>OX465188.1:15390446-24922119 GCA_949987655.1 Polymixis flavicincta | reverse complement strand
AAGTGGCCTTCAGCCGTACAACCTATTACATTAATTACACTTCCGGGATACCACCCCCAACACACCACCCCCTTACCCCTTTTTCCAAATCAGCCTACCCAACTTTAACCTCCAGATCAACAATAGTCAAGAGGCCCTCAGCTGTAGAAACTCCCCCCACCAATACCCCCCACCCCCCCCCCCCCCCCCCCCTTAGGTAGACCCTGAACCTGACCTGCCAAAAAGTGCTCAACAAGGCCGAATAAATGAGCCCATCCACGTTAAAATCGGAATAAAATAGACCCAGCTAGGCCAACTGGAAGATCTATCCGACAAACCTTCAACACGACGCGGTACGGTACGGCAGAGAATCCCTAAAAGCATACGGGCCATAACTCGGGAACGAAGGGAGTTAGAGCAAATCCGACCTCAAAATCAGCCTTAGTGGTGTCGTAGACACCACGGGTAAAGTCGCACAAGAGGTACCCTCCCCCACCCGATTGGACCCTCCCCTTTACCTTTCATTTCCTATACCTCCCCCCCCCTTATCCTTCAACGGGCCATATCTCGGGAACGGAAGGAGATAGAGACATTTAGACCTCAAAATCAGCCTTTGTGGTGTCGTAGACACCACGGCTAAAGTCACACAAGAGGTACCCTCCCCCACCCGTCTGGACCCTCCCCCAACCCTTACATTTCAAAAATCATTATCTCGGAAACTACGGGAGTTAGGAAAACTTGGATTGCGGATTAGCACTGTTTAAATTTGACTCCCCATTTACAGGGTTTAAATTTCGACCACACGTCACAGTGTAGAATTAGCAGTAGGCTAATTCCATTGTATTTATATTTTTTATTTTTATTTTATTCTATTTTATACACATAGACAACTTTCCCCGTTCCCTTGTGCCCTATACACACAAGCCACACACACCCTACATTAAACACACGGGACAGACAGCAAAAAAAATGGTTCTCGGAATTCGCACCCCCGTGAAAACTAGAAGGCCAGGAGCCGTCGACAACGAATCACAGGAGCCCACGTCGTCTGCCCACCAGGGGAATGAGGGATCCTCTGGAGCATGCGAAGCGCCGAAAGGAATATCCCTGAAGTTCGGCAGAAAGGACGCTGCTCGAGGAACCTCAGCGGAAACAGCCGAAAAGCCACTGACGACTGGAAGCTCTGTTGCTGTTACTCCCAAAATCGCTCCCAGCCCCGTGGACCCACCTGAACAGGCGCTGGACGCTGCCAGGACCTTCATCCGGAGACTTGAACGAAAGAGAAGGTCCATAGATATAATGGAGGCGTTCAAAAAGCAGACGGACTGTTACGCAAACTTGTCCAACGACAAACTTCTCCAGGAGGTCATGAAGACCTTTGAGGACATACCAACAAAAGTCAAAGACTACCCTCAGATGAGAAAGGACATAAAGACCTACCTGGAGACACAGTCGGACAAGTGTCTGCGAACCCTGTTCGAGTTAAGCAGGCGATTGAAGAACCTGGAGACAAGGCCAAAAACGGCTCTGGCCGAAAAAATTGACACCACGCCTACATCATCCAAAACTCCGGGGTTAATCCTGGAAAGGCTGGAAGAGGTGGAGTCAAACATAAGGTTACAGCTAAAAGACCTTGAAGAAAAAGTTGAAAAGGGCCTCCGCGACTCGACTTTAGACCGCGCCGAAAACGGTGCCGACATTATCGAAAAGGTCTGCGATAAAATTGACAAGGTCGGCGATAAGATCGACGAGGCGAAAGCGAGCATAGACTACACGGAAGAAGGAGTGAAGGTCGTGGCTCGTGCCGCGGTGTCCCTTGAGGAGAGGATTAATAACGTTGCCAGTGTGGTCGCATCCCGGTCGGACAGAATAGAGGAGACCATAAGGGAGATCCCATGCGAGCCAAACATTGGCCCCCACACTTACGCCAACGTCGCAGCAACTAAACCCGGGCGTCGGCCGGCACTTCACTCGATGGCGGTCACCTTGGAAGGAAGCCAGGAGACAGCGGACGAGGTACTCGCCAGGGTGAAGAAGGCGGTCGACGCCAGGGTAACGGGTCTTAAAGTTAACAAAGTACGAAAGGCCAAAAATCAGACGGTCATACTGGGATGTGACTCAGAGGCGGAGCTCAAGAAAGTCAAGGACCGGATCGACAGCAGAGGCGAGGGACTGAGAGCGGAACCCATGAGAAATAAAAACCCGCTCGTGATGTTAAAAGACGTCTTTCTCGACAGTGACGATGAAGAGATGATTAAAGCAATCTACGCTCAGAATGACGAGTTATTTAGAGAATTGGACCAGGAAGAATTAGAAATAAAAATCAAATACAAGAAAAGAACTAGAAACCCCAAGACGGCACACGTGGTCGTCCAAGTCAGGCCCAAAGTATGGCAGAGGATGACGGAGGCTGGGGCTCTGTACCTTGACCTACAAAGGGTCAGGGTGGAGGACCAATCGCCGCTCATCCAATGCACAAAATGCTTGGCATTCGGACACGGCCGGAAATTTTGTACCGAGAGTGCGGACAGGTGCAGTCACTGCGGAGGACCGCATCTGCGCGAGCAGTGCGTGGATTTTGTTGCGGGGAATGAACCGCAGTGCTGCAACTGCCTGCACTCAAAGCTCAAGAGGACCGACCATAACGCATTCAGCGTGGAGTGCCCGGTCCGCAAGAAATGGGACTACCTGGCTCGGACGACGACGGCGTATGCCTAATCTTCATAAACAGCCCTATAGATATAAAAAATGTATAATAAATATACAGGCATATATCAAAAACCCACACAAGACATCAAACACACAGCCCAAACAACACTCAAAAATGTCAAGAAAAATAAAAACCTTAGCTCAAGAAATGACAATAAATAATTATAACCTAAGTGTATATATTTATATTATTGCCGCAAAATTAAGGAATATAAACGCAATAAAACGGAAGAAATTCACCCCCGAAAGAAAACCCATAGACACCCAACTAGGAAAAATTAGCATAAATAAACCAATAATAGGTATTAAATAATGTATATTTATACTTTATTGCTTGGAAAAGTTCAACACAAATTAAAATAAAGCCAATAGTAAAATACATGAAAACATATAAATAGGTCCAATCCCTAAGTCCCAAATTCCCAAAACCTGAACTCAAACCTTAACCCTATGCCATGAAAAATGGAAAATAAGTACCTACCTGGGCTACAGAGAATAAGTGAACTAAAAACACATTGTTAGAAAAATAAAAAGGATAAATTAATAAATAGGTAAAGTATATAAGTTGTGTAAATTACAGACATGTAAAACTGGTTAAAGGAAAGAACATGTAAGATATCAAAAACACAAACAGAAATGTACAAAAATATGAATACAATTGTTAACTACCTTTAAAACGCTAATAAATAAGAACGCAAATGTTTTAAGATAAAGTAGTAAATAGAAATTATAAAAATAAGAGTAATGTATAAGTAAACTTAGAAATAAGGTAACATGTCGACACAAAAATGATAATAAAAATAAGATGTATACTCAATACCCCTAAAATAAAAAAGTCTAAAGAAAGTAGATAGAATAGCGGGAGTCCCACCCGGCAAGGTATGAAAAGGATGGAAAATAGAAAGAACAGTATGAAGTATAAAAGTGCGAGAGGAATAAATGATAGAATTGGAATGAATGAGAAAATTAGAACACTAAGATCCCGTTGTATCCATGAACGGGGAAAAGCAAAAAAAAAAAAAAAAAAAAAAAAAAAAAAAAAAAAAAAAAAAAAAAAAAAAAAAAACCTAACCTAACCTAACCTAACCCGTCATAACTTTGCTTCCAGGTGACGCATTTCGACGCTGTTTTCAGCTGAGTAATTCATATTTAGGCCACCCGAGACCGTCCGAGTGGAAATTGTGACGAAAACGCGAAAAAATTTTCTTTTCGCCTATAGACTTGGAAAATTCTCAAAATTTTTATGCTGGTTACATAGTTTAATTTTTATTTCAAAATTCTTACATTAAAACACGTTCAAATTAGTTTCAATAGATACTTACCTGCCTTACCTGCATTCCGGTGCGCGTTACGCGAGTCCGAGACGTAAGGGGTAGACAGCATTCCTGGTTTTGTTCAAATTTTTGGTGAAAATTCACGTTTTTCATTGGAAAATCAAAATTTTTGTTCAGCATAATTTTCTGTGACACCGTAGTTGGCTAGCTCGCGCGGAGACGCGTCTTTCGATACCTCGCTCGTGCGCCTAGCGTATATAGCCACCTTAATACATAGAATTTCGATTTGTTCTATGTAATTTGTATGTATCAAAGTTTACCTAACCGAACCAAGTTTGCATAGGATCGTCATAACTTTGCTTCCAGGTGACGCATTTCGACGCTGTTTTCAGCTGAGTAATTCATATTTAGGCCACCCGAGACCGTCCGAGTGGAAATTGTGACGAAAACGCGAAAAAATTTTCTTTTCGCCTATAGACTTGGAAAATTCTCAAAATTTTTATGCTGGTTACATAGTTTAATTTTTATTTCAAAATTCTTACATTAAAACACGTTCAAATTAGTTTCAATAGATACTTACCTGCCTTACCTGCATTCCGGTGCGCGTTACGCGAGTCCGAGACGTAAGGGGTAGACAGCATTCCTGGTTTTGTTCAAATTTTTGGTGAAAATTCACGTTTTTCATTGGAAAATCAAAATTTTTGTTCAGCATAATTTTCTGTGACACCGTAGTTGGCTAGCTCGCGCGGAGACGCGTCTTTCGATACCTCGCTCGTGCGCCTAGCGTATATAGCCACCTTAATACATAGAATTTCGATTTGTTCTATGTAATTTGTATGTATCAAAGTTTACCTAACCGAACCAAGTTTGCATAGGATCGTCATAACTTTGCTTCCAGGTGACGCATTTCGACGCTGTTTTCAGCTGAGTAATTCATATTTAGGCCACCCGAGACCGTCCGAGTGGAAATTGTGACGAAAACGCGAAAAAATTTTGCCCGCCCACCCACCCTGTGTCTACTAGCTAGGTGGACGAATCTGGTTTTTAGCAAAGGGTTTTTTAATTTTAAGACTTTTAATTTCTAATTGTTAGTAGTTTATTGACTTGACGGTCGTTCGACCGTAAGACGACATATTTGATTTTATTTTTACTGCATATTTGCTGCTTCTGTGCACCCCCCTATACAGGAACACAGAAATATAGCCAGTGACCTCTGACGGTGGTTAATGAATCTCACCTTTACGAAAGATACCGCCATGTTTCGTACACCGGCCAAGACGACCGCGAGCTTGCTGGGCTCTAGGGCCTCGCCATGTACAAAAGACTCGGAGGTGAGTTCGGACGAGGGAAAGTCACGACCGATACAGGCTGGCCCGTCGGTGAGGCGTAGCATTGGTGAGTGGGAGGCCGATAGATCATCTGCACGTCCTCTGAAAACACCAACGCCTCCGAAGAAGGCCTCACAAAATACTCCTCCTAAGCTTAGGTCCAAACTTACGCTCGCCCATCAGAGTAAGTTGGATGGACCACAGCTGGAGAGGACCGAAGAGAGCTCGCCTCAACCCGTGAGGTACTTAAATCGCACCACGGAGGCAAAGGCGTGCCTACAAAAGGCCAAAATGCAACTCCTCAGCTCACGTAATCTCAAAAAAGAGATCAAAGACGAGATTACGAAGGCGGTCGAGAGACTTTACCAGCTCGTCAAAGATGCTGAAAAGGAAAATGGAAGAGCAACTGAGATGGGAGCACAACATGAAACCCAGACGGAACCTGAGCCGACCTTGGAGCAGCCGACGGAGCTCATGAAGAGCCTTGTGGAAGGCCTCCAGCAGCACAAGCTGGTGATGCTGGAGTGCCAGCAACACACACTGGCTCTGTCGGAGCAACTTCAGGTGGCCCCTCGCTTTGTTGCCGGCCAAGGCCAGAGTTTCGCCGAAATCACCGCCGGCCCAAAGCAGAACATCCAAGGGCCTCTTCACTCGGTAGTTGTATCATCTGTGAATGATCAGGACACGAGTGAGGAGGTCATTGAGAAGCTGAGGACGGCGGTTGATGCCCGTAATGAGGGCACAAGGGTGGAGCGGCTGCGAAAGGCGAGGGACCAGAAGGTGGTGATCGGGTTTAGGACTAAGGAAGAGCTTACCACGGTGACGGAAAGAATTCGGAGGGCTGGCAATCTGGTGGCAGAGGAGGTTAAGAATAAGGACCCACTCGTCATCATAAAGGACGTCCTTTCCTGCCACTCAGATGCGGAGCTTACGCAGGCCCTGCAGCGGCAGAACGGTTACCTGATCGGGGACATACCTGCAGGTGATGTGAGGTTGGGGGTGAAGTACCGTCGCAAGACGAGGAACCCCCACATGTGCCACGTCATCTTGCAGGTGTCCCCGATGGTCTGGCAGAGACTTACGATGGCGGGTCGCGTGCACATTGACCTGCAGCGGGTGCGAGTGCAGGACCAGTCTCCACTGGTGCAGTGCACTCGCTGCTTGTGCTTCGGCCACGGCAGGAAACTGTGCACGAAGCCTGCCGATCTCTGCGTGCACTGTGGTGACCCCCACCTGCGTGTCGACTGTCCGTCGCGATTGGCAGACGAGGCTCCAAAGTGCCACAATTGCGTGTCAGCCAAGCTTGACAGCACGGACCACAACGCCTTCGACAACGTGTGCCCCATTCGCGTGAAGTGGGACGCATTGGCGCGCCTGTCGGTGGCGTATTGCTGAAGTGGTTTTTGCCAATCCCAGATATAAAAATCAGTGCAGTAAGGTCCTTCTTAACGCGTATACTCTCAATTATGATGGGACCACATCAGACCAAATCCTCAAAATTAGAGTAGAAAATGATAAAACGTCACCAATAATTACAAACGGAAGAATTTCAAACATAAAAGTAGCAAATTGGTGCCAATTTTATGGAAAATTGGTCCAATTAGAAGCAGAGACTTATTTAAATTCTTTAGTTACTTACAATAACTCTAACAAAACTAATATAGAATGGAATAAAATCGAACAAATAAAAATTGAAAATAAAACCAAAAACAACAAACTTTTCCTAATTATGTGGTCCCACGAGCTCGTTGATGTTGAGAGGGAACTAGTGTCAAATTATAGGATAGGAACTAGGTATATTTACACAAGTAGAATAAGAAAATATGTCTATATGATATATTGCATATATATTACGATAGTCATAACATAAATAGTATTAAATAAGTTACAGATATAAATTTATAGAATAAGAATCTTTAGACGTTGTTTATTATAATAAATATAATAAATTAGAATAAAATTAAAACATAAGAAAAAATAAAATAAAAACCAAACAAAAAGAACAAAGTAGATAATAAGATAGCGAAATAGGTTTATGAGTTATTAGGTACGTAAGATGTGGCTTTTAGAAATACTGTACAAAATTAAGATTTTAATATTAGAAAAATTAAAGTGAAAAGAGGCAACTGCTTCCGGGAATTCTTAACGTCCCTTACCAGGACTGAGTAACACTATAAACAAAAAAGAATGACAACAAATCAGAACATAGTCTTACCAAGGTCTCTGATCATGTCAGAGGGACACTGAGCAAGGGCAGGAGTGGGTTTTAGCCGGTAAGAGTCCGGCACTACCCAGACTGCGTCACTAGTGAGGCAGTCTGGGTGTCCATGAGGATTTCCCACTCCTGCCAAAACAAAAAAAAAAAAAAAAAAAAAAAAAAAAAAAAAAAAAAAAAAAAAAAAAAACCTAACCTAACCTAACCTAACCTAACCTAACCTAACCTAACCTAACCTAACCTAACCTAACCTAACCTAACCTAACCTAACCTAACCTAACCTAACCTAACCTAACCTAACCTAACCTAACCTAACCTAACCTAACCTAACCTAACCTAACCTAACCTAACCTAACCTAACCTAACCTAACCTAACCTAACCTAACCTAACCTAACCTAACCTAACCTAACCTAACCTAACCTAACCTAACCTAACCTAACCTAACCTAACCTAACCTAACCTAACCTAACCTAACCTAACCTAACCTAACCTAACCTAACCTAACCTAACCTAACCTAACCTAACCTAACCTAACCTAACCTAACCTAACCTAACCTAACCTAACCTAACCTAACCTAACCTAACCTAACCTAACCTAACCTAACCTAACCTAACCTAACCTAACCTAACCTAACCTAACCTAACCTAACCTAACCTAACCTAACCTAACCTAACCTAACCTAACCTAACCTAACCTAACCTAACCTAACCTAACCTAACCTAACCTAACCTAACCTAACCTAACCTAACCTAACCTAACCTAACCTAACCTAACCTAACCTAACCTAACCTAACCTAACCTAACCTAACCTAACCTAACCTAACCTAACCTAACCTAACCTAACCTAACCTAACCTAACCTAACCTAACCTAACCTAACCTAACCTAACCTAACCTAACCTAACCTAACCTAACCTAACCTAACCTAACCTAACCTAACCTAACCTAACCTAACCTAACCTAACCTAACCTAACCTAACCTAACCTAACCTAACCTAACCTAACCTAACCTAACCTAACCTAACCTAACCTAACCTAACCTAACCTAACCTAACCTAACCTAACCTAACCTAACCTAACCTAACCTAACCTAACCTAACCTAACCTAACCTAACCTAACCTAACCTAACCTAACCTAACCTAACCTAACCTAACCTAACCTAACCTAACCTAACCTAACCTAACCTAACCTAACCTAACCTAACCTAACCTAACCTAACCTAACCTAACCTAACCTAACCTAACCTAACCTAACCTAACCTAACCTAACCTAACCTAACCTAACCTAACCTAACCTAACCTAACCTAACCTAACCTAACCTAACCTAACCTAACCTAACCTAACCTAACCTAACCTAACCTAACCTAACCTAACCTAACCTAACCTAACCTAACCTAACCTAACCTAACCTAACCTAACCTAACCTAACCTAACCTAACCTAACCTAACCTAACCTAACCTAACCTAACCTAACCTAACCTAACCTAACCTAACCTAACCTAACCTAACCTAACCTAACCTAACCTAACCTAACCTAACCTAACCTAACCTAACCTAACCTAACCTAACCTAACCTAACCTAACCTAACCTAACCTAACCTAACCTAACCTAACCTAACCTAACCTAACCTAACCTAACCTAACCTAACCTAACCTAACCTAACCTAACCTAACCTAACCTAACCTAACCTAACCTAACCTAACCTAACCTAACCTAACCTAACCTAACCTAACCTAACCTAACCTAACCTAACCTAACCTAACCTAACCTAACCTAACCTAACCTAACCTAACCTAACCTAACCTAACCTAACCTAACCTAACCTAACCTAACCTAACCTAACCTAACCTAACCTAACCTAACCTAACCTAACCTAACCTAACCTAACCTAACCTAACCTAACCTAACCTAACCTAACCTAACCTAACCTAACCTAACCTAACCTAACCTAACCTAACCTAACCTAACCTAACCTAACCTAACCTAACCTAACCTAACCTAACCTAACCTAACCTAACCTAACCTAACCTAACCTAACCTAACCTAACCTAACCTAACCTAACCTAACCTAACCTAACCTAACCTAACCTAACCTAACCTAACCTAACCTAACCTAACCTAACCTAACCTAACCTAACCTAACCTAACCTAACCTAACCTAACCTAACCTAACCTAACCTAACCTAACCTAACCTAACCTAACCTAACCTAACCTAACCTAACCTAACCTAACCTAACCTAACCTAACCTAACCTAACCTAACCTAACCTAACCTAACCTAACCTAACCTAACCTAACCTAACCTAACCTAACCTAACCTAACCTAACCTAACCTAACCTAACCTAACCTAACCTAACCTAACCTAACCTAACCTAACCTAACCTAACCTAACCTAACCTAACCTAACCTAACCTAACCTAACCTAACCTAACCTAACCTAACCTAACCTAACCTAACCTAACCTAACCTAACCTAACCTAACCTAACCTAACCTAACCTAACCTAACCTAACCTAACCTAACCTAACCTAACCTAACCTAACCTAACCTAACCTAACCTAACCTAACCTAACCTAACCTAACCTAACCTAACCTAACCTAACCTAACCTAACCTAACCTAACCTAACCTAACCTAACCTAACCTAACCTAACCTAACCTAACCTAACCTAACCTAACCTAACCTAACCTAACCTAACCTAACCTAACCTAACCTAACCTAACCTAACCTAACCTAACCTAACCTAACCTAACCTAACCTAACCTAACCTAACCTAACCTAACCTAACCTAACCTAACCTAACCTAACCTAACCTAACCTAACCTAACCTAACCTAACCTAACCTAACCTAACCTAACCTAACCTAACCTAACCTAACCTAACCTAACCTAACCTAACCTAACCTAACCTAACCTAACCTAACCTAACCTAACCTAACCTAACCTAACCTAACCTAACCTAACCTAACCTAACCTAACCTAACCTAACCTAACCTAACCTAACCTAACCTAACCTAACCTAACCTAACCTAACCTAACCTAACCTAACCTAACCTAACCTAACCTAACCTAACCTAACCTAACCTAACCTAACCTAACCTAACCTAACCTAACCTAACCTAACCTAACCTAACCTAACCTAACCTAACCTAACCTAACCTAACCTAACCTAACCTAACCTAACCTAACCTAACCTAACCTAACCTAACCTAACCTAACCTAACCTAACCTAACCTAACCTAACCTAACCTAACCTAACCTAACCTAACCTAACCTAACCTAACCTAACCTAACCTAACCTAACCTAACCTAACCTAACCTAACCTAACCTAACCTAACCTAACCTAACCTAACCTAACCTAACCTAACCTAACCACATGTTTATATGATATATTGATATATATTAGGATAGACATAACATAAATTTAGCGTTGATTAAGTTAGAGATATAATTTTATTGTAATTAGAATAGATAGACATAAGGTAAAGGAAAAAACAGAAAAAGCAAAAAATAAATAAAAATATAATCACAAATGTAGTCATATAAGAAAATTAGTTAGTTTATTAGGCAAGTACGATAAAGTATATTAGACTCATACAAAGATTGATTTCAATCAACAAAATCATTAAAAAATAAGATAAAATGAAGCGTCTGCTTCCGGCAACTCTCCCCTTCCTGGGATAGGATTGAAGACAGCAAAAATGTCAATATTAAATATAATTAAGAATGACAAAAAATCAGCAAATGGTTCAATAAGGTCTCTGATCATGTCAGAGGGACACTGAGCAAGGGCAGGAGTGGGTTTTAGCCGGTAAGAGTCCGGCACTACCCAGACTGCGTCACTAGTGAGGCAGTCTGGGTGTCCATGAGGATTTCCCACTCCTGCCAAAAAAAATTTTAAAAAAAAAAAAAAAAAAAAAAAAAAAAAAAACCTAACCTAACCTAACCTAACCTAACCTAACCTAACCTAACCTAACCTAACCTAACCTAACCTAACCTAACCTAACCTAACCTAACCTAACCTAACCTAACCTAACCTAACCTAACCTAACCTAACCTAACCTAACCTAACCTAACCTAACCTAACCTAACCTAACCTAACCTAACCTAACCTAACCTAACCTAACCTAACCTAACCTAACCTAACCTAACCTAACCTAACCTAACCTAACCTAACCTAACCTAACCTAACCTAACCTAACCTAACCTAACCTAACCTAACCTAACCTAACCTAACCTAACCTAACCTAACCTAACCTAACCTAACCTAACCTAACCTAACCTAACCTAACCTAACCTAACCTAACCTAACCTAACCTAACCTAACCTAACCTAACCTAACCTAACCTAACCTAACCTAACCTAACCTAACCTAACCTAACCTAACCTAACCTAACCTAACCTAACCTAACCTAACCTAACCTAACCTAACCTAACCTAACCTAACCTAACCTAACCTAACCTAACCTAACCTAACCTAACCTAACCTAACCTAACCTAACCTAACCTAACCTAACCTAACCTAACCTAACCTAACCTAACCTAACCTAACCTAACCTAACCTAACCTAACCTAACCTAACCTAACCTAACCTAACCTAACCTAACCTAACCTAACCTAACCTAACCTAACCTAACCTAACCTAACCTAACCTAACCTAACCTAACCTAACCTAACCTAACCTAACCTAACCTAACCTAACCTAACCTAACCTAACCTAACCTAACCTAACCTAACCTAACCTAACCTAACCTAACCTAACCTAACCTAACCTAACCTAACCTAACCTAACCTAACCTAACCTAACCTAACCTAACCTAACCTAACCTAACCTAACCTAACCTAACCTAACCTAACCTAACCTAACCTAACCTAACCTAACCTAACCTAACCTAACCTAACCTAACCTAACCTAACCTAACCTAACCTAACCTAACCTAACCTAACCTAACCTAACCTAACCTAACCTAACCTAACCTAACCTAACCTAACCTAACCTAACCTAACCTAACCTAACCTAACCTAACCTAACCTAACCTAACCTAACCTAACCTAACCTAACCTAACCTAACCTAACCTAACCTAACCTAACCTAACCTAACCTAACCTAACCTAACCTAACCTAACCTAACCTAACCTAACCTAACCTAACCTAACCTAACCTAACCTAACCTAACCTAACCTAACCTAACCTAACCTAACCTAACCTAACCTAACCTAACCTAACCTAACCTAACCTAACCTAACCTAACCTAACCTAACCTAACCTAACCTAACCTAACCTAACCTAACCTAACCTAACCTAACCTAACCTAACCTAACCTAACCTAACCTAACCTAACCTAACCTAACCTAACCTAACCTAACCTAACCTAACCTAACCTAACCTAACCTAACCTAACCTAACCTAACCTAACCTAACCTAACCTAACCTAACCTAACCTAACCTAACCTAACCTAACCTAACCTAACCTAACCTAACCTAACCTAACCTAACCTAACCTAACCTAACCTAACCTAACCTAACCTAACCTAACCTTTTTTTTTTTTTTTTTGATTACGGGGGGAAATCCTCATGGATGTCCTCCGCCCCGGGGAGGGCGGAGGGGTCTGTCAGACTCTTACTGACTAAAACCACCCCGGTGTTCCGTCTCTCACTTACGCCGGGGATCACGGGAACTAGTAAGTCTTCCGCGATCCCCGGCTAGTGCCGGCCCGCCTATGCGGGCCACCTCGCGATAGGGGGGGAGTGAGGTGTTGAACTCCCCCCCACATCAATGAGAGGCGCGCGTGGAACACTACGCGCCGCCATCTCGGGTCCTAAGAAGTAGGGGGCGACGGATTCCCCAGTCCGTCGCCCCTGGACCCATTTAGGGGGGCTGGAAGAGGGCGTTGTCCGCCCTCCGCCGACGCCCGGTGCGTCTGCTGCGGATCGGGTTAGCGGAAGCGATCTCCCGCTCCCTCTCCGCAGCCTCCTTCTGCGAGATGACTGTTTCGCAGAAGGACACCACCGCGTCCCAGGACTCCTCGCTGTCGACCATCGAGTCGACAACGGCCGGCAGCGACAGGTCACTGCCTACTCCTGAGATGAGGGCACGGCGTGGCTCCGTCCAAGCGGCACACTCTGCCAGCGTGTGCCACGCCGTGTAACCTAACCTAACCTAACCTAACCAGTACCCCCCCAGCTCTCGTGGCGGTCGGATCGTTTTTGAAGCCATGAAGCCATGCAGCACCTGAAACAAAAAGAAAAATATTCTAAAGAAGCATTTGCAGCACAGTTCAAAACCTGGAAGTACCTAAGCCAAAAGCAGGTCAAAGTTAAAAATAATAAAATATTTTTAAAATCCGCTGTGAGTCTGTCAGGTTTGATAAAACGTGCATACTGGAAAAAGGATACAAAATTATTAGAAATAAACAATAAGATTAGAATTAAGCCTAGATTATAAAAATTATGTCTATATGATATATTGTGTATATATTAGGATAGCCATAGCATAAATATAGTTGATAAAGCAATAGGTATAACTTTATTGGAATAAGTATGAGTAGAATATTATGGTAAAAACAGAAAAATACAAAAATAAATAAAATAGACACCTAAGTTATTAGCTATAGCCATGTAAGATGTTAGTTATTTTTTAAACAACAAATACAAAAAATTAAAACGTACAATTAATTTATACAAGACAAAGTGAAGCATTTGTTTCCAGGAACCTTCCTAAATCGGATTTCCGTATAGGACTAAAAACCAACAAAATATCAGAGAACGATAATGAATCCAAAAAACTGACTAACAAGGGCTCTGATCATGTCAGAGGGACACTGAGCAAGGGCAGGAGTGGGTTTTAGCCGGTAAGAGTCCGGCACTACCCAGACTACGTCACTAGTGAGGTAGTCTGGGTGTCCATGAGGATTTCCCACTCCTGCCAAAACAAAAAAAAAAAAAAAAAAAAAAAAAAAAAAAAAACCTAACCTAACCTAACCTAACCTAACCTTTTTTTTTTTTTTTTTTTTGATTACGGGGGGAAATCCTCATGGATGTCCTCCGCCCCGGGGAGGGCGGAGGGGTCTGTCAGACTCTTACTGACTAAAACCACCCCGGTGTTCCGTCTCTCACTTACGCCGAGGATCACGGGAACTAGTAAGTCTTCCGCGATCCCCGGCTAGTGCCGGCCCGCCTATGCGGGCCACCTCGCGATAGGGGGGAGTGAGGTGTTAAACTCCCCCCACATCAATGAGTGGCGCGCGTGGAACACTACGCGCCGCCATCTCGGGTCCTAAGAAGTAGGGGGCGACGGATTCCCCAGTCCGTCGCCCCTGGACCCATTTAGGGGGGCTGGAAGAGGGCGTTGTCCGCCCTCCGCCGACGCCCGGTGCGTCTGCTGCGGATCGGGTTAGCTGAAGCAATCTCCCGCTCCCTCTCCGCAGCCTCCTTCTGCGAGATGACTGTTTCGCAGAAGGACACCACCGCGTCCCAGGACTCCTCGCTGTCGACCATCGAGTCGACAACGGCCGGCAGCGACAGGTCACTGCCTACTCCTGAGATGAGGGCACGGCGCGGCTCCGTCCAAGCGGCACACTCTGCCAGCGTGTGCCACGCCGTGTCCTCCCGACAGTCGACGCAGTGGTGACACCGAGCGTCCGGCTCCCTGTTTATGCGACACAGGTACTTCCCGAAGCAACCATGCCCCGAGAGCACCTGTGTCACCCGAAACGACAGGGAGCCGTGCCTCCTCCCGAGCCAGCGCTCGAGTACTGGCCGGATCGCCCCGATGGTGGCGGAGCCGGCGGTAGGGCGTGAAAGCCTGTCCCGCCATTCCCGATGGTGGCGGAGCCGGCGGTAGGGCGTGAAAGCCTGTCCCGCCATTCCGCCACCAGGGCTGCGCGAAGCTGTGACCGACGCAACTCCAAATGTCGCGGCGTCAGCCACTCGCCCCGCGCCCTCGAGTCCTCGCGCCACCGATGCAGCGACGCGAGTACCTTCGCCTCGAGGTCCCACGGTGGGGATCCGGCCAGTACGCAAGCCGCCTCGTAGGAGATCGTGCGATATCCCCTTATGACTCTGACGGCCATAGCTCGCTGCGGTTTCCGCAGGACAGCGATGCTGCCGGCCGTCAGGTCAGCCGCCCAGATCGGGGCCCCATACAGGGCCATTGATCGCACGATCCCCACGTAGAGCCGCCTACAGGCGGCGCTCGGGCCCCCCAGATTGGGAAGCAGCGTTGACAGCGCCCCAGCCGCGCCCAACAACTTGGGCGCCAGCCGCTGGAAGTGGGGTCCGAAATCCCACCGGCTGTCGAGCACCAATCCCAGATACTTCATGGTGGACTCGACAGCTATTCGGGACCCCCCGACCACGATGTGTGATCCCGGCGGCGGCGCCCGCCGGGGGCCATGAAAGACCATGGCCTCCGACTTGTTGAGGGCCACCTCCAGGCCAAGACGCCGTATGCGGGTCACCACCTGTGACACCGCAGCCGTCGCCAGCAACGCTGCCTCCCTGTACGAGCTCCCCCGGGCCGTGACCAGCGTGTCATCTGCATAACACGTCAGGTCCACGCCCGGCTGGAGCTCGCCCCTCAGCACCCAGTCGTACCCGATGTTCCACAGGAGCGGTCCCACGACCGAACCCTGTGGAACACCGCACGACATGCGGCGCTGGTTTCCGCCATCACGTCCCATGTAGGTGACACACCTATCCGCCAGATAGGCCCCAACGATGCGGCGGAGGTACGGAGGCACCCGATGGTACTGCAGTGCCTCCCGGATGCAGCTCCAGGGCAGGGTGTTGAAGGCGTTGGAAATGTCCAAGGACACCGCCAACATCACCCCACCCCGGGACACAGCTTCCTCCGCCAGGACTCTCACCCGCGATATCGCGTGGATGGTGGAGCGCCCGTGCCGAAAGCCGAACTGGCTCTCGGCTAGGTCAGGCCCCTCTCTGCTTAAGTGGCCGACGAGGCGGGCGGCGATAATCCGCTCAAACATCTTACCCACCTCGTCGAGCAGCACTATGGGCCTGTACGCGGACGGCGAGTCCGCGGGGCGCCCCACCTTCTTGAGCAAGACCAGACGACCAGATTTCCACAAAGTGGGAAACTGGCCCTGCTCAAGGCACGCGGTGTAGAGTCCTCTCAGTTGGGGCTCTAGCTCCTTCAGAGCGAGGGCTAGCACTATGCCGTGAATACCATCGGGCCCCGGAGCCACGTTCTTGGCCCGGAGCCGCATCACGGCCGCCCTCATCTCTGGCTGTGTCACCTCTGGGACGTTGATGGCGACCTCTTCGGTAGGCTCTGCGGCTGTGGGCAAAGCCATCGGCGGCGGAGTGTGCTCCGCTCTAGCCGGGAAGAGCGCTGCGACCACATCTTCCAGCAGCTCGGGTTGGAGACTCTCCGTGAGTGGAGGCGCCGCGGCTCGAAGTTTCCCTCGAACCGCACGATACGGGCGCCCCCACGGATCTCCGTCGAGAGTCTCCAACATCTCCTCCCTGGCTCGCGTCCTCGCTTCGCCGATGGCCAACCACAGAGCCTCCTTAGCCGCGCGGTACACCTCATACAGCGCGGCTTCTTCGTCAGGGACCCGACGACGTCGCCTCCGGTATCGGGTGTACTGGCGTCTGACCGCCACGCACTCGACACGTAGTCGCCGCCTTCCCGATTGCGTGTGGACGCGGGGCATGGACGCGTCGCTGATTTGCGTCATCGCCCCGCGAAACCACAGCGCCTCCTCTTCGACGTCGACGGGTCCAACCGTCGCCGACTCCCGGATCCAGGCCTGGACAATAGCGGCCTCCTCGAGAACTTCCCTGTCGATGCGCTTACGCGCCCAGCGCGGGCCGTCCGTTCGCGGGGCCGATGGACTGCGGCCGCCTGCGGTCTGGGCGGAGACGTCGAAGCGGATATATCTGTGATCCGACAACGTCTCCACCTCCACCGCGACACGCCAGTCGCGGACACGGCTCGCGACAGCAGGGCTAGCGAACGATACGTCCACGATCGAACCGCCCCGCTGCCGCACGCACGTGTATACCGAGCCCCGGTTTAGGACGACCAGGCCAGAAGTGACCACCCACTCCTCCAACACCTCACCCCTAGCATCGGTCACCGGAGATCCCCACGCCGAAGACTTGGCGTTGAGATCCCCTAGTAACAGCACGGGGCGAGGGTGGAGTCGGCCTACGACGGCCCCCAACTCGACAAGGAAGTTCTCGAAGTCGGCGAGGCTCTTGTTGGGCGAGAAATACGCTCCAACAATGCCAATGCCGTCCGCGAGGGCGGCCACCCAACCGCGACCTCGGGACGGGTTGACGAGAGCCCCGCCGATGATGGCCACCGAGCCGTCTAGGTCTCCCACCCAGTTATCTCTGGGGGGGACAAAATACGGCTCGGCGACCACAGCCACGTCAATCGACCACTCTGCCATGCTCTGGATCAATAGATCCTGAGCTCTGGCAGCGTGGTTGATGTTGCCCTGGAGGAAATGGTAAGGCGCCATTATGCGCAGTCCATTCCCTCCGTCGCACCGTCACTGGGCCGGGAGTCGGCCGTAGGGCACCCAGGCTGAGGGGGGGGTAAAGAGCCCCCGGCAGCCTTGGTGCCTCTCCTCTTCTTCTTCTGTGTGGTGGGTGCGCCACAGGCTCTTCCACCCGCCCTGTGCCCAGCGGGCCTCCCTGCAGCTGTACAGAGGCTGCAGTTTGGCGCCGCTGTGCACTGGGCGGACTTATGGCCAGTCTTACCGCAGCGAAAGCATTGCTCGCTGCGGTCTATTTCGGCGGTGCACCCTGCCCGGACATGCCCAATGTCCAGGCAGCGGTAGCACCGCAGCGCTCTGGGTTGCAGCAGCTTGACTCTGGCTGCAACCCAGCCCACCAACAGGCGCCCACCGTCGGCGACTTTGTTTGCCGCCGACACTGGGCACCGCACCCAGATGGCTCCGAGACCGGAAGCGCCGGTTCGGATGTCGCCCGTGCGCACGTCCTCAGGCGGACATCCTCCGGCTTTGGCGATGGCTGCCACAACCTCAGCCGGAGTCGTCGAGTCGTCCAGGCCGTCGACTCGCAGCTCGGATGTCTTCATTGGCCTGGACACTCGAACGTCCTCGGGGTTGAGGACCTCCCTCAGCTTGGCGGCCAGGATGTCCGCCTTCTCCCCGCTAGAGGCACCCGGCACCTCTAGCAGCCGAGCCCCCGTAATCGCCGTCCTAAACCCGACGCCCGACGTTATGCCAAGGTCGGGGAAAGCGACTTTGGCTTTGGCCTCCGTCAGGACCGACTTATAGGACACGCCCCTTTCGACCGCTCCGGGCTGCAGTGTAATAACCACAGCCGCGGAGCGTGGGGCTCGCGGCCTAGGCGGCCTCTGGGCGAGCGTGGGGCTCGCGGCCTAGGCGGCCTCTGGGCCCTCTTCGAAGAAGATGCCGCAGTGACTGGAGGCGGCGCTGCCTTCTTCTTCTTCTTGCGTCCCCGCTTGACGACCGTTGTCCAGGCCTCCGTAGAAGGCCCGGAAGCGGTCGCCGGGGGACCGGCCGTCTGGGAAGTCGGAACGGACGCGATTGCCGGGACAGCGGCCGTCCGGGAAGTAGGCGCAGACTTGGCCTTCGCAGATTGTTTGGCGGTGCCAGCTAACCTTGGCTTGTCAGCAGCGAGCGGTGGGCGGAGGGTTTCGGCCGGGAGTAGCCTTGCCTCTATAGCCTCCAGTCGAGCCCCCACCATTTGCCCGCACTGCATCATGCAGATGCGAGCAATCTTCTCGACCTCCGCATCTGCAAGCGCAGGGGCCGATGATGGGGCCGTTGATGGGGCCGACAATGGGACCGGAGATCCAGTGGCCGCGGGAGCTGCCCTCTGGGCGGCAAACTGTCGCTTGAGGTCCTCCAGCTCGGCTTGGAGACGGCGGTTCTCTTCCCACAGCTTCGCCGTCTCCTCAGTGCTCGACCGACTCTGGAGGACCTCGACGGCCTCTTTAATGCCGTCAGCCGCTTCCTTAAGAGCACGCGTGAACGTGCCCTTCAAGTTGCCGGATTTAGTGGCAACCTGAAGGACAACGCCCACGCCGTCCAAAACCTGGCGACTGAGCGCCACCGCCGATGGGCTCTCCCCGGCAGCCATCCGGGCTGAGCGCCGCTCCCGCAACTGACGGGCCAACTCTTCCACCTCGTCAGCGGCTCTGGCTTTGCGCTGCGCCCGTTTGGCAGCATTGGCCTCGGCCTTGTTGGACCCCAGCAGAAGGCCATCGTTGAGGTCCGACATCGTGGACACGGAGTCCACACTCTCCACGCTTTTCGCGTGCTCCACCGGAGCAGGTGTTTCGGGCTGGGACACCGATACGGAACGATCCCGCTCCGGCAAACGAGCAGAGGCTCCACTTGCCGCTGCGCGACCTCGCCTGCTCCTGCCTGTTGGCACTTTAGCGGCCGGCAGGTTTTCCTCACTGTGGGAGCGTGGCGAGCGCTTCCTCCTTCCCTTGGAGGGACGCCCAGCCATACTCCCTTCAGCCTGCTCGCGCTCCGAGCTCACGCTCGTCACGCTAGCCATTTTTTCGGATGCAATGTCGGAATCCGACATTGCACCCACACTCATCCGATCGACCAAAACGATCGGCGACTTCTCAAAATTTGGTTTTAAAAAATTGGTATCCATATGATTCCCACGAGTGTGGGGGATATAAAAAGTCCACCTAGGGTAACCCCCTGTCCCTAGGTAAGTGTACATTTGTAACCCAACCAGGGGGTCCACCAATCCCTGGCTGGGGGTGCGCTTGAGACTGATGCGCCACCTGCAACTAAGAAGCTGCAGATGACACTACTCCTCAGCCATTCATACCCTCGCCGCACACCAAAACTTGGTATTAGAGGAATTTTTTATAGAGGTTCTCTTCCTCGCGATCCGGGCGATTAAGCCAAGATCCTCGTCCCGCTCCGAGTCATAAAACATGACCATGATCTCGTTACGGATTACGATTTCGACGGTTGCAGTCGGGAGAATCAGATCCCCCGCTGCTAGCCCGTTGGCAGGGTAAGTGCACAACGAGCGCCGCCCATGTTTCTCCACCTTGGAGAAACCTCCTACGCCCACTCAACCCATCCTCTGTAAGCAGAAGAGGGAGTGAGCGACCGTAGGGCGGTCTAAACGACCGACCCAGGAGCATAAGCTCCCCTCCACGCAGAAATTCGCCACAGACAATACCCTCTCCGACGTGGAAAGACTATTGGCCGTGCCCAGGATGCACCGGCCGTCCGACTGCCCTTTCCCCCGAACGTATTCGAAAGGAACGAGCAGCCGTCAGGCACACGAGGAGGTTTTCTGCCCGCACCCCAACCTAACCTAACCTAACCTAACCTAACCTAACCTTTTTTTTTTTTTTTTTTTGATGACGGGGGGAAATCCTCATGGATGTCCTCCGCCCCGGGGAGGGCGGAGGGGTCTGTCAGACTCTTACTGACTAAAACCACCCCGGTGTTCCGTCTCTCACGTACACCGGGGATCACGGGAACTAGTAAGTCTTCCGCGATCCCCGACTAGTGCCGGCCCGCCTATGCGGGCCACCTCGCGATAGGGGGGGAGTGAGGTGTTAAACTCCCCCCCACATCAAAGAGAGGCGCGCGTGGAACACTACGCGCCGCCATCTCGGGTCCTAGGAAGTAGTAGGGGGCGACGGATTCCCCAGTCCGTCGCCCCTGGACCCATTTAGGGGGGCTGGAAGAGGGCGTTGTCCGCCCTCCGCCGACGCCCGGTGCGTCTGCTGCGGATCGGGTTAGCAGAAGCAATCTCCCGCTCCCTCTCCGCAGCCTCCTTCTGCGAGATGACTGTTTCGCAGAAGGACACCACCGCGTCCCAGGACTCCTCGCTGTCGACCATCGAGTCGACAACGGCCGGCAGCGACAGGTCACTGCCTACTCCTGAGATGAGGGCACGGCGTGTCTCCGTCCAAGCGGCACACTCTGCCAGCGTGTGCCACGCCGTGTCCTCCCGACAGTCGACGCAGTGGTGACACCGAGCGTCCGGCTCCCTGTTTATGCGACACAGGTACTTCCCGAAGCAACCATGCCCCGAGAGCACCTGTGTCACCCGAAACGACAGGGAGCCGTGCCTCCTCCCGAGCCAGCGCTCGAGTACCGGCCGGATCGCCCCGATGGTGGCGGAGCCGGCGGTAGGGCGTGAAAGCCTGTCCCGCCATTCCGCCACCAGGGCTGCGCGAAGCTGTGACCGACGCAACTCCAAATGTCGCGGCGTCAGCCACTCGCCCCGCGCCCTCGAGTCCTCGCGCCACCGATGCAGCGACGCGAGTACCTTCGCCTCGAGGTCCCACGGTGGGGATCCGGCCAGTACGCAAGCCGCCTCGTAGGAGATCGTGCGATATCCCCTTATGACTCTGACGGCCATAGCTCGCTGCGGTTTCCGCAAGACAGCGATGCTGCCGGCCGTCAGGTCAGCCGCCCAGATCGGGGCCCCATACAGGGCCATCGACCGCACGATCCCCACGTAGAGCCGCCTACAGGCGGCGCTCGGGCCCCCCAGATTGGGAAGCAGCGTTGACAGCGCCCCAGCCGCGCCCAACAACTTGGGCGCCAGCCGCTGGAAGTGGGGTCCGAAATCCCACCGGCTGTCGAGCACCAATCCCAGATACTTCATGGTGGACTCGACAGCAATTCGGGACCCCCCGACCACGATGTGTGATCCCGGCGGCGGCGCCCGCCGGGGGCCATGAAAGACCATGGCCTCCGACTTATTGAGGGCCACCTCCAGGCCAAGACGCCGTATGCGGGTCACCACCTGTGACACCGCAGCCGTCGCCAGCAACGCTGCCTCCCTGTACGAGCTCCCCCGGGCCGTGACCAGCGTGTCATCTGCATAACACGTCAGGTCCACGCCCGGCTGGAGCTCGCCCCTCAGCACCCAGTCGTACCCGATGTTCCACAGGAGCGGTCCCACGACCGAACCCTGTGGAACACCGCACGACATGCGGCGCTGGTTTCCGCCATCACGTCCCATGTAGGTGACACACCTATCCGCCAGATAGGCCCCAACGATGCGGCGGAGGTACGGGGGCACCCGATGGTACCGCAGTGCCTCCCGGATGCAGCTCCAGGGCAGGGTGTTGAAGGCGTTGGAAATGTCCAAGGACACCGCCAACATCACCCCGCCCCGGGACACCGCTTCCTCCGCCAGGACTCTCACCCGCGATATCGCGTGGATGGTGGAGCGCCCGTGCCGAAAGCCAAACTGGCTCTCGGCTAGGTCAGGCCCCTCCCTGCTTAAGTGGCCGACGAGGCGGGCGGCGATAATCCGCTCAAACATCTTACCCACCTCGTCGAGCAGCACTATGGGCCTGTACGCGGACGGCGAGTCCGCGGGGCGCCCCACCTTCTTGAGCAGGACCAGACGACCAGATTTCCACAAAGTGGGAAACTGGCCCTGCTCAAGGCACGCGGTGTAGAGTCCTCTCAGTTGGGGCTCTAGCTCCTTCAGAGCGAGGGCTAGCACGATGCCGTGAATACCATCGGGCCCCGGAGCCGCATCACGGCCGCCCTCATCTCTGGCTGTGTCACCTCTGGGACGCTGATGGCAACCTCTTCGGTAGGCTCTGCGGCTGTGGGCAAAGCCATCGGCGGCGGAGTGTGCTCCGCTCTAGCCGGGAAGAGCGCTGCGACCACATCTTCCAACAGCTCGGGTTGGAGACTCTCCGTGAGTGGAGGCGCCGCGGCTCGAAGTTTCCCTCGAACCGCACGATACGGGCGCCCCCACGGATCTCCGTCGAGAGTCTCCAACATCTCCTCCCTGGCTCGCGTCCTCGCTTCGCCGATGGCCAGCCACAGAGCCTCCTTAGCCGCGCGGTACACCTCATACAGCGCGGCTTCTTCGTCAGGGACCCGACGACGTCGCCTCCGGTATCGGGTGTACTGGCGTCTGACCGCCACGCATTCGACACGTAGTCGCGCGATCTCGGCAGACCACCAGTACACCTGGCGCCTTCCCGATTGCGTGTGGACGCGGGGCATGGACGCGTCGCTGATTTGCGTCATCGCCCCGCGAAACCACAGCGCCTCCTCTTCGACGTCGACGGGTCCAACCGTCGCCGACTCCCGGATCCAGGCCTGGACAATAGCGGCCTCCTCGAGAACTTCCCTGTCGATGCGCTTACGCGCCCAGCGCGGGCCGTCCGTTCGCGGGGCCGATGGACTGCGGCCGCCTGCGGTCTGGGCGGAGACGTCGAAGCGGATATATCTGTGATCCGACAACGTCTCCACCTCCACCGCGACACGCCAGTCGCGGACACGGCTCGCAACAGCAGGGCTAGCGAACGATACGTCCACGATCGAACCGCCCCGCTGCCGCACGCACGTGTATACCGAGCCCCGGTTTAGGACGACAAGGCCAGTTGTGACCACCCACTCCTCCAGCGCCTCACCCCTAGCATCGGTCACCGGGGATCCCCACGCCGAAGACTTGGCGTTGAGATCCCCTAGTAACAGCACGGGGCGAGGGTGGAGTCGGCCTACGACGGCCCCCAACTCGACAAGGAAGTTCTCGAAGTCGGCGAGGCTCTTGTTGGGCGAGAAATACGCCCCAACAATGCCAATGCCGTCCGCGAGGGCGGCCACCCAACCGCGACCTCGGGACGGGTTGACGAGAGCCCCGCCAATGATGGCCACCAAGCCGTCTAGGTCTCCCACCCAGTTATCCCTGGGGGGGACGAAATACGGCTCGGCGACCACAGCCACGTCGATCGACCACTCTGCCATGCTCTGGATCAATAGATCCTGAGCTCTGGCAGCGTGGTTGATGTTGCCCTGGAGGAAATGGTAAGGCGCCATTATGCGCAGTCCATTCCCTCCATCGCACCTTCAGTGGGCCGGGAGTCGGCCGTAGGGCACCCAGGCTGAGGGGGGGGTAAAGAGCCCCCGGCAGCCTTGGTGCCTCTCCTCTTCTTCTTGTTTGTGGTGGGTGCGCCACAAGCTCTTCCACCCGCCCTGTGCCCAGCGGGCCTCCCTGCAGCTGTACAGAGGCTGCAGTTTGGTGCCGCTGAGCACTGGGCGGATTTATGGCCGGGCTGACCGCAGCGAAAACATTGCTCGCTACGGTCTATTTCAGCGGTGCACCTCGCCCGGACATGCCCAATGTCCAGGCACCGGTAGCACCGCAGCGCCCTGGGTTGCAACATTTTGACCCTTGCTGCAACCCACCCGACCAAGAGTCGTCCACCGTCGGCGACTTTGTTGCCCGCCGCCACCGGGCACCGCACCCATACGTTTCCGAGACCGGAAGCGCCGGTTCGGATGTCGCCCGTGCGCACATCCTCAGGCGGACATCCACCGACTCGGGCGACAGCCGCCACAACCTCAGCTGGGGTTGTCGAGTCGTCCAGGCCTTCGACTCGCAGCTCCGCGGTCTTCATTGGCCTGGACACTCGAACGTCCTCAGGGTTGAGGACCTCCCTCAACTTGGCGGCCAGGATGTCCGCCTTCTCGCCGCTAGAAGTACCCGGCACCTCCAGCAGCCGCGCCCCTGTAATCGCCGGCCTACATCTTAGACCGGACGATATGCCAAGGTCGGGGAGTGTGACCTTGGCTTTGGCCTCCAATAGGACCGCCTTATATGAGACGCCCCTTTCAACGGCTCCGGGCTGCAGTGTTAAAACCACAGCCGCCGAGCGTGGGGCTCTCGGCCTAGGCGGCCTCTTGGTTTTCTGCGCGGCCGGTGCAGGTTCCCTAGCGGGTGCAGGCGGTGCTGCCTTCTTCCTCTTCTTCTTTCGGCCCCCCTTGACGACCGTTGTCCAGGCCTCCGTGGACGGCCCGGGAGCGGTCGCCGGGGGACCGGCCGTCTGGGAAGCGGGCCCAGACTTGGACGCCGGAGGAGCAGCCTTCCGGGAATTGGGTGCCGACTTTTCTTTTGTTGGCTCTCTGGCGCCCTTCACGGATTGGCTCGGCTCAGCCGCCACGACCGTTGACGACCTCCGCTTGTCCGCAGCGAGCGGTGGGCGTAAGTTTTCGGCTGGCAGTAGCCTTGCCTCGATAGCCTCGAACCGAGCCCCCACCATCTGCCCGCACTGCATCATGCAGATGCGAGCGATCTTCTCGACCTCCGCATCCGCAAGTGCAGCGGCCGATGCTGGGGTCGACGATGAAGGCGACGGCGGAACCGGTGATCCGGTGGCCGCGGGAACTGTCCTCTGGGTGGCAAACTGCCGCTTGAGGTCCTCCAGCTCGGCTTGGAGACGGCGGTTCTCTGCCCACAGCTTCGCCGTCTCCTCCGTGCTCGACCGACTCTGGAGGACCTCGACGGCCTCTTTGATGCCGTCGGCCGCCTCCTTCAGCGCGCGCGTGAACGTGCCCTTCAAGTTGCCGGACTTAGTGGCAACCTGAAGGACAACGCTCACGCCATCCAACACTTGGCGGCTGAGCGCCACCGCCGATGGGCTCACCCCGGCAGCCATCCGGGCTGAGCGCCGCTCCCGCAGCTGACGGGCCAACTCTTCTACCTCGTCAGCTGCTCTGGCCTTTCGCTGCGCCCGCTTGGCCGCATTGGCCTCCGCCTTATTTGAGGGCAGCATCAAGCCCTCACCGGCGTCTGAGAATGCGGGCCCGGAGTCACTGCCCACACTCTCGACGCTCGCCGCATGCTCTAACGGAGCCGGCGTATCAGGTCGGGATTTCGACCCAGATCGCCCACCGCACTCCGACAAACGAGCAGATGCTCGGCTTGCCACTGCGCGACCTCGCCCACTTCCGCCCGTTGCCACCTTAGCGGCCGGCATTTCCACGCTATGGGAGCGTGGCGAGCGCTTTCTCCTTCCTTTGGGGGAAGACATCCCCTCCATAGCCCGCGAGCGCTGCGAACTAACGCTCGCCACGCTCGCCATCTTTTCGGATGCAGTGTCGGAATCCGACATAGCACCCCCACTCATCCGCTCGACCAAAACGATCGGCGACTTCTCAAAGGTTGTTTTTAAAAAATTGGTATCCATATGATTCCCACGAGTGTGGGGGATATAAAAAGTCCACCTAGGGTAACCCCCTGTCCCTAGGTAAGTGTACATTTGTAACCCAACCAGGGGGTCCACCAATCCCTGGCTGGGGGTGCGCTTGAGACTGATGCGCCACCTGCAACTAAGAAGCTGCAGATGACACTACTCCTCAGCCATTCATACCCTCGCCGCACACCAAAACTTGGTATTAGAGGAATTTTTTATAGAGGTTCTCTTCCTCGCGATCCGGGCGATTAAGCCAAGATCCTCGTCCCGCTCCGAGTCATAAAACATGACCATGATCTCGTTACGGATTACGATTTCGACGGTTGCAGTCGGGAGAATCAGATCCCCCGCTGCTAGCCCGTTGGCAGGGTAAGTGCACAACGAGCGCCGCCCATGTTTCTCCACCTTGGAGAAACCTCCTACGCCCACTCAACCCATCCTCTGTAAGCAGAAGAGGGAGTGAGCGACCGTAGGGCGGTCTAAACGACCGACCCAGGAGCATAAGCTCCCCCCCACGCAGAAATTCGCCACAGACAATACCCTCTCCGACGTGGAAAGACTATTGGCCGTGCCCAGGATGCACCGGCCGTCCGACTGCCCTTTCCCCCGAACGTATTCGAAAGGAACGAGCAGCCGTCAGGCACACGAGGAGGTTTTCTGCCCGCACCCCAACCTAACCTAACCTAACCTAACCTAACCTAACCTAACCAGTACCCCCCCAGCTCTCGTGGCGGTCGGATCGTTTTTGAAGCAACTCCGCGCTTAAAAATTCTTTTAAGTGGTATTTTTTATCGCTAGACAGTCGTGCTATATATCAAAAGAACCGTCTTCTTGCCGCGCAAGTGTCTGTGAAAACCCGGTGAATTTTTAATATCCGGGAGAAAAGTTATTAGTGAAAAACCAAAAAA
Organism: Polymixis flavicincta; assembly: GCA_949987655.1. NCBI lineage: Eukaryota > Metazoa > Arthropoda > Insecta > Lepidoptera > Noctuidae > Polymixis > Polymixis flavicincta. Next base: position 24,894,735 of record OX465188.1, on the reverse strand, counting down.
GTGCACACTTGGGAATTCTTCGGAGACCTGTAACTCCGAAGAGCGATCGACGACCCCAAATTTTTATCACAGTATATTGTGTGACACGGCAAGGCGCTTCTAACGACACCAAGCAAGGAAAATTTTGACTACGCGTTCCCAAGAAAACAGCTGAAAACTACGAACATAACCTCAAAATTGGTCCACGTGCTTTCTAAACGAGTGGTTGCAGGTTGCTGATTTTTTGGGAGAGTATAGGCGGTACTTGGACGAGAACAACGATACGTCGATTGGATTTTTACTTACATAAGGTACTGAGATAATATTATTAGAAGATTCAAAATTCAGACCCCTGTCCTGGAAAATTTTCAGGCAGAACCCCTAATTTTTCTGGTGATTCCTGCTGCGCGCTCGACTGAAGAAGAAATCCAGCTGAATAACGCATTTTTATTTTGTCTATTTTGCCTAAAAACAGAGTTTTTATAATTTTTTCACATTTTTATATTATTTATAACCTAAAATTTTAATTATTTCATTTTTTATATAGGTTTTTTATAGAAGTGTATTTTACGCAAATTTATATGATTTTTCCAGATTTTTATGTGCAAGGGCTTTAAAGCTATAGAATTTTTAGTGTTTTTCTTTGTTTAATTAGAAATAAATAGTCTTAAAAATAATTTAACCCTGGAATTGTGTTCAGACCATATATTCCGACCAATTTAAGTCCAAAGTTGCCCTATATAACTTAAGAAACGGCGGAAATAGACTTTTCGGCCATATTGGTTTTTATGGTTAAAAATTTCAAATCTAGTTATCTCCGGAACTATTAGTTGCAGAACTTCCGGATTTCTTCTGTTCCCAGGAGAATATACACGAGAAAAAATTTCTGTAAATTTCAGGCATTTTTCAGTCCTGAAGGTTTTCGGTCCTGAAACTTATCTTGCCGGATAGGGAAGGTCAGTTCAAATACTGCACCCAAAACCGCGTCACTCTCCGACAAACGGGGACGGAGTTACAGCCACCTTAAGTTGACGTTTGACATAAGGGCGGCCATCTTGGAAAATTTCAACCCAACGTAGCTCCGGACTCGGTGGTCGTAGAGAGTCGCCGTTTCGACACTGAGGGTTGTGGGGACAAAGCCTTTCGCGCGGGACAGTTTTCAGGAGTTTTGGGGCCTAGAATTTTCAGGATCCTGAAATTCAGCTCAATCGAAGGAGCAAGTTGGGGCAATACTGACGAGCCCAAACTCGAGCGCTCTACGACCAGCTAAACCAGATATATATCTTGATAAAGATCGACTTTGACAGCTGTGTCGCCATTTTGGAAAAACTTTAAACACCTCTATCTCTGCAACGGAGGGTCGTAGAGCGACGAGAATCGTTTTGGGGAGATAGGTTTTTAATTTTCTCGCGGTCGGGTATACTTTCAGGCGTTTTCAGGAGCAAAACTTTTTTCAGCCTGAAAAGTGTTTCGGTTTATAGGTCTTGTCGGGCTCGACAAGATAAGCCCAGGCACGGTGCAATTCGGTCCGTCGGTTGCGGAGCAATCGGGTTGTAACCACATTGTGGCCGCCATCTTGGATGGCAACCAAGATTTTCAAACTGTGTTTGCTCCGGAATCCTTAGGGCTAGCTGCCCCGTGTTTGGTATTGTCGAGTCGGTCTCGGCGGGCCCTATCGTCTGCCAACGTCAGATTGACTCTACATAGAGCCAATACTCCACAAAAGTATAAAATTCGATTTTAAGTGCTGGAGTCCATTTTTCTTACTATTTAGAGCCGCTTGTGGATGCCTAGAGCCCCAAAGCCTATGTAGAGTCGTGGTAGAGACTAGTGGCAACCGAAACAACATAGAGTTTAAGTTTTTTGTTGTTACTTACTTTTATAATTGTAAAATTGTTTGTTTTTACTCTGTCTTGTTTTACTCCATCGTCCCTATTGACGTTTTTCTTATTTGACTCCATCGTCCCTATTGACGACTTTTTATCTTTTAATTGACGCATACCTCGCAACATGTTCGGCTTTAGGACGCCTCTTAAGCCGACCGACGGCGGAAAATCGCCGCTAAAACCGGGGGCAGACGCCCTTCAAAATGTTAGGCGCAGCATAGGGGAGTGGGAAGGTACAGGAAGTAGCGCCATTCCTCCCTTGAATGAAAAGACGTCGCAGGCTGGCCCTGCGAAAACGAAGACAAAGGCCGTTTTGACGCAAGAGAGCAAGACTACAACGACTTTGAGAAAGTCTCTCGACTCACCGCCAAAAATCAAATATGCCGATCGGACGGCGGAGGCAAAGGCCTGCATAACCAAGGCCAAACTACACCTGGGCAGCTCCCGGAATACTAAGACCGAAATAAAGACTGCCATTACCGAAGCTACCGAACGACTTTACCAATTGGTAAAGGAAGCCGAAACGGAGCTGAAAGGGCTTAAGTTTAAAATTGCCAAGGAAGGGCCCATACTGATAGAGACAACATCAGTGGCCGAAAGCTCAACTTCTCTCGCTCTCCCTCAAAACATAGGCGCAAATATAATGCAATCAATCGACCAGCACGCGAAGCTCATAGCGGAGAGCAACAAGAAAATAGAGGAGCTGAAGGAAACCCTAGACAAACAAAGGGATTTTTTGGAAAAGGGAAGTACTAACGCGAGCGTGGCTGCAGCTGGGGGAGTAAAGTCGCTGCCAAAGCGTAGTACTCTACACTCGGTTGTGGTTACGTCCAACGACGAGACAGAGACCGGCGATGAAGTCCTGGATAGAGTTAGGAAGGCAGTTAATGCAAAAGACGGGTGGATAAAAGTCGAAAAAGTTCGAAAAGCCAAGGACCGCAAAATTATTATAGGACTCGATACCGAGCAGGAAAGGACCAAGATTAAAGACAGACTCCAAAGAGAAGGATTTGACCTCACTGTCGAGGAGGTTAAAAACAAGGACCCACTCCTGATCTTGAAGAACGTCTTGGTAGTCAATACCGACGAAGACGTTCTCAAAGCCCTCAAGAACCAGAACCAGGGTATTTTTAACAACCTCGATAGTGAGGAAAACCGAGTAGTGGTCAAATACAGAAGAAGGACAAGAAACCCTCACATCGGCCATGTCATCTTGTGCGTCTCGCCCACCATCTGGCGACGAGCAATAGACCTCGGTACGGTGCACATAGATCTCCAGCGTATTAGGGTCGAAGATCAGACCCCGCTGGTTCAATGCACTCGTTGTCTGGGCTTTGGACACGGCAAACGTTTCTGCAAAGAACCTGCGGATCTGTGTGGCCACTGCGGCGGTCCTCACTTAAGACCAGAGTGTCCGGACTGGCTTTCCAGCTCACCACCCGCCTGCCGAAACTGTATGAAGGCAAAAATAGATCACGGAACGCCTCATAATGCATTTAGCCACGACTGCCCGGTACGCAGAAAATGGGATGACGTGGCCAGATCCACTGTCGCGTACTGCTAAGGGCACCCCAGCAGAAAACACCCACTATGGAGTACTACAGGCAAACCTCCAACGCAAGAAGCTAGCCACTAATGAACTACTGATAGAGGCTACAAAGCGCGGAACAGCAGTGGCGCTACTTCAGGAACCTTACGTGGCAGGAGCAAAAGTAATGAGGAGTCACAGGGGCGTTAGGATCTTCCAGAACACTGGCATTGGAGAAGGGACTGTCAAAGCGGCAATAGCTGTCTTTAACAGCGACCTCACGGTCAAACAGTACCCGAAACTCACCACTAATAACATCGCAGTGGTGGGAATCCAGACCAGTGCCTGGGAGATCACGCTTGTCTCCTTTTACTTTGAGCCAGACCAGCCTATTGAGCCTTATTTAGAACATCAAGCAAATAAGGCTCGCAGTCGGTTCCAAAACGTTGATAGTTGGAGGGGACGCCAATGCAAAAAGCATATGGTGGGGCAGCCCAACGGTCGATAGCAGGGGGAACGAGATGGCAGGTACTCTCTTCGAACTGAACCTGAATATTTTAAACCGTGGGGAAGTTCCGACCTTCGACACCATTCGAGGAGGGAAACGCTACAGCAGTCACGTGGACGTTACCGCCTGCTCCAATGACATCCTGGACCGCATAGACGACTGGAGGGTTGATGAAGGTCTCACGAGCTCGGACCACAACGGCATCACGTTTAGGATCCTTTTACAGAAATCGAAAGGAATTAAAATAGAAAGGACGACTAGGCAATTCAACACGAAGAAAGCCAATTGGACCAATTTTCATGAGAAACTCGGCCAATTGAAACTCGATTATAACTTTACAACAGCCGAAATCGACAAAATTAGCGATAAAGAGCAAATTGACGCTTTAACAATTAATTTCACAAAAGCTGTCAACAACGCATGCAAGCAGTCAATGCCTACCAAAAAAGTCCAAGAGGAACTTACCTTGCCGTGGTGGTCCGAGAGACTCGATGAGATCAAGAAGGCCGTCGCTACCAAGAAGCGCAGGATTCGCAGTGCCGCCCCAATCCGGAAGTCGAAGGTCATAGAAGAGTACCTGAAACAAAAAGAGGAGTACGAATTAGAGGCGGCCAAAGCTCAGACCGAGAGTTGGAAGGAGTTCTGCGGGAAGCAAGATAGGGAGGGGGTTTGGGAGGGAATTTATAGGGTTATAGGTAGGACGCGGTGTAGGGACGAGGACCTGCCATTAGAAAGGAACGGTGATGTGCTTAATGCGAGGGATTCCGTCAAATTCCTGGCGGAAACATTCTACCCAGAAGACCTCCTGGGATGCGATAATGAACATCACCAATCCATCCGAATAAAGGCCGAAAACGTGAACTGCGGAGAACAAGATGATTCTTGCGACCCGCCGTTCACGACGGCAGAATTAAAAAATTCGATGGAATCCTTCAATCCAAAGAAGGCACCGGGTTCCGATGGCCTCACCGCCGATATCTGCTGTCATGCCGTGATTGATGACCTGGAATTGTTCCTACGGTTCCTAAACAAGTGTTTGGAACACCATCACTTCCCCACCCCCTGGAAGGAGGCAACAGTAGTAATATTGAGGAAACCTGGGAAAGATAGCTATCTCACTCCAAAATCGTATAGGCCAATTGGGCTACTGCCTATACTGGGAAAAATTTACGAAAAGATGTTAGTGGCCCGCCTGAAGTACCACCTCCTTCCAAGGATGAGCACCCGACAGTACGGATTCATGCCACAAAGGAGTACTGAAGACTCCCTCTATGCTCTCATGCAGCACATAAACAAAAAACTAGAGCAAAAAAGGATTGTTACGCTCGTGTCTTTAGACATAGAGGGAGCTTTTGACAGCGCCTGGTGGCCAGCGATAAGAGTCCGTCTGGCCGAGGAAAACTGCCCACTGAATCTCAGGCGGGTTTTTGATAGCTACCTCAGTGACCGAAAAGTTTCAATCAGGTACGGTGGGGAGGTATACAACAAGGACACAAACAAAGGATGTGTCCAAGGCTCAATTGGAGGCCCAATCCTTTGGAACCTAGTACTGGACCCCCTCCTTAAATCAGCAGAGAACAGGGGGAATTACATCCAGGCTTTTGCGGACGACGTCCTCTTGGTCTTCGACGGAGAGACCGCACTAGAGGTGGAGAAATGTGCCAGTGCCGCACTCAACCATGTTCTGGCGTGGGGTGTCGAGAATAAACTCAAGTTTGCACCACACAAAACAACCGCGATGGTGATAACCAGGAAACTGAAATATGACACACCACGCCTCAGCATGGGGGGGATTGACATTGGCATGTCAAAAGAGATCAAGCTTCTGGGTGTTACAATCGACCACAAGTTGACCTTCAACACACACGTCTCACTGGTCTGCAGGAAGGCAGTCGCCATATATAAGCAACTGTGTAGAGCCGCAAAGGTCAGTTGGGGGCTGCACCCAGAGGTTATACGCCTGATGTATGTGGCATGCATAGAGCCCATAATCCTTTACGCCGCGAGCGTCTGGGCACCGGCCGCGGAAAAGTTGGGCATCGTCAAGCAGTTTGGGACCGTCCAGCGCGGAATCGCCCAAAAAATGTGTAAAGCATATCGCACGGTCTCCCTGAACTCGGCCCTGGTTTTGGCTGGGATACTCCCGCTCGACCTCCGTGTACGGGAAGCAGCCGCACTATACGGAGCCAGGAGGGGGGTACCCCAGCCCATACTAGGGGGAAGAGAGGTAGAGCGGGTGGCCCCAGCGCTGGAAGCCCCACACCCCGCGGAGAAGATGAACCTGGAGTTCGAAAGCCTGGTAGATGAAGAACAATACCGACACCACAGCAATTTTGCTGTGAGGATCTTCACCGACGGCAGCAAAATTGAGGGCAAAGTCGGAGCGGCGCTTTCCTTGTGGAACGGCACCGCCGAGATAAAGGCCCTCAAGCTTGCCATGCCGTCTTATTGCACCGTCTACCAGGCTGAACTCCTGGCCCTGCAAAGAGCGGCAGGCGAAGTGCTCAAGTCCCGTGAAACCACGTTCGGCATTTTCAGCGACTCCATGGCGGCCCTTCAGTCGGTGATCAACACAAGTTCCCCCCACCCCTTGGCCGTGGACACTAGAGACACCTTGCGACGCTGTAAGCTCCAGAACAAAAGCGTCTCGTTGTTCTGGATAAAGGCCCACGTAGGGTTGGAGGGAAACGAGAGAGCCGACCAGCTCGCGAAGGAGGCCGCCCTGGGGTCGAAGAAAAGGCCGGATTACGATCTGTGTCCCGTTTCATTCATCAAGCGGTGTATCCGGTCGGAAACGCTTGAGGAATGGAACGGGAGATATCGGTCGGGTGACACAGCTTCGGGCACAAAAATCTTCTTCCCAGACGCAATCATTGCATACGGTGTGGTGCGGAAGATGACTCACACGAGTATAACCACACAAATTTTGACAGGGCACGGCGGGTTCTCTGCATACTTGAAACGCTTCAAGTGTAAAGAGAATCCGTCGTGCGCCTGTGAGCCTGGTGTCGAGGAGTCAGTTCCGCACATTCTGTTTGAGTGCCCAATAAACGCAAAAAAGCGATATGAGGTGGAGCAGCAATTAGCTGTTGAACTTGTTGCTGGGAATGCGTCGGAGTTAATGATGGGGAAGAAAAGGAACGAATTTCTTAAATATTGTATACAAATAGCATCAAAAGTCATAAATAAAAACAAGACAGAATAAGAAAGTATGCTGTCCTAATATAGTGTAGTATATTGAAGACTAGCATAGTAAAATAAGTTATAAAATAGTGTAAAAATTAGAAGTCTATACAATGTTAAAATAGAAATAAGTTAGCACATAAAAATAAAAAGCAAAATTGAAAATTGCTACCCCGTCACTGTAAAACCATGTCTATAAAATGATGAAACTAGAATTGTAAATATGCAAACAGTAATATTAAATACTGATCCCCGTATCCGTATGAAATATTGCTTAACATTAGTAGCTGTAGGAATTAAAAAGTGTGTGAAATAAGCATAAGTTAGATTAAGTGTAAAGAAAAGGTTATGAAATAGGAATAGCTAAAAATTGATGGTACTTCTGTGTAAAATACAAAATTAGAATAAGTGATAATGTATAGCAACAATAAAAAACCGTGTCATTGTTATTCTGAGTACACCCACAAAAGAAAAAATTAAAGTAAAAGATAGTTAGACACAAATAAGCTGATAGCTGGGAAACCCACCCATACAAGTATTAAATGAGGATGAATGAAAGAAAGAAAAAGTATGTAGAATAAAAGTACGAGAGGCAAAAACGCGAGAACTGGTATGAAAGATAAAGCAGACAGGCATAGGCTCCGATCACGTTGGAGGTAGAAGTATTAAAAAAAAAAAAAAAAAAAAAAAAAAAAAAAAAAAAAAAAAACCTAACCTAACCTAACCTTTTTTTTTTTTTTTTTTTTTTTTTTTGACTGAGAAAATGCTTTATGCATGCCCGCTCGTGGGGATGAGACGGGGTATGTGGGACTCCTGTCAGAGTGACAGTATACCCACTAAAAACTCAGTATTCCCGCATCGCCGTGATGGGAGGGTCATGGGAAACTGGCTCAACCTTTGCTACCACTTCCCTCCCGGCGCATGCCCGCCTAGCTGGCGGGCCCCGCATGCCCCCCTAACTGGGGGGCTACGGGAATGGCTGGGAACCTAGCCATTCCCGCCCGACACTGGTGGAGGCCTGTGCAATACAGGCAAGGTTGCCCCCACGCCCGTTGCCTGCTGGCCTCCACCTGGGAGGAGTCGAAGATGACTGTCATACTGACGTCTTCTTCGACCCCTCCTCCGCCTTCGGAGCGACGCCGCGTTAGGATCGTCCTCCCGCGCGCGCTCCGCAGCCTCCTTCTGGGTCATGACGCATTCACAGAAGGAGGCGACCGCCGACCACGACCTCTCATCCTCCAGCATGGCGTTAACCAAACCGCGGAGTGAAAGGTCCGGTCCGATCACCGCAATGAGACTGCGGCGCGGCTCGGACCACGTCGGGCACACCTCGAGGGTGTGCTGCGCCGTGTCCTCCGCCGCACCACAGTTGTGGCACGACGGCGTCTCCTCCCGCCCGATTCGGTGCAGGTACGATCCGAAGCAACCGTGTCCGGATAGTACCTGCACGAGACGGAAGGAGAGGAACCCATGCGACCGCTCGAGCCAGTCTCGCAGGACCGGCCCAATCGCATCGAGTGTTCGGCGGCCGAAGGCGGCGGTGTTAAGGTCCGCCGTCCAATGGACAACAATGGCGTCCCTCGCCTCCCGCCGGACGGCCTCCCGCTCTTCCGGGGCTGGGCGTTCGCCTCTCGCCCTCCGCCCCGCCGTCCATTCATATACTCTGGCGAGCACCCATGCCTCGAGCTCCCAAGGAGGGGTGCCGGCCAGAGCACATGCCGCCGCAAAGCCCACCGTGCGGTAGGCACGCGCCGCCCGCTGGGCTATGGCCCTTTGGGGTGCCCGCAAGGCGGCGACATTCTCCCTCCTCTGGAGGGAGTCCTCCCAGATGGGGGCCCCGTAGAGGGCCATACTCTTCAAGATGCCGGCATAAAGTTTCCGGCATCGTGCGCTGGGCCCTCCCAAGTTGGGAAGCAGCCATGACAGCGCGCCCGCGGTCTTCAGCAGGCGCGACGACAGCCCGCTAAAATGCGGACCGAAGCGCCACCTGCTGTCAAGGACAAGGCCCAGATATTTCATCTGGGACTTGACCCCAATTCTGACACCCTCCACGAAGACGTGGGCATCAGGTGGGGGGCGCTGCCGTGGTCCGTGGAAGAACACGGCCTCGGTCTTGTGCAGCGCCACCGTTAAACCTAGGCGGCGGATCCTCCCTGCGACCAAGGATCCGCCCGCCGAGGCCAGGCTGGCCGCCTCCCTAAAGCTCCCCCCCCGGGCGGTGAGGAGAGTGTCATCCGCGTAGCAAACGACACTCGTGCCTCGGAGGAGAGTTCCCCGCAGGAGCCAATCATAGCCGATGTTCCAGAGGAGAGGTCCTACGACTGACCCCTGTGGAACGCCGGCTTCAACTGCGTACCGCCGGACTTGGCCAGTCCTATTTACCAGGAGGACCGCCCGATCCTCCAGGTAGCTGGCCAGCAGATTGCGCAGGTATCGAGGTACTCCGTGGAATCGGAGCGCCTCTAGGATGGTGGAGTGGGGAACGGAGTTGAAGGCATTTGCAATGTCGAATGACACAGCCAACAATCCGTCCCCCGCCTCCATCGCCTCCTTCACCTGACCCTTAAGGCAAGCCAGCGCGTCCACTGTGGAACGCTCAGCCCGGAAACCGAACTGAGCGTCCGACAAGTCCGGCCCGACATCCCGCAGATGGGCCTTTAGGCGAGCAGCGATTATTCCCTCGAACATTTTTCCGACCTCATCGAGTAGAACGATGGGCCGGTATGCCGAGGGGGAGTCAGCTGGACGGCCCTCCTTGCGTAGGAGGCACAGCTGCCCCTCTTTCCATGGTTTCGGGAACCTTCCAGACACAAGGCATGCGCTGAAAAGGTCCCGAAACCTCTCCCCCATTTGAGTGGCAGCGATCGCCACCACTCTTGCGGGAACACCGTCAGGGCCAGGAGCTGTCTTCTTGGCGCGGATATGGAGAATCGCCGTGCCAAGTTCCGACTCCGTGACAGGAGGGGCCTCCACTTCTTCCTCGTCTAGCGAGGCTGTCCCCCGCGGTGGGTCCATCACTGGCGGGGTGAAGTTGCCCCTGCACGGGAACAGGGACTGAACCACCCCATCCAGAAATGAGGGCTCCAGGGTCTCGGCAACCGGGGGACCAAAGGGGCGCAACTTCTTGCGCGCCGCCTTATATGGTCTCCCGTAGGGGTCGTTGTCGAGACCCTCCAGCAGCTCGGCTCTGGACGAGTCTCTGGCGTTGGCGATGGCTCGATCGAGGACCATTTTTGCCTCCAAGTATACCTCATAGAGGTGGTCCTCGTTGGACAGATCCCGGCGAAGCCGCCGCCGGCTCCGCGTGTAGGCCCTTCTCGCCTCCACACACGCTGCTCGAAGCCCCGCCAGCTCCACCGACCACCAGTAAACGGCACGTTTGGGTGGTGGTCGGCGAGACCGGGGCATGCTAGAGTTGCATACCTCGGTCAGAGACTCCCTCAGTTGCCCCGCTGCGGCGTCCACATCCAGGCCGGCAGTAGGCGGCGAAAGCCAGTCCTGGATGAACGCCGCCTCCGCCGCTGCCTCCCTGTCCAGGCGAGTTAGAGCCCACCGCGGGAACGGTGATCGCCCCGAGCGGGGCCGCATCTGTCCGGGGCCACTGGTGGAGATGTCGAACCGCACGTAGCGGTGGTCCGACATGGTCTCCACCAGGTCCACCCGCCAGTTCAACACGCGCGCGGCTAACGCAGGGGTGGCAAAAGTGACGTCCACTATTGAGCCACCCCCACGCCGCACGCATGTCTGGATGCTTCCTCTGTTCAAGAGGGATAGTCCGGAGGAGGCTGCCCACATCTCCACCGCCCGCCCGCGTGCGTCGGTGGCCGGGTTGCCCCAGGTCACCGACTTGGCATTCAGGTCTCCCAGTACGGAGACCTGACGCGGCGCCGCCCTGCCGACCACGGCAGCCAGGACTGCAAGATAATACTCAAAGTCCTGAAGAGGCCGGTTTGGGGAGAAATATACGCCCACAAGGGCTAACTCTCCCCACGCGGCGGCCACGTATCCCGGTCCCCTCTCTAATAGCGAGAGTGGAGGGGAGTCTGTGGAAGGACGCGCCGCTAGTGCCACCGAGCCGACCTCATCACCCAGCCAGCTGCCGGGGATCGAGTAGGGCTCGGAGACCACCGCCACGTTCACCAACCACTCGGCCATGACCTGCACTACCAGGTCCTGGGCCGCTCTGCAGTGGTTGATGTTCGCCTGGATGATGTGGTAGTCGGACGTAACCATTACTCCGACATCGCACGATCCTCCTCAGCTACCGCCGCTGAAACTGCAGCGGCGACGACGGTGGCGGTGGTGGCAGCAGGGCGAACCTGCGCCGGCACTTTGCCCTTCCTCACGGGGGGCTTGCAGCTCCTGCCCGTCATCCTGTGGTCCGCAGGGCGGCCACTGGAGGCACACGCCGTGCAGTGTGGCTTGGCGGCGCGGCAGGTGACACTCTTGTGTCCCTCTTGCCCGCATTGGTAGCACGTGTCTCCCCAGTCAAATTTGGAGGGACACGTGGCTCGGGTGTGGCCGAACGCGAAGCACTTGAAGCAGCGCATTGGCTGGTCTTCAAGTAACCGGACCACAGCCGAGCTGAATCCTATCAGCAGCCGTCCCTTGGTCGCAGCAAGGACAGCCTTAGCTGTGGCGACTGGGCACTCGATGCGGATGATGCCCATACCGCGACGGCCGAGCCTAATGGCTCCGCCTTTCACCGCACCAGCGTCGCAGCCTCCGGCCGCTGCGACGGCCGCCACCACATCCTCTTTGGTGACCGAGTCGTCTAGATCGGCCACCTCCAAGGTTGCGGTCTTGACAGGTCTGACGACCGTCGCCGCATCCGCGATGACCTCTTGCAACTTTTTTGCAAAGAGATCCGCATTTGTGCCGCGCTGTTCCCCCGAGAACTCAAAAATTCGAGCCCCGGTTAGGGTTCGGCGGCACGCGATTTTACTGATCCCCAGCCGGGAGGGATCAGCATTGGTACGAGCCCGTCTTAGGACGGACTCGTACGTCTCGCCGCGCTCCACGGCCTCCGGGGTGATGGTCACCACGACGGCCGCGGTTTTGGGAGGAACTAGCTTCCTCCCGCCGGCTGGGGCCCTATTGGCTGCAGGAGCAGTCGCAGCGGGCTTGGGGGCCGACTTTTCCCCCTTCTTCCCTCCCTTCCCTTTTCCACCCCTGACCACTTCCGTCCACGGCTGGTTGGACGGGGTGGTAGAGGGAAGAAAGGCGTCTTCCTCCTGTGAGTTCTGGGGGGCTGCTGGAGTGGCAGCCGACCCAGGCGCTCCCTCCGCGCTTGAGGTAGGGGTTTGAGGAGCCTTCTTGCTCCTCTTGCCCTTACCCTTACCCTTACCCTTGGAGGGCTTCGGGGCCTGGGGCTGCGCACCCGATGCCGGGCCTGCTGGAGGCGCAGGTTCCGGCTCCGGCGGTGGCGGACTCTTATCCGCCGCTAGCGGCGGGCGGAGCCGCTTTTCCGGCAAGAGCCGGTCCTCGATGCCTGCGAAGCAGGCTCTAGTGAAGGCCCTCTCCTCCATGACAACCTTTCGGATTACTTCCTCAAGGTTGGAAGGGGAGGAGGAGGAGCCTCCTACCACCGGTTGGGCAGGCCGAGCCGTGGCCTCAGCCAGCTTCAGGTGTAGCTGGCTGACCTCCGCCTGCAGGCGATCCACTTTCGCCTGCAGCTGCCGCGTCTCGTCCGTGGCCGTCCGCTTCACCAGCTCCATGACAATGCCATGCAGACTGGCGGCCCGGCATTTGAGGGACTTCTGGAAGGTCCCCTTCAAATTGGAGGACTTTGAGGCGACCTCCAGGACCTCCTCTTTATCCTCCTGGGCCATGCGCTCCAGTTCCGCCAGGGAGTGGTCGGCATATAGCACACAGGATGCACCATAGCCGGCTCTCGACCGGGCGGTTTGCGCCTGGTGCTCCCTGGCAGCTACCCTCTCCTCCAGGTCTTGCTGGAGTTGCGCCCTCTTCGCCAGGTTTAGCTGGCGTTCAGCGTCCACCAAGCCCACATCGTGGGTCGAAGCCTTTATATACTTCGACCTCATGCTCGCCTTGGTTTCGGCCGGATCGTCGGCCCCGGAGTCCGAGCTCTCCGCGTTTTGTTCCGGAGCAGGCGTATTGGACCGGGATATCGACATAGAGCGATCCCGCTCGCTGCGCTCCTGCAAACGAGCAGATGCTCCGCTCGCCACTACGCGACCTCGCCTGCTCCTGCCCGTCGGCACTTTAGCGGCCGGCGAGTTCTCCTCAATATGGGAGCCTGGCGAGCGCTTCCTCCTTCCCTTCGAGGGTCGCCCAGACACACTCCCTTCAACCCGCGAGCGGTCCGAGCTCACGCTCGCCACACTCACCATCCTCTCGGATGCGGTGTCGGAATCCGACATCGCACCCACACTTCTCCGATCGACCAACACGATCGGCACCCTCTCTAACTGCTCAAGATTGTTTTTATTGTTTAAATCCATAAGATTCCCACGAGTATGGGGGATATAAAAAGTCCACCTAGGATAACCCCCTGTCCCTAGGTAAGTGTACATTTGTAACCCAACCAGGGGGTCCACCAATCCCTGGCTGGGGGAGTGCTTGCGACTGATGCGCCACCTGCAACTACGGAGCTGCAGTCGACGCTACTCCTCAGTCATTCATACCCTCGCCGCACACCAAAACTTGGTATTAGAGGAATTTTTTATAGAGGTTATCTTCCTCGTGATCCGGGCTATTAAGCCAAGATCCTCGTCCCGTCCCGAGTCATAAAACATGACCATGATCCCGCTACGGATTACGATTTCGACGGTTGCAGGCGGGAGAATCGGATCCCCCGCTGCTAACCCGTTGGCAGGGTGAGTGCACAACGAGTGCCGCCTGTGTTTCTCCACCATGTCCTCTGTTTGAAACAGACAGACAGACATGCGGAGAAACGACCGCAGGGTGGTCTAAATCGACCGACCCAGGAGCTTAAGGCTCCCCCCTAAGCAGAAATTCGCCACAGACAATACCCTCTCCGACGTGGAAAGACTATTGGCCGTGCCCAGGATGCACCGGCCATCCAACTGCCCTTTCCCCCAAACGTATTCGAAAGGAACGAGCAGCCGTCAGGCACACGAGGAGGTTTTCTGCCCGCACCCCAACCTAACCTAACCTAACCTAACCTTTTTTTTTTTTTTTTTTTTTTTTTTGATTACGGGGGGAAATCCTCATGGATGTCCTCCGCCCCGGGGAGGGCGGAGGGGTCTGTCAGACTCTTACTGACTAAAACCACCCCGGTGTTCCGTCTCTCACTTACGCCGGGGATCACGGGAACTAGTAAGTCTTCCGCGATCGCGAGCGCGTGGAACACTACGCGCCGCCATCTCGGGTCCTAAGAAGTAGGGGGTGACGGATTCCCCAGTCCGTCGCCCCTGGACCCATTTAGGGGGGCTGGAAGAGGGCCACACCTCATACAGCGCGGCTTCTTCGTCAGGGACCCGACGACGTCGCCTCCGGTATCGGGTGTACTGGCGTCTGACCGCCACGCACTCTACACGTAGTCGAGCGATCTCGGCAGACCACCAGTACACCTGGCGCCTTCCTGATTGCGTGTGGACGCGGGGCATGGACGCGTCGCTGATTTGCGTCATCGCCCCGCGAAACCACAGCGCCTCCTCTTCGACGTCGACGGGTCCAACCGTCGCCGACTCCCGGGTCCAGGCCTGGACAATAGCGGCCTCCTCGAGAACTTCCCTGTCGATGCGCTTACGCGCCCAGCGCGGGCCGTCCGTTCGCGGGGCCGATGGGCTGCGGCCGCCAGTGGTCTGGGCAGAGACGTCGAAGCGGATATATCTGTGATCCGACAACGTCTCCACCTCCACGGCGACACGCCAGTCGCGGACACGGCTCGCGACAGCAGGGCTAGCAAACGATACGTCTACGATCGAACCGCCCCGCTGCCGCACGCACGTGTATACCGAGCCCCGGTTTAGGACGACCAGGCCAGTCGTGACCACCCACTCCTCCAACACCTCACCCCTAGCATCGGTCACCGGAGATCCCCACGCCGAAGACTTGGCGTTGAGATCCCCTAGTAACAGCACGGGGCGAGGGTGGAGTCGGCCTACGACGGCCCCCAACTCGACAAGGAAGTTCTCGAAGTCGGCGAGGCTCTTGTTGGGCGAGAAATACGCTCCAACAATGCCAATGCCGTCCGCGAGGGCGGCCACCCAACCGCGACCTCGGGACGGGTTGACGAGAGCCCTGCCGATGATGGCCACCAAGCCGTCTAGGTCTCCCACCCAGTTATCCCTGGGGGGGACAAAATACGGCTCGGCGACCACAGCCACGTCAATCGACCACTCTGCCATGCTCTGGATCAATAGATCCTGAGCTCTGGCAGCGTGGTTGATGTTGCCCTGGAGGAAATGGTAAGGCGCCATTATGCGCAGTCCATTCCCTCCGTCGCACCATCACTGGGCCGGGAGTCGGCCGTAGGGCACCCAGGCTGAGGGGGGGGTAAAGAGCCCCCGGCAGCCTTGGTGCCTCTCCTCTTCTTCTTCTGTGTGGTGGGTGCGCCACAGGCTCTTCCACCCGCCCTGTGCCCAGCGGGCCTCCCTGCAGCTGTACAGAGGCTGCAGTTTGGCGCCGCTGTGCACTGGGCGGACTTATGGCCAGTCTTACCGCAGCGAAAGCATTGCTCGCTGCGGTCTATTTCGGCGGTGCACCCTGCCCGGACATGCCCAATGTCCAGGCAGCGGTAGCACCGTAGCGCTCTGGGTTGCAGCAGCTTGACTCTCGCTGCAACCCAGCCCACCAACAGGCGCCCACCGTCGGCGACTTTGTTTGCCGCCGACACTGGGCACCGCACCCAGATGGCTCCGAGACCGGAAGCGCCGGTTCGGATGTCGCCCGTGCGCACGTCCTCAGGCGGACATCCTCCGCCTTTGGCGATGGCTGCCACAACCTCAGCCGGAGTCGTCGAGTCGTCCAGGCCGTCGACTCGCAGCTCGGATGTCTTCATTGGCCTGGACACTCGAACGTCCTCGGGGTTGAGGACCTCCCTCAGCTTGGCGGCCAGGATGTCCGCCTTCTCCCCGCTAGAGGCACCCGGCACCTCTAGCAGCCGAGCCCCCGTAATCGCCGTCCTAAACCCGACGCCCGACGTTATGCCAAGGTCGGGGAAAGCGACTTTGGCTTTGGCCTCCGTCAGGACGGACTTGTACGAGACGCCCCTTTCGGCGGCTCCGGGCTGCAGTGTAATAACCACAGCCGCGGAGCGTGGGGCTCTCGGCCTAGGCGGCCTCTGGGTCCTCTTCGAAGAAGCCGGTGGCGGTGCCACAGTGACTTGAGGCGGCGCTGCCTTCTTCTTCTTCTTGCGTCCCCGCTTGACGACCGTTGTCCAGGCCTCCGTAGAAGGCCCAGAAGCGGTCGCCGGGGGACCGGCCGTCTGAGAGGTGGGCCCAGGCTTGGGCGCCGGGGTAGCAGCCTTCCGGGAGGTAAGCGCAGGCTTGACCTTCTTAGACTTGCTGGCACCCTTCCCGGACCCGCTTGGTTCAGCAGCCACGGCCGTCGAACCCGATTTGGCGGACTCAGCCGCCTTCCGGGTCTCTGCGGCAAGCGGTGGCCGCAGAGTTTCGGCCGGCAGTAACCTCGCCTCGATAGCCTCGAGCCGAGCCCCGACCATTTGCCCGCACTGCATCATGCAGATGCGAGCGATCTTCTCGACCTCCGCATCCGCAAGTGCAGCGGCCGATACTGAGGTCGACGATGAAGGCGACGGCGGGACCGGTGATCCGGTGGCCGTGGGAGCTGCCCTCTGAGCGGCAAACTGACGCTTGAGGTCCTCCAACTCGGCTTGGAGACGGCGGTTCTCGTCCCACAGCTTCGCCGTCTCCTCCGTAGTCGAACGACTCTGGAGGACCTCGACGGCCTCTTTTATACCGTCGGCCGCCTCCTTAAGAGCGCGCGTGAACGTGCCCTTCAAGTTGCCGGATTTAGTGGCAACCTGAAGGACAACGCCCACGCCGTCCAAAACTTGGCGACTGAGCGCCACCGCCGATGGGCTCCCCCCGGCAGCCATCCGGGCAGAGCGCCGCTCCCGCAACTGACGAGCCAGCTCTTCGACCTCGTCAGCCGCTCTGGCCTTTCGCTGCGCCCGCTTAGCCGCATTGGCCTCCGCCTTGTTTGAGGGCAGCAGCAAGCCCTCGCCGACGTCTGAGAACGCGGGCTCGGAGTCGCTGCCCACGCTCTCAACGCTTTCCGCATTCTGCAACGGAGCCGGCGTACTTGGTCGGGATTTCGACCCAGACCGCCCACCGCACTCCGACAAACGAGCAGATGCTCGGCTTGCCACTGCTCGACCTCGCCCACTTCCGCCCGTTGCCACCTTAGCGGCCGGCATTTCCACGCTATGGGAGCGTGGCGAGCGCTTCCTCCTTCCTTTGGGGGAAGACATCCCCTCCGTAGCTCTTGAGCGCTGCGAACTAACGCTCGCCACGCTCGCCATCTTCTCGGATGCAGTGTCGGACTCCGACACAGCACCCCCACTTATCCGCTCGACCAAAACGATCGGCGACTTCTCAAAATAGTTTTTTTTATTTACGGTATCCATATAGATTCCCACGAGTGTGGGGGATATAAAAAGTCCACCTAGGGTAACCCCCTGTCCCTAGGTAAGTGTACATTTGTAACCCAACCAGGGGGTCCACCAATCCCTGGCTGGGGGTGCGCTTGAGACTGATGCGCCACCTGCAACTCAGAAGCTGCAGATGACACTACTCCTCAGCCATTCATACCCTCGCCGCACACCAAAACTTGGTATTAGAGGAATTTTTATAGAGGTTATCTTCCTCGCGATCCGGGCGATTAAGCCAAGATCCTCGTCCCGCTCCGAGTCATAAAACATGACCATGATCTCGTTACGGATTACGATTTCGACGGTTGCAGTCGGGAGAATCAGATCCCCCGCTGCTAGCCCGTTGGCAGGGTAAGTGCACAACGAGCGCCGCCCATGTTTCTCCACCTTGGAGAAACGTCCTACGCCCACTCAACCCATCCTCTGTAAGCAGAGGAGGGAGTGAGCGACCGTAGGGCGGTCTAAACGACCGACCCAGGAGCATAAGCTCCCCCCCACGCAGAAATTCGCCACAGACAATACCCTCTCCGACGTGGAAAGACTATTGGCCGTGCCCAGGATGCACCGGCCGTCCGACTGCCCTTTCCCCCGAACGTATTCGAAAGGAACGAGCAGCCGTCAGGCACACGAGGAGGTTTTCTGCACGCACCCCAACCTAACCTTTTTTTTTTTTTTTTTTTTTTTTTGTCTGAGAAAATGCTTTATGCATGCCCGCTCGTGGGGATGAGACGGGGTATGTGGGACTCCTGTCAGAGTGACAGTATACCCACTAAAAACTCAGTATTCCCGCATCGCCGTGATGGGAGGGTCATGGGAAACTGGCTCAACCTTTGCTACCACTTCCCTCCCGGCGCATGCCCGCCTAGCTGGCGGGCCCCGCATGCCCCCCTAACTGGGGGGCTACGGGAATGGCTGGGAACCTAGCCATTCCCGTCCGACACTGGTGGAGGCCTGTGCAATACAGGCAAGGTTGCCCCCACGCCCGTTGCCTGCTGGCCTCCACCTGGGAGGAGTCGAAGATGACTGTCATACTGACGTCTTCTTCGACCCCTCCTCCGCCTTCGGAGCGACGCCGCGTTAGGATCGTCCTCCCGCGCGCGCTCCGCAGCCTCCTTCTGGGTCATGACGCATTCGCAGAAGGAGGCGACCGCCGACCACGACCTCTCATCCTCCAGCATGGCGTTAACCAAACCGCGGAGTGAAAGGTCCGGTCCGATCACCGCAATGAGACTGCGGCGTGGCTCGGACCACGTCGGGCACACCTCGAGGGTGTGCTGCGCCGTGTCCTCCGCCGCACCACAGTTATGGCACGACGGCGTCTCCTCCCGCCCGATTCGGTGCAGGTACGATCCGAAGCAACCGTGTCCGGATAGTACCTGCACGAGACGGAAGGAGAGGAACCCATGCGACCGCTCGAGCCAGTCTCGCAGGACCGGCCCAATCGCATCGAGGGTTCGGCGGCCGAAGGCGGCGGTGTTAAGGTCCGCCGTCCAATGGACAACAATGGCGTCCCTCGCCTCCCGCCGGACGGCCTCCCGCTCTTCCGGGGCTGGGCGTTCGCCTCTCGCCCTCCGCCCCGCCGTCCATTCATATACTCTGGCGAGCACCCATGCCTCGAGCTCCCAAGGAGGGGTGCCGGCCAGAGCACATGCCGCCGCAAAGCCCACCGTGCGGTAGGCACGCGCCGCCCGCTGGGCTATGGCCCTTTGGGGTGCCCGCAAGGCGGCGACATTCTCCCTCCTCTGGAGGGAGTCCTCCCAGATGGGGGCCCCGTAGAGGGCCATACTCTTCAAGATGCCGGCATAAAGTTTCCGGCATCGTGCGCTGGGCCCTCCCAAGTTGGGAAGCAGCCATGACAGCGCGCCCGCGGTCTTCAGCAGGCGCGACGACAGCCCGCTAAAATGCGGACCGAAGCGCCACCTGCTGTCAAGGACAAGGCCCAGATATTTCATCTGGGACTTGACCCCAATTCTGACACCCTCCACGAAGACGTGGGCGTCAGGTGGGGGGCGCTGCCGTGGTCCGTGGAAGAACACGGCCTCGGTCTTGTGCAGCGCCACCGTTAAACCTAGGCGGCGGATCCTCCCTGCGACCAAGGATCCGCCCGCCGAGGCCAGGCTGGCCGCCTCCCTAAAGCTCCCCCCCCGGGCGGTGAGGAGAGTGTCATCCGCGTAGCAAACGACACTCGTGCCTCGGAGGAGAGTTCCCCGCAGGAGCCAATCATAGCCGATGTTCCAGAGGAGAGGTCCTACGACTGACCCCTGTGGAACGCCGGCTTCAACTGCGTACCGCCGGACTTGGCCAGTCCTATTTACCAGGAGGACCGCCCGATCCTCCAGGTAGCTGGCCAGCAGATTGCGCAGGTATCGAGGTACTCCGTGGAATCGGAGCGCCTCTAGGATGGTGGAGTGGGGAACGGAGTTGAAGGCATTTGCAATGTCGAATGACACAGCCAACAATCCGTCCCCCGCCTCCATCGCCTCCTTCACCTGACCCTTAAGGCAAGCCAGCGCGTCCACTGTGGAACGCTCAGCCCGGAAACCGAACTGAGCGTCCGACAAGTCCGGCCCGACATCCCGCAGATGGGCCTTTAGGCGAGCAGCGATTATTCCCTCGAACATTTTTCCGACCTCATCGAGTAGAACGATGGGCCGGTATGCCGAGGGGGAGTCAGCTGGACGGCCCTCCTTGCGTAGGAGGCACAGCTGCCCCTCTTTCCATGGTTTCGGGAACCTTCCAGACACAAGGCATGCGCTGAAAAGGTCCCGAAACCTCTCCCCCATTTGAGTGGCAGCGATCGCCACCACTCTTGCGGGAACACCGTCAGGGCCAGGAGCTGTCTTCTTGGCGCGGATATGGAGAATCGCCGTGCCAAGTTCCGACTCCGTGACAGGAGGGGCCTCCACTTCTTCCTCGTCTAGCGAGGCTGTCCCCCGCGGTGGGTCCATCACTGGCGGGGTGAAGTTGCCCCTGCACGGGAACAGGGACTGAACCACCCCATCCAGAAATGAGGGCTCCAGGGTCTCGGCAACCGGGGGACCAAAGGGGCGCAACTTCTTGCGCGCCGCCTTATATGGTCTCCCGTAGGGGTCGTTGTCGAGACCCTCCAGCAGCTCGGCTCTGGACGAGTCTCTGGCGTTGGCGATGGCTCGATCGAGGACCATTTTTGCCTCCAAGTATACCTCATAGAGGTGGTCCTCGTTGGACAGATCCCGGCGAAGCCGCCGCCGGCTCCGCGTGTAGGCCCTTCTCGCCTCCACACACGCTGCTCGAAGCCCCGCCAGCTCCACCGACCACCAGTAAACGGCACGTTTGGGTGGTGGTCGGCGAGACCGGGGCATGCTAGAGTTGCATACCTCGGTCAGAGACTCCCTCAGTTGCCCCGCTGCGGCGTCCACATCCAGGCCGGCAGTAGGCGGCGAAAGCCAGTCCTGGATGAACGCCGCCTCCGCCGCTGCCTCCCTGTCCAGGCGAGTTAGAGCCCACCGCGGGAACGGTGATCGCCCCGAGCGGGGCCGCATTTGTCCGGGGCCACTGGTGGAGATGTCGAACCGCACGTAGCGGTGGTCCGACATGGTCTCCACCAGGTCCACCCGCCAGTTCAACACGCGCGCGGCTAACGCAGGGGTGGCAAAAGTGACGTCCACTATTGAGCCACCCCCACGCCGCACGCATGTCTGGATGCTTCCTCTGTTCAAGAGGGATAGTCCGGAGGAGGCTGCCCACATCTCCACCGCCCGCCCGCGTGCGTCGGTGGCCGGGTTGCCCCAGGTCACCGACTTGGCATTCAGGTCTCCCAGTACGGAGACCTGACGCGGCGCCGCCCTGCCGACCACGGCAGCCAGGACTGCAAGATAATTCTCAAAGTCCTGAAGAGGCCGGTTTGGGGAGAAATATACGCCCACAAGGGCTAACTCTCCCCACGCGGCGGCCACGTATCCCGGTCCCCTCTCTAATAGCGAGAGTGGAGGGGAGTCTGTGGAAGGACGCGCCGCTAGTGCCACCGAGCCGACCTCATCACCCAGCCAGCTGCCGGGGATCGAGTAGGGCTCGGAGACCACCGCCACGTTCACCAACCACTCGGCCATGACCTGCACTACCAGGTCCTGGGCCGCTCTGCAGTGGTTGATGTTCGCCTGGATGATGTGGTAGTCGGACGTAACCATTACTCCGACATCGCACGATCCTCCTCAGCTACCGCCGCTGAAACTGCAGCGGCGACGACGGTGGCGGTGGTGGCAGCAGGGCGAACCTGCGCCGGCACTTTGCCCTTCCTCACGGGGGGCTTGCAGCTCCTGCCCGTCATCCTGTGGTCCGCAGGGCGGCCACTGGAGGCACACGCCGTGCAGTGTGGCTTGGCGGCGCGGCAGGTGACACTCTTGTGTCCCTCTTGCCCGCATTGGTAGCACGTGTCTCCCCAGTCAAATTTGGAGGGACACGTGGCTCGGGTGTGGCCGAACGCGAAGCACTTGAAGCAGCGCATTGGCTGGTCTTCAAGTAACCGGACCACAGCCGAGCTGAATCCTATCAGCAGCCGTCCCTTGGTCGCAGCAAGGACAGCCTTAGCTGTGGCGACTGGGCACTCGATGCGGATGATGCCCATACCGCGACGGCCGAGCCTAATGGCTCCGCCTTTCACCGCACCAGCGTCGCAGCCTCCGGCCGCTGCGACGGCCGCCACCACATCCTCTTTGGTGACCGAGTCGTCTAGATCGGCCACCTCCAAGGTTGCGGTCTTGACAGGTCTGACGACCGTCGCCGCATCCGCGATGACCTCTCGCAACTTTTTTGCAAAGAGATCCGCATTTGTGCCGCGCTGTTCCCCCGAGAACTCAAAAATTCGAGCCCCGGTTAGGGTTCGGCGGCACGCGATTTTACTGATCCCCAGCCGGGAGGGATCAGCATTGGTACGAGCCCGTCTTAGGACGGACTCGTACGTCTCGCCGCGCTCCACGGCCTCCGGGGTGATGGTCACCACGACGGCCGCGGTTTTGGGAGGAACTAGCTTCCTCCCGCCGGCTGGGGCCCTATTGGCTGCAGGAGCAGTCGCAGCGGGCTTGGGGGCCGACTTTTCCCCCTTCTTCCCTCCCTTCCCTTTTCCACCCCTGACCACTTCCGTCCACGGCTGGTTGGACGGGGTGGTAGAGGGAAGAAAGGCGTCTTCCTCCTGTGAGTTCTGGGGGGCTGCTGGAGTGGCAGCCGACCCAGGCGCTCCCTCCGCGCTTGAGGTAGGGGTTTGAGGAGCCTTCTTGCTCCTCTTGCCCTTACCCTTACCCTTACCCTTGGAGGGCTTCGGGGCCTGGGGCTGCGCACCCGATGCCGGGCCTGCTGGAGGCGCAGGTTCCGGCTCCGGCGGTGGCGGACTCTTATCCGCCGCTAGCGGCGGGCGGAGCCGCTTTTCCGGCAAGAGCCGGTCCTCGATGCCTGCGAAGCAGGCTCTAGTGAAGGCCCTCTCCTCCATGACAACCTTTCGGATTACTTCCTCAAGGTTGGAAGGGGAGGAGGAGGAGCCTCCTACCACCGGTTGGGCAGGCCGAGCCGTGGCCTCAGCCAGCTTCAGGTGTAGCTGGCTGACCTCCGCCTGCAGGCGATCCACTTTCGCCTGCAGCTGCCGCGTCTCGTCCGTGGCCGTCCGCTTCACCAGCTCCATGACAATGCCATGCAGACTGGCGGCCCGGCATTTGAGGGACTTCTGGAAGGTCCCCTTCAAATTGGAGGACTTTGAGGCGACCTCCAGGACCTCCTCTTTATCCTCCTGGGCCATGCGCTCCAGTTCCGCCAGGGAGTGGTCGGCATATAGCACACAGGATGCACCATAGCCGGCTCTCGACCGGGCGGTTTGCGCCTGGTGTCCGTCTCCACCTCCACCGCGACACGCCAGTCGCGGACACGGCTCGCGACAGCAGGGCTAGCGAACGATACGTCCACGATCGAACCGCCCCGCTGCCGCACGCACGTGTATACCGAGCCCCGGTTTAGGACGACCAGGCCAGTCGTGACCACCCACTCCTCCAACACCTCACCCCTAGCATCGGTCACCGGAGATCCCCACGCCGAAGACTTGGCGTTGAGATCCCCTAGTAACAGCACGGGGCGAGGGTGGAGTCGGCCTACGACGGCCCCCAACTCGACAAGGAAGTTCTCGAAGTCGGCGAGGCTCTTGTTGGGCGAGAAATACGCTCCAACAATGCCAATGCCGTCCGCGAGGGCGGCCACCCAACCGCGACCTCGGGACGGGTTGACGAGAGCCCCGCCGATGATGGCCACCGAGCCGTCTAGGTCTCCCACCCAGTTATCTCTGGGGGGGACAAAATACGGCTCGGCGACCACAGCCACGTCAATCGACCACTCTGCCATGCTCTGGATCAATAGATCCTGAGCTCTGGCAGCGTGGTTGATGTTGCCCTGGAGGAAATGGTAAGGCGCCATTATGCGCAGTCCATTCCCTCCGTCGCACCGTCACTGGGCCGGGAGTCGGCCGTAGGGCACCCAGGCTGAGGGGGGGGTAAAGAGCCCCCGGCAGCCTTGGTGCCTCTCCTCTTCTTCTTCTGTGTGGTGGGTGCGCCACAGGCTCTTCCACCCGCCCTGTGCCCAGCGGGCCTCCCTGCAGCTGTACAGAGGCTGCAGTTTGGCGCCGCTGTGCACTGGGCGGACTTATGGCCAGTCTTACCGCAGCGAAAGCATTGCTCGCTGCGGTCTATTTCGGCGGTGCACCCTGCCCGGACATGCCCAATGTCCAGGCAGCGGTAGCACCGCAGCGCTCTGGGTTGCAGCAGCTTGACTCTCGCTGCAACCCAGCCCACCAACAGGCGCCCACCGTCGGCGACTTTGTTTGCCGCCGACACTGGGCACCGCACCCAGATGGCTCCGAGACCGGAAGCGCCGGTTCGGATGTCGCCCGTGCGCACGTCCTCAGGCGGACATCCTCCGGCTTTGGCGATGGCTGCCACAACCTCAGCCGGAGTCGTCGAGTCGTCCAGGCCGTCGACTCGCAGCTCGGATGTCTTCATTGGCCTGGACACTCGAACGTCCTCGGGGTTGAGGACCTCCCTCAGCTTGGCGGCCAGGATGTCCGCCTTCTCCCCGCTAGAGGCACCCGGCACCTCTAGCAGCCGAGCCCCCGTAATCGCCGTCCTAAACCCGACGCCCGACGTTATGCCAAGGTCGGGGAAAGCGACTTTGGCTTTGGCCTCCGTCAGGACCGACTTATAGGACACGCCCCTTTCGACCGCTCCGGGCTGCAGTGTAATAACCACAGCCGCGGAGCGTGGGGCTCGCGGCCTAGGCGGCCTCTGGGCCCTCTTCGAAGAAGATGCCGCAGTGACTGGAGGCGGCGCTGCCTTCTTCTTCTTCTTGCGTCCCCGCTTGACGACCGTTGTCCAGGCCTCCGTAGAAGGCCCGGAAGCGGTCGCCGGGGGACCGGCCGTCTGGGAAGTCGGAACGGACGCGATTGCCGGGACAGCGGCCGTCCGGGAAGTAGGCGCAGACTTGGCCTTCGCAGATTGTTTGGCGGTGCCAGCTAACCTTGGCTTGTCAGCAGCGAGCGGTGGGCGGAGGGTTTCGGCCGGGAGTAGCCTTGCCTCTATAGCCTCCAGTCGAGCCCCCACCATTTGCCCGCACTGCATCATGCAGATGCGAGCAATCTTCTCGACCTCCGCATCTGCAAGCGCAGGGGCCGATGATGGGGCCGTTGATGGGGCCGACAATGGGACCGGAGATCCAGTGGCCGCGGGAGCTGCCCTCTGGGCGGCAAACTGTCGCTTGAGGTCCTCCAGCTCGGCTTGGAGACGGCGGTTCTCTTCCCACAGCTTCGCCGTCTCCTCAGTGCTCGACCGACTCTGGAGGACCTCGACGGCCTCTTTAATGCCGTCAGCCGCTTCCTTAAGAGCACGCGTGAACGTGCCCTTCAAGTTGCCGGATTTAGTGGCAACCTGAAGGACAACGCCCACGCCGTCCAAAACCTGGCGACTGAGCGCCACCGCCGATGGGCTCTCCCCGGCAGCCATCCGGGCTGAGCGCCGCTCCCGCAACTGACGGGCCAACTCTTCCACCTCGTCAGCGGCTCTGGCTTTGCGCTGCGCCCGTTTGGCAGCATTGGCCTCGGCCTTGTTGGACCCCAGCAGAAGGCCATCGTTGAGGTCCGACATCGTGGACACGGAGTCCACACTCTCCACGCTTTTCGCGTGCTCCACCGGAGCAGGTGTTTCGGGCTGGGACACCGATACGGAACGATCCCGCTCCGGCAAACGAGCAGAGGCTCCACTTGCCGCTGCGCGACCTCGCCTGCTCCTGCCTGTTGGCACTTTAGCGGCCGGCAGGTTTTCCTCACTGTGGGAGCGTGGCGAGCGCTTCCTCCTTCCCTTGGAGGGACGCCCAGCCATACTCCCTTCAGCCTGCTCGCGCTCCGAGCTCACGCTCGTCACGCTAGCCATTTTTTCGGATGCAATGTCGGAATCCGACATTGCACCCACACTCATCCGATCGACCAAAACGATCGGCGACTTCTCAAAATTTGGTTTTAAAAAATTGGTATCCATATGATTCCCACGAGTGTGGGGGATATAAAAAGTCCACCTAGGGTAACCCCCTGTCCCTAGGTAAGTGTACATTTGTAACCCAACCAGGGGGTCCACCAATCCCTGGCTGGGGGTGCGCTTGAGACTGATGCGCCACCTGCAACTAAGAAGCTGCAGATGACACTACTCCTCAGCCATTCATACCCTCGCCGCACACCAAAACTTGGTATTAGAGGAATTTTTTATAGAGGTTCTCTTCCTCGCGATCCGGGCGATTAAGCCAAGATCCTCGTCCCGCTCCGAGTCATAAAACATGACCATGATCTCGTTACGGATTACGATTTCGACGGTTGCAGTCGGGAGAATCAGATCCCCCGCTGCTAGCCCGTTGGCAGGGTAAGTGCACAACGAGCGCCGCCCATGTTTCTCCACCTTGGAGAAACCTCCTACGCCCACTCAACCCATCCTCTGTAAGCAGAAGAGGGAGTGAGCGACCGTAGGGCGGTCTAAACGACCGACCCAGGAGCATAAGCTCCCCTCCACGCAGAAATTCGCCACAGACAATACCCTCTCCGACGTGGAAAGACTATTGGCCGTGCCCAGGATGCACCGGCCGTCCGACTGCCCTTTCCCCCGAACGTATTCGAAAGGAACGAGCAGCCGTCAGGCACACGAGGAGGTTTTCTGCCCGCACCCCAACCTAACCTAACCTAACCTTTTTTTTTTTTTTTTTTTTTTGATTACGGGGGGAAATCCTCATGGATGTCCTCCGCCCCGGGGAGGGCGGAGGGGTCTGTCAGACTCTTACTGACTAAAACCACCTCGGTGTTCCGTCTCTCACTTACGCCGAGGATCACGGGAACTAGTAAGTCTTCCGCGATCCCCGGCTAGTGCCGGCCCGCCTATGCGGGCCACCTCGCGATAGGGGGGGAGTGAGGTGTTAAACTCCCCCCCCACATCAATGAGAGGCGCGCGTGGAACACTACGCGCCGCCATCTCGGGTCCTAAGAAGTAGGGGGCGACGGATTCCCCAGTCCGTCGCCCCTGGACCCATTTAGGGGGGCTGGAAGAGGGCGTTGTCCGCCCTCCGCCGACGCCCGGTGCGTCTGCTGCGGATCGGGTTAGCGGAAGCGATCTCCCGCTCCCTCTCCGCAGCCTCCTTCTGTGAGATGACTGTCTCGCAGAAGGACACCACCGCGTCCCAGGACTCCTCGCTGTCGACCATCGAGTCGACAACGGCCGGCAGCGACAGGTCACTGCCTACTCCTGAGATGAGGGCACGGCGTGGCTCCGTCCAAGCGGCACACTCTGCCAACGTGTGCCACGCCGTGTCCTCCCGACAGTCGACGCAGTGGTGACACCGAGCGTCCGGCTCCCTGTTTATGCGACACAGGTACTTCCCGAAGCAACCATGCCCCGAGAGCACCTGTGTCACCCGAAACGACAGGGAGCCGTGCCTCCTCCCGAGCCAGCGCTCGAGTACTGGCCGGATCGCCCCGATGGTGGCGGAGCCGGCGGTAGGGCGTGAAAGCCTGTCCCGCCATTCCGCCACCAGGGCTGCGCGAAGCTGTGACCGACGCAACTCCAAATGTCGCGGCGTCAGCCACTCGCCCCGCGCCCTCGAGTCCTCGCGCCACCGATGCAGCGACGCGAGTACCTTCGCCTCGAGGTCCCACGGTGGGGATCCGGCCAGTACGCAAGCCGCCTCGTAGGAGATCGTGCGATATCCCCTGATGACTCTGACGGCCATAGCTCGCTGCGGTTTCCGCAAGACAGCGATGCTGCCGGCCGTCAGGTCAGCCGCCCAGATCGGGGCCCCATACAGGGCCATCGATCGCACGATCCCCACGTAGAGCCGCCTACAGGCTGCGCTCGGGCCCCCCAGATTGGGAAGCAGCGTTGATAGCGCCCCAGCCGCGCCCAACAACTTGGGCGCCAGCCGCTGGAAGTGGGGTCCGAAATCCCATCGGCTGTCGAGCACCAGTCCCAGATACTTCATGGTGGACTCGACAGCAATTCGGGACCCCCCGACCACGATGTGTGATCCCGGCGGCGGCGCCCGCCGGGGGCCATGAAACACCATGGCCTCCGACTTGTTGAGGGCCACCTCTAGGCCAAGGCGCCGTATGCGGGTCACGACCTGTGACACCGCAGCCGTCGCCAGCAACGCTGCCTCCCTGTACGAGCTCCCCCGGGCCGTGACCAGCGTGTCATCTGCATAACACGTCAGGTCCACGCCCGGCTGGAGCTCGCCCCTCAGCACCCAGTCGTACCCGATGTTCCACAGGAGCGGTCCCACGACCGAACCCTGTGGAACACCGCACGACATGCGGCGCTGGTTTCCGCCATCACGTCCCATGTAGGTGACACACCTATCCGCCAGATAGGCCCCAACGATGCGGCGGAGGTACGGAGGCACCCGATGGTACCGCAGTGAACCTAACCTAACCTAACCTAACCCGAGACCGTCCGAGTGGAAATTGTGACGAAAACGCGAAAAAATTTTGCCCGCCCACCCACCCTGTGTCTAGTAGCTAGGTGGACGATTGTGGTTTTGACTAAATATCAAAACTTATTTTAACAGTATTTTATAGATATATAGTTCTAGACTTTAGCTCTCGCTAATATAACGTGTCATTAACCTCTTAAGTGTCGCATGATACCGCATAGGTTCATAAGAGAAAGCGCTCGAAATGTCAACTGAACCGCATAGGTTCACAACTTCACGGTCGCCATTGGACGATGGTATTTTACTTTTATTTCCACATGCAACACGATTCGGCTGTATCATTCGACTAATCGATTCATACTTGACCGGTTTTAGTAACATTTTAGTGGTAACACGAAGAGAACGAACGAAATAAAAATAAAACAAAATGTATCTGTGGTTGTGTGACGCAACGTCGCCATATTTGTCAAAACTTGTTTTGAAACGGTGTTGTTTGTGTAACGAAAAATGAACGCAAGAAGAAAACAGTGAGTAATCTTAGAATGATTTGATACAGAATTACTGAGAACTAAGTGTAGATTTCGTATTGAGTGATAGTTTATCGAAAAGTGATAAATATGTCAGTGAAAAAGTGACAAAAGTTTTACAATGAACAAATTTTGACCCTGATGACCGCCGTATTTGGTAATGTTTTTATGATAAATATTCTTGTTTATTGTTTGAAATGCACATAAGTATCTAGCTTATTAATCTACGAACATAATTTGGCTAATAGCTACTGATTTTAGTGCCTATTGTCATCGTAATCGTATTTCCAAGAGTAAAATCGGCGAAATTCCCGCGTACCATGACATAGCGTTCATGGTAGACGGGAGTAAGTACTAACTGCAAAAAATGTTTACTGATCATATTTATGATATTTTTGTGCTAATTGGATTTTTATTATTTCATGTAGGTACAATTGTTATGTCATGTCTAAGAATGATGAATGTCGAGATTAATGTTTTTTTTTTATTGACTTCGAAATTGCCCTTTTAGAATGCATTAGAATACAAACAATGACAAAATAAAGAAAAAGTAACAGAATAAGTAAAATAACATATATAATTTTAATAAAAAATAAGAAAAATCGTACTTGAAAATTATAACAGAAATATTTCGTTCGCCGTTTTTTTGCTCTGACGGTGCTATGTCGCTGCCCGCCAGTGTTTACGACCGAAGCGCGCGCGCCGGCCGCGGAATATTTTTCGTTGTGTAAACAAATAGTTTTTATGGTGGTTTTGATGGTGGTTTTATAGTAAAATGAGTTGTGTCATTGCCTATAGATATTGTGTTATCGTAATAAAGTTCTTTTTGGTGAATTTGTGTGTGAATTCGTTAGAATTGTGATAAAGTTTGAAGGTTATGTGAGTGAAAATTATCAAAATGGAAACATATTACATCACTGCGAGGCTAGGTCAGTTTTATTTGCTTATTGAATAGTATAACAAGTTCGGTTAACTCATAACGAAGCCAGGAAGGTATAATATGTACCGTGTTAATGCCTGTATATTGGCGAATTCTCCGTTTTTCTGAAGGCCTAACCAAAAATCAAAAAGTCTTGAGATTACACCGACATTTCCCGCGTTTGGGTAAACAGAGGCTCGACAGTCAAGAGGTTAACGTCATTTGGTGTGCATTTGACTGTCCTTCCTATTTTCAGGAATTTTATTGACCTGACGGTCGTTCGTCCCTAAGACGACGTATTAAACTTTTGACTGTGTCTATTGTCGCTTTTTGTGTATCCCCCCTTTACAGGGACCCAAAAGCATTACCAGTGCCTCTGACTAGTTTATATGAACCTCACCTTCACTAAAGATACCGCCATGTATCGCACACCGGCCAAGAAAACCGCGAGCTCACCAGATACCAGGTTCTCGCCGCGCTCCAGTGAGAAAGCTGAAGCCCCGCTTCCAAGCGTAAGACGTAGCATCGGGGAATGGGAGGCAGGGAAAACTGAGCATCAGGCCAAGTCCCCAGCCAACCAAAGGCTCGACGGCACACCACCTGCCCACAGCACTCTTGAGACGCGGCGGGCTCCTGCGGACACCGCGTTACCACCCAAAAAACCTGAGTCTGGGTACCCCAATCGCACGGCGGAAGCGAGAGCCTGTCTGAATAAAGCCAAGCTCTATTTAGGCTACTCTCGCAACCTCAAAACTGAGATCAAGGCGGAGGTGCTCAATGCAATAAACAGGCTCTACGAGCTAGTCAAGGAGTCTGAGCGAAACAAAACCTCTGGTGCACCTGCATCTGCAGTCGTACCGGCAGCTATACCGAACAGCGAGGAGTGTCCACAACCCGAACGCAGCGGTAGCACTGCGATCCAAAACGAGCTCATAAAGACCATGGAGCAGCATAGCTCATTAATAAAGGAGAACATGGCAAAGATGGACCAACTTAGCGATGCCCTGTCGACCAAACAAAGTGCTGAGGAGAAAACCTATGCCGGTATTGTGGCGGCGCAAAAGAGCCAGACCGGGGGACAGGCCCTGGAGCGAGCGACGCTACACTCGGTGGTGGTCTCCTCAAAGGAGGATTTCGACACGGGAGAGGAGGTTCTGGAAAGAATCAGGAAGGCGGTAGACGCCAAGGAAGGCTGGGTACAGGTAGAAAGAGTGAGGAAGGCGAAAGACAGAAAGATTATAATGGGTTGCACAACGAAAGAGGAAAGGAAGAAGATTAAGGAGCGACTGGAAGCGGTTGGAGAGAATCTCGTCGTCGAGGAAGTCACGAATAGGGACCCTCTTCTGATTCTGAGGGATGTGTTGTTAGTACACACCGACGAAGAAGTCCTCAAATCCCTCAGGAATCAGAATCGGGAAATCTTCCACGACCTCGGCGATGAGGCAGATAGGGCAAAAATCAGGTACAGGCGTAAAACAAGGAACCCACTGGTGTGTCACATTGTGCTGAGCGTGTCCCCCACGATCTGGAGAAGAGCGCTCGAAGGAGGTAAGCTCCGCATTGACCTCCAGAGGATACGCGTTGAGGACCAGACGCCACTGGTGCAGTGCACCCGCTGCCTGGGATACGGTCACGGCAAGCGGTTCTGCAAGGACCCAGCAGACCTGTGTAGCCACTGCGGCGGCCCGCATCTCAGGGCGGACTGCCCAGATAAACAGCTGGACGAAGCAGCGGCGTGTATAAACTGCACCAGAGCCAAGTTGGGGGACCGCGAGCACAATGCGTTCAGCAGTGGATGCCCGGTCCGGCGAAAGTGGGACGCATTGGCCCGAGCGACAACGGCATATTGCTAAGGTTGTTTTTGCAACTGCCCGCAAAAATGTACGACGACACCGGTGCCACACAAACTGCGTCGTAATAGTGCACTCACCAGACAAGCTGGCATTGGCACATTGCTGGAGGTATATAAAGTCCATCACAGGGTTAGACCATCACAGCTCTAAAAAGACAGTAGCAAATTGTCGCCAGTTTCATGAGAAACTGGCCCAATTAAAGCAGCAAAATCTGCCGCGGTGGTCCGAAAAAGCAACCGCGAAAAAGGAGAGTGCCACCGGAAAGAAGAAAAGACGTTGTGCCAAACCAGTCCTGAGTGCCAGGGTCGTAAAGCGGTACCTGAAAAAGAAAGACATGTTAAAGTATGAGGCAAGGAAAGCTTGGTTTTATGTTTTTATAAATTTTGTAACTGTCATTAAAATAGTCAAAAATAATATAAGAATAAGAATAAAATTTAAAATAGAGTATAAAAGATGACTATATAATATATTGTTATATATATTAGGATAGGCATAGTATTAAAACTTGTGTGTATAAAAGTATAGTTAAGATTAGTATAGATAAAATTAGGTAGATTAAATAAAATATAGAATACATTTATAAACATAAAAAGAAAAATACAAAAATAACATATAGATAAAAGCGTGTTAGATTGTAGTTAGTATTACATATTCTGTGTGTAAGTAATAAGTTTAAATAATATCAAGACACCTAAAGCACAAAAACAAAAACAAAAGGGCAAACATTTTAACTCTCCATCTTCCCTAATATTAAATGAATCAAAAGTGCAATATCAGAACAAGAGTGATACAAAAGGCTCTGATCATGTCAGAGGTAACTGGCAAGGCAGGAGTGGGTTTTAGCCGGTAAGAGTCCGGCACTACCCAGACTGCGTCACTAGTGAGGCAGTCTGGGTGTCCATGAGGATTTCCCACTCCTGCCCAAACAAAAAAAAAAAAAAAAAAAAAAAAAAAAAAAAAAAACCTAACCTAACCTAACCTAACCTTTTTTTTTTTTTTTTGATGACGGGGGGAAATCCTCATGGATGTCCTCCGCCCCGGGGAGGGCGGAGGGGTCTGTCAGACTCTTACTGACTAAAACCACCCCGGTGTTCCGTCTCTCACGTACACCGGGGATCACGGGAACTATTGAGTCTTCCGCGATCCCCGACTAGTGCCGGCCCGCCTATGCGGGCCACCTCGCGATAGGGGGGAGTGAGGTGTTAAACTCCCCCCCACATCAAAGAGAGGCGCGCGTGGAACACTACGCGCCGCCATCTCGGGTCCTAAGAAGTAGGGGGCGACGGATTCCCCAGTCCGTCGCCCCTGGACCCATTTAGGGGGGCTGGAAGAGGGCGTTGTCCGCCCTCCGCCGACGCCCGGTGCGTCTGCTGCGGATCGGGTTAGCTGAAGCAATCTCCCGCTCCCTCTCCGCAGCCTCCTTCTGCGAAATTACTGTTTCGCAGAAGGACACCACCGCGTCCCAGGACTCCTCGCTGTCGACCATCGAGTCGACAACGGCCGGCAGCGACAGATCACTGCCTACTCCTGAGATGAGGGCACGGCGTGGCTCCGTCCAAGCGGCACACTCTGCCAGCGTGTGCCACGCCGTGTCCTCCCGACAGTCGACGCAGTGGTGACACCGAGCGTCCGGCTCCCTGTTTATGCGACACAGGTACTTCCCGAAGCAACCATGCCCCGAGAGCACCTGTGTCACCCGAAACGACAGGGAGCCGTGCCTCCTCCCGAGCCAGCGCTCGAGTACTGGCCGGATCGCCCCGATGGTGGCGGAGCCGGCGGTAGGGCGTGAAAGCCTGTCCCGCCATTCCGCCACCAGGGCTGCGCGAAGCTGTGACCGACGCAACTCCAAATGTCGCGGCGTCAGCCACTCGCCCCGCGCCCTCGAGTCCTCGCGCCACCGATGCAGCGACGCGAGTACCTTCGCCTCGAGGTCCCACGGTGGGGATCCGGCCAGTACGCAAGCCGCCTCGTAGGAGATCGTGCGATACCCCCTGATGACTCTGACGGCCATAGCTCGCTGCGGTTTCCGCAAGACAGCGATGCTGCCGGCCGTCAGGTCAGCCGCCCAGATCGGGGCCCCATACAGGGCCATCGACCGCACGATCCCCACGTAGAGCCGCCTACAGGCGGCGCTCGGGCCCCCCAGATTGGGAAGCAGCGTTGACAGCGCCCCAGCCGCGCCCA
Organism: Polymixis flavicincta; assembly: GCA_949987655.1. NCBI lineage: Eukaryota > Metazoa > Arthropoda > Insecta > Lepidoptera > Noctuidae > Polymixis > Polymixis flavicincta. The sequence goes on along the minus strand of OX465188.1, from coordinate 24,860,600 downwards.
ACAACTTGGGCGCCAGCCGCTGGAAGTGGGGTCCGAAATCCCACCGGCTGTCGAGCACCAATCCCAGATACTTCATGGTGGACTCGACAGCAATTCGGGACCCCCCGACCACGATGTGTGATCCCGGCGGCGGCGCCCGCCGGGGGCCATGAAAGACCATGGCCTCCGACTTGTTGAGGGCCACCTCCAGGCCAAGACGCCGTATGCGGGTCACCACCTGTGACACCGCAGCCGTCGCCAGCAACGCTGCCTCCCTGTACGAGCTCCCCCGGGCCGTGACCAGCGTGTCATCTGCATAACACGTAAGGTCCACGCCCGGCTGGAGCTCGCCCCTCAGCACCCAGTCGTACCCGATGTTCCACAGGAGCGGTCCCACGACCGAACCCTGTGGAACACCGCACGACATGCGGCGCTGGTTTCCGCCATCACGTCCCATGTAGGTGACACACCTATCCGCCAGATAGGCCCCAACGATGCGGCGGAGGTACGGGGGCACCCGATGGTACCGCAGTGCCTCCCGAATGCAGCTCCAGGGCAGGGTGTTGAAGGCGTTGGAAATGTCCAAGGACACCGCCAACATCACCCCGCCCCGGGACACAGCTTCCTCCGCCAGGACTCTCACCCGCGATATCGCGTGGATGGTGGAGCGCCCGTGCCGAAAGCCGAACTGGCTCTCGGCTAGGTCAGGCCCCTCCCTGCTTAAGTGTCCGACGAGGCGGGCGGCGATAATCCGCTCAAACATCTTACCCACCTCGTCGAGCAGCACTATGGGCCTGTACGCGGACGGCGAGTCCGCGGGGCGCCCCACCTTCTTGAGCAGGACCAGACGACCAGATTTCCACAAAGTGGGAAACTGGCCCTGCTCAAGGCACGCGGTGTAGAGTCCTCTCAGTTGGGGCTCTAGCTCCTTCAGAGCGAGGGCTAGCACTATGCCGTGAATACCATCGGGCCCCGGAGCCACGTTCTTGGCCCGGAGCCGTATCACGGCCGCCCTCATCTCTGGCTGTGTCACCTCTGGGACGCTGATGGCGACCTCTTCGGTAGGCTCTGCGGCTGTGGGCAAAGCCATCGGCGGCGGAGTGTGCTCCGCTCTAGCCGGGAAGAGCGCTGCGACCACATCTTCCAACAGCTCGGGTTGGAGACTCTCCGTGAGTGGAGGCGCCGCGGCTCGAAGTTTCCCTCGAACCGCACGATACGGGCGCCCCCACGGATCTCCGTCGAGAGTCTCCAACATCTCCTCCCTGGCTCGCGTCCTCGCTTCGCCGATGGCCAGCCACAGAGCCTCCTTAGCCGCGCGGTACACCTCATACAGCGCGGCTTCTTCGTCAGGGACCCGACGACGTCGCCTCCGGTATCGGGTGTACTGGCGTCTGACCGCCACGCACTCGACACGTAGTCGCGCGATCTCGGCAGACCACCAGTACACCTGGCGCCTTCCCGATTGCGTGTGGACGCGGGGCATGGACGCGTCGCTGATTTGCGTCATCGCCCCGCGAAACCACAGCGCCTCCTCTTCGACGTCGACGGGTCCAACCGTCGCCGACTCCCGGATCCAGGCCTGGACAATAGCGGCCTCCTCGAGAACTTCCCTGTCGATGCGCTTACGCGCCCAGCGCGGGCCGTCCGTTCGCGGGGCCGATGGACTGCGGCCGCCTGCGGTCTGGGCGGAGACGTCGAAGCGGATATATCTGTGATCCGACAACGTCTCCACCTCCACCGCGACACGCCAGTCGCGGACACGGCTCGCAACAGCAGGGCTAGCGAACGATACGTCCACGATCGAACCGCCCCGCTGCCGCACGCACGTGTATACCGAGCCCCGGTTTAGGACGACCAGGCCAGTTGTGACCACCCACTCCTCCAGCGCCTCACCCCTAGCATCGGTCACCGGGGATCCCCACGCCGAAGACTTGGCGTTGAGATCCCCTAGTAACAGCACGGGGCGAGGGTGGAGTCGGCCTACGACGGCCCCCAACTCGACAAGGAAGTTCTCGAAGTCGGCGAGGCTCTTGTTGGGCGAGAAATACGCCCCAACAATGCCAATGCCGTCCGCGAGGGCGGCCACCCAACCGCGGCCTCGGGACGGGTTGACGAGAGCCCCGCCAATGATGGCCACCAAGCCGTCTAGGTCTCCCACCCAGTTATCCCTGGGGGGGACGAAATACGGCTCGGCGACCACAGCCACGTCGATCGACCACTCTGCCATGCTCTGGATCAATAGATCCTGAGCTCTGGCAGCGTGGTTGATGTTGCCCTGGAGGAAATGGTAAGGCGCCATTATGCGCAGTCCATTCCCTCCATCGCACCTTCAGTGGGCCGGGAGTCGGCCGTAGGGCACCCAGGCTGAGGGGGGGGTAAAGAGCCCCCGGCAGCCTTGGTGCCTCTCCTCTTCTTCTTGTTTGTGGTGGGTGCGCCACAAGCACTTCCACCCGCCCTGTGCCCAGCGGGCCTCCCTGCAGCTGTACAGAGGCTGCAGTTTGGTGCCGCTGAGCACTGGGCGGATTTATGGCCGGGCTGACCGCAGCGAAAACATTGCTCGCTACGGTCTATTTCAGCGGTGCACCTCGCCCGGACATGCCCAATGTCCAGGCACCGGTAGCACCGCAGCGCCCTGGGTTGCAACATTTTGACCCTTGCTGCAACCCACCCGACCAAGAGTCGTCCACCGTCGGCGACTTTGTTGCCCGCCGCCACCGGGCACCGCACCCATACGTTTCCGAGACCGGAAGCGCCGGTTCGGATGTCGCCCGTGCGCACATCCTCAGGCGGACATCCACCGACTCGGGCGACAGCCGCCACAACCTCAGCTGGGGTTGTCGAGTCGTCCAGGCCGTCGACTCGCAGCTCCGCGGTCTTCATTGGCCTGGACACTCGAACGTCCTCAGGGTTGAGGACCTCCCTCAACTTGGCGGCCAGGATGTCCGCCTTCTCGCCGCTAGAAGTACCCGGCACCTCCAGCAGCCGCGCCCCTGTAATCGCCGGCCTACATCTTAGACCGGACGATATGCCAAGGTCGGGGAGTGTGACCTTGGCTTTGGCCTCCAATAGGACCGCCTTATATGAGACGCCCCTTTCAACGGCTCCGGGCTGCAGTGTTAAAACCACAGCCGCCGAGCGTGGGGCTCTCGGCCTAGGCGGCCTCTTGGTTTTCTGCGCGGCCGGTGCAGATTCCCTAGCGGGTGCAGGCGGTGCTGCCTTCTTCCTCTTCTTCTTTCGGCCCCCCTTGACGACCGTTGTCCAGGCCTCCGTGGACGGCCCGGGAGCGGTCGCCGGGGGACCGGCCGTCTGGGAAGCGGGCCCAGACTTGGACGCCGGAGGAGCAGCCTTCCGGGAATTGGGTGCCGACTTTTCTTTTGTTGGCTCTCTGGCGCCCTTCACGGATTGGCTCGGCTCAGCCGCCACGACCGTTGACGACCTCCGCTTGTCCGCAGCGAGCGGTGGGCGTAAGTTTTCGGCTGGCAGTAGCCTTGCCTCGATAGCCTCGAACCGAGCCCCCACCATCTGCCCGCACTGCATCATGCAGATGCGAGCGATCTTCTCGACCTCCGCATCCGCAAGTGCAGCGGCCGATGCTGGGGTCGACGATGAAGGCGACGGCGGAACCGGTGATCCGGTGGCCGCGGGAACTGTCCTCTGGGTGGCAAACTGCCGCTTGAGGTCCTCCAGCTCGGCTTGGAGACGGCGGTTCTCTGCCCACAGCTTCGCCGTCTCCTCCGTGCTCGACCGACTCTGGAGGACCTCAACGGCCTCTTTGATGCCGTCGGCCGCCTCCTTCAGCGCGCGCGTGAACGTGCCCTTCAAGTTGCCGGACTTAGTGGCAACCTGAAGGACAACGCTCACGCCATCCAACACTTGGCGGCTGAGCGCCACCGCCGATGGGCTCGCCCCGGCAGCCATCCGGGCTGAGCGCCGCTCCCGCAGCTGACGGGCCAACTCTTCTACCTCGTCAGCTGCTCTGGCCTTTCGCTGCGCCCGCTTGGCCGCATTGGCCTCCGCCTTATTTGAGGGCAGCATCAAGCCCTCACCGGCGTCTGAGAATGCGGGCCCGGAGTCACTGCCCACACTCTCGACGCTCGCCGCATGCTCCAACGGAGCCGGCGTATCAGGTCGGGATTTCGACCCAGATCGCCCACCGCACTCCGACAAACGAGCAGATGCTCGGCTTGCCACTGCGCGACCTCGCCCACTTCCGCCCGTTGCCACCTTAGCGGCCGGCATTTCCACGCTATGGGAGCGTGGCGAGCGCTTTCTCCTTCCTTTGGGGGAAGACATCCCCTCCATAGCCCGCGAGCGCTGCGAACTAACGCTCGCCACGCTCGCCATCTTTTCGGATGCAGTGTCGGAATCCGACATAGCACCCCCACTCATCCGCTCGACCAAAACGATCGGCGACTTCTCAAAGGTTGTTTTTAAAAAATTGGTATCCATATGATTCCCACGAGTGTGGGGGATATAAAAAGTCCACCTAGGGTAACCCCCTGTCCCTAGGTAAGTGTACATTTGTAACCCAACCAGGGGGTCCACCAATCCCTGGCTGGGGGTGCGCTTGAGACTGATGCGCCACCTGCAACTAAGAAGCTGCAGATGACACTACTCCTCAGCCATTCATACCCTCGCCGCACACCAAAACTTGGTATTAGAGGAATTTTTTATAGAGGTTCTCTTCCTCGCGATCCGGGCGACTAAGCCAAGATCCTCGTCCCGCTCCGAGTCATAAAACATGACCATGATCTCGTTACGGATTACGATTTCGACGGTTGCAGTCGGGAGAATCAGATCCCCCGCTGCTAGCCCGTTGGCAGGGTAAGTGCACAACGAGCGCCGCCCATGTTTCTCCACCTTGGAGAAACCACCTACGCCCACTCAACCCATCCTCTGTAAGCAGAAGAGGGAGTGAGCGACCGTAGGGCGGTCTAAACGACCGACCCAGGAGCATAAGCTCCCCCCCACGCAGAAATTCGCCACAGACAATACCCTCTCCGACGTGGAAAGACTATTGGCCGTGCCCAGGATGCACCGGCCGTCCGACTGCCCTTTCCCCCGAACGTATTCGAAAGGAACGAGCAGCCGTCAGGCACACGAGGAGGTTTTCTGCCCGCACCCCAACCTAACCTAACCTAACCTAACCTAACCTAACCTAACCTAACCTAACCTAACCTAACCTTTTTTTTTTTTTTTATTACGGGGTGAAATCCTCATGGATGTCCTCCGCCCCGGGGAGGGCGGAGGGGTCTGTCAGACTCTTACTGACAAAAACCACCCCGGTGTTCCGTCTCTCACTTACGCCGGGGATCACGGGAACTAGTAAGTCTTCCGCGATCCCCGGCTAGTGCCGGCCCGCCTATGCGGGCCACCTCGCGATAGGGGGGGAGTGAGGTGTTAAACTCCCCCCCACATCAATGAGAGGCGCGCGTGGAACACTACGCGCCGCCATCTCGGGTCCTAAGAAGTAGGGGGCGACGGATTCCCCAGTCCGTCGCCCCTGGACCCATTCAGGGGGGCTGGAAGAGGGCGTTGTCCGCCCTCCGCCGACGCCCGGTGCGTCTGCTGCGGATCGGGTTAACGGAAGCAATCTCCCGCTCCCTTTCCGCAGCCTCCTTCTGCGAGACCCCACGCCTGAGCATGGGTGGGATCGACATTGTCATGTCAAACGAGATCAAAATCCTAGGTGTCACCATCGACGAAAAGCTGACCTTTAACGCACACGTCGCTAATGTATGCAGAAAGGCAATAGGTACCTACAAACAATTAGCCAGGGCGGCAAAGACGAGCTGGGGACTTCACCCTGAAGTCATAAGGGTTATATATGTGGCCACCGTGGAACCAGTTATCCTTTACGCCGCCAGCGTATGGGCCCCGGCTGTCAGAAAGCTGGGCGTCATGAAACAGTTGGGAGCAGTTCAGCGCGGTATTGCACAAAAAATGTGCAAGGCATACCGGACAGTGTCCTTAAACTCTGCGCTAGTGCTGGCTGGGATACTACCTCTCGACCTCCGAGTCCTCGAGGCGGCATCGCTATACGAGGCCAGGAGGGGGGTGCCTCAGCTAGCACTTGGCGACAGAATGGTCGAGCAGACTGCCTCGGCGATGGAAGCCCCACACCCTGCGGAGCGCGCTGAGTTGGAACTCGTACGCCTGGTAAACCAAGAGCAACTTGATGCCCAGAACGAACTTGAGGTTCGTATCTTTACGGACGGGAGCAAGATTGGGGGCAAGGTCGGGGCGGCACTCTCCATGTGGAGCGGTGATTCCGAAACCAAAGCTCGCAAGCTTGCTCTCCCCCACTACTCCACCGTTTACCAGGCTGAACTTCTGGCGATATGCGTTGCAACCAGGGAGATGCTGAAACACAGTGCACAATCGTTTGGAATTTTCAGTGACTCCATGGCAGCCCTCCAAACCATCCAAAATCATGACCGACACCACCCACTGGCAGTGGAGACAAGGGCTAACCTTAGATCCCTGTCCATCCAAAACAAGGATGTTACCTTGTTTTGGATCAAAGCTCATGCGGGATTGGAAGGAAATGAGAGGGCAGACGAATTAGCCAAAAGAGCCGCAGAAAGTTCCAAACGAAAGCCTGACTATGACTTGTGCCCGGTTTCGTACGTCAAGCAATGCATTCGCACCACAACGCTGGACGAGTGGAACCGTAGATACGGTTCCGGAGAAACTGCTTTGGTGACCAAATGATTTTTTCCGGACGCGGTGGCGGCTTACAGAATAATCAGGAAGTGCAAAATCAACAATGTACTTACACAAATTATGACGGGACACGGTGGGTTCTCAGAATACTTGAACCGTTTCAAGTGTAAGGAGAGCCTGTCGTGCATCTGCGACCCGGAAATAGATGAAACGGTGCCACATATATTACTGAGCTGTCCCGTCTTTGATAAAGAAAGACTAGAAGCCGAACATGCACTCAATACCAAACTTGACGCCGAAATTTTATGGCAAAAAATAGCGGGCAAAAGTAGAGAGATTTTATTAGAATTTTGCGAAAAAATATGTAAGAGAGTTATAAAGAGAAACAAAAGTGCATAAGCAAAAATGCTTACATAATATTATGTACAATATTAATGCTAAGCATAGAACAGGGCGATTGAAAAATATCTATGTGAAAAGCAAGCAAAAGACAAAATATAAACAAATAAGTACTGGAGTTGCCCAAAAATTTATTATACAAAAAAGAATAAAAACATAATTGTGATGAGTAGAGTAAGAAGGAAAACATGTAACTAGTTATAAGAAAAGATAAGAAGGCTGTTCAAGTAAGAAATCCACAGTGGAATTGTACTGAGAACTAGAATTATTTTAAAATAAGATACCCGTAATGGATAAATAATAAATGTGAGAAAAATCAAACAAAGTTGAAAGAAAAGAATAATAATTTAATAATAAGAAAAGAAAAAGACAAAAAAAAAAAGTGACAAAAATATACACTGGAGATGTCCAAAAAAAAAACATGTAATAAAAAAAAAAAAAGAATAGAAACGTAAGTAGTCTAAGTACATGTAACTACGTACATGTTATAGGAATGGATAAGAAGGCTGTTAAAATCAGATATCCACCGTGGGGTAGTAATAGGAACTAGGAATAAGATAAAATAAGGTACCTGTTAAGGATAGATAAAAACTGTAGTATTTGTTTCCCATGAGTAATAATAAGAAAAAAAAAATACAATAGAGAATGAAGTAGAAAATTGAAAGAAGAAGGGCGTCCTGCCTGAACGTCCTAAGTATAGTAAGAGAGGAATAAAAGCGAGTAAGAGAATGACTGCGATAGCCAAGCACAGGCTCTGATTACGTCAGAGGGACACTAAGCAGAGGCAGGAGTGGGTTTTAGCCGGTAAGAGTCCGGCACTGCCCAGACTGCGTCACAAGTGAGGTAGTCTGGGCGTCCATGAGGATTTCCCCTCCTGCCTCTAAAAAAAAAAAAAAAAACCTAACCTAACCTAACCTTTTTTTTTTTTTTGATTACGGGGGGAAATCCTCATGGATGTCCTCCGCCCCGGGGAGGGCGGAGGGGTCTGTCAGACTCTTACTGACTAAAACCACCCCGGTGTTCCGTCTCTCACTTACGCCGGGGATCACGGGAACTAGTAAGTCTTCCGCGATCCCCGGCTAGTGCCGGCCCGCCTATGCGGGCCACCTCGCGATAGGGGGGGAGTGAGGTGTTAAACTCCCCCCCACATCAATGAGAGGCGCGCGTGGAACACTACGCGCCGCCATCTCGGGTCCTAAGAAGTAGGGGGCGACGGATTCCCCAGTCCGTCGCCCCTGGACCCATTCAGGGGGGCTGGAAGAGGGCGTTGTCCGCCCTCCGCCGACGCCCGGTGCGTCTGCTGCGGATCGGGTTAACGGAAGCAATCTCCCGCTCCCTTTCCGCAGCCTCCTTCTGCGAGATGACTGTTTCGCAGAAGGACACCACCGCGTCCCAGGACTCCTCGCTGTCGACCATCGAGTCGACAACGGCCGGCAGCGACAGGTCACTGCCTACTCCTGAGATGAGGGCACGGCGTGGCTCCGTCCAAGCGGCACACTCTGCCAGCGTGTGCCACGCCGTGTCCTCCCGACAGTCGACGCAGTGGTGACACCGAGCGTCCGGCTCCCTGTTTATGCGACACAGGTACTTCCCGAAGCAACCATGCCCCGAGAGCACCTGTGTCACCGGAAACGACAGGGAGCCGTGCCTCCTCCCGAGCCAGCGCTCGAGTACTGGCCGGATCGCCCCAATGGTGGCGGAGCCGGCGGTGGGGCGTGAAAGCCTGTCCCGCCATTCCGCCACCAGGGCTGCGCGAAGCTGTGACCGACGCAACTCCAAATGTCGCGGCGTCAGCCACACGCTCCGCGCCCTCGAGTCCTTGCGCCACCGATGCAGCGACGCGAGTACCTTCGCCTCGAGGTCCCACGGTGGGGATCCGGCCAATACGCAAGCCGCCTCGTAGGAGATCATGCGATATCCCCTTATGACTCTGACGGCCATAGCTCGCTGCGGTTTCCGCAGGACAGCGATGCTGCCGGCCGTCAGGTCAGCCGCCCAGATCGGGGCCCCATACAGGGCCATCGATCGCACGATCCCCACGTAGAGCTGCCTACAGTCGGCGCTCGGGCCCCCAGATTGGGAAGCAGCGTTGACAGCGCTCCAGCCGCGCCCAACAACTTGAGCGCCAGCCGCTGGAAGTGGGGTCCGAAATCCCATCGGCTGTCGAGCACCAATCCCAGATACTTCATGGTGGACTCGACAGCTATTCGGGACCCCCGACCACGATGTGTGATCCCGACGGCGGCGCCCGCCGGGGGCCATGAAAGACCATGGCCTCAGACTTGTTGAGGGCCACCTCCAGGCCAAGGCGCCGTATGCGGGTCACGACCTGTGACACCGCAGCCGTCGCCAGCAACGCTGCCTCCCTGTACTAGCTCCCCCGGGCCGTGACCAGCGTGTCATCTGCATAACACGTCAGGTCCACGCCCGGCTGGAGCTCGCCCCTCAGCACCCAGTCGTACCCGATGTTCCACAGGAGCGGTCCCACGACCGAACCCTGTGGAACACCGCACGACATGTGGCGCTGGTTTCCGCCATCACGTCCCATGTAGGTGACACACCTATCCGCCAGATAGGCCCCAACGATGCGGCGGAGGTACGGGGGCACCCGATGGTACCGCAGTGCCTCCCGAATGCAGCTCCAGGGCAGGGTGTTGAAGGCGTTGGAAATGTCCAAGGACACCGCCAACATCACCCCGCCCCGGGACACTGCTTCCTCCGCCAGGACTCTCACCCGCGATAACGCGTGGATGGTGGAGCGCCCGTGCCGAAAGCCGAACTGGCTCTCGGCTAGGTCAGGCCCCTCCCTGCTTAAGTGGCCGACGAGGCGGGCGGCGATAATCCGCTCAAACATCTTACCCACCTCGTCGAGCAGCACTATGGGCCTGTACGCGGACGGCGAGTCCGCGGGGCGCCCCACCTTCTTGAGCAGGACCAGACGACCAGATTTCCACAAAGTGGGAAACTGGCCCTGCTCAAGGCACGCGGTGTAGAGTCCTCTCAGTTGGGGCTCTAGCTCCTTCAGAGCGAGGGCGAGCACGATGCCGTGGATACCATCGGGCCCCGGAGCCACGTTCTTGGCCCGGAGCCGCATCACGGCCGCCCTCATCTCTGGCTGTGTCACCTCTGGGACGCTGATGGCGACCTCTTCGGTAGGCTCTGCGGGTGTGGGCAAAGCCATCGGCGGCGGAGTGTGCTCCGCTCTAGCCGGGAAGAGGGCTGCGACAACATCCTCAAGCAGCTCGGGTTGGAGACTCTCAGTGAGTGGAGGCGCCGCGGCTCGAAGTTTCCCTCGAACCGCCCGATACGGGCGCCCCCACGGATCTCCGTCGAGAGTCTCCAACATCTCCTCCCTGGCTCGCGTCCTCGCTTCGCCGATGGCCAGCCACAGAGCCTCCTTAGCCGCGCGGTACACCTCATACAGCGTGGCTTCTTCGTCAGGGACCCGACGACGTCGCCTCCGGTATCGGGTGTACTGGCGTCTGACGGCCACGCACTCGACACGTAGTCGCGCGATCTCGACAGACCACCAGTACACCTGGCGCCTTCCTGATTGCGTGTGGACGCGGGGCATGGACGCGTCGGTGATTTGCGTCATCGCCCCGCGAAACCACAGCGCCTCCTCTTCGACGTCGACGGGTCCAACCGTCGCCGACTCCCGGATCCAGGCCTGGACAACAGCGGCCTCCTCGAGAACTTCTCTGTCGATGCGCTTACGCGCCCAGCGCGGGCCGTCGGTTCGCGGGGCCGATGGACTGCGGCCGCCTGCGGTCTGGGCGGAGACGTCGAAGCGGACATATCTGTGATCCGACAACGTCTCCACCTCCACGGCGACACGCCAGTCGCGGACACGGCTCGCGACAGCAGGGCTAGCGAACGATACGTCTACGATCGAACCGCCCCGCTGCCGCACGCACGTGTATACCAAGCCCCGGTTTAGGACGACCAGGCCAGTCGTGACCACCCAATCCTCCAGCGCCTCACCCCTAGCATCGGTCATCGGGGATCCCCACGCCGAAGACTTGGCGTTGAGATCCCCTAGTAACAGCACGGGGCGAGGGTGGAGTCGGCCTACGACGGCCCCCACCTCGACAAGGAAGTTCTCGAAGTCGGCGAGGCTCTTGTTGGGCGAGAAATACGCCCCAACAATGCCAATGCCGTCCGCGAGGGCGGCCACCCAACCGCGACCTCGAGACGGGTTGACGAGAGCCCTGCCGATGATGGCCACCGAGCCGTCTAGGTCTCCCACCCAGTTATCCCTGGGGGGGACAAAATACGGCTCGGCGACCACAGCCACGTCAATCGACCACTCTGCCATGCTCTGGATCAATAGATCCTGAGCTCTGGCAGCGTGGTTGATGTTGCCCTGGAGGAAATGGTAAGGCGCCATTATGCGCAGTCCATCCCTCCGTCGCACCATCACTGGGCCGGGAGTCGGCCGTAGGGCACCCAGGCTGAGGGGGGGGTAAAGAGCCCCCGGCAGCCTTGGTGCCTCTCCTCTTCTTCTTCTGTGCGGTGGGTGCGCCACAGGCTCTTCCACCCGCCCTGTGCCCAGCGGGCCTTCCTGCAGCTGTACAGAGGCTGCAGTTTGGCGCCGCTGTACACTGGGCGGACTTATGTCCAGGCTTATCGCAGCGAAAGCACTGCTCGCTGCGGTCTATTTCGGCGGTGCACCCTGCCCGGACATGCCCAATGTCCAGGCAACGGTAGCACCGTAGCGCTCTGGGTTGCAGCAGCTTGAGCAGTAGAGCAGCAGTCGTCGAGTCGTCCAGGCCGTCGACTCGCAGCTCGGCGGTCTTCATTGGCCTGGACACTCGAACGTCCTCGGGGTTGAGGACCTCCCTCAGTTTGGCGGCCAAGATGTCCGCTTTCTCTCCGTTAGAGGCACCCGACACCTCCAGCAGCCGAGCCCCCGTAATTGCCGTCCTAAAACCGACGCCCGACGGTATGCCAAGGTCGGGGAAAGCGACCTTGGCTTTGGCCTCCATCAGGACCGACTTATAAGAGACGCCGCTTTCGATAGCTCCGGGCTGCAGTGTTATTACCATAACCGCGGAGCGTGGGGCTCTCGGCCTAGGCGGCCGTTGGGTCCTCTTTGAAGAAGATGCCGATGCCACAGTGACTGGAGGCGGCGCTGCCTTCTTCTTTTTCTTTCGGCCCCCCTTGACGACCGTTGTCCAGGCCTCCGTAGAGGTTCTGGGAGCGGTCACCGGGGGAGCAGCCGTCTGAGAGGTGGGCCCAGGCTTGGGCGCCGGGGTAGCAGCCTTCCGGGAGGTGAGCGCAGGCTTGACCTTCTTAGGCTTGCCTTTCCCGGACCCGCTTGGTTCGGCCGTGGAACCCGATTTGGTGGATTCAGCCGCCTTTCGGGTATCTGCAGCAAGCGGTGGCCGCAGAATTTCGGCCGGGAGTAGCCTCGCCTCGATGGCCTCGAGCCGAGCCCCCACCATCTGCCCGCACTGCATCATGCAGATGCGAGCGATCTTCTCGACCTCCGCATCCGCAAGTGCAGCGGCCGATGCTGGGGTCGACGATGGAGGCGACTGCGGAACCGGTGATCCGGTGGCCGCGGGAACTGTCCTCTGGGTGGCAAACTGCCGCTTGAGGTCCTCCAGCTCGGCTTGGAGACGGCGGTTCTCTGCCCACAGCTTCGCCGTCTCCTCCGTGCTCGACCGACTCTGGAGGACCTCGACGGCCTCTTTGATGCCGTCGGCCGCCTCCTTCAGCGCGCGCGTGAACGTGCCCTTCAAGTTGCCGGACTTAGTGGCAACCTGAAGGACAACGCTCACGCCATCCAACACTTGGCGGCTGAGCGCCACCGCCGATGGGCTCGCCCCGGCAGCCATCCGGGCTGAGCGCCGCTCCCGCAGCTGACGGGCCAACTCTTCCACCTCGTCAGCGGCTCGGGCTTTGCGCTGCGCCCGTTTGGCAGCATTGGCCTCGGCCTTGTTGGACCCCAGCAGTAAACCATCATTGGAGTCCGACATCGTGGCCCCGGAGTCCACACTCTCCCCGCTCTCCGCGTGCTCCACTGGGGCAGGTGTTTCGGGCTGGGATACCGGCACAGAACGATCCCGCCCAATGCGCTCCGGTAAACGAGCCGAAGGTCCGCTCGCAACAGCGCGACCTTGCCCACTCCCGCCCGTTGCCATTTTAGCGGCTGGCATTTCCACGCTATGGGAGCGTGGCGAGCGCTTTCTCCTTCCTTTGGGGGAAGACATCCCCTCAGTAGCTCGCGAGCGCTCCGAGCTAACGCTCGCCACGCTCGCCACCTTCTCGGATGCAGTGTCGGAATCCAACATTGCACCCACACTCAACCGCTCGACCAAAACGATCGGCGACTTCTCAACGTTTGTTTTTATATTTAAGAGATCCATATATGATTCCCACGAGTGTGGGGGATATAAAAAGTCCACCTAGGGTAACCATTTCATTTCATTTCATTTCATATCACCTTAATCTTAAGCAGTCTACCGGTATGTTCCTTCTGGACATCGAAAAAGCCTTCGACACCGTTTGGCACGAGGGCTTGTTATACAAGCTCGTAACTTGTGGAATTCCAATGGAGCTAGTAAAACTTATCAAATCTTACCTTAGTAACCGGAAGTTTGTGGTCCATATTGGTACAGTTAAGTCTTCGCCCCGAACGGTGTCAGCAGGAGTTCCTCAAGGCTCAGTGCTCGGTCCCTACCTTTTCATTTTGTTTGTGAGTGACGTTCCTGTACAGGTTCGTACACACCTGGCTTGTTTTGCCGACGATACAGCATCGTACACAAGTGATAATGACATCGACATTATCATAAGTAGACTTCAGTTATCGCTAGAACTACTTCAATCTTACTTCAACAGGTGGAAACTGAAGCTGAACGAGTCCAAGACTGAGGCGATACATTTCACACGCCAACGTACCACCCCCAAAAGAAAATTAAAAATTGCTGGGCAACTGATTCCATGGAGCACAGAAGTTCGCTATCTTGGCGTTACACTAGACAAAAAGCTCAACTGGACAAAGCATGTTAATAAATTACGCGTTAAAGGAGCTCAAGCACTCGGTTCTCTCAGTCCAATACTTAACCGAAAAAGTAAACTTAGTGCTTACACCAAGCTTAGGTTATACACCACCCTAATAAGACCTTGCATCACTTATTCGTGCCCGGTATGGAGCAGTACTTGTCAATCCAATTATAACCTGTTACAAATAATTCAAAATAAAGCTGTTAAAATTGCTTATAATACTCCGTTTAAAACTAACCTTAAAGCACTACACACTAATATAAAATTACCTAGCATTACAAAATTCATCTTAAAATTAACTCGTAAATTCTACAATAAAAATAAATGTCATCAAAATAGATTGATTGCCAACATTGGTCAAATTAAGTTGAAAGACTTGCGTAATATCGATAGATATGGTACATACAAGCTTCCCCATCACTACGTATTGTTTGCGCACAAAACTGATAACGCGTCGTAGCTGGGCCCGTACGATGCGCCAGCGCATCCCCGCTCTCGCCGCATACAAATGAGCGCACGAGAGGCGCGGTAGCTCGTGCGCCACTGGTGGCCGCAGCGCGATCACCTGAGCTACCGTTTGCACCGGTAGCACTTACGTTGAGCGCGTAGTAAAGTATTTGGTGCTACCCCCTAATTTTATAAATGAAATTATTGCAATAATTTCAATGTCTAAGATTAATCAAACAATGCATCATGTTGTAATAAGTTTTTTTTTTTAACCGTCATTATTATAATACTTATAAAGGTGATCATAGCCTGTAAAAGTGTGTTAATTGTTATAAGTGTAACTGTTACTTTATTTTTTAAGTTCTACAGCTGTATATTTTTTATGCTAATAAAGAATTTTTATAAACAAACAAACAAACCTAGGGTAACCCCCTGTCCCTAGGCAAGTGTACATTTGTTTCCCAACCAGGGGGTCCACCAATCCCTGGCTGGGGGTGCGCTTGAGACTGATGCGCCAGCTGCAACTAAAGCTGCAGATGACACTACTCCTCAGCCATTCATACCCTCGCCGCACACCAAAACTTGGTATTAGAGGATTTTTTTATAGAGGTTATCTTCCTCGCGATCCGGGCGAATAACCCAAGATCCTCGTCCCGCTCCGAGTCATAAAACATGACCATGATCTCGTTACGGATTACGATTTCGACGGTTGCAGTCGGGAGAATCAGATCCCCCGCTGCTAGCCCGTTGGCAGGGTAAGTGCACAACGAGCGCCGCCCATGTTTCTCCACCATGGAGAAACGTCCTACGCCCACTCAACCCATCCTCTGTAAGCAGAAGAGGGAGTGAGCGACCGTAGGGCGGTCTAAACGACCGACCCAGGAGCATAAGCTCCCCCCCCACGCAGAAATTCGCCACAGACAATACCCTCTCCGAAGTGGAAAGACTATTGGCCGTGCCCAGGATGCACCGGCCGTCCGACTGCCCTTTCCCCCAAACGTATTCGAAAGGAACGAGCAGCCGTCAGGCACACGAGGAGGTTTTCTGCCCGCACCCCAACCTAACCTAACATTTTTTTCTTTTTTTTTTTTGATAACGGGGGGAAATCCTCATGGATGTCCTCCGCCCCGGGGAGGGCGGAGGGGTCTGTCAGACTCTTACTGACTAAAACCACCCCGGTGTTCCGTCTCTCACTTACGCCGGGGATCACGGGAACTAGTAAGTCTTCCGCGATCCCCGGCTAGTGCCGCGGGTGGCCGCGGGTGGCGCGAGGTGGCCCGCATAGGCGGGCGCCTATGCGGGCCACCTCGCGATAGGGGGGGAGTGAGGTGTTAAACTCCCTCCCACATCAATGAGAGGCGCGCGTGGAACACTACGCGCCGCCATCTCGGGTCCTAAGAAGTAGGGGGCGACGGATTCCCCAGTCCGTCATGCCAGTCTCCTTACACCGTACGGAGGTGATTCCAACGTTGTCGTCCATAGTAGGAAGAAGGGCAGGCCCTGTAAGTCATCGGTTGCCAAACCAGCTCCAGAGCCTTCTGCTGACTTGGAGGGGGAGGATATAGCGCGACCCCTATTAGAGACAACTCCCCGCACTTCCAGAGTACGTCGTGTGCCGGCCAGGTTACGCGACTAGTAACGGTTCGGCACAACACTACCATGTCGCCCCGCGTCAGAATAAGTGGCTATATGAATTTATAAGTGTGTCTATATAAAATATTATCAAGCTTTAAATTTCAGAATGGGTACTGCTTATTTACGGTGTATGAATGTTCTTATGAATATGGTTTGTAGGGAAAGGATTTCATGAAGTAAAGCACAGAAAGACAAGACTAGACATTTATTTCAATTAGGCTTGTCATTATTTAATCAGAAAGCTAGTCGTCCATTCCAAAGCTAGGTCTTCATGGAGAAGAAGGACAAGAAACTCCATGGAAACAGTATTGATATATTCCATCAACACATCTCTTACATTGCCATACATTTAATTACAACTCTTGGACCTTTGTTCAAGATAACTCAGCATTAATACAATATTGTTATAATAAGCAACAATTACGGTATAATATTAAATTACTTAACTCACATGACATCTGGTCGATCTATTCCATAAAACAACGGCACTAGAACTAACCAACTGAACGTCTACCGAGCAACTGACTCTATACCGTCATTACAATCCTTTTTATATCCTATTTTGTCAGTCATTTGAATCAGCGTATTTTATTAAATAACAATAGGAAACCTAAAATATATTACAAGGATAATTAAATACTACGTAATCATTTATAGTAACAACCTCCAAGTTATTTTCAAAAGTTAAGACAGTTAGTTTTGTAAACATGTAGTCAAAATAGATACTTGTATATTTGTTCAACGGTTCGTTTGTTCTATGTGGCAGATGACATTATCCACCAAACAATATTACAACATCAAAATAAATAATCTAACACGCTCGGCGTCAATATATATACTCGTGCGCCTCGCGAACCTTCTCTATCCAATAAGCTAAAAGTATACATAATAAGTGTACCACTGTTTTTTTTTCGTTTGTACCAATACACAATTTACATGCACAAATAGTTGGAGTTTCTTTTGCCTAAAGTGCCCCGACTATACCTATTTATTTTTGTATGGTTGAATTTCGAATGAGCCCGATATCGTATTGATGATACGTACAAGTTTAGTTAGTGTTTTTGCTTTACGATGTACACACGGCTACACATCAAGCTATAGCAAGACGGGACTATAGTACGGAAAATATGAGCAAATTTAAAAATGCATAAACAGCTTGTCGTTTACTGACATTTACAATACAGATGACCCGAACGAAGCACATAATTGTTTTCTAGACCTTTTTTATGTTTTACAATTTATGTTTTCCTCACAAAATTATAAAAAATCGCTGACCAAAAAATGTAGTTGGTTATCCAAAGGTCTTAGAATCTGTAGTAAAACTAAAAGAAAAATATTATGGCAGTATAGGATACATCCCACAAAAAGAAATAAAAACATATACGCAGCAAGATTTAAAAAGGTAATATCACTAACTCAGAAGTCACAAAACAATTATTACATAAATACATTACAAAACAAAGCAAAAGCGACATGGTCAATTAATAACAAGTCTAAAAACTTTCCCAAAGACATTATTACAGAAATACTTAAAGATGACATCAAGATTACAGATCCAAAATCTATTGCAAATAATTTTAACAACTTCTTCATTGACCAAGCTTCAGAATCAGACCAAACCAATAATTTAAGAAATGACAGTCAAAACAAAACCCGACCCTCAAATCATAAAATCAACACTAAAATGAATTCAATTTTTCTTACTCCCACAACACCTATAGAAGTAGACAGAGAAATACAGCAACTGAAAAATACCCATAGCGTGGGCAACGATGGTGTCTGCACCAAAGTCATAAAATTTGTATCCACGGACATTTCAGCTCATCTGTGCTACATAATTAACTTATGCATTTCAAATTGAATTGAATTTACCCAGATAAACTTAAAACTACCATTGTCATTCTACTACATAAAAAAGAAGACAAACGAAAAATGGGAAACTATAGACCCATAGCGCTAATC
Source organism: Polymixis flavicincta (assembly GCA_949987655.1). Classification (NCBI taxonomy): domain Eukaryota; kingdom Metazoa; phylum Arthropoda; class Insecta; order Lepidoptera; family Noctuidae; genus Polymixis; species Polymixis flavicincta. The sequence continues at coordinate 24,842,501 of OX465188.1, read as the reverse complement.
CCCGTTTTTTCAAAATTATTTGAAAAAATCATAAATAGCCGACTGTACAATTATTTAGAAAAACATCATATTTTAGTAGACGAACAGAAAGGCAAGGAAAAATCAATAAATATGGCCATTTATGACCTACTGAAAACAGTTCTGGTCGCCATGGACAGTAAAATACCAACATGTGCCATCTTTATGGATATGAGTAAAGCCTTCGACCGAATTGACCATAGAATACTACTGCAAAAATTAAGCATGTATGGCATAAGAGGAAAAGCATTAGATCTCATCTCTTCATACCTCCATAATAGAAAACAAATAGTAGAAATAACACAAATATGTCAGAAAACACGAACCGAGACGTCAAACATAAAAACTGTAAAATTTGGAGTTCCACAAGGAAGTTTCCTAGGGCCTCCATTGTTCTTGCTAAATATCAATGATCTTCCTAACCATATCAATCAACCAATGGTACTATTTGCAGATGATAGCACAGTTATAATAAAAAGCGACAAAGAAAATGAATATGACCACGTAGTAAACCAAACATTAAATACGATAATACAATGGTTAACCGAAAATAATCTGAAAATAAATATGGACAAAACAAAAATAAAACACTTTCACCAGAGAACTCAGCTGACAAATGTAAACGTTATTTACCAAGGCAAAATAGTACATCCTGTCACAGATACTGTACGGTGCACGTACATGGGTTTTTAAAATATATTTATTGCAATAAGTTAGCCAGTAGGCTCGCGTATTTGCACTTTGGACGCGACCTACATTTGGCAGTGCATTGACACTGACACAGTGCATTATTCTATGCATTTCATGTATATTATATTTTAGTGTTCAATTAGACGTGGTTTGAGTCGGATAACTTGCATTTTTATTTAGATTCATCCCGTGGAGCATTCACTGACATTTAACTTTAATTTGACATTCTGCATTACATTGACATTTTACATTTGCATTGACATTACTTATGTTAGGGATGCACCCTACATAATTTTTTGGTCCTTCGAAAATATTGCAAGTACTATACAGTCCGATACATCGGTCGATAAGTCGTCGCGCGGGATCTGTGTCGTGTCGTGTCATACCGTGCCACGTGTGTTGCCGTGCAGGAGCATTCGGGGAGGTAGCAGCGGTCCAGGTTCCAGAGCGTCACATTGCATTGCATTTGCATACAGGGAGAGTTCCTGAATTTCAAGTAAGATCGTTCATTATTTATCTTACGGCTTTACAATGGAGGGTTTAATCGTGCGTCAAGCTGAGATCCTCGAGGAAGTGAAGAAAATCCATTCTAATTTTAAGAAGGATTCAGCGAGCAGGAAGACCACCGAATATATTCGTAATAGGCTTGAGCGCTTAGATGTGCTATGGGCCGAATGTGAAGAAAAGAACCGGGAGCTGAGTGCAGTGGTAGAGCAAGATCATCAATATTTCACCGGTAACATTTATGAGGTCATGAAGAGTTGGTACCAGGGAACGCGTCAGGAGATTGCAGCGTTCGAGATGAAGTCTCTTGCTGGACCCAGCAACGCCGGCCATAGTAAGTTTAACGTTGAGTTTGACAAAACCCTGTTCGAGACATCTTTAGGAGCAGAGGACAAGCTACTCGAGTTACAGCAGTTGCAACAAGCTAACTTCCGTGCATTCACTAGGTTAATAAATCGAAGCTTAGACGAGGTTAAGGAAAAATGGGAAGTTGAGGATATGCTTAAGGCGGTAGAGTTTCGGTGGACTGCAATTGATAAATTACATTTAAAAATTGATTGCATATTAGAGGGGAGTGCACATGACTATTATGACGAGGTCTGTCGTTACGAAAATGCATTTATAAAAATAAAACGGGCGTTGAACACAAAATTAAACGCATCTATTCATCAACAGCAAACCTTGCCTAAAATTGACATACCAATCTTTAGTGGCAACTATACCTTATGGCCCACTTTTATGGATCTCTACGTAGAAGCGATTCATAACAATGCATCGATTGCAAAAACACAAAAAATGCAGCATCTAAAGGGTAGACTTCGTGGTGAAGCGGAAAAGCTCGTGCAGCATTTACACATTGCACCCGAAAATTATGACACGTGTTGGGAAATATTGAACCATAGATACAATAATAAGTTTCTGCTATTCACCAAAAACTTCCAAGTATTTATGCGTCAACCTCAGTTGCAAAAACAATCTGCATTCGACCTCAAGCGGTTATATGACACTAGCAATGAAACCATAAACGCGATACATAACTTGGGCGTAGATACTAGCTCTTGGGATCCGATTCTAGTTTACGTCTTATGCGAAAAATTAGACTCCGAAACGTATTCGGAATACATGCAGTCCAGGTCAGATCCACGCATGATACCAACGTTCAATCACTTTATGGATTTCATCGAAAACAAGTTTATGGCGTTAGAACCTTTGCACAGGGAAGTGCCAGAAAACGGGAATAAACATGCTTCAAAATCACAATTTAACACGCCGCATCCGTTCGGCAAAAATTACAAGTCAGCAAATTCACAACAGCATAAAAATGTATCAAACTATTCTCGAAATTTGCATGCATCAAACGCTGGACAAGTCAGCAAGATTATGTGTCCATTGTGCAAGACCAATCATGCATTATTTCAATGCTCTAAATTCATTGACATGCTAGGTTCTGAAAAAATGGCATTTATAGAAAACAATAAAATATGCAAAAATTGTTTGTATGTGCATACTAAGGGTTACTGTGCGTCACAGAAAAGATGCAGAGACTGCAACGAACCACATAACACACTTCTGCACAACGATATTGTGAACTCAGCGCAAACGTCCTCAGCAACACAAACATCACCTAAACCGTCGTCACCGACTTCAACTAGGTCAAATAAAAACCTGCAAAATAACTTCGCATCAAATAATGATGATGAAATTTTATTACCAACAGCATTAGTGCAAGTAGCAACAGCTGCAGGTGACTACATTACACTAAGGGCTTTAGTTGATCAAGGCTCACAAATTACGTTGATAACGGAGAATGCAGCACAAAGATTGGGCATAAAACGACAACAGCTGAGTGCGAACAAAACCCAAACAAAGAAACCTTGGGCTCATATGACAGACATCACACTAGCCGACCCAGATTACAACTTATCTAGGCCCATTGACATACTTCTGGATGCACACGTATTTTCTGAAATACTCATGAATGGCTTAGTCAAAGGAGAGACTAATGAACCCATGGCTCAACAAACACGGTTGGGGTGGATATTGTCAGGCAATATCACCAAAACATTTAACTGTAACGTCGTTGTAAATGAAGTTAACGACTTGACAAAATACTGGGAAGTGGAAGATATCACTGGAGATGCATGCAATTCCATGACGTCAGAGGAGCGATACTGTGAGGAGTTCTACACTGCAACAACCAAGCGGTTAGGTGATGGCAGATATGCAGTTCGTTTGCCAATGAAACCTAATTTTAATCAGCTGCTGGGAAAGTCAAAGCCACGAGCTGTAGCACAGTTTATGCAATTAGAGAGGAGATTAGACAGAGATGACAAACTATCGGACAGTTACATCAAATTCATGCAAGAGTACCTGGAAATGGGACATATGAAGGAGAGCAAACCTGACTGCAACACGGCATGCTACTTACCTCATCATGGAGTCCTAAAACAGAACTCAGTGACATCCAAATTGAGGGTGGTTTTTAACGCCTCTCAGAAAACTGACACAGGTTACAGCCTGAACGACCTGATGGAGTCTGATCCTAAGCTACATCAAGGTCCATTGACATTATTACTAGGATGGCGGCTATACAAGTACGTCTTTGCTGCAGATTGTGCATCACGTGAAATCAGTTGTTCCCAACAATTGGAACATCCTTTGTGGTGGCAAGATCCCTACTGGATGAAAAAGTACAGAGAAGATACGTTTGAAAAAATTGCAATTACAATGACAACATGCGAATCAAAACACAAACAAATGCAAACGTATGTTGTGAAATGTGAACCGTATTCAGTAGTAAGTGAGGGTTTAGACAGCCACAGCGATTTGACTCATATTACAAGGCTCATTGGCGAGCAACGTCTGACATACGACGAATTTACGACTCGGCTATGTCAAATAGAAGATTGCGTGAACTCACGACCACAATGCACCGTTACAGAAAACGCCGAAGAGATTAACTGTTTAACTCCAGGACATCTCTTAACAGGCATATCACTCATGACAATTCCAGAACCCGACACTGACAATACTTACCGGTTAAGGAAGAGATGGCAAATTTTACAACAACTTAGCAAGGATTTCTGGAACAAGTGGTCGCAAGAATACCTCCAACAACTACAAGCAAGACTAAAGTGGAAACGACAGAATACCGACTTAAAGAAAAATGACATTGTATGCATTAAAGATGAAAGGTTACCTGCAGGAAAATGGGCACTGGGTCGTGTAGCGGAGTTACACCCTGGAAAGGACGGCCACACTAGAGTTGTGACATTACAAACTGCAAAAGGCGAAACTAAACGACCTATTACAAAACTAGTACCACTAGTTGAGGCTGAGGAACAAAACAACACTGACACTGACACTGACAAATTACCCAAAAACAGGCGAAACCGATCTAAAATGCGTATCTGGAACAGCTCGATATGTCATATGCTGCTGCTAGTTATAACATTAATAACACCTACTGTCCAGCAAGATATGAAACTTACTCAACTGACAAAAAATCAAACAATTTACTTTGACAAGATTGCAGACTTACAAGAAATTAGAGATGAATGGAAACTGGTATTTTATTACAATATGACAAACTACTGGCGCAATGTGGACACTCTGCAAGTATTCGTATCTCATATAAAGCAAGCTCGTTGCGAAGAGTGGTTGATGCAATTTCATGTTCTAATTAACCAACTTGAACAAAGCACGAGTGAACTAAATTATTACAACGAACTACTGAGGTCTCAGCGGATAATCCAACACAGGTTCAAAAGAGGATTGATCGACGGAGTAGGATATGTCGCAAACTCCTTATTCGGAGTGTTAGATCAACATTTTGCAGAACAATATGAACAGGATATCGACACAATTCAACATAATGAAAACCACCTGTTCCAATTGCTTAAAAATCAGACAAGTATTCTGGAAACCGAGAACAACATTGTACAACGTAACGAAGCGACAATGGTGAAGCAGTTTACGTTAATCAACGATCACCTCAAGTCTCTAGAAAACAAGTCGCTCAGAGATAGACTTGAGAGTTCAAATGCATTCTATATCATATCATCGGCCATAGCTGCAGAAAGAATGGCTCAAAACTTAAAAGATGTCCAACAATCTCTCATCAACACACTGACAAATATGTATCAAGGACATATGGACGTACATCTATTATCACCAAGTCAAATGCAAAGTGAACTAGATAGAGTAGCTCGACTACTACCTCGCGATTCTACACTACCTGAAGTTCGTAATGACGTAAGAGACATTTATAGGCCGTTCAGAATACATGCACGCATAACACAGGACTACCTGTTGATGGAAATAAAGGTACCGATCTTGAGTGATGCCTTATACGAACTTAACAGACTTATCAGCATTCCTCAACGTATTGACATTAATCGGGTAATGTACGTTATTCCCAACTCTGCGTTAATAGCATTTAACGCCAACCAATACTCATTTATACCCCTAGAACAATATGACATTCATGAATGCCAAAAATTACATGACCAAACTCTACTGTGCAAACTAAATCATCCTATATACAACACCGGCGATCGTCACAAATCTATTTGCGTTGTACAGCTGATTCGGGACAACGAAGAACACAGCGTTTATTGCCATACGGAAATAAAAGTATGCGCCGACAAATGGGTTAAATTACATAAACAAAACACCTGGTTTTATTATTGTTGTGACACGTGCGAAGTACAATTAGTGTGCGGCGCTCAAATGACATCGGAGACGTTACGTCATTTGGGTCTGATAACGCTGAAACAAGGATGCAACTTGCAAGGCGACTCATTCACATTGCACGCATATATGGAACACACAAGTGACATTTTAGTCAATGAACCATATGCGATGATCATGCCCACGATTTCTCCAATCAACAACATTATCAATACCTCGATTCGTAACTCATCTCTACATATTGAAACGCACGAAGAGACGTTCAAGAAGATTGACACACAACTACGCTTTATAAAAGAGCAGTCTAAGCTAGACACCTTATCCTCGCACGACGTTCATCACTACATTGCAATCTATGTGATTGTTGCGATTAGCATTGCACTGTTTGTAACATCGGTGTACTTTTGGCAAAAGATGGCAACCCAAAGACAGGGGGAGGGTCCGCAAGACGCGAGAAGCAGAAGTAGACGAGCAGAAGATCATGACATCGAGGACAGGAACAGCAAGATCGACAGACGGGACTCAAAAGTGAGCAAAGTGTCGTGTGTTAACCCTGCCTCAAGTGAAGTGAAATTTGACACTGAAAAACATAGTGATGTGTGCTAATTTATTATTATGGTGACATTATATTTATAGACGTTAAGTTACATTTTTCATTATAGTCGTAGATCAATTCTATTTACATTAGAGTCCTGCATTTTTACACGTTTTACATTGTTTTTACAATTTTACTTTACTATTCTTTACATTATTTTCTGATTGTTTTATTTAATTATTCTCTTTCTCTGTCGTGGCAATATGTACGGTGCACGTACATGGGTTTTTAAAATATATTTATTGCAATAAGTTAGCCAGTAGGCTCGCGTATTTGCACTTTGGACGCGACCTACATTTGGCAGTGCATTGACACTGACACAGTGCATTATTCTATGCATTTAATGTATATTATATTTTAGTGTTCAATTAGACGTGGTTTGAGTCGGATAACTTGCATTTTTATTTAGATTCATCCCGTTGAGCATTCATTGACATTTTACATTTGCATTGACATTACTTATGTTAGGGATGCACCCTACAGATACAAAGTTTCTAGGAATTATCATTGACAATAAACTGACATGGAAAACACATTTAGATTATGTCTGCAAAAGAATTAATAAATCCTCATTTGCTCTGTACAAACTAATAAAATTGTCAATCAAGAAGCCTTATTAGTTGCTTATCACGGACTTGTTGCACCTGTCCTAAGATATGGTATTGTATCTTGGGGCAGCTCAGTCGATAAGGAATATGCATTTAAAGCTCAAAAGAAATGCATTAGAGCATTATGTAATATAGGCAACACTACCAGCTGTCAACCGTACTTTAAAAGCTTAAAAATTCTGACACTGCCTTCGTTATACATATATGAACTTAATGTTTTTGTCAAATTATGCTTCTGTGTTTCGTTCTCGAGATTAGATATATACACTTGTAGTCACACATACAATGTCGCCACTAATGCACTCAGTTCATAGAGAAAAAAAAAACTTTTGACGCTTGTCTATAGGTTTCCCGCGTTCCGTTCAATCCGTCATTCACATTTCAGTGCCCCGCCACTTTGTACTTTTAATTTGCGTTCTAGTTTTTAATCGATAATTAAGTGGTTTATTAGTGTTTTAAACCAAAAATGCCGAAGAGAAAGCATAATGACAAGGATTCATATAGTTACATTAAGAGGAAAATAAAGAAGTTAGAAAGAAAACTGCTAAAAGGACGCCATTTTTTATCATCGTCGGACTCTGAACCAGAATCAGTGTTTTCAACACCTCAAGGTACCTACTAAAATAATACTTACGTTTTATTTCCAATAACTTTATAATTTGTGGATTAAAGTTGCAACGTACGAGTCGCAACTTGTCCCTTGCTCGGGTTCACGATGCAACGTGTCGAGTTCATCTTACCCGCTGTGTACGTTTGTTTTCCTTTCATGATGTTACCTGTTTAGGTAATTACAACCGAATAGCAATTTGTGCATTCACTAAACTCGGGTTCACGATGTAACGCCTATGAGTTCATCTTACCCGCTGTGCTCGTTTATGTAGGTACCTACCTACGTAATAAAAGTTACCTGTCAAGGTACCTGCTTACTTAATCATAACCATGCGTATTGGTTTACTTAAAACAAATTACTGGTGTTTTCGCATCACGTTATACTATAGAAATGGTATAACGATTTATGATTTCCGATTGCAGAAAATACAATTATGGAAACTGAGCATAATGAATACCTGTTGGTGGACCTTGACGAGCCGGTACCAGTAACTAGTGCTTCATGCGTACAACCACTGCAGATGCCTGTACCTGACACAGACCAAGAGCCTGTTCCCCAGGGTACTGCTGAAGTGGCTGATGCTATTGAAAAGGAGGATCAGCATCAGGAGCTAGACGAAACTGTGATGGAAATATTGGGAACTGACCCATCAACCACTACATCATTTGGTAAAGACATTCAGAAGGACTTAGCCATACGCTATGAATTTATAGCCACTTCTGGTTTGGCAAAAGAACTCCGCAAAGAGTTACTAGAATCTCATTTGGTTCCAGCTAACTGTAAGCTGATAGACGCACCATCCCTTAATCCTGAGATTAAGGCAGCTGTCATTGACATCATAGTGAAGCGTGATAAAGCTATGCAGGCTAAACAGAAACAAACTGGTAGCGCTATTGCATGTTTAAGTGAAGCTATTACTATTCTTTTGTCTCAAGAAACAAAAGATCCGAATATATTGAAGTTACTTGTAGACACAGGGCGTATTCTGTGTGACAGTCAACATAATGATTCTATAACTAGACGTAATTTTATCTTGGCTGTGCTGAAAAAAGATCTAAAAGATCAGGTGCAGTTGACCAAAGTTGATAACTTACTTTTCGGACAAGAGCTCGCTGATACTTTGAAAGCGGCTAAAGCTATAAACAAGACAGGTTCTGAACTGAAGTCTGTTCCCCCACCAAAAGTTGTAGCAAACAAGACGAAGCCTCCACCATCCAGCAGGAATTTAAACTGGAAGGCTCCAGCTCCGTACCGCAGACCGACGGGGCCTTGGAGAATGAAGGAGCCTGCACCCTCGATGAAACAACAGCATGTGCAATCATCCAGGGGGTCACGTCCAAACAACGGTCGCAACCGCCAATAGCCACCATGGTAAGCTATGCTAGCAGACTATGTCAGTTTTATGATGAATGGTTGCAAATAACATCAGACCAAACTATATTGTCATGGATTAAGGGTTATGAAATACCTTTTACCAAAACTCCTTTCCAGTCTATTTTACCACAATCTAGAAAATATTCTCATACTGAAGAACGTGATTTTCAAAAGGCTATAGATAATTTATTGGCTATAGTGGTGCTGTCTCAAAATGTCAACCTTGCGATGGCCAATTCCTATCTAATATATTTTTGGTACCAAAACCAAACGGCAAAACACGCCTTATTCTAAATTTAAAACAACTGAATGTTTTTATAAACACAAATCATTTTAAGTTGGAAGACCTTCGGACAACTATTAAGCTTATTTCAAAAGACTGTTTTATGTCAACCATAGATCTTAAAGATGCATATTTTTTAATCAAAATTCACGACAATTCTAAGAAATACTTAAGATTTCAATGGAAAGGTAACTTGTTTGAATTTAATGTTATGCCGTTTGGTCTCAACACCGCACCTTACGTTTTTACCAAACTGATGAAACCTGTGGTCAAATTGTTGAGATGTACTGGTAATTTGTCAACAATTTATCTTGATGACCTATGTCTGATAGCACATTCCTATAGTGATTGTGTCAATAATGTTGAATTTACAAAGACATTTCTCTGTTCCTTGGGCTTCATAATTAATGAATCTAAAAGTTGTTTAACCCCTAGTAATTCATGTAGATATTTAGGATTTATCATTGATTCTAAAACAATGGAAATTAGCTTACCTGTTGAAAAACGTGAGAAGATAAAGAAGGAATTAATAAAATTTAAAAACCTCAAAAGGTGTAAAATTAGAGATTTTGCTTGCTTAGTTGGACTTTTAACATCTGCTTGTCCTGCCATCGAATATGGCTGGCTGTATACTAAGGAATTTGAGAGATGTAAATTCTTAAGTCTTCAAGGCAATAATAATTATGAAAAATTCATGACTATTCCTTTTACTTTAAATTCAGATTTTGATTGGTGGATAAATTCCATTGATAGATCAGTGTGCAAAATAAAATTTGATAATTATAATTTAGAGATTCAATCTGACGCCTCAACTACGGGATGGGGTGTAGCTTGTGCGGGAAAAACGGCAAGTGGTATTTGGAGTCAAGAGGAAAGAAATCAGCATATTAATTATTTAGAATTAATGGCTGCTTTCATTGGCCTTAAAATTTTTGCAAAAAATTTATTTGGGTGTCAAATCATTTTGCGAATTGACAATACGACAGCGATTTCCTATATTAATCGTATGGGAGGTGTTCAATTTCCCCATTTAACGAAACTTACCAAAAGCATTTGGCAGTGGTGTGAGGCTCGCAACCTTTTCGTTTCTGCTCTGTACATTCCATCAATGGAAAATACTATCGCCGATGCTGAATCGAGACGAGTTCACCCCGACATTGAATGGGAATTATCAGACTTTGCCTTTCAAAAAATTATTAAGTGTTTTGGTCAACCTGATATAGATATTTTTGCCAGCCGTATAAATAAAAAATGTGTTAAATACATTTCGTGGCACAGAGATCCTGATGCATACAATATTAAAGCTTTTTCAATATGTTGGTCTGATTGGTATTTTTATGGGTTTCCTCCATTCACAATCATTCTCAAAACATTGAGAAAGATTATTAGTGACAAGGCAAGAGGAATACTTGTCGTTCCAGCCTGGCCATCGCAGCCGTGGTATCCGTTGTTTAATAAGCTTTTGGTAACTAAACCTTTGACATTTCATTATTCTAAGGAATTAATAATTTCTCATTCCAGCAACCGTCAAATACACAGGCGGATTACCCTGGTTGCAGGAATATTGTGCGGGAATCTCTATTGAGAAGAAGTGTTCCTCCTGCATCAATTCACATTATGTTGGCATCCCTGTCGGAAAATTCCATCAAACAATATGATACCTGTTTAAAAAAGTGGTACCTATGTCTTTTGTAAGAATAACAACATTAATGTTTTCGAGGCCTCCATACCAAAAATCATTTATTTTTTTACTGAATTATATGAATCTGGTTCTCAATTTGGTTCGCTAAACAGTTGCAGATCGGTATTGTCTTTAATTTTAGGTAATCAAATCAGTAAAGATGATCGGATACAAAGATTATTTAAAGGGATATCTAGACTTCGCCCACCCTTACCTAAGTACGACTCAACCTGGGATACGTCATTAGTTATAGAAACATTGGCTAGTTGGGTACCTCACGAGCATTTATTGTTAGACAAAATTTCAAGAAAATTAGTTACCTTACTTGCACTTGTTACAGCCCATAGGGTTCAAACCCTATCCAAAATCAAAGTTGAGAATATTCGCGCTTCACCTAACGAAATATCTATAAAGATACCTGATTTAATAAAAACGTCTAGTATAAAGTCAAAACAACCAGTACTTGTACTCCCATATTTTCGAGAAAGACCCGAAATATGCCCAGCTAAATTATTACAAGATTATTTAAGTGTAACTGCAACATTACGTAATAATCACACCTTTCTTTTTATTAGCACCATAAAGCCACATAATAAAGTTTGTGCTCAAACATTAAGCAGGTGGATAAAAGGTACCTTAGAGGTCAGTGGAGTCGATGTTACAGAATTTTCTGCTCACAGTACGAGACACGCCAGTACTTCTCGAGCTCATAAAATGGGTGTTAATTTAGATCTTATAAGGAAAACTGCCGGATGGTCTGGCACATCCACAACTTTTGCTAAGTTTTATAATAGGGCCATAGCAACTGATTCTAGAGATCTATTTGCTAGGAGTATTTTGATTGATAATAATAAAAATGATTAATCTTATTTTTTGTGTAAGCTATGCTAAGTAAAATTATTTCAATTGTGATATCATCATTTGCCTAAGTTCTTCGGTGCCATTTATATGATTACTGTGAATAAAATTCTATATTTTTTTTGTCAATAAATCCTTTTTCTTCAATACATTACTAATTTACCTATATCTATATTTCACAAATAACTCTCAATATCTACAAGTGTATATATCTAATCTCGAGAACGAAACACAGAAGCATAATTAATGATTAAACGAACTTACCTGTAAGTGAAGTTCGATCATAATTATGCGAGGTGTTTCGTTCGAAGAGATTAGCATCCCGCCCTCCCTAATTCTACTCCCAAAGATGTGAAATAAGTATTGTATCATATCTCTGAACTAAATGACGGATTGAACGGAACGCGGGAAACCTATAGACAAGCGTCAAAAGTTTTTTTTTTCTCTATGAACTGAGTGCATTAGTGGCGACATTGTATGTGTGACTACAAGTGTATATATCTAATCTCTTCGAACGAAACACCTCGCATAATTATGATCGAACTTCACTTACAGGTAAGTTCGTTTAATCATTAATTAAATCCGAATTATTATAAGACTGCTTTTAAAAGCTACTATAGACAATTACGTGACAAAAAAAGATTAGAAATTGATATACCTTATGCAAAAAAACAGGGGGAAAACAGCACTAATAAATAAAAGTATTCTTTGTATGGCATCATTAATTTACAACGAGTTGCCTGATGATGTCAAAACATTACCTGTTCACCAATTCAAGTCGAAGCTGCACAAATTCTTAATAAATAAATGTTATTATGTCAAGGAGTACTTACAGGATACAAATATAGATAGATACCTATAGTAAGAGAAAATTGACATTGATTTTATTATAACAATTAAAATAGTGTGACATAGTAGTAATAATTTTAATTGACATTTATGTCATTTTATTTTAGTGGCATGAATTATTCATCTGACAGTTTGTATTTTTAGTCCTTTGACATTTGTACTACTTACCTGAATTTATTTTATGATGTGTCATGTTATTTTAATAATTAACAATTAGATTACCGAAAATGTACCTAAATTTTTGCACATCTTTTAGGTAATGATACAGTGTACTTTAAATTTATTTGTAACATCTCTTAAACCTGCATTATGCAAATAAATGATTTGATTTGATATACATTTCCAGTTTACGCTGATCTCGCACTGTACGGAAATCCTATACAATGCGAAATCAGCTTAAACTGGAAATGTATAGCTTGATGTGTAGCCGTGTCTACCTAACGAATGTATTTTTAAAAATTAAATAAGTAGGTAGGGTTACCTAGGTACTTTTTTACACGGCGATGTATTAGCAAAAAGTTTATTTCCTTTGTAGAATAGGCATTATTCAACCGAAATCAATAATTATTATATAAAAAATTGAAATAATAGGTATTAATAGTTACCGTTTTACTAAGTACCTCGGTAAATTATAATATATATGTAAGTATCTGTAATAAACTCATCTTTGTACCTACCAACGTAGGTATTTACCTTTTGTAAATATTATTCTCGCAAAATAACATTTGCACAGATAAACCGCATACAAAACTTATTACGTAAAGTTTTAAAATCGTACTAAACTCATAACTTATGAATGAACGCGTACGTAGTAGAACCCACAGTTCTCCATTGCGTGTTAGATGGCGTGTAATTCAAGTAACGGCACTTGAATTAACGCTATTTGGCGGGTAGAGGTTAAAGCTGTAGCTGTACAACTTCCATCGGTAGTGCACACCTGCGTGCGCTTTCTGCTGTTCCAGTGTCCAAGGTTAGGAAGGAAGGAAGATTCATGGCCCGTGAATACATAATCACCAACGCATTCTATGTTCCATACTAAATATGTAATTTGCAATGGTAATTGTGTCGCCATCTAGCGGTCAATAGTTCAACTTTAACAGGTAGTCCATTAAAACGATAATGGCGTCGCCATCTAGCGGTCAATAGTCGAACTCTAGATATTTTTCTTGTACAATTGTTCTCGGAGTATAATTCCGAATATTACTCAATACTTGCGAATGATTCGCGAATAATACGACGGGAATACTTCGGAATATTTCGCTCCGGCAACGCTAATCTCCACGTAAGGGCTCCAAAGTTTCAATTCGCCTTTATAAAAATTTAGTACCTATCATATATTTTTTCTAAATTTTCAGGACAAAGAATAAAGATTTTAGTAGAGATTTTTTGTTTATTAAGGTGACAAAGTAGTTGATTTTATGTTGTATTAGATGAAATGCATAGATTGCATTGTATTAGATTTTAGTAATATTTCAAACTGATCGGTCATTTTGGCCAGTCATTCTGATGTTCACGGAGAGGCTGTCTCATAGAATTGACAGCTGACAGGGCGGGGACATCACGTCGCTGCGATGACGCTGTCAGTGGAGGGGGTGACACACCATGAGCCGTGTGCTCACTCGCCTCGGTCACTTTTGCTGCGGAGCTCGGATGGGACGGACGCGTACTAATTATCATATTGAGCTATTTTCTTATAACGGTTTTTGGTAATTTAAATAAATAGTTGTAGGCCGTTTCGTGTTTTCTTTAAAATAAAATAAAAATAGGCATCTGATTCTTAAGGATAGATAAATTACATACCTTAATACATGAAACAAGATTAATTTAAAATATGATAAATGCGCCATCTGTCGGTAAGTAGTTGGTCCTAAGTGATGAATAAAAATGTGTGCATAATGCCAGCAAGACCCTAGTACATTGAATTTATTATGATCATGTATTTTTTTTTCAATCCTGATTTATTTTTCGTTATCATTTAAACAATAAAACTGTGTTATTTACATATTCAGCCTATATTTTTTTTTGCATGTCTTACGGTATTTTGCTATGGGGACGGGCTGCGGATGTTGAGTCGATCTTTATTCTGCAAAAGAGGGCTGTCAGAGCCATTTACAACCTCCGCAGACGCGAATCTCTAAGGGAACTGTTCAAAACAATTAACATCATGACGGTACCTTCTCAATATATTTATGAGAACATTATGTATGTTCGGAAAAATCTACATCTTTTTAGTAAGATAAGTGACAGGCATAATTTTAACACTAGAAATAGGAACAAATTAGATCAACCACGTTTCAGATTGTCTAAAGTACATACTTCTTTTATGGGGTACTGTGTAAAATGTTATAATAAACTACCAGTCGATATTCTTGAACTAAGTGAAAATAAATTTAAGTCATGCATTAAACGCACACTATGTAGACAAGCATATTATAAGTTAGATGATTATATCTTAGATAAAAATGCCTGGCTTAATGCTGGTCCTGCTCCACAGCCACCTGGGCTTACTAATTAACATTTTAATATTTGGAAGAGATGCTTCCCCTTTTTTTTATGTTTTCTGACATTACGAACACTGTTCCTATTATTATTATTTTTCTGACATTGCGAACATTTCTGTTCCTATTTTTATTAATTTTGTGACATTACGAATTTGTTTTTATTTTACTGAACCAAGTATTATTTATTAAAATTTCAATAGATACTTATTATATATTTTTCGTTCTTTTTGGAAGTCAAATCTTATGAATTTCTCAAATAGGATTGAAACTATAGTTTTGTATAATTAAGAAGCATTTTGTCAAATTTTTGTAAATGTGAGTACCATGCATCCTTATAATATGTTGTTTTGATGTACGTCGACTTGAAAAAACGTGGTAGTTGAGAGTATGTCATGCTCACTTAAATGTCTCACTGATGGTGGCGTGTGTGTTGGATCATTCGGTTCCCTAGAAAATGGTTGAGCTGGATGGTGCTGATCCATGCGTCAAGTTCGTGAACGGGCGCCGTCGGTTGAGACTGGTCATCTCTTATCTGCCATGGCTTATTTTGAATCTTATTTTTTTTTAATTTATTTTATTATATTTTTTTTACATTGTTCTCACATATAGAAGCACCAAGAATAATGTTCCCAAAATTTTGTAATACCCACGATTTAAAAGAGTGTCCTTGGAGTTTCTTGCCCGTTCTTCTCCAGAGAGATCTACGTTTTTGGAATGGGCACCTAGCTTCAACTTCGATTTTTGTTTGACAATTCAAAAGTGCCTGTGAAAGGTCTAATTGAAATAAATGCTTTGAGTTTGAGTTTGAGTTTGACTATAACGTTCCCACTGCTGGGACACAGGCCTCTTCGTGAGACGGAGTAGGCCATAATCCACCACGCGGGCCCAGAGCGAGTTTGTAGATGTCACATGACCTCGAATTTTTGGTTTTAGGACATACCAGTTTCCTTCACCGTTTTGAGAGCAGTAGTCATGAAATTATTAACCCAAAGTAAAGCGTCTGGCTGAGTTCGAATGCACGATCTACAACTAGTAAGTCACGGCCGCCACTGGGCTAACACTGCTGCTTTGTTGTTTAGTGGCCAATAGTAAAAAGTGGTGCCGATTCTGTTGTCACAAAATTCTTTAAACTAGACTAAAAATCACCAAAATTTAGTTTATTCCTGTCAAACGACGATTTCCTATTCTGAAATTGACCAAAGTGACACAACTATATTTTAGTTTGACAGCACTAAGATTGTACTGAATTATTAGTTTAGTGAAAATGGTAATTTTGCTATTCTGTTGTTGTCAATTTCATTATTCTAATCAACCTAAAATTTTGGTTGTCTAACTAAATCTGACTATTTTTAATCGCGATTAAATAGGTGTAGAATAAAATTAGTTGTCAAGAACTAAAATTCACGCAGACACCTCGACTTCTGGTGCAAAAATAGTACTGTTTTTTTTTTCTTTCGTTTTGCTTATATCTCGAAAATGGTGTGTCCTATCGCAAAAATAATGAAAATTTCGACCCCCTTTATAAAACACCATGCACCTCTAAAACTCAACATGTGGGTAATCATTTTTCATATTTTCCATCCAAAAAGTGAAAATTCCATATAAATCACGTCGAGGCTGCCGCCCCCCTGCGCGCGTCTGGCTCTAAAAAAAACACGGGGTAGGGCAAACAAGTACCACGTTGCGAAGCCAAAACAAACCACGTGCGAGTCGCGATTGACAAATTCGATTTTAGTTGTGTCAAAATAGTTTTTTTTTAATTTAGAGATATTTTTTTGCAGAATAGCGTTAAGATTCTCATAGTGAAAAATAAGGATTTTTAGTTATAGTTTAGTTAGTTTAGTTCGGTGTACAACAGAATCGGCACTATTGTCCACTAAAGATTGATGATATTACTTAACAACTTTTTCATTTAACTACCTACCTGCCCCACCCTATATACCCAACACCCCACATGACACTATAAAAGTATATTTCAAACCGGCTAGACATTTCCGTTTCAGTTGGGTAATAAATAATATGGTCCCGTCATACTAACGTGCATAGAATGTTCTGGAACAAAGCATCATGCTTTGTAACGCCATAGTGGCCAGTGGAGGAACTAAAATGACAAACAGCTAGTTCAGTTACATTGTCATAATTCCTTTCACCGCGAAATGGATTTACACAAAATGGGCGGGTACGCCGTACCCCGTCCCCCTCACCGGCATTTAGGCGACACTTCTTTCTAGAGATTTTGCTTTGAGGCATCTCCGCTTCTTTCATTACTCCGTGACTAAAAGACTCCAATTGACTTAATTCTCAAAATTCAAAGGGGCAGTTCGTCGCATTGACATTATGAACCTTAATGAAGACGTAGTGACTGCATTTGAAAGGGCTGTGGCAGAGACCCCTCGAGCACCTTCGCACCAGGCAAGAACGGAAGATTCTTCCTTTACAATGGAAGAATGGTAACTTGTCCTTTTCTTAACTACACATTATTGTTTACCGACATCCATACGAACGCAGTCGCGGGCACACAGCTAGATAGGGATAAATTTGCAGCTTTTGAATAAAATAAAACAACGTCATCGTAATGTTAGTCTTTATTACAAGACGAACGTATTGCATGTGAATGCAAAATAGTCTCGTGTGCCTTACCGTGCTTACCTATTAATAATATTTGTAACTTTACAATACTTAACAGTTTCGTTCTAGTTAATAAAATGTATGACATTATCTTAAAATTAAATTCATCATGCTCTGAATACGTTACAATGGTGAGCGGCGCCGGCGCTGGCGCTGCGAGTCCGCGGACTGACTCGTGTCACCCGCCATCATCAAAAGTGCGAAATTACTAGAAGTGCAAGATTTAAACGTCGCCAGTGGATTTCGTTCAAGTTCCTTAATCGAACTATTTTGGAATGCATCGGTTTTGGAATGAACTCAATAGCAAACGCAGCTTAATTCTCTAAATTATGTAAATAAGTTATTAGAAGCCTTTTTGTCAAAATCATTGTAATCACAATTTATAATCGTTTGACATTAAGACACATTCATTAGTATCCTTAAATGTCTTCGGTTTGAACAGTTAACCATTTTTGGCGCTTTTTGGCGAGACAAGTCCGCAGATCATGCGAGATGATGATTAGCATGATGATGTGTAAAATCGTACTATGTTTTTGCAATCATATCCGTCTGATTCAGAAGGTACCGTTTTAAATTCAAAATGTGAACAGCAACATTAACGTATGTGCATCACCTAGCTCTTACTACCTATCTAGCTAAATGTCGAAGACTCTAGCACGCATAACATGACTCCGTAGAAACGGAAGAAACAAGAAAGGTAAAACCTACACGAAGAACAATTTCTTCGGCTCGAACTCAAAAAATATATCAAAATTGTTTGTATATAAAAGAGGCTTTTGATTTATTATTCATTGTGAGTAGATACAGAAGTGGTGATGCTACGCGTGCTGCGTTCTGTTATTTTAATGTAATTAAGTATATTAACATTGAGCGAGTACTATACATAGTACATGACGTATGGGTGTGGGCACCGGCACCGACACAATTACATTACTTATGTCTTATTTACAATTTCTGTACAAGTCGTTCGAGTTCCTATCTATAACTAAAGTACCGTCAGTAAAGTCTACGAGGGGTCGTGACACTAGCGTTTTGCTAATCGATACTATATTACATGAGTTATGTACACGAGCGTGTAGCAGTGCGGGTGCGGGCGGGCGGGGGAGCGGCGACGTTCACTTGTTCTCCTCCAGCAGCACCAGGTCGTCGGCCACCACGTCAGACACGTGCAGGTACACGATCCAGTACATCAGGTTGAAGCACACGAAGCACACCGGAAACACGATGCGCGAGTATTTGTCGATGTCCGACGGCGTCATGCCCAGGAACTTGCCGTAGTCCTGCAACCACATCGTCGCCAGTTAACTTGTGTATCATATTATTACTACCCAGTCAAGCGGACGTCGGTAGATGGCGCGGTACCTTGGTGGGCTGCAGCGCGTGCAGCGGCGGCGCGGGCGGGTCCTCGATGGAGCTCTCGAGCGTGCCGCCCTTGGAATGCGCCTTGGGGTCGCGCACCTTGTAGCGCACCTCCTGCAGGTGGCGGCCGCAGCGGTCCATGGAGGGGTGGTGGTGGCGCGGCGGCGGCGGCGGCGCGCCTGCGCTGCCCAGCGAGTGGCGCGGGGGCGGGGGCGCGCCGCGCCCCAGGCTGCCGCCTTTGCTAAGCGAGTGTGCGTCCCACGGCGCAGGCGGGGCGCACTCCGCCGGCATTTTCTTCTCTGACATAATCTTTTGTATCGCGACGAAGCGCTGTTTCCTCATCTGTATTCTTTTGGACATGTACCCCACCGTCGCGTACTCTGAAAGCAAATGATCTGGTAAGAGTTCCGTCGATCGCTCGCCTGCGTGCGCTTTCTGCTGCTGCAGTGATCAAAGTTAGGGTTACTAATCATAAGTTCGAAAAATATTTGACCGAATTTAATTTCACCTCAAACTTTTCAACTATTAAAGTTTCGTTTTTCTTACTTCAGCGAAGTAAAAAAAATGTCTGCCACTTTATCAGTTGACCTTTTATCAATCCTTCCGCCTGACGCAGGTCCTCACCAGACACGGCTGTTTCGGGAGGTTCCTGTTTCGCATAAGGCGGAAGGAAACGCCCGGGTGTTGCCACTGCGAAGATCGCCCTGAGGACACGGTGGAACATACGGTGGAGGTCTGCCAGGCTTGGTCGGAGCACTATCGTGTCCTCGTGGAGGCGATCGGTGGCCGCGATCTCTCAAGTCCAGGCCATAGTACAGAGCGAGAGTGCATGGGTAGCCGTCACCTCCTTCTGCGAAGCAGTAATGCTTGCGAAGAGGGAGGCGGCTCACGTGAGGGAGAGGCAGTATATGCGCCCTCACGTCCCTAGCCTCCGCAGGAGACGCCCTGGGCGTCGGGAATCCCAGGCTGATTCCCGGCCACCGTAGGCGTGGGCTTGCGGACAGCGAGTAATGGGTAGCTCGCTGTCCAGTAAGGACCAAGCCCATGTCGACGGCGCGTTGTGTTCCACGCGCGCCTCAAAGAGCTGTCAGCACAAACCGATGGGGCCCGCAAGGGCCGATGCCTGTCAGGGGTGCGGGTTGTTCGAAAGAGATACCGTGGCCCCTGGCACACAGGCTACTGAGGGAACATGGTTGGGTTTTGGCTCCACCTAGGGGGGGGTAATTATTTGATGATTTCCCACCCCAAAAAAAGAACCTATTTTCAATTAGATTGTTTTCGTTACTACGTCACATTTGGTCGAAAAACTAAACTAAACTTCACCGGCCAACCTCAGCCGCGGCGGCGGGCCTTCTAACCACCTACTCCTCAGCTCACGGGCCGCCCCACGCGGGCTTAAATTACACTCTAGGGGTAGGGCAAACAAGACTGCGTGAAGGCGGTTTGCACCTATTATTTTCTCACAAAATTTTGTAGCATAAAATGTTTACTTTAATGACACTATTTTAATTTAATATGGAAAATGCTACCAAGTAACCGGCTATTATTTGTGACCAAATAATATTCCGTAAAATGTTTTTTGTGTGTGGTGCAAAAATGTCAAATAAATCACTTGGCTAGTGAAAAACGTTCTAAAGAGACCAATAGCAAAAAGTTATTTTATAAATCGGCCAAATATGGTTCAGTAAAAAATACCTGACACATGATACTTCGATGCTCTAAAAATATGTCAAATAATGCATAGGTATAACAAAAAAGACGTCGGTCAATTAATCGTTTTCGGTAAAATGAAATTCGAACAATAGTCCAGTCATTTAAGCTTAAATTAGGTAAGAATCTCGGAATTCGAGATACCCAGCTGTAAGTCTGTAAATACTTGTATATTGACACCCTAAAAGTTGTCTCAAAACCTACATATGGTAGGGTGTAAGCAACTATTAAATTTCAAGGTCAAAGGTCACAAAAATCGGTTTTTTGCGCTTTTTTTGGAAATATCTCATTTCCTATGGGTTTTTTGCTATTTGCACTTATGATCAATATTGTAGAATACAAAATTCTCTACAAATTTTGTTAACATTTTTTTTTTATACGGTGAACCGTTTTCGAGATAGAGGGCGGAGAGTGCGAGGTCACAGCATCACTTCAGGTCAACCGGTGCCTCCGGTCGAAATGTAGGTTTTATATGTAGGTTTCTAGACAACTTTTAGGGTGTCAATTTACAAGTATTTACAGACTTACAGCTGGGTATCTCGAATTCCGAGGTGAACTTACTATAATGACTGGACTACAAAAAACAAAAATCGGAAAAGTGATCGGTTCCCCAAGGTTAGGAAGGAAGATTCGTGGGCATTAATACACAATAACTAACGCGGAACATTTGTAATTTGCAATGGTAATGGCGTTGACATCTAGCGGACGATAGTCGAACTCTAGCTACATATTTTTCTTGTTATTCTTTTCTGGGAATAATTCCGAATATTACTCAATACTTTTCCGAATGTTTCGCTAATAATACGATGGAAATACTTCGGAATATTCTCTACGGCAACGCTAGTCACAGACTCACAGCACGCACAGACTTACCCAGCAGACTGGTGAACACCATGACGAAGCAGGTGCCGAGATACACATCGATGGACTTGACGTAAGAGATCTTGGGCAGCGCCGCGTTAGTGGAAGACATGAGCGTGGTCATAGTGAGCACGGTGGTGACACCCAGCTGCACACGCGCCGGCGTGGCGTTGCGGTTCAGCCAGAATGACACCCATGAGATGATCACGATGAGGCCGGACGGGATGTAGATCTGGATGAGGTAGTAGCCCATCGACCTAACGAACTGGATCTCGCACGCCAGGCGGGAGTAGTTTCCTGAGTGGTTGGTGGTAGAGTACAGAAGTTGATTAGAACATGACACAATGAGAGTCTAAAACGTTCAAACTAAACTAAGTCTACTGGAAGAGCACTTGAAAAACACGCAATCATGCGTTACTTCATCAAGGTAAGGAAGTGGTTCGCACCTGTTGTAAGAGATATCTCCATGGCGCGTTGGCGATGGCCCAACACCTTGAACTGCGGGAGCGACACTTCGTTAGACACGCCCACCGAGTTGGGCCCCTCGTTCCATTTGTACCGGATGTCCCGCATGGTGTAACCGACTGCGGCGCAAAGAGGGGTAAGGCGCGGGGCAGCTTAACGCGGTCGCGTGACGGACGGATCGCGCGCGGTCCTGCGGTCGTGTCGCGCGGCGCGGGCGCTGGGTGCGGGACGCGGGCGCGGCGGGGCGGGCGACGCTACTACTGAGCGGTTACCTGTGCTGAGCGTGATGACGGTGGCGCGCTGCCGGTGGCCGAGCACTCGGAACTGCGGCAGCTGCACTTCGCTGCTCATGCCGACACTCGACGCGCCGTCTTTCCAAACGTACAGTATGTCGGTCATCGTGTATCCGACTCCGGGGACATGCCAAACACAAAACGCTATCACTCGCGCCTCGAAGCGACGCGCCGAGCGCGCGGCCCACTGGCGCCGAGGCGAGCCGGGCGACGCGGCGACGGCCCCGCCGCTCGAGTCGACCCGGCCCGATGATAGAAAAATATCTTCGTAAATACCGTGCGCGACTACGTGTTTGGTGTATGCGGTGAAGTTGAAGCGCATGCAGTGCGGCCGGGAGTCAGGAGGGGCATGCAGTGAGTGCGTGAGGAGGGCAGGGGTGCGGGTGCGGGCGAGTGCGTGGCGCCGTGCCCCGTCGCGCCGGAGCGACGTGTGTCAGGTCCTGCCCGCGCGGGTGCTGTAGGCGGAGGGCGTCGCGGCCGTGCGGTGCGCGCGACACGACGCAAGCCGGGGTGCCGTGCGCGGCGTCGTGTGCACACGGCCGGTCGAGGGTTGCTCCGTGATCACAACACACACACACGAACATCGGTGTACATCATATAAGTACGTTACTATTTTTCTATCATCTGTGAGACGGTAGCTTCTGACGAGCGTTTAAATCTGTCAAAATTACATAATTTGCTTTAAAAAGTTTTTGAATACATTATTCCGATTAATCTGGTCGCCGTCGTCTCACCCTACACGAAGAGTTACAAACAAAGTGGTATTAATAAAATACAATTCATACACAAAGTCGTCGTAGTACCTACTTATAGCGTCAAGGCACATCGGACGGTACTCAAACAACTTGCCAACGTGCAGCGTAAGAACGGCAATAGTAAGGTACGGCTTAGACACGATGAAGTATGTCTGGCGCTAAACGGAACAAGGGGGACACTTACAGCTCTCGATCTCGATGTGGCACAGCTGGCGGTCCATGGGGAAGTACTGCAGGTTCATGGGGCAGGAGGCGGTGATGGTGAGTCTGCAACAGACGTGAGCAGGGAGTGCGAAGGCGGGCGTGGGGCGAAGCTAGCCGCACACTCCCCGCACACTCACCGTATGCTGCGCGTGATGGAGCCCGAGTGGTGGATACGGATGAACTCATTGCTGGTGGTGGCGGTGTGGAAGTACGACTGCTTCTCGTTCACGAAGAACGTGTCGGGCACCCAGATGTTGCGGATGAACTCGGAGCCCACGGACAGCGTCTCCACACCGGCGCGCTTCTTGTACGCGAGCCGCGGGTCCGTCCAAAACTGTCTGAAGTAAAAATCCAACGTGAAGTCCTGAGGGAGAGACATCGCACGTTATAGTATGGGGCGGCGCGCTACGGCAGCAGTTGCGAGTGCACGCGTGCTCGCAACCACATACGGTGGAACAAGATCGGTGCAACATACTTTAAGTACTCGTAAAATTTTATACTAAGAGTTAAACACTGTACAACATCGAATACACAAAACAGAGCGACACAAGCTTCAGTTACTTTACTAAGGGTGAAAAGTGCACGCAGTGTTGTTAGACATCAGAGTGTGGAGCACATGGATACACATACACGACGCATTCCGGGCTGCAGATCCCGTACAAGTACCTAACAGAGCTACAGATGCGACGCAGTAGCGTCCGACCGACGCGGACGACGCGGTGTCGTAGAGTGCTACTGCAACTACATAGCAGAATAATCTACCTATATTTTCATCTACCTATTCATATTAATGCATTGAGCTTAATCCCGAAGCAAAATAGTCACATAAATTCTCACTGATATGAGCTAATTTTTCATAAAAATGTGAACAATTATGATAATTTACTGAGTACCCATGTAAATGTATAACAGCACTGAACTAGTTCCAAGCGGGTAAGTCACGAAACTCACGGAAGAGCCATTAAAGTAGGCACGCGTGGCGCCAACAAGCTGAGCGCTGACACGCGGCTCTCCGCTACCTGCCAAGCTACTCTTGGGAGTCATGGGTGCCTAGTTGGCATAGAATGACCGTATAGTATTCAATGTTGTGTGGAGTGGTGAACATAAAGGGTGCTGTGTTAGCGTGCGCGCGTCGTCTCGTGGACGCGTGGTGCGCGTGCTGCGAGACCGCGCTCGCTGCGTGCGCGCGAACTGCGGCGCGGCGCAACGCCACTGTCCTTAGTGTTTCAGTGTTCACACATGTCGCTTGTTTTACACAAATAAAGTATCACAATTAGATTAGTAAAGCCAGAAAGAGGGTAAAACTAGTACATGTCTATATTTGTAAGTAATCATCGGTGCTAATGCTCAAATTGTAGACACCTAGTAATACGTTAGGGGCGCGCGGCCGGACGGCTGCCACTTCGGCGACCTCCACCACCAATAGATGTTAACATACAGAACAATGATGACCCTCAATATTTTCAATCATACTTCCAGCTGCGTATGACTATCATGGATTTGCAGCGGTTGTAAGAGATAGCGTGAGAGCGCACCCCGACGCTCGCTGAAAAGGCGAGTAACATTTTCGGATATGCATACGTAAAAAATATAACTTCTTACTTTGTTTTTATTATAAATAAATTATTTAGTGTTTTATTATGTTGATATTACGGCAACAGACATTCTGTGAAAATGTCAACAGTCTGTCTATTTCGGATCATAAGATACGTACCGTTGACTGACAGGTGCACGGACTGACGGGTAGCGGGCGCTTTGTAATAATAATAAGGTAATAGGTAGGTTCTGTACCCAAAGGTTACGGAACCCGTTGGGTAAGGAACCCTAAAATTACCTACTTTCATTTCGGAAGTCTGTGTCTTTGGTTTTGTATTTTTGGCAACGAATAAAAAAATTACAGACAAATTGAGAACCTCCTTATTAATGTTGTTGCAGTGTTTAATCGACTTCAAAAAGGAGGAGGTTTTCAATTCGTTTGCATGTTTTTTAATGACGATTTTTCGGGATTTTACGGGACGATGGACGGAACCCCTACGTGTCTGTGGGGCTTTTTGAAATCTCTCGTTTAACACCGAAACCCACAAACCTTGCAAGTCTTCCAAGCCAACATAAAAAAAGAAATCACCAATTTTGGGAGTGCTTTCCGATCCACAATTACCACCGATATAATTTTTTCGCCATATAATGTCATAAATTTACACCTTTACCTTTAAATGACCATTCCGTAAAAACAGCAAAATGTTTGTCTTTTCCGACCAAATGGTAGCCAATTCACATCGTGACATTACTTTTGACCGTGTATATTGAATGTCATGGGTTGTCTATTTTTTGTGCGGAACCCTAAATCTTTATGTAAAATAAAAGTACCTAGTTACTCCTTAACATATCAGCTACCTACCAGTGAGCAGTCCCGTCACAATCAGTCCAGCCGCGTAGCCGTTTTGGAGATTAGCCGGAACAAACAAGCAGACAGACAGGTGTGATAGTAAGTATTTTTGTGGTAGGTACCGTAAGTATGAACTTTCATGTGTATTTAGTAAAAACGATGTTTTTTTGACATTACAAACTCAGAATACGGAAAGAACCAGAAACCGCGTTCAACTGATATTGCAAGCTGCAGGATGTGTCCAAAATCAAAACAAGTGACCCCCGCTTGCCTCACTTCCCACCCGCGTAATATTGCTAGCTCAGACAATGGTACCGATTCTGTTGTACACCGAACTAAACTAACTAAACTATAACTAAAATTCCTTACTTTTGACTATGAGAATCGTAACTCTATTCTGCAAAAAAATATCTCTAAATTTAAAAACAATTTTGACATAACTAAAATCGAATTTGACAATCGCGACTCTGACGTGATATGTTTTGGCTTCCTACGTGGTACTTGTTTGCCCTACCCCGTTTTTTACGTTTATTACCCGTGGTCCCTGCCCCCTTCGTGGTCCCTGCCCAATAGTAGTCAATTTATTTATTTAAAACAACAGATTTGTTTATATTGATATTGATATGGTCACTTTATGATGTTGTTAGGTTAGCTAATTACGTAATAACTTAAGACAGAAGGATCTTTAAGTAGGAACTGATTAAATTGACCGACATGGTATTTTAAGGATCTCACAACTTTGCGGCAAAAATCTATTTCTCGGAGGGACAGTACCTTCCAAGGACTACCATTTTGATTCGGCAGCATTATATTTCTCGCCGGGACCACGGGTAAAAACAAATACCCGTGGTCCCTTCCAGGGACCATGGCAGGGACCACGGGTAATAAACGGTTTTTTAGAGCCAGAGGCGCGCAGGGGCGGCAGCGTCGACGTGATTTATTTAGAGATGGGCTTAAACGTTAAAAAATAAGAACACTGCTAAATGCTAACAATACAGTTATTTTTAACAACTGTTAAATTTAATCACAGATAGATTGTTGACATAATTAATTCTCATTCCTTTCATACTTTTCCGAATTCAGCAGTTAGCAGTTAAATCAACTCGACTAAATAACAATCTGTCTGACTGAACACTGAACTGAGATGCTAAGTTTGCTGACTTGAAAACAATTCAATAGAGACGGAACATCGTTTTGTCCTTTCCTTTCCTTTGTTTTGTTCATAGCCATCTGCCTGCGGTGAAATATATCCGTGTGTGGTGCGACTGCGGGGTAGTACTGCGCAGAGTAGTACCTGACGCCTCTGTGTTCTGAGTTTGTTATCTGTGCCACATCTACATCTGTTTTCATTAGTGTTTGTGGGTTGACTGTTAAATTTAACAACTATCTCAGAATTGATTTAATAGGTTTTGACACTAAAAAAACTTGGCAGTGTTAATTTAGCAGCTTATTAATTTTAGACCCATCTCTAATTTATAAGGAATTTTCAGTTTTTGCATGGAAAATATGAAAAATTATTACCCACATGTTAAGTTTTAGAGGTGTATTGAGGTGTCATAATTCGATTCGGGTCGAAATTTTCATAATTTTTGCGATAGAGCTCACCAGTTTCGAGATTTAAGCAAAAGAAAAGAAAAAAAATACAGTACTATTTCTGCACTAGAAGTCGAGGTGTCGGTGTGAATTTTACTTCTTGACAACTAATTTTATTCCACACCTATTTAATCGCGATTAAAAATAGTCAGATTTAGTTAGACAACCAAAATTTTAGGTTGAATAGAAGAATAATGAAATTGACAACAACAGAATGACAAAATTGCCATTTTCATTAAACTAATATCTCAGTGCAATCTTAGTGCTGCCAAACTAAATTATAGTTAAGTTGTGTCACTTTAGTCAATTTCTGAATGGGAAATCGTCGTTTGACAAGAATAAACTAAATTTTGGTGATTTTTAGTCTAGTTTAGAGAATTTTGTGACAACAGAATCGGCACCATTCTTTGCCTATTTTTGGGGTAAATGTTGAGAGTATTGGGGGTCCGAAAATAATAAAATCAAAATTTTACTGTCCTTTTCTATACATGCGTTATTTATTACATACGGTTTGCTTTGGTAACATTATTTTTTCAAGTCGTTAAAAATATTTTTTCAAGTAGTTTTATACATACTACAATGAATAAAAGCCCTCAGTGGGTAATAAAAAGAAGGGAAATCATCAAATCTGAATACACGTATTAAAGATGAAATTGTGATTCCAAAATTTAGATTGACTAAAACTAGCAAGTCATTTCTAATAAACAGTATCCGCTCAGTAAAACAAGTTGCCAAAGTCACATCACATCAAACGTGTCCTTATCAAAAAAGCATATTATAAGATAAAAGACTACGTTGAAGACAGGGAAGTTTGGCATTAATTCCTTCTGCACATGTGGCTTCCCTGGTACCCCATTAACAGCATAACTATGTGAAAGTCTAATAACTGCTCTCAAATACAATGTTCTTTTTTATTCTTTTTATTTTTTAAATGCTGACATATTCTCGTCACTATTTGACATTATACATCTATTTTAATATCGACTATTTTTCGTGATTGTCATGGAAACCATGTCACTATGTTTAATTAAGTTCATTTTATTTATGTAGATTATTTTACATATTGTGAATGAGAGAACGTTGTAGGCCTTACAAACTGTAGATTTGTAGACGATTTTCTATTCTGTATTCGTCTAAGTACCTGGTACTTATTGACAGGCCTGCACTGTCCTCCCATACATTTTACCTATCTCTGAAATTTGGAGACATTGTCAAAGCCAATTATTTTTTTAAAGAGTAACCGTGGAGGTGGAGTTTCTTGCCGGCTCTTCTCCATAGGAAACAACAATTTGGAACCGTGCACCTAGCTTCTGAGGTTTCATAAGTGCCCATGCAGGTTTATGTGAAATAAAATATTTTGATTTTGATATGTTTTCTAAAGCTATTGAGACATTTGCGTATGGTCATCATCATCATCTCATGACGCTGAGCTGATGAAGGAAGGTACAACTCTTTAACGGTTAGGAGTAAGGTGGAGGTTCGGGCATAACTCCGTCATATACTTAGGCCGATTTGCATAATTCTTTTTTTTTAGAAAGGGGTTTATTCCGAAATGGTCCCATTTAAATTTCATATAGATCTGATGATGCGTTTCGGAGACAGACAACGGAACTCTTCGAAAAAAAACAGCAAATAAACGGCGATTGCTGCTATCGCATAAATATGCATTGTTTTGACCCCAAGGATGGTGAAATTTCGAATTGGCTTGGGGTAGGTAGGTACCATAACTAAAAAGTGAAAAGTAAAAATCTTTTTCAAAAAAATAAAACAACCGACTTCCAAAAAAACACTAGAAAGTGAAAAATAACTTTAATTTTGGAAGGCGGTGACCAGAAATTAATAAAATACATATCAAAAGTCACCGGCTTCCAAAATTAAAGTTATTTTTCACTTTCTGCAGGCTTAGCACGAGCACCGATTTGTCGACGGAAGAATAGACATGACTATTAAGTAACTAAATGATGTAGGTACAATAGAAGAAGATAGCTATGTTTTTCTACTAATTATCACAATTATGCGTTCTAAATGAATCATGATTTTGTAGATAATCCTAGATACTTTGTGTCCGTCGAGTAGAAAGTTTATTGTCAGTGTGATTTTGACAGTTTGAGAAGAAACACTCTTCTGAAATAGTCTACATTTATAAGGACCTAGACAAAGATCATTAGAAACGAAAGACAAAATGACAGATTGTGAAAGGATAACTACGGTGCGATGTCATAAATGGAGCAACGAATGTTCACTTTGTATTGAAAAAGCACTGTCTATTCTTCGTATAAATAGAAAGCGTCATGCTAAAGCGCTTATTACACTTGGCTGAATTTAGGCATCTAAATTCAGAAGCAACTTAAAAGCAAATTAGAAGCTTCTGATTACACTGTCCTAAATTTAGTTACTGAATCAGTTACCAGTTAAAGCGCGACGGAGTTGGACGTGCCGTGTACACACGGCTACACATCAAGCTATACATTTCCAGTTTACGCTGATCTCGCTTTGTACGGAAATCTTATACAATGCGAGATCAGCTTATATTGGAAATGTATAGCTTGATGTGTAGCCGTGCGTACGAGAATGGCTCCAAATTGTCAAGACACCAAAAAATTGGCCTTTGCGTAGCCCTGGCCGTTGACTCAATTAAAATATACTTCTCACAAAAATTAAGGAAAGAAAAAAAATACATTTTTTTGGTCGATTTCAATAGGCTGTATCTTGAAGAAAAATGGTCATACAGCAAATTTAAAAAAACGATTGGATTCCAAATTGTTTCTCGTCAAAACAAATGGAGTAATCGTTCGAAAACTACTGACAAAACAATTACATTTTTCTCGGCAACCAATGATCGCACAGGAAGTTTGAGGTCAAAAATTTGAATAAATCTACAATGATTAGCAATTGATTTTTCAATACAAAATTTTTAATTACTCATTACATTTTTAGCATTTTTTCCTCAGTTTTGCATCAGTACTTAATACAAAACAAAAGTGTTCGTCCTCAACTCCTCACGCACGGACAGTTACGTAGCGACTGAAGAGTAAAGTCAGTACTAAATGCGATTACACCTTCCTAAATGCGTTTCTAATTAGGCTTCTAAATGATTCAATCAGTCAGAAACCATCCTTGCTTCTGAATTTAGGATGCTAACTTGCTAATTGCGATTACACTTGACTAAATTCAGTAACGACTGAATTTAGATGCCTAAATTCAGCCAAGTGTAATAAGCGCTTCAGCCTGCTAGTGTTTTTTTGGAAGTCGGTTGTTTTTTTTTTTTTTTTGAAAAAAGTTTTTATTTGAGGTAGGAACGACAAAAGACGGCATAATTTAAATAAATTGAACATCGGTAAAACACGTCGCGCGATACGACAGACACAGCTGATCGGCTGCGCGTCAAACTACTCTATTTAGGAGTGGTTTTTGTGGATTCAGTATTGGGCGCTCTCACGGCTTCTGGTTCTTTTTGTATTCTGAGATTACAAACATACACTTCAATTTCATTTTATTGTATGTACGCACGGCTACACATCAAGCTAAGAATTTCCAGTTTACGCTGATCTCGCAGTGTACGGAAATCCTATACAATGCGAGATCAGCTTATACTGGAAATGCATAGCTTGATGTGTAGCCGTGCGTACATATAGATTATAGTTTTTGACCGTACGTCCGTCGGCGTCGTCGGTGCTTACAGTTTGACCTTGAGCTGGACGGCTGGAGCTAGGTACGGAATTTCAATATAATAAGAGACCAGCTTTCTACAAGCTTAGTAACCAAAGACGTGCGTGCCAGTTATTCGACAGACTGCACAGCCAATCGTGGCGTTATTGAGTCGCATCTCGTTTTGGTTGTAGTGTCTATAGAATGCGCTCGCTGGAAGCAGTGGCGTGGTGGGTGCGTGGAAGGGGCAGCCGGAGCGCGGCGCTCAGTGCGTCTGTATCAGTTCACAACAGTAATGCCACAGTCAACACGAGCGTTACCAGTCATCGACAAGATCACTAGGAAACAATACGAAAGCGAACAGATCCATGAAACGCGACATGCTCGCAGCCTCGCGTCTGGGGCTGCTGCTGGTGCGGCGCGAGAGGTGCGAGGACTGGGGCCAGTACCATGAGCACTTCCGACACGGAGCTGATAGAGAGCACATACATGGTGACGCCCACCTCCACCGGCGGACCTGCAAGCAAGCCCACATGTAGTACTAGTTCGATCCGGAGAGCGCGGCGCGGCCGTCCGGCGGAGGTCCGGCGGTCGTCCGGCAGCCGTCCGGCGCCGGCGCCTCCTCATGCGGTGCGGTGCCACGTGCCACGTGCCCCATGCCCACATGCCCACGTGACCTCTTACTACTTAGAATAGTACTGCTAGCTAGGTACCATTTGCACTTCCGACAGAGAGCTGATGGACAGCACGTACATGGTAACCCCAACTTCCACTGGTGGTCCTGGAAACGACATCACATTCATAACACGACAACGCATCGCATCCATCTTCTGTAAGCAAGCTACACTAATCGATCGGTCGCCAGCGGCTTCCTATACCGTGTAACAAATCTGGCCTAGCCTTACACCCAAACACCCATTGAACAAAAACAAACGACCCGAACGCGTCTGGTTCTTGAAGCCATCCACAATCTCTCGAACTTCATGTCGTGGCTCGTGGCACCTGCAAGTATGGCCATAAAGCGTAGAGGCAAAATAAGATGTCCTTCAGAGTGGACGAACCACTTGCTGTAGCTGCACATCATCAGAATGCGCTTTGATCGAAATCTTAGTTGATGCAACCAGAATGTTTAACGAAACATCATTTCAGAAATAAACTTTGGAATCGGCGCTTATCGGCAACATTACAGGGCTGATATTTGCCACCACGTTTAAATAAGATCGTGCATCAATAGGAGCCTTCCATTTTGCAATGCCCTCAAATTGACCTAAATTTTATTTTTCATAATCACGGTAAGTATTAGATCATCATTCAAATTGCAGCTTATGTTAACTCACATTTGGACCATGTCCTAGTCAACAAATATTTATGTAGGTACATCATTCATTTCATTGACTTTGCGTTTAATTAATGTCATTTTGTCTGCATCAACTAACTCAACTACATTTCGCTATAAGTTACCACAACGCGTTATGGTCAAATTTTGAAATACCGATAAAGCCAAAACGCGTTGTGGCCATTATGGCCAGAACCACTGCATGAATTTCGGGTTGCCGATAAAAATTAAGTGCCAAAACGCGTTGTGGTCAATTTATTCGTTCAGATGGGGGTTTTCTATCTTTGCCCCTCACGTAATGCATAAATTATAATACTTAGTTATGAAACTACGGCTACTTCACATTAAATATTTATACGCTTTAGGTTCCAATCTCAAAATTATATCAGATTCTCCAAGTGAGATGAAACTGTCGTATCGACCGCCCACCACATTAGCTTGAATAAGCACCTAACTTGTTCAGGTAGGTGCGTAGCCAGATATTAATAGTTAAAGTGGAAAAGGAATCGTCTTTGTAGTAATTAAATCAATATGAACAATCATTTCACACTTTTAATTAACTAGTGTATTGTGATAGCCGTCGACTGGCCATTGAAAACTTTATGTTAAATTCTTCTTTCATTAATAATGCACACATCAATATGAACAAATAAGTAGGTAAGTACCTACATAACAATAATTATTGGGTAGTTTAATTCTTGATCGATATTCCGATCTGTATGGCTATACTGCGCGCCAGCGTCAAACGTTGGCGTCACGAATAGGATCAGGACCATAAATGTAAGCTAAAATACATTTGGACAACGCGGTGGTTTTAACGGAAGTGAAGATAACTATTGCTACTAACCTCCATAGTTTGGTCTCACTCTCTTGTCATAACTTATGCTGAAGGAGTCCAAAATTGAGGATATATTGACGTCCCCGAACATGCTCCCGCCGCCGCCGCCGCCGCTGCCACAGGAGGAAAACGACACATGTCAGAGGATGCGAAGAGAGGCAGCGCAGCACTAGGGCTAGCTTGTACTCACGCGACTCGGTCGGCGTGCGGCAACAGAGCAGCGGCGAGCGCGAACAGCAGCGGCGCGCGGCGGGCGCGCGGCCGGAGCGCGCTCATAGCGCGTGGAGTGCGGGCGGGGTCGCGCGGCGCACTGCCGGCCGCGCCGCCGCGCCGCGCGCCCGGGCGACCAGCCCCGCTCGCCCGCTATCGATCCGCGCCGCCCGGCGACCCCCGAGCCAGCCCAGTGCTGGCACACCGCTCTTGCTGTTGCACCAACACGACCACGTCACTGCGCGACGACACGTTCCTTGCCATACCTATCAGGGGATTCGCCGCTCTTGTATGGTTCAAAAAATATAAGTATGCTAATCAGGCGGTTTTTACGTTCATTGAGTCTACGATACCTACAAACAGGACAGCGTATGACAGTTTGTTTTGCGATACCACCCGATAGAAGAGCCACGTTTAAAAAGTAAATTTCAAAAATCTAGAAACCGGACTTCATAAAACTGAACTTAAAATTAAAAAAAACCCCGATCCAAACAAAAACTAAAAAACCCCCAACCCAAACAAAAACTATGAAAAGTAAAAAAACCCTTTGTTCCAGTTGAGTTACACCATTTTGTGTTACACTGTTACCCATTGGGACAAAAATTATTTATTTATTTATTTTTATTTATTTATTTTACCATTGATGTACACACTAAATAAACAGACAAGAAGATTAGAACAGAAAAATAGGTACAGAGGTGATGCTTATTTCTAGAGAAATCTATTCCAGCATACCTGCGATAGGAGAAAACATAAAGAGATGTAGACAACGTGTGTAAGAGCAATGCAATAAAGTATTGAGTATTGAGTAAAAGGGAAAATAAACTACATTTGTAACCAAAACCAATAATTCACTAAATTAATTAAACAAATAATAATATACTAACATACATACTTGGACCATACATACTTACTTAAATACATACACCTAAAATAAATATCACTATAATATTAATAATAAAATTGCTGTAAATTAAATAATGTTGAAGCATAATCGTACTGGCTGCACTGCAATGTTCGGTGTTCGTTTTCTATAATGTTATTTTTATATTTAGAAAACTGTATCTTTGACTGTGCTTGTCACTCAATAAAAAATATTACAACAAATAGGTTACGGGCCCAGAATTATGGGAAAAAGTGATATTTTTTCAGTATTTTTTCGCAAATAATATTTATAATAGACTAAATATTTGTGCGTTATGTCGGTAGGTGATGTTAATAACGCCGTACCTTCAGGCTCAGGTGCACCGTTAACGGCGATAAAACCCCTACAGGGTAAAGATGGCTACGCATCATGGAAATTCAAGATGCGCATGTATCTCCTGCACGAGGATTTGTGGTCGTCAGTAGTAGGGTATTCCAACGACGACAATTCATCTTTAGCCCGAAGAAAGATAAAAGACCTCAAAGCGATGACGAAGATGTGTCTCACGCTAGAAGGAGGAGCGATTACCCACGTAAGAGCATGCAATACAGCTAAAGAAGTATGGACTGCTTTAGCAAATGCCTACGAAGATAAAGGTATGGGTAGAAAATTAGCTTTAGAAAGAAGATTATACAGGTTCCAACTATCAGATTTTGGATCTATTGAGGAATACATAAATGCTGTCATAAGCACTGCCCAAGTCTTGGCCGACATTGGAAGAAACATTGATGATACATCAATAGGAGCTATTTTATTAGGAGGCTTAACAGCAGAGTTCGACCCTCTTGTCATGGCTCTAGAAAACTCCAATGTTGAAGTATCATCAGAACTAGTCAAATCTAAGCTACTAAATGAAAGCGCGAAGCGTAGTTCGAAGGAGTTAGTTTTAGCAACAAATATGACAATGATGAATCCTCAAGTAAAAAGTATAATTTGTTTTCATTGCAAAGAGCCTGGACATAAGCGTCCTGACTGCCCACTTATGAAGAAAAGGAAACAGGAAAGGTATAAAAAGAATAAGAATGCTACCAAAGAGACCACTCTTATTTCTGCCTTAGGTGTTGGAGGAAATATAAGTCCATTGGACTGGTATGTTGATTCCGGAGCCTCCACACATATGACCTGTTCCAAAGATTGGCTTAGCAATTTTAATCCTACGTCTGAGAGCAAGCACATAACTCTGGCCAATAACAGGGAGATAAATTCAGCTGGCGTCGGTGAAGTACTGCTCGCAAAGGACAAAAAAATATATAAGTTGACTGGTATCAAAGACGTTCTTTATGTTCCTGAATTAAGTACTAATTAATTTCTGTAAATAAGGCTGTTGAAAAGGGTATTACTGTTGTTTTTGATAAGAAAGGTTGTTCTATGTCCAAGCACGATGATGTTAAAGTACTAGGTCAAATAGTAGGACATGCTACGTGTAGCGTTAGTGGTTTGTACAGACTAGACCATGTGCCAATTTTTCCGGAACGCGCTATGGTTACTGAGGCGAATACTACTTCAAGTCTATGGCATCGGAGACTTGGTCATCTGTGTCGCGTCGCTTTGGAACACCTGCGTCAAGGAAAAGCTGAAGGTATTCAATATTCTTCTTTAGACTGTTGAATAAAAGGCGTGTGCTCGATACAATATTTATTCCAGAAGAAACCAAGGGAAAAGACAAAACAAGCGACGCTAGGTGAGCACCATAGTGTCTTCTCTATTATTACCTACTTATATTTTCTATTAAGGTGTGTACATACACAACACCTCTACCCTTAATAACTAATATAACAAAACAAAAAAACTATAGCTAAGACTTCAACACCTTAAAATAACATCGAACACATAAGTCACAAGTAAATTAAACAAGTGTGAAAATGATCCTAAAAACATCCAAAAAAATAGATATATTATTAATTATAAATGTGTTAATGAACTTAAGTTCTTATCATCAAACTAAACATTAACTTAAATAAATTATCTTAATCAATTTCGTCATACCACCCGTATCGTGCTGGAGGTTTACGTACTCTTACTGGACGATTACTAGTTGTGGCAACATTGCCAGTATCCTCACTATTAGCCGACACATTAGGTTCTCCCGGCGAACTACAAGATACTTCCATAGCAGCATCTTTTGCTAACACGACTGGTGGTACTACTGGATCTAGAGACGAAACTCCACCTAAACTACCTTCTCTCAAACCACCCGCACTTCGAACTGGACCCTCGCCACTGGTCATGGGAAATGATAATGATTTTCTTGAATGCCTATTTATTTCCAATTGTTTCGTAACCTGATCTAGTACTGTCCTTTTCCTGCACATATCTTTATCCACATTTTCCATCATTCTTAGCCTCAGCTGATCGACATGTCTGTGAGTTTCCGTTCCTACGTCAGACCTTATAGAGTAATTTGTTTTACCTAAACGTTCAAGTATCGTTCCAGGTACCCATTTATCAGAACCTCTATATTCGCGATACCAAACACGAGCGCCCGGCTCGAATCCGCGCTGAATCCCTCCCGCGTCTTGCTCACTACGACCTTGGCGCGCAGCGACCTGCGATTCTCGTTCTGGTTTTAGGTTATCCAACCTCATACGAAGACTACGACCCTGTAATATACTAGCTGGACTATCACCGGTAGTAGCGTGTTTTGTGTTCCTGTAAGCTAAAAGAAACCTAGTCAGAGCTATTTCGACATTGAGATTCTGTTTGAACGCCTTCTTTATAGTGCGTTTACAAATTTTTACCGCGCTCTCAGCTGCACCATTGGAAGCTGGGTGATACGGAGCTGTGAAAATGTGTTCTATGCCATTATGTTTTAGGAAGTCTTGAAATTCTAAACTTGAAAAGGGTGGGCCGTTGTCACTAACCGTTTGTTTTGGAAGACCAAATTGCGACCACAAACTACGTAGTACATTGATGACTGCTTGTGCTGTAGTTCGATTCATTCGGACTGCTTCTATCCATTTTGAGCAAGAATCTACAATAATAAGATAGGTCAAACCACCTATAGGCCCTAAAAAATCCAAATGAAGCCTGGACCAGGGACGTGACGGCCAAGGCCATGAGCATGGTATGTGTGCAGGCGGTGCATCGGCTACAGCCGCACATACTACACACGACCGACATACCGCCTCCAGCGCTTCGTCTACTCCCGGCCACCACACGTAACTACGAGCTAGCGACTTAGTCTTTACGATTCCCATGTGTACCTCATGAAGTTCCGAAATTACCTTAGCTCTACATGACAACGGTATAACTACACGATGACCCCACATAACACAACCCAATTCGCAATACAATTCGTTCTTTCTATTAAAGTATGGTTTAATTTCCTTTATTTCAACCTCCGATGGCCAACCGTCCATAATATAACTTAAAACGCGACTTAAAATTGGGTCATGTAATGTTTCTTTTTTAATTACATTATAATCTAGCGACATGGCTTCCACTGCGAAGTGCAAATATGTTTGCTCTGGTAAAATTTCCTCTTCAGCTGCTGTCTCTTTTTTTTGTGAGTCAATTAAACGTGAGAGACAATCTGCTATATTTTTATCCGTTTTGACATACTCTATAGAATAATCATAAGCTGATAGTTTAATTGCCCAGCGTTGTAAACGGCTTGCCGCCGCTGTAGGAATACCTATGCTAGGCCCAAAAATACTAACAAGTGGCTTGTGGTCAGTCCTAAGTACGAACTTCCTCCCGTAAAGGTACTGATGGAATTTCCCAATAGCGAATACAATTGCCAAGGCCTCCTTGTGAATTTGACTGTAGTGTAGCTCATGAGTTGTGAGTGAGCGCGAGGCGTACGCAACGACACGTTCCTCACCTCCTGGTTCGCGCTGTGCTAGCACGGCGCCTATCCCGCGCGCGCTTGCGTCTACTGTTAATACCGACTCCTTATCCATGTCAAAATGTACTAGCGTTTTTGTACTACACAATTTTTTTTTTATTCTAATAAATGCAGAATTTTGTTCAGTTCCCCATTTCCAATGTCTACCCTTCTTTAGGAGCTGGTAAAGAGGCGATAACTGCATGCTCAAATTCTTTATGAATTTCCCATAAAAAGTTACCATTCCAAGAAAGGATTTCAATTCTGTGACACTGTTCGGATGGGGCATGGTTGCAATAGCCTTTACCTTGTCTGGGTCTACTCTTACGCCATCCTTACCAATAATAAAGCCTAAGTATTTTACTTCTCTTGCCAAAAATTCGCATTTACTTTTTTTTATTTTTAGACCGTTTGCTTCTAGTATTTGCAACACCTCTTCAACGGATTTTAAATGGCTAGCCAAATCTTTATTCTTAATTAAGATGTCGTCGAAAAATACAATTACATTTGGATTATTCTTAAACATGTTTACCATTAATTTTTGAAATATACCTGGGCTTGAGGATAGCCCATAAACCAAACGATTATACTTAAATAATCCCCTGTGTGTGTTGATAACTGTATACTTTCTAGAAGACTCTGCTAAAAGTACCTGGTTATAGGCTTGCGATAGATCTAGTTTTGTAAAGAAAACATTCCCGCTAAGATTACTGAATAAATCTTCCATTTTTGGTATCGGAAATCTATCGATCGCTAGAACTCTGTTTAGGGTTACCTTATAATCGGCACATATTCTTAGGCCGCCGTCTGCCTTGCGTACCACGACTAGTGGCGTGGCCCAGTCGGAATGGTCCACTGGTTCAATAACCCCAGTTTTCAGCATGGCCTCCAGCTCGGCATCGACACGCTCACGCAGCGCATATGGCAGAGGCCGCGCGCGACAAAATGTGGGTATTGCCCCGTCGTGCACATGCAGCTCTGCCGTACCTCCTTTAAATTTACCTAATGTGCCGTCGAATAGGGATTCATGCCTGGAAACAACTTCATTGATTATTCTGTCATAATTAAATTTGCAGTGAGTTTCATTCTGATCGGCTATCAAATGACATTTGGATACTTTAATAGGTATATTTAATTCAGCTAGCCATTGCCGTCCTAATAAATTTGAGGATCCTTTGTCCAAAACATACAGATCTAATGTTTTAATCACACCATTATAGCTAACCGTTGTTTCTAAGAATCCTATAGGTTGAATAGTTGTGCCATCATAAAACTTGATGTTCAAATTACATCTATTCAAGTGCAAATCGCTGAACAATTCATCATAAACACTTTTACTAATGCAAGATAGGGCTGACCCAGTATCTATCTCCATATTCAGTAAACAATTTTGTACCTTAACAGTTATACACACCGGTTTATAATTGTTTAAAGACATTTGATGCATGGGCTCTTCATCATCTAGGTTGCTACTGTCTTCCTCATCCAAAGAGTACAAAAGAGCCCCTTCTCGGCCACTCCGGCCACCGCGCTGCCCGCGCCCCGCTCGCCTCCACGTTGAGCGCCCGCTCGTACCACGGCTGCTACCGCGCCCTCCACGTGAAGCTTTGTTATGTTGACTATCGGCCGATCCCGCCAATTTACTTCGTCTAGTATCATTGTACCCCGGGCACATCCTTCTCAAATGACCGACCTCGTGACAACCACTGCACACGTATTTTTTATATTTGCAGTCGTTAGCTTTGTGTTTATTATCGCCACAGTTTGGGCACTCTTCGAGTTTGTTCAGATTTTCCGTTGTCCCCGTATTAGGCTCTACAGCAATAGCGTCTCGTTCCGCGGCCTCTAATGACAGCGCTAAGCTGACCGCTCGATTATAAGTGAGATCGTCTTCAGCGAATAGCCTTTGGCGTATTACATCGCTTCTGATGCCACAAACTAACTGGTCGCGTAAATTTTCATCCAATGCTGTTAGGAAATTGCAGTGTTTCGACAACCTTTTCAGCTGTGTGACATATTCCGCCACCGATTCTTCCATTTGCTGTCGCCGCTGCCGGAATCTAAATCTCTCCGCTAAGATCGATGGCGTTGGCTGCAAGTGTGCAGCCAATAACTCCACTGCTCTATTTAGCGTCAATTCAGCGGGTTTTAGTGGACTAGCTAGTGATGATAGGAGCTCATAAGCCTCCTCCCCCATCATCGAAATCAGCGTTGGTAGCTTGAGTTCATTTTTTACGCTATTAACTAAAAAGTACATTTCTAGTCGCTCCACATAAGCGGACCAGTTCCCTGTTGTTATATTGAACTCACGTACCTGTCCCACCGACATTTTATCCGGTTTAGCGCTGTAATTACACTATTTTTATAAATTTTAATTTTCCTCGTCGCCACTGTTGAATAAAAGGCGTGTGCTCGATACAATATTTATTCCAGAAGAAACCAAGGGAAAAGACAAAACAAGCGACGCTAGGTGAGCACCATAGTGTCTTCTCTATTATTACCTACTTATATTTTCTATTAAGGTGTGTACATACACAACATAGACAAAAACCCTTGTGTAGCCTGTATTGAAGGGAAACAAATTAGAAAGCCCTTTAAAAAGATTGAATGTATGAAAAGTACCAGAATTTTAGAACTTATACATTCAGATGTTTGTGGACCTTTTGACGTAACTTCTTTAGAGGCAAATCGGTATATACTTATTTTTGTAGACGATTTTTCTAGAATGATTTTTTCTTATTTTATACGCACTAAGGCGGATGTTAAGAAAAAGTTTTTAGAATTTCAAGCTCTTGTTGAGAGAGAAACCTCTCATCAGATTGGAAATCTGCGTACAGATAATGGGGGTGAGTACGTTAATGGTGAATTCGAAGCTTACCTGGCTTCTAAGGGAATTAAACATCAGACTACCGTCCCATACTGTCCAGAATTTAATGGGGTAGCTGAAAGAACGAATCGGTCCATAGTAGAGAACGCTCGGTGTATGTTGCAGGAAAGTGGCTTACCAAAAACCTTCTGGGAAGAGGCAACTCGTACTGCTACTTATCTTAAAAATAGATGTCCCCATAGAGCTTTAAATAATCGTACCCCGTATGAGCTATGGTATCATAGAAAACCTAATATTGCTCACCTACGTGTGTTTGGTTGTCGTGCGTACGTCCATGTACCTTCGTTCGAGCGCAAAAAGTTAGACGCTAAAGCGAAACAATACATATTTGTTGGTTATTGTGATGACAATAAATCATATAGATTTCGTGATCCCACCAATATTAGGAAATTTATTAAAGGGCGGGATGTAGTGTTTTTAGAGAATAGTTTTTCAGGCGATAAGAAAGGTAACGAATCAGATCGTCATATTATTGTTCTCTCTGCTGATAATAATGATTTTCTGGTAGAAGGCAGCTCGGCTGTCGAGCCAGTAGCCTCGCTTGATCACCCTGTAGCAAGTACAAGTACTGCTGCTGGTGTACCTAACTTATCTGTGGCGGGTTCCCTTCCTGAAGCTCCAATAGAATCTGCTCGGGAAGAAGAAATGCCTGAGGAATCCAATGTAAGGTACAATTTAAGGGAGAGAAAACCTGTCAATTATCGTTGTGCTGTCTGTTGTTGTTCAGCGATGCAAAATGGTGAGTTGAGCGATGAACCTTATTCCTATGCTGACGCAATTCTACGTCCTGATAAGGACATGTGGATAGCTGCAATGGAAGACGAGTATAATTCTTTGATGACTAATGGTACCTGGACCTTCGTACAAAATACAGGACAAAAAGTTATACCGTGTAAGTGGTCTTTAAATTAAAACGAGATTCCGAAGGTAAAATTTGCAGGTACAAAGCGCGTCTAGTCGCAAAAGGTTTTCGTCAAAGTTATGGAATCCATTACCAGGAAACTTTTTCTCCTGTAGTTCGTAATTCGTCGTTAAGAGTTTTGATCGCGTTAGCCTCTGAACAGAGTTTGAAAATGCATCATATGGACATTGACACAGCTTAACTTCATGGTAACCTAGAAGAGAAAGTATACATGGCGCAACCTCAAGGGTTTGTGGTAAAAAGTGACGAGACCAAGGTGTGTCGATTAAATAAATCACTTTATGGCCTCAAGCAGGCAGCTCGAGCCTGGAATAAACGATTAGATCAGGTACTTTGTAATTTGGGTTATAATAGACTAGAGTCAGAACCCTGCGTATACCTGAAGAAAGAGAATTCTATTAATATTGCTATTTTAGCTATTTACGTGGATGATTTAATTTTGTTCTATAACAGCGAAATTGAATTATCATACTTAAAGAACGGCCTCAAGATTTTTTTGGTGTAAAGGACTTGGGTGAACTCAGTTATTGTCTTGGTCTACAAATCGTTAGAGAAAAGGATACTAACGATGTTAAGATTAATCAAAAACGATACATACTAGAGACGTTGAAACGTTTTAATATGATAGAGTGCAAAACTGTTACCACACCTATGGACATTGGTGTTGATTTTCGTTCGCAGGAGAAACCAGCTGTCGATGTCCCGTACCAAAATGTAATCGGTTGCCTAATGTATTTACTCGTAGCTATCAATACTAGGCCTGATATATTGTTTGCCGTTAGTTTTTTGAGTCAATTTAATAGAAGCTCCACGCAGGTGCATTGGTCTGCTGCTAAACGTGTCCTACAGTATTTAAAAGGAACTTTGGACTACGGTCTTACATTTAAAAAGACAGGAGAACCTTTATGTGGTTTCGTTGATGCTGACTGGGCTAATGGTAGTGATAGTAAATCGTACACAGGTTATGTATTTAAACTAGCGAATGCACCAGTATCGTGGGAGTGTAAAAAACAGCCCACAACTGCCCTGTCATCCACTGAAGCGGAGTACATGGCTTTGTCCTCTGCTTCCAAAGAAGCTGTGTATTTACAGCGCCTCATTTGTGAGATAACAGGTGAGTCCCTTCCAGTAACTCTTTTTAATGGTAACCAGAGTGCGCAGAAGTTGGCACAGAACCCGGTTCATCATAGTAGAACCAAACACATCGATGTCCGGTATCATTTTATAAGGGAGCTAGTCGAAGGTAATAAAATTAAGTTATCATATTTGTCTACGGATAAGATGTTGGCGGATGTTCTAACCAAAGGGTTAAGTCGTTGCAAACACCAACGTTGCGTGTTATACA
The DNA here is from genome assembly GCA_949987655.1 of Polymixis flavicincta. NCBI lineage: Eukaryota > Metazoa > Arthropoda > Insecta > Lepidoptera > Noctuidae > Polymixis > Polymixis flavicincta. The sequence goes on along the minus strand of OX465188.1, from coordinate 24,799,047 downwards.
TAGGCTTGAAGATATCTTAATTATGAATTTTCTTATGTTATTTTGACATTGTTCTTTATGCAGTAATGAGATGTTTTTATTGTTTAATGTAATTATTATTATTATTTTTGTTATAAAATCTCATTGTAATGTAAAGTACGTCCAGGTCGATTTACATATTAATTGTGCATATAAGTACAGTCAGCTGAAATAATATGTAGCTGTATAAGTACAGTCAGTCAAATTATTTGGTAGCCTTGTCCGATTATGGGGACGATGTTGAAGCATAATCGTACTGGCTGCACTGCAGTGTTCGGTGTTCGTTTTCTATAATGTTATTTTTATATTTAGAAAACTGTACCTTTGACTGTGCTTGTCACTCAATAAAAAATATTACAACAAATAATACCTATGACGATGTGGACAGATAATGTTCTTTCACTCTTCTTTTAAAAACTGCAACAGTTTGGCAGCCCCTAATGTCGCGTGGAAGTGCATTCCACAACCTCACCGCGTGCACCGAATTACCGATTAGTAACACTGTAACTCGCGCCCCGTATAGAGCCATGGACCGCATGATCCCCGCGTAGAGCCTCCGGCAGGAGGCGTTTGGCCCCCCTAGATTGGGCAAGAGCCGCTTCAACGCAGCCCTGGCCCGCTCCAGTCTGGGAGCCAAACGGCGGAAATGCTCCGCGCAGTTCCACCGGCTGTCGAGGACGAGTCCCAGGTACTTCATTGTCGACTCGACGCCGATGTGAACCCCTCCCACCGTTATCTGGGAACCCGTCGGGGGCGCATTCCGAGGACCATGAAACCACATGGCCTCGGACTTGTGCAAGGCCACCTCGAGTCCCAGTTGCCAGATCCTTTCGACGATTGTCGCAACCCCTTGTGTCGCTCAGTCGGCCGCCGCCTGGTACGACTTCCCTTGCGCCAGGACCAGCGTGTCGTCAGCGTAGCAAACTACACTGACGCCGCTAGGGAGGTCGGCGCGCAGCATCCAGTCGTACCCGATATCCCACAGATGCGGCCCCAGGACCGATCCGTTCCACTCTCCAAGGTGACCGGGGTAGATGACGGCCCTGTCCGTCAAATAGGCAGGCCCACCCGTGAGTTCGAGCCTGCGACTAGATTTCCCTCAAGGATTTTGGACTGTCAAGGATTCGGTCAGAAATATGAAGCTAGTAACTCATTCCAAAGCGTAGTAGGCACCGTTAAAGAAGATGGCGAAAAAAACTTCGCAGACATTCTTTTAAATTACATTTTGACAAAAGTACCAACGAGAAATGCAAAAAAGATTTGAATTGAATTGGGTGCCTGCAGTGTACCTACGTCTTTTTTTTAATCGTACTTACATTCATTATAATATGTTCAACATTAAGATGTTACTAATACTTTTGTAAAAATAAAATTTTAAAGAACGTCTGCGAAGTTTTTTTTTTCCATCTTTATCGGTGCCTACTATGCTTTGGAATGCGTTACTAGCTTTATATTTCTGACAGAATCCTTGACAATCCCCCCGAGAGGGTTCCCGCATTGTCGTTGCGGGGGCTCAGTAGCCGTGGTCTCCCAGCCACGGTGAAGCGTAGAGGAACCCCAAGGTGGGGCCACTCGTCAGGGCTTTTGCCTCAAAGCCGACGACGTAGCGGCCAAAATAAGTAGGTTGCGGTGAGGTGCACCGCAACTGAGGTGGGCCGCGATGTCGAATGGGAGGCATCGCGGATGAGGGTTACAGGCTACGGTGGAGGAGGAGTGCCGGTACTTTTGAGTAGCGCTCTTCCCTTCCGTGGCCTGGACGGGCCGCCACTGTTTGATGGTGGACGCGGTGGGGCCGCAGGGGAGTAGGTGTGTCGGTATAGCCTTGGCCGTTTTCTCTATCCCCTGCGGCTGAAAAGTGGTAGGCGGCGGGGCAAATGTGCTGACCCGTCGCAGGGTGACCGAGGGGTCCGCAAGGGGTTAATAAGAAACATAAATGAAAAATAAACATATAAAATAAAATAACACAACTGGAACAGTCAGAGGGTGCGTTGTGAACATTATGGTTCGGGATGTGTAGGTGAATGTCTTTGAATGTGTACGTAGATGGAGGTGAATGTGTAGGTGACTGGAGGTGAATGTGTAGATGAATGATGTAGAATGTGTAGGCGAATGGAGGTGAATGTGTAGTTGAATGGAAGTGAATGTTGGTAAAAGGGTGTGAATGTGTAGGTAATGATTTGAGTACAAGTTTTATTTAATTGAGTGGAGCAATTTCTCTGTGTCCTCCATATGAAAGAGTTTTCAGGAAATCAGTTACTCTTTGCTTACAACTGGGTGTAGAGGATAAATATTTTGGACCTTGTTTATAACATTGTAAAGATAATCCCCTAGGTAGCAGGTAATAGAGGCATACACTGGCCAGATTTTCAGAAAATAGATGTAAGATTTGCAGTTTGAAGATGATTCAGTCAAAACCTTACACTAAAATGTTCTAACTGCAATGTTTTTTTGTATCAAGTCAATGTTTGATCTCATTAATATATTATATTTTCAATATGTATTCCATACATTATATTTTCTATCAAGGTTCCTAAGATTGTGATACGTAAAGTTACTGACGGTACAATTAGTGTAGGTCTCAGAACTAATATTTCTAGTTGTAATAAAATAAAAAATCATGGGCTTTATTTAACCTTCCTCATTGATATTATTAAGTACAATTGGGAAATATCTTTCAAAAGTCCGGTAGGAAAGGGTTAAACCTAGTACTGCTCAATATGTCAACAGTGCGGCCTTACGACTTGTACTGCTCAATATGAACCAAATACACAGAAATTGATGCATGGCTAAGACACAACTGCACCCTAATTGCGTAACTCTCGATTAATCATAATCTGTTTCGTTTTGAAACAGATTGTTAAACCATTGCTTCATATGTTAGAAAAATGATACTTAAACTGCCGCCGGGGTGAGCTGAGCTCCCCCTGCCAATAAATGAGTCATGAACTTTATGAAGCCGGTGAAAGGGAGCACGTAGTTTGTCCTTATTTCTAGTATTAATATTGTGAAAATCACTGTTTTTAGTGTACAAGTGTATGTTTTGCCTTATATATAAGATGTTGGCCAAGATGAATTGCGATGCCACGGTGAGTATACCAATATCTTTAAAAAATTATCTAAGAGAAACTCTAGCACCTAGTTGTTAAATTGCTCGAACAGCTCGATTTTGAAGAACAAAAATATTTTGAATATCTGCGGCTTTGCCCCACAGCAGAATGCCGTAGGACATAATGCTATGAAAATTACTAAAATAGACTAACCACGCTGTGTCAACGTCAGTGTATTGTCTTACTTTCCTGGCGGCGTAGGCGGCCGAACTGCGACTTCCCGCTAGGCTTGATATATGTGAACCCCACTGAAGTTTGGCATCTACTGTTATGCCTAGACAACTGCCGAATCTACAGTTTCAAGTACCTCATTATCTACGACGACGTTCGGTCCTAGATTCCTAACATTCGCTAAGGCGAACATAATACATTTAGTTTTCTTGGCATTGAGAACTAGGTTATTCGTGGTAAACCAATCCGTAACCATTGCGAGTGCACTATTTACGTCGTCAAAATCTTGTCTATTCCTATCTAGTTTAAAGATAAGAGAGGTATCATCAGCAAAGAGTACGATGTCGATGGGTATCACAGATACTCGTACCCTTTAAATAGAATGGCAAGTCAGAATGGACCCAGTATTGAGGCTTGAGGTACACCTAACTTAACTGGTAGCCTGGAGGATTTTACACCATTAACATCTACACATTGGTGCCTGTTTTGCAAATAAGAACTTATTACGTTGAGTGCTTCGTTTTGAACACCGTAATGACGTAGTTTGTGCAAAAGCGTGTCATGGTGCACGCAATCAAAGGCTTTGGAGAGATCACAAAAAACTCCAATAGCATTTTGCGAGTTCTCCCATGCGTCAAAAATGTGAGCTGGAAGGTGGCTATAGGAACTCCGCAATAAAACGACACAACCCCATTGATTTTGGGCACGTTTTATTTGTGTTGACGAGTACTTTGATCCTATATGATAACCAGGGTCTGATGCTAGAGCTGGAAGGTGACTATAGCAACTCCGCAATGAAACGACACAATCCAATCGAGTTTGGGCTCATTTGATTCGTATTGAAGAGTACTTTGATCCTATATGGTAACCAGGGTCTGATGCTGGAGCTGAAAGGTGGCCATAGATACATAACACTTTAAGTATTCAAAACGACACATATGTGCTGGTTCTACGAAATTTTACAAGCTACATAACGGAAAAACGCTGCTACGAACTACGCCATAGTAAATCCCGCATCAAAATACTAAAAAGTTAAAAATAACATTAAAAGAAAAAATAAACTCTTTTTAAATTACCCTCCTTCTGGCGCAGTCGGGTGGTCGGGTATCAAGCTTTTATTATCACTTGTTAATTAACCGAAATGAAAAGTTAAAAATTAGTAATTTAAACTCAATTATTTAAAAAAAAAACCTTGTTTTATTGACGGTTCGAAATAAAGAAGGTGTTCATCATCATCGTCATCATATCAGCCGAAAGACGTCCACTGCTTGACATAGGCCTCACCCAAGGACCACCATTTCAACCGGTTCTGTGCTTCTTGCATCCAGCGGATTCCTGCAGCCTTCCCCAGGTCACCGGTCCATCTTGTGGGAGACCTTCCAACGCTACGTCTTCCAGTACGCGGTCGCCACTCCAGAACCTTCCGGCCCCATCAGCCATCTGTTCTGAGAGCAATGTTTCTTGCCCACTGCCACTTAAGTTTGGCAATTCTTCGGGCTATGTCGGTTACCTTGGTTCTCCTACGGATCTCTTCATATCCGGTTCGACCATGTAGGGAAACTCCAAGCATTATAGCCCTCTCCATTGCCCTTTGGGTGACTTTCAACCTCCTATGAGGCCCATTGTGAGCGATCACGTTTCTCAGTACCATATGTCATTGCTGGCAACACGCACTAGTCAATGACTCGTCTTGAGACAGTGCGCGATGTGTGACGAGAAGATATTGCGTAACTTCCCGAACGCTACTTAGCCGAGTCAGATTTGACGATTGACCTCTTTCTTGAAGTTGGACCTGCCTAACTGGACAGTTTGTCCTAGGTAAACATAATCGTCATAGCATTCGACATTAACTTCGTTTTGTCCATGTTCATTTTAAGTCCCACTCTTTCGGAAGCTCTACTGAGGTCATCGAGCATTGTACTGAGGTCCTCCATAGTTTCACCCATGAGTCCATGACTACGATATCGTCGGCAAACCGAAAATGAGTGATGTACTCGCCATTGATGTTGATGCCAACCCAGAGGGGTTGGAATCAACAACCCTTGGGGTTGGCGCTGCACTGGAGGATGGACAAGGAATACGGCTACAGATGCTTAACTCATTTGTACTCACAACTAGCCTATTTATAAAATTGTAAAATGTGTTTTAAGTCTTTTTGAAATAAATTGAAATTGAATAAGGAAGGATTTTTCGAAATTCAACCCCTCAGGGAGTTAAAAAGGGTATGAAAACCTAGTCATATGTAAGAATCGATAACTATGCGATTTACTCAATCACTAGCGTATATCACCACAAAGATCGTGTACACTCAATCTATGTTCGGTACAATATTTGCAACCGAACAGCTAAACACTTTTTCCTGCATGCATTTCCATAAATGCATGTATCGCAACTATTACCAGTTAGTTCGTGTCCGACTACCAATCGCGTAACTCAAACCAAATAAATCAAACCATGTTATTGCTAATTCAGCTTAAACTTACCATTTATTATTAGAATAAAAATAAACTATTGTAATCTATCTATATCTATATCTATACATATAATAAATCTGTAGACGAACTTTTTCTGTACATTTAAAATATTTCGAAAAAAAATTGTTGGTGTGGTAAGGGATAATCAACAGATGCCATTTTAATCCTTTTCGAAATTTTTGTCTGTTTGTCGGTTTTTCTGTTTAGATGTTTGAATAGATCAAGTATCACGTCAAAAAAACGAAACTAATATGGTTAACTTCCATACTCAAATATTTTTTATAACTCGGAGTATATATTAGTCTTTGTGCAATCGCTTCGGTCAATCTAAAGTGTTCAAGAAGAATTTAATTACGTAATGTTGAAACACTTAGCGACATCTATTGGCGCGAAACGGTACTAACGAATACTTAAATAATAACACGTCATTCTCCTTTAAGTTACTGTGTCTGTGTTATTTCAAAGAGTAATAATACTGATTAAAATCGCTTACCAATGGTGGTTGATTCCCACGAATCAAAAAAGCTAAAAGAATATAAATTATAAAGTTGTGATAATATTAATTGAGTTGGTGTTCTGAGTCATATAGAATGCAATGTTAGATAAATATTTATTAGTTTCAAAAAAACAACTTGACAAAATCACTGCAAAAAGAGGAAATAAAATTGTGATAAAAGTCTCAGTGACGCCATCTAGCATAATATAGCAAAATTAGAGCGGCCAAGGGAACATCTCCTTAGTAAATCTTAATCTCTAGCGTGTGTAACGCCATCTAGGTTTGAATAGCAAACATACAAAGACAACAACTTGATTTTGCCTGTTTTATTGATTTTCTATCGAATATACGTGGGTACCTATATCCGAGAGGCCAGTTCCAAAATCCGTAGATCTATGGATAAACCGGTAAATCCGAGGTCTGGCAATGCGGGGTGACGCTAGGTAGAAACTAGATGCCTGTGGTAGGAATGTTACCATTTGGATTTAAGGTAGGTCCTATCGATAATATTGTTAACTTTCTACGCAGTCTGTTTTTTATTGTTCGACCAGTTTTTCCGAAGTAGATGTCTGCTTTTTTATACTACTTCGAACAATATTTTGACGAAGCAGATAGGGTATAGCCAATAGGGTATTTTACTACCTACATAAAAATCTACAAATGTATTATTATTAAATAGTATTAAGGACAAACAATTCATCCTAAAGTAGGGGTAACTATGAGTTTTGGGAGTAAACGGAGTTTTAAATATGTGCTAATTTTCGTGATGTTAGTTTTCAAGGTGGGGAGCCCGGGTGGTCGGGAGGTCGGGTGGTGAAAATCAGGAAAAAAAAATCCAAAATTGCGGCCATAACTACTGGTGGATCTGAGTAAATAGATAAGTTTTCACACGGGCAACTGTAGGTATATCGGTGCTTTTCCGAGCAACATCGCTTACAGAGAAGCATTTTTGGTAGTTAAAACAAGTTTAAAAATATATTTATTTATCCATTTGGTATCTCCAACAAAGTATACCTACATTCATAGAAACAATAGAAATTACAATAGTAAAATATTGACAAATAAATAGTTTTTTGCCTGGTTTGGATTTCTTTTTTCAACAGCGCTGTGGATAATGACCGACGTTACGGGGCGTAATGTAATATTCGCATCAAGTATATCTATTAATGCTGCCACATAATAGACATTCCATCCTTTGGTAAGAGCCGCTTCGCGTGTTTTACCTATTGTTTCATCTTTCCATGCGTTACAAAATGTTGTCAATTCAAGCTGTGGTAGTTTCCTACCAAGATAGATCGGAAGATTCTTCCTTTTTAAAGGAGGAGTAGTAACCTACACCATCTAAGCGACACATTATTGTTTTCCGACACGGCACGCGAACGAAGTCGCGGGCACAGCTAGTCTAAAATATAATCAATTAATTTAAAATAAAATATAATTATTTTGAAATATAATTTTAATGATTTGACGAACAATACCAAAGAAAGGACATTTGGGTAGGCCGCATAAAGTACTCAAACTGCCAGATTAACATTAAAAACGAACTGAGAAAGAGACGAAACACAAAAACCAAAAACAAAAATACTACATAGTCCTCACATTCACAGTAATTAAAACAAAAATAACATTATACTTCTCAAAGTAAATATTCATGTCAAAGTGTATATGATAATAATCAAATGTCAAAGAGCAAAACAAAGTTAGAAAACAACATTCAGTATACAAAATTGAAGCAGGTCAATCCCAAGCTTTTTTGTCCTCAATATAATCTTTAACGGTATAAAAGGCTTTCACGCACAACTTACGTTTGATGAATGATTTAAATTTAATGAGACTTAGATCTTGAACATGGCTTGGAAGTTTATTATAAAAGCGTATACATTGACATCTGAATGACCCACCTATTTTTTTGAGTCTTGTTGATGGTACAACAAATTTGTGCTTGTTCCTAGTATTTATACTATGGATATCACTGTATTTTTAAACAATTTAATATTTTAATGAGCATATAAAAGATTTTCATAAATACACTGTGAAAGCACAGTCATTACATTTTATCTCCTTAAATTTATCTCTGAGAGAGTGTCTCGGACTTAATTTATAAATTGATCGGACAGCTCTTTTCTGCAAGACAAAAATAGTCTGAATTTTGGCGGCATTTCCCCACAATAGAATACCATACGACATTGCACTATGAAAATAGCTAAAGTACACTAAGCGGGCTGTCTCTACATCAGTTAAATGACGAATTTTTCATACAGCGTATGCTGCAGAGCTTAGCTTTTTCGACAATTTGGCTATTATGGGGCCCCACTGAAGCTTGGCATCCAAAGTTAAGCCCAAGAATACAGTGTTATCTTCAGGATTCAATTCTTCGCCCTATAGTTTTCACCTGCTTAACGTTCTTTTTTTTTTCATTAAGAAGTAAACTATTAACATTGAACCAGTGAACTACTTTTGAGATTGCGCTATTTACATCGTCATTAACAAGTTGCTGACGTTTAAGTCTAAACAAAAGTGAAGTGTCATCCGCAAGCAACACTATATCATGATTATCCTTAATGAGGTAAGGCAAGTCATTAATATAAATAAGAGACAAGAAAGGACCAAGAATTGAGCCCTGTGGGACTCCTATTGATACTACGGATCCCGGAGATCTTTTTCCGTTTACATCAACACACTGAATCCTATTACACAAGTATGAAATAAGAAGATCCAGAGCGGTGTTCCGGATCCCGTAGTGGCGGAGTTTCCTGATTAGAGTTTCATGAAGCACGCAATCGAAAGCTTTAGATAAATCGCAAAAGATGCCCAAGGCATCGTATTTATTTTCCCATGCATTGTAAATATGCCCTAAGAGTTCAACACCGGCATCGGTAGTTGAACGACCCCTTGTGAAACGGAACTGTTTGCTATATAATAAATTATGTTTATTAAAAAATCTTTGCAATTGACCTAAAACTAATTTCTCAAAAAATTTACTAAAGGTATGTAGTACTGAAATAGGTCTATAATTAGAGGGGTCTGATGTACTACCTAATTTAAACAAAGGTATTATTTTACTATTCTTCATTAGGTCAGGAAACTCCCCACAGTCTATACGATTATTAAATACAAAGAGCTAAAGTAGGTGCTACAATGTCAATAATAGATTTAGCAACTTCTACAGAATTACCCCACAAATCTGCAGGTTTTTTTACATTTAAAGTGTGAAAGGTTTTAATTATAGGATTATATCTCTACAGCTAATATGTTCAAAATGGAATTCTGAATCACAAACATTAACATTTTCCTTAAGCAAAGACTCAGCAACAGAAGGTGATGACTTTAGTGATTTTGTAGTTGAAACGGGAATATCTGTAAATAAATTTTCAAAAGCCGCGGCCACTTGCGAGTCCGATGTGATTATGTTGTCATTGATAGACAGGCTGTAGTCAGTATTTCGGTTGCTAGACCTTCCCGTTTCACTATTAATAATATTCCAAGTCGTTTTAATTACATAACTACTGTTTTCATTGAACTCAAATAACGTGACTTGGCCATCCAACAAACTTTTTTAAATAATTTGGAATAATTCATAACATATAAATTAAATTCAGCAGTGTTTACAGAAGTCCTTAGGCCTGAAACTGCGTTAAGCGGGCGCCCGCGCGGTTTCATACAAAAGTGCTCCGTCGCGGGGACCTGCGCGGGCGTCCGTCACGGGGTGGCGCGCCCTGCCCCACGCAATGGGGCCCGCCTCCGTGCGACGGAACCGGTGCCCGCCAGCGGTAACACACACGGGCTTTGTTCAGTTAATAGTCAATGGGGTACTGTGTAAAATGTTATAACAAAAACCTTGTGATATAATTGCAATTAAATGAAAGGAAATCTATAAGTCATATTAAAAGTAAACTTTGTAAACAAGCCTATTATAAATTAGAGGATTATATCCAAGATAAGAATGCTTGGAAACATGCTGGTCCTGCTCCATAGGACAATCTAGAGTCTAGACAAAATCAAACTGGTTGCTAATTGAATTGTATAAATAATTATATTTATGACATTGATTAACTTTTAAAGGTATGAGGAACAGGGTGTAAAGATCACTCATACTTATGATGGTAAAGGAGGATCCTCCGACCAGACGGGTATTGTGTCTGGTCCGGGCAACTGCCCGACAGTTGATGTCGGGATTTTGTATACTTTCGAGTGTCGTGGTAAACTCTGATTGCGCGATGTAGAATTGCTTAGATAGTTCGCCTGTTGCATTGTAGATGGCGCCACTTTTCTTTTTGCGTTTCTTAGATTTTGTTGCGAAGCATTTTTATTTGTAGTGCCGCTTCAAACTCACACACTGACTTATTATACTGGTTAATATTCTAGAATCGTATATTTACTCTTACAATGTTTGTAAATATGTGAGCACCACATGGTGATCTATCATAAAATAAATTTATCTGTATTGCTTCAATTGCATTAATTTTTTTAAAAGAAAGAAAAGAAAGAATACCGTTTATTTGGACACAGTTCGTGTAACACAAAATAAATAGCAAAAAAAAAAGTGAAAATAAATAACTAGGTACTATAATAATATATGTGCCTCACGGCTGCGCCAAAAAGGTTCATTTCAGCATTTACCTTTTGGTATAGTAGTAATTTTATTCTGGGTGCATCGTTTTCACACATAATTATATAATGAATGTACTTTGATAAATTGTATTTAAAACAGTAACGGTGGAGTTTTTTGTCCGTTCTTCTCCATACGAAACTACATTCTGGAATTGGCGATTAGAATCAATTATATTTTAATGTAAATTTTGACGTTCAAAAGTGCCTAATTGAAATAAATGCTTTGACTTTTTGACTTTTGAATAACGCTAGGTGAAACGGGTCGCACGCACGCTCGGAGAAAATCAAGGACAATGTCTTTCGATACAGAAAGGGTAATTGTGCAAGTGCAGTGTCACTCTGCCATATGGGACCAGGCCAGTGATGCCAACTTAGGGTAATTTACCCTAAATCATTTTCTCATAATTTACTGAACTTTGTTAGGAACAATAAAATAGTTTAAGTATAATAAGTTGGCAACCCTGTCGAAAACCCCTACCAAGATTGTTCTAGCATGGCGGCCTTTTGCTAGTGTAACCGTTTTGTGAAACTCCCATCGTCATTATAATCATTATAATAAAGGTACACAAACATTCTTCGCCTAAGTTTATTTTAAAGTCCTAATAACAGGTTATGGGCCCAGTCGTTCCATAATTCTGTTTTTAGGTGAAGAACCTGAGATCGGTGTCTGTAAAAACGACGCCGGCTGGCGAGCACGTGGGGAAGCGCGTGTGTATCTTTTATTTCGCTCAAAGTCGAAGTTGGGCTGAGGTCAACGGCGTCTGGTGTAATTGCGGTGCAAGGGAGCACACGCAGTAGACGACAATTGCAACCTATTCGACGGCAGAGCAGATTTTGAGCAGATCGAGGTTATGGATCAGTTCGGGGCGATGACGACGGGAGGCGGAGCTAAGTTGGAGGGTCCAACAAATTGGAATACGTGGAAATTCCAAACCACTGTACTATTGAGAGCTCAAGAGCTGCTTTCTGTGGTAAATGGTCAAGATGTAAAATCTGTAGCGGGTGTAAAGACTGCAGATGCTGCGTGGGTCAAGAAAGATGGGAAGGCTCAAGGAATAATTGTGTCAAGGTTGAGTGACAGTGTCATGACACATATTTTAACATGCGAGACTTATTAAGGTTGCATATGTTTACAATGTGCGACCTTCAATAAAAAGAAAATATACAATTGTCAGGTGTGTGTCAATGAATGTCTTTGTAAAAACAAAATGAACAATTTAGTCTTGTGAAATACAATATAATAAAACGAATGTTATCAAGTAGGTAAAGCCGTTATAATTTAACAGGTTATGGGCTTATTTATTCAGAATGGAGTTGTCAAAGATTCAGATTGCTAAACTTGAGGGTACAAATTGGATCCAATGGAAGTACCGGATGTCTGCATTATTAAGAGGCATGGATGGCCTTATAGACATTGTAGAGGGCAAAATAAAGAGACCGGTTAAACCTGCATGTGGGGCTGGTGCTACAGCTGCAGCAGATTTGGCTCTTTATAATGACAATGTAAAAAAATATAACAGACTGGATAATACGGCATTGTTACTTATAACAAATAATATTTCTGATGACACATTAGACAAGGTTATAAGATTCTCAACGTCCAGTGAAGTATGGGATGAACTACATAGATTGTATGAAGGCGTGAGCGAAGATCGTCTGTACGATTTATGTTTGCAGTTCTTCAGTTACAAAAAAGATACCATTGATGACATTGCTACGCATATCTCGAAGCTGAAAAATGTCTGGTACAGATTAAGGCAAGAATTAATGAAAGAAGAGGACTGTAAGGAACTTCCAGATATTTTATTAATTTGCAAAATCTTGGACACATTACCAGAATGTTATTTTCCGTTCAAATCGAGCTGGTTGCTGATGTCTAAAAAGGATCGGACTATTGAGAATATAACAAGTCAGTTGTGTGCTCATGAAAAGGCACTCTGCAACAACGGTAAAGACTGTGAGTCTAGTTGTGATGCCCTTGCGGTGAAAACATGGAAGAAATCTTTTAAGAAGGATGATGACGTAACTCCAGGGACAAGTAAGAAGAAAATAAGATGTTACAACTGCAAAGAAGTTGGTCACCTTAAGAAAGACTGCCCTAAGAGGAGTGTGTCTCGTCAAGTTGTGGATGACAAAAAAGGAGTGAACATGGTATTACTGTCTGTGAATTCAGCTGACTCTGACACTGATTGTGACACATGGTATGTGGATAACGGTGCTACAAATCATGTTACGATGCGATTAGATTTGTATCAAGATTTTAAATATTTTGATTCTGATCACACAGTAACAACAGCTGATGGAAATGTGATTAAAGCTGTTGGGCAAGGATCACTAAGCATTGAAGCTATAGTTAACAAGAAGATTGTTAAGGGCACATTGAGAGATGTTTGGTACGTTCCCCAGATAAACAGAAATCTTTTTTCGGTGCTGTCGACACAAGATAAAAATCCAGGGAGCTTGTTTGTGTCACGCGTTACTTCTTGTTCAGTGAAGATTGATAGAAAAATTAGAGTTACAGGACAAAGAGAAAGGTACGGAGGTCTGTACAGGCTTAACTGTAGGATTGTACCACCATCTAAAGTAATTGTCAATTTGGTACAGAAAGTTGATAAACTGCAACTCTACCATGAGCGGATGGCTCATCAGAATAAAAAGCATGTGAGAAGTCTAATCGAGAGAGAACTCGGTATCAAAACCAAGGAAACTGGAGAATTATGCGAAGGCTGCGTATTTGGAAAGTCCCACAGACAGAAGTTTGGTGTACGAGAAAAGGCCACACAGCCTGGAGAACGCATACACACTGATGTGTGTGGTCCATTCCCTCTATCCATATCAAACTATCGCTATTTTGTACTGTTCAAAGATGAATTCACGCGTTACAGATTTGTGTACTTTCTTCGAGAGAAGTCAGAGGTACATGAAAAGCTGGAAGAGATGTTGGCATCTGTCAGGGTTTCTGGTCATATTGTTAAAGAACTATTGAGTGACAATGGCGGAGAGTTTAACAATAAAAAGATACAAAAAATATTGACGGCTAAAGGTATAAAGCAACGATTGGTCATGCCATACACGCCTGAACAGAACGGGTGCAGCGAAAGGGACAATCGGACGATTGTTGAGGCAGCGAGATCTATGATGCATGCTCATGAGGAATTACCTCAGAAATTGTGGGCTGAGTTGGTGAATACTGCCGTTTATATTTTGAACAGGACAGGTCCAACAGCAGTAAACAAGTCTCCATTTGAACTTTGGGTTGGTAAGAAGCCACAAATAAAGAAATTGAGGATTATCGGATCGCTTTGTTATGCGCATGTACCAAAGCAAACCAGGAAGAAGCTGCACAAGAAAGCAGTGAAATGTATCTTAGTGGGATATGATAATGACGATGGATACAGGCTCTGGAACCAACAAAATAATTCGCTGGTGAGATCAAGGGATGTCTCATTCGATGAAAAGCCCTTGGGTGCGGAAGCTCCAGTGAAAGCTCCTACAGAAGCTGAATTCGAAATACCTTTGGAATTGCCACAATTGCTTGGTTATAAGGGCGATGTATTAAATCCCGTGAGTCAACCACAAGTTACTCAGAATGCAGGAAGTTCAGACAGTGATAGAACAATCAACAATAATGAAAATGTCAATGAAGGTGTTGGTACTGAAATTGGGGACACTGAGTTCATTGATAGAGAAGACGTTTTAGTTGAGGATTTGGATTTTGATGATGCTAGAAGTTATGCTTCTGAACAAAGTTTTGAGTTAGGGGGAGAGTTAAGGGAAGTCAATGATGATGAGACTGAAATTCATACCAGAGACGTAATGCCTGAACAAGAAATCATGGAACATGGTGGAAGGATTCTCAGAGATAGATCATTACTTCGTCCACCTATTAAACTCAAAGACTATGTTTTAAACATGGCTAGCTGTCATCAAGAACCGAGTTGTTATAAAGAAGCTATTAAAAGCTCTGAACGGAGTCTTTGGGTAAAAGCAATGGATTGTGAGATGAATTCTTTGAAGGAGAATAAGACTTGGGTTCTCGTGCCTCTTCCTAATAACAGGAAGGTTATACCATGCAAATGGGTATATAAAGTGAAACTGAATGCTGATGGTTCAGTAGAAAAGCATAAGGCTAGACTTGTTGTAAAGGGGTTTAGTCAAAAGAAAGGGATTGATTATGATCAAACTTTCAGTCCTGTTGCTAAAATGGCAACAGTCAGGAGTGTGTTGGCTGTGGCAGCCAATGAAAACATGGCAATGATTCAATTTGATGTTTCAACAGCTTTTCTGTACGGGTCACTTGATGAAGAAATTTTCATGAAACAGCCCGAAGGCTATGATGATGGTTCTGGTCGCATATGTTTGTTGAAGAAAAGTCTGTATGGCTTAAAACAGGCTCCAAGGTGTTGGAATAAACGGATTTTGGACTACTTCAGAGATATTCAATTCGAAGTTAGCGACTCAGATCCTTGTTTATTCATAAGGAAAACGCCATCTGGAAGTAAACTGATAGTTGCCCTATATGTTGATGATGGTTTGGTGGCTGCAACGAGCCAAGACCTTATAAATGAGTTTGTAGGACAAATGCAATCTAAGTTTAAAATTACAACAAAGCCCGCATCATATTTCCTTGGAATTGAAATAGAGAAGACTGATGATGGAACAAAAAAATCTCAGGGCTCTTACGCAAAGAAAGTTCTTAAAAGATTTGGCATGGAACACTGCAGACCGGTAATTACACCAATTGTAAAAGAGGATCAATATCAGAGTCAAGACTCATGCGACGTAAGCAATTTTTTGAAAAACTACAGACAAGTGGTTGGTGCATTGACATATTTAATGATCGGTACTAGGCCAGACATTGCATATGCAGTCAGCGTCGTTTCTAGGACCCTTGAAAATCCTAAAGAACCGGATTGTGTCAAATTAAAAAGAATATTACGGTATTTGCAGTATGCTCCAGATAAAGGGATACTCTACAAAAGAGATTTTAAGACAGGTATTCTTGAGAGCTACAGTGATGCAGATCATGGCGGTGATTTGAACACAGGACGTTCAACCACTGGTGTATTGTGCATGTATGCTGGAGGTGCCGTGTCATGGATGAGTCAACGACAGACAAGCGTGGCTATATCTACCACCGAAGCAGAGGTCGTAGCTGCAAGTGAAGGCGCTCGGGAATCAATTTGGCTGTCTAGAGTCATTGGAGATATGACAAAACTGAAGGGTGTGCCAATCCTGAGAGTAGATAATGAAGCTGCGATCAAACTAGCTGAAAATCCGGAGTACCACAAACGTACGAAGCATATCCGGATTAGACACTTCTTCGTCAGGGAGATAGTAACAAGTGGAGAACTAAATGTACGCAAGATCACCACTGAAAACCAGCTTGCAGACATGTTTACAAAAGCATTAGCCAGACCAAGGCTGTTGGAGCTTTTGAAATGTATAGGTCTTCATTGAGAGAAGATATTAAGGTTGCATATGTTTACAATGTGCGACCTTCAATAAAAAGAAAATATACAATTGTCAGGTGTGTGTCAATGAATGTCTTTGTAAAAACAAAATGAACAATTTAGTCTTGTGAAATACAATATAATAAAACGAATGTTATCAAGTAGGTAAAGCCGTTATAATTTAACAAGACTGCTGCACAGATGTGGGAGAAACTATTAAACGTCTATGAGCAGAAATCGAGCACTGCGATTCACTTGTTACAGCAAAAGTTTTTTAATTTTAAATTTGAGGAGAACATGGAAGTTTCAATGTTTATGAATATCCAAACTAGAGGAGCTGCAACTTCAGCTAAAGCAGGCAGGCGAAGAGGTATCAGAAAGATTTTTGATAACTAAAGTCCTGTTGACATTGCCAGAAAAATATTCTCACTTCATATCAGCATGGGAGTCGGTGGACGCAGCTAAGCAGAGCTATGATAATCTAGTTGCAAGACTTCTTGTGGAAGAGGACAGAGTGAAGGCAAAGTCAAGCGAAGGTGAAAATGTAGCCTTAGTTGCAAAAACTTCTGAGAAGGTGAAAAAGTGTTATAAGTGTGGCCGGGTTGGACACTTTATCCAGGACTGTAAGAGCAAGAAAGAAGTCAGAAAATGCTTCAATTGCCATAAGGTTGGACATTTAAAGAAACAGTGTAAAAACATAAGCAATGATAAGAAAACTGAAGAGCAAAGTAACGCCTTTTCAGCAATAACAAAACAAAGTGAGAGGTTATCTTGTGCATCCAACAGCAAGTGGATTATTGACAGCGGGGCTAGCGAGCACATGACTTCTGAACGCAACTTGTTTACATCGATGTGTCAAGTGGGGAACCGGTTTGTTGTTGTTGGCGATGGGCGACGTTTGCCAGTTTTGGGTGTTGGTGAAATTGACTTTGTAAACAATAAACTGACTGAGGTGTTATTTGTGCCAGAACTGAAGCTGAATCTGTTTTCTGTGACAAGGGCTACTGTCAAATGATATAGTGTGGACTTAACATTCGACAAATGTGTTATAAAGAAAAACAATCAAGTGCGTGTTTCAGGGTTTAAAGAAAACAATGTTTATGTTGTATATTTTGAGAAACATGATGTTCAGTGTGCAGTAACTCTCAGTGAATGGCATGAGCGACTTTGTCATCAGAGTGTGGACTATGTGAAGCAGGTGCTTAACAAAAATAATATTGATTACACAGGAGACCACGTCAAATGTATTTCATGTCTGGAAGGGAAAATACATAAACTTCCATTCAAAAGAGTTGAACAGCATACCAAAGTGTCTGGAGCTGGTGCATGCCGACGTGTGCGGACCCATGGAGGTGGAAAGTATTGGAGGTTCGAGGTATTTCCTGCTTATCAAGGATGACTATAGCAATTATCGTGTAGTTTATTTTTTAAAGAATAAAAGTGAAACAGCTACTAAGATGAAGCAGTTTGTCAACTGGGCTGAGAGACAAACAGGAAACATGGTAAAAGTCATTCGTACTGATAATGGTGGAGAGTTTATAAACAAAGAAGTAGAAGAATTTGTTAATGAAAAGGGAATACACCACCAAACAACAGTCCCATATACTCCTCAACAAAATGGGAAAGCGGAGAGGGACATGCGCACATTAGTGGAGGCAGCAAGGTCCATGCTTAAAGGTAAAGACCTATCGAAAGACCTGTGGGCAGAGGCAGTCAACACCAGTGTATATGTTTTGAATAGGACATCAAAGAGCCGAGTAGAAAATCAGACACCTTATGAAACATTTAAACGTAGTTATGATATACACAGCTTGTGTGGAGTTTTTGGTGAATACGTATATGTCCATATTCCTAAAGTAAAGAGACTAAAATGGGATGCGAAAGGAGAGAGAGGAAGGTTTGTTGGATATGAGGACACTAAAGGATTCCGAGTATACTTTGAAGGCAAAAGAGAAGTTCATACGAAGAGAGATATAGTGTTTATAGATAGAAAGAAACAAGAAAATGAACAAGTAATCTCACTAGACGTACCTGTGGAGAACAATCTACAAAAGGAACATGTACAGGTTGAGGAGGTACAGGAAGAGGTGGAGCAGGTACAGGGACAGACTGAGCAGGACCAAGGACAGGTTGAGCAGCAACAAGGACAGGATGAGAGTGAAGGTAAAGGTGTGTTAGAGCAGGAGGAGCTAAGTGACGTCAGTCAACATGAAAGCTCTGATTATTCTGATGCTACTGAAAACATAAGACATACCCAGAGTGGAAGAAAAGTGAAGAAGCCTTCAAGGTTCCTGGACTACTTGGGACTAATTGCAACAGAGGGAGAACCTGCTAGCTACAGAGAGGCTATGGAAAGAGAAGATGCTAATAGCTGGAGAAAAGCTGTGGAAAAGGAATTGAGCCAGCTACAGGAAAATAATACATGGACAGTAATAGAAAAGATACCCGAAGGAGCAGAAATAATAAGTACCAAATGGGTGTTGAAGAAAAAGGAAGGCCAGAATGGAGAAATTATTTATAAGGCTAGGTTGGTAGCTAGAGGCTTCCAGCAAAACTGTAATGATAGTGATCTTTATTCTCCTGTTGCTAAATTAAATACTTTTAGAATATTTATAGCTATAGCTACTAAGTTAGGGTTAGAGATAAGTCAAATGGATGTATGTGGAGCCTTTTTAAATGCAAAACTTAATGAGGAGTTGTATTTAATCTTACCAGAGGGAACCGATTCTAAATATGTAAAACTTAACAAATGTATTTATGGTTTGAAGGGGTCTCCAAAGTGTTGGAATAATACTTTTAATAATGTTATGTTGTCTTTAGGTTACAAACAATCTTGTATTTAATCTTACCAGAGGGAACCGATTCTAAATATGTAAAACTTAACAAATGTATTTATGGTTTGAAGGGGTCTCCAAAGTGTTGGAATAATACTTTTAATAATGTTATGTTGTCTTTAGGTTACAAACAATCTGATAACGACAATAAATAGAATTTCAAATAAAAACGAAATAATGTATAAATCTAGCCAGAGAACGGTAAATTATGGAGTACCACAAGGTAGTGTACTCGGGCCACCCCTATTTATTGTTTATATTAACGACTTTCCGACAGCATCATCGTATCCTATGACAATGTTTGCAGATGACAGCACTTTACTTTTTAATAGTGACGAGGTGAGCACATTAGAGGCTGAGATTAATTCTAACTTGCTATCAGTTGTGACTTGGCTGGAAAATAATAATTTGGTAATAAATCTTGACAAAACAGTATTAATGAAATTTCAACAAAGAATAAATAACAATCTGGACTTAAATATTAAATACCTACAAGGACAAAATTATTAATGAAACAAATGTGACTAAATTTCTTGGACTTAACATAGAAAACACTTTAAAATGGAATTCACATATTGACAAAGTATGCAGTAAGCTAAACCAACATTCCTATGCCTTGCACATGTTAAATAAAACAGCCAATAGAGCAACTGTCTTAACGGCGTATCATGGTCTAGTAGCCCCAACATTGAGATATGGAATTATATTTTGGGGCAATGCCACGGGTAAAGATATGGTATTTAAGTGTCAAAAAAGGTGCATAAGATCTATATATAATTTGGAGACAACAGACAGCTGCAAACCGTTTTTTAAAAATTCGAAATTATTAACTATGCCGTCGTTGTACATCTATGAAACGTCCATGTTCGTTAAAAAAAATTTACATAAATTTGCTCGAGTAACTAGTCAGCGCCGCTGTGATCGGTTACAAACAGTCGGATCTTGTACTGCACTGTACAAAAACAGTATTTTTGTAATGGCTCCAAAGGTTTATAATAAATTACCGAAATGTATAAGGAGTGAAGATAGTGTCCGAAAATTCAAAAGTGAATTGTACTCATTTCTAATAGATAAGACCTATTACTCTATCGAAGAATTTTTAAACGATAAGATTTGACATTACCACCCCTGTAATTATTGTGATTTGACTTGCATGTAATTTATTTGATTTATAATTGATGAATTGTTTATTCATACATTTAATTGACATACCTAACTACAATATGATGAAATATGACTTAGCTAACCCTTTAATATAATTTACCATTGACATGCATGTAAAAATAAATTGTAATTGATTAATAATTTATTAATAATCATATAATTGACTTTGTATTGTATCTTCAATCAGACTTGTAACTAAAAAAGGCAAAAACTAATATATTTGTACACCAATTTCATTGGTAGGACATAGAGCCCGACTAAAATGTAAACATAAGACCTATAATGTTATACCTGTGTTCACAAATAAAGATTGATTGATTGATTGATTGATTGAAGGATTATTGCTTATACTCTAAATGTGAAGGAGAAATGAAAACATTTCTGTTATTGTATGTTGATGACATATTGTATTTTGGGAATAACAAAGAAGAGATGTGTAAACTTAGAGACGTATTGTGTAAAACGTTTAAAATAAAAGAAATGGGACTAATTAGTAAATTTCTGGGGATTGATGTTAAACAAGATTTAAATAAGGGAAAAACTGTTATATCACAAAAAGATTACTTGAGAAAATTGTTGTTACAGTACAATATGTTGAATTGTAAAACATTGAAGTTACCTATTGATAAAAATTACAATTTTCATATCTTAAAGAGAGATGGTTCAGAGAGTGCTGAAATAGAGAGTAAATGTAGAACACTAGTAGGAAGCTTAATGTATGCAGCTATGGGTACTAGGCCAGATATATGCGCTGTGGTTAATATCTTGAGTCGCTATCAGAGTTGTGCATCTGAACTTTTGTATAAACTTTTGTTAAATGTTTTGAGATATGTAAATGGAACTATTGATTTGTGTCTAGTATACTATAAAGAGTGTAATGAGGATGTTGTATGCTATGTTGATAGTGACTGGGGTGGCTCTGATGACCGAAAATCAACATCAGGGTGTATTTTTAAAGTTTTTGGTTGTTCAGTAATTTGGTATTCAAGGAAACAGCCAACAGTTGCACTATCTTCAACCGAAGCTGAATAATATATATTGCCTTGTGTTTGGCCACTAGTGAAGCTTGTTGGTTAAAAGATATTATGTTAACATTTGGGTTTGAAGTAAACATAATTGTGTATGAAGACAACCAGTCTACTATTAAGATGGCGCAAATGGCCACTGGTAACTCTAGAGTCAAACATTTGGAGATAAAACAGTCATTTATTAAAGAAAAGTTGGAAAATAAAGTTATAGTTTTGAAATATGTGAACTCCAGTGACCAAGTTGCAGACATACTTACCAAAGCATTGGCTGGGGTAATTTTTAAAAGATTAAGGGATAGATTGTTTAATACTTAATTAAGGGGAGGCATGTTGTTAAGGGGAAGTCATTGTGTTAAGGGTTAGTTCGTTGGGTTACCTTTGGAAGTAAAACAATTGTGAGACTTGTTTAAATATTTTATTGAGGGTGTAACGAAACGTTACTGTATATTAATGCTTAGTTCGTGGTTTGTTTACGACTTGGAACGCACCGGGTACCTGCGGCGCGGGGGCGAGAGTTTTTGCACAGAACGATGGTTATAATAGATGCGCCCGCGCAGCTGAGGCAGGCCACGCCAGTCGCTCCTAGGCTGATGTGTGATTACACGTACCGCTTTGCTTCCTGTCGAGCGCCCTAGCTGACACGAGCGTTAAACATTGTTTTAATTATATGTATTTCTCGAAGTTTACACGAGCAAGTTAGTGCCAACAAAGTTGTGAGTGGTAATCCCGATCTAGGGTAAGTTTTGAATAGCACACAAATCACGTACGCCATAATCATTCTCATTGTATTTTTCTTTGTTCTTAGCCAATCATTATTTTGTTCTTTTTTATCTTGTAAAATTCATTCCGGTTGCTTATTCCATTATATATTAATAAAGCACCATTTAGCAAAAGCATCAGATGTTAATAATGCTGCATCATGCTACCTATTTTCCTTCTACCTTCATGAGCAATAATCATTTTGAAATTTAAACTCGTAACGCTTTAACCGACTCCTAAGGTTTGGTTCTTTACTGTCTTCTCTTTTCTGCTCAAGCTTGCTTATCATGTAAACTCCGTTCTGGGCAGTGCCACCACGTCAATACTACTGGTAAATAGGTACTTCCTTCTTTTGTCGTTGGTGGTACCCCAGCACGGAAGTAGTTAGGCCAAGCACTGATAAGCTGGAACGAATGATTCCAGGTTCTACGTCAACTTCTTCTCGGCAACTTTTCTTCAGGAACTTCCTGCGGCAACTTTTACTCGGCAGCAGGCCGTGCAGCAAGTCTAGTACGGCAGGCTACCCTGCAGTGAGCTGACCGTCCTCGTGTGCCGCTGCCCCGAGGACCATTCCGTCGCTTCGCCTCTGGGGTGTGGAGCAAGTCGTGCGTCACCCCACGCCGCACCTACCGTCAGTGGCTTCACCGTGCAGTTCAAGTCGTTCCAGCGGCCAACTTCCATCTCCGGCTACGGGAGTTATTTCGCCTGCAACTACAGGGGAGTACCTATCCCTGCAGAAGCGTTAACGGACGATCGTAACCCACGACTTACAAATTTGTGTGTCTCCGGCTGTACTAAGTTCCGTTAGCATAATTAAAGTATTTTAAAGGTACACGCCCGTTTTATTGTTCAGTTCCTCATAGTAGGTGGGAATACAACGGGTGGAGGCTACAAGGGGAGGTGTTAGGAACAATAAAATAGTTTAAGTATAATAAGTTGGCAACCCTGTCGAAAACCCCTACCAAGATTGTTCTAGCATGGCGGCCTTTTGCTAGTGTAACCGTTTTGTGAAACTCCCATCGTCATTATAATAAAGGCACAAACATTCTTCGCCTAAGTTTATTTTAAAGTCCTAATAACAAACTTTACAACAAATTCCCCGCACAGCAACCTAGATTCAATAAACGGGCTTACTGGCTGTTTTTTGCTAGTCGTCGTTTTGCTACGTACTAATAATATTAAGTTCTCCATCGACACGACTATACATGCACATCGTTAAAATTGAAATAGCGACATTGCGTGAATAAAATAATCCGGTCTCCGCGACGGCCTTAATAATTAACTGGTCAAATAAAATTTTAAGTTACAGTACAAGTTATGCTTTTACTATCACTTAAATATTCGTTAAATCGTGCAATAGGTTTTATTTAGCAAAAATTGTCTGAGTTAAAAACAACAAGGCGCCGGGTGATGACGGAATCACGGCTGAACTCCTAAAGGCCGGAGGGAAACCCGTTCTTAAGGCCCTCCAGAAGCTGTTTGATTCCGTCACACTCGAGGGCAAAACGCCACAGGCATGGAACAGAGGTGTGGTGGTACTTTTCTTCAAGAAGGGTAACAATGCCTTTCTTAAGAATTATAGGCCCATCTCACTTCTGAGCCATGTCTACAAGCTGTTCTCCAGAGTCATCACAAACCGTCTAGCGCGCAGGTTTGACGACTTCCAGCCTCCCGAACAAGCCGGATTCCGTAAAGGCTTTAGCACAGTATACCACATAAATACGCTGCGGCAGGTTATACAGAAAACCGAAGAGTATAACCTGCCTCTCTGCTTAGCGTTTGTGGACTACGAAAAAGCCTTTGATTCGATTGAGACATGGGCTGTACTGCAGTCCCTCCAACGGTGCCAAATCGACTATCGGTAGGTACGAGTACATCGAGGTGTTGAAGTTTTCGTATAGACATACGAAAACGCCACTATGTCAGTCCGACTCCCGGACTAGACCTCGAAACCTATCCTTCTGCAGCGAGGTGTAAGACAGGGAGACGTTATCTCTCCGAAACTCTTCACCGCTGCACTGGAGGATGTCTTCAAGGCTCTGGACTGGAAAGGGGCTGGCATCAACATCAATGGCGAGTACATCACTCACCTTCGGTTTGCCGATGATATAGTTGTCATGGCTGAGACCATGGAGGATCTCAGTACAATGCTCGATGACCTCAGTAGAGCTTCCGAAAGAGTAGGTGGAATGAACATGGACAAGACAAAGGTGATGTCCAATGTCCGTGTAACACCCACTCTCGTAATGGTAGGAGGCGCTGCACTCGAATTTGTGGACGAGTACGTTTACCTAGGACAGACTGTCCAGTTAGGTAGGTCCAACTTCGAGAAAGAGGTCAATCGTCGAATCCGACTCGGATGGGTAGCGTTCGGGAAGCTTCGCAATATCTTTTCGTCCCACATACCGCAATGTCTCAAGACGAAAGTCTTTGACCAGTGCGTATTTCCAGTGATGACATATGGAACCGAAACGTGGTCGCTCACAATGGGCCTCATAAGAAGGCTTAAAGTCACCCAAAGGGCGATGGAAAGGGCTATCCTTGGAGTTTCCCTGCGTGATCGAATAAGGAATGAAGAGATCCGCAGGAGAACCAAGGTAGCCGACATAGCCTGAAGAATTGCCAAACTTAAGTGGCAGTGGGCAGGGCACATTGCTCGCAGAACAGATAGCCGATGGGGCCGAAAAGTTCTGGAGTGGCGACCGCGTACCGGAAGACGTAAAGTTGGAAGGCCTCCCACAAGGTGGACAGATGACCTTGTGAGGGCCGCAGGAGTCCGCTGGATGCGAGAAGCACAGAACCGGTCAAAGTGGCGGAGCTTGGGGGAGGCCTATGTCCAGCAGTGGACGTCTTTCGGCTGAAATGATGATGATGATGATGATGACCTACCCTGTTTGAAATTAAAAAATAAAACTATGTTTTAGTTTAACGAAAATGAATGAAAGGCTTATATTCAATATAACTCCTCCCCTGGCTGAATACATGCGGTGATCGTCCTGGGTATGCTGAGAATCAAATTATCCAGTATTTCTTGGGGTAGCCTGTCGCATTCTTGAATAGCGGCTTCCAAACAGCTCGCTGAAGAGCATCCCATGGGTGGTCTATAAGCCTCATAAGGCAGATCACAAACTTTTTTGATGTGTGTACAGACGCCAGCAGGCCAAGCTATCCCAAACTGTCAAATTTTCCCAATTGAACATGAACCTTATTCCTTTGTGATAAAGTTGAAAAACTGAACACCCTTGTCGCGATCACGAGCGTTCCGTATTGATAATCGTGATATGTATCTCGGAACGCAAAATATCGATGTGAGCACTCATAGCGCTATTTTTCTAATTCGGAATGCGGCTATAATTGCCAAAACAAATGTCGCATTCCGAAATTCAACAAAAGTGATAATATCGCGAAGCCAACCAAAATAAAAATCAGTACTAATGATCTGATAGCTCTTAAATTTTTTGACTAATCAATTTGGTTGGGTTTGCGATATTTGATCACTTTTGTTGAATTTCGGAACGCGACCAATGTTACGTCAAAATTGACATGAGTGAATGAGCAGCTGTCAATGAATGACGTTTATCTGTCAAACGATTACAAAATAAAAACAGTGCGCGGGCGTGTGCGGGCAGTGGTGGAATAGTGTGTGCTGTTAGTGTTACTCGCGTGGCATCCAGTCTACCGAATAGCGTCCCTGAGCCGGGCACGGCATGCCAGCGATCTAACGGTGGCGTCACAGAACGACTGTCCAAACGCGCAGCGAGCGAGCAGCGCGACGCATCAGGTGGGTTTGTTTACGTCGCGCCATGTGACCTGTGCTAACTGCGCCGCGGCCTTCGCTGTCCGCCACACGGGGCCACGTGCTCGCCATTGTAATCCGGTTAGCAGCGAAGGTCCGCGGCGCTGACGGGCTTGTGTCGTAGGTGTAGAGCACGCCCGGAGCAGAGCAGAGCGGACCCCGCGGCGACAACATGAAACCACACGACGACTACAGGAACGGCGATGGTGAGTATCTAACTGTACACAACACACACAGACAACAGCAACAACGCCTACTACTCTGGACCACTCGTAGCAACAGTCCGCAGGGCGGCTGACCGCGCGCCGGACGCACTACCGATCATTAAAATATTCAACTTGACCTTGAGCGCCGCGTCGCTTCGGTTTAATTAATATCGACTACGACATCGTCATTTTTACATAGTAGTTGGCTTGAGACACAATAGTGGTATTGTACAAACTTTTAACTTAACAGCTATGAGTCAGCTGCAGTGAACTGATCAGCTGCTTGTGTTATTGACCTCTGCCAGAAGGCCACAGCAGTGCTTGAGTTAGGATGCCAGCATGTCGTGCTATGTCAGCAGTGATGTCTCATCACAGTCATCACATAGCAACATGTCCTCAGTTTGAATAGTAGATGTATGTTAGGTCCAGTTCATTAATGCATTTTATAACCAGGAAAGTAGTTGCATTACAAAATAATAGCCATTGTTTTGTAAGTGGCAGGTGGGTGTAGTGTAGGTAGTTGTGATGTACATTCACATAACTCATACATGTATATGTGTAATCCGGTAGGTGTGGCCGTCTCCCTGTGTCTATGCGGAACCAATTGAACCAATTGATGATGCGTCACTGCTCTATTGGAACTTGTAACTTGTTGGTTGTTGCTATTCATGGCAAGTGTGCCCTACACACACAGGTTACCACATACTCAGCTAGACAGTAACACATACTCATGATGACAATTCAGTAAGTGTTTACATTGTATGGCAATAAAGTTAGGACAACATTAATTGCTCAAAGCTTATCACTTGCATTTTATTATTCATACAGGTACGTTGTAATGAAAATGTGCCATTGTAATGATATAAGTAGATAATATCTATATTTAGTCTGAAACTGAGATAGCAAAATTGATATTATTTTTAATTATGATAATAAATGGTACATATACCTACATATTAGACTTTAGGTGAATTCATATCTCATGTGCAATAACTGAACAAGTTAGTATGATAATATATGATGTTGGTGTACTTGAACAAATAAATAATTGCTGCAACTACTATGTATGCACAGCTAATGACAGAATAATTTTGTCAAAAAACATTACATCACTAAACTAAACTGAACTGAAACCTACAAAAACATTTGACATATTGTGTACAATGTGTTTACCTGTTGTGCTTGTGTCATTTTACACAAGCACAACAGGTAAACATATGGTTTGATTAGGCATATTTATATAGGTAGGTCTCTTGGTTGTTTTTAATGAGTTATCCTTCAGTGTTGTCTTTAATGTAGGAAACATGATTAAAGCATAGTTATATTGTCGCCCTGAGTATTGTAATGTCGTGTTCCCGGGGAGAAGGCGGCGCGGGCGGCGAGGACAGCTCGGAGGAGGAGACGAGCGCGCTGGAGCACGAGCTGTCGGTGCGCGACGACGCGGCGCCGGCGCGCGTGCTGCACGCGCTCAACGCGCTGCGCAAGTCGCGCCAGCACTACGACGCCGTGCTTCTGGCGGGCGGCGCCGAGCTGCCCGCGCACCGCGCCGTGCTGGCGGCCGCGTCGCCCTACCTGCTGCACGCGCTGCACGCGCTGCCCGCGCCCGCGCCCGGCGCGCCGGCCGCGCCCGCCGTGCGCGTGGACGACGTGGACCCGGATGCGCTGGCCGCGCTGGTGGAGTACGCCTACACCGGGCGCCTGCGCGTGCGCGAGCCGGCGGCGGCGCGTCGTCTGTACCGCGCGGCCTGGCGTCTGCGCGTGGAGCCCGTGCGCGCGCACCTGGCGGCCGCGCTGCTGCGCCGTCTGGCGCCGCACGACGTGCTGGAGCTGCGCGCGCTGCCCGACCTCAGCGCCGACCAGCTGCAGCAGCTCGACGCCTATATCGCGCAGAACGTGAGTGCACTCACCGTGCCTGCCTGTTATGGTCGTTTCTAGGGCAGGTGGAAAAACGGCCAGAGACCTTTACACCTTCTATAGGGGAATTGGAAAGGGGTTTTTTTGATATGGTTCTATAAAAGTATGCGGTCAGGGGACCCTCGTCAAGAACGAAGTTCCTAACGCGATACTGGCATGCGCTCGTATATAACAGAACCACCTTGCCTACGACTTTCTCTGTGTGGTTTTCGTTCTTTCCTCGATCAATTTTGATGTCACGTCCATCCATTTTGAAAGGATTTTTTTTAAAGTTGGTGTTTAGGATCTCTATTATAATTTTACCTCTTCTACTACGACCAGGTTCTGTTCTTCCCGCATCCAGCGGATTCCTGCAGCCTGCACAAGGTCATCGGTCCACCTTGTGGGAGGCCTTCCAACTCTACGTCTTACAGTACGCGGTCGCCATTCCAGAACCTTTCGGCCTCATCGGCCATTTGTTCTGCGAGCAAAGAGCCCTGCCCGCTGCCACTTAGTTTGGCAATTTTTCGGGCTATGTTGGTTGCCATGGTTCTCGTGCAGATCTCTTCATCCCTGATTCGATCACATAGGGAATAGGCTCTCCGAGCATAGCCCTCTCCATTGCCCTTTGGGTGAGTTTTAGCCTTCTGATAAAGCCCATTGTGAGCAACCACGTTTCAGTGCCATAGGTCATCACTGACAACACGCACTGGTGATAGCCTTTGGTCTTGAGACACTGCGGTATTTGGGACGAGAAGATTTGCGTAGCTTCCTGAACACTGCGCAGCCGAGTTGGATTCGACGATTGACCTCTTTCTCGAAGTTGGACCTACCTAACTGGACCGTTTGTCCTAGGTAAAAGTACTCGTCCACAACGTCGAGTCAACGCCTCGGATCGTCATGAGAGTGGGTGTTACATGGGCATTTGACAGGACCTTTGTCTTGTCCATGTTCATTTAAAGACCCACTGAGGTCATCGAGAATTGTACTGAGGTCCTCCTTAGTCTCAGCCATGACAACTATATCATCGGCAAACCGAAGGTGAGCGATGTATTCGCCATTGATGTTGATGCTAGCCCTTTTCCTG
This sequence comes from Polymixis flavicincta, assembly GCA_949987655.1. Lineage (NCBI taxonomy): Eukaryota > Metazoa > Arthropoda > Insecta > Lepidoptera > Noctuidae > Polymixis > Polymixis flavicincta. Next base: position 24,769,950 of record OX465188.1, on the reverse strand, counting down.
TCCAGAACCTTGAAGGCATTCTCCAGTGCAGTAGTGAACTGTTTCGGAGAGATAACGTCTCCCTGTCTCACACCTTGCTGCAGAAGGATAGGTTACAAGGTCCGGTCCTGGAGCCGGACTGACAAAGTGGCGTTTTATACAAAAACTTCTGGCACCGTTTGAGAGACTACCTTCGATCGAATCGAAGGCTTAGAAAAAAACATTATATTAGCTTAGATAATATAATAATTTTTTAGGGTTCCGTACCCGAAGGCTAACCTACGTGACCCTATGAGTAAGCCTCCGCTGTCCGTCAGTCTGTCTGCCAGCTCTTGTTCTCTCATCTATTACGGATCATGATATATGTACAGTCCTGTATCTCATGATCCGTAATAGAAAAAGAATTTCACAGAATTTGTGTTTCTGTCGGTGCTTTAATAACAAATAATAAGAATAATACAAAAAAAAAACACGCCAAAATACAGGAAAGTGTTAATTTTTAAGGTTAATTGGTTAATTGAGCATCATTATCGGCTCCATAACAACGCGCCAGTCGATCCACATGGACTATCTTAGGACTACCTCTTGCACCTTTCTGTATCCGGTAGGCAACGTCATTGATCTTTGTCACAATCCGGTATGGTCCGTCCCAGTTAGCTTGAAGCTTTGGAGATTTCCCTTTGCTGCGGACTGGATTGTGCAACCACACTAATGAACCTTCGTCAAACCCTTTATTGTTCATTTTGCGGTCATAACGGGTTTTCATCTTTTCAGACATTTGCTGGCCTGATTGTCTGACGTGCTCATAAATGTCATTCATCTTGTTCCGCAAGTCATTCGCATAATCGGTTATACTGCGTGGGACATCAGGTGGTATTCCGATGATCAGGTCTGCAGGCAGCCGTAATTGCCTTCCAAAGTTTGCGAAAGCTGGTGTCACCAATGTGCTTTCATGAACAGCGCTTCGATATGACAATAAAAACGGTTGTATATGCTTGTCCCAATCTCGTTGCCGATTTTCCACAACTTTTGCTTGGTACCTCTCTAATGTCTGATTAAATCGTTCCACCATTCCGTCCGATTGTGGGTGGTAAGAAGTTGTTCTTGTTTTATGAGTACCCATAACTCGACAAGTTTCCTGGAATATTTGGGACTCAAAATTCCTTCCTTGATCACTATGAATCTCTAAAGGTACTCCAAAACGACAGAAGACTTCATGAACTAATTTATCTGCAACTGTCGAAGCTTCTTGATTTGGAATTGCGAAGACTTCCGGCCCCTTAGTAATCCAGCACAACCAGGAAGAAGTCTCGTCGTACGGCGGCACTTTGAATCCACGTAGCAAAAGTGTTGTAGCTACGGGAGCTGCGATTCCATCCCCAAGTTTGAGGTTAGGCAACTCTTGCTTCACATCAGCAATGACGTCACTAAACTTGCTGATCTGAGTTTCAGCTTCTGACAAGCGGTTGTCATGCTGGGCAACCTTCTCCTTCACCTCCTACATGTCTTTCCCGAAGGTTGCGTGAATGTCCTTTATGAGGAGCATATGCTCTTCCTGGCGGTGCACCTGCTCCTCCTTATCCCGTTTGAGCTGTTCTTCCAATTGACGGGCCTGCTCCTCCTGTCGGCGAGTCTGCTCCTCCTGTCGGCGAGCCTGCTCCTCCTTTCGGCGAGCCTGTTCCTCCTGTCGGCGGGCCTGCTCCTCTTTATCTCGTTTGAGCTGTTCTTCCAATCGGCGGGCCTGTTTCTCCTGTCGGCGGGCCTGTTCCTCCTGTCGGCGGGCCTGTTCCTCCTGTCGGTGGGGCTATTCCTCCTGTCGGCGGGTCTGTTCCTCCTGTCGGCGGGCATGTTCCAGCAACATCATCATCAGAGCAGTAAAATCTGGTGCTGGTGATGCTGGAGCAACTGTGGACGGGCCTGCCTCCGGGGTTGGCTGGCCCTCCGACGTCTGCGGCATTGCTCCACCAAATCGCCTCTGGTCCGTCTCCTGCTGGCGTTGACTCCGGGTACGGATACCCTCCGTGTCGTCTTTAGGTAAAATCGGCATGATTTTAATCCCCGCTTCTGACACCAATCGTTACGAACTTGGGGTTCGTGACAATTAAAAACTGCCGATATAAATTACCAAAAATAACAATTTAATTAATCACGCTAATTACACAACACAATTGCACTACTATCACTCTTAAGTCGCACTTGAAGATCGCTTCAGATGTTCTCGCATGTATCGCTTTACAAAAACTAACTCGGAACGCGCTCCGTTCCCGCTTATATAGGGCCCTCGGATAGTTCCAGAACCTTCTACCGTAGAAACATCTAGAATGTTCGAGTACATATCGGCCCTGACTGAACAGATGTCGATAGTTCTACAAAGTTGTAGCATCGAACCTTCTAGAAAGATCCTGGGTCTATTAATGCTGCTATTCAATACAAGATGGCGCTAGTGGTAACCAAACATCAATCGTGCCGCGCAACAGTATCATAAAATGGTAAACATAGGTAAAATTTAGAAAGTCCTTAAAAACATAAATGCTTTACACGTGACTGAAGACTCATTATCTTCAACTGTAAGCACACGTTCTATTCGCCCTTTAGACAACGTAGCCCTTTTTAAATCTTTTTTATTACTCCCAGAAATGAACAAACATTACATGGAACAAATATAAAAAATGGCTTAAGCTAAGTGAATCCAGTAAAAAAGACCCTGACCTCTAAACTAGGTAAAAACCTGTATCTTAGAAGTCAGTGTACCTTCAAAATTATGCATGGATATAATAAGCCTTATAATTTACCTAGATAGGACACAATGATATATAAAGTAAAATAGTAAAAAACAAACAAAAGATACATTGCAAAATTAGGCTGGTGTGTATGGAAATATAGTAAAAAGCAGGAACATAATAAAAGAGAGAAAAAAAATCTATAAAACTAATTTTGATTAACTAATTGGTGAAGTATGCGTGTGTGTTTGATCAAATCAAATCAAATCATTTATTTCTTTGCAAACATGGGTATAGTACACAGATGTTTTTTTTATAATAAGGTTCTCCATATTTTGCCGTGAAATGGGCATGCAAAGGTGTACATTTCTAATAAAAATTCAAAAATAAACATTGGTATTACAAATAAAAAAATATAAATAAAAAACGAAAAATACAAATCAAAAATGTCAGCGTGGTCACAGCAATAAAAAAGACTAAATAATGTCAAACAGAATTATAAAACCAGCATCAAAATTATTATGTCAATCAGAGTAACTATGTCAATCAGTCAGTGAATTATCATTAAGAAAATCGTCAATCGTGTAATAGGTTTTCATAATTAAAATTTCTTTTAGCTCCCTTTTAAATTGTATTGTAGTCATATTTTTTATACTATTAGGTACTCTATTATATATGAGTGGGGCAATACCAAAAAAACTTTTTTGCATTAGTGCAGTTTTACATTTTACTTGACATAATTGATTAATGTATTGGGTCCGTATCGGATTTTTCCTGACCTCTGATAATTGTTTAAATAGATGTGGGTTGGACTTCACAAACAAAGCAGTTTCCATTATATATAAACATGGCAATGTTAGAATTTTCAACGATTTAAAATAGGGAACACAGCTATCTGTTGTCCTAAGGCCGCACATTGACCTGATGCATCGCTTCTGCAGTCTAAATACCAGCTCCCTATCAGTCGACTGCCCCCAAAAAATGACGCCATACCGCAAAACAGAAGCAACCAGACCATGGCTGATGGATTGATGTCGAGTGAGTGAGTCATTTTGTGAGTAAGTGTATGTGTGTGAGTAGGTGTTTGTAGAAGTGGTTGTGGGCGAGATGTATGTATGTTAAATTCAAGTTATGGATGTATTTAATTTTGAGCAATAAAAACCTATCTGTGGAGGTTGGAATAGTTTCCAATCAAAAGATCCTCAGTCATACGGTAGGTAAGTTTTTGCAGATATTGTTGTAACTCAGATTTACACTGGTATTTAGTTTTAGGGAAAATTTTTAATAATTTATTTAACTGGTTGTAAAGTTTCGTACTGTTGATGTAAAAATGCCTTTTGGCGAAGGAAGTTTTATACGACTCTAACGGGAAGACTGTGTGTTTGACCCTACCTTTTGGCTCTGACAGCGGACGAGTTGAGTGCTTACGTAGCGTGGACTGGAGGATATACAGTTGCCTGACTGATAGCACTTTGGATTCTGCATAAACCTGTGCTGTAGAGTATCTCAACGGCCGAGAGAGTAGGACTTTCAGTACAGCTCTCTGAGCTCGTTCTAGTCGTACAAAATGATTTCCACTGGCTCCATCCCAGACTGGAATACAGTACACTAAAATGGATTGGCAAAATGCGTAATATACGACTTTAAGGGTGTCCGTATCGGCAGAATTGCGTAATTTTTTAAAGACATATATAAGTTTGCGAGTTCTACTCGCCAGTGAGTGCAGGTGTTTATGACAATTCAGATGTTGATCGATGTGTACACCTAAATACTTAACAATAAGTGTCTTGGTGATTTCAGGGCAGTCACAAGAGGTGAAAGACGAACATGTGTGCATTTTAAGAGATAAAGATGTTGGTGGACTTAAATTTGATCTGATGGCGAAAGGCATGCAGAGCGTTTTACTTACGTTTACTGTTAAAGAGTTATTACATAACCATTCCATTACACAAGCAAGTGCCATTTCGGCGTTACGATAGCGTTGCGCCCAGTCTCTTCCATTAATCAACAAAGAAGTATCATCGGCGTATGAAATAATTTTACAGTTATGGATCGGCAACTGACACAGCTCATTGATGTATATCAAGAAGAGGGTAGGGCCCAAAATGCTACCTTGTGGTACACCGTATTCGATCGGGAGCTCATCACCAACATGTTGCCCAATTTTGACCAACTGTGTACGACTCCGTAAATAGTCCCTGAAGATTTCCAATACCACTCCCCGGATTCCAATGGCTTCCATTTTATTCAGTAATGCTGGTGCGGAAACGGTATCAAAGGCCTTAGATAAGTCGATAAAAATACCTAAGCATTTTTGCTTATTGTCAAGAGTTCTTACAACATGGTCAGACAGTGCCATAATGGCATCTTCAGTACTCATTCCCTTGCGGAAACCGAATTGGTTGGGGGCTATAATATGATTGGCATTAAGGAAAGAAACTAGGCTCTTGTTTAAGACTCGTTCCAAGATCTTTGACATTGAGGAAAGAACCGAGATAGGTATGTAATTGTTAACGTCATCCTTGCGACCAGCTTTATGAACAGGGTGAACTATGGCCCTTTTAAAGACCACTGGGAAAAAGCCAGATGAAATGGCAAGATTGCATACATGTGTAATGATGGGAACCAAAACGTTGCTGGTAGCTTTAATTACGTTAATGGGATGCCATCCCAACCAGTAGCGGAATCGGGCTTGAGGCTCATTATAATTCCTTCCACATCAATTTCTGTAGTTTCTAGGAGAACCATAGATCGACCAAACTTGGACACTGTTTCGCTAGGTGCGGAGGATATTGGTTTTATGTTGGATGCGAGATTTTTACCAATAGTAGCAAAATATTCACTAACTAGATTTAGTGAGGACTGTGGAGATACGGAAAGGTTTAACAATTCGACGGGGAGAGGAATGCATGAATTAAAATCGGCCACTTTTTTAATCACATCCCACGTTGCCTTCATATTATTTTTCGCTTTAGAGAATTCTTCTTTTTCATACGCGCGCTTAAGTTTTTTTAACAAGGAGTTGCAGTAGTTGCGATATCGAGTATATGTAATTCGCAGAATTTCATTATCGCTACTTGTTTTTAATTTTCTGTGCATGCGGTCGCGGTGTCGAATACACCGTAGTAAGCCAGGTGTAATCCAAGGCTTAAGAGTTCTATTTTTCCTCGGGAGTTTAAGTTCGTATGTATTTTCCTTTATGATGGTAGAAAGATCATATATCAACTCCTCCGCGGCTATGTTTGCATCTTGCATCTGTAGGATAGGAGTCCAGTCATTTCCATTAATAGCATCTATAACTGCATTCCGATTTATCTTACATTTGATGCGAGGCAAGTTACTATACCTATTGTTGGTTTGCAGAAATAGTAGAAGTGGTTCATGGTCGGTAATAGACGATTCAATGACAAATGCTGTGGCGGAAAGGTTAGTTTTTAAAAGGATATGATCTAAACAACTAGAAACTCGCGTGGGATACATATGTGCGGCGAGAAGTCCGTGTGCAGCAGCACAGGATAGATACACGTCGGAGTTAGTATCAGTGTTACTGTCACTGATGTCGATATTAATATCACCGATCAGGACAACAGACTGTGTGGGAAGCGTGAGCACTTTGTCTAGACTATCGATGAAATTGTTTGTTTCTATAAGAGGGAGAGCGATATACAGCAACTATTGAAATGGTCTCCATGCTACAGATGAGGCAGTTGGCATCAGCAAAAACGGGTTCTTTTATGTCATGCTTTATAAAAGATTTAATGTAAATTGCGCATCCGTCGTTTTGGTTATAAGTGTTTTTAGTATAATAGGAGGTATAACCGTCTAGAATAGGTAAGTGAGATATTCTGCTTAACCAACATTCAGATAACACAATGACATCGCAACGAAAGCCTAGGAGTTTCATTAACACGGCTATTTCGTCAAAGTTTTTATTAATGCTCCGAATGTTAAGATGCAGTATTTTCAGTCCCTTTTTTGGATCTGCGATATACCGTGAGCACATTTCGGGTATACATTTAAACGACTTGGCAACACTAAGTGAATCTAATTCGTGATCTATATTACTATTTTGGATAGCCATTTGTTATATAAAGTATCCAAAAGGAACGCAAAATGAGGCACACAAGAAGAAGCGGCAATGAAAAATTTTACGTCAGGCAATTAAATGAATGTGTTATGAGAGCTATAAAAATACGGCAAAGGAATAGGCATGGGCAGAACCGACAATCATTATAAACTAAAAGTATATAATTATACTACATGGCGCTCCTGTGCAAAGAAAAGGAAAAACTTACGTGAGTAGTTGTGAGTGTGAGATGTTGTACTTAAACTAAGAAATACCCTAAAGAAATCGGACGAAATGATTATTCTTATGATTATAAAGAGTCATTGTTGCACTTCCAAATCGCGCAGTGTCTGCTCCGATTTTATGAGAATCTGTTTATCGCCTTCTGTTTTCCGTAGAAATACATTCTCGTTATTGGTCCAGCAGAACTTATATTGCTTCAGCTTAGCAAATTGCCTTGTGTCAAAGAACAGCTTCCTAGAGCTCGGCGGGAGATACTCCGCAACATATATTGGGTTTCGGTTCCCATCGATACCTATGTTATGGGTACTCAAACGATCTTCCTTATTGAGTTTCTTATTGAAATCACGAACTGCAGACAGCATCTGAGTTTTTGTCTGGACACTAGTAAATTCAGTTACGATCGGCCTAGTTGAACCCTTTTTTCCAGGGAGCCTGTATATGTCCCGTATTTGCATGGTGTCAATGGGTACATTTACTGCTGCTCCAACTTTAGTAACGATGACAGCCAGTTCCGTCATAGATTCTTTTTCTTTCAACGACGGTACATTACGAATCTCGACAGTGGATGAACGCGTTGACAGCTGAAGATCTTGTAGTTTAATTTCTAACATGTGAATACTGTGTCTATAAGCTTGCTTTTCACTTTGTAAGGTCTCAATTTGTTTCATCATGTCGTCGTACTGTGAGCTGATAAAGCCGACAGTCTTCTCAATCTCCATATTTGATTTCTGGATAGCGTTATTTTGAGATTTTAATTCTGCTATTTCCGATACAAGTTTCGTCATAGATAGGCTCTGGTCATCCAGAAATTTCTTGAGATGAGTTTCCTGATCATTTTTCCACTTCGTAAGCATTTGGAGAATCTCGTGTTTGAACTCCAGCAGCTCATTAGTAGGTGATAACTCCGCTCGAGGACGTTTTTGACGTGTAGAAGTATTTACATTTCCAAATGGGCTGCTGGAAAGTGATTGCGGTATGTCCGAATCCGAGGACACTTGCACTAACTTGCTGTTATCCGCGGGCGTCGCCGGTGGGGATCTCGGCAAGCTGGGCATCACACAGCGCGAGCCGACGCCAAACGTATATTTTACTCGGTAATAGGTATGAGTCTTCGTGAGTAAAGGAGCTGCTTGTACGTCACAAGATCACGGTCAGTGCGGTCACTAGCGCGCAAGCGAGACAGCAATTATGACCACTATCTCTGTCCAGCACGGGGGCGTGGTCAGCTAGGCAAACGGCGCGGTACAGTACGGAAGTAAGAATTTATAAATAAATAAAGTAACTAATATGTCGGTAAACTATACCCTAAGACTTGGCCCTAACGGCTTAAAGTCGCGATTGTACTATTTACAACTTTTTATTAGAACCGATAGCACGTCCACTCTCGGCAAAGGTCACAGGCGAAGGGGCTTTCCTTTTTACCCGCACTATGCAAAGCACTGGGCCACCGTCTGGCGAAATATGGACTTAAACCTATCGGTTCACTCTCACTTTGCTGACGGTCAGTAGTACTCTGCTTTCGCGGTTGCACTTCACTATGCACCCTGGCTGACTCCGATGTAGTCGCCACAGACTCCTGTCTGTGGTGAGGCTCTGCCCGGCTGGCCCCAGAATGCGAGCAGCATCTCACTCTTCTCCACACCGAGACTGCTGCCGCGCATAGGACAACCCCCAAGAGTACGTAAACGACGGTGTACTGGTGAATGTCATGAACTGATATGTTATCGACCTTTGCTTTGGTGGATTTCAATGTTTTGATCTGTTCTACAAGAATGGATAGAGATCTATTCAGACTCAAGTCTTCTGGTAATGCTGTTTCCGTTGGTATTCTAATGTTCACAATATGGTTTATCTGATCTAGCTCTGGTACGAGCATATTTGGTGAAAAAAATAGTTGGTTGGATTATTGTTGTAAAGAATACAGCGTGAAATCTTTACTTTTAACGAAGCATTTCTGTGTCATGCTAATGACCCCTGCTCGAGTCAGCTGACAAACGGTAACATGATCGTCGCATACGATTTTGATAGAATATGTGTCACAGCAGAAATATAGGTATTGTGACGTTGAGTGTAATTCTACCCATCTGCTTTTACACACTTCTTTCTGTTTTGCACCTTTGGTTTATTGGACTTGTTTCCCAAAAGTTTTCGTCATTTTCCAAGTTTAGAATTGGTTTGTAGATCTCGCAAATGAAGGATTCTCCGTGATACAAGCATGTGTCAAGTTCATGTATAGTTGTTAATGTTGCTATGAAATATGCATCCTTTTTTGAGTAGAATACGGAATTTCGACGCACAAAATATCGATTAATGCTTATACGATGCTACAAAATTGCGATGCACGTTACTGCGAAAGACTGTCTCTGCGAAGCCACAACACTTCGATGTACTTTACCGCGATAGATCTTCACTGCGATAACTTGACTTCTTAGATTGAGAGGTGCCTTGGCGTCCTCACCTTCCGCCTGACGCAGGTCCTCACCGGACATGGCTGTTTCAGGAGGTTCCTGTTTCGCATAAGGCGGGAGGAAACGCCCGGTTATTTCCACTGCGTAGATCGTCCTAAGGATACGGTGGCGCATACGGTGGAAGTCTCCCCGGTATGGGGGGAGTAACTCCGTGTTCTTGTGGAGGCGAACGGCGGCGGCAATCTCTCGTGTCCGGCCCTGGCCTAGGCCATGGTACGGAGCTAGAGTGCATGGGTAGCCGTCACCTCCTTCTGCGAAGCAGTGATGCTTGCGAAGAGGGAGGCGGCGCACGTGAGGAAGAGGTATATGCGCCCTAACGGCCCTAGTCGCCGCAGTAGACGCACTGGGCGTCGGGAATCCCAGGCTGATTCCCGGCCACCATAGGCGCGGACTTGTGGATTTCGCAGCTCGAAGCCCGAGTCTACGGCGCGTTGGATTCCACGCGCGCCTCAGAAATGTTAGCACCAACTGGTGGGGTCTGCAAGGGCCGATGCCTGCCAGGGGTGCGGGTTCTTCGAAAGAGATACCGTGGCCCATGACACGCAGGCAATTGAACGAACACGGAAAGGTTTTAGTCAGTAAAAGTTTGACACGCCCTCCTACTCCACCCAGAGCGAGACAAGTCATTTGATGATTTCCCACCGTCAAAAAAAAAACATGTAAGATACAGGCAACCCTCAAATTTTACAGGTATTAACAATGTTTTTCATATATATTTTTTTCTAAAGCTATTGAGACATTTGCGTATGCTCATCATCACCTTATGACGCTGAGCTGATGAAGGAAGGTACAACTCTTTAACGGTTAGGAGTCAACTGATTTCTTTTGCTCCCCCATTTGTGGACCGATTCTCAAAATTATTTTTTTATTTCAAAGAGTATTCTCCTGAGGTGGTCCCATTGGCACCAAATTAGCATCTGATGATGGAATGCCAGGGAAATCGAGGGCAACCCTCAAAATTAGTAGGTATTAACAAAGTTTTTCATGTTTTCTAATGCTATTGAAACATTTGCGTATGGTGTAATGTCCGGGGTTCCAAGTAAACTGAATATAGAAAGAACAACATGGGCAGTTTTAACAAATTTACTTAAGGAATTTCAAGTTTATAACAAGTTTCATTGCAATCTAAATACTACGACCTTAATTACTAAACAACGAAAAATAAATGAAAGTAAATGACATAAACATAAAACAAATTATACAAGAAAAACAAATTAAAAGTAAAACAAAAATATCAAGATTAAAAGCAAAAAGATAATGTTCCAGCTGAAATCGAACTCTTTTACTAGTACGGTCGTTCTGGGAATATGTGCCCGAGACCAACCGGTTTCTTTTAATGAGGCGAATATGTCGATGACCTTTCGCAATCAAACAAGATTATGCGGCTTTATCAATCGAAGCTGGACCTTATTCCACAATAAATGCTCAAATATCTGAGCGGTAAGGGCGTTTCCGCAAGCTGAGAACAAAATGAGAACAGTCAGCCTTGCAAAACATATCCAATTATCCGACCTACATTTCGTTAAATAGACGCAAACACTTACCCCGTTACTTTCATAACTCGCGCACAAATTCACAATATTGCACCAACGACAACACGTATGTTTATTCTGTTGTAATTTCCAAAATACGATGGCTTTAATGTGCAGAAATTATGCAAATAATTACGGCGCAACCGTTAGTTTTCTGTCTCCTCCATTGACATCACTCCAGTCTTTTTTTCTACCGCTACCGTCACCTGTTCGTTGTCTAATTATCTCATTAAAACGATTGTGGCGAGCCTAGTAACGCCATCTAGTATTGGACTTGGGAATGAAAGTATCGATCATTACAATGGTCATTATCATCTCATGACGCTGAGCTGATGAAGGAAGGTACAACTCTTTAACGGTTAGGAGTTAGGTGGAGGTTCGGGCATAACTCCGTCATATATAGACCGATTTGCAAAATGTTTTTTTTTTTTTTAGAAAGGTGTTTATTCCGAAATGGTTCCATTAAAATTTCATATAGATCTGATGATGCGTTTCGGAGACAGACAACGGAACTCTTCGAAACAAGACAGCGAAGACGAGTTTAGTGAATAGACGAACAGAACAAGAAACTATAGTCAAAAGCGATTTTTAAAACAATAAAAAGACTATCACACAGCGCGTGCGGGATTCGAGCCCGCGACTCGCTGCACTCAAACACGCTCACCAAGTGCGGTAACCGCTATGCTATCATGCCATTTACTGTAACGGTTTAATTTAGGAAATACATGCATTTGTAAACGCATGAGAGTGTGTGTGTCTATAGTATAGAAATTACTTATTATAAGAAGGTCGTAAGTTAAAGAGTAGTGTCAATCTATTGCTTTTTGAGATCGGTGCACGCTACTGTACACTGTGCTCTGCTTCTACGATGTCGTTGATGGCTTTGTCTCTTGCCAATATGGAGACATGTTAAAATGCGTGACTAGTTTCCACTTTTTATTTATTTGTTTAGTTATAGCCTTTATTTAACAATCTTCACATTTTTTTTTTTTTTACTTAATCTTAATCTTTGACACCGGTAGCAGAAGATTGTCTTGCTTTGCAGCATAGGCCTCCCCTAGAGCTTTCCACTGTATGCGGTTCTGCACACGTGTCATCCAATTAGTACCCGCTGTTCTCATAACGTCATCCTCCCATCTGCGACGTTGTCTCCCTTTGTTTCTTTTGTGTAAGTTTATAGTAAGTAACATCAGTAATTTTGGTTTGCTTCTTTATAGTATCTAGTTTTATTGTCTTTTATTTTAATTAACCCCTAGTTTTATTGTGTGTGTGTGTGTGTGTGTGTGTGTGTGTGTGTGTGTGTGTGTGTGTGTGTGTGTGTGTGTGTGTGTGTGTGTGTGTGTGTGTGTGTGTGTGTGTGTGTGTGTGTGTGTGTGTGTGTGTGTGTGTGTGTGTGTGTGTGTGTGTGTGTGTGTGTGTGTGTGTGTGTGTGTGTGTGTGTGTGTGTGTGTGTGTGTGTGTGTGTGTGTGTGTGTGTGTGTGTGTGTGTGTGTGTGTGTGTGTGTGTGTGTGTGTGTGTGTGTGTGTGTGTGTGTGTGTGTGTGTGTGTGTGTGTGTGTGTGTGTGTGTGTGTGTGTGTGTGTGTGTGTGTGTGTGTGTGTGTGTGTGTGTGTGTGTGTGTGTGTGTGTGTGGGTGGGTGTGTGTGTGTGTGTGTGTGTGTGTGTGTGTGTGTGTGTGTGTGTGTGTCTGAAGCAACGTAGCTCCCGAACGGATGAACCGATTTTGATTTAGTTTTTTTTGTTTGAAAGGTGTATTAGTCGGGAGTGTTCTTAGATATGTTTAATCAAAATTGGTTCAGCCGTTTGAAGATTATCAGCTCTTTTCTGGTTGAAAAAGGGATTTTAGCCTCTGATCAACTCAAAATTTGGGATTCTATTACATCATCACTGACAGGACTATTGTTGCCAATAAGCCTGATAGTGTTGGATTGACTAGAGCGGCGTACAATGATCGTTGATATAACGGTCCCGCATGACGGGAACCTCGTGAAAGCCGAGAAAGATAAACAAATCAAGTATCTTGACTTGGCTTACGAGGTTGTCGACATGTGGGATGTGGACTCAGCGATCATTGTACCGATAGTCGTTTCAGCCAATGGCTTGATAACCAAGAGCCTCGACCAACATCTGAGGAGGCTCTCGTTGGGCAGCTGGGTCAAGGGCTTGATCCAGAAAGCGGTACTCCTGGACACGGCTCGCATCGTTAGGAGGTTGGACTTTGTTCCCGATACCGGTGGGGTACTATTTTTTTATATTTTTAAATGTTTTATATTTTTATAATAATATTTAAAAATGTAATTTATATGTATATTTAGCGGAATAAAGGATAATAATAATTAAACTTTAAATTAAACTTTTACCATTTTTTAGTAACCTGACGCAAAAAAGGGTTTATTATGTCTGTGCATTACAATTTTTAATTTTGAAATATATATTAAAAACCCGTGCGAAGCCGGAGCGGGCCGCTATATAATATTTTAAAGAGGTAAAGTTTAATATTTTAAAGAGGTAATGTTTGTGAGGTTGTAGGGGTAATGTCTGAATCTACTGAACTGATTTTGAAAATTAAAGCCACGTTATTTGTGAGTGTCATAGGCTAATATTAACCTGAAAAGTGGTCGAACGAAAAAAAATTGGGATCTCACCCGTGCGAAGCCGGGACGGGCAGCTGGTATTCATATAAGTTAGCTTTATCGATTTATGAGACAAACACAAACAAGGTTTTCTTACATACATCGTTTTTAGTTTTCTTTTTCGTCGGTTAATTTTTTTTGTCTAAGAAATCTGAAAGTGGAGTCCTAACTAAGGAGTAGGAGTCTCGTGGTCAGGTCCACTTTCAGTTTTCTAAAAAAACTGCCTGAAACTTTTAAAATATATTTTCGGTATTCTCTCATCATGCCGCACCTACTCAGCTATTTGACTTTGTATGGAGAGCGATAGGTATCGTTTCCTGTTGACGAGTCGATCAAACATGCAGATCATTCTTTCGAGTACAATGAGTCGAGCGTCTTTCTATCGTTTCAGTTTGACGAGGTGTGCAAGAGCGGCGCGCTGGCCACATTGCCTCTCATCCGCATCGAAATGTTGCGCGAGACTAGCGCCGAGGGCGGCGAGGAGACAGCCTTCGCGGTAGCCGACGCCGCGCTCATCTGGCTGCGCGACCAGCAGGCCGTCGACGCCGACGTAAGTATCTGTGACGGTGTCGCGCACCGCACGCCGGCGGTGCGCTCACACGGGCTCTGTGCAGCTGGACGAGCTGTGCGCGCGCACGCATCTGCTGTACGTGGACACGCGCGGCGCGCTGCGCGACTGTGGCGAGCTGCCGGCCGCGCGCGGCGACGCGCCCGAGCTGCACGAGTACCGGCGCGAGGCCGCCGAGCGCGGTCGCGCCTCGCGCCGCGCCGCCGACCTGCCGCCCGCGCCGCCCGCGCCGCCCGCCCTGCGTCTGGGCGCGCGCACGCCGCGCGCCGCCTGCGCCGTGCTGGCGGCCACGCGCGTGCCCGGCGCGCGCACCACGCGCGCGCTGCTGGCGCTGCGCGGCCGTCTGGCGGCGGCGCGCGTGGCCTGGCGCGACGTGGGTGCGGGCGGCGCGGCCGGCGTGGCGCGCGGCGGCGTGCTGGGGGGCGCGCGCGACGAGGCCGAGGCGGGCGGGCGGCGCGCGCGCATGTCGCTGGGCCGCGCGGCGCACGGCACGGCCGTGCTGGACGGGCGCCTGCTGGTTTGCGGCGGCTACGACCGCGCGCGCGTGTTGCGCGCGGCGGAGGCTTACGACCCGGCGCTGAACGAGTGGACGGCGCTGCCGGACATGCACAGCGCGCGCGCGCGCTTCCCGGCCGCAGTGCTGGGCGGCGCGCTGTTCGCGCTGGGCGGCTCGGACGGGCACGCGGAGCTGGCGTCGGTGGCGGCGCTGGCGCCGGGCGCGCCGGGCTGGGCGCTGGCGCCGGGCGCGCCGGCCTGGGCGCCGCGCGCGCGCCTGCCGCTGGCGCTGTCGCACGCGGGCGCGGCGGCGGCGCGCGGCGCAGTGTGGGTGGTGGGGGGCTGGGCCGGCGGCGCCAACCTCAAGCGCGTGCTGCGCTACGAGCCGGGCGCCGACGCCTGGAGCGAGGCGCCGCCGCTCAACGCCGGTAAATCGATCAAATTCCCAATATTGATATAATATCTCGTAATTATGACACACCATTATCTTAACGCAGCTTGCGGCAAAAGTAAAATTATATTTCTACAAGTTTCGTCATGTAACGGAAAAGCGCTATGGGGGCCTTTTTATTGTGCAACTAGCTATGCCCGCGACTTTGTTCGTGTGCATATCTGGAATCAATAATGTGTCGCTTAGATGATCACTCCATTGAAACGGAAGAATCTTCCGATCCTACCTGGTGGCAAGCGCTACCTGGGGTTCCCCTTTCGAATGCATTCACTGCGCCTTCAGAGTTTATGATGTTAATGCGACGAAGTATCACATTGACGATTTTCTCTACATAGTTTGGCGATCAGGCAGCTAAGGCAGATGATAATTGAAACACCAGATTGTAAGATATAGTGATCTTGTTTTATTAAATAATGTCCCTACTTACATACTAAATAACATGGTAGAATTAGCATTAAATCTACAATAGAAGTAAATTAATTGACCAATGGCAGTGAAGCACAAAATGTGGAGCCCAGGCATTGTAAACAGTTCAATGCATTTAGCGCCGAAGTTATAAATGCAGGTCGCGCTGCCTCCTCAAGCGACTCGCCGCAACGCGATGTTGTGAGTACATCTGAGGTTGTAGGTTTTTTCGCTGGGCGGGGGCGGCTTCTGCGTCATACAAAAGCGTCTGGTAAAAGCAGGCTTCAGTCGGTCGATCGAGATTACTGCTACTCTTCCGGGAAGTTGTAGCGTGAATGTTTTGCTGTCTCTGCGTAATGCTGCGTATGGACCGTTGTAAGGCGGTTGTAGTGGTCTCTTCACGGCATCGCCTCGCACGAATACTTGTTTGCGTGTTTCTAGATCACGGTGTACAAACACAGGGCGATTAATGTTATGCGACTGTGCATGTACCGGACGTATATTGCCGATTGATGATCGCAGTTTCTCGACGTAGTTACTGACCATTGTTACTGCTTGTGATGTCATGAAGAAATCACCCGGTAGGCAAGGTTTTTGACCGTATGCTAATTCTGCTGCGCTCACATCCGTGTCGGTTCTGATTGCGGCACGCAGACCCAACAATACGGTGGGTAATTCTTCCATCCAGCTATTGTTACTGAGACGTGCTGTGAGTGCGGTTTTCATACAACGGTGCCAGCGTTCTATAATGCCGTTGCTTTGGGAATGATACGGCGTGTTCGTATCCTCTGGATCCCAAACAGTCTGGTGAGTGCTATGAATAGGTGACTTTCAAACTGGCGACCTTGATCCGTTGTTATTCTTGCTGGACAGCCGAATCTTGCAATCCATTCAGATTTTTTCCATCCTTCATAAATGGCCTTGGCGACGGTTTTAGCTGTTATGTCGCACAGGCGTGTGATGACGTAGCGATTGGCGATATTGTTAGGCGACCGACGATATCCGCGTGAATTTGTTCGAAGCGGTGTGACTTCGAACGTAGCTGTGGCACTTGATGTGTGACATTGGATCTTGGATCGTGGACACGCGGCGCATGTTTGAACCCATGCCTTCACGTCTGTGTTCATGGATGGCCAGAAGTATCTTCTCTGTATGAGCTTTCTCGTGGTTCGTATACCGGGGTGGCTGAGTCCGTGGATGGCGTTGAAAGCGATAATACGGAACTGCAGTGGTAGGTATGGTCGAATGTCGTGAGTTGTAGATTCACAGTAGATATGCTGGGAAGAGCCAGGTAGCAGTATTATCTTCATTTGGATGTTTGTTTGTTTCATCATTTCTTGTATATTCTCGTCCTTTTTTTGCGCTTGAGCGAGTGCTTCGTAATCGATCGGGTTTGGTCAGCTCATTGCGTCGACACGTGATAATGCGTCGGCGACAACATTATCTCGCCCGCTTATGTGTTGTATGTCGTTCGTGAATTCACTGATGAATAATAGTTGTCAACAAAGCAAAGTGCTTAATAGCCATGTAAGTTGCTTGAAGTTCTCTGTCGTACGTTGAGTAATTTTGTTGAGCCGGTGTTTTTTGTTTGAAAAATAGCTAAGTGGTTGCAATTTTCCATTGACTTGTTGCTGTAGAACGGCGCCTGCACATCGATCGGATGCGTCACAAATCAGTCCTAGCGGTGCTGAGTGATGTGGGTGCGACAAACAAATTGTTTCTGTGATACATTTCTTGCAGTTTTCAAACGCTTGAGATGTACTCTCATTCCACTGTATTAATGTTTTGTCTCGCTTCTTTGTGTTGTGCAGGTAAGTATGTAGTGGTGCTTGAATGGCGGTTGCGTTAGGTATGCTATCTCGGTAGAAATTGAGCATTCCTAGGAATCTTCGTAGCTCCTCGATGTTCTTTGGTTTGGGATATTCGCTGATTATTTTGACCTTATCTTCAGGTGGTTTTAGTCCTTCTGCTGATACTTTATAGCCGAGAAATGTTACTTCACGTTGGCCAAATACACACTTAGCTGGGTTTATTGTTATGCCATACTCATCCAATCTTCCTAATACAATTCGTAGGTGCTTTCTGTGCGTTTCTTCATCTTCCGAAGCTAGTAACAGATCGTCGATGAACGGGTACACGAAGTCAAGTTCACGCAGTACTTCATGAATGAATCGCTGGAAGTTTTGTCCTGCGTTATTCAAACCTGGACACATTCTCGGGAGCACGAACAGCCCGAATGGTGTGATTGCAGTCTTTTCCACGTTTTCGGCACGCACGGGCAGTTGTTGGTAAGCTCGGTTCAAATTGAGCGTGGTGAATATTTGTTCGCCGGTGAGCTGGTACGTGAAGTCCTTAATTATTGGAACAGGATAGCGATCTGGTTGCGTTACGGCATTGAGACGTCGATAGTCTTCACATGCTCGCAAGTCACCGTTTTTCTTTGGTACGATGTGTAATGGGCTGGACCAAGGGCTTTTGCTGGGTCTGCACAGGCCTTGACTGATTATGTTCTCGAATTCCTTCTTAGCTCGTTCATACAGTCGCTGTTCGTATATATGCTTAGATCTTTAAAACTACGCAACGCATTTTAATGCGGATTTTCATTCAAAGTCAAAGCATTTATTTCAAATAGGTACTTAGGCACTTTTGAACGTCAACATTTACATTAAATCAGAATTGATTCTAGTCGCCCCTTCCAAAATGTAGTTTCGTATGGAGAAGAATGGGCAAGAAACTCCACCGTTACTCTTTTAAAATGTTCTAAGTACAATGTTTATTTAGTTATTTAAGAACATGAAGGACTTACAGCTAATAAAAACAGATAAAAAAAAGGAAACTATAGTCACCAGAAAACCAATTACAAATCCTCACGTATTATAATAATAGTTTATGGTGTGAGCACAAAAACAAAGAAAAAAAACACATCGCCTTAATAAATAGAGAAGTAATATAAATACTAAGTTTTGCAATTATATGACTAAAACACTAGACAAAAAAACAAATATAAATAATCTAAGAAAAATCTAAAAAAATTAAGGCTTTAGCACCTTCTGGCTGAATCCACACTAACTGTGATTGGATCGAAATTATATTCCTTGCATAATATCATTGAAATTCCTGGTTGCGCGCACAATATAACTGTTCTGCTTATAATTCGAAGAAGTATGAGGTACACGTATGGGTGGATTAAAACGAAGCGTCGTACTTGGCACATTAATATAAAATTTTGACAACAACTCAGGGCTATCAATGTTATTATCTAGGATTTTCAACAGGAATAAACAGTCTGCAATTCAACGACAATCTACGATGATACTTCTTACAGAGTCCAAGATATTATAATCGGCTGACTGATATGGAATCCTTTGATAAAAGCAAAGATATTTTATAAACCATCTCTAGATATTTTCCACCCGGTCAATGTTCAGTTTGTGATAACGTGGACTCCATATCTGAGACGCATAGTCTAGCTCACTTCTTACTAAAGTGCAATACAATATTTTTAGTATTTTAGCATCACTTAGAGAGATGTATTATAAACCCAAGTAATTTAGAAGCGTTTTTGACAATTGCGTCGAAAAAAAAAAAAACTTTCTAAATCGTCTTAATGGACTTCCGAGTCACGAACAGTATTGCACCTTGGCAAGACCTGGCCCGCCAAAGTATAAGTTGTAGCTAGGACTGCACGTTTTTTAGTGTACGTGATCACCGAGCACTTGGATGGATTGAGGTCAAATCTATTAGCCCGACAATACTTTTCAAGCCGATACAAGTCACCTGAAGTGCTAGTCTATCTTCGAGCGTAGAAAAAGTGGCAAAGATTTTCATGTCATCCGCAAGCTTGGATGAATGGAGGCTGATCGATGTCGTTTATATAGACTACAAATAAAAAAGGACCGAGCAACGAACCCTGAGGCACTCCGCTGGGCACGTTTACCCAACTAGACATATAAATATTGAGTACGACTGCTTGTAACCTGTTATCAATGTAGGAAGAGAACCACCTCAAGAGGTCACCACGGATGCCCATATAGCTTAGCTTCTTAATCACGGTATCGTGGTCCATCGGATTAAATGCTGTGCTATAATCTGTGTAATGCACATCGACCTGCTTAGCATTATCCATAGCATCTGTAATGAAATCATTAAATAAAATCAAGTTAGAAGTGGTAGACCGTCCTTTAAAAAATCCGTGCTGAAAGGAGCTGAACGAACTAGCAGTGGCGGAATATAACTGATTATAGACAATCCTCAAGTATTTTAGCTCTCATGCAGAGCTTGGATATAGGTCTATATTTAGTCATCTCGGTTTTAGACCACTTCTTATGTACGGGTGTAATAAAAGCAGATTTCAATACTTTGGAGACAACACCTTGCGTCAAAGACATGGAATAGTATATTTCATTACAAGTGCGGAAAGGCTGTCATTGCAAAGAGTTCCGACAAATGTCTACCCGAGCCGAGGCGCAGCCGAAGGCGAGGGTTGACAGTCGGAACAAGTTGCAATGACGGTTCCGCAGGTGTACTGAACGACTATTTTTAATACAGTTGCGAAAAAATGAAGCAATTTAATAAAATCACAATAAACTCAACTAACTAATCATTTATTTCTTATAAAAGTTATAGTACACATGTACATTGAAGTTGGTACAGTTTTTTATACTAACTGGGGAAGTTTTAGGTTGCATATTTACTGTTTGAGACAAAATATTATTAATTTCGTATGATTGTTCATGTATATTTGTCATACAATAGCGTTTGCTAGTTGATGGAATTGGATCTGATGAATTATCATTATCAACGAAGATAGATGGACGAACTACGGCTAAATAACGATCATCGGGAGCTTCGTTCAATCACTTCATTGGATGTTAATATTTTCGACTTTTTACTTGTAAAACCGTCTGATTGTCGTTTTAAGAAAGCATTTAATTTTGGGTATTCACTTATATCCACGTTATTCCTTATTTTCAGCATACTTTTTATCATCGAAAACCTCGACCATAACGTAGACGGTTTTAATTTTGCTGAGAGTTCGGAGAAGTATGCCAACATAACATTTTCTGAAAAACTATTTGCTTTTTTCTCTTCTCTCCACGCAATAAATTCGTCGTATGTAGATACTCGTATGTAACTACTTTTTGACTTTTCCGGTAAAATGTTCTCCGAAGCATTTTGTGCCATTATACTGAGTTCGGGTTGTGTTTATTCAAAAAAAATAGGGTCGAAATTACTCATTTTGTGCAACAACTAAACTCGCAAAGAAAATTTCTGGAAAATGGCGCCAACCGTAGAATATAAGCAGAGTTTTTTTTTTCTTCACCCATTTTGGTAGGCAAAGTGAACTATGCCCATACAGCTTAGTCTTCAGTAGATTTTTTTTATTGATATGAAATGAAAATGAAATTTAATGAGATGAAATTAAATGAAACCTAACCTAACTCATTCAATTAAATCTGATATTGAAATAAAATAGTAGCTTCTTTTTAGTAATATACGTATTTGTATGAATCACAAAAACTCTTTAGTAAAAACTTCATGGTTGGTTTTTCTTTTTAATAGACATTATTTTGACAGTTGGGAAAGAGAACGCACGAGTTCGGGAAAGGTAAAAAAAGAAGCACTAGTATGTAATAGCCCACATCCCGAACGCTATACGTCCCTGCAATACGCCACTTTTTGAGCAACTGTATTAAAAAATAAAGTTGAGATAGGTAGGGCAATGGAAGGCGCGCATTTAATTAGAAATTTAGATGATATGCTATCAGGGGGAACCGATCACTTTTCCGAATTTGTTTTGTTCGAATTTCGTTTTACCGAAAACTATTGACTGACGTCTACTTTGCTACATGCAGTAAAAATATATTTTAGATTTTCGCGAAAACTTGTAAGTACAAAAATTTATTTTCTAGATTTTTTCCTTTATTTGTGCTGTAAGACCCTGCTTCGTACCAAATTTCAAGATTCTGAGTTCACGGGAAGTAGCCAGTAGGTTTTGATTGCGAGTTTCGAAAATTTGCGGCGTAAACGGCTGTATCATTGATTGCGTTGGCTTAGAAGTTTGATTTTTTCACAGCTTCAAGGGACAATAGACGTGATTATTTGATATGAATTTCAGCTTGATACCTCCACGCGTTAAGATAAGATAAGATAATGATTTATTTCTCGCCTCAATATATAAGTACAAACACATTTTTAAAACAATACATTATCAATGTTATATTGTGGGAGACTGGTGCCTAAGATAGGCGTAAGGCCTGTATTTCAGGACACCAGGTCTCCACCCCAGGAAGTATGTGACTTTGTGTGTGTGTGCGCGCGCGTGCGTGTGTGTGCCCGCGTGCGTGTGTGTGTGCGTGTGTGTGTGTGGGTGTGTGTAGCGAAATATGATAGGGAAAGTGAAGGGCTGAAAACCCAGGATAGCGATGTGTATAAATGTTTTACTTTTGTTTAAGCAAGTTATGCCGGTGTTGATAGAAGTTCTTCAGTAGCTTCATAACTTAAATCCTGGAGCCAACTCTTAACCTTGATCTTACACTTATTGTAGAGAAAGCGACCCAGGAAACAAAAGAAACGTTTGGAGAACACTGTACTAAGTCGCTTACCGTAGCGATCTACTGGGTCAAACCGTCTTTTATTTCCTAACAGCGAGACGTCAAAGGTAAGAAGTCCATGTTGTTTTAGGGCCGTTTGCAGAACAAATAGTTGAGGTACAGTTAAAACTTTAGTTTGTCTATATAAGAGTGCTGTGGGATATCGAAAAGGTAGAGAATAAGATACCTTTAGAATAGCTCTCTGCGCTCTTTACACTTGAATGATTGTGTATTTAGGCGCACCGCCCCAAGACGTTATACAGTAGGTTAATAGGGACTGGGCGAGGGCAAAGTAATTTTTTTTCATCAGCGTGACGTCACCTACATTTCGTAGGGTCTTAAAAACAAATATAAGTTTACGCAACCTATTGCTGAGGGTGTTGATGTGTTCGTGAAATCTCAAGTAGCAGTCAATTATGATTCCTAAGTACTTTATACTATTTGCTTTTTGGAGACGGGTGCAGTCACATGAGTTGTCATTTTCACAAGAGCAGGAGTGGGTAATTAAAGAATACAACGAGGTCGTCTGGGTTGTTTGTGTGTTGGACTTAAGGGAAAAGGCAATATATTTTGTCTTGTCCGCGTTTAGTGTGAGAATATTGTTATGCAACCAACTCGTCAACAACAAAGCCAGTCTGGGCATGCGCGTAAACTTCAGGCCATGTCTTTGCGCTAAACAGAAGGGCAGTGTCATCTGCAAAAGTTATAATTTTTCCCTGGGGGATAGTGAGCATGCCCAGTTCGTTAATGTATATGAGAAATAAGGTTGGAATGAGTACGCTACCTTGTGGCACACCATATGTGACGGTGCGTTCTTCGCTGATTATATCATCGATCTTAACGAACTGGGTACGCTCACTCAGGTAGTCCTCAAAAAGTTTGAGTTGTTTCCCCCTTATGCCTATTTTTTCCATTTTGTGAATAAGAATGGGTACAGAAACTGTGTCAAAGGCTTTAGCAAGGTCTAAAAAGATACCGAGGACCTTCTGCCCCTGATCCATGTTTGTGACAACATAATTAGTCAGATCATGAATCGCATCGGACGTTGACTTGCGAGCCCGAAAACCATATTGGGAGGGTGAAAATATGTTAAACTTTTCTAAGTAGTCTACGAGCCTATTATGGCCATGTGCTTTTTTATAAGGCAATTTGAAATTCTATCCCATCCTACAGCACAGTCGCTACGTAGGGATGTTAACAGATTACCAACTTCATTTTCGTCCGTCGGTAAAAGTGACATAGACTGTAAGAAGCCACTGTTGACAGTCTGGGATGCTTGGTCAAATGACCTAGAAACTATTTGTTCTGCGAGATTTTTACCGATTTCTGCAAAGTATTTATTGGCCAGATTAACGGATTGCTGTGGAGTAGGTGACATGTGTAATAATTGTGGGCGCATTCCGTATTAGATAAATAGTGATAATATCGCGAAGCCAACCAAAATAAAAATCAGTACTAATGATCTGATAGCTCTTAAATTTTTGACTATTCAATTTGGTCGGGTTCGCGATATTATCACTTTTGTTGCATTTCGGAACACGGCATGTGTTGTCCTGTCTTTCTTATGAGGTCTATTGAATATTGCATTTATGGCTGCCCAGATTTGTTTAGTGTTGTTTCCTGCGTTGTTAATTTCTTTTTTCTCAAATTCTAGTTTTGTCTTCCTCAGTAGCTTGTTGCAGTAGTTTCTGTATCTAGTGAATGTTGTTTTTAAAATTTCGTTGTCAGGTGACTTTTTAGTTTTTTTGTGTAGGTTGTCTCTATGCCGGATACATCGAAGAAGCCTGGGTGTGAGCCATGGCTTTAGTATATTTTTCCGATTAGAAATTTTAACAACTTTTGTGTTTGCATCAATCACCTGTGTTATAAGGCTGATCATTAACTTTGCAGCTATGTTAGGGTTTTCAGTGCGATAAACTGGTTCGAAGTCAATTTGCTTTAAGGCATCATCGAATAGTTTGTAGTTGATCCGGACAGTTGTTTTTTTTACAGATATTTTCGGCATTTTTTGCGAATAATAAGGTAGTGTCATGATCTGTCAGTGCCGAGTGGGCAACATAAGTTGATGCAGGTAGAGTAGTTTTAAGAATAAAGTGATCAAGGCAAACTTGGAGTCGTGTGGGCAGTGTGTGTGCAGGCAGAAGACCATGTGAGGCTAACAGATCGAGGTAACTATGTTTGGTTGAGTCGAGACACTCATCGTCAATGTTAATGTTTAAGTCGCCGGTGATAATTAGTTAGTTCCTGAGAAAAAGGTTCTTGACAGACAGACAGACGGACGGACGGACGGACAACAAAGTGATCCTATAAGGGTTCCGTTTTTTCCTTTTGAGGTCCGGAACCCTAAAAACAAAACGATACTAGTTGAAAAGTTTTAGGTGAAATGAAATTCGGTCAAATCTTTTTCGAACTTATGATAGGTAACCGTTATCAGGGCCAGCCCCTTTAGTTGGATCCAAGTTACGAAGTAAACCGGTCACAACATTAACATTCACTTCTATGTGACAAATGTCAGATGCTAGTTTCGAAAGGAAAAACAGGAGATGGACTTGCAGTATTAGATGAAGTGGGGTTGAGGAAAGTTGACCTGAAATAAGACAAATAGAATCTCCAGTGAGTAATGATTCATCGTTATATTTTAATGTATTAGGTATAGTATAGTATAGTAATAGGTAGAGTAGTAGCGATTTTTCACAAATGTCCAAAAGTGTTTAGGGTTATCTTTAATGGATTTTTCAGTTTGATTAAGATAACATTTATAACAAGAAGCTTCTATAGCCTTGACTCTGTCACGCAAACATTTTTTTTTTTTAAATAAAAATGTAACACATAAAAATCAAAAGTTATTGATTTTTATTTTTATAATCCAAGGGAAATTTAACACTGAATACCCGGCAGCAAAATCTTTCTATTTTTACCAATTTTATTTCAAAGAACACCGCCCTACACGACCGAGTTGTAGGCACTCTTTCAACTAGTCGCCGACTGACTGCCTACCAGTGCGCTCGCTACTTGTTGCCTTGCCAGTCTTTCGTGGAGATTGCTTTCGATCGGACGTCTGTACGTATCACGTGCCGCTATCGTTTCGCGAACAACGTCGTATAGTAGGTTGTTAACCTTTCGCATGTTCGGGCCCCCCGCTAATCGGACGTCCCTGTCTGTCGTTAATTTTAGATAAAATAAACAATGAAATTTATTGTTTTACGGAAACCGTTATTGTCGGTCTATAACAACGAATTATGCAAACCGGTGTACATAGTTAGCTTTGTTATTAAATATACTATCATATTACGTGTATATTTTGTAGTTTCTATTTGTATTTTTCTTTAAAAATATTGTGTAAGAAGAAAATTTTAGGTTATGCATGCAACTTACCAACTTTCTTTCAAAGTGTTTTCGAAATCTGCGCACATACACTTACACCATTTTTTCCCACTATAACACATTTATTTCCACATACATTCACATACATTTTGCACTTGTAAACACAATATTTACTTTACTATAAAATAATTACGCTAACATGGAATTCGCGAATCCGCCATTAGTCACGAGCGAGTCATTGCAACTGTCAACATCCGGTACCCGCCTAGGGCTGCCCGCACCGATTTCAAAAATAAACATCGATAGTTCGATGTCGTAACGTACGCATAATAATTGTATGTAATTTATGACGACTTTAGTACAATAAACTAGGAAAAAGTAGCCAATTGGAATTAATAATACTTATTGTAATCTAATTGGAATGCAGATGTATGATTTTTTGCAAAAATGGCCTCCACAGTTGATTGATATCTACTTTATTTATTTTATTAGATATTGTTGCTGGAGTCACAACTAATTTTGTATTGGTTTTACTTCATGGGATCGAACCAACAAGTATGCTATTGTGGAGTGAAGAATAAAGGATTGTTTCGAGAGAGCATTTTTGAAATAAACAAAACTCGTGAAGTCATGTTTCAAAATACATTTATTTACAATAACAAAAGTATAAAAGGGAATAATAATACAAATGGGCACTGGTTTATTAGTAAAGTAAAATTATATAAAACTTACACTTAGACATCTTAGGAAACAAATAACCCACAATACAGTTTTAGTCGTAGGTAGTGCGCTGGAGTCGAACTAATGCTTAGTTTTTGTCTGGAGTGAAGAAAGAATTGTTTCGAGAGAGCATTTTTGAAATAAACAAAACCAACAAAAATATAAAGGCAATATTAATAAAATGGGTCCTGGTTTATCAGGAAAGTAAAATTACATGAAACTTACAGTTATACAGTTGATTATGGGTACCAAAAACTGACAGATATTTACTTTACATAATACAGTTTTAAAAACCTAAATTTTTTAAACCTAAAAGTGCTGGAGTCGATAAGTGTAAAAATGCTAGCCGAACCCATGAAATGGAAAGAAAAATATTGAGCGCTCAGTGTTGATATAGTGGGTGCCGTAATGTCACAGTCATACATCGTCTTCTACACTCTCTCACATCACATCAACATTCAAACAAAAAACAACTGTTCATTTGGTTTCCTTTTTCGCCCACGGTTCCTTTGTTTGGATTCCAGATCCTCTGTTGAGGTATGCCACTTATCCCAACAGTCTTCCTCCAAGCAAAGGTAAACGTCACAAGTCATACAAAATGAATTAATTGATTTTTGCTCTTTGCTCCTTCTATAACACATCACACATCTCCTTCTATTAGTCCTTCCTTTCAAAAGTCTTGGACGGTGTAAAATATCTCGTCTTAGTCTCGTTAGTTTCGGTACCGGGCCAGCAAGAGCCTCTACTCCACAGGGGCGGTGCTTTGAAATAATGGCTTCTGCGAGCTGGTAACGAAAGTCACGATGACTCAACGCTGGTAAGTTACGACGTTGCAAAGACTTCACATACATCACAAAAGCATTATGAATACTTACATTCAGCAACCTTTTAAACTATTTTATATACCATTTTACACCTCTCTTTCTTTCCAATAAGTACATTGAGAGTTTTTGATCCTTGAGATCAATCCCTCCCATTGTTTTATTGTAGTCCCTCACACACACGGGCTTGACTAATGTCTTCCCGGCCTTCAATCCAACGTAAGTGTCGGCATTGTGATAGGTAGATATAATAGTCACCACCTTGGTGTCTTTCCATGACACGAGAGAAACATCACCACTATGGCGAGCTATTATAGTCCCCTTTGGCACGTTTTTCGACACTTTCGCGATGTCAGCAGGCACATTACGGCGAGTTACTCGAAGTGTCCCCAAACAGTCAAAGCCTTGACTCTTTAGGTATCGCGCTAACGATGGAGAATTATAAAAATTATCCATCGTTACGTTATGACCCCGACGGTCAAGACCTTGCAGGAGGTTAAGGACGACCTTAGTAGTTTTACCCCCTAAATCAGCACCAAGAGACGCATCCGTATTACCGAATGTGTCGGACTTACCTGTATAGATCTGGAATTTACTCATATAGCCAGTGCTGGATTCGCATAGCTCGTATGATTTAATTCCAAACCGCGCAGCCTTTGACCTTATTGCTTGTATCCAGGACAAGCGGCCCTTGAATAAGGTCAATGACTCGTCGATAGATATGTCGCGCCCCAGATTGTATAGGGTACTAAATTTCCCTTGGAGATGCTCAATGATGGGTTCAATTTTTTTCAGCTTCGCGGACATCACTGTATTTACTGAACCAGTTCCACCATTTGGAACAAAATGAAGGAACTTGTTCAGCAAAATGTACCGATTATGGGAAAGTATGGACCTGAAGTTCGCCATAGCGAGATGTCCACCTTTCCAATATTCATGCAGTGATGTCCGGGAATCTATAGCCATCACCATGAATATCCCGAAAAGAAGCAAAATCTCGTCTCCATCAGTCTCGGTCCACTGATGAATACGAGAGTTTGTTTTTAATACCCCTTTTTCCTTCAACGCGTCGGTGGTCTCTTTGGCATAACGATTCGTTTCCAGGACAATTCGGTCTATGATACTTTTGTCCCAGATATCGACAAAAGCATCATACCCCGAATCGTAGTCACGAATCGGTCCAGGAGCAGGGCCTGAAAACTCTTCAGGTTTTCCCCTGAACGATTCGTAACTTTCCTCCCAAGTAAACTCTGTCGAAATACGAAAAAGATCATCGACTGCGTTGTCCATTCCTTGCTCAATATCGTTGATTACATTTTGCGTGGGTTCGTCTAACTCATCATCACTGGGAATTCCCCTCCCATTACCAACTATATCAGTGATTTTGCCATCAAACTCATCATCATACTCACTATCAAAATCACTGCCATAGTCAACCAATCTTCTAGGCACCAGCCTAGACTTCGACGTCACTCCAGAAGTTGAGGGGCGCGGTTCAACTTCGGGACCGATGTCAATGTCAGCGTTTACAGGGGAAACATCGAAAGATGCTACCGCTGAGGTGGCACTAGTCGGTGGAGGTACTAAGAGGGAAACCCCTTGATCATACGTCTTCAGCCAGCGATGAACATGCCGCGGGTCCTGCTCCAACACCTGCTCAGCTTCCTCATCCGACATGTCCATCGCTTCCACCCTTTCGTAGACACTTTGACTGTGAAAGAAGAAAAGCAATTGAAGTAACACCATCACCACCGCCTCCTATACAAAAGAACCTGTAATATAAAATTTAAATACTTACAAGAGTGGCTCCTCTTGCTCACTTTGAACTCGCCGCATGGTACCGCTGGGGGTCTTTTCAATTTGAATTGACGCCCCAGTCGGTCGGATAGACCCCCTCGGTGTGATGATCACAGGGAACCCGCACAATCTGTGAAAATAAGATAAATTGCAGACAAAGTACTAAGATTTCTGCAAAGCTTCATTGCGTATAGTTACTAAGACGATATTTACCGTGGAGGGCTCTTCACCACCGGGTCCGAGGGTGGCATCCGTGCGGCGAGATCAAATAAGAGCTTCGACCGCACCACTGCGCTTCGATCGGAGGCACGGGACGACGGCCGCGACTCGCTTTCGGCATCCGATCGGTCCGTACTGACCGATCGGAGCCTTACCAGTCTTCTAAAAACAAAAATTAAATACAAAACTCAAAACAATGAACGGAACGAAAAACATACCCCTCCTTCTATCCCCCTCTCACCACCATTACCCAACAAAGCAAGTAAGATCATGTTCAATATTTTTTTTACATATAAAGTACAGACAACTTGTATTAACCCCAGGGGTTAAAGTCGGGCAGAGCCTTGCGAACAGTTATTAAAACAACATTTACCCTGGAGTAGCAAGCTCTACTATACGGTCGCGCCGTGCCACCGCGCTCCGATCGTAAGCGCGAGACGACGGTCGCGTCTCGGTCTCTGCATCCGATCGGTCAGTGCTGGCCGATCGGAGTCTTGCTAGTCTTCTAGAAACAAAAATAAATGCAAATGTCAAAACAATGAACACAACGAAAAAAGAACCCTATTTCGCCTTTCACCACCACTACTCAACAAAGCAAGTAAGTTTATGTTCAATAAAAGAAAAGTAATATTTTTAAAAATAACAACCCATGACTTTCTAACGCAAATAATTTTGTAATCAACAAAAAAAAATATCGAACATCGACTCACACAAACCACGCATGGACAACACTATTTCGTTCGTCTGCCAACCAAACATGGCGGACTTCCTTCGAAATATTTGTTAGCTTTGTCAATAATAGGTATGAATGATGACAAATGTGAAACTAATCACTAAATCTAATTTGTAAATAATAATAAACGATATATATAATCTAAAACTAATTGTTTCTACTCAAAAATCAAGATATCTACACAATAATCGACGAAAAATATGACGCAATCTTCGGCGAGTGGCCGATGCTTCCTCATAATTTCAATGCGATCGGTCAAATATTTCATCGATTTCTAATGAATAACACTTCACACACATTCTACAGTAATTTATATATAATTCTATGTATAAATCTCAATAAAATACTTACTGTTTCTTGGAATTCATCGCCTGTCAGTTTACTGCCGAAGTTTGATGTCGCTCAAGCACAATGCGCGCGTCTTTTTTATTTTTTTTTTAAGTTTTCGTTCCGTTCGCAAATAGCTTCTAAATATCCAATAATGAAGCCAGTATTATTTGCATGAGGTTGGTATTGCGTTTTTAATAGAAAACCAAACGCACCAATCAAAAAACAGCGGGAATTCAAATGTATTTTACATGATGCACATGGTGTATCATAAACAGTTGGGGCATTGAAATAACATGATGCACACGTGTGCATCATAAACACGTGAGGAGAGGGTGATCGACTGAAGGTCGCAGCAAGGTGATCGAACGCGCGCTCCCACCTCGGCCGGGCGGCGGTCGCCGGCTACGTCACGATGACGTAGTGCGGCGTGCGCGAGTCCAGTGAATACTGGTAGCCCGACATTATCCGAATGCCGGCGAATGTGAATATAATGCTAGATAAATGTTAATATATAATGTGTTTGTTTTTGTATTGTGTTTATATACATAAATAAATGTTGATGTAGGTATGTACCCCACAGTCGTATTCCAATCAAGAAAATTTTAATATGTTGATGTGCTTAGGCAAGACCGACTGTAATTATGCAGCTGCGCGTAGAACGTATGAGGTGCGCTTCGCGCAAATAGGCCAGGTGTGACAGTACCTCAGAGCGTGTATTCCAACGCCTGTATAACTGTTTTAGTGTGTGTACACCACAGACAGTGTATATGTTTGCCGCGGACCCCACGTGTGTGCAAAGGTGTCGAATGTGTATTAGTGTTGAAGGTGGACTTGTGAAACACGATCGCCGAAGTATGCAACAACAAGTGAATGTTTTAATCAACTAATACCTGCAGTCGGTAAGTACATTGCCAAAAGCACATCACATAAAAAAAACCCTTATCAGGGCTACGTTTAATATAATAACACAATTGTTTCTTGATAAACACACAGACTCAGGCTGGACTCAGATCTAAAATCCGGATCACTATGCCTACAAACAATATCAGCTGATACCTACGCGTCCTCTAAGGTTTGACGTAGCGTAGGTATCTTTCGTTATACGTTTGTTTGGCGGCACGCGACAAAGGATCATAAAAACCGCGCGGCTTCTTTGACACAAAACTTTAGGTACTAAACACATGAACTTTGTCGAGCGATCAGTGTTGCCTTTGATCAGTTTTATTTTTTTATTTTTATTTAATTATTTTTACTGGGGAAAAATAATTATCTCAGTTCCATTAAATGGTTACGTATGTGTACGCAGTACGATGCCGAATAATACTCTTACGGATCGGACAGGGGTTTTGTTACACGTTGTTTATTGAATGTATGCACAGAGGATAAAATTATCATACCAAAATAGGTAAAAAGAATGAAATTGAAGTAATTCCAGATAAATAAATTAGCGATGGGCGATTCCGAGATGTTTTAACAATCGAAAGAATCGAAGTCGTTAAAATAAACCATCGAGTCAACCATCGACTCGCCGTTCTACAAAACAATCGAGATGTTTTTCGATTGTTTCGAATCAGTGAAATCGACCGCTAGTTGTCGATTGTTTCGAGTCAGTGGAATCGACCGCTAGTTGTCGATTGTTTCGTGTCAGTAGAATCGACCGCTAGTTTTCGATTGTTTCGAGTCAGTGGAATCGACGATTGTTCGAATAGGTCACCGAGTCTCGCTCGGTCCCCGAGGTCAGTCGATTGCATGCATCGAGTTATCGATTGCGCATGTTAGTTAGAGGCGAGAGCGTGCCAGACTCGAGTCGAGCGAGCTGCGCGTAATTTGTGAACGTTTACCTTTACTTACGATTACGATGCACTGTTTTATTTTTAACTAGTTTTTAAATTCATCAAAATGCCACGAATTTTTAAACAATCGCGCCAACCAACCAACTCGCGCCAACCAACCAACTCGCGAAACCCTAAACCATCGAGGAACAACTCTCGACTCGAATGAACGCGTCATGCGCCAGTCGCAATAACGGACCGAGTCGGACTCGAGTCCAAGTCGAAACAATCGAGAACCATCGAGATGTTCGAACAATCGAATAAAACCTCTCGCCATCGCGCATCGCCTAAATAAATGTGTATGATAAATACATGGTGCTCACATATTTACAATGTAAAAGTAAGTAGGTATACGATTTTCCTAGAATATTAACAAGTAATAAGTACGTGTGTGAGTTAAAGTAATCACTGAGTGAGTGTATGAGTAAATTAATGTCATAAATATAATTAATTAATTAACTATACAATTTAATTAGCAGCCAGTTTGATTTTGTCTAGAATCTAGATTGTCCTATGGAGCAGGACCAGCATGTTTCTTTAGAGGTCATCTTGTAAATAAAACACAAATGCGTATAGGTACGAATCAGGATGGGAAAAACGCGCTCGGGCGGCGCGTAGTGGCGTGGCTTCCAACAGTTATGGCCATATTCATAAACGATGATTAAAGTTATATGATGTTTAAACGTCAAAAATGTATGGTTAAACAGACGCTTCTCATTACTTAACTTTAACCAGCGTTTATGAATAAGGGGGTTAGTGCCCGATGGTCTTCGACGCTGGTCCAATTTATTTTTGTCTTGTCGTTTTTCTTAGAATCTTTCAGGTAAACATTGAGCTCTTTCTGATACACGGCGGGATGTGGGATATTCTCACGATAAAAAATTATCATTCCTATGAATAGACGTATTGGTGTTTCTGGGTATGATCTTATTGCTTCGACCTTCTCGTCAGTTGGCTTAATTCCTTTGGTGGTTATAGTGTAGCCCAAAAAGTTGAGTGTTTGTAGGCCAAATGTACACTTAGCTACATTTAGTTGTAGCCCATGGTCATTAAGCCTTGTGAATACCTCTTCGAGTTCTCTTCTGTGCTGTTCTTTTGTTTCAGAAGCCAACAAAATGTCGTTGACAAACGGGAAAACTGGGAGTCCTTGTAGGACATTGTCTATGTGTCGTTGGAACGTTTGCCCAGCGTTGCGCAAACCGAAGCACATCCTCGGAAATTCGTATAACCCGAATGGTGTGATTACGGCAGTCTTCTGTATATACTCTTCGCGAGCCCTCACTTGTTAATAGGCCTTTTTCATGTCGATTATGAAGAAGTATTTCTTCACCAGCAAGTTGTAGGTGAAATCATGCAGCCTTGGAATGGGGTAACAGTCTGGCACCGTCACTGTATTGAGTCGACGATAATCTCCACAAAGTCTGTACTCGCCATCCTTCTTTAGGACAAGATGTATTGGACTGGCCTAAGGACTCTTCGACGGTCGACAAATACCTTGCTCAATCATGACGTCAAATTCTGCCTTGGCTGCCTTGTACTTGTGCGGTGGAACGGGGCGTGATTTCGCATGTAATAGCGGGCCGGTAGTCTGTATGTGGTGTTCCACTTCGCTGTGGTAGAGCTTCAAATTCGATCTGGTGATGTCTGGGTACTTTGCGAGCAGATCATGGCTGCTAGTCATCTACGGTGTTGATGCTGGAGTCTGAAGTTGACGCTACGCAGTCGACAACGGACAGGCCTGTTTTTTTGTCTATTAACCTTCGTCCGTGTATATCTACTGTGAGTTGGTGCTTATGTAGGAAATCAGCCCCCAATATCGGTCTGGCCACTTCGGCGACAACGAAATTGCACATATATGGTCGACGTAGTCCGATATTCAACGTCATATTCCGTTCCCCATATGAGGGTATTCGTAAGCCGTTGTCGGCGTACAAATATTCGGTCGGCGTCGTTTTTTCTCTGCGTACCCTCTTGACAGGAAATACTGAGACATTCGCCCCGGTATCGATGAGGAAATGCAGACAAGTTCCCAACTGTCAGAGCCATTTATAATCTACGTCGCCGCGAATCCCTCAGGGAACTGTTTAAAACGATTAATATTATGACAGTACCTTGCCAATTCATTTATGAAAATATCATGTATGTAAGAAAAAATCTACATCTTTTTAATAAAATAAGTGATAGTACATAATTTTAATACTAGAAACAAAGACAAAATAGATCAACCATTTTTCAGATTAGCTAAAGTACATTCATCTTTTATGGGGTACTGTGTTAAATGTTATAACAAAATACCTTGTGATATATTGCAATTAAATGAAAGGAAATTTAAAACTCATATTAAAAGTACACTATGTAAACAAGCGTATTATACATTAGAGGATTATATCCAAGATAAGAATGCTTGAAAACATGCTGGTCCTGCTCCATAGGACAATCCAGAGTCTAGACAAAATCAAACTGGTTGCTAATTGAATTATATAAATAATTATATTTTATGACATTGATTTACACTCACACACTGACTTATTTCTTGTTAATATTCTAGGAAAATCGTATACTTACTCTTACAGTGTTTGTAAATATGTGAGCACCATGTATCTATCATAGAATTAATTTATCTTTATTGCTTCAGTTGCATTTTGTTACCTTTTTTGGTATAGTATTTTTTTATTCTGGGTGCATCGTCTTCACATATAATTATATAATGAATGTACTATGATAAATTGTATGTAAAACATTTTAAAAGAGTAACGGTGGAGTTTCTTGCCCGTTCTTCTCCATACGAAACTACATTTTGGAATGGGCGACTAGAATCAATTCTATTTTTTAAATGTAAATGTTGACGTTCTAAAGTGCCTTATAAGTGCCTAATTGAAATAAATGCTTTGACTTTGACAACTCTTTTATGAAAAGACGGTGTCGGGTTACGTCGCTGACTTCGGCTCCCGTCGTAGCCAAATTCGGGACTAGTTTTTCTGGCTCGTATTCATATTACTTGCAAAGTTGCAGGGCCTCCGACAGCGAAACGCTTCCTTGCCGAACTTGTGTTGGAAATAGCAAATCGATTAGTCACGTTTTGTGGACTTCGAACGAGGTCTTGAACGGTATCTACCTCGCTGCGGTCCACGGTGGTAGGTACGCGATCTGTCCATTTTGCCTTGATAAGAGTTCGGATATCCCCGCATTTGGCAGACAATTAAGACAGATTTTATTATTTGGGAAAACATTTTCAGCAGTTTCCAGAATACTATTGAATCAACGACACGTATTTTTATTATCTCATACAGTCCACAATAAGGAACAAGGAACATTTTGGTCCGAACGAGCCTGATAGATCAAGCGATAAGAGAACCGCATTCCAACGCTGAGGTCTATGCAAAAAAAAATTTAAAAAGTAAACAGGTGTTCGTCGTATTTGCACAGTTTTGGATAAATTGGTGATTTTCAAGATATTACGAGTGACCTGTGTTATCGAGCTTCATTCCTCAAGAACTGTGCTTCATATTGGTGTAAATTTCACACGTAAAGAACCACCACAACGATGGAAACAGCCGATCAAATTCTCAGTGAATTGGAGGATTTATACAACACCATTATTAAAACAAAAGAGAACTTTAAGAAGTGTTCCAAGGCACGCTTAACCACCGCAAAAATACAGTGTATTGACGAGTATTGGGTATCGTTTAAAAGTGCACATAGAAATTTATTACGAGTGGTTACGAGAGATAAACGTAAACAGTTCGAGTATTTTAATGTAATGTAAAGCACCGATCCCCGCGTGGCTTGACCAGACTCGATAAATCGAATGAACCCCAAGATTCGCACTAGCCCCTGGAGCCTCATGCTTCATGGTGTTACAGAGGCCATTGCATATCAAGAAGTAGACCGGCGGCGCGGTAATGGTCAGGTAGACGTGCCCTTAGGATAGGAAAGGATTGCGAGCCTACCGGATATGCATCCTTGAGTAAGCATTGGACTAGTGGAGAGACGGGTGGTATTTATTTATAGGAGGGCATCTTTTCAGATAGAGCTTCTTGGGTACGTTCCATTGTTTTCTTAGCTCTTTTCTATGCCGTTGCTTCGCTATGTTCTGCGTTGTTGTTTTCATGTCGTCTTCTGAGTTCTCGCTGCTACCAGTTTCTGGTTTCTTGCAGACATCACTAGCGGCTTTCTTTATCTTGTTTCTGTCTCCAGCCATGCCCTTCCAAAACGTGATTCCCATGTCGAAGTATTTCATGTCCTGTTTTAGGTTGTCGTTCCATGTGTATATCGGTCGTCCGACTTTCTTAGCTTTAGTCTTATGCTGTATTTCTGAATGCAACAGGTGTGGTTTATCCCGTCTGAAGACATGCACAGCAAGCACATCCTGTGGTCCTTGATACGTTTTGTTACGGTTTTTCCGTCTAAGAATTGGTGCATTTTCTTAGTTTTTGGTTTATTCCTGGCGTGGTTAATGAAGTCTCTCATGATAACTCGTTCATATCTTCTGAGTCTTAGATCTGTTCACCTTAGTGAGGGTCGATACTTTTAACCCATAAATCATACAAGGTACGATAACCATTCTGTACATGAGTCTGGCTAACTTCCAGTCCATCTTTGAGTTTAGTATGAATGGTAGTAATGATTTGGCGTTTCTCGTGGCCTGTTGGCATCGTTTTCTAATGGTGCTTTTTCTGTTTAATGTGGATGTTATGAATGTGCCTAGGTATTTGATTACGTCCACTGTTGGTAAACTTATTCCGTTGAGGGTCACGCTGGTCGTTTGCTGTGATGTTATGGGGTCTCTAATTAAAAAAATTGTTTTTGTTTCGTGTATTTGGAGGCCTACGCTGTTTAGTAAGGGTTTAATGTGGTATAAGATCCGTTCTAGTCCTTCTAGATCATCTGTAATGAGGATAAGGTCGTCCGCAAATGATAATACCAGGGGGAGTGAAATTTCGCTGTCCTGATCTAATTTTATTAAATGGGTTTCGTCTTCAAGGGTTCTAAACTTCATCGATTAACAATGTAAAAAGGCGAGAGGACAGGGGGCACCCTTGTTTAACTCCTTTTCCTTTGACAATCCACATGCTTTGCTGACCGCATCATTTGATGCATGTTCTTTCATTTAAGCATGCCTTTACTATCCTGTTGGTCATCGATTTGTTGGTTCGTTCCAACAATATATCTCTTAATGCCTTGAATCAACGTTGTCAAAGGATTTTTCTATGTCAAGGGCGAGTACGTTAATTCGTTTACCTGCACGCCATTCCTCTTCTAGAATCCTTTTGAGCGTAAAAATGTGGTCATCTGTTGATCTATTGTTTAAGAGCGCTGCTTGGTAATTCCCCAGCTCCGTTATTGTATCGTCTAGTTTTTTTAGTAAGTATGAGGCGTAAATTCTGTAGCCCGTATTACAAATCGTTATGCGGCGAAAATCGTTTGCATCTATAGGTTTTTTTTTTTTTGGGATTGGGACCTGTACGGTCTCAAGCCACGTTTCGGGTACAGTGTTCTGCGTCCAGGCTTTATTCATGTGTTTAGTTACAGCTTCCTGTAATATTTGGGGCATCGCTTTGTACAGCTCGGTTACCACTTGGTCCGTTCCGGGAGCTGTCCCGTTTCGCATTTTATAGATGATTCCCGTTATTTCGTCCACCATCGGTCCTTCGCAGTGTGGTTCGTTTATTGGTTTTGTTATATTAACCGTCGGTGTCGGTATATGATAGCCCTCGGAGTTTTTTAGTATTTCTTCCCATTTGGACATCGGTATGTACGCGGTTTTTGTTCTGCGTTTTGTTTGCTGTTTACTTTTCCTGTAGAATGAGTAGAGCGTTTGCATGCGTTTTGCAGGGTGGATTTTCCCAAGTCCGGTGAAGTATGCTCTGCATGTTTTTTGTTCTTCCAGATGTTTAACCCTTTGTAGTGTTGTCTGACATTATTTTACTCGGTTATGTCTATTGGGATTATCTGGTTGTCTGCTATGTAGGAATTTGGCTTTTTGTAGGTTAGCAAGAGCTAGTCGATGATCCCTTGAGCTCAGACTGAGCCCTTGAGTACATTGGCTGAAAAGTGAGAATTTCCTGGGCAGCGGCTTTTAACACCTCCGTAATGGTATTCCAGGGTATTTCGATGTTTTCATCTCTTGGGGTGATGCTTAAATTTTCTGGTTTTTTGTTATGCATTCTTGGTATTTTGTTTTGGTAGACTTTCTATTGAGCGCGGCATAGTTGCATTGTTTATGATTGAAAAGCTTGGCCTCCATTGTTGTTTCATTCGTACATTGTCGTTGCTTTTCAACCGACTTCAAAAAGAAGGAGGTTATCAATTCGACATGTTTTTTTTTTTTTTTTTTTTTTTATGTATGTTCGGGCTTAACTCCGTCGTTTATAGACGGATTTGCAAAATTCTTTTTGTGTTCGAAAGGGGTTTATTCCGAAATGGTCCCATTCAAATTTCATATAGATCTGATGATGCGTTTCGGAGACAGACAACGGAACTCTCCAAAAAATTACAGCAAATCAACCGCGAATGCTGCTATCGCATAAATATGCATTGTTTTGACCCCAAGGATGATGAAATTTGGAATTGGTTTGGGGGAGGTAACTAAAAAGTGAAAAATAAAAACTTTTTTCAAAAAAATAACAACCGACTTCCAAAAAAACACTACAAAGTGCAAAATAACTTTAATTTCGGAAGTCGGTTGTTATTTTTTTTTAAAAAGTTTTTGGGTATTGTGTTTAGTTTTTTAGATTTTGTTTACAATTCTGTTTTTTCTTTCCAATCGCCAGATTATTTTATGGTTGGATATGCAGCCAGCGGCCAATTCACCTTTAATGAAGTGAAAGAGTTTTTCTGTTGCGTGTGATCGCGTTGCATGATGTGATCTAATTGCGATTTCTGGGTGCCGTTCGACCATGTTA
The DNA here is from genome assembly GCA_949987655.1 of Polymixis flavicincta. Taxonomy (NCBI): domain Eukaryota; kingdom Metazoa; phylum Arthropoda; class Insecta; order Lepidoptera; family Noctuidae; genus Polymixis; species Polymixis flavicincta. The sequence continues at coordinate 24,731,116 of OX465188.1, read as the reverse complement.
TTTTGCATGATGATCTAGCTTTTGTCGTTTCAATTTGAAGTTTTTCCCTGTTAGCTATGTCCAGTAATAATTCGCCGTTGTGTTCATGGTGTAGGTTTTGTTGGATCTACTCTATGCGTTGGAAATTTTGTGTATCATGTCGACCAATATGAGCGTTGAAGTCACTGAGTATTATAAGTGTGCATTTTCTTGGTTTTTGTCTAATCAAGTTCAATATGCCTGTGAAGGATCTGATGGCTTTCGAGGTACAACTGTTGATGTGTGAATTGATTATGTACAGGTGAGTTGTTTTCTCTTTTCCCGTGCCTACTTCCAGGGTGGCTGACATCGCGTCGGTATCCTTTTTACTGTTGAGTAGTTCAATTTGGGCATCCTTTCTTAATAAAATTGCAAGACCCCGATGTCTGTTGCCCTCAGTTCCTGAAAGATGCCATTTGTAGTGTTTGGAGCTGTATGCCCCTGAATTCATCCCTGTTTCCTGTAGGCTGGCTATATGAATGCCTCTACGTGAAAGTTCAGCGTCTATTTGGTTTTTTTTTTTTGCCGGGTTTCGAGGCGCCGCGGACGTTCCACGTTGCAATACACAAGTCTGGGCAAGTGTACTTAATTGCGATAGAGGTCGGATTTCGGAGTAATTTGTATCCAGTGTCGTCCGCAATTACGTGTGATAACTGTGTAAATAGTGTTGTCTGTCGTTGTTCACATGGCGTTAACGAGTTAACCGTTTGCAGGTTTTTCGTTTGAGGCTGGGGTTTCTTGGGTTTATCATGTTCTTGTTGTGTATTGCACCGGTTACCGAATGGCTTGGTATTATGTGGTGTTTTAATGTTGGTTGTAATTTGCATTAGGTTTATCCGGGTGTTGCTGTATTGTTTGTCATTGGTCCGGACCCAGCTATCATAGTGGTGATTCTGGTAGAGGATGTGTATATTGCCGGATACAGTATGTCCCATAGGTGAATAAACCTGTGTATTTCTGTTGTATATATGCACATGCACGTTTACGAGGTAGAATTCAGACGCGGCGATAATTATATCTTCACCACTCCAGAATGCTTCGTTAAATTGCGCGGTTATGTAATTTGTTATCCTTCGTTCCTGGGAGAGATTGCTGTAGGGGGGAAATTCTTGTATATTATTTAGAAGTGCTAGGTGAATTCTAGCATCATGTTGATGTTCCAAAACATACGTGGCGAGGTCTTGACGGACATTTCTGTGATCAAATGTTAAGCCCATTATAATGTTTATTTGGTGAGCGATTGCTCTAAACAGACAATTTCCATCCTTTGAAATGGGTACAATTATATCCAAAATAAGCGCTTTTGTTTGTAGAACAAGTCAGAAACACGTGCACGTAGGGGCTGAAGCTCGCTAACTTAGGGCGTGTTTTATGAGCCGACCTTTTTGGTTAGTTAAAATTCTTTGTTTATCTGTAAAGCAAAAACATGCGATGCTAACTTAAGAGGTCGGGGTAGCTATTTTAACGGTTTATTCTCGTTGTCCCCGTAGGCCATGTCCCCGTTAAAGAGGACAAAGGGAATTTAATAAAATAATTAAAATTACTTCCCGTTGTCCCCGTTAATGGATTGTAATCTAACCTAAAAAAAAAAAGAGAAAAGATTTGATTGTTTGTATGTTTGCATTGAATAGGCTCCGAAACTACTGAACCGATTTTAAAAATTCTTTCACTGTTGGAAAGCTACACTATCCCCGTGTGACATAGGCTATATTATATTTAAAAAAAAAATAGTGCTCCTTACTAAAACTGCAATAATGTAACCCAAGGTGTTAATAAATTACCTAAAATATTATTTACATCGCAGTTCGAAGTATCAGGTTGTCATAACTAGGTAAGAGTATACCTAACATAGGTATGTCAGCTAGAAAACGCTTTATGCCTTCGAAGTACCAGGTTATCATGACACGGTAGGAGCTCACCTAACATAGGTGTGTTAGCTAGAAAAATCTGTATGCTTTCGAAGTACCATTTTGTCCTTACCTAACAGGTTTGTCTGCTAGAAAACTCTTGATGCCTTCGACGTACCAGTACCAGGTTGTCACAACTCGGTAAGAGCACACATAACAAAGGTATGTCAGCTAGAAAACGCTTTATATAGATTTTGTATGAATGACTTTTGGACGGACAGGACAACGTCTGTCGGGACAGCTAGTTTTTAATATGATTACTCCTATGTTTGGTTAGCTCCCAACAAGTTATGACAGCCTGGTACTTCGAAGGCATAAAGCGTTTTCTAGCTGACAAACCTACCTATGTTAGGTGAGATCCTACAAAGTTATAAAAACCTGGTACTTCATGCACGATACCAATTTCTAAAAAAATCTCCTTGGAAACATGTTAACATTTGTTATTTGTTTCTATATTTTAATTTTAAATCTATAATATACAAAATACCTTTCATTTTAGTTCTAGGATTGCCGCTACTCGCGTTTAAAAAAGAAATAAAATTTAAAGTGGTCAACGATACGTGAAATCTTAACTATTCGTTGTCCGTACGTATATAACGGGGACAACTGTAAGGAAATTTTTGAAGTCCCGTTGTCCCCGTGACGGGGACACAGATTACGGGGACAATGGGAATATACGATTTTAACCATGTGTTTTCGATTGAATAATTTTTTTGGCCGTTGTCACTGCAATCCAATTTGAGGAATAATTCGTTGCTGTGTTACAATAGTAAGATCCTTAAGTACGGCGTCATGGACGGTACCGTATTTTGTGCTAGAATAATGCATGAATCAGTTCTTCCCCCTGTTATAGTGGGTGTAAACACGCGGATTAAGGTGGTTTTGACAGCAAGGCCCGTCGTATGCAGTAGCAGATGAATCCCTGTAATATAAGGAACGATCTCACCGGATTCTTCAGCGGGGCCTGTCGTCCCTCAGCAGTCTCCGCTGCAGGCGGAAGTGCACTTATATCACTTTTGCTCACTAGTTTTGTAATTTATATAAAGTGTAACCGAATATACACACGTCCTCTGATTGAGCCAGAGAGAATTGGATCTTATTTCAAGGGAATGAGACCGATTTCACAAGAAGCTACATAGCCCGCACTCACACTAAAACACGGTTCGATTTCGAAGCCTGACGGATAAATCAACATCTGGTACGCGCGAGCAAAGGCGACCGTATGCGTCGACGGCTCAACTGCAACTCGTAAACAGTTCGAGTATTTTAATAAGGATGAATACAGTTTATGTGAAGAAACGTTTATGCAAATCAAAGCCGATATTAAGGATTTGTTAACGTCAGCAGCATCGGCATCTGGAAAAGCTAAAATGGTGGTCGATGCTTCCAACCGTAGACAGAGCTCTATCTACGCTTCCAACATATTAAAACCAGAATGTACAAGCTCCACAAGTCAAATTACCAAGGATACAATTGCCTTCATTCACGGGTAATTACGAAGACTGGCCAACTTTTCAAGACTTATTTTTGTCATTTGTTCACAAAAACGCAACACTCAGCAGTGTGCAGAAACTCCATTATTTGAAGACGAGCTTCACTGGCGAATCTGAAGCGAATTATACCCAAGCGTACGAAATTCTGAAAAGTCGATACAGTAACAAGCGTCTCAGTTACGTCATTCCTCAAGCGCATGTTTAATCAAAAGAAACTATCTAACCAGACTGCTAACCACATCAAGTCCTTGCACAATACTACTACAGAGTGCCTACATAGTCTAAAAAATCAAGGCCTTAAAATTTAATCTTGGGATCCAATGATTGTGTTTGTGGTCGTGCAAAAGATGGATATGGATATTACATAAAGAGTGGGAAGGTCATGTGAGTACAAATGACGGTGATACGCTGCCAACGTCATCCTCATTAATGAAATTTATAGAATCAAGATTTCGTACGCTTGAGCTGATATCGCCTTCTTCGTCAAAGGAAAAGGTTCGAGAATGTTCACTGCATATTTCTACTGCTGAAAAGAATGAATGTTCTATGTTTAAGGGTGACCATTCACTCAGTCATTGCAAAGACTTTGGAAAAATGGAACCGACGCAAAGATATGAAGTAGTGAAAACCAAGTTTATCTGTTTTAATTGCTTGGTTCCTGGCCACTCCGTTAAAAATTGTAGGCTGTCCACATCATGCAGACTCTGTCGAAAATGTCATCACACGCTTCTTCACCGAAAGGAAACAACCACAGTTACCCAAGGTTCACCAAGTAATGAAATACGACCGAAGGAAACAACCGAAAACAATGTAGAAGGTGGAGAAGAAGTCAAAACGAGCGTCAATACAGAGATGACGTCACAATCACAAATTTACACCGGGAAAAGAAGCAGAATTGCACTATTAGCGACAGGGAAGTTTGGCATTCATTCCTTCTGCACATGTGGCTTCCCTGGTACCTCATTACCAGCAGAACTATGTGAAAGTCTATTAACTGCTCCCAAATTACAATGTTCTTTTTATATTTTTTTCAATGTCTGACATATGCTCGTCATTATTTAAAATTATACATCAATTTTAATGTCGACTATTTTTAGTGTTTGTCATGGAAATTATGTCACTTTGTTTATATAGGTTCATTTTATTTATGTAGATTCTTAAACATATTGTGAATGAGAGAACGTTGTAGGCCTTACAGGCTGTAGATTTGTAGACGATTTTCTATTCTGTATTTTCATTCCTCTAAGTACCTGGTACTTATTGACAGGCCTGCACTGTCCTCCCATGCCTATTATCACTGTAATTTGAAAACATTGTTAAATCCAATGATTTTTAAAAGAGTAATCGTGGAGTTTCTTGCCGGCTCTTCTCCATAGGAAGCGACAATTTGGAACTGTGCATCTAGCTTCTGACGTTTCATAAGTGCCCATGCAGGTTTACATGAAATAAAATATTTTATTTGATTTGTGTGACGGCAGTATTAGTACGAAGTGAAGATGGACACACTACTGTGTTGTGGCCGCTAACAGATCCCGGATCAGAGAGTTGTTTTATTACCGAAAGAGCTGCTAAAATATTACAGCTTAGAAGACAACCATTTTCAGGAAGCATATTAGGAATGGGATCTATGAAGTCAAAAATCAAGCATTTAGTTCAGGACGAGGTATTATCAAGGTGTTCGAAGTTCAACCTCAAGATTGATGCTTATGTCATAAGCAAGCAACTGACTACTGAGATTCCCAAAACAACTATCAGGGTACAAGACTGGCCTCACCTCACTGGGCTTAGTTTGGCTGACCCTAACTATTACACCTCAAGTTCAATAGATTTGCTTTTGGGTCATGAAGAGTATGCATAAATACTACTGAATGGTGTCATGAAGGGTCCTCTAGGATCACCATGCGCGCAAAACCACTATTGGATGGATTTTATTTGGAAAAATAGATGACGATACACAACGAGAGCAAACTACAATCGTCATATTGTTTTGTAATGATCCAAATCTACTGACCAACCTTCTCATAAATAAACTCTCTAATACTTTAAAAAGCAATAGTAACCCGCACCATATCAAACAGTAAGCAGATAATTAAACCGTGGATTACCAACGGCATACTACGGTGCATAAGAAACCGTAATAAATTACAAAAACGTCATAAATCTGATCCATACAATGATATCACAAAGATAACCTACATTAGATACAGGAATTACTGTAACAATTTGATAAAAAAACTAAAACGTAAATATGAAAGGGACCTGCTAGCAAAATCTGTTACAAATAATAAGCTACTTTGGAAAAATATTAAAGAAATCACTTATTCCACCAAGTCAAATAATAATAACTCTGAACTATTAAATATCAAGTCTTCCCCTCTTGAATCAGTAAATTTTATCAACGATCACTTTGCCAACGTTGGTAAACAGTTGGCTCAGCAAATTCTGCCTAGTAATAATTACCCTATAGAGCAACATACCAAGCTACCTACACAGTGTAATTCTTTTGTCCTCCTGGATACTGACCCCAATGAAGTTGATCGAATCTTGATGGGCCTTAAGTCTGATAGTGCCCCCGGCTGGGATAATGTCTCGACAAAATTTCTGAAACACGTACGAAAGGAAGTTGCTCCAGTAATTACTCACCTTGCAAACCTATGCTTCCAAAGCGGCACCTTCCCTGACCTACTGAAACATTCCATTATTACTCCCGTCCATAAATAAGGGGGGAGACAGAGATGATGTCAACAACTACAGGCCAATATCTGTTTTACCATGCATTTCTTAAATACTGGAAAAATTAATTAATAATAGACTAACAACATATTTCTCCAAATTTAATTTACTATCTCTCGCCCAATTTGGCTTTAGACATGGCTTATCCACTGAAGATGCAGTTACAGCACTGAGTTCTTTAGTAACTGAACATCTTGATAAGGGAAATAAATGCCTGACTGTTTTCCTAGATCTTAAAAAAGCTTTTGACACCGTCTCTGTCCCTCTCCTTGTGAGCAAACTTGAAAAACTTGGAATAAGAGAAATCCCTCTGAAATTGCTCAAAGACTACCTCTCGTCTAGAAAGCAAAGGGTTAAGGTGGGTGAATTGACCAGTAGTAACGTTGAGGTCACCTACGGCGTTCCCCAAGGCAGCGTACTGGGCCCTACACTATTCCTGGTATATATAAACGATCTCTGCAACATGCATATCAACAATGCAAAAGTATTTTCATACGCCGATGATACCGCTGTCGTTTTCTCTGGGAACTCCTGGCAAGATGTGAAACTCAAAGCTGAGATGGGTATGGCACAAGTAGCCAATTGGCTAAACAATAACTTGCTCACTTTAAATAATAATCAAAAACCAATTACATTTGCTTCAGCATCAACAAAAGTAGTCAGCCAAGTGAGGATCTCAAGCTAAGAATACACACTTGTGGAGATACCAATAACAGATACTGTAACTGTTCATGTATCAAACAGGTAAATCAAACTAAATATCTAGGCGTGATCGTCGATCAGCGACTATCGTGGTATCCACATCTTGAACAGGTCTCAAATAGGGTTAGAAGATTAAGCTGGATCTTTAAAACACTTCGATATGTTGCTCCAAGAAATATCACCAGTAAACGAGACGCCCCCAGAAATATTTTAAATGACATCTACATAGCACTAGTGCAGTCTGTCTTATTGTATTGCATCCCTGTTTGGGGAGGTGCAGCGAAAACAAATTTTATAGCTGTGGAGCGATCTCAACGAGCTCTGATAAAGATAATGTACTTCAAAAATAAAAGATACCCTACTGATATCTTATATAAAATGAGTGATCTCCTTTCCGTAAGAAAATTGTACATTGTCCAAATAGTCTTAAAAAAGCATAAAACCCTGCCATATGATCCAAACTTATTACGGAAAAGGCGGACTGACATTGTTGCACGAATTCCAAAAACTAAAACTATGTTTGCTTGCAGGCAATTTAATAAACGGTCTGCTCAACTATACAACAAAATTAACAAACATATTTACTTATACACAAAAAAAAGTTATGAATGTAAGAAAATAATAACTAGTTGGATAAAGACACTTACATATGATGAAACAGAGGCACTTTTGGAACACATAAAGTAGCAGATACACTCACACATACACTCACACATATACTCACACATATACTCACACATACACTCGCACATCCACTCTCACTTACACTGTAACATACAATCTCACAGACACTTTCATATACAGACACACTACGCACAGGTATTCACACTCGAATCACACTCTCACTAACATATTTGTTTTTATTTGATATTTTAAGTGCTTACGGATGTCTTGCAAATTTATTGATATTATGCTGTACTATGGAAGAGCGGAGTCTCCTAACACAGGCATTGTTTGCTTAAAAGGAGGCTCCAAACACGAAACCCTTTTTTGTAAACTGAAGCATAAATAAAATTATTTTATTTTTATTTTTTTATTATTTATGCATCATCAGGGGGAAATTGACGATATGTTAAAGGTCTTATGGGAAATAGATACAAACACAACAAGAAGTTTAACAAAAGATGAAGAACTTTGTGAGTAGATATATGAAAAAACCTATAAGAGAAACGAAGAAGGACGAAATATGAGAAGCTACCATTCAAAACCAACAATCCTAAATCAAACAGGACTCAAATAATGGGAGATCTTCCTCGTGTAAGAGTCACACCATCACGCCCTTTCCTACACAGCGGTGTAGATTTTGCTGGCCCATTCACAGTTCTGTTATCAAAGGGAAGAGGAGGCAGAACCATGAAGGCATATATTTCTATATTTATATGCATGAGTACGAAGGTCATTCACCTGGAGTTAGTCGGTGACTTAACTTCGGAAGCATTTATTAGAGCCTTCAGCAGATTCGTCGCTAGAAGAGGCAGATGCATCCATTTATGGAGCGACCAGGGTAGAAATTCCATCGGAGCCAACAAGGATCTCGTGGAGGCCTGGAATAAGGCTAAGTTGGAATTTAAGGGTTAAGTGGCAGATTCTCTTGCAAGACGGCACACAATAGCACTTCATCCCCCCTTACAGCCCGAACTTTGGTGATGAGAGTACTGTGGCAAAGATGGCAGAATGAATATCTGTCTAGATTATAACTGAGACCGAAATGGATAAAACACAGGAAAGAGTTTGAAATTAATGACATTGTCTTAATAAAACAAGACAATTTGCCGCCTGGAAAGTGGTTGCTTGGTCGCATTATGGCAAAGCATCCTGGACCAGATAATGTTACAAGGGTTTATAGCGTGTTACATTTTAGCGTAGCCAGATTTTAATTAAAATGGAACAACTCTCTGAGGAGTTGGAATAGAAACATCTAATTTCGCATGATGTTGTGAGTTCATTAAAGGTATAAACCACCATAATTGGTAAGTTTCTAGGGTTTCTCATTGAAGCGCAAGGATCGATTTTAAGGTTTTTGAAAAACAATTTCTTATTTTCCAACGGTGTCGATTATAGAAAAAAATTAAATTTAAAATTTAAAAAAACCCCCGACCCAAACAAAAACTCAAAAAAGTAAAAAATAATATTTATAGGCCTTTTAATTTGAACGTAATATTTTGATCAGGGCATTGTCAAGTCGGGGGACGGCTAGGCCTCTGTTTGGCGTTTTCATTGACCGTCCCCCGACTTGACAATGCCCTGATCCAAATATTACGTTCAAATTAAAAGGCCTATAAATATTATTTTTTACTTTTTTGAGTTTTTGTTTGGGTCGGGGGTTTTTTTAAATTTTAAATTTAATTTTTATTTCTTGCTTTTTAAACTTAATGTCTCCCTTAAATCACCATTATCTATAATCTATTCATTGAGACCTTTTCAATGAGCCCAAACACGATACTTCTGCTGTTTGTTGGTGAATAACTTGGGTTTCCTGGAAATTCCAGGTCTTGCTCCAGCATCAGTTCAAGGTTATTTTATTCGTCTAATATCATTGAATAAATCCCAAATTTTGAGTTGATCAGAGGCTAAAATCCATTTTTCAACCAGAAAACAGCTGATAATCTTCAAACGGCTGAACCGATTTTGATGAAACATGTCTAAGAACACTCCCGACTAATACACCTTTCAAACAAAAAAAACTAAATCAAAATCGGTTCATCCGTTCGGGAGCTACGTTGCCTCAGACAGACACACACACACACACACACACACACACACACAGACACGTCAAACTTATAACACCCCGTCGTTTTTGCGTCGGGGGTTAAAAAATAAAATTGTACAACATACACACAAATTAAGACCCACTGTCGTAAAAAAAATCGTAGTTGTAAGTCATGCCGTTTAAGAGATTTTGCTAAACGTTACTCCAGCGGCATCTTGAATTACTCTGAAACCTCAAGACGCACAAATTTCATTTTTTTTTTTGGCACTATTAGGCACAAATTAGATCTATCTAAGTAGCTAGTTTGTATTCAGCTACGACCAACGGTTAAAAAACATGCCGCTGGGGTGACGTTACTCCAGCGGAATTTGTTTTTCGTGAATATCTTTGGATCGGCTGGAAGCACAAATTCTAAATTTCGGGCACATTTACACGAGACGGGGTACTGATTATCTGTCAAGCCGAAATCCTGAAAAGCGACAACATTCCGCTGGAGTAACGCACACGGAAATCGCGGCACAGCGGACAGAGCTCCGGCGGGATCTCATGGCGACATGGAGTGGGCGATTGTCGCAACCCAGTGCTGGGCACGCCACGATTGCGGCGGTAAGTCTCCTCTTTGAGGAGTGGCTTGAGAGGCGGCATGGCGTCCTCACCTTCCGCCTGACGCAAGTCCTCACCGGACACGGTTGTTTCGGGAGGTTCCTGTTTCGGATAGGGTGGGAGGAAACGCCCGGGTGTTTAATTATTTTGAGATTGATTAAGAAAGACAATGTATACAAATTATTTACAAAATACGTTATGTTTGTTTAAAGTGTCAAGCCCAAAGGTGGGCGGTATGTTCTACTCATTACCTAGCCTAGTTAGTCTGCATAAAAACATTGAATCGACGACACGTATTTTTATTATTTCATACAGTCCACAATAGATTTGAACCTTATTTCAAGCAACGTAAGGAACACTTGCCTTGTTTCTATGTATTCTAGCGTTAATCTATCTTTACCACAATTCTTAAAATTTGACAATCCCTTTGTGATAACATTCTGTTGATATTTTAAACCGTTAATTAAATCCCTCCATTTTATAACTGATTAATGCACTCAATAAATAAAGCAAATGCGTTTAAATTGATTTTAACTTGATAAAGTTATACATATAAACACAAAAATTGTATAAGTTCATAAAATCAATGCAAGTGTACAAATTAATAGCAACTTTCTCAAAACAGATAAAATACCTAAGCAAACTTATGCAGTAAATTATAAGTTAATAACAGCCGACTAAAACTTTCTAAGTTAAACAAAAATACTTATTAAAAATCCCAAATCACTACTTAAAATTTTACAAGTTTTTTGGAAACATACAAAATCTAGTGGAAATCGGGTATAGGTTCCCTGTTCCCCCGTTTTCTATAAATTATTCTAAGTCCTAATTCTAACATGCACACAATATACTAATGAAAGTTAAAATTTAACAAGTCCAAGATAAGTCAAATAATTTTCTAAGTCGAAACTTCTTCACTATTTCCTAAGTGTAACTTCTCGTTGGAATAGAGTTCAAAATCGTTTGACTCTACCTATTTGTCCAATTCGTGGACAATATCTATATCTATATCTATACATATAATAAATCTGTAAAGGAACTTTTTCTGTACATTTAAAATATTTCGAAAATAATTGCTTGGGGTGGTAAGGGATAATCAACAGATGACATTTTAACCCTTATCAAAATTTTTGTCTGTAGCTCGGTTTTTCAGTTTCTATGTTGAATAGATCAAGTATCACGTCAAAAGAACGAAACTAATATGGTTATCTTTCATACTCAAATATTGTTTATAACTCAGAGTTTATATTAGTCTTTGTTTCATCGCAATCGCTTCGGTCAACCTATCTAATAATTTAAAGTGTTCAAGAAGAATTTATTTACGTAATGTTGAAACACTTAGCGACATCTATTGGCGTGAAACGGCACTAACGAATACTTAATATTAACACACGTCATTCTCAGTTACTTACTGTGTCTGTGTTATTTCAAAAAGTAATGATACTGATTACTAAAATCGCTTTCCGTTGGTGGTTGATTCCCACGAATCAAAAAAGCTAAAAGAATTTCAAATAAAAAGTTGTGATAATATTAACTGACGTGGTGTTCTGAGTCATATACCTAGAATGCAATGTTAGATAAATATTTATTAGTTTTATCAATGAAATTAATACAAATAGAGGGGAAGAAATCTCATTTTTAATTGTGATAAAAGTCTTAGTAGCGCCATCTAGCATAATATAGCAAAATTAGAGCGGCTAGAGGAACATCTCCATAGAAATTCTTAATCTCTTAATCTAAGCGTCAGTAACGCCATCTAGGTTTGAATAGCAAACATGCAAAGACAACAACTTGATTTCGCGCGAAATTTGATAATGTTAAATTTAAATGCGTGTTTACAGCATTACTCGATTCAAATAATGGGAGTTTTGGGAGTAAAGAGTTGTAAATACTTATGTGCAAATTTTCGTGATGTTAGTTTTCGAGGTGGGGAGGGGTTCAAGCGAGGTCGGATGGTGAAAGTCAGGAAAAAAAATCCAAAATTGCGACCATAACTACTGGTGGATTTGAGTAAATAGATAGGTTTTCACACGGGCAACTGTAGTTATGTCGATGCTCTTCCGAGCAACATCGCTTACAGAGAAGCATTTTCTTAGTTAAAACAAGTTTAAAAATGTATTTATTTATCCATTTGGCATCTCCAACAAAGGATACATTACCTACACAGGAACAATAGAAATCACAATAGTAAAATATTGACAATTTTAAAGTCGCTTCTTTAAATATAATTATTTATTGGTCTACAAATAAATGTATGGCTGAACAAAAGAAACACTGAAACATTTTTGATTACAATTTACAATAAAAAGGCATCGTAACTGAGAGTCGCGGAGGATCGCTCTGTTACGTCCATTATCCTCGGGATCGGGCTCTCTCTCTTCCTGCTGCCTGCGTCAGCAGCGGGGAGAGAGGTGGGGGCGCGCGCGGTATGGCACTACGTAGCAACAACATCGTACTTACTATGTTCATAGAAAACCCGTGCTATACAATTAAATAGTTTTTTTTGCCTGGTTTGGTTTTTTTTTCAACAGCGCTTTTAATGTGGATAATGACCGACGTTACGGGGCGTAGGTAATGGTAACATTCGCAGCGAGCATGTCTTTACGCCGTGTGCTAAAATCAGTGTTGCTCGCTCGCATGTTTTGCCGTAGGTACTACTGACTGCACGAATACTTGCTTGGTAACATATTAGGTGCATTTTGACCCGTGACGCCGGTCAGTATCCACCTTTACAGCGTGATCTTTCTTCATCATGATAACGCCATGGTCCCACGGGCCGTTAACTGACAGGTGGCGTCAGGTGTTACTGCACTGCTACCTGTCGAGGCCTATCGCAGTCCGTTCAGAGCATTCCCACTGCTGTGGTTTTATTCAGTGGTCAACGTTTGATAAACAAAGCTAAAAGACACGCGCCTGTACGGGCCGAGATAGGCGCCCGCCCCCGCGTGGAATAATGCTTCAGCACACTCAACCAGACGCGCAGTCGATTTATTGAGTAAGTACAGTAAAAGCTCCTTATTCGTGCTTCCTTCATTCGCGTTTTCACTATTCGCGGATTAAAAAAATGCGACCTAATTCCTATATCCGCGGCTAAAGATTTATTTATTTGCGGGTCTAATCGGTACATCGGTACATACATATTAACAAATAACAAAAAGGATTCCAATAGGTATCCAACCCAATATCCTTTGTAAACGCGTCGTCAGATGGACTATAAAAAAGTGAAATAGACCTTATTACAACTTCGCCTAAAGTACATTGTCAAATGATATCGCCGCTGTATTGGTTCGGCCTTTGACATCTACAATTAAATAGCCGCCTTCGCCGCGGTCGGTGTTTTTAACCGACTTCAAAAAGAAGGAGGTTATCAATTCGACATGTTTATATTTTTAATGTATGTTCAGGCATAACTTCGTCGTATATAGACGGATTTGCAAAATTCTTTTTTTTTTTTGGTTTACTCCGAAATGGTCCCATTTAAATTTCATATAGACAGGGCCCGATCTAGCTATTTAGCCGCTCCGGGCAAAAATAACATTCGCCGCCCTTTGCACTAACACCATCAAAGATGGTATGACCATAATTATGTAATATTCTTTTAACTATATAATATTCACATACGTTAGTCTACTACGGCTTCTGAACAAGTATACAAAAATTCATGAGAGTAGGTATGTTTGTAAGTATACATTTTGCCGCCGCTCATTTTTGCCGCTTTGAGCATTTGCCCGGCTTGCCCCCCCTTAGATTGTGCCCTGCATATAGATCTGATGATGCGTTTCAGAAACAGACAACGGAACTCTTCAAAAAATTACAGCAAATCAACCGCGAATGTTGCTATCACATAAATAAGTATGCATTGTTTTGACCCAAAGGATGATGAAATTTCGAATTGGTGTATGGTAGGTAACAAAAAAGTGAAAAATAAAAACTAACATCATCAAAATAACATCATCATCATCATTTCAGCTGAAAGACGTCCACTGCTGGACATAGGCCTCCCCCACATTTATAAATGCTGCGACTTAATAGACATTCCATCCTTTGGTACGAGCCGCTTTGCGTGTTTTACCTATTGTTTCATCTTTCCATTTATTGCAAAATGTTGAAATTTTTTTTTTACTTAAAAACGATTTTCGACGCGAAAAAATCTGTTTAACGCATAGAAATGCTTGATCGTTTACGCCTTGGAGAGTCGCTTGCATCCATATCACGCTCATACAATTAATCAATATGGTCAAAAACTTCAATTAAATTGTTTTTTTTTTTTCACTTAGGAACGTATCCCCTATATTCCCATATAAATTACCATTCCATAGTCACGGTTTCTGTATTCGCGGTAGGTATTTTACGGAACGTATACCTCGCGAATAAAGAGCTTTTACTGTACCTACGGCAGGTGCACATTTACTATAAAATGAGCCTCGACCAGGCGCTTTGATCTATATTTATTCTTAAAAATCTGAGTGAGACTTCGTCGCAATATCATTATAACCCCTAAAGACGCCTGCAGGCCTAGACAAAACACCTTTCTGTTTGTAATGTGTTTTGTCTCTAGGCTCTGGACTGCATTCGAAAGCTGTGGTAGATTCCTACCAGGATAGATCGGAAGATCGGAGGAGTGGTACTTACACCGTCAAAGCGACACATTATTGTTTTCCGACATGCACGCGAACGAAGTCGCGGGCACAGCTAGTAAATAAATAAAATGTACTCACAAAACTGCACTTCACAAAAAAAAACCGGTCAAGTGCGAGTTGGACTCGCGCACCGAGGGTTCCGTACAAACCTGTGGGTATATAAGTAAAAGTTCAAAATTGTCAAATTTTTTTTTTTTATATGACGAAACTAAAAATTTTCGGTTTTCGTAATTTTTCCTATATGTGTACTATAAGACGTGACTTCGTACAAAATTTCAAGATTCTAAGTTCACGGGAAGTACCCTGTAGGTTTTGATTCCCGTGCGAGTTTCGAAAATTTGCGGAATTTTGCGGCCTAAATGGCTGTATCTTTTGATTGCGTTGACTTAGAAGGTTGATTTTTCTACAGCTTCCAGGGACAGTAGAACTAAGTATCATATAGACATTTCAGTTTGATACCTCCACGCGTTCCTGAGAAAAACGGTCTTGACAGACGGACGGACGGACGGACGGACGGACGGACGGACAACAAAGTGATCTTATAAGGGTTCCGTTTTTTCCTTTAGAGGTACGGAACCCTAAAAACACCGTTTTCAACCTGCAACTGGCGCCCTCTGTCCGCCATTGCTGACTCAGCTCACCGCCAATGCTGGGCGAAGCTGTCGCCGCTTGTGTGGAGGGCTGTGTACCTTTCTGCAGCGATCCACTGCAAGTACACGGGATAGAGAAGCGGGCCACCGGTGGCTCCACTTGTATAAAAAACTGTCCAAAGATCCGGCTCGAAGGACCAATGTTAAATACCTGGTGGTATTTGGGGAAGGTTGACCTGAAGGTACACTAGTGAGAATTGTAAATAAAACCACTGTGTACTGATCTGATACACTTCATAAAAAAAAATGGTTTGCTTATATACTAGTCGCGGTAACGTAACCATAGCGAGATCTAACTTGGTGCTAACGCCATCTATCGAGCAAGCCGGAAGCTTCACAAATATTTGAGTCGTAAACACAGGCTGTAAATTCAAAATAACGAAAAATAAATTTGATTTGAATCGTTTTTAATTGCGAAAATGGTTTTTTTTTACTCTGTTAAATATTTCGTTCCAATATGTAAATCTTAGCAACCGACTAGGTTATTTTTTTTTTGGTGGATAAGACATCTATCGTACGTAACTTTTCCGCGTGAGTTCTAGTCGCGTGACCGCTTTTTGGGTCGTAGTGTAAAACTATGCATAATATTTAAATATGCGTTCGCAGGTCGGTCGCAGTGCGCGAGCGTGTATTGGGAGGGCTCGTTGTGGGCGCTGGGGGGCTGCGACGCGTGGCACTGCCTCGCCAGCACCGAGCGCCTGGACCTGGCCGCCTCGCCCGCGCAGTGGCAGGCGGGGCCGGCACTGCCCACTGCGCGGCGCTCCGTGGGCGCGGCGGCCTGGCGCGGCCGCCTGGTGGCCGCCGGCGGCTCCGACGGCGCGGCCTCGCTGCGCCGCACCGAGTGGCTGGCCGGCGACGCCTGGCGCGCCGGGCCCGAGCTGCGCCGGCCGCGCGCCGCGCTGGGCCTGGCCGTGCTGCACGACGCGCTCTACGCCGTCGGCGGCTTCGACGGCAAGGAGTTCCTGTCGTGCGTCGAGTGCTTGTATGAGCCCGACGGCGAGTGGACCACGCTGCTGGCACCGCCCGCGCCGCGCACGCCCCTCTCGCCCGACGCTCCACCGCCGCCCGACGCGACCCCGCCGAACGACGTGCGCCCCCCAACCGACGCGACCCCGCCACACGACGTGCGCCCCCCGACCGACGCGACCCCGCCACACGACGTGCGCCCCCCGACCGACGCGACCCCGCCGCACGACGTGTGCCCCCCGAGCGACGCGACCCCGCCGCACGGCGTGCGCCCGCCGCCCGCCGCGCCCCCCGCGCAAGATAACAGCACCGCAGAGAGCGAGTGACGCGCGACGCAACGGACGGTCGCTGCGCTAGTTGGAGCCGAACTGTTCGATGGTATTGGCAACATTTAGCAAATTGTGTGCTGCCGCGAAACTGAACCGCTACCTCAAAATTAGACGCGTGCAGTAGCCGCGCGACGCGTCGCGACACGCGGCACGGCACGGCGCGCGGCGACTGCTCGTGTATCGATGCCTTTACTTCGCATTTTAATATGTTATTGATAAAGTTAGCCTGCGGGCCGGCGACGCCCGCGGTCTGTATATATGGCCCTCACTCACGTGTAGTCTAAATTATTATATTATCACAGAGTTACACGGCGGGATCGTGTTTTTCTTGTTCGCGTGCTTTCCCGTTATCGTATTATTGTTACATTCCTATTCTGTAAGATAATTATGTTTATCCTCTGTAGGACGTGGTTTGTGTGAATTGCTAGGTATTAGTTTTCTTTGTAAGATAATAATTCCATGAAGTGTATCTCTAAAGGCAAGCACGGCCGCCCGGACCGGCGCGCCGTCTATTTATGTTAATAAATCGTATCTCCACACTAGCTGCGTTTCTATGTTTAACGTCCCAGTTCTGTAACGATACTGAAAAAAGGTGAAACTCCCCGATCCTCATCTCTCGTCCTTACCCCAAAAACCTATGAATGTTAAGCAGTTGAATTCTATGCTGCCATATGAACTATAACCGTATAGTTTCGTATAATGCCCATGTAACAACCACTCTCAGAACGGTCGGAGGCGTTGCACTCGAAGTCGTGGACAAGCACGTTTACCTAGGACAAACTGTCCAGTCAGATAGGTCCAAGTTCGAGAAAGAGACCAATCGTCGATTCCGACTCGGCTGGGCAGCTACGTGTGCGTTACGCCAGCGGAATGTTGTCGCTTTTCAGGATTTCGGCTTGACAGATAATTGGTACCCCGTCTCATGTAAATGTGCCCGTTTAGAATTTGTGATGTTGTGTGTCCAGGAGTCCAGCCGATCCAAAGATATTCACGAAAAACAGATTCCGCTGGAGTAACGTTACGCCAGCGGCATGTTTTTTAACCGGTGGTCGTAGCTGAATACAAACTAGCTACTTACATAGATCTCATTTGTGCCTAATTGGGCCCAAAAAATGAAATTTGTGCGTCTTGAGGTATCAGAGTTATTCAAGATGCCGCTGGGGTAACGTTTAGCAAATAGGGTATTTTCCAATTTTTCAAAAACTATCCTAATTTGAAGATTGGAACGAGATATTTAACAGAAAAATAAAGTGATTTCTATCCATTTTCTCAATTAAAAACGATTTAAACCAAATTTAATTTTCGTTGTTTTGAATTTACCGCCAAACGCTTCTTACGATGACGTCAACTTTGTGTAAACTAAAGTAGTTAGTAAGTAAACAAGTGTAAAAACCACCAACAGGAACTTACCGTAGTTGAATAATAATATACAACAGTTATTCGTAATGGTCTTATATTTAACTTCTAAGCATAAAAATCAATACAATTAATACTTCAGCATCAGTTTCTTAAAAAAATCTAGCACCACCTATCGCTTCGAGAGCCTAATTTTTCCGCCCGCCTTTTGTTTCTTTTTCACCCACGTCAATCCCCTCAATTTTGAGCGGGAAAACCGAGTCCACTGATTGGTTCCCGCTATTTTGCGTCAACCAATCACAGAACGACCACAAATACCAGCAAAGATAAAGTTGCCAACGTAAAATATTAAAGTGAAAAGTAGTAAGTTGCCAACGTAAAATATTAAAGTGTTAAGTATTATGAATATATCAATAAAAATAATTGATTAGCAAAATCAAAATTCACAAACCCTAACAATCGACCGTCCTGACAACGTGTGCGTCCCCGCACACGACACCAGGTGGAACCCTAACAATCGGAACGCTGACAGGGGATTTTAACATGTAACAATATAAAATTACAACAATGGGCAACCACCAAGCTTCCTTAAAACTGATCAATCAGTTTCCCTAAAATTGCTGCTAAATGTGTAATACGACTATACAAATTAATAATAAGTTAAATATGTTTAATGTACTATTATTATATAGAAAACGCACAAAAAGATTAATCTACAAACTTCTTTAAACATACGGTATTTTTGAAATTTGAACCATGTAATCTCCTTGAGACGATGCCTCCGACTGAGATTGCATGAGATTGCTTATAGTTCATTCGGTCATTTAGTCTAGTAGTCATCCTTTAAAAAGAAGTTTCTTGTTTCCATTTTTTTAATGAAAGTCCACTTTTTAGGAAGGTTTGTAATTTTAGTGGTTTAATAATACTTTAAAATCTAATTAGGACGCTTTTCAGAAATGAGTTTTACCCTATTATACACTCTGACACAGATTGTGGCTCGGAACTTCGAGGAACAAGGCTAGGTGGCAGATGAAATAAAACGATACGGTTTGAATTGCAAAAATATATTTGTTGCGCGTACGTATACAAGTATTATAGACGGTGTGCGGTGAGTCAGCGTCAGTCGGCCAGGTTCGCTCGCGTCCAGCCACGCGAATCGTACGCGGCGTAGTGTGCGCGCAGACGCTCAGCGTCAGTCGGCCAGGTCCGCCTGCGTCTCCAGCAGCAGTTGCGCCAGCGAGTGGCGCGCGCCCGCGTCCAGCCACGCGAACTGTTCGCGGCGCAGCGTGCGCGCGCACGTCGCCGCCTCCTGCGCGCGGCACGGGCGCGGGCGCGGCGCCAGCACCAGCGCCGGCTCGGGCGCGCGCAGCACGCGCAGGGCCGAGCGCGCCAGCACGTCGGCCGGCGCCGCGCGCGCGTCGCCGCGCCAGGCGGCCGCGGCCGCGTCGTAGTCGGCGCGGTAGAAAGCGAGCGCGAGGCGCGCCGCGGGGTTGAAGCGGCCCGTGTTCGTCTGCGGCTTGCCGCCGCCCGGCGCCAGGAAGCGCGGGTGCGCGTACAGCGAGAACCGCGCGAACGCCAGCGGCAGGTACCACTGCTCGCCCGCGATGGTGTTCATGCGCACCTGCGGAGATCGCGAGTCGCTATAGGTACATATCTGGATCGAGAGTTCCCTCGCGCACCTCGCGGTACTCACTCTGTTGAGAAAGTCTTGGTTGAACTCTGCGTGCGGCGGCAGCAGCAGCAGCAGCGCGTCGCGCGACACGTGCGGCGCGGCGGCCGCCAGCGCGGCGCCGCCCGCGCGCAGCAGGGCGCCGTACTCGGGCGCGGCGTGCTCGGGCGCGGCGTGCTCGGGCACGGCGTGCTCGGGCGCAGCGTGCTCGGGCGCGTCCAGCACGTGCAGCTGCGCGGCCGCGTGGCGCCGCCGCAGCGCGTCGACGTCGGCGCGCACGGGCTCCATCACGGCCGTGTCGTTGGCGTCGCCCACTAACACCTGCCGATCGTTATCATTACTATGAAATAATCCTACAATGATTTGAATGACCTTTGCATACACACTCGTATATTTCAATTTCAATTTATTTTCAATTTATTTATTTAATAAAAACGTATACAAAAACAGTACATTTAGCCAACAGTAGCAAATTACCATACAATTATAGTGCCTAAAAATAAACTATTTCTAAAATGTATATTTTACAAGTGCAAGTGATAATGTTCCGGAATTAGAAAGTTAGGTTGCGACTCACCCGATCTAGGTTTATAGAAACCTGTGTTTCGGGCCATCACTTTACATTTCAATTAAATTGGGTCAATATCATTTAAAATTAAGTTTATATAAAAACAATCTATTAGCAACTATGAGATAAAGCATATTGGTAATTAAACATTAATACCTATAACTAAGCCAATGTAAATACTACAAAAGTAAATACTTACGAGGGAATAATTAATTATTGTCATGAAATAATTTCGAGAAGTTTTTCTGTGTCTGCGTAATTGAGTAACGCTAAGTATTCTGATAACACAGCACTACATTTTTTATAGCTCAAACGATTTATGCTCATTAATTTGTTAAGTCTATTATACAGAAAAGGACCTAAATACACATAAAATCGATTAGCAAACGCATGTCTAGTTTGAGGCTTTATGCAAACTAAATCCTTCCTTCTCTTGTCGGAAGGTACTGGGTCAAAAGGAAGTGCAGTGTGCTGGTGAAGTACGATGCTTAGAATGAATAATTGCCGAACTGTTAGTACATTACATGCAATGTAGAGAAAGATAATTATTTAAAAAGTGTTTCTTGATGAGATTACATCATTAAACAAAGTTATACCAAAAGATAGGGCTTTTTATTTCTTAGAGAATGGTAAAAGCACATTTTATAATTTGTTTATATATTTTTTCTACGGATTAAAAAACACAAAATTTTGCCGTTCAAGCGCTTGCAACGGCCGGCTAGTGCTCGCCGAGACGTCTTCGAGGTTGGACGCACGCCGTTTGTTTCGCAAAAATTCCCCCGCCTTTGCAATTTCTAAATAGGTGAAGGAAGATATTCATAAAAAATTGTTTAGATTTTTATTACCAATAATGGGTAGTAAAAAGAATAAAAGAACATACCATTGATTTAAATAGTAAAGATACGGTCGTCCGAACATTTGACGGACGCGGTCGCCCTACAAAAAACACTAACGCCATCTATTAGAACTACGATGTCAATCGGCGTGTCTGCTCCTCGACGTAACCTTGTAAGAGCGGGGTGTGGTGTTCTTCGAGGTACAAAGAAATAAAATAAAAACCTTATATTTTTCAAAATTTATATTTGTTGCAGTTTGTTTGTGTTATTAAGTTTTCATTGGCCTTCGAATAAAATAATTTTGTAAAAATCTTGTACATATTTTAATCTGGACATATTTTCCATTTTGGATTCGTAGTTTTTTCTTACGTTGGACATTTTAATTTGCTTTTAATAAACAATAAAAATCAATTTTTGTACAAAATTTTATCATAGAGTAATATTATTAAATCTTTTCATTTCATCGGCTACAACGAGCGCCGCTGCAAAGTTATGTCGCGCTTTTACGCGGCTTCGCGTCGTCTTTGCCAAAGGTTGAGACAAATAAGAAAGAAAATTGTTTTAAATAATGTTAGAAGTCGATTTAATGACATATTTTTAACTTACCGGGGATATGAAATGTTATAATTTTTTTTAATGTGCTTTTTGTCGTAGTTCACGCAACCCTTCACGGCACAATTTGGCATTTTTGCTTGCAAAAATTTACGACCGCTCCGATGACAGCCGATCGCGTTCTAGTTCACTTCGCTATAGGGAAGACCATTTTGGGACCAAGTTCGTGGCGTCATTGTAACGTGCGGTCCGCCCAGTCCTTATAGATATTTATATGTCTATGGAACATACTGATAATTTATACATAAGGCAAAACAAAAATTGGTACTCGAAAAATGGTTAGTACCTACATAATATCTAATAATTTACCGTAAAATAAATAAGTATGTAGATAATCTACTAATTTACGGTAAATGATTTCGTTTGATGACGTAAAGTTCCAAACATTATTTACCTACAATAATTCTTAGACGCGCCACAACGTAAAAAAGTACAGTAGGTAAGATTTAATGAACAGATTGAATTTGTTCAAACGATTATTATCTTTGCTCAATAACTTTGAAATATCGGTCAGTATTATAAAAGATCTTGTAAATTCTAGATATAATTATTTTAACAACGTGACGTGTAACAGACTACATAAAGTTTATTTTGCAGTGCATCAATGAGAACATAAAAACCATGGGTAGTTTGTATTACATATTGTTGTTTGATCTCTCCAAATTAAACATGCCATTCTTATTAAAATGTTCCACATTTATACATTTGTATTTGAATGAATATATGTGTAAAAAAACTTGAAAGCCCCATATTGGCCTCTACCTACTCATCAAGGGCGTGCAATTTCGAGGTTTACTGTTTTATTGACTAGAAGTATAGTGCTTTTTTTCTTTTAGTATGACTTCTTGACATATATCATCATCTGCCTGGCTTTTTCCCCAACTATGTTGGGGTCAGCTTCCAGTCAAACCAGATACAGCTGAATACCAGTATTTTACATGGAGCAACTGCCTATCTGACCTCCACAACCCAGTAAATGGGTAATACGATACCCCTTGGTAAGACTGGTTATTACACTTTCGGGCTTCTGACGACCCGTAACGGCTGTCAAAGATCCACGAATGACAGCCGAGACCACCGGCTTAACGTGTTTCCCGAGGCACGGAGGGGTCTTGATATGTAAATATGGTCATCCATCCACGAACCAACCGTGGCAACCGTAGCTTAACCTGATCGATCGACTCGAGTAGCTGTTATGGCAGCCACAAGCCCCTCCCTCTTCTGATAATATAAAATATAATTTGTATATTTATTTGGGGTCTCCAACAAAGGTTACACATGTCTATACTAATATTATAAAGAGGAAGAGGAAAGATTTGATTGTTTGCATTAAATAGGCTCCGAAACTACTGCACCGATTTGAAAAATTATTTCACTATTGGGAAGCTACACTATTCCCAGGTGACATAGGTTATATTTTATTCCCGTATTCCCACGGTAACGGGAACTACGTGAGTGAAACCGCGGAGCGCTGCTAGTTCAGTAAAATGTTAACAGCTTATTAGCTAGTAAATTTTATGTGTTCTGCTTTACGTGTATGTAATAGAAGGTCACATGAGATCACAGCATGGGCATATAACTAAATGTAAACACGATAAAAAATTAAGTGTATCAAAAGTTATTCCTTTCATAATTAATTTGTGTTTTTATTATTTCAGGTAAAACACATGGAGAAATGTAAATCACAACTTCTGTCGATTTTCGTAATGAAATATAACACAATTTTCCGTTTATCCTATGACCAATTACATAATATAAAATTAACGTCTTTTATTTGTCACCTACCTAATCAACTTGATCATTCTTTTTCAAAGTTATATCCTGAACTTTTATCATAAATACTTGTACTAATATGTGGCTGTATCTGATCCACAGCCTAATTATTAAAATACTGCTTTTTGTCAATGTTGGGCCCTGGTAGTTCCGTGAAGTTTTGTCCGATTCGTATTGGTACATGTAAGTGGTTAGATGCACAACATAAACAGCGATTACAGTCTAAGTTTTATCTACGGGTATAAGCTTCTAAGCATGATTGAATTGTATCGATATTGTAATGTATCTCTGATAAGTGCACATTGGCTTCCGAGGTTGAAAAGCATTAAACTTTAATTGAAAACTTATTACAAGAAGCAGATTTACAGTATTAATTTTGTGAACCGTCTATATCAGTAGTAATAAATAAATAAAAATAGCTTTATTAATTCCTTACATAAAATATGGACCAGGCTGGCCAGAGACAGAGCGAGATGGAAAATAATGGAGGAGGCTTTTACCGCTATAGGCGGTCCTTACATTTAATCATTTTTAATATTGAAATAGTATTCATGTTAGTAAATAATAATCAATGATAACGTGGAATGAATAAAATCCTATCAAAATAATGTCAAAGTGCTAATAATAATGATTAATTTTGCATGATGAAACTCTTATGAAATAATTTTTATTTTTAATAAAAAATGAAATATTTATTTCATGTAGAAGTAAATGTAAGTACTAAGTTATTTTAAATAATTTTAATTGTTAATTTTAATAACAAATTCTATTGACTATATAACATTAAGGAAAAAAATATATGTAATAAATTTATATAAATTGTCAACAGTCAATTAGGCTCAATATTAATTTAATTGAATTACCAAAATAAATAATATCTACACAAATAAGAGAATTGATTAATGTATCTACATACAACATCAGTGGTAGTGATTATTAAACCCGATTTTCGTTATTATTTTGTTTTCTATTTTTGTTTGAAAAACAGTCTTCAGTTTTATGTCCATACTTTTGACAATTTTTGCACTTAATTATAGGTTTTGAACACTGTAAAACTCTATGGCCAGTCTGTTTACAATTAAAGCATACAGAAGGAGCACCGTTTGATTGCCTGCATTCGTTCGCACGATGACCACTCTTACTGCAAATGTGACAAATTATGGTGGAACTATTTGGCAAAGGGGTGTCAGATTTATTTTTAGTAATTACGAACTCGTTTTGATCACTGCACATGTCTTTTAGATATTTTAACAAATCTTCAGGCTCTGCAAAACGGGCTGAAGATGCTCCTGCTCTAATAGTGCGGTCCTCAAGACCGTAAATGATAGCATCTACTGCTTTTTTACCTGATATATCACATGCATTCAACAAAATCATTTTATCGTAATAGTAATCATCGAGCGAATCGCCGATTTTATATTTCTTTTCTAGCATTTCAAATAACAAAGCACCGTAATTAGTGTCAGAAGGAAACGCACGTTTTAAATTATGTTGCCATTCTAACCACGTATATGTTATAGTTTTAAGCCCTTCATACCATTTTTTAGCATGGCCTACTAATCGTGGCAAAGCAAAATGGGTCGTCTGTAGATCAGACCAACCATAGATATGAGCACATTCGTCGACTTTTGATAGCCAGGTATCTATTCTATGGTTTTTAACGGACGGGTCAAATTCAGGAATCATATTTTAATGAAGAATATGAAGAATGATCAGGTTTTACACGAGAAGAAATAAAGCTCACTAAATCATGCAAATTGACTGGCAAACTAACATTAAATGGATTGCTTTTCAAACCTCCATCCGGAACTCCTGAAGATCCTGGCACTGCCTCTTGTCCAGTTTCTGGTGTGTAGCTCCCATTTTCATCCAAGGGTCCTGGTTCAGGAACATGCCCGCAATCTTCAACCGCTACAGAAGCAACTTCGCCTCCCGGCAGCCTTTTTGGAGTTTCACATGACCTGCCATCATTTAATGTTCTTCTATTCGGATTTCTGGTGCTCTTCCTCGTTCGGCGTGATCTTCTGGACTTATTTTTTGTTTTGTGGGCACGTGAACGACTGTTACAGTTTGAATGTTTTTCATCCCTTCGTCGCTTTGAAGGACTCCCTCTATACGAATATTCACTTGTTTCATTTGATGAAGAAGCACTACTCACATCACGAATGCGTTTGGGCATAGTCAAGACCGTTTAAAGTTCACCACACCAGCACTCCGTACAGTTTACACAATGTCTGTTTTAACGCTTTCAACGAGCTTTTTTTTTTTTTGTTTTGCTTTGTATGAAACAAAGCAAAACAAAGATTTATAAAGAAAAAAGATTTATATTAAACACTTGTTAATTTTTAGATCATTTGCATTTTAGGTAAAATCCCACTTCTGATATTAGAAACCAGACCGGAATGGGATAAGAAAACGAGCAGCGTAACGTTTTAGATCTTTAATTTACACCGAACTAACTCTAAAGTTCACTGACATGTCCTTTTATAGCTTTCCACATCTAAAAAT
The DNA here is from genome assembly GCA_949987655.1 of Polymixis flavicincta. NCBI lineage: Eukaryota > Metazoa > Arthropoda > Insecta > Lepidoptera > Noctuidae > Polymixis > Polymixis flavicincta. Next base: position 24,705,043 of record OX465188.1, on the reverse strand, counting down.
GGCAAATAGGTGGCGTGCTATTCAACACTTCCGGAAATAAAATAAATAATATTATTTCAATCAAGTTTGCAACCGACTTCCGTTCATTAATCAGAGACGATATTTTTAGCACCGGAAGTCAGTTGCAGAGATTCTTAACTAATGAAATAAAAACATTTACAAAATAATATGCACCTAATCAACAATATTTAGTTACATTAAAACCAAAAGCTAACAAGAAGAACGCCCATTTTTCACCTGACTATGTGTAGAAATGAAATAAATCTTAAAATTCATCTAAATGTAGTTTGTAACTGAGCTCGCACGACTGAAACGGTTTTTTTTTAATTTGATATTTGACAGTTTCGCTATTGGCAATTTTGGTATCGGCGCACAGCTTCGTTGTTGTGTTTGCGTCTCGTTGTGTACTCTGGCATTTTATGTGTGTTACGGCACTATTTACCGCCCCTGGATCTCGTAACTAATTTTTGAGCGTTAATAATTAGTTCTAACACATTTATTTCTTTATATTTGGTACAGACGCCAGCACATCAAGCTACCAAAAACTGTCAAATTTTCCCAATTGAACATGAACCTTATGCTTATGATAAAAGTTGAAAATCTATCAAAGAAATTTGACAGATTGAGGTAGCTTGATATGCTGGCGTAATGGCAAATCCAAATGGCAAAACCAAAAAGTAACATTAATATTTTTTGAACTTCGTAGCGTTTATATCGTAAAAATTACTGTATGACTTTATTTTCTATACCTACAGGTAGTCTTTCTTCTATACCTTATAACTAAACATACACTTTAGTTATCAGGTTTTTAAATGTATGGGAAGTGGGAATTGTTCTTTGAGGAAAAAAGTTACATGAATTTCAAGATTGAGTATTCATATTACAAATTAGTTAATAAAATACATAAAATAATAATTTCACATTTGTTGACTATTGGAGAGAAGTGTATTTAGTTATTTTTAGGTTGTTTAATTCTTAATTTATTTTGATGTGGGGAGGGTTATGTTCAGGTTACATATATGCATGTTTATTTGATTTTTGATAACAACAATGAAACAAACCAACCATAAAAGCAATTTATTTTCTTCCATCAATGACTGAACCCGAAATACCTTCCTTACCTACTGCATTTATGCTGCATTGTGGCATGTCTAAACGCTAGCATCGGCTAGCTCGACGCCCGGCGTCATGCGCGCGCTCGCCGCCTCTTTACGCTCGATAATACCTATTACTGCGGCGAGTGAGGAGGCGTTTTCATACCTACACACCGCACTGCAAGAGTTACTGAAGACTTATGGGGGATTTCCGTTAAGGTTCTTGAATATATTGTTGAGCCGCACGATTGATGTTTGGTTACCACTAGCGCCATCTCTTATCGAATAGCGGAATTAATGGTCAAGATCTTTCTAGAAAGTTCGATGCTAGAACTTTCTGGAACTATCGACATGTGTTCGGTCAGGGCCGATATGTACTCGAACATTCTAGATGCTTCTACGGTAGAAGGTTCTGGAACTATCCGAGGGCCCTATATAAGCGGGAACGGAGTGCGTCCCGGGGTAGTTTATTGGAAGCGATACATGCGAGAACATCTAAAGCGATCTTCAAGTGCGACTTAAGAGTGATTAATTGTGCAATTGTGTGCAAAAAAAAAGAGGACACGGTGGAGCACACGGTGGCGGTCTGCCCTGCTTGGGCGGAGCACCGCCGTGTCCTCGTGGAGGCGATCGGCGGCGGCGATCTCTCGCGTCCGGCCCTGGTCCAGGCCATGGTACGGAGCGAGAGGGCATGGGGAGCCGTCACCTCCTTCAGCGAAGCAGTAACGCTCGCGAAGAGGGAGGCGGCGCACGTGAGGGAGAGGCAGCATATGCGCCCTCGCGACCCCAGCCGCCGCAGGATACGGAGACTTCGGAGATTTCCGGCCACCGTAGGCATGGGATTGCGGACGGCGAGAAATGGGTAGCTCGCTGTCCGGTAAGGACCAAGCCCAACTCGACGGCGCGTTGCGTTCCACGCGCGCCTCAAAGAGATGTCAGCACAAAAAATTATAGGGCCCGCAAGGGCCGATGCCTGCCAGGGGTGCGGGTTTGTTTGAAAGAGATACCACAGCCCCTGGCATACGGGCTAATGAAGGAACACGGGTGGGTTTTAGTCAGTAAAAGTCTGACACGCCCTCCTCCTCCACCCAGAGCGGGAGAAGATATTTGATGATTTCCCACCCAAAAAAAAAAACCCTAACCTCGAACTTATTATCTGTTAGCCGATTGAGTTTGAAAGGCAACAGTGCCTCTTTCACGGAAGATGGTTGTTCAGTATAATCAGAAGAATGAGTTAGATGCTAAGGCAGGGTTGGCCACAGAACATAAAAACGGTAGAAGTCGTACGAGTAAGTAGGCGGGGCACGCGTACCCCGAGTTTTGTGAAGTGCCGCAAAGTTTGCTTCCGCGCACACACCATGCATATTAGTCTTGTAACAACCGCCACGGTGAAACAAACTTGAAAAAAAAAATAAAAAAACAAAAATGCCCTATTGTGCTGTTTTACAATGTAAACATGATAGCAGAACTAAAAAGGTATCAAATGGAAGTATATCATACCATCGGTAAGTCTTATTTGATTTTATTTCGATAAAAATGTGTAAAACAATATTTTACTAAACAAGACAAGTAAAAGTTGACCTTATACTGTTTTGCTTAAAGTCTACTTTCTTTTAAACTCAAACATATTGTTCGCGAAGATTCCAACTATGCACATGTCACAGTCAGCTACTCAATTAGAGATTACCGTTATCGATATTTTAAAGTTACAATGTTCTCTGTGTGCGATTATGGGAAAAATTTAGCCCTATGTGCGGTTTGTTTTTGCAGTATTCGAACACATTTCCATAAATTGCTCATACCTTTTTCTTTCTAATTCTACCCTATGCAAGTTTGAAATAAATAAAACATGGATGTAATCTATTCGTTCACAAAGTCTCAAACCTATAAAAAAGTGGGTTTCGTTTTATTTTGTGACTTCAGATTTCCTAATGATCCAGACAAAAAAGAAAAATGGACTGAAGCGTCTGGAAGGTAAAGTTGGTTTCTTGGAAAAACTAGTACAATTTGCTCAGACCACTTCGTAGAATTAGATTGTTTAAAAGCGGAAAAAATTACCTAGCCGACACAGCAGTGCCAAAACTAAAATTTATACATTTTCAAGTACGTACATAATTCTGTTATTATTTCTTTGTTGACCTAAGGACAATTATCTGTATCAAATGTATGCAATTTGGTCGTTTTTACGGTTTCATAACATTATGTTATTGTATCGTGATCCTTCTGAGATTCTGGCTACATGAGGTAGCCCGCGAAATTCAAATTTTCTAACGTTTTTTACAATTTGCAGGTCAGTGTCAGGTTGTATCTTGACCAAAATACAGTTTGCGACCATAGCAAATGTATATTTATAGAAGTATAATCATTAGAATCATTAATACATCTAGAGATCTGAAAAAAATACGAGAATAAAGTCATTCAATAGCACAAATCTAACTACGATTTGTTCTATTGGATGACTTTTTCATGAATTCATGATATTTGAGAATAAATCTTACTGATGCTTATTTACATGTATCATAATCTGCCTAACCTTTTCCCAACTATGTTGGGGTCGGCTTCCAGTCTAACCGGATGCAGCTGAATACCAGTATTTTACATGGAGCGACTGCCTATCTGACCTCCACAACCCAGTTACTGGGTAATACAATACCCCTTGGTAAAACTGGTTGTCAGAAATTCGGGCTTTTGACGACCCATAACGACTGTCAAAGATCCACATATGACAGCCGGGACCAGCGGCTTAACGTGCTTTCCGAGGCACGGAGGGGTCTTGGAATGTAAATATGGTAACCCATCCACGGATTAACCGCGGCAAGCGTAGCTTAACCTGATCGATCGACCCGCGCAGCTATTGTTACTTAGCCACAACGCGCTTACGTGTATGCCAACTAATAATTGACATAAAATTTACTCATATTTTTTCCCACAGTCAGATGCATCGCAAAACTTTGCAACATAAAAGAAAACATGATGATGTAACAAAATCTATCCCGCAAAAAAAAAAAAAAACAAGCATTAGATACTATTTCACCAGCTTCTACTCCTCGAAGAAGAAAGCCACAAGGAGTGTTACGGTGGAAGGAATGTAAAATTAAGAGACAGAACTTGATAATCGATAGATTAAAAGCTAAAAAATGGCGACTAAAAAATAAAACAAACGAACATAGAACCTCCATCTTTTTAAAGTAAAAAGTGGCTTATGTGTAACGCCTGACATCTAAGATCTATCTATATATCAAATTTCATCAAAGTCCGTTATGGAGTTAGTCAAGCTAAACATATTACGAGTGTAGCCGCAGGCGAAAGCACAGGCTTCCAACGAAAGTAGGAAGTAGTGTACCCGTAGTAACTAATCGATAAAATCTGTCGCATAAAATAGAAACACCACAGGGTGTATATTTCTATCAATAGAATAATTTTCAAAATCAGATCAATGGTATAACATAAAAATTCATAATTATATTTTCTATAAATCGTAAGTATGTATTAGATTATATATTGACTAATGACATTTGATTTCAAACATAATAATATTTATCGACTCTAGATGTTGACTATCTTTTGTTTAAAAATAAAACGGAATGTCGATAAATAAGTCAACGACAGTGGTACTTCCCTAGAGGAGGACGAATAGTAATGACTTCGTTACGCAAATATAAATCTTAATGCTAACGAAATACAGCGTTAAATTGAATGCATTTATTATAGTGACATCTAGCGGCGAGTAGCGTAACTTGGTCAGGAAACTATGACGTGTACAATTTAAACAGAAAAGTAATAAATACGTAAACAGAGTACACAACAAACAACTCTATAGTCATTTCCCTGTGGTTTATTTTCAATTATGCGACAACTGACATATTTCCTACTTTCATTCAATATTAAACTACCAATCAGACCAAGGATTTCTTAGTAATGCAAAATACAATTCACTTGTATTCGTGTGAGTTTGGGTACGCTGGTTCCGATACTAATGAAGCGTTATCCGACTTCTAGTGTTTTTCCTTTTCTATGGGGTTGGGTATACAAAGTGAATCTGTCAAAACAATAATGTTTAATAATATAAAGAACTTTCAGTCTGACACCAACAGAGAAAATAGGAAAAAAAAATCTCGGACAAAAGTGCTATAGGGTACACGATCAAATGTAAGGAACACGATACCAACTTTATTGATATTTCTCGAATAGCAGAGTTAGCAATACAAGATTTTTCTCGAATCCGTGATTTTAAAATATTTATGTTGATGTCGTAAAATAATAGTTTCGATAAATTATAGCTCTGGTCTGGTTTCTTTTGATGTTCTCTGGCAAAAATTGTCTCAAACCGCGGTACCGCCGGAGCTCGTCTCAGTTCTGCGGTACTGGTACATGGAGCAGGAGAGTCAGGTGCGCTGGGCAGGAGAGCTCTCAGAGCCAAATAGGCCAGAATGTGGCGTCAGGCAGGGTGGCCTGACCTCACCTTTGTTGTTTGGTCTATACATGAATGCACTGATCGAGCGGCTCAGCAGCACACGTGTCGGTTGCTTTATTGATGGAGTTTGTTTTAATAACTTAAGCTATGCTGACGACATGGTGTTGCTGGCCCCCTCGGTCGGTGCGCTCCGTAAGCTTCTCGATATTTGCGAGTCGTATGCTGCTTCTCATGGCCTTGTATACAACGAAGGCAAGTCAAAATACATGGTCTTCAAGTCCGATACCAAGTGTCCCTCCACCGTCCCTCCTATGTTACTGAACGGTGTTGGCTTGCACAGAGTGTACTCTTTTAAATACCTGGGTCACTTGGCGACGGACGATTTGAAAGATGACGCAGATATGGAGAGGGAGCGCAGAGCATTGTCGGTTCGGGCTAATAATTATGCTGGCCCGCCGGTTCTTCCGATGTACAGCTGCGGTCAAAATAACTTTGTTCAAAGCATATTGCATGTCACTGTACTCGGGGAGCCTGTGGTTCAACTACACCCAAAAGGCCTACAATGCTCTGCGGATCCAATATAACAACGCGTTTAGAGTGCTGTTGCGTCTGCCTCGGTTCTGTAGCGCGTCTTCTATGTTCGCTGAGGCACGTACAGACGGCTTCAATGCTGTACGGCGTAAGAGAGCGGCCTCGCTGCTTAACAGACTTCGTGGCAGCCCCAACAGCATTCTACACGCTATAGCCGGGAGACATGACAGCCCGTTGGTGAGGTCACTTGTCACCTGTACACTGTCTTTGTTATTAGTTAAGTACTAACATAGGTTAAGACTATTGTTACTAACCCAATGGATCCTTGTTGTCTGAAATATATATGAATAATAATAGCTGGAGCAGTAGGCACGTCACTAGACAATAAGTACGGCAATTGTTCCTTTATATGTACCTCACAATATTTACAGTTCTTTCTGAGCGATGGCAAACACCAAAAACAAAAGAATATGTTTTTTTTTTTGGGTGGGAAATCATCAAATGACTTCTCCTGCTGAATAGAGCAGGAGGGCGTGTCAGACTTTTACGGACTAAAACCCACCCGTGTTCTCTCAGTAGCCCGTATGCCAGGGGCTGTGGTATCTCTTTCGAACAAACCCGCACCCCTGGCAGGCATCGGCCCTTGCGGACCCCACCGGTGGTTGCTGACATCTTTGACGGCGCGCGTGTGGAACACAACGCGCCGTCCCGTCTACCACTTTTCGGCCGCAGGGGATAGGAAGAGCGGCTGACGCTATACCGACACTCCTTTTCCCCTGCGGCCCCACCGCGTCCGCCATCAAACGGTGGCGGCCCCGTCCAGGCCACGGAAGGGATGAGCGCTGCCCAGAAGCACCGGCACTCCTCCTCTACCGCAGCCCGTAACCCTCAGCCGCGATGCCTCCCATTCGACATCGCGGCCCACCTCAGTTGCGGTGCACCTCACCGCAACTGGGCACGCCACGATTGCGGCGGTAAGTCCCCTCTTTGAGGAGTGGTTTGAGAGGCGGCATGGCGTCCTCACCTTCCGCCTGACGCAGGTCCTCACCGGACACGGTTGTTTCGGGAGGTTCCTGTTTCGGATAGGGCGGGAGGAAACGCCCGGGTGTTTCCACTGCGAAGATCGCCCTGAGGACACGGTGGAGCATACGGTGGCGGTCTGCCCTGCTTGGGCGGAGCACCGCCGTGTCCTCGTGGAGGCGATCGGCGGCGGCGATCTCTCGCGTCCGGCCCTGGTCCAGGCCATGGTACGGAGCGAGAGGGCATGGGGAGCCGTCACCTCCTTCAGCGAAGCAGTGATGCTCGCGAAGAGGGAGGCGGCGCACGTGAGGGAGAGGCAGCATATGCGCCCTCGCGACCCCAGCCGCCGCAGGATACGGAGACGCCCTGGGCGTCGGGAATCCCAGGCCGATTTCCGGCCACCGTAGGCATGGGCTTGCGGACGGCGAGTAATGGGTAGCTCGCTGTCCGGTAAGGACCAAGCCCAAGTCGACGGCGCGTTGTGTTCCACGCGCGCCTCAAAGAGATGTCAGCACAAAAAGTGATGGGACCCGCAAGGGTCGATGCCTGCCAGGGGTGCGGGTTTGTTCGAAAGAGACACCACAGCCCCTGGCTTAAGGGCTACTGAAGGAACACGGGTGGGTTTTAGTCAGTAAAAGTCTGACACGCCCTCCTGCTCCACCCAGAGCGGGAGAAGTTATTTGATGATTTCCCACCCAAAAAAAAAAAAAAAACCTCACCGCAACCTACTTTTTGGCCGCTACTGGCTACTACTGGCTACTACGCCGTCAATGGCTTGAAGGCAAAAGCCCTGACTAGCGGCCCCACCTTTGGGTTCCTCTTGGCTTCACCGTGGCTGGAATCCACGGTTACTGAGCCCCCCGCAACGACAATGCGGGAACCCACTCGGGGGGAAAGAATATGGTTACAGTGTAACCGAAACAGTACGACTATTTTTAGAAAAAAAAAAGAAAAATGAAAATCAGGATCTTAGAAAATTCTGCCACTATAGATGTAAATAAAATAGTGAATGATTTGTAGGGACAACTACCATTTCGACGAAGAGAAATACCGTCAGATACACGGCTTGTTTACTTGATAAATTCTTGAATTCACTGACAACTTACGCTTAGCCTTAAGCTCTGGGTCTGGAAGCGTGATTTCGATTTAAAGACATTTATTTTCTCAAAGAACAAATTGCACAAGGGTTTTTTTTTTGTTTTGAATGGAGCGGGACCCGTGGAATTTAGATCTACTTGGGGTACATTTCGTAACGAGTACTTAAGACATTTAGTTTTGTTTGCATTGAGTAAAAGATTTAGCAGCAAACCATTTCGAAAGAACCATTTTGAACGAGGCTATCGTTGACATGTAAGACATCCGTATCTTTTCTATTTATTCTAAAAATAAGAGAAGTGTCATCCACCAGCGAATAAAATTATATTCGAGAAGTCCATATTCCTTGTCCACATTGTAAAGGGAAAATTTCAGCAAAATTTCAGCTTTCTAAGTCCAAGGGTTTCTACTTTTATTTTTATTTATATATAGATAAATTCTTTTGATATCTGTCTACTCTGAGAAGAAAGGCCGAAACAAACTCAGACGTTTTTTAAAGTCCAGAAATAATTTTGGCCAGATCATGTGAAGACCCTGTGGATTGGTGTCTGAAACGGTTTTTAGAGGAAAGAATCACACTATTGAGCAGACCTGACTTGGTTAAGGGCCTTGTACTAGTTGCCAGTACTTTGTCCTCCCATGTCTCTTATTATTAAAAGAGAAGAGCCAGCAAGATACTCCTTGGTTATCCATGGAGTTCCTTACCGGCTCTTCTTCATAAGAAACGACCAATTGGAATGGTGCCCCAGCTTCTGACGTTCCATAAGAGCCCATGTAGATTTATAAGATACTAGTTTTTGCCAGCGGGTTCACCCACGTGGAGATCAAAAATTATCCCACAGGAACATACTAGTGGGATTAAAAATATCATAACCAGGTTATAAATAAATTTCATCAAAATTCGTTCAGCCGTTTTTGTGTGATTGAGTAACAAATATTCAAATATCGAAACATACAAACTTTCACATTTATAGTGGTAGTACGATGGTAAAATATTATGAATTTGAATTTTAAACAATGTCAGTTTCGAACAGGGCCTAGAGACAAAATACATTTATGTTAGCGTTCACGCCAAACGCTACGCTAAAATGTATGGGAATGACAATGACACCTGCGGAAAGGTTACGTCGTGTTCTTTCCGCAGACAATGTCATTCCCATACATTTTGTCGTAGCGTTTGGCGTGAACGCTAAAGATAGTGTGTTTTGTCTAGGCCTGCTGATACCTCGAGACGGTAGCGTAAGAACAGCATAAGAGGGTGGCGCTTACCACAATGAGCGCGGTGTTCTTGTCCTGGTTGAGGCACACGGCCTCGTAGCGCGCGAGGAAGGCCTGCACGTCGGCGAGGCGCGCGTGCGCCGCCGGCACGGGCAGCAGCAGCGTGACGCGCGCGCTCTCCGTGACGTAGCGCACCGGCACCAGCCGCGCCGCGCCCAGGGGCCGCACCACCTCCAGCAGGCGCAGGCGCGGGCCGCCCGGCGCCAGCACGCGCAGCACCAGGCGGTAGGCCAGGCCGCGCGCCGGCGCCCAGTGCCGCGCGCCCTCCAGCAGGGCCGCGCGCGTGGCGCCGGCCCAGCGCCGCAGGCCCCACGCGCGCGCCGCCTCCAGCACCAGCTGCAACGCGCAGGCGTTACTGACGGCCTGCAGCCACCGGTCCCTTTCTACAGTGTGTACTCACGTCTAGCGCTTCGCGGTCCGCGCCGGTGATGAGCGCCACCTCGTGGTGGTCGTCCGGGAAGAACGCGTGCGTCGCATTGAACGACACCCAGCGAAGATGGTCAAACCTGCAACACTTCACCCGTCACACTCTCGCTTCGCACTAACGTGTGGCCGGCAGCAGTGACCAGGGACGTACCGAGAGTCGGGTGTGGGCGGCGCGAGGCCGGGGTCGGCGCGCAGGCCGGACGGCCACGTGGCGTTGCGGTAGTGCGGCGGGTGCTTGGCGGCGCCGCGCCACAGGGCCGCGCGCAGCCTCGTCACCTCCGCGCGGTCCCGCTCCAGGTACACCTGCGCACAGAGCTCACGTCACCCTCGCGGTCACGCCACATACACGCAGATCAGCATGAGTGTTGACACTCACCCGCGACACGTAGGCGTGCAGCGTGTAGAAGGAGTCGGCCTTGGTGACTGGGAACACGGTGACGGCGTCGGCCAGGTCAGGCGTGAGCGGGGGCGGCGCGTCGGGCCCGGGCGCGCGCACGGCGGTGTAGCGCTCGCCCTGCGCGGCGGGTGCGCAGGCACGGTGTGCGGCGTGCAAGACGCAGCGCCCGATGTTCTCGTGGTGGTGCGGCGAGTACGAGTTGCGCACGCACCAGTCCAGCTCGGCGTGCACGGCGCGCAGCACCGAATTCGACAGCAGCACGCCGCCCTCTACGCATACACATCGCCAGCTCAATAGTGACAGTGTGAGATTTTTTGAGACCAGGGGCATTTTTTGAAGGTAGGTAGTCAATCTAAATCAAAAGTCATTGATTCAACAGCACTTTTTAACATCAAAATTACATAAAGCAGTCCCCCAAAACGCCCACCCGTCACCACTTTCTAGTGCTTTACCTGGGAAGAAGTGGCGCAAGAAACTCCCCAGAAGCACAGCTGTATATTTAGTTAGATAGACTTAATTATATACATAGGTAGGAAAAGTAATCAACATTACGAGATACAACTTCAATAAAGTAATTTGTCATATGTCAGCTAGCCATGCCAATTGCCAATATACCAACAAATAAAATGAAAACTTACTCAAGCACAAAAAATTAAAATAGTATACTGAGAAAGTGAAACTAGCTCTTGGTGTTGAAGCCAAAGGTCATTGTCAAACCTCCTCTGAAACTGCAGCATTTAAGTAACAAGTTTCTACTCAATAGATGGCAGGTTCTTCATTAAGGGAGCTAATCTGAAAGTGAATGTTAGCTACTTACCAAGTGTGCAGTAATGGCTGTCATCTTCAGCCACAGTGCCCATGTACACATCCTCACTGACACTCAGCTGCGACACCAGCTCGGTCAGGCGGCGAGCGTTTACAAATGCAGTGTCAGACACTAGGAAGAAGAAGTCATACTCTTCTAAATAGTTATCTGCTAAATATTTCAGTGCATGAAATGGTTTCAGCATCTCTCGTGTGTCGGTGAAGCCCACAACGTTTGCTAGCCCCGGCACAGAGCTCATGGCACTGGCCGTTATGAAAAACTTCAGTGCTGGCTGTAAACGAGCTGTTGTACGGTTCAGTGCTGCTATTTGGCTCTTTAGAGCTTCTTCAGAACTAAGCACTCCTGTGAGAAGGGATCCTGAAACAATTAGGTGACTTCAAGTATGCTGGGACCGTCTCACGATAGTTGGCGCCAGCGGCGGACAGTGCGGAGTACCTCTCATGCCGAGCTCAGTGCTGTAGTAGCGCGGGCGCTGTACGCTCCGGCCGGCGGCGCGGCCGGCCGGGCCCAGTGGGCGCTCCTCGCGCTGCGGCTCGTACTCGTCGGCGGGCGCGGCGCCCAGCGCGGCCTCGCACGCTGCCGCTGGCGCCTCGTCTAGCGGCACCAGCGCCAGCGACACCCACAGGCCCAGCGCCAGGCCCACCAGGAAGTACGAGTTATGTTTCACCTGCGACACCACATAGCGCGACAGCATCTTGCGTGCGGTCAGCGACCTCGCGCTGTACTGACGACACTAAACAGAACACGGATCAACTCTGCTTCACGTCCGTCGTGTAGTCGTGCCCAAATATTGGCACTCTTTGTTAATTAACGAAACGCGTCGATCTTTATCATCAATTAGTCCGCTTAATCTCGAGGTCACATTTGTAGCACTTAATTTTATGTTCGGGTTCCAATCACGAATTCACAATCATTGCAATTTACAATAAATCGTTAGTGTGGCAATGATATTATAACTTATAAAATCATTGTAGTGTGGTGTGTGTTTAATAACGTAGTCTTTGTGAGCGTTCCAGTGTTCCGTGCTGGCGATTCTGGCGAAACCGTTCCATTCAAAGAGTACTTCTTATAGATAGCGGGGTGTCTGGTTTGGTTATAAATTCTGATCATGAACATCTTCTTAACTTATTAGAAGTAATTCAATATCCTAGTAAGGTGAGTTGAGCTGCATAATACTGCTGAAACTACTATTTTTTCACAACAAAAATGGTAAGTAGAAATATTCATGCTGTGTAAGTGTGATGCAATGCTAAATAAATTAAAGTTATTGTCAACGAAACGCCTTGTAATGACGACCACAGCATTGACAGTTGACTTTACAGTGTCAACTGTCATGTTGACATCAACATTGTCAACTTATCACTGACAGTACAGAAAATGGGAACATTCCGAATTATGCCTATTCGCTCCTAAGCTAGGGCAACACTAACGGTCAACGTCAATCGCTTTAAGGATTCCGATATCCTCTCAGTACAACAGGGTGGATTTACACAAGAAAAATTTCTTCAGACAATAAATTCAAAAAAAAATAAACGCATTGGAATGCTAGTAAAACTAGATAAAATTATTGTAGGCTACGTATAATGTTCTTAAATTGTGTTTAGACGAACATTTAATGCGTAGATCTGAAGATATCAGCATTCCAATAAAAAGAAGTGAGATGGTGATGACGGCTGTGGTATGGCGATGATTTACCTATATAAGGATGGTGCTGATTTCGTGTGTATGGTGATGACGCTTTATACATGAATGTCAAATAAAAAACAAGAAAATTTAAGGAAATCAACTTTTTTGGGACCATCGGGATTGACCAATGTTGGTTTTAGTTCAATGGTCTTCATTTTTGCTTAATTTTTCTTGTTTTCCCGGTATCTTTTATCTGCTTCACGCCATTTTTTGCGCCATACTCTCTGCTCTCTTGGACTTTTTCATTTATTGATTCGAACTGACTAATTTCTCTCTTCAATTTTATACCTTTTCTTTTTCTTTCATAAGTTCATACAATTCAGAATCTTGCTTCATGGTGGCATGTTCGATGGTATTGGGTTTAGTTTCCGCACTTAGACTTTCAAGTGGACCATTGTGCGTGAGCTATGGCGGCCATCGGTGGTTATTCCAGCCAGCCCACCTCCCTCCAGGAGTTAGCTATATCTCATGGCCTGTTGAGAAAATCCTGGTAAGATTTGGGTGCTCCGAGGGTTTCTGTTCTAATCTGGACCACGCCTGTGCATTCGAAAAGCACATGCGCAACGGTTTTCTCAGCCTCCATGCAGGCCCTGCACAGGGGGCTGTCCGTTATATCTATTTGTAGAAGTGTTGGTTTAGCGGGCAGTGTCCCGTGATGGTCCCAGCCATCAGACCCAGATCCTACCTGTCCAGGCGTAACAGACGTCTAGTCAGCTTGCCATCCGAAAATACCATTGTTTCCCTAGACTGCCTGGTGTCGAGGTCCACTAGCTCTCCGCTTGTGCGTAAAGGGCTTATTACACTTGGCTGAATTTAGTCATCTAACTAGTCGTCTAAATTCAGAAGCAACATTAAAAGCTATGGAAGCTAGCTTGCTAATTGCGATTCCACTTGACTAAATTCAGTAACTACTGAATTTAGATGACTAAATTCAGCCAAGTGTAATAACCGCTTTAGTGTAGTCCTTAAGACCCCTGCGTAGCTGGTTGAAGGGGATGGGCACGATGGGCTCGGGTCCACAGACTGACGCGCTGGATGCCCTTCTGGCCAGTTCGTCAGCAGCATCGTTGCCTAGTGATCCGCTGTGTCCTTTTATCCATTGCAGTGCCAGAATGTAGCGGTTAGAAATTATTATTCGTCATAGTGCATTGTGACATTCTAGTGTTAAACTCGATGTAATGTAATTTTTCCCTAGGGATTGGAGAACTGAAGCACTGTTGGAGAGTATACGTATGTAGGTGACCGTGACTCTCCTTGCTTCTATGGCGTACGCTGCTTGTATAATGGTTACAAATATTCCACCTGGTAGACGTTGTTGAACATTCCCAACGGACTGTATATGTGTAAGTTAAGATTGTGTGAGAAAACTGGGGTAAGTCTTTGATCCATCTGTGTAAACTCTTACCCCGGGTCTGTGTGATCGTTCTGTTCTTCTGTGAGTGCTACGTTGTAGTACTTTTGAAAGTAGTGTAGTTTCGGGGTTTTATCGCAGAGTGATGCCATCATTGGTTGTCGTTTGATCGCATCGTCCTTAATACGTGTATGCTTGACTCTAGAGTCTTTGCCTAGGGTTCCAGCTATGTTGAGCTCGAAAACAGCCACGACCGCCTCCTCTCGCACGATGAGGTGTAGAGGAGGCAGCCCCAGCATTTGGTGTAGTTCTCATACAGCCAATGATTGCTACACAGGCGTGCCGCTGCAGTTTTCTAGGTCTTTTTGGGCTGTGCTCAGGTTTGTTCTGGGCCACCAGACTGTTGAACTGTATGTGATAATTGGTCGAATAACTGTGCTGTATAGCCAGTTGGTGACTCTGGAGCTAATAATCAAGTTCCTGCCAAGCATTCACTTGCACTGCCATAAGAATATGCTGGCTTTTGTAGTGATGTAGTTAGTATGTTATGCACAGTTCAGCTTTTTGTCCAAAAAGATGCCCAGGTATTTGATGTCAGTTGATAGGCTTAGGGTAGTGCCAAACAGACGTGGAAGTTGTATTTCCGCGAGTTTCCTCGAGTTTCCTCTTTTTTGTGAAGAGGATCAGTTCGGTTTTTGTGGGGTCTACTGATAGTTAGTGTTTGTTGCACCTGTCTTCGACTATTTTCATTTTCGTGGGTGCTATTTACTATTATAGTTAAATCATCGACGTAGCCTACGGTGAAGTAACCTTTGTCATTTAGCGTTTCGGGCATTTGTTGTTATGAGGTTGTCTACGACCAGGTGCCATAGAAACGGCGAGAAGACGGCCCCTTGCGGGCAGCGCTTCGCCACTACTGCCCTTGTAGTGTCGTTCACGGTGACCTGTACAGCTCTCAATTTGAGCATATTGGTGATCCACCCTCTCAGAGTCGTGTCTATGTTGTGTGTGTCGAGGGCAATGTTAATGCTATTGAACATGATTTTGTTAAAGGCACCTTCGATGTCGATCAAAGCAGCCAGAGCCGAGCATTTGTGGTCCACTGCGCATTCAATTTTGGATACTACGCTATGGAGTGCAGATTCTGTTGATCTGCCAGTGGAATATGCGTGCTGTTGTTTGTAAAGTGGTTTTATCCGGAGAGGTCCGTCTCGGATATGTCTATATCTATCACAACGTCTCTCGAGGGTTTTCAGTAGGAAGGATATAATAAATCAATCACTAACCTTCAATCTCTTAGTGTAACTTTTAAGCAAATTATAACACAAATTAAGTAAATCGTCTTCACCATACGCATGAGGTCATCACCGCTTATTATTTTTAAACGGTGATGATGGGTATGGTGATGACGATTATGATGCTATGTCGATTTCTCTAGGAAAGTACTGGTAATAGAAAGATACCGCCATTTTCTTTTACATCTTCACTTTTATCTAAGATTATGATCAAATCAATCGTAATGTTTTTTTATGTACTTTGTTGAACCACAGCCTGACGGGAATGACGCAACTTTGTCTAAACAAAATTTTTGGACACTCACAGCAAATTTTTGGCCTCGGAGTGCGTGTTATAATATATACGTGCGGCTCGTTTCGCAGTTAGTTATGAAACGAGGAAGCGGGTGGAGTATAGCGGGCCGCGTAAATGCAACGTATACCGAACTACACCCACTTTGATATTTCCGTGACGGTGTTGACGGATTTCGATGCTAAAATTGTATTTATTTATTGATCATTTATTTTACGAAGAAATTTTTTATTTACTTTTCTAAAAAAGGATATACAACATGGATAAAAGTAGGATCATAAATTAAATTCTAGTTCACACGTCGGGTAGTCGTGTATGTAGTCGGCAAACGTAAAGAGTAGCATTTTTTTCACAGACGGTGATGATTTTGACATGCGTATTAATTTTATTATAAAAAACCATTGTCTTTGAGGATGTTTGGGTTAAAGCGCTGTATAAAACAAGTTTATATAAAGCCTGTAAATGTAAAAAAGTTACTATACTCGAGTAATATTAATTTTTTTATGCCCTCCACGTGATTTTTCGACAACTTTGTAAATCCACCCACTTACAGGTGGTAAAGAAAAAAAATAGAAACAATTATGGACCCTGTCGGGCACAGCAAATTTTTAAATAACTAGAGAGAGGAAATATTATATTAATAATATATATGTCCAAGTCTATCTATTCATTTATTATTATTTTATTTTGTTTAAATAATGCTTATTTATTTACTCGCTTAAATTTTTTCACTATAATTTTTTCCTTTATTACGTTAAATATACATATAAATTACATTTTTAAATATTATTATAAAAATATAAAAACATTTAAAAATATAAAAATATTAGCCCACCGGTATCGGGAACAAGGTCCAAGCTACCGTCAGGTAGGTCAGGGCTCCAGAGAGAGGAACCTCCTAACGATGCGAGCCGTGTCCAGGAGTACCGCTTTCTGGATCAAGCCCTTGATCCAGATGCCCAACGAGAGCCTCCTCAGATGTTGGTCGAGGCTCTTGGCTATCAAGCCATTGGCTGAAACGACTATCGGTACAATGATCGCTGAGTCCACATCCCACATGTCGACAACCTCGTGAGCCAAGTCAAGATACTTGATTTGTTTATCTTTCTCGGCTTTCACGAGGTTCCCGTCATGCGGGACCGTTATATCAACGATCATTGTACGCCGCTCTAGTCGATCCACCACCACTATATCAGGCTTATTGGCAACAATAGTCCTGTCAGTGATGATGGATCGATCCCAGTACAGTGTAACATGTCCATTTTCGATAACTGGGTCGGGCACATACCTGTGGTACGGCACTTCTGATTCCACAAGGCTGTATTTCAGAGCAAGTTGCTGGTGGTTAATCCTGGCTACAAGGTTGTGTCTATGGAAGTACTCCTCGTTAGCTAGACGAGAACAACCGGAGATTATGTGTCGGATTGATTCTCCCGGACGGTGGCATGCCCGACAGATGTCAACCGTACCATCTTTCACAATAAATCTCCGGTAGTTGTTCGTCATGATAACTTCGTCCATGATTGCACAGACAAAACCTTCGGTTTCCCCAAAGAGGTCACCGAAACGCAGCCAGGCTACGGACGCTAGTAAGTCTACATCGGGTCCATGTAGGGCCCGAAAAAAGCGTCCGTGGAGCTCCTTACTCTGCCATACCTCCATGCGATCCTTAGTGTCAAGCAATACAGGCTTGCGCCAGTTCTCTTTAGCCAACGAGAGCGGGGTGAGGCCCTTATCCACCCCAACTACATCTCGATGCATCCCCACGTCGGTTTCTAGGAAATAATCCCTGAGACTGCATATCTCGCGATTGTGGAGAGTCTTAGCATTTAAGAACCCTCGACCTCCACATTTTCGCGGGATATACAGTCTCATTACCGATGACCGTGGGTGGTGCATTCGATATGCAGTCAGCAGCGTACGGACCATCCTATCCAGGGCGTCGAGTTCGGTCTGAGTCCATTTGAGCACGCCGAAAGAGTACATCAAAACCGGCATGACCCAACCTTTGAAGGCGCGCACCTTGTTTCCGCCTGATAAAAGACTATTAAATACTTTCTTCAGGCGGCCAAAGAAGCGCTCCTTCAATGATTGCTTCATGTCAGTAACATTGATGCCCAACGCTTCCGACATACCCGAATACTTATAGGTTTCGGCTGCGGAGAGGGCTCGAAGGTTTATGGAATCCGAGAGTTGGGTTCCCACGGATTCCATAATCTCCCCTCGCTTTACATGCGTGACCGCACATTTGTCCACACCAAATTCCATCCTGATGGCGCTACTGAAGGTTTCAGTTACTTTCAGTAGCTCCATCAGTTGCAAATTGTTGGGGGCAAAGAGTTTTAGGTCATCCATGTAGAGGAGGTGGGATATAACCTGACCACCTCTCCTCAGCCAATAGCCTATACCTGAATCCTCCAGCAATGTGCTTAGAGGATTCAGGGCTAGGCAGAACCAAAGCGGACTCAGACTATCGCCCTGAAATATGCCTCGCTCGATCCTTATCGGCTCGCTATTCCTCTGGATGTTTCGACATCCTGGATATCGAAGGACCGTCCTCCATTACCCCATACATGACATCAGGAAGGTGCGCAGAGTTGTATCTACTTTATACAATTCTAGCACGCTCATGAGCCATGTATGTGGCACTGAGTCATAGGCCTTCTAGTAATCTATCCAACATGTCGAAAGATCCTTTCGGGAACGGCGAACCTGTTGGCTAATGGCCATATCAATGAGGAGCAGCTCCTTAGTACCGCGGGACCCGTTCCGGCATCCATTTTGAGAGACAGACATAATGGAATTGGTGTCTATATGATTGTAAATTTTAGCTCTCAAAATGGATGTAAGAACTTTATAGACCGTCGGTAAACACGTGATCGGCCTATAATTTTTGGGTTCCGCGGTACTACCTGATTTATGGAGCAGGTGGGTAACTCCTGTCGTCAGGAACTGGGATAGCGAACCAGACTCTAAAGCAGCCTGATACTGAGCCGCCAAGCGAGCATGCGATCCCATGAACCATTTGATCCAGAAGTTGTGCAGCCCGTTCGGCCCTGGAGACTTCCAGTTGGGCAGCGGGCGGACTGCACGAGCTACATCTTGGGGGCAGATGATAATAGCCCCCATTTCTGGTATAGGATCGCAGGCTCGCTCGACTTCTCGAGCCCAATCACCTTCGGTGTGACTGACAGGCACCAACCAGATATTGCGCCAAAAAGAGCACATGGCGTCATCTTCCGGTAGGCGCGTATCAGCCACACCTTAGTTCGGTCGCTCCCAAGCCCTATAGACCTACCATTCATCACACTGGAAGGTGCGGTTCTGAGTGTAGCGGTCTACCCGGCGCTTATACCGACGAATACGGTTTGCCCATGCATACACTTTCTGCTTCAGGAAGTCTATGCGCTCTGTGACACGGGACATATAATCTTGAGGGCTGGTATCAGTCCCTGAGAATGCCCGTCTCACAAAGCGCATCACTCTAGGGCGAGTGTTTCCCTCCCTGAAGCAGATTAGTTTGCCGATGAGGGCCCTGGCCCCACCAATACGACGTTCAATCCTGCACTGCCAAGCTGGAACGGCTGGTTTCGGTCGTGTAGCTCTAGAGTCATTTGCGAATTTGACATGAGCTACACGACAAGCCGCTACAGCCGCGCAGTACAGAATAGAATGAGTATCGGTGAGGTCTTCGCAGTCATCAAAATAATTTGACAGCTGCGAATCCAAAGCCGCCACCAGCGCCCTATTCTTATTATGCATGGGCAAACGAGGTAAGCGTGGTCTAAGTTCGGGCGACAAGAACCGATATTCTCGAATCGCACCCTCCAAAGCACTCCTCAATTCCTCACTGCACTGGGTACTTACGTTTGTAGCCCTGTCAACACTCCCCTCGTCAGCTTGAGGCGCGTGACTTGTGTTGAGCCGTGGTGGTACCACAACTGTCTGCGACGGGGGTACGATGACATCTACTCTGCATTTCATTTCGTAGGCGATCAAGTACAGTGTCATCCAACATATGATTACGCTGGATGACCCGCACCTGATCCGATAGTCGTTGTGCCGTAACATTGACAGCTGGCTCAAGCACCTGAAAAAGAGAGAGCATCCGAACACGGTACGCGGTCAGGTTGTTTCCTCCCTCTGTAGCTCCATAGTATGAGCGCATGACGTTTTCGTTGATGGATCGTGTCCATCTCATGCGCTGCACACTTCCGCCGGGAGCTGGGACCCTATCAGAGGCCGGTGGGCCTCGAGGTCCTAAGCCGTCCGGCGGCCGGCGTCCTCCACGTCGACGAGCAGGTGGTGGCGTCGTGGGCGGAGAGAAATACTCGTCGCTCGAGCTCGACGCAACTACCGCGGCCGGTGTCGTCACAGCGCCCGCAGTGGGGCTTGGTACCGGCGGCGGCAAGGCGGAGCTGAGCGACGAGTCCGGAGGTGGTAGGCGTGCTCGAAGTGCCGCTGATCTTGTCAACATTTATCTTAGGGTAGTGGCACCAATAAATGAACGGTTAAGCGTTTTTGACAACTTTAATTATTTGTAACTCAGTTATTTCACGACACTGATACATGCTTATTTTTTTTTAGTATTCCATAATCCTCAGGAATTGATAGATTAAAAAAAGAACTGTCTAGATCTACAATTTTTTTTTTTATGTTGCTTTTTGTAAAAATATTAGGGTTTTTCCCCTATAGTTGAACAATGAGCCCTAATTATGAACATTTTGTACCCAATAGTTGAACTAACATTTAAATGGTAGTAGAGGACATTTTGTAAATTTATTATAAATAAAACCACGGTAAGTATTACTAAAGGCTTTTAATTGTTTGTCTAATACATCAGTCTTAGCTTCAAAAATGTGTGCAAATCTCCCTGACATCATATTTTGTGTTGATATGATAGCCGTTTTGACTATATTTAAAGTTCAGGTAGCAATTTTATCTTCTTCATGATGATGAAGTTTACGATTCGTTTTCCTGGCCCTTTTTTACATTGGAGGGCGCTTTTCCCTTTGGAATGTTAAATTCAACGCTGGCTTTGGACAGGGATATCTGTCAGTTGCGCTTGTATGTACCATCCGTACAGCTTCTTCGAGAGTACTTTGTACATATCTTTTTATTTTTTTCGTAATGTAGGTAACATCAATAAAGAGAAGAAATATTGATTATGCTTATTCTAAAAAAAGACCTAAAATCTAAACTAAGTTATTCAAATCGTTCATTATTTGGATTAAAAAACCACAAAATGAACGAATAAAATTCACTTCAGCGTTCAGCTTTTGGAACGATACCAAAAATTTGAACGAATAAAATGTGTAGTTCAAATTTAGGACATGAAATCTAAAGCTGAACAGTGCAAGATTTCATACTAAAGTAAAGCCTTAAAAATAATCAAAACCACTAAAATCATATGTTCAACTTTTGGTAATTAAGATAATACATTTATTAAAATTCCTTTGCGTGGTTTTGTTTTGGTCTCAAAGCGTGAGTTTAAAAGTGATAATAGTTGTGAAAATATGCCTTTTCTCCATTAGTTGAACGCCGTTCATCTATTGGATCAAGCGAACAAAATTGAATCCATTACTTGAACAGTAAATATCTCTAAAAATACGATAAATAATGTATATATGTAACAACACAATCAAAGCTGAATATAACAAGATTGTATTATAACTAAATCCACTGAAATCTAACATTAATTCTTTCTTTATGCTGACAAAATTCTTAAATTCGGAGGGCACTTACCTTAAGTAGGTTTCCATAGAAAACTGATTTTTGGCGAGAGACACTCACACGACGGCTGACTGCGCGGTTCTGAATTCTCACGATAAAAGTTGTTATGGAACCGGGAACATAAAAAGTTGCCCTAAGCGGGAAAAAATATTGCACACCTGTAAGTAGCGGGGAATTTTATATTTTTACATTTTTCGGTCGGTTGTTCAGCTATTGGAGGTCGTTCATCTATTGGTGCCACTACCCTAGTTCCATAATTTCATTTCTTCCAGTATTATATTTTATGCTTTGTGATTTTCTTAGTTTTATCGGAGGTGACATCTGTCTTACATGTTTGAATATTTTGGTCTCTGATTAAAAAAAAATTGATGGTTTACCGGTTTCTTCTTTGATTGATGAAAATACTTTTAAAATTGGTGAAAATTATTAATATTGATGGAATTCAAAAATTAGAGAAACAAGACGTCTTGGTGACACGGTGTTGCCAGCTTATTATTTTAACAATTTAATTATTATACTTAATAATTAAATTGTTAATACTTTGTAATATATTTATTTTTGCTATTTTACTTATTAAATATCTGTTATTCATAATTATATATTATTATCGAATTTATCCGTTAGTTATTCATGTACTGTGTAATAGCTTTTTTAATTAAATATTGCTTTAATTTATTTAAGATCTGGTTCACTTCGTATCCGTCGACTGGGGTAAGAAACATGGTGTTGTTAGTGGGATTGATCACTGATGTTTCTCTCTGTACACAGCCGGATGTTTGGGTGGTATTTTCTCCAATGGATGCGAAAAAGTTATTAAAGATGTTAGCTACTTGTTTAGGTTCAGTTACTTGGTTTGGTGTTTGCAATATTAGGTACCTATATTTTGTTTTTCTTTTTTGTTTGTCCGCTCTTTAGCGACGTTCCACATACTTTGAACTTTATTTGTTGATTTATTCATTCTATTTATGTTATGTAATTTTTTTGCCGCTGTTACAGTGTTTTTTAGGATTTTTTCATATTTTTTTTTAGTATTTCGTAAAAATTGAATTATTGATTTTTGACGAAAGAATTTTTAGTAGTCTTTTATTTTTACAAGATTGTTTTATACCAACGGTTAGCCAGAAATTGTTCCGTTTTGTTTTTAGTTTTAGTCTACGTTTAGGGATACATGCATCTAAGACATCCATCACAGTTTTATGGAACGATTGATAGTTCTCATTGACATTTTTATTCGTCTGTATAATATCGTCCCAGTTTAGTGTTTTTATACAGAGCTAGATTATGACCAAGGATTTGAGGTAATCCTCAAATCCGGTACTCGATAATTCGAGTCCTCCCCCTCTCGGCGGACTTCAGATAACCCTACTATATCCCATCGTAACTTGCTCAATTCTTCCTCGAGTGCGACGATCTTCTCGTCGGTCCGGAGTGTGCGCGTGTTTTTTTTTTTCTCAAAGTTCTTATTAAATTTTTGTCGAACCAAGGAGCCTTTGTCTTAAGTTTTCGTGTGGTAGGGGGATCTTGCATTTCTATAATGTTTTTAAAATTACCATAGAATATACTGAGCATATCTTTTACATCGCGAGTGCCATCAAATAAAAGGTTCCAATCGATTTCATTTATTGATTTTTTTATTTAGTTACAAATAATATCATAATCCAAATTGTAACAATTTAGACTTCTGTTACTGTTTTAAGGAAGTCTTTTGTCGTTACATGATTTTAAATTAATTTCGATTGGGGGATGCAAAGGGTCAATTAGGGATTTAGAGCAAGACATACGATACCGGAAGTTAAATTAGTCAACGCAAGGTCAAGTACGCGTTCTGACTTATTTGTTATATTGTTGAGATATTTTTTTTACATAACTAAAATCAGTTAACAAATGATCAATACCTGGTGCCACATAACCACTATCCAACTCACTTACTAAGCTCCAATCAATATTATTTAAGTTTAAGTGTCTAACTACTTAGAGTTTGGCCAACGAAAGCTGACCACGAATTATTTAATTCAACCTTTCCTATATAATGCCAAAAATGCCATATACCAGGGGTAATAAGGTTATACTGATGTAAATAACGCATAATAATATGTCTTAAATAATAATTATATAGTATCAACTCCGTTTAAGCAGTGTATAGCCATGGCCATGGTTGACAACTCTTGATTCTCGTCTTTTTTCTTGGACAGCTTTCGTTGGTCAGACTCTACAAATGATTTGAAAAACGACTGTTCAAATATGGTATTACAAACGTCCAAGAAGTGTTCAAGGACTGAACGAACGGACGAACGGACCATGTTTTGTATTTCTATTTCAATCGAAATAACATAAATAGATACTTTTAATATTCTCAAATTAGACTTTACACACCGGTATAGATACAAACGAAAAAAAAACTAACTTTAAAGGTAAAAATACAAACCAGCCATCTTGATACACCACTATGATCGTTGTGTCCAGATTTGCGAGGCGGGGGTGCGGGGCGCGGCGGTGTCGGCGCTCGTGCTGGCCAACAACCTCGGCGTGCTGCTTATGTACCTCGCCGCCGACGCGCACATGCCGCACAGGTAATGTAACATTGTATCCCATCAAAGTATAAGTAGGAGCCAAGTTCAACAACAAGAATACGCGTGGCGCTCGTCAAAATAATTGAGATCTACATAAATGGGTGCCAAATTCTGTGGATAATCCTATTTATTTATGAGAATCTAAATCATTCTAAAATAAATTTAAAACACAATTTCCTGTTTTTTGTGCTATTATAATAATAATATTGTTTATTCATAAAAGGGGCATATTTACAAAGTATCTTAACAATTAAAATAGAGCACAGTTGCTTATTGTCTGAACTAGGTTTTTTTTTTTTGGGTGGGAAATCATCAAATAACTTCTCCCGCTCTGGGTGGAGCAGGAGGGCGTGTCAGACTTTTACTGACTAAAACCCAGCCGTGTTCCTTCAGATGCCCGTATGCCAGGGGCTGTGGTGTCTCTTTCGAACAAACCCGCACCCCTGGCAGGCATCGGCCCTTGCGGGCCCCATCACTTTTTGTGCTGACATCTCTTTGAGGCGCGCGTGGAACACAACGCGCCGTCGACTTGGACTTGGTCCTTACCGGACAGCGAGCTACCCATTACTCGCCGTCCGCAAGCCCATGCCTACGGTGGCCGGAAATCGGCCTGGGATTCCCGACGCCCAGGGCGTCTCCGTATCCTGCGGCGGCTAGGGTCGCGAGGGCGCATATGCTGCCTCTCCCTCACGTGCGCCGCCTCCCTCTTCGCGAGCATTACTGCTTCGCTGAAGGAGGTGACGGCTCCCCATGCCCTCTCGCTCCGTACCATGGCCTGGACCAGGGCCGGACGCGAGAGATCGCCGCCGCCGATCGCTTCCACGAGGACAAGACGGTGCTCCGCCCAAGCCGGGCAGACCGCCACCGTGTGCTCCACCGTGTCCTCAGGGCGATCTTCGCAGTGGAAACACCCGGGCGTTTGCTCCCTATCCGAAACAGGAACCTCCCGAAACAGCCGTGTCCGGTGAGGACCTGCGTCAGGCGGAAGGTGGTCTGAACTAGGTTGAACCTGTGCTTCAGGCTATGAAGTGCATAAAATTAACAATGTGTATAAAGTTAAAATTACAAAAATAAAAGTAAAAAGTAGTTCTATTTGCAGGCAACGAGTAGATTTTCTGTCTGTGCATAAGCGATGGTTTTTTTTTGGGTGGGAAATCATCAAATAACTTTTCCCGCTCTGAGTGGAGCAGGAGGATGTGTCAGACTTTTACTGACTAAAACCCACCCGTGTTCCCTCAGTAGCCTGTGTGCCAGGGGGGCGGTATCTCTTTCGAACAACCCGCAACCTTGGCAGGCATCGGCCCTTGCGGGCCCCACATAAGCGATGGTTAGTCAGTAAATATTTAAGTATAATTTTCTTACAGCTAAAGTCCCCACCCGATACGCGCAGGCGTCCCTCAGGGCGCCGCTGGATGCGTCTGGGGGAAAGGCCCGTCTCCGGGACGGTGCACCCTGGGATGCGGGCAATATCCCCCCATTGGGTACTGTGTGCCTAAGGGGTGTCGTTGCCCGTATGCCAATATCCTGTCGGTGAGACGCTCCAACGCGTGTATCTCTGCGCTCATGCAGAGACGCACAGCGGCGGAGTTAGAGCGGGCTCGGTGTGCACTCACCCTGCCATCGGGCAGGCAAGAAGGAGTGCTCTGCTTCTGCCACCGATAATCTCGTAGCCCCAAAGATTGTCACGGTCATGTCTCTAACTTTTGACGGGGGTCGAGGGCCTTGGCTTAACCGCCCGGGCCGAGAGGAAAAACATCCAAACATCCAAGCGGCGGCGCACCGTGAGGGAGGTTGTTAGCTTGACTAATGGGTAGTTAAATTAGTCTGTAGTGCAGACTACTATTTTTGAGACGATAAAATGAAAATACTCGTGGGAACAAACATGGACAAATTAAATAAAAACAAAAACCAAAACCAGGTAGAGGAGGACAGTGATGCGGGGTCGGAGTCCAACACCGCATCGAGCGCAAAGGGCTCTGTTAAGGGCCCGGAGCATGCTGCGGTGGGCGCTTCGAGGAGGACAGAGTTCCTCAAGAAGCGCCCCAAACCAAAGGACGGCCTGGGGTCGTCCTCGGATGGTGGAATGGTCTCGACCCGAAAGCTCGGGAAGGTCTGTCAGAGCGGTGGGGTCCGGTTAGGCAGAGACCTAACCACGAAGGATCCCGCCGGGCTGAGCGCCGAGGTGGCCCAGCGATCCGAGGCGTTGGCCACGGAGGGGCAGCTCTCTGGGGGGACCGGCAGCAGAGTGCTCTCAGAGTCAGAGTCGTCTGGCGATGAGCCGGACGCCACCGGCGGCTCCAACTCGGAGCGAATGGCGAGGTTCGCGGAGGCCGTTGATGCTGCGATCAAGGGTGTGGCATTGAAGAGGATTCAATCTTCTAAAGGCAAGGCCGTGCCCGCAGCCATAGCCTCCATTATGACGGCAGCGGAGGACCTGCACACCGGACCTCCGTCGGACAGCATGTCCGAAATGCGGGCGGAGGTCGCCCGCTTGGCAGCCGCCATGGAGCTTCTCCGAAAGGAGAACGAGAAGCTCCGAGCGGACCTGGCCGTGCCACGAGGAGCTGGCCCCAAGGATGTGCCTCAGAAGGGGGCGCGGCATGGTCAGGGTGGACCCGTGCCTGAGGAGGACCGGGTGCTGACTCTGGTGCGGCTGGAGCTGGCTGCCTTCTAGAGTCGGTTTTCCGCCTTGGAGGCCATAGTCCTTCGTCCCCACTAGCGGCGAGCCGGCCGGCCTTGGGCCAGCAGAACCTATGCCACCGTCACGTCGTTATAGGAAGAAATTATATTTTTCAACACACTTGCTCGTAAAGTGAGTCTTATTACATCGTTCTTAGGGCCATAAACCGAACTATAACACACACGTGCATAATAATATTACGCACTAGTGCATAATAGAATTATCCCTACAAAGTTCAGTTAGTACCTTACTGCAAATTATATGCGAGTAAACAGAGCATTTTCAATTTAACCGGGTAGAATAGTTTTTTTTTGTAACAACAAAGAGGTTTTATGCCGCTGAAAATCCATTAAATTTTTTGGATTAAATAAATTTGTCCTTAATTAAGACGAAAAAAAAAAATTAATCATCATCATCAAATTATTTTTGATTCACAATAATTTGTTATAAATATTTGCACTTTATCACTAAAATTATATTTTTGAAGTAGGCCGTATGGCTTTAAGTAATCAATCACCTTGCATTTGGCGCGTGCAAAAAAAAAAAAAACTTGCGCGCCATTTCCCATAGTTTTCATATTTTGTTTGGAACGCATTTGTTGCTGTGTAGAAAACGATTTATGCAATACAGGTTTGTTTTTCCTCGCAAGTGTGCTGAAAAAGTGCGTATGAAACTCGTGAGCAACTTGCTCACTAGACACTCTGCTGATTTACGCCCTCGCCTACGGCTCGGGCTGAACCCACAGACTCGTGTATAATGAGCAACTTAGCTCACTTGTATCATAATATACTATTATGTTGCTTTATATACATTTCAGGACTGACCATTGAACTTGGCACCCATTTAGATCTCACTTCTTTTGTCGTTGGTGTCAACAACCAAGGCATTTAATCATAATATTGAACTTGGCTCTCATTTCACATTTATGTTTTTGATGGGATTTTTAGTTTACTTCACGGTATTAAATAAATAAATTACGTTTAATTCAGAACCAGTCCATATGCATACATTGTGACTAAAAATATAACATAAAATAAGAAATAATTAAATGATTACATAACACACACATAACATAACATTATAAATTACAATCATACACAATAAAAATAAAATAAAATACACCATTATAATTATGTTTCATCTTAGTCTAAATTTAAGTTTAGTTCCGGAGTGCTGAACATGGAGCCTGGTCCAGTACCGCATTATTGGGCAGCCCAGATCCAGATCCATCCTCCATGCGAACAGCTGAAGGTAGTTGTTGGAACCGCCTCGTATGCGGCGCATCAGGGACATAACTCTCTTGCGAATAATCGCCGCAAATCCATCTATGTTTGCGCCTGCAAACATAGGTACCCGACGCGCTACAGTAGCGAGGCAGCTTCATCAGCGCCCTGAAGGCATTATTGTAAAGAACACGCAGGGTGTCATACGATTTCTTCGTATGTTTGACCCATAGGCTGCACGTGTAAAACGATTGGCAAAATGCCCTAAACAACGTAGCTTTAGCTACCTTAGTACACCGTGCGAACCTACGTGCCAGCATATTGGCTCTAACAGACAAAGCCCTGCGCTCCCTATCTACATCAATGTCATCTACTAGCGTCTCGGTGACCCAGTGGCCCAGATACTTGAACTGCGACACACTTTTAAGGACACTGCCATTCAGCATGACCTGTGGGACAGTGTCATAAGTTTTAGATCCCGCCTTAAATACCCTATGCTCGCTTTTAATGACATTATATCTGAGCCCGTGGGTCTCCACATACCGCTCGCAGATCGAAACTAGTTTTCTAAGGGCAAAGATCGATGGGCTCAGCAGCACCATGTCGTCCGCGTAACTGATGTTGTTGACAACAACTCCACCAATCGAACAGCCCACACCGGCGCTACTGAGTTCACGGATCATACGGTCAATATACAAATTGAAGAGGCTTGGCGAGGTTAGCCCGCCTTGCCTTACACCACATTCCAACCCGTACTCACCCGAAAGCGACCCCGACCACCGCACAAAATTGCTCTGGTTGCCATACCAAAACTTTAGGAGACTTATGTACTCAGTAGGTAGATCCGTATCATCCGATAACTTTTGCCACAATCTGTCATATGCAACAAGATGAAAAGCTCTAGATAGATCTAAGAAGCAAGCATAGACAGGTGTGCTTCTGTCAGTGTAGTATCGGACGGTATGCTTGAGATTCAGTATAGCCATTTCTGTAGACAAACCAGGGCGAAAGCCAAACTGTGCATCGTGAAACTGCAGGTGTTGTCTTAACTGAATATCAATAACACCGTCCAACACCTTAGCAATGATTGTCGCGAGAGATATAGGCCTGTAGTTACTTAATTTAGAGGCGTCTCCTGTCTTGCTCTTTATAATAGGGACAACTACGGGGTATGAATGCGTTATGCAGAATGTAAACAACATAGCAAGCACCTTTGGCAGGATGAACACCCGCATGTTGCAAATGTTCTATGCCGAGCGAGTCATGGCCTGGGGACTTTCCTCGCTTCATGTCTCTGATCACCTTGGCAACTTGTTCCGCAGTGATCTGAACAACCGGTTTCGCCAGATCAGTACCTCCCACCTCTGTAGTGGTCGTCGTGGGTTCCAGTAGAGAAACTACTATTCGGTCGGTGTCACTAACCCCCTCTACACTAACTTGAACACTCAGCCTCGGATTCAATTTGTTGGTCTCCTTCCAAAAATTAATAAAGTTTTTTGTGGCATGCTGTAATGTAATGTAATGTAATGTAATGTTTATTTATTCAAAACCTTAAACCTAATTACAATTCTTGTACCTTAAATTAGGCCTAATAAGTAATTGGCAAGATACAAAACATGTGCAACTGGGCTTAAACTAGGAGGACTCCTGTGCTATAAGCACCAGTTACTTCCGTCACCATCGTGATCGAGCTGCCGTTACAAGTATGGTAAGTGCAAAAGTAGGTATTATATATATATAAGTAAGCATTACAAAATTATTAGTTAATTATTAATTACTATTGTGCGTGTTGGTGTTGCTATTGTGTTACTATTGTGTTACTATTGTGTGATGCAAGAATGTCCATCTTAATCTGCGTTTTATTGTCCCTACACCACTTGAGCTTATGTTTAAACCACCTTCGTGAGTTTTGCATTAGGTCATACGCCTGACCGGACGTATTTTTGCCTTGGGCAACCCACTCATGAAACCGAAGTCTAGCCTCCTCATATGCCTTTTTGCAATGTTTGTTCCCGCCTGTCATATACCCCCTCTTCTTATTTGTTCTACTTTTAGAGCACGCCACCGCAGCGTCCCTAAGCTCATTCACTACATTACGATACAATTCATCAACTACTTGTTTGTGGTCTAAATCATTACACAATACATCTGCACAATTATGTAATTCACAAGGAAAGTTAGCTAGTTAGTTAGTTAGTTATGAAAGTTAGTCACGCAGCTTAGCTGAGCAAATGGACAAATATTCATTGAGCTGCTCTTTATCTCTTTCGCCCCATATAGCCTTATCCGGCAATGAGCCTCTCACCTCTACTTTTGGTACCAAAATATTAAGGTCACACAACAGTTCAACAGCGAAATGGTCGGAACACGACATCTCATACCTTACACTTGCCCCTAGTACGGTTTCTCTTGCGTTTTCGGTAATGATGACATGGTCCAACCATGATGTAGTCCCGTAAGCATTACTAAGGAATGTATATGTACCTGAATCTAGTCCCAACCATTCTATGTCTGCACACGACCACCGTTGCTCAGCACAGAACTTCAAAAGCTCATTGCCAAATAAGGCGCCTGGATTAGCGTTGAAATCCCTTAATATATACACTATGTCAGTACCATTAGTCTCTATAATTGCACTAATCTCTCCGAGGCAACTCACAAAAACTTCAAAATTGTCAACACTATCCGTTGGCATATATATTGACATCACCAATAACTCGCGATCATCAACCACTACCTTAACGCCCACTATACGCTCACTCTCACAGTCTACGACCAAAACCGATTGAAACACACTTTTACGCCATAGAAGAGCCACTCCGCCATATGACCTGCCCTTCAGCATACCCGTCGAAGTGTCCACTGAAGATTTCCCGGTGTATGCAAAATCTTGATCAATTTCTCCTAGATATGGAACATCGTCCGGTAGTAGCCATGTCTCTTGTAAAGCTAAAAAGTCTGCCGTGTGACACAATGTCCTGACGTACTCAATGGAGTTCTTAACAGAATAGCAGTTAAAACTCACGAACTTAGTTCTGTTTATTCTCTTGCCTGTATTGCACCAGTATGAATTTTAAGGTTATTATAGCAAAGCAACTGCATCAAGGCTCCGAACTTGCTTGGCCGAGATTCCGGCTGCCTTTCGTACCAGAGTTCGTCCATAACGTACCCAAACATATTTATAGCTTTTGTCACGTGCAGCTTTTCTGGTTTCTGCGTGAATTTCTTTGTTTAAGGGTGATAGGTGTTCGGACACAAATATAGGCTTCATAAGGACTCCGTAACATAACAGGTGTGAGTTTAGCTTGTTATTGGCATTCATTTTATTGTAGTTCATTGCCGATGGTTTGTACATTAGCTTTAAAAAATCTTCTGGCAAGCATGTTTCCCACAACCGATAGAGCACGCCGTTGGCGATCGATATCCGCATCGTCTTTCATATCTGATGTCAGTATGTGACCAAGGTACCTGAACCTCTCCACAACCCTCACCGTCTGCCCCCCAATGCACACTGGTGGAACATTTTGAGGCCCCCTTCCCGACCTGAATATCATAAGTTCTGTTTTTTTAGCATTATAAACAAGTCATGGTCTTTAGCATACTGGTCACAAATACTTAACAGCTTTCTTAAGCCCTTCATTGAGGGGCTGAGCAGGACCATATCATCAGCGTAACTCAGGTTGTTCACATAACGATCTCCCAACCTGAGTCCTACCGGTGCCCTGCTCAGCTCCACAATCAGGTCGTTTACATAGAGATTAAACAAGTCGGGAGAGGTCAAACCCCCCTGCCTAACACCACATGACAGCTTATAGTCTTCAGACACAGAACATCCTCATCTGACGTAGTTGGACTGATTACAATACCAATATCTAATAAGCCCCGTAACCCCAGTTGGCACATTACTGCTTTCTAGCTTCTCCCACAGCAGGTAATGATTTATGGTGTCAAAAGCGCGACTGAGATCAAGGAAACAAGCATACACACTGGTTCCCCGATCGACATAGTGCCTGACAACCTGTTTGAGGGAAAATATAGCCATGTCCGTTGAAACCCCCGGCCGAAAACAAAACTGACCATCGTCAATTTTAAGCGAGGGTCTCAGTTTTCTGTGTATTAGACGTTCAAGAACCTTGGCCACTATTGTTGCGAGAGAGATGGGTCTGTAATTAGCCATGCTCGAAATATCACCAGTCTTGTTTTTAGGGATAGGAACTACCACTGTGCGAATGGGATCCCCTGGCATATAACAATGCTGTGCACAAAGATTAAAAAACTGTGCCAATACACCACAGATATGCTGGCCCCCATTCAGTAAATGCTCTAAACTAAGACCGTCATGACCCGGAGACCTTCCACGCCTCATACCCCTGAGCACGGCAAGAACGTCATCGGCAGTTACATGGAAGGCCTCCGCATCACTGCCAAACTGCTGCTTCTCTGCACTCGTAATCTGCACTTGCCTGAAGGGCAGCGTTACATCAAAGTGTTTTCGGAACTTATTTGCAATACTCGTGTTATCAGTCTCCCCTTCTACATTAACGGGAGTGCCACTCTTAGGATTTAGCTTCTTGACTTCCTTCCAAAATTTCACAATTTTTTTTGATGATTCATGCCGAGCCAGTATATCCATTTTGATTTTTTCTTGATTATTCTGTACATATTTGAGGGCTCTTTTAAATTTCTTTCGCGCGCCAGACATCTGCTCATGATAGTATCCTGAGCTAGGCCTACCACACTGAACCCACTGCAAAAAAGTTTGCCTAGCCAGAACGTGATACTGTCGCACATGATAGTTCCAACCTACAACATTGTGCTTTTTCTGGGTTTTACAATAATACGTACGTTCCGCAGATGTTTGTAACGTATGAACTATATCAGAGTAAAATAAATCAATTAATTTATTATGATCCGAGAATGTACACAGTTCACCATTACAACACAGATCATAATAATTATTGTTACAGATTTTACTAAAACTTTCATTACATAGTTTATTAAAATTGTCTATTTGTGTATTATTTCTGTTGCCCCATACACATTGTAGGGTACGTTCAGATGTAGCATACTCTGCTGTTATTGATTTACAAACAATATTAACAAACATTACCTGTATTACAAGCGGAAAGTGGTCAGACAAGTACGCGTCATACAACACGCATGCGTGACTCACTATTGCTTTGGCCGCCACAGAGACAACACAGTGATCGAGCCACCGTCGCGAGCCGTTCGCTTCACTAATATAGGTATGCGTGTTTGCATCGAGCCACTTAAAATCTATACAAGACAATGCTTCCTCAGAACAATAGTCCATCAACTCATTTCCAAACCTGGTACCTGGGTGTGCATTAAAGTCCCCCATCACAAAGACAGTTTCAATATCCACACTTTCGATTACAGCACTAATATTAGCGAGACACTGTGACAACACGAGAAAGTTATCTTCACTATCTGTAGGCATGTACACACTAAATACGAGCATACTGCGGTCCCCGCGGCTAAGTTTCAACGCGACCATACGGTCATTCTCACACTGCACTATTTCCGCGTTTGTAAACACACGCCTATCCCACAGGAGCGCAACACCGCCATACGGCCTTCCTCGTACCACGCTTTGCTCCGTGTCGATTGCAGATACACCATGGCTACCAGCTACGCTGACGACACGCTGGTCCTGGCGCAAGGGAGGTCGTACCAGGCGGCGGCCGACTTAGCGACACAAGGGGTTGCGACAATCGTGGATAGGATCCGGCAACTGGGACTCGAGGTGGCATTGCACAAGTCCGAGGCCATGTGGTTTCATGGTCCTCGGAATGCGCCACCGACGGGTTCCCAGATAACGGTGGGAGGGGTTCACATCGGCGTCGAGTCGACGATGAAGTACCTGGGACTCGTCCTCGACAGCCGGTGGAACTTCGCGGAGCATTTCCGCCGTTTGGCTCCCAGACTGGAGCGGGCCGGGGCTGCGTTGAAGCGGCTCTTGCCCAATCTAGGGGGGCCAAACGCCTCCTGCCGGAGGCTCTACGCGGGGATCGTGCGGTCCATGGCCCTATACGGGGCGCCGGTGTGGGCGCCTACATTGAGGCGCCAACCAGCTCGCAAGCTGAGGGCGTCCCATAGGGTCATGGCGATCAGGATGATCCGAGGATATCGCACGATCTCCGGCGAGGCAGCGGGCCTCCTTGCCGGATTACCGCCATGGGATCTGGAGGCAAAGGTCCTCGCGCAGATATGGGAGTGGCGCGAGGAGGCCAAACGCCGGGGCGTAACTCCGCTGCCGCGGGAAATCGCGGCACAGCGGACAGAGCTCCGGCGGGATCTCATGGTGACATGGAGAGAGCGATTGTCGCAACCCAGTGCTGGGCACGCCACGATTGCGGCGGTAAGTCCCCTCTTTGAGGAGTGGTTTGAGAGGCGGCATGGCGTCCTCACCTTCCGCCTGACGCAGGTCCTCACCGGACACGGTTGTTTCGGGAGGTTCCTGTTTCGGATAGGGCGGGAGGAAACGCCCGGGTGTTTCCACTGCGAAGATCGCCCTGAGGACACGGTGGAGCACACGGTGGCGGTCTGCCCTGCTTGGGCGGAGCACCGCCGTGTCCTCGTGGAGGCGATCGGCGGCGGCGATCTCTCGCGTCCGGCCCTGGTCCAAGCCATGGTACGGAGCGAGAGGGCATGGGGAGCCGTCACCTCCTTCAGCGAAGCAGTAATGCTCGCGAAGAGGGAGGCGGCGCACGTGAGGGAGAGGCAGCATATGCGCCCTCGCGACCCCAGCCGCCGCAGGATACGGAGACGCCCTGGGCGTCGGGAATCCCAGGCCGATTTCCGGCCACCGTAGGCATGGGCTTGCGGACGGCGAGTAATGGGTAGCTCGCTGTCCGGTAAGGACCAAGCCCAAGTCGACGGCGCGTTGTGTTCCACGCGCGCCTCAAAGAGATGTCAGCACAAAAAGTGATGGGACCCGCAAGGGTCGATGCCTGCCAGGGGTGCGGGTTTGTTCGAAAGAGACACCACAGCCCCTGGCTTAAGGGCTACTGAAGGAACACGGGTGGGTTTTAGTCAGTAAAAGTCTGACACGCCCTCCTGCTCCACCCAGAGCGGGAGAAGTTATTTGATGATTTCCCACCCAAAAAAAAAAAAAAAAAACCATGGCTACCAAATTGCTTGTTTATTGTACTCATGCCCAAATCATGAGGGAACAACCATGTTTCCTGAAGCGCTATTATCTGGTGCTCATCACAGAGATGTGATATTTCCTGAATGGACCTTTTTAGTGATCTACAGTTATATGATACAAGTTTAAGTTTACTATCCATTAGTTTTGTTGTATTTATTTTGTGATCTCTTTGCTATCAACTGTTCTCTTGTTCTGAGTACGACTACGCTCCCAGTACTTTCTGAACACTATGTCAGCAGGCCATAGTCGATCCCCATTATCATTTAAAAATAGATCTATAGTTTTCAGCGGTACAACCACTTTAAATGCATTAAACTGATTATCCACTGTATTAATCATGTAGACTTTGACATCGAGATTAGTCTTATGTCTGACAAACCCCTCAATATCTAAAGGAGTCGTTTCTCTGTGTACCCTTGACACGTACAAGGAGACAGTTTTATCTGCTGCCCTGAAGTTAAACTGATCCAGTGGTTGCTCCACACCCCGCCTATTTTTTATTTTATTGCGGCCATACTGGACTTCCGTCCAGCCCTCTCCAGTATTTTTATGGTGAGTAGTTTGCGTCTTTGTACCGTTCCAAACAACCTCAGCCATTGTCAACGCACTCATACTTTTGTTTACGTTTAACTCTCCATCAGCTGTTAATGAGGATTGCGTCATCACGTCCGCCGCTATCATATCGAGTGCGCCCGTACCGCGGTCGCATGAAGCTCGCACGTCTCGCCTCACATGTTCCCCCGCTACGGCCGTGCCTCGCTCTGGCCGCTGCGCATCCAACTCTCTGCTCGCCACGATCGCAACCGTCTCAATATTTCGGTCTACCCCCAAACTCGCATTACTATCGGTACCTTGAGTGTTTTGAAGGGTTGCACGTTTGGCACATAATATGTCTTGTACCATCGCTTTTAATTGTTGAATTTCCGTCTTTAAAGACTTAACTTCGACCGAAACTGACGACGTCTCTGTTGCCAACTTATCTCCTCGTAGGTCAGCCACTTCTTTCTTGAGGACGGTCATTTCTTTTAGGAACGTCGTTACATCGATGTGGTCAAAAGTTACCGGGGGCAGCTTATTTAGGTCTTTAGCTACAAACTTAGGGATGCATTCCGGATTGGATTCCTTAACAATCTTTATTATTTCTTGTAAACTTTTCTGTTGCTTACCTTCCTTCCTTCTCATGACTTTCTTGGTCGGGGCCAACAACTTCAATGCAAGTAGCCTTGCAGACTCAATTTCTGTGTCAGAATACGCACTCGTACATATTTGCACAATAGCTGTCTCAGCAAGAGTATCCACCTTGTTATACAGAAGCGTATTGTTGACGGAAGAGTAGACAAAAATGAAATGTTTCCGTGTAGACAATTGACAGTTTTGTACTGAGAAATGTAGACAAGCGATTTATATTCTACGGTAGAGTAGAAATAGAAAGCTTCATTCTAAGCCTGCTAAGATAGAGTGTATTGTTTAGTGTAGATAATTGGATGTTTGAATTCATCAATATCGAAACCAGCTCATAATCATTTTCAATTTGACAGTTCAAGAATGTTCATTGCGTTATGTCAGACACATTTTTCGAACGTATGAATCAATGGTTTAACAATCTGTTTCAAAACGAAATCGATTATGATTAATCGTGAGTTACGCAATTAGGGTGTTGAGATACCTACTATTTTTTTATTATCTACTCATACGGTTAAGTAAGCCTATAAAAATAACAATAATTTTCGTTTATCTCTGCGTTATTTAGGTACCTGTTATACTGTGTATAGTTATTGAAGCGTAGCAAGCCTTGAAAGGTACATGATAGGTGAGTATCTATCTCTCTTCTTCTATGCGACATTAAGGGGTAAAATTATAATCTTTTAAAAATCCTTTATAATTACTTAAGTTACAAATTATGTGAAGCTTCTGTGCTAGGTGGTTCACATTGTGTATTGACCCATATCAACTTAAATACGTTAGTTAGGTACACACGGCTACACATAAAGCTATACATTTCCAGTATAAACTGATCTCGCATTGTGTAGAATTTCCGTAAAGGGCGAGATCAGCGTAAACTGGAAATGCATAGCTTGATGTGCAGCCGTGTGTACATACCTTAGTAATTTCATTCACATTATGATAATCCTTCACACCATATAATTTAAATTAATATCTTAGGAGTTATCGCAAAATATATATCAATGGGTATCCTACATAAGTAATTATTGTTGCGTGGCACAATTAATGTTTGGTTGCCACTAGCGACATCTCGTATCGAGTAGCGGAGTTAATGGTCAAGATCTTTCTAGAAAGTTCGATGCTAGAACTTTCTGGAACTATCGACATGTGTTCGGTCAGGGCCGATATGTACTCGAACATTCTAGATGCTTCTACGGTAGAAGGTTCTGGAACTAACCCAGGGCCCTATATAAGCGGGAACGGAGCGCGTTCTGGGTAGTTTGTGTTAAGCGATGCAAGCGGAAACATCGAAAGCGATCTTCAAGTGCGACTTAAGAGTGATCAATAGTGCAATTGTGTGGTGTAATTAGTGTGTTTAATTAAAGTGTTATTTTTGGTAATTCATATCGGCAGTTTTTAATTGTCACGAACCCCAAGCTCGTAACAATTGGTGTCAGAAGCAAGGATTAAAATCATGCCGATTTTACCTAAAGACGACACGGAGAGTATCCGTACCCGGAGTCAACGCCAGCAGGAGACGGACCAGAGGCGATTTGGTTGAGCAATGCCACAGACGTCGGAGGGCCAGCTACCAACCACGGAGGCCGGCCCGTCCACAGTTGCTCCAGCATCACCAGCACCAGATTTTGCTGGTCTGATGATGATGTTGCGGGAGCACGCCCGCCGACAGGAGGAACAGGCCCGCCGATTGGAAGAACAGCTCAAACGGGATAAAGAGGAGCAGGCCCGCCGACAGGAGGAGCAGGTGCACCGCCAGGAAGAGCAGATGCTTCTCATAAAGGACCTTCACGCAACCTTCGGGAAAGACATGAAGGAGGTGAAGGAGAAGGTTGCCCAGCATGACAACCGCTTGTCAGAAGCTGAAACTCAGATCAGCAAGTTTAGTGACGTCATTGCTGATGTGAAGCAAGAGTTGGGTAACCTCAAACTTGGGGATGGAATCGCAGCTCCCGTAGCTACAACACCTTCGCTACGTGGATTCAAAGTGCCGCCGTACGACGGGACTTCTTCCTAGTCGGCCTACAAAATTCAGTTTGCGGATGTCATGAAGGCGAACGGGTGGAATAAAAGTCAGGCCATGACTGCCCTCACCCTAGGCCTGCGCGACCAGGCTTTAAATGTTCTGGAAGCTCTCGGTAAGGAAGTGACTTACGACCAGCTCCTCGAGGCATTGGAGGCTAGATATGGCGACGCTCACCTGGAACACGTGTTTCGTGCAACGCAGTAACGAAAACCTGCAGCAGTGGGCCCTTGAAGTGGAGAAGCTGGTTCGAAAAACGTACCAGTCCGTACCTGCGCTTATTGATGGGAACCTGTTGCAGGCATTCATCGACGGCATCCGGGACCTTGAAGTAAGAGCTGCTGTGAGACTCGGTCACCACGGGACGCTTAAGAACGCCTTGGCCCATGCACTGGAGGTGGAAGCTGTGCGGCAGGATCATTGTTCGCATCGCGTCAGGGAGGTTGTAGCGGCTACAGTTCGCGATCGTAAAGGATACAGCCCTAGGTGCTACGGCTGTGGGGAAAGGGGTCACCTTCGATCCAGTTGCCCTAAGCGAACTGCAGAAAGGGAAGATGGCCGGTCTCCAGAGGGTAGCGCGGCTAACAACACTACCCAGCAGCAGCAGGGAAACGAGTAATAGCCAGGACTGCGGGGCGGGTGCTGGCTGATGTTCAAAGAGCCCCAAGGATTTTGATCTCACAAACTCATGACGGGAACAGCTTAATCATCAAGGGCGAGGTCAACGGAACGCCTTGTAAGCTGACCATAGATACTGGAGCATCTCGTACGGTTGTCAGTTCCCAAGTAATGAGTCGGCCCCTAGTGGACTCCGCATTCAACCGAGTACGCATTAAGTTGGTAACAGCCACCGGTCAGTTTATACCCGTCCGTGGAGAGAAGGACATGGAGTTGAAACTAGGCAACAGGATCTACCTGCATAATGTCATCGTGGCTGATATAATGAACGATTGCATCCTGGACCTTGACTTTATGAGGAAGAATTGTTGCGAGATTGACATCAAGCAAGGAGTTATGAAATGTGGATGAGAGGAACTTTTTATGGAAGGAGCGTTTCAGAAAGCGGATCAGAAACGATTGTGCCGGTTAGTCTTCCTCGGAATCCTGGGCAAACTCATCGTTGTGTACTCGTGGAAAGGATAGACAATGACCTTCCATGGAAAGTGGCACGAACTTTGGTCAGAGCCACCGACATCTCAGTGGTACGTGTGCTGAACCTTTGTGGTCAGGAACAGATTATCGAAAAAGGCACACTGATTGGTACTTGCGAGGAAGTGGATTGGTTGCGTCGATACCAATATCTATCGACTGGGACCCCCAGCAAGGATGCACAAACGAGAGTGACCACACTTTTAGAAGAGTGTCGCAGCGCTCTGTCTCATAATGAAATGGCCAAGGCGAAGAAGATGTTACTGAAGTACGCCGAAGTTTTCTTCCTAAACGATAGTGACATTGGGAAGACTGGCTTAGTTCAACACAAAATAAATACAGGAGAAGAGTTGCCTCCGTCAGCGGCCAAGGAGATTGCCGGTAGCGCGTGAAAAGGAAGTAGAAACCATGATTGAGGGAATGGTGAAGGATGGTGTTATTGAACCTTCATCTAGTCCATGGTGTTCACCGGTAGTGCTGGTAAGGAAGAAGGACGGCAGCATGCGGTTTTGTGTTGACTATCGTCGTCTGAATGACGTTACAAAGAAGGACAGCTACCCTTTGCCAAGAATTGATGACACTTTGGACATGCTTACTGGAGTAAAGTGGTTTAGCACGCTGGACCTGAAAAGTGGCTACTGGCAAGTTGAAATTGACCCCAAGGACAAGGAGAAAACAGCATTCTCGACAGGAAAGGGTCTGTGGCAATTTAAAGTTATACCGTTTGGATTGTGCAACGCTCCGGCAACGTTTGAAAGGTTGATGGAACTTGTACTAACTAAGTTGATTGGCGATGCCTGTCTGGTCTACTTGGATGACATCATCATCGTAGGCCGTACGTTTGAAGAACATCTTCAAAACCTGGAACGCGTGCTCATGAAGATCCAGAGTGCCAACCTCAAGTTGAGTCCGAAGAAATGTTCACTATTCAAACGGCAAGTTAGCTTTTTGGGATATGTAGTGTCGGAAGAAGGTATCCGTGGAAAATCGCCGCTGTCAAGGATTGGCCAGTTCCAAAGGACAAGACGCAAGTCAGAGCGTTTTTGGGGTTGTGCTCTTATCATCGGCGATGTGTTAAGAACTTTGCAGATATAGCCAAACCCCTGCATAAGCTAACCGAGGAGAAGCGATATTTCAGCTGGGATGAAAGTTGCGATATCGCATTCCAGGAGTTAAAGGACCGACTATGCAAAACACCTATTTTGGGGTACCCTGATGCAGGCAAGGAATTTATAGTTGACACAGACGCAAGTGACATAGGACTTGGTGGTGTGTTGTCTCACCGGGATGGTGATCAAGAGGTTGCGATAGCGTACTTCAGCAAGTTGCTGTCAAAGCCGGAGAGGAACTATTGTGTCACGAGACGGGGATTGCTTGCTATGGTAAAGTCATTGCAGCATTTTAGCAAATTAATATCTTCTGGGGCGGAAATTCCACTTACGAACCGACCATGCTGCACTGAAATGGCTATTGCAGTTCAAAAATCCAGAAGGACAAGTTGCGAGATGGATTGAGCTACTGCAGGAATACGACTCACAGCGGGAAATCTCATGGCAACGCAGATGCATTGTCAAGAAGACCTTGTCCTGAAGACTGCAAGCATTGTACTAGGCAAGAGAGTAAGGAAATGGTACCTGTGAGGGTGCTCAGGACAGACCTCAGCAACGAGTGCAAGGAAAGCCTACAACGTGCACAGCAGGAAGATTCGGAGATCAAGCCGTTTCTGGAGTGGATGAAGGCCAGAGCTCCTAAGCCCAGGTGGAGCGACGTCTCAGCAATGCGTTCCACCACAAAGAGCTATTGGGCCCAATGGGACAGCTTGGTGATTCAGGATGGAGTCCTGTGCCTTAAATGGGAAAATGTTCGGGGAAACAGCTGTCATTTGCAAACGGTAGTCCCTAAATCTCAAGTATCGGATGTTCTGCAGCTGTACCATAATGGTTATTTAGGAGGTCACCTGGGAGTAAAACGGACTCTACTGAAGATACGAGAACGGTTTTACTGGGTCCACTGTCGGGACGATGTCGAGGACTGGTGTCGCAAATGTACAAGTTGTGCAGCTGTAAAGGGACCTCAGACGCGTAGCAGAGGTGCATTGAAATTATACAATGTTGGTGCACCATGGGAGAGGATAGCCCTTGACGTTGCGGGGCCGTTTCCGGAAAGTGAAAGTGGTACCAAGTATTTCATGGTTGTGATGGATTACTTCACTAAGTGGCCGGAAGTCTTCGCCATTCCAAATCAAGAAGCTTCGACAGTTGCAGATAAATTAGTTCATGAAGTCTTCTGTCGTTTTGGAGTACCTATAGAGATTCATAGTGATCAAGGAAGGAATTTTGAGTCTCAAATATTCCAGGAAACTTGTCGTGTGATGGGTACTCATAAAACAAGAACAACTTCTTACCACCAACAATCGGATGGAATGGTGGAACGATTTAATCAGACATTAGAGAGGTACCTAGCGAAAGTTGTGGAAAATCGGCAACGAGATTGGGACAAGCACATACAACCGTTTTTGTTGTCAGGGTTTGACGAAGGTTCACTAGTGTGGTTGCACAATCCAGTTCGTAGCAAAGGGAAATCTCCTAAGCTTCAAGCTAACTGGGACGGACCGTACCGGATTGTGACAAAGATCAATGACGTTACCAACCGGATACAGAAAGGTGCAAGAGGTACTCCTAAGATAGTGCACGTGGATCGACTGGCGCGTTATTATGGGGCCGATAATGCTCGGGACGAGCATTTCTTAGGTGGGGGCAGTGTTGCGTGGCACAATTAATGTTTGGTTGCCACTAGCGACATCTCGTATCGAGTAGCGGAGTTAATGGTCAAGATCTTTTTAGAAAGTTCGATGCTAGAACTTTCTGGAACTATCGACATGTGTTCGGTCAGGGCCGATATGTACTCGAACATTCTAAATTCTTCTACGGTAGAAGGTTCTGGAACTATCCGAGGGCCCTATATAAGCGGGAACGGAGCGCGTTTTGGGTAGTTTGTGTTAAGCGATACAAGCGGAAACATCGAAAGCGATCTTCAAGTGCGACTTAAGAGTGATCAATAGTGCAATTGTGTGGTGTAATTGGTGTAATTAGTGTGTTTAATTAAAGTGTTATTTTTGGTCATTCATATCGGCAGTTTTTAATTGTCACGAACCCCAAGCTCGTAACATTATGTTGCAATCGATGCTAAAACGCAATCAACCAAAGGCGAATGTCGTATGGGGCAATATACAGCTTAATGACGTAAACATATCGACACTTTTTGCTTAGTTGGAACTTTCGAAGTTCTTGGTATATTTAACGGCAAGTAAGTAATGAAACGAAGGTCGTTTCATTAACTACTTGCGGTAAGTAGACTAGCGGGAGTGCGGCTGCGTACATAGATAAACGAAGGTCGTTTCATTAACTACTTGCGGTAAGTATTGACTAGCGGGAGTGCGGCTGCATACATACAAAAGCGAAGGTCGTTTCATTAACTACTTGCGGTAAGTAGACTAGCGGGAGTGCGGCTGCGTACATACATAAACGAAGGTCGTTTCATTAACTACTTGCAGTAAGTATAGACTAGCGGGAGTGCGGCTGCATACATACAAAAGCGAAGGTCGTTTCATTAACTACTTGCGGTAAGTAGACTAGCGGGAGTGCGGCTGCGTACATACATAAACGAAGGTCGTTTCATTAACTACTTGCAGTAAGTATAGACTAGCGGGAGTGCGACTGCATACATACAAAAATGAAAGTCGTTTCATTAACTACTTGCGGTAAGTATAGACTAGCGGGAGTGCGGCTGCTTACATACATAAACTCACACCTTCTTGCCATGTTCCATTTTTTCCTACTGTGTACGGTACATAACACGTTCTCAGAGTTATGTAAATATAAGTGACAGGAAGTTATTATCAATCCTACACAGTGAGTGTAAAAAATACGTATTATCGAAGCTAACTCAAAAACCACAAATCTAAACTTGAGCAAAGTATGGGACCACTCGGTAAGTAAGGTCCATAAATGACGCAGTTCTGAGGTAACAAACACAACTAAAAAAATCAACCGCATTGAGAACCAGCTCCTTTACTTGAAGTCGCTTAATAATACAGGGAAAACACAGACTCTATGCCTAGTGGGCGTCACCGACCTGCGAGAGAAGACTCTGAATTTTACATTAGACCGATATAACAAAAGCCGAACGAAGAAAGAACGCTAAGAGCGATGCGATGCTTTGAGATATTTTATATTGTATGTTAAATCTCACGACGACGAAGTCGCGAGTTGAAGATACCAATCGGCCGCGGTGTTATGTGTGGCGTTGCTATGGTAATCGCCGTCGATAACACAAAAACGTCGTCACGTCTCAATAGTAACGCGTTGATCCCTGAACTGCACCAACTAATTGTGTACCTTTGTGCCGACTGTACGTACGCAGTTTACTGAGTACGTGCAGTAATTAGTAAGTATTCATTGACATTGATTGGGTAACATCTCCAACTGTGTGTGATCCTGAAAATAGAAACTGGGTAAGTTACTATTGCACGCTTGGGAGTTTTCCGCCAACAATTTCGTATCGATTTTATTAATAGCAATGCTGGTCGAAGTGAAGTGAAGTTGAAGCCAGTGTAAGGGGACCTTTTCTTTTTAGTTAGGTACTACTCTTAAAGTTTATGAGTTAGAGGAGCATATTTTTTGATGTGAGTA
Organism: Polymixis flavicincta; assembly: GCA_949987655.1. Taxonomy (NCBI): domain Eukaryota; kingdom Metazoa; phylum Arthropoda; class Insecta; order Lepidoptera; family Noctuidae; genus Polymixis; species Polymixis flavicincta. The sequence continues at coordinate 24,660,913 of OX465188.1, read as the reverse complement.
TGTAAAACATAATAATCATTTTCTTATTGGTGTATTATATAACTGTTGCAGTTATTCGTTAATCCGGGAGATGGGCCTACTGGACAAGCTGTCGGTGTGGCTGGGCCGCGGGCGCGCCGAGGTGACGGTGCTAGTGCTGGGGCTCGACAACAGCGGCAAGAGCACGCTGCTCAACGCGCTGCGCCCGCCCGAGACACGCGTGCCGCACGCTGCGCCCACTGTGGGCCAGCAGCAGGAGCACTTCTCTAGTGCGTTGTAGTACAACCGAGGAGTATCGCAGTGTCCGCGTGCTCACACCGACGAGTGTCGCAGTGTCCGCGTGCTCACACCGACGAGTGTCGCAGTGTCCGCGTGCTCACCAGTTCACCACAGCGTATGTGCAGGTGGCGGCGTGGCGTTCAGCGCTTGGGACGTTTCGGGTGCACCGCGGCATCGCGCGCTGTGGGAGCGCCACTACCGCCGCGCGCATGCCGTCATCTTCGTGGTGGATTCGGCTGATCACCTGCGGCTGGGTCAGTATTCTAGTCTCGTTCAGCTCTTGGGACGACATTACATACTAATGTCAAGCTCCAGCTAGTAACTGCAAAACACGAGGTTTCAATAAACCTAAAAAAAAAAAAAAATTTACTTCACCTCAGTCCATTCACATATATAACATACAATCAGTCAAAACTGTTCCCACTGCTGGGACACAGGCCTCTTTTTGAGAGGGAAAGGGCTGCAATCCACCACGCAGGCCCCGTGCGTGTTGGTATATCTCACATGTTTTCGAATTCTCGGTACTAGGACATACCCATTTCCTCACGATGTTGTCCTCCACCGTTCTGAGAGCAGTGGTGATGGAATAATTTACACAAAATGTAACTTGTCAGGGTTCGTACCCACGAGCTACATCTTGTTAGTCGCGGCCGCTACCACTGGCCATCACTGTTCTCAGTCGGTTGTAATTCCTATACAGGAAAAGTTTTTATCCAGTGCGCAAATGTAACCATGAATTCAGCATATCATTCTAGGGGGTCTAGAATGATATGCTGAATTCATGGTTACAATTTGCGCACTGGATAAAAACTTACCCTGTATATTGGACCTCCATTTACCATACAAATGATGGAGTGTCATGTTTGTTGGCACTTCTAATTACTCCAACCCATGGTTAAACCATTTCTTTGGGCGTATCGTCTATTCTCTTCAATTAAATGTTTCAGTGTCTTTATTCGATTGTAAGTATTCAGCCAAAATATTATATTATAAATATTCTGTAAAATACATTCCAACCTATCCGAAAAAATCTGAAACTGTACCTAAATAATATAAGAATGTTGTTTCATCATCATCATCATAATTATCAGCCAAAAGACGTCCACTGCTGGACTTAAGCCTCCCCCAAAATGGGGCGATTATGGCATAATCGCCACGCTTGGCCAGCGGGTTGTCAATCGCAGAGTGGTGGTAAAAATGCATAGAGAACGCTGCTACCCATTCTATAGTAAGTCCCTTAGTCGCCTTCTACGACACCCACTGGAAGAAATGGGATGGTGCTATTCTTTTACGCCCGGCACCACACGGGAATGTTGTTTACCATGCCCAAATAAGAGCAAATGAATATTGATTCCATTGGGGCGCGCGGACCGAAGGACCGCAGATTACATTTCAAACTTCACACAACTCGGAACTCGGAGCGAAAGTAAGTTTGTCGGTAAATTAGGAATGCCGTTCGTTAGAGGCCGATGTAATTACAAACCGAGAGGGACAGCGGTAGTGTGCACCCTCAGCGACCGGGTGCTTTGGAACCAAACACTTAGCTGTAGCTCACTGAAAACTAACGGACAAGATATCGATTTAAACGAGCTACATTGAAACATTTAAGGTGAACCTAGTCCACATTTTTCCCATACAAACTTCGGGAGTATATTACTCCACTGTTTGACAATGTACACACGGCTACTTATCAAGCTATACATTTCCAGTTTACGGTGATCTCGCACTGTACAGAAATCCTATACAATGCGAGATCTGCTTATACTGGAAATGTATAGCTTGATGTGTAGCCGTGTGTACATCAAAAATTAAACATGGTATGGTTTTGTCTTATTATTAATATTGTCTGTACGGAAACAGAATAGGTACTAAAATTGAAAACCATTAAAAAGTTAGGATCCAACAAAGATGCGTTTTCTTGCTAATTTAACCTAACTTTGGGTGTGTTTAAGTAACAAAAGAAGTGTAAAATCTCCAAAACTAAGTCAGTATCGACGAAGCTCAATTTTCGAAAAGTTTAATAAACTTTTTTGGTCATTGATTTATACAGTGGGTTTTTCAGAAAACCCGATCTTCGGAATTTTCTTAATTTTTTATGCGCCTGTTCTAGACATGCGGTAGCGTGTCAAGCCAAGTTCAAGTAACAGAACTGGCGAAGCAGCAGCACCGTGTGTAATATTACACGAACCATTTGTAGCCACTTTTGACCCCCTCATAACTCAAAAACTATTTAACATAAACGTGTCAAATTTGGCTCACATATAGACTCGCGAGATACATATGTGCTCCAAATTTCATAAACACATCTCAAACGGTTATTTAGATATTAACGTCCAAAAATCGTCATTTTTATCACTGACGGCCAGTCAGTGATAAAAATTACGATTTTATATAGATAGATCAAAACTCTAACCCAGTTCCAGATGACCTAGAAAGTTCAAATTTGGCATGCAGATAGGTAATTAGGTGAATACAAAGGAATAAATCAGAAACTGGTAAATTTTTATCATTTTATTATAAATTTTCAGTTTATTGATTCTATTAGGAACATTTATATACTTAGTGCCTGTAAAAACCATTTGGTATTAATTTTGTTATAAATAAGTACCTATTAATAATGTATGTACAAAAAGTAATGATATCCTATCAAAAACATAAATGTGAAATGAGAGCCAAGTTCAACATTATGATATACGAGTATGCCTTCGTTGTTGACTTCAACGACAAAAGAAGTGAGATCTAAATGAGTGCCAAGTTCAATGGTCAGTCCTGAAATTTATTTATAACTACATACAATTTCATTTCTTCTTATAACTTATGAAGAAAAAAATGTATATTTTGGGATTTAGGTACTATAACTGATCCTGCAGCTCACTCAATAATGTTGTGCGTGTAGACTAGCGTCTAACTGCTCATCACGGGTACTACCTTTGTCGGACACGAAGCCTGGTGAGACAATGTGATTTTTAGCCAGGCCTACCAGTGAGTTCTAGCCCGCGACTAGGTTCCCCTTAAGAAGTGAAGTGAATCACTTGCTCACGTGTCGATCAAACCTTGAATTTTTACACAACTGGGCAAAAGGAGGATAATGTGTTTATCAGCCTATATTGTAGGTTTGGTTCATTGTGGTGTTCTTGAGAACAAACGCGTGGGCTGATCTGGATGATTCTTACGTCAATCGATTAGTATAAATCTTGTGTATTTTTTTTGTTTGTGTTCTTTTGACTATGTGAGCAAAATATGCTGCCATCCCGTCCATATTTTATTGTAAAAAAAATCACTTTGCATTGATTGCTTGTCAGTGGTGGCCCGTGAGGAGCTGGAGCTGCTGCTAGCCCACCCAGATATGTTCGGGCGGCGCGTGCCGCTGCTGGTGTTTGCCAACAAGCACGATTCGCCGCACGCGCTCGCGCCTATGCAGGTCGCCGCCGGTCAGTACCTGCTCTCACTCTCATGTCTCATAAATTGAATTGAGCTTGCTCATAGTGCGCTCCTCATATTCATTTCTGCCCTCGCCAATATATTTGGGGTCAGCGCAGCATGCTATCTCCATAATTAACCACCATCTCAATATTCACTCCTCACCTCCTTTCGAGCCACATCCTCTTTCACACAATACATATATCAACCGTTTCTTTGGTCTGCTTCTTTTTTGACCTCTTTATTTGAGCCTTGTTTATAATTCATTATATTGTTTGTAATATACCAATAAAGGCTCTAGGAATACAGCAATAAAGGCTTAATTTTAATGTTGCAGCCTTGGGTCTGGAACGCATCACGGACAAGCCGTGGCACATCTGTGCGTCGTGCGCGCTGTCCGGTGCCGGGCTCGCGGACGGCGTGGCATGGCTCGCGAGGCAGATACGCGATGCACATTTACCGCACGCGCACACATAGCTTGTGCGCTGTGCACGGAGTGCTCGGGAGCGACGACGAACAGAAACGGCACTGGAAAACGTTTATGTTGAAGTGGTATCTACAAGTAATGTGTGAAACCAAATACATGCCAGGCCCTAAATTCATTATGACCACATAACGATTCCTTACTCGTAACCACGTCAATCACACACGGATTCTGCTAATATCGAAAAATTGTCTTGGAACATACAGAATATAGCATTTCGATTCCTTACATTTACCTTGGTTTCTGAAAAAACGATATTGACGTAGTTTGAACGTAGTGAAGTTCCGCGGGGAATCATTATAACGATACATAATTGGGGCCCTGAGAAGATGCAAGAAAGGCTAGCCGTGGTGGTCTCTGGCTTGTGATAAAGTCAGCTAACGAAGACAATCGAGGTCGGTGTAGCGTGATTTCTTTAATAGGTATCTACTTATAAAAAGTAGTTCGAAGTATTTTTGAAGACACAAAAATGAGAATTTTTAATTACAGTACATTTGAAAATTATTCGCTCAGAATAAAAGCGTGTGCTGACCCGCGTAGAAAGTCGGACACAAAACTGATATAAACAAGCCATCTCGAAGGGGAACCCGGTGATTCGGAGAAGGTTAACTGCGTGCGTCGCGACGTCGCGCATCGTCGCCGCGGTGTCGCTCCGTCGAGATTGTTTGCTTTTAACAATGTTGCATAAGCAGTGGATGTCTCTGTAATGCGTGTTGTCTTTTACAGTTATTATTTAGTGCAAGGAGACCGTTTATGCGAGTCTGTGACATCTCATTCAAGATTTATGAAGCTTAGAATTATGAAATGTTTAGCTCTTTAAGTACCTTTGACCAAAATCTTTTCAAAACTATTTCCATCTTAGTTTGGGAAGGAAAGCAAGTCATAATATAGTAAGCAGCTTATTTCCCGCACGCAGTAACACATGAAACTTAAGAGGGTGAAGTGGTCACAAGTGTATTGGTATCTACACATATGCCTACGTTATACTGTTCGTGACACAAATGTAAATTATTTTCAGCAAATTGAAGCAGTGGAAAAAAGACAGAACATGTAATAAAGTAGTGATCACGAGACAGCGAGTGGCAGAGCCTGTCCGAGTACTGACGAATGTTGCCTATGTCCGGAGTCGGAACGAAGCGCAGCAGAGCTCCGACTCGACAACAGAATGCCTTCACTGTCAGATAGTGTTTCGTTCGGGTCAAATGACTACGTTTGTAAAAAACCTAGAGCCTGAACATGGACAATATTGATGCACTTATTCAAAGCAACGTCACTTACCTAGCTAGCATAAATTAATTATTGTTAAATACTCGTAAATGTACCTTTGTGTGTTTTATTGAAACAATTGAGATGTTATCTATTGTTTTCGTTTTTTGAACCGACGAAAAAACGGAGGAGGTTACTCAATTCGACGCGTATATTTTTTTTTTTTTTTATGTATGACCACGCATAACTTTTTCCAGAGTAGTCCGATTTTGATAATTCTTTTTTTATTGGAAAGGGTATACCCCGAAATTGGTCCCATATAAATTTCGAAGAAAAATTCCAACCCTAAGGGTAAGAAAACAGGGGATGATTGATTGTTTACTCACAGATTTTAATACTGACTTAATTATATGTCACCGCCTTCCGAACGTAGTTATTGGGGTTGGACAAAGCTAGTTTATTATTTTTTACTTTTCGGTTTTTCGGCGGTTTAATTTTTTTATTAAAAAGTTTTTATCTTTTGCCCCTTCCAAATTTTTGAGCTTGCTTTGAAATACTGACTATATTATTATATTGGTTTACAATTTAGGGAGGACAAACCAATAAAAAAAAATACAATTACGCGTCTCTTTATTAATCTAATTGTTACTGAATTACAACCGCACGTCGCTAAAGGGCTGTAGTTTACCATGAAACGTTGCAATGAAAACAGTAAACTTGCAACATTTTCACGGTATATCTATTACAGATACATACTTACTTCAACCGCCACGGAAATGTAAATTAGTGAATGAGAAGAAGGAAGGAATACTTCAGACACATTGAGTACAAGCCTGGTTTGTTAGGTATAAGTGCTTCGGAAAGCACTCACGGAGACTGTCCCTAGATCATAAAACTTTACGTCTAGTTTTTATTTTTCATTTTTAGTGGTGTCGTAAATATGTGAATTTGTGTGGGGTAGGCACACACATGTTAATATACAATATGTCCGGTTTCGGACTGTACAAACTTAAAGGGGTGGTAGTTTGCTCTTTTCTATCAATAAAATTCGGAACCCACACCCTCCTGAATGGCAGCCATTTTTGTGTTTTGTAAAAATACAGTAACTTTCAAATCAAAATATTTTTATTTCATATAAACCTGCATGGGCACTTATGAAACGTCAGAAGCTAGGTGCACGGTTCCAAAATGTTGTTTCCTATGGAGAAGAGCCGGCAAGAAACTCCACGGTTACTCTTTTAAAAATGATTGGCTTTAACAATGTTTTCAGATAAAAAATGTATGGGAGGACAGTGCAGGCCTGTAAATAAGTACCAAGTACTTAGACGAATCCAGAATAGAAAATCGTCTACAAATCTACAGTCTGTAAGGCCTACAACGTTCTCCCATCACCAATATGTAAAATAATCTACATAAATAAAATGAACCTAATTAAACATAGTGACATGATTAACATGACAATCACTAAAAAATAGTTGATATTAAAATTGATGTATAATGTCAAATAATGACGAGAATATGCCAGCATTGTAAAAATAAAAAGAACATTGAGAGCAGTTAATAGACTTTCACATAAAAATTTGAAATTTGAAATTTAAAGTCCAATTATCATTAAAAAAATACTTTTAGCAACGGAAAAGTACTAACAATGAGTTAAATAACTCAAATAATAACAATAAATGCTGCATCATCTTGAAATAAAAAAATTACATCGTTTTTTTGGTTAATCAAGGTTATTACAAAATTCACCCCGGGGAACTACCTTTTTTTTCTACACGTCTAACACATGGTATAATAAATACACCATGGTCTAACAGATGTCAAGTTCACCTAGACAATGATACCAAAAACTCGATTCTATGACAAAAGGTTTAAGAGATATTGTTGCTTAATTGCTGATTTCGCATTTATTTCAAGATGATGCAGCATTTAATGTTATTATTTGAGTTATTTATCCCATTGTTAATACTATTCCGTTAATAAAAGTATTTTTTAGTTATAATTGGGCTTTAAATCTCAAAGTTACTGTATTTTTGAACCGACAAAAAAACGGAGGAGGTTACTCAATACGACGCGTATTTTTTTTTTATGTATGACCGCGCATATCTTTTTACAGAGTAGTTCGATTTTGACAATTCTTTTTTTATTGGAAAGGGTATACCTCAAAGTTGGTCCCATATAAATTTGGAAAAAAAATCTAACCCTAAGGGTAGGAAAATAGGGATGATTGATTGTTCACTCACTGATTGTAATGTAAAACTACGCTTAACTGCTTACAGAGTAGTCCGATTTTGATAATTCTTTTTTATTGGAAAGGCTATAACCTCGAAGTTAGTCCCACATAAATTTCGAAAAAAAAACCAACCCTAAGGGCCGTAAGATCAAAAGCAGTTTAAACTATGGATAACGGAATCTACGACCAAATATAATCGATGGTTTAATCTACCGTCCTAAGATCTAATGGAAAATATGAACAGATTAGGTAAACTTCGATTAGTCCTTTACACATGGCAACATTCGTTAGTTTATTCGAAGTTCATTCATCCATTCAATAAAATAATGGCAACAAATAGATCCATTTGACAATTTTGACATTAACACTGACATTTGATTTGACGTCTGTAAAGATATTATTATTTAACAAACTCGAAGACATGACTTCGAGTTTGTTGAAGTTCATGTGGATCGTGGTATTTCGTTTCTTCGAAAATTATTGCTTCTCGTGTGTCGTGTTTGAGTTTGTTTGTTGTGTTTAATTCAATTAAAGTAGGTTGGTAGCAATATTCTTGGCAGCTACTATCTTTAATGGTTTATTAACAAAAAAATTACAAATGTATTATAATAATAGGTATCAGTAGGACGTATCTCCAGAAAAAAAAACTTTAGGACAGAGATAAAGGATTTATTTACTGTCATTTGTAGGTATTGATAAGTAGGTAATTTAAATAACATTTACCTTGCGGTAGGATGACTTATTTCGCTTCCGATTTCGCTTGAAATAGCTCTTGCTGAAGCTTTGGAGACACGAAAACGACGTATGAATTCTATATCACCCCATTGATCCAATGGTTATATCTTGATCTAACGACATACGGTCTACTATAATAACTATTTATATCGTTCAACTCGTGTATTATTTCGATATCTGAATCCGAATCACTGTTATAATTTTCCATTTTAATAACCATTAAACAAAGCTTCAATTAATAGATACGTAGATATGTTTGAAACAGGCTGGTAAATTTTTGTAGCTATATATATTGAAAGATCGTCACGTCAAATTATGCCATCTGGCCAGTTCACGGTCAGTTTAACCCAGACAAAGGAGTTTAACCGTCCCTTCGTGCTAGTTTAAACTATTCGATGGTTTAAACTACCAATAATCGATCATCTACCATTGATCTTATGAAATAATCGATGCCCAGAGTTTAAACTCCCTTCCGTGGTTTAAACTACGATTGATCTTACGGCCCTTAAGGGTAGGAAAACAAGGGATGATTGATTGTTTACTCACAGATTTTAATACCGAGTTGTGTGTTACAAAAAGTAATGAAAAATTAAGCATGTAGTAATTAGTAGATACAGTATATAATATAGCCACAAAAAAATTAAAATAAAAACTTTTTAACGTTTTAAAGTTTTTTTAGTATGCTCGCTCCATAAAAGGCGACCAAACACAAAAATGGCTGCCATGTTCTATGTTATTCGGTCTGGTTTCCGCACTTGGTCCTTTAAGTGGACCATTGTGCGTGAGCCACGGTGGCCGTCAGTGGTTATTCCAACCAGCCCACCTCCCTCCAGAAGCTGGCTATAACTCCTGGTCTGTTGAGAACATCTGTGTAAGATTTAGGTGCCCCGAGGGTTTCTGTTCTAATCTGGGCTACGCCTGTACATTTGAAAAGCACTTGCGCAACGGTTTCCTCAGCCTCCATGCAAGCCCTGCACAGGGGGCTGTCCGTTATGCCTATTGTGTAAAAGTGTTTGTTTAGCGGGCAGTGTCCCGTGGTCCCAGTCACCAGATGCAGGTTCTTTCTGTCCAGGCGTAACAGGCGTCTGGTCAGCCTGCCATTCAAAGATGGTATTGCTTCCTTAGACTGCCTGTAGCCTGGTGTCATGGTCCACCAGCTTTCTGCTTGTGTGTGTGTGTGTAGTCCTAGAGCCACCTGCGTATCTGGTTAAATGGGATGGGCACGATGGGCTCGGGTCCACAGACTGATGTGCTGGATGTCCTCCTAGCTAATTTATCAGCGGCATCGTTGCCTAGTGATCCGCTGTGTCCTTTTATCCATTGCAGTGTTACAGTGTTGGGGTTTTTTTTTTTTTGGGTGGGAAATCATCAAATGACTTCACCTGCTGAGTAGAGCAGGAGGGCGTGTCAGACTTTTACTGACTAAAAACCCACCCGTTTTCCCTCAGTAGCCCGTATGCCAGGGGCTGTGGTATCTCCTTCGAACAAACCCGCACCCCTGGCAGGCATCGGCCCTTGCGGACCCCACCAGTGGTTGCTGATATCTTTGACGGCGCGCGTGTGGAACACAACGCGCCGTCCCGTCTACCACTTTTCGGCCGCAGGGGATAGGGAGAGCGGCTGACGCTATACCGACACTCCTCTTCCCTTGCGGCTCCACCGCGTCCGCCATCAAACGGTGGCGGCCCCGTCCAGGCCACGGAAGGGAAGAGCGCTGCTCAGAAGCACCGGCACTCCTCCTCTACCGCAGCCCGTAACCCTCAGCCGCGATGCCTCCCATGACATCGCGGCCCACCTCAGTTGCGGTGCACCTCACCGCAACCTACTTTTTGGCCGCTACGTCAATGGCTTGAAGGCAAAAGCCCTGACGAGCGGCCCCACCTTTGGGTTCCTCTTGGCTTCACCGTGGCCAGAATCCACGGTTACTGAGCCCCCCCGCAACGACAATGCGGGAACCCACTCGGGGGGTCAGTGTTTTTTTTTCTTTTCTTTTTTTTGGGTAGGAAATCATCAAATAACTTCTCCCGCTCTGGGTGGAGCAGGAGGGCGTGTCAGACTTTTACTGACTAAAACCCACCCGTGTTCCTTCAGTAGCCCGTATGCCAGGGGCTGTGGTGTCTCTTTCGAACAAACCCGCACCCCTGGCAGGCATCGACCCTTGCGGGTCCCATCACTTTTTGTGCTGACATCTCTTTGAGGCGCGCGTGGAACACAACGCGCCGTCGACTTGGGCTTGATCCTTACCGGACAGCGAGCTACCCATTACTCGCCGTCCGCAAGCCCATGCCTACGGTGGCCGGAAATCAGCTTGGGATTCCCGATGCCCAGGGCGTCTCCGTATCCTGCGGCGGCTAGGGTCGCGAGGGCGCATATGCTGCCTCTCCCTCACGTGCGCCGCCTCCCTCTTCGCGAGCATTACTGCTTCGCTGAAGTATTGGCCTTCTGGACCATAATAAATAATAAAATGGCAACACTGCTACGTCACACACGTCATTTTTTTTCCATATTTCCTATTTTCTGTTTATATTAATTCCTGTGAACCCAACGTATAAAAAACCACAACAAAACGTTCAGAACAAATCAAAATAAATTTTCACAACAAAAATCATCAACAAAATGAAAAAAAAAAAATTAACGTAAATAATACACTATACCCGAATGTGACGTCTGTCAAATGCATTGAGGTAATATGGTCAAATGCAGCCTTCTAAAATGAAAAACTTAAGGAAAATGAAAAATAAGCTATGTGGACAAGATCAGCTGCCCGACGTGCACAACTACTATCCCCGGACTCGTCGCTCAGCTCCGCCTCGCCTCCGCCGGAACCCATGCAGCCCCATCGAGAGTGCTGTGACACCGGCCGTGGTAGTTGCGTCGAGCTCGAGTGACGAATATTTTTCCCTGCCGACGTCGCCAACACCTGTACGTCGGCAGGGGAGAGACCGGCCACTGAAGAGCTTGGGACTTAGGGGCCATCTGGCCCTGAGCCGGTCCCCGCTACCGGTGGTTGTGTGCAGCGCATGAGCTGGACTCGGTCTATGAACGAGAACGTCATGCGCGCATATTTAGGGGTTTTCAGAGGGGGGAACTAACCTCACTGCGTACCGCGAAAGGATGCTGTCTCTGTTCCAGGTACTAGAACCAATCGTCAACGTCTCGGCCCAACGACTGTCGGATCAGGTGCGGGTCATCCAACGCAATCACAGGTTGGATGAAATCGCACTTGATAGGCTGCGCTCAGAAGTGCTGAGCAATCATATCGTCTCGACTCCGACACAAACCGCGGCACATGCGTCAAGTATTGATGCGATCTCGCCGCGGTCTAATCATGTTGAAGAGGATGATAGGGTTGTCACAGTAAGTAGCCAGTGCAACACCCGACTGAGGAGCGCACTGGATGATGCGATTCGCGAGTTTCGGTCCACCCCGACCGAACTTAGACCCCGAATACCACGGTTACCTATGCACAAGAAAAATAGGGCGCTGGTAAGTGCCTTGGACTCGCAGCTAAAAAGATTTTTCGAGAGCAGCGAGAATCTCGTTGATACACACTCGATCCTATATTGACCGGTACACGCAGAATCGCATGTTCCTGAGCGATGAGAGGTGGGTATATAGAGCTTGGGAGCGACCCGAACAAAATGTGACGGGCGTGTGCCGCCCGGATGATGCCGCTACAAGTGCCTTTTGGCGGAGCATTTGGTCGGTACCCGTCTGTCACGTTGAGGCAGACTGGATGCAGGATGTCGAGCGATTGTGTGAACCAATATTAGAAATGGAACCGGTGTTCATTACATCAATAGACGTAGCCAAAGCAGTCCGTCCGTTACCGAATTGGAAATCACCGCGATCGGACGGATTGCATATTTTTTTTGGCTAAAATGGTTTACTAGTTCACACAATCGCCTGGCATCTCAATTCCAGTCATCCTTAGAGTCTGGGTCGCTACCACAGTTTCTAACAACAGGCGTTACCCACCTGCTCTATAAATCAGGTAGTCCCGCGTAACCCAAAAATTATAGACCGATCACATGTTTGTCGACGGTTTATAAACTTCTTACATCCATTTTGAGAGCAAAAATTAATACGCACATTGAGAAAAACTCGATTATGTCTTAATAATGTGGTGCATAGTCAGCAATCGCTCTCAAAATGGATGTAGGAACGGGTCCCGCGGTACTAAGGAGCTACTCCTCATCAATATGGCCATAAGCTAACAGGTTCATCGATTACGCAAGGATCTGTCGACATGCTGGATAGACTACAAGAAGGCCTACGACTCGATGCCACATGCATGGCTTATGACAGTGCTGGAGTTGTACAAGATTGATGCAACTCTACGCACCTTCCTTGAGTCGTGCATGGGGCAATGGAGGACAGTCCTCGGCTATCTGGGGTGTCCACAGATCCAGAGGAATGATGAGCCTGACCATACAGGCTCATCACTCCTCTAGAATATTCCCCGTTTGATCCATATCAAACGGGGATATTCCAGGGCGACAGCGTGAGTCCACTTTGGTTTTGCTTAGCCCTGAATCCTCTAAGCACACTGCTGGAGGATTTAGGTCTAGGCTATCGGCTGAAGACAGGTGGTGAGGTTATATATCACCTCATATACAAGGATGACCTTAAACTATTTGCCCCCAACAAATTGAAACTGATGGAGCTACTGAAGGTAACTGAAACTTTTAGTAGCGCCATCAGGATAGAATTTGGTGTGGACAAATGTGCAGTCATGCATGTAAAGAGAGGTGAGATTATGGAATCCGAGGGAATTCAACTCTCGGATTCCATAAACCTCAGATCCCTTTCTTCATCCGAAAGCTATAAGTATTTGGGTATGCCGGAAGCGTTAGGCATCAACGCTGCTTGATTCCGTCATACTCGAGGGCAAAACGCCACAGGCATGTAACAGAAGTATGGTGGTACTTTTCTTTAAGAAAGGTGACAATGCCCTTCTTAAGAATTATAGGCCCATCGCTCTTCTGAGCCATTTCTACAAGCTGTTCTCCAGAGAGATCACGAACCGTCTAGCGCGCAGGTTTGACGACTTCCAGCCTGCCGAACAAGCCGGGTTCCGTTAAGGCTTTAGCACAGTAGACCACATACATACGCTGCGGCAGGTTATACAGAAGACCGAAGAGTATAATCTGCCTTTCTGTTTAGCGTTTGTGGACTACGAAAAAGCCTTTGATTCGATCGAGACATGGGCTGTACTGCAGTCCCTCCAACGGTGCCAGATCGACTATCGGTACATCGAGGTGTTGAAGGTATCTGTACGAAAACGCCACTATGTCAGTCCGACTCCTGGACCAGACCTCGAAACCTATCCTTCTGCAGCAATGTGTAAGAAAGCGAGACGTTATCTTTCCGAAACTCTTCACCGCTGCACTGGAGGATATCTTCAAGGTTCTGGACTGGAAAGGGGCTGGCATCAACATCAATGGCGAGTACATCACTCACCTTCGGTTTGCCGATGATATAGTTGTCATGGCTGAGACCATGGAGGACCTCAGTACAATGCTCGATGACCTCAATAGAGCTTCCGAAAGAGTGGGTCTTAAAATGAACATGAACAAGACAAAGGTCATGTCCAATGCCCGTGTACCCACTCTCGTAACGGTCGGAGGCGCTGCACTCGAAGTTGTGGACGAGTACGTTTACCGAGGATAAACTGTCCAGTTAGGTAGGTCCAACTTCGAGAAAGAGGTCAATCGTCGAATCCGATTTGGCTGGTCAGCGTTCGGGAAGCTTCGCAATATCTTCTCTTCCCACATACCGCAGTGTATCAAGACGAAAGTCTTTCTTTGACCAGTGCGTGTTGCCAGTGATGACATATGGAACCGAAACGTGGTCGCTCACAATGCGCCTCATGAGAAGGCTTAAAGTCACCCAAAGGGCGATGGAGAGGGCTATGCTTGGAGTTTCTCTGCGTGATCGAATCAGGAAAGAAGAGATCCGCGGGAGAACCAAGGTAACCGACATGGCCCGAAGAATTTCCAAACTTAAGCGGCAGTGGGCAGGTCACATTGCTCGCAGAACAGATGGCCGATGGGGCCGAAAAGTTCTGGAGTGGCGACCGCGTACCGGAAGACGTAGCGTTGGAAGGCCTCCCACAAGGTGGACAGATGACCTTGGGAGGGCCGCAGGAGTCCGCTGGATGCGAGAAGCACAGAACCGGTCGAAGTGGCGGAGCTTTGGGGAGGCCTATGTCCAGCAGTGGACGTCTTTCGGCTGAAATGATGAAGCTTAATGAAAATACAGAATAGGAAATCGTCTAAAAATCTAGTCTGCAAGGACTACAACGTTCTTTCATTCAAAATATGTAAAATAATCTAGATAAATAAAATGAACCTATTCGAACTAAGGACATAATTTCCATGACAATCACTAAGAGTCGAGATTAAAATTTATGTATAGCAGCGCTCCGCGGTTTCACCCGCGTGGTTCCTGTTCCCGTGGGAATATGGGGAAAAAATATAGGGATAGTGTAGCTATCCAACAGTGAAATAATTTTTCAAATCGGTTCAGTCGTTTTGGAGCCTATTCAATGCAAACAAACAAACAATCAAATTTTTCCTCTTTATAATATTATATCCTTTATTCATTTTAGTTCTTATTAAATACATTCTTATAAAACAAAAATTTAAAAACTTATTTAAAAAAAAAATCAACAATGATCAATCAATCATTTATTTGCAATTAATGCAGGTTACATTGAAATACAGGTGGAGTAGATAAGAGAGTGCCATGTACATTCTGCCTGGAAATAGGCACGCAAAAATTATAAATATAAAATAAAAATAAATGTTAAGAAGCAAATTAAAAGGTCACAGTTAGAATTATTACAATTATACTTCCATACATTCATTAATATAAAAAAAATGACAAGTTAAAATGTTGAAATAGGATAAAATAAATGTATATTTAGGTCAAAATTTTCAAGGTAACACTAATTATATTATATATATACACATTGCTGTTTAACAAGTTTTGTCCGTTAAAAAATCATCAATTCAATAATAACATTTATCTATTAGAAAAGCCACCAATTTCTTTTTAAAGTTTTTAATTGTATCATTTTTCATTAGGTACATCTGGCAATTTATTGTATATGGTAGGACCCATACAAATAACACTTTTTCTCTTTTTCCAAGCTACCGGTGGTTAGGGTTCCAGAGACAGGAACCTCCTCACGATGCGAGCCGTATCGAGGAGTACTACCTTCTGAATCAGGCCTTTGATCCAGCCGCCTAACGAGAGCCTCGAGAGATGTTGTTCGAGGCTTTCGGCACAATGACAGCCGAGTCCACATTCACATGTCAACAACCTCGTGTGCTAAGTCGAGATACTTAATTTGCTTTTCTTTCTCCGCTTTCACGAGGTTCCCGTCATGCGGAATGGTAACATCGACTATCATTGTGCGGCGCGCTAACCAATCTTTCACCACTATATCAGGCTTATTGGCTACAATAGTCCTGTCAGTAATGATAGATCGGTCCCAGTACAACGTGACATGGTCATTTTCAAGAACTGGGTCGGTGGTGGTGGATTCGGAGGTAGGTACCGTATTACAAGTATGTGCCCTACTTGTAATACGGTACCTACCTCCGAATCCACAAGTTTATATTGCAAAGTAAGCTGCTGGTGAATAATCCTGGCTACTTGGTTATGCCTGTGCAAGTATTCGCCGTTAGCCAAACGAGAACAACCAGAGATAATATGTCTGATGGACTCACCCGGACGGTGACATGCCCGACATACGTCTACCGTCCCGTCCTTCATAATATGTCTCCGGTAATTATTCGTCAAGATAACTTCATCCATAATTGCACAGACTTATCTATATCTGTATCTATACATCTATATCTATTCTTCTATATCTATATCTATATCTATACATATAATAAATCTGTAGACGAACTTTTTCTGTACATTTAAAATATTTCGAAAAAAAATTGTTGGGGTGGTAAGGGATAATCAACAGATGCCATTTTAATCCTTTTCGAAATTGTTGTCTGTTTGTCGGTTTTTCTGTTTAGATGTTTGAATAGATCAAGTATCACGTCAAAAGAACGAAACTAATATGGTTAACTTCCATACTCAAATATTTTTGATAACTCGGAGTATATATTAGTCTTTGTTTCATCGCAATCGCTTCGGTCAATCTAAAGTGTTCAAGAAGAATTTAATTACGTAATGTTGAAACACTTAGCGACATCTATTGGCGCGAAACGGTACTAACGAATACTTAATAAAAACACGTCATTCTCCTTTATGTTACTGTGTCTGTGTTATTTCAAAGAGTAATGATACTGATTAAAATCGCTTACCGTTGGTGGTTGATTCCCACGAATCAAAAAAGCTAAAAGAATATCAAATAAAAAGTAGTGATAATATTAATTGACTTGGTGTTCTGAGTCATATAGAATGCAATGTTAGATAAATATTTATTAGTTTTAAAAATAACAACTTTACAAAATCAATACAAAAAGAGGGGAAGAAATCTCATAGAAAAATAAAATTGTGATAAAAGTCTCAATGACGCCATCTAGCATAATATAGCAAAATTAGAGCGGCCAAGGGAACATCTCCTTAATAAATCTTAATCTTTAGCGTCTGTAACGCCATCTAGGTTTGAATAGCAAACATACAAAGACAACAACTTGATTTTGCCTGTTTTATTGATTTTCTATCGAATATACGTAGGTACCTGTATCCGAGAGGCCAGGTCCAAAATAGATCCGTAGATCTATGGATAAACCGGTAAATCCGAGGTCTGGCAATGCGGGGTGACGCTAGGTAGAAACTAGAAGCCTGTGGTAGGAATGTTACCATTTGGATATAAGGTAGGTATCGATAATATTGTTAACTTTCTACGCAGTCTGTTTTTTTTTATTGTTCGACCAGTGTTTCCGAAGTAGATGTCTGCTTTTATAAACTTTTACTTCGAACAATATTTTGACGAAGCCGATGGAAGCCAATAGGGTATTTTACTACCAACTTAAAAATCTAAAAATGTATAAATAGTATTAAGGACAAACAATTCATCCTAAAGTAGGGTATAATTTATTGGGAGTTTTGGGAGTAAAAAAAAGTTTTAAATATGTGCTAATTTTCGTGATGTTAGTTTTCGAGGTGGGGAGCCCCCCCCCCCCCCCCGGGTTCGAAGGAGGTCGGGTGGTGAAAATAAGAAAAAAAAACCAAAATTGCGGCCATAACTACTGGTGGATCTGAGTAAATAGGTAGGTTTTCACACGGGCAACTGTAGGTACCTATATCGGTGCTTTTCCGAGCAACATCGCTTACAGAGAAGCATTTTGTTAGTTAAAACAAGTTTAAAAATACATTTATTTATCCATTTGGTATCTCCAACAAAGTATACCTACATACATAGAAACAATAGAAATCACAATAGGGTATTTTCCAATTTGTCAAAAACTATTCTAATTTGAAGATTGGAACGAGATATTTAACAGAAAAATAAAAATAAATTGATTTCTATCCATTTTCTCAGTTAAAAACGATTTAAACCAAATTATTTTTAGATGTTTTGAATTTACCGCCAAAACGCTTCTTACGATGACTTTTTATCACGTGACGTCAACTTTGTGTAAACTAAAGTAGTTAGTAAGTAATTATGTGAATGTCGAGTTTATAATTAACAAGATTTTAAATGGATATAAAGTTATATTACTGGTGGGCGGTGCCTCTGTGCACAAATACTTCTAAAACGGCGCCAAACTAATTATTTGTACCGGTGCCATATACACAAAGTTGACGTCACATGTCACGTGATAAAAAGTCATCGTTAGGAGCGTTTTGGCGGTAAATTCAAAACAACGAAAAATAAATTAGATTTTAATCGTTTTTAATTGAGAAAATGTGTATTAATAAATGTATTTTTATTTTTCTGTTAAATATATCGTCCCAATCTTCAAATTAAAACAGTTTTTATAAAATCGGAAAATACCCTATTGTAAAATATTGACAAATACCTAAATAGTTTTTTGCCTGGTTTAGATTTCTTTTTTCAACAGCGCTCTCAATGTGGATAATGACCGACGTTACGGGGCGTAATGTAACATTCGCTTCGAGCATGTCTTTACGCCGTGTGCTAAAATCAGTGTTGCTCGCTCGCATGTTTTGCCGTAGGTACCTACTACTGACTGCACGAATGCTTGCTTGGTAACATGTTAGGTGCATTTTGACCCGTGAGCCGTGACGCCGGTCGGTATCCACCTTAACAGCGTGATCTTTCTTCATCGTGATAACGCCACGGTCCCACGGCGGGCTGTTAACTGACAGGTGGCGCCAGGTGTTACTGCACTGCTACCTGTCGAGGCCTATCGCAGTCCGTGCAGAGCATTCCCACTGCTGTGGTTATTTTCAGTGGTCAACGTTTGATAAACAAAGCTAAAAGACAAGCGCCTGTACGGGCCGAGATAGGCGCCCGCCCCCGCTCTGCGCTACCCCGCGCTGGCGACGACTGGCAATCGGAGACCTCATCGGCATCGAATGTTCCCACGGCCTGTCGGCCTGGCTTGACGCAGTCTGGCCTGTGAGAAAGCGCGCCGTGGAAACGTGGAATAATGCTTCAGCACACTCAACCAGACGCGCAGTCGATTTTTTTGAGTAGGTACAGTAAAAGCTCCTTATTCGCGCTTCCTTCATTCGCGTTTTCATTATTCGGGGATTAAAAAAATGCGACCAAATTCCTATATTAGCGGCTAAAGACTTCTTTATCCGCGGATCTAATCGGTACATCGGTACATTACATATTCATAGAAAGGATTCCATGAAGTATTTAAACCAATATCCTTTGTAAGCGCGTCGTCAAATGGACTAATAAAAAAGTAAAATAGACCTTATTACAACTGAGCCTAAAGTACATTGTTAAGTGATATCGCCACTGTGTTGGTTCGGCCTTTGACATCTATAGCCGCCTTCGCCGCGGTCGGTGTTTTTGAGAATGTAAACAAACAGAATGAAAGCAACCTTATCATCATAAAGTATATTTATTAATGCTGCCACATAATAGACATTCCATCCTTTGGTAAGAGCCGCTTCGCGTGTTTTACCTATTGTTTCATCTTTCCATGCGTTACAAAATGTTGTCAATTCAAGCTGTGGTAGTTTCCTACCAAGATAGATCGGAAGATTCTTCCTTTTTAAAGGAGGAGTAGTAACCTACACCATCTAAGCGACACATTATTGTTTTCCGACACGGCACGCGAACGAAGTCGCGGGCACAGCTAGTTATATTATTATTATAGATGTCAAACAATGATGAGAATGTGTCAGAAATTGTAAAAAATAAAAATTAACATTGTAATTAAAACGCTAAACCAAACTAACCCTCAAATAATCGCAAGCATCAATTAGACGGAGACCGAAAAATAAAGTAGACAACGGGCGATGATACATAGAATTGGTACAAATAATAATTCATCGCAAGCACAACGAGCTCGCTGACTATATGGGTACCTAATACTGACGTTTGACAACCATCATTATCATTTCAGCCGAAAGACGTCGACGGCTGGAGATAGGCCTCTACCAAGCACCGTCAGTTCGATCGGTTCTGTGCTTGTCGCATCCACCGAATTCCTGCGGCCTTCACTAGGTCTTCATCGGTCTACGTTGTTTGATGCATTGGTTGAAATCCACGTCAAACAGTGCTTTTTTGAAAGAATTCCTTAGGATAATCCCAATAAAAGGAAGGTTGACGCTTTGACGGTCTGTTCTGATAAATGTACTGAGTAGATACACCGACGGTATTGAAATGTAGAGGGCATGGACGAAACCGACCCGTAAACAAAGTTGTGCGTGAGCAACACGCCGCCGGGGTGTTGCAGAGTGACACATTTGTTATCAATCAAAGTTGAGCGTGAGCAACACGCCGGGATGTTGCAGGGTGACACAGTTGTTTTCAATCAAAGTTGTGCATGAGCAACACGCCGGGGTGTTGCAGAGTGACACATTTGTTATCAATCAAAGTTGAGCGTGAGCAACACGCCGGGATGTTGCAGGGTGACACAGTTGTTTTCAATCAAAGTTATGCGTGAGCAACATGCCGGAGTGTTGCAGGGTGACACAGTTGTTTTCAATCAAAGTTATGCGTGAGCAACATGCCGGAGTGTTGCAGGGTGACACAGTTGTTATCAATCAAAGTTGTGCGTGAGCAACACGCCGCCCCGGGGTGTTGCAGAGTGACACATTTGTTATCAATCAAAGTTGAGCGTGAGCAACACGCCGGGATGTTGCAGGGTGACACAGTTGATATCAATCAAAGTTACGCGTGAGCAACACGCCGGGGTGTTGCAGGGTGACACAGTTGTTATCAATCAAAGTTGTGCATGAGCAACACGCCGGAGTGTTGCAGCGTTACACAGTCGGTATCCTATCCTATTAATCCTACTACGAGTAATATTGTAAATGTGAAATTTTGAAAGTTTAGATGTTTGGATGTTTGTTACTCATCAACGGCTGCTGAACGGATTTGGATGAAACTTGGCACACAGATAGTTTGTAACCTGGAATAACACAGAATTGCGACACAGTTGGCGCAGTGGTTAAGCGATTGACTGCTGCGCTACGTGTCGCGGGTTCGATTCCCCCACGGAACAAATATTTGTATGACCTACAAGTATTTGTTCCGGGTCTGGCCGTTTGTGTATGTGAGTTTAAAAATGTTTGTAAACGCACCCACAATACAGGAGAAATTCCTAGTGTGGGGCAACGTTTAAAAAAAAAAATACTTTCATCCCAATAGTACCTACGTACCCGTGGGATAATATTCGATCTCCACGCGGGTGAAGCCACTGGCTACTCATTTCTTATTAGAGCTGTACAAGTGATCTGAATGTCATCCAAATAAAACCAGAATATCAGGTTCGCGGACAACTTTCTTCTGAATTATGTATAGATAATACTTCGGTGTTACTGTTATAGTTTATTACGAATACGAAGTACGAAGTTTTCGCGACAAAAACGCTGTTTATTCACTGTATAGAATACTTAATACCAAGGTTCGACTATATTACACTAATTTAACACATTAAAACAGTTTTAGTAATTAATTAAAATAAAATTCCGAGAATATTTTTCGAGTTACAAGAATACTCATCTCTATCCACAGCAATAATTACTGGTGTTTATAGAACTACACTAGAGCGGATTCGATTCGCGTCAATTGTTGGGTTATTTGAGATGTCACAAAGTCCTAACTTGCAGGGAGTTAAAGTGGCCAACTTATTACAATTAAATATACTTTTTGCATTGTATTTTGTAATTTTGCTAGCTAGCGACCTCGATAATTGGTCTATTATATCTAGAACAATTTTAAATTTTTATATTTCGTATCCTACCATTGTATAAAATCAAGTTCTTCTAACATAACAGACAGCTGTGCTGCTGGGGAGTTTGTTGCGCCACTTCTTCTTCCCAGCTAAAGCACTAGGAAGTGTCGAAGGGTGGGCGTTTTTGGGGAACTGTCTTTTGTAATTATTGACGTTCAAAAAGTGCTGACACCAGCCTAGTTTGAATAAATGACTTTTGATTTGATTTGATTTAATAAAACGGTTAATGTCCTGTCGTAGCGCAAAATCGTCAAACATATTAGCTACGAACTTTGCAACAGTTCTAACCTAATTATAAAACAACTTGTGAGTGGAAGTCTCGTGATTGCGAGCCATCGTGCGCAGAGTTCGGGTCTGATATTTTATGGTGTAGCCGGGTCGCAGAAATAATTAGGAAAATGGCCCCAATATATATTATAGAAGCCGTCACGAACAGAGGCAGTAAGCTGAGAAACTCAATTATTTGGCGCACAAAGGAGAAGGACTCGCTGTAAGATATGACCGAGAGTCGACACGCCTCCGAGCCGCAAAGAGCACCCGACTCCCGATCGGATTGATGCCGTGCGTTGAGATCGTCCACAATCTATGGCCGCAGGGTGCCACATGTAATAATTAAAGATATGTATACCATTTTAATATATTAAAATTGCATTGTTGCATATTTTTAAATGTAAATAATACTTTACTATGTGTTGCATGGATTAAAAGGCTTTTTTTATTTTTATTTATTTATTTATACCATTTTAAATGTATGACTTTATTCGGCAGTTGGCGTGCGTGTTGGCGTGTTGGCGTGTATCGTCTTTTGCAGAACTTATTCTAGCCTCCGTTGAGCCCGCGACTTCATTCGCGTGGATGTCGGAAAACAGAAATGTGTCTCTTCATTATTCTAAAATTCAAGCTTAGAAATAAACGTCAAAGTGACTTCTTACCCCCCCGAGTGGGTTCCCGCATTGTCATTGCGGGGGGGCTCAGTAACCGTGGATTCCGGCCACGGTGAAGCCAAGAGGAACCCAAAGGTGGGGCCGCTCGTCAGGGCTTTTGCCTCAAAGCCGACGACGTAGCGACCAAAAAGTAGGTTGCGGATGTCGATGTCGAATGGGAGGCATCGCGGCTGAGGGTTACGGGCTGCGGTAGAGGAGGAGTGCCGGTGCTTCTGAGCAGCTCTCTTCCCTTCCGTGGCCTGGACGGGGCCGCCACCGTTTGATGGCGGACGCGGTGAGGCCGCAGGGGAAGAGGAGTGTCGGTATAGGGTCAGCCGCTCTCCCTATCCTCTGCGGCCGAAAAGTGGTAGACGGGACGGCGCGTTGTGTTCCACACGCGCTCTGTCAAAGATGTCAGCAACCACTGGTGGGGTCCGCAAGGGCCGATGCCTGCCAGGGGTGCGGGTTTGTTCGAAAGAGATACCACAGCCCCTGGCATACGGGCTACTGAGGGAACACGGGTGGGTTTTAGTCAGTAAAAGTCTGACACGCCCTCCTGCTCTACGCAGCAGGAGAAGTCATTGATGATTTCCCACCCAAAAAAAAAGAAAAAACGTGACTTCTTACAACATCAGCTATATGCCAGTAAAAGTCCCGTCAAAATCGGTCCAGCCGTTTCGGAGATTAGCCGGAATAAACAGACTGACCTATTTCATAACAAAAACAATTGGTTTTGGTTTTTAGGTACCGTATTAATTACATATGCATTTGAGGGACTTGTGGCTAAGTACTAACAGCTGCACTGGTCAATCGATCAGGATAACTAATGCGTGCCGCGGTTTTTTTTTTTTTTTTTTTTTTTTTTTTTTTTTTTTTTTTTTTTTTTTTTTGGGTGGGAAATCATCAAATAACTTCTCCCGCTCTGGGTGGAGCAGGAGGGCGTGTCAGACTTTTACTGACTAAAACCTTTTGTGGCCATCTTTACATCCCAAGACCCCTCCCGTGTCGTGGAAAGCACGGTAAGCTGTACGAGTAGGGCCCGGCTGTTATTTGTAGATCTTTGACAGTCGTTACAGGGAGTCAGAAGCTCGTTAGTCTGTCATCTAGTCTTACCAAGGGGTATCGTAACGTACCTACGCAGGTACGTAACTATACCCCGTGACGATACGTTATGGAGGTCAGATAGGCAGCCTCTTCAAAACATGAAACGGTATTCAGCTGCATCCGGTAAGACTGAAAACCGACCCGACATAGTTGCGAATAGGCTAGGCAGATGATGATGGTGACATTTAGTAAAAACCTGTTATTTTGACATTATAACCAGACACTTCAATTTTATTTATGTGTATATATGCATAGCTTCGTAGAAAGCAGAAACGGTTTCTACAAATAAGACAATCATGACTAAAAAAATACTTCAGTCCACACAGCCAATTTGTCGCAGTGAGAAGACGGCGAACTGGACAAAGATGTTTATGATACAAGTTTGAAAGAGTCGTTAGAAGAGGAATGAAAAAACTTTGTTTTATTATTTAGTTAGCGATGGCAGATACAGCCGAGTTATGAACGAACTGGAGCTCGCTTTGTCGAACACATGGACGGACTCTTGCTCTTTTGGGGAATGTTTCTACTACCTAGGGGAGAAAGGATATGAGAGCTGAGATGATATAAGAGCCAAGGAGAGGTGGGAAATACATCCCAGGAATTACACATTCCTGGGATTTTAAATAATTAATTTTAGAATTAATCAATTAAATTAGGTAATATCAACAGATCGCTTGGTGGATTGTGGTCCAGTCCCTTTAACAAAGAGGAGGCCTGTGTCTAGCAGTGAGAACTTTGCCATGCTATATACACGTGCGTGTATGACCAGTAACGTTTATTAAACAGGGCCCTGGTGAATGTAAAGGAGACAAAAGGTGTATGTAAGGATCAGGTAGCAGATGGCGTTCTGTAGGTTCTGCCTACCCCCGTGGGAAACAAGGCGATCGTTTATGTATGTATGTATGTAAACGTAATAATTAGGTATTCATTATATTCTTTAAAAAAATCTAATAATCTTTACATTTGGAGGATTTATTTTCCAAAACTTGAACTAAACGCCTCCGCAGACAGGCGCGACGCAACGGTGTTTACGTTTTTGGTAGAACAATTTCTATGAAGATTTCATAGAATTTCTATTTATATTTCATAGAAATTCTACTAGAGTCGCGGCGCGCCTGACTGCGGGAGCCTTGGAGCCTTTATATGTTATTTGCTGTGATGTCTATGGTTCAGCATGGAATTTTTTAGTTTTGATAATGGAACTTAATGCCTTTATCCTGTAGTGGGACAATACAGGCTAAATAGTTTGTTTGCGTGTGATCTGAACTGCCTGTTGTAGAGTCTTGACTATGAGCATGATGGAACATCCTGGGAAACAGAAGATAACAGGAGCTTACATCCTGTGAGTGGCAGACGAGTGTGAGTAGGGAGGGCGGCGCCGTCGTGGGCGCCAGTCGGGTGCCGACCGTTCGCGAGCGCGGCGCGTGCAGAGCGCCGACCTGACGTCGCCGATCGACGCCTTGTGTTCGTTAACTCATCTAGTTACCAGCAAATTTTGTGAAAATTGATTTGAAATGTAAACTTTGTTACTTAAAAGTTTAAATTTTGTTATGACAGTTCTGTTTTTGTTTGTTTTAATTTTAATTGTTTTTTATTTAAGTTCTCAAAGTTCTGACATAAGGAAGTTGGTTAAGAAAAAATTTGGTCCTTGAGCTAACAGCAGCGAGATGAACTCGATGTGTCTGTGAAGAGTGTTCTTTGTCAGATAACGTCATCAGTTAGCTGAACACATTCCGTAACGTGTGTAGGAAGTGTTTCTACTTGTCGTTCGGAGTGGTCCTCCATTTACATATGTATATCGTTTTCTTTTTTCCTAGATACGATTTTTCTCTTGAAAGTTTTCGTCAAAATATACATCTAAGATGCGCAAGGAGTTTTAAGATAAAGTAGTCACAGCATACTTAGTAAGCTGTTTGCAGATCTCAAAATTCAGCCACCCGCCGAGCTACCAGTGATTTTATACAGCCAACTTAATAAATCCCCATTAAAATAATTGTTTGGCATTGTCATAGCTTCCAATCCGTGCACGTTGCCTGATTCTCGTTTATATTAGCCATTCTGAGCAGCCATATATGGGCTGTAATTTTACTTAAGCCTTTAACTATGTCTATAAAGGATAGTAATGACCCAAGATTGCTTCTGTTGGACACGGATATTGAAGAGTTCAATGTGTAAATAACTAAAAAAAGCTATAAGTACAGTCGTAAGAAGTGTGTACGCCTCCAACTGGCACAGCTACCTGTTGACCGTAAATCAAACACGGCTCCTCCGAGTGAGCGAGCCAATTGTACCGAACATGATATTATACTAGCACACGAGTACTTTATTTATATAGTTCTGGATTTACAAATGGCATCTATTCTATTAGGTAGGTTAGTAGGTACTAACGTTGTTTTATAGACATAGGTGAAGTTATTACACTTAATTTTATACTATTATGTTCTCTGTAGCGAAGTTTCTGATATAACACAAAGTACAACCACAAATCACAGTCACTTAGAAACACACACGTACACACAAGCCCACACAAGGTACTAAATTCTATTCATGTTATTTTTTTTATTTTATTACATAAATTGTTAGTGTTCCATAAACGGATGAAGACACTGGCTCCTGTAACACTGGTACCACCTAGCTCAGGAGTCAGCGCTTCAATTGATGACACCTTCAATTAGTTAATAAAACATTTTATTATTTTCTATTTTTTTTAATGGTCAGTAAAGTGCATTTCAGTAAATTATGTGAATGAAACTTAAAAACACGTTATTATTTTTAGTTTGTGTCCCAAGGTTGGTTCGTCACGAGTGATCTGTGTTTAGGACCATACTGTACGTTTAATGTAGTATGTGTTGTGTGATACAGTCGTGGTTGCACACAAGACGACTGAGTCAACACACCTGGTAAGTTCATCATTCATAGTAATTCCACATACTACTGCAGTAATTATGTTAATTTAACACCTCTTAATAGTGCTAATTGGGGGATTCATTAATGACCGCCAAAGAACTGTGAGGTTCGTGTTAATTGAAAATCGAAGTGGACGAAATGTAATTCAGTGATAGTCTGTTGTAGGGATGTGCCAGAAACTTGAAACTATCAAAATAGGTGTTAAAAATACCGTTAAAATTCATTGTCACGGATAACTTCATTTTTATTTTATCACAAA
This sequence comes from Polymixis flavicincta, assembly GCA_949987655.1. Classification (NCBI taxonomy): domain Eukaryota; kingdom Metazoa; phylum Arthropoda; class Insecta; order Lepidoptera; family Noctuidae; genus Polymixis; species Polymixis flavicincta. The sequence continues at coordinate 24,634,023 of OX465188.1, read as the reverse complement.
GCGTAATGACCTGGAAAACAATAAAAGGGGTTAAAAGCGTGTTCACATCATGGAATTGAAGAATCCTCTGCATACTAGCAGGCTCATAGCTAAGTAAACAAACAGCAACGTGCTACATGACGCTTGACAACTGTCAGGGCTCGCGGCGACTGTGGTTCAATAATTATACTGATCAGCTCACCTCACTACTGAAACAACTGACGCGAGTAACAAGCGTTTCAGCACATATCATACATCACATAATCAGCCTATCATGTTCCCACTGCTGGGACACAGGTCTCCTCTCTGTGAGAGGGAGTGGGCCGTAATCCCACACGTGGGCCCCCCGTGCGGTTGGTGGATGTCACATGTCTTTTAATTTTGTGTTTCTAGGACATGCTGGTTTTCTCACGATATTTTCCTTCACCGTTTTTAGAGCAGTGGTAATGAAATTAAATACACAAAGTAAAGTGCCTGCCTGGATTCGAACTCAAGACCTGCAACTTGTAAGTCAGGGCGGATGCCACTGGGCCACTACTGCTCACTGTGTACATGTTTAATCTGTTTTAAACGGAAGATTAGTTTATTCGTAACCTCGTGAAGGCGTGCCCCTGGCTGCACTATCCACTCACTATTTTCTATTCCGGGTTAGATCCTGCCTAAATAGAGCAATATCGAGCTTTGGTCGGACGCAGCCTTACCGCTGACTTCAAAGCTCTCAAAATGCAATCAACAAACACGGCGCGTCGATCCGCCTGCAGCCGGCTCCGAGGAGCAACTTGTTAGTACTAGCACTACTGCACTAATACTAACAAACTGGTCCTGCGGGACTGAGGCTCTTCGTTAGCAAATAAATTAATGCTATTGCTCTAGGAAACACAATTTATAAAGAAATTTAAAGTTAACATCAGAGATCCGTATGAAAATGTTCTTTCGAGAAAGTGCCTACTATATGGACCTACTCGTATAGGTACCGTTCCCATAACTTTTTTGCAAATCTTTTTTTTCTGGGTTAAAGGGTGTGAGTACCGCGGAGATTTTAGTTTAAATATGGCACTAGCGTTGAAACTTATACATTTTAAATGTGTTTATTATAGGTTCACCAACAGTTCCTATCATAAATATGAATGTTTGGATGTTTGTTACTCAATCCAAAATATACAAGGTTGCTCTTCCAAATTACTGGAAATAGAATTGTTTTTGGAAAATACCAAGTTTGATGTAACTTGTTTAACAGAACATTGGTTAAAAGATCATCAAATAATGTCAATTAACTATGAAAATTATTGTGTAGTTAGCTTTTTCAGTCGAAAACGTATGATACATGGCGGGTCTTTAATATTAGTTATAAATTCTATTAAATCGAAAGAACGAAAAGACATCACTGGGCTGTCTGTTGAACACACCATTGAATTGTCTTGTGTTGAGCTTGATGAGCATGTTATAGTTAGTGTTTACAGACCTCCAAGTTACCAGAATCTATCTGTGTTTGATTCTGTAATGAAAGATGTGTTAAAGAAACTTTGTACTAGTAGTAAGTCAATGATCATATGTGGTGATTTTAATATAATTTATTGGAAAATAATTCAAATACTGTCAGATTATTAAGTCTATTTAGGTCATTTGATCTGTCAAATGTTTTCAGTGAGCCAACCCGAGTGACAGCTTCTTCTGCTACTTGTATTGATAATATTTTCTGTAACTGTGATTACCTAGACTAACAAATTGTAAATAAATTGCCATCTGATCACAGTGGACAAACAATAACATTTTGCTCCTACATGCCTTTACAAAAAATTCAAATTAGGTTTAGACCAATTACATGTAAAAATTTAGAGAAATTTAATAGTTCTTTGGCCAGAACATTATGTGTTCAGACTTTTACAGACATTTGCAGATGACACATCATTGATTTTTAAAATAGACCGACGTACACAAAATCTTAACGACGTGAATAACTCTATTCTTCAGGTCCAAGATTGGTTTACGGTAAATAATTTGGTACTAAATGGCACAAAAACCAAATGTATTAGATTTCAATTACCAAATGTTAGAAGTAGCGAATGTGACATCAAATTGAATGGAGAAAAACTGGAATTTGTTAATCAAACGGTATTCCTGGGAATCACGCTAGACGATAATTTGCAATGGGGACCTCATATAGCATCTCTTGCGGGGCGGCTAAGCTCGGCCGCTAATGCTGTTAGAAAGATCAGACAGTTAAAAGATGTAGAAACCGCGCGTTTGGTCTATTTTAGCTACTTCCACAGCATTATGTCGTATGGCATTTTACTGTGGGGTCGGGCTGCTGACATTGAATCTATCTTTATTTTGCAAAAGAGAGCTGTCAGAGCATTGATTTAAATAGTAAAGATACGGTCGTCCGAACATTTGACAGACGCGGTCGCCCTACAAGAAACACTAACGCCATCTATTACAACTAGTATGAACTACGATGTCAATCGGCGTGGTCTGACGTAACCTGGTTCTGGATGTAACCTTGTAGCGGGGTGTATTTTTCGAAGTAGAAAGAGAAAAAAAAAACCTTTTATTTTTCAAAAAAATTATTTGTTGCAGTTTTTTTGTGTTTTATTGTCCTTCGAATAAAACAATTTTTTTTAATTTTTGTCTTTTTGTTACTCTGGACATATTTTCCATTTTGGATTCGTAGTGTTTTCTGACGTTGGTATATCTTTCAATTATTGACCGAATTAAATGTAATCTATGATTAAGTAACACAGGTTGTTCCATTGAGTGACAATCCAAAATGGAAAATATGTCTTTTCCTTTCAAACTTTCCAAAGTTTTGATAGTAAAATGTTTGAACTCACGTTTATCTAAGTAGTTTGTTTTTAGACGTCTAAGATTTTTCTCGGTCTCTAAACATACCGTAAACAGATCTACTGATGGAAAAGTAAGGCCTCCCATATTTTTAAGCTCAATCATTTTATGAAAGCTGAGCTTTTCCTTGCTAAGCAAACTATCGACACATGGTTCACATTTCAATTTTTTACATAAAAGTCTGGCCACCCACCCAGCAATGTATCCTACGATTAATTCTATGTCAATGTCTATGTTATTTACTGAATAGGTGTCCAAAGTTTACCAATTCAATACGTATTTTCACTGTAGGTACTTATAGCTTTTTTACCAGTACATGAAAAATACATTTTAATTTGCTTACTAACAATAAAAAATAATTTTGTACAAAATGTAATCATAAAGTAACATTATTAAATCTTTTAATTTCATCGCCTACAACGAGCGCCGCTGCAATGTTATGTCGAACTTTTACGCGGCTTCGCGTCATCTTTACCAAAGGTTGAGAAAAATAAGAAAGAAAATTGTTTTAAATAATGTTAGAAGTGGATTTAATGACATATTTTTAACTTTCCGGTGATATGAAATGTTATCATTTTTTTTATTGTGCTTTTTGTCGTAGTTCACGCAACCCTTCACGGCACAATTTGGCATTTTTGCTTGTGAAATTATACGTCCGCTCCGAAGACAGCCGATCGCGTTCTAGTTCACTTCGCTATAGGGAAGACCATTTTGGGACCAAGTTCGAGGCGTCATTTTAACGTGCGGTCCGCCCAGTCCTTATTATATATGTCTATGTGTCAGAGCCATTTATAATCTACGTCGCCGCGAATCCCTCAGGGAACTGTTTAAAAGGATTAATATTATGACGGTACCTTGCCAATACATTTATGGAAATATCATGTATGTAAGAAAAAATCTACATCTTTTTAATAAAATAAGTGATAGACATAATTTTAATACTAGAAACAAAGACAAAATAGATCAACCATTTTTCAGATTAGCTAAAGTACACTAATCTTTTATGGGGTACTGTGTAAAATGTTATAACAAAATACCTTGTGATATATTGCAAATAAATGAAAGAAAACTTAAAAGTCATATTAAAAGTAAACTTTGTAAACAAGCGTATTATAAATTAGAGGATTATATCCAAGATAAGAATGCTTGGAAACATGCTGGTCCTGCTCCATAGGACAATTTAGAGTCTAGACAAAATCACACTGGTTGCTAATTGAATTGTATAAATAATTATATTTATGACATTGATTAACTGACACACTGACTTATTACTTCTTAATATTTTAGAAAAATCGTATATTTACTCTTACAATGTTTGTAAATATGTGAGCACCATGTATCCATCATAAAATTAATTTATCTGTATTGCTTCAATTGCTTTTTTTTTTTAGTTTTGCCTATTTTGGTGTAGTAGTAATTTTATTCTGGGTGCATCGTTTTTCAAATTGTATTTAAAATGTGTGGAGTTTCTTGCCCGTTCTTTTCCATACGAAACTACATTTTGGAATGGGCGACTAGAATCAATTCTATTTTAATGTAAATATTGACGTTCAAAAGTGCCTTTTAAGTGCCTAATTGAAATAAATGCTTTGACTTTGACTTTGAATCACGCAACAACAGCAAAACGGATTTGAATGTTTGGCACACAGATAGATTATAATCTAGATTAACACATAGGATACTTTTATCCCGGTGGTACGATCCCGTAGGATAGTTTCGACCTCCACGCGGCCGAAGCTGCTGGCAAAAGCCAGTTTATCATAAGTAGATGTAGTAATAATAGCCGCGGACTTAGCCGCGGGCATTACTATGTAAAGCAAAGGCATTGGTCTCGGTGCTGAGATATGCAGTGAAAAGTACTGTATTTGCCGAGCGATACGGAAAGCTGTCCCCAGTTATGTTTACTTCCATGTTATGGAGCAAGCTGGCCATCAACCGGAAACAAATCCAGACTGCAGGCCCCCTCAGAGTGACCACTGGTGGATGCACAATAAAACTGTATGGGATGTATACTGGCGATCGAGCCTAAGATCCAACTTGCTAATGAAACAACTCTAGCGGCTGTGTGGTAGACACAGCATGGGACAGAGCTAGGCTGTGTCATGTGGTCGTGAAGCGACATTTAACCCTTAATGCATTTTTGTCCGTTTTTTGGTACAACTAAATTATCAAAGTTAAAATAGTTCCTAAACGTAAATTGGCGCTGTTCTTGAGCGAAGCGTGAAGAGAGCGATATATCTATCCTGCTCGCGCACAGACTACGCGTCGCGCGGATTGCAACAGTAACTGTCATTCATTTGAACTCCGTAAAGTGGGCGCTCGGCAGTTATTCGTGAAATAGTGCCAAAAACTGGTATAAAAATGGTTAAACCACTACGACCTGCGGTTATTTCGAAAGGAGGTGAGTTTATTGTTAATTTCTGATCAATTTATAATTGCTTTGCACGAAAATTTATAGGATGGTTATGCTAAATGTTAGGTGTCACTTTTTACGGACATTGCCGCTTTACCAACACTCGATGCTTTATTTTAGGTGTCCCAAATAACGGACTTTGCTCGTTTTACTAACAATAATAATCTAAACGAGCACGTATGCACTATTGTTTTTTTATATGTATAATGCTTCATGGTGATGGGTTTAATAGCTAAATTATGCTTGTTGTAGGTAATTCTTTCAATAATAGCAAAGCATGCCGTGCGCAAAGAATTTTGGCTATGATTCCACCGTCAGACTCGGAGCCATCCGACGTCGAAAATGATGAGGTTAATGAAGAAGGAGTACTTGCACGTATAGCGTTAGACGATTCATCTTCCTGTCGAACTCTGTCACCCGGGCTGGAAGAATTTATGGATGGTTTTGATGATGATTTTGATGAAGAATTAGCGAGTCGTTCTCTATTGAATAATAATAATGATACTTTGGTTGATTCCCCTGCAACAAACATCATTACTCTACAACCTTCTCCATCTGTGGTCACCATGTCAGTACAGTCTCCAAGAAATGTTTCCAATGTCCAGCTGCCTCAATCAATACCATCCCCAGCAACACCACTGGGTATTTCGACACGACGCACAAGAAACTTAAAAAATACAAATGATGTTGCTTCTTCTACATCCAAACTGGTTAGAAATAGGCGACAAAAACTAGAACAGATGGAATTCAAATTCAAACGCCAAAAATTCAGAAGCCAGGTACACATAGATCCAGAGTTTCACCCTTCCATTGATTATACGGATAAAACATCATTCGATTATTTCAAGAAGTTTTGGAATGAGGATTTATGGAACCACATCGTCGAAATGACCAATTTATACTCAATGCAAAAACAAGGCAAGCCTATAAATCTAACAATCAAAGACATAAAATCCTTTGTCGGTATTGAAATTTTAATGGGAATAATAAGCATGCCAGCTTATACTGATTATTGGGCGCAAGGTACTCGTTTTGCTCCTATCGCAAACGTTATGTCTCTCAAAAAATATGAGACTATTAGAGGAAATTTACATTTTAGTAATAACGCGGAGGATGATCATGTAGATCGTTATTTTAAGGTTAGACCCGTGATGGAACACTTACGGAAAAATTGTTTGGCAATTGAAGAGGAAAGGTCGTATTCCATAGACGAGATGATGGTGCCGTATAAAGGAAAAAAGGCTGGATCTCGGCGTCAATATATGCCAAAAAAACCTACGAAATGGGGCTTTAAATTTTTCGTTCGAGCTGGGAATTCCGGGATAGTATATGATTTTTTCGCATACGATGGTGGCAACAGTTTTGACGATGCTGAATTTACAGAGTGGGAAAATAACTATCTCGGCATTGGCGGGAAAACAGTTATAAAGCTGTGTAAAAGTATCAAGGATCAACCTTTATCAACTGTTTATTTTGATAACTGGTTCACTTCTCTGGAGCTGATATATCATCTACGAAATGAATATGGAATTCTTTCTTTGGGAACTATAAGGAAGGACAGACTTAGAGGGCAGAATATTATCGAAGATAAAGTGCTGAAGAAAAAGGGTAGAGGAAGCTATGTAATGATTTCAGACAATAAAAAAAAGCTATCAATTGTGAAGTGGGTGGACAATGACTGTGTAAATTTAGCGAGTTCTTATTGCGGAGAAGAGCCTGTTACCAGCATTTTACGCTATAATAAAGATGTGCGTGAAAAGCGGCCTGTTACATGTCCACACATTATCAAGGAGTACAACAAAAAAATGGGTGGGGTGGATAAAGCTGATATGTTGGTTTCTTTATATAGGATTGCTTTGAAAAGCAAGAAATGGTACATGAACATATTCAGCCACCTCATCGACATTTCTCTGAATAATGCATGGCTTGTGTACAAACGTGAAATGCAGGAACTGGGTGACAATTCTATCCCACTGAAAAAGTTTCGAATCCAAATTGCAGATGCACTAATAAAATCAGACACACGTATAACAATTGCAATAGATTCAACAATTCCAGCTGAAATCTCTAAACCAATAGTTCCGAGGCCGCCACCAGAGATGCGGTTAGATGGGATCAACCATCTACCCGATATCGATACACAAGGACGGTGTCGTCTTTGTACTAAAGGGAAAACAATGATAAAATGCCTGAAATGCGATGTAAGATTGTGTCTAACTCAAAAAAAGAAATGTTTTTTGCAATTTCATACACAAAAGTAATTAATTCGTTACTAAGCTTAATTGCTTATGACTTTTTTCATTAAATTTATTTTTGCAAATTTCATTGTTTTATTAAATCTACATTTTTATTTAAGATTGTTATTTATAATGTGAATATTCTCGATTTGTACAGTATCCAGCGGTGTCCGTTTTCTAGGACACTAGTTAAAAGAACTCAATTGTTACGTATGCAGTGCTGTCCGTTTTATGGGACATTAAAAAAAACCTTCTAAATAAAATCATTTTTTTTTTCTTTCATCTTTACATTTAATTACATCCCTAACAACATATAAAAAAATATTTTTTTAACAAAAATAATGTTTTATTATTGCTTTGCCGCTTTAAGGGTTAATTCCCGACGGAGACGCGAGAGGGCGCCAGCGTCGTGGACATGTTTACATAACAACAGTTTGTCGACCAAAAGACAACGTTATCAAGGCTTTCTTATGCAGGAAAGTTTTTAACCAGTGCCCACCAGTGCAATTTTTTTTTGTAAATTATTTAAAAAAAAAACTGCTGTTCCATACATTTGACTGCGTAGGTATAACACTTTTCCATGAAATAGCAGATTTTGTTGTGGTTACAGTTTGCGTACTGGTTAAAAACTTATCCTGTTTATGTTGTGGCAACAGAGAAGTACTGAACAATTATCAATCCTGTTCTGTCTCTCAATTAGATTTGTAATAATAAGGCGTCTAAAATACAAAAATAGCCCAGTTTAGGGCGAAAGACTTTTTCTCTTCTCGAAAGATCTTACTAAAAAGATTTCATACATTTACTTTTAAAACTTAAGCAATAATCTCAAAAAGTCAAATGTATTTATTAAAGATGGGCGTTGTTAGTGAAGTGAGCAAAGTTGTTCGAGCGGTACATTCAGCTACGGTACACGCATTCATTAGACTGCCACCACGCTTGTGTTGCTCATAACTTGCTATATCAGTGAAAAGTTAGGATACTGTTTATTTGACCAAAAACAGTGCTTTACAATTCTTTAAAGTCTACATTAATCCCTACGTTAACAAGGAAAAAACAAAAACAGGAATAAGATGCAAAGGAAACATTTTGCTTATGAACTCCACACTACACTAGGTCAAGCCTGTCTCGTGGTATAATATAAATATAGTTATAATCTTGTTTGCAGTAGAAAAGAAAATGTTACATAAGTTTCATACAACAAACACACTGGGTACGGCCGACACGTATTAAGATAAAAGTTCCTTAAAATAAAGGGAGACAAAGCAAACAAATGTATAAATCAGACGACGTGACGTCATCGAGTGGCCGGTGCGATGCGACGCGCTCGTAGACACGTAGCGCCGCTACGACGCCTACGCGCTACGAATCCCGCCATACATCATAATATTCTCCTTTATCAATACTCTATTGATATAAATCGCTCGGCGCTATTTGCATGTAAATTAAATCGTTGTGCAATGTAACTGGGTGTCGTATGTTTAAGCAATAAGGTTCACATTACATTGGTTGCCAATCGCCGCCACCGTACGTGATAAAACGCTATAATAAGGAGTAATGGAATTCTAGAGCAAACCCACAGAGGTGAAGCTAACTGAGGTATAATATTTTAACTGTGGGACGAAATGTAGTGCATGTGGTGTGAGTGGTGACGTCATTAGGTCATCACAGTGCCACACACGGTAGTAATTGTATCTGGCTGTTGGTCTCGTGGTTGCAAGCGTGCCTGCTGATGGGGTCCTGGGTTCAATAATCAGGTCCGACAAAAGTTGGTGGTTAGGCACTGGTGTGCCTCGGAAAGCACGCTATGTCATTGGACCAATTTCTCTTCAGTCGTTTTGGATAGCCATCCCATCGGTGTATGAGAGTGAGGGAAGAGAGAGTGCACCTGTGTCTGAACGCACACTTGTGAGTTTAATATCTCCCTCGTTGATGACTCGTCTCCGCTGGGATTGGCCGAAATTGGGTCTGAAGGGCTGTTATCACGAGTGTATGTGTGTGTATGTATATGTGACATAATTGGCCACGAGGCGCATAGCGAGGCTCTCCCACACTCAGAGCTCTGTCAACTCCTACACAAATTTGTCGGTGCATCCGAGAGTATTTTGAAGAATAACGTCCGAACAAGAAAAAGGCAAAAATCATGAGAATAAAAAAAAAAAACTTGCCTCTTCTACTGGAATGTAGGTATTGTATTTGTAGCTGTTTTGTCGATTCCTATGTCAGACTCAGTGATTATCACTACGAGAAGGTGCCCTCTAGTGCCAGATCTTTTCGCCTCAATGAATTCAGGACAACTTTTGTATCCCAACAAGTAACAATCTTTTGAAAGAATACAAATGCCCAAAATATCCTACTCTAAATACAAATTATCCTGTTGTTTAAATATAGATTAAACTACTCTTAGCAAATAAAACCTTATGGCTCAAACAAAAAAGTTGAATTTACTGTGTCTTTTGTTAAACGTTGCTGAGTAAAATGTCTGATTAAAACATCAGCTTCTTAACTTTATGCAAATGCCACGACAAAGCTGAGGACACACCATCCATCTCATTGAGTAGTATTTCAGCTATTTCAGCGGCTTTGATGAAAGTTAACTACATTTAAACAGCGTCCACGAGCGAAAAGTTAATATTTGTCAGATGCACCCAGTCAGCTGCCTAACTGCCTAGTTGATATGTACACCATTCATGGCATGCGCTATTTATAGAAGATTATTCACCGAGGACATAAAGCCATGTTACGGTGCCATTATTACTCAAGATTTGTATCCAAGCTCGCCCAAGGCGAAGACACCTTTATCTCCGAGAAGAATACACTACCTACTTTACACAAATTCTGTGAAATCATAAACAGTTAAGGTACCAAATTGAATTATTATTTTTGTCAATCATTAACCACAATCAGCCCATAATGTTCTCACTGCTGGGACACAGGCCTCCTCTCTCCAAGAGGGATTGGGCCGTAATCCACTACCCGGGCCCAGTGCGGGTTGGTAGATGTCACATTTGAGATAGTCTCTTTTATATCTGATTTGTGTACTGGAACGATTTTGGCTTTTTTCCACTCGGATGGCAGACAGAGAGAGAAAGTGAAAATTAATCTTCGCGTTTTAATCCAGATATCAAGCGTAAGATTTTAGACACTCTCAAAAAGTTGTCCCCTTATTTTTCCGTCCCTATCACCTCAGAAACCACGAAATCGACACCTATGATGAAAAATTAAAAATAACTTTTTAATATATATATGACGGCGGGAAACCCATTGCATGCCGTCTCTGTTGTTTATGGTGTATTTCTTCGTTGGTATATGGGTAGTTGGTTTACAATCACACACAACACTTAACTCAAACCATTTATTTTCACTTAAATCTTTTACACGCACTTTGGATTTTTCATAGAACAGCGAATCAGATAGTTTGAGTTAAAATTGAATCTAGGCGCCCATTCCAAAGCTAAAGTAGGTCTCATATGGAGAAAAACGGGCAAGAAACTCCACGGACACTCTTTTAAATCAAAACATTATGTTACAGAGGTTTCTTATTCCACAATTATAATTTTAGTCCTTTTCACACACTTTCATAGCGATACTGTCCGGCCGCCATTCTCCACCATCTCCTCAAGTGGGCGGAAGTAATGCGTATCGCACAGAAATAATCTTATTACTTAGTTAGTGTTATAAAATTTACTAACAATGGTGAAACGCTTATCAGTTAATTCTTTTACAATTAAACAATGCTAATATTCACAAATGCAATGGCGGTTTAAGACGAAAGTTTAATTAGTAACGTCATTCCTTTTTACAACACAAATATTACTACTTTATAACATTTCCGGCAGTTCAAAGAATTTAATCAAAGAACAGGTATTCTTAAATAAATGTATGTGTGAAATAATCTTGCTACTTTATAGATTGTAAATTTTGATTGAAACTGATTTAATTTTCGTATTAAAATATAACAGTCAGTTATTGACCATGAAACTCGCAATACGCGCCATTTTTTCGGCACAGTAGGTAGCCATGTATCATAAACTAAGAGCCCACAGACAATAAAAACCATTATTCCTTTATAATTGTGACTATAGTTTTAACTAAGACATTGTTGTTAGTTTTATAGTTATTCAGCTAGTAATTAAACCAGCAGTACTTTGAGTTTTATATTACAACCTGGCCAATAGATGACATTGATCTCAAGAAAACCAATAGACACTGATCGATGCCATGCAAATGGTTAGAATTAATAGTTACGCATAAGATTATGTTATAATCTTAACAGGTTGGCGCTTTCGCGGCGACATATATAATATTGAAGGCGATGTGTTGGATTTTCATGTTAACCTCACTATTGGCATCAGCACCCTCGATTACCATGCAAATTATGTCACTCTCTCCCTGTTTATTTCTGTTATCCATATTAATACGTGAAGCAAAAACTTTGTACCTACCCTTTTTTACGAAAATTACGTGAATTATTATGAAATGATAATTATTATTAAATTCTGGCACAGACCAAGTTTATACGGAGAAAGAATGCAGAAAGCTAAAAACTGTAAAAGCTGTTCGTAAAAGCAAATTCACATTTGTTTCCTCGTATGGCAAACAAATTTCCAAGTAATAGACGTGATGATAGCAAACTATGTGTACATCAAAAACTGCACTTATGAGCAAAAGTGTTTTTTGTATGGCACCAAGTATCTACAATAAATTGCCCAAAAGTTGGAAAGAGCAAACTTTACCTAAACTGAAACACACAATGAAATTGTTTTTGGCACAAAAAGTACATTATAGTATTGCAGAATTTTTAAACGACTCATGGTGAATATTATATGTAAATAAATATAACTAGCATTATAGTAATTATGGTCATGTAGTAGTGGAGAACTTAAATGTAAATAATTGAATGCTTAAAAGTTCTGTAAATTGTCATGTTATAATCTGTATTAATGCTTAAGGAAAATAAATAATTGGATAATGTAAAATATAAAATACAATATAAAAAAAAATGTTTAATTGTGGACTGATATTTAATGTATAAATGTAAAAGTTAAAATTATTGATATAAAAATAATACCTAAGATATTAGCACGCCATGAGAAATGGCAGACATGTCGTGAATCACTCTTTATTTTTAAGATTTTGCATGCATGTATTATTTTAATTCTGTGTGTATACACATGTTCAAGCAAATAACATTTCTTTCTTTCTAATATATTTATGTTATAATGCATTACATTTTTAATTTAATGTTAGAATTTCAACCACTAGGCGACCACTAGTTATAATTATTAGGTTCCAATAGACACAGAACTAAACAGCCAAAAATATGGTTAGCTAACCGTTTCCCCTTTGGATTAAGCTATATCGTTATTAATGGTGTCATGCCTAGTCAGTACCCAAATGATATTCGTGCGTAACAATAACAGACACATTGTAGCTAATCTTAAGCCCACTTCAATAGTTGAGGTCTAACCCGCCGCGGATTACCTCAAACTTTGCGAGATGAGCCCGCGTAGAGACGCGTCGCTAAGTGAGATAAGCTCTCGCATAGTTGGGCGCAGATCCTCTGAATACACGATCAGGTAGGATCGATTAGTATTATGTAAGTACATTATTGAGATGAGCTCATAGTCATGATATGGACGTATTTAACACATCAAGGACATTGGTTTCGCATTGTATTTATTGCTGGTTAACTGGCAAAACATAATAGGGTATTTTCCAATTTATTGAAAAGTATTCTAAATTGAAGATTGGGACGAAATATGTAACAGAAAAATATTATCTAAACTTCAAATTAAAATAGCTTTTATTAAATTGGAAAATACCCTATTAACGTAACATGTATAGGTTACGGTAAATGTGATAAATTGAAAATTATTATAAAAATTTCTACCATTATTAATAACTAGCTTTTGCGGTCCGCCCGCGAAGATATCGGTTATCGCGAAAAAAAGTAGCCTATGTCCTTCTTCATATCTCATGCCATATCTCTGCCAAATTTCATGACGATCGGTGTAGCGGTTTAGGCGTGCAAGCGTGACAGACAGACATACAGAGTTACTTTCGCATTTATAATAATTAATAGGGATTTTAGTTCTGTAGGTACCTATAAGTATTGTGGTAGGTATTCTACTATCGTATTAACATATATTATCCTACTATATTACTATTATAAATATGAAAGTTTGTAAGTTTAGATGTTTGTTACTAAATCATGTAAAAATGGCTGAACGGATTTTGATGAAATTTGGAACACAGATAGTCTATAGTCTGGATACATACATAAGATACTTTTGATCCGGTAATCAAAAATTATTCTACGGGAATGTACATTCCCGTAGAATAATTTTTGATTTCCACGCGACCGAAGCCAAAGCTAGTTATCGTATGTAAGTACTATAGAAAAAGAAATAGAAGAAAGATTATTTTTTAAAGAGTCTGTGATTGTATAGTTTTTATTTTACCTGTTCTTGTTTGATAAAATCAAATAATAAACGATTATGCATGTACATTTATTTTTTTTAGTTACGTATTTGTAAGTAATGTGGTTTTATAAGTTAATATGTACTGGACAAATAACTTCGAGTCTCATTTTATTTTATTACTTTTACCGACGATAGAAGTGAATTATTAAAAACAACTGGGAACAGTGATGAATTTCAATGTTGTAATTATTCAGGTTTACCAAATCCTGAAGCAAATATTAATAAAAAAAAATATTCACACTTAACGTAACATAATTATATATACATGAAAAGAAAAAGTGTGTGAGGGGACGCTTTTTCTTTTCATGTATATATATGTTACCCAGTCAGGAAAGAAGTTCGTATTTTCGCAGCTGCCGTCTCGAATGTTCATTTTGACTTCACTATTAGCTTTATCACCCTCATAACCACTAGAAATATCGCTCTCTCTCTCTCTCTCGTTCTATTACAATAAATGATAATTTTCCTACCCATATCCCAATTCATTTGTTGTCGCCGCAACATATTATATTTTCCTTCCACACTTCTCTATTAGTCGTCATCACAGGTCGTCATGAAATACAATAAACATACATTACGTATTTTCGGTACGTTGACACCATTTCATTCCAACCGCAAGCTGCGTTATAGAACTTCGTTCCCAAAAACTCGCTGATTACATAACCTCCTCCTTTTTTGTAATCGGTTAAAACAGTCCCTCGAGATTCATTAACGAATGTATAAATATTCGTCGCTAAGCTTCGTCTTATCTTTTTATAGCTCCCCTCATTATACTTCTATTGTGTTTGGAAGAATAAAAAAGCTCGTGGTTTTAGACAAAGACAATACATGAAAACGTTTTGAGTAGCTGTGTAGATAAAGTCTGCCGTTCATTATGGAAATGAACAAGATACTACGTTGATCATAAATGCAAAGCTAACCTCAACCATGATAACTCTTCTAGAGTCTAAAACATTAAGGTATATCCTTTTAATAATTTCACTAGATTATTCTGAATTGGTGACCAAAACTAATCTACATTGTTGAGGTCTCCTTCAACCCACGTTGTTCTGCCACGGGTGCGGGTTGTTCGAAAGAGATACCGTGGCCCCTGACACACAGGCAACTGAAGGAACACGGGTGGGTTTTAGTCAGCAAAAGTCTGACACGGTCTACTCTCAGTGGAGCGGGAGAGCGTGTGTGTGCGCATTTTGTTTATTTCATGATTTTCCACTTAACAAAAAAAAACGCATGTTGTATTACACTTGTCGGAATCAAAGTAGGTACTGCAGAGAACAAAGGAAGGGAATTCGATCGGAACAGTTACCTAAGTGTTGGAATAGTTTAGTTTATAACCCGTTTACTGCATAGAGGAGGATCAAGTCTTCCCGACTTTTGCCTTCAAAATAGCAAGCTGCCAGAGGCGGCCTTACGCTGTTGGATCTGTATTCATCTGTGGCCGATATTTTATTGCTCAACATAACTTTGGTATTAATTGATTTGTGTTATAATGATTTCTAATATTTGGGATTTACAGTAATACGTGAATTGGTGTGTTTAACTTGTTATTATAAAGGGTAAATACTTGAGAAATGTGACATATTGACGTAAGCTAGTTAGGAAATTTCGAGAAAGAGTACAGACACACTTTAAAGTGTAAATAGAGACTATGTCTGTCTATGTCTGAAATGAGAATTTCCATCTGGATCTCAGAATGCCCACCGTCCAGCAGTTCATGAAAAGCCTTTCCAAGCGTTTCATATAGGGTGTGTCAAGACCTGGCAGACACGCCGCGGTTGCGAACTGCGCGCGTGCTGCACGCGTGTTACTACTGCAACTGTTTGTTGCGCCTCTCGCGTGCATCTTACACACCGCTCGCATGGTGCGCGGGAGCTGCACACGTACCGCGTGCGTGCAGGGTGCGTGCATGCACGTCAGATCGCTGCTATTTTCAACCTTCACTTTCACTTCGTTACCTGCTTTTGACGATGGTGGATGATTATTTGTGTGGCGTTATCTACCGATCTACCGTCTGAACGAACGGGTCACGTCAGGAACTATTGAACCATCCAACTTTACAAATTTATTCGGCTCTGAATTTCACGAGAAATCATAAAAATTGGATTGGGTCGAATCACTACGCGATGTTAGTCATAATCTTGTATCCTGTATTCTGGCAGGGACATCGACGCACAACCAGTTGCCATGGATTAAGTGTACGATTCTGAACCCGCCTGCGTTGTAATAGTTAGTCGGTTATTTAAATAAAATGTTGCTGTTCCATACATTTTCTATGATACAGGCGATGTTATTATTGATAACCGACGCAAGATGTCTACTCTAGGTTCTCTAGAATCATGAGCTGAAATCAAGTTTATAGTTTAGTAAACATTACAAACAAATTACAATAGTTCTGGACACTAGTTGTGAACTAGACCTTATATTATGTACTCACTGCACGGGAGTCTTGAATAAATTAATATAGCTATTTATCCAGTGCCGGCTGCCGGCTGCGGTCGTGGTAATGTTCAACACGTACTCACAACTCACACACGTTCCCGACGTGTGTGAGTTGTGTCTCGCGGTGAGTGCGGTCGTGCGGCGGCGCTACAACAGAAGTAGTTTACGGGCACATTTTGCACTAACTAATAATTAGGAATAGGACGGTATACAAGTGGAAACGGTACCGGAACACTATTCTACGTGCCAGGTAGGTAATTGTGAGAAAGCTTAGAAATAATTTTGGCAAGTTTTTTTTTTAATTCAATTCGTAAGATATTTAAGTAGCAAATGAACTTATTTATTTTTATAAACATATAGGTACTTAAATTACCTAATGTTGTTTGGGTTGAGCTCAACCTTAGAGCAGAATAAAGTTGTGTAACGATGTACATTTTATGTAATTTAGAACTGGCGTCACATGGCAGCGGTGAGTTCTGACGGTAATACTTCTAATAGCTTGTACTTACGAGTTTATTAAACTTTGTTTGTTGGAAGAATAAAAATATTAGTGAAACAAAAACAACTACAGAAAACTGATCAACAATTCAATCCAATGTTCAGGCCGCATTCAGGTAATAGTAAATAGACCGTTTTATGCAGCGTGTCGTTTTTGATGGCGAAATTAATTTAACAAACGTTTGTAGGATATTGCGATTTCATTTTATGAACATATTAAAATTTCATTAAACGTTATTTTTGATTTTCTAAAATACTTATCTAATCTCAAAAAAAATTATAATCCTCTGGCGATTCCACTTGCAACCTACAACTACTGTATTTATGCAAACATTTTTTAGTTTAGTTTACTGCTACAGCTTAAAACCTTCAGGTACAGCTCATTTGACTGAAAATACTGAAACACTGCACACTACATGAGACGAGTACGTAAGGTTTTAAACCACGTTTGTATTTCACGATAAACTTCCTTGTGCTCCACTCACATCTCTCACATGAGATGTAATTCTATCTAAGGCACATACCTACATTTCGTATATGTTTCATTCATACCTACCGTTATTTCCTGTGGTTTTGTACCTACTGTGTTGGCTCCAACAGAAATCATGCTAACTGACAATACCTTGTAGTTTGTAGCTTACCAATCTAGCAAGATTGTTACCTGGGTAAGTTTTTAACCAGTGCGCAAACTGTACATGAAGTCAGCATATCATTCTAGGCAAAGAAATTTTTCGACAAAAAAAAAACTGCTATTCCATACATTTTGACCCCGTAGATATTGTACTTTTCTATGAAACAGCTGATTTTTTTTTGTATAACCGACGAAAAGTTTTTGCTTTGCCGCTGGAGGATCTAGAATGATATGCTGAATTCATGGTTACAGTTTGCGCACTGGATAAAAACTTATCCCGTATGTTGTGTTGGTGATACCGACTAGTATTTTGGCGGAGTAGTAGGCACTTAACCATATTCATAAGTAAACAGGAAAACCATCAATTATTCGCATTATTTTATTTAATAATTATTCCTGGCTGTAATTTTCGGAATCCATTAAAATATTTCCTTTCAAGGATTTTTCGAAGAACCGGTTTTCTTCAGAATTAATAGTCACTGAGATAGGTACTTAGAATTTTCTTTATTATTTTATCTAAATAAAATACTTAGATATTAATGAGTAAGATTGGAATCATGAATTATTTCTAAGAATACTGCCGATTCATCATAATTTTGTTAAATAATTAGAACTTAGAACATGAGTACCTACTTGAACGCGTGCGGAATAAATTAAAACTTCCATTGGTTTCTCTCGTGGTTAGGTAAATAGATTAATTAGCTAGTAGGTATATCAGTAAGGCTAGTCGTTGGGCAGACTGTATCCATGCTATCCGAGGCTCTGTTATTGCACTTCCATTGTTGAACATCATTCATTCATTAATTTTCAGCCTTTTAACGTTCCCACTGCTGGGACACAGGCCTGCTCTCTGTGAGAGGGAGTGAGCCATAATACACCACCAATGACATGTGACATCCACCAATCCGCATGTAGTTGAATTCTTGGTTCTAGGACGTGTCGGTTTCCTCACAATGTTTACCTTCACCGTTTTAAGAACAGTGGTAGTGAAATTGTTTACACAAAGTAAAGCGCGTCTGGGTTCGAACGCATGACCTACAACTCGTAAGTCGGGGCCGTTACCACTGGGCCACCACTGCTCTGAACCTGTGAACTCGCTGTTGAACGCAACTTTTATCAAACGACTACATGAACAGTCATTTACAGACAATACAGCTAGCTTTATGTTTCAATGAAACACAATACGTTCATACAAATCCAATACATTGAAATTATAACAGAAAGTATGTCCGCAGGTCGTTAGCGCTCGTTCACACAAAGGTCGGCCATGGTTCAAATGAATGATGTAGTGCTGATGTCTGATTGGCCTTCTGAAATCCAATCAGTTATGCAATTTGTTTAATGTAGGTAGGTACGACTGTAGCACTGAGCTATAACTATTGATTCTCAGAAACTGAATTAAGCGTCATTGAAAAAGTTAGGAAGTTAACTTTATAATAAATGAAAAGATGATAAAGATGCGATTTATTGGGTACAAACTATTAAAATTGTCTCATAATTCACTCAAGCGATAGATCACTAGGTGTTAAGTTTGCTTGTTAAGATAATAAAGCATATTTTTTTCAATCAACGGGTATCATATCCGTTTCAGGTCATGGTCTTAACTTATTCGTAACTGTTTTACATCACAGAGATCTCAGGGTCACTATTGAAAATATGCTTTATTTGGCAGACATTGTTCTGTATGTGACAACCAACGGCTTTTAACCATTTTAGTTTGTATTAGTAGATTCACTATGAGAAAGGAGTACATGTAGTACATACGTACGGAAGTACGTAGTTACAAATACGAACGTACTTGTTTTTCGTATCGGAAAAAATTGCCATAGAAACTCTGCTAGTACAAAACTAGAGGAACTTCTTAGGAATAAAAAAAACTCAGGATGTAGCACGCAGAGAGACACTTGTATGCATTTTAATTTAACCTTACATACACATTGAATAAGCATTCAAGGACAGTAAGGTCGATCACAGCTGTAAAACTGGTCTGGCAAATAAAAAATCAGAGTAGATATATATGTAGTTGAATACCCGACTATATGTTTGACAAACTAAACGTTTGAAACTTATTTGAATTTCTATCAGTTTCTATACGCAAACAAATCATTCACATGTACTGGTGAAGTAGTTTTCGTAGTGTATTTAAATTGGCCCTCCAGTTCGATTTCGGTGCAATGAGGGGTAATGTGAACGAGTCACGTCCGCCATGTCATTCAATAGTGAACTAAATTCATGAAAGAAGGTTCACAAATTACTAATTCAGTGCACACTGAGTGCAACTGTAGAAAAGTTTATCGTAAAAAAAAAAAAAATCCTCTGGAAAAATATATATATTCATTTTCACATTGACTTCAACATCACGCCTGTTTCTCCAGACGGGTATGCACACATAAGTAACATAATAGTAGAAGAGCACCCACATCGCACATATGGCCAGTTGTTACTGATACCTACGAGCAATTCTCATGAACCGGCCACGATGCTGGGGTGCTACTGGGAAATTTCTGATGGAAAAAACGACGAACCAGAACTCCCTCCTCCTTTTTTTTGACTCAACACTTGCTCAACCTGGGAATCGAATCTCGCTCGACTTGCGACTCCTAGACCAAATGTCTAAGCTGAAATTTAACATCTCTTTTATTTCATGTTTTGTAAGTAAAAATCATCCTACTATCCGACTAATATTATAAATATGAAAGTTTGGATGTTTAGATGTTTGGATGTTTGTTACTCAATCACGCAGAAACAGCTAAACGGATTAAGATTCTATTTGTCGACGCAATCTGTTTGCGCAGCCGTTGTCTAAAACTGTCGCCAGAGCTGAGTCTCCTGTGTGTCGTACTCTAAGGATGCTTAACGCCCTCCTGACCACCTATCCTGAATGTGATCTGTTTGCTGATGAATGGAGCAAAATTATGCGTGTATGTTTGATGTTTTGCGAGAGTAAGTATGCTAGGTTGTCTATTATTTGTTAGTACCTATTTGTAATATTTTTATTTGCCATACCTGTTTCAATCTCTATGTTAATTAATGTAATTGGTGTTATCGTTTTAATTAACAATAAATAAATTGACACACATGTAGTTTATAACCTGGATTAACGTATAGGATACTTTTTTACTTTTTACTTTATCCCGGTAGTACGTTCCTGGAGGGTTAATTTTGACCTCGACGCGGGCGAAGCCGCTGGCAAAAGGTAGTAATTAAAATAAATAAAATATTGCCCACTCGTGTGTGACAACATCATAAATAATGTAACAGTAACAGCACGTCCGCACTCCGCAGCATAGTGTGTGCATCGTCGAATACATTCTCTAATGAGGTGCGGCAACAGGTAGCCGGCTCGGCGCGACCCTCACACATTACAGACATTACAATAGAAGGATCATTTTGCGATAAAATATTTGAGTTTACGGTTTACATGTTTGTCTGTTGCGTCTGTAATTCATTGTAATTTTTTGGCACTTACAGGACATTATTACATTTTGTGAAATGTCTCCTCTCTCGAAAACCATTAAAACTATCTCGCTCTTTTTCTATCTCTTTCCTATCCCACCAATACTATAAATCTGAAAGTTTGCATGCTTGGACATTTAGATGTTTGAATGTTTGTTACTCAATCACGCAAAACAGCTAAACGGATTTGGATGAAATTTGGCACCCAGGGGCCATTGAAGTACTTCAATGGCCCCTGGGTGCTACAGAGGGCGCGGGTGTTTGCTTTGCTTATTTTTGATGACATGGGGGATGGGGGAGTCGGGATGGTGATTACGTCAGCAGTATTTAAATTTTTAGTTTTTGGATTTTGTACAAAATTTAGTTGATTTTGGTTTAAACACCTATGGCAACCTTACTTGTCTATGAATAGCTCGAAGAAGACGATGTCGATTTTCCAAAATCACACAAAAGTGAGCAGACACACAACATTGAGCCGCAAACATCCATTGTCATCGACTTACAGTCATGGATTCGTGTGTCATGGACTGAAGACTGTTAATTTGAAATAATATACCAAAATTTTAAAAGATGTTTGTTTTGTTCGTTAATATCTTTTTGTATTTTGAGGTTAATATATAATGATTATATTAACTGAATACCATCTCGATAAAATTTGCTGAAATAAATATTATATATGCGTTACAGTCCTCTATTCTAATCCTATTCGCGTATCTCTAGACTTATAACTGCTGCTCGTGAATAAATAAATACCTTACCAGAACACATTGAAAAATGCATGTACCAATGTTTACGTGCGCATGGAGGGGGGGGGGGGGGTAAGAGCTTTGCTGACTTTTTATGATGAGGGGAGGTGGTTAATAATTGCAAAAAATCTGCTTACGTAATACTTGAATGGCCCCCATATAGTTTATAACCTGGATTAACATATACGATACTAATAATCCCGATAGTAACGCGGGTGAAGCTGTTGGAAAAAGCTAGTATTTCGTAAAGGTCGCATACAGGACTCTACAATGTTACTCCTACGGCAAGTTGCGATGAAGAACTTCGTGCCAAAAACAAGATGGTCTTTGTACAGCTGTATGTCAATTAACATTGCTTTATATGCTCGACACTACGACACGCAATGGCAGTCTCTCAATCGGAGTCAAAATTGACTCTCCTTCCAAGTTGGTCCCATACAAAATTGAAAACAAAATTCCACCCCTTAAGTGTAGAAAATATATCAGAAATATAAACTATTTAAGTGACAGTAAATTAAACTGACGAAAAGAAAAAACCAGAAAAGAAAAATAAACCTTTTAGTCTCCATCAATCTCCTAAATGAATGTAAATTATAAATTTTGAGTCAGGGCCACAAACTGTAGCGCCAAACAAACATAGGTAGTGATCAAGCAGTTTGTTTCAAAATTTTCAAAATTAAAAGCGCTAAGTAATTACGTCGTTTTTTTTTTTTATTAAAAAGTGATTTATCTTTAACGTCCTTATAATTATGTTTTGTTCTCGAAGTAAAGTTCACGCAAACCTTTTTGTCGTAGATTTCTTACGGTTGCGATTATGTTTTGTTTGTATTAAACCTTCGTCAATCAATGTGTTGTGTCCTGTCATTTCTGTATCCCTATGTGTGCTATCACCTTGTGGTAGCGAAGTAACGAACCGATACGTGCGGGGTCACCACACTAACAGTGCCTGCGATACGGAGATAGGTAGTTCGGATTTGTGGGGTGAAGGGTTGATAACTTTTAGTGTTATCTAAATGTCGGTGTTTAGTGCGCCCTTATCAATCAATTGGTCCGTTAATCAGTAAGTAATCATATGTTCTATCATGGGATGAACTTCTCGATTTAGCAAAAGGTCAACTATTTGTAAAATGGCATAATGTTATAGGTGGTAATAAATGTGGTAATGGAATAACGTGATATAATGTTGCTGCATGCATGCATGTGCTTTTGTTGAGTTTAATTACTATGTTTTGCTGGTATATTGGTGTGTGCTAGCTGACATATGGCAATTAATTAAATTTTAGGTTTTGTGTTACTATTATAATGTTAATTACTTACCTGCCTATTATTAAATGGAACCAAGTTCTAGACAGCTGTGCTGCTGGGGAGTTTGTTGCGCCACTTCTTCTTCCCAGCTAAAGCACTAGGAAGTGGTGAAGTACGGGCGTTTTGCGGGAGGGTCTTATGTAATTTTGACGTTCAAAAAGTGCTGACTCTCAGCCCAGTTTTAATGAATGAGTTTTGATTTGATTTGTTACTAAATTATATAACCTACTGGTTATAATGTAATTCTAAATAAAAGGAAATCACCCATGGCATTAAATTATGTTCTGTACTGTGCAGGGAAAATTCTTACCAGGAAAAATTGGGTAAAATGTTGATCGGGCGTCCGAAATACTCAATCGCTCGTTTTATCTAAAAATCATTAAGTTGGTAAAGTATTTTATAAAATTTCATATACCTACATATTCGGATGAATTCCAAATTTTTTTGTAATTCAGAGCGGGCGCGAGTAACAATAGAAATTCATGAAATGTTCGCTGGCGAGCCCCGCCCTCCCCTCCCACCGCTCGTCCCTTACGTCTGTCTCGTCGAAAAGGGTCCCAGCGTCAAAGTAAGCATGTAAGCACCGCCTGGAATGCTACTTGCATAAATAATTGCAAACCAGAAGTAAAGAAGGCATCTACAGGATACAATTTTAACCAGTGCGCAAACTGTAACCATGAATTCAGCATTATATCATTCTAGACCCGTTAGCATAGAAATTGTTCTATATTAAATATGGTAAACATGGTTAAAATGGCTGATTTTTGGCGCCATATTATTAAATATTTAGATTTTTTTATCACTAAAATCGTGGAGTGCTTTTTGTGGTATGTCTATATTCACTTAATATCAAGCACCCTACGCGCGTATTTTAGTTTCTTAAACAATTAATTATTTTCTATTTTTTGGTTCGCCTAGTTAGTCGAACTAACGCTTTGTAGTTACAAAAGCGTGTTTTTTAAGCATTTTTTTTGTTTTTCATTTAATTATTTATTGTCATCGGTCCTTGATAAGTGTACAAAATTCCTATTTAATCTGATATCTTAGAGTGGGTGAAATTCGAGTTACACACAGACATACAAGCTATTAAAAGCGTGAACGCCTACTACGCTTTGGATTGGGCATCTACGAGTAGGTTCATGTTTCTCAAACTCACCGACCTTGACCATTTAAAAGAGCCTGTAATTGGTTTATTGGAAATAAATGATTTGAGTTTGAGTTAAAAACTGTTACTACTAGAACTTATTTCGTAACTAATAGGCTTTTTATTTTTTATTTTATGGTATTAAACTACTAGAGATACCACTGTTAGAATATATTATTTTGATGGTAGAAGATGGTAGAATATGACCACGGCTATCGTCTAAACATCACTATGAATATATATTTCAATAGTGATGTTAAGACGATAATTATAAATTAATTAAAAATACTACGTGTGAGTTAATAGTTTGTACAACAATTTCAGATGACAATATGTTCTTGTGATATAACATTTTATGGCGTGATTTTGCAACTATCTAGTTTTGGTTTTTGAACATAGCTACTTTTTAAGCTTAAAATTAAGCTTCATCTCAGAGTTCTTATCTAATAATCCGCAACCGTTTAAAGTGTACTAATGAAACAGCAGCGAGCAATCCGTAGCATCCCATTGAGACTAACTAGTGTATTGGTGACAAGTTCGCTCGCCTTCGATCGCGGTCGTCGCAAACTGTCGGCGCGTGCTCGGACGGCACGAACAACTATGCACGTTCTATTCACGGCAGCGGCAGCGCCTCGCTTGCTTGGTGCTAGCTAGGTTGTATACGTATATATGTATGCCTGAGGAGAGACGTTCGTTTTTATTTATTACTAGCTTTCGCCCGTGGCTTCGCCCGCGTGGAAGTCTGAAATTATTCCACGGGAACGTACTATCGGAATAAAAAGTATCCTGTTTTAATCTAGGTTATAATCTATCTGTGTGCCAAATTTCATCCAAATTCGTTCAGCCGTTTTTTCATGATTGAATATTAAACATCCAAACATCTTCACAAACTTTCACATTTTAAATATTATAGTAGGGTAACTATCTTCAATACTGATTTTTTTTTTCGGAAAAAAGCACATTTCACTCATTTTTTTTTCCCAATTGTCCTCCGCCCTCAATCGTTCCTCTGCCGTCATGTCAGATAACTCCTTCCTGCTCCATCGAGCTCTTAATCCTCCTCAAGTTTCGCCGGTAGTTGGTATTGCTACCCCTTCACGCTCCACTGAGCTACGGGCAGCATGCCACGAGTGCGCAAATTCCCTCAGCTGGTCGAAGTTCGCCGGTGAGCTTTATGAGGTCGCCGTAGTAGACTGGTCCGGCCTCCGCGCGGCTAATCCCATCTATCATCTTCAGCGCGCTGCGAACAACGTGAAGTGTCGCTCTTTGGTACCAACAAGCAGCAGCATACGTGATCGTGGCGACGAAAGTGCCCCTGTAGAGGACGCGCAATCCGGGATATCGAATGCCCCAGGACGATGCCGACACTCTCGACATCTTCCCGAATCATTTGGCCGCGCGCTCCCCTATCGATACCGCATGCTGCGCAAAGGACAGATTCGTGTCAAGTACCACGCCAAACACCGTCGTCGAGGTGACACTCCTGACCGAGTCCAAGGCCAGCTTGACTGTGGGGGCTTGCTGGACTTTCCCCCTGATCGTCATTAAGGATGACTTGGCAGGGGAGAAACCCAGCCTGTTTCTTGCACCCCAAGTCGCGACCAAGTCCAGCGTTATCTTGACTGCTGCCTCAATCCCAGAGCGAATATGGACTGTGTGGGAAGACGTTATAAGACTGATTGGAATCAATACAAGGCAGGTAGGTATGTGTGTCTGTTTCTATTGGCTAATAACCAGGCCACCTTAGGGAATATTGTGTGGGTTTGTACCTCCGTGGTTGGTACCTTTTGCTTGGTTAGGTACGGATGCAAAATGTGTTTATTTATTTAAAGCACTTTATGTACCTACAGACATTTATACAAACAAGGAGAAAGGAACAGAAAAATAATAAGAAGGTAATATCTTAAATAACAAACTGCCAGTTTTTATTGTTTAAATGGCAGGTTTTTTTATTTTTGGAGCTGTTTCATAGTATCTAGCATGTTTTGAAAAATTATAATGCACTACGAGCTTAACTACGAGAGCGATCATATCAAACATTGATCACAATGATAAAAAATTAAGGTTTACATATAATACATTCCCGGACGCAAAATAACAAAATTATATAATCCTTACTAAAATTATAAACGCAAAAGTTTGTAAATGTATGGATGTATGTATGGATGTTTGTTACCCTTTCACGCAAAAATGGCCGAACAGATTGGGATGAAATTAGGCATACAGATAGATTATAACCTAGATTAACACATAGGATACTTTGTATCCAGGTGGTACGTTCCCGGGGGATAATATGTAGTTCAAAATATAGAAAGAAATAAGAAATGTTGACTTAAAACATCAAAATAGACACTTCAAAATAAGTGCAAATCTTGAGACACCAGCTTCTTAGACCTTCCTATCCATTCAAACTGCATCATAGATCAGCTCTAGGGAGCGTGGTTCCATCATCAAAACTGGTGTGTGATGCCTCATCCAGTATTCATCGCACCACATTCACACCGCGCGGGCAGAGTGCAGACGTGGCCTGCAGTGAGCACTGTGTCAACATACTTCTAGACATTCTAAATATGAAAGGGCCCTTTAAAAGTGTTTTATCTTGATGGCTTAGAAGAACTGCCAAAGTCTGTTCACGTCAAGAATACTCGTAGTTCAAGTATATTCACTCTCATATAACTGTTGTGTTTAGTTTAACACATTCGTCCATGAAAACAAACTGATAAAATATGTATGTAGTTTACATCTTCTTCATAACATCTCGCCTGTATTGGGAGATGTTTTATAATGTCATGTGATCTAAGTAAGTAGTTACAAAACACAGGGAACAAAGGCGGTCGCACCGCCCACCGTTATATGCAAGGCAATTCACTACTTGGAATCAGAACAATTATTACCTATTATTATGAGCTAAGCTCACTCTTTTGCCACCTTGTATTATCATAAGGCGACAATATCTCATCGTGTACTCATTGACATACATAAAAGGACTGGGCAGACCGAACGTTACAATGACTCCTAGAACTTGGTCCCAAAATGGTCTTCCCTATAGCGAACTGAACTAGAACGCGATCGGCTGTCTTCGGAGCGGTCGTAAATTTTTGCAAGCAAAAATGTCAAGTTGTGCCGTGAAGGGTTGCGTGAACTACGACAAAAAGCACATTAAAAAAACATTTACACATAACATTTCATATCCCCGGTAAGTTAAAAATATGTCATTAAATCGATTTCTAACATTATTTAAAACAATTTTCTTTCTTATTTGGCAAAGACGACGCGAAGCCGCGTAAAAGCGCGACATAACTTTGCAGCGGCGCTCGTTGTAGCCGATGAAATGAAAAGATGTAATAATAATACTCTATGATTACATTTTGTACAAAAATGATTTTTATTGTTTATTAAAAGCAAATTAAAATGTCCAACGTTAGAAAACACTACGAATCCAAAATGGTAAATATGTCCAGATTACCAAAAAAAACAAGATTTAAAAAAAAATGTTTTATTCGAAGGCCAATGAAAACTTAATAACACAAACAAACTGCAACAAATATAAAATTTTGAAAACTATAAGGTTTTTATTTTATTTCTTTGTACCTCGAAAAATACCACACCCGCTCTTACAAGGTTACGCCTAGGAGCAGACACGCCGATTGACATCGTAGTTCTAATAGATGGCGTTAGTGTTATTTGTAGGGCGACCGCGTCCGTCAAATGTTCGGACGGCCGTATCTTTACTATTTAAATCAATGCGTGTACTTCAACTTTAAACTTCGTAGAACATTATATCCACTTCAACGGGACGTTAAACCAAAGTTAAGTTATTAGTTATCTACGGCCACAACAAGTTAAAAGAGCAGCAACTCTCCATTACTCTCAAGTGGCTGTAGTCTATGAAGCGGCGTTTCTCTGTCTATGGTTGGTGGGGGGAGAGGGAGGAATTAAGTGATCCCCGCAGTTATGCGACGCGGAGAGGCAAGGTATCTGGAAGGGGACCGAACACCTTCATATTGCACAGAAATAATTATCAGAAAAATATTTTCTCTTTTCATGAATCTGAAAATACTTTCCTTTTTGCAGATATTTTTATTATTTCCTGAAAATTACACGATATATAACGGCAAAGCGTTAGTGTACGCACTAGCTGAATAATAATAATAATTCTAATGTGTGTAACGACGCAGGCGCCACCTAGTGGTGACACACGATCAAGTTGAACCTAGCCGGTGATGAATGCTCTACGTGATAGGTAATGTGCTACGATTGATTGATCCTGAAGAATAGCGGTTATCGATGAAAAGTTACATTTGACGCTATGGCACTGATTATTATGTATGTGACCATTATGACCAATTAATACTATCAAAGCGCGTGACCTTATATCACACACATACCTACATACATGTAAGATCTATAAATATGACATTTGTGGGTTAATGCTGCGCATTTAGTTGGTAAACCGTTGCATAAATAGTTTCTGCGACTTCATCGGCATGTAATCTCTTGCTCCTTCGACTCACTCATTCACTTTGCATCGCCGGCCAATACTGTTACTTCGTTTTTGCTTAGCGTTCTTTCTGACTTGTTTTTCTTTTTGCTTGGCTCCTAAGGGTATGGTGTTAAATAATTTACAGCCTTGCTCAAGAATTGGGCTATTATGTGCAAAAAGATTTTTTTCAATTCTGAATGGTAGTTACGGTTAAGTCCGGTGCGGAACCTGTCGGTTCCATTACAATGGAAAATTAATTGTGTCTCATTAACCGGGATTAACAGATTAATAGATTAGCGTGTTCAAACAAAAAACAAACTCTTCAATTGTATTATTAGTAAATAGATACCTAGATATCGTTTTTTTTATTTAGCCAGTACTGTCCCATTGTTGCGCAAATGCTTCCCCTAAATCCAGGAACTCATTTCCCGCGCCACCTCCAACGATATCACATTAGGTAAATGATATCGTTTGTTTACCTTTAGTAAAGTTGTTTAATAAAGCAAGTTATGTATATCATCATAAAGTGAATGACACATAAGATGAAAGGGTGTACCAGACGATTTCAATAAATATTGCAATCGAACTATTCTCTATTGAGAATATATTTTCAATCGAGTTTCTAACCTTCAATATGACCTTCCAATATATCTACAATTTGCATAGAAGCAACATTTTATTTTACAACGAGACTGTTGAATTCAATGAAGAAATATGAAAAGTGAATTTCTTTAGTATATGCAATGATATTATAGAAATGTAAAAATGTATTTGGGTAAAATATCGCTGTACTGTCTTATGATTTTATAACGTATCATTAGTAGGCTGATGTTTCACCTTCAAGTATACGTAAATAATGAAACCTGATAAAAATGTCAGATTAGGTTTGACGTTGGCCTATTTCATGATTACAGTTAAAGCTTACAACAATTCTCTAAAATCGTATCATAAATACACACGATTTCTGTGACGCTAACCGCCCCATATTTACGATCTTGTTTACAGTTACAAACGTAACAATACTCTTTATATGTCTTACTGCCGTCGACGTTCAGGCTGCGGCGAGTCACTGAGTCTGAGATTATTGTTTACTTATACAAACGAATAGGGTATTTTCCGATTAGATAAAAAAACTATTTTAATTTGAAGATTGGGACGATATATTTAACAGAAAAATAAAAATAAATTTAGTAATGCAAATTTTCTCAATTAAAAACGATTAAAATCTAATTTATTGTTTGTTGTTTTGAATTTACCGCCAAAACGCTCCTTACGATGGCTTTTTATGACGTGACATGTGACGTCAACTTTGTGTAAACGGCACCTGTACAAATACTTAGTTTGGCGCCGTTTTAGAAGTATTTGTGCACAGAGGCACCGTACACCAGTAATATCACTTTCTATCCATTAAAAATCTTGTTTATTATAAACTCGACATTCATTTATTTACTTACTTAACTACTTTAGTTTACACAAAGTTGACGTCACGTGATAAAACCATGGAAAGTTGTAAAGTTTCATAGCTTTATTCATCATCTGCAATATTTCTGCCGGCACTTCTGTTTAACAGCCGAAGTTCCCCTTACTCGTAAATATTTCGTCCAAGTTAATGACGGTACAATGAGCTGAACATTTAATATTGATCGCCAATAAACTGAAGTAACTCAACAAGTACCGTAAGTGACGTAATTTCATCACATTCAAATGAACTGTACCAAAGAGCTTATTCAATGTTTTTATGACGACTATAACTTTGACGGACGCCCCGAGTGAGAGGTGAAACTCACAAGAATAAGGCGAGATGGAAAAGTCTCGTTTTTTGTTGCTACAAATTGATATATATTATAACACGAACTTGGAACAAATTAACTGTTATGGAACTGGACAATAATCTACTAAGTTTAAAGCTAGTCATTTTAATGTGTCCAGTGTCCATCCACCTTGTGCAATTATGGCAGTAGACTAGCCGCAGTTTCATGAGGACCTAAACATTACCGGTACAGTGTGATTGTACCAATAGTAAAGCTGCAGAGTCTGTTTGTTTGATCGCGCTTATCTCAAGAACTGCCAGTTAGATTTTATCAAATATTTTGATTTCTTATCTTAATTCTTGCGAAAAAAATTAAGCTATTTAACATCACGCATCTTAGGAGCCGAGCAAAAACAAACAATAAATTACTCTAAGCGCAAACGAAGTAAAGGCGCGGGCAGGCGATGCGATGCGACGCGGTGCGTCGAGACAAAGTCACGGGTAAAAGCTAGTCCAATATCAAATACTAACCCGTTCTGGAAATATTGAGGTGATGTTATTTCTGAAATTCGAATATAATTGTAATAGTGTTGTATTGCAATGAATAATGAAATGCGTCATAGCTGTTTAAATAAATCAAGAAAGTAAATAAATCACGTTCAAAGATTCCGTTACGTATAATGTAGATATGTATATACATACCAAGCTAATAGAAGCGTGACAAAGAAGTGCCGCTAAACATGCAGTGCTTTCACAACTGGACCTGAATTCACTATAACCACTTAACGATTCCTTACTCGCAACCACGTCAACCAAACACGAATTCTGCTAATTTCGTATTAAGGGCGCTGTCACGCTTTTTCTTGAATTTGAGCGTTTGACTCGAATTTTGATGAGTGATTATGGTTTAGATATAGCCAAAAAATAAAAATAAACATATGTCCGAGAAAATTTCATTATTAATCTAGGGAGCCCTCTAAAAAAAATTGCAATTTGTTTACCTAAATTTGTAAAAACCTTGTCTCGGCAAAGGATGTTTCATAAAATTTTACTTTCGCCCAACTTTTGATGCTTTTTTACATGGAAGATATAATAGTTTAGACATTTATAAAAATGTCTGGGGTAGGACTGTACCTTTTTATTTGGAGTGCTCAAAGCAATTTTTTAAGTTTCATACAGAAATACACCAAAAATAATTCCGAAAAACAGAGAGTTAATGATAATTTTTCGTCTGAAATTACATTTTTTATCTATGTATGTTTAATCCAAATTCAATCAAAAGTTAGGTAATAACTAAGGGTACTATGTCAGCTTGCATGAAAAAAAAATATCTGTTTATTTTAAAGTAAAACAATATTTTTGAACAATTTTTGTATGCAATGCTATAAATCGATATAAATTTCAAGACGGGCGGACCTTAGCTTTAGTCCATAGACTAATATATACTGTGATAGACTGGCAACTGACGTTTTCGGGTTTAGTTAGCGACCAGCGCCCTCTGAACGTGACGCCATGAACTAAATTTCTATCTATATAGGTAGGTGCGTATATAGGTATGTATGTTACGAATGAATTGCTGTTTTATTTAAATTGTGTATCTAAAAACATATTTATAAATATGCTTAACGTCAAGCATAATTTTGTCGATGTTTTTAGATACACAAGTTAAGTACCTTGGGTAATAGGGAAAATAAGAATAAAAAACATATTATTGAATGAATTTATTTACTAAACATTTATTTCTACTCCTGTTTGGCCTCTGTCGTTTCGCACCCCTTGTTTTATTGTACTGTTCTCGAGCGACTCGAGCCCGTAGGAAGATGGAGTCAGTTTCGTCACTTGCATTACAAAAATTATAATAGCTTTTGCCAGGGAGGACATTGCTGACTTCGTTACACCAGGGCCTATCTACACATGTATGTCACAAACACTTTCACAAAGTACAGCCTATGCTGGAATTTCAGTATTTCTGAAATATATGGAAGAACTAAAGCTCAACTCAACGTAATAATACAAAAACACCAAAACATTACAAGAAAAATGCGCACGAGCATGTAAACACACCGGTGGAAAAACTCTTGTGACGTTAACACTTAGTGTTGCTAACGTTTAGATCCGTAAACTACTCTTATTCTATCATGATAGTAAAAGTATCACTTAAAATACATTTTTTAAATAAAATATTTTGAAAATAAATTACACTAGGTTGTCAAATATTTTTTATTTTTGCCTCTCGACTAATTAATGAAAAATAGAAATCCGAGTACAACACCAAATCTTTTAAGAGGAAAAAAGTGGTAACACTGCAATTAAAAGTCCGCGGTATTCGGGATAGATGGCACTGTTCACCATTTTAAAATAATGTTCTAAGTTACCAGGGCATGCTTTAGTCCGCGCCGGGCGCTTCCAGAGGGAGGACGTATCGCTCGCTGTTGCCACTTTATGCGCCACGTAATCTCGCCAATTCGCCAAGAATATAGCGTGACCAACACATCTTGATACAAGGAGTATTTTTAATTATTTATTGTAATATATTCTACACATTTTGCTTTGATATTCTAGAGTGAATATTATAAAAGAAAATGTAATCTAAAATATAAATTCAATACATTATTTTCAGACATAGTTCATGATAATGGGCAAAAGAGAAAAGAACAAATCTTATGGTTCAGTCAAAATGAAAAAATAAGTTTTGGCCGATAGTTTAAAAAGCGCAAGGGAAGCTTGTAGGTAAGAATGTTACTTTTAATATTTGAAATGTTTACTTTACATTTATTCTGTAATATTATAGGTAACAGGTATTTACATAACAACACACGCCGATGTACCCTACACTTTTTCGCGATAGGAACTTCTCAATGTCGAGGAGGTCTTGTTTCGTTATTTTTTACACGACTGTTTAAAATAACAGTGTCATGTTTCTTGGGAACTTGAATGCTTATGTGTATTTTGACGTATTCTTTGTATTCCATTCTATCAAAAAATCATGTTTCCTATTTATTTTAGGCAGAGAAAGCTGAAATGCAGCAGGGGCCAGTAAATTCGCCAAATGAAAATATTGATTCTCATTTAACAGAGGTAATTTTTCCCTATCTATACACCTACATCGTTTATTTCATGTATTGTTTTTTTCACTACATTTATGAAAAAAGAACACACCACTTATTATACAGGTACATTATCGGACTGATTTACTGTTACAGGAGAATGAAAGCACATTTGACCAAACGACACTTTTAACAGTGCATTCTGACAGAAATATAAATAACATGGTCATTTATTTCATATCATTTGTAATGTAGGTAAATTGCGTTTTAACCGCTAAACTACGTAACTTAAGAATCCTACGACCGAAGCTCGCAACTAGGATTCGGGCGGAGACAATATTTCGTCTGAAAATTGCTATCGTTGCGCTAGTGTTAGTACCTGTCTAGGATACATACCTACAATGAGCAGTACGATCACACACACATTGGCAATGGCTTGACGCGATAGCGCTACTAGCTACTGACCATTTATGAGAATTTGGATGTGTTCCGTAATACCAAAAATGATGAATGAAAACTTATTGTATTTTAAATTTTTTTTCGACATTTTACAACTTGATAATATGAGCTATGCTTCTGAGACAACAATATTACGGAAATTGTTGGTTATAATACCAAAAAAACAGTGAGAAAACATGTCATTTACGCTGTAAAAATGTGCGAAATGCAATTCGCTTAAACTTCATTTCAGGTAAGTATTTTGGAAAAAAAAACCCCTACGAGCCTAGATAAATACTGTCTGAATCCGAATATCATCATAATATGATGGAAATATGCTCAAGTTGCAAATGATTTAGGTATTACGTTTGTATGGACAGTTCATTGTACGTAGGCCTCTTAATTACAAGTTTTACCCTTTTTTAACTATCTACATTCTCGGTTTTCATTGTTTCAGGAAATTCAAGATGTAGATGGAAGGCGAATTATAGATTTTACTTATTTTATGAATCAATTGCTTTTAATTGACAAACATTTTGTCAAGGAAATACAAATGGCACTCATTTCAAAATTTGATTTTAAATGTTTTATGTGTGGATCGCTTTTTAAATTAGAAACATGCAACGAAGATAACTTAAATTTAAATGTCAATACAGGCTTATTGTCAGGAGCATTAATGATAGGAATTGGTCTTTCCAATCTGAATGAGCTTACTGCAGCTATGGAATTGTCAACGATGCCAATTTGCTTGTATAGCTATACAAACGAATTGGCATCGTTGAAAATTCCATAGATGCAGTAATTCATGCAAATGTGGCTGAAATGTAGCGTATTACTGCAGAAGAGACGATGCGAGAAGCTGCCAAAAAAGAAAAGGCATCTGCAATATCACGGGGTGAAGTCAACAATGGAGGTATTGCAATGACACTAGTAGAAGCAGATGCATGTTGGAGTAAACGGTCATACAGAACGTTTTATCGCATAAATAAAGTTTACCAATACAGTTTATTGAACTTTTCGATAATTGAGCTTTGTCGGTACCGACTTAGTCCTGGGGATTTTACACTTCTTTTAATACTTAAACACGCCCAAAGTTAGGTTAAATTAGCAAGAAAAACTAATCTTTGTAGGCTCCTAACGTTTTAATGCTTTTTAATTTTAGTGTCCTGTTTCCGTACAGACAATATTGATAATAAAGCAAAATCATACCATGTTTAATTTTTGATGTACAGACGCTAGCAGGTCAACCTATCCCAAACTGTAAAATTTTCCCAATTGAACATGAACCTTATTCCTTTGTGATAAAGTTGAAAAACTATCAAAGAAATTTGACAGATTGGGGTAGCTTGATGTGCTGGCCTCTGTACATTTGCGAACAGTGGAGTAATACACTCCCAAAGTTTGTATTGGAAAGATGTGGACTAGGTTCACCTTAAGGATTGCATCACTTTAAAATCGCGGTGAATTCTTTAAATGTGCACATTTGATATAAATATATTAGTGACCGCTTTAAGACACAATTAAATTAAAAATAAAGGGAGCCCCAATACAAGAAACGTGATTTTATCGGTGTATAATATATTACCGTTGTACTAAACTATTCGTGTGCAAGTCCAACTTGTACTTGGCCGAATTTTTGAACTCATCGTTTACATTTCATACTAGTAGGTACAGAGGCCAGCACATCAAACTACCCCAATCTGTCAAACTTCTTTGATAGGTTTTCAACTTTATCGCAAAGGAATAAGGTTCATGTTCAAATGGGAAAATTTGACAGTTTGGGATAGCTTGACCTGCTGGCGTCTGTACTATTGAAACTGTAGAAGCAACATCACTATGCATTTAGGTCTATAAATAAATATTAATATCATGAAATAAAATGCAAACTGTGCTTTTTGTGTAACAATACCCACTAAATACGCCGTTCTAGGTGATAACATTCATCAGTACAAACAATATTTCACGAACTATAAAAGAGTCGCATAATTTGTTTCGAATACAAAGTGGCAAAGGCTCATGTTGGTTTGTTCCTGGCGTCCGACGCATAGCGGTTTGCATGTGTGCGTAGCGTACTTCACTAGACACACACGCGCGCATTTTCTGCCGCGCGCCGTCAAATTTACCTACAACTGAGCAGTTTCATTTTGTAACAGCGCTCTTAATAAAATTGACAAATTGTCCTGAAACACAGAATATGACATTTAAATTCCTTACCGTTCCATTTGTTTCTAAAAAAAAAACACTTTGACGTAGTTTGAACGTAGTAAGATTCCGCGGGGAATCGTTAGAACGATACAGAATAGGGTATTTTCCAAGTTGATAAAAACTATTTTAATTTGAAGATTGGGACGATATATTTAACAGAAAAATAAAAATAAAAATATTTATATCCATTTTCTCCATTAAAAACGATTAAAATCAAATTACTTTTTCGTTGTTTTGAATTTACCGCCTAACGCTCCTTACGAAGACTTTTTATCACGTGACATCGTGCCGTCAGCTTTGTGTAAACAGCACCAGTACAAATACTTAGTTTGGCGCAGTTTTAGAACTATTTGTGGAGGCACCGCACACCAGTGATTTCACTTTTTATCAAAAAAAAATCTTGTTAATCATAAACACGACACTCACTTGTTTACGTATTACACAAATTTGACGTCACGTGATAAAAAGTCATCATAAGGAGCGTTTTGGCGGTAAATTCAAAACAACGAAAAATAAATTTAGTTTAAATCGTTTTTAATTGAGAAAATGGATATAAATCAATTTAGTTTTATTTTTCTGTTACATATTTCGTTCCAATATTCAAATTAGAAAAGTTTTTAATAAATTTGAAAATACCCTATTGGGGTCCTGACTGTAAGTATGTTAATTTTAATCATATAGGTATAAGTTACGCGATATTAATAGAACTCGATATAAATAGAGCGAGGACCGAATCACTTACATTATAAGTTACAACTTAAGTTATCCTGGAGCTATTTGATTGCTTCGTTATGCAAATAAACTAATAATATTATGAATAGTGACAAATTAACTTTGTTGTTCTACATGAATATCGCGTTCCTGTTGTTTCTCAATGAATGTTTTATAGCTACTCTATGGAAGTATTACGACGGGAAACTTGCTCCTACTGGCATCATGATTCTGCAAATAAATATTAAGGAGTATCATGATTTTGTTATGCTTAGATACTCTAGTAGGTTTTATATTTTGTTTCTATTCCTTCGCTTGGCAGTTGGAGTTTTTAACTGGAATTATACGAAATATTAATCCGTAATACTGAACATCTCATTAAATAATCTGGGAATGAAACTTAGAGCGGCTATTTAAAATCTGTGTTACAAATAATATAATTATAAGACAACAGTTACATTTGTATCAATTTGCTTTTTACTTAAGAGTGGACTCCATACTTTAGCGTCTTTAATGTGGTTAAATAAATTATACAAATTTATGCTCTTTGTGAAACAATAACACTTTGGAGTATTTTCCTTTTCTAACAACATCAAAAGAACAAATTATAATTATTCATACTTCCTTCCGTGCTCAGAGTATGTTCGTAGTCTTCAGGAAGTGACCGCGTTTATACCACGTCTTACATTCGTGTGTTATTGTATCCCCGATAACATCTTACACTTGGAAAATTATATTATTTAGCTCGCGAGCATGTGTTTCTAGATGTAGGCAAGTAGTTTGCTCGTATAGTGGTGTACGATATTGTAATCATATCGTGAACCCAATCAAAGTCACTTAAAACTCTTACGGTCTTATTTAATTGAATTAAACCATTCACAGGCACTTTTGATATTTGTCAAGGAGTCGTTCAGTCAGATATAATTATTTTGAAGTTAGTAGGGCAAGGAACTCCATAGACTCTGTTTTAGATTAGAGGTATTGTTGCAAGATATTACTTACTTACATGAATTCAACTTTTACAACAATTGCAACTACAATTTTTATTTTTTATTTTTTTTGTAAATCTTGACGTTATAAAGTGCCTTTTATGTGCCCATCCTACTAATATTATGAATGTGAAACTTTATATGTTCGTTACTCAATCACCCAAAAACAGCTGACTGCATTTGGATGTGAGGCACGCAGATAGTTTATGACTTGAATATCAGAATAAAACGTCTCGTATGTGTTAACATACGATACGTTTTATTGTATGATTTGTAAAGCAAGACAGTAATTGGCTTATTAGGTAAAGATAGGCATTTGTTTTCTAGTTGTTAGAACTCGGGCTCGCCTTAAACAGCCGCCTAGTGTAATTAATATGGACTAAAGCCCCATAAATAAATAAATAAAATAAATAAATTTATATTGTGGTTTCAACTTTTGTTATGTCACAGGTAATTAAATCGCACCGTGTAAATTTGAATATATTTACAGAGTATTATTTTTATATCTTTGAAAAGATTTACTAAACAAACGTTCATCTTGCTTCACCTTCATTTATCTGAATATATTTGAAGACAGTATTTAATTTCCGCGTCATTACGGAACCTCAGCAGCACATAAATAAGAGCAAAGTTAACGGAGCATGGACTGCTATTAATTACCGCATCCAGGGGCCGCTGCGAAGGCAACGATTTTTATTCAACTTGCTTTATGTAACGGTGTTCTGCTGATTCACTCGGACACAGGCAATTACTTTCCTGCAAAGTGTCATATCATCCAGACAACTTTCTTTTATTTGCTCTAAAGTCAATTTGCAATTACAATATTCAATATTCTTTCAAGTGGTCAATATTTACAAACGATATCTCTTTGCTTCTAAACATTCGATGTTCTCGTAGCAATCGTAGTGGACTGCTACGACAGTCTACGCCGTAGCGCTACGGGCTTCCAAACCGTGCAATCGTGTGCGTTCATGTATTGTGAATAATATCTGTTTACTTTCGTAAGATACATGGTACACCTATTAACATTCATTTCTCGGGATCACTATAAACTGTCGTCCTGGGATTGTTGAAAGAAACGCGGCGAGCGTTGGGCTGTGACTATTAATGAGAGCACCCACCCCACCCAGTGGTTACGGCCCCGACTTACGAGTTGTAGGTCGTGAGTTGACCCCCAGGCAGGCGCTTACTTTGTATAGTAAATTTCAACACCACTGCTCTCAGAAACGGTGAAGGAAAACATCGTGAGGAAACCGGCATGTCCTTGGACCAAAAACGTGAAGCCATGTGTCATCTACCGACCCACGCTGGGCCCACGTTGTGCATTACGGGCCATTCCCTCTTGAAGAGAGAAGGCCTGGTTTCCAACAGTGAGAACGTTATAAGCTGATTATGTTGTTATGTAAGCTACTTCGCTGCGGTCTTTTCTAGGGTGTATCGCTAATGCGGTTAAAAGAATGACCATAAGGATTACAATTAACCACTTTTGTCTTAATAATAAGTTGAGTCGCTCACCTCAACGGTTTGACATAAACTTTTGAGACTTACCTATGAGCGAAATATTTGTGTTCGCATTCAAAGCCTGTCTTATTAATACTTAGCGTGCACGGACAGTGTCGTAAAGCTGACGTCACCACGCTCGGCATGTACCGCGTGTAGTTACAAGCGAGGCTGTTTATCCCGAACCTAGCCTAGGATCAGCTATATACATACAAATGTATGTAAATACGCTTGTATTTCAGTTCAGTGCGACGTTGTACTGCTGGTGTGGAATACTAAGGCCATACTAAGTTAGCAATAGATCGCGACGTCCAAGGTCGTGCCTCAGACGCTTTTTTTTTATGTATGGCATCTCGCAGTTGACCTTGAGAGGCCGTGACTGCTCAACCGGACTTTCCTGTGAAGGTTTTAGGATTCTAAAAGCCTCCAGCCAGGGCGTAAACATACTTAATCTAAAGCGACTGCGCACTGAGGGCACCCCCTGTGGGGTACGAACCTCGGCTCAGGGAGTCACTGGCGGGGGGCGGCAGCTAGTGGGGACAGGCTGGATCAAATAATTTTCATGATTATTAATCGGGGAATTTAAAGCTACTGGCTCAGCTGCGGCGCGGGTTGGTGCATCAACGAGCAAGGGACGGTCGGGGGTCTGATCGTTACTCGGGGGTCTTCGCGGGGCGCGAGGACCTCGGCGGCGAGGTCGGAAGGACGGTCGTTTGTGTTTGTGTGCTATACTGGTGGCCCTATTCTTTTCTTGGAGAACAGTATCTGGGTCGGAAAGGACATATCGCGGCCGGCGGATTCTACTGATTCTACTGGGGACATAACTAGCGGCCTTCACAATCAAGGGATTGCGATGTAACTCGGCTTTATCGAAGAAACGCTTCGAGTTGCGTTTCAGAAATTGAGCAATAGTGAGCATTTTCAGATCGAGATGGAGGATCTCGTTCCGAACGAACCATGGGGAGCCTGTGGCTTGGCGAAGGAAACGGTTTTGGAGGGTCTGCATCCTATGGATGTGTCGGGGCCTCAGACGCACTCTTCATTTATCTTAAATAAAATGAAGTTTGTTACTTACTACAATTTCGTGGTAGCTAACAAAGTGCATTGTGTAACCAGAGTTCAAATGAGTAGATATGTATTTGTAAAAAGTCTTCTGTTGTTGTGCACACCAACAATTTACTCATCATTCTGTAGTTTCTACCTATAAAATAGAGCAGTTTATTCTCATTGTGTACCGTCGGCTTGCGGTACGGTGCGGGTACGCAATCAGCACGATTTACCGAGCGATAAGTCACAGATCACACCGCAGTACCGCGGCCACTACCGTACTAGTAAGACTGACCCACACCGGTCTACACATAGAACCCTTAGGCTTGCTATAAATGCGCGGAGAAAAGTTTACGTAAATACGAACGATTTTAAATTAAAAACATTCATTTGGCAAATAATATTGATTTAGTTCAAAGACTTTGTTCATATCTATGAGTAATAATTATTATGCCTGCCATATAAAAAACGAAAATGCTATAGGATAGTTGTATTTTAGATTCAGAAATCTTTCGAATTTAATTTCGAGGTTTAGATAACGTCTATGCCGAAATAATACCGTTTTCATTTTTTAGTAGCGTCGGGTAATGTTAGACTGCATGAATGAAATGCATTTGTTTATTAAACAGCGGTGCTCAAATCATCCAATAGCGGCTCTAGAAGCTATAATAATATGTTGATCGCCTGGAGAACACGGTGTCTGAGCGGAGCACCGCCATGTCCTCGCGGAGACGATCGGCGGCGGCGATCCCTCGTCTCGCGTCCGACCCTGGTCCAGGCCATGGTATGGAGCGAGAGTGCATGGGAAGCCGTCACCTCCTGCCAGAACAGTAAAGCTCGCGAAGGAGGAGGCGGAGAACGTGAGGGAGAGGCAATCTTTGCGCCGTCGCGCCCCTAGCCACCGCAGGAAACGACCTGGGAGAAGTCCATAGCGGACGCCCCGCCACTGTAAGCGTGGGGTTGTGGATGGTGAGCAATTAATAGCTTGCCAACCAGTAAGGACAAGGCCCGGGTTGACGGCGCGTTGTATTCCACGCGCGCCTCAAACACATGTTAGCAGTAACTGAGGGGGTCCGCCAGGGCCGATGGCTGTCGGGGTCATGGATATGTTCGAAAGAGTTACTGTGGCCCTGGCACAGGCAACTGAAGGAACCCGGGTGGGTTTTAGTCAGTAAAAGTCTGACACGCCCTCCCGCTCCGCTCAGAGCGGCAGAAGTCATGTGATGATTTCTCACCCAAAAAAGAAAAGAAAAAGAAGTAGCTATAAAAGCTAGCCAAGAGAAACCGAATAAGTGTACCTATTGTTGATAGGGACGCTGTAGAAGGTTGTGATCGTAAACTTTCAGGGTATCGTCTGCGATATATTGGAGAAAAAACATAAAACTAGAGGAAATAAGTCGCCGGAGCCCTCACCAGTAGCAGCATACGTACTAATACTAGATTTATTAGCCACTTCGCTCGGATACGCGAACTAAACGATTTTATGCGAGAGGCTTCCTTTTGGGAGGATACTCATAAAACTGTCATGTAAAATATCCAGAGAATTTCTTAAACGCGGTTCAAGTCAATATGTTAGGTTTTATAACCGAAAGAAAATGTTATTTTATTGGAAATTTTGGCTAGTGGGCTGTAAAGAAAGCGTAGTTTCACGATTTTAAGAAGTTCTTCCGGAAATGTTCAAATATTTGATTTTGATATTAACATTAAAATATTTTATTTTTGACATTTACTGTGCCAGTATGTAATAGATAGATAGATAAATCGTTTATTTGGTGCATATAAAAGACACAACACAACAAACAAAGCACAATGAGAATAAAATTAATTACACGAAAATAACAAGGTGCCAATACACTAAGAAAAAAAAGAAAACAGGTTGACATAATTATAGTGATGACACTTTAGGCTATGACACAGTGATTTAAACTTTAACATTCAAATGAAATAACGTGCGGTGGGAGTGCAAAAGCGAGGTGTGTGTCTCAAAGTTACACCAAATGGGAGTCCAGCTCAGCACGTGTCAGGCAAATATACCTGACGCTGATATTCTCGGCGGGATCTCATGGTGACATGGAGAGTGCGATTGTCGCAACCCAGTGCTGGGCACGCCCTGATTGCGGCGGTAAGTCCCCTCTTTGAGGAGTGGCTTGAGAGGCGGCATGGCGTCCTCACCTTCCGCCTGACGCAGGTCCTCACCGGACACGGTTGTTTCGGGAGGTTCCTGTTTCGGATAGGGCGGGAGGAAACGCCCGGGTGTTTCCATTGCGAAGATCGCCCTGAGGACACGGTGGAGCACACGGTGGCGGTCTGCCCGGCTTGGGCGGAGCACCGCCGTGTCCTCGTGGAGGCGATCGGCGGCGGCGATCTCTCGCGTCCGGCCCTGGTCCAGGCCATGGTACGGAGCGAGAGGGCGTGGGGAGCCGTCACCTCCTTCAGCGAAGCAGTGATGCTCGCGAAGAGGGAGGCGGCGCACGTGAGGGAGAGGCAGCATATGCGCCCTCGCGACCCCAGCCGCCGCAGGATACGGAGACGCCCTGGGCGTCGGGAATCCCAGGCCGATTTCCGGCCACCGTAGGCATGGGCTTGCGGACGGCGAGTAATGGGTAGCTCGCTGTTCGGTAAGGACCAAGCCCAAGTCGACGGCGCGTTGTGTTCCACGCGCGCCTCAAAGAGATGTCAGCACAAAAAATGATGGGGCCCGCAAGGGCCGATGCCTGCCAGGGGTGCGGGTTTGTTCGAAAGAGACACCACAGCCCCTGGCTTAAGGGCTACTGAAAGAACACGGGTGGGTTTTAGTCAGTAAAAGTCTGACACGCCCTCCTGCTCCACCCAGAGCGGGAGAAGTTATTTGATGATTTCCCACCCAGAAAAAAAAAAAAAAAAAAAAAAAGAAAAAAAAAAACGCTGATATTCTGCTGGATCCCTGTAGTGACCTACGGACATCGAGCAGATGAGATTACTACGCGAGTTATTACTATTGGTGTTGTGAATACTGAAATTTGCGGAGTAAAATTATGTAAGTACCTAAGTACCCGCAATGTTAAGTAATTTATTATACAGTAAAGCTTAGCATTTGGAAGCATTCTTGTTGATGATTGTGTATTTGATTACTTGATTGTTTAAATATATAAATGAATAATTGTCAAATCGTACGTGTGAGTAAAATAATGTTTGCAATAAATAAATAAAAGCAGGTTGTTTACAGATTTGTGACGGTAAGTTGCACGAAGAAAACAGAACGAAACGAGAAGATTACGACAGCCAGTTATACCTACCTACTATGGGTTGAGTATTGCAACATATTTTGAACCAACTCATACATCCTACGGGTAACGAGATCATAATATCGAATCTCAAAGCATTTAGAAGATTACTTCAAAGCGTCGGCTCAGACTCCAAGCAAAGTGAGATTGGCAATCGAATGATCTTAAACAACTATCAGAAGTGGCGGTCGAAACTGACTTCACCTAGAATCTCAAAGCTAGAAAAAAATGTTTGCGTAAATAATAATAAGAAAGTCACTCTATGAAGGTATATTCTTACAAGAAGGTACATTACTTAGTAACTACTGATATGGTGCGAGTGAAATAACAGTCAGATCGGAAGGTACCATGATCTGTGTAA
Source organism: Polymixis flavicincta (assembly GCA_949987655.1). Taxonomy (NCBI): domain Eukaryota; kingdom Metazoa; phylum Arthropoda; class Insecta; order Lepidoptera; family Noctuidae; genus Polymixis; species Polymixis flavicincta. The sequence goes on along the minus strand of OX465188.1, from coordinate 24,590,058 downwards.
TAATAAGCTCAGAGACATTGACTTTTCCGAGCAATTTTAAACATGTGCTGATAAAATTTGTAATAACACCGAACTGGACAAATTGTACAGTGATATTGTGTGTGTGTTATCTGAGTCAGCTATTCAGACCTGTGAGCTGAAAGAAGCACGAAGGAAAGGTCGTGTGGTTGGATGGAACAAGCATTTGCACGAGGCTCAAAGGGAGGCTTGGATAAGGCATCAGGTTTGGGTACAACTCGGCAGATCTCAGTTCGGTCAAGTATGGGATGAGATGCGGGAGAGCAAAGAGTTTTTAGAGGCAGGCTTAAATGGTGCCAAAAAAATCAAGACCAAATTAAAATGGACATTTTGTCTTCGCAAAGGTCATCGAAAAACTTTGCTCAGTTTTGGAAATCTACAATAAGCTTAATCTTAAGGAGGGCCTTCCTGTGAGTGTCGGGGGCTTTGACGCTGCGGAGAATGTAGCCAATAATCTTTTTGTAGTGTCTTCACCGCTGGGGCCATCACACGAGACTGTCAATGCTGAGGTTCGTCAGGGTAAGTCTCTTTCTTGTTTTTCTGCCAAGCAGGTGACCAAGGTTCTTAATAGAATGTGTAGAGGCAGGTCATCTGGACATGACAGCCTCAGTATTGAGCACCTGAAATATGCAGGCGTGCATTTGCCTAGGTTACTGGCTATGCTTTTGGGCTCAGGCCCAAGCTTTCCACTGAAAGCGCAATACTTGGTCTAAGGCAAACTGTCCGATACTATACGGAATTAAACACCTCCATTTATCCCTGCTTCCTTGACCTTTCCAAGGTATTTGACCTTGTGGCCTATGATGTCCTGTGGGGGAAGCTGAGGGAAGCAGGAATATCGATCGAACTCCTAATGATCTTTAAATATAGGTACATCAATCAGCTTAATTGTGTTCGATGGGGTGGGTCTCTGTCTGAAACGTGCAGGTTAGAGTGCGAGGTGAGGCAGAGGGGTTTGACCTCGCCAAAGCTCTTCAACTTGTACATAAATGGACTGATTGCCGGGCTCAGCAGTATGCGTGTCGAATGCTGGATAGACAACGTTTGTGTAAACAACTTAAGTTAAGCTGACGACATGGTACTGCTGGGTCCGACGGCCGGCTCGATCAGGGAGCTGTTACACGTAAGTGAGCGATATGCCACAAATCATGGGCTGGTTTACAATGTAAACAAAAGTGTATTTATGGTTTTTGAGGCCTCCGGTAGACGTGTACATGGCGACCCAGTTGTAATGCTGAACGGGCTGCCACTCAAAAGAGTTCACAAATTTAATTACCTGGGACACTTTCTACCGGAGACCTCAAAGATGATGAAATATAGATCGTGAGCGCAGGGTGCTAGCAGTCAGAGCCAACATGCTGATACACAGATTCGCTCATTGTAGTATTTGGGTAAAGATTACGGTTTTTAAGGCGTATTGCCAATCATTCTACACGATCGGCCTGTGGGTGGGCTAAGAGATTGCTAGACGCCCTGCGGATTCAATATAACTGATTCAGGATGTTATTGGGGCTGCCGCGCTATTGTAGTGCGTCCGGTATGTTCGCTTTTGCGCATACCGATGATTTACGCCAAAATGCGCAAAAAATACAGATTCCATCTTGTCAAGAGCGCGGTCTAGTTCTAACAGCATCCTAAGTATGTTAATTGGAAAGCATGACGCACTTTGGTAGTCGCACGCTGTGGAGGTGCTAGTCAGAAGACCCCACAGCTAAGCCTTACAATTTTCTTTTTGTTTTGTTTCAGTGTTTGTTTACTAACAATAGTCATGGGCGTACCCAGGGTAGGGCAGGGGGGGGGGGCGGCGGCCCCCCCTGGATTATGTTTACGTCCCTACTAACTATCTACTTTTGTCGATAAAAGTTAAGATAAAGAACTTTTTGCCATTTGCAATACAATAATAATAATATCGTTTATTCACGGAAGACGTCATAAACAGTTTTGCTGAAGACCGTCGAAAGTTTCTTTTAAAATAGCTATTGTTTAATTAAAGAATTAATATAGAAAATTACCTATTTTAATTTGTTTACTTTTTTGACTAGGTGCTTAAAAAAATCTGATTTGCCCCCCCCTGGCCCAGAACCTGGGTACGCCCATGACAATAGTTATTAAGAACATGAACATGAGAATTGTCATTGCTAATAATTGGGCCTAGTTGCCATAAATAAACAAATATTTGATTTGATTTGTAATTTTATTGTAAAAATAAATTGCAAAAGTATCTTTTTAATAACGGTATTAAACAATACGTTCTAAGTCGTTACCTATTTACACTAAACCTAATCTAGTTAAACGTGGTTCAATCCAAATCTGCATCAAGACCAGTCTAATAGCAAGTGGATCAACTGAGCTAACTCGTTCATCTACTAGCAGGCTTCAGTACTGTTTACTGTGATCGTACTCCGGGAAATTAAATATTTAGTGCATTCTGATTCAATTTGACGGATGTTTAATACGAAGTAAGTGGCCACTTTTCAATCTTATTTCTTAGGTCATAAGGCTCCACCTCCATTGACCAAGGTTTGTACATTGTGTTAGTACAATTTAAATAAAATAATCTGTATTTTCCACTCGACAGCCGTGCTTTTATTATTGCAGAATATTATTGAGATGATCACGTCACAGATCAAATTGACAGATCAGAAGACACACGCAATACTATTGTATTATAATATAGTACATGTATAAGCACGTGGGCATTATGTCTGTAAACAGCTAAATTCTACGTAGTCATGTACACGCTAGTTGTATGTATGTATGTAGCGACCTATCATTCAATTCACTAGACCTGAACCGGGGCAATCCAGTGTATATCGGTGGCCTATGCCTTTCATACACGCGTCGTACATATGTACATACCTATGTGCCGTATGTATATGCCCTGCGTGTTCAATTTCACAGCAGGAGAACATCGCTCGTCAGATGATTTGATTACTTTTCGTGTGTGTGAGAGAAATATTGGCTGTGCCTAGTCTACATACTACATCAAAGTTTTTTTTTATCATATTGTTATCAAATAGCAATGGGTTTGAACAGTATCTTTGATGAATATTTTTTTTATACGGGTACCAATATTCTTGGTCTCAATTTTTGTACTACCCTGTATGAGAACTAAAATCAAAATGAAAAGACATTTATTCAAACTAGGCTGAGGATCAGCTCTTTTGCACTTCAAAACTATCTGCATGAGACAGTCCAAAAAACGCGTGTGCCCTTCACCACTTCCTAGTGTTATTGTATTCCTTGTGTTTTTAGCTGGGAATAAGAAGTGGCGTTGTCTGTTCAGTTAGAAGAACTTGATTCATTTAGATCCAATACATACATAGTTTCACATACTTTCATTTACATTAACATAGTGTTATTTCGAATAAAAATATCAAAAGCTAACACACACCATGACGCATTGAATTGAGTAAGAGTATGTCTTAAAGACTCCATCTTTATATTAAGTGAAGCAAAAACTTTGTACTCCTTCTTACGAAAATAACGAATGAGTATGAAACTGTAAGCACAGTTAAAGTTTATATGGAGAAGGAGTGCAGAAAGCTAATATTTTAATATAATAATGCATTCGAAACATATTACGTTTTAAATGAGTTATGATCGGATTTCGAACACTGGGCGACCACTAGTAGGTTTATAATCCTCGAGAACAAAAGAGATGTACTCTTCTTTCACTGGTGCCACTTTACGAGTAAGTGATTGTCTAATGAATATCATATTCATCATGTGGATGTAATATCCTTCTGCCCCAGAATATTATTATACTCAGAGTGAACCGTAGCTCAACCACTATGTTAATACATAAAGGCTCCTCGTCGCAACACCCTCTACAATCTCTCCCTCACGAATTAATCGCAAGATCTTGAACTATAAAGACTTGCTGAAAGCCACCAGTTTGTCATTTTGTCTTCACTTGAAGTGTTCGCTGACTCATCAGAACCTGTGCCTTTTCAAAATAAAGGTGCCATGTGAATAAATTAATATTCAATGTTTTACTTTTGTAACACTTGATGTGTTACTCGATTATTATTTTGACTGCATATGTAATATGCAATAAAGTATTTAGTAATCATAGAAATGTATAATAAAGATGGCACTCAAAGTATACCTAAGAATGCATATTCTTACCAAAATGATTTAGTTTGAATAAACAAAATCAAGTGATGTTGTACGGTTGAATGAATATAGTATGTATTTACGTTTCCAAAAACATATAGCATATACGTTATAATAATATAGTTTATTATAAAGATGTGTTGGGAGGCAGCAAGTTAAATCCTACCTACTATTAAATTGGTATCAAACCACGTTTAACATTCGAGTAAATTTAATCGAATAGGCCTTATATCGCATTTCCTCATAGTTGAGCACATCAATTTGTCCCGAGCCCACCACCCCTTCCACCCCCTCAGCTCAACGCTGCCCTGGTCCATTCGTCCCACAGACGCGGCTTTGTGACGCCTTTATTGGAAACAAATCCAAATTGGATACAAACTGAACAGCGCTATCACTCACATTCACACGAACAAATTAATTGCATGCGGTATTTGGTAATGGTTTCTTCATACTAAATAGGTTTTGAAGCATTTCTATTTAGAGCGAGGTATCCTTTAAGTTAAAATAATTTTTTTACATAGTTATTATGTTTTATCGTTACCATTAATTTACCAATACATAGCCTACCCACATCTGTAAAATTAAACAACCGAACAAAGTGTTCTATACAACAGGAAAATAAATTCATACGCGTTTTTTTATATGTGACGTTATAAGATCTGAATTTCTTTACGTTTACAGAACCATGCGAGGCTACAGTTAAAAAGCACCGCATCGTTCTGTAAACGAAGCTGCGAAACAAAACAAACATCAAATAAAAATCACATACCTCTTGCAATAGAGTTAGCAACGTTGAACCGCGCGATATCAACAGGGTGCTTACTCTCGAATGTAATTCTGATAGATCGACATTGGAATTGTCAGTCAAACGTCAGGGATTGGCTAGAATCAGTGAGTCCAGCCAATCCCTGACATTTAACTCAACCAACTGACGATAGACCAATGTCGATCTATCGGAATTATATTCCAGAGTAAGCACCCAGGTCGCGTCAACAATCACGGAGTTACACGTACAGTCGTACAAAGATATAGCTTTGGTCTCTGCCAAAAGTATCAGATAAAAATGTAAACAAACCCTGCTCAAGTTAAATTCCTACTGATCTGGAATTCTGAAGATCGCAAATTGTTCCCAACCCTACTAGCACAGGATGCGGAGACGCCCTGGGCGTCGGGAATCCCAGGCCGATTTCCGGCCACTGTAGGCATAAGCTTGCGGACGGCGAGTAATGGGTAGCTCGCTGTTCGGTAAGGACCAAGCCCAAGTCGACGGCGCGTTGTGTTCCACGCGCGCCTCAAAGAGATGTCAGCACAATTTGATGGGGCTCGCAAGAGCCGATGCCTGCCAGGGGTGCGGGTTTGTTCGAAAGAGATACCACAGCCGCTGGCATACGGGCTACTGAGGGAACACGGGTGGGTTTTAGTCAGTAAAAGTCTGACACGCCCTCCTGCTCCACCCAGAGCGGGAGAAGTTATTTGATGATTTTCCACCAAAAAAAAAAACCCTACTAGCACAGTTGTAACATCACTGGCTCTGCAAGCTGTCACTTGGAGCATCACATCTCACGCTTTCGAATTACTGAGCGATATGCGTATCAATGTTGGAGTGTTATTATTGGTTTAGTCATTGAAGAAATCTATAAAAACTTCTAATCATTAATAATAACATAATAATAATAATATAAATGTATTGAATCAACGTTACAATTATTACCTTATGGTTAACTTAACTTAAGTTGGTCTGTAACTGTTATTTCCGTTTTGATCTTTACGGCGGACCCCAAACTAGGCAGCGCCTGTATCTTGGGGACCAGAGTTGTGAGACATAGTGCTATTTACCACTGGAGTTTAAGGTAACAGTGGGTAAGTAATTGCAAACGATTAAATAAAACTAAAATAAATGAAAATAGAGATCAAAGTGAAAGTGAAACTTAAATCGGAAATTATAACAAACAAAAATAAAGCTTAATTTGTACTAAACATAGCAAAAATTAAAATATTATACAATTTAAAATAAAGTGAACTAAACAAATCAAACAATCAAAAATTAAATGTTTAAACAATCAAGAACAAATGTTAAACTATCAAAAATAAAATAAAATTTTAGAAAATATAAAATAACGTGTCAGTGTGTGTCCTTGTTGGTGTGTGCGAGTGTACGCGTGTGGTGTATGTAAATGTCAGTGTCTGTGGTGGGAGTAGGATTCAGAGTGTGAGTTGAGTGAAGTGAGAATGTTTCCCGATTCATCGTACGATAGACCTAATAGCCATTGTTTGACAACATTTTTGCATGTGGAGAGGGAGAGTTCTTTTGGGTCATAAGGCAAACTGCTAGTGACCTTGTTATACACAAAAGTGTGTATATAGGCGGGACAGCGTCTTGTTAGGAGAGATGTGGTTCGTTGTAGCGGGATGTGAAAGACTCGTTTGGAAGTCAATGAGTGGTAGTCAGGTCGGATTCTTAAGGTTTTGTGTATGCGTAGGTAGGCATTGAGAATAAATAGTTGGCGGACACGTAGAACTTGGAACTCGTTGTACAGGGAGTCAGTGGAGTAGAAAAATGTTTTTTTAAATAAAACTTTTATAACAGTTCTCTGGGCTCTTTCAAGCTCAATCATTATCGATTTTCCTGCTCCACCCCAAATAGATATGCCAAATTGTATGATGGACTGGCATATTGCGAAAAACACTACTTATTTATATTGAGGCTGACTTACATATGGTACAGTGGATCTACATACATACTCAGCCTATAACGTTACCACTTCTGGGACACAGGCCTCCTCTCCGTGAGAGGGATTGGGCCGTAATCCACCACGCGGGCCCAGTGCGGGTTTGGTACATGTCACATGTCTTCGAATTCTTGATTCTAGGAGGTGCCGGTTTCCGCACGATGGTTTCCGTCACCGTTTGAGAGCAGTAGTGATGAAATTATTTACACAAAGTCATTACTTTGACCTACCTACCTGACTGGGTTCGAACGCACGACCTACAACTCGTAAGTCGCGGCTGTTACCACTGGGCCACCACAGCGGATCTACATCCTCGCGGATCTTTAATCGCCACACACCACGCGGTGAACGTGTCTAGTTAGTCGTGTCGCGACACTTCACACAGAGCTGTGGTCACCACCTAAGCAGGGAGGGAGGAGGGAGGCTGGTATGATCTGTTTTATGTGCAGGGTTCGAAGTGGCGACGAGTTTAAGGACAATTGGATTTTGTCATGCTAATTAAAGACAAGTTATAGTTTAAAATAACAAATGAGTTGGAGGGTTACGAGAGAAAAGACGTTTAATAAAGCCGACATTTTTCAAAAACTCAAGTTGTGTTTCGCTCGTGTATTTGCGGCTGGGTGCTGTATCTATTTAACGTGTATGTGTGTGGAATGCAAGTAACTTTGTGTCCGTGGGGGATCGTTGGCGCCGTGCGGCCGCGTCCGGCCCGATAATGGACCATCGGTATACGGTGCAGGGTGCTATGCCCCGGGTGGGTGGTCGTACACAATAACGATATCTCTGTTTATTCTGGAGAATATTGGTCGAGGATCTCAACTTTCGAGTAGAGACTAAAAGATCATTGATTTCATTATTTTGGGTTAAGTCAGGACAATTTATTGTTAAGCAAATTGACACCCTACGTTGGTTTGCCATGCTATACCCGTTTAATAAAACTGTCAAAGTCAGCATGACGATTGTGATTTGAAAATACAGACACGCAGTGCGTATGTTAGTCAATTTGCTAAGCACTTATTTCTCTGGCTTGACAATACCTACCATCGTTCGTGGGTGTGTAAAGGTATGTGTTGTAACAAATACGAAAGAAAACTGTGATTTCATTCTAGACTACAAGCAATAAATATTTTGTGAATAATTTTGGATGAAAATATTCACAAGTAACGTAATCATTTTGTTTTGTTACAGACTCTGAAGTATCAGCCAACACTAGTGCCGTGTTCTAGTACTAACGAAGCCTTGAAATCCGTGACCATCATGCTACGCGCGTAAAGCATCCAACGGAATCCCATCGTGTGTAACAGGAGCGTCGTTAAATAGACACGGTGAGTGAAATCCTTTGTTAATGAAACACCTCTTACTAATTATTATAATTAATGGGCGACAGATAATAAGTAATAGCTGAATTTAATACCGAAATGGTCGCCAGCGCGACATCGCGGTGGGATGGGGGTAGAACTCAAGCTTGTCCCTATTTCAAAACAGATTTATTGCGTCTCTGGGTTTTACAATGATATCGTTATTTATTGTAATGTCTAATTTATTTATTTATTTAAATAACTCAGAAATTAGGTACGTCTGACATAGATAATGACAATGAGCACATATATACTAGTATGAGCTAGAACCCGTGTTGTGGAGCATAAGAATCGGTCTGTACACGTCAACTAATTCTAGCTCAATACTAATCGATCATGTGTGTGCATTCAGGCGATACGCCTCAAGTATGTGAGAGCGAGAGCTTATCTCACTTAGCGATGACTACAAACTTCCTCCGTTCACATACCTGCGTAGTTTATCGAGATTACCGATATATTCTGATAGCCTTCAAAACTGATAAAGTGCAATTCGACATACTACTTAACAAGCTTCAAGGAATAGGGATCCGCGGAAAATCTTACGAATGGTTCAAATCATATTTGGAAAATAGAGAACACCAAGTCGAAGTAGAATACTACAACGAACATGAAAAACGAATCCAATATATTCGGTCGGATAGCAAGCAAATTAACGCCTCAATCCCCCAAGGGAGTGTTATTGGATGCCTCCTATTTATCATCTATATAAATGACCTCCCTACAATAATAAATGAATCATGTGTTCTGTTTGCCGACGATATCTCAGTACTAACTTCTTGCCACGACAATACCAACTTAACCGAAATACTTTCAAGCATACTTAACAAAATAATAACTTGGATGACAGAACACAACCTTGAATTAAATTTCAATAAAACTAAAATCATGTCCTTCCAACCACGTCAGAAAAACCCTTTAGACTTAACATTTATTTACAACGACGCAAAAATTGAAACAGTAAAAGAATTCAACCTACTCGGCTTATCTATAGATACACATTTAAATTGGAAATCACATATTAAAAAAATCAGGTCAAAGCTATCAAAATTTGCATATGCCCTCGGTGAAATAAAAAAATCCACAAATCTCTCCACTGCTCTGGTTACGTATTATGCCTATGCATACGCATGGTTAAACTACGGCGTAATATTATGGGGAAATAGTACAGACGCATCAACACTATTCATACTACAAAAACGACTGATTAGAATACTAGTTAACATAGATAACACAGACAGCTGCAAACCCCATTTCCAAGAACATAAACTTCTAACCCTACCTTGCATATATATCTTGGAAATGTGCAAATTTGTTAGAAATAATCAAAAACTCTTTACTACACGCGAAAACATACAGACTCGCTATACACTACGACACAAAAATAGACTAAACCAACCAGGTTCTAAGCTAAAAATACACTCCACAAGCACTTTAGTAATGTCAGTTAAAATACATAATAAACTACCTGATGAAATTAAAAATGAACAAAAATTTAACATCTTTATAAATAAATTAAAACAATTTCTAATCTGTAAATGTTATTATAATGTACATGAATATTTAAATGATAAATTTACTAAATAAACAATAATACCAAAAAAAAAAAAAAAAACGCAATAATGATTTATTTATAATTAAATTTAAACCAATGATAATAATATATGTATAATTTAAATAAATATTAATGTATAAATCCAATATTTGAGTAGTCAAAATTATATGTACACAATTAGTATCAGCCTATCTACCTACACAAAACGAAAGAGTAGATTTAATATTAAAATTGTTAACAAATATCTATAATTTAGCCCTCTCCCTAATTTTTTATGTTGTTATGCCCGACAGGGCCCACAATGCTCCAAAACGAATGTATGTCTTTATGTACCTACCACCTAAGTTCACATTGTGGAATGCAATAAACGTATTGAGTATTGAGTATTGAGAACTATCCGAATATGGAGCAATTTTGCATTTGCACATATCGCTTGAGCTGTAGGATTAAACTCGGAGTTAAACTAAGGAAACTGCAAAATTATTTGGCCAGTGAATGTAATGTACAGCTGTTTGTATGCATGTATGTTGTAGTGTGTAGTATGTATTTACAATGTATCAGCCTTTATCTTTGAGTGATTGGCTTTTGTACAGTTAACGTTGAATTAGTATGTACTATACGGACTGTATTTTGTACAGTTAACGTTGAATTAGTATGTACTATACATACTGTATTTTGTACAGTCAACGTTGAATTAGTATGTACTATACAGACTGTATTTTGTACAGTTAACGTTGAATTAGTATGTACTATACATACTGTATTTTGTACAGTCAACGTTGAATTAGTATGTACTATACAGACTGTATTTTGTACAGTTAACGTTGAATTAGTATGTACTATACATACTGTATTTTGTACAGTCAACGTTGAATTAGTATGTACTATACAGACTGTATTTTGTACAGTTAACGTTGAATTAGTATTTGTACTAGGATAGTAGGTGGAAATCCGTTCCATCCAAATATATGGGGAAACTGTCTTAGGAAACGTTTTATATTTTCCATCTCCCTTTTTCTTATAAAACACGATACGTAGTAATGTTATTCATAAGTCCGCGCTCATGGCTATAGTCGACTTCTTTGTGACAAAACTTAATTTATGTTCGACGTGACGACTGCAAGCAGGACTGTCAGGGGCAAGGAGTAGGGGTTGGGGGCTGTGACAGATTTACAAAGAGTTATGGAGGTGATGGTTTAATCAGATATTATTTACAACTTTCTGTTTTTTCGTAAGATTAGGCAGCAGAACGATGAATCCTGACGATTTCATCATAAGAACCCCAGTGAGGAATCTTAATGACACCTTGAAGCGCAAACAGCAATACTGCACCATACAATACTGTGTTGTACATTTATAAGTACAAAAATACTACTTGTGTAGGTATATTTCTGTGTATCAGTATGTGTGTGTGAAGCACATCTACTCACGCTTGAATTTCAAGAAGTACATCTTATGACATGAACTGCAAACATCCTTAGACATGTTCAATTTCTGATTCTGAATGGAATCGAATAAGTGCCAAATTACCACTCACTGAGAGCAAATCTGTACCAAATTAGTACTCATTCGAAGCAAATGCAATTTAAAATGAACTGGAAGTGATGAATGCGGTCCTTGAAGTACGACTCAGTGTTGAGTTACAACTTCTGAATGAACATGAATCTTACGCATGGTTCAATACTGTGAAAAATAAGTGTCACGTAAAAGTACACAACAAATTTCGAGCATTGCACACATCCACTACTTCATAGTAGTGGATGTGTGCAATGCTCGAAATTTGAAATGATTATAGTTTTAGAAATAATCGTTGTTTCCATTCATAAAAGTGGAAAAGGACACACTAGAGGGCGCGAGAGACATTTATAGAACGGGACATTATTTCAACAAGTTTTACTCTTATTGTGCACTATTGATCACATGGCAACAACATTCCGATAAACAGGTAGCAAACTTTGACCAAAATAGTCTCTTATGATAAGTTTAATAAAATACTTTTACTTATTAAAAACAAATCAAATCAAAATATTTTTATTTCATATAAACCTGCATGGGCACTTATGAAACGTCAGAAGCTAGGTGCACGGTTCCAAATTGTCGCTTGCTATGGAGAAGAGCCGGCAAGAAACTCCATGGTTACTCTTTTAAAAATAATTGGCTTTAACAATGTTTTCAAATTACAGTGATAATAGGTATGGGAGGACAGTGCAGGCCTGTCAATAAGTACCAGGTACTTAGAGGAATGAAAATACAGAATAGAAAATCGTCTACAAATCTACAGTCTGTAAGGCCTGGAACTTGCGCTTTTCTCTGCATACGAAACGTTATTCTTCAATATTTTGTCAAGGGTGCACCGTCAAACGCGTGCCGTACAGTTGAGAGTACTCTGAGCGCTGGAGAGCCTCGCTGTGCGCCCCGCGGCCAATTATGTCACACACACATACACCGTGTGTGATACTGCGATGACTTAATGACATCACCAAATACCACACGCAGCACATTTCGTAGCACAAACAGACTAATATACCACAGTTAGCTTCACCTCTTAGGGTTTGCTCTAGAATTCCATTAATCCTTATTACAGCCTTTCATCACATACGGTGACGGCGATTGGCTGCTGCTGCATTGTGAACCTTACTGCTTTAAAATACGGGACTTATTTATTTGAAGTACGGTTTAATTTAAATTCAAATAGCGCTGAGCGATTTATATCAATAGCGTATTGATAAAAGACTTATAAATAATTATGGTGGCAGGATCCATAGCGCGTAAGCGGCGTCGTAGCGGTGCTACGTGGCTACGACTCTCGTAGCCCCTGCGTAGCTGTCGTCCACTCAATGTTTAAATGACGTCATCTTATGATTTAACTTTTTGTTTTTCTTCTCTTTGTTCTAAGAAAGTTTTATCTTGGATACTTCGAAAAGATTCTATCGAATACAGCATTTTTTTATGTTTCCATATCTGACGACTAGTCCAACTTACGTTGACATTTCATTGGAAAACTTTTGGATGAAATAAAAGTATTACGTAAAAGTGTTAGGTAAGTTCAACATTGGCGACTTAGTTCTGAGCTAGCTCGGAGCTGGCAGTTTAATTAAGACTCTGCTCCGGACTATGTACTCCTAGGTACTCATAGGTACCGTCTGATATTGTAATATATACTTTTAATATAACTCACAATACTGTTCTTTCACTTTCACAACTAGATAAAATATTAGCACAGATAAACTGTCTGTGATATTAGTTTATGACATGCTTTTGCTTAGTTTCACCTGTCTCTGGTGTCATCATCATCATCATCTGCCTAGTTTTTTCCTAACTATGTTGGGGTTGGCTTCCAATCTAACCGGATGCAGCTGAATACCAATATTTTACATGGAGCGGCTGCCTATCTGATCTCCACAACCCAGTTACTGGGTAATTAATGCAAGCTAAATTTATCCAACTTCCCGGTTTCCGATTGCCCTGAAATTTTACACGCATACGTACATCGGATGACAATGCAATATTATAATGGACATGTAGCTGATCTGATGATGGAGCTGGAAGGTGGCCACTCTGTAATAAAACGTCGCAAACCCATTGAGTTTGGGCTCGTTTGATTCGTCTTTACAAGGATGATGGGACTCCCTATCCTTGACCGCTGACACTTCGTTGGCTCCTGAATGATCCCTTTCTTCCTGTACTGTTTGTATAGTATAGTTTTTGTTGAACATAGGTTGGTTTGGTGTTCTATCACACGGGGCAGCGATGGGAGGCTGGTACTAATCGCCCGGTCCAGCATGATGGCATGTAGACTGGTAAGGTTCTTGCATAAGCCTGATAGCAGCTAGGGCCTCCCCCTGCTGTATGTACAGGTCAAGGGGAGTTAGTTGAAGGGCTATCTCCATAGCAGCTGTTCGGTGCTTCTCGTGCAGCTAGTGGCAGCTGAACAGGCCAGTCGTTGGAAGCGTTGCAGTCTGGTTACGGTGGTCGTGAGTTTGGTCCTCGTCTACCAAACCAGAGCGCCATGAGCTAACATTAGCCTGATTACTGCTTTGTATAACCACAGAGTAATCTCTGGAAAAGGCCCCCATGTTTTCCCTAACTTTTTTTACATTGGTAGGGTGCAATTGTGTTTTTATTAAATTTGTAGTCAAGATGCTTGTTCCAGAGCAGTGGGCCAGGCAGGCTCGAAACACCTTAACGAGGTAATCAGCCAGTAGATCTCAGCTCCACCTGAGCAGAGCTGGGATAATAGCGTCCAGTCCTGCTGCCTTGAAAGGTTAAAAGGTGTTGATTGCCCATGTTACGTCTTTATCGATTACTTATAACGCCACTTCCCGATCTAAGCTGCTCGTGGCCTTCTCCCTATGTGGTTCTCAGATTCGCTGGGTGGGGCAATCTGGCATCCTGGGAAGTGGGTGGTTAGGAGTAGTTCGCTTGTCTCGGAGACGTTTGTTTGGGAAGGTGTTATCTGGTTTTTTCAGGCATCCTATTGAGTGGCCTGTCTCTTGCGAAAAACAGATGACTCTCATTGCCTGGTTGTTTCTTTCAATGTTAGTACAGAAACGCCTCCAACTATAATTTCCTCTGAGGCGTGTCATTTTTTATATGTTTTATGAGCTGTTGTATAGCGATCCCAATCTACTGGCAACCGTGTGTTCCTAGCTCTGTTGATAGGCTTGTGTCAGTGTCTTTCCAGTTCAGGACTCCACCAGGAATGGTGAGCTCCCTGCCTAGGTACCGTGAGGGAACACGACTGTTCATAGCTAGATAGACGTATGGATGTGACGTTGTTTACATGTTCGTCTAAACTGGTTACTGGTATTACAGCGGGAAGGGCAGGTAATCTGCCTAGTTCAGCATCGACGAGTTTGATAAACTTAGCTTGGTCTGTGTTGCGAAGAACCCTTCTTGGCTGTGGCGTTTATTTTTGATATTAAACTCATCTCTTTGGTTTTGTATGTTTGCTTCTAACTAATTAGACTTAGATTAGGTCTTCTCTTTACAATTATTTTGCCATAGGCTCGTGTTTTATATATTTTTTTAATTGTTTGTCATAAATTATGACAGACAATTTAAAAAAAAGTAAAGCTAAACAAAGTGCGCGTCGAAATTTTAATGAAACAGAACATCGCTTAAACCTACTACAGTACTGGGCACGCAACAATTGCGGCGGTAATCCCCTCTTTGAGGAGTGGTTTGAGAGGCGCCATGGTACCTCACCTTCCGCCTGACGGAGGTCCTCACCGGACACGGCTGTTTCCGGAGGTTCCTGTTCGCATAAGGCGGGAGTAAACGCCCGAGTGTTTCCACAGCGTAGATCCCTGAGGACACGGTGGAGCATATGGTGGAGCTCTGCCCGGCTTGGGCGGAGCACCGCCATGTTCTTGTGGTAGCGATCGCCGGCGGCGATCTCTCGATTCCGGCCCTGGTCCAGGCCATGGCATGGAGCGCGAGTGCATGAGTAGGCGCTACCTCCTTCTGCGAAGCAGTAATGCTCGCGGAAAGGGAGGCGGCGCACGAGAGGGGGAGGCAGGGAGAGGCAGTATATACGCCCTTACAGGCCTAGTCGCCGCAGGAGACGCCCTGGCCATAGTAGGCGCGGGCTTGCGAATGGCGAATAATGTGTAGCTCGCTGTTCGGTAAGGACCAAACCCGGATCGACGGCGCGTTGTTTTCCACGCGCGCCTCAATGATGATGATGATGTCAGCACCAACTGCTGGTGTCCACAAGGGCCGATTGCTAGGGTGCGGGTTGTTCCGAGATACCGTGGCCCCTGGCACACATAAGCAACTGAAGGAACACGGGTGGGTTGTAGTCCGTAAAACTCTGACACGCCCTCCCGCTCCACCCAGAGCGGGAGAAGTTATTTGAAGATTTCCCAAACTAAAAAAAAACCCATTACAGTACTATACATAACATAACGGATAAAGCAGCGATGTACTATATATGTAGGCACACCCATCATATTTCGCATTATATTTGAGTTCTATGTAACCTTTTCCCATCAATTAAGCACAAATCTCAGGCTCCTGACTGCTGCTAAGAATTCCGTGATGGTTAAACTAATTAGCACTGCCTGAGCTGAGAATGGAACCTAGGACCTCATGTTCAGCAGGAGCGCCTGCGATCACTACACCAACGAGGCAATATATTGTTGAACGAAGCAACTAACACCAGTTTATCTTGTTGTGTTGTATAGTAAACAAACACAGACTAGTGGTGTCGTGTTACAATGCCCGCGGGAAATCACCGCAGACATCTCACCACCGACAGGACGACGCTGAGATGAACAGCCTCCTTGTTTACATAATTATTGGATGTTTATCTCAAAAAGTAAACAAAACTGAGCTATTTTCATGAGATGCAAGGTGAAGTGAAGGTGGAATGTAATCTGGAAAATACTCGTAAAGGTTATATTAATTTATCGTTTTAACTTTAACATGCACTCCGAATAAAACTATATGACTTATAGTTTTATCTACTTACGGGAAACAAAATGACTATGAAAACATTGAAAACAACACAAACACAGATGAAACAATTACAACTGCATTTTTCTGTGAAAACAGTTTTGCCCATTGTTGAGTAAATACTGTTTTGTTGCGGTGTGCACACTCTTTTTAGGGTTCCGTACCTCAAAAGGAAAAACAAAACCCTTATAGGACCACTTCGTGGTCCGTCCTTCCAGCTGTCTGTCAAGACCCTTTTTCTCAGGGACGCGTAGATATATCATGACAAATTTTATATCAGATGCGTGAATATACGGTCACTCGGAGCCCTAAGTGCAGCTTTATTAGCTGTATAGAGAAGGAGACGGTTTATTCTAAAACTACTTACATAAAACAACAAAACTTATTAACAAATCTCAATTCCGCGCGTGATATGTTATCCCCGCCGATCTTCCTCCCACACCTCAGTCTGAACACTGCGGAGGTAGGGACGTTTATTCAGATTAGAACACTAAACGCTTCGCCACAATCTTGCTCTACATTCTTTGAGCAGCGAATACTGAACAGATTAGTTGCAAAAGATCCACTATTACTTAAAATAAAAATATATTATATGTAATAATGGCTGTGCTCGTGACTTCGCGTGCGTGCACCTCTCCTTCATTGAAAATCTTCCGATCCGAAGAATCTTCCGATCTTGCCTAGTGAGAAGCGCTACCTGGGGTTCCCTATTGATTACTTGCGAATGCAGTCACGGCGTCTTTATAATGTCTAAATTTTACTTTTCTTTATAATGTTTAAAAACACGATGTGTCGATGCGACGAAGTGTCACACTTCGTCGCATCGACACATCGTGATTTTTAAGAATAAATAAACATCAACTGGCCGTGGGTCATTATCTGTGCACCTGCCGTACCTACTCAATAAATCGCACTCAAACAGGCAAAAAAGCTATCAATGTTATGTTATTGTGATTTTCGCACCGGGCGCGACACCCGCAAAACAACGCACTGAATTTATGAAATGTTTTTTTTTCTGAATTCATCGTTCGATTGTAGAAGATAATTGTAATATTTGTGTCGCAGCCATCTGGTTAAATTTGCCAAATTTTACCAGATGGCTGCGACATATGTATATGATTAAACTAACTCGATCGTGCCTTTTGATGCTTACTATTATTGTAAGTTTCCAAAGTGCTAATATGCATTATTATTAATTCGTTAAATTGCATTTATAAATATTAGAATATAAAATGATTACCTATCATAAGTTCGAAAAATATTTGATCGAATTTCATTTCACCTAAAACTTTTCAACTATTATCGTTTCGTTATTTTTTACTTCATCGAAGTCACGTCTGCCACTGTATCAGTTGACCAAATTATCAATACCATTTTTTTTTGTTACTCCGACGTTTCATTTGGTCGAAAAACTTTTTACCGAAGTTACACTTAGCCAAAATAATATTTGTTCGAAGTATTATGTTTCCGTACATTTATTATACCACTGTTTTAATTACCATACTTTAATTTCAACCTCTATTCGTCACTAATCTCTATTTTGTTCCTCATATTTTCGTTTCATCCTTGTTTGCATGCAAACATGCGCTTCAAGCATGCAGAGTGCAAGCAGGCATGCAGAGTGCAAGCAGGCATGCAGCATGCAAGCAGGCATGCAACATGCAGCAAGCATTGTTTCTGTCACGGCTCCGGCGCTGCGGGGTTTGGGCGGCCCCACGCGAACTTATTGTCACAGATGGTTTAAACGGTCACCACTTTGCGCCTACGCGGGCTTAAATTACACTCTAGGGGTGGGGCAAACAAGACTGTGTGAAGTCGGTTTTGCACCGATTCGTTTCTCACAAAATGATGTAGCACAAAATGTAGACTTTTTATGATACTATTTTAATCAATGCTACCAAGTAACCGGCTATATATTTCTGACCAAATAATATTCCGTAAAATATTGTTTCTGTGTGGTGACATTATGGCAAATAAATCATTTGGCTAGTGAAAAAAGTTCAAAAGAGGCTTCGGCCAATAGAAAAAAATTATTTTGTAAATCGGAAAAATATAGTTGGACAAAATAATACCTATGACACATGATACTTCGATGATCTAAAGTCTGTCAAATAATGCATATGTATAGCAAAAAAGACGTCGGTCAATAGTATTCGATAAAATTAAATTCGAACAAAAAAAATAATAGGAAAAGTTATCTATAGAATAAAGATACCCTATAAAATATATGAAAACATTTAAAAATATAAAAAATACCTAGTAGCCCACCGGTATCGGGAACAGGGTCCAATCTACCGGCGGTCAAGGTTCCAGAGAGAGGAACATCCTAACAATGCGAGCCGTGTGCAGTACCGCTTTCTAGATCAAGCCCGTGATCCAGCTGCCCAACGAGAGCCTCCTTAGGTGTTGGTCGAGGCTCTTTGCTATCAAACCATTGGCTGTCTATCGGTACAATGATCGCTGAGTCCACAACCCACATGTCGACAACCTCGCGATCCAAGTCAAGATACTTGATTTGTTTATCTTTCTAGGCTTTCATGAGGTTCCCGTCATGCGGGACCGTTATATCATCGATCATTGCACGCCGTTGTAGTCGATCCACCACAACTATATCAGGCTTATTGGCAACAATAGTCCTGTCATTGATGATGGATCGATCCCAGTTCAGTGTGATATGTCCATTTTAGAGAACTGGTTCGGGCACATACTACAGGTACAGCAACTCTGATTCTACAAGGCTGTATTTCAGAGCAAGTTGCTGGTGAATAATCCTGGCTACAAGGTTGTGTCTATGCACACTGAGAAAAATTTCCTCTGCCGCACTACGTAAAATAAGGACAAAAATCGACCACAATGACGTGTGTAACCCGCTCCATTACGCGTAAGTAGCCAGTCATACGTAGTCGGCATACTAACGCTCATCATGGAGCGGGTTACGTAATTTACTCGTGGTCGATTTTTGTACGTACGTACGTAGCCCGACATCCGGCTACGTAATACGTAGTGCGCAAGTCGCACTGAATACTCCTGAAACTACGATTGCAACACCCGTATACTATTGTTGCGAGCACAGTAGAACACGGTGAACCTTACGTGTGTACCATGGCGGCTTACGTACGATACTGTAGCGGGCACGTTAAATACTGATGAGCCATATCTGTGCACCGCGACGGTATACGTACGATACTGTGACGGACACAGTAAAGCACGTTGAGCCGTACGTGTGTACCACGGCGGCATACGTACGATACTGAGACGGACACAGTAAAGCACGGTGAGCCGTACGTGTGTACCACGGCGGCATACGTACGATACTGTGGCGGACACAGTAAAGCACGGTGAGCCATACGTGTGTACCACGGCGGCATACGTACGATACTGTGGCAGACACAGTAAAGCACGGTGAGCCGTACGTGTGTACCACGGCGGCATACGAACGATACTGTGGCGGACACAGTAAAGCACGGTGAGCCATACGTGTGTACCACGGCGGCATACGTACGATACTGTGGCGGATGCAGTAAATCATGGTGAGACATACGTGTACACCACGGCGGCATACTTACGATACTATAGCGGACACGGTGAATCATGGTGAGACATACGTGTACACCACGGCGGCATACTTACGATACTATGGCGGACACGGTGAATCATGGTGCGCCATACGTGTACACCATGGCGGCATACTTACGATACTATGGCGGACACGGTGAATCATGGTGCGCCATACGTGTACACCATGGCGGCATACTTACGATACTATGGCGGACACGGTGAATCATGGTGCGCCATACGTGTACACCATGGCGGCATACTTACGATACTATGGCGGACACGGTGAATCATGGTGCGCCATACGTGTACACCATGGCGGCATACTTACGATACTATGGCGGACACGGTGAATCATAGTGCGCCATACGTGTGCAGCGTGGCAGCATACGTAGGATACTGTGGCAGGCACAGTAAAGCATGATGTGTCAGACGTATTAACTGTCGTAGTATAGGTAAGGTACCGTTGCCGGTACAGTAAGGCATGATGAACCGTGCGTATGTACCACGGCAGTGGACGTACGATACTGGTGCGGGACCAGTAAAGCACGGTGAACCATACTTATGTACCACGCTAGCGTACGTACGATACTGCTGCGGGTATAGTAAGGCATGGTGCACTATACTGTGTTACGTATGGCACACCATGCCTTACGATACTCGCACCTGTATTTTCCTTATGCTGGCGCATGGTACATACAAAGGTGTTCAGATACTTATTTTGAATATTAAACACTCAAATCAGTGAAATTTTGTAGACATGATCGAGAAACTAATATCTAGGTCTGTGGTTTATTACATTTTCGTAAAAATGTATAGTTTAAATATTGCAGGGAGTTTTGAATGAAAATATGAAAACCCCCTGCAATATTTAAACTATACATTTTTACGAAAATGTAATAAACCACAGACCTAGATATTAGTTTCTCGATCGTGTCTACAAAATGTCATTGACTTTGATTGGTTAATATATAATAATATCTGAACACCTTTGTATGTACGGCCAGCGTCATAAAAATATATACGTTAACAAGAGCTCAAAAATATCTACACGCCTCTATGTCACTGACAATAAGGTTGGTGTTTACATATTTTGACTCGATGGCTGTATATATTTATATATTAATGACGTTGACTGTAACCATGCCAGCATAAGGAAAATACAGGTACAAGTATCGTAAGGCATGATGTGCAATACGTAACACGTAGTGCAATAGTGCACCATGCCTTATACCCGTAGCAGTATCGCATGTACTCGGGCGTGTAGATGGACGGGTATGGTGAATGGTATGGTGCCATATTGTCCCGCACTAGTAATCATACCTTTTATTTTTCTTCTCAGCATATATATTCGTCCACTGCTGGACATTTATGCTTCTCCCATGGTTTTTCTATGTCATCCTCGATGCGGCGTATCTGGTCGAGGTCGGCCCTGCCATCTTAGGAATGGCGGTCTGCCTACGCTTCGACTTCCCGTTCATACCTCTACTATAACAGTTAATAAGTTTTATACACATTATGCTTTGTAGTATAAGTAGTACAACCTGCACTGGTCACATAGATATCTACTTATAAATAATGGTGCGGGTACGGTAAAGAATGATGTATCATTATAAAGCTGACCAGATGTTTTAAAACCCGCGTGCGGTATTTTTCAGATTTAATTTCTTTTACTGGCAATAGTTACGTATAAATATATCACAAAAGGTCGCGTCCTCATTGCAGGGTTTTTTTAAAACTCTGGTCAGGCTTTACCTACTGTTGTTGAATTTGTACGATATTAGTGCGGCTATTATTATTATTATGCAAAATAATTTTATAGCAAACTTAACAGCTACACCGATATACCACCAAATCGGACCTGTAAGTGAAAAGCATACAATAATTGGTAATTTAGATAAAATAATACTTCACGATACATATACATTTAGTGTAGGTACTACCTACACTGCAATGATACATCATTTTTTATTTTTTTAAACTTTTACAAGGTAATTAACAGAAGAGATTCTGTTCTCAAACCCTGTACAAGTTTTATAACTTTACATGCTTAAAAGGAAATAGACATAAAAGATTCATATTATTTATTTTCAATCGTAAAATTGAGACATACAAAAAAACCACAAGCTTAATTAATCATACTATTCTAGAATTACATGGTAGTCAACTATGAACGAGGAATTTCACCGTCTGTCGGTTGTTGACAGGCGTCCACCATTGCAAGATTTAAGGCCTACTCAAATCTGACCGGTATCCCGTACCGGTGGCGATAACGATATCCCGATGGGTATGCGGTAACGCGCTGTTCAAAGGTGTTCCGCAACTGCTGCCGGTAATGCCATACAAAATACCGGTCGGGATATCGGTCAGGTTTGAGTAGGCCTTTACAATACGTAATACGGAAAGGACGAGAGGATTGGCGATTAGATATTTATTAAAATATAAGGGCGTCAGTAGATATCCTATCTTATATAGATTTCGTCTGAATGTTTTAGGGCAATTAGAAATACTTAATTAGGTATAACAACAGACAGTCCATTATCAACATGAACAATGTCTCAGATCTCCGGTATTTGTAGCACGAGCCGGAAGCGGGTAAGTAAGAGCAACCTAGGATTCCCGACCAAAGAATCACTAGTAAGAGCCAGTCCACACGGCGCGTTGCGTCTCCGTTGCGTCGACGCAGCGCTGCCGTTGCGTCATTTTACATTTTGCGTTGCGTCGACGCAACGCGCCGTGTGGACTGGCTCTAAGGGTACCTTGGCATCAATGGAGTCCGCGTGGTCGTCGCTGGAAACCAATGCATCTAGGCCTACGATAAACTTAACTTAAAGCTCGTTCGCATACGAACGCTAATACATACGCATAAACCTAACTAGTTGCGGAACCTATGTCGCAAGGCCCGACTTTAAACTGATATAACCGGTATTCTACAAAAAAAAAAAAAAATACAAAATGTGGGGATCGCCCCGTTTTGGTAGCGATCCGAGAGCCACCTTTTGGCAGTAGGGGCGGTGCACCCCTACCCCATGGCCTAGGTGAAGGTTAAACATCAGTACCGAGTTTCGATATTTACTTTTACGAAATTTGACTGATTTTAAAAGCATAAATGACAATACGATGAAAGAATACAAACAACAAATGAAACTCAGCTGATGTTTAACCTGAAGTTAAGTTAAAGAAACAAATTGGTGGTGGGCCCGTATTCACGCTTTTGCAAAACGGTATATAATATAAGGTATGGGTACGTAAAATGTGTAAACTGTATCACCTGCGGGCAACAGATCCGCACAGGTGGGTGTGTTTCTGAATTTTTGCACGTGTTGTATGTGTTATAGTCAAACCCCGAAATCCCGGCGCTCCAAGGTTTGCCTAGTCAAACCTCAGGTTTGACAAGAAGGCTTAGTCAAAGTCCAAAACTAATAGCGTGTTTCGACCTTTGGCTAACGCATTTATGGCCAAACCTAGGAGAGACTAACTTGGAAAGTCAAACGCCGAAACGCAATTTGATCAAATCGGGGTTTGACCAGTCAAACTTAAATTAGGTACAGTTTTTTTTTTGTATTTATATGTATGAAAAACAGATTCTTAAGAGAGAAAATTAAATTAACAATCAGCCTGTGAAACAAAGATTTCTGTTGTCTGTTAAAAAAATAACCACGAATTTTAAGAAGATTACTCCGCTGCGAAATTTCTAACCTGCAGGACCACGTGACCTACAGGAGTAAGGCAGTTTTGAATCTAACATCGGAAATGAATGAAGTTTTTCATACATATTTAGGTTATATAACCCATTCTGTCCCTAATTTAAGTCTGACTAGTCAAACCCCGATTTGATCGTACTGAGTTTCGGCGTTTGACTACCCAAGTTGGTCTCTCCAAGGTTTGACCATAAATTCTTTTGTCAAAGGCCAAAACACGCTTTAGTTTTGGACTTTGACTAAGGCTTCTTGTCAAACCTGAGGTTTGACTAGGCAAACCTAGGAGCGCCGGGACTTCGGAGTTTGACTACATATGCATGTAAGTGTGTGATGAGAGAAAAATAAACGAAGAAGGTTGGTGCTAATATGATGGGAAGTCCTACCCCAAGGGTACGTACGTCGTATGTGATGTGTAATGGTCGTTGTTATTCTAAAGTCCATCGAACAGTGACATAAAGTTTTAAATCTGACATTATAGTAATTGTAGCCGGTACAGGCGAAACAAGGGTATTATAATTATGTAATAGGTAATCGTTGGTTCTCATCACTTGATACGCATAGTAATGCTGATTAAAATCTATACACTCTAATGAAACACACTCAAATGTAACTTCATCATTGTCAAGTAAATAAATATTTTTTATTTCACCAAACTTTGGTAAGCCTGAAGATTCTGAAATATCTAGAATGACGATTGACGACAGCTCAAATCGGACACCATACAGTTTCACCCATGATAATGAGTACCAACAATTATTATCGATTATACCTCGAGAATGAAAGTTTTGTCTTACATTTTCAATTTGCGCTTCTGTCATATTTGCCTTTTTGCCATAAGAGATCGTCTGTACAGTTTCATTTTTAAGAAAAGTATCGTTTAAAATTAATTGATGTTTAATAGCTATTGTTTTACAAACATTTACTCTGTTGTGTGATGCTCTGGCCACAAATTTAGATATACGATGCTTGGCTTCAAACCTCATCGTCCAGATTTGGGTAAGTGGGCCAATTTTTTTTAACATTTCTGGATAATGTGTAAGAAAATGAAACTTTGGCTTTAAGTCTGTTTCAGCAAATTTTCGATAGAGCTCGTTTAATTCAGCTACTGAAAATTTTACTTGATCAATAGTATTTTCATGGATTCTATGACTCAAAAGTTTATCCAACAATTGTCTTAATTTGATGTATAAGAACCAAACTTCGTTTTCATCTGGGACATTATATCCGACAATCAGCCCAAAATATCGAACAAGGGTAAGCATTTCAGAAGCCGAACATTTTAACTTTAATGTTGAGCCTTCTTTTGCTACAGAATCGCACGTTGTCGATGTAGAATCAGGTCCATAATTAAAATACCGTATTCTTGATTTTAAATTGTCAAAAGAAATTAGCATCTGAGTACACACTAGATTCTGTATCACAAATGGCATCACATATCGACAAGCACCCTCGAGATAGTCATGTAAAACATCTACGGCGACGTTTTGAAATAAGTCAAACCCATCTAAAGCAAGCCACGAGCATTTTTCTTTAAGACCAGTCATATGAATGTCATTTAAATGTAAATCATTTTCATAATTGACATTGTTTCTCAACAACGTGTCATCTTCATAAAGCAGTGTTTTGATTTGTTCTTTATTAGCAGTACAAATTCTACATGGCCGATTTGCAGAAAAACTTTCAACAAAACCTAACATAGCATTCAATCCTAAATTATCTCCCGTCACAGCTGCAACATAAAACTTAATTTTGCCAGTATACACATCAGTTTCAACATGAATACCATTGTTCCTTAAATCATTAAGAACATCAAAAACTTTTTGAAAAATTATGTTGTTTCCAAAGCTTGTTCTGTCTGATGAGTGAAAAAGAGCCAATAATAAAATATTTTGCAAAAGCGACACGTAGTGAGGTGGAAGACATGGTACTGAGGCATAAATAGCTCCAAGTTTATGAATCCCAGCGTGGCTTCCTAAGGGATTGCCTATTTCAAAATCGTCAAAGTAGATTATTAATGGTAAAATCATTGCATCATGCTCTACAGAATTTTCTGTCATTTTTTTCCATACTGAACCCTGAACAATATTCTCAATACCGAAAGAGTCATTTTGTACTGTGTCCAAATATTCAAGAGTATACTTCATGAAATTTTTTGATGAAAAAATTAGTTTTAAATTTTCTTTTAACGGAATCATCTGCATTGTACAATTTACTTGTACTAATAACAAACCAGCCGCTGTTTTTTTAGACTCATTACGTTGACCTACAACCACTTCAAGGGGCTCAGAATAAGTTCCTATTTCATTAAAATATTTTAAACGTTTGTGTTCCGAATCTAAATTCTCAAACGCATCGCTGAACGCGCTAAATATTTTTTTTAAAGCATTTTTAACATGAACATTATCTTGGTCTGGTGGTACCATATCATAAAACTGTCGCTCTATAATGCATTGTGATTTAGAATGAAATAATTGAAGATTTTCTACAAGAACTTGTACGGCTTTACGCGGTATTATTGGGTTAGCATATAGAGTGGAAACGAGACTTGCAGCATGGTGACCAAGAGAGTTTTCGTCTCTTTGAGTTGGTAGAGATTCCATCGTATTTGCCGTTTCGTAAGTTTCTTTGCTTGACGTTGAAGGTAAATTTGAGATATTGGCTTCTGTATCTGTATCAATCGGTTTGTTACTATTTGGATGAGGCAAGACTGACAATGATGACTGGTGCTCTCTAACTAAGTGCTTTTTGAAAGATGCAGAGGAAATATAATGACGATAACACCCTTGTTCACCACACCGAAATCCGGAAAATCCTACCGTTAATTTACAGAAAGTTCGCACATGAGTTATAAGTAAATTCGGAGACACACTGGCTTTTTTGCAATAGTAACAGGTAAACATTTTTAAAGTATTAACTCTAGATCAGTTAAAAGACTATTCACAGCCTGTGTGGGCCTGTCAAATTTAGTTTTAATATCGTAGAAACCCAATTGAATCACAAAAAGACAAAAAAAGTTTCGGTTAATTTTTAAGACTTAATTTTACTAAAATTAAAAAAAAAACACTATGGACGTCATTGACTGGAGACTGGCAGCCAGCGATGGCCTTATGTAAACAATGCTTTCGGTCCATAACACAAACATAAAGTACCTACCAAAACAAGCTACAAAATAAAAATTTAAGTGAGCACCAAAAAAGGGTGGGGCCGCCTGTCAGTATTGTATTACAATCACTGTAAACTATACAAAAATGGACTTAGCAGGTTAACGAATTAGGCCGACGAAATACGTTTTGTTATCAAACTGAGTAATTTTATTATTATGAGTAACTCACAGTGTTATTAGCTGCAGCAGTACAATCTGTAGAGATTTTTGCATTATCAATGACATCAGTGTCCCGTACAGCGTTTTGAGTTGGGTCGTTTAGCCCAGCATTCTTAATTTCAAGGTTCTAGAAAAATAATTTAAAAGCTTTATTACAAAGCATTATAAAAGTATACAGCATCGGCCCAAGAGAAAAAATCGAAAACATTTTTATTAGCTAAATACAAGATGTACAATAAACAAGTAGGTGTACAATAAACGTACATTGACACTGGTCGCTTTTTGATGTTGTAGTAGCAAATTTTTAAATTTTATTCTGGGGCCAATCTTTGGAATCATTTCTTTCAAATCTTCATCGTTTAACAGAATGGCAGTTTCAAGTGATGTTATAAGATTGTCTGAAAAATACAAATACAAACATGTACAAAACTTGTTATGTAGGTAAGTACCTACCTACTTATAATTGCCTACATGTTCAGTCGGAGAGTCAGGTCTCCTGGTTTTCAACAAAAAAAAAAAATCTTTTTAACAAAAAATTGAACCGAAGAAAAAATAAAAAAAGGAAAAAATAAAAAAATTAACGTTATAGTCCAGCTAAGCTCCACATTAATTTCGAGTCGGCGCCAAAGTTTGTATGGCGCCGCCTGTACACTGTTGAGGACCTCTTGGAACTGACTTCACTACAACATAACAGGGATCTGGAGTTGATCTAATAATGGAGACGCCATCATCAGATCCGTGTTATGTTGTGGTGTCATCACACATCATAAATGTTTGGTTAATTTCAACAGAATCGGTTCACAATTGAAAATTCAGTAGGAAAATTATCAATAAATTCCTTTTTTCCTACCCTTAGGGGCAGATATAATTTTTCATATTTAAATGGGACCGATTTTTAGATATACTCTTTCCAATAAAAAAATAATTTTTGAAATCGGACCACTCAATAAAAAGTTATGAGTGGTCATACATAAAAAAAATATACGTGTCGAATTGAGAACCTCCTCCTTTTTTTTTCCTCGGTTAAAAAATGCTGTCCGTTACCGTTTAGTAAAGTTTACAACTTTATCCAACAAGCAATAATAAGGTTTTAAACTTGTTTGTAATTAGTATTATACAGATTTTTTGGTCAGTGGGTCGTCTTAGGGGAATAAAACAATACCTACTTGTCAAATACGTCTGTCTGTTGTTTGTGGGTGAAAAGGCTATCAGACAAGTTCAAACATGCCACCAAAGATGAGAGTGAAAATAACTCAATGAGTGAAAACGAGGGGTTATGTTATGACGCAAAATACTATTTCAAAGTGCGACAGATCTAAGAAAATTTATAATCTAAATAAAACAAAAAATCTTGGTTAAAGTTTAGTATCGTTTGGCAGGAGGGGGGGAGTGGGAGTGGGTGAGGGAGATGGGGGCCTGTCCCCCCATCTCTTTGGTACCATTCCCATGAAAAGGTAACTCACCGTCTCCGAGAAAAGTGATTTTCTGCAACCTAACCTCAAAACACTTAAAAGTTGCCTAAAAAGCGTAGTCGGTAACCCTAACCTAACCTCGCTCTTGCATCCTAAGTATTCCTGGTAACAGTTGTAGCTGCCTTTTATACACATACAATAAGTAGGAGTAGAACACATTCACGAAACTCTAGGAGAAACGGAATTACGGAATGATCAAAATCGGATGACAGTGACATTATTTTGACATAGATTGACGTATTTTTTAAAATTTCCGTTCCGTTTTAAGAATTTTGCACGATATTTTACACAACAGACATTATGTTGTATCAGATTTGGTTGTCAATCACCCATTTTAACGTTCCGTTTTCGCTTTTATTCGATTTGAGGTTAGAAATATGCATTACCTTTTAATAAGAGTGGTAGCGTTATAATCGGGGACCCAAGCCCTACCAGTTTTAACCATTTTTATCCCCCAACTCCTGCCAAACGATACTAGACTCAAGCCAAAATCTTGACTAAATAAAACCGAGAAACTGGCTTACCTTGAAGGAATGGTATTATTTCAGATAAACCGGCGTTTAATATCTCTTCCATAAATTCCATGATGGCTACGCTACGACGCGTTTTAGCACAAAATCACTAATCATAATTCAGCCAGACTTCGTGTTGTTCGGTCTGTTTTTCTCAGGCGACTGCTGAGTTGCTGACTGCCGCGCCGTTGCCGCGAGGCGGGGGAACCGCCGGGGGCGGGGCGTCACCGGGTGACCAACGGGTGACGGGCTGATGCAACACATTACCTTATTTGGTAGCGTTTCGTGACCTTCGCGATGTTTCTTTATTTTATTTTTTTTCTTTACCCTTGCGGGAAGGCAAAGGAATCTAGCCCATGCAGCCTGATCTTATGTTATTGATTAACACATTTTGTAATCAAAGGCAAAATGCAAAGTCTTTTTTTTTTATAATAGTTCTTCACTTTCTGGTAAATTCTAGTGTTCGATTCTATAATGTCCAATTTTTGGCTGATTCCCTGTTTTAGAGCCTCTGCGCAGTGCCTTGCGGGGGAGCGCGGTGCGTTTATTCTAACGTGCGGTCAGTGTAGCCAACCCTACAGTTTTAACTGTAGATCTACAGTTTTTTGTAAATTCTCTCAGTTTTTAGTTTAGGCCTCGAAATCTAAAGTTTTTTATTTAAGATGATGGTGTCTCTGTTTTGTTTGCTACGTAGTCCGTATACTAAGTCAGCTTCAGTAAAAAATTTGCTACGTAGTCCGTACACTAAGTTAGCTTCAGTAAAACCTACTACTATCGGACTGGAATTAATTGTCAATCGATTTATTAGATGGCGTTAATGGTGGACATAGTGAGTAGATCGTTCGGTCGATGTCTGTTTTACCGACATTCCATTGTTTGCTTTTTTACTTAGGTACTCGGGAATCCCCGTGAATGCTTTGACTATCGAGTTATATGGTACCTTTATTGTCATGAGTTATTTTCAGGGCAAGTTTCCTCAAAAATCACTAGTCACTTTTTCTGAAGTGCTGTATTAGCTTAACAATACTAGTTTTTAGATAATACTAATGTTACTTGACGTAGAAAATAAATGTATCTTTGAGACTTTTAACATTTAATTTGATTAAAACTTTGATGATTACATGTTTTTTTTTTGTTTTTAATTCCTTCGCTATGATGTATTTTATTTACTACTATCACATTACTGTTGTTAGTTAAATTTTCGCACTTCTTTGTATTTAACTGTGACTGGAATGCACCCGCAACGGAAATTATGTAATTTTGCAACAAAACTCATTCATGACACGTCAGCATGGCAACCTAACATGTTTGTTTACTTTTTATTTTCATGAACTTCCCTAAAATACTATATTTTTCCCACTGTTTGAAAAAATACTATTATCCTTCAAATCAAATCTTTTATTGTGGGCATAGGTTATACAGATGATCAAACAATAAAATTTAGACATACAATAATTATGTATTACAGCAGGTATTCTGGAATAACTTACAAAACTACATACCAAATCAAACTACCATACAAATTATATAACAACAAACTACTACAATTATGTTTAATACGTATAATATCTAGTTATTTAAGAAATCGTGGATCAAAACAAAAGGTGGCAACTCTATGCACATGTTATCGTTATAAACTACAATATGAGTCACTATCTGTGTATAGGTACTTATTAGGTATTGCGTAAAAAGGGTACCCAAACGGTATTGGGTACACCGTACATCCCTTGACAGCCCTAGGCTAAGTTATTTTCACGGCAGTGCGCGGCGCTTCCTAGATCTCCATGCGATACAAAAATATGTGCCGTAGATTCACCGCTGCAGCGAGAGGCCAACGGTGACTCTACCGCATGCGTTTATTTCACGGCAATGCGCGCACTTCTATGACACTATATTTCATAGATTAGGCGTTAGTAAAAGGCAAGGCAATGCGCGCAGGCTCTTAGATTTCGTAATTCCATTTGTTTGTCGGTTCCTTGTTTTAAATTTCGTTAATCGTGTTTCGAATGAAATTGTATAAGGTTAAAAATGCTTCTTTTATTAAGGCGAATACAATGTTAAGGGGAATAATGACACAAATTGTTATCAACACAAAAAATTCTTATACAATTATTTTAATTTTCCGTTGTTAGACATTTCGTTCGCGAACAAAAACAAATATATCTTCGACACAACACTATGCCGCCGCGCGATCAAAAGCAAAATAATATTTATAATTTGATAATATTAAAAAATCCATTATGGCGGGGCCAACTTTTTTGTTTTGGGCCGATTTCAATGAAACTCGGTTTTTGGTACTATTTTGACAAAGTAATAACGCAATGTTGAAAATATTAAAAAATCCAATATGGCGGCCAACTTTTTTGTTTGTGGGCCGATTTCAATGAAACTCGGTTTTGGTACTATTTTGACAAGGAAATAACAACGCAATGTTGAAAATATTAAAAAATACATTAAGGCGACCAACCTTTTTGTTTTTGGGCCGATTTCGATGAAACTCGGTTTTTTATACTATTTTGACAAGGAAATAACGCAATGTTGAAAATATTGAAAAATCCAATATGGCGGCCAACTTTTTTGTTTTTTGGTCGATTTCGATGAAACTCGGTTTTTGATACTATTTTGACAAGGTAATAACGCAATGTTGAAAATATTAAAAAATCCAATATGGCGGCCAACTTTTTTGTTTGTGGGCCGATTTCAATGAAACTCGGTTTTGGTACTATTTTGACAAGGAAATAACAACGCAATGTTGAAAATATTAAAAAATACATTAAGGCGACCAACTTTTTTGTTTTTGGGCCGATTTCGATGAAACTCGGTTTTTTATACTATTTTGACAAGGAAATAACGCAATGTTGAAAATATTGAAAAATCCAATATAGCGGCCAACTTTTTTGTTTTTTGGTCGATTTCGATGAAACTCGGTTTTTGATACTATTTTGACAAGGTAATAACGCAATGTTGAAAATATTAAAAAATCCAATATGGCGGCCAACTTTTTTGTTTGTGGGCCGATTTCAATGAAACTCAGTTTTGGTACTATTTTGACAAGGAAATAACAACGCAATGTTGAAAATATTAAAAAATACATTAAGGCGACCAACTTTTTTGTTTTTGGGGCGATTTCGATGAAACTCGGTTTTTTATACTATTTTGACAAGGAAATAACGCAATGTTGAAAATATTGAAAAATCCAATATGGCGGCCAACTTTTTTGTTTTTTGGTCGATTTCGATGAAACTCGGTTTTTGATACTATTTTGACAAGGTAATAACGCAATGTTGAAAATATTAAAAAATCCAATATGGCGGCCAACTTTTTTGTTTGTGGGCCGATTTCAATGAAACTCGGTTTTGGTACTATTTTGACAAGGAAATAACAACGCAATGTTGAAAATATTAAAAAATCCAATATGGCGGCCAACTTTTTTGTTTGTGGGCCGATTTCAATGAAACTCGGTTTTGGTACTATTTTGACAAGGAAATAACGCAGTGTTGAAAATATTAAAAAATCCAATATGGCGGCCAACTTTTTTGTTTTTGGGCCACAGTAATTTCATGATGCGACTGACGTCATAAAGATTCTATGTACCGAACACAGTCAGCAAATAACGGAGTTCGTAAAATGAGCCAGGATACGTAATAACTGATGATGTAGGCGGAGACATTATTAATTATCCAGTGTGCGTAAAATGTATCGGCATATCCCCTACCCTGCTCGTACATTATGTACGTAACCGGGGGCCTAAGTCTACTAATTTATAAACGTCACAATGGTCTCTCAATGGTAAGTTTTTGACAGATTTGCCATACAAAAACTGTCAAAAACACACCATTGAGAGACCATTGTAACGTTTATAAATTAGTAGACTTAGGCCCCGGGACCATTACTTAATGAGACGGATTCAGTACAATGATTTGGCAACCAGTTACTGTTTTAAAGAGCCTGGATACTGAAATAAGGCGGCTGTATAACGTCGTACTTACGTATAGCGCATACATATTTTATGTTACGGGTTAAGTAAATTACGTATGCTGCTCTGTGCGGAATCAATAAACCGCATACGTAAATTTTAAGAGTGCGCTACAGTAATTTCATGATGCGGCTGACGTCATAAAGATTCTATGCACCGAACACAGTCAGTAAGTAAACGGAGTTCGTAAAATGAGCCAGGATACGTAATAACTGATGATGTAGGCGGAGACATTATTAATTATCCAGTGTGCGTAAAATGTATCGGCATATCCCCTACCCTGCTCGTACATTATGTACGTAACCGGGGCCATTACTTAATGAGACGGATTCAGTACAATGATTTGGCAACCAGTTACTGTTTTAAAGAGCCTGGATACTGAAATAAGGCGGCTGTATAACGTCGTACGTATAGCGCATACATATTTTATGTTACGGGTTAAGTAAATTACGTATGCTGCTCTGTGCGGAATCATTAAACCGCATACGTAAATGATAAGAGTGCGCCACAGTAATTTCATGATGCGGCGGACGTCATAAAGATTCTATGCACCGAACACAGTCAGTAAGTAAACGGAGTTCGTAAAATGAGCCAGGATACGTAAATGATTATGTAGGCGGAGACATTATTAATTATCTAGTGTGCGTAAAATGTATCGGCATATCCCCGACCCTGTTCGTACATTATGTACGTAACCGGGACCATTACTTAATGAGTCGGAGTCAGTACAATGATTTGGCAACCAGTTACTGTTGTAAAGAGCCTAGATACTGAAATAATGCGGCTGTATATCTTCGTTCGTATAGCGCATACATTTTTCCTGTTGCGGGTTAAGTAAATTACGTATGCTGCTCTGTTAATACATATGCGGCATCATTAAACCGCATACGTAAACGTTAATAATGCGGGCACAGTAATTTCATGATGCGGCTTACGTATTAAGGATGCGGCCTCATTACAAGTAACTTGTTTACATTGTCTTTACAGAGCATTATGCCGCATACTTACTTAACATGGTGTCGTTTCATTATAAGTATGGCTCTTATAATTTTCATGTCAAAAGCACATTATACGTATCTGGCTGCCAGTACATTACAAATTTGCCAATTTTAAGTAGCCCGTTTTTCTCAGTGCAAGTACTCTTCATTAGCTAGACGAGAACACCCAGAGATTATGTGTCTGATTGATTCTCCCGGACGGTGGCATGCCCGGCAGATGTCAACCGTACCACCTTTCACAAAAAATCTCCGGTAGTTGTTCGTCAGTCATCATAACTTCGTCAATTATTGCACAGACAAAATCTTCGGTTTACTTAAAGATGTCAAAGAAACGCAGCCAGGCTACGGACGCTAGAAGATCTACATCGGGCCCATGTAAGGCCTGGAAAGAGCGTCCGTGAAGCTCCTTACTCTACCATACCTACATGCTATCATAAGTGTCCAACACTACAGGTTTGCGCTAGTCCTCTTAAGCCAAAGAGAGCGGGGTGAAGCCCTTGTCCACCGCGGCCACATCTCGATGCATCCTCACGTCGGTTTCTAGGAAATATTCCGAGACTGCATTTCTCGCAATTGTGGAGGGTCTTAGCGTTTAAGAACCCTCGACCCCCACACTTTCGCGGGATATACAGTCTCTTTACCGATGACCATGGGTGATGCATCCGATATGCAGTCAGCAACGTACGGACCCTCCTATCCAGGGCGTCGAGTTTGCGAGTTCGGTCTGAGTCCATTTGAGCACGCCGAAAGAGTACATCAAGACCGGCATGACCCAATCGTTTAAGGCGCGCACCTTGTTTCCGCCTGATAAAAGACTGTTAAATATTTTTTTCAGGCGGCTAAAGAAGCGTTCCATCAACGATTGCTTCATGTCAGTAACATTGATGCCCAACGCTTCCGACATACCCAAATACTTATAGGTTTCGGCTGCGGAAAGGGCCCGAAGGTTTATGGAAACCGAGAGATAAGTTCCCACGGATTCCACAATCTCTCCTCGCTTTACATGCATGAACGCACATTTGTCCACACCAAAATCCATCTTGATGGCGCTACTGAAGGTTTCAGTTACTTTCAGTAGCTCCATCAGTTGCAAATTGTTGGGGGCAAAGAGTTTTAGGTCATCCATGTAGAGGAGGTGATATATTTACCCTACCACCTCTCCTCAGTCGATAGCCTATACCTGAATCCTACAGCAGTGTGTTTAGAGGATTCAGGGCTAGGCAGAACCAAAGCGGACCCAAACTGTCGCCCTTCAAATATCCCTCGCTTGATTATTATTATTTATTTTTTAAAGCCCGTTGTCCCACTGCAGGGCAAAGACCTCGCTACCCCTCCTTCCACTACTCTCTGTTTAGTCCTGCTAGTGACTAGTTCTTGTTAAATGAGACCAGCTCATCCCGCTATTTCCGTCTGGGCCTGCCGCGATGTCGCTTGCCATTAGAAGGTAATGCTAATGCATAGGTGGTTTTAAAGTTACAAATTATTTATTAAGGGATGGTAACAAGCAGGTTTCACACAATTGTGAGGTGCCTTGCGTTATCTAGGTTTCTATTCATTTCACCTTCTGTTCCAATCTACATCTAGTGGCAGCGCTTTGTGCTTGCCGCTGCGCCGCGTCGTTACAAAACGTTCAAAGTACCGCAGACACACTCTGTATGGTAACCATATCTGTAGGAAATCGTTTGTGAAATCCTATCACTGCTGTGAATGCGAGCGAAACGGAACATTTAATCGTAAAAATATAATACGTACATATCGCTCCGGCAGGTAATCTACATGTGTTATAAGAAAGCCTAACTTGGGCTGAGAATACTGTATATATTGCGGTATGAGTTAACTGACAGAAGTGACGATTTCTCGATATGTAAGGAAAAAGCGTTATGCCTCCATGCGACGTTTTCTGCCTTTCTCAGTCTCTTTTTATTATAGAGGGTGGCAGGAACCGCAACGAGCATAATTATTATTTTGAAGCCCCTGCGTTAAATTTCTTCAAATGTTATTTGAATAAAAAATGTTGTCTCTTACAGTTTCACCGCGTTTTTTTCTATGAAACAGCCGGTATTTTGTGATTAGGATCATATGCTGAATTCATGGTTACAGTTGGCGTGTCGATGTCCCGGCCAACTTGTAAACGAGTGTGTGTTCTCGCCAATATCGCGTCAAATACTTCGTTCTTGCCTGGATCCGTACGCGTTTTTTTTTTAAATAAAGCATCTTCCAATTACATAAAATAAAAACGGGTTTAGGAGCTTAAACTTACAGATTGGTTATAAATTATTTCCATTTGTTGTAGTAATCGTGTATAATCTGTTCTTCAGTTTGAAACCCGGAGTTGTGAAGTTATCGGCGGTTAATAGAACAACTTGAAACCGTAAATCACTCGATATAGTTCGTCAGTTTCCAATGAAC
Organism: Polymixis flavicincta; assembly: GCA_949987655.1. NCBI lineage: Eukaryota > Metazoa > Arthropoda > Insecta > Lepidoptera > Noctuidae > Polymixis > Polymixis flavicincta. Next base: position 24,553,878 of record OX465188.1, on the reverse strand, counting down.
ACTGTTCGATATTCAATCAACATGGCATTAATTGGTTTTTCTCAACAACACGTAATCCGCTAAGTTAAACGATTTACGAACTGATTACTTGATAATTAATACACATTAAATTATAGTTATAATTGTTAGATAATACTAGTTTTGCTTGCCTAATTCATTGCATAAGTGGAGATTAGCAAATAAACAGGATGAGGTAAATGAAGTTAACGTTGAACCGGACGTGGCGAAAATCAAAAGTCATTTATTCAAATTAGGCTGAGAATCAGCAGTTTTCGAACGTCAAAATTATATGAAACAGTCCCCAAAACGTCCAGCCTTCACCACCTCCTAGTGCTTTAGCTGCGAAGAAGCGGCGCAACAAAAACTTGGATGAGCACAACGAACATCATGAGCTTTATTTTTATTTTTATCAGTTCCTCATCTCGTACGTACAGAGACTAATAGCCCTCTACCAAGTGAATTATTAGAGCTTGTCTATCGTTTCTTAGCCAAGTATTTACTTGTTTCGGAGTAGCGCGTTAATGAAAATGAGTTAAAACAATAAAGCGCTTCATCTCCGGTCCCGCGGCGTCACAAGAAAGTTCGTTTTACGTTTCAACTAAAGACTTTCATAAATATCCTTGCACAAAACATGTAGCCATAGTCTGTTATAAAAGTATCGGATAAAAATGTAAACAAACCCTGTTCAGGTTATGTTCTAAAGCAATCACTCGCTAAAAGGATTCGTAATATTAAGACGTTTTAATTTTCGGGAATCCCAGGCTGATTTCCGGCCGCCATAGGCATGGGCTTGCGGACGGCGAGTAATGGGTAGCTCGCTGTCCGGTAAGGACCAGGCTCAGGTCGACGACGTGCTGTGTTCCACGCGCGCCGCATAGAGACGTCAGCACAAACCGATGGGGCTCGTAAGGGCCGATGCCTGCCAGGGGTGCGGGTTTGTCCGAAAGAGATACCGCCGCCCCTGGCATACAGGCTAATGAGGGAACACGGGTGGGTTTTAGTCAGTAAAAGTCTGACACGCCCTCCTGCTCCACCGAGAGTGGGAGAAGTTATTTGATCATTTCCCATCAAAAAAACAAAAAAAAAAACAAAAGAAAAACACTTGTTATATGTATAATACATATCTAAATGTATAAAAGGATAAACTGACTGACTGACAAATCAACGCACAGCCGAAACTACTAAAACTAGGAACGTGAAATTTTGCACACGGCTTCCTTCTATAATGTAGGGAGAAGCTAAGAAGGGGTTTTTGGAAATTCGACCTTTAAGGGGGTGAAAAGGGGGATTTTGTTTGTTTGAAAAATCGTATTCCTTGCCTTAAAAAACTTGAAACTTGGCACAAATACTTATGTACGTAAATTATCATCATCATCATCATTTCAGCCGAAAGACGTCCACTGCTGGACATAAGCCTCTTATTGTTTTTCTAAACTACACCCTAAAGGGGGATTGGGGGGTGTCAAAGTTTGGTATGGAAGAATTTTAACGCGCAGTCTGATTAACTTTTTTCGAAAATCAAGCCTTATAGGGGTAAAAAAGGGTAGTGAATTTTACAAAGGGATGATTTTACTGCGTGTCTAGATTAACTCGAAAATTGGTATACACCTATAACTCAAATAATGTACAAGAAACAAAAGACTTAAAAAAAAAAAAAAACTCCTTTGAGGGTATAGATATAGTTTGTTTGAAGAGTTCTCTGTGGAGAAGTAAATAATGTACACATATATTTGAATCATATTATTATAAACTTGCTGAGGTGGTTTTGGGCGAAGGATAGTGATCACATCACTTTATACAATTTATCCTACTAATATTATAAATGTGAAAGTTTGTGAAGCTGTTGGGATGTTTGTTATTCAATCACGCAAAAACGACTGAACGGATTTGGATAAAATTTGGCACACAAATAGATTACAACCTACATTAATACATAGAATACTTTTTATCCCGGTGGTACGTTCCCGCGGGACAATTTCCGACTTCTACGCGGGCGAAGCCACGGGCGGAACCTAGTTATATTATAAATTTTAATTGAAAAAGTGTCGCAAGTGCATGTCAGACTCGCACACGAAGAGTTCCGTACCCTTTATTTTTTTTATAGAGTGTGTAGTTTTATTGTCGCAATTAAAAAAAAATTAACGTTTATTATTATTATTTTTTAACTTTATTTTATTATATTATTTGTTCTAAATCAAAATCAAAATCAAAAGTCATTTATTCAAATTAGGCTGAGAATCAGCACTTTTCGAACGTCAAAATACATAAGACAGTCCCCCAAAAACGCCCACCCTTCGACACTTCCTAGTGCTTTAGCTGGGAAGAAGAAGTGGCGCAACAAACTCCCCAGCAGCACAGCTGTCTGTTTAGTCGGATGGACTTGATTCTATACATACATAGGCAAAGTAATAAACAATAACGCATATTACCAAAAATAAAAGTTTCCTGGTATAAAGGGCTATATATGTCAATAACTAATGACTTATTAGATAGATAATAAGAAAACACTTGGTCAATAAAAAGGTTCTAATAGCGACAATAAAAATACACACTGTATAAAAAATCAACTGTCTCTCTATTGTGGTTGTTGATATATACATCCCGCTGATAAACAACCAGACGGATGGATGGTCAGATAGCGGAGGCTTAATAATAGTGTCTCGTTGGCAACCCTTGGGGCACTGAACCCTAAAACTATCGTCAAAATTGAAGTTATAAAAATAACCGCAATATTCATTTATAGGAAAAAGTCTTCATGGTAATTTAAATAAGAATTTCGTTTTTATTTTTCAAATAATCAAATCGAAATACTGTGTTTGTAAGTGGCACTACGAATTGGCATAAATAAGTTATTTTTTTGATGTATTTGTTTTTTCGTAGGTTTGGAACTGAGCATACCTACTCTATTCGTAGACATTTCTTGTTAGTACCTACTACATCTCCTAGATTTTCATACAGTTTATTTATGCATTCTGTTTCAAATGGACGTGTTTTGAGACTAAACTCTGTTGCACCGCAAGTTTTCTCACAAATTCACCGGTTATAGGATCAGAACTAAGTTTTATAGCTTGTGTCGACTTCCTGAGGCGTGCTCATGTAAAGTTAGCTGGCGACGCGATGGGAACGGATTCGGTACAACTATGGTACGTATATGTATACCTAGCACCTATTATAACAAAAGCTTTATGGATATGTTTTTTGTATGTGTTGGCGTTCGTCACAGTCAATTTGAATAGTAACTGAGTTCGTTTTCTAAAGATAAACACAGTTTTACGGTTTCCAGTACTTGAATGCTTCTCGGTAGTTGTCCTTAAATAATAGTGAAGGATCAAAATCAATCAAAATCAAAATTGTTTTATTTCATTATTACACGTTGAATATAATACAGTTGGTGGCGACTCCTTTTAAGCAAATAGATGCCTGTGCCAGGAGGCGCCGCTCTTTTAAATCTTACAAATTTGTGCAACATGTAACTAAACAAAAGTTAATGAGATAATAATTCTTATTTATTATAATTAGTCTGTTGGTGTGTGTGTGTGTGTTTGTGTGAGTGTGTGTATGTGTGTGTGTGTGGGTGTGTGTGTTTGAGTGAGTGTGTGTGTGTGCATTAGTGTGCGTGCTTGTGTTTATGTGTGTGGTTATTTTATCCGGAGCAGATTTTACCTTATATTTAATAGAAGATTCTCTACTTCATCGTAGCATAATTTGTTTATCCACTTAATCAGTAACGACTTGCATTCTTTAAACGGTTTAGTATGAATATCTATATGTTTATTTACTTTATTATACAAGAAGGACGAGCGTTTGTCGTACTGTATATTAGCAAATTCTGTTTTTACAAATTGGTTGGCAGCGATATTGTATTTCCTTCTTCTAGCTAATACATTAGGATCGAAGGGTAGTGTTTTATATTTTTTCAAAACTATGTGTACAATATACAATTTCCGGACTGATAATAAATGACTTGTTTGATATAGCTCATAGGTGGGAAAGATCCTTTTTTTGAAGTACATTACTTTTATTAATGTCCGTTGCGCTCTTTCAACATCAAGGAAACGTGTTTTACGCGCGCCCCCCCAAATAGAAATACAATATATTATTACAGATGGTACTAGCGAGATATACACTTCATTCAGAAGATTTTTCCCTGAGCCATTCCTTGGGACTATGTGTCGTAGTGTTTTGAAAATCCAAATAAATTTTCGTATTCTCGCAGTCATTTGTTCAATTTGAGAGTACCAGGACAGGCTTTGGTCCAACATAATACCTAAGTACTTTACGTGGTTAACTTTGCTGATGGTTGGACAATTGCAGCCGTAATCAACCGTCCTCCTACACTCATGTATTTTAATGTTGAAATTAGGTTCTGGTTGGACATTTTTGTATATTGAGAAGCAGATATAATTAGTTTTGCTCTTGTTTAACGTAAGGAGGTTTGTCTTTAGCCAAGAAGCCACTTTCAACATACCTTTTTCTGTGTTGGTTTTGGTTTCAGCCCAGGTTGAGCCAGTGAAGACGATTGCGGTATCGTCGGCATACGAAAATATTTTTGCTTTATTGATTGTCATATTAAGGATACAGCGGGTTTCACGCTTTAAAACCTAATATACTGAATATAGCCGCTCACTACGCGCGGCTCATACAAGTAAAGTGCACCGGTGTACAATAAAGTAGGTACACACCACGACTGATATTAAACTGTAAATTGTTAGTTTCTCACAGGCATTGGCTATAACCATACGTCCTGTCACATGTTGTGCGCCTAGAACTAATGTTACGGGGACATTCGTGTCGGTCTGTCCCAAAGAAATAATATGTGTGTAAAACCGACGTCAAAATTGCTACTTTGGACTGTTTTGCAACACAAAAAAAAAAAACATATTGCTATCCCTGTCAGCTTTTTAAGATTTACAGATTATAGATTACAATAGTAACCTGATAAACATTGCAAGCTTACATAGCTTGCAATGTGTGTGGTATGCCAAAAAATATATTAATATCAATTTATCTTTGACTATTTCTTGTACGTCGTAATTTTATAGATAAATAGAAAACTTACCTAGGAATATTCTCGTAAAGGAACATTTTGTGTATATATTTGTGTATAAACAGACTATATGAGTAGAACCTTTTCCCGGGCGTCCCTAAGGACCAAACTAACCGCTGGCCCTTAATTGAATCATATCAAATATACCCTCATTGTGACCATTGATACCATTCTCAAGTTTATTTAGGTTACAGGGTCCAGATATTAATCAGCTAATGTAATATCTCTCAAAATAAATGTGGCGTGTAAAGGCAAATGTGCGTAATACATTGACCGCCCGTTTTATGTAAGAGTCGGGCACGAGGCTACTTATCGCGTAATGGATTGGAATGTTAATCATTTGAAAGGCGTACAGACGACGTCGTTTTACTTTCTGCAGAAAAAATGTGTAATGAAGAGTAAAAGCTGTGCAAACATGTTTCTTCGCCACGTATGTACCAAATAACGTAAAATACGTTTTCCGCATAATTACTTTCGTCAATGATTTCTGTGCCTACGTTACCAATATGCCCCACGTTACATGAAAGTCACAGTCATTGGTGAAATATATTAGGTAGAAAGTGAATGCAAAAATCTTGTTTTTTTTTGCAAGTTCAAACTTAGTAAAGAACACGACAATCTGTTAATTAAGTCTGCAAAAAGCTCCGCATTAGGGTACTAATACACATTACTTTTATCTGCAGAACTTCTTCGCACAAAGCGTGCAGGGTAACTGGTAAAGTAGAGACTAATTAAAAGATGGGTTCTCCTTTTGTAATTAGCAAACTGCGTTACTAAGGGGTAAGGCGACGTCACAAAATGGTTCGGTACAGAAGGTTGGCTCTGTTCGAGTGATGACTGGCATACGCACACGAAGACACATAGTACCTACATACGTAAGTAGATCTCAAATAAATGTCAGTCGTAGGTGCGCGTGCACTAGTTGTACGTGAAGCGTGTCTATGTGTAAGTGGGTTTTCACTTGTTGTATGAAGCCAGCCTTCTGTACGTGTATATTTAGTGGTAGTGTTCCTTCAGTACGCACTGAGAACGGCTCAGTAATAGCTCCTTTGAGTTTATTCCCTAGACAAGCTTTAACATTTCTAGTTTAAGTTCTCCCCGCGAGCTTGTCCGCGTCAAATATATTGTGCCTCGCTCGCCGTGTAGCATCGCAACGCCCCGCGCGCCCGTACTATTAGGTACTTTATTTTCGCTTAGCGTTATTTCTGGTTTTTTTTATTTGTTTCGGTTCGTACGGGTTAGCCTATAATCTTCCTCGTTAATTGTGCTACCAAATACAAATTTTTTTTTTAAATCCGACTGGTCGGTCGTTCCAGACATTACTGCGTCCGGAACAAGTAATTTCACGCGGATGCAGTCGCGGGCAGAAGCTAGTACATAAATTATTTTATTTATTATTTATTTATTTAAGGAAAAACAAACAGTAGCACAATAAGAGATAGACATAAAATTATCTTAAATATTACGTTTTGAACAATTATGCTACCCACTACGTTCTCCACGGATTACAATTAAAGTATTTAAAAACTAGCTAGTAACAGAGATACAATACCAATACAATACAACAGTCATTGTCAAAGAACAACAAGTGACTGGATTTTAATTAATAAAAGAAAATAAAGGAAAAACTAAATTAAAAGAAAAAGTAAAGATTAAGAGCGTACATTATTAAATATTGCGCTATTTTAAATGACTTTGCAGATCTTTTAGGGTTGCTTGGATTTGCTTCTTAAATACATGTTTACTAAGAAAAAGAATGTCGATTGAATTAAACTCATTGTTATATGTGTCCACCAAACGATGAAGTGGTGAACGCGAGCCAGCGTTGGTTTTACAGAGGCTAGTAGCAAATAAACGTCGAGTGCGCACTTCACGCACGTGAACTGTTCGAGGAACCAGGTAACACAGACTCCCAACTAAGTCCGGACAATCAAAATGATTGCGGCACACATTGAACAGAGTCATAACTTCCAGAAGTTTTCGTCTAGACTTTAAGGTCAGAAGATCATACTTTTTAAGAAGTAAGTGATATGACATTTTTCTCCTATAACATCTGAAATTCATAGCAGTAAATGAGTAGTTTCCTACTCAGTTATTTTGTGTGCCAGCTTAGTGAAATGGAGGCAGATATTTTCCTTTTACGGTTGAGTAGACGAATTGCGGTTAAAATCAACAGCAACTACGTTTTGACTTCGCAAAAATATATTTTGCAGACAAACGACAACTGTTCTAACTACCTACTTAGTTGTGAAACTTCGTGCACGCTGTAGTCTAGATTATAACTTTTTCTTTTCATGACATTTGTGAACTCATTAGAACTTTACTCAGTTATCAGTTTTCATCGGTGAGCTCGTTAAGAATTTATAAAAATTCTAAAAAGAAGATTAATATTATGATTATGCTTTATGTGATAACTTGTGCATGAACACTTACTCTTTGGAATAGGCCTAATTTTTCTTAATGACCGACTCTTTTGACGATTCAGAAGTGCTTGCAAATGGTTTAACTGAAATAAATGGTTTGGGTTTGGAATACCAATATCAATACCAAGCATTACCTAGTAGCTGTGTTGTGGAGGTCAGATAGGCAGTGGGTCCATAACAATACTGGTATTCGTTTGCATTCAGTTAGGCTGGAAGCCGACCCCAACATATTATTCAGTTGAGAAAAAACCTAGGCAGATGAATGCCATTTAATCATACGTCTGATTAATTGCTTTTGAGTTAAACTGTACCAGATACTACAAATACCTACAGAAAAATCCTCTTTCCTAGGAATTTCTTTAAAATCTTGGCTCAGTGCATCGAGACTAGGAAGAAAAGTTAAAGCAGTTTATTTATATAATAGTGCTACACGTGCTTAGTGCGAGTGGTAGATCCAGCCATAGTGATGTGGTACCAGCCATAGTGATGTGGTACCAGTCATAGTGATATGGTACCAACCATAGTGATGTTGTATCAGCCATAGTGATGTGGTACCAACCATAGTGATGTGGTACCAGCCACTGATTTTTCAGATATAGTTGCAGTTAATACAGATTCGAGATTACTATAATGTCGTTCGAGTTTTCATTAAGCATCTTCATCATTTCAGTCGATGGCGCCCACTGCTGGACATAAGACTCCCCCTAGCATTGCCACTTCGTCTGTGCATTCATAATATAATTTATTTAGGTATGAAACAACGAACTAATCTGCGACTACCACAGACACCTACAATACATGCTACAATCATTAGATAAAGAGAGTGGAAAATGTGGAATGACTATGAATCTGGAGAAAACTCGCATAGTGACCAACGGAGAAAATACAGCGGTAAAAGTATCATCACAAGAAATAGAGTACGTGGAAGATTATGTCTACTTAGGACAGAGATTTACCTTCAAGGAGCAAACTGCAGGCGAAATAGAGCGTAGAATAAAACTCGCTTGGAAGAGATATTGGTCACTGAAGTACATTTTCAAATCCAAACCCCCAAACTAGAGAAAAAAGCATTCGAAACTGTCCTGTCTCCCACAATACTCTACGGATGCCAGAGCTGGGCACTAACAAAAGAAATTATACTCAAACTCCAAGTCTTCCAGCAGCGGGCCGTCGAACGAAGTATGTTGGGACAGAATTCGAAACTCTCAAATCAGAACTAACACAAAACTGATAGATGTAGCAGACTTAGCATGTAGGCTAAAATGGTGATGGGCAAATCAAATGATGGGTGATGGGTAGGTGTTGATTTCCGATTTAATTTAAAAATGACAACCCAATCCAACACCGGCCGAATGTATGGTATTAAGTCAGCCTTTGTAACTTATTGTGTGCAAGAAGTTTAAATGCATGTAAATTGCTATATAGATACGTGATTAATCCCTAGATATTATTTTTAAGTCTTTAAGACGGTTGATAAGTGTAGCGCGCAGGGCCACGCCACGGGCGGCGATATAACGAGCTGTTGAAACAATAACAATAAATAACAAAGAAATAGCGCGAAAATGAACAGCTAAAAGCTTTCCATTAGAGTGAGACCTTGATCATATCGGACGTATCCGAAACTAAGAGATATTTGAATTGTAATATGTCAGCTGCTTTTAAAGTTACGTTTATTGAATTCAATTCACATTGTAAATTTTATTGTTAAATCGAATAAATATAGGTAAACATCGTGAGGAACCCGGCATGACCTAGACCCAAGAATTTGAAAACATGTGACATCTACAACCTGCACTGGACCCGCGTGGCGGATTACGGCCCACTCCCTCCCACCAAGAGAAGGCCTGTGTCCCAGCAGTGGGAACATTATAGGCTGATAATGATGAATAAATATTATCACACAAGAAGATGAGTCACAGTGAGCATTTCCTTTATGTTTTACATGTTTTTGCTGGAATATCTCTAGGTAATTTGTAAATTAAGTTTATGACAGTTTCTTTCTCCATATTAATGTGTATGCTACCAAGCAAGACTATAACAATAGTTTAATTAAAAGGAAGATTTAGAATTGATTATTATTGTTCATACTGATACATTATTTAGAATGAGCAAAAAGTAACAATTGTTCAATAAAATTTTTTTAATAGTCTCATTTTAAATTCAAATTATTATAAATAAATACTAAAAATGTTATTAATAGCAATTGATTCAGTAATATAGGTACTTCAGATGATAATAAGGTAAGTCTTAAGGATTGGAACAAAATTTCAGTTTTGGGGTACCCAGTTTTGGGCAAAGGCCTTCGCCATGCATTTCCATAATTTTCTATCTTTGGCGATCCTGTTCCAAGTTGGTCCCGTGAATCACGCGGCGTCGTCGTCCCAACAAAAATTTAACAAAGCAATAGGTACAATGGTAGTCTAAACAAACTCTGAATTTCATTTTCTAATTCGTAATATTAGTCCGGAAGTCCGTTTGGAATTCATAAAATACTTTCTTTCTCACTAACATTTTCCAAGAATGGAATCATTTTCTGCTGGTAATACATGATGGAGGTCGAGTTTCTCCTTTGTGAACACGAGAATATTTTCTGTTCCTTGATAAATGGAGTTATACTTTATTTTATGAAATAAAATTCAAAAAATGTTTTTATATTACTTCATGCTTTTATCCATGTCACTGTTACCAGCTACGGCGTGGGATATATTATAGTGCACAAGTGTGTGCGCAGACACAGGTGCACCCTCTCTTTCCTCGCTCTCAAAGTGCAATGGGATCGGTATCCGACACGAACGGATAGAGGATCAGGTGCCACTTCCAACTTCGAATCTCCGGAGATTCGAAGTTGGAAGTGGCACCTGATCCTCTCTTATCCGTTTTTCTTAAGGAATTTCTTAGTAACAGCCCGGGCTGTTACTAAGAAATTCCTTAAGAAAAACCCAGTGTTACCTACGTAAGAGTCCAACGAATTTAGTTTGTGGTACTTGGTCGCAATATCCATCTTCGGCTATTTCAATTTTCGGCTCAGAATTTTTATTTTGCGTCGGACTCTGCTAGTAGCTAAGTCGAATTTTATTATTCCGAGTATATCAGCTCTATAAATCACAAAAGAGCAAATGAATGGGATTGGCGAACGAAAAGGATTCTCCCAAAAGAACCTTCTGTACTAAGTACATACAAAGACCACACAGGAATTTATGTGGTTCTAAAAGGTTTATTACAAAAGACCCAGAGTGATAGTGCCTTCGTGCAAGTGCGTGCGTTTGGCTTTATAAATCTACCTCATTATACATCAGTGGTACGAATATACCCTTTGAATGACTTAGATTTTTTTTGAGTACCTCATTAAAATGCCTTCTTTCAAGTATTCACACAAAACAATCTGTTCAGTATGAAATATTGTTGTGGGATAGCATGAGCTGACACACTGCCCTCCCACACAGCGAGACGACAATATCTTCATATTGTCATATTTACGTTCCACCGCAGACTCAGTGCGCACGTTGATTCCATTTGCTATCAATGTTACGCAATGGATATATTATTTGGGAATTGTGGTTTATTTCAATTTCCTCTGTGTTATTATGTTTTGATATGAGACAAAGTGACTGTTTTGTAACTATGATGTTTTATTAGATGTAGCAGTGAGAGCCTGTCAATATGTTTGTTTTAATGATTTTCTGTTCGTACCATATAGTCTAACGTTTTTTTAAGGATTTATTTTTTTACTCGTTTTTGCGCGCGGTTTCGCCTGTGTGGATGTCGGAAAATATTAATGTCGCTGTCATTTTAGTAAATTGGGGTGCGTTACGACTTTAACGCGAACGAAGTCGCGGGCAGAAGCTAGTAGGTACATAACATAAAATCACGCCTATACTCCCCGAAAGGTCAGGCAGAGGTGTGCCTGACTAGATATGTGTAAGTCCCATTTAGTAATAGAGAACGAATATACCAGAGATTGTTGCCGTGTCTGGGAGGCGAACTGTCGCTCGAGCTCAGTCTCCTGTCCCTTGCACGCTCTTTACGCTCAGCGCTCAACGCTCTCTTAGACGCTAAGCCTGACTGTGATGTGCTCGCGTTCGATGAATGGAAGACTGTGTCAATATGTCTGGAGTATTTTGAGATGACTGCTCTCAAAACGGTGAAGGAAAATATCGTTAGGTAATCAGCACGTCCTAGAGCTAAAAATTCGAAGACATGTGCCATGTACCAACCCGCACTGGGGCCGCGTGGTGGATTACGACCCAATCCGTCTCACAGAGAAGGTCTGTGTCTCGGCAGTGGACACATTATGGGCTGATTTTGAAGTATGAAGTGATTGTGAGATGAGCGTATGACCGTCCAATGATTGCGTACTTTTCGTTTTTGAACGTAACTAACTGTTTGTATTTTTAACTAACTTAATAATGTAATTGGTTTCGGCAGTTTTTTTTTTAAATAAATAAATGATAACCAGTTCGACTGTTGTAACTAAAAAACTGTACCTACAGTTAGGCAGGTTCGCATAACAAAGCAACACAATCTATGCTTGTACTTATAGCTCCGATTCCCGTCAAATAAAAGAACCTCTGGTGAAGCAACCTCATTTAGTTGCAAGCGAGTCGTCGAGCGTCGCCACACGACACAAATCTCCGCTCATTGCAACTATTTGCTCTGAACACAGCTTTATAGGCAATTGTACCTAGGTATGTATGGATGACGCAGACAGCTCTCTCGCGTTGTGAAGTCAACAGCTCGTCACTAAAACCTTAAATACGAAAACCGCCCTTTTTGCTACGAAATAAAGGAGCTTCTAGTGTTGGCATGTCCGTGAGGTTGACTGTACGCTGTGGTGCGAAGAGAAAAAAAGAATAATGCTTCGTTATTCAGAGGAAAGGGAACGCCAAGGACCAACGTTTATTTTGGTCCTAGTTGTGACGTTGATTACAACTGACTGTTGGTTAAGTTGTCTTTTGAGTTTTGCAGCAGAGGCGAATTAAAGTTTAAAACATGCAGCTATCCAAGTTTTTCTACAGTTTATAGTAAATTGACAAGTGTTATTCTTATAGCATTTCGCTAGCTACTTCGCCCGCGTGGAAGTCGGAAATTATTCCATGAGAACGTAGGTACTCCCGGGATAAGAAAAGTAGCATCTGTGGTAATCCAGGTTGGAAACTATCTGTGTTTCCGATTTCATCCAAATCTGTTCGGCCGTGCTTGAGTAAAAAACATCCAAACTTTCACAGATCATGGCATCTACCTAGCCTTTTCTTAAATATATTGGGGTCAGCTTCCAGTCTAACCGCATGCAGTTGAATACTTACGTATCAGTATTTTAGATGGAGCGACTGCCTATCTAACCACTACAACACAGTTACTGTATCATTCTTATCCAACATAAATGTATAACATTGTTTATTGAATGATTGTACGATAGAGTCAAGAGTGAATTTGCCACGCGCTCGTAACTCAACGATTTTCTTGCAGAGTTACGTGATTTCGTATTCAATGAATATATGTATTTTCATTAAATTAAAATTAGGTATTTATTTTCCTTAAAACAATCAGAATTTTTTGTTTTTGATTATTATTATTTATTTATTTGTCAGACATGATCCAGTATGGTTAGTAACAATAGGAGCTTATAAACTATGTTAGTAGGCAACGAATTTAAATATAAATATTAATCAATCATTATGCCATATTTATTCCTTATTCCTTTAACGAATAGTCGCCCTTTAGTGGAAATTCGTCCATAATTAAATTAAAACTGTAAAAAACCTTAACTAAAACTTCATGTATTTCCAATGCATTCTTGTATAAAATATTAACTTTCTGCACTCTTTCTCCATATAAACTTTAACTGTGCCAAATTCACGTTCCTCCGTCCTCGTAATATTCGTAAAAAGTGGTACAAATATAGATAAAACATCCTTCAATTTTCTATTCATAATAGTTTCGATGTTTCACATCAGTCAAGCACCCCGCGACGACTCAGTAAAAAAAAATAGTTGTTACCTACTTCTTTTTGTCTGATGCAACAATAATGTTTTATTATTCAACTGTATTTTTTAGTATGACGTGAACCTCCAAGCAGTCCAGAATTCTAAAATAATCGCAAGTAAATATATTTGGTACATTTTTACAAAACAGGTAAAAGTTAACAATATCCGATCTATTCTGTAAAAAACTCACCGTGATAACTTAGTAGAAGTGAGCTTGAGGTGACCTGTCAATATAGTGTCAACCGGTAGCATCAGATGAAATGACACCTTATTTCAAACTCACTAACTAACTTTTCACGGTAAGCTATATCGTCGCAAATTAATTCCTTAATCAGGTGTGGCAACAGGTAGCCGGCTCGCGTCGCCGCCTCGCCTCGGGTCGAGCGATGTGTTGTGGCTTGCACCTCGAGGCGTCGCCCGTCGCCACGGTAACGAGCGGTTATGTATACAGGGTGAATATTTTAAGTTTGGAGGAAAACTTCAGCCCCTCTGATGTTTAACAATATTCATGAATATGGCCTTGCTTCACTATTATTATAAAGTTATTATATCAGTCAATCGAATTCGTTCGTAGTTACGATTTGTGTGTGTGAAGATAACACGTTCTTTAAAATCGAGGTTTTCATACTCGAAAGTCTAAAACTCGTCTAACTTTTAACCTAGTAGTAGGTGGCGGGACGAACATTACGTCCATATGAGGAATTTGTACATATTAGCTCAGGGTTGGGTTGATTGGCAAAAGGAAAGGGAGGCTTTTTGCCTTGCAGTGGGGCAATAAAGGCTGATTATTATAGTATTTTATAAATAACAGCATAAAAGCTTGGCACATCAAAAACAACACCCTGTATCAGAATCGATAGCAAATGATTCGTTCCATCGGACACTCTATTCCTATATCCAAAATTCGCGTCAACAATAGAAATGCGCGTGGTATGGGAGCAGCACCAGTCGGCCCACATTAGAGCGGTGTGTTATGTACTGGTAGAGTTATATATTGTCGAACTCAGAATTCCTTTACTACTTTAGACCACAATTTCCAATAAAAACTCCACTAAGGCTAAAAATGTCTATCTGCAGACAGACCCACGGATAGACCACTACCGCGTTATTTATGAGGTTCAAGTGACAATGAACCGTCTGATAATTATTTCTGTAAATAAGTCCAAAAATACAGTTTTACACGTTAAAAATAAATTATGTTTTTAAACTAGATGAGGTTGGGTTGGTGGAGAGGTAATAACGAGAGCGGCTATACATCCCACCTGTCCACTGATTGTCACGGCTCAATGAATTCACAGCTATTGAGTGAGAACAGTGGAGCATTTGGATGTATATTGTATTCGGTACTGTTTAGTATGAGAGCGTATCTACATAATATCATACCAGTATTTCCTATCACGGGGTAGACAGAGGTACATCCTGAACTTGCATATTACCGATATTAATATACTAGCTTATGCCACCGGCTTCACCTGCGTAGAGATCCAAAATAATCCCACGGAAACGTATTATCGAGATAAAAAGTATTTTGTGTTATTCCAAGTTACGAACTAACTCTGTGCCCAATTTGATCCAAATCTGTCCAGCAGTTTTTGCGTGATTTAGTTACAAACATCTAAACATAAAAACTTTCAAATTTATAATTTTAGTAGGATGCCTGAGGGGTGGTCCCATATACATTTATTAACTTTTCTTGGGTAGTTTCTGCATTAGCTTCGATAATACGTATTTAATGTACTTTGTGAAAACACCAAACAGACGAGGCCCAGCAATTATGAATGAATGCTTTTGTAGAAAGAATAACACTTCCATTGGCAGTCGCCCGACGCGATGATCCTTTGATAAAAATATTATCTACAACTTCTTATCAAACACAGGTAAAAAACAAAACGTAAAAGAATACATCTATGTATCCACCCGAGGTCATTATAAAATTGTGAGATTTAGCCTACATTGTGGCAAATAAATGCATTTGAATTTGATAGGTCGTGGTGGAGTAAAATTAACGTTGGGTGGACTGTATTAGGTGTATTGTAAAAAAAACAAATGGAATTAGAAAGCAATCCCATAATCAACCACTGAACACTGTAACAATAAAAAAATATAATAAGGCATTATTAGAAACGAAAATAGGAGCATTAACAACAACGAGATAATCAGATTGTAAAGATTTTTGTAGTTCATGCAATAATGTCACAATGTTCCTTTGTGATAATATAGGTATTTTTGGATTCAATAATATTGTGTTATTGTATACCTTAGCTTTTATTATTATTCGTGCTCGCATTTCAGCCAGTATTATTATACATATATTGTCAACGAGAACATTATCAGAAAATATTATTTTGTATAGCTACGAGTATGTAGGCGCGTATAGTGTTATATTATATTGTACTGTTTAAAATGTTATAAATGTGATAGTTTGTATGTTTGGACATTGAGATGTTTGAAACTCAATCACGCAAAAACAGCTGATTTGGATGAAATTTGCCACACAGATCGTTTATAACCTGGATTAACACATAGGATACTTTTAATCCCGGTAGTACATTCCCTTAGGATAATTTCCGAACACCTCGCGAGTGAAGCCGCTGGTAAAAGCTAGTTCATCTTAAATTGTTAATTATTATTTATTGATTGAAATTTTTCTCCATCTTACTCTCTCAGTGTAATAAATATAACTTAGTGACTTTTGATAAAATGTTGATGGCATCTGACGTTACTAGGGTGGGTGCTATCGACTGTTATTAAAAACAGGAGCAAAATACCTAAAAGACGGCCACGTGCGATTCGAATTTGCCCAGGAAGGTTGCGTACCACAAGGCTAAAAACGACAAAAAATCACTTTTCTCGTATGAAGACATCTTTTAATTTTTCTTTATTTTATTTGTAGGTATTATTTGTTGGAGCTTGGGGGAGGCCTATGTCCAGCAGTGGACGTCTTTCGGCTGAAATGATGATGATGACGATGATTATTTGTTGTTATGGCGGCAATAGTACTCTGTGATAATTTCAACTGTCTACCAATTACGAAATGACAGCAAAGGCTTAGTAATGGCATCCTTGGTTTGGGAAGGGAGTCCTAAAAATTGTTAGCTTTCAATAATAAAAAAGAAAGGAAAAACTAAAACCCAACTACCATAAAAACACTAACTAAAGGGTATATATTAACATGATTTCTTAGCAAAATAACATCAGTTGTCGTATAACCAGAGTCACACGTCATTGAGGCATGTATTGTACAAACAGCTTGAAATACTTAAACAGAAATATATTTGATTTTCATGCCCTGAGTCCACCGAGTGTCCTCCCAGTCCCTCACTTCATTAACACGACGTCCCTCGTTGTCTCAGTCGTGGTTGGTATTAAAATGCAATGACACGCTCTTTGCGAGCCAGGCGAGCCGACTGACGACGTGTTTCATTTGATTCATTATAATTCGTTGCCTACGCGTCCGGAAACGTACCTACTGTTGAGCGAATTAATATCAACATCATTTTCCGTACATTTAACTAATAAATGTTGATGACAGAATATGACACTCATATACGTATAAAATGAAATTATGGTTAAATGTATTTCGCTTATAAGTAAGGGTGTAATTGTCATTAATTACTTACCGTTTGAAATAGCAATGAATAATACGTAGGTTAAACAAGCATTATATCTAAAATGTACACTCGCTACACGACCGACGTTATTAATTAAATGGAAACCAAATCACATTCCATACCTCCCCCGTTACCAGGAAAATCTATCAAAATAGACACAGCGACACGATCTCAAAATGGCGCATATTGTTCGGTTTCACTAACGGTCGTTATTAGTCGAATATTCCAATATCTGCCATCTATTGTAAACAGATCAAGCAATCTATTTCAAAGCACAGTTCTATTGATTCCTATTATTTACCATTCAGCTTATTATCTCCACAATACATATAATAACAACAGCTGTTGATTCCCGGGGGTGTCAGGGGGGAAGCCGGGGGATACAGGGGGTGGTAAGAGGATCGTCCGCATGGGAGAACCTGGTACATTGAAAGTAATTGTACATTTTATTTGCGGCGATAGAGTAGTGGTGGCCCAGTGGTTACGGCCGCGACTTGCGAGTTTGTAGGTCATGCGTTGGACACCAGGAAGGGGCTTTAATTTGTTTTAATAATTTCATCACCACTGCTCGAAACGTTGAAGGAAAATGTCGAGAGAAAACATTACATGTCTTAGAACCAAAAAATCGAAGCCATACGACCTTACCCCAAACCGCGTGGTGGACTACGGCCCACGTCGTCTCACCGGGACGTCAGTGTCCCAGCAGTAGGGACATTAGTAGATTTCTCATCTACTTTTTACAATGTTGGACACGTTCTAGGTTTATGTCATCACAAGTGCACTTAAAATGAAGAATTCTGTCTCAACCAAATGGTGAGATGCGACGCGTGTGTTCAGGATCATGGCCAAAATGTATTACGTGTTTATTTAGGGTACCTACCGTGGGACTGTCATACGCATTGCGGTCATTAGTGTCCCTAATTTAAAAATACTTAGAATTAATGTTTAAAAAGCCTATTCAAAACAGAGGAAACTCATTCAAATCTATCTGCAATTGAAGAAGCTAACAGTCTGGAATAAAACACATACATAATTATTAGTCTTTCAAATTAACTGAAGGAATCGAATCGTGGTAACCTATAATACACAGTCATTTACTAGTTTATCTGAATCATTTGCCAACAACAACTCTAGCTGCGTCACAGGTCTAAAGTCTTATCTGCGTTCTACTTTAGTTTATTGCGCAAGTTCTTCAATATTAGAAGGGTCTCCGACTGGTTTACAAAATAATATCTGTCAACGTGTAAATATGTATATGATGTTTCAGAGGTAAAAATTGATCAAAATGTAAACAATTGGATCAGATAACGAAGCTGCGGCCGCCAATTTGGAACTTTCAAATTGGGTGCTTTGATTTGTTTATTTGAATACTTGAACCCAAAATTATAAATATAAATCAAAGGTATTTTTTATTTGACACTTGAGGTTGTAAGATAAATTTCCACCGATGATTTTCAATTATAATGTTATTTAAATAATAATTGTAAAAAAAAATCGGAGATAAAAAAGTGGAAATCTTTTAAATACATTAATTAAATGTGTTACCTATGATTTTATGAATATTGCGTTACAATTTAACTTCAACAGGGTTTGTTTATACATTTATTGATACTTTTGGAACACACATTAGGTACGACGAATCGCCTAGATGTGGTAAATAACATTTATGTTTGCGATTGTTCGTGCGACCTGTTGCTCGCCGCGCCTCGGGGATCACATCGAGATTTATTGTTGTGGTATTAAGTTTATTATTGTCTGTTAGCAGACTGATATCACGTCTTATGAAGAACGATTGGTCAGGCGGCGATTCATTTCATGCAGGCTCTCCTTCTTACCTACTGTTTCGATTTCTCTCCCTGCATCTTTAAAATGTTTAAGATTTAGTAGCTAGAAGTTATGTTTTCTATGTTAATCTAATGGAAGTATTATAACTTAACTGAAATGATCCGAATGATGCTGCAGTCTCTTGTCTCTACAATGTTTTCAGCTATTAAGGCGCACACTCATGCATCCGTTACCCCAAGCAGACGACGCATAATTAAATCTTGGATAACCCCAAGCCTCTTAAGGTGCATACGGCTTAGAGAAAAATCATACAAAACATTAAAAAAATACCCCGACAATGAAACACATAAGCTATAATTATAGTCCTCCATCGATACCGAAACTTTTGTAATAACTTACTAAAAAAAGTCAAAACCGAGTACGAACGCGTAGAGTTTCAGAGGGCTAGAAACAACTCGAAAGCTACATGGACGACTGGCTATTAAACAGATAGCTAACTTAAACCAAAACAGAACATCGTCCTCAGATCTACTAATGTGCCGTGACAATCCCTCTCAATCAGCTGACACGGTAAATGACTACTTCGCCAATGTTTTTTTTTTCTTTTTTGTTTGGGAAATCATAAAATGACCACAGAGCAGGAGGGCGTGTCAGACTTTTACTGACTAAAATTCACCCGTGTTCCCTCAGTTGCCCGTGTGCTAGGGGCGGCGGTATCTCTTTCGAAAAACTCGCACCACTGGCAGGCATCGGCCCTTGCGGACCCCTCGGTCACCCTGCGACGGGTCAACACAGTGGCCCCGCCGCCTACCACTTTTCGGCCGCAGGGGATAGGGAGAGCGGCCAACGCTATACCGGCACTCCTCTTCCCCTGCGGCCCCACCGCGTCCACCACCAAACGGTGGCGTCCCCGTCCAGGCCACGGAAGGGAAGAGCGCTACTCAAAAGTACCGGCACTCCTCCTCCGCCGCAGCCCGTAACCCTCACCCGCGATGCCTCCCATTCGACATCGCAGCCCTCCTCAGTTGCGGTGCACCTCACTGCAACCTACTTTGTGGCCGCTACGTCATCGGCTTTGAGGCAAAAGCCCTGACGAGCGGCCCCACCTTTGGGTTCCTCTTGGCTTCACCGTGTGTGGGATCACGGTTACTGAGCCCCCCCGCAACGACAATGCGGGAACCCAATCGGGGGAGTACTTTGCCAATGTAGGCAAATTATTGGCATCTAAAATTCAGCCCTCTCAACCCCAAAACAGTTCTACATCCAGTAAACTTGATAACGATTGCTCTAAACCTGCACCTCTGCATTCAATGGCTTTTCACAGCATTGATAGCTCTGAGCTTAATACTATTATTCTTGATCTAAAGGACAAATGCGCCGTTGGTATTGACGGTATTCCCACTTCAGGTGTGAAAGAAACTAGACCAACTATCATACCGGTGCTTGTCCACGTTTTTATGCCTTTCTTCAGGCACCTTTCCTGACATCTTCAAAACCGCGATTGTCCACCCAATTTATAAATCTGGTGATAAAGGCAGTGTCACAAATTATAGCCCCATATCGGTACTAACGACTCTCTCAAAAATCCTAGAAAAAGTTATTAACATTAGACAAACAAAATTTCTTACAAAATTTGACATTTTAGCTAATAACCAATATGGCTTCAGAAGTGGTAAAACCACCGATGAAGCTGTATTGGAACTAACAGATACTATTATTAATAATGGTTTCTGTTTATTAATTTAATTAATTGATAACAAAAGAAAAACACCGGCTATCTTTTTAGATCTATCCAAAGCTTTCGACACTGTCTCTGTATCCCCCATATTACTCTCGAAGCTGGAAAATGTTGGTATCCGCGGCCCAAGACATCTTCAGAAGTGACTTAACGGGTCGTGGACAGTATGTGAAAATTGATAATCACCTAAGCCAAAAATAGATGGTGACCTTTAGGACAGGGCAGCGTGCTTGGGCCAAGCCTCTTCCTATTATATGTAAATGAGCTGTGTCGCTTGTCGCTCCGTAACTGCAAAATAGTAACTTACGTGGACGATACGGCTCTAAATTCATGGCCGCGATTGGAATGAAACTCGTAAAAATGCTGAACTAGCCCTTGGTACTGTGATGAAATGGCCACAAATTTTCTCACTCTGAATGTCAATTAAACTAAGTTCATCTGTTTCTCCTTAAATCAATCAAGTCAACCCCCAACACCTATTGCCCTTCACGCTCACTCTTGTATAAACCCTAGTTCTGGCTCAAACTGTGACTGCCCTTAACTAGAAGCCTCTCAGACTATTAAATATCTCGGTGTTGTAGTTGACTGTTACCTTAAATGGCATCAGCAAATTGGCTCTGTCGTGGCACGTCTGAGAAAGCTCTTATATAATATATATTTAAGAAACTTAGAGGCTCAGCGGATTTTAAGACCTTTATTGGCATATATTATGAACTTGCTCAGTCAGTCAGAGTTTGTGAGGTAAAGCCTCGTTCTACCATAGCAGCACGTCGCCATTTTACCTACATGAGCTCAAAAATATATATTAAAATCAACAAAAATATCTACATATATTCTGTTACCAGAAATCAATGTAAGAAAAAACTCGAGATTTTTCTTAAATCACTCTTATGATGCAACGGAAAAACTTGTGGAAATTTAAAACCTTGGAAAACAGACACACACACACATGTCACACATCACACAATCACCATTCCTTACTCTACATCAGGTACTCATACACTCGGCACTTTCTCAAAATGTATTTTTCTTTAATTTATACCTTACTACCTACCTTCTCACTTGGAGTCGGGCGTTGATAGCTGCGCCACAGTTTTTAACTTTTGCAGCTTTCATCGTTTAACATTGGTTGTCTTTGAATGTGTTTTTTGTTCCAAATAAACGATTATGTTATATTACTAGCAGCGAAACCCGGCGTTGCTCGGGCTAAAATACATCGCATGTTTAATGGTATTAAAATATTTAAGGATCCATTTTCTAAAGTAGATATTTTTTTTTGGATCGATTTGAACAGTTACACTCATTTTGGAACTTTCTATATCATTTCAAAAAAAAAAATTATATCCTAGAAAATGTCGGATCAATTTTAACAGTTGCAGATCATTGGAGCTTTCTAGATCTTTCCATAAGCTTTCTAAAACATTCTAGATCGATTCCAACCATTGAAACAATTTTAGAACTTTCTATATCATTTCAGAAATTTTTAGAATTTTCTAGATCATTTATGAAACTTTCTACAACATTCTAGTTCGATTACAACTATTGCAACCATTGTGGAACATTCTAGAACATTTCAGAAATGTTTAGAATTTTCTGGACCATTTCGGATCAATTTTATCGATTGCACACATTTTGGAACTTTCTAGATCATTCCAGAAGCTTTCTAAAATATTCTAGATCGATGACAATAATTTGACGGCTTGTTGGAACTTTCTAGATCATTCCAGAAAGTTTTAGAAATTTCTAGATTGATTTCATCAGTTGCACACATTCTGGAACTTTCTAGATCATTCCCGAGATTTTCAGAATTTTACAGAAGCTTACATTAGTTAGAGAAAGACAGATAGGTATATAATATTATTCCACATTTCCGCCACCCACAACCACCCACTTCCACCCACCCCGACCAAACTCCCTTATGCACACCAAGAGACCAAGGGGTATTTGCCATCCCAACGGGAAGTTGATCGTTGCGGATGATAGAAAAAACCGTGGACACACGTACGAACATTAGCATTTATATAATATATTTAGATTATTAAATTAATATACTACTCGTACTTTCTTATTCGTATGTCAGCTATCGACGTGTCAACTCGATCCCTGCGCCCCATATTATATACTGTATCATCACATTATCCGCTTGTATCCTTCTTAACATATGTATGGCGTGTGAGCCCTCTGCGGTACTAAGATAGCCCTGTATTGGTGTACGTTACTCCAGCAGGAAAGTGACTCCGAGAGTCGTGTGAGTGGAACGTATAATTAGTGCGTAATCTGCTGTAAATGCGCACCATATTAAAAAGTGCGCTTTGTGTGGAAAAAAAAACGTTTCCTGCTGGAGTTAAGTTGTTCCAGCAATTTTTTTACATTACAGCTATAATTCTAAACGAATGATCGGAGAGAGAAATATTGTGCATGGGAAGAGAGCTTCCATGCATTTCCTGCTGAAGTAACGTTTTGCAGAATCGTGTATCTCTAAAAGCATTTTATGTGCGCCTGTAGAATAAAAATACACGAGAAGCTCGTAATTTGTGGACCATGTTTGTGTCATAATAAAAATTAAGAAAATATTAATAATTTTCAAGATAACGCGCTCTTTTTAAATCCAAAAAAAAAAATCGTAGCGCATACAAAACTGTTCTTTGTATAATAAGTGAAACATTCTTATTTGCTACTTGTCTTTGAGTTGAACTCACTTTACTAACTACAATATTAAACTGAACTTCATCAAAGGAGTAATAATGATTAACAAGAAAGTTTCTACTTTTACTTTGAACAATACTTTGATCTTTGAATATTCAATTAATAAAGCATAGCTCATTAATAGCTAGCAAAGGCAATATACGTTTTGTAGTAATTTGACTTACGTATTATTAAAAAAAAAAATGTGAAATCATATCACAAGTAAATTTATTGATACGAACTCCGTAATATACAGGGATTATGTGGTTACTCAGTTTATTATAATTGTACACCCTCAATGAGACCGCATACGACGCCAACAGTTTTCTAATTAGACGTATTCCCGTATTCCAAAATGAACGCCAAACTCAATGATTACAAAACAATGTCGCATCCTCCCAGCAGCCCGCAGTGACAGCTGACGACTCGATCAGTCGCCGTGCGTGATACTAATCACGCGGGTTGACAGCCCCTGCTCGGCGCCGTGCCGGCAGCTTGACAGGGGAAACAGCAACTGAACGTCATCATTATTTGTGTTATAACTTATAAGTTTTCGCTGCTGATTTAACGCTTGTATTTTTATCCGACTACGGTGAAGCAAAAAGGCTATGATTTTGACACCGTATGCATGTCTGTATGTGGGAATTTATGTATTTCATATACAACAAATGACAACGTATTGTTTTGTTAGGGCTCACGACCCACGGCTTTAAATACCTATATATTTTTTCATACTTTTGAGAGCGTGATTTTCCAGAAGTCTGGTTATGATTTTCGAACTTATTTAAGGATTATGCAATGAAATTGAAATGAAGAGATCCGCAGGAGAACCAAGGCAACAGACATAGCCCGAAGACTTTGTGAAGGTCGCGGGAATCTGCTGGATGTGGAAAGCACAAGACCGGTCGCAGTGAAGGAGCCTAGGGGAAGCCTATGTCCAGCAGTGGACGTCTTTCGGCTGAAATGATGATGATGATGAACGATTATGCAGAAGCAGATATTATAAGCATTATATGTATCTCTCAAACGGTGAAGGAAAACATCGTGAGGAAACCGGCATGTCCTAGAACCAAAAATTCGAAGACATGTGACATCTACCATCCCGCACTGGGCCCGCGTGGTAGATTACGGCCCACTCCCTCTCATGGAGAGGAGGCCTGTGTCCCAGCAGTGGGAACGTTTATAGGCTGAGTATGTATGTATATGTGTAATGCTCGTATGTAGAAAAAAAAATCGATGTTATAATTTAAATCTTAAAGTTAAGCTTATTGCCATTTTTCAGGTTGTCATCTGGGTTTTAGCAATCCGGTGGTAGTATTGTGAAAAAATGAAATGAAATTCATGAAATGCGTAAAATTAGAAACTGCTTATAAGTACATTACTGAAACTAAGTCCACGTTCTCACGGATGTAAAAACATCGCAGCGGGATTATTTCACGCACTGGATCATTAACTCACTACTTATCACCGACACTTGAAAATTGAATAATGTGTTGTTTCGACACGCTGGGATGCATTCTGTTGGATTTTTATTGCTCGGTTCACACCGTTGTTCAACCGAGCAATAAAAATTGCAAATTCATCATCCCGCCACGATATCTTTACGTCCGTGCGAACGTGATCTTAAACAGTAAATCTGTATTTATAGATACAAATAAAATATAACAATCAATTGGACTATAACATAAAAGGTTAGTTTTCTTCCCGGAAAAAGTTTCCCGGTTGGCGGAGTCCCGGACATGGATAACATTAAATAAATTCCGTACTCACAAATGAGTCCCAATAACAAGGTTTCCATAAATAATACAATTCGTTTCATAATGTCTCCCGGACGAGCCCCGCGGCAGTTCGAGAGAATCTAATAGTTTCATAGGGAATAATAAATTACCCTCAGTAACATGGCCCGCAGGTTGTGAACCCATGTCGCGGGGCTTTTTTGTGGATGTTACTAGTTACGACAAAGTAATTGGAAGCAGAAAATATGAGCAGTAATGTTAATATAGCCAACTAGGGAACGACTCGACAAAACATTGAGATTGCTTTATTATGTGTATAAGTGTATTAATATTGTATTAGACACACAAACCTTTCGGTACAAAATCTCTCATTGGAGCTAAAAAACGTATTAAAATCCATTGCGCAGCTCAAAAAGACAACGCGGTTGTATTGACGGACACGAAAAGCGACTTCAATTTATAATATGGGTTTGTATAGGTAGATGTACGTATACGTGTATGAGAAAAACAGGACGCAAATAAATACCACAAAGCGAGATTTAACATTAGTTTGTTTCTTTATCTGGACTGTTTTTAATTATAGGTAGGTCCTTTCGATTGCTAGGACCGAACTTACGGCGCGTATTAAAACATACATCAAATATTGCCGCGGTAGGAGCATTCATTTCGGCAGGATAGTGATTTTAGAATTCAGACTGGAACTCAAAGTTGTCGTAGGATTTTAAATTGCAAAATTATGTGAGCTTGTTGGCTCGTAGTGAGTAGGTAAAAAATTACTCATAATTACTCGCATGCCCTTTCCCTCTAATCTCGTCGCTGGGATTATGATGCAAATCAAAGTTATTCTAAGCAAAAACCGGTAGATACTAAAAGCTTCTTTCTCTCCATAATGCATTTTCTACTTCGCCCCGAATCCCTCGTTAATATCTCAAGGAGTCTTAAGTGCCGACAGACAGACAGATACGATAATTTCACAAACAATTTGCATCCATTTGTTTTGAGTCTTTCTTTATGTCCTATTGACGATGTTTTGTGAGGGTGCCGGATTAGATAAGGATAGGTACCTACTGGCGATTGTGTGACGTGTGAGATACTCCAGACAGTTATACTGGGGTATACTAGTAGTCCAGTCATTTAAGCTTAAATTAGGTAAGAATCTCGGAATTCGAGATACCCAGCTGTAAGTCTGTAAATACTTGTATATTGACACCCTAAAAGTTGTCTCAAAACCTACATATGGTAGGGTGTAAGCAACTATTAAATTTCAAGGTCAAAGGTCACAAAAATCGGTTTTTTGCGCTTTTTTTGGAAATATCTCATTTCCTATGGGTTTTTGCTATTTGCATTTATCATCAATATTGTAGAATGCAAAATTCTCTACAAATTTTGTCTGCATTTTTTTTTATACGGTGAACCGTTTTGGAGATAGAGGGCGGAGAGCGCGCAGTCACAGCATCACTTCAGGTCAACCGGTGCCTCCGGTGGAAAACGCGCCATATATAGTTGATGAACTATCGATAAATCAATGATTATAAATATTTGTCAATTTTTATTAACTTATTATATTATATTTTATCATTTTCTTCATGAATTAAATCTATATTTATTCAATAATACTGATAACCGTTTACTAAAATTAAGTGGAGATATACTCGACTAAAAGTTTTGATAATTATCCTCATTCCAAAACACATATTTTATTTCTGATTTGGACAAATTTCTGACAAATTTGGATGAACTAGCTGCAGCATTTGAGGAAGAAAATTGTTCGGCCCAGAGATTATTAGAGAGTGGAACTCAAACCTTATTGGCTCCGAAATCTGTGAAAAGTCTCGATCATCTTCGTTATATGCATTACGTCAAGTCTACAAAACTTAATAAACCTGTGCAGCTTTCAAATATTCCACCAACAAGTGTAGCTGCTCATCAACATTTCAACCGTGTATATTATCAAGTTCAAACTTGGTTAGGACATGATTTGGAACCCCAAGTATGGGGTTGGGAAATGCGAAACGATTTTCTGGAGCCTATCATGACAAGTTTACCACCTGCTCCAGAAGATTTGCTAAATACAATTTTCTGCAACTGCAAGAGTGGTTGTGGTTCGCAATGCGGATGCAGGAAAGCGGACTTGCATTGTTCTTTAGCTTGTGGCCAGTTAGTTTAAAATTCAAATATAATTCCTTTATTTTCATTAACAATTCTGCAATTACATGGGCAGGTAAGTGTTGTTAAATAAATTAATATTGAATAAAAAGTGGATAGGTTAGGAAAAAATTATAAAATATAATGTAATAGTTAATAACAATTGACAAATATTTATAATCATTGATTTATCGATAGTTCATCAACTATATATGGCGCGTTTTCCACCGGAGGCACCGGTTGACCTGATGTGATGCTGTGACCGCGCGCTCTCCGCCCTCTATCTCGAAAACGGTTCACCGTATAAAAAAAAAGTAGACAAAATTTGTAGAGAATTTTGTATTCTACAATATTGATGATAAATGCAAATAGCAAAAACCCATAGGAAATGAGATATTTCCTAAAAAAGCGCAAAAAACCGATTTTTGTGACCTTTGACCTTGAAATTTAATAGTTGCTTACACCCTACCATATGTAGGTTTTGAGACAACTTTTAGGGTGTCAATATACAAGTATTTACAGACTTACAGCTGGTATCTCGAATTCCGAGGTGAACTTACTATAATGACTGGACTATAGCGTAAACATAATTCATTGGTAGCGAATGGTTTGACATTTTGTTATAAACCACTTGTAATATTAGACTTGTCACTAAATCAGCCAGCAGTAAGCCAGGGGTGCGGGTTGTTCGAAAGAGATACCGCCGCCCCTGGCACACAGGCTATTGAGGGAACACGGGTGGGTTAAGTCAGTAAAAATCTGACACGCCCTCCTGCTCCACCTAGAGCGGGAGAAGTTATTTGATGATTTCCAAACAAAAAAAAAACTACGTCTTTCTTTTGGTAAATAATTTTTCATCTAATAGGTACGGATTTTCTTACGATTTTTTTTTTCACATAAATATATAATAAGATAACTAGCGAAATGTGGATGTATGTTGTTGCTAATGTTATAGGATTGAGGCCGGTGAAAATAACTGGAAACCTTTTTTACGTAGTAGATAAATATCTAATGTATTCAGAAAAATTACAGGTTTTTAGGTTTTTATAACGAACACGATCTATCGTCCTTGTCCCTTTGCTAAGAGTTCTTCCTCACTTCCTTGCGTCCACGCACAGACAACACAGAATGAACTTGCTGTCTTCTGATTGGCTGACTAGCCGTTGCATGTTCGCAGCCTGGCCAATCGCAGTGGTCGATTAGTGCTTTCCGTTTAGTTCGCCGTAGACATTGTCGTGAGTGTAGTGACGTGAATTAGTAGACTAATGCGGCAGCAATGTACTCTGCCTTCGCGGATATAAGGCGTGATGTTTTGATATGTTATTTTGTTTCACTATAATGTTTGTGCTATTCATTGTTTCATAGAGTACACTTAAAATGTGTAGTCACATTGGGTTTTCCAAATTAAACTTGTAGATGTTGTCTTTACAAGAAAGTTCACATTACATAAGTACATCAAAGCAATTGCCGAACCTGAACACTCCAATCGCATTCCGAAACTATCTTACTGACAACACAACACCGTCATATGGACCCCAACATCAAAGACTTTCTAACAAGTTGATCCAACTTTGAACAAGTCACGATCAATTTTCTCATACATTGGAGTGCTTTGATCTTGAAACGTGGCGGTATGGGACACCGCTCGAGCAGATTTCTGGGATGCTGTAGAGGTCGTAGTTGTTGAGACTTGTTGACGCGTCAATGTAAAGGTCAAACTATCGATTTTAAAATTAATCAAATCTGTCGATAAGGACAACATATCAAACGGCACTGTCATCAGCTTTTCAATCACCGTTGTCAGTTATAACGGTTGCTTAGGGATGATAACTTAGCAAAACATGTTTTAGAGGGCTCGTGGCTAAATAACAGCGTACGGGTCGATCTTCAAGGTTAAGCAACGCTTGCCGAGGTCGTCCGGTGGATGGGTGACCATCCATAACGTACCCATCCGTGCCTCGGAAAACATATAAAGCCGTTGGTTCCGGCTTTCGCTTCTAGGTTTTTTTCTTTTTTGAAGTTTGGTTTTCACGAGTTATGTTAAGATGGCGTGGTAAACAGATTATTGAACCAGTCAGCAAGCTCTGTAGCCCACGATTACATAAAAAAACATTATGCGTATAAAAACTTCCGCCAAATATTTACGATGTCATGGTCGCTCCTATTTTTATCACTCTCTCATCTTTCACTACAGTTACGTCAAGGTTATCAAATAAATCAAACAATGTATTAAATATTCTATGTGTTGACAATCCCATACAAACATGCTGGCATAAATAGTAACGATTCTAGCTGCCGATGGGGTGATAAAGCGTTACACTGAATATTTTATTATTTGTTTAGTATTATTACACGCATATTTCGAAAAGCTAAACATTGTGTAGAAGCACATAGGTATGACATAACATCACAGCAAATCAATAGGTACAGTAGGGTACAGTAATATGAACATAATATAGGGTTGATTGGAATAAATAAATCAACCTGTTTCAAACCCACTGTGTTTAAAATAATGGTACCTTGAGCTAAAATGCAAAATGGCGTGTATTGATAACGTTAAAATTCAGAAAAGTTCAAGTATCTTTAAGATGACGAAATCAATAGCAAATAGGTACAGTAAAATAAACAAAATAAGGTTGAAAGGAATAAACAAAAGAACCTGTTTCAAAATCACTGTTCTGAAAATTATGGTAGATCTAAAAAGAAAAATAGCGTGCATTGACAGTGTCAAAATTTAGATAAGTTCAAATGTCTTTAAGAATACGAAATACGAATATTACACAAACCACAAGTTGGTCGTCACACCACAATTTCCTGTCAGACGGTCCTCGCCAGGAACAGTTGACTTCCACCGAAATGATTTCATTTCCCGTCCCGCGATGTACGGGTGCTGTGATGGAAACTTGATGGTGTAACCGCAGTGGAAAACATTTTGTTACTTACGCATACATAAACATTGAACAAAAAGTTGACAAACATCACCAACTTTCTATTGCAAACTTGAAGTAGCAAAACTTACAAAAAGGAGTTCATTTATTGAGTTAGCCAAAGCCAAGTCAAGTTACGCCAAGAGTTTTATATACACAGATGTAGTTATTCAAAAGGTTTCTAGTTGTTACCATTGACATATTTATAAATCAATGGTTGTTACGCTTTAAATGAGCTTGCATATTTTTATGGGTAAATTAGTGCCACACATTAGACCTTCCAAATTTATTTTATGACAAGAATACAAACTTTCTCAAGTACATTCTTTGTAGTAGGCGAGTTTATTATATTAATTAACGCGGAGTAAAACGACGAAGAGAGGAGAAGCGTTGACTGCCTCGTTGGTGTAGTGGTCGCTAGCGCCGCCGCCGCTGTTGTGTATGAGGTCCTGACATCGATGCCCAGGTAGGGCAAACTGTTTGGGTTTTCCATTAGGTATTTCTCAGTAGCAGCCCAAGCCTGGATGTGTGCCCGGGTGATGGCAATAGGCTCGCCCCTATTACATGGGACTTTAACTGGCAAATGCGCGTGGTACACATAGGGACGCCTCTGCATAACCCTTTGGGGAAAGAAGCGTGATGTTATGATTGGCATAACAATAAGAATGTTACACTGATTATAATTACTCAGCGATTATTAATAAGGGTGTACTAGGTCAGCGTGTGCGAGAGAGGGAGAAAACAACGAATTTTAATAATGATTGGTTTATCATTCGATCTCCCAGTGAAGCTTTAATTTATGTTAAAACCGTTACATTAATTCACTGCATATTGCTTGTCCGGGTATCGTATTGTTGGGGTAATATGTAACAATATTATCTGTATAATTAGTCGGTGTCCGCTGTAATCCTGTACATTGAGTTAATTTCACGCTGAAGCATACTGACTACGTCTTCTGGCTTTACTTGAACTATTACATAACAATTTGTAACCTAACTCATATACAGATGTAGTTGGCGTCTGCTGTTAAAATAAAGTAACTAAATGTCGCTTTTGATACATTTACATGAGCAAAGCTTTCATGAAAATAAGATTTGACTTTTCCGTCATTTAAACGCTGTTCACAAAGCTATTATTCTTGTATTTTTTTTATGATCAAAATCAAAATAGTTTTATTTCACATAAACCTGCATGGGCACTTTTGAAACGTCAGAAGCATGGTTCCAAATTGTCGTTTCCTATGGAGAAGAGCCGGCAAGAAACTCCACGGTTGCTCTTTTAAAAATATTGGCTTTATCAATGTTTTCAAATTACAGTGATAATAGGTATGGGAGGACAGTGCAGGCCTGTCAATAAGTACCAGGTACTTAGAGGAATGAAAATACAGAATAGAAAATTGTCTACAAATCTACAGTCTGTAAGGCCTACAACGTTCTCTCATTCATAATATGTAAAATAATCTACATAAATAAAATGAACCTATTTAAACCAAATGACATGATTTCCACGACAATCACTAAAAATAGTCGATATTAAAACTGATGTATAATTAATAATAGACCTAATCCTATTTTGTATAATTTTAAATTTCTGTTTTTCTCTCGTACTGAGTTGTTTATTTCAACATGTACTGCCACTTTTCAATAATGCCTTTTGGTGGCACTCTTTGCCTATATTTTGTTTTTTAATATGCGGATAATGTAGTGGGCTGCAATTTTGTTATTCACACCTATTATTTTGTGTTATGTTAAAATTATATATTGTAGCTGTTTATTGTCCCTAAATAAAATAAAAAATGCTTTTTTGATAAGGATACGTTTTAAACTTTTCATCACTAAGTTCTGTAACCGACTTTGGCAACTTGATATAGAAGCGGATACTTTTTATTAGAAATGACTTGATGATTATGGAAGTCCTTTGTTGAAAGTTTTTGGGATCATACAAGATTTATACTAGGATATAAAGAGAAGGCAGAGTTAGTATTTCAATTTCACTGAATTTGTTTCTTAGTGACTCTCGAGGCCCTATTTTTTAGATTGCGCGGATTGCCCTCTTTTGTGAAATGAAAATTGAATCTACGTTAGCTACCGATCCCCGCAACAGAACACCAATACTGTGAAAATAAGCAAAGTAAACTAACCTAGCTGTGGCTACATCAGTCAACTGCCTTATTTTTCTTACTGCGTAAGCAGCTGAGCGTGATTTACTTGAAAGAGCTCTAATGTGAGCACCCCATTGCAATTTTGAATCTAAAGTAATTCCCAAAAATACAGTTTCCGAAACAGCATCTAATTTCTTGTCATCAAGTTTTAAATTTAGACCTACTGGGGGTACATCTGGTAACGAGAATTTAAGACATTTAGTTTTGTTCGCAATGAGTAAAAGATTTATTAGCAGCAAACCATTTCGAAAGAACAGCTAAGCTATCGTTGGCATGATAAAAATAAGAGAAGTATCATCAGCGAATAAAATTAGATGCGAGAAGCTAGCCAACAGGTAAGGAAGGTCATTAATATAAAAAGAAATAAAATGGGCCAAGAATTGAACCTTGAGGCACGCCCATCTTAACTAAAGACCCCGAGGACGTCGCCCCATTAACTTTTACTTTTTGCTGCCTGTTTGATAAATAGGTAACCCAAAATGGGTATATTCTATCTAACAAATAACTTCTACAAACTTGTACGTTGAATATTCAATGCATAAGCTCCGAATTCCTACAACTCCCACTTGTCTATAAATAGCGTTCTAATGAACAAAACGCTGAGTTTTCCTCATTGCTGTATAAATATCTCTCTTAGGACCAATAGTTGTGTAACCGTTGCCGCTATGTAATATATGCATTAGTTTTTTTCCCAATTAGTTGAACGTACTGGATAATGAAATGTCATTGTAGAGGTAAACTAGACAGCCAATGTGAGGTGTATTGTGTAAACTTGGCCGGTTTAACAAAAGCCAGGATTAGTCCAACAGGAAACATAATATACCGTCTTATACACGTATACTTTTGTCGATAAACATAAATAGGAAATCTTTGTCTGTACGTGAGTCTTCCAAGAGTGACGTCACAAACGTTAATTAATTGTGTCGCATCAGTTCAGACTGACTAATCAAACGAATTCACTTATCACTAGATACAGTCGGTTTTCATATAACAATTTTATGTGTTATGTTGGTAAAATAATCTGTGCAAGGAATAAAACAATTTCCTTTTTCGTTTCTATCTGTGTGAACGCTTAGTTCTTCTAAAGATACACAATGGATTTGAATGCAGTTGTCATCATTATTCATAGAATTTAATAGGAAAGTTTTATGCGTTTACATTATTATACACATCAAACTTTCGAATTAAATTCTCTAATAGCTATAAATAATTAAGAGCCTGGGGGACTCTTATGTCCAGCGGTGGACGTCTTTCGGCTGAAATGATGATGATAATGATGATTACATAAAATAAAGAGATCTCAATGGTTTGTCAAGCTGCACGAATCAGGGGCAGGTCAATGGTAAAAAATAAACAAAAGCTTGTAAGCATTCATTACCACGTTTCCCAAACAGCTTGTTGGCTAACGCACGGCACGATACCAAATATCCCTCCCTTCCCGGAAGCAAATACAAAATCAAAATACTTTAATTTCATATAAACCTGCATGGGCACTTATGAAACGTCAGAAGCTAGATGCACGGTTCCAAAATGTTGTTTCTTATGGAGAAGAGCCGGCAAGAAACTCCACGGTTACTCTTTTAAAAATGATTGGCTTTAACAATGTTTTCAGAGATAAAATGTATGGGAGGACAGTGCAGGCCTGTCAATAAATACCAGGTACTTAGACGAATACAGAATAGAAAATCGTCTACAAATCTACAGTCTGTAAGGCCTACAACGTACTCCCATTCACAATATGTAAAATAATCTACATAAACAAAATGAACCTAATTAAACATAGTGACATGATTAACATGACAATCACTAAAAAATAGTTGATATTAAAATTGATGTATAATGTCAAATAATGACGAGAATATGTCAGCATTGTAAAAATAAAAAGAATAAAAAAGAACATTGAGAGCAGTTAATAGACTTTCACATAGTTATGCTGTTAATGAGGTACCAGGGAAGCCACATGTGCAGAAAGAATTAATGCCAAACTTCCCTGTCTTCAACGTAGTCTTTTATCTTATAATATGCTTTTTTGATAAGGACACGTTTGATGTGCGTTTTAAAATTTCCATCGCTAAGTTCTGTAACTGACTTTGGCAACTTGTTATAGAAGCGGATACTGTTTATTAGAAATGACTTGCTAGTTTTAGTCAATCTAAATTTGGAATCACAATTTCATCTTTACTACGTGTATTCAGATTATGGAAACCGCATCGTTTTTTGAAAAGGCCTAAGTTTTTGCGAACATACAAGAATATTTTCTAGGATATAAAGAGACGGCAGAGTTAGAATATCAATTTCGCTGAATTTGTTTCTAAGAGACTCGCGAGTTCCCATTTTATAGATTGCGCGGATTGCCCTCTTTTGTAAAATGAAAATTGAATCTACGTCAGCTGCCGATCCCCACAACAGAACGCCATAAGACATAATACTGTGAAAATAAGCAAAGTAAACTAACCTAGCTGTGGCTACATCAGTCAACTGCGCAGCTGAGCTTAATCTACTTGAAAGAGCTCTAATGTGAGCACCCCATTGCAATTTTGAATCTAAAGTAATTCCCAAAAATACAGTTTCCGAAATAGCATCTAGTTTCTTGCCGTCAAGTTTTAAGTTTAGACCTACTTGGGGTACATTTGGTAACGAGAACTTAAGACATTTAGTTTTGTTCGCATTGAGTAAAAGATTATTAGCGGCAAACCATTTCGAAAGAACAGCTAAACTATCGTTGACATGTAAGACATCCGCATCTTTTCTATCTATTCTAAAAATAAGAGAAGTGTCATCAGAGAATAAAATTATATCCGAGAAGTTAGCCATCAGATAAGGAAGGTCATTAATATAAACTAGAAATAAAAAAGGGCCAAGAATTGAACCTTGAGGCACGCCCATCTTAACTAGAGACCCCGAGGACGTCGCCCCATTAACGTTTACTTTTTGCTGCCTGTTTGATAAATAGGAAAGTACAAGATCAGCAGCCTGTCCACGAATTCCGTAGTGGTGTAATTTTGAGTTTTACTCCTGCGTCAGTCGTTCGCCTACCTTTCGTGAAACCAAACTGTCGACTATGTAAAATCCCATTTGAGTTAAAATGTGACAACATCTGATCTAGCATGATTTTTTCATAAATTTTGCTCAATGCTGGAAGCACAGATATAGGTCTATAATTAGAGGGATCACTCTTACTACCCGATTTGAAAATTGGTACTACTTTACTATGTTTCATTAAGTCAGGAAACGTACCGCTGTCTAAACATTGATTAAATATGCCTGTTAGGACAGGGGCAATTGTGTCAATGATATTTTCGAGAACCTTAATGGAAATCCCCCATAAGTCTTCAGTGTTTTTTATGTTAAGACTTTTTAATGCTGTTTTAATTGTGGCAATAGAAATGGGTTTGAATTCAAAACTTGGAATGTCCTTGCTGAAGTTTTCTTTAAGAAGAGATTCAGCTAATACAGATGATGAGGGGAGAGATTTCGTAACTTCTATTGGGATGTTTGTAAAGACATTTTCTAGAGTCTCAGCAACTTGTAGCTTATCTGAAATGATTTCATTTTCAATTTTTAGAGCTAACTCATTCTGATCTCGCTGTTTTGTGTTTCCAGTTTCTTTGTTAACTACCTGCCACACAGCTTTTATTTTATTTTTAGAGATACTAATTTTGTTACTTTTAATTTAGATTTAGCGTGAGCGCAGACTCTTTTGAATATCTTAGAATAGTTTCTTACATGATTATGAAGGGCCTGATCGGAAGTCAATGATTTTTCGTGATACAAATTATATAAGATATGTCTGCTTTTTCTAGTGCCAGTAGTGGCCCATTCGCTAAATTTTGGTTTAGTAGCTATCGTAACTTTTTTACAGCACATGCTTTATTGAATTCTTTGCATACTGTAGAAAAAAATGTGCCATAGTTTATATTGTATTGTTTATACAGAAACACGTTATATCATCTCGATCATAATAACGTCAGCGGCTTACTTGAAGTGACCCTAGGGACGTGGGGACCGGTTTCCTTGTGTAAAGCCGTGGCTTATCGCGATAGTAGACGTACCTTCTGTGGGCCTGCTCGCTATAACTCACAGGGACGAGTTACTTGATACTGACGAAACAAGAAGACTGTATACGACATTATAAGGTCATTAAATACTGCTGGCTGAGTTTATAACAATTAGATAGGAAAGTGGATAGGATAGCCACCTAAAAATTGTGGCTGGGCAGGTTGGATTTGGAAGGCGGAGGACAGTGTTGTGGCACAGCTTGGGAGAGGCCTGTGCCCAGCAGTGGACAGCGATAGACTGAGTTGAGTGATTGAAAAGTTTTTTCAATTTAAAAGATCGCATGAAAGTAATTTTGTGCAATCGTACATTGCTAATAATCCCCAAATGGCCCCTGATGATTGGTTTAGTTTTCTGTTTATATCAGTACTAGCTTTTGCCAGCGGCTTCAACCGCGTGGAGGTCGGAAAATTATCCCATGGGAGCCTACTAATGGGATAAAAAGGTATCCTAAATGTTAATCTAGGTTATAAACTATCTGCGTGCCAAATTCTATCCAAATTCGTTCGGCCGTTTTTGCGCGATTGAGCAACAAACATTCAAACATCTAACTGTCTAAATATCCAAATATCTAAATATACAACAACCTTACACATTTATAACATTAGTAGGATTGTAACGGGTTCAAACTTAAAACTCAAACATTTAGATTTATTCCAACTTTATTTCCTCAATTTATCAACCAAAGTTGAAGCTGTTATTTAAGGGTTGGTTAGAGCATCTTATCGCGTTGAAATACTGACGGACTTTCAGACAATTTACGAAACTAAACGGTTTAGTTTATGTTTTCATTTACATATGGCCTCCCATCCTCGATCTTGATAACAGCCTCGCTCCATAAGCACACGGTACATGTTGATCCCGGTGACGCAATAAGTGACGTCAGTAAACAGTGTTCACGACGGAAATAGTATCAACATCATCCCGGGATTGTCGAGATTCCCGAGATTCAGGACGATGTTGATACTGTTTATAGTGATCGCGGAACTGAATGTTAATGTTTTAGCATGTGCGACTGAGATTTGTTTACGACCTACTGGGGCGGGATGAGGATTCGGTTTTATGTGTTTTACATTTTCAGTGAAAATCTATTTTGTTAAAATATAACTGTTTGACTTCGCCACGGTCGGGTAATGATCTCTCTCTGTAGTCGGTTCCTCATATCTGAAGATCGAGGTCAGCTTCGGAATTGCACCTGGAGCGGATGATCCGCCTCCACCGGTTTCTGTCCAGCGCATCCCTCGCCACCGTGTAGAATTTAGAGGACGATGATTCCTTCACCTGATCGGTACATCGTGTTGGTGAACAACCGCGCGGTCGTTTGCCTTCGGTGTTCCCAACCACAATCACTTAAAGCGGGTAAAGATAGGTAACCATTATTTTATTTTCCGCTACGGATTGTTGCTACGCCGTAGACGCCTCGAAGCAGCTACGATATTTGATTATGCAAATAATTATCAAATATCAATTCTAAATTGCGTCCGCGTATTGAAGTTAACAAAGCGTTATAGATACCTATTCTTATGTTTTAAACTCGTATTTCAAAGCTATGTGGGGTTGGAACGGTTCTGAGGTAACGAGTTGTATTATATCAATCAGAGGCTGCAAAGAGGGAGAGGTTATTAAAAGGATTATTATTAGTAGAGTAGTAGAGTATTACGCGTATGTACTGGTAATTGATTTCATAACGACGAAAAAATCCCTGGTTTTTGAAAGCTTATTAATTTTAATTTGCTCTCTAATAATTATATGGGCTTTATTTATTCTGTCAACTTACCACCAGCCTTTGAGAATATAGCTGCACATCGCTGTAAATCGTTTTTATGATTATTATATCAAAAAAGTCCTAAAAGTTGAAGTACAGTCACAGCTAAAATATGTTCCACCATTATAAGGGCTATTTTTGTCTGCTCATTTCACGATTCAATCTGCTAAGCATTGTATATTCCATCGTAATGTCTTTGTTATCATCCTAATCAAATATAGTTTTCTATGCAATGGTCTGCTCAATCAATGCCGTAGCTTTAAAAGGTGTATGTCCTGACTTGATAAACGGAAAGAAAACAGACGAAGACATAAAATACTCGACTGTATCTCTAACATTCTTGTAAACATTGGGATTTAAAAGTCGTAAGAGTTTGAGTAAGCATAAAATAAAAGAACCCAAGTCCTTACAATGTCCAATAGCCCGCTCTCCGTACTACACATTTATTAGTGTATTCACAAAGTATTAGCTCTCGCAGTCACAGTTTGCGGCTGACATAATTATTGCGAACGAGTGACTGATTGCTCGCTTGAGCACCACAAAAGAAGTAAACAATTGCCGATGACTTCCGAGTAGCCCTAAGCGCACCTGAGTGGAGCCGAGCGATACAGTGTGGCGGTAAAACTATTAGCAATCTGTGACTGTTGCAATGCACTAGAGCTACGGCTTCCGTCATCCGTTTTGTTCTCGTGGCTATACCTTTATAATTTTTCGCGATTTCAGGTTTGGTCCTATAGTAAAAGTAGTCCAATAATGATGAGTACAATGACCTCTTTAGAGGTTATTGGCTTCTGAAATTCATTTACAACCTAGCTTAGCTAGCCTAGCCAGGGCTACATATTTTTCTGTAAACTGTTTCTATAGCAATTAAGAATTTTAAGGAGGGCAAAAATAATTTATTTTTTTATATACGCTTTATTGTACATACACCAGAAAATGAATGACAAAAAAAAAAAGACACTAAAAACATAGGTACATTGGGCGGCCTTATCGCATAAAACAATTATGCATAAATTAACGCTGCCTATGCTTTACTGGAAAAATTAGCCCCGTGGGTGTCGTTTCAAGAAATTACGCGGGCTTGTAAAGAGATAGAAGTTATTCTACTTTTTGTTTGCTCTCTAGTGTTTTTGTTCGTTTAAAATAACACACTTTCAAGCTTCTATGCAGTTTATATTCCTTCACGAAATCTAAATACTATAAACAACGAGACGATCTACGATATTCGATTCAACATTCCTATAAGTAGTCTGTTAACATCCCTTAACCCGGGAATTAAAGTTCCTGAGAGTCGGCACTAGTTGAAAGCTAAGCGCTGTATTCATGATTGATTGGAGCTCGGAGCGCGGCAGAATGTGTGTGCTAAATGCTGTTAAATGTACCACTAAGTGCCGCGATAGCGCGAGGGCGCACGTTTCAAATGAAAGCTTCACCATGAATTACATTAAGCTTTTGCCAGCTTCGATCTATCGGAATTATATTCCAGAGTAAGCACCCTGGTCAGACCATCGTATTGGGCTGCGTCCATGAGGTCTTTTCCCATCTATCTTGCCGGTCACGATTACGATTAGATTTCATGATGCAAACTGCAAACTATAAAAAAAAAAAAAAAAAAAGTGGTTTCGTGGTAAATTTTTTTTTCAGGTTGGGATATCATCAAATGACTTCTCCCGCTCTGGATGGAGCAGGAGGGCGGAGGAGCTGGGGGAGTCAGACTTTTATTGACTAAAACCCACCCGTGTTCCCTAGTTGCCTGTGTGCCAGGGCCGACGCTATCTCTTTCGAACAACCCGCACCCCTGGCAGGCTTTGGCCTTTGCGGACCCCACCAGTTCGTCAACAGATATCACTGACGGCGCGCGTGGAACACAACTCGCCGTCCTGCCTACCTCTTTTCGGCCGCAGGGGATAGGGAGAGCGGCCAACGCTATACCGACAGTCCTCTTCCCCTGCGGCCCCACCGCGTCCGCCATCAAACGGTGGCGGCCCCGTCCAGGCCACGGGAGGGAAGAACGCTGCTCAGAAGCACCGGCACTCCTCCTCTGCCGCAGCCCGTAACCCTCAGCCGCGATGCCTCCCATTCGACATCGCGGCCCACCTCAGTTGCGGTGCACCTCACCGCAACCTACTTTTTGGCCGCTACGTCATCGGCTTGAAGGCAGAAGCCCTGACGAGCGGCCCCACCTTTGGGTTCCTCTTCGCTTCACCGTGGCTGGGAGATCACGGCTACTGAGCCCCCCCGCAACGACAATGCGGGAACCCACTCGGGGGGAGTGGTTTAGTGGTAAGGAAACGAATTCTGCAATCCTGAAAAATGACGGTTAAAACTGAGAATTGATTGGTGATTTCTGAGCTGTGTGTGTATACACGTATGTATGTATGAGTGCCGTGTGGGTAAGCTAAACTTTCAAATTCAAATGAATATTCATCAATTTCTCTCACAGAGGTCTTTGCGAATATTAAAATGTAGAAAGGTACTCAGCCGCTATCGGGAAAGTGAAAGCAAACACATTTGTTCAAAAATTCTCTCAAAACTGATTCCTAGCCTCATTTAAAAACATTCTTTTTGACATTCAAAAAGTGCTGACTCACAGCCTAGTTTGAATTAATAACTTTTTATTTTCTCTTGTGAATAATATTAAGATCTTTACTTTTAAAAATGTACCATGAACCGCACGTCCACGTGCATCCACCCACGTCCATTTATTTCGTAACAAGAAGAATTGTTTTAGTAATTCAAAAAGTTACTACTGACGCATTACTTACCTCTTGTATAAAATCCGTAAGTCAACCTGGCTGATCCTATCATGGCGGATCACGGTCAGTGCAACAAATGCGAGGACGGAAGGACGACACGCACTCTGTAGCGTTACTCTTGGCTTACAGAAGGATCACTTGATATACTGCGTGGATAGGACGATGTGTCAGATTGGTTAACTTCCTGCTGAATGTGTCTATGATAACAGGTTAATGCTGATATATGAGATCCCCGACTGATTATAATAGACTAGCAGCACTCCGCGGTTTCACCCACGTAGTTCCCGTTTCCGTGGGAATACTGGGATAAAATATAGCCTATGTCATTCGGGGATAGTGTAGCTTCCCAACAATGAAATAATTTTTCAAATTGGTTCAGTAGTTTCGGAGCCTATTTAATGCTAACAAACAATCGAATAATTCCTCTTTGTAATATTAGTAGATTTTTATTAGTATAGATTAGTATTTACTTTATTTCAATAAATACATACAAATTACAGTTTCAAATATAAATATATAAAAATATAAAAAATAGTATCCCACCGGTATCGGTAACAGGGTCCAAGCTACCGGCGGTCAGGCCTCCAGAGAGAGGAACCTCCTGACAATACGAGACGTGTCCAGGAGTACCGCTTTCTGGATCAAGCCCTTGACCCAGCTGCCCAACGAGAGCCTCCTCAGATGTTGGTCGAGGCTCTTGGCTATCAAGCCATTGGCTGAAACGACTATCGGTACAATGATCGCTGAGTCCACATCCCACATGTCGACAACCTCGCGAGCCAAGTCAAGATACTTGATTTGTTTAGCTTTCTCGGCTTTCACGAGGTTCCCGTCACGCGGGACCGTTATGTCAACGATCATTGTACGCCGCTCTAGTCGATCCACCACCACTATATCAGGTTTATTGGCAACAATAGTCCTGTCAGTGATGATGGATCGATCCCGATTAGTATAGATTATTATTATGATTATATGGCATAGATGCAATATTGAAAAACCGGCCAAGTGCGAGTCGGACCACGCACGGTTCCGTAGTTGGGGTGGATTTATGCCAAGAACAAACTTTACTCAGTAGCTGAAAAAAAAAACTCCCATTAATAGATCGGAAAAAGGTCTCGACAGACAGACAAACGGACGGACAACAAAGTGATCCTGTAAGGCTTCCATTTTTTCTTTTGAGTTGCGGAACCCTAAAAATAAATTGAGTCATCTAGAAATCACTGTCACCAATGAACCCCAGGGGAATCGCTGATGCAGTGTTGACTTCAAAAGTAGCGTGACACTTTAATCGCAGCCACATTTGCAATAACTCTTAATCAATCAAAACAGTAAATGGCTGACCATTACTGCTATCGCGTAGCGTGTGACTTAAAATAGCGGTTTAAAAAAAAAAAAACTGTTCATAAGCGCGTGTTCCTTACAACTCCACGCAAGATGGGGTCAATTACGTGACGTGTATATGTTACAGATAATTTAGCGCTGGCCGCTGTTGTGCAGTCACGCAACGCCTGTGACCACACGACACGATATCGATACAAACTATTTGCTATCGGTTTTACAGCAAAACAAGGTTTCTCTTTGTTATGTTTATTATTTTTGTATTCCTGTTATTTTTGCGTCATGTTTACCGCAAATAAACGTTTTTTCTTTCTTTCTTTCTTTCTTATGTTTTAAACCATCGAGCCTATTTTTGGATTGAAAACCCAATATGCATAAAAGGCAACTCCCATTCAGCTGCTACCAGCCAGCCTGCGAAGATCGTCGCACTACCTAGCCTGAGGGCGTCCTACCTTACGTTTGCCGATTAAGAACTTTACCTAAATCGAAATAAAGTTGAAAATGCAAAAACTGGCTCAGTGTTTTAGGCTAGAACTAAAGTTAAATCGCGTTTTGTAGTAAGACGGTATAAATATACAATAATTTACTGTATACTTTGAATGTACGATATAGCTCACAGAATAAGCAAGCTGAAGTGGTAATGGGCCGGCCACATTAGCCGTAGAACCGATGACCGTTGGGGTAGACGTGTTTTTGAGTGGAGACCGCGAATCGGCAAACGTAAGGTAGGACGACGCAGGGTGGCTGGCAGCAGCTTGATGAGAGTTGCCGAGAATCGAGCTGAATGACGTGCAACTAGAGTGGCCTATGTCCAGCAGTGGACTGTAGGCTGATGATGATGATACTTTGAATGTGTACGATTAAGATCATAGTTCTTCCACCAATCAAATTCGGACCCGTATTATAGGAGCAAATGTAATGCAACCAACCACTCGAACTGAGGAATGTAAACAAAACAGCAAAAAAGCAAATGAAGCACAATTTGACCCATTGTACTTGTCCTTTGGGAGTGTGTTGTCACAAGTAATTACGTAATTATAGTAACGACCTTAGAAATCCTAATTGGTATTACAATTGAACGTTTACGCGAACCATAGCAATTACTGACCTCCCTCAAGTTTATTCGTTCCGTAATTACATTACAACGGTTTACCGAAACTAGTTCTATTCCTTATTCGTCTAAGTACCTGGTACTTATTGACAGGCCTGCGTTGTCCTCCCATACATTTTATCTCTGTAATTTGAAAATATTGTTAAAGCCAATTATTTTTAAAAGAGTAACCGTGGAGTTTCTTGCCGGCTCTTCTCCATAGGAAACAACAATTTGGAACCGTGCACCTAGCTTCTGACGTTTCATAAGTGCCCATGCAGGTTTATATGAAATAAAAATATTTTGATTTTGATTTTTTGAGTTATTATCATAGAAATAATTTAACCGATGCATTCGGAGTGGTTCTAAAAAGGTTCTTAGAATCACCAGCCGCCATCTTTGATTTTCATTTGACTTTTCTTTCTTATTCTATTGGCTTCACCGCCCTCGAAAATCATGCAAACGATCTCAATCTCTCTCTGCTTCTTTCTATTATATTAAATAATAAGTAGCATGGATGAGCCATAACACTTTTTTCGTTCCGTTCCGAGAAAGAGGTCAGTCGTCAAATCCGACTCCGCTGGGCAGCGTTCCGGAGGCTTCGCAATATCT
This sequence comes from Polymixis flavicincta, assembly GCA_949987655.1. Lineage (NCBI taxonomy): Eukaryota > Metazoa > Arthropoda > Insecta > Lepidoptera > Noctuidae > Polymixis > Polymixis flavicincta. Next base: position 24,510,019 of record OX465188.1, on the reverse strand, counting down.
TCTCATCCCAAATACCACAGTGTCTCAAGACGAAAGTCTTTGACCAGTGTGTGTTGCTAGTGATGACCTATGGTACAGAGATGTGGTCGCTCACAATGGGCCTTATCAGAAGGCTTAAAGTCACCCAAAGGGCAATGGAGAGGGCTATGCTCGGAGTTTCCCTACGCGATCGTATCAGAAATGGAGAGATCCGTCTTCTGCCCTCGTAAATGAAAACACAGTAACTGAAGATGACGAAACCGAGCGCTATCAGGGAAAATTTTCGGCTTGTCTGTATCTACCACCGTTAAGGAGATACGATGGATAAAAACTCAGTATTTTGATAAATGTTATGAATTACGTTCCTCTTTTATAACACATTAACTGATTTTATTCAATAAAAACGGTAAAACATTAGTTCTGTATACTCTGAATTTTAATTTTGTCCATTTTACAACAAATAAAAATGAAAATTTTACCTAAAATAAATGTTTTGTTTATAGCAAAGCGATTTAACAATTAAACTTTAAACGCGTTTTTTACAAAATGGCACTTTCGAAGTTACTGCGTTTTCATTTACGAGGGCAGCATTACAATGCGAAGAATTCGTTCATCTACAAATAAAAATCTAATTTTAACTGGATTCAATATCGATGTACACACAGCTCCACAGAAAACTCATTTTTCACTCAGTTTTCTGTGGAGCTGTGTGTACTAAAAAGAAACAAAAGTACTTTAGAATTTGAGAATTTTCTTTTGCAATATAATCTTAAACTGGCTCTCTACGCACCGACCATATTAAATTATTAGTAACTCTTGTATCGACAACTTTCCACACTAATGCAAAGCGGAAATAATAGATCTAGTTCTTTCATATCATCATACTTCTCAGATACTGAAGGTACCCGTCAATAACATCTATACGCAAAAATTCTGGAAAATTAAAAAGCACGACACCTCAGCATGTAATTTATTCAGATTCAAAAGCCACTTGAAGTGTTAATCTTTCTTGCAAGTGTATGAAGCCAAAGATGCAAATGTGTCTTATGAAAATTTTAAAGATGAGTTTTTGTTATTGTATCGTTTGTGCTTTCTGGAAAAAAAAGACTAAATTATTATCTCGGGGAATTAGATTAGATTACGAGTATGTAGTCAAAAACAGAGACAGCTACTCTGGACATATAGGCTTAATTCTACATCAAAAAATAAACTTGTATAAATTAAAAATTCTACACTTTATAGAAAAATAATAAGACTAACTCAGAAAGCCCAAAATAACCATTTTATAATTGCTTCACAAAACAAATCGAGGGCAGCCTGGCAAGTAATTAACAAATCAAAATTATGTTTGCCTCAATAACCAATACTATATATTACAACAGATAATTCAATTTTAACCCATCCCATGGATTTAGCAAATGATTTTAATAAATATTTTATTGAGACTATTGAAAACAATCTACAAACGTGCTGCCTGTTACAGATGATGACATAATGAAATAATTAACAGCCTTAAGAATACGAATACTGTCGGATACGATGGCATATCAACCAAAGTGATAAAATATGTCAAGGAAGTTATAGCGCCACCACTATCACATATAATAAATCTCTATATTACTGACGGTGTATTCCCAAATGGTTTAAAAAAAGGAATTATTAAACCCATTAAAAAATGACAGATCTGATGTAAACAGCTATAGAGCAATTGCAAAAATCCCGGTATTTTCAAAAATAATTGAGAAAGTAATTTAAAATTCCGTATATGCTTATTCCGAATTTTTTAATTTTTTTGCGAGGAACAAAAGGGGTTCAGAATAAATGTCAAAATCAATGTGTCATTATTTGACCTACTAACTAGTGTATTGTACTATCTGTCGATAAAACAAATCATGTTTGTGCGATCTATGTAGACATGACGAAGGCTTTCGATTTTGTGGACCATAAAATTCTATTGCAAAAATTGCATGGTTAAGGCATAAGAGGCAACATCCTCAAACTCATAGAATCATACCTAAGTGATAGATTACAATGTACAGAAATATCTAGAATATGTCCTATAACCAAATTAGAATCCACATATACATCTGAAGTAAGGTACATAAAATATGGCGAGTCCCAAGGTAGCGTTCTGAGACCGCCGCTTTTTTTGATCTATATTAATGGCCTTCCGAAAGTCCCAGGACACAAAATGGTACTTTTTGCAGACGATAGCACGGCTATTATAGAATGTAATAATCCAAACAATTATCAAACTGACATTAATAATTATCTATATAAAATAATACATTGGCTTAAGGATAACAATCTTGTAATAAGTCTAAATAAAACCAAACTTATGCACTTTCATCAACGTCTTGAGAAACCACTAGTCAACGTTGCTTATGATGATTTTAAAATAGAAGACGCTAGTAATGCAAAGTTCTTGGGTATAACTATAGATGATAAACTAACTTGGAAACCGTATTTAGAAGAAATTTGTAAGCGTCTGAGCAAGTCAGCATACTTGCTATATCAACTCTCAAAAAAAGAAAATACTGACACACTGTTTACAGCGTATCATGGACTAGTTGCGTTAGTTCTGCGGTATGGAGTTATTTTTGGGGACAGTTAACCACTAAGGAACTTGTCCTCAGGATGCAGAAAAGATGCATTCGTTCAATGTGTGGTTTAAAAACAACAGATAGTTGCATACCATATTTTTTAAAGTTAAAAATATTACGCTTATCAGCTTTATACATCCTTGAAACTGCATTATTTGAAAAAACCAATCCCCAATTACTTAGAAAACTATGTGCAGTGAAGAAAACACCGATGCGTGTTCAATATGGGAATGAGTTATGCATTGTGAAATGTATAACTACTCTTATGAAGAAAAGGTTCTTTACTGTTGCTCCACAAGTATTAATAAAATACTCGATGCAATCAAATGTATGCCACTACACTAGTTCAAAAAAACTGAACGAGTTACTGCTTGACAGATGTTATTATACCATAGATGAGTTTCTTAACGACCAATCCGTATAATTATATATGTAGGAATGGAACGTTGATGAGTGCATGACTTGTGTGAAAGAGCTGAATGCTAAGGTGAAAGTGAGACAGATCACGTACGCCAAAGATCTATGCTTGGGATGACGTGGAAGATGATTAAAAAAGATAGAATGACGGAAAGAGAGATGAAGAACGTAAAGACGTGAAGACGGTTTTTTTTTTTAAGACGAATTAATTTTAGTTTTGGTTTATTAATAAAGATTGTTTAGTTTCCTGACCCTTTTTTAAATCCCACATATATTATGCTGACATCAGTTTAAATACTGATGATTTTCTGAATTGACTTTTGACATGAAATTAAATTGATTTTGAAGTGTAATTAAATTAATTAAATTTACTTGCATGCACAATTAGCTACTCCACTAATTATAATTATACTGTAATTTTATCATTTTTATTTAATGTTAATTAATTAATTAATTGTTCTCATCATTTGAATGCCAATATTGGAAAAACATAGCGCACTACCATATTCTTAAGATCTTCGTATGTAATTACCTGTGTTTGACAAATAAATAATTATATTCTATTCTGTTACTTTCAGAAACGTAACTACTTTCTGTGGACATATGAATATTTGGTACGTTCAGTAATCGAGCCCATATCCTGTAGAGCAGAAGGCAATCACTTTTCCGTTGCACTCAGCAAGGTAAATTAGTTACACAGTTGTAACAGTTCTTAAATTAATTGAGGAGGAATCTTGTTCTCTTGTTCCCTGTTTGTATGTTTCATAGCCACCCGCTACGTACACGCACCATCTCTCACATTTCCACTGAACCTCTGCCTTCTCGACGGAATACATAATCATGTACTCGCACGCAGTAACCAGCTACTACCAATATTGGTCAAGTAAGGTAATGTGGCAGCCCGAATCTATTATACTGAAAGCCTTTTAATTTTATAAAAAGAAGTGGTTGGAAGAGGTTTCATCGGTGACGATACTTAAGTACGGTCTGCTGCCAAAGTATTTGATGAAAATGAAAACAAATGGGTCAGAAAACGTGTCTGTTCATTCCAATTTGTATTGCCTCTTACAATTGGAGTGCTTTGATTTGGTTATTGCTATATGTTTGTTTATTTATTGATGTTTTTATCATTTGAGAAGTGTTGACGTTCATTTGGAAAACCTTGTTTTCGTCTACGTATGGTCGTGGGTGAATATTTTATATTGTTATTCAATTGAATAATTCTTGAAAAAAGTGTTGATAAATATAGTTGAAACCTTCATAATACTGATGAATGTGTTCCTATTTCTTTTTAGTGAGCAATTGTCTAAGAATTTAATCTACACAGGTTTAGTTTATACTGTTGTGGAATACTTTTCGCATAGACCATATATACATAACCACGTCCGAAGCACACTGGGCACTAAGCCATGCTATCAATCTTGGTGACTAGCTAATCTGTTGATAAATGCATGGCACTGTGATTAGAAACACGGAATTTTATAAGTTCATATCACTAAACTTAGCCTCAAATAATTTATTATTTTATTTTAAATACAAGAAGAAAAAAAATTGCATCCCTTTTTACGAAAGTTACGCGAACGGAGGAGTATGAAAGGCACATTTAAAGTTTATATCGAAAAGGAGTACAGAAAGCTATTCTCTTCTTCCTCTTAGCCGAAACAGTCTTGTCAGAGTGGTCGTGGTTGCGCAGACAAGGTACACAGAACGAAGTTCGGTGGGTCGTTGACTTCCCCGAGGATTGCCCTTTCAGCGATGTGCTTCCATTTCTGCCGGTTAGAGACGCTGCGAGTACACTGGACCGCAGAAAGCTATTATTACTGATTACATTTTAAATGAATTATGGTCAAATTTCGACTGCTCAACGACCACTAGCTTTTAATTATAACATTTACAGGCACTTTTGAACCGTCAAAAAGTCGGTCAGTTGATCAGCAAGTTGAAAGTAGTTGCTCATTCCAAAACGTACATCTCTGATGAAGAAGAACAAGCAAGAAACTCCAAGGACACTCTTTTAAATCAAGATATTACAAAATCATGGGGACCTACATTATTCTTGTTTCTTCTATGTGTGAGAGCAATGTAAATAAAAATAATAAACTATTCCAAGATTAAAAGTAAGAGATAGCCGGCCTCCCCCTACGGCACCCGTTCAGCATCCAACTCAAACATTTTGTAGGGAACCGAATAAGCCAACACAAGTGCCACCGTCAGTGAGACATATAGGTGAGCAGGACACTATCCTGATCATTATCACTGAATGATAATTTTCATCTAAAAACGTGAATTTCCTGTTGTCAGCCATCACGTTTGGTTTGTAAATAAAAATGAAACCTTGTAATTTGTACTATGATGTCACTCAGGGATTGGTTGTCCATAAATAATTAATTACGTCATTACTCGATATTTTTTTTATCAAAGACGTTGAACTTGACCATTTCCCTACTTGAATATTTTTCATAGGCAATGACTTTATTCTTAGTAAAACAAGCAGTTCATATAGAGTTATACAACTTCTGTAAATCTACCTTTCCTCTAAAACAACGTATTTTATTCCACATATATTTAGCCTCAAAATAGATAGCAATCCCCAAATGCATCAAATCATTGTTACTCGAAAATCACAAACTACATAAAAACTGACTAAAATAACTATTTACGATATTTCAGAATAAGGAAAATAATATGGAACACTAAGTCATATTTATTTATAGTGTCATTCATTTATATCAGTTTGATGTGGTAGGCTTTGAAATAATACATTTATAATTGTCTTAGTCGAGCATTGGAAGATTTTATTTATTATACTGGGTAAACCATGAACGAATGATATTTCGGACATGACGATTAAGAAGGCGGGGGCACTCGTACTATTTGCTCGGGGCCAGCATCGAACGTTACTCTACGAACTCGCTAAAGATTAGGCCATTAGTAAAAAAAATAATACTCTGTAGAATTTCGAAAGTTTTTACTTTTTTCGACGCTTTGCATACAGCACTCAATAATAAATTAGTCACCCTCTTTTCAAAGATTTTTTTTTAAGTCACGGTACAAATAATCCATCCTACTGTAGATAGGTTTTTAATTAATTTATTTATTTTAATTTTAATTATGCAACTTCAGTTAAGAAACTGAACCTGCATATAATTGAATAGTTGAAAGTAGTATTTTCAATGTAGTAATTTTAGTAGTTGCCTAGAATATTTCGAGTCAGAATCAGATGCGTTTGTGAAGCAAACAGAAATACTTAGCAAACAACATCGTTAATATCTAACTTACTGTGACATCATACGACGCGATAACTTTGTGGTAGAAACAACATTATTTTAAAGTTTTGAATAACAACGAAAATTAAATTGTGTATGAGTTGCCACCCGTCGCACGTCTAATTACTAGACACAATAGAAATTCTATTGTTATCGGAACACATGGTGTGCACTTGACATGCGAGGGCTTAATAGTCAGCCATTAATGTGAAATTAATTAATGTGAAACAAACGTGCAATAAAAAAAAAATACAATCAAACATCAGATACCAAACGATGTCTCAAGTTATATCGTTTCAGTGTGAAGGAAACACGAAGGAAACCATAGCGATATCCAACTAGATCCGCACGCCATCTAGTTACGATATGGGAAACTATGCACCCAGACAAAAACAGATGTTTATCAAAAGCGTCAGTTTTTTGTTAACATGTTTATTTGTATATATTGGTGACTGTATTTAGCACAGGTAAATTTTTAACTTGTAGTTTGGTATGACGGTTCGAATAACAAAACAGTTAATTTTTATTATTTATTTATTGTTGGATCGCATCGTTCTTATTATCTTGGTAGGTACAACAAGTTTAACAAGGACAAAAACCTTCAAATAAATCAAAATAATATTCAAATAAATCATAAAAATAACACAAATTAATTTAAAAATTTACAAAATATTGTACTGTTTCTTTAAAACTTAATCGATATGATTTATTTATCTTCTGAACTATTAGTAAAACAACTACACTTACACTGTTCACTTTAAATCACTACCAAAAAGGTGTACAAACTGGGTTGGTGTTGTTAAGAATGTGTTTTACGACATTTTTGTGCAGATTCTACGTCGTAACTGCAGCTTGTTATATTGGCTACGGCGTAGCAAGCAATAGCTACGACGTAGCCGGTTTTATAGCAGAATAAATTCCGTATAAATATGTCGGACAATAAAAGCGGGTTTTCAGTGCTGTAAAAATTCAGTTATAATATAAATAATTACTTACTGGACAGGGCAGAATAAATTTTTAAAATAATAATTCGGCTTACCATTTAAAAAACAAAAATTACGCACATCCACGTAGCGTAATTTTGCCAATTTATGTATCATCATGAGTAACGATAAATTTTGTTTGTTCCAGGTCTATAAATGCAGCATTTAACATATTAAACACTTCCATATAAAACTGAACCGCGTTTAAATACGATAAGGCGTGTAAAAGTGCGCAGTTAAGGTGCAAATGAAATCGTATATGTGTCGTAAAGGAGTGTTATAAAATGCTACGGCGGCGGCGGGTGGAAATGCACCTTTGAACACACCTCGTAAAGTTACGCAGTGGAAGTGGGTTAAAGCTGCGGTAAATGTAAAAATATAAACAGACATTTTGATGTGTACTCTAATGTTATTATTGTGGCACTAAAAGACGGTGAAATTGAATAAGTAATGTTTCATATTTATTCACTGAATTATACTGGTCTGAAAGAAAAACTTGATACTCAGCTGAATTATAAACATTTAAAATAACCAGTCAAAGTAAAATGTAAAATACAATTATAGGTTTTTATTAGTGTCTACGCGTAGTTACTCCTGTGGGTAATAGTGCTTGTCGGTAATATTGCGCGTTGGCGAGAGTGCGCGAAGAAAATAGTGCGCCGGCGCAGGATGCAGACGAACGTGCAGATCGACACAAAGGCGCTGCGCCACTCCCCCGAGCACGGCAAGGGAGGGAAGGGGAGCAATCGATACACTGCTGAGGTAAGAATACAATTATTCTAACATTCATACTCTAAACTCGCTTGTGATAAGAACTAACAAACCATGAAATAAAAAACGTTGTGTAAACCTTATATAGCTGTGTACAGATTGGTGAAATGAAATAACGTTACACACATTAGCCAACCTAAATAATGCAATGTTACATAACGTTTTTGTATGATGGTGGTGATGAGTTCTATTTTAAGGTCACGGTCGAGGTCGTAATTTCTAATGTTCCATGGCACATTTACAGCATCCCGGAGTACTTTATTTTGGAATTGTTAATTTGTTTACAACCCTAAACTTGTACCTATACCTATACTTATACTTTATAATATGCTGATAGGGAGAATTTCCTTCCAAGTACCCGAAATATTATTTTATAACGTACTTATTTCAAGTTACTATCTTTTCTTTTTGACGTGAGATTTCTAACACATAAAGTGTGAAAAAACTGGGTGAATTTATTTCAACCTGCGTTGAAATACGGCATCAACAAAATTGGGTTTTTTTTGACGGTGGTATATCATCAAAAGAGTCCTCTCGCACTGGGTAGAGCGGGAGAAGTCATAGGAGCGCGTGTCAGACTTTTACTGACTAAAACCCACCTGTGTTCCTTCAGTTGCCTGTGTGCCAGGGGCGACGGTATCTCTTTCGAACAACCCGCACCCCCGGTAGGCATCGGCCCTTGCGGACCACACCAGATGTTGCTGACATCTCTAACGGCACGCGTGGAACTCAACGCGCCGTCGACGCGGGCATTTTTTATTTTTATTTTAACATGGAAAAATGCCTACTGCGCTACCACGTGGAGATAGCGTAGTTATGTGGACTGTAACCCACTAAAACTCCACGGTGTCCTCCAGTGCCTTTTGAGGCGGGAACACGGAAACGCGCAAGCCATCCGCAAATCCGCCGCGGCTGTCCGTCACCGGACCCCCCTTGGAGGGGAATAACCCCTATCACTGGCGCACCAGGACGGCATGCTGGGACCACCCCAAGAACCAAATAGCATAAGGGCCCCAGACGACCCCGTGTCTGGCACCCTTGGTCCCCCTGCGACGGGTCAGCACAGTGACCCCGCCGCCTACCACTTTTCGGCCGCAGGGGATAGGGAGAGCGGCCAACGCTATACCGACACTCCTCCTCCCCTGCGGCCCCACCGCGTCCGCCATCAAACGGTGGCGGCCGCATCCAGGCTACGGAAGGGAAGAGCCCTACTCAGAAATACCGGCACTCCTCCTCCGTCGCAGCCTGTAACCCTCAGCCGCGATGCCTCCCATTCAACATAGCGGCCTACCTCAGTTGCGGTGCACCTCACCGCAACCTACTTTTTGGCCGCTACGTCGTCGGCTTTGAGACAAAAGCCCTGACGAGCGGCCCCACCTTGGGGATCCTCTTCGGTTCACCGTGGCTGGGAGACCACGGCTACTGATCCCCCTCGCGACGAGAATGCGGGAACTCCCCGGGGGGGAAGAAAATTGGGTTAAGTTGCAGCTTAAATGATAACGAATGGTAATTTTTACTTTTTTGTCAATTTATTAAAAGTTGAGAATGTTGTGAAGACTAGTAGTAGTAGTAGTAGTAGTAGTATATTTTAAGTTAAATTCAAAACAATTTGTCGTTGTCTTTGTAAAAACAACCACATATAGTTTAACACCGCAAACATATTAATCCTCCTCCTCTTTCCTGTTCTTACTTTAGCAGTTTTCTTCATAGAATTCAACTTTAAGAAAATAAAAATTACCAATTTATAATATTGTTCACCTTCAAACTTCGCAACGACTGCGGAAGTCATTACAATACTTTCTCAAATTCCTCAGATAATCGAGTTTAAGGAGAGGTAGTAAAAGATTATTATTTGCTCCAAATTAATTGTCTGCTCGAGAAGTTTCAGGTTCTACGTTAATGGAAATATTTGAGTTTTGTTGATTATGGGCTTACAAGCGTAGATAAGATTATGGTGTACCTACTCATTTCGTTTATCAAATCACGATAATTTTCAAACTTTGTAGAAGAATATCATCATGCGACCAAAAATCTCTTCTATTATAACACGTTTTTGATATCCTAACTGCCAGCACGTCGCTTTGAAATAGTGTCAGTTTTAACACTTGTCTCGAGTCAAGTAAAGTGATTAGAAATGTATAGAATACACGAACAATACTTAAACTTAGCCATAAAAAATTACCTGTGAGTCATAGGAAATCACGTTGATTGCTGATTGCTGAATTTCGTGAGGTGCCGGACGTAAAATAATAGCACCATCCCTTTTCTTCCCGTGGGTGTCGTTGAAGGCGACTAAGGGACTTACTAGAGAATGGGCAGCAGCGTTCTCTGTGCATTTGACCAACATACTGCGATCGCCAACCCGCCTGCCAAGCGTGACGATTATGGCAAATCCCCCATTTTGGGGGAGGCTTATTTCCAGCAGTGGACGTCTTTCGGCTGATATGATGACGATAATGACGCTGATTGGGGCGCAGTTTTAAAGGACATAGATAGACAGGGAGACCGCGTGAATATTGTATGAGATTACAAAAAAAAAAAACTTTCCTGTTTGCTTATAAATAAGCCTCTCGTTGAGCGAATAAAAAATGATTTGTTCAAGTAAGTAAATGATGCATCCAGCAAACTTTCACCCGCGGACTCCACGACAATCAATATCTTTCGATCGACATCTTCACGACAGCATTACGACAATTCACTTTGTGGTCGAGAAATATTGTCGGGTCTCAAGCACGAAACAGATTTGTACTTTTGGAAAAGCTTACACAAATTCCCGATTGAGTAAATTTCATTGGGTAAATAGGTACCATATTCCATACCTTTTACTGAAACCTGTGATTTCCCAGCATAAAGAGAATACAAATGTATTTTAAAATCAAAAGAAACTGCATTCTGGTGTTTCACGGCAAAAAAACAGGTATCATGATTTAAAAACAGGCCACGGATCACGCACAAGGGTGGTGGTGGAGATGAAGGGTTCCGTAGGTGGGATGACTTAATCCCAAGAACTCACTTAAAATTGTAAACATATTCTCCCATTTATTCCAACTGCAAATGTAAGTTGGTCGACTAATTTACGAGTATTAGTCGACTTGGGAATCCTATTTAGCTGTGATTGTTTTCCTTTCAACTTAGTTCTATGTACAGTCCCGGACTTTAATTGATGAGCCACTTTTAAACTGTCCAATTTTGCAGTTTTATACACTCACGAGATTACAGAAACAAGATGAAATCGGATAAAGTCTTATTCATAGAGGTTGAAGGTTGAGTTGTCAATGAATGTTACGTCAATACACTGTTGCATACGTTTATCCAATCTATTTGATACTGACCTCCTTTGAATTAGACCTCATTAAATCCTCGTTATTTCTGAAAACCTATCCGAAGACAGTGACAGTTGAAATGTCAACTACAAAACAGAAATAGTAAATAAAATTCGTGATCAATTGTTCCAAGATGGCGGCAGTTAGGTGTTATTTATGTTTATGTGCAACAGTTATCATGATTGTCATGAACGTTATCTTGGGCGCTACGCGTTTGGATAAAATCGTGGATACGAGTTTTTCCGATGTCGAAATGACCAATCATAATATTTCTCCGTACGCTAACGTTACTATCACTACGCTAAAACAATTGTCGCTAGGTTACGGTTGCTAGCCCTGCAATTGGTTAACTTTGGGTTGTCACTGTGGACTATATACGAGTATAACCGACTAAACCCGATTTGTATTACACTGCTAAAATAGGAACTGTGGCAAGTGGCTCATCAATTAAAGTCCGTGACTGTACCTACTACCACCGTACATTTTTCAAAGATCCAAAATCAAACTATTATCTTTGGGGGTTTACTTTAACAAAATTAGCAATTGATAGCTTGATGTTTCACAAACGGGTCCCTTAATAGAAAAATTACAAACGGGCAATATTTTTGAAAGACCTATCTAACTACACCCTACCCCATGGGGTAGACGAGAATTCCCATTTATGAGTAGAGGAGGTTACGAGTACGAAGTCTCTGAGCTAAGTTGCGGACAAACAGACAGACGGAAGGACGGACATGGGGTAGCTACAGGATTCCTGGTTGACCATGGAACCTTAAAAAGCTGAACATAAAGAAAACATAGCCTTTTAATTACGACCCCAAAACAAACAAAACCAACGTACTATCAGAAGATAATTGAAGACACAAATCGAAGCGTAAATCCATTAATTCCATTAATTAAATAAACCGTTTGATTGTTCAAATAATTACTTTTACCGAGTTTAGGTTTTAATATCCGATTTTACACAAAGTCCTGCAAAAATATAAATAATGGAGGGTTATTTCTGGGTTGTAATTACGTGCGTACGATTAAAAATAATTGAAAAATGAATAACCGCCTCGTAATTCACTTGAAAGTGGGTGTCGCAGGAAGTGACTAATGGATAGAAATGATTTTGCAATACATCGTGTTAAGTTGTCTGTTATGTTTTGTTTGTCATTTATCTATACTTACATATATATATATGTAAATTGTTGCGCGTTGTTCTTCTTAACTCCGTAACAGATATTGGTGTGGCTTTCACAATCGTTTAGAATTAGATTATTTATTGCATGGTTATGGCTAGTTATTAAAGATTAGTCGATGCTCTGTTGAGATGTAAAACCATTCGAAGCACGCGGTTCGCTAGTATTATGATAAGAGTTCGGCTTCACAAAAAGGTAAGTCTCCACAGAAACGTAAAAAACTAAAGCTCAGTAACATTTTAATTACACAATAATTCAACCAAAAAGAAACGCCGAAAGACATAAAACACACCGCAGATTAACTGCCTCAATCATTAGAAAGGATCAGAAACCGTCAGTAGCACGTTACTAAAACCCGGTAATAATTCCACGCCCGCTATTTTACTTTACGCAACTTTACTCGACCGCCGATAAAAGCGACATCAAATATTTTCGACGACAAAAAAAAAACGGCAGTAAAGTTTTATTTTATGTTGTAAAGTAATGAAATCCGAGCGCGGAACCGGGCATAAACGACTGCGGTGCGGAGCAGCGGCAGGCGGCACTCGGGGAAACCAGGTTTTATCAACCTTGCCTTTTTCTGAAGTTACAAGGGTGGAATTTGTTGGAAGTTGTGGAGGGTTTAAGTGGCGGAATTTTTACTGATTGAAACTGAGATTGCAAGGGATTGCAGAGATGAAACTGCGAAGTAATCATGGATAAAACTCAAGCTTGTTACAAAGGATACCTTTAGCTACGATTTGTGAAAAAAGTTTTTATTTCATCAAAATTACCGCCAAAAGTTTAACACAGGACCCGGTGGAGAACGGAGGTACCCGTTGTACCTATGTTATTTATTGCCCAATGTACATACCGTCCCAGGTTCTGACTAGGCTGTTACAGTATCCTGTTGGGGCGGAGCAAGTAGATGGAGATTGTAATATATAACTCAACGGGTATACATAACGGGTGTAAAACCTTAACTTTAAGTGCTTCCACGATCACTGTGCCGTTGCATGCACCCATAAGCACTATGCGTGACATTACGCACTGCACTAAAAATCGTTATTTTCAGACCAAAACTATAAAATACTAGCTTCTGCCCGCGGCTTCGCCTGCGTTGATGTCGGAAATTATCCCGCGGGAACGTACTACCGAGATAAAAGTATCCTATGTGTTAATCCAAGATTAATCTGAATTGAATTTAATCTTGGTTATAATCTATCTGTGTGTCATCCAAATCTATTCAGTAAGTGCAGATGCATGAAAGAATAACAAACATCCATACATCCAAACTTTCGCGTTTATAATAGTAATACGGAAGTAAGGATTCTCAGAAAATAAGTATTTTAGCAAAAGTTATTTAGTTTGATGTACAGAATGCGTAGATGATGACTTCGGGCGGGTAATAATGCGCCCTGTTGGGGTTTATTTATGAGTGATGATTAATGTTAAGAGATGCTACAGAGCTAATAATTACCTTAAAAATAAAAAAGGGTAAGTAATTCGTAAAACAGTTATTTTTTTTCAGAAAAACGTTTTCGATTTTTGAACGATGTTGTACTTATGCCATAACAGGAGGTTTCAGAATCCTATGTGTGATCCATAGATTTAATAGGTTATTTCTTTGACCAACTCATTGCTTTTAACAAAAATAATGAAATTATGGTGGTCGTCTGGCATAATAAGGAAACGATAATGATATATATACCTAACCACTTCACTACGTATTTCTTGTAACTTTAACAACCGATACATTTTACGTTTTCCTAACCGCAGATCCCTGTGGACTTAAGTTAGTCTTTTACTTGCACGTCATATAAAAGTTATTGGGGTATATCTAATAAATATATTTATATGGCTGTATTTATTTGCCTTTGTGTTTGTTTGGTCGGTGAACCCGCTACTTATTTTATTTCAAAATTATGTTTTATGAGGTTGTAAAGGATATTTATTAGCATAGTTAAACGTTGTTGTGTAATTTATTTTATTTTTGTTTATTATCTTCCGTTGTGTCTATGTTTAACTCTCACGCTGTTTGTACCGTTTTGTCAATTTTATTCGTAAGTTTATATAAGTGGAAACTTGTAATTGGATTTCTTCTACATGTCACTTCTTACTACACGTCTGTATTAGCTGTAAGTTTTATTAAAATCAATAAAATAAAATAAATATTATTCGCTTGGTTTAACTAAAACAAAATACGAAGATTTCAGGGATTTACTATGAATAAAAGAAGAAAGTCGTCCCGTATGTGTTGCGTCCCGTATGTGTTGCCGGGCGTAAAAGAATAGCACCATCCCATTTCTTCCAGTGGGTGTCGTAGAAGGCGACTAAGGGACTTACTAGAGAATGGGCAGCAGCGTTCTCTATGTATTTTTACCAACATACTGCGATCGCCAACCCGCCTGCCAAGCGTGGCGATTATGGCAAAACCCCCCAAAAAATGACAAGCAGCCCTACAAAACGGCCCCTAGTACCCGGCGGCCCGCCTACCCTTGGCTACGGTAGCGGCCAAGGTAACGGTGAGGCAAGGGGTGCTAAGAATCTCCGGAAGAGATCTGGCTACCAAAACAAACGGAAACTGCACCTGGCAACGTACAACACGCGTACACTCCGGACCGACGAGAAGATCACCGAACTCGAGGAAGAATTGAGCAGGTTACGGTGGGGTATAGTAGGGTTATCTGAAGTTCGAAGAGAGGGGGAGGACTCGATAATCCTCAAATCCGGTAACCTGCTCTATTTCCGGGAGGGCGACCAGCAGTCCCAAGGTGGTGTCGGGTTTATTGTCCATAAGTCCCTTGTGACAAACGTGGTGAAGATCGAGAGTGTGTCGACCAGGGTGGCGTACCTTATACTCAGAATATCCGCAAGATATTCGCTGAAGGTCATACAGGTCTACGCCCCGACCTCGACACACCCCGACGATGAGGTGGAGACCATGTATGAGGATATATCCAAAGCCATGCATGGCTCTAAAACTCATTTCACCGTTGTCATGGGGGACTTCAACGCGAAACTGGGCAAACGGAACGAGGATGAGCTGAGAGTGGGGCAATTTGGAGTTGGACGACGGAACCACCGGGGTCACTTACTGGCCAGTTTTATGGAGAAGGAAGGCCTCTTCATGATGAACTCCTTCTTCAGAAAACGGGAGCACAGAAAGTGGACCTGGCAGAGCCCTGATGGTGCAACTAAAAACGAGATTGACTTCATTATGTCGACGAAGAAGCAAATATTCAATGATGTCTCTGTGATCAACGCGGTGAAAACCGGAAGCGATCACCGCATGGTAAGAGGCACATTGAATATCAACATCAAGCTAGAAAGATGTCGACTAATGAAGTCTACGCTCCGTCCAGCACCGATCCAGGTCCAAAACCCCGAGAGCTTTCAGCTCGAACTCCAGAATCGTTTCGAATGCCTAGGGAGCTCCGTGGACGATTATAACGATGGGTTCGTGGAAACTGTCCATACGGTCGGGTCTAAGTTCTTCAAGACCCGCCGTACTAATGGCAAAAAGAAACTCTCTGATCCTACTCTGCAGCTAATGGAGGAGAGGCGTGAAATGATCCTGCAGTCTTCAGACGACGCGCTAAAGTACCGACAGCTCAATAGACAGATATCTAAGGCCTTGAAAAGCGACCTTCGCCGTTTTAATACGGACCGCATAAAGGACGCGATAGAGCGGAACAAGGGCTCCAAGGTCTTTTCAAGAGATCTGTCTATTGGGCAGAGTCAGCTTGCGAAACTGAAGACCAATGATGGCAGGATCGTTTCCTCCAAGCCGGAGCTGTTGAGAGAGATCGAGAGTTTCTATGGACAGTTATACACGTCAACAAGCAACCCCGTTACGGATCTGGCAAACGACCCAAGAGCCAGATTGACCCGACACTATACCGAAGATATCCCGGACGTTAGCTTGTACGAGATTAGGATGGCTCTGAAGCAGCTAAAAAACAACAAGGCGCCGGGTGATGACGGAGTCACGGCCGAACTCCTGAGGGCCGGCGGAAAACCCGTTCTTAAGGCCCTCCAGAAGCTGTTTGATTCCGTCATACTCGAGGGCAAAACGCCACAGGCATGGAACAGAGGTGTGGTGGTACTTTTCTTTAAGAAGGGTGATAATACTCTTCTTAAGAATTATAGGCCCATCTCACTTCTGAGCCATGTCTACAAGCTGTTTTCGAGAGTCATCACGAACCGTCTCGCGCGCAGGTTTGACGACTTCCAGCCTCCCGAACAAGCCGGATTCCGTAAAGGCTTTAGCACCGTAGACCACATACATACGCTGCGGCAGGTTATACAGAAGACCGAAGAGTATAACCTGCCTCTCTGCTTAGCGTTTGTGGACTACGAAAAAGCCTTCGATTCGATCGAGACATGGGCTGTACTGCAGTCTCTTCAACGGTGCCAGATCGACTATCGGTACATCGAGGTGCTGAAGTGTCTGTATGAAAACGCCACTATGTCAGTCCGACTCCAGGACCGGACTTCGAAACCTATCCTTCTGCAGCGAGGTGTGAGACAGGGAGATGTTATCTCTCCGAAACTGTTCACCGCTGCACTGGAGGATATCTTCAAGGTTCTGGACTGGAAAGGGGCTGGCATCAACATCAATGGCGAGTACATCACTCACCTTCGGTTTGCCGATGACATAGTCGTCATGGCTGAGACCATGGAGGACCTCAGTGCAATGCTCGATGACCTCAGTAGAGCTTCCGAAAGAGTGGGTCTTAAAATGAACATGGAGAAGACAAAGGTCATGTCGAATGCCCATGTAACACCCACTCCCATGACGATCGGAGGCGCTACACTCGAAGTTGTGACCGAGTACGTTTACCTAGGACAGACTGTCCAGTTAGGTAAGTCCAACTTCGAGAAAGAGGTCAATCGTCGAATCCGACTCGGCTGGGCAGCGTTCGGGAGGCTTCGCAATATCTTCTCGTCCCAAATACCACAGTGTCTCAAGACGAAAGTCTTTGACCAGTGTGTGTTGCCAGTGATGACCTATGGTACAGAGACGTGGTCGCTCACAATGGGCCTTATCAGAAGGCTTAAAGTCACCCAAAGGGCAATGGAGAGGGCTATGCTCGGAGTTTCCCTACGCGATCGAATCAGAAATGAAGAGATCCGCAGGAGAACCAAGGTAACCGACATAGCCCGAAGAATTGCCAAACTTAAGTGGCAGTGGGCAGGGCACATTGCTCGCAGAACAGATGGCCGATGGGGCCGAAAGGTTCTGGAGTGGCGACCGCGTACCGGAAGACGTAGAGTAGGAAGGCCTCCCACAAGGTGGACCGATGACCTTGCGAAGACCGCGGGTATCCGCTGGATGTGGGAAGCACAAGACCGGTCGAAGTGGAGGAGCCTGGGGGAGGCCTATGTCCAGCAGTGGACGTCTTTCGGCTGATATGATGATGATGATGATGATGAAAAGAAGAAAATACTCTGACGACAAGTAGAATTTAAGTCAAAGTACTGGTCTTAAATTAAATAAACCCTATAATCAGCGAGTTTTGTCGCTGACTCTTTCTTTATCTCCGAATGATCTCACAGATTCAAAATCATTAATATTTGAGAGCGAGGAAAACTTTCAAATGTAATGCAATAATATAATTGCTAAAACTTCCCAACTTCCACAAAAGAATCTAAAATTCAAAAGATATAAAGTTGCCGAGCACACAAGAGAGTGTTAACATAACTGTCACTTGGCGATAAGTAACAATATCTTGCCGAGTCAGAAACAAAGGCGCAGATTAAAATGAAGCACAGTTTGAAACTTGAGCCTGCCCCGTCTGAGCGCGAACAACTTGACTCAAGTTATTACAGGGTCGCGATAATGATGATGTAAGGGATTATGTGAAAATTACCCATTTGGCGAGAATACCGAGTCTGGTCACAAATTAACGTAAATTACGTAACAATCCATTTCCTTGATTTTACAGGAACGTAATTCATTAACACGTTGAACGCCGTGGAGGTCAACATATGAGCGACACTGTAATAGCCGATAGGGTCAGGAGAAAATCCGTAAATATGTAAAATTTTACACAAGTTTTTTATTGCATTATTGGAACGGAAATAGGCTAAAACTTAGTTATTGGTTACAGAAAAATAATTTTAGGGTTGAAATTGGCTATAATTTCAGTGTCACTCATATGTCGTCCCCCGTGGCCTATGCGAAGAGAAAATCGCAAGTTCGTTAGCGGGGGCCGCGCGGGTCACGGTGTCGAGCACCGCCGCCCGCGCACCCGCACCCGCGCACCTACAGCCCACGAGCTTAGATTGTTTATGTCGTTTAGTGCGTGTTTAGTGTCACATTGAACGCGATAAGCTCACAACGATATTTGGTTTTTGCTAATTTTGGTGTTTATTCATACTGCGTTCATATTATAAAGATGGATGATTTCGGAGATTTTGAGATAAGTCAAGAAGACTTATCACACATAGACAATTTAGAAATAAATTTACTCAACAACAGTTTTCACGTCAGCTCCGAAGAGGAAGATCTGAACGTTCAACCAGTTTGCCGTGGTCGTCGCCGTGTAATGGTTTTTGACAGTGATGAAAGTGAGTTGGACCAGCTACAAATTACTTTGAATACTATGAGTACTCCGTCGACATCTGCACGTACATGGACGCAACCAGCAGGTAATCAACGACAAATTATTGCTTTCACTGAGATCCCTGGTTTGCCTTTTAATCTCCGCTCTGCTATGACTAACAAATCGCCAGATAATTTTTACCGCCTTTTGGTGTCAGACGAAATTTTTGATAAAATAGTATATGATACTAACGAGTTTGCTCTACATAAAATAGCTGCACGAGAAGCTTCAAAGTCAGCACGCATACGCAATTGGTCGCCTACTAATGTTAATGAAATGAAAAAGTTTTTTGGCTTGATATTATTTATGGGATTGGTGAGGCTTCCTAAAATTAGTGACTATTGGTCCAAGGACGAAATAATAGGACATGCTTTTGCACGAAAAATAATGTCTCGGAACAGGTTTGAGCTGTTATTGCAAATGTTGCACTTTTCTAAAGGAGATGACGCTCACAAGACTGATCGATTACATCGCATTCGAAGCCTTCTGGACCTTATGAACGAAAATTTCAAGAATCATTACACTCCTGGCGAAGATCTGTGCATTGATGAGAGTGTCGTACCATTTCGGGGAAGAATAATTTTCAGACAGTACAATAAACAGAAACGACATAAATATGGTGTAAAGGAATTTAAACTTTGCACGTTACCTGGATATACCTACAAAATCAGTATTTATGCGGGCAAACAAAATGATCAAGTCAATACTACACCTGAAAACGTTGTGATGTCGTTGTGCAATGACCTTTTGAACAAAGGGCACACATTATACACTGACAATTGGTACACAAGTGTCAGTTTGGCTAGAAACCTTTTGCAAAATGAAACGCACCTCGTCGGTACAATTCGTAAAAACAGGAAAAATCTTCCTAAGGAAGTGATCAATGCCAAGTTGAAACGAGGCGAATATATTGCAATGGAGAGTACTCATGGAATAACTCTATTAAAATGGAAAGACAAAAGGGATGTTTACGTTCTTTCTACAAAGCATTCCACCCGCTTTCAATCCGTCACGAAGCTAGGTAAAACAATTTTGAAGCCTAAAATCGTACTAGATTACAACAAGGCGAAAGGAGCCGTCGATTTATCTGACCAGATGGCCGCATATTCAACACCTTTGAGAAAATCTGTCAAATGGTACAAAAAAGTGGCCATAAATTTGCTTCTAAACACGGCAGTTGTTAATGCTTTAATATTGTACACGACTGTCACTGGAAAAAAAATGCAAGTAGTTGAATTCAGGTAAGAGATATTGAAGGGTTTACTGTCAGAAAAGGAAGAACAACCAATAGAAACCTTGAGGCCAAGACGTATAAAGCACAAGCTCACGAAAAAAGAAGGCCCCGCCAAAAATAATCGTCGTACATGCCAAAACTGTTATAAAGATAACGTTAAGCTAATGGGAAGGGCTTTGGCAAAAAACAAGACCAAAAAGGTGGTTACATTTTGTGAAACTTGCCCAAATAAACCATATCTCTGTTACGACTGTTTTCATCAAGTTCATTAAAACAATTTTGTGATGTAAGTCTATGTGTCTCTGGCACTGATCTCAAATTAAGTCTGATTTTGCATGTGTTCCTCATATAAATAAATATTTAAATGAATAAAACTAATACTACTTTGTTTTTGACCATGACCAAAATTTATCCAAGCTAGTTTTGGCGTTATAACTACACTCTTATAAATTCTCACTACATTACAAATATGGCTTAGAAAACTCGACATTTTTTTTTAGGTATTATGTTTACATAAAAACCAACTGAACTGCATTAGTCTACAGGGCCATGGGGGTCACATTATACCGAGATTTGCTTAGAACATTTGTCCGACGGCTCCATAGACACGTTTGAAATCAACTCCAGCTTGCGGTCACATGTTGTCCCCCGCGGCTCCAACGGAACAGTTAAGTGTCGACCAAATGGTGCCCCCCATGGCCCAAATGGAAATACTAAGAAAACGCACTGGCGTTCAACGTGTTAACGCTCACATGCTAGACCGAAAAAGGTGCAAAATTTTGACCGCCACGACACTTTTGTTACAATTTGTGTTTATTTGTAATTTTATTAATATTCCATCATTTTTTTTATTTTTCATTTAGTTACTCTCAAATTTTGGTAACTTATTTCATTGTGTCTGTTAATTAATAGATAATATTCAGCGAAAGGCACTTCGTTCCAACTGGGCATCCCGGGACACCTCTCGACTTCTTGTAATGAATCTCAACCTTCCTAAGTACTCGTAAAAGACCCATCGCCCTTGAATACTGGCTGTGAATCAAAAGAGCCCCAGAGGCAGCCCAAGCCACGCCCACTGAGATTAAGTTAATTTATTAACCAATTACAGAAACTGGAATACCAATTATAATTTTAATTTCTTAATTCTAAGATCTTTGTCTTGATAATTTAATATTGTAATGCTGGAAATTGGTTTTACTCGCGGAAAGCGGCCAACTGTATAATGAAATATTATTTTGTATCTAAACATTAACAAATTCACTGTAGAAGCCCTATAATGAAGTGTCGAAGTTGTAATACTTTGGGGCGAAAAAGCCTCACACAGCGCAATGTATGCATGGGAAAATTATATTATTAGCTACACTTCCTAGAAAAAAAAAGGTTCCAGGTTAAGAATCGCAAAATAAGAAAATAGTGCAGGAAAAAGTTAGTCTAGCTACCAATAGCATCGCTAAGTTTTTTCTGTAGGTTTTGTTTTCTATTTACCATACCATACAACCATAGTTAACAATAAACGTCCCTAGGTTATTTTAGTTCTCCAATTTCACAAAATTAAAATTCTAATAGATTCGTGATTATCGCTGCTCCGCACTTGTTCGACTCAACACGATTGGGCACAGCCAAGCTCCAAATCCAATATGTTTTTTTCTGCCTGCCTGTGCCGAATCATGATGTCTAAAATAAGTGACTACCAAGCCTTAGAAACCCACAACAATTTTAATTCTTTAAGAGAAAAAGAATTAAAATTTTAAAGAATTTCCTCTCCAGTATGACACTGTGGCATTTTAGGAGACGATCTAACTTAGAGCCTGCCTGTTTACGTACTGTGTCGTGCTTCCCACCTAAAACAACACCATCTTTTCGGTTCTGAATGGAACTTCTCCAATGCTGTAGTTTCGCTACTCACCGCTGCATGTCGCTGCTGGCGGTATATTTTCTTCAACCCTTGTTACTCAGTTAGATGCTCGGCTTAGTAGTGTGTTCAACTGTTGATAGATGGCGTTGCCAGTTACATGATATTAACTTTAGAGGAAACTGAAGAGAATTGAGACGGAAGCCTTTATAATTTGTGGAGAGTTTTTGTCAAATGTGATCATAGATTTTAAAAGTACTTATGACTTCGAAAAGGAAAATGAAAATAGCAAATGTTTATTTCCTCTCTACAGCAGCTTAGGACTCATCCTTGTCGTCAAAAACTCTTCAGACAACCCTTGACCTCAAGATATAGATAAGGCTTCAAAATATTTGGAGCAAATAGTCTCCTTATTTTGAGTCATCGCTTCGCCGTCGGCCAAATTTTTGCTGTTTGAACGTTTTGTCAACAATGTTACTGTTGTACAAGAGCGGTGCGGTGCTGACTGCTTAAATAACATCGTTAAGACAAGCTCGTTTCCCCATAGAGCATGTAATAATTAAAGTAGGAGAAGAGGCCTTTGCCAGGTAGATAGATATTAATAATGCTGGTACTATACATTTTCCTAGCAAACTTTAGGTACTTTCAATAGGTTTCTTACCGCTAGACCGACTCCTATCTATTGGTTCGCAAGTTAGTGTCCTCGCTGTGACCGCACATCCTCTCCCTCCCTCATCAAGTTCTATAACACCCCTCTAACTGTTTACTGCTACAATCCTTTAAGTTGGACAAAATATTTCTTAAGACATAACTGGGCTGAAAGGCTGAAACTAATTGTGACACTCTTAACCATAATAGAACAATGTTATTAGGTATTATTCACAACATCTTTTGTATAGATAGGCCAATATTATCCTTTCACAGCATTCGTCATGAGCTACTTTCGTCTCAAGATGTACATACATATCAGTAGGTAGGTATACAGGCTCAGTTTTTTAATGCTAAAATATTTCTAAATTACATCACGAATTGTTTGCTAGAAGGGTGGGGCAGAGGTGTTCTTAAAGTATACTCACATTGCGCTAGTTATGTTTAAGTCCTATGTAATAGGGGGCGAGCCTATTGCCATCAACCAGGCACAAATCCAGACTCCGGGCTGATACTGAGTATTTAGATTTCAGGTAGAACTTAGCAGTAGCGCGTGTGACCACTGCAGCAGCGAGGCAGTCAAAATATAATATAACATTAATTGAACTCTGTTATTTTTTTTCATTGAATAGTAGTAAGATAATTAAGTATCAACTTTAACCAACGTTTCCAATGTTTTTATGAAATTCTCTAAGCAAAAGCACTCAATCACAGTCGATAATTAGGTATTCTGTGTGAAGTAATTATTATTATCAGCTTAGAATTTAAAAGTATCATTTTTCTAAAAAATATATGTTCTGATTAATGAATTGAATATCTCATAAAATAAATAACCTGAATCAATCCAAGACCCCAATAAGTGGCCAGAAAGGAGGGTGATTACTGAAATGACGACTAATTAAGAAGTATGGAGGAAGAAGACAAGTTGCACCGACCACAAAATAAATTGCGATACATTGCAGGAGAGTGATGATTTAAACCTAACCCTGTGTTTCACGTCACCTAATTCACCGCAAATATCGTGGAAGGATACAGCAAATTGATTAAAAGTGGGCGCTCAATGAGGTCACTGAGGTCCTCGTTTCAATGAGATCACAAGGACTAGCCGGAGGTCATGATGAGACGTGATACACTGGCGTAAGTTTATAGGTATGTGTGGGATACTAAAATATTATATTCTTAAAATACGTGCCGCTTCTGGACTGTAGGTTTGGAGGTTTCATTCCCATAGCACAGCCCCATTTATACAACTCGTTTTATAATTAATCAAACTCCTGATTTTAACGCACTTAAAATCCCGATGCAAACAGTTTCACGCACCGAACTTTTATAGGATAGGATATATTAATTTCTATTTATTATTAAAAATCCAAGGAATCAAAAACATAAAATGACCGCCATCATGGTCATTTGACTCCGCTTCTCGTAGCTAAGTTAATAAAATATGAGTATTTCACCCGAGGCGAATCGTGCAACCCCAGTAACTAAATTACTTAAAGATGCGGTATCTCCCGAACGTTGCCAGATTGACAAATTTTAACATTAGCAAACTTCTGGTTGTTAGACGTACCTAGCTACTACTGCAGGCTTAGCATGATGCTTTCTATTTCTACTCTACTGTAGAATACAAATCGCTTGTCTATATTTCTCGGTGAAAAACTGTCAACTGTCCATACGGAAACGTCATTTTTGTCTACTCTTCCGACTATAACACGCTTGACTACGGTTCTCGTGCTAAGGATTTGATGAAAGTAATCATAAGGGCCATCGTCCACGCGGCTACTCTAGAATACATAGTAGTATTTCAGTGGCAGTCCGTACACAACCCTTAGTAAAATACAGTGCTGTGGCTACTCATAATACTCATTGGTGATTTGAGTTTGTCACACGTTACTTTTGAGTAGCGCGAGCGTCGTAGATGGCCGTGCTAAGTCATTGCTACTACTGATGCCCTGTTGTTTAGTCGACTTCGTAATTGCTTTACCATCCTGGCTTTGAAGGTCACACTCACACGTCGTCGTCGTCGCCGTCACTCGGGTGCCGGTAACCACCCGTCACCGCCTCGAAAAATTCCACCCGCTTGTCGCCACCGCATCATCAGCAAGACGACCGGTCGCTGCTGGTGCGTCATTGGTGAGGTGACAGTTTGTTGTTCATGCGCCGCTTCCTAGTTGGTAGCTCACTGTTCACGCGCCAAAGGCTAGTTTTCAGTTTATAGTCCGGTTTGCAAACATTAGTGAGTGTCAGAATTAGCGGGCGACGGGGAGACAACGGCCGCTCATGGGTGCGAGGCGCCTCGGCATGCTAACCACTACCAGGCGACAGTGCCGTAACTAGGGCGGTGCCAGCGGTGCCCAGGCACAGGGCGCAGACCCTGGAGGGGCGCAGAAATGACCAGACCAGTATCTAGTTTTGTTTCATGCATGGTAGTTAGTAGGTACATTTTGTTTTATTGCGAATTTGGTGTAGACGCGCCCTCTGTACTATCTATATCTATATGGCATTTTTCAAGCGATCTTGAAACAACAACACTTGTAAAGGTGGTTTTATATTTGTCTGATGTGTCGTGACGTGACGCGTCAGAACGGTATCGGTTTCATACATTTAGTACTAGCTGGTGCCCGCGACTTCGTCTGCGCAGGATTAGTATTTCGAACAATATGTTTATAAATTGTAGCCTATGTGTTATTCTGATGTATAAGCTATATTATTGTAAAGTTTCATTAAAATCCATTTAGCAGTTTTTGCGTGAAAGAGTAACAAACATCCATCCATCCATCCATACAAACTTTCGCGTTTATAATATTAGTAGGATGGTAACGTTCACACTAGTGCGTAACGTGTTGTGTTGTGATGGCTTATGTATGGAACCGATACAGTTCTGACGCGTCACGTCATGACACATCAGACAAATATAAATCCACCTTGTCTTGCTCGAAGTTTCAAAATTCAGATAAATGAAGCAATAGATACAATAATTTCTGAATTAAAATGGCGATTCGAAAAACTACGCGACATACACCACTCTTTCGGTTTTTTGACCGTAAAACACATAACTACATATTCGGTTGAAGAACTAAAAAAACATGCAGCTGATTTGAGTATCAAATATTCTGCAGATATAAATGCCACAGAATTTTGGGCCGAAATAAAAACTTTGAAGAGTCAAGTTGAAGCGACTACATTATTTGATAAATGTGAATGTCAGTCAAGTATGGGTCTTCTCAAAGCTATAGTGGAACTGGATTTAAAGGAAATGTTTCCCAATGTAGTAGTCGCTATAAATATATTTTTAACGATGCCAGTGACTGTAGCTTCCTGCGAGAGATCATTCAGTAAGCTCAAATTAATAAAGACGTACCTGCGCTCGACGATGGGCCAAGAAAGATTGTCTGGCCTAGCGATTTTGTCGATTGAACGCGACATAGCACGGCTCCTGTCGTATGACAATGTAATCAAGGACTTCGCAATGAGAAAAGCGCGGAAAGTAAATCTTTGAGTAGGTAGCTGTCCTTTTCTTGTGATTACGGTTTACCTTAGCCTTGGGTCTTTACTATCGAGTACTTTGTGTCATTTCTGTATTTGAGCAAATATTTTTGAATAAACAATTTTTATCTTAAAGAAATCTACTAAGTACCTATACCTTCGTAAACAAAAAATAGATAGATTTATTTTTATGCACATTTGTCCACTTTATTGTCAGAGCCTGGTTAGAGCATTTTTCAAGGGCGCAGTTTTGAAAGCTCGCACCGGGCGCATAAAAGGCTAGTTACGGCACTGGCAGGCGATTCATCGCTGACGAGTGGGCTACTGATTTGTAGCTCGCGGTCGGTGCAGTGTGCGATGGCATTATTCCGTATTGCCATCGTAAAGTAAGAGTACATTTTAAAGAGTTGGTTTAAAAATCCTAATGACAAGTTATTTACTGTGTCGGAGTGGTGCTGTTATAATGAGCGCTGGCCTAAAAAGTCATCTGAAAGTATTTGCCAAAGTGGTAAAGCAATTGCGAGCTTGACAGTACAAGACTTTGATTGATCAATGACGATACAGAAATGATAGCTACTCTATAGCTTCGTCTTTTAGAAAATTGCTGTTCTATTACATTTGACTATGTAGGTTTTCTATGAAACCGTTTCTATGTTTGATAACCGTTTGATTCACTTCAGAATCATGTGTTGACTCTGTGGTTGAATTCACGGTAACAGGTTACGCGTCGATGTCTCTGCCAATCTGTATATTATTATATATATGGCAGGCTCGGTAATAATATATGTTTTTATGATTAATCCATTACTATCTGTCGTCAAGATGATCGCAAAAAATATGTGATAATTTATGGAAGGCTATCTACAAGGGGATATAGAAGTGGCAGCACAAATATTAATAATAAACCTGTAACACATTTCCGAAGTTACTAGTTACTTATTCCATGGCCACCCTTCCGAGACCAGTAAAATCCGACATCGAAGGAACACCAAAAGAATCTGACGAGACAAGCGACGATGCTGCATCGGCTTCAAAAAGTTGTGTCACCTCTTAGAATGCATGAATGTTTATGGATGAATCATGAAAATATCAGATGTTTTTGCCGAGCCGCTCATAGCAATACAATATTTGTTCTTGTGACTGTATCCATCGTACAGCATATAAGCCACACGTCAGCAATATAAGCAGGCTTCATATTCATTGATACTCCATTCTCAAAGTCAAAGTCAAAATAGGTCAAAGTCTACTTAGGTTGATAAATATCACTTCTTATGAGTATTACGTTTCCTATCTCTGTTATCAGCCGTCGACTCAAGCAGCAGGTAGTTGATTAAAGCTTGAACAAGATGAACCGACCAATAAGCGTGGTCCTTGCACCCGAGGTCAGCACGACCTAATAAACTTGTCTTGTTGTAGATACCTACGTGTTAACTTGAATTGAAACGTTTAAGTTTGTATACATGTACGTTTAAATGCAAATTGTACAATTATAGGCATTAAAACTAAGTTGAATACGGAACAAATTGACATTAAAGTCTCAGGAATATATTTGAAAACAAACAATATGTTTGACTTTTTCGTGTTAAATGCTGTACTTAAATAAATTATTTAATGAATTAACAATAAATTAGAAAAAGTTAAAACATCCAAAAGAGAGCGAAAAGCTGGCGAAGCGGCTAAGAAATAAGTTTCAGCGTCACAAATCTTAGTTTCTATTCCACGAATAGTTTTCCTACAGATGACACCCACTATAAACTAAGAAAAATAAACTAATTTATACGAATGCAAACATAAAGTTCAATTATAACTATAATTATTCAAAGTCAGAATATAAGACTTTTGTTTCAAAATTATAAAAAATATTGTAAAAAAAAACCCGGCAGTCGGGTTTATTTTTTTTAGTTTTCGTAGTTGTCTGCCACACACTTAATATAATTAATGAATAATGACGTAGTTTATGTTGTAACGTTGACTATTTTGTTGCTTTTTTATTATTTTATTTTTCATTCCAAATTACATGTAAACATACAAATTGCCTTAATTTTTGCAAACTATTTATGAAACCCTTTATTTTGATTCCCCATTCAAAAGGCTTTGAGAAAAAAAAAAAATCGAAAACACTTTGTGGCGCCAAAAATCGGGATTTTTTTCAATTTTGAAACACCCAGTGTCACTCTCACAATTAAGACGAATCTAATGGCACCTCTCACGCTGAAATCGATCAAGCCGTTTAGGCTACAGAGCGTGCCACAGAAATATACATACATACACTCGAAAAACATAACCCTCCTTCTGGCGCAGTCGGGTAAAAAGCATTCAAATCAAATTAAATCAAATCATTTATTTCTTTGCAAACAATGGGTATAGTACATTTATGTTTTTTTTAAATAAGGTTCTCCATATTTTACCGTCACAATGGGCATGCAAAGGTTTACATAACCTAATAAAAATTCAAAAATAAACATTGGAATTACAAATTAAAAAATAAAAAGGAAAAATACAAATCAAAAATGTCAGCTTGGTCACAGCAATAAAAAAGAGTATATAGTGTCAAACAGAAACAAACCCCAGTATCAAAATTATTATGTCAATCAGAGTAACCGTGTGTTAATCAGTCAGTGAATTATCATTATGAAAATCGTCAATCGTGTAATAGGTTTTCATAATTAAAATTTCTTTTAGCTCCCTTTTAAATTGTATTGTAGTCATATTTTTATACTATTAGGTACTCTATTATATATGAGTGGGGTAATACCAAAAAAACTTACACGTGGACAGCGCTACCTTCATTGGCATACGTAATACATTGACGTCACGAAATACTAAAGCTTTACATGAAACAGTAGGTAAGTCTGTGTTTGACCGAAAGTGCTCTAATTCTGAACCTAAACCAATATCATAGAACGGGGCCCGCAGGGCTCGCTGGTGACATCACAAGGGCTGTACACACGCCAATAAACTGGAGGCTCAAGAGCTTGAGGCTCTTTGAGAGCACGTGTGTACGTACGAAGGGTACAGTAGATGTTAGCGAACGGAAAGTTTTTTTGAGAGCGTAACAAACGAAACATATGAAAACCGATGTATATGTATGTACTTTATTGAGTTGCACACTCTATATCGTTAGGTGCATCGTCTTGTCGCTCCATGCACAAAAAAGCATTACGTAACGAAAAGGCGTCCATGTGTTTTTTTATTGTACGTTTTGTGTCATAGAAAGAGACAGAGGTAGAGTAAGGTAGTCTTCATGGTTTTTAAGTGTGTGGAAGCCAATAGTGAGGTTAAAGTGAAAATCCAAGATGGTGACTGCTCATGGGTGTCGTTATCATAGTTTTCGAATTTTCTGTAGCTGATAATGAGGTCATAATGAAGGTTTGAGTATTTAAAAGCGTGAAAAAACGTAAGGGACCTCGTTTCTGGCATACGGGGGTTCACCCTCACATCGCATGCTTTTATTCCATTATCATCATCATTTCTGCTGGACATAGGCCTCCCCCAACCTCCACCACTTCGACCGGTCTTGTGCTTCCCATATCCAGTGGATTCCTGCGGCCTTCACAAGGTCATCGATCTACCTTGAGGGAGGCCTTCCAACGCTACTTCCTTTTTTCCAAACAGAGATGAAATGGGTATTGATAACTACGCGTACTTTCGACGTGGCGGTGAGTGTAGGTTTTCAGAAGTACATGTGTAAATACAATGCCACAGGCGAACTAAATGAGCAATTCTGCATCGCGCAATCAGAGTTTTCGACGGCACTCGAAGATATACAAAAATCCCGACATCAACTGTCGGGCAGTTGCCCGGACCAGACACAATACCCGTCTGGTCGGAGGATCCTCCTTTTCAATAGAGGTATGAGCGGACTTTACACCCTGTTCCTCATACCGCTAAATTGGTGACCCCGACGTGATCACCATAGGTATGAGTGAACTTTACACACTGTTCCTCATACCTCTATACTGGTGACCCCGTGAAAGAACGTCAGCGCAGCCTTCGTGCAACACTTCAGCGTGACGTCATTATCATCACATCAAGACCACTTCCTCAAGCTTTCGAGCGGCGAGTCACACAGCCAGCCAGCACCCTACGGCTTCAACGGGTATCCTGACCACCTGCATGCAGCGAACCGCATGCCTGGTCATCACCCACACAGCCTCATCAGCAACCATGGCCCAGCACACTGCACTTTCGGCCGGTCGAGAGCTCAATCTCCCGGTCGACGCCAGCAGTCAGCCTCAACCTCTCAACCCAGCGCTGTACCAGATCCGACTCACTGGAGCATAACGTAGCGCAACCCCGACTCACAGGGGAATCGTCGCAGACAGTTCCGACTCACCGCGAACTATGCGACACCCGGTTCCGACCCACTGGAACCTCAACTGGCCCTGGTAAGCATCACAGTATGCACTGACTCAGCCCACTATCGACCTCCGGTCTCCGGGGGGGAGTGATGTAGCGGCACTACAAATAAAAAATGCTTTGCAACAAAATCGGAAAACACAAAAAAAGAAAAGTGGCGCCATCTACAATGCCACAGGCGAACTAAATGAGCAATTCTGCATCGCGCAATCAGAGTTTTCGACGGCACTCGAAGATATACAAAAATCCCGACATCAACTGTCGGGCAGTTGCCCGGACCAGACACAATACCCGTCTGGTCGGAGGATCCTCCTTTTCAATAGAGGTATGAGCGGACTTTACTAATAAATATGTTCAAAGTAAGGCAAAATGCGATACTTATTTCCAGCGATTCTTGCGACCTTCGACGATGCTATGATGTATACCCATTCTGCCAGTCACGGTAGTAAAGTGTCTGAGGGAATTACTAAGTTAAAACGTTTAAAAGTCTAAAATGAACTGTCTGAATTTAGCTATGAACCATTAATTTAGAAGATAAAATCTTTCCGATTCATTTATTTGAATAATGACTCGGTTGAAGTAAGATAACGTAAATCTAAACGTTTTAACTTCTCTCTTTAATTAAAGGACCACTAAGATGATTTTTGTTTGTAGTTGTTTTCGAACTAACGAATCGTTGGGTATCTGTTAGCTAATCGTAATTTAAATCAATTAACATTATTTTGAAATAGGAATAAGGGTAAAATATATATATTTGAAATTCAGTAAGTTATAGAAACAGAAGTATGCCCCTACATCTGCAGAATAATAGGTGTGAAAAACCCATCCCCAAACCGAGAGTCACGGTCTTTCCGTAATTGATGTGAATGCGTTTGCGCAATGTTGATGGGTCATTTTAAACCCTATGTATGTATGTACATTGTTTCAAATTCAGAAAACTGGGGGGGTGCTCAGTAGCCATGATCTCCCAGCCACGGTGAAGCGAAGAGGAACCCCAAGGTGGGGCCGCTCCTCAGGGCTTTTGCCTCAAAGCCGACGACGTAGCGGCCAAAAGAAGTAGGTTGCGGTGAGGTGCACCGCAACTGAGGTGGGCTGCGATGTCGAATAGGAGGCATCGCAGCTGAGGTTTTTAGGTTGCGTCGGAGGAGAGTGCCAGTACTTTTGAGTAGCACTCTTCCTTTTCTTGGCCTGGACGGACCCCACCGTTTGATGGCGGACGCGGTGAGGCCGCAGGAGAGGAGGAGTGTCGGTATAGCGTTGGCCGCTCTCCCTATCCCCTGCGGCCGAAAAGCGGTACCGTGACCCGTCGCAGGGTGACCAAGGGGTCCGCAAGGGCCGATGTCTGCCAGGGGTGCGGGTTGTTCGAAAGAGATACCGCCGACCCTGGCACACAGGCTACTGAGGGAACACGGGTGAGTTTTATTCAGTGAAAGTCTGACACGCCCTCCTGCTCCACCCAGAGCGGGAGAAGTCATTTGATGATTTCCCAGCAAAAAAAAAAAACACAATAATGAATGCTTATGCCTACACAATTATGTCCTTGCAGTTGCTTCAAAAATTGACGCCTTTATACTTTCCGCTTTCAATCGCATATTACATCGAAAACTTGGGCAGAGGAACTCACTGGTTGTAATGAAATCACTCTGTGACTATCAATTTGAGTAGCAAGCGTGATAATGATTGAATTCGAGCAATATCCCCCCGGGGCCGGCCGATGTAGTATCTTTAGTACCAATCGTATTTTTTTTTTATCACGACTTGAACTTTCTGGCCAAAAATGTCTTAAAAGCCTCCATGAATTCCTAGCAGTGGTGGTCCATTGATAACGGCAGTGTCATATAAATTGTAGGTTCGAACCCTGACAGGCGCTTTACTTTGTATATTTCATCACCACTGCTCTCAAAACAGTGAAGGAAAACATCATGAGGAAACGGGCATGTCCTAGAACCAAAAATTCGAAGACATGTGACATCTACCAACCCGCAATTGACCCGCGTGGTGGATTATGATTCACTCCCTCTCGCCGAAAGGAGGCCTGTGCCCCAGCAGTGGGAACATTATAGGCTGATTATGCAATGAGTCCCAACTTTATAGTGAGTTTGGAATATAAGGGCAGAACCTACGTTCAACAACAAAATTTAAAAGATCCCAAAGTGGATTTAATGCAGAACCGTAATCAACTGAACCATATAAATTAAATAAAACATAATGTCCATTTAGCTCCCTGCAAAATACATGGGAAAGGACAACCGCAACCGGAGAAGCAATAACTTAAAGAGTAGACAATTAACTATCTCCTTTGTACAATTACACAAAACACAATTGTAATTTGTATCCACGAATAAATCGAGATGCCCTGCCTTGTACTAGTTTAATACCCTATTGACAAAACATGTACGTATCTATACTGTAATAGGTACTCGACTCCACATACACAGAAGACACAGAATCGGTGAGGGAAGAAAATGTTCCCAACAACTTTCCATTCCACAGCACAAGTGCCGCGGCTTTTAGAGGTAGTTTCCGTTACGCAGCTACCAAATGCTGGAACAACATCCCCCCTCCCATAAAGTTTAGTAAAAGTAGCTTGACTTTCAAATTGAAATTAAAAATATTTCTACTAAACCATCAAAAAGATCACGAAAATGTTCGAGCAGACATATCTGCCATTTAAAATAATTTATTCCTTTCTTTATTATTCCGGTTATTACCAGTCGATTTAATTTTTCTTTAATTTCAAATCTTATTTATTTTTATTTGTCAATTGTTATTATATGAAAACCGCATGAAAATCTGTTTCGTAGTTAAGAAGAACAACGCAGTCAAAGGATTTTGCCTTATAGGTAGGTTTTCTAGTTATTATCATTTAGATGACATTTCATTGCAAATAATAAGCAAATATTGGGTTTTTACTCTAGTTGTTCAATCATCTCAACACAACACCGACTCTAAAACACATGTATGCCACAACATTTTATTTAAATTTATTTGTAACTCTATTAATTTATTAAGGTTGTATTACTAACACTAGGTATAAGTTATTGTACTACTAACTAACTGCATCTTAGTTTTCATATTTTTTATTATTATATAATAATATTATTTTCGGATACACACTTCACTAAGTATTTATTATTCGAGCGTATGGTACTCGTGGGTTGCAGCTGAAAATCAGCGTCAGGTGGTGCATTCTGTGTTGCCATCTGACATTATGCTGAGCTGAGGCCCTTTTGGCATTAATAACATTTTGTTTTATTTATAGTTCTAAGGTTATGTAAGCTGTAATGCCAATAAACGCATCTTTCTTTCTTTCTTTCTTTCATACGTACACTAGCCCCAACAAGCAGGCCCTAGCACGAACGCGCGAAATAATCGTAATGTAATTTCGAACCATTTTCGAATCCACACGCACACTATCCTACAGTATTTTGGTTGAAAATGGAGCAAGCACATTAAGTATTACCCATAGTTACGAATAAATTTTTCAAGCAAAGCGAGTACTTCCAATTCAAAAATCGTTCCATTTTACACTAAGTTTCGTTAGGGCATTTGTATTAGCCTCACTCACTGGCACAGTACACAGTATCGTCCTGGGACGTATCGCACAGCCTCGGTTTGAAGGTTCGTCGTAGCGATGAATAATATCTCAGGTATTTGCTCCCCCCCCCCCTCCTGCATACAGAGCAGGTTCCCGGTGATATCGAGGACGAGGATGCTCCACTTTCCAGGTATTAGGTCATATCATTAGTGGGAATTATATCTAGGTCGCTTTGTGATGTCCTTTTGAAGTCTTAGCAGGGTCTACGTTGTAATAGTTTGTTGGCAAAGCTTTGTATTTTATATGTGGTGCGGTTCTCGAAGTCAAAAGTTATTGAAATGTATCCTAATATATTATCTCATAACAAATTTAGCGGTGTAAAAACTGTCGGTACCTTTCTCTTTCCAAAAAACAGAAACTCGTCCTCCGAAAAAATTCAATCTCACTTCAGGAATTGATAACTATTAAAAGGTCAAAATACACAGGCTTCCTGAAACTTTGAACAATTTCTACACACACACATTCTCAATGATGTACCTCATACAAGTATCCCGCGGAACACGACGCTAACTATTCTGCTAAGGACACTTAACTGATAACGGTGCTTGCATCTGTTCCCGCCCGGCGGCGGCGGGCGCGGCAGTGGTCGTCTGACGCGCGGCGAGAGCGCTCCGCTCGCTCCGCTCAACGCCCGCTCCGCTCCAAAGTTTAAGCGATATTTTTATACATACCACTTTAGTATTTATATTTATACACCTTGTAGATTAGCTAGTGTAGTGAAGTGTCTTATTGTGGTATTGTTTGATTTTATTGTAAGCATTTACTGAAAGTGAGCGAAAATAAATATTGGTAACATCGGACAGTTTTTAGTGGGAAAAGTGCTTTCAGTATAATTTGGTTACGCTGAAATGAACGCAGTTTTTTGCGAAAATGATGGAATTTCATTCAAAAGCGCGAGACAGCGTCTGGAAAATGCGCGAAAAGAAAAACTACAAGCAGTTTCCATGTCTGTGTTTTCATTCACCTACATTTATATAAATTGCGATTGTGATTGTATGCTGAATAAAACTCAATCAGCATTTCGTCTAAAATGTATCAAAATCAGTTTACATTTCGTTGATCGCAAAAACAATTCGTAGAAAGTTGGATCGTTAAAATAAACAAATTGAATCTCTTTGACTGGAATCCCACGAACGCGGTCAATCAGCGGAATACCTACTTTAAAAAAACTGTGCGAGTTTACAAAAACGTAACAATTTCAAACAACGTGATTCCTGTGGTTTTGTTTATCTGAGTTTTGATTAATAATGTAAAGAATTGTGAATGTTAACGGATATAGGGTTGTGGGCGAAGCACAAAATACCAATTATAGGTAGGTATGTGTCGGTAATTCGCGGTATTTTTCTATTGCAGTGAATTGTTTACACAACATGCACTGCTCGTCATTCGCGTAAGAGCTAAGGAAGCGTAGCGAAACGAGATGAGAATTCAACGATGGATTCTAAAATGTAGGTAACTTACGGGAACTAATGATATACAATACGACTAGAGATATATTAATAGTTCACATTCAATTCATGTAACAATTTTTAGAGAGAGTGATAGACGTAATTTAAGTTGCATGAGGGAATTATCTGTTCGTAAAATCATATTTATAAAATAAAAATGACAATGATCGTTACAGACATTTAAAGATGAGTAAATTCAAAACTATAACGTAAATGGTATCAATTGATTACTTACTGCCTTTTCTTAGTTAAAGTATTCACTTACCTAGTTGAACATCAGAAAAAGTAAAAGCAGTTGGGATATAACAAGAACTTTCTTTTGTCGATAATTATTTGTTTTTAAACTAGTTTTCTCCTACTCAACTTTAACTAAACTTCATTAACACTACAAGCGTAAAATAAAGTTTAAAACAAGTCATACCCGTTGCTCTGCCTGCAAAAACTTAAGTTTCCCGAGAATCGCAATAAAAACTACTCTATGTGCTAATTCAAGATAAATCCTACCTCTGTGCCACCAGCTGTTGCCTCGAGATTGAGAGACAGACGTACATACCTACACAGGTTAATACGAGTGTTTGTGAGAATATTGTAGGTATTAGACAGTAAGATATGAAATCTGAGGGGCTAGCGCGAATGTCCGACATAAACGTAACAAAAACAGAAACGATTTTACGATTTTTGCTTAAAATATCCAACCATCCTATAGCATTACGGTTCAAATTTCTACGACTAACTCAACTTGCATCATCCGTAGATACGTAAAGTCATATACCTACCTAAATTAAAATTGTGTACGAAACGAGTATTTACAATTTTAAAATCATTCGTATTCACTTTACGAGCACTCCACGCGTTCGATCTAGGCGCACTGGCCATGGATTGAGAAGTAAGGGCATTAGTTTGAACCATAAGAACTCATTTTCTATTTGGACATGAGCTCAGTAGTACTATTCATAGAAGACAAAATGTTTTGGACTTTACTTAATTTTCTTCTCTCGGCTATTAGGAAGATTGTTCTGTGATCATCGGTCGATTCTATTAGATCTGGTGATTAAAGTTTATCATAAATAACATGAAAATGTTGAATAATGGAAATCTACAGTGCCTTACATAAAAACTCCTTGGTGACCTAGTCAGGCAGGACGTACATTACATATTTGTACATAGGAATAGTGGTGACTTCATATCACATAAAATAAAGCCAAGTACATCGAATCAATCACTTATCTCTCCCGAGTGAATAGGAGCACATAACGTTATCAATCATTCGCACCATCCATCGATCAGCTGACTTTGGTAACTGCGGGATGACAGTCAGCTGATATCTCCCACGCTAGAGAGTTTCCATGGTAACAGACCAGTGTTTATACAGTCTTGTAGACCGCTCAAGGTTACAATTACTTTTTGGTCTTCGTTTGACAAAATTAACGTTCTGAAATCACAAATCTCTCTTTTTATTGTACTGCAACATTATAAGTACCTAGTTATTGTCAAGGTATGAAATGGTGATTTGTAAATAGGTACAGAAAGAAATACCTAATAGTTAGATAATGTGAATTGTTTCAATTGAGCACAGTATCAATTTTATCCAAAAAATCTGGGTATTTTAAATATACGAATCATCGTTTTACCAACGGCTTTTGGTAATGTTCAACTTCCTGATCCTATACGAGCAATTCCTTACATATTCATTGTATTCATTTAATGCTGATATCGACGCGCAGCGAAAGAATGAAATATATATGTCGTAGGATAATTTGATACTTCGAATCTTCGCGGAAATCCTAGGGGTTTTGCGAAAACGCGGATAATTAGACATAGGCGAAAAATTATCAAATGTTACTGGACAAAGTCAAGATTTTTGCGAAAATACTCGTTATTATAGCAATATTGCGAAACGAAACGCTGGCTGTTATGAAATAAGAACGCTGATTGGTCGGTCAGCGCGTTCAATAAGAGATCGTCTCTGATTGGTTGACGTCTAGACTGATCAATTCCATTGTTGCACTATTAAACTAATTGTTTACCTAACCAGTTTCATCCAATTTACGGATTACACCCTAAAATTGGATCATTTTTTTTACTACGACTGAGATCTCCTATTGTCTGTAGAAAACAACATACATACTAAAATTTTCAATAAAAAGTTTATAAAAATCAATTTAGTGATTTTCCTTTCTCACCTATTCTAAACCTTCATAACTCTATGATACAATACTTGAAGTTAATCATCGGCAAACTAGGAACCAATTAGAAGTCAGCCAGCAAAATTGTAGCCAATCAGTGTTGAGCACATCAAATCTTACTATAGTAACGAGTATTTTCGCAAAAATCCTGACTTTGTCCAGTAAGATTTGATAATTTTTCGCCTATGTCTAATTATCCGCGTTTTCGCAAAACCCCTAGGATTTCCGCGAAGATTCGAAGTATCAAATTATCCTACGACATATACATATATAGGTTAGAAGTAGTTGTTGCACAGCATTCGCCGCGGGTAGATCATTTATCAGTTTTTCTTCAATTCTCTACAAGTACACAATTTGAGTTCAAATGATGTTTAATCATTTAAATATACCTTACCCGTACCGATCCTTTATTCAGTCCCATTTATAGATGGAACTAATTACGATCGGTTACTCCTAGGAACTGGCAAGAGAAACACTAAAAGGCACGCTGAAAGAGTCATTGAATAAAATTAAACAGTAATTTCTTCGAAATAAGTGGATCTTAGAATAAAGTAACTTGAGCCAGTCTGCTTCATTCTGAGAGTTAACTGGTTCGGAGTTGTTGGCTCGTCTTTAGAATAAAGTATGGTTTTAACAAATTATTTGACTAACTGCTAATGAAAGGACAACGACTTACCAATGAAGTAACTTTTGCTTTAAATTGGCTCTTGTTTCAGACAGTTTGGGCGAAGTATTTTACTTTGTGAAATGGAATTTATGTAGGTATTCAATAGATTTGAATAAAGCTTATTGGTAATTGATCGTGTTTTGTTTTCAATTCAAACAGTTTGGCATTGAAAGATTGAATGGAAGGCAGGTAAATCTATAGAACTATTCACCATATTATTGAAAGTAAAATCGATCATGAAATAATCTACAATACGAAATGTAGCATGTAGAAAACTCATGCTATTTATTTATTGATTTAATACGATTGAACACTCTGGACACATAATTTTAACTGATTTTCCTGAAAATTCAAGATAAGTATCAATACCGTTTCTGCGTTTGGTTTATTTCAAACTAGCTGTCGCCCGCGTGGAGGTCGAAAATTATACCACAAGAACGTACTATCGGGCTAAAAGGCATCCTATGTATTATTCCAGGTTACAAACTATTTTTTGTGCCACATTTCATCCAAATCCGTTCAGCCGTTTTTACGTGAATGAGTACCAAACATCTAAACATACAAGCTTTCACATTTATTATATTATCTATATATATGGTAGGATCAGCACTTTTCATACACAGGTAACAGCCCCAGTCACCATCCCGGTCTTCATTAAACCCTGTCATAGCTAGACTCCTGTGTAATGAGGGCAGCAATGAATTCTGTATAATGACCGTTATTAGCGTACCTACCCTCATTTGGCCGGTTTTACGGTAGACTAAAGCTAGGGTCAGAGTAGGGTAAGATTAAACCTCAACTTAGTGATGGTTTGTAGTCTATTCTTTTGTGTGGTTCAAAAACCACGAACCCTTAGTCAGACATTCCCTATTTCTGTAGTACCTTAGGGAGTCTAGGGACGAGTCTGCGAAATTAAAGGGTAGATGCCTGAAATACCTTTCTAAAATTAGTAACTGGTTCGCGGAATAAAAAGTGATTGCTTTCAAAGGTATCTGTAGGTATAGTCTCTAGGTAGGTAAGATATCATGAAAGTTTAAACACAGAATACTATTGTATCGATTGGATTTTGATCCCAGTAAAAAAAAAGTAGCTTATGTGGTTTAATTTATTTTACATCTACTAAATTAAGTGCCTACTAAAACTCGATCAGCCCTTTTGGCATCATTGCTTGTCACAAATGTTCAAGGTTTTCCACTCATATACATAATCAGCCTAGAATGTTCCCACTGCTGGGACACAGACCTCATCGGCTATAATCAACCACGCGGGCCCACTGCGGGTTGCTAGATGTCATATGTCTTCGAATATTTTGGTTCCAGGTCATGCCGGTTTCCTTCACCGTTTTGAGAGCAGTGGTCATGTAATTCACAAAGTAAAGCTCCTGTCTGGGTTCGAACCCACGACTTATAACTGGTAAGTGGCGGTCATTACCGCTGGCTCACCACTATTCTCCCTATAAGGTTTTTGGAAAATAATATCCAAAACGCTCTTACCTAAAAGTATCTAGCTATTGATAACTCCACAGAACCCTGTTAAAATTGCCAACAAGTTTGTGAACGTTTTTCATATTTATGAAGTAAGTTCGGCCCGGACAGCCAGCCGGCCGACCGTGTAATTTGCTCGACGCATGTAATGCCTATGTTGAGACTATTTTAAATTTATTTCACGAACAAGGACTGGGTGGGGTCTTGTTGATTTTTTTATTTAAACGTTAGTTGTTTAGTATTAGACCTTATAAAGAAGTTCGTTTGTTAAAGTGCTATCCTTATAAATTCAACTGAACATGCAAACTAAATGTGTATAGTAGAAAACTGAACAATTATCCTAAACTGTGGAACTCGGAATTGAATGATGAATGACGTGTTTGCGTGCGCAGTAATACTCGTCATGCATAACCTAGCTTGTTTGTGCTGGCTTTAGGTACAACAAATGCATTTCCACAAATTAAAACTTAATAATAATTTAGTAATAAACCTAGGTAAGACAAAGTTATGCACTTTCATGAACGCTGCAAAGACGCAAAGGTTAGTGTTGCCTATCAAGGCTGTGATATAGACGAAGCAAATAAAGTTAAGTTCTTAGGTATAGTGATTGACAATAAACTCACATGGAAACCTCATGTTGTGATTTG
Organism: Polymixis flavicincta; assembly: GCA_949987655.1. NCBI lineage: Eukaryota > Metazoa > Arthropoda > Insecta > Lepidoptera > Noctuidae > Polymixis > Polymixis flavicincta. The sequence continues at coordinate 24,469,294 of OX465188.1, read as the reverse complement.
TGTAAATTTTTTAATAAATCCGCTTATCCGCCCTCTTTCAACTTTCAAAGAAAGTCAACAGTCAGGCTCTTTTAACGGCTTACCATGGACTAGTTGCCTCTGTTTTGCGGTGTGGTGTTATTTTCTGGGGGCATTCTACTGATGAGGAGCTTGTATTTAGGATGCAAAAGCGATGCATAAGATCTATGTGCGGTCTTAAAACCACAGATAGCAGTCTTCTTATTTCAAATCGTTAAAAATACTAACATTTCCGTCGTTACATATATTGGAAACAGCTTTATTTGTAAAAAAGAATCCACATTTATTTAAAAATTGTCAGCAGTCAGAAGGAATCCAATACGGACTCAATATATAAATCAATTGTGTCAAGTTAAATAACAGCATTCATGCAGAAAAGTTTTTGAAGTGAAAACTTCTTTAGCGGCGTTGTACACTTTTTTTGTAATGGGTAACGCGTCAGGATACGTGACCTGATCGAAAATTCGTAAGACGGATGGAGAGACAGCCGGCGCGGCGTAGGAGAGGAAGTATCCCCCTCTCTTCTACGGCGCGGCTAAAAAGTATTCCTGCGCCTGCTGTTTTGTTTAGGCGGCGCAGGGCGTTTGCGCGAATGTTCGTATGAGCTATATTTCATAATATAAATAAAGTTCTATATCGTCTGCGAAAATTTTACTGTAATGATAGATACACACACAGTTGGTTGAACTAATTCTCCATGGAAAATATTGTCTGGTAACACAACAAAAAAAGTTGAAAGTGACGTTTCGAACTCGTTCGTCATCGGTACTTCTTTTCGTGGTATGCTCTCTAGTTTTATAGTGTTTTTTCTTATTATTTGTGTCTTTTCGACGATAAGTGGATAATTATTCATTTAGAAGTAGGTATTACATCGTTTTAGGTAATATTTGCATCAAATAGCATCATAAAAACTTATATTTCGACGAATTATGAAACGTAAACAAACCTTTGTAAACAATGTGCAGTGATATGAGAAAATTCGTGCAAAATTATTCCCTAACCATTCCAAAATATCAAAAATGCACAACGTTAATATTCAAGTTTTCACTTCTGCCGGCACTCCCGGAGTGCAACCCGTCGTTTTTTTTTTTTTGGCATTGCCCCACGCTTTTATAACAAAATACCTAATATTATTAAAACTATGACTGTTTTCAAATTTAAAAGGGCACTAAGCGAAATATTAATTGAAAAAAGTTATTACACAGTTGACGACTTCCTTAATGGTGAATCACTGATTGACATGCAATTTTTCTTTTTTAATTTTTATTTTATTAGTGTATCCTTAGTGACCTTTGACATTATTTTTTTGTATTACTATAACCTGGTTGAAATTTGTCATTTTCGTACTATTGTGACATTTTTACTTAAGTTCAAACGATTTCACATGAATTTATATCTCTGTATCAACCTGTATAATACGGGAATTAAAACCAATCTTAGTAAGTGCTTTATTTAAGATTTTCAAACTTTTTTTATCGAAACACCATCGAGCTATTATATCGTAGCGCAGAAAAATGCCACTCATCCTCTACACCAAGCTTTATATTCTGATCAAACCCTGTTATCTTGTATCCATTTTATGCTGACATAGACACGAAGCGACTGAATAAAATATAATACGAATAGTACAAGTTAGAAGTAATAGTTTTGTTTCGTGATTCCCCGCGGTTCGAACATTTACCAGTTTTAATTCTCAATACACAAGTTGAACTCAAATCCAGTGGTATCATTTAAATGCACCTTACCCGTACTCTTTCAATTTAAGCACACTATCAACTCCAATAAAAGCCAATATGAATAGAAAGCCCATCATCCCTACATTTAAGACGCCTCCCTATGCCCCAGTCTAGACCATTTATGTGCCGTAACGTATGTTTAATGTTCTATAAAGTGCTGTGCCGTTGTGTGTTGTAGTATTGTGTGCTGACCGTGGAGCAGCCATGTGGTATTTGTTCATAGACCTATGTAAATGGTAGAATAGGTAGGTATGCAGTATGTCTTGATTGTATTCCCTGCAAAGAATGGTAGATTTCAGACACACACATCATTTTTAAAACCAACTGGTGAAATTAATTTGTGAAACAAATTGTTATGTTATTATTAGCGTGTCAATAGCAATCTATAATAATATAGTCAGCCCACAATTTGGCTACAAGCTTGGCTCTATCAGTAGCATCCATCATCCGTGGGTCAGCACGACATTTACACTCCACGAGTCTTCTGTGAATATCCACCTGAGCAGGTTTTCTTTACTTCGGCCTACCTGAGTCCGGAGTCTATTTAAAGACTTCCAGGAAAGCCAAGGCAACTTATGCCCAGGTGCGAGATTTTCAGCAAGTGGAACGAATGGGTTTGATGGAAGCACCATCTCGCCACAGGCTTAGCCTTACCTTGTACCGTTCACTAGTGAGTAGGACATACTTTAAAAAACTGTTGGGACTTTTCAGCCTCTGAGACACGATAATGTTATCGTGAAAAGGATATCGTGTGTCGGAAGCCATCTTGGCTCTTTTGCTTGATCTTGCCACCGCTCTGCGAATTTCTGATGGCGCTATTCCAGCTAGTGCATACAGCATTTGCACCGGAGTCAGTTTGAGGCAGACAATCGGCACGTTTCATCCAGCTATATCCAATTTAATGAAAATAGAATTTAGATTTTTTGTGACTGGAAATATACAGCGGGAACATTCAGTTCGAAAAAAAGAACCAAATCGACCGATATAGCAAACAATTTCGAATTCCGAGAAAATTCATTAAAATACAATATTCCAATATGAAATATGTTCCATTCCACGAACTGAAAATTGAATCAGAGTGAGAACAAAACCTCTCCTCACATCATCATCATCATCATCATTTCAGCCGAAAGACGTCCACTGCTAGACATATGCCTCCCCCAAGCTCCGCCACTTCGACCGGTTTTGTGCTTCTTGCATCCAGCGGACTCCTGCGGTCCTCACAAGGTCATCTGTCCACCTTGTGGGAGGCCTTCCAACTTTACTTTCCTTTCCACCTCACATATTTACTGAAATCAAGAAAATCGGGTGTGAACCCGGTTGCTCAGTTAAGAATTTGAAGCTGAGAGCTCTTCAAACTATACGTTAGCATGACTGATTCCTTCCGAAGCCTGAAAAGTTCTATAAATTTGTAGCAAAGACATTTTGATTTACGCGGGCGTCTCTTAAGTAATGCTACAGTAGAATTTGACAAGTTCTCTAATCAGAAGCCGGGTGTACGTTTCTCACAAAATTCCAGTAGTAACTCTGTTTAGCAACAATGTATCGGCTCGGCCTGAACAAGCGAATAATCCTGTTCAAACAAGTCGAGTACCAGCGACCTTCGCAACTTGTCAAGGTCATATTGAATTAATCCATCGGGGATTCTGTTGGCTAGTTGAAAATTGCAACTTGAAGCTCGTATTTGAGTAGGTTAAAGTTAGCTTCTAGAATTTGACACCAATATCTATCTAAATACAATAGTAATATGTAGGGTAAGTAATTGAATAGGGACATTGATGAAAAATAGATATCCCGTACTATTTCGTATATGTATTTTGAATGTATTTCGGAACTGTCCCATTTGTAAGTCATACACAAAGTACGAAAAATGTATTAGAAGCAAAACATCAATAGACAGAAAAGCATAAGCAGGTACATTTCCCGGTGCTCTTACCTATATATGATACATGAGCTTTATAAAGCCTGCCACTCGTCTATGTTGACAAACGTGATGCTCTACCTACACATAACCGAACTTTTTCTTTAACTGAATGTGCTATAATTATTTACCATAGAATACTGTGTGTATCAGTGCCGTTGGTCCTGCGCCTGATCTCATACCAGTCGTGTTGCATAGCCATCCCATCAGAGTGAGGGAAGAGAGAGTGCACTAGCACCCGAATTGCGTAACTCACGATTAATCATAATCCGTTTCAATTTGACAGTTCAACAACATTCATTGCCTTATTTACGTTGTTGAGCAAACACATTTTTCGAACATATGAAGCAAGGGTTTAAGAATCTGTTTCAAAACGAAACAGATTATGATCAATCGTGAGTTACGCAATTAGGGTGCTGGTCTGTGCACACACTTGTGCACTCTAATATCTTCTGGGCCAAAAGCTCCGCTGAGATCGGTTGCCATTGGCTAAACTCGATGTGGAGTACTATTATCATCTCCATATAGATATTCATACTGAACCGTTCAAAGAATGCAAGTCGTTGCTGATTAAGTTACGCTACGATTAAGCAGATAATCTTTTATAAAATATAAGGTAAAATCAGCAGCGGATAAAATTACCACACCCATAGACACACTCTCATACATACACACACACACACACACCAATAGACTAATGATAATAAATAAGAATTATTAACTCTTTAACTTTTGTTTAGTTACATGTTGCACAAATTATAAGATTCAAAAGAGCGGTGCCTCCTTGCACAGCTACGTATATATGCTTAAAAGGAGACGCCACCAACTGTATAATATTCAACGTGTAATAATTAAATAAAACATTATTTTTTTATTATTCAATGCCATCCACGGCTGAATGAAAACTAATTACTACCTAATTAGTTAAAGATCCTATCGTGATACCGTTTACACAAGCCCTTATTTCCATTAGCGAGTGACAATTTTATGGGAAGTTTTATAGTCTGTGGATTTAATGAGACCTTCACCGTCGTTTAGATTTTGTTCCTTTTATAGGAAACTAGCTTTTGCCCGCGGATTCGCCGCGGATGTCGGTTATCGCGTAAAAAAGATGTCCCTTTCCCTATGTCCTTTTCCATACACCAGGCTATATCTCAGCCAAATTTCATCACGATCGGTTAAGCGGTTTAGAAGTAAAAGCGTAACAGACAGACAGACAGATAGAGTTCATTTCGCATTTACCAGTATAATATTATTAGTAGGGATTAGTAGGGATTCCATTAGAAAGAGCGGCGAGAGTTATCGATATTTTCAGATAAACCTATGTAAATTGTAGTCATTGTCAGTTTAGTAATACCAACTATCACAAAAGTTTTTTGTACTGCAGCAAACCATATTCGCCGCCCAGCCTATAGTTCAATAGTCTGTAAATAGTAGTTACCTACCAACATTATTTTCAACAAAACGATCTTTATGATTGATCACAGTCTGTTAACGTCCAATACCTCTTTACTGCATACTATTGAAAGTGTGTAATAAAAAAAAAAAAGATTGTAGATGCTTGACAATCAGCTCGGTCAATTCTGACGTATGTGGATTCTAGGGTAGCCTGAGTTTCTGCTAAAGCATGATGGCCGTGTCAGTGCTCTTTCAGCCATTTATTCAGAACTAAAGCCTGTCCGACTTTAAGATAAAATGTCTAGCTCATTAAAATGCTAAGTCGAACTAGATTAGATTAGTACAGCTAAGTGGAGAAAGAATGTCCTTACCAAACTGTGAAGGCACTTCGTATAAATGGTATTTATTTGTTTAAATTGGTTCTACAAAACTCTTTTACGCCTGAAGAAACTAGACTACTCCGAGAAGAAACATTGAAACAAACTCAAGTTATAGGTCACAATCTTTTTAAGGACCAGATATGAAATTAGTGAGGTCATATGAGGACCATGCGGAATAGTGTGTGAGATGGTTTTTTGAGATGTATAAAATACCATATATGCATATGCGTATGTATACAAGTTAACTCTGGAAATTCGTGAAATTTCGGACCCCACCCACTGCGTCGCATAGCAACGAGCACTATTATTTCATGTTCGGTTAGCGTTCTATCTTACCTTTTTTCGTTTTGCTCGGCTCTTAAAGAATCGTAGTGTGATGTTAAATAGCCTATCAAATGCAAAAACAAGTTTTCAACTTCGACTGGTAGTTTCAGAGACTCGCGCGTTCAAACAAACTCTTCAGTTTTATTATTAGACTAGTTATAGTATAGATCAGGTGTTTCCAAACTTATTTTGTCTACTGCCCACTTTGAGAATAATTAATCGTTTAGCGCCCCCATTTTTTCACCTACTTAAAATACAATACCTTCAAATTAAATTAATTATTGTGAGCTATATTAGCGGAGATTGAGCGGAATTAGCAGGTCTCTTACCGCCCCCCTTTAGGCCTGCAGCGCCCACAAGGGGGCGTTACCGACGACTTTAGGAAAGGCTGGTATAGATCAATGTGATAATCCTACACAAGACTTGCTTAGGTAACACCACACAATATTCCTATTCATTTTAACCACGGTCCCAAAACTAAAATCAACTATTATCCATATTGCTAAGTTACAGCTGTCTGTCAAAAGCATTGTTCAGTCTCCACGTAGTGGTTGACACTAACCACTACGAAGCACAGAAAGTTCACTTGAACCAACAAAATTACAACAAAAAGTAAACATAAAATTTTAACATGAATTTCATTGTTTGATGGGTTTTTATCATCAGAACGGAGTGTGGATTTTCAAGTTTTTCGGCATAATCAGGGAGAGGGAGTGGCATCCGCACTGGGTGCTGGATTACAGTGCTGTAATCCACCACGCGGGCCCAGTGCGTATTGGTAGATGACACATGTCTTCCAATTTTCCTTTGGATCTTTCAATTATTTTAAGTCATAGGCACGGCAAAGGAACAATAAAATTGCATAAACATCTAAGAATCGTACCTTTCATTCTGTCGGTGCCTATTGTAGACTAAATTAGTGTGCCTTCTCAATTGTTTGCCCCCTGACGTCACGGATAGTTCCCACAGCGCCGTGCGTTTACAAAGAAAGTGATAAATAAGAGAACATACGTACAGATACGTGCTGTCCGAATGAATGAACCTTCGTAACATGTCACTGTCAGTGGTGGGGGAAGGGCAATGAATGAACCTTCGTAACATGTCGCTGTCAGTGGTGGGGGAACGGCAATGGGGGATGGATCAGTGTTATCACGTTAAGGGGAATCATTTAGATATGTATACGTAGGTGAGTAGTTTTTGATGACCTACATAAAAGGTGTAACTTCGTTTGGGGGAGTTTGTTCTATGTATTTTTGTATAGTTATACGTCAGACATTCATTACGACAATGTGTGAGCTATGACTAACTGTTTACGTCAGTGGATCTCTTTTCTAAGTAAAACCAACTGGTGAAAATATTTCTACCCGTGTGTGGTGGCACCAGCACCCCACATTATGATAAGCCGACCACTTACAATAGATACATAAATAATATGTACGTATGTCCCACATTATGCTGATCCTAACCTACCTACTAACAATCACTATAATATTCGAAGTATTCAGTGCTGTTTAGCTCATAGATAAACATAAACAAGCTGTCAGTTCAGCACACACACACACACTCAGCAGTGACAGTTAACATATCGGCGACTCATGTCTGTTATTATTAGATAAGACCTGCCATTCACTGGTAACGGCGACTATTATAGTACGTTCAATGTATAAGCGACAAACAAATAAATACTTGTACTTTCGGTTTATCAACCAAAATTGCTATTACCTGTGGCGCTTACTGCAATTATCTCCCCTTTTTAAACGACGAAAAAATAGGAGGAAGTTCTCAGTCGACGCAAGTATGTAATTATTTTTTTGATGCGTGTTTTTATTTTAAAGATTATTATTTTATTCTAAAATGGTGGGTATACTTTGAAGTTGGTCCCATGTAAAATAGAAAATTAAAATCCACAATTGTAAAAAAAAAAAATAACCCAGAAAAGAAAAATTAAACCGACTGTAGTAAAAACTGAAAACCAGTTAAATTACTACTTTATTTTTTCCTTTCCAGTTTCTTTTTTCGTCGTTTTAATTTATATTTATAGGTTTTTGACCAAGTGATGAAGAAGTTCGTCGAAGTTTACAACTGAAACAATCCATAGAAGGACAGATGGAAAGAAACAAAAACAAAGAATACGTAAGTAATTTCCTGTGCTAGTCTAGTAGTCGATCTATTTTGATCTTGCACAGGAAATTAAAAACGTACAAAGAAACAACATAGCTTCGATTTTGTTAATAATTGGTTAGTTGCTTGGCTCTTGTCGTTCTATATTCTACCTAATCTATGGTGTTAATCATGGTAAATGCAATTTAAACCGAATCGTTACTTTTAGGCAATAAAAGCCTTTTAATCGCGGTTACGGCGGAAATACAGATATTTGATCTCTCATCCAGCTAAAATATACAGAAAAACAAAAGTGTGCGGTCGGGGAACCCCTGTCAGGAGTTTTTATGACACTCACACGTATATAAAAGAAGAAATGACAGAGAAAGAGAGAGAGGATGTACCATAGAAGGGACATAATGCCTTTTCCTGATGTGACGATTTCTACCAGTCAACACCTATCGCAAGCCGCGATATTGAACTTCGTTCCAAAAATACAATGTGATAGAAATAGCTTAGAGCCTGTTAACACGATCGTGAACGTTACCAAGCAGACGCGGACGCCTCGCTCCGTATGTAAACGTTTAAAACCTCAACGTTGAACGCTACGCCTGAATACACACGCCCGCGTTCACACTGCGGTGAAGCGCGCACAGTATTCACACAACCCGCCCGCGTCAGAATGTTCGCAGTCGTAGGAGTAGGCTCTTATTCGAACTGTGTGATTTTATTTGATTCAAAATTACAAACTCATTTATTACTAAAGTCTATCTAAGCCGTTGCAACAATAGCTATTCCCTTTTTGAGTTCATTTTGGATTTTAATTTAAACGTGGCAAATGATAGGTAGTCATTTTGCCATAAATTATTGCACTAATTTAATGCTGTGTACCTACTGCATGACAATTTGATGTTTTCTATTTTGCGCAACTGATAATATGAATTTTGTATGCCTCAATGACTGGACCTAGCAGACTTACCTGTAACACAACATCTTATAACCCTATGATCTACAATAAATTAATGTTTTGAATTTGAATTAAAGTTAGGTTCGTAGCAGGTTCTGTAGTTTCTGTCTATACCCAAGGCAAAAAGTCGCGTTCAATTTGAGTTTATCTAAAATACTTTAAACTTACTTCGGATGACTAAGGGCGAATGTCACCAGTGAATCAACACGTCAATACTCCACAATAGTGATGACACGGACAAATTTTCAGCGCGGTTCAGATGTGCTGATAGTGTCCAGTTTTAATCGTTGTTTCAATTTAATTGAGTTATTTAAACGTGTTAAAAATGTTTTAGCAATAATTTTAATTGGACCGTAGTTTTTTGTTGATATTACAGAGATTCTCTATTATGTTCCCTAACTTTTTTATCCATAATCTAAAGAGCTATTTTTTTTTTTGTCCTAATCGTCATTTGTCCGAATGATAACTTGCCTGAACTTAATGTCACATAATATAACATGCCATAAATACAATACGCCATAAATTTGTTTGTCATAAATTTAACATGCAATAATATACAAAAGACATAAAACCGTTTTCAATGAAAGTTATAAGTCCTAAACCCAAATTATTTTATGTTTACTTTTCCTAATAATGTTTTTCAAACAAATTTGTGTTACAAAGGTTTTGTTATGAACTTCTCTCATGCGTAGACACGAGTTAGGTATATGATAGCGGGCAATATTTTTTCTTCTACCGACTTGTTTTGAGATAGTTCACTTGTGTAGTTCCCATTAAGAAGCATGCAAACAAGCATGCAGCATGCTAGCAAGCATACACCATGTATGCAGCAACCATGCAGCATACACCATGAATGCAGCATGCAAGTGAGCATGCAACATGCAACAGGCATGGTTTCTGCCACAACACTGGCTCTGCGGGGCTCTGGTGGTCCCACCCGAGCTTATCGTCGCAGGTGGCTTAACACTCACCACCGCAGCTTCGGCTTCGCCTCAGTTGAGGCGGCGAGCCTTACAACCACCTGCTCCTCAACATGCGGACCGCCTCGCCCCTACGCGCCTACGCGATTCTAAATTACACTCTAGTGGTAGGGCAGACAAAACTGCGTGGAGTGGATTTACAGCGATTCGTTTCTGTCTCTAAAATCTAATTTTTAGCAAATGTTTTTGGACTAAACATTTTTCTTTTTTAAATGAACTTTCGGAATAATACACATTAAATAATTCAATAATTAGGACAACTGTCTTTATTTCATACAAAATTAGGAGATTCAATTATATTATTATACTTAGTACTCGATATTATGACAGAATAGTATTAGATGTAAAGTTTTGAACATTATGGTTACTGAAGTTTATAGCAAATGTGTTATGGATAATGATTTTCGGACAAACAATTTTAGGAGAAGCAATAGTACCTATTACAGACCAATAGTATTTAATTTCTTGTGAATAATTGGGTTTTTTTGCTTCTATTAAGGCACGTTACAATATACCTCGTTCAGATTCCGCCATCCATCTTCAGTAACGCACCCCTGACGCCTCCCTCTAGAGCATACAATGATGTATAGCGGTCTGCTCCGGCCAGGTCAGGACCCACCTTGCTGCTCAATGGAGATTTATACCGCGCCGCGATGGAAGCGACGTGAACAATGCGCAGAAGATGATAATTTATTGGTTTTTGACGAGAGAGTGTGCGAATTTTTTTGAGTTTGGAGGAAAAAATGCATTTGTTACCTCATTATGTTAATTTTATAAAACGTTCTTTGAATGGTCCTTTCAATATAATAGACATACAAAAACCGAATGTGCGAATTTTATATTGTCAGCGTTTTACATTACAGTACTAGCTTTTGCCCGCTGCACCGCCCGCGTAAATGTCGGTTATCGCGTAAAAAAGTAGCCTATGTCCTTCTTCATATCCCAGGCTATTTCTGCCAAGTTTCATAGCGATCGGTTCATCATTTTAGGCGTGAAAGCGTAACTGACAGAGTTACTTTCGCATTTATAATATTAGTAGGTTTTAAGGGTAGTTTTCGTAATAAAATTTTTGTAAGGACCATAAACTGAAACCCGGAAACGGTTTTGAACAAGAGGAAAACCCGTGCCAAACAATTAATTTAGAGATCTAATAAATTGTTAACATTACAGTGAGAGGACTTGCACTCTAATTGCGTATCACATGATCAATCGTAATCCGTTTCATTTTGACAGTTCAACAATATTCATTGCGTTAATTACGTTGTTGAGCAGACACATTTTTTGACCGATATATGGACCAATGGCTTAGCAATCTGTTTGAAAATGATTCCGATTATGATTGTTCGTACGTTACGCATTGATGGTGCTCGTTTTGAGTCTCCAATACATACTGAATCAGCTTAATGATCAATGCTCGTACAGCTAGATACATTATTTCTTAAGCCTTTTGTCAATGTACCGCGTGCAGCTGTCAAAGAATTACTCTTGTGATAATGACACGAACATTTTTAAATTAGTAGTCTATTTGCGTAACAAATTTTCCTTCACCTTCACCTTGTAGTGGGACAAGACTCTTTAGCAAATGGTCATGTTTGTTACGTTCACAAACCGACGGCGTTCGTTTGTTATGGTGAGGGAAGTAGGTCAACATGGTGTATGTCAACAGGTGGCTGTGACTTGGCGGCGCTTATCATAATAATCATAAAGGTATTCTTTTATTATTCCAAATATTTGTTTTCTCCCTCGGAATATATTGAGTAGGTATTTTTAGTTTTTATCCGTTTATAAATGACTAGGTAACCCGACAGACGTTGCAAGTCCTGTCTTAACTATGAATTTTGAATTCGCATTATATACACCGAGTTTTCCCGCAGCAAAATGCTTTTGTCTTGGTAATACAATCGTTTTATAAACAAATAAAATATTAAAAACATAAAATGGCAGACTAACAATTGTAAAAAGTCACCACGTGCGAGAGTTTATTTCGCTTTGAACATTTTATGGATCGCCGTTTCCTTAGTCGGCGGCGCGTGCGATTCGAGTAGTACCTATAAGTTAACTCTAGTGTAACTATTGATTTTCACGTTTTGGAGTTAAATTTTTTGTTTTATTGAAAAAAAAAATTTACATCTTTCTTTAAACTTTTAATCTATGCTTCGAAAGTACTCCTTATGGCAAGTTGTTTCTGCCGCGGGAAAATAACCATTTAAATTTCACGGTGTATGTGTTACGCGCAACTTTCTAAATTTGTTCATTCATAAATAAGAAACTTCTCATCATCATCATCATCATCATCTGCCTAGCCTTTTCCCAATCACGTTGGGGTCGGCTTCCAGTCTTACCGGATGCAACTGAATACCAGTATTTTACTTAGAACGACTGCCTGTTTGACTTCCACAACCCAGTTACTGGGTAATACGATACCCCTTGGTAAGACTGGTTGTCAGACGTTCGGGCTTCTGACGACCCGTAACGACTGTCAAAGATCCACAAAAGACAGCCGGGACCAACGGTAAGTCGTTGGTCCCGGCTATCATTTGTGGATCTTTTGTTCTGTGGTTGTCATTTGTGCCTCGGAAAGCACGTTAAGACGTGCTTTCCGAGGCACGGAGGGGTCTAGGTATGTAAAGATGGTCACCCATCCACGGACAAACCGCGTCAAGCGTAGCTTAACCTGATCGATCGACCCGTGCGGCTTATGCTACTTAGCCACAAGCCCCTCTCCTGACAATAAAAAATACAACAAAAAAATAATTGGTCGAGCCGTTCACGTGTGATGCCGTGACTAAGGAAAACAGGGAGTAATTTATTTACAGGATAAGTTTTTATCCATACATTTTGACTGCGTAGGTATTGCACTTTTCTATGAAACAGCAGATTATTTTTTTATAACCGGCGAAAAATTTCTGCGGGTCTAGAATGATATGCTGAATTCATGGTTACAGTTTGCGCACTGGATAAAAACTTTTCCTTTTTAAAAGATTAGATTTAGATTATTTTGAGAACATGGTGCAATAAATTATCCACTTATGTACCTACCTATAATCTCCACAATTGTTCAAAAGAGAGTATTAATTAGATTTCATTCAATATAGCCAGCCTTTTGTCCTTTCATCGTGCATAAATCCAAATCCGCACATCAAAGAGAGATTTTTTCGAACAGAAAAATCCAATTACACTTCAATCAGATTTCGGATACTAACACCAGTGAGTACTAATTCAACTGTCAGCGTTGGTGGTTCCTTGCATAGGTATCTCAATTATAACCAGAAGTGTATTATATTAGTCTGTATTATGCGCTGCCAAACAACATCTATATATATATGTGTATAAATAAAAAGAAAAGTCCTGACTGACTGATTGAATGATCCATGAACGCCCAGCCCAAACCCTTGGACCGAGAAAGCTGAAATTTTGCACAAAGGTTCCCTTTATGATATGGACAAGGAATGAGGCAGGATTTTTCGAAATTCAACCCCTAAGGGAGTTAAATAGGGGATGAAAGTTTCGCGCGGGCGAAGCCGCTGGCAAAAGCTAGTGACAATAAACGTTCAAAGTGATTGTGGTCAGTTATAAATTAAACAATTCACCGTTCGTTCATTTTTGATGTTCATTTGCCGCCTTTTATTCGAAGTGAAACGTCTGAACACAAAATGAATCAAAAATCCAAAATGAACTCTTCGTACTGAATCAATACAACGATGTTGGATTAAGACACTCGACGTCTTTCACTCGCATACGTTCGGTAGGCGATGATCTATAAAATGAAATGAAAATAGGAGATTAATGGTAATTTCTTTGTATTTCATATCCAACATCAAAGGGTTAGTTTTCCAAGAACATTGATTCCTTGCACTTCCAGTGAAAGTTGTCAAATGAGGGACAAAAGTGGATAAAAGGTGAAATGTACGTTTTATCACTTTGCCATTCACATATTTAAGTGATCATCATCACATTTGGTTGAAATTTCTCAAACAGAATAACACCATTGATCTCAATTTGCGACAATTCCGAGAAGGGAATATATTTCAAGGATTCATTTTTCGGTTATTTAATACTTTCGAACCAAACTTGAAACGTAGATTAGTGAGATTTCGTTATCTTTGGCCGTTACGGCAGCTACGCAAAATAAGTAATGTAAATCAAATTCATATATTCCAGCTAGTGGTACAGTAAGCACCACCAGCAGTACAAATGGAATCATGCAAGGTAAATATTAAAACTCAATCAGGGCTAACTGTACTGATTCGCGTTTGATGGCGCCGACGTAGAGCCTTATCGCATATTAATAGCGAGAAACACTCACTTGTTAACGAAAATAGTTTCACATATACCTACTTATTAATCAATATAAACTACTTGTGGTAAAATGTGGGCGTATTAATTTACCTCTACTCAAGCCTTTCCCCTCACAGGCGGATGTTGCGTTGTGGTAAAGTATCTAATTTAGAAATCAGCGTGGAACTAATATCTCAACCGTACCCGAATAATTGTATGTATTTGAAATATATAATATATGTATGTCAGCTTACATTTTTTGTGTTTTAATCACAACTTTTGGCAAAGGATCTACCTAATAGAGTGGAGGTCGCTGATGTTTTTGCGGATTTTTCCTACGTTTTTTTGCAATTCGTAGCTCTGTATTCGTTTTTATGTTAACAAATCATTTACTTTTTCATTAAAATTCTATGCATATGTAAAAAATAATACCTGTACAAAGGCAGACTTAATGCCCGAGGCGTTTTCTACAAGTCAACCTTATGGTATTGCAAAACATAGCAGGCGTAACTTAAGGGATAGATAACTCGGAAATAACTTTAAAATACAAGAATAAATACTAAAACGAACATACAGTATATATAAGTAAATTATCTACGACAGAAACAAATCGTTGTGTATCTGCAAAATTAACCATTGAATCACTAATGCAACTTTCTAAAATAGTCATATGTGTGACAATTACGAATTTAAAGAGCTATATGAACATCCTCATAATAAAAATACTCACTAACTTTCTACGACTTCCAGATATGATATCAGGATGCTTAAAAGAAAGACAACAATATTTAATTTAACTATAATATTCAAATCACAGTTTTGTCGGAGACAGCCCACCGCTGTATCGCTGTAAGACTAATTAGGCAACTTTAGACAGATCACATGCCTTCTTGTACAATTAACATTAAGACATAGATAGAAAAGTACACCCATGTGTACTTTTAATACACTAATATCTACGCCTTCGGGGAACTGTTTATTTATTCCTTTATTTATTTTAGTACTTATTTTATTGCATTTTAAATATTTCTATAAAACAAAAAAAATTAAAAAAAAACATTTAAAAATATATAAAATAGGGTTCGCCGATATTGGGAGCAGGGTCCAAGCTACCGGTGGTTAGGGCTCCAGAGACAGGAACCTCCTCACGATGCGAGCCGTATCGAGGAGTACTGCCTTCTGAATTAGGCCTTTGATCCAACCGCCTAACGAGAGCCTCGAGAGATGTTGATCGAGGCTTTCGGCCATCAGTCCATTGGCTGATACGACTATCGGCACAATTACAGCCGAGTCCACATTCCACATGTCAAAAACCTCGTGTGCTAAGTCAAGATATTTAATTTGTTTCTCTTTCTCAGCTTTCACGAGGTTCCCGTCATGTGGAATGGTAACATCGAATATAATTGTGCGGCGCGCTAACCGATCTATCACCACTATAACAGGCTTATTGGCTACAATAGTCCTGTAAGTAATGATAGATCGGTCCCAGTACAACGTGACATGGTCATTTTCAAGAACTGGGTCGGGCACATACTTGTAATACGGTACTTCAGAATCCACAAGTTTATATTGCAAAGCAAGTTGCTGATGAATAATCCTGGCTACTTGGTTATGCCTGTGCAAGTATTCGCCGTTAGCCAGACGAGAACAACCAGAGATAATATGTCTGATGGACTCACCCGGACGGTGACATGCCCGACACACGTCCACCGTCCCGTCCTTCATAATATGTCTCCGGTAGTTATTCGTCAAGATTATTCCTTTTATTATTTATGTACACAATAAAACAGATACATCTATAATATAAAAATGAATCGCAAAATGTGTTGGTAAGCGCATAACTCAACAACGCCTGGACCAATTTTACAAATTCTTTTTTTTTAATGTTCGTTGAAGTCCATGGATGGTTTTTAGGGTTTTTTTATGTTTAGAGTAGGTAGGGTAGGTAGGGTAGGTAGGGTAGGTAGGGTAGGTAGGGTAGGTAGGGTAGGTAGGGTAGGTAGGGTAGGTAGGGTAGGTAGGGTAGGTAGGGTAGGTAGGGTAGGTAGGGTAGGGTAGGTAGGGTAGGTATTTTGTACGAATGACTAGTTTATGATATATATAAGTATTGAGTACAAAGGTACTGCTTAGTTCCTACAAAATTTCTCCCAGCAGACCAAAGGAGAAATGATAAAAAATAGACAATAGTGTGTGAGAACAAGAGAAGAATATGATTTCTGACGTCAACAAAGTAGCATGTACTTCATAATATACATAGTTAATGTACCTATATAAATTCCCAATGTTAACAATTATGGTGATGCATTTTACTCGATATTTCTATTGATGATGTCCGTATGATGACGTACGAGTACAAAACCTAAAAGTAATGAGAAATAACATAATTTCGTATTTCCTGAAAGATAAGAGAAAGGAGGAGAAAGTAATTCTGTTTAATGGTTTGTACCATATCCTTAAAATAATACCACATATTCCCGATAAACGCTGTTCAGTACATCCGCAGTTCAGCAGTTATGTTGAAGTCTCATATCGTACGGACGAGCTTATTGCCTATGTTAAAGGAAAAACTGTTCTGAGAGCCCACATCATGTAGATTTTTTTGCCTTGATAAAATCTGGTTAGAAGCGTGTAGGCATGTGGGATACATACTGACGTACTACAAGCCATTATAAGCAGAACCCGTTTCAACTTCAGAAGTTTAATTTCAACACATTAGTATGGTAATGATAGTGCACTCATTTGCAAAGGTTCCTGAGTGTAATGCGGTAATTAGGACTCTTCTAAATGACGCGTACAGATACGCTAAGAGCGGTCTTGTGTTTACTAATTAGAGGTTACTTTGTAATAAAAATGTACTGGGGTTATGTAAGTAGGAAGTTGCTAATAGCAGCAAGAAAACAGCATCTTACAGTGGCTATCTAGAACAGTCTGTTTAAAGTGCAGTCAGGCAAACGGACTTAGAAGCAATTTGACTACAAAAACATACTGACATTAAGATTAGAAATTTAAAGCGTTTTGTTTTTGCTTTTAATAAAGTATGTTCTAATTATGGGTTAATATAATTTATACAATACATTTGGATGCACAAGGATGAATAAAGGTTTGCTTAAAATTATATTTTGTGTATCTTTAACTTAATACATAAGCTATCGTCTGGAAATCTGACTTTAACACAGAATTAGTTTAGGGACTGTATTGGACTAACAATCGCCGAAGCCAATTACATATATTGATGCCTCAGTAATATAATTAACGGCTTTTCCTATTATTATAACACCTGTCTGTACAGTTTTACTTGTCACAATAGTTTTTTTCGATCATTTTTCAAGATACGAACTATTACGAAAATGGTCAAGTTTTAAACCGACGAAAAAAAAAAAAGCAGTAAGTTATCTAACCGAATCACAATTATACTTTTTTCATTTACCATCATAATCAGCCTACAACTTTCCTACTGCTGGGACAAAGGCCTCTTCTCTGTAACGGCCCACTTACAGAGAGGAGGCCTTTATCTCTTTATAATCCACCACGCGGGCCCAGTGCGGGTTGGTAGGTGTTGGTTGATGGTAGAGAGTAGGACGCATAATTCTTTTTTATTGGAAAGGGTGTATTTTGAAGTTGGTTCAATTTAAAATTGAAAAACAAAATCCATCCTTAAAAAGATCCAAAAACTAACTTTTTAACAAAATTTAAAACCAACCAAAAAGTATCTGAAAAGCAAAAAATAAACGATTAAACAAAAGCCACAGGAATCATGGTGAATACCTTCTTTCCTCTAAAATCAAACAATACCACAATATAATAAAATGTTATAGATATAGGTATACCATCAGTAACAGTGGTCCAAAAACGAATTTTATTTTCATTCCAATCCTCGAACCAATAAATAGTAAATCAAGAAAGATAATAGTGAAGACTGAACGCACGGGATCAACGGGAAAGATAAAGGATGTTACATTGAAAGACAAAAGATATAACACTCCGAGATTTGTGTGGGAATATAAATTGCATGCAAGTGGAAGAGCAATACAGTGAAGTGTTTAACTGAAATAAGAACGAACAATTAAATAAAAGCAAATAATAATTTTATACATATTAAAAAAAAGACAATAATAATTTCGAACCATATCATTTCAACATATAAAAACAAAGTACGTCAATTTATGATTTCAATTCTTGAAAAATAGAAAGCACTTGAGAATAAAAGTAACGCAATAGTATTTTTATAAACACTCGGTTTAATTGAAATGAGCAATACAATCAATTTCAGTTTCAATTATATTAAATGTGAATGATAAACTATTTTTTAACTGAACGGGACACAGACACTGAAATAAAAACAAATGTACATTATTCTACATTAGTGGTGCGTTTTATTGTGATAACATTGGAAAGTGTACTCTGTGTCGTAGACAAAAAACTTGTTTTTACAATGAAGCAATCGTGATTTCAAGTTGGTTTCCTTGAATGTTCATGTGTCAAAACCGAAACTGGAAGTTCCTGTAAATAAACGTATGTTCGTGTAAACAGTGTTTGGTGATGCAGGATTTTGTGTCTTAGTGCGAAGATTACAAAGGTTCAAAATGAATGTGCCAATGAAGGGTGGTCCCGCGCCCACGGTGGCCGTGGTTCCTGTGCCGGAGAGTGAGATGGATGCGTTGCTGCTCGGGAGGACCGCGGTGAGGACATTTGATCAGTACGTCAGAAATGTATGTATTTCAATGTTATAACTATTTACTAATATTTAAGGAGGTCGATCGCTGTGACTGTTAAAGCTTAGATACGGTAGTAAAACAAAATGATTAGCTAAAAAGTCGATAAAAAATTATTACTAGTGATGTGCTACGAGATGCTACGGCGTAGCAGCGTAGTAAGCTCGTAAGAAATGAAATAAACAATACAATTGCTACGACTAGCGTCGCGAAAAATAGATTGAATCATAGTTTGTATATCTTTTACTAGCATTTGCCCGCGGCTTCTGCGTGGAGGTCGGTGTATTTTACATATAAACCTTCCGCATGAACCACTCTATGTATTGATGAAAACCGCATTAAAATCCGTTGCATAGTTTAAAAGATCTAAACATACAGACACGAAAAACGACTTTGTTTTATACTACGAGTATAACGAGATATCATAAAATGGAGTACTCAAAATAAGTTGATAAATCCTATTATTAATGCGATAAATACTGTCTTATTTCTAAACGAACTAGGGTGTTTTTTTTTTTTTTTTTTTTTTTTTTTTTTTTTTTTTTTTTTTTTTTTTTTTTTTTTGGCTGGGAAATCATCAAATGACTTCTCCTGCTGAGTAGAGCAGGAGGGCGTGTCAGACTTTTACTGACTAAAACCCACCCGTGTTCCCTCAGTAGCCCGTATGCCAGGGGCCGTGGTATCTCTTTCGAACAAACCCGCACCCCTGGCAGGCATCGGCCCTTGCGGACCCCACCAGTGGTTGCTGACATCTTTGACGGCGCGCGTGAGGAACACAACGCGCCGTCCCGTCTACCACTTTTCGGCCGCAGAGGATAGGGAGAGCGGCTGACGCTATACCGACACTCCTCTTCCCCTGCGGCCCCACCGCGTCCGCCATCAAACGGTGGCGGCCCCGTCCAGGCCACGGAAGGGAAGAGCGCTGCTCAGAAGCACCGGCACTCCTCCTCTACCGCAGCCTGTAACCCTCAGCCGCGATGCCTCCCATTCGACATCGCGGCCCACCTCAGTTGCGGTGCACCTCACCGCAACCTACTTTTTGGCCGCTACGTCAATGGCTTGAAGGCAAAAGCCCTGACGAGCGGCCCCACCGTTGGGTTCCTCTTGGCTTCACCGTGGATGGGAGACCACGGTTACTAAGCCCCCCCGCAACGACAATGCGGGAACCCACTCGGGGGGGAACGAACTAGGGTGTTAGAATCAAATTTGACTCTGTCATTCCATTGCTCGAAATGATCTTCCCCATAATTGCACTTTTTGTCAGCCAATCATTGCATTTATTTTCCCTTAAATTAGCAGGGCTTCCATCCCTAAATCGTATAGATATCACTTAGATTTAAGCTCTCAATAAATCAATCGGAGGTAATAGCCGCCACCGGATCGACTTCCGAATGCTTCCGAATGCATACGGATTTAGCCGATTTATGCCGAATACTTTTATCCTCGGGAGATAAGCGGGTGTCTTGGTAAGCTATGTGTTAGGTAAATAAGGGGATTTGGTTTATTTATGATGATAAAATAGAAATAAAACCTTTGTTACAGTTTTCTTACAATGTTTCCTAATCTATTTAAATAGAAATAAAAGTCCTGACTGACTGACTCATTAACGCCCAGCCCAAACCCTTAGACCTCGAAAGCTGAAATTTTGCACAAAGGTTCCCTTTGTAATGTAGACAAGTAGTAAGGAAGGATTTTCATAACTGAACCCCTAAGGAAGTTAAATAGGGGATGAAAGTTCTGCGCGGGCGAAGCCGCTGACAAAAGCTAGTATTCGATTATATTGAACATAACTCCTGAGAAAAATCTCTATCACTTACCTGTAATAGTAGAATAATGAGATTTTGCCAATATCACAACTCAATGAAAAGACACTGTGGGGTCCCAATACAAAAATGTACATGAATAAAATTAAATTATGTTCGTTCATACGCGCATCTCTTGAGAACGGCTGGACCAATTTCGAAATTCTTATTTTTTTTTTGTATTGTTTTTTTTTTTTTTTTTTTTTTTTGTGAATGGCATCTCGCAGTTGACCTTGAGAGGCCGTGACTGCTCAACCGGACTTTCCTGTGAAGGTTTTTAGGAATCTAAAAGCCTCCAGCCAGGGCGTAAACCTACTTAAACCTAAAACGACTGCGCACTGAGGGCACCCCCTGTGGGGTACGAACCTCGGCTCAGGGAGTCGCTGGCGGGGGGGGGGCAGCTAGTACTATCAGGGACAGGCTGGATCAAGGTATTATTTTCATGATTATTAGACGGGGAATTTAAAGCTACTGGCTCAGCTGCGGCGCGGGCTGGCGCATCAACGAGCAAGGGACGGTCGGGGGTCTGATCGCTACTCGGGAGTCTTCGCGGGGCGCGAGGACCTCGGCGGCGAGGTCGGTAGGACGGTCGTCGTTTGTTTTTGTGTACTGTACTGGTGGCCCTATTCTTTTCTTGGAGAACAGTGATGGGGTCGTCTGGGTCTGAGAGGACATGTTTCGGCCTGCGAATACTACTGATTCTACTGGGGACATAACTAGCGGCCTTCACAATCAAGGGATTGCGATGTATCTCGGCTTTATCGAAGAAACGCTTCGAGTTGCGTTTCATGAATTGAGCAATAGTGGGCATTTTCAGGTCGAGATGGAGGATCTCGTTCCGAACGTACCATGGGGAGCCTGTGGCTTGGCGGAGGAAACGGTTTTGGAGGGTCTGCATCCTATGGATGTGTCGGGGGTGCGTGTGTGCAAAGACTGCACATGCATACGTCATGATGGGCCTTATGCACGCCGTGTAAATACGCAATTTGCACTTGAGTGACAATTTGCTACGTGCGTTCAGAACAGAATGCAACCTTCCGAGAGCGAAGGCGGCGCGTGAGCGCGCCTTCCTGATATGCTCAGAGAAGGAGAGGTGCTGATCTAGAATTACTCCAAGGTATTTGGCTTGCTTTTCCCAAGGGATCGGCTTGCCGAATATGGAGATGGCCGGGAGGGGGTCTTGGCGGCGCTGCGGTCTCTTAAAGAGAACCGCCTGGCTCTTGTCCGGATTTAGTTCGATTCGCCATTTCCTAAACCATGCACCGAGTACGTTGACTGCGGTCTGGAGGGATTTGGCTATCGCTTTGGAACTACGCCCAGAGTGGTAGATGGCCGTGTCGTCTGCGAACAGAGCCAACTGGGCCTTACCACTCTTGGGGATATCGCTGGTGAACAGCGTAAAGATGAGAGGGGATAGCACGGCGCCCTGAGGGACGCCGGCGCGAATCGGGTGGGGGGATGAGAGAGCCCCTTCGATGCGATAGCGAAAGGTGCGGTTCGACAGAAAATCTCGTAAGATGAGTACGAGTCGGTCCGGCACGCCGAGTTTGTACAGCTTGTAAATCAAGCCGTTGTGCCAGACCTTGTCGAAGGCTTTCGCTATGTCGAAAAATACTGCACCGGTCGCATAGTTGCGTTGGAGACCAACGCCTATATGCTCTACGATCCGGTGTACCTGTTGTACGCAACTGTGCTGGGTTCGGAAGCCGAACTGCTCGTTGGGTATCAGGCCTTTAGTCTCGGCGAAGTCCCTGAGTCGCTTGTAAATAAGTCGCTCATAGATTTTTCCGAGGCTGTCCAGTAAACTGATGGGCCGGTAGCTCGCGGGCTCCGTTTTGGGTTTGCCTGGTTTTTCAAAGCCAATGACCGTGGCTTGCTTCCAGGCTTGGGGGAAGATGTTATTGCTCAAGGCTCCATTGAAGATGGTGGTCAAGAGCATGATCAGGTGGGCGGGTAGCATCTGGATCACCTTATTGGTGATGCCGTCAGCTCCGGGGGCCTTTCGGGGTTTCAGACCCTTGATGATCTCGTGAACTTCGTCCGGGGTGACGAGAGGTAATGGATCATCAGGGTCTTCGACGGGCGGGAGAGAGGTTCTACGTTCGACTTCAGCGTCCACCTCATCGAGGTGTGCTTGGTCTACAGGTAGAGAGCTGGGTGTGCATTGGGCCTCAAGACTATCGGCGAGGCATTCGGCCTTTTCGATGTCGTCGAAAGCAACGGTGCCATCGGGCCGGGTCAGGGGGGGCATGGTGGCTATTTCTCGGGACTTGAGTTTCCTCTGGAGTTCCCAGAAAGCTAAGTGCGTGGGTTCCAACTCGCTCAGCATCTTGTCCCAGCCCGCGTCACGTAGCTCCGACATGCGTGTCTTTACAGCTCGCTGTAAATAGCGCATGTGAGCTTTGTTCGCGTCGCAGGGAAAGTTGCTGTAGGCACGAACGGCCGCGTTCTTCTCATTCAGCAGTTCGCGTACATCGTCCGGCAGCTTCCAGCGGGGGTCTTCCCCTACCGGAACCCGCCTCGAACAGTCGTTCAGGACAGATTGTACGTGACCCGTGAATGAGTCGATCGCGGCCGTTGTGTCCGCTAGAGAGTCGAAATGGTCGGGGATGGCGTCCAAGTGGGCGGATGTGTTGGATTTCAGCGAATCGCTTACTCTCCTCCAGTCTGTTACCACTTTGGTGAGCGGAGGTTGGTCGGTATCTGGGAGGCCCGTGCGGGGGGCCAGATGCACGACTACCGGACGGTGGTCAGAGGTGAGCTCGTTTATTGCCTCTATGGAATTCAACCGTAGGTTGATCCTTTTCAGAATTGCAATGTCGAGTACGTCAGGTCTGTGATCCACTGTGTGGGGGAAATGAGTCGGCGACATCGGGGCGATGACGTCGAAGGACAGGGTCGAGCAGAGGTTGAACAGGTGTCTCCCTCTGGTCGATTCCCTGGAACTATTCCACGCGGGGTGTTTCGCATTGAGGTCGCCCGCTATGATAACGGAGTCGCTCATGCTCAACAGGGCGGTGAGGTCATTTGAGAACAGTTGAAAGTCCTCTGATTCGGTCTGGGGAGGAAGGTAGGCTGAGACTAGTGTGATGGGTTGATGACCCGTCATGCCCAGTCGGCAGACTGACACTTCTAATCGGGAGAGGGGGGGGGCATCCATAGGAATGCAGTGTAGGGACTTTTTGTAATAAATGAGAGTTCCACCCTTATGGCAATGTGCTCTGTCGTTGCGAACTATTCTATAGTTGGCAATTCTCGGGTCACGATAGCAGGGTTTTAAGAACGTCTCTTGAACTAACAGGATATCCAAGTGATGGTCGCGGAGGAACGTGGCGATCTCATCCCTTTGGGTACGGATACCGTTGGCGTTAAAAGTTCCTATTTTTAGGGATCGGGGTTTGGTACGCGCGAGGGCCGTGTTAGCCATTGTGGTTCACGGAAAGTCTGGCGTTTAACAGGGCTTGCGTAACGTCAGGGTACGCATCATAGATGGCGTATATCCTAAGGATATCGCCTGCCTTTGTGGCGGCATCTACCTCCATGGCCATCTGATGGGCACGGGGGGTGCAGAAAGTGAAAAACGCGTTATCGAGCTTTTGATGCACGACTGCGGGGGACATGGTCATGGGACCGGCGTAAATGGGTGCGGGGCGCGCCTCGGGGCGTGCTCCAACGCGGGGGTCGCGGGACGCGGGGGTCGCGGCGGCGGGGGGCGCGGCGGCGGTGGTCGCGGTAAGAGGTGCGGTAGGGGGCGCGGGAGCGCCTGAACCCGGGTTCTTGGACTGAGGGATGGGCGCGGGGACGGGCCTGGCTGAAGCCATCGCAGGGAATGCCTGCTGGTGGTTCAGGAAGTTCCAGGGGCTCGGTCTCTGAGGACTGAGCCTTTCTGGGAGGTACCCTGAGGGGGCTTCCCTTTGCTGGCGGGCGTCGGCACGCTTCACCAGCTTGGGAGAAGTGGTTTTGGGTGCTTTCGAGCACCCCCTATAGTTGGCCGGGTGACCGGCTTCGCCGCATAAGACGCAGCTCGGCGGTTCCGTGCACAAGGAGCGGTCCTTAGGCCTGGTACAATCCGCTGTACCGTGACTACCTAAGCACTTTACGCACCTCGGGGTGGCGTAACAGTGCGATTGCGCGTGTCCGTACAATTGACACCTGTGGCATTGGCCGATTGTTCCCGTCTTGTAGGGCTTTTCGATCCGAATGCCGGACAGGTTGCAGATTGTACGGAGATTAAAAATCGGGTTATGGCCCTCAAAGGGCGGGCATACTACGAGCACCATATCGTATGGCACTCCGCGGCGGGCGCGGTGCATCCGGTGTACTTCGGTGTACGGGATGTTTTGTAAGTCAAGGTCGGCCTTGACTTCTTCCACGGTGATTTCGACCGGAACCCTCTTGAGGACAACTCGTGTCTGTCGGTCTTCAGGGAGGGCGTACGTGTGGAAGGACACGTTACGGTTTCGGAGGAGTTTGGTAAGGCTGCGGTAGTCGCTGGCCGTCGGGATCGCTACCTTTATCCCTTGGAGGGTGGTGCGGGCGCTGGTGTAGGCAATCTTTTGCTCTAAGCACCATTTGGACACGTCGGTCCATTTTGATTTGTCTTGGATGAAGACAGGGGGCGGAACGGGCACCTTTTTCCCCGCAGCGGCGCGGGGTGCGGCGGTGGGTGCGGGCGCGGTCGCGGTCGCAGTCGCGGGGGTCGCGGGGGTTGCGGGGATCGCGGGGGTTGCGGGGGTCGCGGGGGTCGACTCGGTCGGGAAAGGGGTGGGGGGGCGGTCGGTTACGAGCGCGGTAATTTTAGAAGATCGCGATGAATCGCAGACTTTCTTCTTTCTCTTCTTCCCCTTCGACTTTGACTCAACTGGGGTGAAGCCCTCTTCTTGAGTCACTTGAGTCTCTGCCACTTCCTCTTCGTTCGAGGAGGGAGAGGAGAAACAAGCTGTTCCTGGCGATTCGGGAGTGCAAGGGCAATCTTCAGCGTCCATAAGGTCGGACGCTGCGTCGGAGAAAAGCTCCTGGGATTGCGGGGTTGCCAAGGCCGGTGAAGCCGGGGAATCGTTATAAGTTATAACGGGCGCGGGGGGTTTATACGCGGTCTCGGTCGCGGTCGCGGTGGGAAAAGTGGGTTTTTCGTAACCCAAGATACGGTTGATCCGTGCGCGAGACACGGGATCTTTCATTTTCGTTTCGAACGACGCCCAGAAGGCGTCGTCGGAAACGTCCATGTTGAAAAGGGGTGGGGGGTGGCCTACTTCCCACTCATAAGGAGTGAGCCTGAGTCCCTAATAACTCCTATCAACCTAACGTCTACTTCCCCGGGGGGATGCCCGGGGATGTGTGATTCCTCCCTGTCGGGTATAGACAGGGAGATGTGTACCTCGGGTGAGCCCTAAGCTTGTAAACCTGTTGCCAATCTTAATGTGCAACAGGGCCCTGTCAGTCTAGCGCGAGGGGCGTAGACACGCCCCAAAGACACTAGGTGTGTTGCTGTGGAAGGAACACTGTCACCAGTGACGACTAGGAGATCCCCCAAGGCCGTCGGTCTGGGACCCGTCCAATTCACTGCCTTGCCTTGAAGAGGTTCGGCGGGTGTGTTGGGACAACACCCTCTCGGTTTCGTTGGCACCGTAAGGTTTCCACCGAGAACCACGAAACTGTGGATTTTACCCAGAAGGGGCCAAGTGAATTTACTTGACGATTTACTTCCGTAAAGAAACAGAGTTTTGTCTTGAAAAAGACAGTTTTTATTGTAATTAATAATCCAGTCAATAATTAAATTAATTGAATTATTAATTCGGAGTGTTCGCAGCGGGGCGCGGCGAGTCAGGTTGGCGGCGGAGGATGAGTCACGCAGCGGTAGGCAGGAGCAATTAGCACGTGCGCTCAGGGCGAGTGTCACGGGCTAATTGTTTTTGTTTGTATTGTTGAATTAGGTTAGGTTTTATAGACATGAAATGGATACATTTTCTGCCAGGGGTGCGGGTTGTTCGAAAGAGATTCCACGGCACCTGGCACACAGGCAGCTGAGGGAACACGGGTGCGTTTTAGTCAGTAAAAGTATCACACGCTCTTCTGCTCCACCCAGAGAGGGAGAAGTTATTTGATGTTTTCTCATCCTCAAAAAAAATAAAAGACAAAAAACGTTTTCAGGCAACTGCGGAAAACATTTAACGTCCTTTTTTATAGCGTTTATGTATGGCCGTTTGCGAATTAGCTGGTTTAAATAAAAGCCAAAGGTTGTGAGTTCGAACTCCTCCCGCTAAATTATTGACGGAAAAAGCTAATAGATTGTGGCGTTAAAAAAAAATTACTTTATCAACTGTCCATGATAATAATATCTCATTATTTGTACTCGTCTACGAAGTAGTTCACCTTGATCATTAGAAATTACATGAAGCCTGAACAACGGACATGGAAGGAAAATAAATAAACACCTGTCCAGTCTCCGCCGGAGGATACTCTCCACCTTACAATTACTGTACCAAGCTAACCAAAAATCCCCCCCGAGTGGGTTCCCGCATTGTCGTTGCGGGGGGGCTTAGTAACCGTGGTCTCCCATCCACGGTGAAGCCAAGAGGAACCCAACGGTGGGGCCGCTCGTCAGGGCTTTTGCCTCAAAGCCATTGACGTAGCGGCCAAAAAGTAGGTTGCGGTGAGGTGCACCGCAACTGAGGTGGGCCGCGATGTCGAATGGGAGGCATCGCGGCTGAGGGTTACAGGCTGCGGTAGAGGAGGAGTGCCGGTGCTTCTGAGCAGCGCTCTTCCCTTCCGTGGCCTGGACGGGGCCGCCACCGTTTGATGGCGGACGCGGTGGGGCCGCAGGGGAAGAGGAGTGTCGGTATAGCGTCAGCCGCTCTCCCTATCCTCTGCGGCCGAAAAGTGGTAGACGGGACGGCGCGTTGTGTTCCTCACGCGCGCCGTCAAAGATGTCAGCAACCACTGGTGGGGTCCGCAAGGGCCGATGCCTGCCAGGGGTGCGGGTTTGTTCGAAAGAGATACCACGGCCCCTGGCATACGGGCTACTGAGGGAACACGGGTGGGTTTTAGTCAGTAAAAGTCTGACACGCCCTCCTGCTCTACTCAGCAGGAGAAGTCATTTGATGATTTCCCACCCAAAAAAAAAAAAAAAAGCTAACCAAAAATATTATGGAAGGAAAAAGTTTCAGGATTTTGATTTAGATTACAATACAAACATAACAATAGGTACGCTTGCAAGTACCTATTTGCAAACGGGGTAGGCTGCATTCAATCGTTTTAATATTATAAGAAAATTGTTTTTAAATAATTTATAGTCAGCAACTACAAATACTTACAATGGATTTTTTTTTCTTTTTCTTTCCTAAGTAATTGAATATTTTGGTTACAAACAATAAGTGATTCTATTT
Organism: Polymixis flavicincta; assembly: GCA_949987655.1. Classification (NCBI taxonomy): domain Eukaryota; kingdom Metazoa; phylum Arthropoda; class Insecta; order Lepidoptera; family Noctuidae; genus Polymixis; species Polymixis flavicincta. The sequence goes on along the minus strand of OX465188.1, from coordinate 24,441,293 downwards.
CTATAATATGAATTTCAAATCACTTTAAATTAACGGCTTTTAATTAATAAATAGTAAGATTACAGATGCCTGACAACTGTGATGACAAATTGAAGTTAATGCCAAAAAATCCGTATGCATTTGTAGAAAAGCGCTTTATGGATTTTTTTAAATATACTGACCTATACTGTCTCATTATTCTTTTAACTGTGAATAATACAATATGTTCGTGATATGTTCAAGCAATATTATGTTGTAGGACAAACTTATTTAAAAAGTACAAAAATATTTGCTTAGAAAATTATTGGTGTGAAAAATAAGAATTTACATTGTGCTTTGCCATGCCACACTCATAAACACAATGTTTTTCCAATATCTCCATAACGAGAAGGTTCCTAGGTATGGTCTACTACAAAAATAACAAAAAAACACACTGACAGGAAGAACTAGAGACTCTCGCTTTCCCGTTATGTATCTATTTTAGAATGTTCTGGCTTATATTTGAGCCATTGTCTTGTGTGAATTCTCGGCGCTCCTTTGTATTACAGAGCATGATATAGGATGCTGAGAAGTATGTAATGTATGCAGGGAAAATGATGATTTAGTCTGCAATATCCGCATAAGAAAAGAGTTGACTTTTGATACTAAAAACTTTTTCTTTGAACGGTTCTGAACATCTTAAATAAAATATTATTTCGCATGGAGTCCGTTTCCAGTCTAACCGGATGCAGCTGAGTACCAGTATTTTACATGGTCTCCCTATCTGACTTCCACAACCCAGTAACCGGGTAATACGATACCCTTTGGTGAATAAGAATGGTTGGTCAGACTTTCGGGGTTCTGACGACCCGTAACGACTATCAAAGGGTTGTCTATTGTTTGCCCGAAGATTATATGCCATAATCATCATTTTCCCGAATTTCATTTGCCCGAATGTTTCATTTGCCCTAAAAGACATATGACATACTTTTAACTGCCCGAATTTTAGATACCATAAGATACGAATGCCATAAGTATTGTTTGCCTTATTTTTATGTGCCATAATAATTATTAGACATAATATTTAAATGGCATACAAAAGAAGAATTTTTGCGTGCTTTAGCATCAAATTTGTATTTGCATTAAAAAAGAAATTGTACTACCTAATTATAATTATATAGTTTGATTATTAAACTTGTTTTTAATTCTAATACTTACCTACTTATTACCTTTCTGGCTGTCGATGTCGATGGGTGCGCAATGTTTGGTATAATAAGAATAAACTTATTTATTCTGTGCATGGTTTTTTTTTCTGTGCATCCCGCTTCGCGGGGCTCCTACTTCTGTGTGGTTTATAAAAAAATAACCACGAAGGGGATGGCGCCATCCCCTTCTAACCTAACCTGTCCGAGTCGGGGTGCCCTAAAGTCCCAATTGCATCCAATTTCTCTTGATATAAACAACCGTTACACACCCGATGTCGATGGCAAATTATGTTATGGCATATCATAATATGGCATGTGATAATTAGGGCTTACAATGATTATGACAAATGATGTTAGGGTAAGTGACTTTATGGGAAACAATGATTCTGGCACGTGACTAATATGGCAAATGAGAGTAGGGCAAATGAGTATTATGTCGTATGATATTATGGCTGTTGACTATTATGGCAAATGATATTAGGGCAAATAAAATTCGGGTAAACGGCGGTATACCCTATCAAAGATCCACGAATAACAAAATTAAAATCAAAAATCAAAAGTCATTTATTCAAACCAGGCTGAGAGTCAGCACTTTCCGAACGTCAAAAAAAAACACATAAGACAGTCCCCCCAAAACGCCCACCCTTCGACACTTCCTAGTGCTTTGGCAAGAAGAAGTGGCGCAACGAACTCCCCAGCAGCAACAGACGGGACCAAACTCTTAACGTGCTTTCCGAGGCACGGAGGGTTCTCGGTGTGAAAATATGGTCACCTGCTTCCATGGACCGACCGCAGCAAGCGTAGTTTAACCATAAAACCCGTTAGTAGAAATGATTTTCGAAAAACTACTACTAAATTTGAACATTTATTTATGCCAAATTTAATTTATATATAATTTTACATATTATTTATTAGTGTTATAAGCAATCTGCAGTAGTAGGAAGTTCGTAAATAGCAAAAAACTTGTTCAGCTGTCAAAGTCAAATGTGATATTACTGCTTACTGACGTATATCTGTTTTTATTTCTAGCGGCCAGTGTTTTGATAGATATTTATTTAAAGAGTGTTGTAATTAGATTTTTGTTTAAAACAAAAGAGTTAGTGTGGAACTGTCAAAATTTTAGCAGATTACCGTGTAAGTCAGTCATTCTTTTGTCATTATGTACGAGATTACCAACAAATGCCGTTTCTTTCAATGGAGTGTCAGTGGCTGACCATTGGAAAGTCATAATGACGCCATTATTTTAGTAGATGACCAAACTTGTCAAAATCAACAATTATGAAATCAATGATAGACCATTCTAACACTATTGTAATAACAGACTTGAGGCTCTGCTAATGGCAATACGACAATGCCATTATAACACAATTCTATTACGAGACCATTGACCGACCACTGATCGACCATTATGAATTTAGCAGATTACGAACTTTTAGCAAAATGACGATGGGATCGTGTTAGAATGACGAATTTATAAAAATAGCAGACTAGGGCCCCTGATCGATCAATCCGTACAGTTTTTATTACTTAGCCACAAGTCCTTTCCACTCAAAAGGTAGCGAAACTTTGTTTAGTAACATGGGTTCAATAACCTTTTCAGCAGGTGGTGATGACTAATACTATACCTCGTGCTTGTCGTGCACCTACACACCAATATTACCACGCTATGTATGTATTAGTATAAACATACGCGTACGTGTGTGCTATGAATCAAGTGAATAAAGGCTTAAGTGCTGTATTCCTTTTTGTGTTACAGCGTACAAGAAACTAGGAACTCTACTTTGGTTAAAAATCATTGGTGATTTAAAGGTAATCATATTACCTTCTTCTTAAACGTATGTATTCCTGCAAAGCTCACCTTTTATCAAACTACAATTTGTTGAGTACACTGTGGTTCCTACGAGTATGAGTGAAAAGTTTTTAAAGGATTCATGAATACAATGTTCGATAAGACTCACTAACATTGTTATTTGTTTATAATATTATAGGCACGCTTTTACGCTAGGATGGCTGGTACCACGAATGATACATTTAAAGTAATACTAATATACTAATCTATACTAACGTTATAAAGCGATAAAATTTGTTTCAAAATCAATCAAAATCATGGGCACTTATGAAACGTCAGAAGCTAGGTGCACGGTTCCAATTCGTCGCTTCCTATGGAGAAGAGCTGGCAAGAAACCACGGTTACTATTTTAAAAATAAATTAGCTTTTACAACGTTTTCAAATTATGTACAGTGATAATAGGCATGGGAGGACAATGCAGGCCTGTCAATAGGTACCAGGTACTTAGAGTAATGAAAATAAAGAATAGAAAATCGACTACAAATCTCCAGTCTGTAAGGCTTACAACGTTCTCTCATTCACAATATGTAAAACAATCTACTTAAATTAAATGAACCTATTTAAAAGAGTACATTCCACGCGGGTTGGCAACAACACATTTATAGTTTTTCGTGGTTATTTAATCAAATACAGGCAAAAGTAAAAAAAAAAAATCAGCAAAGCACTAGATCGTTAGTATTTGTAATTATTTTTGACATTTACTCTTCAATAAAACATTTAAAGCACATAGAAAATAATTGACGTTATGTCGATTTTTATAAGTAAATAACTATCTGTAAAAAATAGTATAAAAACTTGAAAATACCAACGATCTAGTGCATGGCTGAAAAAAATGTCTACTTTTGTTTGTATTTAATTAAATATTCACCCGCGTGGGGAGAACGCTCTTAAACCATGTGACATGTTTTCCATGACAATCGCTAATGAATAATAGTCGATATTAGAATTGATGTAAAATGTCAAATTATGACGAGAATATGTCAGACATTGTAAAAAAATAAATATTAACATTGTAATTTGGGAGCAGTTAGTAGACTTTCACACAGTTATTAATGAGGAGGTTTGTTTGGTGTAGGCGGTAATCTCTTGAAGTATAATTCAGTTAAAAAAAAATACATTTGATAGCCTAATTCTTGAGGATTTTTATACTCTGCTTAACATCCCACTTCGAGGAAAATTAAAAAAGTCAGAAAGAAAGCTAAGAGAATACGAAGTAATACCGCGGGCGGACGATGCGCATTTTATGTTAAAACAAGAAATTTCACATATTTTTCAAATAAATCCAGCTGGCCTGTACTGGCAACAATACACCTAACATAGCAAGAACAAACGGTCGTATCTGCACATTCTACACATTTGCGACTGTTGCGCAGAACGACGCAACTGTTTATCATGACAATAGCCGACCGCGCCACTACTACTTTATCATACAGCCTGTACCTCCGTAGATGCTCTGTGCAATATTGAAGTGTAATAAATGCACAATGAATATTGATAAGCGATATGTATGTACATAGGAGGCTTTCATTCGTGTGCTATTTAAAAATGCGTGATTTTATGTAAATTCGTGTGATCGGATCGAATATGTGTGAGATACGTATCCGGGAATGTTTTTAGGGTTCTCTACGTCTGAATGAACCCTTATAGGATCTCTGGTGTGTCTCTGTCATCTAATGGACCGATTAAGTTGAAATTTCGTAAACAAATGAATTCCCGTGACTCAAACACGAACGTGTAACGTAAATAAATAATATTTGATTGGGGCGTTAATTTTGGAAGGCAAAATTAAAAATAAACAAACTGTACCGTATATTTTTTTTTTGGGTGGGAAATCATCAAATAACTTCTCCCACTCTGGGTAGAGCAGGAGGGCGTGTCAGACTTTTACTGACTAATACTCACCCGTGTTCCTTCAATAGCCCGTATGCCAGGGGCTGTGGTATCTCTTTCGAACAAACCCGCACCCCTGGCAGGCATTGGTCCTTGCGGGCCCCATCACGTTGTGCTGACATCTCTTTGAGGCGCGCGTGGACAACAATGCGCCGTCGACTTGGGCTTGGTCCTTACCGGACAGCGAGCTACCCATTACTCGCCGTCCGCAAGCTCATGCCTACGGTGGCCGGAAATCGGCCTGGGATTCCCGACGCCCAGGGCGTCTCCGTATCCTGCGGCGGCTAGAGTCGCAAGGGCGCAAAGACTGCCTCTCCCTCACGTGCACCGCCTCCCTCTTCCCGAGCATCACTGCTTCGTTAAAGGAGGTGATGGATCCCCATGCCCTCTCGCTCCGTACCATGGCCTGGACCAGGGCCGGACGCGAGAGATCGCCGCCGCCGATCGCCTCCACGGGGACACGGCGGTGCTCCACCCAAGCCGGGCAGACCGCCACCGTGTGCTCCACCGTGTCCTCAGGACGATCTTCGCAGTGGAAACACCCGGGCGTTTCCTCCCGCCCTATCCGAAACAGGAACCTCCCGAAACAACCGTGTCCGGTGAGGACCTGCGTCAGGCGGAAGGTGAGGACGCCATACCGCCTCTCAAACCACTCTTCAAAGAGGGGACTTACCGCCGCAATCGTGGCGTGCCCAACAAACTGTAACGTGTGACATATCTAATGGAAGAACTTATTGTGAAGATCTGATTTTTATTTTTTATTGAAAACAGATTTAAAGTGACCATCTCCTTAGCATATAAACTACTAAGCCTAAACACACATTTTTAATTAAGTACAAGAACTAGTTCTGTACTAACTACGATGTCAATTTTGTTCTTGGGATGAATTCTTCACTCGCAGTTGGTCATTTTCTGAAATATCACAACAAAACCGTTCAAATAACATTGGAACAGAAACCTTTAAGGTTTATGTCCCAAAGGGCTTTAACTTTGGCAAAGTAAATAACTATACCAATTACTAGTGTGAAGAAAAACATTGCCATCCGGTCAGATGAATTGTGTTAAAAAAGTTGTTAAGTTCAACATCGACTTAACTTATAAAACAACATAAATAATTACTGTGAGTAAATTTATAAATATGCCGTTTAAACAGCACTTGGCACTAAATATTCATCAAGATTTCACTTAGTCAGCACCTGCTTCCGCGAAATTACTTCAAGCAGATAGCCATTATATGATATTAAAACCTACATTTTTATTAATTTACAGTGACAGGAAGCCGTAATATTAAATTAAGGAATTTAGACATCTTAGAATTTTTTTTAAATGGTTTTATGAGTTTTTAAATCTTCATTTATTTATCACAATACTTATCAGGATCTGTTTTATGGCACAGTTTGCAGAATATACCTAAACACGTGTACTTAACACCATGCCTTACCATTATTTCAAAATTGGAAAATTATCAAGGAGCCTTTAAAAACAAAATGAGGTCATTCACAAAGTATGTACGTCACTTTCTTGTTAACACGAATATAATATCTACTCTTTCAAGTAATGCCTCTTCCCAAAAGGGGTAATATACCTCCACCTTTGTCTCAACAAAGCTTGCTCAAGCCAAAAACCTTATTATTAAAAGTAGAAGCTCCGTCAGCTGCACGTCAGCGTGAGCAGAACATCAAATATCTCAACTCGTGCTGACTGAGATTATCGCGGTTCATTTACTTCACATTTCCACCTCACTTGCAGCGCTTAATTCGAAGATTGGCGAAGAAATACGTTTAGTTCTTTTTGTATGTACATTGCTGCTTATGTTTGGACAATTTAATTCGCGTTATTTTTTCAAATAAGTTGTTTTGTTTTTGGGGTTCCGTACCTCAAACTGAAAAAACGGTGCATTTATCTCATTTCGCTGGCGTCTCTCTGTCAGTCTGTATAAACCCTTTTCCTTAAAAACGTGTGGAGATATCTAGATAGTCAACGCAATAAAAAGTATGGCCGTTTATGCGACGTTTAAAAAAAGTAAAGTTACCTTTTACGTATCTTTTCATTGATCTAGAATCATGAAATTTGGTAAAAAGCAAGGTGTCGCAGCACAAATAAAAGAAAAAATTCGAAAATCGTAATTGGTGGTAAGTTAGTAGTAAGTAGTTTAATCACAATTTTTTGGCGATTACAAATTCATCTTTGCACTTGGAGAATTCACCAGTTCAAAAACATGCACACATGGATCGTACGATATTTTGTTTTTGGGATAAATTCATCCCAACTACGGAATCCTTCCCGAGTGCGTGATCGGACGAGCACTTGGCCGTTTTTTCTTTTAAAATTAAATTGTATTCGTGGATTAAGTTTGTTTTGTTTATAAAACGTGCAGTTCGCTTAGGGTTAGGTAGAATATTGGATGTGAAGTAACTCTTTAAGCATTCTACTTCTCTGCAAATTCTGACAAACAGTCATCTGTCTGACATCAATCCTTCACAATCAACAACAGTTACCTACACAATCACTCTGAGACTGCTTTTGTTATCATTTTTCTTTTCATTTATTTGTTTAATGTTTGAATTGTTTGGTAGAAAACATACATGTTACATACCTGCCTGTTTTTTTGTATAAAGCCACTAAGTTGGGCCTGGTGTGACACAGGTTTTTCCTAAAACCTACATCAGGCACCAGCTCTCACAGTGTTCATTTATATATTATGTTCAAAGCTGTTAAGGCTACAGAACCATTGTGAGAGAACATAAATAAACTTATTAATATAGAATAGAATAGAACAACAGTGAGATAATATAATCCTGCACAGTGTAAACAGAGCCAACAAAGCGCAGTGTCTATCACGATTAACATCATTCTATAACCTACCCATAATTCTATGTAAATCAATCCGTCGATCCAGATCAAAACAAATACTGTTCACGCCACACCAAATCAACAAATTTTCAGCAATCCCGAATATAAAAACAATAAGTCATAACGTAATATTTGTACAATACGCAGTTACACACTCGTGCATAATAAACCGGGGATTTCGAGTTTGTTTGGTTAGCAAATACAACGTGAACTTGGTTTGGCTCTGATGAAAGACATGCGTCATGTTTTAGGTGATCATGTTATAACGACGTAGGACAATACGTCATAGGCAGCTTTAATTCTGGGAATTGACTTTACGTAGTGGAAATCTTTGAAAGAAACTCGTTCGGTGAAGAACTCACCATGCATCTTGTCGCCAAGCAGTGTTGTGTGTATACAGTATGTGCAAGCCTGTGAACTGGTGAAACTGTTTACTTTGCCTTTAAATTTTGTCTGTGTGGTCACGTTGATAAATGACATGGGCAAGTCGTTCTTCTATAGATAGACCACACTATGCTAAGGAAAATGCATATAACACACATTACCATCAATCTGTTATGTTCCCACTGCTGGGACCCAGGCCTCCTCTTTGTGAGGGAGAGAGTTGGACGAAATGAACTACGTGGGCCCTGAGCGGGTTGGCAGATGCCACATGTCTTCAAATTTTAGTTGTAGGCCAGTTTCCTCATGAAGTTTTCCTTCAATGTTTTGAGAACAGTTGTGACAAAATTAAATACACTAAGTAAAGTGCCTGCTTGGGTCCGAACTTACGACCTACGACATACCTTATACTGGGTTAGGTGTATCGGTCACATAAGCATGGCTATTTCAAATACAGTAATTTTATTGATGTGCATTTACATCGGTCTACTATATTTATAAATAGACATACGGGTTTATCCTAATAAAATCTCGAATGAGCGCGCCTAGGGCTGGCGCTGACATCATAGAGGATTGACGAAACGTACGTCATGTGTAAATCAACGGATCATTTATGTTTTGAGTACTTATCACCTACCTACCATTGAAAATATAATGGCAATTTGTAAACAGGAGATGTTAACAGGATTCCATGGAAATACAACGTAACCTATATAAAGTAACTTGGGATTTTCGATATTTGCGTTTCATTCCATGAAAGTCGCTTAAAATAACAGACCATCATTCATAATTTCAGCCAAAAGACGTCCACTGCTGGACATGGGCCTCCCCCAAACTCCGCCACTTCGACCGGTTCACAAGGTCATCGGTCCACCTTGTGGGAGGCTTTCCAACACTACGTCTTCCGGTACGCGGTTGCCACTCCAGAGCCTTCCGGCCCCATCAGCCACTGATTCTACGAACAATGTGCCCTATACCCACTGCTACTTAAGTTTGGCAATTCAAAATAAACAGCATTTCCAGTAGGTATCGAGGGTGCAAGTAATAAGTTGGTGAATTCGACACACTTCTATACCTAGTATAAGTACTCGTATAATACTTATGAGTGATTCCATCCCCGACCAATTCGACTCTCTCGCGGACACAACGGCCGCGATCGACTCATTCACGGTTCACGTACAATCCGTCCTGAACGACTGTCTGTGACGATCGAGGCGGGTTCCGGTAGGGGAAGACCCCCGCTGGAAGCTGCCGGACGATGTACGCGGACTGCTGAATGAGAAGAACGCGGCTGTTCGTGCCTACAGCAACTTTCCCTGCGACGCGAACAAAGCTCACATGCGCTATTTACAGCGAGCTGTAAAGACACGCATGTCGGAGCTACGTGACGCGGGCTGGGACAAGATGCTGAGCGAGTTGGAACCCACGCACTTAGCTTTCTGGGAACTCCAGAGGAAACTCAAGTCCCGAGAAGTAGCCACCAGGGGGGGCCCCCTGACCCGGCCCGACGGCACCGTTGCTTTCGACGACATCGAAAAGGCCGAATACCTCGCCGATAGTCTTGAGGCCCAATGCGCGCCCAGTTCTATGATGAGAAGTTCACGAGATCATCAAAGGTCTGAAACCCTGAAAGGCCCCCGGAGCTGACGGCATTACCAATAAGGTGATCCAGATGCTACCCGCCCACCTGATCATGCTTTTGACCACCATCTTCAATGGAGCCTTGAGCAATAACATCTTCCCCCAAGCTTGGAAGCAAACCACGGTCATTGGCTTTGCAAAACCCGGGAAACCCAAAACGGAGCCCGCGAGCTACCGGCCCATCAGTTTACTGGACAGCCTCGGAAAAATCTATGAGCGACTTATTTACAAGCGTCTCAGGGACTTCGCCGAGACTAAAGGCCTGATACCCAACGAGCAGTTCGGCTTCCGAACCCAGCACAGTTGCGTTCAACAGGTACACCGGATCGTAGAGCATATAGGCGTTGGTCTCCAACACAACTATGCGACCGGTGGAGTATTTTTCGACATAGCGAAAGCCTTCGACAAGGTCTGGCACAACGGCTTGATTTACAAGTTGTACAAACTCGGCGTGCCGGACCGACTCGTACTCATCTTACGAGACTTTCTGTCGAACCACACCTTTCGCTATCGCATCGAAGGGGCTCTCTCATCCCCCCACCCGATTCGCGCCGGCGCCCCTCAGGGCGCCGTGCTATCCCCTCTCATCTTTACGCTGTTCACCAGCGATATCCCCAAGAGTGGTAAGGCACAGTTGGCTCTGTTCGCAGACGACACGGCAATCTACCACTCTGGGCGTAGTTCCAAAGCGATAGCCAAATCCCTCCAGACCGCAGTCAACGTACTCGGTGCATGGTTTTGGAAATGGCGAATCGAACTAAATCCGGACAAGAGCCAGGCGGTCCTCTTTAAGAGACCGCAACGCCACCTCGACCCCCTCCGGCCCATCTCCATATTTGGCAAGCCGATCCCTTGGGAAAAGCAAGCCAAATATCTTGGAGTAATTCTAGATCAGCACCTCTCCTTCTCTGAGCATATCAGGAAGGCGCGCTCACGCGCCGCCTTCGCTCTCGGAAGGTTGCACTATGTTCTGAACGCACGTAGCAAATTGTCACTCAAGTGCAAATTGCGTATTTACACGGCGTGCATAAGGCCCATCATGACATATGCATGTGCAGTCTTTGCACACACGCACCCCCGACACATCCATAGGATGCAGACCCTCCAAAACCGTTTTCTCCGCCAAGCCACAGGCTCCCCATGGTTCGTTCGGAACGAGATCCTCCATCTCGATCTGAAAATGCCCACTATTGCTCAATTTATGAAACGCAACTCGAAGCGTTTCTTCGATAAAGCCGAGATACATCGCAATCCCTTGATTGTGAAGGCCGCTAGTTATGTCCCCAGTAGAATCAGTAGTATTCGCCGGCCGAAACATGTCCTCTCCGACCCAGGTGACCCCATCACTGTTCTCCAAGAAAAGAATAAAGCCACCAGTACAGTACACAAACACAAACGACGACCGTCCTACCGACCTCGCCGCCGAGGTCCTCGCGCCCCGCGAAGACTCCCGAGTAGCGATCAGACCCCCGACCGTCCCTTGCTCGTTGCGCCAGCCCGCGCCGCAGCTGAGCCAGTAGCTTTAAATTCCCCGTATAATAATCATAAAAATAATATCTTGATCCAGCCTGTCCCCAGTAGTACTAGCTGCCCCCCCCCCCCCCGCCAGCGACTCCCTGAGCCGAGGTTCGTACTCCACAGGGGGTGCCCTCAGTGCGCAGTCGTTTTAGGTTTAAGTAGGTTTTACGCCCTGGCTGGAGGCTTTTACAGTTCTAAAAACTTCCACAGGAAAGTCCGGTTGAGCAGTCACGGCCTCTCAAGGTCAACTGCGAGATGCCAAAAAAAAAAAAAAAATGACTGATTCACAAGTTATAACTACGTGAGCACAAACGCTGGTCTACCGTTTGGTCTGTTTTTTTTTTAAAGCGTTAGGTTAGTTTAGAACATTCGTTAAATTTCAAGGCAGGAAAATAGTGTGGTGAAGACATAGTACACCCTAATCTTCATATGAATTTGTCCTTAGTATTAAAATTCTTCCTAGCATAAGTTTAATGTAGGTATGTTATGTGGCTATGCTTTTTATAAGACAGATTGAGATAAACAAATTAAGAGGCGCGAATTACACAGAAACGGCATAAGGTGAAGGTGCGGCGCAGGCAAGGCTGTACGCAGTACATTTTGTATGTAGGCATGATGCCGCTTTTAAACGTTTTTATACAAATTGTACTGCGTCTGCTGCGCCTGGGCCGCGCCTGCACCTTACGCCGTTTCTGTGTAATTCGCGCCTAAGACAGATATAGAAAAGGGAGTTTTGTAATATACAACCTTATTATTAGTTTAAGCGAAACCTGAAACACGTGTCTAGTATTCTTATGTAAAGAATCTATGTACAAAATTTCAAAGCTGTATCATGAACAATCACAAATTTATAAGCTTGTTAAGTAACCTAGTTGTCTACACAAACATGGTCACCATAGGCCCCACGTGCCGCCCGGTCGTCCAGCGTGGTTTGTGCTCATTGATAATAATTAGGCAGTAGGTACCTAACCGTATGGCAATTGTTTTGTAATTAAATGGTGATAGCTAAAAAAAAAATGGGAAAAAATATAACATGGTGTAAAAACTATTGGAATCGATTCAGTTCTTTATTTTGAACAAACTATGTTCAGGTTTCGCATATACCTACTAAAAATAATGTTGTATATGTAGACTTTGTTTAAAATAAGTAGCAACAAGCTGATATTAACGGTAAACATTACTATTTTAAAACATCGCATGAACATAGACTTAACAGCCCATTATGATGAGAAGCCAGTCAGTGCACCGGCGATGTGTGCCGGAGCGTTAACTGCAGATAACTTCAAATATACGGATATTATCTGTATAGTTTTCATACAGTGAGGATAGCTCCACTGTTCGGCGTAATCTGCAATACTGAGTGGAAGCTTCGATACATAACTATTGCATCGGAATGGACTTATATTGACACGCTTCAGCACTAGATATAGTTTGTGATGAGGGAATTATTTAGCGTGAATGCGAAAGTTAGTAGGTGGAACCCAGACTCTAGATAATAATAATGTTTTCAATTTAATGAGTACTATGTCAAGTTATTCGATCGAGTGTCGATTTGACACGAGTTTTGATAACAGCAAACTAATCAATTGGGCTTTCAGATCTGGGAGAGTTTATTCATTTGATATTTAAGCCGGTGAACGCAGAACCAATTCTGACGAGAACTCTGTTCTGTTTATTGTACAATTTTAGTTTAGAGACCAATTTTCTTATTCTTTTAACGGCAGATTTTTCAAAGAAATATTTTTTTAGATCGACAGCTGCTTTAATATTGAGAATATGTCAAACTGCCACATTTACTCTTCCGCTAAAAGTTATCTGACAAATGAAAAATCGGAAGCTTGAAAAAATCAAAAACGTGTACAAAATAACCCTGCCCTCTTTCTACTATTATATTTATGAAATATTTGACCTCTGCCAAAAATATAAATTTTTCAAATAAGAAACCATCCATCCCTATACATCAACCATATCCATCGCAAAAAGTCCATAATCTAATATGATAGAGTAGCAGGGTATCATCAATCAATTATTACTGCCACCGCGCCGCGCCCGCGTCGCTCGGCCAATATCATTACATGTGGTTTTATCGCGTATGTGGTCAGCAACACGTCACTACTACTACGAAAACCACTCTTACTGTTACGAAATAAAGGTTCCGTTATGGCCAAAGTATTTTATCGTAGCCGTAGGTGACTTCTTGACTTTGTTGAGTTTTTATTGTTGGGTGTGTGTATTTTATTTGATAAAGATATGATGTATGGACTTTATTGCTAGTGCTACAAGATATGCGTAAGTTTTTGATACGCTGCTACTTAATTCTTCCTTTCGTACAAATGAACCTATGAATGAGTAGATCATAAACTTTCGACCATAAAATACCATATTGTGAAAATCCAAAACGGTGTACTGTGATTATTATTTTTAAGTTTTAATTATGCGTGTCATTTTCATGGTTTACGTGGGTGCTGAAGACAAAAGTGAGGTCAAAATAAGGTTTGAGTATTTTAAAGAAAGAGTAAACGACGTTATATTCAGAGTTAAAGAGAAAGCGTAAGTAACTGCGTTCTCGACAGGGGACCCCGACCACGCACGTTTTTTTAACCCATGCTATTCGACACAGCAATAGTTGACTAACAGTCTTGGTTATGGCAATAAAAATCTAATTCGAGTGGTAAAGTAAAAAAAGCCTTTGCCACAGCAATACATTTATAGGTACTCCTGCCCTAAATACCTATAGCTTTCAATACTGGGCATACCTACGGGTTAACGACCGGCGAGTCAATTTACTCGCGCCAGTGACTATTACGCGCTACGGGCATGGATTACTGGTTAATGGATATTCCTCCTAAACGGTAACTTCATTACTGCACGCTGACAGGGAAACGTATTCGTTTTTATTGAGGGGCACGCGAGCTTAAACGTACCTATTCCTCCTTATTTAGTGAGTCAGGTAAGTCAGTATTAAAAACTGGTGATACATAAGGCTGCAGTAATTTTAATGTAACACTTTTGTGACATTCAAATTCTTACGCCCGGGTGTTTCCACTGCGAAGATCGCCGTGAGGATACGGTGGAGCACACAGTGGAGGTCTGCCCGGCTTGGGCTGAGCACCACCGTGTCTTCGTGGTGGCGATCGGCGGCGGCGATCTCTCTCATCCAGCCCTGGTCCATGTTACGGAGCGAGAGTGCATGGGTAGCCGTCACCTTCTTCTGCGAAACAGTGATACTCGCGAAGAAGGAGGCGGCGCACGTGAGGGAGAGGCATTTTATGCGCCCTCACGGCCTTAGTAGCCGCAGGAGACGCCCTGGGTGTCGGGAATCCCAGGCTTATTCCCGGCCACCGTAGGCGTGGGCTTGCGGACGGCGAGTAATGAGTAGCTCGCTGTCCGGTAAGGACCAAGCCCAGGTCGATGGCGCGTTGTATTCCACGCGCGCCTCGAAGAGATGTCAGCACAAAAGGATGGGGCCGCAAGGGCCGATACCTGCCAGGGGTGCGGGTTGTTCGAAAGGGATACCACCGCCTCTGGCACACAGGCTACTGAGGGAACACGGATGGGTTTTAATCAGTAAAATTCTGACACGTCCTCCCTCCACCCAGAGCGGTAGAAGTTATTTGATGATTTCCCACCAAAAAAAACCTACTTATAATTACATAAGACAGTTCAATAAAACAGCCGTGGTGCGCAAAAGTGATCAAATGTTAACATACGAAGAAAAAAAAACAATTCTTTTTTAATAAGTATTAAAAAAAATATGTTCAAGTATAAATAAAATAATAGTATCATAGGGAATTAAAAAAATCGTCTGCATCGTTTTCAACAGGAAAGTTGCCCAAAAGGCTGGCAGCATTGCCACGTTGTATGGCAATGCTGATTCTTTCGCCAAAAAATAGGACAGCCCACTGGTCACGTGAGGAACTTTAAGAACTTTCTAGGTACCTACTAGAAACAAGCTATTAAGTATAATATTATACTTAATAGTTTGTTTGTAGTAGGTAGGTAGAGTTTTTTAATGCCCTATGATACTATTCTTTTATTTTTACTAGTACACATTTTCCTTTTTTTAAGATGTAGGCTCATAAGTAATTGTTTTTTTTAAATAAGTTAACATTTCTCATCATCAATATCCGAGTTTCTAACACAGACAAAGTAACTTATTATTTACATTTCTTATTTAATTTTTGGATTCGAGTATTTGTGGTTAATATTGATGTTATGTTTGTGTTTTTATTTTAGTTGTATTTTTTATTTTTTGTCTTTTAGATGATGGTCTTTATGTGCCATGCAATAACATTCAATAAAAATTTGCACACCAGATACCTGGTTGAATATGACGGAAAACTGTGTACCTATATTTGTCAAATTAATAATACTCTATTCTGTATCTTTACATAGTACAAAACAAATTCAGTTATTGTGTCTGTACGCTTAGATTTCTAAACTACGCAATGGATTTTATTTCGATTTTCATCAATAGACAGAGTGATTCAAGGGGAAGGTTTATAGATATGTCGCCGCGAAAGCACCAACCTGTTAAGATTATAACATAATCATATGCGTAACTATTAATTCTAACCTTTTGCATGCCATCAATCAGTGTCTATTGGTTTTCTTGAGATTAATGCCATCTATTGGCCAGGTTATAATATAAAACTCAGAGTACCCACTGCTGATTTAATTACTAGCTGAATAACTATAAAACTAACAACAGTGTCTTAGTTAAAACTATAGTCACAATTAAAAAGGAATAATGGTTTTTATTGTCTTTGGGCTTTTAGTTTATGATAAATGGCTACCTACTGCGCCGAAAAAATGGCGCGTATTGCGAGTTTCATGGTCAATAACTGACTGTTATATTTTAATACGAAAACTAAATCAGTTTCAATCAAAATTAATAATTTATAAAGTAGCAAGATTAGTTTACACACACGTTTATTTATGAATACCTGTTCTTTGATTAAATTCTTAGAACTGCCAGAAATGTTGTAAAGTAGTAATATTTGTGTTGTAAAAAGTAATGACGTTACTAATTAAATTTTCGTCTTAAACCGCCATTGCATTTGTGAATATTAGCATTGTTTAATTGTAAAAGAATTAACTGATAAGCATTTCCCCATTGTTACTAAATTTTATAACACTAACTAAGTCATAAGATTATTTCTGTGCGATACGCATTACTTCCGCCCACTTGAAGAGATGGTCGAGAATGGCGGCCGGACAGTATCGCTATGAAAGTGTGTGAAAAGAACTAAAATTATAATTGTGGAATAAGAAACCTCTGTAACATAATGTTTTGATTTAAAAGAGTGTCCTTGGAGTTTCTTGCCCGTTTTTCTCCATATGAGACCTACTTTACCTTTGGAATGGGCGCCTATTAGATTGCCTTTTAACTCAAACTATGTGATTCACTGTTCTATGAAAAATCCAAAGTGCGTGTGAACGATTTAATCAAGATATTTCTTTTGACCCGCGCATAGTTTTAAAAAGCCCATTCACAAAATCTTGTACCAGCCAGTACCGTACCTACTAATAACTGGAACTATGTAGATTTTTATTCTGTGGTTTACGCTGGATATGTTTACCCTGCAAAGGATTATAAACCCTAAAAGGCTTAGCAGTAGACCACCCTTACCCTTACTAATACTTCATAATGAACCTTGCACAGAATGATAAAGGGCCGGACTTCCAGATTTCTAGCTAAATCTTTGAAATAGGGTTAGTAATGTAACTAATAATTACTAGCGTTTGCCAGCGGCTTCACCCGCCCGGAACTTTCATCCGCTATTTAACCCCCTTAGGGGTTGAATTTCTAAAAATCCTTCCTTATTCCTTGTCTACATTATAAAAGGAACCTCTGTGCAAAATTTCGGCTTTCTAGGTCCACGGGTTTGGGCTGGGCGTTGATGGGTCAGTTAGTCAGTCAGGACGTTTCTTTTATTTAGATAGATAGATCACAGAACTATTAACTATATGCAATAAAGAGAAGGTCTATTTATCACAGTAGTAAAATGGGGAAAAGGTTATACTTACTAATTATTATAATTGTGAAAGTTTGTGAGGATGGTTGGATGGATTGATGTTTATTACCCTTTCACGCAAAAACAGCTGAACGGATTGGGATGAAATTTGGCACACCGATGTTTATAACCTGTATTAACACAAAGGATTACACTTTTTATCTCGGTAGTACGTTTCCGTGGGATAATTTCCAAAATCTACGCGAGCGTAGCGGCTGACAAAATCTAGTGAAGTCTTTCATATCATCTCGATAGTCAGCAAAGTTGGTACTGATCTCTCAGAGTGCGCCGGACAAATTAAAGTATCGCCACTTGGGAATGGTTTTTTATGCACAAAGAGTTCATAATAGACCATTTGAGAAGTGTAGTAGGTAAACCCAAGAGCTTTATCTTTAAAAGATTTAGGTGAGAGGGAGAGTATTAACAGCCAATAACTTCTTTCGATTAAAGGTCATTTATTCAAATTAGGCTCAGAATTAGCACTTTTCGATCTACATAAGACGATCCCTCAAAAAGCCCGCCCTTCACCACTTCCAAGTGCTTTATATGTGGAAGCAGAAGTGGCGCAATAAACTTCGCAGCAGCACACGTCTCACTCACTGGTGAACGGTCAAAGGAAAGACTAAGTCACTGGCGACATAGTGCTTCCCAAAACCATTCGTTCGACCTGCTGAAAATTCTACACCATGAGTCATTAAATTTAAATTTTAGATTTAAATTAAAGATTCCAGACTCAGTTAGGCCGTAGTAAAGAAAACCTGGTCCGGTAGAGATTCACAGATGCCCTGGAGTGTAAATATAGTTATCTGTATTTAGATTGTTATCGACACGCAAAGAAGAAGTTAGAAGAACTTTGACAATAAGAAGTCTAATCAATATCATCATCAGTCCTCAACATCATCGTCCACAGACCGACTTCATCCACTGCTGGGTCATCATCAGTACTACCTATCGCTCTTTTCTGGTTTGTTTTATTTGGGATGGCTAATTACACACTTTAATATTTAATGTTATGTTGCTTTATTGCTAACCTTGTCATTGCTCATCTACGAGTACATCTATCATTTATTTCTGAAGATTTGTATTAATAAATAATTGTCACAAGATTATATATTTTTTGAGTTACGTACTGATTGTATTTGTTTAAATCTTCTAAGCAATAAACTAAATAAATACCAAACTGAGCTTTGATTAATTGGAACATGACAAGATGGATGGAGAAAAAGCGTTCAAAGAACCGAAAAAAACTAAAAAACATTTAAAACCGATCAACAGATTTCGGTCCATTCCACTCCACACGATCAATATTTGCTTCTAAACTGTGGGCACCACCACGCACGTACTCGTGCATAAAACGACCGATTCCACTTTTTAAACGCCAAGCAATCAATGCTTTCCATCGATATAGAACGCTGCCATTCAATAAAGAACTTTCCGCTATACTAAACAAGGTTGGGTTTCAGTTGTCGGTGATGGTGAATTATTTGATCGCTTGAAGAGTAGTGGTTATGACATGAATACGAGTGAAGTGCGGAAGCGAGGCTTGTGTGCAATACATTGCTTTGACGAAACGATACTATTCTTGTGACTAGGAAGGCGATATGTTCGGATTGAAGCTGTTCTATCAAACATGTGGGGAAATAGATTATGTACTTTTTATAGATTTGTATTAAAATGTTGGCTTTCCTTATATTCAATCTTCAAGGGAACTTGTTGTTAGGTAGAGCTTGAGAGATGGGCTGAGGTAAAACCATGCCTTCTCGCTTAGTTGGCTTAGTACCTACTAAGTACATACATGTGACGTCTAAACAGGATAAGTTTTTAACCAGTGTGGAAACTGTAACAAAAAATAAGCTGTTCCATACATTTTGACCGCTTCTGTATTGCACTTTTCTACGAGAAAGTTTTTTTTTTTTGTATAACTGAGGAAAGATTTCTGCACTGGGGCTGTAGAATGATATGCTGAATTCACGGTTACAGTGTGCGTACTGGTTAAAAACTTATCCTGAATAATAAATAACTTCGTTAAGCCTAACGCAAAGTACTAACTTAAAATTGTGGGGAAAAACAGTATTATCGAAAATGGAAAAATACGCTCCTTAAAACATACTTTTTATACACTTTGTCAAACTGTGGGTAACTTTTCATGGCCTTCTTATTTGTGAAATAAAATCATACACACAGTTATAAGCACAAAGAGTTTCCTCAATTAAATTGAAAGCCAAACTCACAACTGGGTTGAGCATTTGAAAAGTTGTCATTCAACATATGTATTAACTTCCGCACAGTCGGTGAAATCTAATCGGAGAAAATTTATGACCAACCAAACGTCGGTTTATTCCAAAAGTTATCGCGTTCGAGTCAATCAGCTCGCGAATGAATTCCATTATTCGTTCAGTCGTTCGGTCCCATTCATCGTTCCTTTGTATGGAATCGAAAGCAATCTTTTTCTGAATCTCATCTGATAGAGCTGTGATCTATAATTGTTTGTTTTTCTTTTTTATCTATTGTGTGACTTGCTTTGTATTTAAAAAAGGCAAAGATAAAAGAAGGCGAGGAAGAATATAAATGAACGTGGTAGAATACAAATGAAAGTGGATTTTTTTTCTGAATTTTTTAGATTGGTCTTGACAGGCTTCACTCTTATTGATATTATATAGCTCAGAAATACATGTTTCAGATATCCCCATGTCATTGTAAGAAGTAACTCAACGGCTGTATAAAATTAGAGATTACACACGGTTCGATCGACCAGGTTAAGCTACGCTTGACGCGGTTGGTCTGTGTATTGGTGACCATCTTTACATACCAAGACCCTCCGTGCCTCGGAAAGCATGGATCTTTCACAGTCGTTACGGGTCGTCAGAAGCCCGAAAGTCTTAACAAAGGGTATTCGTATTACCCAGTAACTGGGTTGTGGAATACAGATAGCTCCATGTAAAATACTGATATTCAGCTGCATTCGGTTAGACTGAAAGCCGACCCCAAAATAATCGGGAAAAGGCTAGGCAGATGAATGTTAGTCGGATCAATAGCAATTTCAAGGCCCATTTGTATTTCATTACAATATTATTTATAGTCCGTGGTGGGTACATAATTAGGCTTGTATAATATTACGAGTATATCCTATATTATAACTCCCATTAGCAACATAAAAAATTATATAATTCCAAACAACGTTTCTAATTAACTAAACGATATGTTTTGAATGCTAAGCGTGGGGAACGAGAGCAAATGAATGTTGTAACAGTATGAGCAAATAATGTTATACAAGATGAAACGAACATCTACACGCCGCTGAATATATTCTGAATATTTTCATAAAGAATAAACGCTTATGAGATGAAAGAGGTCTTTGCGAGCTTTAAAGTATTGCTATACTGGTTAAGATATGAAGTTGTGGTGACCTAGATAAACTTGTTTTTCAAGCGTAAGATTTGAACCAAATATTCCTTTAGGCTGATTGTTCCGACTGCGGGTGATTTAGTGAAATTACCTGCATGAACATGAGGCATTTCAGCTTTGTCTTTTGAGTTGACTTCGTTGTCCTTTAAATTTTGTTGGAAGTGCAATTTCCATCAGATGGACCGTCGCCGCTGCGACGCGTCGTTGACCGTTATATCAATTAATTCCGCATAGCGTAGTCCACTGCTGGTCTTAGGCATCTCCCACGCAGCGCCATAATATTCTGTCCTCTGCCCTCCGCATTCAGCCTGCCCTGGCCACGTTTTTAAGGTCGTCGGTTCATATAGCTGGGGAGCTCACACCACGCTTGCTGATATGCGGTCTTCACTTCAGGACATCTGTTACACTGGCCATCAGTCCTTTGACAAACATGGCCACTGCCACTTCAGTTTGCTTACTCAGTAAGCTATGCTGGTAGTTGTAACTCCGGTTTTAATTCCTGCTTTTATCGTTCAAAGAAACTCCGAGCATAGCCCGCTCCATAGCGCGTTGGCGACCGGCCTGATTGTCAGTGTCCATGTTTCGGCACTGCATGTCATAACGGCAATAAATGATAAATGATAAATTATTTAATCTGACTACTCTGAGAAGAAAGGCCGAAACAAACTCAGAGGTCGCAGTCTCTTTTAAAGTCCAGACATAATCTTGGTCAGATCATGTGAAGACCATGTGGATTGGTGTCTGAAATGGTCTTTTGAGGAAAGAACCACACAGGTTGAGTGGACCTGTCCATTCAGTGCACGCATGTATCAGTAATCATACGGCTCAACTCAGAACTTGAGGAGCTCAACGATTTGACGAACAACACCAAAGAAAAGACATTTGGGTAGGCCGCATAAAGTACTCAAACTGCCAGATTAACTTTAAAAATGAACTGAGAAAGAGATGAAACACAAAAACAAAAATACCACATAGTCCTCACATTCACAATAATTAAAGCAAAAATAATATTATACTTCTCAAAGTAAATATTCATGTCAAAGTGTATATAATAATAATCAAATGTCAAAGTGTATATAATAATAATCTAATGTCAAAGAGCAAAACAAAAATAAAAACAAGATTTAGTATACAAAATTAGAGCAGGTCAATCCCAAGCTTTTTGTCCTCAATATAATCTTTAACAGTATAAAAGGCTTTCAGGCACAACTTACGTTTAATGAATGATTTAAATTTATTGAGACTTAGATCTTGAACATGGCTTGGAAGTTTATTATAAAAGCGTAAACATTGACATCTGAATGACTCACCTATTTTCTTGAGCCTTGTTGATGGTACAACAAATTTGTGTTTGTTCCTAGTATTTATACTATGGATACCACTGTATTTTTTAAACAATTTAATATTTTTATGGGCATATAAAAGACTTTCATAAATATACTGTGAAGGCACAGTCATTTCATTAATCTCCTTAAATTTCTCTCTGAGAGAGTGTCCCGGACTTAATTTATAAATTGATCGAACAGCTCTTTTCTGCAAGACAAATATAGTCTGAATGTCGGCGGCATTTCCCCACAATAGAATACCATACGACATTACACTATGAAAATAGTTAAAGTACACTAAGCGGGCAGTACTCACTCGTCGATCTCTATTCTTTAAACATTGAGGGATACGCAACAAAATGACTTGACGTAGTTTCTAAAGGCTGTCCAACCCAACTAGATCCTCCTGTTGGCTTGTTTCTAAAATTTGTCTACCGAGCTGGATGACTAACCCTAGTTAGACATATATAATACTCCTTCACAACTTCAAAAAGCGACCCTTTAATCTGGATTGGACTCGACAAGACGTGCGAATTGTAAATTAGAAAATTCCAAATTTTAAAAACTTATTACAAATTTTCTGCAGGAAGCCTTAATAGCGGTGAAGTACGATATCATTGGCATATCAGAAGTCAGACGCCTTGGTAGTAAAATAGAAGAATACGAGGACTTCATCCTATGTTATAAAGGAGAGACTCCAGGAAGGCATGGCGTCGGTTTTCTGATAAATATATCTCTAAAACACAACATAGAAAGGTTTACTGCAGTCACAGAAAGAGTTGCATTACTGAATCTCAATATACAAGGATACAGCATAAGCATGATACAAGTATATGCACCTACTGAGTCAGCGAATGAGGAGGAGATCATTGAATTTTACAAATCGATAGACAAAGCTATTGAGTTCGCCCATAATAACTTAGTTATAATGGGAGATTTCAATGCTAAGATTGGCCAACATCAAAAAGACGAATATTTAATAACAAAACGATATGGATATGGACAGAGAAATGAACGAGGACAGAGACTGACAAACTTTGCTTTTGAAAATAAACTATCGATTATCAACACGTACTTCAAGAAAAAACCAAGTCGGAGATGGACGTGGAGGTCTCCAAATGGACAATATAAAAATGAAATAGACTACATACATAACAACTAACCAGCCAAAAATATTTGAAAATATAGAAACATTAAATATAAATTATCCATCGGACCATAGATTAGTCAGAAGCACAATTACTCTATCAAAACCAGAAAGGAGTGGAGTAAAGTATAAAAATAAACAGAGAAGTACTCTGAAAAATGATGAAGATATGAATACAAAAATTGTCTAAAAAACCATCTATTACACTGGACCTTATTAGATACCGTTCAAAGTTGTTATGATTCACTAATAAATGCTATATTACAAAGCCTAGAAAACACAAAATCAACCAGCCAATCTATTATCAAACATAAAGTTTTATCAGAAAAAATGTTATCGCTTATAAATAGAAGGCAAATACTCCAAAAAAACAAAAATAAATCCCGTGCCCAGAAAAACGAACTTGACACTCTTTATAAGTTGACAAGCAAATATATCAAACTTGATTACACAAACCACAGGGCTAAGACTATAGAAAAACACCTCGAGCAAGAATGGAGCCTGAAGAAAGCCACTAAAGAACTTCGACCATATAGAGTCTGGATCGAGGGTTTGAATCAGCTGGGGAGAACATCGCACAAACGTAAAGATATCATCGACGTTGCAACAAAGTTTTACCAGGACTTGTATAGCGCCAAATTAGATGCACAGCTTCCTATCATTGAAAACACTCAGGATAATGATGATACATTGCAGACGAGTATTGATGACAACATCCAACCGATTGATGAAATAGAAATTATTCAGGCTATTAAGAGATTAAAATCTGATAAAAGCCCAGGCCCAGATAAAGTCACCAATGATGCCATAAGGTTCGGGGGAACTCTACTAGCCACGCCATTAGCACACCTATTTAATCTGATCTTAGAAACGGCAATTATACCTACGCAATGGTCCGAATCGAACATTATCTTGCTCTATAAAAAAGGCGACTGCCATGACATCAGCAACTACAGACCTATTAGCCTTTTACCGACGCTATACAAACTATTTTCTTCGATCATTAATATGAGAATAAGCGAATCGCTAGATACATGGCAACCCGTAGAGCAAGCAGGCTTTCGGAAAGGATTCTCTACAAAAGACCACATTCATTCTTTAGAATTGGTTATAGAAAAGTACCAGGAAAGACAGAAACCGCTCTACATAGCCTTTGTCGATTATCAAAAATCATTCGATACAATATCTCACACAAGTATCTGGGAAGCCTTAAAAGCTCAAAAAGTAGATAAAATATACATAGAAGTGATAAGAAACATATATAGTAACAAAACTAGCAAAGTAAGATTGGAAACAATTGGCCAAAGCTTTCCTATCAAGAGAGGAGTAAGGCAGGGTGACCCATTATCGCCAAAACTTTTTATTGCTGTACTGGAAACCATTATAAGTAAGCTTGACTGGAAAAATTGCGGCTTGAACATTAATGGCAAATACCTAAGCCATCTAAGATTCGCAGACGATATAGTATTATTATCAGAAACCAGTTGTGGCCTGCAATATATGTTAGACACACTGCACGCAAACAGCAGACGAGTGGGATTGGAGATGAACCTGTCAAAGACGAAAACCATAACAAACAGTATCAAGAAATGTATATGGTTAGAGAATGAGCCGCTAGAGTACGTGGACCAATACATCTATCTTGGTAAACAAATAAGTTTCGAAAGCAACAGTAATGAAATGGAAATAGAGCGTAGACTAAAAAGCGCGTGGAACAAATATTGGAGTCTAAAAGAAGTATTTAAAAGTAACATGCCAGTAAAGCTTAAAAACAAAACAATGGACTCATGCATTCTACCCTCCCTAACGTACGGCTGCCAGACATGGAATATTACGAAGAAAATTAAAAACAAAATTAGTTCGTGCCAAAAAGGAATGGAACGTAGTATGCTTAACATTAAGAAAATCCACAAAATACGACACTCAAAAATAAGGAATTTCACTAAAGCAATTGACGCATTGACTTATGCCCAAAAACAAAAATTCAGATGGGCCGGCCACGTTGCCCGATATGTGGACAACAGGTGGACTAAAAATGTCACCACATGGAAGGGCCCGCCAGGCAAACGCCGAGTAGGGAGACCCTACATGAGATGGGAGGATGACATAAAGAAGACCGCAGGAGAAAACTGGTTAGTAACAGCAAAAAACAGAGATAAATGGAAAGCCTTGGAGGAGGCCTTTACCTGAGAGGGGTCCATGCTAATTCAATATTTTTTACAATTAATTTTATATTTTTTATATTATTGAATGAATGTTGCTAGATATAATTATATAATTTTAAATAACTAATTTACATTAAATGAACGAACAAAAATGAAATGAACTCTAATTAACTTTTTTATAATTGGCAATTTTTAAAGAAACCAAATGTTTTTATATTACTAATAATTTACTATTATGATCAATGCATGTGAATAAATGTTAAAAAATAATAATAAGAAGAAACACTCAAAATTAAAGAGAAAACAAAGTTATTAATATATTAAATTGAATTGTTGCATATTTTTTAATGTAAATAATACTGTACTATGTGTTGCATGGAATAAAAGCCTATTTTTTTATTTTTTTATTTATTACTAATTTTCAACACATATTGTCAAGTTTAACTTTTTAATTCACATTTATTGAGATTGTGTAGTTTCAGCCTTAAACACGTAGTTATTTTGTTATAACTGCAGTAGTTTGTTTGATACCACAAAAATCGCGGGAAAATTCCGATTGCGCGGATTAAACGCCCAAGTCTATGAAAACTGTCGAGGTCGATCGTTGAACTGGTTATAGACGTCCTCCAAAGCATTGGAGCACAGTTTCGGGGATATCACATCCCCCTATTTTCTTATCCTGAACATGGACAGTCATATAGTCATAGAACAACACTTCTATATAACGCCAGTCAATTCGGCATCGTTGAAAAGAGGCCAGAACTGCCCATACTTCGGTGAAGTTGAAGGCTTTCTTGTAGTTCACAAATGCCATACACAGTGGTTGGTTGTACTTTTAAATCTAAAACAAAGTCGCTTTTTGTGTCCGTCTGTGTGACCCCTCAGATCTTCTAAACTACGCAATTGACCTACGTCAATTATGCATAAAAAATCAGCTGTTTGATGTAATACCTACGCGGTACATGTGAAGCAGGAGCAGTTTGATAGACCGATCCAATTTATGTTCTTCCTAATAATAATTTTATGTTATAGACTTTCCTACTCTTCGTAGCATTTACACACACTACATTTACAATTCTTTGACGTAAGAGTGTATTACATCGCATAAATTAAACCTAATATGGTACACAGCAACGGAATTACCTTAGCAAGGAGTCGCAGCTCGCAACAATCTTATTACGTCGTGTTGCGCGGCGCTCGCCGAGACAGCCAATTAGATGGCTCCGTAGGATTAGATCCCGCACTGATTGGCTGAAAAGAAATGAGTATAAATCAACTGCGTTTCTTATAGGAAGACTTATCACGAGGAAGCTGTATTTAATTAAAATGTAGGTATGTTGGTTTTGAAGAAAGAGTTTTTCTGTTAATGCTGTCAGTGAAAAAAAAGGTTTCACCAAATTAAATAAATATTCTTGTAATGAGCTAATGATAGTGATGTTAAACATCGTGACGAAACCGGCATGTCTTAGAACCAAAAATTCTAAGTCGTGAGATCTATCAATTCGTACTGGACCCGCGTGGTAGATAATTACCCCTACAATCTTACAAACTCACAAAATTTACCTCTTTATAATATTAGTATATATGCGACATCATGACTAGCCAAGTGTGGGTATACTAAGGGTAGAGCTCTGTCTTAACCTTCGGGGAGTACAGCTACCATGTGGTGTAAACTATTGCTGGCCTGGGGGAGACAGCGTGTGTAAGATTAAAAGAGAAAATAAACTGCTTTTATAATCAAAAACAATAATTAAAAAAATAATATGGGAATAAACTTACATACATACTCACATAAAAAATACATACATATAACATATATGTGGGCTACTGCCACATTTGTGTGCTGGGTTGGCGGGGAATGAAACCACTGGAGACTTCTTGCTTCTATATTTGGAGTACTTTCTTATAGGTAGCTCGCCTGCTGAATGTGTCGAATTACAAAAATGTTCCTACTTTTATACAATTTTCGATAAGGTTTCGAAATTGATTTGACCAATCACAATAATCAAAAAGCGCGGGAAAATCGTCAGCTATACATAAAAAAAAGGAAAAACATCATTAAAAAATGCGCGAAAACTGTTGGCCAATCAGAGCGAAGCTCATTGAACCGACGAAAAAACGGAGGAGGTTACTCAATTCGACGCGTATATTTTTTTTTTTTTTTATGTATGACCACGCATAACTTTTTCCAGAGTAGTCCGATTTTGATAATTCTTTTTTTATTGGAAAGGGTATACCTCGAAGTTGGTCCCATATAAATTTCGAAGAAAAATTCCAACCCTAAGGGTAAGAAAACAGGGGATGATTGATTGTTTACTCACAGATTTTAATACTGAGTTGTGTATTAAATCAAAAATTAAGCATGTAGTAATTAGTAGATTATAGCCACAAAAAAAATATATAAAATAAAAACTTTTTAATAAAAAAATGAAACCGCCGAAAAACCGAAAAGTAAAAAATAATAAACTAGCTTTGTCCAACCCCAATAACTAAGTTCGGAAGTCGGTGACTTTGGATATGTATTTAATTATATGTCACCGCCTTCCGAACTTAGTTATTGGGGTTGGACAAAGCTAGTTTATTATTTTTTACTTTTCGGTTTTTCGGCGGTTTCATTTTTTTATTAAAAAGTTTTTTTATAGTACATTTTTTCCTAAATGCCTCCAATCTTTACCGTAATGAGGACCGCGCTACATTATTCGTTTTTCACTATTTTTATTACATTTACATAGGTAAAACTATATATATTTCGACTCTATGTAATAAGGACTATCTAAGAAAAATATAAAATCAAAGAAAACAATATAAATATAGCATAAACACTTAATTACTGCTTACCCCTAGTACTAAGTTTACGATGTACACAACTACGAACGAATTGTTAAAACTATAGCACTTATTTACTGTCTTATGAGTGTCTATGTATCACTTTATATACACTATTCTGTTATATACACTGTTCTATCACTTGTCCCGCACATCACTCCCGCCGTGCGACCGCGTCGTATCAACTTCCGGTGCGGGCTCGTTGCTCGAAGACAGGGGCAGGATTACCAGTTTCCTCACTGGCCGGCGCAGCACACCTCCCTTTGTCAGCACGTCCACCGTTCGCACGACGTTGTCGGGACCTGGATACGTAGCGACGACTCTTCCACGGATCCACACGTTGCGGGGCAGGTTTGGATCGATGATTTGTACGAGATCGTTAACTTGCGCTGCTTGACCTCGTCCATGGGGCTCCCGCCGGTGTTGGAGCTCAGGGAGGTACTCCTTCACCCAGCGTAGCCAGAAGACGTCTGCTAGTCTTTGTGCGGCTCGCCAACTGGACCGTCTTGCTCGGCGAAAGTGCCTGGTTGCGGCACGCGCCCCGGCCCTCCCAACAAGAAGTGGTTAGGAGTGAGGGCTTCTGGATCTTCTGGGTTGACTGAGACGTGAGTCAGCGGACGACTGTTGACGGTGTACTCTACTTCTGCTAGTAGAGTCGTGAGGACCTCTTCTGTCGGGTGACGTTCATGTAACGTCGCGGTGAGGGCCGTTTTGACGGAGCGAACCATTCGCTCCCACGCTCCGTCCATAAATGGAGCTCCAGGCGGTATGTAGCGCCAGGAGATGGTCCTCTTCGCCGCTTCTTCTGCAGTCGCTGCGTCGATTGCCTGTCGTAGTTCTTTGTCGGCGGCCTTCAGGTTGGTGCCGTTATCCGACCATATTTCAGTCGGGCAGCCTCTTCTGGCGATCATTCTTCTTACTGCCATCACCGCGGAGTCGGCGCTAAGCGAGCCGGCGACTTCTAGATGTATGGCTCGCATTGTGAGACATGTGAAGATAGCCACATATCTCTTCTGTCGAGTTCGTCCGACGGTCACTGAGAGAGGTCCGAAGTAGTCGACCCCAGTGAAGGTGAAGGGTCGCTTGTGGTGAGCTAAGCGACACGCTGGCAGGTCCCCGGTTCTTGGATGCGGAGTTACTTGTGTCTTCATTCTGCAGAATAGGCACTGTCGTAGTATTGTGCGTGTAATAGGGCGCAATCTTATTACCCAATATTGTTGCCTGCACTCGTTGACGGTGGCTTCTACACCGGCGTGATGAAGTTGTCGATGTACAGCCTGTACCCAGAGCTTGACCGTAGGATGATCACCGTCGATTACCAGCGGGTTTTTTAGCTCTTCCTTCACGTCCTGGACCGCTTGAATACGGCTTCTGAGTCTCAGTGCACCGTTTATTGACTCGATGCTGATTTGGTGAAGGCGGCTTTCTTTATTTATCGGCTTCCCATTGTTCAGACTATCTATTTCCTCCGCGAAGGACTCTTCTTGAGAGGACCGCATCAGGAGTTCTTCTGCTGCCTTGAGCAGCTCGGCTGTGACTGGTAGCCGCTTCTTCTCTTCTTGTGATGACTTCTTTGTCATCGTGGGTGCCTGCTTCTTCACTGTAGCCTTGTTCTTATTCCATGTGGGATCTGCTTCTTTATTCTTCTTCGTTCTTCTGTAATTGACTCTCTGTTTGGTTGCTCTGCAGAGTTGAATAAACTGCAGAACACGGGCTGTTGAGTATCGGAGTCGGTCCCAGTTGGAGAACGTAGCTGGATCAGGCAGACCCTCTGCAAGCTTCAGTCTTCTCTTGTTGCTCACGTGATGCGTCTTCTCTTCATCAGAAGGTTCTTCTGGTGTTGTCCTCGCGGTCTCCGTCGGCCAGGAGTCTTCTGTTTGGTATAAGAAGTCTGGCCCTTTGAACCATCGATGATGTCTGTCGAATGTTGATGGTACGTCTCGTGTGGCGTCGTCCGCCACGTTCAGCTTCGTCGGAATCCAGCGCCAGTCGTTGACCTTGGAACTCTCTTCTATTGCTGCCAGACGATGAGCCACGTAGGGTTTGTATGAACGTGATCCTGTTCTTATCCAGGTTAGTACTGTCTTGCTGTCTGTCCAGAACACTTTGCGATCTGGCTTCCTCTCGTGCTCTTCGACCACTGTCTCAGCGAGTCTG
Source organism: Polymixis flavicincta (assembly GCA_949987655.1). Classification (NCBI taxonomy): domain Eukaryota; kingdom Metazoa; phylum Arthropoda; class Insecta; order Lepidoptera; family Noctuidae; genus Polymixis; species Polymixis flavicincta. Next base: position 24,410,956 of record OX465188.1, on the reverse strand, counting down.
GTGCCCATGACGGCTGCCTGTAGCTCCAGTCTTGGGATCGACGTCAACTTCAACGGCGCCACTTTCGCTTTGGCTATGATGAGGGATAGGCTGACCTCACCGTCCGTTGTCACTGCTCTCCAGAAGAGGACCGCAGCGTAGGCTGATTCGCTGGCGTCGCTGAAGACGTGAAGTTCTAAGGAGGCGGCGTCGCTGTAGTGGAGATACTGCCGCGGGATAGCTACTTCGTGGAGGCTCTTCAGATGCCCCATCCACATTTCCCACTGCTCTGCCAGATCCTCGTCGATCTTGTCATCCCACTCTGTTCCTCTGCGCCAGACTTCCTGAAGGAGTTGCTTCGCCCTGATTGTGACAGGCGAAGCGAACCCGAGTGGGTCGAAAAGTGACATCACTATTCTTAACGCTTCCCTTTTTGTCGGCTGTTTACCTTCTATGAGTGTGGAAGGTATTCTGGCTAAGTTGAGGTTGAAGGTGAGCTCGTCTGAGTTGATTTTCCAGATGACACCCAAGACTCTTTCTGTCTTTTCTTCTGTTCTGTAGAGTTCCATGTCTTCTGTCTGGTTGTCTTCTCCAAGTGATTCTAGGAGTGACGCTGAGTTTGATTTCCACTGTTTCAACTCGAAGCTGGCCTTCATGTGTACTTCTCGCACACTCTTCGTGATACGTTTGGCATCTTCTAGGTTTCTGAAGCTGTCTAAATAGTCATCGACGTAATGCTTCTGTACGATGGCAGCTGCGGCTTCTGGGTGAGTTTCCTCGTGCTGTTTGGCGTTTAGGTTCTTGACATAAATTGCTGTCGAAGGCGAACTCGATGCTCCGAAGATTAATGACGTCATTCTATACTCTTCTGGAGGTTTGTCGTCTCGACGATCCCCGCGCCATAAGTACCGCAGTGCATCTCTATCTTCTGTTCGCAGCTTGACTTGCATGAACATCTCCTTGATGTCCGCTGTAACTGCGACCATGTGTTGTCGGAATCGCATGACGACGCCTGGCAGCGACTGTAGTAGATCAGGCCCTTTGAGCAGCATGTCATTGAGTGCCACCCCTTTGGTCTTGGCCGCGGCGTCGTGGACTACACGAAGTTTTTCTGGCTTCATCGGATTGACTACCGCAAAGTGTGGTAGGTACCAAGTCTTGTCAGCTGTCTTCTGTCTCGGGGCAGGCTCAGCGTACCCCTTCGCGATGAGAGCTTCCATCTGTTCGACGTACTTCTTCTTCAATGCGGGTTCACGATCAATCTTCTTCTCTATATTGAAGAGCCTCTTCAGTGAGTTTTCATAGTTGTCTGGGAGCTTGACATCTTCTTTGCGCCAGAGAAGACCGGTCTGGAATCTTCCTTCTTCTATCTTCGTGGTGGTCTTCTCTAGAACACGAAGTGCTCGTTCTTCTGGATCAGTCTTCGGTCTCTTGGGGTTTATACAGAGCGCGTCCATCTCGAAGTATTGCTTCACGAGGTCTTCTAAGTTCTCTTCTGGATCTTCTGTGATGTGTGACACGAAATCGATCTGCTTTCCGAAGGTTCGTGTCTGGCTGCCGTGGAGTACCCACCCTAGTGGCGTGAGAGATGCCACTGGGTGATTCTTGTCTCCTCTTCTTACTTCTGACGTCAGCAGAAGATGCCAGTTGTCTTGACCGATGAGAACTCGTGGCTTCGCGTTGGCATATGTGAGATGTCCTCGGATGTCAGATAGGTGTTGACATCCTTCCACTATTTCTTGTGGAACCCGTTGAGATGAAACTTGCAGATTCTTCACTGTGCGTGCTTGTATTTGCTCTTCGTGATCGTTGAGCCCCTTCAGCTTGATGGTGACTCTTCTGGATGCTGACTCTGATGTCTTCATGTCATTGATGGTTTCAATCTTCAGTGGATCTATGGGTCCTGTTGCTCCGACGCTTGTTACCACGCTGTCGTCGATTAGCGTGACTGTTGACCCGTCGTCCATCAATGCGAAGGTGTTGACATCTCCTTTCGGTCCCTTCACCTGGATCGGAAGGATCTTCAAGAACGATTGCTTCTTGACTGTCCAAGTTGAGTTGATGACTTCTGTTGGCTCTTCTTTTGCTTCTGCCTTCTTCTCATAGTGCAGCATCTTATTATGAGAGTACTTGCACCCGTTGACACCACACGACTTGGGTTTGCAATTGTGTGTCTTGTTTCTGTAGCGAAGACATCTGAAGCAGAGACGTTTGGATTTAGCCATGTCCCATCTTGCGTTTGCATCTAACTTCTTGAACTCTTCACATTCTGTTGCATTGGTGTGCCCCGTATCTTCACATATGAAGCACCTCGTTGTTTGCGTCTTCTCAGTCACGTTGTTGATCCTTTGTGTCTTCTTTTGTGAGGCGGCCGTAGCAGGTGCTGCCATCTGTTCAGGCAACGCGTAAGGTCCGCATAACTCCGCTTCCCTTTTGAAGAACTTTTCTATCTTGATGAGGCAAGGATCTTCTCGTGGCTGTGTGGCTGAGAAATCGTAGTATCTATAACGTAGAGTCGGCGTCAGCTTGTCTACTATATTCTTCGCGAGTTCAGGGTTGTACATATAGTTGAAACAACCCATAGTCTTCAATGTTGCTACGACGTTGGAGACCTTTGTGGCGAATATGCAAATGTCCCTTGGCGACTCAGTAAGGCGTGGCAGACCTCGAAGCGTCTCCATCTCCAGCATGGCTATTGTTTCTGGTCTTCCGAATCTTGACTCCAAAGTCTTCATCACTTCGGCTGGGTGCGCGTTGGTTATCAGTAGACCTTCAACCGCTTCTTTGGCCTTCCCCTTCAGGTTTCTTCTGAGTCGATTCGTATTTTCAACTGCGCTGAACATTGCTTCTGTCTCGTAGTAGGCGGCACGGAAAGGTAGCCACTCCTGATGAGACCCACTGAAGATCGGTAACTCGACGAACTTGGGTCGTTGAGCGGCGCTGACAGCCCGGGTGATGGCTTCAGCTAGGAGGGCTAGGTCGGTTTGACCTCCCGCCGGTGACTGACGTGTTTCTTCATGCTTCGCTGGCATTGGTTCTTCTGTGCGGACGACGGTTGGTTCTTCTGGGCGGCTGTGTGGCTCGTTGGTGATCGCTAACACCGGACGATTCACTTGATTCTCCAACCAGTTGTCCACTCTTGCGTTAACTTCTGACTTCGAGTAGAGAGAGACGTCATCTTCTTCCTCTTCTGAGTCTTCTTTCTCCAATGTAGCTAGGCGTGCTGCGGCTAGTTTCACTTGAAGGCGTAGTAAATCTTCTCTCGCCTTCGCAAGCTTTAGTTGCTTTGCTCTGCTGTGGGTGGATCCCCCCCCTCCCCCCTTGCTGCTAGGAGGGCGGAGTTCCTGTGGTCCGGTCGGTTTCGATGGACCGGCGGTGCTCTTCATAACTCGCTTCACTGTCGAATTTTCTGTTTCTTGACGAGCTTCACTGTTGATGACAGTAGCGGGCGGCTTCATCAGCTGTTTGTCCTTCACACCTGCAGTTATCGTCGTCGCAGCGGACGGGGTTACGGAGGCAGCGGCGACGCTGGCGGGGTGCGAGGCGGTTGCGGCTGGGGCGGAGGCGGCTGCGGTCGAGGAGGTTGCTGCTGTCGCGGAAGTCACGGTGGTTGGATCAGTTGCCGCGGAGGTGTCTGTCTGTTCCGAAGTCTCCATGGCGGTCGTCCCTGTAACTGTCGATTCCGTGCTGGCTTCCGCGCTGGTGCCGTTCGCCGAGGTATTGGTCTCTGACGACGGCGGCTTCTGTTCTCCCGACGCCTTGCGGCCCCTACCCGTAGAGCGCGTAACGGGCATGCTGTCAGCTGATTTTCTTCAAATCTTGAAAGTACTCTTCTATTTTCTTGAGAAATCTTCTCTATAACGCTGTAGTAATCTTCAAGTAATTCTTCCCCGCAGTATCCGGCGCTCGAAGGACCATTAAATGTGGGCTACTGCCACATTTGTGTGCTGGGTTGGCGGGGAATGAAACCACTGGAGACTTCTTGCTTCTATATTTGGAGTACTTTCTTATAGGTAGCTCGCCTGCTGAATGTGTCGAATTACAAAAATGTTCCTACTTTTATACAATTTTCGATAAGGTTTCGAAATTGATTTGACCAATCACAATAATCAAAAAGCGCGGGAAAATCGTCAGCTATACATAAAAAAAAGGAAAAACATTAAAAAATGCGCGAAAACTGTTGGCCAATCAGAGCGAAGCTCATTTATAGTACATTTTTTCCTAAATGCCTCCAATCTTTACCGTAATGAGGACCGCGCTACATTATTCGCGTTTTTCACTATTTTTATTACATTTACATAGGTAAAACTATATATATTTCGACTCTATGTAATAAGGACTATCTAAGAAAAATATAAAATCAAAGAAAACAATATAAATATAGCATAAACACTTAATTACTGCTTACCCCTAGTACTAAGTTTACGATGTACACAACTACGAACGAATTGTTAAAACTATAGCACTTACCCAAGCAGCAAAATATGATCTAGTAATTGTCCTGGAACCACCATTTCATTAGGACTATAACGGAATAGTAAGCAATTATAACCACGGAAAAGGGCCCAATTTATAGGCGTATTTTACCTAATTAAATACTTATAGTCGATTTGGTGAACACCACTTTTACCAATAACGACCTTATAGTTGGACTACGTAGAACTATTTGCTCCCGCGAAGCTAACTATAAGCGCTTAATGGAACCAAATACGACAATAACGTACACAGTGAATCTCTTACAAAGCTCATAAAAAGTGTTGTGAATTAGTGAATATTGCTGCGCGCATTTGTAAAGATTTATATTGATAAAGGTAAGTTATTCATCCATTTCTTAAAAATATTATCTGGAATATCAATTATGAGTAGAGTGTTAGTTAACAATAAGTCAAGATGTATGTGTTTGAATGTGCATGGCGCACGTATATTTTCTGTGAAGTATAGTCCGTTTATAATCAAAAAATTTACACGCCCCTTGAAATTTGCGTTTTCATTAAGTTGAATTTTAAAATAATATTGGTTTCAGTAAGACATACAACGAAAAGTCGCCATTTTGACAAAGTTGGTTTTCCTAAATACATTAACAAACCGTTATAGGCGTACTTTGTTTAATGATGGTAAATATCAGAACCATTGCTTGGCCATATTGTTTGGAATTAGAGTTCCGCAAATATTTCTATAACCGGACGGTTATTTTTTTATATTGATATTGGTACCAATGTCTTATTTTATTGTTTTTGTTTAGGTCTCAGCATTGAAAATGGCAATGTTTCTGGACGTCGATCGCTTTGTGACTAAAAGCGATCTCCGAGCTTTAAAAACCTTAAGATGGCCTTGGAACGAAACACACTTCTTGTTATGTCACAATAGATTGTTTTTTTTTATTACGATTAGGTATCTAGTGCCTATGGATACATTATTAAGTTTCAATTTGTTATAGGTCCAATAATGCATGATTACTGAAATAAAAATGTTACCTATTTGGAATACCTACCTACCTTTCTTGTGATAAATAATTTCTTAGTTAGGGACCTATTAAAATTAAGCGATTTAAATACCGTTATGATATAAATTGAAGACTGATGATTATCTCACTAATATTAAGCACAACATTACGTGAAAAACAAGTATTGTGTAAAACTAATAGGTACCTAGCGAATCTATTTTAAGAGAAAACCTAAAATAAAAATACATTACTATGAATAAATTGCTTTTATTTATACCTTGTTTCAGTTTAGTTCATTTGTTTTTGTCAATTAATTTATTACTTACCCTACATGATCAGTAAGTACTTTTTATGGTGATAAAAAGAACTAAAATTGGCCAAAACTGATATTTAGATTTTTTATACAGGAAAAGTTTTTATCCAGTGCGATATTTAAAGAAATCCCTTCGGGTGCAATGGGTAGTTGTTGAAAAATATTTTTTAAACATCGCCATTATGCCAATATTCTCCTGGTGCTGAATTAGTAATATGCATATTTTCTTTATTAGTGTTAAGTAGTGTACGGGCATCCTCAGGAAGGGCATATTCAATCTTCTTATTCAAAATGTCTAATAAAGAATTTAATGCCGCATGTCGTACATTGTATTCTACAGTCCATTTTCTATGATTACTATGTAGTTGAAAATTTGAATAGTCTTCAATATCGCTTTCATCTTCTTGCACAGTTTCCTCACTAATACAATCTTCTAAGTCTATATTTAAACCGCTTTTTATCGATAAATACATCGTTTTTTGCAGTTGTCTAAAATTTTCATAGTAACTATTTTGTACGGAACCTTCTCCTATTTTTACGATCGTTCTTTGACAGATCCAAAGCTAGAACCTGACACCTGAATTATTTGTTTACAGGTTTTCTAAACTTTTCGTATGTATTATCTACTTCTTTTTAACTGTTTCCATTTATATATATCCATTTTTGAAAGAAAAGTAAATAGAACAGCAAGTCGGCAACGAATACGACACAACAAAACCAAAATGTCCGTGCTGAGACTATTACATCATTTGCAAGACTATTATAAACCAATGTATTCTTGTACAGGACACCACGGATATAGTTTTGGATACTAAGTATATTATATTAAACCTATATAATCGTGTTAAGATTATAACATCATTGGTTTATACCACTATAAAACTGCTCCATTTTACTTATAATTGTTCTGTAAAGTGAATTTATAAACCTTTATAAAACCAAGTAATAAATGCAAATAGTTTCCAGTATGTTTAGTTCTGTATATAACTCTTATTGGCGTACTTTGCTTATAGTAGTTCTATAATGCTTCTTATTAGCAGTTATAAGTATAGCTTACCAGTTTATCTACTCTTGAGTACATTTACACCCTCGCGATACTCTTATAGGTCACCCAAGCTTATATGGCACCCTTAATTTCTACCTATAAGTAATTATAAGTTAATGTATAAGATCAGATATACTATAAGGCCCAACTAACTCCATGCTTGCTATTATAAGCGTGGCAGCAAATACTAGAACCGTTAAGAGATTATTATAAGTGCTGGAGGCCTATATCATCTGCACTATAGGATAATTTTGCTGCTTGGGTATTTACTGTCTTATGAGTGTCTATGTATCACTTTATATACACTATTCTGTTATATACACTGTTCTATCACTTGTCCCGCACAATATACATACTTCTAAAATAAATATCACTAACATATTACTGATAATGGAAATGAAATAATACGTACACAACTATGACGATGTGGACAGATAATGTTCTTTCACTCTTCTTTTAAAAAACTGCAACAGTTTGGCAGTCACAAATGTCGGGCGGAAGTGAATTCTACAACCGCACTACGTGCTCAGTGAAGGAGTAGGAGTAGAAGTCAGTGGACTGTGGAGATGACTTAAGGAGGTTTCGAAGATGCTACCTGCAAGGCGCATCTGAAGGACGGGCGTAGGAAAATCGGTCCCGCAGATAGGAAGGGGTTTTAGGATTGTGAAGAAGGTTGAACAGCAAACACAGTATCCGAGAGTTCCTGCGAAGGCGAATGGGTGTCTTGCGAAAGTTGAAAATATGATCATACTTTATAAGGTTAAAAACAAAACGAGTACAGATATTTGTAAGCGCTCAAGTTTATTTAAAAGTTCTTTGGTGGCATCCAAATAACAGACATCGGCGTAATCTAGTAATTGGCTGATTCAGAGTTTGAGAAAAATAGATTTTGGTGTTCAAGGGCAAGAAGTGTTGGAGACATTTCAGCGAATGAAACGTATAGTGCACTTTCCGACTGACTTGAGCGACATAGGCAGACTACGATAAGTAGGAATCCATCGTCACCCCCAGGTTTTTAACCGTGCGTGTGTATTCGATCTGAACTCCATTCAGACAGAGTGGAGACAGCGACACAACATCGAGCCTATTCCGCATATATCAATCAATGAGAGAAGGGTATCTACTTTGTTAATCTAATAGAATCTTCAAAAATAATTTGTGCATTTTATTGCAGATAGCATTGCATTTTATTGTGGGTGTTTGTTCCATGGGCGTCGTAGAAAGTGATTAAGGGACTTACTAGAGAATGGGCAGCAGCGTCCTCTATGCATTTTACCACCATACTGCGATCGCCAACCCGCCTGCCAAGCAGGGCGCAAAACCCCCGTTTTGGGGGAGGGCTATTTTCAGCAGTGGACGTCTTTCGACTGAACTGATGAGGATGTTTGTTGTCTGTTAATAAATTAACGAATTAAAGATATATTAAATGGATGGTGATTATTGCGAAAAAATAAACAGATGCAATATGAAAAGTTACCTCCTTAATGAACTTCAATAAAAGCAACCCTAATAATGTAGGCAATAAACTTACCCAGCATATTGGATTGAGTTTAATTCTTAAGTATCTATACAGTCAGCTAAACTTTCTGTGACACGTTTGTCCCTTAGGACGTTTGAGACCTAATTGGCTCCCAGATCGGGTGTCAGAAATTCGATATTGGAACCCTTCTTATTAGCTGCAAAAGAAGTAGCCAATCAGAGCGCTTCGTTAACAGCTCCGCAGTTATTGATAAAAACATACATGTATGGTAGTATTGCTGGTCAATGTATAGGATATCTCGACGACATTTTTCGTTATTTCAGGGTTCGGTCCCATAATGTAATGCTGAGTACAGTGGGTTAAGACGTTTTAAGTATTTTCAATTACACCTGGTGTATCTGTCTCCTGAACCAAGTGAGCTGTCTACCACATGCTTAATCACAAAAACAAATGACTTTAATAACTCTGAATAATAAACACTAAATATTTTTACAATTGTTTCTGATTTCGACAGCTACTTGTAATATTCACTTCCCGAAACCCTACTCCACTTTGGATCCCCTTGACGACTACAAACGTAATTTAAAAGAAACACTCTGAGCACTTTATGTTTTCTACGGATCATGTATAATTTTGTCAATTACGTTATATTTGAGGCATTGAGATGAGCAAAATACTCAACTTTTAAATTAAGAGTAAAGGTCATGATTTACAAGTAGCATTTACAAATTTCAAGTTTATTTGTTGCACAAAGGGAAAAAAAGTTCTTTAATGTTATAGAATACATTGGTTATGTTTATAAAATTCTTTGCGGGCTATAAGAACATAACACTAAACTGCCGCTGGCTAAACTTTAACATTTCCATAAGTTTTACTCAACGCGATTGAAGAAATGGAAACCCAACGATATCATTGTAATACCACTAATAAATATGTCCTCTCAAATGATTATTATCAATACCTTGTAATATTAAAAATCTGAAGAGTTTGTTTTCTGGAACTACCAGTTCAAAAAATGCTAAGCGGAAGCAAAGTAGGTTATAACGCGAGTGGACGATGCAATAGGTCGGGGATGATCTTTCAGTCAGTAACTTGGTGAGTAAAACTGAGTTGTAGAAGTTGTCGGTGTAAAGTTTGTACCCTTGGTCAAGGTAGCCCTGTGAAAGATCCATCACTATTTGTGTGGAGTGGTTACATTCGGCTCTGGCATTTGTAAGGTTAGCTTCGTTGTTCTTGCCAGTGTATATGCGAATTTTTATGACGATGCCATTCGACTCACATAGTTTATAGAGTTTAACTCCGTATTTGTGTTTCTTATTCTTTATAATTATATTGTCGAAACACCAAACGACCTCTCCACAGCATCATCGATTCATCAATACAAATGCTAACATTTGGTGTATAAATCTCCGACATGACAGTATTGAAGTGATCTAGCACAGACTGGAGCTTGTAAAGTGGGATTCCATCGTCTTCTTCATTGTTCGTAAAACGAAGGTGGCGGAGTATCAATTGAAATCTATTTCGGCTCATTATCCCATTAAACAGTGGCATAGAATACAGGTCGTCTTTTTTCCAATAATGTTCAAGAGTAGGCAAATTGACAGTACCCATATGAAACAGTTAACCCAGGAAAACTCGCATCTCTGTAGAAGTAGTATCTTTCCAAGCTCTCAGCCGTGAATTGCGCCCAATCCGCCGAGAACTCATGCACTGATTACAATATAGGTTAGTCTGTGCAACAAGAAGTTCAATAAAATTGTCTGTGAAGTATAAATCGATTAGCTGACTTACGTTGCTCCATCCAGCAGACTGCACTTTGAAACCAGGATCAGCAGTAAATGGAAAATCTGGAGGAGTCTCTTCGTCATTGCTGTCTACATCTACCCAATTATCTTCTCTTTGTGGCGATGGTGGTCGAGAACCCGGAAAATCCACCACATGCATTATAGGTGAGTTCAAATGAGAGTTGGCTTCTACAACATTCTCAGGAGACGCCGGTTGTGATACGTCCTGTCCAGGAGAAGCTTGTTGGGATAATTCTTGACTTAGAGAAGCATGTTGTGATACAGCCACATCTGGTTCTTCAGCATCATCCGCAGCACTCAAAGAATCTGGACCTTCTCGTGGCAAAACTGAATTTACTGATACGCGACGCTCATTATCAGGTTGCATGGAGGAACGTCACCTAAAGGTTAACTCAATAAGAGGCTCGCAACTCTCACTCTCCGACTCGTCTCTTTTGCTACTTGGTCCCAGCTTTACTGGCTCTTCTTCCTCCTCGGAACTTGATGAATCTTCCAATATATGGCGATTCGGACGGCAGTTTGGTAGCATGAGAGGACGACGAACAGAAAATATTTCTTCAGATGACTCACTATCGCCACACTCATCAGACTGATGGTGAGTATTAGTTTCACCATTTTCTTCGTATAAAATATAGCTGTCCGTGTCCGGCTGTGTACTCTCCAAGGGTGCAGTAAATAATTGTGAACTACGACGTCGCTGGTGATGCGAGTCTTCTTCTTCAATCTCACTCGATGACTCTTCAATTGAGCCCTCTTCCGCTATAGGATGATAGTCATAATCATCGTCGTCTGGAGAGAAATCTCCTTTACGACTGTCTTCCGACTCACTTAGTTCACACCCCTTGCGTTTACGAGACATCGTACACAAAAACAACAATAATTACGTAAGTTTGTCACCTGTTTACGCGAATGCAATTGTAAACAAACTGCCATAAAAAACTGTGATTCGCGCGGCGCGTCTGGCGCGACACGAACAGTTCCTACCGATGTTTTACGACCGTACCCGAAGTGTCGCGAACGCTGGGGACCGGAGCGATCGCGCGGCGCCCGCAGTTGCACATTGACAGAGCAAGGGAGCGCACTTTTTCGCGCCAAATTATCTACGACTATACTCGTAGATTGGCAATAGGTAATAAAAATCCTATCTCATTGCCCTACTACGAGTTAACTCGTAGTTTGAACTAGGTTCCACTGCCAACTACGAGTATACTCGTACCTACCATTTTGTATGGTGGCAATGGGCATAAAAAAAAGTTACTACGAGTATACTCGTATGGCAGCCAACGTGTTAAGGCCCTCCAGAAGCTGTTTGATTCCGTCATATACAAGGGCAAAACGCCACAGGCATGGAACAGAGGTGTAGTGGTACTTTTCTTTAAGAGGGGTGATAATACTCTTCTTAAGAATTATAGGCCCATCTCACTTCTGAGCCATGTCTACAAGCTGTTTTCGAGAGTCATCACGAACCGTCTCGCGCGCAGGTTTGACGACTTCCAGCCTCCCGAACAAGCCGGATTCCGTAAAGGCTTTAGCACCGTAGACCACATACATACGCTGCGGCAGGTTATACACAAGACCGAAGAATATAACCTGCCTCTCTGCTTAGCGTTTGTGGACTACGAAAAATCCTTCGATTCGATCGGGACATGGGCTGTACTGCAGTCTCTTCAACGGTGCCAGATCGACTATCGGTACATCGAGGTGCTGAAGTGTCTGTATGAAAACGCCACTATGTCAGTCCGACTCCAGGACCGGACTTCGAAACCTATCCTTCTGCAGCGAGGTGTGAGACAGGGAGATGTTATCTCTCCGAAACTGTTCACTGCTGCACTGGAGGATGTCTTCAAGGTTCTGGGCTGGAAAGGGGCTGGCATCAACATCAATGGCGAGTACATCACTCACCTTCGGTTTGCCGATGACATAGTCGTCATGGCTGAGACCATGGAGGACCTCAGTGCAATGCTCGATGACCTCAGTAGAGCTTTCGAAAGAGTGGGTCTTAAAATGAACATGAAGAAGACAAAGGTCATGTTGAATGCTTATGTAACACCCACTCCCATAACGATCGGAGGCACTACACTCGAAGTTGTGGCCGAGTACGTTTACCTAGGACAGACTGTCCAGTTAGGTAAGTCCAACTTCGAGAAAGAGGCCATCGTCGAATCCGACTCGGCTGTGCAGCATTCGGGAGGCTTCGCAATATCTTCTCGTCCCAAATACCACAGTGTCTCAAGACGAAAGTCTTTGACCAGTGTGTGTTGCCAGTGATGACCTATGGTACAGAGACGTGGTCGCTCACAATGGGCCTTATCAGAAGGCTTAAAGTCACCCAAAGGGCAATGGAGAGGGCTATGCTCGGAGTTTCCCTACGCGATCGAATCAGAAATGAAGAGATCCGCAGGAGAACCAAGGTAACCGACATAGCCCGAAGGATTGCCAAACTTAAGTGGCAGTGGGCAGGGCACATTGCTCGCAGAACAGATGGCCGATGAGGCCGAAAGGTTCTGGAGTGGCGACCGCATAATGGAAGACGTAGAGTGGGAAGGCCTCCCACAAGGTGGACCGATGACCTTGCGAAGACCGCGGGTATCCGCTGGATGTGGGAAGCACAAGACCGGTCGAAGTGGAGGAGCCTGGGGGAGGCCTATGTCCAGCAGTGGACGTCTTTCGGCTGATATGATGATGATGATGATTTTGGTTTTCCCAATATTCATTTTAAGACCGGTCTTCTCGGATTCCACCTTAAAATCCTCTAGCATCGTCACCATGTCCTCGACGCTCTCCGAAACTAGGACCAGATCGTCAGCAAACCTCAGATTTGTCGGTCTCTCTCCATGGATCATCAGCCCTTTCCTAGTCCACTGCATCTGTTGGAATATGCATTCTAGTGCCAGGGTAAATAATTGTGGTGATATTGTGTCTCCTTGCCTGACACCCCTCTGTAGATGGAATTTCTCGGTTTTCTCGTGCAAGGAAGCACAGGCAGTAGCGTTTTGATGGAGGTGATTGAGGATTTGTATGTACTTTTCATCGATGCGGCATCTGGCTACGGCTCGTTCTATGAACCACTACTCTATCGAGTCAAATGCTTTCTCGTAGTCGATGAAGGCGAGGATAAGTGGTTTCCTGTACTCGTTACATTTCTCTATGACTGTTTTAAGGGTTTTTAGGTGGTCATTGGTACTGAAGCCTGAGCGAAATTCTGCCTGTTCTCTTGGTTGGAAAAATGTTTGTCTCCTGTCGAGTATGTTCACTAGAACTCTCGAGAAGATCTTATAAATATGTGACCTTATAAATTTGTGGATCAGGGTGATTATTGCGTTGTGCCATGATGCAGGTACTTTAGTTTCCACGATGCATTTTGTAAATAATACTGCTAGCACATTGCTGACGACCCTTCCGTTGATTTTAATCATCTAAATATAGATAAAATCCCACATCACACAGTTAAGGAATTTATATCCATTCGTACGAATGAGGCCGCTGTGTGCCTCGGTGAGCAATTTTATAATTAACAATAAAATTAATGGGCAATTTTATTGCTCGTCTGTTTTCATTGTTCCAAAGGTTGTAAAAATGGGTGGGGATCGTTTCTATGTTTGTCAGTGTGTAATTGAGTTATTCCGTTAAGTAATCCCTAATGGCAGCAAGGGATTATAAAATCAGCGATAAAACGTCCATTAGGGTCGAGATTATAACATTGTAACATTTTTTGAAGTTAACCCTTCAACCCATGTTCAAAAATACGGATTTGAGTTTGTGTAATACTAGGGTCTGCCATGATTCGGTAAAATACACAATCTTAGGCAGAGGATATATTGTATCAATATCACAACCTTTGGTAAAAGTAGGTTTGCGGTATAAGTTGACTAGTAGAAATCATCACGGAAGGAATATTCGTTACGTCTTCTCCATACATTTTTTTTTCTCGTATATGTAGTGTATATACGAGTACGTGTGCGTGTGAGTATCGCGTTAAGGCAAACAGGCGCAAAGCGATAGCGACATCACTCTAGAAGAACAATTTCTATAAAAACTTTATGGAAACTCTTCTACAAGAATCGCGTCGTGCTGTTGCGTCGCGCCTTTCTGCAGCAGCCTTTAAGAACTGCTTTTCTGACGACCCTGAACGCAAACGTGGTATATTTGTTGATAGCGTGATGGTTGACAGGGGAGAACAAGAAGAGAATGTGTTGCACCAACCCCAGAAGATGATGTCAGCTTGTTATTATTTAAACAATTGGAAATCTCTGCCTCCAGTTAGATAATACTTTAGACACAGATAAATAATCGAACCAAAACCAATGTCTTGCTGGATATTACACCCGAGGACCATTCCAATATGAGATGTTACGTAACTTGTAAGTGGAACCTGTCCTAGTGATCAAATTCCTCTAACTAGCGATGTTAGTTTAATTGTATATGTTAGTTCGCTACATGCAACCTTCACTCAGATTATTGGTGTGATCTGAGTGAACTCAGATTATTGGTGGCCCAGTGGTAACGACCGCGACTTACCGAGTTGTAGGTCGTAGGTTCGAACCCAAATAGGCGCTTTACTTTGTGTAAATTATTTCATCACCACTGCTCTCAAAACGGTGAAGGAAAACATCGTGAGGAAACCAGCATATCCTAGAACCAAAAATTTGAAGATTTGTGACTTCTACCAATCCGCACTGGGCCCGCGTGGTGGATTATGGCCCACTCCCTCTTACAGAGAGGAGGCCTATGTCTCAGCAGTGGGAACGTTATAGGCTGATTTTGTTGACCCTTCACTCATTGAAATTATGTGAATGTAGCAATTTGGGATTACTTTGAATGGATGACGTTAATTAATGACTACCTTTTTTTTAATACGCCTACGATAATTAAACACGGAAACAAAAAACAAAGCATGATTTTTTCCTATTAGGCGTAAGCATTTCAGCAGCACTGTACCTACCTATCATAAGTATAACAACGTTTACAATATGACATTAGGTAGGGACTCATTGTCCCTACCTAATACTTTGGTAATACTTAATTTTGTAAATTATAAGGTTATATTTTTACCAAACGAGAGATCAATTTAAATATTGTTAATTAGGCTAGGTCCTTTCATCCTCAGTCTACAAACCTAAAGAAGAATAATGTACACATAGATATCATTCATTTTAACCAATATCTACTAAGTCGCACAAACTGGCACACAAGCAACTGAAGGAACACGGGGTGAGTTTTAGTCAGTAAAAGTCTGACACGCCCCTCCGCTTCAGAGCGGGAGAAGTTATTTGATGATTTCCCACCATCAAAAGGTACCTAGTCAGAAAGGAAACGCCGACCTCATCTAGTTTAAAAAAATATGATTGACGTGTAAAAGTGTTTGTACAAACCTACTTACAGAAATAAAATCATTTATCATAAAAAGAAAAAAATACGTTACCTATATACGTTACCTAAATATGTTACCTATGTTTACTTATGTAAACAAACGTGAGTGCCCCCGCCTCGTCTCCATTCGCACGACACGACGCTAAACACGGCAGGTGTAAAGGGTCCTTGACGACATTTTGTAAAAACCGTTCGAGTGTGGTGGCAATTTATTTCCATTTGCCACTCGTTACCCGTTTCGTTACTCATGTGTTACGGCACATGAGTAACGAAACGGTAACGCAGTTAGCAAGACGATGGTTATTTACATCAAACAAAAAAAACGGTTCGTTCCGGTTTAAACTGGTTCTACCCGGGTTTTTCTGGTCTTAACCGATTAGATTTATGGTACAATTTATGTTTCGCTGTGTTTTTGTAGTTAGAGTTAGGTGCAATGATTTCGTGTCAATAACCTTACATTGTAGCATACCGCCTACCGGTTGGAGGAGCACCTGAAATAATTTGTTACTTGACTTGACTCTGAGTGCTCTCGAGTCTCGAGTACCGAATCAAAACAATTATTGTTTCCACGGCCAAAGCTGGAACATAAATTATGATCCTACGTAACGTTACAGAAAACATTTATACGACCGTCAACCATCGCAAAATTGGATACTCTATAGTTCAAAGGCAGCTTTCTGCTACCAATTCCAACACCTATTCAAGTGCAGGTAAAATGGCGTCAATTTTACAATTCCAATACAAAAATTGCGATAGCAATATAGATATTATGAGGTCAGTGACTAGGTATAATAATAGGTTGGTATTTTGCATTCTTTGGGCGAGCAAAGAAATTTAATTTGATAAATGAACGGTGTGTTTTCTATTATTTTAATTAAAATTCATTCGAATACATGCATCGGTTTCTGACTAAACTTCAACTTATCCGATGACCCTGGTTATTTATCACTTCTGGTGGCTGTACACTCGCTGCACAATGTCGCTACTGCTTAACGCTCCACCAGCGACCATATACCCTGGATGGTCGCTGCGCTCCGCTCTCCGCTGTCACTCAGTCCACACCTTTAGACTCTTTGGACGTAAAGAGATAACGGTATAATTAAGTGAAGTGCTTCAGTAGAGTCGACACAGGCTATAAAAATCGTCCCACGCTATATTTATGAAGGAAAGCGGCTTCAAGAAACATTTCAATTTAATGGTCTTTAGCCGAAGTGTCGACGACTGATTTGAGAGAATTAAATCTATATTCTACAAGCGAGGGGACTGTGGATGTGTCTGGTCTACCAAATGTAGGTATGCTTTTAACTTTAAAGGAGGAAATAGTTTGATACCTTTGATCGGCTTCAAGCATTTTTGTTCACTTCTCATAACGCTAAGTAGTTGCGTCTCTCAAACGAATCCCATTAGATGTTGATGTTAAGGTCGTAAGAATCGAAAGAAAATTTGAATTTCGCTACCTTAGCGCATCCTGAGAGATTCTTGTGAAAATCTCCACATAAGAAAGGTAAAAAAAAACGATAAGTACCTAGATAAAAGAACAGTATTAACTGAACACAAAAGAAATATGCGCGAAAACATAACCCTGTCTTTGTTATGCAGTCGGGTAATTTACAAATCAGTGATCTTGGTCAGACCACCATTGTTTTAAAATTAATTTAAGGACAAAGAGAAATTTACCTATTCCATAAGAAACATTTATAGGTATGTATGCATATCCTTTCTTCACACACGTCATGTGTACGTCACATGTAATATGTATGTATAAAACAATACATCCATCTAATGCACACACACAGCAAATAAGCCATCCTATTCCGCTACGTCGGCTAACCGTGACTAGCGCCATATTTCCGGCAGCCGACCTCATATCCGGCACCGTTTCAAGACCCGAGCCTCGAGATAGGAACCCGTTTGAGATAGGAATCGTAAAGAGTTTTGTAAGTGGCGGTAATGGGAGATTGCAGACAGATATTTGCGTGATATATTGCAGGGATTGTAATAATGGAAAAAGGAATAATAACACAGTTTTTGTAGTGGACTTATAGTCTAAAATTGCAAACAAATAAAAAGGTAAAAATAAAGCAAAGGAAATCTTTGACAACCGAATAAAACCATCCGTACTACGGAGGATGCGCTAAGGTAGCCCACAAATTCAAATTTTCTTACGTTTTTTGCAACTTGCAGATCATCAGGATGAATTTTGAACAAAATGTGATGAGCTTGACACTGACTTGTAAATTGCTAAAACGGTAACAAAATTTGAATTTCGCAGTCTACCTTGGTGCTTAACCACTAAATAATGATGAGCCAAGGAATTGTGCATACAGTGTAAAATTTAACGTTCTAACTAGTTCAGCCAACGTACATTAAAATAAGTTTTCTCAAACTTGCCGATGAAGCAAAATATGGGGTTGAACTAAAACTGCAAACGAGCTTTTGCTGATTTTGCAGAATTATGCCGTTTAAAAAACGGGCAATAACTTAAAGTTTGAACAAGTACGTACCTACCCTTTCTCAGACACTCATAATAAACGTCGAAGACAAACGGTGTTGTTGAATTAGGCAATTTCTATTTTTTTTTAAGTGGGTCGTAGATTGCCGATGGGGCCGAAAGGTTCTGGAGTGGGGACCGCGTACCGGAAGACGTAGAGTGGGAAGGCCTCCCACAAGGTGGACCGATGACCTTGCGAAGACCGCGGGTATCCGCTGGATGTGGGAAGCACAAGACCGGTCGAAGTGGAGGAGCCTGGGGGAGGCCTATGTCCAGCAGTGGACGTCTTTCGGCTGATATGATGATGATGAGGTCGTAGTGATTTTTAAAGTAATTCACATTTTTACCTACGGCTATTTTTTCAACGTAAATCGGTTTCAAATAACCGTAGTTCTGTCTATTTCACTTCTAAGTAATGAAGACAGAACTACAATTTCCTCTCTTCGTAGTGTAGCGGAGACAGAGCGACATATTATAAGAAACATCGCCTGTGAATTTACAAGTAAGCATGTAGTTAATTTTCAAAATTATGAACTAGCCATTAGGATTAAGGTTTTAATAATGATGCCTAACAAAATAGAAACAACAACAACAATAAAAAGCTTCAAGTACAACTAAATAAACTTAACAAGAATACAAAATAAACAATAATACACACTTTTACGGAGCATTTATAAATCATTAGAGGTTTTGGGACGCTAAACTTACAGAAATTATTTTAGAAAGATTTTGACAGCCTGTTAACACCGGGCGTCCCCGGGCCCGGGCCGGGTGAGGCGTTGTCTTGCCAAAATGAAAAACAAATGAAGATTGAGGAGTTTTTTTTTTGGGTGGGAAATCATCAAATGACTTCTCCTGCTGAGTAGAGCAGGAGGGCGTGTCAGACTTTTACTGACTAAAACCCACCCGTGTTCCCTCAGTAGCCCGTATGCCAGGGGCTGTGGTATCTCTTTCGAACAAACCCGCACCCCTGGCAGGCATCGGCCCTTGCGGACCCCATCAGTGGTTGCTGACATCTTTGACGGCGCGCGTGTGGAACACAACGCGCCGTCCCGTCTACCACTTTTCGGCCGCAGGGGATAGGAAGAGCGGCTGACGCTATACCGACACTCCTCTTCCCCTGCGGCCCCACCGCGTCCGCCAACAAACGGTGGCGGCCCCGTCCAGGCCACGGAAGGGAAGAGCGCTGCTCAGAAGCACCGGCACTCCTCCTATACCGCAGCCCGTAACCCTCAGCCGCGATGCCTCCCATTCGACATCGCGGCCCACCTCAGTTGCGGTGCACCTCACCGCAACCTACTTTTTGGCCGCTACGTCAATGGCTTGAAGGCAAAAGCCCTGACGAGCGACCCCCACCTTTGGGTTCCTCTTGGCTTCACCGTGGCTGGAATCCACGGTTACTGAGCCCCCCCGCAACGACAATGCGGGAACCTACTCGGGGGGGAAGATTGAGGAGTTCGATCAAAACAAAACGCTGGTTTCGATTGATTGTGAGCGTGATACTGGTGATCATTGTGACTATCCTGACAGTGCAGTGAGTTGATCAATTTACACTCGTGCTACACGTACTTGTTGAAACATCGTTTACATTATTGTTCATTCCTTTACGTGATAAGACACTTGTGAATATTCAGAATAATATTGACTTAAATTTGCTCAGATCTACTCACCAATATACCCAGGCAAAATACCTCTTCTGATAAAGTCGACGTAGTAGTTACATTTAATAGTGTTTAAATTCAACATAGGTTGTTGATATCGAGTAATTGTCAGTTAGCATGCTGGCTGTAAAAATATGACTGTAATATTGTTGAACATGAACAGTGTTTGTTCTAATTGTTCGTTGTTGTATTGATTGCAGGTAAGTCCTTTCTCGCGAAGTGCTGCTGTGGTGAGTTTTTGCACAGAATACATTAAATTATGTTTTTGATGGGATTTATAATTCAGTTTATGGCCAACTACAGTAATTATTAAGAAACTCCAGTGAGTCTGTAGAATGTAAATGTCTATCTGTCCCTAGGACTATAAATCCAAAGCTCCGACACACATTACCGCAAAGACGACTCGACGCCCCGGCCCGGCACGGCTGACCGGCTGTCGGGCTATCGTAAACGATTCGTCGATGTTGTTTCACAGTTCTGTTATATGCTATCAACGACATGTTGTTCAATCATGGTGAAAAACAGATAGAAAATCTAATATTTTTGCGTAGAATTTAACTTGAATATATCATCTTTAAATGGATGAATGACCATCTTCAATATTCAAAAAAAAAAAAAAAAAAAAAACATATCATCTTTAATTTCGAATTCTGCAATTATGGTTGTATATTAACTTTAGAACACTTGTTCTGGCTGCAATATTTTTTTGTCACTAAAATATGTATGGGCTATATATACCACTGCCCTTATACAAGTTATTATACAGGAAAAGTTTTTATCCAGTGCGCAAATTTTAACCATGAATTCAGCATATCATTATAGACCCCCTACCGCAAAAAAATTTCGCCGGTTATACAAAAAAAAACAGCTGTTCCATACATTTTGACCGCGTAGGTATTGCACTTTTCTATGAAACAGCTGTTTTTTTTTTGTATAACCGGCGAAATTTTTTTGCGGTAGGGGGTCTATAATGATATGCTGAATTCATGGTTAAAATTTGCGCACTGGATAAAAACTTACCCTGTATAACTTAGTAAGGGTGCTGGTTGCAACACCTACCTGTTTATTAACTAGCATAAGTCAAGTGTACCCATTTATGTTAATTACTATTAACTTAATGTTAACATTATTATTTGATTAAATAAATAAATTTGAAAATGTATTCAAAGATCCAACCGTGCCTCCGAAAGCAGGTTAAGCCGTTGGTCTCCGCGGTAGTTCGATATTTGGCAGTCGTTACAGGTCGTCAGAAGCGCGAAATTCTGACAACCAGTCTTACCATTGGGTATCGTATTACGCAGCAACTGGGCTGTGGTGGTCAGATAGACAGTCACTCCATTTAAAATACTGGTACTCAGCTGCATCCGTTACTAATTCCCTTCATACAACTATGGCTAGGCAGATGATAAGGGTTTGTTTACACTTTCATCAGACACATTTGAAACCTACTATAGGTAGTTAGCGTTAGCCCATTTTTAAGGAAACATGGTTAAGTAATCAGCTTTAAAATAAACATTGTCATACTAGTAGTTGCGTAGTAAACATGGTTGGGTAAGTATATTACACGTGCTTTGTCGGAATAGTTTATTTTATTTCCGTTTTCTCAGCCAATAAGAAAGACAATGGTCTGGTAACTGTAACCGCTGTGACAACCAGTAACCTTTTATGAATTCTGCTCTGAAGGGAGCGGGACTTGACCTTTACTATTAGTTTACGTTACTTTGTATTTATATTTAAAGAAAACAAGAAACAAAAGACTCAATTATGTAGGTAACTCACAATAGTTCTTAACCCTATGTTAGTAAACGTGACCTACACACTTAACCTACACTGCCATTTAGTTGAAAAAATCCCTCCTATAAGCTCAACACCGAAGTAGAGAATTTGCAGCAGCAATTCACACACATGCAGTCCAGACTGCTCGCGATACACTGCGGTGTATCGCGAGCAGTCTGGCCGGCTGCGGGCCATGCTGCGGGCCCGCAGCCGGAGCACCAGGGAAGCGCATCTTTATCGTATCGTAGCGTAGAAACAATCAACTCTGCACAAAACAACAATCATGCTTCAGCAAACATCCCTGCAGGCCTAGACATTACTTGCGGAAAGGTTACGTCGTCTTCTTTCCGCAGGTAATGTCATTCCCATACATTTTGGCGTAGCGTTTGGCGTGAACGCTAACAGAAATGTATTTTGTCTCTAGGCCCTGATGCGCTACAGAAGCGTAACAGCCCCATCAAAACACGGAACGCATTATTTTATTGAATTCGAAGACCACTGTAAGATTTTTGAGTGTAATCTACCGACAGGCTGCACGTGTAAAATGACGTGCAATATACACGAAATAAGGTTTTTTTTACGCCTCTAGAACAACGTGCAAACCTGCGAGCGCTTATATACATCACACTGACTGTGCCTTTCTTTCTCTTTCAATATCGTAATTATTATATTATATTAGTAATGCGCCTCATTTTTGCAGATTATGCTACGTATGCATAGGAAACAATGTTGAGCAACAATCTTGCATCACATTTGGCGTTGTTGGTTGTATTTGTCAATCATGATACGAAACGTTGCCTGTTTTCAGCAACATTGCAAAATGTTTCTTGCAAAACAGCAAAATCACGCTTTAACAATCTTGAGCAATTTTTGGATTGGGCAATGGGCTTGACCATAGATATAACTTGACAATTTAAAAGCGCCTGAAATTCATTTAAGCTTTGAGTTTCCGAATTAACATGCGGCTTTAATGAACAGAATATTATTTCTATTATAGTAAAGAACCTTTCATAAACTTTTTTCTCCAAATCGAAAAACAGTCGACGCCTTTTTAGCAATTGGTAGGGGCTTCTCACCAAACCCTATTTACAGCCGCAAGGGGGAGCTACGGGCGGTCGTGAGCGAATACGAGCATTACCTTATTGTAAGTGTGACGCTACGATTACACGCGAATATGGTTTATTAGCGTTCGCACTGTCAAAAGCTGCCTCGTGAACATGATAAGATTGTGATTTGTAGCGTGATTTCGTGGATGATAAATGTAGCATGATGTTGAAATGATTTATAAACAAGATTGGTTTATTTATTAATGTCATTGCTGTCCATACTAATGTTAGAAATGCAAGAGTCATCGAGTCTGATCTGGCTGGCACCTTTTCCAGCTTAAACTACTGAACCGATCGTTATGAAACTTGGCAGATGCTTAGGTAGCCTGGTGTCTGGAGAAAGAAAGAAAGAAAAGTATTTATTGTGACTCGCACAGGAAGATCACATAATAAAATAAAGTAGTACAAAAATTATTAAAAAAAAAAAAAGTCTTGGGAGTAGAAACTATTAAAAATAAAACAGAAAGTCCTGCACGAGGCCAAAAGGCTCCTACCTCAGCATAATGCTGCGACATTTAAAAAAAGGATATAAGTCATCCTGAAAATAAAATAAAAAGCTGATATACGAAATACACTCTCAAGTTGCAGGCAACAGAACAAACTTCCATCACAAAGACAAAACAAGAAAGAAAACGAAAGTAGATAATTCAGATTTTCTTTATCATCTTTATTTTCAAGTCCCAAGGCACTAATAAACAGTAGTCGGAGCGAAAGTCAGTTGTTTCCCTTCCAGACTTCAGTGCAAAAACGTCGATTGAGATAATTGCCTCGATAGCGCGGGCGGGCCACATCAAGCGAAAGGCTTCGCTACATAGGTAGAAATCGAGTTGCGGGACACTCGGAGCGGGTGCGGGTATAATATTTGGGTAAAAAGACTTGCCAACAGAAATGGTGGCTGTGATTGTAACCCCAGCTGTGTCGCTTTGTTATTTTTGTTCCGAGTGCAAGACTGAAGCTGAGACTCTTTTGTGGTTTGGAAAGCACGTGAAGCTGTTTTTCCCGGCTGTCAATTGTGGATCTTTGTCTGTCGTTACAGGTCGTCAGAAGTCCGAAAATCTGATAATCAGTCTTACCAAGGGGTATCTTTTAACCTAGAAACTGGGTTGTGGAGGTCAGATTGGCAATCAAAATAAAATACTGGTATTCAGCTGCATCTGGTTAGACTGGAAGCTGAGCTGACCCTAAGATAGTTGGGAATAGTCTATGCAGATGATGAATACTTGTTTATACGAAAGAAGTAGAACTTCGAGCTTACTAAGATTTTTCGTCCGCTACCCGCATTCTGCGTAGCGTGTGGTCAAGAAATTAATAAGACTATCTGTCTTGTAAGCTATTTGTTCTAAGACTGTAAAGTTCAGTACAAATGAGATGCCTTGGTACTTTATCATGATTTGATGTTCTTGTTGTGCAATGAAATAACAATTTACATGAATATTGTGCCTCCTACGTCAAGATTTTCTGGTTCGAAATACAGAAATTACTGTTTCGTTTGAGTGGGAGCTAAAGAAAACTTTTTGCATTAAAAATCAAATCGACTGCCTAGTTGGTCTGGTGCTCAGAAGTGTGACTACTAACAATGAACTCTTGGATTTGATTGTTCGGGCAAAGTTTTAGTTTTTGGAACAAAGTTATTTAACGCAGCTTGCGGTAAGAGTGAAATTGTAAAAATCGCAACGTAACAAAAAAGCGTAACGTAACGAAGAGCGAACGAAATTTCGTTTCTGATGGGTCCACCATAGGGTCCACCGGCCCCACACGTTTTTTTTTAGTAACAGCTCGATTTCTAGATGTGTCATTGGTTAACATCGATTAACCAGCATTATCGTGCCAATAGATTAGTCAGGGGCCTAATCTATTAGCATTCCCTCATATATCTTTGTGTTCAGTCATAGGGATGACTTCTGAAATCTAGATGTTCTCACACCTGTGCTTAGCTGCCTCTTCAATAAGTTAACCTCCTTATTTTCTGTTTACAAATACATTACACAAAACCTCTTCTTTCAGAAAAGACGGTAAATAGAACCAAATGTATCTATCTCGTCTCGGCTACTCGTCGATTACGGGAAGTAGGTCGCTAGTCACTCAGAGAGGCTTGAGCGCGAACTTTTAAACCTCTCACTGTGGTTCACTTTCATTGAGGATTAGCTGACGTCACGGGAATAAGTGATCGTGATAGGCTGGGAAATTAATCAAATAGAAAAATACAATTGTGTATAGTACGCACCGCGAAAGTTAGTAAGAGTGAGGAGTGGGGGCAAATCTAGCTATTTATATATTTGGGCAGCGGGGTTTGACCTAATGTAAGAAACCTACTACTGGTGAAAATGATAGATTTTCATGACGGCCGATATAATATGTGACCGCATTCGTAGGGAACCAAAGCAGAAAGTATACGTACAGTGTAAACTTCTGCTAGGCTTTTGAAAGCCACTCACACATGACGTGATTTGATTGGCTGTTGTCATTTCGGTTCACCAATCACACAACTTTGATTATTACATTATTTATTGTTAGACGAGTACCTATAAATCATGACTTTCAGAAGTAAAATAATTTGGATTTAACTATTTGACATGACGACAGAGTATGAGTTCTTTTTTAAAAGCTTATTTTAAATTTGCAATATTTGAATGTTTATATTTGTTCGGGTCAAATCTTGCAAGCTGAATTAAACCAAAACCACGTTTTCTTATCCTTCGTATCTGAAATTTCACAAATTGATTCTGTTTCAAAGACAATGCAGTTTTATGATGCATGTTTGTCAAAGTTTCGGAAACCAGTTGTTACTTATTTAAAATAAAGCTGGCTCTGCTCTAGAATTTTATGGTAGTAAAGCAAAAATAATAAATAAAACTACGTGTATAAAAGGTAAACAGATGAAGTAATGGAGTGAAAAGTGTTGGATAGCGGCCACTGTGTACCTGCACGGCCATTAAACAATGCGCCACGTTGGCTCTGTGCGGGGAGTGTTATTGGGTGGCGCGGCAAGTCCACATTCACACCTAGTCTGTGTGGCTATGAAACTAGCGACCAGTAGTTATTGAATTGTGAATGTAGGAGGACAGGCGAGTTGTTACAAAAACATTAATATATTTTTTTTACCATTTGCTTTTCAGTTTCCTATAACGTTGGGTAATTTCTTTTATTTTTTGGGTTATTTTTTAACACTTTTGGGTGTACTTTGTTTTTTAATTTTAAGTAGGACCACATTCGAAGCTTTCCAAAAACAAACAATTGTATAAATCTGACTATTCAGTAAAAGTTATGCGTGGTCATACAAAAAAAAAACTTGACTTCAGAATTTTCTCCTCTTTCTCGTCCGTTAAAAAATACAGTAATGGAGGGGAAATGAAAATTAGTTAATTATAATGTGAAACCAAGGAGTACACCGTCAGAGAAAAAGTCAAGTTTGCTGACTACCGAACGAATCATTATTAACCAGAAATAATGCATGAGACTTTTTACCAAAAAAATTACCCTGTTGTCGAGTCATAGGTAAGTGAAAATCATAAATCATTCATTCAAATTAAACCGAGCATAAATACTTTTGGAACATCAATTGTTAAAAAGTCTGCCCCTTAACCCACTTTTGCCACTTTCTTGTCCTTATGTCACGCATTTTATGACCAAAAAAATTATGTAAAAAGTGCAACTGTGTAGGGATAACGAAAAATGCGCCACTGTTCTTATGGCCTCACACCCATCAACGGCTTTCGCGCTAAATCGCCAACGATGTAACTGCGCGATCCGAGCGCGATCCGATAACGATCACTGCGCACTGTGCTTACGGATGGACTTGGTAAAGTCTATCTCTACGAATAAAATGTAGGATACTGGGTAGGTCTGTATTTCTTTGCACAGTGTTTAGGGTGCATACCCAAAGGGTGCCAATGTAACCGTTTTGTTAAGCCTGTGCTGTCCGTCCCTCCATGCGTACATCCGTCCCTCCATGTGTCTGCGTCATTGGACTGTAGGTATATCATGAACCGTTACAGGTAGAGACAAGCCAATTAAAAACATGTTATTTTTTGAAGAAAAAACTTCTTTAGGCGCGTTGAGCACTTTTTGAGTGAACAAAAATCATGGAACTTGCGCCATCGTCACCGAACGCTTTCTATAAGCTATATGTATACTGCGTATATGGGTAACGAGCACACGGATAAGTCGCGCGTTGATATCTTTTGAAAAAGTCCGTCTCTTTCATTAGGAAGTTCTAATTCTTTTATCCCTTTCTTTCCCTCTGTATTTTTATCGTAAAAACCTGTGCTGTTTTATGGGTGAAGTGGATCGCTCGTTTATCTTTTGTACCGAGAGCAATCAGGACCCAAGGACCCAATGTGAAATCCTGTATTGACGATTAAAAAATACACACGTAATTATTCAAGTTTTCACTTCTGGTGGCACTCCCGGTGTGCCACTGTTTATTTTTTATTTTTAGATGTTTATGTTTGTGACGGGTTTTTTTTTAATTGTAAGTTTACGGTGAGGTTTGGGTACATTGGCAAGCCGCCAATAAAAGTCCTATTGAGTATTTTTTCAGCAGCTGTGTCTAGGTAGATATATTTTATATTAGCTAGGTCGTATATTTTAAGCAAAGTCTAATTGTCTACCCCTAACTATTTGTAAATTCCTGAAACATTTTTATGCCACTTACCCGGTCACTTTTTGGTGAGTATACCCCAACATTAAGTTCAGTTCAGTTAACAAGTCTAACATTCGGTAGGTACCTACTAGGCCAACGTGAAGACGTCACAGGCTCCTCTCAGCACTGTCGATGTTACTAAAAGAAAAGTTGTACGTTACTAAGCTCGTTGGAAACTTACAAGTAAAGCTAAGTTATGGAGACACACACGACAGTTTTATGAACAATTTTTAACTTCGGTCATGCGTCGTGTCACTTTATTTTTTTCTTTTATGAACGACATTTTAGTGAAGTAAAAGAACCACGTAACTTTAGTAATAGTGAGACGGCCTATCCTCGTTTACTTTGCCTCATCTACAATGTGTATTTTAGGGTTCCGTACCGAAAGTTTGCCGACGGAAGCCTATTACTGAGCCATCGCTGTCTGTCAGCGGGCTGCATCTCACAGCAGTATTAAGTAAACGGTTGAAATTCACATCGTGTATTTCTATTCCATGTGTAACAACTAATAATAAAAGTAAAATAGGGGTATACATTAAAGGGGGATACAAGGAACGTGTTCTTATCGGTGTTTGTTGCCACTTGGTATGGAACCATTCATGTGCGAGTACAACGTGCATTCGAAGGGTTCCATACCACAAAGCATGGTGGGTCTTTTAACTATACAGGGTGTAAGGGGAACGCTTCCGAAGCCAGAACGTAGGTTATATACAACCTAAAGCGAACGGATACCAATAATCACGTTATTTTGAAACAATTTAAAACGTTTGACGCTTCTGTAATGTGTCTACTTATGTTATTTTGGCGGCGCTTTACAAATGATGCCTAAACCTAAAGTCGCCGCCTGGACTTGGTTTTTTTTTAATGCGTTTAATCTCAAATAATGGTTCATTTAACTGTTCTCACAGCAAGGTGTTCAAAAAATGCTAAAAAGATTTTTTGATGGTTATGTATCGAGAATCACTAGCGCTATCACCTGTCTTCGTTTTCGGAAGCGTTTCGCTTACATCCTGTATGTACATGCATCATAAATTAAAATGAAATATTCCTTTCGCACCATGTTATTTCTGTGAAATAAATGATGGAAATCATTTATTTTACAGAAATTAAAGCTTTAAGCTCTTTTTGCTGGGCTGAGAAAAGTATCCACCACGGATTTCACATAAGAATAAGACACGGTAAAAATTTAGTATCGTTTGGCAGAAGGCGGGGAGTTAGTGGGGGGAAGGGGATGGGGGTATGCCCCCCCTCCTCCCTGGTACCACTCCCATGAAAAGGTAACTCACCCTTTCCGAGAAAAATGTTTTTTTGTAACCTAACCTCAAAACACTTCTGAAATAGTCGGGACTAAAAAAAAGAACCACGAACTTAACCTTCTTACCTAACCTGTCCGAGTCGAGGTGCCCCAAGTTCTGAGCTCGCTTCGCTCGCTCTTGCATTCTAAGTTCCCCTAGTAACAGTTGTAACTGCCTTTTATGCACACATACGATCAGTATGAGTAGAACACATTTACGCAACTCGAGGAGAAACGGAATTACCGTTCCGTTTGATCGATTTTGCACGATATTTTACACAACTGACAATATCTTGTGTCAGATTTGGTTGTCAATCACCCATTTTAACGTTCCGTTTTCGTTATTATTTAAGGATAGAAACTTATTTTGTAATCTTCTCGAAAAATATGCATTACCTTTCAATAAGAGTGGTAGCGTTATAATCAGGGACCCAAGCCCTACCTATTTCAACCATTTTTACCCCCCAACTCTTGCCAAACGATACTAGATCCAACCCTAAGACACCCAGGGGCCCATTTAATAAAACGGACAAGCACCAGGTGACAGGCGACAGTTTGATAATTTTCCAAGTTTCCTTCATACACTTTCAATTTGTCAGTTTTATTAAACAGCATAAGCTGAGAAAGTAAATAGGTCGCATTGTATATACAAGTAAATAGGTCGCATTGTACATACAAGTAAATAGGTCGCATTGTACATACAAGTAAATAGGTCGCATTGTATATACAAGTAAATAGGTCGCATTGTATATACAAGTAAATAGGTCGCATTGTATGTTTAAGTAAAATATAATACGACATATTTACTTTCTCAGCTTTTATCTCATCTCTCATCTAAACAATCCTACTAATATTATAAGTTTGTCTGTTTAGATGTTTGTTACTCAATCACGCTAAAACGGCTGAACAGATTTGGCACACACATCGTTTTTAACCTTGATGAACACATAAGCTACTTTTAATCTCAGTAACGTGTCCCCATGGGATGTTTTCCGACATCCACGCGAACGAAGCCTGGGCCCGGTTACCAAAAGTCGATACTTATCTCAGTCCACTGACTGTATAAAGTAGAATAATAATAATATTTAAATATATTAACTACCCCTTGAGCGGCCACGGGATATATTTAATCCCACGCGCAAAATGCCGTTGAGCGGCCACGGGATAAAATCTATCCCACGCGCGCTTTGTTGCGGAGTGACTCATTTATTTTAACTCGTGACAAAAATCGACTAAATATTTCTCTATGGTAACCGTACATTCTGATTCCATGCTCAATATACTACGTTTCAAGCCAAGAAAAACCTGGAACGCTCGAACAAAAATATTTTTAATCTATTTGTTTTGCGAGGTCTGTCATAAAACTTACGTCAGGCAGTTGTTATTGTTTTGTTTTGTGATGCTTGTGGATGATTCATTTTGTACTAAAGGTAGGTGGTTTTATTCATTTGTTATGCTAGGAATATACACACCATGCATTTAAAACCATAAAAAACATAGGTCGTCGCTTGTTTTTTTTTGTTATTGTCATTTTTTTCGATAGCGGAAACTTTCTAAGATAAAAATTCTCGAGCTCATTTTCAACGAATTACGTAATTTTTTACGACCATTCATTCAAACGAAAGAAAGACAAGTTATAAAGTCCATTTCGTCAGCATTCTTAAACAATGAACAGTCGAACCAGCCCCCATACAAAGATCCATTGTATTTTCGAGTTTACGATAAGCGGGCGGAGCGCCCGCGACGCAAATTGGTGTGATGACGTCATCGCGGTCGCTTTACGTTATTTAATATAATTCGCTTGGCCGCTCGACCGGTAATATCTACTCCGCGTAATTTAATTCCTCGGCATAGCTCTGCCGGTGACATCAGTCTAAGCGGGCACAACTCAACTGGCAAGTGGCGGTACTAAGCCGCAACTATCCGCTATGAAGAGACTTTGTACAAAGTTAGTTCGTGACGCGGCCCGCTCTTAGATTACTAGCCAAAACCACTTACTACCACTAAATACGAGGATTTAGAAGGCTTGCAACCCGTTCCTGAAAGATTAATCAAATAAATTTAGATTAGCGATCAGGATACTTTTATTTTAACAAAAGTCATGTTAGGTGCTGTGATTGGTTGATCGAAGTAAAAACAGCTATGTAGGTAATCATAACTTTTTTTAAATCTCCTTTCGGTCCTGAGATCAGTCGATTCGACATTTAACTGGAGATCAAGTTTTTAATTAGGTCGTGCATGGAGCGATATCCATTGATATCAAGCATACCGTGAAGGCTCGGCCGCCTACGCCGCCAGGAATGTAAGACAATACACTGACGTTGATATAGCTCGGTTAGTTTATTTTAGTTATTTTCATAGCGTAATTTTTTTTTTTTACTGCGTTTTACTGCTGTGTTCTGTGTTTCTTATCGTTTATTACTTTGCCCACAAACAGATGACTTAACAGACAGCCGTGCTGCTGGGGAGTTTGTTGTGCCACTTCTTCCTCCCAGCACTAGGAAGTAGTGAAGGGCGAGCGTTTTGGAGGGAGTGTCTTATGTAATTTTGACGTTCAAAAAGAGCTGACAGAGAGTCAGCTCTTTTTGAACGTCAAAATTATAGTATAGTTTGAATAAATGACTTTTGATTTTGATACGCCCATAATAGTTATTTATTATGGCATCTTATATCGATATAAAATCCTGTGTTGCTCTTCTCTAATGTTATGTTTGGCGGTGTGTCCATCAGATTATTTGCAAGGAGGTTAGAATGCATTTGCATACGCTTTTTGTAGGTTCTTAACTGGTTTGATTTGTAAGTCACGATGCCGTGCACGATGTACCACGGTGCATCAGCTACCATGCGCAAAACTTTTGATGGGAAGCCTTGGAGAATTTCTAAATTGCAGTTGGCAGCAGCGCCCCACAACTGCAGTCCTTAGGTCCATATGGGTTTAAGTATGTACTTGTAAATCAGAAGCTTGTTTTCCAAGGTAAGTTGGGATTTTCGCTCCAAGAGCCAATAGAGTTTACTCAGCTGAAGTCCTAATGCCTTTATTTTTGAACCGACGAAAAAACGGAGGAGGTTACTCAATTCGACGCGCATTTTTTTTTTTTATGTATGACCACGCATATCTTTTTACAGAGTAGTTCGATTTTGATAATTCTTTTTTTATTGGAAAGGCTATACTCGAAGTTGGTCCCATATAAATTTGGAAAAAAAACCAACCCTAAGGTTAGGAAAACAGGGGATGATTGATTGTTTACTCATAGATTTTAATACCGAAGTGTATTACAAAAAATAATAAAAAATGAAGCATGTAGTAATTAGTAGATTATAGCCACAAAAATTGTAAAATAAAAACTTTTTAACAAAAAAAATTAAACCGTCAAAAAAAAACTGAAAAGAAAAAAATAATAAACCTGCTGTGTTTAACCTTAATAACTAAGTTCGGAAGTCGGTGACTTTGGAAATGTATTTTAATTTTATGTCACCGCCTTCCGAACTTAGTTATTAAGGTTAAACACAGCAGGTTTATTATTTTTTTCTTTTCAGTTTTTTTGGCGGTTTAATTTTTTTGTTAAAAAGTTTTGTAAAGATATGTTTAGTCCAGGTTAAACGCCGATAGATATATGCCTAGATATCTTACGGACTCACACTGTGGGAATTTTGTCCGATTTAAAACCACATCAGGACATGTTTTTTCTTCTCAAAGTCAACGTGACATAAACGGATTTAGATGCATTGGCTTTTATTCACCAGTCTTTTATCCACTTAGTATATTTTATTAAGGGTAGTTTGGAGTTTATTACAAAAAAAAACTGTCCAGTTTTGTCTCAATACAGTGGTTACTAAGTCCTCCATCCACACCTACCTATTGACAGTGTACAAAACTTACGTCCCTTGCAGTATACACCTACGGGTAGTTATCGGTAACTAAAGGTGCGAGCGTGCGGGACGTAGTGATGGCGTGCGGGGCGTAGTGATGGCGTACAGGGCGTAGTGCGAGCCAATATGTAGCTTTATTGAATGAAGGCCGAGGATTACTTTGTGTATGTAGACGGTGTTTCGCCCGGACGCTCCTTTTTATGTTAATAAAGGACTAAAGGTTTTAATACGTTTACAAAGGGGTCAACAAAATTAAGAGCATGTGAGACAGTACCCTGTTTCTTTGTAAATAGGAATATTGATGAATAGAGCAAGTGGAGATATGTGTACGTCTACGAAGGTAGTAAAGTTTTTAGTAAATGATGGTCAGTAGGTACTGTACAATGCGACATGTAAAATAATCCTGTCCTATCCGTGACGGTGTTACAAAGTATCGTGCTAAGAGTATTCATGACGTCACTTCCGCAAGAAAACGTATCCTTATTTTTGGGCGGACAGGGTTATGAAACTATGAAAAATGTAAAATTTACCACGTATGATAAATTTGTCAAAAATTGTCACAAAATGTCTTATTAGTGCAACCATTTAGGTAGAGCAACGTCTGAAATGTTTTTTTGAGAAAGGAAAGTAACAGCATTGACCTGAAAACATAATTTTGTGGTACAAAACTCAGATTAAATACTTTTAAAAGAAACTTCCAAGTCCCTTTTATTCCATAATGTACTTAGCACATAAAAACACCTGCTAACTTTCTCACACGGCCTCTAAAAGCACCTTATTCGGAGATATTCTCACGGCGAACTTGCTGCGAGCTAAACTTGTGAAGTTTTAGCACTAAAAGTTGTGAAAGTCACGTGATGCTGAATACTTGAGGTTCGATCAGAACTGGGGTAATGTTTGGTGCATGCAGTTAATAGTAAAGTTACAGTAAAGTAAGTCATACAAGAGAACTCCATAACGTTATCTCGAATTATCCAACTGACTGTTATGTGGTTGTATTGTTACCCCAGAATCTTAACTGACCTGTTAAAATAATGACCCTACATGAAATAAACAGCAAAACTTTCATCCGAACCACAAAGTTTGTTCATTCTTTGCGTAAATTAAACAAACGAGCACAAAGGACGATACAGTCTCCGCGATTCAGCAAATATGACGTTAGCTTTAGTAAAACTCGTCGTGAACACAAACAAAGAATGTTCTTCTTAGCAGACATCACAGATAATAGTTAAGTGAATGTGTAGCTGTCCAGTGTGTTGTGAAAGGAATGGGCTGAGATTCTCTCTTCGTTTCATTTTAGTTGTCTGAAAGTGGTTATATATATTTATCCAGATCGACTGTCGTGGACACAAGGATAGTTTGTGACATAGATACCTATGTAGCGGTTTAGCACTTATTATATCAATTAAAATCATAATAATAAGGAAACAAATTTGTAAACACTGCACACATTACATAACCTCATTCCAAGTAAAATATTTCCCGTTTTGACAGGACATTAGGTCAATCAGTCACATACACTCACTCACGCATTCGAACTTCATTCGAGATTCACAGAGACAATAATAGACACATATTGATCATTGTCGATTGTTTCAAGAGACAAACAAAATTTAATTTCAACATTACACTATTACATATTTAACACAAATCTTACAACACACTTAATAACTATAAACATACCTCATTTAATTCTAACAATTAAAACACTCCACATCTTTTCTTATACTGTAATATACGTGAGAACGGAACGTAAACGCATACCGTAAAATGAGACACCGTGAATTTGCATTTGTATAAGAACCTACTCACAGGCCAACGACCTCAGTGTTCGACCTTCACCTATTTCGATTCACACCTGCTTTGTTCCTCTCGTAATTTTAGTCAAGAAAGTTCCACGTTTAATTTTTGTTTCGTCCATACAACTTGTACCTATCGTCCAATATCTCTGTTAATAAAGGAAGTGTCTAGATAGGGTAAATATAAAGGCATAAACTCGACAGGAGATTCTTTATTCCACCTATCCCCGAAACCACTTCATTGGTGACCCCGAAGAAGAACACGGAAGACAGACGCAGCCATCATGTCGACCGGAGCAGCGACGACCGGAGCAGCGACGACTGGAGCTGCGGCGACTGGAGCAGCAATGGCAGAGAAGCAGGACGTCTGCAGAGTCAGCGTGAAGTTGCCGCCATTTTGGCCAGAGGAGCCAGCACTTTGGTTCGCCCAGGTTGAAGGTCAGTTCACGATCGCCGGTATTACCGCCGACAGTACTAAGTTTTATACCGTCGTGGGCCAGCTCGATCACCGTTATATGGTGGAGGCGAGGGATATAATAGAAAACCCGCCAGCCCAGGACAAGTACACAAAGCTGAAAGCCGAGCTCGTACGTAGGCTCTCTGACTCGCGCGAAAAGCGGGTGCAGCAAATCCTTACCCACGAGGAGCTAGGCGATCGCAAACCGTCGCAATTTTTGCGGCACCTTCAAACACTGGCCGGCCCCAATGTGCCAGAGGCGTTTCTGTCCACGTTGTGGGCGAGCAGGCTGCCAACCAACATACAGACGGTTATTGCGTCACAACCTGATCTTGCTCTCCAGTCTGTCGCAGATTTAGCCGACCGCGTGCACGAGATCGCGCCAGCGCCCGCACCGGCGCTCACATCACCTCCCGCCGTGGCAAGCGCAAGCGCCTGCAGCGAGATCAGCGAGCTGAAACAGTGCATCGCGGAATTAACAAAGCAGGTGGCGGCGCTACAGACACGTGGTCAGGTACATCACCGCTCGCGATCCTCTAATAGGTTCGCACGTGGTAGCAGAGGCTCGACCCCAGGCCGGCGCAGCCGCTCGCGCTCCAGAGGCACGTGGAACGAGGAGCACTGCTGGTACCACAATCGTTTCGGTGACAAGGCCAGTCGGTGTACCACGCCTTGTACGTACGGGGGAAATGCCACCGGCAGCCGGAAGTAGCGGCAAATGGCTGCCCAAATAAACCACGCCGCCTATTTGTTACAGATCGGAACACTAAAACCACGTTTCTAGTGGACACAGGGTCCGATCTTTGTGTGTACCCACGTACAGCTTTACAACAGCGGCGCAGCAAGACGACGTACCAGCTATTCGCGGCCAACGGTACCGTTATAGACACGTACGGTTGGGTCGAGCTCCATTTAAATTTGGGGCTTCGTCGTGTCTATTCGTGGAAGTTCGTGGTCGCTGACGTCACTAAACCCATCATAGGCGCGGACTTACTGGCACATTACAATTTGTTAATTGATCTCAAGCATTACCGCCTCATCGACGGGCTGACTCAGCTATCATCCACGGCGTCATCAGCGGCCGGATCAGCAACAAACATTGCCTCGGTGAAGTCAGTTAGTGGTAGCACGGAGTACCACGCGCTCCTCCGGCAGTACCCAGAGATCACGCGCCCTGCGGGGAAGCAAACACAGGTCAGTCACAGTACAGTACACCATATCCGCACCACCCCGGGTCCGCCCATTTTCAGTCGGCCTCGCCGTCTCGCGCCGGATAAGCTCAAGATCGCTCAGAAGGAGTTTGAGGCGATGCTAGCGAACGGCACGGCACGGCCGTCGGAGAGCGCGTGGTCGTCCGCTCTTCACCTCGCTCCCAAGAAGGACAACAGCTGGCGGCCATGCGGGGACTACAGGGCACTTAATGCACGGACCATTCCGGACAGATATCCAATCCCGCATATCCAGGACTTCTCCCATCAGCTGGCTGGCAGCAAGATATACAGCAAAATTGATTTGGTCAAAGCGTACAACCAGATACCTGTCCAGCCAGCTGATATCCATAAAACAGCAATCACCACACCGTTCGGACTATATGAATTCCCATTCATGACGTTTGGTCTCAGGAACGCAGCGCAGACGTTCCAACGTTTCATGGATGAGGTACTCCGAGGGCTGTCGTTCTGCTACTGCTACTTGGATGACATTCTTCTGTTCTCAGAGACGGCAGCCCAGCACGCTGAACATCTGCACCAGCTCCTGAAGCGGCTATCTGATTATGGCATCCTCATCAACTCCGCAAAGTGTGAGTTTGGCCAGACTTCAATTACCTTTCTGGGACACGAGCTATCCGCAGAAGGTGTTCGTCCCGTGCCGGAGAAGGTGCAGGCGATTCAGGACTACCCAGCTCCCAAGACCGTCAAGGAGATGCGTCGCTTCCTGGGTATGTTTAATTTCTACCGCCGCTTCGTCCCGGGAGCCGCTCGCTTGCAGTCAGCGCTCAATGTCGTCCTCGAAGGGCCTAAAACCAAAGGAAACCAGCCGATTAGCATGACACAAGAAATGCTGCATGCTTTCACAGCTTGCAAGCATGGATTGTCCCAGGCTGCCTTGCTAGCGCACCCAAACTCTAACGCTGACCTTGCACTGTTCACAGACGCGTCGGACACCTCAATAGGCGCGGTGCTACAGCAGAAGGTAGGAGAAACATGGCAACCATTGGCCTTCTTCTCCAGGCGCTTGTCCACATCGCAACGGAAGTACAGCCCGTACGACAGGGAGCTCTTGGCCATCTACGACGCAGTCCGATACTTCCGGCACATGGTGGAAGGAAGGCACTTCACCATCTACACGGATCACAAACCCCTGTCATATGCGTACGTGCACAGTCGGGAGAATTGCTCGCCTAGGCAGTACCGCTACCTGGACTACATAGCGCAATTCACCACAGACATCCAGTTTGTTGCAGGCAAGGACAATGTGGTAGCGGACGCACTGTCGCGTGTGGAGGCAATAGCTCTGCCCACACTGAACTACACAGCTCTTGCACAATCCCAGGAGAGCGATTCTGGGCTGCAAGGCCTGCTGAAGAGCAACACCACGTCACTCAAGATCCAGCAAGTGCGCTTCCCGGACTCCGATGCAGAAGTATATTGTGACGTATCTACCGGTAACACCCGCCCTTATGTTACAGAACCCTTCAGGAGGCAGGTGTTCGAGAAGCTCCACCAGCTGAGCCACCCTGGCAGGCAGGCCACGGTCAAATTGATATCGGCACGTTTCGTTTGGCCTGGCCTGAAGAAGGACTGCAGGGCCTGGACCAGAGAGTGCGTAGAGTGCCAGAGAAACAAAATCTCGCGGCACACATCCTCTCCCACCTCTCCTTTCCCAATTCCTTCCCAACGTTTCTCCCATGTCCACATGGACATAGTAGGGCCACTAAATATAGCTTGTGGTTACAGATATTGCCTCACCGTCATTGACCGCTTCACTCGTTGGCCTGAGGCATATCCCATCGCCGACATCACAGCAGAGACATGCGCCCGCACCTTCATAGCCGGCTGGGTGTCCCGCTTCGGCTGCCCCCATCGCATCACTACCGACAGGGGCAAGCAGTTCGAGAGCAAGCTGTTCCACTCCATCGCAGCGCTCCTCGGCAGCCAGCACCGGCCAACCACTGCATACCATCCGGCTTGCAATGGCATGGTCGAACGCCTGCACCGCCAGCTGAAGTTGGCCATCCGATGCCACACGGACACCAACTGGCCCGAGGCTCTTCCACTGGTGCTGCTGGGCATCCGCAGCGCCTGGAAGGAGGACATAAAGGGGTCAGCAGCCGAGCTAGTTTACGGGGAACCCCTACGACTCCCAGGGGAGTTCATTAAGCCATCACTCACCGGTACCGTAGACTACACCGATTTCGCTGCGAGGCTCCGTCATCAAATGGCGAAGCTGTCGCCACAACCGTCAAGTCGACACGGCGAGAAACCATTTTACGTGCCCAGCAGCTTGACATCGGCAACGCACGTCTTCCTCCGCCATGACGCCGTGCGCCGACCACTCGACCCACCTTATACGGGGCCATTCAAGGTGCTGCAAAGGGGCGAGAAGATTTTTAAAATAGAGGTAAAGGGGAAAGAGGTGACAGTCACTATTGATAGGTTGAAACCAGCTTACCTCAATAATGAAACAAGCAGTACACCCAGCTCGACCACAACTCCGGCAAGCACACACGTGGTACCGACACCAAGCGGCAATGGCGAAAGAAAAACCCGATCCGGACGAACGGTACATTTCCCGGACTACTATCGACCGTAATTACCAACCACGGTCTCAGGGGGGGAGTAGTGTAGCGGTTTAGCACTTATTATATCAATTAAAATCATAATAATAAGGAAACAAATTTGTAAACACTGCACACATTACATAACCTCATTCCAAGTAAAATATTTCCCGTTTTGACAGGACATTAGGTCAATCAGTCACATACACTCACTCACGCATTCGAACTTCATTCGAGATTCACAGAGACAATAATAGACACATATTGATCATTGTCGATTGTTTCAAGAGACAAACAAAATTTAATTTCAACATTACACTATTACATATTTAACACAAATCTTACAACACACTTAATAACTATAAACATACCTCATTTAATTCTAACAATTAAAACACTCCACATCTTTTCTTATACTGTAATATACGTGAGAACGGAACGTAAACGCATACCGTAAAATGAGACACCGTGAATTTGCATTTGTATAAGAACCTACTCACAGGCCAACGACCTCAGTGTTCGACCTTCACCTATTTCGATTCACACCTGCTTTGTTCCTCTCGTAATTTTAGTCAAGAAAGTTCCACGTTTAATTTTTGTTTCGTCCATACAACTTGTACCTATCGTCCAATATCTCTGTTAATAAAGGAAGTGTCTAGATAGGGTAAATATAAAGGCATAAACTCGACAGGAGATTCTTTATTCCACCTATCCCCGAAACCACTTCACCTACATAAAGACAGAAAGAATAATACATTATAAGAACATAAAAGAAGAAAATAATATTATGTTAGATTTGTAGTACCCACAACAAGTGTATCAACACATGCGGACCGCAGAGAAATGCTAAAATGTTTAATCAATTAGGTACACGTCTTTATGTAAAGGCTCAAAACTGTCGCCAAACGACAGCGCGACGCGATTCTCATATAACAATTTCAATGAAACTTCATGGAAATTGCTATACAACAATCGCGTCGCGACTGTCTGAAGAAGCGTTAAGGGTACAGTGTTCATAAGTCTGCCTTATATGCCATTATTAAGCATTAAAGTGTAAATAATAAAATAAAAAACCTGAACAAACACTCCGGGAGTGCCGACAGAAGTGAAAACTTGAACAATTACGTGTGTTTTTTTTATCGTCAATACAGGATTTCACATTGGGTCCTTGGGTCCTGATTGGTCTCGGTAAAAAATGAGAAACGAGCGATCGACTTCAGCCATTAAAGGCAAAAAAATAAAATACAAAGGGAAAGAATGGCATAAAAAAAAATAGAGTTTCTTGAAAGAAAGAGATTTTTCCAAAAGACATCAACGCGCAACTCATCCGTGTGCTCGTTCACGCATAAATACACAGTATACATATAGCTTATGGAAAGCGTTCGGTGACGATGACGCGAGTTCCATGATTTTTGTTCACCCAAAAAGTGCTCAACGCGCCTAAAGAACTTTTCACTTCAAGGTCCTTCGACGACACTTCTATTACTTTCTTTCAAAACCAAATATGTCTGTGGTACAAACTCTAAGTAACGGTACCTCGCTGTGAAATCCAATAAACTTGTCCCAACACTTTGTAGTGATGAGCGCTGCTGCTAATTAGTCGAGAATATTAATTCTTAGTCGATCGACTCGAGACAGTGATTTATCGAGTATTCAAATTAGAAGGAAGGATTGGGCTTTGATTTATCTGTTTACATATTCAGTCGGTTAATTCACTGACATTATTTGCTGCTCAAACGAAAAGGTTTAGTAAAGGGAAAAGCAACTAGAAAAATCGAAGAAAGAAAAAAAGCAAAAACAGTTATTACTGGAAAATACATAGTAAATTCTTGGTGCACCTTCAATTCCGTCAATGAAATCAGTTTCATCAACTTCAGCAAAATATTCTAAGTGTAGCTTTAGATTGCAGTAAACTGATTTAATTGACTTGAATTGAGGGGAAATTCTTCTCTGCTGAGTTGCCTTATTTATTGTTAAAAAAAAAAAATCGACTCAAGATAAGCAGCGGCACAACCCTAGTTTTAAAATAATTAAAACTCTTCATTGAAACGTTCAAAGGGGTGTCTTTATTCAGAGCTTAATGAAGTCTTCGTGCTAGAGTTGTATCATTCTTCTCCTAGTTCTAGACGAGTATATTCGTGGTCTGAATTCGATTGTTTTTCAAAGTATTTAGTTGAACGCCTGAAGTTAAACGGCTTTGCAACAAGATATGGAGATTATTTGCAGTCCATTTCTCATTATTTTGTAAATATCGAATGATATGAGTAAATTGCTACGTACTTACCTGTTATAATTTGTTTTATTCCTTTGTATTTAATGTTTTGTTAGCTTAGTTGTTAACTCTATTGTCCATGTTGTGGTCTTCTATCTATAAGTGAAGTAGTACACCTACATACTATCTGGTGTTGCCCTTTATCAAAGTGTCATGTATTGTGTTGGAGATCCTAAATCAACAAATAAATAAATGTATATTTCGTCGTGTCGTAGATCATTTTAATGCAACATGTGGCTTCGTTTGCAAAAAAAGACGTAATGTGAAATCTAACAAGGAAACCAATGATGATACTCATGACGCTCAGTTTAGACATTGAAGTATGCAAGCTGGAATTACATATAATCTCACTTTATTTTAAATTATCCTCCGAAAAAAAACAATAAGTTCTATATATACTGTAAGACATTTTGTTGGAAACACTTTCTCAACAGAAATTCTTCAAAATTTATTTCGGCTTC
This sequence comes from Polymixis flavicincta, assembly GCA_949987655.1. Lineage (NCBI taxonomy): Eukaryota > Metazoa > Arthropoda > Insecta > Lepidoptera > Noctuidae > Polymixis > Polymixis flavicincta. Next base: position 24,369,911 of record OX465188.1, on the reverse strand, counting down.
CTTCCGTAAATCTCCAAGTGCCGCTCATAAAATGTTGGCGAAGCTTTTGAACCAATATTTATTTTCAAGTCGAATAAAACTTCTAGTACAACTTGTGGGAGAAATGCAATTGTTTGGAAAGTATTTGAGAAGTATTGTACAATACAAACGGTTCTGGTGTGGGTAGGTTCCCTTCGTATGAAATGCTATCGGATATCAGTAAGAATTAATTAAATAAAAAAATTGTTGTAAAAACTGATAATGTTTGAAACTTTACCTAATCGGATTTCAGATAACTTGCAACTCTATATTGTTCTCCGACTTCTACGCAGACGGTTCCGATTACTTCCCGACATGGGATTAGAAATCGTTATTGGAACCGTATTTCATTACTGGCTTTGAGAAAAAATCCAACTAAACACAGATATCCCCTAAGGCTTCAAATCAAAGGCGACAAATATCTCCGAAACTAACCAGTCGCTAGCCAAGTTGATTGAAAACCACTAAACTTTCAGAACTCGACAGTAATACATCCGTCTCATTTACTCCTACTGGTTTCACTAAAACCAGAAAGGGCCAAATACCTACAATTTGATTTCGTTTGCCGACTTTGAGTCTGATATTTTAATTTTTTCACAGTTAGTAAAAGTAAAATTTTTTGGAACATCAAAAGATGCATGTTTTGAATAATTTGTGTTTTATTTTATTCTATCTATTTTACAGGAGAAATTAAAGAGGTCAAGTTTCACTGGTAATGTTTGTGTTGTGTATGAAGAACCATGTTCATTTGGTACTACATACCGTTTGCAAGTCGCTCGGAAAACCTTGGGAAAATTCTTTGTTAACCTTTTATTTTTGCTTTAACAACAACTTTGTTTTCTTTTATTGGATAAGCATGCAGATTATGTGCTTAAAACTTCTTTAAAAAACTTTCTTAACTTAATACTCAATACTCAATATGTTTATTGCATTCCACAATGTGAACTTATAGGTGGTAGGTACATAAAGACATACATTCGTTTTGGAGCATTGTGGGCCCTGTCGGGCATAACAACATAAAAATTAGGAAGAGGGCTGTTATAGATATTTGTTAATAATTTTAATATTAATCTACTCTTTCGTTTTGTGTAGGTAGGAAGGCTTATTTATCAAGAAGATCAAAGTGAGCTTTTTAAAATACATCTTAAAATACTGTAACTTTAATACAGAAAAAATCGCATATTTATTGAGTTTAGTTTTCTTTCCAATCAACATTTTTGATTGAGTAATCTTCAAAATTAGAATTTTCATTTTGCTTCAAAATTAAGTTCAGAAAAAATGGTATGAAATGATAAATGGCTTTATTTCTGTAAGTAGGTTTAGTAATTAAAGTGTGAGTAGGGTTTAGTTTTAAATTAAAAAGTGTACAACCTTTTACACGTCAATCATATTTAAAAAAAAAACCTAGATGAGGTCGGCGTTTACTATCTTACTACTATGAGAAGAAAAGCCGAAAAAAACTGAGGTCACAGAGGACTCATACGTCTCTTTTAAAGTCCAGACATTATCCTGGTCACATCATGTGATCATGAAGATTGGTGTCTGAAATGATCGTCTGAGGAAAGAACCACTCAGATTGAGTGAACCCGTCCAGTCAGTGCACGCATTTGTCAGTAATTAACATGATAATTAAATCTCTAAACGTAATAACGAAACTCAATAATTCATAACACCACATAATATGCACAGTTGATGAGTAATCCACACATCTCTACACCGTCCATAATGTAGATACCTATCATGACTGTGTACACTGACACAGTCATAATAGGTCTCACCTACATCATGTTTTGGCAGGATTTTTCGCTTCAATGTCATTGAATTTAGCGAGAATTACTCCGTTTTATAAAGAATACTAAGCACCTGCTCAGTAACGCATGTGCCTGCATATTTTACACATATATTAGCTGCCCTACATACATATTAAGGTAAAAGATTACGTTTGGGTCTGTCTTATCCACAGCTGTGCCTAATCTGTTTCTGAAATATAATACCTATTAAAGTACCTTAGTTTTCTAAGTGACTGTATCATTTCTCTCTAAACTTCCTTCTTTCTTGCTTTTTGCAGCTCAGTATAAGAAGACGGTAATAAAAAAAACTATTACAAATATTATTTTAACAACTAATTATAAAACTGCATTATTAATAGTCGTTCAAAAACCAGGCGTTAGTTGCCGTGTTCACTCTACCAGTGCTACAAAATCAACACCAATGTTTCAAGAATGTTTGTATGCTGTGTTTACACTGCAATATAACATTTCGAGGACACTTTTTCCACAACATCTGAACAAGTATCCACCAATATTCCCTTCTATCCATCATCTATCGTCCGTGTCCAATTGGCCACAGCTCCCGCAAGGCATCGTTTACAACCAACATCACAAAATAGATAGATACAGAAGGCCAGCCGGCCTTCTCTCGTTGTGTGGAGCCCCACACAACGAGAGAACACGCGCGCACACAGACTCGCTTTCAGTCCAGCAGCCTTAGCACGAGAACCATAGACAAGCGTTTTGTCGTCGGAATAGTAGACAAAAATGACGTTTCCGTATAGACTGTTGACAGTTTTTCACCGAGAAATGTAGACAAGCGATTTCTATTCTACAGTAGAGTAGACATAGACAGCGTCATGCTAACCCTACAGGCAGTGGGTGTAAGAGCACTCGCGACTGACATTTTTTCTGAGATCGTCGTACGTACGCGTCTACGTGTGCGTGCACCTGTTTTCGTTCGTTGTATGCTGTCGACCTTCTGTACCTATTTACTTTTTGTCAACAAAATTTGGCTTCCCGCCAGCCACGCTCATTGCATATTATAATATCGTCCACTATTCAATTAGTAACGTAAATCTATATAAATAAAAAGAAAAGTCCTGACTGACTGACTGACCGACTCATCAACGCCCAGCCCAAACCCTTGGACCTAGAAAGCTGAAATTTTGCACAGAGGTTCCCTTTATAATGTAGACAAGGAATAGGGAAGGATTTTGCGAAATTCAACCCGTAAGGGAGTTAAATAGGGGATTTGTATTTAGTGACTGGGCTACTAGAGGTATTAGGATAAGCAGGGAAAGACTGTTCGAGCTGTATGGCCTTAAGCCTTACATTAATACCGAAACTTTCAACAAGTATGTTGCTACATATTCCAAAATTTTTAGAAATACCTGTAAGTTAGCTAAAGCCTTGTACATTAGCAACAAGATCCAAACAGCAGAGAATAAAATAAAAACAGTTTGGAAAGTAATTAATAACGAAACTGGTAGGAAAAAAATACGAAATACGGATTATACCTTGGAGACTTCGCGTGGTGCCATAAGCTCTAACATAGAAGTAGCTCAAGAATTTGTAAAATTCTTTACTAATATACCATCTAAAACGACGGATTCTTTAAATTCGTCCCCCGATGTCTCAATTGATTTATTAAGAGCGAACGTTCCAAGCTGTCCAGTTGAATTTCAATTTAAGCACATAACCCCTATAATAGTTTTAAAATCTTTTCGGCAAATCAAAATCAAATTGTCCGAAGATCTATGGGGAATGTCTATAAAAGTTTGTACATCCATAATCGAAACCATAGCACCATACTTGGCTTTAATATTTAATTTGTGTGTGGATCAAGGAGTCTTCCCAGATTTAATGAAATATAGTAAGGTTCTACCACTATTCAAATCTGGGGACAGCAAAGACGCCAACAATTATAGACCAGTATCCGTGCTGCCGGTATTCAGCAAGGTGTTCGAAAAGATAATGCTCAATCAAATGCTTAATCATTTTAATACCAACAAAATCTTACACGATCAGCAATATGGTTTCACCAAAGGACGTTGTACGACTGACGCCGGTGTTACCTTATTAAAACACATATTTGCAGCTTGGGAGGAGGCTCAGGATGCCATTGGAATTTTTTGTGACCTCTCCAAGGCATTTGACTGCGTTAATCACGAAACCTTGCTTTTAAAACTTGAGCATTACGGACTAGGTAAACTTGCGCTCAGTCTAGTAAAATCTTATTTAAATGATAGACAGCAAAAAGTTCATATAAATGGTGTCAATTCACATGGTTTAAAAATAAAAATGGGTGTTCCACAAGGCTCAATATTAGGTCCTTTCCTCTTTTTAGTATATATTAATGATCTTCCCCATTTATTAAAAAACCAACCACAAATGGTGTTATTTGCTGACGATACATCCTTAATTTTTAAAATAAATAGACGTGCATCAAATCTTGACGACGTAAATAATGCCCTACTGCTGGTACATAATTGGTTCACTGCTAATAATTTAGTGTTAAATGGGAAAAAAACTAAATGCATAAGATTTGCTTTACCAAATGTTAAAAGTACTGATTGTGACGTAGTATTGAATAAAGAGAAACTAGAATTCGTCGATAAAACTGTTTTCCTAGGGATCACGCTCGACTCAAAACTACAGTGGAGTCCTCATTTAACAGCTCTTGCAGGACGGCTAAGTTCAGCAGCATATGCTGTAAGAAAAATCTGCCAATTCACTAATGTAGAAACCGCGAGGCTAGTCTATTTCAGTTACTTTCATAGTATCATGTCATACGGTATTTTACTATGGGGACGGGCTGCAGATATCGAGTCTATTTTTATTCTGCAGAAAAGAGCCATTAGAGCAATATATGGCCTCCGTACGCGGGATTCTCTAAGGGAACTGTTCAAAGTTATTAATATCATGACGGTACCTTGTCAATATATCTATGAGAACATCATGTACGTTAGGAAAAACTTAAATCTTTTCAGTAAACGAGGTGAAAGACACACCATTAGAACGAGAAATAGGCACCAATTGGTTCAACCAGGCTTCAGACTGGCTAAAGTAGACTCATCCTTCATGGGGTACTGTTTAAAATGTTACAATAAAATACCTCCCCACATACTCGAACTGAATGAATCGAAATTTAAATCTTGTATAAAACGCACACTATGCAGCCATGCTTATTATAAGTTGGGGGATTACATCGCTGACAAAAATGCTTGGCTAAACGCTGCTTGTCCTGCTCCACAAGGTAGCTTAAACTAAATTGGATAACATTGAAAACATTGTTGGAGCTGCTGAAGACTGTAAAAGCTACATATCTTTGCATTGTATAAATTCAAATTTTTGTATTGTATAATTGCATAGCATATGTGTGAGCACTATGTTCCTACTATAAAGCAAACATTTACAGGGTACGTCTTTCATTGACTTGAATGTGCCCTGGCAGCTGAGAGTATGTCATGCTCACTCAAATGTCTCGCTGGTGGTGGCGTGTGTGTTGGATCATTAAGTTCCCTTCAAAATGGTTGAGCTGAATGGTGCTGATGCATACGTCATGTCCGTGAACGGGCGCCGCCAGTAGGGACTGGTCATCTCTTAGCTCCCACGGCTTATTTTAATTGTTATTTTATTTTAATTACGGACGCTTTTAATGTGCACTTTTTACATCGTTCTCACATTGATAATTTCAACATAATGATGTAACCAACTTTTTGTAACAAAATCTTGATTTTAAAAGAGTGTCCATGGAGTTTCTTGCCCGTTCTTCTCCATAGGTACCTACGCGTTGGAATGGGCAACTAGCTTCATCTTTCTAACTCACCGTCCTTGACAATTCAAAAGTGCCTGTAATTGGTTTATTTGAAATAAATGCTTTGAGTTTGAGTTTGAGTTTGAGTTTGATAAAAGTTCCGCGCGGGCAAAGCCGCTGGCAAAAGCTAGTACGTAATAAATGTACATTTGAATGTGCCGTGATATGGAAGTTAGTTAGTATAGTTTGATATTATGGAAGTAGATTATAGTCATGACTAAGTGTAAATTATGTGTATAACGTTTGCATTGCCGATAGACGGCTGCTCAAACTACCAACCCGTCGCAAAAAGGTTGACAAGAATTCATTGAGTTTATATAGACTGCGCGCATACTAGATTGGCAAGACCCGTATTTAAAAAAAAAATTTAGTTTAAACACAGTTTCAATTTGTCAAAAAAGCCTCTGATTATCCTACATTAATGACAAGTTTTTCATGAGGTGAGAGAGAGATGAGATTGCGACTAGATTTTGAACGTTTTGCTACAGGAATTGGCCTTCCGAGTATTGTCTGTCAAAAACGAACATTTTTCAAGTGTTTTTAGGCTGTTTTTGGGTTTCCACCCTTAACAAGAGAACAGACCCCGAACAAAATGAGACCAGTTTCATTTCAGAGTTCATTACGCGATAGTTCTCATAGAGTGGCAGACAGTATGTGTGAAATCAGTCTTACTTCAGAATTGAGCACAGCCATATTGTTATTTTAATATCAGTTTGTGTTTTTTTACTTTCACTTTATAAATACAAAATTAATAAACTTCTTTTTCAAGAGAATACTATGGGTAAACAAAACACTCTCGCAGTGTTTCAATTTAAGGAGAACACCGGTATAATATGCTAGCTTATGAGCAAATCTCTAACGTGTACATAATATACACGCTGCTTTTTTATTGGCTAGGGAGCTGCAACGATAGCGATCTATATACCAAATACTATCTAAGCCATCTATCATTTTGTCAAAATAGCAAACTTGTTAAACTAAGTAAAAAAAAAAAAAAAAATATGTCCCGGACCGAAATTTAGACACCCCACAACACAAAATGTAGGCAATAATAGGTACTATGTACCTACACGCCGCGCGCTCAATGCGTGGCGGTCGGTCATTGACTCTACCTATCATATTTTAAGACCCATAGGTTGAGTGGTTAAGGCGCATAACCGTGAACCGTAGGTTAGTGGCTTCAATTACCAGATTTCACGTATTTTATTTATTTACTTTGTCCTATTTTTAAACACATATCGACAAAATGTTGTTTGGGGAAATTTGATACTTAATAATAAAAACCAAAAACTTTTCCACTTTTTTCTTTTCAGTAAATAAGTTATTCTTTTATTGCAAGCCTTGTTGATTTCATTTCTCCCTTCATACTTATACGGGCTTAGGACCGTCAGAAATAATGAAGTGAATTCAGTGTATTGAACACTGGTAATTGGTGAAAAATTATGTCAAACAAACATTTCTGGCGTATTTAAAAAAGTGAAATCAACTTATTTACAATAATTTATGGAGCTTAAGATCACTTACCTAATTAATTATTTACACTACGAATACCTTAATAATTGTTCAAACTGTCGCCCACTTTGTTCAATACACAATCGAGCCCTTCTCTGTAAATTGTCTTTCAGCCTATTCAAGGTGTCTCTATCACGTTTCACTATTCTAAAAGCACTTTTAATTCTTCTTTTCAATTGTCTAACATTTTGGGCCTCCTCGGTATACACCAATCTTTTTATTTCAGACCACAAATAAAAGTCCATCGGTGTCAAATCGGGACTTCTTGCCGGCCAAGCTACAGGCCCCCCGCGTCCTATCCACCGGTCACCAAATTCACTAGTTAAATAGGCACGCACTGAACGTTCGTAATGTGCTGGGCACCCGTCATGCTGATAGTACATACCTCGCAAATTTACTAAAGGTACACGTTCTAATAATCGTGGAACCACCCTCTGGATTAAATCTCTGTATGTTCCACCTGTAAGGCTCCCTTCTACGAACACTGGTCCAATGATTTGGTCATTAATAATACCCGCCCACACGTTCACACTAAAACGTATTTGATGCGAATGTTCAGCGATTAAGTGTGGATTATTGTGATTCCACCAGTGTTCGTTATGTATGTTGAAGAGTCCTACTCGTGTAAATGTGGACTCGTCTGTCCACAAGATATTCGCCCCCGAATGACCGAGGAGCCATTCACAAAAATGAATGCGCCGTTGTTCATCACCATCGTACAGGGCTTGGGTACGACGATAGTGATAGGGGTGTAAGCCGGAGTTGTTGAGGAGCTTCCACACGTAAAATCTGCTTACACCGAAATGCCTAGCAGCCATTCTTGTACTTCGCCTTGGATCCTCTTCAAAGTACTCTAGAATTTCTTCTTCTAAATCGGGGCTGTACGTAGGTCGACCCGAACCTTGAGCATGCGCTGGCGCACGGAATTGACCGTGATCTAACAGCCGTTGGACTGTTGATAATATTGTTTCCGGTCGTGGCACTTGTGGATGCACAATACCGGAAGCCCTAAGCGCGTCCATGTGCTGGGGTTCAGCATACAATCTTCGGGCTTCATTAAGATTGTGTCCTGATATTATGTACATTTCCATCATGTGGAAATATTCAATATTTGAATATCGGTAATGCGCGTTAGCCATGGCGAACAAAACACGGAAGCGACAAGATGCAATAGCGCTCGACACATCCGTCACTTGCAATTTTCACCGGTCAACTAATCCTTTAAATGCTTTGACATGCCGCCGGTAAGCGCAAGAGTAGCGCGAACGGCGCCGGCGCGGCGCGGCGCGCGGCGGCGGGATCAAAAGAAAGGGGCGGCGCCATATTTCGGCTACTTTCTTCCTATTGGCAATTTTTATGCGCTTTCGAATGAACTTACTAGAAACACAAGATAACAGAATGTTGTTTACGTTTGTTGTAGGGTGACTATGGTTTCAAGTTATTAGAGATACTGTACTTTTGTTTGGCGATTTTTTTTTATTTTTTTATGCAATAAAGGTACCACTCCTTAAACGTTTTCAGTGCATACAACTACCCTTAATATTTTTCCGAGCCGTTTTGATTATAAACACATGTGCATTTTTTTTCAACAAAAACATTACGTAGTGGTTACATTACGTGTATACATCATTCCTACAGCAGCTCCCTAGCCAATTAAAAAGCAGCCAGTATTTAGGCTTACCTACAATTTTAGCTAAGCTTAGTCGCAGCTTAGCGCTCAACGTTTATTAGACGACGCTAACAATATGCTCACATTAATAACGCGTGTACTAATTTTGGAGTCGAGACAGTAGTAAGCAAAAGGTATTAAGTATGATTTCGTTTAATCTATTCAATCAAATCAAATCAAAAATTGTATTTCACATAAACCTGCATGGGCACTTATGAAACGTCAGAAGCTAGGTGCACGGTTCCAAATTGTCGCTTCCTATGGAGAAGAGCCGGCAAGAAACTCCATGATTACACTTTTAAAAATAATTAGCTTTAACAATGTTTTCAAATTACAGTGATAATAGGTATGGGAGGACAGTGCAGGCCTGTCAATAAGTACCAGGTACTTAGAGGAATGAAAATACAAAATCGGTTACAAATCTACAGTCTGTAAAGCCTACATCGTTCTCTCAATCACAATATGTAAAATAATCTATAGAATTAAAATGAACACCAAGTGACATGATTTTCATGACAATTACTAATAAATGGTCGATATTAAAATTGATGTATAATGTCAAATAGTGACGAGAATATGTCAGACATTGTAAAAAATAAAAATACTGAAAAAGAGCATTGTCATTTGAGAGCAGTTAATGAACTTTCACATAGTTATGCTGTTAATGAGGTACCAGGGAAGCCACATGTGCAGAAGGAATTAATGCCAAACGTCCCTGTCTTCATCGTTGTCTTCTATCTTATAATATGCTTATTATATTACAATACTTAGCTCTGAGTTTATGATACGATGAAATGTTTCATTATTGTTGAGATAGTGATGCCGTATATTATATTAAACCCAGGTGCTCAAGTTAGAACAAAATATGGTTCAGATTTACACATGGTGTAGAGATCAGCCAATTTTAAACGGCACGCCGCCCGCCCCTCCACTCATCTCTCCCTAATCTATTTTAATTTCTGAATTGTTATTTTATTTGTTTTAATTACGGACGCTTTTAATGTGCATATCGTTTTACATCGTTCTCACATTGATAATTTCAACATAATGATGTAACCAACTTTTTGTAACATTATCATGATTTTAAAAGAGTGTCCATGGAGTTTCTTACCCGTTCTTCTCCATAGGTACCTACGCTTTGGAATGAGCAACTAGCTTCATCTTTCTAACTCACCGACCTTGACAATTCAAAAATGCCTGTAATTGGTTTATTTGAAATAAATGCTTTGAGTTTGAGTTTGTCTGCTTTTTTCAAACACATTTGAAATGCTTGTATAGAAACTTTAGTGAAGGGGCGTGCATTTTTAAACTAGTACTCTCTACCTATTTGTTAGTTTTTCTGAGACAAGCAAAAAAGTGTTAATTCTTTATGGTCTAGTTTTTGCTGCAACGATAAAAAATTCAATACCATAACACATAAAATAATATGAAGTTCGTTTTGGTAATATTAGAAATGAATAATGCCAATTAATAATCATCATTCTGGAACAGTGGTTTTGCTACAGACCCAATATCTACTGAAGCGAGACTATTAATATTGATATTGATTTATCAAGTACGTATATAAGTAGCAGTACCGTAGTCCAATTTAGTTGTAGAGATAGATCGTTCTTCTTCTACTAATTAAATTTTGCAATAAAGTATATTGAAAAAAAAAAAAAAAAAGATTTTTAAAAAACCTCAACCGTTGGATATAATTATGTAAGTATTCGATCTTATTCATAAATGGTAATGCAAATAGAACACCAGGAAATTAAAAACCAAAAGAGGCAAGCCGTAAGAGTTCAAAGACATTGAATTTTTCGTTGAGTTTTAAAATTTCTAGAAAGTCTTTGCTACGCTCTTTTCTTTTCAGGGACCGAAAGTCTGGAGTGAAATGTTGTTGAACCAATTGTTTCCCTTGGACCACATTGTAACCTTAGGTACCCATGTACCTAAGGTTCCCCATGTCCCATGGGTATAACGAAGCCCGTGAATATAGGCTTTGGACCACTGTAAACAGCCATCCTTCAAGTGCAGATTTGAAATCTCAAGTGAAAGTTGGTCTCATCGGAGACTGCACATAACACTAACTGAACATGTAACAGTTCAGAACGTAATTATAAATATGGCACCCTTTGTCCAAGTTTAATGCGACGTTCCAACGAACTCAAAGTGGGGCTTAATAATTAATTCCAGAGTTAGGGTGGCCTCCTTCCAGAATACTGCAGGCCTTGATTTACTTTCATACTCGAGACAATATAACGAATTATCAATTATTTTACCTTTATCCCGATTCGTTTCTGGTCGCAAAGCACTTCTTCTTTTTCCGTATAACCCTGTCAGCTGACATAATTATCATATCAGCATTCCACACTCTTCTATGTGTATATATCTGACGGCGCAGCAAGTGTTGCCCCCTTCGTTTTTACGAAGTTACTGTAATCACAGGCATTCTAGCAGAGCGTTGCATCGAGGGTTCGGTGGCGGCTGTCGTACCACGTCCACGACGATGAACATTTTTTTATTATGCTATAACCACTAATACCGATGGCCAGATCTTACAGTCCACCCAATAGTTTCTTTGATTAACATTTAATGCCGGATACTGTATTTGCTAGCACAGGTACCTATGAACAAGAGACCGGTATTACAATCAGGATCATAAACGTTGAATAAGGATCTCTTCACATGAGTCATTCACTTCGTATCCAAAACGAAGTGAACTACTCATACGATTCATGACGTATAACGCGAACAAAATGGACGAAATGCGGCCGCATAATCAATTCACTTACAATAGGTAATCGAACTATTGTGCATCGGGCGTTTCTAAGCACATTGAATACACTGCCATGAGAATGTCCTCCAGCCGATACGTGAGGTCTCTGGAGCGAGACTCAAGCTCAATAATTAATTCGAGAATGCATCTCTATGGCTGGCACTTTTTGCATGGTTAAAATTAAATCACTTATTTCAATTAGGCACATGAAACTAACTTTTGAACGTCAAAATTTCCAAGAAACAAAAAGTTGATTCTACTTGCCTTTCGCATAAGCAAGTTTCTTGTCAAATTCAAAGGTTCGTTTCAAAGAACTTCTAGCATAATACCGTGTTTAAAACTGAACGACCAGTATTGGATGATTTTGTATGCCTAGTATAAAGCACACCGTTTGTATAATTTGCGTCTATCTACCCTCGTATCGTTAAAAGTCGATAGCCGAATTACTTAGTTCTTCATAAAAATAAGGATTAAGCTCACCTCATACCTAAGGTTACAAATACTCGTATTACGGTTTTTACAGATAATTGAGAAGACGCTCTGCCATCCATCTCATGAACCGTAATACGTATTACAAAGAAAGAAAGAAAGAAAGAAAAATTATTTAAATTATTTTTTTGTGTTTTGCCTGCGGAACCCATCGTATGCGAGTCCGACTTGCCGTCGGCCGGTTTTTTAGTTACTTGACACTGGTAGTTACAGATCTTTCAGGTCGCATTTTACTTAACATTTTGTGGACCTGACTTAATTTCGGGTGAAACTGCTTTGTAAACAATAAAATGTTTGCTTAACTTGTGAGTAAAAAAGTAGTTTAAGAATTGACCAGACGCGACTGAAACATTAAGATCTACGTATTCAATATTATACAAAGAATAGCATTCGTCTTTGCAACACAAAAGTGCGCCTCCGAATGGCAGTAACTGTCACCGTGCAATCACTATCGATTACAGCATAAACCTGGTTATTAGAGCATTCAATTAGTTAATTAGGTCAGGTTATGTGTTATTCAGTGCAAGATTTGTTACGTAGTGTTACACCTCGCAGATGCATTGTCGATTTCGCTGTTCTACATAACCGCGAGCCATTTAATAAAACAGCTCCATTATTGGTTGAGCATTTTACAATAAAAAAATATTACGGTTTTTACTAAATATTTAGTATTTTGGGAACCATAAAACTCTGAAATATAATATTAAAATTGTACTTAAAACACTGTTTTCACTTGAATGTTTTCATTTGATACACAGAGCCATGAGCGGCAAAATTTAGAACTAAAATCTAAATCTGATGTTTCATTATCCTCTGTTTTACATAACCTCTAATAATTAACCCGCTGCATTTATAACTGAAAAACGTTTATGCAATCCTGTGCGTTAAAGTTCAGTAATTACGCAAAATCGATAATCTTCATTCAGTTATTTTTGTCTCTTGCATAACCGAGATGTTTTGTAAAACGGATAGTGGTAAAACAGTATTCTGACAATCCACCTGGGACAAATAGAACCCTTTTTACTGAGATGGTTTTAGTTTTAATTCCGTACGTTTAAGAAATGCAATATAAGTAGGTGAACGATCCCAATAAATTCGGTCTATTGAAAATCACCGATAAAAACCTACTAGGTACCGACTTATCATACATCAAACAGTTTTTAATTACACACACATTAATAAAATCATCCAACACATCACACACTTTCCTTCACAACTGCTCTTATTTACCGATAAACTTCACTTAGCCTCAGACCTGTCTAGTATCACGCGAGTCACACACTGAAGTACGATTGTGAGCGAAACATCAGATACCTGTGACTATTACCATAGCGGCGTTTGTGGTAATAGATATGTGTGTTCATATTGTGGATAAAAATTGGATCTACGGAGTGTTATTATTAAGGCGACGATAGATAACTGCTACCTACAGCGATGCACTGCCGCCCGTCGCACGCAAGAGACTCCGCCTGACCGCGCATCAAGTTTTTCGAAAAACAACCCATGTTGATTTATCAAACACAATTCAAAGTAAAACCGTATACTAAATTTTGGGTGATTAAATTGTCTTTTAGATGGTGAAAGTTTCATGGAAATACATGCACCCGATAGTTTTTGCGTGATTATCGTTTTTATGTCCGCGATAGACATTAATTTACCAATTAATTACATTATGTTATAAATATGTTACTTAAAATATTCACATATCAAATGACGAAGAATATTGTCTAGTTTCACATAATTTTTTTCAAATACATAAAACAAGCCGTTTAGGCGTGATCTTCAATAAAAAGTCCTTAAAAGTCGGCTGTCTGCGCCTTAAGCGACGCTCAATAGAAAGCTTTCATCAAACAAGATTTTTTTGATTTGTTTAGAGAACCTGATTCCTAAACAGTGCTGTTAAGGTTACATAACCTTAAGATCGTCACTTGCAGAGGTAATGGCAATTGTAGCGACATTCTGTTATAAGTTTACGCTAGGTACTTATACTGCAATCCATGTATTAGTGTCGAGGCAGTATCGGTGAAAGACTTTACTTAACATAAAGTTTTAAAACGTGGATATAGTTTGTACCAAGGTGGCATTGTTGCTCGTAAATAAAGAACGGTAACGAATGGTTAATTTAAGAGTATTGACAAAATCATTTTGCGAAAACCATTCCGAATGAAAAGTATTTTTTTGAAGAAGAAGAAGAGGTCTTCCGTAGGTTAGACTTATGATATTAACGTGACCAGTTACCATTAATTACTCAAATTAAATATAAAAATAGAAATAAAAATAAACTTTCCCACTCTATACAGGATTAAGAGCGGTCGTTCGTAACACCAAAGTTTGCGTTTTATTTGTACCGCGGTGCACCCGGGCGAGCGATCTTCTTTGAAGAATACTTCGTGGACGATATTCTAGCATTGATTGGATTATATTGTGTTCTACTGGGTTAAGTTTTCTGGAGACTGAATAGTTTTTCAAACTTCTTTTGAATTTGTTTGTGACGGTGTTCAATCGAATGGTGTAACCATTTTAATTTTAAAATAGGATTAAAATCATTTGCGAATATGTTTACTATTATCAATATTAGGTAGATGCCGGATCGTTGGGGCGAAGCATAGGTGAGGTTTTGGTCTGATTAAGACATGATTGTGTTAGGTTGAACTGAAATCCATGCAAGCGCTGGAAATATAATATCACAGCTGTTTTCCCGGACGGCATTGGTAGATGTGTATCTATAGTAATTATAATTAGTTACAGATGGTAGTATCGATAAAGGTAGGATAGAAAGAAAATTGCGTTTAGGAAAAGGATAGGTACATTGATCGCATTGGGTTAAGTTAAAATGCCATAATGATATATGTATGATGGATAATTAATTATTATTTCAGTTGAAAGACGTCCACTGCTGTACATAGGCCCATAGGATCCCCCAAGCTCCTCCACTTCGACCGGTTCTGTGCTTCCCACATCCAGCGAATTCTTGTGGCCTTCACAAGGTCATCGGCCCACCTTGTGGGAGGCCTTCCAACTCTACGTCTTCAGGTGCGTACCTGAAGACGTAGAGTTGGAACTGACACTGACACTTAAGTTTGGGAATCCTTCGAGCTATGTCGGTTGCCTTGGTTCTCCTGCAGATATCTTCATTCCTGATTCGATGACGTAGGGAAACTCCGAGCATAGCCCTCTCCATTGTCCTTTGGGTGACTTTTAGCCTTCTTATCAGGCCCATTGTGAGCGTCTACATTTCAGTGCCATAAGTCATCACTGGCAACACGCACTAGTCAAAGACTTTCGTCTTGAGACAGTGCGGGATGTGGGACGCGAAGATATTGCTTAGCTTCTCGAACGCTGCCCAGTCGAGTCGGATTCGACGATTTACCTCTTTCTCGAAGTTGGCCCTACCTGGGTAGTAAATTACATTGTGAAATGATTCCGCCATTTATGTTTAATCCGCTTATAATAGCGGGAAAACCTATCGTTATCAATCGGGCTGCCACTGAGAAATTCCTGCTGAAGCCATGTAAAACAGTACAATTATTCGTACACGTCGTCGAAAATTATCCTACCGGGAAAAAAGTATCGAGGTTAAAAACCATCTGAGTTCCAAATTTCATCCAAATCTGTTCGGCAGTTTTTGCGTGATGGAGTTAAAAAACATCTGAACATACAAACTTTCACATTTATCCAATTAGTAGGTTATAGTAGGATTAATAGTCTACACGAACGAATGCGACTCAAAGATTAGCAAAATAGTAAGTAGCGTAATGCATCCGCGCCCAGCTCGAGCCTGCCGCGGTCGAGCATAAATCATGCTGAGCTCAGCTGAGCCATAAAAGTAAAATAACGTATCGCGGCAATCTCTGGAAGTTTTTCAGACATGCTAAAAGTTTGCGTCGTATGTTTTGAAAACTCAAACTCAAAGCATTTATTTCAATTAAACCAATTACAGGCACTTTTGTACTGTCAAAAAGTTGAAGTTAGTCGCCCATTCAAAACGTAGATCTCAATGGAATAAGAACGGGCATGAAACTCCACGGACACTCTTTTAAATCAAGTTGGATATTACAAAATCTTGGGAACATTATTCTTGTTGTAAAACAAAACAATTCTAATATAAGATTAAAAATAAGCCCTGGCAATTATGAGATGACCAGTCTCAACCGACAGCGCCCGTTCACGAACGAAACGCGTGGATCAGTACCATCCAGCTCAACCATTTTGCAGGGAACCGAATGATCCAGCATACGCGCCATGGATAAAATTGTTACACGGATTAAAGATCTGATTAAAGATGAAAGAGAAAGAGAGAAGAAAGGAGGAATCAGTGTTTAGCTGAGAGTTAATTTGAACATAATCACTATGATTGGCGAGTTAACTGGTGATAATCAGTAATAAATAGCTTATTGGCCTGCTAATGAAAAAAACAAAAAACGTACATTTGGGGCTCCGTTGCATGGCCACACGGCAATCTTATTTCCTGATGTGTTTTATCCCTCTATCCATCCGGATGACACAGCCATTTTACTCGGAGATTATTGTTACTATATCGATAAAATGTTTAAAAGAAGGTGGACTACGAGCACCGCAAATCAAATCAAATGAAAATATTTTATTTCATATAAACCTGCATGGGCACTTATGAAACGTCAGAAGCTAGGTGCATGGTTCCAAATCGTTGTTTCCTATGGAGAAGAGCCGGCAAGAAACTCCACGGTTACTCTTTTAAAAATAATTGGCTTTAACAATGTTTTCAAATTACAGTGATAAATAGGTATGGGAGGACAGTGCAGGCCGGTCAATAAATACCAGGTACTTAGAGAAATGAAAATACAGAATAGAAAATCGTCTACAAATAATAGTGTTGTTAAATAACAATTAATTAATTAATAAAAAAGTTAATAGTGGTGGCAAAAAAATTCATTGCACATCAGTGTGATGTATTTTATCATCCCATAATTAAAAATATTAAGTATGTTTCTGCTAAAGTGATTTTGCTATTTAAGTCCATGGTTTGTAAGATATTGACGATTTTCGGCTACAACAGCAGAAATAAGTGGTTTTTCACAGTTTCTTTGAGAGTTACTATGAAATACCGAACGAAAAATAGCCCGTATTTCCTATAACCTACACTATGAAATATATCCAATTTCTGAATTAATCATGCCCATACTTTGGCAGGAATTTCCTCATCCACAAAACATTATATTTAAAAGTGTTTACCATCGAGTCGCTATAAGCCCTTTTAATGCAACTTGGACAAAGAGATAATACCATCTAAGACGATAATCGCCTTCTGTTTAGACATTCTCCGATATTTAACAAATGTTGGGCAATTCTTTACGTGTCTTCGAACAGCTGTGTCTACAAGTTTCAAAATAATGTGTGTTGGTTCGACATTTTGAAGTTATTTTATTCTAATAAAATCTTTATAGAATATAAATATGTATTGAATGATATATTAATACATACATAAACTTACGCCTTATTCTCATGGGGGTAAGCAGAACACCACCTGCATTATTCCTGGCATACTCCTTTTGCCCCGTTCATATTCATTCGTCTTACGAGTCATACACGCGAGCTGGTTGCGAGTACTACACACCTGACTTTTCTCAACTATTTTTATTGAAATGTATTGTATATTTATTATTTTTCCGCGTGTATGTTTCAGGACTATCCACCTAGCTAATATGAGCATATAATGCGGACGTCTTTTTTATATAATGCGAACGTTAGTTGGAAGTTTTGTAGCTGTAGGTTGCTCCTTCCAAATTTTCTTTATGCAAAAGGTAACGTCTCTATATATGTCTATCCGTTAGTGCGTTTTTTATTTATTTATCTTTATTAGGTTTACCAACAATTATTCACACTGAATATAGTAATGTGTTATGTCACTGTATTAAGTGTGAACAATTGTCAGAATTAATTTCCGGGCAGCAATTACTTATAGGTAAATCACAAAGAATTAGAAAAAATAAGCTAACTTACTCAGTAATCGGCGCCAATAGTCAAATTTGTAGTATTAAAAAATACTGACATTGTACATGGAAATGAAATTAAAATTGGTGAAAAACGAATAAAAAATAAAAAAGATAAGCTGCGGACGAATTCTTCGATGCTCAGTGAGCTCTTCCCTTTTTTACTTTATATATACTTGTACATACTGTGTAATTATTATTTTTATTTTCATGCTTAGTTAGTATGTTTGTATATAAGTAACTAAAATCTAGCATAATGCAATAAATTTAAAAAGATAAAATTGTGACATTGACAACATTGGTAAAATAAAAACTTCATAACTATACGAATTATGTGTAACCTATTTATTAATCATGGGTGTAATCTGGCTAAGCTTCACTGACTTCGTCAACACAGCCGGCTACTGCTACTTTATAAAAAAGCTATTGCTTGGTAAAACATCAATAATTCAGTTAGACGACCAGTAAATTGCACACAATATTCAGTTTCGACTCCACATCGACCTGAACAAACATCGGATCGGACCGGAGCTCGGGTATCTGACACGTGACGTCATAATCCGATCCAACATGTCCCAGGACAGATCATGTTCCTCTGTAAACAGAGGTACTAGCTTTAAATATTATTAAACATGATTTCGCACAAAGAAAATTGCAACTACATATAATATTATATATTAACGCGGTAGACAACGAGTCGTGACAATTATATTATTCTGCAAAACTCAGTTTGGTAGTAATTGAAGGCAGATTTCACTCATGAAACTGAACGCGATCAGCACATCTAAACCGCGTTCAAGAGCTGTCAGTGTAAAATGTTATGGAAAATTAACACTTACAGCTCTTGAATGCGGATTATAATTCGCCCTTAGTAGTACAGGAATGTATAGGAGTTTTAAATAACAAGTACAGAGTACTACACTAATTGACCTGGGGGTGCCACGGGTCCGAATTCATGTTCTCGTGGCACCCCCAGGGGCGTCCTTCAGGGGTGCCATGGGTCCGGAATGTGTAGGAGTAAATGAAATTTTGTTTTTACTCACTTTGAATGTGACACGTGATTCATCTCAATCAGTTAATTTTTGAGTCTGAAATACAACCATTTGCCAACTTTATCACTGATTTTATGTAAAAAAATAAAATAACGAGAAAAAGTTAGGACTGCTACGAAAATGCTACGCTTCGCTACGAAAATGCTACGCCATAGCAATGTAGCGCTACGAGGGCAGAGTCGGCGACAAGGCTATAAAATCTTATCTACACGATTTACGATTTTCTTTCAATTCCATTTGCGACAATCAGTCACAAACTCAGACCGTATTCCTAACAGATGTTCCTAGCACCTCTATATTTCTTCTATTCCTAGTCGTCCTATATTTCTTCTTTCAAAATACGAGGGTAGGTTACCTCTTAAATTTTATTGGCCTAAATTTTTTTGTCCAATAAAGGTTATTTATTTCAGCGATCGATTTTTGTACCTTCGATAAATAGCTTTGGACGAAAAATAGCGGAGTCGTCAACGCCAGGGATTGTCAACATTTGTCAACGTCCCTTCCCTGGCCTGGTACTAAGGTTGCCACAAAGTGGTATCTTGTGTGTTAAGAATGCATGAAAAAGGTTGAGAGTGTCTGCCGTAGTGATTGTGAACATTTATCAATGTCGTGTGGGACAACGTAATAGTGGTTGGAACATGGGTTTTATTCGCATAGTCGGTATTTAATTTCACCTAGTGGTTTTATAGTTCCACTACTATATAAGTACGAAAATGCTATAAATAAGGCTATAGTTAAAAAGTTACGTTCCAAAGAATAAAGACCAAAATATGAGAGATTATTTTCTGAAATAAACTTAAAATAGAAAGAAAGAAAGAAAAAGTAGATATATAATAGACTCGCACAGGAATATCACAGTAAAGTTAAAAACTAAAACACTACAACGTTGCTCTAGGTACTTATTAAAATTAAAAATAGTTTTATATAAAAAAAGTAAAAATAAAAAACAAGTTCCTGTCCGAGGCCAAAAGGCCACTATCTCAGCATGATGCTGCGACATTTTAAAAGTGTCGCAGCGCTGGTATTCTGATAGGGCCCGCAGTGATGTCACGGACAGATACATAAATAAAAAAGTAATAAATAAAATAAAATAAGTTAGTAAGTGTCAAATAACTAAAAACTAAACAATAATGCATTATATGGTAAAATTATTGTAATCCGCGTGTCTGTACCCCACAAATCTTCATATTTGCACTTAGTTTTCAATTATTAAAAGTGGATCAAAATATTTCTTAATCCTTTCCCAACGTTTGATTTTTGTTGAAACAGAACGTATTTGTCAAAGGTCGCGGCAACCTATTGACACCGAAATAATCCGAGGCTAATCCCGGGATTGCTAAAAATTAATTGGATTTGGCGAGGATTATAGTATCGATCCTATGGAGGATCGCCGCGAAGCCTTATTTTAAGCCTTTATAAAATAGGGTACCTAACGTACGAGCTAAAAATATTTAAGTACCTAACTGCGTGTGAGCTGGAGTTAAACTAAACAATATGGGTTACAAACTTTTCCATTTCGAAAATTAATTTCTACTACAATAGGCACTTCACCTGACAGCTGGTATTGCTCTGCTACTGGTTAGACTGGAAATCAACCCCAACATAGTTGGGAAAGGCGAGGCAAATGAGGAGTCACTTTAGCTGACATTCTGCATCGTTTTATTTTCCAAGTAATGTTCATATTCATTGCGTACATATTAATACTTTACCTGGTCATGCAGCTAGTTTGATTTAATGCTATAACATACTCAGCTTAAAATGTCCCCTCTGCTGGGACACAGGCCTCCTCTCCATGAGAGGGTAATCCACTACGCGGGCCCAGTGTAGGTTGGTAGATGTCACATGTCTTCGAATTTTTTGGTTCTTCGACATGCCGGTTTCCTCACGGTGTTTTCCTTCACCTTTGAGAACAGTAGTGTTGACGCCTTGCATGTCTGCGTGCACACAACAGTCACACACACGCATACGGCACGGCGGGAGCGGCGTCGCGCAGCGGTAGCAGCGCGCGCGCGGGTGAAGGATGCGGACCGCGGGCGCGCCCCACCAAGCATTCTGTTTATGGGATCAATTGACGACACCGGTCATTACATTTGTGTGTCGATTTTTAATATCTTTAATTTTTTGTAATTTAAAGGTCTATTATACCTATTTCATATCATTGGAGTCTCATTATAAACTCACATCACATCAGCGAGTCCACCCCTTCGCTGCCAGCATTTACACGTTCTACATTTTGGTCAAAAGGAGCCGGATTACGGGCGACGCCGACGCGACGCGACAAGAACAAGGAGCTGCGCACGAGGCGGCCATTACGTGGACTACGCAAGCACGACACGGGGAGTCGTGCGAAATATCAATTTTGGAAGGAAAATAGATCATGGATGGAATTCAAGGATCATAGTGCCAACCTTTAATGCAAACAGAGTGCCAATCCCATCCTCGTTTCATTATAAATTCACTTTTTGATTGATGAAATTATTTAAACAAAGTAATGCGCCTGGCTGGGATCGAACGCACGACCTACAATTCGCAAGTCGCGGCTGTTACCACTGGGCCACCACTACTGTCCTATAAACGTTCATGTAACCATAGTATTTCTCATCATCATTACTTCCAATGAATATTTGCCTGAATTAAAAAACATGCATTAACTTATTTACAAACCCAAATAAAGGCTTAAAAAGCCCTCGACAAAGTGTCGATTACTGACGGGTGGTGACCCGACATTGTGACGACATCGTGACCTCAGACCCACTCCACATTGTCACGAATACGATAGGGTTGTTGACTTGAGCTTCTCGCGTTACTGTCAGTAATCAGATGTTGGACATGATAGGAGAAGAAAAGACGTTGTATTTGCTGATATTTGATATATTATATTAATATGACCTTGAAGAATCATTACAGTGAACCAATATTGAGACAAACTTAAAGTGAAGGGTGAGGCATTGTAAAAAAAAAAATGTTTCGAATTTATCCGTTGGTAATGAAATATACCTACCATTTATCTCCTCTTTGGCCCTGAAAATTCAAATAAGCGAAATTATAATTCCCGTTCGTAAATATTTTCCTATAGGGTCAACCAAGTTTAATATCGGACAGTCCATAGTACGTGAGCAATCTAATCGTTAAGCTATACAAGAAAAAAACACAAACAGGCGTTTTTCTGTACATATATCTGTACACATAAATGAAGTGTCTGTCTGTAATGTCAAAATAAAAGCTTTTTACCTAAGCATATAAAAGTATATTGCAATTGTAACACTTTGTTTTTGTACGTCCATCGTTCTGGTTTTTTTGTCTAATCTCCGAAGTGATTGGACTGATTTTGACGGGGCTTTCACTGGCAGTAGTTGATATTATAAGAAGTAATAAAGGCTTTTTATGGCGGGAGGAGGTTCCCGTGGGTTAGTTTTCCAATACACGTGGGCGAAGCCGCGGACAGTAGCTAGTTGTCATATGAAATCACATTAGCGAGTAAGTAGCAATCAAATCGATACGAAACTATTTTATCAGTAACCTCATTATTTAGCCCGAACAGCTGATCGAGCCGCGCCTCTAAACGATAAGACAAACGAAGAAGGACGGGCGGTGAGATGTGTAGCGATAGTTCTGTCTCGTCACAGCGACGCTGATTGTAAGTGAACTTGATTAGGGTAGAATGGAAGGCTTTTTTTTTTTTTTTTTGGGTGGGAAATCATCAAATAACTTCTCCCGCTCTGGGTGGAGCAGGAGGGCGTGTCAGACTTTTACTGACTAAAACCCACCCGTGTTCCTTCATTAGCCCGTATGCCAGGGGCTGTGGTATCTCTTTCAAACGAACGCACCCCTGACAGGCATCGGCCCTTGCGGGCCCCATCATTTTTTGTGCTGACATCTCTTTGAGGCGCGCGTGGAACACAACGCGCCGTCGACTTGGGCTTGGTCCTTACCGGACAGCGAGCTACCCATTACTCGCCGTCCGCAAGCCCATGCCTACGGTGGCCGGAAATCGGCCTGGGATTCCCGACGCCCAGGGCGTCTCCGTATCCTGCGGCGGCTGGCGTCGCGAGGGCGCATATGCTGCCTCTCCCTCACGTGCGCCGCCTACCTCTTCGCGAGCATCACTGCTTCGCTGAAGGAGGTTACGGCTCCCCATGCCCTCTCGCTCCGTACCATGGCCTGAACCAGGGCCGGACGCGAGAGATCGCCGCCGCCGATCGCCTCCACGAGGACACGGCGGTGCTCCGCCCAAGCAGGGCAGACCGCCACCGTGTGCTCCACCGTGTCCTCAGGGCGATCTTCGCAGTGGAAACACCCGGGCGTTTCCTCCCGCCCTATCCGAAACAGGAACCTCCCGAAACAACCGTGTCCGGTGAGGACCTGCGTCAGGCGGAAGGTGAGGACGCCATGCCACCTCTCAAACCACTCCTCAAAGAGGGGACTTACCGCCGCAATCGTGGCGTGCCCAGCACTGGGTTGCGACAATCGCTCTCTCCATGTCACCATGAGATCCCGCCGGAGCTCTGTCCGCTGTGCCGCGATTTCCCGCGGCAGCGGAGTTACGCCCCGGCGTTTGGCCTCCTCGCGCCACTCCCATATTTGCGCGTAGAATGGAAGGCTGCGCTTACATAAAAGCAATTGTAGGAAAAGCATAATGAATTATATAGAAATGCCCATGCATAACTTCGCTTGTATTCACATAATTTAGTAAAAACCTAGCCAAATTATCCATGAGCAAATAATTCAAATACTGGGCTGACTCATTTAAAATTGCAAGCTAAGAAGAAGAACAAAGAATTAATGTAAAGCTATTAAATGGTTTTTGAGTGACGAGCACACTAACAGTCAAACAGACGGCAACAGTACTGTAACTAAAATGAAGGTAAGAAACAAGAAGCAACTAAGAAATGTATGTAATCTTAATGAAGCTTTTGTTTAATTTACAATAATGAATGTTTTAGGTAGTTTTAAGTGGGTTGAAATAAATATTTACGTAGACGTAGGACTCACCCTGGGCAACCCACAAGGTAGCCCTGATACAGTCGAACAAGCTTATTGGTATATGTTAGGGTCCTAACTAAGGACTAAACTCAAAGACAGGTTAACTAGTTTAACTGGATATAATCCGTATAGGTACAGATTAATTTGAGTTGGTAATCGTATGTAGTGCCTCGACGGCCCGCATCCTGCACGCCGCTCCTCTCGTCGCCACTACCTCCAGCCGCCTTCCGCTGTCTCACGACAGCAGCCGAAGATTGCCGAGTAGTCGGAGGCGCCCGAACTGTATACAAGCAAAAATTTATAGGGCTTCCACCTTTCCACTGCACTGGCAGTATCCGCTTTATTTACCTACTTTTAAAAGAGCAGAGAATTGACTATTTCAACATGAGTACGACACTCCATGAATACAGCATTATTTAAAAGTTGCTTATACATTAAGATAGGCGCCTGTATACTAACTAGCTTGTTCGACTGTACAATCTTTACTATATTTAAATTAAGGCACTGTTGTTTAATTTTTTATTGTATCTATAAGTACTTGCATGACAATTAATACCAGTTGTGTGTCATTATACCTGGAGGAACCTTGACTCCTAAAACACAGGCTTCCGCGTAGTTTAGGAGTCACCAGTTCGCCCTTTCATGTGACTCTATTGTACAATGTTTCCTAAATCCTTGTGTACTTATGTATATTTTTCTATTAGTACAAATAAACATTTTTATTATTTAAAAAAAATCAGTGTTGTACCCGAAACCAGCAAAATAAATATCCGGGCTATGAACGCGCCACTCTCCGCTAAGCTGGGCTCCTATAACCGCATCCTTAGGCACCAGTTGTGGGTAAATAAGTAAAGTTAGTGTAATTACGTCTGTGTTGCTGTGACGAGGGAGAGGAATGCATCAGCTGTGCCGCGGTAATAAGATGACTTGACTGACGGGATTTCGTGGGTTCAGTCTTTATTTAGGGAGCTAGAAGGTATTTTGTTGTGTATGTGTTAGTTTGCGTATTGTAAGCGTTTAGTAACCAGGATATTATCACGCCGGTATTATCTGAAGAGCTAAGCAGACGTGTATAGTTGAAACATCTATCATCATCTAGGTTGACAAGTCTCGCTAGATGATGATCTGGCGAAATACGTGGTTCAAGGTTCTTCCAAGTGTATTCCCATATGCTTTTTAACAAATTTTGTTTTCAGGAGTATTTATTTAGCTCAAATAACATTACATACCATAGTTCAAAACCATCAAGGAAAAGTATTTCGATTTCTATAATTGACGAAATATACGGCACCTTTATAAAAATCCATCCCTTAAATATAGTTAATGATGAAAAACTATAAATGTCAAAGAAGCAATAGCGTAGTCGACAAACTATTCCCTCTTGCAAAATCTTCAGCAACTTGAACATAAATGTGTGAACCATTGAACCGCACGTCACAATCCAGAATGCCAGTGACTTTATGCCTAAGCAGTAAGAGCGGTTTTCGTACTACGACTGCTGTGCGGTTGACTATGCTTTTAAACGTTCAGAAAGTCGTTAAAGAGAAGTTAGCTGATGCGTCAAGTGACGAATCGTTCATCAATATTCTGAATATATAATTACATTCATTACTTGAAAGCGATCAATTCATTTGAAGATCGGTGAAGTTTTGTAACAATCTTGGAGGGAACTTTGTTCAAGAGATTGTTTTCGGAACATTGAGTTCAAATCATAAATGTATTTGATACAAATCATATATTTGATACTCTTTTATTAATTGCACACAGTTAACCTGAGAGGGGATAATATAAATTATTAAAACAGCCAATTCCTTTGAAAATAGATCACTTAAGCGATACGAATGATAAGAAGTTATATTAATAACTAGCATTAGCCAGCGGCCACACCCACGTGGAGGTCGAGAATTATTCCACAGGAAAGTACTATCGGTATAAAAATATATGTTAATCCAGGCTAAAAACGAACTATGTGCCAAATTTCATCCAAATCCATTGAATCATTTTTGCGTGACACGTTTCTAACACTATGGATTCTTTGTTCCGAAATAAAAATCAATAGATTACAGTGACTTCCGTAATTGTGTAGGCTATAAATAGTTACGCACGGGCTTAGCTAGTAGGGCTAGTGACCTATTCAAGATAAACAGTTTTAGCCGATGCCTACTTAACGTGATCCCCGTCCCAATTTTGATTTACTAAATGTTTCCAGTAAGTCAAAGGATACTCTTGTATTCAAGTCGCCACAAAGGTTTAAGTAGGAAGGCAAGTTCTCCCTATTTGTAATATCGTTCCAAGACCACAAAGCTATTTGAAACGCTAGTTATGATGTGACGCTAATAAATTTACAATCTGAAATTATTATTATGAAACAGCCAATGTAACTTTGTAAGGGTTTATTTGAATGGATCAGTCGTGGTTAACTAATTGATTATCATGGCAATAACATCTCCATTCTCCTGCAATTAACTCAATTTATTTAGGAGTAAATTTTGCCAGCGGCGTCGCCCGCATTCTGGTCGATTTACCCCCGGGAACGTACTATCGGAATGAAAAGTTTCCCATATTTTATTCCAGGTTACAAACTATGCTTGTGCCAAATTTCGTCTAAATCCGTTCAGCCGTGTTAGCATGATTGAGTAACAAACATTCAAAAATCTAAATATCCAAACATCGAATCATACAAGCTTTCACATTTATAATATTAGTAGGATTGGCGTGAATTTTTCTTTCATATTTCTCCATTATAAGTTATCTTGGTAGTCACCCCTTTTCTGACCAAATCATCATTCACACAATCCAGCCATAGATATATTTTTTTATTCTTCATTTCTTATAGCCATCGAGATTCATATTCAAAACTTTCCTCACGAAATTATCCTCATTCCTACATGTCACATGCCCATACAATGACAACCGATTTCCACACAACTTTTCAGTTGCGGTGCCAGTTTCAGACTTCCTTTTATGTACTCTTTCTATTGTCATGGCAGTATCAGTGTGGCATAATATCTAGCTGCCTTCAATATTATTGTGGCTATCCTTTCCTCTTGTATGCATTTGTAAATGTGATGCATTACCAGGTCTATCTTTAAACCTTACAACTACGCCAGATTCAATAACTTTTGTCTTCAAAATATTGATAGATCGTAGCGTAGCGTAGGCGGCGTACTCCAGGTTCTGCCCACCCAAATGAAAAAAAGGCGGAATTTATGTATGTATTGTTAGAAACTGTATTATGTTACGACCATCATTTCAAAATCATACTGTTATGAAATAGGCCTTTTCTCAAAGTTGTGAATGTTACATCTGTTATAACTGTTAGGTATATATATATGCTCGTGACTGTATATAAAATTCCACTTATTTGTTCCAAGTAGGTATCCAACCCGCTGCCCTTTTTTAAAAATCTGCGCAAGGAAGCCAGTCACACTGTGCGTATCATATGGTCTCTCCACCTCCAGCCTCCGGGCGTCCTCCCTTATTGCTGTTTACAAAACCAAAAGCATAGTCGCTTTTGACTAAAAATAAGGGTGCCATCGAACGTAATAAGGTGCGTGCTATCGGATAGCATGACTTACAAAAAAAAAGTATGTAAGTATGAATTTCGAAATAGCAAAGTCGAAAATGACAAAGTCAAATAATTTCCTCCCCAACTGTCATCGGTTCTACTGTTCAATATAGCCGAGCTGAGCTTAACATCTTTGGGCGGAGTTTTTGATCTATTGTCCATTCATCAATATGTACGCTTGCCAACATAAACCAGGGCCTACAACGCTAATATCAATAGTAACAACACCCAACCATTCTCACTGCTAACCGACCATTTTATAGTTGAACAGGCAGCCAATCGCGTCCTGGCTTCTAGCCAAGGAACTTAAACGGTAATGCATGCGTTAAGCCTTTGTTATTTGTACAAAATCCAACACATTGCCGGTTTAGTTCGAGAATCAGAAGAGAGCAATAAAATTGGGAGTTAGACGATGCTTCCGGTGTACGGTTTACATGAGCCAAGGCATATTGCCTTGGGTCATGTAAAAGTTTAAAAGTGCCGGTTTCTATAGTTAATCTTTTGTATTATTTCAACGGGTAGAAAGTGGGTGACGATGTAAAGGCATTAGATAATTCATTCATATTCATAGGAGACATGGCACTTTATGTGAAAGTAAAATGTTTGAATTTATATTATTATCAGTTTTGCGGAAATATTGGAATTGCTATGGATCATTTGTATAATGTGAAACTCATGGCAATCATTTAAATGTAATTACGTACTAGTTACAGCGAGAATACATTTCCAAAAAGTAAAGTGCAAGTTTAAATCTAAGAGAATACTAAAGACTTGCCGATAACACTTTGAAATAAATTACGCCTTGATAACTACTCAAATAAAGCCTCCTTTTCAGTCCTCCCACAATTCGATAATACGCAACATCGTTCTAACAATAGTCCCCCAACCGTCACTTCAGTGTGCACATCTCTCACAGTTTCCGTCACTCCACGCGACAAGTATTTCTACTTACACCCACTTGACTAAGTGACAACACTTTCATCTTCACGAGATTTTGACTTCGGATAGCATTGTTGCTATGGAAGTGAGATAACGAAAGGAAATCTGGCTTTAATGATGCCTCGATTGGTGTGTGTGCGGTTTCACGTACGTGTATGTTTTGGGTATATTTTGACTAAGTACGTTTAGATTCGATAGGAGCCCCTTTTCATGGGATAGTTTTATCTTATTCACAGTTAAAAGGCTGAGTGCATCTAATTCTACTTAATTATCTATACAGTGAAGCATAAACTTTGTACACCTTTTTATGAAAATTACGCGGACGGAGGAGTACCTATGTAATTTTTCACAGTTAAAGTTTATATGACCAAGGACTGCAGAAAGGTAGTATATTTGATTTAAATTAAATAAGGTTGAATTTTGACCACTGGGCGTCCTCTGGTAATATAAAATTCCTCTGAAGAGTTTCTTATAACACAATGAAAGTTTGTGTGGAAATTCC
Source organism: Polymixis flavicincta (assembly GCA_949987655.1). Taxonomy (NCBI): domain Eukaryota; kingdom Metazoa; phylum Arthropoda; class Insecta; order Lepidoptera; family Noctuidae; genus Polymixis; species Polymixis flavicincta. The sequence goes on along the minus strand of OX465188.1, from coordinate 24,340,860 downwards.
TCATGTATGCCGATAGGAAACCTCACCAGGTGCACGGCTTGCAGCTTGCAGAATACTGCGTTTTGTTAAAAAAATGTTCTATTTGCATATAGATACACTCTCATCTATCACTTTTGTTCGAAAACAAGCCCCATTCGTAAAATTAATATTTTTAGGCTGACTAAGCCGTAGGCACAACTAGAATTTTGTGTAATATTCCTCGTTGCTTGTAAACCATAAATAAAGGCACTCATTTCCATACACGGTGTCCGCCACAATCTAGCCAACATACTAACATGTTATACCATGTTTGAATGTACATTTGTATAATGTTAGTAGTACCTACGGTCATCCGCACGTGTACTAACACTTCACTCGAGTGAAGGTTTATTTTTTTTCACTCCACGTTCACAAGCCACCGACAAAATTGAAATGGGAATAAATGGTAATCTGCTCATTCTCTGTATATAATTTTTGCTGGCGAGTGAAAGATGCTGAGTGCCGACATTCAGCATCGTTGGATCGGTTTACTAATTAAAGAATATTCACTTATAATGCATTTTGTGATCAGACGTTTCACTTCTAGCGAAAGATGCCAAATGAAACAAAAGACTAACGTGAACAAATATTGAAGTGTCTATCTGCTTTACGCAATATATGTGCTCTCAACGTAAAACTGTTACCATGTACATACGTGCGGTTGACGGTACATACGTATGTAGGGTTATGTTAGTTGTACCGACGTCTGGCTAAGATTACAAGCTGGCTAGCTCTCAATTTGCGCAGGAAATGGCCATCTGCTGAGAAATAGCCCGCACTTGGTAATTTGTTACCAGATGCGGTCTATGTTATAAGCTAGGGACTATAACTTAGACATATGTGGCATGTGGTTCAGTGAAGAGGCGAATGGAAAAAAAACCAGTACATAACAAAATCTCGACTTTTTAAAATCTGTATTGTGTGATTACTATATTTGGGTACCTATTATTGTACAGTAGTTATTTACTGACAAAAAAAATATAAAGATTAAAACAAAGTCTAAAATCGGTTCTTAGAAAGCAGCTGTTTTGATTTTGTGTTATTATGTAAATGACTTTTAAGTTATTTAAATTTACAATCGTATCAGAAATAATATAGACAAACGCTTATGACTTGTGCTACAACCATCGAATCCGTTCAACCGTTAATAATATATAAAGTATCAAGTTATTGAAAGCCTTCGTCCTATACGTTACTTACTTTATTCACTAAATAAATTAAAGTCATTTAGTTGGGCAGTTGTTTTTACTAAAGTGACAATAAAAACTACTCTGAGACATTTAAAGTTGGTAAATATTAGATTAGTCACGTTACAAAATTACTTAAAGGAAAGCCAGAAATTGATCGAATATTAATCTAAACCTATTGCTCTATTGACGTGAACCTGCATCGAGTATTGTTACAAGCAACAGATTATGTTAAAAGCTGTTATAGCTGATGATTATAGACCATATACCAATAGAATTAGAACTCGTAGTTTAGGCGTACTTTTCTCACGTCCAACCACTGTCATATTAAAGTGAGATATGAGAACAATCCCAGCAGTTGATAACTCGAATAAATTCGCTGAGCTCGAGCCGCGAGCTGGTACTACACAATAACGTGTAGGTTTACAATTGTTTCCATTGTGCTATTGTGTTCTTAAGGCTTAATTTTGCGTATAACTTCAGAATTTGTGTTCTAAATGCGAAATTGCTGAATTGTATTTTACAATGTCTCATATTTATAAGTGTGCCTATGTCTAGTACTCTGCATTGCTAAGGATAGGGAAAGAGATGGACCTATACGATAATAAATGCCAATTATTTTTTACAGTTTTTTTATATATAGATACAGCCTCCGGACAATGTGTAACAGACACTTTCAAATCTAGGGATAAGCAAGGTGCAAAGAAGTTGAGTCAATATTTCCTTCTAGTGAGCTCGTGATCTCTTAGCTCCCATCATATAATATTGAATTTCATATTTGTATACCAATTACCTTGTGTATCCTTAGTAAATAAATTTCTTCAGCTATTTGGTTCACATTATAATTTCACTAACAGTGACGTCTTTGCCTCAGGCATTACTTTGAACCAACTTGAGAGTTGTATTGTAAATATTTTGTACTTGACCTTTCAATCCTTATTGGGAGAAATTTTATGTATTTGATGATTAAGTGCAGAATGGATTGAATAAATTATATGGGTTTTTTGCTTATTTTAACTGTCGGAGCAACAATAAACATTGTAGGTACTAAGGTTTTACGACAAAAGGAGGTATAATTAATTTTTAAACTGTAGAAGAGTTTTAATACTCAATCATTTATCGCATTCCACAATATGCTTAGGTGGTAAGTAAAAATCTTCTGAAACAATCGTGGACCCTGTCGGGCACAGCAAAAGAAAAATTTGAAGGAAGAGGACTTATTTAGGTATACATGCAACTAACTTATGCTAAGTATTAGTGTAAGGTAACATTTTATTAATTATTAATATAATCTAAAAAAAAAAAAAAAAAAAATCATGGCAGTTCTATATGTTTGTCAATTAAATATTCATTTATGCTATACTAACACTAATTTAGTAATTTTTTTTTTAAATTTATATGTAAAAACAGCGAACAGCATTTTGTTCAATCTTTCACTACTTGCTAAGTAAACAACAGTGACAGGAAGTATTAGAACGTCATCAAAATATACAAACTGGATTCGATACGTATTAACGAACCTTTCGCAAAAACTACCAAAGCAAAGATAATAACATATAGATGGGACCACCTGTGAAGCAGAAAAGTTCTCGTGGAACACAAACCGCCTCCTTATTGAAGTAGGTTAACTAAATTCATTTTCCAACTGAGTCACACATAATCAATCAGTTTTTCATTAAAAAAATATTATCCACTGGCGCCTAAAATATTATTGGTAATGTTCGGAAAAATATTATGATCTCTATTTCTAAGCCGAGGGCGAATAAAAACTTAATTGAATTTACTTCGATTTGGCGCTTTAATTGAGTTTACCAGAGAATTTGTGAGACCATGATGGGGTTCCGTAGAGTAATTACATTTTAGGCTTGGATCAGGCGAAAAGTTTGATAAAGCAATTTTAGAATTTAGTGCGTCTACTTATGTTTTCCAAGAATTGCGAACTTGAGTGAAAACGATTTTACGTTTGTTATTACAGAATTCCTCACTGACCACAAGTTATCCAAATTAAAAATTCTCGGTAGACTTCCACTAACGAAGAACGAACGAACTTAAATATTTAAAAATGTCATGTCCATCAGTCATGGGAGTGATGTGTGGATGGACATTACCTAGGTGTTACATGGGTAACGCCTAGGGAATGTTTGTGGGGTATTCGTCGGACCCAAGGCAGACCTCTCACAGAACAATATTATATCTAGGCCTGTTTTAGGCAACAAAATTGACGACCTTGATATTCCAACCAACATAGATATGATAATGGCTTAACATAAATAAATGCCGACAATGCTAACAGATCGTGCTTATTGTTTTGTAATTACCTAGCTAAGAATAATCTTGATGTAGGTATGGTTTTCACTTTTAGAGTTAATGGGGAGAGATAATACATTCGGTCCAGAGTCAGATGGTCAGACGCGATCTAGAACGCTGTTGGAGGCAGCATCTACCGTGCGGTCCACACTGTAGAAGACCGCATTACGAAAATGGAGACGCGTCGTTTGTGGTCGCGATCCTCAGCATTGAAGGAACGATGAAGAAGATGAAGATAGAGTCATACACCAGCATATTTAATCCCGCTATATTATAGACATACACAAGTTAAGTACAAAGGTATCTCCTTCATCCTGTTTTGAAAAAGAAGAGTGACATAATGTAAAAAAAAAAAACTCAAGCAGAAACAAAAAAAGCATCTACAGCACAAAATGAAACACTCCAGTCACAAACATGATAGACTTCAACAAACAAGCCACCTAACAAAGTAGCGAGCGATTTATTTGTGTTAGCTAACTGCGGCGTCTGTGTCTGTGTGAGCTTCCTTAACGCGGCGTCCTAGCATTGTTTACTTAGGCGTTGTTGGTTTAGGCTTTGGTCACAGCGATACACTTTGCGACTTGATTGAAATTCTCCACATTTTATTTACAGTTTGTAAGTAGAAATAGTACTAAAGGCTAAGGCGGCTTTAATAGGCTTAAAGAGTGTTTATTTTTCAAAGTTGGTTACTACAGAATTTGAGGTCGTTATTTTCTTGTTTTGTAGAATTCTTTGGCGTGTAGTGTCAACTTATATTATGTCATCATCATCATCATCATCATCATCATCATCATCATCATCATCATCATCAGCCTATACTGTTCCCACTGCTGGGACACAGGCGTCCTCTCTGGAAGACGGTTTGGGCCGTAATCCACCACGCGGGTCCAGTGCGGGTTGGTAGATGTCACATGTCTTCCGAATTTTTTGTTCTAGAACATGCCGGTTTTCTCACGATGTCTTCCTTCACCGTTTTGAAAGCAGTGGTAGTGAAATAATTTACTCAAAGTAAAGCGCCTGGCTGGGTTCGAACTCGCGACAACTTGTAAGTCGCGGCCGTTACCACTTGGCCACCACTGCTATATTATGTAGAGAGGTTTTAATATTAGCAAAAAACCTTCGCTACGCTTTACTTTGTGTACATTACTTCAGCACCACTGCTCTTAAAACGGTGAAGGAAAAAAAACATCGTGAGGAAACCGGTTTGTCCTAGAACAAAAACTTCAAAGACATGTGAAATCTACCAACCCGCACTGGGCCAGTGTGGTGGATTACAGCCCGCTCCCTTTCACAGATACGCGGCCTGTGTCCCAGCAGTGGGAACATTATAGGCAGATTATGCATGTGCTTCGTTACGCACTATAACACAAAAAGATTTGATTGAAGATTTAAGTCTGCTCCCTGAAGCTACATTAAAATCAAGAATATGTCGCCATACAAAATGGTATGCCTGATGGTTATGTCCTTCATCCCCCTGCCCACATTACCTCTGAGTGTAAACAAATTAAAGGATGGAATGGCAAATGCAGATGACAACCTACATAATGGCTCAAGGGTTATTTATTATGAACTTATGGCAATTCTGTTATTGCACTGCATGTATGACCAAATTGACCATTTTACTTCAATTACAACTGTTTCGTAATCATATATTTATGAACACTTCATTATACACCACATAAAACAAAAAGGATAAACATATTAACTAAAACTATTGAACTGTGAGTGGTATTATCGCACAAGACAACCTTTGGATAAAATAAGGGAAACGAGTAATGACCACGTTAATGTTTTAAATGTCAAATATATTCTGTGACTTTGTAATTCTTCATGAGACAAACAACTTAGATGCAAACAACCCACAAATCTTAGATACTGTAGAGTTATCTGATCGAATTTATTTTAATGACATTGTAAAAGGCCCATTTTAACTGAAAAATGGCACAATTTATTTCTGTCTAGTGGGTATCATTATTCTAGAAAAAAAAATATCCCAGTGTAAAACATTTAGGTTTCTCTTTGTGCGCTATAAATATATTTGTATGTCTGATACTTAGTTACTACGTATAGCTACAAAAACCGAGTGTTAAAAATAGGTGTAGCCAAAGAGCTCGAAAGGATAATATATGAAATGAAATGATGTTAATTATGTTAGTAAATCTTTTAAGACACTTTTAGATGAACCCGTACCCCTGGCAGGCATCGGCCCTTGCGGACCCCACCAATTGTTGCTGACATCTCTGAACCTGACAAATATTTTTTTGAGGCCCCGCCGTGCCTCCCACAACGCGCCGTCCTGCCTACCACTTTTCGGCCGCAGGGGATAGGGAGAGCGGCCAACGCTATACCGACACTCCTCCTTTCCTGCGGCCCCACTGCGTCCGCCATCAAACGGTTGCGGCCCCGTCCAGGCCACGGAAGGGAAGAGCGCTACTCAGAAGTACCGGCACTCCACCTGCGCCGCAGCCTGTAACCCTCAGCAGCGATGCCTCCCATTCGACATCGCGGCCCGCCTCAGTTGCGGTGCACCTCACCGGAACCTACTTTTTGGCCGCTACGTCGTCGGCTTTGAGGCAAAAGCCCTGACGAGCGGCCCCGCCTTTCCGGGGTTCCTCTTCGCTTCATCGTGGCTGGGAGACCACGTGTACTGACCACCCCCCCCCCCCCGCAATGACAGTGCGGGAACCCTCTGGGGCGAGGGCGAAGTACTCACTGTTCGTTTTTTAAGTCCCAGAATTAAAATCACCATGAAAAAGAAGCAATATAATTAAAAAGCGTAACCTAAAATCCCGTATCTTTAACGTCCCACATAAAATGTGTATATGTGCCAACAGACAAAGAACGGTAGGGTTTACGATAGTACTTACGTCAAGTTACGTCACGATAACGACTCACGAAATTGTCTATCATTCAGAACGTTAAGCTTTAAGCCCGTAGTGCTGTGATATTAAAGAGATGTGATACATCCCTAAAAATATATTATTAAGTATGGAAACATATATACAACCAGCAATTTGGTTCACTACCAAATTGCCAAAAACCAGCAAGGCATAAAATAGTGCTTGGTCAGTAAATCGTGGTATTTTCATAGATAGGCAACTAGTATCGTTTACATTAACCTGACATATTAAAAAACTTAGTTCAAAACTAAAACCCGTACTAGTTAGTACCTACTTGCAACTGGCGTGCGAGTGCGACCAGGGCCCTGTTTAATAAACGTTACAAATTGTAAATTGTAATTGTATTTTACAATTTACAATTCTACAAGTTTCTGTTTAATAAAGAATCCAATTTACAATTTTACCATGGTGGAAAACTGACAAAATTCTAAAATTTTGCGTACAATTCTACATATTTCTGTTTAATAAACATTTTCTCTTTACAGGTGACAATTTACATAGTTGTAAGGAAAACTGTTTTATTGAACACTTAATTGTATTTACAATTTTACATTTATTGTAAATTGTAGAAAAATTTCGACAGGTGGAGTCGCCTTGTGTCAGAATTTTACAATTGTGTACGTTAATGTAATTAGTGAATAAATTTAATTGTTAGAACGAGAGTGTCAGTAGTGATAATGCCTATATGAGTGAACGGCAATGGCGGGTTTTTCGTAAAAGGATAAACTTTGCATTTGAAGTGATAGATTTTACGTTCAACGAAAAATGTCGGGTCTGCAAAACTACCGTCTATTATTTGATAACGAATATAGGACATGATCTAAAATACAATTCAGAGAGAAATTCAGCCCTTGCAGCGCAGCAAATTTTGTGTGCATTGCACTGGATGGGCTGTGGCTCACAATACCATGTTATAGCAGGTGCACACGGTGTAACTAAAGGAACGATACATAACTGCATAAAAAATGTGTCTAGGTATGTGGCCAGTAAATTATTTGGAGAAGAAATCTGCTGGCCATCGAATTGTCTCGATATCCCTAGATTGTTAATGAAATATAATATACCTAAATACTTAAAAAAAAATAAGATTTTGAAATCTACCCTCGGTTTAAGAATCTTCAACAAAAACTTACATTTTATGTAATGTGTAAACTTACAATTACAAATTTGTAAATACAATTTTGTCATCGAAATCTACAGGCGTTTTCTACAAATGTAAACGTTTATTAAACAGCACTTGTAAATCTAATAATTGTAAAGTTTTTACTTGTAAAATTGTTACTTAATTGTAAGGTTTATTAAACAGCACTTGTCATAAAACTTTACAAATATGTCACTTATTTATAAAATTGTAGAATTGTAATGTTTATTAAACAGGGCCTTGATGTATAAAAGTAAACGAAGCAAAAGGAGTATGTAAGGATCGTAGTAGTAGGAGGCGCTCTGTAGGTTCTGCCTACCCCCGTGGGAACAAGGCTTGAATTTATGAATGTGTTTGAACCCGACTACTGAAAAATCACTTTCTAAAAGGCATGAGACAAGAAAATATTCTCATCTAAAAACCTCTCATGAAATGCCACTTACCATTAAAAAACAATACACTCTAACAGTAGTAAGCGATCTTAGGAGAAATTGGTATACGACCACGGGTTTCATAATAGCATAGTTTTTATTTCATTATTTTTAGACCGTAGTTTTTTGTTTCATTAGGTTTTTGAGCGGGGTTTTAGTTTTAAACTTATTACTTAAGTTGTAAGTTACTGTAAACGAGGCTTCTTATCTTTGAGAATATATAACGGATTTCTACTACAATTTATCGTTAACGCACTATTTTATGCCTTGCTATCTAGTTTTCACAGGCTTAAGACAAATATTCAGTGTTCGTGCGTTCTCTTTCACGACACGGGCTAACTAAATGCTTTCGTGAGACACAGCACATATCGTAGGTTTATGCGTTCACGGGTTTTCCCATGTAATGAGTACGTGAACCAACCGTTCAAAACTCAATTCAGAAATCGACTTCAAACATGCAAATTCGAAGTCAAAGTTGCATGTGACGTCATAACGTGGTTGCTCCATTAATTAACTTACGGACTTCTGCTGGTAACTCGTTTACAAAGCATCGCGCGTACTTGTAATTGTGTTACGGTTGGGAACTTATTCATGAGAGAGGTAAATATGAAGAGACGTTAAGGAGGACCTATGTGAAATGAGTTTTGTTTAAGAGGAGGGTATTTATTGAGAGAACTCCTGGTAGCGCTTCCCACCAGGCGAGATTGAAAGATTCTTTATTTTTAATGGAGGAGTGGTAGCTTCACCTTTTTTTTTAATTGTAATTCACAAAACTGATGTACAATCACAATTCCAATTACATTTTAAGAGTTACCATAAATACTTTTGATTGACATCTACTAGATGTGAATCTAGCATGCATATTTTATATAAAACACTTACAAATAAAAATTAAAGAAACACAAAACTAAAAAAATATATGTGTACTTATCCATAGAAAATGAAAAAGTTTCGTAAAGATAAGATAAAAGTAAAAAGAAATAAAAGAAAATAATCATACAAATAAGACTCTAAGTTTAGTTCTAACTGAGGCTACAGAACCAGCAAAGACATCAATTTCTCCACGAATGGAGTTGGCAAGAGAAAGCATGCGGTAAATGGGTGAAAAATTACCTATATTAGTTCGACTATGAGGTAGGGCGAAAGTCCTTCGGTTAATTAAGCGGCTGCTGCTACGTGGGATACTGAATTTTACTTTTTCTAAAAGCTCAGGAGAATCTATTACACCATTTACTAATTTGTATAAAAACAAGAAATCTGAAGATTTTCTACGTGCGCTTGGCGAATTCATTTTATAATGACTTAGCCTAGAGCTATACTAGTTCAGACTACGACATTTGTTATCTGAGTAACATAAGTGATACAAAAATCTTTTTTGAACGCGCTCTATCCGATCAGAGTACACCTGATAGAAAGGGTTCCATATCGTACTACAATATTCCAGAATACTACGAATAACGCTATTGTAAATGGAAATAGTCAGAAGTGGTTCTTTAAAAATTTTCTTTTCCCTGACAATGAAACCTGATAATTTAGATGCCCGCGTAATTATTTGGTCGTAATGACTCCTAAAACTCAAATTGCTATCTACTAATACACCAAGGTCCCGTATAGGATCAAGTTCTTGGAGCGGGCTGTTATTGATCAAGTAATAATATTGACATGTTTTCCTTTTTCTGCTAAATTTAACGAAGTAACATTTGTTTTCATTTAACGTCATTTTATTTTGTAAGCACCAACTGTGAAATTTATTGAGATCTAGCTGAAGCTGAAGAATATCGGATTCGTCAGTTATGGTTCGATATATTTTTAAATCATCAGCGAAAAGCTTGTATTCCGAATCAATTTTGCAGCCCAAATCGTTTACAAAAACTAAGAAAAATAGAGGCCCCAAGTGTGACCCCTGTGGTACGCCTGATGGTATGTCATATTGTTTGGATTTAAAACTCTTGAGATACACCAATTGTGAGCGAGTTTTTAAGTATGATTCGCACCAACGCAGCAATGACCCATGAATACCCATACTTCCCAATTTAGCAATTAGTAAATCGTGATCTACCAAATCGAAGGCCTTTTTGAAGTCGTTATATATTGCATGAACTTCTTTACCATCATCTAATGCGGATGATATATATGTAACGTACTCGACTAGGATAGACAGCGTGGATTTTTTGGGGCGAAAGCCGTGCTGGTTGTCATCCAGCAGGTATATTTTTTAAGTGAGAAAACATTTTTTTCTGAACAAGAGTTTCGATAATTTTGCCACATGCAGATAGAATAGACACTGGTCTATAATTTGCAACATCATCTACACACACGTGATGTGTGCTATTTTCCACTAATCAGGGAATACACCCTGTGCTAAAGAGTAGTTGAAAAGTGTAGTCAAGGGATCAGCCAGGTTCTCTGCACATTTTCAAAGGAAAAGACTCGGGGTATTGAATCAAGCCCGGGTCCTTTTTCACAATCTAGGGAAGACAAGTAATCCAGAACTTCTTTTACTTCAAATTTGCACCGACTGAAAGTGTTATTGTTACTGGTAACGGTTTCAATTGGCGTTGCAGTAGGTATGTTACTACTCGCTCTGTATATAGACTGTAAATTTTCAGAAAACAAGTCTTTAATCTCCTGGCCACCCCTAGCAAACCTAGTGTTATTCCAAGTCATTTTGTTTGGAATATAGCTGGTACCTTTTCTAAGCTACACATCATTGTTTTCCGACATCACGCGAATGAAGTCGCGGGCACAGCTAGTCAATATTACAATTTCAACGACGTCATCTAGCAAAAAAATTAATTCCTAATCTTCCATTCACGACACATCACCAAACATCCAAATTTAATTTTAAACTCACCCCTATCCTTTATCCAACTAAATCCTCTCGTACATTATTCTCTCCACATGTCCTCTAACGCACATGAAGTACTTGTACAAAAAGTGTCACAAAGCGACAGACGTGTGTAAAGTAACGCTGACACTTGAGAGATCTGGCACTGACTCACCGACACCACGGACTAGATATATATGCAGAAACCCAGCTCTATACCACCAACAAAAACGGACGCATCAATAGACACGTTACACGTACAGCAATGCCGATTTTGTGAGTATTGTGTACCTACTGAAATCTTTTAATTCACTCTTATAAGAGCAGCGTGAAAATTTGTTAAGCACATTGTTCAAATGAATAATAGCAGTGTAGCATAATGCATAATGTGGAGCAGTGGTAGCCCAGCGGTAACGGCTGCGGATTTGTAGGTCGTAGGTTCGAACCCCGACAGGTGCTTTACTTTTTGTAAATTATTTATTCACCAATGCTCTAAAAACGGTGAAGGAAAACATTGTGAGGAAACCGTCATGTCCTAGAACCAAAAAAATCGAAGACATGTGACATCTACCAAACCGCATTGGGCCCGCGTGGTGGATTACGGCTCACTCCCTACCATTGAGAGGAGGCCTGTGTCCCAGCAGTGGGAACGTTATAGACTGATTGTGTATAATGTTATGTATAATGCATCAGCCTGTAATGTCCCCGCGAAGAGGGAGGCGGTGCACGTGAGGGAGAGGCAGCATATGCGCCTTCGCGACCCTAGCCGCCGCAGGATACGGAGACGCCCTGGGCGTCGGGAATCCCAGGCCGATTTCCGGCCACCGTAGGCATGGGCTTGCGGACGGCGAGTAACGGGTAGCTCGCTGTCCGGTAAGGACCAAGCCCAAATCGACGGCGCGTTGTGTTCCACGCGCGCCTCAAAGAGATGTCAGCACAAAAAAAATGATGGGGCCCGCAAGGGCCAATGACTGCCAGGGGTGCGGGTTTGTTCGAAAGAGACACCACAGCCCCTGGCATACGGGCTACTGAAGGAACACGGGTGGGTTTTAGTCAGTAAAAGTCTGACACGCCCTCCTGCTCCACCCAGAGCGGGAGAAGTTATTTGACGATTTCCCACCCAAAAAAAAAAAAAAATCTGCTGGGCCACAGGCCTTCCCTCTTTGAGAGGAGGATATAATACCTACATACGTTCGACGGTATGTGCTCATGTGTGCATGCGTTTAATGCTCGTTTTATGGAGCTGAGTAACCTTCTGTACCTATCCATATGTGGTGACATATGCCGGCGACAAGAAATATCGCGTGTTAATATGAGAGGGTTTAAGTGAATGTGTGCTGGAAGTGGTTGCGAATTACATTGGATTATATTGGATTTTGGGTTTCATTTTGTCTAATATAATGTAGTTACGCTGCGCTACCTGTTATAAAATAATCTGTCTCTTTGAGAATAATAGAAATTCAAATACAAAACTATTTTGAATGAATTTTGTAATATCACCTGGAATTTGGATTAATGTCGATTTGGTGTCGACTTTAAGTTGGCATTATTCATACCTATCGTATAGTAGCCAAATAACTGTGACTAAATAACAATAGCTGCACAGGTCGATCGACCAGGTTAAGCTACGGTTGCCGCGGTTGGTCCGTGGATGGGTGACCATCTTCACATACTAAGACCCCTCCGTGCCTCGGAAAGCACGTTAAGCCGTTGGTCCCGGCTGTCATTTGTGGATCTTTGACAGTCGTTACGGGTCGCCAGAAGCCCGAAAGTCTGACAACCAGTCTTACCAAGGGGTATCGTATTACCCAGTAACTGGGTTGTGGAGGTCAGATAGGCAGGCGCTCCATGTAAAATACTGGTATTCAGCTGCATCCGGTTAGACTGGAAACCGACCCCAACATAGTTGGGAAAAAGGCTAGGTAGATGGTGAGTATAGTAGCCAAAGCAATGACGAGGTTTTACCGGCACAATCCAATTACTGGGTTGCACATATTTCTCTGTTTTGTCATAGTATCACTAACCCGAGAACTGAGCACTGTAAGTGCAACTTAGTAATTTTACTTTTCATTTAAACACGAGTCCCTTTAATATCATATAAGTACCTTCTTACGTACTCTACATAACTAATGCAATACACGTCATTGAAGAAAGGGCAATTGCTTCTAAGCCGATATAGTGTCATTCGCCCCTATCTTCCAGGGATCCCAGTTCGATTCCCAGCTCGCATCAATATCAATCGTTTGACAGTTTACTATGCATCCATTACATTTGAGTGTTATTTTATACCAAGCAAATAAAGCGAAACTGCTCTTCAATAAATAATTTATGGATTATTTTCTAGGTGCTGTTAAATGTTGAGGTATAAACGTGAATACTGTATACCCATGTTTGAGTAGCTTTGTAGGTATATAAGGGAGGTTGCTTTACAAATAATTTAAATTATCACCAATGTAGGTATTCTAATTCCATTAACATCAACCCAGTTTTCTCCTGAGACGTATGTTCATCAAAGAACAAACAGCGTTATGAGTCATCTCTTAGCTGCCACGGCTTGTTTAAATTACGGACGCTTTTAATATGCACGTCTTTTTACATAGTTCTCACATTGATAAAAAATATATATACAAAAATTTAATCCATATATCTGTTGCACTCACCTGACGCACCGGGTAAATGCATTGAGTTTTTTTTAAATATCCATTTATAGGTTAGTTATAAGTAACGGATATTTTTACGACTTATACAAATTTGTTTGATTTGAGATTTATCTGTCGTGTCGATAGAAAAGAAGGAGAAATACTAGTCTATATATATGAATGTATCTATAAATCTATATACTAATAATAAATAGGAAAGATTTGATTGTTTGTTTGCATTGAATAGGCTCCGAAACTACTGAACCGATTTGAACAATTATTTCCCTGTTGGGAAGCTACACTATCCCCGGGTGACATAGACTATATTTTATCCCCGTATTCTCACGGTAACGGAAACTCCGCAGGTGAAACCGTGGGGCGCTGCTAGTATATAAATAATAGTATTTGTACTAGCCACAAATTTAAAATATTTAAATTTTTGGCATGTTTGTTTGTTACGCTTTCACGCTAAAACGGCTGAACAGATTCGGATGAAATTTTACATGGGTAAACCATGATCTGGAGAAGGATATAGGCTACTTTTCATCCCGGATAGCAGACGAAGTCTCGGGCAACAGCTCTTCTTCTTCGTAATACTCTTGTCAGAGCGGTCGCGGTCCTCATAAAATTTCTTGTCGAGGGCCTTATGTGATTCGCCTCACGATTTCTCGCCATTTATTGATTTTGGAATTTAATTTGCACTTATACTACACTAATTTTAGCATATGCGAAAACCGAAACACGCTTCTAATATTTTTATATCATCTGCCTAGCCTTTTCCCAGCTTTACTGGGGTCGGCTTCCAGTCTTACCGGATGCAGCTGAATACCATTATTTTACATGGAGCGACTGCCTATCTGACCTCCACAACCCAGTAACTGGGTAATATGATACCCCTTGGTAAGACTGGCGTCTAATATTTTTATGTAAATGATAAATGATTTTATTTCTGTAAGTAGGTTTTTACAAACACTTTTACACGTCAATCATATTTTTTTAAAGTAGATGAGGTCGGCGTTTCCTATCTGACTACTCTGAGAAGAAAGGCCGAAACAAACTCAGAGGTCACAGTCTCTTTTAAAGTCCAGACATAATCTTGGTCAGATCATGTGAAGATCATGTGGATTGGTGTCTGAAATGGTCTTTTGAGGAAAGAACTACACAGATTGAGCCATTCAGTGCACGCATATATCAGTAATCATACGGCTCAACTCAGAACTTGAGGAGCTCAACGATTTGACTTACAATACCAAAGAAAGGACATTTGGGTAGGCCGCATAACGTACTCAAACTGCCAGATTAACATTAAAAACGAACTGAGAAAGAGACGAAACAAAAAAACAAAAATTCCACATAATCCTCACATTCACAATAATTAAAACAAAAATAATAGTATACTTCTCAAAGTAAATATTCATGTCAAAGTGTATATAATCAAATGTCAAAGTGTATATAATAATAATCAAATGTCAAAGAGCAAAACAAAGATAAAAAACAACATTCAGTATACAAAATTGGAGCAAGTCAATCCCAAGCTTTTTTGTCCTCAATATAATCTTTAACGGTATAAAAGGCTTTCAGGCACAACTTACGTTTGATTTATTGATTTAAATTTATTGAGACTTAGATCTTGAACATGGCTTGGAAGTTTATTATAAAAGCGTATACATTGACATCTGAATGACCCACCTATTGAGCCTTGTTGATGGTACAACAAATTTGTGTTTGTTCCTAGTATTAATACTATGGATATCACTAGTAGTATATTATTGGGCATCCTACTCCACCTTCCGTTCCGTCGGCTCACTTCGTTCGCCTCGTCACTCTCGGTGGAGTAGAATGCCCAATAATA
Organism: Polymixis flavicincta; assembly: GCA_949987655.1. Taxonomy (NCBI): domain Eukaryota; kingdom Metazoa; phylum Arthropoda; class Insecta; order Lepidoptera; family Noctuidae; genus Polymixis; species Polymixis flavicincta. The sequence goes on along the minus strand of OX465188.1, from coordinate 24,325,558 downwards.
TAAATGAAATCCTACATAGTGCGGTAACATACTGGTTCGGCGCCTATTCCACCCGATGGATTGGATGGAACTTATCACCAAAATCTTTTCCTTTCACAGCATTTAAATACAAGCAATCAGGAAAGTGTGTTGCATGCTGCAACCAAGGATCATCGTAAATCTCCCAATCTTTGATACTGCCTCCACAAGAAAAACACATGACTTTATCGTTTACACCATTTCCACAATAAAAAAAACCTGCATCAGCCATTTCCATCACCAATCTTCTTTGTGAATCGGTTGTCGCCCAATAATGTCTGAACGAGAATACACGAATTTGATGTTTGTTATAAATTTCATATCTAGGACAGTATTTTTCTTTATTCATTTCAAGAGCTCTTGATATGTCTGTGTATAAAAGTTTAATGAAGACAACTATTTGTAGTGACTAATAAATATACAATAGAGATGTGTGGACATATTGTTAACCCTTAAATTGGCAGTGTACTCCACCAAAGACATACATTTGGAAAAAATCCATTGTAGTAGTAATATGAAAAAATACCATTTATTATTGTTTTTAGCTTACAATAATTGTCTATTTTGGTAGAAAAAATATAAGGATGTTCTAACATTGAAAAAAAATCCGTCAAATTTAAAATGTCTTCGAAACGTTTTGGCGTCTCTGCGTCACGGGTAAGCTTTTTAAGTTTTTCCATACTTTTTTGGGTGGGACTTGTGGTTATCAGGCTTTATATTGCTTAAAGACATTATAGATAATATCAATCGTTCGTAATTATAATTGTAAATTACGTTATTGCAATTCTATCAGTTCAAAACTTTGTGTGCACTCCGTGAATACCGTTGCCAAGTACGTAGTAAAGGACACAAAATAGACTTCGGTATACACGAAGTACATTGCGAAGTACACAATGAAATGGAAACTGGCTATTTTCGTTTATTTTGATATAAAAATAACATCGGTTGAGGTGTGGATTGTATGTCGTACAGCATGTTCTTTTTCTTTTTCTGCAGTGCTTGAACCAGACACGATCGCATAAGATTTTAGCTTTGATCCCGAAAGAAAATGCATGTTCGGATGACAGTTCTAATTCGGATAACGAATTACACTTCCTTCCACCATCTTCACCTAAGCTCAGCTCTGACCCACCTTCATTAGACTCCGTCTCCCTCAACTAATAATTACAATGCCATACCAACATTGAATTCAATTCAATCATTACCCACTCCATCTCTAAAGATGGAGTTAGACTCCATCTGTAGAGATGGAGTGGGTAATAGTTCTACAACTTCTGCAGTCACCAGTTCCTAACCTTTTTACTTGTTACGGGAAGAGTACGGAATATTTAGCCTTGGAACAATAAGAGCAAACCGACTCAGGGGTTGTCAAGATCTGTTACCCTCTGAAAAAGAAATAGAAAAGAAAAGGAGAGAATGCAGTGCCCAAGTAGTGTGCAATAGCAACAAATTAGCTGTCGTCAAGTGGAACGATAACAAGGAGTTGCGCGTACAAGTTCCTACGTGGATTCTCATCGTATTGAATGTTGACTGCCCCCAACTTGTGAAGCAGTACAATAAGCATATGTGGGCGTAAATTTAGCAGATATGCTTATCTCTTTGTACCGGACCCCGTTCAAGAGCCGTTGGTGGAAATTGGGAATATTTTCGTAATTGCTGGATATATGCATAAACAACAGCTGGCTTCTTTGCAGGCGAGATGGGAGAGTTAAAAAGTATCTAAAAGAATTAGGGCTTGATTTATTTGAAGAACTCTGTCTGGCTGGAAAAATCACCAAGTCAAGTGGAAGTATGAAGAAGACGAAGGGGAGAATAATACAGACTGTGCGGAAAATATGACGGAGTTAACGCAATGCATGGGGGCTATACATGCTATAATTGATGAATGTGGTATAGACCTTGTTTATATTCTTGGGGACTTCAATGCACATCCAAATGAAAACTTCTATAATGAGCTATTCAGTTTTTGTGATGATCTGAACTGGGTATGTGCCGATATTGTTAAATGTGGGGTGGACTCTGATACGCACACTTTTGTAAGTGAAGCGCATGGTAGTAAGCGTTGGTTAGACCACATAGTTGTTACTAGTGCAGCGTGGCCCTCTGTTACAGACATCTGGGTTCATTACAATGTGTATTGGTCTGACCACTATCCCGTGTCCGTTAAGTGTAATTTTAGTATGTTTCAATCTAAAAATGTGATTCCTGTAGTAATTAAAAGTAAAGTGACCTGGGGTGAAAGAAAACCAGAACAAATCTCTATGTATACAAACCTTTGCAATAAATTGTTAAAACAAATTGACTTTCCAATGGAATTAAGAAAATGCTGTGATAAACGTTGTATGAATACGGAGCATAGACAAATCTTAGATAATTTGTATACTAAGATTGTCTCAACACTTAGTGAGGCCTCAGAGTCTAGCTATAGGGTGGCTACGAGTGTTAGGAAAAAACAAGTTATGGGGTGGAATAAGTATGTTAGTGAAGCTCATAGGGTGGCCAGGCTTGACTTTCAGAACTGGTTACTGTTTGGTAAACCTAAAGCAGGTTTCATTCGAGAAGCAATGTGTAATAGCAGAAGGACCTTTAAAGCTAGGCTTAAATGGTGTCAACAACACCAGGAGCAGATAAGGATGGACCGACTTGCGACTCTGCATTCCAATAATAAGTTTCGGGAATTTTGGAAACACACCAATAAGCTGAACATCAGGTCAGGCGTACCTTTGAGTATCGAAGGTGTCACCGATGCAAAGATGATCGCTAACATGTTTAAAGATCACTTTGCAGTGGAATCCCCTTTAGACGCTTCTGAGTGGGTGCTGGACGCTGACTCCGTGTGTGAAAATATAAGACTAAAAGTGAGTGCGTTGGACATACGAAAGATTTTAAATAATATGAAAGGTGGGAAATCACCGGGACATGACGGGCTCAGCGTCGAACATCTGCAAAATGCAGGGCCGCATATATCTAGACTTTTATCGATGTTTTATAATCTGTGCATTGGACACTCCTACCTACCCAGTGAACTAACGAAAACAATAATTACTCCCATAATAAAAAACAAGACGGGAGATAGCTCGGTCAAATCTAATTATAGGCCAATTTCACTGGCCACCGTTATTGCAAAGGTTCTAGACAGTGTGCTTGAGGCTCAGTTAAAGGAGTTTGTACACCTACACGATGCTCAGTTTGGTTTTCGCGCTGGACTTTCTACAGAGAGTGCTATACTGAGCCTGAAGCACACTGTTGAGTATTACACGAGTAGGAAAACGCCCATTTATGCTTGTTATTTAGACCTTTCTAAAGCTTTTGACCTTGTTACTTATGATAAACTCTGGGATAAGCTTAAACAAACCGATTTACCGGGTGAGACAATTGATATCCTAAAGTTTTGGTATCAGAGTCAGGTCAATTATGTAAAGTGGGCTGGCATCTTATCGGATCCATATGGACTACAATGTGGAGTAAGACAGGGTGGATTGTCATCCCCAATTTTGTTTAATCTTTATATAAATGCGCTAATCGTTGAGCTCAGCAGCATGCATGTCGGCTGTCACATAGATAATATTTGCATAAATAATCTGAGTTATGCAGATGACATGGTGCTGCTGAGCCCAACGATCGGCGGACTTAGGAAACTAGTTAATGTGTGTGAGACGTACGCGGCTAGTCATGGCCTCAAATATAATGTCTCAAAAAGTGAGCTCATGGTATTTAAGGCAGGTACCAAGTCGCCAGATCGGATTCCTCCCGTGACTCTGAATGGAACACCCATGAAAGTGGTCACCTGTTTTAAATATCTTGGGCACATAGTCACCGATCTCCTACGTGACGATGAAGACATGGACAGGGAGCGTAGGGCGTTGTCGATCAGAGCGAACATGATAGCCCACAGATTTAAACGTTGTAATGCTCAAGTTAAAATTACACTGTTCAGAGCGCATTGTACATCATTATACACGTGCTGCCTGTGGGCTCATTATTCGCAAAGATCATATAGCGCCCTACGCGTCCAATATAACAATGCGTTCAGGGCGTTGTTGGGGCTGCCGCGCTGGTGCAGTGCGTCGGGCATGTTCGCGGACGCACACGTCGACGGCTTCCACGCGGTGCTCCGCAAACGATGCGCTGCGGCGCTCGGCAGGTTGCGCGCCAGCACCAACAGCATCCTGGCTGTTATTGCGGATAGGCTGGACACGCGATACGTCCAGCACTGGGTTAATACCCACATTAGGATATAAGTAATTTTAATTATACTAACACTAGTTTCATAAGTTATACTCTACTAACATCTATGGATTACTTATAAGTCCGAAATAAAATGTTTTTATTTTATTTTATTTTATTTTTTTATTTTTTTATAATACAGAAAACTACAGCTGAACGGCCGGTAGATAGTGTCGGGTACGATGCCGTCGGATATTTTCCAGAATCGGCAAATAAGCAATCACGCTGTAGGTTTTGCAAAGAGGGAAGAACTACAGTATTTTGCGTGAAGTGCAATATACATCTGTGTTTTGTGGTAGCCAATTTCACACCGATTAAATATTGTTTAGTAAGAATAGTTATTAATAAAGTAGACATTTAACTATGATTTGTTTTATTGATATCTTGGCACCGTGATCCACGTAGTACAAACATAAGAAGACATACTTTACATTAAACTTGGCAATGTACTCTCCGGAGTACATAGATTTTCGCGAAAACTGTAATAGGTAGATTTATTTCACAATTTTTTTCAGTCCTCTGGTTACGTAATAAACCAGGCAATAACAAAAAATCATTATTTTTCAAAAATATATTCATTTGCCAATTTAAGGGTTAATATAGATATCTGATGACTGTAATGTGTTGACTTACTTTGCTCGATCCGTGCATAGGTATAATATGCTTACATACTAAATAGTAAACTAAACGTTCACAAAATTCATAACAACATATAAATGTCGATGTAATCGATTAATTGACCCATTGTTGTTATAATCATTTCAATGAGACACCATGAAATTTGTAAAACAACCACATTCGTTAAATGTAAAAAAACTTTGCGTTCAGTCTGAGGAAACTGGTTTTCGTCATGGAGAATTATTACCTAAATCCATACGATGCATCATTTGTGGACCGTCAAATTGTGGAAAAACTAATTTATTAGTTGGTCTTCTTATACATGAGAATGGATTAAGATTTCAAAATGTTTATGTTTATTCGAAAACCTTGCAACAACCAAGTACGTATTTTTAGAAAAAGTTTTGCAACGAGTACCAGATATTTCGTTCCAGAAATACCATGAAAATGAGCAAGTAATAAGTGTTCAGACCGCAAAACCAAATTCTGTGATTGTATTTGATGATGTTGCTTGTGAAAATCAAAACAGTATGCGCGATTTTTTTACAATGGGGAGACATAAATTCATCGACTGTTTTTATCTAAATCAGACATATAGTAAAATCCCTAAGCAACTAGTAAGAGACAATGCGAACCTTATCGTACTTTTTAAACAAGATGAAAAAAATATGAGACATGTTTATGATGAACACGTCAACACTGACATGTCATGGATTGAATTTCGTGAAATGTGTTCAAAAATATGGAGTGAGCCGTTCAATTACGTTGTAATTAATAAAGATTGTTCCAAAAACAGAGGGTGTTATAGAAGTAAATTTGACACGTTTGCAGTCTTTGACTAAGAACACGAATACGTAAGTATATAAGACCATTACCTGCATGTCATTATTATTCACCTTACAACGCTAAATCAATTACGACCTATTCTACCAATATGGAAAAATCATTGAAACGACAAATTGTTGATGCGGCAGAAGCTGTAAAGATAAAAGTAAGAAAAATGAGAGATGCTGAGATTACCAATAAACAAGCACTGGAATCTGTTTTCAAACCTGTAACAGAACCTCTCAACCTAATTGCTAATGCTAGTAAGCAAACTCCGTTTCTGCATGCTAGTAATGATTTTGGCGATGTTCCGTTTACTAACGAAACTTTGCAGAAAGAAGGAACTGGTAGCGCAGGAAATGATGGTAATAATGACGATGAAGACAAATATGAATCCGATATCAACAGTGAGTCTTCTTATGAATCAGTAGTTGAAACGAATCAAGATTGTGATACGTCATCCTGGTCAGTATCTTCAGAAGCGTTGGTAGATATTCCATTTGGGGTTAGAGCAGACCGCGGGAAACTAATGTTAGGTTCTGCTTGCATAACAATCAGCGATCAATACATTATCGTGGCTGGACGTAAATACCGAAATACCTCTGGTTTAAAACAGTTGTTGCTTAAGAAAGATGTTAAGTCTACATCTTTGCTTGGTTACAGATAGCGATATGCAAAATTATAAGTCGATGCTACTTGATACAAATGCACATCGTCGAGACTATGAGCCAAATAAGCCAATAAAAAGTAATAAAGGACAAAAATATTTGCAAGTTATTAAACCTCTTTTTAAGCTGAAGAATGCAGTTCAGGGAAAGGGTCTACCGTTACTAAAAAGGTGGAAAAAAAACGTAGATTTAGTGTACTGGGATAATCCTAATGAATTAGTGGAAAGGTTGAAATTATTAATTGCGTCTAGAGATGCTGGCAACACAGGATTAGATAATGAAATTATATCTATCATTGAAGAATTGCGTGAAAGTAAAGTTATAAATAAATAAATATTTTAAAACGTGTTTATTTTACTAATAACCTTTCAATACAATACACCTTAATCATGAACGTAGACAAATTCGGACACTACATTCACAAAAGAATGCGTTTATCAGAGTTATTCGAGTTTAATGAGAATGCATTGTTAAAATCGGAAAACGGAGATTTTGATTTAAAAACATCAAGACTAAGAGGAATTAGATCTCCAGTAGAAGCAGACGATGCTGTGAACAAGGATTATGTTGATCGTATCAATGATAACACGTTAAAAGAATTAAATAATTTGGCTGTGAATAAGGATTATGTAGATCGATTGAATGCTAATATGCTAAAAGAATTTAATAATATGATTGGTTCATTGCGTTCTCAAATCATAAAAGATGCAAAAGGTGCAGTTCAAACTACTTTAAAAGCAAGAATACCTGAGGTTTCAAATCATTTGCAAGATACGTTTTATACTAAAGCAGAGGTAGATAAATTACTTCAAAAAACTCCGTAATGGTAAAACAGCAAATTGTAAATGAAATACACAAAGCGGCTCGGAGAAATTTCCTTCGACGTTCTGTTATTTTGAAAGGAATCCACGACTTATGGCAAGCAGATTTGATGGACATGCAAAACCTGAAAAAGTATAACAAAGGTTACAATTTCATCTTAGTGGTGATTGACTGCTTCTCAAAATATGCCTGGGCTGAACCATTAAAATCGAAAAATAAATTTGTCGTTACTCGTGCATTCGAACATATTCTGCTTAGTAGCCATAACAATCCTGTTAACTTACAAACTGATATGGGGACAGAATTTTATAACACCACTTTTCAAACACTTATGAAAAAGCATAATATTAACCATTACTCATCGTTTTCTACTAAAAAAGCATCAATTGTAGAGAGATTGATTAGAACTGTAAAAAATAGATTATATAAATATTTTAGTTTCAGTGGAAAATATAAGTGGTTAGGTTTACCATTGGAAGATACGATGAAGGAATATAACAACACAAAACATCGTACTATTCAATTTAAACCGGTTGATGTGAATAAATGTAATGAACAAGTAATAAAAGAAAATTTAAAAAAAATAAACAAACATGATTTAGTTCAGTGGAAGCCTAAATTCAAAGTAGGTGATTGTGTTCGTATAAGTAAATACAAACATAATTTTGAGAAAGGTTACACTCCTAATTGGTCAACTGAATTATTTATTATAAAAAAGGTAAATAAAACATTACCAGTGACGTATCATATAGAAGATCAACGAAAGCAAAACATTTTAGGAGCTTTTTATGAACAAGAACTGCAAAGATCTAACTATCCTGATGTTTATTTAATAGAAAAGGTTTTGAAAAAGAAAGGAAATAAATTGTACGTCAAATGGTTAGGTCTAAACAGTGCAGAAAACAGTTGGATTGAAAAAGCTGCAATAATGGACTAAGATGTTATATAATCATTTTTCATTTAAAACCCTATCATTATAATTTGGGTAATGAAAGGGGGTGGACTAGTTAACAGCATAATCAATCGTCTACCATTCGAAGTTCATTTGCCAGGATACAATTATTGCGGACCAGGAACCAAACTTCACAAACGCTTAGCACGAGGTGACCGAGGTGTAAATAAGCTAGACGAAGCTTGCATGCAACACGATATTGCGTATACAAACCATACAGACTTATCAAATCGCCACAAAGCCGATTTACAACTACTTAACATGGCTAAACAAAGACTTAAATCAAAAGATGCAGGGAAAGGAGAAAAACTGAGCTCTTGGCTAGTGAACAAAGTTATGAAAGCGAAACTAAAGTCTGGATCCGGCATTAAAACATTCAAAAGCTTAGTTTCAAAAATAAAATCAAAAATTAAGAAAGTCAAAAGCAAAGATAATAAGACTTTAATAAAAGCAGCTTACTTAACCGCAAAAAAGTTATTTCCAAACATTCATCATCGAATTCGAGTACCCCGAGTAATACCCATACCAAAGACTGGAGGAATTCTACCTTTAATTCCAATTTTCGCTGGTTTATCGGCTTTAGGAACTTTAGCTGGTGGTGCAGCTGGCATTGCAAAAACCGTCAATGATTACAAAGCAAACAAAAAAAATTTGCAAGAAACAGAACGACACAATAAAGCCATGGAGGCTTTAGTGTTGGGCAAGGGTTTATACATTAAGCCGTATAAAAGTGGTAAAGGATTGTTTATAACATCTTCAAAAAACTGAAAAATATGCTACCCAATCGTCCACTAACTAATGTAGACATCCGAAAGTTTTCAAGAGACATCCCATATTTTCGTGGGGTTTACATGAAGGATCGACTACCTCGGATGCCGAAACGCATTGAATGTGGTATCGTTAACTTAGACGATTCTAAGAACGAAGGAACGCATTGGGTAGCTTATGCTAAAGTATATGATCACTGCGAATACTTTGATAGCTATGGAAATTTAAAACCTCCAATGGAATTGACGCAATATTTCAAAAATTGTACTGTGTTTTATAACTATACAAGATATCAAAAATTTAACGAAGTCAATTGTGGTCATTTATGTTTAAATTATTTGCGGACTTTTTGGAATAAAAATGTATTATAAATATATGCTTTTCTTTTATTTCAATCATTTGCAAGATGTCACTCACTTTGTCGATAACTGGAGACTCGTCAGTATTAACTACATACTATTCTAATACGTTGCAACTAGATGGAGAGTATGAATGTGCTTTATTACACTTTTCAACTTTTAATTCTATTCCAAACATTGATAAAAGTAATAATAAGTTCTATTATGGTTTAAATGAAGTTATTGAAATACCGGAAGGCACTTATGAATTGCAAGATATCAGCGATTATTTAAAATCCGAAATAAAAGATGCAGCGATCAAACTGCAGTGCAATAATAACACTTTAAAAACTGCTATATTCTGTACCAAAGACATTAATTTTATCAAAGAAGACTCTTTTAGAGGTCTGTTAGGGTTTAACACACAAATCTTGAAAGCAAATAAATGGCATGTGTCACAGTCTCCAGTCAGCATTCTACCTACGACCGTAGTCAGGATTGAATGTGATATTGTAAGCGGTTCATATGTAAACGGTGAACCAAGTCATATTATTCACGAATTTGCACTTAATGTGCCGCCTGGATACAGGATCATAGAAATCCCGAAGAACGCAATATACTTTCCAATCAATCAAAACAACATAAGCTGCATACATATCAGACTGTTAGATATAAACAAACGATTAATAAATTTACGTGGTGAAGAAGTACAGGTATATCTGCATCTTAGAAGAAAAAAATGATTGACTATAATAAAATTGTGTCCCAACAAGTAAAGAATATCAGTTCTGCTCGAGCTACCTATCAAATAACACCTGTCTCTAAGAAGAAAATAAAATTAACCAAAGGCAATAAAGCATTCCTTAAAGCGATCGGATTGTTAAAATGAATATCTTAGACGTTCTATCCGCTCCGACTTACGATAATACTATAGAAGGAATCGAATTTCATTCCTACAAGCCATATGTAACGAGTTGCAACAGGAACGATGAAATCCAACCTATCAACCAACAGGACTTGTACATATTACCATCAGCTAGCACCCTATATTTGGAAGGAACTGTTATCGTTAGCAAAAAAGATGTGAAAGACATAGCTACTAGTGTTAATTTCACGAACAACGGTCTACTCTACTTGTTTCAAGACATTCGGTATGAGCTAAATGGAGTAGAGATTGATAAAATAAAAAATGCAGGTATAACAACAACCATGAAATCACTCATTTCAATGAACGAAAGTGAGTCAAAAATATCTCATGCCTGGGGCTGGAATATTGATGGCATTAAAAATACCAATGGAGGAAAATTTTCTGCTTCCATACCACTTCGTAACCTCCTCGGCTTTGCTGAAGATTTTAAAAAAGTCGTGATAAATAGTAGACATGAACTGATATTGTTACGAAGTAACACTAATTTGAACGCTGTAAAACTGAATACTGGCGAAGTAGTGGATGATGTTCAGATCAACAAAATCATATGGCGCGTGCCGCATGTTAAAGTATCAGACAAAGAAAAAATTGGTTTGTTAAAAGTATTAGAAAAAGATCGACCACTTCAAATGATATACAGAAATTGGGATCTGTACGAATATCCATCTTTGCCTAAAACTACAAAACATACCTGGTCTATCAAAACTTCATCTCAAATAGAAAAACCAAGATACATTATTATTGGCCTACAGACAAATAGAAAAAATAATGCAAGTTCTGACATGTCTCAATTCGATCACTGTCATGTTCGAGACGTTAGAGTGTATCTCAATTCAACTTATTTTCCGTATGAAAACCTAAATGTGAGTTTTGCTAATAACAAAATCGCTTTATTATACGAGCAATACATAAGATTTCAACAGTCGTATTACGGACGTCGGTCGGAGCCCATACTAAGCGAGAAACAATTTAAAGATTTAGCACCGCTGTTTGTAGTTGATTGCTCTAGACAAGCGGATAATCTAAAGACAGGTTCGGTTGTGGATGTGAGAGTAGAAATTGAGAGTGATTCAGAGATACCAGATCAAACTTCAGCATACTGTCTCATTCTGAACGATTGCATTGTTGAATACAAACCATTAAGTAACATTGTTAAGAAGATATCATGAATGCAGATACCATTATAGTAGAACTCCAAGGATTTAAAGATTCTATAAATAATTTTATTGTTAAAGAATTGGCTATTGCGAGTCAGGATCATACACAGACGTTCTTGGTAAAACCACCATATTCATTCCATTATCTAACACAAGAAGAAAAAAAGCAGGTGCGGTGGTTAGAAAGAAATCGTGGAATTTACTGGAGTGAGGGTTACATAGACCACAAAGAGTTTCAACGCGTCATTTTACCATATTTAGAAAATAAAAAAATTATGACAAAGGGTTTGGAGAAGATTAAGTGGATTAAAGACTTATGTGCAAACTGTGAAGTGATTGACGTAGGTGAGAAAGGGTGTCCTAATTTTTCAACATTAAAAAATAATTTCTGTAAAAACAAAGCTGATTTTAATTGTGTGAATCGTAAAAAAAATTGTGCATTGAATAATGCGGTGTGCATTAGAAAATGGTATGCCGATAATAATATGTCTGTATTCAATTTATTTTAATCATTATTGATTGAACATTTAATAAAAATGTATATCTAAATAAGAGTGTTTTATTTAATACAATCAGGGTAACCTACATAACAAACTTTAAATTATCTGCAGTGAAATGATATTTCTTCTTCATTTTAAACGATGATTCTAATATGAAATATTGAAGGCAAATAATCTATAATTAACAATAATTATATCATTACACTAGATCTAATTTAGAGTTCGAGTATACATAAGTATAATAAAACACAATTTAAATTATGAAAGAAAATGTTTTTATTTGCTTTTTACATTATTTTCAATTATTACAAACGAATTATAACTACCTACCCTATAATAATTCCTCACATAGTTATTTAATGTTTTCTATAAATACTTAACTTACAAATTGTGATCATTATCCCAACTAGATTAAACAAAGAAATTTATATTACCTACATTTATTTTTTATTTATTGTTATTATATTTTATATATACATTTCATTTAACTTTATTATAATTTTTGTACTATGTACATGACAAAATAAAAAGTTCATTACAATAAATCTTACATTATTAATATTTCAATAACCTATACATTTTAAATTTACACAACATAAAAACCTATGATGTTTAAACATTAAAGAATAAGAAAACAGATAAATGTTAAACATACCTAATAATAATATATCTAATAACTAATAACTGATACGTCACACACGTCAATTTTTTTTTTCCATTTTCCTATTTTCTGTTTAAATTAATTCCTGTGAACCCAAAGTATAAAACCACAGCAAAACGCTCATAATAAATCAAAATAAATCTTCACAATAAAACAAAACATCAATAAAATGAAAAAACGTAAAGAAAATATATTACACCCGAAAATGACGGCTGTCAAATGCAGCCTCGTATAATGAAAAACTTATGGAAAATGAAAAATAAGCTATGTGGACAAGATCAGCTGCTCGACGTGCACAACTACTATCCCCGGACTCGTCGCTCAGCTCCGCCTCGCCGCCGCCGGAACCCAGCCCCATCGAGAGTGCTGTGACACCGGCCGTGGCAGTTGCGTCGAGCTCGAGCGACGAATATTTTTCCCCGCCGACGTCGCCAACACCTGTACGTCGGCAGGGGAGAGGCCGGCCACCGAAGAGCTTGGGACTTAGAGGCCATCCGGCCCCGAGCCGGGTCCCCGCTACCGGTGGTTGTGTGCAGCGCATGAGATGGACTCAGTCTATGAACGAGAACGTCATGCGCGCATATTACGGGTCTACAGAGGGGGGAACTAACCTCACTGCGTACCGCGAAAGGATGCTGTCTCTGTTCCAGGTACTAGAACCAACCGTCAACGTCTCGGCCCAACGACTGTCGGATCAGGTGCGGGTCATCCAACGCAATCACAGGTTGGATGATACCGCACTTGATAGGCTGCGCTCAGAAGTGCTGAGCAACCATATCGTCTCGTCTCCGATACAAACCGCGGCACATGCGTCAAGTATTGATGCGATCTCGCCGCGGTCTAATCATGTTGAAGAGGATGATAGGGTTGTCACAGTAAGTAGCCAGTGCAACGCCCGACTGAGGAGCGCACTGGATGATGCGATTTGCGAGTTTCGGTCCACCCCGACCGAACTTAGACCCCGACTACCACGGTTACCTATGCACAAGAAAAATAGGGCGCTGGTAAGTGCCTTGAACTCGCAGCTAAAAAGTTTTTTCGAGAACAGCGAGAATCTCGTTGATACACACTCGATCCTGTATTGCGCGGCTGTTGCGACATGTCGTTTAGCCAACGTCAAGTTCCCAAACTGTGACGGAGCTACTCAACCGAAACCAGCCGCACCAGCCTGGCAGTGCAGGATCGAGCGTCGTATCGATGGGGCCAGGGTACTTATTGGCAAACTATACTGCTTCAGGGAGGGCAATACACGTCCACGAGTGATGCGTTTTGTGAAACGGGCTTTCTCGGGGACTGGAATCAGTCCTCCAGAATACATGTCTCGTGTCACAGAGCGCATCGACTTCCTGAAGCAGAAAGTCTGTGCATGGGCAAGCCGTATTCGGCGGTATAAGCGGCGGGTTGACCGGTACACGCAGAATCGCATGTTCCAGAGCGATGAGAGGTGGGTATATAGAGCTTGGGAGCGACCCGAACAAAATGTGACAGACGTGTGCCGCCCGGATGATGCCGCTACAAGTGCCTTTTGGCGGAACATTTGGTCGGTGCCCGTCTGTCACGTTGAGGCAGACTGGATGCAGGATGTCGAGCGATTGTGTGAACCAATACTAGAAATGGAACCGGTGTCCATTACATCAATAGACGTAGCCAAAGCAGTCCGTCCGTTACCGAATTGGAAATCACCGGGACCGGACGGGCTGCATAATTTTTGGCTAAAATGGCTAACTAGTTCACACAATCGCCTGGCATCTCAATTCCAGTCATCCTTAGAGTCTGGGTCGCTACCACAGTTTCTAACAACAGGCGTTACCCACCTGCTCCATAAATCAGGTAGTCCCGCGGAACCCAAGAATTATAGACCGATCACATGTTTGTCGACGGTTTATAAACTTCTTACATCCATTTTGAGAGCGAAAATTAATACGCACATTGAGAAAAACTCGATTATGTCTTCCTCTCAAAATGGATGTAGGAACGGGTCCCGCGGTACTAAGGAGCTACTCCTCATCGACATGGCCATAAGCCAACAGGTTCGTCGATTCCGCAAGGATCTGTCGACATGCTGGATAGACTACAAGAAGGCCTACGACTCAGTGCCACATGCATGGCTCATGAAAGTGCTGGAGTTGTACAAGATTGATGCAACTCTACGTACCTTCCTTGAGTCGTGCATGGGGCAATGGAGGACAGTCCTTCGCTATCCGGGGTGTCCACAGATCCAAAGGAATGATGAGCCTGTATGGATCAAACGGGGAATATTCCAGGGCGACAGCTTGAGTCCACTTTGGTTTTGCTTAGCCCTGAATCCTCTAAGCACACTGCTGGAGGATTCAGGTCTAGGCTATCGGCTGAGGAGAGGTGGTGAGGTTATATCTCACCTCCTATACATGGATGACCTTAAACTCTTTGCCCCCAACAAATTGCAACTGATGGAGCTACTGAAAGTAACTGAAACTTTTAGTAGCGCCATCAGAATGGAATTTGGTGTGGACAAATGTGCAGTCATGCATGTAAAGAGAGGTGAGATTATGGAATCCGAGGGAGTTCAACTCTCGGATTCCATAAACCTCAGATCCCTCTCTTCATCCGAAAGCTATAAGTATTTGGGTATGTCGGAAGCGTTAGGCATCAACACTGCTGACATGAAGCAATCGTTGACGGAGCGCTTCTTTGGTCGCCTGAAGAAGGTATTAATCAGTCTTCTTTCAGGCGGAAACAAGGTGCGCGCCTTCAACGGTTGGGTCATGCCAGTTTTGATGTACTCTTTCGGCATACTCAAATGGACTCAGACTGAACTCGACGCCTTGGATCGACGGGTCCGTACATTGCTGACTGCAAACCGGATGCATCACCCACGATCATCGGTGATGAGACTGTACATCCCGCGGAAGTGCGGGGGTCGAGGCTTTCTGAATGCCAAGACCCTCCACAACCGCGAGGTGTGCAGTCTCAGGGATTATTTTATAAAAGCCGAAGTGGGTATGCACCGTGATGTGGTCGCGGTGGACAAGGGACTCACCCCACTGTCCATGGCTAAAGAGAACTGGCGCAAACCTGTAATACTAACTACCGATGATCGCAAGGAAATATGGCGAAGCAAGGAGCTTCACGGGCGCTTTTATCGGGCTCTTCATGAGCCCGGTGTCGATTTCTTAGCGTCCGTATCCTGGCTACGTTTTGGTGACCTTTTTGGGGAAACTGAAGGTTTCGTCTGTGCAATTATGGATGAGGTTATCTTGACGAATAACTACCGGAGACATATTATGAAGGACGGGACGGTGGACGTGTGTCGGGCATGTCACCGTCCGGGTGAGTCCATCAGACATATTATCTCTGGTTGTTCTCGTCTGGCTAACGGCGAATACTTGCACAGGCATAACCAAGTAGCCAGGATTATTCATCAGCAACTTGCTTTGCAATATAAACTTACATTGTGGATTCTGAGGTACCGTATTACAAGTATGTGCCCGACCCAGTTCTTGAAAATGACCATGTCACGTTGTACTGGGACCGATCTATCATTACTGACAGGACTATTGTAGCCAATAAGCCTGATATAGTGGTGATAGATCGGTTAGCGCGCCGCACAATGATAGTCGATGTTACCATCCCGCATGACGGGAACCTCGTGAAAGCTGAGAAAGAGAAGCAAATTAAGTATCTTGACTTAGCTCACGAGGTTGTTGACATGTGGAATGTGGACTCGGCTGTAATTGTGCCGATAGTTGTATCAGCCAATGGACTGATGGCCGAAAGCCTCGATCAACATCTCTCGAGGCTCTCGTTAGGCGGTTGGATCAAAGGCCTGATTCAGAAGGCAGTACTCCTCGATACGGCTCGCATCGTGAGGAGGTTCCTGTCTCTGGAGCCCTAACCACCGGTAGCTTGGACCCTGCTCCCGATGCCGGTGAACCACTATTTTTTATATTTTTAAATGTTTTTGTTAATTTACTTTTATAAAAATATTTAAAAATGTAGATATTATGGAATGAAAATAAATAAAAGGAATAAAATATCTAATAACTATCTATAATACTACTTACATAATTTATTATTGCTTATTACCTAAAAATCTTCCAGAATAACTTATAAAGTATTTACAAAATAATGACACTAGTTAATAATAACTGTCCCCACAAAGTTTTTTTGATATTTTATTAACTAACGATTGCGTCTCCTCCATAACATGGTCCACCGATTCAGTCACTACATACTGAGCACTTAACACTACCACGTCCTGATTGTCACTTGCAGGTTCTTTTTGATCACTTATATCCAAAACTTGTACCATGATCAATCGTAAACCTTTTTTCTTCTCATTATTTATAACGAAGGATTGACATGTAGGCAGATATGACTTTTGTTTTAGACATTCCCGTCTTGTTCTAGGCTTTTTGTTAGCAGGTCCGCAGTCTTGTCTTGCTCTAGGCTCCTTGCTGATAGGTCTTTGTTGTTCTGAGAAATCTGGGATATGCCAACTTAAACTCGGAGTCGGAAAACCTTGAGCGTATTGCGAGAAGTCGATAATATCTGGAGAATCGCACATTATCAATGATCTGAAACAAACGAAATAATAGTTAAGTATAATAACATAAAACAGCATTAGAAAATAATTTTATAAGTACTTATACGCTTATAAAATAGGTACTTACAATTTGTTTCGTTTTTATTCGATGTGATGTGACCGGTCCGGCTGACTATCTTGTGATGAATTTACTAATCATATTATTATGAAATGCAAACTCCATAAAACCTTGCGCTGTGAATCAATTTCATGTTTCAACAAGTTCAACCTGCGATTGCGGCGGTAAGTCCCCTCTTTGAGGAGTGGTTTGAGAGGCGGCATGGCGTCCTCACCTTCCGCCTGACGCAGGTCCTCACCGGACACGGTTGTTTCGGGAGGTTCCTGTTTCGGATAGGGCGGGAGGAAACGCCCGGGTGTTTCCACTGCGAAGATCGCCCTGAGGACACGGTGGAGCACACGGTGGCGGTCTGCCCTGCTTGGGCGGAGCACCGCCGTGTCCTCGTGGAGGCGATCGGCGGCGGCGATCTCTCGCGTCCGGCCCTGGTCCAAGCCATGGTACGGAGCGAGAGGGCATGGGGAGCCGTCACCTCCTTCAGCGAAGCAGTAATGCTCGCGAAGAGGGAGGCGGCGCACGTGAGGGAGAGGCAGCATATGCGCCCTCGCGACCCCAGCCGCCGCAGGATACGGAGACGCCCTGGGCGTCGGGAATCCCAGGCCGATTTCCGGCCACCGTAGGCATGGGCTTGCGGACGGCGAGTAATGGGTAGCTCGCTGTCCGGTAAGGACCAAGCCCAAGTCGACGGCGCGTTGTGTTCCACGCGCGCCTCAAAGAGATGTCAGCACAAAAAGTGATGGGACCCGCAAGGGTCGATGCCTGCCAGGGGTGCGGGTTTGTTCGAAAGAGACACCACAGCCCCTGGCTTAAGGGCTACTGAAGGAACACGGGTGGGTTTTAGTCAGTAAAAGTCTGACACGCCCTCCTGCTCCACCCAGAGCGGGAGAAGTTATTTGATGATTTCCCACCCAAAAAAAAAAAAAAAAAAAAAAAAATGCGCTTGCACCTGATCGGTGTCAAATACTTACACCGCGCGAACTTCGAGCCATGAGTGCTTTGTCATCAAAAATAGATACATGTTTTATCAAGTTGGAACCTGTATCCTCATGAGCAACACGCTGCGAGCCCTGTGTGCTTGTCATCAATCAGGAATGGAAATGAAACAGATAGAATTATGATCATAAAATACTATTTATTTATTTAAGTATTACAAATAAACTAAAACATAACACGACATTCCATACAAACTTAAGTACAAAACTTTTCGAAATAAACAATATGATTTAATAAAACTTGGTACGTTTATGCAGGATACAATATAAAAAGTTAGTAGAGAATGTTTTGATAATTTTTACGAACTGTCATGTCGGGTGAACGCTCTTACAACGAAATAAATACGAAATAAGTTCTAAAATTATTTGTTACAAGTAATAGTTAAAATAAAAATATTATTTGAGGCACCAAAAATTTAAGTTTTACAATAACATTACAGATTATTTGACCCAAATTTAAGTAATTGTCATTATTAAGTACAGACGCCAGCACATCAAGCTACTCCAATCTGTCAAATTTATTTGATAGATTTTCAACTTTATACCGTAAGCATAAGGTTCATGTTCAATTGGGAAAATTTGACAGTTTGGGGTAGGTTGACCTGCTGGCGTCTGTACATAATATTTCCTATCTTTACATTTTGAACGATTTCTAATAAAATACAAAGTAAAAAATGTAACTACTAAAAATACTTATATTTAAAAATAACGGTAATGCATTACACAAATATAGTTGCATTACCCCAGGCTAAAGTAGATACCTTATCAATCGATAGCAACCGCTTATCATCATTGCTTGAAAGTGCTATTTTAGTTACATCCTGAGTGAATATTTCATGTTTTATTGACTTAACAAAACATTTTTTTTGCGAATGACATTGCAATTGTACAACACGTTTTTATAATCTAACATATTTAAATTTTTCGTAACACTTTTTTTTGTACCTTTTGCTTTCTTTATTGTTTTGTCTATAGTTTTAATACAATAAAGCTTTGAGCGCAGTCCTACGAATTCTTTGATAATTTTGCCGCCCATTTCATCCTTAAACAGC
This sequence comes from Polymixis flavicincta, assembly GCA_949987655.1. Taxonomy (NCBI): domain Eukaryota; kingdom Metazoa; phylum Arthropoda; class Insecta; order Lepidoptera; family Noctuidae; genus Polymixis; species Polymixis flavicincta. Next base: position 24,306,392 of record OX465188.1, on the reverse strand, counting down.
CCTGGAATCTTTTTATTAATAATTGGTAAGTTAAATATGTTGTTTAAATCATAGTTGCTGGTATCAAAATATTTTAGAAAATGATCATTGACATCTTTATAAATGTCATCGGTATTTACATCATATATTAAACTATCCGTATCAGTATAACACAATTCAATTTGGTCACCATAGAAAGGTTTTATGATTGAATAGTGGAAGTCGTACATGTGAGTCTTAGATAGTTCCAATACAGTAAATCCTATGTATATTGGTTTATTAAGAACAACACGAGAAGGTTTCATTTGGATTGCTACTAGATCATCAGAAAATACCTCTGTATTTTCTGATGATCTAGTAGCAATCCAGATATAGTGGTGATAGATCGGTTAGCGCGCCGCACAATGATAGTCGATGTTACCATCCCGCATGACGGGAACCTCGTGAAAGCTGAGAAAGAGAAGCAAATTAAGTATCTTGACTTAGCTCACGAGGTTGTTGACATGTGGAATGTGGACTCGGCTGTAATTGTGCCGATAGTTGTATCAGCCAATGGACTGATGGCCGAAAGCCTCGATCAACATCTCTCGAGGCTCTCGTTAGGCGGTTGGATCAAAGGCCTGATTCAGAAGGCAGTACTCCTCGATACGGCTCGCATCGTGAGGAGGTTCCTGTCTCTGGAGCCCTAACCACCGGTAGCTTGGACCCTGCTCCCGATGCCGGTGAACCACTATTTTTTATATTTTTAAATGTTTTTGTTAATTTACTTTTATAAAAATATTTAAAAATGTAGATATTATGGAATGAAAATAAATAAAAGGAATAAAATATCTAATAACTATCTATAATACTACTTACATAATTTATTATTGCTTATTACCTAAAAATCTTCCAGAATAACTTATAAAGTATTTACAAAATAATGACACTAGTTAATAATAACTGTCCCCACAAAGTTTTTTTGATATTTTATTAACTAACGATTGCGTCTCCTCCATAACATGGTCCACCGATTCAGTCACTACATACTGAGCACTTAACACTACCACGTCCTGATTGTCACTTGCAGGTTCTTTTTGATCACTTATATCCAAAACTTGTACCATGATCAATCGTAAACCTTTTTTCTTCTCATTATTTATAACGAAGGATTGACATGTAGGCAGATATGACTTTTGTTTTAGACATTCCCGTCTTGTTCTAGGCTTTTTGTTAGCAGGTCCGCAGTCTTGTCTTGCTCTAGGCTCCTTGCTGATAGGTCTTTGTTGTTCTGAGAAATCTGGGATATGCCAACTTAAACTCGGAGTCGGAAAACCTTGAGCGTATTGCGAGAAGTCGATAATATCTGGAGAATCGCACATTATCAATGATCTGAAACAAACGAAATAATAGTTAAGTATAATAACATAAAACAGCATTAGAAAATAATTTTATAAGTACTTATACGCTTATAAAATAGGTACTTACAATTTGTTTCGTTTTTATTCGATGTGATGTGACCGGTCCGGCTGACTATCTTGTGATGAATTTACTAATCATATTATTATGAAATGCAAACTCCATAAAACCTTGCGCTGTGAATCAATTTCATGTTTCAACAAGTTCAACCTGCGATTGCGGCGGTAAGTCCCCTCTTTGAGGAGTGGTTTGAGAGGCGGCATGGCGTCCTCACCTTCCGCCTGACGCAGGTCCTCACCGGACACGGTTGTTTCGGGAGGTTCCTGTTTCGGATAGGGCGGGAGGAAACGCCCGGGTGTTTCCACTGCGAAGATCGCCCTGAGGACACGGTGGAGCACACGGTGGCGGTCTGCCCTGCTTGGGCGGAGCACCGCCGTGTCCTCGTGGAGGCGATCGGCGGCGGCGATCTCTCGCGTCCGGCCCTGGTCCAAGCCATGGTACGGAGCGAGAGGGCATGGGGAGCCGTCACCTCCTTCAGCGAAGCAGTAATGCTCGCGAAGAGGGAGGCGGCGCACGTGAGGGAGAGGCAGCATATGCGCCCTCGCGACCCCAGCCGCCGCAGGATACGGAGACGCCCTGGGCGTCGGGAATCCCAGGCCGATTTCCGGCCACCGTAGGCATGGGCTTGCGGACGGCGAGTAATGGGTAGCTCGCTGTCCGGTAAGGACCAAGCCCAAGTCGACGGCGCGTTGTGTTCCACGCGCGCCTCAAAGAGATGTCAGCACAAAAAGTGATGGGACCCGCAAGGGTCGATGCCTGCCAGGGGTGCGGGTTTGTTCGAAAGAGACACCACAGCCCCTGGCTTAAGGGCTACTGAAGGAACACGGGTGGGTTTTAGTCAGTAAAAGTCTGACACGCCCTCCTGCTCCACCCAGAGCGGGAGAAGTTATTTGATGATTTCCCACCCAAAAAAAAAAAAAAAAAAAAAAAAATGCGCTTGCACCTGATCGGTGTCAAATACTTACACCGCGCGAACTTCGAGCCATGAGTGCTTTGTCATCAAAAATAGATACATGTTTTATCAAGTTGGAACCTGTATCCTCATGAGCAACACGCTGCGAGCCCTGTGTGCTTGTCATCAATCAGGAATGGAAATGAAACAGATAGAATTATGATCATAAAATACTATTTATTTATTTAAGTATTACAAATAAACTAAAACATAACACGACATTCCATACAAACTTAAGTACAAAACTTTTCGAAATAAACAATATGATTTAATAAAACTTGGTACGTTTATGCAGGATACAATATAAAAAGTTAGTAGAGAATGTTTTGATAATTTTTACGAACTGTCATGTCGGGTGAACGCTCTTACAACGAAATAAATACGAAATAAGTTCTAAAATTATTTGTTACAAGTAATAGTTAAAATAAAAATATTATTTGAGGCACCAAAAATTTAAGTTTTACAATAACATTACAGATTATTTGACCCAAATTTAAGTAATTGTCATTATTAAGTACAGACGCCAGCACATCAAGCTACTCCAATCTGTCAAATTTATTTGATAGATTTTCAACTTTATACCGTAAGCATAAGGTTCATGTTCAATTGGGAAAATTTGACAGTTTGGGGTAGGTTGACCTGCTGGCGTCTGTACATAATATTTCCTATCTTTACATTTTGAACGATTTCTAATAAAATACAAAGTAAAAAATGTAACTACTAAAAATACTTATATTTAAAAATAACGGTAATGCATTACACAAATATAGTTGCATTACCCCAGGCTAAAGTAGATACCTTATCAATCGATAGCAACCGCTTATCATCATTGCTTGAAAGTGCTATTTTAGTTACATCCTGAGTGAATATTTCATGTTTTATTGACTTAACAAAACATTTTTTTTGCGAATGACATTGCAATTGTACAACACGTTTTTATAATCTAACATATTTAAATTTTTCGTAACACTTTTTTTTGTACCTTTTGCTTTCTTTATTGTTTTGTCTATAGTTTTAATACAATAAAGCTTTGAGCGCAGTCCTACGAATTCTTTGATAATTTTGCCGCCCATTTCATCCTTAAACAGCCCTGGAATCTTTTTATTAATAATTGGTAAGTTAAATATGTTGTTTAAATCATAGTTGCTGGTATCAAAATATTTTAGAAAATGATCATTGACATCTTTATAAATGTCATCGGTATTTACATCATATATTAAACTATCCGTATCAGTATAACACAATTCAATTTGGTCACCATAGAAAGGTTTTATGATTGAATAGTGGAAGTCGTACATGTGAGTCTTAGATAGTTCCAATACAGTAAATCCTATGTATATTGGTTTATTAAGAACAACACGAGAAGGTTTCATTTGGATTGCTACTAGATCATCAGAAAATACAGAGGCGCTATGAAAATACGGATTGCTGATCAATTTCTCAGCACAAGTAGTCTTTTTTGTTTTATTGTTCAAGTCACACCACTTGTTTACCAACTTAACATCTATCCGATGCTCGTTATTTTCCAGAGTCTTTCCAAAAATACTATTGTTTAATAATTTGAAAAAATCTTGCTCAAACGTTGACTTTGCTTTTTGACGTAACCGAGTGTTAATATCAATATATTGTTTTAAAAAACAGCTTTGCTTAAAAACAATTGCACGATGAATCCTTTGTAATACCAATCCATGTTGCAAACATTTTTTTAAATGAACGTAATGAATAACGTGGTGGTATTTGTCATACAAATTCGGTATTAATTTTTTATTCTTGCCACCCGGTGGAACAAATTTTTCTGGACAAAATGGAAAGTCGTTATGATCAATGTGCAATGTTTTAGGATATAATAAATCAACTTCAAGAATATACCCGTTTTCCGCGTTATCGCTTATATCTGTTAAGTTCAATTGCAAATCATCTATTTCCTGTCTACTCATGAATCTAAAATCCGAATAAGGCAAATTTTGACACATGCTATAACCATATAAATTGTTACAATCTAAATAAATAATAAATGAATTCGGAAGGGACGGATCGTAAGAATCCAGGTATTTATGATTGGCTTTAACATGTCTTCTGGAACACATACAAATGCCTCCTCTAATACCTTTTTGTATCATCCTAAAAATTTGAACATCACTAATCAATTCTAATTTAATTCTAGTTTTCAAAAGCATTGCATCGAATGATAGACTTGGTGCTGTAAGATAGAACGCGGGATCGAGATTATAATGTCGTTTACAAGTTTTTCTAAAACTTTCAAACACGTCTGTAAGCAAAAGAACGTCGGTTTTAAGATATAAATCTGTATACATACCCATGTTACGAATATTAAATACTGACCAAACGGACTGAGCGTGTTCATAGTCTTCATCAGTAATTGACTCATTAGTTAAAGCGTTAAAAAAATTTTTTTTAGAGGGTAAACACGTATCTTCGTAATGTTTCCATTGAGACATGTAGTCGTATGGATAAACTCCTTTACGGGTAAGCAAATCAAATTGTGTTTTTTCAGGAAAATAAGATTTTAATTGTTTAAACTCTTGTTTTTTCATTGTACTAACCAACTTTTCTAAACTTGTTCCTAAAAACTTGAAAGAATCTACAAATCGTACTTGTATGCTTTCAGTATCGGAAATCGGAATGTACTTCGTGAAAGAAATATAATTTTCTTTTGTTTTAGGTATGAGTTTAATAGATCCCGGAGCTTTCCCTAATTCTTTTATAAAGAGATGACAATCATAACCCGATAAGTTATGAAAAAATACAGGTAGAAACTTAGGCATTTTATATTGTAGGTTACAGTAACTGTGAGCTGCGCCACGATATTTACCGGTCAAATGACAATGATCGCGAACCCTATCACCAAACAAGAAATTCTCACAAATATGACATGTATCAGAGTTTTCAAAGTCGTCAGCATTCTCATTCGTGTAAATCATGGGAGCAGTATTCATTAAAATTCTGTAAAGTTTTTTAGCATCTTTATAGATAGACTTCACAAATTTCGAAACACAATCCGAGCCACGATACGAGACATAACGATTATAGGTTTCATCTAGAGTGCACGTAATATGATATGCGAAAGCGATTGGTACATGTCTCTGTCTGGTAACGGTGTTCGCCTGAGTTGGGTCAGGTTCGCAAAAGTCATACCGCTCTAGCATTGTTTCAAAATCTGCGTATATAACAAATGGCACAAATTGCTTTCTACCATAATTTTCAAACTGAATGAAAGAACCTTTTGGAGGTAGTTCAGTAGCAACTCCTCCACAACTGTGTGAACTAAGATCATCACATGAATCAAAGAACATTAAACAAACATCACAAAAGTATAATTTACTGTGGTGCTTTGTTATTTGATTCTTAACAAGACGCGGTAAATCCTTAATGAGACAGTAATGTGATAAATCATCTTTTTCCAAGTACAGTAAATGAATCACTTTTCCCTTCAAAGATTTTGGTTTATAAAAAGGTCCAATCACGGTATTATTTTTTAAGCCATATATAAATATACAAATTTCAGGGTTATTTAATTCGAATCGAATAATATCTGTCAAACTCAATGGAAATTGAATGTCTTTTATGTTTAACACGCTTTGAAAATCGGGGTAAGACGATACTCTTTCAGGATGAGATTTAGCTGGATATAAAGCAGCAACAACTGACCATAAAAAGCAATAACTATCTTTATTACGAATATTAATACATGCTTTTTTTGATTTAATTGCTGTCGGCAACTCGATAAAGCTTGAACCGCGCAAGGGTTGATACTTGTTAACATTAACTTCCAAATGCAAACTGTTTAAAAATGTCCACCCACTGTCACGATCTTGAAATTCTTCTAATCTCTTTTTCAACGTGTTTCTAACCTGAGATGTCAATGTATCATATTCATAATTCTGATGTACTACATAATTCTTTGTAGCAAATGATTTCACTTCCTGAATATCATTTTTAACCATCAAAAACAAAGCAAAATATTCAAAATTAATTTTTAGACAGGTATGATCCTTAAGACATTTGTTTATTAATGTTTTGATTTTTTGTTGATTGTTATTGAAAAACGAATCTAAAGAATAATTTTCAATAGTATCAATAATTCTATAAGAAGCTATACGATTTAAAAATGCAGAATTAATTAATTCAACACCTTCGCAAACATATGAAATATTTTTATTTTTATGATCGGTACTGCGTAGATGACCTGTCCAGTGACTGCGCTTAACAGTTGTGTTACAAACAGTGCAGAAAGGCATTCTAGTGTAATTAATTACCTGCCAAGTTTAAAAATAAAGATTTAATTTTATGTAATATTTAAGTATATTTAAAATGTATCTTAGCACTGTAATATACACCCTCTAGGTTATTGAACAACTCCTGAGCCTTTGCATGAATTTAAAGTATTACCCTAATTAATTATCTACTAAGTTTAAAAATATATTTTGGATGCCTCAAATTTAAATTTTATATTATTATGTAAGTTTATTTAAAATGGATCTTATCACTATAATATACACCTTCCGAGTTATTGAACAACTCATGAGCCTTGTGCATGAATTTTTGTAGTGAGTTCCATTGCGAGCTACCTTTATCCAGTTGCAGTTTTAGAGCAACTTGTGACTTCTTCCAGCGCTCCTCGGGAACAGTGGAGATGATATCTTCTTTATGGTATACCTTGAGTTCCACGTAGAAGGCACCCCTTAGATCCGCTGTCCGTCGTACCTTCCCGTTAGCGACGCGGGACAGCAAGGATGAAGCTAACTCCGACTGCGGAGGAAGGGTATCCAAATCTTCCAAACCGAAAAGGTCGGTGCTCCCCGGTTGCTTGTTACTGTAATGAAATAAAAATAAAAAATATTTTAATAATCTAGAAGAAACACATTTCTAGATACAAACTTAATGTTGTATGAAAAATAAGTATGTTCTTAAAATTATTTTTGCAACTCAAAGTTCTCTATTGAGATCTACGTTTTAATATAACATATTAGACTAATGAAAAAGGAAAATTCAGATAAAGAGTACTCATAAACTACCTTGATTCTGATTCCGCGACCGAAGAAGCTTTGCGCTTTGTTGTTTTTTTCGTAGGCAGGATCTTGCTCGGCACGGCTTTTTTAGCAGTCGGCGGGCTCTTTATGTAGTCGGACACACGGGAAACGTCGGAGTCAGACCTAATATAGAACATAAAAAATACCATAAATAAGAAGTCAAACAATTTACAGACATACAGGATGATAACAGTTACATCAGCCGGCAGGCAGAAACCGGGTCCGTAGCTGAGTTGTAGTCACAATGGATAGGTGGACATGATAGTTACAACAGCCGGCAGGCAAAAACCAGGTCCGTAGCTAAGTAGCAGTCATGATGGAAAGATAGGACATGATAATTACAACAGCCGGCAGGCAAGAACCAGGTCCGAAGCTGAGCATTATGACTACAAATATTAAATTAAGAAGTACTCACTTACATGTTAGAAAGTCGATTTGAAGAAGGTATTGCTAGTACTACTTGTCACTTTGAAGATTCTGGAGCGAATGTAATTTATTGATTGAAATTAATTCGTTTATATACACAAAAAATACTATTTCAGCACAAAAATATGTTAGTTCAATTTTAAACTCTAAGTATGTGTCATAAAGTTGTGTGAAAAAATAATGGCGTGTTGTGTGAAATAATAAAAATAAATATGGCGTTTACGTCATATTGAACCGTATTGATTGCATACCAATTTTACTAAATTGCAATTTTCGTTAGTAATGAGAACTGAAAAATAAAGCCGACAAAGTAAACCCGATCCCTGCTAAGTTATATGATTCATTACTAAAATAATATGTATAATCAATTTAATAATTGATGTAGGTTTGTTGAGAATTTTAAACATCACAATTACGTTTATGTGAGAGGTGAAACTAACAAAAGTCAAATTAATTCTCGTAGGTAGGTGTATATTTTATATTTTTTTAATTCTCTCGTCGTTGAAAGTAAATTTGTGAGCATAGTTGACTCACTAAAATCAGTTAAGCAGTTGGTTAAGTTCAAGTTGAAGTAGTTGAAATTAATCTAACGAAAAAAAAAAAACATTTAGTAATACGCACAAACCAATCCATGTGATTGTTAATAGTAAGTTGCAGTTAAACTCGAGACTTTTTATCATCACATAAAATATTATTGTGGAGTAAGTTCGTTTAAATAGATACTAACTAACATCATTTTCATTTGTAATATAAAATAACCACCTAAATCCGCAATGAAAGAATCCAAGAAACTATTGTGTGGGAATCGAACGCACGTTTCCGAGTTATTTTTATAGTTATCCGATTTATCAGTAACAACTTTAGTTTAATTCTATTACAATACTCCTAAATAACCTTATTGGGCACAGATTCTCTTTTTTCAAGGCAGATGATTTAACCAATAATAGGTATGTGTCGTACTTAGTACAAAATATATTATAATTATAAATAATCATAGTACCTAGAAGAATGAAACATGTTGAAATTAGAAGCGATTACAAACTTCAAAAATGAATCTGGAAATAATATTTAGGAAGTTCTATAAATGACAAATTTAGTGTTTACAACATAACGTTCATGTTACTTTACAATATAAATGCATGGAATGCAATTTATGTTTGCGTGGGAAGCGCGCATTGCATTGACATTGAACTTTGCCGATTTGAACTACAAAGCAGATTTATACATAAAGCTAATTTACATGTAATTAACAACCACCGGATACGGTTACCGTCAACGGAACTGTTTACAGCTGCGGATTCACACACAGTTTGTACGCTAGATTGAATAATGTGAGAAACGTTTCTGATCCGGCTGCCGTTGTCAAGTGTATCTGCACCTTAGCTTTATAAATGTAAAGCAATGATGGAGTATCCGTGTGACCACAATTACCACTTGATCGTTACGTGTTGATGTAAAAGGATGTAACGTCTGTAATGTGTTAAATTAAAATTTAGATGTCCTCGAACCAATCTGGTCACAGACAAAATGTTTGTGGAGAGACATGAGACAATCTGTTCTAAATTTTAGTTTAATGTACGCGGTAGCTTAAAGTTCAGATGTCCTCGAGCCAATCTGGTCACGAAAACAGGTATGTGTGTTATCCTAAACGACAATGCACCATCCCTAAGTATGTGGAGAGACATGAGACAATCTGTCCTGAATTTTAGGTCACTGGTTCGTTCAAATATAGACCTGATTATGTTAACGAAAGTTTGTGTATGTTTGAATCAAGGTATAGTAAAGTTTTATAATGTACGCGGTAGCTTAAAGTTCAGATGTCCTCGAGCCAATCTGGTCACGAAAACAGGTATGTGTGTTATCCTAAGCGGCAATGCACCATCCCTAAGTATGTGGAGAGACATGAGACAATCTGTCCTGAATTTTTGGTTACTGGTTCGTTCAAATATAGAGCTGATTATGTTAACGAAAGTTTGTGTATGTTTGAATCAAGATATAGTAAAGTTTTAGCTGTTGTAACCTGGTGAGTATAATTACATGAATCTGAATCTGCGATACCTAGTTCAAAGAGGTAAGCCATCGATACTAACAGTATTTTACTACACTATGTAGGAATTCATACTTCACCTTCCGTTCCCATCGAGTGGAATAGGCGCCGAACCAGTATTTTACTGCACTATGTAGGTTTTCATTTATATTATTGGGCATTCTACTCCACCGAGAGTGACGAGGCGAACGAAGTGAGCCGATGGAACGGAAGGTGGAGTAGGATGCCCAATAATATACTACTCACGGTTCCACTACTGGGACATAGGTCTTCTCTCTGTCAGAGGGAGTGAGCCATAATCCACCACGCAGGTCCAGTGCAGGTTGGTAGATGTAACTGTACTCCACCTTCCGTTCCATCGGCTCACTTCGTTCGCCTCGTCACTCTCGGTGGAGTAGAATGCCCAATAATATACTACTATCACTGTATTTTTTAAACAATTTAATATTTTTATGAGCATATAAAAGACTTTCATAAATATACTGTGAAGGCACAGTCATTACATTTATCTCCTTAAATTTATCTCTGAGAGAGTGTCTCGGACTTAATTTATAAATTGATCGGACAGCTCTTTTCTGCAAAAAAAAATATAGTCTGAATGTCGGCGGCATTTCCCCACAATAGAATACCATACGACATTACACTATGAAAATAGCTAAGTACACTAAGCGGGCTGTCTCTACATCAGTTGAATTACGAATTTTTCTAACAGCGTATGCTGCAGAGCTTTTTTCGACAATTTAGCTATATGTGGGCCCCACTGAAGCTTGGCATCCAAAGTTAAGCCCAAGAATACAGTGCTATCTTCAGGATTCAATTCTTCGCCCTTTATCAACACATTAGTTTTCACCTGCTTAACGTGAGGTAGCGTAAACTTTTTTTTTCTTTTTAATTTGGTATTTTTTTCATTAAGTAGTAAATTTTTAACGTTGAACCAGTGAACTACTTTTGAGACTGCGCTAGTTACATCGTCAGTAACTAGTTGCTGACGTTTAAGTCTAAACAAAAGTGAAGTGTCATCCGCAAACAATACTATATCATGATTATCCTTTATGATTGCAAGATGCAAGTCATTAATATAAATAAGAAACAAGAAAGGACCAAGGATTGAGCCCTGTGGGACTCCCGTTGATACTACGGATCCCGGAGATCTTTTGCCGTTTACATCAACACACTGAATCCTATTACACAAGTATGAAATAAGAAGATCCGGAGCGGTGGTCCGGAAAGTTGTAAAGAATCTATGTACGAAATTTCAAAACTATATCATGAAAAATCACTAAGTGATACACTTTTTATGTTATTTGGGTTATATTTTGCTAAAAGTTCGTAATCTGCTAAATTCATAATGGTCGATCGGTGGTCCGTCAATGGTCTCATAATAGAATTGTGTTATAATGGCATTGTCGTATTGCCATTACTATAAAACCCGTTAGTATAAATGATTTTCGAAAAAATACTACCAAAGAACATTTATTCCTGCCAGATTTAATTTACATGTACATATTTTTAGATATTGTTTTTTAACACATATTATTTTAAGAACTGACAAAATTTTAGCAGATTACCCCCTGAGTCAGTCATTCATTTGTCATTATGTACGAGATTACCAATAAATGCCATTTCTTTCAATGGAGTGCCTTAGTAGATTACCAAATTTGTCAAAATCAACAGTTATGAGATCAATGATAGACCACTCTGAAACTATTGTAATAGCAGACTTGAGGCCGTTGTCTACACAGACATGGTCACCACGCGGTCTATCGTCGTATTGTGCTCATTGATAACAATTAGGCAGTAGGTACTTAGGTACCTACGCCTAATCTACGCTAGCGTATTGTAATCAACTGGTGATAACATTTTACATTAAACTTGGAAAACTTTTTTCAGAAAATATATAACATGGTGTAAAAATGATTGGAAACAGTCCAGTTACTTATTTTGAACAAACTGTATTTAGGTTTTGCATATACCTACTAAAAATCATGTTGTGTAAGGAATCGCCCACTGTGGATTTTATTTGGTCAGTCCATCGCATGGGTGAGCGTCCGCGTGGTCTGGCGCCCTAGAGTCACAGTCACGCCTGGAGACGTGTCCGAAATATTTGAGGATATGCCTTAGGATCAGAACAGATAGACGCTTTTTGATGTTGAGTCCATGGCGGGCAAAAGTTAGTGTACCTATGATAAGGACACTTAATACAATGAATAAAACCAATTTATATGCTTACTTAGGTACCTCTTGGCACTTTATCTTTTGCATCATGCATGTCCGTCTCAAAGAGATCTCATTTCCTGACTGACCTAACTAAGCCCATCCACGAAGGGGTAAACAGACCCCTACACAACTCATTACTTGTAAATGACCCAAACTTTTCTCATTTCAGGTAAGTACTTCACGAGTGGCTCCAGCCGCATCATTTATGTAGAAGCCCTGAATGTTGCACAGCCAAGTAAGTGGGTACGCTCAAGCGCACATCAGACGTAACACTTGAACTACGAAAACAGGCCTTGCTGCTAACATATAAAGCCGCTGTCGATGTCAAATTGTTACCTTGGACGTGCGGTTAACTGTATGTAAAACAAATGAACCTTGTTGATGGTTTTCATTAGCAAAAGAAAGATGGAAATGAGTTATCAACGAAAAACAATTTCTGTCTTCTCGAAAAATGTATATTTAAAGTCAGGAAAAACATTTTTTAAGCAATTTGCCACCTTACTGCAACTGACCATGTGATAACTATTTCACACAACTGTCAAATCAATCAATCAATCAATAGTCTTTATTTGTAAACATAGGTTACAACAGTGTGTAAGATGGTACAATAGTCAATTACAGTTTCTCTGTTTTGCCATTTGGCGTACAAATATACAATTATGATAGGCTTTTGCCAATTAAGTAAATAGATTTCAGTATAATAATCAAAGAATGACAATTGTTATGATTTGAAAATACGGACACTTTAAGTTGGTATTCAATTATTTCCCTGACTTTACCTACCGGTAGCGGTGTAATAACGACTTTCATTCCGAACTCGGATTCTTCGTCTTATAGATTCTGTCATTTTAATGGAAGTCGGACTTCTTATTTATTTTTTTCGTTTTTGGAATCCTCGATTTTTATATATACCAAAGGTACCGTTTCCAACTCTGCTTTTATCAATTTCTCTAATATTCTATTTGTCGGTAAACCATGTCATCCATCTGTGAGGCTACCCTATTTATTTAGCAATTCAATAAACAATCTAATCAAAACCCGTCCATCTAACACAATTTTGATGGATAGTCTAAAACAAACATTACCTACTCGAAATGTTGAGTAAGACAACGCATTTCATCTGAGCGAAACGAGGGTACATAATAAATGACAATTGTTTTGAAAGTAAAAGGTTTCATTCTCTCACGTAGTAAATTGCTCCCACAGAATAGTTCAGAAGGCTGGGTCCAAACAATAAGCGAACACACGTGCGTGACTTTTATTTACAAATGCTGATCTCATACAAATGCCAGTTGCGAGTGCAAGCGCAATCGCAACTGCCATTTGTTTGAGTTGGCTATGCTTGTAGTTTCCCTACGTGATTGAATGGGCAATTATAAGAGAACCAAGGTAACCGACATAGCCCGAAGAATTGCCGAACTTAAGTGGCGGTAGGCAGGGCACATTGCTTGCAGAACAGATGGCCGATGGAGTCGAAAGATTCTGAGAGTGGCGACCGCATACCGGAAGACGTAGCGTTGGAAGGCCACAAACTGGATTCCGCTGGATGCGAGGAGCACCGAACCCGTGGAAGTAGCGGTGCTTGGGGGGTCTATGTATGTCTACCGGTGGAAATTTTTCGGCTGAAATTATTATTTTGGCTTGTTGTATGGAGCCGACCTTCTGCTTTATTCGTTGTTACTCTCAAAAAGAAACACATTTGCCATTCATCATTAAGGTTTCCGGTTTATTGCTAAGAATCACATGAGCACTTTTTTAACTTACCTGAAAAAGATACTAAAAAGACATGGACACACAGAAATGGCCGCTCTAAAAAGCGCTATTTAAAGATAAGATACGAGCGCTGGTAGCCATTTGGTCCAATGTACAGCGAGTACAACTTTTGACAGTCGTCGAAAAACAAGTTTTCAAGGGTTTTTTTTTTTGTGTTCGAAATCATCAAATAACTAGCCCATATGCCAGGGGCTGCGGTATCTTTCGAACGAACCCGCACCCCTGGCAGGCATCAGCCCTTGCGGCCTCATCGGGTTGTGCTGACATCTCTTTGAGGCTCGTGTGGAACACAACGCGCCTTCGACTTGGGCTTGGTCCTTACCGGACAGACTACTCGCCGTCCGCAAGCTCATGCCTACAGTGGCCGGAAATCGGCCTGGGATTCCCGACGCCCAGGGCGTCTCCTGCGGCGGCTAGGGCCGTGAGGGCGCATAGACTGCCTCTCCCTCACGTACGCCGCCTCCCTCTTCTCGAGCATTACTGCTTCGCTGAAGGAGGTGACGGCTACCCATACACTCTCGCTCCATACCATGGCCTGGACCAGGGCCGGACGCGAGAGACGGCGGTGCTCCGTCCAAGCCGGGCAGACCGCCACCGTGTGCTCCACCGAGTCCTCGGTAGAGCTTCCGGCAAAGTTTTCAAGGGTTAATGTCACCTCATTTACGCCATTTAACTGACGGTTTTTTCGGTGTAGAAATACTCAATTATGTCTTATTTTAGCAACTGAATTAATACTGAACACGTGGAATAGCGGCTAGGTACACAACCCTTTCAATATCTCAAGTCAAATAAACCAAGTATTAACTCCTTACAAACTGTATTTGGATTACACCGCTTGAAACCGGATCAACCCTTCGTGTCGTACCTAAGCGGTTGATACTAGTTTAACCCTGCCAATACTGGATGTTTGCCAATTACACTTTAGGTTAAACTCAATTTCGTTAAATGCATAGTTTCTCATTTATTTTAGGTCTAGTGGGACCCATCGTACATAGTTCAGCTTCCATTTTACTTCACAGTACTGTTAAATCTGTGAATTTTTACGATGATCATTGTTTATAGCTAACATATTTTATACCTTACTAGCTGTTGCCAGCGGCTTCGCACGCGTAGAGGTTGAAAATTATCCCACGGAAACATACTGCCGGGATGAAAACTGTTCTATGTGTTAATCCAGGTTAGAAACTATCTGTTCATCCAAATATCTTCACAATCTTCACAAACTTTCACATTTATAATATTACATACCTTTTGCCAGCGGCTCCGCCCGTGCGGAACTTTCATCCTCTATTTAACTCCCTTAGGGGTTGAATTTCGAAAAATCCTTCCTTATTCCTTGTCTACATTATAAAGGGAACCTCTGTGCAAAATTTCAGCTTTCTAGGTCCAAGGTTTTGTCAGCCAGTCAGGACCTTTCTTTTTATTTATATAGATAGTAGGATTAATGACCAAACTTAAATTATCTCTTGCGTACATTAATAATTTCATGTGATAATTTCAAATTGATTTTACCTGCATAGCTTCTAACTACATAAACCTATCTGGGACAACAACTCCACAAGCTACGGACATAAATAAATCAGCACTGGACACTAAACCTCTCCCGTTTCATTTAAAATTTTAAAACCACTCTTGTTTTACGAGTGTTACATAAATCCACCATTTTTATTGTTCGCGCGGTCATAACTGGTGATAGGTGCTCTAACTTAGATCCGGTTCTAACCACCGCGCGCCGCTGGCAAAGTGGCAACTGATGTGAAGCAGTTTCAAACTGTAGATGTTAGATAATAATAGAATCTTTATTTGTAAACATAGGTAATTACACCGTGTGTGAGATGTCACAATATTAGTTAAGATACTCCCATCCCCATAAAAATAGTTATTATTCTTATTCCTTCTCTGTCCATGCTGTAAGATTGTTGAACTCACTTCCGCCTATCATTCGTGAGTTAAAAACTATTTCCCTACTCAAATGTCGAGTAAAAGAGCATTACGTTTCCTCTTAATTGTGTATATAAATACATATAAAATAGTTTATGTATTTTCTCATTGTGTATTATAAAGGTACATGTTAATTTCCTGCATTATATGTGTAAGTATATTTGAGTTTAAGACTTCACATATTCATATTTTCTCTTCTTATTCTCACAAACTATTGTTTAAGTATACGTACATTTGTCTTCTCCTTTCGCAAGTCTACTGGAAGAAATTTCTAAAGAAATAAGCAGTAACTTTGTACTCAATTATTTGATTATGCCGTTTCTCTTTTGTATTTTACTGTGTGTACTTACATAAATAATAAAATAAATACATTTCGGTGTGCGATGTTCGAGTCCAGCTTTGTAGGGTATACATCAGTTTGTGTTGCCTGGTTGTTAATATGTTTTTGGATTTTCTGCAAAGCTTACTCTTACTGGCCTGACTCTACCTTTTACGACTTGGTGTATTTATATGTTTATGTATATCTACATATATATACAACGTGTATCGTTAAATGCGCAATACCTAAAAGTAGTTTGTTCCTAATTGACTAGTGAATCGATTTCAGCGACTTTTAACTTGCTGGTCAGTGTTTGTTAGTGCGATATGACAATTCAAAAGTGCCTGTAATTGGTTTATTTGAAATAAATGCTTTGAGTTTGAGTTTGAGTTTGAGATGTAATATTTTGTTCGAGATTCGTGGTAAATAAATGCTCCGTGAATTGGGACGTAATCAGAAAGAAATCTGAGAAAGAGAGAAGGACTGGTATCCAAGCTACGTAATTGTCGGTAGTGCAATTACCCAATGAATATTTTTTCTATGAGTGACGTGTTCTGATCTGAGATTGGATAGTATCTAATCAGCTGTCTTTTATTGACATAGAAAGAAAAAAACCTGATTTCAAATTTGCGACTTTTCTTCTAAGTAATTTTTGGCCTAGTGTTTGTCTATTCCACTAAAATATTGTTCTGAAAATAGGACTGATAAAAAAAACAAAGCCAACCTGAGATAAAATGTCGGATATTTGGTTTGTTTTAATTCAGTCTGAAAATTTTGATTTATTTGATGTCGAAATTTGTAATCAATTTCAAACATTTATGAGTAACTTCGGTTCTAGGTTACGCGGTAGTACCTATTTTGTGGTTTTGTTCGAGTTTTCATGAGATAATAAATTGGTTTCGGTCCAAATAATAATATTGTCAGAGTAATTTTGGAGTAACACTTACTGTTGTTGTTTATCTATAAACTGGCAAAATTGTAATAATTTCCATTAACAATGTATTAAATATTTTTCGTGGCATGATTATGACTGCCACTAAGGTCATTAAATGTTAAGTACCGTGATTTTAATAAACCGAGAACGATTAAAAAAGTTTTTTTAACATTGTCCCAGAACTATTGTGTCATTTTCTCATTCAGTCATTACCCATGGTAGTTAGGAACATCTTAAAAGTAGCTAACACTAAAATTACGGCTCGTAATTGCCTATAATTAACCCTGCGCACGCGAGCACATGCCTCGTGCCCACAGAAGCAGTAGCAATTACAGGGTTGAGTGGCAACTAATGGCAGCGCCGCACATCGCTACACGAATTTATGAACTCATATTTGTCACCGAGAAACTAGGGTTGAAGGCTGACACCGACGAGTGGGTAGAATTTTGCATTTGAAAAGTGTGCAATACAAAACATGAATATTTTCATACAGGAAAAACAAAAGGTATACCGTAAACCAAGACAGATGATTGAATATGGTTTGGCATAGGCTTCAAAATTATGTTTTGAAGTTTTTATTTTTTTACACTTTGTTTTAAAAAGGTCAATTTAGAAATAAAGGTCCATCGTCCACGACGCTATTCAAAAGCCTGGTGTTACTTACTCCAGTATTCAATGTTATTGTTGCTGCGTCGTTTACGGACCGCCATAGAAATACTCAAATAGTTTCTAAAGACTTTGCAGCGTTTATGTCTAAAACTCTAATATGAAACAACCCTCAAACCCCATTGTTTCACACTTCGATATAAGTGAACCGCGCGTTTCACAAAAGCCTTCATGCATCAAATATTCATGAGTTACGCTACGGTGTGACAGCTTCCCGCTCGAGAATTCAACCAATCGCGACGTAGAAACACTGCACTTAACTTTAATGTACCTGCTGCTGACAGCTATACCGTGACGAATGTGAACGGAGAGCGTAGCAGTGTGGGATTTTTTAAAGCACTTTTTACTGTATATGTGCAAAGTTTATTAAAATTTGCGGGACTCGAGTTGCAAAAACTTGGGGGCTCAGGAGCTTATGACTTTATATTGCATTACTATCGAAATCAGAGATCTTTATTTTCGTATCAATAAGGTTGCTGTTGAGTTGCTACTGTAAGAGGTTTAATAATTGTGAAAGGACGACTGTAAACTCATTCGTTTCAGGTATTTATTACTGAAAAACTTAACTAGACAATAATATACCTTTTTACTTTACAAATTATCTGTTGGTTTTCTGTGGTGCTAAAGCTACAATTTATTTCTAAGCAAACTGTTTATGAAGTGTGTATTTTATAACGGAAGATAAGTAGAAGTAACTGCATATTGGAAAATATTCAAAGCTATACGACTTTTACTGACTAAAACCCACCCATCTTCCCTCAGTTGCCTGTATGCTACCCCTGGCAGGAAAGCTATACGATAACAGTGTATTTGTCACTTTTATCTAAATAAAAATGTTGATGTTTATTTATTTATTTATTCTTCAGAAAGCTTATAAATGTTGTATTGGTTAATACGGTTTTATCTATGTGAATGCTTACACGTATAAGGATGACTGGTTGTAGCTAGAAACATTTTTTTTCCCAAATACAAGAGTGTTCGTTTTCATAATAGAGAAAACGCAAACAGCAAATTATGTATGTGCAAAAACAAGTGTTTATACGAAAAAGGTGCCCGATTTCCTTGATCAAAATTATATTGGTCAGGTAGCTAAGCTTATTATCTATTAGTAGGTATATTGCAGGATCATTTAATTTATGTGAGCGAACCAATGTTATTTGATTTACAAAACCTGTAAGTAACCTTGTGTGACCCTGTCGGCTATCATTAGGGGAATCAACGCGGTTCAACCGTAATACGGTTCTATTGCACACCGCATAGAATCCGTTTACGGTTTTTATAGAACAAACAAACGGTTTAAAATGTATTTAATGTCGAGCTTAGATAGTTGAAATGCTATATTGCAATTAATACGAACTATCAAGGTTCATTTTCGCAACACTTTACTCCAAATCAACCTCCGTAATTACGTAATTTGCACTAGACTAATTCCAATTTAATACATAAATGCAATTAGTTAATGTGTGTAGGACGTCCAGTGATAGCGCAGTAATTCAAATTGATACTTCCGCCACACGTCAACGCAAGTACGCTTCGATTGCCTATCCCGTCGCACTTACGCTGGCCATACCCAGAATAACGGTTTGTTTACCTTAATATGAACCAGAAAATGGTAGTCACAGAATAATTAGTAAAGTATAAATAATGTTCACCTGAGGGTCTGAAATCTAAGGAATGAATGAGTACCTACCTAATTAGTTAATATGACACTGATTAACGAAATAAATGTTCCCAAATAAAGTGGGTAATGAGATTAGTAATCACTTTTGGGACATGAATGTTTTACAAGAGCATTATAAAAGTTTTTTTTTTTTAAATATACTGCTGTACAGTAGCACGCACGTAAGTACGTAAAATATTACAGTATAAGCAAGCCTCTTATTCTATTGATACTACATACTACAATAGGCTAGATTATAGTCTAATTAACTGTTAATACTTACTGACTTGCGTTTATTGTACAGTCGCCAGCAGGTCAAGCTATCCCAAACTGTCAAGTTTTCCCAATTGAACATGAACCTTATTCCTTTGTAATAAAGTTGAAAAACTATCAAAGAAATTTGACAGATTGGGGTAGCTTGATGTGCTGGCCTCTGTAACGTCGAGTTTTGTGGAAAATTGAAAGTGTTTAAAATAATTTCTTAACTTCACGATCGGTATGCACAATTATTTTAACTTTTTGTTTTCATTCTAAGTCAAAGGAAGAATTTTTCATTTCTTATGAAAGGTACTACTGAAATTTGGATCAAAAAATGAACAGGTACGGTTTAACCATTTTTGTTCTGCTTTAACAAAACACAGGTGAGCCAGCTGCCTACCTAGACAACATCGTTACGCTTGGCAGTCACGTCCATACCTTACACTAACATGTTACTTCGGCAGCCATTGCTGACCTGCATGATCTTATTACTGTACAGGTAGTGGGTGGGGTAGTAACATAAATAATTCTCAAAATGATTGGTAGGTTGAAGGTTTCTTCGGACACGCGAGTTGGTTCTTAAAGAGCTACGAGAGAGTCACTGGAAAGATGTTACAGCTTGCAATAAAGGTGGTTATTTCTTTTGTGTAGTTGAGACGGGCGTGTTGATGCTCAGTAACTTAACCATATGTATTTTTTTTTAACACTTATAGCTGACAAGAGGTATCAAAAAGTGAAACTATGTGAAGAACTGAGTACCTAAATGCGTCGTTAGTTAACTACAGCAAAGCTTCTTAGTGCATTTTGAGGCATCTCGTTTACAATTTTAAATAATGATTGTGTCTAAGGCATTCCATTTAATAAAAACAAAAACACAACTGAGAAATGGCTGATAAAACTCTTATTACGTCACAGGTTTTGCATGTATCAAACATACGTATAACCATGAGACATCTCTTGACACAATAGCAACCACGACTTGTCTGAAATACGGCAGCATTGCCGATCAAACTGCAACTGAATAAAGCAAAATGCAATATTTTCTTTGACACGACACTCTGAGAATCCTTGTTTTTTCGCACTTTGAGGTTTAATCTCAACTTTTGCTAAAAAAAAATATCAGGTTGATTTATAGTGGGTTGGTTTTTGCTGGGAGAGTAAGAAGAGATTTAGAGATAAAATCTCAGGTGGGTGCTAGCGAGAGTAAGTTGCTCATATAAGCCTCATTAGTTTGGATTAACAAAAGCCCCTTTTAGGTCTACCTCATCAAACTCATCAACCCAGAGCAATCATTCTCCAAGAACCTATCCCTGTTTCATACATCTAAAAAAATGTGTCTTTGAACCACTCGCGCCCATATAACGAGTCTTACAAATAGTGCCATAGAGTGGCGGTGCGCGGTAATGGGTGCCATACGTCTGGGCCGCGGTATATTAGGCGAGGATTTAGAGCCCGCATTTGTCACCACTTGCTGCAAAACGGTGCTTATGCGTATAGTACAAACGGTTATATACTGACGGTTTGGTATGGGAGCAAAGGTTTTCTAGTGAGGATGTTCTATTATTATCATATTGCATTTTTGAACCCTGATCTGAACATAACTTTTTGTCTACTGGTTGGTGCTAGTGATCGGAAGTCTCTTGGTCCTGAGAATGTGTTCCTAGGTCGGGAAAAGGTGTATCAGGAGGCTGGAGCGTAAATTTATGACCGAATTATTAAAATAGGCTAGCCCCCCCTAACTGACACATAACTGGTGAAATGACGGTGTACTTTACCCCTCTATATTCCACCTCGATATTCTCGTTTAAAATAAAACAGAGTAAGTCTGGAAAATGTTTCAATAAGGAAAATGTTTCATCTTATTTTACAGGTCTCTACAAACATTATAACAAATAAAAATAATTACAAAGAAAATAACAATTTAGTCTCAAAACCCACTCTTATGTATTATTAGCCGGGGTGTGGGTGAAAGGTTACACTTTCAATGTTACTTAACATGTCAAAGCTAAATATTAACCTTGTTCTGTGTTTTTAATGTTTGATTCAGTTAAATTCTTGACACAATGTATTAGTATTTGTAATTTATACTAAGTTACAGCTTTTGAAGTAAGTGGAAGACAATGTTGTTTTTACAGAAGTTTTGATAGGCTAATGATAATAATATGCCAGGAGCTAGCAGCCTGACTGCTGTAATCTTCAGTGCCCTAATGATAACCAGCGTTTACAGCATCATTGAAAATCCCCATTAGAGTCATTCAAAATTATTTGTATTCCTTATAACATAAACCATAATCATTGCATGATACATGACATCCAGTCTTACCAAGGGGATATTATCCATATAGGGGGTAACGTTTTACCCTACTGGGTTATCCAGTTAATACTGGGTTGTGGAGGTCCATGTAAAATACTGGTATTCAGCTGCATCCGTTTAGACTGGAAGCCGACCTCAATATTGTTGATAAAACACTAGGCAGAATGATTGATTATTCGTTATCATCCTCAAACCCTAGCTCACATAAATTTTCGACTTACTCAGTCAATATAGTCATTTTGAGTAACAAAATGAAATGCCAAGTTTTTTACTTGATATTATATTTATTAATTTTGAAAGAAGGTATCATGGGAGAATTTACACAGAATAATTTTTAACCAGTGCGCAAACTGTAACCATGAATTCCCTATCATTCTAGACTCCCTAAGATAGATGGGTTGGTTAAAAAAAATCAGCTGTCCATACATTTGACCGCGTTGGTATTGCACTTTTCTAAAAATTACTATGCTAGAATGATATGCTGAATTCATGGTTACAGTTTGCGCACCGGTAAAAAATTTACCCTGTATTACGGATTCTTAAAAACTTTAAAAATGTTAATGCTGGTACTCTAAGTAGACAGGAATGGTATGGGGTATGATCTAAACAAATGGCCTTCTTGGAGGAGTGGCATGACACATGGGTCATCCTGTGTTTCTAAAATGGGAAAACTGCGCAAATTTGCGTTTGTTTGTCTGTGCTAAAGTAGTATTAGACACAATAAAAACTTTTAACAAAAAAACACTACAAAGTGTAAAATTACTTTAACTTCGGAAGTCGGTGTCTTTGGATGTGTATTTAAATTTTTAGCCACCACCTTCGCCTTCCAACAATTCGCCAAAACTCCGTATTTAAATAAAATGCATCCGGACGCATTGCATACGCAGGGGTCACTAAAACACTATATGTATGAGGGTGAGCAGAGGAGGACAGGGAGAACAGTGTGTAAAGTTCACTCATACCACGGTAATATTATCTACCGTGCTCATACCTTTGTAGACAAAGGAGGATCCTCCGACCAGACGGGTATTGTGTCTGGTGGGCAAATGCCCGACAATTATTTCGGGATTTTGTATATAGCCGAGTTTCGTGGAAAACTCTGACTGTGCGATGTAGGATTTCTTGATTTAATTCGCCTGTGGCAATGTAGATGGCGCCACTTCTCTTTTTGCGTTTCTTGATTTTGTTGCGAAGTATTTATTTTGTAGTGCCGCTACAACACTGAACTCGGAGGGGGGAACTGACGGAAACATACCAAAACAGCAAGTGTAGAGGGGTCGTGTCACCTGTGAGACTAATATTTAGTAGCCTAGCGCATACCCACTGCTAGACATAAGCCTTCCATAAACAATACCGTGGAGTTTCTTGCCGGCTCTTTTCCATGGGAAACAACAATTTGGAACCGTGTACCTAGCTTCTGACGTTTCATAAGTGCCCATGCAGGTCTAAATGAAATGAAATATTTTGATTTTAATGCCTTAAGGACCGGTTATACACCACAACAGCAATAAATTAATAGCTTCACAAAAGCATTTTTCTGTTTTCCACTTCAACAAAAACAGAATAAAAATCCGAGCACACAAAAAGCCGCTAACTCTCATCCATACCTACGTCACGCGCCTCGCACCATAAACCTCTGTGAAAGGCCCGATAACGTACTGAGCGCCATCTGCCGGTAACTCCAGCACTTAATTGTAACTGCCTGAAACATCCACGTAGTGTTTATGGGTGGTATAAAAAAACGGGACGTGTCCTTGTACATGGTACTGTAGGATACGTGTTTACTATGTTTGAAAAGTGAGGCAAGTTTTGAAGTGAATCAAAACGAATGCGTCATGCTACCTGTACCTATAAACGCGAGGATAGCCTTCAGGACCTAACGCTTAGCAGTAGCCCTTGCGATCACTAGACCAAATAAGAAGGTTTTTTCACCGCATTAAAGAAAATGTGTTGTGTTTAACGCTGCTCAACAAAAACCAAATGAAAACATCTTTGCATTTATTTACTTAAATCCACGCTCCACTCGTCATATGAGTCGCGACCACCTTTGAACCTCACTGCAGAGGCTAACGGCACTGGGGTAGGGTGCGCAACACGGTCACGTGCACTTCGTGAACGTAATCCAGCCTCAGTTTCAGCCTCGGTTTCAGCCACAGTCGTTGTTGTGGGTGGTTCGGTAGTGGTAATTGGAACGATGTCCTCTTCTTCAGGAATTGCTATTTCTGCATGTTCCCGGTAATTCGTGTGCGGTTCAATGAGTGTAGTACGTGGAGCATTCCCCACCTTGTACGTGGCCAGGTACTCGCTGAGTTTAGACTTCTTGGTAGTCGTGGTACGTGCTGCGCCTAAATAGTCAGCCGCCATCTGGGGATCGAAGAGGAATAGATTCATTAAAAAACTAGCGGACAAGGGAGCATCGATATTTTTTTGCCAATTTTAAGCTGAAACAGCTTCAACATGGCTGACTCAAACATTACTTACAAGAAATGTATCTTTTAAAGTCTTTTTAATTGATACCATATATGACATGAATATTTTAACTTACTTACCGTAAGATCGAACTGACCACCAAGTAAACCTAATGAGATTGTTGTTCCGCATGTTGGTCGTTCAATTAGGAGCACCGATGAACCTTCTAATGGTCATGTATGTAGCCAAGATTTCGCTTCGAACTAGTTCAATACTCACACTCTCGTTGACAGTTTCTATCCAATCAGCGAAGAAGCCAATTTTCGTGAACACAGTGGGTGCGTCCGCGAATCCGCAGATAGACGGCCCGAAGGAGATGATGCCGACTAGCCGGCCGGATAGGATCGCTGGACCACCCGCATCGTGCTTTGAAATACATTGGTTATAAAAATAGTATTTTACAGTAAGAGGAATTAATTGTTGAATTGAGACATTTGGTCAGTTTACCGTGTATCAATTATTTCGTAGTACTGACAATGAGTGCAAGTTATGATTTTAGATTTACACTCCCGCAAGCCCATCTGACCCGGTGGGACAGACTATGGCCTTACACAGAAAAAAAACGAGTTAGTGGAGATTGATCTCTTATAAAAGTCAATTCAAGCTACTAGGTCAGATAAGCTTGCTACACTAAAAGTTGTTGGACTCGTTAGTCACTTGTCTTACCAATCAACTTCCCTGCGAGTGAGCTGTCTTTAGCCAGTCAGCATAGTGATAGGAGGATTGAATACCTCTAAAATTTTTCATTGTACTGCGATTCAACAAACATGGTTATGTATTTGATGTAGAAAGTAAGTTGACGTTCACATGGACGTAATTAAATCACGGCGGATTTTTTTCGTACTCTGGATTATCGACTCTTTGTGTTGAACCGACCAAAGACAATCCAACAGAGTGCATATTAGTGCATCGGAAAACGTTCTAGTCGCTAAGCTGTGTGTTGAAGATCCAGTCCGTTATAACGCACGTGTGTACTTCGATCTAAGAAATACGGACATCGAAAGTACTACAAAATTATGTATCAGTACTTACGTCACACGCCCCCTCCCCGGTCGTGAGAGTGCCGGCACAAAACATGGTTTCTGCTAGAAACTTTCTGCAATAAACACGTTAAGGTTAAATCCTCTACTCCATCATCATCAGCTAATACCAGTCCACAGCTGGACATTGTTGGTCCCTACAGTCCAATAAGTTAAATAGAACTGGATTCTCGGGTACTCTTATCCAGCAGCTACCAGTCACACAAAGTTTCCAGAAGAAGCAATGGGCTGGCAACATAATTAGTCGTTGAACCGATGACAGGGCCTTGAGCCTACTTGTAGATATATTGATAAATCGTTTATGGTCCTTGCACTCAAATGTCACAACACGACATGCAAAAACACGATTAAATGATTGATGACCTAATTACGTGTAGGGTGTTTCATTTCTCAACCTATTGATGTCCGTCTTCTAGACAAAGTGAAAGGTAAAAAACAGCTAAAGGTAAATTAAAAAAAAAAACATCTTAGAGGTTGCATCTATTTCTTTCTAAGAGAGCCTTTTGTATTACAAAATGTTTTGGTACTTACTCTCCATACACTTCTCTGCAGAATGTGTTCGGATACACGGGTAAGATCTTCCTCTGCAAAAATATCGGCTCGTACGATAGCTTCTGAGACATCTTTATGAAAATAAATAAGTAGGTAGCGATAAACATGCTGCAATGACGTAACACTGAACGTTGTACAGTCAGGGAAAGGGATTGCTTACCAGATTGAGATTCTGCCTTATTGGTACTTGGTACTTTAATTGGTACCTAGTAAGCTTTTTGAAAATCTGTTTATTTATAACAACAATATGTGACTTCATAAATAGTCTACCTTTACAAACACAGTAATCATGACGCGGGTATTCGGGGAGATTTTGAAGATGTATCTTAAAGATTATAAATGTACAAAATTGCTAGAAATAAAACAAACAATACTGAATTTTCAAAAAAATAAACACATTTTGAGTACCAAACCCTTTCATGACCACCGTCGTCAAGTAAGTAATCAACAGGCTTTTCGCATTTATTTTCTAAAACTCTTTACAAATATTGAAGGCAGCAACAAGTCGCTCCCTTGCCTCTGAACATTAACCCACATCCTTGGAGGGCTGCCGCAAAAATCTCAATTATTAGCCACCGTAACGCCAAGTTTACTACTTATTTTATCATCGTTTCTGTCTATCACGTCACCGTTTGATGGTCTCTTCAGCTATTATTTTGCCAAAATGACTGCTTTTATTAAACGCTTGTGTGAAAATAGGTTTATGGTATTCTTATTACTATAGAATATCAATATATGCATAAGATAAAGATGCTTTACGTGTATCTATCCCGTAAGACGTATCTACCGTACAACTCCAGCCAGGGACAGTAGACCGCACGTCAGTGAAAAATACTCTCGCATTGTATTGAAATTGCGTATTACGCCAACGTGCGCTCACCATATTTTATATTTATTTACCCTCTCTTCTCAATAAAAACCTTAAATTGACTAATTCATTCACTCACTGACATACATCGCACAGCCTACGCCGGTGGGTCAATAAACAGTGGGTGAACTGATGAACTAAGTAAGGATTTTTCAAAATTCATTTCCTAAAAGGATTCAGTTTGTTTGGAAGTTTGCCATTTTTTCATAATAAATCTACGCATTTGCACACAACTAACGGTAACAGTGACTGTTCAAAGTAAAACTATACCTTGGTGACTCCCCACCCCAGCAGCAACACCTCAGCGGTGGACGGCGGCGCGTGCCCCATGTGGTCGATGGGGAGGAACTTTATCATGGACTTGGGTCTGAGGAACAGGTGCCGACGGAGGCGAATCACTGCCAAGTTGCTCTTTAGGGTCCGGGGGTTGTAACCAGGGTGGAAGTAGACCTGAGAACAACGGATAATTTGATGATCATTGCAGTACGAAGGGCATGGCATAACATAAACAATAACTGATTTTTTTAAAGAGTGTCCATGAAGTTTCATGCCCTTTCTTTTTCATAGATTTCTAGTCTTGGTGCAAGCATTTGTTCTTTTCTTTTGCAGCTTTAACTAGCCGACTTCTTGACAGTGCAAAACTGCCTGTGCCTACCCTAGGTACGTGGATCAATTGAAAAATGACAAAAAAATATCGTCTTCGTCAAAAACTTGTTTACATACAATAACGCCTTCTTCTAATAGGGGTAGGCTACGATCCTAACATACTCCTTTGGTTTGTTGATGTTCATAGATCGAATAACCACCCCTAAAAGTAAATACTCAACTGATTAACGGTATTTGGTGTAACTGTGGTGTGCGCGGTAAGAGGGCGAGAGTACAGCTACCAGCTAGGACTGCCTTAATCCATGAGTTCTAAGATTGATTAGTCTACCGCTAGTTTGTGACTCACCTCGAGCACGTCTATCATCTCCCCTCCGATTCTGCTGTGGTTGCTGCCTACCCTCACTTGCAGTACCCGAGGGTTCTCGCGGAAGAACCGGTTGTTGTGCATCCTGGGGAAAGAAAAAAATACTGTAGGGGGAATTAAGCTAGATCCGATCAACTTTTGTTTACATGCTAGTTGGGGTCGACACAAAATGTTTTTTTTTCCATTGTAGGGTAAACTGACACACATCTTTTCATTCATATCAGACCTCACAGAAGCTAGCTATTCATCTTTTCTCTAGTGTTCGTGTACCCCAACATTCGAATACATTAAAAGACTGGACAATGTCAAGCCAGAATCTCTGTTGGTGGATAGACACAATGGAACCACAAAAGTAGTTTGGTGGTTCTCACGGGAATCGGCGGGTCACTAAAGTAATATCTTCCATGTTAGTTTCCCCCATCAGTATTTACTTACAGCTGTAAACATGAAGCCGAAGTGATGCACAGATCTCCCCCCACCAGAACCGCCCCGCACCAGAACCTCCCCATCAGATGAACTGATGCCATGAAGGGGTAGTACTGAATGGTCGTGCGCTCGCCTTTGAAGATGCGGCGCCCACTCTTCTTGCTGTCATGGTAGTTCTTCATCTCTTTTAGTTCACCTTGTGGATCTGAAGAAGAATGGCCAATGTATCTGGGATTCTATAATGCTTTGTCTTGGCAAAGAATAGTTATTTGGAGATTAAACGCATAAAAGATTTAAAAATATATAGTTCTCATAGTATAAACAGTCTATACTGTTCCCACAGCTGGGACTCAGGCCTCTTATCAGTGAGATGAAGAGGGCCGTAATCCACCACATAGGCCCAGTGCGGGTTGGTAGATGTCACATATCCTCGATTTTTTTGGTTCTAGGACATGCCGGTTACCTTACGATGTTTTATTTCACCGTTTTGAGAGCAGTTGGAGATTTAATAATTTACGCAGATTAAACAGCCTGTCTGGTTTCAAACCTTTGCCCTAGACCTCGTAAATCACGGTCATTTCCACTAAGTCATTACTGCTCTATAAGATGTCATATTGGAATGAATGAAGACAAAACTTCTCTTGACAAGAAAAGTTTTGTCTGAATCCAAGTTAAGATGACATCACAGAATACCACATTAGCTTCATCCCTTCAGTCGTTTTTTTCGCTCTTACGTTAGTAAAACCATGGCAATACTCCTATTATAGTTATTGGGCAAAAAAGAGTCAGCCCCCAACGCATCGACACGTTACCCCTGTATCTATAAACATTGCTTAAAGTGAAGTAGCGATTAGCGACTGTTTAACTTATACTAACGTGTATAAATAAACCCCTACCCCCTTATTACAAAACAAGGTTTTTCTTTAGGTATGGTTTAAACCACCGAGCCTGTTTTTGAAATAAGAACCTAACTGAAATAGAATTACAGCTCCTTTTACAAAACTGACAATTTAGCACTGGACTAACTTGTCAGTTTTGTAAAAGGAGCTGTATTTCGATTTCAGTTAGGTTCTTATTTCAAAAACAGGCTCGGTGGTTTAAACCATACCTAAAGAAAAACCTTGTTCTGTAATAAGGGGGCTAGTGTTTCATAAAGCTATACAATTAAATCAATTCCCTGATTGAGCGTACACTGTACAGCGACCATCATACGGTCAATCCCACTTCTTGGTGACTGGCTAATAGCTTTACCTAACCGTTCATTTACCTCGTACTGTTATGATCGGAAAAATACTTCTTTGTAGTTAAAACGGTAGAGAAATCACCTAAATCATAGCTAGTGGTTATTTTTCAACGTACCCCAATATACACTTTCTTTAGCTTTGAGTTTGTGAGGATCGTTGGGCGCTTCTGCTAACATTTTGTCAACTACGTCGTTCATATTCTCATCATCTTCGTGCTTGGGAGCACCGTATTTCATCATTCTTCGAGCTGACTTCACCAACTTCTTCCTTTTACCTTTCTCAGCTACAATCTTCATAATGTCGTCACGAGTCATCTTTTCCTTCAACTTTAGATATAGATTCTTCGTTTCATTCGCTGTCAAGTATCTAAAGTGATCATTTTCATTGAGTGCTTCATAGAAATTAGTTTCATTGAGTCTGGTTTCCTTTGTTACGTTATTAAGGACTTGAGCTACCAAATTATGGTCGACAATATAATGGTTGATTTTTCTAAGTTTTTCTTTGAGTTCTTTGATTCTATCTTTTTCTAGATTAATTTTGCCTAGAGTTAATAATCTGTTGGAGATGTCGTAAACTGTTAAGTTATCTGCTTCAGCAAGTTCATTTTTCTCGTAATCTGCTTTGATGATGGCGTTTGTACATAGTAGTAACGTTAAATAAAATGAATAGAAACACATCACATTCAAGTGTGCTCGTTGTTCTGAACCTATCGCCTGCGGTGGTTTATCGATATTCAATAATTTTATGAGCGCTGAAACTTTTATCACATTCATATTATTGGCTGCAGTGAGTAATCACATAAATATAAATCATTCTTGTTTTATGCAGAAACGTCGGTACGTACTCGTCTATTGTGAGTACCTTCACGTTTGTATAGAAGGCTTTAAAACTCTTTATGGTGGCAGGGTCATCGACGCGTATACTGTAGCTGTGAACTCAGCACATAATTCTATACTCTGCAGCATATAAATTTTTCGTCGGTTTTCCAAACTGTTAAAAACTTTCAACCTTGGTAACGGGTTGCGCGTTGATGACTCTGCCACTTTGTAAAACCTTGTAACCTACAAGATGGCATGTTAAGACAAAAGATATTCCCTGGCGACGGTTGAAAAATCTTGATGTCGAAGATATAACTAAAACAACAACACAAAATTTACTATACCAATATCTTTTATTGAAATATTTTAATTTGTGAAGATTTCAGTAACACTGAACTTTGTTACAAAGAATCTTCTTATATCTAATTACTTAAATAAATCGAACTATAAAAATCATAAGCGACTTCGTACTAAATTCTTTGAGTAATAAAAGCAAGTTAATTTAATTAAATAAAGCTTTTGATCTAAGTCTTCACTTATTTTAAGTTTGCACAAATTAATTTGTTGGAAAAGTACGTCATAAACAGATTTATTTCTATACAAATAAATAACATTGAAGTGTCTGTTTGTAATGTAATAACAGTTTTAAATAAATGCTTATATAAGTATAATACAGTACTAATAAACAATTTAACCTTTTTTTTGTCTGTCTGTTTGTCCCGGGTAAGCCCCGAAACAGCTTGACCAATGTTGACGGGAGTCTTACTGGCAGATAGTTGATTTTATAAGGAGTAACAAAAGGCTACTTTTTGTCCCGGAAGCACGTAGGAAAATTTCCAACATCCACGTGGGTGAACCCGCGGGCAGCAGCGACTTTAGAATATGAATGCTAATGTGAAGTTCTATATTTGAAGTAATTTGGTGTAACACGTGAGCTACGAAAAGCAACCTTACTATCACCACGTAATAAATGCACTATCAAAGGCAAATGATTGTCATGGACGTGCGAATTACAAACGACGACGTCCAATAGTGAGTTACGGAATAGCCCAACAAACGGCTGAAATTAAGCAACGCACAATAGCGTGACAAATGCATTAAAGGAGCCTTAAATCCTCAGCTAACCTCATTTCCTGTCAACCCGAAAATCTCCGTCTGATTGAACTACCATTCATTGCCGTAAAAAAACGAAACACGTATCCTTACACACATAAACCAAGACTATACTCAGCACAAATAACATTGGCTACTATCCGAAATTGGCAACTTATGTCGATAATAAGCCTGTCGTAACGTCGGCCCTGGGTCATCAATCAAGCCAGATAGCGTTGAAGAAATACCTAAACAGGGAATCGAATTACGACCCGCAGGCAATCGAGCCACTTCAGTTGGGTAGACAGCATGATTATTTTTATTTGGGGTAATGGTTAAACGGGAAATTACGCGTAAATGTTATTTTGGCCAACAGTTTTTCTGGTCATTTGGCTCTTAAAAAATTCTTCATTAATGCCATCTTGCTTTGCAAGGTTAAATCGTTTTAGTAATCAACAAGCTGTTGCATGTGGCTTCCCCTGCGTAAAAGTTGTTAATTAACCCACAGGAACGTATAACCGGGATTTAAAGTATCTAATGTCCTAACTTGGGTCATGACCTACCTTAGGCTTTTTATCTAAATGTGTTGAGCCGGATAACAAATAGGCAGGTAATAAATTCAAATAATCTTCTCTAGGGCGGAATCCTAGAACAGATAATTTTTTTCATTTCTTCGGGGAGAACAGATTATTCTTCATTCGTACGTGTAATCAAACTTACGACCTTCATTTGTAATACTGAAATGTAACCTAATCATCCACCACAGGGCGGGAGGAAACGCCCGGTTGTTTCCACTGCGAAGATCGCCCTGAGGACACGGTGGAGCACACGGTGGCGGTCTGCCCAGCTTGGGCGGAGCACCGCCGTGTCCTCGTTGAGGCGATCGGCGGCGGCGATCTCTCGCGTCCGGCCCTGGTCCAAGCCATGGTACGGAGCGAGAGGGCATGGGGAGCCGTCACCTCCTTCAGCGAAGCAGTAATGCTCGCGAAGAGGGAGGCGGCGCACGTGAGGGAGAGGCAGCATATGCGCCCTCGCGACCCCAGCCGCCGCAGGATACGGAGACGCCCTGGGCGTCGGGAATCCCAGGCCGATTTCCGGCCACCGTAGGCATGGGCTTGCGGACGGCGAGTAATGGGTAGCTCGCTGTCCGGTAAGGACCAAGCCCAAGTCGACGGCGCGTTGTGTTCCACGCGCGCCTCAAAGAGATGTCAGCACAAAAAGTGATGGGACCCGCAAGGGTCGATGCCTGCCAGGGGTGCGGGTTTGTTCGAAAGAGACACCACAGCCCCTGGCTTAAGGGCTACTGAAGGAACACGGGTGGGTTTTAGTCAGTAAAAGTCTGACACGCCCTCCTGCTCCACCCAGAGCGGGAGAAGTTATTTGATGATTTCCCACCCAAAAAAAAAAAAAAAAAATTCATCCACCACCGATTTCGGACACTAAAAACCAAAAGGACTCATCCTTAACATGTGTCAAACACAAACCTTACACTAGGAACACGGAACCTTCACTATAAATCATGAAGGATCTAGCAAGCATGCCGTCTCTGTGTTCCCATGGGAAATCAACCCACACACCGTATCACACTGAACGGGTAAAGGGATTTAGTACAAATACACTTGTATCCTAGGAATGTATTCGATTTACTTAATTCTCTATTGGCCTTTTCTCCTAGTCTTCTAGCTTGGCGTCCTATTTGAGAGGGTCTTATTGGATTTGTGTTGGAACTGTTCTTAGTAGCTTTGGGAGTTGAATGTGATACTGTTGTGAGGACTGTGTGGCTTTTCTATTATATTCTTGAGAAAATCTTAAAGCCGTTTGACAAATGGCATTTGTAAACGATTGAACCTGTTTCTTTGTGACAAAAATATCTCCTGTGTCAAAGTTCATTGTACGTAACTCTAATCTTAAAAAAATTCATGGAGATGTTCAAAACTTTCAGGATACCACCTTTATTTGTTAACGCCATCTATTGGTCAGTAGCTTGACTAAAAGTCAGCAATTTTATTTCATTTTTCTGCGTCCAAATTATTTGAATACTATAAAACCAAATTGATAAGTTTAGTTATTGGTGTACTTTTGGGAAAAGTTATTATTTCAAACTAAGGTTTAGTTGTTCCAATTCAGCGCCATCTAGTGGCGAATTGCAGAATCAACAGCTGGCTACGTTCACCAAGTTTAGTCTCAGTTAGCAAAACTCTCCATAGATGGCACCGAAAAGGAAATGTAGAATAGTACCTACAAACGAAAAATACCCATTTGTAAAATTTAAAAACTGAAAACCTTCACGCTTACATGACCTAGTCTTGGCTTGCTTGTCTTTCACATTTCATAGAAAAAAGGAACTAGTTAAAATGAACAATGTGGTTTAAAAAAAGTCTATGCTCGATATTTTTAATAGTAAAATTCCTTCATTCTGACCCTTCACTGTACCTACGTGTAATTTTAAAATCATAGTTATTCATGACCTCTTTTGTATTCAAATGAATGTCTTAAGTTGGTTTTTCTAAGGGTGGTAAATGCACACATAAAGTAAAATCAGTGACTGACGCCGAATAACGAATTCGGTTCCTACACAAGTAATTTAACCATTTCCATAAAACACAATTACCGAATTACCAAAAGGACTCCTTTATTTACCTTGCGTTAAAACAGAATTTCATCGCATAAATTCCACAATTAAAGTCAAAAGACCACTCCTTGGATCACCGTATCTCACGACAGAGTTAGCTAAGCTAGGCGAGTGTTCTAAATGAAATCGCCGGTAATTTTATTCTACCGTATAATTCAGTTGGGGCTCCTAAACGGGCGGGGCGAGCTAGTAATTGGTTAACGACATTGCCGTCGGCTACGTGATGTCACGTCCGGTAAGAAGCTGAATGAAATGTTTTGTGCAGGCAATAGATGGCGTTGACTTAACTTTTTATTTGGTAAAGATTTTTTAGTGGAATATTTGTGCTGCAAAACGCAATTTAGAATTGTTTATTTGAGTGAATTTTGCAATTACTATCTAACAAGAGTACTTCATCAATTTTTAGTTCATTTGTTTTTTTAACAGACAAAGCATAACATCACACTTTGTTTTCCCGAAGGGTCGGGCAAAGCTCTACCAATTTTAGGTACATCCTCATTTCGGCAGTTATGTTTTAAGTTCCATGTAATAGGGGGCGAGCCTATCACAAATCCAGACGTTTTATATCGAATTCATAAAAAAATCAGCAAGGTCACTTAATTTTCTTAACGTCTAGTAATCTTTAGATAGGCAACAAATTGGTAGCGGCAATTTGATTACGCTATCGAAACCACAAAGTTACACAACTTCCTGGCCTCACGACGTGTTCATTACGGGGTGGCAATGAAACAGTTCGAGCGACACAACTCAGCATCTACCGCTCGCTGGAGGCGTGTCTTAAGCCATTTCTTATTAAAACAACGTTTAATTTCGGTCTCATCAGCCGCCGTAATGAAAGCTTTGACAAAGTTTCAGTAAATGTCAAGTCTTTATTAAATTGTCTTTTAAAAGAATGTTATTATACATTTTCGCGGTTAATTTCTACTACTATGTATGTCGAGTTTTTAAAACCATTTTCCTTTTTACTGCGCCAGAAGGAGGGTTATGTTTTTAAAAGATATTTTTACTGATAATTTCTGGTAGTGTAGCTGGCAGTATTTCAAGATAAGATAATGTTTATTTACGAAAAAACAGTGCTTTACAATTCTTAAAGTCTACATCAGTGCCTAAATTAACATAGAAGAAAAAAAAAACAGGAATAAGACGGAAAGGAAACATTTTGCTTATGAATTCCACTCCACACTAGGTCAAGCCTATCTTGTGGAGTCCATGGGTGGTATTACCAGGTGGTGAAAAGCGTATTACATGAACACTCATGGATTGCTACTGTCGAGAGGCACATAAAAATGCCTATTTTAAACTGAGTACCTAGTATGAAGTTGCACATACATGAGTAAAGCTTAATTAGGCTGTTATGGATAAAAATATGTCTTGTGCTAATGTTACATCGACATCAATATATAAAAACATACGATGGAGTTACTAGGCAGAAATTATAGTATCTATTTAATGACAACACAGCCTAACTATAGCAAAAATAGAAAATAATTCATTTTGACACAAAATGCTTACTCCTTTTACTAAAATCGTACGATCCTTATAAAAGGTGACTCTTTTCCACTGTAGATGTTAAGTCAACTAAAGGGTTGTGCAGATGCATGCGCAGTTGCGTGCCCAGAATCACAAAATAAAAATGAGTTTATACATATCCATGTGACAAATGCCTCTTTGACAACCATTGGGAGGTTCCAATAAATTTGTGCATTGTTAATAATATTTTAAGTTCTTCTAATTCTTATATCCTACTGAATATCTACTTAATTTATGTGACTTTACCGTGTCGCCCTTGCTCTTGCTCTTCTGCCCTGGAAATAAGTTGAAGCAATGTATTACATTATCAAAGCCTAGTAATAAATAACGCAAGTGGCACACACTGGGAGTAAAAAATAACTGCTGTTACGAAATAAATCACTACATCTTTCTGAATATGTTATACATTTTTTTTTTAAAGCCGTATTGTTTTCAGCTTAAGCTTTTAACTTTCCTGCCACACTACAGTTGGCACACACACAGCAGGGCATTTGTTGGCACCTGAGGATGAGATATTATAGCTTTATCTCTCAGATGGCAAAGCACCTGCAATGTTTCTGGTACTATCTATATTATTATATTAATATGTGAACCAAAAATGTTATACCACTTTTTACGAAAACCACGCCGACGGAGAAGTATGAAATTCGGCACAGTTAAAATTTGTATGAGTGAGTGATTTGTTTGTTGAGTGCAGAAATCTAATATTTTTTATTATTATTATTTATTAAAATTTAACTAAATTATCGTCAAATTTTGACCACTGGGCGACCACCAGTATTTAATAACTTTATTTCGGAGTATTAATTCATCCATATTTGAGTTAGTAACTAGAACTAGTACTTAGAACTAAGTAAGTAAACCACAAAAAGTAAAACAACCGAAATCAAATTGACACGTGGAGTGCGATCCAGTGTCTAAGAAAACGACCGTATATTACCTTTGGAAGGTGTCGGAGCTTGCTCGGATACGGTGCAATATGAAGGCCGCTCGCTTTCTCATGATGGCATGAATGAAAGTCGGCGGTGATGTCTTACCATCAGTCGAACAGCCTACGTGCTGCCTGCTTTGCTGATCACACGTCTTTTGCTGATTGCACGTCATGATCTCATTTCTTTTCCCAGGCAGGTTCGGCTTCTATTCTACCTTTTACATGGTGCGACTGCATATCTCACCTCCACAACTCACTTACTGGGTAGCACGATACCCTTTGGTAAAGCTTGATGTCAGACTTACTCACGCACAGATGCCAGCACATCAAGCTACCCCAATCTGTCAAATTTCTTTGACAAATTTTCAACTTCATACCATAAGCATAAGATTCAATTTCAATTGAGAAAATTTGACAGTTTGGGGTGGCTTGATGTCCTTGTGTTACATTAATAAAATATTATTCATCGACAACAAGAGACGCAACAAAAATAAAGACGAATATGAAATATTTAAATGCGAACATGTCTAAAAAATGGTACGTGCTTCGCGTTTTTGCTGAATAAGGCCCATTTTTTTCACAAAAATCGTGAATAATTCACTTCTGTTGTAATGCGTATTATTTAAATGTTAGCGAGTGCCGTAACTCAGCGGAGTGCTAAACTCCGTGTTATCTCGTGTTATGAAGGGCGTAAAACAAAGGAATGGGCTGTTACGCTTTAACGTTCAGCTGTAAAGCGCTTCAAGTCAGCGAGTGTTAAAAAGTTTAATGAATCGTGTGCAAGAGAATGTGGACGCTAAAATGAGAATGTGCAAATAACTTGAGAACCTCATCTAGCTTTCGTTGTGGAGTTATTTTTGTTGGTCCTAAAGAGCCAACAGAAGTCATGTGTAACCAGGTGAGTGTGCCTGGTATTTAAGTATACCTTTCAATAGAAATGTAATGTGGTAAGTAAATACAGTATATTTATTACCCTTTAACTGTGAAGGGTTTTTAGGTAACAGTTTGGGTAAGTTCTAAACTACATAGTTTTAGCTTGATATCATTTTAATTTTTGAAATCTTTTTCTTATCCTGCGATCTGTCGATTCGACAATTAACTGGAGATTTAGTACTTAATTAGGTCGTGCATGGAGCAATATCCATTGATTTGGCCATATCATTATTATTATGGCATCTTAAATGTCGTTATAAGATCCTGTTGTGCTTTTCTCTTTAATCTTTGAGATGTTGTGTTTGACGGTTTGTCTTTCAGATTATTTGCTAGGCGGTTAGGATGCATTTACATACGCTTTTTGTAGGTTTTGACGGAGTCTGCTACTTCGTTCTTAACTGTTTCAATTTAAAAATTACTTTGAATTAGTTAATTTTTTAGTCACGATGAATTTCTGCATTTGTTGTGTACCACGTTGCATCAGCTACTCATGCGCAAAACTTTTGTTTGAAGGCGATAGAGAATTTCTAAGTTGTAGTTAGAAGCAGCTTAAAATTTGACGCATTATCCTTTTCAACGTTTATCTTTTGGACCTATTGTACAGAATATACATACAAAGGCTTGAAAAAAAAAATATAATACTTAGTAGTATTTATGTCAGTCTGATTCCCTATGGTTCTATGTTCTATGTTATGGGGTTTGGTTTCCGCACTTAGTCCTTTAAGTGGACCATTGTGCGTGAGCCATGGCGGCCTTTTGGTATTATTCCAGCCAGCCCACCTCCCTCCAGAAGTTGGCTATGACTCCTGGTTTTTTCAGAATATCCGTGTAACATTTGGGTTCCCCGAGGGTTTCTGTTCTAATCTGTGCTACGCCTGTGCATACGAAAAGCACGTGCGCAACGGTTTCCTCAGCCTCCATGCAGGCCCTGCACAAGGGGCTGTCCGTTATGCCTATTGTGTGGAAGTGTTTGTTCAGCGAGCAGTGTCCTGTGATGGTTCCAGTCACCAGACGCAGATCTATTCTGTCCAGGCGTAACAGACGTCTGGTCAGCCTGCTATCCAGGGATGGCATTGCTTCCCTAGACTGCCTGCAGCCTGGTGTCAGGGTCCACCAGCTCTCGGCTTGTTTGTGGGTGTATTCCTGGAGCCACCTGCGTAGTTGGTTGAAGGGTATGGGCACAATGTCTTAAGTTCTCGTTACCAAATGTACCCCAAGTAGGTCTAAACTTAAAACTTGATGGGAAGAAACTAGATGCTATTTCGGAAACTGTATTTTTGGGAATTACTTTAGATTCAAAATTGCAATGGGGTGCTCACATTAGAGCTCTTTCAAGTAGATTAAGCTCAGCTGCTTACGCAGTAAGAAAGATAAGGCAGTTGACGGATGTAGCCACAGCTAGGTTAGTTTACTTTGCTTATTTTCACAGTATTATGTCTTATGGCGTTCTGTTGTGGGGATCGGCAGCTGACGTAGATTCAATTTTCATTTTACAAAAGAGGGCAATCCGCGCAATCTATAAAATGGGGCCTCGCGAGTCTCTTAGAAACAAATTCAGCGAAATTGATATTCTAACTCTACCGTCTCTTTGTATCCTAGAAAATATCTTGTACGTTCGCAAAAACTTAGGCCTTTTCAAAAAACGATGTGATTTCCATAATCTGAATACACGTAGTAAAGATGAAATTGTGATTCCAAAATTTAGATTGACTAAAACTAGCAAGTCATTTCTAATAAACAGTATCCGCTTCTATAACAAGTTGCCAAAGTCAGTTACAGAACTTAGCGATGGAAAGTTTAAAACGCACATCAAACGTATCCTTATCAAAAAAGCATATTATAAGATAAAAGACTACGTTGAAGACAGGGAAGTTTGGCATTAATTCCTTCTGCACATGTGGCTTCCCTGGTACCTCATTAACAGCATATCTATGTGAAAGTCTATTAACTGCTCTCAATGTTCTTTTTATTTTTACAATGCTGACATATTCTCGTCATTATTTGACATTATACATCAATTTTAATATCAACTATTTTTTAGTGATTGTCATGTTAATCATGTCACTATGTTTAATTAGGTTCATTTTATTTATGTAGATTATTTTACATATTGTGAATGGGAGAACGTTGTAGGCCTTACAGACTGTAGATTTGTAGACGATTTTCTATTCTGGATTCGTCTAAGTACCTGGTACTTATTTACAGGCCTGCACTGTCCTCCCATACATTTTTTATCTGAAAACATTGTTAAAGCCAATCATTTTTAAAAGAGTAACCGTGGAGTTTCTTGCCGGCTCTTCTCCATAGGAAACAACATTTTGGAACCATGCACCTAGCTTCTGACGTTTCATAAGTGCCCATGCAGGTTTATATGAAATAAAAATATTTTGATTTGATTTGAATGGGCTCGGGACCATAGACTGACACGCTGGATGCCCTTCTGGCTAGTTCGTCTGCGGCGTCGTTGCCCAGTGACCCACTGTGTCCTTTTATCCATTGCAGTACTCAATACTCAATACTCAATACTTTATTGCATTCCACATGTAGGTATTCTTAGATGGTAAACTTATAATTAGATCATGTGGACCCTGTCGGGCACAGCAAAATAAGTAAGTAGAGAGGAAGCATTTGCTAATTTTTAAATATTTAGCAAAATCACTATATTATTATAACATGCAATTAATAATCTAAAATATAATCAATTAACATAAAAATAAATATAATTAACATAAAACATAAACAGGTACTAATGAGAATTGTAATAATAGTGAACAGGTAAAATAAAATTTAAAGTTGTGGGTAACGTAACATAAGTTATGACTTTACAAGTTTGTCACTTAAATATTCGTAAATCGAGTAATAGGTTTTATTAAGCAAAAAATGTCTAAGTTTTTTTAAAAATACGTTGATTTTCTCTTCTTTTTTTATTAGAGCGGGTAGTTTATTATATATTTTAATGGACATTACATAGGGACTTGTAGAGTGCATTTTTAGTCGAGAACTTGGAATGTTTAGCCTAGATCGGTGTCTGAGTAGATAGCGTGTCTGAATGTCTTCACGTTTTGAGTAAAATTCTTGATGTTTCCGCACAAATTTGCATGTTTCTAAAATGTATATACAGGGAAGTGTTAAAATGTTATGTTTTTGAAAGAAAGGTTTGCAGCTATCTGTTTGCTCAATGTTTACCAGGATTCTAACCAATTTCTTTTGCAGGGTAAAAAGAGTTTGTGCACCTGTGCTGTTTCCCCAAAGGGTGACACCATAGCTAAGCCATGCATAGGCATAAGCATAGTATGTGGTGAGAGCTGTTTGTAAATTGGTAGTCTTTTTTATTTCACGAAGGGCGTAGGAGAATTTAGAAAGTTTTGGGTGAGTTTTCTGTATGTGTGATTTCCAGTTTATGTGTGTGTCTATCACTAGTCCGAGTAAGGTAAATTCGTTAACAGTTTCTACTTTTGTGTCGTTAAAAATAAAATCTAAAGTTAAAGGTGTTTTTTGGTAAGGGTGGAAAGTAATTAACTTGGTTTTGGAGTAGTTTATACCGAGGTTATGTTCGTTCATCCAGTTGCATGCTTTAGTAAGTATGGAATTGATAGTTTCTTCTATATCTACATTATTTTGGCATGAGACTAATATGGATATATCATCCGCGAATAAGACACATGGACCTTCTATAATCTTAGGTAGGTCATTAATATAGAGGAGAAATAAGAGGCATCCTATGACGCTTCCTTGTGGAATTGAGGCGTTAATTGTTTTATTATCCGATCGTATTTTTTCGATTTCATTATTGTTATGGTTAAAGTGTTCTATTTCAACTAATTGTTCCCTGTTCTTTAGACAAGATGTTAGCCATTCGTGAGCCTTTCCGCGTATACCTAATCCGTATAACTTGTTTAGCAATATCCCAAATTGTACTTTGTCATATGCTTTGGTCATGTCTACTAAAATTCCTATTGCGTATTTTTTGTTATTAATAATATTAAGTGCTTCCTGGATATACTTATAGACTGCTAAGGTGGTGGAACGGTTTTTTCGAAAGCCGTTCTGGCATTCATCAAATATCTTGTACTTTTCGCAAAAAGCATAGATGCGGTCACACATGGCTTTTTCAAAGATTTTTGAAGCTGATGGTAAGAGAGCTATTGGACGATAGTTGTTTGGATCAGTTTTCGTACTTTTTTTGTGGATTGGTTTTACTATAGATATTTTTAGTAAATTAGGGAAGACACCTTCTTCAAATGACTGGTTTAGTAGCAAGTAAAACGGTAGGGTAAGTTCATCTGCGCATTGTCTTAGAAGCACTGGTGGTATTTCGTCAATCCCGTGACTACTTTTGTTTTTTAGATTTCTAATTATTTTGTTTACTTCCCAAGCGTCTATTGGGCCAAGAAACATCGTGTTCTCTGTAGGATTTAGTACAGAGGTGCTGCCGGGTGTGCTACTAGATGAGTTTGCGCTGCTTTCTCCAATGGATGCAAAGAAATTATTAAAATTGTTGGCTACTTGCTTTGGATCGGATATAAGATTGTTATCTATTTGCAATTTAATGTTATTATGCTCCTTTCTATGTTTTTTGTTTGTTCTCTCATTAATGATATTCCACATGGTTTTAACCTTATTGTTAGATTTTTTAATTTTATTTATATATTGTATCTTTTTTGATGAAGTTACTAGATTTTTTAGTATTTTTTCATAGTTTTTATAATAATTTGTGATAATAGGATTTTTTGTTTTAAGTGTGAGTATTTTAACAATCTTTTGTTTTTACAGGAGATCTTGATGCCCGTCGTTAACCAGTTTTTTTTTAAATTGGGTTTCAGTTTTACTTTACATATTGGTATACAATGGTTAAGGATATTTATTAATGTATCGTGAAATGTTTTATAATTGTCATTAAAATTTTGGTTTTTAGGTAACATTTTGTTCCAATCGTGTTCATTTAATTTAGACTTAAACTTTAAAATGTTCGTGTTGTTAAATAATCTTTTTTTTAATACACCATGTTGTTTGTGTAGCTGAATGTGGTGTTGGTATGGCAATGTGTACAATTGTTCCACTATGGTCTGAAAAACCTAGTTCCTCTACTGTTGTAAATATATTATTTGTGTTTGTGTTTGTAAATATCAAGTCTAAACATGTAGATGTAGTTTGTGTTATTCGTGTAGGTGTTTTTATGTGTTGTGTAAGTTTATATTCTAACATAAGGTCTAGGAATTGACTAGTTTTGACATTTCTCTCTTTGATAATATATTTATATTAAAGTCTCCACCTATAATTATATTAAACTTAAAATACTTATTATTTATATAATTTAGGATACATTTTAACTGACTAGTAAATATTTCTTCCTCTCTCCTATTCCAATACATTGTTACTAATAATATTTTTTCATTTGGTAGCTCGATTGCACATACTTCTAAAATATATTCTATGGACATATTCGTGATATCATTTCTCTCTTTGAAGTCTATATGATCTTGCAAGAGGATGCAGACGCCGCCTCCCACTCGCGTGCTGCGGCAGTATGACGCTGCTATTTTATATCCACTAAACTGTATCAAGCTTAATTTTTCTTTTGACAACCATGACTCTGATATACATATTGCATTATAAATCGGGTTATCTACGATAAAAGTTTCAAGTATGTGTTGTTTGTTATAGAGACTTTGTATATTCTGGAACAGAACTTTAATTAATTGGTCTGTATTTTCGAAAGGAAT
Source organism: Polymixis flavicincta (assembly GCA_949987655.1). Taxonomy (NCBI): domain Eukaryota; kingdom Metazoa; phylum Arthropoda; class Insecta; order Lepidoptera; family Noctuidae; genus Polymixis; species Polymixis flavicincta. Next base: position 24,263,169 of record OX465188.1, on the reverse strand, counting down.
GATTGCCGGTGTCTTTGGTTGTGTCTGTTTGAACTCGTTGGTAGGTGTTGCGGTAAGTTTTCGAATTAACATTTTTGTCGTTGGCTGTGTAGCTTACTTGGCTTTCGTGTGTTTTATCTCTCAAAATTACGACTTTCCCTTCCACATATAACTGATTATTTCTTATTACAGCATATAGGCCTTCCTTTCTTGCCTTTATCATTTCCTCTCGCATTTGTTGTCTTTCCTTTCGTGAATTTTCGTCCAAAAATTCAGATACAGCTAATCGTGTTCCCTGGAAGTAGTGACTATTGTCTTTGATGTAGTTAGCCATTCTTTTGCTAATTAATTCTATCACCAGTGGTCGGGTGTTAGTATTACTTCTACCTAACCTATACATATTTTCAACGTAACCCATCAGATCCACTTGTAGAATATCGCGAAACATTTCGATGATTCGGTTATGCAGGTTAGCTTCAGGCTCTTTATAGTACTCAATGAGGCCGTAGATGACTATCTTCTTGGAGTTGCTTTCTGTACATTGGATAACGGGGGATGAGGCCATTGATTTTATTTCAGAAATTTCTTGTTTTAATTTTTCATTCTGTTTTTGGAGGTATTCTATCTTGGTGTTAATCTCTTCAATATCCTGTATTCTTAGTTCATTTTGTTTTGATAAATTACTGGTTTTATGTTCGAAGTCTTCTACAAGTTTCGTAATAGCTTTATTTATTTCAATTTGTATGGTGTTACGTAGGTCAGTTATTATTGACTCGTTATTTTCTTTCAGGCGCATTAAAATGATTTCACTTAGATTTTGAAGTGACAGTTCAGCGTGTATGTTGGTGTTTGAGGTGGTTCTTTCTTCTGAGCACATCGTATCGCCCAATAAACTCAGATTCTCAAAAGTGGTCGAGTCATTGTTAGGATAGGTTTTCCTTCGAATTGTTATATTATTATCCTCGTTGGGTGAACGGCTTAGGATGGATGTATGTGGTCGTATAGGTGTATCTGTGTTTCCCGTTTTTGGCATTTTACATCGGCAATCTTGACATTTCCATATGTTTTTATGGTCTGGAGTCATTGTCTTATTAAAATGATTTATAGAGATGTTCGCACATTCTAAATCATATTTATTATTACAAAGTGTACAGGTGAGATGCAATTCGTTTAGAAGATATTGAGTACAACCTGCGCAAGTACGCGGGTTTTCTGCCATTTCGTATAAGATTCCTTGTTACTGGCACTGACCTCTAGTGGGTAAAAGTGTAACTAAATGTCAGTGGTTCGATGGTGTGAACTAGTTCCGCCAAAAAAGATAGATGGTGCTGTTGTATGGAATCGAAAATGATGACTGGTATTTTTCTGTAATCGTTTTGATTGATATTCTTAATGATGTTTTATATATTTATCACTCTCATACCTTTCATAAGCGTTAATCCATCCAAAATCTTTTCATTGTAAACAAAACAAACTGGTTCTGCTAGTTGTACTGCTGATGAGCTTGTTTACAATTTGAATTATGATCGTTGATTCCTGCGGCACTAAATATGGATTTTCGATATAGTCTTCGTGTATTTCGTGCGCACTTTAACTGAAATCACTGAGGTTTACAGTTTGCTATAGCTGAAAATACTTTCACTTAAGCTTTTATCACTGGAACTATTTTTAAATTACTTAAATACACGGAGCCGATGTTAGCTTGCGCACAGTAGCGCCCTCTCTCCTCTCTCCAGTGTCACAGTGTTGCGGTTGGCAACCGTTATTCTTTCTAGTTCATTGTGACATTCTAGTGCTAAGCTCGATGTGATGTATTATTTCCGTAGGGATTGAAGAACTGAAGCACTATCGGAGAGTATACGTATGTGTGCATCCGTGACCCTCCTGGCTTCTATGGCATACGCCGCTTATATAATGCCCACACATTCCGCTTGGTATACGGTGTTGAACATTCCCAGCGGGCTGGATATGTTTATGTTAAGGTCTTGTGAGAAAACTCCGACTCCGGTTCCAGAGTCGGTCTTTGATCCGTCAGTGTAGACTCTAAGCTCATCCGGGCCTGAGTAGTCGTTCTGTTCTCCTGTGAGTAATACGTTGTAGTGTCTCTGAAAGTAGTGCAATTTCGGGGTTTTGTCACAGGGTGATGCCATCATCGGTTGTCGTTTGATCGCATCTTCCCTAATGCGTGTGTGCTTGACTCTGGAGTCTTTGCTTAGGTTTCCTGCTATGTCGAGCCTCAAGGCAGCCAGTGCTGCTTCCTCCCGCACGATGAGGTGTAGAGGAGGCAGCCCCAGCATTGCCTGTAGGGCAGCGGTGGGCGTAGTCCTCATGCAGCTGGTGATTGCCACACAGGCGCACCGCTGCAGTTTTTCAAGGTCCTTTTGTGCTGTGCCTAAGTCCGTTCTGGGCCACCAGACTATTGAGCCGTATGTAATTATTGGTCGAATAACCGTGGTGTACAGCCAGTGGGTGACTCTGGGGCTTATGCCCCAGTTCCTGCCAAGCATTCGCTTGCACTGCCACAGGGTTAAGCTGGCTTTTGTGGTGATGTAGTTGGTGTGTTTCGCCCAATTCAGCTGTTTGTCCAAAAAGATGCCCAGGTATTTGGTTTCAGTTGCTAGGCTTAAAGTAGAGCCAAACAGACGCGGAAGATCCAGTTCCGCGAGTTTCCTCTTTTTTGTAAAGAGGATCAGTTCGGTTTTTGTAGGATTTACTGATAGTTGGTGTTTGTTGCACCAGTCCTCGACTATTTTAAAGGCTTGGCGCATAAGGTTACATAGGGTATTTTCATGGGTGCCGTTTATTATTATGGTTAGATCATCGGCATAGCCTACGGTGAAGTAACCTTTGTCATTCAGTGATTTGATGAGGCTGTCTACGACCAGGTTCCATAGAAGCGGCGAGAGGACGCCCCCTTGTGGACAGCCCTTCGCCACTACTGCCCTTGTAGTGTCGTTTACGGTGACTTGCACCGCTCTCAATTTGAGCATGTTGGTGATCCACCCACTCAGTGTCGTGTCTATGTTGTGTCTGTCGAGGGCCATGCTAATGCTATTGAACATAGTCTTGTCAAAGGCGCCCTCGATGTCAATAAAAGCTGCCAGTGCTGAGCATTTATGGTCCACTGCGCATTCAATTTTGGATACTACGCTATGGAGCGCGGATTCTGTTGATCTGCCAGTGGAATAGGCGTGCTGTTGTTTATGGAGTGGTTTTACTCGGAGAGGTCCGTCTCAGATATGCCTATCACAGAGTCTCTCAAGGGTTTTCAGTAGGAAGGATGTGAGGCTTATGGGCCTGTAGGCCTTGGGTTCTGTATAGTCTGTTTTTCCCGGTTTGGGTATGAAAATGACTTTCACTTCGCGCCACGCCAGGGGTATGTAACTGAGTGCTATGCAGGTACGGTAGATCTTCACCAAGCATGGTGTTAAGTGGTCAACCCTCCACTGCAGTAGGGCTGGGAAAATTCCGTCTAGTCCTGGGGACTTGTAGGGCTGAAAGGTGTTTATAGCCCACTTTATCCTGTCTTCTGTTACAATGCTGTGGGCTCTGGACCAGTCTTGGTCTGTAGGTGTCCGTTCTGGCTCAGCCTCCCATGTTCTGTTCTCTAGGAGGTTGCAGCCTGGGAAGTGAGTCTCGAGAAGGACTTTACTGGTTTCATGGTCGGTTAGTGTGTAAGAGTTATCGGGTTTCTTCAGCGCGCCGAGGCTTCGATCCTGATCAGTCGATAGGATTTTTCGTACCCTTGCGGCTTCATTGTTGGTTTCGATGGATTCGCAGAATTTCCGCCATACCGCTCTTCTGGCAGTCCTAATTCGCTTTTTGTATAAGTATTGGGTTTCTTTGTATTGCTCCCAGTCGTCCAGGAGCCTAGTGTTTTTGGCTCTATTGAATTGTTGCGTGAATGTATCTCTGAGTTTACCTAGTTCAGCGTTCCACCATGGGTTTCTCACGCTGTTGTTTGCTGGCGCCCTCAGTTTGCAGCATGCGTGGTATGCTTCAATTAGGTACTCTGATAGTTTTGTCACGGTGTATTCCAGTTGTGCAGTGTCCTTTACAGTTACTTGTGATAGGTGTCTCTCTAGTAGGGCCGCCAGAAGCCGTTTGTACTCGGGCACCTTAGTGCGACGTGGGTTACGTTTCGGCTCTGGTTCCTTTATGTGGGTAGCTAGTGTAAATCGGATTCTTCTATGATCTGAGCTGGAAGGCTCGTCCGATACGTGCCAATTAGCGATGAGGTTTGTCGCGGTTTCTGTAGCGAGAGTTAGGTCGATGATTGTCTGTCCTCGGACTGTGACCCAAGTGGGTTCAGAACCTCGGTTAACAATGTTAAGGTTAGTAGAGAATAAATAGGTGGATAGTACCTCTCCTCTGGAGTTCGCTGAGTCACTGCCCCAGAGCGGGTGGTGGGCGTTGGAGTCGGTGCAGATGATCAGTTCCAGCTTGGCGCGCTCACAGTGTTGTACCAGATCGGCCATCTCTTTTGGCGGGCAATTCGCCTCCTCGCCTGGCATGTACACCGAGGCTAGTACAACATCTGGAACGTCACATGCGGTCTGGAGCCTGACAGCTGTTAGGTCTCTGGAACAGAATTGAGTGAGTGTCGTGGTCGGGATTTCTTTGGGAATGTAGACACAGGTACGTGGTTTTTCTGCACCATGCGTGTCGAGGATTAGCTTACCTCCGATATTGCCGAGGCCGCAGATTCTGTTGTTCCTGATCCACGGCTCTTGGATCAGTGCGATGGTTCGGGGCTTAACCTCCAAGGCCCTGCGTAAGCTAGCCGTGGCAGTCTGGCTGTGTTGGAGGTTAGTTTGGATGATATTTATGGGCGGTGACGGCGGTGAGGTGGAATTAGTCGGAGATGGATCCATCGGATAGCCTCTCCGCCGCCTCCACTCTGAGCTGGTCTTCGTGTGCGTCGCCCGGTGACGAGGCAAGCAATTGCTTGTTCCAGCCAGGCGATGAGGGTGGTATGGCGTCGTCATCGTCGTCCATCGCTGCTCGGGCCATGACCTCCTCGAGCTGGGCGATGTCGGTGTCATTCGTCTTTGTCATTGTCGGTGCGGTCTTTTCATCTGTGCAGTCAGTCTTAGTGTCACAGGGTAGGGTCGTGGGCCAGAAGCGCACGTATATCGACCCCAAGAGGTACGATATCCGTCGCTCCCGGGCTAGGACCCTTTCGGCTTCCTCCGGTGGCACACCTAGGGTCAAGTATATCCCGTAGTTGTCGCCACCGACGGTAGTCGCCCTGTACAGTGACCACCTCGCGATGTCGTACCAAGTGTTCTGACGGATCAGAACACTTTGGAGCCTGGCTATGTCGCCCTTGTAACGGGGGACAAAAAGCGAGGCTCGGACACGGGTGGGCACGTCGGACTGTTTGACTACTGTCAGTGCAAGGTCAGTGTCTGTGAGTTTGATAAGGGGCACGTTTTGGGTTAGCCAGGTCAGGGCATAGTCGTCCTCACACCACATCTGCACGGTGCCTTCCGCTACCCGTGGGTATCCACGGAAGGCCGGGAGTGGTGTCGTCGGGTCTGTGTCCATAAGTCGGGCTTCTAGGTCGGTCTTAACGTGCTCAGCCTCTTCCCTGGTCAGGTCACGAGAGGGTGGAGGGAAGCAGATTGCTACGGCCAGCCTCGCAGGAATATCCTTCGTGGCTCGCGCATAGGTTCTCTGCTCCCCCTGAGCGGAGTGAACCCTCACACGTTTGGCGTGCCCCTGTAGCGTACTCGGCGAAGCCGTGTCGACGGGGCGCTCCCTCTTCGTCGGCCCTGTACCACTTGGTCCAGGCTGCGGCTTGGAGGTGCCCGGCATGGTGTCAGTTGCCGGCGCCTGTGCGTGTGCTGGTCTATACCGCCTACCTCTGTTCTGTATTGGTCGAGGTCGGTCGATGGTGTTGTCGGAGTTTTGGGGTCGGTTGGCGGTCCCGGCAGACTTTGACGCGTCCGGCCGCGTTTCGCGCTGAGTTTCCCCCTCGCGGACTAACGGTCGGTCGCGTGGCTCCGCATCCGGCCGCTTTTCGCGCTGGGTTTCCCCCTCGCGGACTAACGGACGGTTGCGTGGTTCCGCGTCCGGCCGCTTTTCGCGCTGGGTTTCCCCCTCGCGGACTAACGGCTGGTCGCGTACTGCCGCTGCCTCTGCCTTTTCGGCGGCCGATTGCGCCTCGCGTTTGCAACTGCCTCCGCGGGTATGACGCTTTCGGTCGCCAACTCTTCTTTCCCGGGCAGGGATTTTTCCGCGCTTGTTCAGCAGGCGTACTTCATCAACCGGGAAAGTGTTTGAGCTGCCAGGCTTGTCTTCCTTCCCCGTCCCTCTTCGTCTGTGTCGGTCTTGGTCGTTGTCTGGGTTGGTGATGCTATTCCGCACAATACTCTGTTGCCAGAGGCTCGTGGGTGGCATACACCGGGTCGTGGGTTGTGGCGCTTGGGTTGCGGCCGGAGTCGGGTTTGAGGGCGCGTTGGTCGCGGCCAGAGTTGGGTTTAGTGGCGCGTTATTCGCTGCCTGAGTGTTGGGCGCTGTATCAGCAGCCGGCTGCGCTAAAGAGCGCGGCAAAGGTGTGCAGTCGGTTGCCCCCCCCAGAATACGATGGGGGCTGACCGCCGTAGCGGTGTGGGATTCCCCGGCTTGGCCGGGACCCACCTGGGTAGGTTCTTTTGCCTTCTGCATTTTCTTTGTTTTAATTGGGGGGTGGGCTTTTTTGGAAGCGAGGTTACCCCTCCTCTAGGACCGACAGGATGTAAGGACAGGAGGGAGGTGTTTTAGTGGGAAGGGACGGGTTTCTTTTGGGGTCACCTTAGGTCTGGGATTTGGCCCAAGGGTTTCGGAGTAGGCGGGATGGTCTGGATAGGTAGGTGTGGGCTTATTGGGGTGTTTGGTACATAGGAAGAGGTGCATAGGTTACCCTAAGCCTGGGATTTTGGCCGACGGGAACTTCTCTTGTCCGGGATCTTTTACAAGATGCTCCGGGTGCAAGTTCAGCCATTATGATCGACCTCGCCCCCGGAGTTGGGCTATCCGCAACCTGCCCACCCGCTCGGTTGCAGGAGAAGAAGTGCCTGGCAGTCTGATTACCCCACCGCGGATGTACGTATATATCAGCGTTGGGGCAATCCAACCGCCCCGAGGTTTTTGATGTGATTCCCTATGGTTTTTACCACTGGGATGCAGGCCCATAGGGCGTAGACTAGCCAAAGGTCGTAAGTTCGATCCTTAACTCGTTGCACTTTTAGCTTTAACATATCTACCCACATTACTTTAAATACTGAGAATTTAAATTTCTCGGTTCTCCTACTTCCAATACAATTTTATGAGCAAGCGAAACAGCTGCATGTTATTCTAAAGTTAACCAGTAACACAGACTTGATATCAGTATGCACGCTCGACTACGCGCCACTGTACGGAGCCACCGAACTAAACATACCGTGTAGAATAGCATATATTATCTACGCCTGTTTGTTTTATGGAAAGTTTTCAAGCGGTTTTTTTTTTTTTTTAGAAAAGACCTGTTTTTTTTTTCGCTGAGAGGAAAATAAAACGATGAATTCACTCAACATCGCATCGGTTCATTCAATGAACGATTAAGGTGTGATTTTTCAATGGACTATTATTTTATTTTTGAATAAGAAAATTGCCGGTTGTATGTTATGATTTGCACAGAAAAATGAGAAAATCGACCGTAAAGGGAAAGCCTCTTTGTAACCAGTCTTGGCTGACAGATCGGTAGTAGTAATTTTATGAGCAATTAACACAGGAACACGTTATTCTAAAGCCAGCCAGTATCACAAACTTAGTATCAGTATGCACGCCCCAATGCGGTGCACTAAGCTGTACCAAGCTAAACATTAGAGACACGAGCGGCGCCGCGGGATGTTGGTAGTGTGCGGAAGCACTTATCTAGGCTAGAGTATCCAAGCCATTTGGCTTTAGAAAAGGCGTGTTATTCTTATCTATGAGAGGAAAATAAAGTACTAACATTTAAGATTTGACATCCTTGTTAAACTCAGAATTTAGTCTAGTAAAAGTAATTAACATTTCGACTGTTGTAAGATCGCAAAAAAAAATCAAAGCTAGCCCATATTAACTATCATAGGGAAGGCAGCTATCACTCTTGGCTGATAGATTTGTGCCATTTTCACCGCCAGTATTGAAGAAATCTGATATAGATATATCGTTAATCAGGACACTTGAAGCAGACCTTCCATATTTTAATCTTTTCTTTGTTCTTTCACAAACTGCTAAATGGACATGGTATGTTTCTCGATATAATCGTGCGTTCGTATTAAACCATTAAAGCGTGCAACAGCCTATTACCGGCAATGTGACTCATTCGATCACGTCTATCCCGCGGGATGAAGCTGATAGCGACGCACTACAGATAAAGATAAGAAGGTTAAACGTTATGTTTAGAACGACTTGGCCGAATCGGGCGAATCATTATAATATATTCTATAGGCGTCCAGCACGAAGTAATTTTTTTTTGTAGATGAATCGACAATTCCAGAAATTCGGATTTGGCTACTGGAACATCTATCTTCTATATAAATATAAATAAAAGTCCTGACTAACTGACTGACTCATCAACGCCCAGCCCAAACCATTGGACCTAGAAGCTGACATTTTGCACAGAGGTTCCCTTTTTAATGTAGATAAGGAATAAGGAAGGATTTTTCTAAATTCAACCCCTAAGGGAGTTAAATAGGGGATGAAAAATCCGCGCAGGCGAAGCCGCTGGTAAAAGCTAGTTTTATGTAAAACCAAAACGTATAGAAAACTTACATTAACTTTGTTACATAAAAACAAAACGTGCCAGTTGCTTAACACACACACAACAAAATAATTGTCATCAATACTGTCAAAGATGCACTTCCGATGTCAAAAACGGCTTTCCGATACGTTTAAATACAACGCACTCATTTTATCCATCCGTTACCCGTGTAATAAATATTCACTACTGAAATACTGAAAAAAGCAGTTGTTAGGATTAAATCTTCTTTGTCTACCTGAGTTGTGGTAGCAGCCTAAAGCCGTCTGCGAGATAGCAAGTGATTGACGAGATCGTTACAAGCTGACGCAAAAAGTGTGACGCAATTTGTACGAGAATTGTGCCTTGATGGGGGATTACTGTCCTGTTTATTTTACCTAATACGCTACGTTTTCGTTACGTTACTCTAATAAAATACAAAAAATACTGGTTACGTAGCCCTAAAATGTTACATCGAGTTTTGAAATAGTTCAGTGTTGTTGATCGTCGCGTCGTTTGGGTAGGGCATGACATCTCTCTCAAAAATTTGATGTGACCGGGCGCCGTCGGTTGAGACTGTTGTTTACTCTTTTATTTTGAATTGTTTTCGTTATTATCACAATGTGAACAAGAACAAGAAATACGAGTATGTACTAAGGATTAAGAAATATCTTAAAATGGGCAAGTAGCTTTAACTGCCCGGTTAACTTTTTTACAATTCAGAGGTGCCTAGGTAAATGGTAAATTTGAAATAAATGGTTTGAGTTTGAACTCTAAGTCTAATTAGTAGCAGGGTTTTTTTTTTGGCTGGGAAATCATCAAATGACTTCTCCTGCTGAGTAGAGCAGGAGGGCGTGTCAGACTTTTACTGACTAAAACCCACCCGTGTTCCCTCAGTAGCCCGTATGCCAGGGGCTGTGGTATCTCTTTCGAACAAACCCGCACCCCTGGCAGGCATCGGCCCTTGCGGACCCCACCGGTGGTTGCTGACATCTTTGACGGCGCGCGTGTGGAACACAACGCGCCGTCCCGTCTACCACTTTTCGGCCGCAGGGGATAGGGAGAGCGGCTGACGCTATACCGACACTCCTCTTCCCCTGCGGCCCCACCGCGTCCGCCATCAAACGGTGGCGGCCCCGTCCAGGCCACGGAAGGGAAGAGCGCTGCTCAGAAGCACCGGCACTCCTCCTCTACCGCAGTCCGTAACCCTCAGCCGCAATGCCTCCCATTCGACATCGCGGCCCACCTCAGTTGCGGTGCACCTCACCGCAACCTACTTTTTGGCCGCTACGTTCGCGGCTTTGAGGCAAAAGCCCTGACGAGCGGCCCCACCTTTGGGTTCCTCTTGGCTTCACCGTGGCCGGAATCCACGGTTACTGAGCCCCCCCGCAACGACAATGCGGGAACCCACTCGGGGGGGATTAGTAGCAGGGTTAGAGTTTAAAATCTAAATCGATCGAAGGTTCTTTTAAGTTTGTGTAATATAACCAAAAATGTTTCATTGAATTTTTTATCACACGTAGTACGTAATGAACAGAGCCATGGAATATTATTTGCCACAAATATTTCCGGGACTCCACGAGTATAAAAGTACCGCCATATTTTCTGGAAATGAAGTCGACAGAAATTAATGGCATGTCCAGGTAATCCAAGCGAATTTTCATGACAAGTTTTTTGTACTAACAACCTTATTCTTTGTGACAGATAGACAGATGGAGAGATACCTACCTACATCAAAAGATTTCTTACCTCGGTAAAGTAATTCTTCAAATTGAACGCTACGGAATAAAATTAATTTCTAATGTGTTTCGGATTGTAAGAGAAAAACAAATCCATTAAGATCTAAGGTCCATTTGGGTAAGTTTGTACAATACGTCACATCGAATTTAAGAAATAGTTCGACTTTGTGGAGTTTCGTGTCTGCCACTCATACCTGTGTATCAGTCATATTTGAAAGCTCCCGGCAATGTACCTACAAATCTCCTGTTTCATGCAAATAAATGACTTATTGGAACGAAGTCATTTATTGCTGCTTGCGGTAGGAGTAAAATTGTAGAAATTTAAAACAATTTAACGTAACGAATAAGCGTACTTTTTATTGTACGAGTATATAATAGAATGAAATAGAGAAAGAGTGAGATAGTCTTTATGATTTACGAGGATGCTGAAGGCAATAGTGAGGTCAAAATGAAAACCTAAGATGTCGGCCCCAGAAAATTTTCTAAGTTTTCATCATGGGTGTCATTGTCATGGTTTCCGTGTGTGCTAAAGCCGATAATGAGATTAAAATAAAGTTTGAGTATTTCAAAAATAGAGTCAACGACGTACATTCAGTGTTTAAGAAAACGCGTAACAAACTGCGTTCCTGAAGTTTGACCTGAGAAGACTTTAAATTCTCTTTTAGAAACTCAGGTTAAGTTATTTTAAGCTTCGCCTAGTCTTTAAAGCTTAAATAAAATTGCCCGCTATTTCGCTTCACAAGTGACAAACACAAGATCTTCCCAACTACCCACCTAGTTACCTCCACACATGACCTACACCCCGGAGGTGCGACATAATGACTGCAAACACTGCGGTGCGGGTAGGAGACAGCCGTCATTGTAGCTCAGCGGTAATGACGTATTTCCGGCACCCACCGGAACTGCGCGGAGACTTGACGCCTTTGGATTTAGCATGCTAATGCTAACTTGTCATTATTGAGAAGGGTTTTAGCTTGTTAAAGTAAGTATTTTAATGAGTTATTTTCTTAGTGAATCTGTACAATTTTGATTGGTAAATAACACTGGTATTTTATAGTCACGACCCAATATTTTGTATCAGGGATGTAAAACATTTTGCATAAAGTAAGTATAATTACGATTTGGTTTAGTTTTATATTCACTTCTTAGACTACGCCCACACAAATTGTGGTTGGATTTCCAATCGGGAACCATTTGTCGTATTTAATTAGTGTTTGCACATTACTCCGCCTACTCAGGTCATTATCGTTACGTGTCAGTGATGAAAATACCTATTCAACAGATAAGTTCAGAAGAACGGTCTGATATAAATATGAAAGCTCATCTTATAAACTGAATTTAAACATCTTATAAAGTGTAAGTTATACCATACTAGCAACTAACCCTGCTGTGTACGGTATAAACATATAAACATTCCGGATTTTTTTGAAATGTAAAAACATCCGTGGTGTAGCTACAAAAATGTATAACATCGCGCCTGTGTTTCCCCATAGGGATAGGCAGGGAACCTTTAGAAACCCCACATTTCGCCAGTTTTGTTTAATTACCATATAATAGCGACTATAAATTATATCTAGATGACGTATCTATGGAAGAGCCAGGTACCGTTTGCAAATTAGCTTTGGATGATTTATATTGCCAATTTTAAGTCTCAAACTTTTCTTCTTTCTTACTTTGTGTGAAAATGCACGTGAACCCAATCGCTATCAATAAATTGTGTGTCAAGAAAACACATACATGGAATTGTTTATGTTTTCACATTCGTTATAGAAGAAGTAAAACAGATACAAAAGTAATAGTTTGTATGTATGTCTGTACTGGTCTTTGTGTGCGTGGTGTGAAATGGTGTGTTGAATTAATGTAATAGATGCATGTTTGTTTATATGCAAAGAAGAACGAAGCGACATTATTTGATACGGTGCGTAAGGTAAAGCCGCATTGTTTTTCTTGAAGCATTATTCGATGAGGTAATAATATTTTCTTTTGACATATTTTTTGTGGAGTGTCATGTTTTTTCTTTCATGAAATAGGTTTTTGTTTGAGGAAAAGTTTTTTTTTCACTTTTCATTGAAGGTAGAATCGGTACTTTAATACCTGAGCGTACCTTAGATATCGATGGCAGGCTCTGACTTACTTAGCGAATATAATAATATAACTAATATACACTGACACAAATGTCGGCCGACCACATTTGCCGTAGAACCGATGACCGTTGAGGCAGACGTGTTCTTGAGTGGAGACCGCGAATCGGCAAACGTAAGGTAGGACGCCCTCAGGCTAGGTGGAGTGACGATCTTCGCAGGGTGACTGGTAGCAACTGGATGAGAGTTGCCGAGAATCGAGCTGAATGGCGTGCAATTGGAGAGGCCTATATCCAGCAGTGGACTGTTTTAGGCTGATGATGATGAATAGACACTGTGCATAACAACTATAAACTGTGTAAACGAATAGAAAAGTTTTTATTTACAATTTAAACCTAGCTTTGTGTTTATTCAATAAAAACATCGTGTAATACCCAAACCAAAATGAACTGTCATTTTGTTATTGTTTGGCTGCCTGTGTTGTAAAGGACTGCCTTCCAAAACTCTTTCCATAATCATATATCAGTGCGTAACCAACCGAACTCATGAAAATTACCAAAAGTTTGCCAACCCCTGTCCGATGGTATTAGAAGAATGCTTGTCGAAGTTAAGAATTTTCATTAATTTGTAATTCTTCAAGCGTTATAATTGGGTTACAAAGGTCAATCCACTGTATTGGGTAATATAAAATAAAAATTTTTGGTGTTTCTGGTTACGTAAATGTCGTAAAAAAGGTTCGCTGATAACTTTATTTTTCATTCGTTAAATTAAATACAATCTCACTTGCATCAACACTTTTGGCGCTAAACTTATTTAAAACAACGTTCTGTTTCTGTCAATCGTTTGAAGAAGACAGAGACAGGACAAGAAGTTTAACGCTAAACGCATTTAATGAATGTGGCAGAGTGCCTTAGATGTGAATCGTTTTTTTGAGGAACCATCATTTAGTTCGTGTTAACTTCTCTAATTTTAGGGGCTTCCGGAAAATGGCCAATTCAAAGTTTCGAAGTATCTAGATTACACAACAACGCGTCATTTTCGCAAAATTAAATAACTCGACCTCCCCTATAATGGCTTATTTTGAGAACTAACTACGACAGCGCTATTTTGACAGTTGCTTTCCCTATCGGAAAAGAATTGAGGGTTATATTTAGGCACATTTCGATACATGAGAGAGCAGAAAGATATAAATAACTCTCTTCCTCTCACACTAAATCTCTCTTATTCATTATGTTTTAAAAAGTTTTACTTCTATTACGTGTACAGCACGCGCATTTTTATAAAATAAAATACTGAAGTAACAATGTTATGATTGAAACAGAACAAATTCTCTTAGGCAAAAACGCCGCGGGCTATGCAAAAACAAAAGGCTATAAGAAGTTTTTGCTTATTTAATTTCAACTTTATCAAGATAATGAGATTTACTTCGGTTTAATTAAGATTTTTCCCTGAGCTTGAGATATTAAAATATTCTTATTTTATAAAGTGGTCTGTTGCAAATTATAAAATTTTTGAATTAAGTAAGGGGTTTTTTTTTTTTTTTTTTTTTTTTTGGGTGGGAAATCATCAAATGACTTCTCCTGCTGAGTAGAGCAGGAGGGCGTGTCAGACTTTTACTGACTAAAACCCACCCGTGTTCCCTCAGTAGCCCGTATGCCAGGGGCCGTGGTATCTCTTTCGAACAAACCCGCACCCCTGGCAGGCATCGGCCCTTGCGGACCCCACCAGTGGTTGCTGACATCTTTGACGGCGCGCGTGAGGAACACAACGCGCCGTCCCGTCTACCACTTTTCGGCGGCAGAGGATAGGGAGAGCGGCTGACGCTATACCGACACTCCTCTTCCCCTGCGGCCCCACCGCGTCCGCCATCAAACGGTGGCGGCCCCGTCCAGGCCACGGAAGGGAAGAGCGCTGCTCAGAAGCACCGGCACTCCTCCTCTACCGCAGCCTGTAACCCTCAGCCGCGATGCCTCCCATTCGACATCGCGGCCCACCTCAGTTGCGGTGCACCTCACCGCAACCTACTTTTTGGCCGCTACGTCAATGGCTTGAAGGCAAAAGCCCTGACGAGCGGCCCCACCGTTGGGTTCCTCTTGGCTTCACCGTGGATGGGAGACCACGGTTACTAAGCCCCCCCGCAACGACAATGCGGGAACCCACTCGGGGGGGTGAATTAAGGGGTAGATTTCAAATAAATACAGATCAAAATCCCTCTTCTTTGTACACTTAACTTGTATTCAAAGGCAACTATAGTTCTTTTCCCGTCCAAAGTAGCAAACATACGTAGATAACAAAAAGATTTTGTTTTTCCTTTCTCAATAAGTTAGAAAATGTCTTTGGGAAAAGTGTCATTGGTAGATCCAGCAGGTCTATCGCAATCTATAAAAATCTCACCGTGAAAACTGAGGTGAAGTGAGCTGTCATTCCGACTAGTGGGAGTAATCTAGACACGCGGCAGCGTGTCAAGCATGGAGGTGTCAAGCCAATACTATTTTACTAATACAGTTCACTTCACACACATTTTTACGGTCAACTTTTTACAGAAAAGATCGTCTCGTGGAATGACAGCTCACTTCACTTTCATTTTTACGGTGAGATTTTTATAGAATACTTACTGGTTGATAGTCGAAATTTACACTTTAAAGGACAAGTATTTAAACTACAACCTAGATGCAAAGTATCCACCCCACCCTTCATTCTGTTTATTTTCTCTCCAAATCAAGAGGTAGTAAGGAAAAATGCGTGAGCTTATCTTTTCTGTACTTGAATAGAATGAGGGGAATCAATCGCCTGCGACTGCCGTAATAGCCCTAATTTATAGGGTACTACGATATGGATGTCCCTACAATAGAAAAAGGTTTTCAGAAGGCCTGTTTTCAAGGTACCTAAACGAAACCAGTGGTGGCCCAGTGGTAACCCCCGACATACGTGTTGTAGGTCGTGGATTCGAACCCAGGCTGGCGCTTTACTTTATGCTCTCAAAACGGTGAAGGAAAACATCGTGGGGACACCGGCATGTCCTAGAACCAAAACTTTGTAGACGTTACATCTACCAACCTGCACTGGACCTGCGTGGTGGATTATGGCTCACTCCCTCTGACAGAGAGAAGACCTATGTCCCAGTAGTGGAACCGTGAGTAGTATATTATTGGGCATCCTACTCCACCTTCCGTTCCATCGGCTCACTTCGTTCGCCTCGTCACTCTCGGTGGAGTAGAATGCCCAATAATATAAATGAAAACCTACATAGTGCAGTAAAATACTGGTTCGGCGCCTATTCCACTCGATGGGAACGGAAGGTGAAGTATGAATTCCTACATAGTGTAGTAAAATACTGTTAGTATCGATGGCTTACCTCTATCAACTAGGTATCGCAGATTCAGATTCATGTAATTATACTCACCAGGTTACAACAGCTAAAACTTTACTATATCTTGATTCAAACATACACAAACTTTCGTTAACATAACATAAGCTCTATATTTGAACGAACCAGTAACCAAAAATTCAGGACAGATTGTCTCATGTCTCTCCACATACTTAGGGATGGTGCATTGCCGCTTAGGATAACACACATACCTGTTTTCGTGACCAGATTGGCTCGAGGACATCTGAACTTTAAGCTACCGCGTACATTATAAAACTTTACTATACCTTGATTCAAACATACACAAACTTTCGTTAACATAATCAGGTCTATATTTGAACGAAACAGTAACTTAAAATTCAGGACAGATTGTCTCATGTCTCTCCACATACTTAGGGATGGTGCATTGCCGCTTGGGATAACACACATACCCTGTTTTCGTGACCAGATTGGCTCGAGGACATCTGAACTTTAAGATACCGCGTACATTATAAAACTTTACCATACCTTGATTCAAACATACACAAACTTTCGTAGCATAATCAGGTCTATATTTGAACGAACCAGTGACCTAAAATTCAGGACAGATTGTCTCATGTCTCTCCACATACTTAGGGATGGTGCATTGCCGCTTAGGATAACACACATACCTGTTTTCGTGACCAGATTGGCTCGAGGACATCTGAACTTTAAGCTACCGCGTACATTATAAAACTTTACTATACCTTGATTCAAACATACACAAACTTTCGTTAACATAATCAGGTCTATATTTGAACGAAACAGTAACTTAAAATTCAGGACAGATTGTCTCATGTCTCTCCACATACTTAGGGATGGTGCATTGCCGCTTGGGATAACACACATACCCTGTTTTCGTGACCAGATTGGCTCGAGGACATCTGAACTTTAAGATACCGCGTACATTATAAAACTTTACCATACCTTGATTCAAACATACACAAACTTTCGTAGCATAATCAGGTCTATATTTGAACGAACCAGTGACCTAAAATTCAGGACAGATTGTCTCATGTCTCTCCACATACTTAGGGATGGTGCATTGTCGTTTAGGATAACACACATACCTGTTTTCGTGACCAGATTGGCTCGAGGACATCTGAACTTTAAGCTACCGCGTACATTATAAAACTTTACCATACCTTGATTCAAACATACACAAACTTTCGTTAGCATAATCAGGTCTATATTGGGACGATCCAGTAGCCTAAAATTCAGGACAGATTGTCTCATGTCTCTCCACATACTTAGGGATGGTGCATTGCCGCTTAGCACACATACCTGTTTTCGTGACCAGATTGGCTCGAGGACATCTGAACTTTAAGCTACCGCGTACATTAAACTAAAATTTAGAACAGATTGTCTCATGTCTCTCCACAAACATTTGGCTGTGACCAGATTGGCTCGAGGACATCTAAATTTTAATTTAACACATTGCAGACGATACATCCTTTTACATCAACACGTAACAATCAAGTGGTAAATGTGGTCACACGGATACTCCATCCTTGCCTTACATGTATAAAGCTAAGGTGCAGATACACTTGACAACGGCAGCCGGATCAGAAACGTATCTCACATTATTCAATCTAGCGTACAAACTGTGTGAATCCGCAGCTATAGATAGTTCCGTTGACGGTAACCGTATCCGGTGGTTGTTAATTAGATGTAAATTAGCTTTATGTATAAATATGCTTTGTTCGTTCAAATCGGCGAAGTGCAATGTCAATGCAATGCGCGCTTCCCACGCACACATAAATTGCATTCCATGCATTTATATTGTAAGTAACATGAACGTCATGTTGTAAACACTAAATTTGTCATTAATAGAACTTCCTAAATATTAAATCCGGATTTATTTTTGAAGTTTGTAATCGCTTCTAATTTCAAAATGTTTCATTCTTCTAGGTACTACGATTATATATTTATATATATATAATTATGATTTATTTTGTATTAAGTACGACACATACCTATTATTGGTTAAATCATCTGCCACTTGTTATCGAGGGCGATTTAAACTAAGATAAAGATTCCTATTCCACCCGATGTATTGGATGGAACTTATCAACATAATCTTTTCCTTTCACAGCATTTAAATACAAGCAATCAGGAAAGTGTGTTGCATGCTGCAACCAAGGATCATCGTAAATCTCTCAATCTTTGATACTGCCTCCACAAGAAAAACACATGACTTTATCGTTTACACCATTTCCACAATAAAAAAAACCTGCATCAGACATTTCCATCACCAATCTTTTTTGTGAATCGGTTGTCGCCCAATAATGTCTGAACGAGAATACACGAATTTGATGTTTGTTATAAATTTCATATCTAGGACAGTATTTTATTTTATTCATTTCAAGAGCTCTTGATATGTATGTGTATAAAAGTTTAATGAAGACCACTATTTATAGTGACTAATAACTATACAATAGAGTTGTGTGGACATATTAGGGAATATAGATATCGATGACTTACCTTGCCCGATCCGTGCATAGGTATATACATACATACAAAATAGTAAACGAAACGTTCACAAAAATCATAACAACATATAAATGTCGATGTAATCGATTAATTGACCCATTGTTGTTATAACCATTTCAATGAGATACCATGAAATTTGTAAAACAACCACATTCGTTAAATGTAAACAAACTTTGCGTTCAGTCTCAGGAAACTGGTTTTCGTCATGGAGAATTATTACCTAAATCCATACGATGCATCATTTGCGGACCGTCAAATTGTGGAAAAACTAATTTATTAGTGGGTCTTCTTATACATGAGAATAGATTAAGATTTCAAAATGTTTATGTTTATTCGAAAACCTTGCAACAACCCAAGTACATATTTTTAGAAAAAGTTTTGCAACGAGTACCAGATATTTCGTTCCAGAAATACTATGAAAATGAGCAAGTAATAAGTGTTCAGACCGCAAAACCAAATTCTGTAATTGTATTTGATGATGTTGCTTGTGAAAATCAAAACAGTATGCGCGATTTTTTTGCAATGGGGAGACATAAATTCATCGACTGCTTTTATCTAAATCAGACATATAGTAAAATCCCTAAGCAACTAGTAAGAGACAATGCGAACCTTATCGTACTTTTTAAACAAGATGAAAAAAATATGAGACATGTTTATGATGAACACGTCAACACTGACATGTCATGGATTGAATTTCGTGAAATGTGCTCAAAAATATGGAGTGAGCCGTTCAATTACGTTGTAATTAATAAGGATTGTTCCAAAAACAGAGGGTGTTATAGAAGTAAATTCGACACGTTTGCAGTCTTTGACTAAGAACACGAATACGTAAGTATATAAGATCATTACCTGCCTGTCATTATTATTCACCTTACAACGCTAAATCAATTACGACCTGTTTTACCAATATGGAAAAATCATTGAAACGACAAATTGTTGATGCGGCAGAAGCTGTGAAGATAAAAGTACGAAAAATGAGAGATGCTGAGATTACCAATAAACAAGCACTGGAATCTGTTTTCAAACCTGTAACAGAACCTCTCAACCTAATTGCTAATGCAAGTAAGCAAATCCGTTTCTGCGTGCTAGTAATGATTTTGGTGATGTTCCGTTTACTAACGAAACTTTACAGAAAGAAGGAACTGGAAGCGTAGGAAATAATGATAATAATGACGATGAAGACAAATATGAATCTGATATCAACAGTGAGTCTTCATATGAATCAGTAGTTGAAACGAATCAAGATTGTGATACGTCATCCTGGTCAGTATCTTCAGAAGCGTTGGTAGATATTCCATTTGGGGTTAGAGCAGACCGCGGGAAACTAATGTTAGGTTCTGCTTGCATAACAATCAGCGATCAAAACATTATCGTGGCTGGACGTAAATACCGAAATACCTCTGGTTTAAAACAGTTGTTGCTTAAGAAAGATGTAGATTTAAGTTTGGTTACAGACAGTGATATGCAAAATTATAAGTCGATGCTACTTGATACAAATGCACATCGTCGAGACTATGAGCCAAGTAAACCAATAAAAAGTAATAAAGGACAAAAATATTTGCAAGTAATTAAACCTCTTTTTAAACTGAATAATGCAGTTCAGGGAAAGGGTCTACCGTTACTAAAAAGATGGAAAAAAAACGTAGATTTCGTGTACTGGGATAATCCTAATGAATTAGTGGAAAGATTGAAATTATTAATTGCGTCTAGAGATGCTGGCAACACAGGATTAGATAATGAAATTATATCTATCATTGAAGAATTGCGTGAAAGTAAAGTTATAAATAAATAAATATTTTAAAACGTGTTTATTTTACTAATAACCTTTCAATACAATACACCTTAATCATGAACGTAGACAAATTCGGACACTACATTCACAAAAGAATGCGTTTATCAGAGTTATTCGAGTTTAATGAGAATGCATTGTTAAAATCGGAAAACGGAGATTTTGATTTAAAAACATCAAGACTAAGAGGAATTAGATCTCCAGTAGAAGCAGACGATGCTGTGAACAAGGATTATGTTGATCGTATCAATGATAACACGTTAAAAGAATTAAATAATTTGGCTGTGAATAAGGATTATGTAGATCGATTGAATGCTAATATGCTAAAAGAATTTAATAATATGATTGGTTCATTGCGTTCTCAAATCATGCAAAAGGTGCAGTTCAAACTACTTTAAAAGCAAGAATACCTGAGGTTTCAAATCATTTGCAAGATACGTTTTATACTAAAGCAGAGGTAGATAAATTACTTCAAAAAACTCCGTAATGGTAAAACAACAAATTGTAAATGAAATACACAAAGCGGCTCGGAGAAATTTCCTTCGACGTTCTGTTATTTTGAAAGGAATCCACGACTTATGGCAAGCAGATTTGATGGACATGTAAAACCTGAAAAAGTATAACAAAGGTTACAATTTCATCTTAGTGGTGATTGACTGCTTCTCAAAATATGCCTGGGCTGAACCATTAAAATCGAAAAATAAATTTGTCGTTACTCGTGCATTCGAACATATTCTGCTTAGTAGCCATAACAATCCTGTTAACTTACAAACTGATATGGGGACAGAATTTTATAACACCACTTTTCAAACACTTATGAAAAAGCATAATATTAACCATTACTCATCGTTTTCTACTAAAAAAGCATCAATTGTAGAGAGATTGATTAGAACTGTAAAAAATAGATTATATAAATATTTTAGTTTCAGTGGAAAATATAAGTGGTTAGGTTTACCATTGGAAGATACGATGAAGGAATATAACAACACAAAACATCGTACTATTCAATTTAAACCGGTTGATGTGAATAAATGTAATGAACAAGTAATCAAAGAAAATTTAAAAAACATAAATAAACATGATTTAGTTCAGTGGAAGCCTAAATTCAAAGTAGGTGATTGTGTTCGCATAAGTAAATACAAACATAATTTTGAGAAAGGTTACACTCCTAATTGGTCAACTGAATTATTTATTATAAAAAAGGTAAATAAAACAATACCAGTGACATATCATATAGAAGATCAACGAAAGCAAAACATTTTAGGAGCTTTTTATGAACAAGAACTGCAAAGATCTAACTATCCTGATGTTTATTTAATAGAAAAGGTTTTGAAAAAGAAAGGAAATAAATTGTACGTCAAATGGTTAGGTCTAACCAGTGCAGAAAACAGTTGGATTGAAAAAGCTGCAATAATGGACTAAGATATTATATATCCATTTCTCATTTAAAATCCTATCATTATAATTTGGGTAATGAAGGGGGGTGGACTAGTTAACAGCATAATTAATCGTCTACCATTCGAAGTTCATTTGCCAGGATACAATTATTGTGGACCAGGAACCAAACTTCACAAACGCTTAGCGCGAGGTGACCGAGGTGTAAATAAGCTAGACGAAGCTTGCATGCAACACGATATAGCGTATACAAACCATACAGACTTATCAAATCGCCACAAAGCCGATTTACAACTACTTAACATGGCTAAAGAAAGACTTAAATCAAAAGATGCAGGGAAAGGAGAAAAACTGAGCTCTTGGCTAGTGAACAAAGTTATGAAAGCGAAACTAAAGTCTGGATCCGGCATTAAAACATTTAAAAGCTTAGTTTCAAAAATTAAATCAAAAATTAAGAAACTCAAATGCAAAGATAATAATACTTTAATAAAAGCAGCTTACTTAACCGCAAAAAAGTTATTTCCAAACATTCATCATAGAATTCGAGTACCCCGAGTAATACCCATACCAAAGACTGGAGGAATTCTACCTTTAATTCCAATTTTCGCTGGTTTATCGGCTTTAGGAACTTTAGCTGGTGGTGCAGCTGGCATTGCAAAAACCGTCAATGATTACAAAGCAAGCAAACAAAATTTGCAAGAAACAGAACGACATAATAAAGCTATGGAGGCTTTAGTGTTGGGCAAGGGTTTATACATTAAGCCGTATAAAAGTGGTAAAGGATTGTTTATAACATCTTCAAAAAACTGAAAAATATGCTACCCAATCGTCCACTAACTAATGTAGACATCCAAAAGTTTTCAAGAGACATCCCTTATTTTCGTGGGGTTTATATGAAGGATCGACTACCTCGCAAGCCGAAACGCATTGAATGTGGTATCGTTAACTTAGACGATTCTAAGAACGAAGGAACGCATTGGGTAGCTTATGCTAAAGTATATGATCACTGCGAATACTTTGATAGCTATGGAAATTTAAAACCTCCAATGGAATTGATGCAATATTTTAAAAATTGTACTGTGTTTTATAACTACACAAGATATCAAAAATTTAACGCAGTCAATTGTGGTCATTTATGTTTAAATTATTTGGGGGCTTTTTGGAATAAAAATGTATTATAAAATATATGCTTTTCTTTTATTTCAATCATTTGCAAGATGTCACTCACTTTGTCGATAACTGGAGACTCGTCAATATTAACTACATACTATTCTAATACGTTACAACTAGATGGAGAGTATGAGTGTGCTTTATTACACTTTTCAACTTTTAATTCCATTCCAAACATTGATAAAAGTAATAATAAGTTCTATTATGGTTTAAATGAAGTTATTGAAATACCGGAAGGCACTTATGAATTGCAAGATATCAGCGATTATTTAAAATCCGAAATAAAAGATGCAGCGATCAAACTGCGGTGCAATAATAATACTTTAAAAACCACCATATTCTGTACCAAAGACATTAATTTTATCAAAGAAGACTCTTTTAGAAGACTATTAGGATTTAACAAACAAATCTTGAAAGCAAATAAATGGCATGTGTCACAGTCTCCAGTCAACATTCTACCTACGACCATAGTCAGGATTGAATGTGATATTGTAAGCGGTTCATATGTAAACGGCGAACCAAGTCATATTATTCACGAATTTGCACTTAATGTGCCGCCTGGATACAGGATCATAGAAATCCCGAAGAACGCAATATACTTTCCAATCAATCAAAACAACATAAGCTGCATACATATCAGACTATTAGATATAAACAAACGATTAATCAATTTACGTGGTGAAGAAATACAGGTATATCTGCATCTTAGAAGAAAAAATGATTGACTATAATAAAATTGTGTCCCAACAAGTTAAGAATATCAGTTCTGGTCGAGCTACCTATCAAATCACACCTCTCTCTAAGAAGAAAATTAAATTAACCAAAGACAATAAAGCATTCCTTAAAGCAATCGGATTGTTAAAATGAATATCTTAGACGTTCTATCCGCTCCGACTTACGATAATACTATAGAAGGAATCGAATTTCATTCCTACAAGCCCTATGTAACGAGTTTCAACAGGAACGATGAAATCCGCATACCTATCAACCAACAGGACTTGTACATATTACCATCAGCTAGCACCCTATATTTGGAAGGAACTGTTATCGTTACCAAAAAAGATACGAAAGACATAGCTACTAGTGTCAACTTCACGAACAACGGTCTACTCTACTTATTTCAAGACATTCGGTATGAGCTAAATGGAGTAGAGATTGATAAAATAAAAAATGCAGGTATAACAACAACCATGAAATCACTCATTTCAATGAACGAAAGTGAGTCTAAAATATCGAATGCCTGGGGCTGGAATATTGATGGCATTAAAAATATCAAAGGAGGAAAATTTTATGCTTCCATACCACTTTGTAACCTCCTCGGTTTTGCTGAAGATTTTAAAAAAGTCGTGATAAATAGTAGACATGAACTGATATTGTTACGAAGTAACACTAATTTGAACGCTGTAAAACTGAATACTGGCGAAGTAGTGGATGATGTTCAGATCAACAAAATCATATGGCGCGTGCCGCATGTTAAAGTATCAGACAAAGAAAAAATTGGTTTGTTAAAAGTATTAGAAAAAGATCGACCACTTCAAATGATATACAGAAATTGGGATCTGTACGAATATCCATCTTTGCCTAAAACTACAAAACATACCTGGTCTATCAAAACTTCATCTCAAATAGAAAAACCAAGATACATTATTATTGGTCTACAGACAAATAGAAAAAATAATGCAAGTTCTGACATGTCTCAATTCGATCACTGTCATGTTCGAGACGTTAGAGTGTATCTCAATTCAACTTATTTTCCGTATGAAAACCTAAATGTGAGTTTTGCTAATAACAAAATCGCTTTATTATACGAGCAATACATCAGATTTCAACAGTCGTATTACGGACGTCGGTCAGAGCCCATACTAAGCGAGAAACAATTTAGAGATTTGGCACCGCTGTTTGTAGTCGATTGCTCTAGACAAGCGGATAATCTAAAGACAGGTTCGGTTGTGGATGTGAGAGTAGAAATTGAGAGTGATTCAGAGATACCAGATCATACTTCAGCATACTGTCTCATTCTGAACGATTGCATTGTTGAATACAAACCATTAAGTAACATTGTTAACCGGTCGAGCGGCCAAGCGAATTATATTAAATAACGTAAAGCGACCGCGATGACGTCATCACACCAATTTGCGTCGCGGGCGCTCCGCCCGCTTATCGTAAACTCGAAAATACAATGGATCTTTGTATGGGGGCTGGTTCGACTGTTAATTGTTTAAGAATGCTGACGAAATGGACTTTATAACTTGTCTTTCTTTCGTTTGAATGAATGGTCGTAAAAAATTACGTAATTCGTTGAAAATGAGCTCGAGAATTTTTATCTTAGAAAGTTTCCGCTATCGAAAAAAATGACAATAACAAAAAAAAACAAGCGACGACCTATGTTTTTTATGGTTTTAAATGCATGGTGTGTATATTCCTAGCATAACAAATGAATAAAACCACCTACCTTGCAAGTGAGGTGGTTAGAAAGAAATCGAGGAATTTACTGGAGTGAGGGGTACATAGACTACAAAGAGTTTCAACGTGTTATTTTACCATACTTAGAAAATAAAAAAATTATCACAAAGGGTTTGGAAAAGATTAAGTGGATTAAAGAGTTATGTGCAAATTGTGAAGTGATCGACATAGGAGAGAAGGGATGTCCTAATTTTGAGACATTAAAAAAAAAGTTCTGTAAAAATAAAACTGATTTTAATTGTGCGAACCATAAAATGAATTGTACATTAAATAATGCGGTGTGTATTAGAAAATGGTATGCTGATAATAATATGTCTGTATTTAATTTATTTTAATCATTATTGTTTGAACATTTAATAAAAAATGTATATTTACTTAAGAGTGTTTTATTTAATATAATCAGAGTAACCTTCATAACAAACTTTAAATTACCTGCAGTGAAATGATATTTCTTCTTCATTTTAAACGATTATTCTAATATGAAATATTGAAAGCAAATAACCTATAATTATATCATTACACTAGAGCTAATTAAGAGTTCGAGTATAAATAAGTAATACAAAATAAAACATAATTTAAATTATTAAAGAATATATATTTTATTTACTTTCTTACATTATTTACAATAATTACAAACTAATTATAACTACCTACCCAATTATAATTCCTCACAAAGTTATTTAATGTTTTCTATACGTTACAAACTTGTCATCATTATCCTTACTAGATACTATAACTTTCCTACATATATTATTCAACGTTTTCTACACGTACCTATATACTTAACTTACAACCCTGTGATGTATAATCATTAACCTAACTAGATACACAAATCTTACAATTATTATTACAAACTAATTATAACTACCTACCTAATAATAGTAAAATGTAATTTATATATATTTATTGAAATAAGTAATACAAAACATAATTTAAATTATTAAATAATATATATTTTATTTACTTTCTTACATTATTTACAATAATTACAAACTAATTATAACTACCTACCCAATTATAATTCCTCACAAAGTTATTTAATGTTTTCTATACGTTACAAACTTGTCATCATTATCCTTACCAGATACTATAACTTTCCTACATATTTTATTTAACGTTTTCTACACGTACCTATATACTTAACTTACAAACCTGTGATGTATAATGATTAACCTGACTAGATACACAAATCTTACAATTATTATTACAAACTAATTATAACTACCTACCTAATAATAATAAAATGTAATTTATATATATTTATTGAAATAAAGGAAATAATAATAAATTTCCCCACATAGATTATTTAAAGTTTTATATACGTACAGACTCAGCACATCAACCTATGCTAATAATCTGTCAAACTTTGATAGATTTTCATCTTTATACATAAGTGTTAAGTAATATGGTTCATGTTAAATTGGGAAAAATTTGACAGTTTGGCGTAGCTGACGTGTGTACCTACTTAATTAACTTACAAACTTATGATCATTCCTAACTAGATCTAGATACACAAATCTTACAATTATTACAAACTAATTATAACTTTCCCCATAGTTTACTTAATGTTTTCTATACGTACTTACATACTTAAAATACAAACTTGTGATGTATGATCATTAACCTAAATAGATACACAAATCTTACACAATAACATATAAAGTAGGTACTTACAAAATAAAGACACGTTAACACACGTTAATAATAACAACTGTCCCCACAAAGTTTTTTTGATATTTTATGAATTAACGATTGCGTCTCCTCCATAACATGGTCCGCCGATTCAGTCACTATATACTGCGCACTTAACATAACCACGTCCTGATTGTCACTTGCAGGTTCTTGTTGATCACTAATATCCAACACTTGTACCTGGATCAGTCGTAAACCTTTTTTCTTCTCATTGTTTATGACGAATGATTGACATGTAGGCTGAGATGGTTTCTGTTTTAAACATTCCCGTCTTGTTCTAGACTTCTTGTTGCCAGGTCCGCTGTCTTGTCTTGCTCTAGGCTCTTTGTTGAGAGGTCTTTGTTGTTCTGGGAAATCAGGGATATGCCAGCTTAAACTCGGAGTTGGGAAACCTTGAGCGTATTGTGAGAAGTCGATAATATCCGGAGAATCACACATTATCAATGATCTGAAACAAGCGAAATGATAATTAATTTTAAGTACATACACAAAACAACATGATGAAATATCGATATAGTAATAGATTGGTACTTGTACAATACTTACAATTAGTTTCGTTTTTATTTGACGTGAATTGACTGCTCCGACTGTCCACCTAATGAGGAATGTTCTACAAAGTAATATTACTGAGGAACGTAGCTAATATTTAATTAAACTCTGATTCAATTTCATGTTGCAACATGTTCGAGCTCATGCAAGCGCACCTGTTCGGTGTCAAATTCTACGCTGCGCGTGCGAATTTCAAGCCAGGAGTGTTTTGTTATCAAAAATGAACATTACATGTTTTAACAAGTTGGAGCCTGAATCCTCGTGCGCAAAACACTGCGAGCCCTGTGTGCTTTGTCATCAATCCGGAAAGGAAATGAAACAGATATAATTATGATAGTAAAATACTATTACGTGAGAAATTAAATACAAATCCAACTTCTCGGGTGAAGTCGACACCTGGTTGTTACTTATAATTATTGTAAGAATCAATCATTTGTAAAAAGTTAACGGAATTGGTAACTTTCTTATTTAAGTAACACTCCGACCCCAGTTTGATGAAGATGATTATAGACAAATCCCTCAAACTCTGATTTTAATTACGAACTACAACATTTACGGCGATCGTCTTACAATACAATAAGTTCGAATAAGCAAATTGATGCATGATGCAATTTTGCTGTCTTTGACGTTGTTAAGAACCATTTATACATACACGACGGCTACCTGATACGTTTCTAGACGCTTATTGTCAGGCGTTTCACGAATGAGGACGGCACAGCAGCTAACCGTTGAACGGCGCATGTTCCGTTTTGACGGTGATTATACGGGCGTACTAGACGGAAGGATGGCAAGTGTATATGCATGCAAAACCAGTAGAATGTACGAACCTTTGGTATATAATCAAAGGCTCGGACAGCAGAGCGTGATAGAACTACTCAATAAATAACATGTAACGTTAACGTGTCAGGTATGTCGTCTGTTCGAATTCATTAAATTAAAATTTGGATGTCCTTGGTGCCCAATCTGGGGTGATAGAAATAGATTGTGTGTGGATCTGAAGGTGCATGCTATATCTTGCTCTGTGAAGAGACATGAGACAATCTGTCCCAAATTTTAGTTTAATGTTTACGGTATCCTAAAGTTCAGATGTCCTTGGTGCCGAATCTGGGGTCATAGAAATAGATTGTGTGTGTGCCGGAAGGTTTATGCTATATCTTACTCTGTGAAGAGACATGAGACAATCTGTCCTGAATTTTAGGCTAGCAGTTCAAACAGCGAGCGCCCTTGTTTGTTAACGTGTAAGGTAGTGTCGTTGGTTCGAAGGAATTAAATTACAATTTGGAATCATAGAAATAGATTGTGTGTGTGTGCTTGAAGGTGCATGCTATTTCTTGCTCTGTGAAGAGACATGAGACAATCTGTCCCAAATTTTAGTTTAATGTACTCGGTAGCTTAAAGTTCAGATGTCCTCGAGCCAAACTGGTCACGAAAACAGGTATGTGTGTTATCCTAAGCGGCAATGCACCATCCCTAAGTATGTGGAGAGACATGAGACAATCTGTCCTGAATTTTAGGTTACTGGTTCGTTCAAATATAGACCTGATTATGTTAACGAGAGTTTGTGTATGTTTGAATCAAGGGATAGTAAAGTTTTATAATGTACTCGGTAGCTTAACGTTCAGATGTCCTCGAGCCAATCTGGTCACGAAAACAGGTATGTGTGTTATCCTAAACGACAATGCACCATCCCTAAGTATGTGGAGAGACATGAGACAATCTGTCCTGAATTTTAGGTCACTGGTTCGTTCAAATATAGACCTGATTATGCTACGAAAGTTTGTGTATGTTTGAATCAAGGTATGGTAAAGTTTTATAATGTACGCGGTAGCTTAAAGTTCAGATGTCCTCGAGCCAATCTGGTCACGAAAACAGGGTATGTGTGTTATCCCAAGCGGCAATGCACCATCCCTAAGTATGTGGAGAGACATGAGACAATCTGTCCTGAATTTAAAGTTACTGTTTCGTTCAAAAATAGACCTGATTATGTTAACGAAAGTTTGTGTATGTTTGAATCAAGGGATAGTAAAGTTTTATAATATACGCGGTAGCTTAAAGTTCAGATGTCCTCGAGCCAATCTGGTCACGAAAACAGGTATGTGTGTTATCCTAAGCGGCAATGCACCATCCCTAAGTATGTGGAGAGACATGAGACAATCTGTCCTGAATTTAAAGTTACTGTTTCGTTCAAATATAGACCTGATTATGTTAACGAAAGTTTGTGTATGTTTGAATCAAGGGATAGTAAAGTTTTATAATATACGCGGTAGCTTAAAGTTCAGATGTCCTCGAGCCAATCTGGTCACGAAAACAGGTATGTGTGTTATCCTAAGCGGCAATGCACCATCCCTAAGTATGTGGAGAGACATGAGACAATCTGTCCTGAATTTTAAGTTACCGTTTCGTTCAAATATAGACCTGATTATGTTAACGAAAGTTTGTGTATGTTTGAATCAAGGGATAGTAAAGTTTTATAATGTACGCGGTAGCTTAAAGTTCAGATGTCCTCGAGCCAATCTGGTCACGAAAACAGTTATGTGTGTTATCCTAAGCGGCAATGCACCATCCCTAAGTATGTGGAGAGACATGAGACAATCTGTCCTGAATTTTAGGTTACTGGTTCGTTCAAATATAGAGCTGATTATGTTAACGAAAGTTTTGAATCAAGGTATAGTAAAGTTTTAGCTGTTTTAACCTGGTGAGTATAATTACATGAATCTGAATCTGCGGTACCTAGTTGATAGAGGTAAGCCATCGATACTAACAGTATTTTACTACACTATGTAGGAATTCATACTCCACCTTCCGTTCCCATCGAGTGGAATAGGCGCCGAACCAGTATTTTACTGCACTATGTAGGTTTTCATTTATATTATTGGGCATTCTACTCCACCGAGAGTGACGAGGCGAACGAAGTGAGCCGATGGAACGGAAGGTGGAGTAGGATGCCCAATAATATACTACTACCGTGAAAGGCTGATTGAGCTAATTAAGATAACATGCAGTTATAGAATTCGTTTTAGTTTTTGATGATAACAGGTGAGGGCGTTCTGTTGTATCAACGCATCTCCATGGATAGAAGACGTAAGTTTATGTTATTTATGTTGGTAAACGGTAACACGGTTAATGAGATAGTGGGCTATGATCCTATAGAGATAAGTATACCTATACAAGATGTTGATTTGCATCCTAGTCAAATTCAAGGACGTTATTATGCTAATGATTCTCGACCCAAATCAACAATAAAATGGGTAGGTATTTTTTTAAATATTTTTTCCTGTTTACTAAAATCCGTAAGTGTGAACCAGCTGTATTTAAACGCGGCCCGTCTGTTACTAGCCTAACCGCGCTTTCACACACAAACGCAAACAATACTCGTACATCCATTCACAACGCTTGCGCGATCGTTCGTTCGGGCGCGGGCGCCGCGTGCGCGGCCCCCCGCCCCCGAACCAACAGTGTGTTTGATGTCGCCGAAATGTGCGTGCGCGTTTCTTAGTTCTCGGTAAATTGTTGAGACGTCATTCGATACAAAGTGCAAGATGACGGACAATTACACTAATGTCGAGTTGGTGGAGATGGTCCGCCTGTATGCCATCAGTGGAGACAGCCTACGTGGAGCCATCCGGATGTTCACGGAAATGTTTTCCGATCGGGAACCCCTATCACAGAGCGTCATGCTGGCTGCTACGCAGAGACTGCGGGATCATCGGCAGTTTGACGTTGTCCGGCATGCTCAAGCTCGCGGCAGCGTAGGTAGGCCTGCCTGTCGCCTTGCAGGAAGACATCCTGGAATACTTCCAGCGAGAACCACGGGCAAGCACGCGGGAGGCTGGTCGACGCTTTGGAGTGCACCACACCACAGTGTACGTGCAAGGATCATTAGTGCTTTCGACACTTTAAAACGAATGTGTTAGTGTTACGTAAACTAAAGGAAAACCAGCTACGTCGTGCTCGATTGTGCCAAGAGTGTGATGGTGGCAACTTTGAACAACTCCTCCGGGTAACTTAAGTAGGTAATTTATTTATTTGTACATTTTGTAAATACGTTGTTAGCTTAACCAATTTTATTAGTGTAAATAAGTTGATTTTAAATTTTTAACTACGCCAATAATACCTAAGAGTCGAAAGTATCACCACCTACTTACACATAACTAGCAAATCTTTCCATTTCCATCAAACCTAAAAAACAAACTTAGTAGATCGGTACATCAACTAAGGTATGTAGGTATTATTACCGGTCCTAAGCCCGTTAAGTAGTAAAGAAAATTTCAAATCAACCAATTTAATCCACAAATAAAAACAAAATCAATACGAAAAGTTTAGGCTGAACGATAGCATTAGAGCAAAACGAACATTTTATTAATCATCTGATACCAGGTCAGTGAACTTTTCTTTGGCGCACTAGTATTACTGTCATTAGTAAGATTTCCGTATTCTAATGATGCTTAAAAAGAGGTAATTATCAAACTAAATTTATGACAATAATGTAGGTGATTTTCGAAATAAAATTAGGTAAAATTATTGCTACCGGTCGCTCAGGTCATTCATTGCTCGCCGCTCGGTCGCGCACGCTTGAATTTGGTTCGTAGGTAAGACGTCGACACTCACGCACACAGCTGCATTGTCGCTGTTGCGTAGTCGGGTGATTCTCTTTTATTTGTATTGAATTAAGGGTTTAATTCTGAAATACTGTTAAATTTCAACAACAAAAAAAAGCAGCGCTTATTAGTTATTGCCCGGTACTGTACTTTCAATTGATTATTTATGTCTTTTATGACAACTACCTGAAATTTGACGAGGATGCAAAACAACATCTTGTATACTATATTAATTGATAACATTTTGATAACGTCAAAATCACAAATGATCTATTCGCGATTCCACTGGTCGTGGGCTAGTTCTACCCTGTCTCTTTTGATAATGAGAATTTAGTTATTAAAGTTTATTTACCAAAAGCAGTGCATTACAATTGCTTAAAGCTTGGCATTTCAAAACATAAGACGCGATGGAAGCATTTTGCTTATGAATTCCACTCTAGGTCGAGCCTGTCTCGTGATCGTGAAGTCCTCGGGTAGTATATCCATAAAAGTAATGCGCATTAATACGGATGCATTGATATAATTGAGAAGCACACGAATTAAAACATTGTTCAAACTACTTTTGCATTCGTCTGAGTGACGTTTAGGACACATTATAGTTATATTGTTTTTAACTCTATTTTCGTCCCATATTTTAAGAAGTGGCCTTTCTGTTTCCCACTTATTCTATGTCTCTTCACCCACAATTTGTCACCTATTGCACCTCATTATTCTTTCGCTTCCCGTTTAGATAAGAACGCAAGTGAAAACTGCCGTTTTTTATGCCTACCCCTATACATCCTTCTTGCGGTTCTTTACTAGGAAAATCATGTTAAGGGAAAGGCAGTTTATTTATGACGGGTTTACGTAAAAACTATTGGCCATAATCATAGTTTGTTGGTGAATAAATTGATAAAAAGAAAAGCAGAAAACGATAAGGCCGCCCATTGTATGTTTTTAGTGTTTAATGTTTTATTTTTGTCATGTATTTTCTGGTGTACAATAAAACATATATAAGTATGTAAAAAAAGTAGCTGATTAAGTGCCTACTTAGTAAAACATACAAGGTGGACCCTCATAATAAGCTAATGCTATTTTCAGCCATCAGATATTAAAATTACGACTCATTTTCCTTTTACATAATGAGGCAGATCGCTCGGCATTGTAGCACATCGTAAGTAATACATACAAAACTAGTTCCTTAAAAATGCGCCGTGCTTTACAGATGCATTTGCAATGGGCACTCTATCTGTTTGGAACTACAATTTCGTAACTGAACCCACAAAAAAAAGAAGCTCCCGTCAGTCCATTTCGACCACACAAAGGAAACATTGTTGCAAGTCGTTAGTGTGCGGAATGGCAACGGTGCATTAGTTTATTAAAAACTGATACCAGCCAATTAGGTTAACAATCGCATGCGACGTTGCCGTTCTGTTTTACAGATTTTTACATACTGCAACAATGTCATTTGTTTACAATAAGCAATTTTTACTAAAGAAATGTTACTTGAATATTAAAATGGTTTACATCCATTTTGGCAATTTTAATTATTGATCTCAAGTTATGTTACCAACAACTTATTCCATTGACTGCGTCATTGGTGTAGTGGTTGCAAGCGCTACTACTGACGTTGATGCAGGTACTGGGGTCGATTCCCGGGTTGGGAAAAGTGTTATTAGGTTTTGCCATCTGGAATTTCGTAGCATTCCGGAGTGTGGATGTACGCCTGATTGATGGTAATTGGTTCGCCGCCTATTACATGGGACTTAATTATAACTGACGAAATGTGTGTGTACTACCTCTGTCTATCTTTTCGGGACATATTCGTGATGTTATACTATGTTCTTTTCCCATTAAAATTGTATTAATCGTCCCAACTTAGTTCCATTCATACCACCCTTGTTTTTTTTTTTTGAGGGTTGGAAATCAACAAATAACTTCTCCCGCTCTGGGTGTCAGACTTTTACTGACTAAAACCCACCCGTGTTCTCTCAGTAGCCTGTGTGCCAGGAGCGGCTGTATCTCTTTCGAACAACCCGCACCCATGGAAATTTTTTTTTGTTTTCATACCACCCTTAAAACAACCCCACCCAGAATGGGTTGAGTTATAAAGGAAACGTAATTTGAACTAACACACACTTTAATTTAATATTTTCCGGTACATTAAGTTTATTTTGTGGGTAAAGATTGTTGATCTTTCAGACGGGCGAGGCGTAGAGTTGGCTGAAACAAAATTAATTTAGTTTTATTTTCTTGAAGAAAATTCTTATAAGTAAAAGGTCGTATGTGTAGGCACTGACATGTCGAATATTATTATGTTTGTAATAAACTATCTTTTGCCAGTGTCAATTACACAAAACCTTAACAAACGCCCTCCTGCTCCACCCAGAACGGGAGAAGTTATTTGATGATTCCCCACCCAAAAAAAAAAAAACCTTCCTCATCCCCCCGAGTGGGTTCCCGCATTGTCGTTGCGGGGGGGCTCAGTAACCGTGGATTCCGGCCACGGTGAAGCCAAGAGGAACCCAAAGGCGGGGCCGCTCGTCAGGGCTTTTGCCTTCAAGCCATTGACGTTTGACGTAGCGGCCAAAAAGTAGGTTGCGGTGAGGTGCACCGCAACTGAGGTGGGCCGCGATGTCGAATGGGAGGCATCGCGGCTGAGGGTTACGGGCTGCGGTAGAGGAGGAGTGCCGGTGCTTCTGAGCAGCGCTCTTCCCTTCCGTGGCCTGGACGGGGCCGCCACCGTTTGATGGCGGACGCGGTGGGGCCGCAGGGGAAGAGGAGTGTCGGTATAGCGTCGGCCGCTCTCCCTATCCCCTGCGGCCGAAAAGTGGTAGACGGGACGGCGCGCTGTGTTCGACACGCGCGCCGTTAAAGATGTCAGCAACCACTGGTGGGGTCCGCAAGGGCTATGCCTGCCAGGGGTGCGGGTTTGTTAGAAAGAGATACCACAGCCCCTGGCATACGGGCTACTGAGGGAACACGGGTAGGTTTTAGTCAGTAAAATTCTGACATGCCCTCCTGCTCTACTCAGCAGGAGAAGCCATTTGATGATTTCCCACCAAAAAAAAACCTTCCTCATGAATCACTCTATCTGAAAAATATGTCTGCTGGTGAAAACTGAATGAAAATCCGTTTAGTCGTTTTCGAGTTTATCGCGAACAGACAGACGCGGCGGGGGACTTTGTTCTATAATATGTAGTGATAGTAATTAGAAAAATACCTAGAATCAATTTACAATAGAACGATTCGGAGGAGCACACCTTTACTATACGGACTTGAACTAAGACAGACAAAAGAGGCAGTAGTGATAAGAATATTTTGAACAATAATCCGTACTATAAGCTCAAAAAGAAGTTTAAAACAGTAGCAGCTGCATAATTATGCCTACTGTCATATTACAAGGCCACAAAATGACGTCCGTCCATTTAGAAGGCTTGATTTAGACACCGTTAATACCCACAGACATTTTCGTCCGTTATATGGCGGTATCGCGTTCTTAGAAAACACAGGCTTCACCGCCTGTTACAATTTTCTAACAGGAACTTATGTCAGACAAAACTACACACAAACAGAATAGCTATGGTGTGTTTGTATTATGGTAATGGGTACTATAATACAAACACACCATCGCTAATTAACTAACTGTATCTAATTTTGTTCCGTACGTACTCCATGTTTTGTTCCTCGTATACATGAGAACGACTGTTGTTGTTTATTCCTGTTATTTTGGGTAATTTGCTGAACTAGTGAGCTGCAAGGAAAGGTTAATTGGCTTTTTGGTAGATGAGAATATAGCTAGTATAAACAAGAGCCACAATGATTGATTATAATCATCAAGCTGTAAATGGTGAAGTTGGGATCCTAATGAATGGACCTCATGGCCAGGTGCTGACATTTTATTTACACGGTTATCATAATTATCATTTCAGCCGAAAGACGTCCACAGCTGGACCTCCCCCAAGCTTCTGGTTCTGTGCAGGAAGCACAGAACCGGTCCAAGTGGAGACTGTAGAAACACAGTTCTGGAGTGGCGACCGCGTACCGGAAGACGTAGAGTTGTAAGACATCCCACAAGGAGGACCGATGACCTTGTGAAGGCCGCAGGCATTCGCTATACAAATAGATAAATAGATGTGTCTGTTTGTAATGTCAAAATAATAGCTTTGTACTAAATCCATACGAAAGTATATACGGTACTTGTAACAAAAAAAAACAATTCTTGTGTGTCTGTGTTTGTCTGGCTTAACTCCGAAACGCCTAGAACGATTTTGACGGGATTTTAAATCATGAGTAACATAGGCATTTTGTCCAGGCAGCACGTTCCCGTGGGATAATTTCCGATACCCACACAGGCGAAGCCGCGGGCATAGTTAGTGTGGTCTCAATAACTAGAAAATAGAAAACTTGTTCAGTATGAACATACGCTTTCAGAGGTTCAATTCACGGGCTGGCGCATTTAATTATAGTTTAATTTGTACATATATTATATTAATCTGGGGTCATGTGACAGCATCAGCATATTCTTTACATAATTATATTTTCAACACACTTGCTCATAAAATGGCTCTAATTTCACTACAGTTCACATAATGACACCTATTATCAAACTGTAACTTTTTCATTACTATTATTCACTAGTGAGTTATATAATTGGTTGAGTTGCTTTGTTCTTAGTGAGTTATAGGTTGCTTTTTGTTTGAGTTGCTTTGTTCTTAAAAACGATGATGATGGATGATGCTGGGTGATAATGGATGATGATGGATGATGCTGGATGATGATGGATGATGATGAGTGATGATGGATGATGATAGATGATGATGGATGACGATGGATGACGATGGATGATGATGGATGATGATGGATGACGATGGATGATGATGGATGATGATGATGGATGATGATGGATGATGATGGATGCTGATGGATGACGATGGATGATGATGATGGATGATGATGGATGATGATGATGATGATGATGATGGATGATGCTGGATGATGATGAGTGATGATGAATGATGATGGATGGCGATGGATGATGATGGATGACGATGGATGATGATGGATGACGATGGATGACGATGGATGATGATGGATGATGATGATGGATGATGATGATGATGATGATTTAGTATTATTTTCTTCGCAAGTGTGTTGAAAAACGTCGTATGATACACGTGTGTATTGATGATTATCGTCCTCGGCTCTCTTAAGACCCTCGCCTAACGGCTCGGGTCTCAATGGCGCCTCAGCGATAATCACCAACGTTACACACTAGTACCATAATGTACTATTACATTAATTTGATGGGTTAAATATTTAACGTGTTCGTTATATCAGAAGTTAAGGATTAGGAAGAATAAATTAACAAAAGATCTGGAACATTAAAATTTTATTGCCATCCATTGTAAATTTGTGAAGGAGACAGGTTAGATTTATGATTTCAAGTTTTTGAGAGGCAATCATTCTTTGATGAAATTCTAAAGTTTAATATTCATAGCTTTTAAATCGGTGGATATTAAAATGAGAAGGATTTTGATATCGTACGCAAGATTTAAAGGAGAAGGGTCTACCAGTCAAAATGTATGAAACAGCATAGTTTTTTTAAATACGTACCCAAGAGCTGCTTCCATGGTACCCTGCATATTGTAATCAATTATTTCTGAAGTCGATCAACTTAAAGACAAATGTATGTGGTTCTCTCCTCAAAAGACCATTTCATACAATCTACATGTTCATGATACAGACATACATTTATGATCTGACCAAAATTACTTATATCTGGACTCTAAAAGAGACTGTGACCTCGTAAGATTGTTTCGGCCTTTCTTCTCAGTGTAGTCAGATAGGAAACAACATCAACCTTATTGTAGTTTTAAAAGAATGATTAACGTGTAAAGTGTTTGTTCAAACCTACTTACGAAATAACACTAACTTAACCCGATATAAACACTGGTACAGTTTCTACTCTTAAATACATTTGTTCAGCATAAAAAGCTACTTGGTGCTTTAATTTTCATAACGTTTTAGTTTTTACTATCCTAATTCTTATTTACACAGTGATTCTCTAACCGTTGGTTTTGTGATTTTGTTGATTTTATGGTTACGCCCCCGGTCAAACAGTCTTTTGTCTACACCCGTACCTTTGCCATCAAAGGCATTCATTTGACAATCATTACTAACAGCTGAACATACTGGCATAGATCACAAATAATCTGTACGTCGGCTATGGATCATTTTACCTCTAAACACAAGGTGTCGTTTATCTCCGAGCCTTTTATGCTCAAAGCAGTAATCCGTTTGTTATGTTCTATTTCTATCTCTTTCCTGAAAGTTGTCACGACCAGCAGTAGTAAGGTTATTTAACGAGCTGCTTTGAACTCAAAGGGGCTCTGGTAAGAAATTTTTGTGACGTTTTAATTTTTTAAAGACGATGAGTATATTTATTACTTCCGATAATTACCTTTTTACAGGTTGTTGTAATCTCGGCTAAAACATAAGCAAGATTTATTTGACCATCAAAGTCAGTGACACAGGCCACGCAACGTTTTGAGAGCAGTGGCTATGAAATAATTTACACAAAAGCGCCTACTTGGGTTCGACCCAACGACCTATAAACTCGTAACCTGGTGCTGATAGCACTGAGCCACCACTGCTACAAAAATTCTGGCAATTTTGACAATTTCTACCAGACTGCACCAGAGTAATCAGTTTTCTGTTACGCAGCTGTTTAAGTTGATGGAATCAATCAATTGATTTCAGTCTTTTAACAAGATGTTTCCTTACAAAAAAATCAATTCCTAATTTTTAGTCAGGTTCGTTACAAAAATGTCAACACAAAAAATTAAGACTCGGCGTTGATTCCAACATTCAAGTTCTAAAGACTTACTCAGGTATATTTACACCTCCATTTATCCAACAGCATTCCTACCCTAATCTCGAAAATTATTTCAAAATTTTGCCTGGCAATTAGGTATCTGAATAATCTTTTAAGATTACAAAAGTAACTACTTACTATTAAATTCAGTAGAATTTTGTTATATTTTGTTTAAAACATGTTGCGTTATCATTTTTATGGAAAAAATACATTTGTAAGGAGAAATGAAACGTAGCAAGAGTTTCATTAGTAGACGTCGCGTCGCATTGCTCGAGGCAACACAACAACGTAACGAAATAACAACATCATTTATTTTAATATGTTGCGTTTCAAATATTAACAAATGTAAAGACCTCCTTGTAAAAGAGTTTGTTCGAGAATGTACTTTCATTGTAACTGTGTCTGCCTCCAATTCATTATTGACTAACGACCTGCCTCTACAATACGAATTTACAATACCTGGCAGAATAAATGCTCCAAATGATGGTGAACATCGCAACCGCGACCCTTGCTCAAGCTAGCCCGCGCCGCTGAGCCTGTAGCTTTAAATTTGTACCTAAATAAAATAGTAAGTAGTCAATAGTAGCAAATAGTAAATAGTCATAGTATTTAGGTACATACTTTGTGACTTTCATGTAATGCGAGCAATGTGTCAAAAATAGCACTTTACCTATTATTGATAGCTGTACTTGTGTAGGTTTTTTCTTTCGCTACTTTCCAGTTAACCTAGCTTTATAAATGCCGCGGGACTCTGTTATTGGCTTAAGAGATAATTGTCATCATCTCGCTATCATTGAGCAGTGTATGCAGACTGTTGATGCTAGTAACTTTGACGCAATTGCATTGAGCTGTTCATTGATATTGAGGTGAATATTCATAACTCATGTAAATTAATAGCTGTTGAGTTTCCAATTAAATAAATAAGTAAGAGTATTTTTTAACCGGAATCACGTTAGGATCCAAATTAAAAATGACATCAAATAACAAAATATTTTAGACAAAGTATTTGAAAAAGTCCCTTTACACAATTTGTCTCCGTCGCATAGCTTGGGGCGAATGGAGCAACATTACAAAAAACAACATCGCGTTCATGTAATTTATTTGTTTAATTCGTTTAACTTTTGTATCGTTATTTGTTTTTTTTATTGCCTTTTTAGAGCTTTATCTGTTTTTATTATGCTTTCAAGGCACCTGTAGTAAGGTTCGCAATTTTCTTTATGAAATGTTCAAAAGTTAGTTATTATGTGAGATAATGATCTGAAGGTAGGACATTTTTTTTTAATTCGTACCTCAAATGAATTGTTTAAGGTGATTGGAGTCTTTTCGAGAAATTTCAAAAACAATGTATTTTTATTTTGTAACCACAGCACATAAAATTACAATAAAAACCAAATTATAATCTACTGATCCTACTAATATTATAAATGTGAATGTTTGGATGTTTAGATGTTTGTTACTCAATCAAACAAAAACGACTGAACGGATTTGGATGAAATTTAGCACACAGATAATTTATACCCTGGATTAACACATAGGATACTTTCTATCCCGATAGTACGTTACCGTGGAATAATTCTCAATATCCGCGCGGGCAAAGCCGCTGGCAAAAGCTAGTTTAAAAAATGGGCTCGTATTAAATAAAATATGCCTCCTCTAATTATTTTCCCTCTTGCAAAGGCCCATTGTATACTCTGTTTTCTTGTCGTGAAAATGTACCTACAGTTTTTCCGTGAAAAACTACGGTTGATTCGCCGTGTGTAGGCCGGTCGTCAGTGCTGTATGGATCACTATGAAATAATTATTATTGACAGACACGGCGGTAATTTGGCACGTCGCGTCGCCGGGCATATACAAGCTCGCGATTTTTCTACGGCGCAATTAACCCGCCGTACCGTAAGAAACCGTGTCGTCTACAACGACCCCACACAATTCACTGAGGTATAAAAGCAGAGATACCAATTTAAATACTTTTTAAAACAGAATTTATTCGATCATAAATTGTAAGAATTACAAGTGCGTACTTAACCTGTAAGTCGCTTTTACGTTGTGTCGTGTTCTCCATATTTTATGAGAATTTCAAACTGGGTATTAGGGTTTCGTAGGAAATTTATAGAATCGTTAAATCATAATTTTGTCTTTTATTTTATTAAGTAGGGTTTTACTAAGATTGCCTCGTTGGTCTAGTGGTTGCAAGCGCTACTGCTAAATATCAGGTCCTGGGTTCGAATTCTAGATCGTGGAAAGTGTTATTGGATTTTTCAATCTGGAATTTCTTAGTCTAGATTTGGGCCCGGTTGATGGCAATTGGCTCACCCCGTATTAGATGGTAGTTAAACATAACTGGCGAAAAGTAGGCGTACTATAGGTACACCTTTGCCCAAGCCTTTCGTGAAACAAGGCGTGACTATACGTATGCACGTAATTAAGAAAATTGTATCTTTAGTTTATATTGTCATAGGGATTATAATGTATGACTGTTTTCAAACAGCAAACACGGTGGAAAGTGAAGGGCGCACATTTAGGGGACTGTCAGTAACTACTAGCTTCTGTCGCCTCTCCCGCCCTCACTATTATTAGACACTTTTACTCGCTTAGCATCCTTTACACGTTTTTTTTCTTTTTGCTCGGCTCCTTAGCGTCATAGCGTGATATTATTTGGCATATAAGCTTGCTCAAAAATTGGGCTATCGAAAATTTGGTAGTTCCAAAGATTAGCTCGTCCACACAAACCAACAAACTATTTGGCTTTAATATGAAGCATAAATATAGAAAACGTTAAAAAGTGATGATTTTCAGCCTGATTTGAATAAATTACTTTTGATTTTGAAAAAGAACAAGCTATGATCACCATGTTAGCTCACTGCATGTCCAAAATTCCATGGATATACACACCTGATCGAAATGTATATTCAAGTAACTTAGATTTTTAGGTATTTTCCAAGAAACAGAGGTGACCTATTAATAGCTTTTTAAACCTACAGAACCTACAGATCTTGCGCATCATACAATCTTGTCAATTTTTTTTTTATAATAGCGATGAATATGTAACAATATGAGAACTGTCTGTTTTGCTTAACAAATTACCTTGTAAGGTAATAAGCTCGGTTAAAAATGTTAATGCTCGGTTAAAAATGTTAATGTTATTTCACTTTATTTGCTGCTCTCGAGGTATTCGTGTTTATTTCATTCGAGTAGGAGCCAATTATATTGCGCCGTCGGGATCATGTACGCTCTCCTTTGTTTTATGAAATAATGTGCAGTATTTTTGAGTTAACAACAGTGTTGTATTTACCCTGAATTAAAACTCGGAAAATTTTAGTCATTGATTCTTTTAATAAATACCTAAACTTGTATTTATTTTGGTTTCGCTTGCGTGGAGGTCGAACATTATCCCATCTGAACGTTGTACCGGGATATCTGCTAAATATTGGGCCAAACAAAAGAGAACTTCACTTAGGTAGGTAGGTAGGTACTTCACTAATGAAATGAATATAAATATTACGAATAGTTAGGATAGACTTACTTACCAAGGGGTATCGTATTACCCAGTAACTGGGTTGTGGAGTTCAGATAGGCAGTCGCATGGACATTTCGCATGTCCATGTAAAATGCTGGTATTCAGCTGCAACCGGTTAGAAACTGACCCCAACATAGTTGGTAAAAGGCTGATGAGTTAGGATACACTGAGATAATTTATTTGTGTCTAAAACAATTACGGTAATGGTTTAAGAGCGAACCAATGCTTGAATTTACTGGCAGTTTTTTAATCAGTCACGTAATGAGTCAGCAGTGAATCAGAAAAGCAAGTTAAATAGACTTATTTATACCTACAATGACATAATAAAACGATATAATATTGAATTTGTGATCGAAAACCCTACAAAGTGCTAACCAATCAAATTGTACCAGTATAATATTAATGGGCATATTATTATTGATTCAGAAATGTAATTTTGAGTTTTATTAATTAAATAGAAACATGTTTCCTAAGGAAAAAATATTTAAAATATAAAAGGGCTTCCAAACATTTTCACCGTTCAATCAATCACTGTGCTGTTACTAGATTTTTTACAGATTGATTGATTGCGTGCCCCTAAGGCTAAAAGCCATGGTTTCCAAATTTGCAGTAAATTGACGAATTAATTTATTGATTGATGTTAGGCATGGGTATCAAGTAAAGTAATGGTTCTATGGCACATTTTTTGACAATGTTAGTACTGCATATAAAACAAAGTAACTACCCCATCGCGTCTGTCCGTCTGCCTGATCGTGACAAACTCAAACACTACCGAATGGATTTTCATATGGGTTTCACCAATAGACGGAGTGATTCATACGGAAGGTTAAGCTAGGTGTCTAAACAATTATGGGTTTGTGTAAATTGGCTGAAGTATGACGATGATTGTTGAAGATGTCGCTAAAATTCCGGAATTAACACGTTATTCACCTGGATTAACACATAGGGTACTTTCAATCGAAGTAGCTTCCCGTGGGATATTTTCCGTCAGCGATGCGGGTGAAGCCGCGGGCAAAAGGTAGTACAATATAATCATATGATGATTTCTATGTTGATACCATGAAGAACGTTGTTCGGTTTGATGATCAGTCATCATCGTCATCATCATCTGCCTAGCCTTTTCCCAACTATGTTGGGGTCGGCTTCCAGTCTAACCGGATGCAGCTGAATACCAGTATTTTACATGGAGCGACTGCCTATCTGACCTCCACAACCCTGTTACTGGGTAATAGCCCTGCTCTCGTAACTTGTGTGGTACCGCACCGAGTGGACCCAACATGCTGCTGCGCCCTGCTGTGCCTACGACACAGCTGTACATTTCGCGTCTGCATCATTCCACGAAGATTGAGGAAGTGGTGCAGTACTTGAAAGTGAAGACCAACTGGACTCTGAGGGTCGAAAGGTTGGAGTCGCGCCACGACATCAACTTCAAGTCATTCGTGGTACGAGTTCCAACCCACCATCTACAGCACTGTATGAAGGAAGACTTTTGGCCGAAAGGTGTCGTATATCGACGTTTCCGAGGACGATTACGCGACACCTCGCAGCGAAACACGACGCCGTCAACTTTACGTGTATAGTTATAGTTTAAATAAGGTTTCTTAATATGTATTAGTTTGTCATTATTATTTAAGATAATTTGTGTATTTTATCTATGGGCCTTAGTAGCCTGACAATAAAATGATTATTATTATTATTAATACCATACCCTTTGGTAAGACTGGTTGTCAGACTTTCGAGCTTCTGACGACCCGTAACGACTGTCAAAGATCTACAAATGACAGCCGGGACCAACGGCTTAACGTGCTTTCCGAGGCACGGAGGAGTCTTGGTATGTAAAGATGGTCACCCATCCACGGACCAACCGCGGCAAGCGTAGCTTAACCTGGCCGATCGGCCCGTGCAGCTATTGTTATTTAGTCACAAGCCTTTAACATAACCACACATACCTATCTCATACACCCTGACATATTAGAGAAAATAAATTTACTTAATATTTTGGGTTTAGTTCTTCTAACTGAACAGACAGCTGTGCTGCTGGGAAGTTTGTTGCGGAACTCCTTCTTCCCAGCTAAAGCACGAGGAAGTGGTGAACGGCGCGGGCTTTTTGAGGGACAGTCTTATTTAATTTTGAAGTTAAAAAGGTCCTGAGTTTCACCCTAATTTTAATATCATTTATTCACCGCAGGCTGAGAGCCAGCACTTTTTTGATTGTGATAGTATACTCAGCAGTTCTTATTTCGAGTAAAAGATAGATCAATTTCCAATCTATATCTTGGTGAAGTCGAGTTATTAAAATTCCTTTGAGTCCTTTATAACGTTATAAAATGCAGATACTATTAGGCAAGTATGCACGAATTTCTTTTAGAAGATTTTCCTGTGAAAGTGAGTATGTATGTTACCCGTATTCTTTTTGGCTGTAACAATTACACACGT
Source organism: Polymixis flavicincta (assembly GCA_949987655.1). Taxonomy (NCBI): domain Eukaryota; kingdom Metazoa; phylum Arthropoda; class Insecta; order Lepidoptera; family Noctuidae; genus Polymixis; species Polymixis flavicincta. The sequence goes on along the minus strand of OX465188.1, from coordinate 24,218,281 downwards.
TCACGAGTGGGACAAAGGCATTGCAATGGTGGGACGGAATTTTTCCTTTCTGTTTTGTATTCGACGGTTTTAGCTCTCCATTTCTGACATTTTTCGTACCTGTCTGTTTTTTGAGAGAGAAAACTTGATTGCTTGACAATTATTATAAATTCAGTCATTGGCCAATAATTGTGACTATCTATGAGAGGCGAAGGGGTTGGGTAGGTCTCCCTAAGAATCTCGTATGCCTGAATAATGGCTATGATTTTATATGCAATACTGAAAAGTTTCCGTCTTTATTTTAGAAATAGTTTATGCTTTATTGATTAAAGGAGTTTAGTAAGTTATAAAACAAAACGTCTACTTAGGTAATTATATCGCAGATCAATTAGATTATATCGATGCTCTTACAACTTTGTCACTATGCAGCCAGCCAACTTGTTGCTCGACAAATTGCCTGACAGGTTGGTTGGAAGATGTTTGCACAGTATAATGTTTTCTTAGACAAAGGGGTGTTTCGGAGAAAATATCGTAGGTGAGGCGCAAATTGTTTTTGCGAATTGGGGGCAGTGAATTAGTGGGTGAAGAAAATGGGTCCGAAAAAGAAAATGGTTAGTTTTTAGTTTGATCTAGAAAGAAAAGGATAGCATAGTAAGTCTAAAAATAAAATCTGTTTGGAAAGGAAATAAAATAGATTGGATTGTCTGCTTGTAAAACCGCTGTCTGAGGAATGCTTTAGTTCAATATCAGAAGTATCGATGTGGCAAGTTGAACAAAGGTGACTATAAACTCATAATCTATCAAGTATAATCTTAAAGGTTTTCTAGCAGTCTGCCATTGTCATATTTTTTACAACATATTTTATACTAGAAAATGAAAAAACCCTTCCCTGGAAGGACAAGTAGTGATCTTAACCTTCTTCAAAAAGGTCAGGTGCGTAGTTTACAAAACTGGTGTGTGTATGACCAGATGTATGACCGTAAACGACGCAAAAGAAGTAGGTAGATGTATGGGTTGTTGCAGGTGGCGTTCTATAGTTTCTACCTACCTCCATGGGAAGAAAGCATGTGTTTATGTATGTATATATTTTAAACTAAACTTATTTAACACACAGTTACGGGCAATACAATTTTCTGCTCGTTTCATACATCCACAAAATTTAAAAAACAAAACAAACATACGTTACGCCACTACGATTGATGACACGTCGTCGCATCGCCAAAAAACTTGCGACCCATTTGCAGGCGGCTAATGGACAAGCAAAGTGAAGCGCCGCCGTGAGCACTATGGCGCTATTGTCGTGACGTAACACCTTTGTGGAGTTATGACGCCATCAGAATGGAAACCAGATGGAGAAGTTCGTAAGTTTGTAACTCTTTATTTGTGTAGTTTTTGGAAGCGAGATGGTTTTTGGACGCAATACGCTAAAGGGTAAAGTATTGTATAAGGAGGAGAAAAGTTTGGACAACAGCCATTGTAGTATAAGTTTACTCTTTTGTTTGTACACGTAAGGCGTTTCAAAACTAACAATATGTTTACTGCTATTTGTGGCTTTTCCACTTGCAGGATTCTAAATGCTACATATATTATGAAGCTACATGATTCTAGAGCAGAGCAGTGGTGGCCAAGTGGTAACGGCCGCGACTTACGAGTTGTAGGTCGCAGGTTCGAACCCAGACAGGCGCTTTACTTTGTGTAAATTATTTCATCACCACTGCTCTCAAAACGGTGAAGGAAAACATCGTGAGGAAACCGGCATGTCCTAGAACAAAAAATTCGAACACATGTGACATCCACCAACCCGCACTGGGCCCGCGTGGTGGATTACGGCCCAATCCCTCTCACAGAGAGGAGGCCTGTGTCCCAGCAGTGGGAACATTATAGGCTGATGATGATGACATGATTCTACAGACTACAGAGACTTCCCAAATTAAAGTGATTTTTCACTTATTATAGTTTTATTTTATCCCCAAAAATGTTGCTAATTTTAAAATGTTTGGCGTCACACTACTTCATGGCATTGGATGAGGGTGTATTGTTTTTTTGGAGCTTGTAGCTATTCAACATTTTGGCTAATAAGCTTCAATTGCATTGTCTAGTCCCTAAATTGCCAGAAAGAGTTGCGTAGTTGTTGCAAAACCAAGTTCTGGTGCTACAGGCGATGTTGCTGTCTACATTCCGTAAGACTTAAAATATGAATGATGTTGTAACCAAACAGCTGTATTTACAATGGCGGAAATTAATGTAAGGCCACGTTGACATAATGATACTTACAAAACTCATTAGGGGTAGTGTTTACTTCCGAATGTGTACATGCGCACATTAATTTCACCATTATCTCTTTAATTTGTCTTAATGTTTGCGCGAGGATTACTGCGAGATACTTTTGTCACCATCCTGCGTGAATAAACAAAACGACTATCTGCTCTTTGAGACAATACACAAAGTAGCGCATAAATGTGAAGTTTTCTACAGATAAAATTAAATTTCGTGGGTGAAAAACATAGAAATATAAAAAGAAAAATGAATGAATATAGCAACGTGTTGAAGAAGAATGGAGTTTTCTAACTGTACTTTTTCTTAGGAATTTACATTTATAACAATTTTTTTTTTAAGAAAACTTTTAGGTTCAATGATTATGATACCTTCCCACACTTTTATAAGTACCTATCGATTTCTGTTCTATTAATTTATATACCGGAAGACGTAAAGTTGGAAGGCCTCCCACAAGGTGGACCGATGAACTTGTGAGGGCCGCAGGAGTCCGCTGGATGCGGGAAGCACAGAACCGGTCGAAGTGGCGGAGCTTGGGGAAGGCTTTAATCCAACAGTGGACGTCTTTCGTCTGAAATGATGAGTTATATTCTACAGCTTTTAAAAGGAGAAACTACTACAAAAAACACGTGGCGTCGGGGGGACCCCCGTCAAAAACGAAATTCCTTACGGTTTTTCTTCAACTCCGAGTGTATCGTCGTTTAACTTTAAAATGCTCAAACTTTATTTTAACCTCACTATTGCCTTTAGCACCCTTGAAAACCATGAAAACTCTGTCACTCTCTCTCTGTCTCTTCCTATTATAATATAATAAAACGACGCATGGAGGATAACGTTTTTTCGTTACGTAACACCTTTTTTATTGTGTGACGTAGTCTACAATTATACTTTTACCGCAAGCTGCGTTAAAAAATATTTTTGAATGATACTCTTTTGGATAAGCTTGGCTTTAACTTAGGTTTTCAAAGAAACTACACATAACCAATAACTGACGTACTGATGAATGACTGTTGTCATAAAATTCTTTAAGTTACCCCAGTGATTGAGACCGTTATTTCAAATACCTACCGATATTTTCCTATTGCCATATTTTTTCAACTGCTTAAACGACGATTCTCCTTTCTCAGGAAACCTAAATTTTCGCTTTAATTGCTAAAATGTGGATTTGTGAATAGGGAATGGTTCGGCTCCCTTTCACTCAACACGGCAGTCGGCACTCGTCCTCAATAACTGCTTAATACGTTTTCAATATTAAACGCAGTCATTATCACCGTGAGGCGAATATCGTGAATACATTAATAACTTACAATGATGGATTCTACGAAAAAGAAAAAAATGTGAATACGAGTTCACGTTTTTCTTACAGTTGGATGATTTTTCTTGCTGAAAAGCTTTTATTGCTTTTTGAAAGCTGGAAAGGAAGGTTTATCAATATCTGATATTCAACCAAGTAGGTAACTATATGTTTAGATCTATTATTTGAACATTTTGCAAAAGGTAAAAGGTATCGGGACTATATAAAAACAAATTACCTTATCTGTATAGCTATATTTTAAACAAATAATATGATTTCTTTTTCTATAAGGCCAGATAGTATTTATTTGTGCTAAATAGTGGTTCAGTGGCCGGTGAGAACTAAATACCAGGGTTTCCACCATTGATATGTGTGCAGACACCATCGCGAGGCCATGACCTTTAAGAGTCGGGCTATGAGAATAGCGACTAGCTTACATTACATATTTCATGTCCATATATTTCAAATTCAAATTATTTATTTCGATTAGGAACATAAAAGTCACCTTTGAACGTCAAACTTAAGAAAAGCGATGTGATATAATTTACCCCTGGAACAGGTAGTTTCGTTTGGAGAAGAGTGGGCAAGAAACGCCATAGGTAGTTATTTTTAAATGTTTTAAAATATTTTGTATAAAATGAACTTAGAATGCAATACACTATACACACGGTACAAATAAATAGAAATGAAGTATTGACAAATAAAGTAATTAAGTGATAGATTCAAAGTGCTCACATTTGTCTATTAAATAGTAAAAATTATTTACAGTACAGAAATATTAAAACCTATTCATAAAACCGCCCCTATTATTACAATAGAAATGTGGAAAGCAGGTGACCTCTAGGCAGCTGCAACTCGGCATAACCCATCGGGAAAAATAGGCCTGCGAGAGACTCGTCGGTACGGGGTCATCAAGGAGCTGATTACACCCGTCATATTAAACAACTTTCGCTACGAAATTCATTTTAAATTCGTGAAATAAGAAACAAATTCCTATACAATGCAGTAGACAGATTATAAAGATTCATGTAGTTATGAATATATTTGTTTTTAGGAATCGCGTATGGATTTCGTAGGAAAACATGTTGAGTAGGATGGGTAGAATCACCCCTTCACGAATGCAGTTCACTAAATCGCCATCCCGTATGAGAACTGACAAAATGTATATTATGACACACCTCTGCTAGCCCTTTGAAGAATGGAGTCGTAATCTTATGTGGTCTTTTAGGGAAATGTTAATATTCGATATACCAACCTACTGTAAATTAACAAGTAAAACTTAAATCCTTGTGGTTCTACTTTGCTTTATCCAAGTTGGCCACGAGAATGACTAGAATTCGAAAGTAGCTTCAATCTTTGTTTCTGCAGAGAGCACGTACAGACGTGATAGTTTCTTTGACAATCAGGGAATTCTTTACAAAAGAATATGAAACAAAAGAAAGTTCAAAAGAGGTGTTGTTTTTGAATTTATTTCTTGTTTCGTTCTGGCTTTGGATAGGTATTTTAGTTTTTTTTTTAATTGAGAAAGAAGAGCAATAAAATACTGTGGAAACTTAAAATAAAGAAATCATTAATTCATTGATAAATGATTTTATTTCTGTAAGTAGGTTTGTACAAACACTTTTACACGTCAATCATATTTTTTTAACTCGATGAGGTCGGCATTACACTTGAATAAACCATGCCAGATGCATTTGGCATGCATTAAGAATACTTTAATTAGGTTCATATCATTCGTTTTGTATTGTGCAAAAAAAATATGGCTATATTTCCAGATTATATAGTAATAAACTTAATAAGACTCTCGAGATGTACTCGATGTAAGGGCGCGTTCCCGCGCGTTTCTTTAGGTATAATTTAAACCACCGAGCATGTTTTTGAAATAAGAACTTAGAACTGAAATAGAATTACAGCTCCTTTTCCAAAACTGACTATTTAGCACTGGGCTAACTTGTCAGTTTTGTAAAAGGATCTGTAATTCAATTTAAGTTAGGTTCTTAGTTCAAAAACCCCCGACCCTAAAAAAAACTCTAAAAAGTAAAAATAATAATAATAGGTCTTTACCTATGAAATTGCCGTTTTGTATGAAAAAATTTAAACGAATTTTTTTCATGAATTTTTTATTTGTATTAATCGAAGTAATCACCCATGCAATCAATGCATCTTTGCCATCGCAGTGGCAGTTTATTGATGCCCTTCTTAAAGAAATCAGCTGGACGGGAGGCAACAAATTCTTCAAAGGCATTTTGTACTGCCTCTCGGGTATTAAATATTTTTCCCGCCAAGAAGTTATCCAAATTCTGGAAAAAGTAGTAGTCTGTAGGCGCAAGGTCTGGTGAGTAGGGCGGATGACGGAGAGCTTCCAACCCCAGTTCTTGCAACTTGGAGACCGTCTGCTGTGCAGTATGAGGTCGCGCGTTGTCGTGCAGGAGCAGCGGAGACGAGCGATTGACCAATGCTGGTTGGAGATGCGCCAGCTTCTCCATCATTGTGTTCAGTTCTTCACAGTACACATCTGCAGTAATGCTCACCCCGTTTGGTAAGAAGCTGTGATGAATCACACCGGCGCTAGACCACCAAACAGTGACCATCACTTTTCTAGGGGTAAGTTTTCGTTTAGGGCATTGTTTAGGTGCTGAACCAGGATCCAACCAACTTGCTGAGCGCTTACGGTTATCAAACAGAATCCATTTTTCATCGCAGGTAACAATGCGGTTCAAAATTCCTTCATTTGTGTGTCTGTTGAGCAGTGCAAGGCACGTCTCGACGCGTACTTCGCGCTGGCGATCATTGAGTTCGTGGGGCACACATTTGTCAAGCTTTTTTACCTTGCCAATTTGACGCAAATGGACCAATATTGTTTTGACGCTAACGTCGAAAGCTGCTGCTAATTTAGCCGTAGATTGTGTATCATCAGCTTCCACAATCGCCTTTAATTCGTCATTGTCGACCAAAGTCTTCGGACGACCGCGAGGTTCATTTTTCAGGTCGAAATTTCCAGAACGGAAGCGAGCAAACCAATAACAGGTGGTGCGTTGGTTTGTAGTGTTAGCTCCGTAAACGTCGTTGATGTTGCGTGCCGCTTGTGCCGCGTTGCTGCCACGACGGTACTCATATTCCATAATTACTCGAATTTTTAACGTATTCATGATGACGAAAAAGATTGAAATGCGATGAAAATGTAACACTAATCAATAAAGAAATGACTACTTTTAGAAAAAAAAAACCATGTTTTTAAAATAAAATTAATTTGAAATTAGAATTCTTAGCCAAACAAAAATTATTTTGATTTGAAATGGCCAGTACTGCAGAACGGCAATTTCATAGGTAAAGACCTAATATTTTTAGGCCTTTTAACATGAAGGCAATATTTTGATCAAGGCATTGTAAAGGCGGGGGACGGCTAATGAAAATGCTTGGTCTCTGTTTGGCGTTTTCATTGACCGTCCCCCGACTTGACAATGCCTTGATCAAAATATTACCTTCATCTTAAAAGGCCTATAAATATTATTATTTTTACTTTTTAGAGTTTTTTTTAGGGTCGGGGTTTTTTTAAATTTTTATTTCCTGCTTTTTAAACTTAAAGTCTCGCTCGCTTAAATCTGCGCATTGTTGCGTATTTTTCCCACAGTGAAGTTTGTTACTAATTTATCCTCATTCCTCGTCCTGATCACTATTTATCTTTAATCTATTCATTGAGACCTTTTCAATGAGCCCAAACACGATACTTTTGCTGTTTGTTGGTGAGTAACTTGGGCATCCTGGAAATTCCAAGTGTTGCTCCAGCATCATTTCAATGTTACTTTGTTCGTCTAATATCATTGAAGTAATAGAATACCAAATTTCGAGTTGATCAGACCCGTGGAAGATGCTCATATCCCTTCATCAACCAGAAAAGAGCTGATAATCTTCAAACGGCTGAACCGATTTTGATGAAACATATTTAAGAACACTCCCTACTAATACACCTTTCAAACAAAAAAAAACACAATCAAAATCGGTTCATCCGTTCGGGAGCTACGTTGCCTCAGACAGACACACACACACACAGACACGTCAAACTTATAACACCCCGTCGTTTTTGCGTCGGGGGTTAAAAACTGGCTCGGTGGGTTAAACCATACCTAAAGAATCTATTAGCTAAAACTATCATATCTTCTACACACCCTCTCACACAAATACACTCAAATCCTTCACCTACACACCCAGAGGACAGCAACCCTTTTTTTTCCTATTCATTAGTTAAGTTCATTTTTAATATGAAAATGTCTCCGTTTGTTCATAAGCTCATACTTGCATACCCAGTCCGAGGGCTAGAGGCGCTGCGTGCTGAAAGACAGGCTATAAGCCTAGTTCGGCAGCAGATGCTAAAAACTAGACACAATTGTAACTGATTTTCTCGTTTGAGTAGCTAAGACAAATTGTGTAACATCTTTAATCTTTTTGGTCTTTTTAAATATAATATATTATTAGAATCTCCACAAATATTGTGCGTCCCTATCTGGAGATACAAGTTCCTGCAGATAGAAAATGAATGCACATATTAGTTAAAAGAAAAACAAATATTAGTTTCCACAAGAATTAAACCTGGAAAACTTGCCAAGAGCATAAAACACTCGACAAGCTTTGAAACGAAAATGGTACTCATTAATAAACGCTCTTAAAAATCGCTATTTACTATACCAGCATGCTCTCTGGCCACTCTCCCAAAATGCTTATCGAAATGATACAACAGAGCTTCGTAAAAGCTTTACCTACATTTATCTATACGTAGGTATACTTACAAATGCCTATGAATGATGATCCATTTATTTTTACCCCTCAGTTAGAAGCAGATTTGCTTGCCGACCAAGTTTTTCAATTTACCTGCTTACGAACAAAACGAGGTTATGTGAGTTATATTATGTTTTTCCTAATGGGATAGCAAAATGTTGAAGGTCATTGTATTACGTCCGTCAACTAGAAGACATAACAAGAGTAGTATTAAACAGTTCTACAGTTTCTGAAAGACTTTGTCCGAAGATGTTATACCACTGTATTGTCGAGATGGTGCAAACCTTGGCTATTTCGATTTGTTGTGTACGGTGGTATAATTAAAGACACACGACTCATTTTAAACTGTAGTTCAATGATGAAATTGTATTTATCAAAACTTAATACCTACACAACTAAAAATAATCGTACATAGGTGGACCGCCTGATTGAAGGTAGACTGGTAGAAAATGCCTTAGGATGACCTGGAGGGAAAATATAGTAGGTTTTTCCTGTGTCGTTTAGGTGCAAACTATATGACAATACCGAAGTTAAAATTTACAAGTCACAGAGCTGTTCGATGATTCCGTGCTTTGTTGTACACGTGGAAGCTATTATAACGTAGGTACCTATGCAAAATAGAATCTGTATTTGCACACCCTTGACCTGCATAGTGAGAAGCCAAGTATTGACACAGTGAGGTCAAAGGTCGCCTAGCGGATAATCTGTCCTCATTTATGTTCGGCCGTCAATAACTCGACACGTGGCGATGTCATTTGAGGAAGGAACTGCGTTTTTCTCCTTTTGCAGCTAAAAAGTGAGAAACGAAAAGAAAACATGAAGTACTTGCATAGTTAGTAGGGTAGTAGTTATTTTGTTTTTTTTGGGTGGGAAATCATCAAATAACTTCTCCTGCTCTGGGTAGAGCAGGAGGGCGTGCAAGACTTTTACTGACTAAAACTCACCCGTGTTCCCTTAGTAGCCTGTATGCCAAGGGCTGTGGTATCTCTTTCGAACAAACCCGCACCCCTGCCAGGCATCGGCCCTTGCGGACCCCATCGGTTTGTGCTGACATCTCGTTGAGGCGCGCGTGGAACACAACGCGCTGTCGACCTGGGCTTGGTCCTTCCCAGACAGCGAGCTACCCATTACTCGCCGCCGTCCGCAAGCTCACGCCTACGGTGGCCGGAAATCAGCCTGGGATTCCCGACGCCCAGGGCAGTAGGGTAGTAGTTAGAGCAGATTTATCAATCATCAGGTTATCTTTATCTATGAGATTGAAAAATTGGTCCTTCCAATCAAATGTAAGAGGTTCTAAGTTAAGATTTTTTTATTAATTATTGAGTCCGCTATTGGTCTCGATCCACCTATAAGAAGCGATTATGTCTATGGTATATTTGATGTTGGCAAAAGATTATCTTAATCTCCTCGTGTTTCCATTCTTTTGTATTATGCATATTAGAACAATTTTCTCAATCATTAAGGCCTATCGTCCACAACGCGTGCACGGACTACCATCGAAGAGTGTGCTCTGCTCAGTCATGGATGATTTAAGTTTGTAACTTGAGTAGCCTCATTGACGATGGTACTTAAAAAGAAGCATGCAGTGGAATTGAGAACCCCAAAAATACTGTCATAATTTACATAGTTTCATCAAAATACGTCTTAGCTTCTTTGCATTGTTTACATAATGTCGAATTCGATCAATTTAGCTTATACAATGAAAGCGATTCGATTTCCCTCAGGAGTCGGTTACCCCCAACGTTCCACAAAATACAGAAATATGCAAGTTTGGTACCATAACAACCCGCGGAGACGGTTCGTTGGTTTAAGACTATTTCAGTAGAGGATTCTTTCGATACAGTCGTTGGTTCGGGGGTCGGGGTCAAGTGTCCTGTGCCCCTAATAATAAGAAAAGATTTTACCTTTATTTTGTTCCTTAAAACTTTCGAATGGAATAGAATTTGTACTAATAATACAGCTGAATAGTTTGTTTGTTTAAACGCTAATGGCTAAAACTATTTTTGCATAAGTTGGCTCAATTTTTGAGGAAGACTATATTATGTTATTCAACATCACGCTACGCTGCCCTTAAAGCCATAAAGAATGCTAATCGAAAACGCCGCTGTAGGTGGTCAAAATTTTACGCGCTAGTAAACAAAAAAATCTATTAATCATTTGAAATTGTTATTTTAGAAAGGAGTGTGAGGAGGTAAAAGGTTAGAGGAGAGTGTTATTGCAATATTAGTAAATTGTGTTTTGCTTTTGTTTCAGGTAAGGATTTAAATTAAATCTACTAATTTAATGTACTTGTTGCGGTTCCTGTCTGCTTTGAAAGAAGTAAGAAATCGTATTTATGTGTAAGATTGTGAGAGTTATTTCTTCATATGAGAATAATCGCCTTTTTTATGTGTCCTTTTACTATTTCCGTTATAAAAAACGATCTAAATGTAGTCGTAATCAAATTACGGGTGTTTTTGGCAGAGTAAGACGGAGATTAGAATGCAAACGTTCTTAAAAAATAAGGGAACCGCCCCGCCTGGTGAAGGCCCAAGACATCCGCTGGATGCATGTAGCATAGAACCAGTTGAAGTGGCAGTGCTTGGAAGAGCCAATGTCCAGCAGTGGACGTCTTCCGGCTGAAATGATGATGATGATGATTTTGTGTCCCTTGACTGTAAATTGCAGCGTTTGTTAGAAACGCTGAAATTAACTATTTAAAAGTTAAGTGGATTTTAGTGGCCGTTTCTAGTATGATTAGTAAAATTATATCAAAGCCTCATTCAGACTGTATGATAAGATTTTTTTTTTAAATCTGTAAAAACAATACTCCTTTTTCCCTTTATAATTGGCATTAGGATTAAGTTATTAATTTCATAGTTTGTTGTGTAGACTCAAATATTTTATGGTATAATATCCCAAAAATATATTATTTAATACGCCATAAATGGCAAAACATGCAGATCTACCTGATATTTTAAGACCTTGCACATTTATTTGATGTATACTCATGTTTTACAATAAATGTATTCTATTCTATTATATTCTAAGTTTCTCGAGCTGTCACTAATTTACTATCTAAATATGTGTAATCGAGGAAAGTAAGTCGAACAGGTGAAGTGAAGTTGGTCCAAAACATTTTTTTTTTTTTGTGCGAATTCTGGTCATTGGGACGTATTTTTGTTGATGCGCCTCAAATAATCTTATGAAATGGCGATAACACTTTTTATTTTTTAAACTTCAGGTCTTACCACAAAAGAAAAATAGTTTTTCGATTTTCTTTGAGAGCTCTTTATGGAAGTAATTTTCAGCTCAAATAGGGCTATATATTTAAAACATCATACATCTACATTTTCGAGCCATTAAAGTAAATTGGGCGCGATATTTTACAGTTATCTTGTCTAATAAATTCCTTTTAGCAAATGTGATATGTGGATACGTATCTTAGTGGAAATTTTAATAGTACTTTGAAAGAGTCATATGAAATTCGCTATTAATCAATGGGAAATATTTATCTGGTCCTCAAATATATTGAACTTCTAATGATGATTTTTAAAATATTGATACAGCTATTTGGCTACTTAGTATTTTTAGGACCCGTAAATATGAATTCGTTGACGTTCACAAAAAGTGGCGTAATCATTATAATAGATTGTTCAATAATATTTTTAGGAGCGCACAATGGGTAGTATTAGAGGTTGTATTATATGCCTCAAGAAATTAAGATTATTTTAGAAATTCTTAAGTAAGGTATATTAGATGCTGCTAGAGACGGTAAAAACATTATTCTTGAAAAATAGGTATAAGCTTACCTAATACAAATTCAGCTGATATTCTAGCCAATTTATACTGTAAACAGATCCCAATACAATAAGGCAAATACTAGCCTGATTATGAAAGACTGAAAATGTATACTTACTTGGTATAGTGCCATTTACGTAACTTAAGCTTAAAAAAGGTTAAAAGGATAAATAATCAACGTAACTATAAACTAACATTGTTTCTGCTAAAATGCCAAAACAGCTAAATAGCTACTTCTCTAGAGTGTTCTAAGAAAATAAAGGTCTGCCTCAACGATACATAGGTACCTACTTGCTCATCTCCTAATAAAAACCCACCCGATCCTGACTGACGAAAATACACAATAATTCTGCACGCATCCTTCAGAGAAGGACGCTCGTGCCGCAACGGGCCGGATCCGGTGGCGGCCACGGATCCGCATACGATCCTCCGCAGTTCGCCGTTGCCGGGCAAACCTTCAGTACACAACCCGTCGGGGCTCGCGCCGGACGCACCCGGCCACAGCTTTCATCTTACTAACCTATCCTAAACCTTTATAACTCATGTTCGTCTACCAATACCATCATCTTAAACTAGGACTTAACAAAAAATCCTAAAAAAAAAACAATTATTATTACAACTAAATCTACAGGTGGATTGTATCTAACACTCTATTTCAAACCTTTCCGTAAAGTAAATAGAGTTTCAATTTCCTCGCTCTCTTTGTCTAATCGTAATTCGTATTTTATCTTAATAAATGTGATCTAGCGTTTGTAATTCAAATTTTGTGATTTTAGGGTAAGTCGTTGTTAAATAATAAAAATTTATCAAGTTCCAATCTTAAATGTTTTACAATTTTAATTTTAAAATAACGTTTTTTCGGGATAAATGTTATCGTTGTAAAATTGCAGTGTTTAGTGTTAAACACTAACAGTTCTTAAAATAACAGTGGCCTAATAATAATAACATAGTGTGTTGTGATAACGTCGCGGACTCTTTGTGTTCCGTGAAAAGAAGCAGTAGAGAAGGCTATCGTAATAACATCAGGTATTTTCTTATCTTCGGGAATCATCGTGAGAGGCTCTCGGACTGTTGTCCTAGGACACTAACATAACAAGAGCTTTTTGTGAGATTTAATTTAATTCGATATTCAATGATTTTCATGAAGCACTTTCCTAAAATAAGAAGTATTTCAGTTTTGTTGACTTATTATTTTCTCTAAGTTTTACAGTAAACTAATTATTGTTTTTAAAGTAGGAACACAAACAATCACCAAATTCCAATGTATTTATGTATTTGATGTTTGTTTCACACTCAAACCATTTAATTGAGCCCGTAGGTTTTTAAGAGTTAAGAATAGAAAAAGAGCTCCGATGACAGCTACAACTTTCAACTGAGCTTTAGAATTATATTAGAACTTATGTATTTTAATTTATTACAGTATAATTAACTTCGTAATGAAAGAAATAACAATAACACATGCTAGTCATATAAACAAAACCTTGACGGCCAGAAGACATCAACAAGCCTATTGACTATTCAAAAGTGCCTGTGAAAGGCTTAATTGAAATAAATGCTTTGAGTTTGAGTTTGAGTTTTGAGTTTGAGTTTGAGTTTGAGAAATCTCTTCAATTACAGATTTATCCCGTTACATTCTCGTTTTCAATCAAAAAAAGTTCATTAGACCCTCAATTTCATGGCAAAAGGCTGATAAAATCGTATAACTGCAAACAACAATAAACAATTCATATGCGAAGGATTGTGATGGCAGTAAAATGTACCCTTAGGACTTTTTGAAGTGGTCTTCAATTAAAACGGAGCTCAGGGATTTCATAAATGGAATGGGCTGTAAATGCGTCTCATTTTTAAAGATAAATATGGTAGAACTTCAAAACATCTTGGTAGTACTAAAAATACTAATGTACACCTTTAAAAATTATAGTTTTGCAAGTAAACAAACGTTTAAAATATTTACAAAGAAATAAAATAAAACACCCACCCACTCAGATTAACAATAAATAAATGAAACACTTTCTAGTACAATAACTAATGGTATTGCATTCATTACAATAAGTAATTGACTACAATTTATTTTCATACAAACTTGTGGAATATGAACATAGAAGATGGGAGAACCTGAGAGCATTTTTATCAGTTTATTTTTATACACTTTTCAGAGGAAAAATCGATAGATGTTTGCGGTATTTTTGGGGGATTTTTTTTCAACATCCTACGCCTCATTATTTTCAACCAGCTTTTATTTCAAACGAATCAGTTCTGGGAAGACGATTCTGTCACAAGAACCGTCTATTTATGTCTTAACGTTTGATAAGATAAGGTAAAATGTGGCTCTCAATTCTTAAAACATAGTACCTATAAGTTTTAGGGACAGTCGAGGAACTTTTAATAGATAAGCAAATTAAAACCACTCGAGACAAGAGGGTGTTGCAACTATGTTTACGTCATTGAATCGTACTGATATGAATACCATGATTGAGAGCAGTGGTAACGGCCCCAACTTACGATTTCACAGGTCGTAGATTATATTCTTATAACCCAGGCACGCTCTCTACTTTGTAATTTATTTTCATCACCACTACTCTCAAAACGGTGAAGGATCAGAGTATCCCAGCAAATCATAGAATCAAAAATTCGAAGACATGTGACATCTACCAACTCGCACTCGGCCCGCATGGTCTTGTAGCGGCACTACAAATAATAATGCTTCGCAACAAAAATCGAAAAAACGCGAAAAGAAAAGTGGTGCCATCTACAATGCAACAGGCGAACTATCTAAGCAATTCTACATCGCGCAATCAGAGTTTACCACGACACTCAAACGTATACAAAATCCCGACATCAACTGTCGGGCAGTTGATGTCGGACCAGACACAATACCCGTCAGGTCGGAGGATCCTCCTTCACCATCATAGGTATGAGTGAACTTTACACCCTGTTCCTCATACCCCTATATTGGTGACCCAGAGAAAGAACGTCAGCGCAGCCTTCGTGAAATACTTCAGCGTGACGTCATTGTCATCAGATCAAGACCACTTCCTCAAGCTTTCGAGCGGCGAGTCACACAGCCAGCCAGCACCCACGGCTTCAACGGATATCCTGACCACCTGCATGCAGCGAACCGCATGCCTGGTCATCATCCACAGCCTCATCAGCAACCATGGCCCAGCACACTGCACTTTCGGCCGGTCGAGAGCTCAATCTCCCGGTCGACGCCTGCAGTCAGCCTCAACCTCTCAACCCAGCGCTGTACCAGATCCGACTCACTGGAGCATAACGCAGCGCAACCCCGACTCACTGGGGAATCGTCGCAGACAGTTCCGACTCACCGCGAACTATGCGACGCGCGGTTCCGACTCACTGGAACCACTTCTGGCACTGGCAAACATCATAATATGCACTGACTCAGCCCACTATCGACCTCCGGTCTCCGGGGGGGAGTGATGTAGCGGCACTACAAATAAAAATGCTTCGCAACAAAAATCGAAAAAACGCAAAAATAAAAGTGGCGCCATCTACAATGCAACAGGCGAACTATCTAAGCAATTCTACATCGCGCAATCAGAGTTTACCACGGCACTCGAACGTATACAAAATCCCGCCATCAACTGTCGGGCAGTTGCCCGGACCAGACACAATACCCGTCTGGTCGGAGGATCCTCCTTTACCATCATAAGTATGAGTGAACTTTACACCCTGTTCCTCATACCCCTAAAGTCTTTACGGCACATTAAATTTCAATTTTAATTCAATTTTTTTTTAAAGAACCTTTTTTACCTTGTGTCATTTTGTAAGAAACAAAAACCCAAAAGCAATGTGAGGTCAACAAAATATAGCGGTAAAAGACCTCTTGCCAAAATGCAGGTGTAATGTTAATTAGATTCATTATAATAATTATGGAGCTTGATAAAAACTGGGAGCGATGCGTGACTTTGTTCTGTGAATATAAAGGACCCTCGACGTGCTAAGGATCCTGGCAGGATCATTATGAAAGGTTAGGTCACAACAGACATAATTATTATAGTTTTATGTTAACCTTGTTTATAATAATAATTAATATAAATCCACGCATTCTTTCGATAGAGGTAGGCAGAAATTACAGTACGCCACCTGCTTTAGTCCTGGCATACTTACTCCTTTTCCTTCGTTGACATATTTCTGATCATACGCACGCCGGTTACGAGTACTAAACTATTCTAAAGAATTTCACCAAGGTCACTAATGAATTATATTTAAGTATAAAACAATCCGTCCTACAACTACAGACCACACAATCAAAATTACCAATTTGTTTAAATTACCGACATATAGTAAGTACTAATAACTTAACCTCCTATTCAATCAATAACATAAAATAAAAACAGAATACGTGCGGTTCCCTCAGGACTAAAACATTTTCATCAGTGCGTTTTAATAAATGCGAATCAAAGTAATAACTTTACAAGCAAACTAACCCGAAACGACCCCGAAACATACTTGTATGTGATTAATTAAACCTCTCATTCTCAAGGGGAACTAATTATGGCTGCCCCAAAAATAGTCTGGCGATGTCATTTATTATTTTAGTTGACTACTTTGATAAATTAATTGAAAATATGGCAGGGAATACCGAAACTATTCAACGAACCGTATTATAAACAAGGGGTACGCAATTTCTAATCAAATTAAAAGTCTTTTAAACAGCATATAATGTAATTATTTAAGTATTTTCAAAGATTGTCATGTAAAATGTAATCGTCAAAAGAAAGAGCATAACTTAAAGTTTAGTCCTCTTATCTTTCAAATAGAAAATCTTACGTATCTAATCTAAAAATATTGAACACAATATTACACTAATGACCTACAACACAGATAAAAAATCCTAGGCAGAAGACGACCTTTATAACACAAATAAACAAAGAATAAACATCTTTACCATAAATAAATAAACCACGTGTACGAAAAGATAACCCACAACAAATCATCCAATCAGCTTTTTTTTTTTTCAATTTGTACAGTCAACTGAATGACACGAATTACACATTTTGACGTATTGGAATGAAGAGAAAGAAAAATAGTTAATTCTGTACAAAAATTCAAAAAATTAAACACTAAGTAAAGCAAAAACCCCAGAATTCGAAAGTTCATCAATATTTGAAATGAAAAACATTAAATTTATACGATAAGATTCTTTATTTGTTTAAACATGTTGTACATGATACATTACATGCAAGAAAACTAAGAGATAAAGAAAGTTCTAACATGTTCAGCCGCATACAATGGCGTACAAATTGGCGCATTGTCTACTGTTTTTTTTTTTTTTTTTTTTTTTTTTTAGGTGGGAAATCATCAAATAACTTCTCCCGCTCTGGGTGGAGCAGGAGGGCGTGTCAGACTTTTACTGACTAAAACCCACCCGTGTTCCTTCAGTAGCCCTTAAGCCAGGGGCTGTGGTGTCTCTTTCGAACAAACCCGCACCCCTGGCAGGCATCGGCCCTTGCGGGCCCCATCATTTTTTGTGCTGACATCTCTTTGAGGCGCGCGTGGAACACAACGCGCCGTCGACTTGGGCTTGGTCCTTACCGGACAGCGAGCTACCCATTACTCGCCGTCCGCAAGCCCATGCCTACGGTGGCCGGAAATCGGCCTGGGATTCCCGACGCCCAGGGCGTCTCCGTATCCTGCGGCGGCTGGGGTCGCGAGGGCGCATATGCTGCCTCTCCCTCACGTGCGCCGCCTCCCTCTTCGCGAGCATCACTGCTTCGCTGAAGGAGGTGACGGCTCCCCATGCCCTCTCGCTCCGTACCATGGCCTGGACCAGGGCCGGACGCGAGAGATCGCCGCCGCCGATCGCCTCCACGAGGACACGGCGGTGCTCCGCCCAAGCAGGGCAGACCGCCACCGTGTGCTCCACCGTGTCCTCAGGGCGATCTTCGCAATGGAAACACCCGGGCGTTTCCTCCCGCCCTATCCGAAACAGGAACCTCCCGAAACAACCGTGTCCGGTGAGGACCTGCGTCAGGCGGAAGGTGAGGACGCCATGCCGCCTCTCAAGCCACTCCTCAAAGAGGGGACTTACCGCCGCAATCAGGGCGTGCCCAGCATTGTCTACTGTTTTAGCCATAGGCATTATTCATTAAACCAAAATGTTTTTTTTTTTTTAATTTCACGTAAACCATGGGCACTTATAAAAAAACGTTTCAAGCTAGGTGCATGGTTCCAATTGGTTATTTCATATGGAGAAGAGCCGGCAAGAAACTCCACGGTTACTCTTTAAAAATAATTGGCTTTACAATGTCTGCAAATTACAGTGACAATAGGTATGGGAGGACAGTGACATTGGCGCTATCGATGTAAAATTCTTACCGTATCATGCCGTCGACTGTACCAAAAGACCAATATGATTTAGGTCGCGGATCAGAGCCCGATGCTTGTGATAATTTGGTCCCGTTCATCACGATTGGAATCTTATTAAAGATAGAGCAATCTTTCCGCTTCAGAGGTGACCGGCATTCGGGATTACTGTTCAAGAGATGAGCTTATTTGATGCCGCTTTTTGTAATACAATAAGATTGGATTAGGTTTCAAATAAAACGGACTGCGCGAGAAAAAGCTTTTGTAAAAAAAAAATGGCTTTCTTTTAAAATATTTCTGTAAACGCACATACCTTAAAGTTAAATACACAAACTACATAACTGTAATTTCAGGTACTGTGCTTCATTAATTTTGATAGGCCATCAACGACAATAAATAGTGATTTATAAATAAAACACCTGTTTTAACTCCTACCTATGTTTTACACATAAAATCTCAGCCTCCGACCTACTCGTAAACTACCAGTTTATTTTCGTTTCAAACCAAAAGACATTCATTCAAAATTACATAAGACAGTCTCCCAAAACGCCCACCCTTCACCATTTTCCAATACTTTACGTGGAAGTACAAACTCAGACTCTTCACTTCGATGTGTTATTTCTCCAGCCAAAGATTGAATTCAACTTTTTCGAGACAACCACGAGCTTAAATGTTTCATCGACTCATCTTACTTTGAAATAGCAACAACAATATCCTCCATAACTTAGGTCATGGTCCTAATGTACGAGCTAGGGACAAGCACAACTTCATTCACAATACGAATGAACTAGCACACTGAACTATCAGCTATATAACTTATGTAACGTGTTATGAATGATGACAGCTCGACGTATGTTCTCATTACGAGCTATAGTCGATACAAACCGTTCCATCTGCTGACAGGTTCATTGTGAAATTTTGCTTTTGACTTAGATTGATTTTTGACATAACTATCTACGTGAAACTAAAGGCGAGAAATGATTGATTAAACTTGATGATGGGAACTAATAATGTTTGTTCATTCATAACTTCTAAACGTTTACTTTATTCGATTTTAGAGCTCGCTAAGTGAGTGTAAATAAAAATTAAAGCAATTAATTTTATTGGACACTTTTTAAAAACAAAAGAAACACAAAAGGTGTGTGAATTATTGTGCCTACATTATGTGGGTATGTTTACTGTGTATCGTGTGATTAACGGCAAGGAGTAGGTCCTACATGCCCCTCTTCTCCATGTAAAGAGATTTAGTAGCACCCTCCAGTCAAATACCAATGATGTGAAAAGAACCTTTTGCGGGGGCCCAAAAAAAAGAACACTTTAGAACCTTAAAAAAGTTTAATCTAAATTCCTATTATTTTCAATTTATTTATTTTTTGTTCAAGTAATACTTTTTTAAAGTGACCAAATAATATACTGTGCTTGTGTAATGTGATAAATAAAAACTGAAACCCGACCACTGAAAAATCACGCTCTGAAACGCTAAGAAACATGGAAATATTATCATCAGAAAGCCGTGGTGGTATTTAATGTGACGTCACAGAGCCTAAAACCTGCGGACAATCAAGACGCTTCCATCGTTACCTTATTTCTCAAATTATGATAAGTAGTTTAGAAGTTATGAGAGAACAGATGAACATACATACATACTAGTAAAAATCATAACCCTCCGTTTTGCTTCGCCGTATTAGATAAAAACAAAGACACAAGTTACCAACAAAATACAGCATCTTTTCCGACCACAGCTTTAATATACCACTACGGTACTTCAGATCGTTGTAATATTTTATTCTAGATCCCCGGGGACCTAACTATGCCGTAACAGTGGTGTCCAGTGTCCTTTTGAAGTATAACACCCTATTGTTTCAAGCTTGGTGTATGAAATACTGCTGTTAGGATATTGTAATTTTATTTTAATTACTTTAGGCTTGTCCTTTAGTTAGCCAGGAGTAGTTTGTTAGTCTTCTGTCAAGCAGAAGAGTACCACCACATTGTAAATGCACTATGTGTCTTTTAATTTATGACTTTTAGCAATAAGACCGCTTATTATGCCACCGTATTTGTAAGAGGTCTTATTGCTAAAAGGCATAAATTAAAGACACATAGTTCTCACACAAAATAAAACGCGTATTTGTATATATTAATTTCAAGTAATATAAAGTGTATATTCACAGTTTTTTTTTTCTGGATATATTTCGTCTTACAAAATGCAAACCTGGCTCCTTTTGGCAAACGTAGCTCCTTTTTCTTTAGGCGTAGTTAATAAAGAGTATTGTATCGATGTATTTAACTATGAATTAAATAATCCGTAGGGTAAACTTAATCAACCGCAATTCCCTAGACTTAATTAGATAGGGTTATCCATAAGCTTGATGACAACTCTTTCACTCTAGGTTCATTTGCCTCTATTACGAGGGCTAACTTAAATCTAAAATATTATAGTTCGTCATCATGTTCCTGCTTACTCGGGGCTGGTGCAACACGCGTCCATTCTCCCTCTCAACCATCTCTTTCATATCATTCCTCAGTCAATACATCCATCTTTGCTTTGGCTTTCCTCTTCCTCTCCATCCTTCAACATGTATTTTTATCACCCTTTTATTCCCATTTATCGAGTTTATTAATTAGCATTTTGATGTAGTCAGCAGCACCTTTGGCACAGTGATTAAGCAATTTGCTTCCGCGCCATATAGTCCGTGGCTTCGACCTGCACTACATAAATACTTACACCCTACAGAGGTACCTATGCCAGTTTTGGGTGCTGTGATAATTTTAAAAACGCTACATCGATAGGGATCGTGATAAGGTAGCCGAAATACAGGATAAACAATAAGAAACAAAAGATGACGCACTCTTTTATTATTTTCTCAGGGTTACTACATAGGTTTAAGTTCATACTGGCCAAACCGTTAATTAGTGGGAACAATAGCTTCACCGTAACAACTCCCGAGGAAACTGTTGGAAGATAATAAATGAAAAGTTATTTATTTAGCTTTTGTTCGTTAAACCAGTAAGGAAAACGAGTAGGTTATTGGATCCCTGGAGATTTTACGCATTAACCAATTACGTTTATTTCAAAATAACAAACTCTCGTCAGTAAAATTACTCAGGTAAGAGGGTCCGTCCTTTTCGTTACCTCCTTCCTAATGAACCTTTATTCTGTCAACACTATACGTAGTCGAAAACTCTATTAAACGTTTCGGTAAAACTATGTGGTCCTATCTGAACTCCTCGTAGAAACCTTTTATGTGGTAACCCAAATTACCTACTTTATGCTAGTTTCCACGGTCAGTTGGTTGGTTATATTCTGCCAGTGACCGTTATATATAAAAAGAGGTCAAAATAGTGTCGTTTTCAGGAATATTAAACTTTACTATTGAACTTGTTTTCGGTTAATTTTACTGTTTGGTACGAATTTTCTTGTATGACCAACGAATTTAAGTATATTTGTCTGCACGTTCATAGTGGGTGTTTCTATTAACTGCTTAGTGTAAACTATTATGCTTATAAGCACTACAATTTAGTTGAATCACAACCATAGTGCTGCGCATAAGATTCATGCTCACGACTTGTAACTTTCCAGAAAACACCTTAAGGCTTCGAACACACGACGATGATCAGTGTGATATTTTATGGTGAAAAGTCGGGATCACACGTCAACAGCTAGCCGGTGGAACGCCGTAATTACAAAAACAATTGAAAAGTAATTGTGTCTCGCGTGGATCCACGTTACATACACACAAAGGGTTAAGAACTTAAAACTAAAGCAACTGCTCGTTAAGGGCAACCTCTGCGGGGAACAGAGCTCAGCTTATGGCATCGCTGGTAGAGGGTAGCAAGAGACAGACTGGATCTTTCTGCTCATTCTCCCACCGACCCAAGATAATTGTTTGGGCCCTGTTTAGTTTGCGGGTCAGCCGTCAAACTAAAAAAAATGATGAACCAACTTAAGTGTGTGTTATGTAACACTAGCGTTCCGTGTGGTGCCGGACGTAAAAGAATAGCACCATCCCATTTCTTCCCGTGGGTGTCGTAAAAGGCGACTAAGGGACTTACTAGAGAATGGGCAGCAGCGTTCTCTATGCATTTGACCACCATACTGCGATCGCCAACCCGCCTGCCAAGCGTGGTGAGGCGAGGCTTATGTCCAGCAGTGGATGTCTTTCGGCTGATATGATGTTAACACTAGCACTTCGCACGCGGTCATGCTACTCCGGAATAATGTAGCTTTCCATAGGTGAAATAATTTTTGTATCGGTTAAGTTGTTTTTGAGTTTATCCAATGCAAACAATTTTATCAACAATAAAATCTTTCCGCTTTATAGTATTAGTCTATATTACTTTTCGTTCGTCACCTATTATTTTTGCCACTAAAACTTTTTGTGATTTGCAATTCTTTTGGTTAATGAACTCGGTTAAAAAAAATGCAGTTTACCATGTGGTCCCAAAATTGTACAGCAATATATCGTAATGATCATAACCCTGTGAACGAAACCTAACTGTAAGGCTTGTGTCGCTTTCAACTATTGAAAGTACCCTTAGGACCATCCTATAGATACTTAATTTGGAGCAAATCGCTTGTGACGGACAGACAAAGTAATTATTTATTTATTTATTTAATACTTTAAGCACACGTACATGTACAGAGGCGGACTTAATGCCAAAGGCATTTTCTACCAGTCGACCTTTGGGTGATGCAGAGACAAACAGTGGTAGGTGCAATAAATTAGAGGAATAATAAGTGCATAGAACTATTTAAACTAAAAATATGATATATATATACCTAACTATATATAAATATAAGCACAAGTAAATATACATAAATAAACGAATTTACTAAAATAAATGAAACAAACAATGAGAGAACATTACCGTAATCTTCGTAGTAATCTTATTATATTTTCCAATTCTGGCACTTAAACCTGAAAAATTATCCTTACTTTAAAAGAAACTCTTTGGAAGTTTATTTATTTATTTATTTCATAACAGCTTAAACTATCATTACAGAGTTTACCCTAATGCGATAGTTAAAAACTTAATCTAATAACCTAAGCTAACCATAACCAAATTACAAGAAATTAAAAACTAACAACAGTATTAAATTATAACATCATTAAAATACAAAACACAGTTTAACATAATTACTTACTACAAAACATGGTTTAACAAATAACAAACATAAACACAAACATACTTTACTTATTTTAACAAAAAACTAAGTGTTATTTTGCTTATAGCATAATATAAATAGTAATACCCTTGCGAATTCACTCAAACAACATGTAAACACATCAATCCGAGTTTGAAGATCGTTGATGGTACGAATAGCTCTGGTAAGGGGTGCCTTGGCAAGCAGGTTAGTTCTGGCTGTAGGTACCAGTAGCAGTGGCGGGCTGCGCCGCCTCCACACGTAGCGATCTGGCACACACAGGCTCAAGCGCTGCAATACTCCCGGGTTACTCTCCACTCCACGAAGCACCTTCACCAAGTAGGCGACCAGCATAAACTCCCGTCGGACATGCAGTTGATTATAGCCAACCATGCCCAGGACAAACAGAGTGGGATACATCAGTGGGTAAAACGGATATACCCCATATAATTTCCTGTACAAATGGCGCGTGAACTTGTTCTGAACGCGCTCTAACATCACAGAGTACTTAGCTTCATGTGGTGCCCATATGACCGCACTATGTTCCAGATGACTCCTGACTAGTGCATCATACAGGACCCTAACTGCTGTGATGTTTGTGAAGCTTTTTATTTTGATTTTATCAACTTTTACTTGCACATCTGTGCCACATACACTTTTTACATGATCTGTTATAGCTTCAATGGTAGTCTCAGGATGTAGTCGCCACACATGCAAGTGTTTTTTTCGTTCCGTTGCTTGAATAGCCTTCAGTTCCTTATTTGTTCCTACTGCTACATTTTTATGTGGTCTGTTATTTTTTTTTCCCTTAATTACTGTTGTCCAGCCCATTCCAGTATCGCCTTCCTCTACACCCGTTTGTTCATAAGGTGCGATTGTTGGTGGGGTAGTGATGATAGCCGTTTCCAGTACCGGTAATACAGCGGTCTTCGTGGCCCCACCTTTATTTACTTTTTGTGTATTGGTGGTGGAATTTTTTGATATTTTCTGTATTTTATGACTATTAGAACTTTTCTGTTGACTAACCACTTCTGCGAGTGTAGAAGGATGGTTGTCGACTAAATCGCTTATAATGTCTTGAGTTCGCTTAGTATATACTTTTTCTTCCAGTACCCTCATCAGTTTTATTATATTATCGTTCGTAGTTAAATGTCTTAAACGCTTGTAGCTCGTACCAAATCTAGTACTTTCCTTTGAACACTATATATTATTTCATACTCTGTCCTGAGGGAGTTTTTGGCAGAGAGAAAATTGTGCTGTATTCAAGATGTAGTCGAAAGAGATTGAGTTCAGAGGAAGAATTTTTTTATTCCGACTGTTATGGATTTATGGTATGAAAGGGAAGATTGAAATCATTAGATTCGCACTGACGCTTTACAATGACATATTGTCTCGCTCATTCATACCAAAAATCAAATGTAATAGTGAGGGCAAATCTAACAATTTGAATCTTTGTATAAAAGCCGAGCTTGGCTTTTGGTTTCCGAAATAAATTGTCTAAATGATCGTGGGAACTGCATTCTAATCCTATGTCTAATTTGTATGAACGTTCAAACAGATACACCAAAAGCGTTGTCTTGTAAGTACTGTTTATAGGATGTAAAAAAAACGCTTGTTATATCTCTATGAACATTACTTTATATCCCTCAGGCCTAACCCAGCAAATAAAAGGAATCTTTTAAAAATCCAATATTGGGACGCAAATATGACGAAACAGGACGCAACCTACTTTATATTCGTAGGAGGAATCCCCTGAAGGATGCCATGAGCTATTATTTCCCTGAAGCACGTCTTTACAGGGTAACGGGGTAAAGGGTAACGATAAGGTTCACAAGGACGACTTTGGGTTAACACAGATAGTTATGAGGATCAGACAGGTGAAATGCTTTCATTTTTCTTTTTCGTTTATGGATTAGAAATATAGTGTGACAAAATAGTGTTACGGGCTTTTTAAAATTTTAAATTTTCAGTATCAGTGTGATGTCTGCACGCGTAGCAAAGTCAAATAGCTTATTTCAAAGGGGCACTTAAAAGGTACTTTCGAATGTCAAATTTACAAGAAAATAGAATTGATTGTAATCACTTTTTGCAAAAGAAAGTTTTATATGGAAAATAATTAGCAAGAAATTCCACACTTACTCTTTTAAATTTTAAGAAATATTTTCTATATAATGTTAATAATTATACATTTGTATGTAGACGATGTACCTAGAATGTAATTATTGATGAAGCTCTGACAGATAAATGAATTATGTGATAGATAGTAAATGACCTGTATCTCTAGTGGAATTCTATCTCTATGTAATTAAGCATAAGCATAATTAGCCTATAATGTTCCCACTGCTGGGACAAATGCTCTCTGTGCCGTTGTCCAGCGTGGTGTCCAAAATGGGTTGTTGGATGACACAAATCTATTCCTGGAAGAATACACATCTATTTTTCTTTAAAGAGTGCATTTCTTTTGTTTAAATTTGACATCCATTTTACAATCGTGTCATTTTTTCTTTCGTTTTCTCCGTTTCTATAGTGATCTTATTAGACGAGCTGGATTGAGGCTAACATTGGTTGTTGTCAATACTAATATTACGTTTTCATAAGCAAGAAAATGGAGAAAAGATTTAAAAACAGGCTCCCTCTATATTTCGAATGCTCTGTGGTAAAGAAACATGAGGTGGTTTTGTCACCTTTTAGATTGAACCGGAATTCCTTTGGGTTGTGGGATAAATATTATGACATACTAGCTTTTGCCAGTGGCTTCGCCCGCGTTAAGCTCGGAACATATCCTACGGGAACTAACTACCAGGATAAAAAATATCCTATTCATATGTTAAGCCATGTTATATATGTTGTAACAAATCAAACTTAAACCTAAGAGAAACAAGGATTATAAGTAGATTTTTAATTTTTTTTAATTTAAATTAATAAAAAAATACAAATAGTTTTATAAAAAATTACCGATCTCACTAGAGTCCCTAAGTATCAGGTCACAAACTGGGAGGATATATCGTGAGGAGGGTTCTTAGGTCACACACACTGGGAGGAGGAAATGTCGTGAGGAGGATCCGGTATGAGCGCCTTGTTGTCCTCTGGAGCTCGGTTCTAGAATATTTCAGTAAGATGAGCAGTAGAAATAGGAGGGACTCGATAAAACTCCGAAGCCCAATAGTAGAGTCGCAGTAGCAGTATTAGTAAAGGCTTTTCAGAAAAATAAATAGTTCTTCCAAATATCAAATTACGTCGTTGTCCCTCTTCGTAGTCCCCTCTCGTAGTAGTCCCGCTTTCTGCGCTTCGTCCTCTATTTATACTAGAGTTTCAGCCGTTCCAGAAATTTTTTAAATTTTCAAATTATATCCTCCAGTGGCCAGACACATGTAACCAGCCAGCACATTATACAACCATGTGTGTGTAAAGAATTTAAAGATATAATTTAAAATTAAGAAGTAAACAATCATAGTTATAATAATATTGATAAAAATAATTTATAATAATTAAACCAAAAAGTAATTCTTCATAGACTAGTGAGAAACTCTATGGGAAAAAAGAAAAGTAACTGACAGTTTGACAAATCTTGACATACATGTCACAACATAGAAAATTACAAAGATCAAATTTTATTTTATTACAGATATTAAAGAAATAGTTATTGTAACACGCAAATACTATATTTCCTTCCAGAAAATGAGTATGAAGGTACATAGAGAATGCTTAAATTTCAAGGTTAATGTTAACAAAATGTAAGTATAAAGAATAATCATTACATTACCCCGAAAACCCCTGAAAATTTTTGAATACAATGAAAAAATTTTCTTGTTTAGAAATAAGAGAGCATTAATTAGCATAAATTAAGCTAAATGAGTATTTACAGTGGTACAGTAAAAAAAAAAATTAACACTAGTTTTCCCCATATCCCCAGAAAATTATCAACTAGAAAAATTATGATGTTATAAATAAGACCTTGCTCTTTCATACATCTTTCATGAACCTACCTTACACACTTCCTCAATCATACATCACCAGCATACTTAGGGGATATGGTTCACATTCAATGACGCATACTCCACAAGGAATTATTTTTAAGGTTTACGAAGGCTTATTTATTTAATTTAGGTGTCGTAACCCGCACCTTTTTTTAAAACCCGTTAAAATTAAAAGAAATTATTTACAAAGTTTTTCTGCTTAAGAAAAGCAGCCAAGCATAAAGTGCTTAAGAAAAGCCTTCAAGTCAAGGATCAAGGAGATCAAGGATTACAAAGAATAAACCTTCGAGTTACAAGTAGTTTAAGTATCTAAAAAAAAAATTATACATGTTAGTTTAAGATGAAGATACACTAAGGCTTATTTTACGAGTTGTGAGACCGCTCGACACAATGGCTTATTTTAAGAGTTGTGTACCGCTCTAAAATAAAAATAAAATAATCTAGATATAAATAGTGGTACCTAACTAAGCCAAAAAAAATTTTATTTTGTGAAGTACAAAACTTAAATCTAAATGGTTTTTACAAGAATAAATAAAAGTTTCAAAAATAGAGCAGATATCTATACTTTAAAATCTTTGACGTGTCATTTTCCTCTAGAGCCGCCCTCATCCTCCAAAATAAAAACAAGCGGTGAGAGTTTTTCAACAATAAAACTCAAAAAGAGGGTTATGTGTTTTCTACAGGTTGCACTAGCTGTGGAAAAGTGTTGGTAGTGAGAAGTATTAGTATTTAGTGTAATGTAGATGTGTAGGAATGTATAAGCGTCCACAGGATACTCTCCTGTTTCTGCCGTGAAGTGTCCTAACAACCAACTTGGGAGTGTCCACGAATGGATTATCACATCAAGCGGCCGTTAGGTACGAATACCAGAGGGTAGACGTAGTGGTGTGCAAGTCTGTGGGATGCAGTGTAGGCGATGTTTTTGTAGAGAGTAAAGTATAATGTGAGAAAAACGACTACGGGATATTGTCCAATAGCCGTCGTAGAGTTACCAATCTCCAACCTTGGCAGTGCCCACTAGTGGGTTAACACTCCAAGAGGCCGAAAGGGTGCCAATTATCTTTCGATAATGGAATGTGTGTGGGGGTGTAGAGTACCTAGATGAAGTTTAGTATAAAGAAGAGTCGAGTAAAAGTGTATGAAAAATAATAAAATGCTTACCAAATTAAAATCCAAATATACTCACTTGAGAAAGTGTAATTTAGAATTTAGGAAGGTGAATATCTGAAAATCTGAGGGGTGGGTTAGTATAAAATTGGGCGCCAAACTGTAACAAATCAAACTTAAACCTAAGAGAAACAAGGATTATAAGTAGATTTTTACATTTTTTTAATTTAAATTAATAAAAAAATACAAATCGTTTTATACAAAATTACCGATCTCACTAGAGTCCCTAAGTATCAGGTCACAAACTGGGAGGATATATCGTGAGGAGGGTTCTTAGGTCACACACACTGGGAGGAGGAAATGTCGTGAGGAGGATCCGGTATGAGCGCCTTGTTGTCCTCTGGAGCTCGGTTCTAGAATATTTCAGTAAGATGAGCAGTAGAAATAGGAGGGACTCGATAAAACTCCGAAGCCCAATAGTAGAGTCGCAGTAGCAGTATTAGTAAAGGCTTTTCAGAAAAATAAATAGTTCTTCCATATATCAAATTACGTCGTTGTCCCTCTTCGTAGTCCCCTCTCGTAGTAGTCCCGCTTTCTGCGCTTCGTCCTCTATTTATACTAGAGTTTCAGCCGTGCCAGAAATTTTTTAAATTTTCAAATTATATCCTCCAGTGGCCAGACACATGTAACCAGCCAGCACATTATACAACCATGTGTGTGTAAAGAATTTAAAGATATAATTTAAAATTAAGAAGTAAACAATCATAGTTATAATAATATTGATAAAAATAATTTATAATAATTAAACCAAAAAGTAATTCTTCATAGACTAGTGAGAAACTCTATGGGAAAAAAGAAAAGTAACTGACAGTTTGACAAATCTTGACATACATGTCACAACATAGAAAATTACAAAGATCAAATTTTATTTTATTACAGATATTAAAGAAATAGTTATTGTAACACGCAAATACTATATTTCCTTCCAGTGAAATTCCTAAATGAGTATGAAGGTACATAGAGAATGCTTAAATTTCAAGGTTAATGTTAACAAAATGTAAGTATAAAGAATAATCATTACAATGTACGTGCTACATCTGTGCCAAATTTCATCCAAATCCGTTCAGCTGTTTCTGCGTGATTGAGTAACAAACATCCAAACTTTCACATTTATAATATTATAGTAGGTTCTGTGGTATGAAGTAGAAAAGTAGAAATAGTAATCAGAATCAGAATATTTATCTTTATTTGTTAAAAAGGACTATATAGTGGGATATCATATCTTCTAAACACACATTACACTTCTACTCCCGACAAAAAATTTCAACCTATGAGCCACAGCGATGGATACCATCAGCAATATAGTGTTTTTTTTTTTTTTGTTGGTAAATCTTCAAATAACTTCTCCCGCTCTGGGTGGAGCAGGAAGGCGTGTCAGACTTTTACTGACTAAAACCCACCCGTGTACCCTCATTAGCCTGTGTGCCAGAGGCGGCGGTATCTCTTTCGAACAACCCGCACCCCTGGTAGAGCAATATTGTGTCGTACCTGGATAATACCGCTACAGTGTCATTACGTCATCATGGCTGGATAATTCCGCGATATGACGGCGATATTACCGGCTTCAAGCCACCATTGTTTAGCGCGGTATTAAAGTTTCAAGTAGGAGTTTGGGGGATAAATGATAAGTGACGAGCGATTATAAAAAAATGTTGTAAACGTCATTACCGTCCTGTAATTGTCTCTATGCTAGGATAAGGCTTCTTTCATACAGATAAGACAACCTTGATTACCTTATACTGTGCGTGCTCCGAGAAACAAAGTGTGTGTAAGACTCGAAAATAGTTAATTCGTTGAAGTCCAATACATACTAAAAAACCCCAATAAACACATAATCTTCTACGTTTACATTGCTGGGCAGACCGATCCAATAGAATATTATAAAAGCACCTGGTTATACTTTAAAAATAGAGGAATAAACATTTTTATCTAAAAGTGTTTTGCCAAGTAGGTAAAGGATATTATTTGACAAGCAAACTATGTGTAAAATTGTGAAATGGTTATGGTGGAACACGGTTAATTATTATTGACGTAGGTTGTCAACTAAGGATATGGTAAAGAAAATAAGAGCAACTTAAAATGACAATAAAACAACTATACCAGTACCAATCAATTATGGCTCAAAACTTCATGCCTCTTGACATTTAATAACAACCATGCAAAACAAGGAGATACCAACGTCGAAGTATCAGGCGAGTACTTATAAAAAAGGACTGAAAATTTTACTAAACACGTTTACATAATTGAAATTACCTAACATACATTTTCACCAATCTCAAAACACTTCTCACTATACCTTATACTCCAGTCTCGTTTCTCGAACAGATCTGCTGCGATGCGCTCACAGCCTCCCAGTACTTATCTTTAAATCCTCTAGGCTCCATTTAAAGTCTACCTTTTTAAATTGGTTTAAAATTCACTACAGCAAACTGGAAGGTTGACGCGAGGTAGAGGTGACTTTCTTTTCCGAGATTACTTTTGGACTGAGTAAGCGTAATGTTTTTCGATTTCACTCTAGCAATTGGGCTGTCTTTCAATTGATGAGAGCATAACGAAGCTAATAATAGTCATCATTATGATCACTTATTGATGCGTTTTGTTCTCGTAACTTAAACTTGTCACACTGACGAAAAACATACAATGACAAGTTTCTGGCGCGTTGGCAGAATCGAGACTTACGCTGCCATTTTGTTTTTCAATCCAATTCCTGTGACTGTTCACAAATGTTTACCGAAACCCTTCCTTCTACAGAGTACTGGGTAGATAATTTTAAACCCGATTATAAGTCGATCTCATCTTCGTTGTAAGCTGTTCAACCAGTCAGCTGGCCTAGCCTACAAACCTTTGAAACCCCTTCAAAAACTGGAGGACAAAGTTCTCTTTTACCTAAGAAGACAGGCCATAACTTTATCTGTTTTTATATCTTTGCTTGTCAGAAAAACTAACGAAATACCGCCAGCGAAGATCTTTAAGTAATTTTCCAAATTAAGTTAAATCCCCTTCATAGTTGTACAAGAATGTGGGCTGTCTTAACTTTTTGGGTCTCGTCTGTTGACTCTTGTTTTGTGTATATTCATAATGTATCTTAGACATTATAGTTTCTAAATCCTGTCAAGTTCTAGTAGTTATGAAAATCTTAAAAGTGGTTATTGGTAGCTATTTTTTGAATCACGTCTCAAGGCGGTTGATAAGTACAGTGAAATATCTTGTTTATCTATTTATTGACTAATGTAAATCTATATAAACTATAGTATCATTAAAGATTTGTTTATGATACGAATCAAAATGTATGCTGTGAATTTTGTTGATCAGTGAATTCAGAGTTCAGTGAACATAAATTTCACGTTTTCTATAAAAACATTGCATGCTATTTTAACAGCATTGTACGTTATTTCTACTTTCTTAGGTATACATTTTCTTGAGCGTAAATCATAGCCAAAACAGAATATTTCATCGAAATAATTTACTAAGTAAGCGAATCCACTCAAAACTTCTCTTCAATAGACTGGTAGGTCTATTGAAGTTTTGAGAAAACAAAACAAAACAATAATTTCATTCAAAAGATACTCAACATAAACATAAACAAAAACAAACGCCGATCGATCTCCTACGATATTGACTCAAGTTATTCAGTTAAGTTCATCTCACAACATAATGGTATATTCAGAAGCTCTATTACACTTGGTATGAGCCTTACTTATCCCGAAGAGCCTCGTTATAGCAGGCTCTAAGGGAGAGATTATTGTGATGAAGTGTCAATAGGGTTATGATGTTGCTTAATTTATTTGAAGGGACTTGCGGTCGTGGGAGATTGCTGGCTTGATATTGGGTTGAGATTACCAGTTTCTCTCAGTGGATTGATATTTAGTAAAGGTCTTATGGATAAGTAGATTACATGTAGATCAATCGATATGTTATGGTAGGATGCTTCTCATATGTCCGCTAACGTTCTTACCTTGAGACTTCTTAGTGGTACAAAAAAAGTTGGTGTATATACAAATATGGTTCTCAGTCTTTACGAGCATTTCGAAGACCAGAATCAGACCAAATCGTAGAGGTATCTTACCATTATAAGATTATTTTCTAATTGCTACACCATGATAAGTAATATTCGGCTACATGAGGTTAGAAAGGACAAATTTAAAAAAAAATATGTGTCATAATCATAATTGTTCTAAGATTGTCAATTTTTTTTTGCTGTCATATCTTATGTTCTCAATATTCTTAATTTTGTCATATTTTTAATAAATTTAATCTTATTCTGACGACTGTTGTAATAGTAAGAATAATATTGACTCTGTTACAAATTATTTAGCGTTATTTATCCCACGCGTAGCAAGCTCCGCGTAGACGCCAGCTACGCCGTAGCAACCTCGTAGCAGCTATAATAAAACCTGCTTTACTTTGTCGCATTTACTTCATGTCGTATCTTGAGTTGGTTCTGTATTCACTCTGCAAGTCGCCCATTCACTATACTACTTTATAAGGAACCCGACTGGTTGTCGATTTCAATCGATTTTATTTTAATGCAAGGACAACTGGTTAGAATGTTAGAGGAATTCATGAATTACCTGAAACAGTTTTCCGTGTTCAGAATATCTGTGTAAGTACCTACTGTGTTTTGGGAAGATGGGGAAGTTATCTTATCTTTTCATTTTGGATGAGTTGTTAAGATTATGGTCCATGCTATGACATATAATTTGGTCATTTGAGTCCATCACGTTTAATTGAAAAGTGTATCAACCACTTTAATTTCATCTTCTACAATGCCTTCTTTTTTTATGATTATGCACGCTCTGTGCCAGATGACGTCTTTGTCATGTACTTCGTGTTATTTTTCATAATACTTCTAGGAACTTGGCAATAACCTTACTAAATAAACTCAGAAATCCACAGTATTTCAAATATTCCTCATCAAATCGAATTCAATCTAAGAACCACAAGATTCTCTACCAGAAAAAGACAGCCTAAACTAAACGAGTCTAAACAAACAACATACGAGTGCCGCAACAGTGTCGCAACTGTCACCATATTGTGCTTCCCCGTCTGCTGGCATTAGGAGCTCGCGTGACTGGCCGCAAATTGGTTTATGCAAATCTTACGGATGAGGCCTCAAACCGTGAGGGGCGGGCCTCTCCCCCCCCCCCACCTCCGTGCGTCGTTTATATTTCTATTGAGACACGGAATTAGGTCAGTCGGAAAGAGTGTATAGGTTTCTTTCTAGTTTGCATACTGATGAGGCTATTTTTTGGGCCATGAAGTTTAGGTGGGCTTAGAAATTAGGCCTTGGTTTCTAAGTGAACGGTATTTCAGTACCGAATGTTGCTTGAATATTTTTTGTTTTTGTATTTGTGAATTGTGACCCATTTAAACTAAAGGGTCGTTTCCAATGTCCTTCCTACTTGTGTGTAAATGTTGCTACCAACAAGTAGCCTATAAAGGCTAAACTAAACTCGCCCGAATCGGGCGAATCACTTTTAAATTATATAATATTTTCTATATAAATAAACAAAAAATATACTTTTTATTTTCATAATCACTACCATTTTGTTAGTAACAATGTAGACTTACAAACTAGTGTTAGTAACATTAATTCACACACACTAAGGAAGAAGCTGCGCGAGGCACACCGATCCTGGGGAATATCTACTTGACTGCGTGAAGTCGTATCCACCGCCCCAAGATCGGCGAGTCCCACCTATCAGCCAACGTTGTAAGGATGGTATTAAATTAATTTATTGGTGGGCTAATTGACAGTTCCAGAAATTCGTACTAGGTAACTGGCACGGTTTGAATAAAACGTTAAGGAAACCACGAAGAGTTAAGGAGAGAGTACCTATATTAACTTAATTAAAATAATAGTTGGCTTGTACGAATTTGTGGAATTGTCGATTAACGAGTTAATTCATGCGAGTCAACGAATAAGCCTTTAAAAATGGTGTCTAGAACTTAACAACAACAAAAAACACGTTATCAACGTAACTTAGTCACATAAGTTCAAAATAATGTTGACGAATCATAATATAATTCTAAAAGTCACTTAATTTACCCACATTCATCTTCACTTAAATTGTTGACATATATTTTACCAAAAATATAAATATCCGAAAAAATCTCATACAGAGCAACACCATATTAACGTTATTTCTTTCATTACAAGATTCTCTTTCCTCATCAAAGTTAATCCGATTGCAGACGCCTTATTATTTTCCTTATCTTTTCTCTGCTTCTTATCATCTCAATACAAATCTCCAACATGTAACAAAAAAATCTTATTTCTAGCTACATTTCGCAATATTAAAAAGTAAAAAATAATAAAAATATTTGTGCTGTGAACGAAATGACTTAAACAGTGCCTGAAGTAGTGAAAACTGTCCATTTTGAAACTAGTTGGTTTATCAGTAGTGTTGTTATGTCATTGTGTTAGAAATGAATACGGTACAAAGCACGGGGGGCGGCCATGGCGGCTCCATGAAGAAGGATCATAAGCATGAACAGGTGAGTACCTACCAGTATTTTACAATTTTTTTCCACTTGTGTGTCCAAAGATTTATTCTCCTAATTAAATCTCTAAGAGAACTTATAAGAAAGTTCTCTTAGAGATTTAATTAGGAGAATAAATCTTTAACCGACTTGACAAAAATAAGAAGAGAGGCTCGCAAAACTGTTACCATATAAAAAAAGTAGTTTCCAATGAGTTTATTAAATCAGATTTTTTAGAGATACGAGGTATTGGTGCCGATTCTGTTGTACACTGAACTAAACTAACTAAACTATAACTAAAATTCCTTACTTTTTACTATGAGAATCTAAACGCTATTCTGCAAAAAAATATCTCTAAATTTAAAAACTATTTTGACACAACTAAAATCGAATTTGACAATCGCGAGTCGCACGTGGTATATTTTGGCTTCGCAACGTGGTACGTGTTTGCCCTACCCCGTGTTTTTTTTTAGAGCCAGCAGCGCGCCGTGGTCGGCAGCCTCGACGTGATTTATATGGAATTTTCATGGAAAATATGAAAAATTATTATCCACATGTTGAGTTTTAGAGGTGTTTGGGGTTACATAAAGGGGGTCGAAATTTTAATTATTTTTGCGATAGGACACACCGTTTTCGAGATATAAGCAAAAGAAAAGAAAAAAAATACAGCACTATTTTTGCACCAGAAGTCGAGGTGTCGGTGTGAATTTTAGTTCTTGACAACTAATTTTATTCCACACCTATTTAATCGCGATTAAAAATAGTCAGATTTAGTTAGACAACCAAAATTTTAGCTTGAATACGATAATGAAATTGACAACAACAGAATAGCATAATTACCATTTTCACTAAACTAATAATTCAGTGCAATCTTAGTGCTGTCAAACTAAAATATAGTTAAGTTGTGTCACTTTAGTCAATTTCAGAATAGGAAATCGTCGTTTGACAGGAATAAACTAAATTTTGGTGATTTTTAGTCTAGTTTAGAGAATTTTGTGACAACAGAATCGGCACCTGCCATCATAACTCTGCATTTTAGAAAACATTTTGTAAAATTTTGTGCAGTATAAACTCTGACCTGAGCTTTTGAAAAAAAGGTGCTACAAGATTTAATGTAATACCATTTCTCGCATAATGGAAGTCGGCATAGATTCCCATATCATAAAACTTACAAGGAAAGATGCAGAAGTTTCTGGAAACTAATTTACTAAGCATATTCGCCTGCTCATACGATACTGTTTGGCAACTTTGAACATAATGAACTTTTAACCAATTTAATACTTTCCAAAGGAGATGCACTTTGCTTAATTGCAAAATACACACTTGTTATCTTTCATTATGAAATGTATTTCTGTCATTGGCTTATTTGTGAGTTGATTACAAGTGATCAAGAATGTGTAACCGAAGAATCGGAAATTCACCAACTGCAAGCGATTTAATCATGGAAACTTAATGAAAATGAATGAGGGTAAGTGAATTTTCATACAATCGCAGTATTGTTGATCCTTTTACATTAATAAATCTGACAGAGTGCCAGCTGTAATTAGTGGAAAGCTTGTAAATTGTCGACCAGTCTTAATTCAATTCTCGTCAGACACAATTATTAATCGTTGAGAACGAATTCCAAGGACCGACTTATCATTACTTAAGTTGTCGGTTTTCATCTTTTCACTTTATTTTGTGTGATGAACGTAAAAAATTAAAGTAAATAATTCATGAGCATTGGTGTAAAATTTTGGGATACCGTTTCTTATCTTTTTTTAACTATTTATGTACACACACCAGATAAAGGAAACATATAGGTACAGGAAAAATTATGGATAAAGATTGCTTTGTTTAGTTAAAAAATATTGTTACTCAAAATACAACACGTAATCCTCAGTATCTACTTACTAGCACACCATAAATTATACTGTTTACAATAAAACCACTTTTTGTTAACATTTGAGACATACATAAAAACGAAGGTATAGAGAGCATCCCTTTAAGGCTTTGTAACGACTTCCTTTTTATCGACAAATTATCCTAAAACCTCCGGATCTCAAGACCAAAGTGACGGATACGAGTGACAAGTCACTAACGAGCGATCCATTCTTCTTTTTTAACTTAAAGCTTCCTTTTAAAAAAAACAATACGGACTGGCCTTCAAAATTTCAATGTTTTTTTTTTGTCTTTTGTCTTAATTTTCTTGCAAACCAGAGGCAGTGTCCAGCTTTTGAAGATGTGCCAAGAAAGCTTTAAAATGTTGTACCTACAAACATGAAAATATTTTAAGAGAGAATATTTTGTATGATTTTACTGTTTGTTAGCCCTGGAGACAAGTATTCATTGTTATGCAGTAAAAGTATTTTAAATGCAATAAATGTGGTAAAGTGCCATTCATCGCTTATGCGATTTAACGTGAGCTTATTTTTACTATCAGCTGCCATATGTAAACTTTTGTTTAGAATTACAGTTAGCGACTTATAACGTATGCCTAATAATTATTGCTGAAACAATAGCCCCTGATTGGCTATTCAGTGTTTTATTTTACCCTATTTTCAAATCAGCCAGAGCTTCTATATACACATTGCATACGGTTGTGTCATGTCATGTCTCATAATAGAGAACATCTAGGGGCTAACACAATGTCTACCCGTATAATTGGGGGTGCTTTGAGGCAATTAAGCTAACCAGTCACCTGTGTTGAAAGTTAGTGATGTGAGGCATAATAACATGTCTTGACCAAAACTGCAGTTCGGAACAATAATCATTATTATAACTACAACTGAGTTTGATAGTCAACGTGTGAAATAATGATACTTCAATAGGTCCACAATTGTACACACGACATCTTCGTGCAATACAAACGGACACCGCCCTTTTTATTATTTTATTAAATTACATAAAATTAAATGTATTATTACAAACTATTAACGCTATCTTAACGTTAGCAATACCTGGTGGTATTGCTAACGCCTAGCATTTCAAAAATGATAAACAAATATGGCCGCCGCGAAATGCAAAGTACGCCAAATTACGATACTATGGATGTGACAAACAGTGTGCCACTAAAACTAATTACCGGTTACTAATGCAAATACCTACTTATCCAACACTCAAAATCAAAATCAAAATCAAAATATTTTTATTTCATATAAACCTGCATGGGCACTTATGAAACGTCAGAAGCTAGGTGCACGGTTCCAAATTGTTGTTTCCTATGGAGAAGAGCCGGCAAGAAACTCCACGGTTACTCTTTTAAAAATAATTGGCTTTAACAATATTTTCAAATTACAGAGATTAAATGTATGGGAGGACAGCGCAGGCCTATCAATAAGTACCAAAACCTAAATTTAGAAAGGAATTAGTGCTGGTAATATGCTAATGTAGTGCATTCCGGGATGTTATCTGAACGGGTTGGTTGACACGAATTGGCTGGCAGTCAAAGGGAACGCTCGCAATGAGCTCGACTGACAAAGAGACGGCGAAATGTAAATGTGTGGGACTGTGGATGCTTGTCATTGTTTAGATGTTGGCTGTTTTGTGGCCAAAAGTTTCGGTACGTGGGTTTTAAATAAAGGGAATGCGTTATTTAAATTTAGATAGGTATTATGACATTTTAGGGTTTTAGCTCATCAGTAAGCCTAACTAACACTAGATTATATATATTGTAAACAAACTGAAAAATACTCACAAAATTTAGGTCAGAAATAAAATATTAAAATCTTTGTAAAACATAGTCTCTTCCTACGAATCCAAACCACGTGATCGCGAATGGCGGCGCATTGGAGACCAAAATTGTTTAAACAAACCCACATCACGTAACCGAATAAAACCGAACTTTAAAATAGCTGATTTTAATATCAGTAAAAACCGAATTGTATGGTTTCAGAGAACATCGTACTGTAAATTGCTGCAGTAATTGCAATATTTCCACCAGAATTCCGAACATGATCAGAGTTCAGCTATTATATTTCGAATAATTCCCGGAAGCTATCTATAGCAATTTAAACTGCAAAATTTCAGTCATGTAGCTCTCATGCGTCGGTCTGCATTTCAAGTATTCCAGCGCTGAAAACCGGTTATTTTCTTAGATGTGGACGTGTGCTGTTTGGATAAGTGAAACGTTCAGTTTTATTCTTCATTTATTTTTAGATCAGTGTGACTATTTGCTATTTTCATGTGAATTGAAAGCAATGCCAATTTGGGAGCTTTAAAAGTGTGCAGATTTTAAGCGAATGGGAAAAACTTTTCTACCAGTTAAGAAAAAGTCAGCTGTGGTCCGCTTACGCAATATTGTGAGTTTCATAAGCAATAGCGTTTCTCGTACATCTGCAGATTTCTAAATTTCTATATGTAAGCATATTATTGAATATGCTATTAATACTCTACCGTAATTTAGGAAATAAACTCTAGATAGCTTTATATAGAAAGGCATTTTATTGAAATCAAATCAAAATTCATTTATTCAAACTGGGCTGGTGTCAGCACTTTTTGAACGTCAAAATTACATAAGACAGTCCACCAAAAATGCCCGCCCTTCACCACTTCCTAGTGCTTTAGCTGGGAAGAAGAAGTGGCGCAACAAACTCCCCAGCAGCACAGCTGTCTGTTATATTAGAAAAACTTGATTCTATGCAATAGGTACGTAATTAACGTTACAAAACATAAAAATTAAAATATTTGCTAGAAGTCAGCTAGCACACGCCAATATACCAAAAAAATCGTTAGCAAATTTAATCAAGCAGAAATAAATAATAAACACGAAAACTTAAACCCTTAATTAAAAACGATGCAATGCGGCATTATGTTCACATAGTTGTAGCTAGAAGTAACAAATATTAAACTAGGACCTTCGATGTAAAATAAATAAACAGTTAAAACTATTAACAATAACAAAACCATGGTCAGCAAGACGACCAGTCACCACAAGCAGCACCCGTTCACGAGCATAACGCAAAGATCAGCCATAAACCCCGTCGCCATACTTATTAATAATATAAATTGTCTTTAGATGATTGCTTCAGCTCATTTAACTTAGCTATCGTTTCTCCATAATAAAACTTAACATTACTGCACATTCAAGACTTACTGATAAATGGTAGAAAGTTGAAAATTCAACTATTATGGAGAGGCTACGCTCATCACTAGCATATGAATATGTCGTAATAATATAACAGAGTAAGGAAATACAGTAGTTCAAATTATAAAACAGTAGAAATGCTACACAACTGCACTGTAATACAAGGGTACCTTACTTATTGTCGTTAAGTACTCAAATGTTAAAGATGGGTACGCAGATCAATAATTATAAAAAAAAAGTCTTTTAAACTACATTTTAGCATTTTTCATGTGTACAAACTGAATCTTCTGACCCCATCTGTTCTACAGTAGTTTCGCGTGTCTTCCCCAAAATAAATCAGAGTATTTGCATTTGTTACTAAAATATACGACCGCCTACGAGAATATTAATGGTTGGCCTACTGCCTAGTAGATGGCGTATAACTCAGGTGTCACGTCGCCATATATTATGTTTTTAAAGTGTGTTCTTGATTTACTTGTCCAATTTAGTAAACAAACATGGCGAACTGAGGCTTAGATTCTTGGAATCTAAGCATTTTTTTGTGTAGTTCATGTGGTATTGACACAGTATAATAATGATAAAGGGCGAATTTCACCAGTAAAAATTTAACGCGATAAGCACATCTAAATCACGTCTAAGACGTTTCCATCTTCAAGTGTGAAATTCAATGCTGTAGCCAGTGATTTTCCCTCGTACCCGTACCGTGTTTGTTTATCAATTGGTGACATGTTAGGATAACCACAGTGTACACAAGATTTGTGTGAAGCTACGGTATTCCACTGAAAGAAATGTCGTGGCAAGGTTTTGCGGTTTTTATGTTCTTGTTAGTTTATTGGTAGGCGTTTAAGAGATTCCGTTTGTGCATACTTGTACTTGGATATTTGTTATTTTTGAAATTTACGAGGATGTGTTAAGTTAAGATAGTGAAGCCTGGTCACGCCACGATTGCGACGGTAAGTCCCCTCTTTGAGGAGTGGCTTGAGAGGCGGTCCTCACCTTCCGCCTGACGCAGGTCCTTACCGGACACGGTTGTTCGGAAGGTTCCTGTTTCGGATAAGGCGGGAGGAAACGTCCGAGTGTTTTCATTGCAAAGATTGCCCTGAGGACACGATGGAGCATACGGTGGAGGTCTGCCCGGCTTGGGCGGAGCACCGCCGTGTCCTTGTGGAGGCGATCGGCGGCGGCGATCTCTCGCGTCCGGCCCTTGTACAGGCCATAGTACGGAGCGAGAGTGCACGGGTGGCCGTCGCTTCCTTCTGCGAAGCAGTGATGCTCACGAAGAGGGAGGCGGCGGTGAGGTAGAGGCAGTATATGCGCCGTCACGGCCCTAGCCTCCGCAGGAGACGCCCTGGGCGTCGGGAACCCCAGGATGATTCCCGGCCACCATAGGCGCGGGCTTGCGTACGGCGAGTAATGGGTACCTCGCTGTCCGGTAAGGACCAAGCCCGGGTCGACGGCGCAATGTGTTCCACGCGTGCCTCAAAGAGATGTCAGCTCCAACTGAAGAGGCCCGCAAACGCCGATGCATGCCTGCGGGTTGTTCGAAAGAGATACCGCCACCCCTGGCACACAGGCTACTGAGGGAACACGGGTGGTTTTAGTCAGTAAAAGTCTGACACACTCTCCTGCTCCATTCAGAGCGAGAGAAGTTATTTGATGATTTAACCCTCAAAAAAAGGTAGTTAAGGTATAATATATAATAAATATATTGTTGCGCCGCACAATTAATGTTTGGTTGCCACTAGCGACATCTCGTATCGAGTAGCGGAGTTAATCGTCAAGATCTTTCTATAAAGTTCGATGATGTTCTAGAACTTTCTGGAACTATCGACATGTGTTCGGTCAGGGCCGATATGTACTCGAACATTCTAGATGCTTCTACGGTAGAAGGTTCTGGAACTATCCGAGGGCCCTATATAAGCGGGAACGGAGCTCGTCCCGGGGTAGTTCATTGGAAGCGATACATGCGAGAACATCTAAAGCGATCTTCAAGTGCGACTTAAGAGTGATCCGTAGTGCTATTGTGTTGTGTTATTAGTGAGTTTAATTAAAGTGTTATTTTTGGTAATTCATATCGGCAGTTTTTAATTGTCACGAACCCCTAGCTCGTAACAATTGGTGTCAGAAGTGGGATTAAAATCATGCCGATTTTACCTAAAGACGACACGGAAGGTATCCGTACCCGGAGTCAACGCCAGCAGGAGACGGACCAGAGGCGATTTGGTGGAACAATGCCACAGGCGTCGGAGGGCCAGCTACCAACCACAGAGGCCGGCCCGTCCACAGCTGCTCCAGCATCACCAGCACCAGATTTTGCTGCTCTGATGATGATGTTGCAGGAGCAGGCCCGCCGACAGGAGGAACAGGCCCGCCGACAGGAGGAACAGGCCCGCCGACAGGAGGAACAGGCTCGCCGACAGGAGGAACA
This sequence comes from Polymixis flavicincta, assembly GCA_949987655.1. Taxonomy (NCBI): domain Eukaryota; kingdom Metazoa; phylum Arthropoda; class Insecta; order Lepidoptera; family Noctuidae; genus Polymixis; species Polymixis flavicincta. Next base: position 24,175,585 of record OX465188.1, on the reverse strand, counting down.
GGCCCGCCGTTTGGAAGAACAGCTCAAACGGGATAAAGAGGAGCAGGCCCGCCGACAGGAGGAGCAGGTTCGCCGACAGGAGGAGCAGGCTCGCCGACAGGAGGAGCAGGCCCGTCAATTGGAAGAACAGCTCAAACGGGATAAGGAGGAGCAGGTGCACCGCCAGGAAGAGCAGATGCTCCTCATAAAGGACCTTCACGCAACCTTCGGGAAAGACATGAAGGAGGTGAAGGAGAAGGTTGCCCAGCATGACAACCGCTTGTCAGAAGCTGAAACTCAGATCAGCAAGTTTAGTGACGTAATTGCTGATGTGAAGCAAGAGTTGGGTAACCTCAAACTTGGGGATGGAATCGCAGCTCTCGTAGCTACAACACCTTCGCTACGTGGATTCAAAGTGCCGCCGTACGATGGGACTTCTTCCTGGTCGGCCTACAAAATTCAGTTTGCGGCTGTCATGAAGGCGAACGGGTGGAATAAAAGTCAGGCCATGACTGCCCTCACCCTAGGCCTGCGCGACCAGGCTTTAAATGTGCTGGAAGCTCTCGGTAAGGAAGTGACTTACGAGCAGCTCGTCGAGGCATTGGAGGCTAGATATGGCGACGCTCACCTGGAACACGTGTTTCGTGCGCAGCTCAAGGATCGTGTGCAACGCAGTAACGAAAACCTGCAGCAGTGGGCCCTTGAAGTAGAGAAGCTGGTTCGAAAAGCGTACCAGTCCGTACCTGCGCTTATTGATGGGAACCTGGTGCAGGCATTCATCGACGGCATCCGGGACCTTGAAGTTAGAGCTGCTGTGAGACTCGGTCACCACGGGACGCTTAAGGACGCCTTGGCCCATGCACTGGAGGTGGAAGCTGTGCGGCAGGATCATCGTTCCCATCGCGTCAGAGAGGTTGTAGCAGCTACAGTTCGCGATCGTAAAGGATACAGCCCTAGGTGCTACGGCTGTGGGGAAAGGGGCCACCTTCGATCCAGTTGCCCTAAGCGAACTGCAGAAAGTCATGATGGCCGGTCTCCAGAGGGTAGCGCGGCTAACAGCACTACCCAGCAGCAGCAGGGAAACGAGTAATAGCCAGGACTGCGGGGCGGGTGCTGGCTGATGTTCAAAGAGCCCCAAGGATTTCGATCACACAAACCCATGACGGGAACACCTTAATCATCAAGGGTGAGATCAACGGAATGCCTTGTAAGCTGACCATAGACACGGGAGCCTCTCGTACGGTCGTCAGTTCCAAAGTTATGAGTCGGCTCCTTGGGGACTCCGCATACAACCGGGAACGCATTAAATTGGTGACAGCCACCGGTCAGCGCATACACGTCCGTGGAGAGAAGGAGATGGAGTTGAAGCTAGGCAACAGGACCTACCTGCACAATGTCATCGTGGCTGATATAATGGACGATTGCATCCTGGGTCTTGACTTTATGAGGAAGAATTTTTGCGAGATTGACGTCAAGCAGGGAGTTATGAAATGTGGACGAGAGGAACTTTTTATGGAAGGGGCGTTACCAGGGAATGTGTACAGCCTTAAGGAAATTGTTCTTCCTCCGAGATCAGAAACGATTGTGCCGGTTAGTCTTCCTCGGAATCCTGGGCAAACTCATCGTTGTGTACTCGTGGAAAGGGTATACAATGACCTTCCATGGAAAGTGGCACGAACTTTGGTCAGAGCCACCGACATCTCAGGGGTACGTGTGCTGAACCTTTGTGATCAGGAACAGACTATTGAAAAAGGCACACTGATTGGTACTTGCGAGGAAGTGGATTGGCTGCGTCAATGCCAATATCTATCGACTGGGACCCCCAGCAAGGATGCACAAACGGGAGTGACCACACTTTTAGAAGAGTGTCGCAGCGCTCTGTCTCAAAATGAGATGAGGAAGGCGAAGAAGATGTTACTGAAGTACGCCGAAGTTTTCTCCCTAAACGATAGTGACATTGGGAAGACTGGCTTAGTTCAACACAAAATAAATACAGGCGACGAGTTGCCTATCCGTCAGCGGCCAAGGAGATTGCCGGTAGCGCGTGAAAAGGAAGTAGAAACCATGATTGAGGGAATGGTGAAGGATGGTGTTATTGAACCTTCATCTAGCCCATGGTGTTCACCTGTAGTGCTGGTAAGGAAGAAGGACGGCAGCATGCGGTTTTGTGTTGACTATCGTCGTCTGAATGACGTTACGAAGAAGGACAGCTACCCTTTGCCAAGAATTGATGACACGTTGGACATGCTTACTGGAGTAAAGTGGTTTAGCACGCTGGACCTGAAAAGTGGCTACTGGCAAGTTGAAATTGACCCCAAGGACAAGGAGAAAACAGCATTCTCGACAGGAAAGGGTCTGTGGCAATTTAAAGTTATGCCGTTTGGATTGTGCAACGCTCCGGCAACGTTTGAAAGGTTGATGGAACTTGTACTAACTAAGTTGATTGGCGATGCCTGTCTGGTCTACTTGGATGACATCATCATCGTAGGCCGTACGTTTGAAGAACATCTTCAAAACCTGGAACGCGTGCTCATGAAAATCCAGAGTGCCAACCTCAAGTTGAGTCCGAAGAAATGTTCACTATTCAAACGGCAAGTTAGCTTTTTGGGATATGTAGTGTCGGAAGAAGGTATCCGCACGGATCCAGAAAAAATCGCCGCTGTCAAGGATTGGCCAGTTCCAAAAGACAAGACGCAGGTCAGAGCGTTTTTGGGGTTGTGCTCTTATTATCGGCGATTTGTTAAGAACTTTGCAGATATAGCCAAACCCCTGCATAAGCTAACCGAGGAGAAGCGACATTACTGCTGGGATGAAAGTTGCGAAATCGCATTCCAGGAGTTAAAGGACCGACTATGCAAAACACCTATTTTGGGGTACCCTGATGCAGGCAAGGAATTTATAGTTGACACAGACGCAAGTGACATAGGACTTGGTGGTGTGTTGTCTCAACGGGATGGTGATCAAGAGGTTGTGATAGCGTACTTCAGCAAGTCGTTGTCAAAGCCGGAGAGGAACTATTGTGTCACGAGACGGGAATTGCTTGCTATGGTAAAGTCATTGCAGCATTTTAGCAAATATCTTCTGGGGCGGAAATTCCACTTACGAACCGACCATGCTGCACTGAAATGGCTATTGCAGTTCAAAAATCCAGAAGGACAAGTTGCGAGATGGATTGAGCTACTGCAGGAATACGACTTTGTGGTCGAACATCGCAGCGGGAAATCTCATGGCAACGCAGATGCATTGTCAAGAAGACCTTGTCCTGAAGACTGCAAGCATTGTACTAGGCAAGAGAGTAAGGAAGTGGTACCTGTGAGGATGCTCAGGACGGACCTCAGCAACGAGTGGAAGGAAAGCCTACAACGTGCACAGCAGGAAGATTCGGAAATCAGGCCGATTCTGGAGTGGATGAAGGCCAGAGCTCCTAAACCCAAGTGGAGCGACGTCTCAGCAATGAGTTCGGTCACAAAGAGCTATTGGGCCCAATGGGACAGCTTGGTGATTCAGGATGGAGTCCTGTGCCGTAAATGGGAAAATGCTCGGGGAAACAGGTGTCATTTGCAAATGGTAGTCCCTAAAGCTCAAGTACCGGATGTTCTCCAGCTTTACCATAATGGTTGTTCAGGAGGTCATCTAGGAGTAAAACGGACTCTACTGAAGATAAGAGAACGGTTTTACTGGATCCACTGTCGGGACGATGTCGAGGACTGGTGTCGCAAATGTACAAGTTGTGCAGCTGTAAAGGGACCTCAGACGCGTAGCAGAGGTGCATTGAAATTGTACAATGTTGGTGCACCATGGGAGAGGATAGCCCTTGACGTTGCGGGGCCGTTTCCGGAAAGTGAAAGTGGTAACAAGTATTTCATGGTTGTGATGGATTACGTCACTAAGTGGCCGGAAGTCTTCGCCATTCCAAATCAAGAAGCTTCGACAGTTGCAGATAAATTAGTTCATGAAGTCTTCTGTCGTTTTGGAGTACCTTTAGAGATTCACAGTGATCAAGGAAGGAATTTTGAGTCCCAAATATTCCAGGAAACTTGTCGAGTTATGGGTACTCATAAAACAAGAACAACTTCTTACCACCCACAATCGGACGGAATGGTGGAACGATTTAATCAGACATTAGAGAGGTACCTAGCAAAAGTTGTGGAAAATCGGCAAAGAGATTGGGACAAGCACATACAACCGTTTTTATTGTCATATCGAAGCGCTGTTCATGAAAGCACATCGGTGACACCAGCTTTCGCAAACTTTGGAAGGGAATTACGGCTACCTGCAGACCTGATCACCGGAATACCACCTGATGCCCCACGCAGTATAACTGATTATGCGAGTGACTTGCGGAACAAGATGAATGACATTTATGAGCACGTCAGACGCTCAGGCTAGCAAATGTCTGAAAAGATGAAAACCCGTTATGACCGCAAAATGAACAATAAAGGGTTTGATGAAGGTTCACTAGTGTGGTTGCACAATCCCGTCCGCAGCAAAGGGAAATCTCCTAAGCTTCAAGCTAACTGGGACGGACCGTACCGGATTGTGACAAAGATCAATGACGTTACCTACCGGATACAGAAAGGTGCAAGAGGTACTCCTAAGATAGTCCACGTGGATCGACTGGCGCGTTATTATGGGGCCGATAATGCTCGGGACGAGCATTTCTTAGGTGGGGGCAGTGTTGCGCCGCACAATTAATGTTTGGTTGCCACTAGCGACATCTCGTATCGAGTAGCGGAGTTAATCGTCAAGATCTTTCTATAAAGTTCGATGATGTTCTAGAACTTTCTGGAACTATCGACATGTGTTCGGTCAGGGCCGATATGTACTCGAACATTCTAGATGCTTCTACGGTAGAAGGTTCTGGAACTATCCGAGGGCCCTATATAAGCGGGAACGGAGCTCGTCCCGGGGTAGTTCATTGGAAGCGATACATGCGAGAACATCTAAAGCGATCTTCAAGTGCGACTTAAGAGTGATCCGTAGTGCTATTGTGTTGTGTTATTAGTGAGTTTAATTAAAGTGTTATTTTTGGTAATTCATATCGGCAGTTTTTAATTGTCACGAACCCCTAGCTCGTAACAATATATATAAATATTACATGATTATTCTGTGTCAGTTATTTACGCAGCAATAAATGTATCCCTATCCACATATAGGATTATATGCTTAACACACAAATGGCTGATTTCTACTTAACAGATCATATAGATCTGGCTAATTTTCATTTTGCATTATCGTTTTGATAAGTTCTAATAGATTTGTTTTAATAATGATTAAGTAGCTCATTTATAAAAATCCAGGCTTTTTGTTTTAAAGGTATTCTTTATTTTAATACGCTACGAAATAAAATCCGCCTAACCTAATCATTTGTCGTAAAACCGCACGTATTTTGTTCTTTCGTGAAATACGAGTAATGGGTGGGTTCCTAAAAAACAGTGACAAATTAGAGGTCTTGGATCTAAGACTTGCAGCATTTTAACACCCGCAAACCTACCTATATCAGATAGGTACGTCTCATAAGTACGGTATTTGGGTATGTAAATTTTTGGCACCCGAAGAATAGGATTTGTAGGTAAAAAATGGCAGATTTCATAAGTTCACAACTGAATTCTTTCTCCATTCATTTTTGCCTAATCAAAAACTTGGCAATGTTGCTAGTACATAGCATAACATAATCGGTATATTATGTTCTTACTGCTAGGACACAGGCCTCTCTGTAAGATAGTAGGCAGTAATTATTCCACTACGCGGCCCATTGCTACTGAAGCCACATGTCTTCGAATATTGACATATAATAGGTTCATTTTATTTATGTAGTTTATTTTACATATTGTGAATGAGAGAACGTTGTAAGCTTTACAGATTAGACGATTTTCTATTCAGTATTTGTCTAAGTACCTTGTACTTATTGACAGGCCTCCACTGTCCTCCCATACATTTTATCTGTGTAATTTGAAAACATTGTATTTTTAAAAGAGTAACCGTGGAGTCTCTTGCCGGCTCTTCTCCATAGGAAACAACAATTAAGAACCGTGCACCTAGTTCTGACGTTTCATAAGTGCCCATGCAGGTTTATTATGTTCTTTTTTTTTTCACAAAGTTGTTCAAAACGGCGTAATAAGTGACAGTTATTTGCGATATTGCTATCTTTCTGAATGCACACTCGCACCACGATGAACGGACTTCTGTTTAGCAAATAAATACTTTTTATCTTATTTAAAGGGTTTGTAGGAATCGTACCTACCAGAAATAAACAATAAACATTTCCTTTAGGTATTTAATTTTAAAACCTTTCACTACCTACCATATATTATCTTAATTGGCCTAACCTTGTAATCGAATCCAAGACCTTGGCAATTATAACTAGACCAACGCTAAAATACACCAGGTTTTTGCATGTCTGCACCTATTATTATAAACGTACTTACGTCCATTCGTGTTTATTTCTTGCATGTACATTTGTGCATGTATTTACATTCAAGGTGTTAGGAAATATCGTGAAAGACTTATTTAAGAACAATATCTGGATATCGAGCTTTGCCCGGTTTCTTTATTGTTTGACTTTTTTTTTTTTAATGAAACCTAGCTAGATCAATTTATCGCCCACGAAACCCCCTCATGAAAGTCGTAAGAGCCGTTTCCGAGATTCAGATTATACATATATACATCATCATCTGCCTAGCCTTTCCAACTATGTTAGGGTCAGCTTCCAGTCTAACCGGATGCAGCTGGATACCAGTATTTTACATGGAGCGACTGCCTGTCTGACTTCTACAACCCAGTTACTGGAAAATACGATACCCCTTGGTAAGACTGGTTGTCAGACTTTCTGGCTTCTGACGACCCGTAACGACTGTCAAAGATCCACAAATGATAGGCAGAGCATACATAAAGGTTAGCGCAAGCTAAGGTGTAACCGTACAAAATTCTACATGTAGTTTCTTAATGTTCATTTTTGAATAGATAAAATTAAGTAGTTTATAACTAAAGGATTTTCCCAATTGGTTATCCTCAACATTTTTACGATTTCTTCGTCTGCCAATAGAAATAAATGTAAATGAATAATAACGGTTGTTAGCTACTATAACCTCCTTATTTTTGAAGTCGGTTAAAAATCGAAGATATTTAATTATTTAGCTTAGGTTTAGTGCATTTCGGGCAGTTGATTCGTCTACCAAACTAGCTGATTAGCTAAACTATTGATTACACCTGAAACATGTGATTGTATCGGTTGTTTTCTTGTATTGTGTTGCCTGTGAGTATTAATATTGCCAAAAGTAATAGAGTGACAGTGTTTTAAGCAACAGCCAAGATATTCCAACTTCAATGTCATTCATTGTCGAAGTGCTTTCCTTGTAATCCCTAGGTTAGTTTGGGTAGGAACCATAATTAGAACGGGAAAAAAAAACTTTTTTTATCATAACCATTTCAGCCGTCACACGTCCACTGCTGGACATAGGCTTCCCCAAATTGGAGGGATTTGCCATAATCACCACGCTTGGCAGGCGGGTTGGCGATCGCAGTATGGTGGAAAAATGTATAGAGAACGCTGCTGCCCATTCTCTAGTACTTTCCCTTAGTCGCCTCCTACGACACCCACGGGAACGAATGGGATGGTGCTATTCTTAACCTCCGGCACCACACGGAACCTTTTTTACAAAACATAAATGACCGATTTCAAATTCCGACCAGAAAGGTTTTCATTTATTTATCCCCCGAGAAACTGGCATAAATGGGTAATTTTTTCCACAGTTAAAGAAACAATGAGTGACAGATATCTAGAAATAAATAAATCCAGGCTCAGAATAACGTAAGTCCAAAGTTATATTTCACAATAGTGTAGGCTCACCTTTGTGACGTAACACGAAACTATCAAGTTACACCATTACGACAACGCTCCATTGCCCTAATATAGTTACACGTTACACCCCTTGGGTACAGCATCAGTTGCTACTTATATTTCATTGGATATTCAGCTGTTGTGATATTATCTTTATCGATCGCTTGTTGTTGTTGTTGTATGATACACTTTTGAAAACAACCGGTTGCTTCGTTTTTTTTTTTTGTTTAACTGGTTTGTTATATTTTAAGTGAAGGTGATGTGGTCTGCAATAGGTACAGTATGTTTTTTTTTAAGAAATTGACAAATTACGCCATAATTTTCTTGACTATACCTACAATATTTACTGCTGTTAAATAATGTTTCAATAGCATTTTCAAGCGCTACTGTACAACGAAGTCTTAAGTTTGATCCCCAGGTCGGGCAAGGTGACCCTCTAGAATCGATAATATTCTTTGTCCAAACACATGGCCAATTGCCAAAACTTTTAAATATTTAAATCGTGTCTTGTGTCTTTCCCACGAGGCAAATAATGTACCAAATATTATGTTTCAACAATATATCTTGCAGTTACATTCTTTTATTCATTTAAGTTCTTATTAAATACATTTTTAAATATTTTATAAAACAAAAATTTAAAAAAACATTTAAAAATATATAAAATAGGGATCCGCCGATATTGGGAGCAGGGTCCAAGCTACCGGTGGTTAGGGCTCCAGAGACAGAAACCTCCTCACGATGCGAGCCGTATCGAGGAGTACTGCCTTCTGAATCAGGCCTTTGATCCAGCCGCCTAACGAGAGCCTCGAGAGATGTTGTTCGAGGCTTTCGGCCATCAGTCCATTGGCTGATACGATAATCGGCACAATGACAGCCGAGTCCACATTCCACATGTCAACAACCTCGTGTGCTAAGTCGAGATACTTCATTTGCTTCTCTTTCTCAGCTTTCACGAGGTTCCCGTCATGCGGAATGGTAACATCGACTATCATTGTGCGGCGCGCTAACCGATCTATCACCACTATATCAGGCTTATTGGCTACAATAGTCCTGTCAGTAATGATAGATCGGTCCCAGTACAACGTGACATGGTCATTTTCAAGAACTGGGTCGGGCACATACTTGTAATACGGTACCTTCGCAGTTACATTTATTATTATGTTCATCCCACACGTTCCTGACCTATACAAGAGTACTTATATATGCATAACACTACAATTACCAATCTATACAGCTGACAGTATACATACAGCCACAGATTGCACAATTAAACGCAGCGACTCAATTGATCATGTACAACGCAGCCCGCAGTTCAATTGTTTGCGTCGAAGCCCCGAGACGGATCGCCTCGATCTGCATCCACGTGATAGCACTTTGTCTGTACCTCTAATGACCTGTTAAAAACATACGGGGAAGGAATTGCGGCGGGAGCTTGCAGCCGTGTGGTGTTGGGCGTAAAAGAATAGCACCATCCCATTTCTTCCCGTGGGTGTCGTAGAAGGAGACTAAGGGACTTACTAGAGAATGGGCAGCAGCGTTCTCTATGTATTTACAACCATAGTGCGATCGCCAACCCGCCTGCCAAGCGTGGCGATTATAGTAAAACCCCCGTTTTGTGGGAGGCCTATGTCCAGCAGTGGACGCGTTTAGGCTGAAATGATGATGATGATGACACATTATAAACACATTAATACTATGCAATAGCATAGTATTAATGTGTTTATAATGTTTCCCAATTTTGGAATATTTACTTACTCGGTTGCATAGTGCAGTAAACAACGCTGCACAAGTTTTAATATGAGTACTACCAATAAGCTCGATACAAATATAACTGGTAACAATTGGTTTGGAATTAAAAGTGAAACAAAGAAAAGAAAACCTTAGAAAAGAAGATGCTTTCATACGAGGCAGATTTGATGTCTTTTAGTGAGATAAAATGACCGTAAACCGCCTAAGATGGTATTGACGCACTAAAAGACGCAATGAATATATCTGACAGAAAAAAAGAGCGCCATAGGTCGTCCGACATTGACTTGGAAAGAGACCTCAAGAAAGCCCAATTGCTTGAACCGACAATCCAAGATAAAAAAAAAACTTGACACAGAAAAGTGAAGAGTCACTCGTTGACCTACTGTGTTAGAAGTTAATAAAGGTACACTGTGGCACTATCAAAAAATTACGCGATCTTCTCTTATTGTAGGTCCTATCTTTCGACCGTCATCTAACCAGCCAAGTCCGTGTAGACCAGTAACCGGCCGTGTTCGTAGATGTTCAACATCGTTCACAATCATAACGTAGATCTCTATGTTTCCACATTAAGGCACACAATGACCAGCTCTTGGCTAACGTCCAACTATCCGAAATTACCCTTATTTTAGCAGTTACGATTAATTGGACATAGAGGGAATGACAATAGTCTAGTCTAGCTTTAGGTCATAGATAATAGGTCTATAAAAGCTAGGCTTTGTCTTGAGTAGCGTATTCAGATTTGATGGTCCTGATTATTGCATCAAAATGAACAAAAAGACCTTCACGATAGATTTTCTGCATGGTTAAAAGTAGACCAGTTGAAGTCTAATGTAATTAATATGCTGTCTCGTTTATCCAATTTACCAATAAATCAGGGATCTGCTATTTATCCCTATTTGATGACTAATATTAACCACTAGTAGGTTAGTCTGCTGCTGCTATTGCTGATCATGAGATCCTGGGTTCGGTTCCCGGGTAAGGCAAAGTGTTATTGGGTTTGTTCACCTGAAATTTCTCAGTATCAGTCTGGAGTATGGATTTCCACGTAGTTGAAGGCAATAGGCTCGCCTCCTATTACATGGGCCTTAAACGTAACTGGCGAAATGTAAGTGTACCATAGCTCCACTTCTACCTGATCCTTCGGGGATTACAGGCGTGATGTTATGCTGTCATATTACACACTAGTTTTTGCCAGCGACTTCACCCGCGTGGCGGTCAGAAATTATCTCACGGAAAATTACTATCCGAATAAAAGTATCTTACGTGTTAATCCAGATTATAAACTATCTGCATATCAAATTTCATCCATATCTGTTAAAACGTTTTTGCGTGATTGAGTAACAAACATCGAAACATTCAAAACTTTCACATTTGAATATTAAGTAAGATTCACTTAAAAACTTAATGCTGCGCTCGGAAATTTATATTGTGACTGTGGAACCAATAATAAGTCTAGTAAATATTAAGTAGTTACTACTTGCATCTTTTAATCATACCTAAACTCCACCAATTTGATCACAGACAATTCGGGCCCGTTCAAATTCTCCCCTCGTACATTTCAACCGTAACTCACCAATACAAGATCCAACGACGCTTAATTGCCGCAATTAGTCCGCATCCATCTAAACGTACCTCCGTTCAGTGCCGCTCCATCTATTCTCCCGTATGTTCCAACTATCGTACACTGATTAATAGAACAGACATCTGATAATGCTCACAATTTGTTATCACTGCCCTGTTAATTACTTTACGGACATTAGTCAAACGCCAGCCAGTGGTAATGGCAAGTGATTGGGTTAGGAACGTTCCCATTTATCTGCTGTTACGTATAGTGTTCGTATGTTTGTACTAGTGGTCGGCCAGTGGTCGAAATTCGAAAATAATTAATTAATTTAGAAATACTTTTTTTTATTGCTTTCTAAGAAGGAAAAGGATCTCCTTATAAACTTTCACTGTGCAAAATGTTATACTCCTCCCTCCGCGTAGTTTTCGTAAAAGGGGTACAATTTTTTTGCTTCACGTATATCTTCTACTAATATTGTAAAGAGGAAAGATTTGGTTGTTTGTTTGCATTGAATAGGCTCCGAAACTACTGAACCGATTTGAAAATTTTTTTCACTGTTGGGAAGCTACACTATCCCCGGGTGACATAGGCTATAATTTATTATTAATCAATTTAATTCAGAACTCATTGCATTCCATAACTTGCTAGTAAAAAATACTTAAAACTATGTTAGTAAAATTAATAATTATTAAAAAAAAACTGAGCTATTAAATTAAACAATATACAAAATTGAGCTACTTCACATTAAATAGGGCACCACCCGAGCCGTGAACTGAATTCCAGTGCCTCACAACCGGGCAATCAACCCTTTCCAATATGGTATTCAGAAGGCCGTTGGTGCTGTATCGCACGCGGCGCATCAGGGAGGCTACTCTCTTACGAACAATCGCCCTAAAACAATCCGTATTGGCCTTAGCAAACATACCTGATGCACTGCAAAAGCGAGGCAACCCCGACAGCATCCTGAATCCATTATTGTAAAGGACCCGCAGGGCATCGAAAGATCTACGCGTATACCGAACCCACAGGCTGCAGGTATAAAATGACTGGCAGTAAGCCTTAAAAAGAGCAATTCTTACATCCCGTGAGCACCGTGCAAACCTGCGCGCCAGCATATTACATCTCACTGCCAACGCCGTACGTTCCCGCTCTATATCCAAATCATCTGAGAGGTCCCCGGTGACCCAGTGCCCCAAGTACTTGAATTTGGTGACCCTACTTATAGGCATTCCTCCAAATGTGACCGGTGGAACGGTTTTCGGACACTTACTACCCGCCTTGAAAATAAGTAGTTAGTAGTTAATTTATCCCCGTATTCCTACGGGAATGGGAACTACGAGGGTGTAACCGCGGAGCGCTGCTAGTAGATTAATCAAACTACAATTTTCTTACAAAAACTCAATTTTTCTAGGAGCACGACTGCCAGTTCCCTGACATAACCAGATATGGCACCTAAACTATAATTAATCACGGTCCGCCTCCAATATCGCTTACTGATTTATAGATCCTTCTACTAATTACCGTCGTCTGAGACGTATTTGCTATTACCGCGCACTATTATGTAATCACTTCACCGGCATCAGTTACATGTTAGGTACCATTAGTTACGCTACTAGTACTTCTGATAATCCCTTCAACTATGCTAAATTACCATTTGCTTGTGGTTCACATCGATACTGAAACGGTGTAACTCAATAGCTCTCGCTCTAAAGGTTCATGCACACACAATATTCATGGTACCGTATACCGCATGTATAAGTAGGACAAACTATATATTTGGAATATGGATTAAAATCGACGAAGTCTATTTTAAGGTCACGGTAGAGGTCGTCATTTCTAATGTACCATGGTGCATTTATAGCATCCCAAAGTACTTTATTTTGGAATTGTTGAATTATTTTAACGTTACTTTGTTTGGTACAGCCCCAAAGTTGGATGCCATACGTCCAAATTGGCATAAGAATTTAGTTGTATAATATAATTTTATTATGTACTGACAGGCAGAATTTCCAAATAACCAATACATACTGTCATAACGTATTTCAAGTTCCTGTCTTTTCTTTTTGATGTGACATTTCCAACGCAGCTTGGCGTCAAGAGTTATGCCAAGGTATTTGGCTGTATCCGCGTGGTGTCGGACGTAAAAGAATAGCACCATCCCATTTCTTCCTGTGGGTGTCGTAGAAGGCGACTAAGGGACTTACTAGAGAATGTGCAGCAGCGTTCTCTATGCATTTTACCACCATACTGCGATTGCCAATCCACCTGCCAAGCGTGGTGATTATGGCAAAAGTCTTTTTAACCCCCGACGTAAAAACGACGGGGTGTTATAAGTTTGACGTGTGTGTGTCCGCCTGAGGTAACATAGCTCCCGAATGGATGAACCGATTTTGATTTTGTTTGTATGAAATATGAATTAGTCGGGAGTGTTCTTAGACATGTTTTATCAAAATCGGTTCAGCCATTTGAAAATTATCAGCTCTTTTCTGGTTTATGAAGGGATTTGACCATCTTGCACGATTCTGATCAAGTCGAAATTTGGTATTCTATTACTTCAATGATATTAGACGAACAAATAACCTGAAACTGATGCTGGAACAACAATGCCTTGATTAAAATATTACCTACAACTTAAAAGGCCAATCATTATAATTTTTTAGTGTCAGGGGCTTACAAAATGTTTAATTTTACTTTTTTTGGGGGAGGCTTATGTCCAGCTCTGGACGTCTTTCGGCTGAAATGATGATGATGATTTGGTTATATTAGCTAATTTATTATTTACGTATATATTCTTTTATCTTAAGGAAAACTGTAAAGAAATGCACTTTCTTTGGATATTGCATTTTTTTTTTTGCAGTTTCTTATTTATATCCAGAACACTATCTCACTGCGCAATAATAACATAGAGTGATAATATGTTTGTAATAAAGTAACACTTTTATTTCTTGGTTGATTGTATTCATAGAAGAACGTAAGCATAGTAGCCTACATTATTTCATACTGCCACATACATATCTTCAATAAAAACTTTTTGCTTTCACATTTTAGTTATAGTAGGTACCTGTCCCACGCAAATTCAAAATTTCATCAACCTTGGGGTATTCTCAAAGTCAATCAAATCAAAACAATGCATATGTATGCGATAGCTGCAATCGTGGTTGATTTGCTGTCATTTTTTGAAGAGTTGCGTTCTCTGTCTCCGAAACTCATCATCAGATCTATATGAAATTCAAATAGTAATCCCATTCGGAATAAACCCCTTTCGAATAAAAAAAGACTTTTGCAAATCCGTATGACGGAGTAATGCCCGAAAATACATTAAAAAAAAAAAAAAACATAACGAATTGATAACCTCCTTCTTTTTAAAGTCGGCTAAAAACAAGTTTTGCTGCCATGACAGTATTCTTGGAACGAAGTTCTTTAACGCAGCTTGCGGTAAGAGTAAAATTGTAGAAATGATCACGTAACGAAAAAGCTTTATGCCCCCTCCATGCGATTATTTATTGTATTTAATGGGAAGATACATAAAGAGAGTCAGTTTTTTCAAGGAGTTCGAGGGTTCTGAAACCGATAGCAAGGTCAAAATGAAAATCCAAAATGGCGGTTGTGAGGAAACGACGTTCCAATCCGAGTTGAAAAAAAAAACCATAAAGAACTTTGTTCCTGATGGGGATCCCCCGACCACACACTTTTTCAACAGCCATCGCCATCGACTGCATTTATGTGGGTAAAAAAAAAGCCATAAATTAATTAAGGCAATTTTTATTCTAAACATTTTTTAGTTATTTTAGGAGATTCTGTCGAAACGTTGAGACAAAAATGCAAATATTATATTGTGTTTATCAAATCTATGTTTGGTTAGTATTTGGCGCTGCCACATTCTCCTTTGTACGCAAACTTAGCTCCGGCACAGGCCATTCTGAAAACAAAGAAAAAGATACCATTGATATGCGTTTACATAATCATAATCAGTCTATAAATTCCCACAGTTGGGACACAGGCCGCCTCTTTGTGGGAGGAGTGCTCCTCTACTGGTGGATATCGCTATTCCCCAGTCCCAGTAGTTGGTCCCATACAACTTTCGAAGTAAAATTCCAACCCTAAGGGTAAGAAAAAAGGGATGATTGATTGTTTACTCACAGATTTTAATACTGAGTTATGTATTCCAAAAAGTAATCAAAAATTAAGCATGTAGTAATTAGTAGATTAAAGCCACAAGGACAAAGCTAGTTTATTATTTTTTTACTTTTCGGTTTTTCGGCGGTTTAATTTTTTTGTTAAAAAGTTTTTTAATCATCTAATAATAATAATAATCGTTTATTGGGAATAAAAAAACAAAAACATACAAATACAGTGTTAAACGATGGCAGCTGCAAAAGTTAAAACTGTGGCGCAGCTACCAACTCCCGACTCATAGTGAGAGGGTACGAGTATGTTGTTCCAAGACATAACAAAGGTATTTATAGAAGAAAATAAGGAAAATAAAAATTGTATAAAAAAATATTGAGATATTTGAGAGTGCCGTGTGTGTGAGTACCTAATGTAGTGTAAGAGACAACACACAATCACCCCAGCCCAGCCAGCCCAGCCCAGTAGGGCCCGAGTGGTAGATTACGGCCCACTCCCTCTCATCGAGAAGAGGGCCTGTGTCCCAGCAGTGGGAACATAGGCTGATTATGATAGCAGCAATCGAAATATACAATCTGTGAATGTCAACCTATTACGGTTCATAAGGGCCTTTAGTGTGCGATGGTTTATAAATACAAAAATGATGTCCCGTGATGCACCAAATATTAGCCTTCAGTCTCTATAAACGATTATTCTATTCGCTATCGTTGTAATTAATATATGTTTGTTTATGGAAGCGTATGCGTCGCAACAACGCACAACAATGTGTTATACTATACCCCACATAAACCGCAACTATCTCAAACTTCTATGAGTGTAACATAATTATACAACATCTTGGAAACTTCGGAACAAGATACTAAGTAGTGATGAAAGGGGTCCCAAGAAGTTGATGAAGATTCCAAGAGCAGTACCTACGTGTACCACGTAGGTCAGCAGGGCGGATTTTTGAGAAGGGGCACTAAAGGATTTAATCCTGGTGCCGCGTAGTTATCACTATCATAGTAAAAAGTAATAAAACGTTTAATTTACATAAAAAAGGTGCAATATTTTCAACTGAAGCTTTGACTCCTTGGCCAAGTACCGCCTAGTACCTGTGTTACAGGTATTAGTGTCTTCACCCGTTTTTCGAACATGAATAATTTATGCAATAAAATTACATCACTATCACACACACATATTATAAAACAAAACCATGCCCCGCGTCTGTCTTTCTGAACGCTTGGTAATGTTCCCTCAGCTGAGACACAGGCTTCCTCTCTTTTGAGGGAGTGGAGGGGGTGGGATGTCTGACCACAACAAACACAAAAACTACCGACGGTTTCATATAGTTTTCATCAATGGACGGAGTGATTCATGAGGAAGGTTCAGGTGTATAATTCATTCCAGTTTTGTGTAAATTGGCTGAAATATGACGATGATTGTTGAAGATGTCGGAAAAAATCATCGGCTAGGAGCATTACTGACGTGCACTACGTAAACCAATAAAGTTATATAAAAACAGTGTAAAACGGAATAAGTCCATAATCCGGGCAGAAGATCCCGTGAGATATTTTCCGACAACCACGCGACGCAGCCGAGTGATTTCAAAAAATCATGTTTTAGAGTTCAATTCAGACGTTTGAGAATCTACACATTTACTTATTACTATTTACTAAATAGTGATACGTGTCCTTGCTGCCCCGTCACAAAAATCCAACCAGTAGACAAACTAAATATAAAATATGAAGTTGCTTGAGAACGTCACCGATCTTGTGGTCTGCGCGGCTGCTGAGCGTGGCGTACAATGTTTGATCCCTGATTCGTTCAAAGTGTTATTTGGCTTAACCATTGGTAAATTGTCAGTAGCCTGGAAAGCCCAGCTACACGGAACTCATCACATGCCTGGTAAAATGTGGGTTTCGTATTTTTGATTCATGTACCTATCTATGACGTCATCTTCGGGGAATACAAACGGAACTGAGTCGACATTTATATTTAAACTAGCTTTTGCCAGCGGCTTCGCCAGCATGGAGGTCGTAAATTATCCCACGGGAACGTACTACCGGGATAAAAAGTATTTTCCAGGTTACAAACTATCTGTATGCCAAATTTCATTTATAGATTTATTTATATTTATCTGTTCAGCCGTTTTGCGTGATTGAGTAACAAACATCCAAACATATAAACATTTAAAATCTCATACATATTTAATTGTGGCATCATCGTGCTGAGATACCATCATCATGCCTTTTGGCATAGTACACCATAGGACCTCATGTTTTTTTAGGCTTCCGTGCCCAGAATGCAGTGCAGTAGTGGCCCAGTGGTAACGAGTGCGAGTGTAGGTTCGAACCCAGACAAGCATTTTACTTTGTATAAATTATTTCATCACCACTGCTCTCAAAAACGGTGAAGTAAAACATCGTGAGAAAACCGACATGTCATAAATCCAAAAACACGTAGACATGTGACATCTACCAACCCGCACTGGGCCCGCGTGGTGGATTACGGCCCACTCCCCCTCACTCGGAGGAGGCCTGTGTCCCAGCAGTGGGAACATTAAAGGCTGATTATGACCAAGACTTATGACCCAAAATGTGCCAACGGATCCTATTACTAAGCCTCCGCCACCCGTTTGTCCATCCATCTGTTCGTTTGTCTGTCAGTGAGCTATATCTCATGAACCGGTTAACATCTTTTTAAGGTATATTTCTAGTGCCGCTTTAAAAAAAAAATTTAAAAAAAATGAAGTTGAAAAAAGGGATCTTTCAATCAAGATATTATGTATTTTATTTTTTTGCCTTGTGGTACGGAACGCTTCGTGTGCGAGTCAGACTCGCACTTGGCCGGTTATTTTTTCATGTGAGAACTCATGTTTTAATTTGTCTATTGGTGTTCTTCCTGTGCGAGTTCTAATAAATATTTTTTCTCTCTTCTTCTCATTTCTACGTTATGATGAGAAAATTAAACTTAGCAAAAATATAAACATACAAAGAAATATGGCAAAATAAACGTTACTAAAGCCGCTCTGTCGATGTTCTATGTTAAGCAACGCCGATAACGGTTCGTGGATTGGTGACTATCCATTCCACATCGACACTAATCCATGCCTCGGAAAACACGTTAAGGAGTTTATTTCGATGTAAGCCCGATTACCAGACAACCAGTCTAGCCAAGGGTATCGTGTTACCCATTAACATGGTTGTGAAGGTCAGACAAGCAGTCGCTCCATATAAAATACTAGTCTTCAGATGAATCCGGTTAAAGTGGAAGCTGACCCCAGATTCTTGGGAAAAGGCTAGGCAGATGATGATAAAACTTACTGGCAGGAGTTTCCGTAGGTGACTCCATCCTTGCCACACACAGGATCGAAGACCGCTGGACAGAAGCAGCCTTTCCGTGCGCTCGTCATCATGGCACTCACCAGCACCAGGAATAGGGTGAATACTGGAAACAAAAAAAGTTATGTGTGTAACATAACAGTCATATAGAGACAGCATATTATACGAATGCATGTTGGTTTAAGCATTGAGTAATTTATGCGTGCTACCAAATGTTCTTGCTTTGGTATTGTTCGTCAAATAGTTGAGGTGCTAAAGATCTGAGTTGAGCTGCATGATTACTGATAAATTCGTTCAGTGATTAGACAGGTCCACTCATTCTGTGTGGTTCTTTCCATATAAGACCATTTCAGAGACCAATCCACATGGTTATCAATTATGATCTGACCAAGATTATGTCTGGACTTTAAAAGAGACTGTGGCCTCTCAGTTTGATTCGGCCTGTCTTCTCAGAGTAGTCAGATAGCCGACCTCATCTAGTTTTAAAAATATGATTGACGTGTAAAAGTGTTTTTACAAACCTACTTATACATAGATAATAATTTCTCATTAAAAAAAAAACATAACATAAATATTTCAAGTGATTGAAGTGAAAATTACTACTGGGTTAGTTGGAACAGTAAGTTTTAAATAAAACAATGTGCTGTCACATTGAAAATGTAGCTAGTAAAGTTACGTAATTATGGTTAGAAACTTATTTCTCTATTGCGTTGTCCCATTGACGGGCAAAGGCTTTGGGATCTCTACTCTCATTTAACTAATTAATTAAGATATAGTCGTGGAAATATTGACATGCTATGACGCATGCTAAAGCACATTGGGGGACTGTCTGGTATAATTTTTCCATTCTCAGCATCATCACACACTCATCATCACTTCAGCTGGAAGACGCCCATTGCTGGGCATAGGCCTCCCCCAATTTGGGAGGGCTTACCATAATCGCCACGCTTGGCATGCGGGTTGGCGATCGCAGTATGGTGGTAAAATGCATAGAGAACGCTGTTGCCCATTCTCTAGTTAGTCCCTTAGTCGCCTTCTACGACACCCACGGGAAGAGATGGGATGATGCTCTTCTCTGATTCTTTACGTCCGGCACCACACGGTACATTCTCAGCATACTTTGAATAAATTGCTTTTTATTTTATTTACCTCGCTTGATATAAGACAAGAAATGAACATAGACAATAACTATTATATGATTACTGAACCAAGTACGTGGACTACACAACAAAGACTTTATTTATTTAAAAAAAAAAGAAAAGAAATTGTTTACCCAAAGTAAGTTTCATGTTGTCCTTGCGAAATCACAATTTGATCACGACTAATGAATAATGTATTTGACTGTCTTTTATACAAAGCATCCACGATAAGTCGTTCGTACGTTCAGTTGGCGCAAACGTTGGTCAAGTAACGCACCAGCATTGTTGGCCAAGTGGGGCGGCCAATGTTTTATGTATGTTGGTCTTGCACTTGAGGAAATTGGAACCGGGTGTATTGCAATTAATTTGTGTTATTTGAATACGAATTGTAAAATAAAGATTAAAGACTTGACTTGATAAAACTAATTAACTGCTCTTTAAACGAATGCCTGAGTTCAATAAAGGAGATAATCCATTTTAAGGCTGATATAATTATGAAAGGGCGGAGCATACTCCTAGACCCTAGTTTTACTGGCAATAGAAATTCATCACCATCATCATCATTTCAGCCGAAAGACGTCCACTGCTGGATATAGGCCTCCCCCAGGTTCCTCCACTTTGACCGGTCTCGTGCTTCCCACATCCAGTGGATACCGGCGGCCTTCATCAGGTCATCGGTCCACCTTGTGGGAGCCCTTCCCACTCTACGTCTTCCGGTACGCGTTCGCCACTCCAGAACTTTTCGGCCCCATCGGCCATCTGTTCTGCGAGCAATGTGCCCTGCCCACTGCCACTTAAGTTTGGCAATTCTTCGGGCTATGTCGGATGTCAATAGAAATTACTACCTACTACTGTTGTTAGATTATGATTATTCTTAAATGAAACCATATTGAAAATAACATTTTTCATGCACATAAATCTCCGCTGGGAATGATCCTACAGAATTTGGTCCCCTAGTAAAAAGTAAACAGAAAAACAAATTCTAACTGAATATAGGTACCCTTTTTTTGTTTCTGGCACTTTTACATTTTGCTTGTGTATGGAAAGTTAAATTATGACCATTCGATCAAATAAGAATTATCGTCCAAGAGATATTTAGTTAACACAATATGTCGTGACTTCGACATACGTATTTTTATTTATACGGAACGGGCTTTCCAAATGTTGGTAATACTATTTGAGATTAGGAAACGCCTAAGTTTACCTCGACAATTATGACTATTAAGGCAATGCCTAGTTTTAGTATTTTTCTGTATACCAACAACAGTGTAATCCACCAATTTGATTGCCAGTAGTACTGGTTATGGAATGAAATAAGCAGATATTAGCGTGTAAAGTTGGGTTGATGTATTTTGTTACTTATTTCTGACAATTTTACTTCTGGTATTATTTAAATCAATAAAAGAAAGGCAGATTAATGCAAACAAAATTTAATTTAAACATTTTACCACAACAAACTTCGTTTGAAACGTTAAAATTAATGCGTTAATTTTTTTCGTGTTTCGCGAGACTAGTTTTGTTAACGTTGCATTTACTGATTTGCTTGCTCCCCCAGTGCGCAGGCCATACTGAAAATAAAGACAACATAAATAATGACTTCAAATATGCTATTTGTAAAAACTTAAATCTACTACGAAGTAATTCTTCTATATGTACATAAATTAGTCTGTTCTCGCGCTGTCTTTGTAACCGAATTGTTCTTTGCAACTGCGCAACGGTTTATGATGCGGCTTTTACTTACATCATTATGAAAATGTATTCTAGAAGGTTTTAATGAATTTATATTAAACTTACATATAATAGAGTTATCTCGATGTTATGTCAAGTCGTAAAACCGTGCGACACTGAGGCAGGTCGGTAGTAATTACGTGAAAATGAAATGAAGACTTACGCGCAACTATTACTGTACTTGGTTCCATCGGGTCCATACACGGGGTCATACTGTGTGGTGCAGTAGCAGCTCGCGTCGCTCATCATGGCCCCCATCAGCACCAGGATGAGAGTGAATACTGAGGAGAAACATACAGGTTGTGATTAAGAAACTAAACGATCGAATAATTCCTTGATATTTGGTCACATACAAGCCTTTTAGGTACTTCTTGCCAGCGTCAGGTCAGAACCATGGTCTTCTTATGTCTAACCTAACGAGTCCTCGTTTGTCAGCATGACGAGTAGTTTTACTCGCCGTATGCTGACCAACGAGGAGTTGTAGGAAACGTCATGTTATGTCGCGGGTATACGATGTCACAAAAAATCATTTGATTATACGAAATCATTGTGACTCCGGTTATACGAAAACCGAAACCGAAATATTTTGTTACGTGCTCTGTCTTGTTTATACCTTTTAGTTGTCATTTTGTCGTAGTTAGGCTTTAGTTGTAAAAGTTATTTTTCTGCAAAAGTAAGTTTCGCATTTAAGTATGGGATTTTTTCGTGCCAACGGTTGAACATACATCCTAGAAAAAGCACTATGTACCTACAGATTACTTCATATATAAGTACATGTGAGTATAGAGAAGACGACTAATAGATACGTATGAAAGAAGAATACATATTGCACCGACCCCGAATAAACTGGGAAAAAGGAAAAGAAATGTTGATGTTAGACAATTTGTAATGTTTATCTCTCTATCTGCGCATTCAAATATTTTTCAAATTGCCAATTTGTTTTGTTGTTTTGATCACAATCATTTGAGGTCAGATGGACCCTACGCGAGGAGCACGTAAGCTTTTTAACGCGAGTAACCGAGGATTTAAAATAAAATATTTGTGACAGACTTACCCAACGCAAATAATTTCATCGTGTCTTAGCTTACGGACGGACGTATTTTATACAAAGCAGCTGTGATAAACATAGATTGGAATAGATAGTCTCATTCACTGGATTTCATTATATTTTTATGTCATATCTTAATATTGACATCTCATAAAAGTACTAATCACGGAGTTAAAACAAAGAGGAGACGGCCTAAGCAACTGTGCACTGTGATTCTCAACCAGGTCCTGACGTCATCACGT
This sequence comes from Polymixis flavicincta, assembly GCA_949987655.1. Classification (NCBI taxonomy): domain Eukaryota; kingdom Metazoa; phylum Arthropoda; class Insecta; order Lepidoptera; family Noctuidae; genus Polymixis; species Polymixis flavicincta. The sequence continues at coordinate 24,152,845 of OX465188.1, read as the reverse complement.
GGGCGTGGCCTTAGTCAGTGTATTGTTGGCGTTCGTCCTGTCAAGTTCTGTGCACAACTTTGTACACATTCCCATTTTATAGCATATTCGAGCTAGAAGAAAAAAAAGAATGAAATGTTGTGTTTTATCTTGTAAAAACTACTCAGATAGACGTTCTGTTGCTATGGATGGCATCACATTTCATTTCTAAGTAATTTTATGAGTAATTTATCAACATAGTTCTAGAAAAATCTCTAAGCGTCGGGCTTTTCAGTATATAATTCTACCCGACACTAGATGGCGACACTTTGTGTCATGGGAAATAAAAATATTTAGGTATGTACGTAGAGCTCAGTGTTAACATATTTTAAAATTATATGTATTGAGATTTGTTCAACATTCATTCTTAAATACCCTTTAGTTGCCAAAATTATATTTTTGTAGTTCATAGACCATTTTGTAAACAGGCCGCCATTTGTCGTCAACTATGAACGACAACCGGAAACATAACAAAAAGACAGGGCCGTAATTAGAAGCCAATTAGTGTACCAAATGTCCGCGGCTGTCTCATATATGGAATTACTCATAAAAATACAATCTCCTATAAATTAAATATTCTATCTACAAAAATGTATTTAAAGTACTTTCTCTCCGTGAGACAACTAAGTATGGTAGTTGTTGTTTACTTAATTAAAAGATCTTAAAGCCTACCTAATTTATTTAGTTTTTTAAATGATGTACGAGTATGTTCAGATTTCTTTCCGAATATGATCTAAGATAGCAATGGATGACAAAAATTAATATCACTATTTCAATACAAATATGGATAGTTCGCAAAATTAGTAAAAATACCGGAGTACTCCCGGTACGACAATAGAGTATTTTACTCTATATGAGAAAAAATCTATAAATATATTATTAGATAGCTTAGGCAAAAAGCAGTCCGAAAATGTTCGTTTTAGTTTATGAAATAACAAAATAAATTTCAATTCAAAGATTTCAGTTTTTTTATCTGTTTTTGGACACCACGTAATTGTAACCGCCGTGCTATTACGTAATAACGCTGTTTAAACTAATCAACTGAACAACTATATATGTACTTTTACTATTTTCGGAACCAAAGTAATCTTTATTGAAATATTATCTTACATTCAGGAACAGCAAACCAACGATAAGTAGAATAATAAATCATTTTTTTTAATTTATAAACAATTAACATACAAAATATCAGCACATTTGTTTACACAGCAAGCTGACCTCATACCCTCAGAGCAATATGGCGTCCACTGCGTTCAGCGTTTTCGTCAAATAACGCGCGAAAAATGAAAATGAAAATGAATTTTTATCGCACTAATCGATTCAATAAAAACGTTGTGTTTTTTGTGGTTTATTACCATTTTAGAATCTAAATAAAAAATGGATCAAAAATGGGTCTGATACCCTATTCTGAGTACGACCCTGTTGCATCCTGCACTTAGTGACATCTAGTGTGAGATAGTTACGTAACTTCAAAATAAAATAAACAGAACGGGCGAGTAGTTTTGCTATTGACCGGTAGATGGAATAAAGAAGTGGGCGGGATCTAACACCCCCCTCACCCCGCAAATTGTCACGCATTGTTTCTTAGGGAAATCTGATTACAACAGCTCCTTCCTCTTTGTATTAACTCCGTGGTACTAATACAACAGAATTACGGGATAAAAAATGGCTAGATAATCCATTATAAGTAATTGTGCAATTATAAGTTATGGTGTGGTGCCGGACGTAAAGAATAGCACCATCCCATATCTTCCCGTGGGTGTTGTAGGAGGCGAATAAGGGACTTATTAGAGAATGGGCAGCAGCGCTCTCTATGCATTTTATCACCATACTGCGATCGCCAACCCGCTTGCCAAGCAGTAGAATTATTTAATAGGTTGCCTACTGACTTAAGATCCTTGATTTACAAAGGTACTCTATTTAAAACTAAACTTAAAGCATTCTTATTGAAAAGATGTTTATACTCTGTATCTGAATTGGGGACGAATGATAGTACATAGTTTTAGTATTTATTAATTAGTTTATGACATTAAATTTAAGCAATACTATTAGATTTTATTATTTTCTTTTATACATATTCTGTATATTTTTAAATATTTTTATAAAAATGATTTAAAAAAAACATTTAAAAATATAAAAAATTGTAGCCCACCGGTATCGGGAACAGGGTCCAAGCTACCGGTGGTCAGGGCTGCTGAGAGAGGAACCTCCTCACTATACGCGCCGTGTCCAGTATAACTGCTTTCTGGATCAAGCCCTTGATCCAGCTGCCTAACGAGAGCCTCCTGAGGTGTTGGTCGAGGCTCTTGGCTATAATACCATTGGCCGTCACGACTATCGGCACAATGACTGCTGTATCCACATCCCACATGTCGACAACCTCGCGTGCCAGGTCAAGATACTTGATTTTTTTATCTTGCTCAGCTTTCACGAGGTTCTCGTCATGTGGGACTGCTATATCAATAATCATTGTGCGACGCTCTAGTCGATCTATCACCACTATGTCCGGCTTATTGGCAACAATAGTCCGGTCAGTGATGATAGATCGATCCCAATACAATGTGATAGTGCCATTTTCGAGAACTGGGTCGGGCACATACCTATAGTACGGTACTTCCGAATCCACAAGACTGTATTTCACAGCAAGTTGCTGGTGGATAATCCTGGCTACAAGGTTGTGCCTATGCAAGTAGTCTCCGTTAGCCAGACGAGAACAGCCAGAAATAATGTGTCGGATTGATTCTCCCGGACGGTGGCATGCCCGACAGATGTCAACCGTGCCATCCTTCACAATATATTTCCGGTAGTTGTTCGTCATCATAACTTCGTCCGTAATTGCAAAGACAAAACCTTCGGTTTCTCCGAAGAGATCACCGAATCGTAACCAGGATACGGACGCTAAGAAGTCTACATCTGGTCCATGTAGGACCCTATAAAAGCGCCCGTGAAGCTCTTTGCCCTGCCATACCTCCCTGCGGTCATTAGTATCTAATACTTTAGGTTTGCGCCAGTTCTCGTTAGCCAAGGAGAGCGGGGTGAGTCCCTTGTCCACTGAGACCACATCTCGGTGCATCCCCACGTCGGCTTCTAAGAAATCTTCCCTGAGACTGCATATCTCGCGATTGTGGAGGGTCTGAGCGTTATTATTATTATTGAAATTCATAATTTATTACTTTTCTGTTATGTTAATATTAATGTACAAAATATTTCAGACACAATGCGAATTGTTGTATGAATAAATAAATAAATAGTGGCAATTATGGCAAACGCCCCCAAATTGGGGGAGGCCTATGTCCAGCAGTGGACGTCTTTCGGCTGAAATGATGATGATGATGATGATGATGATGATGAATTGTGCACAATTTATGCATCATTTCTGTACTTAAATTACCGACACACAGTTTATTTTTATAGAACACATGAAGGGGGCGTAACACTTTTTCCCTATGTGACTATCTAACTATCTACCAGTCAACTTCTACCGCAAGCAACGTTAATGAACTATTGCTCAAAAAATATATCTCTTTCATTCTAAAGTAACCTACAAGGTCAGAATGTATGAGACACTCGATTTTTTTTATTGCAAGACCGTTCCATCCCACAACAGGGCAAAGGCGCCTTCCCACTTCGCCCGAAACTCTGTGATTTCGAGGCTTAGGTCTGTTTTTTAATGATAAATGTTGATTCTGTATTTATAGGTTTTTACAAACACTTTTACACGCCAAGCATATTTTCAAAACTATATGAGATCGGGGTTTCCTATGTCCCTTTTAAAGTCCAGACATAATCTTGGTCAGATCATGTAAACACCATGTGGATTGGTGTCTGAAATGATCTTGTGGGGAAGGAAATACACACATTGAGCGGACCTGTCCATTTTTTTCATTTATCTATCTAATACCTTTAAACGAGCAATTCTTGTATATACATATAGCAGCGCTCCGCGGTTTCACCCGCGTAGTTCCCGTTCCCGTGGGAATACGGGGATAGAATATAGCCTGTGTCACCCGGAGATAGTGTAGCTTCGCAACAGTAAAATATTTTTTCAAATCAGTTCAGTAGTTTCGAATCCTATTCAATGCAAACAAACAAACAAACAAACAATCAAATCTTTCCTCTTTATAATATTATATACAGATAAAATCTTAATCTCGGAAACAGCTCAAACGATTTTCATGAAATTTAGTATGCAGGGGGTTTCAGGGGCGATAAATCGATCTAGTTAGGTTTCATTTATAGAAAACGTAAAAAAAAAACAGGTAGTCAGTAATAATGCAGCTCAACTCAGAACTTTAGTGTCTCGAAGTTTTATTGGTGTTAATAAAATAATTATTAATAAGATCATTTAAACCTGATATAAATAATCTAATCGTTACAATAATCTCAATGACAATCCTTGTAATCCACGTTGTTTACGTGAGTTATACAGTTATCAGTTACAAAAAGTAATAAAGCACCCTCGAATCAGAACATTAACGCTAACGTAAATTCAATTTTTCTTACCCCTACGACTCCAATGGAGATTGATAGAGAAATAAAGCAATTAAACAATACCCAAAGCGTGGGTTATGACGGTATCTGTACTAAAGTTATAAAGCATGTGTCACAGTCTATTGCTACTCATTTAAGCTACATAATAAATCTATGCATTTCCTTTGGAATTTACCCAGAAAAACTAAAAATTTCTGTTGTTATTCCACTCCACAAAAAAGAGGACAAACAAAATATGGGAAATTATAGACCGATAGCTTTAATCCCCATCTTCTCAAAATTATTTGAAAAAGTTATCCATAGTCGACTAAACAACTTTTTAGAAAAATATAATATCTTGGTTAAAGAACAAAAAGGATTTCGCAAGGGCAAATCTATTAACATTGCTATTTATGACCTAATCAAAACAGTTTTGACTGATATGGATCAAAATAATCCAATATGTGCTATCTTCATGGACATGAGCAAAGCATTTGACCGTGTTGACCACAAAGTTTTGCTCCAAAAATTAAACATGTACGGCATAAGAGGTAAAGCGCTCGACCTCATCTCTTCATATATTTCTGACAGAAAACAAGTAACAGAAATTACACGAATATGCCAGAGAACGCGAAATGAGATCAAATATAGATCCCATGTTAGGACTATAGAATTTGGAGTTCCACAAGGTACTGTTTTGGGTCCCTTATTCTTCCTAGCATACATTAATGATCTCCCTAGACACGTCAAGCAACCAATGGTACTGTTTGCTGACGATAGCACGGTAATAATAAAATGTGACAAAGCAAATGATTACGAAGATGAAATCAATCAAACATTAAGTACAATTATCCAATGGTTAATAAACAACAACCTTAAAATAAATATGGAAAAAACAAAAATAATGCACTTTCGCCAAAGAACTCAACCTAAAAACATTAATGTTAATTACGACGGACAGACAGTACATTCTGTAACAAATACCAAATTTCTGGGAATTGATATAGATTACAATTTGTCATGGAAAACACATGTAGATAATCTCTGTAAAAGAATCAATAAATTCTCATTCGCTCTCTACAAACTGACCAAAATTGTCAACAAAGAAGCCGTCTTAACGGCTTATCACGGACTTGTTGCACCTATATTAAGATATGGTATAGTGTTCTGGGGCAACTCGGTAGATAAGGAATTTGTATTCAAAGCCCAAAAGAAATGCATCAGAGCAATGTGCTAACTAGATAGTACTACAAGCTGTCACGATTACTTTATAAATTTAAAAATTCTGACATTACCTTCCTTGTACATATACGAATTAAATCTTTTTGTAAAATCGAATCCAAGCTATTATAAGACTGCTTCTAAAAGTTATTACAGAAAATTACGTGACAAAAAAAGATTAGACGTAGAAATACCGTATGGGAAAACGGCAATACTCAATAAAAGTATTATTTGCATGGCATCGCTGGTTTATAACAAATTGCCAGATGACATTAAGAAGTTACCTACACATCTGTTTAAGAAGAAACTATACACATTCCTAATTAAAAAGTGTTATTATAATGTTAAAGACTACTTCGAGGATAAAGATATTGTATTGTAGAAGATAGGAAGATATGAAGAGGGGGAAGACCTATATAAGGCGGTGCGGCACTAGCACCGGCCCTTTTTTTACTTGGAGCCGCCGTGGGAACAACATCGTTAGGTCGTCACTCTGTCGGTTACATCTTTTTAAATTATTGTCTGTGTTCGCGCCATAATTTGTTAGTTCAGTTAGGAGTGTATTTTTTTGTTAAGTTAATTTGTTATTCGGTTCTTTATATTAAATTGTTGTCGGTTTCATTCGTTTATTTGAACCATTTCCTGTAGGTATTTCTAAAATTATTTTTAAAAAAAGTCACTTCTGGTCTAATTTCTAAGATCAGAAGTGGGATAGTTCCCATTTCCATTGCCCACTGTTCGCTTGGTGTTAATTACAAACCCTCCCTATTTTTATTTTCGTTCATTTTCATAAATTTTTTGTGGTGGTCTTAGTGTTTGCATTATTTTAATTGTGTGTGGTCACTTGTGTTGAGTGTTGTTACTGATATACGTTTCATCGTTTGTTAGTCGGTTGGTTTGTTGTTTTCAGTTGTCTTGGGTTAGGACGTTAGGATGGCAGACCGCAAACGCGATCGTAGTCGCAGTCGCTGCAGCAGCCGCGATAATAGCTCGCGTCGCGACCATAGTCATCAACACGACCGTCGCGGTTCGCGTCTCAATAGTCAGGGGCGGCAAAATAGTGGGTACCGCGAGCGATCCCTTAATGAAAACGACACATTAAGACTCGAGATACAAGCGATGATGTCTCGCCTTAAAGCGCTACAAGACAAAACGAGGGCTTCACCCTTGCCAGTGCGTTCGTGTGACCGTGATAAAACTTTAGTGTCTGATGGTGAACGTGGCCGACGGGCATTGCGGCGGCGCCAGCGAACACCGTCGCTAGAACATAATAAGTTACGATCGCCACGTCGAATAGAATCGCGTAGCGCGCGTCGTTCGTCACCACCGGAGCGTCGCCGCCGTCTAGTTTCACCTTTGCCTGGAGAGACTGCGTCTCGACATTCGTTACCGACTCGCGGATATAACTACCGTCGTAATTCGCGTTCTCATTCTGGAACACCACCGTTACGTGTATCTGAGCAGGCGTCGGTACATGTGTCGGACCCTCTGATTAGCAACGTGAATGATAATTCGAATTCAGCACAAGCTACGGTAACCGATCGTATCGTAGATGCTATTCGGTCAATTAATACTGCGGGCAGATCTCAAAATTTTTATATTTCAAATTTTGATCCTACCCTACATAATATTGATGATTGGTGTGCGGAGGTCGATCGCGCTAAAGTTTTAAACAATTGGAGTGATTTCGAATGCCTGTCGCGTATAGGTAATTGCTTGAAAGGTGACGCTCGATCATGGCTTAACGAATGGGTAACTAATGACCGATCGTGGAGCAACTTCAAAAAAGAATTTAAACCTTTGTGTCCTAGAATACCGGACGTCGCGAATATTTTATATGACGTAATGACCAAAAATTCCGATAACTATTCCACGTATGCGGATTACGTGCGTCGGTCATTGCTGCGTTTACGAGTAGTGCGGGGACTTAGCGACGAGCTAATTTCGGCGATAATAGTACGCGGTATCACTGATCCCAACATAAAAGCGTCGGCGACTAACGCCAAGCTGTTGCCCAATGACTTAGTCGAATACTTTTCGATCTTCGTTAAACCAAACAACAATAGTACTGCAAAAAGTTCCGCGTTTCGTCCCGTGAGAGATAAACAAACAGATCTTTCTCGTAAGCGTAATCTAAATGATGTCAAATGTTTTTCTTGCGGTGAATCAGGACATAGACAGGCGATGTGCACTAAGAAACCGAGAACTGATCAACCGCCAAGCGGTTCGTTAAATAATTCTACGACTAACCCTACGTCTGCTTTTGTACAAACTAGATCCGAAACTTGTAGTTTTTGTAAGAAACCGGGTCATAAGGCCGAAAATTGTTTCGCTAAACAAAGATTGGAAGCTGCAAACAAAAGTAGTAGTGTTAACTTCTGCAACGAGTTTGTAAACACAAAGAATAGTGATGTTGTTGTAGCAATTATACAGGATGTAGCGGTCGATGTTTTGATTGATAGTGGGTCCACTATATCTTTAATTTCGTCTTCGTTGCTTAAGCATTTTAATTGTTCACGTAAGCCAGCGGTTCGTATTTTGAAGGGGTTAGGTACTCAAGAGGTAGAGAGTACAAGTTACGTGACGTTACCTATTGAACTTGACGGCTTAACCCTCGAGGTAGATTTGTTCGTGGTGTCCGCCGAATATATGAACACGCCAGTCATAGTAGGAACGGATGTTCTTAATAGGGACGGTGTGAAGTACGTTCGCACTAGAGATTTTCAGTCACTTACAAGGAGCGTTAATAACTTGCATAGGGTAATGAACATACAATCTGAGACTTCAATTCCAATCAATACACCCCTAGTTGACGATCACTTGGATAAGTTGTTGAAAATAATTAATAATTTCTCTCAGTATTTTATTTCCGGTACTGCAACATCGACTGTAAATACAGGGTATATGTCCATTAAACTTAATACCAACACTCCTGTTTACTATCGGCCGTATCAACTTTCTCACGCTGAGACTCTTCGTGTCCGTGACATAATTAAGGACTTGTTGGATAAAGGAATAATAGAGGAATCGGAGTCTGATTACGCAAGTCCGATTCTTCTAGTTAAAAAGAAAGACGGCACAGACAGGATGTGCGTGGACTTTCGTAAATTAAACGAGATAACTATTAAAGATCGTTTTCCGTTGCCACGTATAGATGACTATATAGATCGTTTGGGGCATAATAAATATTTCAGTTCCCTTGACATGGCAACCGGATTTCACCAAATTCCATTGGACCGGGCTTCAGTTCCGCTTACGGGTTTCGTCACGCCAGAAGGGCATTATCAATATTTGAAGATGCCTTACGGTTTGGCGAATGCTCCAGTAGTTTATCAACGTATAATCACAAAAACACTTCGCGAACTAATTGAATCTGGTGATATCCTTGTTTACATAGATGACATTCTAATCATGAGCCGGAGCATTGATCAGGGCCTTGTTCTACTACAAAGGGTTCTTGACACATTGACTAAAGCTGGGTTTTCCATCAATTTAAAAAAGTGTTCGTTCTTGGCCACAGAGATCGAATATTTGGGTAGATCAATTTGTGAAGGTCAGGTTAGGCCGAGTCATGAAAAAGTGAGGGCTTTGATTGACTCAGCCGAACCGCAAAATGTAAAGCAGGTTCGTCAATTCATGGGCTTAGCCAGCTATTTCAGGCGGTATATAGCTGGATTTGCCCAGAGAACTGCGTGTATTGCGGCACTCACTAAAAAGGGAGTACATTTTAATTGGGGAGTCGAACAACGGGTTGCTCGTAAGTACATTGTGGAATGTCTAACGAGCGAGCCAGTACTTGCAATTTATGACCCTTCGTTACCCATAGAAGTCCACACAGACGCGAGTTCCATTGGGTATGGAGCAGTCTTGATGCAAGTGCATGACGGTAATCGTAAGCGAGTGGTGTCCTACTTTAGTAGGCTTACTCAGGGAGCCGAGAGCAGATACCACTCATATGAGCTTGAAACTCTTGCGGTCGTAAAAGCTCTTCAGTATTTCAGGCATTATCTTGTGGGTGTACGATTCACTGTGGTCACCGATTGTAACGCATTGAAGCTTACACAGCGTAAAAAAGATTTGTTGCCAAGAGTGGCTCGGTGGTGGATATACCTACAAGATTTTGACTTTAGTCTAGATTACAGGAAAGGTAGCCTTCTGTCCCATGCCGATTATCTAAGTCGGAATCCAGTCAATGTGTGCACGGTTCAGAAACCCCTGAATTGGGCGCGAATTGCTCAGGCATCCGATGAAGAGACTCGGTCTCTTATTCAAAAATTGGCGGATGGCCAATTAGACTCCAGCCGTTATATTTTCAAAAACGACATCCTTTATGCAAAGTTTGCACCTACTGGTGAAAATCCCAAATTTCTTTGCTATATCCCAAAAGGTCATAGACTTAGCCTTTTACGAATTTTTCATGACGAACACGGTCATCCCGGTGTCGATAAGACCGTTGATCTTATCACGAAACACTTCTGGTTTCCAGGGCTGAGGGCTTTTGTACAAAAGTACGTAACACATTGTTTAGTGTGTCTTTCCCATAAGAAAGTCCCCCGAGCCCCTTTACAGCCCATTCACTCTTGGGAGAAACCGGATTCACCTTTCGAAACTATCCATTTAGATTCCTTAGGTCCTCTTCCTGAAGCCGATGGTTATCGCCATGTTCTTATAATTGTAGACGCGTTTTCTAAATTCTGTTTGTTATATCCTATGTACCGACAAGACGCTGACGAACTAAATCGCCATTTCACCAATATGATCTCCCTTTTCGGGACTCCTAAGCTAATAGTAGCCGATAGAGGTCGCATGTTCCAGAGTACCGAATTCTTAAATTGGGTCAAAGACATGGGTTGTGATACTCACCTTATAACCCCCGAAATGCATCAGTCTAACGGGCAGGTGGAACGGTACTGTCGTACTGTCCTTAACATGGTTCGTATTGAGTGCAACCATCGACGGGAAAAGTGGCCGAGTGTAATGTGGAAACTGCAGTTGATTCTTAATATCACAAAACACAGAACAACTCAGTATTCAGCCTTGAACCTATTGATAGGTATTGATGCTGCAACGCCACTCATTCGTAGCTTGGTGCGCGATGTGGCTTTTGAAGGTTCCAGCCCTAATCGCGAGGCTCTTCGCGAAATGAGTCGTCAAAGAGCATCTGAACGTCTCCGTTCAAATCAAGGACAACAGGACGCCTATGTTAATCAAGGGCGAAAGCCACCCCGTGTTTTTGAACTGAATTCTTTCGTTTTTGTGAGAAAACAGGCCCAATCTACTGGGAAGCTGGATTCGTGCATGCGAGGGCCTTATCGCGTGGCGAAGGTACTCCCACACGGACGCTATGAGTTGCATCTCTTGGCTGGCTCGTATGGCAAGTCAACACAAGCAGCTGCGGAATACATGATCCCGTGGCAAGGGGAATGGACTCCCGACGTGTGTTCTGCTTTCTTTAGCGGTGAGTGATACTTTTGTGTGTAATGAGTTAGCGTAATGAGTTTTACCTATTTTTATGTAAGTGATACACTTCACTGAATCTGACTTATTTGATGTCATGGTTTGTAAATTTAAAGGTTTCTATTATCATAATGAGTGCATTTTTGTTGGGATTGGTAATGTTAAACTATGTTGAAGGGAAGTCGAGTCTTGCAATTTGAAATAGGCCCGTCTTGGAGTGCATCGGACGTGCTATCTCAATTTGACGGACACACTTCAAGTTAGGTACGGTTTCATGTTATTGGATGGGCCTCTGTCTTGGAGCGCATCGGACATGCTACCTAGTATATGGAACATACCTTGGGAACAGCTCATGAAGGGATACTGTCTTGGAGTAGCCTTATCGGACCTACGGTCTTGGAGTAGCCGTATCGGACCCGTGTGGTCTTGGAGTAGCTTTATCGGACCTATGGTCTTGGAGTGGTGTTCTCAGACATGTTATCCTGAAGCTGTGGTACACGTAGAGTCGGACTATAAGTTGGTCTCTAACTATCGTGTTTAGTAGGAATGCGTGCTTCTCGATAAGCATTATGCGTACTATGATGATATGTCTATGATTGGTTTAGGTATTCGTGTGGTTCACATCTATTGTGCGTAGGCTATGCTAGGCTAGCCCAAAGTTATTATGCTGTGAAATGAGTAGTGTTGAAAAGAGCTATCTCATCAACAACTATTTTGCTAACAATGGCTGTTTTGTTATTTTACAAAATTGATTCTCGTGTGGTCTATTTGTTTCTTTTGCAGAAATCGAGGAGTCTGAACAGGCTATTGACGAGGCTAAGTCAGTTGATGAGGAACCAGAACCTTGCACCTCTGGCACGCAGAAGCAGATGGAGATGCCCATCAGCACTTCACCTACAAGCAGTGAAAACTTAGGACCTTCCATGCCAACGTTGGAAACAGATCTTCAAAGCTAGAAGATAAAGGAGTCCGGGGACGGTCTCCAGTCAGGAAAGGCCGTGTAGAAGATAGGAAGATATGAAGAGGGGGAAGACCTATATAAGGCGGTGCGGCACTAGCACCGGCCCTTTTTTCACTTGGAGCCGCCGTGGGAACAACATCGTTAGGTCGTCACTCTGTCGGTTACATCTTTTTAAATTATTGTCTGTGTTCGCGCCATAATTTGTTAGTTCAGTTAGGAGTGTATTTTTTTGTTAAGTTAATTTGTTATTCGGTTCTTTATATTAAATTGTTGTCGGTTTCATTCGTTTATTTGAACCATTTCCTGTAGGTATTTCTAAAATTATTTTTAAAAAAAGTCACTTCTGGTCTAATTTCTAAGAGTATTTTAACTATAACAATTTTTTGTACATTAACTCAATACAATAATAATTACAATTACTGTGACATTATTAATTGCTCGACATTACTGTTATAATTTATTTGTTCAGATTTAATTTAATTGACTATTTATGTATGTTTTCAGTGACAATGCAATTTAATAAGAAAACTGATTATGAATAATATTTGTCTTATATAAAATAAATGTGATAATGTTTCCTAATACCTACCTATATTTGCACACCTCATATTATGGTTATAATACAGTGTACCATAGGAACATTTACAACATCCTCTGAACCTGTAATATGCAAATAAATGATTTGATTTGATTTGATTTGATTTGATTTGATTTATCGCTTACGTCATAATTGTGTTATTAATTCCTATCAATAAAACATTAATGAATGAAAGTATTATTTTGTCACTTGGAATACTAGACTATGCGTATCCTAAAGATGTGATACAGTTTGGCATATGGAACCGACCAAGTCACTGATTGTCAGTAATTATCAGTTGCACACTGATGCCAAACCTAGATCTTGAGTACTTCTCTGTCTGCCAAAAGGAACAGTGATACATCGTTGGTAAGAATGAGAACAAATCTGGGTATCCTTACATCGTATAAAACAAAGTCACTTTTCGTATTTTTACACTTAGATCTTCAAACGACGCAACGGATTTGAATGTGGTTGTCATCAATGCGGTCCTCGTGGAGGCGATCGGCGGCCGCGATCACTCGCGTCCAGCCCTGGTCCAGGCCATGGTATGGAGCGAGAATGCATGGCTATCCGTCGCCTCCTTCTGTGAGGCAGTAATGCTCTCGAAGAGTAAGGCAGCGCACGTGAGGTAGAGGCAATCTTAGATGCGCCCTAACGGCCCTAAACGCTGCAGAAGTCGCCTTGGACGTTGGAAATCCCACGGTGATTCCCGGTCAAGTAAGCGCGGGCTTGCGTATGGCAAGTAATGGGTAGCTTGCTGTCCGGTAAGGAGCAAGCCTGGGTCGACGGCGCGTTGTATTCCACGCGCGTCTCAAAGATATGTCAGCACCAACTGGTAAGGTCCGCAAGGGCCGATACCTGCCAGGGGTGCGGGTTGATCGAAATAGATACCGTCGCCCCTGGCACACAGGCAACTTAAGGAACATGGGTGGGTTTTAGCAGTAAAAATCTGACACTCCCTCCCGGTCCACCCAGAGCGGGAGAAGTTATTTGATGATTACCCACCCAAAAAAAAACCCTTAACTTCAAATATGTATTTTTCTTCAACCTGTAATTTTGATGGGAAGTCTTTGATAAAAAATGAATCCCATAATATTTTATAGCAACTGTGGCTTTCATTTCTCTAGGCCACATCTCCCTGTGGTCATGTCTTCCCAACTCTGTAGAATTCATGCAAGAACATGCTGTGCTATTGTGAAAGCTTGTGCACGGGCAAAGAAAAAGTCACTTACAAAGGTAAAAAACAACATGCAGTCGCATCAATAGCTTGAGCACTTTTAAGTCCACTTAACTCGGGAGTGCGCGTGAACACACGTGTATCTGACCATGGGCCCTCATAGTAGTAGAAAGACTATCCGTGGAGTTTTATTCAGTCAAAATCCAATATGACACTTATTCTCTTTAAGCAGGAGGCGTCTGTGAAGATTTTGCCACGGAAACAAGGTACACGAATGTTGTTCAGGTTCACAGTACCAGGTTATGGGTATTTTTTGAGTCACCTTGTAATTATTTATACGGTAATAATTGAACAAAAGTTAACAGTTCTTATTTTATGTCCTCTTCTTAGTTTTAGATAAGAGAAACAGAGAGGTTATTACGTAATACGCTATAATTAGGAATCGCTTTCATTTTGACAGTTCCACAACATTAATGGCGATCTATGTTAATGGGTTAGGTTTCCGCACTTATTCCTTTAAGTGGACAATTGTACGTGAGCCATAGTGGCCGTCAGTGGTTGATCGTTGATTGGTCATTCATGGCATTATTCACGTTGCTAAACAGAAAAATTTTCGAACACATGAAGTAATAGATTAGCAATAATAACCTTCAAATTGATTAAGATTCTGATTATTAGTGTTATGCAATCAGGGTGCAGATAGAAATATCCTACATTAGCTTTAGTTCGTGCCCGGCTGTGTCGGCATCGATATCAACGAACCCAAGAGAGTCATATATCCCTTATTAATTATGAACCAATGTCACTTTGATGAGGAACGTTACTTCCACACATTATTACTAATTATATATAATTTAAAACATGTGAATGCTAATGTGAGCACGACTATTTAGTTTGAAATGCTTCAGTATAATAAAATTTTTGGAACTTTATCAAACTTAAATACAACAAACTTATATTTAGCGCGCGTTTGTAAGTATAAGGGCATGAGGAAAATCTCCAGGACCGTTTAATTTTTTCAACAAACGAAACCTGGTTTTTGGAATTGTGAACTCTTCCTCCTGCGTAGCTCTGGCCTCAAATCTGCTATTAAAATAGTGTCAGAATGGTCTATCATTGATGTCATAATTGTTGATTTTGACAAGTTTGGTAATCTACTAATATTATGGCGTCATTATGACTTTCCAGTGGTCAGCCACTGACACTCCATTGAAAGAAATTGCATTTATTGGTAATCCTAATCTCGTATATAATGAAAAGTTATAATGACTGACCTAAGGGGTAATCTGCTAAAATTTTGACAGTTCCTAAACTAATATGTTAAAAAATAATTTTTAAACTTAAAAGTGAATTCTGACATAAATAAATGTTCAAATTTGGTAGTATTTTTTCGAAAATCATTTCCCCTAACTTTTTTATAATAATGGCAATACGATAATGCCGTTATAACACAATTCTAATATGAGACCATTGAACGACCACTGATCGACCATTATGAATTTAGCAGTTTACGAACTTATAGCAAAATTTTAAAAATATGTTGATGGGATCGTGTTGGAATGACGAATTTATAAAATAGCAGACTTAGGCCCCTGGTTGATGGTTAAGTGAATAATTTCACATTAGTTTATACTGACTGCCGATGAATGTGTCTTGATGGGTCTAGTCGCTAGTGATTGCAAACCCGATTGCTAAACAAGGGTTCTTGCCGTTCCTGGTGTCGAACCCAAGGTCGAGCCAAGTGTAATGGCGTTTTTGCATCAACAATATTGCAGTAGCAGCCGTCTAAATCCGTGCGTTTTGTTTTATCTGAAAGCTGACTTAAGAGGCCTACGTACAATGAACTGTCCATACATACGTAATACCTAAATCATTTGCAACTTGAGCATATTTCCATCATATTATGATGATATTCGGATTCAGACAGTATTTATCTAGGCTCGTAGGGGTTTTTTTTTCCAAAATACTTACCTGAAATGAAGTTTAAGTGAATTGCATTTCGCACATTTTTACAGCGTAAATGACATGTTTTCTCACTGTTTTTTTGGTATTATAACCAACAATTTCCGTAATATTGTTGTCTCAGAAGCATAGCTCATATTATCAAGTCGTAAAATGTCGAAAAAAATATTAAAATACGATAAGTTTTCATTCATCATTTTTGGTATTACGGAACACATCCAAATTCATCATAAATGGTCAGTAGCTAGTAGCGCTATCGCGTCAAGCCATTGTCAATGTGTGTGTGATCGTACTGCTCACTGTAGGAATGTATCCTCGACAGGTACTAACACTAGCGCAACGATAGCAATTTTCAGACGAAATATTGTCTCCGCCCGAATCCTAGTTGCGAGCTTCGGTCGTAGGATTCTTAATCGAGTGTTTTTAGCTATGATTTAAAAAATCTGTTTAGCCGTTTGAAGATTATCAGCTTTTTCTAGTTGATGAAAGGATGTGAGCATCTTCCACAGGTCAATGATGATGATGATGATGATGGGACTCCCTTTTCCGCACGTAGACAGGTCAATGATATAAGAAGTACAAAGTAACCTTTAACTGATGCTGCGACATCACCTGGAATTTGCAGGATACCCAACTACCTCACCAGCAAACGGCAGGAGTATTGTGTTTGGGCTCATTGGAAAGGTCTCAATGAATAAGTTATAGTCAGATGGTGACCAGTCTCCGATGATGGAGTAGCAAAAAAGGAATGAGGAATTCGAAGGTAGGAAGAAAGGAAATATTTTTAAAGCTCATTCTGCTTCTGCTATGTGTACCAGCATAAATAAAACATAAATCAGTAAAAGAAAGTGAGATTAATGGGAAAATAATTTTATTTGAAACATTATGTCATAGAGAACTTCGTTTGAAGCGTTAAAATAAACGCAAATTATAGTTTTCCTCTATACTACTCTTGTTAACGTTGCATTTATTGATTTGCTTGCTCTGCCAGTGCGCAGGCCATTCTGAAAATAAAGACAACATAATTATGACTTCAACAAATAGAATTTATTCATAAAAACTTAAACCTACTACGAAGAAATTCTTCTACAAATGTGTACATAAATTAAAGTCCGTTCTTGCGCTGTCTTTGTTATTGTGACCGCGTTGTTCTTCGGAACTGCGCAACGGATTTCACTGCGACTTTTATTTCGAAAATTTATTTCAGAAGGTTTTGGTGCATTTATATTAAACTGACATATAAGGAAGAAATTTCGATGGTATGTCAAGTTGTAAACCGTGCGACACTGAGGCGGGTCGCTAGTCATGAAGTAAAAATGAAATGAAGACTTACTCGCAACTATTTCCGTACTTGGTTCCATCGGGTCCATACACGGGGTCATACTGTGTGGTGCAGTAGCAGCTCGCATCGGTCATCATGGCACCCATCAGCACCAGGATGAGGGTGAATACTGAGGAGAAACAAACAGGCTGTGATTAAGAAACTAAACGATCGAATCATGCCTTGATATTTGGTCACACACAAGCCTATTACTACTTTCTACCTGACGCTGGCAAAGCCATTGTAGGGTTATGATTTCAATTAGTAGGGACATGAGTTTTATTTATGTATGTACCTGTTTATCTGTTCCCTCCTAAACTTTTCGTCGTAACTATACTGACAAACGAGGAATCGTTGGAAATGGCATAGGTATTTTACCGCATTTTTACGCGCTCTACAGGCTACACGATGTCTCATAAAATTATTGTGATGCTGGTTATACGAAAATCTAGGTCAATGTTATTTTGTCACTGTCTTGTTTATACCTTTTTAACCCCCGACGCAAAAGAGGGGTGTTAAAAGTTTGTTTTGTATCTGCGTGTCCGTCAGTGGCACCTGAACGGATGCACCGATATCTGCTTTTTTTTTGTTGACTTGTCTAAAAACTTAGTCGAGAGTGTTCTCAGCGCAATAAAGCATCGTCGTAACATTTTCATAAGCCCCGACGCGACGATGCTTATCAAAATATTACCTACAAATTATATTACACTTCAAGGGTCCACAATTTTTTTTTTTTTACTTATTTGTTTTCAACACAATTCAGATTGTCAATGCATTGCATTTCAAAAAAAATATTTGATGCCAGATAGACCCTACGTATTGTTACGTAAGTTTTTTGGCGCGAGTACCCGAGGTTTAAAAATAAAATATTTGTAACGAACTTACCCAACGCAAATAGTTTCATTATGTATTATCGAAGTCACAATTTTGCAATGACTAATAACTCATTTTTGAATCAACGTATTTTATACAAAGCGGCTGTGATAAATTTAGATTGAAATAGATAGGTTTCATTCATTGTATTTATTTCATAATGTTTTTGTTTGATATCTTAATATTGACATGTCATAAAAGTACTAATACCGCGGGATTATCTAGGATTATACGCTATAAATTACATTCGACGGTAATATCAAAATAATAATAAGTATTATCGCGATGCCAGCATGCCCACACATCTCGTATATAGTAGAAAGACACAGAGAGAGAAAGAAACTCCCATAGAGGGGAGATGAGTCTCTTTCCAGGCAAGGCAAAACGAAGAAGTTGCAAGACGCACTGAAAATGCCTGGAAGAGCTATAGGCCCATAAAAGAACGAATGAAGGGTGTTTTTCCTTTGTCCCCTAAGAGAATAGTCATTGACGTGTGTATACTTCCCATCCTCACATATGGTGGTCAAACATGGTCTTTGACAAATCAGCAGAGTTCCACGCTCGAGGGTTGCTAGAGGACTATGGAACGGAGTATTCTGGGTGTTTAACTAACAGACTGGTTTAGGAATACGACTATCCGTTCCATCATAAAGATAACTGACGTCACTTGGAAAGCTGCCACGCTAAAATGGAATTGGGCTGGACACATCTGCCGCATGTCAGACGACCAATGGGTCAAACATACGATCCAATGGGTCCCGTTTAGTAGCAAGCGACATCGCGGTAAGTCCAGATGGAAATGGCGGGATGAGCGGGATCCCTTCAATAAGAACTAGTCCTTAGCAGCACTAAACAGACAGAAGTGGAAGGAGGGTAGAGAGGCTTTTGCCCTGCAGCGGGACATCACAGACTTTTGTAATAACAATAATAGTATATTATTAAATGTTTTTATGTGGGTAAGGTAAGGTAAGGGTAAGGGGCTTGTAGCTAAATAACAATAGCTGCACGGGTCGATCGACCAGGTTAAGCTACGCTCGCCGCGGTTGGTCCGTGGATGGGTGACCATCTTTACATACCAAGACCCCTCCGTGCCTCGGAAAGCACGTTAAGCCGTTGGTCCCGGCTGTCATTTGTGGATCTTTGACAGTCGTTACGGGTCGTCAGAAGCCCGAAAGTCTGACAACCAGTCTTACTAAGGGGTATCGTATAACCCAGTAACTGGGTTGTGGAGGTCAGATAGGCAGTCGCTCCATGTAAAATACTGGTATTCAGCTGCATCCGGTTAGACTGGAAGCCGACCCCAACATAGTTGGGAAAAGGCTAGGCAGATGATGATGATTAAATGTTTTTATGTATTTAACATTCTAATAATTAAAATGTAATTGATAAGTTGAATAAAGGAGAAAATAATAGTTCTTTTTAAATATGTATTTTAAAATGTAATTTGTATGTATTCACTAAATAATGGACACTAATAATAAGATCAATAAAATTAAACGTGATATAAATAATCATAGAAATAATCCCGATGAAAATCTTTTTAATACTCGTCGTCTACATGAGTAACACAGTTAACACCAACGTCATAGATTGTGTAATTAATTCCTCTTTATGTAATGTTATCTAATCATATGGTCGTATAATTGTTTTTTCCTCAAGTTGGTGCCTTAGTTTGGGATAAAGAAACGACTGCAATGACGAACTGATGCCACACCTAGATCTTGAGTACCTACGTACTTTTCTGTCTTTTAATAGAAACAGTGATCAATCTAAAATGAACCTTCATTTAGAACATTTTATTTTCTACATCATTTATACTAAGAAGTCATCAGTCAGACATAGAAGTCCTTGATATACAAAATAAAGTAATCAGTGAAAGTAAAAGTCAAAGCATTTATTTCAAATAGGCACTTTTGAACCTCAACATTGACATTCAAATAGAATTGATTCTAGTCGCCCCTTCCAAAATATAGTTTCGTATGGAGAAGAATGGGCAAGAAACTCCACCGTTACTCTTTTAAAATATTTTAAGAACAATGTTTAATATTACACATTATATAATTATGTATGAAAACGATGCACCCAGAATAAAATTACCATACCAAAATAGGAAAAACGGATTTAAATGAAGCAATGTCAGATAAAGTAATTTTATGATAGATACATGGTGCTCACATATTTACGAACATTGTAAAAGTAAGTATACGATTTTCCTAGAATATTAACAAGGAATAAGTCAGTGTGTGCATTAAAGTAATCACAGAGTGTAAATGAATGTCATAAATATAATTAACTCGTACATTTCAATTAGCAACCACTTTGATTTTGTCTTGAGTCTAGATTGTCCATTGGAGCAGGACCAGCATATTTTCAAGCATTCTTATCTTGGATTATGAATTGAGCGACTAGAAATAATTCTATTTTAATGTAAATGTTGACATTCAAAAGTGCCTTTTATGTGCCTAGTTGAAATAAATGCTTTGACTTTGACTTTGATATAATCCTCTAATTTTATGCTCGTTTACAAAGTGTACTTTTAATATGAGTTTTAAATTTCCTTTTAATTAATTGCAATATTTCATAAGATATTTTGTTGTCACATTAAACACAGTACAACATCGAAGATGTATGTATTTTAGCTAATATGAAAAATTGTTGATCTATTTTGTCTTTGTTTCTAGTATTAAAATTATGGCTATCTAACTTTAATTATCTCTAGCCGTTGGCCCCGGCTGTCATTTCTGGATCTTTGACAGTCCTTACGGGAAGCTCGAAAATCTGACAAATGTTACCCAGTAATTGGGTAGTGGAAGTCAGATAGGCAGTCGTTCCACGTAAAATACTGGTATTCAGTTGCATCCGGTTAGACTGTTAGCCGACCCCAACATAGTTGGAAAAGGCTATGCAGGTGATAATGAGTTTTACCTAACTTCGTATGCCACTTTGCTCTAAAGCTTATGATCGCTTAGTACTGTTAGAACGTATAGTTTTGTTAGGGTAGGTGGTAAATTACCACGGCTTTCACATGCAAATATTTTTTGTTTCATCATTTTTAGAGCGGGATTTTAAGTGTCTGGTTTTAGTTTTTGAACCTACTTTTCGTGTATTTTTTTGGGTTTACCTGTATACATATATGTATATACGTATGTCGAAATGTGCTAATTAAGCCCTTTTTCATTCGATATCCAACACGGTTTAATAAAGCTTTTTTTTTTGATAGTTCACGATTTTAAGTCCTCTAGAGGGTGCCATATTTTATGTGACGTCACATAACTTATAACTAGCAGACGATCAAGATACTTCCAACGATACCTTGTTTGTCATATTAATGATAAGAAATTTAGAAGTATGAGGGAACAGATGAACAACATACATACATACCGAAATGCATACCGGTCAAAATCATAATCCTTCTTTTTGCCTCGCCGTAGTCGGGTAACAAATATTCATGGTCATCATTTCAGCCGAAATTCGTCCACTGCTAGACATTGGCCTCCACAAAAAGGAGGGTTTTGCCATATTCGCCACGCTTGGCAGGCGGGTTGGCGATCACAGTATGGTGGTAAAATGCAAAGAGAACGCTGCTGCCCATTCTCTGTTAAGTCCCTTAGTCGCCTTCTATGACACCCACGGGAAGAAATGGGATGGTGCTATTCTTTTACGTCCGGCAACACACGGAAAGGAACAAATATTCAATTAACCTAAATTACGTTAAGTTAGTGCACAACAGAATCAACATCGACATCAAGCAACCCAACAGGGTTATTATCCGTATCATTACCCAATGTCAGTTTGATGACGTAACGTTATTTACACACATTATTTACTAATCATACAATGACATTTCTGCATACTAATGTGTGCACGAATAATTGTTTTGAACTGCTTCAAGATATGACGTATCGAACATTATATTTATCCGCTTCTGATAAGTACGAGTATAAACTGGATGCGTCGTCGCCATCGTGAGCAATATTGATAGAATAAAAAAGATAAAACATTAATTCAGTATTTTTTTAAATCGCTGAAATGGCCGATATGAAACCAACATACTTTTCAATCCAGTCCAGAAGACCACTGATTTAACACAAGTTGCGAATTCCGAGATCAAAGGGGTCGACTCGTAACCGAGTAATAATACTCTCAAAGGTTGAATCTAACTTTCACATGATGTTATAGAAAAATAGAACTTGATATTTTATGAAATGCAAGTGACAATCAACCTTAACGTTTTAAATGAATTATTGATTGTAGCTACAGTCCGTTCACAGTTCTACCTCTGACAGCAAAACCCAACAGCAAGTGATAACGAGAATAATCACTGTTGTACTACAAAATGTGTTGCAAAGCTTTTTCTGTTCAACTGTAACGAAAACAAGGATCACTTTGATCTTAAGAGTGCCGCATAATTAAAGGTAAAATAAATAATCATCATCATCATTTCTGCCGAAATCCGTCCACTGCTGGGCATACTCGTAGGCCTCCCCCAAAAGGGGGTTTTGCCATAATCGCCACGCTTGGCAGGCGGGTTGGCGATCACAGTGTGGTGGTAAAATGCATAGAGAACGCTGCTGCCCATTCTCTCGTAAGTCCATTAGTCGCCTTCTACGAAACCCACGGTAAGAAATGGGATGGTGCTATTCTTTTACGTCCGGCACCACACGGAACAAAATAACTGTAATTAGTTGACAAAAAAAAAAAAACCTCAAAAAGTTGTAAAACTATTTTTATTTTCTATATTTTAGTTCGGCTAATTACAAAAGCGTGATTTTTGACTTATTTTTAAGATTTTTTTGCTGATCGGGATACAGGATAGTGGCACAAAATGAAATTATTGAAGTGTGATCAGTCCTTGATAAGTGTGCAAAATGTAATTCGAAATTTTGAAGTGGGTCAAAATCACGTTCGACGATTCTGTTACATACAAACAAACTACGTGTAAATTCACGTAGCACTGCGGTTGTCTTACAAGCATGACAGTAGTCAGCAGACAAAAATCCTGACACAAATCAATAGTCGACATCGGCTTTGCTTGCCATAATAAAAATTGAATAGAATAGAATGACGTACGTGACGGCACATTACAAGCCCGACGTGTTTGTACAAAGTTAATACAGTACATAATGTACAACCCCTTTCACGCGGACACATTCGCATGTAATCTAACAATCCAAGATTCCACTGTATCTGCTAGGAC
Source organism: Polymixis flavicincta (assembly GCA_949987655.1). Taxonomy (NCBI): domain Eukaryota; kingdom Metazoa; phylum Arthropoda; class Insecta; order Lepidoptera; family Noctuidae; genus Polymixis; species Polymixis flavicincta. The sequence goes on along the minus strand of OX465188.1, from coordinate 24,129,608 downwards.
TTTACAAGTAAACTGGGCAGGTCGTCAACTGATAGGCAGTGTAGAAAGATTATTGAAACAAAGCAGGATAGGTTAACATTTATTTTTTATTTATTTATTTACATTCATAACACCACACATAATTACATTGGTAGCGGTGATATTTTTTCTGTTTATGCATAGACTAGGAGAACAGAGACAGAAAGTGGAGACTTCCTTACGACTATATTTTTTTTCCCGGGATCCGAGAAAAATCTTCAGTAAGTTGAAAATAAGCTTTATTCAAGATGTGTAAAGGCTATTTTTAAGTAAACTTGGAATTACCAATTTTTCGGGATTTTCACGTAAAATCCCGAAATAAAAAAATCTAACTTTAATTCATGTATTCGAATTATATCCAACTAACTGTTGTATCAAATCATTGAATACATTACGTTTTGCCAATAAGTATTTTCGGGAAAAATCCCCAAAAAACGTGAAAATCCCGAAAATTTGGTAATTGCAAGTTTTGTTAAAATAGCCCTTGTACTTCTTAAATACAGTTTATTTTCAACTTACTGAAGATTTTTCCCGACTCCCGGGAAATAAAATATAGTCGTAAGGATGTCTCCACTTTCTGTCTCTATTCTCCGAAGTTTAGGCAAATATACTCAGCCTATTCCGATTACTGATTATAACATGTAAACTTTCACTCTGTATTTTGATAAAAACCGCATTAATCCGTTGCGTATTTAAAAGTTCTAAGCGTACAGACACGAAAAGCGACTTTCTTTTATACTATGTAAAGATAAAGATAGATAATAATGTTGATATAATAGGTTGAAGCTATCACAGTTAATAATATTTATTACAAGAAGGAATAACAAAAAAAAAAGTATATCTTTGTTTATGGTATTGCCTTTGCTCTAGTTTTCACCGGAGATTTGTTTTCATTTTTACATTGGCCAGTGTGTGCCAACTTTACACCTTTGGATCTCAACCTGCGGACAAACACAGAATACAATAGTTCGTTTTAAAAGGGTCAGGGTCAATTTTAAAGTTCTATTTAACTTTTAGTTATTCTTTTTAGAAGTACCGTTGCTATCGGCCAGATTTTAGCTATACTGTTTAGTAAACTCTCAGTAAACTTACCTATCTCATTAAAGTTCTAGTTACATTGTCAAAGATCTAAGCTACAATAAATATAAAATGACTTATTAAACAGAGACTGTCAAAAAGGTTTCTATAAAGTTAAATAAAGAGTTACTTGGATGACAAAAAGGCTTGGGATTAGTTAAGTTAATCCAATGTACCCTCAAGCAACAAACTATTATATACGCTAAGTGTATTAGAATACCATTAGCATTTTTATATTTAAAGTATTGATTCACGTGACATTATTTTTGATGACATTTAAAGAGAAAATTTACTTTGAATGTGAGTAGGTACTATGCAGGCTAGATTGAACACATGATTTTATATAACTCGTCTGGTGGTTTTCAGTATTTTGTAAATTAATGGGCTACGCAAATGTCCTGCAGATCTGGTAGCGTCTTATGTGACGGGTCGTTGAGCTCCGTGAGCGTCTGTTGGGACAGGTCAACTCAGCTGCGTAATTTTTTTATTAACTTTTTTGAATTTGACTGCGTTCTGTTTAGTTTAAAAACTCCAATACAGGATTAGTTAAAGTCATAGTATGTGAAAATATACTTTGTACTTACAAACAAGGGTTATTGTATGTTTTTCCGTCCGTTCCGCAAACCGGGTTATATTCCCTGGTACAGCCATGAGCCTCCACGAGGATTCCAATCAGTAGTATTGTCAGTACTGAAACATGTCAAGCAACATACAATCAATAACGTGGTGAAGGACATAATATGTTACATTAATACTAAATATGAATGACAAATATAAAAAAATAATACACTCAGATGAAGTTACCAGGAAATAGCCAGTGTTTAAAAAAAAATCAGTAGAAGGAAAATCAATCAACTTCTTTTTTTACTCCTTGGGGTGGAACGTGTTTATCAATTTTAAGACGAATTTTAAATCGTCGGTTATAATGAGTATTTTTAATAGTTAAAGTTTACTTACCAGATGCTGCCAGCTTCATGTTACGTCAGATGTTCTTGTTGTTTTAATATTATTGTATTATGTATGAATCAATGCTCCGGGAAATGCCTTATATACCATCGTCTTACCGAATGACCTTGCAAATAGGGTTTCCCTGTGTTATATATATGAGTAGCGATCGCAAGCGGAACTGCTAAGCATTCGATCCAGATTGGTACGAAAGTATTATTGGATTGCATTGCCGTTCCTACTTTTAGTGTGTACGTAATTACCCTTCTGTGCATTTGATTATTTTATTATGACTGGGTCAGACAGCGGCGTTCGCGCAGCTCAATTTTGCGATAGAGCTGTTTGAACTTTATGCCATCGATACGCTAAGAAGAAGAGCACGTGTGTGTTTTGGCAGTATATTTACATACGCCTCCTATCACAGTCATACATTATTATTTTGTTTGAAGCGTACCTATTTCATACGCGTTCATAAACACTAATTTATCGAATTTATAAATACTATTTCACATGTGTGCTCCAGTTATGTACGGTCTGTTATTAGATAATATTCTAGGAAAATCGTATACTTACTTTTAAAACATTTGTAAATATTTGAGCACCATGTATCTATAATAATATTAATTTATCTGTCATTGCTTCACTTTCATTATTTTTACCTATTTAATCCGGGTGCAACGTTTTCACACATAATTATATAATAAATGTATGTTAAATATTGTACTTAAAACATTTTAAAAGAGTAAAGGTGGAATTTCTTGTCCATTCTTCTCCATACGAAACTACATTTGGAATGGGCGACTATTTTGACGACCTTTTAGACGCAAGCCTGTACAGGAACACTGCCCGTGCCATGCCGCGTGCGTGTGACTTATGGCGGGAGAAGTACTTTTCTGAAAACTAGTGTTCGAACGAACTAACAGAGTTCGTTCGTTCGGTCAATGTAAAAATAGTGAAAAACGCAATATGCAATAGTTAATGAAAAACGCTTGTGTAATTACTTCAATTATTTACTACATACCATGTAGGTATATTAAAAAAATATGTTAAATGAATAACCTGCTAATGCTTGAATGTGTAGCACCAACTATTAATAATTATGAATATTTCCTAAATGAGGAAACACAAATGCTGTCTCTACGTAACAAAAATGTTGCGCCAACCACTGTCCAACATTTGTCCAACCTCATGTCAACAAACTACACAAACATGTCAACATGCCAAACGCACTCGCACCATTTTCACATCTCATTAATCAATGCTTTCATCTGGAACAATAGAATTGGCTCTGATTGGGCGAAATACGCGACGTCATAGTATAGTGATGATGAATTCTAATCTTTGGTTTTACCTGTGTTTATACAGGAAAACTGCGAAGGAATCCCCGAGGAGTTGATTGAGAATAATTATGTTTTGTTTTTTCCTTTGTCCGTTTGTATTAAGACTGCGTAATAATAATATTATTTTCTCAAACTTCATATCGTGCTTCAAATTCAGCGATCTTTAATTAATTTTAAACTAATTACAATTTAGTTGTGAGTTTTTCAAAGAGCTTAGGCCGAGATCTATAAACGTTAGGTACTTAGCACGTACTTACGCTTAGCGTTAGTCCTGTCACTGTCAATATCCAAGTGCTAAATAGAGATGGGAAGATGTCTAAGTCAAAGCTCGAGTTAAGTAACATTCTAAGATAGCGGCCTAAGTGTTTACCTGATCCAATATAAAATTACCTTCTTTGGAAAAGTGTTGCAAAAAAAAATTCAATCTCCGCCAGAGTTTTGACCCTAATCCCTGTTTTGTTGAAATAACCCGTTTAATGTTACGTAATAAGTATAAAATGAATAATCCTTTTAATAATAACATTTCCTCATTTCATTAAAACAGCGGATTAATATCTGCAAGGGATAATTAGCAAAGAGCAACTCAATTTAACACGAAAGCCATGATTCAGATTAAATTTTTGGGTCAAGTAATGAACCTTATCAATATTATTGTTCCAAAGAAGTGTTGGACGGATGGTGTGGATGATATGGCAGGGAAGCGGCTGACTACGGAGATGACGACTTATCGAGTAGTATGGAAGAAAAGGAATGTTTCGGCGAACACATAAGTTGGGATAAGGGAGGAGAATGATTATAACTATATATTATTTGTTAGGGGTTGGGGTGAGTTAAAAATAAACTAAGATTAAGGATTATAAGGATAGCAACATTTCAGTGATACAAATGGGATAACGATTAAAACTAGTGAGGTGAATGAGACGAGATTGAGCCGCGCACGATATGCTGTCCGAAAGCGTACATTTCAACAGTCCATTTCGTTTACCTAAAATATTTTTTTGTTTTCTGGGTGTCACATACAGGTGGCCAGAAACACGAAAGTCCTAAAAACAGTCTTACGAAGGGGTATCCTGTAAATGCGTTGTGAAGGTCGGATAGGCAGTCGCTCCATGTGAAATATTGGTATTCAGCTACAACCGGTAAGACAGGAAGCCGACTCCTACGTAGTTGGAAAAAGGCAGATAATGGTTATAGCGAGAGAGAATAAATCGTACATTCGGTAAGATAAGTCAAGAATATCTTCTAATGTGTGCAAGAAAATACTCCATAAAATACGGAAAGAAAAACTTTAACATGAATAATAATTTAACTTAAATGTTTCGATATAGACAAGTTTGACAACGAGCCATACCAAGGGCATCGTATTACCCAGTAGCTGGGTTGTGGAGGTCAGATAGGCAGTTGTTCCATGTAAAATACTGGTATTCAGCTGCATCCGGTTAGACTGGCTGCCGACCCCAACATAGTTGGGAAAAGGCTAGGTAGATGATGATAAACGATAAGAATAGTTGGTCGCTGTGATTAACTCAAGACAATGTTTGTGTTCTTTCACCAGAATTAGCTTACCTACTGACAGGTTGTATGAATTACATTCATATACTTAATTGTTTATTTTATTAGACTCTTTAAATCATTTTATTTTTTACTATTGTATTGTACAGTATCAAGTTCTTCTAACTGAACAGACAGCTGTGCTGCTGGGGAGTTTGTTGCGCCACTTCTTCTTCCCAGCTAAAGCACTAGGAAGTGTCGAAGGGTGGGCGTTTTGGGGGGACTGTCTTATGTTTTTTTTTTTTTTTTTTGACGTTCGAAAAGTGCTGACTCTCAGCCTAGTTTGAATAAATGACTTTTGATTTTGATTTTGATTTTGATGATGTTTATGTAGACGTTCTTTAAAAATGTAATCTTAAACGGAGATTATTGTGTGTGCGTAATTAATAGTGCTTTTGGTCGATACCTGACACTTTGGTCTTATTCCTAAGAAGACCGAATTAAATTTACACGCAGATAAGGAAGAAAAATGCTGAAATGTTTAACTTTGTCGAATCAATAGGTATGGTGGTACTGCCCGAAAAATAAACGATATTTTTTGTTTTAAGTGGTTATGATTATGATGCAGATAGAGATACACTTCAACGAAATAATTAAAACCAATACTTACTGAAAAATTTCATGTTGAGTTCTTAAAGTCACAGCGTTTACTACTAAGTATGTTTTTTGGGAGGTTTTATACCCAGCAGCAATGGCCACCAGGTAGTTACAATGTACACACATTGTGGTCTGCACACACAGCTGTTGCAATAATGATTAAATGAGGAGTACAGTCAGAGAAATGCATTAATTGTTAAGTAAATTGTCTGTTTAATAAACATCGTTAGCACATTCAAATTACAAATTCTTTGAGGGCTGTATGTTTGTTTTTTTTTGGAATTAAGCAAATTGACACTCTACGTCAATATATTGCGTTGCGGCTAGCAACGTAATTTATTGACGTAGGGTGTCAATTTGCTTAATTACAATCATTTTTTCTGGCTGTACGTTTGTTCTCATGTTCGTTTTTTAAATATTATTACTTACACAGGTGTGTTTAGTTTTTATCAACTGCATAGAACACGGATATTACCATTACTACCACGCTTAAAATTACCATTACCACCACGCTTAAAATACTGATTTTAAAACGTACTTAATTATAATTCACTAGCTTTTTCCTCGGCTTCGCCCGCGTGGAACTTTCATCCCCTATTTAATTTAATATTAATTCCCTTAGGAGTTGTTTTTAAAGGGAGTTTGAGTTTCAAAAAAATCCTTCCTTATTACTTGTTTAAGTTATAAAGGGAACCTCTGTGAAAATTGTTAGCTTTCTAGATCCATGGGTTTGGGTTGGACGTTGATGAGTCAGTCAGTCAGTCGGGACTTTTCGTTTTATTTATATAGATATAGTAGGACTAGTAGGATTATTGTGTAGGAAGATATTAAAATACAAAAATTTACACAAATACAGTTTTATTCAATTAATTTTGTACGTTTAAATGTTTCTAACAATTCCCGTGATGACGTATGGCCTGACGGGAACAAAAAGCACTGAAAACAAATAAAGTTATATTAGTAAGATACGAACGCCTCGGCGAATTTCACCAATACACCTGAATGCGTTCAGCACATCTACAATCGTGTACAATTTAATTGATTTTCTCATTACGCTTACAATCCCTGTAGAGTTAGGCAGAGGTGTATCTACAGAAAGCCCACATTTCGCCAGTTAAGTTTTAGTCCCATTTAATAGGGGGTAAGCCTATTGCCAGCAGCCGAACTCAAATCCAGGCTCAGAATGCTACTGAACGGTTCCTGATGGAAAAACCCATTAACACTACCCGACCTGGGAATCGAACCCACGACCTCATGCTTAGCAGTATTTAGTGTGGGACTACTAGATCAACAAGACAGTTAGAATACTTTTTTATATTGGAACTAGCTTTTGCCAGCGGCTTCGCCTGCGCGGAACTTTCATCCCCTATTTAAGTCCCTTAGGAGTTGAATTTCGAAAAATCCTTCCCTTTTCCTTGTCTACATTATAAAGGGAACCTCTCTGCAAAATTTCAGCTTTCTAGGTGCAAGGGTTTGGGCTGGGCGTTGATGAGTCAGTCAGTCAGTCAGTCAGGACTTCTCTCTTTATTTATATAGATATTTTAAAAAGTATGATACCTACTTTTTAGTGACGATTTTTGCGAGATCAACGTACACTGGAAGTGTATAGCTTGATGTGTGCATATAATTATGAACACAGTTATTAATCTATCACGCGAGATTATAAGCTATCGGAAAATTGTGAACTGCGACAAACTATGTATTTACAATTTAACGCATTATTTTTCCATAGTTTATAATATCAGTCCATGGTAAAACGACAAATTGTGAACTGGTATCAACTTGCATGTGATAAAACTTGCGCGAATAATACTTAGCAAGGTAGCTGCGGCCTACTTGGAAGCACAGCGAGCCAGCCGTAGCCGCGGCACCGCTTGCGTGGCTCGCTCAGCTAGCAAGCTGTTGTTCACAGTTGTAGCCTAACATAACCGAATGCTCAGGCTGGGCTACAACTGACAACACCGACAGTTCAGGGACAGTTTACACGTGAAAAAATAGGACAGATTGCGAACCCTGTCGGTAAGTACAGGTTCGTTCCCGATTTGACGGTTTGACATGGATAGATTGTAAACTACTTACATTGTAAGTATTTAGACCTACTTCGGTCACATAATGCATCTCCCCTTCGCATTGCAACCTTGAAAAGCTGGTCATTATTGACAATATCGAAGAAACGAGAGCACGGGGCCAGTCGCCAACACGATGGTCTGATCGTATAAAAGAAGCTACATCCTCCTGAAAATTTCAGCGGGTCGTGATGGCAATTTTAGACTAGAGTCGACGGAGACAGATTGTCCGCTTAAAGGGATCCAGTGACCACGAACCTCAGGAATGAGAGACCGATTAAAGAAGAAGATATTGTAAGCACAGTATGGTACAGTTCACAATTTAATTTTTGAAAAAAACAATTTCGCGAGATACATTATAAACTAATGGTATTCACAAGTATACGGTGACATATATCCCATGAATATGGAAATAATATCGGTAGCACTACCACTTACTGACACGGGCTTGAGTATGTTTTCCCATTCCGGCCACACACGGGGTCGAACACTGTGGTACAGGCGCAGCTCCTTTCTTGACCGCTGCTCATTGTGGCTCCTAACAGAACCAGGAACAGAGTGAATACTGGGGAGGAACATTTAAAGGGTATAGTTAACCGAAGTTTATGCACAATAGTGCAAATTTTTATTGAAAGAATACAACTAAAGCCTGATTAACACGATACGGTTGCTTGGGACATATAATTCGATTGAATAATATTTTCATAATTTATTTTATCAAATAATAATGCTAACATTAAATTAATAGTAACATATATGGGTACACTTGACGTATGCTAGTTAACAGACAAGTAGATGGTACAACTAGCACCCTTACTAAGTTATATAATAACTTGTATTAAGGGCAGTCGTATATACAGCCCATTCATGTTTTAATTTCACAAAATAATTGCAGGCAGAACAAGTGTTTTTTTTTAGGGTTCCGTACCTCTAAAGGAAAAAACGGAACCCTTATAAGATCACTTTGTTGTCCGTCCGTCCGTCCGTCCGTCCGTCCGTCCGTCTGTCAAGACCGTTTTTCTCAGGAACGCGTGGAGGTATCAAACTGAAATTTCTTTATGATACTTAGTTCTACTGTCCCTGGAAGCTGTAGAAAAATCAACCTTCTAAGTCAACGCAATCAAAAGATACAGCCATTTAGGCCGCAAAATTCCGCAAATTTTCGAAACTCGCACGGGAATCAAAACCTACAGGGTACTTCCCGTGAACTTAGAATCTTGAAATTTTGTACGAAGTCACGTCTTATAGTACAGATATAGGAAAAATTACGAAAACCGAAATTTTTTAGTTTCGTCAATTAAAAAAAAATATTTTTGACAATTTTGAACTTTTACTTATATACCCACAGGTTTGTACGGAACCCTCGGTGCGCGAGTCCAACTCGCACTTGACCGGTTTTTATAAATAAATATCTTAATTAGAAACAATAATAAAAGTTGCTCGGTGATTTTTGATGCGAGTCTATTGTTGCTTCACATTTATTGTAAGCCACTGACACTGGCAACTAACTCACATCGAGCTTCGTATGTATCGACTTTTTAACCCGTAACACAGTTCTTGATATAAAATGGTTTAGATTTCGACAGATTAGCCTGATTCAATCAATCAATGCTGCTGAACACAGGCCTCTCCTATGCTGCACCATAACACCCTGCCCTCCACCTTCCGCATCTTGTCTATGCCAGCCACCGTCCATCTAGCTAGGGGACGTCCCACACTACGATTTTCGATACGCGATCTCCACTACAGGATCCGAGCCCGATTGCGTTTTTGCTAACGTAGTTGAAAACTTACTGTGATTGAGTCTATCTGGAACCTCAGAATCACACGGGCAGGGCTTTTTTTTTTGTAGCTCCATATGACACGATGTGTTTCGCTTAGTGGGAAACGACATCGCGGCAGGCCCAGACGGAGATAGTGGGAGGAGCTGGACCACTTGAACAAAGATTGGTCCTGTGCAGCTCTGGACAGGGAGACGTGGAAAGAGAACAGAAAGGCCTCTGCCCAGCTATGGGACAAATATGGCCAGGAAAAAATAAATGTAAAAAATTGCTCACCCAAAGGTAGTTTCATGTTTTGTTTTTAAAGACACAACTTCACGACTATGACTATGTACGTGACTATGGTTCGTTTAACCAGCCTTTTATACAAAGCAACGAAGATAGATAACATTTCCGTTGCAGTCATTAATGTATGTACATTGGTCTTTTGTTTTTAGAAATTACTATCAATTGTGACGGAATTAATTAGTTGCTAATTTTTTAAGTATCTAGGTCAGGGTTCCGCGGACCTATCCTAGGGGGCCCGGACAAAGTAAACATTAAAAAGCGAATACAAAATCGTGTGGTAAACCAAAAACTACGATTGATCGCATTATGGCAATAACAAATATCGCATCAGAAAAAAAAAGAAACATAGATACACACCAATGTGCATAGTAAATATAGCACAAATCCAGGCAAGTACTAATGCTAATTTTTAAATTCATATGTACTCTTTATAAGTTTATATTGGACAACACGAATATCGCAAATGAGAAACATCGTGCGGACTGGACAGCTACCACGCTTGACAGACCAGGCTTGATCTTTCTTTCTCTAGAATTGATAGGTTCCTAAATGTATGTAGATAACTCAGTCAATGTGATTAGGCCACTTATTTCTCTAAAAACTTCTAGTATTGTATATTTGCTTAGCATATGTGTGAGCACTATGTTCCCACGTGAGTACGTCTTTCATTGACTTGAATTTGCCCTGGCAGCTGAGAGTATATCATGCTCACTCAAACATCTCGCTGGTGGTGGAGTGTGTGTTGGGTCATTAAGTTCCCTTCAAATTGGTTGAGCTGAATGGTGCTGATGCATACATCATGTTCGTGAACGGGCGCCGCCAGTAGGAACTGGTCATCTTTTAGCTTATTTTAATTTCTGAATTGTTTTTTTTATTTCTGTTTTGATTACGGATGCTTTTAATATGCATATCTTTTTACATCGTTCTCACATTGATAATTTCAACATAATGATGTATGACCAACTTTTTGTAACAAAATCATGATTTTAAAAGAGTGTCCATGGAGTTTCTTAATAGTTCTTCTCCATAGGTACTATCAAGATTCACAAATGCATTAGCATACTAAGGGTTATATTGCTATGAAGTCGCGGTTCAAGCCGTACATACAGCTGTGTGTATAAGTGATGTATTAACACAAAACCAGAACGCTCACCGCAGCACTCACACACTAGCGTTACTCTCTGTATTTTATACATACCGTCGGTGTCGCACAGATATGACCTTGGTCGGTTCATACCATTGCTAAAATTCACTTGCATAAATCGAGTTCCGATAGCGTGCAGCGTATCGTCTTGGATTAAGAAACTCATAGGTCTGGGTTCAAATCTCGCGATGAAGCTTTAATTTTTCTTTTCAACAATCATCTTCATCTGTTCCTTTATTATTCGATTTATTAATATACCAGAATAAGAATGTAACAATTTTTTTTATTACTCGTATTTTAAATAAAGGTTTACCAATAATAAATGATTACAAAATGTTTATTCGTAATAATTTCATGAAGAATGTATAAAATAACTAATAATAAGTTGTTGTTAAAACAGTTTATTTTCTCTTATAGAACAATTTATTGAAGTAAAAAAGCTAGTTGGTGAACTATGATATTCAGGCTATCGTCTCTTAGTAATATAATAATATTGTGCTGTAATTACTACTGTGTGTCGGTACTCTAAATAAATCACAATATTCTACGCAAATCTACCCACGTAGAAGTAACAAATGCAGACAAGTTGTCACAATACAATTAAATGAAAAGAAAAGATACAGATGTCTTACATGTCAATGATAGTCTAGCTGTTCTTTCGAAATGGTTTGCCGCTAATAATTTTTTACTCAATGCGAACAAAACTAAATGTCTTAAGTTCTCGTTACCAAATGTACCCCAAGTAGGTCTAAACTTAAAACTTGATGTCAAGAAACTAGATGCTATTTCGGAAACTGTATTTTTGGGAATTACTTTAGATTCAAAATTGCAATGGGGTGCTCACATTAGAGCTCTTTCAAGTAGATTAAGCTCAGCTGCTTACGCAGTAAGAAAGATAAGGCAGTTGACGGATGTAGCCACAGCCAGGTTAGTTTACTTTGCTTATTTTCACAGTATTATGTCTTATGGCGTTCTGCTGTGGGGATCGGCAGCTGACGTAGATTCTATTTTCATTTTACAAAATAGGGCAATCCGCGCAATCTATAAAATGGGGCCTCGCGAGTCTCATAGAAACAAATTCAGCGAAATTGATATTCTAACTCTGCCGTCTCTTTATATCCTAGAAAATATATGTTCGCAAAAACTTAGGCCTTTTCAAAAAACGATGCGATTTCCATAATCTGAATACACGTAGTAAAGATGAAATTGTGATTCCAAAATTTAGATTGACTAAAACTAGCAAATCATTTCTAATAAACAGTATCCGCTTCTATAACAAGTTGCCAAAGTCAGTTACAGAACTTAGCGATGGAAAGTTTAAAACGCACATCAAACGTGTCCTTATCAAAAAAGCATATTATAAGATAAAAGACTACGTTGAAGACAGGGAAGTTTGGTATTAATTCCTTCTGCACATGTGGCTTCCCTGGTACCTCATTAACAGCATAACTATGTGAAAGTCTATTAACTGCTCTCAATGTTCTTTTTTATTCTTTTTATTTTTACAATGCTGACATGTTCTCGACATTATTTGACATTATACATCAATTTTAATATCAACTATTTTTTAGTGATTGTTATGTTAATCATATCACTATGTTTAATTAGGTTCATTTTTTTTTGTAGATTATTTTACATATTGTGAATGGGAGAACGTTGTAGGCCTTACAGACTGTAGATTTGTAGACGATTTTCTATTCTGTATTCGTCTAAGTACCTGGTACTTATTGACAGACCTGCACTGTCCTCCCATAAATGTTATCACTGAAAACACTGTTAAAGCCAATCATTTTTAAAAGAGTAACCGTGGAGTTTCTTGCCGGCTCTTCTCCATAGGAAACAACATTTTGGAACCGTGCACCTAGCTTCTGACGTTTCATAAGTGCCCATGCAGGTTTATATGAAATAAAAATATTTTGATTTGATTTGATTTGAAATGACTCAGTAGTACTACTTTTATTCTATTGCGAGTGAGTTCGTTCTAACTCAAACCTCAAAGTTGACAAATCGTATTTAATAGGACTTACGGCCTGGCCACGGGACACCCGCCATAGCGAAAATTCGCGCGGTGCGACCGCCGAGGCGTCTAGCGACTGAAACAAACGCATAGAAATGTACTAATCAAGCCACGCGGGGCGGCGACCGGCGGGGCGACCGGCGGAATGTACCAAGCGAATGGCACGGGCGGCCGGCGGCGCGGCCGGCGAGTGAAACAAATACATGAATCAGTACGGCGCGAGCCACGGCATCAAGCGGCAGTCGCGGCGACTAGGGCAGCGATCAAACGAGTTTAGTTGTTTTCGCCGCGAATAATGAACACCGAGACTTTTATAGCTGAAATACTAGCAAAGCCACCTATTTGGAAGTCTGGCCACCCACAGCATAAATATAAACATATAGTGAAGTGATTGTGGGAAGAAATTAAAATGAAATTTCCATATTTTCTCGTACTTCTTGTGGAATTCTCCATCTATACCTCAATTCCTATTCAACTTTATACTCCACAATCTCTTCAAAATATTATATCTTGAACCAAAAAACCTATTACTTTCTAAGTAATATCGAGATAACTTTGATAAAAACATTTCGCTCTCGGACTTCCTTACTGGTCGCGGCGGCGAACGTGACTCCCCGTAGCCTGCAAATGATGCCGCGCGAATTGTCGCCCCGCTTGCCGCACCGCCGTACGCACCGCCGATCCCCGTGGCCAGGCCGTAAAAGAGGTTATAGCTTAAGTGTTCATTTTCATTACGAAAAGAAGATTGAAACTAAAGCTCAAAATAATCCAGATTACGGATAAGACAAAATATTAATTGAATATTACTAAAATAAATAAATATTTGTAATTTATAACTTAATGTTAATGTTTTTTTTTCCGTTAACTTTGTTTTTTGAGCTGATTCTCGAGCTGGTTTTCGATGATGCGAACCTTCTGCGTGGAGTGCACGGCGCACAGTTCGTAAGGATGTGTCGAATAATTCGGCAAAATGTCTTGTCGTTTTGAAACCACTTGTTTCATATTCGCTGAACATGTGCTGTCACTGTGCCTGTTATAGGAGCTGGGGTCTTCCACTTTGCTTTCCACGGGCAAGGCTACCGCCTTCCTCATATCTTTTCACCCACCGACTCACAGTATTTCACTAAAACAAAAAAGGGGTACTGTTAAGCTACCTACTAAGCAAAATACACACTAATATGTATTACCTACTGTTTAGAAACAAAATTAATTAAAAGGGCAATTTCACATAAATATTAAGTATAATGTTATTTTCATCGTTCTATAATCTAGAAAATAAATTTACATTGAAATTTTATATTTTATTCTATTTAGACATTTTAGACCTTATGATATTTATAAAACGTTTAAAAATAACTACCTACAAGGATCAGCAGTTATACTTTAATTAAATAAATGTTTAATAAAATAATAGGTCTTTACCTATGAAATTGCCGTTTTGTATGAAAAAATTTAAACGAATTTTTTTCATGAATTTTTTATTTGTATTAATCGAAGTAATCACCCATGCAATCAATGCATCTTTGCCATCGCAGTGGCAGTTTATTGATGCCCTTCTTAAAGAAATCAGCTGGACGGGAGGCAACAAATTCTTCAAAGGCATTTTGTACTGCCTCTCGGGTATTAAATTTTTTTCCCGCCAAGAAGTTATCCAAATTCTGGAAAAAGTAGTAGTCTGTAGGCGCAAGGTCTGGTGAGTAGGGCGGATGACGGAGAGCTTCCAACCCCAGTTCTTGCAACTTGGAGACCGTCTGCTGTGCAGTATGAGGTCGCGCGTTGTCGTGCAGGAGCAGCGGAGACGAGCGATTGACCAATGCTGGTTGGAGATGCGCCAGCTTCTCCATCATTGTGTTCAGTTCTTCACAGTACACATCTGCAGTAATGCTCACCCCGTTTGGTAAGAAGCTGTGATGAATCACACCGGCGCTAGACCACCAAACAGTGACCATCACTTTTCTAGGGGTAAGTTTTCGTTTAGGGCATTGTTTAGGTGCTGAACCAGGATCCAACCAACTTGCTGAGCGCTTACGGTTATCAAACAGAATCCATTTTTCATCGCAGGTAACAATGCGGTTCAAAATTCCTTCATTTGTGTGTCTGTTGAGCAGTGCAAGGCACGTCTCGACGCGTACTTCGCGCTGGCGATCATTGAGTTCGTGGGGCACCCATTTGTCAAGCTTTTTTACCTTGCCAATTTGACGCAAATGGACCAATATTGTTTTGACGCTAACGTCGAAAGCTGCTGCTAATTTAGCCGTAGATTGTGTATCATCAGCTTCCACAATCGCCTTTAATTCGTCATTGTCGACCAAAGTCTTCGGACGACCGCGAGGTTCATTTTTCAGGTCGAAATTTCCAGAACGGAAGCGAGCAAACCAATAACAGGTGGTGCGTTGGTTTGTAGTGTTAGCTCCGTAAACGTCGTTGATGTTGCGTGCCGCTTGTGCCGCGTTGCTGCCACGACGGTACTCATATTCCATAATTACTCGAATTTTTAACGTATCCATGATGACGAAAAAGATTGAAATGCGATGAAAATGTAACACTAATCAATAAAGAAATGACTACTTTTAGAAAAAAAAATCCATGTTTTTAAAATAAAATTTATTTGAAATTAGAATTCTTAGCCAAACAAAAATTATTTTGATTTGAAATGGCCAGTACTGCAGAACGGCAATTTCGTAGGTAAAGACCTAATATTTAAATCATAATACTCACACTCAGTCCGGTTTCATCACATATTTGTGATATATTAAGTCCACTTTTATGCAGAGCAAAAATATTCGCTTAGTTATATATTTAAATTTGCTTACATTTTAAAATGAATTAGAAGAACGATAATAGATGAAACACACGTCACTAGCACACAATATCAACCAACACCGTTCTATAAGTCGCGGTGAATGAGTCGTAAGTTATCTGCACCTTCATAACATTTAAATTTATTTAGGTTGCTGTGGGTATAATGATAAAGTTTTACGAGTTTAGTGAATAAGACGAACAGTACAATAAACTATACTCAAAAGTGATTTTAAAACAATAAAAAGACTATCACACCGCGTGTGGGATTCGAAACCGTGACTCGCTGCGCTCAAACGCGATAATCAAGTGCGGTAACCGCTAAGCTATCATGCCATTTACTTTAATGGTTGAATTTAGTAAATAAATTCATTTGTAAACGTATGAGAGTGTGTGTGTCTATACTAAAGCCTATAGAAATTGCTTATTATAAGAAGGTCGTAAGTTAAAGCGAAGTGTCAATCTATTGCTTTTTGAGATTGGTGCACCATTTGTGGAGGCTACGGTACCTACGCTTTAGAATGGGCAACTAGCTTCATCTTTTAACTCACCGACCTTGACAATACAAAAGTGCCTGTAATTGGTTTATTTGAAATATATGCTTTGAGTTTGAGTTTTGAGTTGAGTGTTATCTAGATTTTACTAAGGCTTAATTTAATTAGGTACATTAAAAACAGGAAAGTGGGGTATAACCACCGCTGTTTGGACAGACTGACAGAGAGGTGCCATGGTTTGTGGCTAACAGACAAGATAACATTTCTTTACATCCTCTCCAGAAGATTTTCACCATACAGGTGTAAATTGTTCTCTGAACAGACACAGCAGTTACTTCGCATTTTAATTTGTTTTTCTCGATACTTATTAGATTTAATATTGTGATTCTTGAATATTCTTGTTCACTCCACGCTTTTACTGGTAGCACCTATAGTCGAATGTTTTTATTGCTGGTATTTTGTATACGCTGTCTGTAATTAGTCTTTTGTAAAAATCATAATTTAAAAGCACTCTCAGTCACTAGTTTATTTGTATTTTTCCATTTAATCAATGCCGTTAACTCACTACCACACACCATTTTTATTGTATACTAATTACACCACTGCACTGTTCCTTAAACAGCCGTAAATCCGTTTTTTTTTTTGTAATTATTTTCGTGTATGTCGGCGCCTGCGACCTATTGCTTTTCACAGGAATACCACAGAGTGTCTCAGGCCCTTATGGCATCGACAAATAATGAGGTCACGCTTCGCGCTAACGGTATTTTGTTTTATTCGGTAACATATTTACATTTGATCTAACTCTCAGATTATAAAACAAAGGCAGATAGACCGCGCGGAACACTAAGAGTGAAGCCAAAAAACCAAATACTAAAGCTTCGCATTGTATATAATGCGACGATTCACTCTCTTGTCTCAATCTCCCATATTTATAAACGTTGCTTGTTAAGTCATGATTAGCGTCTACTTAACCTTAAATTTTTGACGCTTCAACGTCTCTAACTTTAAGCAACATCTATCCAGAAGAAGTTGTATCTGTAAAAGCGTTTAAACTTGAGAAACAGCTCTTCCGATGCAGAGATTTAAATCGTTAGATGTGCCCTCACCGTACTTATGTTTCAATTGTTTTCTATGAACCAGAATCGCAACCATCTTATGACGTGGCAGGGCAAGTCTTACGATTTAAATCTATGTTCCGATGGGGCGTGTTTTATAATCTCAACCAAAAAAAAGAAACAAATACTAAAGCGTCACTGTTGGTGTTCCGCGCGGTCTATCTGCCTTTGTTTTATAATCTGAGATCTAACTTTAGTACTGATTATTTATTTAGACTGTAACTGCCCGTGACATCACATCAATCGGCTCCTATCAGAATACCGACACTTTTTAAATATCGCAGCATTATGCTGAGGTTTTCTGTTTTATTTTTAATTATTTTTACTCTCAAGAAATTTGTTTTGTTTTTATAATTTTTGTACTAGTGTATGTTTATTTTAATATGTGATCTTCCTGTGCGAGTCACAATAAATACTTTTTCTCTCTTTATTTCTTTCTAACTGAAATGACGTTGGACCTGAAAAGGAGTCACACTGTGCCCACCGGTGAGAACGTTTGATATGCTGCTCCATTCATTTGTTTTCTGATAATTCAGCTAAATAAAGGCAGCAGCTGTTTTATTTTGCTGAATTTCAGGGTTGGTCCCTGAGTAAGAGTTGTTCATAATGATGAGTACAGTAACTCTTCTTCAGATACAACACCATTTACATTACGCATTGTACATCCGGAGTTAAGGGTATAAAAAAAACAACAACAATAACACTGAATAGGTGTTGTAGCTAAGTAAATATCATAAAATTGAAATTATTTTTTTATTAATTAAAACATTTCCATGACAACTCTCTAAAGGCTACTAACACTGAACTATATTATGGTATGGCTTATGCACATAATTGCAATTCCAATAAAAGTTCGAAACACGATATTCTGGCAATTTAATTTATCCACAACGTCCTGTGGGTCATTCTCAGGAGACTCATTATTTGGTTGACTTCGGTGTCATTTTTGTTTTCTAATTTAGGCATGAAATATCAAATCTAGAGTTAACACTCCACTACTAACATGCTTTAAATGATTTACTTTAGATTTGATATTTCATGTTAACAAGGCCTAAATTGAAAAAAATAATTGACACCGAAGTCAACCAAATAATAATTCTCCTGAGAATGACCCCTGTTAACTTTTTGTGAAACAACGACCACACACATAAAATTATTTTCTTTTAAATTAACGTGTTCTCTAAGAATGTTTCTTGTCCATTAAGGGCTTGGTCCGCACTTAGTCTTTCAGACAGACCAAACCCACTGTACACGGGGATAAAGTGAATGTTTTAAAATATATTTAATTCTATCAGCAATAAATTCACTAAAAAATGTGGACCATTTCTTCTAATACTGAAAGTTTTTTAATTTGTCGTAAAATTTTGTTTCCGCTTACATATTTCCGCTAGTATTTTTTGCACCATCAGAACAAATATTTAAATCGTAAAATTTGCCCTGCCACGTCGTAAGATGGCTGCGATTCTATTTCGTTTTGGCATCTCTTACACAAACAATGTCACAAGCTGTCAAAGAAACGCCATATACGGGATGTGTGGATTCACTATACTCAGTATTGTCACTTTTCGCGCGACATAAGTACGGTGAGGGAACATCTAACGATTTAAATCTTTGCATCGGAAGAGCTGTTTCTCAAGTTTAAACGCTTTTACAGATAATACTTCTTCTATATATGTTGTGTTGGGCATAGGCTGTATGTTGATAATACCTTGGCCAAGCGACGCGCCTGTTGCGCCCCCGCCATATTGAATGAATAAACAGTGTGTCTCTAACCGGCGTTTGATTGTGACGTGCCCTTTCCCGTAACGAGTACCTACCGCGTGTGCAAACTCAACAGTGGCGACGAGGATGAACGCGACTTACGGAATATTAGCAACGTTCGACCATAATGTTCACGACTGGCGGACGTACAAAGGCCGCATCACGCAATGGTTCATCGCTAACGATATCGACGCGACAACCGACGAGAAAGGAACAAAAAGGCGCGCCATTTTGTTGAGCGCACTCAACGACGCCACCTTCAAACTTGCCGCAGATTTATCCGCGCCAAACGACATTCAAAATGTGGCCTACGCCGAAATAATTCGTTTACTGGATAACCATTTCGTACCCAAGCGTTGCGGTTTCGGTGAGCGTTATAATTTTTATGCAGCGGTGCAGCAGCCCGGCGAAACGCACACGCAATGGGCGGCAAGACTTCGGGGGCTTACAGTGCACTGCGACTTCAGCAACGTAGAAGAAGCTCTTCGGGATAAGTTCGTGATGGGTATGCTAGCGGGTCCGGAGCGCGAAAAACTGTTTGCACGGGACGTGGAGTCCTTGACGTTGGCGAAAGCGGTGGAGTTAGCAGAGAGCGTGCGCTGCGCGCGCGCAGGCGCTGCCGCCGTCCTCACAACTCGGGGCTCCTCTACATCACAACAGGCTGAGCTATACAAGATAGACAAAGAACAGGAGGCTAGCAAAACGGCTAGCTTGTCAGATGAGAATAAGTGTTCAGTGTGTGGTGGTAAAAGCCACAAGTCATCCCAGTGCCGGTTCAAAAACTATAAATGTCAAAAGTGCAACTCGAAGGGTCATTTACGTAGGATGTGTAAAAACAAAGTGCATTTTGTGACGGCTCAAGAGGCCAGTGAGGTGAGCGAGGGCGACGATGGTAAGTCATTATTTAATATCGGATCAGCCCGAGGAGAACCTATGACAGAAGTGATTGCAATAGATGGGTTTAGGTTTAAATTTCAGTTAGATAGTGGATCTGCTGTGTCAGTGGTATCGGAAAAAACGTACAATCAAAATTTTTGTAAGATACCGTTACTAGCTGCGGAGCAAACGTTTTATAGTTACACGGGTGACGTCATGGAATGTATAGGCTACATGCGGCTGCCCGTTTCATACCTGCAGCACACACACACGCTCAACATGTACGTCATACGTAACGGAGGCCCGCCGCTTTTAGGTAGAGATTTTATTTCTAAGTTTCAACTCAAGCTTACTAGTTGTAATTTCGTAAATAATCAAAATAGTATCGTTCAACAATTACAAAACCGTTTTCCCGATGTTTTTTCTGACAAATTAGGTAAATTTACAAAGTATTGTGTAAAGTTAGAATTAAAAAAGGATTCGAAACCGATATTTTTTAAGGCACGCCCGATTGCATTTGCTTTACGCGATAAAGTTGACAAAGAAATACAGCGCTTGGTGGACTTGGGAGTTTTAAAACCAGTACAGCATTCTGAGTATGCATCACCAGTGGTACCAGTGCTAAAACGTAACGGTTCAGTTAGACTGTGCGCTGACTATTCGGTCACGATTAATAAACAGCTTGTTATTGAGAAATATCCATTGCCGACCGTACATGAGTTATTTTCTAAGTTACATGGTGGTCAGCAATTCTCTAAGATAGATTTATCTATGGCATATAATCAGTTTTTATTAGATGAAGAGTCACAAAATTTAACATGTATAAATACTCACCGAGGCTTATTCAAATATACTCGACTGGTCTTTGGTCTTTCTAGTGCACCCTCTATATTTCAAAGGGCAATGGAACAGGTGCTGGCAGGGTTAGACGGGGTATTATGTTTGCTGGACGATGTGTTAATAACCGAAAAGACTCCAGAGTTGCATATGGAGAAGCTTCATGTAGTCCTACAAAGACTCCAAGATGCAGGGTTAATTTTACAGGAAGAAAAATGTGAATTCTTCAAAGATGAAATTAGTTATTTAGGATATGTGATTAACAAGGACGGATTAAAAAAGGATCCATCAAAGGTTAAAGCTATTATGGAGGCTCCAGTTCCCACAGACATTCACAGGTTACAATCTTTTTTAGGGCTTGTTAATTATTATAGGAATTTTGTACCAAGAGCATCTAGTATCTTGTGCCCCTTGTATGATTTGCTAAAAAAAGGGATAAAGTGGGAATGGACAGCAGTACACAATAACGCTTTTATTGAAATAAAAGAAAGGTTAACATCTGATCAAGTATTAACACATTTTGATGCCAGTGCAAAAATAATTTTAACCGTTGACGCTTCTCCATACGGTCTAGGTGCTGTGTTATCACAGATTGGGAATGATAGAGTTGAACGACCAATATCGTTTGCATCCCGCACCCTTAACTCAGCTGAGAAACGGTACTCACAAATTCAAAAAGAAGCAACAGCCATCATATTTGGGGTACGGCGGTTTCATCAGTACCTGTATGGAAGATCAGACTCTTTTATCTTACGCACAGATCACAAGCCTCTAATATCAATTTTCGGGCCACATAAGGGCATTCCAGAAGTATCGGCCAATAGGTTACAAAGATACGCAATGTTTTTATCCGCATACAATTATACAATTGAATACGTACGAAGTGCCGATAACAACGCGGACTTTTTGTCACGGGCCAGTTTACACTATGAAAAACCGCAAGCGGGCGCAGAGGGGGACGACGGCGCTCACGCGGCCGCAGCCGCTGCGCTGATCGACCGCGCGTCATATGTCCACTTTGTTGTAGAGGGTAGCTTGCCAGTGAGCTTAGATGAGTTACGCGATGCAACTGATAACGATACTACTTTAAAAAAAGTAGTTAATTTAGTCCTTAATGGTTGGCCTAAGAAAACTGTAGATTTACGTTTAAAACCTTATTATTTGTGTAAAACCCAATTATCCTACGAGAACGGATGTTTAATGAGAGGACATAAAGTTGTACTACCGGAAGTATTACGTAATAAGGTTTTAAAAGAATTGCATAACTCACATTTAGGGATTGTTAAAACTAAATCAGAAGTCAGATCACGCTTTTGGTACCCGGGTATAGATGAGGCCGTGGAGATAATGATCAATTCGTGTGATATTTGTAAAAAGCTGCGGCCCTCTCCGCCACTAGCGCCTCTCGCTCCATGGAAATACCCACCAACGCCGTTCCATCGACTGCACATAGACTTTCTCGGGCCTATCAATAACAACCTTGTGTTTTTGGTAGTTGTAGATGCACACACTAAGTGGGTGGAAGTTTATGACGTCAGTAACTCGACCTCATCCGCGACAGTAACCGAGAAACTTTATGATTTCATGTCCAAATACGGGTTACCGCATACAATCGTTAGCGATAATGGTACAGCGTTTACGTCTTTTGAGTTCAAAAATTTTTGCTCACTAAACGGTATAAACCATTTAACATCACCAGCGTATAATCCAGCTAGTAACGGTCAAGCGGAAAGTTTTGTAAAAATCGTAAAGAAAGGAATAAAATCAAGTATTTTATCATCACACAGTAAAAGAGACTGTAAGTTAAAGCTTTTAAAATATTTATTCGATTACAGGAACTCCGTTCACTCTGTCACAGGTTTCTCACCGGCTGAGCTAGTGTTCGGGCGTAAGCTCAGAACACGGTTAGACATTCTTAACCCGACGCCACCGCCGCCTCCGCTCACATCACTGGTAAATAATGTTAAACGAAAACAGTGCTCGCAGATTAAGTTTAGCGGAGGGAACAACCGACAAGTGTTTAAGCCGGGAGACGAAATTTTATATAAAAAATACGTAAATAAAAACAAATATCAATGGTGTATGGGTATTGTCATAAAAAGATTAGGGTCGGTGTTATACCTTATTAAAGACAGTGTCACTTCTACCAACGAACGAAAACACAAAAACCAAATGGTAAAAAATGTAAGGGATCCTCATTCTTGTAGCATAGAGGACGATGACTTGACAGCTGGGGTGTACGAGCCTCAACCTCAAACGGGGGAAGAAGGGGTTGGGGAAAACAGTCAGGGGACACCGATTTCTAGGTGTCCACACAGGCTCCTACGCAACGTACCAAGGGTTGATTATGCACCCTATTTGTAATTGTATTTTTATATTTAGTGGTATTACTATTGTTGATTGCATGGAGGTTGATTGTATATTATTTTATTATTGTGTCTTAATATTCTTATGGGGTTTGTTAACTAGGGTGGGGAGATGTTGTGTTGGGCATAGGCTGTATGTTGATAATACCTTGGCCAAGCGACGCGCCTGTTGCGCCCCCGCCATATTGAATGAATAAACAGTGTGTCTCTAACCGGCGTTTGATTGTGACGTGCCCTTTCCCGTAACGAGTACCTACCGCGTGTGCAAACTCAACAATATAGATGTTGCTTAAAGTTAGAGACGTTAAAGCGTCAAAAATGTAAGGTTAAGTAAACGCTAATCATGACTTAAAAAGCAACGTTTATAAATATGGGGGATTGAGACCAGAGAGAATCGTTGCATTTTATACAATGTGGCGCCAGACGGAAACATGTTGCTGAGCAGCTTCTTGCGCAAATTCTTCTTTCAATTGTTAACACTCCCTGACTGTGGCGAAGTGTTATCGTTATATTGGCTGTGGTTCTCGTTTCAAGAAGGCACCTTTTCTGACACATTCTCCATCATAAGCTTTCAATGTTTTGCTACAGCCCAAACTGCAAACAAATAGAAGCAAGTATGACTAAGTGTGTGTTTGTCCTCGCCCTATATAATATATATATCCTGTTTATATCATAAAGAGAATCTTCGTGCAATGTCAGCTTTTCAGGTCCAAGGAGGTTTGTGCTGGGCATTGGTAAGTCAGTCAGAGGTATTGGTAGATGTCTTCACTTACCCAAGTAGGTACGGTGTAAGTGAACCTCAGGGTACACTATACCTAGAAACTTACGTGCAGTCATTAGGATAGGTCCTGGAGTTCCTGCCACACACCGGGGCATACTCATCCGGACAATCGCATTCCGGCTTCTCTGCAGTAACCGGCGACACATTCGTCAACACCGCAACAAATGCCGCAAGTACTGAAATCATTACATACATTATATAATCAAGTGGTCGAAATCTTACCATAATTCATTTCAAATTTCTTAAAAATGGGGACAAATTTTTGCTTTACGTATTAATTTAGAGATATATAGTCCGCCTCTGTACATTTCTATGCGTGAAGTATTAAATAAAAAAATAGTAATAGACACTGACGAAAATTGAGGTCACAAAAATAAAAACTTTATTTAATTTATCACTTTGGCACCATAACTAGCCTACCACACGGCGATTCGTATACCTTTTTTTTTTTTTTTTTTTTTTAACCGGACTTTCCTGTGAAGGTTTTTAGAACTCTAAAAGCCTCCAGCCAGGGCGTAAAACCTACTTATACCTAAAACGACTGCGCACTGAGGGCACCCCCTGTGGGGTACGAACCTCGGCTCAGGGAGTCGCTGGCGGGGGGGGGGTTTTGGGGCAGCTAGTACTACTGGGAACAGGCTGGATCAAGATATTATTTTCATGATTATTATACGGGGAATTTAAAGCTACTGGCTCAGCTGCGGCGCGGACTGGCGCATCAACGAGCAAGGGACGGTCGGGGGTCTGATCGCTACTCGGGAGTCTTCGCGGGGCGCGAGGACCTCGGCGGCGAGGTCGGTAGGACGGTCGTTTGTGTTTGTGTACTGTACTGGTGGCCCTATTCTTTTCTTGGAGAACAGTGATGGGGTCATCTGGGTCGGAGAGGACATGTTTCGGCCTGCGAATACTACTGATTCTACTGGGGACATAACTAGCGGCCTTCACAATCAAGGGATTGCGATGTATCTCGGCTTTATCGAAGAAACGCTTCGAGTTGCGTTTCATAAATTGAGCAATAGTTGGCATTTTCAGATCGAGATGGAGGATCTCGTTCCGAACGTACCAAGGGGAGCCTGTGGCTTGGCGGAGGAAACGGTTTTGGAGGGTCTGCATCCTATAGATGTGTCGGGGGTGCGTGTGTGCAAATACTGCACATGCATACGTCATGATGGGCCTTATGCACGCCGTGTAATTACGCAATTTGCACTTGAGTGACAATTTGCTACGTGCGTTCAGAACAGAATGCAACCTTCCGAGAGCGAAGGCGGCGCGTGAGCGCGCCTTCCTGATATGCTCAGAGAAGGAGAGGTGCTGATCTAGAATTACTCCAAGGTATTTGGCTTGCTTTTCCCAAGGGATCGGCTTGCCGAATATGGAGATGGGCCGGAGGGGGTCTTGGTGGCGCTGCGGTCTCTTAAAGAGAACCGCCTGGCTCTTGTCCGGATTTAATTCGATTTGCCATTTCCTAAACCATGCACCGAGTACGTTGACTGCGGTCTGGAGGGAATTGGCTATCGCTTTGGAACTACGCCCAGAGTGGTAGATGGCCGTGTCGTCTGCGAACAGAGCCAACTGTGCCTTACCACTCTTGGGGATATCGCTGGTGAACAGCGTAAAGATGAGAGGGGATAGCACTGCGCCCTGAGGGACGCCGGCGCGAATCGGGTGGGGGGACTTCGTATACCACAAGGTACTTGCTATTTATAGGTATACAGTGACAGGAAGTATTATACCATTACCAAGGTACATAAAGTTGATTAAATACATATTATCGAATAAAATTCTCAGATTTTTTTCATCTGTTTAGCCTGTTCTTAACATTGATGCGTTTATTTTTCTAGGGTGGGAAATCATCAAATAACTTCTGCCGCTCTGGATGGAGCAGGTCAGACTTTTATTGATTAAAACCCACTCGTGTCTCCTCAGTTGCCTGTGTGCCAGGGGCTATGGTATCTCTTTCGAACAACCGGCACCAATTGGTGCTGACATCACTTTGAGGCGCGCGCCGTCGGCCCGGGCTTGGTCCTTACCGGACAGCGAGCTACCCATAACTCGCCATCCGCAAGCCTGCGCCTACGGTGGCCAGGATTCCCGACGCCCATTACCGAATGCAGCTGAAAACCAATATTTTAGATGGAACGACTGCCCACCTGACGTCACCCAGTTAGTCGACATTCACACGGGCGTAATAAAATCGCGTCGGGATTTTTTCACGCACTGGATTTTCAAGTCTTTGTGTTGAACCGAGCGTTGAAAATGCAACAGAGTCTAGCGCGCACGTGTCTCAGCGCGTCCATACAACACACTGTACGATTTTCAACTGAAGGCGTTAAGCAAAGCATTGCAGATCCAGTGCGCCAAAAAATCCCTCCGCGATATTATTACGTCGACGTCGACTACCTCTTGGCAACTTATTATTTAACACTTACCGAGGAAGCACCTCATGTTTTCCAACCGACCACCGCCTTGTACTAACTGATGTCAGTTTCCATTGTTCCCAGATTTTATACGCACTGCCTTCCGATAATTATCAACAAAATGTTCAGAGAAATGACAATATTTTGACTAACATCCGTCCGTTCACCTAAATTATACTAATATGGTTTCAAATCGCTTGATATACTGTAGAACAGCAAAACATTGAGCATGATTACTGACGGATAGTATTCAGCACCGTTATTGAGTCTGAATTATTTTGAAGATTATTGCTCCATAATGTTCGATAAGTTTATCTGTTCAGCAACGTATGTAATGCAATGGATGGTGTTGAACTGTCAAAATGACAGCTATTCCTACTGTTAGTGTGTTCGCAATGACCACGCTGTTCGCGACGACCACGCTGTTCGCGACGACCACGCTGTTCGCAATGACCACACTGTAAGCGACGACCACGCTGTTCACAATGACCATGCTGTTCGCAACTTTTCACTACTGCCGTAGGACGGAAAGGACATCGACTATCTCCCATTCATTGTGGGGCCCACAATTTGTCGATTCGTCACAAGTTCCAAATTAGTGTCATTTGTTAAATTAAAATATCAGTTTCAAACTGCCTTAGTTTCAGTTTCATTGACAATCGAATAATCAAAATATCTGGAGTAAAAATTTTTTTGGCTATTCTAGCTTCGGCAGGGAACCATTTGAGCTGATTTCAGGCCCAAATCAAATTAGGACTAAAACAATGATTCAAGAATTTACTGTTATTAAACTATTTCGTGAAATATCCAGACGGCTTAATGTCTAAGACCACTTTCAGAACTTTGTCTGGAATAAATAGACGCAGTACAATTCAATTGGCGCAGTCATTTTAACGCAAAATGTCGATAGAACATCTCTTTCATATAAGAGAAATCTGCCAATCACAAACAATGATTTTGTTATTACATTTGTGTTGTTCATACTGTTCATGAAAAGATAACAGACATAAAGATAGACATACTTAATATTAATATGGATTACTTTTTGATTTGTTATCTCAAGGTTCTTTTTAAATGCAAATTACTTTATTGTCACCTAATTAGAGCGTTTAACAATTTTGCAAGTAGCAATTAACAAACAAAGGATAATCTATACATAAAAAACACATATATTTTCATTAGCAATGGCAACACAATTTGCTTACTTATCATTTATTTACTACTTACTAATCCTCTTTAAAAAAAAAAGTAAAATAGAATTCATACGAGACACAAAATATTGTTGCAGACAACAAACCCTATTTACCAGTCTGTGGTTCCCTGCAAAGCGATAAGTGGGCAATAATTGCGTCTACAGTAGCAGTACTTAACATAATTTGCCCGAAGATAAAACGTTGCCCATAAGTGGGTAAATATGCTAATGCATGAACTGGCGAGGTGCCAGAGTAGCTCCGCATTAGATCAAGTTTAGATTTTATCTAAATTTGAGGTGCTTTTGTTTGAAAGTCAGCGTTTTAATGGCAGTTAAGATTTCGTATCACATAGATTTAAATGACGATATTGAATTACTAGCTTTGTATGGTTAGCCTGCGACTTTTTCCTCGTATTTCGGCCCCCGAGCCACCGCGACGTATCGCTTGGCCCGCGTAAGGCCCTTAAGGCCTTAAGGCCCTGATAATTTTGAATGTACTCGTCGTAGTGTCGTTATGAGCGATAATAGTTCTTACTGCAATCCGTTACGGGTTAAAATCTGTTGTAATAAATTCGAATAATAATTGAGCAAGTATTGTCGTAAAAATGCAAATGAAATCGTATAAAAGTAGATATTTATAATAAATAATTATAATCTATCACTGAATGCAGTTTGGCATTTAGAATTTTATGGTATTTTTTAATTATAATAATAATTGTTATTGAAGGGATAAACTGGTTTTAAAGATAAAATTAAGAGGTGACTTTGGTGATTTTTTTCATGCATTAAAGTATGTTTAAATTATGTTTTGAGTACCATCACTGTATGCGAAAAAGACTTGAAAATGACATGTATTTTTTGGCTTCCAAAAATATTAACGGTTAAAGAGATACACTCGTTTAAAAAACCACCATTTTAAGCGTTTTCAAGAAATATCCGCCTTAAATCGTTTTCGCATAGCATTCTTTATGCTTATCTCCTAGGGGTCGTGTTAAAAACAATTGGGTTAATTTCTTAAAGAATTCGGTTATGAAATGCAAAAATAATTGTATTCTCAAATTCGACTGGTAGTTCGGGAGATTAGCGCGTTGAAACAAACAATCATATTAACATAACCTCAAATCACTTGCCGTTTTCCCATGGGGCTAGGCAGAATCTACAGAACGTCATCTGCTACGATCCTCACATACTTCTTTTGCTTCGTTTACGTTCATACATCCGGTCATACACGCACGCCGACTACTACGCAATTGGCAATTCTGAAAAACATCACTAATAAGGTTAAAGACCGTTAAATTATTTTTTCAAAAAGTCATTCAATAGGTTTAAATTAATTACAGTACCCGGCGATAAATATTGCACATCAACCTTTGGAAAGTGACAATCAGCTAATTTCGGCTTCGTAGAGCGTTATCTCTGTCGAACACTACCTATGTGACGTATTGTCAGTCGTTGTTCAAGTTCGATAGAGTGCGGTCGCGTCCAGTTCAAAATATATATTTAGAGTAGTTAACACCCCCAGATTTAAATAATTTAAAGTTGTACTAGGGCATCTTCATGGCATCTCTTTTTTTTTATCCCAACCTAACCGTGCGTGGTAGATAATTAACCCCTACAATCTCCCCCCACGAGTGGGTTCCCGCATTGTCGTTGCGGGGGGGCTTAGTAACCGAGGCCTCCCATCCACGGTGAAGCCAAGAGGAACCCAACGGTGGGGCCGCTCGTCAGGGCTTTTGCCTTCAAGCCATTGGCGTAGCGGCCAAAAAGTAGGTTGCGGTGAGGTGCACCGCAACTGAGGTGGGCCGCGATGTCGAATGGGAGGCATCGCGGCTGAGGGTTACAGGCTGCGGTAGAGGAGGAGTGCCGGTGCTTCTGAGCAGCGCTCTTCCCTTCCGTGGCCTGGACGGGGCCGCCACCGTTTGATGGCGGACGCGGTGGGGCCGCAGGGGAAGAGGAGTGTCGGTATAGCGTCAGCCGCTCTCCCTATCCTCTGCGGCCGAAAAGTGGTAGACGGGACGGCGCGTTGTGTTCCTCACGCGCGCCGTCAAAGATGTCAGCAACCACAGGTGGGGTCTGCAAGGGCCGATGCCTGCCAGGGGTGCGGGTTTGTTCGAAAGAGATACCACGGCCCCTGGCATACGGGCTACTGAGGGAACACGGGTGGGTTTTAGTCAGTAAAAGTCTGACACGCCCTCCTGCTCTACTCAGCAGGAGAAGTCATTTGATGATTTCCCACCCAAAAAAAAAAAAAAAAAAAAACCTAACCACCACAGCATTCTCACTACAAGGCCTAGCTGGCTTACATACAATTAAATTTATTTATCAATATAATTTGACATTATTATTTATTATTAAATCATATATAAGCGTGCACTGACTGGGCAGATCCACGCAATCCGTGTAGTTCTTTCCTCTAAATACCATTTCAGACACCAATCCACATGGTCTTAACATGATCTGACCAAGATTATATCTGGGCTTTAAAAGAGACCTCTGAATTTATGTTGGCTTTCCAGAAAACGCTGATCTCATCAAGTTTTTAAAATATAATTGACGAATAAACGTCTATATTTGTACAAACCTACTTGCAGAAATCAAATCATTTATTATCGTCACTGAATTAATAAGTGACAGTATAAATATTGTAATACATACTGCAATCCTATATTAATATTCATATAATATTGTTGTTTGTGTTATTATTTTAATAATAATAAATATTTTAATCATTATTACCTGATACTAGTTGTTTGTACCAGTTTATTTTGCATGTAAATAGAAAGTCTGATACACAGGAGGATTTTAAGTAAAGTGTGTATCCGCCATACTATTTATTGAGTAATGTGTGTATCCGCCATAATATTTTTAACCTGAACAATATCCTTGGAAAGAGTTAGTTGAATAAAATAAAAAATGAAGAGGCGTCCGTGATCGAATAGTGGTGTCATTTATTTGAGTCCTAATAGTCCGGGCGAGGTCCGGGCCTAGTAGTTTCAGCCAGCGTACTATGACTTAATTTTATTTTATTTTTCACTACTTCCGGAACCACCCACAGCTCCACCCACCGCTACTTGAGCAGCTGACGGTTGGTTCACTTATTAGTCAAATAAGATCAACCATCGATGACAATATCAGCCGACTTATTATGACTTTTGTATTTGCAATACTGCCTCCCGGACTATGAGACGTATCTTCGCTCCAACAAAATATTAAATACGTGGACAAGTTGCTCACAAGCTGGCTGGACAGTATAATATATATTCATTTTTTGCAACGCGAAACAGTTTTGGTTTATTCACCCATTTCAAAGTATCGAAGTCCCCACTGACCTTCTATCCACTACAATGTCAGCAGATGGATGTAACGAGGCTTAACGACAGGCCAGACGGTGACCGCGGACCAAAGTTGAGGCCAGTTTGATATTTATTGGCCTGCCGAGGCCATTGGCTTTAAATATCGGCGATACAGATGTAAATGTTTGGACACAAATGTTTGTGTAAAGCACAAAGTGCTGTAAAACATTTTTAGGGAATATTTAGAATTTCATACAGCAGAAAATTTTGTATGAATTACATTGTCCTTAGTTTGCTTTTTCTTTTGTTGTTTTTGGTTAACATTTATATTTGTTGTTCATTTTGATACAGACAATTATACTCGTTTGTACACCGAACGGTTAACTGGGAAATTATTATTATATTTATTACTGATATATGTTTAGCGGGTGGACTAATTTCTCAGTAACATATTAGGTACTTATTGGCACTAAAGAGGTCATTGATGCATTTACCTCATATCCCATACTCGCCGTTATCAGCACACGCAAGTTCCAAGTTAGTGTAAGTGGTCTATTTTTTGTCACAACCAATGGAACTCACACTCAAATACACTTTCACTCTCTATTCACATTGAAAGCATTTATTTAATTTAACCATTTACAGGCACTTTTGAACTGTCAAAAAGTCGATCAGTTAGTTGAAAAGTTTAAGCTAGTTGCCTGTTGCAAAACGTAGATCTCTGTAGAGAAGAACAGGCAAGAAACTCCACGGACACTCTTTAAAAAAGAGATTACAAAATTCACTGCATTTAAAAGATGATATTATCTGGGGGAGGCCTATGTCCAGCAGTGGACGTCTTTCGGCTGAAATGACGATGATGATATGAATTATCTTTCAAATAAATCCGAAATTACCATAACTTGTAGAGAAACATAACATTTTTTTATTTTACTTTAAACTTCTGTTTCCCTATTCTAAAAAATATTTAAAACTAGCTGTTGCCCGCGACTTCGTATGGGATCCAGGATGAAGAGTAGCGTATGTCCTTACCCAGGTCATGGTCTATCTGTGTGCCAAATTACATCCAAATCCGTTCACCCGTTTTAGCGTGAAAGTGTCACTAACAAAAAAACTTACTTTGGCCTTTATAATATTAGTTAAAATACTTATAATTTCTATACTGTTAGATAATGTTTGAATATAAGAAAGTTAAACCCAACTAAGAAATATACAACTTTGAAAGGTTTCGTACGAAGAAGTTTATACAAACTAAAAGTTGCCGGCGGAAATATGAAAAGTTGCTTTTAGAAATACTCCCATACATTTTGATTAGGTTAGCTGTTTATTACTATCTATTTGCTGTAGTAAAGGTTACCTTCTATTTTAGTTTGTGTGTTTTAAATTAACATAATGATATAGTTTTCATGGTGGTAATGAGGTCGAAATGAAAATCCGAGATACGAAATTTTACAAGTACTTTTAATTTACCTAGTCCCCAGTACCCAAGTCGAAATAAAGTTTGAGTATTTTAAAGATAGATTATACGACGTTACATTGGAAGTTGAAGAAAAAGTGTTCAAAGGACTATTATTCGTTAATTAAATATTTAGATAGTGCATGTATGTAGGAGGAGATGAGGGTAGTGATAAGTAAGATTAGGTATTATTTAAAGTAAAATTGTGATACCGTGTGTCTCCAATCGTTAAGTATATACTATTCATATTCATAAATAACTAGTATAAGCAGGAATACTTTCACAAAATCATGTTCGTGTTCGCCCATAAATACTAGGTATCTCTAATATTTGCTCAAACAATTGTGATCTCCCCATAAACCTACGCCGACAAGTCAATTCCTCGAAAGGATTATATAAACATATTCCTTCAATACTGAGTCAGCCAGACCTACAACCACACAGACTTTGCACACCGAATACTGAAACTAAATCAACTGTTTACGCAAATCACGTCTTTTTGATTTACAGAGGAATTTTTGGAGTCGTGTCCTTTTTGTTGGATCAGAAAAAACACAGAAAAGACATGTCCTATGTAAACTTTAGCACTCGACAAAAAATAACAAACGAACATCTTGGATTCAATTGCACACACGGGTGTCAAACTGAATTATATACGTCTAGAATCTCATACACACATAAACTCACGACTTCTCTCCATGGGGGTAGGCAGAAACTACAGAACGACACCAGCTATCTTCACATAGTCCTCGTTTACATTCGTACGTTTACGTCTCGAATCTCTTCAATGAAAACATGGATTCAAAAGAAGGTCAAAAAGTGAGTCCTTTTGTACAGTTTTGCTATTGGTAAAATACAAGTACTTTCGAAAAAATAAAAACGACACGTGAAAATATTAATTTTCCAACCTTTCCAAGTAAACCTGCCAGAAAATACCAGTTACTCGTGAACACCAGCTAATAAACCAGCGTATTATTAAAATTCAAGTCTTGTTCCATTATAATTGCTTAACATATTCTCAAAAGGTTTTAAAATAAACAAAATTCATGAATATTGATCAAAGAACACTAGGCAAATAAAATACCAGAGCTGCGTAATTGGACGTTATTTAATTAATAGAGATATACTTAAACAAGTAATATTTTCCAAAATCATGCAAATTCAAAAGCGCATGATGAGACAGGCTAACTTTATACCCCATACCCCATATAAACGCTGCTTAAACTTAAGAAAGAGTTGTTTAAACGTCAAAAATCTATGGTTAAACAGTCGCTATCAATTTATTTAGCAATGTTTATAAGGATAATCTTAAGAGCACCGAGGATAAACTACGGTAGGAAGACTGTCATCGTGTCTTATATGAGGGAGCTCAACTCTATAACTAAAGTAATAAACTAATCAAAATCACTTTTAAATGGCTATTAAAACACTATAGTTTTTAAATTTTATGTTAATGCCTACTTTGATTTTATAACTTAATTCTACTTTTTAACCCAGCGAAACCGTAGAATAACCATATTATTATTATTATGTTTTTCCTCATAGGAGTGAATATTGTATTATTTTTGATAAAAATAAATTGTCTTAAACCGTAAACTGCATTGCATTCTATGGAATTCGCTAATTACGATTAACACGGAACATTACATTATTTTATGATTATAATAATATATCAGAACCCTGACGCAATGCTGGAATTTAAATAACAGCTAAAAATTGTTTTTAGCTGTACTTATAACGTTACAACATCGGAACACGATACCGTTATCCATCAGTGTCTGGTCGACTCATCAATCCGCCATTACGGGTTTAGTAACAATTATCAATTTATCATCGGTAGTGCCCAAATGAGAGAAGTGGTGGCCAAGTGGTAACGGCTGCGACTTACAGGTTGTAAGGTCGCAGGTTCGAACCCAGACAGGTTCTTTTCTTTGTGTAAATTATTTCATCACCACTGCTCTCAAAACGGTGAAGGAAAACATCGTGAGGACACCGGCATGTCCTAGAACAAAAAATTCGAAGACATGTGACATCCACCAACCCGCACTGGGCCCGCGTGGTGGATTACGGCCCAATCCCTCTCACCGAGAGGAGGCTTGTGTCCCAGCAGTGGGAACATTATAGGCTGATGATGATAATGATGGTATATAACAAGCTTCCCGCTTCTGTGCTAGATTTGAATTAAATGCGTTTAAAGATAAAGTAAAATCCAACTTTTGCGCAAAGGCATACTATTCTATCAACGACTACTTAAACAATAAGAATAGTTGGTCGCTGTGATTAACTCAGGACAATGGTTGTGTTCTTTCACCAGAGTTTCCTTGCCTACTGACAGGTCATATCTTTAATAACTTAATTGTTTGTTTTTATTTGACTGTATAAATTCATTTGAATTTACTTAGTGTTGACATAATCTACGAGTACTCATTGTGTTTTATTTTTAATAATGAGTTAAATTGCAAGATGTAGCTAGCTAGCGACCTCGATAATTGGTCTATTTTATCTAGAACAATTTTAAATTTTCGTATCCTACCATTGTATAAAATCAAGTTCTTCTAACATAACAGACAGCTGTGCTGCTGGGGAGTTTGTTGCGCCACTTCTTCCCAGCTAAAGCACTAGGAAGTGTCGAAGGGTGGGCGTTTTTGGGGAACTGTCTTTTGTAATTTTTGACGTTCAAAAAGTGCTGACACTAGCCTAGTTTGAATAAATGACTTTTGATTTTGATTTTTTTTGATTTTGATGAATGCCCAAATCGGTTACTCGACATAGCCCGAAGAGTTGCTAAACTAAATTCGCAGTGGGCAGGGCACATTGCTTGTAGAACAGATGGCCAATGAGGCCAAAAGGTTCTGGAGTGGCCACCGCGTACCGGAACACGTAGAGTTGGAAGGCCATCCACAAGGTGGCCCGAGGACCAAGTCCGAAGGAATCCGCTGGATGCGATGGGAAACACAGAAACGGTCGAAGTGGCGGAGTTTAGGGGAGGCCTATATCCAGCAGTAGACGTCTTTCGGCTGAAATGAATGACTGTCCAAATTACATATTGGTTGGTAATTTTTCTGTAGTTTCTACTGTACTTTTAACACTTGTTATAAAAGCTTACACAGTTTCATCATGATAATTTTTTACTTTGTTTTAACCTGCTAAAATTTGAATAAAGATGGTGTTCGAAAAACTTAAAGACGTAGAAAGTTTATTGATCTCGATCCGCGGTTTACTGAAGTTCAGCAGCATCTCTTGGAAAATAATAATCTACTCTGATTCATGCAAATCTCATTGCTCTCTAGCGTGATCTGTCAGCAGTGTGACGTCTCACCTCTGAAATTCAGAGTTCAGCGCTCGTCAACCTTCAGGAAAGTCAAAGTTATGAAGATTTTCACGTATAATGGTGTCTGAAATAAAAATCTTTTTGTAGAGGATTTATTATTAAATTGCGTCATTCGCAATAATGTCACAGAGTATGCTTAATATATTTTCTTCTGCGCCTGTATTTTTACGGCTATTGATGAAACAATTTTGATTATCTTTCTCAGAAATAAGGTTGTTTTAATATACTTTAGAAAGACACTAGCTGTGACTGCTGCTTCGCTCAAGCGATTCTGCCTTGTTTTGGCATAAGGTATAAACTCAAAGGAAACGTGATCATGTATATTCGTAATAAAACGCGATGCGCATAAGATGCTTTCCATTTTAGAAAATTTACCATCAGCGAATGAATTATCCGCTGGATGTGGGAAGCACAAGACCGGTCGAAGTGGAGGAGCCTGGGGGAGGCCTATGTCCAGCAGTGGACGTCTTTCGGCTGATATGAATGAATTAGCCACGTGGCACAGGGATATAATCAGTCGTTAATAAATTGATAAGTAAATCACGTAGTATTCGGGTACTACGTCAACAAACAAACTAAGCTTATAAAATTAAGTCTATAAGGTCTAAACTCTTATACTTGTTATAAAAGAGCATTTATTATGTAAATATTCCTTATAGTGGCACATTATTAGAAAATTTGTCTAATATTACCTTTATTCTTATAATTTGGCTGGGTAAACATTAATAAATCCAGTTAATAAGGCTACAATAAGGGTTCAAAATGTGTTCTTCTTATAGAGACTGGTTACATTGCTTTTTAGCCATATTATATTCAAAGCCATAATAAGGCTTTTAATATGGTCAATTATTCTTACAAAAGTAATGCACCAGATAACTATGATGTTTTTTAACTTATAGGAGCATTTGATAAGACGTCTATCCAATAAACAAATTCTAACATTTTAAATAATCTTTACAAGGATGAAAGCAATCCGTATTCCCTTGTACAGTGATTATAAAGATGTTACTCTATAACTGGTTACTTTAAAAAGTTTTACATAACTAGATTCGCCATTTTGAAGTACAGCAGATTGTGTAAATTTATTACGGATGGGAATTTACATTTAAAAATGGATTCAAAAGACTGGAAGAAGTTTAAAAGGAGCGGTGGTTACAGAAGAAAAGTAAAAAAAGTCTACGAAAACATGGTTGTGAGCATCACACCCACCATCTCTACTCCTATGATGCTACAAAATGGCCAAGCCGATACCAACGAATCAGCCAGTGGTTCCGCAGAGGTTTATTTTATGGAAAATAAGAATGAAAAGGAAACCAGTGAAGAAGAATATAATTGTAGCAATAGTGATGTAGACATATTTTTAAATGAAGAGTTGAAGAATATTGATATACGTAGTGATATCAGAGAGTGGGCAGTTAAATTCAACATTTCCCACATCGCTTTAAGTTACTTATTAAAAATATTACATCATGTAATGCCAAACAAAATGCCATTGGATGCGCGTACATTGCTCAATACAAATAAAGTAGAAATATGCATTACTGAAATCGGTACTGGACATTATTGGCATAATGGATTACTTACACAATTACAAAAAACCCTACAAAACTATGAAGTGCCCAAGAAAATAACCTTGAATTTAAATATCGATGGTTTACCAATACTTAAAAGCTCGAATCATCAACTCTGGCCAGTTCTGTGCAACATTACTGAAATTAAAAATATATCTCCTATCGTGGTGGGAATAATGAAGGGAAATCAAAACCTGCCGATTTAAACTTATATTTAAATCCTTTTGTCAATGAAATGAAGGAAATTGAGAATGGTTTCACTATCACCACTTTAACTGGAGAGCAAAAGACGATTGAAGTTAGTATACGAGCATTTATATGCGATTCGCCCGCGAGGGCTCTTATAAAAGGTGACGTATACCTAAATTTTATGTATCTCTCAAATATAAACAAAAATGGTACTGTTTTTATGTGGGTGACATTCATAATTATAGTTTTCTTTTTTATTTTGCAGGTGTTTCTAATTTCAACAGTAAGCACGGATGTTTGAAATGCACTGTGGTTGGTGATTATTCACATTTGTCACATACAGTGATATTCCCGAAAATAGATTGTCCTAAGAGAAACGATGATGAGTTTCGCAATAAGAAATATGGACTACATCATAAAGTTGATTCACCTTTACTTCAATTGAAAATTGATATGATCGAAAATTTTCCGGTTGGTGATTCACTGCATCTTATAGACCTCGGAGTTATGAAACGTTTATTAATGGGCTGGCGAGATGGACATTTTATTAATAAACGTACTAAGTGGTGTAATAGTGATATTGAAAAAGTGAACGCGTTTTTAGTAACTATTAAGTTACCCAAAGAAATACACAGATCTGTTCGGACTCTTGATGTTCTATCACATTGGAAAGCTTCTGAAGACCGCACCTTTTTATTATACCTGAGTTGGGTAATACTGAAGCATGTTTTAGATTCTGACGCATACAAACACTTTGTTTGTTCTGTGCCTTCACAATTTGTTCTAATGAAAATCATTTTAAGTTTTTACGTCTAGCACAGGCGTTATTAAATTCATTTATAAAAAATATGCAAAATATTATGGAAAGGATTATATTACCAGTAATGTGCATAATTTATCACACCTTGTTGATGAGGTCCGAAAATTTGGCACTCTACAAAGTTTTAATGCTTACCCTTTTGAGAATAAACTCCAAATTATCAAACATATGTTAAGACAGGGAAATAAGCCTCTAGTACAAGTAGCTCGAAGGTTACATGAAAGAAGTGAAGTCGAGATTGAGACTTACAGTAAAAATAAAATGAAATATCCGTTTGCAAAACAGTGCAACAGCAAAAATGGATCTATATTGGTACTGCATTTTGAATCTTTTATTTTATCTTCCCAAAAACACGATAAATGGTTTTTAACAACGGACGAACAAGTTATAGAAATAAGAGCAATACACATTTATGAAATTGAAGACATACGACTAGAAGGATACCGCATGGATAATTTAGTTGACGCCTTTGACTACCCCTTAAAGTCTTCATTAATTAATATTTATAAATGTGAAAATTACATCTATAGTAAATCAAAAAAATATGTGACTTTTCATGTGCTGACATTAAATGTAAATTATTAAATGTAGAATATAATTCGGTGTTGTGTTTTACACCATTAATCCATACTTTGTAAAATAAAACAACTAATTAGAAAATCACGTATTTTTATTAAAGTCTTCATTTTTTACAGGCTGTCATGTCGCCGTATTTAGAGAAAAAAAAAATATATCACTGCCATATTTAGAGGCACAGTGGCTCTTAAATCGGGTATTGTCTAAAGGCTAATTTTGTATTTGTTGGTTTTAAGGACTGAACTCAATATTCTCTCAGTTAGCCCGCAAAACAGTTGGTGGGTTCACAATAAAAATCGTTGTTTGAACATAGCCTTTGAATGATGCCTGATTTGGGAGCTATCTCTTGGTCTTTTATTATTAAAACTCGTTTTTTAAGTCTTGCTTAAGATAGGACTTCAATCATCAGTCTTTCTAATAACAATTTAAACAAAATAATTGTACTTTGTAGGAATTCCATTGCAATATCTGCGGACAAACATATTATATATATTATTTTTGTTATTATATTCTTTATTGTGTACTTACAATTATATTTCAAACTTAAAACTAGTGCACAAAAGCAAGCTTATCCCTATAAAGAGATCTCTTCCAGCCAACCCGACCATAGTGAAACATAAATTTTATACTTATGGGAACAAGACTAGCTAGGTACCTACCTACAAGATTTTGTTCGTGAGAAAGGAACCCTAACGATATGTAAAATGGCGATAGCATATGCGCAAATGATGCCATTATAAAGTCTTCACTCTCGTAGACTACTTGTAGACGATGTGCGAACTGTTTTGCTCTCATAATAGCACTGTTTATAACATAACTAAATAATTAATAACGTTTGTAGCACAAAAACAGCTTAATTTCAAGGGCGGGTTGATACTACAACACACAGCGTACCACATTTTATCATGCATTTGAATTCCCATACACTTTTCACTATAAACGAGCACATAAATCAGGTAAATAAACTACATAAAATAATAACTTACCGTTCACTTTTCAGTCAAATGGTTGACGTTTCTCTTTATTCACCAAACTGTTGCGAAAATGTGAGTCACTAAGAAAAAGAATTATTGCAGAGTCATAAACAGCCAGCTATAAGGGCCTACGGCTTTTTAAGAGCCTTTGATTTGCCGCAATGAGTTTAACTCCCTTGTATCAGACCATAATAAAACACGTATAAGGGTGATCGCCCGTATTAACGCTTTCTATATGATTCTTACAAGTGTATTGGCCTTGTTCCTTGTCATAATATAACACGCATAAGGAAAAAAAGCGGACAATAAAGGAACTATAAGGGGGGTATAAGGTTATTGTCTTTATAATTTGTGCCCAAACGCACCCTTATTAGCGATAATGCGGCTCCTATAAGAATATTATTTTTGGCAATATAAGCCACTACAAGAGCAATTTTTGTTTGTTGGCGTAATCAAATTAAACAGTTCGGCTCGACTTGTTTGTAGATATCGTCTAGTTTAAAACTGCACGCCCCTCCACTGCTGGTTGCATACACATTTTTTTTTATGAAGGGGCGTGCAAATTTAAAGAAGACGATCTCTACCTGTCTGTATCTAGTTGTTGGAACAAACAAATCGACCGTTTCAAAATAGCAAACGTAGCTTGAGTGTCCAGCTAAATGAATAAACGATCTGAAGAAAGATTATGATAATTATCTGATTTGCCGTCTGCCTCCAAGTACAGGGACGGTGATAAATATGACCTCATCATTATCTCTCCTGGAACTTTGTAAACTTTGTTATCATCTGCTAACAAAGCTGTGTAATATTCTACAGTTCTTTCTAGAATCTCATCCATCACACGATCTCTTAATAAACTTGTTCAAGATGAAACAGATTATGGTCCATATTTTATCTCCCCGGCTGAGTGCGGCAGCGGGCAGTCTTTCATAAGGATAGTTGGGCTGTCTCTTTGTTAAGGTTATCTTCGTAAGCTACAGAGGTCATTAGTTTTGGTCTACAGGTACCGGGGAGGTAATACAACCTCCATCATATTATGATGTGCGTTTATTCTTGTAAGTGTGAGTACGAATTGAGCAGTTATTTGTATACTAACCTACGGGACGCTACCTACCGGATGTTCAGCGACCTCTTAGCGCTAAATAGCTTTTATAAATAAGAATTTTGCTAATCAGATGTTCAGCAATTGATTAAACGTTAAGAAAAGTTATATATATAAAAAAGACTCCTAATCCTTTATAACGCTACAGTAACTTTTACAAAAATTACTTACTTATCGTTAATTTTTAGGGTTCCGTACCTCTAAAGGAAAAAACGGAACCCTTATAAGATCACTTTGTTGTCCGTCCGTCCGTCCGTCCGTCCGTCCGTCTGTCAAGACCGTTTTTCTCAGGAACGCGTGGAGGTATCAAACTGAAATTTCTATATGATACTTAGTTCTACTGTCCCTGGAAGCTGTAGAAAAATCAACCTTCTAAGTCAACGCAATCAAAAGATACAGCCATTTAGGCCGCAAAATTCCGCAAATTTTCGAAACTCGCACGGGAATCAAAACCTACAGGGTACTTCCCGTGAACTTAGAATCTTGAAATTTTGTACGAAGTCACGTCTTATAGTACAGATATAGGAAAAATTACGAAAACCGAAAATTTTTAGTTTCGTCATATAAAAAAAAATATTTTTGACAATTTTGAACTTTTACTTATATACCCACAGGTTTGTACGGAACCCTCGGTGCGCGAGTCCAACTCGCACTTGACCGGTTTTTTGTACTTCATTACCCTCGACACGGTAAATTCCGAAAGCGTACTGAGTGCCGATCTTAGCCCGTTTTCCGTCAAGCTTCAATGGATGACATGAATTGAGATAATGTATGAAAGTCATACATCATGTGTGCGAACTTAATTTGGTTAAGATCATTAAGGTTGGTTAGTTAATTATGCGTGAAAGCATGAGATAACGTATGAGGAATAATTAATATTCCTTTAAAGGCACTGATGAAAGAAAATACAGTCTCATATACAATAAACGCTCTTCTAAATTTAAGAAAATTTATTGTAATTTTTTTTTTGTTTTTTGCTTCTGTTTCTGTTTTAAATATTTGTATGTGTCGAATACTAGGCTTTTGGGTACTTTGTATAATGCATGTCTAACTGTCACGTTGGTCTCGCGGTTGCAAGCGCGACTGCTGTCCGTGGGTTTGATTCTCGGGTTAGGCAAGGTGGTATTGGGTTATTCCATTAGGAATTTCTTAATAACAGTCCGTAGTTTGGAAGTCAGCGTTGTAATACCTCCGTGCCTCGGAAAGCATGTTAAGCGGCGTCCCATCGCACTATGAGAGTGAGGGAATAGAGAGTTCACTTGAGTCTGCGCAAACACTTGTGCACTATAATATTTCCCTCGCCTAAGGCTAGTCTCCGTTGAGATTGGCCACTATGGCCGAAATATACGGTCTGGAGAACTATGCTAAATTAGCGTATGTATTTTATGATTAATATCTCTTATGATTAATATATCACCCTGTCTAGACAGGGTGAGAGAAACATGGATGCACAAACTGTAACCACGATTTCAGCACCTGAGCCTAGACGGGGAGTCTAGCGTAGAAACTTTTCGTCGATTATCAAAAATAAATCAGCTGTTTCACATCTACACGGTTTTTTTTTTTTTTTTTTTTGGGTGGGAAATCATCAAATAACTTCTCCCGCTCTGGGTGGAGCAGGAGGGCGTGTCAGACTTTTACTGACTAAAACCCACCCGTGTTCCTTCAGTAGCCCTTAAGCCAGGGGCTGTGGTGTCTCTTTCGAACAAACCCGCACCCCTGGCAGGCATCGACCCTTGCGGGTCCCATCCCTTTTTGTGCTGACATCTCTTTGAGGCGCGCGTGGAACACAACGCGCCGTCGACTTG
Source organism: Polymixis flavicincta (assembly GCA_949987655.1). Classification (NCBI taxonomy): domain Eukaryota; kingdom Metazoa; phylum Arthropoda; class Insecta; order Lepidoptera; family Noctuidae; genus Polymixis; species Polymixis flavicincta. The sequence continues at coordinate 24,087,026 of OX465188.1, read as the reverse complement.
GGCTTGGTCCTTACCGGACAGCGAGCTACCCATTACTCGCCGTCCGCAAGCCCATGCCTACGGTGGCCGGAAATCGGCCTGGGATTCCCGACGCCCAGGGCGTCTCCGTATCCTGCGGCGGCTGGGGTCGCGAGGGCGCATATGCTGCCTCTCCCTCACGTGCGCCGCCTCCCTCTTCGCGAGCATCACTGCTTCGCTGAAGGAGGTGACGGCTCCCCATGCCCTCTCGCTCCGTACCATGGCCTGGACCAGGGCCGGACGCGAGAGATTGCCGCCGCCGATCGCCTCCACGAGGACACGGCGGTGCTCCGCCCAAGCCGGGCAGACCGCCACCGTGTGCTCCACCGTGTCCTCAGGGCGATCTTCGCAATGGAAACACCCGGGCGTTTCCTCCCGCCCTATCCGAAACAGGAACCTCCCGAAACAACCGTGTCCGGTGAGGACCTGCGTCAGGCGGAAGGTGAGGACGCCATGCCGCCTCTCAAGCCACTCCTCAAAGAGGGGACTTACCGCCGCAATCGTGGCGTGCCCAGCACTGGGTTGCGACAATCGCACTCTCCATGTCACCATGAGATCCCGCCGGAGCTCTGTCCGCTGTGCCGCGATTTCCCGCGGCAGCGGAGTTACGCCCCGGCGTTTGGCCTCCTCGCGCCACTCCCACATTTGCGCGAGGACCTTTGCCTCCAGATCCCATGGCGGTAATCCGGCAAGGAGGCCCGCCGCCTCGCCGGAGATCGTGCGATATCCCCGGATCATTCTGATCGCCATGACCCTATGGGACGCCCTCAGCTTGCGAGCTGGTTGGCGCCTCAATGTAGGCGCCCACACCGGCGCCCCGTATAGGGCCATGGACCGCACGATCCCCGCGTAGAGCCTCCGGCAGGAGGCGTTTGGCCCCCCTAGATTGGGCAAGAGCCGCTTCAACGCAGCCCCGGCCCGCTCCAGTCTGGGAGCCAAACGGCGAAAATGCTCCGCAAAGTTCCACCGGCTGTCGAGGACAAGTCCCAGGTACTTCATGGTCGACTCGACGCCGATGTGAACCCCTCCCACCGTTATCTGGGAACCCGTCGGTGGCGCATTCCGAGGACCATGAAACCACATGGCCTCGGACTTGTGCAATGCCACCTCGAGTCCCAGTTGCCGGATCCTATCGACGATTGTCGCAACCCCTTGTGTCCCTAAGTCGGCCGCCGCCTGGTACGACCTCCCTTGCGCCAGGACCAGCGTGTCGTCAGCGTAACAAACTACACTGACGCCATCAGGGAGGTCGGCGCGCAGCACCCAGTCGTACCCGATGTCCCACAGATACGGCCCCATGACCGATCCCTGTGGGACACCGCACGACATCTCTCGCCGGTTCCACTCTCCGAGGTGACCGGGGTAGATGACGGCCCTGTCCGTCAAATAGGCCTCGACCACACGACAGAGGTAGGTCGGCATCCGGTGATACCGGAGTGCCTCCCTTATGCAACTCCAGGGCAGGGTGTTAAAGGCATTGGCGATGTCTAAAGACACCGCCAAGACGACCCCACCCCGGGCTACAGCATCCCCCGTCGTGAGGGCTCGCACGCGCATGATGGCGTCCACCGTGGAGCGCCCCCTGCGGAAACCAAACTGGCTCTCCGCCAAATCCGGCCCCACCCGCACCAGCCGCCCGACGAGGCGGTCTGCAATTACTCTCTCAAAGAGCTTGCCCACCTCGTCGAGCAGCACAATGGGCCGGTAAGCGGACGGAGAGTCCGCTGGGCGCCCCGGCTTCTTAATGAGGACCAGTTTCCCCGTCTTCCAGCGAAGTGGGAACTGGCCCTCCTCCAAGCATGCGCTTAGGAGCCCTCTTAGTCGAGGCCCGAGAGCCTGCAAGGCCAGGACCCAGGCTTTGCCGGGCAAGCCGTCGGGTCCTGGGGCGGTATTCTTGGCATTCAGCCTACGTACCGCCACTCTCAGGTCTACCTCGGTCACATCTACACGGTTAAAAATATATGGAACAGCTACCTAATTGCTTTTCAATCGATAAAAAAAATCACCGCAGGGTCTGTCCCGTCAGCATCAGTGTAGAACCATGTACTGAAATCACAGTAGCAGGTTTCGCGTCGATGTCATTCCACCTTGTATAATGAGGGACAGATTTCTTTTCAGTCATTCTTTCTGTATCGTGATTTGTTTGGTGTACATTATAGAAACCCATACAAGACAGTAATCCTTAATGTACGTATATACGTATCCAGTTCCGACAGCCTAGATTTATCCGTACTGCCTGGTTAATCTTTTTACATGGCTTCTCTAATATACTGGTAGTGACTGAAAACAAGATAGTAAAAAGTGTTATGAATTAAATAGACTCATAACAAAACGTTACCTCAAGCCTGTATTCCCCGACAGGGTAGGCACAGCTTTATCTATAGTACACCTACATTTCGCTAGTTATGTTTAATTTCCATTTAAAAGGAGGCAAGCCTTTTGCCATGACCCTCGCACAAACAATAGCACTATGCCTAACCCAGAAATCGGACTTAGGACCTCAACAAGCAGCGTGCTTGCGACCACTACACCAACGAGGCAGTCTCATAAAGGTGCAAATACTAGATTCTGGTTGTAGGAGTTCGGTGGTGGAAATCGTCACGTAAGGAAAAAATGCTATGCCTCCTCCATGCATCTTTCTCTCTCTTTGTCTCTGTCTATTATAATATATGTAAATACGAGTGCGTGTGTGCGTGCGAGTATCGCGTAAGGGAATTCGTTCCTGACGGGGGTCCCCAACCGCGTAAGTTTTTAATATCGATAATTGGTATGCAATTGATCTAACTTTGAACTCTGATCGACGGCTAGTAGTTTTGAGCCGACCCAATATAGACTGTTCGAATTCGATCGACCGCAAACTAGTACTCACTACTATAGTCATCGCGTTTTAGCGTGACAATAGCTGACACTGAACCACCTACATTATCTAGCATTTAGGCCCTATCCGACACCAGCGCTGCGACCGTTTTTAAAATGTCTCAGCACCATGCTGACATGAGCTATTTTGCCTCGTGTAGGACTTTCTGTATTGTTTTCACTTTCAAGAAATTTTGATGTTCTTAGTTTTTTTTTTGATGATTGTGTGTTTAGTATGTGATCGTTAGTGGAAGTGTTCAGGTGGCGTTCGGGCAGGTGCCGTTGAAATCAGTGCCCTGAGTGGAATACCTCATCTATCTGGGCGCGTCAAAATAAAAGATTTTCTGTCTTTCATTTTAAAAACTGAAACAAAGTTTGTTACCGTCCAGAATCGATATCTACCGTTTTACTGAACTTATTTCGATAGCGAAAAATCATTAACACTTTATATTCGTACATATTAGGGAAAGTAAATTACCGGGTACGTATTACAATACCGAAATTCAAAACACCTATTTTAAAATACCTATGGACGAAATCCCGAAAAATTAAACGCCGAATGATTGTTTGGTCGAAAGTTTGAAATACCGAAAGTTCGTTTGCCCGAAAGCTTAAAATCCCGAAGATCCATATCCCGAAGCTTAAAATCCCGAAGATCCCTATCCTGAAGTTCAAAATCAATATGTTATGCTACAAAATTTAGTGACAAAAACGAAACGCTGCAAAACCGACTTCACGCAGTCTTGTCTGCCCAACCTCTAGAGTGTAATTTAAACCCGCGTAGGCGCGGAGGGGTAAGGCGGCCCGCGAGCTGAGGAGCAGGTGGTTTGAAGGCCCGCCGCCGTGGCTGAGGTTGGCCGGCGTAGCCGGCCAGCAAGCCGAAGCTGGGGTGGTGAGCATTAAAACCATCTGCGACGATAAGCTCGCGTGGGGCCGCCTAAACCCCGCAGCACCGGAGCCTTGACAGGAACAATGCTTGCTGCATGTTGCATGCCTGCTTGCATGTTGCATGCTCGTTTGCCTGCTTGCATGCTGCATGCTTGCTTGCATGCTGCATGCCTGCTTGCACGCTGCATGCCTGCTTGCATGTTGCATCCTTTCCCATGTATAATCCCCAGTAGTATAATTCCCGGGTAATTAGGAAATGGTGAAAAAAATCTGCGAGCTACTTGGAAGTAGCGTTCGCCGGCCGCTGCCGCGGCACCGCTCGCTTCGATAGAACAATCAACCAAATCAAACATTTAAGAAAACAAAAACAGAATATGAGTTCAATCGTCGTTTAAAATAGCACAAGTATGCAAGACCATCTAAAAATGTGGTTAAGTCCATTGTTTCCGTTTTACCAAAATTTTTTTTATTTTTTCTTCCGTTTTCTTTTTCTTTGCTCTTTTGGTTTATTGAGACTGTGAATTTAATTTTTCTACCATCAATTCTGTATGTTTTTGTTCCTGGTTTAACAATTTTCAATTTCTTCAATGGTCAAATATGAATTCTATTTCTTTCTGCCCGTTAGACTTTTTTAGATGGTCTTGCATACTTGTGCTATTTTAAACGATAACTGAACTCATATCCTGTTTTTGTTTTTTAATGTTTGATTTGGTTCATTGTCATATGAATAACGAGTTTGTACGATGACTTTTGGAGGTTCGGTTATTCGAGATCGCATGGCTACGGCATGAAGTTTTTTGTGTTAGCGTGCATTCGTTGTTATGTGATTAGTGTTAGTAAACCTACGGGGACATATTATTCGGTGTTACACTTCTCTAGGTCACGTAACGCACTCATTAAGATAGGCAGGTGATGTTGAGATTGACGTGACTTGGTGCTCACATACATATTTACAAATATTGAACTGGTAGACGATTAATACTAACATTTTGTACAAACAATGAATCAATGTGTGTGGTAAAGTACAGAGATATCCTTCTCAGGTTAATAGTACCTGAAAGAAATATCTCTTAAGTGAGACCAAAGTAATCAACAGGCATTTTAAATTAAAACAAAATAGTGTATGTGAGTTGTTAAAAAGATACGATTCAAGTCAAAACTTACGACTGGAGCCGAATATACGCGATTCAGGGTCACCAACCGACTGGAGACGAGTATACCCGAGTCAGCAACCTTAGCGTGACGGTTTAGTGTCGTTCACAGTTCAGAAAGCGCTAACAAACTGCGTCTAAGGAAATTTTTCTCTTGAATAAGCTATAATTTCATTTCCTTTGCCTTCAAATAACAGAAAGTTATAGAGATTAAGAGCTCTAAAAGAAAAATAAATTTAACATTTTAGTTTTATACCTGAGAAAGCTACCCACTCTTATGTGTTGCTAGGATAATAAAGAGGAAGAACAAAGGAAAAGAAAACATTGTTCTCTTGCAACAAAAGGGAACCTAGTTTTATGCTCGCGAAGTTGCAAGTGCGTACTTGAGGAAATATCTTCAGGTTTCAGTGGGTTGCTGGAAAACAACGGTATCAAAAACTGTGTGGGTGCTACAATGTTTACTAAATATTGGGAATTAGTTACTAACTAGCTCCTGCCCGCGGCTTTGCCCGCGTTAACCAATTTACACAAAAATTATATTATAGTTTACGAGTACATCCTTATAAAACTTAGTTTTAATAAACAGATCAATTTCTCTTATTACTATTTGCTTGAATAACACACATCGACATCGCTTCCAGTTAGAACCGGAATCCGGCTCGATGTTTGAACAGATTTCAATTACTTTTTTATTTGATGTCGTGATTGGAAATTTACTCTTAGGAATGGCTTCATGCAAGTTTGTTTTAAATGATTAGCTTTTATTTCATACCAGACTAGGCAACCGAATTTACATAGAAATAAAAAAAAAACGTGAACATAACTAGTGAAATGTAGCTGTACTGTAGGTATATTTGTATTTGCGTCATGATGCGACGCATTTTTTTTTTTTTTTTTTGGGTGGGAAATCATCAAATAACTTCTCCCGCTCTGGGTGGAGCAGGAGGGCGTGTCAGACTTTTACTGACTAAAACCCACCCGTGTTCCTTCAGTAGCCCTAAAGCCAGGGGCTGTGGTGTCTCTTTCGAACAAACCCGCACCCCTGGCAGGCATCGACCCTTGCGGGTCCCATCACTATTTGTGCGGACATCTCTTTGAGGCGCGCGTGGAACACAACGCATCAAAACATAGTTTCAAAAGTTTTGTTATATATCTCAAAATATTCACTACTGAGCAGCTTTGACAATCTAAATTCTAGAAGCTTCGTTCTAGTGTACATATTTTCTATCCTGCAATATTTTGTTTCAACCGTCCCAAACCTCCAATCTTTGCTGCATAGTATTTCTATCCAGATAGGAACAATTTTTGAGAGCGCTATCTCAAAGGGAATTACATTTTAATCACAAGGAAACTCTGATTAAAGCCCAGAGCTGGTCCGAACGAGCGAGACAGCCATATAATTTATATAGCTCCGTCTTGTTTTGCCCTATAATTAAAGTGTTGCAGTGTAAAATTGTTCTTTCACTAGTTGTGGAGTTTAATTTTGGATATTTTTGACCAAAACATGCAGGGAGGTGTTTATTTTGTTGTTTTTAAAAACGGTTGATGGGGGTGGAGAGAGGGTTAAATTGAAATGTGTGTGTTTTAGAGACGGGGATTTTTAAAATTTGCTATACGCTCAAGGTTTTATTTTGTTGCTTTTTTTTAACGAGAAGACCTTTACTTTGGGTGAGTTATGGGCAGATATTATACCGAAAGATGGGTTTGGAGTCTGGGTAGCTCCAGCAATAAAATATCCACTATTGTAATTAAATCCTTGTGATTTCATTATATTATTTATAATTATTCGAATAATTGTATCTAAATTATTCAATAAATGAGATCGTAAAATAGTTGGAATTTAATTACAATCCTAGATAAGTATTTCAACGGCCACATCACCAATTTAACGGACCATGTCATAATCAATTTAAAACACGTTTGTTGATATTCCAAGCACGGCAGTGAGTTTAATGATAGGTACACTCAATAAATTGCAAAATAATTATTGTAATGCCTGTTTTATTTCAATTGTAAACAATTAATTTGTTTGCCAATCCGATGCGAAGTTCAGTTCGTTTCGGCAAGCGTGCGAATCAGACGTGTTTTTACTAAATTAATTAGTTGTAGGTAATTTAAATTCCAAGAATCCGTGTTGTTTACGCGCTAAGCGACGCAGGTGGCCACCGGCCGGTGAATGCGCGGGCGCGCGGGGCGCGTTCGCCAGGTGTTGTTTACTTGCAATGGAGCAAAATAAATTAAACGATAATACACTGGAGGATGACAACCAAAACTTGATTGAAATGAATGAAACTGATGATTTACCGATTACCGGCCAAAAAAGAAATATGGACGAAGAATCTGATGAAGAGTGGAAGATTGTAGATAATAGAGGAAAAGGAAAAAAATCTCGTTTGAATAGTCCGGAGAAGGAAATACCGAAATTAGAAGTTACGATATCATGCAGTGATAAACTTCCGAAATCTTTTGCATTGGCTAAATTGTTAAAAGCAAATAAAATTAATGATATCCTGCACGTTAAATATCTGAGTCCATTTAGAGTTCGAATACAATTTCAAGATGAATCAAATATGAATAAGTTGTGTTTATGTGAAGAGTTTATTGCCAAGAGGTGGAGATTTACCAAAGATATGGAAGTAAGTTACTCTTACGGTGTTATAAAGGACGTTGAGTTGGAACTGAAAGAACCAGACATACTGAGCAGTTTATTTTGTCAAGATAATGTTGAGATTATCTCTGTGAAGCGACTAGATCGTCGGAACAAGGAAGGAGGCTGGTCTCCTTGTGAAGTAGTGAGAATATGTTTTAAAGGAAATGCTTTGCCTCCATATGTTTATACCGATGGTTTAAGAATCAAGGTTGAACCTTATATATATCCGGTTTCACAGTGTTCACGTTGCTGGAAACTGGGTCACAGACTTAGGACTTGTCCTTCCAATAAAATTATGTGTCCCAAGTGTGGTGGAGATCATGCAAACTGTGAAACAACATTTTTTAAATGCATAAATTGCTCAGGCAGTCATATGGCCCTATCTAAAACGTGTCCCCTATATCTAAAAGAACGTAGAATACGTGAAATCATGGCTGAATTCAATTGTTCATACAAGCGGGCCTTAACTGCGTACGTCCCACCTTCTCCTCGTGTAAATCAAAATGATCAAGCTAAACCGACAGAAGTAAATAATCCAGTTGTTTATGTTTCTTCATTTGAGAATACCCCCACATTTGCAGAAGTTGTTACGGTTGAGGCGGATGTTGACGTCGAAGAACCTGCTAGCTCTGCTAGCTTAAGCAATAAGACACCACTGAACAAGAAGAAGTTTTTGAAAAAGAAGCAAAACCTATCTGAATTTCTATTAGAATGGCAGTCAAGTTTGGCAGAGGAACCGCGATCTGACGAGGATTACGTGTACGAACTAAATGATAACAAACAAACAAAAGGTAACACTGAACACAACACAACATGCAACGAATTACTATCCCGAATTAAGGAAGTTCTTTACCTTAAAAACTGTTCATGGTATACTAAAATTAAAAATATTCTCAAATTAGGTATCGAGTGGTTCATACTGTTGGTGGTTGATAAAATATCGGAGTCTACGTTGTTGCAAATGGTTTTTAATTTTTTTAATGGATAGTGCTGAAAATGTAAAATTGAATATAATACAGTGGAATGCCCGCAGTCTTAAACCTAAGCTAGCAGCTTTTTCTCAGTTACTTAACCAAGATAAAATACACATAGCTGCTATTTCGGAAACGTGGCTAGATCCCGACAGCCATCTTAAAATAAATAACTATAACATATTTCGTCAAGATAGGCACGACTCATATGGGGGTGTGGCTATTGTTACTCATAAATCTTTAAAAGCTCAGGTAGGAAACTTAGATATGTACATACCGGGATTAGAAGTCCTTCATGTTAAAATTTTTAATTATCCCCTTTTAGAAAATGTAATAATTGTATACTGCCCACCTTCTGTTCGGACTAATCAAACGAATTGGAATAAATTATTTTCATTATTTAATAAGAAATCAATCATAATTGGTGATTTTAACGCCCACCATACGAATTGGTCCAATAAAACCGACACGAGAGGTGTTCAAATTGTAGACTCACTCGTAGATAATAGCTATGTTGTTATAAATAATGGCAGTATAACTCGCATTGAATTGGTAAACGGTACTTTGCAGGAATCTTCTCCTGATTTGTCCTTGGCTACATCTGATATCGCGCTTAATTTTAATTGGTCAGTTTTAAATGAAACTTTGGGAAGTGATCATTTGGTTATCAAATTATCTACTGAGTGTAGAATGAATAAAAGTTTTGTAGTTAAAAGAAATTATAAAAATGCCGACTGGGATTCGTATAAAACATGTCTTGAAGATATGTTTTCAAATTTAATACTCCCTGCGGACCCTCAAAAAGCTTATGATATTTTCATGGACTATATAAATCTTGTAGCAGACCTACATATCCCTCTGACTAAAATACCTCAAAATCCTGACTCAAAATTTTCCCCTAAAACATATTGGAATGCAGAAGTTTCAAAGTCAGTGGCAGTCCGGAGATTAGCTTTATCCAATTTCCGTAAAAATCCAAACCCCACAAACTTAGATATTTTACAAAATAAAATTGCTATAGCACAAAAATTAATACGACAAGCGAGGCTTAATGACTGGATTCAATTATGCTCAACAATTGATAATAATATATCAGTTTCTGAAATGTGGCGCAAGATGAAATGGATAAAGGGTTATGGGGTTCCTAGAACTATTATAGACGGTACCAAAGCAAAAAACTTAATCCGCAGTCTTACACCAGATTATGTTATGCCGAATCAACCAAAATTTACATTGCCTAATTTAAATATGGAGACTAATATCTCCATGCAGGAGTTAACTAAATGTATTAAAGCGAAGGATACATCTCCTGGGTGCGATGGTATCTCATACTCCATGATTAAAAATTTACCCAATAACGGTAAGGTCATTCTACTGTTGCTTTTTAATCAGTTCTTTTCACTTAGTTTTATTCCTAGTCAGTGGCGTGATATTGAAATAATTGCAATCCCAAAACCTGGAAGGGATCATAATCAGATTTCGTCTTTGAGGCCCATATCCTTACTATCGTGTGTGTGCAAAATCTTTCATCAAATTATTAATAGGAGGCTTGAGTGGTTTTTAGAAAAACATAGTATGTTCTCACCAAATATGGTTGGTTTTAGAAGAACTAAGGGTTGTTTCGATAGTTTAAGTTGCTTAGTTTCTCGTATTCAAAAGGGGTTCTCTGAAAGGTTGCACACTATCAGCTGTTTTATTGACATTGACAATGCCTATAATAACATTGATATTACGACCTTGTTAACAATTTTACATAAAATTAATGCAGGGTCGAAAATTTGTCAATACCTTTGGAATTTTTTGAATGAAAGAAATATTAAAATCAAAACTGAAATCGGATATATCACTAGAACTGCTGGTAAAGGTCTGGCCCAGGGCGACCCATTATCCCCACTACTCTTTAATGTGGCAACAATGAATATGTGCAAAGCTGTTGAAAAGGACATTTTTATATCCCAATATGCGGACGACTTTGTTTTATATTGTACTTCTCAATCTATTTATGAAGGTGCTAGAATATTACAAAATTCTATGAACACCTTATGTGAACTTTTTCGGAACCTAGGCTTAACAATCTCTCCAAATAAAAGTAAGGTCTGTATCTTTAAAAATAATAACTATAATGAAAGGGTGACTTTAACGGTAGATGAAACAACATTAGAAAATGTACATTGCGTAAAATATTTGGGTATGTGGATTGATCGAAAATTAAGATGGACAAAACATATTAATGAAATTAGGGAGAAAGCTATGAAATTTTTAAATATTTTTAAAGTATTGACGGGGTCTAGTTGGGGTATACATCCATACTATTTGAGAATGCTATACATCTCAATCGTTCGAAGTAGATTAGACTACGCAAGTTTTCTATATGATACTAGCGCCATGAGTAATTGTGCCAAGCTGGATAAAGTACAGAATCAGTATATGCGCATTATAGGGGGTTTTATAAAAAGTACTCCTATCCATGTCATGGAATCAGAGTTACTATTGCAGCCTTTATTTGTGCGTCGTGCCTTCCTTGCTGGAAAATTCTGGCTTAAGACAAAGTCACTCAGCAACAATCCTATAATTTCGTTATTAGAAGATTTAGCAAACCATAGTCAAAATTTATATTGGAGGTGCAAAAAAACACCATTGTTAGTGACGATTCACATGCATTTAAAATCACAGCCTGTACACTCAAGCAAGCAATTAGAGATGTTTTCTTTAGATACCTGGATGAGTAATTTGGACACAAGTAGTTTTATAAGTTTCGAAATTCATAACGTCAATAAACCTAAACGTCAATATAAAAGGAAAAAGTTACTGTTCGTTTGTAGTAAATTCTTACACGAAAGATATTCAGGCTTTTACAAAATATATTCAGATGCCTCCAAGGACAAGCAGGGGATAGGCGCTGCTTTTCTAGATGTACAAACAAAGGAGTTCATAAAGCTTAATGTAAATAATCTTCAAATATCTATTATGCACGCTGAGCTTATCGGTATTGCAGAATCACTGTCATACATTAGATCAATTAATAAAGATATTAATTTTGTAATTTTTACTGATGCTAAAAGTGCACTTCAACATTTAGTGCGATGTACTGAAATGGCCAGAGGTATTCCCCTGGCTTATTATATATTAAATACCTTATCCGAACTTAACACTGTAAATAAGAAAGTAATATTGCAGTGGATACCTTCCCATATTGGTCTAATTGGTAATGAATCTGTAGATAAATTGGCCAGAGAAGCGGTGGTTGATGGTATTGATTTCAATTGTTTGCCTTACTACACGAATTTAATCGGTGTTGTTAAAGAGTTTTCAACTAAATTGTGGTCTGAATATTTTGACAAAAGATCACTTACCAAAGGAATTTGGTACAGAACCATGCAACCAGCCTTGCCTCGAGTACCTTGGTTTGAAAAATGCAATATGGGAAGGTATGACATTGTGACGAGTCTTAGACTTCGCTCAGGACACATTCCATTAAATAAGTTCGGATTTCTGATGGGAAAAGTCAACTCTTCGAAGTGTACCGAATGTGATATCATAGAGGACGTATATCACATTTTGATGGAGTGTGTTCGTAACGAAGCATTTAGATATTCGGTAGTTCAAGGCGCGGTGTCCCCATTCGATGTTGGATGGTGTAACAGCATTTTGTCTTTTCCGCTTTCGGAGGATGCCAAACTACTTTATAAGCTTACTCATATAGGTATTAAGAATAGATCACCTTAAGTTAATCCACTGTATGATTTGTACATGTAGTTCATTTAAGTATTGTGATGTATATATTTTCATGTTTATTCTTACGGGGGTGACATGTTCAAATATGAACAAACCTCCATTAATAAATAAAGATTTAAAAAAAAAAAAAAAAAAAAAAAAATCCGATGCGAAGTTAATTGAATTGTAATGTGAATTATCTGGTGGTTGGTCAGTCAGTGTATTGTATATCAAAGCAGGGTTGATTATTTTCGCATTTTATAACATAACATTACACCTTGCTTCTGCGAAGGGTTGGGTAGACGAGTACCTAAGACATACCATACGAAATGTTGATGTACCATTATACCCCGACATTTCGCCAGTTATGTTTGAACTACCATGTTGGTAATAGGGATGAGCCTATTGCCATCAAGTGGCAGAAAAACCCAATAACAATTCGCTCGACCTGGAAATTCAACCCAGGCGAACTAGTAGCACTTGCGACCACTGAACAACGAGGCAGTCATTAATCGTAGTTGAGAATTGTGATACTTCTTCTTTTGTTGAATTGAATAAAAACATTATGTACTAACATGTTATACTAATTTGTTGTTTATTCTCTTACAGGTAAGTCAATGAACGCATGGCTGTGACTCGTAAGTCTTTATATTTTATCCCTAAAAGTTTATTCCGTTTACACAATTCCATTTTTTTACATTTGCGTACTTTTTAATCGGCTTAGTAAAACCAAACTTCTTATAAAATGTTGGTTTAAAACACTTTATTCTCAGACTGATGTGATTTTTTTTTATTTTACTAACAAGAATATACGCATACCTACTTTTTAGTAGGCTTATAGCAAAACCCGACTTCCATTGAAATGTCTAGGTATATTCCTTTTTACAAAAGTTTTATAAGTCGCTTTCGTAAAACTTTGTTCACGAATAATGAGTTACGAATGATCTATTTCAGTTTTAAAATGGCGAAGTTTCAAATTGCTTTGTTTAATATTACTCTCTCAGTTTCATCACAAGTTTGTAACAATATTAACTATGGTGAGAAAAATAATATTTATAATCGTTTCCACGGCCATATGAGAATATCCATTGAAGAAAAATATTTTCATTCATATCTCCATATCTGCGGTAGGTATAAAATTGTGATGTGAGATGAAAAAGAGCCGCATTTGAGCTTCAAGTAACATTCAGTGAACAAGCGTGGAGATCAGTGCGCGTTCCGTCTCTTTGTAAAATCAGAAGAGAAGATAAATCTTTTACAATTCAGTGTGACTACTGTTGGTGGCTGATACTTTAAAATTATTGGTCGTGCTTCGGGCAATATAAGATAGAGATGAAAATGAAGGTCTTCCATGGTGAGTTAACTACTCAATGAAATTATTTATTTACCTACCTACATTTTTCAACGTAATTTATAACTTTCGTGTAGTTTTCGTTTGTTTCCGTAAAAAATTTGTCCAACCCCATTAATCCATTTTAAACGGACGCCGTTTAAAATGGGTATTTTGGAATTTTATTCAAAAAATTAGCACGTGTGTCTTGTCGTGTTCTACATTTCGCTATAATTTGCATTATAGTCACTAACGATCTTATTCCAAAAAAGGTTTTTCTTTAGGTAGGTTACCCTGGCTTATTTCAAAAACAGGCTTTTTAAAATAAGAACCCACCAGAAATCAAAATAACTTTAGATCTTTTTACAAAACTTTTAACTTAGTTATGTTGCCATATTTGTATTAAAAACTTTACCCAAATCGAAATAAAGTTGGAAATGCAAAAACTGGATCAGACCTTAGTTAGGTCCCGTTTTGTAAGATATAATAAGACGGCGATTGTCTTAGAAAATGTGGTGATTTTGGCCTAGTTCCCAGAAGATAGTAGTTCCTTCTTTACCACATATCTTGGTTTAATAGTATCAATAATTCCACAAAACATTTATAGTCAGCAAAATAATTTTTGAATTAAACTTTCTTTTTAATTTTCTGAACGATTCTAATTCCAGGCATTTTATTATTCCTTCAAGTTGTAACAATCCTGCTGGCCATACTGCTGCCTGTACTTCCGCTGTCGAGTGCAGTGTTCTGCACAGATGGCCACACTTGCCTCTGCAATGACAGCTATGTGCCAGTCTGTGCCACAAACGGATGCACCTACCTTAACAAGTGCAGGTACTATTGTCTATGCACGACCTTAAATGTAAAACGTCGAGTCTATGGCAATCCGTCAATGTAGCTCACAAAATTCAAAATATCTAAGGTTTTTTGGTAATTACAGCACTTTTTTACATTGTGACAAATCACGATAAAAAATCATTTTAATATCGCAAACTCGTGATAGAAACGGTTCATTACAAATCAGAACTTGACAATTACACTGTCTCTATGTTTATATCTCATTACCATTCTATTCTTTTCAGATTACTTTGTGCCGAAGCTGTATATCTAAAGGACGGGGAATGTTACATTGAGAGGAGAAATAAGATTAAATTAGGAAAAATCCGCATGCCTAAGAATTAATTACTATTTAATTAATTTAATAGTTGTGACGTTAGGTTTTGTTGTTACGTTATTTGTTATTTATACATTTAAGTTATAATTAAAAAGGGAAGTTTTGACGAGGTTACGAAGGTATTATTATTTTACTATAAACACTTTTCTGCTGATTACTCTCTCTTATTACTTTCAAGAATGGTAATAATATTGCAAGATTATAAAAGTTCAGCTTTCTGGCTGTTCTAGAACAGGGATGGCGAACCTCTAAACCTCTACGAGCCATTTTTCCAAAAAAAATATTTAGTATGGCATTGACGTGCCAACAAATAATCATGACTTATTGGAAAAAGGTTAAAAACCTGGTTAAAAACTACTGGAAAAAGTTTAAATAATTTCACAATAATAAAGAAATAGACTTATACTATTATAGAGTAATCAACATCACACCACCTTATATATGTGAATGAACAAATTAGTGCAACTTCAAATGCAGAAGCAGAAGCAGAAGTTGTGTATCTAACCCATGAACCAAGACCGATTACTGCAAGACCACTACTGCTCGTTCTTAAACCGCCCCATAGCAAAATAAGTCATCATCCATGTCTCATATTTTTTTAATTAAATAAATTGGAATGGTATCATGTAAGGTTTATAAGCTCAACATCAAACAACTCACATATTGGAGTGGACTTGTGGGACTGACCGAAACTGGGTATCAATTCCAAGAATTAAGAGCTCTCGTCTGCAAATTGGGTATCTCAATCACCTTTCATAAGGGTTTGAGGTGTTCGTGGGTGTTGGAGGTTACTCCAAGCTACTTATGTATGTATAGGATACGTTTGTGGGATGTATTTCTGTGACAAAAACTTTGGATAGTGATTTATGAACAATATTTTTGAAGTTAAAAAGAAACATAGTAATAAATAAACATGAGAGTAGTGGTGACCCAGTGGTAAATGCCACAAATAACGAGTTGTAATTCATAAGTGCGACCCAGACAGACGCTTTTCATCGTGTAATTTATCTCATCACCACTCCTCTCAAAACGGTTAAGGAAAACATCGTGAGGAAACCGGCATGTCCTAGAATTAATCGAAGACATGTGACATCCACCAAATCGCACTGGGCACACGTGGTGGTTTACGGCCCACTCCCTTTCACAGAGAGGTGGCCTGTGTCCCAGCAGTGGGAACATTATAGGCTGATTATGTAAGAAATTGACTTCAATGAAGAAGTTATAACGATTTTATATGGCTGTAGTATGTTTTATGGCAGTCATGTCATATCTTCCATTTTCTCCGTGGAAAAGACAAAAGAAAAGATAAACTCCTAAAACCTTAAACCCTCACAAGGCTTGCTACTGGTTGCACATTTTTCAGGAATCTTTTATCTCTTGCACAATCTTATGTTGCTCCATTGTTATTATTTGTCTTATGGCGTCTCACTGCAGAACAAAAGCCGCTTTCCTTTGTTTTTGGTGTCTACGAAAGTTGCTCGAGACAGCATTAGATAGGACAAATGTTATAAATAAGACAAAAAAATATAGGCAATAAGCGATTAACATCCAGTTTCTGGAACGAAAAACAACTAAAAAAATGCAAGCGCAATAGCAAATATATGTCATCTGCTGTCATTGGTTGATTGAATCATGAACAGCCAATCAAATGACTTGACATCAGTTTAATTTCAACGCGTCGTTGATTTTAGTACCACACACCGGGTTTCATCCAGTTTTGTTCCCGAACATAAATTGACAGCTGCCATACATCCGTGCAAGTAGAATAAATATTACATCCACGATTAATACGTTTGCCACTATTTAATGAAAATGCGTCGAACTGTTAACTCGTTGGACATAATGAAACGCATACCGAGGGCACTTCCTGTAGCGTTGGAATGACGTCACTATGACGGAAATTAAATATGGCGGCGCGATAAACTTGGCTGAATTCATAATAATGTATGCAGATTTGCTATGTTCATATTTTAGCTATTTGAATGCAAATGGAATGGAAAAGCGACTCATTTTGTAAAAGAGAAAGTAATTTCAGAAATTGTTTGAAACGAACTGGAATTATAATAAAGTTATTTAAAAGCTTTGCTTTGGTTATTTGGATAGGAGTGAATTGTTTTTGCAGATTCCTGCATGTTCTTGTCCACAAACAAACTACATTGACTGTTTATGTCCAGATATCGGTACACTTCTACTTTTTTGTGCGGGCGTTCACAATGCACCTTAAGTATTAACAGGAATGACTATCTTCGACCATTCAATGCCCACTCCTTTATTTGGAAATAATCTTTTTCCCTATTGTGTGTTGTGTGTATCTTCTCAGCATATCGATAGCAAAAACTTCAAACATCTTGGCACCAACATTCAACTCCGCTCACTGAAACAGTCGTAAGATCATCAAATACACAGGTGACAGGGCATGTGGCGCAGGATGGAAGGTGAGTCATTGTCTGTGGGGCTTGGGTTTGAACTCTATTTAGAGATTTCAAAGTCGACCACAGCAACGCGTGCGTGACAATGATAATTATGCTAATGTATACCAGCATAATCTGCATTAATTTTAAAGACAGTAACCGGTTTATATTGCGCCAGCGAATTCTCAAAACGGAGCGTATTCTCCCTCACATTACATTAAAACTTGGCAGAAATCTGTTGAGCAAAGTGTTCATAACTAATAAGCAGGATTGAGTCGTAAGCCGCCTTGTCGCCGACTTGTAAACTCGCTTACGGTACCACTTAGTTCGTACCAAGCCGGTTGGAATTGGACCGGATAGGTACCATACCTGCTTCAGCTTTTTTTTTTTTTTTTTTTTTTTTTTTGGGTTGGAAATCATCAAATGACTTCTCCTGCTGAGTAGAGCAGGAGGGCGTGTCAGACTTTTACTGACTAAAACCCACCCGTGTTCCCTCAGTAGCCCGTATGCCAGGGGCTGTGGTATCTCTTTCGAACAAACCCGCACCCCTGGCAGGCATCGGCCCTTGCGGACCCCACCTGTGGTTGCTGACATCTTTGACGGCGCGCGTGTGGAACACAACGCGCCGTCCCGTCTACCACTTTTCGGCCGCAGAGGATAGGGAGAGCGGCTGACGCTATACCGACACTCCTCTTCCCCTGCGGCCCCACCGCGTCCGCCATCAAACGGTGGCGGCCCCGTCCAGGCCACGGAAGGGAAGAGCGCTGCTCAGAAGCACCGGCACTCCTCCTCTACCGCAGCCCGTAACCCTCAGCCGCGATGCCTCCCATTCGACATCGCGGCCCACCTCAGTTGCGGTGCACCTCACCGCAACCTACTTTTTGGCCGCTACGTCGTCGGCTTTGAGGCAAAAGCCCTGACGAGCGGCCCCACCTTTGGGTTCCTCTTAGCTTCACCGTGGATGGGAGACCACGGTTACTGAGCCCCCCCGCAACGACAATGCGGGAACCCACTCGGGGGGGCCTGCTTCAGCTTTGTGTGACAACTTGGGTGATGTTTCTGTTAAATGTTATGCTGTTACTATGAGAGGTACAGACGCCAGCACATCAAGCTATTCCAAATTGCCAATTTTTCTCAATTTTACATGAACCTTATTCTTTTGTAGTAAAGTTTAAAAACTATCAAAATAAATTTGACAGATTAGGGTAGCTTGATATGCTGCTCTTCGTACCTATTAACTAATAGTATCTAGCTATAATCGTCACTGTGGTTACTTGAGCTGTCCACTATTAGACATTATCTTGTAGATCACTTCAAAAACCTGACCAAATATGACCGTCTATTAACGCTACCATTTATACTAAGTCGGACCGAATAGTCTAAAAAATTGTGTAGTTATCGATTGTCATGGGCATGTGATACAGACATAGATATGTGATACACAAGGAGGATTGAGAAAAATGAGAAAATAGTTTTGATTATGAATGTCGATGTCTATAAGAGTAGGGAAACACCAAAGAAACTATGGATAGACTGTATGAATGATGATATGGTTAGAAAGGGTGTGAATACCGGTATGACGATTAATAGAGAAATATGAAAGAAAAGGACATATTGCGCTGACCCCAAATAAACTGGGATAAGGGCTCGTAGAATGATGATTCAGTGAATAGTCTAGTGATTTAGAGAAGTTCCGTATTCTGACTAAAGATGCCTGCAAGCTTGATATAACCCATTCCTCAAATGTCTTTAAACAACCTGACCTGCTTCATCAATTAGGTGTTATCTTTAATCCATCAAAAACGCATGAAGCAAGTTTTCTCTCCAGTTTAAATTCCCTCCAAAATGTACGAAGCATTTTTACCTCGCACTAAATGTTCCTTGAAAGATATAATCCTCACACTTGTCATGGCACTATCTTTAATACTCATACACGAGAAAGGAAGACTGTATCCACAAATTGGATCCTGATTGATAAAATGAATTTCTGCAGCTCTACGTTTATATTTCTACTGAAGAATTAGTGGAGACGTCTGCGAGGAGCTTTGTCAAAGCTTCTTGAAGCAATAAAGTCTTCGTGTAAAATAAAATTGCACTTAGTTAATCGTAGGTGTTTAGCTAAAATAGGAAGTGGGTAGTATGACTCTCGTTACGATCACCACCACACTTAATTAATATACCGCTCACTTACGGGTACCGGAAAACAAATAGAAGACAATCAGTGGGCGTAGCAACCACGAGCGGAGTAAACGGAGTGTAAATTCGAACAATGTTATTTAAGACACTAGTTTCACTTTTAAAAATAACTAAGTTTTATAACTTTATTCATACGTTCTTTGGGTGATACAAACCAAATTGTTAGATGCATAAATAACAAGTTATAGGTACCTGACAAGTAATTAATAAAAATAACCAAAATGCCAATATTTAATTACAGTTGCCACGTATTTAATTTTGATCAATGTAGCACTGCAATTTGCATAAAATGTAACAAATTTTATATTACCAGATTTTTTTAAGTCAAATTTTAACTACCATGTTTATGAAAAAAATCCTGACGAAACAAACGGCATCCAATCTGGAACTATTTAGTCATAATCTACACAAGATCCATAGGAAACAAAGTTTTCGTAAAACAATGCCAAATTTATGGAACAACAGACGTGACCTTGAGTTAGTGCGGAAGACAAGTTAGGTTTTTGTAGTCATGGCTGATTGACATTTTTACTAATCAAAGCGCTAGTAGAGCTTCATGTTACTATCACTGTATTGATTTCTGTTGTGTGGTGGGTTTGAAAGCTCTTGTGGTAAATTTAGACGCAAAAAAATCTTGGTGTTATATTCAAGACTATGAATGGAACATAAGTTTAAAATGCGTGTGAAAAAAATTGTGTATTTCTTCCGAAGTTTTTTTTTTTGGGAGCCGTCTGTCAGCAGGATGTTTTGACCTTTTAATGAGACTAAAATTCAATGACACAACCTATACCAAAGTCCTTTTCACTTAAGACCACAGTGTAGCAAAATTCATAAAATATCTCAAGTACATCAACTCGAGGGTGTTTCAAAATTTCAGTGAGAACCTGACACCTTTCAGTCGACAGCTCTTGTCTTGGAGATCAAAGTCGAGGCATCCTGACGACGCCTAATTGTCAAGTCGCTGGCGAGTTCCGAATAGATATTATAATTGTGGACGAACAATATGCTGTTGGTGGACATTCTTACTAACACAAGTTTAGTCTTAGTCTGTGTGACGTGCAAGGCATTGAAGTGAATAAGCATGACAAGATATTCTAAACGAATAAAATATCTCTAAACTAAGAAAATTATGCGCCTGGACATGAGTTGCCTCGGCTTACCTCAAAGTCTTTAAATATACTTCCGACATAGGTAGGCCGAAGTAAAGAAAACATACTCAGGTTGACATTCGCAGATGACTCTGCCCTGTAGTGAATATGTGGTGTTGTCCCACAAACAAGGGCACTTTATTTTTATTGTGTCCATCGTGTCCTGTTTTCTAAACGTTACAGGAGTCGATAGGCGCTACCGAAGTTACCAAGCTTTTTTTTTGTGTGGGAAATCATCAAATGACTTCTCCTGCTGAGTAGAGCAGGGCGTGTCAGACTTTTACTGACTAAAACGCACCCGTGTTCCCTCAGTAGCCCGTATCCCAGGGGCTGTGGTATCTCTTTCGAACAAACCCGCACCCCTGGCAGGCATCGGCCCTTGCGGACCCCACCTGTGGTTGCTGACATCTTTGACGGCACGCGTGTGGAACACAACGCGCCGTCCCGTCTACCACTTTTCGGCCGCAGGGGATAGGGAGAGCGGCTGACGCTATACCGACACTCCTCTTCCCCTGCGGCCCCACCGCGTCCGCCATCAAACGGTAGCGGCCCCGTCCAGGCCACGGAAGGGAAGAGCGCTGCTCAGAACCACCGGCACTCCTCCTCTACCGCAGCCCGTAACCCTCAGCCGCAATGCCTCCCATTCGACATCGCGGCCCACCTCAGTTGCGGTGCACCTCACCGCAACCTACCTTTTGGCCGCTACGTCAATGGCTTTAAGGCAAAAGCCCTGACGAGCGGCCCCACCTTTGGGTTCCTCTTGGCTTCACCGTGGCCGGAATCCACGGTTACTGAGCCCCCCGCAACGACAATGCGGGAACCCACTCGGGGGCGAAGTTACCAAGCTTGTAACCAAATCGAAACTATATAGATTGCTATCAACACGCTATGAAGGAGAATATAAAGAGGTAAAATGGTTTGTTTCTTTAGTAAAAACTCCTTTACTGGTAGAAAGCTACACGACTGCCGAGGATCATTGGATATTGTGTCTTCTATGCAGACAAAGTCGTAGGCGGTAGCTATTTGATCTTATAAACATATTTTCCTGCTCGAATAACTGCTAGTGGCACGACTAAAAGGAAAAAAAAACCAGTCCGATTTGACTTAAAACCGCATTTTTTTATTTCTAGTCATTTTAATTATAGTTGACAAACTTGGGCCTAAAAATGATTAATCAAAATTTTAAGACTGTTATAATTATCCCAATTAAAAGATTATAAAAAAAGCTGCAATTTCAAACTCCAGACTCAGTGATCGACGGCCCAAAATATCTATAAAACTGGAACAGACCAGTCAATGCCCACGACGGAGCAGATAATGGACTGTCAGTCACAGTCACTATAAATGAAAAGGTCGCTTTCGATCCATTGACAGTTATTTGTTTGGTATTTTGGTTTAATACATCCTTACCCTCATTACACCAAAGTTTAAAACACTGGTAGTGAAATTACTTGTTTTAACATAAAATATATCCTATGGCATCGCATCGCTGCCCGCGATATTACTTCGTTTTTTCTAAGCGTTCTTTCTGACTTTTTCCTTTTACTCGTTTTTTTTTACGACGAGCACAGCGTGATGTTAAAAACCTAGCCAATAACTTTCTTTAAGGGGGTTTGCATCGCGCTATTTAATGCAAACATAGTTTTTCCAATTCGACGGGTAAAGAATACTCCCTTCAGACAAACTTACCGCTTTATAATCTATATAGATATAATATTATAAAGCTGAAGAGGTTGTTTGTTTGCTTGAACGCGCTAATCTCAGGAACTACTGATCCGATTTGAAAATTTATTTCAGTTTTAGATATCCCATTTATCGAGGAAGGATAACATTACGCCCTCATTATATATCCTGGAAACAGTAATGTTCACTAAATCGCATTCTCATTTATTTCAGCGTTTGTCTGATGCTATCCCTAGAAATAGACGTGACAATTTAAAACTCTGTGTTCACAGCGCTAAAACAGCTCTTATGCGTAAGATATCTTTTGCATGGCTCCGACCATTTTTAATAAATTGCCCAAATCATGGAAAATATTAAATACATCAGCTCTTAAAAGTAAACTGAAGAGTTTATTAACTGAAAGAGCATATTACAGCATAGTAGAGTTTATGGAAGAAGATAATTTTCTTCATTTTTGAGATGATAATGTTGTATTTTAGTAATGTGTTGTATTTTTTTTTTAAATAATTTTTGTTTGGAATAGACATTTTAATGACATTATTTCATATTTTTATTGACTAACTTATTTAATGTCTACTTTAACATTGTATTGTATCTAAAACATATGATTTTTGAATTGTAATGGTACCCAATCTTCAATGTAATTTTAATTAATATTATCACGGTTTATGCACCATCTCTTCCTACCAATTTGTACGCCACTATATGCGGCTGAACATGTCAGAACTTCTTATCTCATAGTTAACTTGCATGTGCCAGAGCCACAGATGGACGCTGGAGTGAGAGAGTTCTCCATTGGTACCCTCGCGATGCACCACGTACCCGTGGTAGACCCAAGCGCCGGTGGTGCGACGATATTATGGCCTTGACCGGCCCCACCTGGACTAGAATAGCCCAAGATAGAGAAGAATGGCATAAGATGGAGGAGGCCTTTGCCCTTAAATTGGCACCCACCAATAACGTGAATTAAGAAATGAAAATTATTTAATTTAATGTACTCGTATTATGAAATCAATCAATTTATTTAAAAACTATTTTATTTATTGTTTAATACTGTTACAATTTATGCATGTCTAAAAGATTGTAAATGAATAATTTCTAGTTTTTAAGATATTATTGTATGTACTACTGTATTTTGTGGGAAATAAAAGGCTTAAATAATAATAATAATAACTTGCATGTAATGTATCATGTACACCATGTTTAAACAAATAAAAAATCTTATCTAATCAGGGGTCTTAGAAGCCGAGCAAAAAGAAAAAATGTCACGAATACGAAGTACTCGCACGGCCAGGCGATTCAATGCGACGGGGTGCAAGATTTTGATGCAGACGAAGTTGCGGGCAGAACCTAGTATTAGTACAAATGTATTCTAAATGTTGTGTCTACTAGTTTCGTTTATCATTTACACCTGAATCCAGTTTTAAGGACAATATGTATACAGAACACCACAGACCACAGCGGGCAAACAAAACCTTGAGTTAAAACAAGCATCTACGCTATTCTTATTTCCACAATTTATTTTCAAATTGTTGTTCTTAAAATCTAATTCAGTGTTGCACCTGAGCACAACATCCTACGTTCTATTCGCGGACAGTATCGTATAATGGAGTGTCAGTCAGTGCGGTCTGCTGCCTGTTGGCAAACAATCAACAATCTTTCCTTCTACTTCGTAGGTCTACTGTATCTGTATGATAAACTGCAAGTTAACTGTTAACACTTGACAACCTTTAGACAATTGTTTGACCATATTAAGTGTAACACTATTTGAGTACAATCAGGTCTTCTATTATCTTCATCAGTTTTCAAATTATTTTCTTAATCAAGTAAGGACACATATACCTTTAAAAGCTACGGCACTGAGCAAACGATTGCAAAAACAATATTTTATTACATAACAAAAATCAAGATACACCCTTATCCAATGTTGCGTTCATATCAGAAAAAAACTTTTGTAATGAGAACCTGTAATCGGCTTAATGTTTCATACAATTGTTATCCATAATATTGTAGCTCTTATTTCTCCGATGAATAAACAAATAAATAAAATTATTGTTCGG
This sequence comes from Polymixis flavicincta, assembly GCA_949987655.1. Lineage (NCBI taxonomy): Eukaryota > Metazoa > Arthropoda > Insecta > Lepidoptera > Noctuidae > Polymixis > Polymixis flavicincta. The sequence continues at coordinate 24,062,776 of OX465188.1, read as the reverse complement.
GCCAATTTATTCTAAATATTTTTTTTTTAATATTAGAAATCTGAGAATCTGCCAGTATCACATTTTTATTAGGTATGATTACTGACAAGAAGGTCTGTCATCTGTGGATTATTTTTCTTTTTATTCTACAATGTTTAAAGAGGGTTTCATCGGTGTAGCTTGTCAGCCGCATCTAGCTGAATGTTCTTCTGCGGTATTTACATTACGGTGCAATATATGATGCTGAGTTGGTACAGCTGATTTTATCGTGCAATGAGAAGTCAAAAATAGCCCTTACGTGACTAAGTGCAGCAACACATTCAGCACATGCAGCAGCAGCACATTATCTTTTCTAAACAATTATAACTAGTCGGTTTTGCACCCCTAGGGTACACAACAGTATTCCATATCCCAAGGCGTCCAATTTACAGTGTCAATTAGTGTAGAGTAATGCCCTCCGGACAGAATACGAAGCCTCGCTCCAGTGAGCCATGTCCACCATGTCTAGACGTCTCGTGCACCACACGATATTTGGGCCTAAATGGTTTAATGGCGTGATTTCGAGTTGAATTCGAACCTGAACATTATTTGAACATAGAAAATTGTAAGGAACATTTTCCAATTTATCAAAGAGACATTCGATTGTCCAAATTGAAGTTGGTTGAATGAGGGTTGGTTGGTAAGGAAGAAGGTACAAAGGTACTTCACTAGAAGGTTTAATTGAAATAACTTAAAAAGGAGTCATTGCTTTTATCATTATTAACCACTTTTACTACGGGGTAAACCCTGAAACCTGTTTAGTGTAGTTTAGTGAACACTAAATTTTCTTTCATAATTTCAACAAAAGTTGTACATTATGATGGCCGCTTTTGCTCAGGTTTTAGCGATTTAAATAACATTTCGTTAATAAATACTTAAAATATTAAATACTTTAGAAAAATTTACTTCAACTCTGATCTCAACAAAATATTAATAATGAATTGTATAGGAAATGCACACGAAGTAAGTTTGACAATATCTTAGAAAGTATCTCTAATTTGAATGCCATTTTTCACAACAAAGCTGGCTGCTCGCCATTTATGATAAACTAGTAGGTACGTAAGGAGCATACGGTATTGAGATACATATTTAAATTCTTGCGAGTTCCGAATAAGAATGTACCGAGACATGTTCGGTTGTGTGTACGGTAAAGGATTTGTTGAAAGGAAATAAAATCCATTGTTGTCGAATAAGATCGGAATATTCTTTGTTGAATATTCCGAACTTATCCACCAAGAAGATATCATGGCCAGTGAATTCAGAGTCTTCTATTCTAGGGACATTAAGGTATAGAGAGCAGTGCTGGCCCAGTGGTATCTAATGGCCGCGATTTATGAGTTTAGCTCGTGGGTTCGAACCCTGACATGCGCTTAACTTTGTGTAAATTGTTTCATCACCACCTGCTCTCAAAATGGTGAAGAAAAAATAGTGAGGAAACCGGCAGGTCCTAGAACTAATCATTCGAAGACATCTACCAACCCGCACTGGGCCCGCGTGGTGGATTACGGCCCACTTACTCTCACAGAGAGGAGGCCTGTGTCCCAGCAGTGGGAACATAATAGGCTGATTATTTTAGGGATAGCCAATTCTACATGTTTTTGTTGCTGATAGTTATAAATATTTAGAAAATCGACCTCTACATCCACGCTCCAAACTAATAATATATATTTATTTAAGAACTTACAGCTAAAAACAACAGACAAATAAAAATGAAACTATAGTCAACAGAATACCAATTACAAATCCTCACGTATAGACGTATTATAATAATAGTTTACAGTGTGAGCACAAAAACAAAGAAAAAAAACACATCGCCTTACATACATATACAGGATGGTAGGGACATGCGACGCAAACTGAAACCATGAATTCCGAACATGATTTATACCCCGTAGCATAGAATTATTTGCTTCTTTTTTATAACCGACGAATATTTTCAGCGGTGACTCAAGAGATCAATGGTGACTCAATGGTCCCTGCCTCTCTGTATTATAATAAACTATCTCTCTTTGTCTGTCTGTTAACCCTAAACCACTAAATCGATCGCTATAATAATAATAATAATAATAGCGTCTATGGCGTCTGTCAACGTCACACTGAAAAATTTTCAAGCATAATTTTTTACATAAAATAAATGTATCTGAGTCCAGATTCTACCTCAATATTAAATAAAAACAATTAGAATAGTACTAATATGAAAGTAAAAATGAAAAACCTTTTAAAAACGGACCACAAATATTTGAAAAAAAATGGACCGAACAATATCCTATGTGATTTGTGAGCGAGTGATTTAATTATGCAGACAAGAGCCAAGACACGACTCCAGGCACACCCACCATCTCCGGACTCGTCGCTCAGCTCCGCCTCGCAGCCGCCGGTACGCGCATCAACCGTGAGCGCCGTGTCACCGGTCGCTGCAGTTGCGTCGAGCTCGAGCGACGAGTTTTTCTCCCCACCGTCGTCACCAACACCACAACGACGGCGAGGAAGAGGACGGCCACCAGCGGGCTTGGGACCTCGAAGCCAACAGGCCTCGAGCAGGGTCCCCGCTGCCGGTGGAAATGTGTCGCGCATACGATGGACGCAGTCCATGAACGAAAGTGTGATGCGCGCATATTATGGGGCTACAGAGGGAGGAATTAACCTTACAGCGTACCGAGTTCGGATGCTCTCTCTGTTTCAGGTGCTTGAACCAGCCGTCAACGTCTCGGCCCAACGATTATCGGATCAGGTGCGCGTCATTCAGCACAATCATAGATTGGATGACGCTACACTTGATCGGCTGCGCTCGGAAATGCAGAATAGTTCTGCTAGTAACCCTCCTCCACCCCAGAATGTCGTGCATGCGCCTGCCGACGTTCCATTACAGGGAAACCAGCACAATGAGGAGGAAGAAGCCAGGGCTATATCTGCAGAGAACCTATGCAATGTGGATATAGGGAGCATTCTGGAAGATGCCATCCGTGAGTACCGGTTCACATCACCTGACCTTAGACCACGGCTACCACGTTTGCCCATGAATAAAAAAAACAGAGCACTGGTGTGTGCCCTGGATGCGCTGTTACCAAATTTTATTGAAAGCAGCGCAGACCTTTGCGATACACACTCAATCTTGTATTGCACGGCTGTTGCGGCATGTCGTATAGCTCGTGTCAAATTCCCAAACACTGATCGAGCTACACGACCGAAACCCGCCGCACCAGCCTGACAATGCAGGATTGAGCGTCGTATTAATGAGACCAGGGTACTCATCGGGAAGCTTATCTGCTTCAGGGAGGGCAATACACGACCAAGGGTGATGCGCTTTGTGAGGCGGGCGTTCACGGGAACTAGTATTAGTCCTCGAGAATACGCATCCCGTGTCACAGAGCGCATCGACTTCCTGAAGCAGAAAGTTTATGCATGGGCAAACCGTATCCGTCGGTATAGGCGAAGAGTGGATCGGTACACTCAGAATCGTATGTTCCAGAATGATCAAAGGTATACAGAGCTTGGGAGCGACCCTTTCCCACACAAGGTGTGACTGACGCGCGTCTACCGGATAATGATGACATGTGTGCGTTTTGGCGGAGCATTTGGTCGATGCCCGTCAGTCACATTGAAGATGATTGGATGCGTGTTGTTGAACGGGCGTGTGATTCAATACCAGACATGGAGGCTATCACCATCAGTCCTCTGGATGTGGCCCGTGCAGTCCGTCCGCTGCCTAACTGGAAATCTCCAGGGCCGGACGGACTGCACAATTTCTGGATTAAATGGCTACAAAGGTCACACTCTTGCTTAGCTTCACAATTCCAGTCATCTTTAGAGAATGGGTCGCTACCACAGTTCTTTACGACAGGTATTACCCACCTGCTCCATAAATCGGGAAGTACTGCGGAACCTAAAAATTATAGACCTATTACATGTTTACCGACGGTCTACAAAGTTCTTACATCCATTCTTAGAGCAAAAATTACAAGTCATATTGAAAGCAACGCTATTATGTCGGTGTCTCAGAATGGATGTAAGAATGGGTCCCGTGGTACTAAGGAACTGCTCCTTATAGATATGGCCATAAGCCAACAGGTTCGTAGATCTCGGAAGGATCTGTCGACATGTTGGATAGAATAGGATAGGAAATATTCCACGCTCAATCCTAATCGGTTCATCGGTCCCCTGGATCTGTCGACATCCTGGATACAGAAGGACCGTCCTCCATTGCCTCATACACGACATCAGGAAGGTGCGTAGAGTTGCGTCTATTTTGTACAACTCCAGCACCCTCATGAGCCATGTATGTGGCACCGAGTCATAGGCCTTCTTATAATCTATCCAACATGTCGACAGATCCTTCCGAGATCTACGAACCTGTTGGCTTATGGCCATATCTATAAGGAGCAGTTCCTTAGTACCACGGGACCCATTCTTACATCCATTCTGAGACACCGACATAATAGCGTTGCTTTCAATATGACTTGTAATTTTTGCTCTAAGAATGGATGTAAGAACTTTGTAGACCGTCGGTAAACATGTAATAGGTCTATAATTTTTAGGTTCCGCAGTACTTCCCGATTTATGGAGCAGGTGGGTAATACCTGTCGTAAAGAACTGTGGTAGCGACCCATTCTCTAAAGATGACTGGAATTGTGAAGCTAAGCAAGAGTGTGACCTTTGTAGCCATTTAATCCAGAAATTGTGCAGTCCGTCCGGCCCTGGAGATTTCCAGTTAGGCAGCGGACGGACTGCACGGGCCACATCCAGAGGACTGATGGTGATAGCCTCCATGTCTGGTATTGAATCACACGCCCGTTCAACAACACGCATCCAATCATCTTCAATGTGACTGACGGGCATCGACCAAATGCTCCGCCAAAACGCACACATGTCATCATTATCCGGTAGACGCGCGTCAGTCACACCTTGTGTGGGAAAGGGTCGCTCCCAAGCTCTGTATACCTTTGATCATTCTGGAACATACGATTCTGAGTGTACCGATCCACTCTTCGCCTATACCGACGGATACGGTTTGCCCATGCATAAACTTTCTGCTTCAGGAAGTCGATGCGCTCTGTGACACGGGATGCGTATTCTCGAGGACTAATACTAGTTCCCGTGAACGCCCGCCTCACAAAGCGCATCACCCTTGGTCGTGTATTGCCCTCCCTGAAGCAGATAAGCTTCCCGATGAGTACCCTGGTCTCATTAATACGACGCTCAATCCTGCATTGTCAGGCTGGTGCGGCGGGTTTCGGTCGTGTAGCTCGATCAGTGTTTGGGAATTTGACACGAGCTATACGACATGCCGCAACAGCCGTGCAATACAAGATTGAGTGTGTATCGCAAAGGTCTGCGCTGCTTTCAATAAAATTTGGTAACAGCGCATCCAGGGCACACACCAGTGCTCTGTTTTTTTTATTCATGGGCAAACGTGGTAGCCGTGGTCTAAGGTCAGGTGATGTGAACCGGTACTCACGGATGGCATCTTCCAGAATGCTCCCTATATCCACATTGCATAGGTTCTCTGCAGATATAGCCCTGGCTTCTTCCTCCTCATTGTGCTGGTTTCCCTGTAATGGAACGTCGGCAGGCGCATGCACGACATTCTGGGGTGGAGGAGGGTTACTAGCAGAACTATTCTGCATTTCCGAGCGCAGCCGATCAAGTGTAGCGTCATCCAATCTATGATTGTGCTGAATGACGCGCACCTGATCCGATAATCGTTGGGCCGAGACGTTGACGGCTGGTTCAAGCACCTGAAACAGAGAGAGCATCCGAACTCGGTACGCTGTAAGGTTAATTCCTCCCTCTGTAGCCCCATAATATGCGCGCATCACACTTTCGTTCATGGACTGCGTCCATCGTATGCGCGACACATTTCCACCGGCAGCGGGGACCCTGCTCGAGGCCTGTTGGCTTCGAGGTCCCAAGCCCGCTGGTGGCCGTCCTCTTCCTCGCCGTCGTTGTGGTGTTGGTGACGACGGTGGGGAGAAAAACTCGTCGCTCGAGCTCGACGCAACTGCAGCGACCGGTGACACGGCGCTCACGGTTGATGCGCGTACCGGCGGCTGCGAGGCGGAGCTGAGCGACGAGTCCGGAGATGGTGGGTGTGCCTGGAGTCGTGTCTTGGCTCTTGTCTGCATAATTAAATCACTCGCTCACAAATCACATAGGATATTGTTCGGTCCATTTTTTTTCAAATATTTGTGGTCCGTTTTTAAAAGGTTTTTCATTTTTACTTTCATATTAGTACTATTCTAATTGTTTTTATTTAATATTGAGGTAGAATCTGGACTCAGATACATTTATTTTATGTAAAAAATTATGCTTGAAAATTTTTCAGTGTGACGTTGACAGACGCCATAGACGCTATTATTATTATTTTCGTTTATTTTCTTTTGTACATATTAGGTATATTTTTAAATATTTTTACAAAAATAAAATAAAAACATTTAAAAATATAAAAAATAGTGGCCCATCGGCATCAGGAGCAGGGTCCAAGATGCCGGTGGTCAGGGCTCTAGAGAAAGGAACCTCCTGACTATGCGTGCCGTGTCTAGGAGTACTGCTTTCTGAATCAAGCCCTTGATCCAGCCGCGCAATGAGAGCCTCCTGAGATGTTGGTCGAGGCTCTTCGCTATTAGGCCATTTACTGTAATGATTATCGGTACAATGATTGCTGAGTCCACGTCCCACATGTCGACAACCTCGTGAGCTAAGTCAAGATACTTGATTTTCTTATCTTGCTCAGCTTTCATGAGATTCTCGTCATGAGGGACAGCGATATCAACAATCATTGCACAACGCTCTCGGCGATCTATCACCACAATGTCAGGCTTATTGGCTACAATAGTCCTGTCAGTGATGATAGATCGATCCCAATACAATGTGGCGTGACCATTCTCGAGAACTGGGTCGGGCACATATCTGTAGTATGGTACTTCAGACTCCACAAGGTTGTACTGCAAAGCAAGTTGCTGGTGGATAATCCTAGCTACTAGATTGTGTCTGTGCAAATACTCGCCGTTAGCAAGACGAGAACAACCGGAAACGATATGTCGGATTGATTCACCGGGACGGTGGCATGCCCGACAGATGTCAACCGTACCATCCTTGACAATGTATTTCCGATAGTTATTCGTCATGATAACTTCATCCATAATCGCACAAACAAAACCTTCGGTTTCCCCGAAGAGGTCGCCGAAACGTAGCCAGGATACAGACGCCAAAAAGTCTACATCAGGCCCATGAAGAGCCCGGAAAAAGCGTCCGTGTAGCTCTTTGCCTTGCCATACTTCCTTACGATCGTTAGTATCCAGTACTGCAGGTTTGCGCCAGTTCTCTTTCGCCAAGGAGAGCGGGGTGAGGCTCTTGTCCACTGCGACCACATCTTGATGCATCCCCACGTCAGTGTTAAGGAAATATTCCCTGAGACTGCAAATCTCGCGGTTGTGAAGGGTTTTAGCATTCAAAAAGCCTCGGCCCCCACACTTCCGCGGGATGTACAGTCTCATCACTGATGACCGTGGGTGATGCATCCGTTGTGCCGTCAGCAATGTACGGACCTTCCTATCCAGGGCGTCAAGTTCCGTTTGAGTCCATTTGAGTATGCCGAAAGAGTACATCAAGACCGGCATGACCCAACCGTTGAAGGCGCGTACTTTGTTTCCGCCTGATAAAAGACTATTTGACACTTTATTCAGGCGGCCAAAGAAGCGCTCCCTCAACGATTGTTTCATGTCGGCAGTATTGATGCCTAATGCTTCCGACATACCCAAGTACTTGTAGGTTTCGGTTGAGGAGAGTGATCTAAGGTGTATAGAATCCGTAGTTTGGGTTCCCACGGATTCTATAATCCTTCCTCGCTTTACATGCATGACTGCACATTTGTCCACACCAAATTCCATCCTGATGGCGCTACTGAAGGTTTCTGTTACCTTCAGTAGCTCCATTAGTTGCAAGTTGTTGGGGGCAAAGAGTTTCAAGTCATCCATGTAAAGGAGGTGTGATATCACCTGACCACCTCTTCTCAACCGATAGCCTAGACCTGAATCCTCCAGCAGTGTGCTTAGAGGATTCAAGGCTAAGCAAAACCAAAGCGGACTCAAACTATCGCCCTGAAATATTCCACGCTCAATCCTAATCGGTTCATCGGTCCCCTGGATCTGTCGACATCCTGGATACAGAAGGACCGTCCTCCATTGCCTCATACACGACATCAAGAAGGTGCGTAGAGTTGCGTCTATTTTGTACAACTCCAGCACCCTCATGAGCCATGTATGTGGCACCGAGTCATAGGCCTTCTTATAATCTATCCAACATGTCGACAGATCCTTCCGGGATCTACGAACCTGTTGGCTTATGGCCATGTCTATAAGGAGCAGCTCCTTAGTACCACGGGACCCATTCTTACATCCATTCTGAGACACCGACATAATAGCGTTGCTTTCAATATGACTTGTAATTTTTGCTCTAAGAATGGATGTAAGAACTTTGTAGACCGTCGGTAAACATGTAATAGGTCTATAATTTTTAGGTTCCGCAGTACTTCCCGATTTATGGAGCAGGTGGGTAATACCTGTCGTAAAGAACTGTGGTAGCGACCCATTCTCTAAAGATGACTGGAATTGTGAAGCTAAGCAAGAGTGTGACCTTTGTAGCCATTTAATCCAGAAATTGTGTAGTCCGTCCGGCCCTGGAGATTTCCAGTTAGGCAGCGGACGGACTGCACAGGCCACATCCAGAGGACTGATGGTGATAGCCTCCATGTCTGGTATTGAATCACACGCCCGTTCAACAACACGCATCCAATCATCTTCAATGTGACTGACGGGCATCGACCAAATGCTCCGCCAAAACGCACACATGTCATCATTATCCGGTAGACGCGCGTCAGTCACACCTTGTGTGGGAAAGGGTCGCTCCCAAGCTCTGTATACCCACCTTTGATCATTCTGGAACATACGATTCTGAGTGTACCGATCCACTCTTCGCTTATACCGACGGATACGGTTTGCCCATGCATAAACTTTCTGCTTCAGGAAGTCGATGCGCTCTGTGACACGGGATGCGTATTCTCGAGGACTAATACTAGTTCCCGTGAACGCCCGCCTCACAAAGCGCATCACCCTTGGTCGTGTATTGCCCTCCCTGAAGCAGATAAGCATCCCGATGAGTACCCTGGTCTCATTAATACGACGCTCAATCCTGCATTGCCAGGCTGGTGCGGCGGGTTTCGGTCGTGTAGCTCGATCAGTGTTTGGGAATTTGACACGAGCTATACGACATGCCGCAACAGCCGTGCAATACAAGATTGAGTGTGTATCGCAAAGGTCTGCGCTGCTTTCAATAAAATTTGGTAACAGCGCATCCAGGGCACACACCAGTGCTCTGTTTTTTTTATTCATGGGCAAACGTGGTAGCCGTGGTCTAAGGTCAGGTGATGTGAACCGGTACTCACGGATGGCATCTTCCAGAATGCTTCCTATATCCACATTGCATAGGTTCTCTGCAGATATAGCCCTGGCTTCTTCCTCCTCATTGTGCTGGTTTGCCTGTAATGGAACGTCGGCAGGCGCATGCACGACATTCTGGGGTGGAGGAGGGTTACTAGCAGAACTATTCTGCATTTCCGAGCGCAGCCGATCAAGTGTAGCGTCATCCAATCTATGATTGTGCTGAATTATTATTATAGCGATCGATTTAGTGGTTTAGGGTTAACAGACAGACAAAGAGAGATAGTTTATTATAATACAGAGAGGCAGGGACCATTGAGTCACCATTGATCTCTTGAGTCACCGCTGAAAATATTCGTCGGTTATAAAAAAGAAGCAAATAATTCTATGCTACGGGGTATAAATCATGTTCGGAATTCATGGTTTCAGTTTGCGTCGCATGTCCCTACCATCCTGTATATGTATGTAAGGCGATGTGTTTTTTTTCTTTGTTTTTGTGCTCACACTGTAAACTATTATTATAATACGTCTATACGTGAGGATTTGTAATTGGTATTCTGTTGACTATAGTTTCATTTTTATTTGTCTGTTGTTTTTAGCTGTAAGTTCTTAAATAAATATATATTATTAGTTTGGAGCGTGGATGTAGAGGTCGATTTTCTAAATATTTATAACTATCAGCAACAAAAACATGTAGAATTGGCTATCCCTAAAATAATCAGCCTATTATGTTCCCACTGCTGGGACACAGGCCTCCTCTCTGTGAGAGTAAGTGGGCCGTAATCCACCACGCGGGCCCAGTGCGGGTTGGTAGATGTCTTCGAATGATTAGTTCTAGGACCTGCCGGTTTCCTCACTATTTTTTCTTCACCATTTTGAGAGCAGGTGGTGATGAAACAATTTACACAAAGTTAAGCGCATGTCAGGGTTCGAACCCACGAGCTAAACTCATAAATCGCGGCCATTAGATACCACTGGGCCAGCACTGCTCTCTATACCTTAATGTCCCTAGAATAGAAGACTCTGAATTCACTGGCCATGATATCTTCTTGGTGGATAAGTTCGGAATATTCAACAAAGAATATTCCGATCTTATTCGACAACAATGGATTTTATTTCCTTTCAACAAATCCTTTACCGTACACACAACCGAACATTTCTCGGTACATTCTTATTCGGAACTCGCAAGAATTTAAATATGTATCTCAATACCGTATGCTCCTTACGTACCTACTAGTTTATCATAAATGGCGAGCAGCCAGCTTTGTTGTGAAAAATGGCATTCAAATTAGAGATACTTTCTAAGATATTGTCAAACTTACTTCGTGTGCATTTCCTATACAATTCATTATTAATATTTTGTTGAGATCAGAGTTGAAGTAAATTTTTCTAAAGTATTTAATATTTTAAGTATTTATTAACGAAATGTTATTTAAATCGCTAAAACCTGAGCAAAAGCGGCCATCATAATGTACAACTTTTGTTGAAATTATGAAAGAAAATTTAGTGTTCACTGAACTACACTAAACAGGTTTCAGGGTTTACCCCGTAGTAAAAGTGGTTAATAATGATAAAAGCAATGACTCCTTTTTAAGTTATTTCAATTAAACCTTCTAGTGAAGTACCTTTGTACCTTCTTCCTTACCAACCAACCCTCATTCAACCAACTTCAATTTGGACAATCGAATGTCTCTTTGATAAATTGGAAAATGTTCCTTACAATTTTCTATGTTCAAATAATGTTCAGGTTCGAATTCAACTCGAAATCACGCCATTAAACCATTTAGGCCCAAATATCGTGTGGTGCACGAGACGTCTAGACATGGTGGACATGGCTCACTGGAGCGAGGCTTCGTATTCTGTCCGGAGGGCATTACTCTACACTAATTGACACTGTAAATTGGACGCCTTGGGATATGGAATACTGTTGTGTACCCTAGGGGTGCAAAACCGACTAGTTATAATTGTTTAGAAAAGATAATGTGCTGCTGCTGCATGTGCTGAATGTGTTGCTGCACTTAGTCACGTAAATTAAGTAGTAAAAGTAAATTTTCTAACTAGCCTGCATGTGTTAAGAATCACTGCCTTCTGCAGCAGGTGGTAGGTGTTAGATGGCAGGTCGAGGGAACTAAGGGACTGATGAAGTTGTTTAGGTATTACTCCTTATTATTATTATTTCCTTTATTTATTTTCATTTCTTATTATTTACATTTTTAAATATTTTTATAAAAGTAAATAAACAAAAACATTTAAAAATATAAAAAATAGTAGCCCACCGGTATCGGGAACAGAGTCCAAGCTACCGGTGGTCAGGGCTGCTGAGAGAGGAACCTCCTCACTAAACGCGCCGTGTCCAGTATAACTGCTTTCTGGATCAAGCCCTTGATCCAGCTGCCTAACGAGAGCCTCCTGAGGTGTTGGTCGAGGCTCTTGGCTATAATGCCATTGGCCGTCACGACTATCGGCACAATGACTGCTGTATCCACATCCCACATGTCGACAACCTCGCGTGCCAGGTCAAGATACTTGATTTTTTTATCTTGCTCAGCTTTCACGAGGTTCTCGTCATGTGGGACTGCTATATCAATAATCATTGTGCGACGCTCTAGTCGATCTATCACCACTATGTCCGGCTTATTGGCAACAATAGTCCGGTCAGTGATGATAGATCGATCCCAATACAATGTGATAGTGCCATTTTCGAGAACTGGGTCGGGCACATACCTATAGTACGGTACTTCTGAATCCACAAGACTGTATTTCAGAGCAAGTTGCTGGTGGATAATCCTGGCTACAAGGTTGTGCCTATGCAAGTAGTCTCCGTTAGCCAGACGAGAACAGCCAGAAATAATGTGTCGGATTGATTCCCCCGGACGGTGGCATGCCCGACAGATGTCAACCGTGCCATCCTTCACAATATATTTCCGGTAGTTGTTCGTCATCATAACTTCGTCCATAATTGCAAAGACAAAACCTTCGGTTTCTCCAAAGAGATCACCGAATCGTAACCAGGATACAGACGCTAAGAAGTCTACATCTGGTCCATGTAGGACCCGATAAAAGCGCCCGTGAAGCTCTTTGCCCTGCCATACCTCCCTGCGGTCATTAGTATCTAATACTTTAGGTTTGCGCCAGTTCTCGTTAGCCAAGGAGAGCGGGGTGAGTCCCTTGTCCACTGAGACCACATCTCGGTGCATCCCCACGTCGGCTTCTAAGAAATATTCCCTGAGACTGCATATCTCGCGATTGTGGAGGGTCTGAGCGTTTAAGAAGCCTCGACCTCCACATTTTCGCGGGATATACAGTCTCATCACCGATGACCGTGGATGATGCATCCGATTTGTGGTAAGTAGTGTGCGGACCCTCCTATCCAGGGCGTCAAGTTCCGTCTGAGTCCATTTGAGTATGCCGAAAGAGTACAACAAAACCGGCATGACCCAACCGTTGAAAGCGCGCACCTTATTTCCGCCTGATAAAAGACTATTTGAAACTTTATTCAGGCGGCAGAAGAAGCGCTCCTTCAACGATTGCTTCATGTCAGTAACATTAATACCCAACGCTTCCGACATACCCAAATACTTGTATGTTTCGGTTGAGGAGAGGGATCTAAGGTGTATGGAATCCGAGAGTTGGGTTCCCACGGATTCCACAATCTTCCCTCGCTTTACATGCATGACCGCACATTTGTCCACACCAAATTCCATCCTGATAGCGCTACTGAAAGTTTCTATTATTATCTTTTTTACATATTAGGTATATTTTTAAATATTTTTACAAAAATAAAATAAAAACATTTAAAAATATAAAAAATAGTGGCCCATCGGCATCAGGAGTAGGGTCCAAGATGCCGGTGGTCAGGGCTCTAGAGAAAGGAACCTCCTGACTATGCGTGCCGTGTCTAGGAGTACTGCTTTCTGAATCAAGCCCTTGATCCAGCCGCGCAATGAGAGCCTCCTGAGATGTTGGTCGAGGCTCTTCGCTATTAGGCCATTTACTGTAATGATTATCGGTACAATGATTGCTGAGTCCACGTCCCACATGTCGACAACCTCGTGAGCTAAGTCAAGATACTTGATTTTCTTATCTTGCTCAGCTTTCATGAGATTCTCGTCATGAGGGACAGCGATATCAACAATCATTGCACAACGCTCTCGGCGATCTATCACCACAATGTCAGGCTTATTGGCTACAATAGTCCTGTCAGTGATGATAGATCGATCCCAATACAATGTGGCGTGACCATTCTCGAGAACTGGGTCGGGCACATATCTGTAGTATGGTACTTCAGACTCCACAAGGTTGTACTGCAAAGCAAGTTGCTGGTGGATAATCCTAGCTACTAGATTGTGTCTGTGCAAATACTCCCCGTTAGCAAGACGAGAACAACCGGAAACGATATGTCGGATTGATTCACCGGGACGGTGGCATGCCCGACAGATGTCAACCGTACCATCCTTGACAATGTATTTCCGATAGTTATTCGTCATGATAACTTCATCCATAATCGCACAAACAAAACCTTCGGTTTCCCCGAAGAGGTCGCCGAAACGTAGCCAGGATACAGACGCCAAAAAGTCTACATCAGGCCCATGAAGAGCCCGGAAAAAGGGCGATAGTTTGAGTCCGCTTTGGTTTTGCTTAGCCTTGAATCCTCTAAGCACACTGCTGGAGGATTCAGGTCTAGGCTATCGGTTGAGAAAAGGTGGTCAGGTGATATCACACCTCCTTTACATGGATGACTTGAAACTCTTTGCCCCCAACAACTTGCAACTAATGGAGCTACTGAAGGTAACAGAAACCTTCAGTAGCGCCATCAGGATGGAATTTGGTGTGGACAAATGTGCAGTCATGCATGTAAAGCGAGGAAGGATTATAGAATCCGTGGGAACCCAAACTACGGATTCTATACACCTTAGATCACTCTCCTCAACCGAAACCTACAAGTACTTGGGTATGTCGGAAGCATTAGGCATCAATACTGCCGACATGAAACAATCGTTGAAGGAGCGCTTCTTTGGCCGCCTGAATAAAGTGTCAAATAGTCTTTTATCAGGCGGAAACAAGGTGCGCGCCTTCAACGGTTGGGTCATGCCGGTCTTGATGTACTCTTTCGGCATACTCAAATGGACTCAAACGGAACTTGACGCCCTGGATAGGAAGGTCCGTACATTGCTGACGGCACAACGGATGCATCACCCACGGTCATCAGTGATGAGACTGTACATCCCGCGGAAGTGTGGGGGCCGAGGCTTTTTGAATGCTAAAACCCTTCACAACCGCGAGATTTGCAGTCTCAGGGAATATTTCCTTAACACTGACGTGGGGATGCATCAAGATGTGGTCGCAGTGGACAAGAGCCTCACCCCGCTCTCCTTGGCGAAAGAGAACTGGCGCAAACCTGCAGTACTGGATACTAACGATCGTAAGGAAGTATAGCAAGGCAAAGAGCTACACGGACGCTTTTTCCGGGCTCTTCATGGGCCTGATGTAGACTTTTTGGCGTCTGTATCCTGGCTACGTTTCGGCGACCTCTTCGGGGAAACCGAAGGTTTTGTTTGTGCGATTATGGATGAAGTTATCATGACGAATAACTATCGGAAATACATTGTCAAGGATGGTACGGTTGACATCTGTCGGGCATGCCACCGTCCCGGTGAATCAATCCGACATATCGTTTCCGGTTGTTCTCGTCTTGCTAACGGCGAGTATTTGCACAGACACAATCTAGTAGCTAGGATTATCCACCAGCAACTTGCTTTGCAGTACAACCTTGTGGAGTCTGAAGTACCATGCTACAGATATGTGCCCGACCCAGTTCTCGAGAATGGTCACGCCACATTGTATTGGGATCGATCTATCATCACTGACAGGACTATTGTAGCCAATAAGCCTGACATTGTGGTGATAGATCGCCGAGAGCGTTGTGCAATGATTGTTGATATCGCTGTCCCTCATGACGAGAATCTCATGAAAGCTGAGCAAGATAAGAAAATCAAGTATCTTGACTTAGCTCACGAGGTTGTCGACATGTGGGACGTGGACTCAGCAATCATTGTACCGATAATCATTACAGTAAATGGCCTAATAGCGAAGAGCCTCGACCAACATCTCAGGAGGCTCTCATTGCGCGGCTGGATCAAGGGCTTGATTCAGAAAGCAGTACTCCTAGACACGGCACGCATAGTCAGGAGGTTCCTTTCTCTAGAGCCCTGACCACCGGCATCTTGGACCCTACTCCTGATGCCGATGGGCCACTATTTTTTATATTTTTAAATGTTTTTATTTTATTTTTGTAAAAATATTTAAAAATATACCTAATATGTAAAAAAGATAATAATAGAAACTTTCAGTAGCGCTATCAGGATGGAATTTGGTGTGGACAAATGTGCGGTCATGCATGTAAAGCGAGGGAAGATTGTGGAATCCGTGGGAACCCAACTCTCGGATTCCATACACCTTAGATCCCTCTCCTCAACCGAAACATACAAGTATTTGGGTATGTCGGAAGCGTTGGGTATTAATGTTACTGACATGAAGCAATCGTTGAAGGAGCGCTTCTTCTGCCGCCTGAATAAAGTTTCAAATAGTCTTTTATCAGGCGGAAATAAGGTGCGCGCTTTCAACGGTTGGGTCATGCCGGTTTTGTTGTACTCTTTCGGCATACTCAAATGGACTCAGACGGAACTTGACGCCCTGGATAGGAGGGTCCGCACACTACTTACCACAAATCGGATGCATCATCCACGGTCATCGGTGATGAGACTGTATATCCCGCGAAAATGTGGAGATCGAGGCTTCTTAAACGCTCAGACCCTCCACAATCGCGAGATATGCAGTCTCAGGGAATATTTCTTAGAAGCCGACGTGGGGATGCACCGAGATGTGGTCTCAGTGGACAAGGGACTCACCCCGCTCTCCTTGGCTAACGAGAACTGGCGCAAACCTAAAGTATTAGATACTAATGACCGCAGGGAGGTATGGCAGGGCAAAGAGCTTCACGGGCGCTTTTATCGGGTCCTACATGGACCAGATGTAGACTTCTTAGCGTCTGTATCCTGGTTACGATTCGGTGATCTCTTTGGAGAAACCGAAGGTTTTGTCTTTGCAATTATGGACGAAGTTATGATGACGAACAACTACCGGAAATATATTGTGAAGGATGGCACGGTTGACATCTGTCGGGCATGCCACCGTCCGGGGGAATCAATCCGACACATTATTTCTGGCTGTTCTCGTCTGGCTAACGGAGACTACTTGCATAGGCACAACCTTGTAGCCAGGATTATCCACCAGCAACTTGCTCTGAAATACAGTCTTGTGGATTCAGAAGTACCGTACTATAGGTATGTGCCCGACCCAGTTCTCGAAAATGGCACTATCACATTGTATTGGGATCGATCTATCATCACTGACCGGACTATTGTTGCCAATAAGCCGGACATAGTGGTGATAGATCGACTAGAGCGTCGCACAATGATTATTGATATAGCAGTCCCACATGACGAGAACCTCGTGAAAGCTGAGCAAGATAAAAAAATCAAGTATCTTGACCTGGCACGCGAGGTTGTCGACATGTGGGATGTGGATACAGCAGTCATTGTGCCGATAGTCGTGACGGCCAATGGCATTATAGCCAAGAGCCTCGACCAACACCTCAGGAGGCTCTCGTTAGGCAGCTGGATCAAGGGCTTGATCCAGAAAGCAGTTATACTGGACACGGCGCGTTTAGTGAGGAGGTTCCTCTCTCAGCAGCCCTGACCACCGGTAGCTTGGACTCTGTTCCCGATACCGGTGGGCTACTATTTTTTATATTTTTAAATGTTTTTGTTTATTTACTTTTATAAAAATATTTAAAAATGTAAATAATAAGAAATGAAAATAAATAAAGGAAATAATAATAATAAGGAGTAATACCTAAACAACTTCATCAGTCCCTTAGTTCCCTCGACCTGCCATCTAACACCTACCACCTGCTGCAGAAGGCAGTGATTCTTAACACATGCAGGCTAGTTAGAAAATTTCTTCAGTGTGAGTCTGACACCTTGCACCAATACTCCCACGCAAATATAGTTTCAACTAACACACAGTCTACTCATAATATTACTCCCACCCTTAACCCCACTGCTGGACACTTGGCTTAGGCCCGTGCCATCAGTTTTACCCGGCTATGCCGAGGAAAACAAATAAGAAACAAAAATAATAATAATAATAATCACTTTATTATCAGGCAACTAAGGCCCATAGATAAAATACACAAAATAATCTTAAACAATAATAACAAACTAATACATATTAATAACCAGCTTAAAACTATAACTAAACACGTAAAGTTGCTATAAAATTTAATAGATACCTATCGGTCAATAACGATCGATTCCAAGCTCCAGGTCCCAGGCTAGCTCACTTGGGACCTGGAGCCTGGAACCGGTCGTTACTGGAAAAAGATATAGGCTACTGTCTGTCCTGGGTATTTGTGTAAAAATAATAAAATACAAAATACATGCAGACGAAATCCTACTATCAGAAAACCATGGTACCTAAATCATAAGTGGCTTTAAAAAAATCTTTTTAAATTAAACTCTTTAAGTAACTCCCAGTGTAACACGTGTTAATCAAAACCACTACTAAACCCAAGTTTAAAGCAAATTGACCTAAAACTAGCGGACCGGGTGATTGGAATACCGTTCGAAGGCCTAAAGGAAAATGTTCCTACCAAATATTCCTAAGTAACTTGGTGAAAGTTATGGGCGCCTAGTACAACTTCGGTGATAGCCGCAGTGAAAATAGGATTCGGATTTTGGGATTAGGACCTGAATGGAATTTTGGGGTCTTCAATTAGGATTTTGGGCCTAAAATAGTGGTGACAGGGGTCTATGAATTTTCCGAACGTGATTCACTTTTGATAGTTTTTGAGATAAAACGGGCTGTGAATCATAGAGCCGTGGCAGTTACAAATAAATTGAGATTCAGAGATTTTTATTTTGATGTGATGTTGGATTTTTAATGGGATCGATGGCTAACAATTCGTAAAAAAGTCAAATCAGTTTGGATGCTATTGGTATTTTACATTGAGAGTAATGAACAAACTGCTTTACTTACTACAAACCTTTTAAAGAAATATGGACTATTAATATTATTGAAGTATTAAATAACTGAATGAGTTTATATTAAAGGCAAAGTTGCTATTCCAAATATGCTCAAGGATTTCCAAGTAGGTATTGGTTCACATCGCATTATTTGAATATGCAAACATTTCTGTTCCTAGAATACTTGTAGTTCATAAAACCTATTGACTTTAACCATTTGTGTCTATATGCAGAACAAATACCTACCTTTCTATATATTTGTTCTGCATTCTCTCATTCTTATTCAAGGAAAGATATGCAATTTAATCTAGGGATTAAATTGTGTATCTTTTCTTGGTATTTTTAAAGATTTACCAATTCAATTCAAATTGGTTGTTACAAAACTTTCATTTTTGCTAAATAGGTATAATAAAATTACCTACACAACATAACGCCTTGTTTCTCGGAATGGCTGATAAATTATGTGCTTATAGATACACCTTTGCTTGGACAGAGTACAACCATATTTCGCTAGTTATGTTTAAGTCCCATGCAATAGTTGGCGAGCCTATTTCCATCAACTGGGCACTTGTCCCGACTCCAGGCTAGTACTACTAAGCTTAGGGGTGGATTTTGTTTTCAATTTTAAATGAGAATGAGGAAATGTAAAAGTATACCTTTTCCAATAAAAAAAAGAATTTTCAACATCGGACTACTCAGTAAAAAGCAATGCGTGGTCATGCAACTGCCAGCCGACACCAACGACTTAGCTTGCATTCGAGACACGGAAGGATCTCGGTTTGTAATGGATGCTCACAATTTTTTTTTTAATAAATAAAAAATATCCACACCAAGAATTTCTCCTGTATTGCGGGTGCGTTTACAAACATTTAAACTCACGTACACAAACAGCCAGACCTGAAACAACTACTTTTAGGTCATACAAACATTTGTTCCGTGCGGGAATCGAACCCGCGACACGCAGCACAGCAGTCAACAACCGTGCTGTAAAACATTCAGGAATCGACCTCGGCAACTATTGCTTAACCTTGAATATCATCCCGTGCGGTTGTTATTAATTAGCCACTAGTGTGTATTCTTTCGTTGTACCCAAGTTTAATGTAAACCTTATAACACAGAATTGACAACTAATATAAAAAACTTAACTATAAACATACCCTACATTTACTTACTTATATTTACGCCACGAAATCTTAGGACGTAAAATCTCTTTTTTATTGAGTTACAAATCGAACAGTCGTAAAATAACCTCGTTTTATTGTGCCAAAGTAAACATGTCACCAAACCACTGGGATTGGGTAAAGGAGATCTTTTTTGCCTCAAATCGGCACAAAAAGAAGTTACACTTACGGAGGTTTCTTTTTAAACGTTGATTAAAGTTAAGAAATGTTTAAAACGTAATAATGTACGGTTATAAATGATGTATGATCGAATTTCGACCCCTGGGCGATCACCACCGTCACCGACATCATCGGCCACATAGGCCAAACCGCTTTGTGTGTAAATTGACTTTCCTTAACTCGTCCTAGCCTATTTCCCAACTACATATGTTGGGGTCAGCTTTCAGTCAAGTGATGGATGCAGCTGAATACCAGTATTTTACATAGAGCGACAGCCTATCTGACCTCCACAACCGAGTAATTGGGTAAAACGAAATAACATCAGCCGCACCTAACCGTGACGGGTCCCCCCCCCCCGAGTGGGTTCCCGCATTGTCGTTTCGGGGGGGCTCAGTAACCGTGGATTCCAGCCACGGTGAAGCCAAGAGGAACCCAAAGGTGGGGCCGCTCGTCAAGGCTTTTGGCTTCAAGCCATTGACGTAGCGGCCAAAAAGTAGATTGCGGTAAGGTGCACCGCAACTGAGGTGGGCCGCGATGTCGAATGGGAGGCATCGCGGCTGAGGGTTACGGGCTGCGGTAGAGGAGGAGTGCCAGTGCTTCTGAGCAGCGCTCTTCCCTTCCGTGGCCTGGACGGGGCCGCCACCGTTTGATGGCGGACGCGGTGGGGCCGCAGGGGAAGAGGAGTGTCGGTATAGCGTCAGCCGCTCGATCCCCTGCGGCCGAAAAATGGTAGACGGGACGGCGCGTTGTGTTCCACACGCGCGCCGTCAAAGATGTCAGCAACTACTGGTGGGGTCCGCAAGGGCCGATGCCTGCCAGGGGTGCGGGTTTGTTCGAAAGAGATACCACAGCCCCTGGCATACGGGCTACTGAGGGAACACGGGTGGGTTTTAGTCAGTAAAAGTTTGACACGCCCTCCTGCTCTACTCAGCAGGAGAAGTCATTTGATGATTTCCCACACAAAAAAAAAACCGTGACGGGTCCCATTTATACCCATGGGTGATAAACCCATTAAACCCACAAGCATTGCTTATCATCATCAACCTGTGTTGCATTATTACCGAGCAAATCTACTTCCTAGTCATTAACACTCTTCAGCGTTTGGATAAATTAATTTGCTGTCGTCCAGAGAAAAGTCAAGTTAGAAAGAAGTTGCAGAGAAAACTTCACGGTTGTTTTTCTTTCGTAACTTCCAGGAAATTTATAAGAAAAAGAAATACTAATGACCACAAAGTCGAAAGATAGTGAGATTAAGATCTGCTGCTGGATAATTGTTGCTGAGAACAATGAGTTTCATGATCATAATTGTTATCAAGGAGAATGCGCGAAAGTAGCCCTCGAAATTAAAATGTTCTTACTTTCTCTGCATTGTGAGGGTCAGTATCAGGTTATATGTTGATTCAAATACGATTCGCAATCGTAACTAATATGGATTTACAGAATTATAATTCAAATCATCAAAAGAATCCCCAAAGTTCATATATTCCATTCAATCCCATTCCCAAGAAAATTAGAAAACCGCGAGGTATCCTGACGCTTCGGCATTCCCTAAGTAAAAGCCTTTGTGACTAAGGATTTTTTTTTTTTTTTTTGGTTGGGAAATCATCAAATAACTTCTCCCGCTCCCGCTGAGTAGAGCAGGAGGGCGTGTCAGACTTTTACTGACTAAAACCCACCCGTGTTCCTTCAGTAGCCCTTAAGCCAGGGGCTGTGGTGTCTCTTTCGAACAAACCCGCACCCCTGGCAGGCATCGACCCTTGCGGGTCCCATCACTTTTTGTGCTGACATCTCTTTGAGGCGCGCGTGGAACACAACGCGCCGTCGACTTGGGCTTGGTCCTTACCGGACAGCGAGCTACCCATTACTCGCCGTCCGCAAGCCCATGCCTACGGTGGCCGGAAATCGGCCTGGGATTCCCGACGCCCAGGGCGTCTCCTTATCCTGCGGCGGCTGGGGTCGCGAGGACGCATATGCTGCCTCTCCCTCACGTGCGCCGCCTCCCTCTTCGCGAGCATCACTGCTTCGCTGAAGGAGGTGACGGCTCCCCATGCCCTCTCGCTCCGTACCATGGCCTGGACCAGGGCCGGACGCGAGAGATCGCCGCCGCCGATCGCCTCCACGAGGGCACGGCGGTGCTCCGCCCAAGCAGGGCAGACCGCCACCGTGTGCTCCACCGTGTCCTCAGGGCGATCTTCGCAGTGGAAACACCCGGGCGTTTCCTCCCGCCCTATCCGAAACAGGAACCTCCCGAAACAACCGTGTCCGGTGAGGACCTGCGTCAGGCGGAAGGTGAGGACGCCATGCCGCCTCTCAAACCACTCCTCAAAGAGGGGACTTACCGCCGCAATCGTGGCGTGCCCATTGTGACTAAGGTTATGTCAATAACTGCGGTGATGATAGCTGCAGATATTTAAAAGTTTTTTTTTTTTTCGTTTTTGTCCAAAGTTTTGTTTTTCACGTGTTAAAATCTAAAATACTAAAACTCGAAATTAAAATGTAAACCATAAACTAAAAATTTTACTTACTCGAACTATAATTTATTGTATAAGGCTTCCTTTATCTATCTAAAATATTTTAATTTATGTTTGCTTTTTTAACGAAATTTTTTTTTTTAAATTGAAATCTGCTGTTTAAATTTTATTACTTTTAAATATAAAATTGAAAAATTTGTGACGTCATCCAATGGGGGAGGGGGTTCCACAAGTGTGACCACCTGTCACAAGGATGGGGGGGTAAAAAACGAATAAATTTGTGGGACGTAATTTATGGATAGCCCCTTAATGGGCCTGCTCTTGACCTTGAACTTGTCCATGAGCATAACTTTTTTTTAATGATGGGTAGTTTAACAAGCATCGATATATAACAAAAAACATAACAACATTTAGACCTTTCTTTATTGCTTGATAATCTGCTTAGCCTCTTTTCCCAACTACATTATGGCCAGCTACCAGTCTAACCGGATTCAGCAGAGTACCAATAGTTTATATGCAGCGACTGCCTATCTGACCTCCACAACCCAGTTATTGAATAATACGATAACCCTTTTTAAGACTGGTTGTCAGACTTACAGGCTTCTGACAACACTAGTACAACTTTTCCTTATTACTTAATAAAATCAAGGAAACACAAAATCAGTTCAATACTCAATACTCAATTCTTTATTGGTTAAAGGTGGCTTGTAATTTTTGACGACAACAAAGAATTTCCTTTCTTGGTGGTTTGCAGTAAAAATAAACAAAACATTACTAATCTGACTTAATACACATATTTTTGGAATATCATCGCTATGAGCAATAGAATCACCAGTCCACTAAAGCACTCGTTTCTTTTACGTAGCTTTCGTTCAGCAATATGAAGCTCCAAACTATTTTTCACCCCTACTAAATCACTTTTGCCAATATTTCCAAATCCCTTTCTCTAGTTCTCAGACTATAAACCCATATCAAAATAAGGCGAACTGATTCTATTATATTTCTATTGCTCCCAAGGCTATCATTAAATTGGAAAATATTTTACTCACGTTGTTCTTAGGATGTTTTTATATCCCGTTTTTTCCTCTTAAGGATTCAGGACGTAGCTACGTGCTAATATCCGATAGATTCTTATCTAGAAAGCTGCTTTGACATTTCTGTGAAATAAAGACGTGTGCTACGCTTTTTCTTCAACTCCGAATGTATCGTCTAGGTATCTTTAAAATAGTCAAACTCTATTTTTAACCCCCGACGCAAAAACGACGGGGTGTTATAAGTTTGACGTGTCTGTGTGTGTGTGTGTGTGTGTGTCTGTCTGAGGCAACGTAGCTCCCGAACGGATAAACCGATTTTGATTTAGTTTTTTTTGTTTGAAAGGTGTATTAGTCGGGAGTGTTCTTAGACATGTTTCATCAAAATCGGTTCAGCCGTTTGAAGATTATCAGCTCTTTTCTGGTTGAAAAAGGGATCTTAGCCTCTGATCAACTCAAAATTTGGGATTCTATTACTTCAATGATATTTGACGAATAAAATAACCTTGAACTGATGCTGGAGCAACACCTGGAATTTCCAGGAAACCCAAGTTATTCACCAACAAACAGCAGAAGTATCGTGTTTGGGCTCATTGAAAAGGTCCCAATGAATAGATTATAGATAAATGGTGATTTAAGGGAGACATTAAGTTTAAAAAGCAAGAAATAAAAATTAAATTAAAAATTTAAAAAACCCCCGACCCAAACAAAAAAGTAAAAAATAATATTTATAGGCCTTTTAATTTGAACGTAATGTTTTGATCAGGGCATTGTCAAGTAGGGGGACGGCTAGGCCTCTGTTTGGCGTTTTCATTGACCGTCCCCCGAGGTTGGGTCGGGGGTTTTTAAATTTTTAATTTAATTTTTTTGATCTAACGATTAGCTTCAGCACCCTCAAAACCATAAAAACGACACCCATAATGAAATCTTAAAAATGCCGCCATCTTCGGATTTTTATTTAGACCTCAGGGGGACCTCTTTGGGCACGCCACGATTGCGGCATCTGCCCTGCTTGGGCGGAGCACCGCCATGTCCTCGTAGAGGCGATCGGCGGCGGCGATCTCTCGCGTCCGGCCCTGGTCCAGGCCATGGTACGGAGCGAGAGGGCATGGGGAGCCGTCACCTCCTTCAAGAAGCAGTGATGCTCGCGAAGAGGGAGGCGGCGCACGTGAGGGAGAGGCAGCATATGCGCCCTCGCGACCCTAGCCGCCGTAGGATACGGAGACGCCCTGGGCGTCGGGAATCCCAGGCCGATTTCCGGCCACCGTAGGCATGGGCTTGCGAACGGCGAGTAATGGGTAGCTCGCTGTCCGGTAAGGACCAAGCCCAAGTCGACGGCGCGTTGTGTTCCACGCGCGCCTCAAAGAGATGTCAGCACAAAAAATGATGGGGCCCGCAAGGGCCGATGCCTACCAGGGGTGCGGGTTTGTTCGAAAGAGACACCACAGCCCCTGGCATACGGGCTACTGAAGGAACACGGGTGGGTTGTAGTCAGTAAAAGTCTGACACGCCCTCCTGCTCCACCCAGAGCGGGAGAAGTTATTTGACGATTTCCCACCCAAAAAAAAAAAAAAAAAAAAAGGGGGACCTCTTTTAATTTTGACTTTATATTTTTATTACTTGTTGTTATAGCAGCAGTAGAAGAATTTCTGTTGTTTTCTAGTTGAAATTTACTCAGAGTGTGTATACACTCTGTATAAATTTCAACTGTCTTCCTATTACGGTTTATGAGATACAGCCCGCTGACATTTAGAATGACGGACGGACAGCGGAAGCTTAGTAATTGGGTTCAGTTGACGCCCTTTGATACGAAACCCCAAAAACGAATAACCATAAAAGAAAACAGACAAAAATAACAAAATATTATAGTTCCTACACCATAATAAAACAAAACGGTCTTAATCAAGTTCATCAACACGTGAAGATAAGCGGATAAGTAGTTGCGCTGGTGCAGCTCCAATGTCTCGTGCTTAAAGTTGAGGAGCCGTATCTGTCTGTGTGACCGCTTAGATCGTCACTAGTCCAAGATGAAATTCTTAGATTTCTACGAATTTGGGTAAATACGTGTGAAGTTAAAGAACAAAACTGCAAAAATCGGAAATTCTTTTGAGTACACTTTTCAATGTCAAATTAGGTTTAGGGTCGTTTTTTCAATAGTTATTAACTTTTATGTGTTTAAATAAATGTGGCCGTTTGACATATTTTCTACACATCTATCAAAATATCATATTTATTCATGAGATAAAAGTCATCTGGTGATTGAGAAATTGCTTTTCCAATTCACTTTAGACATTAGCAGAATAGTCGACATCGGCTTTGCTTGCCATAATAAAAAAATGTAATAGAATAGATTGAGAAATTCGACCATAAAGTGTTTACAATTAATTACACTGAACAACTCAATGTCTAAGCGGAACCCACATCAATAAACCAACTAAAACAATATTCAACCAACAATCAGAACCGGTATCGTATCGGGACATAAATTACGTAAATAACGTCCCATTATTCACAATATCTTGACATCTATAGTTGGTATCGATATCCGTATTTCCCTGAGCGGTGGCATCGACACAGAATATAATATTGGTGCAGAAGGTCGGCTCCATGTAACGAGCGAAAATAGGCACACGCACACATAGATGCGTACGTACGTATGTATACGTCCGCGCTTGCACTCACTAGACGTGAAATGAAGGGAAAATGTGTATGTGTGCGACCTATGTGTGAGCCTTCTGTTCCTATCTATTTTGTGGTGTCTGTACAAATGTAACGCGTTGATATTCGTTGTTTATTTTGCTGATTGAGGTCCCGAGGTACCTTTGATCTGGGATTAATAATTCCGTTAATATATTGCACAAACGTTTTATTACGTAGCGCACCTGTTAAATAAGGAAAGTTAATACGTTTATTTGCGCTTAATAATGATGCATGATATTAAAGTACCACAAGAATACGGGCTCCCTATAGTACCTATGTCGTATCGTAGATTAGCAAAAAAACATTATTTCTATTATTACTAAAATATACCTTGCGTATTTCTTTAACTATCATCATCATCTGCCTGAGTTAGGGTCGGCTCCTGGAGGCAGCTAAATTTCAGTATATTACATGGGGCTACTGCGTATCTGACCTCCACAATCCATTTACTGGGTAATGCGATACCCATTGATAAGACTGGTTGTCAGCTTCTGACGACCTGTAATGAGTCACACGTCACACGTGTCAAAGATCCACGAAGCTCACCTGAGACCAACATCTTGAAGTGTTTCCCGAGGCACGAAAGGGTTTTGGTATGTAAAGATGTTCATGCATCAACGGCCTCACCGCACAGCGCGTATGTTATGACTTAGCCACAAACCCCAATTCTTTTAACCACCATTGATATTGAATTAGGTTTTCCATTTCTTCTAATAATAAAGTCTTTAAACCTGTAACCAGTTCCAAGCACATTCAAATTTGGACGATTATTGATAACTCCTCCACTACGTTTTTTTTTTTTTTTCGTTTAACTTATCAGAATTTACCCACTTATAATATTAGTGTAACTAGATCTACAGTACCCCGGTATTATTACGAAACACGAGTTCGTCTTACACCAGTCGCTGAAGTTGAGCCGAGAAACTTGTGCCAAGTCGGAAAACTGAATTTCATTAAACACAACTTCGACTCGTTCACAAATCATTTTAAGTGGTACTTAGATTGTTTATTTTAATACTCGCCTCACTTTGCAGCTGGGCTGGCTCACTTTATCATTTCAGACTTGTTGAGAAGTCAATAAAGGATTGTCATGAGACAAATGCAGCTTGCTTCTTGCAATATTGCACTATCATAAATGCTACTCAACTTCTTGCTTAATATGGGCATGCTAATAAAAACATGTTGTTCCGTGTATTGCCGGACGTAAAAGAATAGGGCCATCCCATTTCTTCCCGTGTGTGTCGTAGAAGGCGACTAAGGGACTTACTAGAGAATGGGCAGCAGCGTTCTCTATGCATTTTACCACCATACGGCGACCGCCAACCCACCTGCCAAGCGTGGCGATTATGGCAAAAGCGCCCTTTTGACGTCTTTCTGATAAAATGATGATGATGAATAATGGCATTGCAGTGTACTGAAAGGTGTACAAGTTACTTCATCCACGTAGCCACATTCATATGAAACAAACTTTCGTCCGGTTGGAAATAACGTAGGTATTTCTGATGTATCGTGTGTGCATTACACTACACTGTCTTATTATTTAAAATGATTGAATGATTGAATTCAAACCAAACTAGGTTTGAATTTTATTATTTTTATTTAATTTTTTATCAATTTTTATTTGAGTGACACGTTTATTATTTTTATTAAAATATATGTTTTTTTTGTGTTTGCATATGCGTATGTAATGATTTTTATTTTTATTTTTTATTTATTATGTTTGCATGCCTAATTTGAAGTAGATTGTACAGGGATCACAATTTATGTAACCTACTTTCAAGGCAAATAATAGCAAAGAAGCCAATCACTTGAGTCGCATTTACACGATGCAGGTTTCATGCTGTGCACTGTGACTTACAACTATTATTGCTTCTACTTATGATACGCCACTAGTTATTAAATCACACCGTGTAAATCAGGCTTAAGTCCCATTGGTAATTTAGCTGCTAACGCTTTGGTATGTTTTTACACTAATTTCCATAATAATATCCATCTGTCCCGTTGGAGTTCAGATTTCTACTAGCGACTGTTTACTTTAATATGACATAACATCACGCCTTTTTTCCCTGAAAGGAAAAGTGTTCGAGTTAGGCAGACGAGGTACATCTGTCTAGGTAGGAGGTACACCTGTCTAGGTACGAGGTACACATGTTTAGGTACGAGGTACACCTGTCTAGGTACCAGTTACACCTGTCTAGGTACGAGGTACACCTGGCTAGGTACGAGGTACACCTGTCTACAAAAGAGTCTCTCTTTATTAATAGTAAACCCACATTTTGCCAGTCATGTTTTAGTCCCATATAATAGGGTAAGTAATAATTATATGATATATTTACAAAATCTCTAATATTTACAAGATCAAACAACTGAATCTACAATTGTATTTGATATAATGATCAGTTAATATAATAAACGATTGGTATCATTTTAAAACAACTAATTTTCATAAGCACAACATACACTGAATATAAAATCGTTTGATATACCACTCAAAAGACATAAAACCTATTTAGTCTAATATGATAAAACGCCTAGTTAAAATATAATGGAAAATTTCCATTTCCCTGTAAAAACATGCAAAAAGACACCATGCCTGCAGTAGGCATGCAATCAAGCATACACCATACATGCAGCATGCAAGCAAGCATACACCATACATGCAGCATGCAAGCAAGCATGCAGCACGTATGCAATGTGCAGTAGGCATGGTTTCTGTCACGGCTCCGGCGCTGCAGGGCTCCGGTGGTCCCATGCGAGCTTATCGTCGCAGATGTGTTTCACGCACACCACGGCGAGTGTTGAAACCACCTGCTCCTCAGCTCGCGGGCCGCCTCACCCCTCCACGCCTACGCGATTTTAAATAACACTCTAGGGGTAGGCCAGACAAGACTACGTGAAGTCTGTTTTGTAGCGAGTCGTTTCGGTCACGCCGCTCCCGCAGCACGCTCAATTATATTAATCGCAAAATATATATTTTAAGCGATAGGCCTGATGATTTTCGATTAAATAAACGTTATATCCAATAACGTGATACGAAATAAGTTTTAGAGTATATTAATGTTTTATCTAAAGAAATTATGTCAACAGTTGGTATAACTCACGTTTATTATAAATTGTGAACTTTATTGAAATGAAAATATACCAAAAAACTTTATATGATATGAGACGCACCTCATATAATAGGGGCGAGCCTATTGCCGTCAACCGGGCACAAATCCAGACTCCGGGTTGTAACCGAAAAATTCAAAATAGAAAAACCTAATAACACATTGCCCGACAGAGAATCGAACCCAGGACCTCATGATCGCTTAGTAGCGCTTGCAACCAGTACACCGACGAGGCAGTTTAATTTACTATCGGCAAGACGCCTTAATATTAACCCTACAAATCATTGCAACCTTCTTAAAATGCCTTCCTCTCCAGGAATATGTATCCGCCGATCCACCATAACATTAATATCCGGTGCTGGCTCGCGACTACATCCGACAGGTTGGATGCCGTAGGGAACCAGTAGTAATAAAAGAGTGTCCTACAAAATGTATTTTGGTATCAGATAGACAAAATATTACTGTATTTTCACCAAGTTACACGAGAAAAGCGATTATTTTGCTTTGCATTATTAGTGAAATAATTATAAGACAGTTTTTTGTTTCATACGTATACAACGGTTCACATATATGCGGCGATGAAGATGAAGTAGCGAGTAAAAACCGTACAAGCACGTAAATGGCAGCAGTTTTAGGCCTTTGAAACTTCACAATATGACAGAACATCCGCCCTTTTCATTCTGCGCCCATTACCAACCACAAAAAGCTCCCAAAAGCCTAAACAAAAACAGCACTTTAAAAGAAAAATATAAACCGAAACCGCACAATTCGGAAAGAGCATCCCATCCGGTTCCGAACCGGGCCGGAACATTCAATATATCACTGCCTGAAAGGAAATTCTTTAGCAACTTTTACGATCTATTGCCGCCGCCGGTTTTCATTCCCGGTGATACATTTTGTACAACCCTGTATCTTTGAGTTGCATTGTTGTAGACTTACTTCTGTGCTCCATTTGATCTTGAATTGAAAGGATTTAACGGTTGGTTTGTTATTGGACCAATATGATTTTCCCCCATGGGAAGAAAGCCTGAGTTTATGTAGCTATGTGTGTGTGTATGTATTTTTCATAGTTGACTCAGAAGGCTCAGGGCGATATAAAAATACATAGTTAGATCAATTTGAAAGGTTGAACCAATTAAGTTCTCACCATTTTGAAAACCCTCTGGTCTCTCATAGTTGTCATTGGAATACCTCTGGCCATGGGTATGGCCTTAAAATAAATCAGTTTTGGCAAACTATTTCCGTAGTCAGCTGGCAGCCACACTGCATACAACAATACAACACATTGGAAATCGTTATTTGCTAAGCAAGTTCAGTAGCTCTGAGTTTGTTTAACCCTAGAAATATAATCTACGTCCGCGAGACGTATCTTGAAATTAAATTTCGTTGTAGTTTTTTTTATTATTAATCGCAGTGCGCTAGCCGCGCGAGTCAACTCAGTCGGTGGCCGGAGCTCGCGCTAAGCAGCAGTGGCGCCACGGTAAGTACGTTCAAATAAAAGATATACCTATGTCGTACGTCCGCGAGACGTATGATTATCTTTAATGCAACTTTTGCAATCATTTGAACTGATTGTTTATTGTTATTTACACTTATAATTATTTTGTTTTCAGGTATTAATTATTATTATATTATAATGGCACACCGAAGGGTGTTGGATAGTTCTCAAATTGAGAACTTTTTATATCAAAATGAAGACGAATCGTCATCAGAATTGGAAAGCGAATGCGAAGATAACCTCTTAGAAGACGATGTGCAGAGTGACACTGAAGACGAATTCATCGATGAAGCCGAGGATATACCCGAAGTCTCTGCTGAAGACCATTCAGAGTCTACTGCCGACCAAGCTGCGCCTTCTGATAGCCGCATAATTATTTCTTCTCAGCGCACACTCAGAGGTAAAAATAAGCATTGTTGGGCCACAAGCAAGGGTCGAAGTCACGGTAGAACCTCAGCAATAAATATTGTTCGATCAGCTAGAGGACCAACGCGTATGTGTAGAAACTTTATGAAAAAACTTAGTACAAATCTCACTTTGGTTGGATGGAAAAAAGGTTACAGATGCCAACTCTGAAAAGAACTGTGCGGCAAAATATAGAGGAATTGTTGCCTAATCCTAATGTAAACAGTGGCCAGGCTCAGCAAGAAGAGCCGCCTGTAAAAAAAAAGAGATATTGTTCGTACTGTCCATCTAAACTCCGTAGGATGTCAAAATTATCATGTATGAAGTGCAAAAAACCCGTGTGTCGAGAACACAACAGAGTTGTATGCCATAAGTGCATTTAATATCCGAAAGTAAAAGACTGATTATTGTAGTAGGTATTGTTTACGTTAATTTAAGTGTAAAAGAATAAAATATGAAAATATAAAGACTGAAAGTGATTTTAAATGTTCCTATACAAGACAGGTTAAGTTTTTGTTAATTTGTAAAGAAGTTTACGATTTTTGTTTGTAATTTGTCAATTAAACTTTATTATTGCTATTTTTTCATTTTATTTCCTTAAATATAATACAAACAATTATTTCAACCTATAAGGCATGATAATACTTTCGTAGGCTTACTAAAAAATCTATAAGGTAAGGTATACGTCTGACAGACGTATGATTATCTTTTACGCTAGTTGCTATGTGATTATCTTTCTAGGGTTAAGTATTTCTTCTCAGAGCAGTCAGTAAGAAAAAAACTGAACTCATCTCATTTTTAAACAAAAGTAAATTTTGAAGTGTAAAAGTGTTTTTTTGAACCAACTTACCGACATAAATATCATATATCAACAGAAAACAAATATAAAAAGTAAATACTTTCAAATTACAAATACACCTGAGTCAATAAAAATTCATATCAGGAAGTGAATTAATAAACAGATACTGTGAAGGAGACAGGAGCAGAGTAAGCAGTCCCCTGTGTTAACGATAGCACTGAATATTACAAGCTCGCGCAGCTGTGACCACAGTTATCAATGTCACAATGTGAAGGGGCTTCCATTAAACATTACTGTACATGTTTCTTATTTGAAACAATTTTATTCGAGTATTTTTAAGGGGTTAAGCGATTGGACTCAAATAGAGCCTTTATTAGGGAGTACCATGTAAAATATTAACATGTTTTTGTTATGAAGTGGTTACAGCATAATCAGCCTATAATGTTCCCACTGTTGGGATACAGGCCTCCTCTTGGTGAGAAGGAGTGGGCCATAATCCACCACGCGGGCTCAGTGCGGGTTGGTAGATGTCACATTATCTTCGATTGTTTTCTAAGACATGCTGGTTTCCTCACGATGTTTTCCTTCACCATTTTGAGAGCAGTGGTGATGAAAATAAATGACACAAAGTAAAGCGCCTGTCTGGGTTCGAACTCACAACTTGTAAGTCGTAGCCTTACCACTATGCCACTACCAGAAACTAGTATCTCTATATTATTAAACGACTTCAAAAAGAAGGAGGTTATCAATTCGACATGTTTTTTTTATGTATGTTCGGGCATAACTCCGTCGTATATAGACGGATTTGCAAAATTCTTTTTTCGTTCGAAAAAAGTTTATTTCGAAATGGTCCCATTAAAATTTCATATAGATCTGATGATGCGTTTCGGAGACAGACAACGGAACTCTTCAAAAAATTACAGCAAATCAGCCGCGAATGCTGCTATCGCATAAATATGCATTGTTTTGACCCCAAGGATGATGAAATTTCGAAGTGGTGTGGGGTAGGTAAGTAAAAATTGCCAAATAAAAACTTAAAAAAAAAACAACCGACTTCCAAAAGAACACTACAAAGTGCAAAATAACTTTAATTTCGGAAGTCGGTGACTCTGGATGTGTATTTTAATTCTTGGTCACCGCTACGCCACTATGTATTGTTTTTTTTGGAAGTCGGTTGTTATTTTTTTGAAAAACGCTTTTTTTATAAATTCCAGTCACTTTTCACGTCTGTCTGTGTTACCGCCTTTTCCTTCTATATTACTCAACGGATTTTGATGCAGTTTTCACCATCATTTCCAGAATTTATTATTCCGATAGTTTTACTTAACTGTAAAATAAGTTAAGTTAAACACGTGCAAAGCAAGGGCGAGTTGCTAGTTGTATAATAATACAAGTTTCAATATTTATGAGCGCAAAGCTTGTACAGACGAGATTATATGGAAGCCCATATTTTTCGCAAAATTTGTAAAATGCTCGCTGTTCCACGGTACTCAATAATTTATGATTCTTTTATGCGGTACGATATTATGGCAAAATCATAAAGCACAGACTAAGAAAAAATAAATTGAAGTTCGAGTAGAAATATACGAGAGGCACCTAAAGTAAGGAAAATAAATTACCGAAGAAGATGGAAACAATTTTTACACCCGGATTGCGAAAATGTGGATACTTTAATTATGAATTTCTTATTAAAAATGTACGTGAATCCGTGTTGACAAGTCACTGAGTTGTGTTGGTCAAATAGGCAGTCGCTCCATGTAAAATACTACTATTCAGCTGACTCCGGTATGACTAGAAGCCGACCCCAACTTATTTGGGAAGATTCATATGTGCGTTCTCAAGCCTTTCTGAAAGCCAAACTAAACTAATAAAAGACAGTTATATCCTAATCTAATACCTATGGAAATAAGCTACCTAAAAGAAAATAATTATAGTCAAAAGTTTTCTAATATTTGAACGTACACTAAATTAAACAGCGTAGTTTCTAAATTATGTTTCTTTTTCCATCCCTTTTAAAACTTTTCTACTTTCATGAGGAACACTGAAAACTTTAATTTTACTGCTAACATGGGGGTAGTTTGATATTATTATGTCTGACTACTCTAAGACCCCATAATCAGCGTTCCCACTACTGGGACACATAACAGGCTTTTTCTCTGTGAGAGAAAGTGGGCCATAATTCACCACGCGGGTTCAGTGCGGGCTGGTGGATGTCAAATGTTTACAAATTTTTGATTTTAGAATATGTGGGTTTTCTCACGAGGATTTCTTTCAGCGTAGTGACAGCGGTGGTGATAAAAGTCATTACACAGTGTAATGTACCTGCCTGAGCTCAAATCTACGACTTAATACACGTGAATAGGGGCCGTAACACTGGGCGACCATAATTGACGCAGTGTTTTTAGACCTCATTTCCCTGAAACTTTTTTTTTTTTGTTTTTACTTTTTATTAAACAATAAATAACCATTTTACATGCATTTCTTAAACACACAAATGCATGTAAAATTACATACAAATGCATGCACTCAAACCATCGCGGGTTTAACAGCAAATATAAAAACCGATTTGAAAGTATTTTCATTTTGCAAACAGCTTTGAAGAAGAATGCCTTGCTTGAGTCTGTTTCCTTATTGCTATAACTTGGGAGTCTTGAAGTCAAAGATGAATAGGTTACTTCTGGGCAAGCGTGCACTCTCATTTACTGCATTATCCCTACTATATCATTGTAAACCACACGGGAGCCTTAATAAATACACTACATAGAGACCGAAACTTTAGCTCGTCGGCTCCATAATTTAGCGTTCGTTACCGATTATTAAGGTGAATCTAGTCCACATTTTTCCCATACAAACTTCGGAAGTGTATTACTCCACTGTTTGACAATGTACATCAAAAATTTAACATGGTATGGTTTTGTCTTATTATTAATATTGTCTGTACGGAAACAGAATACTAAAATTAAAAACCATTACAAAGGAGCCAACAAACATTAGTTTTTCTTGCTAATTTGACCTAACTTTGGGCGGTTTTAAGTAACAAAAGAAGTGTAAAATCTCCACAACTAAGTCGGCACCAACAAAGCACAATTATCCAAAAGTTCAATAAACTTTATTGGTCGTTGATATATGCAGTGTTTTTTTCAGAAAACCCGATCTTGGACTTTTCTTAATTTTTTACGCGCCTGTTTTACTATAGCTGATCCTGCAGCTCACTCGATAATTTTGTGCGTAAAGACTAGCTTCTTACTGCTCATCACGGGTACTACCTCTGTCGGACACGAAACCTGGTGAGACAGCGTGCTTTTCAGCCAGGCCCACCAGTGAGAGTCGGTGACTAGGTTCCCCTTAAGCTGTGGTTTCAAAATTGGCAACATTTCCGTTTGTGGCAACAGGTTGCGAGCCTATTCCTAATCTTATCACTGACTCGTTATAGGGTCGAGCGTGATTTCAGGGGGAGCATGGGGTCCTGGCTTGATTCGTTGGATGTGAGATAGTGTATAAGGTTTATTTAATTGGAATACTCTCCAGTCGCTCCATGTAAAATACTGGTATTCAGCTGCATCCGGTTAGACTGGAAGCCGACCCTAACATAGTTGGGAAAAGGCTAGGCAGATGATGATGACTCTCAACAGCACCCGGGAGTGCTCGGTTCATAACAGCGGATATTCTCACACTTTATGATGTGGGACTGTCAACGTAACTCGCAAAATTTAAGTGGTGTACCGTTGCTTTAATAGATCGCCCTATATAACACATCTATACCTTTGGTTAAAGCGTGAGAATCAAATTCAAAAGTCATTTATTCAAATTAGGCTAAGAATCAGCACTTTTTGAACTTGAAACAGAGCGAGCTAAAAACCATGGACTCATAATACAAAACCCACACTTGGTGACAGTACTTAGTGGTATAGTTACAGATATCCCTGCTTAAAAGCAAAGGAAAAAAATTCTGCAAATTGCAAACACAGGCTGACATTATACATTCTCATTGTTTACAACATGTTGATTTTAATAGCACTGTCCACAGTGCTATTAAAATCAACTATACGTGTAGGCGCTGCGCCGCGTGCCGATACCGACCGGCAGAATAGGGCTGTAGTGAGGTCTTCTTCTTCTTAGCATGTCGATGGCAAAAATAAAATGTTCTTTTTACATAATATGTACAGATAATTAAATTACTGTAACCCAAAATTTTGCAACGCGAATACCGTCCTTGAGATCAAACATATTTATATTATACTAGCTTTTGCCAGCGACTTCGCGCGCTACCCAATTTAAACAAAACCTTAATAAATTATTTACCTAACCCTTCCTCATGAATCACTGTCTATTGGTGAAAACCTCATGGGAATCCGTTTAGTACCTGTTTTTGAAGTTATCGCGAATTGACTGACAGACAGACGCGGCGAGGGAGTTTGTTTTATAATATGTAGTGATGTAGTTTGTACAAGTCATACATATATACATCTCTAGTAGCATAATTTTCTTCGACCTCTCATTAAAATAAAAATTAGTTAAGAATAACATCTCGTAGCGCATATTATTTTATGTAAATAAATACCAATAAGAGTTTCAGTTGTAAGGCACGTTCCACACCAGTCATAATGATTTATTTGTCCGCAGCCACCCCCCCCCCCCCCCATTGCGGCGCGGTCCCGCTAATATTGGAAATATGTAAATTCCACGACACTCGAATATTCCGATTCTTTTCAAATATTCCTTCTTATAAGTCACATTATAAGATGGAATAGATTTTATATTAATTTATTGGTATTGGAATTTCGTTTATTTTCTTCAATACATATTCAGTATATTTTTAAATATTTTTACAAAAATGATTAAAAAAAAACATTTAAAAATATAAAAAATAGTAGCCCACCGGTATCGGGAACAGGGTCCAAGCTACCGGTGGTCAGGGCTGCTGAGAGAGGAACCTCCTCACTATACGCGCCGTGTCCAGTAGAACTGCTTTCTGGATCAAGCCCTTGATCCAGCTGCCTAACGAGAGCCTCCTGAGGTGTTGGTCGAGGCTCTTGGCTATAATGCCATTGGCCGTCACGACTATCGGCACAATGACTGCTGTATCCACATCCCACATGTCGACAACCTCGCGTGCCAGGTCAAGATACTTGATTTTTTTATCTTGCTCAGCTTTCACGAGGTTCTCGTCATGTGGGACTGCTATATCAATAATCATTGTGCGACGCTCTAGTCGATCTATCACCACTATGTCCGGCTTATTGGCAACAATAGTCCGGTCAGTGATGATAGATCGATCCCAATACAATGTGATAGTGCCATTTTCGAGAACTGGGTCGGGCACATACCTATAGTACGGTACTTCTGAATCCACAAGACTGTATTTCAGAGCAAGTTGCTGATGGATAATCCTGGCTACAAGGTTGTGCCTATGCAAGTAGTCTCCGTTAGCCATTAGTATTGGAATATTTATTACTAGTACCTAATGAATTTCGATTTTTTTCAATTATCACTATCCTTTGACTGTCAAAGGGTTTAACAGATCTAAAGGCTGGCTACTTGCCTATGCACTTATTGTATCGAGGACTTACCTACATTGACAGAATCTCTACCAAGCAGTAAACAAGACACATAATGCAGAATATTATTATCTAGTTATTAGAATAGCTAATTCCTTCGATAACTGAAACTTTCTTTAGATTCAATATGAATTCAATGAAAGTTACAGTTCTCCAAGAAATAAGTAAATACTTTACAGCAATTCTCCAACTTTGACAGAAGTTAAATGAAAAAGTTGATGATATCAAGATGACAGATAAATATATTTAAAACACTATCTTTTGCCAGTGGCTTGTGGCTAAATAACAATAGCTGCACGGGTCGATTGGCCAGGTTAAGCTACGCTTGCCGCGGTTGGTCCGTGGATGGGTGACCATCTTTACATACCAAGACCCCTCCGTGCCTCGGAAAGCACGTTAAGCCGTTGGTCCCGGCTGTCATTTGTGGATCTTTGACAGTCGTTACGGGTCGTCAGAAGCCCGAAAGTCTGACAACCAGTCTTACCAAGGGGTATCGTATTACCCAGTAACTGGGTTATGGAGGTCAGATAGGCAGTCGCTCCATGTAAAATATTGGTATTCAGCTGCATCCGGTTAGACTGGAAGCCGACCCCAACATAGTTGGGAAAAGGCTAGGCAGATGATGATGATCTTTTGCCAGCGGCTTCGCCCGCGCGGAACTTTCAT
Source organism: Polymixis flavicincta (assembly GCA_949987655.1). Lineage (NCBI taxonomy): Eukaryota > Metazoa > Arthropoda > Insecta > Lepidoptera > Noctuidae > Polymixis > Polymixis flavicincta. Next base: position 24,024,663 of record OX465188.1, on the reverse strand, counting down.
CCCCTATTTAACTCTCTTAAGGGTTGAATTTCGAAAATGCCTTCCTTATTTCTTGTCTACATTATAAAGGAAATCCTTGTGCAAAATTTCAGCTTTCTAAGTCTAAGGGTTTGGGCTGGGCGTTGATGAGTCAGTCAGTCAGGACTTTTATTTTTATTTATATAGAAGACAGATTAAGGAATAGTAGAAAAATAAGATACCTTCCTGTTGTTTTTACCCAATCAAATGCAACTTTGTAGACATTATTGTGATTTGATAATAAAACCGAATCGAAGAAGAAAAGCTGTTAGTTTTATTGAGTTATAAAGTTCCCCTGAGAGCAACTAAGTACAATAAGTTATGGCCGTACGTGAGATTAAGTTAGCAGGTACTGTAGCAAACTGTTAGTTATAATAGTTATCTTCAAGTAAAATGAAATCAAAATATAGAAATATTTTATGCGGTGGCATTTACGTCCCCTGCATCCGACAAGGGGGTGATTCTACTAGACATACTAAACCATTGTTGCTATGAAAAAACTTAGGTTCGTGAAAAAATTACGTGCTGACACTGAATCGCCTCGCAAAAGCACACATAGTATTTTAAACGCTTCAAGAAGTTCTAAAACCCTGGATTTAATTTCAAAAGACCAAAATCCAATCAGCTTGTGCTACGTAATTCCGGGATTCAATAAGAAAAATCCCGGGATTTCGCAACGTGTTTGAGCTTGTGCACTCCAGTGAGTTACCAGCTTAATACAACAGGACGGTTAGAAGTCACGTACACAAGAAATGCCCTTGAAGAATTGCTCGCAATGTGCCAAAGTAAGGAAAGGTAAGTGGTATGAATTTTCATCAATTTCCACGAACACTAGGTTCATCTATCTATCTATATAAATATAAAAACTTTTTAACAAAAAAATTAAACCGCCGAAAAACCGAAAAGTAAAAAATAATAAACTAGCTTTGTCCAACCCCAATAACTAAGTTCGGAAGGCGGTGACATATAATTAAATACATATCCAAAGTCACCGACTTCCAAACTTAGTTATTGGGGTTGGACAAAGCTAGTTTATTATTTTTTACTTTTCGGTTTTTCGGCGGTTTAATTTTTTTGTTAAAAAGTTTTTATTTTATAATTTTTTGTGGCTATAATTTACTAATTACTACATGCTTAATTTTTGATTACTTTTTGTAATACACAACTCAGTATTAAAATCTGTGAGTAAACAATCAATCATCCCCTGTTTTCTTACCCTTAGGGTTGGAATTTTTCTTCGAAATTTATATGGGACCAACTTCGGGGTATACCCTTTCCAATAAAAAAAGAATTATCAAAATCGGACTACTCTGGAAAAAGTTATGCGTGGTCATACATTAAAAAAAAAAATATATATACGCGTCGAATTGAGTAACCTCCTCCGTTTTTTCGTCGGTTCAAAAAAGACAAGTCCTGACTGACTGACTGATTGACTGACTCATCAACGCCCAGCCCAAACCCTTGGACCTAGAAAGCTGAAATTTTGCACAGAGTTTCCCTTTATAATGTAGACAAGGAATAAGGAAGGATTTTTCGAAATTCAACCCCTAAGGGAGTTAAATACGGGATGAAAGTTCCGCGCGGGCGAAGCCGCTGGCAACAGCTAGTGTCTAAATAAAAGCGCGCCGTTGAATTTTCGACGCGCGGCTCAGCGGCGAAAGTAAAAAATCATCAGCGCGCTTTTAGGGGCATAAGACTAATAAATGTATACGTAGGTATACTAGGTACCTAACATCTTCCTGAAATTCCTTGCACAGTTGTTCAGAGATGTGTAGCTTATTCAAGCTGTTAAATGGAAAGTGCCGAGTTCTGTGTAATAATGACATACATTTTTGTGTTTTAATGATTTCTTTCGATCTCTTATATGTAATGTGCGAGTTTTCCGAGACGGCGTAGTGCAAAAAACACTTTTAATCAACCAAAAAACTTCGTAAAAACGTTCGTTCTACTTCCTCTGCGTCTCAGGTTACATACATAATATACAGACTTTTTATATACAAAGCATTATAAAAAGTCACTTTAACCTTTAGATCCCGGCTATCATCATCAGCCTATAATGTTCCCAATGTGAATTTTTTGGTTCTAGGACATGCCGGTTTCCTCACGATGTTTTCCTTCACCGTTTTGAGAGCAATGGTGATGAAATAATTTACACAAAGTAAAGCGCCTGTCTGGGTTCGAACTCACGACCTACAACTCGTAAGTCACGGCCGTTACTGCTTGGCCACCACTGCTCCCGCAGATCCCGGCTAATGAGACACAATTGACTTTCTGTTGTGTGGGCACCTACAGGTGTAACAACTGCCGGACGTAACAACCGTCGTGTGACCGCATTGTTCTTCTAAACTCGTTACAGATTTTTATGCGGCTTTGAGCATCACCTAGAAAATGGATTCCCAAAGAGGTATGTCTTAGTTTATTTCTGAAACTTTATCAATAACTAGCAGCGCTCCGCGGTTTCACCCGCGTAGTTCCCGTTTCCTTGGGAATATGGGGATAGGATAAAATATGGCCTATGTTACCCGGGGATAGCGTAGCTTCCCAACAGTGAAAGATTTTTTCAAATCGGGTCAGTAGTCTCTGAGCATATTCAATGCAAACTAACAAACGAACAATCAAATCTTTCCCCTCTATAATCTAATATCTAAAATTTCCATGTCACAATGTTAGTTACCGTACTCCTCCGAAACGGCTTTACCGATTTTAACCAAATTTTATATGCGCATTCAGTAGGTCTGAGAATCGGCTACTATCTATTTTCCATACCCCTAAGGGATAAGGGTTAAGGCAAAACAACGTTTGCCGGGTCAGCTAGTATTAGTATAGATTAAGAAATTTCAATGTCTTGCAAAGTCCAAAAACCGTGCCAGTCAGAGGCGGGTGACTAGTTTATTAAAAATGAACGTTTACATGCACCTAAGACAGTGTAAATTCAGTTAATTTCTCGTAAGCACCAAACCATTCACAAATCTTGAAGCACAGAAATTCACACCAACATTTTCGTTTAATTGTAAAATTATGATGACTCATTCCACGATGGAACTCTGCAGCGCAAGTCTTACGGAATACATTAATGTTAGTGTCAATCTAATTTTGCGCAAATCACGGTATATAGGACAGCGCATGTTGTCTTGTGAAGTTAGGATGTTATAGTGATGTTTAGCTGGGTTGGTCTAATTCTGCGCCGCGGTATTAGAGAGCTCGTTGAGTCTTGTCTTTAACGGTGTGTTTTTTCTTACATTACTACTGCTCTCAAAACAGTGAAGGAAATCATCGTGAGAAAACCGTCTTATAAGTGACTGGTGTGATCACAAAGTCAAAGACATGTATCGTCTACCAACCCGCACTCGGCCCACGTTATAGTTTACGGCCCCACCCCTTTCACATAGGCATGTGTCCCAGCAGTGGGAACATTATCGACTGATTATGATACATATAATATTTGAACAAAAGATGGCTGTACTTACTGGACAAATATGACTAGCAGTAGAATACAGACGTGATGTTATGTAAAGTTACGACTCGCAAATAACTTGTGTTATTCCTAAGTAACGTACGACGTCCTCAGCTGCTGGTTTAACTGTTTTACCGGAAATGTCTTCGCAGTCAATCCTTGTTATTTGAATTCAAAATGTTTGTCAACATCTGTCTCTCAAGAGTGACATTCTTCTTAACAAAATCTATACGAACTGAAGTTAAATCCGTTTACAGTTGGAAGCGCTTCGTAATGTTCCCTTTTCGCTCGTTTCCTTGAAGACTCGAAGTTTTGTCGCTTCTAAAAGAATGGACTTTAAATAATTTTAGGAAAATGGTTAAAAGTCTGGAGAAAATCGGTTTAACGCTGTAGAGAGGAAGATGTATTTCTAGCGGTAAGTAAGTTAGCTTCAGTGGATTAATGCCCGATTATTTTGATAGAAAACGAAAATTATAAATGTTTTAATTTCGAAAACTGAGCTGACATAAATATGTATGAGCTAAAAATATATATTTTGTACGGAAAAGCTAGCTAATGTAACTTTCCTATAAGACACATCTTACCTACTGTTGTTTTATTAATAATTGTATTCTTTTATACGACAAAAAAAAAAAAAAAACGTAGCATAAATTATTTATTTATTTGCTCTGATGCACATCACACTTTTTACATTAAGTAGATTAAGGATTGTATATCCTTTTGGAGCACTGCAAAACGAAATATCGGTTTGCTTTTGAGTTTATGAAAAACAACACAAAACTGAATCAATTTGTTGTTAATAACTGATTAAGGCGCCGCCAACGTATTTGAGCATCGTCACTCGCATACCTAAACTTTTTAAATGCTCCCCTCTTCAAGAAGCGTAAATCTTCATTTCAACATAACGATCAATAAATTAAATGAATAGTCCATTAGTTCCTCTAGTATTTATACGTAGGTACCTATACTAAGTAACATTAAGTACTAGCACAGATCCAGGTGAAGCCGCTGTAATACCTCGTAGCATAACTCATGACACTACTAATCTGCGAAACTCGAACATTGCGAGAGTAGGTGCGCCACGGTTTATGGCGGATATAGGACAGTCTCGTAATCCTACTATTCTACTAATATTATAAATGTGAAAGTTTGGATATTTGGATGTTTGTTACTCAATCACGCAGAAAAAGCTGAACGGATTTTGATGAAATTTGGTACACATATAGCTATGTAACATGGATTAACATAATAGGATACTTTTCATCTCTTTTTTTTGGAAAATCACGCGGACGAAAGACCTTGTATGTCTTAGTTAAAGTTTATGTGCAGAAGTAGTGGAACGCTAGTATTTTTATATAATAATGCATTAGAAATACAAAAACTTTGAAATGAATTTTAGTCGAATTTCGACCACTAGTAAGAACTGAAAGATAAAATAATCACCATGTTTATTGTTGAAGCGCAGTTCTGGTTTACTGTGTGCTTATGTATTTACGGGCACGTCAGACATCAGCTTCGTCTCTTAAGCGGTGTATATTCTTAAAATGAAAATAATAAAGATAATTTGACTTTGACTTTGAATTTCACTTTCCCTTTTAAGAACCCCACTTCCATTTAATATCTGAATTACACGTCAAACCTCAGGAATCTTTACGATCACTTCAGTGGGCCGAGTTTAAAGCGAGGATCTAATTTAAGTTATTACCTAGTATTATAAATTATTCACGATGCCAGTAATTTACGAAGCACAAACGGCACTTGTAAGTACGGTCGCCATGTCTTGTTCATTTACAGGGACTGTTTTAAGTATTATAATTATCATGAAGTTACAGAACACGTTTTGTTTTATTATTAATAACTAGCTTTTGCCAGTGGCTTCGCCCGCGTGGAAGTCGAAATTAAGGTTCCTACGGGAACGAACTATCGGGATGAAAAGTATCCTATGTGTTAATCCAGGTTATAAAACAGCGGCGTGCCAAATTTTATACATAAATTCGTTAGGCCGTTTTTGTGTGATTGAGTAACAAACATACAAATATCCCAAACTCTTTTTTTTTTTTCTTCTTCTTTCGATAACTGTCATCAGTTCTTTCTGGACTATTATCAGTTTGGTTGCGTGAATATAGTTGGCGTTTCAGGTACAGGGGCCATCGCCTTCTGGTACCTCTTTATATCTCTTGACCTCTCTTAAGTCGATTGACAGAGTCACTGTTGTCTAGCAGTTTAACAGCCAGAGGATTTGGGTGGATGGCCAGACGATTAGAATATCGTGTTTTATTAATTGTAATTTCCTTAAGGATTGTGAGAGTGTTGAGATAATCATGGATTTCTTCATTCCGTGTGAACCATGGTGCAATGGCAATAATCCTCAAGATGGCGTTTTGAGCTTTTGAAGGCACATTATGTTACTTTTGCTGGCCACTCCCCATAGTTGGATGCCATATGACCATATAGGTTATTTAGGAAACTCCTGCTGTACAACTCTTTATTAAAACCTATATGATCCAAACATCTTAACATACAAACTTTCACATTGCCAATATAAGGAACATATGTGACATTGAATCATTCACGCTGGGCCCGCTTGTTGCCTTTCAGCGCAGTCCCTCTCACAGAGCCGAGGTCTGTGTCCCAGCAATGGGAACGTTACAAGCTGTGATTTTTTTATGCTCTTGTCATGTACATGTTCTAAAAATCCCAATATTTCAAGCATTAATGGTGTAACTGGTTTTTCACAATACTCACTTGTTTTACTATAGCACAAAATGTGTTAGTTTATAACTATTTGGTTTTATTGTATTCACTAATTATTTTAATTTCCTATTGTTCAGTTTTTGCAATTTGCAATGAATTTAATAATCAAAACAAATGAACGGGACAACGATTTGCAACTGTTTGTATTTATTTAATTTAATTGAGATAAATACACAATTGAGTGATACTGACTAGTTTGTTCCACTGTTTGTTTTACTCTGTGGTCGTTAATTCAATTATGCATACATGTATGTGTCTAATTATACACACTGCACTACATTATCTAATTACATTATCGGACATTATCTAATTACATCGTTAACACTGTTTTATTCGTTGGCTACTAATGGACAGTAGTTTATCCCTATATCCGGGCAGATTTAAGGTTATGATAGAATGGAGTTTGTTTAAAACTCAGTCTAATTAAGGTTTTCAAAAATTCGTTGGCAAGTTTATGATTACGTATATAATAATCATTGCAGTGTGAGCTACGCCTTAGCTCAGAATGAGCTATGCCGAAGCATAGAACAAGCTACGCTGTAGCATGGAAATTGCTACGTCGTAGCAAAACAAACTACGCCGTAGCATAGAACAAGCGACGCTGTAGAACAGAATGTAAAACATAACAAGCGACGCTATAGAAGGCTACGTAGTAGTGAAATATCATAAATATCAATGATAATATTAAATAGTGATAAGTGCGACGGTTATAAAGTTAAAATTTATATTTATACAAGTGGAAACGAACCTTTTCCCAATACCACCTTTTACAAAAACACCCGAAATCTTTCATTGAATCAAATACGTTGAAATACGAATCAAGTCAAAAGATAGTTATTTATTTTCATGTGCCACGTAGAGAGTACAGAGAAAATGAGTGTACCTGACCAATCAGAATCTAGTATTTCCGAGTACTGAATACAAAGCAGTGGCGTAGGTATTATTATGTTGGTTTCGGTTGAAAGCCTCAATGAGGTAGTAATTGAGATGTGGGAATTGATTGATGCAGATATTTATTATGTAGTTGGATTTTGCATTGCGTTTTCCGGAATTAAATATTTTTAAGACTAAAGGATACTGGGCGATGTTCTGTATTTACATTGTGTGATCAACAATCCGTCTGCCAAACTTGGTGATTTTCTTTTCTCATGGCTCGGCTGCTTTAATTATAACTAGCGGCTGTTTTAGCTGTCTTAGTATAATTTATATGACAGGTGCAAACTGTAAATATAAGTTGGTTACAACTAAATAAAGTTTGTCACATGTTCAGGGCTTAATTATATTTATTTGTTTAATTTTAACGGGTGTTCATCTGATCGTTCATAACTCATAAAGTATTCATCATTATGTTGATCCGCAAGTTAAAGACTATAATGGTTACATAAAGTGGAATAATTTAATTTGAAGAAATTTTTTATTTAATTACTTTAATATTTCATGTTTTGTATCTAATGAAAGGTTTTAAAGAGTACTCTTTGAACATGTATTACTTAATCAATGAGATTTGATTCTCAGTTATCTGAATTGTTTTTTACTCTTGGCTGTTTTCAATAACACTAAATGTCTTTCCAAAATGTAGGTAGCTTAACAAAACATAGGTATCAATTTCCCAATGACCACAGTGACTAACTGAAAAGGTATAAACAAATTATAAAAAAATAACACCAGTTTTCGGATAGCCGGAGTTACATGTAATGACTAAAAATAAATAGCATAGATCCTACAGATTACATTTTAAGTTGGCACTTTTGTCTTAGTTGGATTTTTGTGGTTAACTATATTTTTATTGTAAATTCAGTTTCACTCTTTTTCAAATCAAATAATATTTTGAAACTAGTTGAAGCCCTGAGTGCTTCCTATCAAACGACTCTGAGAAGAAAACATCGGAAAAAACTCGGAGGTCACACAGTCTCTTGAAAATTCTAGAAATTACTTATAGTGGTAAGTGAGGATCATACAGATGTCAATGACGAGCATTGACAGACAAAATTGTAAAATATCTGTAATTATCTGGTTCTCTGTAAGTACAAAGACTAGCTATTTTCATAAGCTCGCGTGTATTTTAAACTGAGTACAAATCTGAAATGGAAGTCCGGTTATAATTTAATTCGACATCTGCTTACATCTGTCGCTAATTTTATACAAAATATTGTACGTCCCTAATTACGTTATGAAAACAGTAGAATATACAAATGAGGATCTGTATTTTAAATGGGCGCTTGGAGACACAACCTTCATTTAAAATTGTGTACGGTCATAACAATTTATTATCAGATTTGATATTGAACAAACCATCATAAGTATAACATAAGAAGCAAGAGACATTCGGCTAAGTAATAACAGCGGCACGAGTCGGTTCATCAGGTTAAGCTACGCTTGCCGGGGTTGGTCTGTGGATGGGTTATTATTACATACCAAAACTCCTTCGTGCCTTGCCGTGCACGTAAAGCTGTTGATACTGGCTGCCATTCGTGGAAATTTGACAGTAGTTACAGGTCGTCAGAAGCCCGAAAGTCTGACAACCGGTCTTACCGAGGGGTATCGTGTTACCCAGTAACTGGGTTGTGGAAGTCAGATAGGCAGTCATGCCATGTGAAATACTTGTATTCAGATGCATCCGGTTGGACTGGAAGTCGTCCCCAACATGATGAGACAGATGATGAGTTATGACGTATGTTATGATATGATGATAATATAAGAAGTGGTTTCCTTCCCATTGCCATTTATACTTTTGTCGGAGTCATCGTCAAACATTCTTCATATAGACTTCATACGTTATTTTCTTTACAAAAAGAAAATCCACATTCAGTCTTTGTGTTTAAATGTAAAAACTTTATTTGGCAACGCAAAACCTTGTATTCCAAATTCTGCTGATCACATAAACGTCTTTATGTATGATCGTTTAACAATATTGCCTATCAAATAAAATCAAAAAGTCGCTCTGGGAATAGAACCTTCAAGCCCAAAACTAGGCATTTTGTCTAGGCAACATTTAGGTCGTCTAAGAACCGTAAAAGTAAAAACCTCGTAGTTGGTCCCGAGAGGCGATCAACACTAGTTCTTGTTTGTGCCAATAACGCAACTGTCACAAGTCTCGTTTCGAAGCAAAAAGATACTCGTACTTTGTCCGGTGACAGTCGTTCCAGTGAGCAGATGTTGTTGTGTCTCTGAGGGAAAAACATGTTCTCAAAAAAAATTCTAAAAAAAAATGTTCGTATATTTTATCAAAAAACTTCATGGAACCGGGTTGTCTACATTTCGAGGAATGTTACTTATGATGATCTACTTAGCGTTTTCTCAAATATGTTGGTGACGACTTCCAGTACAATCGGATCGGATGCAGCTGAATACCAGTATTTTACATGGAGGAACTGCCTATATACTGGAGTGGTTGCTTACGATTAGAGGAAGATTACTGTACTTTTAAATTGCATTATATCTCATAGACCGTACGTTATATCTCCACACTCAATCATATAAATAATTTAGGCGCAGGCGATTTACACTTGACGCTGATGTTAATATTGCTTGTTGATTTATATATCACACAGATTTATAGATAGAATATGCGAACTACACCAAATATTAAAGCACAACCTTTTTACAATAGGTATTGCTAATTCTTTGGATACTGTGATGGTCTTATCGTTGCCAGCTTAACTAAGCCAACAACTCCCTTTTGTTGCTGTACATGCTGACAACCTCACAAATAATCCAAAAATAAAATAGTTATGTAGTTATTATAACACTAATGTTTGGGCCGCGAATGGCCCACGAATGTCCCGTTGTGGCCACAACACATGTCCCGATCGCATGAAAATTGTGACGCGTATAAAAACACTCCCGCAATGCGGACTGGAAATTCTGTCCTGCTAAAGTGTACTTTCAGAAGTTCCAATGTTTCTGTTCAAGCACAACGTTCTTTGGCTAATTACTCTTTGCCTGGTTTTTTTTATTTTTTTTTACTTTCAAAAAATGTATCGAGCGGGGTGATGTTGGACGCTAGCTAGACATTAAATTAACATCGATTTGTACGTACCCACGAGATCCAAAGGGTTTAAAAAATCACCATAATGTTCTCCGCCAAACATGTTTATTACAGCTACTGTTATTGTACATCTTGTGTGTCAATTATAGTTGTGTAATAAATTAGATCAATTAGAGATAGAAAAACTAAAGTTTTGATCTGAACAATTGAGTAACAGAAAGCTTTCTCATTAAAATATAATCAGCACATTATCTACGAGTGCATTTTCCTTCATCTCCTTTCGTTTTATGTGTCTTGGACCTTCTGTGTCTTTCTACACTGTGGTCCAGTCCACGGTCCCAACTCCGGAACGTTCACGAGGTGGTCCCGAGCCGTCGTTCGTTTTTATAGACCTCCTTATAAAGCGGTGTACTTGTCGCTTCCCAGGGAATCAACTTGTTTTTATTCATGGTTGAGCTTTTTAATGTAAGGGAGTCGGTGGTGAAGGTTTATTGTTATTTTTGTATTTATTTATTGCAGAACTGATGAACGTTGTTGTGAGAGTGATGTTGTTTTAGGAGAGCGGGAATAATTACTATGGTTGAGTTGAATGGGAAGTCCCAGATGTTACTCTTCAAAAGACGTGACCCGCTTAAATAAAGGAAAATACACAGTCTGAGTCTAAGTTTGTATCGGTCTTCCTTCTCAGAGTATTCAGATGAGAAAAACCAAACTGGTCTAGTTTTAAACCAGCTGACAGAATTAACTATCATGTATCATTACGTAATAGTGATTGTTCTGCAAACGCTGGAAATTATATTTTTGTAGTGTGGCTGGAGTTTTAATTAGAATTACATCCGTTACGGTTTATATCTGATAAACGTCTGTTCCATTTAGAAACGTTCAGTTATTTGAAGCTAAACGTTTTTGGACAACAAAGTATTAACCTCGCGTAAGTCTCCAGGGCGCTTAAAGGATTATAACAGAAGAAATTTGCTAGATCGCATAGCAGTTACACTGTAAAACAAACTTTGTTCCCTACAGGCTTGCTCAAGACTGGCGACAATTGCTCTGAGTTTAGCTCTAGACAACTGGGCTTGTACTTAAACTTTATAGTTCCTATTGTTATATTAACCAGAAAATTATGAATATTCTTTAGAACTCAAAAAGATCTAACTTGAAATAATTCCTAGTTTGGTGTCTTTAAGATACTAAATAGCCAACTAACTACAACCAACTTTAATGTAGCACTCGCCGGCCGCTTTCGGGTACCGCTTTATCATTCACTCGACTCGCGCGTAGTTGATCACAGTTCTAACGTTTTCCTTATTTTTGGTTCGGGACGGATCTGCTTCAGGGGTCTGTCAGACTCTTACTGACTAAAAACCGTCCCGGTTTTCCCTTCCCACACTTGTACCGGGGATCATGGCGGGCGCCCGCCTTTGCAGGCTACCTCAAACGGGTCTAACCTAACTTAACCCGTAGAGGGTACCCTAGCTTAGTAACCAACAATGAGAGAAAACTCATTTATTATAAGGAGCGTGCATCGTTAAAGCGCTAAAAGTATTAAAAATGTTCAGTTATTTTAAGAAGTATATCATCTATATTCTTTCATCTAAATTAGCTCAATAAACTGTTAGAGGATCAATATTTCCCATTGTAAGCAATATTAGTTGCTGAAAATCACCGCAGTGGACGATAGGTTTGTTTCAAGGCACATCATTTTGCTGAGCAACGACCTATTCTTGCACAGATGGTACGCACGGCTTAGTTTTTATTGTTCTTTGTTACAAAAGTTAGTTATTTTTCCACTCCGTAATCGTCGTTTTTTTGTTTTGACTGTTTGTTTGTTGTCAGTCGCCAGTGTTGCAACACATGGGAATTACGCAATGAACATTGACTTTGGTCCCTGGTCCTCACATCAAACAATGAATAAAATTGTCAAACTTTTTTTATTGAATACGAGGCTTGGTTTTGGCTAACTTGTTTATGTGTTTTTTTTTTTTTTTGTTATGTGCGGTTTGTTTGTGCAGAGTAAATATTTTTTTTTCTTTCAATTACTTTCTACCCTGTATGAAAAGTGGCGTATGCCTCGCAGTAAAATTGCATTACTGCAGGCTAGGCGTTTGATTGTTGCTAAAATGCATTACCTCTGTCTAACCCTTAGGGTATTACTGGCGTGATATTATATATTTTTACGTATTTTACATTCATTTATTTTTTCACCACAATATTTAAAAGTTTATAATTGTGCTAAATAAAACCTAAACCCCCTTCCTATCTGCGGGACCGTTTTTCCTACGCCCGTCCTTCAGATGCGCCTTGCATGTCGCATCTTCGAAACCTCCTTAAGTCTCCTCCCCACTCCACTGACTTCTACTCCTACTCCTTCACAGTGCACGCGGTGACGTTGTGGAATGCACTTCCACCCGACATTAGCGACTGCCAAACTGTTGCAGTTTTTAAAAGAAGAGTGAAAGAACATTATCTGTCCACATCGTCATAGTTGTGTATGTATTATTTAATTTACAGCAATATTATTAATATTATAGTGATATTTATTTTAGATGTATGTATATATGTAAGTATGTATGGTCCAAGTATGTATGTTAGTATTTATTTGTTTAATTAATTTATTTAGTGAATTATTGGTTTTGGTTATAAATGTAGTTTATTTTCCCTTTTACTCTTACACACGTTGTCTACATCTCTTTATCTTTTCTCCTATCGCAGGTACGAGTATGCTGGAAGAGATTTCCTTAGAAATAAGCATCACCTCTGTACCTATTTTTCTGTTCTAATCTTCTTGTCTGTTTTATTCAGTGTGTACATAAATGGTTAAAATAAATAAATTTTCCAAGCATTTTCCTTTGAAAATATACAGTTTTTAACAATATAGGTATATCCTGTACAATATTTGCTGACTTTTAAAGAAAATGGCAAAAATAAATGTACATCTAAAAAGCACAATGCGTTCATCCTTCACTTTATACAGCAAAGAAAGATAACACTGAAGCTAAAGGAATGAACATGAATTACTCAACAATGTTTTGGGCACAAAGCCAAGCTTTACAACTAGTGCTTCTAAAACTCAGTTTTGTCAAATATGTAGCTACTAGGGACTTGAAGATGATAGTTTTAGTGGATAAATCCGTATGTATCGTAGTAATATTTAAATGCTAAAGTGTCTTTGTGACATTCTGCTTTTTTTTTCATCGTTTTTTTTTTTCAAGTAACTTATGGCTTATTTGACCCAAGTCAGATAACTAATTACGCCACGCCTCACGTCTTTTGCCCATAGGGGTATGCAGAAACTACAGAACAGGTCGCGTTCTGCTGCTACCATCCTTACATACTCCATTTGCCACGTTTACGTTCATACACGCATGCTGGTTGTGAGTACAGTATAAAAGTTTGTTTTATATGGAAAAGCAGTAAAAATTCAAAAACGAACAGGACGTACATTTTCGCACATTCATACACTCTAGCTAAAAAGTTTGATCGAATTCGCTCGAAGGTGATTTTGATTAGAGAGAACTTGACAAATTCTATAACTAACATCGAATGTTGAACCATATTTCATTTACTTATTAAGTCTATTTTCAATCCCTTTCAAAGCTAGCGATGATATATTTTCTCCCAACATAGTTTACCAGCACACATCCTACCATGACACTGTTAACATTGATCCAATCCAATCAGCTAACAGGAACGGGACTACCAAAACGTGGGCAAATACGTGGGCAATACACGGGCAATACAGTGCCTTGTATACATATTCAGTAGTGTAACTTGCAAACTGCAGCGACATGCGAACAGCGGTGCGAATGAACAATGTAAATATTATCAAGCGTACCGCAGTGCGGCAGAGGGTGTTAGTTACAGGATAGCTGATCATTTTAATTAATGGACGAATGAAATTAGATTCTTGGGACGAGTAATAGAGTTTCGGTTTGTAAAATAAATTTTGGAAGATATTTTTTTTATTAGCCGCGAATGAATGATCCGTTCATTAAATCCAAATCCCAGATTCCCGGGTCGGGCAGTGTTATTGGGTATTTCAATCTGGATTTTTCAGTAGCCGCCCGGGGTCTGGGTTTATGTCCGGTTGATGACAATAGGCTCGCCCCCTATTACATGGGACATAAAACATAACTGGCGAAATGTGGGTGTACTGTAGGTACATCTCTGCCCAACCCTTTAGGGAGACAAGTCGTGATGTTATATTATGTTATCTATACTAATATTATAAAGAGGAAAGATTTGATTGTTTGTTTTTTTGTTTGCATTGAATAGGCTCCGAAACTACTGAACCGATTTGAAAAATTCATTCACTGTTGAGAAGTTACACTATCCCCGGGTGACATAGGGTATATTTTATCCCCGTAGTCCCACGGGAGCGGGAACTACGCGGGTGAAACCGCGGGGCGCTGCTAGTGTTAAATAATCATTTTAAATCAAAAAGAATATTGCGAATGGGAACGTAAGACTACTACTACCGAACACTACTTAACTACTACTACACTGCTACTACTGAATTATTATACTTAAATTAATTTACTCAATTGGCAAAAGCCGACCATACTTGTATATTTGTACGCCAAATGACAAAACATAAAGAAACTGTAATATTACAATTATAACATCTTGTACACTGTTGTAACCTATGTTTACGAATAAAGACTATTGATTGATTGATTGATAGATTGATAATTCTGACCGAAACAGATTAGTGTGGGTCTTAGCTTTTAGTTACCCGTCCAAAACTCAAACCGGCAACCCGTTGCCTTGCCAGCCAATGTAATGATGACTTGGTTTCTGGAAGTAAAAAAAAATTTGTTTATGAACTAATAAAAAAAGTAGTTTGCCAAAGTGTGCCTATAAATATGCAACATTGGTTTAACATAACATAGTTACATTTTCTTTGAGTGTCGATCGCCCCTCATCCACCTACTTAGGGAAAGGTTGAGACTCTTATGTTCCGTGGTTAAGAGGTGGTTGACTTGATATGAAAGAGTTCAAAGGTTCTTTATAAACCAGTTTTTAATACAACGGTAGGCACGCCTAAAAATCTTGGTTTTCTTTTTGAGTAAGTGACGAAACTGCTTTAAGGCCCAACTCATGTTAAGTAATTACAGGTGACATCGACGCAAACTGTAGCCATGATTTCAGGACCTTAATCACGACCCTCTAGTGTAGAATTTTTCCGACGGTTATCAAAATAATAACCAGCTGTACCATAGAAAAGTGCAACATTTATTATCATCATCGGTTATAATGTTTGTTTTTACCCCGACTGCATGTATGTTATGTTTTTCGAGTGTATGTATGTATGTCTGTATGTATGTGTGTATGTATATTTCTGTGGCACGCTCTGTAGTCTTAACGGCTTGATCAATTTCAGTTTGAGAAGTGCCATTAGATTCGTTTTAATTGTGAGAGTGACACTGGGTATACCAAAATTGAAAAAATAAATGCCCGTTTTTTGGCGCCACAATGTGTTTTCGAAAAAAAATTTTTTTTCTCAAAATCTATTAAATGGGGTATCAAAATAAAGGGTTTCGTAAATAGCTTGCAAAAATTAAGGCAACTTATGTATTACACGTAATTTGGAATGAAAAATGCTAAAATAATATTCAGCGTGTATGGCAGACAACTACGAAAACTAAAAAAGTAAAAATGTTTAATGTATTTACAAAAAATTCAACGCAGTGGTTGAAAATCGTGTGCTGAATTCATGGTATTAGGTTTTGCGTTTAT
Source organism: Polymixis flavicincta (assembly GCA_949987655.1). Classification (NCBI taxonomy): domain Eukaryota; kingdom Metazoa; phylum Arthropoda; class Insecta; order Lepidoptera; family Noctuidae; genus Polymixis; species Polymixis flavicincta. Next base: position 24,008,710 of record OX465188.1, on the reverse strand, counting down.
TTCCTTATCTCCCTGTATATGGATATAGAAGTAGAAGTGCAAGAAAGGCACAAAAACAAATACTTCTTAAACTTCTTCCAAGCCGCTTTATTTTACTTTTGAACTTTTACAACTCAATAAAGCCTAAAAAGTTCCGACGTAACTTTCTGTTCTAGTTGGTTCTAGGTCAACTCCAGTGTGGCCAGATGTGGCTGAATGACAGTATTTCTTTTATTGGCGATTTAAGGTTTTCAGATATAAGTTTCCATTGGGAAACATTTTAGATTTCGGTCGGGATATAATTGAAAGGCCTATTTCTGAATCAAAGATGTGATATTATTATAGAGTTAGGAGTAGATAAAACACATAAAATTGGCAAATGGTAGCAACTGAATGTTGTGTTGTAAATGCATGCGACAAACTTGTACATAAACCTATACATTTCCAGTTGACGCTGATCTCGTGCTGTACGGAAATCTTGTACAAAGCAAGATCAGCTTAGGGCCGTAAGATCAATCGTAGTTTAAACCACGGAAGGGAGTTTAAACTCTGGGCATCGATTAATTCATAAGATCAATGGTCGATGATCGATTATTGGTAGTTTAAACCATCGATTAGTTTAAACTAGCACGAAGGGACGGTTAATCTCCTTTGTCTGGGTTAAACTGACCGTGAACTGGCCAGATGGCAAAATTTGACGTGACGATCTTTCAAAATAGCTACAAAAATTTACCAGCCTGTTTCAAACATATCTACGTATCTATTAATTGAAGCTTTGTTTAATGGTTATTTAAATTAAAAATTATAACAGTGATTCGGATTCAGATATCGAAATAATACACGAGTTGAACGATATAAATAGTTAGGTATTATAGTAGACCGTATATCGTTAGATCAAGATATAATCATTGGAATCAATGGGATGATATAGAATTCATACGTCGTTTTCGTGTCTCCAAAGCTTCAGCAAGAGCTATTTCAATCTAAATCGGAAGCGAAATAAGTCATCCAACCGCAAGGTAAATGTTATTTAAATTACCTACTTATCAATACCTACAAATGACAGTAAATAAATCCTTTATCTCTGTCCTAAAGTTTTTTTTTCTGGAGATACGTCCTACTGATGCCTATTATTATAATACCTTTGTTAATTTTTTGTTAATAAACCATTAAACATAGTAGCTTGTCAAAAATATTACTACCCACCTACTAATTTCAGGAACCAACCACTGTCTGCAATAGACCAACTCCTACTTACCTCATCATTTTATTGAATGGATGAACGAACTTCGAATAAACGAAAGAATGTTGCCATGTGTAAAGGACTGATCGAAGTTTAACTAATCTGTTCATATTTTCCATTGGATCTTAGGACGGTAGATTAAACCATCGATTATATTTTATCGTAGATTCCGTTATCCATAGTTTAAACTGCTTTTGATCTTACGGCCCTTATACTTGTAGTTTCAGCTTAAACTACGAGCGATTCCTACTCTGTACGTCGGGCCCAAACTAACAATGAATAACAATACGATTTGACGTATTTGCCCGTCCGAGAAACTGAATATGACTGTTGTTTTGATGCATCAACTACATTCGGACGGTCTCGTATCTTCGTCGACAGACTTGGAGAGTAGGCCACCTGGTGCGCGTCTAGCTTGATACAAGTCGCGTCACGCGAGATCGTGAACGGGGCCATAAAGGGAAATATGTTTTGCTTGCACTTCTATGAAGTTTCTGTGACATGTGTGCAAGTTCGTCCAAAAGAAGAATCCGTTTTTTAAAATACAGAAGTTAGTTTTTTTTTTTTTTTCTGCTTGCAATGCAATCTATATTGCCAGCTTTTATTTGTAAAACATTGTATAATGTGTAAGTAGAATGTGTTCACTGAATAAACTGTTCCAAACAGCAGCTTAATTCGTAGTACGAGGATAACATAACCACGTCCATGTCCCGCAGGATAATGGGAACGGGGACATGACATAACATGGCTTTGTCCCTTGGGTAACACGTTATGGGAAGCAACGACCTTTCCCCGTAATGTGGTGAAACCGGATAGATAATAATGTATTTAATACTGGAAAGTAACTGCTTGCAGTGCTGTCTGCCAGCGCTGTCTGCAAGTGCTAATGATCTTATTAGTGTCGTATTTATGTTTATTACTGTAATCCTAAAAATGTATGCTCTATCAAAGTGTCTGCTAGTAACAGGTGAATATTCAAAGCAAGATAAAAGAAAGCTTGTTTCTATATAACAGCATACCGATGTAAAGCATTACTTACTAATAGAACATCGAAGTAAAGATGCGGCATATCGACAATACTTGGAATGTTGCCAAATCGTAAAAAGAACGTGCGTGAACACATCGGTTATTTATTCGCCTTTTAAAGCTCTTGTTATATTGTTCATGTAACACTCCCACAATAAATTATAAGAATACAAGTAGAAAAAATATGTGTCTGCCTACTGCATGGGAAATAGGCAGAATCAGCAGTTCTGAACTGTGACGGTTCTAAACGGGTTTTCGGATATTCATGATTTTTTTTTTTTGGGTGAGAAATTATCAAATGACTTCTCCCGCTCTGGGTGGAGCAAGAGGGCGTGTCAGACTTTTACTTACTAAAACCCACCCGTGTTCCCTCAGTTGCCCGTGTGCCAGGGGCGACGGTATCTCTTTCGAACAACCCGCACCCCTGGCAGGCACCGGCCCTTGCGGGCATCGGCCCTCGGTCACCCTGCGACGGGTCAACACAGTGGCCCCGCCGCCTACCACTTTTCGGCCGCAGTGGATAGGGAGAGCGGCCAACGCTATACCGACACTCCTCTTCCTCTGCGGCCCCATCGCGTCCGCCATCAAACGGTGGCGTCCCCGTCCAGGCCACGAAAGGAAAGAGCGCTACTCAAAAGTACCGGCACTCCTCCTCCTCCGCAGCCTGTAACCCTCAGCCGCGATGCCTCCCATACGACATCGCAGCCCACCTCAGTTGCGGTGCACCTCACCGCAACCTACCCTTTTTGGCCGTTACGTCGTCGGCTTTGAGGCAAAACCCTAACGAACGGCCCCACCTTTGGGTTTCCCTTCGCTTCACCGTGGGTGGGAGACCACGGCTACTGAGCCCCCCCGCAACGATAATGCGGGAACCCACTCGGGGGGTGTAGATTAATGGTTTAAGTACATTTATCGAGTGCTATTAAAATAAATATGCCAGATCCAGGTACATAGGATTTTGATCGGACCTACTTATTGAAATACATATTATCTACTATCAGAATATACACTCGCGGGCGCAGAATTGGGATACGGGTAAACGACACAAATAGCTACTTTAACTTCTGCACAGTTGTTACCGAGTCAATTACTAATACTCCTGTATCTACTATAATTACTCTGAGCTTAAAAGAAGACACAGTACAGTTCCTAGGCCAGTATGTGTCAGGACCACAGACCACGTCTAAACAATCACTGTCGCTCTATGCGTCCGTATCGACACCATACTCAATCCTAGACTCCGCACAACGCTAAACAAAAGCGCTTTGTGTCACATTTTAAGTGCAAACTCATGAAAGATCCGACAAATAAAATCAAAATACTAACATTCCGAGAAATAAACAAACGATTGTACATCCAAAAACAAGCGAAACGAAATAGAATGTATTTTTCACCGACTTCCAAAGAAGGAGGAGGTTATATGTTCCACTGTATGTATATTTTTTTTAATGTAGGGTCGGGTGGGGTAATTGCAATAGCGGGGTAAAAGCAATAATCCTGTGTATAGTTTATTTCCTAATGAAAACTGGTGCTGCCATCTCTGATATGAGTAAGGTACTCTTTGAACTACGCGCCGACCAATTCGCGAGACAATTTGACAGATTGATGAGTGAATAAAACGTCATTCGTTGAGAGTCGTCGATGCTGCGTGTACGCAATTTGATAACCTAATCTTCAATCGGTTTTCATCTTGAAAAGAAACGTAAGTTTTTGTATTTTTTTGTATTATTGCTTTTTTATTCAGTGTTGGGAATTAATCTAAATACAATTTTTTAATTAATTGGTGCAGGTTGCTCTGTTGTGGCCATTATTGCATTTACCCCTATAATTTTCAGTGTTGGGGCAATTGTAATAACATAGCTAGGGGCAAATGTAAAATTTTATTACAATTACCCCTTTCTTTCCAGATGGTGCGAAATTATGTCAAAAAAAAAGGCCCACCCAAATACTCTGAAGAAAAATTACAAAGAGCTCTTGATGAAATAAAAGCTGGTACGGTTACCATACACAAGGCGTCCGTTCTTTACGGAGTTCCATTTGCAACGTTGTATTGTCGAAACAAGGGAACTCGAGGTGCCATAAAAAAATGTAAAGGACGCAAAATTGCACTATCCGAGAATGTTGAAAACGTTTTGGCAATATCTGTTAAAACACTGGCTAAATGGGGTTTTGGTCTTAGTCGAAGGGAAATTATAGAGCTAGTAGGCCAGTACGTTAACGTGAACAAAATCAAAACTCCATTTAAGGGAGGCATACCAGGGGAAGACTGGTTCCTTAATTTCAAAAAACGGCATAATTTGTCAATTCGAAAGCCAGAACCATTGGAGTATGCCAGAAAAAAGGCTGCCACGGATCCATTCATCATCTATGGATATTTTGAGCTTTTAAAAAAAGTACTGATAGAGCTAAATTTAGAAGACAAGCCTAAACAAATATGGAATTTGGACGAAAGCAGTCTCAGTATAGATCCGTCGAAATCCAGAATAGTAGGAGAAAGAGGTGAAAGCTCATCCAGAGTTATCAGCACATCAGGAAGAGAAAACACGACTTTTGTGCTGGCTGCTAATGCTGCCGGTGGTCGAGCGCCACCTTTAATCATTTTTAAAGCAAAAAATATCTGGGACCAGTGGAAGGCACCACCAGACAAGGAATATCCCGGTACAGCTTACGCTGCCACCCCAAATGGTTGGATGGAGACAGGGGTGTTTAAAAACTATTTCGAAAAAGTTCTCATACCAGCTCTGGGTGACGAACGGCCAGTACTGGTGATATACGATGGCCACTCGACACATGTGTCTCTCGACCTCGTTGAAACTGCTTTGGCCAAAGACATAACAATTCTTAAACTGCCAGCCCACACCAGTGACCAACTGCAGCCATTAGACGTTTCTGTATTCAAGTCTTTTAAACAAAAATGGGACCAGACTGTTGCCACTTGGCAGCGACAGAATATTGGTCAAAAGCTACCTAAAGCGCTGTTCTCACAATTTTTAGGAGAAACATGGATCAATGTCAGTGAAGATGTTATCATGAGTGGATTTAGAAAATCAGGAATTTTTCCATTTAATTCTGACGTCATTCTAAGAGAAAATTTCTCAAAGGAGGCTTTAGAGCGCTGGGAGAGACACCTTGCAGGCGAGCTTGCGAGACATAATGAGGCGAGCCCTGATCCCCATCGGTCAAATAACTCAATACCATCGAGTCTAAATCCACCATCTTCCGGGGAGGAGGCCATTCCCACAACATCTCTATCGTCAATTGTCAATTCTCAATTGTCACAGAATTCCGTACCACCTACTGCTCATTCAAATGATATGCCTTTAATCCCGCGCCAACAATATCATTCGAACAGATGATTCTTTCAACTCTTCAGCAAAAACATCTGTCTGTAAATAAACAAAATAAACGTAAGGTCGCCTCAGGTGCTGAAGTTGTTACTTCTGCTCGAATGCTTGAAGTGTTAAAGGAAAAAGAAAATATAATAGCAAACAAAAAAACTAAAATAAACAGGGAAAAAAGAAAGAAAGAAGGAAAAGTAAAGACAAAGTCTGAGGTTTCAGAAGGTGACAGTACAGATGTAGGTTCAGATAATGAAGTGCATTACGCAAATTCTGACGAAAGTGAATGGGTGGAAGAGGAAGCTGAAAGTCTTATTGAGTCAGACAATGAAGCTGCAATAACGGAAATGAACAAAGAAAATAAGACAGAAGAGGAAACTGGACTAGATATCAATATTAACAAATGGGTGATTGTTAAATATGCTTTGGTGAAAGGACAAAAATATTACGTAGGCTTCGTGCAAAAACAGATAGACAGTCGTTGGGAGGTAAAGTTTGTACGGCGCAAGGGTTCAACCTTTGTATGGCCTATAATAGAAGATGTTGATACAATCACTGCTGATTGCATCGTTAAAATATTGCCAAATCCTGAAATAACCAAGCGTGGTATAATATACTTTGATTTCAAGTTCAGAAATATGATTATTTCGTAAACCCTTTGTTGACTGATTGATTTATGTAACCTGTAAGAAAATGTTTACATACTTGTTAGTGTTCATGTGATCTCTTTGAAATTAAAATATACTTTGATTTGAAGTTCAGAAATATGATTATTTCGTAAAGCCTTTGTTGACTGATTTATACAACCTGTAAGAAAAAGTTTATATATTTGTAAGCGTTCATGTGATCTCTTTGAAATAAAAAGCAAAAGTTAATTCGATTTTCGCATTTTATTGCTTTTACCCCCGATTTGAAACTATCTACAGTCCTAAGAAATTGATCGATATTATTACATTTGCCCCTTAACAGTGGGTAAATGTAATAAGTGAGCCAATTTTTTTTTTACTTTTATTATCTTAGTTATCCGAGTGATTTTAATTAAACAAATAACATAAAACTGTAGCCTGCTAAATGCTTAATTCATATGGTAAATATTAATTTTATATTTTTATATAGTAAAATGTTGTGCATGGTTGAATAAACCATTCTAGTTATGGTACTCGCATTTACCCCACCTGACCCTATGTTCATCGATTTCTCCCCCATTTGTGGACCGATTCTATTTTTTTTTTTTTTTTTGAAAGAGTATACTCCCGAGATGGTCCCATTGGCACCAAGTTAGGATCTGATCATGGAATCCTAGGGAAAATGAGGACAACCCTCAAATTTTGTAGGTAATAGTAATGTTTTTTCATATATTTTCTAAAGCTATTGAGACATTTGCGTATGGTCATCATCATCTCATGACGCTGAGCTGATGAAGGAAGGTACAACTCTTTAACGGTTAGGAGTTAGGTGGAGGTTCGGGCATAAGTCCGTCAGTAGACCGATTTTTTTTTCGAATGGGTTTTATTTCGAAATGGTGCCATTTAAATTTCATATAGATCGGATGATGCGTTTCGGAGACAGACAACGGAACTCTTCGAAAAATGACAGCAAGTTAACCGAGATTGCTGCTATAACATAAATATGCATTTTTTTGACCCCATTTTTAAAGGCAGTATTTTTTAACGGTGGTTCTACTATGGCCAATTAATATTTTTTAACTCAAAAAATATTAAATCCAGCAATGGCAATCATCATAAATTGCATTATGTTATGGTGCACCCCTGAATATTCCTTTTTTTATACCTGCCGTCGAGTTGTTGCAGAGTTAAGACAAAACTGTCATATATTACTGTCAGAAAGTAATACCACGCGGTGCTAGCAGAGGTACTAAAATCTATTATGAAAACGACGTGATATAATTCAGCTTTTATAATGAATTATATCCCGTCCTGTTCAGCCCCTATTGTACGACTTCCCAACTCCATAAAATGATTGATAACTTTTAAATAAGGCTCCACTAAAACCCACTGATACCCGATGCCGTCAAGCATTACCAATAAGATTAATGTCAGTGTGAAAGAGGCCTTAATCGAAAAAGTTAAATCGAGTTCCAACCAGTTAGGACCGGTTCGCGGTATGTGTCTGTTATTTACTTTATCGAAGTGAAAGCCTTTGATTTAAGATACGTTGATGGGAAAAATTGTAAGTAATTTTCTCAAACTAATCAAAATAGTGAACCACATACCTACATGTATGTAATAATATCGGCATCATAATCAGCTTATTAATGCTGCTGAGGAGTTTCTTGCACCCCTTCTTTGTCCAGCATCACGGCATCTTCTTTCGGCATTTTTTTGGACTGTCTTATGTCATTTTGACTTCCAAAATGTGCTGATTTTCAGCCTTATTTGAATGGATGACTTTTAAATTAGAAATATTTCTAACATTCCTGGATAATAGGCCATTTGGCTCGATCCAATCTCATTAATTTACAGATTTGTAAATAATGGCCTGTTTTAAATCATTGTTCAGTTTTCGTGAAACTAAACGCTTTCATTTGTTTCGTGTCTAATTTGAGACTTGAAAATTCATTATAATTTGTAATTATGTTTTGTTTCTTTGTTAACTTTCCTAAAATCAGGTTATTTCTTGATTTATAGTGTACAATTTTTTCTCTGCGATTGTGAATTATGACCAAATAAATGATGGCAGAACTGTGCGAAAGTGGCTAGATGGTAGTGACCACCGAGAAAACGACTAATGGAAGAAAAAGTATGGAAGAATAAGTCATGTTGACCCGGCCCCAAATCAATTGTGATAAGAGAATGAGACTGAAGATGAAGTGTTAGAAGACGCAGGTATTAGTTAGAAAAGATTCAGAACTGTCCTAGTTCTGGCAGAAAATCCAAGTCGATATTACTAGCATACACTGCCAGCCTGTTAATAAATCAAATTAAACGATTTAACACAAACACTCTTACAATTATTCATAAGCACAATTGCCAGTGCAATTGGTTTAATATGCTAACTTGAGCAATAAGCGTATTACTTGAACTATAGGGAAGCTGGGAGGGTCATGAACCGCTTCTACACTTTTTAGAGCTATAAATTAGGTTATCGTGTCTTAAAGTTTATTGCTCACTGGGTTGTAGAGCAGGTGTTCGTGTTAGTTAGATCCTTGTTCGTTGGTCTTTGAACGTGGATGCACTCCTGTTATAATCCTCCTTTCCTTAGCATAATCAGCCTATCATGTTACCACTACTGGGACACAGGAGTACTGTGCGAGGAAGTGGGTCGTAATACACCACGCGGGCCCAGTGCGGGTTGGTAGATGTCCAATGTCTTCGATTTTGTGGTTCCAAGACATGCTGATTTTCTCACGATGTTTTTCTTCACCATTTTGTAAGCAGTGGCGAAGACATCAATTCCGAAAAGTAAAGTGCCTGTCCGGTTACAAATCCACGACTCACAACTCAGAAGTGAAGTCCGTTAGCACTGGGCCACCACTGCTGTCATCATTGCTCCTGTCCTTAAACCAAATTTGTTTGAGGTTGACGCAGCATGCCTTCTTCCATAGATCTGTATCAAACGCTGTTTCAGAAGTCATCCCATTTCTAGCCATCTCATCGTTCACACAATTCATCCGTCGTTTCTGTGGTTTTCCCTTTATCCTAATATCCATCCACATTCTCCCACTTAACTTGTTGTCACGTCTGGATATAGAGCTTATTTTCAAGTTTTACTTTAATGTGTAACCCGTGTCAATTGAGAAATACTTATAAAAACACTCATTTTATACGTATTGTCCTCAAAATACTGTGTTCAGTTAGACAGACCGTTGACCGTCGTCAGACTTCTGGAAACAGGGAGATTCTAAGGGTTAATCTCTGGAACGAAAACTGTTTTTACATGTTAATCTTACTGACAAAGTTTGCAACTGCACACATTATACGAAATGTTAATCCTGGGAATTATTTTAAATGTGAAAGTTTTCGTTCTCATTTCCACATTACATGGTGCTTGTAAAGTTTGGCGAAAATATAATTGGGTCAATTTATACCTTACTACACAAAACGTCACGTCGATCAACGGATCGACGTGACGGTTTGTGTAGTATTCACGCAGCAACAAAGTGACGACTTTGTTGCTGCGTGAATAAAGAAAATGCAACAACCACTTCTGCATTTATAAAAATAACTAACTTTTGCCAGCCGCTTCGCCTGCGTGGAGGTAAAAAATTATCCCACGGGTGCGTATTATCGGTATAAAATACCTATCCTATGTGTTATTTTAGGTTACAAGCTATCTGTGTGCCAAATGTCATCTAAATCAAAATCAAAAATCAAAATATTTTTATTTCATATAAACCTGCATGGGCACTTATGAAACGTCAGAAGCTAGGTGCACGGTTCCAAAATGTTGTTTCCTATGGAGAAGAGCCGGCAAGAAACTCCACGGTTACTCTTTTAAAAATGATTGGCTTTAACAATGTTTTCAGAGATAAAATGTATGGGAGGACAGTGCAGGCCTGTCAATAAGTACCAGGTACTTAGACGAATACAGAATAGAAAATCGTCTACAAATCTACAGTCTGTAAGGCCTACAACGTTCTCCCATTCACAATATGTAAAATAATCTACATAAATAAAATGAACCTAATTAAACATAGTGACATGATTAACATGACAATCACTAAACCACCTACCACCTGCACCTACTCTTGACTTGTATTAGATCATTTATGTTTTTAATTTAAATGTATTGACTTCGAACTTGACGAATTTATTTCTAATCCCATTTTATTCAACTTGACATTATGTATTCACTGAATTCGTTTTCGACATAGTAAACTTGTATTATATGATCGAATGTGTTTAATAATGTATGATAAATTAGTCTTTATTAATATAACTTGAAATAAATAACTATTCTATTCTATTCTATAAAATAGTTGATTTTAAAATTGATGTACAATGTCAAATAATGACGAGAATATGTCAGCATTGTAAAAATAAAAAGAATAAAAAAGAAAATTGAAAACAGTTAATAGACTTTCACATAGTTATGCTGTTAATGAGGTACCAGGGAAGCCACATGTGCAGAAGGAATTAATGCCAAACTTCCCTGTCTTCAACTAGTCTTTTATCTTATAATATGCTTTTTTGATAAGGACACTTTTGATGTGCGTTTTAAACTTTCCATCGCTAAGTTCTGTAACTGACTTTGGCAACTTGTTATAGAAGCGGATACTGTTTATTAGAAATGATGACTAAATACGTTCAGCCAATTTTGCGTGATGATGTCAGCACAAATAGATGGGGCCCGTAAGGGCCGATGCCTGCCAGGGGTGCAGGTTTGTTCGAAAGAGATACCTAAGCCCACAGAGTACATTATTTTAAATGAGCCCCTGGCATACGGGCTACTGAGGGAACACGGGTGGGTTTTAGTCAGTTAAAGTCTGACACGCCCTCCTGCTCCACCCAGAGCGGGAGAAGTTATTTGATGATTTCCCAACCTAAAAAAAAAAACTGGAGGTACTAAATCTCTTAATCCTCCATCCGCATAATATTTGTAAAAAGGGGTACAAAGTTTCTCCACGTTTAAATATATAGAAGATAGATTGAGGAATCGGTACCCATAAAAGGATTTGTAATGAAAGTCCATCTCAATGCTTAAACGGAAATAACAAGCATAGTCATAGATCGTACTTCTACCATCATAGATAACCTTTAAAAATTCCAGAGCAATAAATTTCACTTCCCCGATCCATTTTTCATTAAAATTCTGACTAACGAAGGTCAAAAGCCGTGTGTAATGGATAATAAATAACGGTGACAAGAGTCCGAGGTCCATCGCTCATTGGCTGACGTTTGGTGCCATAAAAATATGTCAGTCATATTGAAACTGTGTTGGCGTGAAAATATGGACGCTTGATTCTGTGTTTGATTCTTTATGACAAATAAAGATTATATTGTAGTTTATGCAGACAGTTGAATGCCTTCCTGCAGACCTTTTCACGAGCACAGCAAATCAAACAAAAAGAAGGCAGCTAATATAAGATGTACGTATGAAAAAAGGCTGTAGACGCCAGACAAGTTTGGTGGCAAATCAGTTTGTCAAGGGAGATATTCTGGCAAGTTAGCTTATTTTTTAAAAGTACAAAATTGACAAAGAAAATTTACAACAGAGAGACGTCTGAATTTATTACGTAAAACCCCCGACCAAAACAAAAAGCTATAAAAAGTAAAAAAATTACATTCATCGGCCTTTTAAGTTCATCATCTGCCTAGCCTTTTCCCAACTATGCTGGGGTCGGCTTCCAGTCTAACCGGATGTAGCTGAATACCAGTATTTTACATGGAGCGACTGCCTATCTGACCTCCACAACCCAGTTACTGGGTAATACGATACCCCTTGGAAAGACTGGTTGTCAGACTTTCGGGCTTCTGATGACCCGTAACGACTGTCAAAGATCCACAAATGACAGCCGGGACCAACGGCTTAACGTGCTTTCCGAGGCACGGAGGGGTCTTGGTATGTAAAGATGGTCACCCATCCACGGACCAACCGCGGCAAGCGTAGCTTAACCTGGCCGATCGACCTGTGCAGCTATTGTTATTTGGCCACAAGCCCCTCGTCGGCCTTTTAAATTGTAGGTAATATTTTGATCAAACCATTGTCACATCGGGAGACGTCTAATTCCACCGGCTAACACCACGAATTCTACAATCTTGCATAGTTATATAGCATAAATAAGGTGTTTAAAGTTTAGGTGACACGTGTGTTTGAAAGTAAAGTAAATACACATTATGCGTCTAAGAACCACAGCTAACAAAACAGCTGGTAACCTTGAAACGGCTGAATCGATTTTGATAAAACATGTCTAAGAACCACCGCTAGAAAACCTGCTTTTAAATAAAAATACCGCATCCAAATCGGTCCACCCGTTTAAGAGCTACGGTGCCACAGACAGGCAGACACACATAGCGGTCAAACTTAAACACCCCTCTCTTTGCATCGGGGGTTAAAAAGCAGGAGGGTTACCTTATTAATCTTAAAGCAAAATAATTATGACCTCTGTCTGAGTCATCATCTGCCTAGCCTTTTCTCAACTATTTTGGGGTAGGCTTCCAGTCTAACCGGATGCAGCTGAATACCAGTATTTTACATGGAGCGACTGCCTATCTGACCTCCACAACCCAGTTACTGGGTAACACGATACCCTTGGCAAGACTGCTTGTCAGACTTTCGGGCTTCTGACGACCCGTAACGACTGTCAAAGATCCACAAATGACAGGTCTTGGTATGTAAAGATGGTCACCCATCCACGGACCAACCGCGGCAAGCGTAGCTTAACCTGGCCTATCGACTCGTGCAGCTAATGTTTTTGTTCTGAGTACTTCAAATAATTTGTTGCAGCACCACATCGGCGTCTCGTTAAACAAAAGAGTACCAACTTACCTTTTACACAAACTTTTTTATCTACTAAAAATATTTTACCACTAAACAAAAAGCTATCCAACCCAGCATATACATATTTTAACCGGTCTAGCATTATACGACTTAACCCTCTTTTAAGAACCTCCTCAACAGTTCATTTTGGTAGTGCTCTTAAGGACCTTAGTCCGTAAGAGCAACGAGGTCATTTGTCAAATGGTTGACCCTAAGGGCTCCTTGGTACCTATGAAGTACTTTAGTATGAGCTAAACACAGGGCTTTGGACCTGTTAGGAGGTGTGGCCACGAAGAGCAAGGAAATTGTTTTTTTTTATTAAACTGTTTTAATGAAATGATGTAAGTAATAAGTAACACGGTGATATATTTTTTTCCCTTGTCCTAGGGTTCATCAATAGGATGGACCCTAATCTTATTACAATCTAGCCCTATAGATAGACTAATAAGCAATTTTTCAACACACTTGCTCATAAAATGGCTCTAATTTCACTACAGTTAGGCACATTATGACACCTATTATCAAACTGTGACTTTTTCATTACTATTATTCACTAGTGAGTTATAGAATTGGTTGAGTTGCTTTGTTCTTAGTGAGTTATAGGTTGTTTTTTGTTTGAGTTGCTTTGTTCTTAAAAACGATGATGATGATGATGATGGATGATGCTGGGTGATGATGGATGATGATGGATGACGATGGATGATGATGAATGATGATGATGGATGATGCTGGATGATGATGGGTGATGATGAGTGATGATGGATGATGATAGATGATGATGGATGACGATGGATGACGATGGATGATGATGGATGACGATGGATGATGATGGATGATGATGATGGATGATGATGGATGACGATGGATGATGATGGATGATGATGATGGATGATGATGATGATGCTGGATGATGATGGATGATGATGATGATGCTGGATGATGATGGGTGATGATGAATGATTATGGATGACGATGGATGATGATGGATGACGATGGATGATGATGGATGATGATGATGGATGATGATGGATGACGATGGATGACGATGGATGATGATGGATGATGATGATGATGATGATTTAGTATTATTTTCTTCGCAAGTGTGTTGAAAAACGTCGTATGATACACGTGTGTATTGATGATTATCGTCCTCGGCTCTCTTAAGACCCTCGCCTGACGGCTCGGGTCTCAATGGCGCCTCAGCGATAATCACCAACGTTACACACTTGTACCATAATGTACTATAATTATAACCTAAACTAATAAATTGTCTTTACTAAGAATGTGTCCAATAGCACTTTTCTTATTGTCTCTATTAAGGCGAATACACTTAGTTTTTGTGTTTGTTTGCACTTTTGCACTTTACACTATTGCAAAAGTTCTACACACAAACACTATTCACTAACACTAAACACTAACTCGAACGGTTTTGTTCTTTTTAGTCTTCTAATTATGTTTGTGTGGTCGAGAAGCTGGATTGCCTCGACGTTCACATGCTGATGAAGTCTCTTTTCGTGAGCTTCTGCAAATTTCTGGATCACTGTTGCGATGAACTAAACTTATAGGTCCCGATGGAGGTCATCATTTCGTATGTACCAAGGTGCATTTACAATTTCCCTTAGCACTTTGTTCTGGAATCGTTGTATAATTAATATATTTGTCTGTTTGGTGCAGCCCCACAGCTGAATACCATAAGTACGGTGATAATGTATTAAAAGTAAAAAAAAATACCTAATTCGGTAGGTCCTAGGTACCAGTCGTCACACCACTTTCCTCATCAATCTAGGGCATTGAAATTTCTATCAACAGTCAAACCGCTCATAAGCTGTTATTTACATATTTACTCAGGTTACGCTACGCCCCACGATTTTTTTTTTTCTGATCAATGCCCTACATTGATGAGGAAAGTGATGTGACGACCGGTACCTAGGACTTACCGAATTATTTTTTTGCTTTTAGTACATTATCTACATCATTATTTTCATAAAAACCGTTTCAACTAAAACAATATATAATTACTTAATTGGTTTTCATGTTTTTAGTTTTTATTTCGTAACTTAATATCTCATTTATTTAAACTTGTCACACACAAAAAGGTACAAAGGCGGCTCATTCTATTTAGTTATTTTTTTGTTTCATAGTGTACAGTCACGAGCATTAATATGTATACACATCGCCAAATTCAAAAGCGATTTTAACGATTTCAACCTTGAGATAACTTGGGTATTTCATTATAGTGGTCCCAAAATATTATTTTTATAATAAAATAAGATGACAATGAGTAAAAGTGGAGAAAATCACTTTTAAAAGTTGGTAAGCGTATACATATTATTGCTCGTGACTGTACAGCATTTTAGTAGTCAATAGCCGTTTCATTTAATATCCATATTGAGGGGGTTGTGAAAAAATATGTAATCCGCCATTTTGTAGCGGTGGCCATCTTGGAAGCACAATGATATTGATTAAATTAAATTGTATTGTTTTCAAAACTAAAGGTGTGTACCAAATATCAGACTGCCAGCAGGAAGGATTGCAAACAAAAAACAACAACAAACAGAGCAAGCTAAATAAAACCGTTTATAAGAATGGTCAAACTACATTTTTATTTAAGTACCGTCATGGAAATCAGTCTCAGTCATATTAAGTGGACTTTTTTTTATTGCTTCAGAATAGAATATATTGGTTTGCATTAAAACGTGATACAGTAATGTTCTTATTAATAGGGTTAGGATCTACATGTCTCGACATGGACCGACATACAAATATTTTAAAGAAGAGTTTTATCTGGTTCTTGGACTAGGACATGCCGGTTTCCTCACAAAGTTTTCATTCACCATTTTGGGAGCAGTGGTGATGAAATAATTTACACTAAGTAACCGCCTGTGTGGGTTTGAGCCGAATTCGAAGACATGTGACATCCAACTAACCCTCTCTGGGCCCGCGTGGTGGATTACGGCCCACTTCCTCTCAGAGTGAGGAGACCTGTGCCCAAGTAGAGGAAACATTATGGGCTGATTATGCCTATTTAGCCTACATAGTTTTATTTAATTTAATTATGCACCTAGCACCAATAACAACAGTGTAGTTAAACCGTAAACTATAAATTTTTGATAGATACCGCCGTACTGTGCCATCCTTGTTTGTATTTAACTCTTTGTTTTCATTATTCTATGGGAAATAAAACCAAATGATACGGAGCATATTGAGGACCAGTTGCAACACAATCTAACTAGATTTCACCATCTGGAACTACTGTGAAAATAAAACCCAATTCAATTCGAAAACCCTACGAAGATAACGCCGCAAAAGACTATGCCAAAATCTTTTCTTTTCTCTAGAAGTACCTTTCCAAATTACCAGCTCGCGTAAGACAAAAGATCGTGACAATGCATACAAACTACAATAAGTATATATGTACAGTCAACCGCACGCCCTACGAAGCATTACTATTAATATTATAAATCAAAGTCTCTTCATGCGTTTGTGTGAAAGTGATGCAACATTTTCAAAAAATATTCTGGAAGGACAATATGATATACATATGATAAGGACGTAATTTCCGCGTGTTTACACGTTGTATTATTTTAAAAACCTATCATACAACTTAATATATACATCGAAATCTCTGATAAGTGACGCAAACACTCCTACGAAGCTGAGGTACTCCCCAGTAAACTGCAAAAACTGCTGGTTGTTACGAAATAATACAAGCCCTGTCAATTTCAAATTGTTAACATAAACGAGCGGTTGACTGTACTCTAAATAGTGAATGTCATTTGCATGGCAAACAGATTGCGTCGCTGTAGTTTCATTAATGTAGTCGTAACGTTTTAAAATGGGTAGGTATTGGATGACTTTAAAGGTATTGAACCGAAAAATTGGATGTGGGAATAGTTGGATGGAAAAATTTGGACTCGAATAGGTTCCAAATTACAAAAAAGTATTCTTGGAAATCGGTTTTCTTTTCAGAAGACCATTGGGTTTGTAGTGAGGGCTATGCGGGCTTATTTTTTTAACCGACGAAAAAACGGAGGAGGTACTGAATTCGACGTGTTTTTTTTTTATGTATGACCACGCATATCTTTTTACAGAGTTGTTCGATTTTGATAATTCTTTTTTTATTGGAAAGGGTATACCCCGAATTTGGTCCCATATAAATTTGGAAAAAAAAATCCAACTCTAAGGGTAGGAAAATAGGGGATGATTAACTGTTTACTCACAGATTTTAATACTGAGTTGTGTATTACAGAAAAGTAATCAAAAATTAAGCATGTAGTAATTAGTAGACTATAGTCACAAAAAATCTATACATATTTGTATAAATAAAAAGAGAAGTCCTGACTGACTGACTGACTGACTGACTCATCAACGCCCAGCCTAAACCCTTGGACCAAGAAAGCTGAAATTTTGCACAGAGGATCCCTTTATAATGTAGACAAGGAATAAGCAAGGATTTTTCGAAATTCAACCCCTAAGGGTGTTAAATAGGGGATGATAGTTCCGCGCGGGCGAAGCCGCTGGCAAAAGCTAGTTATAAAATTAAAACTTTTAACAAAAAAATAAACCGCCGAAAAAACTGAAAAGTAAAAAATAGTAAACCTGCTTTGTTTAACATTAATAACTAAGTACGGAAGTCGGTGACTTTAGATATGTATTTTAATTTTATGTCACCGACTTCCGTACTTAGTTATTAAGGTTTATTTTTTTATTTATTTAATCAAATAATAATAATGTTAACATTAAGTTAATAGTAATTAACATAAATGGGTACACTTGACTTATGCTAGTTAACAAACAGGTAGGTGTTGCAACCAGCACCCTTACTAAGTTATATAATAACTTGTATTAAGGGCAGTGGTATATACAGCCCATACATATTTTAGTGACAAAAAAAATATTGCAGCCAGACCAAGTGTTCTAAAGTTAATATACAACCATAATTGCAGAATTCGAAATTACAGATGATATGTTTTTTTTTTTTTCTAATATACTTTTTACATTTTATTTGACATTTGAACAATTCGTATGTGTGCATTTCTGTGTGTTTATGTGTGGGGGTGAGTGCGTGTGGGTGAGGTGAGGTTAAACAAAGCAGGTTTATTATTTTTTACTTTTCAGTTTTTTCGGCGGTTTATTATGTAATCGACTTCTATTCCAGCACAGCAGTATGTGCTGCATGAATTTTCAGATAAAGAATCAGGTTATTTTGGTCAGTAGCATTCGTTAAGATTGTTCAATGATAGATTATATTTTGTGTACTCTACGTAAAAGAATAGCACCATCCCATTTCTTCCCGTGGGTGTCGTAGAAGGCGACTAAGGGACTTACTAGAGAATAGGTAGCAGCGATCTCTATGCATTTTACCACCATACTGCGATCGTCAACCCGCCTGCCAAGCGTGGCGATTATAGCAAAACCCTCTTCTTCGCGGGAGGCTTATGTCCAGCAGTGGACGTCTTTCGGCTGAAATGATGATGATGATGATGAATCTGGTGATGGTAGTGAAAATGGAAATCTTCGAAACCGAACAAAAGCGCTATCATCACACACCTGTAGTGTGTGATGATAGCGCTTTTGTTCGGTTCAGAAATCAATTGCTTTTAATCGAAACAAAACCTCGAACAAACAACCGACTTGATTAGCTATTCAGAATACTGATCTTACCATTAGTTTCTAGATAATCATAATGACTGATCTAGTCATCCAATTTAGTCCAATATCTACGTACACATCAGCCATCCCCACTATATTTATGAGCAATAACCTCTCCTGTAGATTGTGTAGCCACGCTACAGACGACCTGATTGATGATCTCAGACCATGATTTATTGAATCTGTGGTTATTTCCATTCCATTTGATAATAGTATAGTCACTGCTTGGAAAGTGACGGATATCTGGGAAATGGTGGCAGGAGTAACACTTATTTCGCAACAATTTATTCTAAATCACAAGTTTAGTGTTCTTTCTTTCCAAAAATTTCGTTTTTTTGGCAGATTTGTTTCATTATCGTCATATTTAGCTTAGGAGCAGTTTTTGAAGTATCATGTCGAACTATTTTGATTATGTCTTATGTACAGAGGCCAGCACATCAAGCTACCCCAATCTGTCAATTTTTAAAATAGTTTTTCAACTTTATTACAAAGGAATAAGGTTTATGTTCAATTGGGAAAATTTTACAGTTTGGGATAGCTTGACCTGCTGGCGACTGTACTTTGTAGATATATTGAACTTAGTTGTTGGTTGGTTTTAGTCTATAAAAATTCAACGAACAATATAGATGTTTATTAACAGCTACGGATTAGCGATCAAAAGCTTATTTACCGCACCGGCTTAAAGCTGAAACATTTCAACTACAGGAGATCTGGGAACTCAGCTACCAGTTCCCAGATCTCCTGTAGTTGAAATGTTATCCATACGTACAGCTCACAAAACCGGTGCAAGTTCCACCCAGTTCCCAAAACCATAATCCTTTTATAATGAATCCACACGCGGCGACGTGACAACCAGTCTTTACATATTGACACACGGTTTGGGATCCTTTTGTTTTATGTTTACGTGGAAATCGTTGGGTAAGCAGGATTCGAGGTCCACGTGTCCACTTTATTTTATTATAATTTCGTTTATTACTAAATAATATTGACTTCTTTTTGCTAAATTGAGTAAAAACCTATATCTTACTAACGTTGGTATATATATCCGTATCAGTCCTCTTAATGTGCTAATTATTTTAACCTATTTCATTGAGACTGTTTTTCATTATGGTTAAAACGTTTGACGCAAAAAGTTTTTTATCTTCAATGTTTACCGTAAGCATAAAAAGAAAATGCTATAATTATATAACAACGCTCAAATAAATAAACATAATTATGCTGATGATAAAGCCAACTAAACTTATTTTATCTAGTCTTAAATGTATTTTGTTTCGTCGTTAATGTTCTAAATTTCAACCCGCTAGTTGACTGGCCCACAATAACTGCGATACTGAATTTAACCGAGTACTTTATACAGGGTGACGGCTATCTTATCAGCACGACAGACCCGACTTGACCACTGCTCGCATGCAGCTAAAATAATTTAATTCAGTTTGTGCAGAGCGCTGGTCAACAATAAAATTTAGTCACCAGAATTTGACAAAGGATTTCAAGTAAATAAATTTTAGAATAGGAAAAGTCTGTGGCTGACAGGGTTTTGCGTCATTGAGGATACTTTTATTGCGCAACTATTAGACTTGTTGTGGAGTTGGCTGGTTTGTGCTTAGCCTATACTGTTCCATCGCTGGGCATAAGCCTCCCAAACTCCTTCTAGTAACTATCTTACCGCACCCCGTCTAACCAGCCAGCAAGTTTTGAAAAAACATTTTAATTGATACGATTTTTCAGCAAACAAAACTGAAATGTTTATTTAGTTATTCATTAAAAGTCAAAAATTAATTACCACTGGTTCGTAAACCCCGCAACCAGCTTACCGGGATCACATCTAAAACTACACAGAACTACAAGAATCTAATTTATACTTTCATTGCAACTTCTACCTCGGTCTAACGAGCCAACACAAGCCACAGTCTAGAAAAACTTCACTCAGACTAGAGCATTGCACCAAGGTATTATAGGAGATTTTGTTACGCTGTGGTTGGACAGACGTGAACAGTTTTAGTACGAGGTAATGAACTTTTCTTAGAGACGTCTCTTCAGTTGTCGTAAAAGGACAATCAGTAGAATGTGCCGCAGAACTTGCGTGATAAAATTTATTTTATTATTAGAGTCTGACTGCCCTAGTCTCTTTCCACCTATCTCTGACCCGAGCTGTCAATAAGCAATCTTTATTGAAGGAGTCCATCTAATCCCGCCATCTCCATCTGGGCCTGCCGCGATGGCGGGACCCACTAGATCGTAAGCCTGACCCATTGATCGTTTGACATACGGCAGATTTATCCAGCTTAATCCCATTTTAAACGTGGCAGCTTTCCGAGTGACATCAGTTATTTCAGTCATGTCAATTAATTAAATATTGTATGCTGGATTCCTGCAAAGCCAAAGATTGTCTGGTACCAAGTATGGCTATCAGTGATAAGACCGCTATACTGACACTTAAGTTGTATTTCTATCTCGGCCAGAGGCTAAGTATTGCCATCCAACGTGGCAATGCCGTCAGTCGACACCGAGGAAGTTTTCGATTCCATATTTTGATCAGTTGTTAGTGACCTGATAAGATAGCCTATGAATTTTTTTATTGTTCATTTATTAAATCTATCTCTGTGATTACTGATTCATTATGTTCCGTCTCCCAAACTTGGTAAGATTTACACAACAAGCTAACGCATGTAGGAAGCTAGAATTCGAAGAAATTACTTTAGCTATACCTACCTGCCCATCACTACTGTACTCATGAGGTAACCGAGTGTACAAAGACGCTGTGAACACACACTTCTGACTTCAACATTGTCTCGAACGGTAGGTACCGAGAGCTTACACACACACACACACATTGCACTGCGTAATTGTATACTTGGTTACCACAAGCAAAGCGCGCGTCGCCTCATGAGATGGAAATACTATACATTCAACCGAAATCTGTGTGAGAATGTCATTTTGGAAAATGGTGACATAGTTACCCTATGTAGAAGTACAAAGAAGTTGTTTGGTTAAGTAATTACTTTACGAGTAACAATATTGTTACCTCAAGTTTATTATGTTACATAAAATCTGCCGCGTTCTTTTATTGCAACCATCTGGTCAACTGAAGTTAGTGCACACTTTACTATTTTATTTTATTGTTATGGAAACACTGGATTTTCTTGTAAATGTCTTTTTATATTGCATATATTTTATTCTACTTTTATTGCAAGTGAATTGTACAAATAAAATTGGGTGTCGGTGGTAGGCATCACGTGGTTATCTTATCTTCTCTCTCTCAAGTACAAGAACGGTAAACGAAACAATTCTAGTAGGTGTCGGTAACTCATTTTCTGTTTATTTTGTGAATATTTAATTAAATTAACCATATATTAGATGGACTTTAAACTGTGACGTGTCAAGTAATTAACTCGATTTTTTTTTCTATTATTTTCATACATATTGAGTCTGCCTAAAAGACTAGGGGTTAGTGATTAAAGTCTCTGGCAAAAATGTGACTGACGAATTGATAAAACTGTATAATTATGTTTTTTGTTTGTTTATGTATAATAAATCACATATTTTTACAGTTGCCAATATTGTAGAAAGGCTGTTGGTTGATAATGAAAAATCATTTGTTTACTGACACGACAGCAGTACGATAAGCAGTATATTGCTATCTAGCGGTGAATGTAAGGACTAAATTTAATTTTGAGCTTGACGCCATCTAGCGGTAGTTTGCGGAAACCATTGTTCCGCTTTCGGCTCTCTACCGTGAAAATATGATTTTAGTGGCTCTTGTTGCAAGCGCAGACACCGTGGTTTCGGAAAAGCCCACTAGATGGAGAAGGGAGGTCTTATATGAAATAACTTCCTTGGTCATGATCTAGTTTTGTGATAGGTGGCGGTGATTGTTAGACGTTCAAAAGTAAGACTGGGCTTTCAGGGTTGGGTGAAGACAATAGACGTTAGAGCATTTCCTGAAAATCTAAACTTTATTATTTATGGGTATCGTCTTGAAAAAGAAAATTACTTTTATTTCATTAAACTAGGGTTATATTTTTCTTTTCGGCATGAAGTGTTCGAGAACGAATTGTTTACAACATGAATATTTTATACTGTGGTAAAATATTAGCCAATCAGAAAGGCGACTCCCCGGAGTGCGACAGACATAGGTGTATTTGGTACATTTCATTTTAGTATACTACGTACGCCACTCGTAGAGACTAGTGCACTCGATTCTTTTCATATATCAGTAACGTAGTACCTATGTCGGAATTACGCGACAGCCGAAACCAAATAAGTACCTGAAAATAAATTAAGCAAAGCCAATGAAAACGAGCCAAGTCAAATATTGAGCTTTAATTAATTGAAGTAACTATTTATACAAAGCAGATTACTTTGGATAAATCCAAAGTAATCTGCTCCATGTAAATAGTTTGACTGTTCAAAAAGAAGTTATATTTTAAAATAGCAAACATTGTTGTAGAAGGAAAAACAAGAAATGTTGTTATTTATTTTATAATGTTGTATTTTTCTACAAATCCATTTCAGGATTATCTACAGACCTTGGCACCCATTTAAGAACTCAATTCTTTTGACGGCGAAGTCAACTACTTGGCTGCCATTTTCACATATAATATTTTGATGGGATACAAATAAAACATGTGGTCGGGCGAACCCCGTCAGGAACGAAGTTTCTTACGCAATACTCGCACGCACCACACAAACTCACATTAAAAAAGACAGATAATCATTCACTCACACTCACAACGCACCGCACAGCACCCTTACTCTCTCTCTCTCTCACACACACGCACACCCACACTCTTCCACACTTACCCGATCCCACACAAGACACTCTCCACCCCTTGCAAACTTCCTTTGACGTATTATAGTATTTTTAGTTATTGTAAATAAAGCGCCTTGTCCTCCATAGTACCTACAAGTTTTACTTAGTTTGGAGGTCAAGAGTTTTCACATGTGTTATCAATCTAATATGTGCAATAAAAGATTTTAAAGCGAGAAATTCGCATGGAGGTTGCAGAATGCTGTCCTTATGTGACGATTTCAACCAGTCAACTCCTACCAAAAACCGTAAGGAACTGCTTTAAAAAAAACACAATGCGTGAAAACCAGCTTACAATTTAATTATCTTTTACCACTCTTGTATTTTTACTCTCCCCGGAGATTTTAAACATATTTAACTAAAACAATTTTAACAAGCTCAAAGTAAAAATTCGAAGCGACCTGTGCTTCCTTCTGTAAAGAGAAAACCTTTCAACTGTCCAAGTATTTCTACTTTTTAGTTTCATGACGGTTTCCATACCTTTTCCTTAAGAAGTCTGGAACTTGTTAACGTTTTTAGGGTTCCGTGGCCCATGGCAAAAATGGAACATTTATTATTTCGTCACGATTGTCTGTCCGAAAGTCCTACAGCCATACTTGAAGACTATTTGGCACTATATAGTTGAAATTGGAGATTGGATTCTTGGCGCCGGTAAATATTGGCGTAGTAGAATTACGAAAATTATTTAGGGGTGGGACTACGCACATGTACATGTAATCAAGTAATGAGAAAAAAAAAACTTGTGCGGTTGGGGCCCGCTAGAAAAAAAGTTCCTAATGCGATACACGTACACACACACACACACACACACACAGTTATATGTAATTAAAAGAGATGGCGAAAGAAAGAGAAAGTCGGATGGTGAGGGCATAACGCTTTTACCTTACATGACGATTTCTAACAGTCCATTTCTACTGCAAATTGCGTTAAAGAACCATGTTCCAAAAAAGATTATGGTGTTTTAAGTAACTTTGCTATCTCAAGATAGAATTTTCGAGTATTTATCGGGGTATTTTTTTGTTACAACCGCACAATACCTTGGTTTTCATATACCATACTTTGAAATACAAACCAATTTTGAGACCGATAAAATCAATATTGTGAATGCGTAAATTTTCAGCCCCATATGGAACCTTTAACTGTGACACGCACTTGGCTGTTTTTTTGTATATCTTAAATCCAGTATATTATTATGTGGCGGCATCTACATCACCACATGCGAACAACGCAGCACATTGACATCACGTTCGATGACGCACGATCCTGCACCACGCTAGCAGAGTTTACCGCCCAACTACCATAGTTACATACAACGTCCCGACATTGTCAGGCCCACCAGAAACACCCCCGTAGAAGAAGCCTCCCTTTTATATAGCGGATGAGCGAACTTTACACTCCGTTCCTCATGCCTCTATATATGTTTCAGGAACAAAGAGGTACTTAGTTACCTTTGCATCATACCGACGTATTGAGAGAACGAGCTGGGTACTAAAGAATTCATCGGAGTTTTTCAACTTCGCTTTGTTTTAGTTGACCAAGTTCTTTGATGGTTCTTACGAGATTCTTTCATTTGTTTTTATAAGATAGTTTCTTGGATTTAAAGTGCTTGTCCCAGAAAGTAGCTTCACATGGATTTTTTTACGGTGCATGGCCAAATTCAGGACAGTGCCGTAACTAGCCTTTTATGCGCCCGGTGCGAGCTTTCAAAACTGCGCCCTTGAAAAATGCTCTAACCAGGCTCTGACAATAAAGTGGACAAATGTGCATAAAAATAAATCTATCTATTTTTTGTTTACGAAGGTATAGGTACTTAGTAGATTTCTTTAAGATAAAAATTGTTTATTCAAAAATATTTGCTCAAATACAGAAATGACACAAAGTACTCGATAGTAAAGACCCAAGGCTAAGGTAAACCGTAATCACAAGAAAAGGACAGCTACCTACTAAAAGATTTACTTTCCGCGCTTTTCTCATTGCGAAGTCCTTGATTACATTGTCATACGACAGGAGCCGTGCTATGTCGCGTTCAATCGACAAAATCGCTAGGCCAGACAATCTTTCTTGGCCCATCGTCGAGCGCAGGTACGTCTTTATTAATTTGAGCTTACTGAATGATCTCTCGCAGGAAGCTACAGTCACTGGCATCGTTAAAAATATCTTTATAGCGACTACTACATTGGGAAACATTTCCTTTAAATCCAGTTCCACTATAGCTTTGAGAAGACCCATACTTGACTGACATTCACATTTATCAAATAATGTAGTCGCTTCAACTTGACTCTTCAAAGTTTCTATTTCGGCCCAAAATTCTGTGGCATTTATATCTGCAGAATATTTGATACTCAAATCAGCTGCATGTTTTTTTAGTTCTTCAACCGAATATGTAGTTATGTGTTTTACGGTCAAAAAACCGAAAGAGTGGTGTATGTCGCGTAGTTTTTCGAATCGCCATTTTAATTCAGAAATTATTGTATCTATTGCTTCATTTATCTGAATTTTGAAACTTTGTTGCTGAGTAATGTAGTAGCCGGCGTCTGAACTTTCACTTAAATCGTGTCTTTTTACTCGCTTTCGTCGCTTTTCAGGAAAATTGTCTTCAATGTCACATTGTTCACAAATTCTTTTTGCCTTTTCGAAAACAATGTCCACAGTGTCGCGAATATTCTGAATCTGGCTTGTTAATCCCTTGATTAATTCAGAGGCTTTGTCGATAGTAATGGTTTTAGACTGTAGAGCTACATTCACTCTGTCAACAGATTCCAAAATTTGATCCCAAATTTGCAGAGTACATATGAATTTATAATTAATTAGGTCCATTATACTTTTAGCTGTAGCGATTGTTTCCGCATTATAATCATTGGTAGTTAGAATCTTTAGCACACACCTGATTTGGGGTATTTGCGTGTTCAAAGCTTTGACGGCCCTAGCTTTAGAGGCCCATCTAGTGTCGGCGTGTTTTTTCAATGAAATATTTAAGTGTTTCATTAAAGTTTCCCATCTGACCGTTGAACTCGAAAAAAACACAAATATTTTCTGGATTAATCCAAAAAATGTGATCATGTCAGGTGTCACACTAGCAGCGTGTACGCCAGATAAATTCAAAGAATGCGCTGCGCACGGCACGTAATCAGCATTTTCATTAATTTGTTTTATTTTGGCTTGGACTCCGTTATATTTACCGGCCATATTACTACCATTGTCGTAGCCTTGGCCGCGAAGATCTTGAATATTCAATCCATCAACTTCTAATTTCTCTAAAATCTCTTTCGACAATCCCTCGCCCGATTTTTCAGACTGGATGAAATCTATGAATCGTTCTTCGATTGTAACTTTCTGCTCGGATACTTTTACGAATCTCAATATTTGTGACATCTGTACTTGATGCGATACGTCTGGCGTACAATCAAAAAGTATGGAAAAGTATTTTGCCGCACGAACGTCGTCTAAAATTTGTTTTATGACCTCAGAGGCAAGAATATCTACAAGCTCGTTTTGAATATAAGGCGTAAAATATGAAATATTTCCTTTATTAAGCGATTCGATGTGCGCTCTAAGTTCAGGATCGAATTTTGAAATCATATCCACGGCACTTAAGAAAACTCCAGATCCTGATTCTCCAATATGCTCATGAGAGCCTCTGAGGGGTAAATTATTTTCCGCGCAAAACAAAATTATGCTTATTCACTCTCACACACAATTTTACTTTAAACTAATGAAATTTTATACAAATAATGACCATGGTTGAGAAGCAAGACAATCAATCCGAGTGCCCCCGGCCGGCTATCTGAATGCGTGATTCTCGATGTATCGGGGAATCCCCGAACATTGGGTGGGACGGCGCGGCAGAATGGAACGTTTGTGAATCGTTTAGTTTTGTAAGTCATCCTTTTCACTCTTGTCGAACGATGAATTTTCTATCTATCTCTCGCACGCTAGTGCGTCAGTAACGCCGCACGTAGTTAATTTATAAAATCAAAGATAAAGGGAGGACCAATGAATGTGGCTGACAGCAATGACAGCGTAACGTGAACTATAACGTACATCTCCTCAGGTCCTCAGCTAGATTGACAGATTTGCTTAGAACTTCTAAGTTAGAAGTGGCGCCCTGCAAATGAATATAGACAGAAATTGTCTCATAGTTACGGTATAGGTACTTTTGTTTGTGTATGTAATATTGCGAGCAAGACAAGGTGGATTTATATTTGTCTGATGTGTCGTGACGTGACGCGTCAGAACTGTATCGGTTCCATACATAAGCCATCGCAAGTACAACACAACACGTTACGCACTAGTGTGAACGTTACCATCCTACTAATATTATAAACGCGAAAGTTTGTATGGATGGATGGATGGATGTTTGTTACTCTTTCACGCAAAAACTACTGAATGGATTTTAATGAAACTTTACAATAATATAGCTTATACATCAGAATAACACATAGGCTACAATTTATAAACATATTGTTCGAAATACTAATCCTGCGCAGACGAAGTCGCGGGCACCAGCTAGTACTAAATGTATGAAACCGATACCGTTCTGACGCGTCACGTCACGACACATCAGACAAATATAAAACCACCTTTACAAGTGTTGTTGTTTCAAGATCGCTTGAAAAATGCCATATAGATATAGATAGTACAGAGGGAGCGTCTACACCATATTCGCAATAAAACAAAATGTACCTACTAACTACCATGCATGAAACAAAACTAGATACTGGTCTGGTCATTTCTGCGCCCCTCCAGGGTCTGCGCCCTGTGCCTGGGCACCGCTGGCACCGCCCTAGTTACGGCACTGATTCAGGACCAATGCTGCTATCTTATTTTGCCTGAACAATTTTACAAATGATTACTTGTATCAAATGATTAAATGAAATCTCTGTAAATGATTGGATCCTTATCACCGATGTTATAATAAAAGCTAGCTTCTGCTGCTCTAGGACTAGTCTTTATTTTTTGGCGCGAAACCCTAACACTCTTTCTAAAATATCAGAATATTTTTTTGTTATAAGTAGCGTATACATTTTCATATGCATCTAGTAAAACGCTGTTATCTTTGCAATATAATCAATTCCTTCAATTAATTAATTAATTACTACAATTTTACTTATTTGTATGGATGTTGGACACTTTTCATTATTGCGTCTCTTTAGAGAATCTATAGTCGCTCACGATAGAATATCACATTTATATAGTTTAAACCGAAGCCTTTATACGCCCCGAGGGAACCGGCCAGTGAAAGGCTCTTCCAGCCAATTGTCCCTGGAGTAAGACCTTCACCTTCAGAGTCACTGGCTGGATGTTTGAAGGTTGACTGTGATATTAGGATACTAGAATTTATGGTTTAATTAAGTGAATACTAAGCAAACGCAATTGTAAATGAAAAGGGATGCAAATAGCCCGTAGTCAAATGACAAATTATTTTTTGCCAGAAATACGGTACATGGAATATACTCGTTCCCTTGCCCCAGTTGTTGTGATAAATACTGGTATTTACAAATTAGGCACTGATTTACCATTTGATAATAATGTTCGGCGATCATCAAATTGTTTGTTAAATGCATTGATTAATGGTCTTTTGACCAGTCGATGTCCGGTGTCGATGGTTGAGGTAATATGTCATAGCTAATTTTTGGACTGAATATTTTACTATCTCCGCTAGGTACTTACCAAATTTCGGGTGCAGATTCTCAGCCAGCTACCAGGTAACCGGGTCAGCCGTCTGTCACGTCTCGAGAACAGCGAGCCACGGTTCTAACGCATCTTCTAACAGTTACTCGTGGGCCAGGCTTATGATCCAGGGCTGGATGTTGGGTGGATATTCGCCTAGCGCCTAAGGTTTTAGGTTAGACGTGGGGAAAGTTTCGTGGTCGAGGTTTCGATGGATGTGTGCCACCCACTTCTCCCTTCATGTTCGAGAGATCCAATGATATTATGACATGTGCAGATAATATTGTGTTCAATTCTGTCACAACTCACATTGTGTTCGAATATAATGCAGCATAAAACATAAGTACACTAATATACATTAAATTAAATTAGAATTATATCGTATACGAGAGTTTACATATGACAGAAATATTACAATCCTTCATTCGACATTCCCAAAGTCCAAATATGTCACCGTTTTCAACTAATTTCCCCGCAAAAATACCCTCAATTTCTTTGTAATTAATTTTGTTAATCCGAACAAAAAGGTTCCCGCGAAAGAGACTTGTCACATTATTCCGCCTAATTAAATCCCTAATCTAATCCTTGTAAGGACAGACATCCCTTAGGGATAGTACACACGAACAACGAACTTATAAATAGATTAAGTGTATATAAACAGACTATGTGTTTATTGATGTAGTGTGTTTAGTCCCTTGTGGGTAGTGAGATAAGCTGTTGAAATAGAGTAAAGTTAGAAAAGGGAGAAGAAAGTCAACATATTAAATTCTTTTTAAACAAAAAAGACATGCGGCCGACTGTAAACTAGAACAATAGCAAATATTGCGGGCGTAAACAACACCGTACTAACTACGGGTAATGTAACGTTTAGTATATTTTTTTACATTTATCTACAGTTCCTTTACAGTTACCTAGCTTCTGGCGTTTCATAAGTGCCCATGCAGGTTAATGTTATTGTTTTTTTTTTTAACTTGGCCTTGGGCATGTTCCTTCACGAAGAGCACAACAAAAACTTAACATCAATGTGTTTGAATAATACAGACAGTAAAACGCCCCAAACCATTTAACTCACCTTTCGATCCAAAAAGCTACGCAAACAAATAACATTTGATCTGAATACACATCACATTATCCCCCCTCCCTGCTTATTCCCTTACAGGCAATCTATCACGGCTCGCCGCGAATTCTCGAGCATTTTTGCAAATGTTGAAGAACGCATTAGTTACACCTGACTTCTGAGCCTCGGCGATAAAAGTTATGGGTTTCAAATTACAGATATTTTTGTGTTGGGAATGAATGAATAATTCTTAGGGGTTTTAAAGTAGGTGCTTAAGACTTAGGTAATTGTAATGTTTAGAACGCATTCTAAGTTTCACATGGATTACATCAATTATTATCTATCTATACATACATAATATAAAATCTCCCTTGTTTCCACGTAGGGTTGGGCAGAGGTACCTATAGCACCTACCATCTCGTCGTCATCTCGTCTCCATTTGTCGCAGTAAAAAAATCCTTTCTCCTTAATTTTTATTTTAAGATTTTAATTTTCACTTTTTAGCTGTAGTACCTACCCCACACCAATTCTATATTTTATCATCCTTGGGGTCAAAACAATGCATATTTATGCAATAGCAGCATTCGCGGTTAATTTGCTGTCATTTTTTGAAGAGTTCCGTTGTCTGTCTCGAAACGCATCATGAGACCTATATGAAATTTAAAAGGGACCATTTCGAAATAAACCCAAAAAAACTAATTTTGCAAATCGGTCTATATATGACAGAGTTATGCCCAAACCTCCACCTAACTCCTAACCATTAACGAGTTGTACCTTCCTTCATCAGCTCAGCGTCATCAGATGATGATGACCATACGCATATGGGGGTTTTTGACGGACGTCAAACAGTCATACAGCTCTTTGTTTACTCCTCGCAAATTAAATAAAAATACGAGTTTGTTCTGCAAAAGTTTATTGTAGAAATACGTATATAAGTGCAACTTACAAAGAACATTAATTTCTAGTGTTTATGTGCGGTGTTAAATATAATAAACAAAAAAATACGTTTTATCGATCCCCGGAAATATTATAGTACCTGACAACGAAAGGAAATAAACAGTGTTTTATTTGTGTACGGGAAACAAACTGTGACAAAACTTTTAGTGTGTGCGCACCTTTACACCGATACTGTACGCAGCCTATGGTGTCCATCGCTACCATAATCACCGTAAAACTGCCATAAACGTGTAACTCAAAACAGCGCCATCTGTTGCTTTATCGGTGTACTTCTTGGACTTATTGATCGCGTAAAATACATCAACAAGTTTATCATGGCTAAGTGCGGTGCCTGTGGTAAGTTCCTGTCGTCGACAGAAGCCGCAAATTGCACTAAATGTAGGGCTTGGTACCATCGAGGGTGCGTTGGTTTACAGAATACCGGCTCTCTAACAGCCCCCTGGCACTGTCCAGAGTGTAATAAGAACCTGCCGAGAGACAACCATGCTGAAACGCCGGTAAGGGCGCGTACACCAGTGCCAGTTGCGCACGAGGAAAGCCTCGTTAACCTCATGGATACCAGCCCCCTAAACAGCACAGCCCTAGATGTCACACAGGAGCTCAACTTGGACATCCTCAGGGCAGAGCTAAACATTTTTAAGGAGGATTTTTTGAAGACGGTACGGAACGAATTCCTACAGCTCCGTGATGATCTTTCCGAGCTAAGATCCTCTCTAAACGCAACTAATGATAGAATGAGCAATCTGGAGGAACGATTGGCAGTGTTAGAAAATAAACACATACAGCCCCAAGTATCGTCAGAGGTAAATAATTTAATAACACAACTACGAAGCGATATAAATGACCGAGATCAGGAGCTGCTCGCAAATGATATCCAGATCACTAACATACCCGAGATCAGTGGTGAAAATCCACTCCATACGGCGATGTTAGTTGCGTCTAAGATTGGCGGGAAACTCAAAGCACGCGACATAGTGAGCGCCGAGCGTGTCGGAGGGAGGCGCATCAACGCGACGCAGGCGTCGGCACCGGTGGAGAGTCGCCCGCGCTTCCTCGTCGTACGCCTCGCGCGCCGCGACCTGCGTGACGAGCTGCTGGAGGCAGCACGAGTGCGACGTGGCATGACCACTGCGGACCTAGATCTGCCGGGCCTTGTCACGCGCTTTTACGTCAACGAGCGGCTTACGAAGGTGAACCGAGAGTTGTTTCGGAGCGCTCGTGAAGCCGGCAGTCGCCTCGGTTGGCAATTTGTATGGGCCAAACGAGGTCGTATTCTCGCCCGGTACAAACCCGGAGACGCCACTTGCCAAATCCGCTGTGAGGCTGACTTACAGCGTACCTTCGGACCGGCTCTGGGTGATGGCGGCAGCGGCAATAGCGCAATTTAAATTTCACCTTTCGTTTGTTTGTTTGTTTTGTCCTACTAAACCAATTATTTCTCTGATCAAGGTCATACTTTGTTATGTTGTCACGCTAACTTTTAAAGCAAGTGTTTTTGTCGTGAGTGTCATTATGTCTAAAATGTTAAGTTTGTGTTGCTACTATCTGTTATCAATTTCCTTGCTAGGTGTGTGTCTCGCGGCGCGCCTCAGTCAACTACACGTAAATCAGTTTTATAACACCATACATATTTATCTACACCTATTTATTACGAACCTACTACTTAATTTCCTTCTATTTACATTTTATTTTATTATAATCAATACTTACATATTTACAATTGGATTAAAACTTATATTATTTGAAATTGGAATTGAAGCTACTGAATGTGCACTGATCATATTGCTAAATAACAGAATTATATTATATTATTACAATGATGACTAAAGGAGATAAGTTTCTTAAAGTTGGATTTCTTAATGCTGGTTCATTGGGTACAGGACATGATAACTTGATTGGTGCACTCGACAGGCATTGCTTTGACGTTATGGCCATTAACGAGACTTGGCTGCGACCGGGCGAGGAGGGACGTGCTCCAGTGGTGCCGGGCTACCGTTTGCGTCACACGCCGCGGCCGGCGAGTGTGCGCTCGGGTCGTGGTGGGGGCGTCGGCTTTTATCTGCGACGGGGTTTGAGCGCGCGCACATGGACTGGTGCGATCGATCCCAGGTTCGAATCGGTCGAACAAATGTGGTTAACGTTATCTATGAACGGCAAAAAAATTGCTTTAGGTACAGCCTACCGACCACCATGGCTTGACCTAGTCCTTTTCCTAGATGCCATAACGGATACCATTAGTTCACTAGGTAACTGCGACCACTACATATTACTTGGCGACTTCAATGTCAATTTGCTAGACACGAACGGGATAAAAACTAAAAATATCAATGAGTTTTTGAATTGCCTCAGCCTTTCACAGTTGGTTACAACTCCTACCCACTTTACGGCATCCAGTGAAACCCTCATCGATCTCCTGTGTACCGACCTACGAGCCAAAAATACAGCGGTAGAACCTTTCGGTTCAATTAGCGGCCATTCTATTGTAATTGGTGAGCTGCATATCAAGCGTGACAAGTTCAAACCATACTTGGTAAAATATCGGCCACTTAAAAATGTATGCGCGGAAAGTTTTAATTTAGAATTGTCATTTTTAAATTTTAGAATTATTTCGTCGCTTGACAACGTTAATGATATGGTGCATGTATTTAACACCCATATTATTTTTCTGTTTGATGTTCACGCACCGATCAAGACGTGTACAATAAAGGAAAAGTCGTATCCATGGATTACAGATACGATCAAGGTTATGATGCGTTTACGTGACGACGCTCTTAGTAGTTATAGAAAAACAAAAGCTGATACAAAAAAAAAATATTACAAAGAGCTAAAACACTTGGTGATTAGTTCATTGCATAGTGAAAAAGTTGCGTATTTCAAGCATAACATAAATAATAAAATAAAATGCCCTAAATTATTATGGAAGAATTTAAAATCCACCTTATCGCCCTATAAACCCAAACAAGACCTACCGTCACACTTTACAGATCCTAACGTAATTAATAACAACTTTTTAACTGTCCCCGGTAATCCCGTGGCAAGCACATCCCTTATAAACTATTTCGAAAATCATAGACATGGTGAACAAGTTTTCACAATAACTCCAGTGGAAGAAAATGACATCTCTCGCATTATCTCCAACCTCAAAAGTAACGCTGAAGGTTACGACAACATTACCCTGGAAATGATTAACATGACTCTGCCACATACATTAAATGTTATAACGGACATAATAAACCGGTCCATAGTAACGTCTACGTTCCCCGACCTATGGAAAATTGCCTCCATTAGGCCCTTGCCAAAAAATTCTAATCCATCCACTTTAAAAGACCTACGCCCTATAAGTATACTACCGTGTCTATCCAAAGTATTAGAAAAAGTCGTCAGCCGTCAATTAACGCTTTTTTTGGAACAATATAACGTCCTTCCTGATTTGCAATCTGGTTTCAGAAAACAGCGCAGTACATCTACTGCATTACTGGACGTTACTGATAATATATTGTCCGCCCAAGATAGGGGAATGTGCTCATTGCTGGTTTTACTCGATTTTTCTCGGGCATTTGACGCAATAAATATTCCGCTATTACTATCGAAGCTAAAGTATTATGGTTTCGACCCCGGTGCTACGCAATGGTTCTATAGCTATCTAAACAAGAGAGAGCAATTTGTTGACTTGCGTTTGGGTGACGGCACTACCCTTAGGTCGACTCTAATTTCTGTAGAGAGAGGAGTCCCACAGGGTTCTATTTTGGGTCCGATTCTTTTTATTTTGTACTGTGCAGATATTATAAAATGTCTCCAGAAATGCAAGTACCATATTTATGCGGATGATGTCCAACTATATATATCTTTTAGGCCAGACGAGTACGACACTGCCATAAAGGATCTTAACGATGACCTTAAAAGAATCGCCGCCTGGTCAGAAGAGAACTGCCTGTCGTTAAATCCAATAAAAACCAAATATATGGTATTTGGCACAAGACAGCAGGTGGCTCGACTACCTGTGACTTTTGATTTGAAGCTCATGGGCGAACCAATTGAGCGAGTGTATGAAGCGCGAAATCTAGGTGTTGTTATGGACAAGGATCTTCGTTTTGAAAAACACGTAGCGGACTCGGTTAAAAACTGCTTTTACCGTCTAAAGGTTTTGTACAACGTGAGGCCTTATTTATCAGAAAAACTACGGGAGCAGCTAGTCGAAACCCTGGTTCTGTCCAGGTTAAACTACGCTGACACAGTTTACGGCCCGCGCCTATTAGCTCGTACAGACCGCCTCGTCCAAAGGGTACAAAACGCCTGTGCTCGATTTTGTTACAATATTCCTCGCAGAAGCCATGTTACACCTTATCTAAACAAGCACTTCTCATTGAAAATGAAGTCTAGACGCAAACTACACTTAGCTTGCCTTCTATTCGGAGTGGTTAAATATCAGAAACCGGACTACCTATATAACAAGCTGAGTTGGGTTGCGAGTAGACGGGAATGCGGGAGAAGGCAATGCTCACAACAACTCTCGACTCAGTCTCAGGGTTCAGCCGCTTTTAGAGGCAGCTTTCGTTATGCGGCTTCTAAAGTATGGAATAACCTGCCACCACCGATTAGAGTTTTGAAGACAATAGACACTTTTAGACGACGCTTACGGCAGTATCTCATAGAAGCGCAACGGAAGCTGGATATGGTCACACTAAATGTCTCAATCATATGATTTAAGTACCTACTTGCCTATTTTACCCATTGAGTATGTGTCAGTGTTTTTGTCGGTAAATATTGAGCGTTGTAATATGTATTATTTATTTATTTATATATTTATTTATTTATTTACCAGCCTATTTGTTCTGTTTTGAATATTTTTTTTATTTTTTTTAAATGTCATACTCAAATTTTCAAAGTTAAATCGGTAGGTAAGTTGACTTACTTCTTATCTTTTACAACATTTAACACAACTATTATTCTGTTAAGTAGCGCCGTTAAGGACTAAATCTAAGTACTTTCTAACAAATTATATCAATATCAACATTTCACTAGTTATGTACCTACTACTCGTTGCTATTTATTTATTTGTAACTGACACAATTTTTATTTACCTATGCTGATTGACATCCGTCACCTCACACTACAGGTCCAGTTGAAAACCAGCGTCAGACACAAGCTGTCTGGCATTTTTGCTGAACTGGGCCTTTTTAGCGCAGCCGTGGGGCACATTTTAATAATGCTAGTTTTAACATCGCACTTTACACTTTTTGTTGTTTTGAATTTTTATTTTTATTTTTTGCTGTATACCTATTATGTGCCTTTTAGTCTGTGCTAAATAAATGTATTTTCGTTCTTTCTTTCTTTCTTTCTTTCATATGTCTTAATAGCATTAGAAAACTTAAGAAAAATACCTTTAAAATTTGAGGGTTACCCTCGATTTCCCTGGGATTCCATCATCAGATCCTGACTTGGTGCCAATGGAATCACCTCGGAACATGTATACGTATATGTATACTCTTTCAAATAAAAAAGAATTTTGAGAATCGGTCCACAAATGGGGGAGAAATCGATGAACATACATTTAAAAAAACATACAGTGGAACATAAACGACATCCTTTTTGGAAGTCGGTTAAAAAGAAGTAATAGCGTGAGTGGGCAAAAATTTTATGTGGATGAAGTCGCGGGTAGAAGCTATTATCTAAAGTTAAAGGCCAGCGGTTTGGTAGTACATAACATTTTCCGATATAAACGTTATGCACGGACTTTTACTGCTTCTGATTACTTTGAAAATGGACCGCCTAAGCATAAAAATATTTTTAAATTCATTTCATTTCATAAAAAATTAAATTAAAAATTTAAAAAACCCCCGACCCAAACAAAAACTCAAAAAGTAAAAAATAATATTTATAGG
This sequence comes from Polymixis flavicincta, assembly GCA_949987655.1. NCBI lineage: Eukaryota > Metazoa > Arthropoda > Insecta > Lepidoptera > Noctuidae > Polymixis > Polymixis flavicincta. Next base: position 23,971,656 of record OX465188.1, on the reverse strand, counting down.
CCTTTTAATTTTAACGTAATATTTTGATCAGGGCATTGTCAAGTCGGGGGACGGCTAGGCCTCTGTTTGGCGTTTTCATTGACCGTCCCCCGACTTGACAATGCCCTGATCAAAATATTACGTTAAAATTAAAAGGCCTTTAAATATTATTTTTTACTTTTTGAGTTTTTGTTTGTGTCGGGGGTTTTTTAAATTTTTAATTTAATTTTTATTTCTTGCTTTTTAAACTTAATGTCTCCCTTAAATCACCATTTATCTATAATCTATTCATTGAGACCTTTTCAATGAGCCCAAACACGATACTTCTGCTGTTTGTTGGTGAATAACTTGGGTTTCCTGGAAATTCCAGGTGTTGCTCCAGCATCACTTCAAGGTTATTTTATTCGTCTAATATCATTGAAGTAATAGAATCCCAAATTTTGAGTTGATTAGAGGCTAAAATCCGTTTTTCAACCAGAAAAGAGCTGATAATCTTCAAACGGCTTAACCGATTTTGATGAAACATGTCTAAGAACACTCCCGACTAATACACCTTTCAAACAAAAAAAACTAAATCAAAATCGGTTCATCCGTTCGGGAGCTACGTTGCCTCAGACAGACACACACACACACACACAGACACGTCAAACTTATAACACCCCGTCGTTTTTGCGTCGGGGGTTAAAAACTAGTAATACACTAACCCATTACGAAAACTTTCGACAGTTCGCTTTAGTACAAATCACGGATCTGTAACCCTATTTAACTCGCAGGTAAGAAAGGAAACAATATTTCACCATTAATCTTACACGAACACAAAACTTCAGCCAAATCATGATTTATTTAAGAACTTTCGATGAAAACTTTAAAATTCTACGGTAAATAAAATCTTTGTGAAGTTGGGAAAATGGCTTCTGCACCGATGAAACAGCTAGACTCGAAATGAGAAAACTTCCCAAACTTTGCGAACCGGGCATGGAAACCGGGTTAAAGAATGCGTTGTCCTAGTTCCTCTTTGTTGTTAGTAATTGTATTGACATTTCCGTGTATGTACTGTCAGTGTGTTTTCCCAAGTTTTAGTGAATAAGATGAGTATTAAATGTGACTTTTCTTTATTTTGTGGGGACAGCTTTATTTTGTGGGAACAGCTTGTCGTGTCAAGTTTCCGTAACATCATCATCATTTCAGCCGAAAGACGTTCACTGATGGATATAGGCCTTCCCTAAGCTCCGCTACTATGAGTGCGGGAAGGCTTTTTTTGAAACTTTGTTGTATTTAAAATGCTCGGTAAAATAATAATACACGGAATTGGATTTTATACAATACGCTTATAAACATTACGCCTGTTTTCTCCAAAGGGTTAGACAGAGGTGTACATACAGGGTGTAAGGGACAGCCCTCCACAGACTGATGGGGTGAATTCATTTTATCATACTTAGATGACCGGTACAAGAAATTATTTCAGGAACGTTATGGGAATCCAATAAACCTGATTTGTTTTATTTCCGCACACGCAATGTATCCAAGGCAAAACGTACGCAGCGAGCCTTCGCCGGCGAGAGTTCGATGAACTCTGTAGTTAGGCAGAAAGTGAACAGCTGATTTTACGCGTCGTTCGTTACGAGTATTTCAACATCCATTGCTGCTTTTCTGATTTTAGCTGTATTGTTTACATAAATGTAGTGCTGCTTTCAGAGAATGTAATATTATATTGAAATTAAACTGAAAAAGCAGAAAAAAACGAAAAAATAATTCCTGTGAAAAATTTCGATGGAATTAAAATTCAAAATAACGAGCTGAATGCACCCTGTCAGTTTGTGGAGGGCTGTCCCTTACACCCTGTATATAATACCTACTACGTATAATACACTCACAGTTATGTTTAAGTCCTATGTGTAATAGGTGGCGTTTTTAAAAATCGGGTAGAAAACAATGAAAACGAGCAATACAAATGCTGTATGATTTTAACAATATTTAATTTAATAAGACTGATTAATCACGCCAATACAATACCCGTAGCAAAAACCAAGGTAACTGACATAGTTCGAAGAATTTCCAAACTTAAGTGGCAATGGGCAGGGCATATTGCTCGCAGAACAGATGGCCGATGGGGCTGGAAGTCTCCAGATTGGCGACCGCGTACTGGAGGACGTAGCGTTGGAAGGCCTCCTACAATATGGACTGATGACGTGGTGAAGGCCGCAAGAACCCGCTGGATGTGAGAAGCACAGGTCGAAGAGACGGAAGTGGACATCATCCGGCTGAAATGGCCATGATACAATACCAACCATGGACTGGCTAGAAAGGTGTTGACTACTGAGATGACAACTTACAGAGAAATATGGAAGAAAAAGAAATATTGCGTCGACCACAAATACTTTGGGACAAGGGTAGGAGAATGATGATATAATAGACAAACATAAATAACTTCCACTACAGTTTGCAAATTATCTTAAACAACATAAATAAAAACGCTTTCCGGTTCAACCTCCCCAGTGTTACGTAACTTCATGGCGGCTGGCTTAACGCACACGATAAATCTGCGTCAATCAATGTGCATTAGTAGGCTTTAGCCACGTTCAAATATAAAGTAATATAATATAACACAGGCTTAAATTGTCATCAAAATCAATTAATATACAGTTTTTGTACCAGGAAAAGGCCCTTTGAAGAATTCTTTCGCTTCGGCAAAAATTAAGAGCGCTTAATTACAATTGATTAATCTTCTGGGAGTTGGAATATTCATGAGGAGATACCGAAATTAAGGTGTCTTTTCTTGTGGAAAATTTAGTAACAGTCTTAGGTACTTACTGGTTATTTTTCTTCTCTCCTTGGCGTTTTTTGTTTCTAACCAGAACGTCTTTTGTTTAAAGTTGGTATTGAAGTACGTCATAATTATGCCTACATATTCGTCAGTGCTATGGAACGGCATAGATTTAAATAACGAATTGTTATTTAACGTTAAATACATTCATTCGTATGCTTTTACTAGCTTCCGCCCGCAGCGTCACCCGCGTGGAAGTCGGAAATTATCCTGCGGAAACGTACTACCGGGATAAAAAGTATTCTATATGTTAATCTAGGTTATAATCTGTCTGTGTGTCAAATTTCATACAAATCCGCTTAGCCGTTTTTGCGTGATTGAGTAACAAACATCCAATCATATTCACAAACTTTCACATTTCTAATATCACGGACCTTTTTTACTTTTAAGGGTTGATTTTCGAGAAACCCTGATACACGTTATTCTTTATTTTTGGTTTAAGGTATAAATACTGAGTTTGGAGTTAATCAGACCGCGCGTTAAAATTCTTCCATACAAACTTTGACACCCCCCAATCCCCCTTTAGGGGGTAGTTTAGAAAAACAATAAATGGCCAACCTCATTATTTACTTAACTTAGTATTTGTGCCAAGTTTCAAGTTTATTAACTCAATGAATAAGATTTTTCATACGAACAAAATCCCCTCTTTTCACCCCCTTAAAGGTCAAATTTCCAAAAAGTCCTTCTTAGTGCTCCCCTACATTATAAAAGGATGCTTTGTGCAAAATTTCACGTTCCTAGTCCTAGTAGTTTCGGCTGTGCGTTGATTGATCAGTCAGTCAGTTTCTCCTTTTATATATTATATGGAAAGAAGATTGCAATGATGATAGATTCCATAATTTAGGAAGTGTTTGTTTCCCGTTGTCTCTTAAATATGTATTTCTATTTAGATGCAAAGTTTGAGATCCTACTATTGTCAGTCATCATCATCATCATATCAGCCGAAAGACGTCCACTGCTGGACATAAGCCTCCCCAAAAGGGGGCGGATTTGCCATAATCGCCACACTTGGCAGGCGGGTTGGTGATCGCAGTATGGTGGTGAAATGCATAGAGAACGCTGCTGGCCACAAGGGACTTACTACAGTCCCTTATTCGACACCCACTGGAAGAAATGGGACGGTGCTATTCTTCTACTGACAGTAATTTTAACTAAATTCCGGTGCCAGTTGGTTAACCACGCCTTATAGTTTTCACTTTATTAGACTAAGAGGTGCATTTTAACTTACCCCATGTTTTCTATAGCAAAATAAAAACGTGTGGGGTTGGGGTACCGTCTTCGGGAATGAAGCTCCTTATGCATTTTCTACAACTTCGATTTTTTTTTTCTCAAACTTTATTTTGACCTCACCTCACCTTTTTTTTTGGGAAATCATAAAATGACTTCTCCCGCTCTGGGTGGAGCAGGAGAACGTGTCAGACTTTTACTGACTAAAACTCACACGTGTTCCCTCATTTGCCCGTGTGCCAGGGGCGACGGTATCTGTTTCGAACAACCCGCACCCCTAGCAGGCATCGGCCGGCCCTTGCGGACCCTCGGTCACCCTGCGGCGGGTCAGCACAGTGGCCCCGCCACCTACCACTTTTCAGCCGCAGGGGATAGGGCGAGCGGCCAACGCTATGCCGACGTCCGCCATCAAACGGTGGCGGCCCCGTCCAGGCCACGGAAGGGAAGAACGCTACTCAAAAGTACCGCCACTCCTCCTCCGCCGCAGCCTGTAACCCTCAGCCGCGATGCCTCCCATTTGGCATCGCGGCCCACCTCAGTTGCGGTGCACCTCACCGCAACCGACCCCCTTTGGCCGCGACGTCGTCGGCTTTGAGGCAAAAGCCCTGACGAGCGGCCCCACCTTTGGGTTTCTCTTCGCTTCACCGTGGCTGGGACACCACGTCTACTGAGCCCCCCCGCAATGACAATGCGGGTACTCACTCGGGGGGGAGCCCAGTGCGGGTTGGTGTCTTCGAAGTTTTTGGTTCTAAGACTAAGGTTTTCTCACGATGTTTTCCTTCACTGTTTTTGAGAGCAGTGCTGATAAAACAATTTACACAAAGTAAAGCGTCTGTCTGGGTTCGAACCTACGACCTACAACACGTAAGTCGTGGTCGTTGGGCCACCACATCCGCCATATTGGATTTCTAATTTCGATCTCACTATTGGTTTCAACACCCTCGAAAACCATGGAAACGATTTCACACTCTCTCTGTCTCTTTCTTATAATTAATAAAAAGCCACATGGGAAGAGCATAACGCTTTTTTCTTTACGTGACGATTTCTACAATTTCACTCCTACCGTAAGTTGCATTAATTTCGTTCCAATAAACTTTTCTTCTTTAGTATAGTCTGCAAATTGCCTACACGAAAACATCGTGACATTTGAACAGATCCCTTCAATAAGTAGCTGTCCACAGCAGCCAGCCCTCGACGTACGTCAAGGAAATCGCCGCTCACACTCGAATGGTCTGGCAGTCTGCCACGACGTCCGAGCTTTAATATCTTAAGGTAAGCTTACACAAGCATTTTTTGGCAATTATTGCCTGGCAACAGTTGCTGTGGGTAGTGTAAAGAGTAACCTAGGAGTTTCTTGCCGGCTCTTCTCCATAGGAAACGACCAATTGGAATCGTGTACATATATAGCGTCTGACTTTTCATAAGTGCTCATTTAGGTTTAGGTGAATATTTGACTGGGGAAATTAATGTTGCAATCAAAATGGGATGATGAAAAAGCTATATTTTTAGCATTGAATCATGTTACTTTTGATATTATATTAACATATGTATTGATATACACGTTTCGCCATGGACTGAAAAACAAATATGATTTAAACATTTAAATCGTAAAAAGATCGATTTGGAAATCCCCCTGATTGCTCAATTATTGCAAGTATATTTGTACCTGCTAATGACTGTAGTGTCGACCAGTCTTACCAAAAAGTTACCCTGTAACTGAGGTTGTCGAGGTCAGATAGGCAGTCGCTTCATGTAAAATACTGATATTCTGGTGCCTCTGGTAAGACTGGAAGCCGACCTCAACGTAGAAAAGGGTAGGCTTGATTAGAGTTGCTCGTTTATGCTCGTGCTCATGTAGTGGTATCTCTAGTCACAGTTGCAAAAATTTTGTCATTACTGCAAGTTGCTGGACGTCGTCGTGACGTCATATTTGAGCAATATTGCCCAAACTTGAGCAATTATACTTAAATGGGCAAATTTCGGCAATATTGCACGAACTACTTGCTCGTGTAAGCGCACCTTTACTAGCTGATGCAGCCAAATGGTGCAGAGGTGCGATGACCTGGTTCGGGGCTCAGGGTCGCAGGTTCGGGCCGGGAGATAAATCTGGTTGGCCTTGTCAGGTTTCGGCTATGGATGTTTGCACTGCACATGTAAATGCTATAAACATTCAATTTCTGCATAGTTACGTTAAATCTAGATATTGTACGTTAGTAGAGCGTTTACTTGCTCTAGGATACGTTCTAGAACTAATCTTTTTGACTTATTTTTCCAAAATAATATTATTGAGAGAAGAGATTTGATTTTTTGTAACTTTGTTTGTATTTTATAACCAGCTGAACCGACAAACGAAAGATGTCATTTTCAAACAATAATTCAAACGAAAATCGCATAAATAAAAGGACCTTCAGTTTAGTTCGAACTTGAATATTTTAAGGAATCTTTTCCAATTTTTCTCTCCGTAAAAACGAATTCAGACTATACCAAAAGTTTCAAACAGTAAATAGCCAAATCGGTCCTGCCGTGTTGCGCTTACCAACAATTTGCATTTCATTTTGTTTATCTAAAATATAGACTAGCAGCACCTCGCGGTTTCACCCACGTAGTTCCCGTTTCCGTGGGAATACAGGGATAAAATATAGCCTATGTCACCCGCAGATAGTGTAGTTTCCCAACAGTGAAAGAATTTTTCAAATCGGTTCATTAGTTTCGGAGCCTATTCAATGCAAACAGACAATCTAATCTTTCCTCTTTATAATATTAGTCATCATCTGCCTAGCCTTTTTCCCAATCACGTTGGGGTCGGCTTCCAGTCTAACCGGATGCAGCTGAATATCAGTATTTTACATAGAGCGACTGCCTATCTGACCTCCACAACCCAGTTACTGGGTAATACGATACCCCTTGATAAGACTGGTTGTCTGACTTTCGGGCTTCTGACGACCCGTAACGACTGTCAAAGATCCACAAATGACAGCCGGGACCAACGGCTTAGCGTGCTTTCCGAGGCACGGAGAGGTCTTGGTATGTAAAGATGGTCACCCATCCACGGACCAACCGCGGCAAGCGTAGCTTAACCTGATCGATCGACCCGTGCGGCTTATGCTACTTAGCCACAAGCCCTTCACAAGCCCTCTTTATAATATTAGTGTAGATAAGTATAGATATACGTTGCTCATTATTTCATTCTGGTTAATCCCTTTAAGTGTTTCATTTATGCAATATAACTTATGTTTAAAGACTTTTATCGTAACACTAACAAAGATGTCTCTTTTCAGGTAAGTTACCATCATGAATACAAACTGTTGCGGTGCCAGAGTCTCAGGTAAAAGCTACTTATTGGCTGATTTACATTTGCTTTAGTTAAGGCGGAATCAGCCAGTGTAATTAAAAATTGCATTTTTTTTTTCAGATCGGTATCAGGTCGAAATATGATTCGCGCCTGAAACAAATGTATTTAAAGAATGCTAATCATTAAAATTATCCATTACAATATTTGAATCAATATACAACCTGGCACCGAACTGAAAACGGCTAAAAAACGTAATGAAATTTAGTTTTCGCTGGCTACCTCTCTACGCATCTCTTCTAAGTAACGAGCGTAATTAAAGTAGTATGTTATGTGTCCAAGTGTCCGTTTTTCATTATTAAGTGTCACATAAAGACGAAGAACTTAACTTGCTAAATAACTAAAGTAAATCAGCCTTAAAGCAGATATTTTCGTGCCATAATTGGGGGTTGATGGAGATAACAAAAGATTTCCTCCCAGTTGTCGAAAAGTTAAAAAAAATACACGGATTTAGGTGTCCAAATCCAAACTGTCTATTTCGAACCAAAAGTCACTGATAGTTCCACTCCGCCTGAAATATAATAAAACCGCATATTATTAAACTTTTTCCGGTAAATTTTCAGCGTTGAAATGTTAATTAGTTGGTAAAACTATTTTCATTACACTCTGGTGCCTCGTTTGAATTTCAATTTGCTCATTCAGAGTGATTGCATGTTAACTGTCAGGTTTTTGGTTTCTATGGTAACCGGGACATTTTGACAAGTAGGTATGGACACTGGAATCAATGTTTAGTCGACCGCGTTAAATATTACTTAACGCGTAAAGTAGGACAGTAAATTGGTAATTGTTTTCAAAACCTGTTTTTTTACCAATATTATTAGTTATTACATCATTTATTATTATAGTAATAGGAATAAGCTATTTCTTTCCACATGCTTTCCGAAATCTGAAAGTTCTGGGAAAAAAGTATATTTCCTCTGTACTAGGGAATGGTTTAACATTTGCGACCGCAACCGAAACAAAATGGTTGTCATGGTATGGGCATGTGATACAGAGGAATGACGTAAATGTGTGGAAAGTTTTGAGTATGAATGTCCATGGCTATAAGAGTAGGGGAACACCAAAGAAACGATGGATGCACTGTGTGACAGATGATCTGGTAAGAAAGGATTTGCCTACCGAGATGAATTGAGAAGTGACCGACTAATAGAGAAGTGTGGAAGAAAAAGAAATGTTGCGCCGACCACAAATAAATTGGTTTATGGCAGGAGACAAAAAAACCTATCGTATCGCAGTATCTAGCAATTTGCGAAAAACAGCAAATCTTATGTCAATCTATTATTTATAATGTAACAGTAACATTTTGTCCTTGAGCTGGCCTAGCCTAGTACGGAGTTTCAATTGAACAAGAGACCAGCCTATACTGGTTTATATTCCACTGACCTACTGTAGTCACAAAAAGGCAAGTCGATCTACTTATTCTATTACAGCCACTCGCTTACATAATAATAATAGTCCTACCTTAAATGTAGGGGCTCGGCAGGGTGCGGACCATTTTTTTAATGATTATGCCCTTGGATGTGGAAGAGCTGAAATTTCCATTACTAAATGAATTTAGAAGTAGAATTATATGCGTTTCATAAGTTTTAACATTTATTTTAACACGTTATGATAGGAAGCTATTTAATAAGAAGACGAAGGTTGAGGAATTTTAACACGCTACTCAAATGTAACGTGTTAAAAACTCTAATGATCAACGAGTACTAAGCTAATATTTCAACACAACGCTACCAATCACAAACTAGTTAGTAATTCCACGTCCGCATGGACGTAAAGAAATCGGGGAGTGGATTTTCGCGCACTAGATCATCAACGCTTTTCTCAGCGACGCGTGAGTTGAAATTGTAACAGTGCGTTTGTTCGACGCAATAAGATGCACTCTAATGGATTCTCAACGCTCGGTCCAGCACCGAGAGTAAAAAATCCGATGCATGCTACAATACCGGCGCGACATTTTTACGTCCGAGCGCCCGCGATGTGTACACGACGCGGGTACTACTGACGCGTTTCTATTCATACGCCATTTTAATAGGTACTAGTTCTGTTACAATCGGGCTACTCGTTCCTACTTTGAGTTGTTAATACGGTACTTTTGAGTAGCATCGTAGTCGATGGGCCTTATGGTGAAACAAGTCCACATTTTTTCCATACAAACTTCGGGAGGGTTTTACTCTACTGTTTGACAATGTACATCAAAACTCAAACATGGTATGGTTTTATGTTATTATTAATATTGTCAGTACGGAAACAGAATACTAAAATAAAAAAGCGATAAAAAAGCCAACAAAGATTAGTTTTTCTTGATAATTTAACCTAACTTTGGGCGTGTTTAAGTAATAAAAGAAGTGTAAAATCTCCAAAACCAAGTGGGTACCGACAAAGTTCAATTATCGGTAAGTTCAAAGTTTTACGCTCCTGTTCTACTATAAATGATCCTGCGTCTCACTCAATAACGTTGTGCGTGTAGACTAGCGTCTAACTGCTCATCACTGATACTATCTCTGTTGGATACGAAGCCTGGTGAGACAGCGTGATTTTTAGCCCGGCCCACCAGTGAGGTCGAGCCCGCGACTAGTGTACCCTTAAAGGAAGTATAAACATGCTTTTTTTGACATATGAGTAGGCTATCGCTTAAAAAACGAAAACTTATTTAAATAGAGTAGCCACCAGACTTCATTGATTTTCCTTAAACATATATGCCATCTAAACCACCACGTACAGTAGTTAATAGTAATGTATCATGCTATTATCCCAGTTTATCTGTTGACAACACTCTGTTATCATTAATTTCCCGCCAGTGACATCTGTCGGTGTTTGATGACAGATCATTAAATACGTTCGCTTGACACCCGATACGGTTGATCTGTGTCATGGAATTAATTTGATTATGTATATTAAAGTCTTGTACCTACTCGGTCATTTTTAAGATCGCTCCGTTCTAGCTCATTTCTGTCAGTGAACTAGTTCATTCTATTAGTTCTATTAGCTCTATTCGGTCTTCGCTCTCAGTCAGTACTTCCATAGATGACAGAGCAACGTTAGTCTACTGATATTATAACGTGCATCTCATTCTAGCCGAGCGAGTTTGGTCGGTCGGCTCTCAGGTAGCATCGTCCTTCATCGGATATTCTCTCTCGTTCTCGTTCACAAACATGGATTAAAAATTAAAATCGTATTAGTCAAATCAATCGCTGCTATTCTCGTTCTCGTTCGGACTTACAATACGGCTCTTTGTAAATGAAGAAGGAGCTATTAGAACTAATAAACCGATTACAAGTCAGCTTTCGGAAACGTATCTTTTAGTACAGTGCTAAGAAACGGTTCCTATTCGTTCATTGTTCACGAACTACACAACACTTAATACTTGGATAAACTAAATAAGTCGACAGAAGGATCCAGTTGGGTTGGGCAGCGTTATAACTTCCTCGTGTCTTCTCGTCGCCTATTCCGCAATGTTTCAAGACCAAGGTTTTCAAACAGTGCGTCCTGCCCGTTTTGACACACGGTGCCGAAGTATAAGTAACTATTTCTGGCAATGATGACGTGTAAGCGGTGCAGCGTGGCAATTTTCTGGCATGTTTCGCAAACGTAGTACACCCTACAATGTAGGTTTCCGTATGATGATACTGCTAGGGGTTTCCTTGGTTGGTATTATAAGGAAGATTCGTTGTTGCAGTACATACGGGTGCTGGAACATAAAATTTTCTGGGCCGAGCTGTGAATTCGTATAGTCGAGAATGACAGAGATGACGCTCTATAAAGCCGAACTATTTCTTCAACACAATGTGTGATATTTACGGCCAGTATCCGCTAGTATGTCGCCTCTACTTTATCCTCATAATTAATTACTATCATTATTTTCATTCATCTACAAATATACGTACATCAAACCCTTTCGAATAACCGTTAGTTAGAAATAAACAGAAAACGTACCCACAAACGATTCGCAGAGCATGTTCAAACATTGCTATCTGATTAAATCGCTAACTACGCTGATGTTTGTATGTTTGTCACCGATTCTGTGTGTATACGTCCGACAAACGTACGGGAGTCCGTCGGGCATCGGTAATGAATGTTTGCATAAAATTCGATTAATTTCACCGCGGTGTTTAGCTTGGTTGTCGCTTGTTTGTGTTTTATTTGCTATTTTGTGCACTCGGTATTTGATTGGGAATTTAAAACAGTGTAGTGCAGTTCAGTCGCTTTGTTTGTTCATGTATTGGTAAGGTCGTTTGGATGTCAGGACAGAATAACAACTGCATATTTCATCCAATTCAGTTTGAAAAATGCTATAATGGCTTTAAAGGTCCATTCGCCTGGTTCGGGCGAGTAACTTTGTGCGAATTGACGAAGAAATTGCTATAGCTTGAATAGCGTCTAAGGGTTTTTGATTCTGTCAAGACTTGGTGGTACAAATATATCCACAAATGACTTCCTATTAGGCATACCGCGAGCCTGAAGGCCAACTCACCAAGCAAATTACAAGGTGTTTATGTGTTGGTGTAATGAATTTATACGTTTTTATAAACTCAGGCATATTTGGGTCCTATCTTTCTCACATTTATCACAGCTTGCACATATCCCGTACATGTCACATCAGCTGTTTGAAGACTTAGATAAATGACTCGCTGAGTTATGTTCTGAGTCCTAAGTGCTGACTTATTGCACTGAATGCTGTCTCTAATGTGGTGAACAGCGTTAGGACCATTCGTACTAAAAGTATTTGGTCCTTAGACACGGAGGTCGAGGTTTTAAAATATAAAGTTTTTAACATACCACTGGTATTAAAAGGAGTAACACAGAAATGGTTGTTGGTTGTTACGGTTAGTCAGAATTAAAGTCTGACAACTGGTCAGAGGTATACCGCCGTTTACCCGAATTTTATTTGCCCTAATATCATTTGCCATAATAGTCAACAGCCATAATATCATACGACATAATACTCATTTGCCCTACTCTCATTTGCCATATTAGTCACGTGCCAGAATCATTGTTTCCCATAAAGTCACTTACCATAACATCATTTGTCATAATCATTGTAAGCCCTAATTATCACATACCGTAATTATGATATGCCATAACATAATTTACCATCGACATCGGGTGTGTAACGGTTGTTTATATCAAGAGAAATTGGATGCAATTGGGACTTTAGGGCACCCCGACTCGTCGTGGTTATTTTTTTATAAACCACACAGTAGTAGGAGCCCCGCTTAGCGGGGCTCCGTCGACCTAGCCCACCATCAACCATGCACAGGAAAAAAAACCATGCACAGAATAAATAAGTTTATTCTTATTATACCAAACATTGCGCACCCATCGACATCGACAGCCAGAAAGCTAATAAGTAGGTAAGTATTAGAATTAAAAACAAGTTTAATAATCAAACTAAGTATATAATTACAATTAGGTAGTACAATTTCTTTTTTAATGCAAATACAAATTTGATGCTAAAGCACGCAAAAATTCTTCTTTTGTATGCCATTTAAATATTATGTCTAATAATTATTATGGCACATAAAAATAAGGCAAACAATACTTATGGCATTCGTATCTTATGGTATCTAAAATTCGGGCAATTTAAAGTATGTCATATGTCTTTTAGGGCAAATGAAACATTCGGGCAAATGAAATTCGGGTAAATGAAATTCGGGAAAATGATGATTATGGCATATAATCTTCGGGCAAACAATAGACAACCCTGGTCAGATGGTGCTAGGAGCAATGGTGGCTCAGTGGAAACGGCCGCGACTTACGAGATGTAAGTCGTAGGTTCGAACCCAGACAGGCGCTCTACTTTATGTAAATTATTTCATCACCACTGCTATCAAAACAGTGAAAGAAAACATCGTGAGGAAACCGGCATGTACTAGAACAAAAAATTCGAAGACATGTGACATCTACCAACCCGCACTGGGCCCGCATGGTGGATTAAGGCCCGCTCCCTCTCACAGAGAGGAGGCCTGTGTCCCAGCAGTGGGAATATTATAGGCTGATTATATTAAGTACCTGGTCAAATCGTAGATCTTGGTAGTATCAAGTAGTTGATATGAAAATATCGCAAAAATGGTACAGATAAATAATCTTTAATTCAGTCGAAGCTGCATCAAATCACGTATTGTTTACCAAGTTAGGTATGTTAATAAATTAATCCTTTGACAATTCTTGTTCTGAAATTACCATGTTATATTACACAGTTCTATTAACTTTTTTCAAAAACAAACTGTCAGCTAGTTTCTTCGTGAGTTTAACGTACGGGTATAGAAATGTGTTCTTACTCATGTTTCTTATTAAAAACGTGGCCAGAATAGAATGATAAAGTCAAGAATTTAAGTAGAAATAACAGTGTAAAGTTTTATATTTTCAAACGCAATAAAAACTGGACATTTTCACCTACCTATGCAGTTTAATATAATTTCAAAAGAAATTCATTATTACTGTTACATAGTATGTAATAGAAATTGCACATGATGGCAAAATAAATGAGATAGATGGCAAAGAAGATTTTAATAACAATATGGTATTTTTTACAACAAATCAAGAAAATATTTTTCTTTAAAGCGATTCTTTTTACTCTGCTTTTAAGATTTTATTGTTCCCTTGTGATTGATGTAGGCCTTGTGAATGGCGATTGTAAAGATGTATTTCTCAATCCTGGCAAAAACTGAAATTAATAACGCCAGGCAGAAAAAAGATAAGAATTTGTCCGACTTTAAAAATGAATCCAATACGCTCACCAACCAATGTTTGTGTTGACGATGAAAAGTAAGTTTTGATATTCATTAGCATCAATCTGTAATAAAATTAAATCTTGATTAATGAATATTCTATGCATGGTTTTTACAAGCTGTAAATTAGAAAATCTTATAAACACAGCAGTCAGCTAAATATGGTGCTACAATCTTGTATGCAAAACCAACATTTCACCAACAAACAAACATTGAATATATTTGTTTGTCCTACTTTCTTGTCAACAAGTCAACCGAACTTCGTGATACGGATATATTGAAGGAACCTTTCTTCCGAAAAATTGCGGGTTCAGTCTCAGACACAGATAACTTTACATAGGGAACAAACAAAACTAAGAAGAATAAGACATAGTGTGTATAATAAACGTTGTGTCTTCCACAATACTTCACCCAACAGATTTGTAACTATAAAGATATACGTGACGGTCGTTAAGAAGATGAATGTCTTTTACATAAAATATAGGTAGGTAGGTACTACATATTCGCTTCAAGGTTGAACATAAATTCCACATAAAACAAGGATATATCTCGTTACAGAAGATCAATTCAGAAACTATTCGCTTGCAATATTTTGATGTATATAGTGTATGCCTAAATATTAAATAGAACACAATTGACCAAATAAAATAGATGTCGGGACGAAAGAAAAAGGGTTCATCGAGCAAAAACACAAGTTTTATCATAAAAATATGTCAGAAAAACAAAAGGTACCCAATGGAAGGAAAGAGTACTGCTTCAAAACATTACAATAAAACCTTTTTGTTACAACTGGTAAACAACGAATATCTCTCCCAAGCAGTACCATGACGTCTCGATTATTTCCCCAAAAACTTAATGAAGCCATTCCCGTAAATAATGAGGGTACTATGTCTCACCGAGGCCTACCCTTACCCTACGTCTTCGCAAACACACCCGAATATTAACAGCTATATTAATAAGATTTTACTATTATTACTATTATTGATGTCAAAGTAGAAAATAACTCAAGGATCAGACAAAAAGGTCGTCGGGAGAAAGGACCTTTGGTTATTTGCTTCGTAGGGCGGCCCGCCTAGCTGGGCGGGCGGCAGTTAGGCGCCAGCCGTTGGCTAGGCAAGCCGCGTCCCGACGCGATATTCTATCTCTCGTAAAACAAAATATCATAAACAATACACTGTAACTGTGCTGGTTTTTGTGTACCGTTGTGTATGTGTAGTGTGTGTGGTTTAGGTGTTGACGTGTAAGAATAATTTGGCCAAAATAATTTCCGAGCAATAATATTATTGACGTTTTATGTCGTCGTTAAAAGAGAAAGAAACGCCGAAGTCAATTTAATTAAATTATATTTGATACCCAATATCAATTTCTGATTTAGTATATCTGTATTAAAGCCAAAAATACAGAGATTATTTTTTCCGCCGAAAAACTAGTTCGTCCATATGGACCAAAATGACAAACTGTATCGTATTTTAGGACCAGAATTAAAATACAATAATGACACGTGGTTAGCAGTTCTGTGTGAATACATCCTCTTCAGATTGGCAGTACAAAGATCCGTCCCGCGCTACATTGGCAGAGGTCTCGTCACAAAGATAAAACTTATCTAGCTGAATTTTTACTTAAAATAAAATTAGAAAGAAATCTCGCAATTTTTTACCTGAAACTATCTAAACTGAAATCTCCTAAAGAATTTGCCAAAACCGTTTTTCAATAACCCAAAATAAAAACCTTTATTTCAGTGAAAGCTGACACTAATATATTTTCAGGAGACAAATGCCTTTGTTTTCATCCCAAACTGTAATTTGTCTAAAGCCTTGACTACACAGATTTTTAATCTAGCGTAAGATTAATAGCCTTATGTTTAATTAAAAATATTTTTCGCTGAAAAGATTTTTTATTTTTTTTCGACAATATTAAATGTATCTTGTCTTTTTTTTAGGTAAATTTTAATGCGATCTAATGTTACTTTTGGTATATAAGCCTTGCTTCCTAATAAATTGAAAATAATCCGTCTTAACCTAGGTAATTGGCATAACCAATTAGTTAATTATTGCAGTAGATTAGCTATATTATTACATGTCATTGTGTTGTCGATGTTGTTCCAAAAACAATTATAACATCGACCTCATATATTTTTGTAACTAGCTTTTGCCAGCAGCTCCGCCCGCGTGGATGTCGGTTATCGCGTAAAAAAGTAGCCTATGTCCTTCTCCATATTTCAGGCTATATTTCTGCCAAATTTCATGACGATCGGTTCAGCGGTTTAGGCGTGAAAGTGGGACAGACAGACAGAGTTACTTTCGCATTTATAATATTAGTAGGGATTATTATTTTTTCGTGTTATTTTTAAAACTAATTTACATAAATAAATTAAATTATAATTTTATGATCCATATCATTTTACCTCATGAGACAATCCATTTAAATACTCCTTGGCAGTTTTAAATTCAGTATTAAAAAAAACACTACTATATTCGTTAGATATATGTTTTGGTTTCTTACCTACCACTTGTACAATACATTTTAAAAGACTTAAAAAAAGGTCTGTAGATAATAACCTGTTTCATGATTTTGTATTACATCTTTTGAAAAGCAGTCATGTTGACGTGTTAACGAGGTTGTGATCCTAATGGCCGCTAGCACGACAACTCACTAAATTCAATTAACACAAACATAATTGGTACATTATTGTATGTCTGTCAATCGTTTTAAATTTATGAAGACAGAGTGACATTTAAAATGGTGTTTAGTATTCTAATAGTATAAATATAATCGTGAGCTTGGGCTTTTAATCTCTTATTTATACTTATATTAAAATTGTTGTTCTTATTCTTGTGACTGACTGACTAGACAGAAGATTTAGAAGTTTAGAGAGTTTTGAAGGCTCTATATAGGTTCTACAAGAGCATTATTTTATGGTGACGCAAGGTTTTCCCTGCGGCTGCTCCCGTGTTTATTTCGGAAATTACTACCGGGATAAGAAGTATCAAATTCTCTAACGCAGATCATGATCTACCTGTGTGCCATATTGAATTGAAATCCGTTAGACGTGATAATGCAACAGACAGACACACAGATATAATTACTTTTGCATTTATAGTGTTAAATTGAATTTGCAAAAATAAATCTGATAAATGATGGGTTGTCAAAAATATCCGGTACTTAATAATCCTGATTTATTTAACTATTAAGACTCAACATGTATTTCTTTACCATAGTAGAAAAGGTGGAAAGGTTACAGATATTTATTGAGAAAAACCAACTGTAAAACTTGAACAATATGTCAAGAAAGCCGCGAGAAAAAGCTATTTAGCGTATAAAAGAAACACAGCTGCTTACTGTCCCACACAAGAGTAATAGCACTAGTAAAAGAAATAGCTTGACCGATGGTTGTCGGTAACGCCGGACTAACAACCCGTCTTATTGTTTACCGATGCCAGTTTTATCCGTGGCCGTTCCAATATATTGTTCGGAAAATTTCCGCTATCTTATCCAAGAAACTTGTTTTCGAAAAATGCTAGTTACTTTGTAGCACCCATTTTTTCACGCTAGGTCCTTGTTCGTGTTAGATATGTGTGAAAGATTCTAAAGGTCTGGTTGATCGGATCTGGATACAATCTGGCACACCGATATATCGTATCGTGATTCAACCTACCATACTTTTTTACATACCGTTCCTAAGTTCGGAAATATAATGTAACTACAATGATTACCAATATAGATATCCCAGGAAGCAAGTGAAGCCGCCGGCTTTTGGTTGGTTTAACAGAATGATTAGAAACCGACGTTTTATATATTTTCGCGGTTAAGGTAATTAACTTTTTTGATGAAAACTAGTAAGATTTAGAAGATTCTTGAAGGTTCAATTTCTGCCATAAAAAGTAAAGTTTTCGTAAGAGTTCCCAGATGTTTTGTACTACATAACGTATACAGGTTGGCAAAAAAATCGACACGCAACCTGTTACTGTGGGTTCAGTAGGTATTATGATTGTGAATCCCTCTGCATTGATATTTTTCGTTGGTTATAAATGATGTCCCTCCCACCCTGTATGATCCAAACACATAGGTAGGTAGACCTTAACAAAATATAGGTAGGTAGTATAATTTGGCGACAATTCTTAGCAGCCTGCTATTGCATACGTGGGTTCATATGACGTCATTGTCCAACGGGGGGTGTATGCTAATAGAATTGCATACTCATATGATACGATCACTAAAGACAGGGTGAAAGCACCCATTTTCGTATGAGTCGTTCGTTTACGTCACACGTGACGATTACGCCGCGTAGACGCTGACTCTGTCGAAACTAACGTCACGTTGACGTAGCGTTAGGATAGTGTTAGTACCTATACGTTAAACGAGCACGTTCAATGTGAAAACACAGTTAGCCATATCCGTGCACTTAGATTTCAGTAAGTAATCTCAATTCCACATACAATCAGATTCGGAACAATAAAGAAATATACGCTTCAAAGAAACATTTTTTTGTGTCATGCATAAATAACTGTAAGTAATATCCCGCCCGGAAAAGGGTAAGAGCAACAGTTACCGACGTACTACCAACTCCAACAACCGAATCCACTCGAATGTTCCACTTGCTAAAATACAACATTTTAAAAGTATTACAAAAGTAAAAACCCAAAAGAAACCTTTATGAATATTGATAGGTCTCGACGGGACTCGATTAGAAAACAGATTGACTTCATTTTTAAAAGAAATGGCTGATTTCCCGACGTGTCGGCGTTAAAAAATTAAAAGAGATCCATAGTAGCAGACGATACGTTAAATATTTAGTTTTTATAAGCACGTCTGGGCTAAATACTGTAAAGATTATCTGGTGAATACGACCTTACGATTTCCCAGCTGGCTATAAAATAACTAAAATGACATTCGAACAGTCGAATTAAAAAAGTAGTAGGCGAGGTATTCGGCTGACAAGCCGAAGAAATATGTTAAAAATATAAACGTAGAACGATTTCTAGGAATAATTTATAGTTATAACACAATACAAAGGGGTTTCCTTACTTGATCCCGGTACAGAAAACCGCAGGTACTCATCGATTAACAATAAAAGTCGATAAAAACTTCAGTTTTTGAAATTGCAGTTTGAAGACATTTAGTCTTAGCTTAAAGTGTTAAGTTAACAGTTTTTATCAACTTTTGTTGCTGACTGTACTTACCAAAAACTTGGGTATTGCAAATTCTTGGCGCCCGGGTTTTCCTTTTCTGTTTCCTTTAGATTGATTGTTTGAAAAACTTGCGTTTACTGTTTTAATTATCTTTCACACTGTTTTCTTCTTCTGTCTTATCACGGAGTATCGTATTACCCAGTAACTGGGTCACCAGTCGCTCCACGTGAAATACTAGTATTCAACTGCATCAGGTTAGACTGGAAACCGACCCCATAAAGTTGGGAATATGGGCAACGTACGTGTAAATACATCTTTGCGTGATAAATGATAAATGATAAATGATAAATGATTTTATTTCTGTAAGTAGGTTTGTACAAACACTTTTACACGTCAATCATATTTTTTAAACTAGATGAGGTCGGCGTTTCCTATCTGACTACTCTGAGAAGAAAGGCCGAAACAAACTCAGAGGTCACAGTCTCTTTTAAAGTCCAGACATAATCTTGGTCAGATCATGTGAAGACCATGTGGATTGGTGTCTGAAATGGTCTTTTGAGGAAAGAACCACACAGGTTGAGTGGACCTGTCCATTCAGTGCACGCATGTATCAGTAATCATACGGCTCAACTCAGAACTTGAGGAGCTCAACGATTTGACGAACAATACCAAAGAAAGGAAATTTGGGTAGGCCGCATAAAGTACTCAAACTGCCAGATTAACATTAAAAACGAACTGAGAAAGAGACGAAACACGAAAACAAAAATACCACATAGTCCTCACATTCACAATAATTAAAGCAAAAATAATATTATACTTCTCAAAGTAAATATTCATGTCAAAGTGTTCATGTGAAGTTATAATAATCAAATGTCAAAGTGTAAATAATAATAATCAAATGTCAAAGAGCAAAACAAAGAAAAAAACATTCAGTATACAAAATTGGAGCAGGTCAATCCCAAGCTTTTTTGTCCTCAATATAATCTTTAACGGTATAAAAGGCTTTCAGGCACAACTTACGTTTGATGAATGATTTAAATTTATTGAGACTTAGATCTTGAACATGGCTTGGAAGTTTATTATAAAAGCACAACGATTGGCAATATGCATCACTTTTCCTAGTCTTGCTACTAGTTCAAAATCATCGTCCGAGAAGGCTCCACCTCATATTAACATAGTAGTACAAGTATATTATATAGAATCATATATTTATTATTCGGTTATTCTATTGCATTTGTAAACCACAAAATAATCAAAATCAATCTTTAAATTATTTATATACATCATTGGCGAAAGCACCATAGGACATGGTTCCCATCGCATCGGCTTCCCGTCAGAGTGTCGCACCGGTAACTCTACCGCTAATGAAAAATAGCACAGTCAATAGTGTCTGCTATTGCCAAAAAATATATGGCACTACGGGTATTAAATTCACTATGACATTCTGATTCATCTTCATCCATCAAACAGTCTTCGCCAGCCGCGAGATTATTTGAGCGTTAGATCAAATATTAATTACCAATCTTAACCAAACTGATGAACACGACTCTTTTGACGGTTACAAAAAAAAACAGCTGTTTCATAGAAAAGTGCAAATATCTACATATTATATACCTATTTATTTATTTGAAGATTACTAACGAGGGATATTTAACAATTATTAAAATTTTAGAACTAGGATATCCTAAATAATGTACCAGGAATTTCATCTAACAAGAATCGGAAGCTTGGAAATTTGCAATTGTGTCCAATATAACCCGAAATATTCAAATTGGTGTACAATTAAATAGCGATAGTCCGTGGTCACCAAAACAGAAGAGGTTACTACCAGTACATCTCTGACTATCAATGCTGATGATATACAAACATATTACATGTGAATCAAACTTTTACTATAAGTAAATGTGAAATTTTTTGAATCACACAACAACGGTTGAACGGATTTGGGTGAAATTTGGCGCACAGTTCCGTACATCTAAAACTTAGATCAACATAGGATGTTTTTGCCTCGGTAAGCGGTTATACGTTCCCGTGGGATGAATTCCAACCGCCACGAAGCTGTGGACATAAACTAATAAAGTTATGAACGTTATAACAGGACTTTTCTAACGCTATTATGGACAGAAACTCTTCAAAAACCTTTCGATCGACTAAAATAGCTACGCCTATTTTTAGCATGACCAGTCAACCCAGTCCTGAGGTGCCCACAATACCCCTTTCCTTGCAATTGACTCACTTTGCGTAGGTATATGACAGCCACCTGACGTAGGGTACAAGAGTCCCCCTTTTATCCCCTTATCAACGTCACAAAGGGATGTAACTATATTTTTATATAAGTCTATTCGATCTTTGGGTGAATGGTAATCTCTCTTGGCGATCATTCTCGATGAAATATTTCTTATTCTGACGTTTATTTGATATCTTGAAAGGAACTTAATACGTGAGTTATGTAATGCCTCTCTTTATATGTGCGGAAATCTGGACTTTATTGTTACGATTGTAGGGTATGAAATGGAATGAAATAGTGACTGATAAGTCATTCCTGCTATTGTAACTTTTTAGGGTTCCGTACCTCTAAAGGAAAAAACGGAACCCTTATAAGATCACTTTGTTGTCCGTCCGTCCGTCCGTCCGTCCGTCCGTCTGTCAAGACCGTTTTTCTCAGGAATGCGTGGAGGTATCAAACTGAAATTTCTATATGATACTTAGTTCTACTGTCCCTGGAAGCTGTAGAAAAATCAACCTTCTAAGTCAACGCAATCAAAAGATACAGCCATTTAGGCCGCAAAATTCCGCAAATTTTCGAAACTCGCACGGGAATCAAAACCTACAGGGTACTTCCCGTGAACTTAGAATCTTGAAATTTTGTACGAAGTCACGTCTTATAGTACAGATATATGAAAAATTACGAAAACCGAAATTTTTTAGTTTCGTCATATAAAAAAAAAATTTTGACAATTTTGAACTTTTACTTATATACCCACAGGTTTGTACGGAACCCTCGGTGCGCGAGTCCAACTCGCACTTGACCGGTTTTTTTAAGATTATTATGCCCTGTTTGTCAAAGAAACCGTTTTGGATTTTTAAAACGAAAACGAAATAAGAACAGGCCAGAATAAGCTAATTCTTCATTCAGATCATCAATATCAACAGCATAGACACAAAAAAACCAGTTAATTAATATTTCTTTAAAATATCATACAATTCTAATGAAAATCCGTCGGTTCCAAGGTCCAGCAAATTCCCTTTTCGAAAGACGTAACGCGCCATAGTGGAAAAACACAGCAAATGGGAAATAAATTCCACGTTCTTTCCCGACGATATCCGACTGAGCTCCGAATCCCGTTGAGTGAAAGGTTCATTTTTTTGACGCTGCTAATATTTTAACTGTGGCCTCGACTCTATGGAACTTTAATTTTGACTCTGTGGCATTTGTTTTATTATTGCAAATGGATGATTTAATTATTTATAGCTGAGGTTTTGTTTATTAAGTGCGTTTTAACGGTTCAAAGTCATTATTAATTCAGCTAACTAAATAGACACAAAGTAATACTTAAAACTCTATTATAGAAATACACGTTTTTCGTCCAAAGTAATAAATTCGTACGTCGACTGAAAGCAAACCCTAATTCACACGTAATTGGCATGGAGCGTGTCTTTAGTAACTCATTTTGAAGAAAATTTTGCAATTCAGATCACAACTTTGTAATTTAAATAACAAACCCACCTTTTTTGCTCTGTTAATTCTCTACTACTAAATAAAGATGAGCTATTGTAAGAAAAATCTCCGTAACATTAACCTCCAATATTGAACGAAAATATCTTTAATAACAAATTAATATCTGCTCAACATCACTATATATCAAACAATTCATACCAGAATATAAACAACTCGCGGTTTCAGAGTTCGAACATAGACACGCACACGTGTAGTGGACGACTATGTATGTACACATATATCATCCTACTATCCTATCCTACCTTATCCTATCCTACTAATATTATAAATTGAACATTTTTGGGTGTTTTTTACTCAATCATGCAAAATCGGGTGAATGCATTTGGTTGAAATTTGGCACATGTCTGTGTATGTGTTGTGTGTGTTGTTTACCTGGGTTGATACATAGTATACTTTTCATCCCGGCAGTACATTCTCGTGGGATAATTTCAGACTTCCACCCGGGCTAAGCCACTGGCCAAAGCACACAAGGTGATCGGACCACCTTCTGGGAGGTCTTCCAACTGTACGTCTTCCGGTACGCAGTTGCCACTCCAGAACTTTTCGGCCCCATTGGCCATCTACTCTGCGAGCAATGAGCCCTGCCGACTGCCACTTAAGTTGGCAATTCTTCGGGCTATGTCGGTTACCTTGGTTCTCCTGCGGATCTCTTCAACACCTCGATGTACCGATAGTCGATTTGGCACGGTTGGAGGGACTACAGTACAGCCCATGTCTCGATCGAATCGAAGGATTTTTTTTCGTAGTTCACAAACGCTAAACAGAGACGCAGGTTATACTAATTAGTCTTCTGTATAACCTATCGCAGCGTATTTATGTGGTCTACGGTGGCTAAAGCCTTTACAGAACCCGGCTTGTTCGGGAGGCTGGAAGTCGTCAAACCTCCTCGGTAAACGGTCCGTGATGTCTCTGTAGAACAGCTTGTAGATATGGCTCAGAAGTGAGATGAGCCTATAATTCTTAAGAAGGGCATTGTCACCATTCTTAAAGAAAAGTAACGCCATACCTCTGTTCCATCATAGGCATGGAACAGAGGTGTGACGATACTTTTCTTTTGGCGTTTTGCCCTCGGGTATGACGGAATTGAATAGCTTCTGGAGGGCCTTCAGAATGGGTTTCCCGCTGGCCTTTAAGAGTTCGTTTGTAATTCCGTCATCACTCAGCGCCTTTTTGTTTTTGAGCTGCTTCAGAGCCATCCTAATATCATACAAGCTGACGTCAAGGATGTGAGTATAGTGTCTAGTCCATCTAGCTCTTTGGTCGTTTGCCAGGTTCATAACGGGGTTTCCTGTGGACGTGTATAACTGTCCATAGAACCCCTCAATCTCTCTCAACAGCTCAGACTTGGTAAATACGATCCTGCCTTCATCGGTCTTCAATTTCGTAAGCTGACTTTGCCCAATAGATAGATCCCTAGCAAAGACCTTTGAGCTTTCATTCCACTCTATCGCGTCTTAAATACGTACTGGATTAAAGCAGTGGAGGTCGCTCCACTCCTTTTGACCGCCACAATCATGTATAGATGACAAACCAAAATGTGCCCAGCACGCCACGGTCACGGCTACATGACATACTTATGCGTAAATAAAGCCGCTTGGCGTCGAGGACAAGTTTCTGCTTTTTACACGTGGCGTTCAAAAGATTAAGGACTCAGACATCTGTCTATTAAACTGCTGGTACTCGAGCGCATTGTCTGAAGACTGCAGGACCATTTCGCGCCTCTCCTTCATGAGTTGCAAAGTAGCATCAGAGAGCTTCTTATTTTTATTGAAACGACGGGTCTTGAAAAACTTCGATCTTATCGTATGGACAGTTTCCACCAACCCATCGTTAAAATCGTTCACAGAGCTCTCTAGACACTCGAAACGATTCTAAAGTTCGAGTTGAAAGCTTTCCGAGTCTTGGACTTGAATCGTTGCTGAACTAGAATTCATCAGCCGAGATCTTTCCAGCGATCTTTCCAATTGACCTATTAGGTTAAAAATTATCACTTTTTATTTTCCAGAAATAAACGTACCCAGTAACTTCCGGAAAAAATATGGAAATCAACGATCAGGATTGGTTTATACTTGTTTAAGCTTATAATTTATTTGTAGAGTGTGTGGGTACTAAAAATATTATTTCTTTAGTAAAAACGTGATTTAAAAGCCACTACTGGATTCTGGTACTTAATAGTCTGTATTTCTGTTGATAGATGACAAATAGTTATATTATGTACGAGACTTAACGCAATCTTAACTTCGCCTACGACGACAAAGGACAAACAGTAACCGAAGCAGTCCCCCGAGCCGGCCTCAAACGTATATCACAAACTACGGTAATTACTCCACTGACAATGTTATTACCCTACTGACGAGGTTACCCCCATTCCGGTAGTACAACTCATTACACTAATTCCTCCGAGCTCTCTGCCAAAAGGTACAAAAATAGGTTCTAAATTCATTCTTAAAATAAAAACAATCGTTGGTACAGTCGGGTCGGTAAAGTTGTTCCGCAAAATTAGTGTGATAGCCTCATTTAAAATTATTATTTTAACGGTAGTCTGAATTTATATTTGTTGGTTTTCTTGGTAACTTGGAGGTCTTGGTGAATTCTGGTCCTAATTCGGCAGTCTAAGAATATTTGTGTTATAAAACTTTTTTACGTTTAAACAAGTGTTTAGTGTCTTTTTTTTATAAAATCTAATAACATTAATTCTAAATAACAATAAAGTAATACTTTATGATTCTTAAATCTTATCTAAAACGTAAATGTGAAAAACCACAAAATCTTAACATTGCAGTTGATACTCACAGTGAGGACTCTAAAATACAAAAACAGACACAAACTAATCACAACTATATTTTTAACCAAATGTAAAGTCTGAAAATATTCCCAAATGGCGTCAGCAAACGGCAAAGAAACAGCGAAAATGACAGCGTCAATAGACAGTTTAAAACTATCAAGCAAAAACACATCAGTGTGCTCCTCAAAACACGCATCTTCAGAATCAGTGCTATCTAGAAAAGAGAAAGAATGTCTTCAAATGCAAGAATGCAAGAAAAAACTGCTGGCGATGGAGCCACAGATTATAATAAGGGACGAAAATGTGGTGTTAAGGTCTCCGCCGCAGAAGAAAATTGTAATGCCGCCGACGATCAATGCCGAGGTAAGTGCTCAATATTTAAATGGGGCAATAAGAAGGGATGATTGTGTGCGGGGTCTCGCTCCAGTAACGTGTTTCCGAGAAAACTTATAGCTATAAAAGGAAATGGGGATAATTTCGGAAAGGTATAGTTGTAGTTTGGTTTATTTTTAACAATATTTGAGTCACATGACAAATAACCCAAACCAAATTTTGTTTCAAATTGATGAATCGATAACTTGTATAATTGGAAGTAAAACTTAGAGATCACTTTAGCAGAATCAAAGTAAGTAGTATTGAAGGTGATAAATGATCGCTATTTATATTTGTAAGTTTCTGGCGAATGTAAGTGTAATTTTTCTTCTGAAAGCAAAAAAAATGGACCAAATAGTTTTATTCGGCGATTTAAATGAATAATTACTTCTCTAAAATAATCCTTCTTAGAGACAGAAAAATATTAAAGATTTGCGTTCGACTTTTATTCAACTCAATGTTACCTGAAGGCCAATTCTCGTAACACAATCTAGTCGCAGTGTCATCTCGGCGACAAGATTGCGTTACGACAAATGTCAAAAACTTGTCAAAAATGTATGGAAACTCGAGGTATTTTTGACAGATTGCGACTGAGATCAGACTGTGAACGTTCTTAAAATTAGCAGAATTGCCCCTCTGATCTTCTGTTGTCTTTAAAAACCTAGGTAAGTACGTTGAGTAGTAAGTCTCAAGAGCGCTCTCACAGGTCCACTAGCGCCACTCCTTTAAAAAAATATTATCTCGTGACTGAAAAGGAATTATGAAAAACGGCTCAATCAGCTGTCTCGGTAAGTGTGTCTAGAATTTTCTAATACCTTTTATAAAGTTTCATATTGAGACACGAAGCAACAAAATTCGATCTAAAGAAAAACGGCTACATTCCTCTAGATCGTATTTTGTTGCTTCGTGTGACAGCGTTCTTAAGAAGTTATTGGAGGAAAGGGGAACTAAAAATAGGTCAGGTTAGGCCACTGTGCTTCAGGCTTTTAATCAACTCATTATCACCGACCGAACATACAAATGATTCTTAGGAAGTAATTGGAAGAAATAAACCCATTATTCGTAAATTCAATTAGATTCAGATAAAAGATAGAATACATTCAAATTTAAATACGTATGCAGATTATCTGTAAAAGATCGCTTTTAGCGAAAATACCGTCCATTGTGACACCGCAATGTAACTCTCAAATTTTTCATTGTAATTTATAATGGTGTACTCGTTTTTTTAATGTTAGATTATGAATGTGGATGGCTATAGTAGTAAAGCAGACTAAAGAAATTATAGATGTACTGTGTGAATGATGATATGGTTAGAAAGGGTGTGACTAAGGGGGAGGGTTGTGCGTTTACAAATTTATGTTTTGGCTTCCAACAACACGCTTCGCTTGCTTACTTGCTTGGCTTGGTTTTGTAGACGCAGACCTACCTTACCTCCTCCATCAGAGGCGGTAAGGTGGCGTGGTCTTGAGGGAGAGCGCAACGGTCGTGTAGATCCTCAAGGCAAGTCCGGTGATGTTCCTTCTCGAGGTTGCCGCCCCGTTTTTGGTCTAATTCCATATGAATTAGACGTAACAGAAATCACCGGGCGATCTACCTCAGGGGTGGCGAGGTCATGCCCTTGGGTGTCCACCGTCGAACAAGAGCAGATGATGGACAGCAATGACCTCCCGCGTGTTTGTGCCGTGCGCGGGGACCCGTACGGAGGGATGAAGGAATCCTGGTAGTTGAGTGGAGCAGGTTGCACACAACACACTACTTTGGCCCGGATTTCCTCCTACACGGGAGGTCGTGGTGTAGCTACCCACGATCAATCGGCTGAGGCATCCCATAAGCGGGTTGTCAAGCGAGGGTCGACTTAGTGGGGGAGGGCAGCCGGCGCGGCGTGGGGTCTCGGGATGAGTTGCGGCATAGTCTCGTGTCGTATACAGTCCCGGGATCTTCCGTCGCGTGCGGGCTCGTCAATTTCCTACTAGGTTGATCCTATACCGAAGGAGTAGCTCTGACGTTTGCTCGTTGAACGAGCGACGTCCCCGACTGAGGGCTCCGTGGCGGGTGGAGAGCTCCGACGGTGAATCTCTAACATCCAAACCCATGGACAAAGAGACTTCAAAATCAACCAAACCACAAGCTGCGTCCCACTCGGCGGATGCGCTTACAGAAACCAACGCACCAAAGGCCGCGTCTTCAGATGCGCCTTCCATGAGCGACACAAGGGTTGCGTCTCAGGATGTGCCTAAGCGTAAACCGCCTAAGGCTGCGTCCACAGATGCACCCGCTAATCATAAACGATCGGCTGCGTCCAAGGATGCGATGAGGAAGGCAACCGTAAGGGATGCGCCACAACAGGCTGCGTCCCGAGCGATCCCAACCTCATCTGCGTCCATGGATGCGCCCTCTAACACTACCCTGACCGAAAGGCCAAGGACAGTTCTCGCTCGTGGCGACTCGAGGAGTACTGCAAATGTGGATGCGCCCAAAACACGGGTTGCGTCAACGGCTGCGGTCTCTGAGAGGGACCCGACGAGTCTGGCCAATGCCCCATTGGCAGGAGGATCTAACTGGCAAACAGTGCCATATAAAAAGACGTCCCACAAGGCGGTGTCGGCAACGGCCGAGACGCCCAAAGGCGAGGCTGCCACCGGCACGAAGCGCAAGCGCAGCGCGAGGCCAAGAGGACGTAAACAACAAAAAAACACCAATATGGTACCGCCGGCCCGGGCGCAGAAGCGTACGCGTCCTGAAGATTCCGTCACACCAACGGGGATTAGCAAGAAGAGCAAGCATGCCCGCTCCCGTATGGTTGACGGAACTTTGGTGAGCTACGCCGAAGCGGCCGCGTCGTTTAGAACTAACGAGCTGTGTGTCGCCGTCATGGCCGAGCCGTTTTCGGACATGACACAGGAGCAAGCGGAGGGGATTCGTCTAATGATTGAGAACCAGCTCCGGGCTCTGTTGATGGCAGCTCCTGATCAAACGGACACAAACACTGCGATCCACTTTAGAGGCCGGGCCCACTTCGCCGAAGGCGTCCTCAAAACGTGGTGTGAGGACGACTTCACACTGGCTTGGCTCAAAGGGGTCGTCACTAACATATCGTCCCCGCTCCCGGGGACCAAGCTCACCGTTCGGCCCCAAGCCGACATACCTAAAAAGGCACTGTGTATGCTGTACGTCCCGGAGACCACCGAGGACACTACACAGCTGCTTAGGTTGTTGGCAAGGCAGAACCCGAATCTAAGGATGAACACCTGGACTCTGACACACGAAAGGGTTAGGCAGGAGCCCCCGGGTACCTGTCTCTTCTTTCGTGTGCCGGAGTCCATGGTCAAAACCATAAAGGACCAGCAGCGGCGGGTATACTACCTAATGGGTAGTCTATACATCCGCTTCCTGGAGGAGGGTGGAACCAGGGACGCTGCCGCTGCGTCGACATCAGCAACAGCCTCGAGGGCGCCTGGGAGGGAGCCTGGTCCACCGCTGCCTGGACGTTCCCCGTCGCCTCCAGCGGTGGAGAACGTTGGGGAGGCGGTGGAGTTGGCAACTTCCATGGCGGCACTGGAGGTTGTCTCAACAGCGGGATCATTGGGAGATCCCCCCTCGCCCGGTCCAACATCAGACGAGGACTGCTTTCCGGCAGGGGAGAGAAGTGAGGGCGAGGACAGCAGCCTCTGCTCCTCTCCTTTGCGGGACTAACGTCCTGCAGACCAACCTCCAGCACAGCCAATCTGCGTCGGCCACCTTGCGCAGAGTGCTGGAGATAAAACATCAACAACCGAACACCATCGCCCTCATCCAAGAGCCGTGGATCAGGGGTGGCAGAATATGCGGCCTTGGTAACATCGGAGGTAAGTTGCTGCTAGATACCTCCGTAAGTAATCCGCGCACTTGCATTTTTGTCCCAAAACATGTACCTAACCTTTTAATCAACGAATTCTGTTCAAGGGACCTGACAGCAATCAGGCTTTTCAGAACCGAACAGAAACTCCCGGACATTGTACTAGCCTCGGCATACCTGCCAGGCGACGAGGACGTGCCTCTGCCAGAGCTCGCCTCATTGGTCGAGTACTGTGAAAAGGAGAAACTGGAACTAATCATCGCGACAGACTCCAATGCGCATCACACGCTCTGGGGTAATGTCAAAACCAACAACCGAGGTGAGGTAATGCTTGATTTTATTCTTAGTAATAACCTGGTTTTACTCAACACAGGTTCCGAACCTACTTTCATAAACGCGAGATCGCAAACAATAATTGACTTAACTATAGCAACCATAGGTATTTCCAACTCCATACAGGACTGGCATGTGTCCAACGAAATATCATGCTCGGACCACAGATGGATTCGCTATACCATTAACTTCAATCTAACCAAACCACAGCCAAGAAGGGTTCCTCGCAATACCGACCAAGCCAAGTTTATAAAACTCGTCGAGGCTGAACTAGGTAGACTACCCACCCTTCCGGCTGAAATACCAGTAACCAATTTAGACGAACATGTAAACAACATCACATCCATCCTTCTCTCTAGCTATGAGCAGTCGTGCCCCCTGACGGTACCTAGGCAGGGAGCTCGCCATTCCTGGTGGGGTCCTGAGCTGGAAAGGCACCGACGCAAGCTGAGAAGACTGTTCAACAGAGCTAGGAACACACGGTCGCCAGTAGATTGGGACTGCTATACAATAGCTCGTAAAACTTATAAAAAACTGATACGCCTAAGAGGAAAGAATAGCTGGAGGCGTTTCTGCACTAACATCGAAAGTAACAACCAGGCAATGAGGGTTAAAACCTGTCTTGCTCAAGACAAAGACCACTCAATAGGATGCCTGAAAAAAACAGATAACACCTACACTACAAACGACGCTGAAACAAGCGAACTACTTCTAACCACCCACTTCCCAGGATGCCAGATTGCCACCCAGCAAAGCTGGGAACCACATAGGGAGAGGGCCACGAGTAGCCTGGATTGGGAGGTGGCGTTAGAAGTAATTGACAAAGACAAGATAACATGGGCAATCAACACCTTCTTACCTTTCAAGGCAGCAGGGCTGGACGGTATTTTCCCAGCTCTGCTCAGGTGGAGCCAAGATCTACTGGCTGATTACCTCCTTAAGGTATTTCGAGCCTGCCTGGCCCACCGCTACATCCCCTTGAACTGGCGGGAAGTAAAAATAATTTTCATACCGAAGCCGGGCAGGGGTGACTACACCCAACCTAAGTCTTTTAGACCCATAAGCCTCTCCTCGTTCTTCCTGAAGACACTGGAGAGGCTGGGGGATAGGAAGATTAGGTCCCAAATTTCGGTACATAGACCCTTACATCCTAATCAACACGCCTACTGTGCAGGCAAATCAACTGAATCAGCACTCCATAGCGTAGTTTCACGCATAGGAAGTGCTCTTAAAGCAAAAACCCCAACCCTAGGCGCCTTCATTGATATAGAAGGTGCTTTCGATAAAACTAACTTCGCCAGCATCGAACAGGCACTTGCCACGCACGGTGTTGCGCGAACACTCACAGAATGGATCAATAACATGCTAAAATACCGTGCTATTCGATTTACCGTGAACACCACCACGCGAGGTATCGTAAGTAGAGGCTGCCCACAGGGTGGGGTGCTGTCACCACTACTGTGGAACTTGGTCGTAAATGAGCTCATCGCAGAGCTCAACGCCAGCAGTCTGTACTCGGTGGGATACGCGGACGACATAGCAATTTTAATCTCGGGGAAATTTGAGGGCATCTTGTGTGATCTCATGAGAAGTGCTTTCAAAATAATCGAGAGTTGGTGCACTAAACACGAACTATCGGTTAACCCCTCGAAAACAGAACTAATAATGTTCACCAACAAAAGAACCCTGGGACCCCATAGGCTTCCAAAACTCTTCAACACAGAACTAACACTCAAAGACGAAGTCAAGTACTTGGGGGTGATCCTTGACAGCAAACTGCTCTGGAACAAGCATCTTGACTACAAACTCAATAAAAGCACAATTGCACTATACCAATGTAAAAAAATGTTAGGAAAAACATGGGGGCTTTCTCCGAAGATTACCCTGTGGCTATATAAAGCGGTGATCAGGCCAATGTTGGCTTATGGCGCTCTGGTTTGGTGGACGAGGACCGAGCTCTCAACCACCATTACTAGACTACAGCGCTTCCAACGACTGGCCTGTTCAGCTACCACTGGCTGCATGAGAACCACCCCAACAGCAGCCATGGAGATAGCCCTTCAATTAACTCCCCTGGACCTGTACATACAGCAAGAGGCCGCACTAGCTGCTATCAGGCTAATGCATCTGGGCATATGGGGCAAGAATTTAACCAGCCCACACGCTAAAATCCTGGACCGGGCGATCGAGTACCAGCCACTCATCGCTGCCCCGTGTGATAGAACACCAAACCAACCTATGTTCAACAAAAACTATATTATACAAACAGTAGAGGAAGAAAGGGATCAGTCGGGAGCCAATGAAGTGCGCATCTACACAGATGACTCAAAAACACAAAACAGTTCAGGTGCTGGCGCACACTCCCTTGACCTCAACATCAACTTTCACATACCGCTAGGCACACACAGTTCAATCTTTCAGTGTGAATGTGTTGCCTTAACACAAGCCGCTACAGCAGTAAAGCGCTTAGGCATCCGGAACTACGGCATTAAATTCCTATCCGACAGCCTATCTGTGCTCAAAGCTTTAGAAAACAAACAAACTAACAACAAACTAATTTTTGAGTGCCATCTTGCCCTGGAGAGTTTATCGACGTCCAATCGTATTGCACTCCAGTGGATCAAAGGGCACAGTGGATCTTTAGGCAATGATGCCGCAGATGAACTTGCGAAGAGAGGCTCTGATATGAAAGTGCTAGGCCCGTACCCACTTCTCCCCCTGCCTTTCTCACAATTTCGTGCGTGGATTCGCCAAAGGTCGACCGAACTCCATAACAACAGATGGTCACGGGCAACAGACTGTAGACAGTCAAAATTGGCTTTACCAACTGTACACCCGCGATTAACCAAAAAACTTCTCAGCCTGAGCAGAAATAACCTTAGAATAATAATAGGAACAATTACGGGCCATAACACCCTTAACAAACACCTTTTTAACATAGGCGCCACAGACAGCCCGCTTTGCAGGGGCTGCCTTGACGCCGAGGAATCAGCCGCCCACGTCATCCTGGAATGCGAGGCCGTGGCTTCTCAACGCGAAGAAATCCTCGGAACAGTGAGGTCGCTCCGCGAAGCCTGTGAAGCTCCCAGGAAGCTTCTGTGCTTTTGGGCGGAGCTAGGCTGGCTCTGCTAGCCAGCATCCCCACGCACAACGGACCGAATGGGAGTCTACGTGCGGAAAAGGGAGTCCCATCATCATCATCATCATCATCAAGGGTGTGACTACGACGATGATGACTAATAGAGAAGTGTGGACGAAAAAACAAATTAAAATGGAATAAGGCAAGGAATGATGAATTTATATTGGTGTTGTGGTACCGTATCGTACTGCATACAGCACAATAGTGGTGAGACATTGACCTTGAGCTAGCATAGTACCGAGTTTGAATAGAATAAGAGGCCAGCTTATACCTACTGCAAAGGATTCGGCTCAAATTGCAAAAGACAGAGAAAAATGGAAGAAAGACGAAAGGAGAGCTCTTTGTCGTGTAGTGAGACACAATAGTCAATAATAAAAATGAAAATGATACTGGTTTTGTTACTACTGACGTGTGTATTCTATCAATCTACATACGTTCACATTGCAGTAACCACAGCTTGTCCCAACTCATCTACCATTTATTGTGAGACAAAAGTTGTGTGTTAGAAACTTAAATTGTCTGACGTGGCCTCTGAGACTGAAAGTTCGTCTAACTTTGATACTAATTCCAGAATTTCGTATTAAACTATTACTGACTTATTTTGCTACCCGCATCTTCTTGTGTCGTGAGTTGACGAAGTCAAAAGGCTTTTCTTTGTCAGTAATTTGTCATTTGAAGTCGCTTTATAAATGGATAAATGCTTTCCATGGTCATTTGATAATAAATAACGTCTATTATTTCTTAAAATCTTTAGTTAGTATTGCAATATTATCTATTCGGGGTTTCGTATGCCAAAAGGAAAAAAGCGGATCCCCATATAGGATCACTTCGATGTACATCCCTTTTTCTCGGGAACGCGTGGAGGTATCATGTTGCAGTGGCGAAAGCAACATATAACACGATTCTTACGGTCTCTTTGGTGATTTGCATCAGCAACTCTAACGCTATTGAAAGATTTCACGACAATATTGTCTACTATTGCCAAAAAGTATAATAACACTACGGGTATTTAATTTAATACAACATTCAACCAACAAAAATGCTTATATTTAGCTCTGTATTAGAACAATAAACAATGTTCTAAATTAACCCGGCGCCATAGTCCGGAACTGAAAATTCATACAACAGTGATCCCGTAATGATGTCACTTTTGGTCACGTGGTACCCCTTGATATGGACGAGAGTAAGCTGCTGTATAACGGGTTATGATAGAGACAGATATAGAAAAATGCGTCAGCGAGAACGAGATGAAGGAATATTGCACATTTTATTTGGTTTTCAGCTGTTCAATTTTATTGTATTTAATTCTTTACATTCCTATATTAATTTTATAACGATAGTAAGTATTCTTTATTGATAAGTCGGTAATTTAACGCCGACTGCGCTTCGGCTTCTCTCTTAGAAAAATTGACACCTCGCCGCTGTCATGTTGAATCTCCTTGGAGCTCTAAAAAAATCAACTTCTACGTCAACGTAATAAAAAATGTGGATATCTAAGTCGTTAATTTTGGTCACTCACAAGTAAATCAAAACCTACAGGGTACTTTCCAGTTGCTTGGAATGAAATGACATGAATTTTCACAAGGCACAAGATCTCACGTTACAAGTAAAAGAAAAAGTTCGAAATCGTAAACTTAGACAGTTTCATCACTCTTTTTTTGCGATTACAAACTTCTATTTATAGTTGGAGAATTAAGTTTGACGTTTATGACGTATGACGTATGTGACGTATATCGATGGATGGGGAGAACATGTTTTTCAACTGCAACGTTAAGTTTGTTCTTGGGATTATATTCATCCCAACTACGGAACCCTTCATTTTGCGTGGTCCGACAGGCACTTTGCCGGTTTTTATTATAATGTCATCTTCAAATTAGCTTTTGGATCTAAGCTATCTCTTGAAAAGGGGTAACTGTTCCCAATTTGGCACTCTCACAAGCTGGCACTAGTAAACTGCCCATTATGACCTGGGTTGAATATGAAACTATCATTCCCACTGTGAAGCGAAGATCCTAACAATGCTATACAATATGTTTTCCAAATTAAACTGTCTTGCATTCAAATAACAACTGTCATTCATTGACAAATCAAATCAAAATATTTTATTTCACATAAACCTGCATGGGCACTTAATGGACAATTGTATGAAATGGGTATAACACGGCAAAATAACATGGTATGACTGTACTTACATCGAAGAAACTGACAGTTCAAATACAAAATCACCTCGAATTCAACACATTTCGCTCCCAGCGCTAAAAATTTAAACTAAAAATAAAGTACACGATATTTCACTTCCTATTACTTATAATCCCCCACTTACAATGACCTCATTTATTTAAGAGTTTAATGGCC
This sequence comes from Polymixis flavicincta, assembly GCA_949987655.1. NCBI lineage: Eukaryota > Metazoa > Arthropoda > Insecta > Lepidoptera > Noctuidae > Polymixis > Polymixis flavicincta. The sequence continues at coordinate 23,935,862 of OX465188.1, read as the reverse complement.
TGGATCGTATCTTCGTGAAGTTTCATCTGATTGGAGCATCGGGATCTAAGTTCGTACGTAAATCAAGGACTTTTTCCGATATTAGGACGCGCCGGGCCCCCGGGTCTCGGGGTATTGCTGACGATGTGAATCGTAAGTGCTCTTCATCTTCGATTTCTTTTGAGAGGAAAAAGTTTCTAAGTGTGAATATTAGGTGTCAATGGCAATGTGCTCAAAAGGTTATGTAGCCTTTTTTAGCTTGATTTTTTTTCTGACAGATATTGCCAAAAATATTGAGTGTTTCATTTTTACCTCATTATCCCAATCAGCCTCTAATGTTTTCATTACTGGGACAAAGACCACCTTTAGTGATGCAACGAATACTACTTTTACGAATAGGTACGAATATACGTTTACGAGAAGACATTTTCTATTCAACTTCAACTTCTTTCACTTCGCAGGAACCTCAGAAAATAAATAAAACAAAACTCTCTTGCTTGACTTGTGTGTGCTTCGTTGTGCTTGTTTGTTTCGACTGACAAATGAAATGAAAGGAATGAATGAATGAATCGATCCATGGTTCGTAATGATAGGGAAACTCCCGGGCTGCGGCACTGTATAAACTATGGCCGGGGGAGTCCCCCGTCGCGTCGTCCTTGCGGTTAAGGCCCTTGCATACGTCGTATTTTTACGTGCCGACGACGCGCGTTTTCCAAGTCTGCCAGTAATTAGATTTGCGTACAAACATATTAATTTTTAAATATTCGTATTAGTATTCTCCGAATACGAATATTCGTATTCGTATTCGTTGCATCACTAGTTATAATCCACCACGCGGGCCCAGTGTGGGTTGGTCGATGACACACGTCTGCGACTTTTTAGTTCTAAGATATGCCGGTTTCCCTCACCGTTTTGACAGTAGTCGTGATGAAATTAAAAACACAAAATAAAGTGCTTGCCTGGGCTCGTATTCACGACCCGTAAGTCGAAGCCGATACTACTGGGCCACTACTGCTCTAACCGGTATTACGCCATTATTGGTGGCAAAACAAAAAAACATCGGAGAATATGCCATAATCATCATGTTTTGCAGACGGATTCTTAACGCCTCATTTTGTTAATAACCCACAGGAAAGACGTTGGCTTTGATAGAATCGAATAAATTGAAGGTCTGACACCTGTAATTAAAACAAAAAATAGCCTGTTATTTTATAATATTATAAATGAATTTTCTTACCGAGAATGCACGAACATTAATTACCTACTACGTTAGCTCGAGACGAAAATGAAAAATTAATCATTATATTTATAGCCTATTGGGGGCCCAGTGGTAACGGCTGCGACTTACAAGTCGTAGGTCGTGGGTTCGAACCCAGACAGGCGCTTTACTTTATGTAAATTATTTCTTCAACACTGCCCTCAAAACGGTGAAGGAAAACATCGTGAGGAAACCGGCATGTCCTAGAACCAAACATTCGAAAACATGTGATATCTACCAACCCGCACTGGGCCCGCGTGGTGGCTCACGGCACACTCCTTCTCATCGAGAGGAAGCCTGTGTCCCGGTAATGGGGACATCAAAGGCAGATAATGTATACCCTATTGTATAGGTCCTTAGCTACGAAGAGTTCTTATAAACATAGTATGCGCAATACAATAAAATAAGTTTCGTAAGTTAAGAAAAATATTTATTTTCGCTCCTACAAACCCGTCTGAACCCTGTTTCAATTCCCCTATCGCCCATCTATCTAACGTACAACAATGCATTCTACCTACTTTAATATATTGCAGTGTACGAACACTTGACTGACGTTTACAAAAGCCACATTTTGGCAACCCTCCGCCGCGTAGCAAAACAACCCAAGTAACAAAATATTACTTTGCATAAAGGTTTACTTTGCCCCAATTTCTATATACCGGGAATTGAAGAATAATATACTTAGGTACGATTTTTCTTTTGTTTTTTTTCTGGTATGTCGGGGATGGTTTGGTGTGATACTGGATAAACAAAGATTCTGTTCATTGGTTCAGTGGAACTAAGTGGATTTTGCTCCTCTCATACAAAAACTGCCACTAGCTATTCCTGGGAAATTTCTTTGTTTTGATGTTGAGGTACTGTTTTTTTCAAACAAGGGAATTCTGACTGATACAAGATCTGGCAGGACTCTAATAGAATTAAGCCATAAGAATAAAACTAGTGATAGTGAATATTAATGACACTTCGACTTTCTGAAAGAGACATTTCTGTTTTATGAAACAGGCAACGCCATACAAAGCCGAAGTTTATCTAAAAATGACGACCCATATTGACGACCATGTACATTATTGTTCGAAAGTCTGACAAACAGTCTTACCAAAGGGTCGTGTTACCCAGTAACTGGGTTGTGGAAGTCAGATAGGCAGTCGTTCCTAAAATACTGGTATTCAGCTGCATCCGGTTAGACTGGAAGCCAACACCAACATAATTGGAAGAAGGCTACGCAGATGATGATGACGATACATTTTTATTACAGTCAAACAGTACTGTACTTTCTTTCTTAATTATAAGTGATGTAGGAGAAGCGAGGCGTTGTTCCAAGTAACAACCTTTGCCAATATCCTAAAGAGGTAGTAAATTTGTATGTAGGGGTTAATTCGGAATTACAGATCCGATTCCGAAAATTCTGGCATCAATGGGAAGCTACAGTATTGCTAAGTGGCGTAGGATATACATATTTCATGTTTAAACACGAAATTTCACACGACACCAATTCGCAGGCAGGGACAGAAAAGTAAAGGGAGGGCGTTTTGGGGACTATCTTATGTAATTTTCACGTTCGAAAAGTGCTGATTCTCAGCCTAGTTTGAATAAATGAGTTTTCATTTTGATTTTAAAATACGACGTAAATAAATTATACTCAGATCTAAAAGAGTTTTCACTCTTTTAGGTTTTTACAGCATTCATTTCAAGTGAAAGAGTAAGAATAAATTACAGATACTCAAGTGACTGCAACGCAATCATTCAGAACAACATTATCTCCAATTTGCAGACATTTTCAAGAGCCGTGAGAGTTTCAAGTACAAAACAATTTATTGCGTTGTTCTTGAAAATAAGACTTTATTTTCATAGCAGTTAAGTTGTATTAAATTTTAACAGGTGCTTTGTATACTTTAGTTCAGTAATTTATACTTCATCGTATTTAACTGAACTGAAATCATTATTGAAGACGGGTTTTATTTTCACTCTTTAGCAGTGCAAGTAAACAGTATATTGTATACGTTGAAAATATTGTATTGTTTTTTATAAAGCCAGGAATACACATAAATGCTGATTTAATTTTGAGCAGATGCTACCTACTGGCACACAATTAGATAGATAGGTAAACTACTCTTTTTTACGATAAATGATATTATTTTTAGGTTTGTATAAACAGTTTTACACGTCAATCATATTTTTAAAACTTAAAGATGAGGTCGGAGTTTCGTTTCCTATCTGACTACTCTGAGAAAAAAGGCCAAAACAAACTCAGAGGTGACAGTCGCTTCTAAAGTGCAGACATAATCTTGGTCAGATCATATGAAGACCATATGGACTGGTGTCTGAAATGGTCTATTGAGGAAAGTACCACACAAATTAAGTGGACCTGTCCAATCACTGCACGCATTTATGAACACCATACAAGTTAATGGTAATGAATTGACATGTTTATACGTAAAAAAGAATTGTTATTTGTTCACACAAGATGCTACTTACAAGCAAACAGCCATACTTTTTAATAGTGGGTGTATGTATTTCACACATAACATAATATCACGCCTTCTTTCCCCGAAGGGTTGTGCGGAGGTGTAGTTATAGTAGACCCACATTTCGCCATTTATCTTTAAGTCCCATGTAAAAGGGGCGAGCCTATTGCCATCAACCGGACTCAAATCCGAACTCCAGGGTGCTGAGAAATTCCAGATCGAAAAACCCAATATCACTTTACCCGGGAATCGAACCCAGGACGCCATGCTCGCTTGCGACCACTACACCAACGAGGCAGTCATAATATATGTACCTATTTTAGTTTAATGTAATCAACCAATTTCTTACCAGATTATTAATTAATACACTTATTTACCTAAGTAGGCGTTGCGTCCAAAATCATAATTTAAACACAATTCGTGTGAGACAGTCCCAACCCTAAAATAGAATCTGTATCTATTAAAATAAATCGGGATCCAAATACTTCCATTTCACCCCGAAACTTTTGAAATAAACTCGACACTTTCAACCCCATTCAACCCCGTTCCTACCTACACTACAACCCAGGTCCTCCAATACCGTAATGGACGGCTTAACTGATTAAATTAGGCCCTTTTCACAACGTAAGAGACAAGCCCGGTCGTCGGCCCCCGCCTTAGAATTTAAGGCAAGTTTATTGTATTACCAAAGGATATTCGCGTCAGGTCGTATTAAAATTCGAAGGTTTTCATAGTACATTTGGCTGGGAATCGGTTGGCAGGATTTAAAACGACATTTTAGTGGCCCGGTCGGTACGTGGTAAGTGCTCTCTCTGCGAAATATTTCTGGCTTGGTTTTGACTGTGCCATTTTCAAAAATGTGGATCTGCCTACACTGAAATTATCCTACTTAATATTATAAATGTGAAAGTTTGGATGTTTGTTACTGAATCACGCTTAAACGGCTGTACCAATTTGGATGAAATTTGGCACACAGATAGTTAATAATTTGGACTAACATATAGGGTCCCTTTTATCTCCAGTAGGTAGTACCTTTCCGTGGAATAATTTCTGACATTCACACGGGCGAAGCCGCCAGCAAAAGCTAGTAAAAAATTTAAGTGTATTTATATTTTCCTACATTCATAGCTTAAAGGACATATTCAAGTCACTATCCATTAAAGTATGCATGTCGTTCGTTGCGAAACAAACGACATACCTACACACTTTAATGCAGTGTAATAGGTTCCCATGAAAATGAACAACTACTATTGGATCATGAAAATCATCTGCCTAGCCTTTTCAAAACTATTTTAGGATGGGCTTCCAGTCCAGTAGGATGCAACTGAATACCAGTATCTTTTCACAGCGCAACTGCATAACTGACCTCTAGAACTCAGTTACTGTGTAACACAATGCCCCTTGGCAAGGCTGGTTGTCAAGAGACTATCCTTAACATCTGACAAACATCTACAAATGACAGCCAGGACTAACTTCTTATCGTGCTTTCTGAGCCACGGAGCGGCCTCGGAAAGCACGTTAAGAAGTTAGTTAGGGTCTCGGTATGTAATAAACGGTCACCCATCCACGGACTGACCTGACCTGGCGTTGCTTAGCCACAATCCCCTCTCGAGGTGTTCAAACATTAGCACTAGCTGCGTTGAAATACATCGTCGGATATTTAAAAAAAAATGCTGTTTCGTCCATTTTGACCGCGTAGATATTTCATTTTTCTATAAAACACGAAATACATTTATTTTTTGTTCTTATTTCGTTATTTGTTCCATAAATAACCTTACACAGTTTATGAAACTAGATTAAAATAAAGCCAGCGAGGGATTTGACAAAAAACAAATTGTGAAAAAGTGAAGGTGGTTTTTCTATGGTTATGTTCAGTAATATGACCTACAACATGCAATGTTATTGATGAAGGAATTGTTAATGTACTTGCTAATGACAAAACTACTTGTTCCTAGGAAAAGCTTAAGGAAACACGAACACGTATACCTGAAGTAGCATTCTGACATAGATTGTTGAAACGACATTTGTGAGCGGTTTTAAAATAATGGGCATTGATTATTTATCCCCCATCATGTATACCTACATAATTATAATTGCGTTAAATCAAATGAGAAATTAGAACTCATAACTACAACACTCAAGGATGTCACATATTGCAACAGCGTCAGTCAACAGTTTTATATTATTTTTGTAATATGCTAATTGATCAATCATATGATTATTAGCAAATATCAATAAAATGTAATGATGGATTATATCATTAAATACTATAAGTACACTACTGCCCAACCCTTTGGAGAAACAAGGTGTGACGTTAAGTTACATTTACGTAGGTAAACCTAATTAAATGCAATGAGTGCACTTGATGTCTTAAATAAATGTAGCTTTGAATATACGCTTTTAGAGAGCATGATATCTAAATGTGTAACCCCAACAATGGTACTGGTAGGTACTGGTAACATGAAATGCAAATTTTCTTCGTAGCATATCGATTGCAATTGCGAAGATCGCCCTGAGGACATGGTGGAGCATACGGTGGAGGTCTGCCCGACTTGGGCGGAGCACCGCCGTGTCCTCGTGGAGGCGATCGGCGGCGGCGATCTCTCGCGTCCGGCCCTGGTCCAGGCCATGGTACGGAGCGAGAGTGCATAGGTAGCCGTCACCTCCTTCAGCGAAGCAGTGATGCTCGCGAAGAGGGAGGCGACGTGATGGAGAGGCAGTATATGCGCCCTCACGGCCTTAGTCGCTGCAGGAGACGCCCTGGGCGTCGGCAACTCAGGCTGATTTCCGGCCACCGTAGGCGTGGGCTTGCGGACGGCGAGTAATGGGTAGCTCGCTGTTCTGTAAGGAACAAGCCCAGGTCGACATCCCGTTGTGTTCTACGCGCGCCTCAAAGAGATGTCAGCACAAACCGATGGGGCCCGCAAGGGCCGATGCCTGTCAGGGGTGCGGGTTCGTTTGAAAGAGATACCACAGCCCCTGGCATACGGGCTAATGAAGGAACACGGGTGGGTTTTAGTCTGTAAAAGTCTGACACGCCCTCCTGCTCCACCCAGAGTGGAAGAAGTTATTTGATGATTTTCCAACCAAAAAAACTCCGCGAACTCCGCTCGCTGACACAGTATGGTATGCAAGTAGGTGGATTATTTTTTTAACTTTATGTATTTAATAAACACTTTATTCTTCAGAATTTTTAAGTAGCAGCTCGTATGCATTTGTGCCCATTGATGGCAATAGGCTCGCCCCCTATTACAACAAGACCTAATCATAACTGGCGAAATGTGAGTGTACTACGTTTAGGTACATTGCTGCCTAACCCTTCGGGATATACAGGCGTGATGTTGTTACGTAAAACACTTTCATAAAACTAAAACGAAATCGTCTTTAACCCTAGTAATCACCTTTCCTAGCGTACATTTACCCTATTTCTATCATATAGCTCAGTAGCCTTTCTCTAAAAGGACATTCAAAAGTAAATACAGTACAGTTTTACGCTCATCGCATTAGCTAGGGATTGTAAAAGTCAACCGTTCGTTACTTTAAACCCGCAGGTGATCGGTAGCGACCTGCCAATATTTATGAACGTACTACACCGGGACTGAGTTTAAACTAAGGCCCTAGCATGAACGAGCGACATAAGGCTCCGTACGCGGCCATGCCATGGTATGTACGAGTACGATTCAAAATTCGTTCGTTTTATGTTTCGTTTACCCTGTGACTATGAGGAGTGTACGACTAAACGCCGACAGACACTACGCTGACAAGACTTTACTTCGACGAGACTCTTCGCCGACAGGGCTCATCAGCGACGCAACGTGTCTCCGATAGTCAGAAAACCGTTAGGTGATAATCTATCTTGCGAGTGAACCGTAACATACTGCTTACAATTTAACACATTATTTTTCGGTAGATTATAATCTATCGAAGTGAAACCGTCAAATTGTGAACTGGTATCAAGACGGATAGTACCTTGCGCTGTTACTAAATAGTCAAGTAACTGCCACTAACATGGAAGTAGCGCTCGCCGGCCGCTGCCGCAGCACCGCATGCTCGAGCGACACGTGTCTTGCGACGACACTTGCGTCAAGTGAAACGCGTGGATGTCAATTGTTTCTATCCGTTGCTGCGCAAGCCACGGTGGTAGTTTAGTAAGGAAGGTATATTGATGATTTTATTGATTATAATTTAGAACAGAGTATGGACAGCAGTGGTAGCCCAGTGGTAACGGCCCCTTACTCACGAGTAGTAGGTTCGACCCAGGCGGGCGCTTTACTTTGTGGAAATTATTTCATTACTACTGCTCTCAAAACAGTGAAGGAAACGATTCGAAGACATGTTACATTTATTTATTTATAACAATTGTTACACAACACATCATCTAGCTACAAACAAACATCTACCAACCCGTACTGGGCCCGCGTGGTGGATTACGGTCTACTCCCTCTCACCGAGAGGAGGCCTGTGTCCCAGCAGTGGGAACATTATACGCTGCTCATGTATATGTACTCGTATTACGGTCGCGGGCGACGGGGTAAACCTAACGGAAATTCGCGCATTTCAATTTAAAATCGTTCAAATGCATATCATGTGTTCTGCGCACGTTTATCTTAGGCCTACTGGACACGACCGTTATAGCAGTGGAGGGACTGTTGGTAGTAATACTATAAGCTAGGTTCAGTTACAGTACAGAATAGTTATGTATGCAGTTGCAATTGTTACTGTGGGGCTCAGAACCGTTTAACGTAAAGGGTATTTAATTTACATATCAAGTCCATGGATGCTTTTGATGATAGCAAACTACAAGGGAACAATTCTGCGCTCTCTACAGGCATACATGCTACTTACTTTGCCTACTTACTGCTCATTGCTCAGTAGTAATACGCGCAATGAAGAGATCCGCAGGAGAACCAAGGCAACCGACATAGCCCGAAGAATTGCCAAACTTAAGTGGCAGTGGGCAGGGCGCATTGCTCGCAAAACAGATGGCCGATGGGGCCGAAAGGTTCTGGAGTGGCGGCTGCGTACCGAAAGACGTAGAGTGGGAAGGCCTTCCACAAGGTGGACCGATGACCTTGTGAAGGCCACGGGTATCCGCTGGATGTGGGAAGCACAAGACCGGTCGAAGTGGAGGAGCCTGGGGGAGGCCTATGTCCAGCAGTGAACGCCCTTCGGCTGAAATGATGATGATGAAAACTCGCACCAATCGACCTACAAGGTTAAGCTGCGCCTTCAGCGGGTTTTCCGTGAAAACTGACTCCAAGATAGCTGGGAAAAGGCTAGGCAGATAGGCTAGGTAGATTAACGTGTAGGCGCCTACTTCAGACACAAAATGTCTTATTATACTAGTAATTTCCCAGCACATCCTACATCTCAAATTGATTGCGAGCTACCGCTATTTAGTTTGCCTGACATATACAATAATTTATTTATAAAATGTAAAGTGTGTCAAATTGTAATTAATGAAGATTTCTTTAGTAATGTTTAATTTGTAATCTTAATTTTTTTTATCTCTTATTGTGTTTGTATTAATTTATTAAAATTCAAATATTATTTATGTTACTAACTAACTAAATATTAATATTAAGTACTCAGTTTATACATATTTTCTTTTTCTTTTAAAATGTTTAGTTACTAAGTTTTAGATTTTTCAATAATAGATCATTTAAATACCTTTTGCTGTGCCCTAACAGGGTCTACAATGGCTCTTAGCTCTAAGCCTAACATAAGGCTTAGAGCTAAGAGCCATTGTAGACATCTTTTTTTTACCATGTAGAACGCAATGAAATGAATAAATAAATAAACAGCTGTCTGTGGGCGACACAGCCGGTACACACATACACAGCTTAGTACACATGTTTGATTGGTTTGCTGCCTCAAAGGACAGTTATATCGGTAGGTACACCAAAAAAACGATGGATGGACTGTGTGAATGATGATATGGTTAGAAAAGGTGTGACTACGGAGATGACGACTAATAGAGAAGTGTGGAAGAAAAAGACATGTTGCGCCGACCCCAAATAAATTGGGATAAGGGCAGGAGAATGATGACGAAGAAATTATTGTCTTGTGTGTTTAGAATACTGAGATTGAAACAAAAATATAGTCTCATACATAATCAGCGTATAACGTTCCCACTGCTGGGACACAGGCCTCCTCCCTGTGAAAGGGAGTGGGCCGTAATCCACCACGCGGGCCCAGTGCGCGTTAGTGAATGTCGCATGTCTTCGATTTGTTTGTTCTAGAACATGCTAGTTTCCCCACGATGTGTTTCTTCTACAATTTTGACAGCATTGGTGATTGACAAAATAGACAAAGTAAAATGCTTTCCTGGGTTCGAATCTACGACCTACAACTCAAAAGATGGCTATTTCAAATGTATTGTAAGTTAATCATTCATTGGCAGGCAGTGGTGGCCCAGTTGTGACGTCTGCGACTTACGAGTCGTAACTCGAGGGTAAAAATAAACTGCTTTGGTTCTAACTAAAGCAGTTTATTTTGTGTAAATTATTTCATCAGCACTGCTCTCAAAAAGGTGAAGAAAAAACAGCATATGGGAACCGGTATGGCCTAGAACCAAAAATTAGAAGACATTTGACATCTGCCAACCCGCACTGGGTCCGCGTGGTGGATTACGGCCCACTCCCTCTAACAGAGAGGAGGCATAAGTCTCAACAGAGGGAACATTATAGGCTGATTTTGCTAATCTTTCATTAACGTTATTTTTAATTCAATTATGCGGCTGTTAACATTTCATAGCTGGCGACTGTGTGCCTGTGACACAATTATTATTATTAAAGTGATTAAATAAAATTGCACAATACACAAAAACCTTTACCGTCGTAATCTCAAGTTCTTTTCGTCTCTTTGAACAAAAGTCTTCCGCTTCATAGGACCAATAATAATGAGATTCCTCCCGCAAGTCGAGCTCGTATATTCGAGTATGTTCTTAACAAAGACTATGTGCCCTGAGACGCCAGGGTTTTGTAATACGTTATTTTTACTTGGGCTTTTATTTCATAGCGCTTTTATTCGTTTTTATTGGACGAGGATTATGTATTACGAACAAGGGGATTTCACTCATTAATTTTAAAGGGATTTGTGGGTAGATTACTCTTGCTGGTTTTTGAAATGATACACTTATTTATTAGTGTTGACAAAGTACATAGTTTTAAGTGTAACATTTTCACGCATGTATTTTCCGAAGGCATAGGCACAGGTATATTATATCCTCACATGTAACTATTTTAAAATTACCATTTAACTGGGGCTAAGTCTATAGGCACATAAATGCAGATTCTGGGCTATTATTGAGAGGGTTATTGTGGAAGTGTGAAAGCATATGCATAAGTCGTAGATATATAAATTTATGGATAAATATATCACTGTTGTACATAATTATAAATTGAAGTCGCTTTTCGTGTCTGTTTGTGACCGCGTTGTTCTTCTAAACTACGCTACGGATTTTGACGCGGTGTTTCCCATCATTTAGATATTTATTCCGATTTGTGCACACTTTCTACGTTAGTTTTAAACTTGCTTGGTTAAAATCGTGTAAAGCAGGGGCGGGGGAGTCTAGGGTCGCTAATACATAGGTTCTATGAAGGGGTAATCTCTGGAACTACTACTAGTCGGATTTGTTAAAATCGTTTTGCAATTAAGTAAAACAAAAAAAAAAACTCAGAAAGAACGCTAAAAGAAAACGAAGTAATAGTTTAGGCACGCGATGCGATGCAATAGGATATATTTAATGTTAAAACGTGAAACAGCTAGTTACTTATAATTGTATGTCCAACTTCATCGCTTTTATAATAAAAAAGGCCAAAATAAGCATTTTCATTGATTTTTTTTTTGGTGTTGTCGAAACTGTTTATAATAACAAGTAATTTTCAATATTAAAACTAAATAAAATACAGCTTTTTAAAACTATTGCTGCCATGTTTTCATAAGTCAAAATATTATACACGCATACTCAGCCGTTCCCACTGCTGGGACACAGGCCTCCTCTCTGTGACAGGGAGTGGGCCGTAATCCACCACGCGGGCCCAGTGCGGATTGGTAGATGTCAACTGTCTTCGAGTATTTTGTTCTATTAGAACATGCCGGTTTCCTCAAGATGTTTTCCTTCGCCGTTTTGAGAGCAGTGGTGATGAAATTATTTACACAAAGTAAAGCGCCTGTCTGGGTTCGAACGCACGACCTACAACTCGTAAGTCGCGGCCGTTATCACTGGGCCACCACTGCTCTCCATTTGCCTCTCCTTCCAGTTATATAACAATGCTTATAAATGTCAAAAACTATTACTTTTTTACCTTTCTTTTCAACAATTCAGGGAAAATTATATTTAAATAAACTTGAAAACAAAATAATTACATGTTCTTCCAATATTTAGCAACTTTTGGTAACAACATTGTTATCCGATACTAACTAAAGGTGGAACAAAACATGTTTCGAAACTTGTTTAGAACTTTGTTCTGAAAGGAACGGTCTCACTTTTGTTCAAACTTAACTGAACTTCGATACGACGAAGCTATAAGTAAAGTTTACTTTAATTTAATGAGGTTAGACGGAACATTTTCACCTCATTTTGGTTGAACAAAGTTGTTTATTGCAAATAAACTAGTTCCTTAATCTAAAAAAAAAAAACAAAATTAAACCTACGAAAACAAAAACTGAAAAGCAAAAATTAAACCTTTTAGTGTAAAGTGTAGTTATTTGCATTAATTTAGGAGCTTAGTTATAAGCTCCTAAATTAATGCAAATAACTCATTTTGAGTCGGCGCCAGACACCACAAACAATCGACGAAGATGATCCTCTTCCTTTCGGTTAAAAAAAGTAGTGTATTTTTCTTTACTTGTCTTATTTGGCTAGCAAAAATTGCATATAACTGAAAACGATTTTACAAAATTGAAACCTAATGTATTTTTAATTGACTTAATGTGAGTTTCTTCTAAACCCGAGACGATGATACCTAACTTTTAATGAGTAATAGATGAAAAACTCGAAATTAGAATTAACTGCAAGAAATTGGTCATTAACATTATTAAACGTCTGTAAATGTGGACAACATAACAAGAGCTCATTCAAATATTATTTGGACAACAATTTAATATCGATACCATATCAGTAGGTACGTTTAGAAACCCTCCCAAAAGTTTACGAGTTAATTTACAAGTTATCAGTACAAATAGTTTATATTATAATCAATATAATATAAATTAATACAGCTTTGTTGAGCAGTTGAAGGTTGTGAATAGTTTGCCTCGCCCTCTACACGTGCTTGACGTGAAAAACAATTATTATTATTATTCTAGCTCATGCCCGCGATTTTCTCTGCGTTTCTTTTTGCCCCGAAGCACTGTTACTGCCTTTTTGCTTAGCGTTCTTTCTGTCTTTTTTCTTATTGCTCGGCTTTTTAGGGCCCTAGCGTTATGTTAAGTAGCATATAGCCTTCCTCAAGAATTAAGTTATCAATTGCAAAAATAATTTTGCAAATCCAAAGATTTCCAATTGGCAGTTCCCAAGATTAGTGCGTTCAAACCGACAAACAAACTCTTCAGTTTTATTACAGTTAGTATAATATAGTATAGATACCTAATTACAATATAGATGGACACGCGTAGACCAAGTCCGACTATATAGAACATACAATATTAAGTAAATAGTTACCTAGTGTTGGGGACTTTAAATAACGAACTCCTATGTTTTATGATGTGTAACAATTTACTGATTTCTTCAATATTCCCACCTCTCTATTTTTAAGAACATTCGAATTTTATTCTCATTCTCAATCTGTCAAAAACACGTCTTATACTTCCACTATCAACAAGAATGACTTTGTCTTTCCACCTCAAAGACCACGGGAAGAAATGAAGCTGGTGTACTTTTCATCGAGAGAGTACGGTCACACGTCAATGGTAACAAGAACCAGTATAAACTGAACTGTTAATCTATTGTAACTCCGTACAACGCTCGGCCAGCTCAAGGTCACAGACGTGCTGACCACTGTACAAGGCTTTACAGATGAAGCAATAGAAATTCATGTCCAACACCGGCCTATACACACAAAGTTATGCCACTTTCCAACACCGACCATTTGTAGGCACAGAAAGTTACACTGCTGTTCAACAGCAGCCCTAAACAATCAGAGGGCAGCAATCCTATCATAATCCTCCCTTCAACACGAAAGCCTCCTAGATAAACAGCCCACACATATAAAATGTGAGCCAAAATCCTTTGGTCCAAGTTAAAATGTTCAGAAGTACCACTTTCCATCATTAGTGAATGTAATGTTATGATTATAAAATTTAAGAAAAACTCACTTATCATCTGCCGAGTCATTTTCCCACTATGTTGGGATTCGTTTCCAGTCTAACCGGATGTATTTCAACACCAGTATTTTACATGGAGCGACTGCCTATCTGACTTCCACAACCCAGTTACTGGGTAATAAGATACCCCTTGGTAAGACTGGTTGTCAGACTTTCGGGCTTCTGTCGACCCATAATGAGTGTCAAAGACGGCGTATCTTTCAAGGATGCAAGACGAGTACCATATTGAAGATGAAAAAAGAAGAAGGAAAGAAAAAGTATTTATTAGACTCGCACAGGAGTACCACAAACTTAACTACAATAAAATACAATTATTAAACACAGAAAAAACTAAAACACTAATTAATAAAATTAAAATTATATTAAAACAAAAAAAAAGTGAAATAAAAACAAAGTCCTGTACGAGGCCAAAAGGCCACTATCTCAGCTGCTGATGCAGCGACATTTTAAAAGTGTTGCAGCTCGTTATTCTGATAGGGCCCGCTGTGCTGTTACGGACAGATACAGAAATAAAATAAAATTAAGATATTATTATGGCAAATAACGAAAAAAAACAATGTACGGTCGCGGTCAAGAGTCCATTATCATGCTAAGGGTTATATTGCTATGACTCGCGATCCAGGCCGAACCTACAGCTGTGTGTATAAGTGATGTAACCAGACCGCACACCACAGTAGGTACTCACACACCACTGTCGTCGAAAGACACAAAAAACATACCGTTGCACAGAGTACTCTGTCTCTGTCTGTACTGTGTTACGTAGTAACTACGTATGACCTTGGTCGGTTCATACGATCGCTAAAATTCACGTTCTAATATCAAGTCTCGGTAGCTCGCAGCGTATTGTCATTGATTAAGAAACACAAAAGTCTGGGTTCAAATCTCCCGAAGAGACTTTTATTTTTCTTTTCAACAATTTCATCAGTTCTTTTATTATTCGTTATACGAGAATGTTTTTTTTAAATTACTTAAATTATTATTTAAACAAAGGATTAAGAAGATTATGTGATTACAAAATGTTTATTCGTTATAATTTTATGAAATAGGTATAAAAATAACTACTAATAACTTCTTGTTAACAGTTTATTTTCTCATAAAGAACAATTATTGAAGTAAAGTAGCTAATTGGTGAACCATGATAATCAGGCTATTGTATTAAGATACAATAGCCTGCAATAGAGTACCGCACATTGTAGTAATTACAGCACAATATTATTATATTACTAAGGTAATATAATAATATTGTGCTGTAATTACTACAATGTGCGGTACTCTAAAGAAATCACATTTTTCTACGCAAATCTACCCACGTAAAAATAAAAAATGCAGACAAGTTGTCACAATACAATTAAATGACTCAGTAGTACTACTATTGGAATAAATCTACTGCGAGTGAGTTAGTTCTCTCAAACCTCAAAGTTAACAAATTGTATTTAATAGGACTTATCGAAGTTATAGCTTAAGTAATCATTTTCATTACGAAAAGAAGATTGAAACTAAACCTCGAAATAATCCATATTACGGATATGACACAATATTATGTGAATATTACTAAAATCAATAAAAGTCAATAATAATAAATATTTCTAATTTATATCTTAATGTTAATGTTTATGTTTTTTGAGCTGGTTTTCCATGATGCAAACCTTCTGCGTCGAGTGCACAGCGCACTATGAATAATTTGGCAAAATGTCTTGTCTTTTTGAAACCACTTGTGCTGTCGCTTTCTTTTATAAGCTGGGGTCTTCCACTTTGCTTTCGACGGGCAAGGCTACCCCCTTCCTCATATCTTTTCATCCACTGACTCACAGTATTTCACTAAAACAAAAAAGGCTGTTAGGCTACTAAACAAAATACATACTAATATGTATTACTATTTAGAAACAAAATTATTTGAAATATAAATTTCACATAAATATTAGGAAATAAATTTACTTTGAAATTTTATATTTTCCTTCTATTTAGACGTTATGATATTTATAAAACGTTTAAAAATTACTACAAGGATCAGCAGTTATACTTTAAATAAGTGCTTAATAAAATAATTAAATCATAATACTCACACTCAGGCCGGTTTCATCAGTTATTTGTGATATTTAAGTCCGCTTTTATGCAGCGCAATAATATTCGCTTTCATTTCTATTATTCAATTTGCTTACATTTTAAAATGAACTAGAAGACCGCTAATAGATTAAACACACGTCACTAGCACACAATAACAACCAACACCGTTCTATATGTCACGTCGAATGAGTCGTAAGTTAACTATCATTTAAATTTCTTTAGGTTTCTGTGGGTATATTGATAAAGTTTTACGAGTTTAGTGAACAAGACGAATAGAACAAGAAACTATAGTCAAAAGCGATTTTTAAAACAATAAAAAGGCTAGCACATCGCGCGTGGGATTCGAACCCGAGACTCGTTGCGCACGATGGCGCTAATCCAAGTTCAGGAACCACTAAGCTATCACGTCATTTACTTTAACGGTTGAATTTATGGAATACAATCATTTGTAGACGTATGAGAGTGTGTGTGTCTACAGTATAGAAATTACTTAATATAAGAAGGTCGTAAGTTAAACCGTAGTGTCAATCTATTACTTTTTGAGATTGGTACTCCGCTTTTGGATCCTACTGTACATAAATAAAATATTGTAATCGGCGTGTCTGCACCCCACGTAACATCTATTACTTGTCTGTGATTAATGATTGATTACATGATTAAAATATACTTTTAGTCTTTTATTCAGCTTTGCTTGAAAATAAATCAAGTTATGCAGCCTCAAACTCTCCAACAATAGTATTGACACTTGTATGAAAGTTATCGTACTTCCTTTAATCTGTAATTTTGTTTATTAGTCGGATGGCTGGTTGGTGGTTGGTTCTACCTAGCATGGGGGTCATTGATCAAATTTATGTGCACTTGTAAGTCCTAAGCTATAAATGCTACGCACATACACGCAACACTTGTGCACACACATACACGCACTCTCACACACACACGAATACTCGACTCACCACACCAACACTCCTCTTCTTAATTTGTTTTATTTAATTGGATTTTTTCCTTTTATGTTGTTTAAAGCTCTAAAAGCTTATTTACATATTTAATAAGAAACTCAAATTGGAAGTCGAAACTGTGTCTCCTAAATACAGATCGATCAGTGATCTAGTAAGAGAATAGCAATTCACCTAGCAATTCGTTGTACCTACACCGTGTAATTAATAAATGCTTACCTTGCAAGTCCCTGTTATACTACACAAAATTTATGTACCTAAATAAAAATGTATAATTTTAAAGTAGGTATACTTAGATAACGTTTTGTCCAGTTTTAGCCATCCCAATTTTCTTCAGTCTCCGAACGGTGTATCTTCTGTTTCTACTAACCTACTGCCTCATATAAAATGTCGAACCTCTGACGTAACACCATAAATCTGCGGTCGACGGTGTTCCTTGGTGCCAGCCACATAGATTTACTATGAAAGACGCTAGAAATGTACAGAAATGTCTTAAAAAATTGCGACATTATGTGAAGACTCGCATGTATCTAGTTGTGTTTATATCTGGCTGTTCACATAAAAAGTGGGGTGGTCATAAAAATAACAATTTGACTGGTTTAGTGACACACTTCATGTCACCTTGGTGTCTTTTCAACCGATGAAAAAAAAGGAGAAGGTTCTCAAGTCGACACGTTTATAAGATGTATACGCATAACTTTTTACCGAGTGGTCCAATTTCGATAATTCTTTTTTTAAATAAATAAGTATATTTGTTTTAACATTTTTTTACATTAGAAAACTTTAGATATGACAAACGAGATTGGGGTGTTCAATGAATTTGAAATAAGACTTTTTTAATATTAACATACAAAGACGATTTCTCTACAAAATTATAGTCTACCTCATAATTAGTTTTACCAATTTTGACAACAATTGTTAGTAAACTTCACTAAGATTGAAACTATCTGACTGCCACATGAACAAATATCCCTCGTCAACCTAGGGGTGGTAAAGCAATTAAACTAGACTGAATACTGGTGAATAGACTTATAGTTATTAATCCATTATTTACTCTGACATTTATTTAATTACCTATTGACTACTAAATACTCCTTGACATTGAAAATACGATTAAAATGATTTTCCAATTTAATAATTTTGTCATAATAATTTTTAAGTGTTTTGAAAGTAATATTGTAATTTTTAATTTTGCATGCCCATGTTAAGGCAGAGCATGGAGAACATTATAAAAACATTGTAACATCTATACCCCTACCCATGTTGGCAAAAAATAAATGATTTGATTTGATTTGAATTATGAAATCGACTATAGAAATATGTAAATTCAACTATAAATAAAGAATTTTTCATTTCCAAAATTTTAAGCAGGTACTCGTTGAACTCCCGTACTATAACAAGCCTACATTCATTTCTTATCAATTACCGTCAACGAAACAAAGCTCCCATATATTCTCCAATAATATCACAACTCCATAATTTAGCAGATTAAACATCAGAGAGCAACTCCTTAAAACTCTTGAATTTCCAAATTACCTGTAAATGCTCCAATTGAAATAAATGCTTTGTCTTTGAGACCTCTCAGAGGACATTTCATGAGCGTTTCCAAATGCTACGGCTGAAGAAAATGACCTGTTTTAAACAAAAGAACCGATTAATTATAATTATTAATGTTCGTGGCTCTTTGTTATGGAGCTCGTCCGGAGAAATACTACTTAAAACCACATACAGGGTAGCAGGTATACATCGACGTAAACTGTAACCTTTATGGTTTCTACGCATGATTCCTGATCCTCTAGCGTAGATTTTTTATGCCTGCTGTCAAAAAAAAAACAACTCTTTCATTAATAGGTGCAACACATATGCGGTCAAAATGTATGGTAGAGTTAATTTTTTGATTACCAGGGGCCTAAAAATGCCTATTGATAAAACCTTATTAATAGGCATTTTTCCCAGGCTTCAACTACAACCAATTAAATTATAACCACTTCTTACAATATTGAAGGTCTTAAGCCAGGTGGTTGAAGTCACAGGCTGCCTAGGCCAGTTGCTGCATTTATGTTTGCACTTGTAAATTCTCACGAGAAAATATCGATGCAATTTCTATAAATAGTAAGTCTGACTTACTCGTAGTAGGTCTTAGCTGAAATGAAATATTTATATGTTTCAAATAAAATATTTTTCTTTCATTTTTTCAAATAGTAATTTCTTTGTTAGTTGGCGTCGCAGAAGGTGAAAATTAATGATTTTACTTCCTGTGAGTTCTAGGCTATAGTTACCTATAGTAGTTAAGATGTATTATATACAGACGTAGATGTTAATTTACCGTTATAACATAACATCACGCCTTGTTTCCCCGAAGGGTAGGGCAAAGGTGTACCTACAGTACACATTTCGCCAGTTATATTTAAGTCCCATGTAATACGGGGCGAAGCCTATTGCCATCAACCGGGCACTCTGGGCTGCTGCTAAGAAATTTCAGATAGAAAAACCCAATAACACTTTACCTGACCTGGGAATCGAAGTCCCTATATAAATAAATGAATAAACTTCGAGAGAATCACTTAGTCGTTTTTATGGTTACATATCCAAGATTGCTAACGACGGACGGAAACAGGGCTGATCTTGTTAACCTCACTAGCCAAGTAAGGTTAAAATACAGCCCTATTTGTGATAATATATCTTTCATAGAAAACTGGTTATATATCGGGTGACTGGTAATTAGTGACCGACATTTAAACACATGATTGTACTCATCATTATGTTTATGAACAACTTTTACTATGGGAACAAACCTGAAATCGCGAAAAAAAAACAGCTGTTCCCTACATTTATGTTCGCATAACTCGTCAAAATGTAGGGAACAGATGATTGTTTTTTTCGCGATTTCGGGTTTGGTCCCATAGTAAAAGTTGTTCATAATGATGAGTACAATCATTTGTTTAAATGTCGGTCACTAATTACCAGTTGCCCTATATACTTATTTCATGGCAAATAACAAAGAAATAAAATACAGTAGTTTTTGTGGTACAGAAACCTTTGTGCGCGGATTTGACTCACTTTTGGCAGGTTGTAACATTGCAATGACTGCTATATTCCAAAGGCAAGCAAGTCTTATGAAAACTCAATCTCATCTCTCGTGTGGGGACTTACTACATTTTAACATACCGTAGTATAAAATATTAGACTATCAACAAATTGATAGTTAAGAGCGTTTATTCTGAAAGTTGGCAATGTCGCAAATAGCTGTCAAATATTTACCTGTTTTTATTAATTTGTTAATATTACTGTATGGAAATATGAAATATCAACCATTATGTTTGGGACGGCAATCTCACCGGAGGCAGCTGAATTGTAATAATATTGAAAACAATATTGTACATGGAGCGACTGCCTCTCAGACCTCCACAACCCAATTACTGAGTAACACGATACCCATAAGTAACACCAATTCTCTTCATCTGCTATAATACCCTTTAAAAATACGATTAACTCCATGTATACCATAAATGGTGGCAGGGACATCGACGGTTTTTACCATGGGTACTTAATTCTGAACCCTATGCGTTGAAAATTTTCGTCAGTTATTAAAAACGCACGAGCACCGATTTGTCGACGGAAGAATAGACATGACTATTAACTAAATGATGTACAATAGGAGAAGATAACTATGTTTTTCTATTAATTATCACAGTTATGTGTTCTAAACGAATCATGATTTTGTAGTAATTTGTAGACTTTGTGGCCGTCGAGTAGAAATTTTGTTGTCAGTGTAATTTTGACAGTTTGGCAAGAAATAGGTATTCTTCTGAAAAAGTCTACATTTATAAGGACCTAGACAAAGATCGTTAGAAACGAAAGACAATATTACAGATTGAAGAAAGATATCTACAGTGCGATGTCAAAAATGGAGAAACGAAATGTCACTTTGTATTGAAAAAGCACTGTCTATTTCTACTCTACCGTAGAATAGTAATCGCTTGTCTACATTTCTCGTTGAAAAACTGTCAACCATATATACGAAAACGTCATTTTTGTCTACTCTTCTGACGGAAAAACGCTTGTCTACGGTTCTCGTGTAAACCTGCTGTACTCCGAGCGAAAAGACGAATTCACGTTAAAAAAAACATTTTGACCACGTAGGTACTATAGCATTTTTTAATAAAACAAGATTTCATTTGTTGATAATCGACGGCAAATTTCTACTGTAGACGGTCTAGATTCATGTGCTACGAGTAAATGCATGGTTACAGTTTGCGCGTCTAAGTCTCTGCCACCCTGTATTCTCCTTTTTCCAGTCTTCTGTCACAGCCTGATATGTACAAGGATCTTTTAACACTGTCATGTTGTCTTCACTACACTTCACAAAACAATATTGCACAAGCATGCAGACATGTAGCCAACAGCGCCCCAGTTTTACGTCGTTCGAGCGCCAAATGACCCATGGAGCAGTGGATTCTATTCTATGCAGGGATCACGTTCTAATATAATGTTCAAAATAACATTCATCTGTTGGAAGTTGACCCAAGTTTAATTAACTCTGTGACGTTGGAAGACAATCACGAGTCTCTTGGGATACGGTGCACGTGAGTCCTGCGGGTTGTAATGTGGATATGCTATCCCAGACTTACTATTATTAATGTTAAAGAATGTTTGTTCGTTTGTTCGTCTATCGTGCAGCGCCAAATCGATGTAAACTTTTGCCTATAGATAGTTAATTTGCCGAAAAAATGGACGGTTTCTGTGCAATTGACTCTTTCAGAACTCGGTTTGAAAGGTACTCCTCCACAACCCGAACAACATGTGCTTAAAAAAAGCTTTCGCAAATAATCTATTTTGAATATAAAAGTATCCGTGATTAACTAATAGACAATGCAAAGTCTTTACCTCAAAAATATATATAAAAGATAGAAATAATGAGAAGACTTCCTTGCTTAGCAGTAAATTCCAAGAAAGGAATTAATTCTGAGGGTCAAAATCACAGATATAACCCAAAATTATAAATAGAAAATTCCATCTGTTTGTTTTATTTAACGACCCTCTGGCCATTTCCAGAATACAGTTAAATGTAGGACATTTCAGTTAAAGACCCATTTATAATCATTTTAACTTATTTATCACCGCAAGCCCCAAACAGGCAAAATCTCATTATTTTTATCCGGGAAGCAGTGAACCGTTTAGTAGAATTATCACGGGCTCCGGATTGGCTAATACAAGCACCAATCAAAGCGATCGATACGCATTTAGATTGGGTTCAGATTTAGTATAGGGATAAGGCGCGGTCGGCTTGGGGATTCGTAGTTAGCTTGAGGTCTGAAAAACGCCGTGTAGACAACTCGTAGATACCTCGTAGACACCGCGTATATGATGTTTAGACACTATGTAGATGTAGCTGTATCAATGCAAATAGTACGCCTGCGTCGTGTGAAAAGCAAATTATGAAAGATCGACTTCCAAAACTGTTTTCCGCATTATTTTATCGAATATATGTAAGTAGGCAATGTGTGTCCATAATTTGTATTCTGTTGCAAAATTACAAACTTCCATTAAAAGGGTTTTGGTAACCTTACAGTTACCATACTGGGTAGTACTCTATACCCCTATGGACTATGTAAGACTGGTTGTCAGACTTTCGGGCTCCTGACCACCTGTAACGACTGTCAAAGAACCATTAATGACAGCCGAGACCAACTACTAAACGTGCTTTCCGAAGCACGGAATAAAGATCATTTATCCATGGAGTGATCGCGGGTAATGTAGCTTAACCCGATCGATCAACATGCGGTTGCCAACGGGTCTGCCTCTTTTTTTAACGGAGGGTTGTTTCAAATTTCAGTTTCAGAATCAAGATTAAATGATCAAATTCGTGTACTTATGCCCTGAAAAAAACATATGTCATAGATAGATTCTTGTTTGAGGGAAATTAAAGGTTCAAAACACGAGAAATTGCAATTTGCTCGATGAAGAAAAAAATCCGAAACAGGGTCGATTTCAAAACCATTTTTCATCTCATTTCCTAATAAGAGCACAAAATTATGTGAAAATTCCATGTGCGATGAGGGAATCGTATTTAGGAGGGAGTTTAAAGGTTAATTTTTTTAGTTTAGTAGATTTTTTTTAATAAACTCAAACGATCTAAATCCGGCTAAATCGGCTCACGCTCAGATTCTGTCAGAGTCTCCGCTAGGAGTGTTTATTTATTAGTCCTGATGGGAGGCGGCGGCTAGGGCTTCCAATTAAAACGATGAGGTAATCGGATTGAACTCATTGATTTAAATAGTAAAGATACGGTCGTCCGAACATTTGACGGACGCGGTCGCCCTACAAAGAACACTAACGCCATCTATTAGAACTACGATGTCAATCGGCGTGTCTGCTCCTAGGCGTAACCTTGTAAGAGCGGGGTGTGGTATTCTTCGAGGTACAAAGAAATAAAATAAAAACCTTAAATTTTTCAGAATTTATATTTGTTGCAGTTTGTTTGTGTTATTAAGTTTTCATTGGCCTTCGAATAAAACAATTAAAAAAAAAATGTTTTTTTTGGTAATCTGGACATATTTTCCATTTTGGATTCGTAGTTTTTTCTGACGTTGGACATTTTAATTTGCTTTTAATAAACAATCAAAATAAATTTTGTACAAAATTTAATCATAGAGTAATATTATTAAATCTTTTCATTTCATCGGCTACAACGAGCGCCGCTGCAAAGTTATGTCGCGCTTTTACGCGGCTTCGCGTCGTCTTTGCCAAAAGGTTGAGACAAATAACAAAGAAAATTGTTTTAAATAATGTTAGAAGTCAATTTAATGACATATTTTTAACTTACCGGGGATATGAAATGTTATCATTTTTTTTAATGTGCTTTTTGTCGTAGTTCACGCAACCTTTCACGGCAAATTTGGCATTTTTGCTTGCAAAAATTTACGACCGCTCCGATGACAGCCGATCGCGTTCTAGTTCACTTCGCTTTAAGGAAGACCATTTTGGGACCAAGTTCGTGGCGTCATTGTAACGTGCGGTCCGCCCAGTCCTTTTATATATGTCAATGATTGAACTCCATCTTTTATTATTAGATAAACGACCGAACAACGAACTGTGATCGTGACAAGTATGACAAATCTATTTTGACATTGACATGCTAACTGAAGCATAAACCAAATGATCATAGACTACAACATGCCCCTTTTTGAGACTGACATTTTAGAAAAACAATGAAGTTATTTTGACAGTTATGATATTGACATTATGATTTGAAGGTAATTACTTCAAACTTGTTTACAATTAAGTTTTACAAAACAAATTCGCAATTTTTGCAAAGACAAAACATATTATTATCTAAACTTAAAAGAGAGCATTTGTTTAACTTTATACTATATCTAGATAAACTAATTATCGACTAAACTTTATGTAAGACACTGTGTTATATTGTTATTTTTTATTAGGTGAAGTGAAGTGCTACATTTTGTGTTCTCATGTTCAACAAAGTTTACATTAAACATTTATACATCATACATTTGTTTTTTCTTAATTAACCTTCCTCGACTGCTATACATTGGCGTATCAGCTAGAGGTACATTCTGAGGTGGCCTATTCTCAGTTAACTCTTGAGAACTAGTCTCAGATTGGACATTTGAATAAGAAGTTGATGATGATGGACTTTCTGAAGAATGAACTGAGATTACACTGTTTTTGGAATCATTACTTGAATTAGTTTCTTCTACTAGTGTATCATCATGACTATCTATTTCTTGTCTTGCATTTACATCTACAAATATTGGAGACTCTATTTCCACATCATCAGAGTGTACAGATTCATAAAATGAGTTCATAGACTGATTTGACAAATTTGAAATTGATGAATAACTCTCTGACCTTGATCTAGGCTGAGGTGGTTTATAAATTAAGTGTGTGGTTATCTCATCTTTTTCCTTTTCCTCTGACTGACTTTTTGACTTTGTTTGTTGACTTGAATTTTGACCTGACTGGGAGTGAAAAGTATTATTTGACTGGAATGAGTTATCTAAGTGACTATGATTGCCAGAGTGTGAGTGTGCCTGACTCGAAATCGACTGAGAGTTTGATAGATTTTTGTGTGTCAACTGAATATGCTGAGAGCTTCGTCTATAAGTATTTCCTACTTCGTCTTTGACTATGTATGAACGTGGAAATTTAGTTTTAGAAATAACAGTACCTTTTGACCATATGATTCCTTTTGGATCTTTTTTGAAATAGATATTATCATTTATATTAAGCTCTGGATATGTTTTGGCACTCTTGTCATAATACTTTTTTGTGTTTTGTATGTTTGTTTGTTTCTTTTGATTATGTTCTGAAAATTCAACAACTTTTGGTTTTAGACTAGACAATTGAGTTGGTAATTTAGTTCTTAATTGACGAGACATTAGTAGCTGTGAGGGTGACTTTAAATTACCTCTTGGGGTGGTTCTATATTGTAATAGCCCTAGATACGGATCTGTATTGGAATCATCACATTTTCTAAAAATGTTTTTGACTATTTTCACAGTTGCTTCTGCAAGACCATTTGACCTGGATAAGTGTGGACTTGAGACAATATGTTCAATATCCCATTCATTTAAAAATTCTTTGAAATTTATTGAATTGAACGGGGGACCTCCATCGCTGACTAATTGCAAGGGGATTCCATGACGAGAAAAAATTGACTTTAATTGTGATATGACAGTAGAATGAGTGGTGTTTTGATTTAAATGTGCTACTTCAAAATAATTTGAGTAAAAATCTACAACAATTAAATATTTCTTTCCTTTGTATTCAAATAAATCTGTGGCTAGTTTTTGCCATGGGAGTGTGGGCTGATCATGAGGCATTAAAGGCTCCTTTGTTTTATTTGGACTAAATGTTAGACAAGACTCACATTGTTTTATGAGAACTTCAATTTCATGATTCATGTTAGGCCAATAGACTACTCCTCGGGCTAACATTTTGGTTTTTTCAATACCCATATGACTTGCATGCAAAATTGACAGTATTTCTGATCTCATTATAGTAGGAATTATAATAGCATTACTTTTGAATATCAGATCGTTAATTACATGTATCTCATGCCTAATATTCCAGTAAGGTAATATGTTTGGATCACAATTTTGTTTACAACTTGGCCATCCTTGCTTGTATAATTCTTTTAACTTTTGCAAGGTATAATCTGAGTTTGTATTCATCAAAATTTTATTCAACTTTTCTTGTGTGATAGCTAAATTTGATGTTAATAAATTGACCTGACTTTCTATATTATCTTCTATTTCTTCTAGAATTTCATTGACTTCTATGTTATTGACTTTTGACCTTGACAATGTATCTGAAATATACATTTCTGTTCCTTTTGTGTACGTAACAATTAAATGGTATGCTTGTAAGGTTATCATCATTCTTTGAAGCCTTGTTGGGACATCAGACAAAGGCTTTTTGAACAGGGTTACTAGTGGTTGATGATCTGTTTCTACATAAACTGGTTTTCCATAAATATATTGATGGAACTTCTTACAACCAAATACAATGGCATATAATTCTTTCTCAATTTGAGCATAATTTTCTTGACATTGCGTTAATGACTTTGAAGCATATGCAATTGGATTTTTGTCATGAAAAATTACGGCACCTACTGTATCTTTTGACGCATCTACAGACATTCTAATTTGCTTCTTGACATCATAGTGAACTAGTACTGGTGTATGACAAATTATTGACTTTAATTTTGTGAACTGTTGTTCATGCATGGGTGACCATTGCCATAAGTTTTGTTTTTTGAGTAGATCTCTAAGCATATTTGTTTCTGTTGATAAATTAGGAATAAAACTACCTAAATAATTTATCATACCTAGGAATCTTTGTAGTTCTTTGACATTTTTTGGACTAGGCATTTTAGTTATGACTTCTATTTTTGACATATCAGGTGAAATACCTTTTTCATTGAAAATATGACCTACATATTTTACTTCCTTTACACCAAATTGACATTTAGACTTATTAAACTTTAAGTTAACTTCTTGTGCTCGTTTAAATACACTTTCTAGACGTTGCTTGTGTTCATTTTATTTTCATTTGACCCATATACCAAGATATCATCAATATACACAATTACTCCTGGGAGCCCTTCAAAAAGCTCTGACATTGTTCTATGAAATATTTCTCCACTTGAATTGACTCCATAAGGTAACCTTAGAAATTTATACCTACCAAATGGTGTATTGAATGTACAGAGGTCACTACTCTCTGAGTCTAGTGGTATCATCCAATAACCTGAATTGGCATCAAATTTTGAGAAAATTGTAGCACCTGCGACTTTAGAGCGTAAATCATCAAATGTTGGATATGGATAATGTGGTCTTTTGACAGCTACATTTAAATTTCTCGGATCAAGACATATACGCAATTTACCATTGGGTTTTTCGACAAGAACAATTGAATTTACCCATTTGGTTGGCTTGGTTACTTTTTCAATTACTTTCAGTTTTTCCATGCTAGATAATTCTTCTTTTAGCCTATCATGAAGTGCAAATGGAATTTTTCGGACTGGACATACCTTTGGTGTAACACTGGAGTCAACATCTATGTGTGCCTGAGTAGGAAGACATCCTAAACCTTCAAAAGTTGATGAATATTTATTAACAATAGCATTTACACACCTTTGGTTTTCATGACATGTTTCTTCAGACAATGCAAATATTCTTTTTACTATACCCAGTTTTTCACATATTTTCCAACCAAGGATTGTTTGACATTGGGCTTTGACAACAACAAAGCATATATTTGCTGTAAGTCCGTTTACAAAGTTACATTTCAGTATACACGAACCTGTATTTGGAATTAATTGTCCTGAAAATGAAAAGACTTTATTATTGGTTCTAAAAATGTTGATTTCCTGACCTGTTGCATACACTATTTTATCCAATGTATGTTTAGAAATTACATTAGTGTCGGCACCTGTATCAATTCTACACAATAATGCATGATTATGACATTTGACTGTAATATTCCATTCATTTGACTCTTTATTTACTGCATTTATGACGTAGTGATTTGATTGATTTATTTCTTCATTATTTTGTGACTGACTTATCATACTTACATTTTTAGTGTTGGTATCTTTATTAGAGAAGCAATAATTAGCAAAATGGTTATATTTCTTGCATTTTGAACAGATTTTTCCTTTGGCAGGGCACTTGAACCTGTGAACTTGACCACACCTGTTACACGACTTTTGGTTAGGAGACTGTGGCTGTGTTGAGACCTGCGATCTAGAATAGTTATTATTTCTTGTGGGCGACTTTGACTGATTTCTTAGACTGGAGTTGGCTGCTTCTTTTTGATGATATGACTTGACGGCTTGGACAGAACTTTCTTGTTCTACTTTTGTGTTTGACCTTTGAAGTTTTTCAGTTTCTCTCTGCGAAATCTCGATACTTTTTGCAATTTTTATGGCTTTCTCTATTGTTAGTGCCTCTTGTTGCAGTAATTTTTCCTGGGTTTTGCTGTTCGTTATTCCAATTACAAACATGTCGCAAATGAGTTGTTCTTTCAGATTTTCGAAATCGCATCTGATTGCCATATTTGTTAATTTTGTGACATACTCTTCAATTGACTCTTCATTCATTTGTTTCCTCGTGAAGAAATTGTATCTTTCGACAGTGATATTTTTGTGTGGAAGGAATTTATCATCAAATTTTTGAATGACTTTCTCGAGTGTTAGTGACGCATCTTTTCTATCTAGACCAAATGAGTTGAATATTTCTAGACAATCATCTCCGATTAGACTTAGAAAAATGGCTATTTGTCGGCTTACCGATTCTTTATCGATTGTATTTGCTTCGAGATAGATGAGGAACTTCTGCTTCCATAATCTCCATGCAGTTGACATTGCTGTGAGATCTGAATCGACGTTCAGCGGTTTGATCGTGGCGGTCATAACCACAGTGAACCTCGGATCTTCCATTTTCATCCTCGTTTCTTCTGACACCATGTTTATTTATTAGTCCTGATGGGAGGCGGCGGCTAGGGCTTCCAATTAAAACGATGAGGTAATCGGATTGAACTCCATCTTTTATTATTAGATAAACGACCGAACAACGAACTGTGATCGTGACAAGTATGACAAATCTATTTTGACATTGACATGCTAACTGAAGCATAAACCAAATGATCATAGACTACAACAAGGAGTAATAGTGTTCTGTGGTCAGAGTCATGCTATGGCAACTAGGAGTAAAATCAAAATTTCGTTTTTTTATTGAAAACAGCGCCACCTATCATAACGCTATGGGCAAAAAAATATTTTAAGATTGCGGTGTTGCTATGGATAAATAAATCATTCCTGTGCTGGGAGCTTCCTCTGCTATGAAAATAAATAAATCAAGAAATAAAATTATGTTCACATGTTATTCTTGCATTAAATCTTGAAAAATAACAGAATATATCAATTCGAGCTTAAAGAGGCCTTTATTAGCAGCACAATAATGCAGAAGTTATATTTTGGCACATAAAACGTGTAAAATTGTGTTTTTAAATGGGCACACCTAAATTGCAAACGGCTGGCTGCGTTTGAGTGAAGTGTAATTGCTGCTACGCATTTATTTTCCTTTCGCAATAAAGTTCTCGTTGTTTCGCAAGTGCATTTGCTATCCACGTTGAGTTGAGCTGCCGTTCCTCCGTATTGCTGTGCCCCGTTACAATTCGTTCGTTTGCTCGTGTTGAGTACGCCGTTTATTCAATCATGTCACAAAATTCTTGCTGTGTTCCTGGATGTGCCGTGGTTAGGAGAGACGGTAAGTTTTATTTAATCTTTATTTTTTACCAAACCGGCTTACACTTGATTCTTCTCTATGTTTCATATATCCCCTATCCCGTATCCCTTTTGTTATAGCTCACAGTCAATAGCTTTCGCTATGATTGTTGTACTGATTCACCCGAGAAACCAACCTATAACCAATGACCCAATGCCATAGTGCAACCTTTCATTTGATCTTTCAATAGCTAATCAGTGGTTTACAGAACTGTTTGTACGATGTAAATAATAGGTGAATACTTGATTTGAGACCCTTTTTGATAATTTATTATGTGAAATATGAATTTCCTTCTGTCCCAATCTCCCAAGCGGACTGCTATTATTATGCCAAGTTAATAACAGTGGTGGACAGATAGTTAGAAACACCATGTATGAACTACGCCCCTAAGACGACCCACTGACCCTTGTATGACTTTTATTTTTAGTACACATTAACTTAATTATAATGTTTCACATATAGAGGGCTAATAGCTATTTATCTATAATTTTGTATCATCTCATGAATTATTATAATGATAGTTTTGGAAGTATCATAAAACTGTTTTTGTAAAAATGGGTACATTTTATAAAATATACCCCATTCTACTTGACTTGAGACAGTGTAAGCAATCTTACTATGTCCTGTTATGGTAAAATATGAAACTATCTAATGTAAAATTCAAAATATACTTTAGAAATAAGTGTTTCCAAGTAAATTAGCAGTACACAATTTCTTTGTAAGAAATTATTTTTTAAGAATGTTTAGACAGTAATTAAATTTTATGTTGTGTAATGTACTTTGTCTGAAGGTCTGCTGAATGAGGTATAGTTCCTCCAGTGATTGTTTTAATTTACACACCTAATTGTTTCATGTATTCAGGTGTGCCTCTACACCGGTTCCCGAATCCAGAGACAAGTGCAGAGAAATTTAAAACTTGGATTTTAAGTATGGGTGGTGAAATTGAAATTTCTTTATTGGATCATCAGTCTATCTATGGCAACAAACGTGTTTGTCATAGACATTTTGAAGAAATTTACAAGTATCCAACTGGAAGACTGTCTAAATTGGCAATTCCAACACTAAATATCCCAGGTAATACTATTAATAAAATTATTAACTATAAATATATTCATCAATGCATTTATTTTGTTGAAACAAATAATAAATTAATATTTTAATATTATTCTAGGTCTTGAAGCACCAGCATCATTTGATGAACCTATGGTTATATCAACCTCTGATATCTCGCAAGGAAATCAATTACAGGAATCTGATTTCAACACATCAGGTATGTATTTTAATACAAAAAAAAAAACAATCCATCAAATATATTTATTTTTATCGTAAATGGCTATCAGGCACAGTCAGGCATAGTCAGAGTCTCGTTGCCTTGTTCCCAAGTGTTGATTTCCTATTCAGACAAACAGGCAAGAAACTCCTTGATTACTCTTTGAACCTCAAAATGTTGTGTAACAATAATAAGTAAATTTATACATTGATCTCAAACAAAAATTATGTGAGATATCAAAACTCTGTTCATTCAGGTTTCTTATCTTCTTTCTAAACCAGTGTGTGATTGCTTTTTGGGCCTGAACCATAATAGATATTTAAATATATTTCAGGAAAAGAAGTCATTGAAGCTCTAATAAACAAACCGGCCCTAGCTTCAACAAACATTAAGGCTATTATAAGCAAGCCGGTCCTAGCTTCCACATCAAATATTTTATGGACACCATCAAGCAATTTGATATCAGGTTTGTATAACTTCTATATAAATATACAAATATTATAAAGAGGTAAAGTTGATTGCAGGAGCTAATCTCTGGCAGTACACCATGATATTGCTATGTTCATATCTTTTTTTATTGCATAGATATTTAAGCATGTTTACATTATAAGCAATTTGACAATAGCTATGAATATTGTATTGTTATCATTTGAGACCCCATAAACATTTCTTTTTTTGTATTTTTTTATTTAGAACATCAAAATGTTATACAACCTGACCAAACTCAATGCAGAGAGCGGAAAAGAATAAAGACAGCTAAATCAAAAGGTACGTGGGTATAAATTATTTAACATAAGTAAAACAGTTAATTAATGAATTGCATGATTAAAGTCGAATGAAGATCCAGGCCTCTAGGTTATAGATAGTAGTAGTAGACTAGTAGGTATAGTTGTAAGTCTTACTAATAAATTACTAGTATAATTTTAAAATCTTGAATATGTAAATCTCTTTGATTGTTGTGTTTTTAAAGAAAATAACTTGTTTTTCAGGTCCTTGTGTAACTTTGGCACAACATAAGGAATTTAAATATGTTTTAAAGAAATTAAGAAAATGTGAAAATGATAAGAAGTGTTTTAAAGCAAAATACATGATGGCAAAAAAAATGAAAACAACAACTGCATTCAATTTGGTTTGTAAGAATATGTCATTTACTACAAAATTATTCTGCCAAATGCAAGCCTCTCAAAGTGGCAAGAAAAAGAAAGGAAGGCGATTCACGCTTGACGAAAAAATTTTGGCGTTGTCTCTATACAAGCCATCTCCTAAGGCATATCGATTACTAAGCAATATATGTGTTTTGCCAAGCAGAAGAACTCTGCAAAATTTACTGCACAAGATAGATGTAAAAGCTGGAATCAATGACATAATATTTGAAAATTTGAAAAAAAGAGTTGCTAAAATGCCGAACAACCATAAATACTGTTCTTTAACATTTGATGAGATGGCAATTGGAGCCGGCATTTCATATGACAGAAAAAATGACAAAATATCAGGATTTGTTGACAATGGTGAAATAATTGAAAAAGAATATTGTGATCATGTATTAGTATTTATGATAAGAGGCATTGTCAAAAAATACAAGCAGCCTTTGGCCTTTTATTATTGTAGCGGAAGCACTAAAACAGGTGAATTAAAAAAACAAATAAAGACTATCATAAAAAAAGTGCAAGAAACAGGACTGAAAGTCGTGGCAACAGTATGTGACCAAGGCACCTCTAATGTGGCAGCTATAAACGCATTACTGAAAGAAACGCGAGCAACATTTTTACGCAGTGGACGAGAATATAAAGAGCGTTTTTTCTTAGTGAATAATGATACAATTTTCCCAATCTATGATCCACCTCATCTAATAAAAGGGATTAGAAATAACCTGATCACAAAAGACCTTAAATTTATCATTAAAGGCAAAGAATGCATTGCAAAATGGGACCACATTGTGAAGCTGTATAATAGGAGCCCAGGTTATAAAGGCGTAAAGATAGCGCGTAATCTAACCGCTCACCACGTGTTGCCTGCATTAATCCCGAAAATGAGGGTTAAACATTGTACTCAAGTATTCAGCCAATCAGTTGGAGTAGCCCTCGGATTTATGGCAGGTAAGCAGTTTATTATTTTTTCATTTATTAATTGTAAATGTTTGAAAGTTAAAGTTTTTAATTTGCTTTCTGTCTTTAATGTAAGGATCGTGACAATATCAGTCAGTTTGTATACTCTACACTTAGCAGGCATATTACTGATTGCAGTATCTTTTTAGCACAAACAAAGATGCTGTTGTCCATTTTCTTCGTCTCACATTATTCATTGCAGCTAACCAAAGGGATAGTTGTGTTAATATATTTTGTTCTCCTTTGCAGGATGTGGAGTCCTTGAAAAAGAAAGTACCGACACAGCAGATCTACTGATGTTCTTCGACAATTTATTCGACAGCGTAAATGGCAGTTTCAGCGCGATAAGAGGAGGAAAAATTTACAGGACTGCAGTGACCCCAAACTCACCTCACCACAAATTATGGAATTATAGTCTACCTATACTTAAAACTATGAAATTTAGTAACGCCAATAACCAAGGAGTAGTGCCTTCGTTGTCAAGCTGGATCCAAACCATAGAAGGTTTTAAATTAATTGTAAAATATTTAAAATCCAAAGGCATTAACTCTGTACTGCTGCGCAATTTAAATCAAGACGCATTGGAAAACTTTTTTGGGGCAATTAGAGCTCATGGTTACAGCAACATTATGCCCACATCCTCAGCGTTTGAAGGAGCTTTCAAAACTTTGCTAGTTAATAATATTTCATCTTCACATTCAGTTGGATCCAACTGTGAAAAAGATGACGGTGTTTGTCTCCAAACACTAAAATATTTTTTAGAAAATCCAGCAGACACACACACAACTGAATGCGGAGATGAAATTGACAGTGCTCATTTAAATATAGATATTATAAATACAGACGACCTAATACAGGGCCAAACTCCAATGCTCATTGAAAGAAGCGCAGCTATAGGGTATTGCAGTGGGTGGATAGCACAACTTGCTAAAAAGCATATTTACAAAAATTGTGTGGCCTGCAAAAACCATATGGAAACAGAAGAGCTGCAAAGTTTCCACAAATATATCAAAATGAAAGAATATAGTAACAAAAAGTGGTTGTGCTATCCTACAAGAGCATTATTTGATTTCTTTGCCCAAGTGGAATATGTTTGTATTGAAATTTTAAAAGAGCACAGCAATAAAAAAAATATATCAGTGTATATAAAATTAATACTCAGTATAAATATAAATGTATCGTTTATTAGTTGTCCAGAACATAAAGATAATTTACGTCATTATTTAATAAATAAAAGCACAATGTTTTTCATACACAATTGGTGCAAAGATGTCAATAATGTTCTCACTGGCAAAATTACCTTTTGGGATGATAGTGATCCAATGAAAGAAAAGGCTAATCGACACTACCTAAAACATAAAGGGAGAAAACGGAGAACACAAAATCGTGTATTAAATGTGTAATTTTTTTTTAAATTTTTTTTTTTTTTTTTTTGTGAAAGATGGTATGGTTGACATCTATCGGGTATGCCATCACCCAGTACAATCAATCGGAAACATAATCTCAGGGTGTTCTCGAAAATGGACATATCACACTGTATTGGGATGGGTACATCATCACTGAAAGGACTATTGTCGCCATTATGTCTGATATAGTGGTGGTGGATCGACTAGAGCGGCGTGCAATGATCGTTGACATAACGGTCCCGCATGATTGGAACCTCGTGAAAGCTGAGAAAGATAAACAAATCAAGTATCTTGACTTGGCTCGCGAGTTTGTCTACATGTGGGATGTGGACTAGGCGATCATTGTATCAATAGTCATAACAGCCAATGGTTTGATAGCAAAGAGCCTCGGCCAACACCTAAGGAGGCTCTCGTTTGGCAACTGTATCAAGGGCTTGATCCAGAAAGCGGTACTCCTGGAACGGGTCGCATTGTTAGGAGGTTCCTCTCTCTGGAGTCCTGACCGGCAGTAGCTTGGACCCTGTTCCCAATACCGGTGGGCTACTATTTTTAAATGTTTTGATGTATTTTATATTCGAATATTTAAACTATAATTTAAATGTACCTATTTAATGAAATAATATAATTTTATTACAACTATGTACTGTTTTTTTTAAATTCCTTTAAAATTCTTTCCATAAGCGCCACATGACGTACGGTACAGTACAGCAGCTGTATTTTGCCAGTATTGCAGTATACAGCGACCTACCAATCTATGTATATATATATATTCATTAGTTCCCATAGCGAAAAACTAGATGGCGCTGCGTTTGACACTTTCTAATGTTTAAAAAATTGGTCGAGCTGCCTGTCTATTGCCAGTGTATTATTGTAGTCTTTGGTCAGAGTCCTGCGGGACGTCATCGAGAGTGGACCTGTGTCAAAATTTTCAAAAACTCGCTCATTCTGCGCCTGTACAAAAGATTTTAATAAAATAATAACAAATTAATTTATGAAATTTCGATAGCTCAGAAAAAATCTCTTGTTATTTCATAATAGTTTTAATTCATAAAATTGTTTTCGATAATGTGATTATTTCTAGGCAATATGATGACATTTAATTGTCATCTTAAAATAGTGTTGACACATTACAAATTATTATCGATGAAATAATAGTCAAGTGAAAGTCGTATTCGTCGTTTATGAAGAAGTTTGTACAAATCACAGTTTTCTAAGATTCTTTTAATCAGTTTCATCCATATCAACTATGATATTTCCTCTGCACCGAACTGTGTTCGCTACTATCATATCCCACACTAATATTACATATTATACAATATGTCTGGTTGTCGGTTGTATACTAAAAATATTTTAAAGAACTTTCAGTCTGACACCAACAGAGAAAATGGGAAAAAATTTGCTCAGACAAAAGTGCTATAGGGTACACGAACAACTTTATTGATATTTCTCGAATAGCGGAGCTAGCAATACAAGATTTTTTCTCGAATCCGTGATTTTGAAACATTAATGTTGAAGTCCTAAAATAATAGATTCGATAAATTATAGCTGGAGCAGTAGGTACGTCACTAGACAATAAAGTACGGCAATTGTTCCTTCATAAGTAGCTCACAATATTTACGGTTCTTTCTGAGCGATGGCAAAACCCAAAAACAAAAGAATATGGTTACAGTGTAACCGAAACAGTACGACCATTTTTAGCGATTACGTTTCAAAGGCCCACAGGCCGGAACAACCTAGCCTTAAATTCCTATACACTTTTTAAAATTAGTTAAAAAACAACAAAAAACAGCAACAGCAAAAATAACACAAATAAAGACTATTGATTGATTGATTGAACAATTTTCCAGTAGACGTTCAATTGTTTCTTTCTCCGTACCTTATTCTGATACTTAGCTAAATCCCAAAGGACAGCAACACGGGCGAGTTCTACGAACTTTCCAACTTCGTAGAATTATAAATAACTGTCTAACTAGTATTCGAAGAAAATACAGAATTGTAGCCGTTTCTGAGAAGACTTAGCGCGAACTTTTCTAGAACTTTTTTCCATAGCATTGCTTGAGCAAACAGAGGTAATACCCACTTTGAAGATACTGCGCTGACGAAGAGTCAGGTCAAGAGGCTGGACACAATGCTAGAATGGTCAGATTATACTATGTAGAATAGAATACACACAGAGCTACAGAATAAAAACAGATCTTCTAAACCAGCGTCTATCACTAGGACAAATCTTTATGTTGTAAAGATTTGTCCAATAAAAAATGATAAATGTTTGAAGAAGGTAGTAAACCTAAAATACAATAACCCTCCTGATTTCTGAATTTAGCCCATGTATCAACAGTTGCATTTGCATAACAATTCAATTGATTGATATAGACTTACAAAGTGAATAGGACAACATCAAGTTAACCTAGCATCGATGGTCGCACCATAGGTATAAGAAAAATGACTACAGTTCAGTGGGTGAAAGAATGAGAGACACGCAAAACAACTACTTTAATCCTATAGCAAATAAATAATTGACGCGAGTGAAGCCATAAATAGGCACTAAGTATGTTCCAGAACATACACATTCTCAATCTTGTTATTCACCGACGACTCACACTATTAATCAAGTAAATAACAAAAGAAAAGACGGAACCGTGAGAAAGTCACCAATAAATTCTACAAAACGTGTTGGTTTATATAAAGGACCAGTATTATACAGACACAAAATAATACAGAAGGTCGGCACGCACGCATACACAAATAATGTTATTTTTTTAGTCTGTTAATATTTACAGTTAACACCTCTTGGTCCACACATTGAAAATTCACAAATACATATGCACTTACATACGTACTTATATCGTAAACTCCAACACGACTGACGCAACACCACCAGTATTCACTCTTTTCCTTATTTTACAAATTGTTAACGGAACGAAGTAGCCTGGATCTGACACTACACGGAATTCTAATGTGATGTCTAGAAATTAAATCCACCTAAATTTAAACTTAGTTCCGAAAACTCTGATTAAAGTGAAGTTTCTCACTAAATGGTAATGGTAACACATTTATCTGTCACTTTTTCAAACAATTATTATATTGCTTCAATAACATTTTAAAATTGTGAATGAAAAATTTATCGACGAAAATTGAGATAGCAAAATTACCATCAATTTCTCAATTTTTTTATTATTTAAAAGTGCAATTTCGGGTTTAAGTATACAAATAATGAAATCAAACAACTGAATTTGTAAGAGGCACTTACAAATTCAGTGGTTACTAATTGGCATCCACAGGTATGCTTTCTGATCTTTTTTACAATTTCATGAGATAGTTTTGTATCAGGCTATACATGCGGTCATTTCGGTCAGTACCCTGATTGCATAACACAGTATCAATCAGAATCTGAAACATTCTGGCGGATATTGCTACGCCATTGCTTTATATGTTCAAAAAATTTGTCTGCGCAACAACGTAAATAACGCAATGAATGTTGTTGAATTGTCAAAACGAAAGCCATTCCTACTGTTAATATGTTACACAAAAA
The DNA here is from genome assembly GCA_949987655.1 of Polymixis flavicincta. NCBI lineage: Eukaryota > Metazoa > Arthropoda > Insecta > Lepidoptera > Noctuidae > Polymixis > Polymixis flavicincta. The sequence goes on along the minus strand of OX465188.1, from coordinate 23,897,686 downwards.
TAATTAAATAAATACACAATTACCCCACTGATGCCAGTCGCGTATGTCAAGCGTTAGCTATTCACTCGATGTATGGAGCTTCTGTACCTATCTATTGTGTGTTGTAGAAGTTTACGATACCAGCGAGATTTACTACGTTTACTTTCAGTTCCGATAGATAACACACCGTTCGATATTTCGATAGCTCCACGGGTTTTGTATTTCCTGTCTTCGAGAAGTTTCAATAGCAAATTGAAGATATTGTTCTTTATAACGAAATTGAATACTTTGAGTATTTGATTTTATTGGTTAGTATGGTTTTGGTAAAATTGATTATGATCAATTGAAATTTGTGGTAGGTACTTTTATCACAAATTGATTGCTCTGTGACCAAAAGTTCCCATACCTGTAGCGTAGTAAATTTGTTAAAGTGAGATGCACTCCATCTCGCTTTAACAAGGAAAACTGTTTCAGGAAGCTGTAATAGGTACATAACTTGTGCTTTCTTATATTTTATCTCTCACTTTTTCACGTGAAGCAAAATCTGTGTACCCCTTTTGACGAAAATTACACGGACGGAGGTGTTTGCCACAGTTACAGTTTATAAAGAGGAGTGCCGAAAGTTTTTTAAAAAAATGAATTATGGTTGAATTTCGATCACTGGACGACCACTAGTTATAATAAATATACACTGCCTCACATACACAGTAGTCAGTTAGCTGTCATTAATGTCAACTGTCAATCACCACGAATGGCGGGAAGTTAATGGTTTTTTTTTGGGTGGGACATCATCAAATAACTTCTCCCGCTCTGGGTGGAGCAGGAGGGCGTGTCAGACTTTTACTGACTAAAACCCACCCGTGTCCCCTCAGTAGCCCGTATGCCAGGGGCTGTGGTATATCTTTCGACCAAACCCGCACCCCTGGCAGGCATCGGCCCTTGCGAGCCCCATCAAATTGTGCTGACATCTCTTTGAGGCGCGCGTGGAACACAACGCGCCGTCGACTTGGGCTTGGTCCTTACCGGACAGCGAGCTACCCATTACTCGCCGTCCGCAAGCTCATGCCTACGGTGGCCGGAAATCGGCCTGGGATTCCCGACGCCCAGGGCGTCTCCGTATCCTGCGGCGGCTAGGGTCGCGAGGGCGCATAGACTGCCGCTCCCTCACGTGCGCCGCCTCCCTCTTCCCGAGCATCACTGCTTCGCTGAAGGAGGTGACAGCTACTCATGCCCTCTCGCTCCGTACCATGGACTGGACCAGGGCCGGACGCGAAGGATCGCCGCCGCCGATCGCCTCCACGAGGACACGGCAGTGCTCCACCCAAGCCGGGCAGACCGCCACCGTGTGCTCCACCGTGTCCTCAGGGCGATCTTCGCAATGGAAACACCCGGGCGTTTCCTCCCGCCCTATCCGAAACAGGAACCTCCCGAAACAACCGTGTCCGGTGAGGACCTGCGTCAGGCGGAAGGTGAGGACGCGAATTACACATACTGAGAGTATATGTATAAATTAGCCCTGCTACGGAATTCAACAGATACTAGATACACTTAGCACTCACTCCCTCAACAAAAAAGAGAAACAACTTTTTCACACAGTTCCCACATTCATATTTTTAATAACAACATAACGGTTTCACATCCGATAATATGTCGATTTACGCTCCCAAAATATGTAGCTATCTAATTTGAATATGAAAATGTGGCTTCAAACGATCATTATAGCGATAATTTAATTTAAAATGGCGGCGCCAAGCCATGCCCTAGCTACGTGTAAAACAACAAATGACACATGAGGCCACTGTTTAGAATACCAGCAGATAATGTCATTCATTTTATGTATTGTGTGGTAAAATTTCAGGTGAATATTCCACTGAGAATTTAGAAAAAATACCTGGATAACCCAGATAAAAATGTATGTACAGTCACCAAATGAAATAAGTAACCAGTTGAAGTTTAGTGAGAAACTGACGGATGTTTTCGAATAGAATTTAAGTTAGTTAATAGAAACAAACAGTTCACTTATCAAATTAAATTTTATTCGAAAACATCCACTACTATATCTGACGAGGCGACGACCCTGGTTACGTATATCTTTTGGTGACCACAAAACGTGTTGAAATTGATAAACATCACCTGTTAAAGTTGTTCTCATTTTGTGGGAGTTCTTATGTCAGGATTTATCTACATCACTTTTAGTTCAGAATTTTCTATTACCAAATCTTTTTGGCAAAAAAGTACCTACTTAGAAATGTAACTTCCAACCCCAGTCATTGCAGGGTTCTTACTTATAATTTTGCCAGTGAGCAGGTACTTACCTCTGCCTAACCCTTTGAGGATCCCGCACGTGACGGACTTTGTAAATACATGTCCATTTGTAATACTGATATTTATGTCGAATTCAAAACGCTCGTATGATGGTACTTCTATACAGGATAAATTTTTAACCAGTGTGCAAACTGTAACCATGAATTCCGCATATTGTTCTAGACCCTAGCTCAGATTTTTTTTTAAACTAGAAAAAAATCTGCTGTTCCATACATTTTGACCGCGTACCTATTGCACTTTTCGATGAAACAGCTGATTTTTTGTTTTGTATAACCAACGAAATATTTCTGCGCTGTGGATCTAGAATGAAATGCTGAATTCATAGTTACAGTATGCACACTGGTTAAAAATTTATCCTGTGTAAGGTGGACCAACCTCAGTTGACAGTTGCAATTACCTACACTTATACAGATCGATTCAACATCGATAGATTGTCGTCAATTAATATAATCGGTACCCGACCAATAAACATAATCCAGCTGTCATGCAGCAAAAGAACAGAAAAATAATAGATAAATTGGTCGCTTGTACGTATTTTTAGGGTTCTGTACCTCAAAAGGAAAACGGGACCGGAAAATATGTCCATTCCTCTTGCAAGACTCTTTTTCTCAGGAACGCGAGGAGGTAAAATGTTGAATTTGATATCATATAAGGGTATGATATACTTTTTTTTTTGGGCGGGAAATCATGAAATTATTTCTCCTGCTGAGTAGAGCAGGAGGGCGTGTCAGACTTTTACTTACTAAAACCCACCCGTGTTCCATCAGTTGCCCGTGTGCCAGGGGCGGCGGTAACTCTTTCAAACAACCCGCTCCCCTGACAGGCATCGGCCCTTGCGGACCCCACCAGTGGTTGCTGACATCTCTAACGGCGCGCGTGTGGAACACAACGCGCCGTCCCGTCTACCACTTTTCGGCCGCAGGGGATAGGGAGAGCGGCTGACGCTATACCGACACTCCTCTTCCCCTGCGGCCCCACCGCGTCCGCCATCAAACGGGTGGCGGCCCCGTCCAGCCCACGGAAGGGATGAGCGCTGCTCAGAAGAACCGGCACTCCTCCTCTGCCGCATCCCGTAACCCTCAGCCGCGATGCCTCCCATTCGACATCGCGGCCCACTTCAGTTGCGGTGCACCTCACCGCAACCTACTTTTTGGCCGCTAAGTCATTGGCTTGAAGGCAAAAGCCCTGACGAGCGGCCCCACCTTTGGGTTCCTCTTGGCTTCACCGTGGGTGGCAGTCCACGGTTACTGAACCCCCCGCAACGACAATGCGGGAACCCACTCGGGGGGATGGTATGATATACGTAGACCTACGAACTCTTGGAGCTCTAAAAGAATCAAGCTTCTAAGTCAACGCAATAACAAAAATATGATCATACGAATATATGTCGTTTATTTTGCTCACTCGCAAGTAAATCAAAACCTACAGAGTACCTTCAACTCCGTTGACTTCCAGTCATGAAATTTGCCAAGAAGGAAGATCTCGCAGTACAAATAAAGAAAAAGTCGTTAATTTGTAGTTTTCTCACACAAAAACATTAATATTTGTAGCTGGAGACGTGTGAACCTATCGATGTATGGGAGAACATGTTTTTCAACAACAATATTTATATATTTAGGTTCATAAACCGTTAAATAAATAAATTAGACACCCAGTGACAACTACCGCGAATGGTCAAAGAGGATCTCGATTTAGACTACGCGCTTATTGAACGATTTCTTAATACAAAAAAAATCTGCTGTTTCATAGAAAAGTGCAACACCTACGCGGTCAAAATGAATGGAACAGCTGATTTTTTTATGACGAAAAATTTCAGCGCTGGAGGTCTAGAATGATATGCTGTATTCATGGTTACAGTTTGCGCACTGGATAAAAATATATCCTGTATGGAATTTCTGCTCTTTTAGCTTATTTTTGTGCCAATAGAACACCTTAATCCTTTTACTTATTATAAATGCGAAATGTGTATGTCTATCATCACCATTTCACGCCCAAACGGATCTCGATGAAATTTAGCACATAGATAAACCTTGGTTAAGACATAGGATACTTTTATCCCGGTGGTTCCCGTGGGATAAATTCCGATCTCCACTAGAGCAAAATCGAGGGCAAAATCTAGTTAGATAAAATTGGATATTCCATTAGTTTAGGCATCACACATCAAACACACTTTGTTCTTCCCATTCCTATTGATCAATCCGGATAAAACAAAAGCTATCGACCTAAGTAGAGGTCTCATCTAATGTTCACTCCATTAGTCCCTTATTATCAGATTATCATCGCATTTATCTTCAAAGAGAAGATGATCACAGTTCAAAGGTCAACTGTATCATTAGGACAATTTGGGGACAGAACTCTCTAAGTAGAGGACTGAGTAATGTTTTGATCTAATTTGTACTTAGATACACCCGAGCGGTGATTGCATAACACACATAAAATAACAATTGATCGCAATTTCTTTCATTTTACCAGTTCAGCCACGTTCATTGCGTTTTTAACCGACTTCAAAAAGAAGGAGGTTATCAATTCGACATCTTTATATATATTTTTTTTATGTATGTTCGGGCATAACTCCGTCGTATATAGACGGATTTGCAAAATTATTTTTTTGTTCGAAAGGGGTTTGTTCCGAAATGGTCCCATATAAATTTCATATAGATCTGATGATGCGTTTTGGAGACAGACAACGGAACTCTTCAAAACTTTACAGCAAATCAACCGCGAATGCGGCTATCGCATAAATATGCATTGTTTTGACCCTGAGGATGATGAAATTTCGAATTGGTGTGGCGTAGGTAACTAAAAAGTGAAAAATAAAAACTTTTTTCAAAAAAATATCAACCGACTTCCAAAAAAACACTACAAAGTGCAAAATAACTTTAATTTCGGAAGTCGGTGACTTTGGACGTGTAGGTATTTTAATTCTTTGTCACCGCCTTCCGAAATTAAAGTTATTTTGCACTTTGTAGTGTTTTTTTGGAAGTCGGTTGATATTTTTTTGAAAAAAGTTTTTTTAAATTGCCGAGCAGACGAATTTATTTAACCTATGAAGCAGAACAATTAGACATATCTTTAAACACTCTCGAATCGCTATTGAGTTGAAACTCATCATCTACCCAGCCTATTCCCAACTATGTTGGGGTCAGCTTCCAGTCTGACGAAATACAGCTAAATGCCGGTATCTTACATGGACAGACTGCCTATCTGACCTCTACAAACCAGTTACTGGGTAACACGATACCCCTTGGTAAGACTAGTTGTCAGACTTTCGGGCTTCTGACGACCCGTAACGACTGTCAAAGATCCACAAATGAGAGCCGGGACCAACGATTAACGTCCGAGGCACGGAAGAGTCAAGGTATGTTAAGATGGTCACCCATCCACGGACCAAGCGAGGCAAGCGTAGCTTAACCTGATCAATCGACCCGTGTGGGTGTTAGCACTTTTTTTCGGGTGGGAAATCATCAAATAACTTCTGCTCTGGGTGGAGCAGGAGGGCGTGTCAGACTTTTAGACTGACTAAAACCCACCCGTGTTCCCTCAGTAGCCCGTATGCCAGGGGCTGTGATATCTCTTTCGAACAAACCCGCACCCCTGACAGGCATCGGCCCTTGCGGGCCCGTTCGGTTTGTGCTGACATCTCTTTGAGGCGCGCGTGGAACACAACGCGCCGTCGACTTGGGCTTGGTCCTTACCGGACAGCGAGCTACCTATTACTCGCCGTCCGCAAGCTCATGCCTACGGTGGCCGGAAATCGGCCTGGGATTCCCGACGCCCAGGGCGTCTCCGTATCCTGCGGCGGGTAGGGTCGCGAGGGCGCATAGACTGCCTCTCCCTCACGTGCGCCGCCTCCTTCTTCGCAAGCATTACTGCTTCGCTGAAGGAGGTGACAGCTACCCATGCACTCTCGCTCTGTACCATGGCCTGGACCAGGGCCGGACGCGAGAGATCGCCGCCGCCGATCGCCTCCACGAGGACACGGCGGTGCTCCACCCAAGCTGGGCAGACCGCCACCGTGTGCTCAACCGTGTCCTCAGGGCGATCTTCGCAGTGGAAACTGGGTGTTATTACTTCAATTGTGAATGAAACTGTGGTACGCAATTAGGGTACGGGTTGCTGAAATGAGAATTTGAAGTTGAAAACTTGTCAAACTACTTTACGATTCCTAAAAACGTAAGTTTGAATTTCGCAGGCTATATTGAAGGAATGTTTAGCAAGTTCTCAATATACCGAACGAGATTTCTTTAGAAATAAGCATTCAATAACTTTAAAATATAGTTTTCATAATAGTAGTCTTCTCAGTGCTACAACTCCAATAGATGTATCCTGAAAGAATTCAAAAACTGACTAAGGATTTGAAAACTTGACTGTACTTACATAAGTGCTCAAAGAAATCAAACTATACGTCCATGTTAACAGTTTAATTTGTTTACTACTAGCTGCTGCTCGCGGTTTTGCCCGCGTGGATGTCTGAAGTTATCCCACATAAGCAGTCTAGACTGTCTAGAAGGCCTCCTCTCTGTGAGAGGGAGAGGGCCGTGCAAAACATTATACATAAAAACAAGTCTTGTATCTATTATTAAAACCCAATCCATTGATGCTCTTTCCGTTGATGCCTTTGTTCTTGTTAACATTATCAGGCCATTACCGTTTACTGTCTAAGCCTTGGCCTGGTCTGACAATACTATTACGGCCACAAAATAGTCATTATTATCCCGTCTGCGATGTAATGAAGCGGTGACAATCGACAAGAAAATGGACTAGGAAATGGACTCAATTAGTACATTGTTTCAAGTTAAGATTGACGTGCTGGCGATGGCGTCTATACCTAACTACATTTTTTTTTATAATTTGGATATCTTTTTGGTGATTTTATGTTCATTCATCAATTTGTTTTATTTTACATTTTACAAAATCAACTCTTGTGTACGCTACTCAAATTCTACGACATGACCGTCGCTCGTAATCTATGATGGTATTTTCAACGTACGTTTTTTTTTGCTCAGTTCGTTAGGTACGTTTGCAAATTTTGTTTAGTTGATTATTTAAAAAGTTATCTTCATAATCGTCGTTGACATATTTAACTAGTTGATTCATAAACAGTTAACGTTAAAACGTTGACAGGAGTTCAACGGTTGATTCAAGTAGTTCGTTGATTCAACGCCCATCACTACCATGTGACAAAATACAAGTTTAAACATACGTACAACTACTAGATACCAAGCCACATCTATGGACTACATCAGATCATTTCATCAATACAAATCCAAAGCGCATGAACGAACGAACTTCATGTGGATTGGATCCTTTTTTTGTAACTACGTCCATGTATAATGGCAATCGATGGAGCTGTCAACGCAAGGAAATTTGATAAAATATGGCAACCAAAATATTTTCTATACAGAAAGAGCTATCAGCCATACATTTGTGTACATTATTCACAGCTTAGTCTATCTATCGAAAAATGCTCAAATACTTTGCTTGGCATTTACTCCTCGACCTGCAGCTCGAATGCATTGAGTGAACTCTGTGAAGCTGCCCATCATTCAGTGCCCTGAATGACGAGCAGGTTCACTCAATGCACTCTATTGAAGCTCACAATATCGTTCGTTTTGGAACCGAATCTACTATCCTTTTGTACTGGGGTATGTAGTCATAATAAAGGTGGGGACAGAAGGTGCATAAGTTTGATCACTTACACTCACAAAAACATATTTACAACTAGCTTTTGCCAGAATGGCTACGCCTACGTAGAGGTCGGCAATTATCCCACAGAAACGTATAACCAGGATTAAAAGTTTCTTATATGTTAATCCAGCTATCTGTGTGCCAAATTTCACAAAAATCTGTTCAGCCGTTTTTGCGTGATTGAGTAACAAACATCCAAACTTTCACATTTATAATATTAGTAGGAAGTAGAAGAGTAGGATTTTGAATGAATTTATTTCAAGGGTCAAATCAAATCAAATCAAATTTATTCGTAAATGTAGGTTTCATTACAATAAGATGTTATAATAAGTTAGTTCGCTACATTTTACTCTCAAGAGCATACACATCATAAATATGTTAGTTGTGTCGAAACCACAGTCACATTTAAATTAAAATAACTCAATCACTTACATACTAACACACAAATCCTTACCTACGTACTAACACACAATTGCCAATGTCAACATAATGATAATGTAAATGTAAAAATAAGAACATAAGACAGTGCAACCAAGAACATACTTAAATCAACATTAAAAACAGAAACACAGACACAGCCATTTCAACAACATCTAAACCTATGAGGATCATAAAATCATTAACTTAAAATGACAAATTGTGATAATCTAAATGTCAATGTTGTCCTCCATAAACTCAGCTGTGGAGTAATAACATTTATGAATTAAAAATTGTTTCAGTTTATTTTTAATCATATTATTATTAAGATTTTTTATCTGTCGTGGAATTTTATTGAATATAGCTGGAGCCATTCGATAAAAACTTTTACGTAGGAGGGCTGTTTTACTGCGATCAACACAAAGAATGTTCGAATCTATTTTCCTTAACCGTGGATCAGCTGGAGCTCTTGTTTTGAAGAGCTTCGGGTGTGTCTTAACAAATCAAATCAAATCAAATCAAAAGTCATTTATTCAAACTAGGCTGAGAGTCAGCACTTTTCGAACGTCAAAATTACATAAGACAGTCCCCCAAAAACGCCCACCCTTCGACACTTCCTAGTGCTTTAGCTGGGAAGAAGAAGTGGCGCAACAAACTCCCCAGCAGCACAGCTGTCTGATAAGTTGGAAGAACTTGATTATATACAGTAACAGTACAGGTAAGTAATTAAATTTCATCAAAAAATGGAAATTTCAATATTAAAAATAAAAAAAATGGTTTATACAGTCAAATAAAATAAACAATGCTATGGAGTAACTCACATAACCTGTCAGTAGGTAAGCTAATTCTGGTGAAAGAACACAAACGATGTCTTGAGTTAATCACAGCGACTAACAATTCTTATCGTTTAAGTAGTCGTTGATTGAATAGTATGCCTTCGAACAAAGATTTGATTTTACTTTAGCTTTAAACGCATTAAAATGTAAATCTAGCAAAGAAGAGGGAAGCTTGTTATAAAAGGTGATACCGAGCCCAACGAATGAGTTATGAACTTTATGAAGCCGGTGAAAGGGACCACGTAGTTTGTCCTTATTTCTGGTATTAATATTATGAATATCACTGTTTTTAGTGTATAAGTGTATATTTTGCCTAATATATAAGATGTTAGCGAAGATGAATTGTGATGCCACCGTGAGAATACCAATATCTTTAAAAAAATCTCTCAGAGAAACTCTAGCACCTAATTGGTAAATTGCACGTACAGCCCGTTTTTGCAGAACAAAAATATTTTGAATGTCAGCGGCTTTGCCCCACAGCAGAATGCCGTAGGACATAACGCTATGAAAATAACTAAAATAGACTAACCGAGCTGTGTCAACGTCAGTGTATTGTCTTACTTTCCTGACGGCGTAGGCAGCCGAACTCAGCCTTCCCGCTAGGATTGATATGTGTGATCCCCACTGAAGTTTGGCATCTACTGTTATGGCCAGAAAAACTGCCGAGTCTACAGTTTCAAGCACCTCATTTTCTAAGACGATGTTGGGTCCCAGATTTTTAACATTCGGCAAAGCGAACTTTATACATTTAGTTTTCTTAGCATTGAGAACTAAATTATTCGTGGTAAACCAATCCGTAACCATTGAGAGTGCACTGTTTACGTCGTCAAAATCTTGTCTATTCCTGTCTACTTTAAAGATAAGAGAGGTATCATCAGCAAACAGTACAACGTCACAGATACCCTTTAAATAGAATGGTAAATCATTAATGTACACTAAGAATAAGAATGGACCCAGTATTGAGCTTTGAGGTACACCTAACTGAACTGGTAGCCCGGAAGATTTCACACCATTAATGTCTACACATTGGTGCCTATTATTTAAATAGGAGTTTATTACGTTAAGCGCTTCATTTTGAACACCGTAATGACGTAATTTACGCAAAAGCGTGTCATGGTGCACGCAATCAAATGCTTTGGAAAGATCACAGAAAACTCCAATAGCATTTTATGAGTTCTTCCATGCGTTAAATATCTGTTTCAGCAGGGCAACACCCGCGTCTGTAGTCGAACGACCTTTTGTAAAGCCATATTGTTCATCATGAAGGAGGCTATTTAAATTAAAATGTCTTAGCAACTGCTTGAGTATTAACTTTTCAAATATTTTACTAAATGCAGGTAAGATAGAAATGGGCCTAAAATTGCCAACGTTATTTTTACTACCCGATTTAAATAATGGTATGACTTTACTACTCTTCATGAGGTCAGGAAACGTTCCTAAATCAACACATTTATTAAAAGTAATAGCTAGATAGGGGGCTACGATGTGCCCCAGTAATCACCAGTGTTTTTAGACTTAAGTGTGTTAAAAATATTAACTACATCACGAGGCGTTACATGTTCGAAACTAAATAAGAGACTACATTTGGGCACACTACTATGCAAAAGGTTTTCCGCTTCAGACGGGGACGAATTTAAGGTGCAAGTCGTAGTTAAAGGTATGTTGGCAAAAAACTCATGCCTCAGCTACGTCAGCAGCTTCATTAACTAATTTATTGTTGTATTTATCTCCAGTTGCTTTTCCTGTTTAACCGACTTACCCGTTTCATTATTAATAATTTTCCAAGTGGTTTTTACTTTATTATTGGAATTTTTAATTGTATCGCTCAAAAATTTTGATTTAGCAAAGACACAGATTTTTTTAAATAATTTTGAATAATTTCTGACATACTCTAGAAAAGGACTATCAAACCTGTATTTTTTCAAACCATATAACTCGTATAGTCTCGCTCTACTTTTATAAATACCTGGAGTGGCCCATTGGTTGAAGCCAACGGAGGTGCCATTAATCTCAATGGTTTGGGTCTTGAAAGTAGATTGGTATTCTTTTTGCACAACTTCAATAAGTGATCCAAAGATTTTATTAGGATTCTCGTGATCTGCTATAGATGGTGTAATTCTATGAGCTACATTATTTTTAAATTTGTTGCAACGACTAGCTGTATAAGGCCTGCATTGTACTTTATGCGGCTTTTTATGTAATGGTACAGGGAAGCTAGCCAATAATCCACAGTGGTCAAACACTGCCACCTCAAAGATGTATAATGATGGTAATGTTAGAAGCTTCAAGGATTCGAAATATGGTTTACAAGTGTCCCTTGGGTGTAGATTACACATAGCGCGTACGCATTTTTTTTGAGCGAGGAAAACGTAATTATTATCTGTCGAATTACCCCAAAAAACGACTCCGTACCTTAGAACTGATTCTATGTAGCTATGGTAGGCAATAAGCACGGCGTCACGGTTTACAAATTTGGTCAGCTTATGAAGAGCAAAAGCAAAATTGTTAATTTTTTTACAAATTTCTTCAACTTGCGGTTTCCACGTAAGTTGACTGTCTATTACTAAGCCTAAAAACTTTGTAGTACCCGTTTTTGTAATTGAATGTCCATTGTGACTAATATTAACCGGTAGTTGTTGTCGTTGTCGCTGACTAAAATGCATTATACACGTCTTTTCTAAATAAATTTTTAAATTATTTGACTGTAACCAGTCTATAGTTTGCTTTAGCGTATCATTGTTTTCTTGTTCATAATTATAGGACTCATCTTTTTTTATCATTATTGTACAATCATCAGCAAATAATACTGTTGGATGATTGATACTTTTCGGAAGATCATTTATGTACACCAGAAATAGTGGGGGACCCAATACGCTTCCCTGAGGTACACCGTATTTCACTGTTCTAGGTTTTGACCGATATTTGATTTCACGCTTGGTTTTAATATTTATATTTGTTATCTCTGTGTATTGTTGCCAATACGCTTCCCTGAGGTACACCGTATTTCACTGTTCTAGGTTTTGACCGATATTTGATTTCACGCTTGGTTTTAATATTTATATTTGTTATCTCTGTGTATTGTTGCCGGTTGCTCAAATATGATGTTATAAGATCAAGACCATTGCCGCGTATTCCATATCTTTCTAGTTAATTATAGGCATATAATAAACCTGAACAGTTTTTTTGTTTGTTTGTTTGAACGAGCTTATCTTGAGAACTACCGAATTTTTTATACATTCTATTTTCATTTGATGGCATAGCCCAATTCTTGAGGAAAGCTATCGGCTATTGAACATAACGCTAAGGTCCTTAGGAGTTGAGCAAAAAGTTAAAAACTAGTAGGACCGCTAGCAAAAACGAAGTAAAAGTACGGGCAGGTGATGCGAGGCGATGCGATGGGGTGAATCGGGGGAATAAGAAATTTCACGCGGAAACAGTGGCGAGCAGAAGATAGTAAATGTGTATTTGTACATAATACCTGAAAAGAGGTCATTGTACCAGCCACCATGCCAACCACTTTTGCTAATTGCGTAAAATAGGTGCTACGCGTAAATTAGCTGTTCTATACATTTTGTTGGTTGCTAATGTGACCAGTTGTTCTTTTTCCAAAGTTTTAAGCTGTGATCTGAAAGTTAAGAAAGTAAAGTCTCTTTCAAAAAATTTCATATCTTGGAAGCTGTTCGCAGTAGATCTTCTTTGCCTATATCTGTCGTTTGGAAAATTCGTATGAATATTAATAACATTCATTTCTTTATTTCCTTCCTATTGTTTCAGCGCTGGCACTGCACCCAGTACTCTCGAAAGATTTGAATTTATCTTTGTCGGAGTTTTAAAAAGTCATCTGTTTTGAATTTTATAGGTCAGTGTCTTTATAGAGATCTTTTAAGTCTGTAATATAGGTCGATTTATTAACCGGCTTCAAAAAGAAGGGGGTTATCAATTCGACATATATTTTTATGTATCTTCAGGCATAACTCCGTCATATATAGACGGATTTGCAAAATTATTTTTTTGTTCGGAAGGGGTTCATTCTGCAATGGTCCCGATTTCATATAGATCTGATTATGCGTTTCGGACACAGCGGAACTCTTCAAAAAATTACAGAAAATCAACCGCGATGGTGTGGGGTAGGTACTATATCTAAAAGGTGAAAAATAAACCCAAAAAATAATTTATTTTTCACGTCGGTTGTTTTTTTTTTAAGAGTTTTTTTTTTTTAATGCACTGATTACTTTAAAGTGCTTGGATGACAAATTCCAACTCATACATAGCATTTATTGCAATTAACTAATTAACAACTATGGGCTCAGTGCCGCGTGGCCAGGGGATTGAATGACAATGTCTTCGATATTTTTGTTCTAGGATATTCCAGTTTGCTTAGGATTTTTCCTTCACGGTTTTGAGAGCAGTGGTGGTGAAAATACTTTACACAAAGTAAAGCGCCTTTTGGGTTCAAACCTACAACCGTATGTAGGTTTCAACCGTTACCACTGGGCCACCACTGCTCTCCGATGATGGCCTAATGGCCTAATAAAACCTTCAATAAAGCTTGTCTATTATTGTAAATTCATCGTATTTAAATTATAGTCGTTCTCAAATACACTGAAAAGTGATGAAGTCGACAAAGTTTTCTATTTTAAGTGAATCTTTCTGTTGTCTTTACAAAATGTAAAGATGTGAAACGAAAAGCGCTATCGAATAAATGAATTTTTGAAAGTAAATAATGTATAAATGGTTGAAAAAATGAATCAAAGCCACAAACCAAGTTATCAGCTCTTCAGAATTAAGATTCTCGGAGCTAAGCCCGTAAATTCCGATTTAAGGCATCGATATTCCGGATAAAGGCGTGTCCGGACTTAAGTTTCCAATTCCCGAAGTTATATCCGCAATTCTCGTCTTACACCTTACCAAGGATTTCTAACTGAAATCTGAAGACTGAATACAACCCAAGGATCTTATTCTAGAGATCTAAAGATTTGACCTACTTATTAACAAAAAAAGGTTTCGCAACTAGACCAACTTCTGTTTTGCTCTTTGAAATAAAACTTGTAAAAAAACGAGTGCAAAACATATTTTTAAAATTGTATTTTTTATGGAAAACGTTTAATATAGGTACTCTCTCAGGGCTAGCTCTGAAATCAGCTGTTCCAACCCAAAATGCAATAATATCTCCCTGATTATCCTGATCCAAAGAGGAACAAGTGATTTTGTTTTAATCATCTCAAAGTTGAAATATTGTAAAATTGTTCATGACTATCTCATCATACTCGTTTCAGACGAAAGACGTCCACTGCTGGACATAGGCCTCCCCCAAGTTCCGCAACTTTGGATGCGGGAAGTAAGTTTTGGTTAAACTTTGTTGTTTTTAAAATCTACATTAATAATTCCTACTAAACCCTACTTATAACTATATAATATTTATAAATGCGAAAGTAAATCTGTCTGTCTGTTACACTTTCACTCCTAAACTACTGGACCGATCGTCATGAAATTTGGCAGGGATATAGCCTGGAATATGGAATCGGACATAGGCTACTTTTTTACGCGATAACTGGCATAAATTCGGGCGGAGCTGCAGACAAAAACTAGTAATATTATAAAGCCAAGCTCCGCCACTTCGAACGGTTCTGTGCTTCCCGCAACCAGCGGATTCCTGCGGCCTTCACAAGGTCATCGGTACACCTTGTGGGAGGCCTTCCAACTTTACGAGTATGTCTTCCTGTACGCAGTCGCTGCTCCAGAACTTTTCGGCCCCATCGGCCATCTGACTCACATCATAAGTATCTATCACCCCTTATAACATTTGCCACTATTTTGTTAGGTAGCCATTCTATTTTAACTAGAAATTATAATTCAATAACTCCTTTGATTAAATGTATTTTGTATTCAAGTTGACACTGCCATTTTGTTTACTTACAAACTAATCTTTACTAGACATGTGTTCACATGCAAAGTAACTGCCTTCTATTACCCCTAAGTACCATTTCACGACACTCTGCGTAACTTATAAGGGAACAAACAATTGGTCCTAACACGCCTAACTAAGGGTACCATCCGACTGGATTTGTCCGGACATGCCCAGATTTTTGGCTCCACGACCGTATTATGTCCAACCTTACACCTTACACTTACAATGTTGTAAGTTATATCTAGAAAGAAGAAAGTTTTCTCTTTGTTGCAGCGCGTGCGAGGCAGTAGCAACAGTATCCTGCAGATGGTTTAATGTCGTTCAGTTTGCCCTATCCAAACAAAATGGATGCATATGGTGATGGGTGTTGACTGATATAGTGTATAACATTTGACTAACACAATATTTATAACATTTTATTTCTCTGTTTTATAATTTGTATGGATGGATTTTTTATCTGAAACTAACAGCGCTCCGCGGTTTCACCTGCGAAGTTCCTGTTCCCGTGGAAAACGGGAATAAAATATAGCCTATGTCACCCGGGGATAATGTAGCTTCTCAACAATGAAAATAATTTTTCAAATTGGTTCAGTAGTTTCGGAGCCTATTCAATGCAAACAAAAAAAAACAAACAATCAAATCTTTCCTCTTTACTATTAGTATAGATATAAAGAAATATAAGATAACATAAGACGATACGTTTTTTTTTTGTGACCTCTCCAAGGCATTTGACTGTGTTAATCACGAAACCTTGCTTTTAAAACTTGAGCATTACGGACTAGGTAAACTTGCGCTCAGTCTAGTAAAATCTTATTTAAATGATAGACAGCAAAAAGTTCATATAAATGGTGTCAATTCAAATGGTTTAAAAATAAAAATGGGTGTTCCACAAGGCTCAACATTAGGTCCTTTCCTCTTTTTAGTATATATTAATGATCTACCCCATTTATTAAAAAACCAACCACAAATGGTGTTATTTGCTGACGATACATCCTTAATTTTTAAAATAAATAGACGTGCATCAAATCTTGACGACGTAAATAATGCCCTACTGCTGGTACAAAATTGGTTCACTGCTAATAATTTAGTGTTAAATGGGAAAAAAACTAAATGCATAAGATTTGCTTTACCAAATGTTAAAAGTACTGATTGTGACGTAGTATTGAATAAAGAGAAACTAGAATTCGTCGATAAAACTGTTTTCCTAGGGATCACGCTCGACTCAAAACTACAGTGGAGTCCTCATTTAACAGCTCTTGCAGGACGGCTAAGTACAGCAGCATATGCTGTAAGAAAAATCCGCCAATTCACTAATGTAGAAACCGCGAGGCTAGTCTATTTCAGTTACTTTCATAGTATCATGTCATACGGTATTTTACTATGGGGACGGGCTGCAGATATCGAGTCTATTTTTATTCTGCAGAAAAGAGCCATTAGAGCAATATATGGCCTCCGTACGCGGGATTCTCTAAGGGAACTGTTCAAAGTTATTAATATCATGACGGTACCTTGTCAATATATCTATGAGAACATCATGTACGTTAGGAAAAACTTAAATCTTTTCAGTAAACGAGGTGAAAGACCATTAGAACGAGAAATAGGCACCAATTGGTTCAACCAGGCTTCAGACTGGCTAAAGTAGACTCATCCTTCATGGGGTACTGTTTAAAATGTTACAATAAAATACCTCCCCACATACTCGAACTGAATGAATCGAAATTTAAATCTTGTATAAAACGCACACTATGCAGCCATGCTTATTATAAGTTGGGGGATTACATCGCTGACAAAAATGCTTGGCTAAACGCTGCTTGTCCTGCTCCACAAGGTAGCTTAAACTAAATTGAATAACATTGAAAACATTGTTGGAGCTGCTGAAGACTGTAAAAGCTAGATATCTTTGCATTGTATAAATTCAAATTTTTGTATTGTATAATTGCATAGCATATGTGTGAGCACTATGTTCCTACTATAATGCAAACATTTACAGGGTACGTCTTTCATTGACTTGAATGTGCCCTGGCAGCTGAGAGTATGTCATGCTCACTCAAATGTCTCGCTGGTGGTGGCGTGTGTGTTGGATCATTAAGTTCCCTTCAAAATGGTTGAGCTGAATGGTGCTGATGCATACGTCATGTCCGTGAACAGGCGCCGCCAGTAGGGACTGGTCATCTCTTAGCTCCCACGGCTTATTTTAATTGTTATTTTATTTTAATTACGGACGCTTTTAATGTGCACTTTTTACATCGTTCTCACATTGATAATTTCAACATAATGATGTAACCCAACTTTTTGTAACAAAATCTTGATTTTAAAAGAGTGTCCATGGAGTTTCTTGCCCGTTCTTCTCCATAGGTACCTACGCTTTGGAATGGGCAACTAGCTTCATCTTTCTAACTCACCGACCTTGACAATTCAAAAGTGCCTGTAATTGGTTTATTTGAAATAAATGCTTTGAGTTTGAGTTTGAGTTTGATATAAGTATACAGGGTAAGTTTTTATCCAGTGCGCAAATTGTAACCATGAATTCAGCATATCATTCTAGCAGACATTTTTCGCCGGATATACAAAAAAAAATCAGCTGTTCCATACATTTTGACCGCGTAGGTATTGCACTTTTCTATGAAACAGCTGATTTTCTTTTTTCAAATTTCTACGCTAGGGGTTCTAGAATGATATGCTGAATTCATGGTTACAATTTGCGCACTGGATAAAAACTTTTCCTGTAGATATGATGAGTATGAGTTTGACTGATCAATAATAATATCTTCATCTTGAGCAAGTGTGGTGTTCAATTCCTTAATGTGTGTGTCTATATTCTTGCCTTCTCTATATGAAAAGACTCCTTTGCCTTGCAGTGGTAAAATACTTGTTTATAATGATTATATGAACACTAAAAACAAAGATTAAAAGTAAAACATTCAGACTTATTTGCAAACGTCCTGCTTTTTGTCAGGGCTTTTCAAATGTTGAACTGGTAACCCTACTCCCAACAGGCTCCCTATTGTGACCGCCCATATAGCTAGAGCTACTAGCAACATAAACTTGGTCCTATTGTACGAGAATAAACAGTTAGGATCGAACAGTTTGTGAACTGTAATCTGTAGCGATAATAATCTTGTGCTAGTATTGGTATTTGAAACATTTTATTATCTGGGGTTTCAAATGCTATGTTAAAGAACAATATCGTTGGTTACTGGTTTAGGATTACGTCCAAAAGCCCACTCTCACCACAAATCACTCAATACGTTTAAAATATCTTACAACTAGCTACGACACGCGGTTTTACCCGCATAAGTATCGATGCCGTTGGAATACCGGGATAAAAGTATCCTATATCCTAATAAGGGTCTTGGTCCACATACGTGCCAAGTTACATCCAAATCCTGACTGCGATCCTTCCACGCTACTTCTGCCAAGTTTACGTTCATACATCTGGTACGATCACACAGCATGCCGCACACTGGTCCCAAATTAAAAAAAGTGGACATTGATACTAGACCGCTGATATTTTTTTTTTTTATTGTTGATACAAAAAAATATTATTGTCCTACTTCAAATACTTTTCTGTAAAAAAAAAATTTCTTTTTTTTTTTGTATGGGAGCGATTACATTTTACTCAATTTCTCAAAAACTTTAAGCGATGTCGAGATGGCAATCACATATGTTAGAAAACTAATAATTCTGAGTATTTGGCTCGAAGAAACTTATTGCTTATCTCTGCGTACTTTCGAGATAATAGTGACAGAAAATAACAATTTTTTTAATGTTAATTGTTTGCTTTTTTTTAATCATGGCCTTACTTTAGCACATAATTATAATGTATGCGTAATGTCAAATAAATAAAAAGAGACTTCTCTGTAAAAGAGGTTATGGGGGCTCACTAATGACTGAAAAGCTATGACCTTTCTGAAGGAGTATTTTCATCAGTTTTAAAAAACAATCAAAATGAAGACAAATAAAGCTGCAAACATAAAGTTGAATATGTTCACAAACGATTCTGAAAAAATATTATGGTGAAAGATTAATATTTGGGTCTATATTCTCTTGAGAAATCTCTATTTCCTCGTTTTCCAACGAAAGCAATTCATTGTTCAAGATCAAAGCACTAGCCTCTGGAAACAACTGTTTATGTAAACGAGCAAACAAAAACGTTTGATATGGCTGATGTAAGGATCTGAGCTAATTAGAAAGCTGTGGATAATGTCTAAATTAGTCTGAACTCTACCGATTTTTCTTGTATGTGCCATTCTAACATTCCGGAAATCTTTATTCCTCGCTTCGGAAGCTTCTTCGGAAAGCATGCCTATCGGAATAAAGGAGAAATTTTCACAAATATCAGCACCGTGTATCAACAATTTATGGACACTTGAAGGCATGTAATACCATGGATTTAAGTTTACATACAGCATTGCTGTTTCTTTACAATATTCCCTAAACAAGTTGGTATTAATAGGTTGACCAGATGAAATTGTTTGTAAAATGACTGCAAATCTCTTGATTAAAACAGGGTGGATACCCGTTATTTCAGCAGATACTTCATAATTTTCAAAAAACCTTCTTGCCGTGTTACCGTCATTGGTTGCACCAAATCCCTGTTTTACTATGTCAATTAACAAACCAGTTCTCTCCCGGAATTCTTGTTGTGTCAAATTCTTTTTAATTTCTTTTAACAATTTATCTTCTTTTCGTGCGGCCCACTTTTTGAAGTCTAAGTTGTACGAAATGTGTAAAATACATTCCATACATCTTATCCACATATGAAGCGAAGACAGACCATATTTATACATATCTTCTCTGATGAGTCTTTTGGATACAAAGTCCAAGTCATTCATTTTGCTAGGTAGGGTATTGCAAATATTACAAACAGCTGCAGAAGAAATATTGGAAATCACAGTAGAAATTTTCCCATCAATCATAGTCATGTACAAAACATGTTTAATATCAAAATTATCTACAATTGTGGGAACCAGATTACGAATTTCTTCCTCTAAGGATGCACTTTCCTTCTTTATCAATTCATTTGTTTCTTTTGCAAATATAAAGCCAATTGGACGACAATAGTTTGTTGAAGAGGGAGCAGGATTTTGCCACAAGATAGTACCACTCTCTTCTTCCAAACGAAGCGGAACCAAACTAATCATGAAAACTGAAGAATCGTCAATTTTAGTGTCGGAGTGTGACTTTTGTTTATAATTACTTTGAGAAGATGACCCGTCAAAACCCCATTTGCTTATTAGTTTTAGCGATTTTTTGTCGGCAGAGTTGTGCTGAATTGTTTTTAAAATCCTATTGGTTGTCAAATCTAGAAGCGATTGAAGTCTTATCTTAGCATCAGATTCAGTTACAGTTATGTCTGACTCTGGAGGATAACAAGTTTTTTTAGCTTCCAGGAGCTTTTGATAGGATGGAAGACCATACATTTTCTCTGAAGCAAGAATAGTTCTTAAATTTCGATATTGCCATTTTGACAAATTTGTTGAGGTGTAAAGCGCTAACGTTTTATCATCTGGTAAACACGGTTTGTCAGTCTTTTTAGCGAATAGTACATCATGTACCATCTCACATTTTTCCTTGTTTTGGCTGAGTTCGTTTAATATAGCTGGTAATTTTGTTTTTTAGACTCTTTTAATTTGGCACATAAAGCATAAACTAATTCCTCCTCTGTGTGATCTAGAAGTGTTAGAGAACGCCTTTTCTTCTGTTTATCAGATATATCAACAAATGGTTTTTTACTTGTACCACAACTTAATTGATGAGTATCCACTTGCGTTTCGAAATTTGGAATTACTTCCTCGGCAACTTTAAAAATGCTGCTTAAATCGATATTTTGACATTTTGGCCAAACTATTTGGGATTGTAACCAGTCTGAATTTTTGTTAAGAAAGGTCTTTTGAGCTCTACTGGAAGCAGACCATCTTTTTGAGATATTACTTGAAAAATTACGACAAAATAATTTAATATTACTCAAATCTTCGGAAGACAATTCAACACCAATACGTTCAATAAGGGCATTAAATAAAAATTCGACATTTTTAAAACCACCTCCTGATTTAAGAACAACGTATAAGTCTAAGTTGGTGACAAATGCGGACAAATTATAATTTTAAGGAAAATTGAAAACAAATTAGAATCAAAGATATCAAAGACAAAGTGACTTTGATTTTAACAAAAAAAAATTACGAAAACAAATTCGACGAAAGAAAGACAAACAAAAATTATTTGATTTTAAAATCCAAAGATTCAAAATACAACGATAACAAAACAAACAAACAACAAGCATTTCTTCAAGCGCACAGAAAAAATAAGGACACGTCTTATCGCAACCACATTTAGTTGTACACTGAGGTGTACGCGCGCGATTCGTGACCGTATTACGTTACGTCATGAGAGGCGGCCATCTTTTTATCCCGGCAAACTCGCGTCGTAGCTCCATTTTGCTGGCCAGCGGACCTATTGCGATATGAGTAAGGCTATGAATAAAAAAAAGCGAACAATTAACATAAAAAAAAATGTTATTTTCTGTCACTATTATCTCGAAAGTACGCAGAGATAAGCAATAAGTTTCTTCGAGCCAAATACTCAGAATTATTAGTTTTCTAACATATGTGAATGCCATCTCGACATCGCTTAAGGTTTTTGAGAAATTGAGTAAAATGTAATCACTCCCATACAAAAAAAAAGAAATATTTTTTTTAGAGAAAAGTATTTGAAGTAGGACAATAATATTTTTTTGCCTTATCTGTTATCATTATATCAACAATAAAAAAAATATCAGCGGTCTACTATCAATGTCCACTTTTTTTTTAATTTGGGACCAGTGTGCGCCGCGCCGAGGGCGTCAGGTGCGGCGTCTCCACTCACATCTATTGTAGATACCTTTCGTTAGCCGTCCTTCATTGATCCTCTCAACATTACCAAACCATCTGACCATATTCTTTGAATTTTTTGTGATTACATATTCTTTTACAGTACCCGGCGATAAATATTGCACATCGACCTTTGGAAAGAAACAATCGGCTAATTTCGGCTTCGTAGAGCGTTATCTCTGTCGCACACTACCTATGTGACGTTTTGTCAGTCGTTGTTCAAATGCGATAGAGTGCGGTCACGTCCAGTTCAAAATATAATTTAGAGTTGTTAACACCCCCAAATATAAATAATTTTAAGTTGCACTATGGCATCTGTGGCGTTGGTGTCTATGGCATTTTATTTTACCCTAACCTAAAGCCATCATTTATAGAAAAATTGGTGTATTTTATACAAAGAATAAAAAGAATTACCAGAAGAAGCAAATCATAACTGTTTGTATTTCGTGCGACAAAGATAACGCTCTACGAAACCGAAGTTAGCCGATTGTCTCTTTCCAAAGGTCGATGTGCAATATTTATCGCCGGGTACTGTAACCGCACAACGGCAATGCTACGGGCGTAGCTGTATCAAATATAAACCAATAGCTAAGATTATCTTTATTTGCAAGGCCTTAACCGACAACATAATAATAAAAGCGATGTAACGAGTTAACATAAACGTAGGCACAGGTGTTCAAAGCGACTTTGATTGCCGATGTTATAGCTCCGGGAATCGAACCCGAGACCGCTAGTACAAATAAATAAAAAGCTTTTTATGTCCCGTTAACGTTATATGTTACCGACAGATAAAATTCATTTGAATTTTTTATCTTGTTATCTTAGAGACGTAAAGCTGCATTCACATTGTGACATTTCAACGTACGAAAATCTGTATAAAACTGTTGTATACATGTATGTGTGTAGAGGTTGTTTGCTTGAGGTAGGGTTGCCATCCGTCCGGGTTTCCCCGGATTTGTCCTAGTTTGGTGGATGTGCCCGGGGTGCGTCCGGGCGGGGCTTCATTTGTGTCCGGGTTAAAAATGTAAAGCCTTGGGACGCGACACACGCACTGTGCCCGCACGCCGCGATCTACCGACAAACGTAATAAGATTCTGTTTTATTAAGTACATTTAAAATGATGTTATATGTACACTAAATTTTATTTGAAGGTCTGAAAATAAATAAAAGGTGATTTATGACATTTTCAACTGTTTTTATTACACTGTAAATATGTAAAAAACCTGTTGTCATGTCCGGGTTCTGGGCTCTAAAATCCGGGGTTTTCACGCGTCTTGTCCTGGTTGCCAAATATTAGAGATGGCAACCCTTGCTTAAGACAACCTTACAATTGTATAGTCTGGCTAAAATTATTAATTACTTTAATACATTCGAACTGTCAAACCAATTTAGAATATATTAAAGAAAAAAATTAAGGGACTTCTAGAGAATGGGCAGCAGCGTTCTCTATGCAGTTTACCACCATACTGCGATCAGCAACCCGTCTGCCAAGCGTGACAATTATGGCAAAAACCCCCTTTTGGGGGAGGCCTATGTCCAGCAGTGGACGTCTTTCGGCTGAAATGATGATGATGATTAGGAAAGAAAAAACAATATCGGAGAGACTGGACTGACAAGCCGAAGAAAAAAGTGAAAAATGTAATTCGTAGATTGATTTATAGGAATAATTAGCTACATATCTGCGCTAAAGTGGTTTATTATTAGACCCCGGTACCGGGGACCTCTGTGTGGCCCCACAGCAGTTCCTACTATGTATCTAAATTTTCCGGGATTTTAAGGCCACACACACACACACACATGTAATGCTTTTATTTATATGTATTTGAGGTCAACCAGTGCGGTGGTCTCACATAGATTGTATTATCTTCGGTTAAGTCAAAACTCACAACTCAAAACATTTATTTCCTATATACCAATTACCTACAGGCACGTGAATTTTTAAGGGTCAGTCGGTTAGTTAGAAAGATGGAGCTTGTTACCCATTCCAAACCGTAGTGATAGATCACCTATGGATAAGAACGCACAAGAAACTCCATGGACAATGTTACATCATTTATGTTGAAATTATTTATCAACGTGAGAGCGATGTCAAAAGACGTGCACAATAATCGGTAATTTTAAATAACATAACGATTCAGAAATTAAAAGAAGCCATTGCAGCTAAGAGATGACCAGTGCCTACGGAGTAGTTAATGAACCAACTTAAGGCCCTGGTAATTTTGAATGTACTCGTCGTATTATCGTTATGAGCGATAATAGTTCTTACTGCAATGCGATACGGGTTAAAATCTGTTGTAATAAAATTGAATAATAAATGAGCAAGCATTGTCGTAAAAATGCAAATAAAATCGTATAAAATTAGATATTAACTATTTGATAAATAATGATCCATCACTGGATGCAGTTTGGCATTTGGAATTTTATGGTATATTTTTAATAACAATAATAATAGTAATTGAAGGGAAAACCGGTTTTAAAGATAATTAAGAGGTGACTTTGATGATTTTTTTGATGCATTAAAGTGTGTTTAATTATTTTTTGACTTCCATTACTGTATGCAAAAAACACTTGAAAATATCATATATTTTTTTTGCTTTCAAAACTATTTACGGTTAAAGAGATACACTGGCTTAAAAACCCACCTTTTTGAGCGTTTTCAAGAAATCTCTGCCTTAAAATAGAGTATTTAATATTAAATAAATTAAATTAAATAATAATTTCTGATTTTCATACAAGTACTTAGCTAGTTGTGTCAGGCAAGTACTCTTTTAATACACACGAACAAGCCACAAAATTCTGTGTACCTAACTTCACTTAGGTATAGTTCTCATACTTAACAAGTTGATAACTTCATGCGACAGTCTTGTCACAGTCACAGCGTGTATTTCCCAAAGGCACGCCACTTTCAAGCGGCGCGCGCTGTTCATTTCACAAAGTTTACATTATTTTTATAAATCTGTGCATGCGGCGACTTTTTGTCGCGACGAAGTCCTGACACTCCTGACGTAAGTAAAGGTGACCACAGCTGGTAGCAGTTAAGTAAAATTAAGAATGACCAGTAAGATATAAAATAACTATAAAAATGATTAAATTCTTTCAGCGTCATTGGTTTGCGATGTTAACCATATTTTTGGTAAGGAGAACGTTGCAAGCTATATTTTTTTCCCAAACAAAACTTAACAAAAATAATTAGAATTACACAAATCATAAAATATGGCTTACCACAATGTAGTGGTGAGAAGATGTGGTGACACTCATGAAAGGACACATGTTTCGGGAAATAAGTAGGTAAGTACTCCCATCGTAGAAATTTGTTCCATGATCTATCAACAAGGTACCAAGCAATATTTCGTCAAATAACGTCAATCGACTACACAACCGGGCGGTAACATAAACACTAATCGAAACATCCTCTAAACTATAGCTACTCGTGCACCGAAGTGCTGAAGAAACAGACACTGGGTCGATTCAACCGCACGATAAAATCTCTACCACAGAATAGATACGCACAGAAGATCGGCTCCATACAACGAGCATCAACGCACACACACATAGATGCGCGTTTACGCACAGTCTTCCTGAAAAGAATTAAACGTCGACTAGAATTAATTTGATTTTCGACAAAAAAAAACTTTTATACTGTATCAATGTGTAACACGTCAGCTTTTTTGACGTTTTGTGCAACCGAAGAATAAACGAACTAAGTTGACACTCGCGTTGAGTGTCAACTTCGTTTGAGATTGTCACACGTACAACAGTTTTATTTCACGAAGCGACGTTTGTAGTTACTAAATGTACCTACTAACGCACGGTAAATGTGGGTGTAAGGGCAGGAGCTCTCGGTACCATCCAATGGAGACAATGGAGAGTCGTGTACTGACGCTACTCGTCTTCACACACACATTCACAGCATGTTTGTACACTTGCTTACCACAAATAAACCATGGGTCGCTTCGTGAGATGAAATACTCTACCTACACGTCTATATGTGCGAGCGTCTGTTTCCGCTCGTTGTATGGAGTCGGCCTTCTGTCTCTGGTATATCTTTTGTGCTGGAGCAATTCAACATCGCGATAAAATCTCTTCTACCCACATTCAAACAATCGCTAGTGTCGCCCATAAACCAGAATTGTACCGCGGTGCAGTCGGGTGCTTGTAAAATAAACAGAACACGCAAAATTGGTCGTATATCGCATCAATTCTGTTTGAAAGTATTGTTGTCTTTTACTGGCACATAAAACTAGAAAGAGATAAGTTATAAGCGATGTGGATGAATATGTTTTGATGCACTATAAGCTTTTCGTTTTAACACGAATTATTTTAGCTTGCTTCGTTGTTATGTGTTTCCAGTTACTCGCATTGTGATCCATTTTTCAAGCAGTTCCTGGCATCCGCTTGAGCTGAAACGGTGACAACGCAAAAATATGATACCATGGAGCTGGTTTGATGATGCCCGAAGGTGTCCATAGGAACTCCTCAATCAAATAAGATAGCGTCGTTGAATTTTAATTCGTTGGTTTTGTCTTGACGAGTACTATTACTTCATAAGGTTTCCAGGAGCTGATGATGGAGCCGGAAGGTGTTCATAGGAACTCCTTAATCAAACAAGATCGCAAAATCGTGTTTCGTCTCATTGGTTGTGTAAGGATTGTTAATTTGTCTTTGAGATTTATAAAAGTATTGTTTATACTTGATTGGTCCGATCCCGCCTAGTGATAAATAAGCAATGGGTGAGGTCTGCAATGGAACGACCGTTTCCAAAAGATGCATATTCACTCTTGCTTTCAAGGCTGACGAGTTAAACGTGGAACGGAACACAGACGGTGGCAGAGTTCTACACTTTGGCCGTGCGCATGATAAATGTGGACTGGCGACGTTAAAGATAGCTTCAAACATTTGAACACTTGTTTTAAACTTTGTAAAGTGGGATCGCAAAGTGGAAAAAGTACAATAAACTTTGCACAAATACACGTGCCATATATCGTAACTTTGTAGGTATTTGAAGCAATTTCTGGCACCAGCAACCTCAGTTGATAGCTGATAACTGTCAAACTTATTCTTTTACTTCTTTTGACGCGAGCTACTCGACTAGTGCGGTTTTAAAATAAGCTGGTCAGCAAAGTTAGTTGTTTGAACTAGTTGACAATATTATGCTAAAGTTTAGCATGGTTTAAGTGGCATGTTAATCTGTAGTGCATATTTGAATATTTGGAAACTTGAATATTTGTGTTAAACCATGAGTAGCAGCGTTCTCTTTGCATTTTACCACCATACTGCGATCGCCATACCGCCTGCCAAGCGTGGTGATTATGGCAAGCCCCCCAAATTGCGGGAGGCCTCTGTCCAGCAGTGGACGTCTTCCAGCTGAAATGATAATGATGATGTAAACCTGGCTATCATTATTTTCTTTTTCGCTGAAAATTATATTGTAGGGTTCCCAACTGTTGAATTGTCAAACAAAAATCGAAGTTGAAGCTAGGTGCCCATTCCAAATCGTAGATCTCTATGGAGAAGAACGGACAAGAAACTCCAAGGACACTCTTTTAAATCATGGGTATTACAAAATTTTGGGAACATTATTCTTGGTGCTTCTATATGTGAGATTCATTTAGCCGTTTAGATAAATGCATAACAAAGATCTACAACATTCTTCTTTCCTTATTTCTTCCGTGTTTCCCGCATATCATGCTGCAACTCAAAAAAAAACTATAGTGGGATACTTTCAGTAAGTATGACTGCAAAGAGTAACATAGCAACTACTCCGCGACTGTATTACTGCAAAAACTTCTCGTGTATGGAGACGTATAATAATGGTTAAATCATGAAAGTATAAGTACAGAATGAAAACGAGCAAAGTGAGAAACTTCTTCTTCTACGTAAGTGGTTCGTACTCGTATGCACTATAATACTTGTAACTAAGACTTGCTTTATTGCGGTTATTTGCCCTGTTTTATTAAGAAAACTTTGTAGAAGATATTCTTCTTTTTCATTTCAATTATTCTCGGAGAATCGTGGCTTTAAAAAAAAAAACACGATATTTTTTAAGTAATTTTTTTGTTAGTCGCGTTGGCGCTTATCGGTAGGGGCAAAAGTTATGGGTTCGCGTCCCATGCTAATGTGACGTGTTGATTTTTCCAAAGTTTGATGACTCCCTATTTTTTCTCCTTATTAATGCATGAGCACATTATTAGAGTTTGTACAGATATAATAGGACACGAGACATTTCAGCTTTACCTGAGATAGCTGCGCATCTGTAATGTCTCTAATATTGCAACGATTCATACCGAGGAGCTCTCGACAAATCATACTTTTAAATAAATTAATACAAAGCGTCAGCTTCAGACAAAGCACGAAAAGAGACGCACGCACACATATACGCGTACGTGCGGCGGCGTGCGGCGCGGCGCGACGATCACAAACAAATGCCGATCATGAGTGCATTTGCACTCGCTGTACCTACGTGAAGCGTGCCTATGTGTGAGTGCGTTTTCACTCATTGCAATGAGCCGATCTTCTGTACGAATACAATTCTGTGCATAATTAACTTTACATGATTATATTTGAAGCTTGCTTGTCGGATTTCCGAAATTATTACCGTCTCGGAACGTTGCTGTCTTCTCGAAACATCTCTGTAATACGACATGCACGAAACGTAATTGCAGAGAATAGTTAGTTATTCATAGAAATTGTTATGTAGAGGATTTTGAATATACATAACAGTAGCATTAAGAAGTTGTTGGAACTCATGACTTACAACCATGGAATGTATTGATTAGCAGTTTCACAAGGTACGTATTTAAATTCGCCGTGTTGTCTCTCTCTTCATACGACTGCAATAGAATGGCAATATTGTAATTTGAATAAACGTACAGTTAAAGTTGATAGGTAGGTAATTTGTTCAACGATCTAATTCCCTGGCTATGGTTAACTAAATCTGCTGCTGTGATAAGTTGACCAGAATAACCAATCATATTAATGGATACGAGATTTGAAAATATATTAAAAAGAAATCTTTCAGAGTCCAAGGATTACAGTTATAAAGCCTGGACACGTATTGATCGTCTGTCTGGAGCTCTGTGTGGCAGCTTAATTTTATTTATTGAATACAAATTCATTTTTTAACCGACTTCAAAAAGGAGAATGTTCCCAATTCGTCTGTATTTGTTTTTTGTGTAAGTTTCGCGATATCTTCGGCAATCGTGCATCGATTTGGAAAATTATTTTAATGGATAGGGTATGCTGCAGGGGTGGTCTCATATACATTTTATACTCTTTGATTCGGTAGTTTTAGCGTTAGCTTCGATGATTATTAAACGTTTCTGGAGAAATAAAAATCCGGGATTTAATTTGTTCATGATTTGGATTTGATAGAACGACGGAAGAACTATCTCTGTTAGACACAAATACAAGTTTGATGGAAAGACTTTGTTTGTTCTACCCCACCTTTACAATTGTATTGCTATCAATCGGAGACAAATACCAAGCCGCGGACTGCTACCGGTAATTTTGCTAATGGAAAACACCCAAAAAACAATTGCCAATGGAATCGAAGACTCAATGCTCTCTTGCACTTTCGACCAACTAACAAGGCAGTGATAGAAAAACACTGCCTTTAATAAGGTTAGTCAGATAGAGAATTAGAGGTCAAATGAATGAGTAAACAGTTCAAGGCTTCTCGACGTCTCTAAGAAAAATAAGCTTCAAAATATTATAATCCAATGCAAATCCAGATAATCTCACGCAAGTATAGGTAGTTCAAGACCGATGGCAGACCAATTAAGCATAGTTCCCTTGCGTCAGAATCTCCGGATGTGGTTCAAAGCGGTCTGATCAGACCACGCCCCGGGGAAATCAAGGCTAAAGTAGACCCACCATAGATTGGTATTGCAGCAGGCCCACAAATTGAAACTGGCTATTTAATACGCAGCCGTTGAGGAGATCTCTCTCTCATAATATGTGACAATTTCTTCATACACTGCGTTCTCAATTTAGGTTCCAAAAATGTAATCAAACTGTGTTTTGGAAAAAAATACTTGGTACCCAGTTACCTAGTTTTAAAGTTCAGTTTATGGACTTTAATAGGCTGTATTTAGTTTATTTATAAATTGCATATTATGCACACCAAAACATAACAAAACAATATATACATATAAAATCAAAAGTCATTTATTCAAATTAGGCTGAGAATCAGCACTTTTCGAACGTCAAAATACATAAGACTGCTCCCCAAAACGCCCACCCTTCACCACTTCCTAGTGGTTTATAATCATTAAAATCTATCTATCTATATAAATAAAAAGAAAAGTCTTGATTGACTGACTGACCCTTCAACGTCCAGCCCAAACCCTTGCACCTAGAAAGCTGAAATTTCGCACAGAGGTTTCCTTTATAATTTAGGCAAAGAATAAGGAAGGATTTTTCGAAATTCAACCCCTGAGGGAAGTTAAATATGGGACAAAAGTGCCGCGCGGGCGAAGCCGCTGGCAAAAGCTGGTTCTAAATAATCAATAAACTTGCATGTACGAGTATTAAGTACTCGTACATGCAAGTTATGTTTTTACGATTTGCCCTTTGGTTTGTCCATAAATCGGGTATACCCAAATTAATCCTAGGAATATGACAAAAATTCACTGTTAAACATCTTTCTGATTAATTTTCATGGAGCGTCTAGTAACGGAATTGAATCCGTGTTGACAAACTAATCAGAATTACCAGTTGCAGTGGGCAACTAGCATACATTTTATATGTGAAAAACTAAACAACTACACCCGGGTATGGTGGTAAAGCCGGAACAAGTCATTCTGAAATTAACTGAATTTACATTCACATAAAGTCGATATTGGTTTACGTGAAAATAACATCAAATGGAAACAAGGATTAGGCAGCAGATATTGTCATCACAAGGAAAGAAATGTCTTTTATGACAATTTTCTCTACAAATGCAGGGTCATTTCTTAAAACAGTTTAAAATAAAGCAAAATCCCGTTATTCTGAGTGATTCTTCTGTAAATAACTATTAATGGTCAGTCTGCGGTTCGATGGCTAAACGTACCGACGCTTTTTAGTTAGTTGAAACACAGATTACCACGGATAGTTCTAGTAAGTCCTATGTAGATTATTGATGTTCAAATATGTATAACTAGCTTTTGCCAGCGGCTTCGCCCGTGTTTAAGTCGGAAATTATTCTACAGGAACGTAATACAGGCATAATGCACCCTCGCGACCCAAGCCGCCGCAGGATACGGAGACGCCCTGGGCGTCGGGAATCCCAGGCCGATTTCCGGACACCGTAGGCATGAGCTTGCGGACGGCGCTGTCCGGTAAGGACCAAGCTCAAGTCGACGGCGCGTTGTGTTCCACGCGCGCCTCAAAGAGATGTCAGCACAAACCGAAGGGGACCACAAGGGCCGATGCCTGTCAGGGGTGCGGGTTTGTTCGAAAGAGATACCACAGCCCCTGGTATACGGGCTACTGAGGGAACACGGGTGGGTTTTGGTCAGTAAAAGTCTGACACGACCTCCTGCTCCACCCAGAGCGGGAGAATTTTTTTGATGAATTCCCAAACAAAAAAAAAACAAAAAAACCTGTGCGTCGACTCAATTTGATCAAAATTTTCATAAAAATCGGATCAGCCATTAAGGCGTGAAAAAGACAGACAGACCAATACTAATACTAATTTTACATTGTTTTTTTATTTAATAGGTACTTTCGCATTTATACTATTAGAATGGATGTCTGGAAAACCGACTACAGAAAAGGAAGAGGTACTCAACTAGAACGGCACCTGTGTTGTTTTTGTGAGATCAAAACGAATCTACATAATTATACATATAGGAAAATCGTAGCGAAGTCAAAACTGCTCGTTATCTTCTGTAGTTTACAGCAAGTGGTGAAACGACGGACCGCAATATAGCCGATAGTTAGATTTAACCTTTTAATGATTATTATCACGCTATATCTGTATGGAGATCAAGCTAAGGAGACAATCACATACACCGTGTGGATTTTTGAGTTGGAGCAATAAGGGCAAGTCGTTTTTGCTACAAGAAAATGGTTTTTTAGGAGACTATTCTTAACTTTTTTCACAGAGTTCGAACAAAAATTAGTTACAAGAAAATTGTCAACTTTTACAAAACTCTTTCGGACCAGATAGGGTTTGTGTACCTGCTAGAACAGTCCAAAATCACAAAAAAAAACATTGTACTGTAAAGTTATTTTAGTGATAGCTGTTCGTCATTAATGATCTGTGAGAGAGCCTCAGTCAGTGTATCAGTGTTGTGTGTGAATCATGTGTGCGCTATTGAGACCTTTTTATTTTTTCCCTGGAGAAATCCTCATGGATATCCTACGTCTTGGAAGAACGGAGGGCTATGTCGGTCTGCTAGCGACTAAAACCACACTGTTCCTTCTACTACCATGTGTGGGGGCCCGGGAGATGCTTGAACATACTCCGCACCTCCGACTGGTATCAGCCCGCCTAGCGAGTCCCGTCACCAAGTGCGGCCGATCAACATCATCATTTCCAGCCGAAAGACGTCCACTGCTATACATAGGCCTCCCCTAAGCTCCGGCTCCGGCTCCGGCAGTTCGACCGGTTTTGTGCTTCTCGCATCCAGCGGACTCCTCCGAGCCTCCTCCGGCCCTCACAAGGTCATCGGTCCACCTTGTGGGAGGCCTTCCAACTATACGACTTCCGGTACGCGGCCCCAGAACTTTTCAGCCCCAATAGCTTGTGTTCTGCGAGCAATGTGCCCTGCCCTCTGCCACTTAAGTTTGGCAATTCTTCGGGATCTGTCGGTTGCCTTGGTTCTTCTGCGGATCTCTTCATTCCTGATTCGACCACGCAGGAAAACTCCAAGCATACCCTCTCCATTGCCCTTTGGGTGACTTTAAGCCTTCTTATGAGGCCCATTGTGAGATACCACGTTTTGGTTCTGTATGTCATCACTGGCAACACGCACTGGTCAAAGACTTTCTTCCGAGGCACTGCGGTATGTGGGACGGGAAGATATTGCGAAGTTTCCCGAACGCTGCCCAGCCGATCAACATCATCATTATCAAAATTCGAATTCTTTTGTACGAGCAGTAGTGCCAAAATGGTATCGGCCCCGACTTATGAGCTGTAGCTCGGGAGCTCGCACCCAGGCAGTCACTTTACTTTGTGTATTTAATTTCATCTCAACTACTCCAAACATATCGTAAGGAAACCAGCATGTCGAAGAACTAAAAATTCGAAGACATGTGACATCTACCAAACCGCACTGGGCTCGCGTGGTGGATTACGGCCCACTCCCTCTCATCGAGAGGAGGCCTGTGACCCAGCAGTGGGAACACTCTAGGCTGATTCAGCTCACATTCATTGCTAAGATCTCGACAGGAACCTCTGTGACGGACGGACAAAAAATTGATATTTTTCTTTAGCTCGGAACCTTAAAAATGCTTTTGCGGCGCCTGTCTCGCACTGTCTGAACGCACGTTTATTTACGCTGACCGAAGACAAAGATAATGTTTTATTTGTAGAGGCAGAAAGGGCAAAACAGTTGACTACAACATTATTAATCATAATAATTGTGCAGATTACTCTGTACCCATATCATTCATTTCAATCGCTTGATACAGCCGCTTAACAATCCCATTTGTATAGCTAAAAGGCTAAACATACAGGGGCTTTGCGGAAAAAACTCGGAAAAAGGATAATCCCTACAAACAAACGTAATAAGTGATAGCTTTATTAATGACCACTTTACTGCTGTGTTCCCGTAATTGGATCAAAGAAATTAAAGCAAAAAATAAGAGTTTTTGTTTTTTGTAATGTAATGAGTGGAATAATCCGATTTGGTTAAGAATCGTTACGTAGGTACACCGACTAAGCTAATTTATATTATTTCTGTCTGTGTGTTTTCCTACAGGAAACGGTTCATTTTTGAACTGACTTGCGTATCTTCAGTTAAATTTACTTGCAAAAATCTGCTAATAAAGTATGTAGAAAAAGGAAAGAAATAAGAAAACCGTTATTACATTCCACTGTTCACCTGCACAGTGTTTCGACCACAAAGGAATGCTGTATCCACATCTGGAATCCCACACGTTTGATATTGGCGCCCCGACTGACGTCAGCTGTCAGTAGACTGTCAAGCCTATAATGGCTCAGCCAGTAGTTGAAACAGTGAAGAATAAAGTAAGTACTCTTCTTGTAAATATGAGCCTTTCATCACTATAATTGATCACTGCTCAGTGCCTGTTGTCTGTACTATAATAATATTATAAAGAGGAAAGATTTGATTGTTTATTTATTTGCATTAAATAGGCTCAGAAACTACTGAACCGATTTAAAAAATTATTTCACTGTTGGGAAGCTACACTATCCCCGGGTGACATAGGCTATATTTTATCCTCGTATTCCCACGGGAACGGGAACTACGCAGGTGAAACCGCGGAGTTTTTTTTTTTTTTTTTTTTTTTTTTTTATTATGACGGTATTAAAATAAGTAAAATACCATAACTTTTACTTCTATACGTACAGGTTTGTGCAGAATCATCGGTGCGTGAGTCCGATTCGCACTTGGCTGGTTTTTTTTGTTGGTATGCGACGAAAAATATCTATGTTAGGGAGATAGAATTATGTGATGAATTCATGAATACAATTTTCACGTCGCTATCCCTGTCACGATGTAGTAGGTGTACCTACATTTCGCCATTTAAAATTAAGTTCCATATAAAAGGGGGTGACGTCATTGTCATCAACCGAGCACAAACGCAGACTGCAGACAGCTATTGAGAAATTACTGACGAAAAAACCTATTAACGTTTCGCCCGACTTGGGAATCGAATACAGGATAACACGCTCAGCAGTCGCTTGTGACAACTAGACCAGTAGGGTCTTGTCAATAAGTCTAGAAAAACATAGACTACCTATGCCACGAAATAAAAAAATAACACCAACACAAAAAATAACTACAGCCCACTTTTTAACGTATGAAAAATCACCACCCATTACGTTAACTACGAGTGTAACGAACTCTCGTCCCAGTGATTAAAGTTAACTGCAAAACCTAACGAGATGATATACAATGTTGGTACTAGTTATTGTGCGAAACAAAAAAGCGCAAACATTTAAAATAATGACTTTATATACGATCTCAGTGACACAATGTATGGAAATGGGAAAAGGTTAACACATGATGTGAAAAAGGTATGGTCGTCATCGAGATCACATAACCACCCTAAGGTTGAAGGACACTGACCAATGCAGGGCGGGCGTTATAGGAGACTGTCTTATGTAATGTTGACGTTCAAAAAGTGCTGACTCTCAGCTTAGTTTAAATTAGCTTTTGCCAGCGGTTTCGCCCGCGTGGAGGTCCGAAATTATCCCACGGGAATAAATCAAGATAAAAAGTATTCTATGTGTTATTCCAGGCTACGGACTATCTGTGTGTCAAATTTCATACAAATCCGTTCAGCCGTTTTTGCGTGATTGAGTAACAAACATCCAAACTTGCACATTTATAATATTAGTAGGATAGTAGGACGAATGACTATTGATTTAGGTTTTTGACTTACAAGTCTTAAGACGACAAGCATATTTGACTTTCAATACCATGTGACAAATAGTTTCAACCGTACAGTCCTGCCATAGTTAATTTACCACTGACATTAACATCGCAGTAGCAACGTTATTGTAACGAAAATAAAGATCATTTTGACAAACTTGTCAGTAGCAGCATCCCAAACTGAACGGTATGAAGTTGTCAGCTCTGTATTAAAAACTTTACCGTTACAAGGCGGAATAAAGTTAGAAATTTAACAATGGCTCCGCGGCTTAAACCTGGGTGTGAATACTAAGGTGGATTCTGCCTTATTAACAGCTGCGTAAGTAATTTTATTCAGTGATAAATAAATGGGTAAAAATAAAATATTCGCCACGAAATTGAAAGTAAGCGTTTGAAGCACAAAGAGAATTTTCATCTTTGTTTCAGTGATTGTTGAATTATCTGTACGGACAAGTAGGTACCAATGTGAGCTCGAGCTCGTTACAACGTTGTTTGAAGTGGCTCTTCTGTTCAAGTAGTGTTATTGTTCTCTTGTCACAGATTTTGAGATTGGCAAGTTGATTTGAATGTAAAGTGGATTTTATATTGTTGATTTTAAGTGGATATTGTACAATGACTTAAGACTTGCTCAGCTTGTTTGTCGTTTGTAATACGGATGTTATTCAGAGGCCGCGAAAAATAATTTTAAAGGTCTGTTCACATAACATTTTCATTTTTTTTTTTTTCGGTCTTCACGTCAAAAGCATACGAAGACAAATCTCATGTATTGCTTTTTATTTTTCACTTTATGACCTAATAAAGATAATTCCGCATAATTCTGCAATCTTGTCGTCAAGAAAAATAAAAAGTTACCCATGCGTATAAAGACTACCTCAGACAGGCGCGACGCCATTTAAATAGAATTTTTTTCATAAAAACTTCATGGAAATTCAGCTACTGAGTCGCGTTGCGCCGGTCTGCAGGCGCCTTAAAACTTGAAGCACAGCGAATCTATCTCTGTTGCTCATTATTTGCCTAGCCTTTTCTCGACGATGTAGGGGCCGGATTCCAGTCTAACCGGACGCACACAACCCTGTTACCGGGTAACACCATACCCTTGGTACGTAAGACTGACTGTTACACTTTCTGGCTTCGGACTATCCGTAACGACCCGAAAGATTTACGAATGACAGCCGAGACCAATTGCTTAAAGTACTTTGCGAAGTATGGAAAGGTCTCGGTATGTAATGGGAGGCCACCCATCCACGGACGAACCTCGGCGCGATCGAATCGTGTGGCTCCTATTACTTAGCCAGGAGCCCCCGCTGACAGAGGCAGGGGGCTCTATAGCTATTAACTAATAATACAGCAGATTTATACGTAGATTTATCATGAACATTAT
Source organism: Polymixis flavicincta (assembly GCA_949987655.1). NCBI lineage: Eukaryota > Metazoa > Arthropoda > Insecta > Lepidoptera > Noctuidae > Polymixis > Polymixis flavicincta. The sequence goes on along the minus strand of OX465188.1, from coordinate 23,860,733 downwards.
TAAAGACACCCAAGTTATGTGGTGTATTCATCACACCGGATTATCTCACGTTTATTACGTCATCGCTATGACTTGTCCTATGGTGTCATACATTCGTGTCGTAATTTTATGTCGTCGGAAAAATACGGGAGATTCCTTAGGGAGACAATGAAGGTGCTTTGTCTAGGATAAGCAAAGGTTTTTATTATATTTTCCTGGTTTTGTATTAATAATATTTTGGCATTGTGTAGGTAAGTTAAGGCATGTCTAATAATATTATTTTCCAAAGGATATTTATGAGAAATGATTTTATTTCTGTATGTAGATTTGTACAAACACTGTGTAAAAGTGTTTGTCAATCGTTTTTTTTTTAAACTAGATGAGGTCGGCGTTTCCTATCTGACTACTCTGAGAAGAAAGGCCGAAACAAACTCAGAGGTCACAGTCTCTTTTAAAGTCCAGACATAATCTTGGTCAGATCATGTGAAGAACATGTGGATTAGTATCTGAAATGGTCTTTTGAGGAAAGAATCACACAGATTGAGTGGACCTGTCCATTCAGTGCACGTATTTATCAGTAATCATACGGCTCAGCTCAGAACTTGAGGAGCTCAACGATATGATGATATTGGAGCTTGCACCTATGCTATAGTATTAGTCACCTACTAGCTTTTAGCAGCGGCTTTGCCCACGTGTACGTCGGAAATTGTCCCACGAAAACGTACCACAATGAAAAGTATCCTGTGTCCTAATCCAGAAGACCTGTTCTGTAGCATCAGATGGAAAACAGCTCAGTTTAAACATACTTCACCAAAGTTATCACGGTGATATTTTTAAAGAATAGACCGGCTGGTCTTGGTCTCCCCACACATGGTCTCCCCGTGGTTTTGCCGCTGAGTTGTTATTCATTAACAAGCATCTAAATTTACAAACCTCCAAAACACCGATACTCGTTTATTACATGCAAGTTTTATAGTAATGTAGTTTACCTAAGCATTCAGGAATAAATTCTCTAAATACAGTTAAAGGTATTTATTTCTCAAATGAATTACAAATTCACTTATGGAGAAAACAAAGATAAGTTTAAACAATATTATGTGCCACCATGTTTTTATCCTTTTGAAAACCGCATCGAATTCCGTAGCGTTGTTGTAGTAGACAAAAAAGCGACTCCAAATAAATTTGTATAGAAGTAAGTAGGAGTAGTAAAAAAGTGAAACAGTTTTGGTAAAATAGTAATTATTATTACTATACCATCATCCGTCGCTTTGTAGAGCTACGACCACTTCTCACAAAGAAAGGGACTAGCATTTAATACGTGCCTGCTGATGAAGAAGACCATCCAAAAATAAGCATATTGTTAACTTCAAGAATAGTTCTGAAGTTGACAGATGCAGTACATGAATACCTTGTTCAAAAAGTTCTGAAATGTTTTGTGAAAGTGCGACTCACCGCTAAAAGTTTTGAAATAAATAACTTTAAACAAGACGTGCATACGTGAACTTAGGAGTTGCTTACATTCACTTGTTTTATAAGTAGTTATTAAAATAAATGACTGTGTGGGAATTTAAGCAGCACCCTAATTGCGTAACTCACGATTCATCATAATCTGTATCGTTTTGAAACGGATTGTTAAACCATTGCTTCATATGTTCGAAAAATGTGTCTGTTCGACAACATAATTACCGCAATGAATATTGTTTAACTGTGAAGACGAAACCAATTATGATCAATCGTGAGTTACGCAATTAGGGTGCTGATGTCATTGGTGGAATGTTTCTACACATGAAATAATAATTTTGAATGTAGTTGGGCTGTTTTGGATTTTTTATTAGAATATTATGTGTTACAGCTCAGGATCTGCATTAGTGTCCGGTAAATGGAAATAGGCTGACTCCATATTACATGTAACTGCAACACAACTGGCAAAATGTGTTTGTAGAAGTAGAGAAATATAACCTGTTCATAGCTTAGTCACATTTTCTAGAAAAATCAAAAATAAGGTTAAACGTACAGTTTCACATAATGTTGGTAAGATATGTTTTCACAGCCATTTTCTAAAATCACATCATCATCATCTGGCTAACCTTTTCCCAACTGTTGGGGTCGGCTTCCAGTCTAACCGGATGTAGCTGAATCCCAGTATTTTTCATGGAACAACTGCCTATCTGATCTCCACAACCCAGTTACTGGGTAATACGATACCGCTTAGTAGTAAGACTGGTTGTCAGACTTTCGGGCTTCTGACGACCTGTAACGACTGTCAAAAATCCACAAATGACAGGTGGGACCAACGGCTTAACGTGCTTTCCAAGGCACAGAGGGGTCTTGGTATGTAAAGATGGTCACCCATCCACGGACCAACCCCGGCAAGTGTAGCTTAACAGTCCGGACAAAAGTCGGTAACATTGTACCCTGAAGGTTATTATGGTTGCTCCTACCTAGCTGAATTATGCATATGTGTAATGCCCCTATACATCTCTAAACACTCATTAGTGCTGGCACTACAGGTGTATTTATAGGAGCTTATGTACCGAGCTTTGTTATTACGTACATATTGGTAACCTGGGACATTACGAGTCGACTGGCATATTGGCATATGGCTTTGAATTCAGAGAATACAGTTGTCCACTCGTCGCTCTACAGTTTGAGGTGGCCGAACGTAATACGGAGTTTCAATAGAATAAAAAGCCAGCTCGTACTGATTTTGATACAACTCATTCAACGTATTAATTTTTTTATTCAAATTATACCTGTATAATCACCACCAATTTTAAAATAATGGGAAATTATTTGCGTTGAACTTTTGTAACATCAAAACACAAAACAGACACACACATACAAAACACACACACACATACACACACATTGTATACATACATATATATATATATATACACACACGCAGAGACGTTTTTGTATTTTGGACATTGTTGCCACAAGTAGATAATTAAAATTAAATCAGAGAAGTCACGACCACCTTTATTATTTATTTTGCGAAGAGCCAATGTAAACAATTAAATTTCAATAAAATAAACTTTATTTCAGAAGAAGGTCCATATTTTTGTTAGTGTTTTGGTGTTAGTAACAATAGTGCTTAGAAAAATAGCTTAATATTGATAGTTTTCATAAAATTAATTAATTATTTGATCCTAAGACTGCCGCCATCCAGTGATTCTGAAAGGGACAGTCCGTTCTGGCAGCGATCAGTTTTAGAATGCTGTTGTCACTACCATGCAAAAGCTGAAATGAAATATTTATTTATGTAAGTAGATCTTATAAGACACTTTTACACGTCAGTATTTTAAAAAACTAGATGGCGCCGCATTTCCTAGCTGACTATTCCTTGAGAAGAAAAACCGAAACAAACTCAGAGGTCACGATCTCTTTTAAAGTCCAAACATTATATTAATTGAATTTATGTGAGTCTAACCGTGGTGGCCAAGTGGTAACGGCCGCGAGTTACGAGTTGTAGGTCGTGAGTTCGAACCCAGACAGGCGCTTTACATTGTGTAAATTATTTCATCACCACTGCTCTCAAAAACGGTGAAGGAAAACATCGTGAGGAAACCGGCATGTCCTAGAACCAAAAAATTCCAAGCCATGTGACATCTACCAACCCGCACTGGGCCCGCGTGGTGGATTACGGCCCAATCCCTCTCACCGAGAGGAGGCCTGTGTCCCAGCAGTGGGAACATTATCGGCTGATGATGATGGTGATGAGTCTAACAGTGCAGGGCAATAGCTGTAGCATGGAGGTTGCTTTCTTCCTCATGATGGCTTGAAAACCATCTGTGCGGGCCTCCGCGGACATTCCTGAAGCGCTACAACGCCATGGCAGTCCCAACAGCATCCTAAAAGCATTATTAAATTGCACACGCAGGACGCTGTAAGCTCGACGCGTATATGCCACCCACAGGCCACTCGTATAAAACGATTGACAGAACGCCTTAAGAAGAGTTACGTTGACGTCTATAGTACAACAGGCGAACCTGCGGGCAAGCATATTGCTTCTCACTGACAACGCCCTGCGCTCCCTTTCTGTATCTACGTCACCTCTTAGGTCGCACGTGACACTGTGTTTACTAATAATAACGAAGTATAATGCATTTAAGTGCCAGCAGTAAGTACTATGATGTTATACTTACAATTTTTTTCTTGTTTCAGGTAAGTTACATTTTGGAGAAACAGCAGTTGTTGCACCTCCAGTCCCACGTTAGAAATTCTGTGTAAGGTAACATTTTTTTTATTATTTACTGAATTTTATACACAAATGATGATACAGTTACCATTTTTCCAAGATCTCACTGTTCTTTGTTATTATTAACGTATGCTACAAACTCCTGACGGCTTCGATTTTAATTAGGAACGAGTATCTTGGCAATATATTATGGGTGGTTACGAGTAAAGCTTCAAAGTTTTGAAATCAGATAAAAAGACAAAATAAATAAACAATGTAGGTAATTGGACAACCGTTATATTTATTACTTTTTCAAAATCTGTAACGAGTTTTGGCGTCAATTCATTAACTAATAAATTGGCAGTTCACACACACATTACCATTATCAGTAGAATTTATGATATAAAAACTAATTACCTATCAAATAAAAAGTGTTTCATTAGTTTCAACTATTTTGTGTGTAGGCAGACCTCTTTTATCTGTTCTGTGGTTGGCAGGTAGGTACCGTCAATCACAAATCATTAGTAACACTTGTACTGTGAAAACTGTCTTTACTGCTACGATATAAAAGTGCTCTGTAGGCTCGTATATGTGGTTGATTGTACCTACTTTAAAATTTTATATTCTGTGACAGCTCTAGCACTTATCTGCGTACGGAATAATTTATTATTCAGTAGAATGTATTATATTTACAGTACGCGTTAGGCATGCTAATTGGAAAAGTAGGATAAGCCAAAGAAAACTCTTATGAACCGGACTGTGAAAGTGCCGTGGAGGACGCTTATTTATTGGGAACACGGCTGCAGTTTTTCATGACAGCACTTTTCATGGATCTATTTAAACTCAAGAAAGAAAGAACAACAACCTATCCATACCCATTTTAGGTATTTATATGTGTATGGTAGAGTGGACTATAAATGAACACACGTGTTGATGTAATCTGCGTTTAATTGCGACTGGTATGATCCTTACACGGCGGGCGCAGCCGCCTCTACATACCTACATACATATGTAGTAACTTAACACCCTACACCCATCTAGTGAAAAATGTAAAGATCTACAAACTACGGCCGAGTATATTTTTTTATAATAGCCTATAGCTTTCCGTCCCAGCGCCATGACAAAACATTGAGATTTAGGTACGTACTTAATGTAAGTTTAAATGTGTAAATCATGTATGACTTATAAATAATATTTAACAATACAAATACAACTTCTGGTATAAATACTGTAGTTTAGGATGTAGAAAACCTTATCAAAATTTAGTGTGTATTAAATAAGATCTAACCTTAGTTCATATTTTAATACGCTTGCCTGGAAGTAACATAATTATTCTCGATTTGAATACTTTCTGAAATTAAAATGAATGAAATAATAAATGGATTATAATTACTTCAACATACGTGAAAGTGTCAATCACTGATCGTACGGTACGTATTACCACTCCCATGTACGTAAATCACACAGCAAGTCCAAATAAGTCACGGATTTGGCACTACCGCGTAGCATCATTACTTACAATTTGTGACCTGTCAGCCGGGCCAGCCCTCGGCACAGCGCCCTGTACCTAAACAGACACACAAATATTATGAACCTACATACCAGTTTCTAGATCAATTTGATTAATCTTGGCTTTTACCCATTTAACAAATCACTTCTTTTTTGTACATAAGACTTTAACAACTAGAGATATCTCCTAAAAGTCCTTGTCACATACCTAATAAGTTTAGTCATCATCATCATCATTTCAGCCGAAAGACGTCCACTGCTGGACATAGGCCTCCCCCAGGCTCCTCCACTTCGACCGGTCTTGTGCTTTCCACATCCAGCGGATACCCACAGCCTTCACAAGGTCATCGGTCCACCTTGTGGGACGCCTTCCCACTCTACGTCTTCCGGTACGCGGTCGCCACTTCAGAACCTTTCGGCCTCATAAACCATCTGTTCTGCGAGCAATATGCCCTGCCCACTGCCACTTAAGTTTGGCAATTCTTCGAGCTATGTCGGTTGCCTTGGTTCTCCTGCAGATCTCTTCACATCACTTTAGTTTAGTGAAATTAAATAAAATGAAATGTTTATTTATGTGAGTAGACCTTTTAAGACACTTTACACGTAAATATTTTTTTGATCACATTTAAAACTAGATGGCACCGGCTTTTCCTAGCTGATTAATCCCTGAAAAGAAATGCCGAAAAAACATAAAGGTCATGGCTACTGTTAAATTCCAAACATGATGTTATTAGAATTTTATGTGAGTCTAACAATGCAGGGCCACGGCTGGAAAGAAAATAAGACATTGCAGCTTTCTGTCCATCAGATGGCATGCATGCATCAGTCATTTTGTAGCTCAACCATGAAGCAACACATCTGCCGAAATTACGCAATTCAAATTACTAATCTGTCTTAAATTTTCAAATTACATTATAAAATACATCAGGCCGAAATTACCTCGCGTTTTCACAGAAAATACAAGTACACTTGTACGCAAAATAATCAGAAATCCGTCATAAAAACGAGATTATACCTACTAAGGGCTTACGAGAATTGAGTGCCTCACCCTCCGTGAACCAGAAACACTTTTCACGCGATAACTCTCAAATTGGGTACATTATAACCCTTGGGCTGCCAACGCAACGCTGCCAAGAATTTAATGTACCGATTCGAATATAATGCCTACTATTGTTGGCGTACTATTGTCAAAAGTCCCATTCGATTCTAGGGACGAGTTTAGAAAAGTCTTGCATAAAAGAGGTTTTGAAATTCTCAATTTTTGCCGCAATGAAATATTTATAATGATGGCACGCAACCCTCACGACATCAATTAACTTTTTTAAGTATTTTTCAAATCTATCTGCCAAACATCCCTTTCAAGTTTTCATACATTTAATTAATTTGCCAGTAAAAGATGACATTTACCTTTGGCTGTTGATGAAGCCGATGGGTTGTAGACGTAGAAGACAAGACAAGGGAGTCTGATTTCAGATATCCTACTAATATTATAAATGTGAAGATGTTTGGGAAGCTGCACGGATTTGGATAAAATTTGGCACACACATATATTATAACCTGGATTAACACATGTGATACTTTTTATCACGATAGTACGTTCCCGGATAATTTCCGACTTCCACTCGGGCGAAGCCGCGGGCGGAAGCTAGTCTTATTGATAAAGGTACATTAAGCTTCTGAATATGTTTTAAGTAATAAAGGTTACAATAGCCTTGAACTTGCAAGTTGCTAATTACAGGTTAACCAGCATACTTTTTTTTTTTTTTTTTTGGGTGGGAAATCATCAAATAACTTCTCCCGCTCTGGGTGGAGCAGGAGGGCGTGTCAGACTTTTACTGACTAAAACCCACCCGTGTTCCTTCAGTAGCCCTTAAGCCAGGGGCTGTGGTGTCTCTTTCGAACAAACCCGCACCCCTGGCAGGCATCGACCCTTGCGGGTCCCATCACTTTTTGTGCTGACATCTCTTTGAGGCGCGCGTGGAACACAACGCGCCGTCGACTTGGGCTTGGTCCTTACCGGACAGCGAGCTACCCATTACTCGCCGTCCGCAAGCCCATGCCTACGGTGGCCGGAAATCGGCCTGGGATTCCCGACGCCCAGGGCGTCTCCGTATCCTGCGGCGGCTGGGGTCGCGAGGGCGCATATGCTGCCTCTCCCTCACGTGCGCCGCCTCCCTCTTCGCGAGCATCACTGCTTCGCTGAAGGAGGTGACGGCTCCCCATGCCCTCTCGCTCCGTACCATGGCCTGGATCAGGGCCGGACGCGAGAGATTGCCGCCGCCGATCGCCTCCACGAGGACACGGCGGTGCTCCGCCCAAGCAGGGCAGACCGCCACCGTGTGCTCCACCGTGTCCTCAGGGCGATCTTCGCAATGGAAACACCCGGGCGTTTCCTCCCGCCCTATCCGAAACAGGAACCTCCCGAAACAACCGTGTCCGGTGAGGACCTGCGTCAGGCGGAAGGTGAGGACGCCATGCCGCCTCTCAAGCCACTCCTCAAAGAGGGGACTTACCGCCGCAATCGTGGCGTGCCCATAACCAGCATACTCAGAAATGAGTTATACACATTCATAACTTTTTATTGTCTCACTCGCTTTTGCCATCGGCTTCGCCCGCGTCGACGTCGAAAATTATCATAGAGGAACGTACTACCGAGATAAAAAGAATCATGTGTTAAACCGGCTTTTAAAATATCTGCGTGCCAAATTTCATCCAAATCCGTTTAGCCATTTTTGCGTGATTGAGTAACAAACATCCAAACTTTCACATTTATAATATGAGTAGGATAATTGTGATAACAAAAATATTCAGCACTGTCTAGAGGTTTACTAATATAGTCTGATCCCGCAAATCATGCCCCGCAGACTCTTGTGGCTTATGCCCTGTCACCTGTACACGTATGGCCTTGCGAATCTTCCCGTTTGCGTCAGAAAATGGTATTAGCGTTGATGAGTTCTGGTCCAAACAAAAAATTTAAATTCTTTTGAAACGATATTTGCCATCGACTCGCTAAGATGAAGATAGGCTGGCTATAGTATAATGGCCACCTAGCAAGGCTTGGTGACGTCAGTGGAAGCAAGGATGAGGCCGAGTGGCGGGCAGGTACTGGATGCAGGAGCGTCGGTCGAATGGCAGACAGGCTATCAAATCTAAATCTCCGAATACCATGGACAGCCAAATGCACAAATGTGTCTGTCCCGCTATCAAGACCCGATTGTCTACAATTTGCCTACAACGTATTTTGAGCTACTTCTGCCACATAATGCGAAGGGGAGATAGTAGCCTTGAAAAGTTGGTCATTGTTGGCAATACCGAATGAAAAATAGCACGGGGCCGGTCGCCAACACGATGGTCTCACCAAGTAAAAGAAGCTACCTCATCCAGCAAACAGCAGATGGTGATGGCAACTTCAGACCGGAGTCGATGGAGGCAGATTTTTGATTGGAGGTAGATTGCTTAAAGGCGTCCAGTGACCACGATCCTCAGTAATGAAGGACCGATTAAAGAAGAAGTCAATCTAAACAATTAATTTCCCAGACTGTAACTAAAATGCCTTATTAAACTTCAAAAACATATTTTTATTCCACTCTTTCGTAAAATATTCAATATGTAAATGCAAGGTCCAGATAAAGGCGCCGCCGAAGCTCGGTGTTCCCTATTTATTATTCCATTAGAGTGGTTTTGGACACGTTTGACACATTCCTAAGTCTGGCGGTATAACATATGGAACAATGGCAATAACATTGAAATAGGAATTGACCTATGTGGTATTTTTAATGTTGTAACACTCGGTTATAATATGTTCGACCTCGTAATTGCTTTACCACCCTAAAGATGTTCTTACCTACACGGGTTTTTTTTTAGCAATAATTGCTCGGCAACACTAATGGATCAATCTGGATCAATTAAGTGGAGCAATCTGGAGCAACAACAATAAAATTTGACAATTGTTTCGTGAATATTGCTTCAATTTGCTTTCATATATTTCACATTTCTCAATGTGGCCAATTTGAATTGCCGAATATCCAATCGGGTTGGTTTTTTTTTTTTTGTCAAGTTTCTTTCTATCTTATTTGTACGTATAACTACGAATCGTTTTTTCAAGAGGAACTGTTGAAGGTTGGCGCCACGAGCGTTGCGCCGCGCTACTGCCGCCGCCGTTGTCTGAACATTATTGACGTGTATGGCCTAGTTATGTAAGTTGCTCCATATTGCATGGTATTATGTAGCCGTATCTCTAGCCACAGGTTGCTATGTTGCCATCGTTCTAAATTGCTGGATGTAGTCGTGATGTCATAGTTGACGAGAATTGACCAGGATTGGGCAGTTTTAGTTGCTTGTGTAAGCGCACCTTAAGGCTGATTGTCACTGGCACGTCATAAAATCTTTTTAATCATAATTAATACATCACCAATACTTAATAGTATTATAAAAAGGTAATTTTACGATTAATACAGTAGTATGGAAGAAAGAGACGAAGAAGGTTGCGCCGACCCCCAAAAATTGGGATCAAAGCGAGATTGATAAAGAGGTATTTTTTTAATTTGTACAGACGCGAGCACATCAAGCTACCCCAATCTGTCAAATTTCTTTGATAGATTTTCATCTTTATTCCATAAGCATAAGGTTCATGTTCAATTGCGAAAATTTGGAAGTTTGGGGTAGCTTGATGTACTGGCGTCTGTACGTAGGTGTAAAGTTGGAGGAAATCATTTCACTTAGCTTAGCTAAGTATTACCGAGTATCACAGGATATGTTTTATGTTAAAACAAGAAATTTTACGCAGACAAAGTCGCGAGCAGAAGCTAGTACGTATCTATGTCACAGTTAGATATGTTCAGCCATAGTGAAGTTTTCATTACCTGGGAATTATGGTCAAAAGTGGCAATGCAATGACGAGGTCAACTATACATTAAAAGTCCTAATTTAATATTCTGCTATTATACATTTTGTGGTTTTCACAGAATTTTAGGTTCAGATTTGTGCCAAATGTGGTTCAAAGTAATGCTTTTACAGTCATTTGTACCGAAAATCCGCGAATATTACATTTTACTGTACTGGAATTCTACATTTAGACTGTCTGGTACTTAGAGAATTTCAAGGGTTAAGAACAAAGCCATACCTACATTGAGTTTTTTTTTATTCGGCTTTGTAGAGCGTGTTCTCTGTCATTTATATGTGTGTCTCTTTCTAAAGCTCGATGTTATCAAATTCAATATCTGTATTAATGAGGTACCTACTATTGAACTACAATAGGCCGACCAGGCAGACAAAATTCCGTCTTTTTCTAAATAAGTTCTAACTCAAGTCCAACATTTGTATTTAGAACTTTATTCCGACTCTCGTAAAGTTCTTAATACAAAACTGAAAACTTTAACTCGGTTCTAAAGTCAGACGGTTTTTGTTCTTTCAGGAATTTCGCGACCAAGAAAATTTATAAGTAGGTACAAAAAAGTAGTTCGTTCGCACATTACTGTCTATCGAGACGGTCTCCGAACAAGGCACTAAATCAGACTGGGTTCACGCTTAAAATGACATTTGGAAGATTTATTACCCTCGCTGAAGTCTGGGAAATTTATGACTGGGTCCGCCTCAGGACGCAGAACTTAGGTCACCGAGTTGGCGGGAAATCGGGGAAGGAATTCCTCTTCTTCGTCGGAATGATTCTTAAATTGAGTAGGTATTAATTTGTATGACGTTTCTTATTTTTTGAGGTGAAACTTCTCGGGCGGCGATACCATAATTGAATGACAATTGAGAGTGAAACTCTCGTCACGATCAGGCGCATTTCATTACATGAAAGAGAAGAAAGATATAACTCTCTCTTTTTCTGTCTCTTACACTAAACTCTTCTTATTTTCAATTTTAAAGAAGTTATGCTTCTATCACGTGTCCGATGCTGCATTCGCGTAAGTTTATTATTCGTATGTTTGATATTCTTTTAAATCACATATTTATCTACATAGTACAAGTTTTATATTCATTCACTAAATGACAGACAACACACAGCCTAAAGAACAGTGTCTAAATGCATTACATTTTGTACAAGAGTTCCTTTTACGATGAAAGTGAGCACCAAAGAGGTTTTTTTTTTAAATCATCTCGTACTGAGGTTAAATAGGTAGGGATAGGAGTTTGTATGAAAGTTCGTCATTTTCGCCGATGGAAGATGCTTATGAGAAAGAAAAACTGGAAGTACTTCGATAAGACTTTCTAGTTTTATCTTGGTGTGTTTAGGCCCGCATTATGAATTCTTTTTAATTTTTAAACCGCCATCTTAGGTTTGTCATTTTGACCGCAATGTCGGCTTCAGCACCCTCAAAAACCATGAAAACTTTCCGTATTTTGTGTGTGTAGAGAGAAAGTCATATAGAGGGGGCAGAACTCTTTTTAATTTCGTAACCATTTCTACCACTTTACTCCTACCGCAAGCCGTGTATAAGAACTTCATTCCAAATGGATGTGTGCAACCAATTTGCGACATAAGACAGACCATGTCTGTAGGCACCCCAGTCTATACCCGCAACTGTTGACCTTCCCACGCACGCTTATAGAAAGGGTGGATGCATGACGTTGACTCAATACTGAAGACGAACCTTGTGGGATAGCTAGTGAAGACGTATATTAACCTATACATTTATGTAGTGACATTTATCATTTCAAAAATGGAAATAAAGCCCGGCGATCCAAATGACATGCGATAGCATATTTGTATATTGTTCGGGTTCCTATGAAGAGATAATGGGAAGAAATAAAAAAAAAGTTATTTATTTCCGTAAAATAGGAGTGTTATCAGTTGTAAAAGACGGTGGTTATGTAGGGTCACCAAAAGATAAAAGTTACCAGGGCCGTCGAATACAGTTGAAGTTTAGAAAGAAACCGATGGGTTTTAAAACAAACAGCTAATTTCTCGAATTATTTTTTTACCCTCGCTACTTTTCTCTATTGGTGACTGTACAGCCCATATTTTGCTTGTTTAGGGCATACAAACTAATTTTAGATGAATAATAGGAATCTATTTATTTTAGTAACTCAACAAAACCAGTAAAAATCTTAAATTACTTGAAAGTAAAAAAAATGCAAATGTCAAAGTTCTAGTATTTGTAGGTACTTTTGTTGATGTATGGCAACCAATTCAGCTATGCTTCTCGAGAAGAGTGAGCCGAATGACGTCACATCATTATAACAAGAATAAAGATCACGGTGATATTGACAGACTTGTTAATGGCAGCAACTTTAAAGCAACCTTATTGTAACGAAGACAAAGAATACTTTGATTTTAGTAGTGTAGTGACGCAAAATTAGAGGTATAATAAATGTGTGTTTATTTTAGATGTGTTTGCAAACCTGCAACGAAATGTGTTGTCTGCATTTTAAATGGATAATTTCTTGTGATTGACGATTTCCTGATTATTAGTAAAATAAATACTATTAATGAAACTACTAAACATATCTAGTTTAAACTCTCAAAATGAATGGCCTTCATTAGGTTCCTTTAATACTTTCAAAATGTTCTAAAACGTCGAAACAGTAAGAAGAACTTAAAGTAAGAAGTTAAGTAGGAACCATTTTTTTTTTTAAATCATCTACGTACATGAACTTTGACACCAGTTATCTCAATATTTTACTATGTAATTAGTCGTACAAATTCAGTATATTATTTACCAAATACTGGCCATTTCAAATCAAAATAATTTTTGTTTGGCTAAGAATTCTAATTTCAAATTAATTTTATTTTAAAAACATGGATTTTTTTTTTCTAAAAGTAGTCATTTCTTTATTGATTAGTGTTACATTTTCATCGCATTTCAATCTTTTTCGTCATCATGGATACGTTAAAAATTCGAGTAATTATGGAATATGAGTACCGTCGTGGCAGCAACGCGGCACAAGCGGCACGCAACATCAACGACGTTTACGGAGCTAACACTACAAACCAACGCACCACCTGTTATTGGTTTGCTCGCTTCCGTTCTTTAAATTTCGACCTGAAAAATGAACCTCGCGGTCGTCCGAAGACTTTGGTCGACAATGACGAATTAAAGGCGATTGTGGAAGCTGATGATACACAATCTACGGCTGAATTAGCAGCAGCTTTCGACGTTAGCGTCAAAACAATATTGGTCCATTTGCGTCAAATTGGCAAGGTAAAAAAGCTTGACAAATGGGTGCCCCACGAACTCAATGATCGCCAGCGCGAAGTACGCGTCGAGACGTGCCTTGCACTGCTCAACAGACACACAAATGAAGGAATTTTGAACCGCATTGTTACCTGCGATGAAAAATGGATTCTGTTTGATAACCGTAAGCGCTCAGCAAGTTGGTTGGATCCTGGTTCAGCACCTAAACAATGCCCTAAACGAAAACTTACCCCTAGAAAAGTGATGGTCACTGTTTGGTGGTCTAGCGCCGGTGTGATTCATCACAGCTTCTTACCAAACGGGGTGAGCATTACTGCAGATGTGTACTGTGAAGAACTGAACACAATGATGGAGAAGCTGGCGCATCTCCAACCAGCATTGGTCAATCGCTCGTCTCCGCTGCTCCTGCACGACAACGCGCGACCTCATACTGCACAGCAGACGGTCTCCAAGTTGCAAGAACTGGGGTTGGAAGCTCTCCGTCATCCGCCCTACTCACCAGACCTTGCGCCTACAGACTACTACTTTTTCCAGAATTTGGATAACTTCTTGGCGGGAAAAAAATTTAATACCCGAGAGGCAGTACAAAATGCCTTTGAAGAATTTGTTGCCTCCCGTCCAGCTGATTTCTTTAAGAAGGACATCAATAAACTGCCACTGCGATGGCAAAGATGCATTGATTGCATGGGTGATTACTTCGATTAATACAAATAAAAAATTCATGAAAAAAAATCGTTTAAATTTTTTCATACAAAACGGCAATTTCATAGGTAAAGACCTATTATTATCCTTTTTGCAATAGCATAGTTACATTCATTATTGATGGACCCCGTCTGTTTAACGCTTTCACACCCCTCTTTTCACGCCGGGGCGGGGGTTAAAAATTCCATTGTTTATACGACCCCAGTACTTCCTAGGAATCCATAACACGTTAGGCAAATAGGCACCGAGGTCATCACGATATACTGCAGTTGCTGCTTACCAGCCTGACTCATTCACCGTCTAATCTAAAAACAAATAATTACAAACAAAACGTCAATAATGACTACAGCCCGTAGCACTTTCTGATAGCAACTAAACTAATACCAGTAGCTAAAGACATCAGCTGACCCACGTTCGATAGATATCGAAAATATATATGTTGCAGTCAAAACTCTTAACCAGTCAAAAGTACTATTGACTAGCAAAATCAGTCAAAAGTACTTTTGACTGAACAGGTTGGTCAAAAGTGGTTTTGACTGAAACTTATTGGTTACTAGCTTTTGCCCGCGGCTCCGCCCGCGTGGATGTCGGTTATCGCGTAAAAAAGTAGCCTATGTCCTTACCCATATCCCAGGCTATATCTCGGCCAAATTTCATGACGATCGGTTCAGCGGTTAAGGCGTGAAAGCGTAACAGACAGACAGACAGACAGACAGAGTTACTTTCGCATTTATAATATTAGTAGGGATTAGTACTTTTGACTACAAATTTGCGGTTAAAAGTACTTTTGACTGACGCTCTTCGTCAAAAGTAGTTTTAACTGCAATAAAGCATCAGTCAAAAGCACTATTTACTCCTTAGATGTGAACAAAAAAGATATTTATAAAATGTGAAATCGTTTATTACGAAAAATTTAGCATTACAATCAATACAAAGAAAACGGTTGTCTATTATTTGCCCGAAGATTATATGCCATAATCATCATTTTCCCGAATTTCATTTACCCGAATTTCATTTGCCCGAATGTTTCATTTGCCCTAAAAGACATGTGATATACTTTTAATTGCCCGAATTTTAGATACCATAAGATACGAATGCCATAAGTATTGTTTGCCTTATTTTTATGTGCCATAATAATTATTAGACATAATATTTAATTCGATGTCGATGGGTGCGCAATGTTTGGTATAATAAGAATAAACTTATTTATTCTGTGCATGGTTTTTTTTTCTGTGCATGGTTGATGGTGGGCTAGGTCGACGGAGCCCCGCTTCGCGGGGCTCCTACTTCTGTGTGGTTTATAAAAAAATAACCACGAAGGGAATGGCGGGGTCTATTCGCTCGTTTCGCTCGCTCACACGACCCCGCCATCCCCTTCTAACCTAACCTGTCCGAGTCGGGGTGCCCTAAAGTCCCAATTGCATCCAATTTCTCTTGATATAAACAACCGTTACACACCCGATGTCGATGGCAAATTATGTTATGGCATATCATAATTATGGCATGTGATCATTAGGGCTTACAATGATTATGACAAATTATGTTATGGTAAGTGACTTTATGGGAAACAATGATTCTGGCACGTGACTAATATGGCAAATGAGAGTAGGGCAAATGAGTATTATGTCGTATGATATTATGGCTGTTGACTATTATGGCAAATGATATTAGGGCAAATAAAATTCGGGTAAACGGCGGTATACCAAAGAAAACATACACTTAAAAATTATCATTAAAATAGGTAATCAGAAAATTCACAGTTTATAAAAACACAGTACCTATATTACGTTAATCGCTTTTCTAAAATAATTTTTAACGTTAACTGAAATTTTAAAAAATCGAAACATAATTCGTGACTGTATAATGAGAGCCTTGTAAATTATATATGTTTTACGTATTACACATTATTTATGCATCGTAAGCGACATACGTGTTTTTTTTTATATTTCTGTTTTTTATACCACAGACTTCAATGATGTTAAAGCGTTTTAGTCTACTGTACTGTAATGGTGTTTTCTTTTCATTAAATTTCGCGTCTTCCACATCCATTGCAAACTTTTCAAATTTTTCTTTCTTCATCACATCGAAATGAGTATCTTTCATATCTTCTATCGCTAAAATTCTTTGCAAAAAGCGTTCTTTCTTTTCGTAGTCACTCATTTTTGTTCTAATATCAGCACGTTATCCACTAATAATGAAGTAATGTAAAAGTGTATATGTGCGTTTGTCGTTATTTTTATCGACTACCTTAACTTCTTAAGAGTTTTGACTGATGCAACCAGTCAAAACCACTTTTGACGGAATCACTTAGTCAAAAGTACTTTTAACCAGCTCCATTGGGCAAAAGTACTTTTACCTGTTATTTTAGTCAAAAGTATTATTGACTAAAGCAAACGGTCAAAAGCACTTTTGACTGATTTTGCTAGTCAATAGTACTTTTGACTGAGACTTTTGAAGAGTTTTGACTGCAACATATACATATAGATGTTGTACTTAGTTGTTTGAGAACTGTTGCAATTAACCCACTCAGTGCATAGGGAGGGGACACCGACTTGTTTATGGAAAATACAATCGAGTTATTGAATTATTCGATTGTTAAAACTACATTACATAACCAATACGCTAAGTATTCTCTGAAGGCTGAGTCAGAAATGTATAGGTAGGTAATTCACCTACATTTTGTCAGCTGTTTAAATCACATGTAATCGGCGAGCCTAATGCCATCAACCAGTCACAAATTTAGACTCCAATCTATACCTACTACGCCATGGGATCTGGAGGCAAAGGTACTCGCGCACACATGGAAGTAGCGCAAGGAGGCGAACCACCGGGGCGTAACTCCAAATCGTGGCACAGCGGACAGAGCCCTGGCGGAATTTAATGGCGACATGGAGAGTGTGATTGTTACAACCCAGTGCTGGGCATGCCACAATTGCGAGGTTATTTCCCCTCTTTGAGGAGTGGATTAAGAGGCGCCCTGGCGTTCTCACCTTCCGCCTGACGCCGGTCCTCACCGGACACGGCTGTTTCGGGAGGTTCCTGTTTTGGATAAGGCGGGAGGAAAGTCCCAGAGTACACGGTGGAGTATACGTGGAGGTCTGCCCAGAGAACATGCCCAATGCTCGCCGCCCGCCGCCCTCCGTGTCCTCGTGGAGGCGATCGGCGGCGGTGATCTGTAGCGTCCGGCCCTGGCCCAGACCATGGTACGGAGCGAGAGTGCATGGGAAGCCGTCACCTCCATCTGCGAAGCAGTAATGCTCGCGAAGAGGGAGGCGGCGCACGTGAGGGCGAGGTAGAATATGCGCCCTCACGGCCCTAGTCGCCGCAGGAGACGAGGGCGTCGGAAATCCCAGGCCAATTTCCGGCCACCGTAGGCGCGGACTTGCGGACGGCGAGTAATGTGTAGCTCGCCATCCGGTAAGGACCAAGCCCGGGTCGACGGCGCATTGTGTTTCACACGTGCCCCAAAGAGATTTCAGCACCAACTGGTGGCGTTCGCAAGGGCCGATGCCTGCTAGGGGTGCAGGTTGTTCGAAAGAGTTACCGGGCCCCTGGCACACAGGCAACTGAAAGAACACGGGTGGGTTAAACCCCACCAAAAGTCAGCAAAAGTCTGACTGATCGGCCTCCTGCTCCACCCAGAGCGGGAGAAGATATTTGATAATTTCCCACCCTTAAAAAACCTATACCTACCATACCTACTATTGTTAAATATACTTATAAATTAATAATGCGTTTAAAATACTGGATTTAGTGCTAATAAACCACTAAGAGTTGTGGGAACAATTAATATTATATAAATGTATTGTATAATTTGAATGATATTATTCGTGATTAAAGACAAACATTGAGTTGATGAAACAAAGCAAGTCGCGAGTTGATAGCAACGCTAACTACCCGAGGAATCCCCATTAGTGGAGGAGGCTCTATAATTAACAGCATCTTATAGTATCTAATCTTCATAATATAACTACACCATATATTATACTCAGTTCGGAATCGAGAACTTGTCAAAGTTGCTTAAGGCCTTTGCTTCAGTGTAGCCCGCAAAATTCAAAGTATCTTTACGTTTTTTTTGCAAAAATTGTGAATCACGTGGGCTTTCACCATTTATACTTAACTAGCTTTTGCCAGCGGCTTCGCCTGCGCGGAACTTTCATCCCCTATTTAACTCCCTTAGGGATTGAATTTCGAAAAATCCTTCCTTTTTCCTTGTCTACATTATAAAGGGAACCTCTGTACAAAATTTCAGCTTTCTAGGTCCAAGGGTTTGGGCAGGGCGTTGATGATTCAGTCAGTCAGTCAGGACTTTTCTTTTTATTTATATAGATTATGTTCTGCTAAAATAGAGTTAGACACAATTCTCACTTCGGCAACCGGACAGTAGACCATAAAACCGGCAGGTTCGTGATAACTTTCAATTACGCACGGTAGACAAATCTACTTAAAATTGTGTTTATGGAACAATGATTATTTTAATATTTTGAAAGAAGAAAGAAAGAAAATTGCGTTTATTGGCATTATATCGGTAGTAAAAACCTTAAATTAATTAAAAGGAAAAGATAAAAAAAAAAAAAAAACAGAAAACAATGACCTCAACAATGATAATAATGCCAAAAGGGCCCCAGCTCAGCATATTGTCAGATGGCAACACAGTATGCACCACCTGACGCTGATTTTCAGCTGCAACCCACGAGTACCATACGCTAGAATAATAAAATAAAGACATAGTGAAGTGTGTGTCCGTAATAAATTAATAAAGAAATAAAAAGAAAGAATAGGAAAGTAAAATAAATAAAATAAAATGTTGTGGCATACATGTGCGTGAATGTGTTTTTTGTGACTAATGAAAAATTAATTAAATACTCTGCATATTACCTACATTATATAGGAAATCTCTAAGTAGAAACTTAGAAAGCACCTACCCAGCTATTTGGCAAAAAACGTTTGACTGCGTTGTACTTCTTAACTACGAAACAGATTTACATGCTGATTTCATTTTGTAGTACGCCGAATTCTCCGTCTATGTGATGTCAATAATTTAAACTATGGTCATCCGTTTCTCGGTGAGACTGTAAGGTAGGATTTTTTTCTCTTCTGTTTTATCGACTCCCGACTTACAAATTGCTAGTGACATCACTATCTCATCAGTATCAAGTGGATAGGCCGGGGAATTACAACAGACCGCCATTGTAGCAAACTACTTACGTGATGGGTTCCCCGCACGCGGCCCCTCACTACTGACGTGAACTGATAGCGGAAGGATTTCGTTTATATCCTGATTTATAACCAGCCTAAGGGGCTTGTTCGGTGTTGCTTACAGGTTATTCTTTTGTTCGATTTTCAAGTCGATTTGAAAATGTATGAAAGATAAATAGAGGATTTTTCTCTCCGATTTCCGAACAAAGAACTTTTTATTCACCAACGATTCGTCGGTCAGTCGAATTTATCCAGACTATGTCATGAGTCAAATACCAAGTTGAACTTTACCTGTTTACATTACCTTGAATTTGATTGAATATAATCAAAACACTAGAAATCGAATGGTGAGGTAATTTCTTTTTCAACACACTTGCTCATAAAATGGCTTTATTTTCATCGCAATTAGGCACATAATGATACCTATTATCAAACAGTGATTTTTTCATTACTATTATGTACTAGTGAGTTATAGCTTTTTTTTTATTGGTTGAGTTGTTTTGTTCTTAAAAAGTTTCAAAAGTGGTGGTTCGACAAAAAAGGTCGTGCTCAATAGTACAATTATATTAATATACCTATTGCTTGCTCATTTCATGCAACTTCGTAATTAAATAGAAAATTTCAACTTGTACGTTTTTATTAATAAACTTTCACTTAAATTTAACTTTTGTTTTCTCTGTAATAAAGAAAACTTTGGATTCCCCATTTTGTACGTGGCTAAAGCCCTATCCGCGAAAAGCATAAAAAAAAACCTCATTCTTTTAGGCCACGTTCCGTGTTACAATAATATCGATTTGACCGCGCTCACACACGACGTCCCGCGTCGTCATAGATGGCGTCATGACATGCGCCATCTTGTCAAAAATGATAGTTGTGCTGTTTTGTTTTAAGTCACATCGAATCATATCTAAGAAGAAAAAATGTGTGGTGTAAACAAGTTTAATGTGGTGAATATATGTTTTAACGTTGAGTGAACACTTTTATTTAGCTGTCAGAATCGTGAAATCTAACTCGGAACGCAAAATATCGATGTGAGCGCTCACAGCGTTATTTTTCTAATTCGGAATGCGGCCTTAATATAAGGCCGATCGCCATTGTTAGATGCGCGCGCATTGGAAAACTGATTGCTTTTTCCCGCCATTGGCAAAAAAAAAAATCTCAACTCGTTTTCACTGTTGAAATTATAGTTATTTATTCATTAAAATGACTACAAGTACTAGTTATGAAGAAAATTATTTATGTTGTAACACCGCCCGATATAAGATGTGAAGCCCTTAACGTTATGGAAAGTTTACTACCTAAAACTCCAAGGACAAAATGATTTTTTAGTATTATTTTCTTCACAAGTGTGTTGAAAAACGTCGTATTATACACGTGTCTATTGATGATTACCAACGTTATACACTAGTACCATAATGTACTATTACTTAATTTTGGGTCGTAGTTGTGAAAAGTTTTTTCAGATCAAATAATTATTTCCGAAATTAAAAATTCTCCCGAAATAAACACGCATGATGTGAAAATCAATAGAACAGTGTCCAACATTTACATTATAGTTAATACTGTAGTTAAATGTTCGTCTACTAAAGAAACAATACAATCGTTTGAAGTCCGCGCTATATAAACAAAACATTGCAAGTTTATGTGTTCGGGAATAGATTCGGATAGTTTTACTGTTTAGTGTTTACCTAAATATAAATAATGGTTAGTGAGATACCTGTCGATGTGAGGTCTTGCAGTGACATACAGATACGCGCTTGTTCTGATGTTGGTGATACACATTCACAGCTTTATGCAACATTCTGAATATATTCTACTGGGTAAAACTCTTAAATTCATTCAATCCTTGACTCACTGACGGAAAACGCATTAACCAAACCGCTGGGCCTAGAAGCATGTAAAAATTACATAAAATATACACATACAAAGTAGTCAAAAATCTCGTATTGAAACAATCAAAACAAAATTCTAATTGCAGAGTGGAAAAATAATAATTTTGTAACAAATAACAAAAACAATTCAGCTGTGCGTCGCATCTGTGCAAGAACAGGAAATGTTGTAACTTCAACGAAACTGTTGTCAACAGCACAGCTCGAATGACGTACCCCGACGACATCACCCTGTGCATCATAATAAATCGGATAGGTAAGTATAACTTTCCACAGGATGAAATTTCGTAATTTTTGCTGGTGGGAAAACCCATCGGCGACACGATGTGTATGCTTAGCATTGTTATAGGTGCCTACTTACCTAAGTTTCTGAAAAATACTTTAAATAAATAGGTACTATATGGCAGGAGGAATAATATGAAGAAAACTTTAAAATATTATTAATATCCTTACCTGTCCCTATTTTATTATTTTCGTATTCACTTAAGTTTTAACCGACATAAAAGTAAACATTGATGAACCCTGTTTTTCATAACATATTTATTTTGAATACACAATGTATATGGTATAATATATCAAACTACGCATGCGATGATGGACTATGTTTTGAGCAAACATTTATTATTCATAAACTTCAACAATACGTATGTTTGAAGTGTTTTTCATCAGCAGCATTTTTATGTTTCTCATGGCCTTGTATTACTCACATTTTAATCGTTAAATTCACCTCATCTTGAATTTGATAGTTCAGTAACCAAGTAGGTGGGCTAATGTGTGTGTGATAGAGTAAGGAGTTACTTTCGCATTTATTGCCGGTCTTACTGGGTGGGAACGTCAGCAAAAGCACAGTGCATCTTACTGATAAACTTCCTAAATCTTTATCCGTGTCTTAATGCAAATTCTAACATTAAGATACAACTGCATCCGCCCTGCCTCTTGGTGTCATTACCTCTAATGTAAAAAGTTTATTTCAATAAAAGTAAAATAATATATTTCATTACAAGTGCGGAAAGGCTGTCAGTGCAAAGAGTTCCGACAAATGTCTACCCGAGCCGAGGCGCAGCCGAAAGCGAGGATTGACAGTCGGAACAAGTTGCAATGACGGTTCCGCAGTTGTACTGAACGACTATTTTTAATACAGTTGCGAAAAAATGAATCAATTTAATAAAATCACAATAAACTAACTAATCATTTATTTCTTATAAAAGTTATATATAGTACACATGTACATTGAAATTGGTATAGTTTTTTATACTAACTGGGGAAGTTTTAGGTTGCATTTCTACTGTTTGAGACAAACTATTATTTATTTCGTATGATTGTTCATGTATATTTGTCACACAATGGCGTTTGCTAGATGATGGAATTGGATCTGATGAATTATCACTATCAACGAAGGTAGATGGACGAACGTTCTCTTCAACCTGTGAAGGTGACGGACTGGACCTTAAATTAATGGATTGTGTGATTTTTTTCCCAGTTTCTAGTTTGTTGTTTAATGAATCACCAATATAGCTTTCTGCAACTTTGTCTGATTTCCAACCTCCTAGTCGCTTTAAGGACGTCAAATTGGCTCCTGAATCTGCCAATAATGTAGCAGAGGTCCTCCTGAAGCTGTGCCCAGTATAATACTCAGCATCTGGCAGACCAAGAAACGTAGCTATTTCTTTTGGCATATTACCAAATTTGTTTATCCCGATTGCTTGAGCTGTACACTTCCTTTTTTGGTAATTTTGAAAAAAAAACGGTCGGTTTTTCCTTTTTGGGACCGCTGATTCATATATTTTTGCAATCTCCTTCAACAACAAAGCTTCTCGGTCTCTTATTTTTTGTGTTCGGAATCTTGATTAGTAACATTTTTCCATGGGCTTCAATATCTTTTAAAGTAATATTAGCTAACTCCTCTCTGCGGCAAGCTCCAACAACGCCAAAAATCAGAGCAACCTACAAAAAAAAGGGATTTGTTTTTTTTTTTTTTTTAATAATGTATTGACTGTATTTTGCGATTTCGTAAACTGAATACTAAAGAAAAATATAAGTACTTATTAATAAATTACCTTTGTGGCTAAATAACGATCATCGGGAGCTTCGTTCAAAAACCTTTCCACTTCATTGGATGATAATATTTTCGACTTTTTACTTATAAAACCGTCTGATTAGCATTTAATTTGGGGATTCACTTATATCCACGTTATTCCTTATTTTCAACATACTTTTTATCATCGAAAACCTCGACCATAACGTAGACGGTTTTAATTTTGCTGAGAGTTCGGAGAAGTATGCCAACATAACATTTTCTGAAAAACTATTTGCTTTTTTCTCTTCTCTCCACGCAATAAATTCGTCGTATGTAGATATGTAACGACTTTTTGACTTTTCCGGTAAAATGTTCTCCGAAGCATTTTGTGCAATTATACTGAGTTCCAGTGGTGTTAATTTTAAAAAAGTAGGGTCGAAATTACTCATTTTGTGCAACAAACAACTCAACTCGCAAAGAAAATTTCTGGAAAATGGCGCCAACCGTAGAATATAAGCAGAGTTTTTTTCTTCTTCACCCATTTTGGTAGGCAAAGGGAACTATGCCCATACAGCTTAGTCTTCAGTAGATTTTTTTATTGATATGAAATGAAAATGAAATTTTATGAGATGAAATGAAATGAAACCTAACCTAACTCATTCAATTAAATCATTAAATCTGATATTGAAATAAATTAGTAGCTTCTTTTTAGAAACATACGTACTCGTATTTGTATGAATCAAAAAAACTCTTTAGTAAAAACTTCATGGTTGGTTTTTCTTTTTAATAGACATTATTTTGACAGTTGGGAAAGAGAACGCACGAGTTCGGGAAAGGTAAAAAAAAGCACTAGTATGTAATAGCCCACATCCCGAACGCTATACGTCCCTGCAATACGCCACTTTTTGAGCAACTGTATTAAAATAGTTTATTTCACTCTGTTCCATGGCCAATCCCATTGCACTTCCGAATCAAAGAAATAATATTCCTAAAGATACCCGAAAAAATCAAATTCATTTATTCTAATTAGGCTGAGAATCAGCACTTTTTGTACGTCAAAATACATAAGACAGTCCACCAAAAACGCCCACCCTTCACCACTTCCCATTGCTTTACCTGGGAAGAAGAAGTGGCGCAACAAACTCCCCAGCACACAGCTGTCTGTTTAGTCGGATGGACTTGATTATATACATATATAGGCAAAGTACCAAACAATAAGAGACCCAGAACATTATTAAAATAAAATTAGTCATATGTCAGCTAGCCATGCCAATATACCAACAAATAAAATGAAAACTTAAGCACAAAGAATCCAAATTAAAATAAACCATAATACCAAAATAAAAGCCCCCTGGTATAAAGGGCGTGATAGCTTACATACGCAATGCTGGATTATTGTTATGAGTAGATCATGTCAATAACTAATGACATAATAGATAAATAATAAAATAAAAAAAATAAAAAAGAAAGTCTGACAGCCAGTCTTACCAAGGGGAATCGTATTATCCAGTGATTGGTCTTACTTTATTGGTCAGTTAGGCAGTAATAAACGGGTATTATTCAGCTGCAACCGGTAAGACTGGAAGCCGAGTCTAATATAGTTGAGAAAAGGCAGGTAGATGACAATAATGATAATGACTAACGTCGATGTCCGGTTTTCAGATTTTCTGTTATTTCAATGTCAATTAGCATAGAAGGACGTGGATCTTGCGACCACTGAAACTCAAGTGCGAGTACTTCATATACTGCACATGTTTCGAGATGATGGCTAATTACATTTTTCTATTGATTTATTTTTTGTTTTTAATTTATTATTGATCCTTTTTTCATTCTTGTTTTTTTTTTTTTCTTCATCGTGTACACTTTAATATTTTTGCGCGTTTTATTAAATGATTACGTAAATTAATGTAATTGGATCGGTAAGATCCCATGAAAAACACAAATGTGAAATCTGTTGTATGATATGGGCATGTGATGAGGAGGAATAAGGAAAATGTCGTGAGGAAAGTTTTGAGTATGAATGTGGACGGCTATAACGGTACGGTAAGACAAAAGAAATGATGGATGGACTGTGTGAAGGATAATATTGCTGGAATGGGAGTGACTACCCAGAGGACGACTAATGGTGAAACATGGAAGAAATACATGTTTCATCGACTCCAAATAAATTGGGATAAGAGCAGGAATTACCTGTAATTTGTATTTATACCAATGAATAAATTACTGTTGACTTGTACCCTTCAAACGGTATTGGCTATGCGTCCTAAACAGAAGAATCAACTACGGTAAGTACAAGTAAGTACTTCTCAGACTACTAGTTTTACGTGAGCCACTAACTACATCATCATCTGCCTAGCCTTTTCCCAATTATGTTACGGTCGGCTTCCAGTCTAACCGGATACAGCTGAATACCAATATTTTACATGCAGCGACTGTCTATATGACCTCCACAACCCAGTTACTGGGTAATAACTATACCCCTTGGTAAGACTGGTTGTCAGACTTTCGGGCTTCTGACGACCTGTAACGACTGTCAAAGATTCACAAATTACAACCAATGAAAACAATGAACCACTAACTACACACTATGCCATTTTGCTTTGTAAGTACTTTGCAAGTAACTTACAAACTTTTAATATGAATTCCGTTCATTATTACCGTCGTTCATAAGCTTGAAGTTTGCAGCCATTTGTGCAACTTAGACAGAATAGCCCTCGTCAATTCTTTTTATTATGAAGTTATATGGTTTGATTCCGATTCTGAAGATACTTCTGAATTGCCCTTTGCTTTGTTCAAAAAAACTCTCGTGACGTACCTGAGTGTTATCCAGGATACGTTTTTAACCAGTGCGCAAACTGTAATCATGAATTCAGCATATCATTCACATGATCTGACCAAGATTATGTCTAGACTTTAAAAGAGAGTGTGACCTCTGAGTTTGTTTCGGCCTTTCTTCTCAGAGTAGTCAGATAGGAAACGCCGACCTCACCTAGTTTAAATAATATGATTGACGTGTAAAAGTGTTTGTACAAACCTACTTACAGAAATAAAACCATTTATCATTTATAATTCTGGACCCACCAGCGCAAAAAAAATTCGTCAGTTATACAAAAAAATATTTTCCTGTTTCATAGAAAACTGTCAAAATGTATGGAACAGCTGATTTTTGTCATAGTTAGTATTTTCCTAGTTTCAAATTTTTGTTTTTCTGTGTATCTAATCACGACAAAATCCAAGATTTTTTTACGTATGTGTATGATATACCTACAGATACTGTTAGTAATTTAATTTGCGTGCCTTTTCCCTCCTATGTTAGGGTCAAAATCAAAATCTTTTATTAGCATAAATAAGGTATAGAAAGTTCTTAGGTATTACTCGATCGCTTATTATGCCATTAATGTCGACGTGCAAATTTACATGCCTAAATACTATATTTTAAGAAATTAAAGTTGAATCATGCATGCGATTAGTAATATAAAATTCAATTTAATACAATTAAATTATAAAATTTAATTTCGGATACAATTATTAAATTCAATTAAATTCGGACACAATTATTATTAAATACCACAAATTCACAAATTACATTAAATACACACAATTCCCAACAATACACACAAACAAACATTAAAATACACACCATTCACAACTTATAATCTAATCGGTCATCATCTGGTCGGCTTCCAGTATAACCGGATGCAGTCGAATACCAGTGTTTCAAGTGGAGCGACTGTCTGTCAGGCTACAGGCCCCTCTCTAGAAACTGTAAGGAAACCTTAATCAATAAACGAGACTTAAACGTTTCTATTAACACCTGCCTACCCCTTATAGGGCCACAGGCTTGATGTAATTTTAAGCCTCTTTCTTTTTGACTGGCGCTAAACTCAGCTCCATACAGCTCCAAATTAACAATAACAATTCTCGTTGTGAATATTGCATGCCTCCTTGAACTCATAAGGAAAAAGACGTGAACACCCGTGGGAGCAAGCAGCTGACGCGTATATTGGTACAGTAATTTAGACTCAATGGGGCTGGAGGGGGGAATGCCATCTTACACCTACCCTTATATTGCACATCGAGGGCGACTGACATATGTATGTAGGTATGAGTGGCATAGTCGCAAAGCAGGGAAATAGTTTAGTACATACATACATAAACTTACCTACGTTTTTCCATGGTGGTAGGCAGTATATACAGAACTAGTTTATTCCACACACATAAAACATTCAAAACATGTAACACGGTAACCAAAAGCAAGTATTCAATCAAAATTTAATAACAAGATTTAAAATTAAATAGTTGTAAATTCACGAAATTTAGCCGTAGAACCGATGACCGTTGGGGTAGACGTGTTCTTGAGTGGAGACCGCGAATCGGCAAACGTAAGGTAGGACGCCCTCAGGCTAGGTGGAGTGACGATCTTCGCAGGATTACTGATAGCAACTGGTTGCGAGTTGCCGAGAATGGCGTGCAATTGGAGAGGCCTATGTCCAGTAGTGGACTGCTGTAGGCTGATGATGATGACGAAATCAAACCATGTAATTTCCTGTGGTCAATAATAAAGACACGATCTCTTAATGCACGGTTCCTATAAAACAAAACGGATCCTTTTACTAACCAATAGTAGCATTTTTCATTTCCAAACTGGGCAAAAATAAATAGTTTCGTAAGCTAATTTTACCTGTGATAGCTGCTTCCCAATAGGGAGGTCTTCCATGCGAAGGTATTTGATCTGTACTTCATCATTGGTAAAGATACAAGAGCCTTAATGTAAACCTACAACTGTCCGTAAAATTATAGGAATCGGCCATGAGTCGCCTGCCACTTAATAGCCCTAACAGTTTTTTTTTTAAAGCTATTGCATAGCTTTTATTGCGGGCTTTGAGCGCGGCGACCGAATCAAGAAATTTCGTAACGAAAATAAAACATAACACCGCCCACTCCGCCTACCATGTAGCTCGGCCGAGCGTTCGCTTAACGATGGTACGACTGTACGATATAATAAAATTGGTTTTCTTATCGGTCACCACTCTCAAAAAGTTTAACTTGAATTAATATCAAAGAAAAAATGTTTACTGCTTATATAAAAAATAAATAAATAATTATAATTGCATAAGTTGATAAAAAATGCTATGCAATAGCTTTACCGCGGCAGTCCCCGAGTGCCACACGTATTTTATTTTTCTATCTGTTTGTTAATGAGTGTAAATTACCTGAAATAAATAAACAAATTATTATTTAGTTTTATCATTCTCCGCAAATACCAAATACATTTTAAATACATTGTAACTTACATGCCTCTAACATTTTCAAACAGGTTCTTATCACTTGAAAGGTCTCATATTTTCAGCTCGTAAACGGTCTTTGTGATATTGTGACCTGAAATCCATTGTGAAGGATGGAAACTGGCTTATTTCAGTGCAGTTGCACGGTAATTTTACTATTTCAAGATGTACCTATTACATATTACCAAGGTTACGCCTTATAACCCGAAGGTTTTTTTTTTTTTTTTTTTTTTTTGGGTGGGAAATCATCAAATGACTTCTCCTGCTGAGTAGAGCAGGAGGGCGTGTCAGACTTTTACTGACTAAAACCCACCCGTGTTCCCTCAGTAGCCCGTATGCCAGGGGCCGTGGTATCTCTTTCGAACAAACCCGCACCCCTGGCAGGCATCGGCCCTTGCGGACCCCACCTGTGGTTGCTGACATCTTTGACGGCGCGCGTGAGGAACACAACGCGCCGTCCCGTCTACCACTTTTCGGCCGCAGAGGATAGGGAGAGCGGCTGACGCTATACCGACACTCCTCTTCCCCTGCGGCCCCACCGCGTCCGCCATCAAACGGTGGCGGCCCCGTCCAGGCCACGGAAGGGAAGAGCGCTGCTCAGAAGCACCGGCACTCCTCCTCTACCGCAGCCTGTAACCCTCAGCCGCGATGCCTCCCATTCGACATCGCGGCCCACCTCAGTTGCGGTGCACCTCACCGCAACCTACTTTTTGGCCGCTACGTCAATGGCTTGAAGGCAAAAGCCCTGACGAGCGGCCCCACCGTTGGGTTCCTCTTGGCTTCACCGTGGATGGGAGACCACGGTTACTAAGCCCCCCCGCAACGACAATGCGGGAACCCACTCGGGGGGGATAACCCGAAGGTTCAGGCAGAAATGTTTAATACAGCCACATTTTAGCAAATTATGTACGGCCCAGTGATTAAGGCCTCGTCTCTCACGTATGAAGTTGTGAGTTCAAATCCGGGCAAGTACTAATGAGACTTTTTCAATTCATTTGTACTTTTGTACTGTATTTTGGACTTTATTGACATCGGTGAAAGAAAAACATCGTGACTTCTAAACGATGTTTTTCTTACCTTTGCACTTAAAGTTAATATGAGTCTGCAATTGCCAACCCATCTTAAGCAAGCGTGGTGATCAGTGAGTCTATTGCCATTACGTAATAGTTCACACTTCTGGCAGCTACTGAGATTTTATGAGGAAAATTCCAGTGACACTTTTCCATTGGAGTCCTCCTATGGAGAAGAGCGCAAGAAACTCCACCGTTACTCTTTTTTTAAATTTGACTTTTACAATGTTTTAAAATCATCCTGTGTCTATATGAGATTAGCCTGACCTATCTCACATCTAGGTTTTTATCACATTCATTTTAAATTTTAAATTGCAGCCTATAATGTTCCCACTCTCCGCTCACTGCGATTCAGGTTTACCGAACCAGTATTTATTTTAATTCCACGCAGCTATTGATCGCGGCCACGGGGGAGGATCTGAAGGGAGGGGGTCTAATAATAGGTGCTCTCATCCCTCATCGTATTTATATTATGAAGATGAGTTTTGGTTATTGTTTCGGTTATTATGCTTCGGGCAGTTTAGGTAACGGGTTGAGGTTTCTGAAAGTTTCCTAAATAATCACCGCAGTCTTGTTGCTAAACGAGTTCGGAGTTTAGACCCAGGTCAACTATCGAGTCGAGCCATTTTTCAATTTTGAATATTATTCCAACTAAGGTAAAGTTCTTATTGCTAAATTAACAATTTAGTCCGATGCACCACAAATATTTCTGTCTCTGTAATCATCAAACAATTGGCAGAAACAGAATGGTGTTTTAAATACGTTTAGCGTTATATGTATTTACAGAGTTGTGGTGCAAACGGGTGTTCGGTTTGGTTTTATAGACAGTTCTTGTAATAAGAACTTTAATTTGTTGGAACAAAGTTCGAAATTACAAAACGGCTCTATGGTCCTGGATCTAAAGCAGTCGAAAGTTAGAAAGATCAACATAAGATCAACATAAGTTAGAAAGTTAAATATAAGATCTGTATTTTATTTACCTATGTTAACAAATAAATAATTAAATAAATAAAAGAATTCGTTTTATAATTAAGTCGCGGATGTTCAGCCTATGTGGACATCGTCAACGATATACACAGAGCAGCAAAATTCGTTAACAGTGAAGTTTTACAACATAATCTAAATTGACATAAATGATTAATCAACTTTTTTCAGCTTTCAGCAAAGTATGTATTATTCAAATTAATAGTGTACGTTTTCGTTTTTATCGACTTCTGTTTTTGGCTCTATCTATTGCAACTATAATACGTTATAACTACGTGTTGAGTGAGTCAAATAGTTGAATTTAAAAAAGGCAAGACGAAATTATTTGCAGTTGAGAAACTAATTTATCGCCCGATTGTGATAGCCAAAAAAACAATTTCATATTACTTTTTACGTAAGTGTCCTTATTTTACCGAGAACTTATCTCAAGAGCCTGTATCAAACTTGTTGTGCTGCCAATCAGGACGTGACAGCGTGTCACAGCTCAGCTTTTACCAAACATATTGATAAAGTTTTGACAAGCTTCCTTTTGTTCAAACATTCTGTGTTCACGTCACATAGTTGAGAAGTTATTCTACTACGATACCCAAGATTCAACAGCGTAAAATTCATCGGTTATTAAAAAACATCAGCTATTCCATACATTTTGATCGTGTAGATATTGTACTTTAATTTTCAAAGTTTTAGTTTTCGAGGGTACTGAACCCGAGTGAGGTAAAAAGGAAAATCAAAAATGGCGGTTGCAAAAATGTTGAAAGTTTTACCTTACTACCGGTAGTGAGTTGAAGAAAAGGCGTAAGGCACTTCGTTCCCGACGGGGGTTCTTGACACCACACGTTTATTTAATAGCCTACTTTTGTACGGTGCACGCTGGAGGTTTGAGAATCAGGTGTTAATGTCCCTTACACCCCTGTATAATGTGTCCCATTGCAGGGGAAAATGTCTCCTCATACTCTTTCTAAACTCTCCATCCTTTGCTTTGCAATTTTTTGCCAGTTCCAGTCTTTTAGCTGGTGTCCGATCTAGATTACTGCCGCGGTAGACCTCAATAACGTCATCCTCTCTCAGGGTTCCAGTGAAGCGAAGATAAACGAGCGACGACTTTATTGTATCACCTCCTGTCCCACTATTAATATTATAGGTGAAGGGTTAGATATTTGTTACTCAATCACACAAAAACGGCCGAGCTGATTGGGACAAAATTTGGCACACAGATAATTTAGATCCTGAATAAACACATAGGATAGTTTTTACATCGGCAGTAATCCCGTGGGATTATTTCTGACCTCCACGCGGGCGAACCCGCTGACAAAAGCTAGTGTGATCCATGAAGTAACATGTTCTTGTAAACACTCAGCATAGCTGGAGGTTAAGGTTAAGCTATATTAGCTAAGCTATTTATTATTATATAATCTACATACTCGTATACTAATAATAAAGAGGAAATATTTGATTGTTTGTTTATGTTTGTTTGCATTGAATAGGGTCCGAAACTACTAAACCGATTTTAAAAATTATTTCACTGTTGGGAAGCTGCACTATCCCCGGGTAACATAGGCTATATTTTATTCCCGTATTCTCACGGGAACGGGAACTACGCGGATGAAACCGCGGAGCGCTGCTAGTTATTTATAAACACAATTTTGCATGTCATTTTATAGTGTGTTTTTTGTTTTTTTTTTGTATAATGTACGGTTGACTGCATCAATTGGGTACCCCAATTGTATACAAATTTTACTACAAATGGGGTACCCAATTGAAGCAGCCCACTGTACATGTACAAGTAAGTTTATTAAAGTGCCGCCATGCTTCCAATTATATAGATGCATGCGAGATCTGTTATTATGAAGATTTTGGGTAAACGCTGTGTATGTATTTAATTGGTTAGCCTTTGTAAATATAAATTAATAACGAATAAATATCGAAGAAACTATTTTTGTCATCATTTTGTAAATATTGTTGTATCGTTATGTTAAAGATTACTGAGGCAAAAACTATCCTAAAAATTTATTTATTTATAAGTAATCCGTGTGCCTCATCCGTTCTAGTTGAAATGTCAAAACGTAATAGATTGTCTTTAGGACCGTATTACGCAATTAAGTCGCTAACTTTAAAGTTAATTCCTCTTCATAAATTAACGAGATTACAGTGGCCGCAAAAACCATAAACTTGTACCAAAGCATGGGTTTTTACATCGACCGCGAGACACGGCTGTAGGCGTCTGTACTTGACGGGTATAAACGATGCCAATTTCTCATAGTCACAACCGCCGATTAAGGTACCTCTCCCACCGCTGACGATTAGAGGCGAGTAGAGCTAGGAAATAAATAAAAGATGGTGAACAACAAGCAGCGAGTGCGCGGTATGAGGAAATCATTATAAATGATTGAATTTCTGTAAGTAAAAACATAAAAATAAAAATAGCCTTTATTTCCTCTGACCTTTTCTGTAAGTACACACACTTCTTATAAACTAATAACACTTAATTATTAAATCTATTCTTAACCAGATTAGCTACATATAATCAGCTTCCAGGTCAGGCTGTCTCGCGACATAGGACTTCTCCATTTCCCTCCATTTACTCCTGTCTAGAGCCGTTCTCCGCCAACCTTTTGGCAGATCATCCTCCCACCTTTTCGTCTGTCTTCCTCTACGTCTTTTCCCGTTCCTTGGGTACCATTCGGTGATCTTTTTGGTCCATTTCTCCATCTTAGCTCTCATCATGTGACCTGTCCATTTCTGTAAGTAGGTTTTTGCAAACACGTTTACACGTTAATCATATTTTTAGAAAAGGCAGGATCCTCCGACCGGGACACTTCAAGACGGGTATTGTGTCTGATGGGATACTGCCTGACGATTGATGTCGGGTCATTGTATACAAGATGCATTTTTAACCACTACGCAAACTGTAACCATGAATTCAGCATATCATTCTAGACCCCCCAGCACATACATTTTTCGTCGGACAAAAAAATCAGCTGTTCCATACATTTTGACCGCGTAGGTTACTTTTCGTTACTTTTTTGTGAAACAGCAGTTTTTATTTTTTGTATAACCGACGGTAAATTTCTGCGCTGGGGCTCTAGAATGATATGCTGAATTCATGGTTACAGTTTGCGCACTGATTAAAAACTTAACTTGTATATTATGATAGTTGCGCGGTAAACTTCGCTTGCCCGGCAATGCTGGATTTTCCATGACGTCATAGTGATGCGTAATACGCATTTGACGTTGTAGATACCACCATACCACACTGCACATGTACCAAGACGGAGGCTATCAGCGTGTTTTCTGCCCGCCAAACGACCGTCGCTGAGCGAGGACACTCTTTGATACCTCATTTCTCGCTGTGACAATCGGTACTAGCCGAGTGTGTGAACAGTCAACGATCAATGTATCATATATCTCTTTTACTTACACGATACCTGAGCGTAAAAATCGTTGATAGTTTGTCGCTTCCTTGTGGACGGTGGCCTGAGAGCGATAAATAATATTTAGTCATTTATTCAGTAGCTGGTAGCAGCTGGATGAGAGTTGCCAAGTTGAATGCGTGCGTTGGGAGAGGCTCTGTCCAGCAGTGGACTGCTGTAGGTGAATGATGATGATGAATATGTCATATTTGACGCGATTAGGTGCGAGATGAGTCAAGTCTAATGTATTACATGTATGCATAATCACTCCTGAGACACGAGCCTCCTCTTTTCAAAAAGGGAGTGGGCTATAAATCTGGCAAACGACCCCAATGCGGGTTGATAGATGTCACATGCCTTCGATTTTTTGTTTCTAGGAAATGGCATGTTTCTTCACGCTGTTTTCCTTCACCGATTTAATAACCGTGGAATTTCTTACCGGCTCTTCTCCATAGGAAGCGACAATTTGGGACCGTGCACCTAGCTTCTGAGTCATAAGTGCCCATGCAGGTTTATGTGAAATAAAATATTTTTATTTGATTCGATCGTTTTGAGAGCAGTGGAGATGAAATTATTGATACAAAGTAAAGCGCTTGCCCGGCTTCGAACAAATGACCTACAACAACTCGTAACTCGGGGACATTATCACTGGGCCACCAAAACAAAGGAGTTGTGAATAATAATCCAATTTAAGTAATAAAATCCTTGCTTAAAAAATCAGAAGAGCGACACAAATTGTTTGATGAATTGATAAAGATTGATAAATCGACAATGACGATAATTGAGTTTTATTACCGAGCCAAATGAATGATTGATTGATTCAGATTCGTTTCACGTGGTTCAGTTTCGTAAGTTGATTGAAAATCGTACTGGTGAATAAGTAATTTAAACCATTTCTGTTTTAATTTGTGCTTTCGATAATGTATTAGGTTTTATACGTAGCTACTGTCAACCGAATATCTTTGTTAACAATTTGACATTGTGAGGTAAGTACTAGTACGGTTGACTGTGAGTAGGTATCTATTTGAGTCAGGCAATTAGAGGCTCAAACCGGCCATTTGCGTGTCGTACCACGCACAGTAAAGAGTCCGTCTTTTTTTTAAACATTTGACTCGAATTTGCACTTTAAAGCTTAATATTTTCAAACTGATCCCTTTATCGAAAAATTGTTCTCACAAAACCGCAATATTTTTGAAAGACCATCCAACGAGACCCAACCCCGTTGGGAAGACGAAAATAAAAAACATCCCCACTAAAGGTGTACCGTCTGCCTGGTGTGCGAGTTGTTCGAAAGACCGGTGGACCATAATGACCATGACCCCTGGCACACGGACGGATGGACATGGCAATACTTTAAGGGTCGCTTGTTGATTGCTGGAACCCTAAAGCTCGGCTAAGTGCAAGTAGAACTCGCATCCCATGGCTTTCTTCCATCTGACCTTATTTTTCTTAGCGTGTCGATAGTACTCGATAGCAATCTATATTTACAGTCAGTCCAGAATTTGTCTGCGAGCTTGGCATTTTCAGCAGCGTCCATCAACTCCTGTAGCGTGCAGACAACAGAACACGTTGGACAAGATATTAAGAGCCCCATTGTTTTTGGGGACATTTACACTCCAGGGCGGAGTCATCTGTGAATCTCCATCTGAGCAGGTTTCCTTGCTTCAGCCTACCTGAGTCTGAAGCTTATTTAATAGGTTTACCTTCACAAATCAGAGTGCTGCCTACTAGTAAATTCAAGAGAACAATATTTGCTTGGCTTTTAGACAACTGTTTTTATTCAGTTCAAGATTTTCTTTATTATAAATTTTGACATTCAATTTTATTAGTATGTACTTAGTGTGTGAATTCACTTTTTAATCTTAAGGCAGTTGACATTTCATTCATTTTTAATTTTTGTTTTAATTTATAAAACTTGACATTGTATAAAAATAAATAATTAAGTACCCATTTTACATTAAACTAATTTACTTGCATCTATTTCAATGGGGAAATTAATATTTCAACCCCGGCAATGGTAGTATATGTGAAAGTGTTTAATAATATTAAGATGTTAATGTACCATATACTCAGAAATAAATAAATAAGGAAACTCAAGTCTAGGTGCGAGATTTTCAGCGGGTAGAAAGAATGAGTTTGGTGGGGAGCAATATCTCGCCACAGCTTAAGCCTTTCCTTAAACCATTCGCCAATGAGTGGGCGAGCCAGTCAGGACACACTTTAACACCTTTATTTGGATCATAAAGACGTATTCTGTCTAAAATTTCAACTGGCTACCCATAACGTTTAAAAAGACTGACAAACAGATGGCATAGGTTTAGTATGTAAAAAGAATTGCGATGGTACGAAACCCAAAAATAATTTCGGTATTTTATTGATAAAACGTTGTTTTCGGGTGATTTCTGAAAATCAGCGCTGTGCTGTGGTAGCACAACACCATTGTGAGTAGAACCCTTTACTTAAATTCACGACGTGCTGCTGCCGACTATTTCTTTTCTGTGCTCGTTATCTTTCTGTTTCAGTGAAATGTATTTTTGCTCGGCTCCTCAGGATTGTAGCGATCACGGAAAATCAGCAGAGAATTACAAAACAGACTGGTAGTTCCAGAAATTAGCGCATTCAAACAAAATCTTTTATTCTTTTCTTTTCAATTTGGAGTGTTTTCCGGAAGTCGGTTATTATTTTTATTTTTCACTTTTTAGCTATAGTAACTTCACACTAATTCGAAATTTCATCATCCTTGGGGTCAAAACAATGCATACTCGTATTTATGCAGAGAGCATTTTTTGAAGAGTTCCGTTGTCATTCTCCGAAACTCATAATCAGATCTAAATGAAATTAAAATAGGACCATTTCGGAATCCCCTTTCGAACAAAAAAATTGTTTGCAAATCCGTCTAGATATATGACGGAGTTATGCCCGAACATACGTGAAAAAAAAAAACAAAAAGATGTAAACATGTCGAATTGATAACCTCCTTCTTTTTGAAGTCGGTTAAAAATACTTCAAAAAGCAAACCAATTTTTGTTTCTTTCTTCGTAAAAAGTAAAGAACGATGACCCCAAAATAATATTCTAGGCAAATACTGGTCATAGAATGACATGATGATCTTTTCGATGTCGGCAGTGAGCGCCCAATTCAAATGTATTGAAGCCGTTCTCATTCAAAACAGTTCATTCAAATAAAAACTTCGTTCAATGGACTCGCGATCCGTTCAGAAACCTCATTTCAAATCCGCGGCTTTATGAACAGAACGTTTTATATTGCAAGCCCGCCCCTTTACAGTATTCATCATATAATACGAATGGTACCTACTGCATAGATATGGTCGACTGGTCTTACCTAGGTATATGTATTTATTTGTGTACTTTTCCGTTGAA
Organism: Polymixis flavicincta; assembly: GCA_949987655.1. NCBI lineage: Eukaryota > Metazoa > Arthropoda > Insecta > Lepidoptera > Noctuidae > Polymixis > Polymixis flavicincta. Next base: position 23,822,988 of record OX465188.1, on the reverse strand, counting down.
ATTTCAATGAAAGGATTGATAGATGTAGTGTTTTTATTGGTGATGCAAAATGATAGATATTAACACTGAACCTACCTAAAGTGTACTTGCAATGAAGTACCTGTACTTCACTGTAAGTACCTACACTTCAGGTAGGAATATCGTGCAGTAAGGTACATTGAAACGGTAGGTATAAATTGCTATCTCTGGCTAAAATTGACCTTGGATAAACTAGGCCATATTTTGGGAAGTAAGTTTTGATGTCGTAAATATACGGCCTGATTCTATTCGAAAGTCTTACCTAAGTCAACGAAATTGTTGATGTATGTATGTACCATACGACACTCAAATAAGTTTAGTAATACAGCCAAATTAATGATAATGCAGACACATTTGTAAAAACAAGATATTAAGTAATGGAATCCAACACTATAGTTTTACAAAGGTCGAGAATCAACAATCTTTTACTGCGTGAGCAAAATTGGAACTACCGCTGCCATATTGTTTTTTCAATATATTTCACATGACTCACCAGATTTCCAACTATTATGGTGTGAAAAACAATAGGTACCTATTAAATTGAAATTGAAAAATCATCTACGAAAATTCAGGTTATAAAATTAACTCAAATTGTCAAATACAAATAAAACGGTGATTTAAAATTATGATTTCCGGTTTAACTATTCAAATCTCCAGCTCGAAACACTCAATTTGTAATCGACACTACAAATTGGCCTAACTGTCTAGTTTGAGGCTACCTAGTAATTTATAATATATTATTGTAACCTAGCTCTAGGTAATATTTTAATCTACTCATGTCATGTCAACTTGGTGTTAACCTATGAACCTGCTCACTGCATTACCTGGATATTAAAATATTTCTGTCTATTTACCGACAGGGTGACGCCACCCTGTCAATGCCGTTCAATACGGTGGAGGTCTGCCCGGCTTGGGTGGAGCACCGCCATGTTCTCGTGGAGGCGATCGGCAGCGGCAATCTCTCTCGTCCGGCCCTGGTCCAGGCCATGGTACGGAGCGAGAGTGCATGGGTAGCCGTCACCTCCTTCTGCCAAGCAGTAATGCTCGCGACGAGGGAGGCAGCGCACGTGAGGGGGAGGCAGTATATGCGCCCTCACGGCCCTAGCCGCCGCAAGAGACGCCCTGAGCGTCGGGAATCCCAGGCTGATTCTCGGCCACTATAGGCGCGGACTTGTGGACGGCGAGTAACGGTAGCTCGCTGTTCGGTAAGGACCAAGCCTGGGTCGACGGCGCGTTGTGTTCCACGCGCGCCTCAAAGAGATGTCAGCACCAACTGAAGGAGTCCGCAAGGGCCGATGCCTGCCAGGGGTGCAGGTTGTTCAAAAGAGATACCGTGGCCCCTGGCACACAGGCCACTGAGGGAACACGGGTGGGTTTTAGTCAGTAAAAGTCTAACACGGCTCTTCTGCTCCACCCAGAGCGGGAGAAGTTATTTAATGATTTCCCACCCTCAAAAAAACCACCATAAGATTCGTGTAGCACTCCAACTTTGACTACCTTGTGTTACACTGACTTTGTCTAACCATCAACACCATTGGCACGGACGGCAAGACACGCAGCATACATCAATCTTAACGAACCAATCACAATACACCCTGCAACGTCACCACAGAGGACGCTTATCCAGCGCACGCTGCTAATTGGTCAGTTTAGAGTGACGCGTGACGGGAATGCTCACCACGTTACGTTACGGTTGGAGGCACTCGAGGCATATCAATTAGTCGCTAATGGTCTGGTCTGCTGATCTGCAGAAGCCTTTACCGCTTCATAAGTATGACGGACAGATAGACGTTATAGTCTGCTCTAAAACAGTCCGATAAAAATCTAAAAAAATGAACCAAAAAACGTGTCTGTGGACGTCAATTTGTAGTAGGTACTTTGATTTGATTATTTGAATACTAAAACCTGAAATTTTTATTCTACATCCCCGTTTCGTTAATTATATAACCTGAATTTTCCTCGATGATTTTTCAATAACAATTTAGTAGGTATTATTTTTCACACACTAATTGCTGGAAAAAGTGGTGAGAGGTAGATCGCAACCGCGGCGAACAAAGGGCGGGACTATATCGGAAATGCCTAAATCTGGCACTGCTAATAGGTCAGCCCTCTTGTGTGTGTCAGGGCTAAGTGCTTGCGGATGAACTCATGCTGTCCCTCAGGAGTTTGACTAAGATACGAGTAGAATGCTAAATTATTTTGTAGGAATAGTGAGCAAATGATATGCTACAGTCAAAAAAGATGCATATGACATGGGTTTGACAAAATTTAATTTCATCTACGAATAAAGCGTTCATCGACGGCCATTAAGCCAGTAATAGACGTTTCACGTTTTTGTTCATTTCCATTCGGCATCACTCACTTGAAGTGAAACGTCTGAGCACAAAATGAATCAATCGTGAAAAATTAAGTCATTAGTGACCCATTCAACGTTGTTGGATTTCGGGACTCGACATCTTTCACTCGGCTACTGATAAAAAATAAAATTAAAGAAGCAGATAAACAATCTTTCCTATAGTACCTATGTTGTCGGTATCCTGTGTACGTGGAATGTAACAAAAACGTGTGGGGTCGAGGGACCCCGTCACGAACGAAATTAACTGCTTAGGCTTTTGTTTCAACGGCGAATGTAATTCAATATGGAGATTTAGATTGTGGAACACCATGAAAACGACACCCATGATGAAAAATTCTAAAATTTTCGCAGCCGCCATCTCGGATTTTCGTTTTGACCTCACTATTGGCTTCAGTACCCCCGAAACAATGAAAATCATATGTCTTCCTCTCTCTCTATTTTATATAATAAAAAGTCTAACGGAGGGGCACAACGCTCCCTTTGTTACGTGACGATTTCTACACAACCCTTGAAATCAACTGCATTTGCCTGACACAAAGAAGCGACGATCAAAACTGCCCACAACCTAGTAACTCCGTGCAGTACGAACGTAATTGGTTCGCCCACTATTACGAGGGACGTACGGCCGGGACATTCAATGTTTGTAACTAATAAACCAATTGCGGATATCCAATAGCCTAGAACTTGCTCTGAATCGGTTGAACCGATTACTGTCAGTTCGTGGGTAAAGATGAAAATGATAGTTTCACTTTCATACCTAATAAAAATGTAAGTAGGTGTGCAAAGTCAAATGAAATTAGCTATCGATACTCCACAGACGTAATCAGGATCGATAGCTAATCATGATAAAACAAACACGTTTGATGATTTATTTATTTTGAGGTAGACCGCGATAGTTTAGTTACGAACACCATTTTTTTACGACTTTAAAACTAACTTTTAAACGAATTAATGTAAAACTGTGATTAATGTAAAAGTGTTTCGTCGCTGTTGGTAACTGTTTCTACAATTATTTTGGGAAATTTACTAAAAAATAAAATAAAAAAGTCAGTATTTTTTTGGAAAAAGTTTTTATTTTTCACTTTTTACTTATAGTACCTACCCCACACTAATTCGAAATTTCATCATCCTTGGGGTATTCTCAAAGTCAAGAACAATGCATATTTATGCGATAGCAGCAATCGCGGTTGATTTGCTGTAATTTTTTGAAGAGTTGCGTTGTCTGTCTCCGAAACTCATCATCAGATCTTTAAGAAATTTAAAGGGGACCATTTCGGAATAACCCCTTCGAACCAAAAACTAATTTAGAAAATCCGTCTATAATGACAGAGTTATACCATAGAGAGGGGCTTGTGGCTAAGTAACAATAGCTGCGCGGGTCGATCGATCAGGTTAAGCTACGCTTGCCGCGGTTGGTCCGTGGATGGGTGACCATCTTTACATACCAAGACCCCTCCGTGCCTCGGAAAGCACGTTAAGCCGTTGGTCCCGGCTGTCATATGTGGATCTTTGACAGTCGTTACGGGTCGTCAGAAGCCCGAAATTCTGACAACCAGTCTTACCAAGGGGTATCGTATTACCCAGTAACTGGGTTGTGGAGGTCAGATAGGCAGTCGCTCCATGTAAAATACTGGTATTCAGCTGCATCCGGATAGACTGGAAGCCGACCCCAACATAGTTGGGAAAAGGCTAGGCAGATGAATGACAGAGTTATACCCAAACATAAAAAATAAACATACCGAATTGATAACCTCCTCCTTTTTGAAGTCGGTTAAGTACAAGATGGCGTCAGTTCCGATTTTGACCACATGCCAATAAATCGTAGGATACGCGCGAGACCTTGCTACGTCAAGGAAAAATATGCGTTATGAGTTTCTGCCTACCCCCTTGGGAAGAACGCGTGATTTTATGTACCTTTTATGAATATATTTAAAAATAAGATTTACACTGCCCCCAAACCATTCTCAAGCAATCACCTTAATAACCACCTAATTTATTTCCAGGAGTTGGCAGCAGCGACGCCAACGCAGCGCAACTGGCGCGGTATCCTCATCGCCCTGCTGGTGATCGCAGCAGTCCTGGGCCTGATCGTCTTTAGCATCGCCTTGCTGACACCTGCCGGTGACGGGGGCCGAGTCAGGGGTAGGAGACCCACGCTACATGATGTGTTGGGAGAGCATTATAAGCCTTTCAACGGGACTTGGCTGTCAGGTAAGATTATGATCTTTTTAGAATATGATTTAGGACACCAGCACAATCAATAAGATATTTTTAGGAATCAGAAATAAAATAAGTTTTAAAAAAATAAACAATCTTTGATACCTTTAAACACTTTGCAAAAATTATGAAAATATTCAAAAGAAACACTGTAAATAGTAATCAGAAAGTAATTAATTACACAAGCCAAAAGGCAAAATCAGTACTTGAACAAACACTTAACCTAAAAATAATTAAGCACACGATAATGGTCAGGTAGCAGGTCTGTTCCGAGCGCCCGCCGGCAAGTAATAAGAGGCCGTTGCTGTATTTTTTTTTAATGACGTATCCCAGGTCAACCAATGAGGTTTTTGGCTGCTTAAACGAACTTGTGGCCATTGCCGCGTTGCCGCACCGTGTGCTTCCTTTTATCAGTGTACGACTAAACGCCGACGGACACTACGCCGACAGACTGAGCACCGACAAAACTTTACTTCGACGGGACTCTTCGCCGACAGGACACTTCGCCGACAGAACTCTTCGCTGGCAGGGCTCATCAGCAACGCAAGTCACCGTAAAATTGTAAATACCGTTAGATTAAACTCGCGAGATTTTAATCTGTCGATAAAATGTGAACTGCACTATACTGCTTACCGGCCGAATAGGTTAGGTTAAAATTGCGACCAACCGCGCGCAAAGTGAGCGAGCGAAACCAGTGGTGCCGCGGTAGCGGCCAACGAGCGCTACTTCCATGTTAGTGGCAGTTACTTGACTATTTAGTAATAGCGCAAGGTACTTATCCGTCTTGATACCAGTTCACAATTTGACGGTTTCACTTCGATAGATTATAATCTACCGGAAAATAATGCGTTAAATTTTAAACAGTATGTTACGGTTCACAATTCGTCGACAGTTTACAATGTCGCGAAATAGATTATAATCTAACAGTAATCTGACCATCGGAGAAACGGCGATCTCTCGCGTCCGGCCCTGGTCCAGGCCATGGTACGGAGCGAGAGGGCATGGGGAGCCGTCACCTCCTTCAGCGAAGCAGTGATGCTCGCGAAGAGGGAGGCGGCGCACGTGAGGGAGAGGCAGCATATGCGCCCTCGCGACCCCAGCCGCCGCAGGATACGGAGACGCCCTGGGCGTCGGGAATCCCAGGCCGATTTCCGGCCACCGTAGGCATGGGCTTGCGGACGGCGAGTAATGGGTAGGTCGCTGTCCGGTAAGGACCAAGCCCAAGTCGACGGCGCGTTGTGTTCCACGCGCGCCTCAAAGAGATGTCAGCACAAAAAGTGATGGGACCCGCAAGGGTCGATGCCTGCCAGGGGTGCGGGTTTGTTCGAAAGAGACACCACAGCCCCTGGCTTAAGGGCTACTGAAGGAACACGGGTGGGTTTTAGTCAGTAAAAGTCTGACACGCCCTCCTGCTCCACCCAGAGCGGGAGAAGTTATTTGATGATTTCCCACCCAAAAAAAAAAAAAACCATCGGAGAAAAGTTGCGTCGCCGATGAGCCCTGTCGACGAAAAGTCCTGTCGGCGAAGAGTCCCGTCGAAGTAAAGTCTTGTCGGTGTTCAGTCTGTCGGCTTAGTGTTTGTTGGCGTTTAGTCGTACACTTTCCGTTTATAACGTTCCATCCGTTGACAGCTGATCGTCTGACTACTTTAAGATGTAATTTCGTCTTCCGTTACCAACAGTTTTACCTGTTACATTATGTAACGTTTTCTGTGTTGGCTTTTGCCTGCGGTTTAACTCGAATCCTAAAAGAACCCAAATGAAATAAGTTTATTTGCGAACTATTTATATGATGAATTGATTGGTAACCTCATAAAACAGGGCATGATTTATCTGTGAGACATAATTATTTCCTAACCTGTTCAACCGTTTCTGCGTTATTGAGAACAAATGAGAGATCTAAATTGATGAGAATTCCTGCGGAACAAATAAGAGCACCGTTTTTTTTAAAATTACATATTTCTGTTTCTATTTTTTCAAACTCAAAATACCAACATAATTATACCGTGCAGAGTAATTTACGTCTACTTTCTACAATTTATTTACATTTTATGCGTTAGTTAAAATATAAACATATTTTATGTACCTACCTACATATTTCAGTACAGATCAAATGCATTTTAATAAAACTTAGTACATAAATTATTGTGGGTAGTCGTAAAAAGACGTTATCTCACCGTTTATGACGTCATTAGGTATAAAATACGATGTTCAAGAAATTTTTAGCGTGATATATTGAAGCAACTTTGTATTTAAAAAATGGTGACCTCTGAATATTTTTTTCAGAAGTGATTTTCAGATTTTGGTTCTTTTTTTGCAAAAAAAAAGACATTTGATTACAGCTAGGAATACTGATAAACGCACATGACAACCGTTGTTATTTACGTTGGTGAGCAGACAAAGTTACTGAACATTGATCCTGATTAATAGTGCGTTATGCAATTAGGGTGTGGGTTTAATTCAGTGGTGTCTTACCGTCGTATTACAAAACGCGACGTAACTTTAGTTCTAGCCTAACGTCTGAGCCAGGTTTTACATTTCCAACTTTATTTCGATTTGGGTAAAATTAATAATACATTATTTTTTTTTGTAATTTTTTGTATTACCTAATAATTTTTAGCACCGTTCTAAGTTGTCCGTTTTCTAAAATAACCTGCATTTCTGCACTTGTTGGGTTCATAAATCAAAACCAAGCGCGATGGTTTAAACCATACATGTGTTAATACGTACAGTTACCCTCTTACTAATAAACACAGAACAAAGTTATTCCAAGTTTAAACCTATGAAAAAGCATGGTTATTCCTTTGTCATTCCTGGTATAACTTTATTCCATGTTACGGTTACAGTTTTAAAATTCAAAAGAAACATTTGAAATGGACAAGTCATGTTCACGTAAAGGGTCACGTCATAATAAATTCATAGTTTCAGCGCTCTCCATTACACCGTCCCAAATATTCTAGGCCTCGTCTAAAAATTCTTATTCATCTGAAAATTGTATGCAGACCCGGGACATGGTTTTAGAGCACCTCGGGGAACACACGTACAAAAATAACAAATGTTTTCGAATATTCCTGCGAGCTAGTATTAGTGTTTCATTTGATTAAATGTATGTCACATAATCTCATTTTAATTTTTCTCTCCTAAAGATACGAGGCCTGTGTCCCAGCAGTGGGAACGGTAAAAGGCTAAAAATTATGAATTTCAATATTGTGTCACTTCGATCTGTCATAGGTATGTATCAGAAGAAAAAAAACGTTTGGGGCCCAGGGGACCCCGTCAAGACCGAAGTCTCTTATACTTTTTTCAACTTCGAATGCAACGCTGTTTACTGTGTCTTAAAATTGAAATAGTAAAACTTCATATTAACCCCACTATCGACTTCAGCACCCTCGAAAACCGTGAAAACGACATACCCATGATGAAGACTTTTAATCATAGCTGCCATCTTCTATTTTCATTTTGACATCTTCATTGGCTTCAGTAACCTCGAAAACCATCAAAACTATCTCACTCTCTATCTGCTTCTTTCCATTAAGTATATGTCAGCCATCAATGTACAGGGGACCTCGTAATTGCTTTATTGCCTATGGTTTTAATGTCACTTGCACGTCATAAAACGACAAGACTTAGATTACTAGTCTATGTGACAGTTAGATATTTTCGACCTTATTGAAGTTTCAAAATATTGTGTAATGTTGTCATAAGAAATGCTACAACAATAATGAGGTCAAAAAAAACAAACAGACAGCCATTTTGCCAACCAATATTGACGGGAGTATAACATCCTCGAGACCGCACCAGACGTTGTTTGTACAATATACTAGAACCAAGGAGTTAAGAGAGAACGGAGAGCTAATGTGAGTTTTTAATTAAAGTTGCACGTTGCACATAGACAACCACTCTCGGCAATCAAGGAGGTAACATTTTTGGTTGTAACCAAAGGCAACAAGAAACCAACACATACATAACATCACAACTGCGGTCCGCGAAGGGTTAGGCAGAGGTTGAACTAAAGTACATCCACATTTCGCCGGTTAGAAGAAGAGAAGAAAAACTATTCCGTCAGTAGCACCTAACACTTAAACTAAGAAAATCATCCTGCTGCTACGAAGTAAAGGTGCTGCACTTTCAAAGTCAATTAATATTGTTATCATAAACAGACGTGTATTATAAAGCCGTTTAACCATTTCTTTTTGTGGCAATTCTGATGAAAAGTGTTAATGGACTTTTATTTCTGACTGTGCCACACATTGCCAGTAATATTTTTAACCAAATAGTGGGGTGTAGCGTCTTTAGTTATTAATCTAGGGTTGTCTCAGGTTTTTATATTCTAATGCAAATATAAGCACGACATCACTGGATTGAATCGTCCATTTGCTACATAATGTGACTTGGTTTTTTTGTTCTCTCACTTTTTTGGGTTCAAATCCGTACGAACCGAATATTCTTGAAAAAAGGCGAGAACAGTCTGTGAGGTCTGGCGGTACATTGGTTCCCGCAAATTGCCCTCGGAGGTATAAATAAAAAGGTTTGATATTGGTTGATTTGTCGCAAGTTTGGGCGTTTGGTGTTCCTTCTCCCCAAAAGCAGTGCAAGTTAGTTTTGGAAATGTATGTTAGGTTTTTGTATTGTTAGATAGATATGTATCGAAACGAACCGAAACGAATTTATATTGAAAACCTTGCTTAGCAGTATAATTACTAGAATGATCTGTGTTGTAGGTACAAACCGATGGAGGAAATTAATTTGTTCTTTATCATTGTTTTGATTGCTTCGTTGGTCTAGTTTTCGTAAGCGCTGATCACGAGGTCCTAGTTTCGATTCCCAGAACAGGCAAAATGTAATTCGGTTTTTCTATCTGTAATTTCTCAGTACGACCCCAGAGTCTGTAATTGTGCCCCTTTGATGGCATTTGGCTTGCCCCCTATTACCCTATGGTTTTATGTACCATACATACGCCGCTGTCCAACCCCTCGATGAAACAAGCCATGATGTTTTGTTTATGAGTTTCATTGTTTTGCTTTTCCCGCCTGAAGTAACAAAAGTATCTCTGCTATTTTTAATAACACCCTGTTGCAAACATTGTGACAGCTAAACAAGCTAAAATATAATAAAACATATACCAGTGTACTGTGACACTTCGGGGCGCCACTTGTACAGGCTCGTCGCAATAATACGGTTTATTTTGATTTAGTCCCACATAAAGCCACAGGTCAAGTAACATTGGCCCACGCAACAATGTTTGAACAACATTAATATTAAAATTCCGTACGGAAACCGAAATTAGATAAATGTGGGGAGTATTTATTTTGCGTATTGTTTCTGGCTTATTACGTTTTTGGCTTGCATATATGAGAGAAGATTTCTCTCTTAAAGAATAACATAACTTTAGTTAACACATTTTTTTTTTATAGACGTTGCCCCACACTAGGAATTTTTCCTGTATTGTGGGTGCATTTATAAACATTTAAACTCACATACACAAACAGCCAGACCCGGAACAACTACTTGTAGATCATACAAATATTTGTTCCGTGCGGGAATCGAACCAGCACAGCAGTCAATCGCTTAACCGCTGCGCCAACCGAGCCGTTAAGTTAAAAGTTAACACACAACATAACTCTAGTTAACATATAACATAACTTTAGTTAAAAGAAGGGTTCTGCAGACGTGATCATAGTACACCCATATTTCGCCCGTTTGTTTAAGTCACATGTAATATGGGGCGAGCCTATTGCCATCAACCGCGCACAAAACCAGATTGCGGGTTGGTACTGAGATTTACCAGATAGAAAATCCCGGCCCTTTGCCCGTCTTGGGAATCGAACCCAGCATCTCGTGGTCAGCAGTATCGCTTGCGAGCTCTAGACCAACGACCAAAGTTAAATGTAGATCTACCTGAGTATAATGTAACTCGTAATCTTACTAACTTATTTATTACTTACGTTACTTATTTCCCAACAAACTAAACTATTAGAAAAACTTAACCTACACACGTTACAACACTACATCCAGATACTTACATAAGCTCAAGATTCATGATATTTATTTATGGAAACATATTATAAATATTATGTATGGAGGCCAGCACATCAAGTTACTCCAATCTGTCAAATTTCTTTGATAGATTTTCTACTTTACGACAAAAGAATAAGTTTCATGTTGAATTGAGAAAATTAGACAATTTGGGGTAGCCTGATGTGCAAGCGTCTGTAGATATATTATTCAAAGCATGTTTGTTGTTCAAACACATGTAATAGATCTATCATATATTTGTCCTAATGGCATACAAAATATTCGTGAAATTGTAATTACAATACGGAAACCCCTCCCTTCCTACGTTCCTAAACCTTTCAGAAAACTATTTAATTCTCACACTAGAACAAAAGTGGGAGTTTTAATTGGACATTTTGCAGACAGATGTCGCTTTTCGGCACAATTTCCGACACAAAGAAGTGTAGACTCGAGATGGCTCGAGTCGGCTCGAATGAAGTGCTCGAAATAGGACCCAGTGCGCCTAACTTCGCCTTTTGCACTCGAATGTAGAGCACTATTTGATAAGAAAGATAATGAGGTTTTTCTTCCTTTGTTATTACGACTTTCTGTTCTTTTGCTGTCGTAGTTAGTGAGTTCAAAGCCAAAGGAATGTTGGTTTTGAAGAGAATTAATGGGAATAAAATGGCCACGGGAGCGATAGAAAAGCGGTTAGAATTCTTAACCGTATAAATTCTTGTAAAATGTATTTTATTACAATTGTATTTTTTCTATGATATTAGCTTGGGCTAGAGAAGCTTGTGGCTAGATAAACAGCCACACGGCTCGATCGATCAGGTTAAGCAACGCTTGCCGCGGTTGGTCCGTGGATGACCATCTGTACAAATCAAGAAACTTCCAAAGAACGCTAAGCCCGCTATCCCGGCTGTCATTCTAGGATCTTTGACAGTCATTGCGGGTCGTCAGAAGGCCGTAAGTCTAACAACCAGTGTTCCCAAGGGGACCGTATTACCCAGTAACTGGTTTGGTGAGGTCAGATAGGCAGTCCCCCCATGTAAAATACTGATATATATTTAGCTGCATCCGGTTAGACTGTAAGTAGACCCCAACATAGTTGGAAAAACTAGGCAGATGATGTTGATGAATTCTACGATTTTTCCATAGGTATTTGAATTCGAGCAATTAACTTTCACCTCCCAATTCTTTCCAACTGTTTTTTGGCCTATCATTTACGCAGAAATACGCGATACAAATAAAAAATATAATTTCAGTAAATAAACAAATCACCCCCCAGCCAATACGTTATGCGGGTTGAAGCGGGTTGAAATAGGCGTTAATATTAACGTGTTTCTACCCAATAGGGAACCGTTCATTTTTACCTTTTTTACGAAAATATAATAATATAGAATTGTTATAAGCGATGTTGCGCGATCCTGATTTGGGATTTAAAAAGGTAGACGATAATTCAGTGGAAGGTTAATAAAAAACGGTAAGAAAGTCACTTAATTAAGTTTCCATATCACTAAAATTATTATAATTTCATCATCATCATCATTTCGGCAAAATGATGTCCACTGCTGGTATTAGGCTTCCCCCAAGCACCGCCACTTTTTACCCACCACAACATTTTAGTTTGCCCTATTAACAAGTAAGTTGTAACAAGTATTTTCTGAAAATTGCTAACTATTACAGTTCTAAAGGTAGGCCTGTGTCTGACAGACGGCATAACTCTCAAAGTATATTTACGTTTGTAAAGCTTAAAGCTCGTAACTTTGATGTTTATTCACGTGCATCGAGGCAACCTGAATTATTTTGTAACATCGTGATTTCGCCTCAGAACCGCCAGAGCCTAATTAATATTGCACACAGTAGTAATGACAATGGTTTTCACAGATCAACATTCATCGCGTTGTATTTGTTATCGTGAGCAGTGGTGGCCCAGCAGTAACGGCCGCGACTTACGAGTTGTAGGTCGTGGGTCCGAACCCAGACAGGCGCTTTACTTTGTGTAAATTATTTCATCACCACTGCTCTCAAAACAGTGAAGGAAAACATCGTGAGGAAACCGGCATGTCCTAGAACCAAAAATTCGAAGACATGTGACTTCATCTACCAACCCGCACTGGGCCCGCGTGGTGGATTACGGCCCACTCCCTCTCGCGGAGAGGAGGCCTGTGTCCCAGCAGTGGGAACGTTAAAGGCTGATTATGATGATTTATCGTGAACATAGATTTTTAATCATACGCCACGATGGATATTATTGGATTTGCAAAATGAAAGTATGTTTTGCCATAAAGGGACACGTCGAATCATCTAGTGAATTCAAAAGTTTACTTCACTTTAATTTAAATCAAGGATTTTTAAATATTACATACAACCATGCATCATATTAGTTAAAAAGTTGGGAAAAATGCATTCGGTTTACCTCTCAAGTCTTTCAAAGATAAATATAAAGTAAAGATGAAACAGCTCAGTTTTCACATAACTAATTCAAAGAAGATTCGGGTTTTCTTTCAAAGTCTCTCTTAAAAATAGACAGGTTGCATCCCCAAAGGCAGTGATAAGCCGGTTGTACACCCATTTCTTCATGAACGAAATAAAAAGAGAAACGTAATCCCAACATGATAAGTGTAGAAAGATTTGGAGTATTTGCGGGCAAATAAGACCTTATGAACAACGGTCTTTAAATCAAAATTTGGGTAGATAAAGAAACTAGTGGTTGATTTATACCTAAGCAAATAATATTAATACCAGTCTATCATTGTTCTACCACAAAGGCCTCTCCCCACACAGAGAAGACATGGGCATTTAATATGCAAACGGTGATGATGTTCAAGTTTAGAAATAGATTACTGCTAGACACACTGGCCACTCCCAAATATCATCACAGAGAACCTAGACAAGCGACAATCGCATCGTCGTTTTTCTTCAAAAACTTTTAACAGGATTTACATGAGCGTTTTGGTAGCTTATGGCAGTTCCATACATTTTGACCTTTCCATCATCATTAGATCTGAAAGGTCAATTCGTCTAGGCCCACTGCGTTTCCCTGATCCAGCTGATACCCACGACCTTCACCAGGTTATGTTCATTTTCACGTTCGTACCACAGAACCTTGGTCCATAATCTGAAATGTCTCTTGCTTTTCCAAAACCTGACATAAAGTTGTATTATACTACCAACAAAGTAATATCCGCGAGTTTCTTATAATAACTTTGAACAACCTGTTGTACTGAGGGATATTGTTGAGAGCCTTATCAACAGTGTAAGCTTTTGTACCTATTGTTAAAACGCCGTGCATTTTGCTTCAATCAAAATCTGGTTTTACTTCCTTTTCTTTGCTAGAAATAAGACGTCATCATTATCATAAATTCATACCTCTCTGCGTCAAATGGTCAAGTTTCTGTTTCATTTGGACACTTCTGACACACACAATGTCGCAGAGACTTGACTTAACTGTCATGGATACGCCATTATTTATGTTTAAGGCGAAGATTTCTTGAAAACGCCTGAAAAGGTAGTTTTTTTAAACCAGTGTATCCCTTTAACCGTAAATAATTTTGAAAGCAAAAATAAATGTGGTATTTTCAAGTCTTTTTTGCATACAGTGATGGTACTCAAAATATAATTAAACATACTTTAATGCACCTCTTAATTATCTTTAAAACCAGTGTATCCCTTCAATAACAATTATTTATTATTAAAAATATACCATAAAATTCCAAATGCCATACTCCATCCAGTGATGGATTATTTATAATATCTAATTTTATACGATTTTATTTGCATTTTTAAGAAACGCTTGCTCATTTATTATTCGAATTTATTACAACAGATTTTAACCCGTATTAGATTGCTGTAAGAACTATTGTCGCTCATAACGACAATACGACGAGTACATTCAAAATTAGCTCACTCTTCTCAGTATTAATACTTTTCCGCGCGACTTAGTACGGTGAAGGGAAATTTAGCTATTTAAATCTTTTCCTATAGGTATACCACTTTCCAGCAATAGAACGTCACGTGCTTCGTACCTTACATATTCCATTTTATCCGTTAACTGTAAACTATGACCCATTTCATCACTGTCCAGCCTTTTCCCAACTTTGTTTTTGTCAGGTTTAAGGGAATTATGTTGTTAGCTTATTTCTCTAATTCATTGTTTTATTCATTTTGTAACCTTAAAGTAACTGATGCACTGCTAAATGGTAAACTTTAAAAATGTATTATTTTTATGTACCAATCAATTGTTTTCGAACCTAACAAAATAAATAAATAATGGTCATTTTCTTTAGAAATTTGTATATTGTTATGGAGCTCATTTGACTTTATAAAAAGAAACGTAGAACTAAACAGAAGTATTTATTTTAAAATAACCGAATAGAAAGTACATGACAATAACGTAAAACCGTTAGAAACCGTAATAATTGAAATCTACAGATCTCTGAAGATATCGCCTCTTCCACTTGCTATGTCAAAATGGTCAAGTTAGCTTCTTCATTTGACAAATCCTCTAAATATATAATTAAAGGAAAATTGTTTATTCTGCACGAATAAACCGCACATTATAAAATAAAACATAAAGTTAAACGTGTTACAATACAAATTGTCTAATGCTCGATGTCCGGACAGGTAACTCTGTCATTGTGGTCGCAATAAGACCACAGACAATAAACTATAAACCTCTCCCCGCACTTAAAGAATGCACGCACGATTTTCTGTTGCCTTTTTTAAAGACAAAACCTAGGTACCGAAACTTACCGTCACGTATGCTCCAGCCGACATAAAACATTGTACAGTCGCCAGCAGGTCAAGCTATCCCAAACTGTCAAATTTTCCCAATTGAACATAAACCTTATTCCTTTGCAATAAAGTTGAAAAACTATCAAAGAAATTTGACAGATTGGGGTAGCTTGATGTGCTGGCCTCTGTACTTCAGACATTTATTACTTTCCTCAAGCCAGTTTGTCTCGCTGCCTAGTTACGGTGGTTTTACTGTCTCGTCTAGACCAAACTGATTTATTTTTAATACTAAAATGGCGGACGGTATTGTGGCTAGCTGTGGCGCGATCTAGCGCGAATATGGAATGATAAGAAATGTACGCGGTGAATAAGCGTGGAGATTAAGACGACGGACGGACGTTAAAACATCGCCGCGGCATTTTATCGTGCGCTGGATTTTCAACTCTTCGTGTTGAAGCAAGCATTGAAAATCCAACAGAGTGCATCCCAACGCGTCGAAAAAATACACCTTTCGATTTTTAACCCTCGGCGCTAAGCACAGTGCTGAAGATCCATTGCACGCAAAAAAATCCTACCGCGATCTTTTTACGGCTGTGCCGACGTTGACTTATACTCGTTCCTACTGTGCTGAGGCAAAGGCTTCCTCTCCGTGAGAGGGAGTGGGCCGTAATTGACCACTCAGACCCAGTGCGGGTTGGTAGATGACACATCTTCGATTTTTTTCTGGTGATGAAATAATTAACCCAAAGTAAAGCTTGTCCGGGTTCGAACCTACGGCCAACAACTCGTAATTCGCAGCCATTACCACTGGGTCACCACTGCTCTACGTGACGACAGAGTTCCCGAAAGCCACCACAAATAAAAGTCCTCTTAGCTATAAGTTATTCAAGCTACATAAGTTATTCAACTTGGCCTAAAATCTACTATTTATACCTATATTTCTCGTACCGTACAGACATTTATGTCCTGTACCACATTTTAAGCTGCACTTACTGTAGAAGAGACATTTTTATTGTATTTTTTACCGCCATAAAAAGAACGGAGTTCTCTCTTTACTTGACTGTACTTTAATGGATTTAATGATTCATTGCATTAACAATACAACATTCAGTATTTCAGTAGTATTCCATAGTGTAGTAGTAACTAATGGGTTCATCATTACTGCTCTCAAAACGGTGAAGGATTCATATCATGAGGAAACTGGTAGGTATGTCTTAGAACCAAAAAATCGAAGACATTTGTCAAATCAACCAACCCGCACTGGCTGGTTACGACCTACTTCAAGTCGGTCCAAAACAATATTTTTGTTACATCTAAGAATCGGTCGAAGTGGTTGTGTGAGGCCTATGGCCAGCAGTGGGCGTCTTTCGGTTTAAGTCCCATGTAATATCCCGAAATGAGCTATTTCTGATGGAAAAAGCTCACAAATATTTTGCCTCTTCTTTCTTGTGCTGCATTCGACTGAAGATAGTAAACTTTATATTTGAATATTTCAGTAAACAATCAACACAGTTGCCTCTAGAAAGTTTCTATTTAGATAATAGGTCTTTACCTATGAAATTGCCGTTTTGTATGAAAAAATTTAAACGAATTTTTTTCATGAATTTTTTATTTGTATTAATCGAAGTAATCACCCATGCAATCAATGCATCTTTGCCATCGCAGTGGCAGTTTATTGATGCCCTTCTTAAAGAAATCAGCTGGACGGGAGGCAACAAATTCTTCAAAGGCATTTTGTACTGCCTCTCGGGTATTAAATTTTTTTTCCCGCCAAGAAGTTATCCAAATTCTGGAAAAAGTAGTAGTCTGTAGGCGCAAGGTCTGGTGAGTAGGGCGGATGACGGAGAGCTTCCAACCCCAGTTCTTGCAACTTGGAGACCGTCTGCTGTGCAGTATGAGGTCGCGCGTTGTCGTGCAGGAGCAGCGGAGACGAGCGATTGACCAATGCTGGTTGGAGATGCGCCAGCTTCTCCATCATTGTGTTCAGTTCTTCACAGTACACATCTGCAGTAATGCTCACCCCGTTTGGTAAGAAGCTGTGATGAATCACACCGGCGCTAGACCACCAAACAGTGACCATCACTTTTCTAGGGGTAAGTTTTCGTTTAGGGCATTGTTTAGGTGCTGAACCAGGATCCAACCAACTTGCTGAGCGCTTACGGTTATCAAACAGAATCCATTTTTCATCGCAGGTAACAATGCGGTTCAAAATTCCTTCATTTGTGTGTCTGTTGAGCAGTGCAAGGCACGTCTCGACGCGTACTTCGCGCTGGCGATCATTGAGTTCGTGGGGCACCCATTTGTCAAGCTTTTTTACCTTGCCAATTTGACGCAAATGGACCAATATTGTTTTGACGCTAACGTCGAAAGCTGCTGCTAATTCAGCCGTAGATTGTGTATCATCAGCTTCCACAATCGCCTTTAATTCGTCATTGTCGACCAAAGTCTTCGGACGACCGCGAGGTTCATTTTTCAGGTCGAAATTTCCAGAACGGAAGCGAGCAAACCAATAACAGGTGGTGCGTTGGTTTGTAGTGTTAGCTCCGTAAACGTCGTTGATGTTGCGTGCCGCTTGTGCCGCGTTGCTGCCACGACGGTACTCATATTCCATAATTACTCGAATTTTTAACGTATCCATGATGACGAAAAAGATTGAAATGCGAAGAAAATGTAACACTAATCAATAAAGAAATGACTACTTTTAGAAAAAAAAACCATGTTTTTAAAATAAAATTAATTTGAAATTAGAATTCTTAGCCAAACAAAAATTATTTTGATTTGAAATGGCCAGTACTGCAGAACGGCAATTTCATAGGTAAAGACCTAATATTTTCAGGAGCTCCTAGGTGAGCCGTTTAAAAAAAAAATATTACCTTGCAGATTTTTGATTACTTTGCTTTTTATCTGCACACTGCCTCGCTGTTACGGGTAGAATTGTAGAATTCTTTCTAAAACATTATTTACAAGGATTCTGCGAAGAAGCAATCTAGGATTGGTATGATTTTTCATGTACAGTTCCTATCACAACACTTCTATTTCTCGATTGGGTAACCATTGGTACACTCACAGTTTTGCAGTTTGTTTCAACCTTGTTTGGTATCAAAATATCCAACCGAATTTATCAAATGGTTTAAATGCGGTTAAGTCTACTTCAGAAACCGGTCCCCTCAACTACTATTACGGTATTAGTTTTCAATACAAAAAATTGTCATGGATAGTAGTCCAAAATTTTGCTTTATTGAAAAAACATTGGAGGCGGGACCGCGTCGCTGACTCGGAAAATTGGACAAACGCCGCGAGCGATCAACAAAATACGGGGGATAGGGGGCCAAGGGGCTAGGTCATGCGCGTAATGTTTGATCAATGTGAGGAGTAATCTGTGTAGACGACAGTTTACTATTGGAGTAGAAATAGAACCCGTCTTGTGTCGTTGTACTATCATATGTATAAGTGCTTCTTAGTAAGTCAGATTTTTTACCGATCACGGCGAAGCAAAAAGGAGGGTTATGATTTTGACCGGTATATGTACATGGATGTGTACCATAGTGTTATGAGAGGGACACATATGTACATATGGTACACTATGGTACGTGTCTCTCATAACTCCTAATCTACTTATCATAATTTGACATAATTATGTATTATTGCAAGCGTCTTGATCGTCCACTTGTTGTAACAAGAATACGTTCTAACAGTAGAGTAAGCTATGGTAATTGATGCAACCAATTTTTGGTACTAATATTTTGATTTAAAATAGCGTACATGGAGTTTCTTGCCTGTTCTTCTCCAAGCGTAGTAGGCTACGCTTTGTAATGTGCAAGTACCTTCATCTTTCTGACTCACCGACCTTGAAAGTTCAAAAGTGCCTGTAATTGGGTTATTTTCAATAAATGCTTTGAGTTTGAGTTTCAGTAAGCTTTTGAGCAAACTGGCACACGACCACGGCTTTCAGATGACAATATTTTCATGTTGCATACTATTCAGAGCCCGATTTTTCAGTAGTTAGGTTTTAGCGGTCCAGGGCTAGTTTAAAGTCGAGAACATGCTGGCCCGCAGGTTCGCTCGATGTACAGACGCGGTGAAAGTAACTTTATTCAAATCGTATTGCACATCTCTGTACTCAGCGAGCCTGTGGTTCAGATATACCCAAAGGGCTTACAATTCTCTGCGCATCCAGTTTAACAATGCCTACAGGGCGCTGTTACGTCTGCCGCGCTTCTGCAGTGCGTCAACAATGTTTGCTGAGTCGCGCACAGACGGCTTTGATGCCACCTGGCGCAAAAAGACAGCCTCACTGCTAAGCAGATTGCGTGGGAGCAGTAACAGCATCCTGAAAGTTATAGTCAATAAGTTAGACAGCCCACTGGTGTGGAGCCTCACACAGAGGACTAAGTCTCTTTTAGTTAATAAGTACTAACATAGTTTTTAAGTTCATACTAACAATATAAATGTAAATTTAATGGATCCATGGTTGTCTGAATATTAAATAAATATATATAAAGTGAAGTTAAAATGTTTATAACTCAACATAGCATAACATCACGCCTGTATTCCGCGAATGGTTAGCCAGAGTTGCACCTATAGTAACACACACATCTCACAGTTATGTTTAAGTCCCACATGAAATAGGCTCTACTATTGAGATATAAATGGAAAATCCCAACAACATTTAGCCCGACTCGGGAATCGAACCGAGGACGCATGGACCTGATGTGCAGCAGTAGGGCTTGCGACCCCGACACCAACGAGACAGTCGCATTTCCAACTCGCTTTTCAAAAAAAACAAACTTCACTATCTAGGTAACCAGCTCCCAGAGATATAGTGCAGTACAAAATATGATCTAATGACAGGAAGAAAACGTGACTCCAGGCTTCATTAAGCGTAAAAAGTTATCTTTTGTAGTCAGGTGTAACCGGCCTTTGCCAACATAGGCCGGTTACACACCAATCATCATCTTCATCATTTCAGCTGAAAGTCGTCCACTGATGTATATACGCCTCCCCCAAGGTCCGCCACTTCGGCCGGTTCTCTGCTTCCCGCATCCAGCGGATTCCTACGGCCTTTATGAGGTCATCGGCCCACCTTGTGCGAGGCTTTTCAACTCTATGTCTTGCGGTACGCGGTTGCAACTCCAGAACCTTTCGGCCCCATCGGCCATCTGTTCTGCGAGCAATGTGCCCTGCCCACTGCCACTTAAGTTTGGCAATTTTTCGGGCTATGGCAGTTGGGTGACCTTGGTTCTCCTGCGGATCTGTTCATTCCTGATTCGATCACGCAGGGAAAGTTCAAGCATAATCCTCTCACACAAATACTAAAACATAACTTTTTGTATTACGTTCATTCAATTTTGCGTTGGTATGAAACGCTCGTGAGCTTTCAATTTGTTTTGCGTTCACGTATTCCGGAAGTAATTCGTGTATTTAATTTGTTTTTAGGGTTCCGTACTGCAAAAGGAAAAAACGGAACCCTTAAAGGATCATTTTTTATTTAATTGCATGTACGTACCTACTGTGCTCGGGTGGATATGTATATAGTATAGTATATCTATACGAAATTTTAATGGGACCATTTCGAAATAAACCTCTATCGAACAAAAAATAATTTTGCAAATTCGTCTATATACGGCGGAGTTATGGCCGAGCATATATTTAAAATATATTGATAACCTCTTTATTTTTAAGTTGGTTAAAATCTCCATTATTTTACAATTCCTATAAATAATTAGCTGAACCTCTTTCAGAAGTAAACTCCTGAGTTCCCGCGATCTGTAAGCTTCAGTCGAAGCCATATTTAATTTGCGTCACATTAATTATACAGGGACTTAAAACGACCGGTGTATTGTAACTTTTGCCCCACACCGGGTGCTCAGTGACGTCATCGTTTTAATATTATACAATATTCACGACACCTGAGAGTTACTTGACACGTCGAATTTTAGAAAGAGACTGCCACACAAGTGTGTGGGACAGAGATGACGCTCTACAATGCTGAATTTATTCATAAAGACGATGTCCATACTGTATTCTGATAGCCGCGTTGGTCTAGCGTAGGGTTCTAGACGATTTTATTTGTGCAAAGAATAAGAACGTTTGCAGGAAACAACTAAAAAGTAAAGAGGAAAATCGATATGTTCAAGTATTTTTTTTTTCTTCTTTATCTTTACTACATTTAGTTTTTGGGTAAGAAACCCATCGTCATCATCATCATTTGGCCATAGTGGCCAAAAGACGGCCACTGCTGAGTATAGGCCTCCATAGGCTTCAATTGTGATTCGATCCCGAAGGGAAACTCCAAGAATAGCCCTATTTATAACCGACGCATACTGTATAGTTTGCGCTACAACTTCAATTATTTTCATGACATTCTGAAATCAATTTAAGTTAAATGCGATTGGAAACAAAACTAGAAAAGACTTCAGGTGCATTTGAGGACGAACTTTGAACGGAGAGGTTGTTACTTCAATCCCGTAGAGCAATGAATAAGCACCGCCGTTGGGAGAGGTTGCTTACCCGGTTTACAAAGAATAAGCTATAAAAAAACGGCTTCATTGTCCCAAACTTCACACAGAATATAAGACCAGCATGTTTTTAATTACAAGGCGTAACTTTAGCCACGAAACACCGTGTCATGGTCATAAGACACAATAGTCTAATGACTGTGTAGAACTCGAACAAAAACCGTGAAGTCAGCACCAGCGTAGGGTGACCTGGAACGGTTCTGTCTGCGGCGGAACGAGACAGTTGTTGGAGGTAGGGGTGCACTGACAAAGACAATAACTATGTTTTGCTTATTTAAATTAAAGAGTCTAGAATGATTTATTTGCAGAAGATACAGGCCTAGCATCTGCCTAGCCTTTTCGCAACTACATTTATGTTGGGTGTGGCTTCCAGTTTAACCAAATTCAGCAGAATACCAGTACTTTACATGAAGTGGCTTCCTATCTGATCTTTATTACCCTGTTGGTGGGTAACATGATACCACTCAGTAAGACTGATCGCCAGAGGTTTGAGCTTCTGACTACCTGTAACGACTGAGACCAGCGGCTTTACGTGCTGTTTCAGGCACAGAAGAGTATCGGTATACGAAGGTTGATTGGGCAAATTAGTGAGACATTTTTTTAATGGATGCAATGTAGCTGCAATACCTGTGTTATCGACAGGTGGCAAGCAGTTGGATCGCCTGCCTGTTTTCCATAAACTCAACGTGTCTTACAAAACCTGGCAGCCCTCATCACCAACCACCAATCAATGACCAACACCAACCACCAACTATGTTAGTTCCATTCTAACCAGATGGATCAGATTACCGGTATTTTACAAGGAACGACAACCTATCCGAACTCCAAAACCCAACTATCTTAAACAAGGTATCTTGGTAAACCTGGCAGCCCTAGTCACAGTTATTTCAGGGCTCCAACAACACTGGCCATTGGACCCGCCTTAAACTTGGTAATTGGATTCAAAAACTTTGTATTGATGAGGCAATTCGATAAGTTCGCAAGCGCTAAAGAGTTTGTGCCTTCAAGGATTTATTGAGTTTTTGGCGCCTGACGTTCTGGAAATTCACCTTTTTAAGTGCTATAGTACAGTCAAGCAAACAAATAAGTATAAAGACAAGGCCATCTTGCATGATCTGATTGTGCTAAGTAGTCCAGTCTTCAACATGACTCTCTTAAGGCGAAACTGTCTAGGTAACCAACATTCAAATCTTACGTTTTATTGCGTATTTATTTCTAGAACCATAATCAGAAAAAATACAAATATGTCTCTCTTAGTTTATATTACCCTATTGAATGAATATTTCAACAAATAATGGCATTAGAGGCCAATACTAACATAAGGTGTTGTATTGCTGATCCTAATGATGATAATTCTGTGTGATAATTTGGACGGTTCCGTGTGGTGCCGGACGTAAAAGAATAGCACCATCCCATTTCTTCCCGTGGGTGTCGTAAAAGGCGACTAAGCGACTTATCGATAAGGATCGCCAACCCGCCTGCCAAGCATGGCGATTATGGCAAAACCCCCGTTTTGGGGGAGGCTTACGTCCGGCAGTGGATGTCTTTCGTCTGAAATGGATATGATGATGATGTTGGTGGTGATGATGGTGATGATGAATGATGATAATTCTGTGAATTCGTATTTGTGCCGCCAATCATATTTTAATCACTGACATTGACCTGCAAATTCTAAAAAACGCAAGTTATAATTTCGCGGTTTACCTTAGCGCATCCCACTTAGACAGCCTTCAACTTGAAAAAGTAGTGCTTCCAATATTCATTATTGTGTTTCTAATAGTGAGTTACGTTTAGTATGTTATAATAATATAATAATAATTTATCATTTATTCTCTCTTCACAAAGCTGACTTAAATTTAAAGTGTACAAATAATGTCCCAGCTGTATGCCATCCTTGTGAGAGACTGGTGCCTGATATGGGTTTTTGGAAAAAACCTGTGATTCAGGTCACCAGGCCCCTTCCACGGCTAGCATTAGCTTTACAAAGATACCGTGCAAGAGTTGAAGTTAAGTAATAGGTATTCATAAAAAGAAAATCAAACTAGGTGAGAGTTAATCAATATGCTTAACACAAATAAAAATTAAAAGAAGAAGAACTAATATAAAAAAAAAAACCTAATCATAATTTCTGCAGAAGTTATTGAGTCATGTTGTGAGACGATCTGTGAGTGTGTTTATCTTGTGTGAAGTGTTAGAAGAATGTTGGAAGTATACTCGAAAGATGAATGTTTTTGCCTGTATACCTACTTTACTTTTTAGTTGATTGTACCACACGGAGTGTTGTTAGTGCATTGACTAAATTAAATATTTAAGTTTTGTTAATAACTGTTGTACTCTATGCTAAATGGTCCAAGTTTTCAAAAGCCTTTATGGCAAAGGACATAACTTTTACTTATTAACTTTAATCCACTCCGGGGTTGAGATTCAAAATCCCTCTTACAGCAGCTGTGCACTTTCTATGGCATTTCATTATTTTTATACTCTTTAGCAGACTGTACTGTTTGTCACTGAGCTATGTCGAACTGCTTAATAAGAAGTATAGAAACCGTCAAAACTCTAGGATTCAAATCACAATATTTTATTTCAAATAAACCTGCATGAAATAAACGTGATCGAATCAGGAATGAAGAGATCCGCAGGAGAACCAAGGTAACCGACATAGCCCCAAGAAATGTTAAACTTAAGTGGCAGTGGGCACCATTGCTCGCAGAACAGATGGCCGATGGGGCCGAAAAGTTCTGGAGTGGCGACTGCGTAACGGAAGACGTAAAGTTGGAAGGCCTCCCACTAGGTGGACAGATGACCTTGTGAGGGCCGCAGGAGTCCGCTGGATGCGGGAAGCACAGAACCGGTCGAAGTGGCGGAGCTTGGGGGAGGCCTATGTCCAGCAGTGGACGTCTTTCGGCTGAAATGATGATGATGATGATGAATCCTGCATGGGCACTTATGAAAATCATTATTAAGTAAGTAGGTACAGTCGGCAAAAAGATAAGTAACCAGAGTAGTCGGATATAGATAAAGTTTATTAAGAAACCGATAGATATTTTCGAATAAAATTAAAAACAAAGATTTCAGATCGGTGACCGTAAATTATACGATATAATTTTATCTATTATTGATGCCACTTTCATACCACTATCTCTTCTGAATCATACTTGGATGTAGGAGAGGGGATAGAGCATATAACATTGTCTTTTTTGTCCAACTGAACAGACATGGTTTTAAAACTTAAAAGCCTCAGAATGCAATAACATAATACAGTTATCTTTGCCAAAATGGTCTATAACAGATACCAAAATCAAAATGAAATTGTTATTTTATTTATAAGTACTTGAACATTTCAGACTTAAAAAGGAGAAAATGTAAATTCTGAAATAAACAGCATTTCGTACAGCATTCCACAATTTATGGTCAAAGTTGTTCTAAAGTTGGCTCGTCAGCTGTATACCTCTGCCTGGCACCTTGCCAACGCGGCGTACTAACTAAAACAATTCTCTTACAGTTTAACTGAAAATTTCCTCAAAATGGTTGGGTGGTTTGCCGCAACCACTAGCGAAATTGTAATAGATTTTGGAAGTAAAGGAGTTCTGGAAATTGATTGGATTGGAAGCTTGAGACTTTGTCACAACCAACATATTTAAAACTAGCTTTTGCTAGTGGCATCGCTCGCTCGGAGGTCGGAAATTATCCCGCGGGAACGTACCTACTACCGGGATACAAAATACCTCTTGCGTTAGTCTAGGTTATAAAATACCTGTGTGCTAACTTTCATTCAAATCCAAATTTAGTTGTTTTTGCGTGGATGAGTAATAAACATCCATCCATCGCTAATCATTACTTAATAATTTTAAGCAACTTTTATAAATAACGCCCTTTTATGTTTAAACTTCTCTTAACTGTACGCCACGTTTATAAATTAAAGGGACAATGTTTTATGTCCGAAGGTACAGTCGCCAGCAGGTCAAGTTATCATCCCAAACTATCAAATTTTCCCAATTGAACGTAAACCTTATTCCTTTGGAATAAAGTTGAAAAACTATCAAAGAAATTTGACAGATTGGGGTAGCTTGATGTGCTGGCCTCTGTACTTGTTTATCATTTGTTACTTCAAGTTACAGCTATATGAACATAATGCAGCATTGCATGTAACCGCGGACGCAATTTATGCCTGGAGGCTTTTATTTAGATATTAAGTTATATTTCCGTTTTTATAATTTTACTAGCTGACCCGGCGAACTTCGTACCGCCATATTTTATTTCTCCAGTCGCGACTGAGGAAATATAACCCTTCCGGTAAAATCGAATCAGTTGGATTACCAATTCTGATCAAATCTATGTATTTTTTTATAAATTTTCTTATATACAAACCTTGTCCTAACAATAAGGAAATCATCCAATTTGGTGCAGTCGTTCGGAAGTTATGCGCGTACATACATTTCGGCGATTCATTTTTATACACAAGTTTTCAATGTTTCCTTGGTTTATTGTAAATAAGCTGACATATTATGTAAAATGATTTAATAATTACAATGTTTTGTGTTTCATAATGTTAATTACTTACTATTGTATAGAATCAATATCTAACTGAATAGACAACTGTGCCGCTGGGGATTTTGCTGTGCCACTTCATCTTCCCAGCTCAAACATTTGGAAGTGGTGAAGGACGGGCATTTTGGGGGACTGTCAAATTAAATTTTGACGTTCAAAAAGTGCTGACTATCAGCCAAGTTTGAATAAATGACTTTTGATTATGAATATTCACCTGTAGCTGTACTTAATTGTATATTTGATATAAATTACCTATTTATTCTGGGGCAGTCGGGTTTCTTCTTCTTCGTGTCGATGGCACGACAGGTTATTCAATTTTGTTTGCGCAGAACTTCGCCACACAAAACGGGTAAAATTACAATATCGTGTGGGTCACGTTCATATTTTATGTGCCCTACCTGTATTCTACTACTGCCTCGGAAGCAATGTAGACTTTCTTCATTATAGGTCTGTCATTTTACCGGTACCAGCATCTAGGTATATTAATACGTAAGGCAAAACCTTTGTATCCCTTTTTACGAAACTGTGCCAAATTTTATAGTTTTATACGGAGCTGGGTACTCCTTCTCTTTACTGCGATACATTCATCATTTCAGCCGAAAGACGTCCACTGCCGGACATATGCATCCCCCAAAAGGGGGGGTTTTGCCATAATCGCCACGCTTGGCAGGCGGGTTGGCGATCACAGTATGGTGGCAAAATGCAGAAACCGCTGCTGCCCATTCTCTAGTAAGTCCCTTAGTCGCCTTCTACGACACCCACGGGAAGAAATTGGATGGTGCTATTCTTTTACGTCCGGCACCACACGGAGGTGCGATACATTATGCCCTGGGGCATTCAATCGCAGTGATAGTCAGTCTATCAACGTACAATATTCCTGATATAATTTATTACAAGTCAAAAAAAATTATTAAGTCGTTGATGCCTCGTTAGTTGGGCTGGTCATCTCCGTCATCTTCGCAAGTGCGACTACAGGGTGATGTCATGGTTCTTTCTTCGAGGCGTGCAAAGTTTTTTTGCGATTCTCCATTATTAAGCCCAGACACTACATTTCAGTTCGCATGATATGGGGCTTTTCCCATACCTGGTAAACTGTGGGCGTAGATGCTATACATCTCTGCTTACATCCTCTGAGAATACAGACGTGATGGTTGTTCAAAGTTTATGTAACAATATTTAGATTTAAAAGAGTGTTCATGGAGTTTCTTGTCCATTCTTCTAATAATGAATCTACTAAACTTTGGAATGGGGAACTGGTTTCATCTTCCTGTCTGACCGACTTCTTAACAATTCAAAAGTGATCAACACTTTGTGTTTTGAGTTTATTTTAACCTCAGCAATCTTCCCAATGCTATTGATATCTTCCCAAGACATTTGAAGCATTTCATTAATCCTAAACTTGAGGGTTTCTTCTCGAATAAGCGAGAGGTTATCTTTAGAGGCTTGAAAGGCATTCCAAGATGACATGCCGGGAGGAATCAAATTCCTGAAACCATGCGACCGCATTCCTTGAATTTTGTGAAATTCCCAAGATTTTGCGTTTATCCTTTATGATAATGAAGGAGTAGCTAAATGGGAAATCTTAGGGGGTTGGAGTCAATTTGGATAGATACTACCAGTGCTCTAAGATTTGCCTTTAAGGTTGAATTGTGATGGAAAAATACTTATTTCGCAATACGATTTCAAACTCATAGTCAAACAACAAAATTGTTGAAGAATTCATCTAGTATTGTGACAATACATTGCTACTTCAAAACCGTACCGTGGGATAAAAATAATCCTATGTATTAAACCAGGCCGAGCAATTTACGAACTGGGTGCTAGAGTGTCTCTAAGAGATTTTTTTAAAGATATCGGTATTCTCACGGTGGCATCGCAATTCATATTCGCTAACATCTTATATATTAGGCAAAATATACACTTATACACTAAAAACAGTGATATTCATAATATTAATACTAGAAATAAGGATAAACTACGTGCTCCCTTTCACCAGCTTCATAAGGTTCATAACTCATTTGTTGGGCTTGGTATAACCTTTTATAACAAGCTTCCCTCTTCTTTGTTAGATTCACATTTTAGTGCGTTTAAAGTCAAAGTAAAATCCAACCTTTGTTCTGAGGCATATTATTCTATTATCGACTACTTAAACGATAAGAATAGTTGGTCGCTGTGATTAACTCAGGACAATGTTTGTATTCTTTCACCAGAATTAGCTTACCTACTGACAGGTTGTATGAATTACATTCATATACTTAATTGTTTATTTTATTAGACTCTTTAAATCATTTTATTTTTTACTATTGTATTGTACAGAATCAAGTTCTTCTAACTTAACAGACAGCTGTGCTGCTGGGGAGTTTGTTGCGCCACTTCTTCTTCCCAGCTAAAGCACTAGGAAGTGTCGAAGGGTGGGCGTTTTGGGGGGACTGTCTTATGTTTTTTTTTTTTTGACGTTCGAAAAGTGCTGACTCTCAGCCTAGTTTGAATAAATGACTTTTTATTTATTTTTATTTTGATTCAGGTTACTTATAAACTACCTGTGTGCTAAACTTCATCCGAATCCGTTCAACAGTTTTTGCGTGAAAGAGTAACAAACATTCACCCATCCTCACAAACTTTCACATTTATAATATTGGTAGGATGGTATAATGTAGAATTAAAACTTGTCAAGCTCAAAATTTCCTGTGGTCCAGTTTTTTCATTCAAAGATAAAAAATCTATGTGCAACAAATAAACACAAATTTCTAAAAACTTTTTCAAAAAAAAACAACCGACTTCAAACAATTTCAGAAGTTGGTGGCTTTTGATATATATTTTATTAATTTCAGGTCACCGCCTTCCGAAATTAAAGTTATTTTTCACTTTCTAGTATTTTTTTGGGAATTCGGATGTTTTTTTTTTTTTTTTTTTTAATATTTTCACTTTTTAGCTATGGTACCTACCCCAAACCAATTCGTAATTTCATCATCCTTGGGGTCAAAACAATGCATATTTATGCGATAGCAGCAATCGCGGTTAATTAGCTGTCTTTTTTCGAAGAGTTCCGTTGTCTGTCTCCGAAACGTATGAAATTTAATAGGACCATTTCGGAATAAACCCCTTTCTAAAAAAAATAAGTATTATTCAAATCGGCCTAAATGACGGAGTTATGGCCGAACCTCCACCTAACTGGGCTTGCGACAATCGTCGATAGGATCCGGCAACTGGGACTCGAGGTGGCCTTGCACAAGTCCGAGGCCATGTGGTTTCATGGTCCTCGGAATGCGCCACCGACGGGTTCCCAGATAACGGTGGGAGGAGTTCACATCGGCGTCGAGTCGACGATAAAGTACTTGGGACTCGTCCTCGACAGCCGGTGGAACTTCGCGGAGCATTTCCGCCGTTTGGCTCCCAGACTGGAGCGGGCCGGGGCTGCGTTGAAGCCGCTCTTACCCAATCTAGGGGGGCCAAACGCCTCCTGCCGGAGGCTCTACGCGGGGATCGTGCGGTCCATGGCCCTATACGGGGCGCCGGTGTGGGCGCCTACATTGAGGCGCCAACCAGCTCGCAAGCTGAGGGCGTCCCATAGGGTCATGTCGATCAGGATGATCCGAGGATATCGCACGATCTCCGGCGAGGCGGCGGGCCTCCTTGCCGGATTACCGCCATGGGATCTGGAGGCAAAGGTCCTCGCGCAAATATGGGAGTGGCGCGAGGAGGCCAAACGCCGGGGCGTAACTCCGCTGCCGCAGGAAATCGCGGCACAGCGGACAGAGCTCCGGCGGGATCTCATGGTGACATGGAGAGAGCGATTGTCGCAACCCAGTGCTGGGCACGCCACGATTGCGGCGGTAAGTCCCCTCTTTGAGGAGTGGTTTGAGAGGCGGCATGGCGTCCTCACCTTCCGCCTGACGCAGGTCCTCACCGGACACGGTTGTTTCGGGAGGTTCCTGTTTCGGATAGGGCGGGAGGAAACGCCCGGGTGTTTCCACTGCGAAGATCGTCGTCCGTGTCCTCGTGGAGGCGATCGGCGGCGGCGATCTCTCGCGTCCGGCCCTGGTCCAGGCCATGGTACGGAGCGAGAGGGCATGGGGAGCCGTCACCTCCTTCAGCGAAGCAGTGATGCTCGCGAAGAGGGAGGCGGCGCACGTGAGGGAGTGATGGGACCCGCAAAGGTCGATGCCTGCCAGGGGTGCGGGTTTGTTCGAAAGAGACACCACAGCCCCTGGCTTAAGGGCTACTGAAGGAACACGGGTGGGTTTTAGTCAGTAAAAGTCTGACACGCCCTCCTGCTCCACCCAGAGCGGGAGAAGTTATTTGATGATTTCCCAACCAAAAAAAAAAAAAAAAAAAAAAACCTCCGCCTAACTCCTAACCGTTAAAGAGTTGTACCTTCCTTCATCAGCTCAGCGTCACGAGATGATGACAATACGCAAATGTCTCAATAGCTTTAGAAAACAAATGAAAAACATTGTTAATACCTACAAATTTTGAGGATTGCCCTCGATTTCCCTGGGAATTCATTATCAGATCCTGATTTGGTGCCAATGGGACCACCTTAGGAGTTTAATCTTTCAAATAAAAAAAGAATTTTGAGAATCGGTACACAAATGTGGGAGAAATCGGGGAACATGCATAAATAGAAAAAAATACGTTCTCCTCCTTTTTTTGAAGTCTATTAAAAATACAAAGCAAGCAATATACCCACGAATATAACATAAAATAAAAGACACCCCCGGTTCCTAATACGAGGTGCATACCGACTCGTAAATGATATGCCTGCTCAGTTCATATGAGATCGTATTCCCCGCTCGGCTGGCCACAGAGCTCCAAACTAGTTTATTTCAGCTTCTTCTACGATTTTTGAGATGCTCCTGAAAATGTTGGTTGATATTTTTATTGTTCTTTAGGAAGAAGATTTGTTCTTGTTATAGTCGAGGCTAGGAACAATGGTGGCCCAGCGGTAACGGCCCTGATTTACGAGATGTACATCGTGGGTTCGGTATCCAGGCCCTTTACTTTATGAAAATAATTTCATCACTACTGCTCTTATAGAGGTATAAGGAACAGGGTGTAAAGTTCGCTCATCCTCTATTGAAAAGGAGGATCCTCCGACCAGACGGGTATTGTGTCTGGTCCGGGCATGTCAGGATTTTTGTATATGTTCGAGTGTCGTGGAAAACTCTGATTGCGCGATGCAGAATTGCTCATTTAGTTCGCCTGTGGCATTGTGGCAATGAGGTAAAGTTTCTAGGGGTATACATTGATAAATATTTAAATTGGAAAAGGGAATTGCAAGCAATTGATTCATATATTTCCTCAGCATGTTATGCCTTACGCAGTCTTAGGGATGAAATTGATATAAAACACCTTAAAATGGTATACTATGCTCTAATAGAATCAAGGTTAAGATATAGTGTCCAGTTTTGGGGAAATAGTTTTAAATATAACTGCCAGAGAGCCTTTGTACTCCAAAAGAGAGCCATACGAACCATGGTCCGGATATCACAAATAGAGAGCTGTCGGCCACATTTTATAAATTTAAAAATTCTTACTGTACCAAGCCTCTATGTTTTAGTATTGTTGGTGAATTTAAAAAAAAAAACTTACATAATTATGAAACAGATGAAGAGAGACAGTTGAGGGAAAGTACGCGCAGGAAAGATTTTAAAAACAAAATAAAACCCCAACTTAATATTGTTGAACATAGTCCTCAATATCAAGCAGTTCGAATTTTTAACAGGTTACCATTGGACTTGAAAACTTTAATTTACAAGAGCTCGTTTAAGTCAAGACTAAAAGCGTTCCTATTGGAGAAATGTCTGTATTCGATAGACGATGACATATCTACGTGTTGAAAATTTGATATTAGTTAATGTGAGACTGGGGAATATTAGTATGTAATAGTTATAATGATTTTGAATTTTTATTAGTATTGTTTTTTCATATTATTTATAATGTTATTGAATTTATTGTATCATGCATGAATGTGTTAGTTTATAATTTTTATGAGTTTGTTTTTTTTTTATTTATTTGTTATGTATGTTTTCAAACACAATATGAATTGTTCCTGAAATAAATTGAATTGAATTGTAGATGGCGCCACTTTTCTTTTTGTGTTTCTTGATATTTGTCGTGAAGCATTTTTATTTGTAGTGCCGCTACACTCTCAAAGCGGTGAAGTACAAACATCGTTAGGAAACCGGCATGTCCTAGAACCAAAAAATTCGAATACATGTGAACCTGCACAAGGCCCGCGGGGTAGTTAAGCAGTGGGACATCATAGGCGGATTATATTCAGTGCTATTATGATGTAGTCGACCTCGTAATTGCTTCACTTGTTTGGAAAACAATTCCCAGTAAAACAAACATGACTTAGGTTAAAACTATCTACCCATCGCAGTCATAGTGACTAAAGTTGGTACTTTCAAGAAAAAATCTGAAAAAACAACTAGTAATGAGCAAATGCGTTGATTTCACTGTGATTTACGCCGTATCCAAGTTTTTAAAGAGACATATAAATTTTGTGTTGCTACTTTTTAAAAAAGAAGATTTAAAAAAAAAAAAAAAAGAAGATTAAAAAGAATTGTTAAAGAAACTACGAAATGAGAACTTCCTCCGTTTCGAAATTGGTTCAAAATAGGCAGACACAAAAACACCTCTTTTTACTTATCCTTAAACTTGTCAAGTGCTAGAGCATTACCTTAAATATTAAAGTAAACATAAGTTGTACCTACTGTAAAATTGAAGCGGTAATACAATTTGAGCACAATCCAAGAGGGCTCACTCTCATATCGCGGCGCACATGAGCACGGAGCAATCTAGTTAGTGTTAATGCGATGAGCAGACACAGACGAGCGGGTTGGCACCTTACAATAATTAGTATATTGGAACTTCTTAGTAAATATAATTTATTGATTAACTCACATAACTTTTACATAACTGGGTTGTGGAAGTCAGATAGGCAGTCGTTCCATGTAAAATACTGGTATTCAGCTGCATCCGGTTAGACTGGAAGCTGACCCCAACATAGTTGGGAAAAGGCTAGGGAGATGATTATGATGACTTTTACACAACAGCACTTAACACAACGAACTATAAGTATGTATAGTTTATAGTAGTACATTAAATTACTAACCATACAATTAAATACAGAAACGAAAGGACGCTTAGGCGTCGAAGCACTCGTCTGCATCGCTGTTATCCGGAAACGTGCCCAGAAGGCTGGCAGCATTGCCAGGTTGAATGGCAATGCTAATTCTTTGGTCAAAGAACGACCCAATCTTCTGGTTACGTAAAGTGTCAACTAGTCAGCAAGAAATAAAGAGTTTTCTTTTTATAAATCTATATTTACCTCAATTTTCTATACTATTATTACTATTGACTATTCTCGTACATACAGCAACAAAACTTCGACAGTCACAAATATTTTGTCAATTTTAGTGACTTTTGTATCTTCATAATCAATACACTTTCCTTCTTTTAGATGGATCAGTGAACAAATACTACCCTTATATTTACTTATAGTTACTAATACTTGGGAGGTCAAGGTTTAGAAGAGTTGAGAAGACAGTCGCTGTAGTTTTAAGTTTGTAAGCCCTTTGTAAAAAAAATTGCTGAGAGGAGCAAGCGTCCTGCTGACACCGGAACCTCAATTGCGTAGCACATGTGGAATGACCAGAATGACAATCATTTTCATTTGGTAATAACACCAAATTCGTTACTTCATTGGAGAAGGAAACCAAAAAAGAATTGAAAGGACGGGACAATTATGACCCCAAGTAACATGGAACAAGAGCTGTAAAAGAAAGAATTAAGGTTTTTTATCTACCGGCCATTGTAAATTAATTGTTGAGCAAACACGAACATATATTGTCTTTAAATTCAGATCATAATTCTGAATTCTGGACAGTCCTATGTTATGGCTATTATTATTGACGTAGAGACAATTGATTTTCCTGACTGTACATGGGACTTTTCCGATGTAAGTGACAACCGCAGCGTTTCAGACGCTGGTCTGCTCAAACATAAGAGCGTGCAATGTAGCCTTCTATCCGTTTAAGATAATGCTTTTAGCTTGCATCGACCTGGCTTTTATTTTTAGAGCCGTTCTTTGCAGTCTTGGCATATATATCTTAGTGTGTGGAACTTGATATTGAAACATATCGTCAGTTTGTCAGAGACTATTGTAGTTATAAAAGTAGGGGATAACCAAATAATGAACGGACGGTGAATAAATGAATGTTTGATCTCTTTATTTGCTAGAATATAGGTTATTCCAGGTTGCATGTAAAATGAGGAGTTTTACTACTAAAATTATGGGTAATAAAATTGGAGTGTGGTGGAGGATGCTTCGCCAACCCGTAATAAATTGGAATAGATAGAAGGACGATAATGATCAGCAATAAATTTTTAAAGTGTGGGAATAATTGGCACAAACGTTTGTAGCAATCATTCGATAGACTTTTGTTTAACAATCAAGGTTTGTGAGCTGATTCGATGGCGATTATGATATATTCCTTCTTTCCTTAAATCTAATACCTGATTGAAATTAAGTAATGTAGAAATTAATCCGTTTGAATTATGAAATTCTTTGTTGGTCTTCCGAGATTCATCTCATTTCAACAACAACATTTTGACTACACATAATATATATTTCAGCTTCCATACACATTTTAACTAAAAAAAAACCCGGTTAAATGCGGACCACCGCATAATATTTTACACTCTTATACTGTTTTTTCAAACACGTGATTTGAATGGGGCTTCCTTTATTTTTTAAATTTATTTTATATTTATTGCAATAAAAATATACACTTAGTGAAAATGTTCAACTGTGCACCTATTACGGCTCATGAGATATAACCCGCTGACACACAGATGAACGGGCGGACGGCTTAGTAGTAGCGTTCCGTTGCACCCTTTGTGTACGGAACCCAAAAATACCAACTCCTTGTCACATCCAACCCTGTTATAAATACATCAGCTATCCTTTGAAGTAACGCATAGCCTACAGAAAAAATAGGACGAAAAACTGGTCACTGAGCAATTAGGTCGGGCAGTCAGTGACGTGGGATTTTCGCCTGTTTTGGAATACATTGCTGGGATTACACTGACGGTTTGACATCAGTGACGTAGTGGAGCAGCAATGATGAGGTAGACTTTTTATTGACTGGAGTCGAGTTGTTTTTGGATTTGTTTTGACTAAAGGGTTACGTGGAAATATCTAGCCAGCTGCGGTTTTCACAGTCTTTTAATAGTTTTACATTCCGGGTGGAGTTTTTAGAGTTAGGCTTTATTAGGGACAAAAAAAAAATATTATTTAAATACCGAATTATAATATTATTATAATTATTATTATAATTATATTATTATTATTATTATAATTATCCACTGTGGCAGTTACTGTTACTGTTATTATCATGCATTTTTGATTATGACAAATCAGGCAATTTAATGTGTAATTGTACGATGGCAACACTCAGAAGCAACGTCACTGAGCCGTTGTTTCTGGGTGGGGATATTAATGTGTTTTAATGTATTTAAAATGGTAAAATGGAGTGCGGATCATTGGTTGTTCAACAGTCGAAGAGAACAGTTGTGAAATTAAAAGTATTAGCAAGTTATAAGTATCGTTTTTCTTTCACATTAAGTTAACTGATGATAATTTCACAAGTTGATTACTAGATCTATTAAAAAGTCATAAAAATGTTAGAAGACGTAATAAACTGAATAACGCGGATATTTAAGTTGTTTTTCAAAAATACATTTCGTTTAAGTACATGTTTGCAAACTTAATCGCGAACTATTTCGCGTTATTTCGGAAGCTATTCCGGAGTCATTTGGGATCGATTTCTTTAAAGGTACAGTCATGCAGGCTTCCATAATGCAGATACACAAAATTACAAGCATACTTATCATAATCACCGTGTAATATTCCCACTGCTGGGATTATTAAGGTCTATACCTTCTATAAGTGGAAGTGGGCAGTAATCCAACACACGGGCCTAGTGCGGATTGGAGATATAATATTTAGCATAACGGTTATCTCAAGATGTTTTTAACCGAATTAAAAAGGTGGAGGTTATCAATTCGGTGTGTGTTTTTTTTATGTATGTTCGGGCATAACTCCGTGATATATGTATAGATGGATTTCCAAAAAAAAAATAGATAAAAGTGGAGACAATTTTTAAATAAAAATCCAAAGACACCGACTTCCAAAATTAAAGTTTTTAAAAATTCACTTTTTGGAAAACATTTTTATTTATTTTCATCATTTTGAGAGCACGTGATCAATAAGACTGCGATTGGCTGAATCACTACTATAGGTACTATAGGTACTGTAAGTCTTAATAATAGGATTATGATTTATATGTCTTACTATGGACGCCATACATACCTACATTTTAAAGAAAACAAGTTACAATTATGTAGAAACAGAGGCTTGTTTCCAAAACCAAAACGTTTTATTCAACAAAGTTATTTCCCCATTCCAATTCAATTAATATCGAATCGATATCTCAAACTTCCCTAGATTCCGAAACTTGATTGATTGAAGGCGCCACACCAATTACACAGCCTACAGACAAGGCACATCGATCAATCGGTAGGACCATCGGCACAAATCAATGAACATCGTCGTCCACAATGGAACATGACGAATGACATGCGGCCATCTTGTTTATTGACAAGAGAAGATGGGTTTTTTGCGGTTTTATTTTCGTTGCCCTGACTTTTGATTGTTGACTTGGGAATGTCATTGTTCGCTTTGTACAGAACTGTTTTCAATAAGAATCGGTACATCGGCCTTACTACGAGTTATACCTATTCGACCACGTCAATGTATATTTCAATTTGTACTGAAACTGAAGCAAATGCCTCCTACTGGCAATAATGGCACAAGCATGCATATAATGCATAATAATCAGCCAATACCAGCTGTTCCCACTGCTGGGACACAAGCTTGTGAGGTCTTTGAGTGGGAGTGGGCCGTTAGCCACCACGCGGGCCCAATGTGAGTTGGTAGATGTCTTTGATTTTTTCTTCACCGTTTTGAGAGCATTGGTGTGGGTGATGAAATTATTTACACAAAGTAAACCCACGACCTACTACTTTTAAGTTGGGGCCATTACCGCTAGGCCACCACTGCTCTGGCAATAATGAGAAACACAATAATGATTCCATACAAATTGATGTAGGTAAGTGAACGTTAATGTCAACGCAACCGAATATGCAAGTATAAAAACTTACACTTTCACAAGCCATTTCTTAAAAGAAGGGCAAGGAAGTTACTTAAAGACTCATATTCCACCGCCCAGCTAATTACTATAAGTAAGTTTAACTAAGTTGTAATTCTGTGGGTGTTGGAGAAATTACATCCACATTGACTTTTCAACATCGGCTATAAGATTGGCAACTGTGCAATTACCTGAATTCTCTCTACTGAAGTCTGTCTGGATTTGTCAATGGCTGGTATATTTATTTCTCCTCTTACCTCGAACAAATTGGTGGGTGTGAATATATTCGAAGGCTAAAACCACCAACAAATGGGTCAATGAAAACGGATGTTATTTAGAATTGAAAATTCCAACTCAAACTGTCGTTAACGAGTCTAACTGATCCTCATCTCAAGGTACAATCAGCTAACTTTACGGTCGACCCCTTATAAGGGAGATATCTGTGGCACCCTGCGGCAGACCCAACTCCTTGAAACTTTGAGGTTATGAGTTGTTGAGATTCATTTAATTGATATCACTTCACAAAACACGAAACACATGTTTGAGCCATAAGTATTTACATGACGAAGCAAGTTTTAAAACATAAATACCATCGAAATTGAAAAGTGGCTGAGGGTAGCTGTAGCTGTAGTAGGTGAGCTGTGAAATCTGAAATTGAAACTTCAACTTGTGAAACATAAATACACCTTGTCGTTTTTTTACGTGCATGTGACTTTCTGTCAATTACGAGGTCGGTAGTAGTTGATTATTCATATTAAAACACAAGCTAGATGGAGTCGACATTTCCTCTTTTACTAATCTTGAGAAAAAATGGCGAAACTAACTCAGGGGTCAAAGTCTCATTTAAAGTTCAGACATAATCTTGGTCATAAGAGTAGGTGTACCATATAGATCCGAGACGAAAATGGTCCTTTGAGTGACTAAACAAATATTCCGTCAAGCAAACAATAAAGCCACAAAATTACAACGCCTAAGTAGTTCATGCACGTGCTCCTAGATGGCGCTGTTCTATAAAACATGGCGCTGTGCAATTACGCCCACAATGTGCTTAATCCGCCTCATAGCAATAATCCTACTATGGAACTATTACCATAAACACTGCCTTAGTACTAGTAGTAATGGGAGTACTTTCCTTAGTTAATTGTATGGAAGTAATGGAAGGGTTTTTATATTTGTAGGTTATGTTATACATTTTTCGTTTGTGGGATTTAAGTTTTTGAAGTTGTTTTGGGGAGCTGGTGGTTAAATTGATATACTGTCCGCCTATTATGCTTTTTTGGAAAAGGTTTGCACCCAAAATGATTTTTAAGGCTCCGTACATACCTAACTTAAATTTACCTATTAATGAAACCTGACAGCGTAGGTACACTGTCCGTCTGTTTGTAAGTTTCGGGCTGGTTTACTAATGTTGCTTGTTCTATCATGGGAAATAATAAAAAAGGAAAAGTTATAAATAGTTTTAGTGACATGGAACCCGAAGTACTCCCCCAGAGTCCGCCCATATAATTTAAAAGTTACAAAACGAACGAGAAAATCTTCTTTTGAGTAAGAATATCTTTACTCAAAGAAAGAAAGCCGTAAAATAACAAGAGCAATAACACTTTTTAACTCTACCCTCATCAAGAAACTTCATTCATTTTTATACAGCACTTTATTTATAAAAAGTGGTCACAAAGTTTGACTCGGAGATTATCTTCTGCAGCTGGCATGTTCTCAAACTTAGTGTTCATTAATTGAATCAGTTCAATAGCTCGCAATGCTAGCTCATTTTAATGACTTTTGCTGGAGGGGTGAAATATACCGACGGGGTAAAATGGTGGGCCCGCGGAGGGTGAAGCAGGATTACTTCATCATATCAGCCTTTTCCTAACTATGTTGGCGTCGGATTCCAGTTTTAACGGATGCAGCTGAATACCACTATTTTCATAGAGCGACTGCGTATCTGACCTCCACAAC
Source organism: Polymixis flavicincta (assembly GCA_949987655.1). Taxonomy (NCBI): domain Eukaryota; kingdom Metazoa; phylum Arthropoda; class Insecta; order Lepidoptera; family Noctuidae; genus Polymixis; species Polymixis flavicincta. The sequence goes on along the minus strand of OX465188.1, from coordinate 23,783,420 downwards.
ACAGTCTATGGGTAATACGTTACCCTTGGTGAGACTGGTTGTCACATTTTCGGGCTTCTGACGACCCGTAACGACTAAATTACTTGTATTGCCTGAATAAAACTGAGTATACAGCAGGCTATTTTAATAATAATGCAATCTGATTTGCCTTGTCTGTATTCGGATTTAATCTTCCAAGTTGTCTTATCGTATAGTCCAGTCATTATAGTAAGTTCACCTCGGAATTCGAGATACCCAGCTGTAAGTCTGTAAATACTTGTATATTGACACCCTAAAAGTTGTCTCAAAACCTACATATGGTAGGGTGTAAGCAACTATTAAATTTCAAGGTCAAAGGTCACAAAAATCGGTTTTTTGCGCTTTTTTTGGAAATATCTCATGTGCTATGGGTTTTTTGCTATTTGTATTTAATATCAATATTGTAGAATACAAAATTCTCTACAAATTTTGTTAATTTTTTTTTTAATACGGTGAACGTTTTCGAGATAGAGGGCGGAGAGCGCGCGGTCACAGCATCACTTCAGATCAACCGGTGCCTCCGGTCGAAAACGCGCCATATGTAGTTGATGAACTATCGTTAGATCAATGATTATAAATATTTGTCAATTTTTATTAACTGTTATGTTATATTTTATCATTTTTTTCCTAACCTATCCACTTTTTATTCAGTATTAATTTATTTAACAACACTTACCTGCCCATGTAATTGCAGAATTGTTAATGAAAATATAGGAATTATATTTTAATTTTAACCTGATTAATATTAATAACTTCTTACATGATGAAAAAAAAAAACAAATAAATTATGAATTAGTCTTTTTATTAAAAAATATAATTCAATACATTTATTTTTATTGAAAGTAAAAAAATTGAATAAAGGGTACAAAAACTACAATTTATAATTTTAATCATCTTCTTCCTCTTCATCGTCGTCTTCTGGCTGCTGGTAAATTTCAAACTGGTCTTCATTATCGTCTTCAACGACATTTGTCTCAAGTTCTTCCATAATTTCGGGGTCAAAGGTTCCATCTTCGTTAATGTCGCTCTGATATGGTAGAGCATTGAGACAAGCTTGCCCATTATAGTAGCCACAAGCTAAAGAGCATTGCAAGCCTGCTTTCCTGCATCCGCATCGCGAACCACAACCACTCTTGCCGTTGCAGAAAATTGTATTTAGCAAATCTTCTGGAGCAGGTGGTAAAATTGTCATGATAGGCTCCAGAAAATCGTTTCGCATAGCCCAACCCAATACTTGGGGTTCCAAATCATGTCCTAACCAAGTTTGAACTTGATAATATACACGGTTGAAATGTTGATGAGCAGCTACACTTGTTGGTGGAATATTTGAAAGCTGCACAGGTTTATTAAGTTTTGTAGACTTGACGTAATGCATATAACGAAGATGATCGAGACTTTTCACAGATTTCGGAGCATTATAGACTGCCAATAAGGTTTGAGTTCCACTCTCTAATAATCTCTGGGCCGAACAATTTTCTTCCTCAAATGCTGCAGCTAGTTCATCCAAATTTGTCAGTTTCTCAAAAACTTTTAAAAATGTTTTTTTTTTCTTTTTAAAAAGCGCAGAAGTTGTGTCACAGCCACTTAATGCGTGCAGAAATAAAATATGTGTTTTGGAATGAGGATAACTAACTTAATTTTAGTAAACGGTTATCTGTATTATTGAATAGATATTTAATGCAAGAAAAAAATTATAAAATATAATATAATAGTTAATAAAAATTGACAAATATTTATAATCATTGATTTATCGATAGTTCATCAACTATATATGGCGCGTTTTCGACCGGAGGCACCGGTTGACCTGAAGTGATTTTGTGACCGCGAGCTTTCCGCCCTCTATCTCGAAAACGGTTCACCGTAAAAAAAAAAAATTAACAAAATTTGTAGAGAATTTTGTATTCTACAATATTGATATTAAATACAAATAGCAAAAAACCCATAGGACATGAGATATTTCCAAAAAAAGCGCAAAAAAAAGATTTTTGTGACCTTTGACCTTGAAATTTAATAGTTGCTTACACCCTACCATATGTAGGTTTTGAGACAACTTTTAGGGTGTCAATATACAAGTATTTACAGACTTACAGCTGGGTATCTCGAATTCCGAGATTCTTACCTAATTTAAGCTTAAATGACTGGACTACGTAATTTAAATCTTCTGTTTAAAATTACTACGTTGAGGTTGGCTTATAAAACTGTTTAAAAATGTTTTTCAATAAAATAGAATAGAACAGAATAGAATAATATTTATTTGTTGTAAAACATGGTATAAAAAGATGGTAAAAAAATAACGCGATTTACGCGCAATTGCGGTTTTTCGAGCTTACACAGTATACAAGCACATTGTTGAAAGTTAAAACACAGACGGAACCAATTTTTCACCCCTTAGGGGACAAAACAATATGGGTCTTTACTTGAGTGTTATATGATCAAACCTTGGAAGATGACGTTCAGCCGTCGATCCCAGATGTCAACTTAAAACCCATCAAAATATGCCAGTTCCAACCGCGTCTCCGTACGTTTTCAACAAGTTGACTCAACGAGCTAGTATTTGCGTTAGTGAGGCAAACGCTTGTAATTGATCGCCTCATATAAAGCATGTTTAAAGTAGGTACGTGTATGACTATGCACTGCGGAACATTGCAATCTGAAATGATGATATTATGCATATTGATCGTGAATTCTGCTTACTTTCACACATACATTTTAGTTCCTTGGTCATATATTACGATACATTAAGTTTTAATTTATTGTTTAAACGAATATACATAAACAAACCACATGAAATAATAAATAAAAACAATAAAATATAACATAAAAATATCATAGCATCACGCCTACATTTTCAGAAGTGTTGGGCAGAGGTGTATCTATACTATAGAAAGAAAGAAAGAAAAATTATTTATTGGACTTGCACAGGAATGTTACAAACTTACTACAGTAAAATACGATAATTAAACACATAAAAGAGAAAAAACTAAAACACTACTATGCTACACTACTATTAAAATTAACTTATGATTTATACAACAAAAAAAAAGTAAAATAAAAAACAAAATCCCGTACGAAACCAATAGGCCACTATCTCAGCATGATGCTGCGACATTTAAAAGTATCGCAGCGCTGGTATAGATACACCTCTGCTATAGATTCTATAGTAGTTAAATAGTTGCGTGTGCTGCCTGGCGTTAAGAATAGCACCATCCCGTTTCTTCCGGCGGGTGACGTAAAAGGTGACTAAGGGACTTACTAGAGAATGGGCAGCTTCTCTATGTACATTTTACCACCATACTGCGATCGCCAAGCCGCCAAGCGTAGTGATTATGACAAGCCCCCCTCAGAGGAGGCATATGTCCAGCAGCGGTATAGTGTAGGCTAATAAAAAAAAAGTGTATGCGCTAAACAGTAAATTTCCCTGACTTTAGGTGTTATAAGTAAGTAAATTAAAACAAGAGTAACAATATTTCATCCCCGAACACTGCAATTACCCTTTTGAACAAAAACTCCACTGAAAAATATAAAAGATAAATCTGAGCAGTGAGCGTAAGAAAGGCGAGCTTCTTTTATTTCTTCCCTCAAAGGTACATAATTAGCCGTCTGTGATTACCGGTAGACAAACAGCTTTCAAAGACTTTTACAGTCTTTTAACTGTGGAATTAGAGGAATTAGTGGGACATTTTTTTGTATTTAAGAAAGACTTTTAACATTTAATAAAGAAATTGTATTGTGTCCATTTTATTATGTTTATGATTTATTTCGGTATTTCACAAAGACGTATTACTAAATAAGTATTCATTATTGTTTGATACAGTATCAGATACATTACATACTATGAATTTACTTACCTTTCTGTAACTGTCAGTAATGGTGAAATAGAATACTCTTTATAGTGTACATCATACGAATTACAGATATTATTATAAATGTAGAAATCTATATGAATAAAAAGAAAAGTCCGATTGAAAACACTGACTGACCGACTCATCAACGCCCAGCCCAAACCCTTGGATCTAGAAAGCTGAAATTTTGCACAGAGGTTCCCTTTATAATGTATATAAGGAACAAGGAAGGATTTTTCGAAATTCAACCCCTAAGGGAGTTAAATCGGGATGAAAGTTCCGCGCGGGCGAAGCCGCTGGCAAAAGCTAGTTTTACATAAATGGTGACACAGTGAGCGGTCTCATGTCATAGTATGCGAGCCTATTTTCGTCTTCATATCCTAGCCTTTTTCTATCTACGCTGGGGTCATATTCCAATCTAAACCGATGAAGCTACAAAAAAAACAAAAAAATAAAGAAAAAAACGATGAAGCTGAATACTGTCCTAACCTGACCAATATTAAAAGCATAAAGAAAAAGGTTAATTAGTAAAAGTTTAACGATTTCTATTGACCTTTCAAAGTAACATACCATAAAGTTAGAGTTTACTTTTCCTTCATCTGCTTAAGTTTTCCCAAATACATGATGTTGGTGTCGACTTCCAGTCTAACCGAATCCACACATGAAGCGAATATCTATCTGACCATCACAATCTGATAACTGTATACTTGATACCTTCGGCTAGACTATGAGATACATTATAATACATCCTAAAAAACTCGAAAATACCAATCTCCATTTGTAAAGGCTCATAAAGTATTCCGTTCGTGATGCATCGGACAAATTGACATCCGGTGTGAGCGAGCCACTTCCGGCGCGGCCGGATGCGTCGCCATATTGTGCTGCAAACAAAATGGCGGCTCATTAGTAAATGGAGGTTTGGATTAGACTAGGATGTTGTGATCGTAGACGGTTCTTGTGTTTTAGAGTGTTTATTTTTTTATTTTTTTTAAATTAGGTTGTTTCAGGCAAGTCCTACTTTCCAATGTACGTCCTAGACAAGTTTTATTTGTTCAAGTAAAACGCTTGTAAATGACAAAATCTTTGAAAATGCTTTAAAAATATGCAGGTATATTAACTACAGAAACTATGTATCTTTTTACACTATAAACTGCGCTGTTTTCTAACTTCTTCTTAGCGTGTCGATAACAATCTATTTACAGTCAGCCCAAAATTTATCTACGAGCTTGGCACTTTCAGCAGCGTCCATCGAGTCTTGTAGCGTGCAGACAACAGGACACGCTGGACAGCACGACATTTACACTCTAGAGTGGAATCATCTGTGAATCTCCACCTGAATAGATTTTCTTTCCGGAGTTGGAGTCTATTTAAAGACTTGTACCTACTCGGATAAACTCGCGAAAAAAGCTCCCAGTTCAAGGTCTTTAAAGTGCAGACATCGAGGTACAGAATTAAACAGAGCAGGCAAGTTATTAAGATAACCCTCTTTAATCGTCCTTCCACAATTGACAAATTATTTAAATTAAACAACCACAGTGAAAATATTCCTTTGCATAGTAATGTTACGGAGCTAACTGTTGCTACGAGAGCGTAGTACGCCAGCTACGCACATAGTAAGCGTAGCCATGACGTCATCTTTTCGGCTACGGCGTAGCAAAACCGCTGTCCTGATTAAAATCCGAATATAAATCTGTCTATTTATGGTTATATGGTTAAGTTTCTTAAGTAATTTTGAAAAAACAAATGGCGTATATGAAAAATTACTTCTATTTCTGTAAATGAGTTAAAAAAACTCTTGACACGTCAAACATTAATTACTATTTAAAACTAGATGATATGTGTGTTTCCTTTCCGCCGAATCAGGGAAGAAGGAACAAAACAGACTCAGATATCACAGTCCTTTCTTAAAGTAATCTTAGCCTATGATAAGTATCTCAGATGGTATTTTGAGAGAAGGACCGGATCAATTTGAATGCACGCATTTACAGTGCTGTTGAAAAATGACTAAACTTGCAGAAACAGCCACGAACACAAAATAGTCTTTGAAACAATCACTTGATAAACTCTAAAAACACGCCATGAACAAAAACCCTCACTTTAATACCCACCAAACTGCTTAAAGACGCAATAAATCTGAGCCCATTACTCTTACAAACCACTTTAATTATTACTACCCACATCCGGATGATATTTAAAAATCCCTACCGCCGCTTGAGTGTCCTTAACCGGATTTTACTCCGGATAAGCCACGCCCACTCCGTGAATTATATAGATAGATGAGTGTTAGGGCTTGTTTAGACAGAAATCTAGCTTCAGCTCGACTAAATACCAGCTGTGTAGGATTGGTCAATGAGGTTAAGCTACGTTTAATGCGGTCAGTTTGTGGACGAGTGACCGTTACTAACTCATAGATCTCATAGATATAGTGCGCATTCCGTCATTTCTTGGATTTGAATGATGCAGAGTGCCAACGGTCATATTTTTTGTACAAGCCTATGCTGTTCAACTGCATTTCCCTGTGTCCACTTCTCCCGGTGTTAAGTAACTTTGGGTCAATCCTATAAAGAGATAGTCTAGCTCAACCTGCCAACTCCTTCTACGTCTGCCGCGTTGTCGATTTCTACCAGTTGAAATCAACTGAGTTCTATGTATTTTGAACTTTAAAGCTGCTACCTGCATAGCGCCTTCCTGCCTTTCGGCCAGCATCAGCTATTTGTGTTTAGAATGAAGAAAACGCTCTCTTGAAGAAAAAAAACGCTCTAAAGAAATAAGGCACGAGTTTCGTTTTGTGTACGTATTGTTAGGTGAACAAGCCTTTACATTTGCTCGTACATAACCATCCCGGCGCCATATCCGGATAGTTAACCGTGTAATAGAGTGTTAAATATTCTATTTCTAATAGCAGCGTTTGAAGTTGTTCATTTGTATGAACACTGGTAATTAATTAATCAATTTGTTGGTTAATAGTTATTATTAAAACTGTAAGTTGAAAAGAGTATGCCAAAACAAACCATCTAATTTGTTTGGCCATATTGAGAGGATGACCGAAAGGCGACTAACAAAAGGTATTTCCAAGGTGGATGTAAGTGAAAACGTTGGGAGGGGACACCCTAGTAGGAGGACATATAGTGACCTTTTTTGTGATATTCTTCAGAAAGGTCAGGTACTCGTAACCAACGTGCATGTATGAGTAGATGCATGAACGTAAACGAAACAAAAGATTTGTCGGAAGAATTGTATGTACCAGGTTGCGTTCTGTCGTTTTTGCCTACCGCCATACGAAGATGGCGTGAGCTTATGTATTATTAAATTGAAATTGTGTTCCCCAATTTTTCCTTGAGCAAAGTCTGCATATGTGCCCGGATTCGCCTTTTATTAATATTGTATTGGTATCATAACTGGCGAAATGTGGGTATAAGTACATACAGTTTTGATGACGTCCTTTGATGAATACAGGCTTGTTTTTTTTTACGTAAGTATGTTATACTTTAATGTTCCCTAAACTTTAGTAATCGTGAATAATTGTTCTAACCAATCGTGGGTTTCAGTCAAAATATAAATCATTTTCTTTCTTGTAGCAAACTGCTAGTGATTGGTTGAGAAAAAGAAACATAGCCAATCGCGGAAAATAACATGTGATTTGACTCTCAAAAACCGTTGATTAATGCATGTAAAATTCATATTGTTTCTGAAAATTCTTTACAGTATTTTTCCCAGCAGATGGTTTGCTGTTTCTTTTTAACACTTTTCAGAAGTTTTCGACGAATTTTCATCGTCCCGGTTACCAGCAAATAGTTTAAAATACTTCAGTTTTCTGGGAAACTATTTTTAGCTGTATACAATTTTAGTCAGCTGGAATAGATACCTAGTTCCACTCCATTTGGTGTTGGTTGGATTGATTTTTGTTTTTGTTAACTTAGACTCGTTTCGCTAAAATGTGTGAAAAATTACCATATAGGTATATAACCTATGTAACTGTAAGAAAACATTCTCATTAATGTAGATCAATAGGCTAGGAATTAAAAGTAACGATGCCTGCCGTAAATGACTACCCGCCTTCACTTCTGTAGTTATTGGGAGGAAAATCCATTTAATGCAGGTCTTTAAATACGTGTAATATACACGTATATAGAGACCTGCATTAATTAGATTTTTCATCCATTCAGAAGTGATAGTTTAAATCACTAAATTGGTTGTAAAAACAGTTTACACGTCCTAAGATATAACAATATGTTAAAACTTGATGATGTCAGTGTATACTTTCCGAATACTCTAAGAAGAAACACCTACACAATATCGGGAGGTCACAGTCTCACCCTCTTTTAAAGTTCAGACATTATCTTGGTCAGATCACGTGAGAACCATGCAGATTCGTGTCAGAGATGGTCTTTTGAGGAAAGAATCACACAGATTTGAGTGGCCCTGTCCAGTGAGTGTAAAGCCATACAAAATGATAGTGATATTTTGCTAAACACGATGCTACGAAAGCGTTGCTACGTTGTGGTACCATAATCTTTAGAAGCCTTTAAAAGTTTTTGTACTCAATACGGGAATTAGCCTTTATATATCAGAACGAAACTTCTCATTCTCTTGAAGTAATTCCTTATTCGCCGAATACGACACCTACCAAAGCCATCCAAGGTTACTAAGAAACCCAAAAATAACCTACCTCACATTCATACATTCAAGACCCCTTACCAAACAAAATAGCATCGAAGGAAAACTCTTTAAAAAAAAACCTTACATGGTAACAAAAGAGGTTTTACTCCAAAATCGGAGGCCTCAGGCCGAAACGAATTACAGACTTTAGTACGCCATTCACGTACTTAGGAGAAGGTACTAAAATATGAAGGTTTTCCGAAGGGTAGTATGAGTAATTGTAGGTATAACATAAAGGCGATAAAAGTTGTTATCGATTGGCAGTGTCGTAAAAATCAACTGATAAATAAAACATAGCCATAAGTACTGAGAATATTTAATTGGAAAGATAAATGAGAAGGTGTATTGAAATTGAATTGAATTGTATACACGAAAAGGCCAATTAAACATGGACACCTGCATCAGTTACCCTGACTGTCCTAAAACAGTTTTGTTTTAACTACTGGCTTAATAGATGTTACTCCAGCAACCACTTATGAGTTGACACTTATGGACGTAGCTTAAGTTGATCACATATCACCACACTTGTCGTATTTAGTTCGACACGGAGTCAAGTCGCATCTCGGTCGTCCGAATACAAATTATGCAAATGACGTCGTTTCGCTTTTCTAAACTTATATTAAAAATTTCAAAGATTTGTTTCTTTGTTACGCTTTCACGCTAAAATATCTGAACGATGGTAGACCATGACCTGGGAAAGAACATAGGCTTCTTTCATCCTGGATTGCAGACGAAGACGCGGGCAACAGCTAGTATTGCATAAATACAGAGCTGTTTCTCACTAGCGTTAGTCGAACTTCTGTAGGAAGAACTGATAACGGATCCTATTGTAGAGATTCTTGAAAAAATTTAACAAAGAGGTTTGAAGATTAAATGTCTTTGAACTGTAATGATGGAGTGAAACTAGATCAAGCTTGTTTAAACTGTGTAATTTTCTGTAAGAAGAAACACAGAATCAAAATCATTAGACAGAATCTCTTGTAAGGTGCCGCGACATAGTCTTAGTCAGAAACACACTTAGTGAAATATTCACAAAGAAAAGAAGACTCCCTTGTTTCAATAATAGCAGAACCATAAACACAATAAACAACTACATTGTTTTTCGGTACTCTTCTCCTTTTAAAATAAAACGCTTAAACCAAAAATGTTCATTACGGAGCGGCAGGGATGGCGGACAGCGGGTGGAGTCAGAGACAAAAGCGGAAAGCTTTTAAAATGATTCGCCGCGCTAAACGTCGCAAGTGTTGCCAACTGTATTACGTGATGTTATTGTAGGGCTGGCACGGACTGATTTTACCACAATTTTAATTAAATAATTTATTTAAATATTTTTGTAAATGATCAACATCACCATTCATCGGTCTGCTACCCCTGATCTCGGTAATCATCCCCTTTCTACCCATATCATTTTTCACACAGTGCATCCATCGCTTATTTAGTCTTCCTCTACTCTTTTATCCATCGACATTCATACTCTAAATTTTCCTCATGAAATTTTCCTAATCATCACATGCCCATAAATTGATTTCAACACGCGACTGTCCATGTTCTGTCCCAAGGCAAACATTTACATAATAGGTTTATAATATAGTGGCTTCTGTCCGTGACTCCGTCCGCGTGTCTTCTTGTTCCCTGGTTCCACCCCATGGTCGCATCACATCGCCTACTCACGCTTTTACTTTGCTTTCGCTTTTTTCAAGCTCCTAAAAGACGTAGCGTGATGTAGCTTATTGCCTACCTCAAGAATTGGACTTACAAATGCAAAAAAAAAATAGTCGACTGTTAGTTTCAGGTAGTAGCGTGCTCCTACATACGAAAAAATAACTGAACTCTTCAAATTTTTCGTTACTACATTTATTTATATTTTCCAATCTGTAGATTGGAAAATTGCAAACATAAAGAATCCAAACATTACTTAAATTGTGAAAACTGGGTTACTAGACTCTTTGACATTTCAAAGAGGCGTGATGTTATGTATAATGAGCTTTTTTCCTCGATCTTGGATTCATTCATATAGCGTTCAAAACTCCCATTCACCACCTCGTTACCTTATCTAGCCATGTATAGTTACACCACCTCATTTATTCACTTTTTCTAGCTATGTTATAAATTTCACCAAGTTTATACCATGAGATATTCTCGTATAACTCACGACATAATAATTGAGTTTTGCCTATCCAAACAATAACTACTCGTACCCTTATCATCCGGCTATCCATCATGTCAGATGACGTCATGGTACCGGATGAGTACTCATGCAAAGAGGAGTACATAGCTTCCTTTTTTTTTAATCTATCGTCATATGGTCGACTATCTTTTTCGTTTAATGGTCGCAAGCGCTGCTGCTGACCATCAAGTTCAGTTTCCAGGTCGGGAAAATGTTATGGGCTGTTCTATCAGGAATGTCTCAGCCCGGAGTCTCAATTTGTGCCCGGTTGATGGCAATTGGCTCGCCCCTTGCTACATGCGGCTTAAAATAATCTGGCGAAATGTAGGCGACGTGCCCTAACCCTACGGGGATTTATTTTATTACAGACGTTATGACGATATTATGTTTGGTTTGTCTTGGCTATAGAATCTCTGAAGCCCTTTCGATTTTTATTTGAATACGAACAAAACAACATACTTTAAAAAAATCCGCGGTCAATGTTAGTATAAGTAAACTAGCAGCGCTCCGCGGTTTCACCCGCGTAGTTCCCGTTTCCGTGGGAATACGGGGATAAAATATGGCCTATGTCACCCGGGGATAGTGTAGCTTCCAAACAATGAAAGAATTTTTCAAATCGGTTCAGTAGTTTCGGAGCCTATTCAATGCAAACAAACAACGAAATCTTTCCTTTTTTATAATATTAGTATAGTTAAAGATACTAGTATTGTTTCTTGGGGAAAAACTAATTTTCATTTCGCAATTCAGCTTCACCTTTTTTGCAGTCACTTAATGCGAACCAATTTTATTGAGAAAGTTCCTATTTTACTCGCGTGTTAACCCTGACGAGACGCGTCAGCTGACAGATGGCCCACTCATAACATTACTGTGACATTCAGCATTTCTATACTGCGCTTATACTAACAAAACCGTTGTATATTAGGCATGTATTTTATATCATAGCTAAAGCTTTTGCAAAAGATTTTTGACAAAGATATTTCCTTACTACGCGGGTACCGTGATAAATAATGTGTTCATTAGTAATCGAATATTACAACCAGTAAACTACATCAGAAGTAGAAAGATATATCTTTCCGCTTACTTAACGTCTTAGATATCTTTTATCCGTAGAGTAAAATTTACGTCTGTCAATTCTACTATGGAAGATCTGTCAAAAATTTAAAATTTATTCTCAGGATAAGACTTATTCTAAGCATAAAAGTTTGGTGAAATTCGCCCTTAATAATACTGAAAAAGCTTGCATACGTAAAATCGTGATAGTAAGATGAAACGAATGTCGAAAGCTTGTGAATAGCTATGCAGATCCTAGTTTTGTAAAACTGTGAGACCAATAAAGTACAAAGTGTAGTAATTAGCAACTGTGTAATTATATTGTCTGTTTTAAATCACAGTTAGCAGTCTTGTGCGACCACTTCCTCACTATTTAGCTAAAAGAAATACACACGGACACTCTGATTGACCGACATACTACGTCAATTACAATGAACCGAATAAACGAAGCTACTGAGTTTTCTATTTATTTACTAGCATTTGCCCGCTTCTTCGCCCGCGTGAATATCGATTACCGCGTAAAAAAGAAGCCTATGTCCTTCACCATATCCCAAATCCTTAATCTCTGCCAAATTTCATGACGATCGGTTCAGCGGTTTAGGCGTGAAAGCATAACAGACAGACGGGGTTACTTTCGCATTTATAATATTACTAGGGATATTGAAACCGATTTGATCCAATACAACTATTTTGTAGCAAAAAGTTAGAAAACATCTCGCTATTATAAGAACTAGAACTATAAGGAATAGGTACCTGATGTCCTTTGAACGAAAAGTGAGCATCCAAGTACTCAGATGGCTACGGCTTTGACATGTTATTTCTGCGACAAATTCTTTTGTACGATGCAGGACAAATTCTTTTGTGACGTAAGTAGTATATGGTTTCGTCATAATTTTAATTTTTAAATTCATTTCCATTGTATGCTTATACAGAGAAAATGTTTAACCAATGCGCAAACTTTAACCATTTTTTTTTTTTCTGTAACCGTCGAAAAGTTTCTATACTAAGGGGTCTAGAATGATATGCTGAATTTATGGTTACAATTTGCGCACTGTTTAAAACTGTATCCTGTATGTTGTGCAATAAAAAGTATTGTGCCCATCTAACTCTCAGGAAAAGCTTGCCTGTTCGTGCCCAGCCACGAAAAATCGCCACACATTTATACCAATATTAAAACTACTCTATTGTCCGAACTTACCCACCGTATGTCAGCGTCTGGGTAAAAGCCGACCTGTGTACCACCCTCTCGTGATTGATTGAGGTAACGGTCCGGTGCAAACAAACTACTTTATATGATGGCCTTGTTTTAGTAGACCCGCCAAAATTGAACCTCTACTTAGTAAACACAGTTTTGGTAAAGGTAGGTAGAAAGGCGAGATTTTGGAAACTACCTTTTTTTTAAATAATTCTTAACATTTCGTTTCTGACGAAGTCCATTTTAAATTAAATTAAACACTTAAAATAAAAAAACAAACATTAAAATTAAATAAAATTAAATTCAACACAGATCTCATTCAAATCAGACCAAATATTAAATACATACAAATGTCATTTAAAACAAATCAAATTAAAACATAAACGCACATATCGTTCAAATCAGATCTCATCAAATCAAATTAAAAAATATTTATTTCTCCAAACATAAATGAACAAAAACAGATTAGTGAAGCCTCCCTTTAAGCAAGTAATGCCTGTGTTGGGAGACATCATATTAGGTAAATGCAAATATCAATCAAAACAAAATAAAATGTGTTTGTTTTATACCATACAGAGTACCGCAGTTGGCCACATAATATGGGATGAACGAAAAACGTGTTGTTTCTTATAATCCAATGGACATTATACATTCACGCCATCTGTCTATGGGGTTAGGCAGACTCTACAGACCGCCACCTGCTACGCCTTACATACTTCTCTTGCTTCGTTTATGATCACTATCTGCACCCTAATTGCGTAACTCACGATTCATCATAATCTGTTTCGTTTTGAAACGGATTGTTAACCATTGCTCCAAATGTTCGAAAAATGTGTCTGCACAACAACGTTAATAACGCAATGAATATTGTTGAACTGTGAAAACGAAACCGATTATGATTAATCGTGAGTTACGCAATTAGGGTGCTGGTCATACACGACCGCCGGTTGCGAGTACTACGTATGTACCTGCCTTTTCCTGATTTTTCGCGCCTGCGAATCAGAAATGATCCAAGATGCAAACTAACTTAAACAACCAATTTTAAAAACATAACTTACTTTTTCCGGCTTTAACACAATTGATTTTACCTCGTAAATATTGGATTATAATCAATCACTCAAAAGGTTTAAACGACGTTATAAAAAAAAAACTTTCAATGCAATGATCCAGTGTAACTTGATCCCTATTCATAACACATCAAGTCACACTGAGAGTTTCTAATAATCTAAACAAACCAGTGTAAGTTGACCCGTGAACATTCTACCGTAGAGGTTAGTTGTAAGGAACCCTTCTCCCATATTCGTTGTAATAAAACCCTCGTCGTTTCCACGCCGCTGTGCATATCGCTTTTTGTAAGGTAGTTGGAAGCTTTCATATAAAGGTTAGGTTACACACGTACCGATTTTACTTATGTCACTGTTAAATTGTTCGGGTATTTGTATAGGGCCCGATTTTACTTTAAATGAGAAAAATCTAAAACTTTATTAGGTATTGAGATAGCTTAGGTAAAATGCAGTTAATACGTCATTCGGCGTGTCAATTGAACAACTTTGTACTTCTTTTTTTTCGTAACCAAAGTAATTTTTATTTAAATAATATTTTGCATTCCGGGACAGCAAACCAACGATAAGTAGAAACCAATAGTATAATTAAAAATAACCAATTTTTAAAAATTTCTTATAAAATATCAACGCATTTGTCTTTATAACAAACAGACGTCATACCCCCAGATCAATATGGTGTCCACTGCGTTCAGCGTTTTCGTCAAATTAAGCGCGAAATTTGAGAATGTAAAATTTAAATGCATTTTTACGGCACTAATCGATTAACTAAAAACCGGCCAAGTGCGAGTCGGACTCGCGCACAAAGGGTTCTGTACCATTATCTGTAAAACGGCAAAAAAATCATGTCTGTTGTATGGGCGCCCCACTTACATATATGTTTTATTTTAATTTAATTATCTAATTTTAAAGTGAATATATAACTAAATATTCTGTGAATATTCCAAGCGTCTACCTGTTGCCGTTATCAATATCGAGCAAAAACTGTTTATTTAAACACATGGAAAAACATACATAAGTGTACAGAGATTAAGGAATCATTGTACATTTGAGTCACAGTTCAAAATGATATTGTTATAAAAGAACCCCCATTAAACCATTTCTTCTGTTGTTTCAGATGAGGAGTTGGTGTTCAGAGACCGATGGGGAGGCCTCACGCTGTTCAACGTCAAGAACTTCACCACCAGGCTACTCATGAACAACTCTACTTTCGTAAGTACTAATATAATACATACACACATATTATAATACAGACACATAATATTATACTTACGCACATAATAAAACACATACACACATAATATAATACATATACACATAATATAATACATACACACATAATATAATACATACACACATAATATAATACAAACACGCATAAGATAATACATACACACATAATAACATGCATGCACACATAATATAATACATACACACATAATCAGCCAGAGTCTATTATGTACACACTGCTGAGACACAGGCCTTCTCTCTGTGAGAGATAGTAGCCGTAATCCACCACGCAGGCCCGGTGCGTGTTGGTAGATGTCACATGTCTACGATTTTTTTAAATTTTAATCTATGCCGGTTTCCTCACGTTGTGTTTCTGCAACGTTTTGAGAGCAGTGGCGATGAAATAGTTTACACAAAGCGCCTGTCTGGATTCAAACAAACGACCTTCAACTCGTAAGCCACCACTGCCAGTAGATAAATGTTACATATCAGCCAGTTAAGGCCGCCGCACCACAGCAGCCCACGAATAAGCTAAGCATGAATACTTAGCTTCACTTTGTATTAAAATGTAGGCGAGATCGCCCACTGCAACCCACGGCCACACTACGCATGGATGCGTGGCTGACAAACAAATGAATCGTACAGCTAACATGGCCAATCACATGCATAACCTACGTGGCAGTGTGCGGTCCATTTTGTGCTGTAAATCGCCTGTCATCGTCTTCACCAGCCTACAGCGGTCCACTGCTGGACATAGATCTCTCCAATTGCACGCCATTCAGCTCGATTCTCGGCAACTCTCATCCGGCTGCAGCCACTCTACACCTAGCCTGAGGGCGTCCTACCTTACGTTTACCGATTTGCAGCGTCCACTCAAGAACAACCCCAACGGTCATCGTTTCAATCCCAGGCTGATTTCCGGCCACCGTAGGCGTGGGCTTGCGGACGGCGAGTAATGGGTAGCTCGTTGTCCGGTAAGAACCAGGCTCAAGTCGACGGCGCGTTGTGTTCCACGCGCGCCTCAAAGAGATGTCAGCACAAACCGATGGGGCCCACAAGGGCCGATGCCTGCCAGGGGTGCGGGTTTGTTCGAAAGAGATACCCGCCGCCCCTGGCACACAGGCTATTGAGGGAACACGGGTGGGTCTTAGTCAGTAAAAGTCTGACACGCCCTCCTACTCCACCTAGAGCGGGAGAAGTTATTTGATGATTTCCCACCCAAAAAAAACGGTCATCGTTTCTACGGCAAATATGGCCAGTCCCTTGCCAGACTTACAAGCTGTTTTCATACTCTAAGTTACACAGACATGTGTATTTTCGGCTTTATGTACAGGGCGTGCCTCATTTCTTACAGAGGAAGACCATGAATTCAATATTAAGTTTGCTTAGAAAAAATATGAAGAATTTTTAATAGCTTCAAGGTTACCTTGCCAGATTTCTAGTGGGTATATAAACTTCTAGCAAGCAAAAGTCAAAAGAACTTTGTGAGTTTATTAGTTACTCAAAAACAATAAGTACCCTCCAATCGGGCTTCACCGCAGTCGGGAAACAAAGAAGTTTCATCGGAACATCTTGGTCCAATTATATTTGAAGAGCTTTTAAAAGCATAGTTTTACTGAAATAATAGGTAAGCATCCTGTTTCATAGCTTGATAACCTAGTGATGCTGGTTTCTCTACTTATAGTTAGGAGGGTTTCCTCTCCTTTTAAGTGGTTTTCCGTGCGACCGATTAGGAAAGTACGGGTAAACAATAAACCAGTTCAATTCAATTGTGATGAAAGCAGATGATAGTGCAATCTTTTAATAGCCTCTTACAGCGGTGACAAGGAAGAAACGATAAACAAAAAAAGATACGGCAAAGAGAAGTCGTAAAGTGGAGCCGTACTTTCAAGACAACAAAAAGGTTGAACCATGTCAGTTAACGTGCACAAAAGTATGCAAGTAGCTTGCAAGCACTATACTGTGATATGACAACTTCTGATTAGAGACAACAGAGGGGCAATTCTCGTAATTTTAAGAACGTTCACAGTCTTATCTCAGTCCCAATCTGTCAAAAAAACCGCGAGTTTCCATTAATTTTTGACAACTTTTTGACGTTTGATTGTCGCTGAGATGAGACTGCGATTAGATTGTGAACGTTTTTAATTACGAGAATTGGCCTGCTGGAGTAGTGAATAGTATAGCAGTATGTCACAATAGGAAGCAAGCAAGCTACTGGCGATGGCATGTATGTTTATTGCTAACGATAGAAATGAGCCGACGAGAGAATTGAGCGGTTTTAAAGGAAGAAACCAAGCTAATGGTCTCGCTCCTAATGAAGGTATTCTAAAATGACGTACACTAGGTGGCAGCATTGAGACGTCAGGTCCGGGCACCTGTCAAAAGTGTCAAAGCGCCTACGGACTGAATGGTGGACGAATGAATGAAACGAATGACATCAGATATCTTAAGTTCATTGTAGAACTGGAAGACCTCTTATCAAAGTGGCGCCAATTGGTGGCTTGAATATTCAAGAAATATCATTACGTAGGACTGAAACATAAATGTGGACGTACTAAAGGTCACGCCTCTGCGCAACCCTTGAGGGAATATAGGCGTGATGTTATGTTAAGACAGTAGTCGTCTAGTGAATAGGTACCAAAACATGACTGGTAATAAATAATCATCTACCTAGCCTTTTCCTGTGTTGAGGTCAGCTTCCAGTCTTACCTTGTCTAGCTGAATACCAGTATTTTACATAGAGCGACAGCTGATCAGACCTGGGTACGATACCCCTTGGTAAGACTGGTTGCCAGACTTTCTCCTGGGACCAACGGGCTTAATGTCGTCCGAAGCATGATGGGATCACGAAATGTAAAGATGGTCACCCAACCACGGGCAAACCGCGGCAGGCGTAGTTTGACCTTAACAATCGATCCGCGCTGATATTACTTAGCCACTAAATAAAAAAGTTATTTTTCAACACATTTGCTCAAAAACTGCATTTACGAAGCCTGTATACATGGTTCGAAAGTTAAAAATTACGCACTAATACAACGGAACGTGCAGTAAAATAGGTACTCTCACCTAAGTAGCTATTTTACCGCATACCTCGTTGTATGGCACCGTACGTATTCTTTACGGTTTTTTTTTAATTTCCATAAAATATTATAAGAATTTCGTCCAAGGAGTTTCACATTACGAGAATAAATGCTGACTGATCGAACCTCCTTGGAAGCGATTTTGCTCAATACTAGGAGTGAGGCGTATTTATCGTAACAGATATAAATAACAGATATTTAAAAATAACAAATAACAACTGTTACCACCAATATCACTTATCTGTTATTTTAATAACAGACCCTCAGACTGTTACAACGGCTGCTACTGTTATTTCAATATATCAGTCTCCACACAGTAACAGACTGTTACCACGGCTGTTACTTTCATACGCACTCACGCACACAAAGGAAGAAAAATATCTAGGTTTCTCTCTTCCTCATTAAGGAATGACCCTTGTTAAAAAGAGACACACCTATTATTTTTATTTACTAGGCAATGTGTTTACCTCTCACTCTTACTAAAGTGGTTAAACTACGCTAAAAAGAGAAGCACCTAGTATTTATAATCCGTAAAATACAGTTGGTTGTCTGATAAGAACCAATATTTTGTAAAAAGTGACTCCTAAATTTGGTCGTGTTACTTATCTGTTACTGTCCAGTGACCATAACAAAGAAACCTAAAATATATTACATTTTTCTTTATGGCAATTTGTCTGAATGCCTATATTATCTTTGGTTTCACGGAATTCATCGCAAAATATTCCAGGTTTATACGTTTGATAACCCAACAAAGATGAAAACAATTTTATTAAGAGTAATTTGCCAGGTTTGAAAAAAAAAAATAATTTAAATATAATACTTTGGAAAAAGATGTCTGAATGCCTATCTATATTATCTTTGGTTTCACGGAATTCATCGCAAAATATTCCAGGTTAATACGTTTGATAACCCAACAAAGATGAAACCAATTTTATTAAGAGTAATTTGCCAGGTTTGAAATAAAAAAATAATTTAAATATAATACTTTGGAAAAAGATGTCTGAATGCCTATATTATCTTTGGTTTCACGGAATTAATCGCAAAATATTCCAGGTTCATACGTTTGATAACCCAACAAAGATGAAACCAATTTTATTAAGAGTAATTTGCCAGATTTGAAATAAAAAATAATTTAAATATACATATAATACTTTGGAAAAAGATGGAACCAAAAAAAAAATACAGTGATCGTCTACGGACGCCTTTGATCTACATTGTCTTTGGTTTGACGTTTGATGGGATTGGTCGCAAAATGTTCCATGTATGTACGACCTTATTGTTATAGCAATAAAGATAATATTCAATTGAAAGTAATTTGGCTGATTTGTTTGTTGACATTTTATAAATTTCGTATTTTTGTAATTTTAATTTTGCTTTCGAAAGAAAACACTTTTCGTAAGAAATTACGAAAGGTGAACTGGTGAATAGTAATTGCAATTTTTTCGAAAGTGTTTGTTAGTGTTTACGGCGTATTAGTGTTTATATTCAATGTATGTATTAGTACAGTTTTTTAGTTTGGGTTATTCGTTTTATAGTTAGCTAGATAGTTCTAGTTCGCTTAGTAGTTAGCTCGTTGTAGGTTGTAGCAGTAACATATTTTTTAAATTTGGTATCTAGTTAGTTCGTGAATAGTAAAACGTTTAAAAAACAATTACCATTTCGTGGTCACTACGTGACCTCCAATTTATTATGTAAATCGAAATTGTCAATCAAAACCAATCTGAGTGACTAGCCTTGTACAACTAAATTGGGTTTGGCTTCCAGACTAACCGGATGTCTAAGTCTAAAAAGAATATAAAAATAAACGTGATTCTATGATTTCTCATCACCCCGGCATTCTTTACTAGTCAATACTTAGAATACTGTCCCGTGTGGTAGCCGGGCGTAAAAGAATAGCACCATCCCATTTCTTCCAGTGTGGGTGTCGTAGGAAGCGACTAAGGAACTTACTAGAGCATGGGCAGCAGCGTTCTCTATGCATTTTTACCACCATACTGCAATCGCCAACCCGCCTGCCAAGCGTGGCAATTGTGGCAAAACCCAAATGACGACGACCTCTTGAGGGCCGCAGGAATCCGCTGGATGCGGGAAGCACAGAACCGGTCGAAGTGGCGGAGCTTGGGGGGCCTATGTCCAGCAGTGGACGTCTTTCGGCTGAAATGATGATGATGATGATGATGATGATGAATACTTAGGAAACGATTTTCGACTTACAATGAATCGAAATAAAGAAGATGTTCAGTTGAGATTTTAATACTTATGATACGTGCGTACAAAAATAACAGGCTGT
Source organism: Polymixis flavicincta (assembly GCA_949987655.1). NCBI lineage: Eukaryota > Metazoa > Arthropoda > Insecta > Lepidoptera > Noctuidae > Polymixis > Polymixis flavicincta. The sequence continues at coordinate 23,762,828 of OX465188.1, read as the reverse complement.
TATTTAATAACAGATATTTGGATCTGTTATTTTTGAGTAACAGTAACAGTGATAACAGATATCGTGTTTAGCCTGTTACAACCCATCTCTACTCAATACGTTTGTCTCACTTTAATAATAAAGAGTAAATGAGATGAAAGATGTAGTTTTAATTTTCACCACGGGCATGTGGCGCCGTTTGTAAATTCGCGCCATTTTCATATTAGAAACGTCAAAGATTGTTGCGAGTTTCCGACTGATATTTATAAACAAACTTTTATTATGAGTTCAAGCGAGGAAACTGATATTAATATGGAATCTACTCCACCTGATATTTTGAATGAGGCGCAAATTGCAGGAAACGGTCTCTTGCCGCCAAAATTGGAGAGCGCTATTTAATGATGTATAAGTTTGTTTAATTACATATTGTACTGTTTTCTCGCAAATGTGTTGAAAAACATTGTATGACACACGTGCAGAAATTGGTTTTTACAAACTCGTGACTATGGTAAGCCCTCGACTTCGTCTCGGGCTTACATTTGTCTACTCGTTTGTAAAAACCAACTTACCGCACTAGTACCTATCATAAATAACTATTACAGATTCTTCAAAATAACGCTAATTAATATAATAAACCAAACCTACATAAAATCAATTACAAATCAACACTAGCAAGCATTGAAGTAAATTCACCGATAGGTACGAAAACTTGGCAGCACGTCGACCAGACGTATTGAAGAAAACGTTCGCTTCGCTCTCATTTCCTTTCAGTTACGTTCTTCAGTTACGTTCCTAAGAGTCCGTTATCTATAAATACGATCGAGCGATAACGTCAAACATTCTCAGCTACCTACCCTAAAGGTTTAACACACCTTTTGAAAATGAAACAAGTAGGTATTGGCGCTAATAGTAGGTACTGATAATGTAGCATAGACAGCATAATCAGCCTACAACGTTCCCACTGCTGGGACATAAGCCTCGTCTCTGTCATAGGTAAGTGGACTGTAATCCACCACGCGGGCCCAGTGCGGGTCGGTAGGGGCACACGTCTTCGAATTATTGGTTCTAGGACAAGTCGGTTTCATCACGATGTTTTCCTTCATCGTTTCGAGAGCAGTGGTGATGAAATTAAGTACTTAAGGGGACACTTTGCGCGGGCTCGAACTCACTGGTGGGCCTGGCTAAAAATCACGCTGTCTCACCAGGCTTCGTATCTGACAGACATAGTATCAGTGGTGACCAGTTAGACGCTAGTCTACACGCACAACGTTATTGAGTGAGATGCAGGAGCATTTTTGGCAAAAAAATCGCGAAAAAATTAAGAAAAGTCCTTCAGAAGATCGGGTTTTATGAAAAAACCACTGCATAAATCAATGACCAATAAAGTTTATTGAATTTATTGTTAATTGAACTTTGTCGGTACCGTCTTGGTTTTCGAGATTTTACACTCCTTTTATTATTTAAACACGCTCAAAGTTAGGTTAAATTAGCAAGAAAAACGAATCTTTGTTGGCTCATAACTTTTTAATGGCTTTTTATTTTAGTATTCTGTTTCCATAGAGACAATAATAATAACGAGACAAAACCATACCATGTTTAATTTTTGATGTACATAGTCAAACAGTGGAGTAAAACCGTCCCGAAGTTTGTATGGAAAAAATGTGGACAAGTGTCACCTTAATGAAGCGCCTGCCTCGGTTCGAAGTCGTGACCTACAACACGTAAGTCGGAGACGCTACCACTGGGCTTACACTGCTCACTCATAATATACACAGTAACAAAAGAATAAGCATGAGGTCTGTCTTGGGTTCTATTCCCAGATCATGCATTGTGTTATGTGTTTCCCAGTAGCAATCCGCAGTCTGCATTTGTGCTCGGTTGATGTCATTAGGCTTGTTCCCTATTTGGTATATGGGATTTAAATGAAACTGGTTAAATGAGATTGTACACATCTGTCTACGGCTGCCCTTGTAATTACAGGCACACCAGAATTTTCAGCTTTCTCTCTGTTATGGTAGCGCTTCAACAAATCTTTTGGTATTTCAGATGGCTAGGGGTGGCTGTGCCCACTTATGATCAGGCAGCCGACAAGCAGTCATCCAGTAGCATGTTTTTTATTTTTTAGAACGAAATTCTTTAAGGGTACACTAGTCGCGGGCTCGAACTCACTGGTGAGCCTGGCTAAAAAGCACGCTGTCTCACCAGGCTTCGTGTCTGACAGAGGTAGTATCAGTGATGAGCAGTTAGACGCTAGTCTACACGCACAACATTATTGAGTGAGCTGCAGGATCAGTTATAGTCAAACAAGCGCGTTAAAAATTTTGAAAAGTCCTTCGGAAGATCGGGTTTTATGAAAAAACCACTTCATTAATCTATGACCAATTAAATTTATTGAACTTTTCGATAATTGAGCTTTGTCGGTACCGACTTGGTTTTCGAGATTTTACACTCCTTTTATTGCTTAAACACGCCCAAAGTTAGGTTAAATTAGCAAGAAAAACGAATCTTTGTTGGCTCATAACTTTTTAATGGCTTTTTATTTTAGTATTCTGTTGCCGTACCAACAATATTAATAATAAGACAAAACCATACCATGTTTAAGTTTTGATGTACATTGTCAAACAGTGGAGTAAAACCCTCCCGAAGTTTGTATGGAAAAAATGTGGACAAGTGTCACCTTAACGCAGCTAGTGGTAGGAGTTGTAGAAATTGTCGCGTAAACAAAATTGTATAAATTTTCATGTAATGCTAACCGAGTTATGCCCCCTCTATGCAACTTTTTACTAAACCTATCTAAAAGAGAGAGAGACACAGAGATTATTTTCATGGTTTTCGAGGGCACTGAACCCTATATTGAGGACAAAATGAAAATCCAAGCTGGCGGATGCGAAACTTTTCAATGTTGTCGTTTTCGTGGTTTTTGAGGGCGCTATAGCTTATAGTGAAGTCAAAATAAAGTTATTTACATTCGGAGTTGATGAAAAAGCGTAAGGACCTTCGTTCCTGATAAGTAAGCTGGTCACAATTAAAGTCAACCCTAGACCAGTATTACAAACACAAACACCTCCTATCCACATGCTTCATGTAAATAGTGTCGTAACCTCGCAGGCAGCTTACCTCGCGATGCAGACATAGCGTGCAGATAAGAAACACGTACGATCGTGCCACAGATTACGTTCTACTCACTACGCTGTCGGAGGAAATGAGACTGCAACGATACGTTGGCTACGTGACGATCTCAGATAATATTATTTATATACATTCCTACCTATATGTAGGTAATTTTGTGTAGAACTTATTCAAGAAATCTAGACCTTCAGTAGGTTTTCTTGGCATACATAATTAAATAAAGCGGCAGGGACATCCACGCGCAAACCGGAACCATGAATTCAGCACATGAGTTTAGAAATGTTTCATAGAAAAGTGCAATACCTACTTCGCAGGCAAAATGCATGGACAAATTTCCTCTGTATACGTCACAACGAGGATTAGAAAAAGAGTCCAATCTGCCTAGCCTTTCAGATTAACTGGATGCAACTTACCTGGACCAGTATCTTACATGGAGCGACTGCTTATCTGACCTCCAGAACCCAGTTACTGGGTAACACAATACCCCTTGGTTAGACTGTTTGTCAGACTTTCGGGGTTCTGACGACCTGTACAGCTGTTAAAAGCGAAAGATCTACGAATTTCTGCCGGAACCAAAACCTGAATGATGGTCGCCTATCCACGAACAGACCATGACAAGCATAGCACAATTGTTATTATATGTAAGGTAATATACAGTAGTAAAAAATTACTATAGCAAAAGAACCAATAAGTATTTGACCCCTACGCTGTTCAATGATACCGCCTGGCTAAGAAAAGATGATGGTGTAATTAACAAGCAAACCTTAAAAAGTAAATTATAAACTGATCTACTTAATGCATCCTGCCTGGGTTTGTTTGATAGAGATACCACAGCCCCTGGCATACGGGCTACTGAAGGAACACGGGTGGGTCTTAGTCAGTAGAAGTCTGACACGCCCTCCTCCACCCAGAGCGGGAGAAGTTATTTGATGATTTTCCAACCAAACAAAAAAAACAAAAAAACTACTTAATGCATTGACCGCGACATGTGACAATAATTAACATTAACTAGTTGGCCGTCGTCGGCGGTAGAACGGCTAGAACGATTAGCTGGACTGTATTTACTTAGATGTTTAATTAAATTGTTGATACCAAATGTTTAAAACGAGCGCTAATCCTGCCGATGAACTGTCACGCAGTTTGGCAGGTTTATAAAAGTAAAAGTTTTGGTCCAAATAAATTATTTTTTACCAAGTTCAAGGTAATCCTAAGAAATTTAAAATAAATGTTTTATTATTATTATTATGTCGTTTATTTGTTTTCTTACTTTTTATTATGATAGCTTAACCTGCGATCGACCCGTGCGGCGGTTATTTTTTAGCCACGTGGCCCTGGAGGATTACAAAAAGAGTGTCACACGATCATTTATGAATGTCTGTGACATTCATAAATGATCGTGTGACACTCTTTTTGTGCCTATTTCCTCCTAATTCTCCTAATTCTTCTTCCTCTTTTTGTGCCTAGTCCTAAAGAGACAAACTTTTCGATGCCTATTTGAAAATAAATCATGTAAATGATCTTGTCTGAGGTCTCAAATAAGCCCAGAAAGAAATAAATGCGTTTAGTTCTCAAGCTATTTATAAAAATTCTTACTTGAACTTAATGCCTGAGAAATTACCCTATTCTTTATCCACAGAATAAACAGCCACACATATGTCACAATGGCATCGAATAAAGTTAATACGTATCTCCATATATTATATTATTTGTCAGAGTACTGTTGAGCACAGAGGTAATCTGTGTGCGATCGGATCCGTTCTTACGAAAGTGATATATTTTGTTTATATCTCATCTGCTAGCGCTTTTATAAGAAGAAGACGATTGTCACACCGAAGTGTAACGTGCGACTTTAAAACAAAGTAAAAGATAGGTGTTATGTCTGACTTCCACTGTCTATTTAGAAAGAAAGAAAGAAAGAAAGAAATTTTATTTGCTTGAACATGTGTATACACACAGAATTAAAATAATACATGCATGCAAGATCTTAAAAATAAAGAGTGATTCACGACATGTCTGCCATTTCTCATGGCGTGCAAATATCTTAGGTACAATTATATTATTTATTATTTTTATTACAAACTCACGCTGGGCCCGCGTTGTCGTTTATTGCCCACTCCCTCTCACAGAGAGGAGGCTTGTGTCCCAGCAGTGGGAACGTTATAAACTGATTAGGTAAGGTCTGACTTATATTTTTTATTTTCGTGTCTTTTCAAACACCAAAATAAAAATACGGTGGGTTTTCAGTACCAGATGGCCTAAATATTTCTGGAACTCCAATAACCTACAGGACCCAGCGTATACCTACGTAGCACCAATTAACAAGACAAAAACACAACGTATTACCAAAAAGAACCAATGTTTTCAACCGACTTCAAAAAGAAGGAGGTTATCAATTCGACATGTTTTTTTTTTTTTATGTATGTTAGGGCATAACTCCGTCGTATATTGACGGATTTGCAAAATTATTTTTTTGTTCGAAAGGGGTTTACTCCGAAATGGTCCCATTAAAATTTCCTATAGATCTGATGATGCGTTTCGGAGACAGACAACGGAACTCTTCAAAAAATTACAGCAAATCAACCGCGAATGTAAGTATGCATTGTTTTGACCCCAAGGATGATGAAATTTCGAATTGGTGTGGGGCAGGTTACTAAAAAGTGAAAAATAAAAACTTTTTTGTTTGAAGTCGGTTGTTATTTTTTTGAAAAAAGTTTTTATTAGTATATTTAGTTGATATAATTCTATACATCTATTTTTAGTGTCTCATTCATTCTTAGTAAGGTATATAAATTCCTATTTTGCATTTCATAACATTTAATCCAACAAATAGATTAGATAGTATTTATACATGAGACAGTGAAAATGAGTGATGAGTTTATTATCAACAAATTTGAAACACGCATAAATTAATGAACACATTGTTCAGCGAAATGCTCATTATTTCAACTATGAATAGAAGTAATTTTAGGCGTTACAATTTGTCATATTATGTTATCTGCAATTATTTGACGATATTGTTTACCTTCATATTGTCAAATAAAACCTCCCTACATCTCATTTCATGAAATCAAGACCAATTCGAATTCCCATTTAAATAAAAATGTTAAAAATTTGGTTTCAATCTCATCTCAGCGACAACCAATGTCAAATCATATCCAAAATATATGGAGTATAGTAGAATTTTTCACAGATTCAATTAATCAAAATGTTTTATTTCAAATAAACCAGCATGGGCACTTATGAAACGTCAGAAGCTAGGTGCACGGTTCCAATTTGTCGCTTCCTAAGGAGAAGAGCCGGCCAGAATCTCCACGGTTACTCTTTTAAAATACTTGGCTTTTAAAATTTGAGTTTTTATCGGGAAATGTAAACCTTTGCATGCCCATGTGACGGTAAAATATGGAGAACCTTATTATAAAAGAAAAACATCTATGTACTATACCCATATTTGCAAATGTCTTCAAATTACAGTGATAATAGGTATGGGAGGACAGTGTAGGCCTGTCAATAAGTACCAGGTACTTATCAAGAGAGATTAAAATGAAGAGTAAGTAAGTAAGTAAGTAAGTAAGTATTTATTTGCATAAAACATGGTATACATGGTGTTACAATAATTTACAATAAAGATCTTACATGTTTTGCCAGAATTGTACTTAGCATGCATATGTTCACTTAATACTAACATAGGAATTTGTTATCCATAAATTCTTTAAGACTATAGAAATTTTTCAACTTTAACCAGTCAAACAATTTTCCTTTAAATAATCTGGAGTTTAAGTTTTTTATGCTACTCGGTATGTTATTATATATACTAACACAATTATATAAGCAGCTTTTATTATATTTAGCAAGCTTGGGAAGATCATGCAGAACGAGTCTCTGTGGATCACGCCGGCTCCTTGGATTAATATCATTGGCTGATATAAACAGGTCTTTATGTTTATTAACGAACATACATATTTCCAATATATAAAGCGACGGCAGCGGTAACAAACCTAGAAAAGAAAATCATCTACAAATCCACAGTCTGCAAGGCCTACAACGATTGAAACTGGGATCAGGCAGTGAACGTTAACATTGTTGACAATTACTGGAATTGCCCTCCCCTACTCTTATTAGTACTGCCTCTCTGTTTATTACTGAAAGTCGCACGGGACATCCCGGACCATCCGACTGCTCGAGGCCTTAAAAACATTACTTAGACTGTGGTCATTCGTAACCTTTCTTTTCGAGTTGATAACCACATTTAAATGTTTGTTATTGGCTCACTACTGTACATCAACATACTAACAAACAAAAAAACATTATCATATAGCAGATTCACTTCGGTGTAACACACGTTTTATCTTAGTCACGATCACACGCACCAACATAAAACACTTGATACAGACTTATCTGTATTTTTCGTGATCGGAGAATGTGTTGTATTGTATTGTTTGCTTTATTGTATTGTATTGTATTGGATGTATTGGTTCTCGGTGTACGCGTGCTGAACGGCTTAAGTACTTTCTGTTGAGAGCCGGAAGCTCTTTGGGGATTTATTGATCGAATATTTTATTTTATTTTATGTTGGGATTTCGGCAACCGATAGTGTTTTTGTATAGAAAGTGTTACACCAGAAATGCGGCACTTACATAATGGTGGCTGGAACCCCTGCTAATGTAACTTTTCGTAATTCCTTAACCGATTTTCTAAAAGGAGGAGGTTTTCAATTCGTTTATATATATTTTTTTTGTATGTTCCGGGACATCTCCGGCAATCGTGGACAGATTTTTCTTTTACTTTTTTACATATAAAACAACAGACGTAAAAAAAAAACATTAAAAAATAAAAATTACTTTAATTTCGGAAGTCATTCGCAAAAATTAAAATACAGATATTTTTTGTTTTAACCATCATTTTTTGCATCTACAAACCAAATTGCAGCCTTTTTCTTATGTTTTTCTTAATTGTACCTATGTAATTTAATAAGGTAACTTGAACATTTTCTTATGAATTTTGCGAAGGCCGGCTATCACAAAACATATCTAAACATTCTTCGCAGTCGTGTATAAAATCAAAAAATCAAAATCAAAAGTCATTTATTAAAATTAGGCTGTGAATCAGCACTTTTCGAACGTCAAAATACATAAGACAGTCCCCCAAAAAACGCCCACCCTTCGACACTTCCTAGTGCTTTAGCTGGGAAGAAGAAGTGGCGCAACAAACTCCCCAGCAGCACAACTGTCTGTTTAGTTGGATGGACTTGATTCTATACATACAACACTAAAGCATAATACCAAAATAAAAGCCTCCTGGTATAAAGGGCGTGATAGCTTACATATGCAATGCTGGATTATTGTTATGAGTAGATCATGTCAAAAACTTTTAGTACAAAAGAAATGAAATATTCGATCACGCAAATATAATGATTAATAAAAAGTGGAACCGTGGAAATACTAAACTTAATAGAAAAAAAGCATCGAAAGAGAAAGTTACTACATATATATAAAACTAGAAAGATGGAGAATGAGACAAAGAGAGAAAGGGAGAGAAGAGGTCGGAGTCTAAACAGTAAACAGGGGATCTACTTATAGTAGGAACGTAACTTTCTGTAGAATGTCGATTTATACGTGTGTGTGCGTGCGTGCGTGCGTGTGTGCGTGCGTGTGTGCGTGCGTGTGTGGGTGTGTGTGTGGGGGGGTGTGTGTGTGTGTACGCCAGCATATATGTCTGTATACTTTACAGCAGGAAATATTTTCAATTTTATAATATTAGAGTAGGTATACGTTTTTTAAAAACTTTCGAATTGTTTGCATGACACCATATTGGATCCGCCATTTCGAATTTCGTGATTCTGATAACGGATTCGTGATCAACGACCCCGAAAACCCCGAGTACGAGATTTCAGGTCGATCTATTATATAAGTTTTCGAATAATGGCCGCAAAATGCGGCCTTCGGCCGTACTGTACGCTGTGAGAATAACTAAAGTAGACTAATCGAGCTGTATCGACGTCAGTGCATTGTCTTACTTTTCTGACGGCGTAGGCGGCTGAACTGAGCCTCCCTGCTAGGGTTGAAATGTGTGATCCCCACTGAAGTTTGGCATCTACTGTTATGCCCAGAAAAACTGCCGAGCCTACGATAATACCTTACAATAATTTCAGGTTGGTACTTCCACACGTTTTAAGTGAAAAACCGTGTGTCTCACACCTGTTTTTCCATTCCGTTTTAATATCCGTTCATTTCATTATGTATTCCGTGTGCGGAACTACAGCACATGTCTGCCAGCGTTGCTCCGATATTTTGGCGCCAAACTGTCGGCTTTATTCAATATGGCAGCCATCGAACTACGTGTTTGTGGTCGGTGAAGATATCTTTATTAAAATTTGAAACATCCCTTAGCTTTTTCCCAACGTGCATTGTTTCTAACTTGTTTTGTTTGGTACAAATACGGTGAGAATATCATGAGTTTTCACATCAATATCTGAAGTAAAATTGTTGACGTTTTTGCTTCACTGATGGGAAGCTACGGGGATAAAATATAGCCCACGGGAACGGGAACTACGCGGGTGAAACCGCGGAGCGCTGCTAGTGTCTTATATGATAATGCATTTCACAGTCTACTTATGTGCCTTTCAAAACCAAATTGTTATTAAAATATTTGTCGAGTGTTTACGCTACGTGTAATGTGACACATTTCACAACACTTCCTCCAAAATCGCATTGATAATTTTATTCATTCATGTTACTGAGTCTCATTCGCCTACGGCGTAGACGTCGCGTAGCCGATTGCTACGAAACTGTCGTAGCGTACGGCCTACGCTACTACAGTTTCCTAACAATATTGTGTGGGCGACTATAATATGTTGCTATTCTGGGAACATGGTCATCGGTCAACGGTCAACATGTACTACGAAGGCTAGCAGTATGTGTAGGGTAGGCAATCGTTACTTATTATAGGCTAAGTTTCAGCTGCGCATGGCCGGAGTTCGGTTCGTGGATGATTCACAATCTATTACATATCGACACCCCTCCGTGCCTCCGAAAGCTCTTGGTTGGGACCACTATCAGACCATTTACGACTGTCAAAGACCTACGGATGACAGCAGAAGGACTTTACTTTACTGACATTCTGACAGTCGTTACAGGTAGTCAGAAACCTTAAAAGTCTGACAATCTGTCTTTCTTACCAAGGGATATCGTAATACTCAGTAACTGGGTTGTGGAGGTCAGATAGGCAGTCGCTTCATGTAAAATACTGGTATCCAGCTCCATCCGGTTAGACTGGAAGCAGACTCCAACAAAGCTGGGAAAAGGTTAGGTAGATTGATTGATAAGGACAAATCCATTTACCAAAACCGGTATTTCAAGAGTTAAATCTTTTTAGTTCATACTTAATGAACTAAAAATATTAAACTTTGAAATAACGTATTTACCCACACTAAAATTTTCTTGAAATCAACAGGTTTCAAAGAGTTTCCCTTCCGAAACCAAGAATATCGTATTTCTTTGTCACTCATCTTTGTGTAACAGTCTTTATAGAAAGCTTCATATCTCACGCGACTCTAGTAGATCAATTTCCATAAAGTTTTCATAAGAGTTGTTCTATCAAAAACGCGTCGCTGTCACCGTCGCGCTGTTGCGTCGCGCCTGTCTGCGGGGCCCTTTATAGATCTTCGTTCCAATAAAAAAATCTCTTCTGGAACGTCGTAATAATTATTGAACACAAAATGCCTGTGCTGTCCGTCCATGTAATGTCGTTAATGTAAACCACAGAAATACTGAACGGTATTGTAAATGAGAAGGCACATTAATAGTGACGATTGAAAATGTAGCGCTTAAATGTACTCGGTCTCTTTGTGGGCGGTCTTCAATAAACGTTGGTGAAATACGGCCGCCACTCTTGATTGAAATTATAAATGGGCTTATACGCTTTATGATTTTACCCACTTTATTAATTCACTATTATTAATAAAGTTAGATAGGTAAGAGCAGCCTGCTGTACTGTTTTTAAAGTGTAAACTTCTTTAGGCGCGTTGAGCACTTTTTGGGTGAACAAAAATCATGGAACTTGCGTCATCGTCACCGAACGCTTTCCATGAGCTATATTTATACTGTGTATATATGCGTGAACGAGCACACGGATTAGTCGCGCGTTGATGTCTTTTGGAAAAGTCCCTTTCTTTCATTAGGAAATTCAAATTATTTTATCCCTTTTTTTCTCTTTGTATTTTTATCATAAAAATCTGTGCTGTCACCTTTAATGGCTGAAGTCGATCGCTCGTTTATCATTTTTTACCGAGAGCAATCAGGACCAAATGACCCAATGTGAAATCCTGTATTGACGATTAAAAAAATTACACACGTAATTGTTCTAGTTTTCGCTTCTGTCGTCACTCCTGGAGTGCCACTGTTTTTGTTTTTCAATTTGTTTCTTGGTTGGTATTTATTATTTGTCGGAACAAAAATAAAAACTTCCCCGACGGAGTGGGCAGGGGCGTAAGCATATCTCACAGTTAAGTTAAACTCCTGTTCAGTCACTAAAAGACATAAGTATCAGGGTCGTCGAATATAGTTAAGAAACGATTAAATTTATCCAATTAAATTTTACTTTTTGTTTCCTATTAATTCAATTAATTGTATTCGAAAAACATCCATTTTTCTAAACTTCGACTATACCCGACGACCCTAGTATTTTGTCTATTTTAGTGGCTGTACGTAAATAAACCCACCGCCAGTAACTCCGAGATTTTTGGCTACTACTGAGACATTCTTCCTGGAGATCCAACCCAGCTTCCTTCGCAGACAAAGATCTGTGGCGAGTATAAATTGCAACAAGGCTATTCAATGATATATGTAGGTTCTTGTGCCAACAGTTCTAGATTTGTCCTTCCACCATACGTAGTCACTTCGTGGTAGCAGTTAGGCAAACTTACTTCGTGGTACAGCCCATAAAAATGACAAAACATTTCACGTTATTTGCTGCGTAGCAACCCTAACTTAGCAAATAGTCGAGGAGCTACCGCGTGCGACACATTTATCAACAATAGACGGCCATGCTGAAATATAGCAAGCTTAGTGTACTCGCTGGATATAGCTGCTATGTCAAACTAGTTGATTTGTTGTCTCGACAGTTAGTCGAATGGTGTCGTAGATAAGGGGATGAAATGGTAATGCGTGGTCTTGAATAAAAGGCTAAAGGTGGTGGCACACAATCTATAATTTGACGACAATAGTCCTCTGCTTAGCTTTTCCCCACTATATTTGGGTCGGCTTCCAAAAACTATATCCGAATGCAGCTGAATACCAGTATTTTACATGGAGCGACTGCTTATCTGACCCCCACAACCCAGTTACGGGTTAATATGGTACCTTTGTATGGTAAGACGGCTGTCACACTATCGGTCTTCTGACGACCCGTAACGACTTTCTAAGATCCACGAATGACATCCGGGACCAACGGCCGTGCCTCCCGAGGCACGGATGAGTCTATTACAGCACTAACGAATTTCTAACTGACAAATTAATTTGACTGATTTTATTAATAATTGCTTTAACATTTGTATTTTATTGATTTGTATTATTTACTATGATGAGTTTATGACACTATTTTACTGTATTTTTGTTGTACCATTTAGTTAAGTATGGTCTAAATTGGATTGTTAATTGCTATATTATTTACTGTGTGTAATGAACGAATTTAGAATCAATTGATGCTGTGTAGCGTCCGACATCTTATATTTGTACGCCGTTCAGGCAAAACAAAACTGTCATAATCATAATTTGATGTAACATCTTGCGTATGTGTGTATACTCATGTTTTGGGCAAATGAAAAATTATCTTATCTTATGTTAATATGGTCACCCCTCCATGTACCAACCGCGGCAAGCGTAGTTTTATCTGATCGATCGATCTTAAAAGAGTTCAAAATCTCAGCGACAGTCAAAGTCAATCCCAAACGTCAACGTAAATTATCTTTTGACCGATTGGGACAGGTTAGAATGTGAAAGTTCTTTAAAGTACGGGAATTTCCCCGCTGATCTAATTTTTTGCTGTAGGTTTAATAAAAAAAGATATGGAATATCACAGAACGTCTCCTGAATGATACATTCCATTAACGTTTTTTATTCTACGCCACTTTATAAATAAACAAAAGACACTCCATCCCACTCAAAACGGGGCACTCAAAGGCAAACATTTTAAAAGATAAATCACTGAACAGTCGCGGCACTACGTAGGTGTCAAAAAGGCAACTCGTCAGAAGCGGCCATTAATTTGCGCGGAAAACAATATGGAGTTTAATGGCTCGTGAGTTGTCGGGTGACGAGCGTGTATTTTAATTTAACTTTATTTTTATTTTCGAAGCGGCTGATTGAATTATTTTACACTTTTGAATCGAAACTCGGAAAATTTATGCATGCAGTTGTAAAACCTGCCTGTATCATTTTCAATTACGATTGAACTGTTTTTTTTTTTTTTTGAGGCTTTTGGGAAATCATCCAATAACTTCTCCCGCTCTGGGTGGAGCAGGAGGGCGTGTCAGACTTTTATTGGTTAAAACCCCGGGTGGGTTCTTCCAGTTGGCTGTGTGCCAGGGACCACGATATTTATTTCGAACAACCCGCACCCCTGGCAGGCATTGGCCCTTGCGGACCCCACCAGTTGATGCTGACATCTCTTTGAGGCGCGCGCGCCGTCAAACCCTGGCTTGGACCTTACCGGACAGCGAGCTACTCATAACTCGCCATCCGCAAGCCCGCGACTACGGTGGGCAGGAATCAGCCTGGGATTCCCGACGCCCAGGGCGTTTCCAGCGGCGACTAGGGCCGTGATGGCGCATATACTGCCTCTCCCTCTTCGCGAGCATTAATACTTCGCAGAAGGAGGTAACGGCTACCCATGCAATTATAATAGTAAACCACATTTTCTTTTCAACAAAAGTACATATTTACCCTCCATAATATTTATGTCTTATTTAACTCTAATTTCTTCTTGCCACTTCGTCCATTTCTGATGACAACAACTTGTTCCAGAGAGAACTAAACGCAGTGGACTTCAAAGTGTCAGCGGACTTGAAGTTCGTACTGCTGATCTCTGACGTCAGACCCGGCTGGAGACACGCACGTCTCGCCCGGTACCACGTGTATGACGTCATTAACAGGTTAGTATTGTCACTCTTTAAGTAGAAAACTTTCTGATGTTAAATAACTTCAGCCTCTGATCGAGTATGTACATTTTTGCGGGAAGGTTTTATATATACAACGAGAAAACTGAACATCACAAAGTATTCATATTCTTTTAAGACCGATGACCTTGTGAAGGCCGCGGGAATCCACTGGATGTGGGAAGCTCAAGACCGTTCGAAGTGGAGGAGACTGGCGGAGGCCTATGTCCAGCAGTGGACGTCTTTCGGCTGAAATGATGATGATGATGAAGTAGAATATTTACTAAAGTCTTAATAGCCAGTATTGATTGCGAGAGGATCTACCTTGCAGTATAAGTATATCTTCCGAGAGACAAGTGCTTCGATGACCAACTTGCAGAAGTCGTTGCAATCTATTCAATGCGACAACTTTCGGAGGTTGCGATTTGACTCTAGTCTATCATAAATATTCTATATCTATCCTATTCCCACACTTCGATGCGAGTGATATTAAAACAGCTTATTTCTTGATGACAATACCTAGTATTACCTAGTTAGCAAGGCGACTTTTGGCTATCATCAGCCGTGGAAGCACTTTAAGTGCCCCATCTTAAATAGTATTGTAGAACTGTACCTTATTAAATTAGTTGAGCTGGTACATTTTTTTTAACAATAGTAGGCATAAATACTTTGGATAAATACGTGTTGTATGTGTGCGTGTCGTGCATCACTTCGGTGTTACCACTGTAGGCCTCTATCTTATGGCTAATATTGTCTTAGAGAGTATCTGCGCTATTCACCACATAAGATTTTACCAGCACAATTAATGTTTTATTTATTCCAAGATCCCGTTTCAACACAATCACTCAAATCGACCGAACCTCGCATTAACCTCTTTCACTAATAATTCCACACCCACTGACGCAATAACATTCACACTAACATTGTTCCTACAGTATATTCCAATTTCAGACTTCCACACTTTCTTACTATATATTTATCTTTCAGGAACAAGATCCCAGTATCCCCGATCGAGGACGACCGCTCGGCGCCCCTGATCCAGTACGCGGAGTGGTCCCCGGTCGGGGCCACGCTGGTGTTCGTGCACGACAACGATATCTACTACAAGCCCAAGGTGTTCAAGACGCTGGTCTGCAAGATCACTAATAACGGTAAGTTTTATTTATTGCTGAACTATATCCCCACACAACACACAATCCTCCGAATGAGAGACTAAGTCCGGAAGACTTCCTTACCTACCATGTCCCCAAATGAGATGGTTATGATGATGCTTACATTACTTATGATGGTTAGTCGACATAATATTGAGTTTGGAAGAATGGATTTAAAGAGTAAAAGAGCACGAGAGAATGCTGCGAAAGCTGATTCGGCACTATTTAGGCTTTATCAAAGCTGTCTTATGACAATTCTCGATCCGTAATCTTTTTCTTCTTATTTTTATTCACGCTATTTTAAAAACGGTGGGCTTTCCAATTCACACGTTATAGCAAGTGGGATTTGTGGGCTACCTAACATTGTTTTTCCTTAGGCTAGGAGAAACCCTTAGTAAAATTTTGACTTATGTTTCACTTTAACTTTAACTTTTCAAAATTTAACTTTCACTATGACTTAACCTTCTGTGATTTCGATACTCTGTGACGATACTAGGCAAAGTGACGCGCGGTGTCGGCGCAGGCCGCGCCGTTCCTTTTCTGTTGCATGAGGGTAGCGGAGTGGCGCGGAGAGGGGGTCGTTAGCTCCGCCCAAATGCTGAAGGTCCTTAGCATGGATACAAGCCTTAAGTTAATTTTCTAGTAAAGTCTGTTAACGTTGCCACATAAAGGATGAGTTAAATTGAAAACACCCGCGGTTTATTTTCCCATCACACAACACCAAATCTTCTACCACCATTCCAGGAATCCCAGGCGTGATCTTCAACGGCGTGCCAGACTTCCTTTATGAGACAGAAGTCCTGCGCCTGGATAAAGCACTGTGGTTCAGTCCTGACGGGCAGACCCTCATGTACGTGACATACAATGCCTCGCTGGTCCAACCACACAAGTATCCATGGTACGGGTTAGACCTTCAGGAACCGCCCGCGTATCCCACCATACGGGCATTGAGGTATCCTAAGGTAAGTTTAAATTCGTTTCGTTTTGTGAATTCGTGCATTGATTATTATATAGCATATACCTTTCCATTATACTATCCTAAGAAAAATCCAAGATAATTTATCGACAAATTTTTATTTCTTTCAATCTAGCTAGAAACAGGAACCGTTGCAAAAAGTGGACTGTGTCATAGGCTGAATGATATGAGTGTTTGATACGAACTACAGCCGTCGCTCTTTCCAAGCTCGGAAACTATAGTAAAATATCTGGTAGTCTAACACTTGAATACAATTTAACACTACGATATTTCTGTAATTCTTGCCCGCGTCCTAGTCAAAGGCGACCATCGTACGAGTGCAGCACCGAAGCGACCATTTGTATAAATTTTGACGCCAAGCGCGACGTGATGGATCGTGCGCCTATATGTCATCTTTAAGGTGAAGATTTTGTTTGAACGCGCCAATCTCTGGAACTACTAGTTAATTTCGAAACTAGTTTTTGCATTCCATAGCCTAATTCTTGGGAAGGGTTGTATGGGCTATTAATTATCACGCTACGACCATTAAGAGCAGAGCAAAAAGATAGCGCGGGTGGGCGCGGGCGATCGGACGCGATGGGTCGAGGGCCGAAATTTCGAAAAGAAGCTGACATTCATACAAAAGAAAGCGACAATCGCTTACTCACGCTACTGTCGGTTTTGGTTATGATGTTCTCTTCCAGCATCCTCTCATAAATTAATAATGTAATGGTTCAACAGGTAAACACCAACAACCCGGTGGTGACGGTGAACGTGGTCAGCGTGAAGACGCCCAAGTACCTGTTCTCACACGCCATACAGTTCAACTCGCAAGTAGATGACAGTACGTTTGATTTGTATTTGATGATCTTATGACTACGTCAGTAAGCAGAGTACACGCAGCTGAATTTTGGGCAATTTTTGTTATTTGCCATCGATACGCTAATAAGAAGAAGATACATTTTTAGGGTTAAGTTTGCCAAATCTGTACGTCAAAGATCGGGAATGCTCTTGAGGCACATTATAATGGATTGCAGATGAGAGCGAAGTTGTCGTAGTATTTCGTAACCCATATTTCTGCGCTGACTTGCATACTATTCATAACACCGTAATATCCAAGAGTTTCATCTTGGCTTGTGCTTGTTTTAGGATTTTAAATATTTTTTTAAACGCATGGGATTTGGTGGTATTTGTGCAGGTTGGTACGTGCGATGGACCGGCTGGACGTCGGAGAAGCAGCTGGCGGTGCTGCTGCTCAACAGGCCGCAGAACGTGTCTCTCATCAGCGTCTGCAGCGCCGTGCATTATAACTGTCAGGATGTGAGTGTTCCTTGAATGATAGATAACGTTGAACCTGATGGTTAGTTTTACTTCTAAGATGTCGAAGCTTAGTTTTAAAAGATTTTTAGAGCGGCTTGCGGTAGAAGAAAACTTGTAGAATTCAGGCCCCTTGAAAACTGAAAAACTACATCTATGAACACGTCTGTCTCTTTTTATTTTTATTTTTTTTAACGTTTGGGCTTTTGGGTATTCCCGTCAGGAACGAAGTTCCTTATGCTTTTTCTTCAACTTCGGATGCTACACTATCTTTAAACTGTACAGTATGGGCTAGATTGTGGCATGAGGTAGGGGGGTTTGATTTCACCCACTCTGTTTAACCTGTACATAGACCGCCTGGTTGGTGAGCTGAGTAGTATGGTTGGTTGTTCTGTAGATGGCAAAATGATCAACAACATTAGTTATGCTGATGACATGGTGCTGTTCAACCCATCATTCTGTGAACTCCGGAAGTTGTTGGCCATATGTGAGTGGTATGCGGAGGCTCATGGTTTGAGGTATAATGCTACCAAAAGTGAGGTGGTGGTTTTTAATGCATATAATAACACCCACGGGTGATGTTACAAGGAACACCATTAAAAGTCGTCATCCAATTTAAATTCCTCGTTCATGTGGTCACGGGTTCTCTCACTGATGACCAGAATATAGATAGGAAGCGCAGGGCGTTGGCAGCCCGATGCAATATGCTTGCCCGCAGGTTTCCGCGGTGCTCTGACGAGGTAAAACTGACGCTCTTCAGAGCCTACTGCCAGTCGTTTTACTCGTGCAGCCTGTGGGTTAGTTATATGCAGAAGTCTTACAACGCTCTGCGCGTGCAATATAATAATGCGTGGAGGATATTATTGGGGCTGCTTCAGTTTTGCAGTACATCGGGCATTTTTGCGGAAGCGCGAGTAGATGACTTTCACGCCATCATGCGCAAACGGTGTGCATCAATGTTACGGTGATTCAGGGGTAGCCCTAATAATATTTTAGTTACACTGGCAGACAAGGTTTATGGACCTTTTATCAGGCTCTGGGCTGGCAGACATGTGCGCGCACATGGTAGCCAATTAATTTTGAATTATTTTTATTTTTAGTTATTGAGCTTAATAACATAGGCTAAGTTTATACTAACATTATATGGTTGTCCATGGTCTGTATTTTTTTTTTAATTTGAATTTAAAATACAAAATACTTTATTTTCACCTCGTCTTCAGTTTTTATTTCGACTTAGTACCCTTAAGAACTATGAAAACGACACCCAAGATGAAATATTTGAAAATTTTCGCAGCCGCCATCTTGTATTTTAATTTTGACCCCACTATTTGCTTCAGCACCCTCGAAAACCATAAAAACTATCGCTGTCTCTCGCTTTCTCTCTTTCTATTAAATACAGTAAAAATTCGCATGGAGGGGTATAACGCGTTTTCGTTACTTTACGCTTTTATCATTACGCAACCATTTCTACAAGTTTACTCCTACCGCGTAAAAGAACATCGGTTTAAAGAAACTTCGTTCCAAAGCCTGTATCCGCCCCAGATCTACCGCGACGAGTCGGACGGGTCCCGCTGGTCGGGGCTGGGCGCCGAGCCCGTGGAGGAGGACTGCGGCTGGTGCGGCGGCGCGGCAGTGCTGGGACAGCAGGCCACCATCTACACCACGCTGCCCGTGGCCGACACGCCGCCCGCCGGCGCCGGCGGCTGGTGGCGCCACGCCGTGCGCCTCACGCACGACACGCGCACCACGCTCACGCTCGGCAGCTACGAGCTCACGCAGCTCATGGGCTGGGACGAGCGGCGGAGGTTCTTGTGAGTGTTTGCGTTTTAACCTGTCAAATCTTGGTTAGTGAGACACAGTTGTTTGTCTATTGCTATTATATTACTGGCGGGTAGTTTTTGCCAGTCTAGTTGAAATGTTGGGATAGTTGAATGGACATGGATGGATGTAAGTAAAACGATGAAGTGTTATTGATTAGTATCATAATTTTAATTATGATTCATGACAAATTATGATGTTGATTGTTGAAGTGTGTGGAGAGTGTTGAATGAATGGTGAAATTAATAGAAGAAGGGACAAAAACAAGAAGTCATAGCAATTACTAGGACTTCTTGTTTTAAGAATGCCAACGGGACCCTATTTATAAGCCTCCGCCGTCCATCCGTCTGCTATGTTAGCGGACTGAATCTCATCAACCGTAATTGGTAGACAATTGAAATTTTCACATGTATATTTCTATTACCACTTAAACAACAAATAATACGAAAAAATCTGGTACTTCCTACCTATTTCTGTCGCCATCGCCAGGCAACACTTATTCTTCTATGACAACAAATCTCTGATGCCAATAATAAATATTCAAAAATGTGTTCCCCTATGAATACATCTTTGTCCACAGATACGTGATCGGCACAGCTCCCGAGAAGGCGGGCGAGCGCCACCTGTACCGCGTGAAGGTGCCGACGGACCCGGCCAGCTGGCCCGACCCGCCCGTCTGCCTCACGTGCCCCGGCACCGACCTGCTGCCTCCTGATGCTACTGCAGAACCTGTTAGTGATGATCCGGTGCGGCAATAACATAGAGAAATAGATATCGGTCTTATATCAGCCACGATTACGGGAATGATTGTATTAATACGTAAATAATATGAAAAGACAACGAACCTGAACCTTTTTAAGACCATAATTCCAGAATGTCCAGTCTCAGTCTGATCTTCCAGTCTCAGATTTTCTCTCCGTAAGATAATTTTACGGACGGTTTCTTGGTACCTGCCAACTTGCATCTCACTCCTCGAGCAGTCAAAATAAGAAATTGTTATCCATAATTTATTATATTTCAGTTTAATCAAATCAGAAATAAGAATCGCGTCATTCAAAACTAGTTCAGTTTTCAATGAGCATACAAAGTTTTCAAAGTAACTAAAAGCTGCTCCAGTGCTAGTGTCCAGCAACAATACATACAACTACAATATTCTTTTCGCGCGCGGCCAATATTTGTACGAACGCTGACATCTTGTTTTCGCAACACGATTTCTGTGACAAAACAACAAAATTCCAACAACGTCAATGTCATTCAGGTGCCAAAAGATCCTTGTAACACCATACACTGTATTTCAGTGCAGCTCTTCTATACAAACTGTACTGTAATTTCCAGGAGTTCGAGAACGCAACATCAGCGCTACCCGCGTGGCCCACGTCGACGGTGCTGCCACACATCGCGGATGAGAACGACTCTCTGCCCACAGAGTGCCTATACAACCGGATAATGTTCAGCAAGAACTACTCGTATTATGTACAGGTAAGTAATAAGGGAAAAGTAATAACACATTTGCTAAACTATAACCTCCAACCTACATTTTTTTTTAAACGTGTGCCGTCGTGAGACCCCAGGAATTAAGTTCATTACGCACGCACACACGTATACATATAAGAAAAAGAGACCGAAAGAGTTAATGTGATTTTAATACCATGATGATGATGGGACTCCCTTTTCCGCACGTAGACTCCCATTCGGTCCGTTGTGCGTGGGGATTCTGGCTAACAGAGCCAGCCTAGCTCCGCCCAAAAGCACAGAAGCTTCCTGGGAGCTTCACAGGCTTCGCGGAGCGACCTCACTGTTCCGAGGATTTCTTCACGTTGAGAAGCCACGGCCTCGCATTCCAGGATGACGTGGGCGGCTGATTCCTCGGCGTCAAGGCAGCCCCTGCAAAGCGGGCTGTCTGTGGCGCCTATGTTAAAAAGGTGTTTGTTAAGTGTGTTATGGCCCGTAATTGTTCCTATTATTCTTCTAAGGTTATTTCTACTCAGGCTGAGAAGTTTTTTGGTTAATCGCGGGTGTACAATCGGTAAAGCCAATTTTGACTGTCTACAGTCTGTTGCCCGTGACCATCTGTTGTTATGGAGTTTGGTCGACCTTTGGCGAATCCACGCACGAAATTGTGAGAAAGGCAGGGGGAGAAGTGGGTACGGGCCTAGCACTTTCATATCAGAGCCTCTCTTCGCAAGTTCATCTGCGGCATCATTGCCTAAAGATCCACTGTGCCCTTTGATCCACTGGAGTGCAATACGATTGGACGTTGATAAGCTCTCCAGGGCTAGATGGCACTCAAAAATTAGTTTGTTGTTAGTTTGTTTGTTTTCCAAAGCTTTGAGCACAGATAGGCTGTCGGATAGGAATTTAATGCCGTAGTTCCGGATGCCTAAGCGCTTTACTGCTGTTGCGGCTTGTGTTAAGGCAACACATTCACATTGAAAGATCGAACTGTGTGTGCCTAGCGGTATGTGAAGGTTGATGTTGAGGTCAAGGGAGTGTACGCCAGCACCTGAACCGTCTTGTGTTTCTGAGCCGTCAGTGTAGATGCGCACTTCATTGGCTCCTGACTGATCCCTTTCTTCCTCTACTGTTTGTATGATATAGTTTTTGTTGAACATAGGTTGGTTTGGTGTTCTGCGGGGCAGCGATGAGAGGCTGGTACTCAATCGCCCGGTCCAGGATTTTAGCGTGTGGACTGGTAAGGTTCTTGCCCCATATGCCTAGCATGCATTAGCCTGATGGCAGCTAGCACCGCCTCCTGCTGTATGTACAGGTCAAGGGGAGTTAGTTCAAGGGCTATCTCCATGGCTGCTGTTGGGGTGGTTCTCATGCAGCCAGTGGTAGCTGAACAGGCCAGTCGTTGGAAGCGTTGTAGTCTGGTAATGGTGGTCGAGAGTTCGGTCCTTGTCCACCAAACCAGAGCGCCATAAGCCAACATTGGCCTGATTACCGATTTGTATAACCACAGAGTGATCTTCGGAGAAAGCCCCCATGTTTTCCCTAACGAATTTAATACCATCTATTATGTAAATAAAAAGGAATGTCCTGACTGACCGACTCATCAACGCCCAGGCCAAAACCTTGGATCTAGAAAGCTGAAATTTTGCACAGAGGTTCCCTTTATAATGTAGACATTGAACCCATAAGGGAGTTAAATAGGGGATGAAAGTTCCGCGTGGGCGAAGCCGCTGGCAAAAGCTGGTCTAATATAAATGTTTAGAAGCTCTCATTAAATTGTCGCCATTTTGTATTTTTAACCGACTTCCAAAAGGAGGAGGTTCTCAATTCGTCGGAACCTTTTTTTTATGTATGTTCCTCGATTACTCGAAGATGGCTGGACCGATTTGAAATTTCTTTTTTTGTTTGAACTTACAAAAGACAGTTCCCCAAAAAACGCCTGTCCTTCACCACTTCCTAGTACTTTAGCTGGGAAGAAGAAGTGGCGCAACAAACTCCCCAGCAGCACAGCTGTCTGTTATGTTAGAAGAACTTGTGGCAGTAAGTGAGTGGCAGTGGGCAGGACACATTGCTCTTAGAATAATAGATGGCCGATGTGGCCGAAAGGTTCTGAAGTGGCGACCGCGTTCCGGAAGACGAAGAGTTGGAAGTCTTCCCACAAGGTGGACCAATGACCTTGTGAAGGCCGCAGTAATCCGCTGGGTGCCGGAAACACAGAGTCAGCAGAGGTGGAGGAGCTTGGGTTAGGCCTATGTCCAGCAGTGAAAGTTTTTGGCTGAAACGATGATGATGATGAAATTGACGTGTTAAAGTGTCTTTAAAAGATGGACTTACAGAAATAAACATATAATTGACTGTGTCCCAGGAGTGCCTGGGCCCAGGCCCGCCGGCCACGTTCGTGGTGTCGCACTGGGGCGCGCGGCGCGCCGTGCTGTGGGACGGCGCGCCGCTGGCCAGCCAGTTCGCCGCGCTGGCGCAGCCGCAGGTCAAGGACTTCCGAGTCGAGGTTGGTCAAAAACTATGCACGGGGAAGCGCTAAAGTAACCCGCAAAATTCTGCTTTCACGAATTTTCTTTCAGGTTATGCCATCATCATCACATGCCTTGCCTTTGCCCAACTATGTTTGGGTCGGCATCCAGTCTAACCATATGCAGCTGAATACCAGTATTTTATATGGAGCGACTGCCTATCTGACTTCCACAAACCAGTTACTGGGTAATACGATACCCCTTGGTACGACTGGTTATCAGTAAAACTATCAAAGATCCATGAATGACAGCCGGGACCAACTTTCAGGTTATTTATTGTTAAAAATTTGAATTGCGACCGTAAAGAATATGTATTTACAATTATAATCTTTTAAACAACTCCTCTCACCGAGAGGAGGCCTGTGTCCCAGTAGTGGGAACATTATAGGCTGATGATGATGATGATGATGATGATGATGAAACAACTCCTTTTTAACAACAAAAATTGCATTTTGCAGGCCACCTTTTGGCATCCCCTATAAGCCTTTTTCACTCTTCTTCTATCTATGTTTTGTCTAGCACACCAACATTAATTTTGATGAGCACTTAGCAGCGATTGATATACAGCTGCATACAGTTAGACTAGAAGTCGACCTCAGCACTACTGCTGCCGGACCCTTTGGGAACTAACTGAGTCGTTATGTTATGTTATTAATTTGTTGTATAAACTTCCCAGGTACAGGCATACAGAGCGGCCCGCGTCCGTCTGCTCTTGCCGCCAGGGTTCAGAGAAACAGACGACCTGCCACTACCACTGGTGTTACATGTGTGAGTTAAGCTTAGCGTTTTATTTAAAATTGAGTCAAATAAAGTTCACCAAAGCACTCATTCTTTCCAAGAAAACCAACATATCAGTGGAGAATAAATACCGAAATAACTTCAATAGTATAAGATTTAGGATGATAAATGGATGGTAAGTAACTATAAAAACATTCAACCATACGCACACTGTAAGAGCACGGTCGCTCGGACGTAGAAATGTCATGGCAAGATTATATCGCGCTCTTGATTTTGTACTCTCAGTATTGAACAAAGCAATGAGATTCCAGCGAAGCATCCCAGTGCAATATCGCAATATCTTCTCGTCCCAAATACCGCAGTGTCTCAAGACGAAAGCCTTTGACAAGTGCGTGTTGCCATTGATGACTTATGGTACAGAAACGTGGTCGCTCACAGTGGGCCTTATCAGAACGCTTATAGTCACCAAAGGCAATGGAGAGGGCTATGCTTGGAGTTTCCCTGCGTGATCAAATCATGAATAAAGAGATCCTCAGGAGAACCAAAACAACCAACATAGCCCGAAGAATTGCCAAACTTAAGTGGCAGTGGGCAGGGCACATTGATCGCGGAACAGATGGCCGATGGGGCCGAAAGGTGAACGCGTACCGGGCGACGTTGAGTGGGAAGGCCTCCTACTAGGTGGACCGATGACCTTGTGAAGGCCGCGGGAATTCGCTGGATGTGGGAAGCACAAGACCGGTCGAAGTGGTTTGCACTTCGACCTGTCCACATCCACTGCTGGTCATAGGCCTCCCTCAGGCTCTGGGGGAGGCCTATGTACAGCAGTGGACGTCTTTCGGCTGAAATGATGATGGTGGTGATCCCAGTACGTCCTAAAAACATACTGTTAGATTTTTTCTGGCGCTAAGCAGTGCATTGTCCTTACAGTAGTGTGGAAGTCCAAAGAGTTCTCAAGTGTGACGTTGAACAAACTATTGCTCATAATGATGATCTTGTCCAGGTCTGCGCAGCCAGGCGGCCAGCTGGTGACAGAGCGGTGGAAGCCCAGCTGGGGATGGTACCTGGCGGCCGCGAGGAACTTCATCGTCGCTGAAATAGACGCCAGGGGTTCCGGAGGACAGGTAACCTGACCTGATTTGATTGTCACTGCTGGGCAAAAGCTTCGCCCAATCCTTCCACCCCAAAATTATGAGAACATTTTGATTTTTCTGAATTTAATTTTACTACTTGCAGGGTGAGGAACTTAGAACAGAAATCTATCACAAGCTTCTGTCAGTAGATGTTGAAGATCAGATTGCAGTTTTGTCGTAAGTATTTTTTTTAACAAAATATGATTAGCAAGTACCTAATAAAATTGTTATCTGGGCTCATAGTTTCATACCATTTGCAGGCAGTTTGAGTGTAGGACAGGTCAAGTTGAAATCGCTTGACATTCGATATGATCGTAATGTCATGGCATGTCATTATCTGTCAAATAAAGACGTGTGGATTCGGGGAGATCCCCGTCAGGAACAAAGCTCCTTACGCTTTTTCTTCAATTCCGAAAATAACGTCGTTTACTCTATCTTTAAAATACTCGCTTCAGCACCCTCGATAACCACGAAAACGACACCGATGATGAAAACTTCAAAAAAATTCGTCTTCAACTCACTATTGGCTTAGCATTCTCGAAAAAGCATGAAAACGATACCCTTGAGACGAACCAAAAACAAAATGTAAGGGAGCGGGGCACCATCTGCCTTTTTACGAAGCGTTTCGTTGTTTTTTCATACCCATATAGCTTTAAGCTGGATAATGCGGAAGAGCTCAAATTCGCGATCTCGATTCGACCGATTTCGGCTATATTGTCACTACAGCTGAAATCTGCACGTTAGGATTTCCACAGAAACAACAAGAAAATTAAAGGGAGGTGCAAGTCTGTCTGTAAAAAGAGTAATTTTTTTACCAGTACGCAAACTAAAGCATGCAAGGTAAACTTTGCAAACAAACAACAAATCAAATCAAATCATTTATTGGTTTGCAAACATGGATAATATAGTACATAGATGTTTTATTTATTTTATAAGTCCTCCGTGTTCTACCGTCACATGGGCATGCAAATCATAATATATTATTATTGAAATTAAGTACATAAATTAATAATTTTAAAATAACAGTAAAGAAAATTAAATACAAGCTACGAATTCATGTCAAATCGTTTGAATTTCAGTAAAAACGTCACAATAATACGAAAATGTCAAATTTCAACCAGGTTAAAGTAATACAAAAAAAATAAAAATGTCAAAGGTCACAAGATATACTAATTAAATAGAAATAATTTTTTTTTAAGAAAAATAGCATGTCAATCGGTCAGTGATTCATCATTAAGGAATTCGTCAATTGTGTAATAACTTTTTTCTATTAATATCTCGGTTAGTGCCCTTTTGAAACCAGTCATAGTTTTAATAATATTAGGTATACAAATAATTGAGAAATCTGTAACTTTCACTCTCCAACCTCTTAAAGGGAGGTGCAAGTCTGTATTTCTTGCGGATAATAGGTTTAAATAAATATACATAAATGTTAAAGGTTGTGATTTTATCAAGCATGAGGAATATCGGACTAAAATCACCACTTAAATAAAAATAAATAACCTTTAAATTCGTTACTTTTCATGTAGAGAGTTTCCAAGACTTACATAATTCATTAATTGTAACAAACTTATCAGATTTGGTGTAGAGCCAAGCCCCTAAACCTTCAAGTATCAAGTAGTTAACACAATTACTTTTCTATTGTTATCAGACTCAATGAGTCTGTCTAACAGCCAAGGGGAACACTACAAACCTCACATCGTGGTCAAAACATATGGCTTGGCCGTTTCATTGATCTTGTATGGTCTCATCGCCGCAAATTTTCTGCTTACCCTGTAACCTACTTTGGACCGCGTCATAATTTAGCATAACAAAATAACATGACTAACGAATTTCAATATAGTGACCTTATGACGGTGTAGCTATCAATAACTTAGAGAACTAATCGCCTTCTGCAGCGAGTACAGCATTGTTACTTACTCTTAACATAAATAAACTTAACTACATAGTGCATCTTAGTGGAACATATTTCAGTATTCTAACTGAACTTACAGACCTTCACGACAAATCGGTGAACCCGAATAGAACTATTGCATGACGCAATAATAAAGACTTAATTTCTTACAATAAGGAACGCCACGAAACGGCAAAACTGTACATTTTGACCAAGATTCGACGTGATAGAATTAAGCTTTGAAGCTTTGCTCTACATTCGATCTGGTAAGTTTTTAATAGTAAAAGCGTATAAGCAAAGCATACATGCATAAACTCACGCTTCCTTCCCGGATGGGGTTTTTTTTTTGTTTGGGATATCATCAAATAACTTCTCCCGCTCTGGGTGGAGCAGGAGGGCGTGTCAGACTTTTACTGACTAAAACCCACCCGTGTTCCCTCAGTAGCCCGTATGCCAGGGGCTGTGGTATCTGTTTCGAACAAAACCCGCACCCCTGGCAGGCATCGGCCCTTGCGGGCCCCATCATTTTGTGCTGACCGATCGGCAACTCTATCGCTATTCAAAAATAGCACGTCATTAGGTGGCTACTATTGTCAAAATGTATAGTAACACTACGGGTATTTAATTCACCGTAACATGCAAACAACAAAAACGGTTACATTTAGCTTTGTATTAGGTACAACAAAAACGAGATGGAGGAATATTGCACATTGTGTTTGGTTTTCAGCTCTTACATTTTCTTGTAATTAATTCTTTACTTTTCTGTATTAATTTTAGAATGATAGTAAGTATTGTTTATTGATAAGTCAGTAAGTTAAAGCCGACTTCTCTTCGGCTTGTCTCTTAGAAAAATTGACAACTCGCCGCTGTCTGCTACGATCCTTACATACTCCATTTGCCTCGTTTATGTTAATACATCTAGTCATACACGCACGCCGATTGCAAATGCACCTGGTATTTCTGAAGAACATCACCAATAAGGTCACTACATGTCCTCCTAGGGCGTCTCCTCCCGGCGTTTCCACTCACATCTGCCTTGTAACATTTGTTAACCTGTTGTTAGTCGTTCTTCATTCATCCTTTCAATATGACCAAACCATATGCCCGCCTATTAATAGATAGTGCTACTTATAACATTCTACGTCGATCACCCAGAGCTAAGAGTACTGAGGCATGTTATGTTACCTCCGCAGCTACCTGCGCGACAACCTGAAGATGGTGGACGGGTCACGCGTGGGCGTGTGGGGCCGCGGCTACGGCGGCGGCGCGGCGGCGGCGCTGGCGGCCGGCGACGTGCGCAACGTCACGCGCTGCCTCGCCGCCGTCGCGCCGCTCACCGACCTCAGGCATCACAGTGAGTCGCTACTCCACCTGACCATGTCTATCCTGCTGCCCGCCATCGTATCATCCAAAAGAAGTCACCCAAGGAAAAGGACAATAAGACCAGACAAAGCTCAAACTTCAAACATATAAAATTGAGACTTTGAATGATAATGTCACTTATCCTAGACATTCATGTAGGTAAGGTTTTTCATAGTGCAGCTTAAACTTCTATAAATTTTTGCAGACTCCTACTGGACGGAGCGCTACAGTGGCTACGGCTCGACGTGGGCTGGCACGCTGGGCGTCAACGCCGTGTGGCGTAAGGCTGGCAACCTTCCACCTCGAAGAGTTCTCCTGGCACACGCAGCAGCAGACCTCACCGCGCCGCCGCACCATGCGTTAGCGCTGGGGAGAGCATTGATCAGGAATACTGCGCTGTATACACATCAGGTAGGATCCTGAACCCAGACTAATTTAGCTCATTATCTTCATTAAGCTGAAAAGCCTTAATGCATCCACACTGCTATCTGTCATGTCCCTCCCGCAACCTGTTTAAAATTACTCTATTCTGTAAAAAGGTCACCCTCTCTTTTTCAACTAACATAAATTGAGCTGTCATTCCAAGTGATGCTAGACACTATTGACAGAAACTGTCACACTATAGGCAGAAGAGAGATTGGTGATTGCCACTGGGAACCCAGAACCTTAAAAGCTATAGATACCTACTTCGTGATTTACTTTGGACCGTAGTTCTTTAATGCAGCTTGGTGTAGGAGTAAACTGGTAGAAATCGTTACCTAGCGTAAAGAGTAAGTGTTGATAGTTTATCTTGGTTAACAGAGGACGCTCAAGCCCGTTAAGTCACAATGAAAATCGAAGATCGCAAAAAAAATCGTCATGGCTGTCGTTTTCAGGGTTTTTGAGGGTGCTAAAGCTGATATCGACGTCAACATGAATTTCTAAGATGGCGACAACTGTATGAGAGCTTCTAAAAACGTATACTCGATGGCTCTGTATTAAAAACGCGTATCAATTTCCCACTTTCCCTATCTCTATATCTCTTCTTTCTCTATCTATTTCTTTGTCTATTATTGATTTTTTATCTCTATATTCAAGTATGTGTGTGCATGTGTTCAATCCAGACTCGGGCCCCCAGACCCCACACGTTTATTATTATTACTTAAACTGTTAACCGACTAGGTAAACAGCGGGTTTATTTACTGAAGTTACGGCAGATAAACAATTCAGAACCACTGTCGATTATTTAAATCAAATCAAAATAATTTATTTGCATAAAATGTGGTGGCTCCTGTGTCAAGAGATGTTACATACAAAATTCAGTGCAAAGACGGCGAATGTCTCCATCACACACATATGATCACACTCCACCCATTTCTCATTGTTGTAAAAAATGTGTGACTTGTTTCAATCATTGTGTTCCAGGTGTACCCGGACGAAGGTCACAGCTTCGAGCGCTCCACAATCCACCTCCACAAAACGATGGAGCAGTTCTTCGACGAGTGCTTCGGACCAGTCGAGGTGGCCGACTGGGACACCGGCGGCGTTGGAGGCCTGTTCCCTTTCAGAGACTAGTCTTACGATGAGGGGAGTGACCAGGCCTCCCCCTAACTCTACGGAGAAATTGATCAAGGATTGGATACAGGAATCGATGTGATTAATCGATTCTTGAGTGGTGGACTTTAAAGATGATTGTTTGATTCCTGGGTGCTGTTTGGGTCAAGATGGACGAGCATTGAATAGTTATGCATTAGCTACTATTTGCAATAGGTATTTAGATATTTTTTTGGAAATTAATTTGAATTACGTAGTTACAGCAATATTAAAGTTACAGATATTTTGTTGATGTTAAAAGATGCGTACTACGATAAATAATGGGCGTGATACAATAAAATCGTAAATACTTTCCGCTCTTCGACAAGAGATGGCGTGCATTTAAAGAAGTTTTCTCTAATCGGGTAGTGAGGAAAGTTCTTGCTTGCTACGAAACGTTATGGACGAAAATTTAGGAAAAAAAAATTACTTATTATATGTGGCTTGGCAGGATTCCATAAATGTATTAAAATGCCAAACTTTGACTTCCATGATTTGAAAATTATAAAAATTAGAAAGCGTGTTTGTGTCTAAAGAAAATGATGTTGAGCAAATTACAAAATTAAGATTCGGGCGTTTCTATGTTTTAGCTAGAAAATCTTTATGTCATTAATTTGTGTACATACCTTCTTATGTAAAATATTGAGTACCTATCTAATAAAACGAAGTTTAAAAAGCGGTGAAACCATGTTTTGACCACAATGACTTGCATGCGAATGGTGGGCCGTTTATAGAAGGTTTAGAAAGCCGAGTTTAATAAAATGTAATGCTAAAAGCATTACATTTTATTAAACTCGGCTTTTATGTTAGGTCGGGAAAATTAATTGTGAAGCAAATTGACTACCAAACTAAATTGTCTGTGTGCATCACAACACTAATTATTTGACAGTTGTATAAAATGAACTGAACTTGATTTATCTCATGTGTGTGATGCTGTTGTATTTATATTGTATTTAATTTTGTGTGATTTTGTATTTATTATTGAATAATTAAGAGATGTTTTCAATCATGGGTTATGTGGTACCTGATTTACCTGAAATAAATGATCTTTTATTTTTTGTTAAATAAACCTAAAATTGTTGTATAAATTCGCAGTAATACCTTGCCTAAATATTTTTGAAAACCAATGTTGAATTTATATGTTTTTGGAGTTCTTACTTAAGTAAATGGCTATATAGCCCGGCAAATTGATGTAGCACGTCAATTTGGTACTTAACAATTTATTTTCTGGCTGTACAAGTCATGTGGAAAATAAACAGTAGCTAGGTACAATCGACGTTCATTATAAAATCGTGCAGTTATCTGTAAGACCTACAGACAAAATGGTAGATTAATTTTTAACCAATGACGATCAATAAAATAGGACATGAGTAAAACATTGTTTTAAACTTATCTGAAATATTTCAGTAATGGTGCATAACTGTGTTAGCGGTTATAAAATAACAATTTATAATGTATAAGCCTAAATACGTCGCTAACTAGATAAAAATAAAACAATAAATGTTTACGGTCGTTGGTGTGTTAGGAACATTATAATTATATCGTATTAATTTTTAAATAAAATATTACGTGAATATGTTTTGTGGACAATTTTCGGCAAAAATAATATCGTGCGTATGACAAATAAAATGAGCCTTTACTTTACAAATAATGTTTTGCTATCTCTAATACCTAATTTAAAATACCTATCTACACCTTACTAAAATATACCTAGATGTAGGTAATTTAGATATGACAAATGATTATGTAATACGACATTCCATTAAACAATACGATATTGCGTTAACTGTTTCTTCTGTGCCTAAAATTGTCCACAATCTAAGTAACGGGATGAAAAATATCCCTGAAAATTTTCTTATGATTACTATAAGGAGAAGATAACTTATTTTAGTGTAATGTATCAACTTTTATCTATCTATACATTTCTATGTCGCTTTCAATGTCAGAGAAGTAGCTTTAAAAGTATACTTAGGCACGTGAACGTCTAAATGAGATATTATTTAGTTTTGACTATTCTAGTCGTAAAATCTAGTCACTTAGTCTAAAAATCTATGTATCTGTATAATTTGGGCACAATGTCTTGATCTCTTTCCTAATATTATTGTGTCTTTAGGCTTTCATATGTAGTACAATAATGGTTTGTAGTGAACTATTTATCATAGAATTAACTCTTTAGATACCTCACGGCAAGGATAGTAAACCGTATGTAACTTATAACTTGGACCACAAACTCCTACGCCAATGAGCATGATAATTTGTACTGCATATGATTGACACATAATATCTGAATGCCAGTCGTTTACCTACTTGTTTGTCAGGCTCTATCTCGTAATTCAATTATGTGTATTTGCGCATACGAACACATATACCTATTTGTCGTGTTAATTCTTTGTCTTATTTGAAATCTTATGTCGTAAACTGTCGTAACGGGCTGGCATTCAAACATTTATTCACCTCCAGCGCCTTTCTCACTATTTTAAAACTAAAATTAGTTTTAAATCCTATTTATTTGTTTTAAACTTATAAAAAAAGGTATAAAATATGAATTTGTTAAAAATTAAATAATATTCAATCGATGTTGAGACTTAAATTATTAAGAATGTGATAGGTGTTTTTAAATAATTTATATTATAATTACTGTAACGATTAATTGGAATTTATTACATTTTAATTATGTAACCATTTTGGCGGGTAACATAGTAGTTAAAATGTAGGTTATTCCTACTATTTGTCCAACAGTATTTTTGTAATTTATGAACAAGATCTAAATTAAGTTATGATATTATAAAGTTACAAGTCCCAGTACCTATTGATATTTAATGTAGGTAAATGAAAAATACCGCTAATAATAAAATCAGCAGCCGGTCTTTCGACCAACAGACCAATGAGGCAGGCTATTGAGATTGAAATTAAAGTAAAACAGTATTAAGTATAGGTAATCAATCACAATTAATGTTGGCCATATTAATAACATTCAATGTAATAAATCCATAGCCACATCATGTGCTTAATTATGAAGTTAATGCGTGAAAACGCAAATAAAATCACAAATAACTCTGCCAGAGCGATATTTCCCTGAATACGACAATTTGCCATGCTTTATCATACGGGAGTGACACTTAATTAACATTGATTAAATTCAAGATTTATTAATGACTAGCAGCCCAACAGTAAAATCATTTTTCAAATCGGTTCAGTAGTTGCGGAACCAATTCAATGAAAACAAACAAAGAATCAAATTTTTCCTCTTTATGATATTAGTACACACGGCTACACATCGAGCGATATATTTCCAGCTAACGCTGATCTCGCACTTTACAGAAATCCTATACAATGCGAGATAAGCTTATACTGGAAATGTATAGCTTGATGTGTAGCCGTGCGTACCTATTTAACTATTACATTCAAGATGTTATCTTTGAGATACTGGAATGGTATCTTGTCAAAAGATTGAATTCTAAAAAGCCAAATATCTTGTAACTTTATAATATTAAACGGACAAATTCTACAATACGCTTACTTCGTGGCAGTTTTCCACTCAGCCTTTAGGTTGGATCCAAATTAAGATCGATTGTAGATACCTAGGCTACAGAGTTGCCACCCGTCCCGATTTTGCCGGGACAGTCCCGATTTCGAAGACATTGTCCCGCGTCCCGACGGCCTATCGATTTTGTCCCGATTTTTGACAATATGCGACAGGCTCAATCAATTCATTCACTGGTACCCAACCCAGTCACGCGCCACCGCGTCATCTACTGCGCGCCGCATGTACCGCGTTCGTTTTCGCCTCCTCCCGCGCGCGCAGCAATCTGTGGACTCTGTGGTTGTACTTTGCGGCGAGTTTCTTTCTTCGTTGAGTTGAGTGAAAAAATTACATTCGCAATATGCGCATGTCTTGTTCAGACTTCATAAATAAATACAAAAATGATATAGATTTACTAAAAGCGGCTCGTAACAATAAGAAATACACATAGAAAAAATAATTATATAAAATAAATACAAATATAAACACAAAATAAAGTTTCATTTTCTTTTGACTGTCTCATGGGTAATTTTTTTTTTCACCAATCTCCGAACGTCTCTTATGGATGCCCGATCGTCCCGTTTTTTTTCCCCTAAAGGTGGCAACCCTGCTAGGCTATGCCAATATAAAGGTTGCCAAAATACTGGGCCTATCGGTATATTACACCGTGACGTCAAAAAAGTAAAAGGTAGGTACTCTTTCCTTTAAGTCAGATCCAACCGGATTGGGTACAAAATTGGGACGTGTGTAAGCACCTAAGTAATAGTACCTAAATAGTATATGAAAGGATGCACGTAGTTATCCGCGATGTATCCCCATAGCTGAGAATCACAGTAGTGGTGATATTTGTGTATATGCTCAGGAGAACGGCATTGTTTATGTTGAGACGTTGTTTTTTATAAAAAATATAGAGAAAATTTGTTCCGAAAAGCATTTTGTTTTATTCAAAATTTCAAACCCTCGGCGTTGTTAAGTTTACCTGTCTGCCATTTGCTGTTTTACGGCGAAGGACGGACCTCCA
Source organism: Polymixis flavicincta (assembly GCA_949987655.1). Classification (NCBI taxonomy): domain Eukaryota; kingdom Metazoa; phylum Arthropoda; class Insecta; order Lepidoptera; family Noctuidae; genus Polymixis; species Polymixis flavicincta. Next base: position 23,728,107 of record OX465188.1, on the reverse strand, counting down.
AATGACGAACCGCTTTTATGTTTGCCTGGTAGAGCCATAGTGCTTGCTGAACCAGTACGAAGTAAAATTACCTGTCTGCCACTTGCCATTAGACGGCAAATGACTACCAAAGAGGATGAAGCCTAACTACTTTTGATTTATGTACGCCTGGTACTATTGTGGTGTGTGCTAAACCAGTTGACCTGTCTGCCACTTGCAGTTGTTATACGGCAAATGAATGACCACTGTTAAAGCAGTTCCCTTCCGTTGGCTCAAGTTAACTCGGCGCAATTTGTAGACAGTTACCTACATTAACTACTGTTACCATAAGTTTTTTAACAGGCGTTTATCTTTCTGTAATTTAATCCTTGTTCAATCAATGTGAGGTTAGTTAAAAAAAAGTATGTGTTTCGAATGACGAAGCCTAACCGCTTTTGTTTCATGTACGCCTGGTACTATTGTCAGTATAGTTGTGCCACGACAGCCTCAAAAACTATTGACTTATTGAGGCTATTTGCATAATATAATATACATACATTTGCTTAGTTAGACTCACGCCATTTTCGCATGAGGGTAGGCAGACACTACGGAACATCACTTGCTACTGCTGCGGCTATTTGCATAATTATTTGTCGTGGTATGACCTCAACAGCATGTCTACCTCATATTCAGTTTGCTTCTTTTTGAGAGGCATGTGTTGTGAGAACAATATTGGCTAAACATTAAAGTCAGTTGTTGTGTGGAATTGCAATTTATTTATCTTACACAGATATTATCACTTATATTACAGTTGTCTATTCTAAGCCCGGAGTAACAGCGTCCTGCAGGCATAGCACCCTACCGTTACCTAAAAACAGAAAAAAATAACATCACAATATAGTATTTACAGTTTTTACATTTTGAAGGAATGTTTTGGGCTCATAGGGCGCTGAGCGGACCATGGACAATGTGGCCGCGATGACACGGAGTAAAATGTACTATCTATGCAAAATTTGTACACAGAGGACAAACCGACCGCGTCGCCCATACTTGCCGGATACGTGCTCTCTCTCTCGAGTGACTAGTAGTATAAATCAATTACAATTCTGTACATGTTCCGTGTGGTGCCGGACGTAAGAGAATAGTACCATCCAATTTCTTCCCGTGGGTGTCGCAGGAGGCGACTAAGGTTCTCTATGTATTTTACCACCATACTGCGATCGCCAACCCAAGTGTGGCGATTATATTATTTTGGGAGGCCTCTGTCCAGCAGTGGACGTCTTTAGGTTGAAATGATGATGATGCTGAAGTACATATTTGTTACGGTGGTAGCATTTCAAATTTCAATCATCATACAACCGCTTAGCATGATGCTTTCTATTTCTACTCAAAAGTAGAAAAAAAAATCGCTTGTCTCCATTTCTCAGTGAAAAACTGTCAACTGTCTATACGGAAACGTCATTTTTGTGTACTCTTCCAAAGACAAAACGCTTGTCTATGGTTCTCGTACTAAGCCTGCCGATGCTGACCTAAATATTGCAACAATCAATCAAAAGTCATTTGAGTCAGCACTATTTGAACGTCAAATTACATAAAAAACAGTCCCCCAAAAGGCCCCCGGCCCTTCCCCGTACGTACCGCAAGCCAGTTTACTTCCAGCGGTTGTTCTCGTAGTCCCACTTGCTGGCGAGTCCATCGATGGGGTTCATCTTGAGGTCCAGCATGCGCTTCAGTTGCGCCTTCTGGTTCTCTTCGCTTAGAGACTCAGGGATAGGGCTGTAGACTGCGGACGAACGAAAGAATTTGGTTAATAAAACACAAGCATAGTGTGACAATGACGAATGACTATATTTGTTGGTGACTGAGAACGACTTACTATAATGGGTTAATTATTAGAAGGGGGGTAACTCCTATTCATATAAAAAATTTACCACTGTTTGTTGGTAAGCACTCGAGAACGGCTGGACTGTTTTTTTGTGGATTTTAGAAAAAGAACTCTTGGGAAATTTTACCAGAAAATCGGAAATTGAGGAAAGAAAGAAAAAGTGTTTATTGTGGCTCGCACAGGAAGATCAGCTACTAAAATAAACACACAATAGTATAAAAAATCTGAGGAAAAAGTGGAAAGTGCTTTTCTTCTGTGGGATCTTTGCACGAATTATTGTTTGGACAGGACCAAGTCAGTCCGGTCAGTTAGCATTGAGTTCAAGCTAACTCACCTAATTATTAACCTGCAACCTCAGTTTAACTTCAATAACATTGGTTTACTTATGTTTTTTCTCTTCCTACAGTGACATGGCGGACAAACAAAACTAGCCGTAAAACGACTGGCTCCTTACCAAAGATCTTCATAGCCATGTAGATCCAGAGTGCCACCGAGGCCATGGCGAGCGACCAGCCGAGCACGCCCTTCCACTCGCCCGTGGGCGCCTGGAACTCGGCGAAGGTCTGGCAGAAGGAGGCGCGGTACAGAGCTTTCTTCTCTTCCAGGGTCAGCTTGCGCCAGTCTCCCTTTTCTTTCTCACGCAGGACCTGGTGGCACAGACATTCCCATTAGAGGGGACCGCAAGCAAAATTATAAATCGTTAACATGAAATTGTAAAGAACATTTACAAGCTCCTTCCCCTCGGACATGCATCACGAGCTGACGTGTTTTTGGACGCCACACAGATTTAAAAATTTAATTAGTTTTCGAACCACATAAATTCGGAATAAAAACTAGGAGTGCATAATCGCTGAGAAGCTCAACTCGGTTGCGGTCACCGTCCAACGACAAGCCCCGCCTCGCAGTGTACCACTCTGCTGGTATCCTGCTATCTCTCTCGTGCAGCGCAACGCCCACCAGCGAAGATAATAGAAGACATCCTCCCACTACACTCCGCCCTTGCAAGCGACGTCGTCGGTTGACCTACTGCTTTATGCCTCCGAAGTACCAGGTTCACATAAATCGATAGGAGCACACTTAACATAGTTATGTCAGCTAGAAAACGCTTTATGCCTTCGAAGTATTCCTCTGGGATATCTTCCGAACTCCGCGCGGGCGAAGCCGCTGGCAAAAGCTCATAATAAAATTAATTCCAAATGGTTTTTATTAAACTACTGCATTTTCCTACGTTTACGGGGTATAATTGTCTTTTTTTGTTATTTTCTTGTACCTTTGAAATGTTCGAGTGAATTGCCCATTCAGTATCCGGATTTTTTTTACGCGATTTCTGTTTATAATTAATTTGGCAAAGTAATAAAACTGACAAGTTTGGATTTAAAAAAACAAACTCGCTATACATATATCCACTTGAAAATCCACAAAAGGCCGGCTGTCATCAATTTTGTTTGCTGGTCCTTACATTATATTACAGGCCCTATTACAGGTATACTTATATATTAAGTGTTCCTAACAGAAATCGAAAAATTATAATAATTTGTGGCCAACTCAACTACCTTTCTGGATGCCAAATTTTAACTTTCTAGATCATCTAGAACTGGGTTAGGTTAGGTTAGGTTAATCTATAGGTCAGTCAGTGATAAAAATGACGATTTTTGGACGTTAATATCTAAATAACTGCTTGATTTGAGGTGTGTGCACCTCTCCTCACCCCACTGCTCCACGGCCGCCGCCGAGACATGTTTATGTGAAATAGTTTTTGAGTTATGAGGGAGGAAAAAGTGGCTCCAAATGGTTCGTGTACACACGATGCTTCTCGCCAGTTCTGTTAGCTTGAACTTGGCTTGACACGCTGCTGTGTGTCTAGATTATACAGGAAAAGTTTTCCAGTGCGCAAATTGTAACCATGAATTCAGCATATCATTCTAGACCCCCTAGCGCAGAAATTTTTCGCCGGTTATACAAACAAAAATCAGACTAAGCAAGCAAAGTACCTACTATTACTTACAGCCACACGGGTTGCCCGATCAGTGTAAGCTAGGCTTGCCGTGGTTGGTCCGTGGATGGGTGATCATGCTTAACAAGGACTCTCTCCGTTAACGAAATCACATTATGTAATTAGTCCGGGATGTCATTCATTCGTGAAAATTTTGACAGTCGTCACGGTTCGTCAGAAGCACAACAACCAGTCGAAAGTCTGACAACCAGTCACAGTGACAGTCTGTCTTAGGGGTGTGGAGGTCAGATAGGTAGGCAGTCGCTCCATATAAAATACTGGTATTCAGCTGCATGAAGTAAGACTGGAAGCCGACCCCCAAAATAATCAGGAATAGGCTAGTAGGCAGATAATGAGTTTACCTTAACGTCGGGTGTTTCTCCACGGAAGCGCACGGCAGGCATGGGGAAGTCGGGCCTGTCCATGTAGTTGGGCTGGCCGTTGAAGCCGTAGCCGACCCACTCGCGGTTGCCGATCTGAAATTATTACAATATCTTTTTTACGAACACTTTTACACGTCAATCATATTTTAAATACAACATGAGGTTGGCTTGAAGGAATAACGGAATTACGATTTCTTCCCTCCGAGCTTTCACACTGAGTCGCTAACATGAGCCTTTAATCTTTCGTAAAGTAATATGGTTAAGTTGCTAAGTCAGAACTTAACTAAGAAATTCTTAAACATACTATACTGGCATTACTGACTACACCCCAGCATTTAGCCAGCCGCTTACAGTTGGTGTAACACGTTTTTACGGCTAACTGCGTCATAGAAAGTTAGACATGAACCTAGACGTTGTCAAAGTTTAGTGCAAATACCCTATATGAACCCCTATACGGGGCGCCGGTGTGGGCGCCTACATTGAGGCGCCAACCAGCTCGCAAGCTGAGGGCGTCCCATAGGGTCATGGCGATCAGGATGATCCGGGGATATCGCACGATCTCCGGCGAGGCGGCGGGCCTCCTTGCCGGATTACCGCCATGGGATCTGGAGGCAAAGGTCCTCGCGCAAATATGGGAGTGGCGCGAGGAGGCCAAACGCCGGGGCGTAACTCCGCTGCCGCAGGAAATTGCGGCACAGCGGACAGAGCTCCGGCGGGATCTCATGGTGACATGGAGAGAGCGATTGTCGCAACCCAGTGCTGGGCACGCCACGATTGCGGCGGTAAGTCCCCTCTTTGAGGAGTGGTTTGAGAGGCGGCATGGCGTCCTCACCTTCCGCCTGACGCAGGTCCTCACCGGACACGGTTGTTTCGGGAGGTTCCTGTTTCGGATAGGGCGGGAGGAAACGCCCGGGTGTTTCCACTGCGAAGATCGCCCTGAGGACACGGTGGAGCACACGGTGGCGGTCTGCCCTGCTTGGGCGGAGCACCGCCGTGTCCTCGTGGAGGCGATCGGCGGCGGTGATCTCTCGCGTCCGGCCCTGGTCCAGGCCATGGTACGGAGCGAGAGGGCATGGGGAGCCGTCACCTCCTTCAGCGAAGCAGTGATGCTCGCGAAGAGGGAGGCGGCGCACGTGAGGGAGAGGCAGCATATGCGCCCTCGCGACCCCAGCCGCCGCAGGATACGGAGACGCCCTGGGCGTCGGGAATCCCAGGCCGATTTCCGGCCACCGTAGGCATGGGCTTGCGGACGGCGAGTAATGGGTAGCTCGCTGTCCGGTAAGGACCAAGCCCAAGTCGACGGCGCGTTGTGTTCCACGCGCGCCTCAAAGAGATGTCAGCACAAAAATGATGGGGTGCCTGTCAGGGGTGCGGGTTCGTTTGAAAGAGATACCACAGCCCCTGGCATACGGGCTAATGAAGGAACACGGGTGGGTTTTAGTCAGTAAAAGTCTGACACGCCCTCCTGCTCCACCCAGAGCGGGAGAAGTTATTTGATGATTTCCCACCCAAAAAAAAAAAAAAAAAAAAAAAAAAAAAAACCATACCGTTAATTTGATAAAGCTATTAAGCTTAGTGTCTGAAATATTAAATTTAATGTTGGTGACCCCGATTCATTGCTCGCAAGTGTACCGATCTGGCAATTGTTCCTCATTGTAATGTCCGATGGCTAACACAGTACCTAACATACCATCTATTTAGTAAGAGCTTTAGATATTGGAAAATAACCTACGGGAACATACGGAGATTTAAACATAACTTTTTCCGACATCTTAAATCGTCATATTTTAGTCAATTTACACAATACCTTAAAGAATTATATAGGTACATAATTTTATAACTAAATCTTTGTTATGAAACAGCCAGTCCATTGGTGAAAACCGTATGAACATCCGCGTATCGCGTTCGTACAGACGCTGGGGGGGGGTTGTTTTCTAATTATGTAGGTAGTGATATTTATGTTAAAAAATAAGGTTTGTTTTAGAGGCTATATTTATTTTAAAAATACGCACAAGTAAAATAAATACTGTAGAGACCTTCAATGCCTCAGGCATATTCTACTAGTCAACCTTGATCGTTATTATGAATGTCCTATGGCCTTTAGTTACGGTTCCTTACCTTGGAAACTTCGCCGAGGGAAGAGGAGGCGCGTGCGCACACCGGCACGCGGATCGCGTCAAGCACCGCACGGCGGAGCAAGAGATTGGCCATTTTGCTGTGGAAACAGAGACATTAGCCATTATTAACCAATGTTTAATCAGGGGACACGTTAATGATAGGTCATTTACCATACTATAGAATAGAACAGAAAATATTTATTCGACGCAGAAACAACACAACAGCAAACACATAAAAAAAGAGAACAATAAACATAACAAAAAATTGCAGTATCAGTTGTGCTGAGCGTGTCCATACCGAAAGGGTTGCCATCTCAGCATTTGCTAGGCGTGAGACACCCAGCGCTGGTTTTTAGTTGGCACCCCACAGAGACACACGGATGTAGCTAAATAAAAGTAAAATAATGCAACGGAAAATAGACCCTGGACCCTATGTACTTATAGTAAACCCACATTTTCCTTGTTGTTTCATCATCATCATTTCAGCCGAAAGACGTCCACTGTTGGACATACGCCTCCCCCAATTTGGGGGGTTTGCCATAATCGCCACGCTTGGTAGGCGGGTTGGTTATTTCAGAAAGACTTGAGTACCTATTTGTTTTATGAATTAACATATTTGTGATTGTTTTCTTTAACAGTAGAAGAATATTCTACAAGCATATTAAACAACCATGGCTCATGTGTCATGGGACTGTGAATGGGATAAGATTTAAAGTATGTTACCGCAGTGCGGAAACAACAAATTTGGAACCATGCACCTAGCTTCTGACGTTTCATAAGTGCCCAACTGCCCATGCAGGTTTATATGAAATAAAATATTTTGATTTGATTTGTAGGATTGATACAAATCAGATAACCTCAAGGAAAACTTCATGTTAAAGATAAGGGTCACACCCACTTTCATAGCCATCAAACATTAGGTACTCATAGTTTATAACATGCAAAACTCTAACTTTACCTATGTGACCTTTGAGCCCATTGAAAAAAAGGTTTAAAGTGTGACAATAGACTCACGCTATTTATTTAAAAAAATACATACAGTCAAACACATAACCGTCTCCTTTTTGGAAGTCAGTTAAAAAGAACACGCACTCAAAATATTACATGGAAATGTCACATCTGTTATGTATGGAACTTGAAATATTGAATACAACATGCTATACACAATATTTTTAAGTTTAATCATAAAATAAATCAATCAATCTGCCTAGCTTCTTGTCAACTATATTGGGGTCAGCTTCCAGTCTAACCAGATGCAGCTGAATACCAGTATATTACATGGATCAAGTGCCTATCTGACCTCTACAACCTAGTTACTGGGTAATACAATATATTTTGATGATACTGGTTATCAGACTTTATGGCTTCTGACTACCTGAAACAACTGTCAAAGATCCATGAATGACAGGAGGGACCAAAGGCTAAACTTGCTTTCTGCAGCACGGAGGGGTCTTGGTATGTAAATATATTCATTTGCTGGTTAAGCTTTGTAAACTTAACCTGATCAATCAGCCCATGCAGCTATTATTACTTAGCCACAAGCCCGCCTTTCAGTACAAAAGAAACCACTGCTTGAATGATAGTGTCCATCTGTTCCTAAATAATTAATTACTGCGTAATGTTGCAAGTGTTATGGATTTTCTTAAACAATGTCATAGTGATGACTATTTAAGTCTCGTTTTGTTCCAGTGTTGCAGCTGAGTGATTGATTGAATGAACATTTTTTCATTTGTAAACATTATTGTTCTCTTCATAAACATTGCTTGTGTGACTACAGACTAAATGTAGGTGAATTTCAAAACTATTATCTGAATGATAAAGTATGCTTACTAAAGTAGGTAGGTGATTATGATTGGTTTTATTAGCACACCTATGTGCAGCACAAGTACATGACAAATCTATGATAACTGATATAGTTTTGACTTTTACAGTGTAATTAATTATTAAATACTCGACAATCATTTAGTAATGATTTTATCAAAACAGTATCTTTCGGACAGCCCTAGCTCTTAAGCATGTTCACCACTGTACATTTAGTTTAATTAATGAAAAGAAGGTCAGTGAACAAGAATTTTTAGAGATAGCTAAGAAAAAATATTGATTACTTACTGCCAGGAGTAAGCTGTTAACAATTGTGATTATGTTTATCATAAAACCAGAAGATATTAAAAGCAAGATATCCACCTCATACACTTTGTATCATCCATTAGTTTAGATACAGGAAAATATATAGTGAAAATATTTGTTCTAAGAGGTTATGCTCGCAGCGATCAATAGGGAAGAGTTACATAACATGAACTTCATAGTCATATCAGTCACTATGATCTAATGAAAATAAATTATTAACAACGTCCTCTTGTAATTAACGTTACAGCAAGAAACAATAGAATCCTTGATTTCATTACGAAAATATAAAATTATTTTCAAATTCAGAATCCACTTACGTATTTGACAACCTATGTACTTCAGTATGTTATTTTTCGCAACTTACTTTATTGTATAAAGCTAATAACAACAATTTGAAACTAATATTAGGTAAGAGATCACAAAACACAGTAATTTTTAATAAAATAAGGCTTTTTTACCTCGAAAATGTAGTTTCTCTTGCAAAATAATCTTATCACCACCCAACAAGAATGAAAATTTAGAGCGCATTAGCGACATCTGCCGAGTAGGTAAGTACATTTTTCACGATTGATTTTGTAACGTTTCGGTGTACGCAATATCATTCTCCTGCCCTTATTGCAATTTATTTAGTTGGGGTCGGCGCAACATGTCTTTTTCTTTCACACTTCTCTATTAGGGACTACTCACACTTATTCAGCTCTATTCAGGTTTTGTCCATAGAAAACAACGACAAAAGCTGAAGAAATCCGAATAAGTGTGAGTAGTCCCTTAGTTGTCATCTCCGTAGTCACACCCTTTCTAATATCATACCATCATTCACACAATCCATCGATCGTTTTTTTGCTCTCCCCCTACTCGTATAGCCATCGTCATTCATGCTCAAAACTTCCTTCACGACATTTTTCTTATTCCTCCGTATCACGTGCCCATACCATGACGACTGATTTCCATAAAACTTTTCAGTTATCGGTGCCACTTTCAGACTTCTTCAAATGTACTCATTTCTTATTACACCCATTTGAGTAACTCCACACATCCCTCTTAACATTCCTTTCTCAGCAGTCCCAGCTGCCTCACATTCATCCCTTTATTGGCCCAACATTCTGACCCCACGATTACGTTAACGTTTCGGTTTAAGCATATGGCCAATAACAGTAGAACATTGACGGTGGCGCCACCCCGAATAAATGGTGGACGGAAACACCACACATTGCATTAGCTTGACTTGAAGTATACGTTGGTGTCACAATTCACCGATAGACTAGAATAACTTTAGTTCTACTCACAGTATCTATCTACAGTCCGTTCACAGTTTATCATACCTACTTTTAATTTTGCGTCTCTGTCAAAATTAAAGTGATATTTTCATATATATATATCTATCTTCTTTATCTATCTCTATCTATCTTCTATACCTACTATTAATAAAGAGGAAAGATTTGATTTTTTGTTTGTTTGTATTGTTTGCATTGAATAGGCTCCGAAACTACTAAAACGATTTGAAAAATTCTTTCACTGTTGGGAAGCTACACTATCCCCGGGTGACATAGGCTATATTTATTTTTATCCCGGTATTCCCACGGGAATGGGAACTACGCGGGTGAAACCGCGGGGCGCTGCTAGTAATTTAAACATCTATTCCTACCTTCACTTGTCTAACATGCACTTGGCCGGTTATAAAGTTATAGGTAATAGACTCTGTGGTGATATTTGTCATCGTAGTAATTACGGTTGATGTTGGGGTCACTGATGTCAGAGAACTGAGAACCGGTGCTCGATTATATTTACTTTTAAATTAGTAAAATAACTTTTAGTACTATTCATCCTATTTCATCCCACTTTCAAAGGCAAAGGTTTCCATCATTCCTCTTTGCTTTGCCTGCCGTAACTTGAAAGGCTGTAACCTGATAAATGTGGGTACCAATCTTGTCTCTATATTCAGCCCTACAACATGAGAAATAAAACAAAAAAATCCCGATCCAATATTTTATTACCTAAACATCCACACTACAACAGTTGACTCGAGGAGAGTTCTTCCTCGCTTCGAATAGCCGACTATAGAATCGAGTGGCGATAAAACGATCACCCGTGAAAGGCTTTCACCTTCAAATCGGCTCACATTTGGAAATAGGGTATTTTCCAATTTAGTAAAACTATTATATTTTAAATATTGGGACGATATATTTAACAGAAAAATAAAAATAGACTTATTTATATTCATTTTCTCAAATAAAAACAATTAAAATCAAATTTATTTTTCGTTGTTTTGAATTAACCACCAAAACGCTCCTTACGATGACTTTTAATCACGTGACATCGTGCCGTCAGCTTTGTGTAAACGGCACCGGTACAAATACTTAGTTTGGCGCAGTTTTAGAAATATTGATGCACAGAGGCACCGCACACCATTAATACGAGTATCACTTTCTATTCATTAAAAATCTTGTTATTTATAAACTCGACATTCACTTGTTTACTTAGTTACCAACTTCTTTAGTTTACACAAAGTCACGTGATAAAAAGTCATCGTAAGGACTTTTTGGTGGGAAATTCAAAACAACGAAAAATAAATTTGATTTAAATCGTTTCTAACTGAAAAAATGGATATCAATAAATTTAACTTTATATTTCTCTAACATATTTCGTCCCAATCTTCAAATTAGAATAGTTTTTAATAAGTTGGAAAATACCATATTGGCAGCGTCTAAGCAAACAAATCGAGTTGTTAGTAGTAGGTACCTACCTGAAGAATTTACTACTATGTTACCTTTGTTTACGGTAATCATGTCAAATGCTGAATCGAAACCGATAAAACCAGTGAAAAAATTATACAAATAGTCATCAGATATGAACCTAACCTAAACACATGAGTCCGATAATTGCCTGTCGAGTCTCGGCTCTCGCCTATGAATCTTGCATGAACATTCTCACCTTTCGGTGATCGAGAGCCTCTCGTGAATGTTGCTTGCTTTGAACACTTTTAGTTGCTTCAGCTACGGCCTCATTTAGCAATCTTAAAAGATCCTTTTGAGAGAATAAATTTAGTATACCATCAGTACTATTTTGTCTGAACGTTGCGTCTTTATACGAGTTGCTTTTCTTTTTTTCTTTTTTGACTTTCTTTTTGGTGTTAGTTGAGAATTTTTTATTCATTTTACTCTGTGGTTGATCGCCAGAAACATGTTCGTATTCATCTTCATCACTATTTTCTTCAGTACTTTTCTCTCTACTCTCTGATACTGATTCAACCGCCATTTCCAAATGTTCTTTTTCTTCCTGACTTTTTTGCTTTGTAGGTCGATTTTTTTTCTTCTTATGTGTTGATTCTTTAGGTTTAATAACCTGATCTTCTTCGGAAAATATCTCAGTGGTTTCAGATGCCAATAGATCTTGTATGTCAATATCATCAATAAGTTTGGCAATATTTTGCTCCACTTGGTCCTCTTCGTTCATCTTCTCGTCCGGTGTAGATGTCTCTTCTGTCGGCTTCGTGTCTTCTACTTCACTTTTTTCTTTAAACTCATCAAAGTTGTCTATTCTAGTCACCATTCTAACCGATCCCTTCTGATGATCAGGAATCTCGTAATCGGCAGAAATATGTTCCTCACTATCGGCTACTGTTGGTCCGGTAGTCGGTTTGACGATTGCAGCTCCGGAAATGTCTCTTGTTGTTACATCCCCTTCAGTGTCGCTATCCGACTCAAATTGATCAAGATATTCTTTGACTTCTTCACTACCAAACATTGTTGTTATAAATTCTTTGAAAAGTTTACTTTCATCTAAAGATCTCAAGGCCTCTGAACTCGGAATAGGTGTTACTGTAGTGTGTGCGCGTGCGGTGATGGGGGCGACTTTGAATCCCCCTTTCGTACTTATAATAAAGGTATCGTAAGCGATGGTCGATCGTTCCGTTGTAACCTTTCTACCGGTCGCCACTTTCTGAAATTGCAGATGAAAATTATTTATACCTACTATTTATCATCTTTAACTCTTTGTGCAAGTGGTCGTTTCAGTAGGTAAGTATTTAGTTTTACATAAAAAAAATTGTAGGCAATTAGTATTGTTGACAGTGTATACAAAAAAAACAAGCTGCTCCATACCATGTTAAAATGTATAAAGCAGTTTTTTTTTCGCGATTTCGTTTTAGATCCCATCGTAACAGTTGTTCTTAATTGAATACTTTCAATGACCCCGTTTCTTGTCAAGATTTTAGTTATCACAATAACACTTCGTAACTTTATCCTTTATAATATACCTACTTACTTACGCACATTACGGCTATAACGTGCCGCAGCACAACGCATTTTCAAACAAAAAACTGCGGTACACCCTCCAGTTGCGAGTGTTGAAGTGTTGAAGGAATGAAGAGTTTTGCAATGCGTTGCGTTGCGACGTGGCTCGCTGTAATCTGCGTGAGCCTTTACAAATAGGTGGTTAAATGCTGACCGTATCCATGATGCCTTCGATCCATTCAGTGTAGAAGCCGAGCTTGGTGAAGACTGTGGGCGCATCAGGAGCACCACAGTTTGGGGCCCCAAAGCTGACGACTCCATACAGCTTGCCGTACGCCACCCCTGGCCCACCAGCGTCTCGCTGTCAGAACAATGTTTAGAAAAAAAATGAATACAAAACAAAAGTGTCTTGTAGTCGGGATGAGTCAGTTTAGAGTAAAAGAGTTTTGTTATTGGCATACATTTTAATAAAACTTTAAAATATAACTAATCACAACATCATTACGACACAAGAGTTAGAATTCCAATGCCGCCATAATTACCTATCGTATATCGTTCAACCAAACTCATTTCTACCAACGTAAGATCAGCAAATCAGCGGCCGATATTCGCGCCACGCCGGCGCCGCTGCTGCCTTGGTACGCTATTATAGGTTGGCGCGAGGCGCATGCGCGAAGGTATGTAAGTAAGTAAGTATAATCGTTTCTTTTTGATTGGGAAATCATCAAATAACTTCTCCCGCTCTGGGTGGAGCAGGAGGGCGTGTCAGACTTTTAGTGACTAAAACCCACCCGTGTTCCCTTAGTAGCCAGGGTCTGTGGTATCTCTTTCGAACAAACCCGCACCCCTGGCAGGCATCGGCCCTTGCGGGCCCCATAATTTTTTGTGCTGACATCTCTTTGAGGCGCGCGTGGAACAAGTAAGTAATCGAGTAGTAGTGGAGTAAGTAAGTAAGTAATCGTTTGTTTAACAAAAGACTTAGCCTAGGTAACATCAGAGATTGTTTAGTAAGAGATAGCCCTTCAAACTAGGAGAATCCTGTATCTTGAAGGGATTTCAGGATTAATTCGTCGAGTTTACTTAGGGAAAAGGAGTGGGTCTATCTGACGGCGTGTGACGTGCGACTCACTCGTCGAATTCTTCGCGGAGTGAGTCTGGGTTTGAGGTTTGTGTAGTGTGCAGTGCGATGTTTCGCGGAGCGGCACAAAATTTATAGTTCGCTCGTAAATTTTTTTTTCTTAGTTTTCCAGCACGGAAATATCAAAGACCCATTGCCGAAGAAAACGGAGGAAGCACCTAGTTTGTTTTTTTTTGTTAATAAAAGAAACGAATGATGTCAGACAGGGTAGATTTTTAACTTACGTTACATGCGCCACCCCCTTTACTGAAGAATCCAGCGCAAAAGTTCTTGTTGCTCACGAACTCCCTGAAAACAATGTTGTAAAATATTCTTAAAACCGTCGAATAATATCTACGTAGGTACTTATTGTGTCGGGCGGCAAAGAATAGCACCATCCCATTTCTTCCCGTGGGTGTCGTAGAAGGCGACTAAGGGAGTTACTAGAGAATGGGCAGCAGCGTTCACTATGCATTTTACCACCATACTGCGAAAGCCAACCCGCCAGCCAAGTGTGGCGATTATGGCAAATCCCCCGTCTTGAGGGAGGCTTATGTCCAGCAGTGGACGTCTTTCGGCTGAAATGATGACTAAGAGAAATACTTATATTTAATAATAACACTTACTTAGAATATACTTCTTGACATTCCCTCATTGGATAGAAGTCAAGCACCGCATACGCAAGTCGATTGCTCCAAACGTTTGAAATAATGTTGGAGCTCTGAAAAAAATCAAAACTTGGGGCAAGAATACTTTTACACGCACCTGAAGTCCTGGTAAGTAACCCTCGCGAGTACTAGGGCCACATGCGGAAAACTAACAGTAGGCATTCACACCATTAACGCCTACTATCATAATTATTACAGTCACAAAACCCGCAGGGAAAGAATGCGGTGCGGTCCACTGGTGGTCTGCGTTGGGTCACAGAAATGTACGAAAGTGATGAAGGTCGACTGCAATGCGTTGCGTTGCGGCGCGCGGCGTGGGCAGCCCCAATCTGCGCCAGCCTTTAGGTTCGAGCACAGCTCGAGATAAAGCCGTGACAAAACTTACAGTTCTTGCGCCCCAACCAATGATGGTGATGCCGGGAGTATTCGTAGCCAACGGCCAAGGTTCCCTGTCGAAATCTATCTTCTTAACTTTTGTAATAGATTTCCCAAACTTCAGTTTCCGAACCATGCGCATAATTGCGAGGTTGTTCTTTAAGTTCTTAGGGTTGTATTGCGGATGGAAGTAGACCTCCAGAATAGCGATGTTCTCATCTCCTCCCTCATATACATCGCAGCCGACTTGCACTGAAAGGAAGGCCGGGTTCTCCCTGAAGAAGCGGTTGTTCCAGGCTCTAACGGATAAATAAATAACTTATTATTAAAAATAGACAATAAATAGTCAAAAGCAAAATCAGCCTATGATGTTCCCACTGCTGGGATACAAGCCACCTGTGTGGGAGACGGAGTGGACTTTACACACTTTGAATTCTTGATTCTAGAGGACATGCCTGTTTCCTCACGATATTTTTCTTCACCATTTCAGAGCAGTGGCGATGATATTTATATCATAGCACAAAGTGCTTGGCTGGATTTGAAACCATGACCTACAACTCGTCAGTCGGGGCTGTTACCACTGACAAAGTTTTTAGGTACAATGGAAAACAACATTCCTCGTAAAGTCGTAAATCAGACTAAAATGAATTCTTACAATTGCAAACATGACGCTGAAGTGATGACCAGATCAGATTTGATGATGGAGCCACCACATTGGAACTTTTTAAAGAACTGGACGCTTGCCATAAAGGGAAACCGCTTGATCGTTTCTCTATGTCCCTCGAAAATGCGTCGACTAGCGCTTGGGTCTGCAAAGTAAATCATAAATCAGAAAATCCAAAATCAGTCAGAAAATAGAAAGGTCAAGCGAAGATCTTTCTTCTCTCTTTAGAGACATTTGACGAGACTACTAAAATGTATATTGCAAATAAAAATAAACTTACTCCAAAATTCATTTTTACTTAATAGATTCCCATCATTTACTTCATGGGCTGCTTTTGTACTGTTTTGCAAATTATCATCCGAAATCAAATGATTTAACACTTGTGTATTTATACCAAAATTTGCATCATTTCTAGCAAAGCCATTCTCAAATTTTAAATATTCAAGCTTTCTTATAAATGTTTCTATATGTGCAGTTACATATTCATCCTCTGTTGCTTCGTAGCTTTTATTATCTTCATTTAATACTTCATTTAATTGTGTAATAAAATTTTGTGTGTTATCGATGTTATCGACTGCGGCTAGTCTTGCTATTTTTTTCAGATTTTCGTCATCTTGAAGCGTGATGCTGACAAAGAAGTTGTGAATTGCTGCGAACTCCCCAAACCTTGCTTTATGCTTCACGTGTTCAAGATTGAGAATGGTGAATAAACTGTTTACAGTATTTCGTACAGCGGCCTCAGTTTTTATGAAATCTTGGTCTTCCTCGCGAAGTTCAACAAGGCTCTGAACTTGGACTAGGACAGTTAAAACAATGAAATATAAAATATTATTATTGATGAAATACATGTGAAGAAAAATTCAAATGTGTATCAAATTAATAAAATTCTAAATAATAATACTGGAATATTTCACAACGGTATCAAAATGTTTTTGTGTTTAAAGTAGGTTGCTCAATATATTGAAATATGTTTTATGGCATTTGTTTCATTTCCTTACTATTGAGAAATCGCACATAATGAAATTGCCGAAGAAAGCAATAAAATATTTGATAGAAAAACACATTTTACTGGATTACTCGTAACTCAAACTTTTCGTTGTAAATACCTAAGTCAATCTATATTTGTAATTATTTACGTTATTTTAATTAATATAAAATGAAGTTAACTACAATCATCGTGTTTCTTATTCCTGTGGTGGCAGCTAGACATAATCATAGGACTATACTTGAGAGTATATTAAAGTTCAAGGATAACTTGTATGCTAAAGTAAACAACGATGTTCAAAATGTGATGAACAACCTATTCGAAGAACTGAATTTAGCACCGACCTTTCCGGCAAGAACGAGAATCAAATTATTGTTAACAATGCATTATGATTTAAATAGCATGGCGGAGAAAAATTATGATGCTTACGAAAAGATTATAGAAGCTGCCCGACCTCGCACTGATAAAAAAGGTTCACAAGGTTTAGCATTGTTCAAGTTAATAGAAAAAACATTGGATGATAAACTCTTTGACCTGCCCGTTAAATTAAAAGAAAACAAAACGTCACGAGAGCTCGCTTTACATGAGAATACAATAGTTCAACGTGCTGCAACTGAAGTGAAAACAACAACAGCAGCAGCAACCTCTTTGGAAGACATAAGCCAGTCTGATCCTGTATTTGCAGACAGCAAGGAATTCATTAAATTCATTAAGGACTTCATTAAAAAAGTCGATAGGTTAAATGAAACAGATTTCTCCAAATCCACACCGTTGTTACCACCCATTGATGAAGATACTACACAGCCAGATTTTTATGTCTGGGGTATGTAGAAAATTTTAGTTTTAAAAAACGATAAATTCATGTAAGAAAATTCGTTAACACCGACGCGTGTTGTAAATGTAGTTTTATCTGTTTTCAGAACCGCCAGTTTCAGATAATTTTAATTACTCTCACACCAGGAGGATATTCAAGGGTAAAAGGAGCAGAGCCAAGAGTTACCCTTTCGTCGTCAGTGTCCACCTCATGGAAATGTTTGTCTGTGCCGGCTCTATCGTGTCCAGTGACTTGGTCATCACTGCAGCTTCATGCTTGCAAATGTAAGTGACCACTTACGATATACGCAGTTTACCTTGCACTTCTTGTTTTACTATATCTGTCATAGTAATTAATTTTTCATTTGAACGAAAGAACACAGCTAAACCTACATGAAAGGTTCTGCCAGCAGACCGGTGACAGGATTTCATTAGTATGGCAGTAAGCTCGGCATTTAGGTTTGTAATGCAGAAAACAAAAGAATTTGTCAAACTGGACAAAATAGATCATCGTTGAACGTATGTTTTGTATTTTCCAGACTTCACAACAATCGATTCTACAGAGAGAATCCCAAGGTTGTGGAGGTCCGCGTCGGAAGCGATTACTTCAGCCGAGGAGGCGAGACGATAACAGTCCTTGAGAGTTTCTTTCACCCTTCCTACGACCCTAAGAACTTGGCCAACAACCTGGTTATCCTCCGTCTGGTGAGGCACATCAGGTTCCACAGGAATGAGAAAAGGGTGAAGTTGATCATGTTTGACAGGACGAAAGGAACCTTGCCGATTAACACCGATGGTATCACTGTGGTTGGATGGGGCTCTAGGAAGGTCAGTAAATATATGTCATTGTTAGTGGAAAACTTTAAACTGTCAATAATTTAAGTTCCACAGCTAAGTACAGATACTATCATTAACATTGATTGCAATCCCCAAAGCATCGGAAACCTTTCTTTACCTCCAATTGATTTTTAGAGGGTTACCATACACTCTTAGAAATTAAGTATCAGGCGAAAATAAATTGTTTACAGTGCCATACTTGTACAAATCTTTGTATTGTCACTTTGACAACAAACAATATATAGGTTCTTTTGTTTTTGTTGATATAGCCCCTAAACACGTAAGCTGATAATGACGTTTGAACTTTTGAAGATTGTCGTCCCTAAATAACGTCTTATAATTTCCAGCAAAACAATATAATAGATCAGTTCGAAAAAATGATGGTAGCAAAACTGGATATATACCAACTGAATGAATGCGCGAATATCTACGGCAAGTAAGTCTTTCACACTTGCATCAATCGTCATACCTCATATACGTATGATAGAATTACCTAATATTGATTTCTCTTACTGAAACAATATCACTCATGGCTCTCATGTTTAACACTATACGTATATATGGTATAGGCTCTCTCACATTAACGTTCACTTACTTTTGATCAAACAATCAGCTTTTTGCACTATACAACGCATTTTTAATAGGTCAGTCATAACTAACTGGTGATAATTTTAATCTGATTTCAGACAGTATGTGAGCAACAAACACTTCTGCGCCGGCTTTATAGCGACAGGTGGAGGAGCATGTAATGTTAGTAATTTATACCTAATTGTTTATCTTAGTATTTTTTTATCTAAAGGTTTACGTAAAGGGGTCGACTCACAGAACACTATTACTCCTAGGGTCGACTGGTAACACTGTCCGAGTGACATGTCAAAATTTTGTTCCGTATTTTAAAATAGTTTTATTTAATTTTTAAGTGTAATTATGGTGTAATATTGTAACGTAATGAAAAATATCTAAATAAATATTGAGGATTATTGTTTTCCTGCAAAAATACGAAGTAAACACAGTGTTTGGTAACTCACCGTTACCGGTAACCTATAACCTACGAACAGCTGATTAATAGCTGCGGATTTAAAGGGGGAGTATTGTTTATTTTTATTATTTAATTAGCACACAATCGTAACTTAGGCTCATTAACATATTCATTGAAACTTAGTATCACAAATTTTGGTTAAATTGGCACCCTGCATTGGGTGTTAGTCACTTTCTTTACATAGATCAACAAAACTTAATGTCGTGAATTATCAAAATACTGCAATTATAATGGTGTTATATTGTAGATAACAACAGTAACGTTGACAATTGTTTTAATTTTTAGTTGCAATCTTCAGGAAATAGGTACATGATTTTTATTTAATTTTTTTTTTTTTTCATGTATCCTACCCACTTAAGAAAAAGTAACATTATAAAACGATAGAATTAATTAAACTTTGTCCTTAATCGTATAATATCAGTTGCATTTCAATTAGATTCACCACCTTACCTCATTTACCTAAAAACAACACTAACTTCTCTCATTTTTCCTTTCATTTCTAGCTTACCCTTTTGTTTAGCTGTCTAAATAGTTCTCACCGTTTCTTTCATTCTACTTTCAGTACTTATTCCTGAAACCATGCCTGTGATGACCCGTAAGGCTGCGGCTCAAGAGTTGGAGCTTAAATTAAGAACGACCCTTCGAGATCTTAAGGCTTCAAACAGTAAATGTGATCAGCTGCTACAGGAAATAGATGATAGTGAGAAGGAAGTCGAGAAGATCGTTTTCAAAAATACAAGCTTGAAACAGGAGCTAGTAGACCTACATCAAAAATATCTGGATGTTGTTGATGAACGGGACAAACTGCGTTTGGTCACAGATGGTTTCAATAACTGCAGTAACTTGTATGAGGAGGCTTTGTGTAAGGTTAGGGATCTAGAAGAAGAATTAATTCATGCAAATGTTCGAATTAATAAGTTAAAGCAGCAAAAAGAATGTACTCAGGCTAAGGAAACCAATAACTTATATCATGAACTATTTAAAACTAATTGTAACCCTCATTCCTTAGTAACAATAGACCTAACTGAAGATTCTATATTGAAAATAAATAATAGTAGCTATAAAGTAAGTCAAAATAAAATTAAAAAATATGCAAAACTAAATAAAATCATAAATAGATGCAATAAATTCAAGAAACAGCAAAAACACAGTTCCAATAATATTAAACTAAGGAAAGAACGTGGTTTTCTGGTAAATAAATTGAAAAACTTTGAAATTAAATTAGAAAATAGTAAAAACATATATCAATTTGACACTCAAAGATTACAGTCTGAAATTGAGGTACTTGAAGAGGCAATACATTCACTTTATATTAAATATGTGAGCTCTCAAAAACAAATAAATGAACACATCCTTGCTGCAAATGAGTTAGTGAAAATGTGTAAGGGTGACCCAGCTAGAGTGGACCCAAAGACTCTGGGCTCTACTCTGTGTCCTTGTCAAATGGAATCCAACCTTGAGACCCTCCAACCTGAGGCAACGGAGGACCCGTCCCGGTCTGGGGGGGCTCGAGACTGTTTTACCATTCAAGAGACACCACAGGTTGTACAAGGTTCGTCTCTAGTAGCACAGACAGAGACTTGTGGCCTCGCCTGTTCTAGTAAAGTTTGTTATTGTTCTGTTATGTTTTCAGATAGTTTAGGGAGAGGGTTAGGTAAATTATTGAGTAACAACCTGAGTCAATCTGCTGTTAATTATTGTATGCCAGGAAAATCCTACAAAGAGATAATGTCATCAGTAATTGGGAATAAATATAATCCAAAGGCAATTATTTCTGTATTAGTGGGTAATAGTACTAATGTAAAACAAGATGACATCACTGATAGTGTCACTGAAATCATGAAGACTAAGTGCCAGAAAATAATATTATGTGCTTTTCCATACTTTCAGCACTTGTCAAGTAGGCAAAATCATAATATACATATGCTAAATAACCATATGCATTTATTAGCTAATTGCTATAGTGACAAACTTATATTTTTTGACACCAACACTTTTGTTGAGAGATTAAAATCGACTAGGGATACTGCGTATCTGCCTATTAGTTTTAGACGTCAAATAGCACGGCTATTAGCTTTTAATATAAACTCAGACATAAGTAGTATGTCGAAGTCTACTGTAATTAGTACCACAAAAATTAGTATTGATACTAATATTAAGGTGGTTAGTGATAATAATTTAAACTAGTCAGTAAGACAACAGAAGGTACCAGTAATAATGTTTTTAAGCTCACCATCAACAAGGTATCTTCTAGCATTCAATTACCTAAATGTAAAAAAGGGGCTAAGCAGAATTCCTTGACATTGTTTCATCAAAATATTCAAGGGTTTTCTTCAAAACAATTAGAAATTGAATTATTTTTAGAAAAAACAATGTTTGATATTATTTGTATAACTGAACACTGGTTGAAAGATTATGAAATGTAAATTAATTATGAGAACTATAGTGTGGGCAGTTGCTTTAGCCGACATTCCATGCTTCGTGGAGGTTCGCTTATCTTAATTAAAAAATGTCTAAAATCGAAGACTCGTACAGACATAGTTAAACTATCAGTGGAACATAGCATTGAACTGTCGTGTGTTGAGCTAGATAAGCTTTGTATAGTGTGCGTTTACAGGCCTCCTAATTACCAAAACTACTCTATATTTGAGTCAGTAATGGAAGATGTTTTGGCAAAACTTGCAACTGGTAATAAGTCAGTAATTATTTGTGGGGACTTTAATATTAATATTTTGGAAAATAATTCAAATAGTAGCAGATTGTTAAGCCTCTTTAAATCATTCAATCTTTCAAATGTGTTTTTGGAACCAACGCGAATAACTACGGCTACTGCTACATGTATTGATAATGTTTTTTGTGACTGCGACTATTTAGATAAAGCCATTGTAAATTATCTCCCTTCTGATCACAGCGGTCAAACCGTTACTTTTGAGTCCAACACACCAATTCAAAAAGTACAGAGACAAACTAGACCAATAACATCGGGTAATTTAAATAAGTTTAATAGCGCTTTAATTAGCAAGTTAAGTGTTCAGGGACTAAATGTGAATAATGGTAATATTTTGTACAAAGAATTATTTTCATCAGTACAAACAGAGTTCAATAATTATTTTAGGCAAAAATCTAAAACTTTTTGCCCTAAATTTTTATTTAGTGACTGGGCAACTAAAGGCATCAGGAAAAGTAGAGAAAGATTATTTGAACTGTATGGCCTTAAGCCGTATATTAACACAGAATCTTTTACTAAGTATGTTGCCACTTACTCTAAAACTTTTAAAAATATCTGCAAAGTAGCTAAAGCTTCATTCATTAGCCACAAGGTCAAATCAGCAGATAATAAAATTAAGGCAGTTTGGAAAATTATAAACAATGAAACGAACAGAAGCAAAAGGCTTAATACCGATTACACACTGGACACTTCCCGCGGTCTCATTAGCGATAACATCGATGTTGCTCAGGAATTAGCAACTTTCTTTACCAATATTCCTATTAAAACTACAGAAACTTTAAATTCTTCGCCCGCACTTGCTATTGATTTATTAAGAGCGAATGTTTCTACCTGTCCTGTGGAATTTAAATTTAAACATATAAACCCTGTGGTCGTTGTAAAGACATATAAGCAACTTAAGATCAAAATTACGGAAGATCTGTGGGGCATGTCTACTAAAGTATGTCAATCCATTATTGAGACAGTTGCACCCTATTTGGCGTTAATATTTAATTTGTGTGTAGATCAAGGGGTGTTCCCAGATTTAATGAAGTACAGTAAAGTTATTCCACTCTTCAAATCTGGCGACAGCAAAGATATGAATAATTATAGACCCGTATCGGTTTTGCCAGTTTTCAGCAAGGTGTTTGAAAAAGTTATGTTAAATCAAATGCTCAATCATTTTAATCGTAATAACATCCTACACGATCAACAGTATGGTTTCACAAGAGGACGTTGCACAACTGACGCCGGTGTCACCTTATTAAAACACATCTTTACAGCATGGGAAGAGGCGCAAGATGCAATAGGTATCTTTTGCGACCTATCCAAGGCGTTTGATTGCGTGAATCACGAAACACTTCTCTTGAAACTTGAGCATTACGGACTGGGTGAACTTGCGCTTAGCTTGGTAAAATCGTACTTGAATGATAGACTGCAGCAAGTTCAAATAAACGGTGTGAATTCCTTGGGCTTAAAAGTCAAAATGGGAGTACCGCAAGGTTCAATATTGGGTCCGTTCCTCTTTTTAGTATATATAAATGATTTACCTCATTTACTAAAAAACCAACCACAAATGGTGTTATTTGCTGATGACACATCACTGATTTTTAAAGTTAAGAGACACGCACAGGAGCTTGACGAGGTAAATAGCGCTATAGTTAAGGTCCATAATTGGTTTACTGTAAATAATTTGGTATTAAATGGAAAGAAAACTAAATGCATAAGATTCACGTTGCCGAATGTCAGAAGTAGTGAATGTCACGTTGTATTGAATAAGGAGATAATAGAATTCGTCGAACAAACGGTTTTCCTGGGGATCACGCTTGACTCAAAGCTACAGTGGGGTCCTCACTTAACATCACTTGCAGGGCGCCTAAGTTCTGCCGCTTACGCTGTTTGGAAGATCCGCCAATTAACAGACGTGGATACCGCGCGACTTGTTTATTTTAGTTACTTTCATAGCATCATGTCTTACGGTATTTTGCTATGGGGACGGGCTGCGGATGTTGAGTCGATCTTTATTCTGCAAAAGAGGGCTGTCAGAGCCATTTACAACCTCCGCAGACGCGAATCTCTAAGGGAACTGTTCAAAACAATTAACATCATGACGGTACCTTCTCAATATATTTATGAGAACATTATGTATGTTCGGAAAAATCTACATCTTTTTAGTAAGATAAGTGACAGGCATAATTTTAACACTAGAAATAGGAACAAATTAGATCAACCACGTTTCAGATTGTCTAAAGTACATACTTCTTTTATGGGGTACTGTGTAAAATGTTATAATAAACTACCAGTCGATATTCTTGAACTAAGTGAAAATAAATTTAAGTCATGCATTAAACGCACACTATGTAGACAAGCATATTATAAGTTAGATGATTATATCTTAGATAAAAATGCCTGGCTTAATGCTGGTCCTGCTCCACAGCCACCTGGGCTTACTAATTAACATTTTAATATTTGGAAGAGATGCTTCCCCTTTTTTTTATGTTTTCTGACATTACGAACACTTCTGTTCCTATTATTATTATTTTTCTGACATTGCGAACATTTCTGTTCCTATTTTTATTAATTTTGTGACATTACGATTTTGTTTTTGATTTTACTGAACCAAGTATTATTTATTAAAATTTCAATAGATACTTATTATATATTTTTCTTTCTTTTTGGAAGTCAAATTTTATGAATTTCTCAAATAGGATTGAAACTATAGTTTTGTATAATTTAGAAGCATTTTGTCAAACTTTTGTAAATGTGAGTACCATGCATCCTTATAATATGTTATTTTAATGTACGTCGACTTGAAAAAACGTGGTAGTTGAGAGTATGTCATGCTCACTTAAATGTCTCACTGATGGTGGCGTGTGTGTTGGATCATTCGGTTCCCTAGAAAATGGTTGAGCTGGATGGTGCTGATCCATGCGTCAAGTTCGTGAACGGGCGCCGTCGGTTGAGACTGGTCATCTCTTATCTGCCATGGCTTATTTTGAATTTTATTTTTTTTAATTTATTTTATTACATTTTTTTACATTGTTCTCACATATAGAAGCACCAAGAATAATGTTCCCACACACACAAATTTTGTAATACCCACGATTTAAAAGAGTGTCCTTGGAGTTTCTTGCCCGTTCTTCTCCAGAGAGATCTACGTTTTTGGAATGGGCACCTAGCTTCAACTTCGATTTTTGTTTGACAATTCAAAAGTGCCTGTGAAAGGTCTAATTGAAATAAATGCTTTGAGTTTGAGTTTGAAGATTTTGGCGGGCCGCAGCGCATCGCAAAAATCGTCCTGCATCGCTTTCGTACATTTAGTGTGAACCCTTGCACACTACTGGCTGGCTGGTTTTGGAACGAAGTTTTTTAACATAACTTGCGGTAGGAGTACAATTGTAGAAATCGCCATGTAACGGATAAAGCATTACGTAATGCGACTTTTAATTATTTATAATACATAGAAAAAGGCAGAGTGTGAGTGAGATATTTTTCCTGGTGTTCGAGGGTTCTGAAACCAATAGTGAGGTCAAAATGAAAATGCATGATGGCAAAAATATTTAAAAAAATCATCTTGGGTGTCGTTTTCAAGGGAAAACCTTGGGGGTGCTGAATCTGATAGTTAGGCCATTTTTTTTTTTTTTAGTATTTCAAAGATATAGTGAGCGACGTTACATTCGGAGTTGAAGAAAAAGCGTAAGGAACTTCATTTCTGACAGGAGTCCCCCGGACAAAAAAAGTTTTTTTTTAATTTTTTTAAATATGAGACGTTGCGACTCAAAGCGGCAAATAATGTGCGCTTAGACATTAAACATCGTAATTTTATCGACGTTGATTAATTTTCAGAAAGATCTTGGCGGCCCAGGGATCGCTAGTGGCGTTTTAGTTGGAATTATCAGCTTCGGAGCTCCGCTATGCGGAGCTATCGATGCCCCCACAGTCTTCACAAAACTAGGACACTACTCAAAATGGATTGACAGCATCATTAAGGAGGTAATTTTTTGGTGATGGCCAACAAGCTGACAGCTCGTCTGATGAGTAGTGGTCACTATGTAGTACTGCAAAACCAAAGGCATTATAGAAAGTTGCCCTCCCAGAAACAAATCCATTATGTCTCATGACAGGTTCCTGTTATTATTTTTTTGCTCAATTGGCCTGCTCCTGGCCTCAATGACGCCTAATGGAAACCGTTTGATAAGGTGTTTGCTATTTGTGACGGTGTCACAAATAGCCTTCGAACAGGAACCAAGCAAGACGGCTTGACTACCTTGTCTACCTTTGAGCAGTAGAACTCAACAAGCACGGGCTAGTATCAAATATCATGAGTCAAATGTACAGTCGCCAGCAGGTCAAGCTATCCCAAACTGTCAAATTTTCCCAATTGAACATAAACTTTATTCCTTTGGAATAAAGTTGAAAAACCATCAAAGAAATTTGACAGATTGGGGTAGCTTGATGTGCTGGCCTCTGTACTTTGCGATGTATCTTCGTCTTTTGAACCACAGAGCTCTGTATACTGAAAAGTTTGGCCAAACACTGGTTACTTCATTTAATACGGCTCTTGGCAACCCCAATATGTAACAAAATGAAAATTTCAAAATTAAACATTTTGAAATCTCCCGACCCAAACAAAAACGTCTAATTTATTTTTTATTTCTTAGATAGGCCTTTTAAGTTTTAAGTAATATTTTGATCAAAGCATTGTCACGTTGGGGGACGGCTAATGAAAATGTCTTCCACAATAGCATAGTTACATTCATTATCACCGGGCTATTTGGCGTTTCCATTAGCCGTCCCCCGATGTGACAATGCTCAGCTAAAGCACTAGGAATTGGTATCTAATAGGGCGGGCGTTTTGGGGGGACTGTCTTATGTTATTTTGACGTTCAAAAAGAGCTGACTCTCAGCCTAGTTTGATCAATATAGGTATTACAACTTAAAGGCCAATTTTTTTTTCGGTCGGGGTTTGTTTTTATGTTTTAAGTTTTATTTCCTGCTTTTTAAACTTAATATAGTAATAGTACACACGCTACGATCGACACATGTCACGCTTAAATCTGCGTAGCTATGTTTAGCGTATGTTTCCCACAGTGAAGTTTGTTACTAATTTATCCTCATTCCTCGTCCTGACCACCATTTATCTGTAACCTATTGATTGAGACCTTTTCAATGAGCCGAAACACGATACTTCTGCTGTTTTTGGTGAGTAACTTGGGCATCCTGGAAATTCCAGGCGATGCTCCAACATCAGTTCAAGGTTACTTTGTTCGTCTAATATCGATTTTTAACCCCCGACGCAAAAAGAGGAGTGGTACTCGTATAACATCCCTCTTTTTGCGTCGCGGGTTAAGTTCAGTTTTATTTCGCCTAGAACATTGCTTGATTTGTATTTTCTCTTTTACAGAGCGGACGCCCGCTTTCAGTGAGAACGACGCTCAAATTTAATACTGATAAAAACTACTTTTACGATCCCACTCCGCCCCCGCGGGAAAACCCCTACTTTATGTATAAAACTACAAGAGGAGAGATAGAGCCAATAATAATGTATAGGGAAGGAGCCAGGGAGGTAATTGAATAAAATGCATTCGGATTGAAGAAACGACTTGTAATCACGTCGAAAGTTGGAACATTTTGATAAAAAAAACGATTATGATATAAAGATCTTCACATCGCTTCTAAATTCGCCTTCTTTTCCGGTCTTTTACAGTATGAGCCTGAAGTAAGAAGGCGAACGACACTCAGGACTCAGATTCAACAACTATTTCCCTTAACACCCACCACAAGACATTCTATGTTGTTACCAATGCAATTACTTCGGAGCATTCTCTACGGAGACTACGGACTTGGTACAGAAAATGTTAATGACATGTTTAAGACCACTCGACAGTTACAAGCTAACCAACACCCGTTGGTGAATTTAAGTTTTTTTCCGGTACCCGGAGTCCATACTCTAGGAACGCAGTCATCAGCGAGATATACGACTCATCTGACTACAGCATTCACATGGAAGAGGATAACACCACAGTTCACTTTTGAGACGCCTGAGATCATTTTGACGACTCCCTGGACGATGCCGATTACGGAGCATCATATTACTGATCTGTTGACCCCTGGCCCGAGCCCTAAAATTGACTGGACCACGACGAGCAAGCCTGAGACTACCGTGACTTCCAGTTCCAGTACTACCTTAAGCACAACTGTAACAGACGAAACACCAATAGAATATTATTATTACGACTAGCTGTGCCCGTGACTTCGTTTGCGTGGATGTCGAAAAACAATCATGTGTCGCTTAGAAAAGGTGCAGCTACCACTCATCCATTGAAAAGAAAGAATCTTCCGATCTAGTCTGGTGGGAAGCGCTACCTGCGGTTCTCTATCACAGCCCTTTCGTTATGTAGTCACTTTGGTATCAGGGTTCATATTGTCAGTGCGACTGAGTGTCACTTTGATTTTTGATGTGTGCATCTGCTGTACTCAATAAATCGACTGTGTTCATGGTGAAGAAATCAAGAACATTTTCAGAGAAAATAGGCAATAAAACTATGAAACTATCATGATCTTAAATACTTGTGTTATTAAGACAATTCTTCTCTGATAACGATGATAGAAAGGATGCTTGGTCCTCGAAAGAGCTCCTACATAAACTTGCCCGTATGAAAAGCAACCCATTTACTCAGGTAATGGCCGATATTTTGGATTTTAATTTCCTGCAATTCTGCACAAACCGGCCGTCCTTGAAAACTAAGAAGATGACACCCATGACGAAAACTTTGGACATCTAATTTATACATCTTTTTACAACCGAAAAGCATTAAAATTACATCCCAGATTTTAAAATGAATACAGCATATTATATTTAAAACCGACTTAAAAACACTATCATTACAAGTGCAAAATAACTTCAGTTTGGGAAGGCGTTGTCGAGAAATTACCAACTTCTGAAACTAAAGGATTTGTTTGGGTTGTATTTTTTGTAAAAAGCTTTTATATATTTTTGCACTTGTGGTACTTAGCTCACACAAATCCGTGTAAGTACTACTTTAATTGATAGTCAACAACTGTTTTTCACATACCGTGCAAAAACCCAGTCACAATAGGTATGTAGGTATACTGTTCGTCATTGAGGAGTTCCTCGACAGTAGGGTTTCTTAGCAGTCCATGACCAGGTGACAACGGATAGTAACTAACCAGTCATTTTCTTTGATCTCTGTACACGAACGTTACTGAAGAGTTCGAACGCCCAGATCTTTACTATATTAAATGGGACCATCTCATAAAAATATCTAAAAATAAATGAATACCTTACAACCAGTTGCCAGGGGTGCGGGTTGTTCGAAAGAGATACTGTGGCCCCTGGCACACAGGCAACTGAGGGAACACGGGTACCAAGTGCGCTGACATGCGCATCTTGGGCCTGGACGACTCCGTGACGGAGGGCGAGGTTGTGGCCGCCGTAGTCAGGACTGGGGAATGCTCTGCCGAGCAGGTGAAGGCAGGCACCATCCGTCCTGACAACACGGGGATGCGAACCGTAACGGTGAGCTGCCCCGTGTCGGCGGCCAGAAAGATAACGGAGGAGGGTCGAAGGCTCCTGGTGGGCTGGGTTTCAGCGCAGGTGAAGCTGCTGGAACCCAGACCTCTGAGGTGCTTCCGCTGCCAGGTGGGCCACCACGTGGGAGTGCAATGCACCTCGGAGGTGGACCGCAGCAGCCACTGCTTCCGCTGCGGTCAGCCCGGTCACAAGGCCGGCTCGTGCATTGCCAAGCCGCACTGTTACCTATGTGCGGCAGCTGGCAAGCCGGCCGAACACCGGGCTGGGAGCAAAGCCTGCGCTCCACCCGCTGAAGCCAGGGGCCGAGGCAGGGCCAAGCCCTCCGCCACCGCCGTCACCGCCGCAACCGCCGCCACTGCCGCCGCCGCTGCCGCCTCCACCGCCGTTGTTGCCGCCGCCGTTGCGGCTGGGCCTGCCCAGGGGGCCCCGGAGGAGGGTAATATGGAGTGTACGTAACGGCTCCATTACGCCTCCTCCAGGCGAATATCAACCACTGCGCCGCCGCTCAGGATCTGTTGATCCAGAGCATGGCGCAGTGGTCGATTAACATCGCCGTGGTCGCTGAGCCGTACTTTGTCCCGCCCAGGGATGACTGGGTGGAGGACCTGAGCGGCTCAGTGACCCTCATTTCGTCGGCCGCCGCCGGTACCCCGACCCTCGAGAGTGTCAAGAGGGGACGGGGTTGCGTTGCAGCACGGTTCGGGGAGATTGTCGTGGTAGGGGTGTACTTCTCCCCGAGCCGAACTCTCGCCGAGTTCCACAACTCCCTTGCGGAGTTGAGAGACGTCGTCGTCGGGTTTCGTTCCCTCCCCGTGCTCGTCCTCGGGGACTTCAATGCCAAGAGCTTGGCTTGGGGTTCCCGTTTGACGAATGTGCGGGGCAGGATGGTGGAGGACTGGGCTCTGGAAGCAGACCTGGTCGTCCTAAACCGGGGTTCTGTCGCCACGTGTGTGCGGATGCGGGGTGAGTCGGTGGTGGACATTTCGTTCGCCAGCCCCGCTCTGTCGCCGCGTGTCATTGACTGGCGCGTCATGGAGGGGGTGGAGACGTATTCCGACCACCGGTACATCCGGTTTGACGTCTCCGCCCAGACCTCGAGCGCGCCGGTCCGACAGGCCCCGTGTGGTCCGCGGTGGGCGTTGAAGCAGCTGGACCGGGAGCTTCTCCTGGAAGCCTCGATCGTGCAGGCCTGGGTGTCATCACCGGACAGGCCTGCCGACATCAACGACGAGGCCGAGTGGTTCCGGGAGACCATGTCCGAGGTATGTGACGTGGCAATGCCCCGGGTCCAGCCAGGTCGTGCTTCACGCCAGGTGTACTGGTGGTCGCCGCAGTTGACAACACTGCGCGAGGCGTGTGTTGCTGCGCGACACCTTTACTCCAGGCACCGCAGGCTCCGTATCCGCCCTCCGGATACGGAAGCCATTGAGGCGGAGCTGTACGAGGGGTACAGAGTGGCGAAGACCGCCCTCCGGGATGAGATCCTGCGGGCCAGAGTTGTGGCCCGCGAGGAGTCGCTGGAGACTCTGAACAGAGACCCGTGGGGACGCCCCTACAAAACGGTGCGTGATAAAATCCGCCCGTGGGCTCCCCCGCTGACGCAGAGTCTCCGGCCTCATCTCGTGCAGGACGTGGTGAGCGCTCTGTTCCCCTCACGAGGGGAGCACGCTCCCCCGCCTATGGCTCCGCCTCCTGCGGTGCCCGATGCGGACCACACCGACGACGACGACGACTCTCCAGAGGTGACCGAGGTAGACCTGAGAGTGGCGGTACGTAGGCTGAATGCCAAGAATACCGCCCCAGGACCCGACGGCTTGCCCGGCAAAGCCTGGGTCCTGGCCTTGCAGGCTCTCGGGCCTCGACTAAGAGGGCTCCTAAGCGCATGCTTGGAGGAGGGCCAGTTCCCACTTCGCTGGAAGACGGGGAAACTGGTCCTCATCAAGAAGCCGGGGCGCCCAGCGGACTCTCCGTCCGCTTACCGGCCCATTGTGCTGCTCGACGAGGTGGGCAAGCTCTTTGAGAGAGTAATTGCAGACCGCCTCGTCGGGCGGCTGGTGCGGGTGGGGCCGGATTTGGCGGAGAGCCAGTTTGGTTTCCGCAGGGGGCGCTCCACGGTGGACGCCATCATGCGCGTGCGAGCCCTCACGACGGGGGATGCTGTGGCCCGGGGTGGGGTCGTCTTGGCGGTGTCATTAGACATCGCCAATGCCTTCAACACCCTGCCCTGGAGTTGCATAAGGGAGGCACTCCGGTATCACCGGATGCCGACCTACCTCTGTCGTGTGGTCGAGGCCTATTTGACGGACAGGGCCGTCATCTACCCCGGTCACCTCGGAGAGTGGAACCGGCGAGAGATGTCGTGCGGTGTCCCACAGGGATCGGTCCTGGGGCCGTATCTGTGGGACATCGGGTACGACTGGGTGCTGCGCGCCGACCTCCCTAGCGGCGTCAGTGTAGTCTGCTACGCTGACGACACGCTGGTCCTGGCGCAAGGGAGGTCGTACCAGGCGGCGGCCGACTTAGCGACACAAGGGGTTGCGACAATCGTGGATAGGATCCGGCAACTGGGACTCGAGGTGGCATTGCACAAGTCCGAGGCCATGTGGTTTCATGGTCCTCGGAATGCGCCACCGACGGGTTCCCAGATAACGGTGGGAGGGGTTCACATCGGCGTCGAGTCGACGATGAAGTACCTGGGACTCGTCCTCGACAGCCGGTGGAACTTCGCGGAGCATTTCCGCCGTTTGGCTCCCAGACTGGAGCGGGCCGGGGCTGCGTTGAAGCGGCTCTTGCCCAATCTAGGGGGGCCAAACGCCTCCTGCCGGAGGCTCTACGCGGGGATCGTGCGGTCCATGGCCCTATACGGGGCGCCGGTGTGGGCGCCTACATTGAGGCGCCAACCAGCTCGCAAGCTGAGGGCGTCCCATAGGGTCATGGCGATCAGGATGATCCGAGGATATCGCACGATCTCCGGCGAGGCGGCGGGCCTCCTTGCCGGATTACCGCCATGGGATCTGGAGGCAAAGGTCCTCGCGCAGATATGGGAGTGGCGCGAGGAGGCCAAACGCCGGGGCGTAACTCCGCTGCCGCGGGAAATCGCGGCACAGCGGACAGAGCTCCGGCGGGATC
Organism: Polymixis flavicincta; assembly: GCA_949987655.1. Taxonomy (NCBI): domain Eukaryota; kingdom Metazoa; phylum Arthropoda; class Insecta; order Lepidoptera; family Noctuidae; genus Polymixis; species Polymixis flavicincta. Next base: position 23,695,523 of record OX465188.1, on the reverse strand, counting down.
TCATGGTGACATGGAGAGAGCGATTGTCGCAACCCAGTGTTGGGCACGCCACGATTGCGGCGGTAAGTCCCCTCTTTGAGGAGTGGTTTGAGAGGCGGCATGGCGTCCTCACCTTCCGCCTGACGCAGGTCCTCACCGGACACGGTTGTTTCGGGAGGTTCCTGTTTCGGATAGGGCGGGAGGAAACGCCCGGGTGTTTCCACTGCGAAGATCGCCCTGAGGACACGGTGGAGCACACGGTGGCGGTCTGCCCTGCTTGGGCGGAGCACCGCCGTGTCCTCGTGGAGGCGATCGGCGGCGGCGATCTCTCGCGTCCGGCCCTGGTCCAAGCCATGGTACGGAGCGAGAGGGCATGGGGAGCCGTCACCTCCTTCAGCGAAGCAGTAATGCTCGCGAAGAGGGAGGCGGCGCACGTGAGGGAGAGGCAGCATATGCGCCCTCGCGACCCCAGCCGCCGCAGGATACGGAGACGCCCTGGGCGTCGGGAATCCCAGGCCGATTTCCGGCCACCGTAGGCATGGGCTTGCGGACGGCGAGTAATGGGTAGCTCGCTGTCCGGTAAGGACCAAGCCCAAGTCGACGGCGCGTTGTGTTCCACGCGCGCCTCAAAGAGATGTCAGCACAAAAAGTGATGGGACCCGCAAGGGTCGATGCCTGCCAGGGGTGCGGGTTTGTTCGAAAGAGACACCACAGCCCCTGGCTTAAGGGCTACTGAAGGAACACGGGTGGGTTTTAGTCAGTAAAAGTCTGACACGCCCTCCTGCTCCACCCAGAGCGGGAGAAGTTATTTGATGATTTCCCACCCAAAAAAAAAAAAAAAAAAGGGAACACGGGTGGGTTTTAGTCAGTAAAAGTCTGACACGCCCTCCTGCTCCACCCAGAGCGAGAGAAGTTATTTGATGATTTCCCACACAAAAAGCATGCAAGCACTTAAGTTAGATGAGACGTCTAGAGAGATATCCAGAACCAAACATCCCAAGAGCCAGCTCTAAAGTAGTGGTATTTATCGTTACAGATATTTAAAAATAACAAATAACAATTATTCCTACCAAAATAACTAAATGTTACTTAAAATAACAGATCCTCAAAGACGATTACGGCTGTAACTGTTAACTCTTTGTACCAGTGGGGTCACCAGGGGTCACAGACTGTTACCGCGGCTGTTACTGACATACACACTCACACAAAGGAAAGAATATAGCAAGGTAATTGTCGTAAAAAGTTAAGTACAGTCTCTTCAGACCGTTTTCCTGTAGCTACATCGGTAAATATACTGCAAAACCGCGACTCAAAAATTACTGCCCCGTCTCAAAAATCCGCCCGGTATAACGGGTGTAAAAGATATCGACGCACAAACTATTTATTTATTACCATGAATTCAGTTCACGATTCAAGTATAAAAAAATCCTCATATTACGTAAATGCATATGCAATATTTTTTCTAAATATAATACCTACTTATAATATTTTATGGCAGTTCATTTTATATTCGCGTTATGTCTTTCGAAACACAAAAGCAATTTATGTTTTGTGATTTAATTGCGTAACTTATCTGAACAGGAACACTTAATTTAAATTCAAGCGTATTGGTGTGCATAGTTCAGACAATTATTTTCAAAGCAAAATCTCAATGATGGTGGCCAAAGTAATCTTGTTTCTTATAACAGCAACTATGGCTAAACATCATCATAGTACAGATCCAAACAACAATTTTTTCGGCAATGTTTATGTAACCGTTCACTCTGTCCTCGATAATTTATTTGAATCTATTGGTCTAGGTACAAATTTTACAAATGCATCAAACACAAAGTTATTATTAACTATGCATTATGATCTAAGCAATATAGCAGATAAAACCTTCGAAACTTTCGATGAAATTCAGAAAACAGTCAAAAATATCAGTAACCAATCTTACTTTATTTATTCATTGAATGGAATTGAAGAGGACGTGACCAAATTAGATACTATAGTTAAAGATATATTGAATAAAAAGAATTTTGATGTATACGGAAATATAAAAGGAACTCAAAACAAACGTGGCAAACATAAAAGAAAAGTTAAAGACAAAAGTATCGAAGTTAACATTAATCCAGCCTTTGATGACAGTAAAGAATTTACAGAGTTTGTTGTTAAGTTCTTGGCAAAAGTTAATAACCTTACCATACAAGATTTCAAGCAGTCCGCGAAACATGGTAGAATTGCAGTTCCGTCTAAGAGGAATCTTAAAGTGTGGGGTATGTTTAAAATTGCTGTATATCTATCATGTTCATATTTACATTTTATATTTTGATCGCTAAACCAAGCCCAAAGCATTTTTGGGTTCAAAAACGTAACCTTTAGTGTACTTTTGGGTTGGCATATCATACAGGGTAAGTTTTTATCCAGTGCGCAAATTATAACCATGAATTCAGCATATCATTCTAGAACCCCCAGCGCAGAAATTTTTCACCACTTATACAAAAAAAATCAGCCGTTTCATAGAAAAGTGCAATACCTACGCCGTCAAAATATATGGAACAGCTGATTTTTAATTGTATATCCGGCGAAAAATTTCTGCGCTAGGGGGTCTAGAATGATATGCTGAATTCATGGTTATAATTTGCGCACTGGATAAAAACTTTTCCTGTATATCCAACATGTTCCGTGTGGTGCCGGACGTATAATAGCACCATCCCGTCTCGTCCCGTTGGTGTCGTAGGAGGCGACTAAGGGACTTACTTGAGAATGGGCAGCACCGTTCTCTATGCATTTTAACACCATACTGCGATCGCCAACCCGCCTGCCAAGCGTGGCGATTATGGCAAGCCCCTCCAAATTGGGGGAGGCCTATGTCCAGCAATGGACGTCTTCCGGCTGAAATTATGATGATGATGATATCCAGCATGCTACAAGCTAATATCAAATCAATAACACTGTCAATCCTTCTAAATCAGAGCTTCGTTTCCGCAGACACACCATCAAGCCTCAAATACGACCTCGACAGTGATTACACCAGAAGGATCTTCAGAGGCTCGAAGACTCGAGTGAACTCATATCCTTTCATTGTGAGCATCCACATCATGGGGGAGTTTAGTTGCTCCGGCTGTATCATCAGCAGAGATCTTGTCATCACCGCGGCTTCTTGCTTACGCATGTCAGTTGGCTTGACGATTTTGATTTTAGTCCTTAAATCTCGGACCCCGTCATTAAGTTAATTTCCCCGTTGTTAAGATAAGGCCGTGTCAAGTCGATGCAATGTACATACATCCTTGCCAAAGGGATATTGCTAATTGAAGGGTTTCGATACATTCATTCACTCATGAATGCGTCGTATACAAACCTTCAATTGTTCCAGTCTATAATGACAAGTTCTTAGATTCATTACTTCTCTACTAACATAATTAAATCATATATTCCAAGGCGAGTGCTTACCAACTGACATCATATTTACTGTTGATTTCCCCCAGAGCATACAAGAATGATTTCTTCGAGAAGAATCTCAAGTCAATATACGTACGGCTTGGCAGTGACCACACAACGCGCGGTGGCGAGACCATACCAGTCCAAAACTTGTACTTCCATCCCGAGTATGAGCCAAAGCACTTACTAAATAACCTCGCAATAATAAAACTGGAGAAAAGGATTCGTTTTTCGAGGCAACAGAAGAGAATCAGACGTATCTTATGGGATAAGACTCCAAGGGTTCTGCCTAACAAGACCAAAAGCATAATTATACTAGGTTGGGGAGCTAGTAAGGTAGGTTGATTGTGCTGATATTTTTTTTCACGTCATTTGATTTAGGCCTCCCACAAGGTGGACCGATGACCTTGCGAAGACCGCGGGTATCCGCTGGATGTGGGAAGCACAAGACCGGTCGAAGTGGAGGAGCCTGGGGGAGGCCTATGTCCAGCAGTGGACGTCTTTCGGCTGATATGATGATGATGATGATGATGATTTAGATGTAGGTACCTCTTCTGAATGATATTAGGCTGGCTGTCAATGACATCACATATATTCATAACATTACGCCTGTTATCCCTGAAGGTTTATATACAGTACTACAGAGTACAACTGTACACCCACATTACGCACTTTTCATTTTTAAAGTGTAAATAATACTGATTAAATCATTATAATTTTTCCAGAAGAACCAGGTTGTGCAAAAGCATCGAAAGCTGAGAGTTACAATGCTTGACGTATATAACACTGAAGATTGCAGGCAGAATTACACAAAGTATGTATTATTCATATAAAATTTAATTTTTGCACTTTCATTTCATTTCATTTATTTGCATACCATAATGTGTATAATAAATGTTACATAAGGCTTAAAGCTAAGTACAGTTATGGACCCTGTTAGGGCACAGCAATAATAAGAATTTGAAAAATTACAGTTTATTCTTATTCTATGTGAACTTATAAAATACGTATTATAATTAGTTATTTAAAGTTAATGTTAGTGCTAATAATATGATTAAATTTTAATTAGCTAAAAATAAATGTAATTAGAAAGGATAAAATTAAAATTTGAATGATAAAAAGTCAGAATAATGTTAATCAAAATCAGTCATGTATAGTGATTTTTATTTTGTAATCATAGTTTGTCATGTAAGTAATCATTTAAATGGTAGTAGTTTTTGCTTAATAGAAATCATTTTAATGTATTAATAAAACTAATATATTTATTTACGTTTCTAATTTGTTCCGGTAGCTTATTAAATAATTTGATTGACATTACGTAAGTACTAGAGGAGTGCATTTTTAGTCGTAATGTTGGAATGTTTAGTCTGTTTTTGTGTCTTAGTATTATTTTAGTTTGTATGTCTTCTCTTTTTGTATAGAATTCCGGGTATTTTCGCACAAATTTACAAGTTTCAAAAATATAAAGGCAGGGTAAGGTTAAAATTTTCAGTTCTTGGAAGTGGGGTTTACAACTATCAGTATCATCTCTATGTTAGCTAAGTCTTGAAAAGTTTTTTCTGTAGAGTAAATAATATGGGCGTTCCGATCATCTTCATCATACGCAGGTAACTTTGTGTACCCACCTGCTAGACATACGAATATCTTTGCTTGTGGCAAACGTTGCTGTACCAGTCTAGTCCAAGTTTTACCCGCGACTCCAATTTTTATTTATTTTTCCGTATGTGCCGATACTATTTGTATTCTTTCAGAGACTTAATAACCAAAGAAAACTTTTGCGCTGCTTTTAACGGAACAATCGGAGGCGCATGTGAGGTTTGTAGTCATTGTGTCATACTTATTTACTTTACTTTAGTCAATTTATTCATTTTTCAAATAACGTTGGCAATTTTAGGCCTATTTCTATGTTACCTGCATTCAGTAAAATGTTTGAAAAGTTAATACTCAAGCAGTTGCTAAGACATTTTAATTTAAATGGCCTCCTTCGTGATGAACAATATGGCCTTACAAAAGCACATTCGACTACAGATGCGGGTGTTGCTCTGCTGAAACACATTTTGAACGCGTGGGAAAACTCGCAAAATGCTATTGAAGTTTTCTGTGCTCCCTCAAAAGCCTTTGATTGCGTGCACTATGACACTCTTTTGCATAAGCTGCGTCATTACGGTGTTCAAAACGAAGTTCTCAACGTAATAAGTCCTTATTTGTAAAATAGCCACCAATGTTAACGGTGTGAAACCTTTCGGGCTACCAGTTTAGTTAGGTGTACCTCAAAGCTCAATACTAGGTCCATTCTTATTCTTAGTTTATATTAATGACTTATTATTCTATTTAGAGGGCATCTGTGACATTGTACTGTTTGCTGATGATACCTGTCTTATCTTTAAAGTAGACAGGAACAAATAAGATTTTGACGACGTAAACGCACTCTCAATGGTTACGTATTGGTTTACCACAAATAATTCTCAATGCCAAGAAAAATAAATGCATCAAGTTCTCCTTACCGAATTTTAGGAATCTAGGACCCAACATTGTCTTAGATAATGAGGTGCTTGAAACTGTAGACTCAGCAGTTTTTCTGGGCTTAACAGTAGATGCCAAACTTCAGTGGGGATTACATATATCAATCCTTACGGGAAGGCTCAGTTCGGCCGCCTACTCCGTCAGGAAAGTAAGACAATACACTGACGTTGATACGGCTCGGTTAACTTATTTTAGTTATTTTCATAGCGTTATGTCCTACGGCATTCTGCTGTGGGGCAAAACCGTTAACATTCAAAATATTTTTGTTCTTCAAAAACGAGCTGTTCGAGCAATTTACCAACTAGGTGGTAGAGTTTCTCTGAGATTTTTTGTTTTAAGATATTGGGATTCTCACGGTGGCTTCGCAATACATTTTCGCCAACAACTTATATATATTAGGCAAAATATACACTTGTACACTAAAAACAGTGATATTCATAATATTATGTAATACTAGAAATAAGGAAAAACTACGTGTTCCCTTTCACCGGCTTCATAAGGTTCACAACTCATTTGTTGGTCTTGGTATAACCATTTATAGCAAGCTTCCCTCTTCTTTGCTAGATTTGCATTTTAATGCGTTTAAAGCTAAAGTAAAATCCACCCTTTGTTCAAAGGCATACTATTCTATCAACGACTATTTAAACGATAAGAATTGTTGGTCGCTCTGATTAAATCAAGACAATGTTTATGTTCTTTCTCCAGAATTAGCTTACCTACTGACAGGTTAAATAATTATGTTAGTTCATATAATTGTTTATTTTATTTGACTGTATAATTCAGTTTATTTTCATTTATTGTTAACGTGTTGTTTTTAATGAGTTGTATTTCAATAAGTAGTTAGCTAGCGACCTCGACAATTCATATTATTCTTGCCAGTGCAACCTGTAGCAAGATCGTCACTCTCCCTTATATGTAACTGCTTGCGGTAGCGTCGGGGGGTCGGGTTGCCTCCTTTCATCAAATATAGCGAGGGGGTTTGTAGCGGCACTACAAAATAAATACTTCGCAACAAATATCAAGAAACGCAAAAAGAGAAGTGGCACCATCTACAGTGCCACAGGCGAACTACATTAAGAAAACATCGCGCAGTCAGAGTTTAGCATGAAACTCAAATAGATTAAATATCCCGACATCAACGGTCGGGCATTTGCCCACCAGTCACAATAACCGTCTGGTCGGAGGATCCTCCTCTTTCAATAGAGTATGAGTGAACTTTACACCCTGTTCCTCATACTTCTATAGGTGGCTAGCTGACATAAGGCAAATTTAATGCTTTTTGTGTTTCATAATGTTAATTGCCTACTATTGTTTAGAATCAAGTTCTTCTAACTTAACAGACAGCTGTGCTCCTGGGGAGTTTGTTGCGCTAAATTACTGCGAAGCTGTGAAAGGCGGGCGTCATGTCTTATGTAATTTTGACGTTCAAAAAGAGCTGACTCTGAGCCTGATTTTGAATATAACAACTTTCTCTTTACGTGGTCATCGATGAAACCGACTAAAAGGCTCTTTTTACACACACGTCACATGAACTGTTGATTCGCCATTCGTGTCTAGACACGGTCATCAGTGTTGTACTGATCAATATGGAAGCTTGTTGTATGCGCGTATACAAGCCCGCAAAATTATTTTACGGTGCGGTTGGCGCATCCGTCGCACCGCAAAGACCAGGCCAGAGTTTATGACGCACAAATGCGTGGCTGGAAAACAAATGAAGCGCGTAGATAGTTTTCTGCACACTGTATTTCAATTTGAATGTGTATGATCCTAGGGAGACGTCGGAGGTCCAGGGATCGTTGGTGCAGTGTTAATGGGAGTGGTCAGCTTCGGTGCGGCGGATTGCGGGGCGGTAGGTGCCCCGACAGTATTCACCAAGCTGGGCTACTACGTGCCATGGATCGAAAACGTTATGGTAAGAAAATAATTGTTAAAGGGGATGCTCTCGTATCTCTTACCGAGAGCGAAATAACTACTATTGAAATCTATAAATCATTTTTAACCTCAACATACTAACTGTTTTTGAAATTGTTCCAGAATGCTGCTAGTGAAACAAATCAAACGAATAACGATAATATTAATACACGTAGAAAATCTATATATAAATCTAAGCCAACATGGAACAATAAGTTACACGGCCATGACGAAGACTACCCAGAGAAGGTAAGAGCACTCAGAGATGCACTATTAGAGTTAGTGCAGAGTGATCAGTCTGTGGTAGACGATGTCATCTATGGAGATCTTTACGACGAGTTCAGCAAATATTTCAAGAGCAAGGAGCAAATTGAATCAAGAGAAAAATTAACATCTCCAGAAAACAAAAGAGAGAATCGCCCGACCACACCCAGGAGAGAGCTTGAAGTTAAAGTTGAACTTGAACCTGAGCTAAAAGACATAACTTCTACACACACACCGTTATTTTTAACTTCTGTTAAGTTGTTAAGCCTTAGAAAACCGCCCATCGATTCTGAATATGAATCAGATAATGATGAAGTGCAAAACGATTATACTGACAATTATGAACAATCAAGTGAAGAAGAACGCGGGTTAAGTATCGAGATACCTACTACGAAAAAAAGTTTTGAAAGCAAGCAAGATTCGTCATATTTTGAAAGCGATTCAGATAAACAATCTTCAGATGACTCAAGTGAAAACTCGGAAAAAAACAAAAACAAAATTGCGAGAAACCGACAGACTACGCAAAAGATGGATGCCTATAAAATGCACACAGCAACGTCCACTAACTTCACAAGCAGTCGTTCATACAGTGATAACGTGCATGCTATACTAAGACAAGGTATAAGAAAGAACAGACAAAGGGTAGTGCTAATGAAACATGATCAGCTTTCTAATCACGCAAGTTCTGTTCTTGACGAGGGTAGATCACTTGCAACGAAGAATTTTATGATTAATTTTGATACAACAGATAGATATGTTAACAATGACAAACATAAACATAAAAATAATAGACCAGATAAAGCGAAAAGTAGTAGCTCGAAAAAAAGTAAAGATAAATCGAGATCCACTGAAAGGAAAGCCGAATCCTTTCTAATACAATTTTAACAGTAAGAGTATAGATAGGTATTACTTTATTTTTGTAGTTTTGTCTTGGTTGTGTTCTATTTATTATACTACTTACTACGTCAGTGAATTTTTTATTATTATACCTTTCATTGAACCATAATTTTGGTACTGTTACTAATGCTGTTCTGTGAAGGTCAATTCGAACTTCAATCAATTAATTTAAAATCATCGCCCATATTGACACCTTCTAATTAGGAGGTGAAGTTTTGAGACAATGCTGGAGTACACCCTAAATAATATCAGCTTAGTTTGTTAGAAACATTCCTTGTTGAAAACAATGATATTATGTACCTAGACAAGATTACATTCTGTACCATCTGTTGCTTTATTTGACCAACCGTTTTCTTCTTCTTAGTGTATCTATGGTGATGAAAATTGTTTCAGCCATTCAGCCAATAACCCTATGTCCCAGCAGTGGGAACATTATAGTCAAATTATGCTTATGATATATACCATTATTGGTAGCATCTTTGTGGGTGAACCCAGGTTTCAATGTTTCACGCTGGAACTTATGGTTAAAATGCAATAATGATTAATGAAAAGTTACTCATCGTAATGCGGCTATAAGGCGGTTCAAAATGCTAGTAAAATTCATCATTTCAGCCGAAAGACGTCCACTGCTGGACATAGGCCTCCCCAATAAGAGGGGGATTTGCCATAATCACCACGCTTGGCAGGCGGGTTGGCGATCGCAGTATGGTGGTAAAATGTATAAAGAACGCTGCTGCCCATTCTCTGGTAAGTCCCTTAGTCGCCTTCTACGACACCCATGGGAAGAAATGGGATGGTGCTATTCTTCTTACGTCCGGCACCACAAGTAACAACAACTACTACTATTCCATTCTTAAGCGTACATTTATCAGGCAAAGCAAGTAAATAGAGAGTACATTTGAAGCAGCTGCTGTCTCGGACACTGCAAGAAGCTGATTCAGCGAACAAACAAAGTTAATAAGCGAACAAGCAATTCAAACGATAAATTAATAAGCACTATGTGAGAAAAAGCGATAATCCATATCAAATGCATCAACACCCAGCTGGCCTTTGGTACGATTGTGAAATATTTTAAGCCTTAGAAATAGTTGCATATCTTTCAGAACATAAAAAATGTATTGCACTTCAATTTCATGGTTTTCTTAAATTTCCTGCTGTTTCGTAACTTCGCGTGCAAAGTGTATTTCACAATTTTCATTTATTACATATTTCGTCATTCCGATTCCTTTTATTTTTTTATCGACTTCGTATATATATAGGCTTTTCTTCAAATAAATCATTTTTTTTTCTTAACATTATTGGCTGCACGGTTGACAATAATTTGATTCTCGATTCGTCAAGGAAACATGGACCAACCACGAAAATGTAAATCATTATTTTTACATTTTGGATCACTTCGTTAACTTCGAAGAAAGAACATGGTTTTGGCTCTTAGTGTGGTCTCAAGATGATTCCTATGATGATGTTTAGCTACCACCACTTGAACAAGAAACATAATTATTGACGTTAATTTCATTTTATATAACTAAAATAACTCAAATAAATACCAGTATGGATTGACTTAAGTTTATACAATAAAAAAAAAAAATTAACGTGTTTCTTTATTTATTTTTCAAGCTTCATGGTTATATAGCAATCGTACTTTAAAATATTTACATAATTTAAAAATTAACAGTCTTAAAATAATAAATGTCAAAGTATTCAAAAAAACAGGGCATCAAAAAATTCTTCCGCATCGTTGTCAACAGGAAAAATGGCCAAAAGGCTAGCAGCATTGCCACGTTGTATGGCAATGCTGAACTCTTTGGCCAGGAAATAGGCCAGCCCTCTTTTCACGTGAATAATCGACAAACCACTTGGCAATGTCTCGAAAAACTCACTAACATTTTTGTTTATCAGTTTTAGTAATTAGTGTCCTTAAAAAATTAAGGATCTCATGAATATAGCTTTATTGTAGTTTACTGACAATAGCATGAAAGCTGCTCTAAATTTTCCATATAGCAAGAACATTAATTTAAAAACCGCTTTGATTTGGTTTATTATAATGTCAATTTTAAAAGATATTGAATTAAAATAACCTTTTCCTTTCTTAAAGAACGAAGATTCAAACGTCATTCAGAGATATTTCGTCATAGTATGCCTAACGTATACGCAGGGACGGGCGTACTAATAGAAAATAGCGCCTAGGGCACGCATCACATTTACGCCCCTTTTTAAACGACTTCAAAAAGAAGGAGGTTATCAATTCGACATGTTTATATATATATATTTTTATGTATGTTCGGGCATAACGCCGTCGTACATAGACGGACGGCAACATTTTTTTTTGTTCGAAAGGGGTTTATTCCGAAATAGTCTCATTAAAATTTCATATATGTAGATCTGATGATGCGTTTCGGAGACAGGCAACGGAACTCTTCAAAACATTGCAGCAAATCAACCGCGAATGCTGCTATCGCATAAACATGCATTGTTTTGACCCCAAGGATGATGAAATTTTAGATTCCAGGTAGCTAAAAACTGAAAAATTTAAAAACTTTATTCAAAAAAATAACAACCGGCTTCCAAAAAAAACACTACTCTACTACTACTAATTCTTTGTCACCGCCTTCCGAAATTAAAGTTATTTTGCACTTTGTAGTGTTTTTTTTGGAAGCCGGTTGTTATATTTTTGAAAAAAGTTTTTAATTTTTTCAGTTTTTTAGTTAAAAAAAGTTTTTTTACAAATTAGGTATCTTCTCGGTCTACACTGAGCACAAGCTAGGTCGCATAACCTTTCCTTGATCAATCATTAGCCTTCAATAACGAAGCTATTAATTTTAACTGGCTTAAAATCGCTCACAACTTGCACTGCTGCAATTTTAAGCGGAATTTGAATAGAAATGAGCAGATTTGGGAATACGCTTTCATCCCCATACTGCACGATAAATTCAAGTACCTCTTCAGATTTCTTGGATATAACAGTATGAAATAGTTTATTGAAGTATATTTTATTTATTAACTAGTGACTTTTCGCGCCCCCCTTCGAAAGGCGCCCAGGGTGCCCTGTGTGCCCCACCCTAGTTGCCCTCTGCATATACGATAAAGAAATTGGGTCTGAAACTCCGACGTAAGAATATGTCGGATATTAAAACATTGGCAGTGCTTGGCACACATGGTCAAATGTTGCGGCCACTGTCAGTAACATACAGATCTACCTAATGGTTATTGCAACAAGGCAGTAGAAGCATGGTAAAACATGTTTACCATGTCTCTACTGTGTGGACTGCCCGATGAGCCGAAAAACTGCTAAGGATCGCGCATGCAAAAGTTTGGGTCTGAACCAGAAAAGATGGACACAGTAGGAATATATTTTGAGGACTGAGGAGAGGGTCCACCACCAATGGTTAGATTGATTTAATTAAAAACTCATTTTCAATTCAATTTGGCGGTTTCGACACTTTTAACATCAATTCTTGATTTTATGACCCAGATAAAAAATATATATATTTATGTCGCAAGAAAAGGGAAATAAAAAAAGTTCGATAAAAAAAATACTTCAGTACATTGAGCAACTACTTTAATAAAACAAACATTTGGTTACCACACTAAAATTTTCCAGAACAGTTATATTTATCTTCGATTAAATTGCATGTAGCAGAAAATATAGTTTTTCATATGGTTTCCACGACTAGTTTAATCTTGTGCTTCATATTTTTAAACTTTCTCGTTTTAATTCAATGTGCTCCTGAATTAACAGACGAAGATATTTACGGCATTGTTGATACTGAGTGGGCAATACGAAACACTGTGAACAATTTATTCTCCACACTAAAACTTAAGGTTGTACAGCAAAAGTTCAAGTTAAAACAATATTCAACAATTCATAACTTCTTTGCTTCCATAACTTTGCGAGATCACGACAATCTGAAGAAAATAGCAAAACTAACTCACGTTGATAACATCGATAACGGCACTCAAGTTTTTATTGCACAATTAAATGAAGTATTAAATGAAGATAATAAAAGCGATGAAGAAACAGATTCTGTTTACGTCACGATTCTTATTAAAGATTTTCTTAGCAAACTTGAAAATTTAAAGGAAAGAAATGGTATTAAAAATAATACGAAGTTTGACTTAAATAAAGCTATTTTAAGACACTTTAGTAATAATGAAAATGAATTTGGAAATACAACATTTTCATCAAAAGAGTCTGTGAAAGGAAATGATTCTGACGATGTATTGAGCAGTTATGAGTATTGGCGTAAGTAGTCAGTGTCATTTATTTATTCATTTAATAAGCAATTCTTTTGGTGTATGCAGGTAATAAATACAATGTATGTTGAATATTTTGGCAACCTTAGGATATATTTTGAGCAACACAATATCAACACATAGTTCCTTTATAACAATCGTTTCAGAACCCAGCGGCCGCCGCATCTACGATGGTAAATCATCGAAAATCGATCGCTTTCCTTTCATGGTGAGCGTTCAGTTCTTCAAGAAGTTCCAATGTGGTGGCTCCATCATCAAATCTGATGTAGTCATCACGTCAGCATCGTGTTTGCAAATGTAAGACTCAATCTTTCGTTATTTGATGATTCGTTCATGTCTGTTTTCGATACATCTTGCTCTTACATCGTCTTCGTTATATAAATCACCATCATTATTTATTTCATCAGAGCCTGGAACAACCGATTCTTCCGCGAGAACCCTGCTTTCCTCTCAGTGCAAGTTGGCAGCACATATAGCGAACGCGGAGGTGAAAATATCCCCGTCTTGGAGATTGAATATCACCCAGGCTTCAACCCTAAGAACTTGAGACACAATCTGGCGCTGATGAGGCTGACAAGGGCGCTGAAGTTCAGAGAAAAAAAACTTAATCTAAGGAAGATAGAATTTGATAGACACCCGTGGGCATTGCCATCAAATACTGATGGCATTGTTGTTGTTGGTTGGGGTGCTAAAACTGTAAGTATTTTTTGCTCCTACGCATGTGCTGTAGTTCTCGAACTCAATTTTTTGCGGTGTGACTGAAATATAATCACAGGTGTGTTTTGAATTTACGGCCAATTTAAAATAATTGATAGTCTGTTTGCTAAACAATCCTTGACTGTGCATGCCTATGCCTATATTTCATCTTAATAGTAAAACTGTTTCAGTTCGTCAACAAAGTTAAAGTAAACTGGAAAAACGAACTGTCTTATTCTACGCTAGATTTCTACCCACTTGATGAGTGTCAAGAAATATATACCAAGTAAGTTTTACCGTTTCATTGAATAGAAACAATTACATCTCACAAATATTCTCTAGTCTAACACAATTGCGCCCACGCTCCTGTCCTTATTCGAATTTATTCGCGATGGGTGCAGCATGACTTCTTCTCCCACACATCTACATATATAGCCACCAGCTCTTTCTAGAGCAAATAAATTATGCATCATTTCATTGGTCATCCTCTTGTACTGTTTTATTTTTATTTTTGGTGGGAAATCATCAAATAACTTCTTCCGCTCTGGGTGGAGCAGGAGGGCATGACTGTTACTGACTAAAACCCACCCGTGTTCCCTCAGTAGCCTATATGCCAGGGGCTGCGGTATCTCTGTCGAACAGACCCGCACCCCTGGCAGACATCGGCCCTTGCGGGTCCCATCACTTTGTGCTGACATCTGTTTGAGGCGCGCGTGGAACACAACGCGCCGTCGACTGGGGCTCGGTCCTTACCGGACAGCGAGCTATCCATTACTCGCCGTCCGCAAGCTCATGCCTACGGTGGCCGGAAATCGGCCTGGGATTCCCGACGCCCAGGGCGTCTCCTGCGGCGGCTAGGGCCGTGAGGGCGCATAACTCCTCTACTCTCACATATAACCATCACATATTATATTATACGCTAAACGTGATATATTTTCGTTTTATAATTATCAATAAACTCGAGAGCACAAAATAAAAAACAAACTTTAGAGCTCGAGAGGCTTCATCATCATCATTATCATTTTAGCCAAAAGACGTCCACTGCTGGACATAGGCCTCCCCCAGGCTTCTCCATTTCGCCCAGTCTTGTGTTTCCCACATCCAGCGGATATCCGCGGCCTTCACAAGATCATCGGTCCACCTTGTGGGAGGCCTTCCCACTCTACGTCTTCCGGTACGCGGTCGCCACTCCAGAACCTTTCGGCCCCATCGGCCATCTGTTCTGCGAGCAATGTGCCCTGCCCACTGCCACTTAAGTTTGGCAATTCTTCGGGCTATGTCGGTTGCCTTGGTTCTCCTGCGGATTTCTTCATTTCTGATTCGATCGCGTAGGGAAACTCTGAGCATAGCCCTCTCCATTGCCCTTTGGGTGACTTTACCTTCTGATAAGGCCCATTGTGAGCGATCACGTCTCTGTACCATAGGTCATCACTGGCAACACACACTGGTCAAAGACTTTCGTCTTGAGACACGGTGGTCTTCGAGAGGCTTATGGCTAAGTAATAACATGGATCGATCGATCAGGATAAGATAGGATGGGTGATCATCTTTATTACTAAGACCGCTCCGTGCCTTGGAAAGCACGTTAAGCCGTTGGTTCCGGCTGTCGTTCGTGGATCTTTAAGAGTCGTTACTGATCGCCTGAAACCCGAACCCAACCAGTACTCAGTATCTGGATGGTGGAGGGGAAATGTAGTAGCTCCATCTAAAATATTCGTACTCAGCGGCATCCGGTAAGACCGAAAGCCGACCCCTACTTTGGAAAAGACTAGGCAGATGATGATGATGATGATGAATTACAAGATTATTAAAGTTTGTGTCGTTTTCAGGGAATTCGTGACTGAAAGAAACTTTTGTGCTGGTTTCTTCTCGAAAGGAGGTGGCGCCTGTAACGTATGTTGATCTTCGATTCTTTCATTTTGTCTTTCACTTTCAATTATTAACTTCACCTTCCTTCCGTATTCTGCATCTTAATGCCGAACCCTTTGGAGATTACGAATGATAATGTTATGTTGATAATGACTTCATTCTCCAATTTGATTTAATCAATTAATGTCATCCGTACATAAATAGTAGATCTTATCGTCTTAGAAAAAAAATCAACACCGGCAACTAAATCATAAAATCAAACAGAATCTGAATCACTTTGACGGATTTTACTTTTAAAATTGATAAAATATTGACTGTATTTAATATAGACAAAATCAAGATTCACGCGTTTATTAAATTCTGACCATATTTTGGATATCCACGTGTTACATTGACATTTCAGTCTATTTGTTTGGGATTAGGTCGCCGTTATCACGGACTGAGTTATTCGTTTAGTAGAGGTAATACACTATCATTAGGAATGATTTTTATTTTGAGAGCATTCATCGTGTTATTTACGTTGTTGAGCAAACAATTTTTTCGAACATATGAAGCAATGGATTAGCAAATTCTTCAAAATTATTCAGATTCTAAATCAAAATCAAAAGTCATTTGTTCAAACTAGGCTGGTGTCAGCACTTTTTGAACGTCAAAAATTATAAAAGACAGTCACCCAAAAACGCCCACCCTTCACCACTTCCTAGTGCTTTAGCTGGGAAGAAGAAGTGGCGCAACAAACTCCCCAGCAGCACAGCTGTCTGTTATGTTAGAAGAACTTGATTCTATACAATGTAGCTTCATTTTTGGTTCGGTAGCACGACGCTGGTGGACCTGGTGTTTCAAGCGGCATTCTCATAGGAGTGATGAGTTTTGCGTCACCGCAGTGTGGTACACCTGATGCCCCTACCGTCTTCACCAAACTTGGCTACTACTCAGATTGGATCGAGGAAATCTTGGAAATGGTGACATTAATGCTTTCATTAAAATTTTTTTTTAAACGTTCTCACTAGGAATTTCTCCTGTATTGTGGGTCTGTTTACAAACATCTAAACTCAAATAGACAAACGGCCAGATCCAGAACAACTACTTGTAAGTTCCGTGTGGGAATCGAACCCGCGAAACGCAGCGCAGCAGTCAATCGCTTAACCACTGCGCCGACCGTGCACGGAATCGCCGTACAGTGCCTAGAAACGAAACATTATTAATGAAATTCGTGACGCTGAAAGCGCATTAAGCGCACAATTTTCATCACAATTTCCATCACATCACAATTGCAATAAACGATTTGATTTGATTTGATCACGGTCGACCATTCTAAGCCTACATTCCTATACGTCATTTGGCTGGTGCGAGTAAACGATGACACACTTGGTTTGTAAAGAAAGTGTTATCAATGCTGCCTTTAGCCCTACCATTAGCCCCTGAGAAATGCCTTCGGGCTCACATTAGCCACGTCATCATCAAATCACTGACTATTCATGACTGATTGATGTGTGTTCCACCTTTATTGTCACGTGATGCGCACTTGCGATTTTCATTTAATAACTTTGTTGAGATCGTCTTACCTAGTATACATATATTTGTACAATATCAACTAACGATAATTGAGAATATTGTCGTAAAACCCGACTCTTTCTTTTGTTTTTGTTGAAATTATATATTGTTGTCATAGTATAGTGACTATAATTTTTGTTTCCAGGAAATGGTTACAGGAGGACAACCGACTACACTACGTCAGCCCAATTTCTATTCTACTTTCCCTGCTATGACTACAAAAGTTCGTCTTAAAATCACACCAATTGTTCGCAATAAAAAACCGTTAAAGTTAACAACTACTACTGAATCTGAACCGCTTAGAGGTAATGATAAAAAACATGATTTTAGACAATTTCTTCAAACGATATTTAAGAAGAAGAAACAACCGAAAAAACAGAGACAAAAACAAATGAAACAAAAGCAAAAACAAGAAGAGCGACAAGAAGATGAAAAACGACAGCAAGAAGTAGAACGGCAAGAAAAACGAAAACAACCCCAAGAAAAAGAAGAACGGCAAGAAGAAGATGAACAAGAACAAGAACAAGAATGGCAAGAAGAAGAAGAATGGCAAGAGGAAGATGAACAACAACAAGAAGAAGAACGGCAAGAAAAAGGAGAACAACCACAAGAAGAAGAAGAATGGCAAGAAGAAGATGAACAAGAAGAAGGCCGGCAAGAAGAAAAAGAAGAACAACAAGAAAAAGAGGAACAACAAGAAGGACGGCAAGTAGCAACAAAAGAAGTAACTGAAAAAGAAGTAGATATAACTCAAGATACAAAAGAAGTAGAGAGGGTTAAACCCAAACAAGCATTAAGAAACAAATTCGAAACGGAAATCAAGAAAAATAAATTAAAACATAAAGAAACAATGACGTCGACAGCAGAACGTCATTCAGAAGAAAAATTGAACGATGGAACTACTACTATACGGCCTTGTACTATTTTTGGAAGTAGCAAACCAAAAGTTACTATACTGCATGATAACTCAGACGCAAGTTCTGCTGATATTACTTCAGAAAATCCTTCACCAACTTTCAAGCATCGGAATGATGGAAATAAAAAAATCAGTTATAGCCAAGTAAAACAATTTGATGAAGCTATCGATAGTCTTTTAGATAACCTTAACATGAACTATATCTTGGAATCAAAAGAAAGTTTATCGGTAGACCCTCAGCGAATAAAGACAAATCACCTTAAATTTAATTCTAATTTGGCTAACGTATCAAAAGAGAAACCAAGTAAGGTGGTTGAAAATAAAAATCTTAATGAAAACGAAGAAGATGAAAGTGAAGCAGATAATATGAGTGTTATAGAAGGTGATACTAACGAAAATGAAGGTGACGTACAAGATGGTACCAATGAATACGAAAATAATGAGCAAAGCGTTAGTGACAATAAACCTGTCGAAATAGCTGATAGAAGTCCAAGTGTTTATAACGAGGAGAGCCATAGCAATGACAATTACGAAACTAAACCTCGTGAAGAAGTCGTACACATGGTTAATAATGAAATGAATAATTATGAAACAGATGATGGTGGAGAAACAGACGAAGAGTTCGAAACATTAAGCATCCCAGCTGAGTCATTGGAGCAAGAAACTTCAAGTAGTAATACCACTGACAGGCTTCTAGATATGTTGGATTATGACGAACTTTATAAGCTACTATCAGAGCATCCGAAATTGATAGATTCGTCATTGTAAATCACAAGAATGAAATAAATCGTTAAAATTTATACATCACACAATCAGCCTGACCTTTTTCTAACTATGTTGGGATTGGCTTTCCGTCTAACCAGATACACCTGAATACCAGTATTTCACATGGAGTGACCGCCTATTTGACTTCCACAATCCAGTTGACGAGTAATACGATACTGTCTGGTTGTAACTTTTCGTGGTCAAAGATCTACAAATGACAGCCAGTATCAACGGCAAAATGCTTTCCGATGTACGGAGGAACGTCGATAGTCAGTGTAGGAAAAAAGCTTGTGGTAATAGATCCATCCACAGACTGACCTTGGCAAACTTAGCTTAAGTTTCT
Source organism: Polymixis flavicincta (assembly GCA_949987655.1). NCBI lineage: Eukaryota > Metazoa > Arthropoda > Insecta > Lepidoptera > Noctuidae > Polymixis > Polymixis flavicincta. The sequence continues at coordinate 23,676,132 of OX465188.1, read as the reverse complement.
TTCAAGCCGTGTGGCTGTTATCACTAAGCCACCAGCCCCTTTTAATATTTAAACATTGTAATAATTTATGTATAGGTACCATTTTTCAAACCTATACATTGACATTAAAACATGTTAAATGCAGGGACCTCAGGCAAGAATTTTGAACTCATGCAAGTGTGTTTTTCAAATTAAATGAATAAAAAGTTTGTTTCAAAACTCAACCTCTTTTCAAACTAAACCTTTAACAGCCATAAAATCGTTTCAATTCCAAAAATCAAGAAGTGTCAAATCATTTTGTCAATCGTTTGAACGAAAATGTCGTTGCTAACGTTAAATGGAAAATCTTATTCGTCGTTTTTAATATTAGGAAGGGGGATTCACGGGAGATGTAGAATTGGGAATCGCGACTGGGTCGGCTTCGGACACAACGGCAGTGCCAACTATAAGGATGATGCCCACTTCCCGTTCCCCGCCATCAGGTTCAAGGAGAACACCCGAGATATTTGTGTAATGTATTAACATATTGTCTAAGTTGTATGTATTTATTTAAGGGTTGGAGATAATTATAATTATCTTTTACAAAATTTAACTTGAACAGTATACATTATCCTGCAATGTGCATTACAAGGCTTACACATGAATGTTCTGAATATATAATTAAATCGAGACTAAAAGTGTGATTTGAGGGGCCCATGTCCAGCTGTGGACTGCTGCAGGTCAATGATGAGTTGAGTAAAAAAAATTGAGGCAGTAGGCGGAGCACATAGCTTGCAGAATGCATGGCCGATGGTGTTGATAAGATCTGCATAAGTGGCCGCGTGCCGTGGCCATAGGCTTTCCACAAAGAGAACCCACTACATGGTGAAGACGACGCAAATCCGCTGGATATGGGAGGGAGGTTGTTGTAGCGAAACATATGGGAAGCCCAACCTACAATGCCATGCGCTAAACCTGCAATGGATGTCTTATCCTCCGAATACTGATGGTAATGAAGTGGATCTAAAGGATAATATGAAAGTCTCGCTTCGATTACTACGGTATCACCAGTTTGTTACGCTGATTGGTGATCACGTCAGCATAATGTAATACTAATATTTTAAAAATAAAAGTAGGATGCACGATACTTCAGCTGTGGTGCCGAGCAGTGGTGGTCTAGTAGTATCGGCTCCGACTTTCGAGTTGTAGGTCGTGTGTTCGAACCCATACAGGCGCTTTACTTTGTGTAAATACTTTCAACACCACGGCTCTCGAAACAGTGTAGGACAAAAGCTTGTGAAAATTGACATGCCCTAGAACCAAAAATTCCAAGACATGTGACATCTACCAACCCGGACCGGGCCCGTTTGGTAGATTGTAGCCCACTCCCTCTCGAAGAGAGGAGGCCTGTGTCCCAACAGTGGGAACATTATAGGCTGATTATGCTAAGCACGATACTTGCCACATGGCTCATTGTTTAAGTGGTCGCAAATGCGACTGTTGAGCATAGGGAGTAGGGACCTCTGGGTTCGATTCCCAGATCAGAGAGTGTTTTTGGGTTTTCCATCAAAAAGTCTCAGTAGAGTAGCGCAGGGTTTTGTATTGTAGATATATGGTTAGTTTTGGTCAGTGGGGCTCGGAGCAAAAACAAAATACGCGAATTCTCAATTGTTACTACATAACCATAACATAGACCTCGAATGTAATAGACTATAGAGAACGTAGATAAAATTACGCGGTGCACCAGCTTTTGTTACCACTACCCATTATGTTGTATAAGTTTATAAACTTCCAGGCACTTCGCGAGAAAGAAAAAGGTGATTGGCGAATGCTTTGTTGCGAGGAGAAGAAGGCCTTATACCGGGCCTCCTTCTGCCAGACCTTCGCTGAGTTCCAGCACCCCACGGGGCAGTGGAAGGTGGTCGTGGGGGCCGGGTTGTTCCTCTGCTCCTTCACCTTCTGGACCTTTATATTCCTCCATTATTATGGTATGTAACCCGTGTCTGGACACCCTGATGTTTATTGCAGACATTTTTCTTTATTGCCCGTCTTGCGGGCTGGAAAACGATGGATGAGGTCTACGGCGAACGAGCGTGCTTGGAAAATGCATTTTAACTCTTGCTTTGATGGGTTATGGAAAATATGTAAGACAATTACGTAGTCTGCTCCGCCGCGCATGTATGGCCCTAACCATGGATGAAAAGTAGGACCCATCAATCGTTACAGGTGGTGAACTGTAGTTTCTGCCTTCTGAAAAAAAGTGCCTATATTTATGTATGTGTCATGTACGGGTTTTGTTTCGTCACCGCGTAAATGATACCACGGTTATCGTGCTCACCTACTGGGGGCCAAGATTGTGATGTAAAAAACAAGTTGAGTGGTGGTGTCCTATAGGTTTTTATGTATACGACCTGGCTGCTGTTGCATTTTCCAATTTAATAATTTTGTAATTAATTTTTAAGTATTTTGAAAGTAATATTTAATTTATGTGTAAATTTTGCATGCCCATGTGAAGGCAGAGCATGGAGAACATTATAAAAACATTGTAACATCTACACCCCTACCCATGTTGGCAAAAAATAAATGATTTGATTTGTTTTTTTTTTTTACAACCTCAGGTACAAGTTACAAATCTTGACGCTAAAAGACATAATAATATCAAGGGTTGATCAAAAATGTAGTTAATAAACATGCACTGTATGACCAGAATTGTGAAACAAAGATCCTTAATAAATAAAACTACTAAGTAGAGTGCAAAACGACTGTTCAGAGTACATTTTTTATATCAAATCCTAGTGCATACAGAGCTCATATTACATGAAGCAACGAAGCGTATATAGCACTGCATCGCTTCATGCATTTATCGCACATGTGACAATCTTCTTTGTTTCAGTGTTCGAGCCCCTCCCGGCGAGTCTATCGAACGCTTCGCAGAAGGTACAACTGCGGAGAATGCTAGAACTACGCGTCAACCCGATAGATGGTCTGTCTTCCAAGTGGGATTATGACAATGACCGATGGAAGGTAAATCTATTTACTTTTAGCACATGTCAGACTATCGTACATTTAAAGGTGCGTGGATCCAGTAAACTTTGCGCCGTATGTGTGAAAGCGCTCCACAGCTTCCCACGTAGCCGTGCCACGCACGCGTATTTTGTTTGCAAACAGCCATGGTTTGCACGACGCTGTCAAACAAAATAACCGCTTAGCTCCGGGCATCTATCGCTACCTACCACTGTTTGTCTCTGCATCACCCAAAGCTTGACGGGTAAAAAAAACCATGTGGCATCCGCCTCTATGCTTTTGTGAGCGTGAAGCATTTAATTAATTAATAAACAATGTGGTAAATCTCTCCGTTCAGATGGACTATAGACATTATACCAACTCGCATCGTTTAGGTAAAATATACCTAACAATCGCTATATATAAAGGCTCTCAGAAACAGGCACGGCACGACTCTCGTAGAACAATTTCTATAAAATCTTCATGGAAAATGTTCTACAAGTGTCTCGATTGTCTAAAGAAACCATACAGATCCGTTTTTAATACTTTATTCTTCTTTTCAGTGATAATCATGAGTTACGGCGCATTTTGTGAAGCTTACGAAGCTTTTTTCCTAGGATAGACAGACATAATACGGCAGTCAACGCGATGCCAAGGAGCAATATATTGTTTTTAGACAGATAAGCCTATCCACGTAGGCACACTGTAGCGAGCAGCGACTACGCTTCACGGTACAGTGTGCAAATTATATAGAAGACATTATTTTATCAAGATTTGAAAAAGAATAAGCTGTTTTAAGGGAGACGCGACAGGGTTTGTTGCTATTTGCAGATTATTATCAGGCTGTATCCTGATTAAAATATGATTCGCAACCGTAACAAATGAAGCTTTACAACGTTAATCAGAAAAATCGGTTGTTGCTGGTAGTTCTTGCAACACCAAAGGTGTTTTGAAATGTCCTGCCAGCCTTACAGATAAAGCTGAACTGCTCCTCATTTCACCGAGTTCATTTCAAAATGGAACACGGCAAGTTTATTTGGCGAAAATATCTGTAATCCTCGAATTGTTAAACAGAGGTGTAGGAATAGGACACCCACATTTCGCCAGTTTTCTTTAAGCCCTATGTAGGTACTTATCTGTGGAGGCCTATTGCCATCAACCGGAACGATTGATCAGAATCATCAATATCATCTCTAAGTTCATATTTATAATCCCATCGAATGTTTTTTTCATGAAATAGTCATTCAATGGGATTGTATGAACTTATTGAGATTGTTACCTTAGCGCATCTTCCATTAGCAATTTATGAATGAAGAATAATATTTTTTTAAAGCATTGTCTCCTAGGCTTATTTGTGTCCATTCAATGTGATATGTGCATGTGATTCCATTGGTTAGTTTCGTGGCAGCCGCAGTGGTGCCGTTTGTTCCGTAGTTGTCTCTGTTAGTGAATGGTGCGTGTAAGGAATTCCCTCCGCCGTAATGTTATCTTCCCTGCCTGTAGAGTGAAGGTATCAGAAAGCCAGTTCTCGTAATTAAAACGTTCAAAATCTAGTCCATCTCGGCGACAGTCAAATGTCAGAAACTTGTCAAAAAATTTAGGAAACTAGGTATTTTTACAGATGTAGACTGAGATCAGACTGTGAACGTTCTTAAAATTACGGCAATTGCCCCTCAAACTCAAAGCTTTTATTTCAATTAAACCATTAACAGGCACTTTTGAACTGTCCAAAAGTCGATCAGTTGGAAAGTTGAAGCTAGTTGCCCATTCCAAAACGTAGGTAAATCTCTAGATATGGAGAAGAACGGGCAAGAAACTCCAAAATCACTTTTTTAAATGAAGTTGGTTATTACAAAATCTTGGGAACATTGTTCTTGTTGCAATGTGATGCGAGAACAACGTAAAAAAATAAATAAACAATTCTAAATATAAGATTAAAAATAAGCCCTGGAAGTTAGGAGATGACCAGTCTCAACCGACAGCGCCCGTTCACGAACGTGACGCGTGGATCAGCACCATCCAGCTCAAACATTTTGTAGAGAACCAAATGGTCCGACACACGCGACACCATCGGTGCGATATTTAAATGAGCATGACACACTCAACTCCACGCGTTTTCAAGTCAACGTACATCAAGAGAACTAACAAAACTGTAACATCTCACACACTCTGTAACCTATGTTTACAAATAAATAATCTGAATCAAAACAACATAATAAACGGATGCATGGTACTCACATTTACAAAATTTTAATAAAATGCTTTTAAATGATTGGCGATACGATAATTTGCAATGTATTTGAGAAATTTGATTTCCAAAAAGAAAGAAAAACACCAAATATCTATTGAAATGTTAATATATATGGTTATTGGTTCAGTAAAAATAAAAACTTATTCGCAATGTCAGAAAAAAATAAAAAAAGGGAAACATCTGTTCCAAATATTAAAATTTTAACTGGTAAGCTCAAGTAGCTGTAGAGCAGAACCAGCAATAAGCCAAGCATTTTATCTACGATACAATCATGTAAATTATAATATGCTTGTGTACATAGTGTGAGTTTAGTTTAATGCATGATTTAAATTTCTTTTCATTTAGTTCAAGAATATCGACTGGTATTTTATTATAACATTTTACACAGTACCCATAAAATAAATGTGTAGGTACTTTAGACAATCTGAAACGTGTGTGACATAATTTGTTCCTATTTCTTGAGTTAAAAAATCTTGTCTGTCACTTATCCTATTAAAAGATGTAGATTTCTGTGAACTTTTTTTGCCCCTCTGGTTTTTAACTCTTGAATTTCTGTGCTATCAAAATTACGGCGAAGGGAATTATTTCGTGAACGCACTCTAGTTTACGCCAGATGCTGGTCGTTTTGTTAGTATTTTGATTTTATTAAGTTGCTATTTATGCTGGTATTTTTAATTAATAAAATAATGTTTTCATTTTTGGATGGATTTTGTTTTATTGTTATACCTATGCCATGAAACACCTATAAACGCAGGGCAAAATGAGTGACGACTCTAACTGTGTAGAAAATGCAGGAGTAGGTCCAGTCGGGGAAATTAATTGTTAAAAAAATTGACATCCTACGACGCCCTACGTCAAATTGCCGTAAAGGTATGTCAACTCACACTATAAAACATGTTATAAAAGTTATTTAACACATTTCTATAGAGAGGTTAACAATGTTAAATAATGTGGTGGACGTGTTATTTAACAAAAGTTTTTGTGTTACGTAGCATAATCTGCACCCTAATTGCGTAACTCACGATTCATCATAATATGTTTCTTTTTGAAACAAATTGTTAAACCATTGCTTCATATGTTCGAAAAATGTCTCTGTTCAACAACGTAAATAACGCAATGAATACTGTTGAACTGTCAAATTGAAACCGATTCAGATTAATCGTGAGTTACGCAATTAGGGTGCTGGACGTATCACTGAAAAACCGAATAGGTTTTTTTAACCTTTTTTCAACCTTTATTTTCCTACCGACATGATTTGTTGAATTCACAAAATAAAAATAGTTGAACTACAAAGGTTTTAACATGTGTTCAGTTTGGTTTAAACTGATTATATATAATATAACTTGGTTATTTTGTTGACTCTACTTCTTTAATTGACTATATTATCAGTTAGACTTACCTACTTAGATTCGAATATTGTGTCGTTTCAACCTCTTTTTGTGGTTGGTTTAACCTATTAATTTTTAACAATTTTATTTTTGTATAAATAAATGTCATCTAATAGTTGTTTAAACATAATATTAGGTTAACGCAACTTACATGAAATCAACATTATGGAATTCGACCTATTCGGTTTTTCAGTGTACCCTTACACCCATTCCATAAAACTATAGAAGAATGAGAGTTGTGATTTGAATACCCGAACGCTATAGGTTTCATATTCCAATGTTATGCCTACCTATCACATGACATGATATATGAAGCTGGCTGTAACACGAAGGTTATGGAAATATCTACTCCATGATGCAACTTTAAAGACTTCTAACTCAGCCACAACAAACTGGGTCTTTTTTTTGGGTGGGAAATCATCAAATAACTTCTCCTGCTCTGGGTGGAGCAGGAGGGAGTGTCAGACTTTTACTGACTAAAACCCACCCGTATTCCCTCAGTAGCCTGTGTGCCAGGGGGGACAGTAGCTCTTTCGAACAACCGGCACCCCTGGCAGGCATCGGCCCTTGTGGGCCCCATCACATTGTGCTGACATCTCTTTGAGGCGCGCGTGGAACACAACGCGCCGTCGTCGACCTGAGCGCTGGTCCTTACCGGAAAGCGAGCTACCCATTACTCGCCGTCCGCAAGCCAACGCATACGGTGGCCGGGAATCAGCCTGGGATTCCCGACGCCCAGGGCGTTCCTGCGGCGACTAAGGCCGTGAGGGCGCATATACTGCCGCTCCCTCACGTGCGCCGCCTCCCTCTTCGCGAGCATCACTGCTTCGCAGAAAGAGGTAACGGCTACCCATGCACTCTCGCTCGGTCCCATGGCCTGGACCAGGGTCGGACGCGAGAGATCGCAGCCATCGATCGCCTCCACGAGGACACGGCGGTGCTCCGCCCAAGCCGGGCAGACCTCCACCGTGTCCTCAGATCGATCTTCGCAATGGAAACACCCGGGCCTTTCCTCCCGCCTTATCCGAAACAGGAACCTCCCGAAACAGCCGTGTCCGGTGAGGACCTACGTCAGGCAGAAGGTGAGGACACCATGCCGCCTCTCAAGCCACTCGTCAAAGAGGGGACTTACCGCCGCAATCCTGGCGTGCCCAATGACAAACGGGGTCAGGTAGTTATTTGGCACTTCTGTATTTGCTTATTTCGCACTCTCATTATGAAAATATCGTTGATTCAGTGGCACTGGGCCTAAATTCACTATGATCACTTAACGATTCCTTACTCGTAACCACATAAATCACTCATGAAATCTGCTAATATCGTATTAATAATATCAACAAATTGTCTTGGAGAATACAGAATATGACATTTAGATTCTTTACCGTTCCTTACATTGGTTTCTAAAAAACACGATATTGACTTAGTTTGAACGTAGTAAGATTCCGCGGGGAATCATTATAACCATACAGAATTGGGGCCCTGATGTGAAATGGTCATCACCACCGATGGATACTCGACCTCGTAATGACTTCACCCTGAGGGCAAATATCACACGCACGTCGTAGTATCGTAGAACGACAAGGTATATTTGTGTATGTCACAGCTAACTGTGACAATAACTAATTATTGTCATCCTTAATTCAGTTTGACTTGTTACCTACCAAAAATTGTAAATCAATAACATGGTCGACTAGATATCTGCAGTTTCAGATGCATCGCAATGCATTGCGTTTGTTTATTTAAATATCTGGTGGAGCGAGCTTTGGTCGTTTTAATTCGCTCGCTACGTTTAATTTTTTGAAAAGACAAACAATTTTTTTGGTTGTCTTTTCCAAAAATTAAACCTAGCTCCCTAGGGCCCCAGAACCCCCTGCCTACTAAATTTCATGAAAATAGTTGGAGCTGTTTCCGAGATTCAGATTATATATCTTAATATATTTATATTACGTGTCACGTTGTTTGTCGGCGATGGACTCCTAAACTACTTAACCGATTTTAATCAAATTTGTACACCGTGTGCAGTTTGATCCAACATGAAAGATAGGATAGCTTACATCTCAATTTATGATCGCAAAGAAATAAAAAAATCGAAGTAGCAACAATTTTATTTTCCCATACAAATTGTCCCTACCTGTCAAACTACCTGAAAACGTTTTATGCCTTCAAAGTACCAGGTTGTCATAACTCGGTAGGAATTCACCTAATATCATGAGTACAGTGAGTGATATTGTACAAATTATTAAAAGTGTTTTGACCGTCGTAGTGCCAGGTTTGACCAACTCTGTAGGAAGGTAGGTAGGGTAGGTAAGGTAGGGTAGGTACGGTTGGTAGGTAGGTAGGTAGGTAGGGTAGGTAGGGTAGGGAGGGTAGGGATTTTGTATGAACGATTTTTGGACACTGGATAAAAACTTTTCCTGTATACACAAGAATTGCTCGTTTAAAGGTATTAGATAAGTACACCAACAGCAATACATAAGATATTAGCTGTATTGACGTAAGAAGAACACGATGTCATGTTCACTCATCCTCCGTAGAAAGAGAGGATCCTCCCACTCGACGGGTGTTGTGTCTTGTGGGCTACTTCCCCACGATGGATGTTGGTACGTTGCATAATGCTAGCTGCGCGGCAGCGATGCAGGATGTTGTGCGACATAATTATGATGCGTAGGTAGCATGTAGCGATGAAGGCACAGCGAAGGCTGCATTCCCTGAAATAAAAAGCTGTAATGTCTTACCCCGAGTCCGAACCAAAAGCGATGATCACGGGCGTACGCAATTGTCGCATTCATATGTAAGAACGCGAAGATCGCGAACTCGCGCGTCTATCGATTTTCGCCAGGACACGGCACTTTATGCCTGTAATGCTAAATCAGATGATGTTTTGTACCCAGATTTTCCTCCATGAATAATAAACACATACCAAAGCTTCATTATGCAGTCAAGACGATAGTGATTAATGTAATCCAATAGTGCAATTAATTCTATGATAATGTATTAGTTCCTGCTATTACTGCTGCCAGCAAAAACTAACGGATTAACACGTAATGTGCGCCTCATTAGCATTCTAACTACTTTGTTTTTTGAATGGCAACAGATTATTTAAATTAAATGTACTTACTAACTTATTTTTTCAACTATTTTCTGCTTTAAATACGAGAGAATCTGATCAAATCTCTCCGTCTTCTTACCTCCGGCTTAAGTCTAGCGTTCTTCTGTTTACGAAGCTTTTATTTAAGGATTTAACTGCAGTACCTTGTTGGACTATTATCCCACATCTTACTAGAAGGCGATCGTCGCGTTCGGGTTCATCGAATAAAACGTGTCTTATGAGTGCGTCGCTGCGTCGATCGCGTATACACGCGAAGATCGCTTTATATTAGGAACAGCAGCGCTCCGTGGTTTCACCCGCGTAGTTCCCGTTCCCGTGTGAATACGGGAATAAAATATAGCTTAGGTCACCCGGAGATAGTGTAGCTTCCCAACAGTGAAATAAGTTTTCAAATCGGTTCAGTAGTTTCGGAGCCTATTCAATGCAAACAAACAAACAATCAAATCTTTCCTCTTTATAATATTAAAAGTAAGAAGATAAGAATAAAAAAAGTGTTTGATAACATAAATATTTGCAAAGCAGTTTGTTGGCAGACGTAGCTCCATTACTTATTTATTTTATTTTTATTTATTCAACCATTTATGCACACACATATAAACAGACAAGAATAAAGGAACAGAAAAATACGCATTTCCAGTTTACGCTTATCTAGCACTGTACGGAAATCCTATACAATGCGAGATCAGCTTATACTGGAAATGTATAGCTTGATGTGTAGCCATGTGTACAAAGGTAATGCTTATTTCTACAAAAATCTCTTCCAGCACACATGCCATAGGAGAGAAGATAACAGAGATGTAGACAACGCGTGTAATAATAGTAGAAGGGAAAACATAAAAACAACCGACTTCCGGAAAAACACTACAAAGTGAAAGATAACTTAAATTTCGGAAGTCGGTGACTTTGGTTTTGTATTTTATTAATTTCTTGTCAAGTCAAGTACGAGTCGGACTCGCCCATGAAAGGTCCCGTAGCAGCACGTAACATAATAATTATGATTTATGCCGTATTAAAAAAAAACTACTTACTAGATCTCGTTCAAACCAATTTTCGGTGTAAGTTTGTTTACATGTAATGTACATCATATATTTTTTTTGTTTTATCATTCTCTTATTTTAGAAGTTACAGGGAGGAAACACATTTCACCACTTCGGAAGTGTCTCTCGCGCAAACTATTCAGTTTAGAAAAAAATGATATCAGAAACCTCAATATCATTTTTGAAGACCTATCCATAGACACACACGTACACGCACGCGCACACGCATGGGTTTAATGTTTGTTTTTTTTTAGTTTCAGTTCTAAGTATGGGGTATGGTTTCTTTTTCTATTTTTGTGGGAAAAAAGTGGCTGTGACATACGGACGGACAGACAGACAAACATGACGAATCCATAAGGGTCCTGTTTTTTGCCATTTGGCTACGGAACCCTAAAGAAGAATTTTGCAAATCGGTCTATATATGGCGGAGTTATCCTCACACCTAACTCCTGACCGTTAAAGAGTTGTACCTTCATACGCAAATGTCTCAATAGCTTTATTTTTTTTAATGAAAAACATTGTTAATATCTATAAGATTTAAGGGTTGCCCTCGATTTCCCTGGGATTCCATCATCAGATCCTAACTTGGTGCCAATGGGACCACCTCAGGAGTATAATCTTCCAAACAAAAAAACAATTTTGTGAATCGGTCCGCAAATGGGGGAGAAATCGATGAACATACATAAAAAATTACATACAGTGGAACATATAACCTCCTCCTTTTTTGGAAGTCGGTTAAAAATTATAAATTATAGTGTAATTGATATACAACGTGGTGAAGATAATATGACTTTAATTGAAAACACTGGCATTGCTGGTTCATAGAAACATTTATAAACTATCAAATAAATCCTAGCATCGAAATTAATCAAAACGATTTTTTCAAACAAACTAAATAGGATAAAACTGTACACAAAATAGAACACCATTTAGATCTATTGGTTCACTGACCTGCGGTAAGAATGGCAACACAGCGCGGTTTCATAAAGCGCACGTGCAGTTCGCGGCGGCAGGCGCGGCGACGACATCGCGTAGCGACCGGCGACGTAATGTTTTGGCGCCATTAATATCATCATTAATGCTCAATTTCATTACATCAAATCACAGATTATTAACGAAATAGTCAGGCACCCGCGAGATATTCACTAATCACAATAACTTTTCGATAACTTAGATAAGTAGTCAGTTTTTTTTTATTTTTATTTTCTACATGTCCGCCGTGTTCTTGAATACACAATGTACACCGACGTATAATGTTATTTCTTACTCTTGATAATAGGTCACCAGTAGCAGCCATGTCTTTTAATTTATTAAAAGATATCATAATCCTATTTTTTAAATCATCAACGGTTTCAACTTCTGTTGAGTACACATCATTTTTTATGTGGCCCCACAAGAAAAAATCCAGTGGCGTGAGATCTGGTGACCTCGCTGGCCACCGCACTGGTCCATAACGGCCAATCCACTGCTGTCCGAACATTTGAGACAAACGCTCTCTTGCAGACACCACTGAATGAGCTGGTGCTCCGTCTAACTGGTACCAGAGTAATTATAACGAGGCATGGTGATTTATAATAAAAATAAACTTCAAACACAGTATGTTTTAAGCGTCTAACTTCGCAAAGTTCACTTTTCAATTTAACCAAGTACCTATTCTACGTTATGTGTCCTGTCACTATTAAAACAAAGCGTCAAATTTCGCACAATTCACTCACATAAGCGTCTTTAAAAAGATACGAAAACACTCGAGCGGCGGCTTCCGAAGAGCGCGGGCGCATCGGCAATTCCAAAGCGGTACAGAATGCGTCACAGACAGGAAGTACGTCCGGTGATACACTGACCGAGTGACCGTAACCTAGATAGACGATGACTACCCCTTCCGTATACCCGCGCGGCGCCCCGCGTTTGCCTTTGTACAAAAAATACGCCATGGAAAAAAACCCTGGAAGAAAGTGGAAGGGGTGTGTTTGCGCATATGTACATTCGCGCACGAAAGTACTAGGCCTATTATTTTATTTTTAAACTAGCCTTTCGCTTGCTACTTCGGTTATTGGTAGGAAGGAAATGTTGGTCATTCTGTAACTTCCTTTGCAACCTGTCTATGGTATTCTTCTGGTAGGCAATTATCTTTCAGTGACGTGGAAAATGTGGATGATTCTTTTTATAACACCCTTGCCAAAGCTGTCAATGTCTGTTATTGTTTTTTTTTTTATTCTTTTATTTTTCCGGGAGTTCGGAAGACAGTAAAAAGTTCCAAATCTTTTGAACTTTTTACAATTCCTCTCACTGTAGACTCGGAACATTTTTTTGCCAATACGGTCCGTTTCATACATTATTCTTAATTATGAACTAAATTATTATCAGCCTCTTCATAAAATAATACGTCATAATTCATTTTTCTCAATTTTCTATGTAAAACCATTTCGGAATTAAACACTTTTGTGTGCGATGGTATTTTGAGAACGAACCAATAGCGCACCGGCAAAAATGCGGCGGGTTTTTCCAGTACCTAGCGAGCTGGCAACGTGTGGGCTAATACCGTTGCGTCTGGGGGTCGTTTACCTGTCGCGTGCTCTCCTGTTAACTATACATCATGTAGAAAATGCTTAAAATGAAAAATAATGTCCTGTGGCTAAACTACTGGACAATATTTGATTGATTTTTTGTGTGCAGGTTGGGAATATAATGACTTATACGAAGTTTGATTTAAGGTCATATAGTCCTCTCCACGCTGTATACACATGTAATATGAGAATAAATACATTCATACAAACATACTACTCAAATAAATATCACTAAAAACTTTTGTACGCGTCCTTCCTTGCAAATATGACTGTTGTGTTCAATTCCAGGATCGAGCAGTTGAGAGTTTTCTTAGCAGCAGGCTTGGCGGATTATTACCCTTTCAAAGTCAATAGGGTTGACCCCATCACGTGGGAACGATGTAAAATATTTTATTAACCGACTTCAAAAAGAAGGAGGTTATCAATTCGACATGTTTATATATATTTTTTTTATGTATGTTCGGGCATAACTCCGTCGTATATTTGCAAAATTATTTTTTTGTTCAAAAGGGGTTTGTTCCGAAATGGTCCCATATAAATTTCATATAGTTCTGATGATGCGTTTTGGAGACAGACAACGGAACTCTTCAAAACTTTACAGCAAATCAACCGCGAATGCGGCTATCGCATAAATATGCATTGTTTTGACCCTGAGGATGATGAAATTTCGAATTAGTGTGGCGTAGGTAACTAAAAAGTGAAAAATATAAACTTTTTTCAAAAAAATATCAACCGACTTCCAAAAAAACACTACAAAGTGCAAAATAACTTTAATTTCGGAAGGCGGTGACAAAGAATTAAAATACCTACACGTCGAAAGTCACCGACTTCCGAAATTAAAGTTGTTTTGCACTTTGTAGTGTTTTTTTGGAAGTCGGTTGATATTTTTTTGAAAAAAGTTTTTTATCATTAAAAGACTATTACACAGAAAAAATGCGCGTGTTCCTTACTCTTATTCTTATCTCTGTAGGTAATACAAGCTTGCTGTTACATAGATTGATAATTACACTGATTTGGTGCGATGACCTCTCCAATGTCTCGAAGATCGAATGATTATAGTCGTGAAACTAAAGTCACCGCGGCGGTAGTGGCGTATAGCGTAGCGTAACACGTCACAACATACGGCGTGTAGCATTGCGTAGCATGTAGCCCTGATCTTGACAGAAGCGCGTACCCTGTTTCGCAGCGCGGTGCTCGTGGCGCGTAGCGTCAATTAGCAAATAAAGTACCACGTATCGTAGCGCGTAGCACGTAGCACGTAACCCGTAGTGCGTAGCATGAATCGCGTAGCACGTAGCGCGTAGTATGTAGCGCGTAGAACGTAATGCGTAGCGCGTAGCAAGTACTGCGTAGCGCGTAGCAAGTACTGTGTAGCACGTAGCGTGTATAGTACCGCAGCGCTTACCGTGTAACTTACAATGTGGCGTAGCGTGTTAGGAATAAAGTAGCAATACACCCAGGCCAGTGCAGCTTGAGTCTGTATGACAGGATCATACGGGGCTTATCCTGTTAATATCCAACAATTCCAGAATGGAATGATGGCAGCAAGACTAGCAAGAGATACACCATAGGGTTTTAGATGGTAAGAGTCCGACATCACAGACGTCATAGAGTCCTTGTTCACAGACGGATATCATTGATAATTTCTCCACTGATGTCTCAAGCCACAATACGGTTGCCCCCCCGTGTGGGTTCCCGCATTGTCGTTGCGGGGGGGGCTCAGTAACCGTGGATTCCGGCCACGGTGAAGCCAAGAGGAACCCAAAGGTGGGGCCGCTCGTCAGGGCTTTTGCCTCAAAGCCGACGACGTAGCGGCCAAAAAGTAGGTTGCGATGAGGTGCACCGCAACTGAGGTGGGCCGCGATGTCGAATGGGAGGCATCGCGGCTGAGGGTTACGGGCTGCGGTAGAGGAGGAGTGCCAGTGCTTCTGAGCAGCGCTCTTCCCTTCCGTGGCCTGGACGGGGCCGCCACCGTTTGATGGCGGACGCGGTGGGGTCGCAGGGGAAGAGGAGTGTCGGTATAGCGTCAGCCGCTCTCCCTATCTTCTGCGGCCGAAAAGTGGTAGACGGGACGGCGCGTTGTGTTCCGCACGCGCGCCATTAGGGATGTCAGCAACCAATGGTGGGGTCCGCAAGGGCCGATGCCTGCCAGGGGTGCGGGTTTGTTCGAAAGAGATACCACAGCCCCTGGCATACGGGCTACTGAGGGAACACGGGTGAGTTTTAGTCAGTAAAAGTCTGACACGCCCTCCTGCTCTACTCAGCAGAAGTCATTTGATGATTTCCCACCCAAAAAAAAAAAAGCCACAATACGGTTTTTACTCTTTGAAAGTAAAAACAGAAGCACTGTCGAAAGGGCAGCTCATAGCTAATGTATAATGCATGTGTGATGCAAAGTTTCCCGTCGAAGGATGTTCGTAGCGCCACCGATGCGTGACCAGCACCAATCAGTATAAAAGGGCAATGCTAATCAAATATAATTCAGTTTACATTTCAGTGAAAACCTGAAAATAGACAGACATGAAGTGCGCGGTAAGTACCTATTTCAGTTTTTGGAAATTGGACGGTTGCCTCCTAAATATAATTTGTTTACAGAGCTAATTACTTTTGGATTTTTGCATATTGCCACTTGTTGTTATTCAATGATTTATTTTAAACTGCCGAGTCCATGTGGTGCCATAATTACTTCAAACCTTGCAATAGTTGCAACGTTGCCATTCGATCGCTGCGGCTGTGATGGTTAAAAAAAAATCGACATCTTTTTTTAAATTATAATGGCAATTTTTCATAAAAATGGTTTTGCTTGAATAACTTGCTAATTCCTCGGCAGTTCCCGAAAATGGTTGTAAATTGTAATTCTAAACGGTGCTGTTCTCTTCCGCAGGTGGCATTAGTTCTCGCCCTGCTCGGCCTGGTTGTCGCCAACCCTGTCCCTCCACTGGGACTGGGCCTCGGTAACTCCTCATTTCATTATAGACACTATTTGAACACTAAATCCAAGTCCATGCATAGAAAATTCCGTTAAGGTAAGCAGAAGTTATGTTTGCTTGCCCTTACACACACTGTCATAGATTTAATTATGAACTGCATTAATTAGTTACTACTTTTTAGGGTTGTCCGTCGATCCATTTGTCTGTCTGCGGGCTGACGTCTCGTGAACCGAGATAGGTTGAAATTTTCAGTGTGTTTTTATTGCCGCCATAACCAAAAAATTAAAAGTTAAAAAATAACGGGGGTCTCCATACAAGAAAAGCGTTCATTTTGGCGTTTTTTGCCTTGTGGTACAGGACTCTTAGGCCCGTATTACAGAACGTCACTCAATACTCAAGCATTACTTAAAAAAAGATTCAAGCCATTTGATTGGTTGAAACTAGTTTTAAGTAATGCTTGCGTATTGAGTGACGTTCTGTAATACGGGAATTAGTCTTAGTGCGCGAGTCAAACTCGCACTTGACCGGTCCACAAGGCCCACTTGCACCACAAGTTATATACGTTTAGCGATAAACGTATTTTTTTTTGTGCACGACCCTAGTAGGTATTTCATTGCGATAAGTAAGATACCTAATTTGTAATGCTTGATCAGTGTCGATTAATTGAAAGTTGTATGGCATTAAACCACTCATTGAAACCTTAAATACTATTTAACTATAAGATTGCGTGGTGGATTATGGCCCACTCCCTCACACAGATCGGAGGCCTGTCTGCCAGCAGTGGGAACATTATAGTCTGATTATGAAATACTATAATATTACACAGATTAGGGACATAGATTAAATAAAGTTTTGACAATTTTTGCATTATTTAAAGTTTTGACTTGGATTAACGTCTGATATTTCTTAAATATTAGACACGCATTACCTCACACTACCCTACCTAAACTGCCTCTTAGCTAAATATTTGTGGACTTTGGCAATCCCCGCTGCCTGTCTGGTCTCCATCGGGCGAAAACGCAACATGAGTCATCTGCCTAGTCTTTTCTTAACCATGTTGGGGTCGGCTTCCAGTCTAACCAGTAGTTGAATACCAGTATTTTACATAGAGCAGCGACCTGTCTGATCTTTACACCTCAGTTACTGGGTTACACATTAAAAGGAGCGCTCAAATTTTTCGTCGCAGTTTCTTGAGTCGTTGCCCCAACGCGACTGCTGTGTTTTCGCCCTAGGTCGTAAGAAGCCGGTCCCCGGACCTAATAATTCCTAATTTAAACAAAGTTTTTCATATGTTCACCAGCCTCCCCCATCTTGCTGCCGTCTTACTCCGTTAGCTCCAGCCTCATTAACCACGGCATCACGATCCCGCGCGTGGTGGTGTCCGCCCCAGTCATCCGGCACGTGGTCTCCGCGCCTATTGTCACCGCACCCATTATCCGCACCCCTGTCATCACAGCCCCAGTGAGCGTCGGCTATGGAGGTCTTGGATGGGGCTCATCCCTCGGCGGCTGGGGAGGCTACGGCTGGGGCAAAGGATGGCATTAAACCAAAGACACGAAATTATTTTCTTAAAAAAAAAAGAATTCTCGTTCTGTTATAAAACGATGTCACGTTTAAAAACTTGGATGTCTATCGTTTATTTTTGTATATAGTATTTTTCTTTTATAGTTTTCGTGGACATACTGTAATAAAAATTTCAATAAGCTTCAATATTTATTTTTTTATTGCATGTGGAAATTGTAACACTTCGCCAAATTGAAAATTGGATTTATAGTGAAACATTTTTTGGGTTGGTTCCTCAAATGACTACTAGCTGGTATTAGGTATGTCCTACAATTTATTAAAATTATTCCCTAGATACGCAATAGAGAGAAACGCGATATAGAGGTACGCAATCCAGTTGAAAAATATTACAACAATTTGCTGGCAGGTATAGCGAAATGTCCTGTCGTCAGTGCGTGTATAAAAATGTACTAAATTAAAACTAAAACGGAAACATTGAAAGGAAACCGGACACATACATTCTGCTTGATGAAGTAATAACGTGTATTTGAATCGCTAGTAGGTATCTACCTACTCAAGTAACTAAAACATCCGTTAATTGTACTCATTATTAGATACCGAGTTACCTAGGTGGGTATTTAAGTTATTACCTATAGTCGATTTCTTCCAAACGTCCCTTGTAAACGTTCTATTCCATATGATTAAATTGCCTCAACTAACTCACTGGTCTAATCAAATCTCGTGGACGCAAGTATAGTATACTCCGAATCCAGGGCTCCATGCCATGCCTGAAGTCATTCAGGCATGGCATGGGGCCCTGGATTCGGTCGCCGTGCAAAGTGAACTTGGGTTTTAAATCAAGAATTAAATCTACATTCACTTCATTCTTTTTAGTGATCAACAGAATCAGGATACAAAATGGTGGGGCGGCCATGTCAAAAAATGGTGACAACACTATTTTTAGTGATGAATTCCATAAAGTACGTGTCGCCGCACGTAGAATATTCCTTCTCTGATTTGTCTGATGACGGTAAGTTTACACAACACAGGCGAACGTACAGGCTTGCGTACCTATTATTCCGGATAAGAGGCGTTTGAGTATACAGATCCAGTGGCGTAGCTAGCCCTAAAGGGGCCCTATATCACGATATCTTATTGGCCCTTTTTACCGGACTACGGCCAAGCTCAAAAATACTTTTTTACAAATTAAAGAACCTTACCTACCATGACCAGCTAGATAAAACCTAGCTGCCATTTAATTGTGGCCTTATTAAGACAATGTACGAGTAAGAGCGAATGCAGTGCCCTCGAAAATTGGGGCATCCCCTTTGTAAGCCATTAGATAACAAATTACATAAATTTTTATTAAATATTCATTTATTGTAGGCCTCTCATCAACAAGTATTTGAGGTGTTGAATTTAATTTAAAATGCTTTATATACGTCGAGGTTCGAGGGGGCCCTATAGCTTGGGGACCTCGTATCATTGATACAGCTGATACGGCGGTAGCTACGCCCCTGCTCAGATCTATTACTTGGTTGATGTCGCGGGACTACTAAGCAAGGTACGTCCTACCATGGGTTCGATTCCCATGTTGAGCAAAGCAGGCTGGGGTCAATACTTTGATGGTCTCCCTTGTTAGATGAGCCTTAAACATAATGTTTTACTGATGCTAAAACACTAAAAATATTGTATTGCACTTTCGTAAGAAGTCAGCTTGAGTATGCGTCTCAGATATGGAATCCACGTTATCATAAATACATTGACCGCGTGGAAAACATCCAAAGACGGTTTATAAAGTATCTCTGCTTTCATCAAAGCATTCCATATCAGTCAGCCGATTATCTTGGATTCTGCAAGAAGTATCATCTGCTACCACTGGTAGCTCGTCGTAAAATTGCAGACTGTTTATACCTGTTGAAGATCCTTAACAATAGCATTGATAACCCTGAGTTATTGTCAAAATTTTATTTCAATGTGCCAAGTAAGACACTTCGTTTTCATCCACCTATAAATTATGTGTGCCTCATGCATCTTCGAATTATAGGCAGAACAGTTATATTGTGCGCGCAAGCAGGAACTTCAATGACATATGCAAAGAATATAATTTTGATCCATTCACAGTTAGTGTGAATTCGGCAAAAAGGTGCATAAGCCTTAAGTTTTTCAAGTAGCGGTAGGTTAATTGTATTTGTTTTTATTATTTTTTCTATATTTTTAGTCATGTAATCGTAAAACTTTGTATTTATATTACTTTTCTGTTTATTAAGGCGATGTGTGGTTTTCTTTGTTTTCGTGCTCACACCATAAATTATTGTTATAATACGTCTATACGTGAGGATTTGTAATTGGTTTTCTGGTGACTATAGCTTCCTTTTTTTATCTGTTTTTAATAGCTGTAAGTCCTCCATGCTCTTAAATAAATAATTGGTGAAATTGCTTCACGGATGAGTGTGAATCCGGGTGATTTTAGGTAGGTATGTTATGTTTTTATATGCAATGTGATAACAAAAAATGTTGACTGAAGAGCCTGGAAAGAAGCCGCATCGCAGACTCGACAACACGGTGGACATGAAGAAGCAACCGTTTGAAGGCCTGCCCATAGAGTACAATGGCCAGAGGACGGAGGCAACCAAGGAAGTCGTTACACCTGAAAGTAAGGCTTTTGAGTTTTCTTATTACGATCTGTAATTTTATGAATTGTCGTAGCAACGCCCGGTTTTGACGTGACAACGTCTTATAATTCGATGGAGCCGGCTGCACGCACGAAAAACCATGACTCATGCGGCGTTACCTCGCTCTGAGGCGTTCCATTTAAGGCTTGAAGTGCAAGCGAGAGCGCGGAACGAGCGACAAAGAGGCACAATCGGCCTCCGCGTTCAGCAGCGTTCGACATCAGTCTCTCTCCTACTTGAGTAAGCGATGCGTCTGCGTGGACAGCTGCTATACAATAATACATACAATAGTATTATCTTATGACGTTGTAACGTTTAACTATCGTCAGTTAAGCGACTTTACAGACAACCGATTTTTTGTAAAGGCTAATTAACACAAAAAGAAGACGATCAAACTCATAATGTGCATAATATTAAAAACTGTTGTTATTGGCTGACTGAAAAAACAACAGGTAGGAACACCCTGTTTACACTTGTTTTACCTCTGATTTTGCGTCATATCGAAATCAAAGTAATCTTTGTTTTCATTACTGTAAGGTTGCTTTTGGGTTGCTGCCAATAACAAGTCTGTCAATATCTCAATGATCCCTTTTCTCGTTAAAATAAGATTGCTGTTGGGTTGCTGCTGTCAGAGGTAAAATAACTGTGAACAGAGTGTATAGCTAGAGTGCTGCAAGGATTTTGGCTTTAGCGCCTGGATGACATTGACACAGAAATTGTATTGACAAAACAAGATGGCGACGTTAGTTCCGATCTTGCCCACGCGCCTCAATAATCTTGTAGCGTTGTATGTAGGTAGGTAGGTCCATACTAGCATCACGTAGAGCTACATTCCTCGTTCTTTACAATCACAAGTTCCTTTATACATCCACCTCTTAGCAACACAGTCGACAACAACAACAACCAAACGGCTGGTCTTGGACCGTCGCTTCCGCCGCATCTACAACCCGGACGAGGTGGCCACCATCGAGGAGTTCCCTTACATGGCTGCTCTCCTGGTCAACAACGAGCTCTGGTGTGGCGCCGTCATTATTGACAGGGACAAGCTTCTGACTGCCGCTCATTGCCTGCAACTGTAAGTTTTCAACAGTTTTGCTTGAACGATTTCGGATGGCAAACATACCGAACGACCCATATGATGCGGAATGGAGACGTCGGCTATGGACATCTGCAACACCGGAAACATTGCAGATGCGTTGCTAGCCCACAGATAAAACTGAACAGTCTGTACCTGTCTATCACATGCCTGTAATAGGTATTTAATCTAATAACACCGATCGCCTTCGAATTAGTTTCAATTTTGTGGGGGCCCGCGTGCTGTGTTTCTGCTGCATGGCGGCAGGCATACCTACGTGTGAATAGTACCTATACTTTATCTAACTCAAAACAGCTCTTTCTTCTGCAAATAAACTAAAGGCATTCGTTGAAACCTATTATACTTAAACTCTCTTTCCACAGCCAGTACAACAACAGATTCTTCCGAGAATACGTAAAAATGCTCACAGTAAGAGTTGGCTCCACAAACGCGACCTCAGGAGGCGAGTTGTTACGCGTCACCGAAATCTTCTTCCACCCCAACTACAAGCCTCAGACGCTGGAGTTCAACTACGCTGTGCTGAAGATTCACAAGAACATGACGTTCGGAAGGAAGGACCCTGCGATCGAGAAGATAAACTTTGCGAGGGATCGAGTCGTTCCCGTTGATAATCAAATCATGTTCCTAGGTTGGGGATCTGTTCTGGTAAGGACGGTTTTTGTTGTTGCTGTTTTTAAACCTGGAAACCTACCAGCACCACTTAAGTTTAGCAGTATTAGTTAGTATTACTTGAGTGTGGGAAAGAGATGGACCAGGCGTAGATAAGACGACTTACAATAAGTCGACATTCACACGGATGTGATAAATCTCGGCCAGAATCTGTCGTGCACTGGATTCCCAACTCTCGGTGCTGAACCGAGAATGGAGAATCCAACAGATTGCATCTCTCAGCGCGTCAAAAATCTGTAATATAATAGACGTAAAACCAATCAAGAAATGTGGCTTTATTTAACTAAAAGAATTACACATACTAGAGAATAATAAATTATGACAAAGATATGATAGCTGTGACAAACGTCTGTCCAAAGTTGTTACTGTCACCATAAATACTAGGTACAATCAAGGAGGTTGTCCATATTGCATATCACCTCATTCTTCCCCGGTGGAGTTTTCACTCCCATTTTGATAAAATAAAATCGCTCAGGTAGGAGGGCGGCTTTCTAATCCTGTTTGATCTCCGAGGGAGAGTTTCGGTCTGGAGTATCGGAGAAGGTGACGAGCTACGTAAATCCTGTGAACGTTGCGGCGATGGGATGACAGTTTCGAGTGGAGCTGTAGCGCTGTCTTCCATCTCTTCAGAAGCTGTTTCAAAGCTATCATCTTCACTGTAGTCCACGGTATTTGGGAACGGTGCCAATTGACGGTTCGATACTGTTGATGTTTCCCCATTGTCACGTCGAATAAGAGAATAGTGAGGATTAGTTTCGAGAAGTTCAGCTTCTTCGGCTAGGGGGTCTGTTTTAGATTGTCGGACATTCTTCTTTACCAATATCGGGCCTGGTGACAGCCAGGACGGCAGTGAGTCTCCATTCGGGGATCTTCTAGGATATGTAAAAAGCTTTTCATGCGGGGTGGCGTTATTAGCTGTACATAAAAGAGAACGTACACAGTGCAATGCATCCTTCAGTACCACTTCCCAGTTTTCCACTGATAGTCCCTTTGACCGGAGGCTGAGTTGGATAGTTCGCCAGAGAGTCCCGTTTAGACGTTCCACTTGTCCATTACCCTGAGGGTTGTAAGGTGTCGTTCTAGATGAGGCTATGTTTGCTTTTCTTAGGAATGACTTGAATTCTTCGGACATAAACGATGAGCCTCTATCACTATGAACATAGAGAGGCTGGCCAAAAGTAAGGAAGAGATCTTTCAAGCAGTTGATGACAGTGGCAGATGTCATATCTTTACACGGATAGGCAAATGGAAATCTGCTGTACTCGTCAATTATCGTCAATATGTACTTGTTAGAGGTGTTAGACGGCAGTGGCCCCTTGAAGTCTATGTTGATACGTTCGAGAGGGGCCATAGCTTTGATTAAGTGACCTTTGACTTTGAGGAACCTTGGTTTTATCTCGGCGCAGGTCGGGCACGAGGCGGTAATCTCCTTAACGTCGTTTGCTGAATAGGGCAAGTTTTTGGATCTCACCCAGTGATACATTCTTGTCACGCCTGGGTGACAGAGCGCGTTATGGAGCTCTTTTAGCTTGCTGATATTCATATAGGCACATACGCGGGATAGAGTGTCGGCAGCTGCATTTTCGGAGCCTGGTCTATAAACAATATCATATTTGAAACAAGACAACTCTAATCGCCAACGTAAGATTTTTTCGTTCTTGATTTTACTGTTATGATTCTGATTAAACATGAAGGCTACCGATTGTTGATCCGTAATTAAAAGAAAATGTTTGCCAATTAGGTAGTGTCTCCATTTCTTTAAACTTTCCACTATAGCGCAAGCTTCTTTTTCGATTGAGGATTGCTTGCATTCAGAGTTTGACAAAGTTCGTGAAAAGAATGCTACTGGTCGTCCTCGTTGAGTAAGTGTAGCCGCTAGAGCGAATTCTGAAGCGTCAGTCTCAACTGTGAAGATATCGTCGTCATTAATCGCTACAAGAGCCGCCGATTTGATGTCCTGTTTGAGTTCCTCGAAACATTTGAGAGCGTCGTGCGATAACGGGAAGCTAGTGACGCAGGTGAGGGGTTTTATCTTTTCTGAGAAACGTCCAATCCATTTTGCATAGTGCGCGAACATTCCTAGGACTCGTTTCAGTTCACTTGCTTTAGTTGGTGCGGGGAGATCTAGCAGAGGCTTTAGCCTTTCAGAATCAGGTTGGATAATATGATTTTCTACGGTAAAGCCAAGCAGATTGATTTTAGTTTGATTGAAAACGCTTTTTTGTTCGTTGAGAGTTAAATTAAACTTCTTAGCGGCGTCCATGAATCGTTTTAGATTGTGCTCATGATCCTTATCATCGTTGCCGCAAACAGTTACATCATCTAAATATGCGTACGTTGCATCTAATTTTTCTTCAGATATTATAAAGTCTAGAGTCCGCTGGAAGGCCGCTACGCCGTTAGTAACTCCGAATGGGATGCGTGTGAATTGATAAAGTTTGCTGTTTGCTTCAAATGCTGTGTATTTCTTCTCATTTTCCAGGATTGGGACTTGATGATATGCAGATTTCAAGTCTATCTGACTAAAGACTTTAAATTTCGATACGTTGTTCACAACCGTTTCGATATTTGGCAAGGGGAAGGCATCTAAGTCAGTAAATTTATTGATTGTCATTGAATAATCGATCACGAGCCGTTTACGATGGGCCCCTCCTCCCGCTACGAGGACTTGGGCCCTCCAAGGGGAAATACTTTTTTCAATTACCCCATCTTTGAGCAACTTGAATACTTCTTCTTGTATGAAGTCAACGTCTTCTTTAGTGTAGCGCCTACTTCTGACAGCAATCGGTTGAATGTTTGGCGAAAGATTTGTGAATATGGAGGCCGGCGGAACTGAGGCTTGCAGAACATTACAGATTTGTAAGGGCTCGCCGGGACCTCCCAGATTGAACTGAATGCTTGAATGTTGCTTGAGTAAGTTGTGACCCACGATAACGTCTGCGCAGAGGTTGTCAACAACTAAAAGAGGCGTTTTCTTGTAGGTATGTTGATTAATTTTAATAGTTGCGAAACATACCCCTTCAACGAACGAGACTTGGTTAAGAGAGGCGAGATTGACAGTTTGTTTGCACGGTTTCTTGGACAACTTCATGATGCGAGCCACTTTACTGTTTATAAAACTGACTGAACTTCCAGTGTCGACGAGAGCATCAGCTTTGAATTCGTTTATTGTGATAGGGATTGTCGCACTCCTAAGACACGAAGGAGAAGCAGCAGAAATAGCCCCGCTATAAAACTGGTCATTGCTCGAGTTGGCAAGTTCTTCAGACCACACAGAGTTTATGTTATGCACGGATCTGCAAACGTTGGCAAAATGGCCTTTCTTCGAACACTTTTTACAAGTAGCTTTGCTAGCTGGGCACCTTATTCTAGGGTGTACATTTCCGCCGCAAAAGAAACAGCGTTTGGCTAATTGTGTTGTGGAGGATGGTGCGACCGAAGCAGTCTGAGGCATTCGAGACGATGAAGCTACCGCCAGATTGTATGATTCCTTGTCTCGGGGGATTTCAGGTGCAGCATTTAGATGCGGAGAGTTAGTACTCATCGTCTGTGCATCTTTCTCAGCAGTTTCCAAGGTAATGGCTTGATTGAGAGCGTCGGCAAGAGAGAGCGTAGAGTTCTCTAGAAGTCGTTCACGAATTTTTCGTGAGAGCAGGCCGGAGATAAGAGCAGTACGAATTGCCTGTTCTTCATGTTCTGTCGCGGTGACAGCTTCAAATTTGCAATCTTTAGCAGTGAGTCGTAGAGCTCTAGCATATTCGGAAATAGTCTCGTCCGCTCTTTGTTTTCGACTGAATAGAACATGTCGAGCTAGTATCGTGTTTTTTGGTATGACATAGATGTCTTCTAGAACTTTCATAGATGATTTATAGGTCGTGCAAGACTTGATATGTTTGTAGATTGAAGCGGATAAATGATTGACTAACAGCTTACACTTGAGAGAATCCGATATGTCTTCAGTAATCTCTTCAGCGAGAAAGCTTTCGAAGGTCGATTTCCAATGCAGCCATTTTGCGTCTGCATCTGCGACATCAGGTTCGACGTCAAACTTGTCGGGTCGGAGATACCTTGACAGTGACGATTTTTCTAGTTTTTCGTCAGGCATTTTTAGTTAAATAAATTGTAATATAATAGACGTAAAACCAATCAAGAAATGAGGCTTTATTTAACTAAAAGAATTACACATACTAGAGAATAATAAATTATGACAAAGATATGATAGCTGTGACAAACGTCTGTCCAAAGTTGTTACTGTCACCATAAATACTAGGTACAATCAAGGAGGTTGTCCATATTGCATATCACCTCAAAATCTAACGGATTGTTTTACCTACTGTTCAATTTTCAACTCTCCTTACAGACAGAGAACTTTACAGATCCAGGGCGCGTAAAAATTCCACCGCGATTTTAGTGGTGCCCCTGATGGTTCTTAGCGATGTTTGTAACGTTAAATTCCAGGGTATAGACGGCGCAGGAGGACAGGTGCTTCTGCAGAAAGTCATACTCCCAGTCTACGACACAGCAGATTGTCAAGAGGTTTACGGAAGGTATGTTGTAAGATTTACCAAATTCAGTTTTTGCGGTCAGTCGTTTTTGTACCAACCTCTTGAATATTTTTACGTTAAAATGGAATTATTCATAGAACTTTTCGATAGGGTAGGACCCATTTTCTGGACAAGAAAAATGACCTGGTGTATCGTAGGTATGTTCCTGATAAATGGAAATAGTTACAAAAACATTTATCTGTTTAAATTTCTTTGCTTATTTATTATGTTCACAGAGACTTGGTAACCCGTTCAAACTTCTGCGCAGGATTCATAACGATCCCGAAAAACGTTTGTAACGTGAGTTTCAAAATAAACTATACTTCTAACATAATGTATGGTCTATTCTGCACTTTTCGGCTTTCAGCCTAATTGCATAATACAATTACAGTGGTACTTTTTGACAAGCCTACACTGTCCCTCGTGGGCTTAGTCATGGTGGGGCAGGGTGGGCCACTTTCCCCGCCCTGGGTCTGACCTGTAAGGTACCTAACCAAACCTAAAAAAAAAAAAAATATCTAGGTACTAACTCCAATACTTAATATGCGTAAGAAAGTTTACACTCGACAGCCGACACAAAAAAAAAATGCGATCAAAACAAAAACCTCTAAATTGACTGATTAACAAATTGGCATGGGCCCAGAGCCCGAACGGCTGAAGTTAGAGAGACATTTTCTGCCAGGGGTGCGGGTTTGTTCGAAAGAGATACCACAGCCCCTGGCATACGGGCTAATAAAGGAACACGGATGGGTTTTAGTCAGTAAAAGTCTGACACGCCCTCCTGCTCCACCCAGAGCGGGAGAAGTTATTTGATGATTTTCCACCCAAAAAAAAAAGAGACATTTTTGGATGGAAGATTTCGTGGTGTAGGTAGGTGAGCAATAAGGAAGTGTTTTGGATAATTCGAATTATACATACAGATACAGAGTGCTATAGGTTGTAAGACCGCGGGTATAGTTTGCCAGTTTATTTTAGACTGCTGCCCCACCCTGAGCCCATGGCTGGCTACGCCCATGTCCCTCATACCCATTAACAATGTAATTTGGACGTAGTTATACAGAAAGGACTCAATCCACACAGTCACTTTTGAGTTATGGGCGTTTGAAGTTTGACATTTTATGTACCTACTCTTCATACTGTGGGTTGAGTAGGGATAGCAAGAAAAACTAGTTTCCGTGTACATTTTAAAAATAGAGTTTTCACTACATGATAGATTCGACCCTCAGGAGTATGATGGCATACTTAACTCAATTTTGGCCAAAGTGTGGATTGAGTCCTTTCTGCGTAACTACATATCCATTTGAAAGCCAATTTATTTTTAACCAGCGGCTCGTCCCGGCTTCGCACGAGTGGATATTTTCTAATAATAAATATAGCCTGTTATTTAGGGATAATACAGCATTCTAACAGTGAAAGAATGTTTGAAATCGGTCCAGTAGTTTTTGAGTTTATTCGTTACAAACATGCAAATGTTTCTTCTTTATAATATGAGTGTAGAAAGATTAACCGTGGAGTTTCTTGCCGGCTCTTTTCCATATGAAAATACCAATTGGAACCGTACACCTAGCTTCTGACGTTTCATAAGTGCCCCTCGTGTTAGGTTTATGTGAAATAAAAAATATTTTGAATGAGAAGGCATTGCACTTTGACAATAATCATTGTGTTATTTTACGTTGTCGTGCACAAGAACTTTTCAAACAGCAATGGATTATGAATTGTCTATTGAAAATGCCTCGGTTTGTGAAGTGTGTTACGCAATGGGCTGAACTTTAAGAATTTTTAAAATATTTCCTTCCTTCTTCCTCTCACGCCTGTTGATGCCACCATACCCTTCCCTTCCAGCACGATGCCGGTGGCCCAGCAGTCATGGACGGCATGCTGATCGGCGTGCTATCATTCTCTTCCAAACGCTGCGACCAGGCCGACCAGCCAGCCGTCTTCTCCTCCGTGGGATCTGTAGCCGCGTGGCTCGACAAAATTGGCGAGAAGAAGAATAAGCCAAAGTGGGTATTGGGATCGTGACGGAGTAATAGCATAGCACGTCCAGAGGATCAATCCATACCTACTGTTCAAGGGAATGGGCCCTGGTCAATCTTCCGGGTTAAGGCATTTCGTGGACCTCCGGTCGTGTCATCACCTGACTGCGCGACAGCCAAGACGGGGTTATGTTTTAAACGCGTACCTATGTATTTACCTATCTATGTATCTATGCGGGATGTTCTATACCCCGAAGCATCCTAATGGCTGGTTGGTTTTGAATTCATGTGTCCATCGACTCGTGGTGACCGCGATTTTGTTTTAATTAAATCAAAAAGTGTAATGTGGGTGTAGGTACCTAAACGTCTGCCCAACCCTTTGGAGAAACGACGCGTGCTGTTATGTTATGCTTAGTAGGTACCAAGTGTAAGTGGTTGGATCATGTGTACCAAGTGTAAGTGGTTGGACCATGTGAAACATCAAAATAAAGGGCTTGGAGACGATTGCAAAAATGTAACACAAAAAAGGTTGGTTGGAAAAAGGATGGACTGCCAACCTTATAAAGGTGGCTGGGCCAGATTGGATGCGGAAGGCGGAGGACTGGGTGTTGATGGGAGCGGTCTATGTGCAGCAGTGGACTGCGATAGACTGACTTGAAATACTAACCTAAGAGTGAGAAATTAAAAAAAAAAACAATTGAAATCACAGAAATCTGATGTAGGTGGCACAAATCTGAAATCGAACTGAAATAACACTGCCATGAATTTCATCAGCTAGCCACCAATGCATGAAAATTGTATTGGAACTTGGCAAAGACATTAAATTATTGACTAAATCTCTTTCGACTTTTCCAAATTCTGTTCCCGTGGGTTAATTTCATAACACACTAACGAGTATGTACTAGTTTAGGTACATATATAAGTTTCAGAGAATTAACTAAAGGTTTTTATTTCAATTGCAGGTCATTGATGCAGTCACAGTACTCACAGTGATTATAATGAAAAATGTGTAGACCCAATATACCTATTTTTTGCGACAATTTGATTTTTATTCCAGAAACGAAATCACCTGAAATGGTCACAATATAATAAAACAAATTAAACGTTATACATTAACATTTATATTTCACTAATACTGTACACACTTGCCACTATTCAAGAAAAGACCATTAGAATTAATTTTCAAAACTTTATATATTTTCTATTCAACATACAACATTGAATAACATACAATTTCAAGATTATAGGTACATTTTTTTTGTGTTCTTATTCGGACCTTCGAACGTATTTTGGAATGATACCGAGCTGATCTCTTAATATAAGATTATTATTGAATGATTATTTTATAAATAGGGCGAAACCAAGCGATACTTGTATTTACAGCGAACGGTCAGATGATACCGCGTGTTTTAACAGTAATCCCATTCCTGGTGACCAGCAATATTGGCGAGGTTTCACAGGCCGCAATGGACTGCAATATTTTACTGTCAAAATCGATGTTTTTAATCACGATTGGCCTCGAATCGATTTTGAATCGATTCTCGGCGCTCGTTTATCCCGCATGTTTGAGACTGCCGCGCTTAAGTGCCTATCAATAAACAGAAATACCATAGAGATAACAACTAGATTGGTGATCGCAAAATGTTTAATACGCGACAAACCGATATTACAACAAATATGCTTAGATGCGGTAGTTGGCGTGCAATTCTGGCTTGATGTCATACACCAAGCTGAGAATATCCTGGATCACCTGCAAAAATAAAATAAAATACATATATATACTCGTCCATATAAACTTTCATCTTTCATACAGTAAAACTATGTTATTCATTTAAAACTACTGAAAAAACTAAGCTACAAGGATATTTTGGTCCTCGAACAAATTTTGACAGGAGGGCGCTGTTGGTAGGCATTTGTGCAATTATTTTGTGATTGTGAAATGTATTCAAAAACCAAGATGGCGGCCATTGTTCCAATTTTGACCACGCGCTTAAAAAACTTTTTAGTAAAAAAAACTTTTTAATAAAAAAATTGAACCGCCAAAAAACCGAAAAATAAAAAATAATAAACTAGCTTTGTCCAACCCCAATAAATAAGTTCGGAAGGCGGTGACACATAATCAAAAACATATCCAAAGTCACCGACTTCCGAACTTATTTATTGGGGTTGGACAAAGCTAGTTTATTATTTTTTATTTTTCGGTTTTTTGGCGGTTCAATTTTTTTATTAAAAAGTTTTTATTTTATAATTTTTTGTGGCTATAATCTACTAATTACTACATTCTTAATTTTTGATTTAATACACGACTCAGTATTAAAATCTGTGAGTAAACAATCAATCATCCCCTGTTTTCTTACCCTTAGGGTTGGAATTTTTCTTCGAAATTTATATGGGACCAACTTCGAGGTATACCCTTTCCAATAAAAAAAGAATTATCAAAATCGGACTACTCTGGAAAAAGTTATGCGTGGTCATACATAAAAAAAAAAAAAAACAAAAAAAATATACGCGTCGAATTGAGTAACCTCCTCCGTTTTTTCGTCGGTTCGAAAACTAAGTTCGGAAGGCGGTGACATAATATAATTAAATACATATCCAAAGTCACCGACTTCCGAACTTAGTTATTGGGGTTGGACAAAGCAAGTTTATAATTTTTTACTTTTCGGTTTTTCGGCGGTTTAATTTGTTTACTAAAAAGTTTTTATTTTATAATTTTTTTGTGGCTATAATCTACTAATTACTACATGCTTAATTTTTGTTTACTTTTTGTAATACACAACTGAGTATTAAAATCTGTGAGTAAACAATCAATCATCCCGTTTTCTTACCCTTAGGGTTGGAATTTTTCTTCGAAATTTATATGGGACCAACTTCGGGGTTTACCCTTTCCAATAAAAAAAGAATTATCAAAATCAGACGACTCTGGAAAAAGTTATGCGTGGTCATACATAAAAAAAAAAAAAAAAAATACGCGTCGAATTGAGTAACCTCCTCCGTTTTTTCGTTGGTTAAAAATACCGTTGTATGATGCATTTAAAACTACGATCTTCTTAATGTGACCGATCGTAATACGATAAGTCACATTAAGATATACATTTCAAGCATTGTAAATATCACAATTAGGCTTTCAGTATAATGAGAGATCATACGGGATTGATGTGTCCCAATCTATTGCAATATTTGAGAAGAGTTGATTCCATCCTAACCATCTGGTTCTAAACCCGTCGCACTGCCGCCCGGAAACCACTCTAAGTTGCTGTTGTTTCAACTCAAACTTCTACTGGCATTGCTGGATCGACCCACGTAAATAGTAGGGTAAAACGACGATCATTTTTGGACTTAGTCACATTAAGCTCATTAATTGTCAATTATAAATGTCTCGGCATACGGCGCCATTTGCTTTGTATAATATGACAAGGTTTCTAAGTTGAACATATACATACACACATACATAAATCCATATTTAAAAATACGAATGTCTGTCTGGCAGTCTGCCTGTCAGTACATCTGTTACCTTTCAGGCTTAACCAACCGCATTTTTCTAATTTTAAGACACACGGATAGTCCATGACGCTGGGTTAGGGCCTAGGATTTTTTAATCCAAATACAATGTTCCTGTGGAATAATTTCCAAACATAACCAGTTTGAAGCTAATAGTAAAATTAAAAAGTATACATACCGGCTCTTGCTGCTGCTTAACCTTAATGTTCATTTCTTCGATCTTGGTTTTAGTCTCAGCATCAATCTTAGCGGCAACGCCTTCCCGAGTGCCCATGTGCTAAATACAGAACAGTACATTTTAGTTAAGGCTTGTTTAAAGAAACAAAAAAACTTCTTTTCTTATACAAATGAGGGATTATAATACGGAAGATAAAAAGGAACTGGCAAGTAATCTGCGAACTAGAGTTAGGCCGAAATCCATAAACTTAGTTGGCATTTTGATATCGCTAAAACATGTTTCAATCTTTACATCTTCCCATCTCTTGAATATTATCATGCTCTATCGCCTTCATACATTGGTATCACAAACTTTTATAAATATAACTTTAAATCTCATAATGTTATGTTGGCAACATAAAATTATCTAATAATTTTAGATAGATAACAAGTTGTCATTTATCAAATCTGTCAAGACGGAAACTGATAAAATATGTTATGCTGAATAGAATCTGACTCAAGTTCTTCTCATAACTTACAACAAAAAGTAAAATTCTAGGATCCATTCATTGAAAGCTAGACTCAAACCTATGGCTTTCATGATTATCATCTTGGCATAGTGGGAACCATAGAGAATTTAAGGTCTCTTTCACAGTTTATGCCTTACCTTTGCCTCAAACTCTTTGAACTGCCTCTCGCGTTCACTTCTGTACTTTTCAACCTCTTCTTGGGCCTCATCCTTGGCCTGCTTTAGGCGTTTTGCTTTCCCTGTAACACAAAATTATTCAATTAACCATAGTTCCATTCAACGGTTGTATGTTTTCAGCTGATCGTTAACTGTCATCATGGCGTCAGCTGATCACATTTAGGACATAACATGCAAAACATGTACTGAAACTTAATTTGACACTCTTCTTGGCTAGATAATGTTCAAGGTTTTGGCCTTCATTATCTTATAATTATAATCATAAAGGATGTGTATTCAAACACCAGTCTGTATTGTGATGCTAAAACAATAATGAAATATGAAAGTAACTACTAGCAGCAACTTTAAACTCAATTATAACACTAAACTGCCACAAGTCCATACCTCAGAGACACCATAATCTTTTTACATAGGAAGTACCTACTTGCAGATCAACAATTTCGACTTACATAAGGCGGCTATTCACAGATTGTCTAGGTACATTATCATGTCATAGTGCATTTGGTCAGTGGGTCGTCTTAGGGGCATTTTGAAGAAACTAGATTGTAATGAAATAAAGGCTGCAGCCTGGGATAAGTCCCTGATAAGAAGTTACTTTTGTTTCTTCACAATCTTTCTACTACAATATTGATTCTAAAAATTCTGCAGCAATAACCCTGTGACCGACTTAAGCCCTAAAATGTCTTTTAAATTAGCAAACACGATGTCCTATGTGACAATAAAGGTACCTACTGAGATGCTGATAGCAATCGATGAATCGTATTCAAGAAGCGGGTGGAATGTAAAAATCATGTGATCACGCCCTGAAGTAAAACCCACTACCTAAAAATCGTGATCACATCAAGATTCCTCAAAATAGTACCTATTATGAGCATGGAAACGGGAATTGATGATTGTACGGAGATTGAACATGGCAACTTCTGCAGTGGAAAGGTACAACAAGGGTAAATTCTAATATACGCAGTAACTACTATTAAATAACTTACGCTTCCTCGCCTCTGAGACCTTTTCGGCAGCCCGCTTTTCAGCCGCCAACAGTTGTTGGATTCCCTGTGTCTGACTCGCCATTTCTAATACACACAATAACTATGTCGAGCGAGAATCAAGACCGAGACACAAATCAATAAGGGCAGTGGATGGTCCTGACGAAAGTCATATGATTACTTTAGTTCCACTATGTTGTCACAATTGGCGCTGTCAGCGGCTCGTGCTTCTGTATTACTGCGAGGAACGGAACAATTTCTTCGCATAGACTTGAATTGTTTGAATAGAAAGTTAAATTATTGATATATTTTGCTATTGGACATGATCGTTTAATTTTTTTAATAATGAACTAGTACCTTTTTGGATTATTTAATTTTTAAATAATAAAAAAATGATCAGTGAATTTATGTATGATGAAACGTTTTGTTGTGTAACTTACTACGAAATAGATGGCGGTGTAGAGTACTACCTAAATAGTGTACAGTATAGTATATAGTTTATGCAATCACAAATTGTTATTTATTAAATGATTTTCAACTCAGTTTTCAATTATAAATTAATTTGGATCTTAATATTTTAAAACCACGGTGTTTATTACCAAATATCTTCAATGTTGCTCTAAATTTGTATTGTCTGTGGAAAGAAATTGATATTTCGCGGCAAATTCAAAATTTGACTTTTTCTAAACAAGTTTTTTCCCAAAAAGTATATAGGTAGTTGGCTTAATTTCAATCTATAAAATTATGATAACCTGTTTCAAGTAATTAAGTTTTATCTAAATAAAATAGGTGCAACATACAACTAAGGAAATTCATGACAAGTTGAATATGGGCTTCGCCGATAGCTCTGTCTCTTTTTTCGCACCGCGCTTGAACGAAACAAAAATCAATTCACTGCGACAACAAACCGTTGGTGTCTCACTAAAATCGCATTGCATCGTGTTCATCGACGTATTTGTTCGCTTCACAATTTCTGAATTGTCATGTCAAAGCAGTGATGAATGTTGAAAAACGTGGATTATTTGCATGGATCAACACCAAAGTACAGAGTCCACGCCCCCCGCGTTTGTAACGTCACTGTTTTCGTTATCATTTCGGAGGCAAACTTAACGTAGTATGGCCGTCGTCTGGAAGTATTCACAGTTTTACTTCCACAAAGAATACGCGATAAACATTGCGCAGAGCGAATTAAGAAAGACATTTTTAAATAAATTCTTTACGCGAGTGAGATAAACATTGTTGACCAAGTGTCATACCGCGGAATTAAATAACACTAAACTACTCGACCTCTTTTACAGTCCAGTTTTATTCGGTTTTCTTCTAAAATTTTGACAAAATGTGGTTAGTTAGCCAGCCCAATTCTGTGATTTTGGAAGTCAAAGTGGAACCCAATGCAATTGGACAGGACTGCCTTGAAAAGGTAAGAATGAACAACTAATACAACAATATTTTTGTATTTACTTTTTTCAGAGTTTCAGTGTTTACAAAGTGAACAACAACTTTTTCTTATTGTTAACATCAACTTTTCATATTGTGAACAAAGGAATAGCATTAAGTAACGGATATGAACCAAAAAACGCCAAAAATTAATTAGGATCACCATGTTTTGCGGACGTAACGTTATTGTTATAATATACGAGCATATGGATGAATTTCCCAAGTACATTAATATAATTCCAATAATACGCAGGTAGTAACAACATTATTGGTTACTTAACTAATTCAACATATTGATATACATATAACAAAAAGCATTGTTCAAGACACGTTTGCTCAGCGACGGCGACAACGTCAGTTTACCTTGCGGACTTTGGACCCGGCAAATGGCATTCTACTACACGTTTTACCTTCGTGATAGCTACGAAATGCAATAAACGTATCATTCTTAAATACCTATGATATCGTTCCACTGTTTATTTCAAAGGTGTTAAGATGGTCATGGTTTATTATGAAACACAATTAAATTAACGTGGTTTATTTCGTATTTTTTAATCTTTTGTTTTGTTTTACCGCCCGAAACTTTGGGACGTTTCTCTAACTGCTGGCTGATTTCCAGCCAATAAATTCGATGCATTTTGAATTTGGGGCAATCCGAATGTTTCGGTGATTCAACTCGGGCAAAGGAAATCTGCGAAATGCCGCAATAGAGCATAGCAACAAGCTAAAAATAGACTTGTAACAATAAGTTACAATTTCACAATCTATTTTATATCTATGCGTGGAAGTATCTAAAACTGGTGATTTAAAGAAGTGTTCTCATTCGACGTAATCTCATGAAACTATGGAAGGCTACTAAGGCTACCTACGACACCACAGAATTGCAAGCTCTTACACACTGAAAATGTAGACCTAACATGATAGGTAGGATGGGTACCTACCTAGGTCGGTATACCTATTTTGTAATGTAGTAGGTACCTACAGGTTGAAGTACTTAAGTAACTACTTCAGTATGTAGGTGCACATTGTTCCTACCTCTACATCTATTTACTTAGTTAATACCTAGATGATTACGAGTTTAATTACCGCCTTCTTGATCAATAATTTGAATTCGCGATTTAGGGACTAGGTACTCCCACTTATTCAGCTCTGGGCCTAGAGACAAAATACATTTCTGTTAGCGTTCACGCCAAACGCTACGCCAAAATGTATGCAGGGCTCGGATAACGGTATATTTTTCGAAACGTTATCGTCTTAAATACCTAAGAAACGATTTGTTTCGTTTACGTTCGAACAGAACGTTATAAATAACGTTTTCAGAGAACAATTACAATTTCAATTGTTTTTGGTTAATAAACGTTTTAAACCGTTTTTTTTTATATTTGGTATCGATAGGTATTAAACTACGTACGACGCACAGTTTACGATTTGACAAAACTAGGTGAACAAAAATCGGAAATGCAAGTAAACGATAATAAATGACTGTAACTTATTGGTGGAGAGGGTAATAATAAAATTAAAACCAAAAGTGTTTTATTATCTATAACAATATTTATTTACTTTTTAGTAAAAAAATTAAATCTTTGTGTTTCTTGTATGTGTTTTTTTGTGGCAGTTTCCTTAATAAAGTTATATATGGGTCAGATGATATCAATAAATACTTGATTAAATCGTAATTCGTTCTGTGACGCGAAGTTTTTAATGTGTGGCCCAATCGCACGTTTCTGATCTCTTTATTCTTGGCTTCTGAAGCCTCCTCAGACATTTGGCCTAGAGGTATGATTGAATGTCTCATAATGTCTGCGCCATGTACTAAGATCTTGTGTACAGTCACTGGCATGTTATACCAATGGTAAAAATTTAAATATATGTCGCGAGTTTGTTTACAGTATGCTTGAAACTTGTCTGGATCAATTTCGTAGCCAGAAGCGATGACTGCAAGAATAGTCCCCAAACGTTCGATGAGGTTCTCATCTAGACCTGTGATACGCGCTGTTTCAGAACTATTGTAAAAGAAAGCCCGTGCAGTATTTCCATCGTTACTTGTACCGAATCCAGGTTTGACTTTGTCAATAATTAGACCTATTTCCTTAAACTTCTTCTGAATTTCTTCCTTTCGTTTCTTTTTCATTTCCTGCATTTGAGGTCCTCTTGCTTGCCATGCTCTAAATTCCATGCGATAAGAAATATTTAAAAGGCACTCCATGGTGCGAATATATGCATGAAGACTTGATATTCCAAATTCATACATGTTTCGATCAGGTTGTCCCTGTTTTGTATTTAAATTCATTTCAGCTGAAGTTGCTTTGCAAATAAAGCATCTTTGCGTAGAACTATTCTCAGACAAGACATTTCATACTTTGCCGTCTATCATAGAGAAGATCATATGATGACTAACAAATATATTAGAGTCATTTATCTTCAGATGTGTTGGAATTAAGTCTTTTATCTGTTTTTTTATGTATTCACATTCCTTTTTAATTAACTGGTCCGTTTCTTTCTGGTAGATAAATCTTATTATTCTACAAAATCTTGGAGAAGATGGACGAGGATTTTCCCAGAGGATTTTATCATGGTCACTCAAAGGGACCAACGATATAATAAACATGTATTCATCGGTGCTCTCTACATTTGCAAAACGTTGTTTATACAAACTATGTCCTGAAGAACCGTCACATCCCCACTTATACATCATAGTATAATTTTGCTCCTTTGTCGAACTCAACAATACTTCCCCGAGAACATTCTTACATATTCTTGTAGACGTGTGATCTAAAAGAGCTTGAAGCTGAACCTCTGCCCATGTACGAGTATCACTCAATGAAATGAGTTCCACGGGAGGATAGCAATCTTTTTTGGCTCATGCTAATTGATCATAGCAAGGATATAACTGGTATCCCCTCTCCTTAGCTTCCTGTTGTAAACTCTTATACGTGTGAACCGTTAAATTATTCGAAATGAACATAGCTAACGCTTCTTCAGCAGTATAAGGCTGTTGCTTTTTCTCGGAAAACACACTGCTTCCACTTACAGAATGAATACGTCTTCGAGCTTGCTTAAACGTAGTTGCACGTCTTGGTGATGCCATTGATACTTCTTGTATTAAATCAGCAGCGTCACGTTTGCCACTCGATCTAATGCTCAATTGTGTAGTATAAGACAACTGTTCTTTGCTATATTCTCGTAACAAATTTTGGACTTTACGCGTTTTTATCTTTTTCGAACTGTCTTCAAAACTTTTTTGCGGTCTGCCACGAACGGAACTTAATTGTGATGGCACTGTAATCATGTTTAAAACCAAATCTTCACTGAGCCAGCCCTCATAAGAATGTAAAAACAAATCCAGCTTTCTTTGTTTACGCTCCCATTTTTCACGAATTTTTTCACTTTCATTTTTCATTAAAGCACGCAACAGCCTTTCTGCTTCTTGACTTAGGACCGGATCACCAAATTTAGTCTTCACGAAGTTAATAATTTGCGTTAAACGCCACTTAGCGGGTATTGAACGCCAAAAATCAAATAAAGACTTTCGCTTGATGCGGGCCCCTACAAAAAAAAAAAAGTAGATTAGCGCAAAAAAACGCAGAATTTAATGATTTACCCAAGAAAATAGGATAAATAAGGAATCTGTTAAGACTATAACCATGATCTTGCCGCATATTGCAACATACTTTATGCTTAAGAATACTTGTGAATATGGGAAAAGTATGTAATTAAAACTGTGATTTTTAAAAGCCTGACATTATTATCTAAATTAAGCAATACATAATAAAATTATAACTTAATAGAAAGATTATTACCTCCGATTGAAGATTCCATCATTAAACATTTTCGATACCACACAAAACACTCAGAAAGAAACATGCAAACACGATGACGTTACCGGTCGCACTGAGCGCGCACTCGACTACCTGCGATCGGAAGGGTAACTTTGGCTATTGTTATCGAAAGGGTCGCGCCGTGTTCAGAAATGATTGCTTTGTGTTATGTGTTGCCAGTGTTATTCAAGATTAAGAAACAGGTGATAAAATGTATTTATTTAGAAATTTTACTCTTATGTTTTTGTCCACCTAGAATATCAGATCGTAATTATCGTAAACTGTGCGTCGTCTTGCGGAATAAACCGGTTTTTGCCCTGCGGAAATAACGTTCTCATTTCGTTTTCGTTCAGAACAAAATGATATACAAAGAACTGTTCAAAACGTTTTAAAAACGTTATTTTAAATAACGTTTCCGAGCCCTGTGTATGGGAAAGACATTACACAAAAATTCACGTGATTAATATTGAGATAGGTAGCTAGTTAGATTCGACAACGTACAAATAAATCCATTATGGCTTGTATGAATATGTATAAATAATACATACCTAGGTGATAGGTACTCTAAATACATGCCATCCACTCGTGAAGCTCGTCACGTAAGAAACTTACTCATACTTATTAATATAACAGTGGTTAGTAAGAGCACTCACCTAAAATTTTAATAAAGTTAAAAAGAATAAAGTTTGACGTCATCAATCACTTAATCTATCTGCGTTTGAAATCCACTTTACCTATTGGAGGTAGAAATGCCCTAAAACTAGGTCCCCATACAGACTACAGAGATTGCCCCAACTTAGGTAATTTCAAATCTTGAGCAGATTTTTAAATGCACGATTTTTACATTTAAGGAATTCTAATTTTGTCACTTCATTTCTTTTGATATTACTTATGTAGGGACATCTTTCCACCTTCATAAAAAATCTAATCAACGGTAACTCCAATTACAATAGGTAACTAAGATAAATAGTGAAGGTTACTCATAGGTAGGTACCTAATTTTTCACGCAATATCCGTTTTTTTATAATCATGACGAAATAAATAATCTTGCATTACCAAAGACTCATGTAAAATAGATCGGAACACGATAACTGTACACATGCAGGCAGATAAACTACCGATAAAGTAAAAAGGTGACTCCATCAAATATCTCCAAACAAATCAACGAGTCGTTACGCGTTATTCACGCGGTTACACCGGTGATTGTGGGCTCGGGTCCAAAGTCCACTGTTTGAACAACAGCTGTGAACTCTCTACCGTGCGCTAGCGCACGTGCACGAGGCGTGATACCAACCTGAAAACTCAATTCCAACCTTCTGGTGTCGAGATAGGACTCTTTTTTCAGTGTACCGCCTTAACTTTTCACGTGACGAATTAGATTCTGCTTTTATAGTTGAATTTAATCTATGAACCTTTGGACTCTCAATGTAGAGGGTATTGTGTGTGTAAATTGTCCAGACTATGGGTCAATTGCACAGATCAAATAACTGAAAATAGGTAGGTAGGTACCCGACTGTTTTGTTGAAAATTTCTTGCTAAGACGCTGGTCCTGTGAGCAGTGAATATCGTTTAAATGTAGAAAGTGATAAATGCAATCCTCCATACATGATTCACAGTATTCACAGTAAACCACAATACTAATTAGCAATTTCAAAACTTACAGTTCAATTTCATTTTCAACAAAAATCATGTCAAACCGAACTGAACTTTATATCTTGTCGTGTAAAGCATGCAACTCCCTGAAACACAAAAAGAACCGTATAGCAGAAACATCGGGTACAAACTCCAACAGTTATATTTAACTTTGTCTCACCACGTGGTAGCTTTATTACTCACTAAAGAGGTTAATTGGATCATCTGTTATTTTTAAAATGTACTGGGTTCTTTATTTGAGTTTATGTAACGATTTAAAGGATATCCAAAATATTTTATAGGTCGCTTCAGTTAAAGGCAGTTACGATTTATTAGATATTAATATATCCTCGCTACATTGCCGCTGTTTAGTAGTCAAACAAGATCAAGATTACTTTTTGTGGGTTTAATAAAATTGGCCATTGTTCTAATGAGGGCGCTTCAAGGTAATGCGAAAGACATAACATAAAATTTTAAACATAAAAACAACACAAAGTTGCAACATGCTAACAAGCTATAAAGATTACGATCACAATGAAGTTTATCTTGGCTTGCTTGCCATCCAAAAAAAGTAAAATGGCGATTTTCTGCAGACCAAATTAAAAGCATAAATACAGTTATACTAGGTAGGTACCAGTTGTAGCCAGAAAGTTTATTGTGTTCGGAGAAATTTTAATAGGTAAGTAATAGGTAGGTACTGCATTTGCATAAATACACGTTTCAAAACACGTGTTTTAGGAAATCGTCTAATTATAAGCACAATAATATAAGACATCATTAAAAAATGAATGGAAAATATACTTTGCAAAATTAAGCAAAACGGCGGTTTTGCGCAATTCAATCAGACTGTTGACTCGAAAAACTACGTTCTAGTTCGTTTTGAATTGCTGATCGAATCGGGTTAACACATAACAATTAAAAGTTAGTTGTGAAGATGTTAATGATGGCCAAAACTGTTGATCTAGCATTCATTGCAAAATGTTTCACTTCACACTCATCAAAACTCAAATTGGCCTACTTAGCTTTAACGACTAATTTCAACCAACAATTTAGACCAAATAGTTGGCGCAAACGTTTTGCTTCCAATGTTGAACTTTCCAATTGGTACGGTGGACTTTGTTCCCTGACGTCATCAACGGCCTCCGTTGTGTAACAGTCTCATTGTTTGTCACAATATCCTTCGAGTAGTTTATGTTTCCCTGGTAATGTTATTGCTTTACCTACATGGCTAACAATAAGTACTGTTCGTATGTTGTTTCCATTATTATTGGAAACTTCTCCTGGGTTGTCTCTTGCTTTCACTTCAATCACGGATAAAAAACCGCTTTCGTAAGACACCAATCTGTTTAATGGAGGAAATTGTTTCAAAAATTTCCAGACCGTATGGTTTGTTGGACATTGAACGGCCGCAACTTACGAGATACTAGTTTGTAGGTTCGAACCCAGACAGACACTTTGCTTTGTGTACATTATTTCATCACCACTGGTCTCAAGACGGTGAAGGAAAACATCGTGAAGAATCCGGCATGTCCTAGAACCAGACATGTGACATGTACCAACCCGCACTGGGCCCGCGTGGTTACTTAAGGCCTGCTCTCTCTGACTCTCACAGAGAGGAGGCCCGTGTCCCAGCAGTGAGAACGTTACACGCTGATTATGATATATGTGTTTCAAGTCATCCTCTCATTACAAATTCTGTAAATCTTTATTTGCTTCCAAAAATTTTATTTCAACCACATGCGATGTCTTTCAAGACTGAATATTTCATTCTTCATTGTTTAGAATGTAATGTATTCCAATAACTCAATTATAAATGGCGTGTATCTTTGTTCGACTACAATGGTATGATTAATTGCCCCGAGACGAATACAGAGCGAACATTATAATCCTAAAACAATGGTCCATAGCCCGATGTCTCGTGACTCTTTCATTAAATAAGTATACTTAATATTGTATAGTCATCGCAAATACAGAAACCTGCGCACGTTTAATATTACTATTAGACTCAAAATTTGATAGCCTTTTATTCCACATAGGTACCTAAATTTTTATCACAGGCAGAACTAAAAACATTCGCTACATCTGTTCGCAATCGTTTGTTTCACCCAGACTCCAGATGTTGCAAGAATACATGCATGATACATTATTCCATCCATGTGCATCGGTTTAAACCTATAACGATCTTCTACAAGATCGATGCCACATAATTGACTTTGATGGTTTCCAACTTCAATGCGAAAATGAAGTTTAAATTGCATCTAAGGAAGTACTTGAGATGCAAGTTAAAAATTTAAACCTAAACAGGATATAGGATGAATCACACGCACAATATTTTCTCCTTCCAAGAAGCCATTTGCTTGTAATATACATCAGAGTAAACCCACTGATTGTAGAGCATTAGCACCGGCTAAAATAAGGTCGTTTGAGTATGCGATGATAATAACAATGTGAGCCAAGGTTTGCAATCACGGCGGCGCAACGTGCACCCGTTTGCTGCTACGATGTTAATTACCTGGCCTTAAGAATTAATAAATGTAGCTGGAATCCAGGTGCGAAGGTATAGGAAAATTACTTGATGGTAATAAAAATATTGGAATTGCAAATGTGTCGCTTGTAGTTGACAATGTCGCTGTTGATCCTAAGCAGATAGCTGTAGCTAGAGATTGAAATTGAAATGTTTGTATTAGGATTTTTTATTTCAGCAATCTTATATGGTATAAAATGCAAAACTTTTAGTCTATGAAGAAACTTGCTATGTTAGTCGTTACGCATCTTCACCAAGTTCCAAAGTGGTAAACCGTAAGTTGTTAAATGTCAGGTCAAGTCTGCAATAAATATTGAAAGACACACTTATTAATTAATACTTCAGTTCAAAATCCAATAATAATCATAACTAAGCACATTATCTGGGTGAAATGTATTGAACACACGATTGATAGCGAATTGCAACGATTAGATCTAAATGGATCGATCCTTTTCTGATATGTTTTTGAAAACAAAATTGCTTTGATTGATTTCAGTGCGTATTTAGTTGCTTAGTACTTAGTGCCTTTGACTTCTGTAAGTAGGTAATCGTTTTATTGGATTAGGAAGACATCGTTCGATTTTAAGTCGATAAAGTACCTATCTAACTACGCACAAATTCTAAGTTGTACTTACCTATTTAGGTGAAGTGGGTGTGGTAGTGTCATTAATCAAATATTACGTCATTGTTAAAAATTAATACGTAGGTATGGAAATTCAAAACTTTGAAGTTATAAATGTTATAATTATAAGTCACACAAAACTTTAATTACGGTTTTACTTATAATCGTGTATGGAAGATAGGCTCACCGACACGTGGGAAATCCCTTCGACCGAAAAGTTCTTAGTAAATCTGATGACGTGCGAACTAAATAGTTCCTGGTCAAAGTTCCAAAACTGAATCGTTCGCTTCCTCATTATCTTCATCAAGTAAGTAATTTCTTACAATTCTCACCAGTTTTAATGATAGTAAGATAGTGATTGAAAAACTTAACCTACTTAGCAATGTGCAAGTAACAGTGCATGACATGGTATATTTAGTCCAACTTGATTGAGCTATTTATAGTAAAATATATGCTAGGAGTATAAATGTCATTGAAAATAACAATGCATTTAATACAGTGATAACGGTAATGTACTCAAAACATGTTTTTAATGGTCACA
Organism: Polymixis flavicincta; assembly: GCA_949987655.1. Taxonomy (NCBI): domain Eukaryota; kingdom Metazoa; phylum Arthropoda; class Insecta; order Lepidoptera; family Noctuidae; genus Polymixis; species Polymixis flavicincta. The sequence continues at coordinate 23,631,509 of OX465188.1, read as the reverse complement.
TAAATAGGGATTCGTTCACCACATGTCATTTAACTTATCGTTTCTAAACAAAACTGGACAGTTAGTATAAAATATTGGCACATTATTACCGTAATTAATAATTACTAAGTAACTAAGAGATAATATACGTCACTAAACATGAAACAATTTACATTGACCCCTGATAGCCTTACTTCCGAAGATCACTGAGAAGCAAGCTGGTAATCTATAACTACCTACTGCAGATAATGTTTGCACGGCTGATGTAAACTAACTTTTTTATATCGATTACATGCATCAGATAACATTTGGTAGAGATAAGAGAGATCAAAAGGGTATCGCAATTACCTACCATGACTGAAATAATTATTGCATTTTTTTTAAATATTTTTTGGTAATTACATCACCAACATTTTGATAATTTTCTGATAGCCAAGGCAATTAGGTTATATAAGATACACTTTAAGATAAGGAAAGCGTTTTGGAATTATATAAAACAGTAAAAAAAACTTACAAGAATTTTCTTATAGACCATAAGTTTATTTTCCATCAAGCCATATTCGATACGTAAGTATAAGCTGCATCTTCGGTTTTCCTTCCTTGCCATAATCCATAGCCAGGTGCCTCCCATTTATGAGACTCTCAGACGGCTGTCCTACACAACCATGACTCAAGGATTTACCCTTATCTATGTAAACTATAATAGATTTGACTGAATTATCAGTTCGACCTTATAAATAACGTATTTTTTCCACGATTGTACTATTATATCAAGGTGTTTCTACTGAAATAATATGTAGATTTAGGTATAAGATATCCAATAAATTCTGTGTACTTGCTCGGTGTTGTTAACATACTATTTTTGTTTGCATTTTAATATCCATCTTCAACACTTTCCAATCTTCTTCGAAATGACTTTTAAATATACTTTGAAACTGGTTTTGGGTATGTTTGATAGGCGAATCTAACGGCGTAGTATGGATAACCTTCAAAAGTTATTGCAGTTTAAATGTGGTCACTTCATTTTATAAACATTATAATTATACTATATCTACTAGCTGCACGTTTTCTTCAGTTAGAAGGAGCGACAATTTTCAAATGCATTAGTTCTTTGAAGGTTAATATTTTTCCTTGATTTCAATTCAAGTAATTCAAGACGAAACTATTTACGACGAAAATATGACACTTATGTAAGTCAGAAATTTATTAATTCCTTTTTCTTTATTCAATTAATTGTAGTTTAAATATAAGGAATTAATAAATATCTGCAAAGTGAAACCATTGAAATACATATTAGTGATCATTTTGAAAGACAAAATTGGTCTTATTTCGGAAAACAACTAATTTATTCAAGTCAGATCTTAATCTTCGCCTGGTTACTAGCACTGAATACCTACGTTAGTTATTACGCCCCGTAATAACGAGTAATCCGATCATAATCAGTCTGCACTTAATCGTCGTATCAATAAAATTATCGTTCATTGCTTGTAGTGATAAAAAGCGGATCTCATGACTATATATGCATGTAATTACAAAGTCATTTTAATGTCATGACTCTAGAGGGCAAAGGTTCCATCAGATAATGAGATAACTTATCAAGTGTACAAAAAAATTATATGTTCACTGAACTCCTTTATCACCAAAAAAATTGAGACCACAATTGAAGTGATAACCTAGAATTAGAATAATTTATTGTTCTCTAGAAGGACTGGAAATATTTGACGAAAGCTTGTGATAATGTTGTGTACATATAGAATCTTGCATTTATATGAACACGTGGTGATCGCGTGCAGTTTCCACCTCGGTAACGTCCGTAGGCGAACCGGTAAGCCAGTGGGGAGTGCATAGGTGATCGTCACTGCGTACAAATCAAGCTACTTAGCGGTGTTACGTTAGGCGCAGTATTGAAACCACTTTTGTTCTTGTTGTCATGGTAATTGCTTAGCCTTTTCTGTAAAATGTAATGGCTCAATTTTAGTGTCAATGGTTATATACGGTTATGTTTAAAGTACAGTAAAAATGATTGAGCATTGTAGATAAATAAAAGTATAGGATAAATAAGGCCACGATAAAAGTAATTATGTCAAGTATTTGAGCACTTTATAAGTCCCAATTTTGGCAAGTTCCCATGTGCAAATAGAGCTACTATCACACACAAACAGCGTGACCAGAATTTAACAGATGTAGTTCAAGAACGAATTTCACAAAACTTTGGAAACTGCACAATACAATATATCTATAACTGTGTTAACCATCAATTAAACAAAATGTAGTGTTACAATACAACCTCATTGGAAAAGTTCAGAAGGCGCAACATGGTCTCAAGCAAGTAGGTCGGCCACTTGAACTCAGCTGTTAAATTTTTTACCAAAGAAACTATGCACCTACCTACCTTACATGTAAACTTATCAATATCATTGTATTTGTCCACCGCTGTTTAAGGCAGTAAATATAATTTTTAAGAATTTTAATATTTTTGTCGTCAAATTAAAGCCTTACATAATCTCTATATATACTTCATTCTAAAGCACTCTAAAAATTAAACTGTTTCAACGTTAGGATGAAAATAATAACGGTTCTAAGACCGTTTCCTAGTAAATCATTACAACGCAATATATCCTACGGCAGAGATGACCGTCATTATAATTAAAATATGGTATTGAAGTTGCTTAACAAGAACCAATTTGGTATTCGAGTGGTCTTAAACACGCAAGACCAGGAGGGGCTAATTATAAACAGTCCTAGGAGGAATTTGAAACTTTAGAAGTGTTCAGCAAGGCTCTGCCTGCATCATCAATTCTTTGAGTTTTAAAAGATCTTCGGAACACTTTGCTAATTTACTTTAAAGACAAACTAATATTGATCGCATCGATTAGTTCGCAATGTGTAGCCACGCCCAACTTTTTTCTTTACAACTGTCTTGTCGTTGTCACGTGCTTAAAAATAGACACTCATTACTATAATGACGTCTGCAGCGTTTGGAATTCCACCATTTGTTTCAGAACTAGTAGCTATGAATAATTACCGTTTCAATAGTTCATCAAAACTTGTCTTTTCAAAAGATAATACTTTGGAAATGCATTTGAGCGACGTTCTATTGAAAATTGACTATTAAAGACTTCTGCAAGATTGTTAAATATGTATTGGTCTTATTGCATCATTGGCAATGCAAGCTGCTCGTAAACTAATGCATTTTATATGCCAAAAGAATCTAAGTATGATATTCTTAGATTTTGAGGTTACACATATGCCGAAATAGAATCAATTTCGGATTGTTACTTGAACCTTTGATCATCGTAGACAAGCGTCGGATAGTAAATCAATTGGTATGTTCTGCATAGTGACATAATTCGACTGAAGTGTTGAGTCTATTTGCACGGGCCAGTCATTCAGAACCTTGTGCTGAATTTCAGGAACAACACGAGACTAAAGTACAATGTTGTACCGTCTCGTTTTTGGTTACGTGGGAGATCCCACGACGCGTCTGCTTCACGTTCAGGCCGCGTGCTTCGTTGGAACTCGTCCAAACTTTCTGGTAAACTCAGTGATTGAACTTGAGAGATCTGTTCTCAGTTTATGTTGAATGCGGAAAAATATTTACTCAATGCTTCTTTATTTTATGGGATATGGTTTCTTTAAGTATATGGGTGTTAGGTGAGCGGTGATTGAATGGATAGTCTGCACTTTCGGGAAGGTTTTCCTAAAAGGTTGGATGGAGCGAAACTTCATTAATCCCATTTCATTTTAATTACCTACTTTGGCAAATATGGGAAACGTTTCGTTTCTATTCTTGTTTTACGATCGTTTCTCTTCGTATTTATTAGTTGAAAATATTCCACCTTAGTAACAGCCGGCTTACAATTTCGTATCAATGAAACATTTGTAATTTTAAAAATAAAATTCTGCTGACAGGGATTCGATGAAAATTATTTTAATATTGGCGCCACTCCAAACTATTTTCCCTATTCGGTGTTGTCCGCTTAGTCAGAATTTAACCTTCTTTATATGATACTAGCAGCGGTCCGCGGTTTCATCCGCGTAGTTCCCGATCACGTGGGAAAACGGAGATAAAATAGCCTAAGTCACCCGGGGATAGTGTAGCTTCCCAGCAGTGAAAGAATTTTTGAAATCGGTTCAGTAGTTTCAGAGCCTATTCATTGCAAACAAACAATCAAATCTTTCCTCTTTATAATATTAGTAGACTATTATTAGTATAGACAAGGTTATGCGATGTTCGATAGGTCAAATAAGTTTTTATGGATAAAAAACGAATGACTGGTTTGGTTTCATATTCGAGACAGATCCGAAACGGTCAGCAATGGTTTAGCATTATGTAAAACAGCCGATACCTATTTGACTCCTATTTTCAAAACAAAATAGTACGAAGCCAACGTAAATAAAGAGTAGGTAACACGTTTATTAAAAATCGTAAAACATCACATTCAGCCTACTTTCTGTACGTCCAAAGAACTTTTTGCGTGTCAAATTATGCAAAATTTATTTGCGTTTACCCACTTTTCAAAGAATTTCCAAACACCCTTATCTCACACATAAGTATAATTATTTGAAGACTTCAGTGAAGGTGACCCGATTGTAGACCGTTCGTTTTTTGTAGCACCTATCTAATCTATCTTGATCATGTACCTAGCAACCGGTTGTGGCCCGTTCAAAGATCGGACTTTAGCCGCCGCCGCCGGAGGCTCCTCTAGAGGCAACATGGACGCTGGTTTTTATAAGGATATGTTAAAAAGTTTTTACGTGGGATTCTCTAATAAGTACTACTGACAAGATAATGACTTTCAGTAAAAACCCATAACCTTTAGCAGTAGTTACTTTTATTTATCCAGTAGCTAAGTGCGAAAATCGCAAATTGAACGCAGCTTAGATTAGGTAACAACCAAAGCCAAGACGCAAAGCCAGAGTTTATTTTTTAAAGATAAATAAATCCAGTGGAGCATCATAACGGTAATCGCTGTTGCTTGCAAAATTTTCGCAAATTCTTTTTTATCGCTCGTTGCTACCCGGTTTATATTGATAACTTCTATCTTGTGACGTCATGTGAATAGGGATTATGTATCAGCGAAAATAAGTAGAAATGTAAGGATTTGCTATCTTAGATTGTTAATACTAAATTTTTTGTAATTGCGTTCCGCGCAGTTACTAACCAATGTCGAACGAAATTTTATTGCGCGTTAGATTCTTTACCTACTTGACTATTCTCGTGCTACGTGGCGAGGTATTGTTGTTTAGTTCCGAAACACACTTTGTTATTCCCATCAGTTGTATACTCTAAAATCTTTTTTAAAAGGCAAATTATCATTTTAATATATTGTTCTGCGTTCTTAGTTTGTTATTGACGGTCTATTTTTAGATTTATTTGATGTTTGACTTCAACAAAGTTAGACTTAACACACATATTTGCACAAACACGATAAAAGTTATCTTTCGTTGATTCTTTTATTACCTGCCTGTTTTTCATGATGGCAAGGTACTACAGCTATCTTATGGCTTAGCGAACATTTTGCACGCAAAGTATAATACAATTATAAATTATATTTAGTCCTTATTTTAAGAATTAAAAACACTGTCCGAATTCAAAATAATAAACTGGAGCGTGAACGAAACGTAATCGTTCTTTGTTATCTGTTGCTCTCAAATGGTGGCGGCAATTCTGTTTTGGTACTTGCTAATTAAACAGGTTTATCTAATAAAAAATAGACCAACTGTATGTAGGAAGGAGCTGTGAAGCCGGTGTCATGTGTAATAATTTGAATGGAATATAAAATAGGTGACTTCAAGATGGCCGACGTGTTTTGCGTGCGAAATACACGATCGCCGGTAGAGGACGGCTATATAAAATGCGTAATCTATGCACGCCGGTGCTTATTGCTATGTAAATGTTGAAGTAAAGTCGGTAAACGGTGGTCTGGCTCGAACTTTGTAATTTGAGCACATATTTATTAATAGTACCTAAGGTATTTTCGACCACCTTTTGGTAGCAAGCTCCTGAAATGACCGAAAGTCCCCAAATCGTTCGATAGAGTTATAGATAGCTTAAAATTCGCACGGTGTATGTATATTGTGATTACTGAGTATTGAAATATCAACGGTTTTCTAAACACCCACCGTGTTTGTCTGGGTGTTTCGCTTAGCACTAGTACTGAATGGCATTGTTTGCCAACTCATTTTTCTACCAACACTCGTGAAACTTGAAATTCTAAAAGTAGTGCTAGATCATTCAAAGAAATTGAAAAGAATTATGAAAAGTCAAAAAGAATAACCTTCATCTCCAGATACGCTAACATAAAAAATACACCTAAATGAAGTAATTCATAAAATCTAGCTAGATATACAAAACAAGGTACTGGCGCCAACGCTTTTTTAAATGTTTTATGTCTGTTCTAGAATGCATGCTTACATCATCATAGCTAAAAATAATATCCAAACCAGGTGTACAGTGACCCTTTAACATTGAAAATCAACTTGTTTGCACAAAAATATGTTTTACAAATCCGGCTTATCATTATTTAAAAGGCAAATATAATTATTTCCGCAGAACGATGATAATTTTTAACATGAAGCTTCTAATTCTAAAATTGATAAACTAACATATAATACAAGAGATATAGCATAACATGAAACTAAAAATGATAGATATAAAGGCACTTAAAATACAGCTACATGTTTCGATACATTAGCTAGTAGAAGTCATTTGGGACCTATTCCTATATTACAATCGGTTCTTCTTTCATTCTATCAACTTTAACGATTTGCTAAGGATGGCAAGCTGCCAATATCCCTTCAGCTACTACGTGATATAGCAATGTTAGTTATATACTGAAGTGAAAGTATCATTAAAATCCGTTCAGTACTTTTTGAGTGATGGTACACGAAGACTGGTTTCATCTGGCGGTGGCTGGTATATTTTTTTACCTAAGACATGTAATTCTACAGTGCTGGAAGAGTTCAATCGTCATCATTAGATATATTAGACTCAACAGCTGGAAATCCATTGCTCAGTTCAATTTAAATCTTCATTTAAGTACCCGTGTCATCGCAAGGTTTCGAAAATTACCAGTTTCGCAAAAGCATAATCTTAAATTAAGATATTACGACAAAGGTACAAAGCGATAATAATGTCAGGTTTACGTTGTTTTTCCATCAGAACCGGTCCTTAACAGAAATAACGCGCAGTATTTGGCATTTGTGAATTGATCACGCCTTTTGCTTTCGATACGAAATACAGAATTGTTATGTTCAATCAGGTTCTATTGACCAAAGCAAATGTTAGATTTGCGACTATAAACAAAGATATAGGAGGCTTGTGCCATGGCAATCTATTAAGCACTTGGCATTATACTACAGCATTACACCTTCCTGTTTACACAGCACGCGGTTCACTTTAAACTTTTGTGGGATTCGACATAGATGTTGCACCTGATGATGTTTTATGTATTCTGGATATTGTTCATCTGTAGATTCACCAGCATCACCACTTACCGTTGAAACTATATACAAAGTTGCTGATGAACAGATGCTTAAACATTCAAATATTGACTCTCTTATGAAAACTTGATATCATATCTCACGCAACTATGTCAACCTTCCTTATATTCTACACCTACATGAATATAAAGTCTGTTCATTTAAAGGCTGGTTATCAATATTTACTGGCACCATGTTTGACCTAAGAGATCATACAATGTGCAGTATTAATTCACAGGTACACAAAGAGTGTTTTATTAGATGTTCGTGCAAGATACTACTCGAATCGACTAGAACTATCTGCCAGGGTGTCGCGAAGTATTATGCTTGTGGTGTTTAGTTCATTCTTGTCTTTGAAGCTGTCGGATTTGGAACTGTTCAATGAAATATTAGAAGAATTCAAAGAATTCTTCTACCATTCCATAACATATTCTAGTGTCTTCTAGCATTTTATGGATCGCGAAAGCCGAAGATAGAGTCACAGACAACACAGCATCAGCTTATTAATCTGGTGGTTATAATATAGTGAATTAAGTATATAATTTTAAGCATCGATGACTGCTTTGTGTGTGTTTTTACATATTGTTGTTATGGATGACACTAATATTAGCTTGACGTCACTGATTGTTGCAATAAACGTTAAAGCCTAGGATAATAAAATACCCGTTCATAAATCAAGTACTTATTATGGACTTAATATCTGATAACTGATTACAGCGATTAGTATCAGTATTGTTGTTATTCATATGTAAAAACTTTTTATTGATGAAAGAACGATAAACTTAAAGCCTTCGTATCAACTGCATGGATAAACATGTTTTTCGAAAATTATGATTATTTACTTACCTATTACAAATACTACGCATCAAAATTTTAATTAACATCACATCAGTCACGATGTTTCTCTGTTTCTCAAATTGTTATGGCACCCTGTAGCTATGTTTCTTACACAATAGCCCATCTCACTCACATGCCTTGTACCAAAGTCCACAGACACTTGGTAAGCAAAAAATCTCATAAGAGTTGAGCAAAAATTTTAAAATGAATTGCTTCTTGTCCTGGCCCCAACATAGAAAACTCATTGTTATGAATTTATGATTTACAGATATAAATGTTCAAATTGTACATAGAGTGATACGTCTTATTGTTTGTTGGAAGCAGCTATTTGATCGATAAGTAACTAACTTATCATAAGCTTTGAAGAACTTAACCGACCAGAAATTTGCGTTTCCACAGCAGCTTCAACTCGAAAAAGAATTGTTACAAGAGCACCAAAATCTCCCAAACTCAGTAAATTAGCTCAATGTTTCTTGCACGATCGTTAGTGTAATGATTCTGTGAACCCTTTGACTTCTATGTATACTAGCAACATGAAGATTTCTGAAAATAAAATTACAGTTTCTAAATTTCGACGCTTCTGTGCATTTCTAACAGGACAAATCCATGAATAGTTCGTCCAGACATTACAATCACTACGTGGAAGTGTCCAAGGTTTCTATTGTCGCCGGCGACCCTGTCTATATTCACCTATTTATTAGTACTGAGAGCCACACGTTATTTTACTTTTGATATAACTTAACTACGTATTGTTAGAGATAATTTGTCGCAAGTCAAGGTGTCTTGGTCACTTCCTTAAGAATTCGCTTCGTTTAACTTTTAGTAAGATTGAGCTGATCTAACTTTTGCTTATTTTGCCTTGTTGGAAGAAAGATACTTTTCGAAGCAAACAGTCTTTTGAAGCCAAGATCATCTTTCAAACTGTGTATTTTAGCAGTATCAGTGGTTAAATGTAGTATCAGTGTATGAATACAAATAACCGTTCTCTCTAAGTTCTCTTATAGTTATTACCCTCTAAATATAGCTTTATGCGTTTGTTTACGCACTGCGTTGTCTTCCTCATTGCCTTGTTTAGTATTGCATAAACTACTACATACATATAATAAAAGACTTAGGTTCTACTTAACACTTCAACTACTTGCCCTTGTATTTTATAATCAAACGCTCGGACTCATTACTTCATAATCTAATATGACTCCCAGCTCACTGGTAAAACTAGTCTCCATATCGTACCGAAGGATTTAATACATCAATGTCTTTTTATAAAGCTCAATTTTCAACTTTGGATTAGTTGGCATTTAGGAAAGTACTATGAATTAGGTAATTCTTACAACCACGTGTTTAGTTAGTTGGTTTTTACACGTTATTTCAGAGGAAATAAAAATAATTCTCATGATATAACTATTGAGAACATTGTGTGTGATTTTTTTCATGTGGTTAACAAAAAGTATATACCGATGCTGATTCTCCTCAAATATAAATATTTATCCGCATGTAGGTATTGTGATTTATTTTGCACGTTCTCTGAAGAGATTGTTTAGAATTTTCGTTAGGAATATTTACTTCAAAAGTATTATACCTCAGAGAACGACAATATAAAAATAAGTATAAATCCACTTACGGCTTGGCTTACCTATAGCTTATTATATAATCGATCCAATTTCAACTACCCAATTGTGCAAGTTGGTAATGCTTTGAAGCAGGAAGTGTTACCAGACACACACTTCCGTCACATAAACTTACTGACTACAAGCCTTACTGTTACTTTGATACGAAAATATGACAAACAAAAGCATAAACCTTTGTTCTAAAACTAGCTTTACAGTTAAACAAAGGTAGGATACGTTGTTGACGAGTGCGGACCGAGCCAGCTACATTATGAAATTGAAAAAAAAAAGGTCCTCTCGGGGATCGACATTTGAACTCGCTCTAACGACTTTCCTTATTTAAATTTTGACAAATGCGTTTAGTGTTCACTCTCATGACTCTTAACCAGATTATGAATATTAGTTTTTACTTTATTACATTATGGTTTTTTTTTTCGTACTTCAAAGCCGTTCTTTTACGACGCTATTATTAAAAGGGGAATCTAATCGGGCATAACTAGGAGTGGTTCAGAAGCGGGGCACGTGTGTTGACTGTGTTGCATCCTCACAGGCCGTCGACCTCACAAGTCACAATGGCAAGAACTGGTTGAGTTCAATTCAGGCTTATTGAAACAAAAGTTGGCAGGATACGGCTCTTTGTGGAAAAAAGGTCTTGACATTTGGGGCTGACATTAAAAAGTTCAATATAAAAACGACTTTTAAATGTGTGGAATAAGGTTTTTGATTCTTTGTCGCCTTTGTAAAACATACAGATGCCTAGTGGACAGGGCTGGAGACACCTATCCGAAGTAGGTACCTATTCTGTCTGACCTATTAAATCATCACCGGTATTTCCTCAAAGCGATGGACTTTGTACTTAGGCAATATTGGATTACCATAAGGAAATTAATGTACCTAAGGAGGTATATTTAACTAATACTAAAATTACACTATTACCTAGATTTTTCCTCATATACACCACAATTTAAGGAAATCTATTCAGGAAACACTAGTTATACGCACTGTGAAGCAGAAAAAATATAGATCGAAAGTTGACGTTATATTCCAAGAATAGGCGCCTTTTTTTGGAATGGCATTGAATATAATTTCAGCCAAATTGACAATTTCAATTTAAAAGACGACGATGACGATGAAAGGGCGTTGACTCCACATATAGTATGTACGAGTATGCCCATTAGGGAAGCCGGGATGGCAACTTGGGAACAAAGACCGAAAACACAATTGGTTGACGGCCAAAACGTATCACTTACACTGATCTACGAATATTGTGACTGCGATGATTAATACTGCACTAATTGCTGGTGATATAATGACTAAATCTATTTAGAAATTACGTGACCATTAACGGGGTTAATCACTTCTGTTGGAATCGCTAACCAGCCAGACAGATATAACAAAAGATTGACGAGAGGAACAGTCTTGGAAGCAACCATGAAGCTTGGCTAACAAAACCCTAAAGCAAGATAAAACCTTCACGGCACAGATTTGGATAAATTCAAGCACACAAGGAAGGTAATGTTGCACAATCCTATGGCCAGTTAAAATGTTTCGGGAAACAAACCAGGGTGCTTAAAACGTCCTAGTTTACTGATGAACTGTGCAACTGTGCATGCGCATATTTTTTTACATATAAGTAAGTAAAAATACCAATAGTCTCACTATTACGATCATCAACGAAAAAAAATAAACAAGATATTTCGGCCGAAATAGGTCGGGGCGCAATTGAATAGTGCAAAATCAAAATCCTTTTTCTCTTGGCACTCACTGTAGTCGAAACAAAAATAGAAGAGTAAAAACATTGAATCAGAAAACGACCAACCCAGATGTTTTCTTGCCTGTGTAATGTCTCTCTCTAACGCTAATGCTGTCTCAACAGAATCACGCACGGCCTGCGTGCACGCAGCAGTCGATCGATCAGCCAACTAATCGAGCTCAGTGGCCAAACTTTCGTTTCTGAACCCGATGGATCGCCCAACTAGTCGACTGGACATATTAGCGTTCGTGTCCTGCCAAATATAATCTGTTTATTTTCATGGAAATCCGTAATACCCAGATAACTGAAGTGAGGTTGCTGGTTGATAACATTGGTATCTCGTCCTAGAAAGATTGAAGGTGAGAGAATAATAATGTGTCCAATTTTGTATCAGCTACCTCTTTCCGCTATCGGTTACTTGTACGATGAAAGAAAACGGGTTTCGATGGTACTTCTCGCAAGAAATGGGCAAGCAAGCAAGAATTTTAAAACCCAGTAATGCAGTTTCAAGTGATTCCCACACACCTGCATACCACCAACAAGTTATTTGTATACCAAGATACCAACCCAAAGCCCCCTTTCTTTTCCCGGTTCGAATAACAACAGGTCATTGTGTTAATATCTTAGAATAAAGAGACTGTTAATAAATAATCTGCTTAATAATTACGTGCTGTGGAACACGCACAGCGTCATCCATGACAGCCCATGGCACAGAAAAGCATAGTTTCTCCTACATCATGAACACATCAATCCGCCCACTCACAGGTAGACATACCTAAATAGAGGCTCTTCTAAACGATCGACTACAAAGTGATGGATGATTGTTTCGCTCACTGTTTAGTAAGAAAATATTTAAACTACCTATGGCCAGCACAATAATGTGTGGCGGAAATACTGACCATCACAGCAGCATAGTTTTTATAAAATATGTATTTATAAAATAAATTTGAGAGTTGAACTTCCAAAATGCAGAGATGGTTTCCATCTGTCGATGTGGGAAAGAAAGGGCACTTGTTATCATTGCATGAGGTTAATGATCCTTTATTTTGGTTCAACAAAAAATATTTGTGTTATATGATAAGTTGATAACGTAATGTTATGTTATTAATAACAACGCAACTATCTTTTGTTTTGTCGAAATGGACAAGTTATAAAGCGATGATATTCATATAGTTAAATTACTTGTGAAAGTCAGAGACTTGGGGAGCCCAAACATTTCCTTAATCTAAAGAGTAATGCAACCAATCCTATCATACATAATCCATGGGAGATTCCGTAATGTGATTGGAAGCAAGTAAAACTTACAACAATAACTAACGGAAGTCAATACATACACTCGACAGATGTGATGGGTAAAATCAGACACTTGATACAGGCCTCATGGTTGAAAGAACTGACGAAATTGTCGGGAACTTGCATGTTGTGAGAAGAGGAACGGGATCTACGGGATCCGGCTGTGCACTTATTTAAGGACAATAAAGTTTTTCAAAATGAGATGGATTGCTTATAGCAGTGTCTTTACAGTGCCTAAGCCAAGTAGTCGTTGATGACATTTGAAGAGTGTCTTATTCTATCTTCATGGCAACTGGTACCATATAATACCGCTATGTATCTATACCGTGGTATCACGGTTTCCTCATACTGTTATTGTATTTGTCCACATTTACACCGTCAGTAAACATAAAAATGAGGTTGCATTATTCAATGCCCATAAATTCTACAATATGAATCCTTCTGTTCATTAAAAACAAAGTAAATAACAAATTGTATGATGAACTGAACAACGTGAGTCACTTGTTATGCGAATATTTAACTTTCGTGGTATTCAAATGTGTGGAAATGAATTTTAAATCAATTGTTTAAGTAGCATACCTAGAATAGGTTTTAATTGGTTCCTGAATTGAAGATGTAGCGTATTTGGTGCGGTAGTTATAATCGCCTATAATAAATTGCCTTGACATAACACTCAATTCCTCTGACTTCTTCTAGCTGGACATTTGTCTCAAGTCCCTGCTGACTCCGAGTGAATTTAAGTTGTTGCCTTCAGCCATGTTTACGTAATCGAAATTAACCAAAACAGGTACACGATAGTCTGATCGGGCAAAGCTATTACTTCCAGGGTAATTTGTCCGGCAATTCCGCGAAATGCCCTGCACGTGTGCTTTCCCAACGGTACCGGGCATTACACAAATTGCTTTTTTACGACCCTTGTAAGTAGCAACTGTAGTTTTAATTAAGAGGGGAACAAGAACCTTTAGTATTTTGAATAGGGAAAGGGAAATTGAGTACCTACATGACGTGTGTTCGTAGGGAGTTCCCTTTATTAATAACCTTGATAAAAATAGTTATTAGGTATTCATGGGATTGTTAGATGTAAAAACTTAGAATTTGCTATATGGTTAACCACATAGTGGTCAAACTGGTTCTAGCCTAACCGAAAGATGAAAACCTATTTTATCCCTAGAGTATACAAGCCAAATAAAAAGTGGATACATCTGGAAAATTAGATCTTTTGTTGTAATACACAAACACAGTGCAAATATTGTTATCCCAAGATTTCCTGATTCAATAAAGCATCACGAGTAAGCATCATGTTATAATAATTCCTATTTAAATAACTAAACAACATGGAATGACGTTACTGGCACGAGATGCAGACGTGATACCGCGATTTTAGATAAAGGAAATATCAGATCGCATCTTATTGTCTCAATTATAATGGAGATTTTTTTTTTAATAATAACCAAAACTGATATTCAAACTGAGGTCACTAGGAATGATGGGTGATAAAATAAACATCCCGGTTGTCATTTATTTTGTTATTAACTAAGACAATGGGTGAAAATGGGATGAGGTAAATTTAAGATCGGCGGAGCAAGCAGCACAAGATATTCGATCATACACAACCATCAGATAAGATGAGTGAAATAAAGAAAAAAAGAAAAATGTACGGAGATATATTTATAGAATCGTATCCTCCTTTCATCGTTTCATCCTTAAAAGAAGCGAATGGTCAGCAGTTGACTGTTCTGAAACAAAACATAAATCATTTATGTATATCCATTGTTGTCATATATAAGCAAGAACTACCTCAACTTGTTTTTATGCATCTAACAAACATAGAAGGAACTAATTCTCATGAAGTTATTCTTGATACGTAAACACAAGATCGCATGACAAATATTTACTACAGGCTGCGCAGGAGTTCGCAACGTGATGCCGCAGATAAGGTGTCAATGAGAATGGCGAGATACAATTACTTTAGTGTAGTTTACAATTGATTTAGCTGACATGGATGCACGAGATCGTAAAATGTTAAAGACTTAATTGGCAGCCGGACTTTGACCACACCAATATTGGGAAGAAGTGGTTATAATTGTTAGGTGTGGATTACATCAGAATAAATCTACGCTTTTATTGGTACCAAGTAATTCAACCAAACGATGTTTTGGATTAACTAAACATAGAACGATTTGGCAAACCAAAATGACAATATAGTTCAATATACCTAATAGATATTTTCATATCTGCCCTCAATTTGACAAAAACACTTATACAATGTCATCGATCCCAATACAAATCTTATTTTTTACATTATAACAAAGATGCTGAAAGCCCTAGTCTACATTTTATAGATACCTATCTACTCAATAGATCAACGTTTTTAATACGTTAATGTTACACGATTAGATTACATTACAAAGACTCAATAAGAAGCGGTTCTGTCTATTAAAAAACAACAGCAGATGAACTACCACAATTATTTCATATTCAATACAGACGAGAGAATCAAATAAGGATTGAAATCATAACAGAATTACCTCTAAGTACCTGCTTAGTTTGTAAGTAAAATGTTGATCCAACTTCGTAGCTACGAGGTATGTTTTGCCACTTGCCGCTAAACGTGACTGTACATGGCGTAGAAAATTCAATTGTTAGTTATGCTGCATGATCCGTAGAAATAAATTAATCAATGAATGGCTTATCGACATTCAATCCCCTGTACGTGGGGTTTTCTGCCTACCCGCATAGAAGTAATGTTTGTTTTCTGACAATGGATGCTAGTGTGTGACCAATATTAAACGAACTGCAGTTACTATACAATGTTTATCGTATCAGCAATGTGCCGTAACTAATAATGGAATTATTTTCACACATCTGGTTCGATTGTGGTAAAAACATTCGGGGAGTCCAGTAACCATGCAACACTGTTATCAAAATGTGCTTAAAATACAACAAAATATTATACAATTTTAACATGCATATCTATGTTTACCCTAACACAAACATGATAGGGCCAAAACATTTACCTACTTTGGTGTAGGAAAAACAATACGAGTGCATAAATACTTACAAATGAAGCGCAATTAATAATAAGTAAACACTCCATACCATCGTTTAGTATTCGTTGTTGTTGACTCTATATGCGCAGTTAACTGCTGCTTACCAAGAAACATGGTAATGGACACTTGGAATAACTTGACTGGCTCAAACGCACATAAATTATAACGGATATGCAAATAAGTTTTTATGTAAAACGGAATGTAGTTCAGCGTTAATGCCGAACTCCTGAAATCAATGACGATCCTATAGTGATGTGATGTGCTAACCGGCCATACTTTACAGTCTAGGCCTTTGCTTTTGACACATGGCCAGGATTTTTCACATTTCACCTTGTGTGGACTTGTTGAGAGGCCCCCTAAAGCCTCCAGCGAGACCCAGACATGTTTAACATTGATAAATAGCTCCTAATAATAGGTTTTTTGGTCGCTAACTTTCACTTCGTAACATTACCAAATTGGTCGGTATACTTGTAGTTGTAGACTATCGTCTCTATACTGGCCGTACTATGTAATTATTTGGCAAAATATCAAATACTGTGTTGCGAAAGTTAGCAATCTAATTAACGATGCAGATCCTGTTTTAGGTCAAATGGCTGTTGGTCTTCTATTATTTAGGTATCACGTGCTAATCTCGCTTTCTTTTTCGTAAAAGTTGTACTGAGTAATTGCGCTGTCTTAGGTAATAAACACGTCGAAATTGACACAAAAACTGACGAGAATTTTCTTTGTTGCAGGTATGCGAGAAACTGGAGATCGGTGCCGAAGCGGACTACTTCGGCCTCCGCGTATCCCCAGTCTCCGGTCCCGGCAGGTGGCTGAACTTACGCAACCCCCTCGACCCGCACCGCATCCCCAGCAAGCGCCTCGACCTCCGCGTCAAGTTCTGGGTACCCCCCCACCTCCTCATCAACGAACCCACCCGCCACCAGTTCTACCTCCACGCTAAACTTGACCTTACTGAAGGAAGACTAGTTGTAGCTGACCTAGAAGTCGCCCGAAGGATTATCGCTTATATTGCTCAAGCTGAGACAGGAGACTGCGAGCCGGACATCCCCCCAACACAGATTTATGAAGAATGCGACAAAATCGGCCCTCAAGGCGAGCGACCGGAAGATCATGTCGACAAAATCATTGAATACCACTGCGAAATTACCGGAATGGGAGCTTCGCAGGCGGAGTACAGGTTGTTGAAGGAGATCTCGAAATTGGAGTCGTTTGGGGAGGAGCTGTTCTTCTGCAAGCCTGTGACTTTTAACAACAATGCTCACAATTTGTACAGTCACTTGTTGTACCATCGACAGCAGGCTGAAGAGCCTAGGGCACGCGATGAGCAGGAGATCGATGGGGGAGCGACGGTGGGATGCCTTACATCTGGACAGAGTGGTGGAGGCTGTGGGTGCAGGCTGAGCACTTGTGTGGGGGTTGGACCACATGGCATCGTGGTGTACAGGCCAGCGTGCAATGGAGATCACGAGATCGGAGTCGAGAAACAAAGGTTGGTATCCGCTCTTCATCTTAGCTAAGTTTAAGGTTATTTTCCAATCTTCCAAATAAATATCATCCTGTAATTGTGCAACTATGTTGGAAATAACAAACTTTTCGACATAAAATCATAAAAACAAAAAACACGAAAAAGTGAAAGTCGAAAATATCTCGAGAAGTATTTCAAGCTTTAAAATATGTGCCATGCATCAGAATTTCTGTATTATTGTCCTCGACAATTCCCGCTAAACTTTTAACAAAGCTAATTTATTAAATTTAGAAAATGAAATCATTGTTAAACGTGTAAGTTTCGACTGTAAACTCCACTTATTATTCGTATAAGTTAGTCAGTACCGACAGGTCAGACAATGGATACATTCGCTTCTGTTTTCGGTAACAGCTCTTGAATTCATTAAAATGACATCACGGACCTAAATACGAAGAAAAATATTTACTGAACAAAATCTATCACACTTTATCGAATGTTATTATTTGTGGAATCACCTTTAGTATACATATAAATATAAATACCTAGTTTGAAATTTTGCTCGACGCGTTCCTGCTCAGTATTTGTTTTTGCTAAAACATGCAAAACGTGCCTTGTGTACATCTTTCTTGTCTATTGCGCTGTAGACAGTTAGTATAAATAAAAAAACAGCTGAATAATATTCTTTTTCCTACCTATTTGCAAATACCTATATTGCAATCTAAGTAAATAAAGTTGGATATATTGTGCAATTATTTAAAACACATAGGTGTACGATATAAAATGCGCTGACGCAGCTAACAGGCATTTAGTCGAAGAAAACATAAATTGCACAACATGACAAAAAAGTAACGTAGGGAGATACAACGTCACGTTCTATAATAGTAATAATTTAAGGTAGGTATACTCTTTGACCCATTTCGTTGAACAACCACGCCCTGATAGCATTGTTTCCACTCAATTAGTGAGTAATTTACGAGATAAACGTAATTAATTGGCAATAGTGTAGGTAGAGCTGCTTCCCTCCGTTATTATAATATTTTCGTATCTTAAACATATCATTGTTCTCAATTGCTGATAATAGAAATGTTTACGAATGATAACATAGACTCCTTTATTTTACGTATTGTGTGGTTTCGTTTTGAAGAAATTTCTCAACTTTTATGTATGAATTTCTTTGTTTTCGCTTATCACTTTAATTATTTTATCTTCTCACATCGCTGTGACGTTGGAGTTGGGGCAATAATAACCAGTAAATTATCTTGAAGATTATTTGAAATTAGGGAAAAATCTTGAGCCACTAGTGGAAATTTTGTATAAAAGTTCTACTTTACGTATCTAACGTAACTAGGACCTCTGATGAAACTCTAGCGTGCACCTAGCCTCTATATAGCTCATATTTATTTTCAATCTGACCTCATACAACAAGAAAAATATAACTTGCCCTTCCTCAAAGTCATGGTCAATACAGCGTCGAGATGATGAACTCACCGACACCCAACTTTCCCAAGTTCATTTTCACTATGCATGAAAATATAAAATAATCATACTCCTTTAAACAAAATCTGAACCCCAGTTTCTCTCGTTCCAGCATTGCATACACAGCAATCCATCGCGCGCAGCCATTCCGGCGCAACTTCCAGATGTCCTACGTCACCGACGAAGGCAATGAAGCGACTCTTCACGTCAAGATGGCCACCTCTGGACAGGCAGCCGCCGTGTACCGCGCCGTGACCGAGAAACATGCCTTCTACTGCTGCGAGACTGTGCGCACTGATGTTACTGAGCAGTTTATTAGGGATCTTAAGGTGAGCTATTTTGGTTACTATGGCTTTCAGTACTGAACACGCCAAAAATACTTTTAACATAGTATGACTGCCATGCCTCGAGCACGACTGCTAAGCGAATTAAGGGATCCCGGGTTCGATCCTCGGACCAATGTTTTATTTTACTTTTTACATTTTACAAATGTTTTCACATAAAGATATAAACAAACAAGAAGAAAAGAGCTGAAAAATAAGTTCAAAGGTGATGCTTATTTCTAAAGAAATCTCTCCCAGCATATCTGTGATAGGAAATTAGATAATGAGATGTAAACAGCGTGTGTAAGAGCAAAAGAGGAAAAAAAAATACATAAATAATCAAAAACAGTTCACACATACATACATATATACATACTTCTAAGTGTTTTAAGTTGAAGTCCAGATTCGTGCTCGGTCGAAAATTAAGGTCTTGCACTATTACTGTGTTCCATTTTATTTGAAAGCGTATGGCAGCTGTGAATTTTCAGCCACCACTGAACTTCGTCCCTAAAGAACTAATAGAACCCAATAATGTTACAAACATTAACATTAAATGAAGCAATAGTGAATATTGTGTATATTTTATCGTTCATGCTACAAGTCACGTAACCAGCCTTTCTGTTAGCAACCTTGTGGAAATACGTACCCAATACTATTTGATCGGAACTTTGAAACTAACGTAAACATTCATAAACCGTTGAAAATAACCTATTTACGGGTTTATTATAATTGTATATTTCTATTATAACTTGCGGTATAGTATAGATAACGTGAGTAATAACCTATTAGGTACGTTATTAGTTATTACCCATCTCAATAATATCAAATTGTCCTCATAATATGATCTAAGTTTACGAAGTTATGGAAATATTACCATGTATTGACTGGGTTGACACAATTGTAACAAATGAGTAAGTCATCATTATTTTTGTTGAGTAAAACCAACAATACAGGCTGAAAATAAAATAATTATAAATCATTAAAAACTAATTATGATCATATTCAACATATCATCATCATAATTAGCATAGAATGCTCGCACTAGACACATGCCTTCTCTCTATAAGATAGTATACCCTAATCCACCACGAGGGCCCACTGCGGGTTCGTGGATATCACACTCACAATCATAATTATCCACGGATTATTTGATTCTGGGATATTTCATTATGTTTTACTAATTATGACATCTATAAAATAAAATTACCTAACTTTTCATGTGATAAAATTTGTCCCATTCTAAATAGTTTTTATTCATTTCTCCTAGAACCTCACAAAACACAGTCAATGTCAAACATACTACATTCTACATGAAATAAATTACAGCAATAGTTAGACTGACCAAAACAGGTGTGGACTTTGTCCCGCCCAATAGCCCAATATACACAGGAGCGTTTCGTGACCTCCCACTCTCGTTTGGTGTTGCTACATCGGACTTTGAACAGCTAAACGATTCAGTGGCTTCGTGGAAATAATTGAATAGGTATTCGCGTTTGTGACTGAAATAATTAATATTTGGTTGTTTTTCGTGTGACAGGATGAGATAATTGGAATAATACCTATTCCTCACCAAATAGAATGTATAGTAATAAAAAATAATAGGTACGCACTTACCTACGTTCTTTAGATTTCCAGATTTAAATTACACAATATTGTCATTGTCTGTTGTAAAAATATAGTTAAATTCTAGTTAATAATTTAATTCTTTTAAAACGCTTCGCGTAAGAAGATTAAAATTACAATGCCTTTGGTCCATGAGAATATAAAAGACGAAAATATAATATTACATACTAATTGCTTTATGAAAGAATGGGCATCGTATAAAATAATACATGATAGATACGGTATGTAATTAAAATGCAAATAAACACTAAATATAAGCAAAAATACCGAAACCTAAAACTGTTAATTTAAAGTACAACGGATGGAGTTCGAACTCCTGACTTCTCGCTCGTCATCCGCGCGTTCAATGCCTCGTGAGCTCTTCGGCGCAAGTCACCTCATTCCCACTCCCAACCAATAGGATACCTTACGCAATAGGATATCCTCATTCTAACCAGAATCATATAATCTGTTTGCGGATGAACTGAGATTTTGTCGGTATGACAGAGGTATTCGGGAAGGAGTCCATGAACATTGCTTTTCTTTGATTATTGAAAGTAGTTTAGCTGTCCAAACGCTTATTAAAGCTGTAATAGGTGGTTTTAAAATCACAAATGTCTCATACACAAGTACACAGACGTAGTTTCCAACCCCCGACACATACCATTCATAATCAGCCAGAATGTTCCCACTGCTGGGACACAGGCCTCCTCTCTTCGAGAGGGAGTGGGCTGTAATGGTCGGTTGATCAACACAATACATATACACAATAAAATTTAAGTTTTCCTTTATTTTCCGTTTTACACATGTGTCTACGTTCCTCATTCACTCCTGTCCGGTCTGCTGGAAGACATAACTAATGAAATGAGCAATACCTTTGATCTCATCTATTTTGATATATTTTGCTCAATTATGTGTGTTGTACATAAATACCGCAGCAACTAACCACTACTCCCACATTTCTTCTGCCTTACCTAGTCCCGTTATTACTTGGAGCCACGCAATATAATATTTTAGTAACAATCTCTCCTCCTGTTGCAGGGTACGATAGCGTCCATCTTCAACGACTCCACGACGCTAGGCCGGCGCTACGTGTTCGACATCCGACGCACGTGCCGCGAGGTGCACGACCGCGCGCGCCGCGCCGCGCACGCGCTGGCCGCCGCCGCGCACGAGCCGCGCGCGCGCCGCAGGTCGGCCTCCGGGGCTGAACATAAGGTAACCACACTTCTTTACTTGACAGCTCATTCAATCCAACCCACCGAACAAAAACCTCTTCATTCCTCAACCTATCTTCGAGCCAGTTATTGCGTTTTGAATTTTATTCCGAGCACAATAAAGTTTTTAGTGCAGAATTGACAACTCACGACTCTGGTTCGTCGTCAGTTTCTGTAATTAGAACTAGCTTTATCGGAATAGAGGTAAAATGTGAAAATGGCTCGATGGTTTGTTCTGTATCAAAAATCATTGAACGCGAATGCTGAACGTGGGATTCGCTTACCTACCAGATCCAGTAAAGTATTATTAGGTTTACACGAATTTCTGAGTCACGGTTTGAAGTAAGGATTTGTGCCCGAACAAAATAGACTCGCCTCTATTACAATGAGTGTGTTCCATAGACAATTTGCCTGTTCGGGGAATGAAGGCGTGATGTTATATTACGCCAGTTACGTGTAACTACGCGACTGCTTTCTACGTACCTATCAAACAGTTACTCATAACAGTCTCTCGTTGCCCACAGGAGCCCCGGTCCCGCTCGCACAGCAGTGGGTGCCGCGCCGAGGCCCTCGCCTGCCGCGTGTGCATGGACGCGCCCATCGACACGCTGTTGTTGCCGTGCCGGCATGTTGTGTGCTGCGGGGAATGTGCTCCCAGGTATGTACACCGCCCTAATTTATAATACTTATTTTTAGGCAAAAAGTTTAGGAAACAATCAAACTTATAATAGCAGTAAAATTTTATTTAAGCTCATTTATCATAGTTAAAAAATATCGGTCTCATAAGAGCAATTATTATTTGTTTATTACAGTAAATTCGCTGACCCAATACCAGGACTGGCTCTATTATGAAATCTAAACAAGAACAAACATCACATGCTCCGAATATAAATCCTTAAACGCTATTTTCTTCCGTGAATAACATTATTAGCTCTCCGTCCCTACAAGATCTAAAGGGGCTTTGTAAAATTTTCTCCATTATTTTTAATAAGACATGATTATTAATTTTCTTCTCCCATCTTTTCAGATGCAACCGCTGTCCCCTTTGCCGCAGCGAGATAGATAAGTTGATGCACATATTCCTACCCTGCGACTACCCGAAGAGTCCCGGTCTAGTGAAATGAGTACCACGACCGACCGACTGGAACAAGATGACGATGAATTTCTACAGGAAATGATTCCCCGCAGCGCGCTCTGCCTGCGAGTTGTGAAGAAGTGCCCTTCTGCGTGTGTGTGTGATTGTCTAGTCACTAATATTTGACTCCATCTGACAAATGCATTTCAGGAATGTCAGCCATTCCGACTTATGATACCCTGGTACTTATTTCTTAGATTTTAAATCATTAATTTGTTAATTGGCTTAATCTAAGTTGATATTATGAGAATAACAAAAAAAAAGTACCCGTTAAAATCATTTTAATCACCTTCGTTTTAGAAGGTTTAAGTTTAACATTTTGTGATAATTATGATGTATGTTTTAAAGAAAAACTCGTTCAGAAAAAAGTGCATTTTAATTAAACTTAAATTTAAACTTGCCTGTTCATCATTGGTAACTTATGTTCGCTGTAACGTTGATTTAAGTTCGATTATAAGTTAATGTTTGTAAGACCTGTGGTCTGTAAGTAATCTAATGGGAAAAATAAAATACATGTTAAGAAAACATACTAATACTGCCAAACTTGTTGTTTTATTTATTTTATACCAACAATAAATAGGTAAACTTAATTAAAAATACAACTCACACATTTAATAGAGATGCAAGAAAAACATAGACAAAAGAAATTTGGGAAAGAGTTTCAGAATACTCTTAGTTAAAAATTATCCTTGTAAGCAGAAGATACAATCACAACAAGAAATAATAATATGGAAATACTACTCTTTAAATGAAGATAGAAACTTCAACAGAAGACAACAAGAAGCTTTGTGGATCCTGGAATGAACATTCCCAGTAGTCGACGAAAACAGAAGAATATCATACAATTATGTGTTTATAGTTTGACAACCAGTCTTACCAAAGGGTTCTTTTGTTTTAGTATTACCCAGTAACGGGTTGAGGTCAGATAGGCAGTCGCTCCATGTAAAATACATACACATACATAGTATTCAGCTGCATCTAGTTGAGACTGGAAGCCCACCCCAACATGGCCTTCTTTGAGGAGTGGATTGAGAGGCGCAACGGCGTCCTCACCTCGCCTGGTGCTGGTCCACACCGGACACGGGTGTTTCAGGGGGTTCCTGTTTCGGATAAAGCGGGAGGAATCACTCGGGTGTTTCCACTGCGTGGATCGCTCTCGACGGTGGAGGTAATGCCTAGCTTGGGCGGAGCACCGCCGTGTCCTTGTGGAGGCGATCTCCCGCGTGCGGCCCAGGTTCAGTCCAAGGTGCGGAGTGAGAGTGCATGGGTAGCCGGCTAGCCGTCGCCTCCTTCTGCGATCCTCCTGCAGTGATGTTTGCGAAGAGGGACGCGGCGCAGGAGACGCCCTGGGCGTCGCTCGGGAATCCCAGGTTGATTCCCGGCCACTAGGCGCGGGCTTGCGGACGGCAAGTAATGTGTAGCTCGCTGTCCGGTAAAAACCAAGCCCGGGTCGACGGCGCGTTGTCTTCCACGCGCGCCTCAAATAGATGTCAGTCATCAATTGGTGTCCGCAAGGGCTGCCTGCCAGGGATGCGGGTTGTTGGAAAGAGATACAGTGGCCTCTAGCACACAGGCAACTGACCACACGGGTGGGTTTTATTCACTAAAAGTCTGACACGCCCTCCTGCTCCACTCAGAGCGGGAGAAATTATTTGATGATTTCCCACACCCTCAAAAACAAAAATAAAAGACCCAACATAGCTGGGTTTTTTTTTTTTTTGATATATTGACTTGTACTAGCTGACCTATGGCGAATGATTTGTAACGTTAATTACGTACCTACCATTGTATAGAATCAAGTTAACAGACAGTTAGGCTGCTGAAGAGTTTCTTGCACCATTTCTTCTCAGCTAAAGCACTAGGAAGTGGTGAAGGGCGGGTATTTTGGGGGACTGTCATAAGTAATTTTGACGATCAGAAAGTGCTGACATCAGCCTAGTTTGAATAAATGACTTTTTAATTTTTTTCTCCAAATAAATGCTTTGAGTTTCGAATTTGATGGCTGTAGTTAGTGATGGCCAACTATGTTCTATGTTGGAGGGTTTGGTTTCCACAGTTATCCTTAGTCCTTCATTTGTTTCAGATCAACAGAGAAGTAACGTACACGAGCAAATTGCATTGTGAGAAATGAATTGTAACAAGTTCATATGAGCAGTGGCGTAACTAGGGTGGTGCAGGCAGGGCAAGAGCCCTGGGCAAAGGGGGCACGAAAGTCAACGATGATTAAATAAAATAAAAAACATCTATAAACCATTTCATACTGTTACCTAACTCAAATCTGTCTACCTATTTCTATTCAAATTCTCAGCACTGCAAGCGATTTTAAGAAGTTTAAATGAATACCTTCGTAGTGCGCCGTCGCCGTCGGTTGAGACTGGTCATCTCCTAACTGCCATGGCTTATTTTGAATTTTATTTTTTTACATTGTTCTCACTTAAAGAAGCACCAAGAATAATGTTCCCAAGATTTTGTAATACCCATGATGTCCTTGGAGTTTCTTGCCCGTTCTTCTCCATAGAGATCTACGTTTTGGAATGGGCACCTAGCTTCAACTTCGATTTTTTTGACAATTCAAAAGTGCCTGTAAAAGGTTTAATTGAAATAAATGCTTTGAGTTTGATTTTGAGTGAAGGCTACATATAATGGGTCAAGAAAAGTTATGCGACCTGGCTTTGCTCAGTGTAGACACTAGACCGTGAAGATAATTTACAAAGAGCCGCAAATGTGATGCGTGCCCTAAGGCGGGCGCCCCGTTCACAGTCAATCTCGATCGCGATCCGCGATCAAAAACAATGATCGCGATCCAGATTCCTGATTGATAGTGTGCAAATTAGATTGACGGATTGATGCATCAGCACCCTAATTGCGTAACTCACGATTGATCATAATTGGTTTCGTCTTCACAGTTAAACAATATTCATTGCGTTATTTATGTTGTCGAACAGACACATTTCTCGAACATATGAAGCAATGGTTTAACAATCCGTTTCAAAACGATACAGATTATGATGAATCGTGAGTTACGCAATTAGGGTGCTGATCTCAAAATATCTAGATATTTTGAAATCCAAATTGCGATCCTCTGATCGTGATCAAGACTAAACGTGTAAGCGCAAGCGTCAGTACACGCTGTGCGCTCTATAAAAGAAACTGAACTATGATGACAAGCGCTCCTCGTGGCTGCCGATCGAACCGGCGAATTCACTTCACTTCCACAATTGGTAAGAAGATTTCATCATCATTTTAGAAACATCGAATGCCCAGCATAAATATTACTCTAAAAATTTAAGAGATAAGCTGGACAAGATTTAAATAAGTGTACAATTCTCTTTGAGTAGGTTACCACTGTTTAACCCAGCGCTTTTTTCGAATCCTTTTCTTCAACGTAATGGCCAAGCCAAGGGACACTACCGCTTTAACTTTATGTACATCCATGACAACAGGTGTTAACGCAGCAGTTACGATACACGGACTGAAGAAATCAAGATTGACTGTATAGGTAATGTTGTGACGAGATCCTGTGATCCGAGATCACGATCAAAGTATAAGTACGATTGATAATGTACAGAGGCCAGCACATCAAGCTACCCGAATCTGTCAAATTTCTTTGATAGTTTTTCAACTTTATTGCAAAGGTATAAGGTTTATGTTCCATTGGGAAAGTTTGACAGTTTGGGATAGCTTGACCTGCTGGCGACTGTACCTACGAATTAGATTGACGGATTGATGGACCTTGTCACATTTGTGCCATTATTTATTGGTACGCCGCCGCCGCGCCGCTGCATGGGAGACATGGGTTAGAGTTCGGTTATTTGTTTATTACAAGCTATTTATTACACACATGGGTAGGTACAGAGGCCAGCACATCAAGCTACCCCAATCTGTCAAATTTCTTTGATAGTTTTTCAACTTTATTGCACAGGAATAAGGTTTATGTTCAATTGCGAAAATTTGACAGTTTGGGATAGCTTGACTTGCTGGCGACTGTACATAAACTCATGTCTTGTCTTATTTTTTTTGGGTTTTGGCTTCGCACGGTTTGTGCATTTTACTTTTCAATCGAGCAAATGGCCCGATATCAGGCACGAAGTTACAAAAAAGTCATAGTCAGTCAAGTCAAAGTTATTATAAAGCGGTAGTAACTTTACAACAACCTATTAGGAGTTTTTGGGGTGAACACGAAAAGTCCACGCTAGTCACTTATTATCACCTTCACAGCCTTCACTACACTTGTGCACTCACACCGAGTGATGTGCCTTGGGAACATTCCCGTTCCCAGTAACTTCCCAACGGGAATGTTCCCGGGAATGTTCCCATGTGCCCGGGAACATTCCCAGTTAGTGGGAACACTAACACAAAAGTTAAAGATTTTTTCTTTTTTTAACTTTTTAGATTAGGTTTCTTATCGCATGTTTAAAATAATAAAAGATAGAAATTAAATGCATATCTTTTACACCCACAATAATGTTACTGAGAATTTTCGGCATTTAATTGATGTAGTTGGAGAGTTAAACTGATAACAAAAAAACTATCCTTTCAACTGTGCAGGGGCCTAAGTCTACTAATTTATAAACGTCACAATGGTCTCTCAATGGTAAGTTTTTGACAGATTTGCCATACAAAAACTGTCAAAAACACACCATTGAGAGACCATTGTAACGTTTATAAATTAGTAGACTTAGGCCCCAGGTGTGATGCTAATTTTGAGAAATGTTATTTACTTATCCTTTGTGCATGATTTATGGCTCCAACTAACCGGGGCGGGTCGGCGTAACAAACAATCCAGACTGTAGAGACATCCCAACAAATTGGCCGCTCAACTCACAATACCAGCTTGTGTCAGCAGACTTAAAAGACGCAACATCCTACAATTGGATAACTTGGAGAGAGCTTCGTTATTCATATGAAAGTTGCTCCTGATGAGGAATAACTCTTCCCTGCCAGACCTTCCTACAACTCATCTGCTCATAGTTTTTAAAAACTGATTGCAAGATAAAACACAAAAAAAAGAAAAGAATAATGTATTCTACCAGTCTATTTAAATAACGTTTCAAAATATTGTACATAATCTCTGATCGACGGGTTGCGGGTAACGATGGGTTCGTGGAAACTGTCCATACGGTCGGCACCCTAATTGCGTAACTGACGATTGATCATAATTGGTTTCGTCTTCACAGTTAAACAATATTCATTGCGTTATTTATGTTGTCGAACAGACACATTTTTCGAACATATGAAGCAATGGTTTAACAATCCGTTTCAAAACGATACAGATTATGATGAATCGTGAGTTACGCAATTAGGGTGCTGGTCTAAGTTTTTCAAGGCCCATCGTATCAATAAAAATAAGAGGCTCTCTGATCCTACTTTGCAGCTCATGAAGGAGAGGTGCGAGATGGTCCTGCAGTCTTCAGACGATGCGCTTGAGTACCGGCAGTTTAACAGACAGATCTTTGAAGTCCTTGAAAAGCGACCTCCGCCGCTTTAATACAGAATGTATTAAAGACGCAATAGAACGGAATAAAGGCTCCAAGGTCTTTGCTAGGGATCTGTCTATTGGGCAGATTCAGCTTACGAAACTGAAGACCGATGAAGGCAGGATCGTATCCACCAAGCCTGAGCTGTTGAGAGAGATTGAGAGATTCTATGGACAGTTATACAAGTCAACAAGAAACCCCGTTACGAATCTGGCAAACGACCCAAGGGCTAGATTGACCCGACAGTATACTGAAGACATCCCGGACGTCAGCTTGTATGAGATTAGGGTGGCTCTGAAGCCGCTTTAAAAACAACAAGGCGCCGGGTGATGACAGAATCACAGCTGAACTCCTAAAGGCCGGTGAGAAACCCGTTCTTAAGGCCCTCCAGAAGCTGTTTGATTCCGTCATACTCGAGGGCAAAACGCCACAGGCATGGAACAGAGGTGTGGTGGTACTTTTCTTTAAGAAGGGTGACAATGCCCTTCATAAGAATTATAGGCCCATCTCACTTCTATGCCATGTGTACAAGCTGTTCTCCGAAGTCATCACAAACCGTCTAGCGCGCAGGTTTGACGACTTCCAGCCTCCCGAACAAGCCGGGTTCTGTAAAGGCTTTAGCACAGTAGACCACACACATACGCTGCGGCAGGTTATATAGAAGACCGAAGAGTACAATCTGCCTCTCTGTTTAGAGTTTGTGGACTACTAAAAAGCCTTTGATTCGATCGCGACGTGGGCTGTACTCCAGTCCCTCCAACGGTACCAGATCGACTATCGGTATATGGCGGTGTTGAAGTGTCTGTACGAAAACGCCACCATGTCAGTCCGACTCCAGGACCGGACCTCGAAACCTATCCTTCTGCAGCGAGGTGTAAGACAGGGAGACGATATCTCTCCGAAACTCTTCACCGCTGCACTGGAGGATGTGATCAAGGTTCTGGACTGAAAAGGGGCTGGCATCAACATCAATGGCGAGTGCATCACTCACCTTCGGTTTGCCGATTATGTAGTTGTCATGGCTGAGACCATGGAGGATGAACATGGACAAGACAAAGGTCATTTCCAATGCCCATGTAACACCCACTCTCGTAACGGTCGGAGGAGCTGCACTGAAAGTTTACCTAGGACAAACTGTCCAGTTAGGTAGGTCCAATTTCGAGAAAGAGGTCAATCGTCGAATCCGACTCGGCTGGGCAGCGTTCGGGAAGCTTCGCAATATCTTCTCGTCCCACATACCGCAATGTCTCAACACGAAAGTCTTTGACCAGTGCGTGTTGCCAGTGATGACATATGAAACCGAAACGTGGTCGCTCAAAATGGGCCTCATAAAAGGCTTAAAGTCACCCAAAGGGCGATGGAGAGGGCTATGCTTGGAGTTTCCCTGCGTGATCGAATCAGGAATGAAGAGATCCGCAGGAGAACCAAGGTAACCGACGTAGTCCGAAGAATTACCAAACTTAAGTGGCAGTGGGCAGGGCACATTGCTCGCAGAACAGATGGCCGATGGGGCTGAAAAGTTCTGGAGTGGCGACCGCGTACCAGAAGACGTAAAGTTGGAAGGCCTTCCACAAGGTGGACCTATGACCTTGTGAGGGCCGCAGGAGTCCGCTGGATGCGGGAAGCACAGAACCGGTCGAAGTGGCAGAGCTTGCGGGAGGCCTATGTCCAGCAGTGTACGTCTTTCGGCTAAAATTACGATGATGATGATGATGAATCTCTAAACCTCCTAGTCTCCTACATTCGAAATTTTTATTTACCCCTTTCTAAAATTAATACAATGAACGACAAGTTACTAAATGAGTAGGTACTCATTACATGTCAAATCTACTTACTTACTAAATCTTACCAGTAACTTTGTATGTTATTATATTTTTACTTTTATTATAATTCTATGTGGTTTCACCGACACGTTCCCAGCAATTGGGAATATTCCCGGGCACTGGAAAGATTCTTTTGGGAACATTCCCACTTTGGGAACATTCCCGGGAACGGCACATCACCCGGTAACTAAAGTGAATAATTCGCTACCAAAATTATACAATTTCATTCGCTATTTCACGAAATTTCATGAAAATGAAAATTCGTACCGGTACGACATGTTCCAACGCGATCGCGCTAAAAACTCCGTCTTGTCTTCTTCCCATGGAGGCAGGCAGAAACTACAGAAAATCTGCTGTATGCTTGGTGCCTGTTTATTATTGTATAAAGTAGGTAAGTCCTTGTTTATACTTGAGTTATCATTGACAATGGTGTTAATCGTGGTAGTATGAATACAATCCGTTATTGTAATTTCTGCAGATTATCGTAGCAAAAGCCTTTTTAACATTTGCCCTTAATATTCTGTCAGGCGTTTGATGATAGTCTGTTGGCGTCATACTGACGCTGTGCTTTGTTCAGGTCCTACTTATAGGGGTGTAGTCCTCAGTGGACGAATTCAGAATAGACCCACTCCTTAGGCCTTAACCCGGCTCATAGAATCCCGGTTGCCTCAACTTATTGCCCATTTGCCAATAGACTTGGCAGTTTGCCAGCCTTACGATAACGGTGAAATATTAGTTGTTGTAGATCTCTGGTTAGCGATGAAAATATTAATCTGGGGCTTTGCTGGCAACTACATGGCAACTATGGAAAAAAAAAAACATTTTTTTTTTTTTTATGTAATATAAATTCATGCGACATGTTCCAACGCGATCCCGCCAAAAACTCTCAAAAAAAAAAAAGCAAATTGATGTCTCGAATTCTCTAAGCGAATTCTCGATTTTATTGACAGATTATTGACATTGATACCGTGACTCGAAAAATGATGTTGCCATAATTATTTTTATGTGAAACTTTCAGGCTTTCTAAAGGTTGGCTTTTTAGCTAATCATTTCGTTCTTATAAGGGATTTTTTGCTTTGAAACTTACGAAGTTATGTGCAGTTTATTCTTTTTTTGTTGTTCTCTGAAAAATTGTCTTTGGCTGTACAATACGATTTCAAAGCTAGAACAAATAAAAATGTATTTCTCTTTGGATTGTTCATTATTACCATATCTACAAAATTGTCCAAAATACTGGGAATTTGAAGTCAACTTGAGTACCCCAAAAAATTACAAACCATGAAACACTCGACTGGCAATCAACAAAGGCAATCCATGTTTCATTGATGAATATAATGAATTATCAAAACAAATGAAATATTCTGCCCTGGCATGCATTATATATTTTTTTATAATTATCACTGGTTCAAACTGATCCAAGTTCATTTTTGACATGGAAAATATGGAAAGCTTATTTTAAGTGATTTTCGG
This sequence comes from Polymixis flavicincta, assembly GCA_949987655.1. Taxonomy (NCBI): domain Eukaryota; kingdom Metazoa; phylum Arthropoda; class Insecta; order Lepidoptera; family Noctuidae; genus Polymixis; species Polymixis flavicincta. The sequence goes on along the minus strand of OX465188.1, from coordinate 23,599,511 downwards.
GGGTTTTCTCAACTAAAAGTAGATTGATTAATTTAATAAACAACTGTAGCCTCACCGTCTGGGAATCTGGCATAACAATAAAATTATATTTACTAATTCAAAAAAGCTGGTGGTGTTGTATTGTACATACCTGAACCTACTCACATACGCGAAACACCACCGAATTGTTTTTTATGTTCTAACCGGTTAACGTATTTAATTTCCTTGGCCGGCCCTATGGGCCTCAACGGATTATGTTGAATAATATTATCAACAAAAGCATAATGTGTTCCTACTGTTTTCTAAACTGACCCATACTAATTCCTTAAAAAGCAGGAAAACACTTCTTTTCAGCAAATTAGCAATTTCAGAATCATTGAAAAATTAGAATTTTGCATTTCCCGTTGCCACAGCTAACAAGAACATAAACCTGCTTCAGTTTCGAATAGCAGAACCAACCTCAAACAGTAAACTTTGTAAATAAAACTTCAGAGAATAAAACTCGACCATTTTATTTTTGTTTCATTCTTGAAACAACGGAATCATATAATTCAGTATAGCTTAAAGACTGATTCAGGATCACAAAATGAGTAACTAAATTGCAAAAAATAAACAAAATAAAAATTTAAGGTAAAGCTGGGTGGGAATATAACTTCAAACACTGGCAACATTTCTCCCTGCTCATACGAACGCAAGATGGCTGCCAATTTATGTGAACGCAAGGACAAGTAGAAAAGTGATATCCGTTTGTGATATTTCGTTTATATTTGTGATAATAACGTTATAAATATTATCATTGTTTTGTGTATGTGCCTGTAGGAAGTTTTTGTGCAATATATTGAGTTATTAATGTTTCTAAAAGTAGTTTGTGTAATCTTACGTTGGATGGTACAAAATGTTCCTTGTTGAATTGTGATTATTTATGCAGTGATACAAGTTTTTGGATCGCTATGACGCTTGTTGTTGGATGATATCTGTGTTATCACGTAAGTGTGTAATTCTTTTTGTTAATATAATTAAAAACTGCCGAGCATAGGTTGGTTGAAAAATTTCGTCAGTGTTGGTAACCTATTTGCCTATATAGGGTTTTCAGTGGCGTGGCTGTTGAGCGAGCCGGCGGCTCCCCGGTGCTTCGCCCGCCACAGCTGTTAAGTTCTCACGCCAATAAAGCCTTGTATTTCTCCACAACGCAGTTTTTACCGTTAAAAACGATAAAATCATGCAAATAGATGTTTTACATTTGTTAGTCATGAAACAGATGTTTTAGTAATGATTCGACGAGGCAGACCCTTCGTGCGCATTTAAAATATTGACTACATTACCAAACGTCGTTATCTGCGATGTCAGTTTACATGTACATGTAAAAACAATTATCTTCATCGTCATACCACTCGATATAACGAACGCGCGATAGTTTTAATGTACGTGTTATTTACGTTTAGAATGTCTAAGATTAAACAACGTCCTATTGCTTCCAAATTCCATGTTACACACCATTCTGTTGAGATGATGACAGACACACAAACGAGTAACTGAACCACACATGGGTCCTTTGTTTATAGCTTTCACTGTTTTTATTCATGATATTGCTATACAGTTTTATTGTTCTCATATACTTTCACTTAATTTTTGCAAAATTCTCAATTTCGTGAGACACTCAACATTATACTTCTGAAAACTCAGTACGCTACTATTCACCATAGCTTTCTCTTTTTCTTTAAAACCAATTTTTTTTCTCCATCAATATTCTAAAATTTTGTCAAAAATTACCTATCGCATAACTTTACAACTTAGTATTCATCCCTCTTTTAATATGCAAAATAAAACTGATTTGATTAAAACAAGGTATCAACCTTTTAACCTCTGTCTAGTTTCCTCTTCAAAAAAATGAATAAGTTTTACATACTTAATGGGTAGTGACAATGCCAAACTTCCTATTTAAATAATACTTTTGTATCTAATAACAGAAAGAAGGATGCTATGAAAACCAATCAATTGATAAACAATCACTATTAACTCTCTTGGGACTCTGCCCTTCATATATTTGACCGAATAACTGAGAGAGTTTCTGCCCAGACTCATCACTGCTCATGCCCTAATATCAAATTTGGGGTCAACACAGCATGTCTTTATCTCTCTGTCTTAGTTGTCTCCTGGGTAGCTATTTAATCCGTTTCCCATTTTTTGCTTCCTTTCTCACCGTACTATCACACAGGTTATTAGTTCTTTGTTTCTATGGTAATTCCCTGTTCCAAAGACTTTGGTCTGGTATTATGGTAACTTAACAGGAATTCAATTCTAAACATGCTCTCTTTTGCTGTAATAATACACCAGTTTAAACAATGTAGTTATATTGTAAGAATTCAAGCCAACCCTACAAGCAGAAGATGGGTTGATGAAGATGATATTCCACAGTCTCGTATGTTAAGAAGGTAAATCTAGCCTAGAATGCAACTACACACAGCTGGAGCAACTAAACTCTCTGTTTCCACAAAAAAGAAGACCATAACCTAACTTCTGCACTAATTAAAAATATATGAATACTTAGTAGGGTAGGTACTCTCAAAACCAAAAACAGGCCTCAGTGCCCAAACCTCCCAATTTTACCATGATAAAACCTTTTAGAACCACTACTAGAACTACCATGTATTATCTATTTACCCCCATGACACAACAGTGTTCATAATCATACATAACTATGTACAGGAGCAGTGTTTCCTTGTTAATGTTGCTTGTTGTTCAAACATGTCATTTTGTTGGCCATGTATTAAGTTGTAAGGCCTTTCTCATTCTTGCAAAATACACATGTATGGCCTGAGATTATAAAGCATTGGTTTTACCGACTTACCGACCGCATACGGAACACGATACTGCGCTCTAAGACACAAGCCGCAGATGTCACATAAAAGACACATTTTTCGCATGTTGAGTGCATTGTGGGCTAAGACCAATCCAGGATGGGTCTCTAAAAACCTACAACGCCATCGTGGAAGATCCAAGCGTAGATAAGATGGCGGGACGAACTTGACGCTTACGTGAGGGATTGGTCCATTATGGCTCAGGATGTTGAGTGGAAAGAGGAAAGGGACGCGTTTGCCCTGCATCGGGCTAAAACAGGCTGATTATAATTGGTAGGCGTTACAGACGTGTGACTCATGTCGCCGCGACTGACGACTTTTAAAGGCCCCTAAAACCGGCCTTTGCTGCTTTCAGAACCCAGCACTAGTTGCATTTGCAGCGCGTAATACGCGTAAAAAAACGGCATGTGCCTTCCTAGTCTATTAGAGTTATTTGGTAACGCACGTCGCTGCAACGTTGCGCTGTGTTCTAGGCGGCATGGCAAACATAAAAAAAAATCAGAATATTGGACTAGGTTTAAGAGTACTCGCGATACTTAAAATGTCGTCTGAGGCGTCTTGGACAGTGAACTCGATACCAACTTCTTGCTGACTAGCTCAAATTTCTGTCGCAGCTTGAGCCATTTTCGTATTTCCTCTACAGTTATCGATTTCATAAAGATCTTATCGAAATTCGCATCAACATTTCCTCTAGAATCGCACGTATTTATTGGTGGCGGGAATTACCTATAAAAAACTGGCTCGCATACTGTTTTATACAGTTTCATATCCATACAACACATAATTCATGCAAAACCATAAAAAAAATATAATTGTAAGAATAATTATTGTCGTGGGGACATCCCAAGCTCATGTCATCATCAAGAAGTAATAAGACATCTTCTAATACCACAGTTTATGTGCAATGGCTCAACTTGATCATTCATCATTGCTTATGTCATGTGCAGACAGTACGTTTAATATTTTATTGTTCTAAAAACGTGACTGTAGATTGTATGCTATAAAGTACACAAAGAAATCTATTTTATGAATGCTTGGAGCTCTGTTCACGACAGCTAAAGTAGCGTCATTATAAAGCAAACATGTATTCAATGACCTAGAGTCGCGTTTTCGTCAGAGTAGCCTTCTTCTGTTTTCGATACTACGCGGTGAAACGTATCCTATGTCCTAGAGATTTCAAATTCCCTCCACTCTTTTCACGATTATCTCCCTCTAAGGATAGTCAATCACAGTTCTTTGTTATTGCCTAGTTATAATAAACCCCGTGGTTAATGAGAATGTTACCTAATTGGGAACAGCAAAATGGAAGAAGCAACATTAACATTGTTTTGCTCAATTAACCAAGAGGTGCCGTAATTGGAAATTAACCAGGTTTTCGCTGGCTAAAGGACAAAGAGTAGTATTCTCACGATGTTTAGTATTTGGTAACCACCTGCAGCTGCGGCATTGTTCCCACTATTGTAACTGCAGAATAGTTGTCCTGTCAAATGTATATTGAAAGCCTATTGAATTTCATCTGTGGTTTCTCTTCGCAGCTTACATGAGTTTGTTGATTATTTTTGTTCATCCAGTCACAGCGTGAGCTAGGATATAGTTTTTTCATTGATCTGCGACCTGAGCAGACATCCAGTATGTGTCTGACTGTCTGCGGTATCTTCTTAGCGTATCGATGGCAAAATGTTCAAACATCTTTGGCCCCAAAATTCAGCTGCGCTGCGCGAACTCCACTCACTGGCGCAAGAATAACATCATCAAATGTACAGGTGACAGGGCATGCGGCGCAGGATGGAAGGTGGACCATGTCTGCGGTATGTTGCTATACGAGTAGATATTTGTGAGATACCCCCAGCGGACGCATCGCATCACGGACGCACGTACTCGACCAAGACCGTTTATACATACACGTATTATATTTACATATCGGTGTCGTGATTATAATGTTTTCAAACAATAAATTATTTAAATTACGATATGAAAAACAAACACTGTCACTACAATAAGCAGTGGTAAACACTTTGATGATTGCACGGCGCGGCACGTTTTAATTTTCATTTTAAATTCGCAGAAACATTGCCAAAAGTAGGTTTTAAAATTGTTCGTTGGCCTGATGTTGGTCAGCTTATTTAAAAATATACGTAGAGAATATTAAGGCTTCCGCAGACATGCGCGACGCTACTCGTAGACAATTTTTCCATGAACATTTTACGGAAATTGTTCTACAAGAGTCGCGTCGCGCCAATCTGCGGGAGCCTTTAGACACTGCTTAAGGCAAAACCGTATTTTGCTGACATGAAAGCCCTTACAGGCAATCGTTCTGATCGGTTCTTCTACTCGTATCGGCACAAACTATAGAACTCTCATACCTCATGTCATGGCACTATATTTGCTAGTCCGGCGGGCTGACTTTCCATATGCGCAATATGTACGTACGTATGTTCATTTTAAGTGTCACCACTATCAGAAGCCATTTTAATATCGATATCTGTAGGCACGAGGTTCTAGTGACCATCGCTCCGTTTAAACTCCGTGTAAAAAACAGAAATCTCCGTTACTGGCTCGATTGCCGACTCCAAAGTCATCGGGTAAAAACTACGATGTTATTAAAGATAATTTGGTGCAAGGTTCATTGACACTCCACCCTACCGTCCGTCGATTCCAGCCAGGGTTCGCTCCTTTAAAAGAACTGGTCGTGTTATCATTAGCAGGCATAGGACCGGTTCTTCCATCCATCATGTTATAGCAAGCTACTGCCTTTATAAGTGGCCGACGTCTGGCCTCTGTAACCCTAGGGGATACCACGTCTTCGATGTGATTTTTATCTGTGTTCAATTTTTCTACCTCTTTCGGATAAGTTTAATGACTTCGAAACTCAATATGATCTATCTTCTGACACTTGCAATGAATGATGTGATATTAGTGAAGAAATCCCTCGAATGTTATGAAAAATTTCTTTGTATGCCGCGTTCAACCGATCATCGCTGTTGCATGAAAGTTACGCGGTCTCTAAATACCTATGGTTTTAGGCTCTAACGAGAGTATTCTCATAACTATGCATGCAGGATCCATTGACCTGCCTTTTACACAATACCCGCTACTCATGGGAAAGTAAAAGCTGCCTATTTTGGCCAGAGGCAGCACGGCTCTACGATTTTACCGTACGAAATCGTATCTTACCTATGACGTCACCGCAAAAATTTAAGGGGTGGCCTTTTGTAGCCAGGGACCACGTAGTACCAAGTGTCATTGACACGAAGGCTTTATTTCTGTATTTCATTGTAATGGCGACAGGAATTCGCTTTGTCAACACGAGTATGTAGGTGTTTTCGTTGAGTCATTAAAAAAATATTGAATTGATGATATTTGCACGTGAATCATATTCAAGTATAAATTATGAGTAAAAAAAAAATTGTTTGAATAACACCGAGTAAAGACGTCTTGTAGACGTGGAATGGCATGCATGTCCAAATTCTTTTAATAATCTAGCCATAAGTGGCGAGGATTAACTTTAATTTTGAGACTGTAAGCAATAAAACTATTAAAAATCATCATAATAGGCATACTAAACGTGGACTTGTGCTTATTCCCGCCAAACTGGAAATAATTGGCCAAACAGTCGCATAAATATGGGTGCCTTGCAGTCGTACCAATATGGGTGATTTTATTATGCCAAAATTGTAACGAAACTTTTCAAAACTAACTTCTAGCTGGTGGCATACTCTTTGTGCAAACTCCCGAGGCCAGTATTTCATGTTATATGCCATAAAAACCAAATTTTGCACCATTTACGAAGAATTTATGCTGTCCTTTTAAAAACCACGACCCTTTCGCGATCCCATTTACGAGAAATTCATACATTCTCCCGTCAAAGCGTCCTCAATCATCATTATAGGCCTTCAAATACTTAGGCTGTCATTATGGCATTAAAAAATAATAAAGAATAATATTCGTCAGCGGTTTACTGAAGATAAATAATGGAAACTAGCGGGGTAAACACACCTGCGGGGTGCACCTGGCCTTAATATCGCCATTGATCCATGGGGGTTTAGTGGCAGCGATTGAAAGTGCTCCGAACCGATTAAGTTATTTTTTAATGCGTTTTAAAGCTGTGGTAGTTTTATCACAAGAAATTCGACCCAGAAATTAACAATTTTGAAGGAAATCATTGCTTTTTTATCAGTATTTTAACACTTATCACAAGAATCTTAAGTGGCCGAAAACTTTAAGGCAATTTTTAACAGTATTTTAACGCCAGTGAAACCGCTACTGATAGCTGTACTACGTAAATAATATTACCAAATAACCAAATCATTGCAAAATTCAGATTTACGCTTGAAACAAAATCCTCGTTGTTACTTCGTTAAACCGCCGAAAATGTACCTAATTTACATTTCGGTTATTTTATTTTAATAACTGTAATTAAACCCATTCGTTATTATTTATTATAATTATTAATGCAAATTGTTTAATTTTCATTTCATAATCAGGCTATAAAATTCCCACTGCTGGGACATAAGCCTCCTCTTCGTGAGAGGGTACGGGCCGTAATCCACCACGCGGGCCCAGTGGTGGTTGATAAATGTCATATGCCTTCGAATTTTTGGCTATAGGATATGCCGGTTCCCGCACGATGTTTTCCACCACCGTGTGAGATCAGTGGTGATCAAATAATGTACACAAAGGAAAGCGTTTGTCTGGGTTCGAAACCACGACTCATTAGTCAGTGGGGCCACCACTCTTCCACCACCAATTTATATTTATTTAATGTTTTCGCCATCACATCGGCACTGTTAGCACTGTACTTTCTAGCTACCTAATTAGGTGTCAAAGTTCTTCCACCAATCTTTTTGTACAAGTAGCATTGCGCATTTGCGCACTAGTTTTTAGGGTTCCGTACCTCTAAAGGAAAAAACGGAACCCTTATAAGATCACTTTGTTGTCCGTCCGTCCGTCCGTCCGTCCGTCCGTCCGTCCGTCCGTCCGTCCGTCCGTCTGTCAAGACCGTTTTTCTCAGGAACGCGTGGAGGTATCAAACTGAAATTTCTATATGATACTTAGTTCTACTGTCCCTGGAAGCTGTAGAAAAATCAACCTTCTAAGTCAACGCAATCAAAAGATACAGCCATTTAGGCCGCAGATTTCCGCAAATTTTCGAAACTCGCACGGGAATCAAAACCTACAGGGTACTTCCCGTGAACTTAGAATCTTGAAATTTTGTACGAAGTCACGTCTTATAGTACAGATATAGGAAAAATTACGAAAACCGTAAATTTTTAGTTTCGTCATATAAAAAAAAATATTTTTGACAATTTTGAACTTTTACTTATATACCCACAGGTTTGTACGGAACCCTCGGTGCGCGAGTCCAACTCGCACTTGACCGGTTTTTTGTAACTAATGTAGGTAGTAGACGACCACATAAATCGCTTAATGTTCGAGATTTTACCATAAGCTAGACGCAGAAAAAATACAAACTTTGTAACCAGTGGCTTGAAATATGTTGCATATCATTAAGGATTTTGATGAATCGTACTTGCCAGGAGTATGAGGAAGCTAGAGTCGCCTGTAAAGGTCATATAAAGGTAGGCGAGCTTCTACCAGCTTAATAATTAGCTATAGAAGCAGTAGCATAACGGCAATGTTATAATTGGACACTTTTTTTTAGGGTTCCATACCCTTATGGTAACCAACGCGACCCTATTACATAGCCTCCGCTGTCCGTGCGTCATCAGGCTGTATATCATGATCTGTGATAGGTAGACAGTTGACATTTCCACAGAATGTGTATTTCTGTTGCCGCTATATCAACATCATCATCATCATCATCATCATCATCTTTCTCCTGCCCTTATCTCAATTTATTTGGGGTCGGCGCAACATGTCTTATATCAACATAATAAAGATATAAACTAATTTAAAAATTAAAGGGGTCTCCTCTGCCTTGTGAACCCTTCGTGTACGAGTCTTGTTTTGTCTTGTTAAAAACAAAAAGCATAAAACTATAAAATCGTGCAGTGGTTTTCAGATAACACCAAAATAACTAAACCAAACACAAACGTGGCAAGTTCGTGTTTAGTTCGGCAAGATTGAAATTTCGTTAGCGCCTCGGGCATGACTGATTGGATCTCTAATCGAGAAAACATGACGAGTGCAAGCCGGCTTAGTTCAGAAACTGTAGACCTAAAACCCTTTTCAATTGCTTGGTTCTATCCCTTCATTATGTCCGAGAAAATGATATTATCCTAATCGCTAACAAATATGGATGGTCTACGCTTCTGAATTAGATTTTGGAGCTAAAACGAGTAAGTTATTACTTTTTTTACGAGGGAGTCCCCTCCAAATCAACATTATTAATTTATTCTGGCACGCATAATAACATTAGTTGGATTCAAACCTTAATTGAATTGATATTTCATTCAAATACGAAAGGATTTTGATCCCTTCAACATTTTCATCGTAAAATTTTCTCATATCGACCGCGGCTTACGTCCCCACATATTTTATATTGAAGCCGTCTATCACGATCGATCAAACTCGTTGGAAATGTCGCATTCGACTTGTCAGGCTATCGAGGATCGAGGTTTCATAAATTCGTAATATTTCTCATATTTACTGCAGGTAATTTTAGTATCTGCCTACTTTCTTCACAAGCTATGCCTTGTAGCTCTGCCTATGTGTAGAGATCTTTATTTTCAGGACTGAAAAAACAAAAACTATGTCCAATATCCCCTGCTAGTCGCTGCATCTGTCCGCTGAACAATGAACTTTCTTCAAATAGAACGTTTTTTTTATTCTGTTGGTCAATATTTTTAAACTAGATGTTGCCGGCATTTCCTAGCTGACTGATCCCTGACTGAGAATATATTTTGAAACTAGATGGCGCCAGCATTTCCTGACTGATCCCTGACTGAAAATAAATTCTGAAAAATTAATTCTGAAACGAACTCAGATTTTATGGTCTCTTCTAAAGTCCGGTCTTAGTCAGCCTACCTTCTACGGTCTTTTTTTGTCAGTTTACTAGCTGTACCCGCGGTTCCGCCCGCGTGGATGTCGGAAGTTATCCCACGGGAACGTGCTACCGGGACAAAAAGCCTATGTTACTCCTTATAGTAGCAGCTATCTGCCAGTAAAAGTCCCGTCATAATCGATACAGCCGTCAAACAGACAAACATTTCTTTTTTTTGTTAAGTATCAGTAGGTACCGTACATTTAGTAAAAAGCTGTTATTTTGGCATTACAAACAGACACTTCAATTTTTTTTATTGTACAGATAGCGTAGATTTTCAAACTTATGTCTATATTTCCATCACTCATCTGAGAGGATGTGGGTAGAAGATTCAATCTAAAAGATGTCTTGAAAGTAGAAATGTGAAGTAATAAATGTCTATAGGAAAATACATAAGGCTTAATGCCTTCGAAAGGTCACGAACCTCGTGTAAAAGCCTCGCTTTCCGTTTTTTCTTGCTCCATTAACTTTGAAATATTATCATGTTAAGAATTTACTTACGGTATTTTAGGAAAAATGCCTGCAGGCTGGGCTTATGTCTGAATCAACAAAAAATCAAAATATTTGCTAGCCTCAACTTGAAACCCTATTACCCTGATGATAAGAAATGATGCATGCAGTCTACAATGGTTCACGTTTGCCTAGGAGTAGCGACCACTCGTCCACCGCATCATTGCTTATTGTCAGGTGAGAAAGTGGTCTACCACCATTTGAATGGAAGTATCCCATTTCCCTCCCGGGCTACTATCAGGATAGTATCCTGCTCCTTTGTATGTAAAATTGGCCGACCTTGTGGTTAGATAATAACATTTACACTTGCCGCGGTTGGATGAGGGACCATCCATAACATATCAATACTCCTCCGTGTCTTGGAAAGCCGTTGGTCCCGTCTGTTATTTGTACATCATTGACAGTCGTTAGGGGTAGTCACTAGTCAGAAGCCCGAAAGTCTGATAACCAGTGTTACCAAAATACTGGTACTCAGCTGCACAACCTATTTGGGAAAAGGCTATGAGTACCTACGTATAATAAACGTGTAAGTCGACGTTCACGTGGACGAAAAAAATATCGCTGTGTATTTTTTTCGCGTATTGGATCTACAACGCACTGCTTATTCACCGAGAGTTGAAAATCGAAGAGTGTGTTTTTCGACGCGCTGGGATGCTCTGTGGGATTCTCAATGGTTGGTTCAACAACGAGAGTTGAACATCCAGTATTTGAGTCTGTGCGTCTGTGACTTAGCAAAACGCTTCTCGCGTAGGTATCAATGTATCTGCCATTACCTCACGTATCGCAGCATCAGTGATCTAATACATCTACCTTGTACTGATATCGGGTGTAATACAGAGAATGGGCCGATTCATCAACCGCCCGACACTGACGGATTAGCGGACGAAATCCTTCGTGTGGTCGGGCTATTAGAACCGCGAGCGGGATAACTGATGGTGAAAATATGTTTAGAATATTATGTTATTTACTTAAGCACGTGAAGCCGTTGGTCCCGGCTGTCATTTGTGGATCTTTGACAGTCGTTACGGGTCGTCAGAAGCCAGAAAGTCTGACAACCAGTCTTACCAAAGGGTATCGTATTACCCAGTTACTGCGTTGTGGAGGTCAGATAGGCAGTCGCTCCATGTAAAATACTGATATTCAGTTGCATCCGGTTAGACTGGAAGCCGACCCCAACATAGTTGGGAAAAGGCTAGGCAGATGATGATGACTTCCTTTGTGAAAGGAAATCAAAAAAAGCCGAAACAAAATCGGCTAAAATTTCTTAGTATCATCTGTTGTTTACTAATTTATCCAACCAAAATAGTTGTCATGCAAGAATTACTTACTTAGTAAGATGTAATCATCTTCCTGCCCTAGTCCTATGTTGCTTGTGGTCGGCGCAACACGTTTTCTTCTTCCATTCTCCCTGTCAGCCGTCACGCTATCCTTCACTCACTTTTCTTTCATATCATTCCACAAACAATCAATCTATGGATTTTTCCATACGGTGACCTGTAATACAGGTTTAAACTACCTCAGGCAACAGTCTCTCAAAGTTAGCTCCTTTCTAGTCTGAGTTTAGCATTAAGTTCATAACTTTTGTAGAAATAAACGTTTAGCTTCTGCCCGCGACTTCGTCCACGACAAATGTCTTGTTCCCCGACCCACCCCGTCGCACCGCATCGTCTCCCCGCGCTGTCATTTTGTTTTCGCTTAGCGTTCTCTCTAGCTTTTTTTTTTGTTTTTGCTCGTCTCCTAAGAGGCTTCGCGTGATGTTAAGAAGCTTATACCCTTCCACGTGAATGTGGCTATTCAAATAAAACAAGATTTTTCAAATCCGACTGGTACCTACCTAGTTCCAGAGATTAGCGCGTTCAAACAAATTCTTCAGCTTTATAATTTACCATCCATATTTTATTGGGCGTTCCTCTCCGTCCAAGTCAAAGATCATGTAGCCACATCCATGGAGGCGCGGGCGTTCGTTCTAAACAGCGAAAGTGACGCATAATTCCAAGTTGCAACCTTCATAGCCCAACAAGCAGCATAGGTATGTAAGTAACCAGTTTGAAACGCAATTCATTGAGAGTGTGTTGACCGCCATTCATGCGCTTACGAGCATGATTTATGAATTAATTCTATTATGTGCGATAGTCTGCCGGCCGTTGCGAAATGGGAGGTTATGGGTCAACTTAAACGGAGATAAGGGGCGTTATGTACTTGTTTAGTTACGTTTTACACATCGGACTTTAGATAGAGAAACACACAGGTATGAGAGATGGATATGACGCTGTACGAAACAGCCTACACTCGTAAGTCGAAGTACACACGTATGTAATAAAATTGCGGCTGGATTTTTGCGCCCATTCGATTTTCAACCCTTTGTTTTGAACCGAGTATTGAGAATCCAACACAGTGCATCTCACCGCGTCGAAAATCGAACATTCGTGTGTTTACTGTTCAATTTCCAACTGGTCGGCGCTAATCAGTGCGCGAAAAAATCCAGTCGGGGTTTTATCACGTCCCTGGTAACGTAGGCTAAGTTCCTCAACGATATATGATACGGGTAGTTCGATTCTTTTGAATGAACCGTACCCCCGATAAATTAACGTTGTCGGTCACTAAAAAACATATCGAGAGTAAGCAACTGTAAAATCGTGTTGTCATTCATTCTTAGGTCGGGCCCTAAAGTAATCTTTTGTCCCGTATGTGACACGGTATAACAATTGCACATATTAGTCACAATGTGAATTATTTTGAAAGGTTACTGCTAATACATTGCTTCATAATTGGTCCTAAAATTCGTCTCAAGAACGTAAGTAACGCAATGAATGGTGTTGAACTGTCAGAATAAAAGTAATTCCTACCTATTAGAGTTACGCAGTTACCGTGCGGGTTTAATTCTTAGTGTAAGGTATACAGGTAATTGCTCATTTCTGTAATTGCAAAACGTTTAGACAAGTCCTGCAGACTTAGCATGACGCTTTCTATTTCTACTCTACCGTAGAATAGAAATCGTTTGTCTAAATTTCTCTGTACAGACCTGTCAACTGTCTAAACGGAAACGTCATCGTTGTCTACTCTTCCGTCGATAAAACGCTTCTCTACGGTTCTCGTGCTAAGGGCGAATTTCACAAAACTTTTATACTTAGAATAAGTCATAACCTGAGAATACATTTTGAATTTTTGACAGATCTTCCATAGTAGAATTGTCAGACATAAATTTTACTCAACGTATAAAAGATATCTGACTTTGGTAAAATCAGCCCTTAGCCTGCTGGGAGCTCACTCCTCTAACTCCGTCAACGAAGATACGGGCCCGTCCGAAAGTAGATCGAACCTTTCAATCCTACAGCTAATTAACTAACTTTTTTGGACAGGCAAAAACATATCGGGAGTAGGGACGGCTGTCAAATCGTGGTGTCATTCATTCTTAGTTCGGGGTCCAAACTAATCTTCTGTCCCTAAGTGAAACGGAGTTGGAAACGCGCGTTCCTGCGAACGAAATGACGGACTTCATGCTTAGGGAGTAGGCCCCTGGAGTGGAGTCTGCGTATCGGCAAGTGTAGTGTAGGATGCCACACAGCTAATTCTACCGACGACCTTTTAAACAGGTGGCTGGGGCAGACAAGATGCAGAAGGGGAAGTACAGGGTGTTGTAGCGCACCCTGGGAGAGGCCTATGTCCAGCAGTGGACTGTGATAGGCTGAGTTCATTGAGTAAAATTTAGTTAACCTAACTGGGTCAGACTTTCTGGGAATTTTAGTGTTCGGTAACGCATTCATTAAAATCGTAAACGTAACCTATTAGACAAATGCCTTCTGCTCTGTTTATAAGGATTAAGTTATTAATTTCATAGTTTGTTATGTACACTATATACGTAGATAGATAGATATTTTATGGTATAATATCTCAAAAATATATTATTTTTACCTGATATTTTAAGACCTTTTATTTGATGTATACTCATGTTTTACAATAAATTTATTCTATTCTATTTTAATACTATTCCAATACCATGAATAGTCTCGATATCCCTTTGCTCTTCAGCTTAGCAGTTAGCTACACCAGTCTCTTACTTTCTGCTCGGATGACTAGTTACGATCATAATATTTTTTCAAGCTATTATGGATTCTAGGCAAGTGATCTACGGCAATAACATCACAGTAGCAGTGAACATGATAATATTTTACAACTCTTGTTCAATATTATACATTTTTCCTTTTGTTGTACAGAACACTTCAAGTGTTGTGAGTGTTTCCAGGAATCTTTATCCTACTTAACTTCAATAATAAGTGGATTTACCTATTAGGTACCGATTAAGTACCCAGTTGTAAAACATTTTACGTATTTAATTGTTAAATGGAAAGCCGATGATGTGTAACATGATAAATTCAAAATTAATATCGGTACTTTCACATTCAAGTACGTGTGTTGTGTACTATGTGTTTTCCACTACCTACTTAACTTCTACGTATTACTTACTATCTGTTGCCCGAGACTTCGCCTGCGATCCAGGATAAACAGGAAAGTAGCTCAGGTTATGATTTATCTATGTGCCAAATTTCACCCAAATCCAAACAAAAACATTTTTGTATTTAGGTATAATATTAATGACGATTGTGAAGAAAGAAGGTATACAGAGTAAGATCCACTAGGAAGCCAAAAAGAAAAATGTAAATTACCTTAGGATTGTTAGGTGAATCTCGGTAAAAGGTACGCAATAGCTTTACCTACCAGGTGCATCGTCCAGAATCCCTAAGTCCTATTGACCTACCGTCTAGATGTCTGATGCTGGTGACGTACAGCCAGGGTAGCCCGCAAAATTCAAATTTTGTTACAAAAGTCCTTCAGTCACTTCTTCAACTGTCAAATGTCAATTAGTCAAAAGTACACCTTGATTTTCTGCTCGCTAAACATAGATCCACGTTAATGCGTTGTTTAAAGTGTCTCTATCTCGTTTTTCCATACAAATGCTGGCATGCATTCTTTTAATTTTTAATACTTACTTTCCATGTACTTACATATTCAAAGAATGCTTAACTTATCGAATGGCGTCAGTAACATTGACAGTCATAGTTCATCATAGTTTGCCTCGTTACGATTCGCGCAGACATCCACACTATCTATTTAGGACAATAGGTTTCCATTGACGTACTGCACTAATAAAATGATGTATGTAGTATGTGTGTCACAATCACAATACTAAATATACGTATAGTTTAATATTTTTTTGTCCTGTGTGGCTGGCTTTCCCGTAACTACATACGTGAACAATGTGTCTGCTTATTTATTGTATTTCAATTCGTATTGTGGTTGGGGTGGGTCAGGTTATTCAAAATGGTTCCTTTAGGCACGCTAATATTATCTATACAGAATTGTAACTCGGCCGTATTTTTGAAATAAATACCCACAGCCGCGCGGTACCTAAACATGCGATAGGGCTGCCCGAGCCCGCCTCCAGCATTTTAATTACATTTTTGCCTACTTTGTGTTTCCATTAACTTTTGTGATTGTAAATATACCTACTTTTTTATATAAACAAATAAAATACATTGTGAATTGAATAGGAAGTGTTCAATAAAAATGCGTGTTGTTTTTTAATTGGTAGATTTAATTTAAAAACCATGTTTATGTTTGAATAACAAATCGGTCTTATAAATTTGCGACCGAAAAATGTTTGCGCCTCGACTGAGACGTACGAAATACTTTATTATTAAATTTTAAAGTAAAAAAAATCCGCATTCTAATATAAAGCTTAATTAAAAATTGTTTTGGGAAATATTATGTACTTTCTGCGTGCCGAGCGCATGCCGAGATCGAGGCGCGTAGGCGCGTTTCGTCCGTTTGTATGAAGTTGGAATACTGTTTAGATAATATTACCGTGCTTTAGGGGTGCATAAACTGCTTGAGGTCGATTTGATCTCTTGATTGCCTACTTTAAGCTTACTTAAACGCAGTTTATGTTGCAACTTTTACGGTCTACAAGACAAGGGTTTTCTTTAACAGACACGGTGCTGTAAAGCATCGAGCCTGTTTCTGAAATAAGATCCTAATAGAAACCGAAAAACAGTTCCTTTAAAAAACTAACAACTTAGTCCGATCTGAGGTTATCAATTTTGTTTTATTAGCATAAAGTTCGAAATACAAAAACTGTCTCGAAGGTGTAGGCGGCTCAGGTTAAAGTAAGATCGTGTTTAGTAATAAGACGGTTATATTTTGGTCATACATTTCATAACACAACATGCCCATGTCGGAGCATCTTGCACGCTTATGTCATATGTGTCAATCTATCAGACATTCTTGACAGGCTGCCACGGAGGTCTTAAAGGACGGAGGAGTTCGTATACAGCCACGCTATTAAATCATTGCCAGCAGTCTCTGGCCGCATGGCACTGGCTCAGTCCACCATTAGAACGCTATCTGCAACTTACGAATAAAAAAGTTAACAACGTAGTACAAAAAAACAAAAATCGGCTGGTTTCTGGTCTAAATTGATGCTGAATTTTGTCTTGAATAACGGCAATACAACCTTATTATTATTAACACGGTCAACGAAATCCTTTTGTCGTGAGTATCGTATAAATAACAGCAATAATTGTAGCTAGAATTTGAGCCTGTCTTGATTCTGATACCATATCGACAAGCCTGTTGTACCACGCCTTGGCCTATGCTCCACCCACATTCATTCATACCTTTTAACGTGTCGTACCACACCTTGGTCTTCGCTTTCTTTACGATGGAAAACGACAAATGTATCGAAATATTTGTTGAAAACTGTTGCCTGCGGTTTTGTAGCCTATGTCCTTACCTTACCCATGACATGGTCTATCTGTGTGCCCAAATTCGTTCAGCCGTTTTAGCGTGTAAGTGTCAAAGCCCCAGCGACGCGACTTCGGTAGAACAATTTCCATGAA
The DNA here is from genome assembly GCA_949987655.1 of Polymixis flavicincta. Classification (NCBI taxonomy): domain Eukaryota; kingdom Metazoa; phylum Arthropoda; class Insecta; order Lepidoptera; family Noctuidae; genus Polymixis; species Polymixis flavicincta. The sequence goes on along the minus strand of OX465188.1, from coordinate 23,582,265 downwards.
GTTTTTAAAACAATTATTGTTCCATCAGAGTTACAAAGCGCTGTTGCGTCGCGTCTGTTTGTAGGAACCTTAAAAAACAACCACGGGTACTTTCGCATTTATTTTATTAGTTAGGATTAAATAACTGCTCTTTCGCTACTTAAAACTTTACAGCGAAACCACTTGCAGAAATGAAAGGACGCAATAAATTTACAAAGTAATTCGATCTTTATTATTTTGCAACAGAAAAGCTGAATTGATTGTGTATAGTCTATCGTACACAATGTATTCAGTTTTTTCCATTCGACAATCCGAGCTCAACGGTTTAATGCAATAACGTAATCCGATTTGGAGATTGTACAAAATACTTGATTTTTGTGCTTTTGCTTGCAAAAATAATATCAGATAAACTCGTGATGTAGGGGTTACTATAAAATATTTATATGCTCCGGTAAAGGTACAAGAGTAGAGGAAAACCCTCGCTATAGCTTCTCCCGTGTTTGTCAAGACAAAGTTTGATTGAATATCCTGTCTAGTAACAGCGTTCATATAGCGAGTTGCGAGAGTGTGTAATTTCATAAAACTCTCTCTTCTCAACACGGTTAAAAATAACTTACGAATTTTCATATAAACTGCTAGAGGTCGATTTGATCTCTCGATTGCTTACTTTAAGCTTAGCTACTACGCAGTTTATGTTTAAAAGGGAGAAGTTTCAACTATTTTTACAGGACCACGGTGAAGCAAAAAGGAGGGTTATGATTTTGACCCTAATATGTATGTGGTTATGTAAGTATGTCCATCTGTTTCCTCATAACTTTTAACCTAGGTACTTATCATAATTTGACAAATGAGGTATCTGTGGAAGCGTCCTACCCTAACAAAACATTCTAACAGTAGTAGCTAAGCGATCACGCTCCAGGGCAAAGTGGGATACGACCACATCGTTCAGATGAGAATATTTTCTTGTTTCATACCTTTTTAGTGCGAGATTTTTCAATTGCCGGAAATTAGTTTTGGAACTTACTTTCTTCCGTAGTGCGTTGACGCAATATTCTGTTGCAAAGACCAATCTCAACGTAATACGTTTCCTGTGTAATTTTGATGGGTGCCTTATCGTACTAATATTGTTACAAGTATCGCCGGTATCTTATCAGAAATCGGGGCATCGTCTGAATCGTGCTCGTGCGCCATCACACATCACGACTTGTGGTCTACATTGTACAAGATACGCACGGAGTTTGTACAATGTGGCTGAAAGCACGCTTGGTTGTGTAACTTAGTCCTTCTAGAAAGAAAATAAACTGTTTTATAAGGCTGAGAATAAACGTCCAACCTCAATTTAAGCTCCTCTGATTGAATCCGAGGTTCTGCTTTGCTTGTATAACCAGTATCTACAATCAATGTTATGCCTTTTCCTTTACCCGCACTGGTGTCAGTATTAGCCTATCCGTATCCACTGAGTGTGCCTCTCTCAATTTCTATACTCATCTTGGCGAGACGATGGCAAAAATAAGACGAAAAACATTTTTTTTTAATGTGTTCGCCCCAAAATCCAGTTACGCGAATTCTACACGCTGACGTTAGATCCTCACGTGTGCAGTTGACAGGGCATGCGGCACAACTCATATTCTGGAATAAGTCTCAGTCGCATTTTGTTCTGTCCAAGTTCTTCTTGCTCTTGATCTTCTCTAGTTTCATATTTGCAGTTTTACAGTCTCCTTGCTGGCTTGTTGTTTCCAATAACCAAAATAGCTATACTTACAACTAAGACTGTGATATAAAACTTTTGGCTTTGTCACTGTCTTCAAGGTGACTCAGTGAGCACAAAATTCGCACATGGTCTAAGCATGTACGGTCGGTACGTTATCTGTAAGGGAACCATCTGTCGCACTACTAACAGTCGTGTGCGCTTGAGTCCATGCATCACGACTTGCGACATTGTTGTCATTAGACTTTAAACATGCATGCTCTGAATGAGATCAGAGGTTGAATAAGGAGCGGCTTTTGAGCTAAGTGGCAGAAACGAATTGCTTGGTATAGTTTGAGTAGTAATTGAAAAAGCAAGCGGTGTCGGACGAGACTAAAACCTGGTGCAATAAGAGACCTGTTTTTTAACTTCTGGCTTCGAATTATGGGTTGTTTGTAAAAGGGCAGGCCATCAGAATGATCAGATTATCAGTATAAAACCAAGTTTTAGTATGCAGAATACAATCGAAATATACAAATAAATAAGTAAATCTTAATTAATTGAGTAGTTATTCGGAAACTAGCAACTAATGAACGTCGGCGGTGTGCGTACAAGAGATAAAAGAAAAATTTCCACAATCATCGCAATTATCAACAAAAATATCCATAATTCAGCTTGTTGTTTATTTGTAGTCGCGACCTTACCCACTACGTGTCCCCCCTGTATCTAATAGGCTAAGAAACACTCGGAGATAACAATAATATACCTATTATAGTTGACTTCGTAGTTTCGTACAATCTTTACCTACCCAACGCGCACTTAGTACCCACTGCGTTATTTCGTCAAACTTGATAACATTCGTAGTCTTTTCCGCAAAATTTAACCTATCTTTTCAATAATCTTTAGTGAAGTTAGAGTAAAATGTTGCGAGCTCTGGAAAGAATACTTCGACGAAAAATCATTGACCAAAGGTATTTGGTATCGGACGATGCAGCCAACCATTCAGAATTATCCTTGGTTTCATAACGCCGATATGAGTAGACAAGAAATTGTGACGAGCATGAGACTTCGTTCGGGACACATCCCATTGAATAGTTTTGCTGCATTGATGGGCAAAGTTACATCTCCAAACTGCACGGAGTGCAATGTGGTTGAAGACGTTTTTCATATTATGATGGAGTGTGTCCGGAACGGAGTGGAAAGATATTTGATTCAAGACCAATTTAATATGAATATTTGTCAATTAGGAGAATGTAATATTATTTTAGCTTTTCCAGCATCCAAAGCCGCTAGAATATTATATAAATTAGTTAATTTAGGGATTAAGCGTAGATGTTAAGGTTTGCATGTAACAAAGGTTTCCTATGAGGGTGGCATGTTCACTATGTGATCAAACCCTCGTTAATAAATAAAGATAAAAAAAAAAAATCTTTCGAAAAATCTGCAATTTGCAGTACAAAAGATGGACTGGCTAAATGGTGTCCAAAAAAAGGCTTTCTAATAAATTCAACAATAAAAGCGTTTAGAAACTGATTAGGGATGTTATATATAGCTTTTAGAATAAGTCGTTTCTGCTTCGCTTAGCCCAGTATCGCTTCGTCGTTTCGTTCGAGTTTTCGTTTGCGACTCGCTGATTAGTTTTAGGAACTAAACTAATCAGTGAGTCCCAGATCTACATATATACCTACTTATGTATGTCGGTCATGACGACACGCCCAAAATTGATACATTGTATCGGCAGCGAATGGGCGTTTGTTTAGCTCATTATCTTAGCCGCGGGTGCGATGCAGCGCCAACTGCTACAGATGCTACAATGGCTTGGCACATATCGCAGTATACAGTATAACTACGTCTTATCGTTCTTAAATTTTGGCGAGTTTTCCATAGTTTCCATGTGATTTCCATAGAAATCTACGTTTTAAAATAGGCAACTTACTTAAATTTACTGACTGAGCGAGTCTTAGACAATTCAGAAGTGCCTGTAAATGGTTTAATTGAAACAAATGTTTTGAGTTTCTTCCAGTCTTTCATGATGTGTGTTTAATTCGTAACAGTATTGTTTTAGTAGTTAAATTTTCTCATTTGGAAATCCTCATGGATGTCTGTCAGACACTTACCATCTAAAACTACACGGCGTTCTTTCAACTACCTTTGATCGGGAATGGAAACTCGTTTTCTGCTCATTTCCCCCTCATTTCCTCAATAGACCAATCTTATTATGACACACTAAGACACATCTTTTACATTTTTGTATCCGGAAAACGAAATGAAGTTCGTCAAGTATCCGGAATGGAACAAAAATGTTTCAGAAACATGTGCCCCGTGTGCCCGGCAGAAGTTCTAAAAAAAGTCCTGGAACTTATAATACCGTAGTGCTGACAGCCAGGCGTTCCATACGTGTTTTTGTCCTCTAAAATAATATAAAAGTACATTTTGATTACGCAAATAATTATTATGCTTGTGCGTAGTCAGTTGGAAACCTGCCCGGGTTTTATAAGGGTTACCAAGGGAACGGGAAATACATAGCTAATAATAGAATTGGGACATATAACCTGTAATTAACTCGCCCTATGATTGTGGTTTGTGGTGACAAACCGCAGAGTTGAGCTCCTATCGACTATCACATGTAGCTATAGAATTGTGGTCGAACGACTGTCATTGATTGTAGCCACGACAAGGACAGCGAACCACGAATTTTGTCGTATCTCGAAATATCTCAAGACTAGTTGTTGCCTGCGATTTCACTGACATCCTAGCGCAACATATCCGGATAAAAAGTATATGAAATGCTAAGTAACAGAAGATTTTCCACAGATTTAACTGCGAGGCCAAAATTTAATACAGTCTGAGTGACCCAAATTCTACACAAGGCTAATCTAATGATAGAATGTGTTCTGATAGCGCAATATCGAAATTCATTAGTTCAAGTATCCTATGTGTCTATGTAATTGTCACACTCTATCTGTGTGCGAATTTATACCCAGAATCCGTTCAGTCGTTTATGCTTGATTGAGTAACAAAGATCTTCACAAACTTGAAAGTAAGGATTAGTGGAATAGGATTTAATTTCACGAATGCTTGGGCAGAATATGTGTGTGTTATTTGTCTTGTTACGTTGCCTTAGTCCGTTCTGAACAAAATCACAAGTGTATGTATAGATTCACGGTATTTCTAATCTAGTAGGATTAGAAATACCGCGAATCTATACACTAATATTATAAATTTGAAAGTGTGTATGTTTGGATCTTTGTTACTCAATCACGCAATGACGGCTATACGGATTTGGATGATATTTGGCAAACATAGATTAATTCTGAGCATGAGGTCCTGGGTTTTATTCCCGGGTCGGGCAAAATGGTATTGGATTTATTCCATCTGAATTATCTCAGTCACCGCAGTTGTGACCGGTTGAAGGCAATAGGCTCCGCCCTATAATATGGGATTTCAATATAACCGGCAAAATGTAGTTACGCCTCTGCCTAAACCTTCGGGGAATAAAGGCGTGATGTTCTGTTACATATAATATACAGTCGGCACTCCTGGTTGTAAATAGCCACCGCCGGCGCCGCCTATTTACCATACCATAGTCATTGTGTGACATGTCAAACTCCTTTAGCTCTTTCCACTTTTGTCTCCAAAGTCGAGAATCCTTGGTAACTTCCTACCCGGTGGGCCGTCAGCCTGTTTACATGTGGCGTAATAAAAATATAATTTCGACGCCTACTTGAGGCGCTAATTGAACGGAACGTGTAGATCTAGGTAGGCGTCACGCGTCATGAAGGTGTGGCAAGAGTATACTGTAACTACCTACTTGATTTTGGTACTATGAATTCGGTGACGATCTCTACTAATGGCGTTTGTTCACCCCAGTCGTCACCGGGATGTCAACGAGATACGAGATTATTCGAACACAATATGACGTTCCGGTGACACCGATCGTTTGTCCACCGCGAGCGAAGTTGGGAGGTTCAGTATATTATGATATGATAGACAAAATAAAAGCACACCTAACGGTGGCGCCGCTGGGCACGCCACGATTGCGGCGGTAAGTCCCCTCTTTGAGGAGTGGTTTGAGAGGCGGCATGGCGTCCTCACCTTCCGCCTGACGCAGGTCCTCACCGGACACGGTTGTTTCGGGAGGTTCCTGTTTCGGATAGGGCGGAAGGAAACGCCCGGGTGTTTCCACTGCGAAGATCGCCCTGAGGACACGGTGGAGCACACGGTGGCGGTCTGCCCTGCTTGGGCGGAGCACCGCCGTGTCCTCGTGGAGGCGATCGGCGGCGGCGATCTCTCGCGTCCGGCCCTGGTCCAAGCCATGGTACGGAGCGAGAGGGCATGGGGAGCCGTCACCTCCTTCAGCGAAGCAGTAATGCTCGCGAAGAGGGAGGCGGCGCACGTGAGGGAGAGGCAGCATATGCGCCCTCGCGACCCCAGCCGCCGCAGGATACGGAGACGCCCTGGGCGTCGGGAATCCCAGGCCGATTTCCGGCCACCGTAGGCATGGGCTTGCGGACGGCGAATAATGGGTAGCTCGCTGTCCGGTAAGGACCAGGCCCAAGTCGACGGCGCGTTGTGTTCCACGCGCGCCTCAAAGAGATGTCAGCACAAAAATGATGGGGCCCGCAAGGGCCGATGCCTGTCAGGGGTGCGGGTTCGTTTGAAAGAGATACCACAGCCCCTGGCATACGGGCTAATGAAGGAATACGGGTGGGTTTTAGTCAGTAAAAGTCTGACACGCCCTCCTGCTCCACCCAGAGCGGGAGAAGTTATTTGATGATTTCCCACCCAAAAAAAAAAAACGGTGGCGCCGCCCGGTGCGACGGCAGTATGAGGACGTGTTTTGTATTGCCGGTACATCAGCCCGGCACAATCTGGTGCTGAGTTCTAACCGTTTGCGCAGAACTATCGAAAATTCGGGAGCCGCGGTCACGCTCTGGTAAAAGACGTACGTACGGTGGACGGACACGCAGCCATAGTAGATGTATTATTGCTACTTCGGCGCGGTCATCTCGTTCTCGTTGACGCGATGACGTCCCGTTGACGGTGGTGGTGGGAAAACGCTTTAAGCCGCTGTTTAGCACGTATTGCACGCACATCTAAGCGCTATTCCTATAACTGTTAAACTAAAAGTGCAAGACAGGGACGATAGATAGAGTCTAAGCCAAAGTATGTGCCAAGTGACGATTATATGTAGATCTCGGCCTTAGATTTGCGAAGCATCATCAAAGTTCTAGCAACGAAGTAAATTTTTGCGATATTTGGTATATCTGTAAATGGAGATTTGGATGAATGTCAGCATGTATTGTTCGCTGAATGATTGGCGTGATTTATATAATCCCGTTGTGGAGTTGAAAACCAGTTGGATGCTCTCATACGTTGATTGCCCGCGACGATTGTTTTACGATAGCCGGGACGAGATCGATAACTAGTGCAAAGTTGCAAAACATATTAATACGATAATCCCAACTTAACCAGCTGTGGTGGATTCTACGCGGATTACAAGACCCAAGGAACTAGCATAAAATATGCAACTTTGTATTAATGCTATAAAAACTTGAATAAGTAGTAAAGCTGGCGTCAGGAGATTCCTCTTCATCTCATACTCTCATAGTGCTACTTACTGTAAGAGGTTTATGTCTAGATCTTGCGCGGTGTCTCTAGAATTTTTATTCGGGAAATTACATTGTTGAAGTAAGTAGTGCTACAGAAGTATTGGTCCATACGCCTGGAAAGGATAGAAGCTTAAAAGCCCAGTTTGACAATTACAAATTGCACTTACCTACTATTGGTTACAGCGAAGACATCCGCCCTAATTTCGTAACACAGTATTGATCAGAATCTGAATCATTTGAATCCATTCCATTCTTTCATATGCTCGAAAAATTGTCAGCTTAGCAATGTAAGCAACGCCATGAATGTTGTGGAGCTGTCAAAATGATAGCGATTGCTACTGATAGTCTCCAATTACCACTCTGAAGAAAAGCTGAAGTCAACGGTAGTTTGACAAAGATCTCCCCAAAACAAAAATCATACGTTAGGAGTCTGTTTTGACTCGAAATATTCCTGCATCCGTGCGTTCTACCGGAGATCCCGTACCTGCTGATAAAATAAAAAATACCGTACTTTATTATGTACTTAAACAATTCCGCTATTCCGCAGTTTCTTAGAAAAACCTGACGTTCACTAATTAACATCATTCGTTAAGGTCTCATGTGTCATAAAAACGCGAGCTGCCTAGGTAATGTGGAAATAACCCCGCGGTTCACGCTTTAATAAATTATCCTTATTTATGAATAAAATATTAGTTCCTACAACATACATCATTCACTAGGGTCACGAAATTCTTCCACTATTATGATAAAACAAACGAAAAACTCAAAAATCTTTCCGTACCCACAGGGGAAGTTGATAAAAGGTGTGAAAATTCTAGCCAACCCAGTCATCGTTATTATACTACACCCCTCTCAGTCTGAAGGATCGAGCTTTTGATAGACTAGTGTCTGTCGCTCATCTAACGTTGGTGCTGCGTCTGATCTCTCCCCGGTCGTGTCCGGTTTCCTTCCCTTCGGACCCTGAGAGTCAAGAAAGAGGGAGTGCGACTGTGTGTTTGGACACATTTGTACACTATATATAAATGATAAATGATTTATTTCTGTAAGTAGGTTTGTACAAACACTTTTACACGTCAATCATATTTTTTTAAACTAGATGAGGTCGGCGTTTCCTATCTGACTACTCTGAGAAGAAAGGCCGAAACAAACTCAGAGGTCGCAGTCTCTTTTAAAGTCCAGACATAATCTTGGTCAGATCATGTGAAGACCATGTGGATTGGTGTCTGAAATGGTCTTTTGAGGAAAGAACCACACAGGTTGAGTGGACCTGTCCATTCAGTGCACGCATGTATCAGTAATCATACGGCTCAACTCAGAACTTGAGGAGCTCAACGATTTGACGAACAATACCAAAGAAAGGACATTTGGGTAAGCCGCATAAAGAACTCAAACTGCCAGATTAACTTTAAAAATGAACTGAGAAAGAGATGAAACACAAAAACAAAAATACCACATAGTCCTCACATTCACAATAATTAAAGCAAAAATAATATTATACTTCTCAAAGTAAATATTCATGTCAAAGTGTATATAAAAATAATCAAATGTCAAAGTGTATATAATAATAATAGAATGTCAAAGAGCAAAACAAAAATAAAAACAAGATTCAGTATACAAAATTGGAGCAGGTCAATCCCAAGCTTTTTTGTCCTCAATATAATCTTTAACAGTATAAAAGGCTTTCAGGCACAACTTACGTTTAATGAATGATTTAAATTTATTGAGACTTAGATCTTGAACATGGCTTGGAAGTTTATTATAAAAGCGTAAACATTGACATCTGAATGACCCACCTATTTTCTTGAGCCTTGTTGATGGTACAACAAATTTGTGTTTGTTCCTAGTATTTATACTATGGATATCACTGTATTTTTTAAACAATTTAATATTTTTATGGGCATATAAAAGATTTTCATAAATATACTGTGAAGGCACAGTCATTACATTAATCTCCTTAAATTTCTCTCTGAGAGAGTGTCTCGGACTTAATTTATAAATTGATCGCACAGCTCTTTTCTGCAAGACAAAAATAGTCTGAATGTCGGCGGCATTTCCCCACAATAGAATACCATACGACATTACACTATGAAAATAGCTAAAGTACACTAAGCGGGCTGTCTCTATATCAGTTAAATTACGAATTTTTCTAACAGCGTATGCTGCAGAGCTTAGCTTTTTCGATAATTTGGCTATATGTGGGCCCCACTGAAGCTTGGCATCCAAAGTTAAGCCCAAGAATACAGTACTATTTTCAGGATTCAATTCTTCGCCCTTTATCAACACATTAGTTTTCACCTGCTTAACGTGAGGTAGCGTAAACTTAATGCATTTGGTCTTTTTTTCATTAAGAAGTAAATTATTAACATTGAACCAGTGAACTACTTTTGAGATTGCGCTATTTACATCGTCATTAACAAGTTGCTGACGTTTAAGTTTAAACAAAAGTGAAGTGTCATCCGCAAACAACACTATATCATGATGATCTTTTATGAGGTAAGGCAAGTCATTAATATAAATAAGAAACAAGAAAGGGCCAAGAATCGAGCCCTGTGGGACTCCCATTGATACTACGGACCCGGGAGATCTTTTTCCGTTTACATCAACACACTGAATCCTATTACACAAGTATGAAATAAGAAGATCCAGAGCGGTGTTCCGGATCCCGTAGTGGCGGAGTTTCCTGATTAAAGTTTCATGAAGCACGCAATCGAATGCTTTAGATAAATCACAAAAAATGCCCAAGGCATCGTATTTATTTTCCCATGCATTGTAAATATGCCCTAAGAGTTCAACACCGGCATCGGTAGTTGAACGACCCCTTGTGAAACCGAACTGTTTGCCATGTAATAAATTATGTTTATTAAAAAATCTTTGCAATTGGTCTAAAATTAATTTCTCAAAAATTTTACTAAAGGTAGGTAGTACTGAAATAGGTCTGTAATTAGAGGGGTCTGATGTACTACCTGATTTAAATAAAGGTATTATTTTACTATTCTTCATTAGGTCAGGAAACTCCCCACAGTCTATACAATTATTAAATATAAGAGCTAAAGTAGGTGCTACAATGTCAATAACAGACTTAGCAACTTCTATAGAATTACCCCACAGATCTGCAGTCTTTTTTACATTTAAAGTGTGAAAGGTTTTAATTATATCTCTACAGCTAATATGTTCAAAATGAAATTCTGAATCACAAACATTAACATTTTCCTTCAGCAAAGACTCAGCAACAGAAGGTGATGAGTTTAGTGATTTTGTAGTTGAAACGGGAATATCTGCAAAGAAATTTTCAAAAGCCGCGGCGACTTGCGAGTCCGATGTGATTATGTTGTCGTTGATAGACAGGCTGTAGTCAGTATTTCGGTTGCTAGACCTTCCCGTTTCACTATTAATAATATTCCAAGTCGTTTTAATTACATTACTACTGTTTTTAATCTTAGAACTCAAATAACGCGACTTGGCCATCCAACAAACTTTTTTAAATAATTTGGAATAATTTCTAACATATAAATTAAATTCAGCAGTGTTTACAGAAGTCCTTTCATTGTACAGCTCATAAAGTCGTGTTCTACTTTTATGAATACCAATGGTAGCCCAATCACTTTTTTTTTTTCTTTTTTTTTTTTAAAAACGTTGCCCCACACTAGGAATTTCTCCTGTATTGTGGGTGCGTTTACAAACATTTAAAACTCACATACACAAACAGCCAGACCCGGAACAACTAATTGTAGGTCATACAAATACTTGTACCGTGCGGGAATCGAACCCGCGACACGTAGCGCAGCAGTCAATCGCTTAACCGCTGCGCCAACCGTGCCGTCAATCACTGAAAGAGACGTTACTATTAATCGAGATAGTCTTGGGAATAAAAGTGGAATTAAATTGTTTACAATACATCTTAAAAAAATCACCATATAGGTGATTAGGATCAGCATTTGCAGATAAAACTGGTAATTTATTTTCAAGTTTAACTTTAAAGGCCTCTAGGCGAAATGCAGTTTTGGGGTTAACAGTGATATCCTTTTTCCCCTTTTTTTGATTTTGATTTTGAATGGTAATCCGTTGCCCGCAATGATCAGATTCTAATAAATTAATAATTTCTTTGTGGCTCGGTACAACATCTGTATAAATATTATCTAGGCATGTGGCACTACTAGGGGTTATTCTTGTGGGCTCCATAAATAAGTTAACAAGATTGTACGACTGAAATAAACTTATTATTTTACTACTATAACCTGAGTTATCTAATAAATTAACATTAAAATCACCGCAAACAATAATAGACTTGTTCGAGTTACAAATCTTGTGTAATACTTCATCCATTACCTTTTCAAAGCAGTCATACAATCCTGAAGGTGGTCTGTACACACTTAATACAACAAACCGCTCCAATTCTATACAGGCTATTTCAACTGTCCGCTCAACAGAGAGGCTCACAATATCCTTACGTTCTTTAAATTGTAACAGGTTACTTACTAAAATTAATGAGCCACCATGTATAGCATTTACTCTGCTGAACGAACTACCAACCTGGTGATGATTAAAATTAAACATGAACTGGTGGCTTTTAAGCCAATGTTCTGTCATACACAGAATATCTATACTATTACAGTTAAGAAATAAATTTACTTCTAAATCTTTGTTCAAAAACCCTTGAATGTTTTGATGCACCAGGTTGATACTATGTAATACTTTTACACTTTCATTTGCTATCCTTACATTTTTGCAAGAGGTTGCCTCTGTTGTCTTAATTTCTAATTTAAATGAAGATCAATGTCATTGTTATTTGCCAAATTATTGGCAGAATAGTTATTTATGTCATTGCATTGCTCAAAAGGAGCAAGTTGTTTAGCCAAATTCTTGGCTGTTATGGAAAAAAAATATGATAGCGACACAGATACAGACACATATATTTACGTACTTGGCTAATCTCCCTTGACCTTGGCCGCTGTGGTCGAAATTCGGTCAGAAGGTTATTATTTATGCTAACGCCATTATAAAACATTTATAACTTATTGACGGGCAAGACAAGTAGATCATCTAAAGTAGAATTGAAACTAAATGTCTTTTGTGACAGCCTGAACCAGGGTCTGTCTCTCTCTTTGGCAGCATTGTGGTTATTTTCAGCATTTTATATTCCCTATAAAATATTCCGTTTACCAATGGAACGTTTAAAACATGACCATTCAGCGGCATAGCTACTCGAATGTTTAATACGCATATAAACTTTTATTTCCCTTTTTACAAATGAAATACCTATTTCTTATATAAATACCTACATAATTAAAATCGAATCATTACCGTATCGGTCGATAGCGACGCCATTAACGAAATCGTCATGAATTTTATCTGCGTTTATTAAAAATTCAAATATTTACTTTGCCGCGGCGATTTTGAACTATGACCGGGGCGACCCCGACCATTTATCTGTCGAACCTATCGAATGTCGTTAGCGCGACACGCCCACGTTTCGTGTCCGTCGTGTCGTTGCCGGCTCTTATGTAACCCGTCATAATTACTAGTATAGGCTTGCCCGCGACTTGATTCTTTCTTTTTTATGTGGGAGCACATAAATACGAAAGAGTCGAGTAGTACGTAGTTTAATTTCGAAGGCCTCTTTTCTTAATTCTGTATCTTTTAAACGACTTCATTTCCCTCGCCAAAAAAATATTGAACGTCCAAGTTATTCTTCTGCCCAATTCTTCTTCTTCGTATCGATGATTCAAATTATTGGTTTTAAATAAGCTTCCACCAGAATTCGGCCACTTCAACAGTTATCGTTTGCCTCGGTCAAGCTCTTCCATAGTGCATTTATTCGTACACACAGCATGTGGCTCCACAGTCACACTGCAGCTTATCGGAGTACCGGAGTACGCCTGATTAACTTGTACCGTCAGCGGCCCATCTGGCTTCTTAGTCGATTAAGAGCTTTTCAGGTACGCCATGATGCCAGTTGGTGGCCCGCTGGAAGCCTTTCTGCAGGCTCAACATAGCTGGAGGGGGATGTTTGAGAAGCCACAGTTTCAATCTTGTCGCACTAGACTTTAGTGCAGAGAGAACAGAGGTAGCTCTAGTGACTAGAGCTACCTCTGTTCTCTCTGCTCAATGAATATGGTCTCTTTATCAGTCTGGAAAGTGGTATTTTGTGACATTGCTAATGAGCCAAAAAACCCAGTTCAATCAATTGACCTGCATTTTATAATAGCAAATATACAGACGGCGTTTTCTGTGCTATAGAATAGAATATTTATTTATTCGAGTAACCAAGACTCAACAAGCTTGTTAGTATAACTTACGACTAAGTTAGTAAACACAGACTATACACAAAACAACACAAGAAATAACGGTTGATCACCGTTGCGACATCCCATGAGAGACGGCATAACAGCGACCCACGTATAGACAGTCCAGGCGACTCGCAACCATGCTCAAGATACTATTGGAGCTGCCCTTCACCCTGCGCACCAGGGAAGCGCACCTTTTACGCATTGTTGCGTAAAAGCAATCTACATGCGTATCTGCGAACATCCCTGACGCACTACAGAAACGGGGCAGCCCCACCAGCATCCTAAATGCATTGTTATATTGAACGCGGAGAGCGCTGTACGATCTTTGCGAACATCTAGCCCACAGGCTGCATGTATAAAAAGCAGTACAGTAGGCTCGAAAGAGCGTGATTTTAACAGGAAGTGAGCAACGTGCAGACCTGCGAGCCAGCATGTTCGCTCTAACCGACAACGCCCTCCGCTCCCGCTCAATGTCATCATCGTCTTTGAGGTCGGGAGTCAATATGTGACCAAGATACTTAAACCTGTAGACTCTTTGCAAAGGTTTACCATAGAGAAATAAAGGCGGTACTGCATCAGGACTTTTACCCCCAGCCTCAAAGACCATGACCTCCGTCTTCTTAGTATTGTATACCAGTCCATGAACTTTGGCATACGCCTCACATTGAGCAACCAATTTTCTCAGGCCGCAGACTGACGCGCTCAGCAGTACCATGTCGTCTGCATAACTGATATTATTTATGCAGGTACCGTCTATGTAACATCCGAGCCTGGTACTGCTGAGCTCGCCAATCAACTCGTTCACATAAAGGCTGAAAAGCGTTGGTGAGCTCAATCCACCTTGCCTCACTCCACACTCCAACCCGTAAGGACGAGGAAACGCCCCAGTCAGTACAGTGTTGATCTGGTTTCCATACCAAAACTTTAAAATGTTAACAAGTTCTATGGGTAAGTTTACCCGCTCTAATTTACTCCACAACACATCATAGGAAACCATATCAAATGCCTTTGACAAGTCCAAGAAGCAAGCATAAATAGGCGTCTATAAATAGGCGGCTATAATGGTTAGGTATAAAATTTCCGAAATACGACACAAGCTCTAATTTGTTTAGCAATAAAGTTTTTATTCCTCATTTCTGAGAATATCATCATGTTACCGTTTTATAGCCTCATGTGTGAAATGTTTGTCACCTGCTAAGTGACTCAGAATACGCTTAAAAAGAATCTTCCCCGTATTTCTGTGTATTATTTGTTGAGGATATGATAATTAGTTTAGCAGCAATTCGGTTCGATGTTGAAAATGAAAGTTAAATGGGTTAATTAACACAATTTGTGCGAAATTGATTGGAATGATCCATTTTGGGGCTGTAAGTGTATATCTTGACAGATGTTTGTTGATACAAAACATACTTCGTGATTTGTACAATCGCGACTTCTTCCGCACGCTCACCTTTAAGGCGATAATCGCGTAGCAAGGCTCACGACTCGATCGCACAATGCATGCGTTTTGACCAATAGAATGCACGAAACATATTTTAGTAGTGTTCGTAGTAATGGTGTATAGTATGTGACACTCACACAGGCGCGTGCTATGTTCACTAGTTTGTGAGATTATTTTTGAATAGGCACGGCCGGTATGAGCTCTTTATGAATTATTGTTGTTGACAAGAAGTAATTTCGTACTCATATTTATCTTCTTTTTGGTTTAGAAAATGTATTATTGCTATTGCTTTAAGTTAAATGAAATAATTGTTAGGTTCTTAATGTGTTTTATTTTTATAGGTTTTAGGTTTGTTTTTATTAGCAGAGGAGAATAAAACTAATTCATGCCTTGCTTGACACGAGACCAGAGAGACGGTGTCACTTTTTTTTTACCACAGGCAATAAGACATCACAACAGATCAAACAGTAATTGTAAACAGAATCTTATCGATTAGCTTAATGTTTTTTTTTTTTGTTAGTTTTTCTATTTATTCAGCTACTTACTAGCAGCGCTCCGCGATTTCAACAGCGTAGTTCCCGTTACCGTGAGAATATGGGGATAAATATAGCCTTTGTCACCCAGAGATAGTATAGCTTCCCAACAGTGAAAGAAATTTTCAAATCGGTACAGTAGTTTCGGAGCCTATTCAATGCAAACAAACAAACAATCAAATCTTTCCTCTTTATTATTAGTATAGATAGATTATTTATCAATAATTTGGAATAAAAATGTCAAACAAAAATTTATATCTATTCTATCAACTTTAATATTTTCCTCTCTCCGACATAATAATGTTCCGTCAGGTCTATAAGTTTTGTTATATATGAACACTTTCACTGCCTCCCCAATTTTCATGATGTCCAATGGTTATGCGATACCGCCGCTATACAAAACGCAGCGGACGCGCTAGGCACGTTGACTGGCACTGCATAAAGTTATAAAATGTTAATAATTATTGTCATTTCTGTAAATTCCGGTTAAGAAGTTACAGCCTTTCAAGGTCAACTTATTAATGCCATTTAAAAAAAACCTGTATTATCGGCGCGGCGCGGGCGTAAGAGGGACTTGTTACTTGCGCAGTTCTATTGAAAAGTAAAAATCTTCATTACAATGTGTTATAAACTTGAAAATATACAAAAACGAAGCAAGTTAGATATTTTGTTGGAAATTTGCAACATTTGTTTTTATCTTTTTATTTTATTGCTCTATATTATGATTGGAATAACACAAATAGGTATACTTTGCGCAATTCATACATTGTTATCAGAGATTTTTGTTTACTGTTGTCGGAACTCTTGCAACTGCAATAATAATACGTTCATTATCTATACCATTGTTATTTAGTGGTAACTTCTGAAAATCCGGTTTAACAATAGAATGGCTTAAAAACATACTTTATGGCCCTTCTATTGAAGGACCATAAAATACGTTCGCGAAATATTACAAAGAATTTTAAGGTATGCCTACTATTTTATTACCATTTTACCTATCTCGAATGTTTTGCAGGTGTTCCTTATAGGTATGTATATTTTGAATACTTTGAATAGTTCTAATATTCGTTTTATCCATTTATTTATCACACCTTTGATTTTTTATTTAATCATAACAGCAGTTTGTGCAGAGGTTGATTTGTACTAACACTAGATAATAAGTTGTTTTCATATTATGTTACTAACAGTCTATGGATTTCTTTTCCGAAATAAAATAAATATTATTATTATTTATTATTATAAACAGGCGGCTGTCCCTTTAGTGCACTCGTACGCTGAACTACCAGATTTTAATAGACGTAGAAAGAATCACACAATGTTTAATAATCGCATTGTGGCCACTGGTTGTGGTCTACGTAATATTAACAAAACTGAGGAAACAATATAAGCTCTTTGCTAAACTATTAAGACTCATTTTCGCGGTACAGAAGATCTACAGTGAATGATCATACATTTCTATGAGATCCGAGCTAAAACGCCTAGCGCGTGAGACAGAACTGTATGGAGCGTTATGGAGTAATTTGTCGATTCTCGTGCGCCGCACGGGGAACCGAAGTTTGTCGAATATTACCGAACGTCGCGTCGATTAGCGAGAGCGCCCGAGGTTTGGCAAAGTTTGCATGCCGGCCATAATGAATGACCGACTCATTATTGTCACTGCGAAGTTTAGTTTACGTGGAATTGAATACTATTGTTTATTTTTTATTCGTCTAGATTTAAATTACTTACCTATCTGAAATAAATAAATTCTATTTATTTACTTATTACCCCTAATACTTAGTGAGCTAGTAAAGTGCACCACCAGTTCCATGACCTACCAGCCGCCACTGATCATAAATAAACGAGATTACACGAACAAGGTATCTTTCCAATGTCCGGGGCATGCTTTGCAGGATGCTTACCGTTGGGTGGTTCACAAAAGGCTTGCAAAAGGCAGTACGTTAAGATTGGAGTTTATGAGTGGGCCGTCTTTTAATAAAAGGTTGACAAACCATGCTATAATCAACGAGACAAGCGCGTTGCCCGCATTGCGTACGACAAGTATATTTTGACAAATATAACTCAGTTCTTAGGCCACTTTAAAATTAGGAAGCATAACAAGTAATTAAACTGAACTATAATTTTCAATAAGAAATACTCCTTAATTTCTGAAATATAACAGAAATATTTTCAAAAAGCCAGGCCTGTGGGCTCCTGAAAAATAAAACTGTCACTGTGACCGCAGTGAGAGTGAAAGGATTGAAAAAAAGAAATATTAGCTATTAGTGAAATATGTATTTTTCAGTTCGTGTTCATTTAATAATAAGCTGTTCAGGATTAAAGATTTCTTATGGTTGATATTTAAACCGTATCTGTATATTAAAACATTTTAGTAAAACATTTTTGTTTAAAGCGAAACTGTCGTCTGCAATCTTTGTGTGAAATCATACAAAATTTGTTAACATTTAAGAACAATTTTAAGGATTTGTAGTTGTGGAAAAGAAGCAATTTAATTTAGTTGAACTTATTTATTTTTAATAGAGTGTTTCAAGATTTCAAAAGGAAATTTTAAAGATTTACCCAGAAATTAATATAAATAATTACATTACACAGAAATTATCATAAACTTGTATTTATCTACACTCATATCGTAAAGTTATTATTAATAAATCAAAAATAGTGTCATAATGACAGACTTTAAGCACGGGCAATTCTAATGAAATTAAAAAGTTTTATTATAAATTTATAATTTTAGCACACCTTCCTTATGTTTACGTATTTGTGTTTTTTGTAATGTCTTCGCTACTTCTTCTAATACTCCTAGTAATTGTTCTAACTGAGACATTTTTTGTAAACAACAAAAAAACGTGATATTCTTCAAAATAACGTGATGTTACGATGCGTAGATTCCTTTTGTAATAATATTGTAAATAACTTGCACAAAAAACCCTCAAACACTGCTAATGACGGTCCGGGCTCGCTTCTTATCTAAGGAATGCAATGTCTTTTGTTCTCGACGCTCAGTACGCTGCACTGTAAACCGGCTCGATTTCGACCATGTTTTGATGGTAGTAAGGTTGAAAATTGTTTGTATGGATTTTTGTGGGAACGAAATGCGTGCTTTGTTGACGACACCTTTATTGCGACTAAAAAAATGGACATTGGTTTGCGTCTCTATACGTCATGCATTCAACAGACAATATGGATTTGTGTGAATACACTCACACAAATACATGTTGTTTCTAATTGGGCGAAACCAGGAAGGGGTGTGGTTTGTCACTAGATGCGCTGCCACAGAAATATTTTCTTAAGTGAGCATGCTTAAAGATTGTCGATTGTACCTTCGTGTTTACTTGGGTTTCCCCAAGATAGAGCGAACATACCATAGCAACAGACCTATTTGCGCACACAGTATTCAATAACAAGCGTCTCTTTGGAAATAATCTCTGCCAAGATAGTTAGACATTAACTCTTAAAATGTGTTGAGCTAGCAGTCTAGATTTGTACCCGGTTAATAGCAATAAGCTTAACCACTATAACAAATGTGGGTAATAAAGTATAATATGACGTACCCCAAAACAAGAAGTCGTCAGAAGCCCGAAAGTCTGACAGCCCGTCTTACCAAGGGGCATCGTATTGCCCAGTAACTGTCTTGTGGAGGTATAAATATACTGGTATTCAGCTACATCCAGTTAGACTGGAAGCCGAAAACGCTAGGCAAATGATGATGATGACGTAACCCAAAAACTTCGAATTCCCCTAAAAACGAGCGAGGTTCCGCCATAACCTTCCACCGTATACCTACCAGCGATATTCCGAGAGCAGTCAAACACTCGGTGCGGATGTACAAACAGTGTTTACTCCGAATCAGCTTGATTAAACGCATGCCCCGTGTTGTTTCGATGCAAATACTGCTGCGTTATAATTGTATTCGATTGTTATCGATCGATTATCATCCATCGATTATTTCCTGTTAACAAGGCACGGTATTTCTGTAGCAAATCACCGCAGGTTAACAAATGAATATTGCCATTCTAGTAACGTATAGCTTGCAGATTAGGGCATGCAGTAAGTTGGGTAAAATGGTGACAAGCAGAATGCTGCGGCCTTTTCTCTCAACACAGCTATTCAAGTTTCTAACTAATCACGTTTTTATAATAGGTCTTTACCTATGAAATTGCCGTTTTGTATGAACAAATTTAAACGAATTTTTTTCATGAATTTTTTATTTGTATTAATCGAAGTAATCACCCATGCAATCAATGCATCTTTGCCATCGCAGTGGCAGTTTATTGATGCCCTTCTTAAAGAAATCAGCTGGACGGGAGGCAACAAATTCTTCAAAGGCATTTTGTACTGCCTCTCGGGTATTAAATTTTTTTCCCGCCAAGAAGTTATCCAAATTCTGGAAAAAGTAGTAGTCTGTAGGCGCAAGGTCTGGTGAGTAGGGCGGATGACGGAGAACTTCCAACCCCAGTTCTTGCAACTTGGAGACCGTCTGCTGTGCAGTATGAGGTCGCGCGTTGTCGTGCAGGAGCAGCGGAGACGAGCGATTGACCAATGCTGGTTGGAGATGCGCCAGCTTCTCCATCATTGTGTTCAGTTCTTCACAGTACACATCTGCAGTAATGCTCACCCCGTTTGGTAAGAAGCTGTGATGAATCACACCGGCGCTAGACCACCAAACAGTGACCATCACTTTTCTAGGGGTAAGTTTTCGTTTAGGGCATTGTTTAGGTGCTGAACCAGGATCCGACCAACTTGCTGAGCGCTTACGGTTATCAAACAGAATCCATTTTTCATCGCAGGTAACAATGCGGTTCAAAATTCCTTCATTTGTGTGTCTGTTGAGCAGTGCAAGGCACGTCTCGACGCGTACTTCGCGCTGGCGATCATTGAGTTCGTGGGGCACCCATTTGTCAAGCTTTTTTACCTTGCCAATTTGACGCAAATGGACCAATATTGTTTTGACGCTAACGTCGAAAGCTGCTGCTAATTCAGCCGTAGATTGTGTATCATCAGCTTCCACAATCGCCTTTAATTCGTCATTGTCGACCAAAGTCTTCGGACGACCGCGAGGTTCATTTTTCAGGTCGAAATTTCCAGAACGGAAGCGAGCAAACCAATAACAGGTGGTGCGTTGGTTTGTAGTGTTAGCTCCGTAAACGTCCTTGATGTTGCGTGCCGCTTGTGCCGCGTTGCTGCCACGACGGTACTCATATTCCATAATTACTCGAATTTTTAACGTATCCATGATGACGAAAAAGATTGAAATGCGATGAAAATGTAACACTAATCAATAAAGAAATGACTACTTTTAGAAAAAAAAATCCATGTTTTTAAAATAAAATTAATTTGAAATTAGAATTCTTAGCCAAACAAAAATTATTTTGATTTGAAATGGCCAGTACTGCAGAACGGCAATTTCATAGGTAAAGACCTAATATTTAAACCGCAAATCTGTCAGAAGCATTGGCAAAAAATTATGTTTTTAACTGAATTAGAGTATTGTCATTACAAACAGGAGCTACCATAGAGCCATATGATCTTGCTAAAATGTCTGTTACTTCTTACCACGTCCTTTAAGTAACGCTAGTGTAAAAGCACCATTACAATACACCTAGTTGTACAGGTCGATAGTCGTACCCATGGTGTTGCGGCCCAGATTGGCACACAATGGAACAGATTTGGTTTGACAATGTTCCAAATGTGGCATAAACTCTGATTAGAGTACAGTACAAAGCTCTTGTTTCTTCTTCGAGCTGGTTGCGCCATAGTACGTGCTGTAGTCAAATATTAAGATTACGCACCTAAACCACATCAATAACGTCATCGATTTCAACGTACACGATTTACGTTTTCCAATTTTGGTTAAACTTTCCTTTTGCAATCACTTTACATTGTAACCAACCAAGTTTGGCAAATACTGATTTTAACATTTCACTGCTTTTACGATGTCTTTATCAAACCCGCAAAAAACAACGGGCACAAAATATCCGAGATAAATAGCACACCAGAGACGTTTTGTACGCGTATATTTTCTTAATAGCCCTCAAGTGCATTTGCCACAGACGAGTAGCTACGAAATATTTAGATACGAGCAAGGAGGGCGCAGCCCTAAACAAACAAAAAGCACAATGATGCTGTATACGCGCCGTTGTTAAAACAATGTCTAAAATAAATCAATATCCAATCACAACGGACCTGCGTAGTTTTCGTTTGTGGTCGTTGAAAATTGGGTCAGCGAATAAAATTGTAATACGATATATTTCAATCGATACAACCCGATGCGGGCTTTAAAACTCGATTGTTTCTATCCATCGGTTGGCTTTTAATTTTAAAAGGAATTATATAACTGTTTGCGAATTTACGATTTCACATTTATACGAGCGTTCGGCAGCCCCAATCGAAATACATTTGTGTCGTTTTTCACTTCCGCGTTAATTACGGCCCATTGAGCGCTGATTTCTTTTTGATTTTAATGTAATTAAGAGAGATTTATTGAAGAGTTCGCTGAATTGGTAATGATTGTTTTATTCTTCTCTCCTTCGAACCAAATGGAGTTTAGCTTTTCGGCAATGCTTTTTGGACTTTGGGACTTGAGTTTGCTTACAGTTTAAAAATGTTTAATGTTTCGCTTCTGCTTCTTAGAATTGTCGCAAATATTTTTTACCAATGTTGTAAGCATACGTATCATTGGACACAAGGCCTTGAACTACCCAGCGATAAAGAAAATGAGTTTATCAAGACAATAAAGGGCCTCCCAGGAGGAATGACGGCGGTATATCTCGCACACATTCGCAGGAAATGAAAGCGGAACACATTCTAGATTTCTGATAAAATCTAGATTGCGTTTATCGGGAATTAATGTCCCTCGGAAATCAGAGTTTAAGCGTCGCATAAAGCAATCTAAAGATTGCCTAGGATTGTAGCGAGTGTCAGACTACAGTTGCGCGGCGGGCGGTCCGGGTTTTCATAAGTCGTTCGGTTTTATGAAACGTTAAATATACTCTGATAGAAAATCAATAAAGAAAATATAAAACTTCTTACTCTGCGGACCGTTCCATCCAAGTCGACGTGATTGTAGTCTGGCCGAAACTGCTAGTTTTTGAGTACAATTTATATTGTCACTTCCAAGATACCGTCTAGGAGGCGGACACACCCACGCTTTTTGTATCACTCCATATATTTTATGCTAAGATTGACCGTATCCAGGTGCCAGGAAGCATGGCATGTACATCAATTTGTTCCACCCATTTAATGCTGAATAAAGAATTGATTGAACTGAGTTTCGTGTTACAATGAATAGGCGAATCTTTTTTTACATTATCTCTAGTTGCAAAAACATTTTTTGCAGTGTTCACCCATTGTTGGTCGTTTTCGTCATGTTGGCCTCGATCTCAAGGTCCGCTTGCCAAACCACTGCCGAGCCTCCGTGCCTCCGTCCGTGGCACTTCGTTTGCGTAGAGATTGTGCCAATTTTTATACATTTCGTGTGGGAATGGGAATTCATGATATATCTGCTTCGAGTGGAGTAAAATTTTCGTTACAAAACGGTTTTGGCGATTTATGGTACTTACTGTTCTTGATAAATGGTTTTTGTAGATATGCGTCCCTGGTTTGTTTTGCGGACCGTAACGCGCACGATCGTGAAATATTTTGATACGTTTTTGCGACTGTTGACCGAGGTAGTCGGTTCGATATGATACCTACCATCATTTTTCAGATATCATTCGGTTTAGCGGCCTATGGGAAAGGCTTTAACCGCAACACGTTACAAGAGCATTATAATGATTCCTAGCGGTTCTAATACATTGTTATTTCGTGCTTAGATACTCCTTGCATGTCGAAATTCTTGGGTTTTATGTTTAAGCTTTAAATCGCCCGTCAGTACACTAGCCCGAGAATGAACGACAAAAAATGAGTTCAATGTATTGACCCATAAATGTCCGTCAGTTACGAGTCGATCCTTTGACAGCAGTTAATTACAGAAAGGTACTCATAAAATGAAACTGTGTCGATAAAACAGGGCCGAAAATCCACTCGGTACCTATTATGCGAAATCTAGCTACAAAAAAGCGCACAGAATAGCAGGTTATAGGAAATAATGTGGAATTACCATGTTTTTGGATTCCGTTGCTCATCGTTTGGAATTGTAGTCAAAACATAGATAGGTACATATAAGCTAAGAGTCTTCAAGATTTCTTGTTTGGAAAAGAACAAATCAACCTTTGCACTGACGTCAGAGGTGAACGAACAGTGTCATAAGTGGGTTTTCTGTATCATCCTTCAATGTACTGTACCAAACCAATTCAGTATAAAATAAAAAGTGAAAACATTTTTACGACGCCTTTTTATTACGATACTAATTTTATGGTTCGGATCTAGTTCGCGGGTTCCTATGATCCTCCTGTCATACTTTGTAAACAATTCTCCTGTCTTTTGTAGAACAGTCTATTGTTAAAATTATAATAATGTTTCTCTATACTGGCCAGATTATTAATGCAATAGCTATAGTCATAATTAAGTGGTATGTCCCGTACTTCTCAACAGCGATTCGATCAATTGAAGTGGATTATTTTAAGGCTTCTCAGTGTGGTACTGTGGGAATACCTGTCACACAACCTGTGACCATCAATTCAGTACATGTTTCTGACATTTAAAAAACATACTATTCTATAAATTTTAAACTAGCAGGTATTGCACTTTTCTAATCTAAGAAACAGGAGATTTATTTTTTGAAAACCGGCGAAAAAATCTGCGGTATAGAATCATGTGCTGAATTCAGTTGAGTTCGTGCGTCGATGGCCCTGCCATCCTGTATACAAGGCGCTCAAAATCGTGTATGCAATTAAGCTCAGCGTCTATTTTTATCTCTGCAAAAAATCAATGTAAAAATATATAGGTAATTCTATGTAAAGGCTTCAAAGCGCTGGCCCACATTTTTATTCCAGAATTTACACTGTCGTAAAATACGCCCCACGTAAACCAACGTGTAATAAAAATGACTAATATTCCAATAATTCTTACTAAAATGACAGCTTGAAGCGGTTCTGCTCGGAGTTCAAAGGTCGGATTTCAAGTAGCGACCTTTATGATACAATCCTGTTATGAGCTCGAAAGCTTTTATTACTTCATGCTTAAGACTTTCATTAGGAGAAAGACTTCTTGGAGTACTTCTGGCTATAACGTAGCTTTCAAGAGAGTTGTCCATTTACCTTTGGGTAGTAAATAATTCTTGTGAGATAAGCTTACGGCATTCGCATTATTGGGAAAACTTTGAGCTATCTAGATCTGTCTAATGGGCGTGTTATCTTAGGCCAAATTCTGAACATTTCCCAAACCTGGAGATTTCGTCCTAAGTGTTGTAATTTCACTCAGAGGTTCTGCCTTTCCTCTATTATCCAATCACTCTCGATTGAATTTCCTCGAAGCATAATTAAAAATCCTTTTTCTGCGATGTAATTGTGATCACCAGACTAATCCAAGGCATAATTGCTGTGTAGTTAAGGA
Source organism: Polymixis flavicincta (assembly GCA_949987655.1). Classification (NCBI taxonomy): domain Eukaryota; kingdom Metazoa; phylum Arthropoda; class Insecta; order Lepidoptera; family Noctuidae; genus Polymixis; species Polymixis flavicincta. Next base: position 23,557,234 of record OX465188.1, on the reverse strand, counting down.
AGTACTTAAACCTGAATATAAAATCATTATGACTTCCTCAAACTTTTTAAGTGAAGACCTTTTAGTGTTTATTCAGTGACTCATTGCAGGATTTCCTTCAGTTTAGCTAAATATTGCAGAAGTGCAAATCTTGGCGATATTCTTTTAACATTTTGCTTCTTGTTGACATCGTAAAGTATGTGTATTTAGAATTACTGTAGACATACGACTGTATGAAAATGTATGCCGTTGTGAATAATGCGTTGGCACAGAGTATGATTACTTTAATTGGGTTATTTTTGAGAAATTCAGGACTAAAGTTTTCAACTTAGCAAAGTTGCTTTTCAACAAATCCAGATAACTACCTTTCTTCATTCAAGATCTCCGAATTATTGGTTTTACTTCACAAAAGTACTTGGCGGAAAGTTTGTCTTGCACAATGACATCCGATAAGAAAATAACAATGGGGAGGTTAACTGACACTATCTTTACCCACTTGATAACTGGAAAGTTTTAGAAATACTAGCTTGTGCCAGCGGCTTCGCCTATTTAAACAAAACCTTACCCCAAACCTTAACAAATTATTAACCTGAACCTTCCTTATGAATCACTCTGTCTCTTGGTGAAAACTGCATAAAAATCCGTTCAATACTTTTTGAGTTTTGTATATATAAAGGGTGACTGGTAATTAGTGACCGACATTTAAACACATGATTGTACTCATCATTATGTTTATGAACAACTTTTACTATGGGAACAAACCCGAAATCGCGAAAAAAAAATCATCTGTTCCCTACATTTTGACGAGTTATGCGAACATAAATGTAGGGAGCAGCTTATTTTTTTTTTTCACGTTTTCGGGTTTGGTCCCATAGTAAAAGTTTTTCATAATGATGAGTACAATCATGTGTTTAAATGTCGGTCACTAATTACCAGTCACCCTATATATAAAAATAGTAGTGATGTTACGGACGACGAAGCTTGCACATGTATACATGCACGTTAACTTGTTACAAGTATGTAAAAATGACCACGCTGTTTTAAGTATGTAAATATTACCACGCTGTTTTAAGTATGAAAATAATACCACGTGCGGGATTCGCCTGTATACGTGTGCCCCCAATGATCTGTCCGTCGTCATGTTAATAAGTAAGATTTTGATAGATGTAAGATAATAAAGATTAATTTGCTAAATAGGGATTATTAATAACATGTACATTAGACTAGGTTTGTTTTACTTCCAAAAGATATAAGTAGATGGTTAAGTAGAATTGTAAGGCAGCGCGAAGCGCGGCTCTGATTGGTCGATAGACCCACCAGAAACCCACCCCCGCTACGCGGCGCCATTTACCGTTAGTTTTTAGTGTAAACTGTATAAAAGACGGGCGGGCTTGCGGCTTAGTGACTTCTCACTCAACCGTCAAGCAGCAAGCCGCCCTGGAAACCCTGGAAATAAACGAAGATACAACAAAAGTGAAGTTTTACTAAGAAGACAGAAACAACATAAATACAGTCCACCTCGTCAAGTGATTTAACCGTCTTTTGTCAGGAATAACACCCAAGTTGAGTGTATTTTACAATTTGGCCCCACATTTTTTTCTTTACACGAACATTAAACAATTTCGTTCTAGCCTTACCACAACGTCCACACTATTTCGAAAACAACGACTGTCGTGTTTCTTACTTAGAAAAGTTCAATGTCTTTACCGTGTGACGAATTTCCTGCAAGTGTTTTCGAAAACGTTTAAAACATTTAAGTCAAACGTTACCGAGAACCGCAATTCTGTGCCGGAGGGTTTAAAATAAATGTATTGTGTTGCTTGAGTAAATATTTGAAAACTATTAGCCGTTTTCATGCTGTCTTTGACTCGCTAAACCAAGTGAGAGTTGGAATTGTTGTGAGATTTGTAAAGCATGCTGCATTTTTATTTGCTTGATTTTTTACCGACTTGAAAAAAAGAGGTTTTATTTTTGTATGTTTGTTAACTCAAAACGCCGTCATTTATAAACAGACTAGCGTTTACCACCGCTTGTAGTTCGGAGATTATGCCACGGGAACGTACTGCCAGGATAAAAAGTATCCTATGTGTTAATCCAGGTTTTTGAGTTATTCCTAATACGTATTTTTTCTACTTAGTATAGGTTGATGATGTTCTAATAACTTCCTGTCACTTATTTACTAAGCAAGTCAAGATAAACGAATTTGTGTGTGGTAAGTACCACAACTAGAAAAGTGAAAATAAAAAGGATCTATAAAAAAACGAAATAACCGACGACGTCCAAAAAAGCAATATCAGTTCATGGCCTAGTTACCGCATGGGACTTAACAGACTATTGAGCTGTCATTCACTATGATTTCTTGATTGTATCATAGGTATGGTATGGATGCAGTGGTTTAGGATTACCACCTTTAGGAACTCCTGGCACTTCACCTTATCTAAATCAATTTATCATTCCGCAGTATGAAACCCCCTTCACCATACAATTCCGTCATCGATGCAAATTATACCCAAAATTATGTTAATTCGTATTTCAGACATTCAACCTGAATTCAATTATTATTTAACATAAAATTAATTATACCTAGATAAATTCAATATTGTTGTATAAATCGTTGTACTGCAGTGTAGTGACGCATTAATTTCAACAACTGATTGACAAATAGTGGTCATTGTAATGTTACCACAATCGTGTTATATTTTCCATGACATTGTGTTGCAGCTTAATTTTGTTGATAATTTCACGTTTATTTTGACATATTTATTGGAATAATTGGATACTTAATCATGTTTGTACTATTGGATTTCTGGTAATTATATTTATGTGGTATATCACGGGCCCCGACCGCAATGGATATTTGACGTATTTTTAATATTAACAACTTGTCATTGACAGTAATTACTTTTACGAAACAACCACTGCCAATCCCATCACTAATCAATGTTTCTATCTGGGTTCCGACATGACAAATACTAATAAAGTCTGGTTGGCACGCCTCTAGCATTGTACTATTGTAATGTATCAGACATTGGCTCATCTTTCACGACGACAGGAAAATATTACTTTGAACTGTTCGTCTTCAAATCTCGTCTTAACATGGGTAATTGATTATGACATGCCGTTCGTTGTCTTTACGATTGTTTCAAGTTATTAATCAAAGATCTTTACTGCTATCTAAAGTGCTCAATATTAATGGTTTTATTTTGTGTTACATGGCTTCTTATACCTGAGTGGCCTTTGCAGGCCTTCCTTTCTCCCTCCTCCTGAGTTTTCGTGCTTTCTTTGTCCTTTTCCTGTCCATGTTTCTGGATTAACCAAATATATAGTTTGCAAAGGGAGTCCCTAATCGTCACAAGTTGAAAATTGTCTGATTTATTACTCGAGCCAGCCAAATCACTTTCAGTTTCAAATATGCGTGAGTTTGTCTTTTTATGAGGTTATCTTGAATTATCTCAATACTTCCATAAATAGTATCTTCTTGTACATCTGAAATCGGAGATGCAACTGTATAAAAATAAAGTATTCTTGAACTCCTAATATTTGTATTGACGTCACGCAGGATTGTAGACGCGCCTCTCAACCAGTGTCCCTCCTAATGGTGCTAATCGTAAGATTTGCTTTCCAGTTACTTAGGTATACCGTGACTTACATGTGACCTTGGTTTAGCGGATAGCTGTTAGGTTTTCACTATTGGTTAATAAACTACATTATATTTGCAAAAAACCTGCCTATGATTATTTGGTGATGGATTGCAAGTCGAGACGGGAGGTCTTGAGTTTAAGGGAAAAACTCTTGAATTGTGCGCTGCCGCTGTCTGCCTGAATTGTGTGTGTGTGTGAATGTTGAGCTATTAATTGTTTTGCACTATGTTTGGGTGGTGTGGACAGCTTCTAACAAACATGCATGTTTTAGAATATTATGTTGAGCGTCTTATCAATTCGCTTTTGAAAAACTAACGTTTCACCAATCGGAGCGCCGAACGCGGTCGATTCGTTTGATCGAGATGGTTAAATGAAACTCACACTGAGGCCTCTGTACGCTTAGATTTTTTAAACTACGCAACGGATTTTAATGAGGTTTTCATCAATACACAGAGTGATTCAAGACAGAGGTTGCACGCGGGCAAAGCGTCCGCAAAAAGCTAGTTACACTATAAAACCTTTGCTATGCGTTCCAGCATTTGATTAAACAATAATATTAAACAAAACTTGTCTTAATCGTCGATATCCTTCTATCAGCTTCCTCCGTTTATTATTACAGCGTTGGTATCTGCTCGACCTTTACCCTACATTTCAATGGCAAGCTCCAACTTTCTTCGAAGGTCCTTGAACAATTAAGTTTGTAAACTTTCCCCCCCTACTAAGCAACACGTTTTCATCGAAGAAACCTTACCATTGACGGAATTGTTCTAACGTAGGCGATAATTCAATACGGCTTACAATTTCCACGTAATGTTATGAACAGGAAATTTTATAGAAAGTAGGTAAACATTTCGGAGTTTTATTCCGTTTGCTGTTGCTTGTTTCTACGGTCTGCCTACCGCTGCGCGGGCAGTACAAGATAGTAAAAATTATAAACACATTAGTTAGTACGTGCACCATTCTCGTACCACTTGTTATTGCTACACTGTTAATATTAAAATCTTGCACGTGGAGATACTTTTTCCTTTGACGTTTGTTAAAGGCGGAAAATTTTCACAACTTCACGCTTGTTTTTCAAAAAAGTACACCCTAGTTGTACAAGTTATTTTCAAATCGCTTGTAAAGGGATCTATTAATTGATGAGTCTATTAATACCCGTTAGCAGAACACGAAACCAGGCTACGGTATGCTATTTAAGTTTTTGGAATTCCCTAATTGCAATGTGCATGAAAGCACCGAAACTTGCCATACATCCCTGGTACCGAATGTATCATCCATACTAATCATACTAATAATGATACATATGATTAATTCGAAAGTAGCTCTGTCTACGTTACCTTTAGGATTTCGATAAAATTTGGCAAGGAGACTGATGGCATCACCATAAAGGAGTGACACTTTTTGTCGCAAAATTAATCCTAAAGGGAGTGATAAAGGCAGGGACCGAAAACCTTTATAAATTACGGTACAGGTATTGAAGAATTTCGGTTACCTCTACGACTTACGGTTACCGTTATCTGGGTAACCAAAAAAAATAAAACCGGTTACCTCTATTTAGGTTACCGTTTTTATATCGGTTACCGAAAAATGTCCTTGATTACGAGAAAGAAACGAAATATCGCACTGCCGACAATTTGTTGCATTAGAAAACACTCTACATTACTAGACGAATCGTCGTGCTGCTGTGTACGTTTATTTGGTTCGCCTTTTTGTGGAGTATTTGAGTTAAAGTAAAAAAAAGGAAATTAGCAAGAGTATGATAATATTACATTAATACATTGTAAACTGGTAGAATGCCATTTGTTTATCTTTTTCTCTTGCCAAACTGCCATAGAAATCAACTCGGTAATTTGGGTTTGTTTAATTTGCGGAGAATCGTACGCCCGTTTTTCTCATAGAGAGCATCATTTCCTTGTAAACAAAGCGCATAAACATAAGCTTGCATTTTGTTTGAGCGTGCTAACAGCGCATAGATACCGGGCTCTGGAGCAAAAAACGTCTCTGATTGCTAGTTTGGTAGGTCTTTTTTTTTTTTGTGGGTGGGAAATCATCAAATAACTTCTCCCACTCTGGGTGGAGCAGGAGGGCGTGTCAGACTTTTACTGACTAAAACCCACCCGTGTGGCTCAGTAGCCCGTATGCCAGGGGCTGTGGTATCTCTTTCGAACAAACCTGCACCCCTAGCAGGCATTGGCCCTTGCGGGCCCCATCAATTTGTGCTGACATCTCTTAAGGCGCGCGTGGAACACAACGCGCCGTCGACTTGGGCTTGGTCCTTACCGGTCAGCGAGTTACCCATTACTCGCCGTCCGCAAGCTCATGCCTACTGTGGCCGGAAATCGGCCTGGGATTCCCGACGCCCAGGGCGTCTCCGTATCCTGCGGCGGCTAGGGTCGCGAGGGCGCATAGACTGCCTCTCCCTCACGTGCGCCGCCTCCCTCTTCGCGAGCATTACTGCTTCGCTGAAAGAGGTGACGGCTACCCATGCACTCTCGCTCCGTACCATGGCCTGGACCAGGGCCGGACGCGAGAGATTGCCGCCACCGATCGCCTCCACGAGGATACGGCGGTGCTCCACTCAAGCCGGGCAGACCGCCACCGTGTGCTCCACCGTGTCCTCAGGGCGATCTTCGCAGTGGAAACACCCGGGCGTTTCCTCCCGCCCTATCTGAAACAGAAACCGCCCGAAACAACCGTGTCCGGTGAGGACCTGTGTCAGGCGGAAGGTGAGGACGCCATGCCGCCTCAAGCCACTCCTCAATGAGGGGACTTACCGCCGCAATCGTGGCGTGCCCAGCACTGGGTTGGACAATCGCACTCTCCATGTCGCCATGAGATCCCGCCGGAGCTCTGTCCGCTGTACAGCGCGATTTCCCGCGGCAAGGGAGTTACACCCCGGCATTTGGCCACCTCACGCCATTGCCACATGTGCGCGAGGACCTTTGCCTCCAGATCCCATGGCGTAGTTTGTTAGGGTTAGTTTAAACTTTCCAGGTCGCACGTGAACGAGCCCATCTTCTTCCATGAACATTTCCGTCATCCGGAATAACGCTATGCCTTTTACATTCTCATAGCCCAGTAAATATTGTTGTCCTTGGTGATGTATGGTATGCCAAGCATTTGTTCTTTACTCATAAGTTTATGCCAGCGGATAATTGAAACGTTGCAAAGACATGACGTTCTTTGAAATTGCCTACTAAAAAGAACAGTTGTCAAAAAAACGCCAACTAAAAAGGCATTGGTCCACCTATAAACAAAACATCATAACCAAATATCGTGTCCCCCGACCCTGCCACGATGAAGTACTAGCCCGCGCCTTAGGTGAGCCCTTGGCATACCCTGATAATAATAATTTTCCAGTTCAGATCCAGCCTGTCCCATTATGCAGTCGTAGTCCCACCGACGCCCTAAGCCGAGGTTCGTTAGTTTACCACACAGGGGGTGTCCTTAGCGTGCAGCCCCTTATTAATGTAATAAGTTCGCCCTGGCTGGGGCATTGAGTTAGCGGTTGGTAACTCCGGAGGTACTGATATAAAGTTCCCAGTTCCAAACGCGGATACGTGAACCTTATTTATTCCTCACAATCCTTACCGGCACCGCGGTGCCAAAACATTCCTGGAGCGAAACCGAGCGCGCATTCACTATCGCTCACTCGCTCACTCGTAACGCGTCGTAAATACGACGCCGCCGCGAAGTGTCTGTCGATAAGCGCCCTTGGAGTTATGAAATTAGAGTTAAAATTGTTTGGGTTCTTCCATGAAAGCGATGCAATGATGAACATAATCAGTAGAGCTCGTATTTATATTTGTTAAAAGAATTAAATATGGATTGATTGAGTTCAATTAATTTTTGCTGGGACTCCCCAAATATCAACCTCACCTGCGCGCGATACACCCTGGCACTGACAGACGAGGCGCTGGCGTCCGACCGATGCCAGTATAACCATCCAACAAGCCAATCTAAATTCTACAGAGCGATGACGGGCAGCAGCGTCATCGGATCGTCTGCGAAAGGACTGGCTCTGCGGTCACCAACCCGCATGCCCAGCGTGGTGAATATGGGCATCAAACCTCCCATAGATAAAGTGCCAAAACTACGGCCCCCTGTTCCCGGTGGTCCCGCTATTCCTAGCTAAGGTAGCGGTTACGGTAACGGCGGGCTGGACGGGAAGAATCTTCGGGTTACGACAGGCCATCGACAACTACATCTGGCTACGTACAATGGACTTTCGATGAGGCTGGACCATCACCTCGCTGAACTTGAGGTAGAGTTAGGTCGCATTAACTGACATATACTGGGATTATCTGAAGTCCGAAGACAGGGGAAGGATGCGATAACCCTGGAGTCAGGCGACCTATTCTACTTCCGCGAGGGTGATCAGCTGTCCCAAGGCGGTGTCGGCTTCCTGGTCAACAAAGAACTCACTAGCAGCCTTGTGGAAATCAGTAGTGTGTCGACACGGGTAGCATACCTTGTACTAAAGCTCACTGACAGGTACTACCTGAAAGTGATACAGGTATATGCGCCAACTTCGACATGCTCTGACGAAACAGCCGAGACCTTGTACGAGGACATTGCCAAAGCAAGGCATTTTAAATATAAATTTTCGGGCTGAGAGAATCCGCATGATGAGGCCTACCCTCTGACCTACGCAGCTCCAAACTGCACTAGGATCCGAAAAGTTCCACTGGAACTTCAAAATCGTTTCTCTCTGCTGGAAACCACAGGCACGGTTGACGAAAATAGCCAACGAGGTGGTCAAAGCACTACGTGACGTGTCCCGCAAACATTGCTCGTCGCAGCGAAAAAGTAAGGTGTCCAAACTTTCCTCGGAGACTCTCGGACTTATGAGGGAAAGAGGAGAACTGCCATCTACGCAGCCATCTTCGTCAGAGAAGAGGGCCTTAAATCTAAAAATAAGAAAGCTGATGCGACGCGACCTTCGGTGCTCCAACTTCCGCGACATTAAAGTCGCGGTTGAGCAAAACCGAGGGTCGAAAGTGTTCGCTCAGCGATTAGGGAGGTCCCATCTGACGAAACTAAGAACTGCGGATGGCAGAATCATAACTTCAAAGTCCGAGATACTCCAGGAAGTCGAGGATTTTTACGAGCACCTTTACTCAACGCGGACGGAAAAACTAGCGGAGGATAGTGCAGGTGACCACCGAGCCGATTTAATGCGCCACTACACGGAGGACATCCCCGATGTTGACCAGTGCGAGATTGCGGCGGCTCTCGAGCATCTTAAGAACAACAAGGCACTGAGTGATGACGGAAAAACGACAGAGCTCCTTAAAGCGGGCGGGGCTCCACTCCTAAGAGAGCTAGTGAGTCTCTTCAACTCCGTCATCCAAGAGCGTACAACGCCCGAGGCGTGGAGCAGAGGTGTGGTGGTTCTGTTCTTCAAAAAAGGTGACAAAACCTTGCTGAAGAACTGTAGACCAATCTCACTTCGAAGTCACGTATACAAGCTATTCTCGAGGGTCGTCACGAATCGTCTCGCTAGAAGACTTGACGAGTTCCAGCCACCAGAAAAAGCCAGTTTTCGAAAAGGCTTCAGTACCGTAGACCACATCCATACTGTTCGGCAAATTGTACAGTAGACTGAAGAGTACAACCAATCTCTGTGTATGGCATTTGTGGACTACGACAAAGCCTTCGACTCCATCGAAATATGGGCAGTTCTGGCCTCTCTGCAACGATGTCGAATTGACTGGCGCTATATCGAGGTGTTAAGATGTTTGTATGACGCTACTACGATGACTGTCCAGATCCAGGATAAGGAAACAAGCTCCATCCAACTGCTCAGAGGGATGCGACAGGGTAATGTTATAACCCCGAAACTGATCGCCAACGCGTTGGAGGACATCTTTAAGACATTGGACTGGACAGGGTATCAATATTAACGGCGAATACATCTCACACCTTCGGTTTGCCGATGACATCGTCATAATGGCAGAGACTCTGAAACAGTTAGACCAGATACTGCACAGCCTAAACGGAGCCTCTCGGCGGGATGGCCTCGACATGAATTTGGAAAAGACGAAAATCATGTGCAATTCTCCCGTCATCCCGAGGCCAATCCACATCAAAGGGTCGCTTCTCAAAGTTATAAAGGAGTAGGTCTACCTAGGACAAGTCATCCAACTCGGTAGACATAACTTTGAGAAAGAAGCTGACAGGATGGAAGGATCCGGTTGGGTTGGGCAGCGTTTGGAAAACCAGGTCAAGTCTTTTCGTCGCCTATTGTGCAATGCTTGAAGACTAAGGTCTTTAACCAGTGCGTGCCGAAACGTGGACACTGACAGTTGGGGTGGTCCACAAATTTAAGGTCACTCAGCGCGCTATGGAGCGGGCTATGCTCGGAGTTTCTTTTAAGGATAAAATCAGGAATGAAATTATCCGGAAAAAACCGGAGTCACTGACATAGCTTGTAGAGTGAGCAAGCTGAAGTGGCAGTGGGCTGGCCATGTTTGTCGAAGGACCGGTGGGGCAGACGGGTCCTGGAGTGGAGACCGCCTATCGGCAAACGTAGTGTGGGACGTCCCCCAGCTAGATGGAGCGACGACCTTAAAAAGGTGGCTGGGATAGATTGGATGCAGAAGGCGGAGGATAGTGTTGTGGCGCAGCCTGGGAGAGGCCTATGTCCAGCAATGGGCTGTGATAGGCTGAGTTGATTGAGTTAAAAATGGTCATTTAAGCTGTCCGCAATTTAAATCGTGTTTACTTCACTATGCATAAAATGATGTATTGTTCCAATCAAAATGTGCCAAATGACCCAGTGAACGGAATGAATATAATGTTTTAGGGGAACCGCGGAACCAAAATGAGCGAATGAGTGCCGGTGCTATAAGGAATAACTAAGGTGAACCGGTACCGGACCCGGTTTAAATAAGTGAATCAATTCACTTTCCGGAATAAGATTATCCAGCTTTCTGCGCTTCCAATTAGAGATAGAGATGACGGGTGCAAATCGAATTCGAATTAGATATTGACTTCTGGGAGGTTACGACTATGTCAGCTGTTTATTCGTTGTCTACCTACCCATTCACTATTAGGTTCATTTTTAAAAAGTTCTTATTCGTATGTTTACTTCCATTACTAATCAAGCTTATGATTATTTTCATGCAGTTCAGGTTTGAATCAGTTCAGGATAAAAAATTCGTAAGCTTGACCTTTAGCTGTCGCACACCGTGTTCGTGTTAAGGACAATAAGAAAACATACAAACGTGAAGTCGCGCCCGTAATCTCCAAAGGGGTTTTAATAAGTAGGTATAACCCAAGCAACAGTCAAACAACTTAAATCAACACGTGAATGAAGCTCGAAGACGTCGGAAGTACCTAGATGCAATTCTACTTCGTATAATTTATGAAATAAAAATAATCATGCGGATCAGCGGATGCATATTTTTTTGCAACGATTGGTGAGCTGTTTGACTACCTTCATCAGCTCGAAAGCATAAATTGCAAATAAAGAAACATGTCAGGTACAGTGACGACGACATGAGTGATAAAACATAGGCGACACCATAAGGGATATTATTTTATAAGGAAAATCTTCAACCAGATGCTCCTATAATAAAATATAAATCCACATAGGTACCTTTATTAAATAGTAATAAATGGTCTGTCTATCTATTTACGAAGCCAACCAAACAATCCAACATTCGCTAGCAAATTGAGAAGCATGCAGTGTGGCGGCACCGATCAAACGATCGGCTCCGCCTGCGCGCGGGTCTACTCGACTCTGGCACACACAAACGCGATCCGCGCCCTTTGACTAATGCCGGCGGCACGTGTAAGATAGAGGTAATTTTTATTTCGGTAACCGGTATTAATACTGGTTGTATGAAATTGAAGAATTTAGGTGACCTTTAAAAATACCGGTAAAAAAAATAAAGGTTGTAACCGAAAAATACCGGTATTTTTCATACCGGTTTCGGTCCCTGGATAAAGGGGATGAAAGCTTTTCTGGGACACTCAGCATTTCTCAGGTTAGGGATATGAAAATTCAAATTTATGCTTTTGGTAAGAAATGATGATCTACGTGTTTGGGCGTTTTTGTAAGTCATACCCCATGGGGCTGTGTACTTCTTTTTAAGCGATCAACGTATTGAAAATATAGTCTTTGTCTGTTACCTTTAATGCCTTTTAACGGATGAACGGAATTGGATGAAAAGCATACGGATAGGCGTTGTCCTGGGTCTCGTGGGAATTTTCGACATTGCGGAAGCCGCGGGCGAAAGCTAGTGCTACTTTTTATAATACTTTGTTCACCAAATTCGATGAAGAAGACCCGTAATTTACCTACTAGCTACTTTCAGCGGTCGTGAAGTGTCAAAGCTTAATTAAAATGGTAATTATTAAATCAGAATCAAATAATTTAAATGCTGTTATAAATAACCGTATCACGTCTCATATATTATAGTTTTTATTTCCTTCTAACGGTAATAGTTTTGACAATTTAGTTGATAGTTTTAATTTAAAGATAGATTAGAAATTAATAGACTGTTGTATTTAATTTGTGGCTTGATTCGTTTTGTGTGTCGGGTTATGTAATGCTGTGAGAAGTTTCGTGTATAAACATCTAGAATCAGGTATCAGACTTATTCGTCACAAAAGGTGACGCTGCGCAAACTTGGCGTATGTATGTAGAATATGCGATATATCCGAATGTGATATCATCATTATGACCCATAATATCGATTGACTTATCCAACTGCATCATCAATCAATCAACTCAAACTATCGGTCCAATGATAAGCCTCTCCCAGTTGAATGAATGAATATATCGTCAACTATCGTTTCGATAGGTAAACTTATAAGTGCACGGAGTGAGAATGTTCTTTCTACCAAAGAAGAGTATTGCTTCTGCCCTGTGTTTTCACGTAATTTGGAATACATTAATGTCGCATTCACAATGCCCTCTGAATTAAAATTGCAGGATTATTTACCAAAACAGTGCTTATGTAATACGTAGTTGTAATAAGTCGGTTATTCTTTTGCTCTCTGATAGGAAGTGATAATTTTTACAAAGCAAATAAATCAAGCGGTCTGTCATGTTGTATCCTGTATCATATTTGTTTGGTAAGCCATAAAACTATGGGAAAAGAAGATGACGTCACCGGAAGTGACGGTCTTTGATCTATAGTTCGCATAGCTGCCAAATATGAGATGACGTGGGACTTTGTTGTTAAAGTAATAGTGAGAGTTGCTGTGATGTATGTCCCTCTTCTTCATGAACCAAACGGAGGTAGAAAGTGCTCAATCGATATGATTAGCCCTAAGTGTCCCACTGCAGGATAAAAGCTTCGCTCTTCCGCCTTCTTCCAGCAATACTTATTAATGATAAATGATTTAATTTCTGTAAGTAGGTTTGTCTTTTACTCGATCATATTTTAAAAACAAGACAAGGTCGGCGTTTCCTATCTGACTACTCTTAGAAGAAAGGCGGAAACAAACTCAGAGGTGACAGTCTCTTTTAAAGTTCACACATAATCTTGGTCAGATCATGTGAATACCATGTGGTTTAGTGTCTGAAATTGTCTTTTGAAGAAAGAACCACACAGATTGAGTGGACCTGCCCAGTCAGTGCATGCGTTTGTCAGTAATCAACGAATCATGCAGCTCAAGGGAGCTCAACGATACGACGAACAATATCAAAGAAAGAACATTAGGGTAGGCCACGTATATTACTCACATTATACTTGTCGCCGCCAATCTCTTAAAAAGAGTCTAGTTCGTCTTGCGAGTTCTGCTGGCTTAACCGCACTGGCCTTTGCTCCTGTTGGGACCCAATATTCAAGGGCTGCAGCGTTGCAGTGTCTAGGAAGTCTAAGAAAATAATGTCAATTTCTATATCTTCATTAGTCAAAGAACAATGAAGAAATAACATGGACAGACACGACACAAAATCTTCTGTTAGAATATAGATTCTATACATATATGAATAAGAAGTCGTTTTTCTATACTTTAGATAGGTTAGGCATCGACCGTAGCTGTGGGCATACAAACAATGGTCCTATTATCCGCGGAATGTATTGAACGAACGCCATCTAAATACATGAATGTCAGATTTGCAAGCCCACCTACGTCATATGCTTATCACTTGCTTTAGCATGATTACGTACTGAGCAGGTGTTCACGTGACCGAAATATTAAACTCATACAAATAGGTGCTTGTTGTAAGTAGGTACTTACCTACTTGCATTCGTTCTGTTGTTCATGTTGACTTTCCTAGATATCTTACTTTTCATGGTTTTTTTTTTAGTTCCTGGTTACACAATCGGTGAAATATTACGTTCCTGCAAGAGGGATTGTATTATAATTGTTAAATAGCTTCTAAGACACAAAGTCTCTTAAACCCCAGTGAGGAGTACATGTCATCAAAATCAAAAGTCAGATCAAACTAGGCTGAGAGACAGCTCTTTTTGAACGTCAAAGCCACTACGACTATGAGCTACCACGTCTCTCAGCGTCGGCAACATCTAACATTTTTGAAAATATTGTATTATATTACTATAAAGATCAGCCTTTGCTGCAGGTTCCCTTAATTTAAATCATGGTGAGACCGACAGCCTATAGCGATATTTTAGCCGCAAAGTCTACCAAAGCTAAACGTCGAACCAGAAATAAAATATTCACCAAACAACGTGTACCTGTCGAATGTTTTACTAAACGCGATCGATGCTATCTACATCTATTGCAGCGTTTACACGAGCTAACAGCACTGTGAATTAAATATTTGTATATTCCTAGCTGTGTACCGGTGCTACAGCCCGGGGAGTAGGCAGGGTGTCCACCCACCCTTCGATAACAATATTGAGTCCCGATTCGATGCCTATCGCCATTTTATCGGACACAGTTCCAATCACTGGATATAAGTTTGTTTCATACAATGGCTTTGTGTTTTCAATTTTAGTTTTGATTTTTTTGTGTCCGTAGATGCAGTGGATTTTCAAGCTCTCTCGTGTGGAGTGTTAATTTCAGGATCAGACAAAGCATTGCCTTAATTTTTCCTGAAATAAATTTATTGCTGTTCATCATAATCATCATTTCAGGTCCACTGCTAGACATAAGCCTCCCCTAAAAGAGGGGTTTTGCCATAATCGCCACGCTTGGCAGGCGGGTTGGTGATCGCAGTATGGTGGTGAAATGCATAGAGAACTGCCCATTCTCTAGTAAGTCTCTCAGTCGCCTTCTACGACACCCACGAGAAGAAATGGCATGGTTCTTTTACGTCCGGCACCACACGGAACATTGCACTTACTTTATTTTAATATTTGTAACTAGCTTTTGCCAGTGGCTTTGCCCGCGTGTATCTCACCAGAACGTACTACCGGGATGAAAAGTATCCTATTTGTTAATCCAGGTTATAAGCTATCTGTGTGCCCAATTTCATCCAAAGCCGTTCAGCCCTTGTTGCGTGATTGAGTAAGAAACAGCCAAACATCTAAAAATCTAAACATACAAACTTTCACATTTGTAATATTAGTACGATAACTACACTTCAGAGAGTCTTCTGTTCAATCCGTCTAGTCCCAATAGGCCGGCAATATTGTAGTACATACTTACAAAATTACTCTCAAAATAACTTCTTATTGTGAATCAAAGAAAAGTCTACCAACCTAATTGTAATCACATTTTGAATGGCATGAGTCATAACACGTCTCAGTTGAAATCAATTTTATACTCAACAAGAAGTAATAATGAATGCTAGTTCTTTTGAAAACAAACACGGATTATAAAATAAACGGTTATGTAATGTCGATAAGCTTATTTGTACGCGTGATCTGAAAGGGAGGGTAGCTTTTTGAACAGTAAAATAGCTAGTTCCAAGAATTATTCGTCTCCCAGGTTAGGTACCGTATCATATAGAGAGCTGCTAAAGAATTGAAAGATATAACTCTGCGTCATTATAGAATAATGAAGAATTTTACTTGTCGTGGCTGGTCCTTTCATCACTTTTAGCAGGACCACATTCATGTCTACTAAGCTTTTGATCATCGATATTACTTCACCCACTGCTGGGGTTGGGCCTCTTTGTGTTTGTGCCGATTTCCACTCTTCTGCGCCTCTATTTACTACTTTAATTTTAATGATCAGAGTATAAGTATACATAAGTATCTTTAGAAGTACTCATCTACGCAGCATTTATAGATAATCTGACTTTTCAATCAGAATATCGGTAGCAACATATATGTTTCTGCTCATTCAGCAAATAAATAATGTACGAAAAGATATTTACCAGAATCTATTCTTAGTTTACAAGCAACTAAAATGGATAAATATCATATTTAACCTTTTTCCCCGAAAACAGGCCTCGCTCGTTACATATAATAGACACAAATATACCTTGAGTCCTTTACTTACATCAAAATACGAGGAACCAATGGACCCCATAGAAAGGGAAGGGCTTCTAAGCGAATTTATATTTTATTTACCTTGCCGCCTACTCTATACGATAGTTCGGTTAATATAAGTATTTGGATAACAGCGAAGTGGTCAGGGTTGGCAGAATGACTTAGAATAAAATTGAGCACAAAATTTCGTCCTCGATTTCATCTTTAAGATTGATCAAAGTGGCTTCGAGATTTGAGTGGTTTGAGTAGAGAGAAATATTTTTGTGCCTTTCGAGATTCTGCGCTCCCAGTTCTTCAATTCCTCTCTATATCTTGTTAGAGTTTACAGAATTCCGCCTTACTTACTTTTGCTTTGGCGACTATGTTGCCGTCCGTAGTTTATCAATTTACTTTATTTAATTAAAGGTGCCTTGTTATTCTCTCAGTTCATCCGATAGTGAAGATGTGGATCTTCGATTAGCTCAGTTGTCTAGATTTTCTCTTTTCACTACCGGTGCCCTTTAATTCTTCGATTCGAACAGTAATGTTACTTATGGCTCTTTAAATGTCGACACTCCTAATGTCGGCACCTCTTGAACTTTGCCATAAAATGCGCTAAAATAATTGCCTATAAAGGTGCGAAACTTCTAGACGATTTAGGATTATCGATTTTCTCGAAGATAAAATAAAACATCGTTTTTAAAGTAAATTTCGTTGACAAGCCTTTGCTAACCCTATACGAATTGAAGGGTCGTTTTTGTAGAAAATAATATTCAAACGAAAGCCCGTTTCGGTGAGGTGGGAGGGGGCGGCAGGGGTGGTTGCCTCCCCCTACCCGCCATGCCCTGTACGCCCGGGGAGAGGTTGATACAAATCGTAGTCATTAATGTTTAATAAATATTTATTTTGAACGAAATTGTTGATGTTCGGCTATCGTGGGTTCCGTCGATAATTTGGATTTTCAATTTTGTTTTGTTGGTTTGATAAAAATCGAGACTGTTGATTTGAATTTTAAAGGGTAACTATAGTACCGGTTGCCTGGCTTCTGGCCACCGGAAAGCAGTTACCTTCTTTGGTATCCTATGGCTTACTTCAGGACCCCAGCACCAAAAACGTTCAGTAACGAAAGCATTGGAAGGGACGATAAAAGAATACTAACAAAATTGGTACTAGGTGTATGTATAAGGTTCTGCTATTGCTTTTAAATCCTATTTTATACATATAAGGACTTCTTAGTAAGCGGACGTTCTTGTGTTAGCACTGCTAAAAGCTTTGTCCATTCTGTTGAATTTCTAAATGGATGTTCTTCGAGGACT
The DNA here is from genome assembly GCA_949987655.1 of Polymixis flavicincta. Lineage (NCBI taxonomy): Eukaryota > Metazoa > Arthropoda > Insecta > Lepidoptera > Noctuidae > Polymixis > Polymixis flavicincta. The sequence continues at coordinate 23,539,957 of OX465188.1, read as the reverse complement.
AGTAATATGTGTCTCCCATTTTTGCTACCTGTATAGACTTGGAAAAAATCTAAAGTATTCTTATTCTTGTTATCATTATTTTAGTTTTGCGGCTTAAAAGGATGTTGTACTACATTGTCCGTTAAACGTTTGGACATCTGCTATGAACTTGTAATTCCATTCTTTAATGAAGATCCCAGTCTCATCATCTGCCTCGCCTTTTCCCAACTATTGGATCGGCATCCAGAGTAACCAGATGCAGCTGAACACCACTATTTTACATGAAGAGACTGCCTATCTGACCTCCACAACCCAGTAACTAGGTAATAAAATACCTCTTGGTAAGACTGGTTGTCAGATATTCATAAAGATCCCACTCTGTTGTAACTTAATTAATACACAGCCAAATTCAATTTCGAATTCGAATAGAAACATTGACGCTAATATAGACGTACTCAATTAACATTCTAGTAGTCTTTAGAAACCTAAATTGAATAGGCAAGCAATTTGCTTGAATATTTAGACACAAAACCAATTGAATTCGTTTGTTATGAAGCCATTTCTCGTTCGGATGTACTTGGAAATGTTGATTCTATTGATTACTTGTCCATTCTTAACCATCGGAGCGTTTTCTGACTTATTGCTGGGGTACGTATTGCCGGAAAATTGTGGTGAATGGATGCTATGCTCATTAAACACTGGCTGATTATTTTTTCTTCTTATGAAAAGTGGTTTTTGTGGCTCCTGAATTGTTTTTATTTGAATGACAATTTTTTCCCTGCCGATTTTTAATCAGCCCTTGAGCTTTAATCAGATTGGTACTTTGTTTCTTAGTGTTGGTTGGATATGAACGGTATTCGTTCTCTTTTAAGTCTGTTGCTAGAGTCTGAGGACTTGAGAAGTGTCACATCGAGCTTATTTTTATGTCGCATTTCAATAGCATAACAGTAAGTCAGTTTATGGTGTTTTTTTATGGGCTAAATGATAAACCGAATCGAAAATGCAATGTGTATGGTACCTTGATGTTTGATAAACGGACGAGGACTAACGAACCGTTTTATCTGTAGATCGACATAAAGATATCGATTAAGATAATTATTAACTTGCAAAACACGATGTTTATCTCCAATAAGATAACCTATTTAACGTGCTCGGGTTTTACGATACAATAAATAAATAGCCATTAGTGATTCATATAATATTTACTATTCAGATTGAATAGCTGATTCATAGAATATTCAAGAAGGTGTTTTGAATAATATTAATAGCTATGTATTCACAGCAAACGTTATTAATATTAAAGAGCGTTTTGCTAGTAGCTTTTGATACAGTAATTTTGTTGTTGTTAATTAAATTGAGGAAAGTCATTAGAATCTTGAATCGCAGATATGATTAATGTTCATAGCAACAGCAATGATAGAGTTTTTCATTCAATATTTACACATTCCGTCGTGTGTTTAAAAGTATTTTTATAAACCGCGACATCTTTATTCGCCCGATGATTCAACCTCCGCAAATATTGGCTGCCAATCGTCCTTGATGTCGATTGCCTATTTGCTGCTCGCCAAGTGGTAGATGCTATTAAAAAGACATAAACGTCGGCCGCAAACCGGACTTTACCGGTTGTGGCATCAGCTGATAAGTAATGTAATCACAATTTATCTGTAGAACAACATTTGTGAAGCAATCTGTACAGGCATGCTGGGTACGAAAGAAAAGAGGTGTAGGTACGTTTATTTTCGACTGTGATTGTTAACCCTTTAACATAACGGTTCTACTGTTGGCACGAAGTGGGTAGTACCTAAGTAGCTATTGGTAGATAGATGAAATTAAGTTTAACTGTTCTTCGGTTCTGCTCTGCAATTTAACTTTACTAGTGGTGGCCCAGTTGTCGAAATTCAACCATAATTAATTTAAAACTTAATTTATCTATTTTGTAACGCGTTATTATATTATTTTCTTCTCCACATAAACTTTAACTGTGCCAAATTTCATAGTCCTCCGTTCGCACAATTTTCGCAAAAAGGGGTACTAAGTTTTTACTTTACTCATTAATATTGAGATTATTGAAAGTTTCCTCCTTAACTACACCAGGTGTTAGCGTTAATTGTCCATGTTTCGCCTTCATACATCCTGCCAGTAAAATGGCTTTGTCAAAATATTTATTTAGGCAACATCGCCGCAAAACCTGATACTACGGCTTTCGTTTCGAAATCATGCTGTCAAAATGTGCGTGTACATGTACGCACAATATCCTATATCCACCGGACCCCTCCTGGGGAGGCAGCCAAAAACCACACATACGCACAGGCATACATAGGACGGTAGGACCAGCCCGGACGACCCAACATAACCACGCCGCCATCACAAAGGGCCGGCATTTAGAGCCGGCACGTCACTCGTACGTATCGATCGGATTGTCCTTCCGTCATTGTGATTCAACGTGTTTGCATATCTGCACGCCTGGTAGCTGTATGTATGCTTGTATGGAGTACAGGTCGGTGGTAGGTGGTATTTGTGGTGCTTTTGGGATGGGGAAAGTCTGGCGATGTCAGTTTTGAATGTAAATTTTATGTGTTAAATACCCTGTTGGGCGCCAATACACGCTTATATCAATTTTATGCCAGAACACGGCCTTGCAAATTTTTATCACAATCATTAATTAAAATGTAGCGCGATCGTTAGTCAAGACAGTAAATATACGCCTATCATAATAACTATGGATATGATGTCTCCTACTATTTATCAAAACGGTCCTGTTTCATGCGTCTCAAAGGACCAAGCCGGGAACATAATAAATATTCTGGGTTCACAGATACAATTTCTTACTGATAACGTTTTAAAGCTTATCCATAGTAACATATCTGATAAACATGATACGTTTACCAAACAGGAAGTGGTTAGGATGTGTCAAGTATTGATGACCGGTTCTCGAGACATATTTAGCAACATTGGTAATAACTCGTCTAATTCAGCGTTTAGAACAAGATGTATTTTTAAGGATTATACTGATTGACATTATTCAAAGTCTACTAAACACGAAACGATGGAAGACTACGTAAACCTGTATAGCCCATGTTCAGCAGAAAATAACATGTGAAAAACAACTCTAAATGAAAACACGGAACATTTTTAAAGCAATACCACCAAATTGAATTGCAAACTGAATTTATTCCTCAAAATTGTACAACAATATTTATTTTGTACACGAAGGATAGCGAGGAAATCGAGTTAATTTACTCGAGAATTTACAAAACAAATCGAATTAACTAGCTGCTTCACCGACTACTTGCGACCTACGAAACTAATTTATCTTATACCTACAAACGTAATGAAGTTTTTATGATGAGATTTAATATCTCAAATATTTGTTGAGTAGATAAAATAACTTGATATATTTACCGTTGTTTGTGCTAAGAAATTAAGTTAAATTTTAATTATAATGTTAGTTAACTTAACCTTAAATGTTTATTTCTTCGTTGTAATTATAGCGTAGTAACTTGATAGATGCTAATTCCCTTTATTACATTTTCTTAGCAACAAGAAATATATCTATTCTAATTTTATGTTGATACTAGCTTGCGCCCGCGGCTTCGCCCGCGAAGAAGCCGGAAATTATCCCGCGGGAACGTACTACCGAAATAAAAAGTATCCTATGTGTTAACCCATGTTATAATCTATCTGTGTGCGAAATTTCATCCAAATTCGTTCAGCCGTTTTTGCGTGATTGAGTAACAAACATCCAAACATGTTCATAAACCTTCAAAATCAAAACTAGGCTGGTGTCAGCACTTTTTGAACGTCCAAAATTACAAAAGATAGTCCACCAAAAACGCCCACCCTGCACCACTTCCTAGTGCTTTAGCTGGGAAGAAGAAGTGGCGCAACAAACTCCCCAGCAGCACAGCTGTCTGTTATGTTAGAAGAACTTGATTTTATACAATGGTAGGATACGAAATATAAAAATTTAAAATTGTTCTAGATATAATTTATCAATTATCGAGGTCGCTAGCTAGCTACATCTTGCAATTTAACAGCGACCAGCTATTCTTATCGTTTAAGTAGCCGCTGATAGAATAGTATGCCTTTGCGCAAAGGTTGGATTTTACTTTAGCTTCACATTTATAATATTGGTAGGATAGTAAGATTTAACAATACCGTCCCAGATGCCTATAGTTTTGTGCACAGTTATAACATTTATAATCGCCAACCGCAACAGCAATCTGTATCTCTCGAGTGGACACAGTTCCCCTCGGGAGGTGTCATTCAAATTGTGACACTTAACCTACCCTAATCCTGGGGGCTTCGTACTAATCAGTATGGGTTTACTTTGTATGTTGACTAATTCGGACTCAAAATCAAAATATTTTTATTTCATATAAACCTGCATGGGCACTTATGAAACGTCAGAAGCTAGGTGCACGGTTCCAAAATGTTGTTTCCTATGGAGAAGAGCCGGCAAGAAACTCCACGGTTACTCTTTAAAAAATGATTGGCTTTAACAATGTTTTCAGAGATAAAATGTATGGGAGGACAGTGCAGGCCTGTCAATAAGTACCAGGTACTTAGACGAATACAGAATAGAAAATCGTCTACAAATCTAGTCTGTAAGGCCTACAACGTTCTCCCATTCACAATATGTAAAATAATCTACATAAATAAAATGAACCTAATTAAACATAGTGACATGATTAACATGACAATCACAAAAAAATAATTGATATTAAAATTGATGTATAATGTCAAATAATGACGAGAATATGTCAGCATTGTAAAAAAAAAAAAGAAAAAAAAAAGAACATTGAGAGCAGTTAATAGAATTTCACATAGTTATGCTGTTAATGAGGTACCAGGGAAGCCACATGTGCAGAAGGAATTAATGCCAAACTTCCCTGTCTTCAACGTAGTCTTTTATCTTATAATATGCTTTTTTGATAAGGACACGTTTGATGTGCGTTTTAAACTTTCCATCGCTAAGTTCTGTAACTGACTTTGGCAACTTGTTATAGAAGCGGATACTGTTTATTAGAAATGATTTGCTAGTTTTAGTCAATCTAAATTTTGGAATCACAATTTCATCTTTAGTACGTGTATTCAGGTTATGGAAATCGCATCGTTTTTTGAAAAGGCCTAAGTTTTTGCGAACATACAAGATATTTTCTAGGATATAAAGAGACGGCAGAGTTAGAATATCAATTTCGCTGAATTTGTTTCTAAGAGACTCACGAGGCCCCATTTGATAGATTGCGCTATAGCTACACTGACTATACTCCCATACTAATATACACGGGGTATATGAGTATGGAAAGATTGCTTTTAAGCCCCCAGATTTCGTCATCCGTGGGAGTTGAAATAAGTAAGGATGACAGTTGTTGATCAGTATATTTTACTGCATTGACGTTATACGCATAACATGTACTGTAGGACCTAGTACTGAATATATTTTTTCTACTTTATATCAATACCTCAACGCTATTTACTGTTCGCGCGGGTCTCCTAAAAACCGCTAGAATGAACGGTGAAATTGGAAATAACCAGTAGCACACAGTAGTGATCATGATTTCGTATTATTTGTACACAGTAGAATGGTGCTTGCTACTCATCTCTTCACGTAATGGATCAGTGATTGGTAAAAAATGGTTGAAGAGGTAATATATCTTGCCAGGTACATTAAACTGTTAAGCGCATTCGTTTAATCATTCTTGTATGTGCGTAAGTGCCTATTTAACTGCTTAAATTGTCCTCCATCAAATACCGTTTCATTCCTACAACAAAAAGAACTAGGACAGTAACCACGGTTCATTGTACGTGATGTACAATGAAAGGAACACGTCATCGTGTTTTCGCACTTTCGTGATGTGCCGACGTCAGACGATCGATCGAAGCGTTGGATGGAATTGGATGTTTATTATGACGTATTGATGTGGCAGAAATGGCGAATACGTCATGGTTACCATCTTGATAGATTTAGCGGCCAAGTGATGAAGATTTCAGAGATGATGCGTTTGAATGACGTGGCGTGGCTGGTTCTAAATTCGAATGTTATGTTTAAAAGCAACCACGTTTTGTGGGCTTGGTCGAGTCCTGAGATAAAAAAAACCGACTTACTCATACTGCTTGGATATCTTAAATCTTATCTCAGAACTACAAGTCATGTTGAGTTTTGTTTTGATTACTGAAAAACGTTAGTCAATAGTACTTAGAAACTGATAATCATCCTGGCTAATTAGCCGTATCAAAAAGATCGAATCTATTTTGATCAATACCAGTAAATGGTCCATCGAGAATTTAGTTAAACACAAACAAAATGCAAACCGTCGCATCTCATCAGCCGACCAGTCGCCATATAATAATCAAACACCTAAAGCCTGCGTGACTCATTAGCACAATCGCACGACACGATCGCTTAGTAGTAATATGTAATAAAATATTCATTAATGTACAGTGATTATCGCGGCTGGGCGCCGAATTCTATAGGAAAGGGTCGTGGCCTATAATTTGGTAGAAAGTCTCGCGGAAAGGGTGGTTTCTGTATTCACGCATATATGCCATTAGGGAAACGATGATGTTTATTTTTACTACCGCTGTTGAAGCTCTGCTGATTACACTAATCTAACAGGCGTTTTGCGGTTCTATCTAAAGTAATATTAGTATTCAGCCATAGAAAATCTAAACGCCCTGAAGGACTAAAGGTCGGTTCGAATAGAATTTAAGTGACATGCAAATGTTTAGTCTACTCAATACTTATTTGCTTTCCACGATGTGAATTTAGGTAGGTAGTAGGTTCTCTTACTGCGTCGCCACCAAGTTCACAAGTGGTCGCAAGCGGTGCTGCTGAGCAAGAGATCTTGAAGTCGATTGTCAGCTCAGGAAAAGTGTTTTTTGAGTTTTTCTAACTGAAATTTCTCAATAGCAGGCCAGAGTCTGGATTTTTGTCCGGTTGATGTGTTCCGTGTGGTGCCGGACGTAAAAAAAATAGCACCATCCCATTTCTTACCGTGGGTGTCGTAGAAGGCGACTAAGGGACTTACCACAGAATGGGCAGCAGCGTTCTCTAGATGCATTTTACCACTATTCTGCGATCTCTAACCCGCCTGCCAAGCATGGCGATTATAGCAAAACTCCCTCAAAATCCGCTGTATGTGGGAAGCACAAAACCGGTCGAAGTGGAGGAGCCTGGGGGAGGCCTATCTCCAGCAGTGGACGTCTTTCGGCTGAAATGATGATGATGACAATAGGCTCGCTACCTATTATATGGGAATTAAACATATCTGGCGAAATGTGGGTATAGGGTATACTATAGGTACACCTTAGCCCAACTCTTCGGGGAATCAATGAGTGAAGTTATACATAAGCCCTCTTATTTATAAACGCTGCTTAAAGTTAACTAATCATTAGTGGCTGTTTTATCATACATTTTGACGTTTAAACACCTCGTAACTTTAACTTAACCACCGTTTATAAATAAGGGGGTATGTGTTTTTTTAGGTAGTAATTGGGAATAAACAACTATTTGCCTATTTCTAATTAGGTACTAATCTAATCTCACGATTTTGATTAATGTTGCCAATTACCAAGTCTTTTAAAATAACATAACTTTCCTTGTCTTAAGCTAAGACCAAGTCTTAAGATGGTTTTAAAGTTGTTCACGTTTAAATTAAACGATTCTTTTGTGTCGTAAAATGAATTCATTTCACTATAATTATTCGCTGCTCGTAGATTCATAGCCTTCCCTTTTTCTAAGTTATTTGTAGGTCATCCTTCATTTATGGGCAGAATTCCAAGCGGAATTACCTGAAGTCACGTTTACGTAGACGTGAGTAGTTAAAAAATTGCAAATAGTGCATTAATATTGATGGGATTCCTCTACAATACACATGGACTTGTTCTAATTGTTGAAGTTTCATATGTGTCTACATTGGTTGGTTTGTGGACCTTCTCAACGACTGCCCTCGGTGTATCAGTTCGTACTTGCATCAAAGAGAAGAAATTCGTCTAGATGTCAAACGGAATCAGAAATATTGGGACAATTACCCGGCTTCACAAGATTTTGGAAACAATATATGAATAAATATCTTTATTTATCAAGTGACATGACTCAATTTGTTAGTAATAATATTCCTTTCCCCTATGTTGGAATACAAATGCTTTTATTGCTATTTTTGACGCCCAAAGATGGAAAGACGTGGCGTTCAACTGGACCGCACCCCGCGAAAGCAATTCCTTATTACGATTTGGGAACTTTTCTGCTTTCACTCCGAACCCAAATGTGTATAAAACTAATGTTTTACGCGTATAAACGTTTTAAAGTATATTTGTGTGTTAAACTGGCTGATTTGACAGACTGATGTGGAATGAACCACAAAAGGACTGGTCTTTTCCAGAAAACTGAAGTACTCATATAAGTGTGGGGCTGATAACCTGCTCACGTCACAGGGAACATTAGCCTCATGTGAAGAGTATTTCCAAGCATTATAACGGGCATCGATACCGAGATTACTTATCATATTTACTATTACGTCAAAACCCATCGAGATACGTCTGTTTGGTTGCTATCTCTAATAATATTATATCGTCGTTGATATTATTGGAAATAATAGCCCTGATAATGTTGGACGCCGACTGGAGTCAATAGAACGTTTCGTGGACGTAACTGCTTCCACCATACCCCTCTGCTGTGTTTCGGCTTGGAAAATCCATGAAATATGAACAAAATTAACTACTCAACTTTTTGTTTTTAAGACGTATGCCACGGTTTTATTAGATAAAGATTATTTATTGCGCGATTGCTGAAAAATAAACTAAAACGTATATATGTAAATTATATCTCCAACTTCATTTCAATTCTTATCAACGAACTCGCTAAAACGTTTCAATGTTTTCGTTCAATTTCCATATCATTTGCCAACTAAGCAAAGAGTTTATTTAAAAAAGTGTCCTGTTTGATATTCATGAGTGTTAGGTACCTTAATTCTTTTCGTAAACGTTGGCACACCGCCACAGTTCAGTTTCCGATTAGATTTTCACGACTTATAGATGTCTTGAATAGCTGATCGCGGACCACTGGAAAGCTATTTATGGTTTTCTCGAAATTGCCGACGAGGACACGGAATTAATGAAAATGTAGTGCTTCTGGGTAACTAATTAACTGTTAACACCCTGTGAATGGAGCTGGAAACGTCGTGAAGAGACTTGGGCTTAATGATCTGAAGTTGCCAACACAATGCGAGGAAAAACTGCTAAAATCCGGTTATTTCTGATTCTTGATTTATAAAGAAAACATAAAATATCATAAGTTTATCATCTGCCTATCCTTTTCCCAACTATGTTTGGGTCCGCTTCCAGTCTTACCGGATGCAGCTGAATAGAATACCAGTATTTTACATTGAGCGACAGCCTAGCTGACCTCCACAACCCACTTACTGGGTGATACGATACTCTTTGCTAAGACTGGTTGTCAGACTTTCGGGCTTCTGACGACCCGTAACGACTGTCAAAGATCCACGAAAGACAGCCGGGACCAACGGATTAGTGTGTTTTTTGCGGTACGGAGGGGTGGGAATTGGTATGCAAAGATAGTCAACCATCCACGAACCTACTGCGGCAATAGAACCTTAATCTGATCGATCGAACCGCACGGTTGTTTTTATTAGCGACAAGCCCCTCTCATAAAATATCATCACTTTATAAGAAGAAAAATATGTAATACAGAAATAACTCAGGTATTTTTTCGAGGTTCTTTTAAAGATAAAGTATTAGATTCTTTGACATCGATCACAAGTTACGAGTAGGTATATGAGCCGTATTAAAAGCTGCCTTCACCCTTCCAAAATATATTTAATATCCAAGTGCAATAAGGTTGAGTTTTCATCAGCATAAAAAAAACCGATAAGCCATTACTCTTTCACAGATGGATAGGTTGTCGTGAACAGGGAAAATTTCAGTGTTTTCGCAGTAGCTCGCTTGTATTCCGAGGTCTTTAATGATACTTGTGCTACTGTCCGACCCGCATTATAATAAGGGACGCGTCAAAATATTTACCACCGCGCAACGTCTCCATGAGACGGTACGGTCAGGAATCTTTATTACAAGGATGTGGCGTGCCGTGTGATATAAAATTTGATGTGGCATAAAATTATCAATCGTTTTTAAGTTTGTGCTTTTTTTCATTCTTATGCGCGTTACACTGAATGTATGGACAACTACATTTATCAATTTTCGTTTTGATGTGTAAAATTTGCGCGTTAGCTCCGTGTGTTTGTTCTTCCTAGAAAAGGCGTGAAGAAGTTTCTAATTCCAGTGTCTTACCTTATTTTTCTTTTGTCCCTCAGCTGGCGGGTATGGAGAAGGCCAAGGCGTACATAAAAAGCTCGCTGGCGTCAAAACCGGCGTCGCCGTGTGCGTCGCGCGACAAAACGACGCCCGCACAGGACGACGTGCGCGTATGCTTCGTATGCGGCGGCGCCGGGTTAATCGACCAGTACACCGTCAGAGTCAAGCCTGACACGCAGGTAATATGATACCAACTTATATGGGACTGAAAGGCCTGAGGCCCTAGTGTGAGTTTGATTCAACTATTTTAACGATCGGCGCTCCGATTGGTTCTTCATCAATCCAGGGCTAATCGGAACGTTGAAAGCGCTCGATGCGTTCAATCGCGATGGGGAAAACAAACTCGCCCTAGGGCCACTGATGTACCACCTGGCTTTTTACGTCCACTACCACGTAGGATGTGTACGGACAGGTTACCCATGTGAGCCCATGTTAGCTGCGCGGTTCATATACGTATATTTGCTAGCCGCGTACGCGCATCCGTGCGTAGCGAGGCCGTGGGTCTCAGTGTATGATCCCGCTAACATTTTAGCACAGAGAAAATATAAGGACGATTAGGGAGAAGCGTCAGGGTATCCTCGCGATTTTTTTTTGCAAAATGCAGTTCAGGTTTTTATATGTTGCGCTGACCCCAAATAAATTGGGAAAGGACAGGAGAATGATGATGCAGTTCAGGTTTTTATATGTTGCGCTGACCCCAAATAAATTGGGAAAGGACAGGAGAATGATGATGCAGTTCAGGTTTTTATATGTTGCGCTGACCCCAAATAAATTGGGAAAGGACAGGAGAATGATGATGCAGTTCAGGTTTTTATATGTTGCGCTGACCCCAAATAAATTGGGAAAGGACAGGAGAATGATGATGCAGTTCAGGTTTTTCATGAAATAGTCATTCAATGGGATTATATGAATTTGAGGGTTGTAGTGATGATTTAAATTATTATAATTCCGTCAGTTATGTAATTATAATGAATACAAAATATGATTCGCGACCGTAATATGTACCGGTTTCGGTCGCGAGTCATATTTGGTCAACATACAACTTGACACTGGCCTGCAAATTGCAAAATCTTACTAACTACCTTAGCGCATCCTCCCTAAGTACGCCCAGCTTTTGCCACGGGCTGCTGTGGAGCAGCGCTAGTCTTAGCTCGCTGATGTATTAGCACAAGACAGCGGTGTTGTGAGACCCGGTGGCATAAAAAGTCTTTACCCGCAAGCTTATGGGTCGCCCGTCAATCATGCGCTTAAGATATTGAGACCTGAAGTTAAAGGCACAGCCACAGCGTCAAGGATTTAGATCAGTTTTTGGGCTTGCTATGTTACACAGTAACCAATCATAAATGACAGGCTAAATGCAGCTTGTCAATGGGTTTTTCAGCATTGAAGAAAAACCCGATTCCCAATCTTGGAGCCAGTTTTGGTTCTATTTATCAAAACCATCCAGCATCGTTTTAAAATACAACTAGGTGTGAAGACATCACAAAGGCTACAGAGATTCTTCAGTTTTCTGAGCCTTTCTCTGTCAGTTTGCGCGTGTCTTAAGAAAGCAACTCCCAGCCATAAGTAATCACTGACCTACTTATCGAAATAACTCAAGATATATTCGATATTTTCCCCACGACACACGCAAAACCGTGTTTCCTAAACAACAAATCATAACTCATCCATCATTTCGCAACGATGTCTTGACGTTCAGAACGACATTGTCACCCGATTCGCGTCTTATTACGTGTAGTCATGTGTTTGGGTTCTGTACTGGTTCCAAGCGGATAGCAATTGATGGAGCGCCTAAAGCGATTGACATTTGACACGTAATTACGTCCAGTGCACGGTTGTGGAGGTTATTGGTCGTGTATTCATGTGTTCTTGGTACTTTGTGATTGTATTGAAGAGAAAATATAAGGGGGACTAGTTTAGAAAAGATTGGAACTATGGAAGGGTTTGTCCAAACAGTGGGTGAAAGATTATGATGTATGGGGTTTTGAATTATTCATGATTCGATGTGTCTTCGTGAGATCTATTACGGGATATGCTGGATAATGCGTAGGGAAGATTAAAGTAAAAGTGTTTTTCGTTCCTTTTGTTGTCGTCAGTCGCAAAAATGGAGTCTGCTAAATTTTCTTTCTCCTTAATTTTCCTTATCCACTGTTTTATACAGATGCAGAGAAAAACCCGAAAGTTTGGCTTTTCAGCGATAAATTACAATACACATTAGAAAATACAAAGCAAAATATGATATTAAATCCAAAATTCATATGAAAGACGACAAAATCAGATTACAATATGTTAATAATAAATCAACCAGAATATATCCATTTTAACGTAAACCATACATATGTTAATGTTCCTTGCCGCATAATGTGACCTAATTCCTGTACAATAATAGATCAATTTATTTATCAGTAGTCTTTCTGTGGTCCATTTTATGAGCCCATTCATATGTATGGAGTGTTTATGACTTAGCTCACGTGCGCATTTCGTGGAGCCATGTCACGTGGGGAATTGGAAACTGTAAGTCAGTACATAATCGTAGCACGAAGTTCTGGCATTTGGCGGAGGCTTTCGTATAGGCATCAAATCATCATCTGCCTAGTCTTTTCCCTACTATGTTGGGGTCGGCTTCCAGTCTAACCGGATGCTGAGATGAGTACCAGTATTTTACATAGAGCGACTGCCTATCTGATCTCCATAACCATTTACATAACCCAGTTATTGGGTCATCATCATTTCAGCCGGAAGACGTCCACTGCTGGACATAGGCCTCCTCCAATTTGGGGGGCCTTGCCATAATCGCTACGCTTGGCAGTATGGTGGTAAAATGCATAGACAACTCTGCTGCCCATTCTCTAGTAAGTCCCTCAGTCGCCTCCTACGACACCCACGAGAAGAGATGGGATGGTGCTATTCTTTACGTCCGGCACCACACGGTACAACCGGGCTGGTCCAGCCCAGAGCCTGGATTTGTGCCTGGTTGATAGCAAAAAACTCGCCCCTATTACATGGGACTTAAACATTACTGGCGAAATGTGGATGACCTATAGGTACACATCTACTCAACCCATAGGGGCAACATTGGCGTGATATTATGATGTTAAATCTGTCCAGCATTAGGAATGCTCCATACGTGTACGTGGTTCCATTCTTCTGTTATTTATATAGGACTCCGATACTGCCCACACTTACTGGCTGCTTCGCCAGGTTTTGCAAGTAAAATTGCATTCTTCAGTAAATTTGCAATACCTAGAGAAGGCAACGCACCTCTAATACCCAATAGCTCATCTATAAACACTATGACGAGATGTTCCCATGAGATAATCGACGCATCACCAACGTAAGGCGTAGCAATAATTCACGCTGTTTTCCCATAAACCGTTCCCACATAATCGGTGTGTAAAGGAGTGATTACACTGGGTGACTGAATGTTGGCCAACTTGCTGTGACGTTGACAAAGTGTTGCAAGATTTTTCTGAAATTCTATTTTAGCGTATGAACATGTCCAACGGCGTCGCGCAAGATCCAGGCGTAGATGGCGGGACGAACTTGATGCAATAAAACATGAGGGATTGATCCATATTGGCTCAGGATCTAGTTGAGTGGATAAACGAAAGGGAGGGCTTTGCCCTGCAGTGGGGCAATACATCAATGTGGTTCATCATCATCATCATTATCATTTCAGCCGAAAGACGTCCACTGCTGGACATAGGACTCCCCCAGGTTCCTCCACTTCGACCGGTCTTGTGCTTCCCACATCCAGCGGACACCCGCGGCTTTCACAAGGTCATCGGTCCACCTTGTGGGAGGCCTTCCCACTCTACGTCTTCGGGTACGCGGTCGCCACTCCAGAACCTTTCGGCCCCATCGGCCATCTGTTCTGCGAGTATGTGCCCTGCCCACTGCCACTTAAGTTTGGAAATTCTTCGGGCTATGTCGGTTGCCTTGGTTCTCCTGCGGATCACTACATTTCTTATTCGATCGCGTCAGGAAACTCCGAGCATAGCCCTCTCCATTGCCCTTTGGGTGACTTTAAGCCTTCTGAAAAGGCCCATTGTGAGCGCGCACAATGTGGTTATTTATAGTAAAATTCGCATCTTTGCTGTTACGCATGTGTTGGACCGCTTGCTGGGAGAAGACGAAATGCATTTCCACAAGACCACTATTGCTCCGATCAAATATACCTACTTTGATCGAAGCGCATATCCACATGTACGCACGGCTACACATCAAGCTATACATTTCCAATATAAGCTGATCTCGCATTGTATAAGATTTCCGTACAAAGCGAGATCAGCGTAAACTGGAAATCTATAGCTTGATGTGTAGCCGTGTGTACAACCTATGATGGAGCTGTGTATCGATCCCGACTAAGTATCATCTCATGATTCTGCAATAGGGTATTTTCCAATTTTTCTAAAACTATTTTAATTTGAATATCGGGACGAAATATGTTACAGAAAAATAAAAAATTATTGATTTATATCCATTTTCTCAATTAAAATCAAATTTATTTTTCGTTGTATTGAATTTACCGCCAAAACGCTCCTTACAATGACTTTTATCACGTGACCACAAGTGACGTCAGCTTTGTGTGAGCTAGTTTGTCATCATCATCATCATTTAAGCCGGTAGACGTCCACTGCTGGACATAGTCCTCCCCCAATTTGGGGGGCTTGCCATAATCGCCATGCTTAGCAGGCGGGTTGGCGATCGCAGTATGGTGGTAAAATGCATAGATAACGCTGCTGCCCATTCTCTAGTAAGTCCCTTAGTCGCCTCCTACGATACTCACGGGAAGAGATGGGATGGTGCTATTCTTTACGTCCGGCACCAAACGGAACTAGTTTGTAAACAAGATGAAAGTCGAGTTAATAATAAACAAAAAAAAAAAAATGGATAAAGTGGTAGTACTGTTGTGCGGTGCCTCTGTGCACAAAAACTTCTAAAAGTGCGCCACGCAAAGTATTTCTAGCGGTGCCATTTACACAAAGCTGACGTCACGTGTGGTCACGTGATAAAAAAGTCATCGCAAGAAGCGTTTAGGCGGTAAATTGAAAACAAAGAAAAATAAATTTGATTTTAATCGTTTTTAATATTGAGAAAATGGATATAAATCAATACATTTTTATTTTTCTGTTACATAGTTCGTCCCAATCAAATTTTTTTTTTAATAAATTTGAAAATACCCTATTCAGTTCATTCCATTTTTGAAAAATTTAAAAGTACCCAATGATTCGACCGTTTAATTCCGAAACCAATTAAACAGAACTGCAATTTCGATAATGGGCTTTGATTGGGGAAAAATGGCCGTGTCTCGGACAGTACCTTTTAATTTTACTATCATGGATTGGATGCCATCCATCAGTTTGCCAACATGTTGTCTGACACGTGTCTCCAGTGAGTATGCCTCTTAACGTGCGTATGCAATCGGTAAGTGAATAGATAATAGTTACAATTCAGCGGAACGTTGTGCATTGTTTTCTTGAAAACGTATGTATTGTACCCGATAATCGAACGATACTTGTGTAGTTGTAAGATTTCTCTGAATTTTTCATCTATATTTACTTAAGTGCGTGGAACTAGCCTTTGCCCCGGCTACGCCCGCGTGGATGTCGGAAAATATCCCACGTATTGGGAACGTACTACCGGGATTGAAAGTATACCTGTGTTAATACAGGTTTTATCTGTGTGCCAAAAACTCAAACTTCTAAATCAGGATGTGTTTTTCATCATCATCATTTCAGCCGAAAGACGTCCACTGCTGGACATAGGCCTCCCCCAAGTAAGATGTGTTTTTAGTACCCAGAAAACCAAAAACGCTAACTCTTACTCTTTTGTTTTTAACAATTTTTCCCCTTTACCCCAGTGCACGGAACCATACTTCCCGTTCCTGGGCGCGCACGCCCCCCCTGCCGGTTACCGGGCAGAGGGCGACGAGGACGGCACCGTACGATGTTGCTGCGTGTGCTACACCTTCCTGAGGCAGCAATGGGAGCAGTACGACCGAGAGAACAAGCCGCACAGCCAGAGGTTCTACTGGATGAAGAGGCTCGATGGGAAACCTTTTATAGGTTAGTATAATTTTAAGGTTTTTTAGAATGTATACATACTTCGGAGTAAAAACGTGTTCGTTGGAGTTTATGGTGCGGGAAGTTATTATTGGTTATGATACAGAGATTTAGTAAGAAATCACACCAAAGTAGAAGAGCAATGTGATAGGTTCGAACCGCGGAATTGTGCCTTCGTTCAACCAGAAATACAAGATTTATAACAATTTTTTCGGCCAAAACTGTTATCGGAAAATCTCGAGACATTCAATCGTAAACTTGAATAGTTTCAATGTTACATGAACCCATTGTCGTATTTAGCATACTCCGTATCCGTAGGCACTCCATAAGCACAACATGGGTACGTCTTTAAATCTTACCCTACAATAAATAACTCGAAACAGTGTCTTCACAATGTATGTAGCTCTTCGACTATTAAACGCATTGGATCAGTCGGCGTCACTACGAATCGTACAACAACGTTGCATTCCGATTTACTCCGAATGGCCGTCGTAAATCCAACGCCTTTCCGCCTCGGCTCGCCTCGCCAGATAAATAATATTAAAACAAAGGAGACGAGATTCGTGTTTTGTACATGGAAGAAGTATTTTGTTGTTTTTTTTTGCCACAAGTTTTTAAAATGGGTTGGGTTCCGAGTCCCGCAGTGTACTTTAAGTCAGTTTTCGTGCCTTTGACAGTTCTTATGGCCAGTCAGATGCCGAAAAACCAGACATCCAGAGTAATCTAAAAGAAGGGGAAAATTGCGTCCCTGTTTTCATAATGATGACAATTTCTTTTGAGATAAAAAATAAAGACCTTTTGTTTTATTTAGTAGCTCCTGCTCTCTTCCTTTTGATCTGCAAAGAAAAAAATACAAGTACCTACTTATCTAAAAAAATATGAAAAGAAAATTCTTAAAGGTTGATTAATTTAAATAGATGCTTCTCTTACAAAGCTGATCCACGAGCCGAGATAAAAATATAACATCCAACATTTTTTTAAGCAAAAAATAAGTAAAACATTCCGCCCAAAATGTCCTTAAAAATTGTTATCAAACATTATTTCAACTGTCAAAACGGGTCGTGTCGTACAAAGCGCCCCCTGGTGGATTATCCGGGAGGCTGGCCCTCCCACGGTACTCTTTTGTCTCGGCTGAGCCAAGCCGTGATAGACGCACGGAAAGCGTCCTATTTTTTTTGTTCTTTTTTAGGACATGCTGTATGTACGGAGGACGGAGGTTGTAGATTTGCGTGGCTTTTTTGGTAAAGAATTTTATTTACATCATGTTTTTAAAATGAACTGGTATTTTTGTTTTATAAGTTTATTATTCGTGGGGAAGATATTAATGTAAGCGAAAACACTATTTGAATGCAAAAAGTTACGTAGGGCCTGCGTATATTATATTTTATGCCTTTATATCACACGCTTGGTAAACGGATTGGTAATATGGAATCGATGCATCGATCAACAATACCTTGTAACTGTGACAATTTCATAATATTCGAAAGTCTCAAGATGCTCTTACACGGGCAATTTTTTGAGAAATTATTGCTCGGCAACACTAATGGCTCAATCTGAGAGTTAAGAGTTTTAATATCCGATCGGTTTTCGGTTTTTTTTATGGCAATTTTCTTTGGATCTCGTTTGTACGTATAACTACGTTTCGTTTTTGCCAGAGGAACTGGCTGGCGGGGGGGGGGGGGGGTGTATTGCGTAGTTTTTAAGTTGCTCCATATTGCATGGTATTGTGTAGCCGTATGTATCTCTGGCAACGGGTTGCTAAATGTTGCCCTAAATTGCTCTGGACGTCGACGAGAATTGACCAGGATGGAGCAATTTTAGTTACTCGTGTAAGCGCACTTTAAGTAAAATATTTTGGATAATTCTAGAGAAAACTCTTGGAGCCCTTATGTCGGACTCCTACCGACTAAAACCCCAGTGTTCCTTCTATTACCATGTGTCGGGTGCCCGGGAGATACTTGAACATTCTCCGTACCTCCTACTGTTAACAGCTCGCCATGCCTAGCGGGACCCGTTACCAAGTGCGGCCGGTCTCACGACCGCTCCTCCTCCCTTAAAGGCGCACATGGAACACTGCGTGCCACTTCTGTGGGTCTGACTGTTAGAGCGACGATATAGCCCCATTTTTGCAGCCCGCAGGTCCCTCCATATGATGACTGGAGATCATTTAAACGTCCTTCGACGCCCGGCTGCTCTTCTAGTAAAGCCTGGGTTACACGCTCAACATTCGCGACCCCTAGGCAAACGACACAGTCCAAAAAAAAACTAGCAAACTAAATGTAACAAACCCTATAATAACAGCCACATACATGCTTACTTAGCATTTCGTGGTACACCATTGTGGTAAGCGGCCCCGTCATGGAAACAATGCCTTGTTTTGTTACGTGTCACTTGCGCAAAGAACTAACTATAGTACCTAGTACTTACTTACAGCCTGTAACTACAAGTTACGTGACTGCTTCTAGACTGTAGATCTAATGGTTCTGTAAGTTTAGACAGAAATAGCCCATAAAATGTGTAGTGAAGATGTTAGAATGTTTACTACTCAATCACACGTGAATAATCATCATCATTTCAGCCGAAATACGTCCACTGCTGGACATATGCCTATCCCAAAAGGGGGGGTTTTGACATAATCGCCACGTTTGGCAGGCGAGTTGGCGATCGAAGTATTGTGGTCAAAAGCATAGAGAACGCTGTTGCTACCCATTCTTTAGGCGCGAATTACACAGAAACGGCGTAAGGTCAAGGCGCGGCGCAGGCGCAGCGTACGCAGTACATTTTATATGAAAACGTTGAAAAGCGGCATTATGCCTGCGCACAAAATGTTCTATTCTATTGTTTCCTGCGTGCTACCGATTTCATGCGATGATTTTCACGAAATATTGCTTTCATTAAAAAAAATAAATATTACTAAAATGAAATATTTATCGAAAATTAATATTACAGAAATGAAATATTACTTTTATTAAAAGCCGTATTGTTGTAAGGGAATTTCATTTTAAAATATTCTTATACATTCGCAATACCATAAAACTTATTGCAAAGAATATAAAGTTGGTTTGGGATTTTATTAATTGGTGGAAACGTAGCAAACATGTAAACATACAGTCGAATCGTTTTCAGAGACTATATCATCTGCACATCGATGTTCATACAAAAAGTTCCATGCACACACAAATGTATAGATAGCATCGCGGACAGAGGGACAGTCAAACGGTTTGCGAACGCTAACCGCTGCGCAAACATAAGCACCGATAGTAATAAGTTCTTTGATGTTGTATTGTAAACACGGCGGACTGTCGTCTACTATGCAATGATAGGAGACTCATGTGACATGCTTTACATAGACGACATGATGGACAAACCTATAAAAAGGGGCGAAGGGTCTGTTTAACACGATGGGTTTTGCGAAATTCAGGAGTCGCAAATAGTTCCTTCAGTGGCAGTGGACAGAGCACATTTCTTGCAGAACAGATGGCCGATGGGGCGAAAAGTTGTAGAGTGGCGACCGCGTACCGGAAGACCTAAAGTTGGAAGGCCTCCCACAAGGTAGACCAAGGACATTGTGAGGGCCGCAAAAGTCCGCTGGATGCGGAAAGCACAGACCCGGTCGAAGTGGAAGAGCTTGGGGGAGGCCTATGTCCAGCAGTGGACGACTTTCGGCTGAAATTATGATGATGATGAAATAGTTCCTATGACCTGTAGCCGTTTCATCAATGCTGTGTTTATTATCCTAATGAATCCTTACTTATAATATTATAAACGCGAAACTTTGAAGTATGGGTGTTTGTTACTGTTTCACGCAAAAACTACTGAATGTATTTGGATAAAATTTGGCACACAGATAGATTATAACCTAGATTAACACATAGGACTTTTTATCCCGGTAGTACGTTCCCACGGGATAAGATAGGTACACTGGTGCATAAATAGTAGTCAATATAGTATTCATGCTTGAACGATCTACTTCACCATCGCTTAGCAATGTGGGAGCTCATTTCAGTTGTCATCAAAATTCTATACAATAACCATAAGTTTGAACAGAGAATATTCCGTAAACCTAAGCAAGTCCCTTCAGAACTGGCTGGAGCTTTACCCGTGAAAGTAAAACTGCACCCAATAATTTCTCCAACGGGAATTTCCATCTAGCAATAGGGACTGCTATTGGTAGCGAACATGTCATATGTCAAACGTTGATGAAATATGAATCACTGGCGGGACTAGACGTCGGGGTACCAACTCTTTGATGTTATATAAATACGACTGGCCGCCGCTCGGCAGCTAAGGTTGCCACGCGACTCTAAACAGGACGAAGAGACTGGTTTTTTATGGTTTACAGGTAAAACATTTTTCTTTGAAATGCTTTAAAATGTAGATGAGTTGTGTGTAGTGACTTTAGCATGGAAATGAGTGCTATCCGAATTTATTTACGCAACCTAAGGTTTATGTAAAATACAGATATTTTTGTAGCATCTGGGGTCGGTTTTTTATTATAATCTCTTCATCGTCTTTTATAATTTTGAGTAATTTAATCCAAAAATTGAAACTATATCGATGAAGATTTTGCAAAAAGTGGTGACAACGACAAAGTATCGTAAATTTATGATTCTAGTAATATCAAAACTAAAACAAATCTAACAGCAAAACAACAGTCTAAGTACAACAGGCAATTAAAATGTTGTACTTAGCAGGAAGATGTTAAACTTCTATAAGAAATCAATCATCAGCCCTAACTGCACGACGACAATAGTTTTAAACAAAGTCTAAACACACTAACAAAGTTACAATGTTAGCTGAAACAAAACAAGAAACATTGCTGTGAGCACAGCCCTGATTGCATCGAATTAGTCGCTGTAAATAAAAGTGATGTTCCACTAAGCGGCTCCAACCGGTTCTAGTCGTTGCACACTGAACTTTGTATTGTTCACGTGACTAATGCGATAGTTCGGAGCGCTTTCGTTCACAATCGTGAAATTAAAATGCGTGTGGTTGCGTCGGGTATTACATGTGTACTCAGTACTGTGGTCTTTAGGCCAGATTATGGTCGCGGAACAAATCATTTAGCGAAATAAAACTTATGTTCTGATCGCCTTTTGCCAGGGTCCCGTCATGGGGAGCAATCCTTGTAATATGTTAATTTTAAAGCTGGTACTTTTTATTGCTAAATATACAACGTCAAGCTCACCTGGTAAACCTCAGCCTCACCTACTCGCGAAAATAGCTAACGATAAGTAATTGAAAACGAATGCGTAAACTTCATAAAATAAGTGTAGAACTCACCAAACTAGCAACTTGCACATAGTTCTCGCATTCTACGAACTATTCCGCCGGCGAACTGCACAACACTACACGTAATTGTCTTTTTAGACTAATAGCTGGGATGTCTGTGTGCAAACTTATTACCTAGTTAGTTTGTTTTGTTCGTAGATTAGGTGTTGCGAACTTGCGATTCTAGCGTGTTTTACTAGGTTACTTCGAGTTTGTTAGCTTTTAAACATACATTTTAGGCCGACTAAAAGGTAGATGTAGTTGTAGATGTATTTATTATATTTGTTGGTATTATAATATTAGGCCGTATACGTGTCATTACCGATTTGTTTCTCTTTTAAAGTTTGCCTATTAAAACGGCTGTTAAGTAGTGATTGAACACTTATTTAGTCCAGCTTATATTATGTGCTGTAAATATGCTGCTGCTCCATGAACCACGGGACTCTTAAGATCCGTGTCCCACGTGTCATTTGATGATTTCCCAACCAAAAAAAAAAAAAACCTGTCCTCTTGTCTGCCCTCTAAAGGAAGGCGACTAACTCGTAGCCAAATTCTGGGACGAAGAAGAAGCTGATATCTGCTAATCTTAATAACTCGTTGCTCACGTACAACTAGAAGGCCTATGTGTCATGGCGCGTTTCACCCAATGACAACGGAAACGAACTGTTTCTGGTTTCTCTGTTTCTTATTTTGTTTATTTTTATTATATCGTATGCTGTACCGGTTCACGTCATTACTTCCACGCCGGCTGTCGCTGAAAATCAGCGCTGGGGCTCTGTTTCGTATAAGGTAGCATGGCGAGCGATGGTCGTTTTGCGTGGATGTGACGCATATATTGTCCCAACTTGATCTTTTTTGTGTTTATGTTCTTTCTTTGCGTCATGTCCTTCAATAAATGTCTTTTCTTTCTTTCTTACTCAACTTGTTTGATCATTCTTCGTAACTTTGGATGTGTGTTATCTGGAGCTACCTAAGCTATACCAAAAAATTGAACGACTTACTTTGGCAAACAATACGAATATGGTCATATAAAGAAGCCGAACTATTGTATAGTTATATAATACACCATTGTTCCATGGTATTCGCATGACTTACAAATGGCTAAACTAATTTCACTGCTATATTGTTAGAACTTGGAGAAA
This sequence comes from Polymixis flavicincta, assembly GCA_949987655.1. Classification (NCBI taxonomy): domain Eukaryota; kingdom Metazoa; phylum Arthropoda; class Insecta; order Lepidoptera; family Noctuidae; genus Polymixis; species Polymixis flavicincta. The sequence continues at coordinate 23,517,168 of OX465188.1, read as the reverse complement.
TCCACTCGCGAATGTGCAGCGTAGAAATATTGAATTAGGCAAGTCAAACAGACCGGTTATATGTCTAATTTAATAAAGGTAACGAGTTAAATATGAACTTAATTGGTTTTAGCTTCCTCTAATATTAACTTTGCCTGAATTTGGCGTTGACCACGTATGTGAGGACCATGCCATACAATCTTAGTACTTGAAACCCTGCAACAGCATCGTGATAATCCAACTTATTACAGATGACATGTACAAAGGTATATTTCCTGCTAGTTAACAGCTTTACAATTTCGCAGTATTTTAATCGAGTAGTTTAGTATTGTGAATCCAGAGGCGCTGGTGTGGCGTATAATATGGGAAAATAAAAAAAAACAAAACATAATACTGCACTAAGTTTTACAATGTTCTCCTTAATTTTATGGTATAATATTATTAGTACTATGAAGAATGTGTTGCCATAATTAATTCATTATTTGCTACACATAGAAGTTTGATTAAGTTGTAACGGAGATAAGGGCACAAATTTGTTTATTGTAAATATGGGTTTCTTAGAATAAATTAAATATAAAAATAGGTGTTCATGATGATAAGTCATTTTTGCTGAAAAAAATGTTGAAATAAAAAGATCCTAAATACTTTGGTGCAAATTTTGATAAACGCCCTGGCAACACTGGTAAGTAATAAACAAAAATGGCTGTTGTGTTGTTGTTTTGATGTCGTTCTGCTCTTGCAGCTTGCTGTTGCTGTGATCGTTCGTTGTACCGCTAAGTTGACTCTTATGTGTGTAGTGTTAATTTATTGTACAAAAACGTGTGTAGTGCGCTTTCTCCGCCAAGTTCGTTGAGTTAAATAATGATACAAAGTGTATCACCACTTGTGATGAACACAAAATTCTTTTTCAGTTTTTGATAAACTATACAGTGAGATAGATTATACGATCTTGTTGCAATGATATTAATAAAGTTTTATGTGGAAAAAGAAGAAACTACAGTAATAATGTTCTTCAAAGTATGGCTGAAATCTACTACAATACATCTTACAAAAATAAAAAGAAATGAAAGTATCATTATTGTTTTCTTTCCCAATAATTTAGATTAATGTAATTCAAATAATATCTAAATATTTTGTAACAGATTTTGAATACATAGATCGGTATAATTTTATGAACTCTGTTACAAGAATATTTAGTTATAACAATTGGACCAAATATTATGGTCTAGGTCACGCGCGTAATAAAACTGACACGGAAGTAGTTTAGTATTTTGATAGCAGAGGGCGCTTTTTAATCTGTTATCATCCAAATCTCCCCAGATGGCTCTCTATTTCAGTATATACAAAGTACTCTTTGGTGAGGACCTACTAAATATAGTGGATTGCAGTCGCTGCGGCACTTCTTCATTTTGATCAGTACCAGTATTCACACATTCGTTTCATTCATCACTTTGGTGAAGACAGTTTTTGAACAAAATAAAATGTTGAAATCCACAAATATATTTACTAAATAATAATAAAGCTGAAACGTTTGTTTGTTTGCACGCGCTAATCTATGGCACTACCAGTCGGTTTGAAAAAAATGGTTTTGTATTTGTTAAGCCAATTTTTGAGGAAGGTTATTTAACAACACGCTAAAACCCGTGGGAGCCGAGCTAAAATAATAAAATATCAGAAAATAACACTAAGCTAAAATGAAGTAATAGCGCGGGGCAGGCGTTGCGATGCGACGGGGCGGCTCGGGGGAACGCGGAAGAAGTCGCGAGCAGAAGCTAGTGTAAAAAAAGAACACTTTATTTCGCAATTTTCATCGTGCATGAAGAGATGCTATTACAGCCGTCCTACCAACCTCTCAACTTCCATTATTTTTTAGTAAGAAATGATGTCGGCATATCCATTACTGCTTCCCACCACCCGGCCTATTTCACTGTAATAGGTCATCTTGACTTCATCATCCGTTCCGCCCTTTCCTCCAACATTATTTCCCCAGAATTGTGGAAATTAAAAATAATTGCAGTTATTATTATAATTGCTTGTCTTATGTTTCCCCGGTGGTCCAGTGACCTATGAAGCCTTATCTCGCGGCCGTGTTCTAGTAATGTTCCCAGCCAAAAACCTGCCACCGGGTCTGTAGTTTTGTCAAGTATACATAGAGAATGGCAGAAATGCCACTTAGTTCTGTGTTCGAAGTTCGTCTCTTTCAAGTAGAATGGACTGATGTTAATCATTGATGCTTTTGCGTTATGCTTCTGACATATGGAAGAAGAAAACATGCTGTGCCGACCTCAAATAAGTTGGGATAAGAATGATGATGCAGAATAATACCATAATCAGCCAATAGTGACCCCGCTGCTGGGACACAGGCCTCATATCTGTTTGAGGGACTGACAGGATCCACGTGGGCCTAGTGCGGGTTGGTAGATGTCGCATATCTTCAATTTTTTGTTATTAGAACACGCCGGTTTCCTTACGATGTTTTCGTTCATCGTTTTGAGAGCAATGGTGATGTAATAATATAGACTAAGTAAAGCGTTAGTACACGCCGGTTTCCTCACGATGTTTTTGTTCATCGTTTTGAGAGCAGTGATGATGAAATAATATAGACTAAGTAAAGCGCCTATCTGGTTACCGCTGGGCCACCATTGCTCTTTGATGAATACCTAAGCGCGACTTTGTTCGCGTCAAATAAAGGTATTTTCCTTTTAACATTGTGGCAGTCTATACGTATACGTATAGCCTGTTTCATGACAACAGCTGTAAATTTTCAAATCGCAAGGTTTCCGCTGTCGATAATATTCGATATTACATCGACCTGCCATCGCTTTCGCAAGCTGTCTCGACGCGGTGTCGGGGCTTCGTTGTGTGGTAACATGAGCCTAGGGTTTAGACGGCATGCGCCAGACGTACAGCAATTTCACTTCAGCTTTCAGCGGCTTTACGGGCATTTGTGTATCTAAGTCATTTGTAATTTAGACTTGGTCCATGTGAAGTTATTGGAGCTACCTGTCCTCTGTGTAATATTATCCATAAATACGTGAAGAAACAACTTTGTATCCGACGGAGGAGTATGAAATTTGGTTTGGTTAAAGTTTATATGGAGGAGTGCGGAAGGCTAATATATTTATATTAAATGCATTAGAAATACATTGAGATTTAAATGAGTTATGGTCGAATTTCGACCACTGGACGACCACCAGTATGTCATTAATTAAAAATGTCACCAATTTGGTGTAAAGTTATTATGTAATAAATTAATGCATTTCATCAGTATTTCATGTTTTGTATCTACACGAAACGGAACTTGTGAGAATAATCTATCGTGTAAAAAAAGTTCCTAGTTTGGAAAAGCTATTTTTTTAAAATTACGAATTAAAATCCTCGCTTTAGATCTGAATACTAATCTTATCTCTACTCATTACCAACGATCATAACTTCAAAAACAAAGAAACAAAATATTCCCACAGTAAAAGTAAAATTACCCAATTGGACTACTGCACATACTCTACATAGGTCAGTCGGACTCGGTCGGTCAGCTGATTACGGTAGCACTTTCACTGCCACCGCGCCGAGGTCGCCAGCGTAAGCGCAGCCGAGCCATGAATGACTGTACGTACCTATGGGTAAGTAGGTGGGTACAGTCGGCAAAACAGTTAGGTATGCAGGCAAAATATCTTTCCACGACGCGGTCGCTATTATCATTCACTAGCTTCTGCTCGCGACTTTGTTCGCGTCATATTTCTTGCTCCCCCGATCCACCCCGTCGCTTCGAATCGCCTGCCCGTGCGAGTACTTCGTATTCGTGATTTTTTTCTCTTTGCTCGGCTCCTAAGGGTCTTAGCGTGGTGTTAAATAACCTATAGCCTTCCTCGTTAAATGGGCTATCCAACACTAAAAGAATATTTTAATTCGAACCAGTAGTTCCTGAGATTAGCGCGTTCAACCAAACAAACTCTTCACCTTTATAATATTAGAATAGATTTAGGGCATCTTACGCCACCTCTTTCCAGCTAAAACAACATTAAGAACTTAAGGAGTGCGGGGCGTTTTTGGATCTTTTCTGTTTTATATTTTTCGACATTAGTACTGAGGAGCTGTTCTCGTATTATTAAGAAAGTTCGTATGTTAATCTCGGTCTCAGTCTGTCAAAAATACTTCTGATTTACCTAAGTTGTTGACCAGTTTTTGCCACTGATTGTCGCTGAGATGAGATTGCGACTAAATTTCGTTTGTTTTATATTTCGGGAATTGGTCAATTTGAAAAATCGATATTTTATTTTATTGCGTGTGTGTAATGTGAGTCTAATAACAATAACCTCTTAACTGACTTCAAAAAAAAAAAGGAGGAATTCTTCAGTTCGTCGGTGTATATTATTTTAATTATGTTTATTACCATAAATATTCTCGATATTTTCATTAATTGTGGGGCGATTTTGAAACGTCCTTTTTTAAGCTTAGAATTATAATGTAAAATATTAGGTCTTTACCTATGAAATTGCCGTTCTGCAGTACTGGCCATTTCAAATCAAAATAATTTTTGTTTGGCTAAGAATTCTAATTTCAAATTAATTTTATTTTAAAAACATGGATTTTTTTTTCTAAAAGTAGTCATTTCTTTATTGATTAGTGTTACATTTTCATCGCATTTCAATCTTTTTCGTCATCATGGATACGTTAAAAATTCGAGTAATTATGGAATATGAGTACCGTCGTGGCAGCAACGCGGCACAAGCGGCACGCAACATCAACGACGTTTACGGAGCTAACACTACAAACCAACGTACCACCTGTTATTGGTTTGCTCGCTTCCGTTCTGGAAATTTCGACCTGAAAAATGAACCTCGCGGTCGTCCGAAGACTTTGGTCGACAATGACGAATTAAAGGCGATTGTGGAAGCTGATGATACACAATCTACGGCTGAATTAGCAGCAGCTTTCGACGTTAGCGTCAAAACAATATTGGTCCATTTGCGTCAAATTGGCAAGGTAAAAAAGCTTGACAAATGGGTGCCCCACGAACTCAATGATCGCCAGCGCGAAGTACGCGTCGAGACGTGCCTTGCACTGCTCAACAGACACACAAATGAAGGAATTTTGAACCGCATTGTTACCTGCGATGAAAAATGGATTCTGTTTGATAACCGTAAGCGCTCAGCAAGTTGGTTGGATCCTGGTTCAGCACCTAAACAATGCCCTAAACGAAAACTTACCCCTAGAAAAGTGATGGTCACTGTTTGGTGGTCTAGCGCCGGTGTGATTCATCACAGCTTCTTACCAAACGGGGTGAGCATTACTGCAGATGTGTACTGTGAAGAACTGAACACAATGATGGAGAAGCTGGCGCATCTCCAACCAGCATTGGTCAATCGCTCGTCTCCGCTGCTCCTGCACGACAACGCGCGACCTCATACTGCACAGCAGACGGTCTCCAAGTTGCAAGAACTGGGGTTGGAAGCTCTCCGTCATCCGCCCTACTCACCAGACCTTGCGCCTACAGACTACTACTTTTTCCAGAATTTGGATAACTTCTTGGCGGGAAAAAAATTTAATACCCGAGAGGTAGTACAAAATGCCTTTGAAGAATTTGTTGCCTCCCGTCCAGCTGATTTCTTTAAGAAGGGCATCAATAAACTGCCACTGCGATGGCAAAGATGCATTGATTGCATGGGTGATTACTTCGATTAATACAAATAAAAAATTCATGAAAAAAATTCGTTTAAATTTTTTCATACAAAACGGCAATTTCATAGGTAAAGACCTATTACTTCACAGCACAGGCACTGCATTTTTAAGCGGTTGCAAGTTAGCTGCCTGTATTGTATCCACTTATCTTTTTGTTTGACTGTACATGTGGTAGACGTAGCGACACGTTAATGTATGGGAACTTAATCGTAGGATGATAATTCACTTGTAGTTGGTTAACTTAATAGTAATTGGTTGGTTTTGTGTGTAAAGGTTGGCATTTAGTTGATTGGTTTGTGGTTAAAAGGAAAGTGTAATTTTACATCATGTAAATTATGTAGTGTACATAATAATTTATAAGTAAACAGTACTGGTCTGCACCATGCATGTCTCAGAACATATTTTAAATAAAATATTTGGTTTAGGAAGAACTTAAGGTGACACTTGTCCACATTTTTCCCATACAAACTTCGGGAGGGTTTACTCCACTGTTTGACTATGTACATCAAAAATAAAACATGGTTTGGTTTTGTCTCGTTATTATTATTGTCTGTACGGAAACAGAATACTAAAATAAAAAGCCATTACAAAGTTATGAGCCAACAAAGATTAGTTTTTCTTGCTAATTTAACCTAACTTTGAGCGTGTTTAAGTAATAAAAGGAGTGTAAATTTTCGAAAACCAAGACGGTACCGACACAGTTCAATTAACAATAAATTCAATAAACTTTATAGGTCATTGATTTATGTAGTGGTTTTTTCATAAAACCCGATCTTCTGAAGGACTTTTCTTAATTTTTTCGCGATTTTTTTGCCAATAATGCTCCTGCGTCTCACTCAATAACGTTGTGCGTGTAGACTAGCGTCTAACTGCTCACCATTGATACTATCTCTGTCGGATACGAAGCCTGGTGAGACAACGTGATTTTTAGCCAGGCCCACCAGTGAGTTCGAGCCCGCGCAAAGTGTACCCTTAAGTTCCATTTCGACTTTTGTCTACTTAGTGACTTGTTAGGTTTTACTTGTAATATACGGCTGATAGACATAATCATGCCAAATATGGACAGATCTACATAAACACCACCACACCTGGAATTTTCGTGGGCTTGCGGACGGCGACTAATGGGTAGCTCGCTGTCCGGTAAGGACCAAGCCCGGGTCGACGGCGCGTTGTGTTCCACGCGCGCCTTAAAGAGATGTCAGCACAAACCGACGGGGCCCGCAAGGGCCGATGCCTGCCAGGGGTGCGGGTTGTTCGAAAGAGATACCGCCGCCCCTGGCATACAGGCAACTGAGGGAACATGGGTGGGTTTTAGTCAGTAAAAGTCTGACACGCCCGCCTGCTCCACCCAGAGCGCGAGAAGATATTTGATGATTTAAAAAAAAAAACCTGTAATTTTCCGAATCGTTATGCACGGGTTTACGCTATATGGACACTCACATTTAGCCAGTTATGTTCATATCCCACTTAATAGGGGCAAGCCTTTTGCCATCAACCAAAACACAAATTCAAACTCCAGGTTGCTACTGAGAAATTCTTCATAGAAAAACCCAAAAAGTTCACGACCGCACGTCCGCACGGACGTATAAATATCGCAGCGTGATTTTTCGCACACTCGATGTGCATTGCACTACTTAGCGCCGAGAGCAGAAAATTCCACAGAGTATTTTCCGACGCGCTGGGATGCACTCTGTTGGATTCTTAATTCTCGGTTCAATACCAAAGGTTGAAAATCCAATGTGCGACAAAATTCCGCCGCAAAATTTTACGTCTGGAAATTAACCCAGAACTGAGCACTGAGCATCTGGCTCAGCAGCAGCACGCCTTACGACCAATACTGCACACGACCAACGACGAACAATACTTCGCGTAGAATTGGAACTTCAAGCTCACATTGTAAACTTTTAGCCTTAAAGGGTATGATGAAGTCCAGTTGGCCCTTTAACTTTAAAATATTCGGATAGCAGCTGAACGCTTACCCGTTATTTATATCATTGCTAGGAACTGGTCAAATTGAATTGACAAACTTAACTACAGCATATAATCTCAGAAACTAACTAACTCTTCTCAATTTTCCAGGCGCCGACATGTCGTTCCAAGGCGAATACGCGGCGCAAGTCCTGGGCCTCTCCGGGGAAGGCACCCGCGAGGAGGCGGCGCCGTCCCCGCGCCCCGCGTCGCGCCCGCTGTACCCGCTGGACGCGCCCGCCCCGCAGCCCGCGCAGGACGCCTTCCGGAAGGAGGAGAAGGAACAGAACCATGTGAATAAGTTTAATAATGTGAGTTTATCTTTTAACAATAGGTAGTCGTCTTCTGTTGTCAATCGGAGAAGGAAAAAATTCGGAGGCATGTGAGTCCACTAACCTGCTTTTCAATGAGCCCGCTCTCTCTCACTGAGAGGAGGTTTGAATCCCAGCAGTGGGAAAGTTACAGGCCTATTTTCAACGAAAATGTGAGGTTTCTACCTGGGTCTTCATTACAACCCATAGCTTGCTTTATATACAAACATCTCCTTTTATTATGTTGTGGTTGATATCCATCGTGTCTGCAGATAGCCAATCTATATAAATAAAAATGAATGTTGCTAAGCGTAAACTCGATCAACTCGGCAATATTTTTTTCGTATTTTCCTTTAGGCATAAGGAGAGTAAAAAAAAAAAAAACAATTGTGTGGACAATAGTAAAAACAACATTTTGGTACTTTTTATATCGGTAGTACGTTGCCGTGGGATAACTTTTGACATTCACGCGGGCGAAGCCGCTGGCAAAAGCTAGTTTAAAATAATGTTTTAACGGATGAGCGATGTTATTTATGGCAATCATCAAGCATCTTCATCTGCCTGGCATTATTGCTGAAATTAACTAATTCGGTCGTGTGAGGCACACATGATTTATTTAATGTGATAGTTTTAAATTGTTCAAATGTGTTCCTTTCTTACGATATGGTGCCAAATAAACCGTTCCCTTTCTTTCAATAAACTAACACACCTCTTATCATGTATTACAGCAGCGGTTTGGGGGCGCGGGCGCGGGTGGTGGGGGCGCGGGCGGCGGCGCGGGGGGCGGCGGGGGCGCGGGCGGGGGCGGCGCCGCGGAGGAGGAGGGCGGCGTGCTGGACCTGCGCGCGCGCGACCCGTCCGTGATCTCCGTGGGCTCGCAGCACAGCGGGGCCTCCGAGGCTGCGGGCTATCTGGATGCTGTCAGGTGAGGCAAGGGCACGCGTCACTGCCAAGGAGAGGGCATGTGGCACCTCTTTACAAAGCCACTTTACAGAGAAGAAAAACAGCCAAGATCACCAGGCTGATCGCGGAACGTCGTTAGTAGCGTTATATCAATTAACGTTTTGACTTGTAACATGCCTCTATAAAAAAAAAACGTGTTGGGTCGGGGGCTCCTGTCGAGAGTGAAATTTCTACTCTTTCTCGTAATCTCCGAATGTAACGTCGTGTACTCCCCTCGAAAACCATAAAAACAACACCCATGATTTAAAAAGAAAAATCTTTACAGACAGAAGAAAGAATTCATAAACACACACAACCCAACTCGGTTGTGGGAAAGAAATGGCAAGGAAGCCATCGTCAATCGATTAGAAGTCTTCTAAAATGGTTTTGAAAAAAAAAATCTACAAAGAATTAGTTAAGAGTAACATTTATGTTCATAATCCAGAATGCCCTAATGAGGCTGATAAACACATTACCCTCCTTTGCGTCGCGCAGTCGGGTAAATAGCCACATAAATTAATACGTGTATTTCCGCCTGCATTCCAGATCAACAGTATCGGTATACTCTGGCAACTCCAACTCGAGCTCGGACCGGGACATCCTCGACCTGTCGATGCCCGACAAGAACTCCATGACGGAGGTGTGCTACGTGTGCGGCGACGAGTACAAGCGCGGCACGCTCTACAACCTGCACACCAAGGAGCCCAAGGACAAATCGGTAACTATTGCATCATTTGACTGCGGTGTCCCGACCGTGACCGACGACGCCCGAATGCTATGTTCGGGAACACACGAGTGCCGCCTCACTCGCACGCCGCCCGCTATTAACAGTTGCGACGGTGGCAACGAACGTTTTGCCAACTGGCGGCATGTCGTACGTTGTGACGTCACCGCACGCTGTCGGTAGCGTCGTAGCTGACGTATTCAAAGAAAGTATTCGGCCGAAAATGGATTTAGTTTTTAGCTGATATTTCTGGTTCTAGAGTATTGTGGGACTAGAGAACTGTTGTGGTATCTTGTGATCTTAACTTACATTGGATGGCCCTAGTGTGAGTTGTTTTTAACCGTCTTGATCTTTCCGTACGTATCGACCGCATTCGGCGCACAGATTAGGCCTTCACCAATCCAGGGCCAATCGGAGCGCCGAACGCGGTCGATGCGTTACATTGAGATGGTTTAAAGAAACTCACACTAGGGCTTCTGAAAGTCAATTTTAGTGGTTAAAAACGTTCAAATTCTATCTCATCTCAGCGACAATCAATGTCAAAAGCTTATCAAAAGTTGAGGTAAATTAATTGTATTATTGACAGATTGAGGCAGGTTAGAATGCGAACGTTCTTAAAAATACGGGAATTGTCCCTCTGAATTTTGGTCGACGACGTCTCGCTGACTGTTGGTGTTATGTTGCCATAGCTATAAAGTGGGTCGAGGCTATAGTGACCTTTCGCTTGTTTTTACGTAAACATAAACTGCCCATGAAGTTGCCATAGCTGGGACACAGACTCTCGATGAGAGGAACAAGGACGTAATCCACCACGCGGGCCCAGTGCGGGATGGTAGATGTCACATGTCTTCGAATTTTTGGTTCGCCTTTCCGTACGTTGCTGTAAAACCATAACCGAAACAATAAACAAAAAGAAAGAAAATATTAATTCCTTCTTAATAAACAGAGAGAAAAAAAGTTACCTGCAAATAAACAATCCGACTTTACAAAACGTAGGAAGCTCTTGAATTTAGATCGGCTCAAACAGAATTGCGAGTACATGCGGCTATTATCGTTTTGCAAAACAACTCAAACCTGCATTCTGCATGAATATTTGTAATTTCCACTCCGCTCCTATCAAATAAAAATTCCATGAAAATGCTTACTTATTACGAAACTAGCTTTTGCCAACAGCTTCGCGCGCATGGAAGGCGAAAATTATCCCACGGGAACGTACTGTCGGGACAAAAAGTATCCAGTGTTCATTCCAGGTTACAAACTATGTATGTGTGCCAAATTTCATCCAAATCCGTTCAGTCGTTTTTGCGTGATTGAGTAACAAACATACAAACTTTCACATTTCAATATTAGTAGGATATAGTACCTAGGATTTGTGTTATTTCGCTAACACAAAGTATAATTTATTTTTCAAGGAATAGGGAAACCTAAATGATTGACATGTAACAGTGTTTGTATAAATAAACCTATTTACAGAAATAAAATAATTTATCACTTTGCATGACAAAATGACCAGTAAAATCCAGATTTATTGTTATTGTATAGGCATTTTAATGTTGAAGAGATCTTGTTTAAGATAGCATTTAGTGATCACCAAACACTGCCCTATCACAGACACATAATCTTATACCAGTCCCGCGGTCCCAAAACGTCCGTGCGTCATATCCGTGTTTGTACCCGCACTTGTGCAATTTGTTGCAGGCTGTGCAAACATTAGCACAACAATGTGTTCTGTACAATCAATGTGGTGGTGATGAAAGTTTTGGTAGTATTTCAATACATTTTGCCGAATATACAACATGTAACATAACGCAAGACCTCATACACCCCATTTAGAGTATTGAGTTAAAAGCATAATACAATGACCAAAGCTATTTTTATTAAAAAAATCGTGTTGACCTTACATTACTTTATACATTTAAAATTGAGTATTAGTGCCTTTGAATAAGATTTAATTTTCTTTGGCTCAATCGGCGGCAGGTTTAGAAAAATACATACTTCATATTTAAAGTTCCTGAGTTGATGTAGTCAATTATGAACAAACTACTTTGAGGTCTGCGTGTATTCTGTTACATCTTGTCTATAGGTGGTATTCATCGAAATCGGTTTCGGTGTGATCATCAATTTGACCGGTCCTCCGGCGGACGTTTAGCTCCCATTCGAAAATTGACTGTGCACATTTAGAATCGTGTCTGGCTCTGTCGCGAGATATAACGAGAACATAATTTACTATGGACGATGCCGCGAACATGGTAAGTATTTGAGATTTAAAAAAAAAAAAAAATAACTAGTAAAACATATGATGCATCTTGCGAAACGCTTCAATACAGCTTTATTGTAGAATGGAATTGATCGGTGTTTATCACAGACTATCGATTATTTGTCTCTGGAGTTAGGAGTTCCAGCGCCTACATCTAGATGGCGTTAGTAGTAATTTATATTGGTTTCACGGTTAGCATTGAATTGACCCACAGCATCAGGCTTTCTCCCCCCCGAGTGGGTTCCCGCATTGTCGTTGCGGGGGGGCTTAGTAACCGTGGTCTCCCATCCACGGTGAAGCCAAGAGGAACCCAACGGTGGGGCCGCTCGTCAGGGCTTTTGCCTTCAAGCCATTGACGTAGCGGCCAAAAAGTAGGTTGCGGTGATGTCGAATGGGAGGCATCGCGGCTGAGTGTTACGGGCTGTGGTAGAGGAGGAGTACCGGTGCTTCTGAGCAGCGCTCTTCCCTTCCGTGGCCTGGACGGGGCCGCCACCGTTTGATGGCGGACGCGGTGGGGCCGCAGGGGAAGAGGAGTGTCGGTATAGCGTCAGCCGCTCTCCCTATCCTCTGCGGCCGAAAAGTGGTAGACGGGACGGCGCGTTGTGTTCCACACGCGCGCCGTCAAAGATGTCAGCAACCACTGGTGGGGTCCGCAAGGGCCGATGCCTGCCAGGGGTGCGGGTTTGTTCGAAAGAGATACCACGGCCCCTGGCATACGGGCTACTGAGGGAACACGGGTGGGTTTTAGTCAGTAAAAGTCTGACACGCCCTCCTGCTCTACTCAGCAGGAGAAGTCATTTGATGATTTCCCACCCAAAAAAAAAAAAAAAAAAAAGCATCAGGCTTTCTTTAATGGAGAAGGCAACTGTCAAAATGGCGCTATCGCAGCTATATTAAACAGTTCCCAACACAAGCTAATAATACAAGGCGCGAGGTGGATTTATTTTATTTATGCGAAAATTACGCGTTGTTGTGTTCCTAAATACTTTGTCATAATCATCATCATCGTTTCAGCCGAAAGACGTCCACTGCTGGACATAGGCCTGCCCCAAGCTCCGCCACTTCGACCGGTTCTGCGCTTCTCGCATCCAGCGGATTCCTGCGGCCTTCACAAGGTCATCGGTCTATCTTGTGAGAAGCCTTCCAACGCTACGTCTTCCGGTACGCGGTGGCCACTCTAGAACCTTCCGGTCCCATCGGCCATCCGTTCTGCGAGCAATATGCCCTGCCCACTGCCACTTAAGTTTGGCAATTCTTCGAGCTATGTCGGTTGCCTTGGTTCTCCTGCGGATCTCTTCATTCCTGATTCCATCACGTAGGGAAATTCCGAGCATAGCCCTCTCCTTTGATTTGACTTTTAGCCTTCTAATAAGGCCTATTGTGAGCAACCACGTTTCAGTACCATATGTCATCACTGGCAACACGCACTGGTCAAAGACTTTCGTCTTGAGACACTGCGGTATGTGGGACGAGAAGATATTGCGTAGCTTCCCGAACGCTGCCCAGCCGAGTAGGATTCGACGATTGACGTCTTTCTCGAAGTTGGACCTACCTAACTGGACAGTTTGCCCTAGGTAAACATAATCGTCTACAACTTCCGAGTGTAGAGTCTCCGATCTTCATGAGAGTAGGTGTCACATGGGCATTCGACATTACCTTCGTTTTATTCATGTTCATTTTGAGACCCACTCTTTCGGAGACTCTACTGAGGTCATCGAGTATTGTACTGAGGTCCTCTATAGTCTCAGCCATGACTACTATATCGTTGGCAAACCGAAGGTGAGTGATGTATTCTCCATTCATGTTGATGCCAATCCCTCTCCAATCCAGAAACTTGAAGACATCCTGCAGAGCAGCGGTGAACAGTTTCGGAGAGATTTCGTCTCCCTGTCTCACCGCTCGCTGTAGGAGGATAGGTTTCGAAGCCCTATCCTGGAGCCGGACTGACATAGCGGCGTTTTCATACAAACTCTTTAGCACTTCGATGTACCGATAGTCAATTTGGCACCGTTGGAGAGACTGCAGTACAGCCCAAGTCTCGATCGAATCGGAGGCTTTCTAGTAGTCCACAAACGCTAAGCAGAGAGGCAGGTTATATTCTTCGGTTTTCTGTATAACCTGCCGCAGCGTATGAATGTGGTCCACGGTGCTAAAGCCTTTTCGGAATCCGGCTTGTTCGGGAGGCTGGAAGTCGTCAAAACTGCCCGCGAGACGGTTCGTGATGACTCTGGAGAACAGCTTGTAGACATGGCTCAGAAGTGAGGTAAGCCTATAATTCTTAAGCAGGGTGTTGTCGCCCTTCTTGAAGAAGAGTACCACCACACCTCTGTTCCATGCCTGTGGCGTTTTGCCCTCGAGTATGATGGAATCGAACAGCTTCTGGAGGGCCTTAAGAACGGGTTTTCCGCCGGCCCTCAGGAGTTCGGCCGTAATTCCGTCATCACCCGGCGCCTTGTTGTTTTTAAGCTGCTTCAGAGTCATCCTAATCTCGTATAAGCTGACGGCCGGAATGTCTTCAGTATAGTGTCGGGTCAATCTAGCTCTTGGGTCGTTAGCCAAATTCATAAGGGGGTAACTGGTTGACGTGTATAACTGTCCATAGAACTTCTCGATCTGTCTTAACAAAGACTTCGTAATGGGTGTCAAACGATTCTCGAAAGACCTCATAATTAGAAGATTGTGGCTCAATATTCTTAAAGATTTTTAAAATTAAACAGTCTTCACCCATTTACGCCTCTAATTTTAATGTTTCGAACTGGTTTCATGTAGTTTTTCGTCAAAATACTACCATCACACATATGTAGGAATCCGCTAAATTGAAGATGAAGAAAAATATCTGATTTGAATATAAATAGGCATGAAATCGCCCACACACTATTAGCAAGCACGCTCGTTCCTTCTCTTTGTGCAACATGACATGTCTTTTTCTTCCACACTTCTCTATCTTCATCATCTCCGAATTCACACCCTTTCTAACCAAGTTCAAGTTCTTTCTTTCATAACAAATATGGTTTTGTGCCGAAATATTTGCACAGTAGATACACAAAAAGAGGCAACATAAACAATGATAAGATAACCAAACTCTTTCCTCTCCCATCATCGAAGTTAGAACGTCTATCCAAATTAAAAACACGAACTTTACAAACATTATTAATAATATTGATACAGAACAAAGTCCCTAGCAAAAATGCTACAAAAATACATTTAATGTCAAAAATGTTAATTATAAAAAAGGAACATTTACAACGTCAAAGAGCAACCAATACACTTATTTAATTTATAATACTAAGATTTTTTGTCGTTACAAAATTCGTCAATGCTGTAATAGGCTTTATTGATTAACAAAGCCCTGAGTTTATTTTTAAACATGTTCACATTCTGAATATTCTTAAATTCTGCTGGTAATTTGTTAAATAGATTGACAGACTGCACGCGTGACGAGTGTTTGACAACATTAAGCTTTGCCTGCAGAATAGTCGGAACATCTTTTCTACGAGTATCTACTCTATTTTTTCTTTCATCGTCTGTTTCAAACTCACCACACCATATCATCATTCACACAGTCCATCCATCGTTTCTCTTGTCTTCTCCTACTCTTATAGCTATCGACATTCACAGTCAAAATTTACTTCACGACATTATCCTCACTCCTCCGTATTATACGCCCATACCATGACAACCGATTTCCACACATCTTTTCAGTTATATGGAAGTCAATTACTATTTTATATTATTTTCGTGATATAAATATTCCTAAAACTTTGTATGCACAAACGTTATATAAAAACGAATTACGTCTTATTTATACTGTAATTATCAGTAAACACGGAATTAGCTGCGCTGGTTAAAACTGGTTTAATAACTACTTCATTTCGGATAAAGACAATGTCACTTACAGTTGTAAATGTCAGCTACTGACCTACTTCGTATATAATAGAAAGAGACAGACACAGAGAGAGAGAGACAAAATGTGAATAAAATACGCGTTTTTATAACAGAGTCATCTAGTAGTAAGTTTTTAGAAGCGTTCATAAAGTTCTTGCCATCTTGGTGTTCATTTTGACCTCATAATTAGCTTAAGCACCCTCGAAAGCCATGAAGACCATCTTCATCTTTCTGTTTCTTTCTATTATTATATCATAATAAAGTTTTTCATAATAAAGCATTTCATAATAAAGTTGTCATAATAAAGCTTTCTGTTTCTTTCTATTATTATATCGTAATAAGTCCCTTGTGACAAACGTGGTGAAGATCGAGAGTGTGTCGACCAGGGTGGCGTACCTTATACTCAGAATATCCGCAAGATATTCGCTGAAGGTCATACAGGTCTACGCCCCGACCTCGACACACCCCGACGATGAGGTGGAGACCATGTATGAGGATATATCCAAAGCCATGCATGGCTCTAAAACTCATTTCACCGTTGTCATGGGGGACTTCAACGCGAAACTGGGCAAACGGAACGAGGATGAGCTGAGAGTGGGGCAATTTGGAGTTGGACGACGGAACCACCGGGGTCACTTACTGGCCAGTTTTATGGAGAAGGAAGGCCTCTTCATGATGAACTCCTTCTTCAGAAACGGGAGCACAGAAAGTGGACCTGGCAGAGCCCTGATGGTGCAACTAAAAACGAGATTGACTTCATTATGTCGACGAAGAAGCAAATATTCAATGATGTCTCTGTGATCAACGCGGTGAAAACCGGAAGCGATCACCGCATGGTAAGAGGCACATTGAATATCAACATCAAGCTAGAAAGATGTCGACTAATGAAGTCTACGCTCCGTCCAGCACCGATCCAGGTCCAAAACCCCGAGAGCTTTCAGCTCGAACTCCAGAATCGTTTCGAATGCCTAGGGAGCTCCGTGGACGATTATAACGATGGGTTCGTGGAAACTGTCCATACGGTCGGGTCTAAGTTCTTCAAGACCCGCCGTACTAATGGCAAAAAGAAACTCTCTGATCCTACTCTGCAGCTAATGGAGGAGAGGCGTGAAATGATCCTGCAGTCTTCAGACGACGCGCTAAAGTACCGACAGCTCAATAGACAGATATCTAAGGCCTTGAAAAGCGACCTTCGCCGTTTTAATACGGACCGCATAAAGGACGCGATAGAGCGGAACAAGGGCTCCAAGGTCTTTTCAAGAGATCTGTCTATTGGGCAGAGTCAGCTTGCGAAACTGAAGACCAATGATGGCAGGATCGTTTCCTCCAAGCCGGAGCTGTTGAGAGAGATCGAGAGTTTCTATGGGCAGTTATACACGTCAACAAGCAACCCCGTTACGGATCTGGCTAACGACCCAAGAGCCAGATTGACCCGACACTACACCGAAGATATCCCGGACGTTAGCTTGTACGAGATTAGGATGGCTCTGAAGCAGCTAAAAAACAACAAGGCGCCGGGTGATGACGGAGTCACGGCCGAACTCCTGAGGGCCGGCGGAAAACCCGTTCTTAAGGCCCTCCAGAAGCTGTTTGATTCCGTCATACTCGAGGGCAAAACGCCACAGGCATGGAACAGAGGTGTGGTGGTACTTTTCTTTAAGAAGGGTGATAATACTCTTCTTAAGAATTATAGGCCCATCTCACTTCTGAGCCATGTCTACAAGCTGTTTTCGAGAGTCATCACGAACCGTCTCGCGCGCAGGTTTGACGACTTCCAGCCTCCCGAACAAGCCGGATTCCGTAAAGGCTTTAGCACCGTAGACCACATACATACGCTGCGGCAGGTTATACAGAAGACCGAAGAGTATAACCTGCCTCTCTGCTTAGCGTTTGTGGACTACGAAAAAGCCTTCGATTCGATCGAGACATGGGCTGTACTGCAGTCTCTTCAACGGTGCCAGATCGACTATCGGTACATCGAGGTGCTGAAGTGTCTGTATGAAAACGCCACTATGTCAGTCCGACTCCAGGACCGGACTTCGAAACCTATCCTTCTGCAGCGAGGTGTGAGACAGGGAGATGTTATCTCTCCGAAACTGTTCACCGCTGCACTGGAGGATGTCTTCAAGGTTCTGGACTGGAAAGGGGCTGGCATCAACATCAATGGCGAGTACATCACTCACCTTCGGTTTGCCGATGACATAGTCGTCATGGCTGAGACCATGGAGGACCTCAGTGCAATGCTCGATGACCTCAGTAGAGCTTCCGAAAGAGTGGGTCTTAAAATGAACATGGAGAAGACAAAGGTCATGTCGAATGCCCATGTAACACCCACTCCCATGACGATCGGAGGCGCTACACTCGAAGTTGTGACCGAGTACGTTTACCTAGGACAGACTGTCCAGTTAGGTAAGTCCAACTTCGAGAAAGAGGTCAATCGTCGAATCCGACTCGGCTGGGCAGCGTTCGGGAGGCTTCGCAATATCTTCTCGTCCCAAATACCACAGTGTCTCAAGACGAAAGTCTTTGACCAGTGTGTGTTGCCAGTGATGACCTATGGTACAGAGACGTGGTCGCTCACAATGGGCCTTATCAGAAGGCTTAAAGTCACCCAAAGGGCAATGGAGAGGGCTATGCTCGGAGTTTCTCTACGCGATCGAATCAGAAATGAAGAGATCCGCAGGAGAACCAAGGTAACCGACATAGCCCGAAGAATTGCCAAACTTAAGTGGCAGTGGGCAGGGCACATTGCTCGCAGAACAGATGGCCGATGGGGCCGAAAGGTTCTGGAGTGGCGACCGCGTACCGGAAGACGTAGAGTAGGAAGGCCTCCCACAAGGTGGACCGATGACCTTGCGAAGACCGCGGGTATCCGCTGGATGTGGGAAGCACAAGACCGGTCGAAGTGGAGGAGCCTGGGGGAGGCCTATGTCCAGCAGTGGACGTCTTTCGGCTGATATGATGATGATGATGATGAATAAAGAAAGTAGCATGGAGGGGGCACAACGCTTTTTCGTTAAGTGACTATTTCTACCAGTTTACTACCGCAAGCTGCGTTGAAGAACTTCGTTCCATTAACAGACACGAAGCATTGTCAAGTGACATTAAAATAAAGTTTTATTTTTTAATCTGCGCCCGCGAAAGTAGCGGCTTGTGTCGATAATTTCATTTCTTTTTTTTTGCATCTAGTCTATGCATGTCTCTCTAATAGCTTGAAAGTACTGGATAATGACAAAGAAATGTCTCTGTAACCGATCAACTTAAATCTTCCTAATGTAACAGCCATTTTGCGTCTAAACCAGAAAGAAAAGAATAAACCAATAATTTAATTTTCTACATTACTTCTAATTTGTTTAACGTTGATCACAAAATGCTTTTATAATTTGTGCAAAATTTCATGTTTCTTCCCAGCGGTATAGGCTATGCGTTGTTTGTCAGTGAATCAATGAATTTAAGATTTTTGTTAAGCAGATTCGTTAGACCAAGAAATTCACAAACCACCACAACCGGGCCACTGGTCTGACGTCACCAATCAACGCTCGCTCAGCAGTGACTATATATAGGCAATAAATTGAAATATCTCCGTAGAGGCTATCGGGGCCAGCGGGGCTGGCCATAGGCCGCAGGCTATCACGCAGTGGAAAATATCGCAGCGTTGTCTTGTCGCTGACCTTGCGATCTTGGTTCACGGGTTATCTGTGTGACGTGGCCGGTGGTAGAGTGGGCACCCAAGTTCCGTTTAATCTTACACAGGAAAATATTTATTAAGGATAAAACATAATTATTTTCACTCATGAAAATACATAGAACATTAAAAAAAACACAAGGACTACGAAGGGAAGTAGGACATATCGCTACGTTGTCTTTCCGCTCACCTCTCCGTCCTAATTTAGGGTTATCTGTGTGACGTGCCCGGTAGAGTGGACATCCGAGATTTTGTGTTCTTGGAAATGAAATAGTTTGTTGGTCTTTGGAACATATTACGATACGAAGTCATAATAGTTCACAAAATGAAGAAACATGTCTGTTTTTGGTGCTACTTGATTAGTTTAGATCTTTTTAGATCTTTTGCTTTAGCTTGATAAGAAGCAAGCTCCTCCAATCATTAGCACGATGTCATTTCACAACTACGATTGCAATGCTAGGGGCAAAAACTCGCAGGTCGCGTTTTGACTTTGCTTTTGCGTTTTGAGTTGCAGATAATAACGTTATTGTTAGAAAATTATCTCGGTATCTTTAATATTTCACCGGATACGGTGAAGAGGACTATTTAGGGCGGCAGGGATGTCGACGCGCAATCAGACACCATGAATCCCCCCCCCCCCCCCAGCGCAGAAATTTTACGATGGTTATATAAAAAGAAACTGCTGTCTCATAGAAAAGTGCAATACCAACGCAGTTTAAATGTATGGCAGAGCAAACTTTATTATAACCGACGAAATGTTTCAACGCAATCAGTACATGATTCTGAACTGCCCCTGGTCCAGAATGTCCCCCCGCTACCCTGTATAGTATTTGGTTTCTGTATTACGTATATAATTGCCAGCAAAAAGTTGCAAAGCAATTACAACAACACACATTTTTTTCTAAGTAACAATTTAAAATTACTCTCTGAACTTGACTCGTTGACCGTGCTCTCTCATAATTACTGAGAACAGTCGTTACCCTCATGACGAGCTGTATAGTTTAATCGTGTGTTTATTTCATGGTTCTGTATCAATATGGTCTCTTAGTATGGTACTTATTATTGGCGTCAGCAGAAGTTTTGGTTCTATTAAAATCTGTTATATAAAAATATATAGTTCGATGTAATCTAATTCTATGATTCTAGCTTGTATGTTGCTTTTTTTGACGATTGTGAGGTATCCGTTCGATTCTCATTTCGGGTAAAGTTTCAGTAAGGTTTTCTAACAAGACATTCGGGAATTTGGCCTTAATTACATGGGTATTTCTAGAGCTGCCGAAATGTAAAATACCTCTGCTAACCTCTCCAGCGAAAAGGTACGGCACATTACATACTAGCAACGTATCATTATAATAGCAAGAGACAGAGAGAAAAAGTAAGAGGGAAATAGAGAGAGAGAAATGCAATGCATGTTTTTAATATCAGAGTTATCTAGTATACGTTTTTAGAAGCTTTCATAAAGTGATCGCCATCTTGGATTTTCATTTTGACTTTAGCACCCTGGAAAACCGTGAAAACGACGACACCCATGACAAATAAAAACACGAACATTTTTGTATAGCGCTAAACACGGTTTATCTAAGTGCCAATGACATTTTCATAATCACCATGCTTGCATGACTTACATATAGCGTAAGTTGTTATCATCTTCTAGAAATAATCCGTTCGGTGCCATTACGAGATACGTAATGTCGCCAATTTTTGTGAGAAACAACACAACAACACTAGTTCGAACACATTTCAAACTGATAGCGTCCCGTAATAAATGAACAAAAATAAAACACCCAACAATAGTGACCCCCTACATATCGGGAGCAATAAAGTAAATAATTATAGTATAATGATAACAATAAACGTACCCGTTATCTAGCTGATGCACTGCCGACCCCTATTACTGTGGCAGTGTTAAAATACCGCGCCGTTCTACGTGGTATTAACATTGTAGTTAATTTACATCAATTTCTGTTTAACGCAGTTAAATGTTTAAAGGTTAGATGGGTGAACAAGGTTAGTTCGTTATTAACTAACTTCTGCCTGCGATTTCGTTCGCGTAATTTGTAAAACTCATAGCCCCCGACCCGCCGCGTCGCATCGCCAGCCCCCGCTTATTACTTCATTTTCGATTAGCGTTTTTTCTGAAATTTTACCCGACTGCGCCAAAAGGAGGGTTATGTTTTTCGAGTGCATGTACGTATATTTCATTGGCGCGCTCTGTAGCCTAAACTAGGCTTGATCGATTTCAGCTTGTGAGGTGCCATTAGATTTGTCTTAATGAGGTTTTTTTTATGATTATTCAAGCCACCAGTTGGCGCCGCTTTGACAAGAGGTCTTCCAGTTCGACAATGAACTTAAAATGTTTGATGTCATTCGTTTCGTTCATTCGTTCACCATTCAGTCTGTAGGAGCTTTGACACTTGACAGGTGCCCGGACCTGACGTCTCAGTGCTGCCATCTAGTGAACGTCATTTCAGAAAGCCCTCATTGTGAGAGTGACACTGGTTATATCCAATAAAGTTCGTAATTGTTTTTAAGGAGATGCCTCCGACTGCATGAGATTGCTTATAGTATTCAGTCTAATAGTCATCCTTTTAAAACAAGTTACTTGTTTCCATCTTTTTTAATTAAAGTTCACTTTTTAGGCAGTCGGGTTTTTTGATTATGTGAATTATTTTCGTTAGGGTTGTTGCGTGATGTTAAATCTTGAGTTTTCCTCGAGTAATTGGGCTAACAACTGTGACAAATACTTTTTCAAAACCGGCTGGTAGTCCAGAGATAAGCGTGTTCAAACAAAAATAAAACACCGTTTTTCTATCGGGTCTTAATAGCCAGACAGACAGACGCAGACAGACGGACAACGAAATGATGCTATGGGTTCCGTTTTTTTTCGTTTGAGATATGTAACGTTCCATGTATACACTTATACAGCATTGTTTCAATTTATTCTTTTACTATTAATACACCACACTTGGTTTAGTTCTCTTTAGCCTACGCACTATGTCCGTGTTGTCTGGTAGCTGGATTGCTTCTACATTCACATGAAAGAAATATTATAGTGTTTCCGTGTAAAAAATACGTTTAATTGGTAAGTATTTCTGAACTTTATCTATCATTATTTATTTCATGAAAGTAATTTTAATGTTTTTTTTTTATTTTTATTACTTAATGGGCCTGCTCTTAATCTTGATCACGCTTGTTGGGAAGCGATTGATGAGGTCTGTTATGGACCGAGTGTGCCCAGACAGGGGCATACCAGTAGAAAATGGCGCCCAGGGCACGCACCACATTGGCGTCCCCCTTCGTAAATGATCTTCTCGCTCTACACTGAGCAAAGCTAGGTCGCATAACCTTTCTTGACCAGATTACAGCCTTCAATAACGAAGGTATTATTTTCAATTTGCTTGAAAATCACTCGCAACTTGCATTGCCGCTTTTAAGCAGAATTTTAATAGAAATGGGCATCTTTGGTAAGGCGCTTTCATGCCCCCCCATGCTGCACAATAAATACAAGTAGCTCTTTAGATTTCTTAGATATCACAGTATGGGATGGTTCATTGAAGTTTTTTTGGCAACGTTTCGCGCCTCCCTTTAATAGGCGCCCAGGGCTCGTGCCCTGCCTGCCCCACCCTAGTTACGCCTCTGTGCCCAGAAGTTGCCTGTTCACTCTTGTTTTGAAGGTGGACGGGTTAAATATGGAAGGGAACACAGACGCAAGCAGAGAGTTCCACACTTTGGCTGTGCGCAATAAATGACCATCTTTATATACCAAGACCCCTCCGTGCCTCGGAAAGCACGTTAAGCCGTTGATCCCGGCTATCATTCGTGGATCTTTGACAGTCGTTACGGGTCGTCAGAACACCGAATGTCTGACAACCAGTCTTATCAAGGGGTATCGTATAACCCAGTAACTGGGTTGGGGAGGTTTGATAGGCAGTCGCTCTATACTGGTATTCAGTTGCATCCGGTTAGACTAGAAGCCGACCCCAACATAGTTGGGAAAAGGCAAGGCAGATGATGATGATGATATAATTTTATGTATGCAAAATATTGTAAACATTTTAAAAGATAAACGGTATATTCTTTTGCCCATTCTTCTGCTTTTGGTAGTGGCGATTAGAATCAATTCAATCTATATATACATATAAAAATGAATCGCCGAAATGTATGTACGCGCATAACTTCCGAACGACTGCACCAAATTGGATGATTCTTTTTTTATGTATTCCTTATTGTCAGGACAAGGTCTGTATAGCTAATGCCAATTCAATATTCATAGCTAAGACAGGACAACGTCTGTTGGGTCAGCTAGTTTTCTAATAAATGTTGATAATCAAAAGTGCCTTTGAACGTATGTATGGAAGTAGAAGATATATTGCGGCGACAACAAATAACGATAAGTAAAGAGAATGATAATTCACGGAAAATTAACGGACACACTCACTGTTTACATAATTATAAATAGTTTTTATTCCATTGATAATAAGTAGGTATGTGATTGTTAGTAAATAAGTCAATTGGGTCACTTGATACGGATATTTTTGGCTTTAATTAGAAAAATAGTATGTTTTTCGTTGACATCAGATGACTGAGATTTATTGCTAAATATTTTATCAATTCGAGAGTCTTTTACAGTAAATAAGCTATTTAGATTATAGTGTAGCCTTTGTTGAGGGGTTTGTGGATAAGTAGGTGCTAACAACCGCACAGTTCGGTCGATCAGGTTAAGCTGTGCTTGACGCGGTTGGTCCGTGGATGGGTGACCATCTTTATATACCAAAACCCCTCTGTGCCTCGGAAAGCACATTAAGCCGTTGGTTACGGTTGTCATCTTTGACAGTCGTTACGGGTCGTCAGAAGCCCGAAAGCCTGACAATTAGTCTTACAAAGGGTTATCGTATTACCCAGTAACTGGGTTGTGGAGGTTAGATGGCAGTCGCTCCATGTAAAGTACTGGTATTCCGACCACAGCATAGTTGGGAAAGGGCAGGCAGATGATAGCCCAGTGGTAACGGCCGCGACTTACGAGTTTGTAGTTCGTGCGTTCGAACCCAGCCAGGCGCATTACTTTGTGTAAATAATTTCATCACCACTGCTCTCAAACGGTGAAGGAAAACATCGTGAAGAAACCGGCATGTCCTAGAACTAAAAAATTCGAAGACATGTGACATCTACCAACCCGCTCTGGGCCTGCTTGGTGGATTACGGCCCACTCCCTCTCACGGAGAGGAGGCCTGTGTCCCAGCAGTGGGAACGTTATAGTCTGAGTGTGTTGATGAGAGGCAGATGATGAGTGCAGCTCTTTGTTATTATTTTTCTGTCCTGAAAGTGACTCACTATTTCTGTGGCTATTTCATTACAGCTTTGCTATGACGCAGTTCAAAGGTTATCAATATGCAACTATGTATCAAAGAAGAACAATGCATTCGGAATCCCATGTTGTTGACCTTTCTGTCAGATAGGCCTTTGATCTATTAGTAATCATGATAAAACAAAAAAATATAATATTGCTAAGGCCACGGGCGGCCCAGAACGCGGTGGCGAGGTGTCCTGGACGCGTACCACGAGGTGGCTCAGGAAAAGAGGTCCTGGATGGACTTGGGGAGGACTTTGCCAAGCAGCAGGACAGTATATGCTAAACAAAACAAAACAATGGCTAGTGTCTTTATTTTTATTTAAATTATCCGGCTTTCAACTACTTTTTGTAGCTGGTGGAATATGTAAAAATAGTCATCTCGAATCGCGATACTTTATTAGCCATACATATTCGACTTTTCTTTTCTGACATGACGTCATCACGATGTTACTGACATCGGTGAAGGCAAACATTGTGGGGAAACCTGGACATAAAGGTAAGTAATATAAGTTTGAAATCGCCAATACGTCTTAAGTAGGCGATCAATGCTCGCGCCTTCTCTTTAAGAAGACAGGCTGATATTATTAAATGTACAGTTGCCAGCACATCAAGCTACCCCAATCTGTCAAATTTCTTTGATAGATTTTCAACTTTATCACATAAGCATAAGGTTCATATTCAATTGAGAAAATTTGACAGTTTGGAGTAGCTTGATGTGCTGGCGTCTGTACATCCTTTAATCTGTATTGCAATCCATAATGGACACATAAAGGTGGCAAGCTTTAATAAATAGATGCAATTATGGATCCTGCCGGGCACAGTTAAAAAAAAAATAGTGGTGTGGAAGATCGCTTTTATGATTTTCCATCATCATCATCTGCCTAGCATTTTCCCAACTATGTAGGGGTCGGCTTCCAGTCTAACCGGATGGAGCTGAATACCAGTATTTTACATGAAGCGACTGCCTATCTGACCTCCACAACCCAGTTACTGAGTAATACGATACCCCTTGGTAAGACTGGTGGTCACACTTGCGAGCTTTCGATGACCCGTAACGACTATCAAAGATCTACGAATGACAGCCGGGGCCAATGGCTCAACGTGCTTTCTGTACATAATTTTCCTTATAAATAACAAATAAAAAATTAAAATCAAAAGTAATTTATTCTAACTAGGCTGAGAGTCAGCACTTTTTGGACGTCAAAATTACATAAGACAGTCCCCCAAAACGCCCGCCCTTTTGCTGTGAAGAAGAGGCGTAACAAACACTCCAGTAGTAAATTATTTCCTATCTGTTTTTTACAACAGTATTTGTTATAATATATTATCAGTCATGATGATTACAGATACTTTTCTAGTCACATGCTTCCAATAAAATAACAATTTCTCATGAAAGGTGGTGTGCGTGTGAGCCACGCACTTGTTATCGTCATGTTTTCATTGACCCATGCACTTTGTGCAGATGTTTACTTACAAACAGACGGCGCATTAATGTGTTCTTATTATTAACTTCTGGTAGGGATGGCGGAATAATTCACATAAATAACTTTAAGGCTTCTGAAACAAAAAACATGTCAGCATATATAAAAAACTTTAAAAAAAACCGACTTCCAAAAAACACTAGAAAGTGAAAAATAACTTTAATTTCGGAATTCGGTGACATTGGATATGTATTTTATAAATTTCTTGTCACCGCCTTCCGAATTAAAGTAATTTTTCACTTTCTAGTGTTTCTTGGAAGTCGGTTGTTTTTTTTGTTGATAAAAGTTTTTATTTTTCACTTTTTAACTATAGTACCTACCCTACACCAATTCGAAATTTCATCGTCCTTGGGGTCAAAACAATGCATATTTATGCCATAGCAGCAATCTTTCGAAATAAACCCCTTTCGAACAAAAAAAGAATTTTGCAAATCGGTCTTATGACGGAGTTATGCCCGAACCTCCACCTAACTCCTTACCGTTAAAGAGTTGCACCTTCCTTCATCAGCTCAGCGTCATGAGATGATGATGACCATACGCCAGAAGTCGGTTAATGTAAATCAAATCAAAAGTCATTTATTAAATTATAGGCTGAGAATCAGCACTTTTCGAACGTCAAAATTACACAAGGCAGTCCCTCAAAACGCCCGCCCTTTACCACTTCCTAGTGCTTAACAATTTACCAAAAAAAAAAAAATAATTACAAGTTTTTGACATTGATTGTCGCTGCGATGGGATTGTCGCTTGAATTGGAAATTTATTTAGTACGACAATTGGGCTATACATGTCCTGTAATAATAGTTATCACAAGGGTTATTTTAGCAATAATTTGAATACAAGGATCTTTCTTCTGATTTATGGTCCTGGCGTCAGAATCAAAGTCATATCAAGATTTAGTTGAAACCTTGGTACATTTCTCTACTTAGTTTCTCATTGAATAAAGACTGTTGACCCCAATTCGGGTCGCATCACGACAAGGTCTAGTGCAAAATTGACATCATTAATACATATAATGTAAAACATTACTCTTGAACCATTTATCGTGTGACTGTACAAAAAAAAAAATATTTACATAACAGCGATAATCTAATTGAGTACATAGCAACCGTTGGTATAAAAATAGGAGCCGTGAATTATTTGCGTCATTATGTTGTAATAAAATATTTGTGAAGTTATAATGAACTTGATCAATATGTAGCCACTGGTGCATTTGGATCTAATCTTAACTGATAGTTCCGTACATAATAATACGTGAAGCAAAAACTTTGTACCCTTTTTACGAAAATTACGCTGACGGAGGAGTATAAAATTCGGCACAGCTTTTTTTTTTTTGGGTGGGATATCATCAAATAACTTCTCCCGCTCTGGGTGGAGCAGGAGGGCGTGTTAGACTTTTACTGACTAAAACCCACCCGTGTTCCTTCAGTAGCCCGTATGCCAGGGGCTGTGGTATCTCTTTCGAACACACCCGCACCCCTGGCAGGCATCGGCCCTTGCGGGCCCCATCATTTTTTGTGCTGACATCTCTTTGAGGCGCGCGTGGAACACAACGCGCCGTCGACTTGGGCTTGGTGCTTACCGGACAGCGAGCTACCCATTACTCGCCGTCCGCAAGCCCATGCCTACGGTGGCCGGAAATCGGCCTGAGATTCCCGAAGCCCAGGGCGTCTCCGTATCCTGCGGCGACTAGGGTCGCGAGGGCGCATATGCTGCCTCTCCCTTACGTGCGCCGCCTCCCTCTTCGCGAGCATTACTGCTTCGCTGAAGGAGGTGACGGCTACCCATGGCCTGGATCAGGGCCGGACGCGAGAGATCGCCGCCGCCGATCGCCTCCACGAGGACACGGTGGTGTTCCGCCCAAGCCGGGCAGACCGCCACCGTGTGCTCCACCGTGTCCTCAGGGTGATCTTCGCAGTTGAAACACCCGGGCGTTTCCTCCCGCCCTGTCCGAAACAGGAACGTCCCGAAACAGCCGTGTCCGGTGAGGACCTGCGTCAGGCGGAAGGTGAGGACGCCATGCCGCCTCTCAAGCCACTCCTCAAAGAGGGGACTTACCGCCGCAATCGTGGCGTGCCCAAATTCGGCACAGTTAAAGTTTATGTGGAGAAGTAGCGCAGAAAGCTAATATAAAATAATGCATTAGAAATACATTGAATTTTAAATGAATTATGGGTGAATTTCGACCACTGGGCGACTACTCGTAAAAGAAGATGAATTGTTTTCTGAAGATTTGGAGTGCCAGAATATGCCAAATATCAATAATTTTGGTGACATTTCCATTTTGAAAGCCTCTCTTTGGATGACTTGAAAGTGAAAACGGACGCCCCATTTCGACATGACATTGAGTAAGCATAGCTGTACTGTTGATAATTTTTATACTTGCTCCGTTTCGGTAGCTACGATCGTTTTGTATCTTTACACATCGAACCCCGGTGATACCGTTGTTGAGAAGGCTCGATAACATTTGAGTCACGTGACTGGGAAAGAGCGTTTGAATGTCGAATCGCACTTATGCACTAAATGTTAACACCAATGCTCGTTATTCGTATTGTATAACGACATGTTTCCATATAAAGTTTCTCCGTAGGACTTTATAGGTCGCATCTTATCACTAGCCGATCTGTTGTTTCTGTCGAACTCCCACGCAAGAAGGTATCAGTTTATGCGTTCTCTTTCTATTACGAATATATACGGTGGCTCGTTTACCAGAGGTCCAAAATGATTTTATACGAGTCCCTTTTTAAGTGTTTATCGAAATATTCTTGCAAAATAGTTAGCAATCCATAAGATTTATAAAAAACTACTCGGAAGTTTTTGCCACACTCCAGTTTAAAAATTTTAGTGCCCGAAAATCTGGAAGGAATTATGTCGAAATGTTTACATTTCAGCTAAGTTTCTCCTTAACTATAAATAAGCGCTAAACATACAAGGGGGTGTTTCGGAAAGCCCTTGGCCAGAGGCTTGTAAAAAGTCGCTTTGGACCGCCGTAAACGGGGCACCAGGCCATAGCATAGAGCATAATCAGCTTATACAGGAAAAGTTTATATCCAGTTCGCAAATTTTTACCATGAATTCAGCATATCATTCTAGAGCCCCTTGCGCAGAAATTTTTCGCCGGTTATACAAACAAAAAACAGCTGTTCTATACATTTTGACCGCGTAGGTATTGCACTTTTCTATTAAACAGCTGTTTTTTTTGTATAATCGGCGAAAAATTTCTGCGCAAGGGGCTCTAGAATGATATGCTGAATTCATGGTTAAAATTTGCGCATTGGATAAAAACTTATCCTGTATGCACGCCGTGCACCTAGCTTCTGACGTTTCATAAGTGCCCATGCAGGTTTATGTGAAATATTTTTTATGATTCCTACTGCTGTGACACAGGCCTGTTTGTAAGAGGGAGTGGGCGTTATTCCACTACGCGGGCGATATGCGGGTTGGCAGCTGATGTCACATGTCTTCGATTTTTATTCTAAGATATTTCGGTTTCCTTACAATGTTTACCTTCGCCACCAGGCCACTGTTTGTATTTACTGAGGCCTGTACAATATTTTTATTAAAACAAACCCACTTACACCCAAGCCCTACTCAGTAATCGGCTGGAGGTCTTTATAGTCGCTGTGGTCACCGAGAGCTCTTATCGGGTCAGGAGTCGGCGGGTCAGCTCCGAGACTGTAACTACTGTCAATATTATATTATTGATAGTGGAGTACTCGTCAGTCGAGCGGTGCTTTGTACGACTGTTGGTTACGGGTTATGGTATTCGAACACCAAGTTCTGATTAGTAGTAGGTATTTCAGTAAAACTTAGATTTACAAGGAAAGCCAAGCCGTACGTGGATTTTACACTCCACGGTATTCTATAAACGTTTCTGATTTAACCGCCATTATTTTGTACGCTTATACGACGGCACCATTTCAAGCATTCGATTCAGCGTCGTTGACGTGGCTTAGATACTGTGTATACACTTTGTAAGATAGTTAACGCAAGACTCATAACATCCCAATTAGAGTATTGAGTTAAAAGCATAATACCATGACTAAAACTTAAAAAAAAACTACATGTTAGTATTAAAAAAATCGTTTTGACACTATGCGTTTAAAATTGAGTCTTATCGCCTTGAAATAAGATTGAATTTTCATTGGTTCTATCGGCTGTAGGTATATTAAATCACATATTTTTTTGAAAAATATCGCCACCCAAATTAAAATCACTGAAATCAATTCAGTAGTTAATTATGGCGTTGCTTTGGGGAATCCTATATCCAGCAGTGGACGTCTTTCTATCAGCTGAAATGATGATGATGTCTAAATTATCAACAAACTACGTATACATTAAGAGGAGAAGAATCATCATTCTCCTCTCTTATCCCAATTTATTTGTGGTCGTCGCAACATGTATTTTTCTTCCATACTATTAGACGTCATCTCGGTGTTTACCACCTTTCTAGCTATATTGTCATTCTCATTCACACAGTCCAGCCATCGGCGTCCCCCTACTCTTATAGCCATAGATATCCATATTCAAAACTTTCCTCGCGACATTTTGTCTCTAACCATTTTCATCTTTCCTCATATTTGTAAATTAACCACATTGTAAATACATATTCGTGTAGAAATAACAGATTATGAAGACGAAACCTTTATCTAAAATGAATCTGGTTTTTCTTTATGTATGCGAGTAATTTGGATGTATCTGTCTAATGTGAACCGTGTGTATTTCAGAACAAGCAGGCGTACTTCCCTATCTTCGGCGAGCAGCACCCGCGGCCGCCGCGCTCGCGGCCCAAGGACGCGCAGGGCACCGTGCGCGCCTGCGCCGCCTGCCACCACCACCTGCTGCAGCAGTGGAACGCCTACCAGGTCGGTGTCTACTGACGTGTGGCTGGCGACAATACTCACGCGAAACAGATTTAAAACATCCTACTGTCTCTGTCATCTTCAAACGATACACAGAAACAGACGATGTTTTAAATTCGCTTAGCGATAAACGCTTTTAGTAATTTGTGATGCAAGTTGACCTAGGACTACGAAATGCGCTCTTACTACTACGAAATACGGACTGAAATGAAATTGTTTATTCAGTTAATAAGATTTCGGAATCACTTTTACACGTCTTTATTATAATAAAAATGTGGAATTGTGAGCTACGTGGAGTCAACAATATAACATCAGGCCTGGTTCACGAAGGTTTGGGTAGAGATGTTCCTAAAGTACACCCACGACTTGCCAGTTATTTTTGCTTGTTTGTTTGTTATATTGTCTGAGAAGAAATGGCGAAACAAACTCAAGGGTCAAAGTCTCTTTTAAAGACCGGACATAATCTTGGTCAGATCACCTATGAATATAATGTAAATTAGTGCTTCAAATGGTCTTTTGAAGATCCACACAGATTTGAGTACAGGAGTCCAGTCAATGCAAGCACTTGTACGGAATCCTGTAACTCAACTCGGAACTTGAGGGGCTCAATGACTCGACGAACAATACCAAAGTAATGACGTTTCGGTAGGTATAAAGTACTCAAAACCGCCAGACCAACATTAACAACAGAGAAAAAAACACCCACGTAGTTGACGTAGTACATGGCTGATATAAAGAGAGAACCTCTCCTGTCAGGAGTATGTATTTCTATACACAAGATATTACTGTAACAAATTGAATGGAATGATGATTTCAATATGAACGCAATTTACAGTGGTACCCTTACCAATAATCAACAAAAAATGGGACGAATTTTTATGACTTTAGAAGAAGAGTATTTCGGAGATCCGTTATGCTTAACCTATTGGTGCAAAATTATCTTTATATCTAGCAATTATAGTTCAATCTGGTTTTAAGGTACACTCGCGGACAATATCGGTTAATCGGTTTTCACCCTTATGCCTTAACCAATAAGTTTGTAAAGTGATCAACTGCAAGCGTCCGCGATAATACACAACTGCAAATAAAACGAATAAACATAAGCCAAAAATAGTCTTTAAGAATTGTGTCCCAACGTAACAAGTTTCAAACACACTATACAAACACATCACTTCACTTAGTGTAGACACAGTTGCGTATGCGCACACATTACGAACAATACTAAGTTATTGTGTGACTTTATCGTGGGTAGCTAAAGAAAGTTCTTAAGGTTTACATGAGTACTTCAAGTACGTGGTTGACAGCATTTACCAAGTGTTTGTATTATCTTGTAATACTAGCTAAACTACACATCTATACATACAATACAATAAATGTTACATACAAAGAAATAAAATTAAAGTGTCTGTTTGTAATGGCAAAATAGCAGCGTATTGCTAAATGCATATGTACGAGTATGTATGTTTGTAACAAAAAAAAAAAAACAAAAAACAGTTGTTAATATTTTTGTCTGTCTGTCTGGCTTGTGTGTTTGTTCCAGTTATTCTCCAAACGGCTGAACAAATTTTGGCAGGGATTTCACTGGCCGCTAGTTTAGCTAACTTTTTGTCCCGGTAGCTCATCTCTGTGGGTTCATTTCCTACATCCAATCGGGAAAAGCCGCGGGAAACAGCTAGTATTCACATATACACTGCGGGAAAAAACATTTAAGGCTGAACCTCCACTAGCGTCAGGCGTATGGCTAACATCAGCATTTTTGTTAATAAACTTTAGTCAAAGAAAAGAACTGAATTTAACAACAGAATACCTTTATAATTCATTTGGGAGTTGCTAGTGCCTGAGAACAGATACAGCCAATTAACATGATTCCGTATCATCTCGGGGCTATCGCCATATTGTATAACAAATTAAAAACTCCAAAATCATGCTTGAAAATTTGATTTGCGTCTCAAATTTTTCATGCACACAATACACACCCCCTCCACACATAATGATGTTCTAACAACCTCTAATTATTACGTCACAAACTTATACCTCTATCCCTTTTCTAACATATTCACGTTAGAGTGAGACAGCACCAATCAAGTACCAACGTCGCGAGATAATCTCAGCTTACGTAAATATTATTGAATAGACTTGTAAATACTCTATAT
This sequence comes from Polymixis flavicincta, assembly GCA_949987655.1. Taxonomy (NCBI): domain Eukaryota; kingdom Metazoa; phylum Arthropoda; class Insecta; order Lepidoptera; family Noctuidae; genus Polymixis; species Polymixis flavicincta. The sequence goes on along the minus strand of OX465188.1, from coordinate 23,483,895 downwards.
TGGTATATATTACTATATATTTACACTGGACGTTTGTCGAGTTAAGTGCATTAGCTTGTGTTATGTAAGTGAAGTGTAAATTATATATAATTTTATTAAAAAAGGGGGAGTGTCGGGCGTGGATATACAACATACATATAAATTTGGTAATGTATCGAAATTAAAGCCTTTGTAGTCGTGTTTTTATTATTTGTGAAACTATTATTGTGGATTGTGAAAACCGGATTTTATGTAGACGACCTAACTCAATTTGGTTTTATAAGAGTTTCTTTTCGATGGTCATTGTGTTTGCATTCTGTTTCTACACCTATTTTTTGGAGACAGAACCACAAGTCAATCTAAAAGTCCCTTTCATTTAAGCTATCCCCTCTCACTTAGAGATTTAGTGTCAAGAACCTTTTAATAGCTTCTATCAACGATAACATATTCGGGTTTTGCACTCAGTGAACTTAAATAAACAAATTCAATATTTGCACTCAACACTCATAAACCTAATTAGCTCATACCATTGACATTTAAAACAGTAACACATAAAGCGTAATTACTGTTACCGCACGTATTAACCTTTAGAACTGTAACAAAAAATTATAATTACTTGAAAAGATCAAAATGTCAGATCACATCCGAAACTACAATATTATATAAAGAGTATGAATGTGTCACTCGTATAGCTGCTGATGCTTTATCAAACAGACGCATGCGACGTGTCTTGTGACGTCTTAGTATATGTGCTCTTACAAACGGAATTGTACTATTTAGTTATCTCTTTGGGGCAATGGTTAAGGTTTTTCGTGAATCTCTGGATGCTTTTAAATCATCTGAGATCGGTGTTGTTAGGGAGACTTATTTATTATTAAGTTCTAGCTGTTGCCCGTGGCTTTGCCCGCGTGGAGTTTAAAAATTGTCCCACGAGAACGTATCACCGGGATAAAAACTATCCTATGTGTTAATCCAGGTTATAAACTATATGTGTGCCAAATTTCATCCAAATCCGTTCAGCCGTTTTTGCGTGATTGAGTAACAAACATCCAAACATACTTTCACATTTATAATATTAGTAGGACTAGGTGGTCGCCCACTGGTCGAAATTCGCTTTCTGTGCTCTCTCTCCACATAAACTTTAAATGTGCCAGATTTCGTACTCCTCCGTCCACATAATTTTCGTAAAAAGGGATACAAAGTTTTGCTTCACGTATATAGATTAGGAATTACAGTTGGTAAAAAGAGAGATGAAAAATTACTGTCAAGGTTTAAATGGACTGCAATGGTAACGGTTGTCTTCTTGATGAGCGACGTAATTACAACATAGATATAGTTTCAAAGTAAATTAGCCAATGACACTCTGTAGACTTGATGAGAATGGATATCTAAGCTCTAAACACGATAAAACAAAAATAAAAAAGATTAAATGTTTTTATTTTGGGGACAACGACCGCTGGTAGTGTTGTTACTTGAAGTACGAGTTGGAAAAAATCTTTTGTTTTATTTATCGTGGTTAGATATCGATACCCGTAACGTCGGAAGTTTCCAAAAAAAAGTAGGTATTTTAACTGACATTACAAGTAACTATACAAACTGATGACATGATTCCACAAAAATCACCAAATTGTTTTATTTTTTGTTTTACGTGAAAAGATTTCGATACCCATGAAGTCTCCTGCCAGGGGTAAAGCGCTACCATGGCCCCTGGCACACAGGCTACTGAGGGAACACGGGTGGGTTTTAGTCAATAAAAGTCTGACACGCCCTCCTGCTCCACCCAGAGCGGGAGAAATTATTTGATAATTTCCCACCCAAAAAAAAAAAACCTTGAATGCAGTTTATCTAGCTAATTTACTTCGATAGTGTATAGCAAAAATGCCATAATATAGTTTGTGTGGAGTCACAATGAGATTACATGCAAACGAATTGCAATGATTATCTATTTAATGCGAATAACTAAGGCAGGTGAAACAAATTACGTTCATAGTTTAGCTATAGCTCATCATTTGTCCAGATTTTCCCCAACTATGTTGTGGTCGGCTTCCACTTTTACCGGATACAGCGGAATACCAATATTTTACGTGGACTGACTGCCTGTCTTACCTCCACACTCCCGGTAACCGGGTAACACCATAGGACGATAGGGCGTTAGAAAACCAAATAGTGTGGGTTTAATAAAATAAAAAAATTAGCGCAAATTCACCCTTAATAAGTTGATTTATTTTCATTGTAATAGGAAGGATATTTCTATCTCATAAACAAGCACCGACCTTTGGCACGGCGTATCTCTAGCAGAAGTGCAACAGATAACCTCTCTCACTACAATTTGTTTTTCCTCTATTCCTCGATGAGTGAGACATATTAAGTATTTGTGTATTAATAAATAAGTCTCCTTCTCTGCTTCGAAGTTCCGTCGCAATAATGTTTTTAAAACATCATTTATGGAAAGGTTTTTTCTGTAAGACTGATCACTTCTTTTAAAACGTTTTGATGCAGCAAGGTTTGTTGCGCCACTTCTTCTTCCAAATGATGATGGTCTTATGTAATTTTCATGTTAAAAAAATGCTGATCCTCTGCCTGCGTTTTCTCAAACTGGACGCAACTGAAAACCAGTATATTACATGGAGCGTCAGCCTAACTGACCTCAACAACCCAGTTAATGGGTAATACGATATCCCTTGGTAAGACTGGTTGTTAGATTTTCTGGCTGCCGCCGGCCCGTGACGACTGACAAAGATCTACGAGTGACAGCCGGGACTGATGGCTTAACGTGCTTTCCAAGGCACGGAGGGGTCAGGGGTCTTAGTGTGTAAAGATGGTCACCCATCTATGCACCAACCGCGGCAAGCGGAGCTTTACCTAATTGATCAACCGTGCCGCTGTTAATACTTTGCCACAAGCCCCTCTTATTCTCAACCTAATTTGAATAAATCACTTGAATTTGATACATTTCCTAAAGAACGACTAAGTATCGAAACTTCAATAATAATCTTTCTTCCGGTTTTTGGTAGCGAAATCTTCACATTCCTTTCCAATAATTCTGATATAATTCATCAATATTGATTCAGTGTTTTTGCCTTATATTTAAGCAAAACTGTACCTACATATTTTAAGCCTTATATTTTTTGCCGGAGCAATTCTATAAATAAATTACTTACCTAAATATAAGTAAATACCAAAAAATAAAATAACGATTTGCTTCATATTTAAAGTGTAAAAAATCTCATAATTTCAATGATTGAACCAATCTTAGAATTAATGCGTCTATAAAATACAGGTTACACTGATTGACCCTCTATCTGTTAGATCATATGCTTGAGTAATGAATTATTTATTAAATGGCGTTGTAAAACATAATGATTTGCATCTGAAGATACCAACTGTTTATAATATTACTGAGGATGTTCTCATCATGTAATGGTAAGGCGTTGTCCTAATTGGTAAAATAGGGTTTTGAAATGTACCGACTAACCGACTTGAAAAAAAAGGGGGATTCTCAATTCACTTGTATTTAAAAAAAAGTTAATTTAGTCATACATTCATGTCATTTTTATCTACTTAGAAAGTGAAGGTATACGAATTGTGTGGCGTAGCTTAAAAGTGAGAAATAAAAAGTTTGTAAAAAAAAAAAAAACAAGCAAACGATTTCCAAAAAAATATCGTACTAAAAGACAGATAACTTTAGTTTCGGAAGTCGGTGACAAAAAAACGAACATAGGTATAAAATCGATCAAACAAACCGACTTCCCTGATTCCCGACTCTGTTGAGACTGAATGACAAACCAGTGATCAGATGTAAACTTCAGATAATCATAAAACAGACAGTGGTTAATTTTGTGATAACATATTTGATTGTAGAAAACGATAGTATAGTTTACAAGCTAAGGGCGATGCCTAAGATTCGTTTTAATATTTTAAAATTTTAATTATGTGACGTATTGCCATTGAGATGAGTAATTTTGATTTCTTTTTTTAGTTTACATAAATATAATATGGTCTTTGAATAATAATAAAAATGAATTTGGAAAAATAAATATTAATAAAAATATCTATAATCATAAGACCCAGACTCCCGTCCGAGTCTTATGATTAATCTAATGAATTGCAATTTATTTGTATCTGAAAGTTCTGCCACTATTTCTTAGATAACTTTATTTATTTTGACAATTTTTTTTTAATTATTAGTCAATTGATTATTTAATATTTTCTTTATTAAAGTAATAGTTCAAATAATTTTAACATCCTTCAGACTGCACCCTAAACCATAGAACTTAAACCCGCGCCCGCCGATTAGTTCACCGACTTTCACGAGCACGTCATCTGTGTAAACTCCAGCATCGTAATGTTTGTGCATACAATCATTGATGGCGGCTACCGGTTGACCTACAAACGATAACGCCGACTGCTCCGCTAGTCGCGTGAGACGCTTACCAACGAGCGTACGTGCCGTCCCACCGTGTCGTCTGTGTATAACAATTTGTACCCCGACCTGATAATAAGCCTTGTCTGTGCCAAGACCCAAAACCATCGATAACTTATCGATTGATAAGTCATTTTGTGTGTTCATGTGTGTTATAGTGGCTGTGCTATGTGAATTTAGTGATATAATGAAACAGTGTCCACGTGCTATTTAGTGGATTATTGCAATGCTAGTGAGAATGTGTGGCAACGAAGATAGGGCGCCGGTGAACGGCAAGGTAGGACATTGTAGTCAGTCGATCTTTCACAAGATTGATCCCTATACATTGGCTTCTAGCAACTTAATATTACGGGCATGAGATATCACTAGGGTCCAGTACCGTACAACAATTGTGACCGAAGTCTTCCTCAAAATTGGCGATAACCACGTCTTTCTTATATAGTCTATCAATATTACCAGTAACTTAAATTTTGGCGCCCATTTTGCCGCCATTTTAGGCCATCCGAGATGGTCACATAATTACCAAATAACTCATAACATAGGTAATAGTTAACAAACCTTATATAGTGAAACTATCATAAAACTTAATAAGAACTTAGCAATTTCGTATATATTTATTTAATACAATCTCATACTATAATAACATCTTAAAGGTCTGAGAATCGTTTAAAACAATTTCTTACTTTAAATTGCAATATGATATAATCGTGAGAAATATTATTAGCAACATATTACTTTCACCTAATCATTTATTGTAATGCACATACAGATAATACACATTTGTTTTGCTTATGTAAAACCACGAATCATGACTTATTCGAAACCTCTAGAATAGTTGTTTGTAGTCACAATAAAAGCCATTCACATGAAATATCAATTAAAGAAATGCAAATAACTTATTTTAGATTACATTCTTTCTTTTCAGTACATCAAATCAAATCAAATTATTTATTTCTTTGCAAACATGGGTATAGTACATAGATGTTTTGATGATAAAGTTCTCCATATTTTACCGTCACATGGGCATGCAAAGGTTCACATTTCTTAATAAAATGCAAAAATAAAGATTGGAATTATAAATTAAAAAAGGAAATATACAAATCAAAAATGTCAGCGTGGTCACAGCAATAAAAAAAGACTACAAATGTCAAACAGAAATAAAAACCAGTATCAAAATTATTATGTCAATTACAGTAACCGAATGTGAATCAGTTAGTGAATCGTCATTAAGAACATCGTTTTTTTTTTTTTGGGTGGGAAATCATCAAATAACTTCTCGCGCTCTGGGTGGACCAGGAGGGCGTGTCAGACTTTTACTGACTAAAACCCACCCGTGTTCCTCCCGTATGCCAGGGGCTGTGGTGTCACTTTCGAACAAACCCCCACCCCTGGCAGGCATCGGCCCTTGCGGGCCCCATCATTTTTTGTGCTGACATCTCTTTGAGGCGCGCGTGGAACACAACGCGCCGTCGACTTGGGCTTGGTCCTTACCGGACAGCGAGCTACCCATTACTCGCCGTCCGCAAGCCCATGCCTCTACGGTGGCCGGAAATCGGCCTGGGATTCCCGACGCCCAGGGCGTCTCCGTATCCTGCGGCGGCTGGGGTCGCGAGGGCGCATATGCTGCCTCTCCCTCACGTGCGCCGCCTCCCTCTTCGCGAGCATTACTGCTTCGCTGAAGGAGGTGACGGCTCCCCATGCCCTCTCGCTCCGTACCATGGCCTGGACCAGGGCCGGACGCGAGAGACCGCCGCCGCCGATCGCATTAAGAACATCGTCAATCGTGTAATAGGTTTTCATAATTAAAATTTCTTTTAGCTCCCTTTTAATTTTTTTTGTCTTTGTTTTGTGTGTTGTTGTTTTAAATAATAACTTACGTTTCATTGTTGACATGGAACGTTACCATACGTCAATGTCATAATCATCTGACGGATGACGTTCTTATTGAGATACAAATCAATAAGTGATCATTATGCAATCAGATGTTCTGCTATAAATATGAATAATCTCACACACGCATCGTTGATAGCAACGCGCGTGATACGTGCTAGTGCACATATGTCAATATTTTATTTGGACAGATAAGTTTGTAAGTCAATAGGGACAACTGTTTCTGTCTAAATAGTGATGAAGAAGTATAGGGTCCGTAATCATGGCGGATACACTTTTATATAACCTTCTGCTCTTCAGAGCGTCATCTCTATTACTCATACCTTTGTGACCTTCTCTTTCTAAAGCTCGAAGTGTCTCATTACTGACATATTTAAGTTCTTCGTTATTTGTTTATAAAAAATGACCCGATACTGGGTAGATAGCGACGCATTCTGCTTTAAACCGGAGGCAATCCGTAAAGATAATTAATGCTTCGTTTTCCCGCCAAAAATGAGTACTCCACCGATCTCTTTGACATACAATACTAGTGTTGTTGTGCGTAGACTCTTGTAGATCGTATAAATGCAGACTGTCTGGCTTCATAAGGATGACTATGACATTAGCTTGTCTACCACGTTCCAGGAAAACTAACATAAAACAACAATCAAACTGTACTCGTATGTACATCATTATCAGACAAAGATTGTAGTTTGAACCTTTGTTAAGGTAAGGTTTGAATGACAAACGATGAACTTTGTTCTCAATCCCTGCTAGACCTAAAATCTCATGAATGGATATAGACTTCTTGAGAGACTTGATGTTTCTCTTATATAAAAGAAAGGTTAGAAAGGGTTTCCTCAATAGTTTGTGTACATGTGTCATATAATTACCGTTTTCTCCATCTTCTCATTATTCTGTTAAAGTAGTTGTAATTCTGTGATTTATATTCGTCGCTCTTTATACTCATACCAAGACAAATAATTCCCTTTCAAATTTTCTGTTAGCAGTTCATCTTTCAAATATATTAATTTCATACTTTATCCATTGTTACTATTCCACGCATTCATCACAGCACTCTCATCTCTACTATATATTTACCATCGCTGCTCACTGCGCCTGTATTTCGTAAATCATCGTACTATGAAAACCGCGGCTTCTAAAACCTCCGGCTCATGACCACAAAGTCAGAGCGGTTTTATCAAAAACCGCTTTGAGTTTTTCCCGCCGTTTGCACAATTGCACACGATATTGGTGTATCGTGTGCAATTAATATCTATAAGATTCTTGTATCTTATTAATAAACATATTTTATCATAATCAAGCACGTCCATGTACGGGTGTAATATCATAGGAATTAATCGCTATTTGAATTTCATAATTATTTCAATAGTATTTAATTCTTATCTTGTTACTGCATCGCAATCAGGGAGATTCTATCGAAGCCATTGGAGATAAGTGAAGGAAAAGATATACTTAACGCTATATCTTGTGTTTTTATTGGATGTAGGTAGTTTAATACTTGTTATACGATACTTCGGAGCATATTAATAAATCTCTCTTATTTGAGAGCTTCTTAAGTGTTTTGATAGAGATCTCTTGAAATGATGAAGTGGGATATTCCGATCTTCGCTTTCATCTTGATTAAAACCCGCTGTCCTGTAACATCATTCTTATCTAGTCGCTAGTATTTTGTTTTGGTATTTCTGATAAGATTGATTGTGTCATCGACCTAACTTTCCATCGGGTCTTTCTAATCTACATGAGTCCACTCTTGGCTACCTTCGAAATTATGATGACATAAAATTTTATATTCAAGTATGTATGTTTTGTATCTCGAATCTTTTTTTTGTTGATGTCGTTTTGATCTTAGGCATTGTATTTTGATCCTTCCAGCCATGTGGATTTCTAATAATAAGTACGAGTACTGTTAGCTAACCACTGTCTTAGAGGATTCCTTGAGCCGACTGACGAATCAGGAGCTCAATTCCCGAATCGTCAGTTTGTGAAATTCGAACTTGCCCCTTCAACGTTAGTACTAACAGATTGAAGTGTTTATGGAAAATAACCATTAGAAAAATTTGGGATCCAGAAGTTCACAGCCATTGTTCATTATCACAACATTGCAACTCTCTCTCATATTTATCCTGCACTCATATTGCACCGGGTCACGGACTGCTGTTCGTTTACACTGCCATTCGCGGCCGAAATCCGGCTTGTTTCTTGGCTCCACTGACTGTTAAGCATTTGCTTTCCTATGATATGTTATCGTTTTATCCAGGTGTTTCTGTCAAAATTTATCAGCCATCGACCCTTGTTGTCATATCCGTATGCCATTATTGTAATGACTTAATCTACCAACTTGATCTATGGACGTAACTTCATTCCGAGCTTGAATCCGGGAAGCTTGTAATCTTATCACAACAAACATTGCAGCTCTCTCGCATGTTTGTCCTACACTCATACTGCACCGGGTCACGGATGTCTGCCGTGCGTTTACACAAGCATTAGCGACCAGGGTGTCTAATTTGTTCACTTTCATCGGAGTTCGGCTGTTGCAAGTTTTGTTGTTACGTCTGTTTGAGAGCTCGGGTTTGTAGTGTTTATTGGCTTGGTAGTATCTTGTGAGATTTCAGTATTTCCATGGAAGCTACACTTTAATCATTACAAAAATGGGGCTAAAGTGGCTTATCCAGGCATCCGTATTCTAGAACACTTTCTTCGAGAAGTCTTTGAGATTCATAAAAACAAATATTGTTTTAAATCCCTATTAAAAGACAGTACTTATTTGTTTCTACACATTTTCTTGCAAAGATGGGTCTAGTGGGGATTTGTCGTATGTTATGACAAATGGAGTATAGTTTAGATTTCCCCTCAAAATGGGTACCTGCAGATTGACAGCGCCGCAGGCCCAGAAAGAGATGACATGGACTCGTACCACGAGTTAGTGCTAGTTTAAGCTGGCGCGGGAAAAAATCCTATTAGGATTCGGGGGACGCTTTTACCCAACGGCAACGTGGCACAGTAAAAAATAATACATTAATTTATTTTTAAGGTACAGTAGTATTCATAGTTCCACCTCCAAAAGCTGTTTTCAGTTTTGGGATAATTGATACCGCTCCACGTCAATATCCAGCGCAAAAAAGATGTACAATATATAATCATTCCATCATTCCCTTGCTTCTCTTCCCAACTAACCAACCGAATGTATTTGGCATCGGGACGTCTTTTTTCTTAAAAATTATAAACAAAAGACAATAATTTTCCTTTTAATAAGCATGCGTTAACTTTAAATTCACAATTTCTTGTCAATATTTATTTTATTGACTCAAGCAAAACTAATGAAAAACTACAGGCAGAACAATATATTGATACAACATAACGAGCGATACAAATAATACAAGAGTTTCTGTCACGTATCCGTATGTGTTCAGGTGGAAACAACATATTTGTAATGACGCACGAAATAATATACACAAAACATTTTTGGTTACAATACTTCAATTACACGGTTAAGCACAGAAATGATACTGGATGAATGAAATGGTGGAAGGTCACGGGAACAATCTGCGGCTCCTGCTTGCCCCTTATACTTAGGTAAATATACATTAAACAATGGTTAGAGCTGCTGTCTTGTTTGGGTCAGGGTGTTGGCCCACAAAAGGGATTATTGAAAGGCAATTGCATGCAGCTGAGATGATAATGCTAAGGGGGATGTGTGGTGTTACGCGAATTGGTAGAATGGGAAATGTGAATAAAAAACACAAGAGGAAGTCTGAAAGTGGCACCGGTAACTGAAAAGACCGGTTGTATGAGCATGTGATGCGGAGGAATGAGGAATATGTCGTGACGAAACTTTTGAGTATGCATAACAGTAGAGGAACACCAAAGAAACGATTGTGTGTGATAGATCATATGGCCACGAAGGGGTTGATTACCGAGAAAACAACTAATAGAGAAGTAGGTATAGAAGAAAGGGAAACCCAAAATACATTGAAATTAGAGCAGGAGAATGAAGATCTCAATTAGTACTTCTTGTAAAGCCATTGGAATTTCAGCAGATCTAACTAGTTAGTGTCTTGAGTAAGAAACAGTTGTGAGTCGTCAGATATGTAGCTTAATACGTGGGTTGGTTTTCATCCGAAAAAATAAATCTGTACTTCTTCTTCAGTTTGATATTTTAAACAATTTAAAACTAGCTGTGGCAATTGTTTGACCATACTAACAACCAACGATCAAGTTTACATTAGATTATAGTTGTAAAAATTAAATAATTAAGTATTATATAACGAAAAAGCATTTTTCACAAGAATTATAATAATTACTGGCTGACTACTTACTCGTATAACAATAAATTAAAATTAAAAGAGATAATTAATTTTATAACATTAACGTGTGATAAAATTATGTTTTCCGTTCCAAAATAAAAAAAAGTTTTCGTTAAAAAGCTAGTATTAACTGTCTCATATCTGTCAATATCTTGTTGATGGCTTGAAACTGTGTTATCATATGAATGCAATTAAGTTCATAGAAAGTAAATATATTGGTTAGATGTTCAAAGATTATTTTTCCTAATTTATTTGCACGAAAAACCTTAAATGATAGATTTAATTAGTCTCTGCAAAAATCAGTCATATAAAAACAAGACATAATGCAGAACTTTGCGGGAGTATCAACTATCTGATAACAAAGAATACACACGGATTTTGCGTTATCTTTGCACGTGACGTACATGGCAAATAATTGACCGTTCTTTTATTAACTAAAATAAAGATGTTACTAGGCTGCGACTACGATAATACCAACTTTCATAATTAATCCGCTACCTTATCACTTTCGATTTAATCAATTGATAGTGTGAACGATGATGTGGCCAGATATGAGAAGACGTTCTCTCATATCTAGCCACTATCTCTGTGTATGAAAAAGTATGTGTGGTGACTTGATTAATTAATCATACTCAAGATAAAGGCAAAATAAAAAATAAACGTGTGGGGTCGGGGGACCCCCGTGGAACGAAGTTCTTTGCGCTTTTATTTGTTTACTTTATCTTTTAAATACTTAACCTTTATTTTGACTTCACTAGCGACTATAGCACCCTCGACAACTATTAAATGGACACCCATGAAGAAATATTTCAAATATTTTGTATAAAATATCCATCATCTATTGGATTAGCTGAATAATATTGGTAGCACCTAGTTCAAAACAACTGCAATCGCTATTTCATTCAATATAACTTATCTTTCATTGTGGTTATGGCAAAATTAATTCAAGTCGTAGATATCTTTCAATTCATTGAAAAGGTTGAATGGTGGAAAGTGTTTGTTAGCTATTTCCTTATTTCTACTTTGTCATGCTGCATGGATTTTCCCGATATATTTTCGGGCTCTGACATTTTATTTTCACACTTATCGTTTATCGAAAATAATCGGCTTATGCGATTACTTACCTCTTTAATGCCGAAATACACGAAACTTTTTAGTATTAATTGTTTAGATTATATCACTAGTAAAATGGTAATCGCTATCGGAAAGGTCACTTTGTTATCTTTCTTTGTTTTACGTAAGTTGGAATGGAATTTCCCTTTTTTTTGTTACTAACTTTTTGTCTATGAAAACCTTTTTAAATTGATAGGAAGTGGTGAAGAGCGGGCGTTTTTGTGGGACTGTATTTTGTATTTTTTGACGGTCAAAAAGTGCTGACACCAGCCTAGTTTGAATTAATGACTTTTTGATTTGATTTGATTTGATATGTTAGTCCGTCATTGTGATCGGCTGAATTTAGTCTCTACAACGGATCGCAAAACAGCTGACATGAGATCTAGATTTTTCTCAAATTTTCTCCCAAAGGTAAACCTAGCTAAACCTAAGTTTGCTTCATTGTTGCTGGCTATCTTAGTTGTGCAGTGAGATTATTTTGTCGCACGTATGTCTCCCTATCGGATTTTCAGTTTAAGTGTAGAAAAATGTAAAATTCAGAATTCACATTACAATAGAAGTCAAGGTAGGAAAGGAAATGACCCGTTACTATGTGTAGTTATAAAAATGGTTACGAATAAATACGTATCTCCTCATTTTGATTTGAGTGTAATAATTAAAGCTAAGCATATTAAACGAAATGCTTATTCAATAAAGAAGTATTCTGCTCATTGAAACCCGAACATGCGTAATTTTTTATTGCCCGTGTTATTTTTATCTCCATATCTCCAAGTATTTTTATCGACACTTAAGATAAGCTGACATATGATTGCTATCAATTGTTATCAAGCCATCATTTCGGGTGTTATCTTCCTTATGACTTCGTTCACCTGTGGCGTCAATTTGTTTTTTAATTAAATTTCTATTTTTGTTTATTTTAATTGTTTAAAATGAAATTCTTGATATTCAATTTTGGCATTAATATTAATCGGTAATTTTACGAAGGAATGATGATACTTTGATAATGAAGTAATTGATGAGACACCTAGGTATTAAATTGCATAATAAGTCTACATAGGAACGAGGGTGACCATACCTTACTTTTATTTAAATCCTTTGAAAACAGCCTACAGTAATTTTCAATTTAATACATATAGTTGAAGTTAAAACAAGTACAAATCAACACAGCACAATAAATGCAATAGACACTATCTTCAATGCCGCATAAATAAATAAAGAAAACAAAACTATTAAACATGCAATATACAATAATAAAAAGCTTGTATTATCAGCAGCACCTACATGATCTGGCGACCTCTTAAGAGCAATGCACTCTGAAAAAGTGTTGACTCTAGATAACGCGCTGACCTCTCGTAATAGTGACACTTATTGTGCCACTGTTATAGAAATTATCGATGTTTCGACTATTATGCCTATTCCGTGAGTCATTTGCTAAAATTAACAAGTTTTTTGTTCTGAAGCGAAAGATGAAAGAAAGAACTTACCTTTGAAAATTTGATGTTGTAGTGCTGCAAAATCTGCAACAAAATGCATAATACGATGAAACTCATCTCATGCATGCTATGCTTGTGCAGTTATTAAGCAGTTATTGCTTGTGTTTTTCCTTAATGAATTCTGTTAATATAGTTGTTAGTGATTTCAGAATTGGTCCCATTATAAAACTAAACTAATCCGTAATGATGAGTACAATGACCCCTTAAGAGGTTTCCAGTTATTTCAATAGCACCTTGTTTGTAAAAGGTATTTGAAATATCTAAAAGATAAAAGATAATTTATTTGTCAAACATGCGTGTACGCACTAGGACTTACAAGCTTAGTATGGCTGTTATTACAATTACGTACAGTCGGCCACGTTTGAGACAATTGAGCCTAGAACCTATCAGTTACCTAAGACCCAACTGATTATCAACCTAGCCTTATAGGTTTTACCTAGCACCCGAGTTATCCCTAGGCCCTAACCTACCGTACAAACCATACCAAACGTAAGTTACGTTGGTTGACGAGAGGGAAGCCTGTTACAAGGAGACCTACGGTAACAGACGGAATTTGGTAAGGAATAGGGGTTTGTGTACGTCGTGCAATGTTCACAGGAAATGGTTCACTGGTTCACTAAAATTCATTATTACATTTTATGAGAATAATAATCATGTAGAAACAAAAATATAAAATTCAAGCATGTCAAAAGGTATCTGTCAGAAAGTTACTAATATTGTAATAGAATGTGTCTGTATATTTCGAATCTTGTTTTTAAATTCATTTGTCGTCATAACCCTATAAGACTGGTATTTAGTTACATATTTTCGGGGCCATACAGAAAACGCTTTTCCCCATGAGGGCAGTTATTGCTGAGTGCAAGCAAAGTTGGCTATTGTCACGTCTGTTGCACGGAAAAGTATCAGAAAGTCTTGGAACGAGATGGGGGACTTTACAAACGTTGCAACTTAAAAAATATATAGTGATGGTAAAGTTAATAAGTTGTATTTTTAAACAATGGTCTGCATGAATGAATGTATGTAATATTTAGTGAGTGCACTACCTGAAAAATAAAGTAGAGCATTCCCCTCGTTGTGATCTAACGTTGCATGAGTCTAGAACGTTTAACATAACCCTATCTTTGTGAAATCAGTTTATTGACAAAGCTTGATCGAATTATTCCTAACTTAATACTACTGATAATTCGGTCGAGCGATATCATTTGTTTATAAGATTTTATTGTGCCCTGTGACCCGACCTCTCTGGTCAGGGGGCCGATCGAATGCCTGGCGATAGCCTCTGCAATATTGTGCCTATTGTTGGAAAATACTCAGATAGATACAATTATATTTGGTGATGTGATGTAGCAAATAGGCATTCGTCGAACGTTAATAAGGTTCAGGTTGAATATCGCTATCACTAGCATAAAAACAGTAACTTAGCTTAGGCCTATGACAGAGTAAGCATTGGACACCAATAATTTTTAGAATCAATCTTACATAAACAGTGTCAGTTTACTCAAGTTTTATTTTATCTTAGAAAAATGTCGCCAAAATAAGGTCGAAATCAAAAATATGTTTTGTTTTGTTCGAAATAGCAAATGTGGCGTGCCATAAGGAGCTATACTACGACCTACATTACTTTTATAGTATTAGCGTTTCTTATCACCAGCAATAAAATAACGCCGTTTATCTTAAAACCTAATTATACCTACATGTGTTAAAGTAAACATAGATAATATTATAATTCTCTTAAAATTGTTTATCTTTATAATATGGGGAGATTAATATCTACTGATAAAACTGAAGATAAAAATGGATCAAGTTATAATTGCTTTTCCAACGATATCAGTGATTCAGTTTACTTAAAAGATTTGATTTTGATAAAATACTATTCACACCTTTTTATCCAGTTTTTTTCGCATTAGCATCGTTACTAAGTACGTGTTTTATCGTGGCATCATGTTGTATGAATAATCATTTTTATTCTATGCTTTATTACGTGTACAGTGATATTATGCTTCTTTTCTTTTAACCTGAATAATCCCACTGCTGGGCAAAGGTCTCCTCCACAGCTTTCCACTGTACGTTGTCCTCTCCGACTAACCTCCCACAAACGCTTTTAAGTCATCACAACAACTATTCCTCTCTCGCTGAGGCCTAATGATATTATACTTACTGAAGTTTTTTTTTAAAAATTATTGCACATCGTTCCCCAACAACTAATGTACTTATAGAGGTATGAGGAACAGGGTGTAAAGTTCGCTCATCCTCTATTGAAAAGGAGGATCCTCCGACCATACGGGTATTGTGTCTGGTCCGGGCAACTGCCCGACAGTTGATGTCGGGATTTTTGTACCTATCTGAGTGGCGTGGTAAACTCTGATTCCGCGATGTAGAATTGCTCAGTTGGTTCGCCTGTGGCATTGTAGATGGCGCCACTTTTCTTTTTGTTTTTCGATATTTGTTGCGAAGCATTTTTTTATTTGTAGTGCCGTAAAGTAATTCAAATTCACCTGCATCTATAAAAGTTATATGAACAATTCAAAATGAAATATTGATACAGGTATGAAGTATTTAATGTAAATTAACATGATTAAACATGTTCTTAACCAAACAGATGTAGCCTGAGTAATGTTGGTGCCAGGGTTTGTGCGTAAATGGAGTTCTCATACAGATTTAACTCAACGAATTTTGATCATTTCGTCCGAAACTCATAATTACTAACCTTTTGACAATATTAACAAAATTTAGCAACATGAATTATCTAGAAATAGGAGATGTGTTGTAGAAAAAACTATGTTGTATTTAAATGATTGATGGTGAATTCTACGATCTCATGTACGGCATAAGCTATACGGAACAAAAACGTTCAAAATCTAGTCACAATATCACCTGGGTGACAAGCAGTGTCGAAAACTTGTCAAGAATGTAGGTAAATAATAGGTATTTTTGACAGACTGAGACATGAAGATGCAATCGTGCTTAAAAATAGTTTTGCCCCTCAGACCCTCAGAATACAAAAAGAACCAGAAGCCGTGAGAGCGCCTAATACTGAAGCCACAAAAACTACTCTTAAATAGAGTAGTTTGACGCGCAGCCGATCAGTCACACTGTGACTGTCGTATCGCGCGACGTGTTTTACTGGTGTTCAATTTATTTAAATTATGCCGTCTTGTGTCGTTCCTACCTCTAAAAATTCAGCCAGGCAAAAAAATAAATAGGATGGGATCACATTTCATGTGCAAGTAGCGCATTCAGTTATTTTCTTATTGAATAATTTGTTTAATTTGTATTGTCATCGTGAAAAATGGATCCATCTTGTACGTGTTGCCAATTTAAAAGTTTTGATTTCCCTTCTTTTTATTACCAACTGAGGGCTTGTAGTATGTATAAAACTACTTTAAAAATATTTTAAACGACTTGAAAAAATAATGTTATCAAAGCAAACCGTATGTATTAATGCATGTATAGAAAAGGACGGTAAAATTTCGATTTTATTCTTTTGTACCCCCAATACTCTCAACATTTACCCCGAAAGTGGGCAAATAATGTCTGAGCTAGCAATATTACGCGGGTGGGAAGTGAGGCGAGCGGGGGTCACTTGTTTTGTTTTTGGACACAGCCTGCAGCTTGCAACATCAGTTGAATGGGACTTCTGGTTCTTTCTGTATTCTGAACTCAGACCATGGTGCGATGAACTTGTCTGTGTATTCTGGAAGCAGTTTAGGCAGCATTCTCTGACGTCATTCCTCTTGACATGATCATTTCATTTGCTTACTTAGTCTGTGCGTATCGTAGTAGTGACCCGGCACGGTCGATCAGCGTTGATAACCTTACGATGACTGCGTGACGACATGCACGTGGTTCTTGGACGGCATGAGTCTTGATGGAATGTTCTAGTGCTTTGCTAAACGAAAGGCTACTACAGTGAATCCTACTTGCAAAGTACTCAAACTCTTCAATACCAATAAAACTAATTATTGACATTTTTGAATTAACCTGGAGTCACTCACTCAGAAAGATGAAGCTAGTAGTAGCCCATTTGAAAGCGTAGTAGGTTCCTATTGAGGAGAACGGACAAGATATTCCCAGGACAAATTTAATTTAAACCAAATACTTTACCGCTAGAACGTGGTGTCTTCAAAAACAACTTGTTTTTTCGTGAATTCAGAGTTCATATTGTTAAGTATGTTAACCCTTAAGTGCATAGTTTATCAAAAATGATAACTGAATTTTTCATACGCATAACTTCCGAATAAAATATATTTATGTAACGAAACGTTTCTGGACGACTGTTTACGTGTCATTCTTATAATCTGTCAACATGACAAAATACGATCTGGGCTGTGATTGGTTGAATTTGACATTACAAGCTGCAAGGTCGTAATACTTACATGGGTACGAATTTGAATATTTATATCGGTTCATATCTAGACTAAAATAACGGTTATTTACAAAAAAAAAATACTTTCTGAAAGGTAAGAATCTATATTTTGTTTTGATATGTTTATTTTACAACTGAATACTGTGGCATGGTACTAAATTTGCTTTGGAATATTGTTATCAAAAATGATAATCTATGCATTACCGGTGTAAGTTTTTCTTACTATGGATGTACATAATTATTCTTACATTGCTATGTTTTTGGAGCAATTTTTATGTCTTTTGGTATTGGGTTGCATGGTTTTTTATTGGTTTTAGATCTCTATTGATACGACATAGAATATGAATGACAGAGATATTGAAACACTATTATCTCAACTGGAAAACGGCGACATCTCTGAGGACGAAGCAAACATCGATGAAGATGCTCTGGATTACTATGACAATCTAAATGAATTGCTCGAAGACCTTGAAGATGTGGAACAGGAAGTAGAAGAAGAACAAACAGAATTAAATACTAATCAAGACTGTGATCCCCCATTAGTGTCTGATGATTTGTCAGAAATTGAATCAAGGTCCACTAATTATACTCAAGTAAGAAATTTCGTTTGGAAAAAGAAAAACATGCCTTTGGTTGATCAAGCTCTTACCTTTCTTGGAGTCACAGCCTACCCTCAACATATTTTAGATTTATCCACTCCATACCAATTTTTTTCTTACTTTTTTGATCAAAAGCTACTGGAATTGATCATTGCTGAGACGAACAAATATGCTGTACAAGTGAATCCAAATTTTTCCGACCCCATCAACTTATTAGAACTTCGTAAATACCTTGGCATCTTGATATACACTTCAGTATATCATTATCCTAGCATCAGATCTTATTGGGCACGAGCTGTACAATTCCAACCAATTTCAGAGACAATGACGGTAAACAGATTCGAAAAGATTCGCCAAATAATTCATTTCAACGACAACAGTAACCGCCTTTGATGGGGTTGAATTTTCGGCCACTAGCTGGAAGGATAATAAACAGGTTTTACTGCTCTCGACGTATGTGGGTTCAGAACCTGTAAACACGGTAAAAATATATGACAAAAAGCAGAAGAAAAGCATTGCCATATCCTGCCCCAATGCCATCCGCGAATATAACGCGATTATGAGCGGTGTCGACACTATGGATAGCTATTTGGGTCGATACAGAATTAGAATGAAATCCAAAAAATGGACAAATAGACTCTTTTATCACCTACTAGACATGTCTGTGATAAATAGTTGGATTCTGTATAAAAAAGTTTTGTTGAAGAAGGGTGCGAATCCTAAGAATATTTTAAAACTTGCTGACTTCAGGACCGAACTAGCGGAAACTTTGTGTAAATATGGCAGCACATCGGAAAATAAAAGAGGTCGCCCAAGTTTGAATACTGCTGCAGGCCCTGTAAACAAGCAAAAGAGACCAAAGATAGGTGCTCAAACATTACCTCCTGATGACGTACGTTTTGACGGTGTCGGGCATGAAAAATCTTATGGTTCCAAAAGGAACCAGTGTAAATATGCCCAATGTAAAAAACTTACGTCAGTAATGTGTGAGAAATGTCATGTGTCACTCTGTGACAATAGAAATAATAACTGTTTCAGGGTTTTCCACACTAATTAATTTTTGTTTTTTTTTTATGACCTTGCTGCATAATTTATCAAAAATGATAACACATGTTTTTTAATAAATAATAAACTTTAAATTTTGAAATGATTTTTTTTATTATTTTTCCTGTTTTTTAGGGACCTCATTTCGTAATATGTGTATTTTTTCACGAAAAAATAAAAAATCATGCATCTAAGGGTTAAGATGACTCAAGAACTTAATCTTTCCTTGACTTTTCATGAAGTTAGGATACGTCTTAATGCCATGTGACTTTTCAACACAATTAATAGATAAACTCAAGTTCAAGTCAGTAAATTTACTATACTTGTAAATAGTCTCATGATAAGCAACCAACTTAGCATACTTCAATCTTAAGTGCCTGTACTTGTAGTACCCTAAGTAAATTGCTTATGTATTGACATTGCCTTTCAACAAAACTTGCCCTTGTTACAGATGCGAGCCGTCCCGGCGAACGAGCGAGTATACACATTACGGACCCGGCCGCCCTCCCTGCTGCCTCCCTCCCCCCTTAGCCTCGCCAGTTCCGGCGACAAGTCCTTAGTAGCCCACACACATTCGCCTTCCTTAGAGCGGCCGGCCAGCCAGCCGTCCGCGCCCTCAGCCACCGCTAGCTTCGTCTGTTACGTATGCGGGGTCAGTGCCCCCAGCTCGCAACTAAGACTGGTCTACTGCTGTCCTAACCCCGAAAGAGAACCTTATTATCCTTTTATAACGACGCTCAAACCTCATCCGGATGCCAGTCCTATTAGTCCACAAGGTGAGTGAGATTAATCAATCTAAGTATGATACTTGTTATCCTGACCCTAGACCGTTCTCAGACTTTCAGGATGAATCGAACATGGGAATCCCGTATGGCAATCGGGTCTGACAGAATTTTTAAAATAATTTATGAAGAATGGTCACCCTTCTATGGCGGACTGATTACACCAAGCGCAGCTTAACATTGTTGATAGTCTGTATTGATCCGTGGCTGGCTGGTATTAAGCCAGTTACAGGAGGCTATGCCACAGCTACTCCAATTGTAGGTACTTACCTATTATTTCACTTCCTAACCCTGGCTATTGAAAGGATCTCAGGATTGCTGTTTTGATTGGCTAGATGGACAAATGGTCCATGAAATCCCTTGTTAAAATAATATAACGTAAAACTTCAGAACCCTGCGCTTAATCGATTTACTGTGCATGATTTACATCCATTTCTTCTATCTTTATAGGCATGGTACAAATATGCGCGTCGTGTTATAAAAGCATACCCCACAAGTACCCGGCGTACGGCGAGAACGGCGAGCCAAACGCCGCCCACAACAACTCACACACAAACAATATTAGGTAAGAAGACATAAAAGATCTGTATAGTACTCGTACGTTAGAATGGCAAGTCGAAATTCATAGCCGAACTTTTAAAAGCTGAACAGCTGTGACAGATTCACAGTCGCGTACTTTAACAGAACGAACTGGAGTAAAATAAATTGAAGCTTGGCCAAACACGTTTATTGACACAATATCCCTTAACTACCTGAAGTATTCGCTGCTAGAGGTGCTTGATTTTAAATTTTCACAACTATCAATTGATTGATCAATAAATCTGGTGACTGTAAGTAGTTCTGTAAATTTCTAGTCATAACCTACTTTAACAACTTACATGATCGCCTTGCAGGTTTAAGCCATACGACATCAAGTCGAGTTCGAGTCAGTCTAGTAAGCGGCCGTCGAACGCGTTGTCGAGCAGTCCGCAGAGCCAGATCGTGTCGGGAGAAAATGGCATGGGACTGTACAGGTCAGGAATGACAGTTTTAACAATGACAAAATGTTCAGAAAGCTGAACATCTTTTTGGACATTTTGTCTTCAACTTAAGCTAAATGTATTTAAGGTTGATATTACCTAATTTGTGAAAGTCGTTATGTTGACATAAACTGACGATTATTTTCAAGTCCTTTGAAGACTTCGAAAATATTTTTATACACTATTAGAATCCTGGCTTTGCGAATCGATACAAAAAGCCAAAATACTGTTGAAATTAATTAATTGCAAACACTGAACTCAGTACGTCACCTATCTTCTATTATGTGAACTATTCAACGATTCACACTGGCCATACATACACATATCGCACACCTAGATCTATACTGAGACAACTCAAAAAAGTAAATTTTTCAGGAGACGAAAAAAACGTATATTTGCATTTTTTGTTAGGGAAGCTATACAATTTAATTTGATTCTAGGTAATAAATAGCTTGTAAAATGTCACAGTATACAAGCTGGGGCTGAAATTCAATAGGTCAATTTACTATCAATTCATTACATGTTGATCCCTCAAAACAAAGTCAAATCAAAATAGTAACTAAATATTTACGTACCATTTCAAACAAAACTGGGACAAGTAAAAATATCCTTAAGTAATGTGGCAGAACAATACACCATCACCATCACCGTAACGACTCTAATTAACTCACGTATACGTGTCATCAAAACTGTAACAATTTGAAATGTCCGCGTTTTCGTTCTTGTTAATACATGCACTCCTTATGGCAAGTGAAGATCAACTCAAAATAGACTTGTTTAGGTGGGAGCAGATGGCAGACGTTGATTCAACAAAAGAAAGTTAAGGCTACCTAGCGATTAATTTTATGAGCTTTTATTAAACCTGTCACGTTGAATAGTTGCGTATGAGCACCGAGCATTCGAATACAGGCATAACTCAAAATTGACGATTTTTGAGTTGTCTCAGTATAGATCTAGGTGTGCGATATATATTTAATCTGTTACCTTTTGACTGATTGTAAAAATAAAAGGATTCTTGCTCAGTTTGTGTATTTTATTAAATAATTAGTTCTGGAATTACATAAATACTTTCGTAAATTATCAGATACAAAAAAAAAATGTGGGTTCGGCGGATGCCCGAGAGGATGATGATGATGATGGGACTCCCTTTTCCGCACGTAGACTCCCATTCGGGCCCGAGAGGAACGAAGCTCTTTCCGCTTTTAACGTTACATTCATTACGTTTACTCTTTCTTTTAAGTAATCGAACTTTATTTTGACCACCTCACTATCGGCTTCAGCATCCTCAAAAACATGATAAGGACACTCATGATGAAAAAGTCTAAAACTTCTTCAGCCGCCATCCTGGGTTTCCATTTGGTTTACTTATTGGCTTCATTATCATCGAAAACCATACCAGGACACCCATGATGCAAAATTGAAAATTTTTGAAGTCGCCCTTTTGGATTTTCATTTTGACCTCACCTGGCTTTAGCACCCTCAAAAACCATGAAAACAATACCCATGATGCAAAATTTGAAACTTCCACAGTCGCCATCTTGGATTTTCATTTTAAATCCACTATTGGCTTAAGCTTCCCTTTCTCCTCCTCGCTCTCTTTTGTGTTATCTATAATTAATAACGCGGTTATTTTTTTGTATGCGGATCAGAGTGGTATGGACGTAATAAGTGAGAGAGTTATGCAGAATGTCGAGCAGTGGACGAATTTTGGTTCAAATTATGATAATGATGGTCGTCCAAAAAACGAAATGTAACTTATAATGCTCGTTCCAGATGTTACGTGTGCGCGGGTCTATTCCCGCAGCAGTCGATGGAGTGGCTCTCGACGTCAGCAGAGTACATGAACTCGCACGCCATGCACTTCCCCTGCCTCGCCAGCGGCGGCGCGCGGGGCCGCGTGCTGGCGTGCAGTCGCTGTGTGCGGCACTTGGCGCGCCAGTGGGAGCTCATGGACGCGGAGCGAGTGCCCTTAGAGCACAGGAGGTGAGTGGTGCACAGGGCATGCACTGGGGCGGCCGCGTGCTGGCGTGCAGTCGCTGTGTGCGGCACTTGGCGCGCCAGTGGGAGCTCATGGACGCGGAGCGAGTGCCCTTAGAGCACAGGAGGTGAGTGGTGCACAGGGCATGCACTGGGGCGGCCGCGTGCTGGCGTGCAGTCGCTGTGTGCGGCACTTGGCGCGCCAGTGGGAGCTCATGGACGCGGAGCGAGTGCCCTTAGAGCACAGGAGGTGAGTGGTGCACAGGGCATGCACTGGGGCGGCCGCGTGCTGGCGTGCAGTCGCTGTGTGCGGCACTTGGCGCGCCAGTGGGAGCTCATGGACGCGGAGCGAGTGCCCTTAGAGCACAGGAGGTGAGTGGTGCACAGGGCATGCACTGGGGCGGCCGCGTGCTGGCGTGCAGTCGCTGTGTGCGGCACTTGGCGCGCCAGTGGGAGCTCATGGACGCGGAGCGAGTGCCCTTAGAGCACAGGAGGTGAGTGGTGCACAGGGCATGCACTGGGGCGGCCGCGTGCTGGCGTGCAGTCGCTGTGTGCGGCACTTGGCGCGCCAGTGGGAGCTCATGGACGCGGAGCGAGTGCCCTTAGAGCACAGGAGGTGAGTGGTGCACAGGGCATGCACTGGGGCGGCCGCGTGCTGGCGTGCAGTCGCTGTGTGCGGCACTTGGCGCGCCAGTGGGAGCTCATGGACGCGGAGCGAGTGCCCTTAGAGCACAGGAGGTGAGTGGTGCACAGGGCATGCACTGGGGCGGCCGCGTGCTGGCGTGCAGTTACTTTTCAAGAAAATTAAATAAAAGACCGCGTAAATCGCTAGTAATGTCGTGAGACTTAAGCCCATAATATACATGACTGTAACTTGTAAAAAAGTATGCAAGTATTGCACGCCGATGTACCATAACAACGTCAGACTGGTGATAAACGGCACAGTGGCGTGCAAGGTAATTGCATATTTTTGTACAGTTTGTTACAAGTTACAGGCTTTATACAAAGGAGATCAAACTCTCCTTTTGGTTTATATCGTAGTCTGGTAAAATGTACCACGCTTGCAGACTTTCGAGATGGTACTCCCTCGCATCGCGTTTCTGAATGAGAGAACAAAATGCAGTCGGCTTGAAAACCCCAAGCTACAGCTTGAATTTCTTAAGAAAACCTCTTTAGCACCAATACTTATAAAACATTGTTTGTTTCAGATATAATATCCCTTCGCCCCTTCCGGCGAACTCGTCTATTAACGGCGAGCGAGTCATCCCCACCCCACCGTCGACCACGTCCGACCGGACGGTCGCTAGTAATAATGGTGAGATCACTTTATTAGACAGTAGAAAGTTTTCTGCTGCTTTTAGCATGGCTATTATCAAACGTGAAGAGAAGTTTCTTCACTACCTTTTACAACGTCAAGCATGACGTGCAATTTTGCTTCGATTTTGACAGTTTGGGATAGTAAACTATCTTCCAAAATAATCTACATAAAAAAAGAAACCTCGACAAAATTTCTTTCGTTTTTTTTTCGTCAAGGCGAGTAGTTTTAGACGGTGCTTTGATCAAACAAATTGGCAGAAAATGGTGGGTTCAAATCGCCGATACTATTTAACTATTTAAATAGAAATACTCGAGCGAAGATGGCGAAGAAACACTATTAATGGGAGCCTTCAATATTCCGGAAAGTAAGGATTCAGTTTTAAACGGAAATAAATACTATTATCCAAAATGTCTAAAATGACAATCTGCCTGAGTTCCTTTACCACACACAACATAGATCTATCTCTTCAAACGGTACTTATTTAGTAGCGAGCGCCAGTTTGTCTATTCTGTACAAATCTGTGTCAAAACATAATGATAGGGATTTAGACTATCGACAGCTCATTTCACTTACATTTTCACGGTGAGTTTGTTACGGATTATACCAGCTGTTGCTGTGGTGAAGTGTTGTTAATAACCTGTCCGTCCTGCAGCGTGTACGTCCATCTACTGCTTCCTGTGCGGGCTGCACTCGGACTTCACGCTGGCGCGCATCCTGTACGGCCAGCCGCAAGGCAACGCGCCGTACTTCCCCTGTCTGCTCACAAACCAGGTAAAATTAGATTTTATTATTACGTAAGCCGTGTGCTCGATGGATTGGTCATCGGCAAAACTATTGAAGTTCCATACTAACTAACATTCCCCCTCTTTAGGAGATAATTTTCAAAAATCCTTTAGTACTCACGTTATAATTTCATTTCTTGTTTTTATGTCCAGCGATTTAAGCCGTGCATTGTATGTTTGTGAATTTATGATTTTTATTAAATATGTGTCACGGCCGATCTAGCCGATTTCATGACTTTACACACATACATAAAAAACTTAAAAACACGCTATAAAAACCAAACTAAAAAAGTAGAAAATAATTTCAAAAAGCGTGGGGTGGTTGCTCGTTATTTATTTTTTCAATTTTTTTAGTTGACTAACTACAAAACCGTGTTTTTTTTTTTTTTTTTTTGCTAACATGGAACAAATTTATGAGATTATAGAATTGTCATTGGTTCTTGATAAGTGTGCAAAGTTTCAAATCAATCCGACGTTTTGAAGGTGGTGAAAATCACGTTCAGATTCCATTACATAGACACACACATACCAAGCTAGTAAAAGCGTGTTAAAAATGAGTATCCTACCGGATAAATATGAATGATATAATATGTATTTGTTGACAGAGTCATCCAAACGCGGAGCAATTGCGTGAGAATGGCTCAGCTCTAGTCTGTACCTTCTGTTACCACTCGCTACTCAGCCAGTGGAGGAGGTGAGTATCTACTATGTTATATGTACTATTTAAGAACTTTGGGCCTATTTACGCCACCTTTCACTGAATGCGTATAGCGCTGATTATAAAAAAAGTAACTGGCTTTCACCTTGATTTTCTGATTACGAAGAAATCGACCTTCAATATCTCCGTAACCAAGAGATACCCAAATATGGCCCAGTAAATATAAAAAAAGGTTGGAGTCGGGGTACCCTCGTCTGGAACAACGTTGCTTACGCGATACTCGTGCGCGCACACACTCGTATACAGGATAAGATTTTAATATAATAAAGAAAAAATTTTACCCTGTATGATAGTAAAATACAAATATAATTATTTATTGCCAATCAAGAACGTACACCAAGTTGTAGATTTCTCTGGCTCCTGCGCTAGTTATATACCCCCTTATTTATAAACGCTGCTTAATTTTAAGTAATGATTAGCGACTGATTAACCATACATTTTTGACGTTTAACACCTCTTAACTTTAACCATCGTTTATGAATATGACCTGTAACTGTCAAGGGCACAGAGAAAGAGAAATTGTGGATATAATTTAATACAGAGCCATCCAGTTGTATGATTGATTGTTTGTCACCATCTTGGATTTTCATTTTGATCTCGCTTTTAGGCTTTAGCATCCTCTAATACCATGAGATCGTTCTCACCCACCGATAATAAAGGTCATGAAAAAATAAAACAGAATGGGTTTCCTTTTCCTAGAGGATGCTTAAGCCGATAGCGAGGTCAAAAAGAAAATTCAATATAGGTACAACTTCATGAGACCTTAAAACTTATACTAGATGGCTCCGTATTAAAAACGCGTACTATATTTTATATTTCTCTGTCTTTCCATTATATTCGAGTGTGTGTCCGTGTGAGTATTGCGTGAGGAACTTCGTTCCTGAAACGGGGTCCCCCTACCCCACACATATTTCATGTTTGTGTTAATTTTGTTCTCTTTAACTTTCTGTCCTATTCGCTATAAGACCCCCCTTGTTGCAGGTACGAAGCGTTAGGCGGCTACCCTCCCGAGAGAAGAGTGTACAACACTCACGACTACCACTGCCATCTGTGCGGCATCAAAACGTACAGGAAACGAGTTAGGGCGCTACCTATTAAAGTGAGTATGGCAGCCTGAAATGTTCATCATAATATACGAGGTGTGCCTCGGAAAGCACGTTAAGTCGTTGATCCCGGCCGTCAATCGTGGATCTTTGACCGTCCTTACGGGTCGTCAAAAACCCGAGAGTCGGCCAACCAGTCTTACCAAGGGTTATCTTGTAACTTAGTCATTGTATTGTGGAGGTCAGATAGGCACTCGCTCCATGTGAAATACTACTGTTATTTAGCTGCATCGGGTTAGACTGGAATCCTATCCCAACATAGTTTGGGAAAGGCAAATGATGATGGACAAGCGGTGCCCGCCATCCTATTATTATTATTAAAAGCCTGTGATGTCCCACTGTAGGCCTCTCTACCCTCCTGCCATCCTATATAATGTTACTAAATTGTAGTTGCTTAATAAACTAGCTAGTCTTTTTTTTTCAATTAGCCTACACTGTCCCACTGCTGAGCAAAGGCTTCCCCCAAATCTTCCAGGCATCCTTTTTCAAGGTCTTTTCTCGATCCAGCTCTTGCAATACGCGTCTAGGTCATCACGCCACCTTTTCTTGGTTGAAATTAATAATTAAAATAAAATAACGTTTTTTTTTGTTTCAGGAATTCCCATTCTTAGTGCAAAGGCGGACTGAAAATTCATTATTATTAGAAAATGGCGATTATGCCGTAGTATGTTTAGACTGTTATGAAAGCTTAAGGTTAGTCACATTTTATTTATTTAGTAGAAAACACTTTTTTTTAAATTATGTAATTTATTTATTCCATATTTTGCCGATTGTATCGATAGCGGCCGTATGTATGATATTTTACAGTACATTTTTGGGATCACGTGTCAAAATACTACTATATAAATGGTTAAAAGCTAATGCTGTATGGAATTGTAATATAAACTAGATAGTAATATAATATAATAGTAATATAAACTAGAAATAAAAAAGGGCCAAGAATAGAACTTTGAGGCACGCCCATCTTAACTAGAGACCCCGAGGACGTGGCCCCGTTAACGTTTACTTTTTGCTGCCTGTTTGATAAATAGGAAAGTACAAGATCAGCAGCTTGTCCACGAATTCCGTAGTGGTGTAATTTACAGATCAGTTTATTGTGATCAAGGCAGTCAAACGCTTTTGAGAGGTCACAGATAGTGCCAATTCATCCTGCGACTTCTTCCAGGATTCCAAAATGTGACTGATGAGTTTTACTCCCGCGTCAGTCGTCAACCTACCTTTCGTGAAACCAAACTGTCGATTATGTAAAATCCCGTTTGAGTCAAAATGTGATAAGATCTGGTCCAGCATGATTTTTTCATAAATTTTGCTCAATGCTGGAAGCACAGATATAGGTCTATAATTAGAGGGATCAGTCTTATTACCCGATTTGAAAATTGGTACTACTTTACTATGTTTCATTAATTCAGTAAACGCACCGCTGTCTAAACATTGATTAAATATGCCTGTTAGGACAGGGGCAATTGTGTCAATGATATCTTCAAGGACCTTAACGGAAATCCATAGCGGACAGAGCTCCGGCGAGATCTCATGGCGACGTGGAGAGTGCAATTGTCGCAACCCAGTGCTGGGCACGCCATGATTGCGGCGGTAAGTCCCCTCTTTGAGGAGTGGCTTGAGAGGCGGCATGGCGTCATCACTTCACCGGACACGGTTGTTTCGGGAGGTTCCTATTTCGGACAAGGCGGTAGGAAACGCTCGGGTGTTTCCACTGCCTAGATCGCCCTGAGGACCGCCACGGTGGAGCATACAGTGAAGGTCTGCCCGGCTTGGGCGGAGCACCGCCGTGTCCTCGTGGAGGCGATCGGCGGTGGCGATCACTCGCGTCTGGCCCTGGTCCAGGCCATGGTACGGAGCGAGAGTGCGTGTGTAGCCGTCGCTTCCTTCTGCGAAGCAGTGAGCCTCCCGAAGATAGAGGCGGTGCTCGTGAGGGAGAGGCAGTATATGCGCCCTCACGGCCCTAGCCTCCGCAGGAGATGCCCTGGGCGTCGGGAATCCCAGACTGATTCCCGGCCACCGTAGGCGTGGGCTTGCGGACGGCGAGTAATGGGTAGCTCGACGGTGCGTTGTGTTCGAAGCGCGCCTCATAGAGATATCAGCACCAACGGAAGGGGCCCGCAAGGGCCGATGCCTGCCAGGGGTGCGGGTTGTTCGAAAGAGATTCCGTGGCCTCTGGCACACAGGCAACTGAGGGAACACGGGTGGGTTTTAGTCAGTAAAAGTCTGACACGGCCTCCTGAACCACCCAGAGCGGGAGAAGTTATTTGATGGATTTATCATACCCAAAAAAAAAAACCAGAGTAACCTTATTTATTTATAAAGAGAGTACAAAAGTCTTGTACTATTCTTTGAGAACGATTAGAACAAATCTAAAGTAAAGTTTATTAGTATTTAGTACGGATGCTTCAGTTCGGCACGTCTTTTCCAACAATACTTCTCAGTTAGTCGCCATTTCGGTATTCACCCCCTTTCTAACCATTTCATCGCACAGTCCATCCATCGTTTCTTTGTTCTTCCCCTACAATTATAGCCCTCCACAGTCATAGTGTTTTCGCAACTTTCCGCGCCACTTGCCCATACCAAGACAACTAAAGCAACCTTGTTGTCCTGTAGTGCTAGTGCTAAGAAGCTGTGTTGTGTCAGAACGCAGGCGCAGGACTACGAGCGGCGCGGCGTGCCCGTAGAAAAGCGCGAGTACAACTGGCTGCAGCAACCGCCGCCGCCAGAGGACTCGGCCGACGTCACCATCGCCAGGCTGCCCTCCGGGGACCGCTCCGACAAGCTGGTGAGTGGCGACACAATACAGGACGTGGCGCAGCACTACACGCGGCGCGGCGTGCCCGTAGGCAAGCGCGAGTACAACTGGCTGCAGCCACCGCCGGTGACTGGCGCCACTATATACTTGAAAATAAATTGACACAAAAGCATCATCAATAAAAGAAACAAGTCACATTTCTCATACAAAATTAGACCCAATACCGAAAGTGGCTGGCACTTTAAGGGAAAAAGATGGTGAGGGAAGTCCTTATATTTTTTTAATATTGCGTCGAATCCCTACGACCATTCGTTCATCTTGAACAAGTATAACCTACGGCACGTCGGGTTTTGGGGCCAAAATGGCTGATCTCTATCAAAGGAAATATTAATTGCAGTGTTTGGATCCAAATCAGTAAGATTCTCAGGGCAATATAACAGGATATGTTTGTATTAAAAAAATTGACTCGATTTGCTGATTATCAAATTTAATCTTATCTTCTCTTCAAAATTAACTCTGTATACAGGATGTTTTTTTGAGAGATAGAACTCTGCTGGTTGAGTCTGATAACAATAGTAAAGTTTATAATCTATTACTATATACACCTCCACCACAGTCACGGAACAAACGTCTAAAAAAATGACAACCCTCCTAACACACCACCTTCTCACAGATACCTCAATCACTGGTGATGTCTCGAAGCAGTTCGAAACGGAACAGCCCGAAGCAGCCGAGTTCAACGCATGCGGACCGGAGGCTAACGCCGAACAAGATCGAGAAGCCTGACCAAGGTACTTATGTCACACAAACTTGTAATTATTTTACCAT
Organism: Polymixis flavicincta; assembly: GCA_949987655.1. Lineage (NCBI taxonomy): Eukaryota > Metazoa > Arthropoda > Insecta > Lepidoptera > Noctuidae > Polymixis > Polymixis flavicincta. The sequence continues at coordinate 23,453,399 of OX465188.1, read as the reverse complement.
TTTTTTAGTTACAACAGCCTACTTCTTCTGGTTTTTAGGGTTCCATAGCCAAATGGCAAAAAACGGAACCTTAATGGATTCTTCATGTCTGTCTGTCTGTCCGTCCGTATGTCACAGCCACTTTTTTCCGAAACTATAACAACTACCCATGCTGTTGAAACTTGGTAAGTAGATTTTCACACAAAAATATAAAAAAAAAAACAATAAATTTTGGGGGTTCCCCAATTAGAACGGATTTTTTTTTTAAAACATCAAAACCCATACTTATGGGGTATCTATGGATAGGTCTTCAAAAATGATATTGAGGTTTCCGATATAATTTTTTTCTAAACTGAATAGTTTGCGCGAGAGATACTTCCAAAATGTGTACGTGTGTCCCTGTAACTTCTAAAATAAGAGAATGATAAAACTTAAAAAAAAATATGATGTACATTACCATGTAAACTTCCACCGAAAATTGGTTTGAACGAGATCTAGTAAGTAGTTTTTTTTAATACGTCATAAAAAGTTACAACGAACTACAAGAACTTTTACACTATGTTACTTGCTGCTACGGAACCCTTTATGGGCGAGTCCGACTCGCACTTGGCAGCTTTTTTGTTTAGTATTGTCGAGTAGAAGCTTTTTTTTAAACCTACTTACAAAAATAAAATATCATCATCTGTCTAGCCTTTTCGTAACTATTTTGGGATTCCAGTCTAGCCAGCAGCTAAATACCAGTATTTTACATGGAGCGATTGCCTATCTGACCTCCACAACCCATTTACTGGGTAATATTGTACCCTACGACCATCATCATCGGTATCATGATAGCATGACTGGTTGTCAGTTTTATGGGCTTCTGACAACCCGTAACGACTGTCAAATATCCACAAATGACAGTCGGAAACAATGGCTTCACGTGCTTTCCGAGGCACCCCTTAGTGGTATGTAAAGTTGGTCACACATCCACGGGCCAACCGTGGCAAGCGTAGCTTAAAATATATCATAAACGAAGAATGAATGATGACCCTGTTAGTATCATAAAACAATTTTGAAGAGTGGTGTATGTATAGGCCAACCGCTGTCACGCATCGCGCGGTAAACTTAATGGGAAACAAAAACACATGTATTTATTTTGCACTGAAACCGAATACACGACCGTAAGGGTCGTGTCGTTTAAAATCAGGCTTATTGCAGAAACAAGTTTACTTTTAACAGCACTTCTATTACTGGGGAGTTTGTAGTGCCACTTATTCTTCCCAGCTAATGTACTAGGAAGTGGTGAAGGGTGGGCGTTCAAAAAGTGCTGACTCTCAGCCTTGTTTGAATAAATGACTTTTGATTATGAGCATATTTCGAAACACAGCACATCATATCATAAGTAAATACTCGATACAAATACCTCAAAATACAAAACCTTCATTCATCCCAACTCCGTCTTCACATCTCGAAACCTTTTCAAGGCGCATGCCTCTAATATGGCGCATAACAATGTAGCCGCTAAAATGGCTAACCACCTGTGGATGTCCATAAAGTGCTTACCCTCCTTACCAAGATTCACCAAAGAGTAAGTAGGAAGAACTTCGTTCGAAGTCTTGTACCTACGTTGTGGTTGCCTCTTGGAGGCAAAACATATCCAATAAGTAAATACATTTATTGAATTGCTACTTTACAAGAATTATAAAAATACATAAACTTGACGCCTTCTTTCAATAGGGATAGGTAGAAACTACAGATTAGAACGCCACCTGCTGCGGTCCTTCTACCTTTTTTTTTGTATTTTTTTTTATAATTTTAAAATGGGTGTCACTTTCAAGACATCTTTATTGACCTGCTGCAAAGAAGAGGAATTTCGCGAATGTGGGATTATTTATTGCCTCTATGAATTCCTAAAATACAGGGTCAAATTAAGTTGGCTGGCAATATTTTATCCACGTGTTGGTTATCAATATCGAAAGCTAATGGAACAACAAAAAAGTTATATCCAGCCTTTTGCGTCCTAACCCAAACGGCTGGATATATTTTAATTGTTTGGATAGGTGAATTATGGTACTAAAACTTGCGAAATGATTACTGATGATTTACTAGTAAACAAGTGCTACTACTCGCTGAAAGACTTCCTTGTTTTTATATTTTATGTGAAATATTAATGTAATTGTATAATTCTGTAATGTAAATCTAATTTTTATTTAACTGTTGTATGCCCTAAGGGCGGGACGTAGCTGATCACAATTAACTATTTAAGACCTGTATTGTATACCTACCTATGATCCACAATAAATATATTGAGATTGAGATTGAAATCGTACATAATTTATGCGTGTTTCTTGATTCTAAATCTCAAAAGCAAAATATTTCATTTCACATAAACCTGCATGGGCACTTATGAAACTTCAGAAGCTAGGTGCACGGTTCCTATGGAGCAGAGCCGGCAAGAAAGAAGAATAAGAATCTTTATTTGTAAACATAGGTAGTTACATGGTGTGTGAGATGTCACAATATTAGTTATGATTCTCTATGTTTTGCTGTGAAGCGTACAAATATTATACAATCTGAATTTAATAATTTATTAACATTTATATGTCAAATAATATTGAACAAGTTATACACAACTGGTAGTCAAAATCATATAGCAATTAATTAAAGAAAAAAACAATTAAACAGATGTCAATATAAAAATATCACTTACAACAATATCATTAGATGTCAAGTAACAAAGACATGTCAATCATTAAAAATTATATTTATATTTTATCCTTCAAAAACTCAATTATATTATAATAAGATTTATTTACAAGAAACTTCTTTAAATGTTTTTTGAACAGGTGAATACTTAACATTTTAATTGCTTCCGGTATATGGTCGTAAATAATTTGTGGCAAACAAAAAACACTATTGCATATCAGTGCTGTCAACCACGGTTACTCTCACGGTTTTAAAATCATTGGATTTCCCCTATTTCAACAATATCCGTCCCTGTAGGCACATAACTCCATCCCTCAAACCAGTGCCCCATCTGTAACCGACCTACTCTATCCCCCTCACCAACCCTACTGGTAACAATACACCATCTTAAGTGCGCGCAGGGTATCGCTGTCGGCGCCCCGTCCCTCACCCCCTACCGCGTGACGTCATCCCTTACCACCGTCTTTTGTAAGAGTTCCGAGCGCGCACTTTATTACCCTTTGTTCATGGAATAGGGAAATTACTTAATTCTCCAAGATTGTTTTTTTTTTTTCGGGTTACGAAAGTACGGAAGGTCGAAGGAAAAGTTGATTTGTGTTTTTGCAATCCTGTTTCGCGTCATTATATAATGGCAAATTAAATAGGATTTTAAAAAGACGAAGCTGACTTTCGTCTCAACAGTCATTTAGTATTTCTATGCTGACGACGATACGACGTGACGATACGTGACGATAATTGAAACCCAGTTTATGAAAGCCTGATTAACAAAAAAACATTGACTTACAGACTATCGAATGTCGTGTTAAGGAGGATGCAACAAACCCCAAGAAACTCAAATTTTCTTAAGTTTTTGAAGGGAAAACTTCTTTAGGGCATTTTTTGAGATGGTAAAAACAATTGAACTCGCGAAACTGCTACCGACACCACTGACAACACGAACATATTCAATGAACGAACAACGTTGAACGTTGTTTAATCTGACGATTCAAAAAATACACAAGTAATTGTTAAAGTTGTCACTTCTGTCGGCACTCCCGGAGTGCCACTGTTTTTTTTTTTGCAATTTGCAGATCAGTGTCAGGTTGTATGTGTGTTAAAATATAATTCGCGATTGTAACACAAGTATTTACTGAATTAAAATCATTTAAATTATCAATACAACCCTCTAAGACTCGTAAGTTCGTATAATCCCTTTGAGTAAAGATTTCAAATATTCATTCAATGGGCCATTAATATTCAACCTGACAAATTGCAAAAAACGTAGGTAATGTGCACATCGGTTATGTGACGTCACATAAAATAAAGTTTGAATTTCGCGGGGTACCATGGCGCGTCCCCCTTAACGACTGTGATTGCTTGATTTCCAAATTTGCCATCAGATTCTTTTCAATAGGCTTTCTAAAACTGGTACGTTCATCCGGTGAAACTTGGGGACTCAGCCCATCGCTAATCTAATTAACCGACAAATTTCCTTACTATATCATCAATGCCTTAAAGCCAATGACGTATCTGCCAACCCCATAATGGATGGGAAATGCTATAGATACTGATGTTCAATTAAACAATATGTCTTATCACCAGAGATTGAAAATTCGGGTGTATATTCACTTAAAGTTGAGATGTTGAGTAATGTGGAACGCGTTTTTGTATCGCAAAAATAATAATAATGAAAAAACAAAATTGTTCTAACTAACACACACCACAACTTCTCTTACAGACTTACACCCTATGTACACATATTTGTGTAGAAGTGAATTTAAAAGAAATGTGCATCTAAATAGTTATGCAATCCTAATAATTTAGAAGTCGCTTCCATACTAAACACCCGACTAGTTATGCATTCCCGGTGTTGCTGGCTTGCCAGGATTTTTTTACAAAAAATATTAAGAACTGTATGGAAATATACACCCAATTATCCGATCTCTACTTATAACATTTCTTTTTGTTCAAACATATTGACCGAAATATAATCATTTAAAAACAAACAACAAAAAAGCTTTTTCCCTTTCCAGCTATGTGACACACATCTCTCTTTCATCAGTTCCAATTTCAACCTTAACTCTGAATGATACAGTCTGTTTTATATTGTGAAAGTTGTGACATATGGCCCTTGGATGTAGCAAAAGTTGTGATGACGGGAGGAAGTCTGGATAACGCTACATATTGGTATTTCGCGTATATTGTGTTTGGATTGGTGTCGAACATAAGCTTGTAGCGATTTTATATTACTTATTCTGGTTGGGAGAATCCTTTAGAGTTGACTCGGCTGTTTTATTTTGTACTAGCTTTTGCCAGCGGCTTCCCCCGCGCGGAACTTTCATCCCCAGTTTAACTTCCTTAGGAGTTGTATTTCGAAAAATCCTTCCTTATTCCTTGTCTACATTATAAAGGGAACCTCTGTCCAAAATTTCAGCTTTCTAGGTCCTCCAAGGGTTTGGGCTGGGCGTTGATGAGTCAGTCAGGACTTTTCTTTTATTTATATATATTGTGTACTGGTTAAGGTTTTTGTACTTATCCACAAATAAGCTAAGTCTCCTGTTCATATAACCCACACAGCACGGAATCGCCGCGCCGGCAGTGTGTAGAGACGGCAGTACTAATAAAATTCGTGGCAACGAAAGAGCGCAAAACTTCTATATTCTTCACCATTCAAAGACGGTAGTGTCTATTCGTCATTCGTTATGCGAGTAGACGGCGGAACGATTGTATGGAAAGTGTTGACAGGATCGCTTCTAGAAGCGGCTGACGAAGCGTCTCCGTGCTTTGTGAGCTACCACTCTGGCATAGACAGCCTCCACCGACCCGCTCACCGCTATGACTTGATCCGCCGTGGAAGAGACGCGGCGCGGATGAAATTGATCCGCGTCAACGACAATGTCTGCTTTGTGGTGTAAACGGTAGAATACAAACTGGCTTCGAGTACACACACGCTCGTTACCGGAGGGTGAGGGAAATTTTTTGGCACGTGTCGCCAATTACGTTTAAATCCTATGTAATAGAAGTCGAGCCTGTTGCTATTATTCGGGAAATAATCCAGGCTCTAGGCTGGTACTAAGAATTTCTAATTGGAAAAATTGAGAAATAGTTTTCGCGACACGAGGATCAGACCATTCGTTTTATTATAACGAGGCAGTAGGCGGCTTAAAAATAATTATAAACGCTGTTATATTATTCGCAATCCTTGGGGATGCAAGTTTTAAGTTATGTTACGTTGTCCTCAAAGAGGTACAAGTTCAAATCAAAATTATTAATCAAACTTACCATTAAGCTACAAAGATGAACGCCATTCAACAGGACATTCGAGTAGGAGGAGTCGAGTGCTAATTTGAGGGTCTGGCGGACGGGAAGCGTCAAAGCCCGGATTATTGGAAAGCCATTTGTGGCGCTGCAAACAGGCGGGGTGCGGTGTGGCACCAGTGACAGAGGGGTTTGAGGTAGGAGAGTAAGGTTACAGTGATAGCGGTTTTTCAAGGGATACCGAGTGAAGTTTTAATGATATAGTTAATTTGGTTTCAAGCGTGGTGGATTTATGCAGAATAAACAGTTTCTCTTCCCTTCGTTTTCAGCCAGTGTTCAGTGAGCGAGTAACGACGTGACCAGAATTTATCCTATGTTACATTTTAGCTTTCTGAAATTATCGGTGTAAAAGTTTGACTATATTATATTTATTTTTTAATAACACTAAAGTTACGCTTGGTAACAAAGAATTTTGAAGCATTCTTCATTTCTTTCATTTTTTTTTTTTTTCTTCTTCATTTGTCATTACAAGGCATCTAATCTGACTAGCCTGTATTTTCAAATTGCAGAGCTAAGTCCCTCCTTTCAGTAGAGTAACAAAAGCCTAAATTTTTTGCACTTTTCTCCCAGTCAACTGAAAATTAAACATTATGCCAAAAATCTATATATAAATGAACCCTTATTTCCCTTGGTCACGGCATCACACGTGAGCAGCTGGAACAATATTGCTAATTATTTTTTTTGTTGTGTTTGTTATTGCTAGGAGAAGGTCCTTGTGAAATAAAAATATAGTTGTGCGTAACATACAGGGTAAATTTTTTACCAGTGCGCAAACTGTAACCATGAATATAAAATGCGAACTCAAAATTCATAGTTAACACAGGACAACGTCTGTTGGGCCAGCTAGTACCTATTAATTATTTTCCCTTCGCTCCGCTCCGCTTATCCCTCCGCTCTCAATCGCCCCCACATCTTCTTCTGAGCTATAGACAACAGAAGTGCCGATTGGAAGCTCCCGTATTTTCTTTGCGCTCCCACACAGCTGTGATTTGTCGGCGACAGGATTATACAAGATATTGTTAATTAGGAAGCGTCTCCAGATATTCAGAACAAAAGATTGTTTTACCTTTTATTTATCGAATGATTCGTAGGAAGATTTTAGGTGATATTGTTTTCGTAGTAAGATTCTGTTACCGATTTCAGAATTTTTAATTGTATTAATTCCTTAGTTTAATCTTAATATCTGGATGATCGAGCTTCGCTCGGTTTTTTTTTTTGTTTGACGTTTTCTAAAAATGAAACCGAGCTAGATCTATTTATCGCCGTCGAAACCCCCTGCATACTAAATTTTATGAAAATCATTGGAGCCGTTTCCGAGATTCAGATTATATATATACATAAGTACATACAAGAGTTGCTCGTTGAAAGGTTTTAGATTAATTTTGTTAGAGATCCCCAAAATCAGTGGTGATGAAATTATTTACACAAAGTAATGCGCCTGGCTGGGTTCGAACGCACAACCTACTCGTACAACTCGTAAGTCGCGGCCGTCACCAATGGCCATCGCAAAATAATTTCCTGCGGAAACTGTATCACTTTTTAAACGATTTCCCACCCCCCGGTCACGTAGCCACAAACCAGTAACGGTATCCGCAACCATTCCCGGCGCGAACATACCGATACACGCTGAAAATAACACTACCCTACTCAACTCGCCAAACCAGTGACGCGAGTTACTGGCGCTATCGACGATGTGGAAGAACTGTCATGGTAGCGTATAATTGAAACATAACTTATTCATGCAACCAAAACTTCATCAGTTGTGATCGCAATACAGAATCTAATAAGCTTTGCAACTTAGGTAGTGATCGTTTGAGCGAAGCCTTATTTCTCTCGTTTTAGAATAAGCCAGTTACTAGCGCTAGTATTCAACGGTAGTTCAACTTATCTCCGTAGATGGCGTTAGTCGTAATGCAGGTTCAGTTTAGAAGTTAGTGTTAATAAATTAGTCTGCTTCTTTTGTGGTACGAAGTGCCTTTTTATTTTGGTTTATATTTGTACTGTTGTAAAAGTTTAGTATGTGAGATGGTCATGCTCATGACAGATTAATTTTAAGAAGAAATAGTTTGATTAGGTGGCTTTTTTAGCGTTTTGTACCCTAAGGGTGCCAGCGGGAACCTAGTAATAAGGCCACGCCATGTCCATGCATACATATGCACGGACGGACGTCAAGAAGGTTGTACGGTGTCCTGTCCACCTATTACAGTTGAATTGTAATAGATGGACGGGACACTTAAAATTTTCACGAGTGTCTGCTTTCCACGTGTTCCATAGTAAGGGAGGAACTCAAAGGAGCTTGTTAACCACTTAAAATCCGCCCTATGATTAGTTGCAACTATAATAAGAGAAGAGTACTTGGGTTTTCCCGTACTTACCGTCTTATGTTCTTAAACGTCACCACGTGTGGCTTCCCACGGCCCGTTGAACCCGAGCTTCTTCGTATGCGTACATTATTTAGTGAGCAACCGTTTACTGACAACTTCCAGGTATGCAAGGGACACTGTAGACATGTACTTAATTAGTTTGGAGGACTATGCCTTTGATAACTTCGAATTGCATGAAAGACAATCCTAATTCTGTGTGTGGCTATATGTAGCTTTGAATGATGCTTACAAAGCAACATACATGTATATGTATGTTGCTTTGTATGCTGTATAGATCTATAGATGTGACAGATCATTGTCTGGATTGGATATGTTGTTATTAAAGCGTATTCACATCAAGCTAATTTCAGACTACCCTCGATTTTCTGCTGTACTTCGTTCAATATACAGAACATTATAATCACGTGACCCCAAGTCTTGGGTAACACCTCTAACCCAGTCCATTTGTTACACCAGTGGCGCCGCCTACCGTTTAGTAGCACTCAACGAGTTTTAACAACAACGGCTGGATAGTTGACGTGACTTGTGCTCCGTTGAAATATACTGCGGTTTGTCTGATAGATGATCCGTAGCGTTTTTCAGGTTATGAAAACGTTTTTTCTACATACACCAGAGTACAAAAGTACTTGGCTATTTTATGTTACCTTGACCAAACTGGATTTCTATTAAGAAACGAAACATTTGCAAGTGCCTGTTTATACCTGCTTCAAGTATCCTTGATTAAGTTAAAAGTTGTTTATGGTCCTTACTGTTAATTAACATCTTAAAGATAACCAAAGGCTATTTTTACAGTAAATTGCCTGAAAATTTATTTGAAAGTCAATGAGTTACGTCTAATAACGATAAAGACTCTGTAGCGTAAAGTTCTTTGCTCGAAAAGCTTTAGGTCATAAACAGCAATGCAGCAGCAGATTAATATATCAATAATGTAAAACGAAAAAAGAGGTTGTTTACTGTAGCAAGTTATCGGTATAAAAGCCTCGTCGCATCCGACGCTATAACCTCTGCCAGGCGGATAGCAATCGTGTCAAGTGTTACGGCCATTAGTTGCATACTGAACATTACGACTCGCCTGTCCTTGAGTAGAATAGATAGTGATACTGGCTTTGAATGTTCAAATAAAAGAGAGAACGGTTATTTATTAAACAGGTTACACGTCATTTGCCCAGCATTTTCAAAAGCAAATTATTCAAGAACGAAAATGTCTTTGTCCAGCAGTTAAATTAATTGATTAAAAACTATGGATCAGAACTTTATTTGCTAGGAATGTAGGTACAGGTATAAGATGTTGTACATAAATTAATGAGATCAGCTAGTCTACCTTGCGGCGTGCAAATTATTACATAAATTAAAATATTAATACAACTTAAATAATGTCAGCAAAACAAAATATATATATATGAAGTCAATTAATCAATTAAATAGCATTGCTCTATGACCTGTTCTAATTGAGGCATAGAATAAAGTAAAAGTCTGAAAATTAATTACGAAACTAACTGCACAACAATGTTAAACTTTCCGAAAAAGTGTCCATTCCAATACACGAACTCGCTCGAAGCCTTACTGGCGCCCAGCGTGGGGCAGCTGTCATGTGTTGTTCCGCTTTTGTTTCCACCCACACTGGCTCGTAGAGTAACCCCTGTTGCCTGCTAGTTCTCGTGCGATGCTTGGTTGATAGTTTCTGAATTCGTTTTCGACATAGTAAACTTGTATTGTATGATCGAATGTGCTTAATAATGTATTATAAATGAGTCTTTATTAATATAACTTAAAACTGTTTGCATGCCCTAGTTAAGGTAGTTAGTGTAAGGATCACTTTAAACTGAACATCTGAGACATGTACCTACTTTCTGTGCAAATAAAGAACTATTCTATTCTATAGTTCGCTTCAGAAAAAACGGGCATATATGTAGGATTCGTGAATTGTACATTCCACTTAGAATAATATTTATCTTGTGAATTGCGATGGCAGATGGATTCCAGCCAACGTTTATAGTATCAATTGTAAATGGACACAGTACTTACCGAATATTAGTGGTAAGCATAAAGACACGTCTATCTGATCGCTTACATATCAAATTGTAACTACTCCCTTATAAAGTAGGTACTAGCTGCAATAGCAGAGTTAAAAGTCTTGTGTGAGAATTCCGAGTGTCGCTTCGTACCGCCACCACTCGGCCGCCGATGTTTGTGATAGCGATCGCGCTTTGTCACAAGTCGCAACCACTTGTCGCGTAAATCTCTTTGAAGTCTGGAGTCCTACCATGACCTACTTAAAAACGATTCAAAAGCAAGACATTTCAGTTTAGGTTCCTAAACTGCATCGCTTCAAATTCGTACCATGACGTCAAATACGCTCAGCGGCATTTGGATCGCTAAAAGTGAATGAAAGATCGGAATTTGTCGTTGAACCGCGTTTGAAACGTTTTTGGTGAAAAAGAGACAACGCTATTAGTATTGTATAAGTTTGTTTCGCCCACATTTTAGTGTCAGACACGTTCAGAAGCAAGTAACATTTTATTTGTTCTCGACTCAGTATTATTACTATAAAGTAAAAAAGACACTCAACTGTTGTTTTCAATATTCCACGTTAATACGTTATTATTGTTCAAATTATTCTTTGTCAAAGTAGATATTTATTTACCTTTTGCTATGTATTATAGGTTTCTTTTTCTACGTAATATAACGGAACGTTATTATATTTGTTTCGAACGTACCAGAGTAAAAAAAACGTGAAATGTCACTGTCAGTTTGACTGATTGTCTCAGTGCTGCCAACTTAGGGTAATTTACTCTAGATTTAGAGTAAAACATAAGACAGGATGGTAATTTTTGGGGTATTCGTTTTTTTAGGGTAAGGTTTGTTTCGAATACAATATACAAGACTTCAATTATATTATTTCTACCTAGTGTGTATCCGATCCGAAAATACTGGAATGCCGAACACAATAAACAAAAACTTGGATTTATGAAGCATGCTGGAGATTAGAAGCAATATTGGTTAATTTAGTTTGCATTTCTGCAATACTACTTCAGATTTTAAAGTTTTAATGTAAGTACCGACAAATTTTAATAAGGTTTACTTTACACCGGTATCTTTATACCGTTAAAAACAATGATATATGAGTTTAACAATTGTAGGTATTTCCAACAAAAAAGATAACGATGCAGTTGATACAGAATAAACATTTATTGTGATGCGCAAATAATATATAAAAATGAAAAAAACATCTAGCTGTTGTTTTATTTGTAAAGGAAGAAAAAACTGATGGAATTAATTTAGGGTATTTTTTCTATCTCGGGTAAATCGAGACTAAGCCTAGGGTAAGGTGAAAACCAAACCTGGCAACACTTGACTAGATACGTATGCCGTGTTCCGATATGCAACAAAAGTGATAATATCGCGAACCCGACCAAATTGAATAGTCAAAAAATTTAAGAGCTATCAGATCATTAGTACTGATTTTTATTTTGGTTGGCTTCGCGATATTATCACTATTTGTCTAATACGGAATGCGCCCGTAGTCTGCGGAGACCGGATTTGTGATTGCGGTGGGAAAATTTAAGTGAAGTGTATAGTTAAGCAGTTTTGAAAAAGTTTGAAAGTACACAACTATTTCAAGGAATGTGGTAAGTACTCCACTCCGCGTCGGCGGCAGCGGCAGCGCCGAGTGGTACCTATGTCTGCAGATACAGCAAGGCGCGCACTTGTTAATATGTCTGAGGAGAGAGTTAAAATTGAAGAAAGAAGGAACCAAATCTTAGAAAATTTAACTCTTGAACTGAGAGCAATAAAAGTCATATTCAATACTAGGTAAGAATATAAGTTTCCATTTCAAAATACAATTAAAGATAATTCCTGTAATAATATGTGGTAATATGTATATTTAAAATGAAACAACTTAAATACATTAAAGTCAAAGCATTTATTTAAAATAATGGTGTAAATGTGAGTTGATTCTAGTCGCCCATTCCAAAATGTAGTTTCGTATGGAGAAGAACGGGCAAGAAACTCCACCGTTACTCTTTTAAAATGTTTTAAGTACAATATTTAATAGTATAATAATTTAAGTGTTTAAACTTTATTTTTCAGGCTTCCCGGGTTGTCCACAGCCGATGAACAAGCCTAGCTCTTGTGGACGTGCCTTGCTGCAAGGTATTTTGACTGCTATCCCCAACATCGACATAGTTATGTTGCATTTGGGCTTCTTGGCGAACCTCTGCATCTGTCAGTTCTGGCACCGGTATTTGAGCCCGATTGCACATGTTGTGTAAAATGACACAGGCATTTACAATAGAGGCTGCAACTTCTGGCTTATAATGTAAAACGCGATGCACTAACAGACAGCGGAAACGTGCTTTAAGAAGCCCAATTGTCCTCTCAACAATGTTCCTGGCCCGGATATGCTGGTCTGTATAATGTCTCTCAGGCGTATCTGGTGCAGCATCTAATATTGGTGTCATCATGTATGGTCTTAGTGGATATCCAGAGTCACCTGTAAAGAAATATTTCACATTTTACTGTTAAAAAAGTCATTAAATTTAATATTAGAATATACCTACAAGATGGTCCAAATAGTGACGTCAATAAAAAAAATTGGATCCTCCTAACTAGGGATATCCGAAAGTACCCCATGTATATTCCGCGATTTTTGATAGTTTAGGAAATATGAATATTTTTTTAAGTTTTGGGGAAATTCTTCGCGGTCGACCTCTTTTTATACAACAAATACCCTTTCATGCATAAAAAAATTATGTGATATTAGCGCAAGATACTTTTTTTTATCGAAAATAAGAAATTTACATTATTAAGAATAAAAAATATTATTTTCGGATACCCCTAGTTTTGACGAATCAATTCTTTTTTATTGACTTTACTATTAGGACTATCCTGTATTTGAATGCAATTTCTGTTTTTTAAATAGGTTCACTAATTTTGCATAAGTACATTAATTATATTATTTATCTTAAGTATATTACATAACAGTCTGAAGTATATCATACTTAAGACTGCATTACACATAGAATATATCTTACCAAACCACACTGTAGAGGTTTGATGTAGACTGTAGACATTTTCCTATTATATAATTTAGGAATTATATTGTAGGAGCATCTCTTCAGTCTACATCAAACCTCAACAGTGTGTGAGTGTGTGTGTAGTGTGTCTTATATTTGGTATAGGTGCCAAATTAATATAAGTAATTTCTTACCTAGAAGCCAAGTTGGCTCATCAAGTGCCTCTAAATATGCCTTTATTGGATGTTGATTCCAGATAAACGAGTCATGCGAAGCTCCACCGTAGCTGGCATCAACACTTGTGATGTACATATTAGCATCACATATCTAAAAAAAAGTACAAACTTAAAAGTAATTAATGTACCTACAAATATTATTATAAAACTTTAATGTACTATTATAGATTAATTACCAGTTGAACATTTAAGGAATGATAGTGTTTTCTACAAAAATATCTTTCTTCATGCTCATTGGGTCTTATGATGGCGATTTGCGTGCAGTCGATGCAACCCAAAACTCCTGGAATTCTAAATTGCTGATAAAACCTGGAACAAAATTGGTAATATAAAACAAGCCCGAAAATTATTTTACTAAATTAAAAGGTCGGTTGACTCATCCAAGGAATTAAGCCAAAAATGTATAGTAGGTACCTACAACAGATAAAATGAAGAGATGCATTGCAAAGGAACCATTTTTTGAATATATTATTAACTACATAAAAAAGACATGGATTGCAACCTTTTATGTATGGACAGCTTTATTTGTATATCTTCAACTAAACACTGAAGCTGTAAATCACAATATTTTTACTTTTGTTGACAATTAATGTAAGAATTTAAATAGTTAGTACTAAAGCCAAAGATTAACCTGAAAATTTATATTAGACTGTGATAATTATACCTACTTATATTTTCTAATTAATATTAAACAAAATATTTGACCAGTGCAGGGCATCAGCTAGTTAGTAGGTAATTAAATTGTTTATTTTAAGTATAAAAACAAAACTTTGTAAGTATCTAAGTGTGGTTCTCTACTTTTACTTTTTTATTAGGTTTTGATTATATTAAATAAAGTAGGTATTTGAAAAAGAAGCTTTTCATTCAACAATTATTTATATTTCATCATGTGTAATTTCCAATATGCTGTTGAGGTTTGTTACATTCAATATGATTTATGCATGGAGAGGGAAGGCCTTGTACCCTGCATTGGGATGTATACGGGAAGTTGTGGATGTGGATTGTTGTTTGTTGACCAATGTTTCACATTATTATTCTTCATGCCGAGACAATATCAACCCAAAACTATTGTTTTTACTTACTCTTTTCTTATGGTATTCCTTTCCTCTAAAGTCCTTGGAAAAACAATATGTTTATTTCTCATTTGAGTAGAATTTAACGCTGTGGTTATTTGAGATAAAACGGATGACACCGTTTGTTGTGCCACGGAATGACCACCTATATCTCCAGTTGGTCTTTGATAAGACCCTGTGGCATAGAAAGACAATGCAGTCAAAACCTTAAACAAATATTACAACAATAATTTTACACATATTATGGCTGTACTTAGTTGTACAAATTGGATATAAGTACATAGTTTCTCAAATCTTTTCTCACAAACAGAAATGTAGGCTACATAAATGAATTAAGTAAACTAAAAGAGGTAAGAAGTTAGGTTATTTAGGTACCTTGTTCTCTAAGGATAAATCCGTTGACTTGACAGGCTCTTTGAACATTGGACTCAACTCGGCGCACAAATCGAGCACTAATTCTTTGGATACCCTGTAGCGCCTAATGAATTCGGCATCCTCAAAATTATTGAAGGGGTCCAACTGGCCACGTAACTGCAGTCTCTTACGTTTTTGGGTATATTGAGAGGCAGTATCTTCCTCCAAAAACTCAAATAAAAGTAGTTCATCAGACATCTGTTAAAGAAAAACAAATGCGATTATAAAAGGCATATGAAATAGGTATTTTAGACTTTATAGGAAAGATTAAAGTACACTTACACTGGTTTTTGTAAAATTCCACTAAAATAGCACTAAAAAACTTTGTTTTCGTCAATAATTCACCAAACGCTTCAGTTTATGTTCGAGAAATATTAACTTTTATTGAATCGCTTATTTTGACAGTTGAGCGTTTCAGTTGAGCTGCTTTTTAAACGTCATGGTACCAAACTAGTACAAAATTGAATGAATGAAACCAAAACTTGCGACTCACTTTGGAACAATCGCTGTCAGATGGCATGGCCTAAATTGAATCGTTATACTGACGTCATGGTACGAATTAGAAGAACAGTTCAGTTTAGGTCCTAAATTGGATCGCGTTAAGAGCTCGTGGTAGGCTTCCAGGACTTCAAACTTGAACGTCTTTCTGCAAAGAAAGAATGTGTCCCTCAAAAGATCCATGTTATGAAAGAAGAAATTAAATCTGTTGTTTCACCATCACTACATATTACAAAAAAAAGTCCCCCTCCGCGTCTGTCTGTCTGTTCGCGACTAACTCAAAAACTACGGAACGAATTTTTATGCGGTTTACTCCAATAGACAGAGTATTCATGAAGGAAGGTTTAGGTGTATAATTTGTTAAGGTTTTGTGAAAATTGGTCCGCGGGCGAAGTCGCTGGCAAAAGCTAGTATTTGATAAAATAAATTATTACATCACATGTATTTTTGTTTCAAACGAATTATCATCCCAATCACCTACGTGAAACGCCACACATCCATTTATCAAGTATTTGTATAATACCTAATCCCTTTTATCATAACCAAAATTGAAATGATCGACCATCTATTAACTCACTCGTATTGATAGGCATGTTACCTACGCAATCCAATCAGCATCTAGGTACATGTCTTGGTGTCTAGCAACGGGCTGCAGCGCACCACAATATCAATATACATAGTTGTTTTTTTTTTTTTTGGGTGGGAAATCATCGAATGACTTCTCCCGCTCTGGGTGGAGCAGGAGGGCGTGTCAGTGTCTTTCACTGACTAAAACCCACCTGTGTTCCCTCAGTTGCCCGTGTGCCAGAGGCGACCCCTCAGTCACCCTGCGACGGGTCAGCACAGTGGACCCGCCGCCTACCACTTTTCGGCCGAAGGGGATAGGGAGAGCGGCCAACGCTATACCGACACTCCTCTTCCCCTGCTGCCCCACCACGTCCGCCATCAAACGGTGGCGGCCCCGTCCAGGCCACGGAAGGGAAGAGCGCTACTCAAAAGTACCAGCACTCCTCCTCTGCCGCAGCCTGTAACCCTCAGCCGCGATGCCTCCGGCCCCACCTTGGGGTTCCTCTTCGCTTGACCGTGGCTGGGAGACCACGGCTACTGAGCCCCTCCTGCAACGACAATGCGGGAACCCACTCGGAGGGGGGGGGGGGGGGGTATACATAGTTGGATTCAGGTGAAACCTTTTTGCATTTACGCTTGATAATTAAAAGTTTTAACTTGTTGATGATTCTTGCTCGTGATTCTCGGAAGATTTTGATAAATATTGCAACTAAGGATTTGGCTCCATCTTTGTTGGGCGCCAGTAGCCTTTATTGGCGCCCAGGGTGGAACTTATTTATATAGTTCAGTTGTTTTCCTAAAACTTGTGGTTCCGGTAAGTAAAGCTTCTTGAAATCATCTGAAATAGGTATTTCTTCGATATTTGTAACATTTAAAACCCGAAAGCTTCATTTTAGATTACAGTGAATATTATTCCTTAATAAGTGTGTTCTTCTGTGTGTTCTAAAATATTTTTAATTTCAATCTTGACTACCTTTGATAGCATGACATCCTAGCTCTTAGCTTCGCAGAGCGCATGCTCGGCACAAGTCTGAGGGTTATTTGTCGTAACAGCGGCGACTTATTTTTATAACTCGCCCCGCGCCTCCGCCCCTCATTCATCATGCAACCTCGCGCAGTAGGTAATTGTTTTGATTCCCATCATATTGGCCTTTTGTTTGATTCTGTTTGTATTTATGCATCGTATAATTTTTGGATAAAAAGGGTTAATAAATTACGAGTAGTACGAGAGGTACCTCTTTTTCAAATGTCTGTATGATACATTCGTTTTCAATCGTTAATAGAGCATGCAAACTCGTATTTTTCACTGTTATCCCCAAAAGTAAATAACTTATCCAGTAATTTTCTTTTCTTTGATACAAGAAAATGTTTTTGAACTACAACACTAGCTCGGTGTAAGTTCCTTTTAAAAAGAATTGTACTTACATAGCGGCCCTTTCACGGCTTACTGGGCCTAAACATAAATTGCGAGGTAGGAATCTATTGTTAAACTAATTGTAGAAAGTAAAGGGGCCAACATCAACAAACATTATCTTTCTATCTCAAAATAAACCTGTTATGTCCTGTAAGCAACATTCAGTGTTGTACTAGAACGGTATGTGTACGTATATCGTGACAACTAACTGTGAGTAGTTAGAAAACAGAGATAAAGATCTCTTCAACACGTACCTACCCTCTCGTATGCCCGCGTAGGTACATCCTGGAGCCCATTAGCGGCGCTGTCACGAATCGTGCGCTAACCACAAGCTCGCATTAGTGCTAAACACCCGCACGATATAGGATTGTAATTTCGTCCTTTGCGTACTGTCGCATGTCGACGCACTATGAAGTAGAGAGACTAGACATAGGTACTAAGATTAGAAGTGTACTTATTTACCACACATTATTCTACATGCGTATAGTAATTTAGTAGTGAAGTTACTATAAAATATGTTATACGCAATTAAAACGGCTATCTCTTGAAATAAAATTGAAATACAACATTTTCTTCCCAGAATTTGATCAGTAGTAAGAATAGATAAATTTCAATTCCATTCACGGTAGAGCTGGCTCAGTCTCACTGACGGGCGAACAGCGTCTAGTTGCATCCTCCCTCGGTTTGTCTACTATTCCGGGAACTGGCGCCCGGAACACGGGACCACAAAATGGGTAGATACAGAAGGCTAGGTTCCTACGAGCGAAAACAAACACACGCACACACACACGGGTACAAACGGTGTTCTCCGTCGAATACCAGTAGCGAGTGCTCTTGCACTCGGCTGTACGAGTCCATGTGTGCGTGCGTACAACGTGTAAGAAACATGTTTTTTGGAGCCGACCTGTACAAAATTATTTTTCGATGTAGTATCGTATACGTATGCATACAGTTGATGCATCGATCGATGCCGAGCAACAAGAGCTAGCTCGTGTTTCCTATTTTGAGATTGGTTTTGATATGTGATTGATGTTTTGAATTTTAGATGCAGGTACCTTTTCTATAGTTTGCATTGGTCCTATGATGTGCTATTTCTTAACCAATTGAAGAAGATTTCTGTCGTGATACGGAACATGCATGGTTAGCTACGATTAAAAAGGACCATTATTACTGACATCAATTATCTAATCCGTACTACAATAAAACTAAAACAAAATATACATACAGTCTTATTCAGACCAACGGATCTCATGACATCGCTTACATATACAAGACGACATTAAAACTCCAGATAGAACTCGCACAATGTAAAGATTAGCAGCGCAGCACATTAAAGCGACGGTTATCTTCAGTTTGCGACATATGCCAACAGAACCTCGCGACGTATGAGGGTAGTCGGAGTTTGTACAGTCTACCCTTTTAACGAGAGGGGGCCGTTAGCAGCCGCGTTTGAACGCGGTTCGAAAATGGTGGAATGGTGGAAGCCATTGACGGGTTTTGTTTATTAGTGTTAAGTAATTGCTTTGTGGCGAGTGGTAGTTGTAGTGATAGGCGTTTCAACGAACGAATATGGTCAGGCTAATATACGTTTCTGTTCTGCGGTATATAAAATCCTGCGTCGATATTTTTACGTTCGTGCAACGTGATCCAACTGTTTAGGAAATTCATTGAATTTAATTTTTCCACAAATAACAGAACTTTCAAAGGTAATTAACACAGTACACTTAACTTGTAACGAATATCCACAAGACAAGTAACAACTACGAAACGTATATATTTCACTCAGCATTCAGCCAACGTATCGTTAGCGCCCAACGCTTGTCTCGTCTCGTCCATGACACGACAAATGTACTTTGACGTTGTTTGTACACCGTATGTAATGATGAGCTAATTGTGCAACCTGCATGTAATCTGACTCGATTGTGTTTGACATTTAACTTGGACAAATGTCAGCCGTCCCGTATCGCGTCATAGCGATGGGAATTAATGTAAAATGTACCGACCATGACTTTAAAATATAATAGTTTCAGGACCAATCCTTCGAAACGATGCGACACTGGCACTTTCTTTCTTTTCTAATTAGGGTGTCGTGCGCCCAGGATGACCTGTACTTACCAACTAGCTGCACTAACTACCTCATTTAAATTCCCCACTAGCCCGCTCACTGGTACGAGTAACTCTCCCACTCAAAGGCACTCCACTCTGTATTCCGCTGGCGTGTCGACTCGCCGCCAAGTATTTACTGCTCTGTGTACAGACAGCAGAACGAGTAGATACACTAGCTCGAGAGCTTTCTTTGTGAGTCGGCCAGCAGCGTCGGGAAATTGTTATTAGCTCAAGAAACTTGTTGGGAGGAATTTCGTTATATCTACATTTTCTGAATGCTGAAAGAAGTCTGTTTTTTAATATTCTCGGAAGTTGAAAGACGTACTTATTTATCAATAAGGTTCGGTCTAGTTTACTGGTGGGGGCGTCGAGTAAATATCACTGGAAGCCTTTCCTAATGGGATCGTGTCTTCAGTATCGATGCCAGTCCTTACTTGGAAAGATACGGTTTCGATCTAATTACTTTGTTCTCTTCTTTCTTTTCTCTATTCAATTTATGCTTGAATAGGGGTTTCGTTACAATAAAGAAAGGTTTTATTGTGGTCAGTAAGTTGAAGCAAGACATCTCTCTGAAAATCCCTAGCGACCCGAACCATTACAGACATATTCACAGGGGTTGTGACTTGTGTATACAGGGGGGAAGTGCTGATATTAACAGTTTAAAGCAAAGGTATAATGCGATTTTGGTTGGTCAATGTAGTGGTAATGGTAGACGATGATTTCCCAAACGGGTTTTTTGCAAAAAATTTGACTGATTGAAATTTTAAGAATTCTCAATGGTCGCATAAAATTTAGTAAAAAACTGTTTGACTTAAAAGAGGAGCGGTTATTATCATCTGTATTACAACGATATATCACTGACCGTCCCTACGGCAGCGAAACCGATACGGTCGTGTGCACTCCGAGATAGTCCACTTTACCCAACACTCCCCTAATGTAAACACTGGGACACTAACGCGGTAAATTATACGAACAATTTGGACTCTCCCCTCAATAACAGAAGAAATGATGCCAAACAAACGGAACTGCTGAAGGTCCTACTAAATGGACATGTGTCATATCATACTATCGTTGAAACACTGCCAAGAGGATTAACAAGCTACTTTAAACCTTATGTCCACGGTCGAAGGTTCGTTTTACTTGAGGAGGGTGTTGGCGGTTAAATCGAGTTTGTGCATCAAGACGTTATTGCTATGCTACCCCCTTTTTACGAGCGCTTAATCCCCAGGTCGCTATGTGTAGTGGTAAAGCGTTTCCGTTACACGTACGGCACGGGATTTTTACGTCGAAATGGTAAATACCAAGAATCAAGTACTCTGATGCAGGCGGATACTACACTGGGAATATTCTATTTTTTTGAACGAAATTCTTTAACACGGTTTGCGGTTCCTACCGTGATGGATAGAAATAGTTACGTTAGGAAAAAGCGTTATGGAGAATTGTAAAATAAATTCCTAATATAATTGTCATAAAAAGACCTTGAGTTGTTTGTGAATTATTATTTTCTATGATAGCATGGTGAGCTCATGTAACAGAAACTCCCGCCCTCTCCATGCGACTTTCTCTCTCTATCTCTTTCTATTGCCTATATACTAGTGTGTGTATCCCGTAACGAACTTCGTTCCACTGCACCCGTTTTTTTTAATTTATTTACTGACAGACAAAGCACAGCTTAAACCGCTGGGTGTAGGAGCAAGAAATTTTGTACAAGAGTATAGCAAAAGCTCACCTCCCAGAGGTTACTATTCAAAAATCCTCAGGAGACTCAAAACTCCAAAAAAAACCTTTGCAATTTTTACCTCATATCGACCCATCGCTGGTTATAACCATCACCCATGTACACCCCATTCTTTAATCTGTAAAAAGTCCGTTTATCCGAAGTACAATGGACACGTGCCCGTGCGACGCATGCGCGTGGCGGTACGGATGCGGGGCGCGGACTGTTGCGATGTCCGCTAGCTGCACGGACCTTGTTATGTGACTCCGTATCGAGTTCTTTAGCGCAGAAATTATTTGCGGCTTAGGTCCCCCCTCATTCTTTGCGTTGGTTGGCTTGCTATGTTTATGAAAGTCGTCGAACGCTCATTAAAGTGGAAATTACGTGACATAAGGACGAAAATACTCCGTCACTTTACTTATTCCAAGTCTCAAAACTAATTTTGAAGTGATGCATTTTGTTTGCGAGTAAGAGCTTGTCCAGTGAAATGAAAAGCCTTTCATACCTTGATCTAATACTACAATTTCAAGTATTGCAAGTTTATCTAAAATTATCCCTATAACTTTTAAGTAAGAACTAATAAGATCTAAAACTCTATTCACTATCTATCAAATCTAACCTAAATCCGAACCACTGGTACTCCTACTTTAAATACGATCTTTTGGTTGGGGTTTATTTAATGTGGCCCGCTTTACGATCCGGCCCGGTCTAATGAAATTATGCGTTCATCAGATTACGGGCCAAATTCGTTTTTTCTCGACCCCCGACGCCCGAGCCAGTAATGAACGCCGTCAGCCGAAATTTTAAGATTCCGCAATAATGTGAGAATCGGACGGTATTATGAAGCTGTAGAATAAAGATTTGGAAGATCTGAATAACACTGATGTGTATTATATCTTGGGATTGTGACTAAGTAATAACAGTCGCACGGGATGATCGATCAGGTTAAGCTACGCTTGCCGCGGTCGGTCCGTGGATGGGTGCCTTGCATTGCCCGTTCCTCGTAAAGCACGTTAAACCGTTGGTCCCGAAGCGAAGCCCGAAAGTCTGACAACCAGTCTTACGAAAGGGTATTACCCAGTGGCTGGCGTGTGGAGGCCAGATAAGTCGCTCCATGTAAAATACTGGTATTCAGCTGCATCCGGTTAGACTGGAAGCCGACCCTAACATAGCATAGTTGTGAAAAGGCTAGGCAGATGATGGGTGGATGATATCCGTAATCATGAACAAAAGTTTTTAAGAGAGGTTTTAAGGACAGACTCCATAGCAAAACATTAAAATATAATCCAATGTGCATGAAACTGCGATCTATGATTGTTTTAACATAATGAGTCATTGGCTGACCACCCTATAACAAAAACGTGTATGATCAAATGCTATAGTCGTGCATACGAAAACTCGCATTAATTTAATTAAGAACATGTCTAAAGATCATCATCATCATCATCAGCCTTATAATGTTCCCACTGCTGGGACACAGGCCTCCTCTTGGTGAGAGGGATTGGGCCGTAATCCACCACGCGGGCCCGGTGCGGGTTGGTAGATGTCACATATCTTCGAATTTTTGGTTCTAGGACATTCCGGTTTCCTCACGATGTTTTCCTTCACCGTTTTGAGAGCAGTGGTGATGAAATAATTTACACAAAGTAAAGCGCCTGTCTGGGTTCGAACTCACGACCTACAACTCGTAAGTCGCGGCCGTTACCACTTGGCCACCACTGCTCCGTCTAAAGATCAATGCCTTAAAATGCTTACACAACATTCTTCATCCCTTAAAGTTAAAACTCCAATAAGAAAAGTAAATATTACCACAGAACCTTAAGGAAAAATGGGCGGTTTTTCAACACGGTTGGAAAACGCGTCGGGGCAGATTTTAATTGGGCCGTTCCAGGCTGTTATTGTAGCTATTGAGACGTTAAGTGGCCCGGATTTTGTGAGGAGGGGGTCTTAAGGAAATGTAGACGAGTAATAGTGGTGGAAAGGAAGTCGGCGCGAACGTTAGCTATGAAACGGTCGGTTGAAGGGAACCTTTTAAATGGAGGAATGGACTGGAACCTATTTGTTTTGCAGTGGTTTTTTACTATGATGTCGTTGGCAAAAGATTCGTCATTTACGAGTCATTTTTCCGGAATTAATGCGTGTTTGTATGAAGACGTAGAAAAAAGAGTGTAACATTGTGTAGTTTTTGCCCGTTCCCACACAAAATCACCTTTATTAATTTCGTTTAAATCCATTAAAAAATATATTTCACAACAACTATTCAAATATCCCAACTTCCGGAATCAAAATATTCGTGCAAATATTATAATGCTTCAGACGTTTCGCTACTGCAGGCTTAGCATGACGCTTTGTATTTCTACGAAGAATATACAGTGCTTTTTCAATACAAGGTGACATTTCGTTTCTCCATTTTTGACATCGCACCGTAGATATCCTTCCACAATCTGTCATTTTGTCTTTCGTTTCTAACGATCTTTGTCTAGGTCCTTACAATTGTAGGCTATTTCAGAAGAATATTTCTTCCTAAACTGTCAAAATGACACTGACAACAAACTTTCTACTCGATGGCCACAAAGTAAATACGATTATCTACAAAATCATGATTCGTTTAGAACGCATAACTGTGATGATTAATAGAAAATCATAGTTATCTTCTCCTATTGTACATCATTTAGTTAATAATCATGTCTATTCTTCCGTTGACAAATCGGTGCTCGTGCTAAGCCTGCAGATGTGGCCTACGTATTCAAACGTGTTAACAATGACTTTTAATATTGTAAATAGTAAATACAAAAGCAGCAGTTAAGGTGGCTTTTACGACGGTTGTATATTCAAGGCTTTCGACCCGTCGGCGACCCAAAATAAGATCGTTCATAGTCCATTTGAGACTCGACCAGTCCACGCATAGCTAGTCCAGCCGCATCCCTTTACAACAGCGGTTCGAATCGTAAATACGTATAAAACGCGCCCCTTGACGTGGTATTATTAATTCAGCTACAGGGTTGGATATAACCGCAGAATAAGAAGGTGACACAAGGTCTTTTCGCAAATATCGTCGGTGCTACTGCCATTCCACATCACCCACAAAGTTACACAAAGCAACATGGCGGTTGCCTAAAGCTCGAAATGCATTGACAATCATAAAACTCAAAAAACCTGCCCTATAGGGATTGTGTGTTTACTAGGCTTGCTGCAGGATCACTTGGAAAGACGTTTGTATGTGTATATGCAATGATGCAAAAACGTGCAGCAGTGTGACTCGTGCCAGGATTCTAGGGGTCTCTATACCGCCTTGTCGGTCGACTAGAAGCTTTTCTTCGACTTGAAAACGCATTAAGAAAGCTGTCTAAACCCGGGCTGAAGTGGACCACTGGTCGTATGTTTTTTAAATATTTATCTAATGTGAATGAAGCACACAATTATTGGCTTCTACCAGACACCGAAGCTTCGATAATATGGCCAAAAATTGCATATAAATACATTCCATTTTATATACATCCTAAGTCCTAACTGTAGACGCATAAAAAGCAGATCAAACATAGTTAGTAGTCCTTCTGTAGTCTCGTGCCTCATTTTGCGGTACAACGGCCGTGCCTCAGCGCGACGCTCAGTCGTCCGTTTTAAATTATTCACGTAGACTTTCTGACGGAGTGCATACTTCCTGGTCGTAGTTGTGTAGTGCGGGGATTTCGATTGTCGGTTTTTACTCCGACCTTTTTGTCGACTGGCTTTTTTGATGCGTTGCTAGTGATGTACTCAGAAATTTTGGATCTATGAAAAAAATTGGAAAGTAGTTACGAACAATTACATACTGCGGTCAGTCATGACTTTGTTAAGCTTTGCGTAGTATTTATCAAAATAATTTGGACAAAAGTAGGCTGATTTCTTTCAAAACGGAAGATTTTCTGGAATTTGCTACGTTGCAAAATCTGTAGGTACTTTGTATCACCCAATTTATCCTCTACTCATCGTTCGTTTATTGATCAATCACCAAACGTTTGCCGATATGATCGCGAAATTACAAACACATTAGCGACTATAAATTGATGCCTACCTATACTAGAGACAATCTAAAAGGACTTTGATATCGATATTGCTCGCACCACTACTGGGGGCGAGGGTGGGACAAAGTTTCCTCGTGATTAGCAGAGCTGCGCTGTCGCGTTACCGTACACACGTGCATGTATGGCTGTAGCATCCACAGAGCTACTAGACCTGAGAATTATAGTTGGTACTGAAATAGTTTAGATTATATTGACGCTCTTTGATGCATTAGTTCGCTCTTTGACGAAACTTTAGACTACATGGTTGGAAATTCCGTGAATCCTTACTAAAACTGTAGCTCTACTGCATTGTATACTCAATCAAAGGTGGCGATATTATATCCGAGACTGCCGTCATATTGTAGGTACATTTACTAAACACTGTAATATGAAAACATTGCAAAATCCAATTATTTTTTAAAGAGTAACCGTGGAGTTTGTTGTCGGATCTTCTCATAGGTAACGACCAAGTGAAACCGTGCACCTAGCTTCTATCGTTTCATGGGTACTCCATGTAGGTTTTTGTGTTTATTCCGTTTCAAATACTAAACATTTCTACAAACCACAATACTAGTTACAATTGCGCCCACCAAAAAGGATAACGAGTATGAGATAGAATAATAAGGTAGAAATAATTATAAACTGAAAAATATTTTATTAATGACCGGCGAACTATCGATATTGACGTCGGGACATCACTAGCACGTGCTCACATGTACTACACAATGCAGATACGTGGAACAACATTCGACTATTGGTTGGTTATTTGACGCGCTGTCACTGTGATGCGACGCAAGCGGTTATTTCAAAGTTTACCCAACCAACCAATTGGAATTTCTATTAATTGAATTGAAACAAGCTATTATGTAAAATTAATGTTACATGACTAGAAAATGATGTAGGTTTTACATATAATAAATAAAAAGTTGACATAGCTGTCGCATTAGGGCAGTATCGCACCAGCGGGGTAATTGTGTTACACACTAACAGTAGCAAAGCCTTGCATGTTGACAGTTTAACAACATTCATTGCGTTATTTACGTTGCTGAGCAGATTTTTTTCGAACATATGAAGCAATGTATTAGCAATATCCTTCAAAACGATTCAGGATTGTGATTGATAGTGTGTTGGGGCGCAATTATGGCGGTGCGGTGTAAAGCTATTTGTACAACGGCTTAATTGTGTGTGGCAGCAGCGTTCTCTATGCATTTTACCACCATACTGCGATCGCCAACCCGCCAAGCGTGGCGATTATGGCAAAACCCCCCATCCTGGGGGAGGCCTATGTCCAGCAGTGGACGTCTTTCGGCTGAAATGATGATGATGATGAATTGCGCTCGCGGATCATATTTCAACTGACATATACAACTTGACTGAACTGCAAATTGTAAAAAAGTTAAGAAAATGTATATTTCGTAGACTACGTTAGCTCGTCCACCTTAAGGTGTGTAAATAAAAATAAATGAATCCCGTTATTAAGCCCACGTGACTCCGACCACGTGTACATATTACATTTTTCCGCCTCACAAAACCATACCAACGCTTGCCATTGTTTGTCAATTTCCCCTTACCGAAAAAAAGAAATTAACAAAATAGAGAGGGTGCATTTACTTTCACTTTTTATTATTGGTATGCAATTTTAAAAAAAACTTGTTGAGTGTCTCTAGATACAGTATTTATTACACTGAAATATATCGATGTCTATCAGCTAAGTTTTTCAATACATATTGAGAGTGAGACCGTTATAAGATTTACTTCATACTGGTCACATACATAACGCGCCTTATAACATCCGCTCAACGTTTCTCCTCGTGCCAAACGCCAACCTATAAGGCAGTGTATAGACATCCCACACTGAATAGTCGGGGGTGGCAAGCCAATGATAACTGTGGCGGAGGAGTCGCGATACATTGACTTAGTAACATAAGTGGATGAGGTTGCAGGGGGGTGTCAGTGGAATTATCAAGTGCTTAGACTTAGGGTACTTGTTTTAATGAATAACTAGCGATCGCTTGCATGCTTGGTTACTTGTGCTAATGTAGAGTGCAAAGTGTGCACACAAACCTTCCGGAATAAATTCTCTAAACTATGGTGAAAGCCTCATCAAAATCCGTTGCGTAATTTAGGAAAACAGTGCGGTCACACAGACAGACACGATTTCGTTTGACGAGAATAAAAATGTTCAAGTTTCATATCAAAACCAACGTGAAGACATTGTTGCTTCTGAACGATGCCTACTATTGCAATAATTTTGGATATCATAAGCTAACACTAATGAACATTCTTTTTTGTTTCAGGTAAGTTTTACATCTCCGTTTTTCAGTAAGTATTCAATCATACAAAGCAAAAAAAAAGGCGTCCTCTTGAGAACCACTACCTTTTTCATATTGAAAAAGCATAATCTCAGCTGCTTTTCGACTCTGTTAATGAAAAAAGTTCCAAACAGAGCCTAGAGACAAAACACATTACTCTTAGCGTTCACGCCAAACGCTACGTCATAATGTATGGGAATGACATTACCTGCGGAAAGGACACGACGTTTCCTGTCCGCAGGTAATGTCATTCCCATAGATTCTGGCGAAGAGTTTAGCGTGAACGTTAACAGAAATGTGTTTTGTCTAGGCCTGCAGGTCTGCTAAACGAGGAAGTTCAATATGTTTTTCGAATAACTCAAATACCGCGTCACCTCTACACCATTCTATGCTCTATGGTGCTCACAGGACGCATGCGCTCACCGCAGCGGTTAGTGCGGCCGTATCCTCACTAGTTACACGGGGTCCCCACGACCGGGCGCGATCCGCCCCGCACTTTGTACTCCGGCCGTGTGTTATACGCGTTATACCGGTTATACGGTGCTGTAGGTACGTGTCGCAGCACTAGTGGCGCGATGATACGAGTGCTGTGTTGAAGTCGGATTATGTAGGGATGGGGCAGTGTTGTGAGGTTTATCGACGTATTTTTAATATAGCATACGTAAATGTAGGTAATTAATTTGTGTGAGACACTAGCAAAATTGAATAAACGTGGGGGTAGAATAATGTTTAAAATACAGATTTTTCAATCGATGACTATTAATTTTTTTTTTTTTTTTTTTTGAGGGTCGGAAATCATCAGATGACTTCTCCCGCTCTGGGTGCAGCAGGAGGGCGTGTCAGACTTTTACTGACTAAAACCCACCCGTGTTCCCTCAGATGCCTGTGTGCCAGGGGCGACGGTATCTCTTTCGAACAACCCGCACCCCTGGCAGGCATCGGCCCTTGCGGACCCCACCGTTGTTGCTGACATCTCTGACGGCGCGCGTGGATCACATCGCGCCGTCCCGCCTACCACTTTTCGGCCGCAGGGGATAGGGAGAGCGGCCAACGCTATACCGACACTCCTCTTCCTTTGCGGCCTCACTGCGTCCGCCATCAAACGGTGGCGGCCCCGTCCAGGCCACGGAAGGGGAGAGTGCTGCTCAGAAGCACCGGCAATCCTCCTCTACCGCAGCCCGTAACCCTCAGCCGCGATGCCTCCCATTCGACATCGCGGCCCACCTCAGTTGCGGTGCACCTCACCGCAACCTACTGTTTGACTGCTACGTCATCGACTTGAAGGCAAAAGCTCTGACGAGCGGCCCCACCTTTGGGTTCCTCTTCGCTTTAACGTGGCTGGGAGACCTGGCGAGAACGGGCTACTGAGCCCCCCGCAACGACAATGCGGAAACCCACTCGGGGGGAAGTATCTATTGATGAACGTATAATTTCGTATCTAATGTTTTGACAGATTACTGAAAAGTAATAATTTTCTTCCCCTGTCAAGACATAAATTATCACAACAGTTAGTTAATCCTAACCAATCTTTTATGTATATGCAAACTCTCATAGACAACGGCATACTATATCATAGGTAGCACACATTTGCAAGTTCAACACAAATATGGCCTAGATTGCATGAGAGCTTTGAGTTTTTAGCCGGAACCAGACACATGAATATTCATAAATATCTTCGTTTGACGGTGAACAATTTCGCGGAAACGTGAAATGGGCGTGAAACTACACTCACTTTATACGGCTTGTTTTTATTAAATATCTCCTGAAAAAAAAAAAAATTGCTCTTCCAAGAACCGTTTACGAACTTGTTCACGTAACTGCTTTTCTAGTTATTGAACAGTTGTGTTGATTGTTTTAAAAATAATTTTCATTCCATTTTACCTTTAATTGGAACGAAGTTCCACGAAATGCCGACGAAGTTCTTTAATGCAGCTTGCGTTAAGAGTAAAATTGTAGAAATTGTCACATGACGAAACAGCGTTATGCCCTCTCTCTCTCTCTCTCTCTCCATGCAAGTTTTTTATAAATATTAGAAATAGAGAGAGAGTGTGAGATAGTTTTAATTGTTTTCCAGTTAGGTGAAGCCTAAGATGGCGGCGGCTGCAAACATTTTCAAATTTTTCGTCATGGGTGTCATTTTCATGGTTTTCGAGGGTGCTGAAGACGATAGTGAGAACGAATTAATGAAGTTTGAGTATTTTAAAGATATAGTAAACGGCGTTACGTTCGGCGTTGTAGAAAAAGCGAAAAGAACTTCGTTCCTGACGGGGGTCCCCCGACCTCCACGCATATTTATACATATACTACTTCAACGCAGAGTGCGTTCAAGTAATTTCACATCACTAAAAGTACGCATGAAAGCGAAGGCTAACAAGCTCAATAGTATTAATGACGGATTACTATGAATATGATTGCGCAAAATGCGTCTCTGCACTGCAAATATAATGTTTTCGTATTGCAATGTTACAGACCGCACAAAGCCGTACCTATACGAATCGCACATAAACGGTATATGGTGGAAATGCGCGATCTATAAATCTAGACTGTGTAATTGAAACATTATAACTCAATAACAGGTCTGTGAGTTTGTTAGTGATGCGAACTGGTGCCATTTTATCGATAGTATTTTTATGTGAACTAGTTTGTTAGGTGAAGAAGAGAAGAAGTCTTCGTAAGTTCATAATTAGCATAGGTACTTTTATATTTACTTACTGTCCTCATTCTTTCTCTCAATGAATATCTAATTAATGAAGTCCCACCCAATTATTTATTTAACGAAGTACTTAATTAAAAGTTTTACGTAATATTAGCCAAATAAATCATGCGGTTCTGTCAACGTTGTGGTATTTCGGGAAGTTTAATATATTTCATGTGGTGAGGCTGACAGACGGATAATATTTTTATAGGCAACGCTTCATAATAAATTATCGCCCGACTGTGCTCATGTGTTGACTGATGTCAAAGCTTTGCCGATCTATTTTAAACGTGAAATATAATAACGTGGGTTATGAAGGGATGTGCTTTTCGTTGTATTTAGAAGATGCTGTATGGTCAGTGTTTTTGAAATATATCAGATTAGCGTCAAAAAATATTAAATATGTTTTTTACTAAAGTAAGGTTCATCGTTCATCTGATGATTATCTTATACGATATCTACTTAGCACCGCTGCTCTTAGCCAAGCCCAGTAGCCGTTCGATGCAAGCGTAATCGTGTTACCGAACTGCGCCCGCCATGGGGCAAATCTCATTTTTATTAGGGAAGTAACGTGGAAAGAGTGGAAATGACACTGCACCGCGCACTTCCGACCCCTACACATTTATACAGGTGTCTGTACTCCACCACCCTACAATAATAACCCTTATTTAAGACGTGGCAAAGTCTATTTTTGAGTGGTAGAGATTTAATTTGTAGCGCATGCGCAATACGGTGGACGCTTGTGTTGTGCCAGTCGTCAGTCGGGCGTCGGGCGCATTAATGAGTGCACGTGCCGCGCGATTCTTTGTGCAGTAGTGATGTGACGTGTTGCAACATCGATGTAAATGTTTGTGTATTTTTTTTAAGTGAATGTGTCTGAAAGTTTTGGTCCAACAATAAATGTTTTATGATGAAATTCTAATGGAATACAAAGCTTATTTATAATTGCACTAAAATAATAAAAGCAATAAATTGCTCTGCTGTTTCGTGTAAGTACAGTGTAGGGTGGCGACGCCGCGCCGGCATCGCGGCCGTCCCGACGAGTGCCACAGTTTATGTTTTAATAATGGAGGTATTAGCGTCGCGGCTGTCACCCCCGACAGCACTCCGCGGCTGCTACTGTCGCCAAGAGTTACGCAAACCGCGAACAATCTTCTTACTTTGACAGTTGTTATACGTTACCGAAAAGGGATTTTTCTTAATAAATTGTATCACTTGACTGTCTCGATATTACCTATCTTCTATCGGCTTTACGCACGTGCAGTTTGATCGTGATTGATCAAAATATAGTCATTCAATCAGAGGTCGCAAATCGAACGGGATGTCCTGGACCCGTTCTAAATTTTGATTTACTACTACAAAAATAAATGTGAAATGCCTAGATAAAAGTAATTACCTACTTACCATATTGTAAAGTCAAGGCCGGGAAAAGATTATAAACAAATCATAAGACGAATCTTGCTGTGACAAAAGACACAAACATTGACGAATCTTTGGAAGAATCTGAGAATATCTCGTTAAATCTAGTACCAGCGGGAAAACGGGATACTGGGATCAATGTCGAGATTGTTTTGGCGTACTTAACCATACATCCGGGAAAATAGTCCTTCATAAGCATTGTAACGATATTGGAACCCTCAACCTAAATTCTAACATTTAAAACCTTTTGGTGAAAATCTAACTTGAAATTGAAGCAGCGGAGCATTACAAGTTTTTAGTGAGAGGTTCCGGAAATTGAATTTTCGCTAAGCTCAAAAGCAGCTAAGCCATTTAACCTTCCCTAACTCAAGGCTAGTTTAAACCTCAAGTATAAACCATAACGCATTGAGTCCACAAGCAATAACTTGTCTTCGTTAGACTCTCCTATGTCCACAGCAGTCAGCAGGTCTATATTTATGTATCCTTTGTCGCTACTCTTAACGAGACCATTTCTAAAGACTAGTCTTCCAGCCATTGCAAAAACGGAATCTATACTTAATATTATAAATGCGAAAGTAACTGTATATCTGTTACCTTTTCACACTTTAAACGACTGAACAGATTTGGATGATATTTGGCATGACCTTTTTTAGGACATGATGATACTTTTTATCCGGGCAGTACGCTCCCGTTGGATAATTTCTGACTTCCGGGACAAGCAGACCACTGGTGGCTCAGTGATATCGGCCCCAAGCATACAGGAGTTTTATTTTGTGTAAATAACTGCATTGCCACTGCTCTCAAAACGGTGAAGGAAAACATCGAGAGGAAACCGACATGTCCTAAAACCAATAATTTAGACATGAGACGGCTACTAACCCGCACCGAGCCCGCGTGGTCGATTTCAGCCCACTCTCTCTCCAAGAGAGGAGGCCTGTGTCCCAGCAGTGAGAGCACTTATAGGCTGATTATGGTGATACGATTATAGCGGAAGCCACAGGCAAAACATAGTCCTATAATAAAATAAATGATCCTCTCTTGCTACATTTTGCCGTTTTATATCTCAGCTACATGTTGAAATGAAATGCCGTTGCGCTGCACATTGTCTAGTCCATTCAAAAGTAATAACGATAGCACTAGGTATAATATAGTGACAATCGTCAAATCAAATTTTGAAAGGCATTTGTTGATCTTATTTTATGGACTTAGTCGCGGCTCGAGTCAATTACCTCGTTCTCAGCCACCGCTTAGCCTGTAAATATATCACTATCTCAGCATAAGCCCTGGTGTGTTTGCTATTGTTTAAAATTAGTGTTTTATCGCCTATGTTAGCAGAACGGGACGTAAAGTATTTTAGAGCTGCAGTTTCAGTCCTAGATGGATTATCGCCAGTTCTCATGTGAAATGCATTGTACTATTAAATTATTACACTAGCAGCATGGAACTTTTATTACTCGCTTGCACTTTATCTATGAATTTGTGGAAATCGACATTGAGCTCACAATAATCTTTATAAAGAATCAGACCAATCGACGATTCCTTATTCTTCAATGTCATCTTTGTTTGTAATAGTAATTCTGCTCTCGTGTAAAGAAACAATGACATGAGCACTTCCACCTTCTTTCATTACTTAACATGATTATGTGTACTTCCCATATACAATCGACATGGCGACGTTTTTACGGTTGATTTGCACTCTCTGAATTACTTTATTTGGGACGATACAAATCAGTATTGTCTTTTCAAGTCAACTGAGCCGCAAGACTTCAGTAACAAGGATCTGCGTTATTAAATTCCGCAAGTTTCGTATGTAATAACAAATTTCGGAGTTCGTCTCCAACGCTTTACAGATGTGGTTTATACTTGCGAAGTTCTGAATGGACTTCTGCTGTAAACTGGACAGTATGCTTATTGATTTTCTCGGCACGATTAGGAGATGCATATTTGATGCCTCCAGCTGGAATAAGTGGGAGGTTGTTGGTTGTATTAAAGGGATGCTTCTTTATTTATTTGGTGTAGTTTTTGAGCATTGACGTTGTAGCAACAGATGTCTGCCCCTGTAATTATTTGGGGGACGAATTTTGTATCAGCAATAATTTTGAAATTGGTAGCTCTGTGTTGTTTTCAGTGATGTTTCGTGCACTCACAGTTCAGGTATTTTCATTTATTTCGTAAAATATTGTTACTGATAGCACGTATCATCCCACTGCTGGG
Organism: Polymixis flavicincta; assembly: GCA_949987655.1. Classification (NCBI taxonomy): domain Eukaryota; kingdom Metazoa; phylum Arthropoda; class Insecta; order Lepidoptera; family Noctuidae; genus Polymixis; species Polymixis flavicincta. Next base: position 23,419,325 of record OX465188.1, on the reverse strand, counting down.
CAAAGGCCTCTCCCCATTACTTCCAGATCTTTCGATCTGAGGCTAAAGTGGACCACTGGTCGTGTGTTTTCTCCAGCTCGTCCTGCCATGAAAGAGCTTATGAAAGGAAACCTTCCTTTGTTACTTAAGCGAAAAATTATGGACATGTGAATTCTTCCCATTTTGACCTATGTGTATACCAGACTTGAACTATGACAAACATTCAAAAGTTCAAGCTTAAGATTTTTCAACGTGCAATGGAGCGAATGGAGCGCAGTATTCTAGGCGTCAAATTACCGGATCGCAACACCACACTGCGCTCCAAAACGCAGATTACTGACTTTGCTCAAAAAGCCGCCAATCTGATGTGGGACTGGGCTGTCCACTTTTGCTGTATGCCCAATGAGCTGTTGGCCAAAATAACCACTACATGGAGCCCTGACAGCCAGAAGGCGTCGCGCCAGACCCAGTAGAAGATGGCGTAAAATACATACAATTTTTTTTTATTTCACTGTATCATTTTGTCGCCACATTGTACCTCTGGGTCAGTAATAGCAGTCGGTATAATAACCACGACAAACACTAACAGTACTCGCGTTCAAAATAATTTATTTTAATTACAACACTTAAAAATCCAGTTTAACGTACATCTCCATTAAGGCGGGCTGCCTTACCTCCCCCGGGAGCTGTGTTTGTTCTGTTTGTAAATATACCAGGCGACATTTAGCGGTGCAGCGCTTTTTTTACATGCTTTTGTTTTTATTAGGACGCTTAGCCCGCTAGGATCGTTGATGTGGATTTGATGTTGTTAAGAAGTCGTGTTTATGATCATATTCTGCATCGTTTTGCGGTGCTCAATTTAATCATTTTAATCTTAAGTAATGCTCTATTCCTCCTATTTCCACCTTCTATTTTCTCTTCATACAATCTGCATCCTGCTTCATAACAAACATTCCGCATTCCGTCTTTAAATAATAAACGAAACCTTAATTAGGTTACTTCTTCTCACATTCCCACAACCGTACAAATAATTTCGTATACAGCTGAGCTTCTCGCTGAAAGCGCCACACTTCGTTGGACCGTCCAATACGTGGTTTTATGGCTTTCTATGCGTGCCGTGGCGAAGAGCTTCGTGTTTGTTAATTTGCCACCTTTCTCCCCTCTTGCATGACCCCTTCGCAACCCCCTCACACTCCATCGAGCTTGGAATACACGGAACCCGGTTGCGGTCGCGCCTGTTGCGTTTTAATCGTCCCCTGACCACCTATAATGTGCTGAGCTCTTTGTAAGGACCGTGTTGGTTGCTACGCCTGTTTGCACGCTATTGTTGTGTTTTCTTATTGTGGTTGTCCTTAAAATATTTAGCCCATAATCTTGCTTGAATGGCCTTATTCAGGTTGTTACACAAGTCAATTTCAATCTATATACTTAAGTAGGACCAAAAAATAATAGTTCCGATTGATGCATGTATAAAATTTACATTAAAGAAACCTCCTCGGGTGACGGCAGTTATGTAAGAATGCCCTAGGCTAGTCAATCAGACCTTGCGGCCGCTATTTACCTTGACTGTTAAATCTTTTGCTTGGCGATGACTACAGAGTAATAGAATCGAAAGATTACGAAGATCGTCACAATCCCATGAATTCAAGAATCAAGTGGAATTCAATGGAATATCATTTAAAGCTGCTTAATGCTCTCAAGCTCTTAGAGCAGTGGTGGCCCAGTGGTAACAGCCGCGACTTACGAGTTATAGGTCGTGCGTTCGAACCCAGACAGGCATTTCATCAACACTTCTCTCAAACGGTGAAGGAAAACATCGTGAAGAAACCGGCATGTCCTAGAACCAAAAATTCGAAGACATGGGCCATTACCAATCCGCACTGGGCCCGCGTGGTGATTACGGCCCACTCCCTCTCACGGAGAGGAGGCCTCTGTCCCAGCAGTAGGAACGTTATAGCCTGAGTATGATGCTGATTAATATTGTAAAAATCTTGGTACTCTGAAACATACCCACCCATGCGCAACATTCACAACATTACTAACAAAAGCAGGTCAACTTCGATCAAGTACACTCAGGCTCTATAAAATTATGTCAACAGAACAAAGGCTAAATGAAAATTACAACCGTATGAATACTATATATCTGTTTTATCCGCAGTTAAAGTCTTTGTTTTTCCATCCCCGTATGAATACTATATATCTGTTTTATCCGCAGTTAAAGTCTTTGTTTTTCCATCCCCGTATGTCTATGACAACGAATATCGTTTATTACTTTTTCCATTTGATCTGTCGTTCTCACAATTGGCGAGCGGTTTTTATTCGAATGGCTGTTTGAATTAAATGCATTTCGAGCAAACCTAAAATTGGCGCGATATCTTTAATTTAAATCTTTTATAGTGTTGTGAAGAGTAATTAATATCGATGTTATTACTGTGATTCGGTAAATGGATTGGAACTTCAAAATTCTGTATTAACTTTCATCAGTTTCACGTTTCATCGCGCTAATTGGTTTACTAAAGCATCATAATTAACATGATATCGTCCAATCATTCGTTTAAATTACTCGGCAAATAATTTTAATCGATTCTGTGTAAAATAAACACTAGGTGGAGGGACCTAACGAGTAGGCAGTTTTTCAAGCGGCCAGGGCCGGGCGCAGCTGCTTCGACGGAACCCATTCAATTATACCGAACGACGTAATTGACGCTTTTTTAACGTAACATTTGAAATTCCGATTCGCTGAACGTGATCGGTGTGACAATTTTATCGATATTTCATTTGAAATTTAATTCCTTATCCCTACTTGGCAGAATGAATTAATGAGTTTGTTTGTTCTTGTATTTACTTTCTCGTTTTCGAAACTGATTTTCATTACTACGAATTCCGATGTGTGTAGTATAAGGTTGGTATCACGTGTCAAACATACCGGATCACATTATAGAATACATTATTATTGCATCTTTGTAAGAGTATAAATACCTTAAAGTATTCCAATGTACTTTCATCAGTTTAAAACAAGGCTGTAACATCATCAAAATAAATAAAACGGCGCTCCACCTAAATTATTCGAACTCTTAAATAAAACTTATCTCGCATTATTAACTTTAATGGCGTCATAAATACAGAAATAGTTCAACAAGTGCGTGTAAACCAGTCCGGCTCAGAATACTTACATCAATTAGTTTAATGTCCGCACCGTACACGGCTCGATTCATCCGTCGAGCAGTCGAGCTCCTGGCGCCCTCTTAATTATTTATGAGTTGAGAGTATAAAGTGCTCCCACCGAGACTGAAGGAAAATGCGCGTCGACCGACAGCCGCGCTAAATCACGCGCCAATTGACATCAGCCCGAGATAAAATGCTCTGACGCGGACACAAAACCTCGCGCATCGATATCGATAGCCCATACCTTCATGTACGTTCGCATCACTACTTTGTATTCCAGGATAGTTCAACATTTTTAACATTCGGAAATTGAACGGTGAAACGAAAAGTGAGGGGAAAATGTTGAGTGTTATGTTCGCGCGAATGGCGCTAGTGTTGTGTCTGTAATGTGCGTTTAGTGTGTCGTGATGGATTACCGGGCGCCACCCCCCATGATGAACGTGGGCCCGCCGTACTTCCCGCATCCAGGTAAACATCTACTTTTAATGCTGTAGTTTTCAACTTCACTTTTCATTACACGTATTTGAATAATAACGTTATACCTAGTTAATGCTTTACGATTACAGATTACACCCAATTTCGGTTCTTTTTACAGTAATTGTAAAAAGAACCGAAATTGGGTGTGATCTAATAAGTAACGCTATATCAATTTAAATAAATACCATATATATCATTAGTCCTAACAGCTTTTAGCATGAGACCCGTAGCAATAAAGATAATTATAGTCGTAAGGTCGGGGCGATCCCCCGGGGGTCGCCACAGACGGGTTAATTGAGCGGCTCGAGAGCAAAATGTCAACCGGACGGGTGATGGATGACGTACACGGAATGTTCACGTTATGGATTGAGAGGATGTTGAAGAGGGAGCTTATGACGTTGTTGATCGCTTTTATCAGTGGGTTTGGCATTGGCTACTTTAAAGTTATTGGGTTCATTGCTCTAACTTCGTATACTGTCAATGAATTCGCTGCTAGTTATAATATTGTGTGTATGCGGTCCCAGAGCCGGGCAAAAAGTTTACTTGGGTACTTTAGCCGTTCCAGTTTTCCCCGCCTGCTGAGATTTTGAGCCAGGACTTTAAGCAACAGTTGAGCTCTTTCCGCCATCTTTTTCTAGACCCGCCTGTTAGCCATAAAATGAAAAATAATGGGGTATATTAAAAGTCTCCATATGTCACACTGCTTATTTTGTTACTATGTGATATCATCATTACACAAATTTGCATCTAAACGAGAAAAGAAATAAACGATTTCCTGCTAGAAACTCCCAAACATCAGTTTAGTGCCCGTACAAGTGGAGTTTCGCAATAAATAGTGAGTATCTGCGGCGGGGGTTGCGACCCGGCCGGGAGCGGGACTGTTTCGCAACCCCGCGATACCATCGTCACCCTATCGTGGTGCGCGCGCACAACGCCGTCCCGACTCCTTGTTGCACGTGCCCGAGGTATGAGCGGGTAGCGTGGTTAAAATAAAGAAACTAGTTGTCAGACTTTGAGGCTTCTGACGACCCTTTACAACTGTCAAAGATTCACGAAAAAGCTTTTGTTGTAAAAATATAATTACGTATACGGTCTCTTATGCCCATTATACGGCTATCGACTTACCCACGAACTGGAGTGTGGAGGTCACATACATTTATTCCATGTAAAGTACTGATATTTAGCTGTATCCGTTTGAACTGGGAGTCGACCTCAATACACATAGTTGGAAAAAAAAAATACAAATGATGTTGACGAGTCCTCCCTTTTAGCTGATTGTTGGGGGACTTTCATTTTAACATATTAAACGGACAGCAGGTGCTGACACTAAATAAGCAAAGCTGGATGGTGTAGATCAACTTATTTTGTCTACTAAGTGGGCACTTTGAGAATAAACTGTTTTTAGCGCCCCCATATTTTCAACTTAGAAACCATTATAACTTCAAATTAAATTAATTATTAGCGGAGATTGAGCGGAATTAGCGGGTCTCTTACCGCTCCCCTATAGGCCTGCAGCGCCCACAAGGGGGCGTTATCGATCACTTTGGGAAAGGCTGGTTGTATAGCTTTTATTTCATCCTATCGAATAAGTCATGAAAACGAATGCGTCTTCATGGGTTATTCGATAGGATGAAATGCGCGGGGAATGCCCCGCTCGTCCTAACAACCTGTTAATACCGCTTCATCTCATGACTCAGCCCACACACCAACGCAGGCCCCCGCCGCTGGGTGGCGGGGTGGAACGGTACCCGTCGGAAATGGCCGTCAGATTTGTCGCGCCCCGCCGGCCCGCCAATTACCGCCCCGCGATAATTTATATGTAACTTTACTACCTACCGCAATCATTATGTTGTGGGAAATGGGAGTTTCTGGGTTTGTTATACCTTTGGGCAGGAATGTATGTGAAGGTATGTCCTAGTAGTTGCGAAAGAGGTTCTAATGAGGTGTGCTCCAAGAGTTAGTAGGTGTTAACGGTGTAGGATCTTTGTCATAAATGACAATAATCAGTTATCTTCACACCATATCGATACGAGAACTGAATTCTCAGTTCTCGTCTGGAGTTCTATATCAGTTTTTCCAATGGCGCTATAGCAGGAACGGTTCTTACTAAACAAGAGGACGAACCTTCTGATGAAAGTGTTCGTTTGTCATGCTGCCGGTCACATTTTCCATGTGAGAACGGAGTGCACTTTTAGATCAATTTTCAAGCTCTAACAATTGAACTGTAAAATAATTTATCATCGCTTGATTGGCAATCGTCTAGCAAGCTCTGTCTGCCCACAGTACATACATAGTAGTAGACACTATAGGAGAAACAGCAAGAAGTATAATATTTAGAAAGAGTATAGGTTCTGACAGAAAGGTTCCACACGACAGCGCCACGTGATTCTAGGAAAACAATTTGTATGAAGACTTATGGAAAATGTCAAACATGAGTCGCGTCGCGCCTATCTGCAGGAACCTTAATACGTCCAAAAGCAATTTTTTTTCCTATAAGGACGAGGCCATCTAAAAATACTACAGATTATGTTCCATTATATTCCAAATTGGTAATTCCATGTCTTTACAAATCAGATTTATAGAGAAACGATCATATTGCGGTACGCCCACCGTTTCAATAGAATCCCCGATACGCATCTATTGCTAGTATAACGTTGTTCGACAAATTAGATTGATGTGTTTGCTGTACGGACATCCATTAGGGATTAAAATCGCTACAAATGCATTTGTGTGACAAAGCAGTCATAGAACATTATTACGTCATCGATTCAGACCGTGAGCATAATCTGCTGGTTGTATACCTCAAAAAGCTTCTTGCTGGAGCTATACGACTGCTCATGCCGTGGTGAGAAGATGGTTAGTGGCAAGTCTGACTATTACATAAGTACCTATTGTCACTTGTTGAGACTTTTTAGAGAATGGGCAGCAGCGTTCTCTATGCCTTTTCCACGATACTGCGATCGCCAACCGGCCGCCAAGCGTGGCGATTATGGCAAGCCCCCCCAAATTGGGGGAGGCCTATGTCCAGCAGTTGACGTCTTCCGGATGAAATGATGAGACTCTTAGAATGACCTTTTATTGAATAAACGGTCCAATGGCTACACATCAAGCTGTACACTTCCAGTATAAGCTGATCTTGCATTGTCTAGAATTTCCGTACAGTGCGAGATCAGCATAAACTGGAAATTATAACTTTATAATTTACGGCTTACACAGCCGTGTGTACCCTAATGGCTGTCCCTATTGAAAACGCGCACCCTAATTGCGAAAAACTCACGATGAATCATAATCTGTTTCATTTTGGCAGTTCAACAATATTCATTGCGTTATTTACGTTGTTGAGCAGACACATTTTCCGAAAATATGTAGCAATAGATTAGTAACCTGTTTCAAAATGATTCAGATTATGATTGATCGTGCGTTGCGCAATTAGGGTGCAGGATGTCTCAGTACTGCAATTCGAGCCAATCGAGAACACATCCTACCTACTTATTATTATTATAAATGTGAAAGTTTGTATGTCAATCACGCAAGAACGGCCGAACGGATTTGGCACACAGATAGCTTTCAACCAGGATTAACACATGATACTTTTTATCCCGACTGTTCGTTCCCGTGGCATAATTTCCGACCTCCACGCGGGTGAACCTTCTGGAAAGAGCTAGTATTTTATGAAGTTTTCTTTCGGTTGGCCTTAATATGTGAGTACTCAAATCCTGCTACGAGCCCGTAAATGCTAGTTCCCTGTTTGTCCACGACATTTACTTCAATAATATTACCCGGCTCCTGGCTACTAAGTCGCTAACCCTGTCCGGTTAACCTTATAAACCGTTGCGGATATCCTTATCCCGCGGTTCAGGGGCCGTTGTATTAAAATAACCCCCGGGGTTGGGCTTTGCAGGGGCACTCGACGCGGTGACTTGATGATTGCTCCTATAACCTATGTATTACGGTTTATCCGACGACGTTGATCCATCTGCAATAAGTACATAACTGGCTTAAACGATAGGAAGTTGCATTGCTATTTGAGTTCGTGTACAGTGCATGAATGCATTCGTCAAATTCAATTAGGAATTAATCAAATCAAATCATTTATTTGCTTGAATATGGGTAGGGACTTGAGGATCGGCGAGCTCTCGCGTCCGGCCCTGGTCCAGGCCATGGTGCGGAGCGAGAGTGCATGGGTAGCCGTCGCTTCCTTCTGCGAAGCAGTAATGCTCGCGAAGACGGAGGCGGCAAAATCAAAAGTAATTTATTCAAATTATGCTGAGAATCAGCACTTTTCGAACGTCAAAGCACGCGCACGTGAGGGAGAGGCAGAATATGCGCCCTCACGGCCCTAGTTTCCGCAAGAGACGCCGATTCCCGGTCACCGTAGGCGTGGGCTTGCGGACGGCAAGTAATGGGCAGCTCGCTGTCCGGTAAGGACCAAGCCCAGGTCGACGGCGATTTGTGTTCCACGCGCGCCTCGTGTTTTACGCGTGCCTCAAAGAGAAGTCAGCACAAACTTATGGGGCCCGCAAGGGCCGATGCCTGCCAGAAGGAACACGGGTGGGTTTTATTCAGTAAAAGTCTGACACGCCCTCCTGCCAGTCCAGTGTGGGAGAAGTTATTTGATGATTTCCCATGCAAAAGAAAAAAAAACTCACGTCTTCCTCCCATGGCAGAGGAAGGCCCAGGCAGAAACTACTGAGCGCCACCAGTTGTAATCCTTACATACTACAGGTACATTCGCCTCGTTTACGTTCAAACTTCCGGTCATACACACACTTGCCGGAATACTTCCCCTTTAACGTCATTGAATATTCGATATTGGTGCTTTCATGTGATTTCCTCAAAGGACCAGAATTTAGCAGCTTCATTCCGTAGAATGAAAGACCATAGATAGTTCAAGCTAATATCTGATAGGTAATCCAGTATCCAGTAAGTATACCTGTCTCCTCATTCAATAACTCACTCAAATCGATCCTGTAGACACACAAAGAGCGCTCTCCCGCAACCGAAGCGAATCTCAATTCAATCTGCTCCCCCTCTATCAATCAAATTATAGTGCCGATGAAAAGCGCCGTGTCATCAAATCAAAACAGTTGAGCGGACGTGTCAATCTAATAATACAGTGACGCTTATTATTTATCCACTCAGCCCCGCGACATCCACCGAACTTTTAATTAAAGTTTGACGAACAACCGCCACCAAGGATTACCACCATCTATATAAAAATACATCTAAAATACTTCCTACCACCAGAACATCTAACACGCAACAACGAAAATCGACTCTGAAGTCGACGCCGCAAATCACGTATTACTTCAGCAAACAACCCTTAAAAATCTCGATGAAATCTGTGTCTGTGTAAATTATATTTTATTGTTGCCGCCACTGAGTTCACTTTCAAGTGACGCCGTCAACGCGGGGCGCCCAAATGAAAATTGATTCGCCCCGAAACGTAAGGTCGGAAGCGGCTTGTGTACCGTCCAATTTGGGTTGACCCCTCAACGGATGGATCGGTCACCCGCTGTGGTGCGGTACAGTAGATTTGCGGGGACCGCGGTAGTTCCGGGTAGAGTGGTGATTCCCGGCGTTTGTTAGCTATGTATGCCGCTGCGTTAGTGAGGGGCTCAGTTCTCCCGAAGTGGCGAGGGTGTACGATTACTAACAGTAATCGCCTTGATCCCAATGAAGTTGGTAACAGACTGCCGAGCCTTGTACCCTCGAGAGTGGGTAGAGAACAGATGCGACAGTTATACAACATGTATTTTTATATTAGCTTCAGAATATTCAGGAGTGCAGAATCTCTTGAAATCACACAGCATGCTTATATTATTTTAGGGATTTTGAAACAAAATGTGATCCTTCTTTATCAATTGACCGGCAGTTTTGAGCATTGCTCATAAAAAACCAAAGGACATACTCGTAGTTATCAAGACGAGTTCCTGTAATGTACAACATCATACCCATCTGACTTATTCAAATTGTGGTAAAACCCAGTTAATTAAGACTTAGCCAAGCCACTAGCCAAGTTAACAGAGTCGACCCTTCCAGTTCCCTGCCCATATTACCCGGTCCTCACTGAGACACTGTATTCATAGGCATCCAAATATCAGTGACGCAACAGTAACATGTGTCGGTCGGGCGGGCCGTGGGGAGGCGTGCCTGTAATGGAAATCCGCAGACGTTATACACAAGCCGGTGCAAGGGAAAGGGTGGAGCGGGGTAGGCAATCCAATCATAGATTTACTGTCGTCCTCGCAGAGATGTGGTGGTTGTAGGCAGAAATATGGAATTTGAGACTGGTAGAATAGATCATAGTGTTTGTGTTCTTCAACAGGAACGTAATAACTGGTCATTTTGTTATTGACTCCGGCGCATCCTGTGCAGCCCCACTACTCCTCGCCTGGCTAATCATTTTGTGCGCGCTCTTGGTTTTTAAACATTCGGAGGTCAGCCGAGCGTTGAAAATCAAACAGAGCTCTTTTAGTCTTGTTACACTAAAGAACTAAACTTTCGAGCTATTATTAGCTAAGCTAGAATTGAGGTTACAGTTTTCTCAACTATTTGATTTCTGTGATGTTTAATCAACTGCAATTTATCTCAATCAGCTCATCAAAAATTGCTGCTGAACTTAAAATTCTACATCTTAATATTCTTCTCTAAGTTAAATCATTTAATCCGCTGCCCGCTTTTACCTCAGTCGCACTCCAGGGTGCAACCCTGGCCGGTCGAGAGTGCCGACTCTGTTCTATCACTGCTCCCGTAGATAGCGAAGTATTCGTACAGTCACACTACTGATAATATGGACCAGAAGCACCACCATAGATGATTGTAATTGCTGTACATTTGCATAACAAGAGCAAGCATTAAAACTAGGTCCATATTTCATTCATATCAAACACGTCGGCCGTTTTATAGATGCACACACTTCCATTATAACCTTATTTAGAAACACACTGTTGATTGCAATATGCTTACGTATAACCTGTCCACAACTAATTATTATTAATAGTGGTCCCAGAATGCTCAAACATTTAATCCGCTGCCCGCTCTTACCTCGATCCCACGCCAGGGCGGAACCCCGGCCGGCCGGGAGCACCGACTCCGCTCTATCACTCGCCCCCACTGCTGCCGCGGATAGCTACTCGTACAGTCACACTACTGTTACTGTAAATATGGATCAGAAATACCATGTTTGTTTTTCATTTGCAAAGGTGCCTCACAAATCTGACCTCTTTAGAAACGATTGGTTCCAGGTTGCCTTTAATCATGCTGATATCGACTGCTTTAGATGCACAAATGATCATGAGGATTTCAGCATAATTACCTGGGGAAAGGGAAACGTGTGCGGTCTCAGGAATGAAGTTACTTACGCGATGATTGCTCACAAACACACTCTTATGCAGGCTGGCAGGGACATCGACGCACAAACTGTAACCATTCATTACATGATTCTGAACTGGGATTTAAAAAAAAAGTCGAAAAGAAAACTGCTGTTTCATGAAAAAAGTGACAGTTAGCACGTTGTTGCCACCTTATAGAATAGAGAGAAAGTCATACGGAAGGGCATAACGTTTTTTTATTACGTGACGATTGTTACCAGTGGACTCCTATCGCAAGCCGCGTGGAATGGAACTTTGTTGCAATAATGTCTGATTGCAAGCTATGATGCTGAAGACGGTACAAGGAGACGGAACTACCTATTGGAAAAACCTTTTTCTAATGTGAATTATGCATAGATACTTTCCCCTGTAAGAGATAGTACAAATCCTTATATTTTTAAACAAGACCACAATGGCAGTAACCCAAAAATTCTGTTACCATTATGGCACCATTTCATCATGCACGTTGCTTCTATTAGTATCAGTCCTATGTGAAATGGCTGGATCATTCAAATCTCACGGTCAATCACTCAGCACAATGTTATAAGTGTGGACATTCTGCCTGCACCATATAGTGTGTGATGGTATATTTGAGCAGACAGCCGGGCATGTATATTTGTGCAAGGGATGCAGTCATACCTACTAATTGATCAGCGTCTCGCCGACTGCCTATACCTACGTTGAAATATTACTCGTGCAGTGGTGGCGCCGCTGTGTGGCACATACAGGGACATTAACTTATTCAGGGCTTAAAGATGTGTTCAGTTCAGCATGGTTTGGAAATTTTGGCTTCTGAAACATTTCGTCACTGTCTAGGAAAGTGCACTACGGAAGCCATGTAGATTGCCAAACAGCATTACTTTAAACTTTGAACAGTTTCAATGAAATCACTAGTATAAACGAATAAACAATCCTCTAGAAACACTTTATAGGTCCATTTTGATCGTAAAATAAAATGAACAGTATCCATATACAGGGTGACATCGACGCGCAACATGTTACCAATTTTTTCGTAGATCCTAAAAATTTATTCCACTTTTGTAGGAAACAGATGAGTTTTTATTTAATAATCGATGGAAAATTTCAAAGCAGGGGTCCAGAATCATGTAATGCTTTAATGCTAACAGGTTATGCGTCAATGTACTAGTCTGTTCGCCAAGGTTTGAATGAAGCATGAACCGAATTCCGCATTCTGTTACAAAATATTCAAGCATGAAAGGAAGTTAAACACTCATTAACGACCACTAACCCCAGTCACCCTGTTATTTTCGTGTCTTATTAAATCGTCAAACGCGGCCGAATATTTTCGTGGGTCCCCCTCTGAAACGTTATCGGCAAGCAATAATTACCCCACCATTTGCCGTTAAATGCCGTCTAATGATACAATAAAAGTATATTTAGTTCATCGTCACCCTCCAAGACGTTTTATTTCTAAAAACAACCGGTTCTGAACGCGTTAAAAAACGTATAAAAATGTTTCTTTAGAGCTTTTCTTGACGCGTGATTAGAACCACATGTCGACTTGATTTCAAGCCAAAGGAGTGCCATTCGACTAAAAGCGCGGTGACTGCGGTATAATTTATTAAGATGAAGAAATATTCGGTTTTTTAAAGAATTTAATTGCTTTTCGCTAAAGGTTTCAAATATTTTGATTATTTTCTATGAATAAAATTAAGTAGAATTGTTTGCGTAAATAATGATAACTGTCTCTATCCACAGAGTAAACATATTTGGTATTCAAAACGTAAAATTAAAATTAGCGACAGCAAGAAAAAAATATCATTAAATACAGTAACAACCCTAGCTTTTACACGTACGCACTCACGTGTTAATGAACATTCACACACGCGCAAACTCGCTGCCACCCAATTAGCGATGCGAATCCGAGCCAGGGCTGTCGATATCCAAATAATCTCCCAATGTTTTGACTTGTCGTAACATAAGCCTGATGAAGATTATGAAAAGATTGTAAATTAAATATGAAAATTATTCAAAACGTTTCAAAATAAGTGAGCGTAAAGAAAATTAGATTTTCGTTTGAATATTATCATATCGGTTAACTGAAATCTCCACTTCAGCGTATATATTTTGATAAATAAATTAAATGGTAACTTTATCCTGGTATTAGGTAGTCATGAATAATTTAAAACTGGCGAATCGCCCGTACTACACTGAGTTAAACAAATTGCCGTTTCGTGATGAAGCTATCTGGTAGTGTTTCTTTTCTCGCGAACCTTTTGTAAATACAAAGAAATTGTATCTATACCGGATTACCGGTATGTGGGTGGTAGTTGTGCCTGATATGCGATAAGATTCCATACAAACTTTAAATTTCAACCCGTATTGAACCCCTGTAGGATATGAATTTTCAAAAATCCGTCCTTAGTAATAAACCTTCGTTATTTAAAGAACTGCTCTGTAAAATAATAATATGCTTTAGACCCAGCGGTGTATGCTGTGTGTTGTCTGTCACTGAATTCTAAGATTTTCATTAAACAGATTTTTGTGGAAACCAGCATGTCCTAGAAACGAAAATTTGAAGACATGTGACTTCCGCCAACTCGCACTGCGCGCATCTGTGTGCCAGCAGTGGGAATATTATAAGCGAAATATACTTGGCTACACATCAATCTGCGACACCTACCCGACGACGTCACCTATCTGCCCTACGATCTAATCTATGACGAAGTCGTGTCGCGGCCCCCGGAGGTTGACTCCACTCAAATTAGCGCTTCTGACTAAATTAATTGCCGCTCGCCGCTTCGGTGACAACCCTCTGCTAGGGCTGCGCCACTGACGCCTTGTCGCACTCGAGACGATGTTGATTCAACGCAAGCGATTTTCACTACGTGCCTAATGAATTATGTAGAGTTGCTCGTCTACGTACCTACATAAGCTGGTTTGAATGGATGACTTATTTTTTAACAGAATATTATAGTGTTACAATTTTAAAAATTGAATGCAATGATTTAAAATCAAAAGTTTATTCAAACTAGGCTGAGAGTCAGCACTAAGGCCGCTGCCTTGAATCTTGCGGGCAGCGGGGCGGAGGCGGCGGAGGCGCGGGAACGGCGCGGGCATCGCTGACCCGTTCTGGAAACCGGCGGGCAGATCGCGCGGCACTATAGCGGCGTAGTGTTGTGTTCGTGGTTGTGTCGTTGAGATGTTTTTATTCGCGAACGAAATGTCTGAACAACGGCGACAACATTTTTTTCATTCAAATTTATTCTTAAAGCTCGATTTATTGTGGGCAAAAAAAGAAGTGAATCCCGCGCGGGCGGTCACCCCTTGACTGGAGTGCACCACTCGTTGCCCGACCCCGCGTCGCTACCGCGCCGCTGTTTGCGAGGGCCGGTCCATTTGATTTTATGTATTAGACCCTGCCGCGCCCGCGCCGCAACTGCCCCGCTGCTCGCAAGATTCGAGGCATAGGCCTTCATCATCATCATTTCAGCCGAAAGACGTCCACTGGTGGACATAGGCCTTCCCCAAACGGGTGGTTTTGCCACAATCGCCACGCTTGGCAGGCGGGTTGGCGATCGCAGTAAGGTGGTGAAATGCATAGAGAACGCAGCTGCCCATTCTTTAGTAAGTGTTTTAGTCGCCTTCTGCTACACCCACGGGAAGAAATGGAATGATGCTATTATTTTACGTCCGGCACCACACGAAACAGCAGAGGCCTTACTGAACCCCAAAACGCCCGACCTTCATTACTTCGTAGTTCTTTAGCTGGGAAGATCGAAGTGGCGCAACAAACTGTCCAGCAGCACAGCTGTCTGTTAAGTTAGAAGAACTTGATTCTACAATGTTAGATAATGTATAATGCTCAATTAATGTTTATATTTCTTTGTTACAGGTAAGAATGGAGATGATCAAAGATATAATTATACGGGTAAATTTTAACAAGTGAAATTCGGTACATTGAACGCTTATAAATTGAATCGATCAATTCCAGCCAATTTCTAGGCCAAGTCACTACTAGACATTTAAGGCATCCATCAAAAATGGACTTTATTAAGACTGACGTACGTGCCTACTTATCATTAGTTTTAACACAAAGAGTTTTAGTAGCGGTACTGTGAGATCCTCAGGGGCTCTCCGTACATGATCGAATAATAAAACACGTTGTCGTGCGCTTTGAATATTATTTTGTTTATGGCACGCTTTCGTGTTAACAGCGACAAAAAACCTATTAGATTTTTTTTTTTGAAAGCTTATTCTAAAAATTCTGAATAGCTCGAATCTGATTGAAGTAATTTTATCGCTAGCCTATTTAACATAAGGTCATCTTTAGCTGACAACCTTTACAGTACATTGCTCAAAGCTATGATTATACCAGATATGATTGATTGCGGTAATGCCAGTTTATGGCACTACTACAAATCTCTTTTCTGATCTAATAAATTCAATCATCGACGATAGCAACCTAGTTTCAGAAAAAAGTCAAGTGTAAGCATTAATTTCAATAAAACCAATTCACAGGTACTCTTGAATGAAGTAACACCACGTTCTAAATGAACATAAATCAAACCGAATAAGCCTCAAACCAGTTGTAACCGAATATCAAATTAATACGATCTGGATTCACATAGTGTTGTGCGATGATGGTGTGAATTCTATTCCTGTTAGTGATGTCCCGCGCGGCCGTCATTCACCGCAATTGACCCCCGAGATTAATGTGCCCCCGCCACTTGCTTACGCGCATAAAGGTTCAAGCAACGCGAGCAAGCGAAAGATCATGGTTAAAATTATTTCGTAGATTGCTTCATAGTCTTCGTGTGGTATTGTCTGTAACAGAGATACTTCTATAAGATTAATCTAGTCTACATTCAGGTTTTATATAAGGTCTCAGGATCACTGAAAAAAGCTGTTGGGCATGTGATGTCAATGTGAACGCTTACCGATTGAGCATCTTACTGACTGCAAATGTATATAGCATTGGAATACCTAAGTGGTATTGTAATGACCACACCTTGTTAACGGAGACCAATATACGTCGGTAGCATAAAAACATGGAAGCATCCATCATAAAATGAAGGATACTTCCATGTTTTTATAACCTTAAGCGTCTTTAAAAAAATCTTACAGCTAATTTTAGGCTGCACAAGTTAGAACTCCTCAAACTTTCTTTTAAAATCCTGAACAGCCAAACCCTGGCGTGTGGCTTGTTCAGGTTCACCAGCTCCACGATCAAGATGTTTGGTCGAAATGTAACATCCATTCTAGTTAGTGATGTTCCGCGTAGCTCCGCTGACCCTTCTATTGACCTGCGAGATTAATGTGCCCCGCTCTAGCCTATTACACAGTTGTTAGGGTCGCGGTGTACTAGTGCCGACACCGTCTGAACGAAGGTTTTGTAGATCAAAATATGCTCAGAGAATTTAGAAGAGTTCAGTTTACTTCTAAGCCTTGGAATTGGGTTTTGGTGGTCCGTACAAGAAAGAAAATAATCTCGGTTTTGATAACTGCTCATCGCTATTTTGTATTCTGTCTGTCAAAGCGTTGCGTATGTTTCGCCATCTCAAAAATATATTTTGAACACTTTTTATTTTCTAAAATATACAGGAAATATGACGTGATTATTCTTCTATTGTATCGAAACGTCCATGACTGAAACTAGGTTATACTGTGGTATAGGTACGAGGTGAAACCGCGTAGAAAAAACGTGTCCGTCAGCTTCCGTGGTGACATACGAACACTGACACACGGCGTCACACGGCGTATAAACCGTAGTTATTCACGGCAAGAAAAACGTGCGTGTATAAAGGGCCTTAGCCACATACACTTTTAAACACACACTCTAAGTAAATAGATTTCACTCGTAGATGTTAATAACTTGTAAACAAAGTATTTTATAGTTATTAATATACTCTTCAAAGTAACTCTAGAAGAAAAATACACATATTTCTTTAAACGACTAGGTGTTAATGTACAAAACTTTAAGGTAGTAATGGGACCCAGAACACGAATATCGAATAGTCAACCTGCAACGTTAACAAAGTACGGACATTCATCCCGGTCGGTGTTTAATTTTCCTAACGACGCAGCTCCGGTGGAATGGCGGTCCTAATGTGTTCCCAACTCAGGTGGGATCTAGCAAACAACCCAGTGAGGATAGCTATTACATAGATAGGTTATAGAAAATGTATGTAATATCGGTCGATTACCAGAGGACGAGCTATTCGCTTTCTGGGCGAGTTTTGTTTTGTTCGGAGCTAATATTCGCGTGAATTTAGCCGGTTTGTCTTATTTATTTGACATTATGCAAACGGTGCCAAACTTAAGTGAGAGTGGGCGGGGCACATTGCTCGCAGAACACATGGCCTATGGGGCCGAAAGGTTCTGAAGTGGCGACCGCGTACCGGAAGACGTAGAGTTGGAAGGCCTCCCACAAGATGGACCGATGACATTATGAAGGCCGCAGGAATCCGCTGGATGCGAGAAGCACAGAACCGGTCGAAGTGGAGCAGCTTGGGGGAGGCCTATGTCCAGCAGTGAACGTCTTTCGGCTGAAATGATGATGATGATGTAAACAGAAAAAAAAAATATTAACAAAATAAAACAAAAATAAACCCAACCCTCATGGAATGAATACGAGCAGAGTTTGTATGAGAAGAAGAAGAATGAGTGTCTTTGAGTGTGCATACTTGATCAATGTTAGTGATTTGAGTGTGATGTCAGGTTAAAGTTTGTGTAAGGATACTGAAAGATGTGCTCTTGTATATTATGTACTATTCTAGTCAAGACGATCAACAAGTACAGTTCGTCTAACAGAAACTACAGTGACTAGCCCGCAATTATAAACACATTTTGCATGGCAAAACCTCAAGAAAGGCAATAATGCCAGCCAAATTGCCTTACTTCTCACTACTGTTAACGTGTTCCAAGAATGACTAATAACACAAAAGGCGTACAATTTCGTCTTGCACAGGATACGGTCGGCTATAAACTTGATAGGCTTCCCTGTTTCCGCGTCTATACCCGAGCTACGAGTACAATCAACCACACGGAGTAGTTATCACTTGAACTACGAGTTCTAGCTTGTAATACCAGCCTATTATTGTTCCACTCTGGGCACCACCGCTTGTCATGCAGACAAGGCGCCGTTGATCACCAGGCTTGCTTAAGATAGCGATTTCAGACTTATTCAACATCATTTCAGCCGAAAGACAACCACTGCTCCCCCAAGCTCCGCCACTTCGACCGGTTCTGTGCTTCTCGCATCCAGCGGACTCCTGCGGCCCTCACAAGGTCATCGGTCCACCTTGTGGGGACGGAAGACGTAAAGTCAGACTTATTATCCCACTAATATTATAAAGTAGCTATTGCCAGCGGATTCGCCCGCGCGGTACTTTCATCCCCTATTTAACTCCCTTAGGGGTTGAATTTCGAATAATCCTTCCTTATTCCTTGTCTACATTATACAGGGCACCTCTGTGCAAAATTTCAGCTTTCTAGGTCCAAGGGTTTGGGCTGGGCGTTGATGAGTCAGTCAATCAGGACTTTTCTTTTTATTTATATATAGATTATATAGATAGATATGAAAATTTGTACTACTACTAATTAATCTCGGTAATACGTTCCCGTGGGATAATTTTTGACCTCCACGCGGGCGAACCACCTGGCAAAACGTAGTGAATCAAGGTTTCCTCACCATGTCAATAATGTCCAAGATAAACTCAGAAAGTACATATGAATTGATAAAGTCACATTGTCATGACCATACGAAATATAGACGATGTGAAACTCAAATTTTTATCATATACGTGCAGTTGACTATATGCGAACGGGAGTTTTGCGAACGATTCGCGAAACTGTACGGTTCCGGATTACTTACAAAGGCTGGATCTAATATCTGCTTCGACGAAAGTGTTGTGTGATGTTGAGGGGATGGTACCTGGCACTTGCAATTGATTTTATTATTGAAGCCATCTTTTACAAAAGTGTAGGTTTAGATGAAATCTTCGAAAGTATTCTCTGCTTGTTAAGAAGTCAAATCATTCATACGCCTGCCTGTGTTTGGTCCCAATGGAGATCACGATTTAAAGATACGGGCTCTCTGTATTTTTCGGCGTAAATAAGATAATATTGAGAAAAGAGAGAGCCGACATTTCTAACTGAGGATAGCAAATTATTAACTAGATGCATTCTTTTCTTCGATTTAACTGCTATAATTATGAAATGTCCACCTAAAAATGTATGTGTAATGTACCTACGTTTAATAACATAAGTATCTGAATCATATTTTATGATATTTCGCTACAGATGAACTATGATAGGTACATCTGATTGCGTATGCGTCGGTGGCGCCATAAGTAACAATTGAGCGGGGGCACATTGATCACGGGGTCAATTGTGAGGTCCGCTGGAGCGACGGCCAGGACCTATTGCTAATACATGGACGGATCTAAGTGGCTGCGATGACATAAATGTAGACTAGGTTATATCGAGTCGTGGTAGCGTTAATGTAGTTTAATAACATCCTATTGATTGGAATGGCCTACATCGGTAAGAGCATAAGTGAGTTGAAAAGGGAGAGGGCATTTGCTCTGCGGTCGGTAGGTAGACGCACCGATGTAACTTTATAAAGAAAAGGACGTCCGGTGTAATACATTCTTCATTCAACCTACTGCTGGATAAAGACATCCAAAATACGCCACAATACCCAGTTCTCCATCTTTTGTATCCGTTTATAGTCAGCGTAGTCACAGCTGCCTTTTAAGATCTTGGTTCGATCTAAGAGCTTTATATGCACGCGAAATTTTATAGACGCGCGTACCATGTGACCCACGTCGTCTACACGTTTTATGCTCTGATAAAGTAGCGCTTGTTCCGAGTTTGTTGCGCGTACATAAAACGCCGAAAACTGCATCCTTATATGTGTGAGGTCGGGCTGATACATATTATTAACATTACAATGAAATTTATTTTTAATCATACTTACTATGTACGAACTTTTTAATTACAATCGCTCTGTAAAAAGTTGCATCCAGCCGTATTGTGTACAACGTTCAGCGTTATGCTCATGTCAATACCACGGCTCGTCATATTTAACTAAGTGTGAACATAATTACCGGGGGTGGAAACAGCGTTGCGGTTGTTACCACAACAAATACACATGTGCAGAAGTTATAATTGAACGTTGTAATTAAGTTAACGTAGTAATTTTGCCTTATGACTGGCTACGTTTGTAGACGGACATTTTATCTCACGTCCAAAACCATTGAACACTACTTTGGACCCCTGCAATTGTTACAGAAGTGCACATTGATCTTGATGTGATATTATGTACGTAGGCAAACACTCCGCTAGCACCTGATTAGAAACTTGTGTAAACCCCACAAATACACAGTTTTGTTCCGTTTGGCAATCATCAAATTCATCTTTATTTTTCGAAGAGTTTAGGCCTTTCTCGGCAGTGGGACGGTAGCGGATGATAGAAAATAATAATAAGTAATATGATCTAGATCTAAATAGAAATTGATGATGATACCAAGATACCAACTGGATTTTAATGATCTGTTGGAAGTAGTAAAACATCTAATAAAAGATTCGTTTTCTTTTTACTCTAGGTACCGAACAAAATAGGTAACAAACACATCACTTCGAAATGCGAGTGGCGAGTCTCATATCGTATAAAAATACATCAATGTGTTATTCAGCTTATTTCTATGCGAGTTGCTTTGCAGTTTGACTTCTGCCCCTTACTTTAATAACACGCGATTGGAAGCACACCCGCTGCTGCCTGCTGTTGACGTGCCGCCATAAAAAAATGTACAAGCACGCCAATGAAACGGCAGTTCTGAGCTCAAACATGCGGCATACGACAGCTGGCCGCCTTCCCATTGGTGGCAATTATAAACGAACAGTTTTTAATTGGTGTAGGAAGGCATTCTCGTCACAGCGTCAGGGACAGCTGTCCGTCCCTAATCAATAGGACTCCGATCGTTTTGATCGACTTGAAAATACCGAATGCGGAGTTTCGATTTGAAAGTGTAATATTATGATGCCACGAGGCATAGAAAAAAATCGTAAAGCAAGATGTGGATTTATTTTTATTAACTGACGAAAAAACGGAGGAGGTTCTCAAGTCGACGCGTATGTTTTTTTGTATGTATGACCACGCATAATTTTTTTCAGAGTAGTCCGATTTTGATAATTCTTTTTTTATTGGAAAAGGTATAGCCCGAAGTTGGTCCCATATAAATTTCGAAAAAAAAAAACCAACCATAAGGGTAGGAAAACGGGATGATTGATTGAAAAGACAGATTTTTTGCATTAAAAAATCTGTCTTTTTTGAGTTGTGTATTACAAAAAGTAATCAAAAATTAAGGATGTAGTAATTAGTGGATTGAAGCCACATAAAAATTATAAAACAAAATCTTTTTAACAAATAATTAAACCGCCGAAAAAACTGAAAAGCAAAAAATAATAAACCTATCCCCCCTTATTACAAAACAAGGTTTTTCTTTAGGTATGGTTTAAAACGTCGAGCCTGTTTTTTAAATAAGAACCTAACTGAAATCGAAATACGGCTCCTTTTACAAAACTGACAAGTTAGTCCAGTGCTAAACTGTCAGTTTTGTAAAAGGAGCTGTAATTCTATTTCAGTTCTAAGTTCTTATTTCAAAAACAGGCTCGATGGTTTAAACCATACCTAAAGAAAAACCTTGTTTTGTAATAAGGGGGTTTTTGTTTAACGAAGTTCGGAAAGTTAATTATTTGTTAAAAAGTTAAAATTTATGTCTTCAATTAATATAAGCGTCCATGGAACAGTTTATCGAAATGCTAGAGGTAAGGCAATTACAATATGCACCTACCTATCAGAATGATGGCAAAATCATGAAAACAAGTGCATACATTTACCTACATGACTACTGGTCAGTATTATAGGTCTCTCAGTAATGATGCATAAAATACTGGTACTGCTTTTTGTAAGACTGAAAGCCGATCCAAACATTAGTTGGGTACATTTTGAAAAGGTTAGATAGTATAATTTCGGGTAATTTATATACCTTGCTAAGTTAAAAGCTTCTAGCAGCCTTCAGGGTTGCAAGTTCTAGTTGCTAAAGTTACTCTGATTGCATTTTGGCCCAGTATATTTTTGAATACCTCATAAACATACACCAAAAATTCGAAGACATTTGACCAACCCGCACTGGGCCCGCGTGGTGGATTACGGCCCAATCCCTCTCACAAAGAGGAGGCCTGTGTCCCAGCAGTGGGAACATTATAGGCTGATGATGATGAAACACTAATTACAGCTAAATAATTGCTTGACAAGATAATCTCTTGTCAAATGGATTGGTGATCGCTGTTTGTTATTTTAGGCAGAGAAGATGTTGCTGCCCCTGTAAATCACCCTTTGATCACCCATGAGTATTTACATTCTTGAATGGAATTCACCTTGGAAGAGATTCCAGGTTTTATCATTATTTATTTGGAGGAGTTTTATAGGAGACATTCGTGGCGAATTTTAACCCAGATTTGCCCCATCTGGAAAAAGGAAAGTTGTGTAAACCCAGAAGCCTTTCCTACGCATATGGCACATTATTTCAGCCGAAAGACGTCCACTGCTGGACATAGGCCTTCCCCGACGCATTTAGTACGACGCATGCAGTACAAAGTTCCAATGTAGGAAAATACAACTACAATAAGCCTCTCCACATTGTCAACAGGTGTGAGTGCGAGTAAGATTCCGAAGCGCGCAGACATCCCTCCCAACAAAGGTGGCCCATTCGCAGCGGCGCTACGAACGCTCGCGAAGAACGCGGGCCCCGACGTCAAGGACGGTGAGTGGACCAGTAGCTAGTTACCTCTACCTTGGACCAACGGGTAGTGGACTGTGGACGGTCACCTTAATATCTCAAGGGACGGAATAGGCCAGAGTTTCCTGTATTTTTCAAAACGGTCGCATTCTTATCTCAGCCCAGTTTGTTTACATTCTTAACACTGATTGGCACTGAGATGATAGTGTGACCTGATTTTGAACGCTTGAAATACGGGAAATGTATTAGTGTATTTTGGAGAGTAGCATTGAGCATCTAACTAAATGATTACAAAATTTGTTTTCTCATTGCTAAAATTAATCTACGATTCTTTGGGGCTTAAGATATTGGAGTGAAACATTAATTTCGATCTTGAAAACATATATTTTTAAACGTTTTCATTCAAAAGTCAAGTGAAAATCTTAGGAATACTTTTTAGATAAATACCATTGTCCACCACCCTACTAGTCTGCTGATCCCATTTTATTTTATTTACTTCAGCTTCATCGTGCACTTGTTGGGTTTAACTTGTCCATACGTGTACCAATAATTGTCAACTACTTACTTCGCTAGAACTTAGATATTATTTACATCAGACGTTGTGAGGATTGACCAGAGTATGATGCATATTGATCGGCTGAAGTGATAAATCATGTCCGTTGTGGTATATACCATGGTGTAAAAGTGGAACAATAGATGTGATTTTTTAACAGCTGACTTTGACCGTTAAAAGTGCGTAAGGGAAAACAATTATTTTGAGTTTTGTAGCGCATTTCTGTAGATAAATTTTTTGCTCTGGTCAATCTGTGAAAAATGCGTGTTTCATAAAAAAAAAATCATTGTATTATAACTAATTGTAAGATATTTTAAGAACTTTTTAATCCTGTACCTATATACAAATGATAATATGATGATGTTATTTCACGTTTTAACAATTTGAAGTTGTAATTTTATTTATTGATTTTATTGCGTTTAGCTCTTTATAGTGTGTGGTTTTTATTTATTTTGCCATTTATTCTTATTTCTTAGAGTAGGCTTTGCATATTTATACTGTAGCTAGGAGAATCACATTATTACATTCATGAAAAAGATTTTAGGCAAATATCAAATGAGAATAATAGGACGTACCTCTGTGGAAGCTCCAAAGTTTTTAGGCCCAGATAAGTTCAAGCAAAAATAGTTCTTAGACGAATTGTATCAGACATATTTTATTGCTTTGTCTATAACATAAATATACCTAAAGTGGTAGAAATAAGTAGCATTGTAGTAGAAAAAAAATAACCCCTCCGAACACTAAAAATACCTTCCGAATTAATGAATGTCAAAGTCAAAATCAAAGCATTTATTTCAATTAGGCACTTAAAAGGCACTTTTGAACGTCAATATTTACATTAAAATAGAATTGATTCTAGTCGCCCATTCCAAAATGTATGAATGTAACAGCTTCCTAGCTGAGGTATCTTTTGAGTCAACATTTCATCTTGGAGGTTATATAAAACAAAAAAAGACCCTAATGAAGATATAAGTTAGTTTCTCTACTTTTCTACATTTTGGTTAGCATAGTAAGAGCTAAATGCGCGTACGTAGCTGGCCCCCAGCCCGGGGGGCCGGGGGCCCTGCTGACTGACGAGTGTGCAGGCGGTGGCTCGGGGCCCGCAGCGACGGAGCGCGACGGTGGGAAAGACAAGCCCGCGCCCGCGCCGCCGAAACGCGCCTCGCCGCATCACCTGCCCACCAGCGGTTTCCAGCCCTACAGACCTGATGAAAGGTAACTAATTATTTCAAACATTAGATAAAATTGTATAAAAACTTGTGCTAAAGATGATATGGCTAAGAGGAAGAACTGAATGGATAAATATGGAAGAACAAGTGCAAGGCAGAAGGCTGACGATTGTGTGAAAAAATTGGTATTTATTTCACATGAATCCGAATGCTCTGGCCTGCGCTTTCTCAACTATGCTAGGGTCGGTTTCCAGTCTTAACGGATGCAGCTGAATACGAATACCTTGGTATGTGTTCATACACAAAAGTGACACGCGTTGGTTGCAGTTGGCTCCCCGCCGTTGACGCATGGCGCGGGTGTACACTAAGCCTTGTCTTTCTGGCTTCTGATCACCCGTAACGACTGTCAAAGAGTAGACAATGACTATCCGAGAGGAGGTGTGTCCGTGTAAGTAATGCACGACTTGTGTATGTTGTAGACTGTCGCACCCGGCGGCGTCGTTCCCGTTGCTGGAGCCGTCCGCGTACTCACCCTACGCGCACCCCAGCATCTACTCCAGCGCCGCGTTGCAGTACAGGTAGCAACTTTATTATCAATTTTGCTTTATTTATTTAATAACTTCTTCAAATTTCTTGTCCCCCAACCCACCCCGAAGCAACGCATCACCTGCCCGTGCTTTTACTTCGTTTTCGCTCAGGACTTTTTTGTTTTTGCTCGGCGTTTGTTTAAGCCTGTAGCCTTTTTTAAGAGATTACACGCGTGATGTTAGATACGTCTGTATTTCCCGAAGGGGTCGGCACAGGTGATCCTAATATTATAGTATACCTACATTACGCTCAAACCGCATGTAATAGGGCTTTTATGGCTATTGCCATCAACTGGGCGAATACAGGTCGAGAACAAATAAAATCTGTAAACAAACAATATTGCAATTTTGCCCAATTCCTTAAAACATAGGCACATAAATTATGTAAACAATAAATAAAATATGCGGGTGTCATTAGTGGTAATTGATATCTGTGACTAGGTACAGAAATCATTTTTTTCAAGTTGCGTTGTTTTTATTAGAATATCTCGTTTAGTGACCCTCGTTGTGCAAACACATTTTTAGATAAGAATAAGTCACGTTTCATCATACAAAGTTGGGCCTGAAGCACAAAGTGCTAAATCTCTACGTCTTGAGCTGTTTTTTAAAAGTTGAAAAATCTAGATTGTGGTACCGATTGGCTAATATAAACGAAAGGTGACCTTGATATTTAACTACATATTATAAAACAAAAGTCCCCAGACGCGTCTGTCTGTCTGTTCGCGATAAACTCAAAAACATTCTGAACGGATTTTCATGCGGTTTTCACCAATAGACAGAGAAAGGTTGAGTATTACGACGATAATTGCTCATTTCCGACCTACATGCGGGCGAAGCCGCTGGCAAAAGTAGTAAATATGCAAAAAAACTTGTTTTAGGAACAGTCGCAGAGATTTATTTTTATAGTAGGTACTTAATACTTGTACTAGATGAAGGAATGGTCGTAGAGATTTGGCGCAAAAATAAAAAATGATAAATAAGGAGGACTTCCCCGATCGTGGTCCAAAGGCCAGCGAAAAATAATGCGTTTCCCTGGAAACGAATTCTTTTTCGCTTGCATTTGGGTTTTAGGTCCAATATGGCTGATCTCTTGGCTCCAATATGGCTGATTTTCGAGTTTTCACCAAAAAGTTTTCTACGTGATATCCGATTGGTAATTATCACATTGAACTAATACGTCTACAGGTTAGCAGCAGAAGAGCAGATGTACCTGGAAAGAGTATTCCGCAGCGGCGTCGGAGTGGGCTGGCTCCCTCCCTACGCGCTGTACCCGCAGCTGGCGCCGCCGCTGCCGCTCGTGTCGCACGTGTCGCACGCGCTGCATGACGAGCGGGACAAGGAGATCGCGCTGCAGCGGGAGCGGGACCGCGAGCGTGAGCGGGAAAGGTGATACATGAACATATTACAATACTTTATTATTCATTGAGGGGGTAATTACGTTTCCTTGTCAAATGTCGCGGGGCGATATTCTCGTTGCACCCTAGTTTTTTTTGTCTTAATTTTTGTTAAAATATTCCTGACTTGGTTGCAAGAAAGAGATTTTAATATGATGTCCAAAGTTTATAATTATATTCCCAATATTAGCACTGATCGATCATAGTAATTACCTCATTAATTAAATCGTAGTCTATTCAAAATCCACAGAGAACGAGAACGAGAGCGGGAGCAGCGGGAGAAGGAACAGCGAGAGCGAGAGCGCGCGCTTAGAGAGAAGGAGAGGGTGCGCGACGAGCAGCGAGCCCTCGCGGCGGCCATGCACGGGCACGGCGGTGGGGGCACGCACGCGCACCTGCTGCCGCCGCCCGCCTACCTGCCGCGCGCGCCGCTGCTGTACCGGCCCTACCGCGCCTACGCGCCGCAGCCCGCGCCGCTGGCGCTCACGGCGCGCGCCTCGCCGCCCGCGCCCGCGCCCGCCGCCTCGCCGCGCGCCGCAGGTGACGAGGCGCCGGCCTGACCGCGCAGCCATTGACCCGCGCCCCCCCCGCAGTGCTTCCCCGAACTGACGATACTAATTGTACCGCGACGCAGTCTCTCCCCACTCTAACTTGTACCGATTACAACGTTCGCGTTCCACAGCATTCGTGTTGCTAATGACCGCACGCGGGGACCACGCGCTGCAGTAAAATTGTAGAATTCGATCTAAATAATGTTGACGATTATCTACATTTTTTGACCACAGTAATGATTACGCTTAATAGAATTAAAATTGACAGCTATATAAAATTTTGTACAAAATTAGTATTCTATAAGTTTTCTGCGCTATGCCATCCCCGCATGCGGTCACCAACGTACAAATGCCGTATAGTACGAATTCTTATCTCTAATCCCAATATGTCATGTATCGAGCCGACTTCTTACCGTGACAAGAGAAATTATGCACAACTTTACCTACAAAGGTACAACTAAATCTGCGACATAATTTTTCTAGTCAGGACAGACTATGATACATCGAAATTTGACACGTATGTGTGTAGCCTGTAAAATAGAGTAATATTTTAAAATAAAATTACTTGACACACTATAGTCAAAAGGCCCTTGCTATCACTGCCACTAGGAAATGCAAAATTAAGTTAACCATGTTTAGCAGTCCGACATGGTGCAATGTACAGGATGTAAGGATAAACACCGTTGTCACTTAAACCATGGGTAGTTAACTTAAATATAAAATAAACAAGCGAGTAAAAAAAATACACGTGACAAATGAGCGGTGCTACGGCGCAGCGTTACGTGCGCTCGCTAGCGAGACTGCCAGCTGACTGGCCGGCGTCGCCACCCGTGCGCCGGGGTCGGGCCACGCGGCGTGCTCCCCGCGCCCTCCCGTATCCCCGTACAGACCCAAGTTTGTTGCCCATGCGCGTAAGGTGAAATGATCTTGTTGAAAAAAAAAACAGATTTTGAATGTTTTTTTTATTTTTTCATTGAAATTACGTTCTATAAGCTAAACCAAGCAACTGGTTTCAAGGACAACGGTGTTTACCCTTACAGCCTGTACAAGATTGTTATAAAAAAAGCTTCGGTGATAGGACGTAAACCGTACACAACAAAGTATGGACGTTGGGCTTGTTACTGATGTTAGAATACACAAAAAATATTTCACTGTCAATTTGAAAAACAGACACAGATAAGATATTTTTATAGCCCTGTATACTTTAAAGTACTAAATACACCGATAATTGTGATGCCTAAGGACTATCAAAATAGTTATGAAATTTCACGGACACAAATAAATAATTGTAATTTAAACCTTATTTCAATGTGAGTAAAAGTCATATGACAAACGATCGTGATTTGCCAAGTCACATTGTATTGTGTCGGATTGCTACACAACCTTACCGAATGGTCGGTTTCGTTACTGTGGCTGCAAAAAATTGTCCCTATTGACAAATAGTACTACCCACTCCCTTTGGCGTAAAACTTTGATAATATTCAAATGTAAAGTTGGTTGTTTCAAGAACTTAGTCGTTTAATAGGTATATAAAAAAATGTTATCAATTTTCAGTCACCTGTTTAGTTTATCAAAATACTTTTTTTTAAAAGCTTATACAATATTGATTAGTAAATCTACTGTATATTTTCGTGTTTCGTGTCTACAGGAGATTTACTAGTCCGTCTTATTTAAGCTTATAGAAATTTGGAGTTGAACAAATAAAGTTAACTGAAAATTGAATAAGCGCAAAATGTTGTTAAGGCTTCATTTACGTGAGTCTTAAGTACACATTTTTTTTTTCAGATGATAATAATATTAAATTCAAATTGGTTGTTTGATAGCCCAATAGAGAGATGCATTATACATAAATAAGTGGTACATTACCTAAAAACTTGGTATAGAGAATTTTTTTTTGTTTTGATCTATGCATCTGTAAATACACTTAGTAGTCCGAAATTACTTATTTTGAGTTTCAATTATAGCGATTGGTTTTATGGAACGTCAATCCATTTAAAAAGAATATCAGGTACATTTGTATTGTATTAAGCCTCACGTAAAAAGGTCAAACGATATCTTTCTGACTGAAACGTACAGTGGTATCTGTAGGTACTCAATAATTGTACCTTCCGAAAACAAAGAAACTTAATTCATTGATTGATTGAAAGAATGTTGTTATTCGTGTGCTTTTATCGAAACCGATTGATAAATCATGTTATTTATTTGTATTTAAAGTTAATTGATGTATCTTCTGACATGTTCTTTATTGGCTTGACAACTTTGTATAATTAATTACGATTAAATATTTGTATCATATGTAACGTAATTTCAATCAGTACTGTTCTAAATAAGCTTTATAATGAATTAGATAATTACAGATTTTTTATTGTTATGCCCAAAGTTAACTGTTTTAAGTTGAATTTTGAAGCTGTAAAGAAAGTACTAAAGCTATAATTTGTTCCAATGCAAAAAGAGGAGGCCCTATACGCTCTGTATAGCCTTATCTCTTTCTCGCACTACAACATTTGTGACTTGGACAAGTCTCTATAAGGCTTCAGAGCAATGATAACTGACTGGTGATTAGTAATGGTATAATCGAAGGAATAAAGTCGAGTTTCGCGTCAACTTATTATTAACTTTGTCTTTTGACGGGTAATGTAAAACTGACGATAACTTTTTAGTTAGATATTGTGAGACAATAATTTTGTTTTTGTACTATTTTTTGAAGTTTACCTTTTGCTGGTATAATTATGTGAAACACTTCTTATATGAAAATCAATGTTTTTGTATTTTTTACAAAAGACTGAGTTCCTGTCGTCTGTAGCAATAAGATGAAGTTTGTCACGCTAATGTGTAATCTTTACAATGTTTTTTTTTTTTTAACTTATATCTAGTTTATATGAATACAAGTGATCAGTTTCGATAGAAGTGCACTCGTAGCGTTGCTTCTCACTATGACGTAATTTGAAAGCGTTCTATTGCGTAGCAACCGCTATAGTACTGTGTCTTTAGCTGTGTGTGCGAGAGAGGCCGAAGACGACAAAGTGAAGCCAAACGATAGAAAGAACTGCCGAGTTCCTACATTATATACCTTGTGTCGCCGCGCGGACATCTACCTTATGTGTATACTTGTAAGATATTGTGTGTAAATAAAACTATATTATGAATGTGATGAAATATATTATGCTAAATCAGAATGTTCCCTATTAAAATTGTATGTAAAATAACTGTGTTGCAGAAACGTTCTGTGCAGTGAATGTCACAGCAACAATGTTGTAACAAACTCGTAGCTATGTACGCACAGTATGTACAAGTGTATAGTGTCAGTGCGCACGCGGCGACACGGTGCACATACTCTACGCTTACTAAAGTCGCCACTAAGATAATATACACTTTGTAATTATAACTCCGCTATGATCAAACTGACGAATAAACGACTGCCCGGCGCAGACTGTACCTAGATAGGATGTGCGGTTATTTAAAATTATAATATACATCTAGATGTAAAAACAAATGTATCGATCGATAATGCACGACTTGTATACGTAGGCAAGTGGTGTGTGGCCGCAGTACTGTCGCGCACCGACCGCGCGTGCGATCTGCTTCGCAATATTGAACTCTACTGCATTTGTGATAAGACTTGATTCCCGTTGCAGTATTCGCGACCACGACCCCGCGCGACCGTCGACTGCAGTGTTTGACGAACATTGAATTTAAAAAAATACACGAAATTTTATAACAAATAAACCTCTTTATACGTTTACTTAGATAGTTATTATTAATTTTAGCTTTTAATAGGTGTTCAATATTTTTCAATCTTTTTTTCGATCACGAGCAGCATTTAGGCGGACGGCGTGTTGTCGTATTCCAAGTGTCGAGTGTCCGATATGTCATGTAAATATTATATTTAATAGTTAGATATGATATGGACAATACCTAACAAGTGAAAAAATATGGTTTTATTGAAAAATACATTCAATGAAATTAATAGTGTGCATGCTAGCGAGTCGGCGAGGTAACGATACTTCAGTACATCGCGTCCCCGCCGCTCGCGTAGTCACTTTTATTTTGGTTTTCACCCCTCCCTTTCCTACAGCTTGAAGTTAGCATGTAGTTAGTATTTGTGCAGCTTCTAGGTAACGCAGCAACACTACGTATTTGCAGTATTTATACACGTCATTATACACTCAGCGGCAAAGATTACTAGTAACGAAACAAGACTTGCCTCTTTGTCCGCACTTTGGCACATGTTGCAATACGTGTTGTGCAACTTACAGGCTCTAGACACGTATAGCAGATTTTTTGGCACAAATGTAGAATGCAATGTAATAGTGTAATTATTGTTTCGTGGGGGAAAAGATATGATGCCATTATTTCTGCATGGTCATCTGTTTTTTACGCGCGAACAATAACGACTAAAACCGCGTTTTCATTAGAGGACATCTCACAGACACATCGCCGGACATTTTCGTGGTGTCTCTGCGACTTTGCGGGACAATATCGCTCGACATCTGCCTTATTCACACTACCCTGGTGATAAATATGTCGCCCGAGGACTCTGCTCTTGTTGGGCCATTTCGCAGACCACATGTCGACTTATTTAAAGCTAGCGAAAAGTCCTGAGACCCGTAGATGTCGCAAGCGACGTCGGGCGACATCACGCGGGTTACGTTAATTCCGTGTCGAGCGACAAATTCGGGGGACAAATGTCCCGCAGTGGCTACAAAAATGTTTCAGATTCATGTGCCTGGTACAAGTCGACATGTTTCGCGACATGTGTCGTAGTGTGGATGAGGTTCTAGAACGCTCTTGCAAGACCCACGATATATTTTTGTGTGAGTCAACGTCTATTCAAACTATTTTAAATCCAGTAAACGTCGGATTTTGTCTCAGAAAACAACATCACGCGGTTTATTTTTCACCATGTTAGGGTAACACGATAAAGTGAACGTGTTAGTTGATTAAAAACGTAAAATAGTCTAGGAATATGTAATTAGACTCACCGAGTACGTGTGTATAATGACCAAATAATATTGAGTACTTCCGAGCGAATGGAGTTCGGTTCGATTCCCAACTCCCAGCAGTAAAAATAATTAGTAGTCTCAGCACTCTAATTGCGTAACTCACGATTAATCATAATCTGTTTCAATTTGACAGTTCAACAGTATTCATTGCGTTATTTACGTTGTTGAGCAGACACATTTTTCGAACATAAAAGCAATGGTTTCACAATCTGTTTCAAAACAAAACAGATTACGATAAATCGTGACTTACGCA
The DNA here is from genome assembly GCA_949987655.1 of Polymixis flavicincta. Lineage (NCBI taxonomy): Eukaryota > Metazoa > Arthropoda > Insecta > Lepidoptera > Noctuidae > Polymixis > Polymixis flavicincta. Next base: position 23,387,053 of record OX465188.1, on the reverse strand, counting down.
ATTAGGGTGCTGGACAAGGCATCTTCATCGCATTGTTATTTAGCCATTGCAGACTATCACTAAAAGAGATAAGTAACCAGTCGGGTCGTCGAATATAGGTTAGTAAGGAACCGATTGATGTTAGGGAATGTAATTAATTGACAAATGAACTTAAGTATGACACAATCAGCGGTGAAAATTATACGACGATTGACAGTACATTATAGTCTTCACAACTTACCGTAGGTACATAGGGATGTTTCAAGTAGCGTTTACTGGTAAAATTACTTTTGGAGTTCTTTCAACGACTAGGTAATCTTTGTTTTTACTCCGTGTAGGTAATATTAGGCGTTACGCAAAAACTGCTCCCTCTTCGACTTACAATTTCGGGCGTGCTTTTTTCGCGTTGATACTGGATCTTCAACGCACGCGTATCCAACGTTTTCCGACGCGCTGGAATGCACTCTGGTGGATTTTCAATGCTTCGTTCAACATCGAGACTTGAAAATCCAGCGATAAAATTCCGCCGCGATATTGATAAGTCGGTGCGAAGTTGCGAACGTGGTTTAATACAGGATACATTTTTAACCAGTGCGAACTGTAACCATTTATTCAGCATATGATTCCAGACCTCTTTAAACCCGGTTAAAATGTTAACCTGTAGATAATGTTCCGATAACTATAAAGATCGGGCATTTCGCAAGACATAAGCGCCACTAGATTATTTTAGCGCGAGGCCAAAATCTGAACAAAAGCGGCCATCTCGTTTTTTGAATTTAAATGACATTTTATGAAACAATTGCTGAAATATAAAGACAAATGTTTACCAGCAGTGTCCACGTCAATCGACTGCAGCGCCAAAATATCCTTGTAGCCCGTTGTAGTCGTTACTTGTATAAAGCAGTGTATCTATCAAGGACCCTAAACCTACTCACCTACGTTGAGGTATCTATGCTCCTACAAAGTGAAAAATAAAAAAACACTGTTAAACATTTACTTGTCAGTGGAAAGAACTCGCTCAGTGCTGTCAGAACTTGTCAAACAATAACCAATCAAATACTATCACAACACGTACCTGCACAATAAATTCTTAAAAAAACAGCAACAATTTTGTACCTAAAGCTGAATAGCAAATCAAAAAAATGTTTGCCCATGGCCCGGCCCGTATTGACCACTGATATTCAGAACTTTGCCAACCAGGGTGACGGAGTTGACTCCCCAAGGAAAACTCCATCGTTCTTAGATATCACAATAGACGGGATAAAGAGTAATACGACCAAGAATTTGATACTTGGCACTTTTACGGGCTGGGTTTCGGGCTTGTCCATCGTCAGGGTAGGGAGAATCGCCGCTTTCGGCCTCGGAGGCGGGATCATTCTTCTCCACTTTGCGGCAGAGTTTGGATACATCTACGTCAACTGGGAGAAAGTTAAAGAATCAGCAGGAGAAAGCCAGGAGTGGCTGGAAACGTTTCTCCAGTTCGTGAGGAGAAATAGCTGTTTTTCAGTCGGTTTTCTTGGAGGATTCTTCTTCGGCGTGGCTTCCACGTAATGTTAGGTAAAAGTAATCAAGTCATGTTTATTCCATGAAATTGTAATAATAATTATACATTTATTGTCTTATTATATTTGCTACTACACCTAAGTATCTTCTGGTTTGTTTATTGTGTTATTTGGGTAGGAATCGATGATCTAATCAAACATTATACCTACTACCTATAGGTTATATTTGCGATAAGTACCAGTAATACCATGTCGTGTGCAGGTGCAGACAAATTGTTAAAACTATACAGGAAAGTTAGAAATGCAGTGAGATAGAAATAAATATAATAAATCTACAAATAAAACAATGGCAATGACCGGACAGTCCCCTTGAGTTGGACGCAATGGTGCTCACCCAGCTGTGGACCTAACACAGCCATCTGCGAATTCATCACCACTTAATACAGAACACTTTTATTGGTCCAGTCTAGTGTTATATTACAAACGGTGCAGCAGGCCTAGACAAAACATTTCTGTTAGCGTTCACGCCAAACGCTACGCCAAAATGTATAGGATTGACATTACCTGCGGAAAGGTTGCGTCGTGTCCTTTCCGCAAGTAATGTCATTCCCATACATTTTGGCGTAGCGTTTGGCGTGAACGCTAACAAAAATGTGTTTTGTCTTTGGACCCTGGTAATCTATTAATTAAATACGGTGCAGCCACCTGTGGCTTCACTGTTATGCCGTTTTGATACAGGTTTCTTAACCATTCTACTAATGTCGTACCTAATGTCATTTTCTGTTCTACTTTAGATAATCGTAAAGTAGTTACATAGCAGGCTATTTAACTCAGGTCGCACAAGTTTTTAACTATGTGTAGGCTGGCTCTGTCAATTCAGAATGTTAAGACAGGTTGTAAGTCCAGACCTACGCCAGCGACAGAGGAATGAAGCAACAGGTTGCCGATCGTTCGAAGGCATACCTTCATACAGGTTGCAGGAAAATCGACACAAACTATAACCATGAATTCAGAACCTGATTCTAAACCCTGGCGTCTGCGATGCTTTTTCAGCGAGATATCGACGATATCGTGTTTTTCACCGTTTCAATGGCGCGGCCATGGGGTTATAGTCTTACAGCTCCTAAAATATAAACCTAAGATTTTTTTTTTTTTTTCAAATTCAATCTATCATTTACCAAAATTTCAGGTCTCTGCAACGCTTAGTTTTAAAAATATCCGTGGCCGCGCAGTTCTCCGCGTTTCAATGGCACGACCACCTTAAAACCCTTCTAACCATAACTTTGACAAATTTATGGTTTCGAGAATCAACTTTTACAAAATCTTGGTACTTAGTTACTTACCTAGATTTTTTTTGAAATATCGCCGTGGCCGCGCCTTTTAAACGGACACAGTGGGCAGTAGCGGACGCGGTCGGTCCTTCATGCATATTCAAGCAGCTACAGCGCGGATGACTGAAGATTGAGAGTTCGAGAGGTTTCGTGGTTCGAGCCCTTCTTGCTGCATTCAAAAGCCAGCCTCTCCAGACGGGATCGCAGCCAAAGACTTTCGGGGCGTCACAGACAAAGACTACATATTAATAAGAAAAGAAAAAAAGTAAATTAGACTTTATTGCACAAAAACAGGTTTACATTATGGCTTGGAGACACCTCCAAGCCATAATGTAAACCGTGTGTGAGGCGCGGTCCTAGGGGTCATGCCCCTAGGAACCCCCTCGGACCGCGCCTGCCTCCGTTCAATAGTTCAGATCGATAAAACCAGTTCTTGTATGTGACAACTAGCCACAGAAGTTCATCAACAGAAGTTTGTTTAACTCTGATACAGGTATATTTATGTGATTTGAATAAACCCAAAATTATTTGATAAACTACGCAACATTTCATGTAGGTAATAGCTAAGAGTTTGAATTATCTGAATTTAACTACAGTTTTATTTATACCTATTGTGCTCAAAATATTTTGTTCAATATCTGAAATATTAATTGAGTTATCACTTCGTAAGTATGTTGAATATAATCTATGACTCTGAGGGAAGTATTCGAAAAGTAGGAGTTTTTGGCGGGATCGCGTTGGAACATGTCGCATGAATTTTCATTATCATTAAATTTTGTGAAATAGCGAATTAAATTGTATAATTTTGGTAGTGAGTTATCCAATTTAGTTACATGTGAGTGCACAAGTGTAGTGAAGGTGAAAATAAGTGACTAACGTGGACTTTTCGTGTTCCCCCAAAAACTCCTAATAGGTTATTGTAAAGTTACTACCGCTTTACAATAACTTTGTTATAACTAGAATACGTTCTATATAATAAATAAAGACTTGGCTAAAAGGTCTCTGAAACCAGGCCATAAAACTAATTTTATATAAATAATAATATTCGAAAAGTAGATATGGCAATGAAATCTTGACGGTAAACAAACCTGCTGCAAACTATGAAGTACGAAAACATAAATTCATGGATGTCATGGTACTATGATAAAGCGTCAGGCTGCCGGGTCGCGTTGCCGGTTCGATTCCCGCAGAAAGTATCTCTGTTATTTGACGCACAGAAATTGGTGTTCGTAAAAGTAACGAAAACACTTTTGACAAACAGTTACCTACCTAGGGTTTTTTTTTTTGAGGGTGGGAAATCAAATGACTTCTCCCGCTCTGTGTGGAGCAGGGCGTGTCGGACTTTTACTGACTAAAACCCACCCGTTTTCCGTCAGTTGCCTGTTTGCCAAGGGCGACGGTATCTCTTTCGAACAACCCGCACCCCTGGCAGGCATCGGCTCTTGCGGACCCCACCAGTTGGCTGACATCTCTGACGGCCGCAGGGGATAGGGAGAGCGGCCAACGCTATACCGACACTCCTCCTCCCCTGCGGCCCCACCGCGTCCGCCATCAAACGGTGCCACGCCACGTCCAGGCCACAGAAGGGAAGAGCGCTACTCAGAAGTACCGGCAAACCTCCTCCGCCTGTAACCTTCAGCCGCGATGCCTCCCCGCAACGACAATGCGGGAACCCACTGGGGGGACCTACCTAGGGTAGAGCTAGTTGCTAGCTAGCTTGAACGAAATCAAAACTATAAGCAGGGTGTAAGTAGGTGATACAATATCTACTTATAAATCGGGTTACTGAATTGGGATTGGAAAACTTGAAGTTGATAACCTGTCTAACTCTACTTTAGCATTTTCTTGGACGTAGCTCACGATATTCAAAAATTCTCACATCTATTGAACTTCGCAAGCTACATTAAGAAGGATTCACCGTAGGTCTAGTTTGTCAAGTTCTTAATTCAGAAACCGGAGAGTAGTCAGTTACACTCTGTACTGAGTAATCGATAATCAGCGGCAAACCACACCACAGACAGAAAATAAGTACCCAATCCGGCAATAGGAGCATGTCTAAATGGAAAAAAAATAGAACCAAAGAGGAGTGCAGAGCTACGCGTGCTACGTGAACGTAATCTACAAGGTATTAAAGATGCGGTAACAGGCAGAGGTTATCGGTGGGTTGGGTACACTACTTATATACGAAAAACTTTATTCCGTCAGTCACAATACGAATTTCAAAATACCGATTTTCATAATTTCGATTGGTTCAAAATTTCGAACATAACAACTCCGACTTATCATTTCAATACCTAACCTAACGTTTATAACTACTATTCTCAAAATACCGAGTTTCAATAGCTCGAATAACAAAAAGTCCGACTTAATGATCCGGGTCTGGCCGTTTGTGTATGTGAGTTTAAATGTTTGTAAACGCACCCACAATACAGGAGAAATTCCTAGTGTGGGGCAACGTATATAAAAAAAAAATGGTCATTCGGAACATCAAAAATACGAATTCCGATTATTAAAATACCGATTAAAACAATTTTATTCCGAAATAAAAACGCCTTGTAAAAAGAAAGACAAATAAACACATAATTGCTCGAGAGAAGTATAATATTATGTTTAGTATGAGGAGCATGCAGCATGCAAGCAGGCATGCAACATGCAGCAAGCGTTTCTGTCACTAAATTTTGTAGCACAACATGTTGAGTTTTCGTTTTTTCGAAGTATTGAAATCGGAATGTCGTTTTTCGGACCGAGAACCCTTCGAGCATTTGATTCTTCGAACGTATGAAAATCGGAAAACTAACAAATCGTATTTACGACTTTCGGCATAATAAATTTCCTGATTTTTCTTAATAGACATTACAATTCTTAGGTAGGTATTATGAAATTCGGACTTTTGAAAATCGGTAGATAATAAAATATTTCGGAGTATTTGGTTGTTCCTGCTACCGGTACCTATACAATATATTTGTAATTAAGTAGGTGTAAAGCCACGTTATCACCAAACGTACCTACGGTCAGCCACCGATTGTAGATACGAATATCGTAGCTCTCACCTAAGAAGAACTAGGTGTAATACATTCCGACGTAGCGGCTGAACTTCACTGCGCTGGCGCCGGCTGCAGTCGTGGCCACTGGTAGACTGGCGAATGGCTGCCAGTGGCGGTTCTCCACTGCATCTAATGTATCTATGGGAACTCTGATGCCCCATGTCCTTCGCGTCGCGACAGTTTTTTTCGGCAAACCTGAACGTGTCGTAGCGCCGACAGAGGGCGCGTTCCGGAATACCGACAAAAATAAGTGACAAAAGATCGCGTGAAGATCGACGATCGACGACACAGCCTTATTGTTGTTATTTCTATTTATCTACATTTATAAAGAACCTGGGTAATTTTACCTGTAAACGTTTAAGTAGGTGCTGGCCAATGCTAAGAAATGAAAATAACAATAGGTGCCTACGAGAATTAGAGGAGAAACATCTAGTCAAAAGTCGACGAAAATATGTATAAAAATGTTGAATACGGACCACCATGTAGGTACATTTTAGGCCATGTATGTACAAGTTACAGCTAGTATCTATAACCAATACTTGCCGATCAGCACCCTAATTGCGTAACTCACGATTGATCATAATTGGTTTCGTCTTCACAGTTAAACAATATTCATTGCGTTATTTACGTTGTTGAGCAGACACATTTTTCGAACATATGAAGCAATGGTTTAACAATCCGTTTCAAAACGATACAGATTATGATGAATCGCGAGTTACGCAATTAGGGTGCCGATCCGATTTTTATGTCAGAGACAAATATAGAAGGAACGTAGGTACTGAAACAAGAGATAGGGGAAGCCCGGGCAAGACGCATATGTTAAGGAAAAGTGTAAATAAACCCACAACCAGAAAATCAATAGAACTCTTTACACTTCTTTACAAAATACTACCTAATTATAATGAAAATAAAATATCAATTTCTATAATAATTATGAGCATTATCATGAAGTATCAATGATCTGTTTTGCCCGGAGGGGTCGCGCAAAACGGTTACGCACTAAGGGCAAAAAGGATATGTGGATTTAGATGCGATCTGATCGTCTCCTACATTAGAAGTGCATTCTTCATGCGCCTAACTTTTGCACTGATTACACTGAATCCAATCTTCCATTGGTGGTTCAGTGTATTTCTCAGCGCACACTAAACGATAAAAATCTTGTTTAGAGTTTCTGTTTTGTGGTTTTCCAAAATATCTTTTATTTTTTTGCTGGACCATGCTAACTCAGTAATTATTTTCTTTTACAAAATTTTATGCTTGCTCAGTTTTGACGGGAGTAGACGTCAACACCTCTGAATTTTGCCTTCTGTGTTTGAGATCTGTTTTGGGAGCAGAGCTTGTTGCAGGTGCAAACGGATACCTATCCATGTTGATACCTATCCATTTTGCCCATATCCGTTTTGCCCAATGCGTCAATATTAGAAACAAGATCAAGACGTGAAATATTGTTACCAGGTACAGACGCCAGCACATCAAGCTACTCCAATCTGTCAAATTTATTTGATAGATTTTCAGCTTTATACCATTAGCATAAGGTTCATGTTCAATTGGGAAAATTTGACAGTTTGGGGTAGGTTGACCTGCTGGCGTCTGTACAAGCAAAAAATATACTTGAATAAACATGCAATTGAATAAACGTAACTTATTCATAGGTAACTGGTTGGTAATATAAAAAGTTCGTATACAAACCTTCAACAAATCATAAGAAAACAATGAAAATCCTTTTTTTAAGTATATACACACCTTATATTATTTGTTATTAGGAATTCACAATATCTGTTGCGGCACATATAACGTGTTATTAGAATACATTCCTTGAGTTTAAGAAACTTTTTAATACGCTATATATTTTTCAAGTTACACGGATAAATATGCACAAAAAGGGGGCCGTGCTGAAAACGTTTGGCTGGCACGGCCCCCTTTTTGTGCATATTTCATCAAAAGTACAAAGGTATCAATGTACAGACGCCAGCAGGTTGACCTACCCCAAACTGTCAAATATTCCCAATTGAACATGAACCTTATGCTTATGGTTTAAAAGTTGAAAATCTATCAAATAAAATTGACAGATTGGATTAGCTTGATGTGCTGGCGTCTGTACATTGAAAAAGAAACAGGTAAGTACATATAATCCTAGAGGCGAGTACATTGCATTGGTGCACACCTAAAACGCAAATTTTGGGGGCCTAGCGGGGCAAACGTACTTTCTGATTTTGCATCACTGGCGTTACTATCACACTGACCTTCTAGTCGTTACTTTAAGGTTAGGTTAGCTTAGGTTGCCGTCATTGACAAGTCTGTCAGAATCACAATTAACTTAATCGTCGTAAAAATAAGGTTGTCATGATTGGGTTTGCTAGCACTAACAAGTCTGCCGTAATCACAGTGAGCTTTATACTTGTAACAGTAAGGTTGCAATTGGGTTGCTGCTGTCAAGGGTAAAATAACTGCAGGCCTAGACAAAACACATTTCTGTTAGCGTTCACGACAAACGCTACGCCAAAATGTATGGGATTGACATTACCTGCGGAAAGGTTACGTCGTGTCCTTTCCGCAGGGAATGTCATTCCTATTTTACCAATGTCAATACAGTGCCGTATTTGAATAACCAATCTTAAATGCAAAACAAGTAGGTACTTACCTATGTAAACAGTGTCATGTCCCCCTATTCTTCTTGGAAAGAGGGGTCAAGTAACGTAGGGCACTGTCTACCTAATGCACGTTATATTAAGTCTGTGTTTAGATTGCATGCCTCCCTAATTCCTGCATGACCTTTTTATTATTTTATTTTAATAATATAAACGGATTAAGAACAAAAATCGAACAAGCTACTCGCCATGCAATATGTAATCGACATGTAGGTACGAAATGATTTAGTTTACTCATGAGCCATCAACTGGCTTCTGCCCAGTGTAAGGCTGTTCCATAGGAAAGAAAAAGAAGTAGTTAACCTGACTGAATCTGTGCTTACCTAGCAAAATGATAGCGGTGAGCAATGAACAAATATGTAAAAATTTCAGATCCGGTACAAATATACAGTCAAAACTGAATCAATCAGCCGAAAGTGTGTAATAATTATAAAACGTAACATAAAAATTAATGAATTGAGTAGATAAGTGTCTATATTTTTAAGAAATTAGTAAAAAAAAAACAATAAGTTCTTGAAACAATACCAACACTCTGAAAGCAAACTTACCAATTTACAAAACACAGTGTGTTAGGTTAAATGAGGGACATACTGTAAAGAAAGTATCTATCTACTCATAAAAAATAACAACTTTCAAATTTTGTTAATGATAAATTATAATTTTATGGGCATCTACTAGACTTTCTTAAAGTATATCCTTTGTTTAACCTAACATACTATATAATTATGTAAATATTCTAACACACCATTTTTCACGTTCCAGTTATTGTTCCCGTGAAGCCGATCACGCCAATAGCTCCACTGGAGCACGAGAGAGCCCTTCCCCCAGACCCCATTCCCCCGAAACCTCCAGAGCCGTACATGCATGAAGAAAATGTAATATATGAAAAACCAGCTTTCCTTCCAGCGAAGCCAATCCCACATTCTCCAAAGATATCGCCATCATCAATTCCTAACCCGAACCCAAGCGTGATGACCCCGAAACAAGTGGAAAGCGGGTACCCAAACTTCGGAAGTTACCTATACTCAATACCGGGATACTCGGCGTTTCAGCCTATTGGTTCAGTAAATTACCCGCCAGTAGCTCCGCCGAGCATTCCTCCTCCGATGCATAACGAGCGGCTAAGCCCTGAATTCGTTCCCTTCCCACCAAAAGCACAGGAAAATCTCCCAGCGCCTATTTTGGAAGAACAAAGTACTGATATCGAACCTCCCGAAGAGACCTTAAAACCACAGGCTGACTTTGAAGAACATTTCACGCCAGAAATTATAACAGCTACATCAGTACCTGATGCCAGTAAAACACAAACTACTGAATCACAGATGAACATTACATCGTTAGCACAGGGGTCAGGAGCTACGGTCACTATACCGTCCCAAATAATAAACAAAGAGTTCAAAAAGAAACCAGAACCAAGGTTTAGTTTAAAAACCAGTATACCTATAAGTAAAATTGATATGAAATGTGTCGTCAATCCACCCGATACTGCCTTCCAAAATTCTTTAGCAAAGAAAACTTGCAGTCCTGCTTTATCCAAAGAGTCGCCAAGAGTGGAAATTCAGAGTAATATTATCATAAAAAGCGCAACGAAAGAACCCGAAGTTAAAGAGGCAAAGACCAGTGTGATAACAAGTAGCAATCATCATTCTCCTGCTCTTATCCCCACAACAAGTAGCAATATAGGTACTTTAATTAATGCAGCTGAAGCTATTAATAAAACGGACAATCCGTTTCGTGTGCCCGAACCAAAAGCGGACCCACCAGCTGAAGTTAAAGATTCTTCTAAATTACCAAGACCTTTATTCAACCCGATCAATATTGAAACAAGCAAGGTGAATTTTAGCAATCCACCGGAGACGTCTTATAACGAACAAAAAAATCAAATTGTATTCATTCAAAACAAGAACAGTACAAACTCAAAGATGATGCTTGCGATACAGCAGAACCCACAAGTATTGTTACAAAGAACTAATTTCGAGCCAAAAAACCTGCAAGCTCCTTCACGACTGTCAAACCTAAGTAAGAAATGTAAAGAAGATGTAGTGAACAAAAGTACTTCGTCGAACGTTGTTGCGTTGAAAAGGTTACACCAAGAAAACAGCGACGAAAACGATTTCGAGAATTTGATAACTGAGAATCAAATATATGGTAACAAGATAGTCGTGAAGGAGAAGTCTCAAGGCACACTGCAGGAACAAGATTTGAAAAACATGAAGGTGACTGAAAAGGTCACGGCAACCGAGGCTAAGAGCGTTGTTTTGCAACCATGCAACAACTTCGTATATTTGAGCAACGTTCAGATTCCCGCAAACTTTATGATGATTACAAATACTTGTAAAGTAACCCAAACTCCTGAAGCTTTTAAAGCAAAAATAGCGCCAATAGTTAGTAGCCGAATAGCACCTGAAATACCTAATGTACCAAGTACAGAAAGTAATTTAGAAATTAAAACCTCAATACCGAGTGCAGAAGAAGCAAGAAAAGAAATTCATGTTTTGAAACCTACCAACAGCGTAATACAAACTCGAGATCTATCAACCATAACTAAGCCCGACATAGTGATTCAAGCAAACCCAACGGTTATTGTAAGCCCAAAGATCGTTTACCAAGTGCCAATCTCCTCGATAGTGGAAACTGAAAAAATAACTCCACCATCAAAAAAACGAGATTTTGCAAAATTTGTTCCTCCAAGCGTCCCCATTAAAATAGCCCCAAAAAAAGAAATTCCCAAAAAATTTGATCCACCGAAAACAAATGACAAACTATACATTGCATGTCCCTATCAAATGGACTCAAAGTTACAGCCTAAAATAGTAATTACTAATATACGGCCAAAAATAAATGCCATTGATGAGATTAGTTCTTTAGATAATTATGAAAAACGAAAACGTATGAGACGACTTAAGTATTTGTCGAATCGTGAAACTAAAGAAGTTAAAGCTGATGATAAGAAGGTGGAAAAGACCGAAAAGACTGAAATTCGTATAGTAATTACACCTGATAAGGTAAAAAACGAGATATATAAAGAATTTGCAAAAACTAAAGTAGTAACGGATGACGGTACCAGCGAAAGTGACTCTGATGATTACGGGGAGGAAGAATTGAAAATATACGAAGACATTATCGACGAGTATGGAACTAAAGATGACAACAACAAAGGGAAACTTGAATTCATGACTGGTCTTAGATTAGCGACACTAGAAGCTTATAAAGGTATGTTAATTGTAGACACAGTACACCAAATTCATACTTTAAACTTATAACCGACGCGAAAAAACACAATGTTTGAGCAAAATATTAATGACATGTAACAAAGATATAATGCAAAATGCAATGCAATCTTTGCAAGTTTGTAGATTTAGCTTTATTAGATCCAATATTTATTATGTTAACAAAATGTTCACAGAAAAAGACCTCAAGATTCAAGACAAGGTACTTAGAAACGATTCAGTGGCATCAGCATACGCAGCAGTGGGTCGTCTCGATGAGCTGCTCAATGTATCACCTGGAGAGGCAGTGGATAGCGACGGGGACGTAACTGATGAAGAGAAGCAACAAGATTATGTTCAACAAGAGACGAGGACCGCGACCCAAAGGAAGAAGCTGTTCCTATCAAAGTTGAAGCTTACTCAAGTCACACAGAAGTATAGAGAAGGTAAGTATTGAGAAGATAAAATTCACAATATTGAAATTAAAGAGCCACTTTTCACCAGTGATTTGGTTTTACTAGAAATACAACTATTGATCAGAGTAAAGTCACATAAACAAGAAACAGAATTTGTTGAAAAATATGAAGGTTTACCTGCAAAAGGCCACAGGCCAGGCAAGGTCAAAGGCCACACTCCTAAGTTCGTTTGAACACGAACTTAGGCGTATTTATTAACCGGTGTGTTATTTTAATTTCAGGATACGAAAAAGCATGGAAAGAAATATTAATAGAAAGGAAACGTCGCAACAGCAACCTAGACGGAGTAGATAACAACAAGGAGGCGCGCCTCGGGTTCGATCCAAACTGCCAACTCAGGTTGCTGACCGAAATCAAGAAATGCGTCAACGAGAATAACAACCTTATCAAAAAGAGATTAGACTCAGCTTCCAATGGAGTCACAAACGATGACAGCATAAAGGTGCTAGCAGAGAAGAACTTCTCTGAACTGAACCGCCTATCCAAAATGGCCGACAACAGTGTCAAACTGTTCAAGACACCAAATACAAGAAAAAGAGACTTAACCCCTGGATTTGACAGTGAGAATATTAAAAAACCAAGCATACAGATTCAGCAGCCGTATAAAGATTATCCTAAGATTAGAATTCCTAGTATTTCGAAGATAATTTCGTTGAAATCGACGCAGGAGTGTGCTTGTGCGTCGTCGACGCAAGCAACATCTATGGATGAGCCGCAGAACTCAGCGGCGGGGGTGACGGAGATGTTTGAAGAGATATCGTCTTCGGGGAAGACGAGAGACATGTGCTGTCAGGTGGATGAACCCTCGTGGCCAGAACCTGAAGCTCTGGTTAAGAGTTACAATGAATATGATGCAGGTAAGCTCTAGGAAGTTCTATAATATAATTCTCCAAATAAGTAATTTCTGTGTAAAGCGCTGTCTGTGTCTGAGAAAGGTAAGATAACTTTGCAATAACGAAATCATGGTAGTCAGTTTTTCTTCTCCACGTTATGTACTAGAACGCAGTTCTGCTGGCAATAATAACAAGCATACCTACTCAGATTTAGGTACCTACTTTCCCATCAAGCTATCGAAAATCTTTTTTTGGGATTAACAAGTTTACTCCAAGTTTAAGGCCCCTATAATTTCTGCATACGTGAAAATTTCTAATCAATAAATGAATTAATTGTAAAATATTAACTTCCAGCTCGCCGAAAAGAGATAGCCGACCTACACAAACGCAATACTACCCTCAAAATAGAAGGCGCACACATAACCTGCTCAGCTTCCCGCGACTCAGACCATGCGCGTGCGCTGCTCGCCGAGCGACAGAACCTCTCCGTCGAAGAAAATAACCTTCGCCTTTCGTTACAGCGAATACAACAAGCCATCGAAGTTATAAAGAACTATTAAAGTACATAATGATTATATTATGTGTACTGCATATACAAGATTAGTTTTTAACCAGTACGCAAACGGTAACCATGAATTCAGCATATCATTCTAGATCTCCCAGGGCAGAAATTTTTCGTCAGATATACAAAAAAAAAACAGCCTTTCCATACATTTTGACCGCGTAGGTATTGCACTTTTCTATGAAACGGCTGATTTATATTTCTATAATGATATGCTGAATTCATGGTTACAATTTGCGCACATCCTTATGCATTGGTTTCATTTTGAATCCGCCGCGTACTAAGATAGACTGGTCAAACTGTACGATATTGTTATCGTTAACAGATAAAAAGTTAATATTGTATAATTTATTTATAATGAGCAGTAAAAAAAATAATAATAATTGTAATACCCATTTCGGGGGATAAGAACTTTTTTTAAATTTGTAAATAATTTAGTATGTAGTAGGAATTAATGGAAACAATTTATTATTTTGTTAAAATCCTATACTTAGGTGTTGTGTTATGTTGAGATACTGTAAAAGCCACTGCTACTACTACTACTATTGTAGGTTTTTTGGCCTAGCCAGCTTGTGGGCCGTAAAGTGCAACAACTAATTGGTACAGAGATGAAATGAAATCACGGCTAAGAGTTGGTTTTTTTTTTGGTTGAACGCGCTTATCTCTAGAACTATCAGTTATATTTGAAAAAATATTTTGCCCTTTAAATAGCCCAATATTTGAGGAAGGTTATTTAACATCACGCTGCGACCTTTAGGAGCCGAACAAAGAGAAAAATAGTCAAAAAGACCGCTAAGTGAAAACAAAGTAATAGACCGGTTGGGCGAAGGAGTGCGACGCGGTGGGTCGGGTCGAAAGCTAGTATAATTTCAATCTCAGGTTTAAGATAACTTCACACATATGACAAGTCAAAAGGATACGTCATGTACAATATCCTATTACTAAATAAGACCATGACAAAATTATTATTTAGAACATATTTCGGCCTACAGGTAATTGATATTAAATCTAAAGATGTTAAGAATTGTAGGATAATTGTAAATAATTAAACCAAAAGAAATTGTAAACATAGAACTCGTGTACATTGTTAAAGAAAAAATGGGATCTCCCATTATAGGGTTAAAATATTTAAGTCTGTCTCCGTTATTTATTTAATTACCCAATAACTAGATACCTAAGGTATAACCTTAAGGAATTTAATTGTACCAAAAATTGTAGGAATATGTTTTTGTCAATTTAACTGTAAAATAAAAATAACTAGTCAACTATTTTTTGTAATATTTATTATTGTAAACATTAAGTCATCTCATCATTGAAATAAGGTCTTAACGCATCTAACATTTTAAACTCATAAACAGTTCAGTTTGGTCTTTTGACACCAGCTATCAAAATACACTAGGCATGCTGTAGAAGGAAAATGCAAACGCGAATTGTAGTATTACCCATAAAATCACTGTATAATAAAAAGTCGTTAACAATATTATATTTTAAATACATTTATTCCATTCACCTAGAACTCTGATAAGAATTAATCATCTATTTGCCGATTACTTAACATAACATCTAATGTTATCATACCTACTCTGATTTTTTTACTAACTAGACCAAAATGACAGCTGTTAGTATCGCATAACTGTCATGGTGACATAAAAAGATTGATCGCATTTGTCATTTTAGTCTAGCAAATTAAAATCGGAGGATACATAAAATATAACATACCAACCGTTTAATATACTTAATAATACTGTAATCTGATTACTTTCAAATCGCTTGTAATATGCCTCTTATTTTATAATATTTATTGTAAAATACCTTTCGCAGAAACTATAATTAATAATGAAACAATAAAAAGATACCTACTCAACATTTTAAATCTTGTTTTATTCCATAGCATAACGTCACACCTTGTTTTGTCCGCAGGGGTTGGTTTTTTTTTTTTTTTTTTTGTGAATGGCATCTCGCAGTTGACCTTGAGAGGCCGTGACTGCTCAACCGGACTTTCCTGTGAAGGTTTTTAGGAATCTAAAAGCCTCCAGCCAGGGCGTAAACCTACTTAAACCTAAAACGACTGCGCACTGAGGGCACCCCCTGTGGGGTACGAACCTCGGCTCAGGGAGTCGCTGGCGGGGGGGGGGCAGCTAGTACTATCAGGGACAGGCTGGATCAAGATATTATTTTCATGATTATTAGACGGGGAATTTAAAGCTACTGGTTCAGCTGCGGCGCGGGCTGGCGCATCAACGAGCAAGGGACGGTCGGGGGTCTGATCGCTACTCGGGAGTCTTCGCGGGGCGCGAGGACCTCGGCGGCGAGGTCGGTAGGACGGTCGTCGTTTGTGTTTGTGTACTGTACTGGTGGCCCTATTCTTTTCTTGGAGAACAGTGATGGGGTCGTCTGGGTCTGAGAGGACATGTTTCGGCCTGCGAATACTACTGATTCTACTGGGGACATAACTAGCGGCCTTCACAATCAAGGGATTGCGATGTATCTCGGCTTTATCGAAGAAACGCTTCGAGTTGCGTTTCATAAATTGAGCAATAGTGGGCATTTTCAGATCGAGATGGAGGATCTCGTTCCGAACGTACCATGGGGAGCCTGTGGCTTGGCGGAGGAAACGGTTTTGGAGGGTCTGCATCCTATGGATGTGTCGGGGGTGTCCGCAGGGGTTGGGCACATTCATTGATTTAAATAGTAAAGATACGGTCGTCCGAACATTTGACGGACGCGGTCGCCCTACAAAAAACACTAACGCCATCTATTAGAACTATGATGTCAATCGGCGTGTCTGCTCCTAAACGTAACCTTGTAAGAGCGGGTTGTGGTATTTTTCGAGGTACAAAGAAATAAAATAAAAACCTTATAGTTTTCAAAATTTATATTTGTTGCAGTTTGTTTGTGTTATGAAGTTTTTATTGGCCTTCGAATAAAACAATTCTTTTTTAATCTTGTTTTTTTGGTAATCTGGACATATTTTCCATTTTGGATTCGTAGTGTTTTCTGACGTTGGACATTTTAATTTGCTTCTAAAAATCAATTTTGTACAAAATGTAATCATGGAGTAATATTATTAAATCTTTTCATTTCATCGGCTACAACGAGCGCCGCTGCAAAGTTATGTCGCGCTTTTACGCGGCTTCGCTTCGTCTGTGCCAAAGGTTGAGACAAATAAGAAAGAAAATTGTTTTAAATAATGTTAGAAGTCGATTTAATGACACATTTTTAACTTAACGGGGACATGAAATGTTATCATTTTTTTAATGTGCTTTTTATCGTAGTTCACTTCGCTATAGGGAAGAACATTTTGGGACCAAGTTCGAGGCGTCATTGTAACATGCGGTCCGCCCAGTCCTTATATATAATAATGAATGCCAATGGGCACATTTCACGTCATGTTTAAATCCCATGTAATAGGGGGCGAGTATATTGCCATCAAACGGGGCCAAATCCAAACTCCAGGCCGCTACTGGGAAATAGGGTATTCTACTATGTTTGAAAAAGTACTTCAAAATGTTGATTTTCCTAATAAAAAGCCACAAAAAATATATTTCGGCAAAATAAACGTGCTTTCTTGCTATAAAATAAAATTAAATTTTAAACCTTTTTTCGTTCCCGCAAAAACGCTATCAGCCATTTTGGTGACGTAATATTGGTAAAAACAACAGTCGTGTATGTTACGACCGGGACTCATTCAACGTTAATAGCTAAAGATATTTGGTGGTTCTTGAGAAAATTGTGAATTACAATCGCTATCGTTGGTGTGTAGTGCATAGTTGTACAAATACTAGTTTAGAGATTTTAGCGACCAGAGATTATATCTGAAGGTTGAAGGAAAAGCTTGATGATGTATGAATATGAATGAGCATATATTACAAAAGATAACACGACTTAAATACTATTTACAATAAAAGATCTAACCAATAAAAACATGTACATTAAATAAAGTAAACATTTATAAAAACTGTAGCAAATAAGATTATCGCAATTTCATCCAATCACATCACAGCACAATGTTGTCTAACGAATTCCGCACGGTGTCGCCTGTGTGTTCGGCGCAAGCGCAAGGCGTGCGCGCCAAAGGCATAAGTATGGGTGCCTGGCAATCCGCGCTTCCATTTCGATCCAGCCGCCGTCGTGTGAACATGTCAGGGTGAGTAGTGAACTTGTTGGGCGCGGCGATAGAAGATGGAGGACGCCGCGTACCGAAGCTGGACAACCCTGGTGTTCCTGAAGAGCAAGATGACGGCGTGTGGGCTCTGCAGTCCTGATACTCCTGTTTCTTTAACGACTGTCAAAACGTGGTGTCAGTTCTTCTCAGAACTGCTTGCTTCCGTGTTCCTTTAAGAGAAGTCAAAAACGTGGTGACAGTTCTTCTCAGAACTGCTTGCTTCCGTGTTTCTTTTTGAGTTGTCAAAAACGTGGTTGTGTGCTGTGATGAATGGTAGTCTCTGGTCGCTAAACTAGCATTAAAACGATATATATGTACAGTAGGATCCAAAAGCGGAGTACCAATCTCAAAAAGTAATAGATTGACACTACGGTTTAACTTACGACCTTCTTATATTAAGTAATTTCTATACTGTAGACACACACACTCTCATTCGTCTACAAATGATTGTATTCCATAAATTCAACCGTTAAAGTAAATGACGTGATAGCTTAGTGGTTCCTGAACTTGGAATTAGCGCCATCGTGCGCAACGAGTCTCGGGTTCGAATCCCACGCGCGGTGTGCTAGCCTTTTTATTGTTTTAAAAATCGCTTTTGACTATAGTTTCTCGTTCTATTCGTCTTGTTCACTAAACTCGTAAAACTTTATCAATATACCCACAGAAACCTAAAGAAATTTAAATGAAAGTTAACTTACGACTCATTCGACGTGACATATAGAACGGTGTTGGTTGTTATTGTGTGCTAGTGACGTGTGTTTAATCTATTAGCGGTCTTCTAGTTCATTTTAAAATGTAAGCAAATTGAATAATAGAAATGAAAGCGAATATTATTGCGCTGCATAAAACCGGACTTAAATATCACAAATAACTGATGAAACCGGCCTGAGTGTGAGTATTATGATTTAATTATTTTATTATGCACTTATTTAAAGTATAACTGCTGATCCTTGTAGTAATTTTTAAACGTTTTATAAATATCATAACGTCTAAATAGAAGAAAAATATAAAATTTCAAAGTAAATTTATTTCCTAGATTAAATATTTAAATGAAATTTATATTTCAAATAATTTTGTTTCTAAATAGTAATACATATTAGTATGTATTTTGTTTAGTAGCCTAACAGTACCCCTTTTTTGTTTTAGTGAAATACTGTGAGTCAGTGGATGAAAAGATATGAGGAAGGGGGTAGCCTTGCCCGTCGAAAGCAAAGTGGAAGACCCCAGCTTATAAAAGAAAGCGACAGCACAAGTGGTTTCAAAAAGACAAGACATTTTGCCAAATTATTCATAGTGCGCTGTGCACTCGACGCAGAAGGTTTGCATCATGGAAAACCAGCTCAAAAAACATAAACATTAACATTAAGATATAAATTAGAAATATTTATTATTATTGACTTTTATTGATTTTAGTAATATTCACATAATATTGTGTCATATCCGTAATATGGATTATATTCGAGGTTTAGTTTCAATCTTCTTTTCGTAATGAAAATGATTACTTAAGCTATAACTTCGATAAGTCCTATTAAATACAATTTGTTAACTTTGAGGTTTGAGAGAACTAACTCACTCGCAGTAGATTTATTCCAATAGTAGTACTACTGAGTCATTTAATTGTATTGTGACAACTTGTCTGCATTTGTTATTTTTACGTGGGTAGATTTGCGTAGAAAAATGTGATTTCTTTAGAGTACCGCACATTGTAGTAATTACAGCACAATATTATTATATTACTAAGATACAATAGCCTGATTATCATGGTTCACCAATTAGCTACTTTACTTCAATAATTGTTCTTTATGAGAAAATAAACTGTTAACAAGAAGTTATTAGTAGTTATTTTTATACCTACTTCATAAAATTATAACGAATAAACATTTTGTAATCACATAATCTTCTTAATCCTTTGTTTAAATAATAATTTAAGTAGGTAATTTAAAAAAAACATTCTCGTATAACGAATAATAAAAGAACTGATGAAATTGTTGAAAAGAAAAATAAGTCTCTTCGGGAGATTTGAACCCAGACTTATGTGTTTCTTAATCAATGACAATACGCTGCGAGCTACCGAGACTTGATATTAGAACGTGAATTTTAGCGATCGTATGAACCGACCAAGGTCATACGTAGTTACTACGTAACACAGTACAGACAGAGACAGAGTACTCTGTGCGACGGTATGTTTTTTGTATCTTTCGACGACAGTGGTGTGTGAGTACCTACTGTGGTGTGCGGTCTGGTTACATCACTTATACACACAGCTGTAGGTACGGCCTGGACCGCGAGTCATAGCAATATAACCCTTAGCATGAGAATGGACTCTTGACCGCGACCGTACCTAGTTGTTTACACTGAACTGACACTTTTTGCCTCTATGACGTCACACCATGGCGGCTCGTGTTTTAGGTCATGTGATATACAGATTAAAATTACGACTTTTAGTAAAACAATAATGTGCTTATATGACTCAAAATCAGAATATTTAAGTATATTTCTACATAAATTCTAATTTTTATAAAATTTCATAATTTATTTATCACTACCGAAACTACCCTATTCCAGGTAGGAAAACACAATAACGCTTTGCCCGACTTGGGACTAAGGTTCTGGGTTACGCTATGCCACCACTGGACCAAAGAGACAAACAAATAATAAGCCTGCGTACTGCATTACATGATAATAACAACAATTGTTTATTTCTAAATTTAATTTAAATATCTTATCTACTTAAATAAAAAGAAATGTCCTGACTGACTCATCAACGTCCAGCCCAAACCATTAGACGAAGAAAACTGAAATTTTGGACAGAGGTTCCCTTTATAATGTAGACAAGGAATAATGAAAGATTTTTCGAAATTCAACCCCTAAGTGAGTTAAATAGGGGATGAAAATTCCGCGCGGGCGAGTTTAATATATTTTTATTCTCATGAGTCTCTATCCTCTGTTATTAAGTGTTATTACAGGTTGGTTAATGAATAAGTTGCGTCTTAACATACCTTAAGTTCTAGCTTATCTAATATTAGCTACCAGTGTCTTCAACTGGAGTCATCAAAACAGCAAAGAGCTGTGCCTGCCATGATCAGCACGATGCCTACGATAGACCCTGGAGATCAAAAGTATAGTTAGAAACATATTAAAAAATACACTTTTAAACAAAATAGAAAATAAGACAAAGTATTTGAAATGAATGCTTGTATTTAAGCTTGTTTTAGCTTAGTTTTAGGGAATTTACGTTATTAGAAGTTTGTTTCCTATCTGATCTAAGCATTAAATGGCCGATAAAAAGAACCAAGTCTGTGAAAAAAATAATCGTTAGACCATAAAGTAGGTATGTAGTACTTATTGGCACGTGCGTACATTTTGATATTGTATTCTACTACTAAACCTTGTGTCTACGTATATAAGACTTGTACAACGTACTTGAATCCAGCGGCTCTTCGGCGCCGATGCCTGCTCCAGTGACTGCGGTGAATACAAACGCAAGGCTGTTCGCGACGGGCACCGCTACCGACAGGGGTGCCCGCTGTACTGCGGCCAGGTAACTCAGCGACCCAGCCTGGTTCACCAGCCATGGTAACACGTACTGCAACATTAAAGATTGATTATTACCAATTAGTCGCCAAGTTAATTAAGCCAGTGTTAGTCCCGGCGGCATTATTGCTGAAGCTGATTTGGCTTTTAATTTTTGTTTTATTCAACGTTTTCACGACCCCAACAAAATTATATAAGTAGGAGAGAATGTTCACCTCATTTTATTTTTTGACAATTCGGTAAAAAACGTTGATTTGGTTCACGAATAAATTAATTTTTCAGTTTTGATTCAGTTTGTATTCAGACGTTGCAATTCGAATCAAAGGCACAAATGGACTATAGTGAAGCGTCTGCTGCTTATTTGCAGCTTTATATTTGACAGATTTTATAGCACATTCTACGTACCTAAATGACTTGGTCGGCTAGCAGAGAATCCTTACTAACACCATAAACGAGAAAGTTTGCAAGTATGGATGTATGTATGGATGTTTGTTACTCTTTCACGCAAAAACGGCGGGACGGATTTGGATGAAATTTAGCACACAGATAGATTATAACCTAGATTAAGATAGGATACTTTTTATATCGGTAGTACGTTCCCGCGGCATAATTTTACATGCGGGCGAAGCCGCAGACGGAAACTAGTGTCACATAACTTTAAGTTCACTATCAACTAGGTACAATGTGAATCTTTTTGAAGGACATTGCTACACCTACTGCCAGTATGCTACGAAATTCCCCAGCTGGTATACCGTGTCTTACTCATACGAGTAGGTATATGTATAGCTGCACCTCTGAGCTCTTACATAAGGGAAACTACTTCATGCTTCTAGATAAAAAGTACCTTTTATGCCAATATAGATAACATTCTGGCCTTCAAAATCCGTTCAGTGGTCCAAACGGGATTGAGTCACAAACATCTAGTTTCTAGGAAGTACAATTGTATTGCTTACCTTCCAATTCCCGAGCAGGAAGGTGACTTCAGCCCAAACCTGTCCTCGTACTGTTGTGGCGGTTACGTCACGTAGACCCTTCGTACCCTGTCGTATGAAAGGGTTGGTGCATCCCCACAGCACACCGGTCAACACCAGGAGACCTGGAAGCGTAACGGAGATGGTTTTATATTTATTGGAACGACGTTCTTTCACGCAGTGATTGGGCTCAACTGGGCTTATAAATGAAAGAAGAAGTGGACTGTTTTAAAATAGGTGTAATACCATAGTTTACAATGTATAACGTTTAGAAAGGAAGAAAAATGAAATGCCCGTAGTGGAGCACGTCTGTGAGCTGAGCACAGAACATATATATTCCTAACGGCCTGGCCACGGGACATACGCCAAAGCGAAAAAACGCGCGGTGCGACCGCCGAGGCGTCTAGCGACTGAAACAAACGCATAGAAATGTACTAATCAAGCCACGCGGGGCGGCGACCGGCGGAATGTACCAAGTGAATGGCACGGGCGACCGGCGGCGCGGCCGGCGAGTGAAACAAATACATGAATCAGTGAGGCGCGAGCCACGGCGTCAAGCGGCAGTCGCGGCGACTAGGGCAGCGATTAAACGAGTTTAGTTGTTTTCGCCGCGAATAATGAACACAGAGACTTTTATTGCTGAAATACTAGCAAGGCCACCTATTTGGAAGTCTAGCCACCCACAGCATAAATATAAACGTATAGTGAAGTGATTGTGGGAAGAAATTAAAATAAAATTTCTAGATTTTCTCGTACTTCTTGTGGAATTCTCCATCTATACCTCGATTCCTATTCAACTTATATACTTCACAATCTCTTCCAAATATTATATCTTGAACCAAAAAACTATTACTTTCTAAGCAATATCGAGATAACTTTGTTAAAAACATTTCGCTCTCGGACTTCCTTACTGGTCGCGGCGGCGAACGTGACTCCCCGTGGCCTGCAAACGATGCCGCGCGAATTGTCGCCCCGCCTGCCGCACCGCCGATCCCCGTGGCCCAGGCCGTAACGGAGGAGCTGGCTGAGTGATGTGAAGCGTCCGCAGCGGTCGTCGTGTCCGGGTTCGGTACCCCGACACCCCGCGCCTTTCCGCTGTTGATCACGCGCATATGTGGTGCGCCGACACTGAGGTTGCGGTAAGAGTAAAATTGTAGAAATCATCACGTAACGGATTAAGCGTTACGTAACGAAAAAGTGTTATGATCCATGCGAATTTTTATTATTTATAATAGAAAAAGACAAGAGTGCTTTCAGTGCTTCAGCTATCATGGTTTGCGATGGTGCTGAAACCAATAGTGCGGCCAAAATGAAAATCCAAGATGGCGACTCAAATTTTTCATCCTGGGTTTCGTTTTCACGGTTTTCAAGGGTGCTGTAGCCAATAGTGATGTCAAAATAAAGTGTGAATATTTTAAAGATACTACGACGACCGACGTGTGGTTACATCCCACACGTTTTTTTATATATCAGTAGAGTGGCGTTGATCGTTGCGTTAAGTAGGTACCCGTGGTAGGTACCTACCAGCCTACCAGGTACTTGTTGACAAGCTAATTATTAAAAGAGTAACCGGGGTGTTAATTCCCGGCTCTTCTCCATAGGAAACGACCGATTATTCCTGATGAGTAGAGTGAGATAACCACTGTTGCCAACCGGAAAAAAAAACTTTTTTTCCTGATTGTAGGTACAAAGGTAAACTCAGTTCAAGAGTCAAAACACGGATTTTTTAAAGTAGCTTAGTTACGACTTTCAAAACAAAAAATAACATTAAAATAATAATAATATTTTGACGAATAAAATAACCTTGAACTGATGCTGGAGCAACACCTGGAATTTCCAGGAAACCCAAGTTATTCACCAACAAACAGCAGAAGTATCGTGTTTGGGCTCATTGAAAAGGTCTCAATGAATAGATTATAGATAAATGGTGATTTAAGGGAGACATTAAGTTTAAAAAGCAAGAAATAAAAATTAAATTAAAAAATTTAAAAACCCCCGACCCAAACAAAAACTTCAAAAAGTAAAAAATAATATTTATAGGCCTTTTAATTTTAACGTAATATTTTCATCAGGGCATTGTCAAGTCGGGGGACGGCTAGGCCTCTGTTTGGCGTTTTCATTGACCGTCCCCCGACTTGTCTTGTCTTGTCTAATATCATTGAAGTAATAGAATCCCAAATTTTGAGTTGATCAGAGGCTAAAATCCGTTTTTCAACCAGAAAAGAGCTGATAATCTTCAAACGGCTGAACCGATTTTGATGAAACATGTCTAAGAACACTCCCGACTAATACACCTTTCAAACAAAAAAAACTAAATCAAAATCGGTTCATCCGTTCGGGAGCTACGTTGCCTCAGACACACACACACACACACACACACACACACACACACACACACACACACACACACACACACACACACACACACACACACACACACACACACACACACACACACACACACACACACACACACACACACACACACACACACACACACACACACACACACACACACACACACACAGACACGTCAAACTTATAACACCCCGTCGTTTTTGCGTCGGGGGTTAAAAAGAAGTTTGTTGTTTTTAATTTTAAATCCAGGTGCTAATTATATGATTAAGGAAATATATTTTGAGAATGAGGGAATAAAAAGACAGTTTTATTTTATTTAAATGATTCCTTTCGGTGCAGCGAACATTTTCTTATCATTATAGTCAAATACATATTATGATCATTACCTAAATATACTTAAATTACTTATTATTCTATTAATGTCATTCAATTCAATATCAACCAGCCGTTAAATTCACATTCATATCTTTTCTCGTCATAAATTTTCAGATTCAGAGATCAATGTAATAAACTGTTGATAAAAAAAATATGATATCGCCGTCTCCAAGTGTTCAGTTTCTTGTACATACAGACGCCAGCAGGTCAACCTAGCCCAAACTGTCAAATTTTCCCAATCGAACATGAACCTTAAGCTTACGGTAAAAAGTTGAAAATCTATCAAATAAATTTGACAGATTGGAGTAGCTTGATGTGCTGGCGTCTGTACTTACTTCGTATCAGGGTACATACTACTTCAAATCAGGCTAGGTAAAAAAACTCCGTTTAAAAAAGATATAAAATTGTATTTTTAAAAGTAAACATTTTTTTTTAAATAATAAACAACTGTTAATTATGTATTATGATTATGCTTTTTATAAAATAATTTTCTTATTGTTACATTGCATAACTTAATAAAGTAGCAAACAAGTACCTACATAGGTACCTACCTACTTTAAATTAATAATAATAATAATCTGCACTTTTTGTTCATTTTTGGTCATTTTCAAATTAGAGATCAATTAGTTTTACTGAGCAATCCAACCATAAAATATTTCATATCATATTTTGAACTAAAAATTTAAAAAATCTCATTCAATATTTACGTAGATACCTACTAGTAGGTACTTAATAAAATAAATTCTTAGCAGTTCTTTTTTTGGTTATTATTGCATTTTCATTCCAAAACACATCAAGAATACTTAAAAAATACAAAATGTTATTGTACTTGCCTCTTTTTATTTCAAAACATTATAGTGTGCAAAAGTTGTACAAATTACACAAAAAATAATAATAATTAAGAGATCAAGAATGGGCCCTTATTTTAATAAGCCTCAGACTAGTTTTTACTTTGGCCTATATTTACTCTTGCTGATTTCCTCAAAAGGCCAGTCCAGACATGCCCTGCATTTTAGTTCCACAAATTTCGCAAAAAAAAATTATTTGTGGACTAAAATAATCTTTAGTATATATATGTATATCAGTTTATTTTGTGATAAAATCTGCTTAAAAGAGACTCACATACTTAAATGATTTAAATTAATTCCATCAACTCCAATTTAGTTTTAAACTGCGATTTATGGCAAAGAATAATTCTAGTACACAAGGTATTAAAATTTAAGAATTGTGGTAATAATGAGATAAATAATTTAGATCACAAGCTTGAATCTCACTCTTCATTTTTTACATAATACAAGCAGAGCTTCATCATGCAAAATATTTAAAGTATAAAATAAAACAAGAAAACATTACAAAAATTGGGTACATTATATAAACTAGTTTTAAATGCTAACTTTTACATGATTTGTCTTATTAAGAAGACTCAAAAAAAAAAAAATTGCAAAAAAACAAAACATAAAAAATTGCACTGTACATCTGACATTCCAAATGACAATAAAGCTGCGATACACATGCTATGTTGTAGGACAGAAATACATACAGTAACCTCAAGCCCTTTTTTTTAAATAGCATGTGTATTTCAACCTTAAGAATTTTGCAATGCCTTATCAATATATTAATCTCCGAGTGGCACACCAACTTTCATAGCATTCACTTCACTGAATTTACATTGGTTGTCTGCATTGTCGACCCACTCCACAAATTCTTTAGCTATTGCAACTGAGGCTTCCATGGCCATGACGCAGTCATTCTCTGCCCGATGAGCTTCTATTGCAGGTCGTCCTACTACACGTTCATAGAAGTTTTTCAATTTGTATGAACTACTAGGTGGCTTTTTGCTCGGCTCAGTGCCAGACTTATTATAGAATAATTTTCTTCTTACTTTACTTCGTCTAACTGCATTTATATTCTTTGTCAGCTTTGGAACATCCTGTTTCTGTATAGGTGTTCTTTCATTCTGCTGTTGAATTGTTTGCTGACTGTTTTCTTCAAAATCTTTCAACAATTCTTCTGTTATATACTCTTCCAAAATCGTATTGGAAGCATTGCATATTGGTCTGTCTGACCTTGATCCTTCTACTATCTCATCAGATGTTAGGTGATTCTGTTTTTGATCACCAGATGACTCATCAGTCTTTACACCATTCGTTTTATGATCAACAACAGACACACCGGGTTCACAAGTGTTATCCAGATTTCTGCCAGATTCAATATCATAAAATCCATGAAGGCTATCAGCACACAAGATATCATCTGGTAAACTAACTCCCAACTTCTCAAAATGATTTTTTAATATTGGAAAATCAAAATCATGACCGTTCTGTGCAACTAAACACACTGGCTTCTCGAAACATTGTAGAAAAGAGTTTATAGTATTAAATACATTCAAGTTGAAGGGTGTATGGTGCTCCAAGAGGTCATTGTCCAAGCCTGACACGTCAGAGCTATCAGGGTGAATGGCTTTGCGAGGGTTGAAGCACAGTGTAAGCTTTTCTTGAACGCGCGGCGCCGCCCCCGGTCTTGTCTCCAAAATATGCCTTCGTCTCACTACCACCATACTTAATTCAGTAATTCTCGTCTTATTGTACTCAAGCTTCGGGAGACCGGTGGTCTCTAAATCTATGAACACGTACGTAGCTACCCGCGACATGTTTAAAACTGGCGTAATATCATAAAAGCTTACCGATTGCTTCCAGCATTATACAGTCATTAGTAGCCGCAACTAATGTTCTATAGTTCACTCGTTATCAGTATTATCATTATCACCTGGTTTCGTTATTGTTCGAGCATACAGCCAGTAACGAAGATTTATTATTACACGGAATAAATGTCTGTTCAATTCTATCACAAACTAAATTAATGTATAATATAATAAGTAAAGAAATACAAAATAAAAAAAAATGCCTTTCCCTATTCGATCCGAGCGTGCGAGTTTGGACAAGTTTGACGTCTGTCCTGTCAGCAGTGTCAGCTGCAGTGTGGTGTGACCAGATTAAATTTTACAAAAATACCGAAGCTCCAAAAAATACTGAAATAATTATAATCAACTTGACAAGGA
This sequence comes from Polymixis flavicincta, assembly GCA_949987655.1. Lineage (NCBI taxonomy): Eukaryota > Metazoa > Arthropoda > Insecta > Lepidoptera > Noctuidae > Polymixis > Polymixis flavicincta. The sequence continues at coordinate 23,359,008 of OX465188.1, read as the reverse complement.
AATTAAACCAATAAAAATACTGATTTTCAAAACATATTTTTAATTATTAATCATCATCATCATCGCAATAAATATTAGGATTATATTTTAACATTCTGTTTGATGGGTTAAAATTCACACAGCCTCCTTTATCTTTTATGCCTTGTTTGGTTTTTTAAATTGCAGATACATTTTTGTTTAAGAATCTGTTTCTTTGTTCCGTTTTTATTAAATTAATCTGTGAAAATATGCGCTCGCTTGCAGCATTCGACACTGGTATACATAACAGAGATTTACTGAAACTAGATATTATATTCTTGTATTTTAATGTATAGTCGCCAGCAGGTCAAGCTATCCCAAACTGTCAAATTTTCCCAATTGAACATAAACCTCATTCTTTTGTAATAAAGTTGAAAAACTATCAAAGAAATTTGACAGATTGGGGTAGGTTGATGTGCTGGCCTCTGTACCATCACTGTTAGAAATTTTCCCAACTTCCAACCAAAATTGTTCACAAGAAAGGGGTGAGCCAGTACTCGAAGGTTGTAATAAAAATACTTCGCGATCAAGTTTGAGTGTTCTATATTCTTCGTCAATTATCTGCATTTGTTCTGGCTGTACTTCGTATGGGAAAGTTTCCATAACATTTCTTAAAGTACTAAATTCTTTTCGATTTTACTTATTGAATAGACTAATAATCGAACAGCAGTATTTTTTTGGGAATTCTACCCAACATTTTCGTAATCAAACTTTATATCGCGCGGAGGTCAACGCCCGTTTTGTGCACTCGAACTTTCAAAGGGTTTATATAACTAATTTTCTCATTGAATCCAATAAGATTCTTATTCTAATAAGAAAATAAATTATTTACGTACCATTTTATACACCAGGATACACTTAATTCACCGTGAATCACTCAAAATAAACACAATTCTCATTTCACTAGCACACGTAGCACATTGTTTACAAAGGTTTGATTACGTTTCATATTTCGTCGAAATATACGTTTTTGTGATGCTATTTGATGCAAATTTTACCTAAAACGATGTAATAACTACTTAGGAGGGAGGTTATCTCAGGAACAGAAACCACCTTCTTAGTTTCAAAGTTTATTTGGATTATAAAACACTGGGGCTAAGTTTTACCTTATCTGACGTCGAGTTGAGAGTTCATATTTTTTTCACAGATAGGTTGTACTATTAGAAGGCTGCTCACAAAATTTTATGCTGCGAATACAAACAGTTATCGAGAAAAAAAATATTGATGATTGAAATATTTTATAGTATTTGACAGAAAGTTTGTCGAATATCGCTTTGAAACGTTCCGTGTTACGTTCTGTAAAACTTGCGACTGTTTGTATTTTGTTTAAAATATGATAATAACCACAACTAACCACTATTAATACTATTTTTAAAGTAAATTTACAATATTTAAAGCAGTTAGCAATTTTTTTCTTTGCTAAGGAAATAATGCAATTATGTTTTTTACACGTCTAACGCTATTTAGAACGAAACGTAACGACTCCATTTTGACTAAGTTGGCACCGGTTGTCAAGTATTTTTTTACAGCAATCTGAAATCCCTTCCGGGGCAGAACCAACATGGGTGGGCAGTATACACGGTGAAATTTAAATGGTTGTTTTCCCGCAGCGAAATGGTTTTGTCTTGGTAATACAATAGTTTTATAAACAAATAAAATATTAGAAACAAAAAATGGCAGATTAACCATTGTGAAAAACAAAACTCGAAAGCGACCACGAACCAATAGTTCCGATACCTACGTTCTGCGCAAGCCGGGCGCCGCCGCCGAGCGGCCGCGCGGCCGTTGACCCGCGTGCGTTTCAATCAGCTGATAGTATTCTTGATAATAAGCTGTACCCAACAAGCTATTCAAATTTTCCCTAAATACTTTTACGAGCTTAGGACCGTCATAAATACTTTTTAGCTGCAATTTACTGAACAAGAAATTAACATAAAAATTAATTAATAAAAACAAGTTTATCATAATTTTCGGACTTAGATACCTAAAAAAGTTTGAGGCGCCTTTCAAAATTTGAATCAACTTATTTACAATTATTTTAATTAATTTGACTACCTACTTTTAAATGTTCACAATTTACAAGAGTACGAGTAGGTACTTACACTTCACGGTAACGGAGTAATTGTTCGTAGTGCAACTGCAAGCCACTACGTTGAATACACAATGGAGCACGTTTTAATTGATTGCCTTTCAATTTTAATAAGGTGTCTCTGTCACTTCTTACGATATTGAAATGAGGTGGCCATTAATTATCACACATTAGGTATCACTAAAACACTCTAGATGCGCACACTCGCGAAAAACATGTGGGTTATTTAACGCCCAAAAATGTTCGAGTCTAACTCGCGTAAAAGTTCCTTCATCTGTCCACAAAATGTTCGCATTTTGACTGTCGATTAACCACTGACAAAAAGTAATTCCTGCGCGTCGTTTTCATGGAGGGCATGAACTCTGCGATAATCATAAGGATGAAGTCCTTCAGAGTTGAATAGTTTCCAGACGTAGTATTGGCTTACGCCAAACCTAGCCGCAGCCTTACGTGTACTTCGCCGAGGATCCCGTTCGAAGTACTCGATGATCTATTCGTCGAGCTCTGGCGAAATAACGGCCGATCGACCTCTGCCATGTGCAACTGCTGATGTCCGGAACTGCTCATGATCGTCGAGTAGCCGCTGTGTCGATGCTACGATCGTCCGGGCCGATGGCCGAAGACGAAGCGACTCCAAGTGTGGCAGCTCCGCGTAAAGTCGACGGGCATCAAGGGTGTCATAATCAGCCCTAGCGTACAGATGCACCATAGCGACGTACTCCAAATTGCAATAATTGTAATGGCGATCCATTGCACTGATAACGCGTGTTTCACGTACGACATTCGCGGGAAAACTAAGTGCGCCGCCGCCGGCGCCGCGCGCCGTCCCGCTCAATGGGAAGCCGGCGCGCTGCTTGGTTTGTAATTGTTGTTAGTTTGTAGTTTATGCCGTATCATTACACGCTAGAGCTTATTTTCATTTGAACATTTATAAATCGGTCTTTTCTTTGTCGGCGCCGCGGCTGTGTTTTGTGTTGTTGCGTGAAAACTAATTTATGACTTAGTATCACATGCGAGAGTTTATTTTGCTTTGAACATTTATAAATCGGTCTTTTCTTTGTCGGCGCCGCGGCTATTTTGTGTTGTTGCGTGAAAACTAATTTATGACTTAGTATCACATGCGAGAGTTTATTTTGCTTTGAACATTTATGCACCATTGTTCCTTTGTCGGCGCGGCGGTGCGGCGGCGCGTGCGTTTCGAGTAATACCTACAAGTTACCTCCAGTGTTACTATTGATTCTCATGCTTTCGAGTTGATGAATATTTTTTAAATTATTTCAAAACAAAAAACATTTTAATTTTTTTACTTTTACTCTATGGTTCGAAGGGACTCCTTATGGCAAGTTGTTCTGCCGCGGGAAAACAACCATTAAAATTTCAGCGTGTATATTTAGACTTTTTTTATAACCTTCCAGAATCACTTCCGGGGCAGAAACGACATAGCGTAGAGTGACAAGAGACAAGTGTGGCAAATCCGACTCGGACCGTTTTTTTTCTTTTTTTTTTGGGTGGGACATCATCAAATGACTCCTCCTGCTGAGTAGAGCAGGAGGGCGTGTCAGACTTTTACTGACTAAAACCCACCCGTGTTCCCTCAGTAGCCCGTATGCCAGGAGCTGTGGTATCTCTTTCGAACAAACCCGCACCCCTGGCAGGCATCGGCCCTTGCGGACCCCACCGGTGGTTGCTGACATCTTTGACGGCGCGCGTGTGGAACACAACGCGCCGTCCCGTCTACCACTTTTCGGCCGCAGGGGATAGGGAGAGCGGCTGACGCTATACCGACATTCCTCTTCCCCTGCGGCCCCACCGCGTCCGCCATCAAACGGTGGCGGCCCCGTCCAGGCCACGGAAGGGAAGAAAGCTGCTCAGAAGCACCGGCACTCCTCGTCTACCGCAGCCCGTAACCCTCAGCCGCGATGCCTCCCATTCGACATCGCGGCCCACCTTTTTTTTTTTTGGGTGGGAAATCATCAAATGACTTCTCCTGCTGAGTAGAGCAGGAGGGCGTGTCAGACTTTTACTGACTAAAACCCACCCGTGTTCCCTCAGTAGCCCGTATGCCAGGGGCCGTGGTATCTCTTTCGAACAAACCCGCACCCCTGGCAGGCATCGGCCCTTGCGGACCCCACCAGTGGTTGCTGACATCTTTTGGCGCGCGTGTGGAACACAACGCGCCGGTCCCGTCTACCACTTTTCGGCCGCAGGGGATAGGGAGAGCGGCTGACGCTATACCAACAATCTTCTTCCCCTGCGGCCCCACCGCGTCCGCCATCAAACGGTGGCGGCCCCGTCCAGGCCACGGAAGGGAAGAGCGCTGCTCAGAAGCACCGGCACTCCTCCTCTACCGCAGCCCGTAACCCTCAGCCGCGATGCCTCCCATTCGACATCGCGGCCCACCTTTTTTTTTTTTGGGTGGGAAATCATCAAATGACTTCTCCTGCTGAGTAGAGCAGGAGGGCGTGTCAGACTTTTACTGACTAAAACCCACCCGTGTTCCCTCAGTAGCCCGTATGCCAGGGGCCGTGGTATCTCTTTCGAACAAACCCGCACCCCTGGCAGGCATCGGCCCTTGCGGACCCCACCAGTGGTTGCTGACATCTTTTGGAGCGCGTGTGGAACACAACGCGCCGGTCCCGTCTACCACTTTTCGGCCGCAGGGGATAGGGAGAGCGGCTGACGCTATACCAACAATCTTCTTCCCCTGCGGCCCCACCGCGTCCGCCATCAAACGGTGGCGGCCCCGTCCAGGCCACGGAAGGGAAGAGCGCTGCTCAGAAGCACCGGCACTCCTCCTCTACCGCAGCCCGTAACCCTCAGCCGCGATGCCTCCCATTCGACATCGCGGCCCACCTCAGTTGCGGTGCACCTCACCGCAACCTACTTTTTGGCCGCTACGTCAATGGCTTGAAGGCAAAAGCCCTGACGAGCGGCCCCACCTTTGGGTTCCTCTTGGCTTCACCGTGGGTGGGAGACCACGGTTACTGAGCCCCCCCGCAACGACAATGCGGGAACCCACTCGGGGGGGATCGCGGCCCACCTCAGTTGCGGTCCACCTCACCGCAACCTACTTTTTGGCCGCTACGTCGTCGGCTTTGAGGCAAAAGCAGTGACGAGCGGCCGAACCCAACTTGGCTTCACCGTGGCCGGAATCCACGGTTACTGAGCCCCCCCGCAACGACAATGCGGGAACCCACTCGGGGGGGGGACTCGGACCGGTTAGGTTAGAAGGCGAAAGCTCATCAGGTAGGCAATTGTCGCAGACGATATAGAAATTTATTTATATTGCGAAATAAAGCTAAAAACCGGCTGAACCAGGTGGTCACAGACCCTACCACAAGGCTTTTGGGTCTGTAAAATGGCGGTCTGGAATGCGACCGCAGGTAGGCGACCACGGCCAAGTGCAGAACAGAAAATCATTTTGTGACTAGATGATTCATTACTATTTGTAATTCTAGGGGGCCCATCTGTCATGTCCTATCTGTAACTTACTGATCTTTGCTCCAAAATGAAATATAGACTAAATCCGGAAATTCCCCTGAACATCAATGTACGCAGTTTTTTTTTAAATCATTTTATGACATGCTAGCCATGTCATAAAATTATTTTCAATTTCAATTTCAATTTCAATTTATTTATTTCAGGAACAATTCATATTGTGTTTGAAAACATACATAACAAATAAATAAAAACAAACAAAAACAAACTCATTAAAATTATAAACTAACACATTCATGCATGATACAATAAATTCAATAACATTTTAAATAATATGAAAAAAACAATACTAATAAAAATTCAAAATCATTACAACTATTACATACTAATATTCCCCAGTCTCAGATTAACTAATATCAAATTTTCAAAACGTAGATATGTCATCGTCTATCGAATACAGACATTTCTCCAATAGGAACGCTTTTAGTCTTGACTTAAACGAGCACTTGTAAATTAAGGTTTTCAAGTCCAATGGTAACCTGTTAAAAATCCGAACTGCTTGATATTGAGGACTATGTTCAACAATATTAAGTTGGGGTTTTATTTTGTTTTTAAAATCTTTCCTGCGCGTACTTTCCCTCAACTGTCTCTCTTCATCTGTTTCATAATTATGTAAGTTTTTTTTAAAATTCACCAACAATACTAAAACATAGAGGCTTGGTACAGAAAGATTTTTTAAATTTATAAAATGTGGCCGACAGCTCTCTATTTGTGATATCCGGACCATGGTTCGTATGGCTCTCTTTTGGAGTACAAAGGCTCTCTGGCAGTTATATATAAAACTATTTCCCCAAAACTGGACACTATATCTTAACCTTGATTCTATTAGAGCATAGTATACCATTTTAAGGTGTTTCATATCAATTTCATCCCTAAGACTGCGTAAGGCATAACATGCTGAGGAAATATATGAATCAATTGCTTGCAATTCCCTTTTCCAATTTAAATATTTATCAATGTATACCCCTAGAAACTTTACCTCATTATCTATATCAATCTTGACTTCATTAAGTGCGATCGTCATGTTGTCTTTATTACGAGCTGTTGTACTAAATAACATAATTTTGGTTTTTTCGGTGTTAATAATTAGCTTGTTACTTTCAAACCAAGAATTAAAAATTGTTAACACTGCATTAACCTTAGCGGAAAGCTCCTGTATGTCGTTAGCTTCCACTATTGCGTTGGTGTCATCTGCAAATACTGTCAGCCGTGTGTCAGAAAATATTGAATTAATGTAATTAATTAAATCGTTTGTAAATAATATAAACAAAATAGGCCCTACAATCGATCCTTGGGGTACGCCCGCTACTATATCCTGCATAGAAGATTTATTGCAAGTGCCATTACCATTAGCTTGCATTTTGCTAATATCCACATACATTTTCCTGTTACTCAAAAATGAAGATAAAAGTTGTAAAGTTTTGCCTCTCACCCCATAATGCTCCAATTTTGCAATGAGTAATTTGTGGTCAATTGTATCAAAGGCTGAGCTTAAATCGAGAAAAATGCCGGCTACCCTCTTTTTCCTATTCAAATTACGAATTATATCATCTACCAATGTATATATGGCGTCCCCTGTTCCGACATTTTTTTGGTATCCAAATTGTCTCAAGTGCAAAACCTTGTTTAAATTTAGATGAACTACAAACTACAAGCCTACTCTTAATTATTTTTTCGAAAATTTAGGAAAGAATGGGCAGCAAAGAAATAGGTCTATAGTTTCTTGGATCCGTTTTAGAGCCTTTTTTGTGGAGTGGGATAACTTTTGCTATTTTGAACTGTTCCGGAAAGATACCTTCTGAAATGCATTTATTGTAAAAAATAGTTAAAGGTTCAGCTAATATGTCTAAATTATCTTTAATAACTGCTATTGGAATTTCGTCATATCCACATGATTTCTTATTTTCCATGCCATCAACTAGTTTCACTATTTCATTAGGAGTAACAGGCGCAATAACCATGTCATTTTGAACTCTTTTAGTACTTTGCTCAAGAAAAATATGGGGATCTAGATTCTTAAAATTACTCAAAGTACATTTGTAGTTAAATTGATTAACTAATACGTTTGCAACATCTAAGGGATTATCTATAATTTTACCGTCAAATTTAAGAAAGAGAATTTCAGAATGCGGTGCTTTAATTTTATTCGTGCTTTTATTTATAACTTTCCAAACCTCTTTACTTAAATTACAAGAATTTTTAATCGTTTCAGTTATTGTTATTTTTTTGGCCTTAGATAGTACCCTTCTGTATATTCTTATGTATTTTTTTTTATAATCCCGAACACTGTCTTCCAGCTTATTAGTACCACCAGCACACAGCAAACGTTTCATTTGGCTTGATGTTTTAATGCCTTTTGTCATCCACCTCAATTTCAAACCATTTTTGAGTTTAATTTTTTGTTCTCTCTTGCTGTAACAAGTTCTGAAAATTGTAGCAAATGTCCTCAAAAACGTGTTCATTCCCATACCACTCCAGTCAGTTTCAAGAATTTTTTGCCTAAAAGCTAGGCGGGTTTTAGTGTTAAAGACTCTTTTATTTACAACTCTATACTTATTTTTCTTTGAATTATCAATTATATTATCTAATAAAAAGTCGCCCAATAGCGCACCATGTCCATCCGCCAAGCCATTGTGGTCTACATCACATTGTTCCACACTATCATCTGGAAGATTAGTTATAATGTTGTCTATACAAGATGCACAATAGTTGCGAATAAACGTAGGTGTATTAATAAGCAGACGGAAATTATAACATGCCAGTAAACTAATGAATTCAGTCCGGGTTTTGCTCTCCACCATTAAGTCCACATTAAAATCACCACAGATAATGCTTTTCCTCTTGAACAAATATTCCAAAAGCTTCTCCATATTCAACATAAAATGTTCGAAATTCTTGGCATTTGGGGTGCGGTAACAGCAACACAAGTATAGACCAGTACTAGTATCCTTAATACAACATACTTCAAAGGCTTCCATCCTATACAATTTGTTTATATAATCTATAATTTCTACTTTTCTGTCTACGTGCCCCAAGATTAGACTACCCCCTCTTATTTTTTTGTTTCTAGTATTGTATGAGATTAGGTTGTAATTTTCAAGATTAAATACATGAATCGATTTATCACTTAAAAAATGTTCACTTATACATAAAAAGTCTACCCTCTTTTCCAGCGAATTAATGTAAACCTCTAGTTCACTTTTCTTGTTACTGATACCACATACATTTTGATGACATATGAACACATTTGTTTGACTTGAGGAAAACTTTGAATCACGTTTGTGGCAAGAATTTAACGTAGTGTACAAATCATTCACGAAAAAACTCTGACTCCTGTATAAGGTTGTCAGTTTGTGTCATGGAGTCAACACACTCTGTATACAATTGTTTGCAACTTACATCTAACAAGAAATCAGTTTGGATACTAACGTTGTTGAAAGATACAGGCTTCATCTGTTTGCAATTTGCTAGCGATTCCTTATAATTTCGATAGTTGTTCATGTTTTTTACCCTTAGGATATGTCTAAGAACGAGTCTGCATGCAAGAAATATGTCTATACGTTTCACTGACTTACCGAAATTGGAATCCAGTTGAATAAAACTTGAGTTATCACAATTACAACACACAAAATGAAGTAGCCTGTTCAACATTTGCACGCTTATAAAATGATTATAATAAATATTTCCTATCATAACATTAGTATTATTTAATTGACACAACGTAAAATGTAAATGCGATTGCACCACCAACGGACTCTTATCGTTAGAGCCCGCCAGTATCAATACAAAATCTGATTTAGTAAAGTCTTTACACGCAGACACACAAGACCTCAGTACTTCGTCCATGGCTGCGTAGGGTTTTATTACAGAGGTCACAGAGAAATCATTTCCCAGGTAACTTTGCATAATTTGTCGCACACCGCGTCCTGTTTGATCTGCCAAAATAATGAGTCTATTTGTCTTCCTCTGGCTGGACTCATCGCCTACTTGCAGCTCCCTTTTGTCTGTGCAGTCCGCTAATTGTTCCTGCTGACTTTTATGTTCGTCGTCGTTTGGTATTTCGTTTATTTGCGACGAAACTTCCCCTTCCTCATTTTGTAAGGTGATTTCATCAATTTGCGGTGAAATTTCCCTTGTACTTTGCATGTTTTTGTCAGGTTCACAAGATTCATTATGATCCAGTGACAAACGCAAAGTATCTGTGACGGAACGTCTGCTCCGTTTCCTAGCCGAGAGTAATTGTATTCTGTGTGATTTCAAGGGACTACCACAGATCTCTTTAAGTGCATTTATTTGTTTCTGCTGTCGCGATACAGTTTCTCTTAAATCATTATTGTCACTATTATGTTTTCTAACTCTTTACGCGTGCTATTCAGTTCCATCCTTAATTGCGACATTTCATTCTTCCATACATCACTTGAGTTATTATTTACAGTGGGTAGTTCGAAGCTCCGTATATTTATGTCAAGGTCTGATGTACTGAGTGATGAGTCAAAGTTAACAGACTCGATCGATTTCGATTTATATATCTGCTTACGCCGATGTGTAACATTATTTTCTAGCGACATTGTGGTTACTTTAACAGCGGGTCTAAAAAGGCCACTTTGGCAGAATCATAATATGATCATATTATGAATCATATTAAAAATCGTAAAATGGTCCCAAACTGACAATTCATAATATTTTCTGCTTACAATTCATATCACGCAATTCATCTATGTGACAGTTTTGTATGGAGATTCGTAAAATGGTCCACAAATAATGAATTGCTTTAGTGAAGTTTAATGTCAAATAGCAGAATCATAAGAAGTTAGTCAAGAGCAACATCTAACAATTCATATTAAGGATTTTGTGAAGAAATATTAGAATAATGGCCGATTTAGCCCTTTATGAAAATTTCCTTGAGCACGCCCTGGTTATGGAGACCCTTTTAAGTCGCCGACGAAGTTAGCGCTTCGGAAAATGGACCGGACCACGAATTTGTTGGCTTATTTAGGCTAGGTAAAAGTGTGTGTCGCGACCTCGTCCATGAGCTGAAACCTTACTTTAGTACCCGCCCAGGTGGCTAGTGAACACCATAAGATGCACCAACTGAGTGTTTCTAATTGTGTAACAATAACCATTTCCGGAGGAAGTATTTTCGTTTTCCGCAAACCCAGGCATAACGGAATTCTATCATAACTGGGTAAGGAAGAATAAATTTATTATACCACCACAATACCTACATTATGAATACTTGTTTGTAAGTTTTTGGTGGGGCAAGCCGCTCTTTCGATGTCTACTATATTTAGAAGGAATAGCTTCCTTCTATAGTTTGTACACGGCCTTTCCCTTTATTTATGTTTAATGTTTTCTGGTTTTACCAGATAAATAAGTAAGAATTGAAGTGGAGGAGCCTGGGGGAGGCCTATGTCCAGCAGTGGACGTCTTTCGGCTGAAATGATGATGATGATGAAGTAAGAATTGTAATTAGGTACATACCCCATACAGTTACCAAACGTTGTTGCTGTCAGTAATATATTCTTAATGTTATCTTACAACCCTCATGGGCTTTAAACATAACAGGCGAAATGTGGGTGTACCAGAAGCTACACGTCTGCCTAACCCTTAGAGGATAATGTATAGGTGTGATGTTATGTTATCTTACTATACTTTCCCTTCAATTTTATTAGGTAGTAGGTATCTATAAATGAGGACAACTAACATTACACATATTATTAAAATAAAACAATAGAAATAGGATATATATTTTACTAAATCAAATTCTCATCTATTCATAGTACTATTTAAATAAAATAATTAATCAGTATTTTTTTTTGTCTTTAGGTTTGCGACTCTGATTTGAATATTTTGAGTATCGATGCTAGCCACGGAGGGGCTTATATGGAATCACCATCCACTTAACAGCCACTTGGAACAACTACATCAGACTGAAAACGAAAACGTGTTGTTTATAACAAATAGGTACACATATCGAAACTGCATCACGAAGAAATCACCGCCTCGCTGCTGGTCAATGAGTACGAGATGCACTTGTACAACGGCTTTGGTCAGCGCGATAATAAATTTAGATAATTTTATTTTGCCTCTTTGTTTTTCTTTATATATTATTTCAATGTAATAACATGTTTAATATTAATATTTTATCTCTATGGGACACCAATATGGGATTAATATCTTTCGACTGCATCAGCAAGCCTCCCGAGGTTCTGTGCTATTTGCTGGCTGGCACGAGCAGTAGTAGAATCGTTGAATCTCCACATAAGATAAAAACTCTCCGAGCCTCATCCAGTGCCAGAGCCAGAGGGCGACCTAAAATACGTTATAATTACAATTAGTAACATCATCGTTTTCAATAGTCATCATAATTCTTATTCGCTATATGAATAAATAACTGTAGGGTTATAAATCCCACACACTGCAGTATCTTGTCTGCAGAGTTCGACGAGGCAGAGTCACTGTAATAGCATTGACCGGGGTAGTGCTTTGTGCAGACGCTTTACTCTGCCCAGGACTTGAGGCTGCACCACACCGACAGAGCTCCCACTTTCAGTGTTGAGCATATCCGCAGTCGCAATCACCACTGCGTCCCTAAAATTCGCAGAACAAATTAGGAGGAAACTAGGAGGCCCTCCGCTCGTTGTGTTGGCATCAGCATTTATTTATGCCAGCTACAATCTTTTTGAGCTTCCTTTTGTAGTTACTGACATACTGCAAAACAATATGTACGAGTATATGTTTAAAAAAAAAACCGGCCAGGTGCGAGGGGAAATAAGATGAAATTGTGATGTTGCACACTATGAGAAATGTGAAATATGAAATTCAAATACTTACAACAGACCAATCTTTGGGGCATTTGGTTGTACCACTTCCCTCAGCTTTGAGCAATCCAGCCAGCTTAGACCACTGGCGAGATGACTCTGCTCTACCTCGGGCAGTATTATTATAACCCCGAGCCCTAGCCAGGTGGGGTTACGCTCCAAGAAATCGAGCAGAATGTTCCACTGGGAATCAGATACTCTAGCTGCACGTCTCTCCATTCCTACAAAATATTACGTACATTTGAATTTGTACAGCGATAAAATTAAATATTGATCGAAGATAATTAAGTGTGCACTTACTTTGCATTTAAAAAATGATACAATTTGCACGAAATTAGTATTTTATATAATTATGCTCACGAAAAACTGAAGTTTTAAATTACCCACGTCAACATAAAAGACATAACTCAAGGGATAAACTGAAAACTTTTTTGTACGCGTTGCCAGTTTATTAAGTTTTTATTGTTTCTAGTTTCCTTTTTCGGGGCTTATCTGCGGTATTTTAATCAAATTAAAGGTTATTATATTGAAATAACATTTCAGTTGTAGAAATAAAAAATTAAAAACCAATTTGAGTAACGAAAACTTTAAAGAAATATTTACCGGTAAAATTACGGTCTTTATTTTTTGCATGCGGTAACATTTACACTAAATATGATTCTGATATGAATTGAATTGAATATGATTCAGCTAACTTGTGTCACCATTTTACGAAAATTAGAGGAATTGCTAATGATCTGCTGGGAATTCAGGAAATGAATTGCTTTTAGAGGAATTGCTTAATGTGGCCTTTTTAGGACCGCTGAAGTCTTTGTTATAAACTTGTATTGTAATTTTATTATCTTCAAAAAGAATCACTGTTCGCGGGATGCGAACTCGCGCCGCAGCACAACGAACGAGTATTCCACACGCTAAGCCAACCTGGCTAAACGTACGCTTAGTAGTGTGGCAAAATTGTGAGTCTTATCTTTGCTAATTATTTTTTTGAATAATGACTGGCCGTTAAAGATGATTCATGTCAATAGAATTTTTAACACACTCTTTGTTCTTTTTGTTTTGCAAAATCGTCACTTTTTCGATTTAAAAACCTCCTTTTTGGCACTGATGTAGTACACTTATCGCCACTTTAATGATACACTGGGTTTTTTGTTGGTTTATTTGTAGCGTTTTTTTTGTTATTTGAAAATGTTTATTCAGTACTTTCGACTTTTTAACGCATTTATTTAAGATTTATTTCGAAAGATTTCACTTTTATTTTGTTAAATACTACACTACTACAGTTATGTTGTGATACACTTCCAATCTTCCTTTATTTATCACAATAGTCACTGAGGTAATAATGCCGATTTTCAATTGTATATTTTCTCTTAATCTCGTTCCTTGTCGAAAAAAACCAGTTTCTTATCACCACGGTTACGTACACACATATAAAGATTACTGAGCAAAAACATATTACAAAAAACGATGTACTTAAATTTAAACCAAAATAAAACTTGACAGTTAGCGAGAATCGAACTTACGCCACGGAGCGTGGACACTGAATGATTTAAAAAAAAAACTGCGCACAGAGGCCAGCACATCAAGCTACCCCAATCTGTCAAATTTCTTTGATCGTTTTTCAACTTTATTGCAAAGGAATAAGGTTTATGTTCAATTGGGAAAATTTGACAGTTTGGGATAGCTTGACCTGCTGGCGACTGTACATTGATGTTCAGGGGAATTGCCATAAGTTTTTTCCAAAATATACCCAAAAATACTGGCTTCCGCCAATATACCTTTAAAAATACTGACTCTTGGAAAACTTACTAAAATATACTCAAAAAGTATTAAAATACTGAATCTGGTCACACTGTCAGCTGTCCTGTCCTGTCAGTTTCTCTGGCACGGCACGGCTGCGGCTGTCACGTTTGCGTTTGTCACTGACACTACAGTTCGATTCGTTTCGTTCAGTAATGGTCACATTAAATCAAATCGAAATAGTTTATTTTCATAAAATGTAGTATGTACAGCGGCCAGCACATCAAGCTACCCCAATCTGTCAAATTTCTTTGATAGTTTTTCAACTTTATTGCAAAGAAATAAGGTTTATGTTCAATAGGGTATTTTCCAATTGGATAAAAACTATTTTAATTTGAAGATCGGGACGATATATTTAACAGAAAAATAAAAATAAATTTATTAATATCCATTTTCTCCATTAAAACAATAAAAATCAAATTTATTTTTCGTTGTTTTGAATATACCGCCATAACGCTCCTTATGATGACTTTTTATCACGTGACATCGTGACGTCAAATTTGTGTAAACAGCACCATTCAAATACTTAGTTTGGCGCAGTTTTAGAAGTATTTGTGCACAGAAGCACCGCACACCAGTGATTTCACTTTCTATCCATAAAAAATCTTGTTAATTATAAACAGACACTCACTTGTTTACTTACTAACTACTTTAGTTTACACAAAGTTGACGTCACGTGATAAAAAGTCATCGTGAGGAGCGTTTTGGCGGTAAATTCAAAACAACGAAAAGTAAATTTGGTTTAAATCGTTTTTAATTGAGAAAATGGATATAAATCAATTTACTTTTATTTTTCTGTTACATATTTCGTCCCAATCTTCAAATTAGAATAGTTTTTAATAAATTGGAAAACACCCTATTGGGAAAATTGCCTGCTGGCGACTGTACAAACCTACGTACAAATGATATGACTTTGCAAAGAGTAGACACATTCCATCATGTAAATAACACTAACAGCAAGTCTATGAACGAAATGAACAACTCAGTGCCATTTATTTGAATTCAATTCCAACCAATTCCAACTCAATTTCGATTCCAATTTGAATTTTAATGTTACATTCTTCTTACTTTACAATATCTGGGTGACCGGTTTTTTTTGTTTGACTTTTTCTAAAAATGAAACCGAGCTAGATCGATTTATCACCCCCGAAACCCCTGCACACTAAATTTAATGAAAATCGTTGGAGCCGTTTCCGAGATTCAGATTATAAACAACGAGTAATATAATGAACGTAAGACCTCATACACCCCAATTAGAGTATTGAGTTAAAAGTATAATACGATGACCAAAACTATTTTTTTTAAAGCTAACTAGTATTATTATGAAGTAAGTAAGTTAATCATTAATTTGCGTAAAGCATGGTATACATTGGTGTTAATATCATTAGAATAGATCAACATGTTTCGTTAAGATAAAACATAGCATGCAAAAATTTCTGTTTTGACAAAATGAGCAAGGAATCAACATCTTATATCCATAAAATCTTTTAAACTGTAAAAATTACATTCATTAAGCCACTTATGTAATTCAATCTTTAGCGTAGTTCCTGTTCCCGTGGAAATACGGGGATAAAGCCGGGGATAGTGTAGCTTCCCAACAGTGAAATAATTTTTCAAATCGGTTCAGTCGTTTCGGAGCCTATTCAATGCAAACAAACAAACAATCAAATCTTTCCTCTCTAAAATAAATTAAAATATATATATATACATACATACAAGAATTGCTCGTCTATAGGTATTAGATAAATGGTAAGGTAAGTAGTTAAATAATTAAAATAAAATAAAAAAACATCAATGCATTCATGAATTGGTAGGACTGACATGATTTTTGTTGAGAAATTCCATAACTGAGTAGAAACTATGCTACTTCAACCATTTGTTCACAACCAAGTAGTTACATGTTTTTTTGCGGGTGTGTGTGTTTCTGAGTGACTGTGATTGGTGGTTGTACTTTGTGTTATATCAGACTTAATTTGCGTACATTACTATTTAGTTATTACGAGTATCGTATTTTTCTTTATTATCTATAAACAGAAGTGTTATCCAGATTGGTAAACGAGTTATTTAGGTATAAGGGGCGCCATTTGCAAGCAACTGCGCCTGAATAGTTCTATCCTAGGTAGGTACAGGAATTTTCAATATATTTGTTAAGTGATTTTCCTTTGTTAAAATTATTTTTAGCTTCAGAGTTAAGAATTCATTTTGACATGCCATTTCGTAAGGCTAAGCGCGCACTACGTAAGTATTTTTTCAACACACTTGCTCATAAAATGGCTCTAATTTCACCGCAATTAGGCGCATGACACCTATTATCAAACTGTGACTTTTCCATTACTATTATTCACAAGTGAGTTGTAGGTTTTTTTTTTCGTTGGTTGAGTTGCTTTGTTCTTAAAAAGTTTCGATATAAAAAAGGTCGTGTTCCATAGTAAAAATAAATTAATGTACCTATTGCTTGCTCTTTTCATGCAACTTCGTATTTAAATAGATAATTTCAACTTGTACGTTTTTAATAAATAAAACTTTCACTCAAATATAACGTGGCTCAAACCCTATCCGCGAAAAGCCAAAAAAAAAAAGAAACCTCATTCTTTTAGGCCACGTTTCGAGTTACAATAATATCGATTTGAGCGCACTCACACCCGTTCCGAATTGGCGTGAGCGCGATAACGACGTCCCTTGAATCGTCATAGATGACGTCATGACATGCGCCATCTTGCAATAACGCCGACCATGCGTTATACTAATAACACCGTGAGCGCTGTCAAAAATGACAGTTGTGCTGTTTTGTTTTGAGTCGCATCGAATCTTTAGTTAGCTTAGATTTATTTGAAATAGTGCTTCTATCTAAGAAGAAGAAATGTGTGGTGTATATAAGTTTAATATAGTGAATATATGTTTTAACGTTGAGTGAACACTTTTATCGCGATCACGAGCGTTCCGTATTGATGACAAAAATGACGGTTCTTAGCTGTCAGAATCGTGATATATAACTCGGAATGCAAAATATCGACGTGAGCGCTCACCGCGCTATTTTTTTAATTCGGAATGTGGCCTTGGTCTATGGCCGATCGCCATTGTTAGATGCGCGATTGGAAAACTGATTATTTTTTCCCGCCATTGGCAAAAAGAAAATTCACAACTCGTTTTCACTGTTGAAATTACAGTTATTTATTCATTAAACAAGTAGGTACTAGTTATGAAGAAAATGATTTCAAAATCAAAATATTTTTATTTCATATAAACCTGCATGGGCACTTATGAAACATCAGAAGCTAGGTGCACGGTTCCAAAATGTTGTTTCCTGTGGAGAAGAGCCGGCAAGAAACTCCACGGTTACTCTTTTAAAAATGATTGGCTTTAACAGTGTTTTCAGAGATAAAATGTATGGGAGGACAGTGCAGGCCTGTCAATAAGTACCAGGTACTTAGACGAATACAGAATAGAAAATCGTCTACAAATCTACAGTCTGTAAGGCCTACAACGTTCTCCCATTCACAATACCTATGTAAAATAATCTACATAAATAAAATGAACTTAACTAAACATAGTGACATGATTAACATGACAAGCCGATATAAGATTTGAAACCCTTAACGATATGGAAAGTTTACTACCTAAAAACTCCAAGGACAAAATTATTTTTTAGTTTTATTTTCTTCACAAGTGTGTTGACAAACGTCGTATGAATAGAATAGAATAGAATAGAATAGAATAGAATAGAAAACATTTATTCGACACAGACACAACACAACAGCAACAAACACATAAAAAAAAAAAAAAAAAAAGAAAAGAGAACGTTAAACTTAACAAAAAACATTCTATGTTTTTTGTTCATTCATATGATACACGTGTGTATTGATAATTACCGCTGAGGCGCCATTGACACCCGAGCCGTCAGGCGAGGGTCTTAAGAGAGCCGAGGACGTTACACACTTGTACCATAATGTACTATAACCGTTGCGATAAATAATCGCCAATCTGTGAACAAAGTCAATAAACTAGAGACCGCGCACTGTAGTTCAAAATCGCCTGAGAATCTGCTTGCGATTTTATTTCGCATGAACACGCGATTTGTTAAAAACGCATCGCAGTGCGCGCTCTGTCTAAATGTTCCCAACATAAGACTCGTTAAAGATTCGTTGCGGGTTAAAAATTTCATCACCATTGCTCTCAAAACGGTGAAGGAAAACATCGTAAGGAAACCGGCATGTCCTAGAACCAAAAATTCGAAGATATGTGACATCTGCCAATCCGCACTGGGCCCGCGTGGTACATGCCCACTCCTTCTTGAAGAGAGGAGGCCTGTATCCCAGCCGTGGGAACGTTAAAGGCTGATATGATTATTTTATTTATTTTTATAAATGCAAGGAACACTAAGAATTTTATGTGATTTAAACACTGGTCTGATAATTCAGACTAGTCCATGTACTGACATGACATGTATGTTATCATGTTAACATGTCTATCATCTTTATTATTTTATGGATAAAGTCGATAAAGTCTTACATACATGGAACATGTTGCGACCAATCCCGTCAAATGTCAAACCCAACACGTTATCTACATTTTGTTTTTGGTTGCATCTTCAAAACAAACAAACTCTTCAGATTTATAATATTAGTATAGATTAGTTTTTTACCAATCTTATTTTCATTTCCATTTACAATTTAAGTCACCATTTTTAACTATTACAAATATTAATTTAATTGAATATTGGCGCTTATGCATGTGGTGTTTACCTAAAAGTAATTGTTGTGCTGTAATTTAATTTTAAGAATGTGATAGGCCACTGTATTCAGTGTGAACAATTGTTAGAAAAAAAAAAAAAAAGTTTTCTTCGGCCTTCCACTTCCTCTCCATCCATCAGAATTCATCCCTAACAATTCAATTTGAAATAAAGATTAGCAAGATTTTGTGTGAGATATAATCGCAAATAATTTAGACAAAAATCATTTTGTAGTTAATTAGTTACTAGGTATATAATAATTACCCTACCTTGGGGGAGGCCTATGTCCAGCAGTTTCGGCTGAAGTGATGATGATGAAACTTGCATCAATTATAATTTGGTAAGAAAAAACCTATAGGTAATGTCTGAGAATTTTATTACACTTGACAAACAAGTACATCACACAAATATTTAAAGAAAAAAAAGCTGCAAGAGTACAATAACGTAATTGATGGTAACTCCCATCAAACTTATTGCTAGCGTCACATCTACATAGAACAGGCCACACGCGGTCATCTTACTGAACGATCGATTTGCCACTATCACGTTCATGCAAAGATGTTTTCGACTCTCTGTAACGAAATATATTGTATATTTAGATTTAAAAAATTAACACGTACCCTTCTAAAGAAGAGCATAAAACTTGAAAGGTGGTTTATTATTACTTGAACAGTTCTTGTTCTTCATAAGCTGTATACACGCCATCTCAGCTTCCTCAATGGCTATATAGAACCTCTCACTGTATACGCTTTGTATAATTACAAATATTATATTCCTCAATAAGTATGCAGAAATCATAAGACCAAGCAACGCACTCTGGAAAGAGATTTTTTTAAATTTCAATTAACTTAAAAAATAACTACCGTTTTCTAAGACAGTACTGCTTGAAAATGACTAATAATAAACATGAACACCAAACTTGGTAATGCTGTCAGCAATAGGCACGATATCTGTTGATAGCAGTATAATTGATAAACCACACTGCTGTCAACAGATCATCATTTCAGCCGAAAGAGGTCCACTGCTGGACATAGGCTTCCCCCAACACTACACAACTCCCTCCTGTCAACAGATAACGTTGATGAAATACATATTGTCATCAACTGTTTAATCTGATTGAAAATTCTTACCTGATTTATCGATAACATTAATTGTTCTGATTCTGCAAGTGTACTCAGTGCATTAAACATCAAGTCGAACAGAGCTATAGTACGGAAAAATGCCTGAAGTATTTGATAAAATATCTGTAAATGAAAATAGATTGCAACTACAAATAATTTTTGTTACAAGCAAGGTTTCAACCAAAAGACTCACTTAAAACAAACTTAACTTCCTACAACAGTATCACTTACCAATACTTGGAGAATTGATTTATATAGATTATAAGCTTTTAAAATATTTTTATAGATCTCAAGCAAATTGTGACATTGTTCGTCATTTTCTTGTTCGTCTTTCATAATTAAGACTTCATTAATCCATGCATCGAGATATTTCCTTAACAATATTATAATTCGGATGGAGAACACTAAATTTACATCAAATGTGATGAACATTAAATCACAAATGAAGCCAGGGATGAATTGGATGAAATCAAAAACATCATACGACACAAAATAAGGCATAGAGATTATAAAAATATCATAAAATATAGTAGTTACTAGTAAGATCCTGTTCCAAATGATGTAACTCTGGATACTCTTACTGAAATCGATGCTCTTGTGGATAGTCTGAATCGTCAAAATAAAGGACACGTAGTTGTGCTTGTGCACAATGTCCAGAACGAACATCATTGTGAAGCCGATCATGTGACTGGTAATTAAGAGAATATTGATGAGAACTGCGAAGCCATTTCCTAAATGATCCTTGTTTAAATCTAAACTTATAAAGTCCATGTGGCACAACCGAAATAAACACAACCAATTTACAATAATCAAACAGCAGAATGACAGCAGATAATATTTCTTTCCGTTTGGATAAATATGATGATCTCGAACGTGATATTTTGAAGAAAAAAATAAATAGAATGCAAAATTAAAAGAATACGCTAGTCTTTGAATTTGTTTGTCGAGTATATTATTTGGTAGCACTTGAAATGAGGGTTTTGGATTAATTTTAAGTTTATGGAATACTGTTGTCATCTTTGAGTGCTTGGTCGATGATAATGATTTGAAATGCCGAATATTGTTTTGAAAAGAAACATCACAGTAATACCTGTCGTTTTATCGATGTACTGATCGTATCAGCTTAAGGAGAAGGTTATATTTCTGATCGCCTTTTAAAATGATGAATTTATTATTATTAAGGTGAGCAAGCAATTATTTTGTTTCGTTTGAATAAATATGATTATCTCTAACAATTCCATTAAAAAAGACCGAAGTACATTGAAGTCAAGATTAAAAGAATACGCTATTCTTCGAACTTTGTCATCGAGTTCAATATTATTGGGCACCACTATAAATGAGGGTTCTGGGATATTTTCACTATTTTGGAACTTTGTTATAAAAATAAATAAAAAATAAAATAAAATAATTTTATTTATGCTTCAGTTTACAAAAAAGGGTTTCGTGTTTGGAGCCTCCTTTTAAGCAAACAATGCCTGTGTTAGGAGACTCCGCTCTTCCATAGTACAGCATAATATCAATAAATTTGCAAGACATCCGTAAGTACTTAAAATATCAAATAAAAACAAATATGTTAGTGAGAGTGTGATTCGAGTGTGAATACCTGTGCGTAGTGTGTCTGTATATGAAAGTGTCTGTGAGATTGTATGTTCCAGTGTAAGTGAGAGTGGATGTGTGAGTGTATGTGTGAGTATATGTGTGAGTATATGTGTGAGTGTATGTGTGAGTGTATGTGTGAGTGTATCTGCTACTTTATGTGTTCCAAAAGTGCCTCTGTTTCATCATATGTAAGTGTCTTTATCCAACTAGTTATTATTTTCTTACATTCATAACTTTTTTTTGTGTATAAGTAAATATGTTTGTTAATTTTGTTGTATAGTTGAGCAGACCGTTTATTAAATTGCCTGCAAGCAAACATAGTTTTAGTTTTTGGAATTCGTGCAACAATGTCAGTCCTTATCATCTACAAATGTTCTTGGTTGGATGAATAATGTGTGTAGCTGTAATATTGTCATAAATCGACTTGTACTTTGAGCAAGAATGAACACAACTTTCTTTAATTGTTATTTCAGTACCAACGTTTCTTGAGCGAGAAAATACTCTATAGCTATTTGTTTTCTCGCCAGCGGTCGGACAGGTACCTTAGCTTCGTTCTAACGTTGATTATAATTGGTACTCAAATAATAACCATTTGTCGTCAGTCTAATAGTCCAATTCGATATCTTTAATTATGAAAATATAAGGGCTCCACACATTACTCTTGCAAACTGTCCATCAGAGCTTCGAGATCAACTCCACGTACTCTTAGTGCGTGGAGTTTCGTTGTTAGGACTTGGATCTTATTACTAACTAACCGTGTTTTGCAGTTTCCTCTTCGCTCGTGAATGTGACTGAGAGTGGACGTGTGTTAAAATTTTAAATGAAATATAAACTTACTCGTAACACCCCTACCGTATATAGGATTGTCACCTATAACTGAATACAAAAACCGGTCAAGTGCGAGTTGGACTCGCGCACCGAGGGTTCCGTACAAACCTGTGGGTATATAAGTAAAAGTTCAAAATTGTCAAAAATATTTTTTTTATATGACGAAACTAAAAATTTACGGTTTTCGTAATTTTTCCTATATCTGTACTATAAGACGTGACTTCGTACAAAATTTCAAGATTCTAAGTTCACGGGAAGTACCCTGTAGGTTTTGATTCCCGTGCGAGTTTCGAAAATTTGCGGAATTTTGCGGTTTAAATGGCTGTATCTTTTGATTGCGTTGACTTAGAAGGTTGATTTTTCTACAGCTTCCAGGGACAGTAGAATTAAGTATCATATAGAAATTTCAGTTTGATACCTCCACGCGTTCCTGAGAAAAACGGTCTTGACAGACGGACGGACGGACGGACAACAAAGTGATCTTATAAGGGTTCCGTTTTTTCCTTTAGAGGTACGGAACCCTAAAAAGTGAACAAATTCGCGTTTTGACGCGTTGGTATCGGCTGGTCTCCAAGCTCACAAGTCATGCTAACCGCGCCCTCGCCTTCACCTTCGCGAGAACTGAACACTCTCCATAATTACCATCCCGCTTGCACGGCGACTGCGTGCGCTGTGACTCACATTTTTCCGCTGCGGACTATATCGCTGCAAGAGAGCTACGCGCACACGCCGGCCGCTCGTTATAAGGTATTACAAGTTTAGTTACCTAAACATTAACAACATGAGGCGTACGCCACCTCAATCGCCAGCCACGGCCATCCCTAGTGACTCCGAGACTCTTCATGTGAGAAACCCAACTAACTCACTAAGCGGATCTGCTCCAAATCTAAACAGCATTGATGCAAATGTCACGTCACGCAATAAACGTAAACGCGAAGATGAAAAGGTTGTTTTTATGCAAGAGATACGCGATTTGTTACAATCGTCTACCGCCCAATCCGATAATAAATTTAAATCACTTCAAGAATCAATGACCAAAATAATAGCACAGAACTCCGAAATGAAAAAAATCCCTAGATTTTGTCAGTAAGCAGTACGATGACATGATAATAAAAATAGATTCTATTGAAAGAGAGCGAAACATCGATTATGCCTATCTCGAATTGATAAAGTTGAGAATCTCGAGCGTATATTATGCCTCACAAAAATAGAGATGCGAAATATTCCAAAGAAAGAAGGAGAAAATAAAATGGATCTGCATCGTATAATATCAGATACAGCTAAAGTTATCCTTATCGAACAACGTGATATTAAGGATATTTTCCGCATAAATAAGAAAGGTACAGGGTCATCTATTTATTATACGAGTAGTTGACTTTGTCTCAGTGACTACAAAGGAAAATATTCTACAGAAAATGCGTACCTTCATTCGCATTAACGCCCTGGCTAAGGTAAACACATCTGACATCACACCATTCAAATTACATCACACCATATAAATTTATCAGGCGAACTAAAACCAATTAACCTATCAGAGAGCTTGACTTTGAAGGCGCAACGCATTATTCAATCTTGCAAGGAAAGCGAACGAGAATGACATCAAATTTTGCTGGACGTCATTTGGAAAAGTTTTCCTTCGACAAAGGGAAGGGAGGGAATCCACATATTCATATAAAAACGATGCAGATCTAAAACCCAAATTAGCACAATGACTGGTCACACAATTTGCAAGTCCCACTAAATATCTGCTATTTGTTTTATTTTTATTTTTTACCTGCATAGTGTGCTCTCATTTTGTAAAACACTTAGACATAAAACAATCACACACACTCAATCAAAACCATTTAACACAAGTGGTAATTCTGAGTACAAAACATAACTACATATTATCAATCTAACAAGCATAATTCTTTGCATACATACAATGTGTTCTCGGGTGGATATACTTACCTAACATACATTGTGCAGTTCTCATTTTCATAATAGATTTACGCACCCTATCATGCAACAAAAAATTAATACGGCTTCTCAATGGCTAATCATCATCATCATCATTTCAGCCGAAAGACGTCCACTGCTGGACATAGGCCTACCCCAAGCTCCACCACTTCGACCGGTTCTGTGCATCCGGAACCAGCGGATTCCTGCGGCCTTCACAAGGTCATCTGTCCACCTTGTGGGAGGCCTCCCAACTTTACGTCTTCCGGTACGCGGTCGATACTCCAGAACTTGGCTAATACGGATACTAATATCTCAACACAAATAAATAGCTTGACAATGGCCTCTTCTCATCACTGTGATGTGGTCGCCTGTAACGAAATCATAAAAACCTCTATAGCATCGCTAAAAATAATAACTCAAAACATCCAAAGTTTCTACAAAAACTTAGATGGGTTCCAGGCTCAATTGGCTAGGCTATCGTGTGAAATCGACATCATTATGCTAACAGAGTGTTGGCTAAATGATGACAAACCGTTACCGACTATGGAAAATTATGTGTCATTCTCTAGAAAAAAATGTCTTAATCAAAACGACGGCATTACAATATATGTTAAAAGCAATCTCCAATGTACAGTAGAAGAAGCCGACCCAATAGGCGCTAATTTTCTACTGTTAAAAATTGGTACCCGACACTTGCATTCTGGCTTCCTATAGATCCCCATCTACATATTGTACAGATAGCTTCCTTAACTCTCTGGAAATTATCTTAGGTAAATTAAAAGCGAATAATATACTTCTCATAGGAGATATTAACATTGATATTAAGCCTAATAGTACAGATAGAAATAGATCCTCCTATATAAATCTTACTGCAGAAATGGGCTTCTTGCCGGGACATACCTATCCTACAAGACTGCATAACTGCCTCGATCACGTTATGATTAGTACCAATACTTGTGCAACGGTCATGGTTATAGATTCCACTGTCAGCGACCACGCCTCTGTAATGCTATGTCTAAGTAACACCTCGGTTAAAAACAAGAATCGAATGAAAAGCCATATTACAAAAATAAACTATGAGGGCGCTGTTGAACAATAAAAAACCAGAGATTTTACTTTTATTACACACAATTGCGATGCCAATATAGCCGCTGCACGGTTTGTTGAATGTCCATAAGCCACGGTATCTCAGCACTCAAAAGTAATGAAAGTACCTAACCGTAGGGCTGTCCTCAAGCCCTCGATCACACCTGGCCTCCTACGATGTATTCGACACAGGGATAACCTCCATCGAAAATTCCTGGCAGAAAGACGAAAGACGGAATTATCAAGTTGTCATACAAACGCTATCGTAATCATTGCAACCTCTCACTCAGGAAATTAAGAACCTTGGCACTAGACTTCCTGTATGATTATTGCAGGTCGAAAGCATAATGAACTGTACTTTTGTCGGTCCATTTTATACATTTGACTGACATTTTACATATTGGTTCTGATTGATGAGACAAAACAATTTACCTTATATTACGATTACTAGGTTATTAGAAAGAGAGAGAAAGCATAATTCCTGTCTAATTCTATCCGTGTCCACCGGTGGCGCACCCAAGACTTGGTTCATGGGGCGGTGATGTACCACCGGTGGCTATATGAACTGAGTGCAACTGCGGATACTTGTACCACAATCCATGCTCTAATGTATAATTTGGATCATTACAACGAGCAAAACGTTTTCATTGCTGTGAACGATGTCAAGATTAGAAAACACAATTAGGCCGAAGCTATAGTACACGAACAAGCATGTACTGTATTAGTAACATTCCCCATGTTATGATTCGTTTCATCATCAATTAATCGGCTTAAACCACTGACTAACAAGAAGCAAACACAAAAAATGTGGGTATGGAACACTTTTTACCGTTAGGCTTAAAAAAGTGAGTATGGAACACTTTTTCCCGTTAGGAGTTTTATAATTGTCTCTAATACCGATTTTTTTATGAAAACAACAGAGTCTGCAGTAAGTTAGTAGGCTTATAAATTACATGGCTTTGATATCATAAATATTTAAACTTTAATCATTGTAATGATATTAATAATTTTAATTTGAGTTATGATTTAAATTTATTTAACAAAAATAAAAAATAAACTAGTTTTAGGTTGTACTCACAGGAACACGTATTGTATTATGAATCGTTTTAGAAGTAACTTGTTAGTTTTTGAAACGTTTTTAACTAGATCCACCAAATCACACCAAAATGTATACTCAGCTGTATTGAGTATACATTTTGGTGTGAACATCGCATTTTTGTACAAAGCCTGATGACCTTATTGGTCCCCAAGTTTTGTACAGACTAATAGGTTGTTTTCAAGAAAATAAATTAAATTTTGAAATTCGCCCCATGTGTAGACCTTGATATAAATTAAAACATAGAATAATTTTTATCCCACTATTCCCACGGGAAAGAGCGAGAGTTATGCGGATGAAACCATGCAGCGCGCGGCGCAGCTAGTAACGTAGGTACCTATAAAATCGTTAACGCTTCAGTCCAACTCGCACCTGACAGTTTTGTTCGTTCAATATCTTTTCGATTTACTAATGTATTAAGATACTGACATAAACATTACAGAACATTTTATCTAAACGTAATTTAATTTCATCGATTAACTATACTATAACAGCATTTCGATAACAAGCGTCAACGAACAACGTGCACACGAAAATGATGAAAATATTTGTAGGACGTAAAACTACCCCACAAACCACATTCCAAGTGCTACCGAATAATGGACTTGAAAAAGAAGTTCAAAGAATTGTGTATTCGTTTAATTTTGCACTTCATTTGTATTTCTCTTCAAAATATTGCGTAAAGAACAATTATATTTATCCAAGGGGCAACAAATATTTAATGTTTTCGTTCTGCTATGTGATAATATTGAATGTGACGTGTATCTACCAAATAATTACTCTAGACGTCAGACATGTTAAGATGAAAGAATCAGAAAATAACTTTATTTCAATCCTTGGCGCTCTTTATTTCATCATTCAATCAATTTGTTTCACAACATTGTTCATTCTGGACATCGTGCACAAATACAACAACGTCTTTCTTATTTTGAAGTTCCAAACTATCCATAACAGCATCGATTTTAGAAACAGTGTTTGGAGTTACATTATTTGGAACTGGATCATACTATTATCTGCTATATGTGGAGATTCCTTTTTACATGTGATCTATATAATGTCTCGCGTAAACATAAGTTTTGCGGAAATTGTTTTTCAATTGTTTTGTGCCATATCTTTTACAGCATTTGATGTCAACTATATTATTGCTATCCGAGTTAAAGTTTTATTAAAAAAATATCTCGATGAATGGATACAAAAAATCCAGACGTTGAATGTCGATCAAAATAATAGTGAACAATGTCAGAAATTTTTAAAAATATACCAAAATATTTTAGAAGCTTACAATTTGTACAAAATTATTTTTCAGGTGTTGGTAAGTTTATGTTTTTTTACTGAAACAGAACTAAATTTGTGAAAATACAAAATTACTTAGCGACTTTTAATAGCCTATATGAAAAACTTGACATAAGCCTACATCGTTAGCCAAAAATCTTACATTCCTCAAGTGTCGCCAACTTCATATTTTGGGCTTTGGTTTGTTCTAAAAGAATCAGATTAAAATATAAAAAAAAAAAAAAAATATAAACATGTCGAATTGATAACCTCCTTCTTTTTGAAGTCGGTTAACAAATGGAACACAGAAGACGTACCAGCTTGTAGTTCCACTTAAAATTTGATCATTTTTAAAATTAGAATTTAAATTACGTTACATAAGAATGTAACCCGAACACTCTTACCTTTTATCACATGTTTTTGGAACTGATTAGGTATATAAACACATTCGTTCTTTTGTTTTCACAGACTTTAAGCCAAGTGGTTGTCAAATTCTTCCTTGTTATGCTTTACTATTACTTCATTATCTTCGAGATAAAAAGTCTTCTAGTCTCAGGCGACGAAGTAAGTATTATTTTATTTACCACAACAATGCTGATGACAATTTTTGAACACGTTAAATGTATCAGTTGTGTTTTGAGGAAACAGTATTAGGTAGTTTGTGCCACAATATAAAAATATTCAACCGTCTAATATTTTCTAATTCGAAATATTTTTGTTTAGCCAGCGTTCTTTGGCGTCGATTCAGTTATTTTTCTATTGAAGCTTATAATACTCATTATAATACACAGTATATACTGTGAGAGGTTCTATATAACTGTTGAGGAAGCTGAGATGGCGTGTTTACAGCTTATGAAGAACGGGAACTGTTCAAGTAAGGACGTTTTTAAAATACAGGTATCACTTTAAATACTGGAAAGAGAAAGTTTCAGACAGAAAACGTGCATACGTGAATGACCGATAATAGATTGATTAAGGTTACGGAAAGTTAAACGTCTGATTTTTTCACTTACAGGGTGCCACAAACATCTCTGCAAGAACGTGATTCTGGCAAATCGATCGTTCAGTAAGATGACTGCGTGTGGCCTGTTCTATGTAGACGCTACGCTACCAATTTGTTTGATGATAGCAATCACTAATTATAGTGTTGTATTGTGGCAGTTCACTTTTATGTAAAATTTGCTGTAAAGAAAAGTTTTAAATTTGAAGAAAAATGTCTTTGTCTGTTTTCCTGCTTCAAAATTGGCAGTCACGAACCTTTTCCTTAAAAATTGTTAGTACTGACAGTTCAGTCATGCAACCTGAAAGATGATCAAAGCTTAACGTGTGGCTTAGATGGTCTTCTTACTTATTACAGAACATTAGCTTCTGCCCGCGACTTCATTCGCGTGAAAGTCGATGGACATCACGATATACATTTTATAAAAGTTCCCAGCAAAACTACAAGCGTATACTCTCAGCAGGCAGAATATACAAAGAGTCAGGATCGGTGACGTGGAAGCAAGCGATTTGCAGTCATCTGCGTAAGAAGCAGTTGATCCTGAAGTTGAAACCCGCAGCTTTTAAAAGCAATCTATATTAATATTTAAGCTGAAGAGTTTGTTAGAAAAAGTCTAGAAATAATGCTAAGCAAAAACAAAGTAAGAGTGTGGGTGGGCGATGGGATGCAACGCGGTGCGTTGGAGACTGAAACATGCTGACGATTAACAGATTCAAGATTAGATTAGATTTAAGAATATGTATTATGATGCGAATGAATAATCTGTGAAAGTAACTCTATGTCTGTCTATGCATGCCTACGAATGGTTGGAGCCGAGCGGTGGCTGACGGGGCGCACGGATGGCGGCATCAGCATCGGGCGTCGTCGGCGTCGGTAACTTTGACGGAATATTGTCCATGTTATGCAAAACGCTTTTATGCAAGGAAGACACTCGGTTAAGACCTGTGTAGCCTTTTTTCTTGCACCGTTGGTTGTGGAGCCAGTCTATTTCAGCTTTTTGTAGCAACATGCGCAGCGTTTTTGGAAAATTTTCGTTTTGCCTTTCTGGGTATGCGTGTCATTTTGTGGCAGACTTGACGCAGAGAACTCGTTAAACTTGGATTGGACTAGATGTTTTCCCTGTTTTCCAGCCCAATTACCTTCTTTATTCTTTGTTGATGACAATCTAGTATCGTCATTTTTGTCCTGGGTGTAGCTGCATTTTATATAATTCATAAAAATCTAGTTGAGACGCCCATGCATTACATGTAATTCATGCTGAAATTCAGGCCGCCTGTATAATTACGCAGTTATCGACATAACAGCTAGTACTTATGAACATAAAATAAATCAATTCATACAAAAAAACCCATTGAACGTACACACGGCTACACATCAAGTTAGACACCCTATATATCTATAACTACGCTACCAGCAATACAGAGAATTGTACGAAAGGGACTGCGCATCGTGGCATCGGCCAATCATAGCATTTGCTGCGTTGGCCTACGCAACCACACACACAGATGCACATTTTTTGCCAAAAACTTTAGCTTCAAATATTTCAAATTCTTTTTGCTCGTGTTCAGTGTTTTGTTGCATGCTATGCCAGTCAGTTCCCATTTCCCAAGTATCGTCCGGGCTTCACGTAATTACGCGGCAAAGGCGTCGGTTATTTTTTTGATAGTAGGTAGTTTGTTGTATTTCTTGATAACATTATTTGATTGTTGAATGTTTTTTTAATAATAGGTCTTTACCTATGAAATTGCCGTTTTGTATGAAAAAATTTAAACGAATTTTTTTCATGAATTTTTTATTTGTATTAATCGAAGTAATCACCCATGCAATCAATGCATCTTTGCCATCGCAGTGGCAGTTTATTGATGCCCTTCTTAAAGAAATCAGCTGGACGGGAGGCAACAAATTCTTCAAAGGCATTTTGTACTGCCTCTCGGGTATTAAATTTTTTTCCCGCCAAGAAGTTATCCAAATTCTGGAAAAAGTAGTAGTCTGTAGGCGCAAGGTCTGGTGAGTAGGGCGGATGACGGAGAGCTTCCAACCCCAGTTCTTGCAACTTGGAGACCGTCTGCTGTGCAGTATGAGGTCGCGCGTTGTCGTGCAGGAGCAGCGGAGACGAGCGATTGACCAATGCTGGTTGGAGATGCGCCAGCTTCTCCATCATTGTGTTCAGTTCTTCACAGTACACATCTGCAGTAATGCTCACCCCGTTTGGTAAGAAGCTGTGATGAATCACACCGGCGCTAGACCACCAAACAGTGACCATCACTTTTCTAGGGGTAAGTTTTCGTTTAGGGCATTGTTTAGGTGCTGAACCAGGATCCAACCAACTTGCTGAGCGCTTACGGTTATCAAACAGAATCCATTTTTCATCGCAGGTAACAATGCGGTTCAAAATTCCTTCATTTGTGTGTCTGTTGAGCAGTGCAAGGCACGTCTCGACGCGTACTTCGCGCTGGCGATCATTGAGTTCGTGGGGCACCCATTTGTCAAGCTTTTTTACCTTGCCAATTTGACGCAAATGGACCAATATTGTTTTGACGCTAACGTCGAAAGCTGCTGCTAATTCAGCCGTAGATTGTGTATCATCAGCTTCCACAATCGCCTTTAATTCGTCATTGTCGACCAAAGTCTTCGGACGACCGCGAGGTTCATTTTTCAGGTCGAAATTTCCAGAACGGAAGCGAGCAAACCAATAACAGGTGGTGCGTTGGTTTGTAGTGTTAGCTCCGTAAACGTCGTTGATGTTGCGTGCCGCTTGTGCCGCGTTGCTGCCACGACGGTACTCATATTCCATAATTACTCGAATTTTTAACGTATCCATGATGACGAAAAAGATTGAAATGCGATGAAAATGTAACACTAATCAATAAAGAAATGACTACTTTTAGAAAAAAAAAAACATGTTTTTAAAATAAAATTAATTTGAAATTAGAATTCTTAGCCAAACAAAAATTATTTTGATTTGAAATGGCCAGTACTGCAGAACGGCAATTTCATAGGTAAAGACCTAATATTCTATTTTTTTTATTTTTGTTTGAAGAGTTGGTTATTTTCTTTAATAGTAGTTTGTTGTATTTGATAACAATATATTTTGATTGTTAAATGTTTTTAATATTCTACATTTTTTAAAGTAATTTCAGCTCAATGTTTGTTTTTATTCAGCTTAAAGCCATAAATATAATTGATCTAAAACTATGCATTTACATAAAGATAATCTTGCCTAGCGTGAGGGATTTCTCATACCTACTTAACTATTATTGGCATAGAATAATAAACCATGTCAAGTTTTATTTGTCACGATGATTATGGGGGTTATCACTGTGGAATATATCTCTTAAATACCTACCTATTGTGTTGATTAAAATGCTCACATTTTCAACTGTGATGTTTTTATGTTCATTGTTGCTTTTCTTTTTTTTTTTGGGTGGGAAATCATCAAATAACTTCTCCCGCTCTGGGTGGAGCAGGAGGGCGTGTCAGACTTTTACTGACTAAAACCCACCCGTGTTCCTTCAGTAGCCCGTATGCTAGGGGCTGTGGTATCTCTTTCGAACAAACCCGCACCCCTGGCAGGCATCGGCCCTTGCGGGCCCCATCATTTTGTGCTGACATCAGTGACATCTCTTTGAGGCGCTCGTGGAACACAACGCGCCGTATGTTCATTGTTGGTTAGATTTTTAATTGTTGTTGGCTCCTGAGGAAGCTTTTAGTATTTTTATAGTATTTTCAGATTGTGATAGTTATTTAGTATTATCCTTACAAACGTTTATAATTAATCATTATCTGTTGCTGTCGACGAGGACCGTGCGTAGCTTTGTGAATTTATGTTCTAAATTTCTAATTCTTTTTAAGCTTTCCTCGACTGATTTCGTTCCCTGTCAAGTCATTTCGGAGACACATTTATAATGATCCATGCATTAAGTGACTATAAGGGGCTATGGTATGGCCTAGGTTATTATCTCCCGCCGCTTGCGCGAAACCAGAATACGAAAACCTACACACCCGGCGGAATACTGCTCGAATTTCGTTACCCACAAAAAGGTATCTAGCGAATATCGCTTAAAAGTATCTGAATAGAATAGGCCTCTAGCTAATGTTTTTAGTTAATAAGTTTAATGTGCCACCTAAAAGGTAACGTTGTGATTTAGAAAGAGTTCGTTTTTAATATTGAACCTAACTACGAAAAATAAAGCTCGTATTCTTAGTAGGTATAGTGTATCAATGTTGACCCATTTGAAAACAATTTTCTACCTTTAAGTATCAAGTAATTTAACACAATTACTTTTCTATTATTATCAGACTCAATGAGTCTGCCTATCATCCAAGGGATTAACCAATCCAAGCTACCCCTAATTTTTTCAGTCCTCATCATCATCATCATCAGCCTATAATGTTCCAACTGTTGGGACACAGACCTCCTTTCGGTGAGAGGGAGTGGGCCGTAATCAACCGCGCGGGCCCAGTGCGGGTTGGTAGATGTCACATGTGTTCGAATTTTAGGTTCTAGGACATGTCGGTTTCCTCACGATGTTTTCCTTCACCGTTTTTGAGAGCAGTGGTAATGAAATAATTCACACAAAGTAAAGCGCCTAGCTGGGTTCGAACTCACAACCTACAACTCGTAAGTCGCGGCCGTTACCACTTGGTCACCACTGCTCTCAGTATTCAGTCGTTTTACTGTAAAAGTTAATGAAGCAGATATACTTGCTTGCAATTTTTTTTGCATTTAAATAGATATCAGTAAAGTATTTTCCCTTGGCAATGAGAATTTCCAGCACCCTAATTGCGTAAACTCACGGTCAATCATAATTTGTTACAATTTAACAGTTAAACAATATTCATTGCGTTATTTACGTTGTTGAGCAGACACATTTTTTCTGTGTCGTGAAGAATTTTGATTACAAATCTATCTATCTATCTAAAAATGAATCGCCGAAATGTATGTACGCGCATAACTTCCGAACGACTACACCGAATTGGATAATTCTTTTTTTTATGTGTTCCTTATTGTCAGGACAAGGTTTGTATAGCTTATTCCAATTTAATATTCATAGCTAAGACAGGACAACGTCTGCCGGGTCAGCTAGTTGATTTTATAAAATCAATGGTGGTAAAAAAGGGATAAGTAGTAAGTTTGTTTGAAAACCCAACATGAACTAGATTTCCAAATTGCACGCGTGCTAACCGCGTGTAACAGCTAGAAATTCATAATAATATAAATATTAAGTAAGTAGGTATATAAAAATATTAATCCCTATTTCCCTTGGTCACGGCATCACACGTGAACGGCTGGACCAATTTTGCTAATTCTTTTTTTGTTGTGTTTGTTATTGTCAGGAGAAATACAAACACTTTATGGTTCTGATGAAAGAAAAAATAAGAAAGTTGCGCGTAACATAACCATATAATTTTCTAATATTATACCAATGCGAATTCAATATTCATAGTTAAGACAGGACAACGTCTGTCGGTTCAGCTAGTTGTTAATAAATGCCTAATGGATGTATTGGTGCAAACTCACAGGCGCAGCGCAAATCGAAAAATAAATAACACATATCGTAAATGAACGTAACGAGAGCTTAGCTTGTTTACAAAATAATATACACACCTAGGTATAGAATAGAACGCCGTTTGGTGGTGGTAGCGGCGCGCTCCCGCAGGCGACGTGCGTAAGCGGGACGAAATAAGAAAAACATATCGTACCCTCTCGCACTATTCGCAGCGTTCAACTTCTAATAGTTCAAAGTCCAAACAGTCTAGGTTGATGTGTAGCCGTGTGTACCACGAAATTACCCCCAAAATAGACGGGACAGTCAACGTGATATATTTTAACACACTACATAAAGATAACGTTACGTGGCTTATGTGCACCTAATGGTAGCACCATATTTCACCAATCGTATTAGTTCTATTGTTTTTTACTGATGATCATCGATTTGAAATGTATTTTAAGTTGATTAAATTAGGAGTTATGTGCCCATAGCACCGTACCCTGTCCATGCGTGAGCGAGTGCTCACTCAGAAATTGATTAAGATTATCTTCAAACTAAGCACACTAATGGAATAAGACAAATTATGATTGTCTTATTCTATTAGTAAAATAAAAATATCAAAGAATTGAAAGGTACATAAGTAAATATGATCATAATTACATACCAAGCACAATACATCGAACAACGGGTAGTTAAAGATGAAAAAAATGTTTCACACAATTCAAATCACCCCAAAGCCTCCATTCCAAGTGCTACCAAATAATCGTCTCGAAAAAGAATTTCAAAGAATTGTACATTCTTTTAATTTTGCACTTCATTTGTTTTTCTCTTCAAAATATTGTGTACAAAATAATCATATTTATCCAAGAGGCAACAAGTATTTTATGTTTTCGTCTTGCTATATGTTATCATTTAATGCTTTGTGTATCTATCAAACGTTTCATATAGACGTCACAGATGATAGTATGAAACAAACAGAAAATGACTTTATTTCATTCCTTGGCGCTCTTTATTTCATAATTCACTCAATTAGTTTTACAACGTTGTTCATTCTGGGCATAGTGCACAAACACAACAACGTCTTTCTTATTTTGAAGTTCCAAACTATCCATAAGAACATCAATTTTAGAAACAGTGTTAGTAGTTACATTATTTGGAATTGGATCACAATATTATCTTCTATATGTGCAGATATTCAATTTCATGTGAACTATTATTTGCATCGTGTAAACGCAAGCTTTGCGGATATCGCCTTTACATTTTTTTGTGATGGATCTTCAACAATATTTGATATCAACTATATTATTGCCATCCGAGTTTTAATATTATTAATAAAATATCTTGATGCATGGATAAAAGAAATCCAGAAGATGAATGTCGATCAAAATAATAACGAACAATGTAAGAAATTGTTAAAGATATACCAAAATATTTTAGAAGCTTACAATTTGTATAAAACCATTTTTCAGGTGTTGGTAAGTTCAAGATTGCTCTACTTGAAACAGAACTAATCTAAAAAATACATCCTAGTGCTTAAGGAGCCATGTACGAAATTTTGCCGATTTCGCTTATTTACTTGGTCTTACAGACGTACTTTTACAGTTTTAATGTAGGTACAACATGAAAGATCTTTTAAATTGCTATTTAATGATTTTTTTGGTGGGATATCCTCAAATAACTTCTCCCGCTCTGGGTGGAGCAGGAGGGCGTGCCAGACTTTTACTGATTAAAACCCACCCGTGTCCCCTCAGTAGCCCGTATGCCAGGGGCTGTGGTATCTCTTTCGAACAAACCCGCACCTCTGGCAGGCATCGGCCCTTGCGGGCTCCATCACTTGTGCTGACATCTCTTTGAGGCGCGCGTGGAACACAACGTGCCGTCGACTTGGGCTTGGACAGCGAGCTACCCATTACTCGCCGTCCGCAAGCTCACGCCTAAGGTGCCCGGAAATCAGCCATGGATTCCCGACGCCCAGGGCGTCTCCTGCGGCGGTTAGGGCCGTGAGGGCGCATATACTGCCTCTCCCTCACGTGCGCTGCCTACCTCTTCGCGAGCATTACTGCTTCGCTGAAGGAGGTGACGGCTAACCATGCACTCTCGCTCCGTACCATGGCCTGGACCAGGGCCGGACGCGAGAGATCGCCGCCGCCGATCGCCTCCACAAGGACACGGCGGTGCTCCGCCCAAGCCGGGAAGACCGCCACCGTGTGCTCCACCGTGTCCTCAGGGCGATCTTCGCAGTGGAAACACCCGGGCTTTTCCTCCCGCCCTATCCGAAACAGGAACCTCCCGAAACAACCGTGTCCGGTGAGAAGCTGCGTCGGGCGGAAGGTGAGGAAGCCATGCCGCCTCTCAAGCCACTCCTCAAAGAGGGGACTTACCGCCGCAATCGTGGCGTGCCCAATGACTGCGGAGGGTAACGTGTTTATCAGCCTATGTATGTTTGTTTGTTCTTTTCTGGCACTGTAGAGATCAAACGCGTGTACCGATTTCGATAATTTTTACGTCAATCGATTTGTCTTAACCTTACGAGTGTGACTAAAGACATGGTACTCGTAGTAATCAAAATTTAATATGGCGACCATCAGACGCCATGTTCTGAAAATGAAAAAAAAAAAAAAAGAAATGTTGCTTATTAACTACTCTCACTAAAAATTTTCAAACTTATCCTAAAGCGGTGATAATAGTACATTATGGTATGAGTGTGTAATATTGGTGATTACCGCTGAGGCGCCATTGAGACCCGAGCCGTCAGGCGAGTGTCTTAAGAGAGCTGAAGACGGTAGGTAATCATCAATACACACGTGTATCATACGACGTTTTTCAACACACTTGTGAAGAAAATAATGCTAAAAAAACTTTTTAATAATAAAAATAAACCACCGAATAACCGAAAATTAAAAAATAATAAACCTGCTTTGTCCAACCCCAATAACTAAGTTCGGAAGGCGGTGCCATATACCTAATTAAATACATATTGTTGCGCGGCACGATTAATGTTTGGTTGCCACTAGCGCCATCTCGTATCGAATAGCGGAACTAATGGTCAAGAGCTTTCTAGAAAGTTCGATGCTAGAACTTTCTGGAACTATCGACATGCGTTCGGTCAGGGCCGATATGTACTCGAACATTCTAGATGCTTCTACGGTAGAAGGTTCTGGAACTATCCGAGGGCCCTATATAAGCGGGAACGGAGCGCGTCTCGGGGTAGTTTATTGGAAGCGATACATGCGAGAACATCTAAAGCGATCTTCAAGTGCGACTTAAGAGTGATCCGTAGTGCTATTGTGTTGTGTTATTAGTGAGTTTAATTAAAGTGTTATTTTTGGTAATTCATATCGGCAGTTTTTAATTGTCACGAACCCCTAGCTCGTAACAATTGGTGTCAGAAGCAAGGATTAAAATCATGCCGATTTTACCTAAAGACGACACGGAGGGTATCCGTACCCGGAGTCAACGCCAGCAGGAGACGGACCAGAGGCGATTTGGTGGAGCAATGCCACAGGCGTCGGAGGGCCAGCTACCAAGCACGGAGGCCGGCTCGTCCACAGCTGCTCCAGCATCACCAGCACCAGATTTTGCTGCTCTGATGATGATGTTGCAGGAGCAGGCCCGCCGACAGGAGGAACAGGCCCGCCGACAGGAGGAACAGGCTCGCCGTTTGGAAGAACAGCTCAAACGGGATAAAGAGGAGCAGGCGCGCCGACAGGAGGAGCAGGCTCGCCGACAGGAGGAGCAGGCTCGCCGACAGGAGGAGCAGGCCCGTCAATTGGAAGAACAGCTCAAACGGGATAAGGAGGAGCAGGTGCACCGCCAGGAAGAGCAGATGCTCCTCATAAAGGACCTTTACGCAACCTTCGGGAAAGACATGAAGGAGGTGAAGGAGAAGGTTGCCCAGCATGACAACCGCTTGTCAGAAGCTGAAACTCAGATCAGCAAGTTTAGTGACGTCATTGCTGATGTGAAGCAAGAGTTGGGTAACCTCAAACTTGGGGATGGAATCGCAGCTCCCGTAGCTACAACACCTTCGCTACGTGGATTCAAAGTGCCGCCGTACGACGGGACTTCTTCCTGGTCGGCCTACAAAATTCAGTTTGCGGCTGTCATGAAGGCGAACGGGTGGAATAAAAGTCATGCCATGACTGCCCTCACCCTAGGCCTGCGCGACCAGGCTTTAAATGTGCTGGAAGCTCTCGGTAAGGAAGTGACTTACGAGCAGCTCCTCGAGGCATTGGAGGCTAGATATGGCGACGCTCACCTGGAACACGTGTTTCGTGCGCAGCTCAAGGATCGTGTGCAACGCAGTAACGAAAACCTGCAGCAGTGGGCCCTTGAAGTGGAGAAGCTGGTTCGAAAAGCGTACCAGTCCGTACCTGCGCTTATTGATGGGAACCTGGTGCAAGCATTCATCGACGGCATCCGGGACCTTGAAGTTAGAGCTGCTGTGAGACTCGGTCACCACGGGACGCTTAAGGACGCCTTGGCCCATGCACTGGAGGTGGAAGCTGTGCGGCAGGATCATCGTTCCCATCGCGTCAGGGAGGTTGTAGCGGCTACGGTTCGCGATCAGAAAGGATACAGCCCTAGGTGCTACGGCTGTGGGGAAAGGGGCCACCTTCGATCCAGTTGCCCTAAACGAACTGCAGAAAGGGAAGATGGCCGGTCTCCAGAGGGTAGCGCGGCTAACAGCACTACCCAGCAGCAGCAGGGAAACGAGTAATAGCCAGGACTGCGGGGCGGGTGCTGGCTGATGTTCAAAGAGCCCCAAGGATTTCGATCACACAAACCCATGACGGGAACACCTTAATCATCAAGGGTGAGATCAACGGAATGCCCTGTAAGCTGACCATAGACACGGGAGCCTCTCGTACGGTCGTCAGTTCCAAAGTTATGAGTCGGCTCCTTGGGGACTCCGCATACAACCGGGAACGCATTAATTTGGTGACAGCCACCGGTCAGCGCATACCCGTCCGTGGAGAGAAGGAGATGGAGTTGAAGCTAGGCAACAGGACCTACCTGCATAAGGTCATCGTGGCTGATATAATGGACGATTGCATCCTGGGTCTTGACTTTATGAGGAAGAATTTTTGCGAGATTGACGTCAAGCAGGGAGTTATGAAATGTGGACGAGAGGAACTTTTTATGGAAGGGGCGTTACCAGGGAATGTGTACAGCCTTAAGGAAATTGTTCTTCCTCCGAAATCAGAAACGATTGTGCCGGTTAGTCTTCCTCGGAATCCTGGGAAAACTCATCGTTGTGTACTCGTGGAAAGGGTAGACAATGACCTTCCATGGAAAGTGGCACGAACTTTGGTCAGAGCCACCGACATCTCAGGGGTACGTGTGCTGAACCTTTGTGATCAAGAACAGACTATTAAAAAAGGCACACTGATTGGTACTTGCGAGGAAGTGGATTGGCTGCGTCAATGCCAATATCTATCGACTGGGACCCCCAGCAAGGATGCACAAACGAGAGTGACCACACTTTTAGAAGAGTGTCGCAGCGCTCTGTCTCAAAATGAGATGGGCAAGGCAAAGAAGATATTACTGAAGTACGCCGAAGTTTTCTCCCTAAACGATAGTGACATTGGGAAGACTGGCCTAGTTCAACACAAAATAAATACAGGAGACGAGTTGCCTATCCGTCAGCGGCCAAGGAGATTGCCGGTAGCGCGTGAAAAGGAAGTAGAAACCATGATTGAGGGAATGGTGAAGGATGGTGTTATTGAACCTTCATCTAGTCCATGGTGTTCACCGGTAGTGCTGGTAAGGAAGAAGGACGGCAGCATGCGGTTTTGTGTTGACTATCGTCGTCTGAATGACGTTACGAAGAAGGACAGCTACCCTTTGCCAAGAATTGATGACACGTTGAACATGCTCACTGGAGTAAAGTGGTTTAGCACGCTGGACCTGAAAAGTGGCTACTGGCAAGTGGAAATTGACCCCAAGGACAAGGAGAAAACAGCATTCTCGACAGGAAAGGGTCTGTGGCAATTTAAAGTTATGCCGTTTGGATTGTGCAACGCTCCGGCAACGTTTGAAAGGTTGATGGAACTTGTACTGACTAAGTTGATTGGAGATGCCTGTCTGGTCTACTTGGATGACATAATCATCGTAGGCCGTACGTTTGAAGAACATCTTCAAAACCTGGAACGCGTGCTCATGAAGATCCAGAGTGCCAACCTCAAGTTGAGTCCGAAGAAATGTTCACTATTCAAACGGCAAGTTAGCTTTTTGGGATATGTGGTGTCGGAAGAAGGTATCCGCACGGATCCAGAAAAAATCGCCGCTGTCAAGGATTGGCCAGTTCCAAAAGACAAGACGCAGGTCAGAGCGTTTTTGGGGTTGTGCTCTTATTATCGGCGATTTGTTAAGAACTTTGCGGATATTGCCAAACCCCTGCATAAGCTAACCGAAGAGAAGCGACATTTCTGCTGGGATGAAAGTTGCGATATCGCATTCCAGGAGTTAAAGGACCGACTATGCAAAACACCTATTTTGGGGTACCCTGATGCAGGCAAGGAATTTATAGTTGACACAGACGCAAGTGACATAGGACTTGGTGGTGTGTTGTCTCAACGGAATGGTGATCAAGAGGTTGTGATAGCGTACTTCAGCAAGTCGTTGTCAAAGCCGGAGAGGAACTATTGTGTCACGAGACGGGAATTGCTTGCTATGGTAAAGTCATTGCAGCATTTTAGCAAATATCTTCTGGGTCGGAAATTCCACTTACGAACCGACCATGCTGCACTGAAATGGCTATTACAGTTCAAAAATCCAGAAGGACAAGTTGCGAGATGGATTGAGCTACTGCAGGAATACGACTTTGTGGTCGAACATCGCAGCGGGAAATCTCATGGCAACGCAGATGCATTGTCAAGAAGACCTTGTCCTGAAGACTGCAAGCACTGTACTAGGCAAGAGAGTAAGGAAGTGGTACCTGTGAGGATGCTCAGGACAGACCTCAGCAACGAGTGGAAGGAAAGCCTACAAAGTGCACAGCAGGAAGATTCGGACATCAAGCCGATTCTGGAGTGGATGAAGGCCAAAGCTCCTAAGCCCAGGTGGAGCGACGTCTCAGCAATGAGTTCCATCACAAAGAGCTATTGGGCCCAATGGGACAGCTTGGTGATTCAGGATGGAGTCCTGTGCCGTAAATGGGAAAATGCTCGGGGAAACAGCTGTCACTTGCAAATGGTTGTCCCTAAATCACAAGTACCGGATGTTCTGCAGCTGTACCATAATGGTTGTTCAGGAGGTCACCTGGGAGTAAAACGGACTCTACTGAAGATACGAGAACGGTTTTACTGGGTCCACTGTCGGGACGATGTCGAGGACTGGTGTCGCAAATGTACAAGTTGTGCAGCTGTAAAGGGACCTCAGACGCGTAGCAGAGGTGCATTGAAATTGTACAATGTTGGTGCACCATGGGAGAGGATAGCCCTTGACGTGGCGGGGCCGTTTCCGGAAAGTGAAAGTGGTAACAAGTATTTCATGGTTGTGATGGATTACTTCACTAAGTGGCCGGAAGTCTTCGCTATTCCAAATCAAGAAGCTTCAACAGTTGCCGATAAATTAGTTCATGAAGTCTTCTGTCGTTTTGGAGTACCTTTAGAGATTCACAGTGATCAAGGAAGGAATTTTGAGTCTCAAATATTCCAGGAAACTTGTCGAGTGATGGGTACTCATAAAACAAGAACAACTTCTTACCACCCACAATCGGATGGAATGGTGGAACGATTCAATCAGACATTAGAGAGGTACCTAGCCAAAGTTGTGGAAAATCGGCAACGAGATTGGGACAAGCACATACAACCGTTTTTGTTGTCATATCGAAGCGCTGTTCACGAAAGCACATCGGTGACACCAGCTTTCGCAAACTTTGGAAGGGAATTACGGCTACCTGCAGACCTGATCACCGGAATACCACCTGATGCCCCACGCAGTATAACCGATTATGCGAGTGACTTGCGGAACAAGATGAATGACATTTATGAGCACGTCAGACACTCAGGCCAGCAAATGTCTGAAAAGATGAAAACCCGTTATGACCGCAAAATGAACAATAAAGGGTTTGACGAAGGTTCACTAGTGTGGTTGCACAATCCCGTCCGCAGCAAAGGGAAATCTCCTAAGCTTCAAGCTAACTGGGACGGACCGTACCGGATTGTGACAAAGATCAATGACGTTACCTACCGGATACAGAAAGGTGCAAGAGGTACCCCTAAAATAGTCCACGTGGATCGACTAGCGCGTTATTATGGGGCCGATAATGCTCGGGACGAGCATTTCTTAGGAGGGGGCAGTGTTGCGCGGCACGATTAATGTTTGGTTGCCACTAGCGCCATCTCGTATCGAATAGCGGAACTAATGGTCAAGAGCTTTCTAGAAAGTTCGATGCTAGAACTTTCTGGAACTATCGACATGCGTTCGGTCAGGGCCGATATGTACTCGAACATTCTAGATGCTTCTACGGTAGAAGGTTCTGGAACTATCCGAGGGCCCTATATAAGCGGGAACGGAGCGCGTCTCGGGGTAGTTTATTGGAAGCGATACATGCGAGAACATCTAAAGCGATCTTCAAGTGCGACTTAAGAGTGATCCGTAGTGCTATTGTGTTGTGTTATTAGTGAGTTTAATTAAAGTGTTATTTTTGGTAATTCATATCGGCAGTTTTTAATTGTCACGAACCCCTAGCTCGTAACAATATTATTATCAAGTCACTGACTTCCGAACTTAGTTATTGGGGTTGGACAAAGCAGGTTTATTATTTTTAGTTATCGGTTTTTCGGCGGTTAAATTTTTTATTAAAAATTTTATTTAATATTTTTTTGTGGCTGTCATTTACTAATTACTACATGCTTAATTTGTTATTACTTTTTTTAATACACAACTCAGTATTAATATCTGTCGTATGTAGTAAAAAAAATCCCTTTTCCTAGGGTTCATCAATAGGATGGACCCTAATCTTAT
The DNA here is from genome assembly GCA_949987655.1 of Polymixis flavicincta. Lineage (NCBI taxonomy): Eukaryota > Metazoa > Arthropoda > Insecta > Lepidoptera > Noctuidae > Polymixis > Polymixis flavicincta. Next base: position 23,315,648 of record OX465188.1, on the reverse strand, counting down.
TACAATCTAGCCCTATAGATAGGACTAATAAGTAATTTAATTATAACCTAAACTAATAAATTGTCTTTACTAAGAATGTGTCCATTAGCACTTTTGTTATTGTCTCTATTAAGGCGAATACACTTCGTTCTTGTATTTGTTTGCACTTTTGCACTTTACACTAACTCGAACGGTTTTGTTCTTTTTAGTCTTCTAATTATGTTTGTGTGGTCGAGAAGCTGGATTGCCTCAACGTTCACATTCTGATGAAGTCTCTTTTCGCGAGCTTCTGCAAATTTCTGGATCACTGTTGCGATGAACTCAACTTTTAGGTCCCGATGGAGGTCATCATTTCGTATGTATCGAGGTGCATTTACAATTTCCCTTAGCACTTTGTTATGGAATCGTTGTTTGCTGTTTGGCTCCACAGCTGAATACCATAAGTCTAAACTGGCATCAGGACTTGTCTGTAAAGCAATAATTTGTTTTGCACGGATAGCACGGAGTTTCTTCCAAGCAGCCAACACATTCTTTTGAATCGGAGGTCGAGTTCATCTTTTTTCTTCTTGACGTGGGCTTTCCAGCATAACTTTGCATCGAGGGTCATACCGAGAAATTTGGCTGTATTTTCGTATGGTACTAGTTTATTATTAATGTAAACTGGAGAATATGTTTTTTGTTGCAAAAGTCTATGTAAACAGATTTGCATTCATTTCGTTTAGTCCTCCATTTTTTGGTTCAGTCATAAACTTGATTTACAGCTAATTGAACCTTTTCTGCTGCTTCTTCGTGGCTGTTTCTTACAGCCATTATAGCTGTATAATCAGCAAAGATCCCAATCGTGTTTTACCCTAATTCAGGAATATCGCGAGTATATAGTAGGTACTGGACCGGACCTAACACGCTTCTTTGCGGTACGCCAGCATTAATTTCTTTCAGTTCTGAGTAGGCGTCTTCTTGTCTTATTCTAAAGACTCTGTTAAGAATGTAGATTCTAATATATCTGCAAATTGCTTCGGTAACAGGCTCTTCAATTTGTGTATAAGGCCTTGCCATGCCATACTTTGTCAAAGGCTTGCGCCACGTCTAGGAATACAGTAGAACATACTTTCTCGTCTTCAAGGGCGTTTTCTATTACGTTGGTGATCCTATGTACTTGATCGATGGTAGAGTGTTTTTCTCGAAAACTGTGTGTCGTGTGACTACTCTTGGTGTTACTAGTTTTATGGTAACTTCATTTTATGATGCTATTATATGCGCCAATGTGTGATCTTCATTGATTTCATCGTCATTTGGTTGAAAGATATTTTCCAGATGCTCTGCAAACCTCTTAGCTTTTTGCTCATTACTAATTGCCCATTGCCCGTTTTCACACTAAAATAGGTGGGATTTGGGTAACCGGCCTTTTTAGGTACTTAGTAGCCTTCCAAAGAGAATAGTATGTCTTTTGGTCGTTACTTAGATTCTGGAGATAGGTGTTGGATGAGTCATCTTTAAAGTTCTGAATTAGTCTTCTTAGTTTTTTTGTCAGGTTATTTAGTTTTCGTTTGTCAGCAGGGCACCTAGATTGATGCCACTTTTATCTCTGCCTTCTTTTTTTAACCGACGAAAAAACGGAGGAGGTTCTCAAGTCGAAGCGTATTTTTTTTATGTATGTATGTAAGTTGGTCCCATATCAATTTGGAAAAAAAAATCTAACCTTAAGGGTAGGAAAACAGGGATGATTGATTGATCACTCACTGATTGTAATACTGAGTTGTGTATTACAAAAAGTAATAAAAAAATAAACATATAGTAAGATTATAGCCTCAATTTTTTTTAAATAAAAACTTTTTAACAAAAAAAATTAAACCGCCGAAAAAACAGAAAAGAAAAAAATAAAAAAACCTGCTGTGTTTAACCTTAATAACTAAGTTCGGAAGTCGGTGACTTTGGAAATGTATTTTAATTTTATGTCACCGTTTTTTTGCCAGTTTTCCATAATGTGCTCCTTGATTCTGAAGAAGTATTTCCCTTTGTAATCTTGTTGAACTCAGGTGTATTTTCCCACGCTGCTTGCTGGATGTGCATTATGAATTTCTGTACTTCAGTGTTTAGGTGTTCGAGTGTTTTTAATGAGACTTTATGGTCTATTTCATCATTCAATTTGGTCTTGAAGCCTACCCAGTCTGTATACTTATTCACAAGAGCGGGACTATTTTCTTTAAACAAAATGGTCTCGCTAATTTCTAACTAGATTGCAGAGTGATCCGAGTTCATGTCATAGCTTTGTTCCAGTTTAATATACCCAGTTGAAAGATCTTTGGTTACGAAAAAATCTATTAAGTCCGGGATTTTATTTGGATCTGTTGGCCAGTAGGTGGGCTTTCCAGTTGATATGACATCACATTTCAGCTCTTTTATGGCATTCAGTAGTTCTTTTCCTTTTTGATAGTCTGGAGCCCCAATACGTATTTTTAGCATTGAAGTCACCTCCTGAGATAAATCTACTTCCAAGGAGAGTTAGAAAGCTCATAAAGTGGTCTTTTTTATCGTATTTCGTGGTGGACAGTAGATGACAGATACTGTAATAGGATATTTTTTGGTTTGTACACAAATATCGCTACTGCTTGAATCTCTTTCTTTTCGTATTTAAAATTTTCATGGTGCTGAATTTTTTCTATGTCTAATACTATTTGTAACTCATTCTGATGTTTTTGTAACCCATTTGAGTTCCACGCCATAAGTTTCAGTGTAGTATTCATGTTTTTGGCTTAGGAATAGCAGCTTTGTTGCTATTTTCAATTTTATTCAATCTCTCAGCAAATGATGACATTATCTTTAAGATTTCATTTAACTTTTTGTCACTGTCCATATCAGCCAAAGATGCCTTCGCAATGCCACTTGTAGCTACTTACTTGGGCATAAGAGACATTTTATCTGTAGTTTTTATTGTGCGTTGACTTTGTTTGTACTGGCTGGTGCTTTCAACTAATTACGAAGGCTGCGGCCGGGATACTTAAAAAAAACCAATTTAGATTCTAAAACTGATTTAATAAAAGCAAAAGAACTTACAATAAATGAAAACTATATCTAGCTAAATCTAAAGTTATGCCTTCCTTCGAAGCCGGAATAGAAGTGGCCGACCTCATGTAGCGGTGGCGCGATGGTGCCGCGGTATTTTGTGCATTCAGCGCATTTGCCTCGTGTCGCTAATTGCGCACTTTACTTGTTTGTTATAATTAATTGAGGCCGTCCTTAGTCAGCGCTTTGGATATACTACGCTTGCGTAACACCTCCGCCTGTAGTTCAGCAACTATTTTAAAACGCTCAGTGAAAATGTTGCTGGTAGGTTTTCTCGTTGCGTATGCGTTTCAGATGTTACAGGAACTGCGTTTTCATGATTTCCTGGGCCTGTGGGTACAGCGTCGTTTTGGTTCGGTTTTCTGGAAAGGTTTCTTCCAGGAAAATATCTTCTGGTTAACATCGCGATGGTAAGTATGGCTGCGATACACAGTATAACATAAAACGGTATAGTAGTATGATATAGCGTTTCAGTTGTTTCAAACGATGAAATCGGCGACTGAAGAGTTATTCTGTCCTGAATAGTGTGTAGTCTATCCAAGTTAATAGATGTTAAATTTGCATGTAGTAAGCTTATCTCCTGTGTTTCAGTAGTGTAGGGAATGTTCAATACTTTTACAGGTTGGCCTTTTATCTCGTCCTTAGTGTTTATTAAGGTTATTTCGTTTGTGTGTATCGAGCAGTGCAATGGAATAGTGGCAAGGTAGCTTCCCCTCAGTGTGTCGTAATCGTCGCTTCCACATTTCATCTGAACTCTGGTAGATTGAGGGAATGATATAACGTAATGTCTACTATCTAATTCTTCTACAGCCGGTTTTGATAGATGTACGGTCGTTAGTTTACAGGATTTTTGTAATGTCTTGCTTGAAATGAAGGTTTGCACGCAGTCAGCTTGAGTTTGGATATAGTGATTTGTTTTTTGTTCGCAGAGGTACCGATTATTATTTAGCTTCGGGCATTCTGCCTCCATGTACATGAACGTATTCCCATTGGTTGCTATGAAAGGATAAGGAGGTATGAGGACTTGGTTGTTCTTGTTCGGGACTATGGAGAGTTTATAAAGTGTATAGGTATCTTCTGAGACTATGGGAAACCTAAATGCTATTACTATTTTCTTGTCGTCGTAATAATACCCAGCTTTAATGATGTCATAGTACTGACGTAATTCTAACTCTATTACGTGGTGATTACCATAAATTTCCTTAAGCCTGTCTACTACGTTACCCAAGATGTCTATTCCTAACATGCTATGATGAATAGTCATCGCGCGGGTGAACGATAAAATATTCTCTATCCTATATAATTCCGATAACACGTCCTCTATGTTTTCGCTGACGATAGTCAACAGCTGATTGAACTTAGCGACTTGGATCATATTTATGCTACTTTCTGCCTGTTTTATTAATAGACTTAGTGTGGTGTTGATTTTACTCTGGTTTTCGACAATTTTATTTATGATATTAGTGTGAGTTAGCATCCACTCTTTACTGATGCTGATATGCTCGTTAAATTCATCTATAGTCTTCTTTTGGTTATTTCTCAACGTCTCTATGGCATTATTATATCGAACAGCATCCGAGTAATCGAGGTTACCTGTAACGCTTTTTATGACAGATCCTAGGCCGTCTATAAGACCTCTTTTTGAACGTCTAGGCTCTAGGGTACGTAGCTGATCAGTGACTTTACTTAATTTATCCGAAAGGTAGTCTATTTGATACTCGTAGAGAGAATATGTGTTATTCATCATGTGTAATTTAATGTAACGGAATTGAGTTTGAAGGGTGGAGAGAGTATTTTCAATGTCGTCCAGGTTGACATATTGGAGGAAAGTATGATAATGGGTTATTAGTCTGAGCGGTCCAAGTTTAAAGGGTAGTAATCCAATTCCAGAGTCTAAACTTTCAAGTTTTATCTCCTGGCTCCGTACTGCATATACCGTCAGTAGCAGCGTCATCCTGCAACAATTTAGCAGTCTTAGGTACGCGTTTAAGTCGTGATTTTGCTACGGGGCCGCGTTTCTTTGATGTATAAATGTGGATAGGTAAATCTGCTAAGACTACGTCCTGTGTGTATCTGGGGGCTAATTTTTGCCGCGGGGCTGATGGGTTTTTTATGAAGACCTGTTGTTTAGGTTGATACTCCTCCTCCTGCTCGCGGGTCTTATTTCGGTTTTCGATTAAAGAGGTGCGATTACTAAGAGAGGTTTCATTTATGATTTGGTATACTGTTTTCATTTGATCTCTATGGTTTAGTATGTATTGTTGCAATAGGTGGCTACTTAGATCAATGTCCCACGGGTCTCGGCTGTCAAAGTGCCCGGTTATTATGTCAAATGGTCTGCATTTAGTGAAACTATGGATTGAGCTGTTATATCCGAGTAAGGCATATGGTATTAGATTGTTTGCGGGTTCTTTTTTATGTTGAATACGTAGGATTCTTATGTGTTCAAGTAACGTGGAGTGGAACCTTTCTATGTTGCCGTTATCGTTAGGACTGTGAGCTAGTGTTTTATGGTGTTTAATTTTGTGGAGTCTAGTGAATTCAGCGAACAGCTGATTAGCATACTCGGTACCGTTGTCCGTTATTATAGTTACAGGAAAACCATGGTGAGTGCAAAACTGTAATAGGCCCTGTAAGATACTAATTGCGGTACCATCTCTCATAAGGTATGCTTGTCCGTATTTTGAAAATACATCAATGAATGTTAGGTATTTCTCATTTTCGACCGTGAAGAGGTCCATATGAATTATTTCAAACGGTTTAGTGGCTGGTGGCACTATGTTAAACTTTTGTTTGATGGGACTTCGGTCATATTTGGCCTGACCGCAAGTAGTGCATTCATTAATATACTTGGTAATGTGGTCTCTCATTTTCGGCCAGTAATACTTGTGCGAGAGGGCTAGGTGACATTCGTTTATGCCGCGATGGTTAGTTTTTCCGTCATGATAATGCCTAATTATGTCTTGCTGCCTAAGGTACTCTTTTACATTTTCGAGTTCGGATTTACATAACACGAGGTTCATTGCAGAGCTTTTAAAGTTATCTTGTATTATAGGAATGATGTCATACATGCTCAAAGGGGGGTTAATAATTATACCCGTCTTCACCTTCGGGTTTACGTACTCTTTTATAGCGGCTATGACGTCATCTATTAGGTTAGTTTGTGAAACTTGTATAGAGGTGCGAGTATGTGTGTCAAACGGTTTAGTCGCGGTCGGTTTTTTTTTTATGTCTCCTACTACTGTCATGATTATTTGTCGGTGAAATTTGTTTATAGGTTCGTCGGTGATTGGTACTTCGAGTATGGGGTTCTCGTTACTTGTGTGGGCTGTTTCCGTACTGGAGTCTGCTATTGACGGGGGTTTTTCGGAAGGATTCACTGTAATCGAGCTTATCTCGTCATTATGTATTTCAACTCGCGAGAGGGCGTCAGCGTTGGTGTTGTTTTTGCCCTTTTTATACACTACAGTGAAGTCGTACTCACTGAGTTTCAATCTCCATCTAGTTAAACGCGAGTTAGGTTCTTTCAAGCTCATAATCCATTGTAGTGGCTTATGATCCGTGACTATCCTAAACTTACGTCCAAAGAGGTAGGGTCGAAAGTACTTAGTGGCCCACACGATGGCGAGAAGCTCTTTCTCAATGGTACTGTAGTTTATCTCGCTTTCGTTTAGTGTTCGTGATGCGTATGAAATCGGTCTGTCTGATCCTATTGGCCCTTGTGATAATATGGCTCCTATCGCAAAGTTAGAGGCGTCTGTTGTCAATATGAATTCCTTATTGAAGTCGGGGTACTGTAAGATCGGGTCGTTTGTTAAGAGGTTTTTACATCGTTCGTAGCAGTCAACGTAATCTTTATTAAGTGTGACGATCCTACCTTTCTTTAAGCACTGAGTAAATGGTTTCGTGATTCTAGCGAAATCGGGTATGAATTTTCTGTAGTATCCTATAAGTCCGAGAAACTGTTTTATCTGTTTTGAGGTTTTGGGTATGGGGTATTTTTGTATAGCTGTAATTTTGTCCGGGTTTGGTTTGATTCCTTCATTGCTTATTATATGACCTAGGAAAGCGGTTTCTAACTTCAAGAATTCGGACTTGTCCATCTGAATCTTAAAGTTAGATTCTCGGAGTCGTTGGAATACTTTCTCTAGGTTATTTAGATGCTCCTGAAGCGAGGTACTATAGACTATGATGTCATCCATGTAGACGAGGCAGATCACGTTTTGTAGGCCTCTCAGCACATTGTCCATTACCCGTTGGAATGTTGACGGGGAGTTCTTCAAACCCATGGGCATTCTTAGGAACTCAAAATGCCCATGTTCTACATTGAATGCTGTCTTGTGGATGTCGTCGGGGTCTGTCTCAACTTGGTAAAAACCACTGGCAAGGTCAAGGGTACTAAAATACTGGCACTTCCCTAACTTGTCTAGGACGTCTGTTATGTTCGGTATGGGGTATTTATCGTCTATGGTTTTTTCATTTAGTTTTCTGAAGTCTACTACGAGCCTCCATTTTTGTTTCCCGGAAGCGTCTGCTTTTTTAGGGACTACCCAAATGGGAGAGCTCCAGGCTGAGTCAGAGGGTCTAATGATATTTTGTTCCAGCATTTTTGAAATTTGCTCCCTAATTTCTTGACGATGAACGAAAGGATATCTGTAAGTCTTGGTATAGATAGGTGCGTCGTCTACAGTCCGTATACGGTGTTTCACCTTATTGGTGAAAGATAAGGGTTCGCCTTCTACGTAAAATACATCTGCATACTTCGAGCAAATATTAACTAAGTTAATTTTCTCCTCCTCATTAAGATGATCTGTTCGCAATTTAGATATTACTTTATTAATGCGAGATGTGTCAGGTATTTGTTCCAGGTTCATGCATTCGATGCTACTTATAGTTACAGCTTCTACCGGGTGGTCTAGGGATAGAATAGTATCGTTGTTTGATGGGTTTAAAATTTCTATAATGCCGCGGTTATTACAAACGGTTGTAATGCATTCGCTTACAATGCAATTGCACAGGTATTGTTGTGTGATATGTACGTCACCGTCTTTAGCGTTTATAGGTAATCTGATAAGCTTAGTTGTGTTGGCTGGTATAACAGCCTCATAAAGGTTTACATTTCGGGAATTAAACATTACGATAGGGTTCCTAGCGGTAGCCGTAATCAGTAGGTTGTCCTTTAAGTCAATCTTCGTCTTCCATCTGGTCAATAAATCTAGTCCGATAAGTCCATCAAAAAATTGGTGAAAGTCATATATGAATAATTTAATCTCGTTAGGGTCATTGAGTTCACGGAAGGCTGGTATAGTTATTGAATAATCGTTTCTAGTTGTAGCGTGGACGTTAGTTACCTCGAAGGGATCATAGTTAAGAGGGTATTCCGAGTAATACCGTTGTACAGCTGTAGGACTAATAAATGACTGGTTTGCTCCGGTATCAATGAGTAGGTTTAGTGGGGGGTCAGATATCTTTATGTAGGGCAACTGTCGTTGCGTTTGCAAGTTAACTTCTATTTTGAGGGTTTTAATGGGGATTTTATCTGAAAATCCTGGTTTGCGTTGCTAGTCGAGGGTTGGGGGTCCTCACATGCTGTAGAGGGTTGAATCGGTCTTTGCTCGGGCACCATGGCTGGTCCGAAGTCCTGTACGTAATAGTGGTTACCGTCGTCATAGTAGACGTTATAGTCAGCATGGTCGTAGTCATAAGAGTAGGGTTCCTCCACGAGGTAATAATCGTAGTTATTTTCGCTGCAATCGTTGAAATTCATCTCGCGGGTTTTAAAATAATTTGTCGGAGCCGGATTGCCAAACTTGCCCCAGTCATGAGGTCTACTTGGCATGGGCTTAGCAACAAAATGGCTGACCCCGCTCATTGGCTGAGGTCCCGGGGCTAGGGCACGTGGCTGAACTCTAAATACGTTGCTCTGAGCGTTATAGTTAGGCGGTGCCGCGCGGAACATTTGCTGTGTACGTGTTTGGTTATTAGGTGCGTTGGGCGCACGTGGCGCCCCATGTGGTTGGAACATAGGTTGTCTCCAACTGCTTTGCGGAGCCGGTGGCCGTTGCCAGTTTGGAAACGGTTGGTGACCAAAGGGTTTCGGCATCGACATGGGTAGAAAACCTGTGGGCTGTGTTAGTAATTTGGGCATGGGAGCGGTTGGAAGTGGCCTTTTTACACTCGCACTATCATTGCGATTTTGCAAGTACATCACATTTAGTTCCTCTTGGACGAACTCCAGCGCCCTCTCTATGCTTTCAGGACGCATACAACGTATTCGGGAACCTAGAGGTTCCTTAAGGCCACGTACAAACGCTTGCATTGTTAATTTCTTGTATAGTGTACGTTTCGCTTCTATGGTGGTAGTCACTGTTTCATGCAACGATATATAAGTCATAATGGTACTGAATAACGATTGACATTGGTCGTAGTACTCTTGTGGAGTACTATTACCCTGAGCTGATACTAGGAGGTCATTATAGAGGGCTGTTTCGTCCCTCTGGTCGGCAAAGCTATTAATTAGGGTATTTCGTATTCCTGCCCAACTATCTGGGATGCCATTCGAATTAATTCTAGTTGCCGCAACGCCTGTTATTTTATTTAATATCCCGTTCAAAAGGCATAGGTTACCTAACTCACTACCCGGTACATCACTTAAATAAGTACTAACCATCTGGTCGCATAATTTAATAAATCGCGTGAGTACGTTAGGGTTCCCATCGAACTCGGGAACTGGGCGCAGAGCCTTAAAAATTGTGTCCGGATCACTCGGCATTTCGCGGTCCTCTAATAGGCTATTAAAACCTAAATCTATGTCTCTACTCGAATCTAGCACTAATTGCCTACTATTCGGTCTACCTGATGTAGACTCGCGAGGTCCTAAACTACGTGGGTGGAAAATTTTGAAGGATTAAGTGACTTGGATACACAGGAAGCAACACAGGGAATAATTCAAGTGTACTCACATAACCCTCATATCGGTCTCTGGGGTCGATGTCTGGATCCCGTTCTCTCCCGGCAGCAATCCTTGAGTTCGGATACTCGATGAAGCTTGACAGCAGGTTAGCCGCGATCGCTCACGCGCGGTAGCGATAATATCGATATAAGATAGACCTAGCTAACCTCGAGTATCCTACCGACTGCGCCAATTACGAAGGCTGCGGCCGGGATACTTAAAAAAAACCAATTTAGATTCTAAAACTGATTTAATAAAAGCAAAAGAACTTACAATAAATGAAAACTATATCTAGCTAAATCTAAAGTTATGCCTTCCTTCGAAGCCGGAATAGAAGTGGCCGACCTCATGTAGCGGTGGCGCGATGGTGCCGCGGTATTTTGTGCATTCAGCGCATTTGCCTCGTGTCGCTAATTGCGCACTTTACTTGTTTGTTATAATTAATTGAGGCCGTCCTTAGTCAGCGCTTTGGATATACTACGCTTGCGTAACAAACTCATCCAGTAGCTGTATTTTGTTGCGGGGTTGTATTGCCTTTCGATTTTTTGTTTCGAATCTGCTGAATTTAGATATTTATTCTACGCAAATCTACCCACGTAAAAATAACAAATGCAGACAAGTTGTCACAATACAATTAAATGACTCAGTAATACTACTTATAATCTACTGCGAGTAAGTTCGTTCTAACTCAAACCTCAAAGTTAACAAATCGTATTTAATAGGACTTAGGTATTGAGGTTATAGCTTAACTGTTCATTTTCATTACGAAAAGAAGATTGAAACGAAACCTCAAAATAATCCGGATTACGGATGGACAAAATATTATTTGAATATTACTAAAATCAATATATATTTGTAATTTATAACTTAATGTTAATGATTTTTCCGTTAACTATGTTTTTTGAGCTGATTCTCGAGCTGGTTTTCGATGATGCGAACCTTCTGCGTGGAGTGCGAGTGAATTACGTGAGCTCGACAAATGGATGTGCGATTAACGCTTGTGCGACAAAACTGTACTGCGACTCATCAAAGTTCGAATGCACGCTTGTTCGACACACTGAAGCTCGACATCACGCTGGTGAGACAAACGATTGTGGGACAGTCGTTCGACACTACGGTAGTTCGACACTACGGTAGCGCGACAAACAATTATTGTGTGACAGTACTCGCAACGTACTTTACGTTGGTGCAGTATTATAGCAGTTTGACACTACCGAAGTGCGACAAACGATTATGCTATACTGCCATCTATAGATTTTAAACGAAAAATAATAAAGCAAAAAAATCATGGATATAAATAAAACAAACTACATTTCATTATAGGTAATCAAAACTATTTATAATATGAAAACGAAAAAAAAAAACAGCTGCTAAACAAAAATGATTCGATCAGATTTAAGATGAATTTAAAGAAATTATATATCATGAAAAAAGAAATAGATGATAATGTCAGTGAATGATTACATCTTTTTTAAATAACAAATATAGGACAGACCACGCAAGAATGGTAACAAGTCCATTGTATCTTTTTTTTGTAAATGCTTTTTAATTTGTTCTTCTTTATCTTGTTGTTTTTTTCTTCTTCTTGGTTCACTTGCTCCTTGACCTATAATCTTTTCTATTGTGTCCCTGGTCGTTTTTTGTTCTTTCAATATTTCTTCAAAAGTTTAAATACATTCCATTTCTTGCACCCCAAAAGTGCATTCCATCTATGGTGCCAAATTTCGACACAGTTTTGTGTAGTAGGTACCCCCATTTCGATGCTAGGAGCTACGGACCATAAGTGTGGTGGAAATTTTTTTCACCCTCAAACACCCAGGTACTACGGCTCGTTTTTTTTGTGTAAGTTCCTTCTACATAATACTTCTGAAACCACACACTTAAAACTTTCAGCATCTTTCGGCAGTACCTGTTCTTCAATAAGGCGGAAAGCTGCTGGAAATTCTTCTGGGCTTAAATAAGCCAATGCAGCTAAGTGCCTTATTTTGTTTGCAAAATCGTTGTCCCGTCCATATTTTTGTGCAAGTCCAGCAGCTTGCACATGTTTCCAGATGTTCTGGGTTAAATGAAAAAAAAAAAACAACCTTTTTGTAACGTTTCCGGGAAAATTGTCTTAACCGCATTTATAGCAGCGATTTCAAAATCTGTTAAAATAATTTTAGGCTGATGTACAATATTCATTTCGTTTAAAACGTAGGTGCGAATAATTTCTAATAATATAACATAACAGTGATGAGTCTTGTGTGATAGTAATCCATATATTAACGGCGCTGTTTTGTCAGAGGTTTCAGTGTGCCCTATCACTGCGTGAATGGTATATAACTGAGCAAACATCGCTGGGCATGTCATGAAAGTTCCATCCATCAACCAATATGGAGAATTGTGAAGGAATTTTAAATTATTCTTAGTACTGAATACTAAAACACACTCTACTTCATCATGTATATAATGTCCGATTAAATATTGCTCATCGTTAAACTTGGTATATTTAGTAGGCACTTTTACATCTGCAAGTCGCTTCGGCAAATCTGGGAAATTCTTCGTCCTAGCTCGATGAATAATCATTCGCTGCGCGTTATCGTTTGGAAGACTGTGAGCACTACTGTGTGGTATAGTTTGGTTACAAGCCTGGATAATTTGTCCGGGAGAATGCTTTCAGTAGCCTTCCGCTTCAGTGTAGTCTTCAACTTTAATTCTTCTTTTTTATCTGGATCAGGTTCATGGGTATGTTGACCAATATATTTACTCAAAAGTTCGTGCCTACCTTGTTTGTTCATTGTTTTAATATACACATTACATTGCAACAGATATTTTGCATTGCAACACCAGTAGTATAAATCACCACGTTGTTTGTTTATTTAATAATAATAGCCATCAATTTCCAAAATGTCCTTTCCTGTTCTTGATTTTAAGTTATTTATGATGGGCATATTCATTTTCGTGATAGAAGATACGTTTTTATAATGATACGGAACGGAAAATCACGATCAATCTCTTTACGATACTAAATGAAATGAGTGTAGTTTTATTTTAAAGCAAATATGAAGGTAGTTGTGCAAAAAGAAATTAACGAATTACCTTCGTTTTACTAACGTATATTAGGATTATTAGGTACGCACAACTACACAACAAATATTTATTAATTGCATTCAAATAATATCAGCGTTTAATTAATTATTGCAACTATTTAATTATTGTAATTCATATTTTTTACCAGTAAACTTATACCTACCTACTTGTTGATTTAACAATCCAACTTTCTGTCGAACTAATAATAAGGGTGCTATGCTCGTCATATCCCATACACTAACCCCGTTACCAATAAACGAAATATAAATAATATGGATACGTAGCGTAAACAAATACAGGGCCCAATTAAATTAGCTCGCAATACTTTGCCCACGTGTTAAGTAGCCGTCATTACATGTGACTAACAGATCAGTAATTAGAATTAAAAAAACATGCGCTCACGAATAAAATCATGAAATGTTCACACGTAGGTAATTTTAGGAATTACGAGGATCATTCAATAAATACTTAGCCTACAAAAAGTAAACGAAAATTTTGGAAAAGTGGCAATTTATTTTTCAACATAGTCTCCTTTTAGTTCGATACACTTAGCTCAGCGATGCTCCAACTTTTTTAACCCGTCCGAAAAATAGTTTTTGTCAAACTCTGCAAAATAGGCCTCCGTGGCGGCGATGACCTCCTCATTCGATCCATATCTATTCCCGGCGAGTGATTTTTTCAGATTAGGAAACAGAGAGAAGTCACAAGGGGCCAAATCTGGAGAATACGGTGGATGGGGCAGCAATTCGTAGCGTAATTCGACCAATTTGGCCATGGCAACGGCAGACGTGTGAACCGGTGCGTTGTCGTAGCACTTTTTTCTTCGCCAGATGGGGTCGTTTTTTCTTTAATTCGGCGTCGAATCGGCCCAATAAATAGGCATAGTAAAGCCCTGTAATTGTTTTACCCTTCTCGAGGTAATCGATGTAGATCACACCTTGTGAATCCCAGAAAACGGTGGCCATAACTTTTCCGGCTGATTTTACAGTTTTCGCCTTCTTTGGAGCACGTTCCCCGGTCTGGATCCATTGTTTTGATTGCTCCTTGGTCTCTGGTGTGTACCAGTGGATCCAGGTTTCATCGACGGTCACAAAACGACGCAAAAACTCCGCTGGATTCCGCTTAAACAGCGCCAAACACGTCTACGATGTGGTCTCACGGTTGCGCTTGTTTTCTGGTGTGAGTAAACGCGGCACCCATCGCGCCGACAGCTTTCTCATGCCGAGTTCCTCGTGAAGAATATGATGCACTGTTCCTTCTGAAATGCCTACAGTGTCAGCTAGCTCCCGAACCTTCAATCGGCGATCTGCCAATACGAGATCATGGATTTTTTAAATGTTTTCCTCCGTAGCAGCTGTTTTCGGTGCACCTGGACGTGGTTCATCAAAACCGACGTACGGCCACGTGCAAACTCGTTGAACCAATTCTTGACGGTGGCCATCGATGGAGAAGAGTCACCGTACACAGCATCCAAGCGCTCTTTGATTTCGATGCGCGTTTTCCCTTCCAAAAATAGGAATCGAATCACCGAACGATATTGCTCTTTTTCCATTTTTGTAAAACCGATCGACACGTTCGCTTCCATAAGTTGTCAAATTAAAACAAATGAAGGGATTGGAATGAAAATTTGAAAAAAGAATTAAAAAAGAATGTGCTACACTGTGGTAAAACTCTTTTGAAACTACAGCGCCCTCTGGCGATGAGACTAGGTACTTATTGAATGCACCTCGTATGTCGTTAAAAGTACTAACAAGTTTTGTAGCCCGGAATCGAATCCAGAGCATTACCAATAGTTTATTACTAACTGAACTATCGAGGTCATCAAATACATAATTATTATGTTAATTCTTCATGTCGAACTAGAGTAACGTCGAGCTTCAGTGTGTCGCACTAGCGTGCATTCGTACTAAGGTGAGTCGCAGTACAGTTTTGTCGCACAAGCGTTAATCGCACATCCATTTGTCGAGTTCACGTAGTACACTCGAGTGCGAGTGAATTACGTGAGCTCGACAAATGGATGTGCGATTAACGCTTGTGCGACAAAACTGTACTGCGACTCATCAAAGTTCGAATGCACGCTTGTTCGACACACTGAAGCTCGACATCACGCTGGTGAGACAAACGATTGTGGGACAGTCGTTCGACACTACGGTAGTTCGACACTACGGTAGCGCGACAAACAATTATTGTGTGACAGTACTCGCAACGTACTTTACGTTGGTGCAGTATTATAGCAGTTTGACACTACCGAAGTGCGACAAACGATTATGCTATACTGCCATCTATAGATTTTAAACGAAAAATAATAAAGCAAAAAAATCATGGATATAAATAAAACAAACTACATTTCATTATAGGTAATCAAAACTATTTATAATATGAAAACGAAAAAAAAAAACAGCTGCTAAACAAAAATGATTCGATCAGATTTAAGATGAATTTAAAGAAATTATATATCATGAAAAAAGAAATAGATGATAATGTCAGTGAATGATTACATCTTTTTTAAATAACAAATATAGGACAGACCACGCAAGAATGGTAACAAGTCCATTGTATCTTTTTTTTGTAAATGCTTTTTAATTTGTTCTTCTTTATCTTGTTGTTTTTTTCTTCTTCTTGGTTCACTTGCTCCTTGACCTATAATCTTTTCTATTGTGTCCCTGGTCGTTTTTTGTTCTTTCAATATTTCTTCAAAAGTTTAAATACATTCCATTTCTTGCACCCCAAAAGTGCATTCCATCTATGGTGCCAAATTTCGACACAGTTTTGTGTAGTAGGTACCCCCATTTCGATGCTAGGAGCTACGGACCATAAGTGTGGTGGAAATTTTTTTCACCCTCAAACACCCAGGTACTACGGCTCGTTTTTTTTGTGTAAGTTCCTTCTACATAATACTTCTGAAACCACACACTTAAAACTTTCAGCATCTTTCGGCAGTACCTGTTCTTCAATAAGGCGGAAAGCTGCTGGAAATTCTTCTGGGCTTAAATAAGCCAATGCAGCTAAGTGCCTTATTTTGTTTGCAAAATCGTTGTCCCGTCCATATTTTTGTGCAAGTCCAGCAGCTTGCACATGTTTCCAGATGTTCTGGGTTAAATGAAAAAAAAAAAACAACCTTTTTGTAACGTTTCCGGGAAAATTGTCTTAACCGCATTTATAGCAGCGATTTCAAAATCTGTTAAAATAATTTTAGGCTGATGTACAATATTCATTTCGTTTAAAACGTAGGTGCGAATAATTTCTAATAATATAACATAACAGTGATGAGTCTTGTGTGATAGTAATCCATATATTAACGGCGCTGTTTTGTCAGAGGTTTCAGTGTGCCCTATCACTGCGTGAATGGTATATAACTGAGCAAACATCGCTGGGCATGTCATGAAAGTTCCATCCATCAACCAATATGGAGAATTGTGAAGGAATTTTAAATTATTCTTAGTACTGAATACTAAAACACACTCTACTTCATCATGTATATAATGTCCGATTAAATATTGCTCATCGTTAAACTTGGTATATTTAGTAGGCACTTTTACATCTGCAAGTCGCTTCGGCAAATCTGGGAAATTCTTCGTCCTAGCTCGATGAATAATCATTCGCTGCGCGTTATCGTTTGGAAGACTGTGAGCACTACTGTGTGGTATAGTTTGGTTACAAGCCTGGATAATTTGTCCGGGAGAATGCTTTCAGTAGCCTTCCGCTTCAGTGTAGTCTTCAACTTTAATTCTTCTTTTTTATCTGGATCAGGTTCATGGGTATGTTGACCAATATATTTACTCAAAAGTTCGTGCCTACCTTGTTTGTTCATTGTTTTAATATACACATTACATTGCAACAGATATTTTGCATTGCAACACCAGTAGTATAAATCACCACGTTGTTTGTTTATTTAATAATAATAGCCATCAATTTCCAAAATGTCCTTTCCTGTTCTTGATTTTAAGTTATTTATGATGGGCATATTCATTTTCGTGATAGAAGATACGTTTTTATAATGATACGGAACGGAAAATCACGATCAATCTCTTTACGATACTAAATGAAATGAGTGTAGTTTTATTTTAAAGCAAATATGAAGGTAGTTGTGCAAAAAGAAATTAACGAATTACCTTCGTTTTACTAACGTATATTAGGATTATTAGGTACGCACAACTACACAACAAATATTTATTAATTGCATTCAAATAATATCAGCGTTTAATTAATTATTGCAACTATTTAATTATTGTAATTCATATTTTTTACCAGTAAACTTATACCTACCTACTTGTTGATTTAACAATCCAACTTTCTGTCGAACTAATAATAAGGGTGCTATGCTCGTCATATCCCATACACTAACCCCGTTACCAATAAACGAAATATAAATAATATGGATACGTAGCGTAAACAAATACAGGGCCCAATTAAATTAGCTCGCAATACTTTGCCCACGTGTTAAGTAGCCGTCATTACATGTGACTAACAGATCAGTAATTAGAATTAAAAAAACATGCGCTCACGAATAAAATCATGAAATGTTCACACGTAGGTAATTTTAGGAATTACGAGGATCATTCAATAAATACTTAGCCTACAAAAAGTAAACGAAAATTTTGGAAAAGTGGCAATTTATTTTTCAACATAGTCTCCTTTTAGTTCGATACACTTAGCTCAGCGATGCTCCAACTTTTTTAACCCGTCCGAAAAATAGTTTTTGTCAAACTCTGCAAAATAGGCCTCCGTGGCGGCGATGACCTCCTCATTCGATCCATATCTATTCCCGGCGAGTGATTTTTTCAGATTAGGAAACAGAGAGAAGTCACAAGGGGCCAAATCTGGAGAATACGGTGGATGGGGCAGCAATTCGTAGCGTAATTCGACCAATTTGGCCATGGCAACGGCAGACGTGTGAACCGGTGCGTTGTCGTAGCACTTTTTTCTTCGCCAGATGGGGTCGTTTTTTCTTTAATTCGGCGTCGAATCGGCCCAATAAATAGGCATAGTAAAGCCCTGTAATTGTTTTACCCTTCTCGAGGTAATCGATGTAGATCACACCTTGTGAATCCCAGAAAACGGTGGCCATAACTTTTCCGGCTGATTTTACAGTTTTCGCCTTCTTTGGAGCACGTTCCCCGGTCTGGATCCATTGTTTTGATTGCTCCTTGGTCTCTGGTGTGTACCAGTGGATCCAGGTTTCATCGACGGTCACAAAACGACGCAAAAACTCCGCTGGATTCCGCTTAAACAGCGCCAAACACGTCTACGATGTGGTCTCACGGTTGCGCTTGTTTTCTGGTGTGAGTAAACGCGGCACCCATCGCGCCGACAGCTTTCTCATGCCGAGTTCCTCGTGAAGAATATGATGCACTGTTCCTTCTGAAATGCCTACAGTGTCAGCTAGCTCCCGAACCTTCAATCGGCGATCTGCCAATACGAGATCATGGATTTTTTAAATGTTTTCCTCCGTAGCAGCTGTTTTCGGTGCACCTGGACGTGGTTCATCAAAACCGACGTACGGCCACGTGCAAACTCGTTGAACCAATTCTTGACGGTGGCCATCGATGGAGAAGAGTCACCGTACACAGCATCCAAGCGCTCTTTGATTTCGATGCGCGTTTTCCCTTCCAAAAATAGGAATCGAATCACCGAACGATATTGCTCTTTTTCCATTTTTGTAAAACCGATCGACACGTTCGCTTCCATAAGTTGTCAAATTAAAACAAATGAAGGGATTGGAATGAAAATTTGAAAAAAGAATTAAAAAAGAATGTGCTACACTGTGGTAAAACTCTTTTGAAACTACAGCGCCCTCTGGCGATGAGACTAGGTACTTATTGAATGCACCTCGTATGTCGTTAAAAGTACTAACAAGTTTTGTAGCCCGGAATCGAATCCAGAGCATTACCAATAGTTTATTACTAACTGAACTATCGAGGTCATCAAATACATAATTATTATGTTAATTCTTCATGTCGAACTAGAGTAACGTCGAGCTTCAGTGTGTCGCACTAGCGTGCATTCGTACTAAGGTGAGTCGCAGTACAGTTTTGTCGCACAAGCGTTAATCGCACATCCATTTGTCGAGTTCACGTAGTACACTCGTGGAGGAGTTGCACGGCGCACGGTTCGTAAAGATGTGTCGAATAATTCGGCAAAATGTCTTGTCGTTTGGAAACCACTTGTTACATATTCGCTGAACATATGCTGTATCTGCGCCTCTTATGAGCTGGGGTCTTCCACTTTGCTTTCCACGGGCAAGGCTACTGCCTTCGTCATATCTTTTCACCCACCGACTCACAGTATTTCACTAAAACAAAAAAGGGGTACTGTTAGGCTACTAAGCAAAATACATACTAATATGTATTACCTACTATTTAGAAACAAAATTATTTAAAATAGAAATTTCACATATGTATTAAGTATAATGTTATTTTCATCGTTCTAGAATCTAGGAAATAAATTTACATTGTAATTTTATATTTTTATTCTATTTAGACGTTATGATATTTATAAAACATTTAAAAAATAACTACATGGATCAGCAGTTATACTTTTATTAAATAAATGTTTAATAAAATAATTAAATCATAATACTCACACTCAGTCCGGTTTCATCACATATTTGTGATATATAAAGTCCGCTTTTATGCAGCGCAATAATATTCGCTTTAATTTCTATATTTCAATTTGCTTACATTTTAAAATGAATTAGAAGAACGATAATAGATGAAACAAACGTCACTAGCACACAATATCAACCAACACCGTTCTATAAGTCGCGGTGAATGATTTAAATTTATTTAGGTTTCTGTGGGTATAAAGATAAAGTTTTACGAGTTTAGTGAATAAGACGAACAGAACAAGAAAGCATGGTCAAAAGTGATTTTTAAAACAATAAAAAGACTATCAAACACCGCGTGTGGGATTCGAAACTGCGACTCGCTGCGCTCAAACGTGCTAACCCAAGTACAGTAACCGCTAGGCTACCATGCCAATTACTCCAACTGTTGAATTTAGGAAATACATTCATTTGTGAACGTGTGTGTGTCTATAGCCTATAGAAATTGCTTATTATAAGAAGGTCGTAAGTTAAAGCGAAGTGTCAATCTATTGATTTTTTGAGATTGGTGCACCATTTGGGGAGGCTACTGTACTTGTACAACAAATGTTCAGTTTCTGTTTTTAAGGCTATCTCAATAGTTTTAGTGTTGGCTTTTTTGAACTCATTGTAGAAGTTAAGCGAGTATTAACTTAGCCTTAACAATAATATTCGCTGTCAGCCGTCAGCATTACGCAATAACTAGGTCATTGCTGTGCATCCGACTGGACGGCGGTATTTTGATGCTTAAGCACTTTTACACAGTGGTACGCGCGCGGTGGCATGTAACACAACTGCTCTCGGCAAAAATCGAACGCGATTTTGTTTATTTTGTTGACCTTCGTTATTATTAAAACAATAACTTTACTATGGGATCCAATGAGTAATAATACTTGCATTTTCCTTATTTCCGTTGTCATCATCATCATAATTTCAGCCGAAAGACGTCCACTGCTGGACATAGGCCTCCCCCAAGCTCCTCCACTTTAATTGGTTCTGCGTTTCTCGCATCCAGCGAATTCCTGCGGCCTTCACAAGGTCATCGGTCCATCTTATGGGAGACCTTCCAGCGCTACGTTTTCCGGTACGTGGTCGCCACTCCAGAACCTTTCGGCCCCATCGGCCATCTGTTCTGCGAGCAATGTACCCTGCCCGCTGGCACTTAAGTTTGGCAATTCTTCGGGCAATGTCGGTTGCCTTGGTTCTCCCGCGGATCTCTTAGTTCACGATTCGATCATCGAGACAGGGAAGTTTGGCACTAATTCCTTCTGCACATGTGGCTTCCTTGGTACCTCATTAACAGCATAACTATGTGAAAGTCTATTAACTGCTCTCAATGTTCTTTTTTATTCTTTTTTTTACAATGCTGACATATTCTCGTCATTGTTTGACACTAAACATCAATTTTAATATCAACTATTTTTTAGTGATTGTCATGTTAATCATGTCACTATGTTTAATTAGGTTCATTTTATTTATGTAGATTATTTTACATATTGTGAATGGGAGAACGTTGTAGGCCTTACAGACTGTAGATTTGTAGACGATTTTCTATTCTGTATTCGTCTAAGTACCTGGTACTTATTGACAGGCCTGCACTGTCCTCCCATACATTTTATCTCTGAAAACATTGTTAAAGCCAATCATTTTTAAAAGAGTAACCGTGGAGTTTCTTGCCGGCTCTTCTCCATAGGAAACAACATTTTGGAACCGTGCACCTAGCTTCTGACGTTTCATAAGTGCCCATGCAGGTTTATATGAAATAAAAATATTTTGATTTTGATTTTGATCACGTAGGAAAATTCTGAGCATAGCCCTCTCCATTGCCCTTTGGGTGACTTTTAGCCTTGTGATAAGGCCCATTGTGAGCGACCACGTTTCAGTACCATATGTCATCACTGGCAACACGCACTGATCAAAGACTTTCGTTTTGAGACACTGCGGGATGTGGGACGAGAAGATATTGCGTAGCTTCTCGAACGCTGCCCAGCCGAGTCGGAATCGACGATTGACCTCTTTCTCGAAGTTGGACCTACCTAACTGGACAGTTTGCCCTAGGTAAACATAATCGTCTACAACTTCGAGTGTAGAGTCTCCGATCTTCATAAGAGTGCGTGTTACATGGGCATTCGACATTTTCCATGTTCATTTTGAGACCCAGTCTTTCGGACGCTCTACTGAGGTCATCAAGCATTGTACTGAGGTCCTCCATAGTTTTAGCCATGACTACTATATCATCGGCAAACCAAAGGTGAGTGATGTACTCGCCATTGGTGGTGATGCCAATCTCTTTCCAGTGCAGAACTTTGAAGACATCCTCCAGTGCAGCGGAGAGATAACGTCTCCCTGTTTCACCCCTCGCTGCAGGAGGACAGGTTTCGAGGTCCGGTCCGGTATTTCCATACCTGTAATTATTTACGTAACGATTTTTTTTCTTACTCTCACAGGATAGAGAATAGAGAGGATTTAATATTTTATTTTTGTTGCCTTCAAATTTGGCATGCAAGTAGGTAATTTTCCGTTCCGTTATTTATTCCGTTTTTATTATTATTTCTAAGTAATCACAGCCACACGGGTCGATCGATCAGGTTAAGCTACGCTTGCCGCGGTTGGTCCATGGATGGGTGACCATTTTTACATACCAAGACCCCTCCGTGCCTCGGAAAGCACGTTAAGCCATTGGTCCCGGCTGTCATTTGTGGATCTTTGACAGTCGTTACGGGTCGTCAGAAGCCCGAAAGTCTGACAACCAGTCTTACCGGGGGTATCGTATTCCCCAGTGACTGGGTTGTGGAGGTCAGATAGGCAGTCACTCCATGTAAAATACTGGTATTCTGCTGCATCCGGTTAGACCGGACGGAACCGGAAGCCAGTTCCAACATAGTTGGAAAAAGGCTAGGCAGATGATGATGATGATCCTCCATCAATCATATATCAATCCACGCACAGCTCCTCGGATACTATATAAGCAGTGCGAGAAGACATTGTTTACCTGGATTAACACATAGGGCCTTTTAATCCCGGTCCCAGAACCGTGGGATATTTTCCGACATCCACGCGAGCAAAAGCTAGTTATATAATATGGGGTGACTGGTAATTAGTGACCGACATTTAAACACATGATTGTACTCATCATTATGAACAACTTTTACTATGGGAACAAACCCGAAATCGCGAAAAAAAAAATCGCTGTTACCTACATTTTGACGACCTATGCGAACATAAATGTGGGGAACAGCTGATTTTTTTTTTACCAGTCACCCTACATAAATGGTGATCAGGACGAGAAATAAGGATAAATTAGTAACAAATTTCACTGTTGGAAAAATACGCAACGCTCCGCAGATTTAAGCGAGACATTAATTTTAAAAAAGCAGGAAATAAAAATAAAAATTGAAAAATCCCCCGACCCAAACAAAAACTCTAAAAAGTTAAAAATATAATATTTATAGGCCTTTTAAGTTGAAGGTAATATTTTGATCAAAGCATTGTTTCCCTACCAACTTTATACATTATGGTACGCAATAAAGAATAGAGAATTGTCAAATCGGGGACGGTCAATGAAAACGCCAAACAGAGGCCCTAGCATTTTCATTAGCCGTCCCCCGACTTGACAATGCCTTGATCAAAATATTACCTTCAAATTAAAAGGCCTATTTTTTTTTTTAACTTTTTAGAGTTTTTGTTTTTAAATAAAAATATGGAAACAAGAAAAAAATATTTTAAGAGGTTGATTATTAAACATAATAGGTAAACAATATCATGCATTTGGAGGCAACATGGGTCTACATATATTGTTTTTAAAAAGATGCTTCCGACCGCATGAGACTTGATCGTCTTTTAGCAAAATTCGCCGGTTTGAGTTCAATTTACAAAATTAAATAAAAATGTAGCTCATTTATTATATCAATATTGAAATGATCTTTCATGTCGTGCATTAAAACCTATAGAAATACAGTATTTTAATCGTCGTAAAATAATGTAAATCAGGGAAAATAGTATATGGCCTCTTAACGACCTTCAAAAACCTTCATAAAAAACTTTACGTAAACCTACATCCTTGGCAAAAAAGGCACAGTTTTACAATCGTAAAGATGTTTTTCATTTAAGAACTTTGAGCAATGTAATAATTTTTGGAAAACGTGGTGAGATGTAAAGTTGAAACAACAGATGAATTATGCCCAAGAATGTTACCGAACACACTACTCTTTCATCACATGCTTTTGGAACAAACTTAATATAAACATATTCGTTCTTTTATTTTCACAGATTTTAGGCCATGTGGTTGTGAAATTCCTCCTCGTTATGTTTTACTACTACTACATTATCTTCGAAACGAAAAGACTTCTTATCACAGGGGACGAAGTGTGTATCATTTTATTTACCACCACATTATTTGAAGATTTTAAATGTCTCAGTTGTGTTTTTGGTTTGTACCACAATTAAAACATTTCATCAATCCAACATTTTCTAATTCGAAATATTTTTGTTTAGCCGTCGTTCTTTGGTGTCAATTCAGTTATTTTTCTATTGAAACATATAATGCTCATTATAATACACAGTATATACTGTGAGAGGTTCTACATAACTGTTGAGGAAGCTGAGACGGTGTGTTTACAGCTTATGAAGAACGGGAACTGTTCAAGTAAGGACGTTTTTAAAATTCAGGTACCACTTTAAATACTGGAAAGTGAAAGTTTCAGACACAAAAAGTGCATACGTGAATGACCGATAATAGGTTGAATAAGGTTACGGAAAGTTAAACATCTGATTTCTTCACTTACAGGGTGCCACAAACATCTCTGCAAGAACGTCATGCTGGCAAATCGATCGTTCAGTAAGATGACTGCGTGTGGCCTGTTCTATGTAGACGCTGCACTACCAATTTGTTTGGTAGGAGTTATCACTAATTACGCTGTTATATTATGGCAGTTTACTTTTATGTAAAATTTGTATAGAAAAAGAAACATTGTGTGCAGAATTGTATTTGTCTGTTTTTAACATAAAAAAAAAACAAATTATAAGGCATTTATTTATTCAAGAGAGAGAACTATTACATACGACAGCGCAGCACCCAAAAACACCCACCCTTCACTTTACTAAATTTTGGGTGATTAAATTGTCTTTTAGATGGTGAAAGTTTCATGGAAATACACCCGATAGTTTTTGTAAAATATAATAATAATAAAAAGTCCTTAAAAGTCGGCTGTCTGCGCCTGAAGGCGCAGACAGCCGACTTTTAACGACTTTGTACTGAAGATCACGTCTAAACGGCTTGTCTTATGTATTTGAAAAAAAAATATGTGAAATTAGACAATTTTCTTCGTCATTTGATATGTGAATATTTTAAATAATATTTTTATAACATAATGTAATTAATTGGTAAAGTAATGTCTATCGCGGACATAAAAACGATAATCACGCAAAAACTATCAGATGTATTTCCACGAAACTTTCACCATCTAAAAGGCAATTTAATCACCCAAAATTTTGTATACGGGTTTTCTTTGAATTGTGTTTGATAAATCAACATGGGTTGTTTTTCGAAAAATTTGATGCGCGTTGAGGCGGGGTCTCTTGCGGGCGACGGGCGGCAGTGCATCGCTGCAGGTAGCTGTCAGCTATCGTCGCCTTAAACAAATATTCTTGATAATAATAGTTGAATCGGAATACTTTTAGAATCGTAAAAGCTAAACTGAGCAATATTATAGTCTTATGTAGGAGTAGAGGAGATGGGCAGTCGGGAGACATGGGCACACCCGCGTTATGCCAATATAATCGTAGTTTTCATTTTATCTTTGGGTCGGCTATTTATTTTGTCACTGGCAACACTGACCATCCATAGACGATAGTCTGAAATGACAGATATGTCATTTCGTTCAGAGACGCACGCTTGTTGAGGATAGGTGCGCGTCAAAGTATGTTTTGTTGTGGTGTTGCATTAAAAGATACAATATTCGTTTTCTAATGTAATGCAAAACGATTTCTTGCTCTTTTAACTTTGTGTTTTTATTTAGTAGGTTCAATCCCAATGTATGAGAGTAGATAAAGTAGTGTATGAACCTGCTCATA
Source organism: Polymixis flavicincta (assembly GCA_949987655.1). Taxonomy (NCBI): domain Eukaryota; kingdom Metazoa; phylum Arthropoda; class Insecta; order Lepidoptera; family Noctuidae; genus Polymixis; species Polymixis flavicincta. The sequence goes on along the minus strand of OX465188.1, from coordinate 23,289,930 downwards.
GCTAGGTATTAAAACGCTCATGTGGTTAGTACCTACCATTTTGTACTCACGACTTTGTACTGAAGATCACGTCTAAACGGCTTGTCTTATGTATTTGAAAAAAAAAATATGTGAAATTAAACAATTTTCTTCGTCATTTGATATGTGAATATTTTAAATAATATTTTTATAACATAATGTAATTAATTGGTAAAGTAATGTCTATCGCGGACATAAAAACGATAATCACGCAAAAACTATCAGATGTATTTCCACGAAACTTTCACCATCTAAAAGGCAATTTAATCACCCAAAATTTTGTATACGGGTTTTCTTTGAATTGTGTTTGATAAATCAACATGGGTTGTTTTTCGAAAAATTTGATGCGCGTTGAGGCGGGGTCTCTTGCGGGCGACGGGCGGCAGTGCATCGCTGCAGGTAGCTGTCAGCTATCGTCGCCTTAAACAAATATTCTTGATAATAATAGTTGAATCGGAATACTTTTAGAATCGTAAAAGCTAAACTGAGCAATATTATAGTCTTATGTAGGAGTAGAGGAGATGGGCAGTCAGGAGACATGGGCACACCCGCGTTATGCCAATATAATCGTAGTTTTCATTTTATCTTTGGGTCGGCTATTTATTTTGTCACTGGCAACACTGACCATCCATAGACGATAGTCTGAAATGACAGATATGTCATTTCGTTCAGAGACGCACGCTTGTTGAGGATAGGTGCGCGTCAAAGTATGTTTTGTTGTGGTGTTGCATTAAAAGATACAATATTCGTTTTCTAATGTAATGCAAAACGATTTCTTGCTCTTTTAACTTTGTGTTTTTATTTAGTAGGTTCAATCCCAATGTATGAGAGTAGATAAAGTAGTGTATGAACCTGCTCATAGCTAGGTATTAAAACGCTCATGTGGTTAGTACCTACCATTAAAAACTTCGCCTTCACACTCGTGTTGTAATTTCCCTCACTATGCAACAGTTTCATAAACTACTATATGTAAGTTACAAAGATGAGTCACATTAGTTAATTAGACATAGATAACCATTGAGTTATTTTTTTTTTTGAGAAAAAGAAGGCTATAATCCCGACAAAGTTTAAAAATTTGATGCGCGTTGAGGCGGGGTCTCTTGCGGGCGACGGGCGGCAGTGCATCGCTGCAGGTAGCTGTCAGCTATCGTCGCCTTAAACAAATATTCTTGATAATAATAGTTGAATCGGAATACTTTTAGAATCGTAAAAGCTAAACTGAGCAATATTATAGTCTTATGTAGGAGTAGAGGAGATGGGCAGTCGGGAGACATGGGCACACCCGCGTTATGCCAATATAATCGTAGTTTTCATTTTATCTTTGGGTCGGCTATTTATTTTGTCACTGGCAACACTGACCATCCATAGACGATAGTCTGAAATGACAGATATGTCATTTCGTTCAGAGACGCACGCTTGTTGAGGATAGGTGCGCGTCAAAGTATGTTTTGTTGTGGTGTTGCATTAAAAGATACAATATTCGTTTTCTAATGTAATGCAAAACGATTTCTTGCTCTTTTAACTTTGTGTTTTTATTTAGTAGGTTCAATCCCAATGTATGAGAGTAGATAAAGTAGTGTATGAACCTGCTCATAGCTAGGTATTAAAACGCTCATGTGGTTAGTACCTACCATTAAAAACTTCGCCTTCACACTCGTGTTGTAATTTCCCTCATTATGCAACAGTTTCAGAAACTACTATATGTAAGTTACAAAGATGAGTCACATTAGTTAATTAGACATAGATAACCATTGAGTATTTTTTTTTTTGAGAAAAAAAAGGCTATAATCCCGACAAAGTTTATGCCAGCCTCGTAGTTTTTCAAAAATAAATGTATAGTAGATAATAACTAGGATCTTAACTTAAATAATTTAAGTAATGTAACTTATCAGCTAATTTGGATGTAGGTTAGGACAATAGCAAATTACATATGCCAACATCTCTTAACCTAATTCCCATTTCTGATTTCAAAGTTCTCCGTTCTGCCCCGACCCGAGCACATTCCACCAAAGCGTAGTCGGTGTCCTCTCTCATATTGTAAATCAGATAGTTTGGGGTGTCAACAACCTGAGTTTAGATATACTTGATTCGTTAGGGTTCGGTGCCCACAGTAACTGTTGACCAGTTTTTCTGAAAAGTATCTCCTTGTTAAAATGTAGAATGATCTTTTAATTTGACTAATGTATTAAGACAATTAATAAACATAGAAATTCATCATCATCTGCCTACTGTTTCCTAACATAGTTGGGGTTGGCTTCCAGTCTAACATGATTTACCTGCATGCCAGTATTTTACATGGTGCGACTGCATATCTGATCTCCACAATCCATAACAAAATACCTCTTGTTAAGACTGATTGTCAGACTTTCGGGCTTCCGACGACACGTAACTACTGTCAAAGAGCCACGAAGGACAGCCGGGACCAACGGCTTGACGTGCTTTCCGAGGCATGGAATTCCAAGCCCTGGTATATAAATATGATCACCCATCCACGGACCAACCGCGGGAAGCGTAGCTTAACCTGATCGATCAGCCGCTCGGCTGTAGATAGAAACAACGGTCAGTTAGAGATGAAAAATCTCCCTACTATAAATATGTTACCTGCCAATAATATCTTTTGTAAAGTACGTTGCCAAGACTTACGTAACGCTTTTTTTTTTTGAGGGCGTGTTTTACTTTTACTGACTAAAACCTATCCGTGTTCCTTCAGTTGCCTGTGTGCCAAGGTCCACGGTATCTCTTTCGAACAACCCGCACCCCTGGCAGGCATCGGCCCTTCACTGTTAAAAGAAATCAGAACAAATGCAGACCCAAGCTCCTAATTCTATGGGCACGCCACGATTGTGGCGGTAAGTCCCCTCTTTGAGGAGTGGCTTGAGAGGCGGCATGGCGTCCTCACCTTCCGCCTGACGCAGGTCCTCACCGGACACGGTTGTTTCGGGAGGTTCCTGTTTCGGATAGGCTGTTGCGGATAGCCCTGGCATATGGGCTAATGAAGGAACACGAGTGGGTTTTAGTCAATAAAGGTCTGAAACGCCCTCCTGCTCCACCCAGAGCGGGAGAAGTTATTTGATGATTTCCCACCAAAAAAAAAAAAGCCCCTAATTCTACAAGGCCTTAACTCCACAAACCTTACATCTTGGCCAAAATGTACGGCTTGGCCGTTCCAGTAAAACGTTTCGTGACTTTGGATATGAATTTTATTAATTTCTTGTCACCGCCTTCCGAAATTAAAGTAATTTTTCACTTTCTATTATTTTTCACTTTTTAGTTATAGTACCTACCCCACACCAATTCGAAATTTCATCATCCTTGGGTTCAAAACAATGCATATTTATGCGATAGCAGCAATCGCGGTTAATTTGCTGTCATTATTTGAAGAGTTCCGTAGTCTGTCTCCGAATCGCATCATCAGACCCATATGAAATGTAAATGGGATCATTTAGAAATAAACCACTTTCGAAAAAAAAAAGAATTTTCCAAGACGGTCTATATATGACGGAGTTATGCCCGAACCTCCACCTAACTCCTAACCGTTAGTTTTGTACCTTCCTCCATTAGATCAGTGTGATGAGAATCATCTCATGACACTGAGCTGATGGTAGGAGGTACAGTAGCAAGAAGGTACGGTAAGACATTTGCGTACGGTTATTATCAGATAACCGTACGCAAATGTCTCAATACCTTTAGAAAATATATGAAAAACATTGTTAATACCTATAACATTTGAGGGTTGCCTTCGATTTTCCTGGGATTCCATCATCAGATCCTGACTTGGTGCTAATTGGACTACCTCAAGAACATACTCTTTCAAATAAAAAAAGAATTTTGAGAATCGGTCCACAAATGGGAGAGAAATCGATGAACATACATTTAAAAAAATACAAACAGTCGAACATATAACCACCTCCTTTTTGGAAGTCGGTTAAAAATAACTTTTAATGTCAATAAAAAGCATAGGTTTTTGAATATTACGTTCCTCCAGTTTGTCAGTCTCAAAAATGTAGAAAACTCGTCATGTTAAATAATCTAAGATCCAATATTGTAAACTTGTACTGTTTATTAAACAATGAAGTAAACACTTTACAAAATAGTGAACTGCAACATTATAATGGCGTAGTTAGTGATAAAACTTATCATCACAGTTGCTAGCGTCGCGTCTACATAGAACACGCCACACACGTTCACTTTACTGAACGTTTGATTTGCTTGTAATATGTTCTTGCAAAGATGTTTATGACTCTCTGTAAGAAAATAAATAATAATTATTAAACAGGCTAATTTTGAATTCATTAGCAATATTTTGAGGTCAAATTTCCTTGTAAAAATATCAAACAATTTTTGAAATAAGAGGTATTTCGACATTTTGGAAAAATATTGTTTTACAAATATTTTAATTCTTCATACTTGGACAGTTCTTGTTCTTTATAAGCCGTATACACGCAGTCTCAACTTCTTCAACAGATATATAAAACTTCTCGCAATGTATGATATACATTATAACAAGCACTATATACTTTGAAATCCAACAGACAGAGTTCAGATTATGAAACATCGAGACCTGGAAATGAATAAAAAATTGCTACTGATTACTAACTTATGGGCTTGTGATAAAGATTATAAATCCAACTCTATGACTTGTAAACTTATACATAAGTAGGTACTAGATCCGTACCATATTTATATGGAGGGCAGTTTGAGCACCGAAAATGGTTCAAAATAGTTTGACATTTTACTTGACATACATTTTATGACTAATTTTTCCCACTGATGCACGCTCTGATCCATTACTTTACAGTATTGATACAATATGATAGATTTGTAGGCACTACGACCGTTCTAAGCAATTACTATTTTATCACGCCTTTGTTTCTGGCACCTAGCAAGTATCTCAGCTATGTGCATCATCATTCTCCTGCCCTTATTCCAATTTATTTGGGGTCGACGCAACATGTCTTTTTCTTCCATACTTCTCTATCAGTCGTCATCTCCGTAGTCACACCCTATCTCGGATATGTGCATAAACTAAAGAAAATAAAATGCAATCAAAAGTACTTACATCGTCTCCAAATGCTAATCGTTTAGACCTGAAGATAATCAGATAAAAGAAAAGTAAACTGCGGAAACATGTGTCTAGTATGTAGCCCAAAATCTGTAAAAAGTTACAATGTTTGGTATTTTCTTTACAAAACACTTCGTTGCCTTTCACAAGGAAGCTGTATATTTATTGTATGTTTACCGCGTCTGATGACGACTGCCTAGTTAAGTATCAAATGATTTGAATGTTGGTGAACTCATCGTGTATTCCCGTCTGACCCACCGTCATAGTTCCACTGGTGGGGACGGACGAGAATTTAATAAATAATATTATATTTATTCCCGTTCGTCCCACTTATATTGTTTGTAGGACGAACGGGAATAATTTACTATTTTATTTTTTAATTCCCACTGGCCCAACGCAATTTGAGTGTGTTTGTTCAAGTGTGAAAAAACATTTATTTAACCTAACTTTTAAAATAATTAATTTTATAAATGCAAAAGTGAGTTTGTTTGTTAAATACCAACTGACTTTAAATTCTTCAACGACTGTTGCCGAGGCTTATTGAAGGATAATGTTGTCAGTTGTTTGTAATCATGAATTTAATTTCAACTATGTTAGTGCTACAGATATTGTATTATTGTTCAATACGCTGTGTTAAAAAAAAAAAAAACTGTTGATCTTGAATCTCAATTCAACTAAAACGTTTCAACTATTATCGTTTTTTACTTCATCGAAGTCACGTCTGCAACTGTGTCAGTTGACCTGTTTTCAATTCGTTTTTTTTTTTCGTTACTCCGACGTTTCATATGGTCGAAAACCTTTTTACCGAAGTTGCACTTAGCCGAAATAACATTTGTTTGAAGTATTATATTTCCGAACATTCATTATACCACTGTTTTAATTACCATATTTTCATTTCACCAAACGCCTAGAAAGTTCGTGAACAAAAGTGGTTTTAAGTGGTCCCAATAAGAATCATACAAACAAAGATGCTTGCTTCAAGCTTGCAGTACGTAAGCAGGCATGCAGCATGCAAGCAGGCACGCAACGTGCAAACAGGCATGCAGCATGCAAGCAGGCATGCAACATGCAGCAAGCATTGTTTCTGTCACGGCTCTGGCGCTACGGGGTTTGGGTGGCCCCACACGAGTTTATCTCACCGCAGTTTCGACTTGCTGGCCGGCGTCGCTGGCCAGCCTCAGCCGCAGCAGCGGGCCTTCAAACCACCTGCTCCTCAGCTCGCGGGCCGCCCCACCCCTCCGCGCCTACGCGGGCTTAAATTACACTCTAGGGGTAGAGCAGACAAGACTACGTGAAGTCGTTTATGCAGCGATTCGTTTCTCACAAAATTTTGTAGCATAACATATTGACTTTTTAGAAACTGTTTTTTTTTAAATTTAATATAGAACATACTACCAAGTCACCGGCTGTAAATTTGTAACCAAATAATATTTCATAAAATGTGTTTCGGTGTGATGAAAATATGGCAAATAAATCATTTCGCGAATGAAAAATGTTCAAAAGAGGCTTCGGCAAATAGCAAAAAGTTATTTTGTAAATCGGCGAAATATAGTTCGGTAAACTAATACTTAAGACACATGATACATCGATGATTTAAAAATATGTCAAATAATGCATAGCAGTGCAGTTGCGTGCATGTTTTTCGATTGTTTTGAGTCAGTGGAATCGACCGCTAGCTGTCGATTGTTTCGAGTCAGTGGAATCGACCGCTAGTTGTTGATTGTTTCGAGTCAGTGGAATCGACCGCTAGTTGTTGATTGTTTCGAGTCAGTGGAATCGACCGCTAGCTGTCGATTGTTTCGAGTCAGTGGAATCGACCGCTAGTTGTTGATTGTTTCGAGTCAGTGGAATCGACCGCTAGTTGTTGATTGTTTCGAGTCAGTGGAATCGACCGCTAGTTGTCGATTGTTTCGAGTCAGTGGAATCGACGATTTTTCGAATCGGTCACCGAGTCTCGCTCGGTCCCCGAGGTTAGTCGATTGCATGCATCGGGTCGAGGCGCATGTTAGTTGGAGACGAGAGCGTGCCAGACTCGAGTCGAGCGAGCTGCGCGTAATTTGTGAACGTTTACCTTTACTTACGATTCCCTGTTTCATTTTTAACTAGTTTTTAAATTCATCAAAATGCCACGAATTTTTAAACAATCGCGCTAACCAACCAACTCGCGAAACCCTAAACCTTCGAGGAACAACTCTCGACTCGAATAAACGCGTCATGCGCCAGTCGCAATAACAGACCGAGTCGGAATCGAGTCCAAGTCGAAACAATCGAGAACCATCGAGATGTTCGAACAATCGAAACAATCGAATAAAACCTCTCGCCATCGCGCATCGCTACTTTACTGGGGCCAATGGCAATTAATAATAAAATATTAAATTATTTGGGTTAAAATATTGATATATTAAGTATTAAATCTCCGTTTGTTCCACTAGTTCAGCCATACTCAACCTTTTTATAAAGGGGCCACAAATACATTTCAGTCATAGGGTCGAGGGCCACAAGCAAAATTTATTTAGGTCTTCAAAACGTAATTCCAAGTTAAAGATGTAGTTACTTTATTATTGAAAAAAAAAAAGTTTTAACAAAGATGTTAATATGTTTTAATGCGATTTTTGATACTGTGAACACTTTTTCTATGTTCTATGTTATTTGGTATGGTTGTACTGTGAACACTTTTTCAAAACTTATCAAGATCTGGCTTGTCGCTACATACTATATACTTTTATAGCATCGGCTCACATTCCCGTTCTGAAACACCCATTCTCTGATAGGCGCGAAATTTAAAATGGTTTACAATAAATTTGTAACTTCAGATGGGCTAGTAACAAAGGCCCGGCGGGCCGCAGGTTGAGCATAGCTGCACTAGTAGGTACCTAGTGCCAACCTGGTATTTATCTTATCATTTTCAGACAACATTCTAAGATCAATTATGGGAAAAGAATCATGAACTTACCGTTATTTGGTAAATTATTCTATACAGATTGTAAGCTTTTATAATATTATCGTATATCTCAATCAATTTGATACATTGTTCATTATTTTCCGGACTGTAATTCAGCATCAGTATATCTTTTATAAATTCATCGAGATATTTTTTTATTAGTATTATAAGTAAGATGGCAACAACATAATTTACGTCTAGTGCGGTATACATTAAGTCACAAATAAAGTCAATGATAATCTCAAGCAAAATCATGTCATCAAAAAACAAAAAATAAACAGCATATATGGACATATCAAAAATAATAGTAGAGCATATTGAGATCCAGTTCCATAAAATGTAACTCCGGATACTCTTACTAAAATCGATGTTCTTATGGATAGTTTGGATCTTCAAAATAAGAGTGACGATATTGTTCTTATGCAAAAAATTAAGAACGAACAAACTTGTGAAACCGATTGCATGAACAAGGTAGTAAAGAACACTAAATAAACGAATGGTCAAATTTTCAAAACGTCTCATTTTGTCATTTGAAATATCTACTGTTAGTACGCGATAGATACACAATGTATTCAGAAATAAAGTATAGCAAAACGATAGTAATAAATAAGTGTTTCCGTTTGCATAAATGTGATCACGTTTTATGCAATATTTTGAAGAGAAAAACAAATGAAACGCAAAATTAAAAGAATTCGCTATTCTTTGAACTTCTTTATCGAGCTCATTATTTTTTAGCACTTGTATTGAGGGTTTCAGAATAATTTCTAGTTTGTGTGACATTGTTATCATCTTCACCCGACCACTGTTCGATAACTGTGTAATTACAAATAGGGCTAACATTTATGTTTTACTCATTACTCATATTACGAATTTTTTGATAACATAAAATGTTTGCCCTGCTACATTAGTCAAATTAATAAGTATTTTATTTTGTACCAAGCACGTGTGACACGATAAACTAGGTCAATATAGGATAAACTAAGTGCGCTCACGATTCCGATCACAAGGATATGAAAAATAGTTATTTGTGCAACAAGAGAGCAAAGTCGTTTTTTGCTGCGAGTGCTGATTTTGAATCCTGAGTGTGGCGCGGGATTCAAAGGCACGAGATGCAAAAAACTTTGCTCTCGTGTAACACACATAACTTTTCACTTCAGCAGCGAGAACACTTTAGGAGATAAAATAATAAACAGGAATTGATTGAAATAACTATTTATAGTGAATCAAAATAATTAACATTGTAGGGAGAGGTACCAATTCAATAAAATGGAACATTTTAAAAGTTAAAACTTATTCAACTCTTTTCGCTAGCCACGAAATTTTATTCCCGCTTTTTTATTTAAATTAAGGCGTGTTCGGAAATAGGAGTCATGATATTTTATTATTCAAAATATATTATTACGTAACATTATTGAAACTAGAAATAAATATTTACAGGTTAAATATCAGTTTTATTTGCAGTAAATACTTATTTTCGTTTAAATACAACAATAAATTAAAAATTCAATAAATTACACTATAAGACATAATTATCTTTTTCAAAATTTCTTTAGTTAGTACGAAATTCCGAACGTGTTTGTCTTTGAGGTCGAATTCAAAATCCGAACTTCGAAAGGGCTGGTCTCTCTCTCTTTCTAATGGCTGGAAAGAGATAGAGTGTGAATGTTTCGAATTATATGATTAACCCAAGGCGGAATAAGATATTCGCGGCTTTCTGAAAACAAAAATTAAAAAGTTACTTTGTCTCACTCAGTGAGATTTCAGGCAGCAAAACCTTCATGTTTGAGCTACTGAAGTAGTGAAAACAATATTTCATTAAGAGGACTTACTAGTCGACGTACACATTTAATTACTAAAGCTTATCGACCCCTATTACATACACGGGACTTACACATAACTGGCAAAATAAGGACGTACTATCGACACATCTCTATATAACTCTTCGGGGAATAGCGACGTAGTGTTACGTGCGTATATGTATTTAGTGTATACTATATCGTAAAAAAGCGAGTAGCAACATAGGTGCCGATATCGAACAACGAAAAGTATTTCGATTCCCATTCGCTCAACATCGAAGGAACACCGTAACAATCTGGAGAGACAAGCAACCCATGGTTTTGGAGTCGAAGCAGCATCCTATATATTGGCGTCGCTTGTTTCGTCAGAAAGTTTTTGTGTTCCTTCGATGTCACAAATTTGTGCTGACAAGTTTGTTTGCCTTCCAAAAATGATCATCTATCACGGGTGATTAATTTTGCGGTACTTTTTTTAGAAGTTTATGAAAAAAAAAAAAAAACTATTTCATGGGTCATCGTTGGGCACGCTACAATTGAGGCGGTAAGTCCCCTCTTTAAGAAGTGGATTGAGAGGCGCTACGGCGTCCTCACCTTCCGCCTGACACAGGTTCTCACCGAAGACTGTTGTTTCGGGAGGTTCCTGTTTCGGATAAGGCGAGAGGTAAAGCCCGGGTGTTACTACTGCGTGGATCGTCCGGAGGACACGGAGGAGCATGCGATGGAGGTCTGCCCGGCTTAGGCGGAGCACCACCATGTCCTCGTGGAAGCGACTAGCGGCGGCGTACCCTTGCGTCCGGCTCTGGTCTAGGCCATGATGCGGAGCGAGAGTGCATGGGAAGCCGTCACATTCTTCTGCGAAGCAGTAATGTTCGCGAAGAGGAAGGCGGCACACGTAAGGGAGAGGTATTCTTATTTAAATTTCCTCTCGGCCCTCACGGCCCTAGTCACCGCAGGAGACGCCCTGGGCGTCGGGAATCCCAGGCCGATTCCCAGCCATCGTAGGCGCGTGCTTGCGGATGGCAAGTAATGGGTAGCTCGCTGTCCGATAAGGACAACGACCGGGTCGACGGCGCGTTGTATTCCACGCGCGCCTCAAAGAGACGTCATTACCAGTGGTGGGGTCCGCAAGGGCCGATGCCTACCAGGGGTGCGGGTTGTTCGAAAGAGATACTATAGACCCTGGCGCACAGGCAACTGAAGGAACACGGGTGGGTTTTAGTCAGTAAAAGTTTGACAGTCCATCCCGCTCCACCCAGAAAAATGGGTCATCTTTATCATCATGCAGAAGAACTATTAATTACATTTATGTTTTAAAGATAATTTCTTACAAATGTTGACCATAACTGCAGTTAACTTTTTTTCATTCTGTAGTCAATTTTCTATGAGGCGTCTGTGCATTTTGGGCCTGAAATCGAAGACAGTGACATAAGTTTTGTATTGATTTTATTGTTGCCACCCGAATAATAATCATTTTGATGAAAGCATATTTTAATGAATGTATAAAAGATGTCCTGGTGTTGGTTGTGTGTACACAAAACCACTGAATAAAAATGTATGAAATAATTATTTTATTATAAACTAGCTTTTGCCAGCGGCGTCGCCCGCGTGGAGGTCGGTATATTATACATTATAACCCTTCCTCTTGAATCACTCTGTCTATTTATGAAAATCGCATTAAAATCCGTTGCGTAGTTTAAAAGATTGAAGCGTACAAACACGAAAAGCGACTTTGTTTTATACTATGTACAAGGTTTTGTGCTTCCCACATCCGGCGGATACCCGCGGCCTTCACAAGGTCATCGGTCCACCTTGTGGGAGGCCTTCCCACTCTACGTCTTACGGTACGCGGTCGCCACTCCAGAACCTATCGGCCCCATCGGCCAACTGTTCCGCGAGTAATGTGCCCTGCCCACATAAGAGAAGACAAGACCGGGCGAAGTGGCGGAGCTTGGGGGAGGCCTATGTCCAGCAGTAGACTTCTTTTGGCTGAAATGATGTTGATGATGATGATGGTGTACAAGAAAGCTCACAGTTTGTATAAAACTATATTCCAAGATTCTAGTTTGGAAAATTTAAATAATCGAAGTATATCCTTACAGTGAATCGCAAACTTATATACAAGTTCAGTAGGATGTCCGTCTATGGTCTGTTGTAAGTACTATGATGGGAGTTATCATTAATTATGGTCTCGTACTATCGCCGTTCACGTTTATGTTACAAAAAAATCTTGAATCGCGACCACGATCTGAAGCATGTTTATTTAAAAGCTTTTAAAAAAAAAAGTCATTTATTCAAATTAGGCTGAGAATTAGCACTTTTTGAACGTCAAAAGACAGTCCCCCAAAAACGCCCACCCTTCGACACTTCCTAGTGCTTTAGCTGTGTTTTTGTTTGCCTGCCTGTTTGGCTAAACTTATAAACCAAATTATATCAATCATCGCTTTTCAAGAACGTTTATCAGTCATCTGTTTCTATTTCAAAACGTACCATGACTCTAACCAACCGAACTTTTATAAATCTACTTAATTTCTTTATATATAGTAACTAATGTAGGTATGGGTCCCGACTAACTAGTTGTAGGTCGTAAGTTCCAACCCAAGTACGCACTTTACTTTGTGTGTTTAATGTCATCACTACTGCTCTCAAAAAGGTTAAAAAAAAACATTGTCAGGAAACTAGTATGACCTGGGGCGAAAAATTCGAAGACATGTGATATCTGCCAAACCACAATGCTGGCCCATTGTGGAGGATTATGACCCAATCCCGTACACATAGAGGAGTCTTATGTTTCAGCAGTGGGAGCACCTATGTTATGACAGTTCATGGCCAGGGAAAGCAGTTATGAATGATAATGATAAATTATATTGTTTGATAAATGAAGAACATGACACAAAGAAAGTGTCAGGTATGAATGTGGATGGGTGTAGAAAAGGGCAAGGACAAGCAAAGGTGATTATTTGAAAGATAATATTGCTATAAAAGAATGGAAAGAAAAATACAAAAACGAATACATTTAGAACGAAAAATTCCGAGCCTCCACTTGATTTTACTGTCTTCAGAGATAAATTCATCCGAAGCAATGAACAAAGTGAACAACTTCTTTGCTAACGTTGGTAAAAACCTGGCTAAAAAATCGTTACATTTTAATACTTTATCCCCACAAGAGACGACTGCGACATCCTCTATATTAAATTCTTTTGTTTTATTAGATACCGACGTTAACGAAGTTGTAAGATTACTATTCAGGTTAAAAGATGTATGTGCTACTGGGTGGGATGAAATATCCAATAATGTACTTAAAAGATTTAGATACAAACTCGTCCCTCCGCTATGTTTATCTAAAGGAATATTTCCCAAGCTCCTTAAAAAAGCTATGGTCACTCCTGTTTTCAAGTCTGGAGATAAAAACTGTGTGAATAAGTACAGACCCATTTCAGTGTTAACAGGACTCTTAAAAGTTTTAGAAAAAAATATTAACTGTAGACTGATAAAATATCTGGAAGATAACAAACTACTTTCAGATAATCAATTTGGATTTAGGCCCGAAAGATCAACTGGCCAAGCAGTACACAAATTAACTAATTATCGTCATCAGCCTATAATGTTCCCACTGCTGGGACACAGGCCTCCTCTCGGTGAGAGGGATTGGGCCGTAATCCACCACGCGGGCCCAGTGCGGGTTGGTAAATGTCACATGTCTTCGAATGTTTGGTTCTAGGACATGCCGGTTTCGTCACGATGTTTTCTTTCACCGTTTTGTGAGCAGTGGTGATGAAATAATTTACACAAAGTAAAGCGCCTTTCTGGGTTCAAACTCACGACCTCGACTCGTAAGTCGCAGCCGTTACCACTTGGCCACCACTGCTCTCTAACTAATTATATTGCTACTCTAACAATCTAGATAGTGGTATGCACACAATTGGTATCTTTCTAGACCTCGCCAAGGCCTTCGACACTATTTCTTGTACTTTACTTTTGCACAAGCTTGAAACACTAGGGATAAGAGGAGCATAACTTCTACTTTTTGCTGACTATCTCAGCTATTAATCTATATAAATGAACTGTGCAGCCTGGCACTTCCAAATGGTATCATAATGTCTTATGCTGATGACACCGCTCTACTGTTCTCAGCTAAATCAAGAGTTGAGGTCTATTATGAACATGCTCAAAATGGTTTTAACATAGTGTCCGATTGGCTCCATAATAACATCCTAACATTAAATGCAGATAAAACAAAATACATTTTATTTGCAATGAGAAACACTAATATACCGCTTACTAATCTAAACATTTACGCACATAATTGCAGGACGTCCGCTGACACTGCATGTTCTTGCACCACTTTAGCTAAAGCTGACCATTTCAAATATCTAGGTGTCACCATTGACTCGAATCTAAATTTCCGTAAACATATCGATTTACTATGTACTAGAGTGCGCAAATTAATATATGTTTTTAAGAATTTACGGAACATAGCCGACTATAAATTAATTAAACAGGTTTATTTAGCTTTGTGTCAATCTATTCTTAGCTATTGCATAACTTCATGGGGTGGTGCAGCAAAAACAATTTTACTCCCTATAAAGCGTGCTCAAAGAGCAATTCTAAAGGTTGCTACCTTTCGCCCATTTAGATTTCCTACGCACCAGCTCTACATTGCATGTAATGTACTAACAGTTCTGCAATTATTCATTCTAAGCATAGTACTACACCAGCACACTGCACTTCCTTTTGACCAAGTACCTTCTGACAAGAGAAGGAAGGATTTCGTTTGCATAAAGCCTCAAACTAGACATGCGTTTGCTAATCGATTTTATGTGTTTTTAGGTCCTTTTCTGTGTAATAGATTTAAGAAATGAATGAGCATCTATAGTTTAAGCTATAGAAAATGTAGTACTATGTTATCAGAATACTTAGCGTTACTCAATTACACAGACATAGAAAAACTTCTAGAAATTATGTCATGATGATAATTTATTCCCTCGTAGTTATTTACTTTTGTAGTATTTTCATGGGCTTAGTTGTAGGTATTAATGTTTAATTACCAATATGCTTTATCTCGTAGTTATTTATAGATTATTTTTATATACATTTAATTTTAAATGTTAATGTCCTAATTTAATTGAAATGTAAAGTGATGGTCCGAAACACAGGTTTGAATAAACCTAGATCGGGTGGGTCGCTACATAACATTCTAATTCCGGAACATTATCACTTGCACTTGTAATAAAATATTTTAGAAAAAGTTTATTTTTAGACACTATAATTGTATGGGAAATTTACTACTGTTGACTAAATGTACCCTTTTGTATCCGTTTTTATTAAATAAATTTATTATTATTAAAAATAATTTTATTATTATAATATATTACTTGAACGTATTTTTTTGCTACCATTTTGGAGCAAGCTAGTAGCAAAGTAACTTTATGCATTTAGTAACAGTAAATAAGTTTTGTCTACATTATCATCATTATTTTTGGAATAACGTAAATAAATAAAAACAAGCAATCAAGAAAAAACCGGAGAAATGGAACTCGCGCTCTGGGGTCAAAAACAAAAAAAAAAACTTGAAAAATATTTTTACTTATTTAACAAATATTCCGAACGGTAGTCGTAGACTATCGTTGTAATCGTTGAAAATAATAAGGATATTATTGATCATCATTAATTTTGTATCCTTTCAGAAAAGTAAGGAAAAAATGTGTAACGCCCGAATCCCATCTTAGAGATTGGAGCGCGTGTTCAGAATTTTTTATTAAACACAAAATCTAATTATATTAAATACTGGCTGACCCGACAGACGTTGTCCTGTCTTACCTATGAATATTGAATTGGTATTAGCTATACAAACCTTGTCCTGACAATAAGGAATATAGAAAAAAAAAAACATCCAATTTGGTGCAATTCAGAAGCTATGCGCGTACATACATTTCGGCGATTCATTTTAATTATATAGATTGTTGATCGTACTACCAAAACCGCCAAAATTGATATCCATGTCAACTTATAATCCAAAAATAACATCCGCCATCTTAAATTAAAAATGAGTGATAAATTCGTAATCACTATCCCCAAAATATCCAAAATTGGTAACTTGCATGGTTATAGAATTTTACATAAAAACTACACTCTCTGTGTTTGAGTAAAATATGGATAAAAATTCGTAATCACTATCCTAAAATATCCCTAATATTGATGGATATGTCCACATTTTTATTTAAAAACCATATTGAATGACAAAAACGTGTGGGTTCGTGGGGGTGTGGGGTACCAGCGTTAGGAACGAAGTTCCATGCGCTTTTTCCTCAAGGATAATAATTTTTAACCTACATCTAAATAACATATAATGCATCTTTTGCGAATTCACTCAAATTGCAGCACAATACATCAACCCTCTCGTGAACCTCGTTCACCAAACGCATGGCTTTAGTGAGAGGAGTCTTCGCCAGTAGGTTGGTTCTGGCTGCATGCACAGCAAGCAGGGGCGGGTGTCGCCGCCTCCACACAAACCGGTCAGGCACGCAAAGTTCCAGGTGCCGCAGCACTCCCGGGTTATGCGCCCCATCACTCAGTAGCTTCACTACATACGCTGTGAGTGCAAAGTCCCGTCGCACCTTTAACGCATTGTACCCTACCATACCCAGAACAAATAGTTTTGGATACATTAATGAGTAAAATGGATACACCCCTTATAGCTTGAAATACAAGTGTCTAGTGAACTTATTTTGAACACGTTCCAACATGACTCTATATTTCAATTCAATTCAAATTGTTTTATTCGGGACAACATAGGAACCAATTTTGTTAGTAGATACACACTTTATACACTAGGATTAGTAATATATTATTATTTAATTTAATCAAAACACTTACTGAGTAATGTACTTGCGAGGCATTTCATGCGCACAATGATTCCGCATGAGATGCCTCAGTACAGGAGCTCTCGGGTCTTCAGCCACGACTCTCAGGATGCTGTTGCTACCCCCTCGAATTCTCCTCACAAGCGATGCCACCTTTTTCCTCATGACAGCATGGAAACCATCAGTACGCGATTGGGCAAACATCCCCGAGGCACTGCAGAAACGAGGGAGTTTCAACATCATCCTGAAAACATTATATTGGACGCGCAAGGCATTTAGCGTCCCCCGTGAACAATTGAACCACAGACTTCCCGTGTACAACCCTTGACAGTAAGCTTTAAACAAGGTTATTTTGACCTGATCGGTACAACGAAAAAATCTGCGCGCCAACATGTTCCCGCGCATTTCGCCTCATGAGAAACCCATATGAGTCAAAAAATCAAAATGAAAATATTTTGTTTCATATAAACTTGCATGGGCACTTATGAAACGTCAGAAGCTAGGTGCACGGTTCCAAATTGTTGTTTCCTATGGAGAAGAGCTGGCAAGAAACTCCAAGGTTACTCTTATAAAAATAATTGGCTTTAACAATGATTTCAAATTACACAGATAAAATGTATGGGAGGACAGTGCAGGCCTGTCGATAAGTACTACGTACCTACTTAAACGAATACAGAATAGAAAATCGTTTACAAATCTACAGTCTGTAAGGCCTACATCGTTCTCTCATTCACAATTTGTAAAATAATCGACATAAATAAAATGAACCATAATTTCCATGACAATCACAAAAAATAGTCGATATTAAAATTGATGTATAATGTAAAATAATGACGAGAATATGTCAGCATTAAAAAAATAAAAAGAATAAAAAAGAACATTGTATTTGAGAGCAGTTAATAGACTTTCACATAGTTTTGCTGTTAATGAGGTACCAGGGAAGCCACATGTGCAGAAGGAATTAATGCCAAACATCCCTGTCTTTAACGTAGTCTTTTATCTTATAATATGCTTTTTTGATAAGGACACGTTTGATGTTCAAAGTGACTCCTGACTAGCGCGTTACACAACACCTTGAGTGTCGTGATTTTGGTATACCCTTGAGCCTGCCTGAGTACGAAACCCAGGTTTCGGTATGCCTTCTTACATATCTTATTGATATGCTCACGGAAGGTTAGTTCAAGATTATCCCTAAGTACGAGGTACGAGACCTGGGACACTCGTTGCATCGGCGCATCCTCTACCTTGTATTGAAAATACAAAGGAGCCGGGCGCGGGTGTAAGATATCACCGAGCATTTGGCTACATTAAAATGAAGTTTGTTGCCGATGCTCCACTCGATCACTCGGTTCATGTCGTCCTGCAGGCGTTCACAATCCGAATGATCCCTAACCTCGAGCAGCAATTTCAGGTCATACATACATACTCAGCCTATAATCGTTCCCACTGCTGGGACACAGGCCTCCTCTCCATGAGAGGGAGTGGGCCGTAATTTACCACGCGGGCCCAGTGCGGGTTGGTAGATGTCACATGTCTTCGAATTTTTGGTTCTAGGACATGCCGGTTTCCTCACGATATTTTCATTCACCGTTTGAGAGCAGTGGTGATGAAATTATATATAAACACAAAGTAATGCGCCTGGCTGGGTTCAAACGCACGACCTACAACTCGTAAGTCGCGGCCGTTACTACTGGGCCACCACTGCTCTCAATTTCAGGTCATCTGCAAATAATAAACAAGTCCCATGTCTGACGACTTCCGGTAAGTCATTTATAATTATAATAAGCTCGAGAGACTGCCCTGGCTCACGCCGGCCCTAGTGTAATACGGGCGAGATTCACAGCCATTGCAATCTACATATTGCTGACGATCCCTCTTATAGCTAGCGAAGAACTGCAGCAGAGGCAATGTACATCCAATTTTCGCAAGCTTCCTTAATAAGACGTCATTATCAACCGTATCGAAGGCCTTTTTATCATCTAGCTAACTCTAATCCACTGATTTTTGCAATTTGGTCTGGAAGAAGAAAAAACCGTGAGAATATTAGACTTTTCTCCATTTACATCCGAATTGCATAAAACGAAAATACAAAAACAAAGACTTCCGAAAATTAATTTTTTATCAGTTACTTACGTGATTGCAGTACATAATCTGATTGATTAAATCTATCAAGGCATTCATCACATAAAAATTATCATCATTATTGAATTAGCTTAATGTTACGAATAATGTTCTTTTTTATGACTTATATATGAAAAATGATGATTGAATCAATCGGAACTGTCGTGAAAAAATGATTGATTGAACACTAGCTTTTGCAAGCGGTTTCGCCCGGGTTAACCAATATACACACAATCGGAACTGTCGTGAAAAAATGATTGATTGAACACTAGCTTTTGCAAGCGGTTTCGCCCGGGTTAACCAATATACACAAAACCTTAACAAAGTATACACCTAAACCTTCCTCGTGAATCATTCTGTCCGGCACTCTCTGTCTGTCACTGTGTTTGTCTATCTGTCTGTTCTGTGCGGTGAAAACCGCATGAAATCTCGTTCAGTAGTTTTTGAGTTTTTCGCGATGAGACAGACGCGGCGGGGGGACTCTGATTTATAATAATTAGTAAAGAGGTTTCTCAATATAATATTTAGAATACAAATTTCAATGGAATAAATAATAACATACATAGTAAATAAGACCTTTCTAGTTGATCAGGAAAAACATTAGAAAAATTTATAATATTGTTCTCTTATCTATACTTCTAAATCTCTATCTCTAAATATTATAAAGAGGAAAGATTTGATTGATTGTTTGTTTTGTTTGTTTGCATTGACTAAGCTCCGAAATTACTGAACCGATTTGAAAAAATATTTTACTGTTGGGAAGCTACACTATTCCCGGGTGACATAGGCTATATTTTATCCCCGTATTCCCACGGGAATGGGAACTACGCAGGTGAAACCGCGGAGTGCTGCTAGTTGTTAATAATTTAAGCAACACAAATCAATAGAACCTATGTGTTGTCATTTTAGTTGATTGATGACAATAATATTATTATGTAATTTATCTACAAACACAAAACACATGTTTAACAATCAATAATCAATTAATTGTTTTTGTCTGATGTCGTTAATAATTCAATAAAAAGTAGCACAAATATAACATAAAATTCAATTAATCTGCGTGCCTTCCACCAGCTATGTTGGAATCGGCTTCGATTCTATTATAACCGGATGCAGCTTAATACCAGTATTTTTCATGAGGTGACTATAAAATAATCAAAAGTCATTTTAAAATTAAAAAAAATATATTTATTAGAATGCTTCATAGCATGGTAATAAATACAAGAGCCGAGATAATAACTATATTACCTTTTCAAAATAACCATGGAATATAAAACGACCAAATTCTTTCCATTTAATGCTAGCTTCACAAAACAATATTTCATTAAAGTAAAGTAAAGTAAAATTAAGACACGTTTTTTTGACACCTTAACACAACAAAGAAAATATAACAAAATAAAATGAAAAAATTAATGAAGAAAAGGTGCAGTAAAGTAACCCTAGATCCCACACTTAGGATACCCTGTGTCGTGGGATCTAGTTAATTCGAAGTTATTAGATCTATTACAAGTGCATAATTTGGATGCTTACTCTAAACAACATTTAGACTTATATTATCTATAAGAGACATGCGAAATTACAATTATAAGGTTTGTGTAGTGTGTAATGTAGTGTAGTTTGTATGTATTTGTAGTGATGTGTATGTATGTGTAATTATGTGTTAAAGGGATATGATGCGCCTGGGTGAGCATTCCTGAAGGATTTAAAGTAAGTGAGTCAGGAGAGCTTCAGTCCTTTCATAGTCCTGAGCTGATAGCCACTAAGTAACTTTAATTTTACAATTAACATACATTAATTCAAACTAGCCTGAGATTTGACTGTTTTTGAACGTCAAAATTACATAAGACAGTCCCCCAAAAACGCTCGCTCTTCACCAATTCCTAGTGCTTTAGCTGGGAAGAAGAAGTGGCGCAACAAACTCCCCAGCAGCACAGTTGTCTGTTAAGTTAGAAGAATTTGATTCTAAACAATAGTAGGTACGACTGCCCATTTGATTTCCACAACCCAGTTACTAATACCATACCCTTTAGTAAGCATGGCTGTCATATTGACAACCCGTAATGACTGTCAAGGGTCTACGAATGACAGCCAGGACCAACGGCTTTACGTGCTTTCCAGGGCATGGAGGGGTCTTCCCGTATTTAAAGACGGACATCCACGGATCAACCGCGATAAGCTTATCTAACGTAATCGGTCTACCCGTTCGGTTGTTCTTGCTTTTATTTATTTATTTAACCATTTATGTACACACTAAATAAACAGACAAGAAGATAAGAACAGAAAAATAGGTACAGAGGTGATGCTTATTTCTAAAGAAATCTCTTCCAGCATACCTGCAATAGGAGAAAAGATAAAGAGATGTAGACAACGTGTGTCCTAAAAGGGAAAATAAACTACATTTATAACCAAAACCAATAATTCACTAAATTAATTAAACAAATAATAATAACTAATATAAGCCAATCAATTTAACATACAAACTAATTAACATAAAACTAACTTTAGTCGGCACGGTTGGCGCAGTGGTTAAGCTATTGACTGCTGCGCTGCTTGCCGCGGGTTCGATTCCCATACCGAACAAATATTTGTATGAACTACAAGTAGTTGTTCCGGGTCTGGCCGTTTGTGTATGTGAGTTTAAATTTTTGTAAACGCACCCACAATACAGGAGAAGTTCCTAGTGTGGGGCAAAGTTTAAAAAAAAACGATTACCAACAAAAAAAAAAACCGGTCAAGTGCGAGTTGGACTCGCGCACCGAGGGTTCCGTACAAACCTGTGGGTATATAAGTAAAAGTTCAAAATTGTCAAAAATATTTTTTTTTATATGACGAAACTAAAAATTTTCGGTTTTCGTAATTTTTCCTATATCTGTACTATAAGACGTGACTTCGTACAAAATTTCAAGATTCTAAGTTCACGGGAAGTACCCTGTAGGTTTTGATTCCCGTGCGAGTTTCGAAAATTTGCGGAATTTTGCGGCCTAAATGGCTGTATCTTTTGATTGCGTTGACTTAGAAGGTTGATTTTTCTACAGCTTCCAGGGACAGTAGAACTAAGTATCATATAGAAATTTCAGTTTGATACCTCCACGCGTTCCTGAGAAAAACGGTCTTGACAGACGGACGGACGGACGGACGGACGGACGGACAACAAAGTGATCTTATAAGGGTTCCGTTTTTTCCTTTAGAGGTACGGAACCCTAAAAACAGGATAATATAAAAACATCATCATTATAATCATCATTTCAGCCGAAAGACGTCCACTGCTGGACATAAGCCTCCTAGGTTTTTGCCATTATCGCCACGCTTGGCAGGCGGGTTGGCGATCGCAGTGTGGTGATAAAATGCATAGAGACCGCTGCTGCCCATTCTCTAGTAACCCATAGCACCCACGGGAAGAAATGGGATGGTGCTATTCTTTTACGTCCATGCTGGTAGAAAATGAACTGATTTTTTAGTTCTGTAAATAGCAAGGACCACTTCAGCAGGAAATCTTGGGTACGATTCCCAGATCGGGCAAAGTGTGATTGGAATTTTGTGTTTGGATTTTTTCAGTAGCATTCCGGAGTTACCCGGTTGATGGCAATAGTACATGGGACTTAAACAAAACTTGCGAAATTGAGAGTACAAGAAAGAAAGAAAAAGTATTTATTAGACTCGCACAGGAATATCACAAACTTAATTACGCTGTACAAAATTAAATAAAAAATGGTAAAATAAAAACAAATTCCCGTAGGAGGCCAAAAGGCTCTGTCTCAGTATGGTGCTGCAATATTCAAAAAGTGTCGCAGCGCTGGTATTCTGATAGAGCAACCAAATACATGCGCAAGTTGCGCTGCTGGCGGACTTGCTTCAGGCTAGGCCTACCTGCCCTCCCCCTGACGGGGACATAGTGACTACCAATGGTTCATAGAGCGCGCTGTGATGTCACGGACAAATACAGAAAAAAAAAATACTCTAGAGACACCTCAACCCAATGCAAAGTTTTGAAATATGATCGGTGCCACACACTTTTTTGAGTCGTCTTAATTTGGCACAGCCGGGCGGTCAAATCTAATCCATTTTGACACTGAATCGTGCCGACCCAAATAAGCGTGTAGAACGACTTATAGATTACATGAGTGCCAAAACGTTTTAATTTTTACCTGAATGCGCCAGAAAGAGGGTTATGTTTTACGAGTGTAAGTATTTTGTATGTGGATTTATTTGGTGTAGGTACTGTATACCCAAACGGCTTCATTGAGTCTAACTTGAGAGGCGTAGTTATATTCGACTTAATCGTGAGAGTGACACTGGGTATATTTAAATTATGAAAATTAAAATGGCAGATTTTTGACGCTATAATAAGTCTTAAATTTTTTTTCTCTCAAATCCTATCGAGTGGGGTATCAAAATAAAGGATGTCATAAACAGGTCTTAGGTAACGTCAAAAATAATTATATTAACTGAAAAGTGTAAAATGAAAATAAACTCAAACACATTGTTAATCTTAATTTGTTACATCAATTCATCAATTCTAGTACTAGGTACGAGAACAATCATTAATAACCCTTCGGTTTTATAAGGTAAAGTAACTGTCATTATTATTATTAGACATACTTTACTTTTGTGTTTATTTATTTATATATACTTTATTGTACACCACAAAAATACATAATAAAAAAAACAAGGTACACTACAAAATATACAATGGGCGGCCTTATCGCTTTCCGCGATTTCTTCCAGGCAAGCTTAGCATGGACAGCCTGGACATAAAATGGGGATGTTATTGGCGCAAATAATAAATATACATATACTAAAATAGATACACAGAAATATACAAAACTATGTAATAGATACATAAATATACATACATACTAAATATATAAGGAACGAAAATAAATGAAGACTTTAAATTACAGTAAGGTATGAGAACAGATCACAATGATCCTTCACGAGTCTTTTAAACACGAATAAAGACTTCAAGTTATCTGATGACCTTAAAATTTTTGTGTGGAAGTCATAAAGAATCTGAAAACGATTTTTGAGATAGAGAGGGGTGGAAGGGGAGAAAAGCACACTATACAAAAGGGACAGAATGAGAACATTCCGGCGAAGGAGAATTGGTAACCAATACCAGTAATCTCATGTTTGGCAACATTTTTGTGTGGGCAGGGCTTTCGAAAATAGGACTAACAAAAGGAAAAATTACCAAAATATTGATCTAAATCTTCAAACAGAAGTTTTTCCAAATTTTGTTGATAAAGATGTATAGGCCATATTTCTGCCGTTTACTCCATTGCAAGCCATTTTATTAAGTCCAAATTATAGCATCAAGGACGATGTCTTAACTGCGAATAATCTGTTCAATAAAGTCCTGTTACTATGCGGCACACTTGTGCATGTTTTTATTTCCGTTTCGACTCATTCACATGTACCTATAAGTAATTTATAGGTAATATAATTACAAAATCTCTAATATTTACAAAATATAACAACTGAATCTACAATTTTATGTGATGATCAGTTTAAATAGTAAACGATTGATATAATTTTAAAACAACTAATTTTTATAAGCATAACATACATTCAATATAAATCGGTTAATATACCACTCAAAAGACATAAAACCTAAATAATAAGATAAAACGCCTAGTAATGCAGAATACAAGCAACCATACAGCATGTAGCATGTAAGAAAGCGTGCAGCAAGCATGTAACATGCAGCAGGCATGATTTCTGTCACGGCTCCGGCGGTCCCATGCGAGCTTATCGTCGTAGATGTGTTTCACGTTCACCACCGTGGCCTCAGCCATGGCGGCGAGTGTTGAAACCACCTGCTCCTCAGATCGCGGGTCACCTCGCCCCTCCACGCCTACGCGATTTTAAATAACACTCTAGGGGTAGGGCAGACAAGACTACGTGGAGTCGGTTTTGCAGCGATTCGTTTCTGTCACACCGCTCCCGCAGCACGCTCAATCAAATTAATCGCAATATGAGAAAAGCGGTTGGTCGACTCTTCACTTGACCAAAGGGCTGGCCTATTGTTCGGACAAACAACGTGGCAATGCTGCCAGCCTTTTGGGCACTTTTCCCATTGACAACGATGCGGACGTATTTTTTGATGCCTTATGATTATTTTATTTTTATATACCTGTTTATATTATAATTTAAAGTTTTAAATAAAAAGTTTCTATCGCATTATTAATTATTTTAAACGATAGGCCTCATGATATTCCCCCCCGAGTGGGTTCCCGCATTGTCGTTGCTGGGGGGCTTAGTAACCGTGGTCTCCCATCCACGGTGAAGCCAAGAGGAACCCAACGGTGGGGCCGCTCGTCAGGGCTTTTGCCTTCAAGCCATTGACGTAGCGGCCAAAAAGTAGGTTGCGGTGAGGTGCACCGCAACTGAGGTGGGCCGCGATGTCGAATGGGAGGCATCGCGGCTGAGGGTTACGGGCTGCGGTAGAGGAGGAGTGCCGGTGCTTCTGAGCAGCGCTTTTCCCTTCCGTGGCCTGGACGGGGCCGCCACCGTTTGATGGCGGACGCGGTGGGGCCGCAGGGGAAGAGGAGTGTCGGTATAGCGTTGGCCGCTCTCCCTATCCTCTACGGCCGAAAAGTGGTAGACGGGACGGCGCGTTGTGTTCCACACGCGCGCCGTCAAAGATGTCAGCAACCACAGGTGGGGTCCGCAAGGGCCGATGCCTGCCAGGGGTGCGGGTTTGTTCGAAAGAGATACCACGGCCCCTGGCATACGGGCTACTGAGGGAGCACGGGTGGGTTTTAGTCAGTAAAAGTCTGACACGCCCTCCTGCTCTACTCAGCAGGAGAAGTCATTTGATGATTTCCCACCCAAAAAAAAAAAAAAAAAAAGGCCTCATGATATTCGATTAAATAAACGTTATATCAATATTATATACATATTTTAAACGATAGGCCTAATGATTTTCGATTAAATAAACGTTATATCCAATAACGTTATACGAAATAAGTTTTAGAGTATATAAATGTTATATCTAAAGAAATTATATCAGCAGTTGGTATAACTCACGTTTATTATATATCTTGTGAACGTTATTGAAATGAAAATATACCAAATAACTTTATATGATATGAGACGCACCCCATTCGCATAGCAGTCTGATACTATATACTGTTGTTAAAATACAGTTCTACAGTACAATCCATGAAATCTGCTATTTTTTTTTCATATTCTTCATTAACTTGTGATTACTCTGAATCAGATACGTGACAGATACGTGTTGATCGTTTTGTCCATTCAACATGTTCATGTATTTCTGAATAATGAGATCAGCACGAAGCGTTCAACTGGTTATTTTAATTCAGTTTGACGCTAATATCGTTCATGTATTTCGATTCGTAATGTTGCTTGTGGATAAGTCAATCTATGGAGTCATCAGGTTTTACACTCGGTCAATGATAACCGAGACGAAACGTGTCGCAAAAGGTTATTTCAAACGTACCTCCAAATATTAAAAAGTTACCAGATTTATAAAAATATTCATCAACCAATGGTTAGTAACTTTCATTAGGAGTAGGTACCGTATACATTTTATTATATTAATGTTTCACACAAAAACAATTTGATTTCGGGTTCTATACTTTACGGTGCATAATGTATTGCATACGTTATTATATGTTTAGATGTTAATAGAAATTTATCAAACACTAAACAGACCTGAAGATCGTGTACGAAATTATTTTTATTTTGAAACTCTTACTGTGCTTTTCAAACATAATCTTGTAAGATTACCAAAGCCCATAAAAAAAAAACTCCTATTTGGGAGAAGTGATTATAAGAGTCGGTCGGACAGAATGTTAAAGTTAGCAAACCTGTCAATACCGTTATATATTTCATTGATCCCGGAGACTTGTACTGTTTGCACCTGATTTGTGTTCATTTGATAACAATAAGCTCACTCCCTATTAAATGACTGGAGGAATATGGGTTTATTATAAATACACTTCTACCAAACTCTCACGCCTGAATTTCCCGAACGGTAGGCAGACATGTATAATATTGTACAACTGCAAACTTCGGTGCCCAAATAATCATATATACAGGTTATTAACTCCGAACTGACTAACAATAGACAAAAGTCTCGTTAGAAGCAAAGGTTCTACTGGAAAAAGCTCTTTCCTTTGGTTTATATCGTATGGCTATTAGGTTTTATCTGCCATCTGCCCTATCCGTAGTTCGCTGCCAATTCTCCTTTTTTTTATTTCAAGAAATGCTAACATTATGTTATTTTTTCAGCATGTAGCAACGTCGTCATCAGTGCTAATTTGTATTTGGTTAATTAAAAAATTGATGTTACGAACTATACCGAGTCTGTACTGCGAGGTGTTCTATTTTGCTGTGGAGGACTCTCAGGACACATACGCTTATATTCTGATGCCCAATTGTACAGGTATGTAAGAATGTAAACTAAAACAAACGTTACTGACGAACAAAGCAACATTGAAGCAACTAATGGTGTATAGTATCAATTACTGATGAAGAAAAGAAGTTATGCAAGAACGTGAGGCGCATGCACCGCATGTCGTTCAGTAAGATGCACGCCTGAAGACTGTTCTACGTAGGTGTGTCTCGAGTGTTGCACCTGGCAGGGCTTCTCACTAACTATACCGTCGTGTTACTGCAGTCCGCATTTCTGTAATCCTAGTATCATTAAAGGTTTTGCGTGTTTTTTTGTTATTAAATAATACAAAAAGTTCGTGGTAAATTCTATCATTTTGGTTATTTTTCCGGATGGAAACAGTTTTATCAGTTTTATCAGTGGTGGCCCAGTGGTAACGGCAGCGACTTACGAGTTGTAGGTCGTGCGTTCGAACCCAGCCAGGCGCATTACTTTGTGTAAATAATTTCATCACCACTGCTCTCAAACGGTGAAGGAAAACATCGTGAGGAAACCGGCATGTCCTAGAACCAAAAATTCGAAGACATGTGACATCTTAAACAATTTTATCTGGATTGTCAATTGACACTATGAATTATTATCACTATCATCTTTATTATCTTTAACAAAACATCTTGTCGGCGCTTTTACCAACCTTAAGATCGATATTGAAGTCGTTTGTGTATACGAGTATAAGTATGATACGATATCTAATAACAGATACAAAAAATATATTGAAATCTTACTTATATATTTTTGCACAGCCACGCTTAGCTGCATATATCCGTAAAACACAGATCAGATCCAGTACTCACATGTAAAAAATAACAGAATATTAAGTTTGTAATTAAATACTGATAACATAACATTATCTCATAAAAATGGCATTACTAATTAGTATCGTGTTGTTGTGTGCTGTAATAAGTGTGAATTCGTCGACGATGGAGCAAGTAAGAGTAAGCGAAGGCTTACTGGAGGGAGAGCTGGTGCATAACGAATACGGAGGCACGTACTACAGCTTCAAGGGAATACCGTACGCGCAGCCGCCACTCGGGGAACTGAGGTTCAAGGTAAAGATTTATCAACATTCAGAATGACTGCATCTTAGTCACTGTGACGCTGAGCATGGTACGCATTTGATTCGTAAGTCTGGCTAAGTCTTATTGTTTTTGTCCATTAGAAAATTCTCAGAATGCCTAGAATTGGGCCCGATTAATTGCATTAGACTTGCCCACAATTATATCGGTGTAAAAAAAAAACAACTAGCGAAATAAGGGTTCGCCTACTCTTACATACGCTTCTACAGAACCCTTCCGGCAAAACACCGGACTTCACAGTAATGTCTTAATTTTTATAATATAAAATAGCGCTTTAATGAAATACAAACACATCTACATAAACCAGTTACCAATTTCAAGAAACGTAATTATTCTTTACAGACGGCGGACATGGTTCACTCTGCACAAAAGTTACGGTTAAATATATGTATATCCTCAAAAGAATTACAAATTCACTTCATTCAAAAGTTCGTCTAATTAATAATTATTTTATTCAGACTGCTCTATATACGTATATAACCATATTTTGTACGGAGCGAACCGAATCCCGATCGATCCAAAGTTAAACGTAACAATCCTTTAAAAGTAACAATCCTGTACATGCATCGATCGACATCAAAAGTATTTTACAAATACAAATATATCAACTGTATTCTCACAACGCGTCATCATTACTTCATTATAATTTTCAACCAACTAGGAATTTTGGCTACTACTAGACAGTTACATTCGAGTGTACTACTTGAGATCGTGTTTTTTTCGACTCAAAATAATGCAAGTTTCTGTCATTTCTATTTTAGAAACCCAACTCCGGATGACTCTTTGGGCGCAAATTGGACTCCATATTCCCTTGAAAATCAAGAATACCTTGACATAGGCAACGAATTGCAATCCGGTAATGCACCGGATGGCGAAGAAATACAATTCTGGGAAAATGTTTTAACTGAATTCGGGCTAAGATTATACTGAATTGTGCGTTGCAGTGTAATTGTGTTTATTTGATCATTTTATCCATGGCCTGACGCTGTTGATTGTTAATTAAATGTTTTCCAAAAGTTAATTTTATTTCACACTGACTCAATAGATAAAATATAATAGAGCAGGGTAATTGCGTATCACACTAACGGTAGGAATAGATTTCATTTTGTCAATTCAACATCATTCATTGTGTTGTTTACATTGAACATATGAACCAATGGATTAGCAATATTCTTCAAAATGATTCAGATTCCGATTAATAGTGTGTTACACAATTATTGTGCTGTACACCAAATGTAACTTAGTCATTTCTTAATATGAACGGTTTTATGCGTTCCGTAGTTTGTAGTCAATATGTTTCATATTGATGAATATAAGCATGCTTTAATGCTTGATATGCTCTACAGGTGCACTTAAGATATTGTTGTTGTATTTGAGAAACCTGGAAACATTAAACTAATAATTCGTTTAACATAATTACATTGATGTGTCTATTTAATATCATGACCATCGATTATTCTACCAATTGTGCGCCAGTAAGCTACAAAAAAACTGTGTATGAAAAATGAAGAAACAACGTGTTTTCGTTACAGATCATACTGTGAACGTTCCTTTAAAAAATACTGTGGATAAAGATGTGCAGTCGATGCTACTGCCGTTCAATCTCTTGCACTATCTCACGTTATGTCCTAACTATCGCATCAAAGACGACGTTATAACTCCAAATAGTTCAATCTCAAAGTTTGTGTCAATTGTTGGAGCACTGGCGTTCAGTTTGTCAACCGTTTACCGCTGCTCTACACAATCCTTTTACAAACAATATCTAGGAGACACTACGTATATGTATATCTCTGCCTCTTATGACTGGGTTAGCAATTGCTTGGGATTCGCCATTAATTTATTCACCGGAATCATTCCAACCAAAAGTTGTATAGAGTTTGTCCTAACATTTCAAAAAGTGCACAGATTTCTCAATGATGAAACAAGAACTAGGCGCCTCATCATTTGGAATTGGATTTCTGCAATTGTAGCACTGTTTGGCTATAGCTCTTTGCTCACTTATTTTTTAATCAAATTAGATTGTTCTTTAATGAACATGTTCAGTTGTTATTTTATCGTTTTATTTGATTTGAAACTATCTTATTTCGTTCGAGTCTTGAAAATGTTGGAAGATAAAGTTATTCTGTGGAATATTCAAGCTATAAATTCTCAAGTTATGGGAGACACCCTTGGCAAAGACTTTAACAAGAAAATGTGTCAGGCTTACTTTGATATAATAAAGTGTTACAAAATCCATAAACACTGTTTCGGCTATTTCGTAAGTGACTTGTTTTGTTTTCATTTCTTGAAGATATTAAGAAATAAGCCTCTTAACGATTTTTTTTAAATTTTCAGGTATTTTTTTACACTGTACAATTATTCATTCACGCTTTGGTTTTCATTCAACTGTCAATCGAAATTTTAAAAACAGGAGTGATTAATTTTGTGAGTTTAGTTTCTATAGTTTGTTTACATCCTTCACACCGCCACATAAGAAACCATGGACGTCACATTTGAAATCTGTATAACAACAGTTCAATAATTACTATCTGACCAAATGACCCAACCCATATCGAAGGATGCTCTCTTTTCAATTGAGGATAAGGAACTGTTTCACCTGTTGCTTCGCTCTAAACTGGTGACCTTGACATGATCGTCAGCTCAGCCTTCCCATTAAAACTGAGTTATAGAAATGTGATCAGCTTCGTGTTCACCATCTCATTGCTTAAAACAGAACATATCTCTGAGTGGGGCAATTTTATTTTTAATAAATGTGATTTTAGCATCATTCGTATTTTGTAACATTTACAGGACTCAGCAATTATAGCGTCGATGTCCATATACGTTTGGGTGATAAAAGATTTGTCATGGCAAACTCTACTGAGCTGGGAATGCGAGAAATTCTACATAGCTATAGAAAGTGTTCAAGATACTGCTGCACTTATTTTAAAGTCTAACTGTCCAGGTACGTTCCTAGTAAATGTAGTATGTAGACCCCAAGTGAAAAAAATATTACATCAAGGTTTACAAAGAGACTGCACGCAAATAAGTGACTGGTGGCGCTTAGGCTAATTAAGTGGACTGTATTTTGCGATGCGGAACCAAATAATTGTCAAAAGTTTGGCGACAGGTATATCGAGTTGCGGTGAGTGTAGAACAATAGAATACAACCCGAAATAATTAGGGAGGGAAGCACATACGTTTTACGGGAGTCACGTGCTCGCATACTAGCCGATGACTAGTTCACTTTTCCAGGTTCAGGGGCAGATGGGATTCAAGAACTGTCCTCACACGTTGTATACAAACAAACTGTTGATTTTAAGTCTTAATTTCTTTGCTGGACTGACGCCATGTGCTCGCGGTGCGGTTCAATCCAGAAGTATCTTCACGACAAAATACCGGGGTGAATCTTCTCATTCACCCTCATTCACTCGCGAGGTATGTGCGGGGAAGGGTGGTCTAGGAAAGCGGATCATGTTTTGAATGATGACGGAACCAGTGATTAAGACGGTGTTCTACAAGGCCGAAGGTTTTCTGAAGTTCGATATAACACATGAACGGTTGCGTACTGTACAGTTTAGTCCAGAGGAGTTTTTAGAGAGTTTGTTACATGGAACTTTAACATAAGTAACGATGTGTAGGTACACCACGGCTTTATGTTATGGGTTTTTTTATTTTTTCACTCTACATTTTTGAAGGAAGTTTTTACCCACCATGGTATGTCAGCCTCATTATAACTTAAACTTGCTTTAAGCTACACCTACCAATACAACAAACATGATTAATTTCGAAATAAATCAGTAAGTAGGTTTGCCATCTCAGGTGAAGGTTGCGCTAAAACTTTCACATACGGACCAATATCATATTTGTTTACTTTCATTCTGCTCAGCAGTGTCTTTCTATCCTTCTTTGTCTTAGTACACTCCATAAGTAGATGGTGAAATTATTCAACCGTTCCGTATCTTTCACAAATGGAAGAAATCACTTTCTTCATCAAATATTATCACCAGATTTTAAAGGTATTTTTAGGGTTACAAGTACAGCTGCTGTATTTACAGGCACATTTAAGCTCTTATGAAATGACTCTTATTTGCAATCCTCTAGGTGAGTGTTCCTAAGTTTCCTAGAAACAATGGATAAATGTATTCGTAATATAATATTTACATGGAAACAGACTTAATATAGTAATAATACTCGTAATATCCCAACCGCGGTTTCACTACGACCGATGTATAGTGTATAAAACCTCAAACGGTTCGAACATAATATCTCCCAATAATACTAATTTTTTTTTTTTTTTTTCGTTTGAGGTTTTCCGCACCTTAAGCGCCTCTAGCATAGTTCACCGTACTCGGAAGATAGGATGCCGCAAGGATGTCAACAAATATTGCATCCCACATCCAAAACCTGCATAACTTCTAAGGCATTATGGTCATTCTGTCTGTCTCTTCCCAACGTCGCGAGCCAAGCCGTTGAGTTCTAAATCAGCTGATGATAAAATCACGATGGATGTAGTCATTAAATGTCGACGTGCCGTGCTATCTGGCCTGCGCTCTTACTGCAAGATAGGCAATGGTATCCGAGGCAGTCTACAGCAGAAACATTTATTAAAATAGATACCTACCTAGTGTCCTTAAACTGAAAAAGTTAATATGTAAAATAATATTCTTCGAAGATCTGATACTAACACCTGTCCAGTCTGTTCATAATTCTCCACAAGTACTTTTAATTTATCTTACCCGTCTTCAGTCTCTTCTAATATTATCAGCGAAAACATTTAATTTGCTTTTCTTCACAATTTCTAACTATACCTATTCTAGCTGTAAGTTTTTTGAAGAAATGAAATAACGCAAGGCGTTTATTGACGTAAATTTTTTGAGCTGTGGGCTAAAATAACCGGTGCTTGGAGCCCTGACACAGCCAAAAAGCGACGCGGCAGACCCCGTAGAAGATGGACGGACGAGATGGAGAAAACATACGATAGTCTCCGGACTCTTTCGATCCCAATCGAAAGAGCTGGAAGTCATGGGGCGATCTTTGCTTAGCAGAAGGATGATGCGGGCTAACAGTAACAGTTACTTTTTGAACTGCGGAGAGAGAAGTTACAGTTGTTTTCAAATCTGATCCCTTTTTAAACGCGACACTAAAAGTTAACTGTACTCTTAATTTATTGATCCATAAAGTTATAAACATTCGACAGATGACAAGAAACTATGGAAGAACTTACTGCGCTTACATCGAGCAACATTCAGCAAGATACGTGTATGTGGTCTCTTCTACATAGACGCTGCGTTACAATTGAGTTTGTTGAGTCTTCTAACTAACAACACTATTGTTCTGCTACAGTTTGCTATTTTGTAACTCATGTTTTATTAAATCGATGTTTTGATAAGTCGCTATCCTACTAATAATATAAATGTGAAGCTTAAAAGAAAATACTTACATTTAATTGTTTTAGAAATGTAATACTAATGTAACATATCTCACTAATACTTTCACGTGTCAACATTGATCTTTTGATCTCTCTTATAATCTATGACTCACTTTAAAAGCACGTAAACAAAACTGATCCTTTGTCGATGTTCTCTCGAAGGTCATGTGCATAGAAGCAACGGCCAACTGTATGTACGTGTACACTATCAAACATATCTGATTATATCTTTCATTCCACATAAAAATAAAATATTTAGGTGTATATTATATCAATACCCACAAGATAGTTGCATGTATACTGGGTGGCAGGGACCATCGGCGCACAAACTATAACCATGACTTCAGCTGTTCATGGTTTAAACTACCTAGCGTAGAAATTATCCATGATTGGACTATATGATCCTACATATATGATAGTGTAATATTCCTGTATGACCGATGTAACTAACGGATGGATTGACCCCTGCAGAAAAAAGAAAGTTCAAAACTAAAACCTAAGTATGTACTACAAAAACGCCAACTAAAAAGTATAAACAAGATATAGTAACAAATTAAGATCGTAGTAGGGTTTTACTTTTAACTTACTTTTTATTCATATATTTTGGGGTAAGTTATCATTAAGGATAAGCCGCAAATGGAATTTCATACCTATGATTTTTTGAGCAGCTACATATTATACATATACAGCTCATCCCGCCATCTCTTTCGGGGCCTGCTGAGTCGTCGTTTCCTAAGATTTCGGATCTATTGAGTTGTAGTTTTTGCATTTATGCCTATTATATTCAGTGTTTGTATTAGTATTATTAAAAACAGAGTGAAACATCATTGTTTTATTCCCATTTTTAAGGTTTTAAGTATAAAATCTAGATAACCAAATTCAGTATCTCAGTACTATTTAAAATCTTTCATTGCAAATACTATAATAACATTAATTCTTCTTAGCGTACCGATGGCAAAAAAAAAACAAACATCTTTGGCCTAAAAATCGGCTGCGTGAACTCTGCTCGTTGACGCAGTCATAAGATCGTCAAATGCACAAGTAAAAAGGCATGCGGCGCAGGATGGAACGTAAACCATTGACTGTGGGGAGGTGCCGCATACGCACTTGAAATCTGAGCAAGATCTGAGATTAAGGTAAAATATTTTTGCTTCCAGAACACTTGTATTAGCTATAATCCATCACGTTGGCTGCGTTTCATGTGACGTCATTTAGTCTACAACCTGTGTGTCTTTTACTATTTATCTATGAAATAAATTACAATTTGCTTAATAATCATACTACAGGCATACTAAAAAAGACAAAAATCTTTCTCGGTTCAAAACATTTTTATTTACGATTAAAAAATACAATGTTATTGAAAGGAAAACTGTAATAAAACGACAGTGTATGTAGTGATGAGGGAGAAGAAATGTAGTGGTTGTGAGGCATCTATGGTGAACAGACCACAAATATTTATTTTCTTGAAGATAGCCCTGTGCACGCGTTGAATGTTCTTGAAAACTCTTTTCTGTGTCACTGAGGCGTACATGGAATAAAAATGAAAGTGAAAAGAAACATTAAAATAGTCGGTAAGTAATACCACGGAGCTTACCTGAGACATTGCTTGATGTCTCCAACATGGAACATGTTAGCTGAACTTCACTCATGGCTGTATAAAATCTTTCACATTCCACGCTCAAAGATATTTGTAAAATAATGCTTTTTAGTAGCCAGGGTTGAGATGAAAGCACTTGAAGAGCAAACTAGAACCACAAAAATAAAAATGCTTGGTTCAATACTCAAGGCGTAAGCGTCAGTGTAACAAAAGAAAATTTTGAATTCTGCGGGCTAATTTAGAGCATCACCCTTAAATTGATGATATTTTAATATTGGCTTATTTTTGTCTTATAATTCTACTGGAACAGCAGCTTTTGTCATAGTGGGACACCATTCGGCGCAACCATGGTCACGATGTTAACAAAATGCATGCGCAAACCATCTGACGCTCAGTTAACGCAGGGTTTCGCCAGTATGAGATGATCTCTCATGGCACGGAAAGGGCATACAATATCAGGTTAGTTAACACTGGAAATATGTCGTCGTGTTTATTATACTTACGTTAGCTTCACTATCTATTCTTATTTTTCTCGCATGTATGTGAATTGCTAAATCCATGAGAGAATTTGAAAATATGTATACGTTATAAAATAATATCTGAAAATATTGTATAAAATATGAAATAAGTAACCGAAAAGAAAATGAGAATAATAAAAGATCTCCAACAGTGAGCTAACCAGATACTGAAAAGTCTTCTTTACAAGTTGGTACGATTTTATTAGTTCCAAATAAGCTTTAAAGTAATTATTCCAAAAACTCTCGTCTTCGACAAATCTTGACTCAAGCAGATTTTGGATCCATATCGTAACAGTTTTCCACTTCAACTTCATGATCCTCGCAGCATATAAGACATTAACGTCAAAGCAAATGTGAAGGTAGCTAGTAAACATATCTGTAAAACCCACGTCATTAAAAATAGAGCAGTAGTAAAATATCCAGAAAATATGGAAACAATTCAAAGTGATGACATAAACCCAGTTGCAGATGATGAATCGCTTGAAAACCATCCCGTTAATTTTGACAATTCTTTGCATATTCTGAATGCTACAGACTAGCGATACGTTGTTAGTCTTCTGCATGACATTGGTAACGTAACTAAGCAGGCTTCCAGTAAAAAAAACAACAACATCGCTCAAAATGCCTGAGTAGACGAAATTGTAACCTTTTTGCTCAGCGATTTGGAATGAGGAAATGAACAAGAGGTAGAAGGTTCCAGAGAAATAAATGACATTGCCAAAGGCTGAAATGACATCGTAGCTCAAACTGTTCCGAGTGATAACATTTTCTCTGATCTTGTACTTAGCGCAGAAGAATAACTCTTGCATAATATTCAGTGGCTTTAATATTGATTGTAAATATTCTTCAATAACATTTTTCGCTTGTATTCCGTTGTGTACATGCCATGGTCTAGTTTTTATTCTGATTGTGGTAATTTTTTGATTATTTTTAAAGTTTGATAACATGTCTATTTCAGTTAGCAGTTGAAATTATAATAAATGTGCGGTCTGGTGCTATGTGGATAAGCAATCAGTCCGATTGGTTCAAGCATTTCAATAATAATTCTATAAAAATACGTTCGTTTCTTTTAATGGAAAGTCATTGGAAAATACCGTATTATTTAATTGATGCATAAGTACAAAAAGATAAAAATAATAATATAATCCACTTTGTGTATCATGATAATGTGCTAATACTTCCTGTCAATATTGTTGACATAGCAAGTAGAGCTACTCTACACTTATTCATTTGAGTAAGTGTAGGGTGGGTGCACAACTAAAAAGGTAATAATTAAAAACGTTTTACAAAAAAAAAAAAACAACCGACTTCCTACTTAGTTAAAAACAAAGTGAAAAATCACTAATTTCGGAAGTTGGTAGCAAACATATTTTTAAAGTTAGTTTTTTCCGAAAAAGTTTTGAATCGTAACATGCTTTGCTTTTGCTTAACACACAGTTGTATAAATAATGTAAACCTTCATGATATACCCAGTTTGGTATTACTGCTCAACTATCTACAGAAAGTGCTATAATACTGTGTCATAAGCGTAAAATAGAATTCAAGAAATAACTCTACTATACGTAATTCATATATTAGTGTACAGTCACCATTTACATGTGAATCTTTTTTGTCTTTAAAAGCAAAAGTAATTTCCTATAAATAGGTGTCTATTTAAAATATTGTATTAATTTATTTTGAATGTATTGTAGCCGACTTGGAAATCCCTAAATAGATGACGAACCCAAGTGAGCCGAAGCATAATCACGGAGATGGGGGTTTATTGACGACTTGGAAATCAAGTGTATATGCGGCATCTTTCCATAGACAATGGCCCACCATGGCTCATCTTGCGCCGCAAGCCCTATCACCTGAATGCTTCAACACCCTGCCCTGGAGTTGCATCAGGGAGGCACTCCGGTATCACCGGATGCCAACCTAACTCTGTCGTGTGGTCGAGGCCTATTTGACGGACAGGTCCGTCATCTATCCCGGTCACCGGTCGGTCCGGTGCCGCATCTGTGGGACATCGGGTACGACTGGGTGCTGCGCGGCGACCTCCCTAGCGGCGTCAGTGTAGTTTGTTACGCTGACGACACGCTGGTCCTGGCATAAGGGAGGTCGTACCAGGCGGTGGCCGACTAAGGGACACACGGGGTTGCGACAATCGTCGATAGGATCCTGCAACTGGGACTCCAGGTGGCCTTGCACAAGTCCGAGGCCATGTGGTTTCATGGTCCTCGGAATGCGCCATCGACGGGTTCCCAGATAACGGTGGGAGGGGTTCACATCGGCGTCGAGTCGACGATGAAGTACCTAGGACTCGTCCTCGACAGCCGGTGGAACTTCGCGGAGCATTTCCGCTTTTTCCCGCTCCCAGACTGGAGCGGGCCGGGGCTGCCTTGAAGCGGCTCCTGCCCAATCTAGGGGGGCCAAACGCCTCCTGCCGGAGGCTCTACGCGGGGATCGTGCGGTCCATGGCCCTATACGGGGCGCAGGTGTGGGCGTCTACATTGAGACGCCAACCAGCTCGCCGGTTGAAGGTGTCCCATAGGATCATGGCCATCCGGATGATCCGAGGATATCGCACGATCTCCGGCGAGGCGGCGGGCCTCCTTGCCGGATTACCGCCATGGGATCTGGAGGCAAAGGTCCTCGCGCAAATGTGGGAGTGGCGCGAGGAGGCCACGGCGGTAAGTCCCCTCTTTGAGGAGTGGCTTGAAAGGCGGCATGGCGTCCTTACCTTCCGCCTGACGCAGGTCCTCACCGGACACGGTTGTTTCGGGAGGTTCCTGTTTCCGATAAGGCGGGAGGAAACGCTCGTGTGTTTCCACTGCCAAGATCGCCCTGAGGACACGGTGGCGGTCTGCCCGGCTTGGGCGGGGCACCACCGTGTTCTCGTGGAGGCGATCGGCGGCAGCGATCTCTCGCGTCCGGCCCTGGTCCAAACCATGGTACGGAGCGAGAGTGCATGGGTAGCCGTCACCGCGCCCACGACGAATCGGCCTGGGATTCCCGACGCCCACGCCCTGGGCGTCGGGAATCCCAGGCCGATTTCCGGCCACCGTAGGCATGAGCTTGCGGACGACGAGTAATGGGTAGCTCGCTGTCCGGTAAGCACCAAGCCCAAGTCAACGGCGCGTTGTGTTCCACGCGCGCCTCAAAGACACAGCATGACATGTCAGCACAAAGTGACGGGGCCCGCAAGGGCCGGTGCCTGCCAGGGGTGCGGGTTTGTTCGACAGAGATACCGCAGCCCCTGGCATACGGGCTACAGAGGGAACACGGGTGGGTTTTAGTCAGTAAAAGTCTGACACGCCCTCTTGCTCCACCCAGAGCGGGAGAAGTTATTTGATGATTTCCCAACCAAAAAAAAAAGCCTTATCACCTGTGAACTTGAGGATCTAATAACTGCATCAGCAAACCGAAATCGCCTGACGGAATTTTGGGCTAAAAGTAATATTAAAATTTACAAAAAACAATAAAAACTGACACATACATAAAATTCCAAAATACCTGATTGTAATAAGGAACAAAAAAGGAAACTTACAAAATAACGATGACACTTATGCTTTTCCTTTTCGTTCATTCTAATCGAAAGATTGAAAAAACCAAAAATATGATAGTAGTTGCATAACTCCAGAAATATTGTGTTATAAAGGTTTTTGTGTTGAAGCAGAAAATCTCCCACGAATCTAGATACAAACAACATTTTGGAAATCAGTACTCGATAGTATAACCAATAAGCATGGGCCCACGTGGTGGATTAAGGCACACTCCCTCTCACAGAGAGGAGGCCTGTGTCCCAGTAGTGGGAACATTATGGGCTGATTATGCTTGTCTCTTTATTTTATCCATGTCATAATGTAATAATAATCATACCAGCTTATTGTCCTACTTCAGGGGAAAAGGGGATGAGGCAACTCATACAAAATTATGGTACCAGGGGCGGTTTTTTTAAATTTATCTTTAACTCAGACCACATAGTCCATAAAATAGTTACAAAGAAGGCGTTAGTAGGGTTGTTAGTTGAGTACACAGACAAAATAAAAATAATATATTAGTTATTTGGTAGTACTTTTAAACAAAATAAGTTAAACAATGTTAAATAGGGTGACTGGTAATTAGTGACCGATATTTAAACACATGATTGTACTCATCATTACAAACAACTTTCCCAAAGAAACGATTTTTTTTTAATCTATTGACCCCAATTTTATTACCCCAATAGAATTTTGGGTACCTAACAAGAATAATAAAGCATCAGCTGTAATTTAATTTAGTTACCTAATACCTACCTACAAACAAAAATTAATAATCCATTTTTACCATGAATCAGCTGTGTCGCTTGACCCTGGGGTCGAGCGACTAACAGCTGGAAGCGCGCGTGTGATCCGTACGGTGGTTAAAATAATGTTACCTTACATTGTGTCAGTTAAATGCCTATGGTCTACATTGTCACATATATGGTCACAACAATCCCGCAATTCCACTGAAAAGTCTAAATCACGAAGTGCCCCGTTGCATATCTGCGTATATTTACATATTTGTACCTCATTTCTTACCCCCTTAATATTTCATTACCTTAATATTTTAAATTGTTTGAAATGACATTGACGGAACCAGGCAATGATCTAACCATCTTAAACTCCCATGAGCCTCACTGAGGTATGTATAAGTGTTCAGAGAACTTGATAACAAATCTACATCGGCACAAACTTTGTTCCTTACAGAAACTCAGCGTTTCATTATAAAACAAACTGAAACTGAAACGCCAACCGCCGCAATGTCACAATTAATGTCGTTGAGATAGGACAGATCGTGAGGAAGCAGCCACGTCTCCTGCAGTGCATGTTTCACATAGTATTTTTACACAATCTACTGATCTCTTTACATACTTGCAATTAAAACTCAATAGTATAAGTAATTCATTTTTCGCAACCATCTTGAGGTTGCGAAAAGGCTCGCTCCTTTTCAGTGACTATATACTTCTGCTTAGCCTTAAATATTATATATCTCCTAAAAAATACTCCATTCGGCAAAAAGTCGTCTTTTACAAATAAATCTAACTTACTTCTAGGAATATAGATTTTATAGGAATCATACTCCTTCGAGTATTTCATGGGTACTCTCTTTCTGGCGCCAATCGTTTTTAGTTTTCGCCATGATATTATAATCTTCAATATCCTTTTCCGTGGTGTCCTTTGAGACGTTGTAAATAAAAAAGGATTTTTTACGTCAGCGGCTTTAAATTTCGACGATGAGTCTGTCACAGCAGATTGTCTATTGTTTGCCCGAAGATTATATGCCATAATCATCATTTTACCGAATTTCATTTACCCGAATTTCATTTGCCCGAATGTTTCATTTGCCCTAAAAGACATATGACATACTTTTAATTGCCCGAATTTTAGATACCATAAGATACGAATGCCATAAGTATTGTTTGCCTTATTTTTATGTGCCATAATAATTATTAGACATAATATTTAAATGGCATACAAAAGAAGAATTTTTGCGTGCTTTAGCATCAAATTTGTTTGTGTTTTTCTGTGCATGGTTGATGGTGGGCTAGGTCGACGGAGCCTCGCTTCGCGGGGCTCCTACTTCTGTGTGGTTTATAAAAAAATAACCACGAAGGGAATGGCGGGGCTATTCGCTCGCTTCGCTCGCTCACACGACCCCGCCATCCCCTTCTAACCTAACCTGTCCGAGTCAGGGTGCCCTAAAGTCCCAATTGCATCCAATTTCTCTTGATATAAACAACCGTTACACACCCGATGTCGATGGCAAATTATGATATGGCATATCATAATTATGGCATGTGATAATTAGGGCTTACAATGATTATGACAAATGATGTTATGGTAAGTGACTTTTTGGGAAACAATGATTCTGGCACGTGACTAATATGGCAAATGAGAGTAGGGCAAATGAGTATTATGTCGTATGATATTATGGCTGTTGACTATTATGGCAAATGATATTAGGGCAAATAAAATTCGGGTAAACGGCGGTATACCGTCACAGCACATCCTTGTTTCCCTTTAAATCTCGTTAAACGACGCTTTTTCACTTCAATCCATTCCCCTTCATCGCTACCCTTTTCCATGCTTTGCCCGTCCACTCGTAACTTATTAGAGATATGATCCAGCATGTTTACTTTGCACGCGCGGCTAACTGTAATCTGCTGCCCGCACCCCATCACTTGCACCGGCCGCTTATACAGTGACAGCGCCTCACGGGACGGCAACAGAGCTGCTTTCATACCGTTTGAAACCGCAGTTGACATTAGTCGATTAGTATTAGACAGTTAGGCTGAATATTGTTCAACGTTTTCTTTTCTGATTTCAAACTATTCATTTCGAGCTTGAGTAGTTTAAATTCGTCTACCGTCGCATATTGAACATTCGTTAAACATTTCTCCTGTATCTCACGTAGTTCTTTCTGGATCAACACAATGTCCTTCAGCAATTTAGTCACATCAATGTGGTCAAAAGTTACCGGCGGCAACTTTTGAAGATCTCCGCCAACAAAAACGGGTATTTCTTCCGGATCGGTTTCCTTCAAAAGGGTTAATATCGTATAGGTTCTTATCTGCTTTACGATCACCCTTTCGCAAAACACTACGCTGCGCAACCGAATCAAAAAGCAGTGATTTTGCTTTTTTAATATCTTGCTCCAAAAAAGCAGATGCGCACACAGCGACGAGGCTTTCCTCATTCATTATATCCATTTTGTTTTGAATGAATGAGAGCACTTCATTCAATTCAATTCAATTTATTTGTATCAGAGAAAACTCCATATATGGTAACAAAATACAAAAATAACATATAAATCATAAGACATAAAAATCATAAAAAATAAAAATCATAAAAAATTGTTAAATGTGTTAGTAACAAAAAAATAATAATTTATAAATGTACGTATAACTATGTTAGTATTGTTATTACCTATACCTAACTGATGCCTATGGCCGTCCTTATCCAATGATTTTGGAAAGGAGAGTCAAATCGGGCAGCAATAACATTTAGGATGCTGTTGCTGCTGCTTCGCAGACGGTGCAGTAGCGAGTTAGCTTTCTTGCGCATGATGGCTTGAAAGCCCTCCGTACGTGCTTCAGCAAACATGCCAGATGCGCTGCAGCGCCACGGCAGCCCCAACAGCATCCTAAAAGCGTTATTATACTGGGTGCGCAGGGTTCTGTAGGATCGCGGCGTATGTTTCACCCACATGCCACTCGAGTAGAATGACTGGCAGAACGCCTTAAAAAGTTTAATTTTCACCTCTTTGGTGCAACGTGCGAACCTGCGAGCGAGCATATTGCCTCTCACTGCCAAAGCCCTGCGCTCCCTCTCTATGTCCTCATCATCCTTAAGGTCGTCTGTCACAATGTGACCCAGATACCTAAACCTGTCCACCACTTTTAAGGCTGACCCATTTAGCATGACAACTAACAATTACTCATTAACAACTAGATTGCAGTTAATACACTTTTACACTTTAGAGGTCATTTTTGATACAGGTTAATGCCCCCTGCGCGCACGAATACAAACAATCGAACGCGAGTGCGATCAGCTGATTACTGATTATGATTTTGCTCGGTTTAAACTCATTTTCAGGTTAAAATTATTTAATTAGTATAACGATCGTGTTTACAATTTATTCTATTTACTAATATAGAATTATTGTAATGAAAGACGAAA
The DNA here is from genome assembly GCA_949987655.1 of Polymixis flavicincta. Lineage (NCBI taxonomy): Eukaryota > Metazoa > Arthropoda > Insecta > Lepidoptera > Noctuidae > Polymixis > Polymixis flavicincta. Next base: position 23,246,427 of record OX465188.1, on the reverse strand, counting down.
TTTAAAAATAGTGCCTGTGAAGAAGATAAAACGAAAGTATTAAGACTATGAAAATAAAAACTGACAAAAGCAGAGGCAATAAAAGAAAAAAAAATAAGAATAAATGGATAGGAAGTGAGTAAATATTAAGGAGACGGTAGACAGCTAAGAATGAAAGAGAAAAACATTACATAGGGAAATATTGTACCAGTGAAGCAGGAACAAAAATAAGAAGAATATGAACAAATTAGAATCAAAGAAATTCAAACTGAATCAAAACTATAGTGTTGGTGGTGATGAAACTGAACAACCGCACTGACATCATGGCGTCCAATGTAAAAAGGCCACACGCGCTCATTTTGTTGAACGAAGCGTTCTGCATACGTTGAATGTTCTTAAACACGGAGAGAGTATTTTTATCTGTAATTCAAATAATTAAATTAATAAACATGATTATTCCATGCTCATTATCAGCTCACAATTTTGTATTTATACTCGGTTAATGGTAAATAGGCTAAACCCTAAATAAGACTCAATACGTATCTAGTTAAAACATATATAACGTAGCCTACTCTAGTATTTCAATGTTTTCATCATTATCATCATTTTGGCCGAAAGACATCCACTGCAAGACAAAAGGCTCCCCCAAGCACCGGTAATTTAAGTGGTTTTGTGATTCTCGCATTCAGCGGATTTCGAAGGCCCTCACCATGTATTCGGTCCACCTTGTGGGAGGCCAACAAGGAAAGTAGTGTCGGCGATACCCACTGGAGGTTTTTTATGCCAAAATAACAGGTATTAACACTAACCAAATAAGGCAACTTCTTGTTTGTCCAATTTACTAATATTTTACAATAAAATAATTTTTTTTTTTACCGGAGCATCTAATTGAATACATCAGTGGTGTCAGCACGCCTCGGACATCTATCACGGCCTTGTAGAATCTCTCGCAATGCACGCTCAAAGATATTCCAATAAGTATACTCCTTAGCAACCATATTTGTGTTATAATTATAGCCAAAATGAACTGTAATTAAGAAATGACATAAAAAGATAGAAAATATAAATAAGAACAAAGATTATTATTACCTTATGACTTTCAAACCTGTTTCACCAGGCTTCGCGTCCGACAGAGGTAGTACCCGAGATGAGCAGTTAGACACTAGTCTACACGCATAACATTATTGAGTGAGCTGCAGGGTTTTTTTTTTGGGTGGGAAATCATCAAATAACTTCTCCCGCTCTGGGTGGAGCAGGAGGGCGTGTCAGACTTTTACTGACTAAAACTCACCCATGTTCCTTCAGTAGCCTGTATGCCAGGGGCTGTGGTATCTCTTTCGAACAAACCCGCACCCCTGGCAGGCATCGGCCCTTGCGGGCCCCATCATTTTTTGTGCTGACATCTCTTTGAGGCGCGCGTGGAACACAACGCGCCGTCGACTTGGGCTTGGTCCTTACCGGACAGCGAGCTACCCATTACTCGCCGTCCGCAAGCTCATGCCTACGGTGGCCGGAAATCGGCCTGGGATTCCCGACGCCCAGGGCGTCTCCGTATCCTGCGGCAGCTAGGGTCGCGAGGGCGCATATGCTGCCTCTCCCTCACGTGCGCCGCCTCCCTCTTCGTGAGCATCACTGCTTCACTGAAGGAGGTGACGGCTACCCATGCACTCTCGCTCCGTACCATGGCCTGGACCAGGGCCGGAGGCGAGAGATCGCCGCCGCCGATCGCCTCCACGAGGACACGGCGGTGCTCCGCCCAAACCGGGCAGACTGCCACCGTGTGCTCCACCATGTCCTCAGGGCGATCTTCGCAGTGGAAACACCCGGGCGTTTCCTCCCGCCCTATCCGAAACAGGAACCTCCCGAAACAACCGTGTCCGGTGAGGACCTGCATCAGGCGGAAGGGGAGGACGCCATGCCGCCTCTCAAGCCACTCCTCAAAGAGGGGACTTACCGCCGCAATCGTGGCGTGCCCAGCACTGGGTTGCGACAATCACACACTCCATGTCACCATGAGATCCCGCCGGAGCTCTGTCCGCTGTGCCGCGATTTCCCGCGGCAGCGGAGTTACGCCCCGGCGTTTGGCCTCCTCGCGCCACTCCCACATTTGCGCGAGGACCTTTGCCTCCAGATTCCATGGCGGTAATCCGGCAAGGAGGCCCACCGCCTCGCCGGAGATCGTGCGATATCCTCGGATCATACGGATGGCCATGACCCTATGGGACGCCCTCAACCTGCGAGCTGATTGGTGCCTCAATATAGGCGCCCACACCGGCGCCCCGTGTATAGCCATGGACCGCACGATCCCCGCGTAGAGCCTCCGGCAGGAGGCGTTTGGCCCCCTTAGATTGGGCAAGAGCCGCTTCAACGCAGCCCCGGCCCGCTCCAGTCTGAGAGCCAAACGGCGGAAATGCTCCGCGAAGTTCCACCGGCTGGTGAGCTGCAGGGTCAGTTATAGTAAAACAGGCGCGTAAAAAACTAAGAAAAGTCTTTCGGAAGATCGGGTTTTCTGAAGAAATCACTTGATAAATCAATGACCAATAAAGTATATTGAACTTTTCTATGATTGAGCTTTGTTGTTACTGACTTGGTTTTGGAGATTTTACACTTATTTTATTACTTAAACACGCCCAAAGTTAGGTTAAATTAGCAAGAAAAACGAATCTTTTTTGGCTCATAACTTTTTAATGGCTTTTTATTTTAGTATTCTGTTACCGTACCAACAATATTAATAACGATACAAAACCATACATGTTTATGTTTTGATGTAAATTTTCAAACAGTGGATAAAACTATCCCGAAGTTTGTATGGAAAAAATGTGGACTTGTTTCACCTTAATGAAGGTTGTCCATGTAAAGGTTGTCTGAAGGTGGAATGGGTTTTCTACGATGACATCCTTGGTTTGGTTGTACAAATTGTTGTAAAATGTATAATGAAGTGTATGTGTCAATAAACTGTAATATGATAGAAAAATGGAAAAGGAAGCACTTACTAAAAAACCATTAGACAATAGTATTTGTATCTTCAATAGCGTGGCTATGTTTATCAGCGCATGACACGCTGCGTTTATTATATTAAATGCGATCTGAAAATAAAATAAATTCTTACGATTTCTGGACTTATCTTAAAAGACTCGCTCCTTACTGGGAAAATGTGTACTTACATGCTGTCCTAAAGTTTTCTCAACGAGCTTATATGCTTCCATTATATCTACATACACATCATGCTTGATCTGCCAATAAGATTCTCTTTCCGAATCTGAAATATTTTCCACCCTTCGAACATCTTCAATCCAAACTATTAACAGCTTGCATAACAGTTTTATAAAAAACGAAGCGTACATGACATTAATATCAAAAATTATGATATTGTAAACTAAAAGTATATTCAAATAACCAATTTCTGGGAAGTAAGTAAAAAAGAAGATCCATGTAACAAATAAAACACTGTTAACACCTATAACTGAAATCCAATTGTATATTTTCAATCTTCTGAGTTCTTTACCGTTCACTTTGAGGAGAGTGAGAGCATGCTGGATCCTTAAAACTAATGATATATTATTTTGGCGATACTTGATATTGGTGTAGTAATTTAAAATGAACCCAATCGTGTAGACGAAGTTTTCATAGATACCAGCCCAGTTAACGAGCATAAACAAGCCCTCACCGAAACCGACAAATGTGCTTAACCAACTGAATACGCAATAAGCGCGAAATAAGACCATGCAGGAGACTCCAATAAAATTGTAGGTGAAACTATTTACTGTGATGTTATTGTCCCGAATTTTGTACTTCGAACAGATGAAGAGGGCTTGCATTAGATTTAACGGCCTCAGAACCGATTTTAAATCATTGTCAATCTGATTGTTGAACAAGACTTCACTGTAATACGGAACGATTGGTGCAGTCTGGATTAAAGCAAAGTTTATTCTTGATTCTTCTCTGTTAACTGTTGAGAACATGTTTGTAACACAACTCGACTGTTCTTTTTGACAAATAAATTGTAAACCATTAAACATAATTAATACTTTAATAATCTAATGGTTAATACAATATGTCCAGTTTCGGACTGTACAAACTTAAAGGATTGGTACTCGTAGTTTGCTGTGTTCTATCTATAAAATTATTCGAAATGTAGGGTCGGAACCCACACCTCCCTGAATGGCAGCCATTTTTGTGGTTTGGTCGCCTTTTATGGAGCGAGCATACCAAATGTACAGAAACTTTGAAAAAAAAAAACCGGTCAAGTGCGAGTTGGACTCGCGCACCGAGGGTTCCGTACAAACCTGTGGGTATATAAGTAAAAGTTCAAAATTGTCAAAAAAATTTTTTTTTATATGACGAAACTAAAAATTTTCGGTTTTCGTAATTTTTCCTATATCTGTACTATAAGACGTGACTTCGTACAAAATTTCAAGATTCTAAGTTCACGGGAAGTACCCTGTAGGTTTTGATTCCCGTGCGAGGTTCGAAAATTTGCGGAATTTTGCGGCCTAAATGGCTGTATCTTTTGATTGCGTTGACTTAGAAGGTTGATTTTTCTACAGCTTCCAGGGACAGTAGAACTAAGTATCATATAGAAATTTCAGTTTGTTACCTCCACGCGTTCCTGAGAAAAACGGTCTTGACAGACGGACGGACGGACGGACGGACAACAAAGTGATCTTATAAGGGTTCCGTTTTTACCTTTAGAGGTACGGAACCCTAAAAAGCCCAATTATCATTAAAAAAATACTTTTAGCAACGGAAAAGTATTAGCAATGCGTTAAGTAACTCAAATAATAACATTAAATACTGCATCATCTTGCAATCAAGCAACAATATCTCTTGAACCATTTGTCATAGAATCGAGTTTTTGGTATCATTGTTTAGGTGAACTTAACATCTGTTAGACGTGTAGTAACCAAAAAACGATGTCATTTTTAACGTAAATTTTATATTTTAGCATTTATTGTAAGATGATGCAGTATTTAATGTTATTATTTGAGTTATTTAACCCATTGTTAATATTTTTCCGTTGTTAAAAGTATTTTTTTAATGATAATTGGGCTTTAAATTTCAAAGTTACTGTATTTTTACAAAACACAAAAATGGCTGCCATTCAGGGGGGTGGTGTGGGTTGCGCCCCATATGTAGAATAATTTTATTGATAGAACAGAGCAAACTACCACCCCTTTAAGTTTGTACAGTCCGAAACCGGACATATTGTAGTTTATCCTATTGCCATTAATAACGATTATTTAGGGGTTCGTGGCTAAGTAGTAATAACGCCCGCACCGGTTGATTGAAGGCAAGTGGATGGTTGACCATCCATTATACTGAGCACCCTCCGTCCCTCAGAAAGCACGCTTGGTCTCGGCTGTAATCTTTGAAATTTGTTACGGGTTGTCAGGAGCCCGGAAGTCTAACAACCAATTCAACCACGAGATAAAAGGTAAGATGGCCGTTGTCCGCAATTCCACGCCATACCGCTTTTTTTGCGTACTCAATCAGTTATTCGATCTACTCCAACTCCTCGAGAAAGGCAAGCAATGCCTTGGTGTTGTTGACAATACGTACGGTACCTTGGTTACCGAAGTATTTTGCCCTGTAATTAGCGACCACCAGGCAGTTTAACAGCACATGAGCCGCTGTCTCGTCATCCTCCATACATGCCCTGCACAGCGGACTATCTGTTACGCATATGACAAAGAGATGTTTGTTAAATGATTCATGGCCAGTTAGAGCTGCTGTAACTTTACGCTGCTGTGGTTTAGTTAGACAGAGAACCTGTTTCGTGAGGCGGGCATCGATCGTAGGAAGTGCTTCCTTAGCCTGCCTGCACTCAATTAGGTGCAACCATATCTTGTGATGTTGATCCCTGGTTCGGCATTCGGCCTGGAACACTGTGTTAAGGGGACACTTTTCGCGGGCTCAAACTCACTGGTGGGCCGGGCTAAAAATCACACTGTCTCACCAGGCTTCGTATCCGACAGAGATAGTATCAGTGATGAGCAGTTAGACGCTAGTCTACACGCACACCCTTGTTGAGTGAGAAACAGGAGCATTTATAGCAAAACATTCCCGATTTTTTTTAGAAAAGTCCTTTGGAAGATCGGGTTTTATGAAAAAACCACTGCATAAATCAATGACCAATAAAGTTTATTAAACTTGCCAATAATTGAACTTTGTGAGTCATCATCATCATCATCATCAGCCTATAATGTTCCCACTGCTGGGACACAGGCCTCCTCTCGGTGAGAGGGATTGGGCCATAATCCACCACGCGGGCCCAGTGCGGGTTGGTAGATGTCACATGTCTTCGAATTTTTGGTTCTAGGACATGCCGGTTTCCTCACGATGTTTTCCTTCACCGTTTTGAGAGCAGTGGTGATGAAATAATTTTACACAAAGTAAAGCGCCTGGCTGGGTTCGAACTCACGACCTACAACTCGTAAGTCGCGGCCGTTACCACTTGGCCACTACTGCTCTCTTTGTGAGTACTGACTTGGTTTTGGTGATTTCATACTTCTTTTATTATTTAAACACGCTCAAAGTTAGATTAAATTAGCAAGAAAAACGAATCTTTGTTGGCTCATAACTTTTTAATGGTTTTAAATTTTAGTATTCTGTTTCCGTACCGACAATATTATTTATTTATTTATTATGATTTATATAAACTTTATTGTACACCATAAAAATACATTACAAAAAAAAAGGTATACTACAAAATATACAATGGCCGGCCTTATCGCTTTCCGCAAAACCATACCATGTTTCTGTTTTGATGTACATTGTCAAACAGTGGAGTAAAACCCTCCTGAAGTTTGTATGGTAAAAATGTGGACTTGTTTCACCTTAAGGACTCCCAGTGGTGTGGGAGCTATTCCAGATAGCTCCCACACCTGAACTCCTCCGAGAAGACTCCAGTCTCTGTGCCAGTACCTGTTTTTGATCCGTCTGTGAAGATACGCAGCTCTGCGGGGCGCAAGCCTTCGCATCGTCGATCCTCATGCAGTTGCATTTTGTATTTTTTATCTATACTAATTTTATAAAGAGGAAAGATTTGATTGTTTGTTTGCATTGAATAGGCTCTGAAACTACTAAACCGATTTGAAAAAATATTTCACTGTTGGGAAGCCACACTATCCCCGGGTGACTTATGCTATATTTAATCCCCATATTAGTTTACTGTCCAAAGTAACCCCAAGAGACTTTACTTTGTTGGTCAACGTTGACGTTGTTCTGTATTGAACAGTTTCGGTAGGCGAAAAGGGCCTAATGCTCGTTTTTGGGTGAACATTCAGTTCAGTTTTTGTGGGGTTCACTGATATTTCAAATTCCCCGCACCATGTCTCTATGATACGTATTGCTTGCTGAGTGAGGTTATAGATCGTTTTCTTTACCTTCCCCAAAACAAGGATTGCCAGGTCGTCTGCATAACCTATTGTGAAGTTGGTTGGCGTTGAGTTTGGTGATAAGATCATTTATCACCAGATTCCATAGAAGGGGGACAGCACCCCTCTCCAGGGGCAGCCTCTGGCTATCATGGTACTGCTACTTATCCTCAAGGTGAACCATTGAGGCAACTGCCCAGGCAGTTGTCTTTTTGGTGTATCGCTTCTTTTATCTGGCTGACCACTTGATGAAGAGCAGATTCGGTCGACTTACTTGAGCTGTATGCGTGTTGGTTACCGTGTAGCCGTATGATTTTGAGCGCGCCGTCTCTCAGCTTCCTATCACATAGCCATTCCAGTGTTTTCAATAGAAAAAAGGTTAGGCTGATTGATCGGTGGGATTTGCGTTAGTATAGTCACCTTTACCTGGCTTTGGGATGAAAATAACTTTCACTTCCCTCCATCCCTTGGATACGTATCTAAAAGCCAGGCACGCTCTCATTAGAGGCACTAATCTAATTGCGACACAGGCTCCCCCCATTGCAATAAGGCGCAGAAAACTCCATCGTGGCGTGCTGCCTTGAAAGGATGGAAACTTCGGATGGCCCTTTGGAATTTCTCTAGTGTGATCACCCTGTGTTCGTACCGCCAGTCGTTTTCAGATGGTGATTGAATAACGTCTTGCCAGTCGATTACCTGCTCGAAAACACATCTAGGGAAGTGAGTTTTTATTAGGACGCGTCTTATTTCTTCAGGCGATGTCTTGAGTGTGTTATCAGGTTTGCGGAGGGTGGCGGGTCCCGATGTATCCTACTGCGCACGGGTGTTCATGGCTTTATTTAATGCTTTCCGTACCTTCCCGTGCTTGTGCTCCAGGTCAGCGCCCCACCAAGGTTGTTTGCCCGGTGTGCTACGCGGAGTGGTCTCTAGGCAGGCAGTGTGGTAGCTGTCTATCATTGAATTGGTTATCTTGCTTACTTGTGCTTCAACCTGTGTCGTTTCCGCACATAACGTTGGACCGCTTGGTGTCGCAAGCTCGAGTTCCAGGCTGCGTGTATAGACACCGCGATCCGTGTTATGCGGGTTGTTACGTGGTGTTATAGGCTGAGCGCAGACCTGGATGTCGAAGCAGATCCACCTGTGATGAGAGCAGGAAGCCTCCTTGGAGACCTGCCACCCCGTGATGATTTCCGCCGCGCTTTCTATTACCAGGGTTTTTTTTTTTTTTTTGGGTGGTAAATCCTCAAATGACTTTTCCTGCTGAGTAGAGCAGGAGGGCGTGTCAGACTTTTACTGACCCCCACGAAAACCCACCCGTGTTCCCTCAGTAGCCCGTATGCCAGGGGCTGTGGTATCTCTTTCGAACAAACCCGCACCCCTGGCAGGCATCGGCCCTTGCGGACCCCACCGGTGGTTGCTAACATCTTTGACGGCGCGCGTGTGGAACACAACGCGCCGTCCCGTCTACCACTTTTCGGCCGCAGGGGATAGGGAGAGCGGCTAACGCTATACCGACACTCCTCTTCCCCTGCGGCCCCACCGCGTCCGCCATCAAACGGTGGCGGCCCCGTCCAGGCCACGGAAGGGAAGAGCGCTGCTCAGAAGCAGCGGCACTCCTCCTCTACCGCAGCCCGTAACCCTCAGCCGCGATGCCTCCCATTCGACATCGCGGCCCACCTCAGTTGCGGTGCACCTCACCGCAACCTACTTTTTGGCCGCTACGTCGTCGGCTTTGAGGCAAAAGCCCTGACGAGCGGCCCCACCTTTGGGTTCCTCTTGGCTTCACCGTGGCCGGAATCCACGGTTACTGAGCCTCCCCGCAACGACAATGCGGGAACCCACTCGGGGGGGTTCTATTACCAGGGTGAGATCTATGATTGTGCGGCTTCGCCTTGTTACGAATGTTGGTTTGGCGCCGGTTTTTAGTAGTGATAGGTTAATCGAGAATAGATATTCAACCAAGGCCTTACCCCTTTCGTCCGTGCCCTATAGTTGGTGATGGGCATTGGCGTTGGCCCCGACGACGACCTCAAACCCACGACTCTCGCAAGGGCTCACGAGACGGGCGAGTTCATGCGGGGGCGGCGTCTCCGCCTCAGGCATGTAGGCCGAGGCGAAGACTGTATTGTCAGCTAAACTGCAGAGACATCTCTGCAAAAGAATTCAGTTACATAACTAACGAGATGCTAGTGAGGAGGGACAGTGCTGGGATAGTTCCTTTTAGCCAGGCTAAAGGATGGTCGTTGCCGCGGTTCTCTATTGTGTTACCTAAGTTTTTTATTCATAATCTAAAGTGCCATTTTTTTTTTGTCCTAATAATCATTTGTCCGAATGATAACTTGCCCGAACTTTATGTTACATAATATAAGATGCCATAAAATTGAAATCCCTAAATACAATATGCCATAAAATTGAAATCCCTAAATACAATATGCCCTAAATTTGTTTGTCATAAATTTTACAATCAATAATATACAAAAGAAATAAAACCGTTTTAATAAAAGTTATAATTCCTAAATTCAAATTATTTAATGTTTGTTTATTCTAATAATGTTTTAAAGCAAATTTGTATTATGCTTTTGTTATGAACTTCTCTCATACCTACGTATGAGAGTACGTACGTACGTACCTAACTCGTATCTACATACGAGTTAAGTATATGACAGTGGGCAATACTTTTCTTCTACCGACTTGTTCCCTGTAAGAAGCATGCAAACAAGCATGCAGCAAACACCATGAATGCAGCAAGCATGCAGCATGTAGCATGCCAGCAAGCATGCAGCATGCAAGCGAGCATGCAACATGCAACAGGCATGGTTTCTGTCACGGCTCCGGCGCTGCGGGGCTCCGATGGTCCCACGCGAGCTTATCGTCGCAGATGGTTTAACTGAGGATCCCCGTGCGGTCGTGAGTGATCGCGACGTCAAGAGTAGCGCTGGCAGCTTTGGCATAGCTTCGTTTAGCGACCCGCTTGGATTGATCAAGACGCGGCCGCTTATGATCCCCCCGAGGTGTTGATGTCCCGTTGAGAGCTCGCTTGGCCGCGGCCTGATCCTTCGAATCGGGTTGCTGTGTTGTCGCAGTTGGTCTCTCTGGGACACTGGGTGGCCGTTGACTGGGCGCAACTCGACTCGAGCCGGCCTCAGTCTGTGATTGCTTCCCAGTGGAGAAGTTCAGTTGGCCGCTAGTCAGTTTGACCGAACTAGCGGCAAGGTTTTGCCGGTTTTGAGCTTTACCTGGCCTCCTGTGAGATTGACGAGCCCGATGGCGCTCCTTCCTTGTCGGCCGTCCGCTTTGTGCTGAGGCGGCAGGTGGGCCAGTCGGGTCTATGCAAGGGCCATGGGCTTGCTGAGTACGTATAGCCTTGCCCTTGCCTCGTTTTCCCACAACCTGCCAGACGCGTGAGAACGCGTCCCCAGTGCGGCTCCGTTTGATCGGTTGCGGCCGCGTGGTATAAGGAGGCTGGAGGAGTCACAGGAGTGGGAGGGTGTTTCACAGTGCCACTGTTACCCGGCACCAGAGTAAGTGTGGCAGAGGTCGGACGGGCAGTTGAATTAGTCGTCGCCGTCGTTCCCGCCTGAGTTTTAGAGGTGTCGGTTCTGGTCGCAATCAGCGCCGAAATCCTGTGTTTGTTTTGGGACTTGTTCGGTTTGGTCTTGGCTGTGGTTCTCGTTACAGCCGGACTGGTGCCCGCACCGGTTACCGCGGCTTTTCTACAGGCTGATCAGGAGCTAGAGAAGTGCAAGCACTTCCTTTGGGAGATTCATCGGATCCGGCTTTCGCCTACACTCCGTTGTCTTGGATTTTAACTGGCCTTAAGGCATCTATGTTAAATAGTAAAAAGTGTTCATCTCTCTGTATCCCATGCTCCATTGAGCCCGCACTTGGGAACGTTTCACTGTGAAGTAAGCTCGAACGGTAAGATTACCAGAGAGATATAGATGCGCCAAGCTGGTACAGTGCGACATCGGGTGCAGATTGGCCTCCAATGAGCTGATCAACCCTCACTTACACCTTTACCTACCGCGTCAGTCGTCCGAGGGCAACTCAACTCAAACTCAAAGCATTTCATCATCTGCCTAGCCTTTTCCCAACTATGTTGGGGTCGGCTTCCAGTGTTAGACTGGAAGCCGACCCCAGCCGGATGCAACTGAATACCAGTATTTTACATGGAGAGACTGCCTATCTGACCTCCACAACCCTGTTACTGGGTAATACGATACCCCTTGGTAAGACTGGTTGTCAGACTTTCGGGCTTCTGACGACCCGTAACGACTGTCAAAGATCTACAAATGACAGCCGGGACCAACGGCTTAACGTGCTTTCCGAGGCACGGAGGAGTCTTGGTATATAAAGATGGTCACACATCCACGGACCAACCGCGGCAAGCGTAGCTTAACCTGGCTGATCGACCCGTGCAGCTATTGTTATTTAGCCACAAGCCATTTAAATTAAATCATTTACAGGCACTTTTGAATTGTCAAAAAGTCGATCAGTTGGAAAGTTGAAGCTCTATGGGGAAGAAAAGGCAAGAAACTCCACGGACCTCAACCTCAGCGGACCTCACGCTCCACGCCTGTGTCTCTCCGACGGGACACTGTGACCATTACCCTACCCCTGGCTATTGGGTGGGGCCACCGTTTCGCTTGAAATCCATACCAAAGAGGGCGTAGTGCCTCACGGATACATTACAACCACAGCCGCTTGGCTCAACCCCCCAGGACTCCTTCATCCCCTTCAGGCCCGCTCACGGCACTTAACTGTGCAGGTCCTAGCGCAGGTGACTAATTACTCCTACTCGCCATCAGCTGATTTTAGTGATGGTCGAGGCCGCCACCACCTAGTCACGACGGGGTCGCGGTTAAAAGTGGAAGTTTGAGGGGTGGGAGTGGAAGGAGTAGGGATGTAGGTAGGTTGGAGTGAGGAGGGATTGTGAGAATTGCGGCAGGAGGGCTAAAATACGGAAAAAAAGGGGTGATGGGAAATAGTAAGCGAATGGCGCCTGGTGGGTTTGGTACGTCTATTTCTTAAGGAATTAGACCAAGAACGGGGTGAAAACCGCGGAAAGCTGCATCCACCAGAATTGCTTTGAGGATCTACACGACTGCAGTGTTCTTCCTCAAGACCCGCCACCCTGCTGCCTCTCAAGGAGACGGCAGGGTAGGTCTGCATCTATACCACCAAGCAAAGTAAAGCAAAGCATGTCGTTGTGCAACCGTGAAAGCATTAATCCAGGCCCTGTTATCCACTAACTGGGTTGTGAAGTACATAAAGTTAGTTGCTCCATGTGAAATAGTGGTATTAATTTAACGTAACCTAACTGACTAGACTAGATGCTACCCCCAGATTGTTGCGAAAAGATGATGCAGTTGATGTTATCTAACATAACACACGTTTCGGGGTTGTTGGCGCCAGGTACTGTACCAGCCGAAAGAAACGTACGAAAGGAACCATTAACTTTTATTCAGCTGGTGTATTCGCTACCTTCTGAAGATCATATAATTTTTTATTCTTCCTTAAATTGCTGAATGAATACGATTAAAAGCATCAAAAATTTGCGTATCGCATTTTGCAAGCTACCGAACGTTGACAAACAAACGACGGTATTGAATGATGATGACTGACAGCTATATCTATCTATCTATCCGTACATAGCTAAGTAACCATTTTTAATCAAGCCTCAGATATGTCAGTGGTATAAAATATTAAGTAGTTAAATATGAACTAACAACAACCTACTTATAATTATTTTTTATCGATTTTCTTTAACCTACTTCAATCTATTTTGAACTGCCACTAAGAACAAACATGTCGCCCCACACAACACCAAAACGCTATTTAAATAGTAAAATTGGTATAGCTATAGAAAATGATGGAAATAAATCTAGTGCACCAAATGAACTCAATAGATCGAATGAATTAAACGAGCTAAACAAAGAAAAGCTGCATGAAAATGTTGTTTTACAATATTTACAATCACTACTTAAACCAATGAATATGATGCAAGCTTTATTTGTCTGTGCTAGATACAAAATTCGAGACAACGTCATCAATCCCAACAGTCACCGTTACAGTGTTATATCAGTCTGTGCTTCGATAATCTTGACGGCTATCATTTATATCATGTTCTTCAAGTCCCCAAACACCACTGGCCTAGAAGTTTTTAACTACTTCTTCGTCAATACCTATGACTTCGTTTTGTTTTTCATAGGTGGTTTCTTAAACGCCTGCACCAATATCGAACAGAGGCTCAACAATGTGTTATTTGTCTTGAAGATCCAAAATGTGCATAGAATTCTCAAACTGAACGAAAAATCTTTCAAAAAGTTCACCATATCTAACTGGGTCTGCGTCATAACCATTAATTGTTTCCATTTGTCCTGGATTTGCATGTACTTTCATATTTTTCATGAGACTGGTATTCTCAATATTTTAGCTAGTTATACTTGCATTCGCTTTGACATGAACATGATATACGCAACAAGGAGTATGAAGCTTCTTTGCAAAGGTCTGAAGTCCTGGATAGAAGAACTACGGAAATCAGGACATACAGATGATGTAGAAGATGAACAGTATTGGGATAGTTTATTTGAATGTTATATAGACATACTTCATGTTTTCGAAATAGTCGAGAAGACCTTTAATCGACTGGTGAGTTTGGGTTATGTATTTTTAAAGTAGGTACTTTTTGGTTTATTTTCCTAGCCTGCGCTGTCCCACTTCTGGGAAAAGACCTCCCTCCACTCCTTCCATCTTTCGCGAGCTCGCGAGTCCTCCTTCCAATTTTGAAGGAATCTATCTAGATCATCTCCTACGTGGCCTGCCGCGACCCCCACAGATTTAAGTTGGGTAGCCTTTTGAGCTACGTCACCTATCTTTATTTTGGAGCGTAGTATTATGTTGCGAACACGATCCGTTAAATTTAACGCCTGTGTACTGCGCTAAGTGTTAAAATAAGAGTTTTTTTTATTAAGGACGTTCATTGCAGGTTTTATTTTATATTGTACACACGTGTTCTAACACTTTATTGGAGATCTGGATTCGTATAGAAATGAAGACACCTGACTATGGGGATATTCAGGTAATCTGGCATAACTATTTAATACAAATTCGTGTTATGTAGCATAATTAATAATACCATCACAATATTTTATAAGACCGAAGCGTCACCATAAGAGGCTAAGGTAACGGTTTGGATTATTTTTATGTATGAGTACGCTGAATAATTACTTTATCAAAGCGAGATTCACTATTGACAAAACATTTGTATTATTACGGTCCTGATCAAATGTTTAATGTTTCCAAAATTCTGTGTCTATTTTTGTATTCCCTTTCTTATTATATTATTTAAAAAAAAAACATGTAAGTCTCCTACCTATGGATGATAATTTATCTGAAATAAGTAAATTGAATTGAAATTAATCCAAAATATAAATATATGAAAATTAATCAATATTCTTATGATTTTAGTATGCTATTCTAACATGTATGACTTTAACGTGGGTGTTAAAGAACCTCATTCTTCTTTCGTCTTTGAGCGTGGAGTGTGAGAGATTCTATTCGGCCATGACAGAAGTTCAGAGTACCTGCATATACATTATAACTTCAGGACGATGCTCAGGTAAAAATAAAACTCTTGATATTCATTTATTTATACAAAATTAGGAACCGAGACCATACTAAAATCTGCTGAGTTTAACTCCGGCCTGGGAAGTATGGCGCTAAAGGGAGAAGGTCTAACATCATAACCTCCACGCCGTTGAAGCTGGTAGCAAAAGTTAGTATTTTATATATTACTACATAGGACTTATATCTTGAAGGTGTGCATAGCAATTCAATGGTTTGCCTAATCGATTTCCTAGGATTTTGTAGTGGCATTACTAATTAATAACAATTAACATTCTAGCCGTAGGACCTTTTTTTCGTTTTAGTATTTAACAAAATCATGTATTGCATAAAAAAAATCACCTGATCAATCCTAGTAGGTCAAAGACCCGTGACCGGCGAATATTGTTCAAATGCCATTGCCGTCCCGAAATACTAAGATTTTTTTAAAACGTACGCAAATCAAGCCAAAAATATCTATTACCACACATGTATGTCTTACAGACTTACATATTTTTCCAAGGACAGTCCAAATATTACGTAATGGTGTTGGAGAAGTGTAATTAATACTTACCGTATTAATATTTATACTTATTTACACTTACTATATTAATGCTACTTAGCGTCCTCATCAAACGGCCCAATGGCGACCAAGGTTGGTTCGAGCTTGTAGATGGTGAAAACACATCTAATTGGCGATCGGGTCTCGGTTGGCTATCACGGGGAACAGATACATTAACAAACACAAAAAAAAATTACTTGTTGCATATTTTCAATTTAATTAATCAAAATTATATTTTGGGTTTTTTTCCGTTTTATATTTTAAAATGGTTTATAATTTAATTGAATTTTTATAGTGTGAAACTATGGGCTACTGTTATGTCTGAAATAAATTAATTTAATATTAAACAAATTAAATTTATGTCTTCCAGCAGTTTTGGAACATGGATCAGACCATTAATAATTTCGAAGAGCTTATTATATAAGATCAATAATTTTTCTGCAATTTTTGAGAGGTGTAAGGTTGAGGACTCAATCATTCAGGGTAATTGGTTGTGTTGATGCAGCTGTTAGATTTGTATTGGTATCTTTAGAAGCGTCATCGTCCTCTGGTTTTAGCTATGAGACATTAAATGAAAATGAATATGGCGCCCTTTAGAGGACATTTATCACATCCAGAGACACAACATAACCTTTTTTTGTACCCCAAAATAATTTAAATAAAATGAAAGTTCAAAAACTAAGCCCAGCTATAGAACAGGGCTAAACCGTTTGAAATAACGTGATAAACGAAAAATACTTAGCAGTATGCGAGTAGTCGGAAATTGTAGCTAGTAAAAAGGAGAAATAAAATTCATTTACATATTTCAGGTTGGTATCACATAACCCATAATTGAAAACATAATTAAAATTATTGAATAACAAACACAAAAAACAAACACATAATTGAATATATTGTATCAATAACACACAAATTAAATAAATCAAATTCAAATTCATCATAATCAACTCATATTCATTACAGTAGTCTCTTACGAGCGACACTATATGTAACTTGTCTGTCACAGCAGTGTCGCATATAAGGACAGTGTGTGTATGATAGCAAGTGCTATCATACTCAGAACGGCATTGGAGCTGGCCCGCACTTCCGTCTGGTCGCATAAAAACAGTTCGTATGCGCCCATGCGAACACACATGAAGCATTGCAGTAGCGAGGCAGACCCGAAACCGCTCTGAAAGCGTTATTAAATTGAATGTGGAGGTTGCTGTAGCTTTTCTGCGTGTGTTTATGGTACACCAGTCGGGTTTTTTTTTTCGGGGAGGGAAATCATCAAATAACTTCTCCCGCTCTGGGTGGAGCATGAGGGCGTGTCAGATTTTTACTGACCAGTCGGGTCGATTGAAAGAAAGTTCGATTAGGGGTGGTCCTTACCGGACAGCGAGACACCCATTACTCGCCGTCCGCAAGCCCACGCCTACGATAGCCGCGCTCGCCTCAAAGAGATGTCAGAATCCATTGATTGATGGGGTCCGCAAGGGCCAATGCCTGCCACGGGTGCGGGTTGTTAAAAAAAGATACCGTGGCCCTTGGCACACAGGAAACTGACGGAACACGGGTGGGTTTTAGTCAGTAAAAGTCTGACACGCCCTCCTGTTCCACCCAGAGCGGGAGAAGTTATTTGATGATTTCCCACCCAAAAAAAAGTACGTGGTGTTTAGTAAATACGTTTTGAGGGGTGGGTATTGTTTTTAGCGATTTGCGGCTAAACTATGCATCCTATCAAAAAAAGTTAGTAGAAGTGGTAGATGATAAAAAAGTAAAACTTGGTGATTGAATATTTTTCACAATAACCTTAAAATTGTTGAAAAATGCAAAATACCCTTTTTATTGCTTTTCATTTATATCTCCCGCATTTTTTTTGATCAAACTTGGTTCTTTTTATGTTTAAAAAAATAATAGTTTAAAAAAACACGCTTTTATTCGAGTTAATCAAATCAATCAAATGTCATTTATTCAAACTAGGCTGAGAGTCAGCACTTTTCGAACGTCAAAATTACATAAGACAGTCCCCCAAAAACGCCCACCCTTCGATTGATATTGCTGACCGAACTAAAAAGTAGAAAAATTTTTTTAATTACAAAGAGTTTATGTTACAGTAGTAGGAAGTCAATAATTCAATTCAGAGTAAAAAGCTTGGGGTGCATTTTCCTATATTTTCATGACTCTCCTCTCATAGATGGTTGCCAATAGAATAGTTGTAATAATTAAAATATCAAGCACCCCACGCTTTTTACTCTGAATTGAATTATTGACTTCCTACTTCTGTAACATAAACTCTTTGTAATTAAAAATTATTTTCTACTTTTTAGTTCGGTCAGCAATAAAAGCGTGTTTTTTAGTTTTTTTAAACTACTATTTATTTTCCATTTTTTAGTTCCATCAAATTTTTATCGGGAAAATTTTAAAATTTTTTTTTTTTTTTGAAAAATTAATTATTTTTTTTAGAATTTTTTTATCGGGTTATTGCATTGTCATCGGCCCTTAAGACGTGTGCAAAGTTTCGAGTTGATCAGACATCTAGAAACCAGTGAAAATTAGGCTCAAATATTCCGTTACATACATAGATACATACAACCCGAGCTAATAAGTGCGTAATAAAAACCCTTTCGTTTTCATGGCAATGTATTTATTTTTCGATGTTTTATGAAGAAAGTTGGAAAAAATACCCAAAAATCAATTGTTTCTTTTGTTTTATTAGCAAACGTTGCAGGAAAGATTATAGGATCTTAAGAGTTGTATAGTTATATAACTGTGACGAATTATTTTCAGAAACTAAAAAACGATTCTGCAAGAGTATCCAGCGGGTTCAAAGTGCTACCTTCAAGAAGATGGATGTGTGCGGCCTATTCACAATAGACGCTGTAATGCTGGTGCAATTGCTTGGTCTCATCACTACTTACACCATAGTCTTATTACAGTTCGAGTTTTTGTAAATGACTCTAGTCTCAGTTATTGTTTAGTTCCTCATTGTACAAACGGATCGTTATAGTAACCAATTCTAGGGAGTGCTTGCTGATTGAAGTGTAAAAGTACTTGTACAAACCTACTTACAGAAATAAAATCATTTATCATTTAATGCTATAACTTGATTTTAAATACGTATCTTGCATCATGTTTTCATAAAATCTTTAAGAAATGAGACTTCTTTTCATTTACTTATATGCATATTTCACGTTTGCATTTAGTATTCTAAAGATAACTTCACTGTGTATTTCATTTTACTCGCCTGTATGTTAATTGTTGAATCCATGAGGGCGTTTGAAATTATGTATAGATAATAAAGTAACGTCTGAAAATACAGTACAAAATATAATTTAGATACTCCAACAAAATAAAATCTCAAACTGTAAGCTAACCAGATACTGCAGTCTTTTCTACAAGCAGTAAGATTTTATTATTTCCTTAAAATGTTTAAAGTAATTATTCCAAAAACTCACGTCTTCAACACATTTTTACCCAAGTCATAGTCGCAGCATGTAGGTAGCAGGTACAGATGTCGGCGGAACCATATTATTAAAGATAGAGCCGTAACTAAAACATCCAGAAAAAATGGAAACAATTCAAAAGTGATATAAATCCAGTTGAAGATGATGAACCGGCTAGGAATCATCCCGATAATTTTAAGAATTCTCTTTATTTATTTTATTATTTAAGTACACACGGTGAAGCACATATATGAGAAACGGCTTAATCAAACAATTCAGTACAAACTAAAGGTACTGCTTATTTCTTAAGAAATTTCTTCCAGCCAACCTACGAAAGGAGAAATGAAAAATAAATGTAGACTATTGTCAATGAGAACAAGAGAAAATATCAATATGTGAACTCTTAAACTAAAATATACTTACACATATTATGCAGGAAAATAACATATACTTAAATAAATACATAATGCTATATAAACAAATTTATATAAATATACAGTTTAGAGAAAAGGAAATGCTCTTGTACTCGAAATTTTAATAGGAAAATAGTCACGAATGCTAAGTGGAAGTGACTTCCACAATCTTACAGCATGGACAGAGAAGGTATAAGATAAATGTAATGTCGTTTTATGGGGATGGGATTTAAAGAAGGATCTAAAGTGTGATTTACACATCGCAGCGTGTCACTAGGGCGAACGTAAGAAAAATGCTCCCGCAGGTAGGAAGGATGAGAAGGGTGATGTAAGATGTTGAAGAGGAGACATAAAATCCGAATGTTCCTGCAGATTGGGAGTCACTTGAGTTCCTTGCAGAGGTGATTTATTCACGTTCTGAATACAAATGAAAATCCCAGAAAAAAATTGCGTCATTCAAATACCTGAGTAGATGAAATTGAAACTTTTTCCCCACCAATTCTGAATGATGAAATAAACAAGAGGTGGAATGTTCCAGACTTATAAATGACCTTGCCGAAGGCTGCAAAATGACATCGTAGCTCAAACTGTTCTGAGTAAATCTTCTTCAATCTTGTATTGAAAGATAATGCTTGTATCATGTTTAGTGGCTTTACGTAATATTGAGTGTAAATATTCTTCAATAGTTTCTCTATTTTGTAAGTTTAAGTCTTTAAACATTCTTACTTTTCCGTCACTATATATTTTGGAAATAGCAATTTTTGTAAAAGGAAATAAAACTTTGTTTGCAAAGGTCTCGGACGGCAAGAAGGGTCCCGTGAGAAGTCAATACAAAAACCTTCTAACTATCGGTGGCTATAAAACAGCACTACTTAAAAAAAGTGTTATCTGTATGGGTCCAACAATATTTAACAAACTACCCGACAGCATAAAAAGTGACACCCTTCAACAATTTAAAAATAAACTCAAGACTTTCTTGCTACAGAAATGTTATTATTCGTTAAGTGATTTTTTGAATGACCAGGGTCATTCAAAAAACACATCATGTGTGACATATCAACAGTTTAATATTATTGACATTTTTGGAAATACTTTTGCGCACGATTTGACCTTGTTAAAATAATTTATTAATTTACTAACTATTTTATAATTTTGCTCATGACCTTTAGAATACTAATAACAGATGTGATATTACCTATTTGTTAAATTTTGCATTCCCAAAACTCAGGCGGAATGTACCTGGCTCACTCTATTTTTATAACATCATTATTGTACAATACCTACATTCTATGTGAATAAATGATTTGATTTGATTTGTGTAACCTAAGTTTTTTATTTATAATCTAATGTGGCATATTTTATTTTGTCCTAATGATCATTTGTCCGAAAGA
Source organism: Polymixis flavicincta (assembly GCA_949987655.1). Taxonomy (NCBI): domain Eukaryota; kingdom Metazoa; phylum Arthropoda; class Insecta; order Lepidoptera; family Noctuidae; genus Polymixis; species Polymixis flavicincta. The sequence goes on along the minus strand of OX465188.1, from coordinate 23,225,676 downwards.
TAACTTGCCCGATCTTTATGTTACATAATATAAGATGCCATAAAATTGAAATCCCTAAATACAATTTGCCCTAAATTTTACAATGTATAATATACAAAGAAATAAAACAGTTTTCAATAAAAATTATAATTCCAAAAAAAACAAATATGTTTATTTCTTCTAATAATGTTTTTAAAGCAAATTTATATTATGCTTTTGTTATGAACTTCTCTCATACGTAATTACGAGTTAGGTATATGACAGTGAGCAATATTTTTTCTTCTACCGACTTGTTTTGAGATAGTTCACTTGTTGTGTTGTTCCCTGTATGAAGCATGCAAGCAAGCATGCAGAATACACCATGCATGCAGCAAACATGCAACAAGCAAGCAACATGTACCATGCAAGCAAACATGCAGCATGCAAGCGAGCATGCAACATGCAAGCGAGCATGCAACATGCAGCAGGCATGGTTTCTGTCACGGCTCCGGCGTTGCGGGGCTTCGGCGGTCCCATGCGAGCTTTTCGTCGCAGATGGATTAACGCTCACCGCCGCAGCTTCGTCTTGCTTGCCAGCCAGCCTCAGCTGCGGCGGCAAGTGTTACTACCACCTGCTCCTCAACTCGCGGGCTGCCTCGCCCCTCCGCGCCTACGCGATTCTAAATTACACTCTAGGGGTAGGGCAGACAAGACTCTGTGGTGTCGGATTTACAACGATTCGTTTCTGTCACTAAATATCTATGTTTTGTGATAAGTAATCATATAAGAAAAAAACTGTTTCTTACGTCATTAATTTACTCTCTAAAGATCTTCGACTATTGTTATAATTACACATTTTCATCTCTGTCACAATTAATCTCTGTAAATTATTTTTTCTATGCCATAAAGCTAACATGTTATGGCACTCGATTGACTCCATTTTAGACTAAGTCTTAACTGTGTAGTATGATAATTCCAGGTCGTCACTGTAAGCCGCTTTTGTTGTTACTGGCTGACAATCAAATAAGAAGTATTTGGTTCAAATTGTGGAACAGATACTTCTAGAAGGTTGGTCAGGCACTATAAAAGGCAGCCGTCAGTCCTGGCAGGGACTCTAACTTTGGTTAGCCTTTGTCTAAGACTTGTTTCTCCCTTGTTCAATCTTTATCCAAGTCTCTCTTGATTATTTAATAGAATTACTCTTACTATGCTGTGGTTGGTGTTGTACCTAATAAAATAAATTAATGACTACTGTACGTGATTTATTTCTTGCATCTTGCATGTGCGCGTAGGAGGTCCCTGACATCGTCAGGCAGACGCTGGCTGCAGACGAACACTTCTGTATCACTACTTCTCTTGCCTATGCATCCAACTCTGACGATAAGGCCCTCTAGTTCTAGTTACCATTCCACACTAGCACAGCTAAATATATTCGGGTACTGTCTGTCAATCTTGTCGATCTTACTACATCCTGCGACAATCTGCCACATCCTGCCGCATCCTGCCTATCATGTTGTGAACTCCGAGCCTCCTGAGACGCGCGAAAGCGAGGCTGACCTTCCTAAAGCTTACTACACCTTCACCTTTCCTTATTTTTAATCTTTTATTTATTAATATAACTGTTTATGCACACACATAGAAACAGACAAGAAGAAAGGAACAGAAAAATACATACAAGCTACTACTTACTCTATTTTCTCAAGTATCTTACGGTAAGCTATCCGTAACGTTACAATATGTATTATAGTGCTATATCAACCTAGCTAACACATTTTCATTATTGATAGTTTTGTTTCAATCTCTGACGAATCAACCTCCTCTTTTTTGTGTCAAGACATTTAATAAAATGGGGAAATTAGAAAGAAAAAAATTGGAAAAATAATTTCACGGGGAGGCTTGGCTAAAGTTTATGTAATGGGTAGCGTGTGGTACACCTAATTTTGGTGTCAAATGATCCATCATGTTCTCCTGTTCAAATCACGACTGAAGCAGAACATCTTCCACGAATTTGGATACAAACAGCAGTTTGGAAATCAATTCTCCTAAATTCAACCAACCCATACTGCCCAGTATAGTGGATAACAGCACACCCCCTCTCACAAAGAGGAGGCCTGTGTCTCAGCAGTGGGAATATTATAGGCTGATTATGCCTAGTTTAACCTATTTTTCAAGTGAAAATTAATGAATAAATAAAACGACTGATTTTACAATGTTTTTAATTTAGTAACACAGACTCACAGTAATGAGAAAGGGAATTTGTAAGTAGTGCCTACGACATAAATATAAACATTCTAAGCATGAAGAAGGAGAAAACGCATGTGTCTTGTCAAATAAATAGGATGAAATGCATACGAATAAGTGTGGATATGTGAAGGCCCATTAATACAAATGAGAAACGAGTGATTATTAAGGAGACCATAGACAGCTGAGAATGAAAAAGTAAAATATTGTATGGGGAAAGACAGTACCAGCGAAGGAGGAACTAAAAAGAATATTGAATAATCTAGAATTAAAGAATTTCAAACTGAATCAGAACGAAAGTGAAAGTGGTGATAAAACTGAACAAGTGCACTGACGTCATGGCGTCCACGATAAAAAGGCCACATGCGCTCATTTTGTTGAACGAAGCGTTCTGCATCCGTTGAATGTTCTTACACGCGGCGAGACTATGTTTATCTGTGTTCAAACAGGTAAATTAATAAACGTCACTATGCTATGCTCATTAGCATCCCACAATTCTGTATTTACGCTCAGTTGATGGTTAATAGGCAAGACCCTAAATCGGAATTAAAACGTATCTAATTAAATGAAGTGTCATATGTAACTCTAGTATTTCAATATTTTCATCATCATCATCATCATCATCATTTCAGCTGAAGATGTCCACTGCTCGACAAAAGCCTCCCCTAAGCAACGGTAATTCGACCAGTTCTATGCTTCTGGCATCTAGCAGATTCTCAAGGCCTTCACCATGTATTTGGTCCACCTGGTGGGATACCTTCCACCGCAATATCTTTCGGTACGCGGTCGTCACTCTAGAATCTTTCAGCCCTATCGGCCATTTGTTCTGCGAGCAATGAGCATTGCTCGCTACCTACTACCATTTAAGTTTGGAAATTCTTTGGACTGTTTCAGTTATCTGGTTTCAATATATAATATACTACGTCAAAGGTTGCTTATGACTTTTGGGATATCTTTATTGTAAATTAACTCAAAAAAAATCCAAGAAGTGTTGGCGACACCAACTGGAGAAAAAAAATAAACATACATTATAGTGGCATGATAAATGCCACTATAATGTATGTTTATTTTTTTTTAGTTGGGAAATCATCAAATGACTTCTCCCGCTGGGTAGAGCAGGAGGGCGTGTCAGACTTTTACTGACTAAAACCCACTCGTATTCCCTCAGTTGCCCGTGTGCCAGGGGCGGCGGTAACTCTTTCGAACAACCCGCTCCCCCAGCAGGCATCGGCCCTTGCATCGGACCCCACCAGTGGTTGCTGACATCTCTGACGGCGCGTGTGGAACACAACGCACCGTCTCGCCCACCACTTTTCGGCCGCAGGGGATAGGGAGAGCAGCCAACGCTATACCGACACTCCTCTTCCCCTGCGGCCCCACCGCGTCCGCCATCAAACGGTGGCGGCCCCGTCCAGGTCACGGAAGGGAAGAGCGCTGCTCAGAAGCACCGGCCCTCCTCCTCTGCCGCAGCCTGTAACCCTCAGCCGCGATGCCTCCCATTCGACATCGCGGCCCACCTCACTTGCGGTGCACCTCACCGCAACCCACTTTTTGGCCGCTACGTCATTGGCTTGAAGGTAAAAGCCCTGACGAGCGGTCCTACCTTTGGGCTCCTCTTGGCTTCACCGTGGGTGGGAGACCACGATTACTGAGCCCCCCCGCAACGACAATGCGAGAACCCACTCGGGGGGACTATAATGTATGATTACAACTTAACATCAAGTGAGCCACCTCCTTGCTTGCCTTATTTATTTATACTTTACAATGAAAGAAGAAAAAATTTTTTACCGGAGCATCTAATTGAATACATCAATGATGTCACCGCACCCTGGACATCTATCATGGCTTTGTAGAAACTCTCGCAATGCACGCTCAAAGATATTCCAATAAGTATACTCTTCATCAACCATACTTGTGAAATGATAGTTAACAAAACGAACTGTAAATAAGAAATACAATAATGAAGTTATGTCACGTGGTGTTTTTCCTATATTGGATAATAAAACAAAAAAAAAGTTCGAAATAGTGGGCAGGCAATACAGCTGTTCCATGCGAGAATCGAATCCTTGCACACATATAGTGTTTTAGACTTTGGACAGGAATTAAAGAACTTTACTTTTTCTACGACTATATCACTCGTGTGTGGAGACTCATACGCACAGTACACGCCACTCAAAAGAAATAGATCACCAACCTTTTTACGTCTTCAGTTCAGTTCAAATTATATCATTTTGAAAATGAAATCGTGCGCAGTTTGTAACGTGCAGTTCAACGATGGCGTCCAGTGTGGTAGTTGCAAAAAACACCTAGATTTTGGATGTGCAAACATCTCAGAAACCGGATGGAGAAAGCTGGGTGCCAATAGGATGGCTCAATGGAAATGCCCCACTTGCAGAACCTCATCACCAGTTGTGCCTACCCCTGAACCTGCGTCGCTGGATACCATATTAAGCGAGATACGGGACATGAAGCGCCAGCTACTTAACTTGCCGACTTTGGTAGACGATATTCGCGTGATCAAGGAGGAGTTGGCTGAGCTTAAGTTGACATGTGAGGGCACTGGTGGGAGACTCGACGATTTTGACACAAGACTCGTGGAAGTTGAAGCAAAAGTGTCAGGATTCGATAAGCTTCAGGAATCAGTGAAATGTTTACAGTCCGATTTGGCGAGCACGAAGTATCTACTTTCGACTTATGAACAGAGATCCAGGCTCAACAACGTTGAAATCAAGGGGGTTCCTATAAAGAAGGATGAGAATTTGTACTCGATAATCGACGCTATCGGCCGTAAAGTTAACTACAGCTGTCCCAAAACCCAGGTGAACTATATTTCAAGGGTCCCTATTTTTGGCTCTAATGAAAAGCTAATAATAGTGAGTTTTTTAAACCGGTACGTGAAGGAAGATTTTATTGCGGCGGCACGCGCCAGGAAGGACTTATCCACTTGTGACATTGGGTTTCAAGGCTCATCTCAGCGTGTGTATATTAATGATCATCTAAGCGTGGAGTACAAAAAGCTTTTAACTAAAGTTAAAAACATTGCTAAGGAAAAACGTTATGAGTACGTATGGGTTAAACATGGTAAAATTCATATACTTAAAAATAATAATTCGAAAGTTTTTATTATAAGAAAGGAGTCAGACTTAAACAAGATTGTCTAATTTGCTTCTTAATTGTTACACTTACTTTCCCATTTTGCTATAATACTTTTGTTCAATGGCTCAAAATGCTTAATACCATTTGTATCACAACAACTTTTTGCAAAATGTTTAACACCTCTGCCGCACTAATGAGTCCGACACCTTTCTTTTGTTTAGGTACTTGTATGCTTTGTGTTCCTTATCGCGCTGTTTGCTTTAAAGCTTTACCGCACTATAATATGTTTTACTCTCTCGCACTTGCACGCACCACGCACTATTGCTTGCTTTTTCGCACGGCAGTTAACTACTTAACATCGTACGATTCATGCGCTCGCGCAAATCTTATTGACTTTAACCTTCATTACACTTATTTAATTAAATTATACCCTATTCTACACTGTTATTTTATGAAATGCTTTATTTTAATGGATTATACAGGTTTATACACAATTTTTAGTATTGGCTTTCAGTGGCTCCTAAGTTAAATATATTTTATCAAAACGTTCGCGGGCTGAGAACTAAAAGTGATACTTTTTACCGTCAAATGTTGCTAAACTCATACGATATTATTGTCCTTACCGAAACATGGTTATTGGATGGCGTTTTAAACTCTGAATTCTTTGATGAACGGTACATTGTGTGGCGTCGTGATCGAGATTATGCTTTGACCGGACAATCGCGTGGTGGAGGTGTGCTTATTGCTACACGTAGGGAACTTTCAGTAATATGCCAACCTACCTTCTATTCTACAGCAGAGGATTTATGGCTCAGCATACGATTGAAAAACTCAAATACACGTAAATATATTACTTTAAATATTTGTGTTGTTTATTTATGTCAGCAAAACTTAGGCCTTTCTTTTTCTTTACAACTTCGCAATTACCTCACAAAATTAAACCAAATAGTTATGAGTAACTCTTCTGATACTTTTCTCATCATTGGTGATTTTAACATGAGCGGTATTAACTGGGTCCTATCTGACAATCTATCGCTCGTCCCAAAGAACCCGAATGGTCCCGACGAAGTTTTACTTGGTGACGAATTATGTACCTTAGATTTCGTTCAATATAATGGTGTTCTTAATAGGTATGGTAAAATTTTAGATTTGGTACTTTCTAACCAATTAGTTACTGTGGGTGAATGTTCAAGTCCGCTTGTGCCCATTGACGCCTACCATCCAGCACTACTAATTCATATAGATTTCGTTGAAGCTCCACTGTTGGAATGCGCGTCACGGACGCAATATCAGTTCGACAAGGGTGACTATGAATCTATCAACAAAGAAATTTCCGCGACTGACTGGGAATCCGAGTTTGCGTCACGATCAATGGATGAATCATTAAAGTTTTTCAATCAAGTTATTTTCAATTTACACACAAAATACATTCCACAAAAATTACATCGTAGCAAAAAATATCCAACTTGGTACAATTCGGCATTAATTAAAACAATAAAGGAAAAATACAAATATTTTAAAAAATTTAAGACGTACGGCAATTTAGCAGATGAGTCAACGTTTAAGCTTCTTCGTGAAAGGGTAAAGTTGCTGGAATCGCAATGTTATGAAAATTATTTGAATTTAACCGAAAAATCCATTAAAGAGAATCCTAAGTATTTTTGGACTTTCGTTAAAAAACGATACAACTCAAATGCAGTTCCGAGCACCTTAAACTATAATAACGAAGCCTTGCGTACTGGAGAAACAATATGCGAAGCGTTTTCTACGTACTTTCATTCTACATTTCTGGATACAAGACCTAGTCATGGAATTTCGCCACCCCCTCGTTTTACCGAATATTCCAGCCTATCTGATATTTGTAGCATTGAAGTGAGCGTTGAGGAAGTTTCTAACTTGCTTCGCAAGTTGGATACTTCTAAAGCGGCCGGCCCAGATAATATTTCATCCAAATTTCTTGTACGATGTTCGATTTCGATTGCCCAACCTGTCTCGCTTCTCTTCAGGAAATCTTTGGAAACTTGCGTTGTACCTGAACTTTGGAAATCGGCTTTCATAACGCCTATTCACAAAAAAGGAGTCAAAACCGAGATTGTAAACTACAGGCCGATATCCAAGCTCTGTATTGTTGCAAAAATCTTCGAAAGAATCATCTATAATCAGGTGTATAGTGCTCTTCAAAATTCGTTTAGTTCCTTTCAACATGGTTTTTTGAAAGGAAGGTCTACCGTCACCAACCTAATTCTACTCAATGATTTTATCACTGACGCCATGGATGACGGTGGACAGGTTGATGTCGTTTATACTGATTACAGTAAAGCTTTTGATCGGATTGACCATGAGATCTTACTATCAAAGTTATATGGTATGGGAATACGGGGTGACTTACTCAGATGGTTTTCTTCTTATCTAGACAACAGGTCCCAAGCAGTAGTATTAAGCAATTATATGTCTGGTTGGGTACCTGTTCCCAGTGGAGTCCCCCAGGGTTCATTGCTTGGCCCATTACTTTTTATTATCTATATTAACGACATCAACTCTTGCTTGAGTTCATCCAAATTGCTATGTTTTGCAGACGATATGAAAATCTATGCCACAATATCATCACATGCGGACGTGGTTGCACTTCAGGATGATTTACGTCGTCTGGAAGCATATTGTCGTGGGAGTAAGCTTGATCTTAACCCTGCTAAATGTTCGGTTTTAACTTATTCTCGAAAGCGCGCAATTATACCCTCATCGTATAGCTTAGGCGATCAAGTACTACCTAGAACAAATTGCATCCGTGATCTGGGGGTATATCACGATTCCAAGCTTACGTTTGAACTTCATGTTGATGCCATAGTCGCTAAAGCATCTAAAGCACTAGGTTTCATAATGCGGCTGTCCAGGTGCTTCACTCAAGCCAAAACTTTAAAAATCCTTTACTGTACCTTTGTTAGAAGCCACTTGGAATATGCGTCTGAAATCTGGAATCCATGTTATCACAAGTACATTGATCGTATAGAGAGAGTCCAGAAAAGGTTCATCAAGTATTTGTGTTATCATCAGAAAGTACCCTACCGGTCTGAAGAATACCTCAACCTCTGTAAGAAGTATCATATATTACCCCTAATTAATCGGCGAGCAATCTCTGACTGTATCACATTATTTAAAATCTTCAATAATTCTATTAATAACTCTGATATTCTATCCAAATTTTATTTTAATGTTCCCAGAAGGTCGAAGCGATGGAACGCACCGTTGCGTGTTCCATTTACGTCTACGAATTACAGGCAGAATTCATTTATAGTGCGTGCAAGTAGCAACTTTAACAGCATCTGTAAGCAACACGATTTTGATCCTTTCACAACAGGTGTGTCCTCGGCCAGAAAGTGCCTGAGCCTTGGTTTTTTTTATTAAGATTTTGGTTTATATTCTTTTTAGGATTTTGGTTTTGGTTTATATTTTTGTATTCAATATGAAATGTGCATTTAGTTTGAGATTGAATGTTATACTGTTTTGCCTTTTCCTTTTCGGTGGCTGTGTTGTGCTGTTCACACTCTTTTTTTTCCAATCTGTTTTTAGAAGTGAAGACTTTTAATTGGCTGTCAGTCTCACATACTATTTTTTAATCTGTTTGTTTTAGCTGTAAGTCATCCATATCGAATAAATAAATAAATAAAATAAATATCTGCGGGTGAGTTGTGTAATGCATGAAAATCCCAAAGCGATTCATGAAAATGCAACAATATTTATTAAGCTATTTTCACTGTTGAGCTGACAATTTTTTTAACTTACGAAGCAATGGATTATGAACCTTGAAAAACAGTGCTAGTCATACACGTACCATCTCCAATATGGTAAATGTTTACCTAGATGAACTTCAAGAGTGTCGTTTGTCGTGTATTACCACTAATATCAACATAAACTAAATATGATATGACCATTAAAATGATAATAATGAATGTAAGTGGATAAAGCCGCCAAGGCTTTTATCCTCAGTCCGTGTAAAGGTTGTCTGAAGGAGTAGTGGGTTTTATAAGATGACACACCCTTGATTTTGTTGCACACATTTTTTATGATGTAAAATAAAGTGTACTTATATTGACACTCAAACCACAAAAAATTCTTATTTGACCAAAAAAAGCGAGAAGGACACACTTACTAAAAAACTATTTGACAATAGTATTTGTATCTTCAATACCATGGCTATGTTAATCAGCCCATGACACGCTACGTTTATTATATTGAATGCGATCTGAAAATAAAATAAATTCGCTCAAATAAAAAGGCTCGCTCCTTAGGTAACTGAGAAGCGTGTACTTACATGCTGTCCTAAAGTTTTCTCTACGAGCCCATATGCCTCCAATATGTCTATATACACATCATACTTAATCTGCCAATAAGATTCTCTTTCAAAATCTAAAATATTTTCCAACCTTTGAACATCCTCAATCCAAAGTATTAACAGCTTGCCTAACAGTTTCATAACAAATGAAGCATACATCATATTAATATCAAAAATAATGACATTGTAACCTAAAAGTATATTGAAATAACCCATTTCAGGGAAGTAACTAAAAAATAAGATCCATGTAACAATAACAACACTGTTAACACCTATGACTGAAATCCAATTGCAAATTTTCAAACTTGTGAGTTCTTTGCCGTTCACTTTGAGGAGAGTGAGAGCATGCTGCACCCTTAAAAGTAATGATATATTTTTTTCGCGATATTTGATATTGATGTAGTAATTTAAAATGGACCCAATCGAGTAAACGAAGTTACTATACATAATAGAGCAATTAAGGAGCATGGAAAAGCCTTCACCAAAACCGACAAATGCGCTTAACCAACCATAGAATCCATAGGTGCGGAATAAAATCATGAAGGAGACTCCAATCAGATTGTAAGTGAAACTGTTGATAGTGATGGTATTGTTCTGAATTTTGTACTTCGAACAGATAAAGAGTGCTTGCATTAGATTTAATGGCCTTAGAACTGACTGTAACTCATTTTTAATCTGATTGTTGAACAAAACTTCACTGTAATACGGAACAATTGGTGCAGTCTCGATTAAAGCAAAGTTTATTCTTGATCCTACTCTGTTCATTGTTGAAGACATGTTTGTACTACAAGTCAACTTTTCTATTTGACAAACTTATTTTAAGCCGATATATAAATCAATACTTTAATAATCTAATGCCTAGTTTTATCCTTTTGCCATTAGTGACCATTGTTTTATTTGGAGTTCGTGTCTAATTAATAACGCCCGGACCGGTTGATTGAAGGTAAGTAGATGGATGACCATCCATTACATCCTATTTACTTTTACTATTTATTTATTTATTTCTCTCAAAAGGGCACAAGTTCGGTACATGGCATTTAGGTTACATCTAGATTCAAACCTTTGTGAGAGCTGGAGTCTATACTGGGTTCTGGACCTGTATTACAGATATACCGAGAACCCTTCATCCCTCAGAAAGCAAGCTAAGATGTTCCACTCTTTCTTTCAACTATCCGGCAAACCGATTCGTCAGAAACCCGAAACCCTGACAGCCAATTCAACCACGAGGCATCGTGTAACTCAGTAACTGGGTTGTGGAGTCACAGAGTCACTACATGTAAAATAGTAGTATTAATCTAACGTAACCTAACCAAATAGACTGAATACTAACCGCCAGATTTATATATATACTAACAAAAATATGAATCAGATGATGTTATCCATGACATAAAATAATAAGTTGTCACACATTAATTAATCAGGCATCTACTTATCATAATTATGTTTATCGATTTTCTATAATCTACTCCAATCTTTTTACATTGAACTGCCTGTCATTACAAACACGTCACCACACAAAAACGCTATTTAAATTCTAAAATTGGTATAGTTTTAGAAAATTATGGAATTAAACTTAGTATATCAAATGGACCCACTAGATTAAATGAAATGTACAAAGAAACGCTACTTGTTTTTTTGTTTGTTTATTTCAGTGTTTTAAAATACTTACCATTACTCGTATTACTCAACCCAAGGAATATGATCCAAGGTTTATCTGTCTGTGCTAGACACAAAATTCTAGACAGCGTCTATAAGTTGTTAATAGTCACCGTTACAGTGTTATATCAGTCTGTGCTTCGATAATCTTGATTGCTTCCATTCTTATCATGCTCTTCAAATCCCCAAACACAACGGATTAGAAATTTTTGACTACTGGGTTGTTAATGTCTATCGCTTTATTTTTTATTCCTTCAGTGGTTTCTTAAAGTGGTTTCTTAAACACCTGGATCAACACTGAGCTGAGGCTCAAAAATGTGTTATTTGTCTTGAAGATCCAAAATGTCTATAGAATCCTCAATCTGAACGAAAGATCTTTCAATAATTATCATTATATCCAACTAGGTCTACGTCGTCACCATTAATTGCTTTTACTTTTCTGGATTTGTATGTATTCTCAATTAATTTGGTATTGCTAATATTTTAGCTAGTAATATGAAAATGATATGCGCAACAAGGAGTATGTAGCTTGTCTATAAAAGTCTCAAGTGCTGGATAGAAGAACTATGGAAGTCAGAATACACCGATGGTGTAGAAGTTTAACAGTATGGAGTAAATACTTAATTCTTCTTTCATTTCATCTTTGAGCATGGAGTGTGAGAAATTTTATTCAACCTTGACAGAAGTTCATAATACATTTATACAAATTATAGCTTCAGGAAGTTGCTCAGGTAAATATCTAACACTTGATTATATTTTTAAATATTATTTATACTCAAGAGACCGTAGGAAGATCTGAGCCTTGCTTAGACCAGGGAAGTATGGAAGAAAAGGGAAGACATCTAGACTCAGCAAAAGACTGGAACATCTTTCTCAATAGTTATGATGAAAAGCTTCTCACACGCGATGTAAAACTTGCTTTTTATATTAAACTAGCTGCCTAAGAAAAATACAGGAACAAGGAGAAAAGACTGTGCAACCCCTTCATCTAATCGACTCACATTAAAACAGTGATACATAATATATAATAGTAACAGTGGAAATAACGAAAAACTACGTGGTCCCATTCAATGGCTTTATAAGGTTTATAAATTATTTGTTGGGATTGGCAAATTGAAATAGTTTTATTTGTAGAACACAGGTAAAGTACAGATGTCAATATTGGTAATGAAAATGCACACTAGTTATTGTTATTGCCATCAACGGCAAACACTATAACACGCATGCTTCTTCTTTGCTAAATTTGCCACTTTTCCAAACAAAACAGTGCGTTCTAACAGAAGTATGCGATCATAATCTTTAGAGCAAAGTGGCATACAACCACGGCTTTCACATGATTTTTTTTCTCCCGATTTTTTTAATATTTTGATAAAACTTGGTTATTTTTATGTTTAAAACAAACCATTTGGTTTTCATAGCAATGTATCTATTTATTTTTCGATGTTTTAAGAAGAAACTTGGAAAAAAGAGCAAAATACCAATTGTTTCTTTTGTTTTGTTAGCAAGCGTTGAAAGAAAGATTATAATATCCCAAGAGTTGTAATATTAAATAACTGTGACAAATTATTCACAGAAACTCGAAAACGATTCTGCAAGAGTATCCAGCGGGTTAAAAAGTGCTACCTTCAAGAAGATGAATGTGTGCCGCCTATTCACAATAGATGCTGTAATGCTGATATGCAACTGCTTGGTCTAATAACTACTTACACGGTAGTCCTATTACAGTTCGAGCTTTTGTAAATGACTCTAGTCTCATTTCTTGTTTAGTTTTTCTTTGTACAAACGGATCGTTATAGTTACCAATTCTAGGGAGTGCTTGCTTGATTGACGTGTAAAAGTGCTTGTACAAACCTACTTACAGAAATAAATTCATTTATCATTTAATGCTATAACTTGATTTGAAATACGTACGCTTGCATCATGTTTTCATAAAATCTTTAAGAAATGAGACTTCTTTTCATTTACTTATATGCATATTTCACGTTTGCATTTAGTATTCTAAAGATAACTTCACTGTGTATGTCATTTTACTCGCCTGTATGTTAATTGTTGAATCCATGAGGGCGTTTGAAATTATGTATAGATAATAAACTCAAACTCAAACTCAAACTCAAAGCATTTATTTCAATTAAGCCTTTCACAGGCACTTTTGAATAGTCAAACAAAAATCGAAGTTGAAGCTAGGTGGTAGGTAGGTTAAAGTAACGTCTGAAAATACAGTACAAAATATAATTTAGATACTCCAACAAAATAAAATCTCAAACTGTAAGCTAACCAGATACTGCAGTCTTTTCTACAAGCAGTAAGATTTTATTATTTCCTTAAAATGTTTAAAGTAATTATTCCAAAAACTCACGTCTTCAACACATTTTTACCCAAGTCATAGTCGCAGCATGTAGGTAGCAGGTACAGATGTCGGCGGAACCATATTATTAAAGATAGAGCCGTAACTAAAACATCCAGAAAAAATGGAAACAATTCAAAAGTGATATAAATCCAGTTGAAGATGATGAACCGGCTAGGAATCATCCCGATAATTTTAAGAATTCTCTTTATTTATTTTATTATTTAAGTACACACGGTAAAGCACATATATGAGAAACGGCTTATTCAAACAATTCAGTACAAACTAAAGGTACTGCTTATTTCTTAAGAAATTTCTTCCAGCCAACCTACGAAAGGAGAAATGAAAAATAAATGTAGACTATTGTCAATGAGAACAAGAGAAAATATCAATATGTGAACTCTTAAACTAAAATATACTTACACATATTATGCAGGAAAATAACATATACTTAAATAAATACATAATGCTATATAAACAAATTTATATAAATATACAGTTTAGAGAAAAGGAAATGCTCTTGTACTCGAAATTTTAATAGGAAAATAGTCACGAATGCTAAGTGGAAGTGAATTCCACAATCTTACAGCATGGACAGAGAAGGAATTATATAAATGTAATGTCGTTTTATGGGGATGGGATTTAAAGAAGGATCTAAAGTGTGATTTACACATCGCAGCGCGTCGCTAGGGCGAACGTAAGAAAAATGCTCCCGCAGGTAGGAAGGATGAGAAGGGTGATGTAAGATGTTGAAGAGGAGACAAAATCCGAGTGTTCCTGCAGATTGGGAGTCACTTGAGTTCCTTGCAGAGGTGATTTTGTCACGTTCTGAATGCTAATGAAAGATTCCAGAAAAAAAATGCATCATTCGCATACCTGAGTAGATGAAATTGAAACTTTTTCCCCACCGATTCTGAATGATGAAATAAACAATAGGTAGAATGTTCCAGACTTATAAATGACCTTGCCGAAGGCTGCAAAATGACATCGTAGCTCAAACTGTTCTGAGTGGTCAATCAGTGGGATTGAAAGATAATGCTTGTATCATGTTTAGTGGCTTTACTTAATATTGAGTGTAAGTATTCTTCAACAGTTTCTCTATTGTGTAAGTTTAAGTCTTTAAACATTCTTACTTTTCCGTCACTATAAATATTTTGGAAATAGCAATTTTTGTAAAAGCAAATAAAACTTTGTTTGCAAAGGTCTCGGACACCAAGAAGGGTCCCGTGAGAAGTCAATACAAAAACCTTCTAACTATCGGTAGCTATAAAATAGCACTACTTAAAAAAGTTTTATCTGTATGGGTCCAATAATATTTAATAAACTACCCGACAGCATAAAAAGTGACACCCTTCAACAATTTAAAAATAAACTCAAGACTTTTTTGCTACAGAAATGTTATTATTCGTTAAATGATTTTTTGAATGACCCTGTGTGTGACATCTCAACAGTTTAATATTATTGACATTACTGGAAATACTTTTGCGCACGATTTGACCTTGTTAAAATGATTTATTAATTTACTAACAATTTTATAATTTTATTATTATATTATATATTCAATTAATACACCATGCATGCAGCAAACATGCAACAAGCAAGCAACATGTAGCATGCAAGTAAACATGCAGCATGCAAGCGAGCATGCAACATGCAAGCGAGCATGCAACATGCAGCAGGCATGGTTTCTGTCACGGCTCCGGCGCTGCGGTGCTTCGGGCGGCGGTCCCACGCGACCTTTTCGTCGCAGATGGTTTAACGCTTATCGCGCAGCTTCTTCTTGCTTGCCGGCCAGCCTCAGCTGCGTTGGCAAGTGTTACAACCACCTGCTCCTCAACTCGCGGGCTGCCTGTTGTACCTAATAAAATAAATTAATAACTACTGTAAGTGAACTATTTCTTGCATCTTGCATGTGCGCGTAGGAGGCCCCCTGACATCGTCAGGCAGACGCTGGCTGCAGACGATCACTTCTTTATCACTACTTCTCTTGCCTATGCATCCAACTCTGACGATAAGGCCCTCTAGTTCTAGTTACCATTCCACACTAGCACAGCTAAATCTATTCGGGTACTGTCTGTCAATCTTTTCGATCTTGCTACATCCTGGGACAATCTGCCACATCCTGCCGCATCCTGCCTATCATGTTGTGAACTCCGAGCCTCCTGAGACGCGCGAAAGCGAGGCTGACCTACCTAAAGCTTACTACACCTTCACCTTTCCTTATTTTTAATCTTTTACTTATTAATTTCACTGTATATACACACACATAGAAACAGACAAGAAGAAAGGAACAGAAAAATACATACAAGCTACTACTTACTCTATTTTCTAAAGTATCTTACGGTAAGCTATCCGTAATGTTACAATATGTATTATAGTGCTATATCAACCTAGCTAACACATTTTCATTATTGATAGTTTTGTTTCAATCTCTGACGAATCAACCTCGTCCTTTTTGTGTCAAGACATTTAATAAAATGGGGAAATTAGAAAGAAAAAAATTGGAAAAATAATTTCACGGGGAGGCTTGGCTAAAGTTTATGTAATGGGTAGCGTGTGGTACACCTAATTTTGGTGTCAAATGATCCATCATGTTCTCCTGTTCAAATCACGACTGAAGCAGAACATCTTCCACGAATTTGGATACAAACAGCAGTTTGGAAATCAATTCTCCTAAGTTTAACCAACCCATAATGCCCAGTATAGTGGATAACAGCCCACTCCCTCTCACAAAGAGGAGGCCTGTGTCTCAGCAGTGGGAATATTATAGGCTGATTATGCTAAGTTTAACATATTTTTCAAGTGAAAATTAATGAATAAATAAAACGATTGATTTTACAATGTTTTTAATTTAGTTATACAGACATACAGTAATGAGAAAGGGAATTTTTAAATAGTGCCTAAGACATAAATATAAACATTCTAAGCATGAAGAAGGAGAAAACGCATGTGACTTGTCAAATAAAGAGGATGAAATGCATACGAATAAGTGTGGATATGTGAAGGCCCATTAATCCAAATGAGAAACGAGTGATTATTAAGGAGACGATAGACAGCTGAGAATGAAAAAGTAAAATATTTTATGGGAAAATACAGTACCAGCGAAGGAGGAACGAAAAAGAATATTGAATAATCTAGAATTAAAGAATTTCAAACTGAATCAGAACGAAAGTGAAAGTGGTGATAAAACTGAACAAGTGCACTGACATCATGGCGTCCACGATAAAAAGGCCACACGCGCTCATTTTGTTGAACGAAGCGTTCTGCATCCGTTGAATGTTCTTACACGCGGCGAGACTATGTTTATCTGTGTTCAAACAGGTAAATTAATAAACATCACTATGCTATGCTCATTAGCATCCCACAATTCTGTATTTACGCTCAGTTGATGGTAAATAGGCAATACCCTAAATCGGAATCAAAACGTATCTAATTAAATGAAGTGTCATATGTAACGTAGCCTACTCTAGTATGTCAATATTTCCATCATCATCATCATTTCAGCTGAAGACGTCCACTGCTCGACAAAAGCCTCCCCTAAGCAACGGTAATTCGACCAGTTCTATGCTTCTGGCATCTAGCAGATTCTCAAGGCCTTCACCATGTATTTGGTCCACCTGGTGGGATACCTTCCACTGCAATATCTTTCAGTTGCCCGTGTGCCAGGGGCGGCGGTAACTCTGTCGAACAACCCGCTCCCCCGGCAGGCATCGGCCCTTGTGGACCCCACCAGTGGTTGCTGACATCTCTGACGGCGCGTGTGGAACACAACGCACCGTCTCGCCTACCACTTTTCGGCCGCAGGGGATAGGGAGAGCAGCCAACGCTATACCGACACTCCTCTTCCCCTGCGGCCCCACCGCGTCCGCCATCAAACGGTGGCGGCCCCGTCCAGGTCACGGAAGGGAAGAGCGCTGCTCAGAAGCACCGGCCCTCCTCCTCTGCCGCAGCCTGTAACCCTCAGCCGCGATGCCTCCCATTCGACATCGCGGTCCACCTCACTTGCGGTGCACCTCACCGCAACCCACTTTTTGGCCGCTACGTCATTGGCTTGAAGGTAAAAGCCCTGACGAGCGGTCCTCTCTTTGGGTTCCTCTTGGCACGATTACTGAGCCCCCCGCAACGACAATGCGGGAACCCACTCGGGGTGACTATAATGTATGATTACAACTTAACATCAAGTGAGCCACCTCCTTGCTTGCCTTATTTATTTATACTTTACAATGAAAGAAGAAAAATTTTTTTACCGGAGCATCTAATTGAATACATCAATGATGTCACCGCACCCTGGACATTTATCATGGCTTTGTAGAAACTCTCGCAATGCACGCTCAAAGATATTCCAATAAGTATACTCTTCATCAACCATACTTGTGAAATGATAGTTAACAAAACGAACTGTAAATAAGAAATACAATAATGAAGTTATGTCACGTGGTGTTTTTCCTATATTGGATAATAAAACAAAAAAAAAGGTTCGAAATAGTGGGCATGCAATACTGTTCCATGCGAGAATCGAATCCTTGCACACATATAGTGTTTTAGACTTTGGACAGGAATTAAAGAACTTTACTTTTTCTACGACTATATCTGCGGGTGAGTTGTGTAATGCATGACAATCCCAAAGCGATTCATGAAAATGCAAAAATATTTATTATGCTATTTTCACTGTTGAGCTGACGATTTTTTTTAACTTACGAAGCAATGGATTATGAACCTTGAAAAACAGTGCTAGTCATACACGTACCATCTCCAATATGGTAAATGTTTACCTAGATGAACTTCAAGAGTGTCGTTTGTCGTGTATTACCACTAATATCAACATAAACTAAATATGATATGACTATTTAAATGATATTAATGAATGTAAGTGGATAAAACCGCCAAGGCTTTTATCCTCAGTCCATGTAAAGGTTGTCTGAAGGAGTAGTGGGTTTTATAAGATGACACACCCTTGATTTTGTTGCACACATTTTTTATGATGTAAAATAAAGTGTACATATATTGACACTCAAACCACAATAAATTATTATTTGACCAAAAAAAGCGAGAAGGACACACTTACTAAAAAACTATTTGACAATAGTATTTGTATCTTCAATACCATGGCTATGTTAATCAGCCCCTGACACGCTACGTTTATTATATTGAATGCGATCTGAAAATAAAATAAATTCGCTCAAATAAAAAGCTCGCTCCTTAGGTAGCTGTGAAGCGTGTACTTACATGCTGTCCTAAAGTTTTCTCTACGAGCCCATATGCCTCCAATATGTCTATATACACATCATACTTAATCTGCCAATAAGATTCTCTTTCAAAATCTAAAATATTTTCCAACCTTTGAACATCCTCAATCCAAAGTATTAACAGCTTGCATAACAGTTTCATAACAAATGAAGCATACATCATATTAATATCAAAAATAATGACATTGTAACCTAAAAGTATATTGAAATAACCCATTTCAGGGAAGTAACTAAAAAATAAGATCCATGTAACAATAAAAACACTGTTAACACCTATAACTGAAATCCAATTGCAAATTTTTAAACTTGTGAGTTCTTTGCCGTTCACTTTGAGGAGAGTAAGAGCATGCTGCACCCTTAAAAGTAATGATATATTTTTTTGGCGATACTTGATATTGATGTAGTAATTTAAAATGGACCCAAACGAGTAAACGAAGTTACCATACATAATAGAGCAATTAAGGAGCATGGAAAAGCCTTCACCAAAACCGACAAATGAGCTTAACCAACCATAGAATCCATAGGCGCGGAGTAAAATCATGAAGGAGACTCCAATCAGATTGTAAGTGAAACTGTTGACAGTGATGGTATTGTTCTGAATTTTGTACTTCGAACAGATAAAGAGAGCTTGCATTAGATTTAATGGCCTTAGAACTGACTGTAACTCATTTTTAATCTGATTGCTGAACAAAACTTCACTGTAATACGGAACAATTGGTGCAGTCTCGATTAAAGCAAAGTTTATTCTTGATCCTACTCTGTTCATTGTTGAAGACATGTTTGTACTACAAGTCAACTTTTCTATTTGACAAACTTATTTTAAGCCGATATATAAATCAATACTTTAATAATCTAATGGCTAGTTTTATCTTTTGCCATTAGTGACCATTGTTTTATTTGGAGTTCGAGCCTAATTAATAACGCCCGGACCGGTTGATTGAAGGTAAGTAGATGAATGACCATCCATTATATACTATTTACTATTACTATTTATTTATTTATTTCTCTCAAAAGGGTACAAGTTCGGTACATGGCATTTAGGTTACATGTAGATTCAAACCTTTGTGAGAGCTGGAGTCTATACTGGGTTCGGGACCTGTATTACAGATATACCGAGAACCCTTCATCCCTCAGAAAGCACGCTAAGATGTTCCACTCTTTCTTTCAACTATCCGGCAAACCGATTTGTCAGAAACCCGAAACCCTGACAGCCAATTCAACCACGAGGTATCGTGTAACTCAGTAACTGGGTTATGGAGTCACAGAGTCACTACATGTAAAATAGTAGTATTAATCTAACGTAACCTAACCAAATAGACTGTATACTAACAAAAATATGAATCAGATGATGTTATCCATGACATAAAATAATAAGTTGTTACACATTAATTAATCAGGAACCTACTTATCATAATTATGTTTATCGATTTTCTATAATCTACTCCAATCTATTTACTTTGAACTGCCTGTCATTACAAACACGTCACCACACAAAAACGCTATTTAAATTGTAAAATTGGTATAGTTATAGAAAATTATGGAATTAAACTTAGTATATCAAATGGACCCACTAGATTAAATGAAATGTATGAAGAAACGCTACTTGATTTTTTATTTATTTTTATTTCAGTGTTTTAAAATACTTACCATTATTACTTAACCCAAGGAATATGATCCAAGGTTTATCTGTCTGTGCTAGACACAAAATTCTAGACAGCATCTATAAGTTCTTAATAGTCACCGTTACAGTGTTATATCAGTCTGTGCTTCGATAATCTTGATTGCTTTCATTCTTATCATGCTCTTCAAATCCCCAAACACAACCGGATTGGAATTTTTTGACTACTGGTTTGTTAATGTCTATCGCTTTATTTTTTATTCCTTCGGTGGTTTCTTAAACACCTGGATCAACACTGAGCTGAGGCTCAAAAATGTGTTATTTATCTTGAAGATCCAAAATGTCTATAGAATCCTCAATCTGAACGGAAGATCTTTCAACAATTATCATTATATCCAACTAGGTCTGCGTCGTCACCAATAATTGATTTTATTTTTCTGGATTTGTATGTATTTTCAATTAATTTGGTATTGCTAATATTTCAGCTAGTAATATGAACATGATATACGCAACAAGGAGTATGTAGCTTGTCTATAAAAGTCTCAAGTCCTGGATAGAAGAACTATGGAAGTCAGAATACACCGATGGTGTAGAAGTTTAACAGTATGGAGTAAATACTTAATTCTTCTTTCATTTCATCTTTGAGCATGGAGTGTGAGAAATTTTATTCAACCTTGACAGAAGTTCATAGTACATTTATACAAATTATAGCTTCAGGAAGTTGCTCAGGTAAATATCTAACACTTGATTATAGTTTTAAATATTATTTATACTCAAGAGACCGTGGGAAGATCTGAGACTTGCTTAGACCAGGGAAGTATGGAAGAAAAGGGAAGACCCCTAGACTCAGCAAAAGACTGGAACAACTTTCTCAATGGTTATGATGAAAAGCTTCTCACACGCGATGTAAAACTTGCTTTTTATATTAAACTAGCTGCCTAAGAAAAATACAGGAACAAGGAGAAAAGACTGTGCAACCCCTTCATCTTATCGACTCACATTAAAACAGTGATACATAATATATAATAGTAACAGTGGAAATAACGAAAAACTACGTGGTCCCATTCAATGGCTTTATAAGGTTCATAACTTATTTGTTGGGATTGGCAAATTGAAATAGTTTTATTTGTAGAACACAGGTAAAGTACAGATGTCAATATTGGTAATAAAAATGAACACTAGTTATTGTTATTGCCATCAACGGCAAACACTATAACAAGCATGCCTCTTCTTTGCTAAATTTGCCACTTTTCCAAACAAAACAGTACATTCTAACAGAAGTATGTGATCATAATCTTTAGAGCAAAGTGGCATACAACCACGGCTTTCACATGATTTTTTTTCTCCCGATTTTTTAAATATTTTGATAAAACTTGGTTATTTTTATGTTTAAAACAAACCATTTGGTTTTCATAGCAATGTAGCTATTTATTTTTCGATGTTTTAAGAAGAAACTTGGAAAAAAGAGCAAAATACCAATTGTTGCTTTTGTTTTGTTAGCAAACGTTGAAAGAAAGATTATAATATCCCAAGAGTTGTAATATTAAGAAACTGTGACAAATTATTCACAGAAACTCGAAAACGATTCTGCAAGAGTGTCCAGCGGGTTAAAAAGTGCTACTTTCAAGAAGATGAATGTGTGCCGCCTATTCACAATAGATGCTGTAATGCTGATATGCAACTGCTTGGTCTAATAACTACTTACACGGTAGTCCTATAACAATTCGAGCTTTTGTAAATGACTCTAGTCTCATTTATTGTTTAGTTTTTCTTTGTACAAACGGATCGTTATAGTAACCAATTCTAGGGAGTGCTTGCTTGATTGACGTGTAAAAGTGCTTGTACAAACCTACTTACAGAAATAAATTCATTTATCATTTAATGCTATAACTTGGTTTGAAATACGTACGCTTGCATCATGTTTTCATGAAATCTTTAAGAAATGAGACTTCTTTTCATTTACTTATATGCATATTTCACGTTTGCATTTAGTATTCTAAAGATAACTTCACTATGTATGTTATTTTACTCGCCTGTATGTTTACTGATGAAGTCATGAGGGCGTTTGAAATTATGTATATATAATAAAGTAACGTCTGAAAATACAGTACAACATATAATTTAGATACTCCAACAAAATAAAATTTCAAACTGTAAGCTAACCAGATACTGCAGTCTTTTCTACAAGCAGTAAGATTTTATTATTTACTTAAAATGTTTAAAGTAATTATTTCATAAACTCACGTTTTCAACACATTTTTACCCAAGTCATAGTCGCAGCATGTAGGTAGCAGGTACAGATGTCGGCCGATGGATGGTGATTTTTTCACGTTCTGAATGCTAATGAAAGATTCCAGAAAAAAAAATGCGTCATTCAAATTACGTAAAAAAAAAAAAAAAAAAAAAAAATTTATAAATTGCGTAATTATCAAACTGACAATAATAATTCTCTATATAAAATAAGAAATTGGCTTAGTAATAATAATCTTGTAATGAATCTAAACAAAACCAAAGTTATGCACTTTCATCAACGCCTTGAGAAACCACTAGTCAACGTTGCATATGATGATTTTAAAATAGAAGAAGCAAGTAATGCAAAGTTCTTAGGTATAACTATACACGGTTAATTTTAGATCGTTCTGGAGCCGAAACACAGTAACTCCAAATGAGTAATAGTTACTATTGGCATTGTTATTATATTTTTAAGACGTCTAATAAAGAAGTTAGAAATTTATCACTTTTTTTCTGTCATACGAGTAAAATTTTAGTAGCACTTTCACTATTTCATTCATAAACGCAAGATCGTACGCGATCCGCTCGGTGATGACGTAGCGCGGCACAGCTGTGCGTGTGCGAATCAGTTGATTGCGTAGGTACCTACTCGCGGTGGGTCAATAGACGTCGGACGAAAAACCAGCTGCAAGTAAGTACCTACACTACCTACACAAACCTCAATCGTTGGTTGGTGTAAGTTCATTTACCTCCATCATCTCTCATTGTATCGGAAGCACGGGATTTACAGTCTCCTCGTAAACGAGAGAAATTAATTGACATTTAACTCACCCCTCTCGCATCACGATATCACCTAGTACACAAGGCTACACATCAAGCGATACATTTCCAGTTTACGCTGATCTCGTGCTGTACGAAAATCGTTTACAATGCGAGATCAGCTTATACTGGAAATGTATAGCTTGATGTGTAGCCGTGTGTACTACCCGTCAACTAGACACGACGAGTACGCTTGGGAGTTGCATTTAAGGCCTTGAATCGAGTGTCGACCAATCGAGCTAATAGGTACTTAATAAACATACGAGTACCTACCTACCATAATACTGCCTAAAACATTTTTTTGCGACAATGCTTGCGGCGGCTTCTACAAAGGCAGGCAATTCAAACAGAAAAATGAATCGTTTAGTGAGTTGCATAGAGTTCATTATTAGTTGGAGGTGTCCCTTACTATGAAAACATTGAACCGAATTAAGACCTTATTTAAATAACTTTAACCGCGTAATTCGGTTGTGAACCTTGAACCCTTGTACAGCCCGGTCGGACACGAGACAATAGATTTCTCAGAATTTTTAGTAAACTGCGGACCTACTAACCTAGTTTGGTGAAATTTCTATTTTTCCCCGTTAACGGTTATGAAATAAAGTCTAAATTCGCTTATCTTATTTTATTTGTGTACCTATTTAACGATTGCGTATTTATTTAAAAAAAAGTCGGCGCGTAGGCAAAGGTAGCGGCGATCAGCGAACTCTGTCATCTGTGAACTAGGTACCTACGCTTAAATAAATAGACATAGTAAAACGGCAGCCATAGGTTTAGAAACACGTACCTATGGATGTAATTTAATCCATTCGAATTCATTTTCCATATTTACTATTGGCTAATTGGTCCCGTGTGTGTTGCCGGGCGTATAAGAATAGCACCATCCCATTTCTTCCCGTGGGTGTCGTAGAAGGCGACTAAGGGATCTACTAGAGAATGGGCAGCAGCGTTCTCTATGCATTTGATCACCTCACTGCGATCGCCAACCCGCCTGCCAAGCGTGGCGATTATGGCAAAACCCCCCCTTTTGGGGGAGGCTTATGTCCAGCAGTGAACGTCTTTCGGCTGAAATGATGACTATTGGCTAACATTGAATCGCCTGGCCGCCATTGTGGTACTACGACGTGGGTACCTAGCGTTCGAAGTACCTACCTACTCCAGTATATCTTCCTCTAACGCGGTCCGCGTTGCACGTGTGCGGGCGCTCGAAACTGTCCATGATCGAGGAGGCGCTGAGTTGCGGCCAGAATGGTGGAGGTGAAGGGAACTTGAGGGTCGTTGATTCCACGTGCGCGCAGTGAGTTCAGGTATTCCGGCTGAGCTTACAATCCTCTAGCCTCTTCCAAGTTATGGTTCGCAATCCCATAAAAATCCACATTTCACACACAGATTGCACTCATTTTTGGCGCGTAATTAGGTTGCGCGTGCGGTGTACGCGACCTAATACAGCGAAACGCGACACAATACTGGGAAGGAATTCGGAACAAGGAAGGGCGGGCGGTCGGCTAGACGGGGGTCGGGGGCGTGGCTAACGGATCATGCTGTCTGATCGATGAATGGATTTTTCAATGGATATCGTTCGCATGTGTTGCCGTTTGTCGATACGTTTTATACGCACGTATACATTGATCGCAAGGAAGCGTTACTTCGAGTTCTCATTATTTCACTCAAGAAAACAATAAATTTAATGATTCGTGTTTTTTTTTTTTGTTGTTTATTTAAAATAATAGTCTCAATCGATTCTAGTTCGATGATCGAGTTCATGGCTTTCGGTTCCAGAACGACCTAAAATTAGCCGTGTAGATGATAAAATTACTTGGAAACCGCATTTAGAAGAAATTTGCAAGCGTCTAAGCAAGTCAGCATACCTACTATATCAACTCTCAAGAAAAGTAAATACTGAAACACTATTAACAGCGTATCATGGACTGGTTGCATCAGTTCTGCGGTATGGAGTAATTTTTTGGGGACAGTCAACCAATAAGGAACTTGTATTCAGGATGCAGAAAAGATGCATTCGTTCAATGTGTGGTTTAAAAACAACAGATAGTTGCATACCATATTTTAAAAAAATAAAAATATTACACTTACCAGCTTTGTACATCCTTGAAACTGCATTATTTGTAAAAACCAATCCGCAATTATTTAAAAAACTATGTGCAATGAAGAAAACACCGATGCGTGCTCAATATAGGAATGAATTATGCCTTGTGAAATGTAAAACTTCTCTTATGAAGAAAAGCTTCTTTGGTGTTGCTCCACAAGTGTATAATAAAATACCCGACGCAATAAAATGTATGCCACTACAAACGTTCAAAAAATCTCTGAACGGGTTACTGCTTGACAGATGTTACTATACCATAGATGAGTTTCTTAACGACCAATCTTTATAATTATATAACAAGCTGACATCAATTTGAATAAGTACTTCATATTTAATGATTTTCTGAATTGACTTTTGACATGAAATGAAATTGACTTTGAATTGTAATTAATAAAATTTGCTTGCATGCACAATTAGCTACTCAACTATAATTATTATTATATTGTAATTTTATCATTGCAATTTAATGCTAAGCTCTTATTTAATTTATCATTTTATTTAATTCTAATTATTTATATGCTAATATTGGCAAAACATAGCGCACTAGGTACCTTATTTTTAAGATCTTCGTATGTAATTACCTATGTTTGACAAATAAATTATTCTATTCTATTTTTTTTATTCTATTCAAATACCGGAGTAGATGAAATTGAAACTTTTTCCCCACCGACTCTGAATGATGAAATAAACAAGAGGTAGAATGTTCCAGACTTATAAATGACCTTGCCGAAGGCTGCAAAATGACATCGTAGCTCAAACTGTTCTGAGTGGTCAAATCTCCTTCAATCTTGTATTGAAAGATAATGCTTGTATCATGTTTAGTGGCTTTACATAATATTGAGTGTAAATATTCTTCAACAGTTTCTCTATTGTGTAAGTTTCAGTCTTTAAACATTCTTACTTTTGCGTCACTATATATTTTGGAAATAGCAATTTTTGTAAAAGCAAATAAAACTTTGTTTGCAAAGGTCTCGGACACCAAGAAGGGTCCCGTGAGAAGTCAATACAAAAACCTTCTAACTATCGGTGGCTATAAAACAGCACTACTTAAAAAAGTGTTATCTGTATGGGTACAATAATATTTAATAAACTACCCGACAGCATAAAAAGTGACACCCTTCAACAATTTAAAAATAAACTCAAGACTTTTTTGCTACAGAAATTCGTTAAGTGATTTTTTTAATGACCCTGTGTGTGACATCTCAACAGTTTAATATTATTGACATTATTGGAAATACTTTTGCGCACGATTGTGGAACAGATACTTCTAGAAGGTTGGTCAGGCACTATAAAAGGCAGTAGTCAGTCCTGGCAGGGACTCTAACTTTGGTTAGCCTTTGTCTAAGACTTGTTTCTCCCTTGTTCAATCTTTATCCAAGTCTCTCTTGATTATTTAATAGAATTACTCTTACTATGCTGTGGTTGGTGTTGTACCTAATAAAATAAATTAATAACTACTGTACGTGATTTATTTCTTGCGTCTTGCATGTGCGCGTAGGAGGCCCCTTACATCGTCAGGCAGACGCTGGCTGCAGACGAAAACTTCTGTATCACTACTTCTCTTGCCTAAGCATCCAACTCTGACGATAAGGCCCTCTAGTTCTAGTTACCATTCCACACTAGCACAGCTAAATATATTCGGGTACTGTCTGTCAATCTTGTCGATCGTGCTACATCCTGCGACAATCTGCCACATCCTGCCGCATCCTGCCTATCATGTTGTGAACTCCGAGCCTCCTGAGACGCGCGAAAGCGAAGCTGACCTACCTAAAGCTTACTACACCTTCACCTTTCCTTATTTTTAATCTTTTATTTATTTATTTAACTGTTTATACACACACATAGAAACAGACAAGAAGAAAGGAACAGAAAAATACATACAAGCTACTACTTACTCTATTTTCTAAAGTATCTTACGGTTAGCCCTCCAGCTATCCGTAACGTTACAATTTGCATTATAGTGTTATATCAACCTAGCTAACACATTTTCATCATTGATAGTCTTGTTTCAATCTCTGACGAATCAACCTCCTCCTTTTTGTGTCAAGACATTTAATAAAATGGGGAAATTATAAAGAAAAAAATTGGAAAAATAATTTCACGGGGAAGCTTGGCTAAACTTTATGTAATGGGTAGCGTGTGGGTGTGGTACACCTACTTTTGGTGCCACATGATACATCATGGTCTCCTGTTCAAATCACGACTGAAGCAGAACATCTTCCACGAATTTGGATACAAACAGCAGTTTGGAAATCAATTTTCCTATGTTCAACAAACCCATACTGCCCAGTATAGTGGATAACAGCCCACTCCCTCTCACAAAGAGGAGGCCTGTGTCTCAGCAGTGGGAATATTATAGGCTGATTATGCTAAGTTTTACCTATTTTTAAAGTGAAAATTAATGAATAAATAAAACGATTGATTTTACAATGTTTTTAATTTAGTAACACAGACTCACAGTAATGAGAAAGGGAATTTGTATATAGTGCCTATGACATAAATATAAACATCCAAAGCATGAAGAAGGAGAAATCGCATGTGACGTAGTTTCACATTCATGAAAATAAAAATTGTCAAATAAAGAGGATGAAATGCATACGAATAAATGTGGATATGTGAGGGCCCATTAATACAAATGAAAACGAGTGATTATTAAGGAGACCATAGACAGCTGAGAATGACAAAGTTAAATATTATGTGGCGAAAGACAGTACCAGCGAAGGAGGAACGAAAAAGAATAATCTAGAATTAAAGAATTTCAAACTGAATCAGAACGAAAGTGAAAGTGGTGATAAAACTGAACAAGTGCACTGACATCATGGCGTCCACGATAAAAAGGCCACATGCGCTCATTTTTTTGAACGACGTGTTCTGCATCCGTTGAATGTTCTTACACGCGGCGAGACTATGTTTATCTGTAATTCAAACAGGTAATTAATCAACATAATTATGCCATGCTCATTAGCATCCCATAATTCTGTATTTACGCTCAGTTGATGGTAAATAGCCTGGACCCTAAATTAAATTTAGGTGTCATATGTAACGGAGCGTACTCTAGTATTTCAATATTTTCATCATCATCATCACCATTTCAGCTGAAAGACGTCCACTGCTCGACAAAAGCCTCCCCTAAGCCGCTAGATGCCAGAAGAGATGCGAGATACTGGTCGAATTACAGCGGTAATTCGACCAGTTTTAGGCTTCTGGCATCTAGCGGATTCCAAGGCCTTCACCATGTATTTGGTTCACCTTGTGGGATGCCTTCAACCGCTATATCTTTTGGTACGCGGTCGCCACTCTAGAATCTTTCGTCTCTATTGGCCATTTTTTTTGCGAGCAATGTGCTACCTACTACTATTTAAGTTTGGAAATTCTTCGGGCTATTTCAGTTACTCAGGTTCAAAATATTAGTCTACGTCAAAGGTTGCTTATGATTTTTGGAATGTCTCTAATGTAAATTAACTCAAAAAACTAACTCCGACGGACGAAGTGTTAGCGAAACCAATTGGAGGTACTACCATGCCACTATAATGTATGATTACCACTTACCATCAAGTGAGCCACCTCCTTACCTTGCCCTATTTATTTATACTTTACAATGAAAGTAGAAAAAACATTCATACCGGAGCATCTAATTGAATACATCAATGGTGTCACCGCATCCTGGACATCTTTCATGGCTTTGTAAAATCTCTCGCAATGTACGCTCAAAGATATTCCAATAAATATACTCTTGATCAACCATACTTGTGAAATGATTGTTAACAAAACGAACTGTAAATAAGAAATACAATAATGAAGTTATGTCACGTGGTGTTTTTCCTAAATTGTATTTCAAAACAAAAAAGGTTCGAAGTAGTGGGCAGGCAATACTGTTCCACGTGAGAATCGAATCCGTGCACACAATGTTTTAGACTTTTGTGCAGGAACTAAAGAACTTTACTTTTTCCACGACTACATCTGCGGGTGAGTTGTGTAATGTGTGACAATCCCAATGCGATTCATGAAAATGCAACAATGTTTATTAAGCTATTTTCGTCAGTTCGACAAGCTGACGAATTTTTGAAACTTACGAAGCATTGGAATTTGAACTTTGAAAAGCGGTGCTAGTCATACACGTACATGGCATCACCAATATGATAAATTTTTACCTAAATGAACTTCAAGAATGTCGTCTGTCGTATGTTACCACTAATATCAACATAAACTCACCACTAAGCCTTATTAATATCATTTCAATGAATGTAAGTGGATAAAGTCTCGGCTGACGTCAGACCATCTAAAGGTTATCTGAAGGAGCAATGGGTTTTATTCTTATAAAACCCATTACTCCTTAATCCTTGATGACTCACCCTTGATTTTGTAGTACACATTGTTTTATGATGTAAAATAAAGTGTATATATTTTATTTGACACAAAACCACAATAAATTATTATTTGACAAAAAAAAAGCGAGAAGGACACACTTACTGAACAACTATTTGACAATAGTACTTGTATCTTCAATACCGTGGCTATGTTGATCAGCCCCTGACACGCTACATTTATTATATTGAATGCGATCTGAAAATAAAATAAAAATAAAAAATCTTACGGAGACTGGATTTATCTCAAAAGGCTCGCTCCTTAACTGGGAAACGTGTACTTACATGCTGGCCTAAAGTTTTCTCTACGAGCCTATATGCCTCCAATATGTCTTTATAAACATCATACTTGATCTGCCAATAAGATTCTCTTTCAGAATCTAAAATATTTTCCACCGTTCGAACATCCTCAATCCAAACTATTAACAGCTCACATAACAGTTTCATAATAAATGAAGCATACATCATATTAATATCAAAAATAATGACACTAACCTAAAATTATATTGATATAACCCATTTTGGGGAAGTAACTAAAAAATAAGAACCATGTAACAATAAAAACACTGTTAACACCTTTATCTGAAATCCAATTATAGATTTTTAAACTTCTGAGTTCTTTGCCGTTCACTTTGAGGAGAGTGAGAGTATGCTGGACTCTTAAAAGTAATGATATATTTTTTGGCGATACTTTATATCGGTATAGTAATTCAAAATGGATCCAATCGAGTAAATGAAGTTACCATAGAAAGCAGACCAATTAAGGAGCATAGACAATCCCTTACCAAAACCGACAAATGCGCTTAACCAAACATAAAAACCATAGGCGCGGAATAAAATCATGAAGGAGACTCCAATCAGATTGTAAGTGAAACTGTTGACAGTTATGGTATTGTTCCGAATTTTGTACTTCGAACAGATAAAGATGGCTTGCAGTAGATTTAATGGCCTTAGAACTGACTGTAGATCATTTTTAATCTGATTGTTGAACAAAACTTCATTGTAATACGGAACAATTGGTGCAGTTTCGATTAAAGCAAAGTTTATTCTTGATCCTACTCTGTTCATTGTTGAAAACATTTTTGTACTACAAGTCAACTTTCCTATTTGACAAACTTATTTTAAGCTGTAAAATAAATCAATACTTTAATAATCTAATGGCTAAAGTTTTATCTTTTTTCCATTAATGACCATTGTATTAAATGGGATTTGTGCCTAAGTAATAACGCCCGCACCGGTTGATTGAAGGTAAGTAGATTGATGACCAACCATTATATACCGAGAACCCTCCATCCTTTGGGAAGCATACTAAGACGTTCCACTCTTTCTTTCGTCGATTAGACGTTCTTATATTTGTAATTGACGAATTTCAAACATCCGGCAAGCCGAGTCGTCACATCATACTCTGGAAGCCCCAAACACAACTGGATTGGAAGTTTTTGACTACTTTTTTGTTAATATCTGTCGCTTCGTTTTATATTCCTTCGTTGGTTTCTTAAGGCTAGGTTGTTCCGGCCTGTGGGCCTTTGAAACGCTACCTCCGCCTCCCCCAAATGCAACACGACGTATTTATTTACGATGAACTGTCAATCATTTAGCAGAAAATCCATGCCATAGTATGAGTTATTGCAGTTGATCAACTAAATTATTTTTGCTTAGGTTCGATATTTTTTCCTTAGTTTTAGGTACGGTATGGTAAAACTAAAAATATTAATTAAGTTCCCTGTGTAGGGTAAGTGTCTTGTAAGTTACCTATTACCTATTGAGCGTTTTTATATTATCAGATATTGACACCAACCCGACACCGATATGTCGGCAGCTATACACATATCGATTCGAAACCGATATATTTATTATTGGCCTGATGATATTGGTGAATATCGATTACCATCGCGACTCACCAAACGACCACAGTAGGTACAGTAAGTATCGACGTCTCGAAGTCGGCAGTGCGAATAAGTTGTGTGAAAGAATGGCCAGTTCTCTCACCTCTATTGTGCTGATATCGGTGTCATTCACTGTCTGCGACGACATAGGTGAAAATAACAACTCTATGTAAAAGCGTTTAGTAGGTACTAATCGTATGCGAAAATCTGATCCTCGCTGCGATCGTGGCGGTGTCGGAATCGGCTAATATGCTGTGTTGTAATTTAATGTAATTGTTAATGTGATGTAATCAACTTGTTTCGAATGAAAGTGCAGAAATGTATTTTCATTAAAAACTAGCTTTTGTCTGAGGCTGGTAGTTCCAGAGATAGAGATTTCTAACATCTATAAAAAACAAACCTTAACTATTATTATGATTGCTACGGGTTTCGACCTCAGGCTGCTTCTCATACGGACAACTGTACGTCAATTGATCCCGCGACACCAGTCCTGTTTTCTTTGTATATTTAGGCTGTTGAGAGTAAATCTACAAATGTGCGTAGTTCTGTACAGGGAAGTTTAATACATGTTATATAAACCATTTATTTCAGATTAAAATCCATAATTACATACACACACATTTAAAAACGAATTGACAGCAAAAATAAAATAAAACATAAAACATCACATAAAATAAAAACAGTTAGAGACACAGTTACACACATTAGGACCGGGAGGAACTGACCACTGCTCACAGTGCAGTATGCAAACGTATCCAGTGGCGCAGCAGTGGTGAGTCCCACCTGTCGGCGAACACGCTTATCAAACTGTTGCTACTGGACCTAACACAACTCAGCAGCGGCGCACACTGCTTCCTTATAATAGCATGGAACCCATCAGTGTGCGCTTCTGCGAACATAGTCGAAGCACTGCAGAATCGTGGTAGCCCCAGCAGCACCCTAAACGCGTTTTTGTATTGAACACGTAGGGCGTTGTATAACACAAGTGTGTAGTTAACCCACAGGCTGCACGTGTATAGTGTTTGGCAGTAAGACTTAAAAAGAGCGCGAACCTGCGGGCCAACATATTACACCGGACAGCCAACGCCCTACGTGTATAATGATAAATGAATAATGATACGTGATAATGTGGCACAATAGTGCAAGTGGTGTCTTACGACTTCCACACGAAAGAAGTCACGAGCAGAAGCTAGTTACAGATACATATGGTTTTGTGAAAGGTTGTGAGGTGAAAATGAAAAATTGCAATGGTTTCATTTGGAAATCATGCTTCCAGACCTTTCAACCAGAGAATTTCCAGACAAGTGTTAGTTGTCAGTGAACTGAAGGAACACGGTTGGGTTTTAGTCAGTAAAAGTCTGATACGCCCTCCCGCTCCGCTCAGAGCGGGAGAAGTCATTTTATAATTTCTCATTCAAAACAAAAAAAACCCTTGTGCAATTTGTTCTTTGAGAAAATAAATGTCCTTAAATCGAAATCATGAAAGCGTAAGTTGTCAGTGAATTCAAGAATTTATCAAGTAGAGAAGCCGTGTGTCCGACGGTATTTCTCTTCGTCAAAATGGTAGATTTCCATACAAATTTTCATCCACTATTTTATTTACATCTTTAGTAGCAGAATTTTCAAAGATCCTGATGTTCAGATTTTTATTAAGTAGAATACGCTTAAAATGGTCTTACTGTTTCGGTTACACTGTAACCATATCCTTTTGTTTTTGGTGTTTGCCATCGCTCAGAAAGAACCGTAAATATTGTGAGCTACATATGAAGGAACAATTGCCGTACTTTATTGTCTAGTGACGTACCTACTGCTCCAGCTATAATTTATCGAAACTATAATTTTAGGACATCAACATTAAAATTTTGAAATCACGGATTCGAGAAAAATTCTTGTATTGCTAGCTCCGCTATTCGAGAAATATCAATAAAGTTGTTATCGTGTTCCATACATTTGGTATAGCACATTTGTCTGAGCAATTTTTTTCCTATTTTCTCTGTTGGTTTCAGACTGAAAGTTCTTTATATTATTAGTATGCAACCGACAACCAGACATATTGTATAATATGTAATATTAATGTAGGATATGATAGTAGCGAACACAGTTCGGTGCAGAGGAAATATCATAGTTGATATGGGTGAAACTGATTAAAAGAAAACTATGATTTGTACAAACTTCTTCATAAACGACGAATACGACTCTCACTTGACTGTTATTTCATCGATAGTAATTTGTAATGTGTCAACACTATTTTAAGATGACAATTAAACGTCATCATATTGCCTAGAAATAATCAGATTTTCGAAAACAATTTTATGAATTAAAACTATTATATAATTACAAGACATTTTTTCTGAGCTATCGCAGTTTCATAAATTAATTTGTTATTATTTTGTCCGACGTAAAGGCACAGAATGAGCGAGTTTTTGAAAATTTTGATACAGGTTCACCCTCGATGACGTCCCGCAGGACTCTGACAGTCTCTGAGCGTGTGCCGATTTAGCCGGATTATTTAGATCTTTTTGAGTTTATTAAAAAAAAAAACCGGTCAAGTGCGAGTTGGACTCGCGCACCGAGGGTTCCGTACAAACCTGTGGGTATATAAGTAAAAGTTCAAAATTGTCAAAAATATTTTTTTTTATATGACGAAACTAAAAATTTTCGGTTTTCGTAATTTTTCCTATATCTGTACTATAAGACGTGACTTCGTACAAAATTTCAAGATTCTAAGTTCACGGGAAGTACCCTGTAGGTTTTGATTCCCGTGCGAGTTTCGAAAATTTGCGGAATTTTGCGGCCTAAATGGCTGTATCTTTTGATTGCGTTGACTTAGAAGGTTGATTTTTCTACAGCTTCCAGGGACAGTAGAACTAAGTATCATATAGAAATTTCAGTTTGATACCTCCACGCGTTCCTGAGAAAAACGGTCTTGACAGACGGACGGACGGACGGACGGACGGACGGACGGACAACAAAGTGATCTTATAAGGGTTCCGTTTTTTCCTTTAGAGGTACGGAACCCTAAAAAATCTACTAAACTAAAAAATTCAACCTTTAAATTCCCTCCTAAATACAATTCCCTCATCGTATACATGCAATTTTCACATAATTTTGTGATCTTATTAGGAAATGAGACGGAAAATGGTTTTGAAATCGACCCTGTTTCGGATTTTTTTTTCATCGAGCAAATTGCAATTAATCGTGTTTTGAACCTTTAATTTCCCTCAAACAAGGTTCTATCTATGACATATGTTTTTTTCAGGGCCTAAAAACACGATTTTGATCATTTAATCTTGATTCTGAAAGAGGCAATTTGGGACAACCCCCCGTTAAACACCTGGACCAACATTGAGAAGAGGCTCAACAATGTGTTATTTGTCTTGAAGATCCAAAATGTGTATAGAATGTATTTTCAATGATTTTTGTATTGCTAATATTTCAGCTAGTTATTCTTGCATTCGCTTTGATATGAACATGAAATACGCAACAAGGAGTATGAAGCGTGTCTACAAAAGTCTGAAGTCCTGGATAGAAGAACTACGGAAGTCAGAATACACCAATGATGCAGAAGTTGAACAGTATTGAGTAAATACCTCATTCTTCTTTCATCTTTGAGCATGTAGTGTGAGAGATTTTATTCGACTCATAACATATACGTATGTTGGACTTGGCAAATTGAAATAGTTTTATTATTAGAACACAGATAAGGTACAGATGTCAATATCATTACTCATAATTATAAAAATAATAAAACTAAGTTGATAAGATGTGCGTGGCGATAAAACTTGAAAAGGAGTCCCGGCACGAAAAAGGGAATTATATAGTGTGATAGCTCTTTATCCCCCCTCGAACAAGAAAGTTCCCGTTTTAACCTACAGGGCGTGTTTTTTAAAGATATAAGGGCTTTTCAAACCCTTCAACTTGGAAATTAAGTGTAGTGGCGCCATCTGTAGTCGAGTATTTGAACTTTATTCAGAACAACGATTATTTGGGTTTCATTTCGAAAGGCGTTGCGAGCAACTGCAGCATGTTAGTAAAATATTATAAATGTGAAAGTTTGTGAAGATGTTTGTTACTCAATCTCGCAAAAACAGCTGAACGGATTTGGATGAAATTTGGCACACAGATATTATTATAACCTAGATTAACACATAGGACACTTTTCATCCCCGTAGTACATTCCCGCGGGACAATTTCCAACTTCCACGCGGGCGAAGCCGAGGGCAGAAGCTAGTTGGTAATGAAAATGAACGCTATGTCTTGTCATCAACGGGACACAAGATGATATTTTTTTGTTTCATAGTTTTTAGAGAATATTTTGCAATAGTCAGGTTTTAGTTATTGAACTTACTATTATTTTCAACTAGCTGTCCCGACAGACGTTGTCCTATCCATCCAAAAGTCATTCATACAAAATCTATACCCTACCTACCCTACCTACGCTACCCTACCTACCCTACACTACCCTACACTATCCTACCCTACCCTACACTATCCTACCCTACCTACCTACTCCACCTACGCTGCCCTACCCTACCTACCCTACACTATCCTACCTACCCTACCCTACACTATACTACCCTACCTACCTACCCTACCTACGCTACCCTACCTCCTACACTACACTACCCTACTCTACACTATCCTACCTACCCTACCTACGCTACCCTACCTACCCTACACTACCCTACACTATCCTACCCTACCCTACACTATCCTACCCTACCTACCTACTCCACCTACGCTGCCCTACCCTACCTACCCTACACTATCCTACCTACCCTACCCTACACTATACTACCCTACCTACCTACCCTACCTACGCTACCCTACCTCCTACACTACACTACCCTACTCTACACTATCCTACCTACCCTACCTACGCTACCCTACCTAATACCGGGATAAAAAGTATCCTATGTCCTTCTCCTGGCTCTAAACTACCTCCCTGCCAATTTTCAGCTAAATCGGTTCAGCCGTTCTTGAGTTATAAGTGAAGTAACTAACACGACTTTCTTTTATATACAAGGTGCAGTTTTGAACCTGCAAAACATTTCAGGAGGTGGTTATGAGACTCGTAAATAATCATATAACAATACGATACCTAGTCAGTAATCAATAATACTTTTTCTTTTCGATTTTTCAATTTTATTGTTTTTCAGAATAACTCTCTAAATAAACCTCTTCAAAAAAACAGAATCACCCATTGCGATGTATCGCGCGTCATGTCACTGTGTGCGTGAATGCGATGACCAGTGACGTCAGCCTGTACGAGTCTCCGCCCACATTTCTATGAAACGAACGCGGCACGTAGGTACGTTAAACTAAAATGAATGAGTTACGGGGAGCCCCCGCGATGCTCGTCATACCGCATTTCGATTAAGACTCGAAAATCTGTTACTGCGCATCGAAGGTTCAACCAACGTGCCGCGATCTGTACAAGTTGTTGTAGCTACAGCAACTTATAGCAAATAATTTTACCTTAGATGTAGTTCGAATTTGAAAATCACAATGTACCTACATTATTGTTTTAAATTTCGCTAAATAATAACTCATTTTTAAGCATCATTACAATGCCGTGGCCAATCTGCCGAGCCTGTTCCCAACTATGTTAGGGTCGGCTTTCAGTTTAACTGTATGCAGCTCACTACATGGAGTGCCAGTGAATCACGTAGGGCGACTGCGTATCAGACCTCAACAAACCAGTTGTTGATAACACGATACCCATTTGTTAGACTAATTGTCTGACTTTCTGGCTTTTGACTACCCGTACCAACGACCATACGGCAGGACTGTAAGGTCGTTGACCCGTACCGACCCGTGTGGTGCCTAACGACCGTCCGAGAGCTACAAATCAATTCGAACCAAAGGCTTTAATTAAGTGCTTACCGAAACACGGGATTTCAATGATGTCCCAGATAAATTTAAAAAGTACTTACATCATTATGAATTAAAAAAATAACACAATGGTACTTGCTCAGTTGCGAACCCGCAACCTCATGCATGAGAGGAGAAAGCCTTAACCACTGGGCTATTACGATAAATTATAATAGTAGGAAGTAGATACAACTGCGCCAAAAAAAAGATCACGTTGGCGTCGTTAGTTACCTATCAGCTGATGAATAAAATGATAGGCGGAGATAAATAAACCTTACAAAGCACGTAAGCAGTTCCTGTTGCACAATTGTGAAACTACGATCGCGAGCGCGTGCGCGGGATTTAGGTAGGCACCTAATAGTAATAATAAGGCATGTAGGTACTCGGCGCAGTCGGCGCGCTCTGTAGGTAAATTCAGCCCCAAGGACGGTTTTTATTTGTAGATTAAATTGGTTGATTTAAGATTTTCCTTCCTACTTTTTAACGGGCTGAGGACCGACAAAAATACATCAAGATAATTTGTGCTAGTTAAGTAGGTAGGTACCCATGTGTTAGGGATTTTAGGTGATTCATTTTGTCTGATAGGTATTTTTGGCGTAGTTAAAAATTTTAAATCAACTTATTTACATTAATCAAGTTGATTTAGCTAACATCGTATTTACAAATTATTGTCTATGTACAAATAAATAAATAAATTACCTACTTATGTTACCTGGAGATATTGTTCAAAATTTCCACCGTCACACTCCAGGCACAGTCTAGCACGACGTTGCTGATTTTCCTTCAGCTTACGTAGCACAAACACATTCGTTTTTATTGTGTCGAAAGCACTGATCACTTTTGCACGTAGTTGGGTAACACTGGTGATTTCGTCTGTGTACACCAATCTTTTAACGTCTCCCCACAGATAAAAGTCCAGGGGCGTGAGGTCCGGAGAACGCGGAGGCCAAGCCACTGGACCACCGCGACCAATCCAGTGGGTGCCAAACCTGTCACTCAAGTACTCACGTACTTGCCTACCATAGTGAGGAGGTGCACCGTCCTGCTGGTAGTACATGTTGCGGACCACTCCCAGGGGAACTTCTTCCAACATTTCCTCGACGACGTATTGCAACATCTCCAGATATGTGGCACTAGTGAGGTGACCATCGATAAAATGGGGTCCAAGCAATTGGTCTCCTATTATGCCAGCCCACACATTTAAACTGAACCTCACTTGAAAAGAATGCCTTTTAGTCACGTGCGGGTTGTGTTCGCGGTGAGCCCACCAGTGTTCATTATGAACATTGTAGACGCCAACTCGAGTAAATAAACACTCGTCCGTCCACAGGATGTTGGCGTCTTGGTGTTCCAGCAACCAGCGACAAAATGTAACTCGCGCGGCGTTATCACTTTGGTGGAGATCCTGTACCTTGCGGTAATGAAAAGGATGCTGCATTTCTTTGTGCAGTAGCCGCCACACTGTGGAGTGGTGCACTCCAAACCGTCGACCAGCCTCCCGCGTGCTTGCACGTGGCTCTCGCCGGAAGAATTCGAGGATATCTTCCTGCAAGGCGACAGGCAGGCCTTCGTTGCCGCGACCTTCAGCATGCTGGGGAACGTCGAACTGCCGATGATCGCGCAGTCTCTGCGTAGCAGCCAGCATTACCCTGTGTGAGGGACGTTGCCGATTGGGGAATAACTCCGCGAACATTTCGATGGCTCGAGATACATTGTCTCCACTGATGGCATACAAGCGGACCATCTCCACCAACTCTACATTGGAGTATTGGTCCGTCATTTTTACAACTAGGTAGTAGGTACCTATCCCGACCGTTAATCGAAGGCGCAAATGAGGGGCGGAATTTGCAAGCGTATGCACATACCGGCGTCATCAAATACACTAATAAATTGACCCGATTTATGCGTTTGCGATGGCCGCGGGGGCGTGGCGGGGGAGAGGGAGCGGGCGGTGGTTGGTGCTTTGGATTTATGAAAGAAATGTCGGTTGCGTTTGTTTGTGTGTGTGAAAGCGCAGTTTAAGGACACGTACAGATTGGTCGCGTTTTAAAAAGGGGAGTTTACACTTACCGATTTCCGTAAATAAGAATAAAATGAAAAAAAAATACCTGCCCATTTTATTGTTGATTCGGGTCGAGAATCACTAACATAATTACCTCCTAAAATGTTTTGCAGATCCAAAACTGCACCTTGTATATAGATTATTGTTGACATAATCATCATCACCATTCCAGCCGAAAGATGTCCACTGTTGGACATAGGTCTCCCCCAAAAGAGGGGTTTTGCCATAATCGCCACGCTTGGCAGGCGGGTTGGCGATCGCAGTATGGTGGTAAAATGCATAGAGAACGCTGCTGCCCATACTCTAGTAAGTCCCTTAGTCGCCTTCTACGACACCCGTGGGAAGAAATGGGATGGTGTTATTCTTTTACGTCCGGCACCACACGGAACCTACGCAATCTACTCATTACAGGAACTTTCTTAATGAGTTCTATTGCAATACGAGGTTAGCTAGCGACTACGACCATCAATAGTATTATTATTGTCCGAGCCACCGACAGCAAGTTCGTCATGCTCCTTTTTTTGAGGATGGGAAATTATCAAATAACTTCTCCCGCTCTAGGCGGAGTGGAAGGGCGTGTCAGACTTTTACTGACTAAAACCAACCTGTGTTCCTTTAGTTGCCTGTGTTCCAGGGGCCACGGTATCCCTTTCGAACAACCCGAACCCCTGGCAGGTCATGCTCACTTCGATGTCACTGCATGCGGTAGCGTTGGCAGTCGGGTCTCGGGTAGTTGCCTCTTTTCCTGAAATATCTCGAATGGAAAAATAGCTGATCTTTGCATTTTACCCGCGAACGGTTGTTGCTTGTCTTGCTGACCATAGTTTTGTAAGGGTTATGAGTAATTAACCGTTTATGTATTTGACTCCAAAGATAAAACTACATGTACAATCGCGACTTCTTCCGCACGCTCACCTTTAAGGCGATAATCGCGTAGCAAGGCTCACGACTCGATCGCACAATGCATGCGTTTTGACCAATAGAATGCACGAAACATATTTTAGTAGTGTTCGTAGTAATGGTGTATAGAAGTGTGACACTCACACAGGCGCGTGCTATGTTCACTAGTTTGTGAGATTATTTTTGAATAGGCACGGCCGGTATGAGCTCTTTATGAATTATTGTTGTTGACAAGAAGTAATTTCGTACTCATATTTATCTTCTTTTTGGTTTAGAAAATGTATTATTGCTATTGCTTTAAGTTAAATGAAATAATTGTTAGGTTCTTAATGTGTTTTATTTTTGTAGGTTTTAGGTTTGTTTTTGATTAGCAGAGGAGAATAAAACTAATTCATGCCTTGCTTGACACGAGACCAGAGAGACGGTGTCACTTTTTTTTTACCACAGGCAATAAGACATCACAACAGATCAAACAGTAATTGTAAACAGAATCTTATCGATTAGCTTAATGTTTTTTTTTTGTTAGTTTTTCTATTTATTCAGCTACTTACTAGCAGCGCTCCGCGATTTCAACAGCGTAGTTCCCGTTACCGTGAGAATATGGGGATAAATAGGCCTTTGTCACCCGGAGATAGTGTAGCTTCCCAACAGTGAAAGAAATTTTCAAATCGGTACAGTAGTTTCGGAGCCTATTCAATGCAAACAAACAAACAATCAAATCTTTCCTCTTTATTATTAGTATAGATAGATTATTTATCAACAATTTGGAATAAAAATGTCAAACAACAATTAAATCTATTCTATCAACTTTAATATTTTCCTCTCTCCGATATAATAATGTTCCGTCAGGTCTAAAAGTTTTGTTATATATGAACACTTTCACTGCCTCCCCAATTTTCATGATGTCCAATGGTTATGCGATACCGCCGCCATACAAAACGCAGCGGACGCGCTAGGCACGTTGACTGGCACTGCATAAAGTTATAAAATGTTAATAATTATTGTCATTTCTGTAAATTCCGGTTAAGAAGTTACAGCCTTTCAAGGTCAACTTATTAATGCCATTAAAAAAAAAAACACTGTATTATCGGCGCGGCGCGGGCGTAAGAGGGACTTGTTACTTGCGCAGTTCTATTGAAAAGTAAAAATCTTCATTACAATGTGTTATAAACTTGAAAATATACAAAAACGAAGCAAGTTAGATATTTTGTTGGAAATTTGCAACATTTGTTATTATCTTTTATTTTATTGCTCTATATTATGATTGGAATAACACAAATAGGTATACTTTGCGCAATTCATACAATGTTATCAGAGATTTTTGTTTACTGTTGTCGGAACTCTTGCAACTGCAATAATAATACGTTCATTATCTATACCATTGTTATTTAGTGGGAACTTCTGAAAATCCGGTTTAACAATAGAATGGCTTAAAAACATACTTTATGGCCCTTCTATTGAAGGACCATAAAATACGTTCGCGAAATATTACAAAGAATTTTAAGGTATGCCTACTATTTTATTACCATGTTACCTATCTCGAATGTTTTGCAGGTGTTTCTTATAGGTATGTATATTTTGAATACTTTGAATAGTTCTAATATTCGTTTTATCCATTTATTTATCACACCTTTGATTTTTTATTTAATCATAACAGCAGTTTGTGCAGAGGTTGATTGGTACTAACACTAGATAACAAGTTGTTTTCATATTATGTTACTAACACTCTATGGATTTCTTTTCCGAAATAAAAAATATATTATTATTATTTATTATTATAAACAGGCGGCTGTCCCCTTACTGCACTCGTGCGCTGAACTACCAGATTTTAATAGATGTAGAAAGAATCACACAATGTTTAATAATCACATTGTGGCCACTGGTTGTGGTCTACGTAATATTAACAAAACTGAGGAAACAATATAAGCTCTTTGCTAAACTATTAAGACTCATTTTCGCGGTACTGAAGATCTACAGTGAATGCTCATACATTTCTATGAGATCCGAGCTAAAACGCCTAGCACGTGAGACAGAAGATAGTTGACATAACTGTATGGAGCGTTATGGAGTAATTTGTCGATTCTCGTGCGCCGCACGGGGAACCGAAGTTTGTCGAATATTACCGAACGTCACGTCGATTAGCGAGAGCGCCCGAGGTTTGGCAAAGTTTGCATGCCGGCCATAATGAATGACCGACTCATTATTATCACTGCGAAGTTTAGTTTACGTGGAATTGAATACTATTGTTTATTTTTTATTCGTCTAGATTTAAATTA
Organism: Polymixis flavicincta; assembly: GCA_949987655.1. Classification (NCBI taxonomy): domain Eukaryota; kingdom Metazoa; phylum Arthropoda; class Insecta; order Lepidoptera; family Noctuidae; genus Polymixis; species Polymixis flavicincta. The sequence continues at coordinate 23,182,670 of OX465188.1, read as the reverse complement.
CTTACCTATCTGAAATAAATAAATTCTATTTATTTACTTATTACCCCTAATACTTAGTAAGCTAGTAAAGTTCACCACCAGTTCCATGACCTACCAGCCGCCGCTGATCATAAATAAACGAGATTACACGAACAAGGTATCTTTCCAATGTCCGGGGCATGCTTTGCAGGATGCTTACCGTTGGGTGGTTCACAAAAGGCTTGCAAAAGGCAGTACGTTAAGATTGGAGTTTATGAGTGGGCCGTCTTTTAATAAAAGGTTGACAAACCATGCTATAATCAACGAGACAAGCGCGTTGCCCGCATTGCGTACGACAAGTATATTTTGACAAATATAACAATAACTCAGTTCATAGGCCACTTTAAAATTCGGAAGCATAACAAGTAATTAAACTGAACTATAATTTTCAATAAGAAATTTTCCTTAATTTCTGAAATATAACAGAAATAGTAGAGTGAAAGGATTAAAAAAAAAGAAATATTAGCCATTAGTGAAATATATATTTTTCAGTTCGTGTTCATTTAATAATAAGCTGTTCAGGATTAAAGATTTCTTATGGTTGATTTTAAACCGTATCTGTATATTAAAACATTTTAGTAAAACATTTTTGTTTAAAGCGAAACTGTCGTCTGCAATCTTCGTGTGAAATCATACAAAATGTGTTAAAATTTAAGAACAATTTTAAGGATTTGTAGTTGTGGAAAAGAAGCAATTTAATTTAGTTGAACTTATTTTTTTTTTTTAATAGAGTGTTTCAAGATTTCAAAAGGAAATTTTAAAGATTCACCCAGAAATTAATATAAAAAATTACACAAAAATTATCATCAACTTGTATTTATCTACACTCATATCGTAAAGTTATTATTAATAAATCAAAAATAGTGTCATAATGACAGACTTTAAGCACGGGCAATTCTTTGTTTTGTTTCAAAGTTTTATTATTTTATAATTTTAGCACACCTTCCTTATGTTTACGTATTTGTGTTTTTTGTAATGTCTTCGCTACTTCTTCTAATACTCCTAGTAATTGTTCTGACTGAGACATTTTTTGTAAACAACAAAAAAACGTGTTATTCTTCAAAATAACGTGATGTTACGATGCGTAGAATCCTTTTGTAATAATATTGTAAATAACTTGCACAAAAAACCCTCAAACACTGCTAATGACGGTCCGGGCTCGCTTCTTATCTAAGGAATGCAATGTCTTTTGTTCTCGACGCTCAGTACGGTGCACTGTAATCCGGCTCGATTTCGACCATGTTTTGATGGTGGTAAGGTTGAAAATTGTTTGTATGGATTTTTGTGGGAACGAAATGCGTGCTTTGTTGACGACACCTTTATTGCGACTAAAAAAATGGACATTGGTTTGCGTCTCTATACGTCATGCATTCAACAGACAATGTGGATTTGTGTGAATACACTCACACAAATACATGTTGTTTCTAATTGGGCGAAACCAGGAAGGGGTGTGGTTTGTCACTAGATGCGCTGCCACAGAAATATTTTCTTAAGTGAGCATGCTTAAAGTTTGTCGATTGTACGTTTAATGCGGTCCTGATCATATGTTTATGTTCCTACTATTCTGTGCCTATTTTTTTGTATAATAAATTAATTGAAATGAATTGAATTGCCCTAAAATTGTTGATCGATTGACCTTTTATTTAACACTAGCTTTTGGCAGCGGCTTTGCCAACGTGGAACTTTCATCCCCTATTTAACTCCCTCATGGAATGAATTTCGAAAAATTCTTCCTTATTCCCTGTCTACATTAAAAAGAAACAGAGGGCCTGGATCAAGTGGAAGAAGTATGGAAATATATCGGATTACGAAGTATTCAAAACACTTAGAGCCAGTTTTGGGGAAATGTGCGGAAAATGCTTTTCTAAGTATATGAACTCGGTAGAAGATAGTCTGCACTCAAATGTCAAACACTTCTGGACATATGTCTCAAACCGAAAAGATAAACCGTGCATCCCAGCAAAAGTTCACTACAAAGACACACAATCCAGTGAACCAGAAGTAATCTGCGATATGTTTTCGAATTTCTTCCACTCCGTTTATGAACCTGCGTCGCCACTCTTGTCACAGTGGCAACCGCCCGCGGAAACTTCCTCAAGTTGTGATATTATCTCTAGCTTATGCTTTGACGAAAACAAGATCATAAAAGAACTCAAGTCTCTGGATCCTTCCAAAGGTCCAGGACCTGACGGCATACCTGCTTATTTTCTACGCTACACTGCTACCTACATCTGCAAACCGTTAGTCATAATTTATAATAAGTGCGTCACTGAAGGAGTATTTCCAAAAGAGTGGAAGCGCGCAAACATCACACCCGTACACAAGGGAGGGTCGAAGGGTTATGTGGAGAACTACCGTCCAATCTCGATCCTCTCCACTTTGTCAAAGGTTTTTGAGAAACTCGTCCATAACGAAATATATCCATCCTTACATAATCTCATTATACAACAGCAACACGGCTTCGTTCAACAGCGGTCTACTACCACTAACCTCCTGTCTTTCTCCAGCTTCTTGTTTGATAGTTTTGACAAGGGCCTGCAAGTAGACGCTGTCTATACAGATTTTTGCAAGGCCTTTGACAAGGTGGACCATGAGCTGCTGCTTAATAAAATTGCCTTTAACGGCATTCGTGGCAATTTGCTACGGTGGTTTGCTTCGTATATTTCGAACCGCTGTCAAAGGGTAGTAATCAATGGTTACAGATCAAGTGTTATCGAAGTCACATCTGGTGTCCCACAAGGCTCCATCCTCGGGCCACTCTTATTTAACATATTTATTAATGACATAGGTGACTGTTTCCGCAACACTGAATTTTTATTATACGCCGATGATCTGAAGGTCTACAAGTCCATCAAAACTGTCGATGATTGCATTTTAGTCCAGCAAGACCTTGCTAGACTTACAGACTACTGCCACAGTAACAAATTAAAACTAAGTTTACCGAAGTGCAGCTACCTTACCTTTAGTAAAAATAAGCATATTATTAATTTCGCCTACACCCTTTGTCACGTGCCTCTATCTCAACTGAATTTAATTCGCGACCTCGGCGTTATATTTGACTCTAAACTGTGCCTAGACTCACACATTAACAAAATTGTCAGCAAGGCTTTCCAGCTATTTGGTTTTATCATGCGATCCACCCTTGACTTCAAGAGAACCTCGTCATATTTATGCTTATATAAAGCGCTTGTTCGTTTACAGCTAGAATATGCAGTGTCAGTATGGAATCCTTTCTACAAAATATACTCTGAAATGGTTGAAAAAGTACAATACAAATTCTTGCGTGCTATGCACTACAGATGCCACAAATCCTACTTATCATACTCTCAATTACTCAGCAAGTACAAGCTCCTCCCCCTTAGCTCTAGAAGGAATCACCTCGAAGCCACAGTATTATATAAAATTGTTAGAAACAAGTTTAACTGTACAAATCTGACCAGTATGATTTGCTATGCCGTACCTCGAACCATTCACAGGCGGCAGGTACGCGCAGGTACTCTTTTCGCTTTGAACACTTGCCGAACTAACTCAGGCCTGCGCTCACCTATCCGCCGTATGGTTGACACATACAACAGTACCTTTGTTAACATAGATATCTTTAATTGCACAATAAGTACATTTAAAAGCCTCATTCGCCATTCCCTATTAGATATCACATCAAGTGCTCCTTAACATAGTAATATTGTATAATTTAGTTATATTTTTGCTTTAACTTTGAACAAATTATTCTACTTTATTTTTATATACTTCTTATTTAATTTCTTTCCTAATAGTCTTTTTTTTATCATTTAACTTTTATTTAAGTATTTGCCACACGTACTGCTATTAATGTTCCTAGCGATTAGCTCTTTTTTTTTCTTAAACTACTATGCCTACTTGTGGACAGCGTTGTGGGTTACTTTATAACCAAATTGCTTTTTTGTTAAACTAGTTGTAAGTCCATATAATGTAACTGTTTGCTGTTCCTCTCAATAAAAAATAAAAAATAAAATAAAAGGGAACATCTGTGCAAAATTTCAGCTGTCTAGATTCAATGGTTTGGGCTGGGCGTTGTCTATGTCTATGTCTATTAACTGCTCTCAATGTTCTTTTCTATTCTTTTTATTTTTACAATGCTGACATATTCTCGTCATTATTTGACATTATACATCAATTTCAATATCAACTATTTTTTTAGTGATTGTCATGTTAATCATGTCACTATGTTTAATTAGGTTCATTTTATTTATGTAGATTATTTTACATATTGTGAATGGGAGAACGTTGTAGGCCTTACAGACTGCAGTTTTGTAGACGATTTTCTATTCTGTATTCGTCTAAGTACCTGGTACTTATTGACAGGCCTGCACTGTCCTCCCATACATTTTATCTCTGAAAACATTGTTAAAGCCAATCATTTTTAAAAGAGTAACCGTGGAGTTTCTTGCCGGCTCTTCTCCATAGGAAACAACATTTTGGAACCGTGCACCTAGCTTCTGACGTTTCATAAGTGCCCATGCAGGTTTATATGAAATAAAAATATTTTGATTTGATTTGATTTGATGAGTCAGTCAGTCAGAACTTTTCTTTTTATTTATATATAGATATAGATAAGATATGTAGATAAATGCTTGTCATTCAGATTCTTCAATACACTCTATGAAAATGATTTCTTTACTTTTGATGAAATGTATGATGAATGTACCTATAATGTAAATTATGGCTAAAGTTCACATTTTGTGCAAAAAAGATGTTTGGTTGACTGATTTTCTCGAAAAAGTATTTTTATTGCATAGCAACCTACAAATACACGACAAGACACGACACATTCCTTCAGATATTTTGAGTACACAGTATACTCAAAATATGTGGAGGAAATTGTAAAAACGGTATAATCACGTACATACAAGCGATGGTATACCGTTATTAAATGTACTGGCCGGTACTAAGTCAGTAAGCAGTTAGCGATGGGCTGGAACATTGTAAGATTGACTTATATAAAATACGTTCGTTTCGTTTAGTGGAAAACCATATCAGCTATTGTAATTATAATATATGTACCTATATATGAACGTGTGACTAAAAAAACATAGAAAATGTAATATAAGTACTTGTAAAGACAAAACACAAATGAAAATTACAGAAAGGGCAAGACCAAAGCGGGTGCGGCTTATGTTCTTTTTTAATCCTTAAATTGCGGAGTGAATACGAAGAGAAGCAATACCAATTTGTCCTCGGCATTTTGCAAACCAGCAAGTGGGCACAAACAAATGACGCCCTTTGTATAATGCCGAGTCATTACAATCTACAGACGACGGTTTTATTTAATCAAGCCTCAGATATGTCGGCGACATTAAATATTAAGTCGTCAAACATAAAATGACTAAGCACCTACTTATCATGATTAATGTTTTTCGTTTTTCTTAAACCTAGCGGCAATCTACTTTCAACTGCCTCTTATAACAAACATGTGGCCACACATAAAACCGAAACGATATTTAAAAAGTAGAATTAATATCGTTATAGAAAATTATGAAAACGAACCAAATGGACTAAATGAACCCAATGGGTTGAATGAATTAAATGAACTAAATGATGAAACGCTACATGACAATTTAGTTTTAAAATACTTACAATCATTACTCAAACCAATGAATATGATGCAAGCTTTATTTGTTTGTGCTAGATACAAAATTCGAGATAACGTCATCACTCCCAACAGTCACCGTTACAGTGTTATATCAGTCTGTACATCGATTATCTTGTCAGCTATCATTTACATCATGTTCTTCAAGTTTCCAAAAACAACTGGACTGGAAGATTTTGAGTACTTGTTTGTGAATATGTATCGCTTTGGTTTTTATTCCTTCGGTGGCTACTTAAACGCTTGTGCCAACATCGAGCAGAGGCTCAACAATGTTTTGTTTGTCTTGAAGACCCAAAATGTTCATAAAATCCTCAAGCTGAATAGAAGATCGTTCAAAAATTTCACCATATCCAACTGGGTCTACGTCATCACCATTAATTGTTTTCATTTTTCCTGGATTTGCATGTATTTACATTTTTTCCATGACATTGGTATTGCAAATATTTTAGCTGGTTATTGTTGCATTCGCTTTGACATGAACATAATATACGCATCAAGAAGTATAAAGCTTGTCTACGAAGGTCTGAAGTCCTGGATAGAAGAAATATGGAATTCAGTACATACCGATGATGTAGAAGCTGGACAGTATTGGGATAGTTTGTTTGAAAGTTATATAGACACATTAAAAGTTTTCGAAATAGTTGAGAAGACCTATAATCGACTGGTGGGTTTGAAATTCGTAAGTTCCGCAATACTTTGTGTATTTATATGGGATTGTTTTAAATCTGGACCTTCTTTGCAGGTTTTATTTTATATAGTACACACGACTTCCAACACTTTATTGGATATCTGGGTTCGTATAGAAATGAAGACACCTGACGATGGGGATGTGGAGGTAATTGGGCTCGTCTATTTTAAACAAAAACATTTAATGTAGCCTAATAATATAAATGGAAGTACATGTCATTCTTATCACTATCACAAGATTTCACAAAACCGAAGCCTTACCTTATGAGGCTAAGATAATACTTAACAATTATTTTACCCAAACCGAATTTGCTAATAACACAGTACTTGGATTTTTAATACTTAATTGATCTAATTGAATGCAAAATATAATTATAGCAATCATTGAAAATTTGTCAATATGCTTATGATTTTAGTATGCAGTTCTAACATGTATGAGTTTCACGTGGGTGTTAAAGAACCTTATTCTTCTTTCATCTTTGAGCGAGGAATGTGACAGAATCTATTCAGCCATGACAGAAGTTCAGAGTACCTGTATACACATTATAACTTCAGGAAGATGCTCAGGTAAAAATGAAACACTAGATAAGCTTTTAATTTTTTTGTACACAAGAGATCGTGAGAAGATCGGTTGAGACTTGTTCAGACCAGGGAAGTATGACATAAAAGGGAACACTTCTAGACTCAGGAATGAGTGGAATAACACTGCCTTTAATAATGTTGATGATGGAGAATATATTTCTTTCGTAAAATATTCAATCGTAGTAATAATGACGATAATCTAGCCACACGCGATGCAAAACTTGCAGTTTATGATTACTTACTTGTAGCCTACGATAAAAACATAATGTTTAGGGTAAAGTGGCATACAACCACTTTATTCAGATGAGAATATTTTCTTGTTTGAGCATAGGCATATGCTCAAACAAGAAAATATTCTCATCTGAATAAAGTCATCTTGTTTATTGCATATGCATCATGCCTAAGCCACCGACAGCAAAATCTTCATGCTCTCTTATATGTCACTACTTGCGGTAGATTTGGCGCCCGGGCTGCCTCCTTTCCTCAAAATCCAAGGGAAAAATAGTCTTACGTGTAAAAAACATATTACTACTTGAGCATATTGTTTGCAACGTTTTGATGGTATTGCTAACAAATAGCAAATAATTTAATTTAATGTTTTGTGTTTCTCAATGTTAATTACTTTTGTATATAATCAAGTCCTTTTAAGTGAAAAGACAGCTGTGCTGCTGGGGAGTATGTTCTGCCACTTTTTCTTCCCAGCTAAAGCACTAGGAAGTGGTGAATGGCATGCGTTTTTGTGGACTTTTTATGTAATTTTGATAACAACAAGTGCTGACTCTGTCTAGTTTGAATAAATGACTTTTGATTAAATCAATTTTCTTTCACTTCTGCATTAAGTAACATCGACGGTATTACGTTTTGATACACCTAATTTATAGTTGAAAGAAAGAATATGAGATCTCGAGAGTAGTACCTATATTTTATAACTGTGACCAATTATTCACAGAGACTGGAAAACGAATCTGCAAGAATATCCAGCGAGTTCAAAGTGCTACTTTCAAGAAGATGAATGTGTGCGGCCTATTCACAGTAGACTCTGTAATGCTGATAAGATTGCTTGGTCTCATCACTACTTACACCATAGTCATAATACAGTTCAAGTTTCTGTGAGTGACTCTAGTCTCAGTAATTGTCCAGTTCCTGTTTGTAATAACACAACTATAAACTTACCAATTACCGGTAATGCTTGTTTTAATGTTACTACTTGGTTTGAAATACTACTAGTTAATAAAGTAAAGTTCTTTATGAAACCATTCTGTTTTAATTCTCATAAAATCTTTAAGGAATGAGACATCTTCGTTTTCATTTTCTAATATAAACATTTCGCATTTATTATTATTGAGAAAAAATTACTATAGATTGATATTTTTCTCGACTGTATGTGAATTGCTAAAGCCGTGGCCGTGCCTTGGATAGCACGTTAATCCGTTGTTCCCGGCTGTCATTCGTGGATCTTTGACAGCCGCTATGGGTCGTCAGAAGCCCGTAAGACTGACAACTAGTCTTACCAAGGGGTATCGTTTTACTCAGTAATTGGGATTTTTTTATAGAGACGTTCCCCTCATGCCCATCTTCCTCCGCTGTGGTTCTTCCCGCCTTGCGGCATCCGGACACTTTGGAGACACCCTCTGACAGTTGTATGAGTGCCAGAGTGTGCTTGGAAGACTCCAACATTCTTTGACTGTCAGTCTTTCAAAAATGTCAATCTTCCCATATGGGGCATTCCTGTCACCCAACAGGGCTTCGCTCTCGAGCAGCATTTCCGGCTTGCCAGCTCTTGAGTTACTGCTCCGTGGACTCTATTATTTAGTGGGAATTATTAGTTTAGTGAAAATGGTCATTTTGCTATTCTGTTGTTGTCAATTTCATTATTTTAGTCAACATAAAATTTTGGTTGTCTAACTAAATCTAACTATTTTTAATCGCGATTATATAGGTGTGGAATAAAATTAGTTGTCAAGAACTAAAATTCACACCGACACCTCGACTTCTGGTGCAAAAATAGTACTGCATTTTTTTTTCTTTTTTTTTGCTTATATCTCGAAAACGGTGTGTCCTATCGCAAAAATAATGAAAATTTCGACCCCCTTTATAAGACGCCAAACACCTATAAAACTCAACATGTGGATAATAATTTTTCATATTTTCCATGAAAAAAGTGAAAATTCCATATAAATCACGTCGAGGCTGCCGACCCCGGCGCGCTGCTGGCTCTAAAAAAAAACACGGGGTAGGGCAAACAAGTACCACGTTGCGAAGCCAAAACATACCACGTGCGAGTCGCGATTGTCAAATTCGATTTTAGTTGTGTCAAAATAGTTTTTAAGTTTAGAGATATTTTTTTGCAGAATAGCGTTTAGATTCTCATAGTAAAAAGTAAGGAATTTTAATTATAGTTTAGTTAGTTTAGTTCGGTGTACAACAGAATCGGCACCATAGTCAAATAATGACGAGAATATGTCAGCATTGTAAAAATAAAAAAGTATAAAAAAGAACATTGTAATTTGTGAGCAGTTACTTAATGGACTTTCACTTTATGCTATTAATGAGGTACCAGGGAAGTCACATTTGCAGAAGGAATTAATGCCCAACTTCCCTGTCTTCAACGTAGTCTTTTATCTTATAATATTATTTTTTGATAAGGACACGTTTGATGTGCGTTTTAAACTTTCCATCGCTAAGTTGTGTAACTGACTTTGGCAACTTGTTATAGAAGCGGATACTGTTTATTAGAAATGACTCGCTAGTTTTAGTCAATCTAAACTTTGGAATCACAATTTCATCTTTACTACGTGTATCCAGATTATGGAAATGGCATCGTTTCTTGAAAAGGCCTAAGTTTTTGCGAACATACAAGATATTTTCTAGGATATAAAGAGAAGGCAGAGTTAGTAAATCAATTTCGCTGAATTTGTTTCTAAGACAATCGCGAGGTCGCATTTTATATAATGCGAAGAGTGCTCTCTTTTGTAAAATGAAAATTGAATTTACGTCAGCTGCTGATTTGAAAATTGGTACTACTTTACTATGTTTCATTAAGTCAGGAAACGTACCGCTGTCTAAACATTGATTAAATATGCCTATAGTTAAGTATAACGGCATAACAATACTGAGTGAGCGACGGCGATAACAACGATGTTAATATTAAATATGGGTTCAGGTCATCTCTCGTGAAATGACGTCATCAACTCTTTTTATGGATAATGACAACAAGAGTATTTCAGAGGATTTGGAGCATCTTTCTTTAACTAATGCACATTTATGCTCACCAGAACAATGTCACACATTTTTAGGTAATGCATCAAATGGACTGAAATTCTTTCATCTCAATATAAGAAGCCTTGGAAACTCCTCCAATTTTCATAATCTTTCAGTATTACTTAACCGAATTAAACTCGAATTTGACGTAATCGTATTATCTGAGTGCTGGCTAAGCAAATGTCCTTTGTTACCTCACATAATTGGGTTTGATCTACACACGTCCGAATACACAAATCAGAACGATGGCATAGTAGTTTACACCAAGTTAAACATACGCTGCTCTGTTGTAGCACATGCTATTCGCGAAGCAAATTGTATCATACTTAATATTAACTCTGACGTAGCACTCATAGCAATCTATCGCTCTCCATCATATCGGAACACCCTAAATTTTATTGATAGCTTGGATGAAACTCTGAATTTACTGAAAACATTTAAAACAATCGTGTTACTTGGAGACATAAACATTAATATTTTGTCAAATAACGATACAAATGCGGATTCTTATCTTAATACTGTTGCTTCGCATGGAATGCTGCCTGGTCACGTTTTCCCTACCCGTAGAGATAATTGCCTGGATCACGCAATCATTAAATCGAATAAACCTGCAGTAGTACTTGTTCTTGACTCATATATAACAGATCATGCCCCTGTAATAATTTTTTGCAAACTTAACGCTAAAACTCCGACATTTAACACCTATCGAAGCCATGTTGATATTGGCGCTTGTGTAGCAATGCTAGAAAGTACAGATTTTTCTTCTGTAACAGACTGCAATAATGATGCCAACCACGCTGCAGCAATTCTTGTTGATATAATCTCTACGGTGGTTGAAAAAAATACAAGTGTCCGAGTTATTCCAAGTAGAAAAAGGATTATTAAACCATGGATTACTCCAGGTCTTTTGAAGTGCATTCGAAATCGTGACAACCTTTATCGTAAAACAAAACGAGCTCCCGAAAATCACATCCTTAAATTAACGTACACACGTTATAGAAACTTCTGTAACCATTTACTAAAAAAACTGAAACGCCAGTATGAACGGTCTGAATTTCTAAAACACCGCAAAAACCCAAAAGCTACCTGGAATCTTATAAAGACTATATCTAACTTAAAAAGTAGCAAGACCTCTCCCAATGAACTTCTGTCCCTTCATCCGGATCCTAGTGCTTCACTAAATCGCGTAAATGACTATTTCGCAAATGTGGGAAAAACTCTCGCATCCAAAATTTCACGTGTTCCCTACAGCACCCAGTCTGATATTGGTACTGGCGCACCTCATGACTCTATGGCCATATTTGGTACAGATAATGATGAAATTGAAAGGATCATCTTGGGGTTGAAACTTAATACTGCAGTGGGCTGGAACGGTATATCTTCTACCCTCATTAGAGCTGCTAGAAATGCTCTTATCCCTATTATCTCCCATGTCTTCAATCTAGCTCTCGAAACCGGGGTCTTTCCCACTGTTTTCAAGAGGGCTATTGTACATCCCGTTTATAAAGGTGGGGACAGGGCCAGTGTCAATAACTATAGACCTATTTCGGTGCTCACTGTTCTTTCTAAGATTCTTGAGAAAATTTTAAACAATAGACTACTCAGTTATTTAAACACTAACAAAATAATTGCCGAAAATCAATACGGATTTCGGTCTGGCAAAAGCACAGAAGATGCTGTTCTTGATTTAACTGGTGCTATTGCCAGCAATTTGAACCGCAAGCTTAAAACAATAGCTGTTTTTCTAGACCTCTCGAAGGCATTCGACACTGTCTCTGTCCCTCTTTTGCTCGCTGGTTTGTCTCGGATGGGGGTGAGGGGATTGGCCCTAGATATGTTTAAAAGCTACCTTGAAAACCGCTCTCAGGTTGTAAAAATCGGAAACCTCACAAGCGAAGAACAGTTTCTCACCTACGGAGTTCCTCAAGGCAGTGTTCTGGGGCCCACCCTCTTCCTTATCTATATAAACAGACTTTGTGGACTGTCCCTACTAAATTGTAAAATCATAACATACGCTGATGACACAGTGTTACTAGTACATGGACGTGACTGGGCAGATGTGCGCGTTCATGCGGAATCTGCCTTGCGGGAAATTATAAATTGGTTAAATAACAACTTGCTCACCCTAAATTTAGAAAAAACCAAATTCATAACTTTTGCACCACGGCTAATATCACAACCAGATTCCTCCTTCACACTAACTGCTCACAATTGCCTCTCGAATACAAGTGCAATCTGCAACTGTACTAAAATTACACGTACAAATGAAATCAAATATTTAGGGGTCATTATCGATAGCACTATGACCTGGAATGGTCACATTGCGTTATTGGTCTCGCGTGTAAGAAAACTTATATTTGTGTTTAAAAACCTTAGAACATCGGCAGATTTCCAGACGTTAAAAACTGTATATTCTGCACTAGCACATTCCGTTATAACTTATTGCATAACCGCGTGGGGATGCTCTGGTAAATGCCTCCTACTTCGTCTGGAAAGAGCACAAAGAGCCGTTCTAAAAGTTATGGCAAATAAACCTATCCGGTTCCCCACGTACGACTTATATGTTCTCTGTACGGTTCCTACTGTGAGACAAGCATTTCTGATAAGCACACTATTGCGTAAGCACACTGATATTGAATATGAGCCTAATCTCAATACTGCAAAACGTAGAGTAAACAGAATATGTCAGACTGAGAGAGCTAATCTTGCAATTGTGAGAAGACACTATAGCTTTTGGAGTCCTGTTATTTACAACAAAATTAATGCGAAATTAAATATCTATCCGCTCTCGTTACGAGAGTGTAAACTGAAAATTGAAAAATGGCTCCTAAGCCTGTCTTATGAGGAAACAGAGAATCTCATACAAAGTTAAATTACAACAGTATCACACTCTCCGCATACATTTACGTGCACCCTTCCCACACATACTCAGACGCACGCACCCCCCACACCCTCCTCACACTCACTCACTCACACGCACACACACTTTCACTCACACGCACATTCACCCACTTATACTGCTACAATTATTATTATTGTCTAGTTCTAGTTTTTAGTATATTAAATGTTTATGTCTAGTTTTCTACCTATTATGTATAACCATAAACAAAATTGTTGTTATGGAACTCAGTTGTCCTTCGCTATTGGGGTGGGCGCTAATAACTGCGACACAGTTACTAAACTAACGCAGTATTAACGTACACAAAAATTGTAATGTGTTTTTTGTTCCAATAAATATTTGTATTTGTATTTGTATTACAATAGAAGCTTCATGACATGAGCTATAAATGACGTTGCCGAAGGCTGAAATTAAATCGTAGCTCAAACTGTTCTGAGTGATCAAATCTCTTTAAAATGGATTGCAATTGTTTTTCATTAAGATTCTCTTCAATTTCGTTATGTGTAAAATGATTTTGTATCGTTTTTATTATTCTACTTTTTGGATTACTTTTAAAGTTTGATAATATGTCTGTTTTAATTCAGTTCAGTTCAATTCTGTAAAAATGGAAAGAAAGGAAATAGGAACTTAAGTGCAACAAAAAAAATAAAAAAAAACAAAGAGTGACAACTAAAAAACTGTGAAATGAAAAAATAATTTACAAAATCCAAAAACCTGACTGCTTAAAAAGTGAACTTTAATTAAAAAAGATGGAAACAAGAAACTTATTTTAAAAGGATGACTATCAGACTGAATACTATAAGCAATCTCATACAGTCAGAGGCAATAAATGTCTATAATGTTAAACTTAAGAAGATTCCTTCTTGTTTCCATCTTTCTTAATTAAAGTTCACTTATTAGGCAGTCGGGTTTTTTGATTTTGTAAATAATTTTTTTAATTTCACAGTTTTTAGTTATCATAATTATTTTTGACGTTAATGAAACCTATTTTTGATACCACACTAAATAGGTTTTGAGAAAAAATAAAATAATTTGAGGACACAATACGACGCCAAAAATCGGCCACTTAAAAAAAAAAAATTATATACCCAGTGTCACTCTCACAATTAAGACTAATCTAACGGTATCTCTCAAGCTGAAATCGATCAAGCCGTTTAGGTTACAGAGCGTGCCAAAGAAATATAAATATTTACACACATAAACTCTAAAAATATAACCCTCCTTCTGGCGCAGTCAGGTAAGAAAACAATACCAACAGTGACAACACTCTTTATTGGTACCAGGATTACAGAAACGCGAACTGCAACAGCACAACGGTGTAGTGAGTTAGGAGTGCAATCAGTCGCAGTGCTAGACAGATGTCTACGTAAAACAGGCCACATGCAGTCATCCTGTTGTACGATGCATTGTGCACTCGCAGGATATTCTTGCATAACTTCTTTTGATCATCTGCAAACAAACTACAATTTATATATTTTGTAATAACAGGCATTACACGCCACTTTTTTTTTGTAGCACGGGTAAGCATGTATCAGAAAGGTGACCGAATCTGTATAATCTTTATCGCGAAAAATAATCAGTCATCCAATACATTTCTGTCGAGTGGCTACTGAAAATTTGAATGGGACAGTAGATTTTTTTTTCGCGATGATGGTGTTGCCCACAGAGAAAGTTGTTCAATTTGATGATTTGTCATACCCTTATCAAAATCAAAAAAATCAAAATCAAAATATTTTTATTTCATAATAGGTCTTTACCTATGAAATTGCCGTTTTGTATGAAAAAATTTAAACGAATTTTTTTCATGAATTTTTTATTTGTATTAATCGAAGTAATCACCCATGCAATCAATGCATCTTTGCCATCGCAGTGGCAGTTTATTGATGCCCTTCTTAAAGAAATCAGCTGGACGGGAGGCAACAAATTCTTCAAAGGCATTTTGTACTGCCTCTCGGGTATTAAATTTTTTTCCCGCCAAGAAGTTATCCAAATTCTGGAAAAAGTAGTAGTCTGTAGGCGCAAGGTCTGGTGAGTAGGGCGGATGACGGAGAGCTTCCAACCCCAGTTCTTGCAACTTGGAGACCGTCTGCCGTGCAGTATGAGGTCGCGCGTTGTCGTGCAGGAGCAGCGGAGACGAGCGATTGACCAATGCTGGTTGGAGATGCGCCAGCTTCTCCATCATTGTGTTCAGTTCTTCACAGTACACATCTGCAGTAATGCTCACCCCGTTTGGTAAGAAGCTGTGATGAATCACACCGGCGCTAGACCACCAAACAGTGACCATCACTTTTCTAGGGGTAAGTTTTCGTTTAGGGCATTGTTTAGGTGCTGAACCAGGATCCAACCAACTTGCTGAGCGCTTACGGTTATCAAACAGAATCCATTTTTCATCGCAGGTAACAATGCGGTTCAAAATTCCTTCATTTGTGTGTCTGTTGAGCAGTGCAAGGCACGTCTCGACGCGTACTTCGCGCTGGCGGTCATTGAGTTCGTGGGGCACCCATTTGTCAAGCTTTTTTACCTTGCCAATTTGACGCAAATGGACCAATATTGTTTTGACGCTAACGTCGAAAGCTGCTGCTAATTCAGCCGTAGATTGTGTATCATCAGCTTCCACAATCGCCTTTAATTCGTCATTGTCGACCAAAGTCTTCGGACGACCGCGAGGTTCATTTTTCAGGTCGAAATTTCCAGAACGGAAGCGAGCAAACCAATAACAGGTGGTGCGTTGGTTTGTAATGTTAGCTCCGTAAACGTCGTTGATGTTGCGTGCCGCTTGTGCCGCGTTGCTGCCACGACGGTACTCATATTCCATAATTACTCGAATTTTTAACGTATCCATGATGACGAAAAAGATTGAAATGCGATGAAAATGTAACACTAATCAATAAAGAAATGACTACTTTTAGAAAAAAAAATCCATGTTTTTAAAATAAAATTAATTTGAAATTAGAATTCTTAGCCAAACAAAAATTATTTTGATTTGAAATGGCCAGTACTGCAGAACGGCAATTTCATAGGTAAAGACCTAATATAAACCTGCATGGGCACTTATGAAACGTCAGAAGCTAGGTGCACGGTTCCAAATTGTTGTTTCCTATGGAGAAGAGCCGGCAAGAAACTCCACGGTTACTCTTTTAAAAATAATTGGCTTTAACAATATTTTCAAATTACAGAGATTAAATGTATGGGAGGACAGCGCAGGCCTGTCAATAAGTACCAGGTACTTAGACGAATACAGAATAGAAAATCGTCTACAAATCTACAGTCAGTAAGGCCTACAACGTTCTCTCATTCACAATATGTAAAATAATCTACATAAATAGACCGTTCTGATATGTGCTGTATATATTTATGAACCGGGTCGGACGACATTACAACTCGATCAAATAAATTTCAAAGCGCTCACCTGTACAGTTTGATGCTAAAACGCTCAAACATGAATCCTGAGTAAGTTTCACAGCCTCATAGAACGTCTCGACTTGCAGGCTAAGCACAAGCTGCAGAACCAACGTCTTTATCATCCAAAAGTAGAGGAACAGAGAAACTAGAGGAGTCGTCACCTAGTAAATAACAATTACCTCGTAAACTATCATACATATTCATGCCTGACCCACTAGACATCACAAAATCTTTTATGCATATAAATCGACACGACACCATTTGCAGTCGCGTTCTTGTTCGTCTCTTCATTCTAAATTGAAGTTAAGACCATATCAAACATTACTCAAAAGTCAAGAAGAACCTAGTTATTATATAATTAAAAGATTCTGTAACATATTATTTGAACATAACAGAATTTCCATTGAAGAGAATACAATTTACGATTTTGAGATTTTAATATTAATATTTTAGATGTTACTCCATTAAGTATTAGAGTTCTCAATCTGTTTAGGTCTTTTAATTTAATTAACTTGTTTTTTGAACCTACTAGGATCACGGCATCTTCGTCAACATGTCTTAATAATATGTTTACTGATTGTGATGCCAAAAATAAATTAGTATTAACTGACTTAGCGTCCGACCACTGTGGTTTATTAGCTAGCTTCCCCATGCCGTTACATAAAAACCGACCGCGTACACTTGAATGTAGGCCTTATACAGCAAGTCGTTGCAAAAGGTTTAAAAATAATATAGCTCATAGAATTACACCATCCATAGCACAACATGAGAATCCTAATGGAATTTATGAAGCCCTTTTTGATGTTGTGCAAAAAGAGTACCAATCTGCTTTCAAGACCAAAACCATTAACATTAATGGCACCTCCGCTGGCTTTAGTCAATGGGCTACTCCGGGTATTTACAAAAGTAGAGCGAGACTATACGAATTATATGGATTGAAAAAATACAGGTTTGATACTCCTTTCCTAGAGTATGTCAAAAACTATTCAAAATTATTTAAAAAGGTTAGTGCTTTTGCAAAATCGAAATTTTTAAGCGACACAATTAAAAGTTCTAACAATAAAGTTAAAACCATTTGGGAAATAATTAATAATGAAACGGGTAAGTTGGTTAAACAAGACAATCAACTTGAGATTATGGTCGACGACAAATTATTTATTATAGAAGCTGAAGTAGCAGAGGCATTTAATGAGTTTTTGCCAACATACCTGTAACTACGACTCGCTCCTTAAATTCGTCCCCGTCAAAAGCAGAATACCTTTTGCATAGTAGTGTGCCTAAATGTAGTGACCTATTCAGTTTCGAACATGTAACGCCTCGTGATGTAGTTAATATTTTTAACACACTGAAGTCTAAAAACACTGGTGATTTTTGGGGCATTTCCATTAAACTTTTAAGTAATATTATAGAAATTTTAGCCCCCTATCTAGCTGTGACTTTTAATAAATGTGCTGATTCAGGAACTTTTCCTGACCTCATGAAGAGTAGTAAAGTCATACCAATATTTAAATCAAGTAATAAAAATGACATTCGTAATTTAAGGCCTATTTCTATCTTACCTGCATTTAGCAAAATATTTGAACAGTTAATACTCAAGCAGTTGCTAAAACATTTTAATTTCAATAGTCTCCTTCATAATGAGCAATATGGCTATACAAAATGTCGTTCGACTACTGATGCGGGTGTTGCTCTGTTGAAACACATATTTAACGCGTGGGAGAACTCGCAAAATGCTATTGGAGTTTTTTGTGATCTCTACAAAGCCTTTGATTGCGTGCATCATGAGACGCTTTTGCGTAAACTTCGTTATTACGGTGTCTATAACGATGCTCTAAACGTAATAAATTCTTATTTACAAAATAGGGTTCAATGTGTAGAAATTAATGGTAAAAAAACTCCCGGGCTGCCAGTTCAGTTAGGTGTGCCTCAAGGCTCAATACTCGGCCCATTCTTGTTTTTAGTTTATATTAATGACTTACCGTTCTATTTAAAGGGTATTTGTGATGTTGTACTGTTTGCAGATGATACTTCTCTTATTTTTAAAGTAGATAGGAATAGACAAGACTTTGACGACGTAAACAGTGCATTCTCAGTGGTTACGGATTGGTTTACGGCAAATAACCTTGTTCTCAATGCCAAAAAAACGAAATCTGTAAAGTTCGCCTTACCGAATGTTAGAAATCTAGGTCCCAATATCGTCTTAGATAAAGAGGTGCTTGAAACCGTAGACTCGGCAGTTTTTCTGAGCATTACAGTAGATGCCAAACTTCAGTGGGGATCACACATATCAACCCTGGCTTAGTTCAGCCGCCTACGCCGTCAGAAAAGCAAGACAATACACTGACGTCGATACAGCTCGATTAGTATACTTTAGTTATTTTCACAGCGTTACGTCCTACGGTATTCTGCTGTGGGGCAAAGCCGCTGATATTCAAAATATTTTTGTCCTTCAAAAACGTGCTGTTCGTGCAATTTACCAGCGAGGTGGCAGATTTTCTTTGAGGGCCTTTTTTAAAGATATTGGTATTCTCACAGTGGCATCACAATTCATATTAGCTAA
Source organism: Polymixis flavicincta (assembly GCA_949987655.1). NCBI lineage: Eukaryota > Metazoa > Arthropoda > Insecta > Lepidoptera > Noctuidae > Polymixis > Polymixis flavicincta. Next base: position 23,163,635 of record OX465188.1, on the reverse strand, counting down.
CATCTTATTTATTAGGCAACATATATACTTGTACACTAAAAACAGTGATATTCACACCGTTAACACTAGAAATAAGGACAAACTACGTGCTCCCTTTCACCGGCTTCAAAAGGTTCATAACTCATTTGTTGGGCTTGGTATAACCTTATATAACAAGCTTCCCACTTCTTTCCTAGATTTGCCTTTTGATGCGTTTAAAGCTCAAGTAAAATCCATCCTTTGTTTAAAGGCTTACTATTCCATTAACGACTATTTAAATGACAAAAATAGTTGGTCGCTGTGATTAACACAAGACAATGTTAATGTTCTTTCTCCAGAATTAGCGTACCTAGTGACAGGTTATATGGGTTCATATAATTATTTCGTTAAGTACTTTTTATTTCTCAGTTTTATTGACCAAGTGTTTTTTATTTTTATTATCTATCTATTATGTCATTAGTTATTGACATGATCCAACAATAATCCAGCATTGCATATGTAAGCTATAGAGCCCTTTATACCAGGAGACTTTTATTTTTGGTAATATGCTTTATTGTTTATTACTTTGCTTATGTATGTACAGAATCAAGTCCATCCGACTAAACAGATAGCTGTGCTGCTGGGGAGTTTGTTGCACCACTTCTTTTTCCCAGCTAAAGCACTAGGAAGTGTCGAAGGGTGGGCGTTTTTGGGGGACTGTCTTGTGTATTTTGACGTTCGAAAAGTGCTATCCCCGACTAATTTGAATAAATGACTTTTGATTTTGATTTTGAATTAAATGTAATGAATTACTCTTTAATATGTACATCATAAGAATTGCAGATATATATGTAGACATTTTATCAAGGATGATAAATTGGGTGGTCTTATTGCTCAAGCCAATCTTCGAAAGACAACCTTTAGATGATTTTAAAAACACAACTACATGCAAACATGAAGTAGTACTACTTACTAAAAAAAGTCTCCGGAATTCAATCATCACCTGCACATTAATCAAGCAACGGCAGAATGTCTCTATTGTTTGGTATAAAATCTAAAAAGGATTAAAAACAATATTAAATGTTAGAGAGTAAGCAAAGCTGGCGTTATCTCAATCATCTTTTATAATCAATAACAATGAAATCGGTAAAAATCTGCCTAAGACTTTAGAAAGGCCTAGATCAGTAAACGTTATGGCTTCTTATTAAACTTTTCACCGTCACTCTATTGTCAATCTTCAAGTGCATGATAGATACGGGAATTAGATAAGTTAAAGCAACGTTTATTAACCTTGGTCGAAGATTATTACATTCTACTATAACTTCTATTATTACAAAATCGAACTTACTGGTTGTTGAAAAATTTTCTTATAATTCTCGTAACATTTTAAAATATGTACGTAAGCCTGCGACATTCGGTCGTATTCCATTTCATTATTTTCACCTTGTTTATTTCTTGAGGGCAGTAAAACTCGAACATTCCATAATTCAATTTTATCAGCCAATAGCTTAATCAAGCTCATCGCATAAATTAGATTGGTATCAAGACTTGCCAAGAAAATTAAATTTAAAACAACGTACCAACATGGCTGATTGTAAATAAGGGACATAAAAAGTAAAATCACTAAATAAAACCCGAAGAGAATGATAACACTTATCCAATTCCTAATGATGGACAACTTAAAACTGGCGTCATTGTTAAGAAATCTATGTACTTCTTGAAAGGCCAAGACGAATGTGACAGTCTTCTTTGTGTGAATGCAATGAAGGATAACGTTCAAAATGAAACCCGCACTGTAGAACACAAAATCATAGTAGGAAGCGAAATACAGAAACTGAATGGAACCATATCGCTTCATATTGTCGTCTACCAATATTTCTGTAACTCTGTAAATGTAACCTGTAAGGTAAATCACAAGCCCACAGCATATTATGAACTTATTGAAACGGTTATTCGGTTTTATAAAATTGTTCTTCATGCAGTACTTTGGGTTCAACACCATGATTTGCATCAGGTTCAGAGGATATAGCATTGCCTGCACTTGTTTGTCGACAATGTTCCTCACATCCTTGACACCCTGATAACTTATTTGGATTTCGACATTTCTTCCCATGGATGACATGTTAATGGTTCGAATTCAAATGGACGTTGTAGGTTCAAACACTGAAAAAATAAATGACTAGACAAGCTAGTAATTCAATGTAATTGTGTTTCATATGCATCCACTAACGTTGTGAAAGTACACACATTAGAGAAATTAACAAGTTATATTGCGTCATAGGTTGCATGCAAATGTGTCATGGAAACTACTCAGAAATAGACAAAGTAAAAAAAATAGTTAGGTAGGATTCAACTGATATTTAAAAGCTAATTAATATAAATGAGAAGCAAGTGTACATGAAAAATAAATGTGAAGGAGGCACAAAACTAACAAGAATATGAGTAATGTAGAATTAAAGAAATTTGAATTGAAACAAAATGATAGTGTGGCGACTAAGGGACTTACTAAAGAATGGGCAGCAGCACTCCCTATGCATTTTACCACCATACTGCGATCGCCAACCCGCCTGCCAAGCATGGAGATTATGGCAAAACCAGACTTACGTCCGGCAGTGGACATCTTTCGGCTGAAATGACGTTGATAATGATGATAGTGTAGGTGGTGATTAAACTGAACAAGTGCAGATACATCACGGCGTTCACGATACAAAGGCCAGACGCGCTCACTTTGTTGGACGCAGTATCCTGCATACGTTGAATGTTCTTACACACGGAGAGAGAATGTTTATCTCATAAAACAAGTTTTAAGAGATAAACACTTGAAACTTGTTTTATTAACATAATTAATTATGCCCTGCTCGGTAGTAGCCCACAATTCTGTTTTATTTTTGATTATTGGTAATACGCGCGACTCTAAATAGGACTTAAAATGTAGGTGTATTAAGAAACGTAGCGTAATCTAGCACTTCAATATTTATATTAGTCGATCATTTTTTTTTTTAGTTGCTATGTCGCTCCATCATACCCAAATGAATGTAATGTTACTTAATATGTTATATGATTGAAATATTTTTTATACAGAGTTCTAGCCTTGTCTGATATAGGCAAGCTATGCCGGATCAGGAAGGCCTTCTACCAATTTATGTGAATCGGTAATCTCAATTACTGACACCACATTACCTGCTATTTGATAAGGTACGGTCGCGGTCATGAGTCCATTATCATGCTAAGGGTTATATTGCTATGACTCGCGGTCCAGGCCGTACCTACAGCTGTGTGTATAAGTGATGTAACCAGACCGCACACCACAGAACTCACACACCACTGTCGTCGAAAGATACAAAAAACATACCGTCGCACAGAGTACTCTGTCTCTGTCTATACTGTGTTACGTAGTAACTACGTATGACCTTGATCGGTTCATACCATCGCTAAAATTCACGTTCTAATATCAAGTCTCGGTAGCTCGCAGCGTATTGTCATTGATTAAGAAACACATTAGTCTGGGTTCAAATCTCCCGATGAGACTTTTATTTTTCTTTTCAACAATAATCTTCATCAGTTCTTTTATTATTCGTTATACGAGAATGTTTTTTTTAAAATTACTTATATTATTATTTAAACAAAGGTTTAAGAGTATTATGTGATTACAAAATGTTTATTCGTTATAATTTTATGAAGTAGGTATAAAAATAACTACTAATAACTTCTTGTTAACAGTTTATTTTCTCCTATAGAACAATTTATTGAAGTAAAGTAGCTAATTGGTGAACCATGATAATCAGGCTATTGTATCTTAGTAATATAATAATATTGTGCTGTAATTACTACTATGTGCGGTACTCTAAAGAAATCACATTTTTCTACGCAAATCTACCCTCGTAAAAATAACAAATGCAGACAAGTTGTCACAATACAATTAAATGACTCAGTAGTACTACTACTGGAATAAATCTACTGCGAGTGAGTTAGTTCTCTCAAACCTCAAAGTTGACAAATCATATTTGTTCGCGCCAACACTACGCGACCAGAAATTCGCCTGCGCCGCGCGTCACATCACTAGCGCATCCGCCCGCTGTCGCTCTCTTGCTCCGCGACCGCCAACGAAGACACACGCGTCCAAGCGCTCCCTACTGCGCGTCCTAAACTATAAACTACTCTCGATACCTAACAACTTAAAACTAAATAAGAAACCGTAATAATAATTGCATTGAAGGTTAATAGATTAAACGTTAAAGTTTCAATTGGCTGTTTTCCTTCTAACAACGAAACAAACTACTCGTGTAAGTCGTGAAACCCACGCGCTTACATAATGGCGACCGTCTAAAAGTAACTGCAATCGTCGGAATCCGAAACCTACCTACCGCTTCGTGCTTCCCTGAGCTTCGTGCACCCGCAACCAGTCTGCATTCGGCGTGTCTGCGAGCAACGAGCCTCGACCAGCGTGCGTGTCGAGAATCAGTTCGAAGAAACGAGTTCAAGATCTACCTACTTTGCGAGTTCGGCCTGCTTGGGCGTGGCCGGCCCGTGAAAACCCAGCTAAGTTTCCTTTCTTCATTTTCCTATTACCTATACCCCTTTTGTTGTAGTCTAGCCTGCGTAATTGCGGAAAAACTACATCAGTAATAGAAAAAGCCTTTTTCATGCATGTGCATTGTGCGTATCTATTTAAAGTCTATTCCTGTCACCTATACCCTTGATTTTTGTAGCCCTTTGCAATAGTGCGATTGCATAGGTAGCTACAAGTGGCTAGGAAAATACCTATAGGTACATAAGGTACCTACCTATTAACAATTCTATGCTATAATTTGCGATTCAATTTATTCCAGTCACCTATTCTTTTTCGTTGTAGGCTATCTTCTATACCCCGCACTAAATTGTGCAACTACAACAGTGACTGGAAAATTTAACTTGTGCGCCATTTTGTGAATATCGTGTTGCCCACGCTATCCCCGCACGTGTTGGAAGTGCTAGCCAGCATTTGTGCTCGTGTGCAACATAGCTATCTATGTTACTTGGTTCTTGGGATTTACTGATGAGTTATTTTGTGCTTTGTGCGTGGATTGTTTACACCCCTCCCGTTCTATAATTGCACTATCCTTCGCTTGTGTTGCACGTTATATACCCCGCCTTGGGCCGACTATTCCAGCGCAAGAGGTGCCCGTGCCCATCCTTGTGGCCAGAGCCCGTCATCACTTCGGGTATTCATCGAGCGCTTTGTTACGGCGCCTCCGCCGCACGCGTGCCACGTGCCCCAGGCCCTGTCCCGAGCTCCGCGCCCGCGCGTGGTCGCTTCGTTTCGCTGACACCGAAGGAGTGCCGGTAACTACCGATAGCCAGACGACGAGGAACGTAAGATCTTTCCATTCATTTTGTACTAGTGATTCAGTGCTGTCTTTATCAAGGTAGTTTATTTGATTAATATATCGCCATGGATATCAAAACCTTAAAAGCTAAACGTGCCAGTATCCGTGGTAGGCTAACTAAATTTGAAAATTACTTAAACCAAATCAAGACAGTACCCATGTACGAATACAAAGAATCACAAGTAAATGAGCTTAAATTAAAACTACAGATGATCGGAGATTTATTTAAAAACTTTGTTGTGCTGCAAGATCAAATTGATGAGCTTTCCGTAGAAACTATATCTATTGAAATTGATGAGAGGGATGCTACAGACTCTAAGTTTATAGAATTGATTGCTGAGACAGAAACAATTCTGCAGCAATGTCCTAGTGAATCTCAACAACTTCCATCCCATCATCATTTTCAAAGCGAGCATTCTAACAGTGTGAATTTTAAATTACCTAAAATAGAAATAGCAAAGTTTGATGGTACTTACTCTAAATGGTTAGACTTTCGAGATACTTTTAAATCACTAATTCATGAAAACTCACAATTACTTCCTATTTACAAATTCCATTATCTCACTTCTTACTTAGCCGGCGAAGCAGCCAACATTTTAACTAACTTAGCGGTCTCAGACAAAAACTACATGGTTGCTTGGGACCTGCTGTGTCAGAGGTACAATAACACGAGACACCTGATCACTCAACACATAGATTCAATTTTATTTGAACTACAACCCACTCACCGTGATTCTGAAAGTTCTCTTAGAGCATTGGTTTATAGTGTCAACAAAAATCTCAGAGCCCTGTCAAGTTTAGGTCAGTCCACAGACGAATGGGATCCATTGATAGTACAAATTATGTACCACAAACTTGATTTCACTACCAAACGAGCATGGGACGAATATAGGAACCCTGATGATGACACTATGCCAAAATTAAGTGAATTAATAAAGTTCTTACAAAATAGAGCTAACATTGTAGAGAATACTACCAGTTGTAAGAAACACAACTCTAGCAATAAGCAGGAGCGAGCCTGCAATTCCTTAGCATGTATAGAAGCCAATACAAACAACAACAAACCTAACGGAGAATCAACTTGGGTCTGCAACTATTGCAGTGCAAATCACAGCATTTACAAATGTCCTACATTTTTAGCAAAAACGCCAGAACAACGGAAAGATGAAATTTACCACTTGAAGTTATGTCCTAATTGCCTTAAAAAAGGACATGTTGCCAAGGATTGTCCTCAAGGCCCATGTCGAAGATGTAACAGAAAGCACAATTCATTGCTTCACATAAATTCACAGCCTGTAACCAGCGTCTCTGTGCAACCTGCCATTGCTGAAGCCACGGACGTTCCTGAATCAACCATTGAAGTTCCAGTTAACTTCTCATCTCAGGTACAACAAAACAATCACGTATTACTATCTACAGCTATTATTGATGTGGCAAATCCAAGTAGCAACAAATGCCAGAAAGTACGTTGCCTTCTTGATTCCGGCAGTGCGGCCACCTTTATAACTAGGAAGTTGCAAGAGAAGTTGGGCTTACCTGTCATACCGACTAATACTACGAGGATAACTGGTATGGGTAATACACACTGTGGATTAATCGCAGAAAGAAGCGTTGTCCGCATACATTCTCGCCATACAGACTACCATACCACACTAGCATGCCCGGTTCTACCTGAGCTTACAGCAAATATTCCAAGTTCAACCATTGATTTAAGCTACTTCAAGATTCCGCCGAAAACTCCACTCGCCGATCCTTCCTTCAACACTTCAGGCCCAATAGACATGCTGATTGGTGCAGATTTATTCTGGCAAATTATAGGAACAGAGCAGCAATCACTTGGAGCAAATTTGCCATTTTTGAGAAGTTCCCAGTTGGGCTGGCTTATTTCAGGCGCTATATCTATACCGTCCAACTCTGTAACTAGAAATATTCAGTGCAATTTATCAAGAAATGACGATCATTTAAACAATAATCTTGATCAACAACTTGCTCGATTTTGGGAGCTAGAAGAGCTACCAAAAAGACCTCTCCTGAGTGATAGTGAGAAGATGTGTGAGCAGCACTTTCAGACACACACTACCCACCAAGAAAATGGACATTTCTCTGTGAAGCTTCCACTTAAAGAGTCTACTGATGTTCTCGGTGACTCCTATAATAGAGCAAGACAAAGATTTTTTTCTTTAGAGCGAAAATTCCGCAAAAATCCGATTCTCAAGCAAGCCTATTGTGAATTTATAGCAGAATACCTGTCACTGGGCCACTGTACTTTGCTGGAGCAGCAGCCGCCGTCGCCGCACCGGCGCCACTACCTGTGCCACCACGCTGTGCTGCGCGAGCAGAGCGAATCCACCAAGCTGCGCGTCGTGTTCGACGGCTCCGCCGCGACATCTACTGGTGTTTCCATAAACGACATCCAAATGATTGGCCCCAAGGTACAAGACTCCTTGTTTTCGATTCTGCTGCGATTTCGCCTATATAAGTATGTATTAGCTGGAGATATCGATAAATTCTTTCGTCAAGTCAATGTCCACGAAGAAGACAGAGACTTACAGCTTATTCTTTGGCGTGAAGAAGAAAACCTACCAATAAGAACGCTTAGGCTCAACACTGTGACCTATGGCTTCGCCAGCGCAAGCTACTTGAGCACTAAATGCTTGTGGCAACTTGGAGAAGACTGCGACGACGATAAGGTCAAGGAAATAATTCAGAAGGATTTTTATTGCGACGATCTACTAACTGGAGCTGACACTAAAGAAGAGCTACTACACATATTGAATGCAGTCACCGCTATGTTGAAATCCGGCTGCTTCAATCTTCGAAAATTCAGGTCAAATGCACCTGACATCTTTCCCATCTCCACCGTCGACCTGCAGAGCAAGTTAAGCTTGAGTGACGCATCCAGTGCCCTCGGCTTGGGCTGGAGCCCGCGATCCGACTCTCTTCAATTCACCATTGAAGCTCCAAGCCCCGAATCTACAGAAAAGATTACGAAAAGAGCAATACTATCATCGTCTTTCAGCATTTTTGATCCTCTCGGATTGCTTTCACCGTCTACTGTCCAGCCCAAGATGCTAATGCAACAGCTGTGGCTGCGAGGCTTGGACTGGGATGAGCCAGTCCCAGATGATCTACGAAAGGAATGGCAGAAAATGAGTTCTAGCCTTCCGTCTCTTAATGAAATGGCAGTACCAAGAAGAGTTCTATGTGAAAATCCACAAGAAATTCAATTACACTCCTTCTGTGATGCTTCCATGCATGCTTATGGCGCATGCATATACCTACGATCAACTGATAACGAAGGTAAAGTAGCAGTCCATTTACTCTGTGCCAAATCCAGAGTGGCACCTACTAAACCGCCTCTTACCATACCAAAGTTGGAGCTACTTGGAGCGCTACTAGCCGCCAATCTCACGAAGACTGTTTTAGACTCCCTGCGGTACCCTATCTCCACGTGCATACACTGGTGTGACTCCAGTGTCGTACTTGCATGGCTCAACAGCACTCCCAGCAAGCTGAAAAGTTTTGTAGCTAACAAGGTCGTAGAAATCTGCGAAAATACAAACCTTTCTTCATGGCGTCACGTGCCCACCGCTGCCAACTCGGCTGACTACATCTCCCGCGGCGTCCCTGCAGAGAAGCTGCGCAATCTACAAGACTGGTGGTCAGGCCCGCCCTTCCTCAGCATGGATAAAGATCATTGGCCATTACAAGACAAACCAAGCAAAACCAACTTACCTGAGATGAAGGTCCTACTCGTGACAACTGCAAGCAAGTCAGCAGTCATACGATTTGAAGATTTCTCTGCTCTCAACAGAATCAAGAGAATATTTGCATTTGTACTAAGGTACATTCAATTTCTGAAAGATAAAAATATTAGACGAGGTCCTCTATCAGTTCAAGAGATGAACCATTCATTAACATTATTAGCCAAAGAGGCTCAAAAACAATCATTCCCTGAAGAATACACTAAACTAACAAAAGGTGAATCTATACTTAAGGGTAAAATATCAGCTCTTAGCCCATTTCTCGATGAGGAAGGTGTTTTGAGAGTAGGCGGTAGGCTTGATCGTTCCAGCTATAGCAACGATAAAAAACATCCTATAATTTTAGACTCCAAACATCATTTGACCATTTTAATCTTTCGCCAGGAACACAAACGCCTATTGCACGCAGGTCCACAGCAACTGCTGTACTCTGTCCGAGAGTCTTTCTGGCCGATCAACGGCAGGCAGCTCTCCCGCAGCACCGTGCGCTCTTGCGTCGTGTGCCGCCGCCACAAAGGGCAAACTCTTACACCTATGATGGGTAATCTACCTCCCGAGCGAGTCACTCCCGCTCCTCCCTTCCAGTCTATCGGTATGGATTTCGCAGGGCCCTTTCACATACTAAATAAGAAAGGTCGTGGGGCTCGCGTATCCAAATGCTATTTGTGTCTCTTCATCTGTTTTAGATTCAAGTGTGTGCACTTGGAGGCCGTTAGCGACCTCTCTAAAGACGCATTTATTTCATGTTTAAAACGCTTCATTTCACGTAGAGGAAAACCCTTAGAGATATTTTCAGACAACGGGCGTAATTTCGTGGCAGCTTCCAAGGAAGTAGGTCAATTTCTAAAATCAAACGCGAAAGGAATCAGTGATCTTGCAGCAAACATGCAAATCAACTTCAATTTCCATCCACCTTACGCTCCTCACTTTTCTGGTCTGTCGGAGGCCGGCATTAAATCGGCTAAGCACATAATCAAACGTGTAATGGGCAACACTAATCTGACCTTCGAAGAGTTGGCCACGTTATTTGCGCAGGTTGAGGCTATAATGAATAGTCGACCCCTGTCCCCACTTTCTTCTTGTCCTACAGATTTCCTTCCTCTCTCCCCAGGACACTTCCTGATCGGCCGGCCGCTGACCGCACCGCCGTCGCCAATCATCGATGACAACGCACGCTGCCGCACAAGATATGAGGCCATCGAAAAAATGCGACAGCAATTTTGGACACGGTGGCAACGGGAGTACATCTCTGAGCTCCAAACGAGAACAAAATGGCGTGAGAACAAGGCTAAGTTGACCACTGGTGATCTAGTCCTCATTCAGGAGGATAATACGCCGCCGCTATGCTGGCGCCTGGGGCGCATTGCCAAACTGTATCCTGGAGAGGACGGCATATCTCGCGTCGCCGATATCTCGACTACCAGAGGCACTATCAAGCGGTCCCTCACTCGCCTCTGCCCCTTACTAGACTGATTCAGATGTTCATCACACATTCCAAGCAATCAATGAAGACAACACTTAAAGAAAATAGAGACAGTATTCAATAAAAAGGAAAACATCTCAATACAGCTTCACGTGCACGCCATCATTACACCGCCCACTCGGCGTCCACATCACCGCACTGCTGCATAGAGCGCCGCACTGCCACTCACTTCTTGCATCATGGGCACACTTCGCTGCACCTGTAGTTCTGCATCAGCGCCAAGGGCGCAACTTCACCAGCTTCGAAGACGGCGTAAGCTCTCGTCCTCAACGTCTCCTCGTCCACACTTCCCTGCTGGACTTCACCGGCCCCGGAGTATGTTCGCGCCAACACTACGCGACCAGAAATTCGCCTGCGCCGCGCGTCACATCACTAGCGCATCCGCCCGCTGTCGCTCTCTTGCTCCGCGACCGCCAACGAAGACACACGCGTCCAAGCGCTCCCTACTGCGCGTCCTAAACTATAAACTACTCTCGATACCTAACAACTTAAAACTAAATAAGAAACCGTAATAATAATTGCATTGAAGGTTAATAGATTAAACGTTAAAGTTTCAATTGGCTGTTTTCCTTCTAACAACGAAACAAACTACTCGTGTAAGTCGTGAAACCCACGCGCTTACAATATTTAATGGGACTTATTGAAGATATAGCTTAAGTAATCATTTTCATTACGAAAAGAAGGTTGAAACTAAACCTCGAAATAATCCATATTACGGATATGACACAATATTATGTTAATCAAAATCAAAAAAAAAAAAAAAAAAACAAAATCAAAAGTCATTTATTCAAATTAGGCTGAGAATCAGCACTTTTCGAACGTCAAAATACATAAGACAGTCCCCCCAAAACGCCCACCCTTCGACACTTCCTAGTGCTTTAGCTGGGAAGAAGAAGTGGCGCAACAAACTCCCCAGCAGCACAGCTGTCTGTTTAGTCGGATGGACTTGATTCTATACATACATATGCAAGGTAATAAACAATAACGCATAATACCAAAAATAAAAGTCTCCTGGTATAAAGGGCTCTATAGCTTACATATGCAATGCTGGATTATTGTTAGATCATGTCAATAACGAATGACATAATAGATAGATAGTAAAAATAAAAAAAAACACTTGGTCAATAAAATTGAGAAGAAAAAAAAAAGCATTTAACTAAATAATTATATGAACCCATATAACCTGTCACTAGGTACGCTAATTCTGGAGAAAGAACATAAACATTGTCTTGTGTTAATCACAGCGACCAACTATTTTTGTCATTTAAATAGTCTGGAATAGTAAGCCTTTAAACAAAGGATGGATTTTACTTGAGCTTTAAACGCATCAAAAGGCAAATCTAGCAAAGAAGTGGGAAGCTTGTTATAAAAGGTTATACCAAGCCCAACAAATGAGTTATGAACCTTATGAAGCCGGTGAAAGGGAGCACGTAGTTTGTCCTTATTTCTAGTGTTAACGGTGTGAATATCACTGTTTTCAGTGTACAAGTTTAGTATATTTTTTGCCTAATAAATAAGATGTTAGCTAATATGAATTGTGATGCCACTGTGAGAATACCAATATCTTTAAAAAAGTCCCTCAAGGAAAATCTGCCACCTAGCTGGTAAATTGCACGAACAGCACGTTTTTGAAGGACAAAAATATTTTTAATATCAGCGGCTTTCCCCACAGCAGAATACCATAGGACATAACGCTGTGAAAATAACTAAAGTATACTAATCGAGCTGTATCGACGTCAGTGTATTGTCTTACTTTTCTGACGGCGTAGGCGGCTGAACTGAGCCTCCCTGATAGGGTTGATATGTGTGATCCCCACTGAAGTTTGGCATCTACTGTTATGCCCAGAAAAACTGCCGAGTCTACGGTTTCAAGCACCTCTTTATCTAAGACGATATTGGGACCTAGATTTCTAACATTCGGTAAGGCGAACTTTACACATTTCGTTTTTTTGGCATTGAGAACAAGGCTATTTGCCGTAAACCAATCCGTAACCATTGAGAATGCACTGTTTACGTCGTCAAAGTCTTGTCTATTCCTATCTACTTTAAAAATAAGAGAAGTATCATCTGCAAACAGTACAACATCACAAATACCCTTTAAATAGAACGGTAAGTCATTAATATATACTAAAAACAAGAATGGGCCGAGTATTGAGCCTTGAGGCACACCTAACTGAACTGGCAGCCCGAAAGATTTTTTACCATTATTTTCTACACATTGAACCCTATTTTGTAAATAAGAATTTATTACGTTTAGAGCATCGTTATGGACACCGTAATAACGAAGTTTACGCAAAAGCGTCTAATGGTGCACGCAATCAAAGGCTTTGGAGAGATCACAAAAAACTCCAATAGCATTTTGCGAGTTCTCCCATGCGTCAAATATGTGTTTCAGCACAGCAACACCCGCGTCTGTAGTCGAACGACCTTTTGTAAAGCCATATTGCTCATTATGAAGGAGGCTATTTAAATTAAAATGTTTTAGCAACTGCTTGAGTATTAACTTTTCAAATATTTTGCTAAATGCAGGTAAGATAGAAATAGGCCTGAAATTACGTATGTCATTTTTATTACCTGATTTAAATAATTGTATGACTTTACTACTCTTCATGAGGTCAGGAAAAGTTCCTGAATCAACACATTTTTTAAAAGTCACAGCTAGATAGGGGGCTACAATATCTATAATATTACTTAAAAGTTTAATGGAAATGCCCCCAGAAATCACCAGTGTTTTTGGACTTCAGTGTGTTAAAAACATTAACTACATCACGAGGCGTTACATGTTCGAAACTGAATAGGTCGCTACATTTAGGCACACTACTATGCAAAAGCTATTCTGCTTTTGACGGGGACGAATTTAAGGAGCGAGTCGTAGTTACAGGTATGTTGGCAAAAAACTCATAAATGCCTCTTCTACTTCAGCTTCTGTAATAAATAATTTGTCGTCGCCCATAATCTCAAGTTGTTTGTCTTGTTTAACCGACTTACCCGTTTCATTATTAATTATTTTCCAAGTGGTTTTAACTCTATTGTTAGAATTTTTAATTGTGTCGCTTAAAAAATTCGATTTTGCAAAAGCACTAACCTTTTTAAATAATTTTGAATAGTTTTTGACATACTCTAGGAAAGGAGTATCAAACCTGTATTTTTTCAATCCATATAATTCGTATAGTCTCGCTCTACTTTTGTAAATAACCGGAGTAGCCCATTGATTAAAGTCAGCGGAGGTGCCATTAATGTTAATGGTTTTGGTCTTGAAAGCAGATTGGTACTCTTTTTGCACAACATCAAAAAGGGCTTCATAAATTCCATTAGGATTCTCATGTTGTGCTATGGATGGTGTAATTCTATGAGCTATATTATTTTTAACCTTTTGCAACGACTAGCTGTATAAGGCCTACATTCAAGTGTACGCGGTCAGTTTTTATGTAACGGCATGGGGAAGCTAGCTAATAAACCACAGTGGTCGGACGCTAAGTCAATTAGTACTAATTTATTTTTGGCATCACAATCAGTAAACATATTATCAAGACATGTTGACGAAGATGCCGTGATCCTAGTAGGTTCAAAAAACAAGTTAATTAAATTAAAAGACCTAAATAGATTGTAGTTACAGGTATGTTGGCAAAAAACTCATAAATGCCTCTTCTACTTCAGCTTCTGTAATAATTAATTTGGCGTCGCCCATAATCTCAAGTTGTTTGTCTTGTTTAACCGACTTACCCGTTTCATTATTAATTATTTTCCAAGTGGTTTTAACTCTATTGTTAGAATTTTTAATTATGTCGCTTAAAAATTTCGATTTTGCAAAAGCACTAATCTTTTTAAATAATTTTGCATAGTTCTTGACATACTCTAGGAAAGGAGTATCAAACCTGTATTTTTTCAATCCATATAATTCGTATAGTCTCGCTCTACTTTTGTAAATAACCGGAGTAGCCCATTGATTAAAACCAGCGGAGGTGCCATTAATGTTAATGATTTTTGTCTTGAAAGCAGATTGGTACTCTTTTTGCACAACATCAAAAAGGGCTTCATAAATTTCATTCGGATTCTCGTGTTGTGCTATGGATGGCGTTATTCTATGAGCTATATTATTTTTAAACCTTTTGCAACGACTAGCTGTTTATGGCCTACATTCAAGTATACGTGGTCGCTTTTTATATAATGGCATGGGGAAGCTAGCTAATAAACCACAGTGGTCGGACGTTAAGTCAGTTACTACTAATTTATTTTTGGCATCACAATCAGTAAACATATTATCAAGACATGTTGACGAAGATGCCGTGATCCTAGTAGGTTCAAAAAACAAGTTAATTAAATTAAAAGACCTAAACAGATTGAGAAGTCTAATACTTAATGGAGTAACATCTAAAATATGAATATTAAATTCTCCACATAAAATTATACTTTTATTACTTGATTTTAACTTATTGAGTAAATCCTCCATTACCGATTCGAAACTAATGAAATCCCCAGAGGGGGGTCGATAAACGCAAATTATAACATATCGCTCGAGTTCAACACAAGACAACTCAATAGTGCGCTCAATAGAAAGGTTAGCTAAATCTAAACGTTTTTTACATTTTAACTTGTTTGAAACAAGAACTAAAGATCCACCGCGAATAGCAGTTTTTCTTACAAATGCACTTTGAACAGTAAAATTATCATCATTGATAAACACTACTTCATGTTCCTTCAACCACTCTTCAGTCAAACATAACACCTGAACATCATAGTTCTCCATAAATAAGCTTAACTCTAGCTCTTTGCCGGACAGACCCTGCATATTTTGATGAACAACATTCAACATTTGCGGCTCACCCGTTGTCGCACCTAAAAGTTTAAACTACTAGGCGAATCAAAAGTAGTGTTAGTACCACTACTAACATTAATCAAACAAGACTTCGACATAGTACATATGTCTGGGTTTATATAAGCTAATAGCCTCGCTATTTTAAGTCTAAACCTAATCGGCAGATACACTGTATTCCTTGTCGATTTTAACTTATCAACAAAACTGTTGGTGTCAAAAAATATAAGTTTATCACTATAGTGAGTTACTAAAAACTGCATATGATTATTAAGTATATGTATATCATTGTTTTTTCTACTAGATAATCTCTCAAAATATGGAAAAGCACACAAAATAATTTTATTACAGTTAATCTTTAAAATCCCAGTAACACTGTCAGTGATATCTTGTTTATTGACCTTTGAACCTACAAGTACAGTTATGTTGGTATTACAATCATATTGATTTCTTGTAACTGATGTCATTATTTCTTTGAAGGATTTCCCGGGTAAACAATTGTTTTGAAAAGAATTACTCAAGTTGTTACTAAGTAATTTCCCTAAACCTCTTCCTATACTATCAGAAAACATAACTGACTGATAACGAACTTGACTACTACAAGGGATAACGCAACTAGTTGACTGATCTTGAGATGGTACTTGCACAATATCCGGTAAATCTTGGCTGGGGTTACAGTCCAGAGCACTCACAACTTGGGACGGTTCTTCCATTACCTCAGGCTGGAGGGCATCAAGGTTGGTTCCGCTTTGACAAGTACACAGAGTGTTGCTGAGAGTCAGCGAGTCCACTCTGTCTACCAACGCATTAGTAGCAAGGATATGTTCCTTAATTTGGTGCTGAGAGCATACATATTTTTTATAAAGGGACTTTAGTGAATCATCAAGAACTTGAATTTCTGACTGTAAGCTTTGAGTGTCAATTTCATAAATATTTATACTGTTTTCTAATTTAATTTCATAGTTCTTCAATTTACTGACAAGAGAAACACGTTCTTTCCTTAATTGAATATTATTGGAATAGTGTTTTTGATGTTTCTTAAATTTATTAAATTTTTTAATGATTTTATTCAGCTTTGCATATTTTTTAATTTATTTTGACTAATTTTATAAATTTTGTTATGTTTCAGTAACGAATCCTCTGTTAGATCAATTGTTGTTATGGGATGAGGGTTATAATTAGTATTTAACAATTCATTTAACAAATGGTTTGTTTTTTTGACCTGATTATGTTCTTTAACCTTTTGGAATTCTACAATTTTAACATTTGCATGGATTAATTCATCCTCTAAGTCCCTAACCTTAAATAAAGCCTCCTCATACAAATTACTGCAGTTGTTGAAACTATCTGTAACCATCCTTAGTTGATCCCGTTCAGCCACAACATCAAGGTATTGAAGATGTAAGTCAACCAGCTCCTGTTTTAAGCTTGTGTTTTTGTTGACAACTTTCTCGACTTCCTTCTCACTTTCCTCTCTTTCGTCTAACAGCTCTTGACATTTACTTTGTGAAGCCTGGAGTTCATAAAGGGGTGTTCTCAATTTGAGCTCCAACTCCTCAGCAGCAGCCTTACGGGTCATCACAGGCATGGTTTCAGGAATAGGTATCCCCGTTTTTTAATCCGCAGGTCGAACATCAGCTGTTCGTGATAGGTTACCGGTACGGTGTAACCAAACACTGTCTTTTACTTTGTAAATTTGGAGGTTATCAATAATCCTTAGTATTTATGTTGTTATTTTACGTTTAGTTATATTAATACACGATAGTTACACTTAAAAGTCAATAAAACTCAATAATAATAAATATTTCTAATTTATATCTTAATGTTAATGTTTGTGTTCTTTGAGCTGGTTTTCGATGATGCAAACCTTCTGCGTGGAGTGCACGGCGCACGATTCGGAAATATGTGTCGAATAATTTGGCAAAATGTCTTGTCGTTTTGAAACCACTTGTGCTGTCGCTTTCTTTTATAAGCTGGGGTCTTTCACTTTGCTTTCGACGGGCAAGGCTACTCCCTTCCTCATATCTTTTCATCCACTGACTCACAGTATTTCACTAAAACAAAAAAGGGGTACTGTTAGGCTACTAAACAAAATACATACTAATGTGTATCACTATTTAGAAACAAAATTATTTGAAATATAAATTTCACATAAATATTTAATCTAGGAAATAAATTTACTTTGAAGTTATATATTTTTCTTCTATTTAGACGTTGTGATATTTATAAAACGGTTAAAAAATAACTACAAGGATCAGCAGTTATACTTTAATTAAATAAGTGCTTAATAAAATAATTAAATCATAATACTCACACTCAGGCCGGTTTCATCAGATATTTGTGATATTTAAGTCCGCTTTTATGCAGCGCAATAATATTCGCTATAATTTTTATTATTAAATTTGCTTACATTTTAAAATGAACTAGAAGCCCGCTAATAGATTAAACACACGTCACTAGCACACAATAATAACCAACACCGTTCTATATGTCACAGTGAATGAGTCGTAAGTTAACTATTATTTAAATTTATTTAGGTTTCTGTGGGTATATTGATAAAGTTTTACGAGTTTAGTGAACAAGACGAACAGAACAAGAAACTATAGTCAAAAGCGATTTTTAAAACAATAAAAAGTCTAGCACACCGCGCGTGGGATATGTTTATTTATCATGCTTACAACGCAATAGAGGTCAAAATCAGTTGAACGGACTGTAAAAAAGGTTTAACTGTCTAATGTTATTTCAAACGGAGGATAGATTAGTATAATTTGACTGGGCTGGTGCCCGGGAACATTCCCAGTTAGTGAGAACACTATCTAACATATAAGCTAATGATTTTTTCTTTTTTGAACTTTTTAGATTAGGTTTCTTCTCGCATGTTTCATGATAAAATAATAAAAGATAGAAATTAAACGCATATCTTTTACACCCAAAATGTGTTACTGAGAATTTTCGACAGTTTATTGATGTAGTTGGAGAGTTAAACTGATAACTAAAAACCATCCTTATAACTGTGCAGGTGTGATACTAATTTTGAGAAATGTTATTTACTTATCCTTTGTGCATCATTTTTGGCCATAACTAACCGGGTCGGCGTAACAAAAGAAGCAAACATAATAGGCAACTCCAGAAATGTAAACTTCTATTGTTTAGCCTGCCGCTCATTAGTAATAAAGATAGCGCGAAATGAGCACTTTTACATGTCACTTCTACTTACTTACTAAATCTTACCAGTAACTTAGTATGTTATTATATTTTTACTTTTATTTTAATTCTATGTGGTTTCCCCGACACGTTCCCATTCCCAGCAATTGGGAATATCCCCGGGCACTGGAAAGATTCTTTTGGGAACATTTTCGGGAACGGCACATTACTACTCACACTATTCCTTCTCTTACAGACTTACACTCTACATACACATGTATTTTATTTGCTATACTAATATTATAAAGAGGAAAGATTTGATTGTTTGTTTGTTTGTTTGCATTGAATAGGCTCCAAAACTACTGCACCGATTTGAAAAATTATTTCACTGTTGGGAAGCTACACTATCCCCGAGTGACATAGGCTATATTTTATCCCCGTATTCCTACGGGAAAGGGAACTACGCGGGTGAAACCACGGAGCGCTGCTAGTTTTAAATAAATATGCATCTGAATACTTATGCAATCCTAATACTTTAAAAGTCGCTTCCATACTAAACACCTGAACCAGAAAGCTTCATAAATTCCCGGTGTTCCTGGAATCCCGGGATATTTTTTACAAAAATAATAATGTAAAAATTAACTTTAGGTAAATTAAATATGCATCCGATTATCCGATATTTAATTATGACACAACATCAACGAACGACATGACTGGCGTCTTTCCCAAATCGAGCAATGGAAGAAAGAATCAGTGTTTGAGAAACAATGCTTACAAATACCTTAATTCTTTTATTTTGATAAATAAAATAATTACAAAATGAAAATACTACTTAAGGATTGTAAAACTGTGCTACTATTTATTGTGAAAGTTTGTGGGAATGGATAGATATTGTTTTACTTTTTCACGCTAACGGAAAAACGGATTTCAGTGAAACTTGGCATTTAAATTGACCATGACCTGTATGAACACATAGGATTGGTTCCTACGGAAACCCAGGTGAATTAAGTGCATTATTTACTAGTGCCCTAGAATCGGAGTTCGTCATCTAAAGCTAAGGCTACGACACTATACACCGTGCACTCAATCTGTGCTTCCTAATGCGCCTAGGTCATTAAAATCTTGGCAAGTCGGCGGCATTTCTTTCCAACGTTCTTCAGGCACCTTTTGACGGTGTCTATTGAAATCTAAAACAAATAAATATTGTCAATTTCAATACATACTTACATAAAATTCTTTATTATGAAAAATTGTACGGGACGGGCCAACTTAACTAAATTAATATGGGACGGTTAAAATGATTATTCTTCAAAATATAAAATAGACAGATAAATAATCTGTCGTATTGCGTCCACCTTTGCTGGGGCGCGTTGTAGACAACTGAACATATAACATAATTTTTGCTGAGTCTGGTCCGCCGCGCCGGCGCGCGTAAAACCGGTTTGAGTGCGCGCCGAGCGCCCTTACAACATGTCTATTAGGTAGTAGGTATTACCTATTTTAATCAACGTTGTTATTCACTTCTCAAGAAAACCATGTATTATGTAAATAATGAATATGTTAATGTGATAAGTGTGATTACAAGCTAAGCTATGCATGGACTCACGCTGTACGCTCGTGTGCTCAAAAAATGATCGGCACCGATCATAGTCGCATCGTCTGCCACCGCACACTGGTCCCAAATTAAAAAAAGTGGACATTGATAGTAGACCGCTGATATTTTTTTTATTGTTGATATAATGATAACAGATAAGGCAAAAAAATATTATTGTCCTACTTCAAATACTTTTCTCTAAAAAAAATATTTCATTTTTTTTTTTTTTTTGGGAGTGATTACATTTTACTCAATTTCTCAAAAACCTTAAGCGATGTCGAGATAGCATTCACATATGTTAGAAAACTAATAATTCTGAGTATTTGGCTCGAAGAAACTTATTGCTTATCTCTGCGTACTTTCGAGATAATAGTGACAGAAAATAACATTTTTTTTTAATGTTAATTGTTCGCTTTTTTTTATTCATAGCCTTACTCATATCGCAATAGGTCCGCTGGCCAGCAAAATGGAGCTTCGACGCGAGTTTGCCGGGATAACAAGATGGCCGCCTCTCATGACGTAACGTAATACGGTCACGAATCGCGCGCGTACACCTCAGTGTACAACTAAATGTGGTTGCGATAGACGTGTCCTTATTTTTTCTGTGCGCTTGAAGAAATGCTTGTTGTTTGTTTGTTTTGTTATTGTTGTATTTTGAATCTTTGGATTTTAAAATCAAATAATTTTTGTTTGTCTTTCTTTCGTCGAATTTGTTTCCGTAATTTTTTTTTGTTAAAATCAAAGTCACTTTGTCTTTGATATCTTTGATTAAAATTTGTTTTCAATTATCCTTAAAATTATAATATGTCCACATTTGTCACCAACTTAGACTTATACGTTGTTCTTAAATCAGGAGGTGGTTTTAAAAATGTCGAATTTTTATTTAATGCCCTTATTGAACGTATTGGTGTTGAATTGTCTTCCGAAGATTTGAGTAATATTAAATTATTTTGTCGTAATTTTTCAAGTAATATCTCAAAAAGATGGTCTGCTTCCAGTAGAGCTCAAAAGACCTTTCTTAACAAAAATTCAGACTGGTTACAATCCCAAATAGTTTGGCCAAAATGTCAAAATATCGATTTAAGCAGCATTTTTAAAGTTGCCGAGGAAGTAATTCCAAATTTCGAAACGCAAGTGGATACTCGTCAATTAAGTTGTGGTACAAGTAAAAAACCATTTGTTGATATATCTGATAAACAGAAGAAAAGGCGTTCTCTAACACTTCTAGATCACACAGAGGAGGAATTAGTTTATGCTTTATGTGCCAAATTAAAAGAGTCTAAAAAAACAAAATTAGCAGCTATATTAAACGAACTCAGCCAAAACAAGGAAAAATGTGAGATGGTACATGATGTACTATTCGCTAAAAAGACTGACAAACCGTGTTTACCAGATGATAAAACATTAGCGCTTTACAACTCAACAAATTTGTCAAAATGGCAATATCGAAATTTAAGAACTATTCTTGCTTCAGAGAAAATGTATGGTCTTCCATCCTATCAAAAGCTCCTGGAAGCTAAAAAAACTTGTTATCCTCCAGAGTCAGACATAACTGTAACTGAATCTGATGCTAAGATAAGACTTCAATCGCTTCTAGATTTGACAACCAATAGGATATTAAAAACAATTCAGCACAACTCTGCCGACAAAAAATCGCTAAAACTAATAAGCAAATGGGGTTTTGACGGGTCATCTTCTCAAAGTAATTATAAACAAAAGTCACACTCCGACACTAAAATTGACGATTCTTCAGTTTTCATGATTAGTTTGGTTCCGCTTCGTTTGGAAGAAGAGAGTGGTACTATCTTGTGGCAAAATCCTGCTCCCTCTTCAACAAACTATTGTCGTCCAATTGGCTTTATATTTGCAAAAGAAAGAAATGATTTGATAAAGAAGGAAAGTGCATCCTTAGAGGAAGAAATTCGTAATCTTGTTCCCACAATTGTAGATAATTTTGATATTAAACATGTTTTGTACATGACTATGATTGATTGGAAAATTTCTACTGTGATTTCCAATACTTCTTCTGCAGCTGTTTGTAATATTTGCAATACCCTACCTAGCGAAATGAATGACTTGGACTTTGTATCCAAAAGACTCATCAGAGAAGATATGTATAAATATGGTCTGTCTTCGCTTCATATGTGGATAAGATGTATGGAATGTATTTTACACATTTCGTACAACTTAGACTTCAAAAAGTGGGCTGCACGAAAAGAAGATAAATTGTTAAAAGAAATTAAAAAGAATTTGACACAAGAAGAATTCCGGGAAAGAACTGGTTTGTTAATTGACATAGTAAAACAGGGATTTGGTACAACCAATGACGGTAACACGGCAAGAAGGTTTTTTGAAAATTATGAAGTATCTGCTGAAATAACGGGTATCCACCCTGTTTTAATAAAGAGATTTGCAGTCATTTTACAAACAATTTCATCTGGTCAACTTATTAATACCAACTTGTTTAGGGAATATTGTAAAGAAACAGCAATGCTGTATGTAAACTTATATCCATGGTATTACATGCCTTCAAGTGTCCATAAATTGTTGATACACGGTGCTGATATTTGTGAAAATTGCTCCTTTATTCCGATAGGCATGCTTTCCGAAGAAGCTTCCGAAGCGAGGAATAAAGATTTCCGGAATGTTAGAATGGCACATACAAGAAAAATCGGTAGAGTTCAGACTAATTTAGACATTATCCACAGCTTTCTAATTAGCTCAGAGCCTTACATCAGCCATATCAAACCAAAGTTTGCTCGTTTACATAAACAGTTGTTTCCAGAGGCTAGTGCTTTGATCTTTAACAATGAATTGCTTTCGTTGGAAAACGAGGAAATAGAGATTTCTCAAGAGAATATAGACCCAAATATTAATCTTTCACCATAATATTTTTTCAGAATCGTTTGTGAACATATTCAACTTTATGTTTGCAGCTTTAATTGTCTTCATTTTGATTGTTTTTTAAAACTGATGAAAATACTCCTTCAGAAAGGTCATAGCTTTTCAGTCATTAGTGAGCCCCCATAACCTCTTTTACAGAGAAGTCTCTTTTTATTTATTTGACATTACGCATACATTATAATTATGTGCTAAAGTAAGGCTATGATTAAAAAAAAGCAAACAATTAACATTAAAAAAAAATGTTATTTTCTGTCACTATTATCTCGAAAGTACGCAGAGATAAGCAATAAGTTTCTTCGAGCCAAATACTCAGAATTATTAGTTTTCTAACATATGTGATTGCCATCTCGACATCGCTTAAAGTTTTTGAGAAATTGAGTAAAATGTAATCGCTCCCATACAAAAAAAAAAAGAAATATTTTTTTTACAGAAAAGTGTTTGAAGTAGGACAATAATATTTTTTTGCCTTATCTGTTATCATTGTATCAATAATAAAAAAAATATCAGCGGTCTACTATCAATGTCCACTTTTTTTTAATTTGGGACCAGTGTGCGCCGTCGTGGTTCTCGCCTAGAGTTGCCGGTGGTGGGCTTCTAGGGTTCCGCTTTCTTGCCACCGCCGCCCGAAGCCAGAATTAAAAAGTTTTTTTTTCTGGAACGAAACAAATAGCTATAGTTTATTTGCACATACACACACAGGCAAACATGTATTAAAACTTAAATATTATATAATTCCCTACAAAATATAATCTGCCTAGCCTTTTCCCAACTATGTTAGAGTCGGCTTCCAGTCTAACCGGATCTATCTGAATACCAGTATTTTACATGGAGCGGCTGCCTATCTGACCTCTACAACCCAGTTACTGGGTAATACAATACCCTTGACAAGACTGGTTGTCAGACATTCGGGCTTCCACCGAACTTTAACGACGCTTAACGTGTTTTCCGAGGTACGGAAGGGTCTTGGTATATGAAGATGGTCACCCATCCATGGACCAACCGCTCAAGCGTAGCTTAACCTGATCGATCGACCCGTGTGGCTGTTATTACTTAGCCACAAGCCCCTACAGTAATTAGCTAACTTATAATCATTAAATTATTTATTTACACACAAACATCACCTTTACATTGCATTTACAATCCGATTTCGTGGTAACTAGATTCTAACTAAACTTGGGCTCGCGAATACGCTTGACCCAGCAATGTTTCAATGGACTAAAAGAAAGTGCGTAATTGCGTAGGTAAGTATTTAAAATCCAATCACTAGCTACTTTTTGGATTAACTTTTGTTTAGAATATTTCACGACTTAATAGAATCAAAAACAATAGTTCATTATGAATTTAAGCTTTCACTTGGGGGAGTGCTGCAGCTAGCAGCTACACTCTGCTTGGAACAGCGCTCACCATTAAAAACTTACATTATCAGAAACTCTTAAGAAAGAAAACAAAGACGATACCTACGTAATTAACCCTTCTGTTAACTTATTTCGAATATTCTATAGAAAAACACATAAGACACATTTTTTTTAAATAGCCTTTGTTTATTTTAATAAAAATAAACATTAAATATAAAATTATACTCACCGTTATGCCCGTCTGCCGACACTGTCACCAGGCATCCACTCAATCGAAGCGCTATGATACACTCTCTTTCATCTTGCGTCAACTGAGGCGCCAGTCGCCATATTAATATTATTTAATTGTTTTAGAGTTACTAATATCACGCACAGGACGACTACAGGACGACTCCACGAAATTTTATTGACTGACGATGTGATGAGTGAAACTCGGGAGCGGTGACGTACGCGCAGGGGGGCGTGGGTGTGGCTTATTCCTAGTAAAACATGATAATTGGCTCCCAAATATTAGAATGTGCAGCAATTGGGCAATTTTAGAAACGTTTAAACGTCCGCCAATCAGGGCAATGATACTTTCTTTCTAACACTGCATGGCGCGTCGTAGTTATAGTTATGTATAGGGTTTAGCTTGACGTGCTGGCGACTGTACATTACTACTGTGCCGCACAGTTTCACCCACATAACTCTTGATCCCATAGGAATATTGGGATAAAAATTGTTATATATCCTAACTTAAATCAAGGTCTACAAAAATGGGGCTTTGTTCGGCTGTTTTTGCGTGATTGAGTAACAAACATCCAAATACCTAAATATCCAAACTTCTAGACACACAAACTTTCACATTTATAATATTAGTACGATAGTGAGGTATATAGTTGGAAGTAGGATTAGTAAAATGTTCCTCCTTACCTTTTAATATAATTGAACCATTACAATAGGTTAGCCTTCAATACGATCAATACATATGAGTACGCTGTAGTGCTCTGTATAGTTTTTTACTAAGCGTAAGAATGTTTCTAAATAACAAAACTGTGCAAAACATTTCATCTTACCCAGCTGAAGCATTACTCAATAACAGACTAGATAAAGAAGTCCAAAGAGTGTTCTACCCTTTCAACTTACTGCAGACTCTGTTTTTCTCATCAAAATTCTGTATTCGAGAAAATTATATAACTCCTAATGGGAAAAAGTGTTACATACTCACTTTTTTTTGTGTTTCCTTCTTGTTTGTTAGTGGTGTCTGCCGATTAATTGATGATGAAATGAATCGTAATATGGGGAATGTTACTAATACAGTACTTATGCTTGTTTCTACATACTTATTCGTGTACTATATTTTCGGCCTAATTGTGTTTTCTATTCTTGACATCGTTCACAGTAATGACAACATTTTGCTCGTTGTAATGATCCAAATTATACATAAGAGTATGGATTGCAGTAAGGGTATCCGTAGTTACATTATTTGGAATTGGATCACCGTATTAACCAATTTTGGTTTTAATATTTTTGTTTTGCTTATACTGTATAGTATGTATAAATACTTCAATTTCTTGCATTTTATATTTGATTTGACATTTGTAAGGATTGACATTCAGTACGTTTATTCTTTTCGAATTCTTATATTGTTAAACAAGTTTCTTTGTGAATGGATCAAAAACATATACATGATGAATGAAGGTGGGCAGGAAACTGATAAAATTTATTGTATGAAATTGCTTAAGACTTATAAAAATATATTGAAAGCTTACAATGTGTACAAGAAAGTGTCGCAAGTAATGGTAAGTGTGGTATATGACTTATTAATATGGTAAGTGTTTTAATAAGTTACGCCTAGAAAGAAAAGGTTAAGAAATACGTATGAGATAATGTAATTGACTATAATAAAGTGAAAAAACGATGACTATCACTGATTTAAATATGTTCAAGAAAAATATAGTAGTATCTACATAAATATTCGGCAGCTAACGTACAACTGCCGACTATTACTTCTGTGCTCGGGCATAAAGATCTGTTTTGTTTTTTTTTCCAATAAATTACTAACTAATCTGTTACTTGTTAACTTACTTTTAAGAACTTCTTCCAATAAAACTAACTTTTTTTCAGAAAAATGAATTTAAGTAATATGTCTAGCAACTATCATGCCTAATCTTTCTTTGCAGGTAATGCACAGTATCATCAATGTTTTTGGACGCACTTTGTGCTACGTAGAAGGTATATTACAAATGACAGCACAACATCACGAGGTACCTAATGATTGTGGTTACTTGCTCAAAAACTTAACTAAATACTACGGTTTATTCTGCTCTCTTAATAGCCAACGTTATAAGATATTTATGAGACGTCAAAAATTCTATATTTCTGAGCTGTATGTATGTAAGTCAACAAAATATTAATGTACTAGCTTCTGCCCGCTATTTTGACCGCGTAGAAGTTGTAAGACAAACAATTTACCAAAATAACAGCACGTTTTTATGAAGCAAACTTTGTTTCCCCGAAGGTTTAGGTACAGTGTACCCATAGTACTCCCACATTTCGTCAGTCATTTTATAATGCTTTCAATCAATCAATAGTCTTTATTTGAAAATATATACGTATAAAGGTAACAACAGTGTGCAAGATGGTACAATAGTCAATTACAGTTTCTCTATGTTTTGCCATTTGGCGTACAAATATACAATTATGGAAGGCTTTTGCCAATTAAGTAAATAGATTTCAGTATATTATATAATTCAGTAGTATCAATGTCAAATTTATTTTTTCATCAAAACATTTTCAGAGAATGATTGAGAGTCTTCCATGCTATAAAATTATGGTAAATAATTAGAGAGACCGTTTTCTGGAATTTGCGACTCATTCAAAATATCAGGTGGAGTAGATTCCATATTAATATCAGATTCCTCGCTTGAACTCATATTATTAGGTTTATAAATATCAGTCAAAAAGTCGCGACAATCTTTGACGTTTCTAATATGAAAATGGCGCGAATTTGCAAATGGCGCCACATGCACGTGGTGAAAATTACAACTAAATCTTTCGTCTCATTTACTCTTTAGTATTAAAGTGAGACAAATTTATTGAGCAAAAGCGCTTCCAAGGAGGTTCGATCAGTCAGCTTATTTATTCTCGTAATATGAAACTCCTTGATGGAATTCTTAGAACCATGTATACAGGCTTCGTAAATGCAGTTTTTGAGCAAATGTGTTGAAAAAGTTATTTTTCACTTTGAAGTGTTTTTTCGGAAGTCGATTGTTCTTTTTTTAAAGTTGTTATTTTTCACTTTTTAGTTATGGTACCTACCCCACACCAATTCGTATTCTACTGCTTGCTATGTAAACAACAGTGACAGGTAGCACCACCATATCATCGAGGTACATAAAGTGGATTAAACACGTATTATCGAGCCTAACGCAAAAACTACTGAAGCAAAATTAATACAATATGGGACCACCCGTGAAGCATACCTGATCAACAAAAATAAAAAATAAAAAAATCCATTCGAAATTGCCGGATAAATCGCGTAAAAACATACAGACGAATTGAGAACCTGCTCCTTTTTGAAGTCTGTTAAAAACATGAAAATAGCCAGGACTGGTGACGCGGGAGCAAGCAACGTATATTTGTCCGTGTGAGAAGCAGCTAGTCCTGAGGTCGACAACCGCAATCTTCGGTAGTAATTTCCTATAGGGTATTTTCCAATTTAATAAAAACTATTTTAATTTGTAGATTGGAACGATATATTTAACAGAAAAATAAAAATATTTTTTTTAAATCCATTTTCTCAATTAAATGATTATCAAATTTCGTTTTCGTTGTTTTGAATTTACCGCCAAAACGCTCCTTACGATTACTTTTTATCACGTGACATCGTGACGCCAGCTTTGTGTTAACGGCACCGGTACAAATACTTAGTTTGGCGCAGTTTTAGAAGTATTTGGGCACAGAGGCACCGTACGCCAGTAATTCCACTTTCTAAACATTAAAAATCTTGTTAATTATTAAGTCGACATTCACTTGTTTACTTACTAACTATTTTCTTTTACACAAAGTTGACGTCACGTGATAAAAAGTCTAGTTTTGGCGGTAAATTCAAAACAACGAAAAGTAAATTTGATTTAAATCGTTTTTAATTGAGAAAATGGATATAAATCAATTTACTTTTATTTTTCTGTTGCATATTTCGTCCCAATCTTCAATTTAGAATACTTTTCAGTAAATTGGGAAATTCCCTATTGCATGCGAACATTTTTAGTGAATTAAAGAACGCTTGCGTCCCACCACACTGTGGAAACCACATTAATGCAATCAGTGACATCACATACCTACTTGTTGCCTTTGCTGACGAGTATAACAATATACAAAAACCACCAGACTACAAGGAAGGGATGAATTAATCCCAAGAAAAGACTTAACATTGTAGTAGCATAACATATTCTCCCATACATTCGAACTGTTAATGTTAATTTGTCGACTATTATCGTAAATTTAAAGCCTACTTAGCCATGATAGTTTTCTTTTTAGCTTTGTTGTATATACATATATAGGTACTACTATCGTGAACTTTTTTCTTCTTTCCCAAAGCAACTATTTAGCTGAGCTTGCTTTTGAACAAAAATTGGCACTTTAAAACAAAATATTTCACCAAGGAACGAAAAATTATTTGCCGAAACCCGCAATACTTTTGAAAGGCCTATTTATATTACACCTACACCATAGACTTGATAAAATAAAACATCCCTACTAGACGTGTTGGGAATGTGTTTTTTTTTTTTCAATATATTAATTTACCACTTAGTCGGCGTGACTTATGTAAATGCCAAATTACAGCTTCTAGTACTAAGAGTCTCTAAGCTAAGCAGACGGACGAAGGGACGGACATGGCGAAACTAATAAATTTCCCTGTGATAACATCCAAAAATATCCAGGATTTGGCTGACATCAATTTATTCCTTCACTACATAAAGAAGACATTCTAATGCACTTTTTTCTGTATAAAAATACTTTTTAGCTTACAAATTGGAAGGTTGTGTTTCTGACAATATTATGGCTATCCAAGGACATGTCACTTGTTATAATTCAGATCGTGTATTCTGAGAAGTTCTACATTGCTATCAAGGATGCTGAGACGGCTTGTATGCAGCGAATGAAGAAGAGAAACTTTACTGGTAAGTAAACTGTTTTTTTTTATTATTATTAAATGCTACCAGCATGAATGCAATTTACTTTCGTATCTCATCGTGCGTAACAAGTTACAGACGAGTACCCGTAAAAGAGGTTATCCTTGCCGCAGTATTAGGTCATCTCTACCCAATAGGTGTAAGTATTATTGTCATCAGATCGCAGTGATTTTACAATTTCGCAACTTGATAAGCGAATGGGGGTCGATGATATTTTGAAGATTTTGTAAGTCCGCATTCTGGTCCTGACCGGTGCGGCCTATATTTAGCAGTAGAAATCTTTTCTTTGATTGGTGATGATGACGAAAATAACCAAAGAGGATTTGTCCTAAACCAGCTTGTTTTTTAATACGAATACTTTCTTTACAGAAAGTCAACATCGTCTGTGCAAGAACGTGATACTGATAAATCGAACATTCAATAAGATGACAGCGTGTGGCCTGTTTTATATAGACGCAACGCTAACGATATATCTGCTGGGACTTCTAGCTAATTATGTTGTTGTACTGTTACAGTTTGCTCTTCTGTAATTTAAATCATTATAAGAATATGTCGATGTGAATAACATCATAAATGGTGGTGACGACAATACATAGAATTAATCTTCGTTTAAGTTAGACGCTCCCAGTTAGCTTATAAAAAATAATTAAAATTTAACCAATAGTGTATTCACTATAGCTAAGGTCGGCGAAACCCAAAGTCGGCTTTTAGTTTTACTAAAAATACCTTCACAGGAAAGTCCGGTTGAGCAGTCACGGCCTCTCAAGGTCAACTGCGAGAAGCCATACACAAAAAAAAAATTTTTTTTGTTGGAAATTCTGTATTCACGATTTGTTTTTTAACTATAATATACTGTGCTATGGTGAATAAAAGAGTTTTATTGAAGATCTTGGGTTGAGATTTGACATCATCAATGATTGGATTAGTGAGAGAGGATACCCACTTAAAAAAAAAGAAATATTTTTCAGAATTTTTCGGTTCTCCTCGAAATATTTTTTCAGTATGGAAAGATATATTTCATGGGGAATACAGGGATATGTAACATGCCTTATGTATTTTAATAACATAATGTGTTGTATGCATAATTCCGATATAACTGTGATGAAATGTAGAACAAATAAACTTAAAACAGGAAGCAATTAGCGGGCCTCGTTACGGTAAAGTTTCATGGTACCCTAGTAAACGTATAATTTTGAGTAATTTGTAGTCATTGGCAAGAAATTTTTTTCTTATTTAACTGAATTAATATGTACAATCGACAAATCTTCCGCACGCTCACCTTTAAGGTGATAATCGCGTAGCAAGGCTCACGACTCGATCGCACAATGCATGCGGTTTGACCAATAGAATGCACGAAACATATTTTAGTAGTGTTCGTAGTAATGATGTATAGAAGTGTGACACTCACACAGGCGCGGCTATGCTCACTCGTTTGTGAGATTATTTTTTAATAGGCACGGC
Source organism: Polymixis flavicincta (assembly GCA_949987655.1). NCBI lineage: Eukaryota > Metazoa > Arthropoda > Insecta > Lepidoptera > Noctuidae > Polymixis > Polymixis flavicincta. The sequence continues at coordinate 23,132,616 of OX465188.1, read as the reverse complement.
CGGTGTGAGCTCTTTATGAATTATTATTGATGACTAGATAATTTCGTACTCATAATTTTCGTCTTTTTGTTTAAGAAAATGTATTATTGCTATTGCTTTAAGTTAAATGAAATAATTGTTAGGTTTTTAATATGTTTTATTTTTATAGGTTTTAGGGTTTTTTAGTTTTTATTAGCAGAGGAGAACAAAACTAATTTATGCCTTACTTGATACCAGAGAGACGGTGTCACTCTTTATTTATTTTACCACAGGCAATAAGACATCACAACAGATCAAACAGTAATTTTAAACAGAATCTTATCGGTTAACTTTATGTTTTTTATTAGTTTTTCTATTTATTCAGTATTATTTAACAATAATTTGGAATAAAAAATGTCAAACAACAATTTATATCTATTCTATCAACTTTAATATTTTCCTCTCTCTGACATAATTATGCTGCGTCAGGTCTATAAGTTTAGTTATATATGAACACATTCACATTCAATTTTCATGATTTCCAACGGTTATGCGATGCCGCCGCCATACAAAACACAGCGGAAGCGCTAGGCACGTTGACCGGAACTGCATAAAGGTATAAAATGTTAATAATTATTGTCATATCTGTAATATCCGGTTAAGAAGTCACGGCCAAAAAAAAAAGTCATTAAGTACTGTTTTATCGGCGCGGCGTGAGAGGGACTTGTTACATGTGCAGTTCTTTTGAAAAGTAAAAAACTACATTACAATGTGTTATACATATACTTGAAAATATACAAAAACGAAGCAAGTTATATTATATAATATTTGTTAAAAATTTGCAACATTTGTTATTATTTTTTATTGCTCTATATTATGATTGGAATAACAAAAATATACTTTGCGCAATTCATATAATGTTATCAGAGCTTTTTGTTTAGTGATGTTGGAACTCTTGCAACTGGAATAATAATACGTTCATTATCTAGGTGTATACCATTGTTATTTAGTGGGAACTTCTGAAATCCGGTTTAACAAAAGAATGACTTAAAAATATACTTTATGGCCCTTCTATTGAAGGGCCATAAAATACGTTCGCGAAATACTACAAAGAATTTTTAAGGTATGCCTATTATTTTATTACCATGTTACCTATCTCGAATGTTTTGCAGGTGTTCCTTGTAGGTATTTTTTGAATACTTTTAATAGTTCTAATACTCGTTTTATCCATTTATTTTTGTACCGTGTTCGTGTAATCTCGTTATATTTAATCATAAATATAACGAGATTACACGAAAAAGGTATCTTTCCAATGTCCGGGGCATGCTGTGCAGGATGCTTACCGTTGGGTGGTTCACAAACGGCTTGAAAGAGGCAGCACGTTAAGATTGGACTTTATGAGTGGGCCGTCTTTTGATAAAAGGTTGACAAACCATGCTATAATCAACGTGACAGGCGCGTTGCCCGCATTGCATGCGACAAGTATATTTTGACAAATATATTATAACAATAATTCAGTTCATAGGCTACTTTAAAATTCGGAAGCTTATCAAGTAATTAAACTAAACTATAATTTTCAATAAGAAATACTCCATTATTTCTGAAATATAACAGAAATAATTTCAAAAAGTCAGAGCTGTGGGCTCCTGGAAAAATAAAACTATCACTGTGACCGCAGTGAGACTGAAAGGATTGAAAAAAATAAATGTTAACTATTAGTGAAATATATATATTTCAGTTCGTGTTCATTTAATAATAAGCTGTTCAGGATTAAATATTTGCTAAGGTTGATATTTAAACCGTATCTGTATATTAAAACATTTTAGTAAAACATTTTTGTTTAAAGCGAAACTGTCGTCTTTGTGTTAAAATTTAAGAACAATTTTAAGGATTTGTAGTTGTGGAAAAAAGCAATTCAATGTAGTTTAACTTATTTATTTTTAATAGAGTTTGTCAAGATTTTAAAAGGAAAGACTTTAATTAAGCACGTGCAATTCTAATGCAATTAAAAAGTTTTATTATAAATTTATAATTTTAGCACATCTTCCTTAAGTTTATTTGTGTTTTAAAGTAGCGAAGACATTACAAAAAACACAAATAAACTTAAGGAAGATGTGCTAAAATTATAAAGGACCATGGGCGGAATCGTCCCCACCCATCAACAAAAATGAAATGTAGCTCAATTGACATATCTTGGCAAGATGATATTTGTTTACTATGGGTACGTTGCCCAAATGCATGGGGATCTCATAGTATTTAACGTTTATACAAATATTTAGTTTACGTACGTATTGACGAGTAATTGTCATTAGTGCACAGCGGCGGCGCATGCACATAAAAAATGGTTACCAACTACCGCAACCCCCCACCCGCGCTCATGTCTTTGTTGGCACGCAGGTAATCGCACGAATCTTAGTCACAGTCAGTTCGCTGCAGTGTACGTTCACGTGTTTTTTTCTCTGTGCTATCGGTTTTTACTTTACAACCACGACCCCTGCTTGTTTACTGGACTGATTGATAGCTTTTCAATTAACCCTGATACGATAAAGGACTTTCCAGTTTCAACTACAAAATCACTAAACTCATCACCTTCTGTTGCTGAGTCTTTGCTTAAGGAAAATGTTAATGTTTGTGATTCAGAATTTCATTTTGAACATATTAGCTGTTGAGATATAATTAAAACCTTTCACACTTTAAATGTAAAAAAGACTGCAGATCTGTGGGGTAATTCTGTAGAAGTTGCTAAGTCTATTATTGACATTGTAGCACCTACTTTAGCTCTTATATTTAATAATTGTATAGACTGCGGGGAGTTTCCTGACCTAATGAAGAATAGTAAAATAATACCTTTGTTTAAATCAGATAGTACATCAGACCCCTCTAATTATAGACCTATTTCAGTACTACCTACCTTTAGTAAAATTTTTGAGAAATTAATTTTAGACCAATTGCAAGGATTTTTTAATAAACATAATTTTTTACATAGCAAACAGTTCGGTTTCACAAGGGGTCGTTCAACTACCGATGCCGGTGTTGAACTCTTAGGGCATATTTACAATGCATGGGAAAATAAATACGATGCCTTGGGCATCTTTTGCGATTTGTCTAAAGCTTTCGATTGCGTGCTTCATGAAATCAAAATCAGGAAACTCCGCCACTACGGGATCCGGAACAACGCTCTGGATCTTCTTATTTCATACTTGTGTAATAGGATTCAGTGTGTTGATGTAAACGGAAAAATATCTCCGGGATCCGTAGTATCAATGGGAGTCCCACAGGGCTCAATTCTTGGTCCTTTCTTGTTTCTTATTTATATTAATGACTTGCCTTACCTCATAAAGGATAATCATGATATAGTGTTGTTTGCGGATGACACTTCACTTTTGTTTAGACTTAAACATAAGCATCTTGTTAATGACGATGTAAATAGCGCAATCTCAAAAGTAGTTCACTGGTTCACTGTTAATAATTTGCTTCTTAATGAAAAAAAGACCAAATGCAGTAAGTTTACGCTACCTCACGTTAAGCAGGTGAAAACTAATGTGTTGATAAAGGGCGAAGAATTGAATCCTGAAGATAGCACTGTATTCTTGGGCTTAACTTTGGATGCCAAGCTTCAGTGGGGCCCACATATAGCTAAATTGTCGAAAAAGCTAAGCTCTGCAGCATACGCTATTAGAAAAATTCGTAATTTAACTGATGTAGAGACACCCCGCTTAGTGTACTTTAGCTATTTTCATAGTGTAATGTCGTATGGTATTCTATTGTGGGGAAATGCCGCCGACATTCAGACTATTTTTGTCTTGCAGAAAAGAGCTGTTCGATCAATTTATAAATTAAGTCCGAGACACTCTCTCAGAGATAAATTTAAGGAGATAAATGTAATGACTGTGCCTTCACAGTATATTTATGAAAATCTTTTATATGCTCATAAAAATATTAAATTGTTTAAAAATACAGTGATATCCATAGTATTAATACTAGAAACAAACACAAATTTATTGTACAGTCGCCAGCACGTCAAGCTAAACCCTATACATAACTATAACTACGACGCGCCATGCAGTGTTAGAAAGAAAGTATCATAGGCGTGATTGGCGGACGTTTAAACGTTTCTAAAATTGCCCAATTGCTGCACATACTAATATTTTCGAGCCAATTATCATATTTTACTAGGAATAAGCCACACCCACGCCCCCCTGCGCGTACGTCACCGCTCCCGAGTTTCACTCATCACATCGTTCGTATAATCTTTACGTCAGTCAATAAAATTTCGTGAAGTCGTCCTGTTGTCGTCCTGTGCGTGAAATTAGTAACTCCTAAAACTATTAAATAAAATTAATATGGCGACTGGCGCCTCAGTTGACGCAAGTTGAAAGAGAGTGTATCATAGCGCTTCGATTGAGTGGATGGGTGACAGAGATTTGTCGGCAGACGGACATAACGGTGAGTAATATTTTTAATTAAAATAAACAAAGGCTAATAAAAAAAATGTGTCTTATGTGTTTTTCTATAGAATATTCGAAATAAGTTAACAGAAGGGTTAATTACGTAGGTATCGTCTTTGTGTTCTTTTTAAGTTTCTGATAATGTAAGTTTTTAATGGTGAGCGCTGTTCCAAGTAGAGTGTAGCTGCTAGCTGCAGTACTCCCCCCCCTCCCCGTGAAAGCTTAAATTCATAATGAACTATTGTTTTTGATTACATTATGATTAAGTCATGAAATAGGTACTCTAAACAAAAGTTAATCCAGTAAGTAGCTAGTGATAGGATTAAATACTTACCTACGCAATTATGCACTTTCTTTTAGTCCGTTGAAACATTGCTGGGTCAAGCGTGTTCGCGAGCCCAAGTTTAGTTAGAATCTAGTTACCACGAAATCGGATTGTAAATGTAATGTAAAGGTAGCGATGTTTGTGTGTAAATAAATAATTTAATGATTATAAGTTAGCTACCTATTACTATAGGGGCTTGTGGCTAGGTAATAACAGCCACACGGGTCGATCGATCTGGTTAAGCTACGCTTGAGCGGTTGGTCCATGGATGGGTGACCATCTTCATATACCAAGACACTTCCGTACCTCGGAAAGCACGTTAAGCCGTTGGTCCCGGCTGTTATTTGTGGATCTTTGACAGTCGTTAAAGATCGGTGGAAGCCCGATTGTCTGACAACCAGTCTTATCAAGGGTCTTACCCTGTAACTGGGTTGTAGAAGTCAGATAGGCAGTCGCTCCATGTAAAATACTGGTATTCAAATGCATCCGGTTAGACTGGAAGCCAACTCTAATATAGTTGGGAAAAGGCTAGGCAGATTATGTTTTGTAGGGAATTATATTTAAGTTTTAATACATGTTTGCCTGTAGTAATAAATTAAGTAAAAATGTGCAAATAAACGATAGCTATTTGTTTCGTTCCAAAAAAAACAAAACTTTTTACTTCTGGCTTCGGGCGGCGGTGGCAAGAAAGCGGAACCCTAGAAGCCCACCACCGCCAACTCTAGGCGAGAACCACGACGGCGGCAGACGATGCGACTATGGTCGGTGCCGATCATTTTTTTGAGCACACGAGCGTACAGCGTAAGTCCATGCATAGCTTAGCTTGTAATCACACTTATCACATTAACTTATTCATTATTTACTTAATACCTACATGGTTTTCCTGAGAAGTGAATAACAACATTGATTAAAATAGGTAATACCTACTACCTAATAGACATGTTGTAAGGGCGCTCGGCGCGCACTCAAGCCGGTTTTACGCGCGCCGGCGGACCAGACTCAGTAAAAATTATTACTATTAGATAAATGTTAAGTTGTCTACAACGCGCCCCAACAAAGGTGGAAGTACGCAATACGACAGATTATTTATCTGTCTATGTTTATATTTTGAAGAATAATAATTTTAACCGTCCCATACTCATTTAGTCAAGTTGGCCCGTCCCGTACCATTTTTCATAATAAAGAATTTTGTGTAAGTATGTATTGAAATTGACAATATTTATTTGTTTTAGATTTCAATAGACACCGTCAGAAGGCGCCTGAAGAACGTTGGAAAGAAATGCCGCCGTTCTGCAAAGATTTTAATGACCTAGGCGCATTAGGAAGCACACACTGAGTGGACGGGTGTAAAGTGTCGTAGCCTTAGCTTTAGATGACGAACTCCGATTCTAGGGCACTAGTAAATAATGCACTTTATTCACCCAGGTTTCCGTAGGAACCAATCCTATGTGTTCATACAGGTCATGGTCAATGTAAGTGCCAAGTTTCACTGAAATCCGTTTTTCCGTTAGCGTGAAAAAGTAACAAACAATATCTATCCATTCCCACAAACTTTCACAATAAATAGTAGCACAGTTTTACAATCCTTATGTAGTATTTTCATTTTGTAATTATTTTATTTATCAAAATAAAAGAATTAAGGTATTTCTAAGCATTGTTTCTCAAACACTGATTCTTTCTACCATTGCTCGATTTGGGAAAGACGCCAGTCATGTCGTTCGTTGATGTTGTGTCATAATTAGAAATCGGATAATCGGATGCATATTTAATTAACCTAAAGTTCATTTTTCGTTATGAAAGTATGGAAGTGGCTTCTTAAATTATTATTTTTGTAAAAAATATCCCGGGATTCCAGGAACACCGGGAATTTATAAAGCTTTCTAGTTCAGGTGTTTAGTATGGAAGCGACTTTTAAAGTATTAGGATTGCATAAGTATTCAGATGCATATTTATTTAAAACTAGCAGCGCTCCGCGGTTTCACCCGCGTAGTTCCCTTTCCCGTAGGAATACGGGGATAAAATATAGCCTATGTCACCCGGGGATAGTGTAGCTTCCCAACAGTGAAATAATAAATAATTTTTCAAATCGGTTCAGTAGTTTTGGAGCCTATTCAATGCAAACAAACAAACAATCAAATCTTTCCTCTTTATAATATTAGTATAGCAAATAAAATACATGTGTATGTAGAGTGTAAGTCTGTAAGAGAAGGAATAGTGTGAGTAGTAATGTGCCCGTTCCACTGCCCGGGAATATTCCCAATTGCTGGGAATAGGAACGTGTCGGTGAAACCACATAGAATTATAATAAAAGTAAAAACATAATTACATACTAAGTTACTGGTAAGATTTAGTAAGTAAGTAGAAGTGACGTGTAATAAGTGCTCATTTAGTAACTTGTCGTTCAATTTTGCATGCTATACTTAATCAGAAAACATACACCGACCCTTTTCCATGGAAATTTTTTGAAGTTAACCTTGTCATAAAAAATCTTTACTACTAATGAGCGGCAGGCTAGACAATAGAAGTTTACATTTCTGGAGTTGCCTATTATGTTTGCTTCTTTTGTTACGCCGACCCGGTTAGGGGGCCATATATGATGCACAAAGGATAAGTAAATAACATTTCTCAAAATTAGTATCACACCTGCACAGTTAAAAGGATAGTTTTTTGTTATCAGTTTTACTATCCAACTATATCAATAAACTGTGGAAAATTCTCAGTAACACATTGTGGGTGTAAAAGATATGCGTTTAATTTCTATCTTTTATTATTTTATCATGAAACATGCGATAAGAAACCTAATCTAAAAAGTTAAAAAGAGAAAAAAATCTTTAACTTATGTGTTAGTGTTCTCTCTCACTAACTGGGAATGTTCCCGGGCACCAGCCCAGTCAAATTATACTAATATATCCTCCGTTAGAAATAACATTAGACAGTTAATTAAACCTTTTTTTTACAGTCCGTTCAACTTATTTTGACCACTATAACGTTGTAAGCATGATAAATGGTATCTGCAGTAAACAGTTGGTATTGTAACCACTTTTTTTGGTTTAACGCCATCCTTATTCCTACGGAATAGAAGTCACAATCGGTTGAATCGATAGTAAAAAAGGTTAGTTTAAATATCTAATCTTATTTCAAATGGACAATAAAAAATTGAATGGATGGGCATTTTACATTTGTTTCGCGGCAGCATTTAAAATTGCTTGTTAGTCATTGGTAGACTGTATAATTAAACTGTTACTAAAATCAATAAAAAATATAAACTTGTAAAAAATATATTATCAACTTGTTTTTAATCTATTGTCTATTTGTATAGTTTGGTTTTATAAATTTTGTTGTAAGTATATTTTAATTTAGAGTAGGTGTAGGATTTGATTTTAAGTTTTCAATTATATTAATGTTTAAAAATAAAAAGGTTACGATTTTTATTCCGCATTTTATTTTTATACTTTTCTCGCGGTTTCACACACGTTCCCGTAGGCAGGTACCCTCTCACCGAGAGGAGGCCTGTGTCCCAGCAGTGGGAACATTAAAGGCTGAGGTATGCAAAATTCCATGATGATCGGTTCTGTAGTTAAGGCGCCAGAAGTAGGGGGGTTTATCTACCACTGAATATAGGGGCTCTAGCTACCACTGAATTTATTATACGGGACCCCGACGCCGACGGTATATTTATTTACTTAAAAAAACGTCACCGTCCTTTTTGCAAAAGACCCCACCAAGATATTTTTATATGGGGCTTTATAGCTAGCCCCATAAGGGCTAGCTACGCCACTACGTAAAAACTGAAAGCGTAGGTAACAAATAAACACTCACTTTTGTGTTTTATGCGGCTTCATCCGAGTTCTCTAAGAATAGGTATTCTTATGACAGTTTGGGTGTAGCCGCAAATGAACCTCGTATGGGAATCCATGTCCTTCATGATGATGCGTAACAAACAAAGGAACTCATATTCTCATTGACAAAATGACAAAATATTTTGAATGTAATGAAGTAACGATAATAATTATAGATTCGAATTTGGTTTCCCTAGAAATCGTATCTTATTTCTTGCGCAATAAGTATACCTATACCTACCGAAGTTTAAAGTTTAGTTTAAAGTAATAAGGTTGAAATTAGTAACGGAATTACCTAATTCCGTTACTAATTTCAACCTTATTACTTTGGTAATAAGATCGTGTCAAACGTTAATCTCAAACAAGGCGGACTGACAAGAGGCGTTTTGTAGGTATAATGAATTAAAACTTCGTCCACATTTGTGGTGGGTATCTATAATATATTGTTTTCGAAATTTCAAGCCGATTGTGTCATGGGTTTTTGCATTGAACTTCGTAAAAATACTTAGAATAGAAGAGCAAGGAACGCACGAAAACAGGTGACCGCCAGCCCACCAGTAAGTAGGTAACAAAACTCGGAAAAAGTAATTAAAAACTGCGTGAAATAATAAAAAAAGTGTTTTTCTCACATCAGATTACCTACCTGTCTACTTAACATTATTCTCCGAGAGCGTGAAATTTTGCTACCTACCTGTTAAATATATGAGTAGGTAACACCTACTTAATACTTACAGGTATTTCTAACTATTATTTAAGTAAAAATGAAGAAATAAAATATAATAAAAATATAGTTTAGGCAATGCGGCGTGCACGGGCCGCTTCTCTTATCGCAAAGTATCTTATTCTACACCACGACGCGCATACGCACACACTCTCACGTACGCACTGCAGCACGAAACATTACGAGTAAGAACGGATAAAAAGCTATATATCTCTTTCACACGATTCTCGCTATTGCTGCTTATAAAGCGTTCAAGGTCAAAGTGGGGTAACTTGATATGCTGGCGACTGTACCATCAACAAGGCTCAAGAAAATAGGTGGGTCATTCAGATGTCAATGTATACGCTTTTATAATTAACTTCCAAGCCATGTTCAAGATCTAAGTCTCAATAAATTTAAATCATTCATCAAACGTAAGTTGTGCCTGAAAGCCTTTTATGCCGTTAAAGATTATATTGAGGACAAAAAAGCTTGGGATTGACCTGCTCCAATTTTGTATGCTGAATGTTGTTTTTTCTTTGTTTTGCTCTTTGACATTTGATTATTATTATATACACTTTGACATTTGATTATTATTATATACACTTTGACATTTGATTATTATTATATACACTTTGACATTTGATTATTATTATATACACTTTGACATGAATATTTACTTTGAGAAGTATAATACTGTATTAATACTGTATTGTACCAATTTTAATTTTTGAATAAAATTTATTATTACTATTTCCTTGAGTGTTCTTTTTCTCAGCTTTAAGGCTGGTTTTAACCACATTTACGGGCCAAGCCAAGTAAATGCAGTGTATGCTATGTAAGATTTTATAAATGTTTATGTGTTGTGATGAGTTCCTACCTCGTTCTCTTCTATCTGCATGAACTTCCTGACAATTCTACATGTATTTAAAATGGCAGCTTTCTGAAGTGTTATGTAGAGTGTTTCTTTAAGGTCTAATAATTTTAAGCTATGAAGAAGATGTTTAGGAATAACTCCTGTGGTGGAAATAACGATTGGGACTACATATACTTTTTCCTGCCTCCAGATTCTAGTCACTTCTTCTTTTAGTTCAGCATATTTATTGATTTTCTCACCTATCGTTTTTTGTAAATTATGTGTATTAGGGACTGCAATATCTATGAGGTATGTGACTTTATTAACTTTATCTTTAAGGGTTATATCGGGTCTATTAAAGTGAACGGTTCTGTCGGTTAGTATAGCGCGATCGTAGTAGAGTTTGTGTGTGTTATTTTCTAGAACTATTTGTGGTACGTACTTGTAATAAGGAGTGTTGGTATCTTGTATCAGTTTATATTTGAGTGCTAGTTTTTGATGGATGACGTTTGCGACCTGATTGTGTCGGTGTGTATAGTCCGTTTGTGTGAGTGTTGTGCATGCCCCTGTTATGTGTTGTATGGTCTCTGGTTGGCTGTGACATTTGCGGCATTTATCGTTCGTTATTGTGGGGTCTTTTGTAATGAATTTCCTGTAGTTTTTAGTATTTATGATCTGATCCTGTATTGCAATAATAAAACCCTCAGTTTCCGGAAATAAGTTACCGGTTTTAAGCCATTTATTTGACGCTATTGGGTCTATATGAGATTGTTCTAGATCATGGGGGTGCCGTCCATGCAACACTTTCTTTTTCCAGTCTTCTAGCTTTTGTTTATGTGAGTCATCATTGCTGGAGTGTTGAGTAACTATCTGTTCGTGTAGGTTAAGTGGGGTGTAGCTGATATCGTTCACAACTACAGCTTTATGTATATTGCTTGTGTGTGATTTAGAATAAAAGAATGTTCTTAGTCTAGCTATCTGGTTCTGCCAAAGATGATGGACATCTATAAGGCCTCTCCCTCCGTTTTGCCGTTTGATGGTCAGTCTTTCTATTGCAGATTTAGGGTGTAGGTTATTGTGTTTAGTGAGTGTGGTGCGTGTAATTCTCTCTATTTGCTGGATGTCAGTTTTTGACCATTTAATAACTCCAAACGAGTATGTTAATATTGGAATCGCGTAGGTGTTCAATGCCTTTATTAAATGTTTTCCGGAGAGTTGAGTTTTACATACTGCGATCACTCTTCTTTTGTATTCAGTGTTTAAGGTGTGTTTTATTGCTGTATGATCTATTCCTTTGAGTTGTTTGTATCCTAAATATTTATACAGATCCGTTGACTCCATAGCTGTGATTATGTCTGCATTATTAACAGGATAGTCACCCGGTTTTATTTTGCCTCTTACTATATGAACTGTTTTGCATTTATCTAATCCAAATTGCATGTTTATGTCTTTACTAAATTCTGTTCTAGTATCTATTAAATTTTTCATCTCTTTTTCGGACTTTGCGTATAATTTTATGTCGTCCATATAAATAAGATGTGAGATTATTGTTTCTTCAGTGGTATGTTTAAAGGGGATATCCGACTTGGCAGCAATGAAGTAGGTGGGACAGAGGGTTCAGAGCGAGACAAAACCATAAAGGACTTAGCGAATCTCCCTGATAAATACCTTTCTTTATAAATATTTGTCGAGTAGTGATAGCGTTGTGTCGATAGTTTAACTGGAGTGTTGTTTTCCAACAGGACATGATGTTCTGTAAGAAACCTATTATTTTTGAGTTTATTTTATAGATATGTAATATTTTAATTAGCCAGGAGTGTGGAATACTATCGAATGCTTTTTTATAATCTATGTATGTGCAATGTAGGTTTTTATTTTTTGTGGCGGCATGTTTGTGGATTATTGAATCTATAACAAGTTGCTCTTTACATCCCATGTGGCCCCTTCTGCAACCTTTTTGTTCTTCTGCTATTATGTTATGATATTCTATGTGTTTATTCATTTTTGTAGTGATAGCTGAGGTTAAGGTCTTGTATATTGTAGGTAGGCATGTGATCGGTCTGCATTGAGAAGGTTGTGGTGAGTATTTAGTTTTTGGTAACATATAAGTTATTCCTGTAGCAATAAATTCAGGGAAGTTCTGTTTGCCTAAGATGATTTCTGTTAAATTTTTAGCTAAAACTTTTGTGTAATGACCCTAATTTTTTATACCAGTAATAATGTATTTTCAAAATCAAAAAATCAAAATCAAAATCAAAATCAAAAGTCATTTATTCAAACTAGGCTGAGAGTCAGCACTTTTCGAACGTCAAAATTACATAAGACAGTCCCCCAAAAACGCCCACCCTTCGACACTTCCTAGTGCTTTAGCTGGGAAGAAGAAGTGGCGCAACAAACTCCCCAGCAGCACAGCTGTCTGATAAGTTGGAAGAACTTGATTCTATACAGTAATAGGTAATTAAATTTCATCAAAAAATTGAAATTTCAATATTAAAAATTAAAAAAAATAAAATGGTTTATACAGTCAAATAAAATAAACAATGCTATGGAGTAACTCATATAACCTGTCAGTAGGTAAGCTAATTCTGGTGAAAGAACACAAACGTTGTCTTGAGTTAATCACAGCGACCAACAATTCTTATCGTTTAAGTAGTCGTTGATTGAATAGTATGCCTTCGAACAAAGATTTGATTTTACTTTAGCTTTAAACGCATTAAAATGTAAATCTAGCAAAGAAGAGGGAAGCTTGTTATAAAAGGTGATACCGAGCCCAACGAATGAGTTATGAACTTTATGAAGCCGGTGAAAGGGACCACGTAGTTTGTCCTTATTTCTGGTATTAATATTATGAATATCACTGTTTTTAGTGTATAAGTGTATATTTTGCCTAATATATAAGATGTTCGCGAAGATGAATTGTGATGCCACCGTGAGAGCTTTATCAATACCAGGGGATTTCCAATTGTGTAGTCTTGCTGTTATACTTGCTATGTCAGACTCAGTTAATTCAATGAATTCCATTTCTTCTAGTGAGCTCCATCTAGTTTCTTCATCTGTTATCCAATCTGATTGTTCATTATGTGTCACCTGCTCTTCACATATGCCAGACCAAAACTTTTCTAGTTGTTCCGCAGTCGGTAGTTCAATGTTGTTTGCGAGTGTCGGTGTATCGGTTTCAATGTGTGGTTTCTGCAATTTTCTGTAAAAGTTCTTTTCATTCGTAACAAACAAGCAGTTATCATTTTTGCGTTCTTGTGCTTTCTTGTATCTTCTCAACCTGTCTACTTTCAGAGCTAATTTCTATTTCAATGTGTCCAAGAACTCCTCTGGTTTCCTATTGTCATTTTCGTGCCTAGTGTGGGTAGCCATGTTTTTAAAGATTTCTTCTACTCTCTTAACTACTTTGTTCGATCTATTGTTGTTAATGTACTGCGTTAGTCTACCGCAGTCTGCTCTAAGTTTATCTATATCTTTTTCAAGCCTCTGCTGCCATGCTGGTTTGTTAATATATCTTTGTCTTGTGTTGCCTGTGTATTCTGTGATTCTAAAATTAAGTTCTTCGGAAATAACTAATGCTGTGCAATATATCAAGGTATGGACGTCGATAAGTTTAGTTTCTTCGCTAAGATATTGGTTTAGAATATTTTGATTAAATAAATTAACAAGGTGAAAAAGTTTTGGTGTGTACCTAAGTTTGGGTAGTTTTGGTCGAGCTGTCGGGTCCATGCCTGAATATTGAGTGAGAGCCGTTTTAAATTTATCGTGTATTTCTTGGATACGCGTGTCTGTGGACGGGTTTTGATTTGTGTTGGCTAGCGTTTCTATTTCGTTTTCTAACATTATTGTTATACTTTCGGTTTGCGTGGAAGTATGCGTGATTTGTGAATATGCATGTGATTGAAGGTATGGTTGAGATTGTGTGATTGGTTGTGATTGAGTGAACGGTTGTGGTTGTTCTTGTAGGTTATACTCAGTTGTGTTTTGTGTTAATGCGATACTGGTGGTGCCTTCGATATTTTCTGGTTCTTCTAGTAGTTGTGTACGTACTTCTTCTTTTAACTGATCTATTATTTGTTGAGACAAGAGCTTGTTTCTTATTATTGTTCTTCTTTGATCTGAAATTCTCTGTTCTGTGACTGTAGTCTCTAATTTAGTGATATAAAAGTAAGTTCGCATGATAAATAGGTTAACTTCTTTGCTCCATCTCATGCGAACTCTTGCTTTTCCAGCCTTGGTGGACGCGGGTAAAAAGGAACTAGCCTCCCGCGCAACATTCAAGGTCGGAGTGGGTGGAATTGAATTTAAACTACTAATATGAGGTGATGATAGTATGGGTGACGATGGTATGGATGGTGATGATGGTCGAGAAGGTGTGTAAGATACTGTACTTGGACTGTACGATTCTACAGGGGTGTTTGTCCTGTTCGTTAGTCTGTCACCATCGTCACTATTTTCGGCTGTAGCATCTTTGTCGGTGGGAGCCCGCCTGTTCAACTCCTCACCGCTGACGGTTCGCATGCTGAGACACTCAGCGTCAGCTCCAAGTGCGCCCCGGCGATCGCCCCCGGGCAGCGGTCCTATTCGTTTTCTTTTTGAACGTGTCTCCATTTTTAAGTGGGTTTCCAGAGCCACGTTAGCCACGCCAGTAATTTCTCATTCGTGTGTCCGCGCCCCACGTGATTAAATGGTCAATCAGGACGTGTGGTTGTTTAGGGGGCTTATTATTATTATTATATTATTTTTGTTTTAATTATTGTGAATGTGAGGACTATGTGGTATTTTTGTTTTTGTGTTTCGTCTCTTTCTCAGTTCGTTTTTAATGTTAATCTGGCAGTTTGAGTACTTTATGCGGCCTACCCAAATTTCCTTTCTTTGGTATTGTTCGTCAAATCGTTGAGCTCCTCAAGTTCTGAGTTGAGCCGTATGATTACTGATGCATGCGTGCACTGAATGGACAGGTCCACTCAACCTGTGTGAATCTTTCCTCAAAATACCATTTCAGACACCAATCCACATGGTCTTCACATGATCTGACCAAGATTATGTCTGGACTTTAAAAGAGACTGTGACCTCTGAGTTTGTTTCGCCCTTTCTTCTCAGAGTAGTCAGATAGGAAACGCCGACCTCATCTAGTTTAAAAAAATATGTGTTTGAACATGTGGTTGAATTGTCTGTCAGGCTTTCGGGTTTCTGATGAATCGGCTTGCCGGATAGTTGAAATTCGATCGATGAAAGAAAGAGAGGAACATCTTAGCGTGCTTTCCGAGGGATGAAGGGTTCTCGGTATATAATGGATGGTTATCCATCTACTTACCTTCAATCAACCGCTGCGGGCGTTATTAATTAGGCACGAACCCCAAATAAAACAATGGTCACTAATGGCAAAAGGATAAAACTAGTCATTAGATTATTAAAGTATCGATTTATTTAACGGCTTAAAATAAGTTTGTCAAATAGAAAAGTTGACTTGTAGTACAAACATGTTTTCAACAATGAACAGAGTAAAATCAAGAATAAAGTTTGCTTTAATCGAGACTGCACCAATTGTTCCATATTACAGCGAAGTTTTGTTCAACAATCAAATTAAAAATGATCTACAGTCAGTTCTAAGGCCATTAAATATAATGCAAGCCCTCTTTATCTGTTCGAAGTACAAAATTCGGAACAATACTATCACTGTCAACAGTTTCACTTACAATCTGATTGGAGTCTCCTTCATGATTTTATTCCGCGCCTATGGCTTCTATGGTTGGTTAAGCACATTTGTCGGTTTTGGTGAGGGCTTGTACATGCTCCTTAATTGGTCTACGATCTATGGTAACTTCGTTTACTCGATTGGGTCCATTTTAAATTACTACACCAATATCAAGTATCGCCAAAAAAATATATCATTACTTTTAAGAGTCCAGCATGCTCTCACTCTCCTCAAAGTGAACGGCAAAGAACTCAAAATGTTGAAAATCTACAATTGGATTTCAGTTATAGGTGTTAACAGTGTTTTTATTGTTACATGGATCTTATTTTTTAGTTACTTCCCTGAAGTGGGTTTTTTCAATATACTTTTAGCTTACAATCTCATTATTTTTGATATTAATATGATGTACACTTCATTTGTTATGAAACTGTTATGTAAGCTGTTAATAGTTTGGATTGAGGATGTTCCAAGAGCGGAAAATATTTCAGATTCTGAAAGAGAATCTTACTGGCAGATCAAGTATGATGCGTATTTAGACATATTGGAGGCATATAGGCTTGTAGAGAAAACTTTAGGCCAGCATGTAAGTACACGTTTTCCAGTTAAGGAGCGAGTCTTTTAAGATAAATCCAGTCTCCGTAAGAATTTATTTTATTTTCAGATCGCATTCAATATATTGAACGTAGCGTGTTATGGGCTGATCAACATAGCTACGGTATTGAAGATACAAATACTATTATCAAATGGTTGTTTGGTAAGTGCATCCTTCTCGCTTTTTTGTCAAATAATTTTATTGTGGTTTTAGTGTCAAATTAATACTAGGTTTATGTACACTTTATTTAACATCATAAAACAATTTGTACAACAAAATCAAGGATGAGTCATCTTATAAAACCGCTGTGCATCACTACTCCTTCAGGCATCCTTTACCGACGATAAAAACCCCGACGGCTTTATCCACTTACATCCACTAATATAATTTTAATAGTCATGTCATATTTAGTTCACCTTGATATTAGAGGTAATACACGACAGACGACACTCTTGAAGTTCATCTAGGTAAACATTTACCATATTGGTGACGCCATGTAAGTGTATGACTAGCACCGTTTTTCAAAGTTCATAATCCAGTGCTTCGTAAGTTTGATTTTTTTAATACTGTTGCATTTTCATGAATCGCATTGGATTGTCATGCATTACACAACTAACCCGCAGATGTAGTCGTGGAAAAAGTAATGTTCTTTAGTTCCTGCCAAAAAGTCTAAAACATTATGTATGCACGGATTCGATTCTCGATGGAACAGCATTATCTGCCCTCTACTTTGAACCTTTTTTTTTGTAATAGAAGACAGGTAAAACACCTAGTGATATAACTTCATATTAAATTTCTTATTTACAGTTCGTTTTGTTAACAATCATTTCACAAGTATGGTTGATAAAGAGTATACTTATTGGGATATCTTTGAGCGTACATTGCGAGAGATTTTACAAAGCCATGAAAGATGTCCAGGGTGCGGTGACACCACTGATGTATTCAATTAGATGCTCCGGTAAAAAAAATCTTCTTTAATTGTAAAGTATAAATAAATAGGGCAAGCAAGGAGGTTGTCCATCATTTCAACCGAAAGACGCCCACTGCTGGACATAAGCCTCCCCCAAAAGGGGGTTTGTGCCGTAATCGCTACGCTTGGCAGGCAGGTTGGCGATCACAGTATGGTGGTAAAATTAATAGAGAACGCTGCTTCCCATTCTATAGTAAGTCCCTTACTCGCCTTCTACGACACCCACCGAAAGAAAGGGCATGGTGCTGTTCTTTTACGTCTGGCACCTCACGCAGGTTGCTTACTTGGATAGTCAGTTGTAATCATACATTAGAGTGGCATGTTAATACCTCCAGTTGGTATCGCTAACACTTCTTGGAAATTGTCCGGCGGAGTACGTTTTTTGAGATTCTTCATCTTCATCGTCACACTCTTGGCAGACTGGTCGTGGTCGATACATCAGGTGTGGCGGCAAGCTTCACAATCCGTCGCCATTCCTCCCGTACTGTGGCTTTTCTTAAACATTCGTGGAGTTTACCATTGAGTGCAGTTTTGACTTGGTCGGTCGAACGCATTGGAGACCTTCCGCGTGCTCTTGTACCTTCAACCTTTCCCTGTACTACAAGTCGCTCCACAGATGTGTCGTCTTGACGTGTGATATGCCCAAATAAAGTTGGAATACGACATTGGACGATGGAAGAAAGACGCTGTTTGATACGAAACTCTTGGAGGATTGAGACGTTGATTCGGAACTGTGTCCAGGTTATGCCAAGTATTCTCCAGCACCACATTTCTAGGGCGTCTATCTTCTTTTTCTCGCTTTCCCTTAAAGTCCATGTCTCAGCAACGTAAATAAATATGGGAAACACTAATACTCTGGCAAGTCGCATTTTAGTGGCCTTTATGATATTTCTGCTTCTCCATATTTGCCGCGCCGTTTGATCTCGTCCACACATCCACCGCTATCCGATATTTTTCATGACCTTCGTCTTACTGCGGTTTATCTTCAGACCAAAATCAAGGCTTTGAGAATTTTTTTAAAGACATTCCAAAAGTCATAAGCAACCTTTGACGAGACACTAATATATTGAACCTAGGTAACTGAAATAGACCGAAGAATTTCCAAACTGAAATGGTAGTAGGTGTACCCACTTTGCTCACAGAACAAATGATCGATAGAGCCAAAAGATTCTAGAGGGGTGACCGCGTACCGAAAGAAATAGCGGTGGAAGGCATCCCACAAGGTGGACCAAATACATGGTGAAGGCCTTGAGAATCCGCTAGATGCCAGAAGCATAGAACCGGTCGAATTACCGGTGCATAGGGAAGGCTTTTGTCCAGCTGTGGTCGTCTTTCAGCTGAAAAGATGATGATGATGAAAATATTGAAATACTAGAGTACGCTACGTTACATTATGACACCTATGTTTAATTAGATACTTTTTAATTCCAATTTAGGGTCCAGACTATTTATCATGAACTGACCATAAATGCAGAATTGTGGGATGCTAATGGCATAATTATGTTTATTAATTTACCCGTTTGAATTACAGATAAACATAGTCTCGCTACGTGTAAGAACATTCAACGTATGCAGAAAGCTTCGTTCAACAAAATGAGCGCGTGTGGCCTTTTTATCGTGGACGCCATGATGTCAGTGAACTTGTTCAGTTTCATCACCACTTTCACTTTCGTTCTGATTCAGTTTGAAATTCTTTAGTTCTAGATTATTCAATAGGTATTCTTCTTCGTTCCTCCTTCGCTGGTACTATATTTCCCCATATAATGTTTTTATTTTTCATTCTCAGCTATCTATCGTCTCATTAATAATCACTCGTTTCTCATTTGTATTAATGGGCTTTCACATCATCATCATCAGCTTTCACATATCCACATTTATTCGTATGCATTTCTTCCTCTCCATTTGCTAATTTTTATTTTCATAAATAAGTAACTAAGTCACATGTGTTTTCTCCTTCTTCATACCTAGAATGTTTATATTTCTGTCAAAGGCACTACTTACAAATTCTCTCTCTCATTACTGTATGTCTGTATTACTAAATTAAAAACATTGTAAAATCAATCGTTTTATTTATTCATTAATTTTCACCTGAAAATTAGGGTAAACTTAGCATAATTAGCCTATAATATTCCCACTGCTGAGACACAGGCCTCCTCTCTATGAGAGGGAGTAGGCCGTTATCTACTACGCGGGCCCAGTGTGGGTTGGTTAAACTTACGAGAATTGATTTCCAAACTGCTGTTTGTATCCAAATACGTGGAAGATTTTCTGCTACAGTCGTGACTCAAACAGAAGACCATGATGTATCATGTGAACGGGCGCCGTCTGTTGAGACTGGTCATCTCTTATCTGCCATGGCTTATTTTGAATCTTGATTTTTTATTCATTTTTTACATTGTTCTCACATAGAGAACCAAGAATAATGTTCCCAAAATTTTGTAATACCCATGATTTAAAAGAGTGTCCTTGGAGTTTCTTGCCCGTTCTTCTCCATAGAGATCTACGTTTTGGAATGGGCACCTAGCTTCAACTTCGATTTTTGTTTGACAATTCAAAAGTGCCTGTGAAAGGTTTAATTGAAATAAATGCTTTGAGTTTGAGTTTGAATACCAAGACCAGGCGTATCACATGCTACCCATTACGTAAACTACGTAGACGAGCCTCCCGTGAAACTATCTTTACAAATTATTTCTTTCTAATTTCCCCATTTTAATAAAGGTCTTGACACAAAAAGGACGAGGTTGATTGGCAGAGATTGAAACAAGACTATCAATGATGGAAATGTGCTAGCTAGGTTGACATTACACTATAATACATATTGTACCTTTACGGATAGCTGAAGCCCTTACCGTACGATCCTTTTAAAAACGAGTAAGTATTAGTTTGTATGTATTTTTCTGTTCCTTTCTTCTTGTCTGTTTCTATGTGTGTGCCTAACTGATTGAATACATAAAAGATTAAAAAATAAGGTGTTGAAAGCTTTAGGTAGGTCAGCCTCGCTTTCGCGCGTCTCAGGAGGCTCAGAGTCCACAACATGATAGGCAGGATGCGGCAGGGTGTGGCAGGTTGTAGCAGGATGTAGCAGGATCGACAATATTGACAGACAGATAGATTTAGCTGTGGTAGTGTGGAATGGTAACTAGAACTAGAGGGCCTTATCGTCAGAGTTGGATGCATAGGCAAGAGAAGTAGTGATAAAGAAGTGATCGTCTGCAGCCAGCGTCTGCCTGACGATGTCAGGGGGCCTCCTACGCGCACATGCAAGATGCAAGAAATAGTTCACTTACAGTAGTTATTAATTTATTTTATTAGGTGCAACTCCAAACACAACATAGTAAGAGTAAGTTTATTAAATGAACAACAGAGTTAAGGATAAATATTGCACAAGGGTAGAAATAAGTCTTAGACTAAAGCTGACCAAAGTAAGAGTCCCTGCCAGGACTGACGGCTGCCTTTTATAGTGCCTAACAACCTTCTAGAAGTATCTGTTCCACTTTTTGAATCAAATACTTCGTAATTAATTGTTGCCAAGACACAAAAACAACGGCTTACAGTGACGACCTGGAATTATCCTACTAAATTTACAGTTAAGACCTGGCCTAAAATGGAGATAATCGAGTGCCATAACATGTTAGCTCTAAAGCATTGAAAAATAAATTTACAGAGACTAATTTAAGATGAAAATGTGTAATTATAACAATAGTCGATGATCTTTCGATAGTAAATTAATAACGTAAGAAACAGTTTGTTTGTTATATGATTACATACTGAAAAATATAGATATATAAATATTTTAATACAGTAAAAGATGTTTTTCTGTGTGGCAAAATATCACAAAATCTAATCAATACACATCTATGCGATCAAAATCTAATCAATTCACCATGCGTGCACTGATTGGACAGGTCCACTCAATCTGTGTGTTTTTTTCCTCAAAAGACCATTGCAGGCACCAATCCATAGACATAATCTTTGTCAGATCATGTGAAGACCATCTTCACATGATCTGACAAAGATTATGTCTGGACTTTCAAAGAGACTGTGACCTCTTGAGTTTGTTTTGGCCTTTCTACTCAGAGTAGTCAGATTGGAAACGTCGACCTCATGTAGTTTAAAAAATATGATTGACGTGTAAAAGTGTTTGTACAAACCTACTTACAGAAATCAAATAGAATAGAATAGAATAGAATATAATTTTTATTTGCTTAGAATGTAGGTATTTACAATAAGGTGGTTACAATATTAAAGAATCCTTTTACATTCTACCATTTTGGCATGCAAATATTGATGAGGTTTATCATCAAACATACAAACTAAACATTTGTGCACAATACAGACCACTACGAATTCTTTATGAAATATAACTAAAATTTGTCTGCTAGAAAATCCAATACAGAGTAGTAGCATTTTTTTAATAGAAGTGCAGTTAATTTATTTTTGAATGTGGTTACTAGTTCCTCTTTTATGGAGTTAGGAATGTGGTTAAAAATAGCTGGTGCCATGCCAAAAACACTTTTCCTCAACAAAGCAGTCCTATATCCACCTGTGCGTAATAAGTTTTGGTATTGAGATCGCAAGGTTACATCTCGGTATCTGCTTTCCGATAAATTTATAAATAGATTACGATTACATTTTACAAAAAGAGCAATTTCTAAAATGTAGAGGCACGGATATGTAAGCAGATTATGGTTTTTAAAAATTGGAACACAGCTGTCTGTAACTTTCAGGCCAAATATTCCTCGTAGGCAGCGTTTTTGGGCCCTAAAAATACTCTCTCTTTCGGCACAATTGCCCCAACATATGATACCAAACCTTAAAATTGAAACGACCAGACTATGATATGCTAGTAATACTGTTTTGATGTTAACTTTTTTTTTAAGATTATAAAGTGCGTATGCAGATGTGCTAAGTTTTTTACAGATTGCTTCTGCCTGTGCCTTCCATGTCAGTTGACTGTCAATTAAAATTCCTAGAAATTTTGTAACATCTACTCTGTCCACATTTTGACTATTATTATTAAGATCATTGATACGAAGTCTTTGGTAAAAATGCATTATCTTTGTTTTTTGTATGTTTATTTGTAAGTTGTTACTATTTAGCCAATTTATAATAGTTTTAAATAATTAGATCAAATATTTTTTCCTATTTAAATTTATATATATACACTGCTACATGGATCTTTTGACGCTCGAATGATGTTAACGGCCGCTGTTCTGTCGGGTACAGACACTGGTGAAACATAACTTGAAATGAAACACAAATGAGGGATCCACACCAACCAACCACACAAATGGTTGAATTAGTTTGTGTTTCGATTCACAAAAAAAAAAAAAAAAATCTACCACCAAGCAAGATTCGGGAATGACAGACACATTCATCCATTTTATATTTCAATCTAGAATTGGTTGTCCACTGCTGAACATAAGCTTTATTCGCTATTGTATTGACCTTTGTGTGATCTTCGTTCGTCTATATTTAGTTCTATCGGACGTATATTTCTCTGCTTCTTATCATTGTAATTATTTCAATTTCCTGAAATTATGTTTTCTATCATTTTGTACTCTGACACGAACGTATCTAATAAAATTATTAATGAAATGCTTTAGCCAATCAGACTAATTGATTATCGACTTAGCACCGGCCAGTACATTTAATACCATTAAAACTGCTAACTTAAATAGACATGTTATCATACTTTAGAAATAATCTAAAAATTACCACAATCAAAATAAAAACAAGCTGCTGCACACAACGGAATTCAGGAGAAAAATGTAATTGAAAAATATTTACATCCAATATTAAAGCCAATAAACATGCTACAAGCATTATCTTTCAATACTACATATATAAGTTTGTAGAAGATTTGAATTCAGAACAGTAGCCTTCAGCAAACTCATTAATATCTCTGAAACCTTCTAAGTCTTGTTTATTTCATTATTCAGAATCGCTGGAGAAAAAGGTCACAATTTCATCTACTCAGGTATTAGAACGATGCATTTTTTTAACGGAAAGCCTTCTTAATTAGCATTCAGAACGTGAATAGAACCACCATCGCAAGGAACTCAAGTGACTCCCTATCCACCTTCGCAGGAACATTCGGATTTTATGTCTCCTTTTCAACATCTTACAAAACCCTTCTTATCCTGCCTACCTGCGTGAGCGTTTTTCTTAAGTTCGTTCTAGCGACGCACCATGTAGATCACACCATAGATCCCTCCTTTAATCTTTTCCTCATAAAACTAGTTATTATTCTTATTCCTTCTCTTTCCATGCTGTGAAATTGTGGAACTCACTTCCGCCTAGCATTCGTGACTAGTTTCCTATTCAAATGTCGAGTAAAAGAGCATTACCTTTCCTCTTAATTGTGTATATATATTTGTTTATCTAATTTAGCATTAAGTATTTTTTTAAGTAAATGTTAATTTTCTTTAGTGTAAGTATATTTTAGTTTAAGACTTCACATATTCATATTTTTTCTTCTTGTTTTCATAAACAATAGTCAAACAATAATGATACTGAGAACATCCTTAGAATGACCTAAACACACAATCACACTCTCTCGCACCCACACAATTACACACCCACACAAACACCCATAATACACATCTACTAACATTCGTCTCGCATACTTATCCTAGATTATAATAATAATACAAAAAAATACAAAATGTTTAAAATGAAGTATGACTCGTTACCACATTCTGTCAGCGCGCTTAGTACATAGTTTATAAAATGTAAATGTAAAGGGGTGGGATCCTGGTGTCCTGAAACACAGGCCATGAGCCTAGCTTAGGCACCAGTCTCCCACAATATATACTTACCTGAATTGTGTATCTTTGTCGAATCTGACTAATGTAAAATAATGTACAGTCGCCAGCAGGTCAAGCTATCCCAAACTGTCAAATTTTCCCAATTGAACATAAACCTTATTCTTTTGCAATAAAGTTGAAAAACTAGCAAAGAAATTTGACAGATTGGAGTAGCTTGATGTGCTGGCCTCTGTACTATCAAGATTCACTAATGCAGTCGCATACTAAGGGCTATATTGCTATGAAGTGGCGGTCCAGGCCGTACCTACAGCTGTGTGTATAAGTGATGTACTCGTATTAACACAAAACTCACCGCTGCACTCACACACTGGCGTTACTCTCTGTATTTTATACATACCGTCGGCGACGACAAACATGACCTTGGTCGGTTCATACCATTGCTAAAATTAACTTGTATAATTTGAGTTCCGGTAGCGTGCAGCGTATCGTCTTGGATTAAGAAACTCATAGGTCTGGGTTCAAATCTCGCGATGAAGCTTTAATTTTTCTTTTCAACAATCATCTTCATCTGTTCTTTTATTATTCGATTTATTAATATACCAGAATAACAATGTAACATTTTTTTATTATTACTCGTATTGTTATTTAAATAAAGGTTTACCAATAATAAATGATTACAAAATGTTTATTCGTTATAACTTCATGAAGAATGTATAAAAATAACTAATAATAACTTCTTGTTAAAACAGTTTATTTTCTCATAAAGAACAATTTATTGAAGTAAATAAGCTAGTTGGTGAACTATGATAATCAGGCTATTGTATCTTAGTAATATAGTAATATTGTGCTGATTACTACTGTGTGTCGGTACTCTAAATAAATCACAATATTCTACAAAAATCTACCCACGTAAAAGTAACAAATGCAGACAAGTTGTCACAATACAATTAAATGACTCAGTAGTACTACTTTTATTCTACTGCGAGTGAGTTCGTTCTAACTCAAACCTCAAAGTTAACAAATCGTATATAATAGGACTTAAAGAGGTTATAGCTTAAGTGTTCATTTTCATTCCGAAGATTGAAACTAAACCTCAAAATAATCCAGATTACGGATAAGACAAAATGTTATTTGAATATTACTAAAATAAAGAAATATTTGTAATTTATAACTTAATGTTAATGTTTTTTCCGTTAACTATGTTTTTTGAGCTGATTCTCGAGCTGGTTTTCAATGATGCGAACCTTCTGCGTGGAGTGCACGGCGCACGGTTCGTAAAGATGTGTCGAATGTCTTGTCGTTTTGAAACCACTTGTTTCATATTCGCTGAACGTGTGCCTGTTAAAGGAGCTGGGGTTTTCCACTTTGCTTTCCACGGGCAAGGCTACCGCCTTCCTCATATCTTTTCACCCACCGACTCACAGTATTTCATTTTACCTACTATTTAGAAACAAAATTATTTAAAAGGGCAATTTCACATGGATATTAAGTTTATTGTTATTTTCATCGTTCTATAATCTAGGAAATAAATTTACATTGAAATTTTATATTTTTATTCTATTTAGACATTGTGATATTTATAAAACGTTTAAAAATAACTACAAGGATCAGCAGTTATACTTTAATTAAATAAATGTTTAATATATATTTAAATCATAATACTCACACTCAGTCCGGTTTCATCACATAGGTATTTGTGATATAGGTATTAAGTCCACTTTTATGCAGCGCAATAATATTCGCTTCCATTTCTATATTTAAATTTGCTTACATTTTAAAATGAATTAGAAGAACGCTAATAGATGAAACACACGTCACTAGCACACAATATCAACCAACACCGTTCTATAAGTCGCGGTGAATGAGTCGTAAATCATTTAAATTTATTTAGGTTTCTGTGGGTATAATGATAAAGTTTTGCGAGTTTAGTGAATAAGAAGAACAGAACAAGAAACTATACTCAAAAGTGATTTTTAAAACAATAAAAAGACTATTACACAGCGAGTGGGATTCGAAACCGCGACTCGCTGCGCTCAAACGTGCTAACCCAAGTACGGTAATCGCTAGGCTACCATGCCAATTTTTCTAACTGTTGAATTTAGGAACTACATTCATTTGTAAACGTATGAGAGTGTGTGTGTCTATAGCCTATAGAAATTGCTTATTATAAGAAGGTCGTAAGTTAAAGCGAAGTGTCAATCTATTGCTTTTTGAGATTGGGGCACCATTAGTGGAGGCTACTGTATATTGTGGTGAGAAAATAAAGTGATTGATTGATTGATTGATCTTTCATTTCTCCTTTCGCATTTCTGCTCATAATTTTTCTTTCAACGTTTGCTAGCAAAACAAACATAAAAACGATTGGTATTTGAGTGTTATTTTCAACTTTCTTCATAAAACATCGAAAAATTGCTATGAAAAAGAAATGGTTTATTTTAAACGTTAAAAAGAACCAAGTTTCATCAAAATATAAAAAAAAAAAATTGCGGGAGATATAAATGAAAAGCACTAAAAAAGGTATTTTGCATTTTTCTCGATTATTTTAAGGTTAGTGTGAAAAATATTCAATCACAAAGTTTTAGATTTTTGTATCATCTACAATTTTTACTTCTCACTTTTTTCGATAGGATTCATAGTTTAGCCGCAAATCGCAAAAAAACAATACTCACACATCAAAACGTATTTCCTAAATACCACCCCTAGTCCCGAACTTTCTTTCAATCGACCCAACTAGCAACTGGTGTACCATAAATTATATTTACCGACTATTAGAACACCTAAAAAAATTTAGTCTATTACGTTATTTAAAACGGTTTGGCCCTGGTCTATAGCCGACCTTAGTTTTTGAACTTACTTTTGTTTAAATTATTTTGCTAACAAAATACGTATATAATTGAAATGTGCTAATTAAGTCCTCCAACTCAAAAAAAGGTTGTGTTGTGTCTCTAGATGTGTTATATGTCCTCTAAAAGGCGCCATATTCAATTTCATTTAACGTTACATAGCTAAAACCTGTAGACGATGAAGACGCTTCCAAAGATATCTATCACCGTTTGATGGCGGACGCGGTGGGGCCGCAGGGGAAGAGGAGTGTCGGTATAGCGTCAGCCGCTCTCCCTATCCCCTGCGGCCGAAAAGTGGTAGACGGGACGGCGCTTTGTGTTCCACACGCGCGCCGTCAAAGATGTCAGCAACCACTGGTGGGGTCCGCAAGGGCCGATGCCTGCCAGGGGTGCGGGTTTGTTCGAAAGAGATACCACAGCCCCTGGCGGGCTACTGAGGGAACACAGGTGGGTTTTGGTCAGTAAAAGTCTGACACGCCCTCCTGCTCCACCCAGAGCGGGAGAAGTTATTTAATAATTTCCTACAAAAAAAAAAAAAAGGCCGATAACTCTATCTTCAGAATACTCAAACTTTATTTTGACCTCACTCTCGGCTTCAGCACCTTCCAAAACCATGAAAACGCCTAGCCTTTTCCCAACTATGTTGGGGTCGGCTTCCAGTGTAACCGGAAGCAGCTGAATACATATAATTTTTATTTGTAGTGCCGCTACATCACTCCCCCCCGGAGACCGGAGGTCGATAGTGGGCTGAGTCAGTGCATACTATGATGCTTGCCAGGGCCAGTTGTGGTTCCAGTGAGTCGGAACCGGGTGTCGTATAGTTCGCGGTGAGTCGGAACTGTCAGCAACGATTCCCCAGTGAGTCGGGGTTGCGCTGCGTTATGCTCCAGTGAGTCGGATCTGGTACAGCGCTGGGTTGAGAGGTTGAGGCTGACTGCTGGCGTGGACCGGGTGATTGAGTTCTCGACCGGCCGAAAGTGCAGTGTGCTGGGCCATGGTTGCTGATGAGGCTGTGGGTGATGACCAGGTATGCGGTTCGCTGCATGCAGGTGGTCAGGATACCCGTTGAAGCCGTGGGTGGCTGGCTGTGTGACTCGCCGCTCGAAAGCTTGAGGAAGTGGTCTTGATATGATGATAATGACGTCACGCTGAAGTGTTGCACGAAGGCTGCGCTGACGTTGGGCACGCCACGATTGCGGCGGTAAGTCCCCTCTTTGAGGAGTGGTTTGAGAGGCGGCATGGCGTCCTCACCTTCCGCCTGACGCAGGTCCTCACCGGACACGGTTGTTTCGGGAGGTTCCTGTTTCGGATAGGGCGGGAGGAAACGCCCGGGTGTTTCCACTGCGAAGATCGCCCTGAGGACACAGTGGAGCACACGGTGGCGGTCTGCCCTGCTTGGGCGGAGCACCGCCGTGCCCTCGTGGAGGCGATCGGCGGCGGCGATCTCTCGCGTCCGGCCCTGGTCCAGGCCATGGTACGGAGCGAGAGGGCATGGGGAGCCGTCACCTCCTTCAGCGAAGCAGTGATGCTCGCGAAGAGGGAGGCGGCGCACGTGAGGGAGAGGCAGCATATGCGCCCTCGCGACCCCAGCCGCCGCAGGATACGGAGACGCCCTGGGCGTCGGGAATCCCAGGCCGATTTCCGGCCACCGTAGGCATGGGCTTGCGGACGGCGAGTAATGGGTAGCTCGCTGTCCGGTAAGGACCAAGCCCAAGTCGACGGCGCGTTGTGTTCCACGCGCGCCTCAAAGAGATGTCAGCACAAAAAATGATGGGACCCGCAAGGGTCGATGCCTGCCAGGGGTGCGGGTTTGTTCGAAAGAGACACCACAGCCCCTGGCTTAAGGGCTACTGAAGGAACACGGGTGGGTTTTAGTCAGTAAAAGTCTGACACGCCCTCCTGCTCCACCCAGAGCGGGAGAAGTTATTTGATGATTTCCCACCCAAAAAAAAAAAAAAAAAAAAAAAAAAAAAAAAAAAAAAAAAAAAAAAAAAAAAAAAAAAAGGCTGCGCTGACGTTCTTTCACGGGGTCACCAAAGTAGGGGTATGAGGAACAAGTAGTAAAGTTCACTCATACCTATGACGGTAAAGGACGATCCTCCGACCAGACGGGTATTGTGGTAAACTCTGATTGCGCGATGTAGAATTGCTTAGATAGTAAGTACGCCTGTTGCATTGTAGATGGCGCCACTTTTCTTTTTGCGTTTTTAGATTTTGTTGCGAAGCATTTTTATTTGTAGTGCCGCTACAATAGTACTAAGTTATTCAACGTGTTCATACATTAAAAAAATCCAAACCGTCACCTTAGCCTCTTTAGATGACGCTTCGGTCTTATGATCTTGTGATTGTGAAAATAATGATATTTACATTTATGTTATTAATTAAGCTACATCACACGTATTTGTATTAAATAGTTATGCCAGACTACCTGAATATCCCCATAGTCAGGTGTCTTCATTTCTATACGAATCCAGATCTCCAATAAACTGTTAGAACACGTGTGTACAATATAAAATAAAACCTGCAATAAACAACCATATAGTTTCAGGTTTATAATAATATGGCACAGGTATCTGTGGATATTATTTACTTTCCTCAGAAAACTCTTCAGACAAACTGTATCCCTCTTTCACCCTCAAATGGGTAAAAAAAATTAAAGTTTTTCGTTTTTTTACCTTATTTTACTTATAGTTTATTTAAAACAATTTTCAAGTTACTCAAGACACACAGTAAAATCATCCCTTGTAAAACTTAACTACCCCTTTTTATCACTTTAGGGGTAGATTTTCGAGAAACCCTGATACACGTCATTCTTTATTTTAGGTTTTAAGTATAAATACTGAGTTTCGAGTTAATCAGACAGCGCGTTAAAATTCTTCCATACAAACTTTGATACCCCCCAATCCCCCTTTTGGGGGTAGTTTAGAAAACAAATAAATAATAATAAAATCGTTTATTTATAAAAGGGGACACATTTACAATAAATACCTTTACAAATAAAATAGAGCACAGTTGCTAATTTGCCTGAACTAGGTGGAACCTGTGCTTCAGGCTACAAAATGCAGAAATACTTAATATAATAAATTAACAATGTGTATAAATAACTAAAATAGAACTTAGGTCAACAAAAGTAAAAATGCATGTTAGCGGTTTTTATTTGCATATAACAAGTAGATCTTCTGTCTGTGCATAATCGATGGATAGTAAATGCTTAAGTACAATTTTTTTACAGCTATGGTAATTTAATTTATAGATACTTAGTTTTCTATTTAATCTATTGTACAGAAATGGGCCTAAGAAAGTGTAAAATCTTTCTACAAAGACATGTTTTGAGGTTGCATTCGTTATGCTTAATATATCATTCCGTCTCTTGTTAGTATTTTCAGCATTATAGGTAAGCATGGTGTGCTGTTTTAATACTAAGTGCATAATAAAAAGCTGGCGAACAGTGAGTACGTTCCAGGATTTATATAGCAAATCTGTAGGAAAGAAGAAGGGATGGAAGTTTGCTACCTTTAAAATTGCTCTCTGAGCTCTTTCAAGAGGAAGCAAATTAGTTTTAGGTGCACCACCCCAAGAAGTGATACAGTATTGAATAATTGACTGACATAGAGCCAAATAAACTTGTGTGATTAATTTTGAATCTGCTAGCGTTCGCAATTTTTTTAAAACATATATTAGTTTGCGCACTCTTTTAGTTAGGCTTTCTATATGTTTTCTAAAAGAAACTGTGTCGTCCATTATTACCCCCAGGTATTTAATGTAGCTCGTTTTGATGATAAAAGGGCAATTACACATGCTGACTGTATGATTTCCACATTGATGGGCATATAGATGAGGGTTAGTTATGTTGAGTTGAGGCTTGCGCATGGAGAAGTGAATATATTTAGTCTTGTCGGCATTTAATGTTAGTAAATTGCTTTGAAGCCAATTAGTCACAGAATTTAAACCTAACTGAGCGATTTCAAACAGTTCGCTACTGGTTTTAGCACTAAATATTAACGCCGTGTCGTCGGCATATGATATAATTTTTCCGTCTTTAATATTTAGATTACACAAGTCATTAATATAAATCAGGAATATTGTGGGGCCCAAAATACTCCCTTGAGGAACACCAAAACCAGTATTTTTCTGCTCATCACTCGTAATATTATCTATTCTAACGTACTGGTATCGGCCGTCTAAATAGTCAGTAAAAAGTTTCAGCGGCGTTCCTCTTATTCCTATGGTCTCCAATTTGTCCAGAAGAACAGAAACAGACACCGTATCGAAGGCTTTGGCTAAATCGAGAAAGACTCCTAGGGTCTGGTTTCCTTTGCCGAGGTTTTCTGAAATATAATCAGTCAGGCTATGCACCGCATCGGCTGTCGATAGTTTCGGTCTAAAACCAAATTGCGCAGTCGATGAAATGTTGTTTTTCTCTAGATAATTAACAAGTCTACTGTTTATAATTTTCTCTAGTATTTTTGAAATTGAGGGGAGTAAGGATATTGGCCTATAATTATTAACTGCGGTTTTACTTCCTGATTTTAAGACAGGGATTACAACTGCCTTTTTTAGACAACTAGGGAAAATTCCTTCGGCAAGACAGATTCGAAATATATGCGTTAAAGGAGGTATCAAAATATGCTTGAAGCGTTTAAGGATCTTAAAGATAAAGATAATTTTATTTGTCAAAAACATGTGTATACATGCAAATTAAGCATGCAGGATGTCACAATATTAATGATTCGTGCGTACATGTTTCACCCGTATGGCGTACAAATTTATAAAATTTACAGAATAAAATAAAATAAAAATAAAAAATTACGAAATAAAATTACACAATGGTTAGTAAACAAAAATATGTCAGTAGAATTAAATAATAACACATAAAATGTACAAAAATTAAGGAAAATATAAAATTAAAAATAAAGAAATAGAAAAAAAAAATAAAAAATTCAAATAGTGTCATTTAAAAAGTCATTTAAATCATAATAACACTTGTCCGTTAATAAATCTCGCACCTTTTTTTTAAATAAGTTTACCGGCAATGCTTTATAAGACTGTGGTATTTTATTATAAATTTTAGGAGCCATACAGAAAACGCTTTTTCCCATTAATGCAGTCTTTGACGTATGCGAACACAGTTGATTATTGTCACGCCTATTACGGGGGAAGGTGTCAGCTAGTCGTGGAAATAAACATTGATTTACCTTAACAAATGTCGCAATCTCAAAAATATAAAGAGATGGTAGGGTTAACAATTTGTGTTTTTTAAATAATGGCTTACAGCTGTCGGTTGACTTCAAATTGAACATCGCACGAATGCATCTCTTTTGGGCCTTATACGCTATTGTTTTGTCTGTGGAATTCCCCCAAAATATAATACCATAGCGCAATAACGATGCTACTAGACCATGATAGGCTGTTACTAAGGCATCTGCGTTAAGCTCTGGGGCCAGTTTATATAAGGCGTATGCACAGGAGCTCAGTCGTTTACTTAGGTGTTCGATGTGTGCCTTCCAGTTCAATTTGGAGTCAATAATAATTCCTAGAAATTTTGTGGTGTCGACTCTATTAAGTACAGTGTCCTTGTACATTGCGTTAAGGTCACATAAAGCCTGGGTCCGTTGCCTAAAATGCATAATTGTTGTCTTATCTAGATTTATTTTAAGGTTGTTCCTGTTTAACCATGATATTATGGATTTCAAAGATTCATTTATGTCATTTTCATATAAGTCTTTACTTTTACATGTTATAGTCATAGTGCTGTCGTCGGCAAATAGAGTCATGGGGTGGTCAATAGCACTGGGCAGATCATTGATGTATATTATGAATAATAAAGATCCGAGTACGCTGCCTTGAGGAACACCGTACATAGGTGTGCGTTCGCTTGATACATAAATTTCCTCTTTCTTTGTCTTAAAATTAATTCTCTCAATTTCTGTGTATTGTTTCCTATTAGTTAGGTATGACTGTATAAGATTTAGTACGTTTCCCCTTATGCCGTAAGCTTCTAATTTCTGTAGCAATATGCTATGGTCAACGTAGTCAAAAGCTTGCGTCATGTCGCAGTATATAGCACATACCGGGATTCTCCTGTCCATCTTCATCATAACGGTATATAAAAAGTCAAAAATGGCCATACTGGTTGACATGTTTTGTCTAAACCCCTTTTGCTCTTCCCTAAAGATATTTTTCTTTTCGAGGTATGTGTACAGTTCTTTATAAACGTATTTTTCAAAAAATTTGGACATTATAGGAATTAAGGCAATTGGTCTATAGTTAGCCATGTGTTCCTTATTGTTCTTTTTATATAATGGTTTCACTCTTGAAACCTTTAGAGCATCCGGATATACACCTGCGCTTATGCACAGATTTATTAGGTAGCTGAAGTGGGTACAAATGGTTTCAGACACATACTTTATAACCCTTGTTGAAATACCATCATACCCTGTACTATTTGTGGCATTTAAAGATTTAATTATGTTCAATATGTCTACAGGTATACTAGGTGCAACAAAGATTGAGTCTTTCCGTTTTATAATATTCGTTGTTACTTTGCTTCCCGAACCCTGAGTTGGTTGAATTTTGTCTACGAAAAAATTGTTAAATGCGTTAGCTATTTCTAGAGGGTCATGTACTATTTTGTCATCGACATTTATGTAGCTAATGGATTCCTTAGGTAAAAACGGTTTCGATTTATTTATTATATTCCATGTCATTTTAGATTTATTTGATGCAGTTTTAATTGAGTAATTGTTTTGAGCATGTCGAGTCAATCTCATAACTTTTTTAAACCTTTTAATGTAATTCTTAAAAATGTTTTTATTGGACATATTTGGTTTTAATCTGTAATGCCAGAGCAATTGACGTTTCTTTT
The DNA here is from genome assembly GCA_949987655.1 of Polymixis flavicincta. Taxonomy (NCBI): domain Eukaryota; kingdom Metazoa; phylum Arthropoda; class Insecta; order Lepidoptera; family Noctuidae; genus Polymixis; species Polymixis flavicincta. The sequence continues at coordinate 23,098,755 of OX465188.1, read as the reverse complement.
TGCTGCATAACTTTATGCCATGTGAGATTCATTTAGATTTTTTAATTACGTTTATCGTTGTCAGCTTATATGGAAAACAAAGGTCATAAAATAGTTTAAAGTTGTCAATAAATATGTTAAACGCGATATTTGGATCTTCAGTTTCATATATTTCCGAAAAAGTCAAATGTTTTAAGCAGTCCCTAAATTTACCCATATTCTCCATGCTCAAGTCCCGTCGTTTTCTGCGCCAGTATTTTAACATACAATTTTTCTTCACTGGGCATTTTATTATTTGCGCTGTGTGGTCTGATAGCGCAAATTCAAAAACGTCCGTTTAACATTTGGCTCCAAAATTATGTGCCAAATTGTCAATGCAAGTTTGGCTATGAATTCTGGTAGGTTGCTTTAAGGCCAACTTAAGATTGAAATTTAGTAACAGACATTTGAAATCCAACACAACGTTATTTTTCTTCATTGTGTCAATGTTAAAATCTCCCGCCATTATAATATGATCATATTTTTTTTTACATATTTGTTTTAATATTTTTTCTATTGTTTCGTAGAATACATTAAGGTTACTTCGTTTCGGTACTCTGTAGACACATATTACAATCATATTGTATTGTATGAGCTCCACACCGCAACATTCAACTACACCAGTTATAGATGCCCCAGCTATATGTGGAACTTCTCTCCATTGATGCCCGTTTCTAATCAAAATACAAGCCCCCCCTCTTTTGCTCTCGTGTCTACAGAAGAATGACGTTAAAGAGTAATTGGGGATATTTAAATGGTTTTCGTATCCTGACATCATGAAGTGCTCGGTAACACATAGCACGTCAACATTAATGTCCTTTTCTGACAATTCATCTAGGCAAACATTCAGAGCATCGACCTTATTTAAAAGGCCCGCTATATTTTGATGCATCACGTAAAGGCTTTTAGTGATGAAAAAACTGCTTTTCTGTTTCTGATACGTGTGTGGGATTGTGAGACGTTAATGTTATTAGGGGAGTATTTACAGTCTTATTGTTATAAATGTTGATGCATTGAATGTCATTAATTAACGCTAGAAGATTATCAAAAATGGAATGGAACCCAAAATTATTCCTTATATTATCCCATCCAGCTGCACAATCATCTTTAAGCCCAGAAATGATTCGGGCTATTTCATCTTCATCAGTGTCAAACATAGCAAAAGATTTTGGGTCACAGCTATCCCTTGATTTTTGCAAAGTAGGTTGGTCGCTACATTTCGGAATCTGCTCGGCAAGAGTTTTCCCAACATTTATAAAAAAGTTATTTACATTGTTAGCTGATATGAGCAGTGATGAAGGATTTGAAAGCAGTAAACTCGAACTTGATTCACGCTGTTTTGACATATTGGTGACGTTTTTAATTTGTTTCCAAAGTTGTTTGCTATTTTTACCTGCTCTATTTAATTGATTTTTATCGTAATTATTTTTTATATTCCTTAGGAGATTGTTGCAAAAATTCCTGTATCTTTTATAGGTAGTTCGAATTATTACATTATCAGGGTATCTTTTTGTTCGCTGATGAAGTTTGTCTCTGTGTCTTATACATCGAATTAATCCAGGAGTAATCCATGGCTTAATATTATAAAGTGTCTTATTTACTGTAGAAATTGTCGTGTTACGTAATATTGCTTGTTTGATATGTTTAATTAAATACGATAAGGCCAAATTAGCGTCAGCAGTATTGTAAACTAGGCCAAAATCAATGTTGCATAAATCATATTCGAGTTTATTCATGTTTAATTTGCTAATAGTCAGAGGACGATTTAGCTTAGGCAGCGATAAATTTACTGTTAGTAGAACCGCGTGATGGTCAGTAATTGTTGAATTAGTAACAAGCGTAATATAAGATAGGCTAGTTTTGATCATCATATGATCTAGGCAAGAACCACTTTGATGAGTAGGCAATGTGTGAGCGGGAAGAAAACCATGGTATAAGCAGATGTTAAGGTAATCTTGGATCCCTGCATCGCAGTTTTCAGAACCAATATTTATATTTAAATCACCCGTTAGTATGATATTCTTAAATGGGCTAAGTGTTTGGAGAAGCTGGTTTAAGGATCTGTTAAAAGGATCTAGATTTCTATCGGAAGGGGATCTATACATAGCGATTATCGCTGTAGTAGTACCAATTTTGATGACTAAACAATTACTCATACAGTCTTGTAGATTATGTTCCTCAGCCGTGACCTTTAATGATTCCTTAGCAAAGACTACGACACCATCATTCTGATTGTGGTTTATTGTGATATGTAATACGGTGTACCCCGGTATTACTGGTAGATTTTCGTAGCGATTAGCTAGCCAGCACTCGGTAAGTACCATTATATCGCAATCAAAGTTAAGTCTATGAACAAAAACGTTAAAGCTGTCTATGTTCTTAAAAATACTACGAATATTTTGAGTTAGTACGGTTAGTGAATTTTGATAGTCAGAAAGATATTTTATGCAGTCCTCAACGTCACATGTCTTTGACACAGTCACAAATGTGTTATCTATATCTGTAATTAAGTTATCATACATATTAAACTTAAAACAACAACAAAAATAAAATAAAAATGAAAAACAAATAAGCCTAAAATCTACTCAAGTATATGGCGCTCTTAGGCGCCTTCATAATCAATCGAATTAATGTACCTGTATTCGGCAGCTTTTTTAGCCGGGCAATCTGTGTCTCCTGTTTTGTGATTGGCTTGCTTTTTAAAGCGCAAACATGTAGCACATTTAGGTGGATTGGCTTTCTTCTCGCAGTCCTGGGTTGAGTGCCCTTCTTCACCGCAATGTCCACATGTGGGGACAGGTATTTTACAAGTCTTGGCTGCATGACCGTACTGCTGGCACTTGTAACATCTAGTTACAAGTGTGAAATCTCGTACTGGGCAGGACGTCCAATTTATAAATAATCTATCCTGTGTGATGAGGGCCTTACGAATGACGGCTGGAACTTCAATTATGTAGTTGCAATTCTCAGCGTCTTTCCTGCCAGACTTGTGGCTCAGTTTTACGGAGGTCAAAAATATATCTTTGGTCATTGTTGGCAGTTTGTCCGTCAAGTTTTGCTCGTATTTAGATTTAAAAACCTCATTTTCAGCCATTGCTGTGGGAACTCCTAAAACTATAATGCGAGGTTTGCGCTTTTTAGGTTCGTCGACGGTAAGCCCTGACGAAGCGAGTTGGACTGTTTGCCTTAGCTTTTCCAGGTCATCTTTGGTCTCAGTACTAATTATCAGTCCTCCTTTTCCTATTTTGCGTACGCTTCGTACTTTTAACTTCATTTCTCCAGGGCTTATGATTTTTTGGACCATGTTCTTGGTTTCATCACTGGTTTTCGAGTTATCACAGGGATAGATTGCCACGGAGCTAAAGGTATTTGGGCGAACAAAGCTGTTGGACCCCTTCTTCACCATATCTGCAAAAGATGAGGCCGCATCCTGTTTCGTACAGGACTCCTGGATTGTCCGGTTCATCTCTGTTAGACAGTCTGATAGGTCTCGTGCTTCGGTCATTGTTTTAAGAGAGGTATGGGTCTGTATGGCTTTTTGCTTAAGGGACTGGTATTGAACAGCCATTTGCGAAACTCCATGTCCGATTTTTCGGCAAAAATTGCTAATTTTTAGCTTCTGCTCAGCGTTAAGCTTTCCATCAGTAGCAATAGAACAGACCTCACTGAGGCACTGCTCAATAGATCCCATCCAGTTCTGGATTTCCGGAGTGGACACTACTTCAATAACCTCATCTTGGTCCTTTCTTACTTGTTGGGGCGGTGTCCGAGCCGGGGTCGGTACCGGGATCGGGGTCGGTGTCGGTGGAGGGCTGCGTCACATCATCGCGCTCCGATTAAAGGGGCTGCCTTCCATATATCACAATATTCACAAATTATCCAATCATTTCATTATTTTAACTTATTTATCACTTAAAATGTTTCTCTTTATAACACGCTAATACACAAAAACTAGGTCACTATTTATGCAAACGTTAATTTATTTAATTTCTTTAAATACATTGATGTGCACGTCTGTATGCTTTGAATCGTGAAATATCAATACTGATGAAAATGATCAAATTTATAATTTAATTAGGTAAGTATTTGTGCCAAGTTTCAAGTTTATTAACTCAATGAACAAGATGAAAAATCTTGTTCATTGAGTTACAAACGAAATCCCCCCTTTTCCCCCCCTTAAAGGTCGAATTTCCAAAAACCCCTTCTTAGTGCTCCCCTACATTATAAAAGAAAGTCGTGTGCAAAATTCACGTTCCTAGTCGTAGAAGTTTCGGCTGTGCGTTGATATGTCAGTCAGTTAGTCAATCTGTCAGTTTCTCCTTTTACGTATATAGATATAGATAAAACTAAAGAATCCAACTGCATGAGGCTCGACGATGCGAAAGCTTGCGCCCCGTAGAGCTGCGTATCTTCACAGATGGATCAAAAACAGGTAATGGCAAAGGGGCTGGAGTCTTCTCGGAGGACTTCAACATCCACCTAGCCACACCACTGGGAATCCATAACGCAGTGTTCCAGGCCAAATGCATGGGTATCTCCCTTGCCACGTTTGCTATCATGGCCAGGGAAGTTAAGGACCACTCGATCCCCATACTCTCAGACAGCATGGCTGTGCTGCAAGCGCTGACAGTGACACAGTTGACTCTGCGCTGATATATGAGTGCTATCAGCGCCCCAGCGAGGTAGGTAACCTCAGTAATATTCCCATTCAATGGATCAAAGGACACAGCGGTTTGCTAGGCAACGATGCAGCATATGAACTTGCCAGGAGGGGGTCGAGCATGGCACCAGTGGGACCAGAACCTATTGCGCCACTTCCCTTCGGGTATTTTACGCACTCTGGTAAGAAAACGAACCAGGGATCATCATCATCCTCATCATCATTTCAGCCGAAAGACGTCCACTGTTGGACATAGGCCTCCCCCAATTTGGGGGGGTTTGCTATAACCGCCACGTTTGGCAGGCGGGTTGGCGATCGCAGTATGGTGGATCAACCAGGGATCAACATCACAAAATATGGTTGGACCCAAGTGAGTGCAGGCAGGCTAAGGAAGCACTTCCTACGACGGATGCCCGCCTCACTAAACAGGATCTCCGTCTGACTAAACCACAGCAGCGTACGGTTACAGCAGCTGTAACTGGCCATGAATCATTTAACAAACATCTTTTTGTAATATTTATTATTTATTTATTTAATCGTACATATAGTCTTAATTCAAGTTTTTATTTTATTTGTATCATTAAACCAGAGATGGTTTGTATTGATACTCACATTCGATAACACTGCTTAATCACTAAATTAACAACAAAATTTTGGATGTACCTACTATTGCTTAATTAATTCACTATTAAGTAAGCAATGCAGGTACATCCAAAACAATTTACACATAACCACACCAAACTACGGTAGGCGTAAACATCTATCAGTAAGTTAAGTACTTTACCAACGTGAGTCACACGCCATGTTTATAGAATTTGCTAAAGAACGGTTCTAGTCGATCTCAAAATTCTTACACAGGTTGCTTTTTATTTTTGTTAAGGTTTTTTTTTTTTTTTTTGTTAGACTAAGTTACTTATGTAGATATAATAGTACTTTTTGTATTTTTGTTTATAGTTTTTCTGGTTTATTTCGGTTTTAATAGACTTTGGTATTTCATTCATTAAGGTGGGAACTAAAAATTTTACTGTTCGCCTGCCATAATAATTTCTAACCTGCGGTACTGTTAATTTATTTTGGGTGATACTTCTTGTGATTATTTTATGTGAAATAGGTATTTGAGTGCTTTTGTTATTAAATTGCTCAATCAAAAGGGCCATTTTGAGTCTAGTCTGTACTGGCAAAATTTTACAATATTTAAATAGTTCGATAACATTATCTTTAAATTTGTGTTTTATTTTGCTGGGTACGATGAGTTTTAGTAGTCTTACTTGTAGATTGGAAATTTTTTCAGTGTCTGTTTTAAATGTTCGCCCGTAGCTTGTAAGTCCGTACGCTACAATTGATTCTGCCAAAGCAACATACATGTTGAGAAGAAATTTGAATGGAACTTTCGGTTTTAAAATGTAGAATTTTGCCAGTATAGCCCGCAACTTGTCACAGACTGAGTCCACGTGGAAAGTCCAGCTGAAGCGATTATCCACGACTAATCCAAGATAGGTGTGGTGCGTCACTTGATCAATTGCCTCACATCGACATGTGCCTGACATAGTGGAGTGAAGACAATTGTGATCGTGTGCGATTATATTAAAGGAAGTAATCTGCTTTAGGTGACTAGAGTGGACATGAACGATTTTGGTTTTACTTGCGTTGAGAACCAGGCCAGCATCATGTGCCTATTTGGAGATTTGAGTAAAATCTCCAAATGGGCACAGACAGGACGTACAGATAACAGACGGAGGACAGAGACAGGAGTAACAGACGGTCCACTGTGCAGGGCCTGCATGGAGGAGGACGAGACAGTGGTTCATGTGTTATTAAACTGCCCGGTGGTCGTTAATTACAGGGCAAAATACTTCGGTAACCAAGGTACCCTACGTGAGATTGTCAGCAACAACAAGTTGTCGTTGTTGGCCTTTCTTGATGAGCTGGGGTGGATCAAATAACTGATTCTCCCACCCGTATGCAAAATACGCGGTTTGACGTGGATTTGCGGACAACAGCCCGTTTTACCTATTACCTCGTGGTTGAATTGGTTGTTAGACTTCAAGGCTTCTGACGACCCGCAACGAATTTCAAAGATTACAGCTGGGACTAACCTTTAGCGTGCTTTCCGAGGGACAGAGGGTTCTCAGTATAATGGATGGTCAACACTCTACTTACTTCACTCAACTGGTGCGGCCGTTATTACTACATAACCACGAACCTCTAAACAATAGTTATTAATGGCAATAGGATAAACTATAAACCATTAGATTATTAAAGTATTAATTAAGTTTAATGGTTTACATTTATTTGTCAAAACGAACAGTTGAGGTGTAGTACAAACATGTTCACAACGATTAACAGAGAAGAATCAAGAATAAACTTTGCTTTAATCGAGTCTGCACCAATCGTTCCGTATTATAGTGAAGTTTTGTTTAACAATCAGATTGAAAATGATTTACAGTCGGTTATAAGGCCGTTAAATCTAATGCAAGCTCTCTTCATCTGTTCGAAGTACAAAATTCGGGAAAATACCATCACAGTCAATAGTTTCACCTACAATTTTATTGGAGTCTCCTGCATGGTCTTATTTCGCGCTTATTGCGTATTCAGTTGGTTAAGCACATTTGTCGGTTTCGGTGAGGGCTTGTTTAAGCTCCTTAACTGGACTGATATCTATAATAACTTCGTCTACACGATTGGATTCATTTTAAATTACTACCCCATTAAAAATATCGCCACAAAAATATATCATTAGTTTTAAGGATCCAGCATGCTCTCACTCTCCTCAAAGTGAACGGTAACGAACTCAGAAGATTGAAAATCTACAATTGGATTTCAGTTATAGGCGTTAACAGTGTTTATATTGTTACTTGGATCTTATTTTGTAGTTACTTCCCAGAAATTGGTTATTTGAATATACTTTTAGTTAACAATATCATAATTTTTGATATTACTATCATATTTTTTTGTTTTTTCAATCTTTCGATTGGAAGGAAGGATAAGGAAAAGCATAAGTGTCATCGTTATTTTGTAATTTTACTTTTTTGTCCCTTATTACAATCAGCCATTTTGGTGTTTTATATACAATGAAGCAAAAACTTATTACCCTCTTTTACGAAATTAACGCGAGTTTGAGTATTAAAAGGTTTACGAGTATGTAGAGAAGTGCAGATAGCTATATTTATCAGTCTTTATTTATTTTTGTAAATTTAAATATTATGTTTAGTCTAAAATTCTGTTAGGCTATTTCGGTTCGCTGACGCAGTTATAAGATCCTTAAGTGCACAGGTGATAGGGTTGCGGCGCAAGATGGGCCATGGTGGGCCATTGTCTACGGAGAGACGCCGCAGATGTGGGTAATCCCCATCTGCGTGGTTCTGCCACGGGCTGCCTGGGTTCGTCATCTATTTCCAAGTCGGCCACAATACATTGAAAGTAAATGAATACAATCTTTTAAATAGACACCTAATTTAAATAAATTACTTTTAAATACAAAAAAGATTCACATGTAAAATGGTGACTGTGTACCATACGATTTACGTATAAATAAATAAAAATCATTTATTTCGGATTACCTTATGATTACATCCATAATTTGTTAATTCTATTCTACGCTTAGGACACAGTATAGCACTTTCTGTAGACAGTTAAGCAGTAAAACCAAGCAGGTTATATCATGAAGGCTTACATTATTTATACAACTGTGTGTTAAGCAAAAGCAAAGCATGATACGATTCAAAACATTTTTGCAAAAAATAACTTTAAGTAAACAAGATTTTTACTACCAACTTCCGAAATTAGTGATTTTTCACCTTGTTTCTAAACTAAGTAGGTCGTTTTTTTTTTTGGAAAACATTTTTAATTCTTACCTTTTTTGGTGTCCCCCCCGAGTGGGTTCCCGCATTGTCGTTGCGGGGGGGCTCAGTAACCGTGGATTCCGGCCACGGTGAAGCCAAGAGGAACCCAAAGGTGGGGCCACTCGTCAGGGCTTTTGCCTCAAAGCCGACGACGTAGCGGCCAAAAAGTAGGTTGCGGTGAGGTGCACCGCAACTGAGGTGGGCCGCGGTGTCGAATGGGAGGCATCGCGGCTGAGGGTTGCGGGCTGCGGTAGAGGAGGAGTGCCGGTGCTTCTGAGCAGCGCTCTTCCCTTCCGTGGCCTGGACGGGGCCACCACCGTTTGATGGCGGACGCGGTGGGGCCGCAGGGGAAGAGGAGTGTCGGTATAGCGTCAGCCGCTCTCCCTATCCCCTGCGGCCGAAAAGTGGTAGACGGGACGGCGCGTTGTGTTCCACACGCGCGCCGTCAAAGATGTCAGCAACCACAGGTGGGGTCCGCAAGGGCCGATGCCTGCCAGCGGTGCGGGTTTGTTCGAAAGAGATACCACAGCCCCTGGCATACGGGCTACTGAGGGAACACGGGTGGGTTTTAGTCAGTAAAAGTCTGACACGCCCTCCTGCTCTACTCAGCAGGAGAAGTCATTTGATGATTTCCCACCCAAAAAAAATAATAAAAAAACCTTTTTTGGTGTGTACCAACCCTACACTTATTCAAATGAATAAGTGTAGAGTAGCACTACTTGCCATGTAAACAATATTGACAGGAAGTATTAGCACATTATCAAGATAGACAAAGTGGATTATATTATTTCTATCTTTTTGTACTCTGTCATCAATTAAATGTCACGGTACTTTCCATTAAAAGAAACGAACATATTTTTATAGAAATATTAATGAAATGCTTCAACCAATCGGACTGATTGCTTATCAACATAGCACCAGGGGCCTTAGTCTGCTATTTTTATAAATTCGTCTTTCCAACACGATCCCATCGCCATTTTGATAAAAGTTCGTAATCTGCTAAATTCGTTATGGTCGATCAGTGGTCGGTCAATGGTCTCGTAATAGAATTGTGTTATAATGGCATTGTCGTATTGCCAATATTATAAAACCCGATACTATAAATGATTTTCGAAAATATACTACTAAATTTGAATATTTATTCATGGCAGATTTCATTTATGTGTATATATTTTTACATTATTATTTTTTACATTTTATTTTAGGAACCGTCAACATTTTTGCAGATTACCCCATAAGTCAGTCATTCATTTGTCATTATGTACTGATTACCAATAAATGTCATTTCTTTCAATGGAGTGTCAGTGGCTGACCACTGGAAAGTCATAAAGACGTCATTATAATAGTAGATTTCCAAACTTGTCAAAATCTAAAATTATGAAATCAATGATGGACCATTCTGATACTATTGTAATATCAGACTCGAGGCCCAGCTCGCATACTAACTGAAATAAACATCGCAATCCCAGTGCGACAAAGCCGTAAGAAGAATGTACTAACTTTACAGGAGAGCAAAAAAACTGTATGTAGGTGAACTTGGCAGATCATTTCCCAGCAGAGCATAAAAAAATGTGAGTTCTATTGGCATGCGGATGAGTTCTTGAGTTCCTTATACTTAAAAAAAATAGTTCAGGCGTTTTTGCCTGAAAAAAAAGTCGAATGAAAATATGCTCTGCTAACTTCCGACAGCAGATCATTTTTTCCAAAATTTAAATTTTAAAACTGATTTCGGCACACAGTGATGAGATCTATAGTTCCTTATACTTTTCCGGAAGAGTTCTGCCGTCCTAAGTCATGAAATAAATAAAAAAGAAAATGTTACCCGCTACACGAAAAAGATAATATTTTTTTAAAGAGGCGCCTGATAAATTTGCAGCTTCTAGTAGATTCTAAGTTTAGTAGCAGCCAAGACCCCCGGGAACATAAAAAAAAAAACAAAAAGAATGCAGATGTCCCTAAAAATTATCAGCAGTGCCTTATGAAAAAGATAGACTACAAGAAACCTAGATTTCAAGGAGAGATTAAGTTGGGATGATAAAAAAAAGTTTGTATACAACTGAGGAGCTTAAAACTCCAAGTTTCATGTTGCAACTATAAAATAACTATACCAAAACATTCAAAGGATCCCAGAACTCCGACTCAGGTATCAGCAGAGCACGGGTGAATATATAAGATAATTTAAATCGTAATTTTTATCAGTGGTATAGGAAGATGGATATAAAAAAGAATTGAGTGGCACTCCGGACCGGGAACTCCACGGTTTCTCATGCAACACTAAAAGAGCTATCCAAAAATATTCATTGCTGCCCCAGAACTCCAACTCAGGTATCAGCAGAGCATAGGTGAACATATGAGATAGTAAAGCACAGGATTTTAATCAGTGGTATAGGTAGATGGATCAAAAACAAATATGAGTAGCACTCAGGAGCGAGAACTCCACAGTTTCTCATGCAACACTAAAATAGCTATCTAAAAACATGCATCGGTGTCCCAGAACATCTACTCAGGTATCAGCAGAGCATGGGTGAAGATGTAAGATAATTTAATCAGGATTTTAATCAGTGGTATAGGATGATGGATTTAAAACAAATATGAGTAGCACTCAGGAGCGAGAACTCCACAGTTTCTCATGCAACACTAAAATAGCTATCTAAAAACATGCATCGGTGTCCCAGAACATCTACTCAGGTATCAGCAGAGCATGGGTGAAGATGTAAGATAATTTAATCAGGATTTTAATCAGTGGTATAGGATGATGGATTTAAAAAAAAATGATTGGAACTCTTGACCGGGAACTCCACGGTTTCATATGAACCACTAAAAGACCTAACCAAATATATGCATTGATGTTCCAAAACTTCGACTCACGTATCAGCAGAGCATGGGTGAAGATATAAGATAATTTAATCAGGATTTTAATAAGCGGTATAGGAAGATGGAATAAAAAAAATATTGAGTGGAACTAAGGAGCGGGAACTCCACGGTTTCTCATACAACACTACAAGAGCTATCCAAAAACATGCATTGGTGTCCCAGAACTCCTACTCAGGTATCAGCAGAGCATGGGTGAAGATGTAAGATAATTTACTCAGGATTTTAATCACTGGTATAGGAAGATGGAATAAAAAAAATATGAGTAGCACTCAGGAGCGGGAACTCCACGGTTTCTCATACAGCACTAAAAGAGCTATCCAAAAACATGCATTGGTGTCCCAGAACTCTTACTCAGGTATCAGCAGAGCATGGGTGAAGATATAAGATAATTTAATCAGGATTTTAATCACTGGTATAGGAAGATGGAATAAAAAAAATTTGAGTGAAACTTAGGAGCGGGAACTCCACGGTTTCATATGAACCACTAAAAGACCTGTCCAAAAACATGCATTGGTGTCCCAGAACTCCTACTCAGGTATCAGCAGAGCATGGGTGAAGATATAAGATAATTTAATCAGGATTTTAATCACTGGTATAGGAAGATGGAATAAAAAAAATATTGAGTGGAACTTAGGAGCGGGAACTCCACGGTTTCTCATGCAATACTAAAAGGGCTATCCAAAAATATGCATAGCTGCCCCAGAACTCCAACTCAGATATCAGCAGAGCATAGGTGAACATATGAGATAGTAAAGCACAGGATTTTAATCATTGGTATAAGTAGATGGATCAAAAAAAATTATGAGTAGCACCCAAGAGCGGAAACTCCACGGTTTCTCATGCAACACTAAAAGAGCTATCCAAAAACATTCATTGTTGTCCCAGAACTCCTACTCAGGAATCAGCAGAGCATGGGTGAAGACATAACAAAATTTACTCAGGATTTTAATCACTGGTATAGGAAGATGGAATAAAAAAAATATAGAGTGGAACTTAGGAGCGGGAACTCCACGGTTTCATATGAACCACTAAAAGACCTGTCCAAAAACATGCATTGGTGTCCCAGAACTCCTACTCAGGTATCAGCAGAGCATGGGTGAAGATATAACAAAATTTACTCAGGATTTTAATCACTGGTATAGGAAGATGGAATAAAAAAAATATTGAGTGGAACTTAGGAGCGGGAACTCCACGATTTCATATGAACCACTAAGAGACCTGTCCAAAAACATGCATTGTTGTTTCAACTCCTACTCAGGTATCAGCAGAGCATGGGTGAAGATATAACAAAATTTACTCAGGATTTTAATCACTGGTATAGGAAGATGGAATAAAAAAAATATTGAGTGGAACTTAGGAGCGGGAACTCCACGATTTCATATGAACCACTAAGAGACCTGTCCAAAAACATGCATTGTTGTCCCACTCCTACTCAGGTATCAGCAGAGCATGGGTGAAGATATAACAAAATTTACTCAGGATTTTAATCACTGGTATAGGAAGATGGAATAAAAAAAATATTTAGTGGAACTTAGGAGCGGGAACTCCACGGTTTCTCATACAGCATTAAAAGAGCTATCCAAAAACATGCATTGGTGTCCCAGAACTCCTACTCAGGTATCAGCAGAGCATGGGTGAAGATATAACAAAATTTACTCAGGATTTTAATCACTGGTATAGGAAGATGGAATAAAAAAAATATTGAGTGGAACTTAGGAGCGGGAACTCCACGATTTCATATGAACCACTAAAAGACCTGTCCAAAAACATGCATTGGTGTCCCAGAACTCCTACTCAGGTATCAGCAGAGCATGGGTGAAGATATAACAAAATTTACTCAGGATTTTAATCACTGGTATAGGAAGATGGAATAAAAAATATATTTAGTGGAACTTAGGAGCGGGATCTCCACGGTTTCTCATACAGCACTAAAAGAGCTATCACAAAAAAAAAATGCATTGGTGTCCCAGAACTCCTACTCAGGTATCAGCAGAGCATGGGTGAAGATATGAGAAAGTAAAGCACAGGATTTTAATCATTGGTATAGGTAGATGGAACAAAAAAAAATATGAGTAACACTCAGGAGCGGGAACTCCACGGTTTCTCATGCAACACTAAAAGAGCTATCCAAAAACATCCATTATTGTCCCAGAACTCCTACTCAGGATTCAGCAGAGCATGGGTGAATATATAACTCAAAAATGTTCAACGACCATTTTTGAGCAAAAGAAGGTAATTGAAGAACTATGCGCAAAAGTTGAGACCTTTATTCTCACAACACAAACTACAAAGAGCGAGACGGAGAACTCCACAGTCGTGCGTCCGAAAGAGATGAACATAGTATCAGAGGTAGCGGTGTCGACGGTGGATAATTTATCGGAACGCGCGCGGAGAGCTGAAGAGCGAGCAAAAAATAAGGATGCGTCTACGCTGCATGAGCGGCAGCGAGTTGATAAAGAGACGGATGTTGTAACAAATGTGGAAGAATGGAAAGTGGTTGCAAACAAGAAAAAAAAATCTAAGACTGATCTCAAGGTCGTCGGTAAAGGCGGGAACACACAAATTTCGGCATTTCAAGCTATTGAGAAAAAGAAGTTCTTACACGTGTGGTCTCTTCATACTGATACATCTGAGGACGCAATAATGGAGCATGTTACTAAAGTTTGTGGCTCTAAAGATATTAAGGTGGAGAAAGTTATTCCAAAGACTAAGAGAGACTACTCGTCATTCATGGTGGGTGTGCCCGAGTCTAAGTTTGGTATACTGAACAACGCTGACAGTTGGCCTTTGAATACTCAATTCAGTGAATGGGTGTGGTTTCGGAACTACCGTAAGCCCTCGGAAAACTCTGAAAACCGCAAATAATTGCATACAATTATTTTATCAAAATGTGCGGGGCCTAAGAACTAAGACGAATACTTGCAATAATTTATTGGCTTCAATGTATGATATTGTGGCTATAACTGAAACAGGACTTAACACATCTATACACGATGGTGAACTATTTCCGCCAGGATTTGATGTACTAAGATGTGATCGAGCGGACGGGCGCAAGCAGGGAGGAGTATTATTAGCAGCTACAGCGCGGTTCCAACTGACGCAAGTTCCAATCGTTAATATAGACGCGGCCTTATTTGAGTTGGTGTGTGCAACGGTACGCCTGCGGAGTAATAGTTTGCTTCTGTGTTGTGTTGTTTACATTCCGCCAAAATGTAATACTGAGGAATATATGCACTTGTTTCATATATTAGAGGGCATATGTGTAAAATACGAGAAAGTTTTAGTGATTGGGGACTTTAATATGCCTTCAGCGACGTTGGAGACCAATAGTTATTTTGAATATGTCAACGCCTTTTGCGGATTTCGGCAGGTAAATGAAATACTTAATATTAATAATCGTACGTTGGATTTAGTATTGACAACATTATTACCGGATAACTTAAGGGTACGTTTGGCCGACGAACCATTAGTTGATATAGACGTGCAGCACCCACCGCTGATGGTTGGTGTGAGCACCAGCGATCAGCGAAGGGAGGTGCCGCCGCCGCTGCTGACTCCACCACGTGACAGTACTTTAGATGTTGGTAGTGATTATTATCCCAGTTGGAATTTTAAAAAAGCTAATTTGCCTGATTTATATTATAACTTTCAATTAATAAATTGGGATTCGTTATGTGAGATTCAAAATTCAAGTTCTGCTTTGGCTTGTTTTTATAAAATTGTAAATAACACTATTGATATGTGTGCTCCTAGGAAAAAAAGGTTAGTAGATAAAAGTAATAAGTCCAGAGTTTACCCAGATTGGTACACGTCAGATTTAATATGGGATATCAAGCGAAAGTGGAGACATCATAAATTATTTAAAGTAACGTCATCCCCGAGTGATTACGAAGTGTTTACTCGGTACCGGTCAATAGTTAAACGTAAAATCACTTCAGCTTATCAAGCTTACCAAAATAAATTACAACTTAATTTTAAGGATGATCCCAAATCATTCTGGAACTTTGTTCGAACAAAGCAATCCAGACGTAATAAGCCCCAAATCACAAAGGATGGCGTAGTGTTGAGGGAGGAGGAGGCTGCTGAGTGTTTTGCTTCCTATTTCCACTCGGTGTACAGTGGGACACGGCCGATGTTAGACTCAGCCGCGGCGGAGCGCGCGGCCGGTGGTGGAGCGAGCGCGGCGCGCGTGCACATTGACCGCGTGAGTCAGAAGGAGTTGCACGCAGCACTCCAGCGGCTCAAGCCCAAACAGTCGGTGGGACCGGATGGAATACCACCTTTTATTGTCAGGGACTGTAGCTCAGTCTTTTGGAAACCACTGCTACACATTTACAATCTGTGCTTACAAGAAGGACACTATCCAGATCAATGGAAAATGACGCGAGTTATCCCGGTACCAAAGGGTGGTTCAGGGTCGGACGTCGGTGGTTATCGACCGGTTGCCGTATTGTCGGCGTTCGCAAAGGTTTTTGAATCAGTGTTACACAAATATATTTACACGCAAGTGAGCCCACTGCTGCATGATGCTCAACATGGCTTTCGAGTCGGTCGGGGTACGGTAAGTAACTTGCTGTCGTTTGTGTCGTATTTGGCGCCAGTAGTGGACGCTGGAGGACAGGTGGACGTCGCGTACTTCGACTTTCGGAAGGCTTTTGATATGGTGGATAATGACATTCTGTTAACAAAATTTGCTGCGTTAGGTTTTACACCGCATTTACTAAAGTTCTTTGCAAGTTACCTAAGTGAGCGCCGGCAGTACGTTGAGTACGCCGGGCATAAATCTAAACCATTTTATACGTTTTCTGGAGTAAGCCAAGGCACTAATTTGGGTCCACTCGAATTCATTATTATGGTTAATGATCTCCCTGGGGTCGTGAGCAGTGCGAGGTGTTTGCTATTTGCAGATGATCTTAAAGTATTTATCTCGGTAGCGAGCGCCTCGGACTGTGAGCGACTCCAGCGGGATCTCGATAAGGTGGTACAGTGGAGCCAGGAAAATAAACTGGTCTTCAATGTGAACAAATGTTGCGTGATGACGTACAGTCGCGCGCGCGGGCCGCTCCAAAATCGGTATGAGATGGACGGCTCAGTGATGCCGCGAGTCACGCATATGCGGGATCTTGGGGTTCATATGGTAGCCGAGTTGACGTTTCGCAACCATATTATAGATTTGTGTAGCAAATCGTTTAGAAATTTGGGTTTTATATTAAGACAATGTACGGATTTTACAAGTATAGCAGTGGTAAAAATACTGTATAACGCTTTAGTTCGTAGTCATCTCGAGACAAGTGCCATCATATGGAATCCGCATGAAGCCAAATATAGTCTCATGGTTGAAAAAATACAAAATAAATTCACTAGGTATTTATATTTAAAACAATATGGGGTTTACCCATTCTACCCGTTGATGTATCCGAGCCTGTTTGTGTTGGGCATGGTCGGGTACACTAAGCTGGCCGTTAGGCGGGACGTCGCATTAGTGAAGTACGTGGCGATGGGTGCAGCGCGGGCTGGTGCACCACCCAGATGTGCTGGAGGCGCTACGGCTGCGTGTGCCGGACGGGTATGTGGGGGCGCGCCGCCGCCCCGCTTTGTTAGAGGTGCCATGGGCTAGGACAAATTTATTAAAGTTTGCCCCTTGGTCAAGGGCCGCTCATATTATTAATAATATGCCGACGGAAGATGTTTTCGATGACCTGCCGAAATTTGCATCAGGAGCACAAAGGTGCATCGAAGAAGGCGTACATATATAGTTGTAATTTTTATTAAATTTTTTGTTTTTATGTTCAATGTTAAATTTTATGTAAGTGTATTTAATGTATTGAAATAGTTTAATATGTGTGTATAACATCGTCTTGGGCAACTGTTAGATGTTGTACTTATTGGAGTTAATAAATAAATAAATAAATAAATAAAATAACAAAATTTACTCAGGATTTTAATCACTGGTATAGGAAGATGGAATAAAAAAAATATAGAGTGGAACTTAGGAGCGGGAACTCCACGGTTTCATATGAACCACTAAAAGACCTGTCCAAAAACATGCATTGGTGTCCCAAAACTCCTACTCAGGTATCAGCAGAGCATGGGTGAAGATATAACAAAATTTACTCAGGATTTTAATCACTGGTATAGGAAGATGGAATAAAAAAAATATTGAGTGGAACTTAGGAGCGGGAACTCCACGGTTTCATATGAACCACTAAAAGACCTGTCCAAAAACATGCATTGGTGTCCCAGAACTCCTACTCAGGTATCAGCAGAGCATGGGTGAAGATATAACAAAATTTACTCAGGATTTTAATCACTGGTATAGGAAGATGGAATAAAAAATATATTTAGTGGAACTTAGGAGCGGGAACTCCACGGTTTCTCATACAACACTAAAAGAGCTATCCAAAAACATGCATTGGTGTCCCAGAACTCCTACTCAGGTATCAGCAGAGCATGGGTGAAGATATAACAAAATTTACTCAGGATTTTAATCACTGGTATAGGAAGATGGAATAAAAAAAATATTTAGTGGAACTTAGGAGCGGGAACTCCACGGTTTCTCATACAGCACTAAAAGAGCTATCCAAAAACATGCATTGGTGTCCCAGAACTCCTACTCAGGTATCAGCAGAGCATGGGTGAAAATATAACAAAATTTACTCAGGATTTTAATCACTGGTATAGGAAGATGGAATAAAAAAAATATTTAGTGGAACTTAGGAGCGGGAACTCTACTGTTTCTCATGCAATACTAAAAGGGCTATTCAAAAATATGCATTGCTGCCCCAGAACTCCAACTCAGATATCAGCAGAGCATAGGTGAACATATGAGAAAGTAAAGCACAGGATTTTAATCATTGGTAAAGGTAGATGGAACAAAAAAAAATATGAGTAGCACTCAGGAGCGGGAACTCCACGGTTTCTCATGCAACACTAAAAGAGCTATCCAAAAACATCCATTATTGTCCCAGAACTCCTACTCAGGAATCAGCAGAGCATGGGTGAAGATATAACAAAATTTACTCAGGATTTTAATCACTGGTATAGGAAGATGGAATAAAAAAAATATTGAGTGGAACTTAGGAGCGGGAACTCCACGGTTTCATATGAACCACTAAAAGACCTGTCCAAAAACATGCATTGGTGTCCCAGAACTCCTACTCAGGTATCAGCAGAGCGTGGGTGAAGATATAACAAAATTTACTCAGGATTTTAATCACTGGTATAGGAAGATGGAATAAAAAATATATTGAGTGGAACTTAGGAGCGGGAACTCCACGGTTTCATATGAATCACTAAAAGAACTGTCCAAAAACATGCATTGGTGTCCCAGAACTCCTACTCAGGTATCAGCAGAGCATGGGTGAAAATATGAGAGAATAAAGCTCAGGCTTTTAATCAGTGGTATAGGAGATGGATCATCAAAAATTATGAGTGGCACTCAGGAGCGGGAACTCCAAGGTTTCATATGCACTACTAAAAGTCCTATCCAAAAATATTAATTGCTGCCCCAGAACTCCAACTCAGGTATCAGCAGAGCGTGAGATATTATAAGATAAGATAATTTAATTATCGAGAGTTCAAGTTCTGGGACAGCAATGCATATTTTTGGATAGTTCTTTTAGCGTTGCATGAGAAACCGTGGATTTCCTGCTCCTAAATGCCACTCAATTTATTTCTCAATTATCTTATATATTCACTCATGCTCTGCTGATACCTGAGTAGGAGTTCCGGGACAACAATGCATGTTTCTAGATAGGCCTTTTGATAGTGCATTTTAAACCGTGGAGTTCCCGCTCCTGAGGTCCACTCATAATTTTTGTTAATCCCTCTCCTATACCACTGATTAAAATGTTGATAAAATTATCTTATATTTCCACCCATGCTCTGCTGATACCTGAATAGGAGTTCCGGGACACCAATGCATGTTTTTGGATAGGCCTTTTAATGTTTCATATAAAACCGTGGAGTTATCGCTCCTAAGTTCCATTCAATATTTTTTTTATTCCATCTTCCTATACCACTGATTAAAATCCTGATTAAATTATCTTATATCTTCACACATGCTCTGCTGATACCTGAGTCAGAGTTCTGGGACATCAATGCATATATTTGGATAGGTCTTTTAGTCGTTCATATAAAACCGTGGAGTTCCCGGTCTGGAGTGCCACTCATTTTTTTTTTAAATCCATCATCCTATACCACTGATTAAAATCCTGATTAAATTATCTTACATCTTCACCCATGCTCTGCTGATACCTGAGTCGGAGTTCTGGGACATCAATGCATATATTTGGATAGGTCTTTTAGTGTTTCATATGAAGCCGTGGAGTACTCGCTCCTGAGTGCTACTCATAATTTTTTTGATCCATCTACCTATACCAATGGTTAAAATCCTGTGCTTTACTATCTCATATGTTCACCTATGCTCTGCTGATATCTGAGTTGGAGTTCTGGGGCAGCAATGCATATTTTTGGATAGCCCTTTTAGTATTGCATGAGAAACCGTGGAGTTCCCGCTCCTAAGTACCACTCAATATTTTTTATTCCATCTTCCTATACCAGTGATTAAAATCCTGAGTAAATTATCTTACATCTTCACCCATGCTCTGCTGATACCTGAGTAGGAGTTCTGGGAGACCAATCCATGTTTTTAGACAGGTCTTTTAGTGGTTCATATGAAACCGTGGAGTTCTCGCTCCTAAGTTCCACTCAATATATTTTTTATTCCATCTTCCTATACCACTGATTAAAATCCTGATTAAATTATCTTATATCTTCACACATGCTCTGCTGATACCTGAGTCGGAGTTCTGGGACACCAATGCATGTTTTTGGATAGCTCTTTTAGTATTGCATGAGAAACCGTGGAGTTCCCGCTCCTAAGTACCACTCAATATTTTTTTATTCCATCTTCCTATACCACTGATTAAAATCCTGATTAAATTATCTTATATCTTCACACATGCTCTACTGATACCTGAGTCAGAGTTCTGGGATATCAATCCATGTTTTTAGACAGGTCTTTTAGTGGTTCATATGAAACCGTGGAGTTCTCGCTCCTAAGTTCCACTCAATATATTTTTTATTCCATCTTCCTATACCACTGATTAAAATCCTGATTAAATTATCTTATATCTTCACACATGCTCTGCTGATACCTGAGTCGGAGTTCTGGGACACCAATGCATGTTTTTGGATAGCTCTTTTAGTATTGCATGAGAAACCGTGGAGTTCCCGCTCCTAAGTACCACTCAATATTTTTTTATTCCATCTTCCTATACCAGTGATTAAAATCCTGAGTAAATTATCTTACATCTTCACCCATGCTCTGCTGATACCTGAGTAGGAGTTCTGGGACACCAATCCATGTTTTTAGACAGGTCTTTTAGTGGTTCATATGAAACCGTGGAGTTCTCGCTCCTAAGTTCCACTCAATATTTTTTTTATTCCATCTTCCTATACCACTGATTAAAATCCTGATTAAATTATCTTATATCTTCACACATGCTCTGCTGATACCTGAGTCGGAGTTCTGGGACACCAATGCATGTTTTTGGATAGCTCTTTTAGTATTGCATGAGAAACCGTGGAGTTCCCGCTCCTAAGTTCCACTCAATATTTTTTTTATTCCATCTTCCTATACCACTGATTAAAATCCTGATTAAATTATCTTATATCTTCACACATGCTCTGCTGATACCTGAGTCGGAGTTCTGGGACACCAATGCATGTTTTTGGATAGCTCTTTTAGTATTGCATGAGAAACCGTGGAGTTCCCGCTCCTAAGTTCCACTCAATATTTTTTTTATTCCATCTTCCTATACCACTGATTAAAATCCTGATTAAATTATCTTATATCTTCACACATGCTCTGCTGATACCTGAGTCAGAGTTCTGGGACATCAATGCATATATTTGGATAGGTCTTTTAGTCGTTCATATAAAACCGTGGAGTTCCCGGTCTGGAGTGCCACTAATTTTTTTTTTAAATCCATCATCCTATACCACTGATTAAAATCCTGATTAAATTATCTTACATCTTCACCCATGCTCTGCTGATACCTGAGTCGGAGTTCTGGGACATCAATGCATATATTTGGATAGGTATTTTAGTGTTTCATATGAAGCCGTGGAGTACTCGCTCCTGAGTGCTACTCATAATTTTTTTGATCCATCTACCTATACCAATGATTAAAATCCTGTGCTTTACTATCTCATATGTTCACCTATGCTCTGCTGATATCTGAGTTGGAGTTCTGGGGCAGCAATGCATATTTTTGGATAGCCCTTTTAGTATTGCATGAGAAACCGTGGAGTTCCCGCTCCTAAGTACCACTCAATATTTTTTATTCCATCTTCCTATACCAGTGATTAAAATCCTGAGTAAATTATCTTACATCTTCACCCATGCTCTGCTGATACCTGAGTAGGAGTTCTGGGACACCAATCCATGTTTTTAGACAGGTCTTTTAGTGGTTCATATGAAAC
This sequence comes from Polymixis flavicincta, assembly GCA_949987655.1. Taxonomy (NCBI): domain Eukaryota; kingdom Metazoa; phylum Arthropoda; class Insecta; order Lepidoptera; family Noctuidae; genus Polymixis; species Polymixis flavicincta. Next base: position 23,076,873 of record OX465188.1, on the reverse strand, counting down.
CGTGGAGTTCTCGCTCCTAAGTTCCACTCAATATATTTTTTATTCCATCTTCCTATACCACTGATTAAAATCCTGATTAAATTATCTTATATCTTCACACATGCTCTGCTGATACCTGAGTCGGAGTTCTGGGACACCAATGCATGTTTTTGGATAGCTCTTTTAGTATTGCATGAGAAACCGTGGAGTTCCCGCTCCTAAGTACCACTCAATATTTTTTTATTCCATCTTCCTATACCACTGATTAAAATCCTGATTAAATTATCTTATATCTTCACACATGCTCTGCTGATACCTGAGTCAGAGTTCTGGGATATCAATGCATATATTTGGATAGGTCTTTTAGTCGTTCATATAAAACCGTGGAGTTCCCGGTCTGGCGTGCCACTCATTTTTTTTTTTAAATCCATCATCCTATACCACTGATTAAAATCCTGATTAAATTATCTTACATTTTCACCCATGCTCTGCTGATACCTGAGTCGGAGTTCTGGGACATCAATGCATATATTTGGATAGGTCTTTTAGTGTTTCATATGAAGCCGTGGAGTACCCGCTCCTGAGTGCTACTCATAATTTTTTTGATCCATCTACCTATACCAATGATTAAAATCCTGTGCTTTACTATCTCATATGTTCACCTATGCTCTGCTGATATCTGAGTTGGAGTTCTGGGGCAGCAATGCATATTTTTGGATAGCCCTTTTAGTATTGCATGAGAAACCGTGGAGTTTCCGCTCCTAAGTACCACTCAATATTTTTTATTCCATCTTCCTATACCAGTGATTAAAATCCTGAGTAAATTATCTTACATCTTCACCCATGCTCTGCTGATACCTGAGTAGGAGTTCTGGGACACCAATCCATGTTTTTAGACAGGTCTTTTAGTGGTTCATATGAAACCGTGGAGTTCTCGCTCCTAAGTTCCACTCAATATATTTTTTATTCCATCTTCCTATACCACTGATTAAAATCCTGATTAAATTATCTTATATCTTCACACATGCTCTGCTGATACCTGAGTCGGAGTTCTGGGACACCAATGCATGTTTTTGGATAGCTCTTTTAGTATTGCATGAGAAACCGTGGAGTTCCCGCTCCTAAGTACCACTCAATATTTTTTTATTCCATCTTCCTATACCAGTGATTAAAATCCTGAGTAAATTTTGTTATATCTTCACCCATACTCTGCTGATACCTGAGTAGGAGTTCTGGGACACCAATGCCTGGTTTTGGACAGGTCTTTTAGTGTTTCATATGAAATCGTGGATTTCCCGCTCCTAAGTTCCACTCAATATTTTTTTTATTCCATCTTCCTACACCAGTGATTAAAATCCTGATTAAATTATCGTATATCTTCACACATGCTCTGCTGATACCTGAGTCGGAGTTCTTGGACATCAATGCATATATTTGGATAGGACTTTTAGTCGTTCATATAAAACCGTGGAGTTCCCGCTCCTAAGTTCCACTAAATATTTTTTTTATTCCATCTTCCTATACCAGTGATTAAAATCCTGAGTAAATTTTGTTATATCTTCACCCATACTCTGCTGATACCTGAGTAGGAGTTCTGGGACACCAATGCCTGGTTTTGGACAGGTCTTTTAGTGTTTCATATGAAATCGTGGATTTCCCGCTCCTAAGTTCCACTCAATATTTTTTTTATTCCATCTTCCTATACCAGTGATTAAAATCCTGAGTAAATTTTGTTATATCTTCACCCATGCTCTGCTGATACCTGAGTAGGAGTTCTGGGACACCAATGCATGTTTTTGACAGGTCTTTTAGTGGTTCATATGAAACCGTGGAGTTCCCGCTCCTAAGTTCCTATCTATATTTTTTTTATTCCATCTTCCTATACCAGTTATTAAAATCCTGAGTAAATTTTGTTATATCTTCACCCATGCTCTGCTGATTCCTGAGTAGGAGTTCTGGGACAATAATGAATGTTTTTGGATAGCTCTTTTAGTGTTGCATGAGAAACCGTGGAGTTTCCGCTCTTGGGTGCTACTCATAATTTTTTTTGATCCATCTACTTATACCAATGATTAAAATCCTGTGCTTTACTATCTCATATGTTCACCTATGCTCTGCTGATATCTGAGTTGGAGTTCTGGGGCAGCTATGCATATTTTTGCATAGCCCTTTTGTATTGCATGAGAATCCGTGGAGTTCCCGCTCCTAAGTTCCACTCAATATTTTTTTTATTCCATCTTCCTATACCAGTGATTAAAATCCTGATTAATTTATCTTATATCTTCACCCATGCTCTGCTGATACCTGAGTAGGAGTTCTGGGACACCAATGCATGTTTTTGGACAGGTCTTTTAGTGGTTCATATGATACCGTGGAGTTCCCGCTCCTAAGTTTCATTCAAATTTTTTTTATTCCATCTTCCTATACCAGTGATTAAAATCCTGATTAAATTATCTTATATCTTCACCCATGCTCTGCTGATACCTGAGTAGGAGTTCTGGGACACCAATGCATGTTTTTGGATAGCTCCTTAAGTGTTGTATGAGAAACCGTGGAGTTCCCGCTCCTAAGTTCCACTCAATATTTTTTTTAATCCATCTTCCTATACCGCTTATTAAAATCCTGATTAAATTATCTTATATCTTCACCCATGCTCTGCTGATACGTGAGTCGAAGTTTTGGAACATCAATGCATATATTTGGTTAGGTCTTTTAGTGGTTCATATGAAACCGTGGAGTTCCCGGTCCGGAGTTCCACTCATTTTTTTAAAAATCCATCATCCTATACCACTGATTAAAATCCTGATTAAATTATCTTACATCTTCACCCATGCTCTGCTGATACCTGAGTAGATGTTCTGGGACACCGATGCATGATGATGATGATGATGATGGGACTCCCTTTTCCGCACGTAGACTCCCATTCGGTCCGTTGTGCGTGGGGATGCTGGCTAGCAGAGCCAGCCTAGCTCCGCCCAAAAGCACAGAAGCTTCCTGGGAGCTTCACAGGCTTCGCGGAGCGACCTCACTGTTCCGAGGATTTCTTCGCGTTGAGAAGCCACGGCCTCGCATTCCAGGATGACGTGGGCGGCTGATTCCTCGGCGTCAAGGCAGCCCCTGCAAAGCGGGCTGTCTGTGGCGCCTATGTTAAAAAGGTGTTTGTTAAGGGTGTTATGGCCCGTAATTGTTCCTATTATTATTCTAAGGTTATTTCTGCTCAGGCTGAGAAGTTTTTTGGTTAATCGCGGGTGTACAGTTGGTAAAGCCAATTTTGACTGTCTACAGTCTGTTGCCCGTGACCATCTGTTGTTATGGAGTTCGGTCGACCTTTGGCGAATCCACGCACGAAATTGTGAGAAAGGCAGGGGGAGAAGTGGGTACGTTTCAATGCGTGCACCAACTCTCGATTATTTTGAAGGCACTTCTCATGAGATCACACAAGATGCCCTCAAATTTCCCCGAGATTAAAATTGCTATGTCGTCCGCGTATCCCACCGAGTACAGACTGCTGGCGTTGAGCTCTGCGATGAGCTCATTTACGACCAAGTTCCACAGTAGTGGTGACAGCACCCCACCCTGTGGGCAGCCTCTACTTACGATACCTCGCGTGGTGGTGTTCACGGTAAATCGAATAGCACGGTATTTTAGCATGTTATTGATCCATTCTATGAGTGTTCGCGCAACACCGTGCGTGGCAAGTGCCTGTTCGATGCTGGCGAAGTTAGTTTTATCGAAAGCACCTTCTATATCAATGAAGGCGCCTAGGGTTGGGGTTTTTGCTTTAAGAGCACTTCCTATGCGTGAAACTACGCTATGGAGTGCTGATTCAGTTGATTTGCCTGCACAGTAGGCGTGTTGATTAGGATGTAAGGGTCTATGTACCGAAATTTGGGACCTAATCTTCCTATCCCCCAGCCTCTCCAGTGTCTTCAGGAAGAACGAGGAGAGGCTTATGGGTCTAAAAGACTTGGGTTGGGTGTAGTCACCCCTGCCCGGCTTCGGTATGAAAATTATTTTTACTTCCCGCCAGTTCAAGGGGATGTAGCGGTGGGCCAGGCAGGCTCGAAATACCTTAAGGAGGTAATCAGCCAGTAGATCTTGGCTCCACCTGAGCAGAGCTGGGAAAATACCGTCCAGCCCTGCTGCCTTGAAAGGTAAGAAGGTGTTGATTGCCCATGTTATCTTGTCTTTGTCAATTACTTCTAACGCCACCTCCCAATCCAGGCTACTCGTGGCCCTCTCCCTATGTGGTTCCCAGCTTTGCTGGGTGGCAATCTGGCATCCTGGGAAGTGGGTGGTTAGAAGTAGTTCGCTTGTTTCAGCGTCGTTTGTAGTGTAGGTGTTATCTGTTTTTTTCAGGCATCCTATTGAGTGGTCTTTGTCTTGAGCAAGACAGGTTTTAACCCTCATTGCCTGGTTGTTACTTTCGATGTTAGTGCAGAAACGCCTCCAGCTATTCTTTCCTCTTAGGCGTATCAGTTTTTTATAAGTTTTACGAGCTATTGTATAGCAGTCCCAATCTACTGGCGACCGTGTGTTCCTAGCTCTGTTGAACAGTCTTCTCAGCTTGCGTCGGTGCCTTTCCAGCTCAGGACCCCACCAGGAATGGCGAGCTCCCTGCCTAGGTACCGTCAGGGGGCACGACTGCTCATAGCTAGATAGAAGGATGGATGTTATGTTGTTTACATGTTCGTCTAAATTGGTTACCGGTATTTCAGCCGGAAGGGTGGGTAGTCTACCTAGTTCAGCCTCGACGAGTTTTATAAACTTCGCTTGGTCGGTATTGCGAGGAACCCTTCTTGGCTGTGGTTTGGTTAGATTGAAGTTAATGGTATAGCGAATCCATCTGTGGTCCGAGCATGATATTTCGTTGGACACATGCCAGTCCTGTATGGAGTTGGAAATACCTATGGTTGCTATAGTTAAGTCAATTATTGTTTGCGATCTCGCGTTTATGAAAGTAGGTTCGGAACCTGTGTTGAGTAAAACAAGGTTATTACTAAGAATAAAATCAAGCATTACCTCACCTCGGTTGTTGGTTTTGACATTACCCCAGAGCGTGTGATGCGCATTGGAGTCTGTCGCGATGATTAGTTCCAGTTTCTCCTTTTCACAGTACTCCACCAATGAGGCGAGCTCTGGCAGAGGCACGTCCTCGTCGCCTGGCAGGTATGCCGAGGCTAGTACAATGTCCGGGAGTTTCTGTTCGGTTCTGAAAAGCCTGATTGCTGTCAGGTCCCTTGAACAGAATTCGTTAATTAAAAGGTTAGGTACATGTTTTGGGACAAAAATGCAGGTGCGCGGATTACTTACGGAGGTGTCTAGCAGCAACTTACCTCCGATGTTACCAAGACCGCATATTTTGCCACCCCTGATCCACGGCTCTTGGATGAGGGCGATGGTGTTCGCTTGTTGTGGTTGTTTTATCTCCAGCACTCTGGGCAAGGTGGCCGACGCAGATTGGCTGTGCTGGAGGTTGGTCTGCAGGATATTAGTCCCGCAAAGGAGAGGAGCAGAGGCTGCTGTCCTCGCCCTCGCTTCTCTCCCCTGCCGGAAAGCATTCCTCGTCCGATGTTAGACCGGGCGAGGGTGGATCTGCCTTTGATCCTGCTGTTGAGACAACCTCGAGTGCTGCCATGGAAGTTGCCAACTCCACCGCCCCCTCAACGCTCTCCATCGCGGAAGGCGATGGGGAACGTCCAGGTAGCGGCAGACCAAGCTCCCTCCCAGGCGCACTCGAGGCTGTTGTTGATGCCGACGCAGCGGCTGCCTCCCTGGTTCCACCGTCCTCCAGGAAGCGGATGTATAAACTACCCATAAGGTAGTATACCCGCCGCTGCTGGTCCTTTATGGTTTTGACCATGGACTCCGGCACACGAAAGAAGAGACAGGTCCCCGGGGGCTCCTGCCTAACCCTTTCGTGTGTCAGAGTCCAGGTGTTCACGGTTGCACTTCGGTTTGCTTCCGGTTGCCTTCCTCATCGCATCCTTGGACGCAGCCGAGCGTTTATGACTAGCGGGTGCATCTTTGGACGCAGCCTTAGGCGGTTTTCGCTTAGGCACATCCTGAGACGCAACCCTTGTGTCGGTTATGGAAGGCGCATCTGAAGACGCGGCCTTTGGTGCGTTGGTTTCTATAAGCGCATCCGACGAACGGGACGCAGCTTGTGGTTTGGTTGGTTCTGTAGAAGTCTCTTTGTCCATGGGTTTGGATGTTAGAGATTCACCGTCGGAGCTCTCCACCCGCCATGGAGCCCTCAGTCGGGGACGTCGCTCGTTCAACGAGCAAACGCCAGAGCTACTCCTTCGGTATAGGATCAACCTAGTAGAAAATTGACGAGCCCGCACGCGACGGAAGATCCCGGGACTGTATACGACACGAGACTATGCCGCAACTCATCCCCAGACCCCACGCCGCGCCGGCTGCCCTCCCCCACTAAGTCGACCCTCGCTTGACATCCCGCTTATGGGATGCCTCAGCCGATTGATCGTGGGTAGCTACCCCACGACCTCCCGTGTAGGAGGAAATCCGGGCCAAAGTAGTGTGTTGTGTGCAACCTGCTCCACTCAACTACCAGGATTCCTTCATCCCTCCGTACGGGTCCCCGCGCACGGCACAAACACGCGGGAGGTCATTGCTGTCCAACATCTGCTCTTGTTCGACGGTGGACACCCAAGGGCATGACCTCGCCACCCCTGAGGTAGATCGCCCGGTAATTTCTGTTACGTCTAATTCGTATGGAATTAGACCAAAAACGGGGCGGCAACCTCGAGAAGGAACATCACCGGACTTGCCTTGAGGATCTACACGACCGTTGCGCTCTCCCTCAAGACCACGCCACCTTACCGCCTCTGAGGGAGGAGGCAAGGTAGGTCTGCGTCTACAAAACCAAGCCAAGCAAGTAAGCAAGCGAAGCGTGTTGTTGGAAGCCAAAACATAAATTTGTAAACGCACAACCCTCCCCTAACCACACCGATGCATGTTTTTAGATAGCTATTTTAGTGTTGCATGAGAAACTGTGGAGTTCTCGCTCCTGAGTGCTACTCATATTTGTTTTTGATCCATCTACCTATACCACTGATTAAAATCCTGTGCTTTACTATCTCATATGTTCACCTATGCTCTGCTGATACCTGAGTTGGAGTTCTGGGGCAGCAATGAATATTTTTGGATAGCTCTTTTAGTGTTGCATGAGAAACCGTGGAGTTCCCGGTCCGGAGTGCCACTCAATTCTTTTTTATATCCATCTTCCTATACCACTGATAAAAATTACGATTTAAATTATCTTATATATTCACCCGTGCTCTGCTGATACCTGAGTCTGAGTTCTGGGATCCTTTGAATGTTTTGGTATAGTTATTTTATAGTTGCAACATGAAACTTGGAGTTTTAAGCTCCTCAGTTGTATACAAACTTTTTTTTATCATCCCAACTTAATCTCTCCTTGAAATCTAGGTTTCTTGTAGTCTATCTTTTTCATAAGGCACTGCTGATAATTTTTAGGGACATCTGCATTCTTTTTGTTTTTTTTTTATGTTCCCGGGGGTCTTGGCTGCTACTAAACTTAGAATCTACTAGAAGCTGCAAATTTATCAGGCGCCTCTTTAAAAAAATATTATCTTTTTCGTGTAGCGGGTAACATTTTCTTTTTTATTTATTTCATGACTTAGGACGGCAGAACCCTTCCGGAAAAGTATAAGGAACTATAGATCTCATCACTGTGTGCCGAAATCAGTTTTAAAATTTAAATTTTGGAAAAAATGATCTGCTGTCGGAAGTTAGCAGAGCATATTTTCATTCGACTTTTTTTCAGGCAAAAACGCCTGAACTATTTTTTTTAAGTATAAGGAACTCAAGAACTCATCCGCATGCCAATAGAACTCACATTTTTTTATGCTCTGCTGGGAAATGATCTGCCAAGTTCACCTACATAAAAACTGTTTGGTCTAGTATATCTATTTAGCATTTGATCTTATAATATGATCTTTTATTATACAGGGTTACTGGTAACTCGACGTATTCCTTGCAGGACGTCATAGTAGGGTTAAAATGCAACGAATTAAGCCACCAAATGTTCTACCGAAATTCAGTAGTTTTTGAATTAGTTAGAGTTTTAGTTTTTTTATGAAATATCCCAGATTAAATCATTTGAAACCAATTTAAAAATGATTTACGGCGCGACTGTACTGAAATTTAAGTTATTATCATAGTTGACGCCGTAGCAGACCTTTGTTAATAATTAAAAGTTCAATAATGCCTAAAACTTTGGCAAATATCACTAACCAAACATTTAATTTTTTGGAATTTTTGCTATTACTTCATAAAAAATGTAGTCTAGTGCAAAAAAAAAATGCTACACCTGGTGTACAAATTACTAAGAAAATATCCTTGTCTTATCAGCTATCCAAAAAGGTATGAAAGTTAATACAAAATCATGGACTACATTATGAAAATCGTTTTTGATTTAGTACAGGCGTGCGTTTCACAAAAAGGTGATTATTCGAAAAATCAAAAACAAAATCGTGAACATTATTATTCTTTTTAATCAATATTAAAAACTTTAATTACACACATTTCACACGTCTTGTTCGATGTGCTGCCCTCGGTTTCGAATACATGTTCTTATTCGCTTCCTTACTTCGGTTTTTGTTATTCTTGATGTTATTGTTGCTCTCATCTGGTCCGCCGCATTTGTAATTCTCTCCCTTAGTTCTTCAATTGAATTTACTGGGGTCACATAAAAGTAAGACGTAAAAGTCTAGCGGCGTCAGATCAGGGCTTCGTTCAGGCCACGGAATCGGCCCACCGCGCCCTATCCATCGGTTTGGATAGTTTTCATCCAGCAATTGTCGAATTGTGATTCGGAAGTGGGCTGGACATCCGTCATGTTGGTAAATCATGTTTGCTCTTCTTTCTTCTGGTACATCCGTGAGCAGTGCTGATAAATGATTTCTGATGAAATCTTCATAAAGTTCCCCATTTAGTGTTCGGGGTAAAAAATGTGGGCCAATTAATTTGTCGTCAATAATACCCATCCAAACATTAAGCGAGAACCTTCGCTGGGATGCGGTTGGTTTCAGTTTTTTAGGGTTTTCTTCTGCTTTCGGTGCCCAGTAATGTAAGTTGTGGTAATTTGTGATACCATCACGATCAAAACATGACTCATCGGTCCACAGAATGTTTTTTAAAAAGTTTTCGCTGTCGGCGTCGGCACTTAGCATAAAACGACAAATTCAAGCCGTCTCGGCGGATCTCCTTCTTCTAATGACTGGACTGGTTGGTAATGGTATGGATGTCGGCCTAACAAGTGAACTACAGACCAGACTTTCCACTGTGACATACCAAGCTCACGCGCTACGATGTTTGTCGATGTATTAGGATCGTCAATAAAACGTTGAAGAATAAGCTCCTCGTCCTCAGCCGTGTATCTCCGGAAACGACCAGTGTCAACTTGCCTGCTTCTTTGGACGCTGCCAGTTTCAGATATTCGCCGATAAGTCGATCCGAAGACACTAACGTGGGGGAGTCGGCGGTTGGGAAAGCGAAGTTGATATTCTCGCCGCGCCTCAGCAGCGTTACCGTCACAAAGTCCGTAACAGTACATTATGTCAGCGTATTCAGGATTAGAATATGCAGCCATAGTCAGCGCTTATGAAGGCACAGCACAGCACAAGAGCAAGATACGCAGCAACAGTTAGGGAAATAGCCAGTAACAAAACACGAGCTTGCGCGACGTAGAGTTGAAACTAACTAACGCTGACGACCAAATTTTGCAAAATCGCACCCGCTGTCATGCCGAGAGAACAATAGCGACCAATCACAAAGCTCCCCGAGTGTTTGGAGTTCAAGCGCAGGTAAAAACTACGAATAATACGAATACGAAACAATAGGTTGACCGTCTCGCAATTTTACCTGCCCCCCATAAAACTCTTCTCTTCCCTGGCACACATGCAAAAGTATTGACATCAATCATACCTTTCAGAATAACTGATAAGACAAGGATATTTTCCTAGTAATTTGTACATCAGGTGTAGTAATTTTTTTTTGCACTAGACTACATTTTTATGAAGTAATAGCAAAAATTACAAAAATTTAAATGTTTGGTTAGTGATATTTGCCAAAGTTTTAGGCAATAATGAACTTTTAATTATTAACAAAGGTCTGCTACGGCGTCAACTATGATAATAACTTAAATTTTAGTACAGTTGCGCCGTAAATCATTTTTAAATTGGTTTCAAATGATTTAATCTGGGATATTTCATAAAAAAAACTAAAACTCTAACTAATTCAAAAACTACTGAATTTCGGTAGAACATTTGGTGGGTTAATTTGTTGCATTTTAACCCTACTATGACGTCCTGCAAGGAATACGTCGAGTTACCAGTAACCCTGTATATGAGACGGCGGGAAACCCAATGCATACCGTCTCTGATTTTTCTGGTATATTTCCTCGTTGGTATATGGTATGGGTAGTTGGTTTTAAATCACACACAACACTTAACTGAAACCATTTATTTTCACTTAAATCTTGTACACGCACTTTGGATTTTCATGGAACAGTGAATCAGATAGTTTGAGTTAAAAGGGAATCTAGGCGCCCATTCCAAAGCTAAAGTAGGTCTCATATGGAGAAGAACGGGCAAGAAACTTCACGGACACTCTTTTGAATCAAAACATTATGTTACAGAGGTTTCTTATTCCACAATTATAATTTTAGTCCTCTAGAACACACTTTCATAGCGATTATTAGCGATACTCTCCGGCCGCCATTCTCGACCACCTCCAGTCGGCTATATGGATTGTAAATTTTGATTGAAAGTCATTTAGTTTTCGTATTAAAATATAACAGTCAGTTATTGACCATAAAACTCTCAATACGCGCCATTTTTTCGGCACAGTAGGTAGCAATGTATCATAAACAAATGTACTGTGTCAAATTACCAAATAGTTAATGACTTTAAAGCCCAAAGACAATAAAAACCATTATTCCTTTATGGTTGTGACTATAATTTTAACTAAGTCATTGTTGTTAGTTTTAAAGATATTCAGCTAGTAATTAAAGCAGCAGTACTCTGAGAGTTTTCTATTACAAACTGGCCAATAGATGGCGTTGATCTCAAGAAAATCAATGGACATTATAATCTTAACAGGTGGGCGCTTTCGCGGCGACATATACCATTAAACAGTGAAAATCAAGCTTTATTTCAACAATATTTCAGATATCTCAAATTGTCGTGTATAAAGAATACTTAATATTTTAAGTTTTACACACGTTTTCCTTATTTAATTAGGACAAATTCTCAAATGTTTACTCCAATCATGGTTTATAAATTTATTTGTACACTGCAACTGCTCGTGGTTATGTCATTTACGAATTTTTAGACCACGATAAAATGCAGGGGGTAAATACTACTCACGCCTTTTTTGCTTTATTTTGTATGAATTAGTAAGAAGTTATAACAGCCTTGTTTGTAAAATAAAACGAAGTGTTAAGTCTGACTGAATACTGTTTTTTTTTTAAATCTTAGTAATGTTAAGCCTCCAGGTAAAATATATTTTAGCGGTGTAATAAAACAAGTAATTATAAAATTGTTACACTACTACCAACATTATATCGATGTTTATCCGAAATAAATTATTTTAATTTGAATTAAACAATTTGTTTCAGTCTTCATCTGAACTGTCGCTTGGCAATAAATTACGGGTATTATTTTCAGCTACCAGATTCCTATTAATAGCTTGATAATGCAATGGAATTGCATTTGTGTCACACGGACTTTTTAAATCTTTGTACAGTTCATTCTTTAATGGTAATTTTTGTTCATAAGAAGTTTTGAGTTCAGGGTCATAATGCATTGATTTGGATTTACGTGTTTTAGAAGAACAATTTGCAGTATCTAAAACAAAATAATCACTTTGCTCGAAATCTTATTAATTTGTAAAATAGTTTACCAGGGGCATCGAAAATAGTTTTGACCTCTTTTAACTTCGATAAGTATAATTTCTCACCTCTTGTGTCTGTGAGCCAATTATTGTTTGAAATTGCTAGGGATACAAATCATAAAACAAATTGTGGGACATTTCAGTCATGCCGAATTTTTATGGACCTTAGCGTTCATGACAATTTCGTATAATTAATTGGTAAGGAGTATTAACAACTTTATTTTTTAAATTATTTTCAACGCAAGCATAGAATTCCCTTCAGTATGACCGGTTTGTAAAAATCTGTGAACTATTTCTAAGTAACGTTATTGACGGCTAGTTTGCTTTCTGAGATAGTGTGATTAGATACATGGAAATAATTTAATGTGCTGTATAACACTTTGCTCAGTTTCATCATTTATCTTATGGGGACGGTTGGCGTGCTTGCCCCGTAAATCCGTTATTTGCTGGTTACCGTGCCGTCACATGGTTGGAGCAGTGGTTAAGCGATAGACTGCTGCGCTGCGTGTCGCAGGTGCGATTACCGCACGGAACAAATATTTGTATGATCTACAAGTAGTTGTTCCGGGTCTGGCTGTTTGTTTATGTGAGTTTAAGCGTTTGTAAACGCACCCACAATATATGAGAAATTCCTAGTGTTAAACTTTCATTAATACCAGCATATTACAGTCTCAGTGCAGCGCAAGGTCTACAACACAATTGTAAATTTATTCATAGATGAGTTTCCCGCTTTCTTTGGACTTTAATAACTTTAGGCTGTTCAACTTCTGTATTGTTCAGGATGTAAAGCCATTGTTTTTCGTGGTCCATATTCCAATAATATTGAAATAGCTCAGATCGCAATTCTTGTGTAAGTTTATCAAAGCACTTCATCTTGCATACGCAAGGGCTACCTAATTTGGAACATTTCCGTAATTTCTTTGTTTTATTACTTTCATATTCAAGACCACTGTTTTTTTGCTTTTTTATTTTTATTTTTAGCCCATTCAAGTGTATTTCTTGTGCTCTTTCTGGATTTGACATTGCTTTCTGAAGTTAGTAAAGCACGTGATGAACTACCATTACTATGTTTCATTGGTTTGATCTGTAGCAATATTTGTAACGCTGACCATTATTAAATTATGATTATTAGAAATTTCAAAGAATTTTCAGATGCAAAACTTGATCTTGGTAGCAACATATTTTGTGAGTGAGTTTTAAATTGTAGGTTGTTAGTGTGATTCGGTACAGTAAGATCTAAATATACGCTATGTTCGTCAGTATCACGAGTATTGTCAATCTCTTCTAGGTAGATTGCAACTGGTTCTATTGTTGTGTAAGTCTCCGCTTGATTTGACATACAAAAAGGCTTACAGCTAATACAACTATTGGGTGAATTGGTTTATTGTGAAGATTGATTGTTTTGGTTACCAGGATTAAGATCTGTCAAATTATTACAATTGTCACCAGCTAATATTGGATGAACACCATCAATGTACTCGCATTGCTCAGAACATCATAATTACTATCAGACTTAAAAATAACAGAAGGAATAGCAATAAAGTCAATAGTATTGTGGCATTTAGACGGAGTGTTGAATTGAAAAAGATTTTCTGATCTCGTTGGGGGCGTAGTACCATCTGTGAGCGCCAACTTTACATCTCGTATCAATGAAGACGACATTGTCATATTAAAACTTCGAATTGGACTAGAATATCTGCTCCGAATCAAACTTGGTGCATACTCAGATACTGCTGGAGAGAAGGGTTCTTAATTTTCTTTCTTTGATACACTTTGTCGGTAGCTCGGTGCAATTGTAGGAGTTCTAAGGATGTGCTTCACTTTCGTCAGATATGTTAAGAGACTCAGTTTCTTCACAACCTAAAATTATAAAATGTTAATGTCAATTTAATTACAGCGATTGACAATATCGTAATTTTATCTTAGTGATAAAGAAAACTCCTACATACTAAAAAAAAAAAAACACAATTTCGAGTAGGACTCGCTTACGAAGGTATAGTTATGTGAGGCTCAACTTATTGTTTTATTATTTGAAACAATGAAGACCATAATAACACGTTATCACTCCTGGACATAGGCCTCCCCAATATTGTTGTCCGCATTTCACGGCTTTGCGCTGCCTGTAGCCAGCGGCTCCCCGCGACCTTCACCATATCGTCCGGGCAGGTTCACATTGAGTCTTAATACAGCTATGTAATAGCGAGGCGTCTCGATGCGTTAATGGTGTGGTTCGGCGCCGCACCGTAATGAATTCGAACTATAAGATGCCACACGAGCGCATCCGGTACGGCACCGCAGCGCAACGCTTACCGCAGTTTACCGCGCTGTTTACCACGGTGTGGGTCGTGTGGCTCTAACAAACAAACCGATCTAGATGAAGGACAGTGGGGGGTAGTACTTACCTAATGGTTAATAATTAAACATCATATTTATCGATGAGAAAGTACTTAATTATCAGCTATTTGTCAGATACCTAGACTTCATTATTGTCCTATTACTATTACGTTAGTACATTACATTAGAATATTATTACATTGACCACATAATAGACAAACTGCAATAAATAAACTTCAGTAGGTACTTACATACAAAATCCAGCATCTTATTTCTTTTTAGTAGTTAATACATCTCCGAAACACTATCAAATTTTAACCCAGTTAGACGCAAATACAAAATGCACTCCGAGCAAAATATTCAATATTATGTATAACTAAAGCTTCTTACACATACAAAATTCGTTTGTTATGCGAAAATACAACAATTACGTGCTGTTATCACTGAGCGACGCGTGAGTTATGAAAGGCAAATAAGCAATCCCCTCGCGCGTATGTGCTGTAAGGATGAATGTATCGGACCTTAGGCCCGTTCGTGTGACGCGTTCGTGATTACTTCCTGCGCAATAACTAATATTTGAGTGGAAAAAAGGCGTAAGCATGATTACTTTTGATTTGATTCGCAACTGCGAACCCGTTAAAGTGAATACTGCTTATTTCGTTTTATGTTTTATAAATCATAGTGGGACTTAATTGTAGTTACTTATAAAAAATTAGCTTATAAATATGTAATCAAGATAGCTTTGGGTTTACAGATTCTTTATTTATTCTAGAAGAACATACATTGTTCACTTAGCGAATAAATACATTATTAAAGTAGGTGTAGTCCAAACAGTTTTGATTTGTTAAGGTAGGTAGTTACGAATATGTAGAAATCTTATTGTGTGTAAGACTAACATTATGTAGTTTAGTATTGTTTGTGACGTACTGCTTGAGTTTGGCTTTAATTGTGTTGAGAGAAGATGTGTTCCTGATATCTGCCGGTAGATTATTATAAAGTTGAACGCCTTCGTATTTTATATTTTTTCTGCCATATTGCGTCCGCGGGGCGCGCGTCTGTAGTTGGTTAGGGTTCCTTTGGCTGTATTTGGATATTTTCGTGTGGAAGGATAATTGTGTGTGTATGGTTTTGTTAAGGATTTTTCTAATGAGAACGCAGGAATTAAATGTGTAAAGTTGATGAATGCTCATTAGTTTGGTGTTTTTGTATAGCTCGGATGTAGGTGTGTGATAATCGTAGCTAAACAGAAGTTTGATTATTTTATTTTGTGCTATTTGAAGATCTTTTATAGTAGATTTTGTGGCACATCCCCAGATTTCGATTAGACAATATATGTGTGAGCGAACCAGTGAGTTGTAAATATTGAAGCGGATTTTTTGGAATGTTATTTATGTACCCGCGCATTGATCCCATTAGCGAAGTTATTTTTGATTTTATGTAATCAATATGCGCTTGCCAAGTGAGTTTGTAATGTAACCTTAGTCCGAGGTATTTTTCACAATTACTTTTGATGATTTTAGTGTTGTTTATGTGTAAAGCTGGGTGGTCAGGGACCTTTTTTTATTTTTAGCTGAGAATATCATGTACGATGTTTTGGATGCATTTATAATAAGTAGATTAGAGCTAAACCAGTTATACAATATGTCCAAGTTTTTTGGAGCGTCAACTATAATGGCGTTTATGTTGGTACCGAAGTAGAAGAGGCAAGTATCGTCGGCGTACAAAGTTAGTTGTCCAGTTAGGCCTAAGTCTTTAATATTATTTATATATATAGCAAATAAGAGGGGGGATAACAAAGATCCTTGAGGAACACCAAATTCTATGGGAGATTCTCCACTCATCGCGTTTCCTATTTTAACTACTTGTTTTCTGTTGTCTAGGTATGAGGAAATGATATTGTACATTTCTCCGGTGATACCAATGCTTTTTAGCTTTAATAATATGATTTTATGCGACACCGTGTCAAAAGCCTTTTTTAGGCCAATAAAAACTTTCTACATTACAATAGCTTTGTAGATGTCAGTTATAATATTTATCGTTTGTTTATCGTTTGATTATTTTTATTTGTGATGGGATGTAATCAGTATTACTTTATGAGCTTTGTTTTTTTTTAGGCATACGAAGTCATTTTAGAAAGTACGTTTCCAAATTTCAGCTTGTTATAGGGAAACAAATAGGTAAGTAACATTAAGTATATTTTTGTCAAACTTTATGTAGTTAAGTCGGTTTATGGACATTTTTATCTGAAAAAATGTAAAACTCATGTGACGCGACAAATGTCTTCTGTATAATGGCTTAATTTTCCGTCAGATCTTAACGGACAAATTGAGCATTGTGTATCTTTATCGGCGCTATATTCCTCATTTTTCCAGTCTGTTTACCAGCCGTCTACCTTAACTCCCCGATGGTCACCACCAAATAATAATTCGGATTGGTGTGATTTATTACACCATATCTATTTTGACGTAATTGTTATTAAAAGAGAATTAAAAGAACTAGATCCTTCCAGGGGTCCAGGACCAGATGGACTACCCGCAGTGTTTCTTAAGCACACTGCTGAATCAATATGTGAACTTGTAGGAGCCAATGGTTGTAGGCACCGTACACTATTACTTTCATTATGTTGATGTAGTTATGGAGCACACAGAAAGAACCACAAGTTTAGTAAAAAGTATATTAAAATGTAGAAAGTTCACAAGTTAGAAGTGTTAGCGATTCTTTCTCTTGACTTGTGGTTAATTCCACAGTTATTGTATGACTCGATCTGCCTCGTGTAAAGCGCTCTTAAGGGGACAGTTTGCGCGGGCTCGAACTCACTGGTGGGCCTGGCTAAAAATCACGCTGTCTCACCAGGCTTCGTATCCAACAGAGATAGTATCAGTGGTGAGCAGTTAGACGCTAGTCTACACGCACAACGTTATTGAGTGAGATGCAGGATCATTTTTAGCAAAAAAAACGCGAAAAAATTAAGAAAAGTCCTTCAGAAGATCGTGTTTTATGAAAAAACCACTGCATAAATCAATGACCAATAAACTTAATTGAACTTATCGATAATTGAACTTTATGGGTACTGTCTTGGTTTTCGAGATTTTACACTCCTTTTATTACTTAAATACGTTCAAAGTTCGATTAAATTAGCAAGAAAAACGAATCTTTGTTGGCTCATAACTTTTTAATGGCTTTTTATTTTAGTATTCTGTTTCCGTACAAACAATAATAATAACGAGACAAAACCATACCATGTTTAATTTTTGATGTACTATCAAGAATCACTAATGCAGTCGCATACTAAGGGCTATATTGCTATGAAGTGGCGGTCCAGGCCGTACCTACAGCTGTGTGTATAAGTGATGTATTAACACAAAACTCACCGCTGCACTCACACACTGGCGTTACTCTCTGTATTTTATATATACCGTCGGCGACGACAGACATGACCTTGGTCGGTTCATACCATTGCTAAAATTTACTTGTTTAATTTGAGTTCCGGTAGCGTGCAGCGTATCGTCTTGGATTAAGAAACTCATAGGTCTGGGTTCAAATCTCGCGATGAAGCTTTAATTTTTCTTTTCAACAATCATCTTCATCTGTTCTTTTATTATTCGATTTATTAAGATACCAGAATAATAATGCAACATTTTTTATTATTACTCGTATTGTTATTTAAATAAAGGTTTACCAATAATAAATGATTACAAAATGTTTATTCGTTATAACTTCATGAAGAATGTATAAAAATAACTAGTAATAACTTCTTGTTAAAACAGTTTATTTTCTCATAAAGAACAATTTATTGAAGTAAATAAGCTAGTTGGTGAACTATGATAATCAGGCTATTGTATCTTAGTAATATAATAATATTGTGCTGATTACTACTGTGTGTCGGTTCTCTAAATAAATCACAATATTCTACAAAAATCTACCCACGTAAAAGTAACAAATGCAGACAAGTTGTCACAATACAATTAAATGACTCAGTAGTACTACTTTTATTCTACTGCGAGTGAGTTCGTTCTAACTCAAACCTCAAAGTTAACAAATCGTATTTAATAGGACTTAAAGAGGTTATAGCTTAAGTGTTCATTTTCATTCCGAAAAGAAGATTGAAACTAAACCTCAAATTAATCCAGATTACGGATAAGACAAAATATTATTTGAATATTACTAAAATAAATAAATATTTGTAATTTATAACTTAATGTTAATGTTTTTTTCGTTAACTATGTTTTTTGAGCTGATTCTCGAGCTGGTTTTCGATGATGTGAACCTTCTGCGTGGAGTGCACGGCGCACGGTTCGTAAAGATGTGTCGAATAATTCGGCAAAATGTCTTGTCGTTTTGAAACCACTTGTTTCATATTCGCTGAACGTGTGCCTGTTATAGGAGCTGGGGTCTTCCACTTTGCTTTCCACGGGCAAGGCTACCGCCTTCCTCATATCTTTTCACCCACTGACTCACAGTATTTCACTAAAACAAAAAAGGGGTACTGTTAGGCTACTAAGCAAAATACACACTTTATGTATTACCTACTATTTAGAAACAAAATTATTTAAAACGGCAATTTCACATAGATTTTAAGTTTATTGTTATTTTCATCGTTCTACAATCTAGAAAATAAATTTACATTGAAATTTTATATTTTTATTCTATTTAGACATTGTGATATTTATAAAACGTTTAAAAATAACTACAAGGATCAGCAGTTATACTTTAATTAAATAAATGTTTAATATTATTTAAATCATAATACTCACACTCAGTCCGGTTTCATCACATAGGTATTTGTGATATAGGTATTAAGTCCACTTTTATGCAGCGCAATAATATTCGCTTTCATTTCTTTATTTAAATTTGCTTACATTTTAAAATGAATTAGAAGAACGCTAATAGATGAAACACACGTCACTGGCACACAATATCAACCAACACCGTTCTATAAGTCGCGGTGAATGAGTCGTAAATCATTTAAATTTATTTAGGTTTCTGTGGGTATAATGATAAAGTTTTACGAGTTTAGTGAATAAGAAGAACAGAACAAGAAACAATAAGTACTCAAAAGTGATTTTTAAAACAATAAAAAGACTATCACACAGCGAGTGGGATTCGAAACCGAGACTCGCTGCGCTCAAACGCGATAATCAAGTGCGCTAACCGCTCAGCTATCATGCCATTTGCTTTAACGGTTGAATTTAGGAAATAGATTCATTTATAAACGTATGAGAGTGTGTGTTTATAGTATTATAGCCTATAGAAATTGCTTATTATAAGAAGGTCGTAAGTTAAAGCGAAGTGTTAATCTATTGCTTTTTGAGATTGGGGCACCATTAGTGGAGGCTACTGTACATAGTCAAACAGTGGAGTAAAACCCTCCCGAAGTTTGTATGGAAAAAATGTGGAAAAGTGTCACCTTAATATAGCGTAATATTTGTGACGCACGACATCCAAGTAGGTTGCTGCGTTCGCAAAGTAAATGAACGGTTGATGAGACCGTACATGTTGGTAGCCCCACAAAGATGTGATGAAAATTATTGATAGATACTCATGCATGGCTCTCCATGGCTCGCCGTGTGAATGTTTTCTTCTTGCGGTATCGGTTGCATTTCAATCTCTTCAAGCTGATTGTTCGTAGCTAATGGCTCTTAGTTATGCAGCGACAGGATGGTCCGTATCTCTTTGCGAACCACCCCACAGAGACAATGATGATTACTCCCACAATGGTATAAGAGACGGCATATTGGTGTGTGTCATGAGTGGAGGTGGTTGATGGGAGGTGGTTCTCTTGCGTTTTCATAACAGCTAATCACTTGTCGATTTCCTCCCATTCTGCAGTTTCTTGCAACATCACGTGAGACATATTATGTGTTATGTTCACAATGTTATTTACCATCGAGTTAACCGACGGTATGTTCATGGAAAGATCCATCTTCATGTTACTGTTGAATTGGTTATTCGAGTGAATCTTCAAGAAACGAAGGATCAAAAAAATCAAATCACTTACGAAACAGCCGAAAAAGTGTTTATGGATTTTGTAGCACATGATGATGCGTCTAGTTCTTGTTTCATCATTGAGAAATCTGTGCACTTTTTGAAATGTTAAGACAAACTCGATATAACTTTTGGTTGGAATGATTCCGGTGAATAAATTAATGGCGAATCCCAAGCAATTGCTAACCCAGTCATAAGAGGCAGATATCTACATATACGTCGTGTCTTCTAGATATTGTTGATAAAAGAATTGCTTAGAGCAGCGATAAACGGTTGACAAACTAAACGCCAGTGCTCCAACAATTGACACAAACTTGGAGACTGCACTATTTGGAGTTATAACGTTGTCTTTGATGCGATAGTTAGGACATAACGTGAGATAGTGAAAGAGATTAAACGGCAGTAGCATTGACTGCACATCTTTATCCACGGTGTTATATAAAGGAACGTTCACAGTATGGTCTTTAACGAAAATACGTTGTTTCTTTATTTTTAATAGACAGTTTTTTTGTAGCTTCCTGGCGCACAATTGGTAGAATAATCGATGGTCATGATATTAAATGAACATATCAATGTCATTAAGTTAAAGGAATTATTGGTTTAATATTTCAAGGTTTCTCATATACAATAACAACAATATCTTAAGTGCACCTGTAGAGCATATCACTCATTTTAGCATAATTATATTCATCATTATGAAACATATTGACTACAGACTACCGAACCCTTAAAACCGTTCATATTAACAAATGACTTACTTAGTTAAATTTGGTGTACAGCATAATAATTATGTAACACACTATCAATCATAATCTGAATCATTTTGAAGAATATTGCAAATTCATTGTTTCAAATGTTCAATGTAAATAACACAATTAATGTTGTTGAATTGACAAAACAAAAGTGAAAAATAACTTTAATTTCGGAAGGCGGTGACCAGAAATTAATAAAATAGGTACATACATATCAAAAGTCACCGACTTCCGAAATTATTTTTCACTTTCTAGTGTTTTTTTGGAAGTCGGTTGTTTTTTTTTTTTTGGAAAGAAGTTTTTGTTTTTCACTTTTTAGCTATGATACCTAGACAACACCAATTCGAAATTTCATCATCCTTGGGGTCAACATAATGCATATTTATGCGATAGCAGCAATCGCGGTTAATTTGCTGTCTTTTTTCGAAGAGTTCCGTTGTCGGTCTCCGAAACGCATCATCAGATCTATATGAAATTTAAATGGGACCATTTCGGAATAAACTAATTCCAAAAAAAAAAAGCAAATCGGTTTATATACGACGGAGTTATGCCCGAACCTCCAACTCCTAACCGTTAAAGAGTTGTACCTTCCTTCATCAGCTCAGCGTCATGAGATGATGATGACCATACGTAAATGTCTCAATAGCTTTAGAAAACATTTGAAAAACATTGTATTAACAATGTTTTTAATACCTACAAATTTAGAGGGTTGCCCTCGATTTCCCTGGGATTCCATCATCAGATCCTGATTTGGTGCCAATGGGACCACCTCAGGAGTATACTCTTTCAAATAAAAAAAGAATTTTGAGAATCGGTCCACAAATGAGGGAGAAATCGGGGAACATACATTTAAAAAAAATACGTACGGTGGAACAGAGGCTTGGGGCTAAGTAACAATAGCTGCGCGGGTCGATCGATCAGGTTAAGCTACGCTTGCCGCGGTTGGTCATCTTTACATACCAAGACCCCTCCGTGCCTCGGAAAGCACGTTAAGCCGTTGGTCCCGGCTGTCATTTGTGGATCTTTGACAGTCGTTACGGGTCGTCAGAAGCCCGAAAGTCTGACAACCAGTCTTACCAAGGGGTATCGTATTACCCAATAACTGGGTTGTGGAGGTCAGATAGGCAGTCGCTCCATGTAAAATACTGGTACTCAACTGCATCCGGTTAGACTGGAAGCCGACCCCAACATAATTGGGAAAAGGCTAGGCAGATGATGATGATATTTAGTCAATGTGAAATAAAAATTATATTTTGAAAAACATTTATTTAAAAATCATCAGCGTCAGGCCATGGATAAAATAAATAAAAACTATTCCACTGCAACGCAAAGTTCAGTACAATCTTAGCCCGAATTCTGTTAAAACATTTTCCCAGAATTGTATTTCCTCGTCATCCGGTGCATTACCGGATTGCAATTCGTTGCCTATGTCAAGGTATTCTTGGTTTTCAAGGGAATATGGAGTCCAATTTGCGCCCAAAGAGTCATCCGGAGTTGGGTTTCTAAAATAGAAATGACAGAAAGTTGCATTATTTGAGTCTAAAAATAACGATTGCAATTATTGCAAGTCGTACATTCAAATGTACCTATCTAGTAGTAGCGAAAACTCCTAGTTGGTTGAAAATTATTGTAGTGATGACGCTTTGTGAGAATAAAGTTGGTGCATTTGTATTCGTTAAATACTTTTAATGTCAGCATCAGGTGGACATGGTTGTTACTTTTAAAGTATTAACGTTGGATCGATCGGGATTCGGTTCGTTCCGTCCAAAATCTGGTTATCTAGAGAGCAGTCTGACTACAATATTATATAAACTAACTTTTCAATGAAGTCACTAGAAAACCAGCGTCAGACACATCAGTCTGTCTGGCATTAATGCTGAAATGAACCATTTTGGCGCAGCCGTGAGGCACACTGTTACTGTACTTGTTTATTTTCACTTTTATTTGTTATAATAAATGGTATTCTTTCTTTCTTATGAGTATACATATATCTATACTTTTGTGCAGAGCCAACCATGTCCGCTGTAAGGTTAGTTGTTCGGTTGTCTGTTTATACCATTGCTAACAATCTGGAATTTGAGCGACAGTTTTTATTGATTCAACCTAAAAAGGAAACTAAAAGTGTCTTAACCTTACCCGTATTTAGCGAAATTAGTCCACAGTTTTGTGACTTTCTCAATATGGTGGAACTCAATAGAGTTCATATCAATTAAAGGCTGTTCTCTCGCACTAAATAGATACATTAAGTCATCACTATGGGCAACAACTGGCTTATCTCCAACTAAATGGCCTATCCCCATTAATTCAGAAACAATATTTAGTTCAGATGTGCACGTGAATTTGTACAAAAATATTTTGTTCTTCTGAGAGTGAGCACATATCTTTGCCCACCTCATCGTGGGGAATACGAATACGTCCATGGCATAGTACTTTGATAACTTCTCCCAATCATCTGGTATTGAAATCTCATTCTGGAAATAATATTCTTTGATTTTTGTCCCCAGTTCTAATTGTTTATTTACTGATAAATCGAGAGACAATGGATAGGAAACAAAGAACTGTGGGTAGTTTATAGCTTGATGTAGGCTTTCTTCGACATCGCCAAAGATACCTATACCCATCAGACCTTCATTGGCAGTATAGCCTATCATAATATCGACTCCCTCGTGAACACCATTTGATACAACATCGAGCATATCTCCATGGTAAAATCTTTCGTTGTTTCCAAATTCTTTTTCATCAGCCACGCTAAAATAAACTTCAACATTGGTCCTTACTTTTTCGGAATAAGTTATAGGAACCACGGCTTGTATAAGTGAATCGGCTGGTTGATGTTTTAAGAATTCGTATACTTCTTTAACGTCATCAGAATAGAATCCTAATTGTCTTGCCAATGCGAAGCCTCTTTCACGTGGTTTGTATGCTTGTGCCCAGTAAGAAATACTGACGCCACTCTGTACAATGGCTCTCTCGAATAAACCCTTTGACATTGGTGATATTAAGTGATAAGAGACACTGGCCGCACCAGCACTCTCACCAAAAATGGTTATATTCTTTGAATCGCCACCGAAATTGGCGATATTCTTCTTCACCCATTTGAGGGCTTCTACTTGGTCCTTCATACCAGCATTTCCAGGCACATCTTCTGTGTCTAAGCAAAGAAAACCAAACACTTCAAGTCGGTAGTTAATCGTGACAAGTATAACATCTTGTCTTACGAGAAACTTAGGACCGTATTCGTCATCATCTCCAGAACCAGATACGAAACCTCCTCCATGTATCCAGACCATTACAGGCAGTGGCGTGTCCGGTTTGACGTCTGGTGTGTATACGTTTAGATACAAACAGTCTTCACTACCACTTCGTTTTTTATTATCAATATCAACGAACAGTTCGTACTGAGCGCACTTGGAAGCAAATTCTTTTGCGTTACGAACTCCCTCCCACGGTGTTGAAGGTTGTGGGGCCTGTGAAGCAAATAAATAGTGTTTTAGTGAACAAGAAAGAACAACAAGAAATCAGTTGTCTAATATGTCGAAAGCGGATGCGGCCACTAGGCCACTAGGCCGCATCCGCTTTTGACATACTTTAGATACATTTTGCTATTTTTTTTTATCATTGTTTCGTTTTCACATTCACGGAGAGCGAAAAAAAAAAATGGCAATGGTAAATAAAGAATTATTCCGTTTCTTGAAATTGGTAACTGGTTTATGCAGATTCTTTTTTCAATAATGTGCTAATTTTTTTTATTGAACTTATTACTTCACACCGGTGTTTTCCCCGAAAGGTTATGTAGAAGCGTATGTAATAGTAGGTAAGTAAACCCTCATTTCGCTAGTTTATTTTTACACTCATATAATTGGGGGCAATCTTAATGCAATTAATTTAGGCCTAATTCCAGAGACCGCGCTGCTTCTGAGAATTTCCTAATGGAAAAAAGCCAATTAGACTTAAGCAGACTTACGGATCGAATACACACCCTACTCAGCGTCACGGTTGCGATCACTGGACCTAGGACGCAGTCATTCTGAATGTTGATAGATCTTTACCTTGAACCTCAGTTCTCCGAGTGGCGGCTGCGCGTACGGTATCCCCTTGAAGCTGTAGTACGTGCCACCGTATTCGTTATGTACCAGCTCTCCCTCCAGTAAGCCTTCGCTTACTCTCACTTGCACCATCGTCGTCGACGAATTCACACTCAGTACCACAAACAACAACACGATACTAATTAGTAATGCCATTTTCATCAGAAAATGTTATGTTTTCACTGTTTAATTACAATTGTAGTATGCATAACGTTGATTTTTACAACTTAGTATTCTGTTATTTTTACATGTGAGTACTGGATCAATTTAAAGATATGTGCAGCTAAGCGTGGCCGTGTGAAAATATAAGTAAGATTTCAATTTTTTTCGATATCTGGTATAAGATATCGTATCATACTTATATAAATACACATGACTTCAATATCGATCTTAAATTGGTAACAGCGCCGACAAGATGTTTTGATAGAGATAAAAAGATGATAGTGATAATAATTCATGGTGTCAATTGACAATCCAGATAAAACTGTTTCCATCCGGAAAAATAACCAAATATTGATGAAATTTTCCTCGAACTTTTTGTATTATTTAATAACAAAACAACACACGCAAAACCTTTAATTATACTAGAATTACAGAAATGCGAACTGCAGTAACACAACGGTATGGTTTATTTTTTATTTTTTTGGTTGGGAAATCATCAAATAACTTCTCCCGCTCTGGGCGGAGCAGGAGGGCGTGTCAGACTTTTACTGACTAAAACCCACCCATGTTCCCTCAGTAGCCCGTATGCCAGGGGCTGTGGTATCTCTTTCGAACAAACCCGCACCCCTCGCAGGCATCGGACCTTGCGGGCCCCATCAAATTGTGCTAACATCTTATTGAGGCGCGCGTGGCAACGCGCCGTTGACTTGGGCTTGGTCCTTACCGGACAGCGAGCTACCCAATACTCGCCGTCCGCAAGCCCTTGCTTACGGTGGCCGGAAATCGGCCTGGGATTCCCGACGCCCAGGGCGTCTCCGTATCCTGCGGCGGCTAGGGTCGCGAGGGCGCATAGACTGCCTCTCCCTCACGTGCGCCGCCTCCCTCTTCGCGAGCATCACTGCTTCGCTGAAGGAGGTGACGGCTACCCATGCCCTCTCGCTCCGTACCATGGCCTGGACCAGGGCCGGACGCGAGAGATCGCCGCCGCCGATCGCCTCCACGAGGACACGGCGGTGCTCCACCCAAGCCGGGCAGACCGCCACCATGTGCCCCACCGTCTCCTCAGGCCGATCTTCGCAGTGGAAATACCCGGGCGTTTCCTCCCGCCCTATCCGAAACAGGAACCTCCCGAAACAACCGTGTCTGGTGAGGACCTGCGTCAGGCGGAAGGTGAGGACGCCATGCCACCTCTCAAGCCACTCCTCAAAGAGGAGACTTACCGCCGCAATCGTGGCGTGCCCAGTACTGGGTTGTGACAATCGCACTCTCCATGTCGCCATGAGATCCCGCCGGAGCTCTGTCCGTTGTGCCGCGATTTCCCGCGGCAGTGGAGTTACGCCCCGGCGTTTGGCCTCCTCGTGCCACTCCCACATTTGCTCGAGGACCTTTGCCTCCAGATCCCATGGCGGTAATCCGGCAACAACGGTATGGTTCGTGAGAAGCGATGCCAGGTGCAACACTAGGGACAAACCTACGTAAAACAGTCTACAGGCGCGCATCTTACTGAAAGATGCGCGGTGCATGCGCTTCACGGTCTTGCATAACTTCTTGTCTTTGTTTGTAATTGATAGAATACATCATTAGTTGCTTCAATGTTGGTTTGTTCGTCAGTTACGTTTGTTAAAGTTTACTTGAACTCCACATACTTGTACAATTGGACATCACAATTTAAGCACATGTGTCCTGAGAATCCTCCACAGCTATATTGAACGCCTCGCAGTACAGACTCAATGTAATTTGTAACATCAAGTTTTTATTAACCAAAGACAACGCTGCTACATACTGAAATAACACCCCTCTCTTTTTGCGTCGGGGGTTAAAAATAACACAAATGTTACCATCATTACTTGACATTAAGAGGAAATGAGAATTGGCAGTGAATTATGGGTAGGGCAGATGGCAGATAAAGCCTAATAGCCATAAGATTATAAACCAATGGAAAGAGCTTTTCAATTAGAATCTTTGCTTCTTACGAGACTTTTGTCTATTGTTAGTCAGTTCGGAGTTAAAGACCTGTATAGATTACTAGTTGGGCCCCAAAGTTTGCAGTAGTACAATATTATGCATGACTGCCTACACTTCGGGAAATTCAGGCGTGAGGGTTCGGCAGAGGTGTGCCTACTATATACCCATATTTCTCCAGTCATGTTCAGTCCCATTTAAAAGGGAGGATTATTGTTATCAAAGGGGCACAAATCCAGACGCCGCGCCGCACCGGGCTATAATGATACAAGTACTCCAGGATCAATGAAATATATACGGTATTGACAGGTTTGGCAACTTGAACGTTCTGTCCGACCGACTCTTAGAATATTTTATCCTAAATAGGAGATCATTTTTTTTTATGGACGTTGGTAGCCTTTCAAGATGATGTTTGAAATGCACAGTACTCATAACAGATCATTATTTGATGAAATACCAGATTTTAATTGATACTTAATTACTCACATTTATGGCTCTACATCTGTAAACGGAAAACCAATGTTTATGGATTTTCATAAATCTTAACGCCATCGGGCGTTGGGGTAAGTTAGTCCAATATCCTGATGTGTGTGGCACCGATTATATTTCAAAATTTTGCGTTGGGTTGAAATCTCCCTATAGTACTTTATTTTTTTCTGTAACATCACAGCGAGCTCCATCAGAATACGAGAGCTGCGACACTTTTTGAATATTGCAGCATCATGCTGAGATACCGGCCGGTATACTGAGTTAGGGGCCTATTGACCTCATAGAGGACTTTATTTTCATTTTAGTTTTTAAATTTAATTTTAATTTTATACTGTGTAGTTAAGTTTGTGATATTTCTGTGCGAGTCTAATAAATACTTTTTCTTTACTCCCCATTACGCCAGTTCTATTTAAGTCCCATGTACAGACGCCAGCACATCAAGCTACCCAAATCTGTCTGATTTCTTTGATAGATTTTCATCTTTATTCTTTAAGCATAGGATTCATGTTAAATTGGGAAAAATTTACAGTTTGAGGTAGCTTGATGTGCTGGCGTCTGTACTATTGCCACCAGTCTGGACCGATCTGGGAATCGGACCCAGGACTTACCGCTGAAGTAGTGCTTGCTATTTACAGAACTAAAAAAAAACATTTCATATGCTACTAGTATGGTTCCGTGCGGTGCCGTACGTAAAAGAATAGCACCATCCCATTTCCTCGCGTGGGTGTCGTAGAAGGCGACTAAGGGACTTACTAGAGAACGGGCAGCAGCGTTTTCTATGCATTTTACCACCATACTGGGATCGCCAACCCGCCTACCAAGCTTGGCGATTATGGCAATACCTCCGCTTATGTCCAGCAATGGACGTCTTTCGGCTGAAATGATGATGATGACGATAATGATGTTTTTATATTAGCCTGTATTTGTTTGCTTTTAGTTAATTTTATGTTAATTAGTTTGTATGTTAAATGGATTTGCTCATGGCTAAGCGTGAACAGCCGAACGGGTCGATCGATGAGGTTAAGATACGCTTGCCGCGGTAGGTCCGTAGATGACCATCTTTACATACTAAGACCCGTGCCTCGGAAAAGCACGTTAAGCCGTTGGTCCCGGCTGTCATTCGTAAATCATTGACAGTCGTTTCGGGTCGTATGGTATTACCTAGTGACCGGGTTGTGGAAATCAGGTGGGCAGTCCTACCTACTATTGAATAGACTTAAGTTCTTCTAACTTAACAGACAGCTGTGGTGCTGGGGAGTTTGTTCCGCCACTTCTTCTTCCCAGCTAAAGCACTAGGAAGTGGTGTAGGACGGGCGTTTTGGGGGACTGTCTTATGTAATTTTGACGTTCAAAAAGCGTTGAATCTCAGCTTAGTTTGAATTAATGACTTGATTGATTTTATAGTCACCTCATAAAATTTTTGGTGTTAATCTGCAACCGGTTAGATGCGAAGCCGATCTCAACTCAGTTGATGAAAGGCACGCAGATTAATTAAATTTTTATGTCATATTGACACTACTTGCTTTTGATTTAGTAACGACATCGGACAAGCACAATTAATTGATCAATGGTTGAATCTTCGTCTTGTTGATTAATGACATAATAATATTATTGTGATCAATCAACTAAAATGACAACACACAAGTTCGATTGATTTGTGTTGCTGAAATTATTAACAATAGCAGAACAATATTATTAATTTTCTAATGGTTTTTTTCAGCAGAAAGGTTTAAATCTTACTTGTGTATGTTATTATTTATTCAATTGAATCTTGTATTCTTAGTATTACATTGAGAAACCTCTTCACTACCTACAAATTATAAATCAGCGTCCCCCCGCGTCTGTCTGTCTCATCGCGATAAACTCAAAAACTACTTAGCAGGTTTTCATGCGGTTTTCACAGCACACAACAGACAGACAGACAAACACAGTGACAGACAGAGAGTGTCGGATAGAGTGATTCACGAGGAAGGTTTTTTTTTTTTCTTTTTTTTTGGGTGGGAAATCATCGAATGACTTCTCCTGCTGAGTAGAGCAGGAGGGCGTGTCAGACTTTTACTGACTAAAACCCACCCGTGTTCCCTCAGTAGCCCGTATGCCAGGGGCCGTGGTATCTCTTTCGAACAAACCCGCACCCCTGGCAGGCATCGGCCCTTGCGGACCCCACCTGTGGTTGCTGACATCTTTGACGGCGCGCGTGTGGAACACAACGCGCCGTCCCGTCTACCACTTTTCGGCGGCAGGGGATAGGGAGAGCGGCCAACGCTATACCGACACTCCTCTTCCCCTGCGGCCCCACCGCGTCCGCCATCAAACGGTGGCGGCCCCGTCCAGGCCACGGAAGGGAAGAGCGCTGCTCAGAAGCACCGGCACTCCTCCTCTACCGCAGCCCGTAACCCTCAGCCGCGATGCCTCCCATTCGACATCGCGGCCCACCTCAGTTGCGGTGCACCTCATCGCAACCTACTTTTTGGCCGCTACGTCAATGGCTTGAAGGCAAAAACCCTGACGAGCGGCCCCACCCTTGGGTTCCTCTTGGCTTCACCGTGGGTGGGAGACCACGGTTACTGAGCCCCCCCGCAACGACAATGCAGGAACCCGCTCGGGGGGGTCACGAGGAAGGTTTAGGTGTATACTTTGTTAAGGCTAGGTTGTTCCGGCCTGTGGGCCTTTGAAACGCTACCTCCGCCTCCCCCAAATGCAGAACCACGTATTTATTGACGATGATCTGTCAACTATTTAGCAAAAAATCCATGCTGATATCGGAGTCAATCTACGACGACATAGGTGACAATAACAACTCTAACTAAAAGCGTTTATCAGGTACTAAACGTATGCGAAAATCTGATCCCCAGTATCGTGGCGGTATTGGAATCGGCTAATGTGCTGTGTTGTATCTAATGTAATTGTTAATGTAATGTAAATCAACTAGTTTCGAATGAAAATGTAGAAATGTATTTTCATTCAAAACTAGCTTTTGCCTGAGGCTGGTAGTTCCAGAAATAGCGATTTCAAACATTTATAAAAAAACCCTTCAGCTTTACTATTATTATGATTGCTACGAGTTTTGACCTCAGGACTAGCTGCTTCTCACAAGGAAAACTGTACGTCAATTGATCCCGCGACACCAGTCCTGTTTCTTTGTATATTTAGGCTGATAAGAGCAAATGTACTATTGTGACGTAGTTGTGTACAGGGAAATTTTTATAATGTGGCACAATAGTGGTGTCTTACGACTTCCACGCGAACGAAGTCACGAGCAGAAGCTAGTTACAGATACATAGGGTTTTTCGGCTGTAAGGTGAAAATGAAAAATTGCAATGGTTTCATTTGGAAATCATGCTTCCAGACCTTTCAACCAGAGAATTTCCAGACAAGTGTTATTTGTCAATGAATTCGAACTGAAGGAACACGGGTGGGTTTTAGTCAGTAAAAGTCTGAAACGCCCTAGCTCCGCCCAGAGCGGGAGAAGTCATTTGATGATTTCCCATCCAAAACAAAAAAAAAAAAACCTCTGTGCATTTTTGTTCTTTGAGAAAATAAATGTCTTTAAATCGAAATCATGCTATCAGACCGGTTAAGGCTAAGCGTAAGTTGTCAGTGAATTCAAGAATTTATCAAGTAGACAAGCCTTACATCCAACGGTATTTCTCTTCGTCAAAATGGTAGATTTTCATACAAATTTTCATCCACTATTTTCTTTACATCTTTAGTGGCAGAATTTTCAAAGATCCTGATTTTTAGATTTTTATTAAGTAGAATACGCTAAAAATGGTCGTACTGTTTCGGTTACACTGTAACCATATCCTTTTGTTTTTGGTGTTTGCCAACGCTCAGAAAGAACCGTAAATATTGTGAGCTACTTATGAAGGAACAATTGCCGTACTTTATTGTCTAGTGACGTACCTACTGCTCCAGCTATAATTTATCGAAACTATTATTTTAGGACATCAACATTATAATTTTTTAATCACGGATTCGAGAAAAATTCTTGTATTGCTAGCTCCGCTATTCGAGAAATATCAATAATGTTGTTATCGTGTTGCTTACATTTGGTCGTGTACCCTTAGCACTTTTGTCTGAGCATTTTTTTTCCTATTTTGTCAGACTGAAAGTTCTTTATATTATTAGTATACAATCGACAACTAGACTTATTGTTTATTATGTAATATTATCTAATGCAGGATATGTTAGTAGCGAACACAGTTCGGTGCAGAGAAATGTTATAGTTGGTATGGATGAAACTGATTAAAACTGATTAAAGTTAAAACTTGATGGGAAGAAACTAGATGCTATTTCGGAAACTGTATTTTTGGGAATTACTTTAGATTCAAAATTGCAATGGGGTGCTCACATTAGAGCTCTTTCAAGTAGATTAAGCTCAGCTGCTTACGCAGTAAGAAAGATAAGGCAGTTGACGGATGTAGCCACAGCTAGGTTAGTTTACTTTGCTTATTTTCACAGTATTATGTCATAAGGCGTTCTGCTGTGGGGATCGGTAGCTGACGTGGATTCAATTTTCATTTTACAAAAGAGGGCAATCCGCGCAATCTATAAAATGGGGCCTCGCGAGTCTCTTAGAAACAAATTCAGCGAAATTGATATTCTAACTCTGCCGTCTCTTTATATCCTAGAAAATATCTTGTACGTTCGCAAAAACTTAGGCCTTTTCAAAAAATGATGCGATTTCCATAATCTGAATACACGTAGTAAAGATGAAATTGTGATTCCAAAATTTAGATTGACTAAAACTAGCAAGTCATTTCTAATAAACAGTATCCGCTTCTATAACAAGTTGCCAAAGTCAGTTACAGAACTTAGCGATGGAAAGTTTAAAACGCACATCAAACGTGTCCTTATCAAAAAAGCATATTATAAGATAAAAGACTACGTTGAAGACAGGGAAGTTTGGCATTAATTCCTTCTGCACATGTGGCTTCCCTGGTACCTCATTAACAGCATATCTATGTGAAAGTCTATTAACTGCTCTCAATGTTCTTTTTATTCTTTTTATTTTTACAATGCTGACATATTCTCGTCATTATTTGACATTATACATCAATTTTAATATCAACTATTTTTTAGTGATTGTCATGTTAATCATGTCACTATGTTTAATTAGGTTCATTTTATTTATGTAGATTATTTTACATATTGTGAATGGGAGAACGTTGTAGGCCTTACAGACTGTAGATTTGTAGACGATTTTCTATTCTGGATTCGTCTAAGTACCTGGTACTTATTTACAGGCCTGCACTGTCCTCCCATACATTTTATATCTGAAAACATTGTTAAAGCCAATCATTTTTAAAAGAGTAACCGTGGAGTTTCTTGCCGGCTCTTCTCCATAGGAAACAACATTTTGGAACCGTGCACCTAGCTTCTGACGTTTCATAAGTGCCCATGCAGGTTTATATGAAATAAAAATATTTTGATTTGATTTGATTTGAAAAGAATCTTATAAAACTGTGATTTGTACAAATTTCTTCATAAACGACGAATACGACTCTCATTTGACTATTATTTCATCGATAATAACTTGTAATGTGTCAACACTATTTTAAGATAACAATTAAACGTCATCATATTGCTTAGAAATAATCATATTTTCGAAAATAATATTGTGAATTAAAACTATTATATAATCTTTTAAAAATTATATAATATATAATTTTTCTGAGCTATCGCACTTTCATAAATTAATTTGTTATTATTTTAGTAGATTTTTTTGTATTGGCGCAGAATGAGCGAGTTTTTGAAATTTTTTACACAGGTCCAACCTCGATGACGTCCCGCAGGACTCTGTTAGACTCTGAGCGTGAGCCGATTTAGCCAGATTTAGATCTTTTTGAGTTTATTCGTGGTTTATTAAAAAAAAAAAACTACTAAACTAAAAAAATCAACCTTTAAATTCCCTTCCAAATACGATTCCCTCATCGTACATACAATTTTCACATAATTTTGTGCTCTTATTAGGAAATGAGACGGAAAATGGTTTTGAAATCGACCTTGTTTCGGATTTTTTTTTCATCGAGCAAATTGCAATTTATCGTATTTTGAACCTTTAATTTCCCTCAAACAAGGATCTATCTATGACATATGTTTTTCT
This sequence comes from Polymixis flavicincta, assembly GCA_949987655.1. Taxonomy (NCBI): domain Eukaryota; kingdom Metazoa; phylum Arthropoda; class Insecta; order Lepidoptera; family Noctuidae; genus Polymixis; species Polymixis flavicincta. Next base: position 23,043,073 of record OX465188.1, on the reverse strand, counting down.
TAGGGCCTAAATACACAAATTCGATAATTTAATCTTGATTCTCAAACAGGCAATTTCGGATAACCCCCCGTTAAGGTTTTGTGTATATTGGCTAACCGGGGCAAAACCGCTGGCAAACACTAGTGTTCAATCAATCATCTTCTCACGACAGTACCGACTGATTCAGTCATCATTTTTCATATACTTTAAGTCATCTAAAAAAGAACATTAAGCTAATTCAAACATGATGATAATTTTGTATGACGAACGTCTTGATGGATCGATCTAATCAATCAGATTATGTAATAACAATCTCGTAAGTAATTGATGAAAACGTAATTCTCAACATAAAAAACCCTACAAAGTGAAAAATTACTTTAATTTCCGAAGTCTTTGGATTTGTATTTTCACTATTTGCAGATACTCTGATGAAAATTGAGAAAGCAGACGAGTCCTAGAGTGGAGACTGCATATCGGCAAACGTTGTGTGGGACGCCCCCCAGCTAGATGGCCCGACGATCTTAAAAAGGTGGCTGGGATAGACTGGACGCGGAAGGCGGAGGATAGAGTGTTGTGGCGCAGCCTGGGAGACACCTATGTCCAGCAGTGGACTGCGATAGGCTGAGTTGATTGAAATTGAAAAACCAAATATTCTCACGGTTTTTTCTTGTTTCTGAACAAATTGCAAGAAGCAATGGACTAAAGTAAGCTATACGGTATAAAAATATCATTTATTACGCAATGTTTATTAAAATCATACAGTAACATTACAAAAGTGTAAACTGCAACAGTACAACAGCGTAATTAGTGATAACTCCCATCAAACATATTGGTAGCGTAGCGTCTACATCGAACAGACCACACGCAGTCATTTTACTGAACAATCGATTTGTCTGTAACACGTTCTTGCAAAGGTGTTTTTGACGCTCTGTAAGGAAAGATATAATTTAGAAAATGATTGGTATAGTATGATATAAATACTAAATCTGAAAATAATGTGAGTTTTAGAATCTTAGGTGTTTTTGGGCCTATTTTTGTAAATATTTTAGATTAGTGGATTTTTTGCTATTCAGTATAGACAGAACTTAAAACTAGTTGGACCTTCTGTCTTGTATCGGGCAGAATGTTAAGAGCAATGTAAGGTGTTACACGAGTCGACTAGTTAGAATAAGAAATCAGTACGAAAGAAGAAGTCGGAAAGTGGCACCGATAGCTGAAAAGTTGTGTTGACATTGGTTGTCATGGTATGGGCATGCGATATGGAAGTATGTGGAAAATGTCGTGATAAAAGTTTTCAGTATGAATGTCGACGGCTATAAGAGTGGGGGAGACCCATAGAGGACAAGGAGACCAATGAAATTATGCCCCCGGTGGTGACCGCGTACCGGAAGCCGTAGAGTGGGAAGGCCTCCCACAAGGTGGACCGATGACCTTGTGAAGGCCGCGGATATCCGCTGGATATGGGAAGCACAAGACCGGTCGAAGTGGAGGAGCCTGGGGGAGCCCTATGTCCAGCAGTGGACGTCTTTCAGCTGAAATGATGATGATGATGATTTGCCAAAGAAGAAGTTTACGCGCTTTGACTACGCGCTATCATATGAATTGAGAAAGGTTCTCCTTTCTCAATTCTTCTACACCTCCATCTTATCTTGTGTCTCATTTCCAATATCTATGTTCTTCTCACACTAAGAATCTGCGTTCTTCTAACAATCTTCTTCTACTTTGTCCTTCTCATACTTCTGACTTTGTAACTGCTTCTTTTCATATTCAGTCCATTCTTCTTCGGAATGCGCTTCCTCTCGATATCAGGACGGCCACTAGTGCATTTATGCGGAAATTACATAGGTATTTTCATAACGAATAGAACATCATCAAAACACCTCTTCCCCTTGAAAATGTAAATATATTTTATGAGTATATATTATAGTAGATTTGTATGCTTGTATGTGTATTATAAGTTCATAACCTATGTATGTACCAATCTTATTTATTATTCTCTACGATATAATTTTTATTGTTTTTAAATCATTTTTCCTCTCAACCTAAGCACCTGCCATCTAATCTCTTCACCAGCCTTGGTTGACTGGTAGAGAATGCCTAAGGCATTAAGTCCACCTTTGTACCGTTTTGTGTGCAAGCAGTTTAAATAAATAGATTAAATGGATGGACTGTGTGAATTATGATACGAGTATGGTTAGAAAAGGTGTGAATACTGAGGTGACGACTAATAAATAAATGTGCAGGAAAAAGACACGTTGCGCCGAATTCAAATAAATGAAAACATTGAAATACGGACAGGAGATTAATGATGAGGAAAGACGGAACTTCACACATTAAAAATAGTTGACACTTGGATCTGAATCCTCAAAACTGATCTATCAAAATGAGTTTGAGTGTAGGGTAACATAATCGCATAATCAGCCTATTCTGTTCCCACTGCTGGGACACAGGCCTCCTCTTGATTAGAGAGACTGGGCCGTAATCCACCGCACGAATCAAGACGTGTATTTTTATTTGTTGTAAAAACCTTCTTACTTGGACAGTCCCTGTTCTTGACAAGCTGTATACAGGCCGATGTAGCTTTCTCGACAGTTATATAGAACCTCTCAATGTAAACACTGTGTATAACAACCAATGCTATATTCTTTGTTAGCCAAATAAATGACACGACCACACTAAACAGCGGAGCCTGAAAACCAAAGTATAAAGTTCAGAGTGTGTTAGAAATATTTAGTTGATCTTGAGGTTCTGTCCTCAGCATGCTTAGTATCTGCCAGGGATGCGGGTTGTTCGAAAAAGAGACTAAAGAAACCTTCAAAAAGAGTTCATTGTTTCGACTTGGAATCGAACCATCGCATCGGCGAATGTCGTCATACCCATGTACGCAGTTTGACGAACTAGCTAGCTAGCCCATTTGCATTGCGATGAAATTGTTATCTACTATCGTCCGAGTCACGGGTCTGTGTCTAATCAATAGACTTTGTTATTTGAGGGGATCCATACATCTATCTTACTTACATTTTCTTTATAAAATCAATCCAAATAAAACTCTAAAATAATATCAAAATTTTGTTAAATATGGCAATTATAAATATTATGAAATATTAATTTTTCTTAATTTTTAATTCTTTGTAAATATTATTAAAATAAAATAGGGAACATACTTTACATAAAAATAAAAACTGCATGACTAAAATCACATTTTGTGTCCAGGATTCAATCCTCCAATCTTATGCACGACAAGCGGTCTAGTAACCTGCGGTCTAATTTGACGTTGAATGACTTTTCGTAATTTTTAACCATATTCACTTTAACGATACAGTAATTAGAATAAAATGTTTTTGCAAAATACAAAAAGTAACTTGGGCCTAGCACGGATTTGAACGCATTCGTCTTTTGGAGGGGAAGTCACATAATGGAGCTATGTGTACTACAGCAACCATCTTAGGAAAGATTACATTTGAAACAATCCAGAATATGTATGTTATACTTACACTGCTTCCTGCTAATGCAAATCGTTTAAGCGTGAAGATTGCCACGTAAATAAAAAGTATACTGCGATAAAACGCATCTACTACGTGGCTCACTGTCTTAAAAAAAAAGGTTATGTTTTAGTAAATATTTGAGCGCCTATATTCAGCGGTGAGTCAGCTGAAACGATGATGATGATAAAACACTTGCTAGAAGATGACTTTATGTAAAGTTGTAGAATAATGATAATCAAGAAAAGTAAAAGAAAAACATGGTAATGTGGTCATTGTTGTATTATTTTTGTACTAGTTTTCATATTTTGTATAATTTCCAAATGCAAATATCTAGAATCAAAAGTAGCGTATGTATGTAAGAACATACTATAAATTTGACATTGACCTTTTTGCTATCTGTAGAAGGCTGCTGATAGCAAAACGTTAACGTCAATTATATCGATTGGTTCAGTGGTTTAGACGTGAGAAAGTGACACAAACAGACAAGTGAACAAAGTTACTGTCGCATTTATAATATTAGTATAGACGACAAATGCATAGGATTCAATTCAAATAAAGCACTTTCTGTAATTATAGTCTTCAAAGAGATTGTGAACTTACCAATAACTGAAATATATTCTTATTTAAATTATATGCTTTCAAAATATTTTTGTATACCCTGAGCAATAGGAGACATTGTTCATCATTTGTTTGTCCGTCATAAATCATCTGGTTATTGTGAATCCATTCATCGAGAAATTGTTTTAACAATGTTACAACTCGGATGGCAACCACGTAATTGATATCGAATGTGATAAAAAATATGTCACAAAACCAGTCAAGGACAATTTCGCCGAGACTGGAGTTATCATACAATACACAAAAAGAAGAATATATAAAAATATCAGTACAGATAGTAATTAGTAGTGAGATCCAGTTCCAAGTGATAAAAGTCCGGATGCTTTTACTGGATTCAATGTTTTTATGGATACTTTGGATCTTCAAAATAAGAAAGACGTTGTTGTGCCTATGCACAATGTTTAAAACGAATAACATAATAAAACCAAATGCATTCAACATGTAGTAAACAGCACTGAGAAGTGTGATAAAGTCATTCTCAGAACGTTTCATACATCTATCTGTCATATTAATAGTAATCATTCTATAGACACTCAATAAACTCATGCACAAAGAAAAGGAGAACGACATCAATTGATACGTATTTCTTTTTGGGTTAACACGATTATTTTCTACTAAATATTTTGAAGAAAAGAACAAATTAAGGACAAAATCAAAAGAATATGTAATTCGTTGAACTTCTTTTGCGATTTGATTATTATGTGGCATATGGAATAAAGGCTTTTCAATAATTTCACGTTCTTGGATCATTGTTGTCATCTTCAACTGCTCGTTGTTTGATGACTTGTGCCAGACACTGCCACAATGTTAATATTAATCGTTTTGATGAAGGCTGAGTATGTATATTGTACTGATAGTATCAATTATTTTAATGAATTAAAAATGTACTTGTCGCCGCGCCGCCCCACACTGGTCCCAAATTAAAAAAAAGTGGACATTGATAGTAGACCGCTGATATTTTTTTTATTGTTGATATAATGATAACAGATAAGGCAAAAAAATATTATTGTCCTACTTCAAATACTTTTCTCTAAAAAAAATATTTCTTTTTTTTTTGTATGGGAGTGATTACATTTTACTCAATTTCTCAAAAACGTTAAGCGATGTCGAGATGGCATTCACATATGTTAGAAAACTAATAATTCTGAGTATTTGGCTCGAAGAAACTTATTACTTATCTCTGCGTACTTTCGAGATAATAGTGACAGAAAATAAATTTTTTTTTTAATGTTAATTGTTCGCTTTTTTTTATTCATAGCCTTACTCATATCGCAATAGGTCCGCTGGCCAGCAAAATGGAGCTTCGACGCGAGTTTGCCGGGATAACAAGATGGCCGCCTCTCATGACGTAACGTAATACGGTCACGAATCGCGCGCGGACACCTCAGTGTACAACTAAATGTGGTTGCGATAAGACGTGGTATTACATGCCTTCAAGTGTCCATAAATTGTTGATACACGGTGCTGATATTTGTGAAAATTTCTCCTTTATTCCGATAGGCATGCTTTCCGAAGAAGCTTCCGAAGCGAGGAATAAAGATTTCCGGAATGTTAGAATGGCACATACAAGAAAAATCGGTAGAGTTCAGACTAATTTAGACATTATCCACAGCTTTCTAATTAGCTCAGATCCTTACATCAGCCATATCAAACCAAAGTTTGCTCGTTTACATAAACAGTTGTTTCCAGAGGCTAGTGCTTTGATCTTGAACAATGAATTGCTTTCGTTGGAAAACGAGGAAATAGAGATTTCTCAAGAGAATATAGACCCAAATATTAATCTTTCACCATAATATTTTTTCAGAATCGTTTGTGAACTTTATGTTTGCAGCTTTATTTGTCTTCATTTTGATTGTTTTTTAAAACTGATGAAAATACTCCTTCAGAAAGGTCATAGCTTTTCAGTCATTAGTGAGCCCCCATAACCTCTTTTACAGAGAAGTCTCTTTTTATTTATTTGACATTACGCATACATTATAATTATGTGCTAAAGTAAGGCTATGATTAAAAAAAAGCAAACAATTAACATTAAAAAAAATTGTTATTTTCTGTCACTATTATCTCGAAAGTACGCCGAGATAAGCAATAAGTTTCTTCGAGCCAAATACTCAGAATTATTAGTTTTCTAACATATGTGATTGCCATTTCGACATCGCTTAAAGTTTTTGAGAAATTGAGTAAAATGTAATCGCTCCCATACAAAAAAAAAGAAATATTTTTTTACAGAAAAGTATTTGAAGTAGGACAATAATATTTTTTTGCCTTATCTGTTATCATTGTATCAACAATAAAAAAATATATCAGCGGTCTACTATCAATGTCCACTTTTTAGGGTTCCGTACCTCTAAAGGAAAAAACGGAACCCTTATAAGATCACTTTGTTGTCCGTCCGTCCGTCCGTCCGTCCGTCCGTCCGTCTGTCAAGACCGTTTTTCTCAGGAACGCGTGGAGGTATCAAACTGAAATTTCTATATGATACTTAGTTCTACTGTCCCTGGAAGCTGTAGAAAAATCAACCTTCTAAGTCAACGCAATCAAAAGATACAGCCATTTAGGCCGCAAAATTCCGCAAATTTTCGAAACTCGCACGGGAATCAAAACCTACGGGGTACTTCCCGTGAACTTAGAATCTTGAAATTTTGTACGAAGTCACGTCTTATAGTACAGATATAGGAAAAATTACGAAAACCGAAAATTTTTAGTTTCGTCATATAAAAATTTTTTTTTTGACAATTTTGAACTTTTACTTATATACCCACAGGTTTGTACGGAACCCTCGGTGCGCGAGTCCAACTCGCACTTGACCGGTTTTTTTTTTAATTTGGGACCAGTGTGCGCCCGGCCACGCCATGCCACGCCACGCCATCCCCCTCCGCCGCGAACCAGGCACGCACGAACTGGCCAGGCTCACCGTGCCGTCCCGGATGGAGAAGATGACGACGCGATGCGACGCTACGCAACGCAGCGACGCGACGAGAATAATGTATAATTTTGCGTGTATATGTATATCTCGTTGTGAGGAGATTATATGTTTGGATGTGCCTGGGTTTGTTCCGAGAAGAATCTTCAATGTTTTGGGAGGTTTGCTTAGCATAAATCGGCTTTGGTTCTTACTAGCTCGCCCCACGATTCAGCTCGCCATCTTTAGTTAAATTAAATTGATTCCGACCATTCTATACATTATGATTGAATACAAAACATGAAAGTTTCTGGTGTCTTAGGTGTACAGTAACAGCAGCCAAGTCTGCTATCATCTACGAGATACAAGTCATCGTAGGAGGCTGGGTATGTACAGTGTAAAAGCAGCCAGGTCTGCTATGCTCTACGAGATACAAGACATCGTAGTGGGTTGGGTATGTATAACGGTAACCGCAGCCAGGTCTACCAATTAACTTCTTGCTATATCTTCTGTTGCATCTACCTCATTCCCTCTGAGTACATGCGACAGTATATAATTTGTGTTAGGGAGACTTCGTATTGCACCACCGAAGGTCTCCTAACAGACTAATTACGGCCTTTCGCCTAGTCTCAATTCATACTCATGTATAGTATAACGGCAGCCAGACCTGCCAAACCCTACGAGCTATCATCGTAGGAAAGATAGAGGAAACCTCAGCCAGGACTGCCAGTTAACCTCTTGCTATATCACGGCCTTTCGCCTTGTCTTAATTCATACCCATGTATAGTACATATAACGGCAGCCAGGTCTGCCAAACCCTACGAGCTATCATCGTAGGAAGGATAGAGGAAACCTCAGCCAGGATTGCCAGTTAACCTCTTGCTATATCATGGCCTTCCGCCTTGTCTCATGTATTGTGTAACGGCAGCCAGGTCTGCCAAACCCTACGAGCTATCATCGTAGGAAAGATAGAGGAAACCTCAGCCAGGACTGCCAGTTAACCTCTTGCTATATCACGGCCTTTCGCTTTGTCTTAATTCATACCCATGTATAGTACATATAACGGCAGCCAGGTCTGCCAAACCCTACGAGCTATCATCGTAGGAAGGATAGAGGAAACCTCAGCCAGGACTGCCAGTTAACCTCTTGCTATATCACGGCCTTTCGCCTTGTCCAAGAACATCAGAAACCTTAGAAGTTAGAAATTTTAGAATCTAGACATTTGGTTCGGGAACCTCTACACTATTGTCTTAATGATAAATGATAAATGATTTTATTTCTGTAAGTAGGTTTGTACAAACACTTTTACACGTCAATCATATTTTTTAAACTAGATGAGGTCGGCGTTTCCTATCTGACTACTCTGAGAAGAAAGGCAGAAACAAACTCAGAGGTCACAGTCTCTTTTAAAGTCCAAACATAATCTTGGTCAGATCATGTGAAGACCATGTGGAGTGGTGTCTGAAATGGTCTTTTGAGGAAAGAACCACACAGGTTGAGTGGACCTGTCCATTCAGTGCACGCATGTATCAGTAATCATACGGCTCAACTCAGAACTTGAGGAGCTCAACGATTTGACGAACAATACCAAAGAAAGGACATTTGGGTAGGCCGCATAAAGTACTCAAACGGCCAGATTAACATTAAAAACGAACTGAGAAAGAGACGAAACACAAAAACAAAAATACCACATAGTCCTCTTATTCACAATCATTAAAACAAAAATAATATTATACTTCTCAAAGTAAATATTCATGTCAAAGTGTATATAATAATAATCAAATGTCAAAGTGTATATAATAATAATCAAATGTCAAAGAGCAAAACAAAGAAAAAACAACATTCAGTATACAAAATTGGAGCAGGTCAATCCCAAGCTTTTTTGTCCTCAATATAATCTTTAACGGTATAAAAGGCTTTCAGGCACAACTTACGTTTGATGAATGATTTAAATTTATTGAGACTTAGATCTTGAACATGGCACTGTAAGGACATACTTCGATTATTTAGAATTTCCAAACTAAAACCTTGGGAAATAGTTTTATAGACTGTAAGCTTTCATAAACATAGTATAAAACACACTCACGTGTTTGTACGATTAGATCTTTACGAATTTTAATGTTGTTTTCATCAATAGACAGAGTGATTCAAAAGGACGGTTTATATGGATAATACACCGACATCAACGCGGGCGAAGCCACTGGCAAAAAGCTAGTTAATAATAAAATAATAATTTCATACAATATTGTTCACTGGTTTTGTGTACACCAACCAACAGCAGGACATCTTTAATACATTCATTATAAATGATAAACTATTTTATTTATGTGTAGGTTTGTACAAACACTTTTACACGTCAATCATATTTTTTTATTGAAATATGTTTCATCAAAATTATTATTATTGGGGTGGCAACAAAAAAATCAAATAAGGTCTCAAAAAAACTGTTGTCACTGCCTTCGATTTCAGGCCGAGTCAGTTTGCGTCTGAGTATTTTTACTCAGACGCATTATAGAAAATTGACCAAAGAATGAACAAAGTTAACCGCAGCTATAGCCAAAATTTGCGAGAAATTATCTTTTTAAAATACAAATGTAATTAATGGTTCTTTTGCATGATAATAAAGATGACCCATTTTTTCTGGGTGGAGCGGTGACTAAAACTCACCCGTGTTCCTTCAGTTGCCTGTGTGCCAAGGGCCTCGGTATCTCTTTCGAACAACCCGCACTCCTGGAAGCCATCGGGCTTTGCGGAGTCCAACAGTTGGTGCTGACATCTCTTTGAGGCGCGCGTGGAACACAACGCGCTGTCGACCTGGCTTGGTCCTAACCGGACGGCGAGCTACCCATTACTCACCATCCTCAAGCCTGCGCCTACGGTGGCTGGGAATCAGGTTGGGATTCTCGACGCCCAGGGCGTTTCCTGTGGTGACTAGGGCCGTGAGGGCATATAGATTACCTCTCCCTCGCGTGCGCCGCCTCCCTCTTCGCGAACATTACCGCTACGCAGAAGAATGTGACGGCTTCCCGTGCACTCTCGCTAAGTACCAAGGCCTGAACCAGGCAGGATGTGAGAGATTGCCGCCACCGATCGCCTCCACGAGGACACGGTGGTGCTCCGCTTACGCCGGGTAGACATCCACCGTATGCTCCACCGTTCCTTCTGGGCGATCTACGCTATACGCGTTTCTTCCTGCCTTATGTGAAACAGGAACCTCCCAATACAACCGTGTCCAGAGAGGGGACTTATCGCCTCAATTGTAGCGTGCCCAAAGATGACCAATTAAATCGTTTATGTTTTTATAATTAACTTCTGAAAGAAGAACCGCTAAATTAGTCACCCGTCATATATGATCATTTGTGGAATGCATACACAAGTGGCAGCACAAATTTGTGACATCGAAGAAACACAAAAAGTATCTGACGGAACAAGTGACGCCAAGATATAGGATACTGCATCGACTCCAAAACTATGGGTTGCTTGTCTCTCCAGATAGTTATGGTGTTCCTTCGATGTTTAGCGAATGGAAGTCGAAATACTTTTCGTTGTTGGAAATGGGGACCTATGTTGCTACGCTTGTTTACGATTTTGTTTACACAAAATACATATACGTACGTAACACTATGTCTCTATTCCCCGAAGAGTTATGTAGAGATGTATCAGTAGTACGTCCTTATTTTGCCAGTTATGTGTGAGTCCCGTGTGTGTAATAGGGGTCGATAGGCTTTAGTAATTAAATGTTGACTAGTAAGTCCTCTTAATGAAATATTATTTTTTTCATATCCTTGTGATCGGAATCGTGAGTGCACTTAATTTATTATAAATTGACCTAGTTTATCGTGCTTGGTATAAAATAAAAATACTTATTATTTTTACTAATGTAGCAGGGCAAACATTTATGTTATCAAAACATTCGATAATATGAGTAATGAGTGAAACATATCTGTCAGCCCTATTTGTAATTACATAGTTATCGAACAGTGGTTTTTTTTTTTTTTTTTTTTTTTTTGGGAAATCATCGAATGACTTCTCCTGCTGAGTAGAGCAGGAGGGCGTGACAGACTTTTACTGACTAAAACCCACCCATGTTCCCTCAGTAGCCCGTATGCCAGGGGCTGTGGTATCTCTTTCGAACAAACCCGCACCCCTGGCAGGCATCGGCCCTTGCGGACCCCACCGGTGGTTGCTGACACCTCCGAAGGCGCGCGCGTGGTACACAACGCGCCGTCCCGTCTACCACCCTTCGGCCGCAGGGGATAGGGAGAGCGGCTGACGCTATACCGACACTCCTCCTCCCCTGCGGCCCCACTGCGTCCGCCATCAAACGGTGGCGGCCCCGCCCAGGCCACGGAAGGGAAAAGCGCCGCTCAGAAGCACCGGCACTCCTCCTCTACCGCAGCCCGTAACCCTCAGCCGCGATGCCTACCATTCGACATCGCGGCCCACCCCAGTTGCGGTGCACCTCACCGCAACCCACCCTTCGGCCGCTACGTCGTCAGCTTTGAGGCAAAAGCCCTGACGAGCGGCCCCACCCTTGGGCTCCTCCTGGCCTCACCGTGGCCGGAACCCACGGCTACTGAGCCCCCCCGCAACGACAATGCGGAAACCCACTCGGGGGGGGGTCGAACAGTGGTCAGGTGAAGATCATAACAATGTCACACAAAGTAGAAATTATTCCGAAACCCTCAATCCAAGTACTAAGAACTAATTAACTCGATAAAGAAGTACAAAGAATAGCGAATTCTAATAATTTCACGTTTCATTTGTTTTTCTCTTTAAAATATTGTGTAAATTGTGATCATATTTATGCAAACGGAAACACGTATTTATTACTATAGTTTTGCCACACTTTATTTATGAATACATTGTGTATCTATCGCGTACTAACAGTTGATAAGTCAGATGTTAAAATGAGACGTTTTGAAAATTTGTCCATCCGTGTATTTAGTGTTCTATACTACCTTGTTCATGCAATCGGTTTCACAAGTTTGTTTTACATGTAAGAGAAACTCTAGAAACTAGTTGATAAATTGCTCGAACCGCTCGTTTTTGATGAACAAAAATATTTTGAATATCTGCGGCTTTGCTCCACAGAAGAATGCCGTAGGACATCATGCTATGAAAATAACTAAAATAGATTAACCGCGCTATATTAACGTCAGTGTATTGTCTTACTTTCCTGATGGTGTAGGCAGCCAAACTGAGCCTTCCCGCTCGGCTTGATATATTTGAACCCCACTGAAGTTTGGCATCTACTGTTATGCCTAGAAAAACTGCCGTGTCTTCAGTTTCAAGTACCTCATTAATATATTCCTAACATTCGATAAGACGAACTTTATACATTTCGTTTTCTTGGCATTGAGATCTAGGTTACTTGTCGTACACCAAGCCGTAACCATCGCGAGTACACAGTTTACGTCGTCAAAATCTTGTCTATGCCTATCTACTTTAAAGATAAGAGAGGTAACATCAGCAAACAGTACGATGTCACAGAAACCCTTTAAATAGAATGGTAAGTCATTAATATACACTAAGAACAAGAATGGACCCAGTATTGAGCCTTGAGGTACAACTAACTTAACTGATTACCCGGAGGATTTTACACCATTAACATCTACACATTGGTGCCTATTTTGCAAATAAGAACTTATAACGTTGGGTGCTTCGTTTTGAACACCGTAATGATGTGGTTTACGCAAAAGCGTGTCATGGTGCACGCAATCAAAGGCTTTGGAGAGAACATTAATATAATTTAATGCCTATAAATTATGGGTTAATTTTAATCTTTTTTACAGGTTTTTCTCATTTTCGGAATAAACGGTGCTTGCAGAGGCTCTGAATTAATGAATATCACAATTGGCAACATCGAAACACATAACCAGATGCTGCTATTTAAACTTATGAACACGAAAACCAAGAAAGACCGTCATACGTGGTAATACGTGACGAATTTTTGAACGTAGTGCAAAAATACACGGCACTGCGTCCAAGGTCTATAAACACAAAGCGGTTTTTCTTAAATTACCAGAATGGAAAATGCACAAAACAAGCCATCGGCAGAAATAAATTTGGAAAATTGCCTTATGAAAATGCCAGTTATCTGAAGCTACAAAACCCGGAAGCCTACACTGGTCATTGTTTCCGTCAAACGTCAGCAACACTGCTAACTGATTCCGGTGCTAATTTGATTACGCTCAAACGTCATGGTGGATGGAAATCAGACCAAGTAGCAGAAGGTTACATAGAGGAATCGGTACAAAATAAAAGTAAATCACTAAAAAAATAACGGAATCAATTCATTTGCACCGATCAACTTCACCACGTCCGTCTACTTCTCATGGAAATGATTTGAAATTGAGCCCGCGTCTACCTGTATCGTCTGATTCTGATAATGATAATTATTATTCACAAATAAACTAAACAAATAATAGAATAAGCGTAACTAACTAAAAGTGCAAATTTCACTTTTAAAAACTGCACTTTAAATAATTGTAAGTTTTAAATGTTGGGGAAGATGAATTAAACTTTGTTTCATTAACTTGAGTTTTTATTTGGAGTAGGTATATTTTATCACGGTAGGTAGTTGAAAGAAAAGTAGATTACGCACCTTGCTAAAGTGAGTAATTAATGCACTCGTGTTAATTTAGTGCCCTCGCACGCGCTCGGGCACCAACATAACACTCGTGCATTAACTTAATTAATTAACATTAACATTAACTCACTTCGGGCTCGATGCAACAATCTACTATTCCATGGTAGTGTACCCAAATGTCTGTGGCCCTAGTGAAAAAGGGTACAAGTCCGATTTTTGTCGAAAATGAGTTAAGTATACCAAAGTGATCAGAAAAAAATGCTCTATCGTTTGGTGAAAACGGATCTAATCTATCTCTAAAAATAAAGAAGTTACTTTGTGTAAAAGGGTGCAACTGACACCAAAAAAAACTACAAAAGTCGGTTTCAAGTACTTTTGTATTCTTTTAAACGGAAAAATATTTTTTTAGTTTGGGGTTTTTTAATCTAAATTAACATAAATTACACACGTTTTAATTTGTTTGGTGTTTATCAATACAACAACACCTGGTCCTTAAAAATGGTTTAGTGAGTAATGATATTACTAGACATAAATCCGTTTTCACCAAAATATAAGGAAAAAATCAAAAATAACTCTGTTGAGATCAGTATTCACGTGTGCTATTGTAAAATTAATAAATGAAATTTGATACAATTAGAATGATATCCTACGAAGTGCTTTCATTTTACTTGAGAAAGGATATAACTCGTCGATGCGGGGGAACGGTGCGGGTGGGTGGAGAGCGCATAGCGCCCGCGCCCCTTCAGTCGCTCGCGCACTGTACTGAGCGAAGCCTGTGTCGACGCGCTGGAGAAAAACCAATAATTACGCGAGTAAGTTATATCTTATTACACATATTTTTGTTACTTATTTCGAAATTAATGTATACTATAATTGGTTTTAGTCTAATCGTACCTTTTTACACCTAATAACTACGAAATTCATTGCATGCATTTCTTTTTCTGTTTAGTTTACCTGGAAGGCTACACTTAAAGGATATAATTATATTTGCCGTAACTTTCTACTAAGTTTCCCTGTGGGAATCTCCTACGCTAATAGTCGTAATTATTACTTTCTATTCAAAATACTTAAATGAATTATTTCCTTTTTAGAATGGCTGGTAGAGGTCGAATTAACCGCATGATTGATCTTGTTCATAAAGAACTGAAAATTATGGACGACTTGGATTGCCTTTCTGAAGAACCTGTACCTACTTGTTCCAAGAATTATTCTCCGAGGCCAGAATGTTCTAATGATTATTCTTCAAGGCCAGAATGTTCTAATGATTATTCTCCAAGGCCAGGGTGCTCTAATGATTATTCTCCAAGGCCGGGATGTTCTACGGATTATTCTCCAAAATTTGAATGTTTAAAAAATATTTCTCCAATTCGTTCAAAAGTATGTTCTCCAATACCTGGATGTTCCAAAAATTTGTCCCCAAGGCCAGAGCTCTTCAAAGATGACGATTTATTTACCGATTCCGACGAAACGTTTCTCATGTGTCTTGATATTGTTTCTCTGTTGGTTGATGAGCTGCCATACCCTGATCTCGATTATTCTGCTGAAAGTAGTGACGATTTCATACCAAATACATCCGACACAAGTGGCTCGGATCGTTCAGTTGTAAATAGGCGCACAAGACGTAGACGTAATGTTACCATCCTTCAGTCAGATTCAGACGAGAGCAATAATACATCATTTTGGGATAAAGAAGGTGTTACACAAGGTCGAAAACGTAAGCCTAGGAAAAGTATTAAAGAAAGAAGGGAAGATAGAGAAATTAGAAAAAAGAAAAGGAATTTAGGAAAAAGTTACCAGACAAGTAAGGGAAAAACCGTTGTGGAAAGGAAAATAAAAAGTCTGGAACCTTGTAGGATGAAGTGTGCTGAAAGAATTCCTGAAGCCTACAGAAAAAAAATATTTGATTATTACTGGAACATAGGAGACTATGACAGGCGTGTATTGTTCATAAGTAACCTTATAAAGTTAAAAGGAAAAGCAACAAAAAAATTGGCGGCGACAGTCAAAAACAGGAATTTTTCCAATGATTTTTTCCTGAAGTTGGACTTAGAGTGTCATCGCATTTGTAAGGGTTGTTTTTTAAAAACATTCGATGAAACCAACAAGTTTGTTCAAACTGTGACTGATAAAATGAAATTAAGCGGTGGTATTATACCTAAATCATTAAGAGGAAAAAAACCCAGTGCCTTTACAATAGATGACGAGAGGCTAGAAAATGTAAAAACTCAGATTTTATCTTTCCCTGTGTATGAAAGCCACTATGGTCGGTCGAAGACAAACAAAAAATTTTTACCACCCCATTTAACTATTCAAGACATGTACAAGGCTTACTGTGAGACGAATGAAAATCCAGTATCAATGACTATCTACTCATGGGTATTCAGGGCCCAAAATCTATCTTTTAAAGCACCTTATGTTGATACATGTGTGAAATGCGATACTTTAAGTACGAAAATTAAATTTAGTGAAGGTGTGGAGAAAGAAGTAAATGAAAAGCTTTTGATAGAGCATCAACGTAGAGCAGAAACTATTTATGATAAAAAATCTCAAGACCGGGCGCTTTCAATTGCAAAAAAGGATACAGTAGTCTTGTCGTTTGACTTGCAGCAATGCTTGCCAACCCCTTACCTTAAATCTGGTGCTGCATTTTACAAGCGTCCATTATGGACATATAATTTGACATTAAGGGACTGTACCTCTAATAAAGTATATTGTTTTATGTGGCATGAAGGAATTGGTGGCAGAGGGGCAAATCAAATAGCTTCCTGTTTGTATTACTACATAATGAACTGCGTACCTGCTGATATAAAGCATCTTATATTTTATTCTGACTCCTGCTCTGGCCAAAATAAAAATATTCACGTTGTATGCATGTTCCTTTTAGCTATGCGTAATAATACAAATATGGAAACCGTAACGCATAATTTTTTGGTACCAGGCCATACTCACATGGATTGTGACGTGGATCATGCGTTAATCGAAAAGGCCAAGAAAAAAACTCAAATGGATCTGCATCATCCCCGGGATTGGTATCAACTTGTCTGAACATGTAGTAAAAAAAAACCATTCACTGTTATAGAAATGCACTCTGAATTATTTCTTGATTTTGCGAGTTATTTAAAAGGGCCACTACAACAAAAGAAAATTGATGAAAATAAGAAGAAGTTTAATTTATCTGAGTGTGCAGCTTTTAAATATAAAAAAGGAGAGTTTCCTCAATTTCACTACAAGATGCATGGCGTAGATGAATGGAACATAGTTAATTTGCAAAGAAAACGGGGAAAGTCACCGCTCCCAAGTGTTTTTGAAACCGAATGTATACCCAAGTCATACGATGGGCCGATTGCAATTTCCAATGAGAAAAAGCGAGACTTGCTTTATCTTCTTACACTAATAAACCCCAGTGTCAGATCCTTTTATACCAATTTATTAAGTGATAATGATATTAAAGATCAACATCCTCTCATAAATGACAGCGAAGATGACTTAGAATAACATTTTCTAATATTTTTGGTTTGTTATACTGTTTTTTTTTTTTAAACCCATTTTTATTTCTATACTAATACTTAAATATTTTCAGGAATATAATTTTGTTTTTTTTCTACTCGATTTGTGAATTTTCTGCAGATTAAGATGTGAGTTTCTCTTAAAATTGATTTTGTATTTTCAAATTTTATCATGCAAGAAACTACGAAACATTTAAAAAATAAATAAATAGTAATTTAAATATTTTTTGTTTTATTTTTATTTAAATAATGGATATAAGTTGCACAAAATTCTTCGTATAAGTCTTAATGTACCATATGCCACGTATAATATCGTATAACATCCTTGTGAAAAAGAATTTAAGTTTTTTTTTTTGAGAATTTTCTATAAATTTTAACGGCAAAGAAAAGTACACAGTAAAACACATGTTTTTCAAATAGTAAACTATTAAATATTTCTTTAGACTACTTGGTTATGATAAAAATCATTCCAAATGCGTATCCCTTTTCACTTGTGTAAATTGACATTTAACTTATGGGAGAAGGGGTATAACTTATTTTATACCCTCAAGGAATTCATTTTGTGGTTAGTATAAGTCACTATCTTAAAAACTATTAACTTTACATAAAAAATAACTCAATAATAATAAAGAGCATAAATCGTTTACCTATAAAAAATATCACGTGTATTTCATTTGGTAGCGGTTTAAATGTCACATGAGGTCAAACACACAATTTGAAGCGCGCGGAGTGTTTTTTGCGTCTCGTGTAAAGTTGCATTTTTGGAGTTAGATCCCTTTTCACTAGGGCCACAGATGTAGTCGCTTATTTAGTTTCGAACATGTAACGCCTCGTGATGTAGTTACTTTTCTTTGTCCTTGCCCTTATCTACAGCTATCCACATTCATACCTGACACTTTCTTTGTGTCATGTTCTTCATTTATCAAACAATATAATTTATCATTATCATTCGCTAGCCGCTAACTGGTGGCCAAGTGGTAACGGCCGCGACTTACGAGTTGTTGGTCGTGAGTTCGAACCCAGACAGGTGCTTTATTTTGTGTAAATTATTTCATCACCACCGCTCTCAAAACGGTGAAGGAAAACATCGTGAGGAAACCGGCATGTCCTAGAACCAAAAATTCGAAGACATGTGACATCTACCAACCCGCACTGGGCCTGCGTCTTGAATTACGGCCCAATCCTTCTCACCGAGAGGAGGCCTGTGTCCTAGAAGTGGGAACATTATAGGCTGATGATGATTCACTAGCTTTTGCCAGCGGCTCCGCCCGCGTGGATGTCGGTTATCGCGTAAAAAAGTAGCCTATGTCCTTCTTCATATCCCAGGCTATATCTCTGCCAAATTTCATGACTATCGGTTCAGCGGTTTAGGCGTGAAAGCGTGACAGACAGACAGAGTTACTTTCGCATTTATTTTATAACATTATTTAGGTACTTCTCCACAGAAAACTCTTCAAACAAACTATATCCCGCTTTTCACCCTCAAAGGGGTTAATTCTTTAAAAGTCTTTTGTTTCTTTTACATTGTTTGAGTTATAGGTTACTTGTACCAATTTTCAAGTTAATCAAGACACGCAGTAAAATCATGCCTTGTTAAATTAATTACCCTTTTTTACCCCTTTAGGGATAGCTTTTCGAAAACCGTGATACACGTTATTCTTTATTTTTGGTTTTAGACATAAATACTGAGTTTCGAATTAATCAGACCGCGCGTTAAAATTATTCCATACAAACTTTGACACCCCCTAATCCCCCTTTAGAGGGTAGTTTAGAAAAACAATAAATTCCCAACTTTATAATTTACTTAGATAAGTATATCCCCCCTTTTCACCCCCTTAAAGGTCCAATTTCCAAAAACCCCTTCTTAGTGCTTCCCTACATTATAAAAGGAAGCGGTGTGCAAAATTTCGCGTTCCTAGTCCTAGTAGTTTTGGCTGTGCGTTGATTTGTCAGTCAGTTTCTCCTTTTATATATATAATATAGATTACTGCTTTCCCTGGCTTATCATGAGCTGTCATAGCATAGGTACTCACATAACACATAAGCAGCCTATAATGCTACCACTGCTGAGACACATGGCTCCTCTATGTGTACGGGAGTGGGCCACAATCCACCACGCGGACCCATTGCGGGTTTGTAGATGGCACATGTTTTCGAATTTTTCGTTCCAGGACATGCCAGTTTCCTCACGATGTTTTTTTTTTTACCGTTTTGACAGCAGTAGTGATAATAGTAATAAATAATAATAATCGTTTATTTATAAAAGGGGTACATACATTTACAAAGTAACGAATGATGACATTGTTACATGACATAAAATACACAAAGTTAAGTGCGTGCTTAGGTTGGAACTTACGACCTACAAACTCGTAAGTCGAGACCTATACATAGTTACTATCTATGAAGAAATGAAGTAGATTTATAAAAGATCGGTTGGTTAGATTCATGGTATGTTTTTAAATAGAACCAGATGACTGATAAACGTTCATGTTATGCAATGATTAATTAATATTTGTTTTCTAAGTTTAGCCAAACAGGCAGGCAAACAAAGAGGCACATTAAAAGCTTTTAAATAAAAATGCTTCACGTAGTCGCGATTCAAGATTGTTTGAAACATAAACGTGAATGGCGATAGTACGAAACCATAATTTACGATAACTCCCATCATAGTACTTAGAACAGCACCCTAATTGCGTAACTCACGATTAATCAAAATATGTTTCATTTTGACAGTTCAACAATATTAATTGCGTTATTTGCGTTGTTGACCAGACACATTTTTCGAACATATGAAGCAATGTTTTAACAATCTTTTTCAAAACGAAACAGATTATGATCAATCGTGAGTTACGCAATTAGGGTGCCGACCACACACGGACATCCTACTGAACTTGTATAAAAGTTTAGAGCAGATTCACTGTAAGGATATACTTCGATTATTTAGATTTGCGAAACTAAAATCTTGGGAAATAGTTTTATATAGACTGTAAGCTATACATAGTACAAAACAAACTCGCTTTTCGTGTTTGCACGCTTAGATCTTGGAAACTCCACGAAGGAATTTAAAGCGGTTTTCATCAATAGACAGAGTGATTCAAGAAGAAGGTTTATATGTCTAATACACCGACCTCCACGCGGGCGACGCCGCGCGCCGCTGGCAAAAGCTAGTCTATCTATTATATATAAAAATGAATCGCCGAAATGTATGTACGCGCATAACTTCCGAACAACTTCACCAAATTGGATGATTCTTTTTTTATGTACTCCTTATTGCCAGGACACCTTGTCTTGCCTTGTATATAAGAAAATTGATAAATAAAACAAATTAGATTCGATCAGAATTTTTGTGAAATAATTGATAATCCAACTGATTTGATTTTACCGGAAAGGTTAAATTCCCTCAGTCGCGACTGGGGAATAAAATATGGCGGTACGAAGTTCGCCGGGTCAGCTGGTTTATAATAAAATAATAATTTCATACATTATTTTTCAGTGATTTTGTTTACACCAACCAACAGCATCATCATCATCGACATCTTTTAAACATTCATTAAAATATATTTTCATCAAAATTATTGTTATTTGGGTGGCAACAATAAAATCAAGGTCTCGACAAAATTGTTGTCACGGCCCAAAATGCTCAGACGCATCATAGAAAATTTACTACAGAATGGACAAAGTTACCCGCAGTTGGTCAAAATTTGCAAGAAATTCATCATCATCATCATTATTTTAGCCAAAAGACGTCCACTGCTGGACATAAGCCTCCTCCATAAGGTGGGTTTTGCCATAATCGCCACGCTTGGTAGGCGGGTTGGCGATCGCAGTATGGAGGTAAAATGCATAGAGAACACTGCTGCCCATTCTCTAGTAAGTTCCTTAGTCGCCTTCTACGACACCCACAGGAAGCAATGGGCTCCTTGTACCGTGTGGTGCCGGACGTAAAAGAATAGCATTTCTTGCAATGGGATGGCCCATTGCAAGAAATTATCTTTTTAAAATGTAAATGTAATTCATGGTTCTTTTGCATGATAATAAAGATGACCCATATTTTCTGGGTGGAGCGGGAGGGCGTGTCAGACTTTTATTGACTAAAACTCACCCGTATTCCTTCAGTTGCCTGTGTTCCAGGAACCACGGTATCTCTTTCGAAAAACCCACACACCTGGCAGGCATCGGCCTTAGTGGACCCCAACAGTTGGTGCTGACGTCTCTTTGCAGCGCCCGCGCCCGTGGAACACAACGCGCCGTCGACCCGGGCTTGGTACATAGCGGTCGGCGAGCTACCCATTACTTGCCGTCCGTAAGCCTGCGCCTACGGTGGCTGAGAATCGGCCTGGGATTCCCGACGCCCAGGGCGTCTCCTATGGTGACTAGGGCCGTTTGGGCACATGACGGCTTCCCATGCACGCTTGTTCCGTACCATGGCCTGGACCAGGGCCGGACGCGCCAAATCGCTGCCGCCGGTCGCCTCCACGAGGACACGGCAGTGCTCCGTGTTAGCCGGGCAGACCTCCAGCGTTTGCTCCACTGTGTCCTCGTTGCGATCTACGCAGTAGTAACACCCGGGCGTTTTCTCCTGCCTTATCCAAAACGGGAACCTCCCGAAACAGCCGCCTTCGGTGAAAACCTGTGTCAGGCGGAAGGTGAGGACGCCGTGGCGCCTCTCAATCCACTTCTTAAAGAGGGGAGTTACCGCCTCACTTGTAGCGTGCCCAAAGACGACCCATTAAATAGTTTTTTTATTATTAAACTTCTGAAAGAAGAACCCCTAAATTATGATTATCTAAGGAAGGCATACACAAGTGGCAGCACAAATTTGTGCCATCGAAGTAACACAAAAAAAATCTGACGAAAAAAGCGGCGCCAAAATATAAGATGCTGCTTCGACTCCAAAACTATGGGTTGCTTGTCTCTCCAGATAGTTATGGTGTTACTTCGATGTTGAGCGAATGGGAATTGATATACTTTTCGCTGCCTGATATGGGCACCTATGTTGCTACTCGTTTTTTTACGATATAGTTTTCACAAAATACATATACTTACGTAACACTATGTCTCTATGCCCCGAAGAGTTATGTAGAGATGTATCAATAATAATAGTACACCCTTATTTTGCCAGTTATGTGTAAGTCCCGTGTATCAATCGTGTGTCATTATTGGTTAATAGGGATCGATAGGCTTTAGTAATTAAATGTGTAAATCGACTAGTAAGTCTTCTCAATGAAATATTATTTTTTCATAAAAAAAAACAAGCGATGACCTATGTTTTTTTATGGTTTAAAATGCATGGTGTGTATATTCTTAGCATAACAAATGAATAAAACCACCTACCTTTAGTAAAAAATTAATTAACCACAAGCATCACAAAACAAAACAATAACAATTGCCTGACGTAAGTTTTATTACCAATTTTGCGAAACCAACAGATTAAAAGCATTTTATTCGAACGTTCCAGGGTTTCCTTAGCTTGAAACGTAGTATATTGAGCATGGAATCAGAATGTACGGTTACCACAGAGAACTAAATAGTCGATTTTTGTCACAAGTTAAAATAAATGCGTCACTCCGCAACATCGCGCGCGCGGGACAGAGGCTGTCCCGTGGCCGCTCAAGGGGATACCTTGTGATCGGAATCGTAAGCGTACTTAGTTTATTATAAATTGACCTAGTTTATCTTGTCACACGTGCTTGGTACAAAAGAAAAATACTTATCAATTTTACTAATGTAGCAGAGCAAACACTTACGTTATCAAAAAAATCGATTACATCAGTAATGAGTAAAACGTATGTCAGCCCTATTTGTAATTACAGAGTTTTCAAACAGTGGTCAGGTGAAGAAGATAACAATGTTACACAAACTAGAAATTATTCCGAAACCTTCAATCCAAGTGCTAAGACACAATGAACTCGATAAAGAAGTTCAAAGAATAGCGAATTCTTTTAATTTTGCGTTTCATTTGTTTTTCTTTTCAAAATATTGTGTAAAACGTGATCATATTTATGCCAAAGGAAACACATATCTATTCCTATCATTCTGCTACACTTTATTTATGAATGCATTGTGTGTCTATCGCTTACTAACAGTAGATAAGTCAGATGTTAAAATGAGACGTTTTGAAAATCTGTTCATCCGTGTATTTAGTGTTCTTTACTACATTGTTCATGTAATCGGTATCACAAGTTTGTTTATTGTTCATTTTTTGCATAATAACAATATTGTCACTCTTATTTTGAAAATCCAAACTATCCATAAGAACATCGATTTTAGTAAGAGTATCCGGAGTTACATTTTCTGGAACTGGATCTCAATATTCACTACTATTATTAGTGATATGTCCATATATGCTGCTTTTTACTTGTTTTTCGATAAGACCTGTTTGCTTGACATTATCATTGACTTTATTTGTGACATAATGTATACTGCATTAGACGTCAATTATGTTGTTGCCATCTTACTTATAATATTATTAAAAAAATATCTGGTTGAATTGATTAAAGATATACTGATGCTGAATGACAGTCCGGAAAATAATGAACAATGTATCAAATTGAGTGGGATATACGATAATATTATAAAAGCTTACAATCTGTATATAACAATTTACCGAATAACGGTAAGTTCATGATTCTTTTCCCTGATTTGATTTTGGAAATTTGTCTGAAAATTGTATGTTAAATACCAGGTTGGCATTTACCATAAGTAGTTCCGTGTATCCTTTCGTCCTACTATCGACGTACTAGGCACTGGTGGAACAAACGGAGATTTAACAGTTAATATTTTATATCAAAATTTAAACCTGAATAATTTAATATTTTATTCTTAATTCCCATTGGCGTAAATAATTTGAGTCTGCTTGTTTTATGATAAAACACTTATAATATCTTTAACGTGAAAGTCATTATCATCATTTCAACCGAATGACATCCACTGCTGGACATAGGCCTCCCCCGAAGGGGGGGATTTTGCCATAATCGCCACCCTTGGCAGGCGGGTAGGCAATCGTATTATGGTGGTAAAATGCATAGAGAACGCTGTTGCCCATTCTCTAGTAAGCCCCTTAGTCGCCTTCTACTAACCCACTGGTAGAAATGACCATGGGCATGGGCATTTGGCACATGGGTAGACCATAACCTGGCTTTTTTTTTCGAGGGTGCAAAATCATCAAGTAACTTCTCCCACTCTGGGTGGAGCAGGAGGGCATGTCAGACTTTTACTGAATAAAACTCACCGGTGTTCCTTCAGTTGCCTGTGTGCCAGGGGCCACGGAAGACCCTTTTGCAATATTACAAGCAGTCAATAAAAACAAAAATTGTTTTAGTGTTGATGATGGTGATGATGACAATAAAAAACAATGTTGCAAAGATTAAAGAAAGAAAAAAACAGTGTATAGTGAATAATAAAACAAATCTCTATAATTGTCACAACAAACATTTATAATATGATTTAAAAAAAACTATTTATTACTAGCTTTTGCCAGCAGCGTCGCCCGCGTCGATGTTGAAAATGATCCCACGGGAACGTATTATCGGAATTAAAAGTTTCACATTTATTATATTAATCCCAAGTTTCAGGCAAATATTAGGTCTTTACCTATGAAATTGCCGTTCTGCAGTACTGGCCATTTCAAATCAAAATAATTTTTGTTTGGCTAAGAATTCTAATTTCAAATTAATTTTATTTTAAAAACATGGATTTTTTTTTCTAAAAGTAGTCATTTCTTTATTGATTAGTGTTACATTTTCATCGCATTTCAATCTTTTTCGTCATCATGGATACGTTAAAAATTCGAGTAATTATGGAATATGAGTACCGTCGTGGCAGCAACGCGGCACAAGCGGCACGCAACATCAACGACGTTTACGGAGCTAACACTACAAACCAACACACCACCTGTTATTGGTTTGCTCGCTTCCGTTCTGGAAATTTCGACCTGAAAAATGAACCTCGCGGTCGTCCGAAGACTTTGGTCGACAATGACGAATTAAAGGCGATTGTGGAAGCTGATGATACACAATCTACGGCTGAATTAGCAGCAGCTTTCGACGTTAGCGTCAAAACAATATTGGTCCATTTGCGTCAAATTGGCAAGGTAAAAAAGCTTGACAAATGGGTGCCCCACGAACTCAATGATCGCCAGCGCGAAGTACGCGTCGAGACGTGCCTTGCACTGCTCAACAGACACACAAATGAAGGAATTTTGAACCGCATTGTTACCTGCGATGAAAAATGGATTCTGTTTGATAACCGTAAGCGCTCAGCAAGTTGGTTGGATCCTGGTTCAGCACCTAAACAATGCCCTAAACGAAAACTTACCCCTAGAAAAGTGATGGTCACTGTTTGGTGGTCTAGCGCCGGTGTGATTCATCACAGCTTCTTACCAAACGGGGTGAGCATTACTGCAGATGTGTACTGTGAAGAACTGAACACAATGATGGAGAACAGCAT
The DNA here is from genome assembly GCA_949987655.1 of Polymixis flavicincta. NCBI lineage: Eukaryota > Metazoa > Arthropoda > Insecta > Lepidoptera > Noctuidae > Polymixis > Polymixis flavicincta. The sequence continues at coordinate 23,017,546 of OX465188.1, read as the reverse complement.
TGGTCAATCGCTCGTCTCCGCTGCTCCTGCACGACAACGCGCGACCTCATACTGCACAGCAGACGGTCTCCAAGTTGCAAGAACTGGGGTTGGAAGCTCTCCGTCATCCGCCCTACTCACCAGACCTTGCGCCTACAGACTACTACTTTTTCCAGAATTTGGATAACTTCTTGGCGGGAAAAAAATTTAATACCCGAGAGGCAGTACAAAATGCCTTTGAAGAATTTGTTGCCTCCCGTCCAGCTGATTTCTTTAAGAAGGGCATCAATAAACTGCCACTGCGATGGCAAAGATGCATTGATTGCATGGGTGATTACTTCGATTAATACAAATAAAAAATTCATGAAAAAAATTCGTTTAAATTTTTTCATACAAAACGGCAATTTCATAGGTAAAGACCTATTAAAAACAATCTCGTCGAATTGCATCCCGTCCGAGCATTTTATGTGACAGATATTTATTACAAACAAACTTTTGAAATGAAACATTAAGAAATAAATATGATGTAATGTACATACAACAGGGATAAAAGTGTCACATGTGTCAAATCCTGGTTACAAACAATCTCTTTGCCAAGGCTCATCCAAATTCTGTAACTAGGATCACTAATGATTGAAATACTATCGTGCATTCATAATCTCATAACGGTGAAGGAAAACATCGTGAGGAAACCGGCATGTCCTAGAACAAAAATTCGAAGACATGTGACATCTACCAACCCGCACTGGGCCCGCGTGGTGGATTACAGCCCAATCCCTCTCACCGAGAGGAGGCCTGTGTCCCAGCAGTGGGAACATTATAGGCTGATGATGATTCATAATTCGCCTAAAACTGATTGCTATTCTATGGCCTAACCCACGTCATGGTCTACCCATGTGCAAAATTTTATCGAAATCCTTATAACTGTTTCAGCGTTAAAGCGTAAAAAATAATATAATGAAGTATTTATTTATGTAAGTGGAGTAACTCATATAACCTGTCATTAGGTAAGCTAATACTGGTGAAAGAACACAAACGTTGTCTTGAGTTAATCACAGCGACCAACAATTCTTATCGTTTAAGTAGTCTTTGACAGAATAGAATGCCTCAGAACAAAGATTTGATTTTACTTTAGCTTTAAACGCATTAAAATGTAAATCTAACAAAGAAGGGGGAAGCTTGTTATAAAAGGTGATACCGAGCCCAACAAATGAGTTATGAACTTTATGAAGCCGGTGAAATTCTAGTATTAATATTACGAATATCATTTTTTTAGTGTATAAGTGTATATTTTTCCTAATATGTTTGTTATGTTTGTTAAAACGTCTTTCCAATTGATCTAAGCAAATATAACATTATTTTATTACTCTGCATTAAGTTAGGAATTACAGCACAGCCAATACATTTATTAAAAATAATTGCCAATTCAGGCGCTACATTATTGAATATGCATTTTGCATCCTCTACGGAATTTCCCCATAGATCAGCAGTTTTTTTAACATAGCGTAATGAACAATTTAACAATATCTGTAGCACTAACTTAATTTAAATTAAATTCATGATTAAAACGATTAACATTTTCCTTCACTATGCCTCGGCAACAGTCGGTGAAGCATTTAAAGTTAGTTAATTATTAAACAAAGAAACTCACTTTTGTGTTTATAAAATTAAATATTTCAAAAGTTAGGTTAGTGATGTGTTTTTTCACCATTGAACAAGCACACTCGAATTTTTGAGAGAGGCCAGTGGGAATTAAAAATAAAATAATAAAATTATTCCCGTTCATCTTACAAACAATATCGGTGGGACGAACGGGAATAAATGTAGTATTATTCAAATTCTCGTTCGTCCCCCACCAGTGGAACTATGACGGTGGGTCAGACGGGAATACACGATGAGTTCACCAACATTCACTTAACCAGGCAGTCGTCATCAGATGCGGTAAACATAAAATAATATTAAGTTTCATTGTGAAAAACAACGAAGTGTTTTCAAAAGAAAATACCAAACATTGAAACTTTTTACAGATTTTGGGCTACGTACTGGACACATGTTTCCACAGTTTACTTTTCTTTTATCTGATAATCTTCAGGTCTAAACGATTAGCATTTGGAGACGATGTAAGTTACTTTTGATTACATTTTATTTTCTTTATTTTATGCACATAGCGGAGATAGGGTCTGACTACGGAGATGACGACTGATAGAGAAGTGGGAAAGAAAAAGACATGTCGCGTCGACCACAAATAAATTGGAAGAAGGGCAGGAAAATTATGATGCACATAGCTGAGATACAACTTACTAGGTGCCAGAAACAAAGACTTGGTAAAATAGTAATTGCTTAGATCGCCCGTCGTGCCTACTACTACAATCTGTCATAAAAGTAATGTACCAGATCTTGCACCACTGGAAAAAAATGTGTCATAAAGTGGACGTCAAGTAAAATGCCATACACGATGGATTATACGGTGGAGGTATTCCGGCTTGGGCGGAGCACCGCCGTGTCCTTGTGGAGGCGATCGGTGGCGGCGATCTCTCGCGTCCGGCCCTAGTCCAGGCCATAGTACGGAGCGAGAGTGCATGGGTAGCCGTCACCTCCTTCTGCGAAGCAGTAATGCTCACGAAAAGAGAGGTGGCACACGTGAGAGAGAGGCAGTATATGCACCCTCACGGCCTTAGTCGCCGCACGAGATGCCCTGGGCATGGGAAATCCTAGGCTGATTCTCGGCCACCGTAGGCGTGGGCCTGCGGACGGCGAGTAATGAGTAGCTCGCTGTCCGGTAAGGACCAAGCCCAGGTCGACGGCGCGTTGTGTACCACCCGCGCCTCAAATAGATGTCAGCACCAACTGGTGGGGTCTGCAAGGCCGATGCCTACCGAAAGAGATACTGGCGCTCCTGGATCACAGGCAACTGAGAGAACACGGGTGGGTTTTAGTCAGAAAAAGTCTGACAAGCGCTCCTGCTCCACCCAGAGCGGGAGAAGTTATTTGATGATTTCCCACCCAAACAAAAATGAAAGTAAAATGCCATTATTATTATTATTAATAGTAATTTGGACCATTTTCGGTGCTAAAATTGCCCTCCATATGAATATGGTCGCCTGACGCAGGTCCTCACCAGACACGGTTGTTTCGAGAGGTTCCTGTTTCGAATAAGGTGGGAGGAAACGCCCAGGTGTTTCCACTGCGAAGATCGCCCTGAGGACACGATGGAGCACATGGTGGTGGTCTGCCCGGCTTGGGCGGAGCACCGCCGTGTCCTCGTGGAGGCGATAGGCGGCGGTGATCTCTCGCGTCCGGCCCTGGTCCAGGCCATGGTCTGAAGCGAGAGTGCATGGGTAGCCGTCACCTCCTTCAGCGAAGCAGTAATGCTCGCGAAGAGGGAGGCGGCGCACGTGAGGGAGAGGCAGTCCATGCGCCCTCACGACCCTAGCCGCCACAGGAGACGGAGACGCCCTGGGCGTCGGGAATCCCAGGCCGATTCCCGGCCACAGTAGGCATGAGCTTGCGGACGGCGAGTAATGGGTAGCTCGCTGTCCGGTAAGGAACAAGCCCAAGTCGACGGCTCGTTGTGTTCCACGCGCGCCTCAAAGAAATGTCAGCACAAACCGATGGGGCCCGCAAGGGCCGAAGCCTGCCAGGGGTGCGGGTTCGTTTGAAAGAGATACCACAGCCCCTGGCATACGGGCTACTGAGGGAACACGGGTGGGTTTTAGTCAGTAAAAGTCTGACACGCCCTCCTGCTTCACCCATAGCGGGAAAAGTTATTTGATGATTTCCTGTCCAAAAAAAAACAAAAAAATATGAATATGGTACGGATCTAGTACCTACTCGTACTTATGTAGAATTTTACAATCCATAGAGTTGGAAATCTAGTCTTTATTAAAAGCCCAGTTAGTAACCAGTAGCAATTATCTTTTCATTTCCAGGTCTCGATGTTTCATAATCTGAACTCTGTCTGTTGGATTTCAAAGAATATAGTGCTTGTTATAATGTATATCATACATTGCGAGAAGTTTTATATATCTGTTGAAGAAGCTGAGACTGCGTGTATACAGCTTTTAAAGAACAAGAACTGTCCAAGTATGAAGAATTGAAATGTTTATAAGACAATATTTTTCCAATATGTCGAAATTTCTCATATTTCAAAAATTTATTGCTATTTTTACAAGGACATTTGACCTCAAAATATTGCTAATGAATTCAAAATCAGCCTGTATAATATTTATGATTTATTTTCTTACAGAAAGTCTTAAACGTCTTTACAAGAACGTGCTACAAGCAAATAAAACGTTCAGTAAAGTGAACGCGTGTGGCCTGTTCTATGTAGACGCGTCGCTAGCAACAGTGATGATAAGTTTCATCACTTACTACGCCATTGTAATGTTGCAGTTCACTATTTTGTAAAGTATTTAATTCATTGTTTAGTAAAGAATACAAGTGTGCAACGTTGGATCATAAATTATCTATCTATCTATAGAAATAATCAACGCCCAGCCCCAACCCTTGGACCCACACACCTGAAATTTTGCACAGAGGTTCCCTTTATAATGTTAACAAGGAATAATGAAAGATTTTTCGAAATTCAACCCCTAAGGGTTAAATAGAGGATGAAATTTCCGCGCGGGCGAAGCCGCTGGTAAAAGCTAGTTTAACATGAAGAGTAAGCACATTGTTATACATAATTATGGATTATGCCTTAAACATCTCCTTATTCTTCTCAACCGTATTGTTTACTGAAGCATATGTATCATTTTTTGAATTTACCTTGGAATCCTTCTGTATACACATCTAGGATAAATACATACATTATTAGTCAATTCCTGCATTTTTTTTTACTTCACATCGAGAACTGCAGTAAAACTACGGTATGCGTAGTAATGAAACTGAACAAGTACAAAGGGAGAGTCGCATCTATGATGAATAATCCGCACGCATCCATTTTCCTAAAGGCAGTTTTCTGCACACGTTGAACGTTCTTGCATACTCTTCTTTGCGTTTCTGCGAATATTATAAAAAATGTTATGTTCTACCATCTAACTCAAGGCATTTAGCACAATACATCACATATAATAATCAACTTCCTGTCTTTCTCCTTATTCTTTGAGGTCAGTAGCACACGGCTTTTTCTTTGAGTATTCCTTCATTCCTTCCCATGCCATCTATCACGCTACCCTTATCCCTTTCTGTTTATCTGCCTCTTATCTCATAGTCATAAACATTCATGGTACACTTATTTTGTGAAACCAAAACCAATATTACTGAACTAAGTATGTAGAGGGTTTGTATGAAGAAACTTTTAGCTTCAATATAATTAAGTTTTACCAGAGAGTCCTCTTCTCTTTGAGAATGTGATCATCGTACTCTGAACTTCTCTACTGGCTGCATAAAACCTCTCGTATTCAATGCTCAAAGATGTCAGTATCAGAATGTTCTTCACAAACCATATTTGAGTAATTACTATGAATATGGTCGGCTGTAAGAATGATAAAACAACATAATAAGATAGGTACTTTAATAACTATATTTATGGAGGAAGGAGCTGGGGCTCGTGGCTAAATGGCAATAGCCACACGGGTCAAACGATGGTTTAGCTACGCTTATAGCGATCGGTTCGTGGATCATTCATTATATTGTTGCGCGGCACGATTAATGTTTGGTTGCCACTAGCGCCATCTCGTATCGAATAGCGGAACTAATGGTCAAGAGCTTTCTAGAAAGTTCGATGCTAGAACTTTCTGGAACTATCGACATGTGTTCGGTCAGGGCCGATATGTACTCGAACATTCTAGATGCTTCTACGGTAGAAGGTTCTGGAACTATCCGAGGGCCCTATATAAGCGGGAACGGAGCGCGTCTCGGGGTAGTTCATTGGAAGCGATACATGCGAGAACATCTAAAGCGATCTTCAAGTGCGACTTAAGAGTGATCCGTAGTGCTATTGCGTTGTGTTATTAGTGTGTTTAATTAAAGTGTTATTTTTGGTAATTCATATCGGCAGTTTTTAATTGTCACGAACCCCAAGCTCGTAACAATTGGTGTCAGAAGCAAGGATTAAAATCATGCCGATTTTACCTAAAGACGACACGGAGGGTATCCGTACCCGGAGTCAACGCCAGCAGGAGACGGACCAGAGGCGATTTGGTGGAGCAATGCCACAGACGTCGGAGGGCCAGCTACCAACCACAGAGGCCGGCCCGTCCACAGCTGCTCCAGCATCACCAGCACCAGATTTTGCTGCTCTGATGATGATGTTGCAGGAGCAGGCCCGCCGACAGGAGGAACAGGCCCGCCGATTGGAAGAACAGCTCAAACGGGATAAAGAGGAGCAGGCCCGCCGACAGGAGGAACAGGCTCGCCGTTTGGAAGAACAGCTCAAACGGGATAAAGAGGAGCAGGCGCGCCGACAGGAGGAGCAGGCTCGCCGACAGGAGGAGCAGGCCCGTCAATTGGAAGAACAGCTCAAACGGGATAAGGAGGAGCAGGTGCACCGCCAGGAAGAGCAGATGCTCCTCATAAAGGACCTTCACGCAACCTTCGGGAAAGACATGAAGGAGGTGAAGGAGAAGGTTGCCCAGCATGACAACCGCTTGTCAGAAGCTGAAACTCAGATCAGCAAGTTTAGTGACGTCATTGCTGATGTGAAGCAAGAGTTGGGTAACCTCAAACTTGGGGATGGAATCGCAGCTCCCGTAGCTACAACACCTTCGCTACGTGGATTCAAAGTGCCGCCGTACGACGGGACTTCTTCCTGGTCGGCCTACAAAATTCAGTTTGCGGCTGTCATGAAGGCGAACGGGTGGAATAAAAGTCAGGCCATGACTGCCCTCACCCTAGGCCTGCGCGACCAGGCTTTAAATGTGCTGGAAGCTCTCGGTAAGGAAGTGACTTACGAGCAGCTCCTCGAGGCATTGGAGGCTAGATATGGCGACGCTCACCTGGAACACGTGTTTCGTGCGCAGCTCAAGGATCGTGTGCAACGCAGTAACGAAAACCTGCAGCAGTGGGCCCTTGAAGTGGAGAAGCTGGTTCGAAAAGCGTACCAGTCCGTACCTGCGCTTATTGATGGGAACCTGGTGCAGGCATTCATCGACGGCATCCGGGACCTTGAAGTTAGAGCTGCTGTGAGACTCGGTCACCACGGGACGCTTAAGGACGCCTTGGCCCATGCACTGGAGGTGGAAGCTGTGCGGCAGGATCATCGTTCCCATCGCGTCAGGGAGGTTGTAGCGGCTACAGTTCGCGATCGTAAAGGATACAGCCCTAGGTGCTACGGCTGTGGGGAAAGGGGCCACCTTCGATCCAGTTGCCCTAAGCGAACTGCAGAAAGGGAAGATGGCCGGTCTCCAGAGGGTAGCGCGGCTAACAGCACTACCCAGCAGCAGCAGGGAAACGAGTAATAGCCAGGACTGCGGGGCGGGTGCTGGCTGATGTTCAAAGAGCCCCAAGGATTTCGATCACACAAACCCATGACGGGAACAGCTTAATCATCAAGGGCGAGGTCAACGGAACGCCTTGTAAGCTGACCATAGATACTGGAGCCTCTCGTACAGTCGTCAGTTCCCAAGTTATGAGTCAGCCCCTTGGGGACTCTGCATACAAACGAGAACGCATTAATTTGGTGACAGCCACTGGTCAGCGCATACCCGTCCGTGGAGAGATGGAGATGGAGTTGAAGCTAGGCAACAGGACCTACCTGCATAATGTCATCGTGGCTGATATAATGGACGATTGCATCCTGGGTCTTGACTTTATGAGGAAGAATTTTTGCGAGATTGACGTCAAGCAGGGAGTTATGAAATGTGGACGAGAGGAACTTTTTATGGAAGGGGCGTTACCAGGGAATGTGTACAGCCTTAAGGAAATTGTTCTTCCTCCGAGATCAGAAACGATTGTGCCGGTTAGTCTTCCTCGGAATCCTGGGAAAACTCATCGTTGTGTACTCGTGGAAAGGGTAGACAATGACCTTCCATGGAAAGTGGCACGAACTTTGGTCAGAGCCACCGACATCTCAGGGGTACGTGTGCTGAACCTTTGTGATCAGGAACAGACTATTGAAAAAGGCACACTGATTGGTACTTGCGAGGAAGTGGATTGGCTGCGTCAATGCCAATATCTATCGACTGAGACCCCCAGCAAGGATGCACAAACGAGAGTGACCACACTTTTAGAAGAGTGTCGCAGCGCTCTGTCTCAAAATGAGATGGGCAAGGCGAAGAAGATGTTACTGAAGTACGCCGAAGTTTTCTCCCTAAACGATAGTGACATTGGGAAGACTGGCTTAGTTCAACACAAAATAAATACAGGCGACGAGTTGCCTATCCGTCAGCGGCCAAGGAGATTGCCGGTAGCGCGTGAAAAGGAAGTAGAAACCATGATTGAGGGAATGGTGAAGGATGGTGTTATTGAACCTTCATCTAGCCCATGGTGTTCACCTGTAGTGCTGGTAAGGAAGAAGGACGGCAGCATGCGGTTTTGTGTTGACTATCGTCGTCTGAATGACGTTACGAAGAAGGACAGCTACCCTTTGCCAAGAATTGATGACACGTTGGACATGCTTACTGGAGTAAAGTGGTTTAGCACGCTGGACCTGAAAAGTGGCTACTGGCAAGTTGAAATTGACCCCAAGGACAAGGAGAAAACAGCATTCTCGACAGGAAAGGGTCTGTGGCAATTTAAAGTTATGCCGTTTGGATTGTGCAACGCTCCGGCAACGTTTGAAAGGTTGATGGAACTTGTACTAACTAAGTTGATTGGAGATGCCTGTCTGGTCTACTTGGATGACATAATCATCGTAGGCCGTACGTTTGAAGAACATCTTCAAAACCTGGAACGCGTGCTCATGAAGATCCAGAGTGCCAATCTCAAGTTGAGTCCGAAGAAATGTTCACTATTCAAACGGCAAGTTAGCTTTTTGGGATATGTGGTGTCGGAAGAAGGTATCCGCACGGATCCAGAAAAAATCGCCGCTGTCAAGGATTGGCCAGTTCCAAAAGACAAGACGCAGGTCAGAGCGTTTTTGGGGTTGTGCTCTTATTATCGGCGATTTGTTAAGAACTTTGCGGATATTGCCAAACCCCTGCATAAGCTAACCGAGGAGAAGCAACATTTCTGCTGGGATGAAAGTTGCGATATCGCATTCCAGGAGTTAAAGGACCGACTATGCAAAACACCTATTTTGGGGTACCCTGATGCAGGCAAGGAATTTATAGTTGACACAGACGCAAGTGACATAGGACTTGGTGGTGTGTTGTCTCAACGGAATGGTGATCAAGAGGTTGTGATAGCGTACTTCAGCAAGTCGTTGTCAAAGCCGGAGAGGAACTATTGTGTCACGAGACGGGAATTGCTTGCTATGGTAAAGTCATTGCAGCATTTTAGCAAATATCTTCTGGGTCGGAAATTCCACTTACGAACCGACCATGCTGCACTGAAATGGCTATTACAGTTCAAAAATCCAGAAGGACAAGTTGCGAGATGGATTGAGCTACTGCAGGAATACGACTTTGTGGTCGAACATCGCAGCGGGAAATCTCATGGCAACGCCGATGCATTGTCAAGAAGACCTTGTCCTGAAGACTGCAAGCACTGTACTAGACAAGAGAGTAAGGAAGTGGTACCTGTGAGGATGCTCAGGACAGACCTCAGCAACGAGTGGAAGGAAAGCCTACAAAGTGCACAGCAGGAAGATTCGGACATCAAGCCGATTCTGGAGTGGATGAAGGCCAAAGCTCCTAAGCCCAAGTGGAGCGACGTCTCAGCAATGAGTTCGATCACAAAGAGCTATTGGGCCCAATGGGACAGCTTGGTGATTCAGGATGGAGTCCTGTGCCGTAAATGGGAAAATGCTCGGGGAAACAGCTGTCACTTGCAAATGGTTGTCCCTAAATCACAAGTACCGGATGTTCTGCAGCTGTACCATAATGGTTGTTCAGGAGGTCACCTGGGAGTAAAACGGACTCTACTGAAGATACGAGAACGGTTTTACTGGGTCCACTGTCGGGACGATGTCGAGGACTGGTGTCGCAAATGTACAAGTTGTGCAGCTGTAAAGGGACCTCAGACGCGTAGCAGAGGTGCATTGAAATTGTACAATGTTGGTGCACCATGGGAGAGGATAGCCCTTGACGTTGCGGGGCCGTTTCCGGAAAGTGAAAGTGGTAACAAGTATTTCATGGTTGTGATGGATTACTTCACTAAGTGGCCGGAAGTCTTCGCCATTCCAAATCAAGAAGCTTCAACAGTTGCCGATAAATTAGTTCATGAAGTCTTCTGTCGTTTTGGAGTACCTTTAGAGATTCACAGTGATCAAGGAAGGAATTTTGAGTCTCAAATATTCCAAGAAACTTGTCGAGTGATGGGTACTCATAAAACAAGAACAACTTCTTACCACCCACAATCGGATGGAATGGTGGAACGATTCAATCAGACATTAGAGAGGTACCTAGCCAAAGTTGTGGAAAATCGGCAACGAGATTGGGACAAGCACATACAACCGTTTTTGTTGTCATATCGAAGCGCTGTTCACGAAAGCACATCGGTGACACCAGCTTTCGCAAACTTTGGAAGGGAATTACGGCTACCTGCAGACCTGATCACCGGAATACCACCTGATGCCCCACGCAGTATAACCGATTATGCGAGTGACTTGCGGAACAAGATGAATGACATTTATGAGCACGTCAGACACTCAGGCCAGCAAATGTCTGAAAAGATGAAAACCCGTTATGACCGCAAAATGAACAATAAAGGGTTTGACGAAGGTTCACTAGTGTGGTTGCACAATCCCGTCCGCAGCAAAGGGAAATCTCCTAAGCTTCAAGCTAACTGGGACGGACCGTACCGGATTGTGACAAAGATCAATGACGTTACCTACCGGATACAGAAAGGTGCAAGAGGTACCCCTAAGATAGTCCACGTGGATCGACTAGCGCGTTATTATGGGGCCGATAATGCTCGGGACGAGCATTTCTTAGGAGGGGGCAGTGTTGCGCGGCACGATTAATGTTTGGTTGCCACTAGCGCCATCTCGTATCGAATAGCGGAACTAATGGTCAAGAGCTTTCTAGAAAGTTCGATGCTAGAACTTTCTGGAACTATCGACATGTGTTCGGTCAGGGCCGATATGTACTCGAACATTCTAGATGCTTCTACGGTAGAAGGTTCTGGAACTATCCGAGGGCCCTATATAAGCGGGAACGGAGCGCGTCTCGGGGTAGTTCATTGGAAGCGATACATGCGAGAACATCTAAAGCGATCTTCAAGTGCGACTTAAGAGTGATCCGTAGTGCTATTGCGTTGTGTTATTAGTGTGTTTAATTAAAGTGTTATTTTTGGTAATTCATATCGGCAGTTTTTAATTGTCACGAACCCCAAGCTCGTAACAATATGTCAAGATCCTCGGTGCCTCGGAATGCACACTGCATATAAAGTCGATTTATGACAGTCGTAACGGTAGTTAGTAGCCCAAAAGTCTGTCAGTCGTACTAAGCGGTATCGTTTACACAGTTTCTGGGTTATAGAGGTCAGATAGGCAGTCGCTCCATGTAAAAGACTGGTATTCAGCCAGATCCAGTTAAACTGGAAGGCAAAATATTTATTTGGGAAAAGGCTACCAGGAAACGTATTTATTCTAATAAGTTACATTAAATAGATAATTATCTTTTTTATGTGATTCAGTTACTTACACTTAGTCCCCCACCTTCTATAAATTGCTTAATTTGTATTATAATTGCTATGTTCATTAGACCATGGGAAACTGCGAATATTGTGTAAAACAGAATCTGAAAATTAGATATACATATAAAAAGTTAAGTAAAATCTTTACAATATTGTTGGAATTTGGGTCCCGCGACAGGGATTAATATCGTGCAATGATAGAAACACAAACACAGCATTGGCTAGATACGGTATAAAGAAGAGAGTTAAGGTAAATTTAAAATATTCAAAGCCCAACTGCGTCAACAAACCTTTAAAAAGTTATTAACAAGTTGACCTATTTCTGGTTTCAACCCCACATCTACACTTGCAGTAAGCCGTTGAAACTCAAGCCAAGGGAGCAATTCCCTTTACTAAAAAAAATTACCTATTACTTCCGACCGCATGAGATGAATTTAGTGAGACAAATTGACTAACGTAAGAATCACCAGCCGGACGCGTTTTATCTAGAGCACAAAAGACAATTACATCTGTAAATAGGCTATAAAACACAACCCTCCTTTGCGTTGCGCTGTTGGGTAAAAGAAAAATAAATGTAATCACAGAATCTTACCAAATATTTGAACGTTTTCCCTACAGTACTATAAATCTGTAATATGTTCAGATAAACATCATACATAGATTCCCAATAACACTCAGATTTAGAATTCCCTGCTTTCCGAGCATCTTCGGTCCAAACACAAAGTGCCTTGCAGGTCAACTTGATCAAGAACTTAACATAAAACACATTAACATCAAAAGTCATACTAAAGTAGTAATACGACATATCGATGATATTAGTATGAGGATAGAACATAAATGTCATATAGATGGCAGACCCAATTACGATAACTGTTATAGTGATGATAGAAACCCAGTTTTCAACAGTTAAGATGAGGAGATCCTTGCCGGTAATCTTTAGGGCTCTAATTACATGTTGCATTTTTAGTATCAACAGTATATTGGTGTTACTCCACTTGATATTTAAATAGTAAGTTATAATGAAACCAAAAGAGTAGCTGAAGAAGTCGTAAAAACTGGTCCAGTTAAGAATCAAGGCTATAGTTTCCCAGTCAATAATGGAAGTGATCAGGCCATACAAACCTACACTCCGAGATATTATCAAGCCGAAAACTCCAATAAAGTTGTAAAGGTAACTGTTGGAAGTAATAAAGTTGTCGCGGATAGAATACTTAGAACAGATAAGAAGGGATTGCATCAGATTCAATGGCCTTAGAACTGTCAGAAAATTATTTTCAATGAAATTGTGTAGCAAAATTTCACATTTGTAAAGGATTATCGGATTTTCTTCCGGTAGAATAGGATCTATTTTTGATCGTCGTTTGTCTCTGAACTTTGGTAACGCGTATTTTGTACCGAACATGTTGATGTTTATTACCGAAGTGATGTGAAAGTTCATCAACGCCATTATGAATGCATTTAATTAATCGATCATTGTTTGTTTCATGTAATTAGAATTCCTCAAATGTTTTTATAACTATCATGCAAATTGAATGGTAAAGTGATTGGTCATTACTAGTGTTTAAGTAACTCTTTGATCGGCTGGCATTCGAATTTTACTCTAATATTTCATGATAAAATAAAAAATGTAACATTGTGTTATATTTTAACCGACGAAAAAAAGGAGAAGGTTCTCAAGTCGACGCGTATTTTTTTATATTTTTATGTATGATCACTCATAACTTTTTTCAGAGTAGTCCGATGTTGATAATTCTTTTTTTATTGGAAAGGGTATACCCCAAAATTGGTTGGGTAGGAAAACAAGGGATGATTGATGATAGTTTACTCACAGATTTTAAATACTGAGTTGTGTCTTACAAAAAGTAAACAAAAGTTAAGCATGTAGTAATGAGTTGATTACATCCCCAAAAAACTATAAAATAAAAACTTGTTGACCAAAAAATTAAACCGCCGATAAAACTGAAAAGTAAAAAATAATAAACCTGCTTTCATCATCATCATTTCAACCAAAAAATGTCCACTGCTGGACATAGGCCTCCCCCAAAAAAGGGGGGTTTGCCATAATTGCCACGCTTGGCAGGCTCGCAGTATGGTGGTAAAATGCATAGAGAACGAAGCAGCGTTCTCTATGCATTTTACCACCATACTGCGAGCCTGCGCCATTCTCTGGTAAGTCCCTTAGTCGCCTCCTACGACACCAACTGGAAGCAATGGGATGGTGCTATTCTTTTACGCCCGGACACCACACGGGACAAACCTGCTTTGTTTAACCTTAATAACTAAGTTCGGAAGTCGGTGACTTTGAATATGTATTATAATTTTATGTCACCGACTGCCGAACTTCGTTATTAAGGTTAAACAAAGCAGGTTTATTATTTTTTACTTTTCAGTTTTTGGGCGGTTTTTTTTTTTGTTAAAAGTTTTTATTTTTATGACTAGTGTTTTACGTCCAAGTACTACTCTAGTAGAATAATATAATAACAATAATTTTATTTCAGATTATCTATATTTGTGTTAGTAAGTACCTAAGAACGAAGTGAAACCACAATACAATAGAAATACAAAGAAAGCGAAATCAATTAGACACGTGGAGTGAAATCCAGTGTCTAACAAAAGGACCGTCTAACCGCTCTGCTATTATTTCAGAATGCTGTTGGAGTTTGCTCGGAGCTTGTTTTGGCACCTTTTATAAACATGCGAGCCAGCATATTCAAAATCAAAATCAAAATAAAAATCTGCATGGGCACTTATGAAACAAAATATTTTTATTTCATGTAAACCTGCATGGGTACTTATGAAACGTCAGAAGCTAGGTGCACGGTTCCAAAATGTTGTTTCCTATGGAGAAGAGCCGGCAAGAAACTCCACGGTTACTCTTTTAAAAATGATTGGCTTTACCAATGTTTTCAAATTACAAAGATAAAATGTATGGGAGGACAGTGCAGGCCTGTCAATAAGTACCAGGTACTTATACGAATACAGAGAAAATCGTCTACAAATCTACAGTCTGTAAGGCCTACAACGTTCTCCCATTCACAATATGTAAAATAATCTACATAAATAAAATGAACCTAATTAAACATGGTGACATGATTAACATGACAATCACTAAAAAATTGATGTATAATGTCAAATAATGACGAGAACATGTCAGCATTGTAAAATAAAAAGAATAAAAAAGAACATTGAGAGCAGTTAATAGACTTTCACATAGTTTTGCTGTTAATGAGGTACCAGGGAAGCCACATGTGCAGAAGGAACTAATGCCAAACTTCCCTGTCTTCAACGTAGTCTTTTATCTTTTATTATGCTTTTTTGATAAGGACACGTTTGATGTGCGTTTTAAACTTTCCATCGCTAAGTTCTGTAACTGACTTTGGCAACTTGTTATAGAAGCGGATACTGTTTATTAGAAATGATTTGCTAGTTTTAGTCAATCTTAATTTTGGAATCACAATTTCATCTTTACTACGTGTATTCAGATTATGGAAATCGCATCGTTTTTTGAAAAGACCTAAGTTTTTGCGAACATACAAGATATTTTCTAGGATATAAAGAGACGGCAGAGTTAGAATATCAATTTCGCTGAATTTGTTTCTAAGAGACTCGCGAGGCCCCATTTTATATAGATTGCGCGGATTGCCCTCTTTTGTAAAATGAAAATTGAATCTACGTCAGCTGCCGATCCCCACAACAGAACGCCATAAGACATAATACTGTGAAAATAAGCAAAGTTAACTAACCTGGCTGTGGCTACATCCGTCAACTGGCTTATCTTCCTTACTGCGTAAGCAGCTGAGCTTAATCTACTTGAAAGAGCTCTAATGTGAGCACCCCATTGCAATTTTGAATCTAAAGTAATTCCCAAAAATACAGTTTCCGAAATAGCATCTAGTTTCTTGCCATCAAGTTTTAAGTTTAGACTTACTTGGGGTACATTTGGTAACGAGAACTTAAGACATTTAGTTTTGTTCGCATTGAGTAAAAGATTATTAGCGGCCACGGATTCTATTCCCACGGACAACCAACACTCTTCGTTCCCTCGAAACGTCCACGTCATCAGAGAGGTTCTTCTAGACCCAGTGCCCCCAGCACTTAAGCTGCGCCACTCTATTAACAATCTGAACATTAATCTTCACCCCAGTTACTGCATACACCAAAAAAACAAAGCGTTTTACAAAAGGGAAAAAAAATACCACTCACCGTACAATAACTAACTACCAGCTACAGAAACGAAAACAGACAAAACCACGTAATTGGGCGCCAGTGTAGCCTCCACCCGTTGTATTCCCACCGACTATGGGGGACTGAACAATAAAACGGGCGTGTACCTTTAAAATACTTTAATTAAACTAACTGAACTCAGTACAGCCGGAGACACACAAATTTGTAGGTCGTGGGTTACAATCGTCCGTTAACGCTTCTGCAGGGATAGGTACTCCCCTGTAGTTGCAGGCGAAATAACGCCCGTAGCCGGAGATGGAAGTTGGCCGCTGGAACGAATTGAACTGCACGGTGAAGCCACTGACGGTAGGTGCGGCGTGGGGTGACGCACGACTTGCTCCACACCTCAGAGGCGAAGCGACGGAATGGTCCTCGGGGCAGCGGCACACGAGGACGGCCGGCTCACTGCAGGGTAGCCTGCCGTACTAGACTTGCTGCACGGCCTGCTGCCGAGTAAAAGTTGCCGCAGGAAGTTCCTGAAGAAACGTTGCCGAGAAGAAGTTGTCGTAGAACCCTAGATCGGGATTACCACTCACAACTTTGTAGGCACTAACTTGCTCGTTTAAAATTCGAGAAATACATATAATGAATACCAATGTTTAACGCTCGTGTCAGCTAGGGCGCTCGACAGGAAGCAAAGCGGTACGTGTAATCTCACATCAGCCTAGGAGCGACTGGCGTGGACTGACCTCCGCTGCGCGGGCGCATCTTTTAAAACCATCGTTCTGTGCAAAAACTCTCGCCCCCGCGCCGCAGGTACCCGGTGCGTTCCAAGTCGTAAACAAACCACGAACTAAGCATTAATATACAGTAACGTACCGTTACAAGCGGTACACTATTTAGTGTAACATATGGGATGGTGCCGGAGTTGGCAGGTTTTTTTTTCTGCCGGGCGTCGGCCAAAACGTCATCCTTGGTTTATAATCCACAGTGATCAATTCTTGACCCTTTCTGTAGTGGTATGGGTGAAATCCAGACGAACTAATGATCGTCCATGCACAGTACTGGCTGATATTAAAATGACGAGCTGCATCATTCGTACTTCGCCGGGGATCTTCTTCAAAGTAGTCCACTACATCGTCGTACAAGTTTTGCGAATACGCGGGTGTTCCACGTACTTGGCTATGAACCAGTGCCTGGAATGATCCAGGATCGAGTAAATGCTGGTAAGCATTTACCACATTTATAAATTAAGTCCGAGACACTCTCTCAGAGATAAATTTAAGGAGATTAATGTAATGACTGTGCCTTCACAGTATATTTATGAAAATCTTTTAAATGCCCATAAAAATATTAAATTGTTTAAAAAATACAGTGATATCCATAGTATAAATACTAGGAACACACACAAATTTGTTGTACCATCAACAAGGCTCAAGAAAATAGGTGGGTCATTCAGATGTCAATGTATACGCTTTTATAATAAACTTCCAAGCCATGTTCCAGATCTAAGTCTCAATAAATTTAAATCATTCATTAAACGTAAGTTGTGCCTGAAAGCCTTTTATACCGTTAAAGATTATATTGAGGGCAAAAAAGCTTGGGATTACCTGCTCCAATTTTGTATACAGTGTTTTTTTTTTTTTTTTTTGCTCTTTGACATTCGATTATTGTTATATACACTTTGACATTTGATTATTATTATATACACTTTGACATGAATATTTACTTTGAGAAGTATAATATTATTTTGCTTTAATTATTGTGAATGTGAGGACTATGTGGTATTTTTGTTTTTGTGTTTCATTTCTTTCTCAGTTCATTTATAAAGTTAATCTGGCAGTTTGAGTACTTTATGTGGCCTACCCTAATGTTCTTTCTTTGGTATTGTTCGTCAAATCGTTGAGCTCCTCAAGTTCTGAGTTGAGCCGTATGATTACTGATACATGCGTGCACTGAATGGACAGGTCCACTCAATCTGTGTGGTTTCTTTCCTCAAAAGACCATTTCAGGCACCAATCCACATGGTCTTCACATGATCTGACCAAGATTATGTCTGGACGTTAAAAGAGTGTGTGACCTCTGAGTTTGTTTCGGCCTTTTTCTCAGAGTAGTCAGTTAGGAAACGCCGACCTCACCTAGTTTAAAAAATATGATTGACGTGTAAAAGTGTTTGTACAAACCTACTTACAGAAATAAAATCATTTATCATTTATCACAGTCCGAACGTTCGGCTGACGAGCATTTGGGTACTCTTCCCGGTACATACGTACAGCGGCACTCGCGTTCTCACCAGACAAAAAGTACGCACGTATCTTAGCCGTATACTCCCGAGATGAGAACTGGTAAGCCATCGCGACAGTAATAACGTAAACAAACAATTAGTTAAGAAAGCATGCGCACACTTCCGCTAGTAAATTGGCACTGCCTGTTTGTTTTACTCGCTCGAAAAGGGATCGCTGCGCTAGCGCAGAAGTGGGCGTGGCTTGACCTTTGACGCGAGTTTGCCGGGACCTATGAATGGCGATAGAAATGTACTGCGCGTAGTATTTTGTAGTGGCAATTGTAATGAATGACTTATTCAATTATGAATTTACCAATTATGTTAAATTTCCGTGGACAATTTTGGGATTTTTTTGTTTTCACTTTTGACTACACAATTACGATCAGTAACGGGTACGGATAGAGCCCCATTTTTTGTACTAATTAAAAAATAGTCGAGTATATTAATACTTAATAACTTAATCTATACTTATACTTATATATAATATTATAAAGCTGGCGAGTTTGTTTGTTTGCTTGCTTGAACGCGCTTATCTCAGGAACTACTGGCCCGATTTGAAAAACTATTTCAGTGTCAGATATCCTATTTATCGAGGAAGGCTATAGGGTATAAAAAAAAAAAAAAAAAAAAAAAAATCCATTTATTTCAGGGGTTCCCATATTATTGTGATTTTAATTCAGTTCAAGTTCACGTTCACAAAATCACAAGTTCACAAAATCACGAGATAAATACAAATCACAGAGTAAAAATTTAAAAATACAATGTCATCTAATTAAAAATACAATGTCAAATAAAAATAGACATTTTTCGGAAATTAATATTGTAAAATACAAATTAAAATAAAAGTTTAGGGAAAATTTTGTACAATCGCGACTTCTTCCGCACGCTCACCTTTAAGGCGATAATCGCGTAGCAAGGCTCACGACTCGATCGCACAATGCATGCGTTTTGACCAATAGAATGCACGAAACATATTTTAGTAGTGTTCGTAGTAATGGTGTATAGAAGTGTGACACTCACACAGGCGCGTGCTATGTTCACTAGTTTGTGAGATTATTTTTGAATAGGCACGGCCGGTATGAGCTCTTTATGAATTATTGTTGTTGACAAGAAGTAATTTCGTACTCATATTTATCTTCTTTTTGGTTTAGAAAATGTATTATTCCATTTGCTTTAAGTTAAATGAAATAATTGTTAGGTTCTTAATGTGTTTTATTTTTATAGGTTTTAGGTTTGTTTTTATTAGCAGAGGAGAATAAAACTAATTCATGCCTTGCTTGACACGAGACCAGAGAGACGGTGTCACTTTTTTTTTTACCACAGGCAATAAGACATCACAACAGATCAAACAGTAATTGTAAACAGAATCTTATCGATTAGCTTAATGTTTTTTTTTTTTGCTAGTTTTTCTATTTATTCAGCTACTTACTAGCAGCGCTCCGCGATTTCAACAGCGTAGTTCCCGTTACCGTGAGAATATGGGGATAAAATATAGCCTTTGTCACCCAGAGATAGTATAGCTTCCCAACAGTGAAAGAAATTTTCAAATCGGTACAGTAGTTTCGGAGCCTATTCAATGCAAACAAACAAACAATCAAATCTTTCCTCTTTATTATTAGTATAGATAGATTAGTTATCAATAATTTGGAATAAAAATGTCAAACAACAATTTATATCTATTCTATCAACTTTAATATTTTCCTCTCTCCGACATAATAATGTTCCGTCAGGTCTATAAGTTTTGTTATATATGAACACTTTCACTGCCTCCCCAATTTTCATGATGTCCAATGGTTATGCGAAACCGCCGCCATACAAAACGCAGCGGACGCGCTAGGCACGTTGACTGGCACTGCATAAAGTTATAAAATGTTAATAACTATTGTCATTTCTGTAAATTCCGGTTAAGAAGTTACAGCCTTTCAAGGTCAACTTATTAATGCCATTTAAAAAAAAACCTGTATTATCGGCGCGGCGCGGGCGTAAGAGGGACTTGTTACTTGCGCAGTTCTATTGAAAAGTAAAAATCTTCATTACAATGTGTTACTACTACTTGAAAATATACAAAAACGAAGCAAGTTAGATATTTTGTTGGAAATTTGCAACATTTGTTTTTATCTTTTTATTTTATTGCTCTATATTATGATTGGAATAACACAAATAGGTATACTTTGCGCAATTCATACAATGTTATCAGAGATTTTTGTTTACTGTTGTCGGAACTCTTGCAACTGCAATAATAATACGTTCATTATCTACACCATTGTTATTTAGTGGGAACTTCTGAAAATCCGGTTTAACAATAGAATGGCTTAAAAACATACTTTATGGCCCTTCTATTGAAGGACCATAAAATACGTTCGCGAAATATTACAAAGAATTTTAAGGTATGCCTACTATTTTATTACCATGTTACCTATCTCGAATGTTTTGCAGGTGTTCCTTATAGGTATGTATATTTTGAATACTTTGAATAGTTCTAATATTCGTTTTATCCATTTATTTATCACACCTTTGATTTTTTATTTAATCATAACAGCAGTTTGTGCAGAGGTTGATTTGTACTAACACTAGATAATAAGTTGTTTTCATATTATGTTACTAACAGTCTATGGATTTCTTTTCCGAAATAAAATAAATATTATTATTATTTATTATTATAAACAGGCGGCTGTCCCTTTAGTGCACTCGTGCGCTGAACTACCAGATTTTAATAGACGTAGAAAGAATCACACAATGTTTAATAATCGCATTGTGGCCACTGGTTGTGGTCTACGTAATATTAACAAAACTGAGGAAACAATATAAGCTCCTTGCTAAACTATTAAGACTCATTTTCGTGGTACAGAAGATCTACAGTGAATGATCATACATTTCTATGAGATCCGAGCTAAAACGCCTAGCGCGTGAGACAGAAGATAGTTGACATAACTGTATGGAGCGTTATGGAGTAATTTGTCGATTCTCGTGCGCCGCACGGGGAACCGAAGTTTGTCGAATATTACCGAACGTCGCGTCGATTAGCGAGAGCGCCCGAGGTTTGGCAAAGTTTGCATGCCGGCCATAATGAATGACCGACTCATTATTGTCACTGCGAAGTTTAGTTTACGTGGAATTGAATACTATTGTTTATTTTTTATTCGTCTAGATTTAAATTACTTACCTATCTGAAATAAATAAATTCTATTTATTTACTTATTACCCCTAATACTTAGTGAGCTAGTAAAGTGCACCACCAGTTCCATGACCTACCAGCCGCCACTGATCATAAATAAACGAGATTACACGAACAAGGTATCTTTCCAATGTCCGGGGCATGCTTTGCAGGATGCTTACCGTTGGGTGGTTCACAAAAGGCTTGCAAAAGGCAGTACGTTAAGATTGGAGTTTATGAGTGGGCCGTCTTTTAATAAAAGGTTGACAAACCATGCTATAATCAACGAGACAAGCGCGTTGCCCGCATTGCGTACGACAAGTATATTTTGACAAATATAACAATAACTCAGTTCTTAGGCCACTTTAAAATTCGAAAGCATAACAAGTAATTAAACTGAACTATAATTTTCAATAAGAAATACTCCTTAATTTCTGAAATATAACAGAAATATTTTCAAAAAGCCAGGCCTGTGGGCTCCTGAAAAATAAAACTGTCACTGTGACCGCAGTGAGAGTGAAAGGATTGAAAAAAAGAAATATTAGCTATTAGTGAAATATGTATTTTTCAGTTCGTGTTCATTTAATAATAAGCTGTTCAGGATTAAAGATTTCTTATGGTTGATATTTAAACCGTATCCGTATCATTTTAGTAAAACATTTTTGTTTAAAGCGAAACTGTCGTCTGCAATCTTTGTGTGAAATCATACAAAATTTGTTAACATTTAAGAACAATTTTAAGGATTTGTAGTTGTGGAAAAGAAGCAATTTAATTTAGTTGAACTTATTTATTTTTAATAGAGTGTTTCAAGATTTCAAAAGGAAATTTTAAAGATTCACCCAGAAATTAATATAAAAAATTACATTACACATAAATTATCATCAACTTGTATTTATCTACACTCATATCGTAAAGTTATTATTAATAAATCAAAAATAGTGTCATAATGACAGACTTTAAGCACGGGCAATTCTAATGAAATTAAAAAGTTTTATTATAAATTTATAATTTTAGCACACCTTCCTTATGTTTACGTATTTGTGTTTTTTGTAATGTCTTCGCTACTTCTTCTAATACTCCTAGTAATTGTTCTA
Source organism: Polymixis flavicincta (assembly GCA_949987655.1). Lineage (NCBI taxonomy): Eukaryota > Metazoa > Arthropoda > Insecta > Lepidoptera > Noctuidae > Polymixis > Polymixis flavicincta. The sequence goes on along the minus strand of OX465188.1, from coordinate 22,995,192 downwards.
ACTGAGACATTTTTTGTAAACAACAAAAAAACGTGATATTCTTCAAAATAACGTGACGTTGATGCGTAGATTCCTTTTGTAATAATATTGTAAATAAAAAAAACCCTCAAACACTGCTAATGACGGTCCGGGCTCGCTTCTTATCTAAGGAATGCAATGTCTTTTGTTCTCGACGCTCAGTACGCTGCACTGTAAACCGGCTCGATTTCGACCATGTTTTGATGGGAGTAAGGTTGAAAATTGTTTGTATGGATTTTTGTGGGAACGAAATGCGTGCTTTGTTGACGACACCTTTATTGCGACTAAAAAAATGGACATTGGTTTGCGTCTCTATACGTCATGCATTCAACAGACAATATGGATTTGTGTGAATACACTCACACAAATACATGTTGTTTCTAATTGGGCGAAACCAGGAAGGGGTGTGGTTTGTCACTAGATGCGCTGCCACAGAAATATTTTCTTAAGTGAGCATGCTTAAAGTTTGTCGATTGTACATAAATAAAAACATAAATTAATGAAACAGCACATGACATATCGTGACATCACTTAATTAACATCTCCTGTCTATATGCCTATTGCAGCACTTCCTAATATAGGGGCAGTCCAGTCGTCCAGCAATCATCATCAGGACAGCGTTGGAGCTGACCAGCACCCTGCGCACCAAGGACGCGCACCGCTTGCGCATTGTGGTGTGAAAACAGTCGGTGCGCGCTTCCGCAAACATGCCCGAGGCACTGCAGAAGCGGGGCAGCCCCAATACTGCCCTGAACGCGTTGTTGTACTGGACGGAAGGGCACTGTAACTCGCCTGTGTATAGCTAGCCCACAGGCTACACGTGTACAAAGACGTGCAGTATGCTTTAAAAAGTGTGATCTTAACTTGATCAGAACAGCGTGCAAACCCGCGCGCCAACATATTCCCTCTTTTTGACAAGGCCCTCCGCTCCCGTTCGATGTCAGCATGGTCCCTGAGGTCAGCCGTGACCAAACGCCCTAGGTATTTAAATTGTTTCACCCAGTCTAGGGGAACACCATTCAGAAAAACTGGTGGTATACTTTGCGGGCATTTGGCACTACTCGTCATCAAAGACCACGCACTGGCTTTTGGTCACATTATATTTAAGGCCGTGTCCACTCGCGTACTCCTCACAGATTTGCATTAGTTTCCTCAAGCCACAGACCGAACCGCGCAGCAGCACTATGTCGTCAGCATTTCTAAGGTTATTGACGCAAACATCATCAATATGGCAGCCAACACGGACACTGCTGAGCGCAACGATCAGTGCGTCCATGTAAAGGTTGAAAAGGGTTGGGGAGGTCAATCCGCCTTGCCTCACGCCGCACTCCAACTTATATGGCTCCGACATAGCCCCCGCCCATCTTACGCTGTTGACCTGGTGCGCATACCAATATTTAAAAATTCTTACCAGTCCATGTGGTAAATTTATGTCCTCCAGTTTTTTCCATAGAACATCGTACGCTACCAGGTTGAAAGCCCTGGACAGGTCGAGGAAACACGCATACACGGGTGTTTTACGATCCACGTAGTATCTAACGGTATGCTTAAGACACAGTATCGCATTCTCTGTAGACAGTTGCGGGTCTAAATCCAAACTGATTATCATGCAGCGCTACGAACTTATTTAACTGCGTACTAAGCAGACCGTCAAAAACTTTAGCTATGATTGTGTCTAGTGAAATAGGCCGATAGTTACTTTTATCTGCAAGGTCGCCGGTTTTGTTTTTCACTACAGGCACTACCACAGTCCTCATTAAATCGGATGGCAGGTAAGAGTGGCTCACGCACAGCGAATAGAACATTGCTAGTACCCTAGGTTACTTCATGACCATCATGGCCAGGAGATTTGCCTTTGGTCATATCTTTAATAATTCTCGACACCTCGCTTGCAGTGAAACAGACACCCTTTGCCTTATTTGGAATGTCAGCACCGAAAACCCCACACCCCGGACCGAGTGGCGACTGCACAGAAAAAAGATCTCGGAAGTTATTGGCAACGTCTCTATGGTCACACACCCTGTCGACGCTCACCAGAAGACCAGGTTAGGTTAGGTAGCGCAACCTTTGATCGACCTGTGCAACTGTTATCATTTAAATATGAGCCCTTCAGAAAAATTTAATGGCACTATATATGTTAAAAAAAATATTTACATCGTGTTCTAGTAAATCTGGAAGATGTTGATACAGTATATCGTAAAAAAAAACGAAGGTAAAATATTTAATTATGTAGATTATAGCTTCAGACTTACATACCGTTGTCGAAAACAGGCATTAAGTTGCTAATTGTAATGAAACTAATCACGTATTCGGTTTTTTAAGCGACTTCAAAAATCAATTCGACATATTTAAAAAATATGTTGTTTCATGTATTGCAAAATGCATGATTTGCAAAATTATTTTTTGTTATTAAGGAGTTTATTCCATTATGATCTGATGATGAGTTTCGGAGACAGACAACGGAACTCTAAAAAAAATGATTGCAAATCAACCGTGTTTGCTGTCCTCATAAATATGCATTGGTTTGACCCCGAGGATGATGAAATTTCGAATTAGTGTGGGTGTGTACTATAACTCATCATCTGCCTAGCCTTTTCCCAACTATGTTGGGGTCAGCTTCCAGTCTAACCGGATGCAGCTGAATACCAGTATTTTACATGGAGCGACTGCCTATCTGACCTCCACAACCCTGTTACTGGGTAATACGATACCCCTTGGTAAGACTGGTTGTCAGACTTTCGGGCTTCTGACGACCCGTAACGACTGTCAAAGATCTACAAATGACAGCCGGGACCAACGGCTTAACGTGCTTTCCGAGGCACGGAGGAATCTTGGTATGTAAATATGGTCACCCATCCACTGACCAACCACGGCAAGCGTAGCTTAACCTGGCCGATCGACCCGTGCAGCTATTGTTATTTAGCCACAAGCACCTCAGGTGCTCGGGTGTGTACTATAGCTAAAAAGTGAAAAATAAAAAAATATTTAAAAAAAAAACAACGAAGGCGGTTATTTTTTAGGATATACTTTACACATTACACCTAGTCTCTATTTTTTGAAGGAAATATCATAGAAGTAATAGAATTACCTTGTTTCTTTTGTCACACGTACTGCGTACAAAATAAAAACACCTATTAATTTCACTAATGCAGCTGAGAAAATTTTGATAATATTAAGACATTCGATAATATCAATAATTTGTTAGACATATTAGTCAGCCATATTAATAATTACCAGAGTCAAACGTTGACGAACAGCGGTCAGTGTTAGTAGATGATTACAATGTTAAACAAACTTGTAATTATTCCGAAACTCTCAATCCGAGCGCTAAGAAATAATGCACTCGTTAAAGAAGTTCAAAGAATAGCGAATTCTCTTAATTTTGCATTTCATTTGTTTTTCTCTTCAAAATATTGTGTAAAACATGACCATATTTATGCAAAAGGAAACACGTATTTATTACTATCGTTCTGTTACACTTTATTTTTGAACGCATTGTGTGTCTATCGCATATTAACAGTTAATATTTCAGATGATAGAATGAGACGTTTTGAGAATTTCTTCAGTCGTTTCTTTTGTGGTTTTAACTACTTTTTACATGCAGTCGGTTTCACAAGTTTGTTCATTCTTGATTTTGTACACAAAAACAATATCATAATTCTTATTTTGAAGATCCAAACTATCCATAAGAAGATTGATTTTAGTAAGAGCATCCGGAGTTACATTGTATGGAACTGGATCTCAATATTAATTACTATTTTTAGTGATATGTCCATATATGTTGTTTATTCCGTGAATTATTATAGAATGAGTTTGCTTGAGAACATCATTGACTTTATATGTGAAACAATGTATACCGCACTTGACGTCAATTATGTTGTTGCCATCTTACTTGTTATGTTATTGAAAAAATATCTCGATGAATGGATTAAAGATATTCTTATGCTGAACGAAATGCAGGAAAATAATGAATACTGTTTCAAATTGCTTGCGATATACCAGAATATTATAAAAGCTTACAATCTGTATAAAACAATTTTCCGAATATCGGTAAGTTCATGATTCTTTTCATTGATTGGATCTTAGAAAGTTGCCTAAAAATTTAATGTGAAGATAAAAACCAGGATGGCACACAAGAAGCTCAACAATATCCATATGGTTCGGTTGATAATTAATTAGGCACTCGATATCAGAGTTACGGCTTCAAAAAAATTATCAAATAACTTCTACCGCTCTGGGTGGAATGGCAGGGCATATCAGCCTATGGGCCAGGAGGAACGGTTTTCTTTTGAACAACTCGCACCCCTGGCAGGCATCGGCCCTTGCGGACCCCACCAATTGGTGCTGATGTCTCTTTGAGGCGCGCGTGGAACACAACGCGCCATCGACCCGGGCTTGGTAGCGAGTCTGGGTCGGCTTGGTCCTTACCAGACAGCGATCTACCCATTACTCGCCGTCCGCAATCCCGCGCCTACGGTGGCCGGGAATCGGCCTGGGATTTCCGACGCCCGGGGCGCCTCCTGCGGCAACTAGGGCCGTTAGGGTGCATATATTACCTCTCCCTCACGTGCGCCGCCTCCCTCATCGCGTAAATTACTGCTTTACAGAAGGAGGTGACGGCTACCCATGCACTCTCGGTCCATACCATGGTCTGGACCAGGGCCGGACGCGAGAGATCGCCACCGATCGCCTCCACGAGGATATGGCGTTACGCCCCGGTGTTTTGCCTCCTCGCGCCACTCCAAAGTGTCGCGAGGACCTTTTTCTCCAGATCCCATGTTGGCAATTCGGTAGGAGGCCCGCTGCCTCACTGGAGATCGTCACGGTATCCCTGTATCATTCGGATGAACATGACCCTATGGGACGCATTCAATTGGCGTGCTGGTCGGCGCCTCAATGAAGACACTTACACCGATGCACCATAAGGGCCCTGGACTGCCTAGATTGGGCAGAATCCGCTTCAAGGCAGCCCCGGCCCGCTCTAGTCTGAGAGCCAAGTGTCGAAAATGCTCCAAGAAGTTCCACCGGCTGTCAAGGACGAGTCCCAGGTACTTCATCGTCAGCTTGACTCCGATGTGAACCCCTCCTACCGTTATTTGTGAACCCATCGGCGGCGCATTCCGGGGACCATGAACACAAGGCCTCGGACTTGTCCAACGCAACCTCGTGTCCCAATTGCCGGATCCTCTAGATGATTGTCACAACCCCGTGTGTCATTAGTTCGGTCGCCGTCTGGTGCGAACTTCCTTGCGCCAGGACCAGCGTGTCCTCAGCGTAGCAAACAACACTGACGCTGCTAGGGAGGTAGGCACGCAGCATCCAGTCGTACCCGATGTCCCAAAGATGCGGCCCCAGGACCGATCTCTGTGGAACACCGCACGACATCTCTCGCCAGTTTCAATTTCCTTGGTGACCAGGGTAGATGACGACTCTGTCCGTCAAGTAGGCCTCGGCCACACGACAGAGGTAGGTCGGCATCCGGTGATACCGAAGTGCCTCTCTGTTGCAATCCCAAGGCAGGGTATTGAAGGCATTGGTGATGTCTAGAGACACCGCCAAGACGACCCCACCTCGGGGCACAACATCCTCCGTCGTGAAGGCTCACACATGCATGATGATATCCACCGTAGAGCGCCCCCTACGGAAACTAAACTGGCTCTTCGCTAAATCCAGCCCGCACCAGCCACCCAACGAGGTGGTCTGCAGTGACTCTTTCAAAGAGCTTGTCCACCTCCTCGAGCAGCATGATGGGCCGGTAAGAGGACGGAGAGTATGCAGTGCACACCGGCTTCTTAATGAGGTCCAGTTTCCCCACCTTCCAGTGAAGTGGGAACTTGCCATCCTCTTGGTCGATGCCCGAGAACCTCCAAGGCCTGAACCCAGGCTTTTCCAGGCAAACCACCGAGTCACACATGGCGACAGAACCACGACTTAGGACGACCAGGCCGGCCTCCAGAGCCCAGTCCTCCACCATCCCGCCCCATATATCCGTCTACTGGGAACCGCAAGCCACGATCTTGCCATTGAAGTCACTGAGGACGAGCACGGGGAGAGAACGAAACCCAACGACGACGGCTCACAACTCCGCAAGGGAATAGTGGAACTCGGCGAGAGTTCGGCTCGGGGAGAAGTACAACCCTACCACGACAATCTCCCCGAACCGTGCTGCTACGCAACCCCTTCCCCTCTTAATAGCCTCGAGGGCCGGGGTGCCGCTGGTGCCTGATGAAATTAGGGTCGCTGAGCCACTCAGGTCCTCTGGGCAGGAAAAAGTAGGTACATCACTTGGTTGGAAGCGCCCCAGCTTCTGGAAGAACTTTTTGTTCCTCCCAGCAGCCCCCACCACTTCGCTCTCCGGGATCTTAAAAGAGCCCGGAGTGCCAGATGCAGCGTTGGACTCCAACCCCGCACGCATTTCTCCTACGCATTTTTGGGTTTTGTTAGATTTTTCCATATTGTTCCCACAACTAAAAACTTTCATGTCTCAAAAATTGTGGTTTTCACTAGAGACTAATTTAGCTAGCCATTAGTCAAGCTATCTTCTATAACTAATCTCTTTATAACCTCCCTCACGGTGCGCCACCGCTTGGAGGTTTGGGGTAATTTTTTTAAAAGGTTTTCTTTTTCGCGGCCCAGGCTATTAAGCCAAGGCCCTCGACACCCGTCAAAAGTCAGAGACATGACCGTGGCAATCTTCGGGGCCACGAGACTAGCGGTGGTGGAAGGAGGAGACTCCTTCCTGCCTACCCGGCGGCAGGGTAAGTGCACACCGAGCCCGCTATAACTCTATTCGCTGTGTACTGTGCACCTCTGCTTAGAACGCAGAGGAACACGCGTTAGAGTGCCTCCGACAGGATATTGGCATATGAGCAACGGCACCCCTTAGGCACTCAGTACCTAAAGGGGGGTCTTTGCCCGCACCCCAGGGTGCACCGTTCTGGTGATTGGCCTTCCTGCCGGACGTATCCATAAGGGAACTCCAACCCCCAGTCACACGGGGAGGTTTCCTGTCCAAGCATCCCATCAGAGATACGGTCAACATAAAATTAAAATCAGCTTCGTTGAAGCGTCTTTTAGAGAAGGTTCCAAACATTGTATCTTTTTACAGATTTTGGGCTACGTACTGGACACATGTTTCCGCAGTTTACTTTTCTTTTATCTGATTATCATCAGGTCCAAAAGATTAGCACTCGGAGATAACGTAAGTACATTCAAACATATTCTGTTATTTGTTTTAAGCTGAGATACTTGATATTAGGGGCTAAGTTGCACTCCTAGGCCAAGTTGACACCAAACGTGTAGTCGGATAATGATTGAAAAAATGTATGAAAACCACCACTCGGTCAGTCTACTACTGATATTGCTTTTACAAGTATTTTAAACTTGACGCTCACAGTCGGGTGCCGATTTAACGTTTAGTGTGAACGCGACATTAAAATTTGACAAAATTAGGAATGCACGATACTTACATTTGTTTCAATTCTACGATCGAATGGTTTCAATACAATCTTTCAAATATTGAATCGTATCGTAGCCGATCCTAACATGGTTGAAAAAAGGCTAGGTAGATGATCATCTTAGACTAGATTAGAACAAACTCCATGAATTATTTTGTACATCTTGCAACTGTGAGTGAAAAACGCCGTCGGAATACTTTAAAAAGACACCCGTGGGACTCATAACAATACCATTATGTATATTTATATATGAATGATATTTACTGTTTTGCAGTTATGACAATGTCATATGATCCATTATTTCCAATACCGTTACTTTTGTATTCGTCCACGCATGTATCTTTACTCATTTGCATGTATAGTATTCCTTTGTATTGGTCGGTGTCATATCAGATCGTCCATCACTGGAAAAACTGTGTTATATAGCAGAATTCAAGTGAATTACTTGACAAGCTATTTTAAACCATGTGCGGTGCTCAAACTGTAGGAACTATAGGAATATGGTACGGATCCAGTACTTGTGTACAAGTTAACAAGCCCTGAAGTTAGTAATGAACTTATTTTTTCATTTCCAGGTCTCGATATTTCATAATCTAAATTCCGTTTGCTGGATTTCAAAGAATATAGTGCTTGTTATAATGTATATCATACATTGCGAGAAGTTTTATATAGCTGTTGAGGAAGCTGAGACTGCGTGTATACGGCTTATACAGAACAGGAACTGTCCAAGTATGAAGAATGAAAATGTTTATCAGACTTATATTTTTTCAATGTGTCGGAACTTCTCCTATTTCAAAAATTATTTGATATTTTTATATATTTTCAAAATATTGCTAATGAATTCAAAATCAGCCTGTATTATAATTATGTTATTTTTTTTACAGAGAGTCACAAACATCTTTGCAAGAACATATTACAAGCAAATCAAACGTTCAGTAAAGTGAACGCGTGTGGCCTGTTCTATGTAGACGCGTCGCTAGCAACAGTGATGATAAGTTTCATCACCAACTACGCCATTATACTATTGCAGTTCACGATTTTGTAAAGTGTTTACTTTACTAAATTATTTAGTAAGTAAACAATACAAGCTTACAATATTGGATCATAAATTATTTAACATGACGAGTTTTCTACATTTTTGAGACAGACAAACTGGAGGGATGCAATATTCAAAAACCTGAGCCTTTTTACTGACATAAAAAAATATTTTGAGTCGTTATTGTAGTGTTTTTATTGATCTTGGGCCATGCAATAGTTTACTGGAACGGTCAAGCCGTACATTTTGGCCAAGGTGTAAGGTTTGTAGAGTTAAGCCTTGTAGAATTAGGGGCTTGGGTCTGCTTTTGTTCTGATATCTTTTTAACAATGAAGGGCCGATGCCTGCCAGGAGAGCGGGTTGTTCGAAAGAGATACTGTGGACCTTGGCACACATGCAACTGAGGGAACATGGGTAGGTTTTTAGTCGGTAAAAGAATGACACGCCCCAAAAAAAAAATACTATAAGTAAGTCTTGGCAACGTCCTTACAAAAAATATTTTTTGTGGGTAGTAATTATTTTCAACACATTTGCTCAAAAACTGCATTTACGATGCCTGTATACATGGTTCGAAAGTTAAAAATTACGCACTAATACAACGGAACGTGCGGTAAAATAGGTACTCTCACCTAAGTACCTATTTTACCGCATACCTCGTTGTATGGCACCGTGCGTATTCTTTACGGTTTTTTTTTAATTTCCATAAAATATTATAAGAATTTCGTCCAAGGAGTTTCACATTACGAGAATAAATAAGCTGACTGATCGAACCTCCTTGGAAACGATTTTGCTCAATACGTTTGTCTCACTTTAATAATAAAGAGTAAATGAGATGAAAGATGTAGTTCTGATTTTCACCACGGGCATGTGGCGCCATTTGTAAATTCGCGCCATTTTCATATTAGAAACGTCAAAGATTGTTGCGAGTTTCCGACTGATATTTATAAACAAACTTTTATTATGAGTTCAAGCGAGGAAACTGATAATAATATGGAATCTACTCCACCTGATATTTTGAATGAGGCGCAAATTGCAGGAAACGGTCTCTAGCCGCCAAAATTGGAGAGCACTATTTAATGATGTATAGGTTTGTTTAATTACATATTGTACTGTTTTCTCGCAAATGTGTTGAAAAACATTGTATGACACACGTGCAGAAATTGGTTTTTACAAACTCGTGACTATGGTAAGCCCTCGACTTCGTCTCGGGCTTACATTTGTCAACTCGTTTGTAAAAACCAACTTACCGCACTAGTATCATAAATAACTATTATAGTACGGAGTTTTTTCATCTCTGACTGACCGTTGTTTCTATCTTTTTTCGTAACAACAATTTCAATGTTTATGGGGCTTATGGATAAGTAATTACAGCCGCACGGGTTGATTGACCAGGTTAAGCTACGCTTACCGCGGTTGGTCCGTGGATGGGTGAGGATATTTATATACCAGGGCTTGGTATTCCATGTTTCTGACGTGGTCGTTAAACCGTTTGTCTCGGCTCTTATTTGTGGCTCTTTGACAGTCGTTACGGGTCGTCAGAAGCCCGGAAGTCTGACAACCAGTCTTAATAAGAGGTATTGTGTTACCCAGTAACTGGGTTGTGGAGGTCAGATAGACAGTCGCTTCATGTAAAATATTGGTATTCAGCTGCATCTGGTTAGACCGGAAGCCAAACTTGGGAAACGTCAGGCAGATGCCGACGAATTTCTATGTTTATTGATTGTCTTGTCACATTAGTAAAATTAAAAAAAAAAACTACATTTTTCGAAGAGAACCTTTTCAGACAAACTGGGCAAAACTGTGGGCATCGAACCCTAACGAACCCTTAAATGCATAGCAATTTAGATTTACATCGCATGTTTAAAACCTCATATCTCTTTAGATAGCCATCTTTGGTATGTGTTTTTTTTTATATGAATTTTACCAAAACTATTTTACCATTTACGAACTCATGTCTTCTAATGTGTAACAAATTATGGATATTGTACAACTCTTAGCTGCTTTATAAGACGGCAACGTTTCTGAGCAGAGTGAGAGCAGAGACCAATTCTTGGTCAATATCCATAATTTGTAGTGACCGAGACTTTCTGTCAAAATATAAACGTCAACTGGTAAGAAATTGATGAATAATTTGGCCACATTGAAATAAATAATTATCAAAACAACCATACGGTTATTTAAAAATACTAAAAATATATGAACAGTAAATATAAAAATGTTTCTTATAATAACATTAGGATTACTGAACAAAATTAGAACCGATTTTGCATATTGATGTATTATTACATCACAAAAAAAGCTAAATTTTTCTTGCATAAATTTATCAACACACCATCTTCCTCTAATGTAGAGGCCTATTTTAACAAACATTAACACTCTTTTATTACAAATAAGCACAACAATCTCATAGACTGCGGACAGACGTATTCATATCCAAACACTTAGAATTCCTAAAAGGAGAAATAAAAGTTGCCTATAATAAATTGGCTCACCAGGGAAAGGTCAAAGTTAATATTTCTAAAGACACGATGAAAAAGGACTCCAAAACTTTGGTTCAGAAAAGAAAGCTACAGACAAAGGAAGAGTTTACTGACGATTCGATTTTCGCTGAAAATCCGGCCTTTATCGAAAACTGGAGAGGAAAAGGAAAAGACGTTAAAAAAGAAAAAATATGTTAAAAGCTATTGTACTTTTGTCTAACGGAAGCAAATTACAAATTGGTGACAAAAAATATATTTTGAGAAGTACATGCGCTATTGATTCTTTACATCAAGCTTTGGGTATAGCATACGTCGACGGTTACAGTATAAGTAGAACAATACAGGATAGCAAACATTTGTTTTGTAAACTTATTAGGCTAATGACTGAGATAGATACAGAAGAAGTGTACAAAGTTAGATCAGAAATGGCTCAAGTCTATTTTGAAAAAGTTGAACAGGCTAATACTGTGGAGATTCGTTGCGAGTGTAATGTTAATAATGTGTTTGATTGCATATATAGTGCGGACGAAAGAGAACATTGCACAGAATTAGAATGCCCGATCAATAATGTTCAGCGGAAAATACCTGTTCTACATAAAGATGTTAATAAAACTGTTAACAAGTTACACTGAGAAAAACGGGCTACTTAAAATTGGCAAATTTGTATTGTACTGGCAGCCAGATACGTATAATGTGCTTTTGACATGAAAATTATAAGAGCCATACTTATAATGAAACGACACCATGTTAAGTAAGTATGCGGCATAATGCTCTGTAAAGACAATGTAAACAAGTTACTTGTAATGAGGCCGCATCCTTAATACGTAAGCCGCATCATGAAATTACTGTGCCCGCATTATTAACGTTTACGTATGCGGTTTAATGATGCCGCATATGTATTAACAGAGCAGCATACGTAATTTACTTAACCCGCAACAGGAAAAATGTATGCGCTATACGAACGAAGATATACAGCCGCATTATTTCAGTATCTAGGCTCTTTACAACAGTAACTGGTTGCCAAATCATTGTACTGACTCCGACTCATTAAGTAATGGTCCCGGTTACGTACATAATGTACGAGCAGGGTCGGGGATATGCCGATACATTTTACGCACACTAGATAATTAATAATGTCTCCGCCTACATAATCATTTACGTATCTTGGCTCATTTTACGAACTCCGTTTACTTACTGACTGTGTTCGGTGCATAGAATCTTTATGACGTCCGCCGCATCATGAAATTACTGTGGCGCACTCTTATCATTTACGTATGCGGTTTAATGATTCCGCACAGAGCAGCATACGTAATTTACTTAACCCGTAACATAAAATATGTATGCGCTATACGTACGACGTTGTACAGCCGCCTTATTTCAGTATCCAGGCTCTTTAAAACAGTAACTGGTTGCCAAATCATTGTACTGAATCCGTCGCATTAAGTAATGGCCCCGGTTACGTACATAATGTACGAGCAGGGTAGGGGATATGCCGATACATTTTACGCACACTGGATAATTAATAATGTCTCCGCCTACATCATCAGTTATTACGTATCCTGGCTCATTTTACGAACTCCGTTTACTTACTGACTGTGTTCGGTGCATAGAATCTTTATGACGTCAGCCGCATCATGAAATTACTGTAGCGCACTCTTAAAATTTACGTATGCGGTTTATTGATTCCGCACAGAGCAGCATACGTAATTTACTTAACCCGTAACATAAAATATGTATGCGCTATACGTAAGTACGACGTTATACAGCCGCCTTATTTCAGTATCCAGGCTCTTTAAAACAGTAACTGGTTGCCAAATCATTGTACTGAATCCGTCTCATTAAGTAATGGTCCCGGTTACGTACATAATGTACGAGCAGGGTAGGGGATATGCCGATACATTTTACGCACACTGGATAATTAATAATGTCTCCGCCTACATCATCAGTTATTACGTATCCTGGCTCATTTTACGAACTCCGTTATTTGCTGACTGTGTTCGGTACATAGAATCTTTATGACGTCAGTCGCATCATGAAATTACTGTGGCCCAAAAACAAAAAAGTTGGCCGCCATATTGGATTTTTTAATATTTTCAACACTGCGTTATTTCCTTGTCAAAATAGTACCAAAACCGAGTTTCATTGAAATCGGCCCACAAACAAAAAAGTTGGCCGCCATATTGGATTTTTTAATATTTTCAACATTGCGTTATTACCTTGTCAAAATAGTATCAAAAACCGAGTTTCATCGAAATCGACCAAAAAACAAAAAAGTTGGCCGCCATATTGGATTTTTCAATATTTTCAACATTGCGTTATTTCCTAGTCAAAATAGTATAAAAAACCGAGTTTCATCGAAATCGGCCCAAAAACAAAAAAGTTGGTCGCCTTAATGGATTTTTAATATTTTCAACATTGCGTTGTTATTTCCTTGTCAAAATAGTACCAAAAACCGAGTTTCATTGAAATCGGCCCAAAACAAAAAAGTTGGCCCTGCCATAATGGATTTTTTTAATATTTTCAAATTCTAGATATTATTTTGCTTTTGATCGCGCGGCGGCGTAGTGTTGTGTCGAAGATATATTTGTTTTTGTTCGCGAACGAAATGTCTAACAACGGAAAATTAAAATAATTGTATAAGTATTTTTTGTGTTGATAACAATTTGTGTCATTATTCCCCTTAACATTGTATTCGCCTTAATAAAAGAAGCATTTTTAACCTTATACAATTTCATTCGAAACACGATTAACGAAATTTAAAACAAGGAACCGACAGACAAATGGAATTACGAAATCTAAGAGCCTGCGCGCATTGCCTTGCCTTTTTCTAACGCCTAATCTATGAAATATAGTGTCATAGAAGTGCGCGCATTGCCGTGAAATAAACGCATGCGGTAGAGTCACCGTTAGCCTCTCGCTGCAGCGGTGAATCTACGGCACATATTTTTGTATCGCATGGAGATCTAGGAAGCGCCGCGCACTGCCGTGAAAAAAACTTAGCCTAGGGCTGTCAAGGGATGTACGGTGTACCCAATACCGTTTGGGTACCCTTTTTACGCAATACCTAATAAGTATACACAGATAGTGACTCATATTGTAGTTTATAACGATAACATGTGCATAGAGTTGCCACCTTTTGTTTTGATCCACGATTTATTAAATAACTAGATATTAAAAGTATTAAACATAATTGTAGTAGTTTGTTGTTACATAATTTGTATGGTAGTTTGATTTGGTATGTAGTTTTGTAAGTTATTCCAGAATACCTGCTGTAATACATAATTATTGTATGTCTACTCGGCAGGACATAGTGGAACTTAATTAAATTAAGTTCCACTATGTCCTGCCGAGATGATCAAACAATAAATTTTATTGTTTGATCATCTGTATAACCTATGCCCACAATAAAAAGATTTGATTTGATTTGAAGGATAATAGTATTTTTTCAAACAGTGGGAAAAATATAGTATTTTAGGGAAGTTCATGAAAATAAAAAGTAAACAAACATGTTAGGTTGCCATGCTGACGTGTCACGAATGAGTTTTGTTGCAAAATTACATAATTTCCGTTGCGGGTGCATTCCAGTCACAGTTTAATACAAAGAAGTGCGAAAATTTAACTAACAACAGTAATGTGATAGTAGTAAATAAAATACATCATAGCGAAGGAATTAAAAACAAAAAAAAAACATGTAATCATCAAAGTTTTAATCAAATTAAATGTTAAAAGTCTCAAAGATACATTTATTTTCTACGTCAAGTAACATTAGTATTATCTAAAAACTAGTATTGTTAAGCTAATACAGCACTTCAGAAAAAGTGACTAGTGATTTTTGAGGAAGCTTGCCCTGAAAATAACTCATGACAATAAAGGTACCATATAACTCGATAGTCAAAGCATTCACGGGGATTCCCGAGTACCTAAGTAAAAAAGCAAACAATGGAATGTCGGTAAAACAGACATCGACCGAACGATCTACTCACTATGTCCACCATTAACGCCATCTAATAAATCGATTGACAATTAATTCCAGTCCGATAATAGTAGGTTTTACTGAAGCTAACTTAGTGTACGGACTACGTAGCAAAGAAGAATGCTTATTTTTGACCTGACTATGTATAGAAATGAAATAAATCTTAAAATATAGCTTATTGAATTGTATATTGATTACGCTTATCACAATGATAAAAGAAACGCAGGAAAAAAAGATTTTTTAACATTAATTTAAGCTAATTCTACGTCATGACATATCGTATTGACATATTTTGAACGCATCCAATCATTCTTTTTTTTTAAACGTTCCATTTTAAACATTGCTGGTTGACCATATTTAACTTCGTTTCGTAGTTTAATACTTATTTTACGTTTAATTTGATCAGTAACTATTTCTTTATTAGTCATGGGATAAATTAAATTATATAAAAATAACACAATAATTGAATTAAATTAATCATTCAGTGTTTCATTGAGTGTGCGCAAGTGAAATGGATTTTTTGACATTTAACAGTTCTGTGATTTGCATCGGCGGTCGGCGCCAGTGTTGCCATATATACGGATTTGTCCATATTTGTACGGATTTTGGAAGTCCAGTACGGATGAATCATGCTTACGGACTTTTATACGGATTTACGTACAGATGGACTCAACCTCAGCCAGATGCTGTACAGAGCATATTCCGAAGTTTTTTTCGTAGTATTCATTATAAATCACATTTTAGTCCTCTGTCGCAACTATTATTTTCATTTCATGGAAATATAACATAATAGAGCCGTAACACAAACATGAGATGTGGGGAATACCGTGCCATAGGTCGCGTTCGAAACCGTGTATCAAAGACAAAACCTTTAGAGCTATTGTCTTTGATTGAAAAGGACATTAAGTGTAGTTTGAAAACAATGGCTGGAAATGCAAAAAATCAGGCATAATTTAGCGCTTCAACTTAGATTGGTTGGCTGAATCTACTTTCAAGGTTTTGCTGAAACGTAGCAAGAAGGATTTTGCACGTTTGCATTATGTAAAAAGAAATTGAGTGACTTATCTATTGGACGCGGAGGTAAGACGAATATTTTTAAGTATGTACATGAACACGACTAAACATTGAAATTCAGTACCTATAACGTCCTAAAGATCTGTTACAGGTTTTTTTGCCAAAAAACAATGAAAAATGGTGAGATTTTACTGGTAATACGGATTTTTAAAATGAAAATATAGATTTCACGCCTCCTCCATATGGCAACACTGGTCGGCGCAGTCTTAGCATTGTTGACTTAGGGGCAGTTAGTTTCAAGGAATTAACAAAGTAAAAAGGATGTTTTATACCATAGTTAGGTAAATACTCCTATTTTAGACAAAACATCGAGCGTACCTAATTAATTAGTTCATGCACGTTTGTTTCATTATTTTTGGTACCTAACGCCAAATCCTAACCTAAAAAGAAACATTAATATTTTTTGGACTTCGTGGCGTTTAAATCGCCAAAATGACTATAAGACATTATTTTATAAACTTATATGAAGTATTTCTACTATATCATATAACTATACATATACTTTCATTATCAGGTTTTTAAATGTATGGAAGGTGGGCATTGTTCTTTTTTACTGAAGCTGACTTAGTATACGGACTACGTAGCAAACAAAACAGAGACACCATCATCTTAAATAAAAAACTTTAGATTTCGAGGCCTAAACTAAAAACTGAGAGAATTTACAAAAAACTGTAGATCTACAGTTAAAACTGTAGGGTTGGCTACACTGACCGCACGTTAGAATAAACGCACCGCGCTCCCCCGCAAGGCACTGCGCAGAGGCTCTAAAACAGGGAATCAGCCAAAAATTGGACATTATAGAATCGAACACTAGAATTTACCAGAAAGTGAAGAACTATTATAAAAAAAAAGACTTTGCATTTTGCCTTTGATTACAAAATGTGTTAATCAATAACATAAGATCAGGCTGCATGGGCTAGATTCCTTTGCCTTCCCGCAAGGGTAAAGAAAAAAAAAAATAAAGAAACATCGCGAAGGTCACGAAACGCTACCAAATAAGGTAATGTGTTGCATCAGCCCGTGACGCCCCGCCCCCGGCGGCGCCAGAGGCGGGGGCGCCTCGCGGCAACGGCGCGGCAGTCAGCAGTCGCCTGAGAAAAACAGACCGAACAACACGAAGTCTGGCTGAATTATGATTAGTGATTTTGTGCTAAAACGCGTCGTAGCGTAGCCATCATGGAATTTATGGAAGAGATATTAAACGCCGGTTTATCTGAAATAATACCATTCCTTCAAGGTAAGCCAGTTTCTCGGTTTTATTTAGTCAAGATTTTTTGTTTTATTTATATTATAAATTTTCTTAGATCTGTCGCACTTTGAAATAGTATGTTGCGTCATAACATAACCCCTCGTTTTCACTCATTGAGTTATTTTCACTCTCATCTTTGGTGGCATGTTTGAACTTGTCTGATAGCCTTTTACATATAATACTACTTACAAACAAGTTTAAAACCTTATTATTTCTTGTTGGATAAAGTTGTAAACTTTACTAATCGGTAACGGACAGCATTTTTTAACCGACGAAAAAAAAAGGAGGAGGTTCTCAATTCGACACGTATATTTTTTTTATGTATGACCACTCATAACTTTTTATTGAGTGGTCCGATTTCAAAAATTCTTTTTTTATTGGAAAGAGTATATCTAAAAATCGGTCCCATTTAAATATGAAAAATTATATCTGCCCCTAAGGGTAGAAAAAAAGGAATTTATTGATAATTTTCCTACTGAATTTTCAATTGTGAACCGATTCTGTTGAAATTAACCAAACATTTATGATGTGTGATGACACCACAACATAACACGGATCTGATGATGGCGTCTCCATTATTAGATCAACTCCAGATCCCTGTTATGTTGTAGTGAAGTCAGTTCCAAGAGGTCCTCAACAGTGTACAGGTGGCGCCATACAAACTTTGGCGCCGACTCGAAATTAATGTGGAGCTTAGCTGGACTAAAACGTTAATTTTTTATTTTTTCCTTTTTTTATTTTTTCGTCGGTTCAATTTTTTGTTAAAAAGATTTTTTTTTTTTGTTGAAAACCAAGAGACCGCCCAAAAACCTGACTCTCCGACTGAACATGTAGGCAATTATAAGTAGGTAGGTACTTACCTACATAACAAGTTTTGTACATGTTTGTATTTGTATTTTTCAGACAATCTTATAACATCACTTGAAACTGCCATTCTGTTAAACGATGAAGATTTGAAAGAAATGATTCCAAAGATTGGCCCCAGAATAAAATTTAAAAATTGGCTACTACAACATCAAAAAGCGACCAGTGTCAATGTACGTACCTACTTGTTTATTGTACATCTTGTATTTAGCTAATAAAAATGTTTTCGATTTTTTCTCTTGGACCGATGCCGTATACTTTTAAATTATTTTTCTAGAACCTTGAAATTAGGAATGCTGGGCTAAACGACTCAACTCAAAACGCTGTACGGGACACTGATGTCAGTGATAATGCAAAAATCTCTACAGATTGTACTGCTGCAGCTAATAACACTGTGAGTTACTTATAATAATAAAATTACTCAGTTTGATAACAAAACGTATTTCGTCGGCCTAATTCGTTAACCTGCTAAGTCCATTTTTGTATAGTTTACAGTGATTGTAATACAATACTGACAGGCTGCCCCACCCTTTTTTGGTGCTCACTTAAATTTTTATTTTGTAGCTTAATTTGGTAGGTACTTTATGTTTGTGTTATGGACCAAAAGCATTGTTTACATAAGGCCATCGCTGGCTGCCAGTCTCACTGGCTTGAAAAATAGACGGGCACTTTATTCTCGCCAGCGTTGCTGGCTTGGCTTGCGATGGCCTCGTGTAAACCTTGCTTAAGATAAAATTGAAAATGCCCATCATTAAGATAGGACCGGGTACCTATTTAAGTTTGTAATAATTCTTAGATTACGTTTTGTTTTGTTTCAGGTATTGAAACTATTAAATGTAATGTTATTTTCTTTAGTAGATTGTATGAGTATTTAGAAGGCACTAGTCAAAGTTAGTGTGCTAGTAGAATATTCATAGTTTAGGTATATTGTTTAACCAGAAAAAATGTAAGTACATCCGTATGTATAGTATTTATTTGGTACATTATTAAAACCCGTATTATTACAACTCGTATAGTTATGCAGGCCATACACCATCAATTCGATTGTACAATTGGCATGACACTGCCGATTGGATCCAATCGAATTGACCGTATGTGGCCGTGGATCGGCAGGCAGGACAGATCGAATTGGCGGAACAATCAAAATTCAATTATTTTGGCTGGATCATGCCGATTGGACCGTGTATGGCAGTGGGCGATCGATCGTATGATTTTTCTTAACCGACTTCAAAAAACAAGGAGGTTCTTAATTAGATTGTATATATTTGTTTTATCATTGTTTGCGCATATCTTCGATATTTATAGACCGATTTTTATGTTTTTTTTCTTTTTCTTTATTTGTCCGATTGGACAGTTAGAATTGATCGTGTGTGGTGTAGGTATATGGACGAACTGCAGATTGGATCCAATCAGCAGTATCATGCCAATTGAACGATCGAATTGGACGTGTATGGTCTGCATTACTAAGTAGTATATACCTATTTAGTATTCAATAGTATTTATCATTAGCTAGCTTAACTTGGTAACTGCGCGGCATTTAACCGACTTTAAAAAGGAGGACGTTCTCAATTCGTCGGAATCAGTTGGAGTGTTGCCTTTGGGGCCTATGGGAAAAAAGACTCAGAATCTTTTTAATTTTTTTTTTTTGAAAAAAAAATCGTTTACCGATGACTTTTTTTTGCTTTTTTTTTATTTAGGGCACATATAGTAACATGTTTAAACTTATATTTTTTTTTTTCGTTAAATGCATATTTACTGAGAACTTATATCGATTTTCGATCATTGTCCCCATCAATTTATGTCATGGGCATGATGTGTCCCCGACTCACAGTTATTTAATTATTGTCACGAGATATTTAATTATTAAAAAAAAGTAAAAAAATCTTCAAAGTTAAATTACTCGAAAAATATGCATTTTACGAAAAAGTGTATGAAGCCTAAATTGTTTCTATGGATATCCTCAATTAAATAAGAGCAAAAAAAGGAGGGACAATCGGTCACCGAAAAAAATTTTTTTTACAATTCTATTTTTTTTTTTTTTGGTTTTATTTACTACTCATAGAGCTCCGAAGGCTGTTCTCCAACTGGACCATTTACTCATTAATTTATCAATTTGTTCAACAACTTTAAAAAGTTGGTATCAATAGTGTTTGTGTTTTACATACAGGAAAGTTTAGACGGCAGAGCAATACTCAAAGAGGGAAAAGGAGGCTTACTGACGGAGGGTTCCCGAAGGAAATTGAGCCAGCTGCTAATACACCACATACTAGAAAACAATTGTGCGAAGAAAATTTCCAGTGAAGAATTTTATAAACTAGCTACCGAAATTGTGGAAATATTTCACAAGGAACGCGTTGTAGTGTATTATTCTGCATATTTATCAGCTACAAATAAATTAGCTAAAAAAAATGCTAGCGGAAAGCTCTACGAGAGCTATATAGCTCGAAGGAGAAAGTTGCGAGAAAGTGGACAGTTGCCGGGAACTAGCCGTTCATCCTCGAAGTCGTCCAGATCATCGCTCAGATCCACGCCAACTATCACAGATGATGACATTTATAGCCTGGAATCTCTGGAAAGTGGTAAGCAAATAATCGCTAGTCACCTTTTTCGTGATTTAAATGTACTACGGGCGACTGTACTATGATGCCCTTCCTCTTGTTGACTCATCCCACTATACACATATAAATTACAGGTATTGTCTATGAAGAAACATTACTATGGCTGAAAAACAATGTCGATCCATGGAAATCTGTTGAAGAAAAGTGGGCAGAAACTGCAGATTACCGCCTAAATCGCATCCAATGTGGAAAAGGTGAAATAGCAGATTACTTCAAGGATTTCCCAGCCTTAAAACAATCACAAGGCTATACCTTGGTAAGCATAAACCGCAGCCGCTTATTTTTTACATAATCCTTGTGGTTTTTCTATAAATAACCACAAGGATTATGTAAAAAAAAAAACTTGTAGAATACTTGTCAAAACTGTCTCAAACATTATTTCGTTCAACTGTGTAGCCAGCAAGTATTTTTACAAGTATAAAACACATTTGCGTTTACAATGAAGTCTGTGACATGTATTAACTCGTCTGTGGCCCTAGTGTGTTTCTTTTAACTATCTCGACTTTACGCATCGATCGCGTTTTGCTCTCTGATTGGCCCTTCACCAAACGAGTGCCAATCGGAGCAAATCGGAGTGCCGAACGCGGTCGATGCGTAAAGTCGAGATG
Organism: Polymixis flavicincta; assembly: GCA_949987655.1. Taxonomy (NCBI): domain Eukaryota; kingdom Metazoa; phylum Arthropoda; class Insecta; order Lepidoptera; family Noctuidae; genus Polymixis; species Polymixis flavicincta. The sequence continues at coordinate 22,973,815 of OX465188.1, read as the reverse complement.
GTTAAAAGAAACTCACACTAGGCCCTCTGATACATTGACAGCGTTCTCACCTACAAAATACAAACGTGGTTTAGACAATTATTGTTTATTTTATTGCAATTTCTGTATATGAGATCATAAACATGTAGGCGACTAGAAGTTTTCAACTAACAAGTTTCATACAAGTTTTGTATACTTACAACAAGTTTTATACAATCATGTAATATAGTTTCATAACAAGTTTTGAACAACATATTTAATATTAGGTCTTTACCTATGAAATTGCCGTTCTGCAGTACTGGCCATTTCAAATCAAAATAATTTTTGTTTGGCTAAGAATTCTAATTTCAAATTAATTTTATTTTAAAAACATGGATTTTTTTTTCTAAAAGTAGTCATTTCTTTATTGATTAGTGTTACATTTTCATCGCATTTCAATCTTTTTCGTCATCATGGATACGTTAAAAATTCGAGTAATTATGGAATATGAGTACCGTCGTGGCAGCAACGCGGCACAAGCGGCACGCAACATCAACGACGTTTACGGAGCTAACACTACAAACCAACGCACCACCTGTTATTGGTTTGCTCGCTTCCGTTCTGGAAATTTCGACCTGAAAAATGAACCTCGCGGTCGTCCGAAGACTTTGGTCGACAATGACGAATTAAAGGCGATTGTGGAAGCTGATGATACACAATCTACGGCTGAATTAGCAGCAGCTTTCGACGTTAGCGTCAAAACAATATTGGTCCATTTGCGTCAAATTGGCAAGGTAAAAAAGCTTGACAAATGCGTGCCCCACGAACTCAATGATCGCCAGCGCGAAGTACGCGTCGAGACGTGCCTTGCACTGCTCAACAGACACACAAATGAAGGAATTTTGAACCGCATTGTTACCTGCGATGAAAAATGGATTCTGTTTGATAACCGTAAGCGCTCAGCAAGTTGGTTGGATCCTGGTTCAGCACCTAAACAATGCCCTAAACGAAAACTTACCCCTAGAAAAGTGATGGTCACTGTTTGGTGGTCTAGCGCCGGTGTGATTCATCACAGCTTCTTACCAAACGGGGTGAGCATTACTGCAGATGTGTACTGTGAAGAACTGAACACAATGATGGAGAAGCTGGCGCATCTCCAACCAGCATTGGTCAATCGCTCGTCTCCGCTGCTCCTGCACGACAACGCGCGACCTCATACTGCACAGCAGACGGTCTCCAAGTTGCAAGAACTGGGGTTGGAAGCTCTCCGTCATCCGCCCTACTCACCAGACCTTGCGCCTACAGACTACTACTTTTTCCAGAATTTGGATAACTTCTTGGCGGGAAAAAAATTTAATACCCGAGAGGCAGTACAAAATGCCTTTGAAGAATTTGTTGCCTCCCGTCCAGCTGATTTCTTTAAGAAGGGCATCAATAAACTGCCACTGCGATGGCAAAGATGCATTGATTGCATGGGTGATTACTTCGATTAATACAAATAAAAAATTCATGAAAAAAATTCGTTTAATTTTTTTCATACAAAACGGCAATTTCATAGGTAAAGACCTATTACATGCGAAAAACGAAAACATTGCATTCAATTTGTAAAATACATGTATTATACTTTGGTGAAAACGAGGGGTTATAAGACAAGTGTCTGAATTTCGATTGCCATGTAAAATTCATAATGTTAGTTCCCGTATCTGCCACGGTTCTTCTCTTTTCGCACAGACTCTAGTCACTTGCAACACTCGCGCGCTGCCGACATTGCAGAACGAGATATTGTGCAGGCACTAAAAGAGACAAGCTATTCTAGTTCTCGCTCAACAACCCAATAACCTATGTGGTAGCCATCCGGACCTTTCTCACCAGTGGAAATAACGTGGCGTACATTTATTGTATTCTTTTTTTCAGCTAATGAACGATTTCAGTCGTCTGTATCCGGGAAAGGAAAACAAATTATTTTCCTCTATCACCCTCAAAAATGAAGAAATTATAAAATATGCTTCATTAAAATTACGAAAAATTAGAGACCAAGATACGAGAACAAAAATAGCAAATATAATTGCACTGATTGACGGTAAGAAGTTTTGCTCAAATATTAGTTCTTATTATTAATCTTTAACTATGACGTGGAGTCTCAGAGGCCCCGCCCATTCTAGAAATCGCACAGATTTGTGACTTCCCCCTCCCCTCAGCACCGAGCCGCTCAGTTAGTGTATTGAAAAAATGACGTCCATAGTGTTTTTTTTTTAATTTTAGTAAAATTAAGTCTTAAAAATTAACCGAAACTTTTTTTTTTCTTTGAATACAGAAGATGAACCAGAGACATCTAGCAATGTTGCTTTGATGTTGCTGGCTTATGTCATCAACATTTCACCTGCACGGAAAATAAAAGGAAAGCCAGCGTGGAAGCCATCCAGAGCAGAAGTATGCGACGGCTATATATCGCAAGCTGCTTCTGAAGCCGACGTTACCAACAAGATCATTCAAAAAAAGGAGAACCTGCAGAGGCTAGGCCGCACAGTTCAACCCTACGTTATTTTTGTTGGCCTTACCGTTACTGAGGTAAAACTAGCATATGTGGTAATAAATGACACATTGTATAGTTTCAACAAATTAGTAACAGCAGTAGACTGTGCATTTAAAATATTTCAATCGATAGGAGCTTGTTACCCGGAGGAAGCTGGAGACATATGGCTTTTTATTCAATTGGGTTTCTACGATATTAAAACTAAATTTGACAGGCCCACACAGGCTGTGAATAGTCTTTTAACTGATCTAGAGTTAATACTTTAAAATGTTTACCTGTTACTATTGCAAAAAAGCCAGTGTGTCTCCGAATTTACTTATAACTCATGTGCGAACTTTCTGTAAATTAACGGTAGGATTTTCCGGATTTCGGTGTGGTGAACAAGGGTGTTATCGTCATTATATTTCCTCTGCATCTTTCAAAAAGCACTTAGTTAGAGAGCACCAGTCATCATTGTCAGTCTTGCCTCATCCAAATAGTAACAAACCGATTGATACAGATACAGAAGCCAATATCTCAAATTTACCTTCAACGTCAAGCAAAGAAACTTACGAAACGGCAAATACGATGGAATCTCTACCAACTCAAAGAGACGAAAACTCTCTTGGTCACCATGCTGCAAGTCTCGTTTCCACTCTATATGCTAACCCAATAATACCGCGTAAAGCCGTACAAGTTCTTGTAGAAAATCTTCAATTATTTCATTCTAAATCACAATGCATTATAGAGCGACAGTTTAATGATATGGTACCACCAGACCAAGATAATGTTCATGTTAAAAATGCTTTAAAAAAAATATTTAGCGCGTTCAGCGATGCGTTTGAGAATTTAGATTCGGAACACAAACGTTTAAAATATTTTAATGAAATAGGAACTTATTCTGAGCCCCTTGAAGTGGTTGTAGGTCAACGTAATGAGTCTAAAAAAACAGCGGCTGGTTTGTTATTAGTACAAGTAAATTGTACAATGCAGGTGATTCCGTTAAAAGAAAATTTAAAACTAATTTTTTCATCAAAAAATTTCATGAAGGATACTCTTGAATATTTGGACACAGTACAAAATGACTCTTTCGGTATTGAGAATATTGTTCAGGGTTCAGTATGGAAAAAAATGACAGAAAATTCTGTAGAGCATGATGCAATGATTTTACCATTAATAATCTACTTTGACGATTTTGAAATAGGCAATCCCTTAGGAAGCCACGCTGGGATTCATAAACTTGGAGCTATTTATGCCTCAGTACCATGTCTTCCACCTCACTACGTGTCGCTTTTGCAAAATATTTTATTATTGGCTCTTTTTCACTCATCAGACAGAACAAGCTTTGGAAACAACATAATTTTTCAAAAAGTTTTTGATGTTCTTAATGATTTAAGGAACAATGGTATTCATGTTGAAACTGATGTGTATACTGGCAAAATTAAGTTTTATGTTGCAGCTGTGACGGGAGATAATTTAGGATTGAATGCTATGTTAGGTTTTGTTGAAAGTTTTTCTGCAAATCGGCCATGTAGAATTTGTACTGCTAATAAAGAACAAATCAAAACACTGCTTTATGAAGATGACACGTTGTTGAGAAACAATGTCAATTATGAAAATGATTTACATTTAAATGACATTCATATGACTGGTCTTAAAGAAAAATGCTCGTGGCTTGCTTTAGATGGGTTTGACTTATTTCAAAACGTCGCCGTAGATGTTTTACATGACTATCTCGAGGGTGCTTGTCGATATGTGATGCCATTTGTGATACAGAATCTAGTGTGTACTCAGATGCTAATTTCTTTTGACAATTTAAAATCAAGAATACGGTATTTTAATTATGGACCTGATTCTACATCGACACCGTGCGATTCTGTAGCAAAAGAAGGCTCAACATTAAAGTTAAAATGTTCGGCTTCTGAAATGCTTACCCTTGTTCGATATTTTGGGCTGATTGTCGGATATAATGTCCCAGATGAAAACGAAGTTTGGTTCTTATACATCAAATTAAGACAATTGTTGGATAAACTTTTGAGTCATAGAATCCATGAAAATACTATTGATCAAGTAAAATTTTCAGTAGCTGAATTAAACGAGCTCTATCGAAAATTTGCTGAAACAGACTTAAAGCCAAAGTTTCATTTTCTTACACATTATCCAGAAATGTTAAAAAAATTTGGCCCACTTACCCAAATCTGGACGATGAGGTTTGAAGCCAAGCATCGTATATCTAAATTTGTGGCCAGAGCATCACACAACAGAGTAAATGTTTGTAAAACAATAGCTATTAAACATCAATTAATTTTAAACGATACTTTTCTTAAAAATGAAACTGTAAAGACGATCTCTTATGGCAAAAAGGCAAATATGACAGAAGCGCAAATTGAAAATGTAAGACAAAACTTTCATTCTCGAGGTATAATCGAAAATAATTGTTGGTACTCATTATCATGGGTGAAACTGTATGGTGTCCGATTTGAGCTGTCGTCAATTGTCATTCTAGATATTTCAGAATCTTCAGGCTTACCAAAGTTTGGTGAAATAAAAAATATTTATTTACTTGACAATGATGAAGTTACATTTGAGTGTGTTTCATTAGAGTGTATAGATTTTAATCAGCATTACTATGCGTATCAAGTGATGAGAACCAACGATTACCTATTACATAATTATAATACCCTTGTTTCGCCTGTACCGGCTACAATTACTATAATGTCAGATTTAAAACTTTATGTCACTGTTCGATGGACTTTAGAATAACAACGACCATTACACATCACATACGACGTACGTACCCTTGGGGTAGGACTTCCCATCATATTAGCACCAACCTTCTTCGTTTATTTTTCTCTCATCACACACTTACATGCATATGTAGTCAAACTCCGAAGTCCCGGCGCTCCTAGGTTTGCCTAGTCAAACCTCAGGTTTGACAAGAAGCCTTAGTCAAAGTCCAAAACTAAAGCGTGTTTTGGCCTTTGACAAAAGAATTTATGGTCAAACCTTGGAGAGACCAACTTGGGTAGTCAAACGCCGAAACTCAGTACGATCAAATCGGGGTTTGACTAGTCAGACTTAAATTAGGGACAGAATGGGTTATATAACCTAAATATGTATGAAAAACTTCATTCATTTCCGATGTTAGATTCAAAACTGCCTTACTCCTGTAGGTCACGTGGTCCTGCAGGTTAGAAATTTCGCAGCGGAGTAATTGCGATTTGATCAAATTACGTTTCGGCGTTTGACTTTCCAAGTTAGTCTCTCCTAGGTTTGGCCATAAATGCGTTAGCCAAAGGTCGAAACACGCTATTAGTTTTGGACTTTGACTAAGCCTTCTTGTCAAACCTGAGGTTTGACTAGGCAAACCTTGGAGCGCCGGGACTTCGGGGTTTGACTATAACACATACAACACGTGCAAAAATTCAGAAACACACCCACCTGTGCGGATCTGTTGCCCGCAGGTGAAACAGTTTACACATTTTACGTACCCATACCTTACATTATACCGTTTTGCAAAAGCGTGAATACGGGCCCACCACCAATTTGTTTCTTTAACTTAACTTCAGGTTAAACATCAGCTGAGTTTCATTTGTTGTTTGTATTCTTTCATCGTATTGTCATTTATGCTTTTAAAATCAGTCAAATTTCGTAAAAGTAGAAAATATCGAAACTCGGTATTGATGTTTAACCTTCACCTAGGCCATGGGGTAGGGGTGCACCGCCCCTACTGCCAAAAGGTGGCTCTCGGATCGCTACCAAAACGGGGCGATCCCCACATTTTGTATTTTTTTTTTGTAGAATACCGGTTATATCAGTTTAAAGTCGGGCCTTGCGACATAGGTTCCGCAACTAGTTAGGTTTATGCGTATGTATTAGCGTTCGTATGCGAACGAGCTTTAAGTTAAGTTTACCGTAGGCCTAGATGCATTGGTTTCCAGCGACGACCACGCGGACTCCATTGATGCCAAGGTACCCTTAGAGCCAGTCCACACGGCGCGTTGCGTCGACGCAACGCAAAATGTAAAATGACGCAACGGCAGCGCTGCGTCGACGCAACGGAGACGCAACGCGCCGTGTGGACTGGCTCGTACTAGTGATTCTTTGGTCGGGAATCCTAGGTTGCTCTTACTTACCCGCTTCCGGCTCGTGCTACAAATACCGGGGATCTGAGACATTGTTCATGTTGATAATGGACTGTCTGTTGTTATACCTAATTAAGTATTTATAATTGCCCTAAAACATTCAGACGAAATCTATATAAGATAGGATATCTACTGACGCCCTTATATTTTAATAAATATCTAATCGCCAATCCTCTCGTCCTTTCCGTATTACGTTTTGTAAAGGCCTACTCAAACCTGACCGATATCCCGACCGGTATTTTGTATGGCATTACCGGCAGCAGTTGCGGAACACCTTTGAACAGCGCGTTACCGCATACCCATCGGGATATCGTTATCGCCACCGGTACGGGATACCGGTCAGATTTGAGTAGGCCTTAAATCTTGCAATGGTGGACGCCTGTCAACAACCGACAGACGGTGAAATTCCTCGTTCATAGTTGACTACCATGTAATTCTAGAATAGTATGATTAATTAAGCTTGTGGTTTTTTTGTATGTCTCAATTTTACGATTGAAAATAAATAATATGAATCTTTTATGTCTATTTCCTTTTAAGCATGTAAAGTTATAAAACTTGTACAGGGTTTGAGAACAGAACTTCTTCAGAATTTCTTCTGTTAATAACCTTGTAAAAGTTTAAAAAAATAAAAAATGATGTATCATTGCTGTGTAGGTAGTACCTACACTAAATGTATATGTATCGTGAAGTATTATTTTATCTAAATTACCAATTAGTGTATGCTTTTCACTTACAGGTCCGATTTGGTGCTATATCGGTGTAGCTGTTAAGTTTGCTACAAAATTATTTTGCATAATAATAATAGCCGCACTAATATCGTACAAATTCAACAACAGTAGGTAAAGCCTGACCAGAGTTTTAAAAAAACCCTGCAATGAGGACGCGACCTTTTGTGATATATTTATACGTAACTATTGCCAGTAAAAGAAATTAAATCTGAAAAATACCGCACGCGGGTTTTAAAACATCTGGTCAGCTTTATAATGATACATCATTCTTTACCGTACCCGCACCATTATTTATAAGTAGATATCTATGTGACCAGTGCAGGTTGTACTACTTATACTACAAAGCATAATGTGTATAAAACTTATTAACTGTTATAGTAGAGGTATGAACAGGAAGTCGAAGCGTAGGCAGACCGCCATTCCTAAGATGGCAGGGCCGACCTCGACCAGATACGCCGCATCGAGGATGACATAGAAAAACCATGGGAGAAGCATAAATGTCCAGCAGTGGACGAATATATATGCTGAGAAGAAAAATAAAAGGTATGATTACTAGTGCGGGACAATATGGCACCATACCATTCACCATACCCGTCCATCTACACGCCCGAGTACATGCGATACTGCTACGGGTATAAGGCATGGTGCACTATTGCACTACGTGTTACGTATTGCACATCATGCCTTACGATACTTGTACCTGTATTTTCCTTATGCTGGCATGGTTACAGTCAACGTCATTAATATATAAATATATACAGCCATCGAGTCAAAATATGTAAACACCAACCTTATTGTCAGTGACATAGAGGCGTGTAGATATTTTTGAGCTCTTGTTAACGTATATATTTTTATGACGCTGGCCGTACATACAAAGGTGTTCAGATATTATTATATATTAACCAATCAAAGTCAATGAAATTTTGTACACACGATCGAGAAACTAATATCTAGCTAGGTCTGTGGTTTATTACATTTTCGTAAAAATGTATAGTTTAAATATTGCAGGGGGTTTTCATATTTTCATTCAAAACTCCCTGCAATATTTAAACTATACATTTTTACGAAAATGTAATAAACCACAGACCTAGATATTAGTTTCTCGATCATGTCTACAAAATTTCATTGATTTGAGTGTTTAATATTCAAAATAAGTATCTGAACACCTTTGTATGTACCATGCGCCAGCATAAGGAAAATACAGGTGCGAGTATCGTAAGGCATGGTGTGCCATACGTAACACAGTATAGTGCACCATGCCTTACTATACCCGCAGCAGTATCGTACGTACGCTAGCGTGGTACATAAGTATGGTTCACCGTGCTTTACTGGTCCCGCACCAGTATCGTACGTCCACTGCCGTGGTACATACGCACGGTTCATCATGCCTTACTGTACCGGCAACGGTACCTTACCTCTACTACGACAGTTAATACGTCTGACACATCATGCTTTACTGTGCCTGCCACAGTATCCTACGTATGCTGCCACGCTGCACACGTATGGCGCACTATGATTCACCGTGTCCGCCATAGTATCGTAAGTATGCCGCCATGGTGTACACGTATGGCGCACCATGATTCACCGTGTCCGCCATGGTATCGTAAGTATGCCGCCATGGTGTACACGTATGGCGCACCATGATTCACCGTGTCCGCTATAGTATCGTAAGTATGCCACCGTGGTGTACACGTATGTCTCACCATGATTTACTGCATCCGCCACAGTATCGTACGTATGCCGCCGTGGTACACACGTATGGCTCACCGTGCTTTACTGTGTCCGCCACAGTATCGTACGTATGCCGCCGTGGTACACACGTACTGCTCACCGTGCTTTACTGTGTCCGCCACAGTATCGTACGTATGCCGCCGTGGTACACACGTAAGGCTCACCGTGCTTTACTGTGTCCGCCACAGTATCGTACGTATGCCGCCGTGGTACACACGTACGGCTCACCGTGCTTTACTGTGTCCGCCACAGTATCGTACGTATGCCGCCGTGGTACACACGTACGGCTCACCGTGCTTTACTGTGTCCGCCACAGTATCGTACGTATGCCGCCGTGGTACACACGTACGGCTCACCGTGCTTTACTGTGTCCGCCACAGTATCGTACGTATGCCGCCGTGGTACACACGTACGGCTCACCGTGCTTTACTGTGTCCGCCACAGTATCGTACGTATGCCGCCATGGTACACACGTACGGCTCACCGTGCTTTACTGTGTCCGCCACAGTATCGTTCGTATGCCGCCGTGGTACACACGTACGGCTCACCGTGCTTTACCGTGTCTGCCACAGTATCGTACGTATGCCGCCGTGGTACACACGTACGGCTCACCGTGCTTTACTGTGTCTGCCACAGTATCGTACGTATGCCGCCGTGGTACACACGTATGGCTCACCGTGCTTTACTGTGTCCGCCACAGTATCGTACGTATGCCGCCGTGGTACACACGTACGGCTCAACGTGCTTTACTGTGTCCGTCACAGTATCGTACGTATGCCGCCGTGGTACACACGTACAGCTCACCGTGCTTTACTGTGTCCGCCACAGTATCGTACGTATGCCGTCGCGGTGCACAGATATGGCTCATCATTATTTAACGTGCCCGCTACAGTATCGTACGTAAGCCGCCATGGTACACACGTAAGGTTCACCGTGTTCTACTGTGCTCGCAACAATAGTATACGGGTGTTGCAATCGTAGTTTCAGGAGTATTCAGTGCGACTTGCGCACTACGTATTACGTAGCCGGATGTCGGGCTACGTACGTACGTACAAAAATCGACCACGAGTAAATTACGTAACCCGCTCCATGATGAGCGTCAGTATGCCGACTACGTATGACTGGCTACTTACGCGTAATGGAGCGGGTTACACACGTCATTGTGGTCGATTTTTGTCCTTATTTTACGTAGTGCGGCAGAGGAAATTTTTCTCAGTGTACAAGAAGCCGCAAATACACTTATTAATGGTGAAGAAATTACACAATGCCGTCGATATAACTGTCATGGTATTAAATCATTTACTTAAGCTTTACGAGATCTTATTGCATTTGAATTTAATTCAAATGAATTTATTTATGTGTTATTTATTGCACGACACTGAATTTTGTTTATTGTCAATAATATAATTTATGCCTCCATCACCTGGAATACAAATTGGTCGTTATGAAGCTCACTGCAGGCGAAATTTACAGTGGAATTGTTACGACGATCAATCTACAAAGATAACAAAGAGCAAAAAGAAGGTGATTCACCATTGCATTTTATATGCAAAAAAATAATTATTGATTTTATGTATCTACACGTAGAAATTATAATAAATAAAGATTTGACGATGTAGGTGCCACGGTTTTTTCTTTCTTACATTCCCCGTGTTTCATATTTATGCTATTGTAGGTGCTGCTTGATTGATAATTACATTCTCTTTTTATTCTGAGTCAATAGATCTGGGGTGGGTGACCTATTTGTGAACGCCTGCACGATTTGAACAAGACGCTGTAGGTAATTAAAAAAAAAACTGTTGCCTTTCCAAATGATTACGCGCTTCTACGTACAAATTTTATAAAAGCTATATTTTTTTGCCTAATTTATGTACGAAGCTTAAATTAATTTTTGTGCAAGTAGCAATTATTGATACTACGAACTTTTAGAAATTCTGCGTCCTTCATGCTGAACACGGATGCCACCATCCATTCTGACGTCAGAATGGCTGGTCATTTTTTTTTCATATTTCTCAAAATGTATCTTATGTAGCAATTATTGAAGAAACGTAGCAAATATAAGCAATTAGATGACAATTCTTGAATATACTTTCAGAGCCGCTTGCCATAGGCAACCAGCCATTCTGACGCTAACCCTCAACCACCGCCGACGCCCGATGATGATGCCACTATGCGCGCGCCCCCTCAGCCACCGCGCACCTCCAACCAGTAGCAGCATAGCATAGCATAGCATAGCGTAGCGGCATAGTTTATTTTATTTTATGCAATGTGCGTTTTGTTTGTGCAGAATAAACATTTTTTCTTTCTTCCTTTTTCTTTACATGCCATGCATAGACAGAAATACAGAGTTTCTTTCACAGATCATTCTTTCGCATTATAATACATAATAAGAACTTGCTTCTGCCTGCGAATCGTCGGCATGTTTCAGCCTCCAACGCACCGCGTTGCATCCCATCGCTCGCCCACGCTGTTACTTTGTTTTTGCTTAGCATTATTTCTGGATTTTTTCTAATAAACTTTACAGCTTTATTAAGCTATTGCATAGCTTTTATTGCGGGCTTTGAGCGCGGAGACCGAATCAAGAAATTCCGTAATGAAAATAAAAACTAACACTGGGGTGTTAGGTTTTATTTTCGTTACACTTATGCGCTCGGCCGAGCTGCATGGTAGGCGGAGTGGGTCCGACTACCATGTAGCTCGGCCGAGCGTACGCTAAACGTGTATGTACATATATATGGTACGACTGTAGGTACGATATAATAAAATTTGTTTCGGTCACCACGCTCAAAAAGTGTAACTTGAATTAATATCAAAGAAAAAACTTGAATTAATATAAAAAAAACTTGAATTAATATCAAAGAAAAAACTTGAATTAATATTAAAAAAAGAAAAAATACTGCATAAATAAAAAATAAAATAAATAATTAACATATAATTGCATAAGTTGATAAAAAATGCTATGCAATAGCTTTACCGCGGCAGTCCCCGAGTGCCACCTTAAGTTAAGTTGCATGATTGAATTTTCAGTATAAACAATTTTTTTTTTAAGAAAAAGTTTCGTGGGTGCCAATTTTGAGGCAGGAAAACAGATAAAGGCATTTTCCTCCAAAGTTTATTAATTTTATTTACAGCAAATTTTACATAAAAGTGAACTGCCACAATACAACACCGTAATTAATGATTGCTATCATCAAACAAATTGGTAGCGTAGCGTCTACATAGAACAGGCCACACGCAGTCATCTTACTGAACGATCGATTTGCCAGTATCACGTTCTTGCAGAGATGTTTGTGGCACCCTGTAAGTGAAGAAATCAGATGTTTAACTTTCCGTATACCTTAATCAATCATCGGTCATCCACGTTTGCACGATTTGTGTCTGAAACTTTTTCCAGTATTTAAAGTGGTACCTGGATTTTAAAAACGTCCTTACTTGAACAGTTCCCGTTCTTCATAAGCTGTAAACACGCCGTCTCAACTTCCTCTACAGTTTTATAGAACCTCGCACAGTATATACTTTGTATTATAATGAGTATTAGAGGCTTCAATAGAAAAATAACTGAATCGACATCAAAGAACGCTGGCTAAACAAAAAATTTTCTAATTAGAAAATATTAGACGGATGAATAATTATATATTGTGGCACAAACTACCTTAATATCGTAGCCAAAAACACGAACGAGACATTCAATGTGTTACATATTGTGGTGGTTAGTAAAATAATACTTACTTCGTCGCCTGAGATTAGAAGTCTTTTCACTTCGAAGATAATGAAGTAATAGTAAAGCATAATGAGGAGGAATTTCACAACCACTTGGCTTAAAGTCTGTGAAAACAAAAGAACGAATGTCTCTATAAAGTCTGTTCCAAAAACATGATGTGATAAAAACTTAGAGTTTTCAGGTTACATTCATATTCTATCATTCACGGAATAGAATTCGAATCCGTACTTTCAATTTTATATCCACCAATTTTCCATCAATTATTGCATGGAAAAAAAAAAATTAAGTCTTATAATTTACCTCAATTCCCAAATGGAAAATATCTTGAATGTGATTTAAAATTAGAATTTCGGTATTAAGTATTCAAATGATCAAATCAAAGCACTCAATTTGTGAGTGACACTAAAAGGTGGCAGCCACAGGTACGTGTTCTCGTGTAACAATCAGATTCAAATGAAAACAAATAGAACAAGTTTTATTTACATTTGAATCTGATTCTTTTAGAACGGACCAAACTCCATCATTTGAAGATGGAATGAAAAGTTATTAGAGAAGCCTAATCAATGATACCCCACTTGACATAGTTCGTCGACTATTTTTTTTTTTCATTTTTACAAAAAGGCGTCTACTGGACGCCATATTAAATTTTGATTACTACAATGTCTTTAGTGACACTCGATAGGCTAAGCCAAATCGATTTAGGTAAAAATGATCGAAATCGGTACACGCGTGCATCAGTGCTGCAAAGGAACAAAAATACAGACATAGGCTGATATACAAGTTACCCTGTGCAGTCATTAGATAGCAATTTAAACGATCTTTCATGTTGTACATTAAAATTTATAGAAATACAGTTTTATAACTGCATAAGCTCGCCTATTAAACCAAGTAAATAAGCGAAATTGGCAAAATTTCGTATACGGCTTCTTAAGCACTCGGATGCACTTTTTAGTTTAGTTTCAAATAGAGCAATCTCGAACTTACCAACACCTTAAAAATGGTTTTATACAAATTGTAAGCTTTAACAATTTTAACAATTTTTTACACTGTTCATTATTATTTTGATCAACATTCATCTTTTGGATTTCTTGTATCCATTTATCAAGATATTTTATTAATAATATTAAAACTCGAATGGCAATAATATTGTTGACATCAAATATTGTAGAAGTTACATCACAAAAAAATTTAAAGGCGATTTCTGCAAAACTTGCGTTTACACGGTACATAGAATAGGTCACAGATAATAGAACATCTGCACATATAGAAGATAATATTGTGATCCAGTTCCAAATAACGGAACTCCAAACATTGTTTCTAAAATTGATGTTCTTATGGATAGTTTGGATCTTCAGAATTAGAAAGACGTTGTTGTGTTTGTGCACGATGTCCAGAATGAATAAACTAATTGATTGAATTATGAAATAAAGAGCGCCAAGGAATGAAATAAAGTCATTTTCTGTTTGTTTCATACTATCATCTGTGACGTCTATATGAAACGTTTGATAGATACACAAAGCATTAAATGATAACATATAGCAAGACGAAAACATAAAATACTTGTTGCCCCTTGGATAAATATGATTATTTTGTACACAATATTTTGAAGAGAAAAACAAATGAAGTGCAAAATTAAAAGAATGTACAATTCTTTGAAATTCTTTTTCGAGACGATTATTTGGTAGCACTTGGAATGGAGGCTTTGGGGTGATTTGAATTGTGTGAAACATTTTTTTCATCTTTAACTACCCGTTGTTCGATGTAGAATAAGACAATCATAATTTGTCTTATTCCATTAGTGTGCTTAGTTTGAAGATAATCTAACTTAATTTCTGAGTGAGCACTCGCTCACGCATGGACAGGGTACGGTGCTATGGGCACATAACTCCTAATTTAATCAAAGCAAAATACATTTCAAATCGATGATCATCAGTTACAAACAATAGAACTAACACGATTGTTGAAATGTGGTGCTACCATTAGATGCGCTTCTGCCACGTAACGTTATATTTGTTGTAAGTGTGTGTGTGTGTGTTTGTAAGGACGAATGATTGGATGGATGCAAGTTTGGTACTCATTCACGCAAAAGCGACTTATCCTCGTGGAGGCGACTGGCGGCGGCGATCTCTCGCGTCCGGCCCTGGTCCAGGCCATGGTACGGAGCGAGAGGGCATGGGTAGCCGTCACCTCCTTCAGCGAAGCAGTAATGCTCGCGAAGAGGGAGGCGGCGCACGTGAGGGAGAGGCAGCATATGCGCCCTCGCGACCCTAGCTGCCGCAGGTTACGGAGACGCCCTGGGCGTCGGGAATCCCAGGCCGATTTCCGGCCAGCACCGTAGGCATGGGCTTGCGGACGGCGAGTAATGGGTAGCTCGCTGTCCGGTAAGGACCAAGCCCAAGTCGACGGCGCGTTGTCCACGCGCGCCTCAAAGAGATGTCAGCACAAAAAAATGATGGGGCGCTCAAGGGCCAATGCCTGCCAGGGGTGCGGGTTCGTTTGAAAGAGATACCACAGCCCCTGGCATACGGGCTAATGAAGGAACACGGGTGGGTTAATTTAGTCAGTAAAAGTCTGACACGCCCTCCTGCTCCACCCAGAGCGGGAGAAGTTATTTGATGAATTCCCACCCAAAAAAAAAAAACGGGTCTAGATGAAAAGTTACAGTAAAATAACTTATGTAACAGAAAAAAAAAAACACACAAGCTTCAATTTACAAAGATTTGGTCTGATTGAGCTAATATATACAATATTTAAGTATCAAATAAGTCGTAAAAACTCCTGCAGTCTGAGAGTTGTCTTGGGGTATGCTGCCAAAACCGTATAATCAAAAGAGGGAGCGTTTTTTTTTTTTTTGGTGGGAATATTTAAATTAGTAACTTTTTTACAATGCACATTTTAGAGTATTCCCTTTTCGGTTTCGGTATTAATATTAACAAACTTCTTCGTTTGTTACGCTTCGTATTGTTAAGGTCGCGATTGAGCAAAACCGAGGTTCGAAAGTGTTCGCTCAGCAATTAGGTAGGTCCCATTTGACGAAACTAAGAACTGTGGCTGGTGGAACCGTGACTTCGAAGTCCGAGATACTTGAAGAAGTCGAGGATTTTTACACGCAACTTTACTCAACGTGGACAGCAAATCAGCTGAAGGCGGGCAGGGCTCCAGTCCTAAGAGAGCTAGCGAGTCTCTTCAACTCCGTCATCCAAGAGGGTACAACGCCCGAGGCATGAAGCTGTTCTTCAAAAAAGGTGACAAAACCTTGCTGAAGAACTATAGACCCATCTCACTTCTGAGCTACGTTTACAAGCCGTTCTTGAGGCTCATCTCGCCAGAAGACTTGACGAGTCCCAGCCGCCAGAACAAGCTAGTTTTCGAAAAGGCTTCAGTACCGTAAACCACATCCATATTATTCCACAAATTGTAAAAAAAACTGAAGAGTGCAACCAATCGTTGTGTATGGCATTTGTGAACTACGAGAAAGTCTTCGACCTCATTGAAATATGAGTCGTACGATGTCGAATTGACTGGCGCTATATCGAAGTGTTGAGATGTTTGTATGACGCTGCTATCCGACGACTATCCAGATCCAGGATAAGGAAACAAGCCCATCCAACGGCTCAAAGGAGTGCGACAGGGGGATGTTACATCCCCGAAACTGTTCACCAACGCGTTAGAGGACATCTTTAAGACGTTGGACTACACTAGACAGGGTATCAAAATTAACGGCCAATACATCTCACACCTTCGGTTCGTTGATGACATTGTCGTAATGGCTGAGACACTGGAACAGTTAGACCAGATACTGTACAATCTAAACTTCAACAAACTGAATTTGGACAAGACAAAAGTCATGTGCAATTGTCATGCCGCACTGTGTGTTCATCGTTAGATATCGTGGCGAAATCGGTGTGAAAATGTAACAAACAGACTTCTAAACGTGCACCCCTCACCTGCCGCCGACGCCCGTTGCTGATGCCGCCGTCCTCACGCCCCCTCAGCCATCGCGCGCCTCCAATCAGTCGTGGGCATGCCATGCATAGACAGACATACAGAGTTACTTTCACAGATTTATTCATTCGCATTATCTATACTTCTTTACTATTACTATTATAAAGAGGTGAAGTTTGTGAATTTGTGAGGTGTGAGGTTGCAGGGCGTAATCTCTGGATCTACTGAACAGATTTTGAAAATTCTTTTACCTACAGAAAGTTACGTTAATTGTAAGTATATAATATTAACCCGAAAAATTTAACGAACATATTTATATCAATTAAGCACATTTAAAGAATTCACCGTGATTTTAAAGTGATGCAATCCTTAAATGTGTATCGTTCGAGATAGTTTACAATTAAAAGTAATTGATTCATAAAATAAGTAGAATCTATAATTCGTCTTCCATCTACATCTTGATTTTTCTGAAACAACCGAACAAACCGGGAATGTAGATAGTAAAAAAAAAGAGTAACGTAGTGTATCTGTTAAGAGTAACAAGCAAATACCATGTTATTTGTACTTGTATCAGATTGAGCTTGATACTTTATTGTTAAATTATAAAATACTTTCATTATCCTGTAAGAAATAAAGAAGTCCATTAATTATGCGGTAGCATTTAAATCATTTAAATCTGCAGAAAATAATATACTTGGCTATTTAAAATAATGAAATATGTTACATGATATTAAAACGCAATTTACCGACATCACAAATGATATGAAATAAATTACCATGTCATTTGTATTTCTATCAGATTGCACTGTTAAATGTGTCGTTTGGTCAAATGTGATTTCATTCTCCTGTAACCATCGATCACTAATAAAGAATTAATAATACTTATTAGTGATCGATGCCTGTAACAGTAAATCAGTCCGATAAATGTACCTATATAATATTGGTGTGTTCTTTTTTCATATATGTAATGAAAAAACCATGAAAAAAATATGTAGGTGTATAGATAGAGAAAAAATACCTCTGTTAAATAAGAATCAATACGAGTATTTTCATTTGGCGAATTTACTGGCCCCTGCTGCATTTCAGATTTTTTCTGTCTATAACAAATAGGAAACATGATTTTTTGATAGAATGGAATATAAAGAATACGTAAAAATATATACAAGCATTCAAGTTCCCAAGAAACATAACACTGTTATTTTAAACAGTCGTTTAAAAAATAACAAAACAAGATACTCCTCGACATTGAGAAGTTTCTATCGCGAAAAAGTGAAGAGGACATCGTCGTGTGTTGTTATGTAAATATCTGTTAACTATAATATTACAGAATAAATGAAAAGTAAACATTTCAAACATTAAAAAAAATTGGATTACATTTTCTTTTAAAATATTCGTCCTAGAATAACAAAGGAAAATGTGTAGAATAAATAAATAAAAAATACTCACTTGTATGAAGAAGTGATATGGTCACGCTATAATCTTGGCGAATATTGGCGAGACTACGTGGCGCACAAAGTGGCAACAGCGAGCGATACGTCCTCCCTCAGGAAGCGCGCGGCGTGGACAAAAGCTAAGGACCTTTTTTTTTGTGTATGGCATCTCGCAGTTGACCTTGGAGGCCGTGACTGCTCAACCGGACTTTCCTGTGAAGGCATTTTTAGTGATATTAAAAGCCTCCAGCCAGGGCATATAACCTACTTAAACTAAAGCGACTGCACGCTGAGGGCAAACCCTGTGGGGTACGGACCTCGGCTCAGGGCGTCACTGGCAGGGGGGGGGGGGGGGGGGGGGGGGGCAGCAAGTGGGGACAGGCTGGATCACAATATTTTCATTATTATTAGCATTCGGGGAATTTAACTCTACTGGCTCAGCTGCGGCGCGGGCTGGCACATCAACGAGCAAGGGACGGTCGGGGGTCTCATCGTTAACTCGGGGTCTTCGCGGGGCGCGAGGATCTCGGCGGCAAGGTCGGAAGGAGCTAAGGTCCGCGCGTCTCGAGATTTATATTGATTTATAGCATTACAATAAAAAAAAAATATATATTATTTTACTTTAAAATAAACAGATTTTTTTTTCATGCAAGCTGACATAGTACCCTTAGTCATTACCTCACTTTTGATTGAATTTGGATTTAACATACATAGATAAAAAATGTAATTTCAGACGTAAAATTATCATTACCTCTGTTTTACGGAATTATTTTTGGTGTATTACTGTATGAAACAAAAAAAAATATTTAAGCATTCCAAAATAATAATGTAAATAGATAGTGTTAAATAATACCATACTTCCCACATCCAGCGGATACCCCCGGCCTTCACAAGGTCATCGGTCGCGGGTATCCGCCGGATGTGTGAAGCACAAGACCGGTCGAAGTGGAGGTGCCTGGGGGAGGCCTCTGTCCGGCAGTGGACGTCTTTCGGCTGAAATGATGATGATGATGATGATGAAATAATACCATTTAAGATCACATGTTAAGTTTTGATCATCTTTAAGGTTGCATGATTGAACTGTCAGTATAAATATTTTTTAAGGAAAAGGTTCGTGACTACCAATTTTGAAGCAGGAAAACAAACAAATGCATTTTGTCCAATTTTTTATTTCCTATACAGCAAATTTTACATAAAAGTGAACTGCCACAATACGACGCCGTAATTAGTGATTGCTATCATCAAAAAAATTGGTAGCGTAGCGTCTACATAGAACAGGCCACACGCAGTCATCTTACTGAACGATCGATTTGCCAGTATTACGTCCTTGCAGAGATGTTTGTGGCACCCTGTTAGTGAAGAAATCAGATGTTTAACTTTTCGTATACCTTAATCAATCTGTTATCGGTCATCCACGTATGCACGATTTGTGTCTGAAACTTTCTCTTTCCAGTATTTAAAGTGGTACCTGGATTTTAAAAACGTCCTTACTTGAACAGTTCCCGTTCTTCATAAGCTGTAAACACGCCGTCTCAGCTTCCTCAACAGTTATATAAAACCTCTCACAGTATATACTTTGTATTATAATGAGTATTATAAGCTTCAATAGAAAAATAACTGAATCGACACCAAAAAACGCTGGCTAAACAAAAATATTTCAAATTAGAAAATTTTAGACAAATGAATAATTTTATATCGTGGCACAAACTACCTTAAAATCGTTAGCTAAAAACAACTGCTTTAAGTGTTCACATATAGTGATGGTTAGTAAAATAATACTTAATTCGTTGCCTGAGATTATAAGTCTTTTCATTTCGAAGATAGTGAAGTAATAGTAAAGCATAATGAGGAGGAATTTGAGAACCACTTGGCTTAAAGCCTGTAAAAACAAAAGAACGAATGTGTTTATATAGTCTGTTCCAAAAACGTGTGATGAAAGGTTGGAGTGGTCAGGTTACATTCTTATGCAATCATTCACGGAATAGAGTTCGAAACACATTCATCTGTAGTTTGAACTTTCTATCCACCCATTTACCATCAATTATTGTGAACTTAAAAAAAAATCGAATTTATCTCAATTCCCAAATGAAAAATATCTTTTAGGTGATTTAAAATTAGAATTTCGGTATTAAGTATTCAAATGATCAAATAAAAGCACTCAATTTGTGAGTGGCACTACAAGGTGGCAGCCACAGGTACGTGTTCTCGTGTAAGAATCAGATTCAAACGTAATTATATGAAACACCATTTATTTTGTTTTGTGGGTATCAAAGGCGATGCACTTAAAATGTTCAATCCTACTTATCAAATAGATCCCAAGTAGTCAAGATAGATAATGTCGAAAGTAATGCTTTACCTATAACATATGGAGTCCCGCAAGGATCCATACTGGGACCGTTATTATTTTTGAAATACATAAATAATATAACAGAGCTAAGACTACATGGTCATTTAACTTTATACGCAGATGACACACGCTTGTTTTATTTCGGAACTAATGTTCATGACGCTATTTTACGAGTCCAAGACGATTTAAAAATTGTTCTTGCATGGTTCCAACAAAATTTGCTAACTGTAAACATTTCAAAGACATGTTACATTATCTGCTAGTTTAAAAATAATAATATGATTGACGTGTAAAAGTGCTTGTACAAATCAACTTACAGAAATAAAATCATTTATCTTTCAAGCTAAAAATAAAAAAATCCGCTGCATGAACCATTAACTATAGACAACATTCCGTTAGAGCAGAAAACCTACGAAAAATACCTTTGCCTTAGAATCGAAAATTGTTTAACATGCAATTAGCAAATTGATTATATTAGAAATAAAATTTCCTCACCTATTGACTCACTCCGCAATATACGTCAATGTATACCGAAAAAACTGCGTTTAAACATTTACAATTCACTTGTAAAATCACATTTATTATAGTTCATAGATATCTGGGGTAGCGTTGGTAAAACAAAGTTACAGGAACTGCAAAGAATGCAGAACAGGATCATAAAAACACTGTTTCACTATCCGTACTTCACACCAACGAACGAAATTTATATAGAAGCAAAACTGATGAGTATCAAACGACTTCATATATGTATAGCACTTGTATCTTGATTAGAAAAGTAATGAATGGAACCATTCACACAAACGTAACGTTTACCAAAAGATCTCAAATAAGTTGACGCAGTCTTCGTTGACCAAGCTTACTTGTCCTGCCAAGGACCCGTACTTATGCTAAAAAGAATATCACCTATGAAGGAGCACAATTTTATAGTAATTTACCATCCCAAAAAAAAAATGTAAGCTCTTTCAGTGGTTTTAAATCAAAACTATTAACCAAAATAATTTTAAAACTATTGTATTGTATCAGTGACCGTTACCTAGAATAAGCTTATTACAATTATGTTACCTTATGTTCTCATGTACCCCCCCGAGTGGGTTCCCGCATTGTCGTTGCGGGGGGGCTCAGTAACCGTGGTCTCCCACCCACGGTGAAGCCAAGAGGAACCCAAGGGTGGGGCCGCTCGTCAGGGCTTTTGCCTTCAAGCCATTGACGTAGCGGCCAAAAAGTAGGTTGCGGTGAGGTGCACCGCAACTGAGGTGGGCCGCGATGTCGAATGGGAGGCATCGCGGCTGAGGGTTACGGGCTGCGGTAGAGGAGGAGTGCCGGTGCTTCTGAGCAGCGCTCTTCCCTTCCGTGGCCTGGACGGGGCCGCCACCGTTTGATGGCGGACGCGGTGGGGCCGCAGGGGAAGAGGAGTGTCGGTATAGCGTCAGCCGCTCTCCCTATCCCCTGCGGCCGAAAAGTGGTAGACGGGACGGCGCGTTGTGTTCCACACGCGCGCCGTCAAAGATGTCAGCAACCACAGGTGGGGTCCGCAAGGGCCGATGCCTGCCAGGGGTGCGGGTTTGTTCGAAAGAGATACCACGGCCCCTGGCATAAGGGCTACTGAGGGAACACGGGTGGGTTTTAGTCAGTAAAAGTCTGACACGCCCTCCTGCTCTACTCAGCAGGAGAAGTCATTTGATGATTTCCCACCCAAAAAAAAAAAAAAAAAAAAAAATGTTCTCATGTAAGTGGCTCTTTTGTCTTTTTGAGAATAAAGTATTTAAAAATATTTACATTTGAATCTGATTCTTTTGGAACGGACCAAACTCATCATTTGAAGATGGTGACACTTGAGGAAGTAAGATTGTAAAAACTGTGCCGATTTATTGACGATGTATACGTGTAGATCTTATTTTTCATGAAGGTTATAAAAGAACGTTGAGAGGCAGTATACGATGGTTTTCCGATTTCACTGATCTACGTAACGAAAGATGGAAACAAGAACATTTTATTTTCTGAGGTTGAATAATAAACTTAATATATTTAAACAAACTAATAGCATGCAGTCGGAGGCAATTATTGTTAAATTTATGAAGATGCTTGCGACTGCATGAGACTTGATCGCCTTTAGCAAAGTTCACAGAACAGTCGCCGGTTTGATGTCAATTAATCAAAATTAATAACAAAAAAAATAAAAAAGTAGCTCATTTATTCGATAGCAATTATAACGATATTTCATGTTGTACATTTTAACTTAGAGAAATACGGTATTTTAACTGTGAAAGTACGTCTGTACAACTAAGAAAATAAGCGAAATCGGAAAAAGATTGTGTACGGCTTCAGCATATCGATGTATTTTTAGTTTAGTTCTGTTTCAAACAGCAATCTTGAACTTACCAACACCTGAAAAATAGTTTTGTACAAATTGTAAGCTTCTAAAATATTTTGGTATATCTTTAACAATTTCTTGCATTGTTCATTATTATTTTGATCGACATTCATCTTCTGGATTTCTTGTACCCATTCATCAAGATATTTTATTAATAATATTAAAACTCGGATGGCAATAATATAGTTGACATCAAATATTATAAGAGATACATCACAAAAAAATTTAAAGGCGTTTTCCGCAAAACTTGCGTTTACACGGTACATAAAATAGGTCACATATAATAGAACATCTGCACATATAGAAGATAATATTGTGATCCAGTTCCAAATAACGTAACTCCAAACACTGTTTCTAAAATTGATGTTCATATGGATAGTTTGGATCTTCAAAATAAGAAAGACGTTGTTGTGTTTGTGCACGATGCCCAGAATTAACAACGTTGTAAAACTAATTGATTGAATTATGAAATAAAGAGCGCCAAGGAATGAAATAAAGTCATTTTCTGTTTGTTTCATACTATCATCTGCGATGTCTACATGAAACGTTTGATAAATACACAAAGCATTCAGTGATAACATATAGCAGGATGAAAACATAAAATACTTATTGCCCCTTGGATAAATATGATTATTTTGTACACAATATTTTGAAGAGAAAAACAAATGAAGTACAAAATTAAAAGAATGTACAATTCTTTGAAATTCTTTTTCGAGACGATTATTTGGTAGCACTTGGAATGGAGGCTTTGGGGTAATTTTATTTGTGTGAAACATTTTTTCATCTTTAACTACCCGATGTTCAATGTCTTGTGCTTGTTATGTAATTATGATCATACTTATTTATGTACTACTTACTCCTTTCAATGATTTGATATTTTTTTATTTTACTAATGGAATAAGACAACCATAATTTATCTTATTCCATTAGTTTGAAGATATTATTACTTAATTTTTGAGTAAGCTCTCACGCATGGACAGGGTGCGGGTGCTACAGGCACTGAACTCCTAATTTAATCAAAGAAAAATGTATTTAATATAAAAATATATGATCATCAGTTAAAAGCAATAGAACTACCATTAGATGCGTTACTGCCACGTAACGTTGTCTTTGTTGTAAGTGTGTGTGCACGTGTGTGTGTGTTTTAATATATTATCTTTCTAATATTTAAGCGCGAATGTTTGTGAGGATGAATGGATGGATGGATGCATATTTGTTAGTCTTTCACGCGAAAGCGACTAAACGGATCTAGATGTAAATCTACAGTAAAATAGCTTATATTACAGGAAAAAAAACACATAGGCTACAATTTAGAAAGACAATCTGATTTAGCCAATATCTACAATACAATTTATAAGTATCAAATAAGGCGGAAAAACTCCTGCACTCTGAGAGCTGTCTTGGAGTACGCTGCCAAAGCCGTATAGCCAAAATAGTGAGCCATAAGTGGTATGTTTAAATAGGTCACTTTTTCAAATGTACATTTTAGAGTATTTGGGTAGTTTTTATCAAAATATAAGTACCCTCTTCGCTTTCGGTATTTATTATAAATAAACTTCTTCATCTGTTACACTAGGAAATTTGGACGAATAGTTTAACAGTTGCCACGGTAAGAATGAACAGAGCGGAGCATCATTAAAGCCTTGACTGCTATGAGTCGGCAGCGAAGGCTGACTAATTAAGCTAATTCGGAGTGATATTATACCATTACTAAGTGTCGACGTCTCCAAGTAAGCAGTTCGAAATAGTGTGTTCAAGTGAAAGAATGCCCGCTACTCTCACCCGGCACTGTGTGACACGTTAGATATCGTGGCGAAATCGGTATGAAAATGTAGGTAACAAACAGACTTCCGAACCTGCACTCTAAACCGCCACTAACGCCCGATGCTGATGCCGCCGTCTGCGCGCCCCCTCAGCCACCGCGCGCCGCCAACCAGTCGTAGGCATGCAAGCATAGACAGACATATAGAGTTACTTTCACAGATCATTCATTCGCATCATAATACATATATTATAAAGAACTTGCTTCTGTCTGCGAATCGTCGGCATGAAATTTCAGCCTCCAAAGCAACGCGTTGCATTCCATCGCCCGCTCGCGCTCTCACTTTGTTTTTGCTTAGCATTATTTCTAGATTTTTTCTAACAAACTCTTCAGCTTAGAAATTAGTATAGATTGCCTTTAAAATCTACGGGTTTCGATCTCAGGACCAACTGGTGAGAGCAAAGCTAGAAAGAGCTACTAAGATAATGAAGTACAGCATAATAAGGAGGAATTTGACAACCACTTGGCTTAAAGTCTGTGAAAATAATAGAACGTATGTGTTTGTTTAGTCGGTTGCAAAAGCGTCTTTAGCAATCATTCGTTGAATGGAGTTTGCAACAGTTTCATCTGTGGTTTCAACTAAAAAGATTGATGAACGCTCCCTCTTTTTGTTTTTCATTATTTCAATCAATTTAAACATAACAAATAAACAAATTTAAAGACCACACGGCCAAACTTACAACCCCGTAATGTATAAAAATGGCATGACGCTGCCATCTGTTTGAATAACATTGACAGCAATAAAGAAAATTGTCCGTCCCGGTCTAACCCTTGTTTATTCTGTATATTTGTTTCACCGCCCTGAAGTTAGGGTCATCATAGATGAGATATTCGGTCAGATAGTTACACCTAGGATAAATATTGTTTGAAAAATTGACAACCACTTACCCGACGAATAAAGAGTATAATAAATTTAGTCTTCAGGTAGCTATTGGTACTTTTAACTGACGATTGAAAAATCGGCCCTTAAACACGTAAATAAGAATCTCCACATACAGAAGACAATAGTGTGATCTAGTTCCAAATAATGTAACTTCAAATACTGCTTCTCAAATTGATGCTGTTATGGATAGTTTGGAATTTCAAAATATGAAAAACGTTGTTGTATTTGTGCACGATGTCCAGAATGAACAACGTTGTGAAACAAATTGATAGACTAAGGAAATCAAGAGCGCCAAGCATTGAAATAAAGTCATTTTCTGATTGCTTCATCTTAATATGTCTGACGTCTATGTAATTGTTTGGTAGATACACATCACATTCAATAATATCAAATAACAACGAAAAAATTAAATTATTGTTGCCCTTGGACAAATATGATTGTTCTCTACACAATATTTTGAAGAGAAACACAAATGAAGTGCAAAATTAAACGAATACACAATTCTTTGAACTTCTTTTGCAAGTCCATTATTCGGTAGCACTTGGAATGTGGTTTGCGGGGTAGTTTTACGTCCTACAAATATTTTCATCATTTTCATGTGCCCGTTGTTTGTTGACGCTTGTTATCGAAATGCTGTTATAGTAAATTAAGTCATCGATGAAATTGAATGACGTTTTGATTAAATGTTCGGTGATGTTTATGTCAGTGTCATAATACATTAGTAAATCGAAAAGATACTGAACGAATATACCTACCAGATACGAGTTGGACAGAAGCGTTAACGATTTTATAGATACATTCCTAGCTGCGCCGCATGGTGTCATCCGCATAACTCTCGCTCGATCCCGTGGGAATATTGGGATAAAAATTATTCTGTGTCCTAATTTAGATCAAGGTCTACACATGGAGCAAATTTCAAAATTGTATTTATTTTCTCGATAACAACCAAAGATATACAACGTGTTGTTTTGCATCCTCGTCAAATTTCAGGAGGCTGTTCTGAAAGACATAAATAATCAAATAAAATTAAGATACTTGCTCACTAATGAATACATACTTGTTTTTTTAGCTATTTAAGTTTAACAGTATTTCAGAAAACACCTCTTTCAAAGGACAGAATCGCCCCGTTCCGTAAGCAGTAGGCAGTGTCGCACGACTATATCGCTGTGTGTTACAGTGCGGTATCACACGGGCCGCGTTTTAACATGCGAACCGAAAAAAAAAATGCCAAACGCCGATTTCCGAAAATATGGAAAAAAAAATCGACTTATTTTATTATTGATTCGTGTCGAGAATCATTAGCATGGTTACCTCCTTGAATTTGACGAGGATGCAAAACAACACGTTGTATATGAGTCTTTTGGTGACCAAAAAGGTCATCAAGTTTTGTTGAAAAAGGCCATGTTCACATCAGAATGTTTAATACTAGCCGAGTATACATTTTGGTGTTTTTTGATGGATCTAGTTAAAAACTTTTGAATAACTAACTAGTATGCTTTTAAAGCGATTTGTAATACGGGCTCGTGTGAGTACAACCGAAAACATGTGGTTTGTAAATCAAATAAATTTAAATCTTAAAGATTCAAATTATTAATAATATATCATTGCAATGATTACAGTTTCAATATTTAGAATATCAAAGCCATGCCATTTATTATAAGCCTACTAGCTTTCACCAAAGGATTCACTGGCGTGGAGCTCTGAAGTTATCCCACGGCTACGTAACACCGGGATAAAAGTATGCTTTACGTTAATCCAGATTTTTTACTATCTGTGTGTTAAATGTCATCCAAATATGTTCGGCTGTTCTTGCGTGAATGGGTAACAAATATAAAAAAAACTTAATTATCTAAACATACAAACATTCACATTTATAATATTAGTAGGATATTTACCGAGTTGGAAGTAGGATTGGTAAAAATGTTCCTCCTTACCTTTTAATATAATTGAACTATTATAATGGGTTAGCCTTCAATATGATCAATACATATGAGAAGGTTGTAGTATTCTGTATAGTTTTTTTACTACGCGTAAGAATGTTTCTAAGTAACAAAGCTAAGTCAAAGATTACTTCTTACCCAACCGAAGCATTACTCAATAACAGACTAGAGAAAGAAGTTCAAAGAATTTTCTACCCTTTCAACTTACTGCAGACCCTATTGTTCTCATCAAAATTCGGTATCAAAGACAATTATATAACTCCTAACGGGAAAAAGTGCTACATACTCACTTTTTTTTGTGTTTCCTTCTTGTTTGTTAGTGGTGTCCACCGATTAATTGATGATGAAATGAATCATAATACGGGGAATAGTACTAGTGCAGTTCTTATGCTTCTTGCTACATACTTGTTCGTGTACTATAGTTTCGGCCTAATTGTGTTTTCTATTCTTGACATCGTTCACAGCAATGACAACATTTTGCTCGTTGTAATGATCCAAATTATACATATGAGCATGGATTGTAGTAAGAGTATCCGCAGTTGTATTATTTGGAATTGGATCACAGTATTAACCATTTTTGTTGTTAATATTTTTGTTTTTCTTATACTTTATAGTATGTTTATGTACTTCAATTTCTTGCATTTTATGTCTGATGTGGCATTTGTAAGGATTGACCTTCAGTACGTTTATTCTTTTCGAATTCTAATATTGTTAAACAAGTTTCTTAGTGAATGGATCAAAAACATCTACATGATGAATGATGGTGGGCAGGAAACTGACAAAATTAATTGCATGAAATTGTTTAAGACTTATAAAAGTATTTTGAAAGCTTACAATGTGTACAAGAAAGTGTCTCAAGTAATGGTAAGTGTGTTTTGGTTTGGATTAGATGATAATGTAAAGTAAAATATGTTAATGTAATACCTGAAAAACATATTAATAAGTTCGAAAGGAAAGGTTAAGAAATACGGGACATAATGTTATTGACTAATAATAAAGTAAAAAAACGACGACGATCACTGATATAAATATAGTGAAGAAAAAATATAGTAGTACAGTAGCGTTCATAAGTGGACTAGTAATCTCAAAAAGCAATAGATTGACACTTCGGTTTAACTCATGACCTTCTCATAATAAGTAATTTCTATACTATAGACACACATTCTCTCATACGTTTACAAATGATTGTATTTCATAAATTCTACCGTTAAAGTAAATGGCATGATAGCTTAGCGGTTACCGTATTTGGGTTAGCGCATATGTGCGTAGCGAGTCGCGGGTTCGAATCCCACGCGCGGTATGGTAGTCTTTTTATTGTTTTGGAAACTACTTTTGACAATAAGTTCTTGTTCTGCTCGTCCTGTTCACTAAACTCATAAAACTTTATGATTATATCCACAGAAACCTAAATAAATTTAAATTATATTAAGGTGCAGTTAACTTACGACTCATTCACCGCGACTTAATAGAACGGTGTTGGTTGATATTGTGTGCTAATGACGTGTGTTTAATCTATTAGCGGTGTTCTAGTTCATTTTTAAATGAAAGCAAATTTAAAAATAGAAATGAAAGCGAATATTATTGCGCAGGATAAAAGCAGACTTAATATATTACAAATATCTGATGAAACCGGACTAAGTGTGAGTATTATAATTTTATTATTATAATAAACATTTATCTAATTAAAGTATGCTGATCCTTGTAGTAATTTTTTAAACGTTTTATAAATATCATAAGGTCTAAACAGAAGAAAAATATGAAATTTCAAAGTAAATTTATTTCCTAGATTATTGAACGATGAATATAACATTATACTTACTTAATAATGAAAATAATCATCTCATAAAAATAAGGGCAATAATAATAATAATAATAATATATTATGTTAGAAGTAGCAAATATGACATTATATTGAATGGAGAAAACCTGGAATTTGTTAATCAAACTGTGTTCCTAGGAATCACGCAAGACGATAAATTACAATGGAGACCTCATATAACATCTCTTGCGGGGCGGCTAAGCTCGGCCGCTTATGCTTTTAGAAAGATCAGACAGTTAACAGATGTAGAAACCGCGTGTTTGGTCTATTTTAGTAACTTCCACAGCATTATGTCTTATGGCATTTTACTGTGGGGTCGGGATGCTGACATTGAATCCATCTTTATTTTGCAAAAGAGAGCTGTCAGAGCCATTTATAATCTACGTCGCCGCGAATCCCTTAGATAACTGTTTAAAAGGATTAATATTATAACGGTATCTTCCCAATTTATTTATGAAAATATCATGTTTGTAAGAAAAAATCTACATCTTTTTAATAAAATAAGTGACAGACATAATTTTAATACTAGAAACAAAGACAAAATAGATCAACTATTTTTCAGATTAGCTAAAGTACATACATCTTTTATGGGGTACTGCGTTAAATGTTATACCAAAATACCTTGTGATATATTGCAATTAAATGAAAGGAAATTTAGAACTCATATTTAAAGTACACTTTGTAAACAAACATATTAACAAATTAGAGATTATATCCAAGATAAGAGTGCTTGGAAACATGCTGGTCCTGCTCCATAGGACAATCTAGAGTCTAAACAAAATCAAACTGGTTGCTAATTGAATTGTATAAATAATCATATTTATGACATTGATTTACAGTCGGTGATTACTTGAACTCGAACACTGACTTATTACTTGTTAATATTCTAGGAAAATCGTATACTTACTCTTACAATGTTTGTAAATATGTGAGTATCATAAATAGGTATCTATCATAAAATTAATTTATCTGTATTGCTTCAATTGCATTCTTTTTACCTATTTTGGTATAGTAATTTTATTCCGGGTGCATCGTTTTCACACATAATTATAATATAATGAATGTACTACCTATGTTAAATATTGTACTTAAAACATTTTAAAACTGTAACGGCGGAGTTTCTTGCCCATTCTTCTCCATATGAAACTACATTTTGGAAGGGGCGACTAGAATCAATTCTATTTTAATGTAAATTTTGACGTTCAAAACTGCCTTTTATGTGCCTTATTGACATAAATGCTATGACTTTGACTTTAATATTTTTGTAAAATTTCTGTTTTAAATAATTTTGTTTCTAAATAGTATTACAATTAGTATGTATTTTGTTTTAATAGTCTAACAGTACACCTTTTTTGTTTTAGTGTAATACTGTGAGTCGGTGGGTGAAAAGATATGGGGGAGGAAGGTTGCCCTTCGAAAGCAAAGTGGAAGACCCCAGCTCATAAAAGTGGCGCAGCGACAGCATATGTTCAGCAAATATGAAAAAAGTGGTTTCCAAACGACAAGGCATTTTGCCGAATTATTCGACACATCTTTACGAACCGTGCGCCATTCACTCCACGCAGCAGGTTTGCATCATCGAAAACCAGCTCTAAAACAAAATTTAACGGAAAAACATTAACATTAAGTTATAAATTACAAATATTTATTAATATTGATTTTAGTAATATTCAAATAATCTTGTGTCCGTATCTCGTATATCGTAAATATCCGTAATATGGATTATTTTGAGGTTTAGTTTCAATGTTATTTTCGTAATGAAACCGAATACTTATGCTATAACCTCAATAAGTCCTATTATATATGATTTGTTAACTTTGAGGTTTGAGATAGAATGAACTCACTCACAGTAAAATAAAAGTAATATTACTGACTCATTTTAATTGTATTGTGACAACTTGTCTGTATTTGTTATTTGACGTGTGTAGATTTACGTAGATTATTATGGTTTCTTTTGAGTACCGACACACAGTAGTAATTACAGCACAATATTATTATATTACTAAGATACAATAGCCTGATTATCATAGTTCACCAATTAGCTACTTTACTTCAATAAATTGTTCTTTATGACAAAATAAACTGTTTTAATAAGAAGTTATTATTAGTTATGTTTATACTTCATTAAATGTTAACGAATAAACATTTTGTAATCACTTACTATTCTTAATACTTTATTAAAATAACAATATAAGTAATAAAATAAATATTAGGACATTAATACTCTCGTATAATAATATATCGAATAATAAAAGAACAGATGAAGATTACTGTTAAAAAGAAAAAGAAAAATCTAATCGCAAGATTTGAGTCCAGATCTATGAGTTTCATAATCCTAGACGATACGCTACGAGCTATCGGGACTTGATATGAGAACGTGAATTTTAGCAATGGTATGAACCAAGGTCATACGTAATTACGTACTCTGTGCGATGGTATGTTTTTTGTTTCATTTGACGCCAGTGTGCGAGTTCGGAGGTGTGCGTTCTGTGTTGATACATCACTTATACACACAGCTGTAGGTACGGCCTGGACCGCGAGTATATCAATATAACTCTTAGTATGCTAGTGCAAGTAGTTTCAATGTACGGTCATTAACAAGCGAATAAAGAATCATAGAACTTGAACATGCTTTAACAGGTAAAAAATGGGACATACTGAGAATTTCAGAAGTGCGACGCTCAGGATACATAATAGAGGACAGACATTACTACACGCTATACTATTTTGGAGAAACAAAAGGAGAGAAAGGAATTGGAATTCTTATTAGAAAACAAAATAATGTAGTGGTGGAGAACTTCATAGGATTTTCGGAAAGAGTTGCCCTTATTCACGTCAAAATACAAAACATACTTTATACAATCATTCAAGTTTATGCGCCCACGGAAAGCACTGATGATAAAGATATGCAAACATTTTACGACTACCTCAAAAAGGCTATGGATAGTAGCACAAAAAATACAATACTCATGGGTGATTTAAACGCAAAAATTGGAAATCCAATGCCAGACGAAAAGCTTATAATGGGCGAGTATGGTTACGGACACAGAAACAAAAGAGGAGAAATGTTTGTAGAGTTTTGCTTTCAGTACAAACTAAAGATAGTAAATACGATGTTTAAAAAATCCTCAAAATTGAGGTGGACGTGGAAATCGCCGGATGGTAAAACTAGAAATGAAATAGATTACATTGCTACAAATATTCCAAATTCATCGTTAGATAATATCAGTGTACTGAGCAACTTTAAACATCCAAGTGACCACCGCCTAGTGAGAATAACCTTAAACCTGGAAAAAGGAAAACTTAAGCGAACACAATTTAATAATAAAATTCAAAATGTGGATTTCAAAAAATTCCAATCTCTTATATCTAATAAACCGACACCAGACCCTGCCATGTTAGTTCAAGAGCAATATGATATAATACAAAAGTCAATAACAAACTGCACGGAAAACTCAATTTTGGCAAGAAAAAAATTAAAAAAACAATCAATCATAACAGAAGAGGTCGAACAACTCATAGAGAAGAGACATATCCTTAAAAACAAAACAAGATCAGAAAAACAATATTTAAGCAAATTATATCGAATTATAAATAAAAAGATAACTCTGAATATTCGAACCTATAGGCTCACTACGATAGAAAAATATATACAAAACCCTGGAGCAGTGAAAAAAGCCTACAAGAAGTTAAATAATTCAAGACAACTTATGACTCAACTGCAAAATACTTCTGGAACGAAGGTCACTAACAGACAAGACCTACTGGAAATAGCTACTCAATTTTATGCAAGTTTATATTCAAATAACAACTCAGAAGACAGCACATTCATGCCATTTAATTACGATCCTGTTCCATTTTTTAGTGAAAATGAAATAGAGCTTTCAATAGATAAATTAAAATTAGAAAAAAGCCCCGGGTCAGATGGAATAAAGAACGAATTCATAAAAGCAGGCAAAGACAACTTGATCAAGCCGCTCACGACTTTGTTCAATCAAATCCTAATGGAAAACAAACTTCCTAGCCAATGGGCATGTACAGACATTATCCTTCTCTACAAAAAAGGAGACCCAACACAAATATCGAACTATCGGCCCATAAGCCTTATGCCATGTCTCTATAAAGTATTTTCTTCAACTCTGCTACGCCGTATATCCAGAACAATAGACGATAATCAAGCGATAGAGCAAGCAGGGTTTATGAAAAATCGATCAACGGTGGACCACATACACACTCTCAAGATGATTATTGAAAAATACAACGAATACGATAAGCCACTCTACATTAGTTTTATCGACCATTCAAAGGCGTTCGACTCTATTTCGCACAACTCGATGTGGAAGGCGCTAGCAGAGCAAGGATTAAATGCAGAATATCTAAACATAATCAGAGAAATATACAGGAACAGTAAAGCAAGAATCAAACTGAAATCTTACGGTCCAGTCTTTAACATACAACGTGGTGTGCGACAAGGTAACCCTCTCTCACCTAAGATCTTCATAGCAGTCTTAGAACAAATATTTAGATCACTGGACTGGAATAGAGTTGGCCTGAAATTACATGGACAGTACTTATCACATCTTAGATTTGCAGATGACCTGGTGCTATTATCGGAAGACCCCGAAGAGCTACAATGGATGCTACAAACACTGAATGAACAAAGCAAGACCGTAGGGCTTGAAGTGAACCAAAGCAAAACAAAAGTTATGACCAATAGAGAAGAAACAACTTTAACCTTGAACGGAGAACCCTTAGAATGGGTTAACGAGTACGTTTATTTGGGACACTCAATTTCTATAAAGGACTGCTCAAAGAAAGAAATAAACCGCAGAATAAAGAACACCTGGAGCAAATACTGGTCCATGAAAGAAATAGTTAAAAGTGAACTGCCTGCCAAAATAAAAACAAAAGCTTTGGAAACCTGCCTAATGCCGTGCCTCACATATGCATGTCAAACGTGGTCTTTCACAAAAGAATCATTAGAAAAGATAAGAGTTTGTCAGAGAGGTATAGAAAGGAGCTACATGGGAATAAAACTAAGGGATAAAGTTAAAAACACGCTAATTAGAGAGAAGACCAAAGCCAAGAACGTAGTTAGGCAAGCCCTTAAGCTAAAATGGAAATGGGCAGGACACATCCAAAGAATGAATGACGAGAGATGGACAAAAATAACCACAAACTGGTACCCGATAAACAAAAAACGCCGCCGAGGTAGACCATGCAAGAGGTGGGACGATGACATAGCCAAAGTAGCAGGAAAAATATGGAACAGGCTGGCCAGAGACAGAGCGAGATGGAAAATAATGGAGGAGGCTTTTACCGCTATAGGCGGTCCTTACAATTAATAATTAATAATATTAAAATGGTATTCATGTTAATAAATTGTAATTAATGATAACTTGGAATGAATAAAATCCTATCAAAATAATGTTAAAGTGCTAATAATTTTAATTAATTTTGCATGAAGAAAATAAAATTATGGCAATCGTTAACATTAATAATAATGGAATGATGTGAATAATTTTGCATTCTTAACATAATAACAAATTAGATACATTATATATTGGCATGATGAAACTATTATGTAATAATGTTTATTGTTAATTAAAAATAATTTAAAATATTAATTGCATGTAGAAATAAATGTACTTTGTTATTTCAAAAATTTAAATTGTTACTAATAATAAATGCTATTGACTATATAACATGAAGGAAAAAATATGTAATAACTTTATAAATTGTCAACAGTCAATTAAGCACAATATTAATTTAATAGAAAACTTAAACAATAAGAGAATTAATTGATGTATACATACAATGTAAGGAATTAATAAAGCTATTTTAATTTTTATTTTTTTTATTTATGTTAGTGCACTTATGATTCCTTACTGTACATAAATAATCGGCAGCTGATGTGCAACTGCCGACTATTTGTTCTGTGCTCGGTCATAGAGATCTGTTTTGTTTTATATTCGAATAACTTACTAACTTAACTGTAACTTGTTAACTTAATTTTAAGAACTTCTTCCAATAAAACCATCTTTTTTTCAGAAAAATGAATTTAATATGACCAACAACTATCATGCCTAATCTTTCTTTGCAGGTAATGCACAGTATCATCAATGTTTTTGGACGCACCTTGTGCTACGTAGAGGCTTTGTTACAAATTACGGCACAAAATCATGAGGTAATGATTGTGGCTCTTTGTTCAAAAACTTAACTAAATACTAATGTTTATTCTGCTCTCTTAGTAGCCAAACGTTTTTAGATACTAACAAGCTTTTGCCAGCGGCTTCGCCCGCGCGGAACTTTCATCCCCTATTTAAATCCCTTAGGGGTTGAAGTTCGAAAATTCCTTCCTTATTCCTTGTCTACATAAAGGGAACCTCTGTGAAAAATTTCAGCTTTCTGGGTCAAAGGGCTGGGCGTTGATCGTCCGTCAGTCAGTCAGTAAGGACTTTTATTTTTATTTTTATTGATTTGAGACACCAAAATCGAAATTTCTGAGCTGTATGTTTGTAAGACAAATATTAAAATACTAACTTCTGCCCGCTATTTTGACCGCGTAGAAGTCATAAGACAACACAATTTACTAAAATAACAGCAGGTTTTTTTTTTAAACAAGCCTTATTTCCCCGAAGGAAAGTTAGTTTGAAGTCGGTTAAAAATATGAAAATAGGTAGAACTGGTTTTTTTTTGTGGGATATCTTCAAATATCTTCTGCCGCTCTGGGTGGAGCGAGAAAACTCACCCCTGTTCCGTCAGTAGCCTGTGTGCCAGGGACGGCGGTATCTCTTTCGGTCAACCCGCACCCCTGCAGGCATCGATCGGCCCTTGCGGGCTCCATCAGTTTGTGTCGACATCTCTTTGAGGCACGCGTGGAACACAATGCACCGTTGACCTGGGCTTGGTCCTTACCGGACAGCGAGCTACCCATTACTCGCCATCCGCAAGCCCACGCCACGATTGCGACGGTAAGTCCCCTCTTTGAGGAGTGGCTTGAGAAGCAGCACGGTGTACTCACCTTTCGCCTGGCGCAGGTCCTCACCAGACACAGCTGTTTCGGGAGGTTCCTGTTTCGCATAAGGCGGGAGGAAACGCCTGGTTATTTCCAATTCGAAGATCGCCCTGCGGACACAGTGGTGCATACGGTGGAGGTCTGCCCGGCTTGGGCGGAGCACCCGCCGTGTCCTCGTGGAGGCAATCGGCGGCGGCGATCTCTCGCGTCCGGCCCTGGTCCAGGCCACGGTACCGAGCGAGAGTGCATGGGTAGCTGTCACCTCCTTCTGCGAAGCAGTGATGCTCGCGAAGAGGGAGGCAGTGCACGTAAGGGAAAGGCAGTATATGCGCAGGAGACGCCCTGGGCATCAGGAATCCCAGGCCGATTTCCGACCACCGTACGTGTGGGCTTGCGGACGGCGAGTTATGGGTAGCTCGCTGTCCGGTACGGACCAAGCCTGGGTCGACGGCGCGTTGTGTTCCACGCGCGCCTCAAAGAGATGTCAGCACAAACTGATGGGGCCCGCAAGGGCCGATGCCTGCAAGGGGTGAGGGTTGTTAGGAAGAGATACCGTGGCCCCTGGTACACAGGCTACTGAGGGAACACGGGTGGATCTTAGTCAGTAAAAGTATAACACAAATTTACTATTTAATGATAATATTAAAAATGTTATCGTGGACTGATAATAATATACAATTGTTCATCACATTTCACACTAATAATATGCATATGGTTTCCTTTTCTCTCTTACTCGCTCACACTCAAAGATACTCACACACACACACAAACACACACACATACATACACATACACTTACACTACTCGGTCGTTATAATATGTCTGAAGTCGGAACCTGAGATGCTTGAAGAGCAATCTTAATGTCAATCACGAAATGGTTCAACATTTTTCAATTTATTCTGTATAAAAATCTTTACTACCTACTTTTTGTCACAAATCGACTGCCCCATTTCAAAAACAAACCGATTATGCCTTATGCTGAGACAGTTGAGTGGCGGATGAAATATAAATTGTCTGAGATTGCGATTTCAAGTATCTAACTTAGTTTGATTTCTCTTTTTTGATTCTCTAGCTTTAGTTTTGCTAATATACCTACCTACTATGTTAAATTTATATTATTAACAGGCTTTGTATTTTGTTCGTATAGTTATAGAAGAGGGAGGTTTTCTGTTACAGGTATCTCCATACTTAAAAGAAGGCCTCTACAACTAATTTGATAAACCTGTTGATTACGAAATAAATAATCTTTAATCTTTAATACGCCCTCTTGCTCCACCCAGAGCGGGAGTCATTATTTGATGATTTCCCACTGTCAAAAAAATTGTAATAAATAACCATAGACTTGATAAAAACTTTTTTCAAAAAAATAACAACCGACTTCCAAAAAACACTACAAAGTGCAAAATAACTTTAATTTCGGAAGTCGGTGACTTTGGATGTGTATTTTAATTATTTGTCACCGCCTTCCGAAATTAAAGTTATTTTGCACTTTGTAGTGTTTTTTGGAAGTCGGTTGTTATTTTTTTTTTTTTTAAGTTTTTATTTTTCACTTTTTAGTTACCAATTCGAAATTTCATCGTCCTTGGGGTCAAAACAATGCATATTTATGCGATACCAGCATTCGCGGTTGATTTGCTTTAATTTTTTGAAGAGTTCCGTTGTCTGTCGCCGAAACGCATCATCAGATCTATATGAAATTTGAATGGGACCATTTTGGAATAAACACCTTTCGAACAAAAAAAGATTTTTGCAAATCCGTCTACATATGATGGAGTTATGCCCGAACATACATAAAAAAAATATATATAAACATGTCGAATTGTTAACCTCCTTCTTTTTGAAGTCGGTTAATAAAATAAAACATCCCTACTTTACGTGTATGGAAGGTATACTAAAAAACTGTTATTTTTAATCAACATAATAATTTACCACTTTATCAGCGTGACTTATGTTTATGCCAAATTACAGGTTTCTATTAATAAGAGTTTCTAAGCTAAGCTGCGGACAGACGGATGAACGGACGGACATGGCGACACTAATACATAATATAGTCAATCAATACTGTGGCGCTAAATACCCAGGGTGTGGCGGACATCAAATTATTCCTTAGCTACTTGTAGAAGATATTCCAATGCACTTTTTTCTGTATAAAATTAATTTTTAGCCTACGAATTGGAAAGTCGTGAGTCTGACAATATTATGGCTATCGAAGGACATGTTACTTGTTATCACTCAGAACGTGTATTCTGAGAAGTTCTACATTGCTATCGAGGATGCTGAGACGGCTTGTATACAGCAAATGAAGAAGAAAAACTTTACTGGTAAGTAAACTCTTTTTTTTATTATTATTATTATTAAATACTACCAGCACGAATGCAAGTTACTCTCGTATCTTATCGTGTGTAACAAGTTACAGACGATTACCTTAAAAGAGGTTATCCTTGCCTAAGTATTAGGTGATCTCTACCCAATAGGTGTAAGTACTGTTTTCATCAGATCGAAGCGATTTTACAATTTCGCAACTTGATAAGCGAATGTGGGTCGATGAAATTTTGAAGATTTTGTAAGTCCGCATTCTGGTCCTGACCGGTATATTGCCTATATTTACCAGTAAAAGTCTTTCGCCTAATTGGTGATGATGACGAAAATAAGCAAAGAGGTATTTGGCCAAAACCAGCTCGTTTTTTAATACGCATGCTTTATTTACAGAAAGCCAAAAACGTCTGTACAAGAACGTGATACTGACAAATCGAACATTCAATAAGATGACTGCGTGTGGCCTGTTCTATGTAGATGCAACGCTAACGATATCTCTGCTGGGACTTCTAGCCAATTATGTTGTTGTACTGTTACAGTTTGCTCTTCTGTAATTTAAGTCATTATAAGAATATGTCAATGTGTAAAATTCATCTTCATTTATCTTATGACACTCCCAGTTGGGTTACAAAAAAAATATTCAAATTTATCCAATAGTTTAGTCAGTATAGTTAGTCACAGATCGGCGAAACCCATAGTCGGCAGAACTACTATTTGGTTACTTTGAATAAATTAGCAGATGATAGTTTCAAAATACTCCAAAGGCAGTGTTTGTCTAACCGACGAAAAATTTCTGCGCTGAGGGGTCTAGAATGATATGCTGAATTCATGGTTACAGTTTGCGCAGTGGTTAAAAATTTATCCTGCAGATAGAATAAATAGCATGTGTCTCACATGTTAACTATAGTCTGGCTGTTCTTCGGAAATGGTTTGCAGCTTTTTAATAGGTCTAGGAATGATTAGGTCTTATGCGTTCTGCTACGGGCATCGGCAGCTGACCGCGTAATCTATAAAATGGTGCTTCGCGAGTCTCTTATTTCAATTGTTTCTTCGTGATGATCATGGCAATTATGTAATTCGGTTTCTATTATTTATGTAGATTATTTTAAAAACAGATTCTTATATTTTATTTATCTATTATTTATGTAGATTATTTTATAAATTGTGTACGTGAGAACGTTTTAGGCCTTGTTGTACCTGGTACTTTTCAACAGGCCTACACTGTCCTCCTCTACCTATTGACATTGTTGGAACAAACAACAGACACAGGCTTTATAATAAATGAAATTCAAACAACCTTAGTAAATTATTTTATTTAGTTACTAGCTGACCCGACAGACGTTGTCCTGTCCGTCCAAAAGTCATTCATACAAAATCCCTACCCTACCTACCCTACCTACCCTACCTACCCTACCTACCCTACCTACCCTACCTACCCTACCTACCCTACCTACCCTACCTACCCTACCTACCCTACCTACCCTACCTACCCTACCTACCTACCCTACCTACCCTACCCTACCTACCCTACCTACCCTACCTACCCTACCTATGCTTCCTACGCTACCCTACTCTACCCTACCCTACACTAACCTACCTACCTAGTTATTAAGAATTTATAGAACTAACCGATATTTATCGGTTCAGGCATCTGGCGTCGTATTTTATTATTATACGACATTTGTGTGTATTTACACATAAATGTCGTATAATAATAAAATACGACGCCATCTGCCGGATACCTGTGCAACTTAGATGCTAAACCGCCATCTATTAGGAATTTATAGAACTAACCGATAAATACACACTAATGTCGTAAACATTTAATTTGCAATAATAAATATTGAGATTAATAATTAAGATAAAAAACTATTCTATCTTTTAAGTTGGACCATAATAAAAATGGTTACAAAATTTTATCAAAATCCGTTCAGTAGTTTCGGAGTTTATCGCGAACATACATCGTGACACGAAATTTATATATTTATAGATTTATTTATAGAAATTACAACAACTTATTTGAACTAAAATCCGATAAAATTTAGTCACACGAAAAAACAAATTAACAATAATGATGACTATACTACTTCCTGTATTCTACTTCCTCATACTAATATTATAAACGCGAAAGTTCTTATGTATGGATGTTTGTTAATTACTCTTTCAAGCAAAAACCACTTAATGGATTTGGATGAAATTTGGCATACAGATTATAACCTAAATTAACACATAGGATACTTTCTATCCCGGTAATAAGTTCCCGTGGCAGAAGTTAGTAATATTTCTGACTAAGTTGGTGTTGTAATTTAAATTTATAATAACAAGGTTTAGTATGCTTTCAAAATTATACAAAATTAAATATAAATAATATATCCTTAGTAGTTTTTTTTTTAAATAAACATATTAAACAAGATTCTAATTTTGTTGATTTTTAACCCCCGACGCAAAAACGACGGGGTGTTATAAGTTTGACGTGTCTGTGTGTGTGTATGTGTGTGTGTGTGTGTGTCTGTCTGAGGCAACGTAGCTCCCGAACGGATGAACCGATTTTGATCTTGTTTTCTTTGTTTGAAAGGTGTATTAGTCGGGAGTGTTCTTAGACATATTTCATCAAAATCGGTTCAGCGGTTTGAAGATTACCAGCTCTTTTCTGGTTGATGAAGGGATTTGAGCATCTTCCACGGGTCTGATCAACTCGAAATTTTGTATTCTATTACTTCAATGATATTAGATGAACAAAGTAACATTGAAATGATGCTGGAGCAACACCTGGAATTTCCAGGATGCCCAAGTTACTCACCAACAAACAGCAAAAGTATCGTGTTTGGGCTCATTGAAAAGGTCTCAATGAATAGATTATAGATAAATAGTAATCAGGACGAGGAATGAGGATAAATTAGTAACAAACTTCACTGTGGGAAAAATGCGGAACGATGCGCAGATTTAAGCGAGCGAGACATTAAGTTTAACAAGCAGGAAATAAAAATTAAATTAAAAATTTAAAAAACCCCCGACCCTAACAAAAACTCAAAAAAGTAAAAATTAAAGAAAGCCATTCAGGCGTATGACGCGGTTGATGCCCTTCAAGAAAAGCGCGATCTTACGGAACATATTTCGGAGCTCAAGCAGACGATAAAGGACTCTGGTTCTGCAAGAAATGCTTCTTTTGCCGATATGGTGAAAAAGGGAACAAATGATTTCGTCCGACCCAACAACCTGAGCTCTGTTGCCATTTATCCGAATGATAAATGTAAATCAAGTGACGAAACGAAAGAACTCGTGCAAAAAATCATACGGCCCGAGCAGATGAAGCTGCACGTTCGTGGTGTCCGGAGAACAAAAAATGGAGGCGTAATTGTCAGCACTGAGACGAAACATGATGCTGATAAACTGAAGCATGCAATCCTGCTCTCTACATCTGGACTTACTGCCGACGAACCCAGCAAGCGCAAACCTCGGATCGTGGTTGTAGGAGTGCCGAATTCCCTGGATGAAAATGAGGTGTTCAGGTGCATTTTCGAACAAAACGTATCCGAAAAGGTACCAGCGATGTCCTTGGAGTCCTTCTTGACCTTCATAAAATTAAGCCACAAATCGGGAAAGAGAGATGCTACGACCTCTAATTACGTTGTTGAAGTTACAGCCAATATACGTAGAGCCCTAATCTCTCAATCAAGAGTTTTTATAAATTGGATGTCCTGCCCTGTCAGGGACTTTACATTGGTAACAAGGTGTTATAAATGCCAACAATATGGCCATGCAGCTAAAACTTGCCGAGAGATCGTCACTACGTGTGGTCACTGTGGTGACGCTGGCCATTCAATGTCCGAATGCGGGAAAAAAGCCGACATTGCAAAATGCGCAACTTGCTCACGCTTTAAAAAACCCAGTGATCACAAAACGGGAGACGCTGATTGCCCTGCTAGGAAAATAGCAGAATTTAAATATATTAACTCCATCGATTATGAGGGCACCTAGTGCGTCATACTCAAGGCCGGACTTCCGTTTCGCTTGTTGCTGACTCAAAAATATACCTGACCACTGCGCTGACCTACTTACCATCGATTTGCCGCTGTCTAAGCAATATCAGCCGCTCGCTTTAAAAATCTAAATGTTTCCTAGAAGGTGATTTATGCAATACCCATTTGTTTTCAACCTAGTTAATAATACTGCTAACTCAAACATATTCTTGTAATGAAGTGCTAAAAACGATTTTCCGTACCTAAATATTATCTACAAGTTTAAGACTTTATTAGTTATTAAGTAAATTCTAACATAGTAAATTAACTACATAACTATGTCACTATTAATAAAACTTCAGTTAAATATTGTTAAGAAATCAGTTGTCTTAATATAAATTGTAAGAACTCATGCCGCCTGTGATACAGGTTTATCCTAGTACAGGCATCATACATTGTACTACCTATATTATTTCTAAGATTTATACTGTATTGTACCAATTTTCATTTTTGAATAAAATTTATTATTATATCCTTTATTCATTTTAGTTCTTATTAAATATATTTTTAAATATTTTATAAAACAAAAATTAAAAAAAAAACATTTAAAAATATATAAAATAGGGATCCGCCGATATTGGGAGCAGGGTCCAAGCTACCGGTGGTTAGGGCTCCAGAGACAGGAACCTCCTCACGATACGAGCCGTATCGAGGAGTACTGCCTTCTGAATCAGGCCTTTGATCCAGCCGCCTAACGAGAGCCTCGAGAGATGTGGTTTGACGTTTGACGTCTCTATCGGTGTAGCTCGCTGTTCAAATTTTTTCTTAATTAAATAGAAATAAAAGTCAAAGTGCATTACAATCTGTGTAATAGTGATCATAGTGGCAATCAGCACAACATACATTAAAGTGAGCAATAAATAGTGCGTTTAAGGGCCGTAAAATTAGAAAAACATTTCCAAATTGACCAAATTTTTATTTAGTTGTAATATAGTTACCCACAAATAACAACAAAACAATCGGTAACGTCGCCTTGATAACAGAGCCATCTGTCTTGTTGGCTGCAAACGACCTATCGACCCGTGTAGAGAATCGTTACTGCCGCCATCTAGCTAAAATCCTCGTCACCACTAGTTGAGCAAGTTTACTAACGTCAACAACAATGCCGGGCATCAAATGTGGAGGCTGCGGTCGCTTCATATCCACGTTAGAGGGCGCTAAATGCGGTAAGTGCCAGGAGTATTATCACAGAGTGTGTGTTGGTGTCCCTACAAAGGCGAACATAACAACCAACTGGCGTTGTCCGGAATGCAAAAAGAATATTGCTCGAGACAACAGGACTGAAACTCCTGTCAGAGGTGCCACACAAAGCCCCCCTGCTCATAACACAGGGACTGCAAGTATTACGGGCTCCAGCACGCCTAATAGCCCCGTCAATGCAGCCTCGACTTCCCCGAAGCCTGAAATCTCAATTGCCGACGTCACCACTCGGGAATTATCGCCTGTAGCTGGAACCGACTTGCAGGTGATCATTGAGGAGCTGAGGATGGTGCGTGCAGAGATTCAGGTGTTTAGAAAGGAGATGG
Organism: Polymixis flavicincta; assembly: GCA_949987655.1. Classification (NCBI taxonomy): domain Eukaryota; kingdom Metazoa; phylum Arthropoda; class Insecta; order Lepidoptera; family Noctuidae; genus Polymixis; species Polymixis flavicincta. Next base: position 22,929,584 of record OX465188.1, on the reverse strand, counting down.
AGGTGGAAATGTTGGAGCTCAAAACAACCTTAAATACCTGCAGCACGCGCATCGACAGTCTGGAGGCCAGGGTGGACGCGCTGGAACAACGTGCTGCTTCGGGGACTACGAACTCAGTCGGCGTGGACAAGATTGTGGAGGATTTGAGGCGAGAGCTCAATGACAGGGACCAGGACCTTCTTGCTAACGACATAGAGGTGTCAAATTTGCCGGAAGGAAAGGCGGAAAACCCAGCTCATATCATTAAGATCATAGGCCACAAGCTAGGGGTCAGCCTTGACGATCGCGATATCGTTAGTGCAGAACGTGTTGGTGGAAGGCAGCTCAACGCGACAAGCTCAGCTGGACCGACTGAATCTCGTTCGCGGCCGATCGTCGTGCGCCTTGCTCGTCGGGACCTGCGCGACCAACTTTTGGCGAGCGCGCGAGTGCGACGGGGAGCAACCACTGCCGACCTCGACATGCCCGCCCCAGCGCAGCGGTTCTTCCTCAACGAGCGGCTGACGAAAGCAAACCGTCTGTTATTTCGTAGGGCACGGGATGCAGCCAGTCTCCTCGACTGGAAGTTTGTGTGGACCAAGCAGGGCCGCATCCTCGCCAGGAAGATGCCAGGAGACAAGGCGCAGAGGATCCACACTGAAGAGGACTTATCCCGTGTCTTCGGAACTGGAAATGACAAGTCTTAATTATTTTTGTGCCTATTTATATTTATATAGTTTTATTGTTAATGCTTGGGGAAATGTGCGTCGCAACCGTTTTCATGGTGTGCTCGGCCATGGATCGGAGGTTTGTGTATCCACGTTACATTATTTTACTGTTACAGTTTATTATTCACCTTTATTATTTGTACAAAGTCTATTTTCACCTAATCTATTCCATCCAAATTATGTGCAAGAAGTAATCTTTTCAATCATAACTATAAGCTTTTACTACAGTGCCCAAGTGAACCACCACACAACATCATACATTCATTTGTACCATTTCACTAGATTTCACCACACTTCCATATCTAAAACTATTATTGAAATATATTAAGTTTGGTCTACTTAATGCGGGCTCTCTAGGGACAAATCAGGATGAGTTCTTGATTGCCATGGGTAACCACTCTGTGGACATCATGGCTATCAATGAGACATGGTTACGAAAGGGGGAAGAGGACCGCGCTCCTAGTGTACCTGGGTACAAATTTAGGCACGTACCGCGACCTGTGACTACCCGAGGTGGCCGTGGCGGCGGAGTTGCTTTTTATATAAAGAATGGTATTAACGCGCGTGTGAGAGCTCATCCTGAACACCCTGATGTGGAGCAACTTTGGCTGGGCCTGACCATAAATAAAAAAAGGCTTCTTATTGGGACTGCGTACCGCCCCCCCTGGCAGGATTTGGAGCTTTTCCTTGACGCCATAACAGCCAGTGTTAGCGCACTGGCCCCTTATGATAATCTGGTACTGTTGGGTGACCTAAATGTTAATCTGTTGGATGTAAACAGCTCAAAATCAAAGCAGCTTACGGACTTTTTTAATTACTTGAACCTTACTCAACTAGTTCAATCAGCGACACACTTCGTGGGTAACAGTAGTTCGCTCATCGACATTGTATGCACTGATGCTACAACACGAAATGTTGAGGTGAACCATATCAGTGAGCTCGGTCACCACTCCTTCATTACATGTGAATCTGTTTTTAAAAAGCCCAAGGTTAAACCTAGGGTGGTGGAGTTTCGCTCTCTTTCAGACATCATGCCGGATCAATTCCATAATGATTTGAACATGATACCATGGTCTACTATAGGAGATATGTGTGATGTCGATACTATGGTGCACACTTTTAACACATTTATGCTCCAGCTTTTTGATCTTCACGCTCCTATCAAGAAAAAAACCTTCTATAAGAGGCCTACGCCTTGGATCACTGACAACATCCGTCTGATGTTCAAGCTGCGGGATGAGGCTAGGGACAGATGTCGTAAAACTAAAGAACCGCATCATAAGCAGTACTACCTGGATCTTAAGCACGAAGCCGCCGCCGCATTAGTGAGGGAAAAGACAGCATATTTCACAAAAAACATCAACGATCAGAGTAAGGACCCCAAACTTCTGTGGCGTAATTTGAAATCAGATGTACTTCCGGACCATAAAGAAAGGCTACTGCCAAGACATTTTGACAATCCAGATATTATCAATGCGGCTTTTTTGGATGTTCCAGGAAACTGTAACGATAATACCTCACAAATATCCTGCTTCAATTCTCGCAGGCACAGTTCAGCCGAGTTCTCGCTCACTACAACCAACCAGGAGACAATTCTGAAGATCGTCAGGAGTCTACGATCAAACGCCCAGGGTGTTGATGGTATCAGTTTGGAAATGTTAACACTCACACTGCCAACTACCCTGGAAGTCATCACTGACATCATCAATAGGTCAATAGAATCGCGCACTTTCCCTGACCTCTGGCGTCGCGCAATTGTTCGCCCTATCCCTAAAATTAGTGATCCAGCCAATTTGAAAGATCTCAGGCCTATTAGTATATTGCCCTGCCTGTCAAAGATTCTGGAGCGTGTGGTTTATCTACAGGTAATTGAATACTTGGAGGCAAACAACATTCTCCCTGAACTTCAGTCAGGATTCCGTAAAGGAAGAGGCACTGCAACGGCTCTGATGGATGTAGTGGGCAATATCCTGGAGGCACGTGATAGGGGGGAGGGGTCGATCCTGGTCCTGCTGGATTTCTCACGGGCTTTCGACGCTATAAACACAAATCTACTGCTGTCGAAGCTAACCTACTATGGCTTTGATCGTGAAGCTGTGGATTGGTTTAGTAGCTATTTGACTGGTAGGTCGCAGTACGTGCAGATCCACAGGGACGACGGATCGACTGTGTCTTCCCCTCCACTCCAGGTGTCTAGGGGAGTCCCCCAGGGATCGATTTTGGGCCCTTTGCTGTACATACTCTACAGTGCTGATGTTACCGGATCCATTGTAAACTGCAAGTATCACCTGTATGCTGATGATATCCAGTTGTACATTTCCTTCAAAGGGGGTGATACAGCGTTGGCAGTAAAAAGGGTAAATGAGGACCTGCATAGAGTGGTGACCTGGTCTGAAGAGAACTCTCTGGTTCTGAACCCACTGAAGTCCAAGTTCATGGTGCTGGGTACAAAAAAGCAACTTTCTGCAATATTGTCTGCCAAACCAGAAATTTTTATTAAAGGGGATAAAATTGAGCGAGCAGAACAGGCATGTAGTCTGGGGCTAACCCTAGATCCTGAGCTGCGTTTCGAGGCTCATTTAAAAAACGTACTAAGAAATTGCTTCTATAGGCTTAAGGTTTTATATGGTATACGTAATTTTCTTAGCGTACCACTTAGAAAACAACTGGTTGACAGTCTGATCCTATCTAAGCTCAATTATTGTGACACTGTCTATGGGCCCTGCCTGCTTGGTAGGACAGAAAGGTTAGTTCAGCGAATTCAGAATGCTTGTGTTCGTTTCTGTGTTCGAGTCCCTCGCAGGCATCATGTGACACCATACATAAACCAACTCAAGACACTAAAAATGGCTGCCAGGCGGAAACTTCATTTAGCAAGTTTAATGTTTGGCATTGTAACAACCCATAAGCCGCACTATTTATATGAAAAGCTCACCTGGCGTCAAGCTCGTTACAAGTATGGTCTTCGTTCTGTAGTTGGCCCCCTAAACATGCAGCAACATAAAACTGCAGCTTTCAGAGGTAGCTTTAGGTTTGCGGCCACTCGCTGCTGGAACGACCTTCCACCACCAATGCGAGGCCTAAAAACAATACAGTCATTTAAATTACAACTTAAAAAGTTATTGTTACATAAACAGCTCTCTGAGCAATAAACTTTGTAATTTCTCATGAAAAGTCTTATTCCTCGCTTACCGTATGGGTCATGGCCTGCAGTACTTGGCTTTGGATCTCCAGCAGCACTGTGACATGGCATTCGGACCCCTGTATGCCGGGACTGCTGGTAGCGTTTCCCCAGTCCACATTCTTTCTATGTTGACAACCTATTTATTGAAATATATTTTGATCATATTACTTATCCATGTTTATCGCTAAATATTTATGCATATAATCGCCCATTTACAATCTAATTTCAAATTTAATTCCAATAATCGTATTATCTAATTAAGTTATGTTGTTCTATTTTGTATTTCTATTCATGACTCTTGACTTCCACTCCATTTTTGTTATTTACCTTCCTGTTTTTGGCACCAGGGTTTCGCCCCCTGGCAGCAGTTTGCCATACGGCGGCCCGCTAACTCGGATTTCTCACGCGTCAATGGCAACTTCCTGTTTTTGCAGCTTTTGGAGCTCTTTTAAAGTGTTTGGCATGTTGGGTCACCCTCCAGATTCCCAGGTTTTGTTTTGTCTTTTATTGGGCCCATCTCATCTCATCTATCACAATCACATTCACTCATATACACTTAAAACACTGACCTACGGCACTGACACACAACTATTATTGCAATTACATAATTCACATTATTGGCCATTTTGTAATTTCTTACATCAATTTTATGACGCACACGCACATTAACTCTATGAATGACGCTTCGAAATGTTGCCACTACATAAAGAGTAAAAGTTTATTGAGGATGATATTCTCGTAGCATGTTTGTCTATTTCTTTTTTTTTATTTTGTTTTAAAAAATTTTATATTCCTGTTTAGTTCTATCATATTTACATTTAAATTTATTATTTTGTCTATAAGTTCGCTGTACCAGTTCAGTGTCCTATTAATTGTTTGAGGCACCGGGCGACGTCAATACGTCAAAGCCGGCTGTCACTGAAAACCAGCGCTGGCACTCTGTCTTGTATAGAGTCGCAGCATAATGCTGAGCGATAGCCGTTTTGCGTGGATGTGACGCATGTTTCCTCAACCTTTTATTATTTTTGTATTCCTGTTCTTTTTGCGTCATGTTTACCGCAAATAAACGTTTTTTCTTTCTTTTCTTTCTTTCTTTCTTGTTCGAGGCTTTCGGCCATCAGTCCATTGGCTGATACGACAATCGGCACAATGACAGCCGAGTATTAGTAAATTACGTACGTCGGCGCGGAAGAGGCCGACCACCGGCCAGCTTGGGACTCCGAGGCCCACCGGCCTCTGATAGGGTCCCCGCTCCCGGTGGAAGTGTGCAGCGCATGAAGTGGACACAAACCGTCAACGAAAATGTCATGCGCGCATACTATGGGGCTACAGAGGGGGGAAGTAACTTGACTGCGTACCGTGGTCGGATGCTCTCTCTGTTTCAGGTGCTTGAGCCAGCAGTCAACGTGTCAGCGCAACGACTTTCGGATCAGGTGCGGGTCATCCAGCGTAATCATATGTTGGATGCCACCGTACTTGATCAACTTCGCCTTGAATCACGGAATAGCCACGTTACGCCTGCTTCGCCACGGGTGGCGGTGCAACCGCAAAATTCGTCCAGTCTTTCACCGCGACCCAACCGTGTTGATGAAGAGGATGATGACGGGGCTATATCCGTGAGTTCCCAATACAATGCAAGATTGAGGAGCGCTTTGGAGGATGCTTTCCGGGAGTATCGCTCCACTCCACCTGAACTTAGACCACGTTTACCTCGTTTGCCCATGCACAAGAAAAACAGGGCGCTGGTGTGTGCTCTAGACTCACAGTTGTCAACATGTTTTGACGAAAGCAAAGATCTCGCTGATACTCACTCAATCCTATACTGTGCAGCTGTAGCGGCATGTCGTGTAGCTCATGTAAAATTTCCTAACATTGACAGAGCTCCACGACCAAAACCAGCCGTACCAGCTTGGCAGTGCAGGATTGAGCGTCGTATCGGTGAGGCTAGAGCACTCATCGGCAAGCTTATCTGCTTCAGGGAGGGCAATACTCGCCCTAGAGTGATGCGCTTTGTGAGGCGGGCGTTCTCCGGGACTGATATTAGTTCTGGAGATTATATGACCCGCGTCACAGAGCGTATCGACTTCCTGAAGCAGAAGATCTGTGCATGGGCAAACCGTATTCGTCGGTACAGGCGGAGAGTGGAGCGGTACACTCAGAATCGCACATTCCGAAGCGATGAAAGGTGGGTATACAGAACCTGGGAGCGACCGGACCAAGGTGTGGTTGACACGCACCTGCCGGATGATGACGCCATGTGTTCGTTCTGGCGAAACATTTGGTCGGTGCCTGTCAATCACACCGAAGGTGATTGGGCTAGGGAAATCGAGCGAGCGTGTGGTCAAATGCCAGAAATGGGGGCACTTACCATCAGCCCCCAAGATGTAGCTCGTGCTGTCCGTCCGTTGCCTAACTGGAAATCTCCAGGGCCGGACGGGCTGCACAACTTTTGGATAAAATGGCTCCAAAGATCACACGCTCGCTTGGCATCCCAGTTTCAGTCAGCCTTAGAGTCAGGATCGCTGCCCCAGTTTTTAACAACAGGGATAACCCACCTGCTCTATAAATCGGGTAGTACTGTGGAACCCAAAAATTATAGACCGATCACTTGCCTACCGACGGTCTATAAAGTTCTGACATCCATTTTGAGAGCTAAAATTTACCATCATGTAGACACCAACACTATCATGTCTGCCTCTAAAAATGGATGTCGGAACGGGTCTAGCGGTACTAAGGAGCTGCTCCTCATTGATATGGCCATTAGCCAACAGGTTCGCCGTTCCCGAAAGGATCTTTCGACATGTTGGATAGACTATAAGAAGGCCTATGACTCGGTGCCACATACATGGCTTAGGAGGGTGCTGGAGTTGTATAAAGTAGATGCAACCCTGTGTACCTTCCTGACTTCGTGTATGGGGCAATGGAGAACGGTCCTTCGCTATCCAGGATGTCGAAATATCCAGAGGAATAGCGAGCCGATAAGGATCGAGCGAGGCATATTTCAGGGCGATAGTTTGAGTCCGCTTTGGTTCTGCCTAGCTTTGAATCCTCTTAGCATATTGCTGGAGCATTCAGGTCTAGGCTATCGATTGAGGAGAGGTGGTCAGATTATATCTCACCTCCTATACATGGATGACCTAAAACTCTTTGCCCCCAACAAATTGCAACTGATGGAGCTACTGAAAGTAACTGAAACTTTCAGTAGCGCTATCAGGATGGAATTTGGTGTGGACAAATGTGCGGTCATGCATGTAAAGCGAGGGAAGATTGTGGAATCCGTGGGAACCCAACTCTCGGATTCCATACACCTTAGATCCCTCTCCTCAACCGAAACATACAAGTATTTGGGTATGTCGGAAGCATTAGGCATCAACATTGCTGACATGAAACGATCGTTGAGAGAGCGCTTCTTCTGCCGCCTGAATAAAGTTTTAAATAGTCTTTTATCAGGCGGAAACAAGGTGCGCGCTTTCAACGGTTGGGTCATGCCGGTTTTGTTGTACTCTTTCGGCATACTCAAATGGACTCAGACGGAACTTGACGCCCTGGATAGGAGGGTCCGAACACTGCTTACCACAGATCGGATGCATCATCCACGGTCATCGGTGATGAGACTGTATATCCCGCGAAAGTGTGGAGGTCGAGGCTTCTTAAACGCTCAGACCCTCCACAATCGCGAGATATGCAGTCTCAGGGAATATTTCCTAGAAGCCGACGTGGGGATGCACCGAGATGTGGTATCAGTGGACAAGGGCCTCACCCCGCTCTCCTTGACTATCGAGAACTGGCGCAAACCTAAAGTATTAGATACTAATGACCGCAGGGAGGTATGGCAGAGCAAAGAGCTTCACGGGCGCTTTTACCGGGTCCTACATGGACCTGATGTAGACTTCTTAGCGTCCGTATCCTGGTTACGATTCGGTGATCTCTTTGGAGAAACCGAAGGTTTTGTCTTTGCAATTATGGACGAAGTTATGATGACGAACAACTACCGGAAATATATTGTGAAGGATGGCACGGTTGACATCTGTCGGGCATGCCACCGTCCGGGGGAATCAATCCGACACATTATTTCTGGCTGTTCTAGTCTGTCTAACGGAGACTACTTGCATAGGCACAACCTTGTAGCCAGGATTATCCACCAGCAACTTGCTCTGAAATACAGTCTTGTGAACTCAGAAGTACCGTACTATAGGTATGTGCCCGACCCAGTTCTTGAAAATCAGCACTATCACATTGTATTGGGATCGATCTATCATCACTGACCGGACTATTGTTGCCAATAAGCCGGACATAGTGGTGATAGATCGATTAGAGCGTCGCACAATGATTATTGATATAGCAGTCCCACATGACGAGAACCTCGTGAAAGCTGAGCAAGATAAAAAAATCAAGTATCTTGACCTGGCACGCGAGGTTGTCGACATGTGGGATGTGGATACAGCAATCATTGTGTCGATTGTCGTGACGGCCAATGGCATTATAGCTAAGAGCCTCGACTAACACCTCAGGAGGCTCTCGTTAGGCAGCTGGATCAAGGGCTTGATCCAGAGAGCGGTACTACTGGACACGGCGCGTATAGTGAGGAGGTTCCTCTCTCAGCAGCCCTGACCACCGGTAGCTTGGACCCTGTTCCCGATACCGGAGGGCTACTATTTTTTATATTTTTAAATGTTCGTATATTTTTATATTAATATTTAAAAATGTAGATGATATGTCTATTTAGTGGAATAAAAAATAATAATATTATATTATTAATAATATTTATAGGCCTTTTAAGATGAAGGTAATATTTTGATCAAGGCATTGTCAAGTCGGGGGACGGTCAATGAAAACGCCAAACAGAGGCCTAGCATTTTCATTAGCCGTCCCCCGACTTGACAATGCCTTGATCAAAATATTACCTTCATCTTAAAAGGCTTAAAAATATTATTATTTTTACTTTTTTGAGTTTTTGTTAGGGTCGGGGGTTTTTTAAATTTTTATGGTAGTATTTAACCAATCACCGAAGTTGCTTAGTTACACCAAAATAAGTTTTTAGAATAACGTACTGTTATAAGGCCGACCCCGTTAGTCTTTAAAAAAAAAACTATTTTCTACCGAACCACTTGTTTATTCACATAAAATCCACAATTACACGTTTGATTATTGTTTTATTAGAAATACACAATAATACACCAACTTATTACAAGATTAAGACTTTCTATAATCTCTATTGTATCTCTCGGGATGAGTATACCGAACTTGGTTTACGCGACGGCGTCCAGAATCTAACTGACTAATTTAATATTAAAATCCTGCTAGTGTGCAATAATTGCAATTCAGCATTGGCTTTGCAATGAAAAATGATACTCTAATTGTAGAGTGCAGATGTCGACTCTATTGCCTTGTAATAGAGGTTATAACAGCTCGCCCCGTTTGACGGAGCTTTATCTTAAAAGATGAGCGAAGTAAAATAGAAAAGATTGGAGATGCAGTGAGATTAAGATAGTCATTTACATAACTTACACTAGATATAAGTATACGATTAGTACATAATAGCTTAAGCATTATAATTAAACATAGCAAGACATAGTAATTTAAAATGAAGAACATAACACTAAAATTCATAGTAGGTATTTTAAAAGTTTAAATTCCTGTTTGATGGGAATTTGGCCTTATGGGTATTAGCAGTAGATTTATAATTAGTGTTTCGAATCGGTAAAGATTGTATTGACTTATTGTCTTCATCAGATGTTGATGACATCTCAGTCATCTCGATAGAATTAGAGATTTTGGATTTGCGCTTAGAAGTTTTCTGATTATAACATTGATTAAATATTTGCACGCAGCATCCAGAACTAGTAGCATTTTTGTTTTTAAAATATCTGAAGATCTTATAAGTTACATATAAAACTAAAAACACAATTAAAATGTAAGTAAAAGTAGAATAATATGGACCATATTTAATAAAATGAGATTCCTTTTCTAAATTATTCAATTCTTGCTCTAAACTATCCATTTGATGAGTTGCATATTTAAGAGAATCTAAGTTAATTTTGCTTAAAGAGATTGGCGACAAATGTGACAAGCTTTTATTAAATATGTCCTTCTTACAACAGTCATCAGCTGTGATATCAAACTTAATATCTAAAGGAGACTTAGTAATAAAAGAATAAGAACTAGTTGTCAATAACTGAATAGTCTTAGAATAACCAATACAATTTGCTGTTAATTTTACAATTCCTGTGCCGATAATTGAATAGTCGCTAATATCATCTTCGCATTTAACTGTCAGTTTATTTGTATTTGACTGAGCATAAATCCATATAATGTTATTTAATTTTTGCCAAATATCAATTTGACCATACAAAAGTTTGGCATTGCATTCTATAGGTAACGACAGTGTTACTTCAGTTAATATTTTAGATTCACAGTTTGGATTACTTATACATGAATATATAGTGGTTAATTCACAGATAGAAAAGTTACTATCTATTAGCTTACATCTATCAAGTGTGTTCAGCATAACATAATGCATTCTGTCGTCACTTAAAGCTATATAGGAGTTAGAGGGTTGAATCAACGCGAATGTACTATGTGAGTCATCATGTGGAGTAGGTAGAGGTATGTTTTTATAGGTCATGAACTTATCAGGTGTTATTAGGGGAATTTGTAATATAAAAATAATCTTATTATTATAATAGTAAGAGCTAAATTCGGACACATCTATTATAGAGTGAATATTCTGAATACTTAAAGGCACCGAGAAATCTAATCTTTTGCTTACTTGATTACTATGTTTAGATAATTCAAAATAAAGATTAGAGGGGCTTATAACACAAGGATGTAATACATTAACTTTAGAAAATAAAATTGAATTTACTGTAGTATCCAGTAGATTAGAGATTGTGAGTAAAGAACCTTCGATTATTTATTTATTTATTTATTTATTCATAGGAGAACCAACAGCTATTACAGATGGATAATAATTGAATATGAAGCATTAAGCCAATTACAGGTTCTCACGGATGATGATGATGATGATGATGGGACTCCCTTTTCCGCACGTAGACTCCCATTCGGTCCGTTGTGCGTGGGGATGCTGGCTAGCAGAGCCAGCCTAGCTCCGCCCAAAAGCACAGAAGCTTCCTGGGAGCTTCACAGGCTTCGCGGAGCGACCTCACTGTTCCGAGGATTTCTTCGCGTTGAGAAGCCACGGCCTCGCATTCCAGGATGACGTGGGCGGCTGATTCCTCGGCGTCAAGGCAGCCCCTGCAAAGCGGGCTGTCTGTGGCGCCTATGTTAAAAAGGTGTTTGTTAAGGGTGTTATGGCCCGTGATTGTTCCTATTATTATTCTAAGGTTATTTCTACTCAGGCTGAGAAGTTTTTTGGTTAATCGCGGGTGTACAGTTGGTAAAGACAATTTTGACTGTCTACAGTCTGTTGCCCGTGACCATCTGTTGTTATGGAGTTCGGTCGACCTTTGGCGAATCCACGCACGAAATTGTGAGAAAGGCAGGGGGAGAAGTGGGTACGGGCCTAGCACTTTCATATCAGAGCCTCTCTTCGCAAGTTCATCTGCGGCATCATTGCCTAAAGATCCACTGTGCCCTTTGATCCACTGGAGTGCAATACGATTGGACGTCGATAAACTCTCCAGGGCAAGATGGCACTCAAAAATTAGTTTGTTGTTAGTTTGTTTGTTTTCTAAAGCTTTGAGCACAGATAGGCTGTCGGATAGGAATTTAATGCCGTAGTTCCGGATGCCTAAGCGCTTTACTGCTGTAGCGGCTTGTGTTAAGGCAACACATTCACACTGAAAGATTGAACTGTGTGTGCCTAGCGGTATGTGAAAGTTGATGTTGAGGTCAAGGGAGTGTGCGCCAGCACCTGAACCGTCTTGTGTTTTTGAGCCGTCAGTGTAGATGCGCACTTCATTGGCTCCCGACTGATCCCTTTCTTCCTCTACTGTTTGTATAATATAGTTTTTGTTGAACATAGGTTGGTTTGGTGTTCTATCACACGGGGCAGCGATGAGTGGCTGGTACTCAATCGCCCGGTCCAGGATTTTAGCGTGTGGGCTGGTTAAATTCTTGCCCCATATGCCCAGATGCATTAGCCTGATAGCAGCTAGTGCGGCCTCCTGCTGTATGTACAGGTCCAGGGGAGTTAATTGAAGGGCTATCTCCATGGCTGCTGTTGGGGTGGTTCTCATGCAGCCAGTGGTAGCTGAACAGGCCAGTCGTTGGAAGCGCTGTAGTCTAGTAATGGTGGTTGAGAGTTCGGTCCTCGTCCACCAAACCAGAGCGCCATAAGCCAACATTGGCCTGATCACCGCTTTATATAGCCACAGGGTAATCTTCGGAGAAAGCCCCCATGTTTTTCCTAACATTTTTTTACATTGGTATAGTGCAATTGTGCTTTTATTGAGTTTGTAGTCAAGATGCTTGTTCCAGAGCAGTTTGCTGTCAAGGATCACCCCCAAGTACTTGACTTCGTCTTTGAGTGTTAGTTCTGTGTTGAAGAGTTTTGGAAGCCTATGGGGTCCCAGGGTTCTTTTGTTGGTGAACATTATTAGTTCTGTTTTCAAGGGGTTAACCGATAGTTCGTGTTTCGTGCACCAACTCTCGATTATTTTGAAGGCACTTCTCATGAGATCACACAAGATGCCCTCAAATTTCCCCGAGATTAAAATTGCTATGTCGTCCGCGTATCCCACCGAGTACAGACTGCTGGCGTTGAGCTCTGCGATGAGCTCATTTACGACCAAGTTCCACAGTAGTGGTGACAGCACCCCACCCTGTGGGCAGCCTCTACTTACGATACCTCGCGTGGTGGTGTTCACGGTAAATCGAATAGCACGGTATTTTAGCATGTTATTGATCCATTCTATGAGTGTTCGCGCAACACCGTGCGTGGCAAGTGCCTGTTCGATGCTGGCGAAGTTAGTTTTATCGAAAGCACCTTCTATATCAATGAAGGCGCCTAGGGTTGGGGTTTTTGCTTTAAGAGCACTTCCTATGCGTGAAACTACGCTATGGAGTGCTGATTCAGTTGATTTGCCTGCACAGTAGGCGTGTTGATTAGGATGTAAGGGTCTATGTACCGAAATTTGGGACCTAATCTTCCTATCCCCCAGCCTCTCCAGTGTCTTCAGGAAGAACGAGGAGAGGCTTATGGGTCTAAAAGACTTGGGTTGGGTGTAGTCACCCCTGCCCGGCTTCGGTAGGAAAATTATTTTTACTTCCCGCCAGTTCAAGGGGATGTAGCGGTGGGCCAGGCAGGCTCGAAATACCTTAAGGAGGTAATCAGCCAGTAGATCTTGGCTCCACCTGAGCAGAGCTGGGAAAATACCGTCCAGCCCTGCTGCCTTGAAAGGTAAGAAGGTGTTGATTGCCCATGTTATCTTGTCTTTGTCAATTACTTCTAACGCCACCTCCCAATCCAGGCTACTCGTGGCCCTCTCCCTATGTGGTTCCCAGCTTTGCTGGGTGGCAATCTGGCATCCTGGGAATTGGGTGGTTAGAAGTAGTTCGCTTGTTTCAGCGTCGTTTGTAGTGTAGGTGTTATCTGTTTTTTTCAGGCATCCTATTGAGTGGTCTTTGTCTTGAGCAAGACAGGTTTTAACCCTCATTGCCTGGTTGTTACTTTCGATGTTAGTGCAGAAACGCCTCCAGCTATTCTTTCCTCTTAGGCGTATCAGTTTTTTATAAGTTTTACGAGCTATTGTATAGCAGTCCCAATCTACTGGCGACCGTGTGTTCCTAGCTCTGTTGAACAGTCTTCTCAGCTTGCGTCGGTGCCTTTCCAGCTCAGGACCCCACCAGGAATGGCGAGCTCCCTGCCTAGGTACCGTCAGGGGGCACGACTGCTCATAGCTAGATAGAAGGATGGATGTGATGTTGTTTACATGTTCGTCTAAATTGGTTACTGGTATTTCAGCCGGAAGGGTGGGTAGTCTACCTAGTTCAGCCTCGACGAGTTTTATAAACTTGGCTTGGTCGGTATTGCGAGGAACCCTTCTTGGCTGTGGTTTGGTTAGATTGAAGTTAATGGTATAGCGAATCCATCTGTGGTCCGAGCATGATATTTCGTTGGACACATGCCAGTCCTGTATGGAGTTGGAAATACCTATGGTTGCTATAGTTAAGTCAATTATTGTTTGCGATCTCGCGTTTATGAAAGTAGGTTCGGAACCTGTGTTGAGTAAAACAAGGTTATTACTAAGAATAAAATCAAGCATTACCTCACCTCGGTTGTTGGTTTTGACATTACCCCAGAGCGTGTGATGCGCATTGGAGTCTGTCGCGATGATTAGTTCCAGTTTCTCCTTTTCACAGTACTCGACCAATGAGGCGAGCTCTGGCAGAGGCACGTCCTCGTCGCCTGGCAGGTATGCCGAGGCTAGTACAATGTCCGGGAGTTTCTGTTCAGTTCTGAAAAGCCTGATTGCTGTCAGGTTCCTTGAACAGAATTCGTTGATTAAAAGGTTAGGTACATGTTTTGGGACAAAAATGCAAGTGCGCGGATTACTTACGGAGGTATCTAGCAGCAACTTACCTCCGATGTTACCAAGACCGCATATTCTGCCACCCCTGATCCACGGCTCTTGGATGAGGGCGATGGTGTTCGGTTGTTGATGTTTTATCTCCAGCACTCTGCGCAAGGTGGCCGACGCAGATTGGCTGTGCTGGAGGTTGGTCTGCAGGACGTTAGTCCCGCAAAGGAGAGGAGCAGAGGCTGCCGTCCTCGCCCTCACTTCTCTCCCCTGCCGGAAAGCAGTCCTCGTCTGATGTTGGACCGGGCGAGGGGGGATCTCCCAATGATCCCGCTGTTGAGACAACCTCCAGTGCCGCCATGGAAGTTGCCAACTCCACCGCCTCCCCAACATTCTCCATCGCTGGAGGCGACGGGGAACGTCCAGGCAGCGGTGGACCAGGCTCCCTCCCAGGCGCCCTCGAGGCTGTTGCTGATGTCGACGCAGCAGCAGCGTCCCTGGTTCCACCCTCCTCCAGGAAGCGGATGTATAGACTACCCATTAGGTAGTATACCCGCCGCTGCTGGTCCTTTATGGTTTTGACCATGGACTCCGGCACACGAAAGAAGAGACAGGTACCCGGGGGCTCCTGCCTAACCCTTTCGTGTGTCAGAGTCCAGGTGTTCATCCTTAGATTCGGGTTCTGCCTTGCCAACATCCTAAGCAGCTGTGTAGTGTCCTCGGTGGTCTCCGGGACGTACAGCATACACAGTGCCTTTTTAGGTATGTCGGCTTGGGGCCGAACGGTGAGCTTGGTCCCCGGGAGCGGGGACGATATGTTAGTGACGACCCCTTTGAGCCAAGCCAGTGTAAAGTCGTCCTCACACCACGTTTTGAGGACGCCTTCGGCGAAGTGGGCCCGGCCTCTAAAGTGGATCGCGGTGTTTGTGTCCGTTTGATCAGGAGCTGCCATCAACAGAGCCCGGAGCTGGTTCTCAATCATTAGACGAATCCCCTCCGCTTGCTCCTGTGTCATGTCCGAAAACGGCTCGGCCATGACGGCGACACACAGCTCGTTAGTTCTAAACGACGCGGCCGCTTCGGCGTAGCTCACCAAAGTTCCGTCAACCATACGGGAGCGGGCATGCTTGCTCTTCTTGCTAATCCCCGTTGGTGTGACGGAATCTTCAGGACGCGTACGCTTCTGCGCCCGGGCCGGCGGTACCATATTGGTGTTTTTTTGTTGTTTACGTCCTCTTGGCCTCGCGCAGCGCTTGCGCTTCGTGCCGGTGGCAGCCTCGCCTTTGGGTGTCTCGGCCGTTGCCGACACCGCCTTGTGGGACGTCTTTTTATATGGCACTGTTTGCCAGTTAGATCCTCCTGCCAATGGGGCATTGGCCAGACTCGTCGGGTCCCTCTCAGAGACCGC
This sequence comes from Polymixis flavicincta, assembly GCA_949987655.1. NCBI lineage: Eukaryota > Metazoa > Arthropoda > Insecta > Lepidoptera > Noctuidae > Polymixis > Polymixis flavicincta. The sequence continues at coordinate 22,913,804 of OX465188.1, read as the reverse complement.
AGCCGCTGACGCAACCCGTGTTTTGGGCGCATCCACATTTGCAGTACTCCTCGAGTCGCCACGAGCGAGAACTGTCCTTGGCCTTTCGGTCAGGGTAGTGTTAGAGGGCGCATCCATGGACGCAGATGAGGTTGGGATCGCTCGGGACGCAGCCTGTTGTGGCGCATCCCTTACGGTTGCCTTCCTCATCGCATCCTTGGACGCAGCCGATCGTTTATGACTAGCAGGTGCATCTGTGGACGCAGCCTTAGGCGGTTTACGCTTAGGCACATCCTGAGACGCAACCCTTGTGTCGGTCATGGAAGGCGCATCTGAAGACGCGGCCTTTGGTGCGTTGGTTTCTGTAAGCGCATCCGCCGAGTGGGACGCAGCTTGTGGTTTGGTTGATTTTGAAGTCTCTTTGTCCATGGGTTTGGATGTTAGAGATTCACCGTCGGAGCTCTCCACCCGCCACGGAGCCCTCAGTCGGGGACGTCGCTCGTTCAACGAGCAAACGCCAGAGCTACTCCTTCGGTATAGGATCAACCTAGTAGGAAATTGACGAGCCCGCACGCGACGGAAGATCCCGGGACTGTATACGACACGAGACTATGCCGCAACTCATCCCGAGACCCCACGCCGCGCCGGCTGCCCTCCCCCACTAAGTCGACCCTCGCTTGACAACCCGCTTATGGGATGCCTCAGCCGATTGATCGTGGGTAGCTACCCCACGACCTCCCGTGTAGGAGGAAATCCAGGCCAAAGTAGTGTGTTGTGTGCAACCTGCTCCACTCAACTACCAGGATTCCTTCATCCCTCCGTACGGGTCCCCACGCACGGCACAAACACGCGGGAGGTCATTGCTGTCCATCATCTGCTCTTGTTCGACGGTGGACACCCAAGGGCATGACCTCGCCACCCCTGAGGTAGATCGCCCGGTGATTTCTGTTACGTCTAATTCATATGGAATTAGACCAGAAACGGGGCGGCAACCTCGAGAAGGAACATCACTGGACTTGCCTTGAGGATCTACACGACCGTTGCGCTCTCCCTCAAGACCACGCCACCTTACCGCCTCTGATGGAGGAGGTAAGGTAGGTCTGCGTCTACAAAACCAAGCCAAGCAAGTAAGCAAGCGAAGCGTGTTGTTGGAAGCCAAAACATAAATTTGTAAACGCACAACCCTCCCCCCTCACGGATACGACGGTTCCCCCGACGGTTCTCACGGATAAAAACAGAATAAAGTAATATAAATCTTAAGATCACTAACAAGCACGGTAGAAAAGAATATAACAAAGGTACAATATACACTATGCACTTTTGAAAAAGTCAGCGTTCAGCTGTGTGCGTACAGAATAGGTTTTGGTGGTAAATGGGTCGAATGGGAACTCTTTACATAGGATATTGAAGTCTTTACTCGCTCGCACCATGTATGGGTTATGCCTGTAGTTAGAAGAAGAAAAAGGAATGGATATAGGTGGATTAAACCGAACTGATCTCTGGGGGACGTTGAAACGCAGTTTGTGCAGGAGATCCGGACAGTCGATCTCGCTTGATATAATTTTTAAAAGAAAAGTGCAATCCGCTAATCGACGACGATTTATCAGTGGCTGTAAATGAAATTTCTTGCAGAGATTTATATAATTTTCAGAATGGTATGGTATACGTAGCCGAAAACATAGGAAACGAATAAATCTTTTTTGTATGTTCTCAATACGGTCAATGTACTTACCATAACACGGGTTCCAAATTTGTGACGCATATTCAAGATGACTTCTCACAAAAGAGCAATATAGAATCTTAAGGGTTTTGGCTTTCTTGAAACACCCTGCGATTCTCATAACAAAACCCAGTGACTTCGAAGCTTTGGCCACTATTTGCTCAATGTGCACGTTAAATAAAAGTTTGGAATCATGATAAACGCCCAGGTCACGTACACCATCGCATCTGTGTAATAGTTGCCCTTTAAGTTTATAAGTTGTAGGGAGAGGGACGCGTTTTCTGCTAAAGGAGATAACTGAACATTTCCCGGGGTTTAAATCAAGTTTGTTAACTAAGCAATAATCATCCAATCGCGCGAGGTCAGATTGGAGAGCTTCCATGTCGTCGTCTGATGATATTGCAGAAAATATCTTCATATCATCAGCAAAGCAAAGTAAATTTGAGTTATGGAAACACAAGTCGATGTCGCTTACATAAATGATAAAAAGTAATGGACCCAACAAGGAACCCTGAGGAACACCACTTGGAGCTGAAACCCAGCTTGATATGTAGTTACTTATAACAACAGCTTGAGATCGGTTTTCAAGGTAAGAAGTAAACCAACGAAGTAGATCTCCTCTGATGCCATTATTAAAGAGCTTCGTCGTAAGGATATTGTGGTCAATTCTATCAAAAGCTGATTATGTTGAGAAGATTATTTAACCTTGAGGTATATAAAAGTAAGTTGTCAATTTTAGTGATTTGAGAAAATATTTCATTCATCTGATTAATTTGGGTATTCAATTTATTTTCGTTTTGATTAAGTGTATAAATAGTAGTGTTGAAGTTATTTATAGTAGATTTAATTATGTGAATGTTATCTCTCATTAGGTGATATAGTTCTGTGTCACTCTTTTTACACGACTCAATCGCAGCATCATATTTTCTAGCGTCGTCTGCATCTAATGTGCCAAAGAAAAACTTTAAGATTTCACCTCCAAATTCTAAAGAACGTTTTACTTTACTTGTTGATTTATTAGAGATTATATGTGCTAACGATTGTAATTTAATATAATTAGATTGAATCAAAACTTCGATAGGATTAGACATATCCTTGCACATGTTAAAATCTTGTGTATCCTGTGATTGAATTTTGTTACAGAGATTCAGGGTTTCATGTAATAGAGTTTCGATTTTGTTAAGATAAGGTTCTAAAGAGATTAGATCAACGTGAGTGATAACTTTCCAGTGATCACTGTAAAAATTAATATTAGTAGTAGGTTCAAAATAAATTCCGGGGCTATGGTAGATGGGAATGATGCTCGAATCGGTGAGGCTGTGGCTTAAAATGCCATGACAGCATAGCGTTCTGAAAAGAAACATTAAATATGTTAGGATTTTGAAGGTTTTATTTCATTGGTATGGTACTTTATATTTTTACGACCTACTTGAAGGGTCACGTTATGTTTATTATGTACTTTTATAATTTTGTGTGGGCCTTTCCATATAGGTGATAACGCTTTGCGAAGTCTGTGATGGTGTTTTAGGTACACCATATCTCCTGATTTGTATGTGATTTCACGGGAGTTTGCGTCATAATATTGTTTAGATTTTTCTTTGCTATTTAGGATATTTTGAATAGCTTTTTCGCGACTAAATCGCATTCTATATTGCAAAGCTCTAATGTATTCATTGTATGTGGTATTACCGGAAGTTTCATATAAGGAATTAGGAATACATGGTTTATAGCCATATAATAATTCATGGGGAGTGAAATTAGTTGTACAGTGAGGGGTAGTGTTGTATGCTAATATTGCAGTGAATAGATAACAATGCCAGTCATTTTGGTTCTCATTAACAAAAGATTTGAGGTATTCTTTTAGAGTAGCATGTGAGCGTTCAAGAGCTCCATTAGTTTGTGGGTGGTACGGAGTGGTGAAAAGGGTTTTGACCTTCAATATATCTGTTAATTGTTTGAATAATTCTGACGTAAAACATGTACCTAGATCTGTTAAAATAGTTTTAGGAAAACCGAAAAGGGACATAAAGTGTACGAGGTTTCGAGCTATTTCTTCACTAGTAGCTGTAATCATCGGATAAGCGCTGGTAAATTTGGTTAGATCATCTTGTAGCGTCAAGATGAATTTAAAATTTTGGAAACCCGCTTCGGGTAAAGGACCTACGACGTCAAGAGCTAATCGTTGAAAGGGTCTAGTAGATGTGGAAGTTATCTCCATGGGAGCTTTATTTGATTTCCTTAAGGGTTTATTGATCTGGCAAAGCTTACATTTTTTTTACGTACTGTTCGATGTCAGAGCGCATGCCCTTCCAATAGTAGGCAGCTTTTATACGCGAATACATTCGTTGTGATCCTGGGTGACCAGCTATAACAGAGTCATGGTTTTCTTTTAATATTTTTTTGGAACTTCTATAGGAGTAGGATAAATTAACTGATTTTTATATATATGAATTTTTATGTTTGTATCGTGAAAGATGTACGATATCATATTATAAATTTTAGTGTAAGCTAATTTAGAGAAAGGATCACTAAAATCTGGTAACGCGAGGTCAGTTATATTTGGGCAATCTATTAATAGATTTCTGAGTTTGATTAATAAACTAAAGACATCTCTAAAATTAGTTTGTTCATAATGATGAACTTTTGTAAATAGGAAATAGTAAGATTTATTTTTATTATTGACGATATGTGTCGTCAGAGGTTCGCGTTCGGAATTTAGTACGTCATCAGAACTATCGAGCTGTGATAGTATTTCCTCGCAATGAGGCATAGAATAATCAAAGTCGAAAGAGACAGGGCAAGCTATTGTGTTTAACTTGGATAAGTGTAGACCTTGAGTACATTCTTCTATAATAGTATTTGAAACAGGAAGCGTATTAGTAAATTGATTCTTAAAATATTGTTCATAAGTAAAGTTATTTAAATTATTAACATCAACAGAATTAATAGGGCAACGAGATAGCGCATCAGCGTTAGAATTGAGGCGACCTTGTTTATAGATAATTTCGTAGTCGTATTCCTCAAGTTTGAGGCGCCAGCGAATGAGTCTGCTGCCAGGATCTTTAACATTAAATAACCATACAAGAGGTCTGTGATCTGTAATTATTTTAAATATATTTCAATATAAATATGGTCGAAAAGTTTTAACGGCAAATAGGATAGCTAAAAGTTCTTTTTCTGTAGTCGAATAATTGCCTTCAGGTTTATTTAGGGTACGCGATGCGTATGCGATCGGCTTATCTTTGCCGACAGGACCCTGAGATAGTATTGCGCCAACAGCATAATTACTAGCGTCAGTGGTAACGTTAAAAGGCTGTGAAAAATCAGGGTATTGTAGAAGAGGGGCAGAAGTTAATTTTTCTTTCAGCAAATCGAATGCATGTTGCTGTTCTGGACTCCAGTGGAAGACAGCATCTTTCTTTAGTAAAGAGGTAAGTGGTTTGGTTAACTTAGAAAAGTTTTCAATGAATCGGCGATAATAGCCTATTAGGCCTAGAAATGACTTAATGTCTTTAGGATTTTTAGGAATTGGAAACTGCGATACAGCGTTAACCTTTTCAGGATTTGGGGATACACCTTTGTCGGTGATAATATGGCCAAGGTAAGTCACTTCATGTCTAAGAAACTCACATTTGTCCGGATGGAGTTTCAGATTATATTCCCGAAATTTGTTAAAAACTAGTTGCAATTTATGCATGTGATCTTGTAAGTTTTGACTGTACACGATACAGTCGTCTAAGTAAACATAGCAATGGAGACCTTGTAGGCCTGATAATACAGTATTCATAAGACGCTGAAATGTGGCAGGGGCATTTTTCAGCCCAAAAGGCATCCTGGTAAACTCATAGTGTCCAGACATGCTTGAATTTGTGCTAACTGTGAAACCAGTTTTAGGCGCGTCCTTGGGGCTGGTCTTCAATTGGTGAAAACCACTGGTAAGATCCAGCGTGCTAAAATATTTAGAATGACCTAATTGGTCCAAGATATCAGTGATAAGAGGCAGTGGATAAATTTCGGAAACGGTGACGTCGTTGAGCTCCATCGAAGCGTCCATCTTTTTCGGTACTACCCAAACTGGAGCGCTCCAAGGCGAAATAGAGGGTCGAATAATATCCTGATCTAGCATTTTACGAATTTGGGAGTCGACTTCCTCCTTGTGGCATTCGGGGAAACGATATGATTTGATATTAATAGGCGGTGCATCACCGGTATTAATAGTATGCTCTATAGCATCGGTGAAGGTTAAGGGCTCACCTTCGATATGGAAGATATCCGTATATAGGGAACAACATTCTAAGAGGGATTTTCTCTCTTCATCATTTAAATGGGAGCAGCGAATAAGATTTAGGACTTTATCTATACGGTCGGATTTATTATAGGAAATAGAATTAATATTGTAACCAGATATAGAATCTGAACAATTACTCTCAAACGGTGTCACGTTCACATGATAATCGTTTATTATAATGTTAGTCTCTGTAGTATTTAGAATAGTAATGTTTGTTTTCATATTTGATTTGATCGAGACTATGCAATTCGCAACATAGACACCTTCACTTAGGGTATGATCTAGTACGAGAGCTTCGTTGTTATGATGAAGCTCAGGAGAGTAATTAGATACAGTGCATTCGATAACAGCTTCGGAACGAGCTGGAATGTTATACGACGGTTGAGTATAAATGATAGGAATAGAGTGATTAGATATAGACATTGACTTAGAAAGGTAATCGATATTTGATTTAAAATAATGGCAGAAATCGCTACCGATAATTCCATCGTAATTATTAAGATTGATGTCGTCTTTTGTGACATGAACTTTGTACTTATAAGTATTATCTGATAGTATAAATTCCATTAGAAAAGTACCCAGAGTTTCAACAGGGTTTTCTGAACTATTAATGCCCTTTAATTTTACAGTTTCGGTGAATAGATTTGGGATTTTTAGTAAACAGGAGCCTTTGATAATACTGATGGTTGATCCTGTATCGATAAGGAAACATAATTGTTCTAAGGCATGATTAGTAGATAAGTAAGTATGAGGTTTTTTTTTTTTTTTTTTTTTTTTGGGTGGGAAATCATCAAATGACTTCTCCTGCTGAGTAGAGCAGGAGGGCGTGTCAGACTTTTACTGACTAAAACCCACCCGTGTTCCCTCAGTAGCCCGTATGCCAGGGGCCGTGGTATCTCTTTCGAACAAACCCGCACCCCTGGCAGGCATCGGCCCTTGCGGACCCCACCTGTGGTTGCTGACATCTTTGACGGCGCGCGTGTGGAACACAACGCCGTCCCGTCTACCACTTTTCGGCCGCAGAGGATAGGGAGAGCGGCCAACGCTATACCGACACTCCTCTTCCCCTGCGGCCCCACCGCGTCCGCCATCAAACGGTGGCGGCCCCGTCCAGGCCACGGAAGGGAAGAGCGCTGCTCAGAAGCACCGGCACTCCTCCTCTACCGCAGCCCGTAACCCTCAGCCGCGATGCCTCCCATTCGACATCGCGGCCCACCTGAGTTGCGGTGCACCTCACCGCAACCTACTTTTTGGCCGCTACGTCAATGGCTTGAAGGCAAAAGCCCTGACGAGCGGCCCCACCGTTGGGTTCCTCTTGGCTTCACCGTGGATGGGAGACCACGGTTACTAAGCCCCCCCGCAACGACAATGCGGGAACCCACTCGGGGGGGAGACGTTGTCCTGTCCGTCCAAAAGTCATTCATACAAAATCCCTACCCTACCTACTCTGCCAACCCTACCTACCCTACCCTACACTACCCTACCCTACCTACCGGTAGGTAGGTACCTACCATAAATTGAGATGTAAGCTATCCTATCTTACAAGTTGGATCAAACTGCAAGTAAGTATGAGGTAAGGCTACCTTTTTACAGAAATCGTTAATTTCGTATATAGGTTTAGAAATAGAATTTATATTTAAGTTAGATGTAAGTAGGTTATGTTTAGAATTAGTATGAGAATGTTGTGAAGCCTTATGACATAAGTGACATTTTATTTTATCATTAGGAATAGCAGGACTCAGCTCGTTGGCTTGAGATGAGGATCTAGTATAAGGTTTAGTAAGATTTATGGAAATAGTAGGACTCAGCATCTTTGACTGAAATGTAGAATTAGAAGGACTCAGCATCTTTGACTGAGATGTAGAAATAGTAGGACTCAGCATCTTTGTCTGAGATGTAGATTTAGTAGGACTCAGCATCTTTGACTGAGATGTGGAATTAGTAGGACTCAGCATCTTTTTCTGAGATGTATAATTAGAAGGACTCAGCATCTTTGACTGAGATGTAGAAATAGTAGGACTCAGCATCTTTGTCTGAGATGTAGATTTAGTAGGACTCAGCATCTTTGACTGAGATGTGGAATTAGTAGGACTCAGCATCTTTGTCTGAGATGTAGAATTAGAAGGACTCAGCATCTTTGACTGAGATGTAGAATTAGAAGGAGTCGTGCCATTATAATTTTGTATAGATTTTGACGGACACGGCATCAAAATCCGATTTAGTTTAAATTATCGTGAGGTTCAGCATGGTTATTATGACCATTAGTCTCACATTCGCATGTATGCGTAAATGCGTTCATAGAGTTAGAAGGTGAATTATGAGGGCGTTGCGCATAGTCCGTATTTTCGCGACGTTGCATATTAAATTGCCTTTTACGACATTGCTCTATAGTGTGTCCAAATTTTTTGCAATATCTGCAAGTTTGCGCGTTATTAGGATTGGCGTTAGAGTTAGCATTAGAATTAACATTGATGTTGTTATTAGAATTAGTATTAGAATTGTTATTTTTATTAGAATCCCATTGGGAAATGAAGACCTTATGATATGGTTTTTAGGGATTATAATTAGGCTTTTTGTTTCTGAAACATTCCGATGAACTATGGCCTACTTTATTACATGTTGAACATTGTTTGGTTGGTTTAGGTTTGGACAAGTTAAATAACTTTTCTTCATCAATAGCGTATTGAATCGCTTCGTTGAGAGTTGAAGGATTTTTGCATCAAACAATGTTGGATATAGAAGGGTTTAAGCCTAGCATGAATGTATTGAGGGCTAGGTCTTCCATGGCTGCTATACGGCCAGGTAATTCCTATTCGTCTTTACAACTGTGATGAGTGTCCGACTGAATTCGGGTCAGTATTGACTCGATTCGTAGAGAGTATTGCGTAACGTCTTCGTTTGGTAATTGTTTGCAATGTTGTAAGTCCGATAAGAGATGTGTTGCGTGTTTTTTTTCTCCAAAGGTGGACTTAAGAAAGGTTTTAAGTTCTGCCCATTTTTCAAATGATTTTAGGCTGCACGCTACTTGTGCTTTCCCTTCCATCTGGGAGATTATGTACTTACAGAGCAAATTTTGTTGATCTTGCGTGGCTAAAGATATTGCATTCTCACAATTTGTGAGAAATGCAGGTAAAGTCTCCCTGTCCCCATTATATGATTTTACAAATTTAGTTAAGACGGATAAGGTAACTTTGTCGGACATTTTCTCGGTTTCTGATTTAACTGACATCGATATTATGATATGATGGACAACCTTTATAAATTACAAACAGTAGAATACGTGAAACAGTGTAGAAGAATAATAAAAATTACGTTACGAAAATATAGCAATAACTTAGAAATACGATGCGAAAGCGCGATTCACTTTGAAATTATTAACACAAGAAACACTCACAGTAACACGAAGCTTGGCGTTTGCATTATGTTGCAATGACGCATTGGATCTGGAATGTTCACACGGTTTGCTGAGGAATTTCTTGGGTAGTTGGATGTGGTGAGTTAGACCCTGGATCTGATGGTGGTGCTGGTGATGATGTCTGGAGCGGGCTCACGCTGAAGAGCGGAGACTGACCGTCGTCCAATATGTTGTGGCTGAAGCGGGCTCACGGAAGAGCGGAGGCTGACCGTCGTCCAATGTGATGCGGCTGGAGCGGGCTCACGCTGAAGAGCGGAGGCTGACCGTCGTCCAATGTGATGCGGTTGGAGCGGGCTCACGCTGAAGAGCGGAGGCTGACCGTCGTCCAATGTGATGCGGCTGGAGCGGGCTCACGCTGAAGAGCGGAGGCTGACCGTCGTCCAAGGTAGTGACGCAGGCTTAGCTTTAGGCCAAGTCTTACTGTCAGCCAATGAACGGGAGGCTCGGGGTTTGGGATACCAGCGTCTGTTTGACTCAACGTCGTAAGACTTCGTCTCTGGTATCCCACTTCTAACACCAATTTGTTATAAGGCCGACCCCGTTAGTCTTTAAAAAAAAAACTATTTTCTACCGAACCACTTGTTTATTCACATAAAATCCACAATTACACGTTTGATTATTGTTTTATTAGAAATACACAATAATACACCAATTTATTACAAGATTAAGACTTTCTATAATCTCTATTGTATCTCTCGGGATGAGTATACCGAACTTGGTTTACGCGACGGCGTCCAGAATCTAACTGACTAATTTAATATTAAAATCCTGCTGGTGTGCAATAATTGCAATTCAGCATTGGCTTTGCAATGAAAAATGATACTCTAATTGTAGAGTGCAGATGTCGACTCTATTGCCTTGTAATAGAGGTTATAACAGTACCTCAAAGAAAAACGAAAAGATAACCTAAGATAACTCGGTTTTTAAGTACAGTTACGAGTAGCTCGAGAGTGATGAAGAAACAAGAAAATGTATAATTCTGCCCTAGTTATTCTCTTAAGACGTTCGTGTACTGCACGCTTGTATGAAAATTAGTTAGATATTATTTGTTTTCCAGCGTGTCAAAGAAAAAAATTCAAAGTTGACACACGCAGACTGCTTGGAGAGGAAAAGGATGGCAGAAAGGAAGAGAAAAGAAAAATTTGGAATGATCCCGTCAAACAAGAGGAATTGCAAAAAAAAGAAAGAGAAAGATATCATAAAAAGCTGAAGGGAAAATCGTACCTTTGAGTGAAATGCCACCGCGTACTCGCAGAGTTCAACATGAAAGGGAAAAAAGAGCACACCTAGGGAATATTAAGCAAGCAAATCAAATCAGATCAAATCATTTATTGGTTTGCAAACATGGGTAATTAAGTACATAGATGTTGTATTTATTTTATGAGTTCTCCATATTCTACCGTCACATGGGCATACAAATCATATACCTATTATATTATTATTGAAATTACACAAATTAATAATTTTAAAATAACAGTAAAGAAAAATAAATAGGTACTACAAGCTACAAATTCATGTCAAATTGTTTTAATTTCAGTAAAAATGTCACAATTATACGAAAATGTCAAATTTCAACCAGGTTACAGTAATAAAATAGAAACAAAAAAATAATAGAAAAATAGCATGTCAATCGGTCAGTGATTCATCATTAAGGAAGTCGTCAATTGTGCAATAACTTTTTTTCAATTAATATGTCGCTTAGTGCCCTTTTAAATTTGAAAACAGTCATAGTTTTAATAATATTAGGTATTTTGTTATAAATGCGTGGAGCAATGCCAAAAAAAACTTTTCTTCATTAGTGCTGTTTTACATTTAACTTGACACAATTGGTTTATATATTGAGTCCGTATAGGATTCCTTCTGACTGCTGACAATTTTTTAAATAAATGTGGATTCTTTTTTACAAATAAAGCTGTTTCCAATATATATAACAAATCAGATATTATGTGAAACTATCGATGATGATCTAATTTTCGTGTAGATATAAATTTTGGTGTCTTACTATTTATAATGTCGACAATTATATTAGAAACTTTCAGAAACAAATAAATTTCTCTCACATTTTATGTACCTAAATACGTATTTCTTGGTTATCAACATCTTAGATTATTAAAAAAAAACAGAAACAAAATTTTCCACCAAAATTAGGTAAAAAAAAAACATAGTTGTTGAAATTCACTCATATAAAAATACGCATAAATTGCAATACTGCTAATCCCCCATAGCAAACAGCGTGATAGTTTATATAATGGCAAAATAGGCAAAATCGAAATCCGCAGTATAAAAACTTGTTTTTAAGGAGTTTTTGTTTATAAGATCTAAGTGAACACACAAACCTACACGAAAAGTCACTTTTTATACTAAGTATTTACTAAGACTCCCGTATGAAGAAGTCCCGTATGTGTTGCCGGGCGTAAAAGAATAGCACCATCCCATTTCTTCCAGTGGGTGTCGTAGAAGGCGACTAAGGGACTTACTAGAGAATGGGCAGCAGCGTTCTCTATGTATTTTACCACCATACTGCGATCGCCAACCCGCCTGCCAAGCGTGGCGATTATGGCAAAACCCCCCCAAAAATGACAAGCAGCCCTACAAAACGGCCCCTAGTACCCGGCGGCCCGCCTACCCTTGGCTACGGTAGCGGCCAAGGTAACGGTGAGGCAAGGGGTGCTAAGAATCTCCGGAAGAGATCTGGCTACCAAAACAAACGGAAACTGCACCTGGCAACGTACAACACGCGTACACTCCGGACCGACGAGAAGATTACCGAACTCGAGGAAGAATTGAGCAGGTTACGGTGGGGTATAGTAGGGTTATCTGAAGTCCGAAGAGAGGGGGAGGACTCGATAATCCTCAAATCCGGTAACCTGCTCTATTTCCGGGAGGGCGACCAGCAGTCCCAAGGTGGTGTCGGGTTTATTGTCCATAAGTCCCTTGTGACCAACGTGGTGAAGATCGAGAGTGTGTCGACCAGGGTGGCGTACCTTATACTCAGAATATCCGCAAGATATTCGCTGAAGGTCATACAGGTCTACGCCCCGACCTCGACACACCCCGACGATGAGGTGGAGACCATGTATGAGGATATATCCAAAGCCATGCATGGCTCTAAAACTCATTTCACCGTTGTCATGGGGGACTTCAACGCGAAACTGGGCAAACGGAACGAGGATGAGCTGAGAGTGGGGCAATTTGGAGTTGGACGACGGAACCACCGGGGTCACTTACTGGCCACTTTTATGGAGAAGGAAGGCCTCTTCATGATGAACTCCTTCTTCAGAAAACGGGAGCACAGAAAGTGGACCTGGCAGAGCCCTGATGGTGCAACTAAAAACGAGATTGACTTCATTATGTCGACGAAGAAGCAAATATTCAATGATGTCTCTGTGATCAACGCGGTGAAAACCGGAAGCGATCACCGCATGGTAAGAGGCACATTCAATATCAACATCAAGCTAGAAAGATGTCGACTAATGAAGTCTACGCTCCGTCCAGCACCGATCCAAGTCCAAAACCCCGAGAGCTTTCAGCTCGAACTCCAGAATCGTTTCGAATGCCTAGGGAGCTCCTTGGACGATTATAACGATGGGTTCGTGGAAACTGTCCATACGGTCGGGTCTAAGTTCTTCAAGACCCGCCGTACTAATGGCAAAAAGAAACTCTCTGATCCTACTCTGCAGCTAATGGAGGAGAGGCGTGAAATGATCCTGCAGTCTTCAGACGACGCGCTAAAGTACCGACAGCTCAATAGACAGATATCTAAGGCCTTGAAAAGCGACCTTCGCCGTTTTAATACGGACCGCATAAAGGACGCGATAGAGCGGAACAAGGGGACCAAGGTCTTTTCAAGAGATCTGTCTATTGGGCAGAGTCAGCTTGCGAAACTGAAGACCAATGATGGCAGGATCGTTTCCTCCAAGCCTGAGCTGTTGAGAGAGATCGAGAGTTTCTATGGACAGTTATACACGTCAACAAGCAACCCCGTTACGGATCTGGCAAACGACCCAAGAGCCAGATTGACCCGACACTACACCGAAGATATCCCGGACGTTAGCTTGTACGAGATTAGGATGGCTCTGAAGCAGCTAAAAAACAACAAGGCTCCGGGTGATGACGGAATCACGGCTGAACTCCTGAGGGCCGGCGGAAAACCCGTTCTTAAGGCCCTCCAGAAGCTGTTTGATTCCGTCATACTCGAGGGCAAAACGCCACAGGCATGGAACAGAGGTGTGGTGGTACTTTTCTTTAAGAAGGGTGATAATACTCTTCTTAAGAATTATAGGCCCATCTCACTTCTGAGCCATGTCTACAAGCTGTTTTCGAGAGTCATCACGAACCGTCTCGCGCGCAGGTTTGACGACTTCCAGCCTCCCGAACAAGCCGGATTCCGTAAAGGCTTTAGCACCGTAGACCACATACATACGCTGCGGCAGGTTATACAGAAGACCGAAGAGTATAACCTGCCTCTCTGCTTAGCGTTTGTGGACTACGAAAAAGCCTTCGATTCGATCGAGACATGGGCTGTACTGCAGTCTCTTCAACGGTGCCAGATCGACTATCGATACATCGAGGTGCTGAAGTGTCTGTATGAAAACGCTACTATGTCAGTCCGACTCCAGGACCGGACTTCGAAACCTATCCTTCTGCAGCGAGGTGTGAGACAGGGAGATGTTATCTCTCCGAAACTGTTCACCGCTGCACTGGAGGATGTCTTCAAGGTTCTGGACTGGAAAGGGGCTGGCATCAGCATCAATGGCGAGTACATCACTCACCTTCGGTTTGCCGATGACATAGTCGTCATGGCTGAGACCATGGAGGACCTCAGTGCAATGCTCGATGACCTCAGTAGAGCTTCCGAAAGAGTGGGTCTTAAAATGAACATGGAGAAGACAAAGGTCATGTCGAATGCCCATGTAACACCCACTCCCATGACGATCGGAGGCGCTACACTCGAAGTTGTTGCCGAGTACGTTTACCTAGGACAGACTGTCCAGTTAGGTAAGTCCAACTTCGAGAAAGAGGTCAATCGTCGAATCCGACTCGGCTGGGCAGCGTTCGGGAGGCTTCGCAATATCTTCTCGTCCCAAATACCACAGTGTCTCAAGACGAAAGTCTTTGACCAGTGTGTGTTGCCAGTGATGACCTATGGTACAGAGACGTGGTCGCTCACAATGGGCCTTATCAGAAGGCTTAAAGTCACCCAAAGGGCAATGGAGAGGGCTATGCTCGGAGTTTCCCTACGCGATCGAATCAGAAATGAAGAGATCCGCAGGAGAACCAAGGTAACCGACATAGCCCGAAGAATTGCCAAACTTAAGTGGCAGTGGGCAGGGCACATTGCTCGCAGAACAGATGGCCGATGGGGCCGAAAGGTTCTGGAGTGGCGACCGCGTACCGGAAGACGTAGAGTAGGAAGGCCTCCCACAAGGTGGACCGATGACCTTGCGAAGACCGCGGGTATCCGCTGGATGTGGGAAGCACAAGACCGGTCGAAGTGGAGGAGCTTGGGGGAGGCCTATGTCCAGCAGTGGACGTCTTTCGGCTGATATGATGATGATGATTTATTAAGAAGCATATTAGACAATCAACCAACAGTATGGTGTGGCGCTAAATGCCCAGGGTGTGGTGGACATAAATTGATTCCTTCACGACTTGTATAATCTACGAGTATACTCATACACCTTTTTCTAGACGTATAAATTACTTTTCAGCCTACGAATTGGAAGGTTGTGAGTCTGACCGTATTATGGCTAGCGAAAGACATGTTACTTGTTATCACTCACAACACGTTCTCGGAGAAGTTCTACTTCGCTATCAAGGAGGCTGTGATGGCGTGTATACAGAAAATGAAGATGAGAAACTATACAAGTAAGTAAACTGTAAAAAAATTAAATACTACAAGCATGAATCATGCGCACTACATTACAAGACGTTGCGAGTACTTGTTGAAGTTTTTTCTTGTTTTGGAGGCAATCCATGAATGATAGTATTGTCATCAGAACAGGAGGAGTATACAATGTCTCAACTTCATAAACCAAGGTGGGTCGATGACATTTTGAGGATCTTATCGGTCCGGATTCTGATCCTGATCGGTTGATGCGGCGAGCCTCTGTTCAGCAGTGGAAGTCTTTTGGCTGAACGGTGATGATGACGAATATAAGCCAAGAGGAATTTGTCCAAAACCTGCTTGCGAGAAGTTATCTCAACGTACGACTTTGTTTTTGTGGATAATACAGATACTTTATAGAATCAAGTCTATCTGGCTAAACAGACAGCTGTGCTGCTGGAGAGTTTGTTGCGCCACTTCTTCTTCCCAGCGAAAGCACTAGGAAGTGGTGCAGGGCGGGCGTTTTGGAGGGACTGTCTTATGTATTTTGACGTTCGAAAAGTGCTGATTCTCAGCTTAATTTGAATAAATGATTTGATTTTGATTTTTTCCTTACAGACAGTCAACAACGTCTGTGCAAGAACGTGATACTGACAAATCGAACATTCAATAAGATGACTGCGTGTGGCCTGTTCGTTATAGACGCAACCCTAACAATATCTCTGCTGGGACTTCTTGCCAATAATGTTGTTGTACTGTTACAGTTTGCTCTTCTGTAATTTATGTTATTATAAAAATATGTCGATCATAATCATTTATTTATTTGTTAACATAGTTGTTTATAAATACAGATCATAGCTAACTTTCGTATCCTAGACAAGAATATTTCAACTTTATGGCCTTATTTTAATTCAAGGCATATCCAGGTCTACGCGAATCAATACTTGTATCGACCACTTTATGGTAAAATGTGGTTCAAACTGGAAAACCGTTGTATTTGAACAACAAGTAACTGACCGTTCACCAGTCTTACTATAACACTCGTGTGTGGAGACTCATACGCACAGTACGCGCCACTCAAAAGAAATAGATAACCAACCTTTTTACGTCTTCAGTTCAGTTCAAATTATATCATTTTAAAATGAAATCGTGCGCAGTTTGTAACGTGCAGTTCAACGATGGCGTCTAGTGTGGTAGTTGCAAAAAACACCTAGATTTTGGATGTGCAAACATCTCAGAAACCGGATGGAGAAAGCTGGGTGCCAATAGGATGGCTCAATGGAAATGCCCCACTTGCAGAACCTCATCACCAGTTGTGCCTACCCCTGAACCTGCGTCGCTGGATACCATATTAAGCGAGATACGGGACATGAAGCGCCAGCTACTTAACTTGCCGACTTTGGTAGACGATATTCGCGTGATCAAGGAGGAGTTGGCTGAGCTTAAGTTGACATGTGAGGGCACTGGTGGGAGACTCGACGATTTTGATACAAGACTCGTGGAAGTTGAAGCAAAAGTGTCAGAATTCGATAAGCTTCAGGAATCAGTGAAATGTTTACAGTCCGATTTGGCAAGCACGAAGTATCTACTTTCGACTTATGAACAGAGATCCAGGCTGAACAACGTTGAAATCAAGGGGGTTCCTATAAAGAAGGATGAGAATTTGTACTCAATAATCGACGCTATCGGCCGTAAAGTTAACTACAGCTGTCCCAAAACCCACGTGAACTATATTTCAAGGGTTTTTTCTAGGGTATTTTTGGTTCTAATGAAAAGCTAATAATAGTGAGTTTTTTAAACCGGTACGTGAAGGAAGATTTTATTGCGGCGGCACGCGCCAGGAAGGATCTATCCACTTGTGACATTGGGTTTCAAGGCTCATCTCAGCGTGTGTATATTAATGATCATCTAAGCGTGGAGTACAAAAAGCTTTTAACTAAAGTTAAAAACGTTGCTAAGGAAAAACGATATGAGTACGTATGGGTTAAACATGGTAAAATTCATATTCTAAAAATAATAATTCGAAAGTTTTTATTATAAGAAAGGAGTCAGACTTAAACAAGATTGTCTAATTTGCTTCTTAATTGTTACACTTACTTTCCCATCTTGCTATAATACTTTTGTTTTTGACTTTGTTTTTGTGGATAATACAGATACTTTATAGAATCAAGTCTATCTGGCTAAACAGACAGCTGTGCTGCTGGAGAGTTTGTTGCGCCACTTCTTCTTCCCAGCGAAAGCACTAGGAAGTGGTGCAGGGCGGGCGTTTTGGAGGGACTGTCTTATGTATTTTGACGTTCGAAAAGTGCTGATTCTCAGCTTAATTTGAATAAATGATTTGATTTTGATTTTTTCCTTACAGACAGTCAACAACGTCTGTGCAAGAACGTGATACTGACAAATCGAACATTCAATAAGATGACTGCGTGTGGCCTGTTCGTTATAGACGCAACCCTAACAATATCTCTGCTGGGACTTCTTGCCAATAATGTTGTTGTACTGTTACAGTTTGCTCTTCTGTAATTTATATTATTATAAAAATATGTCGATCATAATCATTTATTTATTTGTTAACATAGTTGTTTATAAATACAGATCATAGCTAACTTTCGTATCCTAGACAAGAATATTTCAACTTTATGGCCTTATTTTAATTCAAGGCATATCCAGGTCTACGCGAATCAATACTTGTATCGACCACTTTATGGTAAAATGTGGTTCAAACTGGAAAACCGTTGTATTTGAACAACAAGTAACTGACCGTTCACCAGTCTTACTATAACACTCGTGTGTGGAGACTCATACGCACAGTACGCGCCACTCAAAAGAAATAGATCACCAACCTTTTTACGTCTTCAGTTCAGTTCAAATTATATCATTTTAAAATGAAATCGTGCGCAGTTTGTAACGTGCAGTTCAACGATGGCGTCTAGTGTGGTAGTTGCAAAAAACACCTAGATTTTGGATGTGCAAACATCTCAGAAACCGGATGGAGAAAGCTGGGTGCCAATAGGATGGCTCAATGGAAATGCCCCACTTGCAGAACCTCATCACCAGTTGTGCCTACCCCTGAACCTGCGTCGCTGGATACCATATTAAGCGAGATACGGGACATGAAGCGCCAGCTACTTAACTTGCCGACTTTGGTAGACGATATTCGCGTGATCAAGGAGGAGTTGGCTGAGCTTAAGTTGACATGTGAGGGCACTGGTGGGAGACTCGACGATTTTGATACAAGACTCGTGGAAGTTGAAGCAAAAGTGTCAGAATTCGATAAGCTTCAGGAATCAGTGAAATGTTTACAGTCCGATTTGGCAAGCACGAAGTATCTACTTTCGACTTATGAACAGAGATCCAGGCTGAACAACGTTGAAATCAAGGGGGTTCCTATAAAGAAGGATGAGAATTTGTACTCAATAATCGACGCTATCGGCCGTAAAGTTAACTACAGCTGTCCCAAAACCCACGTGAACTATATTTCAAGGGTTTTTTCTAGGGTATTTTTGGTTCTAATGAAAAGCTAATAATAGTGAGTTTTTTAAACCGGTACGTGAAGGAAGATTTTATTGCGGCGGCACGCGCCAGGAAGGATCTATCCACTTGTGACATTGGGTTTCAAGGCTCATCTCAGCGTGTGTATATTAATGATCATCTAAGCGTGGAGTACAAAAAGCTTTTAACTAAAGTTAAAAACGTTGCTAAGGAAAAACGATATGAGTACGTATGGGTTAAACATGGTAAAATTCATATTCTAAAAATAATAATTCGAAAGTTTTTATTATAAGAAAGGAGTCAGACTTAAACAAGATTGTCTAATTTGCTTCTTAATTGTTACACTTACTTTCCCATCTTGCTATAATACTTTTGTTCAATGGCTCAAAATGCTTAATACCATTTGTATCACAACAACTTTTTGCAAAATGTTTAACACCTCTGCCGCACTAATGAGTCCGACACCTCTCTTTTGTTTAGGTGCTTGTATGCTTTGTGTTCCTTATCGCGCTGTTTGCTTTAAAGATTTACCGCACTATAATATGTTGTACTCTCTCGCACTTGCACGCACCACGCACTATTGCTTGCTTTTTCGCACGGCAGTTAACTACTTAACATCGTACGACTCATGCGCTCACGCAAATCTTATTGACTTTAACCTTCATTATACTTATTTAATTAAATTATACCTTATTCTACAATGTTATTTTATGAAATTCATTATTTTAATGGATTATACAGTGGCTCCTAAGTTAAATACCGGCTGATTTTTTTTAGCGTCTGGAAAAAAATAGGGTATAATAGGTGAACGGAGTAGACCCCTATGGCACAGAAACTACACTTTTTTTTTTTGAAAACTGAAATGATATTAACCTATCAATGAATGCTATTACTTATTTGTAGTAAACTTTTCATATTAAAACTAAAAAATAAAAATAAAATAAAAAAGAAACAAAAAATTGGCAAATAATATCAAAATCCAACTTATAGGCACCCTACTCTACGCGCAGAAATTATCAATGAAAATTCGTAGCGAAATTCAATCCTTTGAAGCCGGCCGCTTTTTTCGCAGGCGTAGGTACCGCTCACGTTTCACCGCAAGCGCATCCCCTCCCGCCCGCGCGCGCCGCTCTCCGTTTCTCCAGTCACCTGCGATTGGTCACAGCGTGACGTCGATCGCTGTTTTTTCCGCGTGTGCTTCAACTGCCCAGTGATTGTTTTCATAATGACGTACGCATACTCCAGCATAGAGTACCTTGCCATGATGAGGTATTATTTATTTTTCCGGTGAAAATTTAAATGGTGCGAGGCGATTGTACGCCGACGAAGAATACCCACAATCCCTTAGACGTAACGGAATCCCTGACCCCCGGAACCCCAACACAGACTTGATATTCCGCACTTATCAGCGGTTACTTGACCATGGCCAGTTTCAGCTCCCCGGTCATGCCAGGGGCAGAGGCCGGCCACCCTTGTCCATACATGTTGAAGACGCCATTCTGGAATATTTCCAGCAACAACCGAGGAGGAGGAGCACCCGGCAAGCAGCTCCTCGGAATGCGCCACCGACGGGTTCCCAGATAACGGTGGGAGGGGTTCACATCGGCGTCGAGTCGACGATGAAGTACTTGGGACTCGTCCTCGACAGCCGGTGGAACTTCGCGGAGCATTTCCGCCGTTTGGCTCCCAGACTGGAGCGGGCCGGCGCTGCGTTGAAGCGGCTCTTGCCCAATCTAGGGGGGCCAAACGCCTCCTGCCGGAGGCTCTACGCGGGGATCGTGCGGTCCATGGCCCTATACGGGGCGCCGCACACTGGTCCCAAATTAAAAAAAAGTGGACATTGATAGTAGACCGCTGATATTTTTTTTTATTGTTGATACAATGATAACAGATAAGGCAAAAAAATATTATTGTCCTACTTCAAATACTTTTCTGTAAAAAAAATATTTCTTTTTTTTTTGTATGGGAGCGATTACATTTTACTCAATTTCTCAAAAACTTTAAGCGATGTCGAGATGGCAATCACATATGTTAGAAAACTAATAATTCTGAGTATTTGGCTCGAAGAAACTTATTGCTTATCTCTGCGTACTTTCGAGATAATAGTGACAGAAAATAACATTTTTTTTAAATGTTAATTGTTTGCTTTTTTTTAATCATAGCCTTACTTTAGCACATAATTATAATGTATGCGTAATGTCAAATAAATAAAAAGAGACTTCTCTGTAAAAGAGGTTATGGGGGCTCACTAATGACTGAAAAGCTATGACCTTTCTGAAGGAGTATTTTCATCAGTTTTAAAAAACAATCAAAATGAAGACAAATAAAGCTGCAAACATAAAGTTGAATATGTTCACAAACGATTCTGAAAAAATATTATGGTGAAAGATTAATATTTGGGTCTATATTCTCTTGAGAAATCTCTATTTCCTCGTTTTCCAACGAAAGCAATTCATTGTTCAAGATCAAAGCAGTAGCCTCTGGAAACAACTGTTTATGTAAACGAGCAAACTTTGGTTTGATATGGCTGATGTAAGGATCTGAGCTAATTAGAAAGCTGTGGATAATGTCTAAATTAGTCTGAACTCTACCGATTTTTCTTGTATGTGCCATTCTAACATTCCGGAAATCTTTATTCCTCGCTTCGGAAGCTTCTTCGGAAAGCATGCCTATCGGAATAAAGGAGAAATTTTCACAAATATCAGCACCGTGTATCAACAATTTATGGGCACTTGAAGGCATGTAATACCATGGATATAAGTTTACATACAACATTGCTGTTTCTTTACAATATTCCCTAAACAAGTTGGTATTAATAAGTTGACCAGATGAAATTGTTTGTAAAATGACTGCAAATCTCTTGATTAAAACAGGGTGGATACCCGTTATTTCAGCAGATACTTCATAATTTTCAAAAAACCTTCTTGCCGTGTTACCGTCATTGGTTGTACCAAATCCCTGTTTTACTATGTCAAATTAACAAACCAGTTCTTTCCCGGAATTCTTCTTGTGTCAAATACTTTTTAATTTCTTTTAACAATTTATCTTCTTTTCGTGCAGCCCACTTTTTGAAGTCTAAGTTGTACGAAATGTGTAAAATACATTCCATACATCTTATCCACATATGAAGCGAAGACAGACCATATTTATACATATCTTCTCTGATGAGTCTTTTGAATACAAAGTCCAAGTCATTCATTTTGCTAGGTAGGGTATTGCAAATGTTACAAACAGCTGCAGAAGAAGTATTGGAAATCACAGTAGAAATTTTCCCATTAATCATAGTCATGTACAAAACATGTTTAATATCAAAATTATCTACAATTGTGGGAACAAGATTACGAATTTCTTCCTCTAAGGATGCACTTTCCTTCTTTATCAATTCATTTGTTTCTTTTGCAAATACAGGGTTTTTCAACAAGAACTTTGTTTTCTCAAACAAAATAAAACAAAGAATATGTATGAAGATGATTCAAATTTTTATTGTATTACGAAGGTTTGGCAATTATGAATGAAAAATGATATCTGACAAATGTCCACCACGAGCACGCTGACAATGTCGATTCTTTCATCAACGTTTTTGGCCAAAAACGGCCCAATCACGCCTCCAGACCACATAGCGCACCATACAGTGACACGTTGAGCATGCAAAGGCTTCTCAATTATTGCTCTTGGATTTTCAGACGCCCAAATGTGGCAATTTTGCTTGTTGACGTACTCTGACAAGAGAAAATGGGCTTCGTCTGAAAAAATGATTTTTTCAGAGAAACCAGCGGGTTGTTCCTGAATGAATTGAGCAAATCTACGGCGATGTGAATGGTCGGTCAGCTTCAATTCCTGCACCAGTTGAATCTTGTAAGGCTTCGAAACCAAATCCTTACGCAAAATTCGCCATGTGGTGGTTTCGGATAACCCCAATTGTTGAGCACGACGAGGAATAGATAAATTTGGATCTTCTTCAACACTGTGGCTCACGGCTGTGATGTGTTCCGGTGAACGACCCGGTCGAACACGCGTTGGTGTTGGCACATTTTGTACTGAGCCTGTCGACTCAAATTTAGCGACCAAATTCTTAATAGCGGTCTCAGAAGGACGATTATGCTGTCCGAAAATATCACGAATTTTACAAAATGTAACTTTAACAGAACCACCATTTTCATAGTGGATTTTAATTATTTTAGTGCCATTTTCGAGCGAAATTGAATTCATTGTAACAATTGCCAAAGCATATAGTACGAATACGTCAAAAAACTAAATATCAAAACTGTCATGCTGTTGGTGATGGCCCAATTGAAAAACAAAGTTCTTGTTGAAAAACCCGTTATAAAGCCAATTGGACGACAATAGTTTGTTGAAGAGGGAGCAGGATTTTGCCACAAGATAGTACCACTCTCTTCTTTCAAACGAAGCGGAACCAAACTAATCATGAAAACTGAAGAATCGTCAATTTTAGTGTCGGAGTGTGACTTTTGTTTATAATTACTTTGAGAAGACGACCCGTCAAAACCCCATTTGCTTATTAGTTTTAGCGATTTTTTGTCGGCAGAGTTGTGCTGAATTGTTTTTAATATCCTATTGGTTGTCAAATCTAGAAGCGATTGAAGTCTTATCTTAGCATCAGATTCAGTTACAGTTATGTCTGACTCTGGAGGATAACAAGTTTTTTTAGCTTCCAGGAGCTTTTGATAGGATGGAAGACCATACATTTTCTCTGAAGCAAGAATAGTTCTTAAATTTCGATATTGCCATTTTGACAAATTTGTTGAGGTGTAAAGCGCTAACGTTTTATCATCTGGTAAACACGGTTTGTCAGTCTTTTTAGCGAATAGTACATCATGTACCATCTCACATTTTTCCTTGTTTTGGCTGAGTTCGTTTAATATAGCTGATAATTTTGTTTTTTTAGACTCTTTTAATTTGGCACATAAAGCATAACCTAATTCCTCCTCTGTGTGATCTAGAAGTGTTAGAGAACGCCTTTTCTTCTGTTTATCAGATATATCAACAAATGGTTTTTTACTTGTACCACAACTTAATTGATGAGTATCCACTTGCGTTTCGAAATTTGGAATTACTTCCTCGGCAACTTTAAAAATGCTGCTTAAATCGATATTTTGACATTTTGGCCAAACTATTTGGGATTGTAACCAGTCTGAATTTTTGTTAAGAAAGGTCTTTTGAGCTCTACTGGAAGCAGACCATCTTTTTGAGATATTACTTGAAAAATTACGACAAAATAATTTAATATTACTCAAATCTTCGGAAGACAATTCAACACCAATACGTTCAATAAGGGCATTAAATAAAAATTCGACATTTTTAAAACCACCTCCTGATTTAAGAACAACGTATAAGTCTAAGTTGGTGACAAATGCGGACATATTATAATTTTAAGGAAAATTGAAAACAAATTAGAATCAAAGATATCAAAGACAAAGTGACTTTGATTTTAACAAAAAAAAATTACGAAAACAAATTCGACGAAAGAAAGACAAACAAAAATTATTTGATTTTAAAATCCAAAGATTCAAAATACAACAATAACAAAACAAACAAACAACAAGCATTTCTTCAAGCGCACAGAAAAAATAAGGACACGTCTTATCGCAACCACATTTAGTTGTACACTGAGGTGTACGCGCGCGATTCGTGACCGTATTACGTTACGTCATGAGAGGCGGCCATCTTGTTATCCCGGCAAAGTCGCGTCGAAGCTCCATTTTGCTGGCCAGCGGACCTATTGCGATATGAGTAAGGCTATGAATAAAAAAAAGCGAACAATTAACATTAAAAAAAATTGTTATTTTCTGTCACTATTATCTCGAAAGTACGCAGAGATAAGCAATAAGTTTCTTCGAGCCAAATACTCAGAATTATTAGTTTTCTAACATATGTGAATGCCATCTCGACATCGCTTAAGGTTTTTGAGAAAATGAGTAAAATGTAATCACTCCCATACAAAAAAAAAAGAAATATTTTTTTTAGAGAAAAGTATTTGAAGTAGGACAATAATATTTTTTTGCCTTATCTGTTATCATTATATCAACAATAAAAAAAAATATCAGCGGTCTACTATCAATGTCCACTTTTTTTTAATTTGGGACCAGTGTGCGCCGGTGTGGGCGCCTACATTGAGGCGCCAACTAGCTCGCAAGCTGAGGGCGTCCCATAGGGTCATGGCGATCAGGATGATCCGAGGATATCGCACGATCTCCGGCGAGGCGGCGGGCCTCCTTGCCGGATTACCGCCGTGGGATCTGGAGGCAAAGGTCCTCGCGCAAATATGGGAGTGGCGCGAGGAGGCCAAACGCCGGGGCGTAACTCCGCTGCCGCAGGAAATCGCGGCACAGCGGACAGAGCTCCGGCGGGATCTCATGGTGACATGGTGAGAGCGATTGTCGCAACCCAGTGCTGGGCACGCCACGATTGCGGCGGTAAGTCCCCTCTTTGAGGAGTGGTTCGAGAGGCGGCATGGCGTCCTCACCTTCCGCCTGACGCAGGTCCTCACCGGACACGGTTGTTTCGGGAGGTTCCTGTTTTGGATAGGGCGGGAGGAAACGCCCGGGTGTTTCCACTGCGAAGATCGCCCTGAGGACACGGTGGAGCACACGGTGGCGGTCTGCCCTGCTTGGGCGGAGCACTGCCGTGTCCTCGTGGAGGCGATCGGCGGCGGCGATCTCTCGCGTCCGGCCCTGGTCCAGGCCATGGTACGGAGCGAGAGGGCATGGGGAGCCGTCACCTCCTTCAGCGAAGCAGTGATGCTCGCGAAGAGGGAGGCGGCGCACGTGTGGGAGAGGCAGCATATGCGCCCTCGCGACCCCAGCCGCCGCAGGATACGGAGACGCCCTGGGCGTCGGGAATCCCAGGCCGATTTCTGGCCACCGTAGGCATGGGCTTGCGGACGGCGAGTAATGGGTAGCTCGCTGTCCGGTAAGGACCAAGCCCAAGTCGACGGCGCGTTGTGTTCCACGCGCGCCTCAAAGAGATGTCAGCACAAAAAGTGATGGGACCCGCAAGGGTCGATGCCTGCCAGGGGTGCGGGTTTGTTCGAAAGAGACACCACAGCCCCTGGCTTAAGGGCTACTGAAGGAACACGGGTGGGTTTTAGTCAGTAAAAGTCTGACACGCCCTCCTGCTCCATCCAGAGCGGGAGAAGTTATTTGATGATTTCCCACCCAAAAAAAAAAAAAAATCCATACCACTTATTACGCGTGCAAGCTTTGCATGCTCTGGATCCTGGACCTCGTATTGAGTTCTGTCGCTGGCTGCAGAACCAACCGCAGGAGAATATTCTATGGACCGACGAGTCCATATTTTCCCGCGTTGGTATATACAACGTACACAATTAGCACTGGTTGAGTTTTCAAAACCCACATAAAATAAAAGAACACGCAGCTAATCGCTCAACCACTTCACTAACGAGCCGTCTTATTCTTACCGCATATTTTGGCAATTCGCTTAGTCCACTACGCATTTGTTTCAATGGTTCTAAATTACAATAATAATTATTAGGATTATTTTTTTTTACACATCAAGTTATAACCTTCGAAATACAGATGAATGTGAGTGATTGTTATAAGAATTTAATATCAACAGGTTTGTTTACATTTCTATCAAAGCTTTACCGATCTTACGTGACGTAATTTATTTTGTTTACGGTTTCAAGACACGCGTCACACAGTGTATCAAATTATTTGCCTACTACAACTCCACACAGCACGGTGACGTGTATAGGTACACGCGCAAATGTGTGCGTAGGGATCAGTTGCAAAGATATACACTTCATCATTCTTCATTCATGGGTGATCGCAGCTGACGCTCGTTTACTATTACTATTTTGGCTATTATTAGTTTTACGCGCGTGTCGTAGGATGTATTCTTTTTCATGTATTTTAAGGATATTCCGAATTTTTATTAAATCAATGGTACCAGGGAAAGGTCAGCGTATATGAGTTCTATTCTACTTACACGACACGTCATATTGTTGTCCAGACGCTAAAAAATGTCATCCGGTATATGTTATCAAAACGTTCGCGGGCTGAGAACTAAAAGTGATACTTTTTACCGTCAAATGTTGCTAAACTCATACGATATTATTGTCCTTACCGAGACATGGTTATTGGATGGCGTTTTAAATTCCGAATTCTTTGATGAACGGCACATGGTGTGGCGTCGTGATCGAGATTATGCTTTGACCGGACAATCGCGTGGTGGAGGTGTGCTTATTGCTACACGTAGGGAACTTTCAGTAATATGCCAACCTACCTTCTACTCTACAGCAGAGGCTTTATGGCTCAGCATACGATTGCAAAACTCAAATACACGTAAATATATTACTTTAAATATTTGTGTTGTTTATTTATGTCAGCAAAACTTAGGCCTTTCTTTTTCTTTACAACTTCGCAATTACCTCACAAAATTAAACCAAATAGTAATGAGTAACTCTTCTGATACTTTTCTCATCATTGGTGATTTTAACATGAGCGGTATTAACTGGGTCCTATCTGACAATCTATCGCTCGTCCCAAAGAACCCGAATGGTCCCGACGAAGTTTTACTTGGTGACGAATTATGTACCTTAGATTTCGTTCAATATAATGGTGTTCTTAATAGGTATGGTAAAATTTTAGATTTGGTACTTTCTAACCAATTAGTTACTGTGGGTGAATGTTCAAGTCCGCTTGTGCCCATTGATGCCTACCATCCAGCACTACTAATTCATATGGATTTCGTTGAAGCTCCACTGTTGGAATGCGCGTCACGGACGCAATACCAGTTCGACAAGGGTGACTATGAATCTATCAACAAAGAAATTTCCGCGACTGACTGGGAATCCGAGTTTGCGTCACGATCAATGGATGAATCATTAAAGTTTTTCAATCAAGTTATTCTCAATTTACACACAAAATACATTCCACAAAAATCACATCGTAGCAAAAAATATCCAACTTGGTACAATTCGGCATTAATTAAAACAATAAAGGAAAAATACAAATATTTTAAAAAATTTAAGACGTACGGCAATTTAGCAGATGAGTCAACGTTTAAGCTTCTTCGTGAAAGGGTAAAGTTGCTGGAATCGCAATGTTATGAAAATTATTTAAATTTAACCGAAAAATCCATTAAAGAGAATCCTAAGTATTTTTGGACTTTCGTTAAAAAACGACACAACTCAAATGCAGTTCCGAGCACCTTAAACTATAATAACGAAGCCTATAAGAGAGAACTATAAGTACGCAAGTACTGGAGAAACAATATGCGAAGCGTTTTCTACGTACTTTCATTCTACATTTCTGGATACAACACCTAGTCATGGAATTTCGTCACCCCCTCCTTTTACCGGATATTCCAGCCTATCTGATATTTGTGGCATTGAAGTGAGCGTTGAGGAAGTTTCTAACTTGCTTCGCAAGTTGGATACTTCTAAATCGGCCGGCCCAGATAATATTTCATCCAAATTTCTTGTGCGATATTCGATTTCGATTGCCCAACCTGTCTCGATTCTCTTCAGGAAATCTTTGGATACTTGCGTTGTGCCTGAACTTTGGAAATCGGCTTTCATAACGCCTATTCACAAAAAAGGAGTCAAAACCGAGATTGTAAACTACAGGCCGATATCCAAGCTCTGTATTGTTGCAAAAATCTTCGAAAGGATCATCTATAATCAGGTGTATAGTGCTTTTCAAAATTCGTTTAGTTCCTTTCAACATGGTTTTTTGAAAGGAAGGTCTACCGTCACCAACATAATTCTGCTCAATGATTATATCACTGACGCCATGGATAACGGTGGGCAGGTTGATGTCGTTTATACTGATTACAGTAAAGCTTTTGATCGGATTGACCATGAGATCTTACTATCAAAGTTATATGGTATGGGAATACGGGGTGACTTACTCAGATGGTTTTCTTCTTATCTGGAGAACAGGTCCCAAGCAGTAGTATTAAGTAATTATATGTCTGGTTGGGTGCCTGTTCCCAGTGGAGTCCCCCAAGGTTCATTGCTCGGCCCATTACTTTTTATTATCTATATTAACGACATCAACTCTTGCTTGAGTTCATCCAAATTGCTATGTTTTGCAGACGATATGAAAATCTATGCCACAATATCATCACATGCGGACGTGGTTGCACTTCAAGATGATTTACGTCGCCTGGAAGCATAGTGTCGTGGGAGTAAGCTTGATCTTAACCCTGCTTAATGTTCGGTTTTAACTTATTCTCGAAAGCGCGCAATTATACCCTCATCGTATAGCCTAGGCGATCAAGTACTACCTAGAACAAATTGCATCCGTGATCTGGGGGTATATCACGATTCCAAGCTTACGTTTGAACTTCATGTTGATGCCATAGTCGCTAAAGCATCTAAAGCACTAGGTTTCATAATGCGGCTGTCCAGGTGCTTCACTCAAGCCAAAACTTTAAAAATCCTTTACTGTACCTTTGTTAGAAGCCACTTGGAATATGCGTCTGAAATCTGGAATCCATGTTATCATAAGTACATTGATCGTATAGAGAGAGTCCAGAAAAGGTTCATCAAGTATTTGTGTTATCATCAGAAAGTACCCTACCGGTCTGAAGATTACCTCAAGCTCTGTAAGAAGTATCATATATTACCCCTAATTAATCGGCGAGCAATCTCTGACTGTATTACATTATTTAAAATCTTCAATAATTCTATTAATAACTCCGATATTCTATCCAAATTTTATTTTAATGTTCCCACAAGGTCGAAGCGATGGAACGCACCGTTGCGTGTTCCATTTACGTCTACGAATTAGGCAGAATTCATTTATAGTGCGTGCAAGTAGCAACTTTAACAGCATCTGTAAACAACACGATTTTGATCCTTTCACAACAGGTGTGTCCTCGGCCAGAAAGTGCCTGAGCCTTGGTTTTTTTAATTAAGATTTTGGTTTATATTTTTTTTTTGGTTTTGGTTTATATTCTTGTATTTAATATGAAATGTGAATTTAGTTTGAGCTTGAATGTTATACTGTTTTGCCTTTTCCTTTTCGGTGGCTGTGTTGTGCTGTTCACACTCTTTTTTTTTTCCAATCTGTTTTTAGAAGTAAAGACTTTTAATTGGCTGTCAGTCTCACATACTATTTTTTTACTCTGTTTGTTTTAGCTGTAAGTCATCCATATTTAATAAATAAATAAACATCAGTAAACCTAAAATAATAAAACGAGTATAGTATTTAGTAACGTTAAGACAGATTATTGTAAAATAAAGGAGGAGCTTAATAACTTATCATGGTCTGAGCTTTATGACAATAATAACGTTAATATTGCGCGTAAATAAGTCATCATGTTGTCAAGTTCCCAGTGCTGGTACACAGGCCTCCTCTCTGTGAGAGGGAGTGGGCCGTAATCCACCACGCGGGCCCAGTGCGGGTTGGTAGATGTCAAATGTCTTCGAATTTTTTGTTCTAGGACATGCCGGTTTCCTCACGATGTTTTCCTTCACCGTTTTGAGAGCAGTGGTGATGAAATAATTTACACAAAGTAAAGCGCCTGTCTGGGCTCGAACTCACGACCTACAACTCGTAAGTTGCAACCGTTACCACTGGGTCACCACTGCTCCTGTAAATAAGTACTTCACATCAATTGGTGGTACCTTAGGTAATGATCTGTTACATATAATGAACGCGTGTGAACATGACTTAGCACGGCGGGCTAAATTGATAAAGCACCTTTGCACTCGATATCGTTGATACCAACGGATCGACACGAGGTGAAAGACGTTGTTTTAGGTCTTAAATTACGGAGTGCACCCGGCTGGGCCAAAATCATTGCAGAAATCTTAATCGTACAATCGGGGAAAAGAACAATTTAAAACAACCAGTCCTCTGTCTACTTTTCTAAACATAAATATGTCAGGTGTGCTCTTGCCAAGCTATGACAACCTGGTATTTCGAAGATATAAAGCGTTGTCTAACTAATACACCTATATATATGTTATGTGCTCTTAACGAGTTACGACAACCTGGTATTTCGAAGGCATAAAGCGTTTTCTAGCTGACATACAAAATGTATGCGAAAATTAAAGATTGCCTTTTTTTCTCTTGAAATTTTCCTATGTTTTAATAGTTATTCTGCTATTCGGGGCGGCGACAAATCCACCAAAACCAAGATCATAAAAATCGGTCCAGCCGGTCTTGAATTATGAATGGTGTAACTAACCCGACTACATTTTATTTATACAGGGTAAGTTTTTATCCAGTGCGCAAATTGTAACCATGAATTCAACATAACATTCTAGAACCCCTGGCGTAGAAATTTTTCGCCGGTTGTACAAAAAAAAATCACCTGTTTCATAGAAAAGTGGAATACCTACGCGGTCAAAATGTATGGAACAGCTGATTTTTTTTTGTTTCCGGCGAAAAATTTCTGCGCTAGAGGGTTTAGAATGATATGTTGAATTCATGGTTACAATTTGCGCACTGGATAAAAACTTTTCCTGTATAGGTAGATATATAGATTACAGATCTTATTGTTCTGTATATTTGAACTGTGGTATGAATTGGGCACGCCACGATTGTGGCGGTAAATCCCCTCTTTGAGGAGTGGTTTGAAAGGCAGCATGGCATCCTCACCTTCCGCCTGACGCAGGTCCTCACCGGACACGGTTGTTTCGGGAGGTTCCTGTTTCAGATAGGGCGGGAGGAAACGCCCGGGTGTTTCCACTGCGAAGATCGCCCTGAGGACACGGTGGAGCACACGGTGGCGGTCTGCCCGGCTTGGGTGGGGCACCGCCGTGTCCTCATGGAGGCGATCGGCGGCGGCGATATCTCGCGTCCGGCCCTGGTCCAGGCCCTGGTACGGAGCGAGAGGGCATAGGTAGCCGTCACCTCCTTCAGCGAAGCAGTGATGCTCGCAAAGAGGGAGGCGGCGCACGTGAGGGAGAGGCAGTATATGCGCCCTCGTGACCCTAGCCGCCGCAGGAAACGCCCTGGGCGTCGTGAATCCCAGGCTGATTTTCGGCCACCGTAGGCATGAGCTTGCGGATGGCGAGTTATGTGTAGCTCGCTGTCCGGTAAGGACCAAGCCCAAGTCGACGGCGCGTTGTGTTCCACGCGCGCCTCAAAGAGATTTATTTATTTACCTACTTAAAGGTTCACCCACAGCACATACATATACATAGAAATAGCAAGTCATACGGTTATATTCTAATATAAATGCCAATTATAGGTAAACACAACATTGACAACACAAGACGCCAGATTACCGCTTAGTTGCTAACTTAAGTCTAATGTGCAATTGTTTAAGAAAATGAGAAACTAAATAAAAATTAAAATAAAAGTTGTAAAATAAATTAAAATAAGAGACAGTGTAAGTAATTACATTGGGTAAGATTTGCACTATTAATCAGAAATTACGACTACGTTTTGTTAGATACGCAGGTTATGAAAATGAGACGCTTTTGCAGGTTGAGTATGGAATGAATATATTCAGAAAAAATCGGTTTCTTATATACAAAGTCTGTTACAAAAATTTATACGAAGTGGGTACATATAAAAAGTTTGTTGGAACACATTAATGCTAAATACCCTACTCGTTGTATTATCTGTGAGGGTGATATTCCGCTACAGTACACCCCCTCAAGCGAAGCGTACAACTGGTTTCACTATTCTGCCTGATCGTGTTGTTCTCTGTGTGTCATCATGTTCTTGTTCGTTCATAGTGTAGGCAGGCTTCAGTAGGTCGATCGAGACGTTTGTTACTCTTCCTGGTAGTTGGAGCTTGTAGTATTTCTCACATCTTTCCAGTACGGGATATGGGCCTTCATATGTCGGCTGCAGTGGTTTTTTCGTACAATCTCTACGTAGGTACACGTTTTCACAGGTACGTAAGTCGGAGTGTACAAACATGTTGTTGTTGCTATGCGAGGTCTCAGCTGGTCGGTATGCGTTGATAGTGTGTCGCAGCTGTTCAACGAAATCGTGACTCATTGGGCTTCCTTTTGTTTCAACAAAAAAATCTCCTGGTAATCGCAGCGATGTTCCGTAGGTGTATTGTGCAGGACTAATCCCTGTGTCACTGCGCGTTGCCGCGCGTAATCCAAGTAGTACGGTTGGTAACTCGTCAAACCACTTTCCGTTAGCCCTAGTAGTGCAGCGCGCGGTAAGTGCGGCTTTGAGTGAGCAGTGCCACCGTTCGATGATTCCATTTGACTGTGGGTGATATGCAGTTGTTCTCGTTCGGTTTATTCCCAGTAGCTTCATTAATTCTGAGAAAAGTTTGCTCTCGAACTGACGACCTTGATCGCTTGTTATCGTGTTAGGACAACCAAATCTTGTTATCCAGCCTTCATATATCGTTTTGACTATTGTTTCTGCAGTTATGTCGTGTAAAGGTAATGCTTCGGGCCATCGCGTGTACCGGTCGATAATAGTGAGTAGGTACTTGTGTCCATATTGTGATGGTGGTAGGGGCCCAACAATGTCGACATGGATATGTTGGAATCGTTCTGATGGTGGGAATGTTGCGATTTGACTCGTTGTATGTCGAATTACTTTTGCTTTTTGACAGGCTTCACAGGCTTTCGTCCATCGTCCCGCATCAGCGTTCATTGCCGGCCAGAAATATTTTTCACTGAGTATTTTTCTTGTTGTGCGTGTGCCGGGATGACTGAGGTTATGTACACTGTCGTACGCTGCTCGGCGAAATGTTTCTGGTAGGTACGGGCGAATATGTTGTGTTGATGTGTCGCATAGTATTTTGCAATTTGTGTTTGGTAGGAGTATATGCTTCAATTGTAAGTTACTTTGCTTCATTAAGTCACGTATAGTGCTGTCTCTTTCTTGCGCTGCGGCTAGTTGACTGTAGTCTATCGTTGCAGCTACAGGTGGAGTGGATGGTGTAGATGGTGACGAAGTGTTGTGTACTGCTGATATTTGGTGGTGGAGTTGTTCTAGCATTTTGTCGGCCATTATTGCTAACTCATTTAGTTCGATTTTCTTGGCTATCGTTTCGCTCACAGCTAGAATGGCGCGTACGGATGGAGGTAGGTGCTTCGTCCATATTACACGCAGCGTGTTCTCGGCAATGTTGTTACCGGCTAAATTTTGCATGCGGCGTAGCAGTTGCGAAGGCTTGAGATCTCCAAGTTCCACGTTGGATAGTAGCCGCTCGAGTTTAGTGTGGTCGCTCTCGTCGTAGGTTTGAATGAGCCTCATCTTCATGGTAGCGTATCTGTTGTTTTCTGTTGCAGTTTTGGTATCGAACATGATGTCTTGAATTTCGTCTAGGTCTTGTAGGTCGAGTTGGCGGATGAGCAGCTCTGAGAGTTCCTCGTCGCTTAGTTTTCCAGCAGACACGATCGCTTCAAATTGCAGAAACCATAGTTTTATTCTGTTTCTCCATAGAGGCGGTATTCTTTGGTTGTACGAGACGGCTGACAGTTCGTGCGATACTTTTTGCGGTGATGTAGTTTCGCTTCCATCGCCCAATCTCGAAGTACTCGGGTTCATTTTTCCTTCTTGGTTGGAGTTCCTTCCGTCGCGTCGGGGTCACCACTGTTAGATACGCAGGTTATGAAAATGAGACGCTTTTGCAGGTTGAGTATGGAATGAAAATATTCAGAAAAATCTGTTTCTTATATACAAAGTCTGTTACAAAAATTTATACGAAGTGGGTACATATAAAAAGTTTGTTGGAACACATTAATGTTAAATACCCTACTTGTTGTATTATCTGTGAGGGTAATATTCCGCTACAGTTTCATTGGTTCGTAGAGAGGCTAAGATTCTTGATTTGAACTTCACCTTTGGGTCATTAAATATATCTGCTTCAGGTACGGACTTAGTAAATGAATTAAGGTTGTCACACATCTTAATGAGTGGTGAGTTGAGACCTATATTTGTAGAGGTAGTAGGGCGCTGTAAAATTGTGGTTATGGGAAAGCGTGGAATTCTAGGCGGAACTTTGAACGAAATACGCGATAGCAGTTCACAGCAATCTATGCAACCATTCACTAGTTTGTGAAGAATGTCAGCACAAAAAGGAAAAAATCAAAATCAAGTCATTTATTCAAATTAGGCTGAGAATCAGCACTTTTCGAACGTCAAAATACATAAGACAGTCCCTCCAAAACGCCCGCCCTGCACCACTTCCTATGCTTTCGCTGGGAAGAAGAAGTGGCGCAACAAACTCTCCAGCAGCACAGCTGTCTGTTTAGCCAGATAGACTTGATTCTATAAAGTATCTGTATTATCCACAAAAAAAAAAGTCGTACGTTGAGATAACTTCTCGCAAGCAGGTTTTGGACAAATTCCTCTTGGCTTATATTCGTCATCATCACCGTTCAGCCAAAAGACTTCCACTGCTGAACAGAGGCTCGCCGCATCAACCGATCAGGATCAGAATCCGGACCGATAAGATCCTCAAAATGTCATCGACCCACCTTGGTTTATCAAGTTGAGACATTGTATACTCCTCCTGTTCTGATGACAATACTATCATTCATGGATTGCCTCCACAACAAGAAAAAACTTCAACAAGTACTCGCAACGTCTTGTAATGTAGTGCGCATGATTCATGCTTGTAGTATTTATTTTTTTTACAGTTTACTTACTTGTATAGTTTCTCATCTTCATTTTCTGTATACACGCCATCACAGCCTCCTTGATAGCGAAGTAGAACTTCTCCGAGAACGTGTTGTGAGTGATAACAAGTAACATGTCTTTCGCTAGCCATAATTCGGTCAGACTCACAACCTTCCAATTCGTAGGCTGAAAAGTAATTTATACGTCTAGAAAAAGGTGTATGAGTATAGATTATACAAGTCGTGAAGGAATCAATTTATGTCCACCATATCCTGGGCATTTAGCGCCACACCATACTGTTGGTTGATTGTCTAATATGCTTCTTAATAAATACTTAGTATAAAAAGTGACTTTTCGTGTAGGTTTGTGTGTTCACTTAGATCTTATAAACAAAAACTCCTTAAAAACAAGTTTTTATACTGCGGATTTCGATTTTGCCATCATTAAAAACGTATTCGCGAAGGTAGAGAGGGAAACAATTTTTATCTCACATCTAGCTAAAAATTATCGATTTTTTGACATAAAATATCACCTCATTACTATTATATAGCAACCGTATGAAGCATGGGCGGGTTTTAGTGGAGTTTGTGAACAAAGAACAATTATAATCATCTATACCTCATGATGTTGTGCCACAGTTTGTAATATAACTGTTACTTAACACAAGGTGCGTCCAAATACATTGATGATACTGTGCAGTAACTGCAAAGAAAGATGAAGCACGGTAATTGTAATTTAAAATTCGTCGTTTTAAGAAGGATAGGTTTATTTTAAGCTATGCACGCGGCATATTAAACTTAAATTACAAATTTAACAAAACACCTAATTAGATGTCTCCTGACGTGACGTTTCGATCAAAATGTTGGCTACAACTAACATTAAAATTAAACAGCCAATACAATTATTGTTTAGGGCATTGTCTATATTAGGGAATTTGGATTTTTTATTTTACTTTGTTCATTTAATTAATAGCCAGTTACATTATCTCCGGTGTTTCTTTAGATTTCTTTTCTAAGTATAAGTTACTGGTATGTTTTCGGGTAGTGTCAATAACTATAGACCTATATCCGTTTTGACTACGCTGTCAAAGGTCCTTGAAAAAGTCCTTAACAATAGACTTTTAAACTACCTCAATTCCCAAAATGTTCTCGCCGCGAATCAATATGGTTTTAGATCAGGAAAAAATACAGAAGACGCTGTTTTGGAACTAACTAGTACTATTGCAAAAAAAAGAAAAGAAAGACTAAAAACGATTGCAATCTTTCTTGATCTTTCTAAGGCTTTTGACACTCTCTCTGTCCCCCTCCTACTCACTAAACTGCAACAAATTGGCATCAGAGGCTTGTGTCTTGAAATTTTCAAAAGTTACTTGACTGACCGTTCTCAGGCCGTTAGAATTGGTAACTTTACCAGTAATGAAGAGGTCCTTAGTTATGGAGTCCCATAGGGTAGCGTCCTCGGTCCTACCCTTTTTTTAATTTATATAAATGACCTCTGTAACTTATGTTTAAGAAATTCCAAAATGATAATGTACGCAGATGACACTGTTATACTTGTTCATGGCAACGATTGGCTTGAAACTCGCTACTTTGCGGAATCTGCCTTAAAAATTGTTATGAAATGGCTAAATAGCAATCTCCTCACCTTAAACCTAGAGAAAACGAAATTTATCACATTTGCGCCTAGAACAACATCCCAACCGGCTTCACCCTTCAGCCTAACTGCACACAATTGCTGTGCGATAACTAATACTTCCTGTTCCTGTAATGTGATTATGCGAACAAACCACATAAAATATCTTGGTGTTATTATCGACAGTACTATGTCGTGGAATGAACAAATCGGGTCATTGGTATCACGTGTCAGGAAACTAATATTTGTATTTAAAAATTTGAGATCTTCTGCCGACTTTCAAATTCTGAAGATGGTTTACTCTGCTTTGGCGCACTCTATCATAACGTACTGTATTGCGGCTTGGGGTGGCTCTGGTAAGTGTTTGCTGCTTAGACTGGAACGGGCGCAAAGGGCAGTTCTTAAGGTTATGGCACACAAACCTATTCGTTTCCCAACCACCGACCTCTATGCGCTCTTTAAAGTCCCTACAGTGAGGCACGCATTTTTCCTAAGCACTATATTACGCAAACACTCAGAACTTACTTTTGACCCTAATCATTGTTCAAAAAAACGAAGGGCGGATAGAGTGTGCCCGACTGAGCCCGCCAATGTTGTTTTGGTCAAACGTCAGTATCACTACTTTGGAGCTGTTTTGTACAACAGAGTAAACAAGATTTTAAATATTTATCCACTTACCTTACGGGATTGTAGAGCGCTCACGGACAAATGGCTCCAAAGCCTGACGTATGAGGAGTTAGAAAAACTGGTGACACATACTTATCTTTGAGTTAAACATATCCTAGCATTAATGTTCCTTTCATGATGATTTACCTTAGTATTCAATCAAACTTAGACAACTAAAGATACTCCCTACACACATACACACATACATACATTCACACATACATACATTCACACATACATACATACACACATGTCACTTTAGAGAACTGGAAGATCTTATCCTAATTTATTCATTATTATATTAATTAATATATTATATATTTTATATATATATATTATTTATTAATACATTATACTTAATTATTCATAATTTATTAATCACAATATCATTATTTAATTTAATTTCATAATTCAAAATAATAGGAATTAAATGTAGTTATTAATATTTTAGTTAAATAGTTAATGTACTTACTTACTTTTACTTTAGATTCTTTTATAACTTTTTAATTTTATTTTATTGCTTTAATTATATTGTCAATGTTTGAACACCGACGTCTCCTCTCTCGGAGGTGGGCGCTAATGGCTTGCAGCCATTAGCGCCCACCTCCGAATCCTCACAGTTTTTTAAACTATCGTAGCTGTTAACGAACACTAAAAATTTATAAACCTCTTTCTAGTTCCAATAAATATTTGATTTTGATTTGATTTGATTTGATGTTTATTTTATTTTTGGTTTACTTCTTTACTTACTCACTCCAGAAAAAAGTGTAAAAAAATTAAAAATATTAACACTAAACTAAAGATGGTTAATACTGAGATCCAATTCCAAATAATACAACTGTGGATACTCTTACTACAATCGATGCTCTTGTGTGTAATTTGGATCATTACAATGAGCAATATGTTGTCATTGCTGTGAATGATGTCAAAAATATAAAAGACAATAAGGCCGAAACTAAAGTACCCGAATAAGAATACTGAAGTAAGTATAAGAACTGCATTATTTGTAACAATCCCTATATTATGATTCATTTCATTAGCAATTAATCGGTGCATATTAATAACAAACAAGGAGCAAACACAAAACAAAGCAAATATGCAATACTTTTTCCCGTTGGGAGTTATATAATTGTCTCTAATACCGAATTTTAATGAAAACAATAGAGTCTGCAATAAGTTAAAAGGGTAGACAATTCTTTGGATTTCTTCATCTAGCCTGTTATTGAGTAATGCTTCGGTTGTGTATGATGAAATCTTTGGCATGAATATGTTTTTCGGAAACATTCTTACAACATTAAATCTTAGAATATTGCGCAGTTATAAATTTATACAGAACACTACAGTGTTCTCGAATGTATTGATATTAATAAAGTGTCATAAAGTTTCAATTATATGAAAGGGTAAGGAAATAAGGAAGCACATTTTCATTAACTAATAGATAATACTAACTTCTGCCCGCTACTTTGTCCACGTGAAATATTTTGCATCAACATAAAATACATGTTATAGCTGTGTCCTGTTACTTAGTTTTTCCTTAACGTTCTTCTAACATTTTTTCTTTATTTGCTCAGCTCCTTAGGGTTTTGGCGTGATATTCGAGGAAACATGTAAAATAGCCGATTTGTTTGCCAGTAAATTTAAAGTTGACCCTCTGCCTGCGGATTGTAAGCTCAGCAGTGATACCATCGTGACTGTGTCACTTCCTCCAATTACGCAAGAATATGTAACATCTGCAGTGAGGAATATGAAACTTACATCGCAATTAACATCTTTCATTTAAATTGCGACAACACTATCGGCTTCAGCACCATCAAAAACCATAAAAACAACACCCAAGATGAAACATTTAAAAATGTTGGCAATTGCAAACTTGGATTTTAATTTTGACCTCACTATTGACTTCGGCACCCTAAAAATCATGAAAACTATCTCGTGTCTTCCTATTATATAAAAATGGACGTATGGAGGCAACATGATGCTTTATCGTAAAGTGACGATTTCTACACTGTTAATTCTATTGCAAACTGCGTTATAGAACATCGTATCATACCTTGTTTTTTGTTATGTATTTTCTGTGGTGTACAATAAAGTATATATAAATAAGTAAATAGGACTAAATCAGACATTTAATAATTATTTTGTCGCCATCTCGGTAAAGATTCATACAATTCACAAGATTCGTACAATCTTCGTTTCTAAAAGATTTAAATAATCATTATATACTAATTAATATAATTCAATATATTTTCTAATTTATTATTATTTATTATTATTCCCTTTATTTCAATAAATACATATAAATTACATTTTTAAATATTATTATAAAAATATAAAAACATTTAAAAATATAAAAAATAGTAGCCCACCGGTATCGGGAACAAGGTCCAAGCTACCGGCGGTCAGGGCTCCAGAGAGAGGAACCTCCTAACGATGCGAGCCGTGTCCAGGAGTACCGCTTTCTGGATCAAGCCCTTGACCCAGCTGCCCAACGAGAGCCTCCTCAGATGTTGGTCGAGGCTCTTGGCTATCAAGCCATTGGCTGAAACGACTATCGGTACAATGATCGCTGAGTCCACATCCCACATGTCGACAACCTCGTGAGCCAAGTCAAGATACTTGATTTGTTTATCTTTCTCGGCTTTCACGAGGTTCCCGTCATGCGGGACCGTTATATCAACGATCATTGTACGCCGCTCTAGTCGATCCACCACCACTATATCAGGCTTATTGGCAACAATAGTCCTGTCAGTGATGATGGATCGATCCCAGTACAGTGTGACATGTCCATTTTCGAGAACTGGGTCGGGCACATACCTATAGTACGGCACTTCTGATTCCACAAGGCTGTATTTCAGAGCAAGTTGCTGGTGAATAATCCTGGCTACAAGGTTGTGCCTATGCAAATATTCTTCGTTAGCTAGACGAGAACACCCGGAGATAATGTGTCTGATGGATTCTCCCGGACGGTGGCATGCCCGACAGATGTCAACCGTACCGTCTTTCACAATGAATCTCCGGTAATTGTTCGTCATCATAACTTCGTCCATAATTGCACAGACAAAACCTTCGGTTTCCCCAAAGAGGTCACCGAAACGCAGCCAGGCTACGGACGCTAGTTGGTCTACATCGGGCCCATGTAGGGCCCGGAAAAAGCGTCCGTGAAGCTCCTTACTCTGCCATACCTCCATGCGATCATTAGTGTCAAGCACTACAGGTTTGCGCCAGTTCTCTTTAGCCAAGGAGAGCGGGGTGAGGCCTTTGTCCACCGCAACCACATCTCGATGCATCCCCACGTCGGTCTCTAGGAAATATTCCCTGAGACTGCATATCTCGCGATTGTGGAGGGTCTTAGCGTTTAAGAACCCTCGACCCCCACACTTTCGCGGGATATACAGTCTCATTACCGATGACCGTGGGTGATGCATTCGATATGCAGTCAGCAGCGTACGGACCCTCCTATCCAGGGCGTCGAGTTCGGTTTGAGTCCATTTGAGTATGCCGAAAGAGTACATCAAGATCGGCATGACCCAACCGTTGAAGGCGCGCACCTTGTTTCCGCCTGATAAAAGACTATTAAATACTTTCTTCAGGCGGCCAAAGAAGCGCTCCCTCAACGATTGCTTCATGTCAGTGACATTGATGCCCAACGCTTCCGACATACCCAAATACTTATAGGTTTCGGCTGCGGAGAGGGCTCGAAGGTTTATGGAATCCGAGAGTTGGGTTCCCACGGATTCCACAATCTCCCCTCGCTTTACATGCATGACCGCACATTTGTCCACACCAAATTCCATCCTGATGGCGCTACTGAAAGTTTCAGTTACTTTCAGTAGCTCCATCAGTTGCAAATTGTTGGGGGCAAAGAGTTTTAGGTCATCCATGTAGAGGAGGTGAGATATAACCTGACCACCTCTCCTCAGCCGATAGCCTATACCTGAATCCTCCAGCAGTGTGCTTAGAGGATTCAGGGCTAGGCAGAACCAAAGCGGACTCAAACTGTCGCCCTGAAATATACCTCGCTCGATCCTTATCGGCTCGCTATTCCTCTGGATGTTTCGACATCCTGGATATCGAAGGACCGTCCTCCATTGCCCCATACATGACATCAGGAAGGTGCGCAGAGTTGTATCTACTTTATACAACTCCAGCACCCTCATGAGCCATGTATGTGGCACCGAGTCATAGGCCTTCTTGTAGTCTATCCAACATGTCGAAAGATCCTTTCGGGAACGGCGAACTTGTTGGCTGATGGCCATATCAATGAGGAGTAGCTCCTTAGTACCGCGGGACCCATTCTTACATCCATTTTGAGAGACAGACATGATGGAATTAGTGTCAACATGATTGTAAATTTTAGTTCTCAAAATGGATGTAAGAACCTTATAGACCGTCGGTAAACACGTGATCGGCCTATAATTTTTGGGTTCCTCGGTACTACCTGATTTATGGAGCAGGTGGGTAACTCCTGTTGTCAGGAACTGGGGTAGCGAACCAGACTCCAAAGCAGTCTGGTACTGAGCCGCCAAGCGAGCGTGCGATCCCATGAACCATTTGATCCAGAAGTTGTGCAGCCCGTCCGGCCCTGGAGACTTCCAGTTGGGCAGCGGGCGGACTGCACGAGCTACATCTTGGGGGCAGATGGTAATAGCCCCCATTTCTGGTATGGGATTGCAGGCTCGCTCGACTTCTCGAGCCCAATCACCTTCGGTGTGACTGACAGGCACCGACCAGATATTGCGCCAAAAAGAGCACATGGCGTCATCTTCCGGTAGGCGCGTATCAGCCACACCTTGGTTTGGTCGCTCCCAAGCCCTATAGACCCACCTTTCATCACTCTGGAACGTGCGGTTCTGAGTGTATCGGTCTACCCGGCGCTTATACCGACGAATACGGTTTGCCCATGCATACACTTTCTGCTTCAGGAAGTCTATGCGCTCTGTGACACGGGACATATAATCCTGAGGGCTGGTATCAGTCCCTGAGAATGCCCGCCTCACAAAGCGCATCACTCTAGGGCGAGTGTTGCCCTCCCTGAAGCAGATTAGTTTGCCGATGAGGGCTCTGGCCCCACCAATACGACGTTCAATCCTGCACTGCCAAGCTGGTACGGCTGATTTCGGTCGCGTAGCTCTAGAGTCATTTGCGAATTTGACATGAGCTACACGACATGCCGCCACAGCCGCGCAGTACAGAATCGAATGAGTATCGGTGAGGTCTTCGCAGTCATCAAAATAATTTGATAACTGCGAATCCAAAGCCGCCACCAGCGCCCTATTCTTGTTATGCATGGGCAAACGAGGTAAACGTGGCCTAAGTTCGGGCGACATGAACCGATATTCTCGAATCGCACCCTCCAAAGCACTCCTCAATTCCTCACTGCACTGGGTACTTACGTTTGTAGCCCTGTCAACACTCCCCTCGTCAGCTTGAGGCGCGTTATCTGTGGTGAGCCGTGGTGGTACCACAACTGTCTGCGACGGGGGGACGATGACATGGCTACTGTGCATTTCCTTTTGCAGGCGATCAAGTACAGTGTCATCCAACATATGATTACGCTGGATGACCCGCACCTGATCCGACAGTCGTTGTGCCGAAACGTTGACAGCTGGCTCAAGCACCTGAAAAAGAGAGAGCATCCGAACACGGTACGCGGTCAGGTTGTTTCCTCCCTCTGTAGCCCCATAGTATGAGCGCATGACGTTTTCGTTGATGGATCGTGTCCATCTCATGCGCTGCACACTTCCGCCGGGAGCTGGGACCCTATCAGAGGCCGGTGGGCCTCGAGGTCCTAAGCCGTCCGGCGGCCGGCGTCCTCCTCGTCGACGAGCAGGTGGTGGTGTCGTGGGCGGGGAGAAATACTCGTCGCTCGAGCTCGACGCAACTACCACGGCCGGTGTTATCACAGCGCCCGCAGAGGGGCTGGGTACCGGCGGCGGCGAGGCGGAGCTGAGCGACGAGTCCGGAGGTGGTGGGTGTGCACGGCGAGCTGCTGATCTCGTCAACATTTCATAATTTATTTTTCATTCTTTAGTTTCCATGCA
The DNA here is from genome assembly GCA_949987655.1 of Polymixis flavicincta. Taxonomy (NCBI): domain Eukaryota; kingdom Metazoa; phylum Arthropoda; class Insecta; order Lepidoptera; family Noctuidae; genus Polymixis; species Polymixis flavicincta. The sequence continues at coordinate 22,870,197 of OX465188.1, read as the reverse complement.
TATGGGTTTTCGTTGACGGCTTTGACAGCCGTCATTGTTCGTGGTTTTCAGTTTGTTTCCTTTTTTCATTAAAGTAACGTGTTTGGATGTTAATTTATTTGTGGATTTCTTCCAAAAGGTTTAATATTGCTTTTTATACAGATGTGACTGACAGAAATTAATAAATATGGATAAAAACGGAAAATAAGAGATATGAAAAAAAATTGACGTCGTTGACTTTTCTTATTATTATTATTATTATTATTTTATTATTATTATTATTATCGATTAAACCAATGTCCATGAGGGGTGGCAGTTCAAAATCCAATTCAAATAATTTCTAGAACTGCAGTTAGTCAAAATGAATTGCTAGCAATATCTAAAGTGATTCCAGTAGCCGGAGCACTAAAAACTATTAAATGTCATGATTTCATGACGATAGCGATATGATTATTAATGATTATGACCTTGCTCAAAAACTTGAATACGATTAATGTACAGTAAGGAGTCATAAATGCTGTAGCATACGAAGGGTTATATTGCTATATATGCACGGTCCAGGTCGTACCTACATCTGTATGTATAAGTGATGTATCGACACAGAACGCACACATCTGAGGACTTTTACAGTTGAGTTTCATTTTACAATCTCTATCAAACGCTTCGAGCGCGTTTAGCGTTCCGATTGGCCCTGAATTGTGACGGACTAATCGGAGCGCCAAACGCGCTCGAAGCGTTTGATTGAGATGGTTATATAAAGCTCACACTAGAGCCAAAAAATTCACACACTGGCGTCGAATAAAACAAAATATTCATCAGTATTTGTAATTTATAACTAAATGTTAATGTATGGTTTTTGAGTTGATTTTCAATAATGCAAACCTTCTGCTTGGAGTGTCTGGCGCACGGTTCGTAAAGACGAGTCGAATAATTTGGCAAAATATCTTGTCGTTATGAGACCACTTGTTTCATATTAGCTGAACATTTGCTGTCGCCCACTTTTTGGGGCAGGCTCATGTCCAGCAGTGGACATCTTTCGGCTGAAATGATGATGATGATGATGATGTGCAGTCGCTGCACCTCTTTTAGGAACTGGGGTCTTCCACTTTGTTTTCGAGGGCAAGGCTACCCTCTTCCTCATAATATATTTTCACCCACCGGCTCACAGTATATCACTAAAACAAAAAAGGGGTACTGTTAGGCTACTAAGAAAAATACAAACGAATATGTATTACTATTTAGAAACAAAATTATTTAAAATGAAATTCCACATAAATATTAAGTTAGTATAATGTATTTTAATCGCGTCCTAATTGAAACTCACTTCCCTGGATGCGACTTCGCGCAGGTAAAGAACTGGCAGGATTTAATCCAAACACCAACTTAGGATGACTGGCGCTACACATGCAGGGTGATTACGCTGGGGAAACTCCAATGAGCCATCCGCAGCTTCCATCCTTTCAAGGCAGCTGATCCCGATGGAGTGTTTCCCGCCTTATTACAATCATGGGGGGATCCTCTCTCGCATTTAGACTAGTGCCTATAATGAGAGCGTACCTGGCCTTTAGGTACGTTTCCAAAGGCAGGTAAAGGTAACTACACTAACGTTAAATCTCACCGACCAATCAGCATGACCTCTTTTCTACTGAAAACACTGGAAAGGCTATGTGATAGGGAACTGAGAAATAGCGCCCTCAAAAATATACCACTACACGGTAACCAACACGCGTATTGTTCATGTAAGTCGACCGAATCTGCTCTTCATCAAGTGGTCAGTCAGATAGAAGAAGCAATACGCCAAAAAGGCACCTGCCTCGGCACATTCATAGACATCGAAGGAGCCTTCAACAAAACCAATTTCTCAGGCATCGGCAGCGCCCTTTCCAGACATGGGGCAGATCAGGTACTAACGGGCTGGATTACAAACATGCTTAGCAAACGAGTGGTTAGCTTGGAGGACGAGCAGCAGCTGGCCCTGACAGCCAGAGGATGCTCCCAAGGAGAAGTACTGTCCCCCCTTCTATGGAATCTGGTGATTAATGATCTTATCATCAAACTCAATGCCAACCATTATTTTACAATAGGTTATGCAGACGATCACGCAATTCTTATTTCGGGGAAGGTAACGGGAACGATCTGTAACCTCACACAACAAGAACTACGTATTGTAGAGAGATGGTGTAGAGAATTAGAGTTATCAGTTAACCCCACCAAAACGGAACTAGCCATGTTCACCCATAAACGAGCATAAGGCTTTTTCTGACTACCAAAACTGTTCAACACGGAACTTCAGTTGGCCAATGACGTTAAGTATCTCGGGGTCACTTTGGACAGTAAGCTAAACTGGAGCAGTCATTAGGACACCAAGCTAAACAGGGCTTGCATCACCTTCGGGTAGTGCAGGAAAATGATAGGTAAGAAGTGGGGCCTATCCCCCAAAATTATACTATGGCTGAACACCGCAGTAATCCGCCCCATGATCACCTACGGGGGCGTGGTCTGGTGGTTCCGCACCAAGCTAGTTGCAGCCACCAACAAACAGCGCATGCAAAGACTAGCCTGCATGGCTACCACGGGCTGCATGAGGACTACTCCAACTGCAGCTATCGAAGCCATGCTGGGACTACCGCCGCTCCACTTGTTCATACAGCAGGAAGCAACGATGGCGGCGGCACGTCTGAAGGCAGCACATCTCGGGAGTAAGAGAGACACTAAACACACCGCGCTGCTTAAGGGACTCAACAGTAAGTTTCCCATTACAAAGGCAATAAATGACCGGGTGCCCAAACAATTTGTCTTTGACAAAAAATACAAAATCCAACTTCATGAGGATCGACGATGCGAAGGCTTGCGCCCCGCAGAGCTACGGATCTTCACGGATGAATAAAAAACAGGTAGGGGCACAGGTGCTGGAGTCGGAGGACATCAATATACACATAGCCACACCTTTGAGGGTCCTTAACACAGTGTTCCAGGCCGAATGTATGAGCATCTCCCTTGCCGCGTCTGCTGTCATGGCCAGGGAAGTTAAAGACTACTCAATCCGCATACTCAGACAGCATGGCTGTTCTGCAAGCGCTGAATAGTCATACAGTTGACTCTTGGCTGTTATACGAGTGCCATCAGCGCCTAAACCAGGTAGGTAGCCTCAATAACATTACAATTCAATGGATCAAAGGCCACAGCGGTTCGCTAGGTAACGATGCAGCCAATGAACTTGCCAGGAGGGGGTAGAGTATGGCACCAGTGGGAACAGAACCCATCGCGCCTCTCCCGTTCGGGTATCTATGCACTCTGGTAAGGAAACGAACCAGGGATCAACATCACAAGATAAGGGTGGATCTAGGTGAGTGCATGCAGGCTAAGGAAGCACTTCCCGCGATCGATGCCCGCCTCACAAAACAGGTTCTACGTCTAACTAAACTACAGCTTCGTGCAGTTACAGCAGCAACTGGCCATGGGTCATTTAACAAACATCTCTTTGTCATAGGAGTAACAGACAGTCCGCTGTGCAGGGCCTGCTTGGAGGACGAAACCGCAGCGCACGTGCCGAAACTGCCCGGTATTCGCCAATTACAGGGCTAAATACTTCGGTAACCCAGGTACCCTACGTGAAATTATCAGCAACACCAAGGCATTGCTGGCCTTTCTTGAAGAGCTGGGGTGGATCGAATGACCTGTATCCCACCCGTACGCAAAATACGCGCTTTGACGTGGAGTTACGGACAACAGCCCGTATTACCTATTACCTAATGTATTTTCATCGTTCAATAAATCTATACAAATAAAAAGAAAACTCCTGACTGACTGATTCACTGACTCATCAACGCCCCGCCGAAACCGTTAGATCTAGAAAGCTGAAATTTTGCACAGAGGCTCCCTTTATAATGTAAACAAGGAATAAGGGAGGATTTTTCGAAATTCAACCCCTAAGGGAGTTAAATAGGGGATGAAATTTCCGCGCGGGCGAAGCCGCGCAAAAGCTAGTCGTTCAATAATATAGGAAATTTTATTTTGAAATTTTCCATTTAGACCATAGAATATTTATAAAACGTTTCAAATAAAAAAATAACTACAAGGATAAGCAGTCTTACTTTAATTAGATGAGAAGATTAAATTAGATAAATGTTTAATAAAATACAGAGCTGTGAAAAAATATAGACTTAAAACATTTTTTAAATGTTTTAAACATTAAATCTTTAAAACATTTAAACAAACTTAAGCTCTAACAAAGGCATCTATTACAAGATATGCCCACATGCATGGTACGTATGATAGGGTTTGTCTCTGCGTGACCTTGACGTCGAGCGCAACGCTTGTTGTCACACCTATCGACTTGCACTGTGAATAATTATAAACTCAGTCGCAATTAGAACGTGATAGGGGAAAGTGCTTCAAATATTACTGGCATGATTTAAGACATGACACAAAGATAATGTCACGTCGAGCACGCGGAGGTGGATCAGTCATGGTATGGGGCGGTATCACTGGCCATCTAAAGACAGAATTGGCGTTTTGAAATGGTCGAATGAACGCCGCTCAATATCAAGATCTGCTATATGATTACCTTTTTTACCTTTCTTAACCCTGACTGAAGACGAAAACATTATTTTTCAACAAGATAATGCTCCGATACATGTTGCTGAAAGTACAAAAAAGTGGTTGCATGATTTTGGTATATCGAAATTACAATGGCCAGCGTGTAGTCCGGACTTAAATCCGATGGAGAATGTGTGGGGGATTCTAACAAGGAAAGTTTACGATATAGAAAAGCCTCCTATAAATAATATTCAACAACTCAAACAGAGACTGCAATCTTCTTGGTCTGAAGTTTCACCCACTGTAATTAAGGAGTTAGTTGATAGCGTACCTAACAGATTAATAGATGTTATAAAAAATAAGGGCAAATGGACAAAATATTAGCTAAACATAACATGCATTTTGTACGCTGAGTTTATAATTTTGCACAACGAACATCCATTGATTTTTTTTTATTATTTGGGTTTTCTTCATCACACGAAAATATAAAAATTATCTATTTATATGAAGAGAGTAATTACTTTGTAGCATTTAATTAATGAAACGATATTTAATAATTGGTACTTATTTTAAAATAAAAATTGAAAATATTGTTGAGTCTATATTTTTTCACAGCTCTGTAATAATTAAATCATAAAACTCACACTTAGTCTGGTTTCATCAGATATTTGTGATATATGTATGCTTTTGCGCAGCCCAATAATATTCGCTTTCATTTCTATATTTAAATTGTCTTACATTTTGAAATGAACTGAAACACCGCTAATAGATTAAACAAACGTCGCTAGCACACAATAACAACCAATAACGATCATTTATTCGCGGTGAATGAGTCATAAGTTAACTGCACCGTAATATCATTTAAATTTATTTAGAATTCTGTAGGTTTAATCATAAAATTTTACGCGTTTAGTGAACAAGACGAACAGAACAAGAAACTATAATCTAAAGCGATTTTTAAAAGAATTAAAGACTATCACCGCGCGTGGAATTCGAACCTGAGACTCGCTACGCATAAACGCGCTAAGCTATCATGCCGTATACTTTAACGGTTGAATTTATGAAATGCAATCATTTGTAAACGTATGAGAGAGTGTGTCTATAGTATAGAAATTACTTATTATAAGAAGGTCGTATGTTAAACCGAATTGTCAATCTATTGCTTTTGAGATTGCTAGTCCACTTATGACCGCTACTGTACCAAAACATTTCTAACATTATTCTTTTTTCTTCGTCATTACCTTGCTATCGCATGAATCCGATCACTCCGAATGTAGTTTTACTCAGTTATGTTTTTGTCAGGTACACATAAAGCTACGAACGGTTGAAGAAGATACTAAACACCATGTCACAAGCACAAAAGGATTTATTCAATAATCGACTGGACAAAGATATACAAAGAATAGCATATTCTTTCAATATTCCTCTTAACCTTTTTCTGACTTCAAAATATTTTCTGCGAAAAAGTCTTATTTATACAAATGGACGAAAATATCACGGATTTTCGTTTTGTATGATGTTCCTTTTAAATGCGTTGTGTGTCGTTAATTTTTTTACCGTAGAAGACATAGAAGTGAATAAAACACAATTCAAATACAATATCTTTTCACTTTCAAATGTTATAAATTTCATCTCCTACTCAATCGGGTTCACAATTATATTTATTCTAGATATCGTGCATAAACAAAAAAACGTCTTACTTGTTTTGAAGATCCAAACTATACATAGGAGTATCGATTTCAGAACAAGTATCCGGAAGTATATTATTTGGAACTGGAGCGCAACTACAACAACTATCATTATTCATATTTTAATGAATTTAATGTATTTTAATCCTTTGATTTCTGTTGAAACTGGTTTTATTATTTCCGATATTTGCGATTTAATGTGTATCCCATTGGATCTGAACCTTGTAATAGCCATTAGAATCGTAATATTGTTAAAGAAATATCTAGAAAAGTGGATCGATGGCGTCGTAATTATGAATCATGAACACAACAATGATGATCAGTGTCGCAAACTGTTCGGGATTTATGAAAATATATTGAAAACTTACGATCTGTGCAACGAAATTTTCCAGGCTTTGGTAAGTTTGAGATTTAATTATATTATATGAACCTACGTATAATAAATCAATAAATACTCATGGGCGATGTTTGCGCGACGGTGCATATAGATGTGTTTGATATGAGGCATAAATAAGTAGCATTAAATGAATCCTAAAGCTGTTGAACACAGTTTGAAAAACTGAAAGAACTAAATTCTAACCAACTGACAGAGAGACCCAGGTAAAACTCAAAGACGTGCCATGACATTTCAGCAGGTATAGTTGAGTAATTCTAAATTCTGCAACCAAGCACAGTTGAAATTGACACCTGAGTTATCACCTTGCACTTAGATGAAAAAGGAGTATACTACGACTATTTATATTTTCAGGTATTATATCATACATTATGCGTATTTCAACGCAGTTTATGTAATATCACGTATATGATTTACGTGATGAAAAACTCTGCTGAGCTGGGAAACGAAGTAAGTGTGATTTTTATTGAAAATACCGGATTTGTTTTACGTAGATAATTTTAATTAAAACGATGTCCCTGAGTTTAGATTTTGACTAGTTTTTCCAAAGACACATCTAATCAATTTTTATTTTCCAGGTTTGGCTTCGGAGTATTAGTCTTATTTTATTTCTGACAAAGGATATATTACTAGTAACATTACATTGTATTAATTGTGAAAAGTTCTATATAACTGTTGAGGAAGCTATGACGGCATGCATACAGCTAATGAAGAACAGGGACTATACAAGTAAGAACTTGAACAAATCACAACTCTAGTAGTTCGTTGGGTCAGAGGGACAGTTCATACAATAAGATCAGCTTGTCTTACATTTAATAGGACTAATCGTTTTTTTATTATTTTTATCAAACTCTTTTAGTTCAGTTCTGTATTCATTTGTAGTTTGTTACGCCACTTCTTCTTTCCAGCTAAAGCACTAGGAAGTGGTGAAGAGCGGGCGTTTTTGGGGGACTGCCTTTTGTAACTTTTGACGTTCAAAAAGTGCTGACACCAGCTTAGTTTGAATAAATGACTTTTGATTTGAGATATTGTACACATCTTTTTGTTTACTTTGCAGAGTGTCAAGAACTTCTTTACAAGAACGTGGCTCTGACAAATCGAATGTTCAGTAAGTTGACTGCGTGTGGCCTGTTCTATGTAGACGCTACGCTACCAATATGTTTGTTGGGAGTTATCGTTCATTACGCTATCATAGAGTTACAATTCTACTTTTTGTGAATTAAATATATAAAGAAATTATACTTGATTTATTTGATCTTTTTGTATCACTGTCCAGTCTGATAATTAGATACATTGTAGGTTTACAGTCATGCTGTCGTAAATATTAGTTGTTGACCGGTATTATTTGGTACTTACTATCGTCGTCATAATATCTGATATAGCAGAAACTGATTGACTGATATATCAGTGTACGGACAAAGTACTTTTTTCATAATGTAGATAGAGCTATAAGGAGGGGTTTTGGAATTTCAGGAAACGGGGAAATTGTTTGTGTGAAAAATCTTATTTCTTCGGTTAATAAACTTACACTGGACACGAAAGCGTGTACATACTTAAGGAAATAATAAAGACCACACACACCAAACTCTTGGGTTTATCTACTAGCGAATCCAGACGGGGTGAAAATGGGTAATTAAAATTTTAGGAGAGGATTTTACTACTTCAAATCGTGTTAACCCAAGCATTACTTTATGCATTTAAAATTGAGTCTAAATTAAAATTATTAAATGAGATTAAATTTTCTTTGCCTCAATTAGCGGTAGGTATGACATAATAGTCAATTATGACCAAACTGCTTGCAGGACATGCATTTATTGTGTTACACAAGAATAGATTAACTAATAATCTATTTAAATAAAACTATAACATCCTATTTTAAGTCAATATATTTCTATGGACGAAATTGCACGATTTATTAATTTCCACTTGCACATGTAAGTTTTGGGCACTCCTGAGCACCGACATAAAGCTGACCATGTGAGAAGCAAGGAGTATCCAAATTAATGCCTGCTACTTTTAGCGTTTGGCCCTGGGACTTATTAATGGTAAATAAATAAGTCCAAAAAATAAATGTCAACTTTAAGGGAATTGCAGCCTCTTACATTGAAATGGCAAATTATTTAGAATAATTGTCATTTAGGGAATCAAATCGCTCTCTCCTTTAGCTGCTCCGGTGAGAATAAAGACTTTTATAATAATCCTCTCCAGCTCTGTGACACGTCATAGCTTGGAGCCATTGTTCATGGGAAGGCACGCCTGTTAATTCCAAGGTATGTAGGAATTCTACAGGGTAAGTGGTACTGTCGTCACTGTTCATCATTGTGTCTATAGATGTTTATATTTTGGATTCACCGACTAACCTTCCAATATCATTTTGTTGATTTTATTGATAGACTATTTTTTTGACATAACCACTCTTTGCTGCTAATGTTGCTTTGTAAGTTCGGAAAAACTCGCGAATTTTGCTCATCCTCTGTCGTCACAGGATGGCAAAAAATTATTTTTTAATTCAATTTTACAGTCTATGTCCGTTTCTAGTAGACCCTCACCGATTGTAACAGTTTAGACGCATTGGCACCTGTATCCAAATCATTGAAAAGTTGGACACGCATGTTGCACGTAAGCTGGAGCTTTTCTATACTGGACCGCAGAGGCGATGCCTTCAGAAACGCATTCATTTCATCAGCCAGTGTACCCTTCCCAATAACGGGCAGTGTTTGCCTGAAATCACCAGCAAGCAAAACTACAACAGCTCACATTGCAAGCTGGGTTCAACGCCTCTTCCGCGCGCTTGTGCCATGTAGTGCACTCGTCCCACACACTTAACTTGCACTGTTGCAAGCGAGCAATGCGAGCTGTTGCATAATTTGCAGATGTTGCAAGCAAGTGGGGCTTCGCTCGCAAGATTTAGCGGCAATTTAAATGCAGAATGTGCAGTCCAGTTCCACCGTTAAACAATGTTACAATAATTCCGGAGGACGCCACAGTTATGTTACTGTCCTTGCGAAGTCGGCCCAGCAGGTTTAGCACAAATTCTTTGCCAGTACCCCCGGTGCATCAAGAAAGGAAACTCCAACATCACCACGATTTACGCGCCGTATACTTAAATTTATTTATTTATTATTTTATTATTACTTACTTAATTTATACACTTTACTTTTTATTCACTCAAATGAATTAAAATCTTTTTTTTTCTTTTCTAAAATGTATTCCAGTACTCCTTGTACTGGAATACATTTTAGAAAAGAAAAAAAAAAGATTTAGGTACTTAGAAAAAAACAAAATTTAAAAACTATTATGTGTACTGCTTTGTAAAAAATATTTGCATGGAATACAAGGCTTTTTTTTATTTTTATACTTAAATCATAAATGTACTGTTGCTCAGTTTTCAAACGTTGCAAACGCACCATTTCATTGACCACAGTATCTAAGGCTACGGTATCGTCATTAAGTTCTCCTATAATATCACTTGACAAATCTCCCCTTCGTTGTAGTGTAGGCAAGCCGAAATCCGCCATATTTTTTCCAAATAAATTAATTATCTTGTCCTCTATTAGTTTCTCATTAATCATCAAGTTTTTGTGCGTGCCTTGTAGCGTATGCGCAATCTACTCTGACAGTGTGTCCTAGTGTTTATCCTACAAAAAAACAAAAAAAACAAACAAACAGCTGTCTGAGTTTGGCGGCTGAGCGACACAGCACGGTTTTCCCCGTGGTTAAGTCACAGTGGTTATCATCTTTCAATAGCCCACGTGCTTCACATGCTTCCCTGAATGTCGCTCTAGCTCATCAATTTTTTCAATGCCTGGAAGTTAGTCGGTCCTCGCACTTCGTTTAGGAACATGCGTAAATAGTAGCATTCGAAGTTGCTACCGTGCACGGTATATGTACGACCCAATGTATCGCCAGGCCTCACGCCTGGTCAACCCTCCATGATTGTCCCCTGTACATGTTGCTTCTATTCTTTCCTCGATGCATTCTACGTGTAAGATCGTGGCACTTCAACGTATAATAGGATTTTTGCGAAGGTGTCACATTCACAGAGTTGGAAAAATGAAGTCAATGTTGTTTTCCGAGGCGTTGCCACTATATCGCGGAAATTGTGCTCCGTGAAGTAAACGCGCTCGCCATTGAGCAGGTGTACCACCAAGTGGATGACTTTGCTTATGATCTTGCATATATATATTTTATAACCTGGATTGAACTACAGAACCCAACATTAATGGCCATTGTAGATAGTAGGGGAGGGCACAACTCACCTGTTATCCACCACGACATATTGCTGATTACCCTGTGCGGCCTCCATTGTGAGGTGCTCTTTCCCGTTATAGTAGGTATTCATTTTCTCTTGTCTGCGTGTCCTTCAGTATCGTCCGGGGGTACTTTTTGTCATACTGTCTATCCTTCATGGAGATGACATATTTAGTGCGGGAACACCCTAATACTCCGAAATATTTTATTCCGAATTTCGATGTTTCGATTTTCAAAAGTCCTAATTTCATAATACCTAAAAATTAAAATGTCTATTAATAAAAATCACGAAAATTTTAACAAAAGTCGTAAATGCGATTTGTTAGTTTTCCGATTTTTATACGTTCGAAGAATCAAATTCTCGAAGGGTTCTCGGTCCGAAAAACGACATTCTGATTTTCAATACTTCGAATAAACTAAAAGTCAACATGTTGTGCTACAAAATTTAGTGACAGAAACGAATCGCTGCAAAACCGACTTCACGCAGTCTTGTTTGCCCTACCCTAGAGTGTAATTTAAACCCGCGTAGGTGTGGAGGGCTGGGGCGCCCCGCGAGCTGAGGAGCAGGTGGTTTGAAAGCCCGCCGCCGCGGCTAAGGAATTGTATTAATCGGTATTTAAACAATCGGGATTCGTATATATATATATACCCCTCCCTCCCCTAAGTCTTTTTTATAATTTAAATAAAATGGAATATAAATAGTAACAGCAGAAAAAAATATATGTACAAAATTCAGCAAACTCCTACAGATTTTCGTTGGGCCTTGGCTTCATTTATAAGTACTTTCGATATTGTTTCTGAGATATTTCTCAAACTTGATATATGTATATGGATGAGAAGTGTACAATTAGGTATGGAACACGTCTTCATTGGTAGCCGATCTTGAACACTTTCTAGCATAATGAAGTCTAAACTTTTTGTAATCCTTATTTCGGAATTCTTGTGCGCCTTCGGAACACTCTCCGTTATGGAAAATAGCACAGTACTCAATGATTTTTCTTTGTGATCAAGTATTTTATACACGGAAGAAGGCATATAATACCAAATATAAATATTTACGTACAGTTGGGCTGTATTATATACGTGTACTATTTTGAATCAATAGCCATTCCAGATGACATGGTTTGTAGTAATATTGTTGTCTTTGAGAACTCTATATATTTTGGTAACTATCTATCTCTGCACTCCTTGAACGTCGAAATGCAAGAGTGTCGGTCTACATGCGGTTCCTCATCAATTTAAAAATAAACATCCAAATCTGTTAAGCCGTTTTTGTGTGATAGAGTAACAAACATCCAAACATCTAAACATACAAACTTTCACATTTATAATATTAGTAGGATAGTAGGATTAACCATTCTCCCCGATTATCTCCGAAAAAACTGAGCCTCAAATATTCTCCCGTGCGTTGCAAATATTAGTGAATAATACGAAATCCACGCAAGTGAAGTAGCAGCCAAAGTTGTATTCAATGTATTTATATTATAGTTCTAGCCATTCGATCGGTACGGTAGTCCTGTCAATCGAATATCTATTGGCTCGACATACCAGTAAGTCGAAATCTATTCTAAATAAATATTCAAAAAGAGTAAATTATGTAACATAAAATGGGATATAAAAACACACCAGCAGGGTTTAATCGTCATTTATTTTTTATTATAATTGGATAAACACACCATTGACAAACATTATTAATATTTTACATAATAAAATGACAGAAATATGTAACTATTATAATGTTTTACGACTTCGTAATCGTCATTTAAGCAATTGTCTTTTATTTAGATCTCTAAATGATTGGCGATGGCTTTTATGAAGTCTAAAGCCGGGTCCGCAGCGCCAATTTTCTAACAAAACATGTTATCAAAACAACTTAGCAAAACATGTTAGCAAAACTGCCAGTCCGTTGCGCCTATTGTTGTTATTGTTTTTGTTTCATTTCATAAATGGTTCCGACGAAGAAGACGTGGAAGTTGTTACAGTAATAGTAGATTTAGTTCTCCAAAGAAGAAACAGAAATAGATTCCGGGTCCGACCCTACCTGTAACCTCGTTCCTTCAATATTATATCGAGAACTGAAAATTGAGGATAGGTTCGGTATACAATTTTTTTTTAGATGTTCAGAAAGTGATTTTCAAGAGCTGTTATCATTAATTTTGCCAGATATAGACAAGAAAACAACGTGGAGGGACGATGTGATTCCTCCTGACATGAGATTAGGTGTGACTTTACGCTTTTTAGCGACGGGAGACAGTTACACCAGCATGATGTATCACTTGATTCCGTCTTCCTCTAGTAAGCTCGAACTCAAAATGCGTCACTTCCCCTCCCAGCGGGCTTAGCATGACGCTTTGTATTTCTACGAAGAATAGACAGTGCTTTTTCAATACAAAGTGACATTTCGTTCCTACATTTTTGTTATCGCACCGTAGATATCCTTCAACAATCTGTCGTTTAGTCTTTCGTTTCTAACGATATTTGTCTAGGTCCTTATAAGTGTAGACTATTTCAGAAGAATATTTCTTCCCAAACTGTCAAAATCACACTGACAACAAAACTTTCTACTCGACGGCCACAAAGTATGTACGATTATCTACAAAATAATGGTTCGTTTATAACGCATAAATGTGATAATGAATAGAAAAACACAGCTATCTTATCCTATTGTACGTCATTTATTTAATAGTCATGTCTATTCTTCCGTCGACAAATTTGTGCTCGTGCTAAGCCTGCAGGAGGCGAACGCGGGGGATGATACTCGTATCCATTCGTCTCGGCAAACATGTTATTGTGTTTTTGCTAACAAAACTGTTAGGCCACGCCCCTATTCGGTTAGCAAACAATGTTATATGCAAACATGAAAACACGGCGCAGCGGACCCGGCTTAACATCAACATATTCTTGTTATTTCTACAAATTCATCAGATATAATTGTGTGTTTTCTTCCCTCTATTTGTCGGCGGAAGACTGGTTTTTTGACCCTGCTGGTTGTTTATTTATTCCATGTTTCTTTCCTCTTTTTACTTTTCATGAATATTTTAACTATAGAAAAAATATCTTGAAATAATAGCTTTATACATAACCTAAAATAGACACTTTTGACAGTAAATGATAGAGCTTTTGCAAATTCCCTCACATTACGCAAAAAAATGTGGTATTTGAATTATTGCATGAATTCCTTTTATTCTGTGGATCGTACCAGGGTTTTGGTCAGTAGATTGGTCCTGGCTATCGGCACTGCTAGCAGTACTCACTTTAGTGGCTGTGTGACATATATGCGGTGAACCCTGAGGTCATTATACCCCACCACACATATTATTATAAATTGTGTAGAGTACATCTGTGGGTAGATCGGATATGCCCCGTACAATTAAAAATACACTGTATCACTTCACTTCATGTGGAGCCCAAATTATTGCACTATCATCATGCTCATGCTATATGAATAAATTTGTGATAGTAAGGAAATAGTTTAAAAAATAACCGACGACTATAACACATAATAATAAAAATTAAAGATGTTCCGTAAAGTCGATTTAATTAAGTCTGAATTACAAATAAGCAAACTGTAACAATACAACAATATAGTTGGTGAGGAGACTAAGCAGACTTAATTGTAACGCAGCGTCTACGTAGAACAAACCACACACACGAATCTTGCTGAATGATGCTCGATGGTAGCGCAGTACGTTCTTGCACATTTTTTTCTCATCATTTGTAGATTGTAATATAAAAAAGGAAACATAGTATACACCCGATCTTGATCCTCACCGCTTATGAAATCAATATTTATTTTGGGAGACAGTTTATTTAGGATGTTAAGAAATATATAGGTTTAAAATCGTGGAGTATATTCACGAAAGTTACCATAGACTGTTGTCTTCAAAACCAGTGCGCATGTATCTTGAACACTTTGTATGGCTTTGTAGAATTTCTCGCATCGCTGGCTCATCATTGTTTGTAACAACAATTCCTTCGACATCCAAAAGTATATGGAAATCGCCGCCATAGCTCCATTCTATAACAAAATGGAGAAAATCACACAAGTGTTGCACTACTTGATGAGAAATAAGATTAGGTTACTATTTACCGATTAAAGTAGAATGTGCTATGGCTAGAAAGAGCGTGACAACCGACATGACGAGTAATAGAGTAATATGGAAGAAAAAGACCACAAATAAATTGGGATAAGGGTAGGATAGTGATGATGTACTAATTTAAATTACTTACTTTGTCATTAAGGATCATGTCTATTTTTAACACGTCAATTGCCACTTGAATGTATATTAGAGAGTGGATGAATACTTCTACAATGTAATAAAGCACCTGTAAAGTGTCCAAATTGAATACATATATTATTCAGTTCCAATTGTGACATTTCTTGTGTCAATTTGACTCACTTTATTCTTAAAATATGTTTAATACCATTGATCCTACTTTTAGGCCTTTGTCTAACAGTCGGACAGTATAGGGTAAAGAAAAAAAAGTGATTGTTGTCTAGATAAGGCAGGTACTTACAAATTGTTGAACACAGACTTTATGGATTTCATAACATTCTGATAAATCAACGTAAGCCTGAAATAGCATGTTGCTATAACTTGGATCGCGCGCTATTTCTGTTTCTTGAGAACTTAAAACTTTAATATTCCACAAAATGACTTTATCTTCCAGCAAGTTGAAAAATCGAATGGCACAAATTACATTTAAATCGAAAAAGACCAAAAGATAAGCATTAAACATATATTCGAAGGATATCTGTATGCAGAAAAATGTGAAAACCAAGACGTAGCCACCTATTGTCACTATTACATAGGTCCAATTTAGTATGACGAAACGTCTAAAATGGGTTTCATCATTGAGAATTCTTTGCACTTTTTGGAAGGTCAAGACGAATTTTATATTTTTTTTGGTGTAAATTAACCCAACCACGAAATTCATGGCAAATCCAAAACTGTAATAAATGCAGTCAAAATAAGAGATGACATACATGAATGTAGTAATTCCGACATAATCTTTAAACATAGAGAGCATATAGCTGCGATATGTGAAAATGGATATAAACACTAATGTTGCAACTGCAGAAACAATGTTGGAGGAGAAGCTGTTTGAAACGATACAATTATTTTTAATGCGATATTTCGGGCAAAACATAAAATTTTGTATCAGATTTAAAGGCAAAAGCATCGATTGCAAATCTTTGTCCACAGTATTGTTTGAAATATAATTAACAGGATATTTTTTGGCAACAAAACAAAATTTCTTCATCATAATACCGTCCCCAAGCACACGAAAGTTACTATAATCGATGGTTAAGGTATTAACCACACAGAAAATGTAATAGGAAAATATGGATAGAGTTAATTTGATTACATAAATAATTATTTAGCTGCTAAAAAATTAGAATAATATTATCCACTGGTCGAGTCTGTTCCAAACTAGTACATCTACAGCATATAAGTATATTGCTATCCGTTACAGGATACGTTATTGTTCATGTAAACACTAAAGTATGGCATTCGTTGAGATGTCTCATTTTACTAATGCTATAGCGACAGCCATTTGTTATGACACATTTGACAAATAAAGTAATTAATAGCAATAAGTAATGGTTGTAGGTTTTTTTTTTTTTTTTTTTGGGTGGGAAATCATCAAATAACTTCTCCCGCTCTGGGTGGAGCAGGAGGGCGTGTCAGACTTTTACTGACTAAAACCCACCCATGTTCCTTCAGTAGCCCTTAAGCCAGGGGCTGTGGTGTATCTTTCGAACAAACCCGCACCCCTGACAGGCATCGGCCCTTGCGGGCCCCATCATTTTTTGTGCTGACATCTCTTTGAGGCGCGCGTGGAACACAACGCGCCGTCGACTTGGGCTTGGTCCTTACCGGACAGCGAGCTACCCATTACTCGCCGTCCGCAAGCCCATGCCTACGGTGGCCGGAAATCGGCCTGGGATTCCCGACGCCCAGGGCGTCTCCGTATCCTGCGGCGGCTGGGGTCGCGAGGGCGCATATGCTGCCTCTCCCTCATGTGCGCCGCCTCCCTCTTCGCGAGCATCACTGCTTCGCTGAAGGAGGTGACGGCTCCCCATGCCCTCTCGCTCCGTACCATGGCCTGGACCAGGGCCGGACGCGAGAGATCGCCGCCGCCGATCGCCTCCACGAGGACACGGCGGTGCTCCGCCCAAGCAGGGCAGACCGCCACCGTGTGCTCCACCGTGTCCTCAGGGCGATCTTCGCAGTGGAAACACCCGGGCGTTTCCTCCCGCCCTATCCGAAACAGGAACCTCCCGAAACAACCGTGTCCGGTGAGGACCTGCGTCAGGCGGAAGGTGAGGACGCCATGCCGCCTCTCAAACCACTCCTCAAAGAGGGGACTTACCGCCGCAATCGTGGCGTGCCCAGCACTGGGTTGCGACAATCGCTCTCTCCATGTCACCATGAGATCCCGCCGGAGCTCTGTCCGCTGTGCCGCGATTTATGGTTGTAGGTTAGGTTGATGTCTCAAATTAATCGAGTTCTTAATATTGATATTGTCAGTGGGTACATTTTCATGTAAATAAAATTATTGTAAAATCTTCTCACTCAGTTTATTACTACTTCATAACAACATTCTTTTAATAGGCAGTCCAGAAATAACACCAACAATCAACCGAAGGAAGGAATGAAATTTCTTACGTGATAAACGACATCAATAACGAAAAATTGGAATATTTTCGCGGGATCCTTCCGTTGGTTTCTTTCTCAAAGTTGTAACTAACGACGCCGGATACTAAATGTTACAAAGACTAAAAATCAATGGGCAACATAGTACTAGTGTCAAAATGTACAAAAGTCATAATGTATATGAATGTGCAAATGACAAAAAAATATTGTGGAATAATGCGTAAGGGTCTAATTGTTAGATTCTCAAAATGTCATCATCATCATCATCATTTCAGCCGAGAGACGTCCACTGCTGGACTCAGGCCTCCCCCAGGCTCCTTGTCATTTTTGGGGGGTTCTGCCATAATCGCCACGCTTGGCAGGCGGGTTGGCGATCGCAGTATGGTGGTAAAATGCATAGAGAACGCTGCTGCCCATTCTCTAGTAAGTCCCTTAGTCGACTTCTACGACAGCCACTGGAAGAAATGGGATGGTGCTATTCTTTTACGCCCGGTGACACATACGGGACCCCGGCGACACTTACGAGACGTGTCAAAATGTACAAAAGATAAAACATAATTGTGCCAAAATGCATCGTGGTCCAATTGTCACACAGTCATCATTCGATCCCGCAACCCAGGGCTTCGAAAGTAGGATCACTAACGACTGAGCCTATACCTATCTGCTATTTACTTGATATCAACATACTTCTCTGCACTGGATATCTAATTTCAATCTCTTCTCTACCTAAACTCTTTGAGTATAAATACTCCTTGAAAGTTCGATATCCTTTGAAAAGATGATTGAAATATCATTTCATTTGTGTCCAAACCCATTTTGTTACAATGGAGGAGAATAGTTTAATTTTTTCCAAAAATCAAAAAGGAAACGACAGCGTGTTAGTTGGTTCTTATATAGACTGAATTTCACCAACGTATACGCAAATAAAAGTGACTCAACACTATTGGAGGTGCGCTAATTGTGAAACTTAATATTTAAAAAAAAAATATTTAGGTACATAAAGGTTTTGTAGCACATGAGGGACTTACAAAGTCATCATCATCATCATCTGCCTAGCCTTTTCCCAACTATGTCGGGGTCGGATTCCAGTCTAACCGGATGTAGCTGAATACCAATATTTTACATGGACGACTGCCTATCTGACCTCCACAATCCTGTTACTGGGTCTTACAAAGTATGCATAATTATTTACATGGTGTAGGTACAACGAATTGTAGGGTGAATCACTGTTCAAAATAGATGATGGATTATATGAGGTAATAAAAATGCGTGTTGTTGATTCAATGTTTTAATGCAGACTTAATAGGCATGGTCATGACTAGAACATACATCCCAAATGTAAATGTATAATTTACATACATTTTCACAATCACAATCCCTACTCTGTCTCTCTTTTATGCTTTCATGCCTAAGCCGCTGAACCGATCGTCATGAAATTCTTCAGAAATATAGCGCAGAATATGGAGAAGGATATAAGCTACTTTTTTAGGCGATAACCGAAATCCACGCAGGCGGAGTTGCCGGCAAAAGCCAATCTTAAAATAATTTAATGCACATTAACAATTTCAATGACAACACTTCATAACAACATGCCTTAAATAAGTAAAACATTTATTGCTGACCACATCTACATAAATAAAAATCTATATGAATAAAAAGAAAAGTCCTGACTGACTGACTGACTCACAGACTGACTCATCAATGCTCAGCCCAAACCTTTGGACCTAGAAAGCTTAAATTTTGCACAGAGTTCCCTTTATAATCTAGACTGGGAATATGGAAGGATTTTTCGAAATTCAACCCCTAAGGGAGTTAAATAGGGGATGAAAATTCCGCGCGGGCGAAGTCGCTGGAAAAAGCCAGTTTAATCCATTAAAAACAAACAAACTCACGCCTTTCTTCTCTTGAACATTAGTAGGCACAAACATTTTACGCGGCTATTTTCAACCACCGCTCGTAGGTTTTGGTAGCGTACATCCTATCAGCAATGTCCTAAACTAGGGCACTTCTACACGTACCAGCCCTGGACATGGAAGAGGTAATTCTGCTTCTCTGAATGGCATGGAAGTTTCCAATTCACTATGAATTTGACCAGCTGTTTCAATCGTTGTAGTGGTTCCTTAATTATGAAATTTACACCAATATGTAGGTGCAGTTCTTGAAGAATGAAATTTGATTTGTTATAAACACTTTGCAAGAACGTTATATTGGAGAATTGAACGTTCTGTACGATGACCGCGTGTGGCCTGTTCTGTATAGACGTTACGTTACCCAATGTGTTTCATTGGAGTATCACATTAGAGATTCATCATTGTACTGCTGCTAATGATATTTTCTGTCAAATAAGATATTTACAAATTATTGGCTGTAGGAAAGCTTGAACGCTTGATGTTATATGTAACACATCTAATGTCACGCTGTCTTCAATTTCTGCGGTGTGGGATCTAGAATGATATGCTGAATTCATGGCTATATTTTGCGCACTGGTTAAAAACTTATCCTGTATAAATACGCGTTGTTGAGAGAAAAGGTAATGTATGTAATGAACTCTGCAAACTGCCCATTCAAAACTGTAAAGTCATAACATACGCCGATGACACTTCCCTGCTTTTAGATGGAGTAGACTGGGCCCAGTGCTATCGGCATGCCGAGAAGTCGCTTACACGTGTAATGAAATGGTAGAATAACAACCTTCTCACTCTAACTGTCAGTAAAACGGTTTATATGCCATTTGCATAGGGATACTTTGAGGGTGGTCTACTTTGCTTTATGGCAATCGATCTTAGTTTATTGTATTCCAATCTGGGGTGGCGCTACCGAGAACCATTTCGAGCACAAAGAGCTGTTCTGAAGGTTCTGCTCTCTCGGCCGTTAAGATATTCCACAGTACAACTATATGCAGAAACTAAAGCTGTATGTCCTTCAGTCAATGCTCCGTAAACACCCTACTCGTCCGTCTTTAGAGCCAACTGGCAGAATTAAACACACGGTTTTTCCTCAAGAGTCGCATAGAACCTCGTTTGCCAGGAGACACTATTACGTCACCAGCACGAAACATTATAACCATCTAAATAAATTGCTAAAAATCTTTCACGATACTAAAAATCTGTTAAAATCTAAGCTACAGGACTATCTTCTAAAACTAACTTATCGCAATACGGAGGATCTTCTGTTGTGAAATTTTGGAAATATTTATAAATAGTTGAGGATTTGTTTAAAGGAAAAATTGTAAATATTGTGAAAATTGTTATACTCACTCTCGCATACGCTCACACACTCACTCATATTTCACTCAAAGTCACACACTCTTTCACAGTCATACACACATCCTCAAACACACACACACATAACTCCAGACAAACACACTGGAGACATACACAACACAACACTTTCTTTTCATGTTTATTTGTGGTTTTTATTTTTGTCGGAAGTCATTTATTTTTGTAGTTTTAATTTCGGAAGTCGGTGACTTTGGATGTGTTTCTTAATCATTTGTCACCGCCTTCCGAAATTAAAGTTATTTTGCACTTTGTAGTGTTTTTTTGGAAGTCGGTTGTTATTTTTTTGAAAACAGTTTTTATTTTTCACTTTTTAGTTGGGCGTGTGCCTATTTGCTCGCTTATTGTCGTCTCGTATCCATCTTTGCTATTTGCCATTAGCTCTGCGCATTTTATTATGTACGCGACTATAATTAAAAATGTGCAAGTCATGTTGCGTTTCTCACCTTCCATACTTTGTAAACTCCGTCTGATTGTGACATCCACACATCATCATCATTAGCGCACTGTACTTCTCGCTTTGCTTATGCCTTGGTGTCACAGTCAGCGGAGATGATTAACGTTCATCTTGTGAACGCTGGACGTTATGTTCCAGGGTTCGAAGTCCGGGTTTCACCCGTAAAGGTTAATTGTGGCATCCGCTCACTACCTGTCGGACCACTAACCGCGAGAGAGGGCGACTACCGTCGTGCTCCTTGCAGGGCAGTTATTTGCCCACGTAAGCACGTTCGGACCATCTACGGGTCGGGCGCAACCATCCGCCGACCGTCACCGTTCCTGGCGTCTACAGCGTGGCACACCCGCTGGGGTCATCGTCGCACCAGGTTGAGCCAGGAGAGTACTGTGCTGCTCCCAGGGGAATTCAGAAAATCTTGTACCATAGACCTACCTACCCCCATTTATTATTATTCTTAAAATATATTTTTTATGCTGACTAGGTTACATGGTGTCATTTATACCCCACGTAAACCCTTCCCGTCACAGTCGGTTGTTATTTTTTTGATAAAAGTTTTTATTTTTCACTTTTTAGTTACCTACCAATTCGAAATTTCATAATCCTTGGGGTCAAAACAATGCATACTTATGCGATAGCAACATTCGCGGTTGATTTGCTGTAATTTTTTGAAGTGTTCCGTTGTCTGTCTCCAAAACGCATCATCAGATCTATATGAAGTTTTAATGGGACCATTTCGGAGTAAAACCCTTTCGAAAAAAAGAATTTTGCAAATCCGTCAATATACGACGAAGTTATGCCGAACATACATTTAAAAAAATATATATATAAACATGTCGAATTGATAACCTCCTTCTTTTTGAAGTCGGTTAATAAACTCAGATGTCCTAAGTATTGTATTATAATTATAATGTATATTATTCCGAATGTTCATATAAAATACATTGTTAGTAGTCCTAAAACATTTGCTAAAAATTCGGTTTTAGTGACAAACGAATCACTCTAAATCCGACTACGCCGGCCAGCAAGACGAAGCTGCGGCGATGAGCGTTAAACCATCTGCGACGATAAGCTCGCGTGGGACCGCCGGAGCCCTGTAGCGCCGGAGTCGCGACAAAAACCATGCCTGCTGCATGTTGCACGCTTGCTTGCATGCTGCATACTTACTTGCATGTAGCATGTAGATGTTGCATGCTTGCTGCATGTTTGCTGCATGCGTGGTCTAAGCTGTATTCTGGCTTGCATGCTGCATGCTTGTTTGCATGCTTCTTACAGGGAACTACACAACAAGTGAACAGTCTCAAAACAAGTCGGTAGAAGAAAAAATATTGCCAACTGTCATAATATACCTAACTACTATCTACGTATGGGAGAAGTTCATAACACAAGCATAGTACAAATTTGCTTTAAAAATATTATTGGAATAAATAAACATTAAATAATTTGAATTTAGGAATTATAACTTTGAAAACGGTTTTATTTCTTTTGTATATTATTGATTGTAAAATTTATGACAAACAAATTTAGGGCATATTGTATTTAGGGATTTAAATTTTTTGGCATCTTATATTATGTAACATAAAGTTCGGGCAAGTTATCATTCGCACAAATGATTATTAGGACAAAAAAAAAATATGGCACTTTCGATTACGAATTAAAAACTTAGGTAACACAATAGAGAACCTCACACAACAATTAATAACATTAATCTTAACTTAAACAATTTTTCTAATGTATTACAACCATTAATTACTTCAACTAGACTATTGATCTGATCATTTCGTAGATATTTAAACACAATTTTATTTCGGTGCCGTTATTTTCTGTTTATTGTCATAGTATTACAGACTAATTAGTGATCCAGCAATGAACAAAGTCAAGTTGAAAGTAAGAAAAATAATCAAAAATCAAAAAATCTATCCAGAGAACTCTTTCAAAGTGTTACTCAACAATCGACTGGAAAAAGATATTCAACAAATAGTGCATTCTTTTAACTTTGCACTCAGCCTATTATTTAATCCAAAATATGATGTACGATGTAGTTACATTTATCCAAATAGTAAACTAAGCCGTATGCTTTCATTCTGCTGTGTGTTATTTCTTAATTCGTCGTGTCTAAATCGAATGGTCATTGTAGATGTCAGAGATGTAAATAAGAATATGTCAAGTTTAGAAAACGACTTCTTGTCACTGTTCACTGTTACTCACTTCATCGTATTTATGGTCTGCTATACAATTATGTTCACTTTGGACATAGTGCATATGGACAACAACGTCTTACTTATTTTAAAGATCCAAACTGTACACAAGAGCATTGGTTTTAGTAAAAGTGTCCTAAGTTTCATCGTCTGGAATTGGATCTCAATTCTTATATTTATCTTTGTTAATATTTGTATCCAATCTATATATTATTTAACTTGTTACTACCCCAATGTTGTCGACTTAATTCTTGATAATATTTGTGGCATACTTTCCTACGCTTTGGAAATCAATTTTTTGATAGCCATCCGAATTATAGTACTGTTAAGAAAATACCTTGACGACTGGATTAAAGAAGTTCTAATGATGAATCAGGAACACATAAACGATGAGCACTGTCTGAAATTAATTGAAATATACGAAAGTATCTTGGAAGTTTACAATTTTTACAAAATAATTTTTCAAGTATTGGTATGTTAATGAATATTTTACTTAAACCCTTACTTACATGAAAAAGCAATAAATAAATATACAGTAACTAATCGTTTTAGATCTTTTAGTTCGCATGGAATAACTTTATCGTCACCAAGTTAACCACTACTTTCTTTTTGATAGGTATTAAGTCACATTTTTGGCATATTTTACCGTAATCTCTATTATTTCAACATAATATGCTCTATGCTGAAAAAATCTACAGAACTGAATTTCCAAGTAAGCATACCTTTAAAATAAACTCGATTTTTATCACTATTAACCATTATGTCGTTGGGATTATTCCAATCTTATCCATAGAAACATTTCTTCTAGAAGGATGTACTTTTGTGGGCCTTTAGTTTCAAAACTCCGTATTCAAACAGATGATTTAACTTTCTACTTTCATTATTCGGGATCAGCGCAGCATATACTGCTTGTTGCCATATCATCTTGTACACATCTCGGATTTTACCCATCAACACTCATATAAACAATTTTCTAACCACTCATCACTCCATTAACACGACAAAAAATAAAGCAGTACTTAATTAAATTTAATTTTAAAAGCTAGAAATCACTTATTATTATATACATTTATTTCTTCTTCAGATTTTTTGTTAGTGTATACAACTGCGGCTACCTCTGCATAAATATAATTAAATATTACTTTTTTATCAAAATCACATTTTTTTATTTTCAGACTGCGCTTCACGTTTCTGTGATATTGTTTTCGCTAATAAAGGATATCGTTCTAATATATAAGCACAGTATACACTGTGAAAAGTTCTATGCCATTGTTGACGATGCAGAGACGGCGTGTTTACAGCTTATGAAGAACACACACTGTCCAAGTAGAGGTGGGCCGCGATGTCGAATGGGAGGCATCGCGGCTGAGGGTTACAGGCTGCGGTAGAGGAGGAGTGCCGGTGCTTCTGAGCAGCGCTCTTCCCTTCCGTGGCCTGGACGGGGCCGCCACCGTTTGATGGCGGACGCGGTGGGGCCGCAGGGGAAGAGGAGTGTCGGTATAGCGTCAGCCGCTCTCCCTATCCTCTGCGGCCGAAAAGTGGTAGACGGGACGGCGCGTTGTGTTCCTCACGCGCGCCGTCAAAGATGTCAGCAACCACTGGTGGGGTCCGCAAGGGCCGATGCCTGCCAGGGGTGCGGGTTTGTTCGAAAGAGATACCACGGCCCCTGGCATACGGGCTACTGAGGGAACACGGGTGGGTTTTAGTCAGTAAAAGTCTGACACGCCCTCCTGCTCTACTCAGCAGGAGAAGTCATTTGATGATTTCCCACCCAAAAAAAAAAAAAAAAAAAAACACTGTCCAAGTAAGAATATTATTTAATAGGCAAGAAACAGATCCCCCATTGAAAAAAAAGGATGCTCTGACCTGAAATGTTTTGGTTCTGGTGGGTTACTACCAGATTAATGATTTCAGGATTTGTCTAATAAATTCCAACTTATTTGCAAACATTCCAAAAAAGTGAAACCATATATGGGAATTGAACTCGAGTCGCACTCACAACTGCGACTATTGATCGAATTGTTGAACACTAGGCGCTTCCAAATAAAAAACTTCGTTAAACATTTCAGTTGCAGTTTTAACGATTTGAATATATTTTTTCACGTTCTCAGTTTTTGTTGTATTACTTATTCCGTTGTTGTTGTTTTTATTTTGTGTGTCACACGTTTGTTAACTAAATATTTGGCGGTATATATTCATATCATAGTCATACATACACAACTGTTTTTATCACAAAATATTGTCCACATTTAAAAGTTTTGTTTATATAGTTCACAGTGAATAATATGTTAAGATAACACTTTCACGCACGTATTGTGCTGTATTTTTTTTTAAGATTTTGATACTGTTCAAATTACAATTTTAAAGAGTTTTATAATGGGAGCACAATGTTTACTTGACAGCTAACGCCATCTAGACATTAGCAACTCCGACCAGATTTCGCGGTAAACTTAGATTGATGTAGGTAAGTCTTGTGTGACGTCAGATATCTTGCGTAGTTTGTAAGTGGCACTATAATAGATGAAGCACATTTCATAGTTTATCATACCCTAAACAAGGCATGCAAATCGCACTAAGTCCTCTCCGTCCGTACTTCTCCTTCACCAATATTTAATCTGATTTCGTTTTGCCTTACAGAAAGTCAAAAATATCTTTGCAAGAATGTTATACGGACAAATAAATTGTGTTATAGGATGACTGCATGTGACTTGTTCTACATAGATGCAACGTTACCAATGTCTTTCATGAAAGTTACCACAAACTATGTGATCGTTCTGCTACAATGTAATTTTCTGTAAAATATAAATGATTAAAAATTTCATGACTTTTTGGTATTCTTTCCGAAGTATTCAACCACACCTGTACTTGAGGATTAGCATAACGTTTTCTATATCTACAAAGAATAGACAGAGCTCTCTATGCAAAGTGACATTTCGTTTTTCCATTTTGACATCCCACTGTTCGACAGAAAACTGTCTACTCAACGGCCGCAAAGTAAATAGGGTTCTCTAAAAAATCATAACAGACGAGCGTTTCATCACAAACCTGTGATAATTAATAGAAGACTACAGCTATCTTCTGCTATCATCCATCACTTAGACAATTGGGCATTACCTACCAAGAAAAAATGGTGGCTAATATTAGGTAATGTAATATTTTATGTTCCAAAACACGGTACTTTGAGAAAAATGTTGTAGTTTGTCTTTATATACGTGATTTAATGAAGGGGATTGGCACGATGGGTTCTGGACCACAGACTGACGTGCTGGATGCCCTCTTGGCCAGTTCGTCCGCAGCATCGTTGCCTAGTGATCCACTGTGTCCCTTTATCCAATGCAGTGTCACAGTGTTGCGGTTAGAAATTTGTATGCTTTCTAGTGCATTGTGACATTCTAGTGTTAAACTCGATGTAATGTATATTTTCCCTAGGGATTGGAGAACTGAGGCACTGTCGGAGAGTATACGCATGTGGGTGTCCGTGACCCTCCTGGCTTCTATGGCATACGCCGCTTGTATAATGCCCAAACATTCCGCTTGGTATACGGTGTTGAACATTCCCAGCGGGCTGGATATATTTATGTTAAAATCTCGTGAGAAAACTCCGACTCCGGTTCCGGAGTCGGTCTTTGATCCATCAGTGTAGACTCTTAGCTCCTCCGGTAAAGCTTATTTCATGATTGCCCAAACTCAACAAAAAAAAAATCAATTTCTGCGTAAAAGAGTAACAAACAAAGTCACTTTTGCTTTTAAATAAGTTAGGATTTAGTATCTTAAAGAACCTATAAATTACAAAAATTGGACCATGCAAAGACTTAACCTTATTTGGTATAGCTATTTGGAAAAGAAGAAAGGGAGTGCTAGCTTCTGTGACAGTTTGCTACACACAATTTAGTATTGGCATTCTGTTGGTTCTGTTGGTATATAGTCGTATGGTATATCGTATTGGTATGTTTAATGAGACAACCTTTTCTAGCCTGGATATTGATCGATCTTTCTCTGACGGCCCGGTTAAAATAAAAGTGAATGCCATCAATCAATCAACTCATCAATTATATCGTAGTGACGGTTACCATAGAAACAGCTAGTCCGTTACGAAGGGAACGGAGTTTATTGCTTTAGGTCGACGATGTTCTAAGATTTCACAACAGAAAACAAGGAAAGCGATCAGTTATTTACAATATGGGCCAATTTTTTATCTGCAGATAATTTCATCACAGGAATATTTGCAGTTTGACAACTTTTGTGTACAAAATATTTAAAATCGTCATTTTAAGTAGTTCAAAGGAATGGCCAAGCCATACATTGTGACAGGTTGTAAGGTTTGTAGAGTACAGTCTTGTATGACTTAACCTTACAAGGCTCAAAAATTATCAATAAAATGTAACCATCAATCAAACCTACACCTACAACTAAACCTGATTTTGATTGATAGTTTTAACAGTGAAAGCGTTGTGTCTCGGTAACCTTCTTGACATTAATTTTTTTGATGGGCTATTAATGTGCGCAGTATGTACGCGCAGGTGGAGAAATGGCTTTAATACCAATTAAAGCCATTTCATATAGGTATAAAAAATTGTATCTGAGCCACCTTGTTGGTACTTTTAAAATTGCTCTAAAAGGATATTAATCTACAAACATCGTTCATATTGGTTCGCATATAAACCACTATTGACATAATTGCTTTTTAGTCTGACGAAGGACATCTGATCGCCAATTCTCGTAATTAAAAAAAGATTGACACTGAGATCAGACTGTGAACGTTCTTAAAATTAGTAGAATTGGCCATCAGAACTCTTTCGTAATTTTTTTTAATGAAAAAGTAACGATGAAGCCCACAAGCAAAGTATTGTTAAATGATCACTTTCTAAGTGTTTTCTATCCTTTTTACTACATAAATACTATCTTGTGTGTGCGGATATAGAATATCGATAATAATTGGGTGGAAATTGTAACAAGAAAAACCATCATGTGTGCAGCACTTATTAACTGTCTGATACTTTGTTTTAACTGCTTTATGATATACACCAATTTTGGTCTGACATTCAAGTTGGCCTACTATTTTGTTCATTTCGATTAAGTATTCAATTTTGCAGCTGTGCTTATCATCAATTTATGTTAAAGTGATAAAAGTGTGCGTTTACTATCAATTTTGTACGAGATTAACAAAAGCCTTAAAAGCAACCAAAAAATTATGCAACACTGATGATTTTTACATGGGTATCAACTTTTTTTATTGTATCCAACTGTATTGCCTTAGTGCTTTTCAAAATCGCATGCGGCGAGCACTGGCCTGCCATGAGAGGTATTTTTGTATCAATATCTGCACACTTAGACATGGAATTAGTGCAAATCATGATTACTGTTAATATGTTGAGTTACCAAACTGGATTCTGGAACACAATTTAGTATATACCCATTTTGGCAAAGTTAATGATGATGAAATAAAAGAGGACAGTGAAACAGCATTGGAAGAAATGAAAAACGTGTTAACGTATGTTAGTGAACCTCAGGATCTAATTAAAGATTCTTCTGGACATATGGTAAATAATACCTTTTATTTCAGAGCGTCTTTTTAACCCCCCCCCGACGCAAAAACGACGGGGTGATTGATTAAATGATAAATGATAAATGATAAATGATTTTATTTCTGTAAGTAGGTTTGTACAAACACTTTTACACGTCAATCATATTTTTTAAACTAGGTGAGGTCGGCGTTTCCTAACTGACTACTCTGAGAAGAAAGGCCGAAACAAACTCAGAGGTCACAGTCTCTTTTAAAGTCCAGACATAATCTTGGTCAGATCATGTGAAGACCATGTGGATTGGTGTCTGAAATGGTCTTTTGAGGAAAGAAACCACACAGATTGAGTGGACCTGTCCAATCAGTGCACGCATGTATCAGTAATCATACGGCTCAACTCAGAACTTGAGGAGCTCAACGATTTGACGAACAATACCAAAGAAAGGACATTAGGGTAGGCCACATAAAGTACTCAAACTGCCAGATTAACTTTAAAAATGAACTGAGAAAGAAATGAAACACAAAAACAAAAATACCAAATAGTCCTCACATTCACAATAATTAAAGCAAAATAATATTATACTTCTCAAAGTAAATATTCATGTCAAAGTGTATATAATAATAATCAAATGTCAAAGTGTATATAACAATAATCGAATGTCAAAGAGCAAAATAAAAATATACAAAACAAAAAAAAAAACACTATACAAAATTGGAGCAGGTCAATCCCAAGCTTTTTTGTCCTCAATATAATCTTTAACGGTATAAAAGGCTTTCAGGCACAACTTACGTTTAATGAATGATTTAAATTTATTGAGACTTAGATCTTGAACATGGCTTGGAAGTTTATTATAGAAGCGTATACATTGACATCTGAATGACCCACCTATTTTCTTGAGCCTTGTTGATGGTACAACAAATTTGTGTTTGTTTCTAGTATTTATACTATGGATATCACTGTATTTTTTAAACAATTTAATATTTTTATGGGCATATAAAAGATTTTCATAAATATACTGTGAAGGCACAGTCATTACATTAATCTCCTTAAATTTATCTCTGAGAGAGTGTCTCGGACTTAATTTATAAATTGATCGAACAGCTCTTTTCTGCAAGACAAAAATAGTCTGAATGTCGGCGGCATTTCCCCACAATAGAATACCATACGACATTACACTATGAAAATAGCTAAAGTACACTAAGCGGGCTGTCTCTATATCAGTTAAATTACGAATTTTTCTAACAGCGTATGCTGCAGAGCTTAGCTTTTTCGATAATTTGGCTATATGTGGGCCCCACTGAAGCTTGGCATCCAAAGTTAAGCCCAAGAATACAGTGCTATTTTCAGGATTCAATTCTTCGCCCTTTATCAACACATTCGTTTTCACCTGCTTAACGTGAGGTAGCGTAAACTTAATGCATTTGGTCTTTTTTTCATTAAGAAGTAAATTATTAACATTGAACCAGTGAACTACTTTTGAGATTGCGCTATTTACATCGTCATTAACAAGTTGCTGACGTTCAAGTTTAAACAAAAGTGAAGTGTCATCCGCAAACAACACTATATCATGATTATCCTTTATGAGGTAAGGCAAGTCATTAATATAAATAAGAAACAAGAAAGGACCAAGAATCGAGCCCTGTGGGACTCCCATTGATACTACGGATCCGGGAGATCTTTTTCCGTTTACATCAACACACTGAATCCTATTACACAAGTATGAAATAAGAAGATCCAGAGCGGTGTTCCGGATCCCGTAGTGGCGGAGTTTCCTGATTAAAGTTTCATGAAGCACGCAATCGAATGCTTTAGATAAATCACAAAAGATGCCCAAGGCATCGTATTTATTTTCCCATGCATTGTAAATATGCCCTAAGAGTTCAACACCGGCATCGGTAGTTGAACGACCCCTTGTAAAACCGAACTGTTTGCTATGTAATAAATTATGTTTATTAAAAAATCTTTGCAATTGTTCTAAAATTAATTTCTCAAAAATTTTACTAAAGGTAGGTAGTACTGAAATAGGTCTATAATTAGTAGGGTCTGATGTACTACCTGATTTAAACAAAGGTATTATTTTACTATTCTTCATTAGGTCAGGAAACTCCCCACAGTCTATACAATTATTAAATATAAGAGCTAAAGTAGGTGCTACAATGTCAATAATAGACTTAGCAACTTCTACAGAATTACCCCACAGATCTGCAGTCTTTTTTACATTTAAAGTGTGAAAGGTTTTAATTATATCTCTACAGCTAATATGTTCAAATTTGGAATTCAAGTTCAATAATTTGGAATAATTTCTAACATATAAATTAAGGTTCGTATACTTGTGTAGGGAGTAAGTATTCTTTTGATATAGATAGTTTGAACTCTTTTTAACATACAAATATGTACCATCCATTATAACAATTGGTTTTCTGTCATCGCCACCGAACAGACCATTGGGGATAATAAGATTTCTATTTATTATTTCTGCCCTTGTAATATAATTCATTCCCAAGTTATGGGGACTAAAATCGCCATTTAGAATATCACGAGCTTTGCCCATTAGTCTTTTTAATGTTGATCGTGGGATGCTCAGCAATGATGAAATTCTTTCGTCGCTATCCCCAGTTCGGAGTTTAATTAAATATGCAATAATAGCCAATTAAACATTGTACATCTCAGATAACCTTGGCAGATCTGCTTTTAAGTAAATAAATTGATCTTTGGACAGCCCTATCCAGAAATGCACCAAATCATCAGACATTTCCTCAATGTCATGGAAGTCAAATGTCCGATTTCTTTCTTTGACAAATGTAACAAAGTCCTGAACATGTTGTAGAACATATTCAGGACTTTGCTACGTGAAAGTGTGGTTAGGATTTAAAATATTTGGTAACAGTTCATCCCAATTATTATTATACAAATGAAAACTGCATGTTCTGCAGTTTTATGCAACATAAAAATTAAAATCTGTGAATAACTTCACCCTGAGCCATATTGGGACAGTCAGTCGCTGCGGTGATTTACAATCGGGACAAAAACAATGACCTTGTGTATCTGGTGCTCGTGAATAATCTGGTAACTTAATTGTTTCTGTTGATGATGCTGCTGGTACATTAACAGCTACTGGAGCAAGAACTGGAACTCTGTCAGCTCGCTGCCAACACGAATGGCTTATGCGATCTGATCCATGAACCTTAAACAAAATAATTCTAAGTTAGTGGCATTTCAATACATTAATGATTTCTTTCTACACACATAATTCAGTTAATTTCAATTATTATACCATATCCTATCCGTAATACATAAAAATAATAATCTATGCTCACCTGCCGTGGTGCTATCCAATCGCTAATCACATTTCATAAGTGGGTTTCTCTTTCTGTATTTGTATGCAGAACATGGGATCTGGTATGCAATATAAATTAAAAAATGCCGCGTGGATGTCGGTTATCGCGGAAAAACTAGCCTATGTACCTCCTTATACCAGGCTATATCTATGCCAAATTTCATGATGATCGGTTCAGCGGTTTAGGCGTGAAAGCGTGACAGACAGACAGACAGAGTTACTTTCGCATTTATAATATTAATAGGGATTGGCAGTTGACACATAGTTGTCGACGATGACCACTACTTGTGCTTTGTTAATTTTTTTGATCCGAGTAGTAATTTAATGTTAACATCCAGCATGAATGACAGACCAAGCTATGGGCTGTAACCTGTAAATAAGACAAGCATTTATAAATGCAGTTTGTTTAGACAACATACATAATAATATCTCAAAAACATTCAGAAACAGAAGTTATACTAAACAAAACAACTGAGTTTGTTTCAGATGCTTCTCAAGCAGTCATTTAGTTAAGAAATACCGGACTCAACAAAATTTTCCGAATTTGGAGTGAAGAAAACCGAGAAGTCTTTATTAAGACGCCCTTACATCCATTAAAAGTCACTGTTTGGTGCGCTTTATGAGCAGGTGGAATCATTGGCCCATATTTTTTTAAAGATGGTACAGGCCAGAATGTTACCGTCACTGGAGAGCGCTATAGAGCCATGATTGCCGACTTTTTTGTTCCCCAGTTGAATGGTATTGATGTGGCAGAGCTATGGTTCAACAAGATGCTGAAACATGCCACATAGCGCGCGGCACCATCAACTTATTGCAGGAAACATTCGAAGAGCGCATAATTTCGCGTAATGAACCTGTGAGCTGGCCTCCACGATCGTGTGATCTCACACCTATGGATTACTTTCTTTGGGGATATGTGAAGTCACACGTCTACGCAGATAAACCACGGACGTTGGACCACTGGAAGCCAACACCTAGCTTCTGACGTTTCATAAGTGCCCATGCCAAGTGCCCATTATATGAAATAAAATATTGTGATTTTGATTTTGGATATTTGTCGTGTTATTGCCGTACGTTACGCCTGGGGCCGTATATCGATACGGCCCCAGTTGCTCGAAAATGTGGTCGAAAATTGGACTTCCCAATTACGTTTCATTCGAGCCAGCCGTGGCGCCCATATGCTCGAAATCGTTTTTAAGCACTAATGGCATAATAATATATTTTAAATAAAAACAATACCATGACAATGAAATTAAATTTTAGGTGTTTTTTTTTTTAATTTTTAGTTTTTATACTTACATCAAAAAATAACACCCTTTACAAAAATTTTGAAATAAGGTCTAAAATTTGTTATACACTGTCATATAATCCATGCTTTCTGAAACGGACCATAGCTCAACAATCATTTTCTTCATTTCAGTGCCATTTATAAGGGTCTGGAAAAATATTATGATACCGTCTAATACAAGGCGATTTTGAGAAGCTCAGTGCATGTGTAGTTTTTGTCGTAAACGCGGCGAAACTGTTAAATTTCTGCAACCTTGTCGCTACTTATATTATAGTACTGGTGCAGTTTGCATTTCTGTAATATTTTAATTATTTGTGGCCTACTTTGACTTTGTATCTTTCAGTTCTGAACTTGAATATAATGTTTGGATTATTTTGTTTTTTGTTAAATATTTCAAAAAACATTTGGTCGTACTAAGACTGAATAACTGAGCGATCGGTTATCAATTTTATAACGGAATAAATTATTGTATGATGTTAAATGTAGTTTTAAATCAAAAAATCTCTTCAAAAATGTTAATGTTGATTCCATTTTTGGTAATTTTGACTAATGTTCAAAGTCAATTACTTTGACTTGTACATTAGTAACCAAATAATTTGTTTTCGGTCGTGATGTCTTATATCGATCACAATAGTAGACATCTGTCGTACGTTTTGTACGTCATACACATATTACTTAATAGAAACGAGTTTTAAGTGATTACAGTACCTATCATCGATTGTTAAATTATCAGTTCAAGTTTAAAAAGGCTACTGAAAACAATGTCCACAAACATGAACAAAAGTGATATCAGGAAAATTCGACCAAATATAATTTCGAGTCACTTGGTTGACAAAGACGTGCAATCGATGCTACAGCCTTTGAATCTGATGCAAAACATAATGTTCTGCCCAAAATATCGCATCAAAAAAAATTTTATTGGTCCAATTGGACTCATACATCATTTTGTGTCATTGTTCGGAACTGGCATATTTATTTATGCATTTTTTCATCGTCTTTACATTCTGTATTCACTTAACGCTGGGGAAAATTATGTTATTGTACCGTATGTGATTTCTTTGTTTGATTGTGGTTACTACAGTCTCGGACTTGCCACAAACTTTATCTGTGGCATTTTCAATACTAAAATATACATTTCATTCGTTTTGGTTTTCCAAAACATTCACAGGTTCCTTAATGATAGGAAAAAATCTAAAAAAAATACTTTTTGGAACTGGTTCAGTATTATTATGGCTAGTAGTTTCTTTGCCATCATTTTCATCAGTTGCATTATAAAACTAAATTTGCCTTACTACTATATTTTGAGTTGCTATTCATTGGTTAGTTTTGATTTCAATTACATTTATGCCATTCGATTTTTGAAACTTTTGGAAGATAAAGTCATTTTATGGAATACTCGTGCAATGATTTCACAAGAAATCGTAGATGTGGATGAAATCAAACGAATGTTTGATGCTTACATTGATATTTTGAAATGTTATGAAATCTACAAAGCGTGTTTTCAAAATATTGTAAGTACATCATTAATACTACGATTTAACTCTTGTAAAATACATAGTCATAATTAATCTTATTTATGCCAAGGTAAAAGTAACGTTTGAAATATATATTTTGTTATCTTCATAAACAAACGTGACCAGTAAATTATTTAAAAAAACGGTCATGTGCGAGTTGAACTAGCGTGGAGAGGGGGTTTGTTCGATGAACACGTTACACAAACCATTTCATATGAAGTAGGTTACGAAGACTAACATAACGCTTTCTCTGTTAAAAAGTTATTAGATTTAATGTTGAGCAGTAATACAGAATATGTTCATTTATTTACGTTACATGTCCGTGATTAGTTTACAGAAATTCGTATAGGTACCAAACAACTTAGTCAGTCTAATAGATTCGAAAAAAATATGAAAGACGGGCAGACAGACAATCAGTGATCCCATAAGGGTACCGTTTTTTAATTAGGACGTACGGAACCCTGCAAACGTGAATACGAAATCTAAATTTCTTACATAAAGTTATGACTTTATCAATTTCAGATACTTTACTGCACCGTGGAAGTGTTCATTCACTTTTTGGTTTATTTTCAAGTAGTCCTTGAAATTATAAAAGATGCCATGAAAAATAAAGAATTTGTAAGTACGTGATAAATTGTGAGTTCCACTTCTTTTGTGCCAGCACGAGTTACAAAGTTGTTGGTGCCACGTGATTTTTTTAAGTTTCTTAGGCAAGTTCTAAATAAGTAAATACTTTTTATTTCGTCTATTTTCACGCTTTTGTTTTTGTTTTAATACAACTAATTACAAGTTATATGTGTCGGTACAGTAAGGATTCAGAAATCCTTTAGCATAAGCTTTCATAGCTAAGGGTTATATTGCTATAAAGTCGCGGTCCAGGCCGTACCTACAGCTGTGTGTATAAGTGATGTATCAACACAGAACCAGAACGCTCACCACAGAACTCTCATAATGGCGTCAAATAAAACAAAAAACATACCGTAGCACAGAGTACGTAACTACGTATAACCTTGGTCGGTTCATATCATTAGTAAAATTCACTTACTCATATCAATTCCTGATAGTTCGGAGTGTATCGCCTTGGATTAAGAAATTCATAGGTCTGGGTTCAAATCTCGCGATGAGACTTATATTTTTCTTTTCAACAATAATCTTCATTTGTTATTTTATTATTCGATAAATAAGTATACGAGAATAATAATGTTATAATATTTTTTTATTACTTATGTTGTTATTTAATAATTATAAAGGATTGAGAATAATAAGTGATTGATAAACGATAAATGACTTTATTTCTGTAAGTAGGCTTGTACAAACACTTTTACACGTCAATCATATTTTTTTTTTAACTAGTAAGTATACATTATATAAGTGTAAATGTTTTCTTACATTTTAAAATGAACTGGAAAACCGCTTATAGATTAAACGTACGTAACACACGTCAATAGCACGCAATATCAACCAACACCGTTCTATAAGTCGCGGTAAATGTATCGTGAGTTAACTGCACCTTTATATCATTTAAATATATTTCGGTTTCCGCGGGTATAGTGATAAAGTTTTACGAGTTTAGTGAACAAGACGAACAGAACAAGAAACTATAGTCAAAAGCGATTTTTAAAACAATAAAAGACTATCACACCGTGCGTGGGATTCGAACCCGTGACTCGCTGCGCACAAGCGCGCTTACCCAAGTACGGTAACCATTAAGCTATCATTTCTTTTACTTTAACGGTTGACTTTATGAAATACAATCATTTACCAAAGGTCGTAAATTAAACCGAAGTGTCAATCTACAGGAAAAGTTTTTATCCAGTGCGCAAATTTAAACCATGAATTCAGCATATCATTCTAGACCCCCTACCGCAGAAATTTTATGCCGGTTATACAAAAAAAATCACCTGTTCCATACATTTTGACCGCGTAGGTATTGCACTTTTCTATGAAACAGCTGTTTTCGTTTTGTATAACCGGCGAAAAATTTCTGCGCTAGGGGCTCTAGAATGATATGCTGAATTCATGGTTAAAATTTGCGCACTTGATAAAAACTTATCCTGTATTGCTTTTTGAGATTGCTACTCCACTTGTGGACGCTACTGTACATGAGTTGAGGCAGTTCGTGAAAAATTTAATACGAACTGTTTTAGCACCGAGAAATCATAATAAGATCATCATATTTATTACCATCGGTTTCGGACCCATGTGGTAGATTGTCGTCTACTCCGAACGCACAGAGAGGAGGCCTGGTCCCCTGTAGTTGGAATATGTGCTACCTGTGCAATGGATAAGCTACTGTCATCACAGGCGGCTTAAATTTACTTTCGATATCATTGAATTCGCTTGAATATCACATAATTGTGGATGTGTACTTTCTGGATGTTGTTGCAGGAAGGTGCGGTGCTCACATCACTATACGTATATTTTTGGTCCATGAAGAATTTTACAATGCAAGTAATATTATGTCAGTATTGTGAGAAATTCTACAGGGCTGTAGGAAAGACTCAATATTGTTGCGCTATTATTTCAAACTCGGATTGCACAGGTATTTTTGATTGAAATTTTGATGTTAAAAGTTAAGTTATTTAACTATGAGATGTTTATCTCATAGTTAAATATCTCCTTTGACTCACCATCACTTTTTACTGTTTTACGTTTGCATTAGAAATAGCAATATTTAGTTGAACAGCAAGTTCAGTCCTTTGATATATCTATCACAGTTTTTCATTATGAATTTTCACAATGAAAAACTGTCACTATTGAACTGACACATGACGTTTGGACTTGTTAGTTGAACAAACTAATGCAAATATAAATCAGCTACAGTCCACAACGCTTCTCAAAAGTAACCAGTTACGAACTCAAACCCCCAATAAGACCCCCGAGTGGGTTCCAGCATTGTCGTTGCGGGGGGCTCAGTAACCGTGGATTCCAGCCACGGTGAAGCCAAGAGGAACCCAAAGGTGGGGCCGCTCGTCAGGGCTTTTGCCTTCAAGCCATTGACGTAGCGGCCAAAAAGTAGGTTGCGGTGAGGTGCACCGCAACTGAGGTGGGCCGCGATGTCGAATGGGAGGCATCGCGGCTGAGGGTTACGGGCTGCGGTAGAGGAGGAGTGCCGGTGCTTCTGAGCAGCGCTCTTCCCTTCCGTGGACTGGACGGGGCCGCCACTGTTTGATGGCGGACGCGGTGGGGCCGCAGGGGAAGAGGAGTGTCGGTATAGCGTCAGCCGCTCTCCCTATCCCCTGCGGCCGAAAAGTGGTAGACGGGACGGTGCGTTGTGTTCCACACGCGCGCCGTCAAAGATGTCAGCAACCACTGGTGGGGTCCGCAAGGGCCGATGCCTACCAGGGGTGCGGGTTTGTTCGAAAGAGATACCACAGCCCCTGGCATACGGGCTACTGAGCACGGAACACGGGTGGGTTTTAGTCAGTAAAAGTCTGACACGCCCTCCTGCTCTACTCAGCAGGAGAAGTCATTTGATGATTTCCCACCCAAAAAAAAAAAAAAAAAACCCCAGTAAGTGGCCAGAATCACTAATATTTCAATGTCAATTCGAAATGCAACCAATCTTATACTAGATAAGTAATTGTTTTTAATCTGGTACATTAATTATATTATAACAACGTGATTTTATCAGGTGAAGAGAAAAGGCTGTTCCGGAATGTACAGCGATTACATCGAGCAACATTCAGAAAGATACGTGCGTGTGGTTTGTTTGATGTTGATGCTGCGTTACTATTGAACCTGATGGGTCTTCTCAATAGTTATATCGTTGTGCTGCTCTCATTTGCCTTTTTGTAATCATTACGATAACTTTAACGTGTCTGCTTGTTTGTTTCTCAGATAAAGTAAAAAACTTTGTACC
Source organism: Polymixis flavicincta (assembly GCA_949987655.1). Taxonomy (NCBI): domain Eukaryota; kingdom Metazoa; phylum Arthropoda; class Insecta; order Lepidoptera; family Noctuidae; genus Polymixis; species Polymixis flavicincta. The sequence goes on along the minus strand of OX465188.1, from coordinate 22,831,231 downwards.
ATTAAACATAATTGTAAAATGTTATTTATCCCTACAAATCCCTAATAATACAGACAAACAGATAGAGTTACGTCTGTCTGTTACACTTCAACGCCTTAACCGCTGAACCGATCGTCATAAAAGGCAGAGATATAGCCTGGAATATGGAGAAGGACATAGGCTACTTTTTACGTGATAACCGACATCCACGCGGGCGGAGCCGGGGGCACAAGCTAGTTTTACTATAAAGAAAATAATTGACAAAATAATATTTCTAGATTAGTAGATTCTTGGATAGTATTGGAGTTTAACTGTCAAGACAACAAACGTTCTTCTGTTTTTTTAAACTTAACAGATTTTTCTGAAAGTTTGTTCGCAAGCTTAAATAAAGGCTTCCTGTTATTGTATTTCATTAAGAGTTCGTTCGATTTCAAATTGTATGTAGCATTTATTCGCGCATAAATGTGTCTCTACAAGAATATTCCTAGACAGTTGCGAAAGTTATCGGTCAATACAAGTTATAACACATACAATCATAGAAACATGGCACAAGGTTAAATTACATATAAAACTAGACAAACATATTAGGATTGCTTAGATGAAGTTACTAACGTATGATACCAAGTACGACATACATTGACTTTTGAATTACTTACTTTTAATAACACAAAAAAAATGATTGAATTAGTTTTAGTTATCAATTATTCTTCATGGAAAATTAAAGAAAAATCGATTATTATATTAAACAAATGGTTTATTCTATTATTAGTCATATATAGTGTACAAATAACAAGCCTTTTATTATTTTTAGATTCGCGTAAATACGTATTTAGTCAACTTGATTCCCTCTTGGTTTATAGTGACACAAACAGGTATGTGCTTTATACAGGAAAGTACATGAAGATAACACTAGTTTAGAAATGAACGAACCTGAGTAATTTTAATTAAACTAATACTTTATTATAATTTAGGGTAACTATTAGAAGGTAAATTAAACTCATTTACCAATGCCAAGATGAGTAAAAAAACTTATTTTCTTCATCACCTCACGAGAGGTCGGGTGATAGATATGGAAAGCAATATCCGTACGTATAAGAAGCACTCTTAAGTTGACCCTGATGATGATGATAATGATGATGATGGGACTCCCTTCTCCGCACGTAGACTCCCATTCGGTCCGTTGTGCGTGGGGATTCTGGCTAACAGAGCCAGCCTAGCTCCGCCCAAAAGCACAGAAGCTTCCTGGGAGCTTCACAGGCTTTGCGGAGCGACCTCACTGTTCCGAGGATTTCTTCACGTTGAGAAACCACGACCTCGCATTCCAGGATGACGTGGGCGGCTGACTCGGCGTCAAGGCAGCCCCTGAAAGCGGGCTGTCTGTGGCGCCTATGTTAAAAAGGTGTTTGTTAATGTGTATTATGGCCCGTAATTGTTCCTATTATTATTCTAAGGTTATTTCTACTCAGGCTGAGAAGTTTTTTGGTTAATCGCGGGTGTACAACCGGTAAAGCCAATTTTGACTGTCTACAGTCTGTTGCCCGTGACCATCTGTTGTTATGGAGTTTGGTCGACCTTTGGCGAATCCACGCACGAAATTGTGAGAAAGGCAAAGGAAGTGGGTACGGGCCTAGCACTTTCATATCAGAGCCTCTCTTCGCAAGTTCATCCGCGGTATCATTGCCTAAAGATCCACTGTGCCCTTTGATCCACTGGAGTGCAATACGATTGGACGTCGATAAGCTCTGCAGGGCTAGATGGCACTCAAAAATTAGTTTAGTTGTTAGTTTGTTTGTTTTCCAAAGCACAGATAGGCTGTCGGATAGGAATTTAATGCCGTAGTTCCGGATGCCTAAGCGCTTTACTGCTGTTGCGGCTTGTGTTAAGGCAACACATTCACATTGAAAGATCGAACTGTGTGTGCCTAGCGGTATGTGAAGGTTGATGTTGAGGTCAAGGGAGTGTACGGCAGCACCTGAACCGTCTTGTGTTTTTGAGCCGTCAGTGTAGATGCGCACTTCATTGGCTCCTGACTGATCCCTTTCTTCCTCTACTGTTTGTATGATATAGTTTTTGTTGAACATAGGTTGGTTTGGTGTTCTATCACACGGGGCAGCGATGAGAGGCTGGTACTCAATCGTCCGGTCCAGGATTTTAGCGTGTGGACTGGTAAGGTTCTTGCCCCATATGCCTAGATGCATTAGCCTGATGGCAGCTAGCGCCGCCTCCTGCTGTATGTACAGGTCAAGGGGAACTCCCCTACTAACTAGTTCAAGGGCTATCTCCATGGCTGCTGTTGGGGTGGTTCTCATGCAGCCAGTGGTAGCTGAACAGGCCAGTCGTTGGAAGCGTTGTAGTCTGGTAATGGTGGTCGAGAGTTCGGTCCTTGTCCACCAAACCAGAGCGCCATAAGCCAACATTGGCCTGATTACCGATTTGTATAACCACAGAGTGATCTTCGGAGAAAGCCCCCAGGTTTTCCCTAACATTTTTTTACATTGGTAGAGTGCAATAGTGCTTTTATTAAGTTTGTAGTCAAGATGCTTGTTCCAGAGCAGTTTACTGTCAAGGATCACCCCCAAGTACTTGACTTCGTCTTTAAGTGTTAGTTCTGTGTTGAAAAGTTTTGGAAGCCTTGGAAGTTTTGTTGGTGAACATTATTAGTTCTGTTTTCGAGGGGTTAACCGACAGTTCGTGCTTCGCGCACCAACTCTCGATTATTTTGAAGGCCTTTCTCATGAGATCACATAAGATGCCCTCAAATTTCCCCGAAATCAGAATTGCTATATCGTCCGCGTAACCTACCGAGTAAAGACTGCTGGCGTTGAGCTCTAAGATGAGCTCATTAACGACTAAGTTCCACAGTAGTGGTGACAGCACCCCACCCTGTGGGCAGCCTCTGCTCACGATTCCTCGTGTGGTGGTGTTAACGGTAAACTGAATAGCACGGTATTTTAACATGTTATTAATCCATTCTATGAGCGTTCGCGCAACACCGTGCGTGGCAAGTGCTTGTTCGATGCTGGCGAAGTTAGTTTTGTCGAAAGCGCCCTCTATATCAATGAAGGCGCCTAGGGTTGGGTTTTTGGCTTTGAGAGCATGTCCTATGCGAGAAACTACGCCATGGAGTGCTGATTTAGTTGATTTGCCTGCACAGTAGGCGTGTTGATTGGGATGTAAAGGTCTTTGTACCGAAATTTGCGATCTGATCTTTCTATCTCCTAGCCTCTCCAGTGTCTTCAAGAAGAACGAGGAGAGGCTTATGGGTCTAAAAGATTTGGGCTGGGTGTAGTCGCCCCTACCTGGCTTCGGTATAAAGATTATTTTCACTTCTCGCCATTTCAAGGGGACGTAGCGGTGGGCCAAGCAGGCTCGAAACACCTTGACGAGGTAATCAGCCAGTAAATCACGGCACCTGTTGACCCTGAACCTAGCATTTAACTGAAGCTAATAACTTATTATTGATATTTTACCAATTTATCAAGTTCTATTTGGGAGTTCCACAGGGCTCAAGTCTTGGTCCTTTCTTGTTTCCTGTTTATATCCATGACTTGCCCTAGCTCATAAAGGATAGTCATGATATAGTGTTGTTTGCGGATGACACTTCACTATTGTTGAAATTTAAACGTCAGCAACTTGTTAGTGACGATCTAAATAGCGCAATCTCAAAAGTAGTTCACTGATTCAATGTTAATAATTTACTTAATAATGAAAAAGAAATACATTAAGTTTATGCTACCTCACGTTAGGCAGGTGAAGACTAATGTAAAATAAAGGGCAAAGAATTGAATCCTGAAGATAGCACTGTATTCTTGAGCTTAACTTTTGATGCCAAGTTTCAGTGGGGCCGATATATAGACAAATTGTCGAAAAAGCTAAGCTCTGAAGCTTACGCTGTTAGAAATATTCGTAGTTTAACTGATATAGAGACAGCCCGCTGAGTGTACTTTAGCTATTTTCATATATAATGTAATTTCGTATGTATTCAATTGTGGGGAAATGCCGGCGGCATTTAGACTATTTTTGTCTTGCAGAAAAGAGCTGTTCGATCAATTCATAGATTAAGTCCGAGACACTCTCTCAGGGAGAAATTTAAGGAGATTTATGTAACGACTGTGCCTTCACAGTATATTTTTGAAAACTTGGGACTTACCGCCGCAATCGTGACATGCCCAAAAAAAGAATCCTCAAAGTACGTTTAAGCATCTCCCTGCAAAATGCTGTCATAATCAACGTAACCTCAATATATCGGTGCGGGCGCATTATGTTTTAATTCCGTCTTATAAACACTACATCAAAAATTAGACTAATGTTTTTAAAGCCCTGCCCTGCTCGTTTTTATTACCTTGTTGCTAAGCAATAAAAGTCACACGGGTTGTTCGATCAGCTTAAGCCACGCTTGCCGAGGTTGACAAGATCCACGAATGACAGCCGATACCAACGGCTTAACGTGTTTTCCGAAGCACGGAGGGGTCTTGATATGTAAAGATAGTAACCCATCCACGAACCAACTGCAGCAAGCCTAATCCGATCAATCGACCCATGCATCTGTTATGACTTAGCCACAAGCACCTCGGCTTTGAGATACTAAATGTTAAAAAGACGAATACAAGATTTCAAGCTCACCAACGTTTAGCAAACGCACTTATGAGAAAACATGCCGATGAAAGAAGGTGTGGGCTGTGTCCAGCAGTGGACTGCGATATGCTGAGTGAATTGAATAGCCTTAGGCTATTGAATTAATTCGCGATAGATCTCATTCCCCCCTAACTCATGTTTGTAAATTATGTTAAGTGATTACTATTAGCATAAATATCTACTAATGACAATTATGCGTGAAGTGAGTTGAGAATCACCATAATTATAATTTCTGATAATTCCCGATAAAGTTATTATATGGAGTTACTTGTTTAGCAATCTGATAATGAAATGAGAATCATAATATGACTTACTAAAAAAATACTGGAGACTGGCAGCTCAAGGAATCGAACGAAACTTTTAATTAAGATAAGTGACCATCATTATTATTGCTAGAAAAACTCAATTCATTAAGAACATTTATTGTACTTATTGTATTATTTAGTTTTCATTTGTGTTTAGAAAGTACTTATAAAATGATGTCTTTAGAAAGCAGGAAAAAACAAAATATTGTTCAACATTTTCGAACAAACGTGTTTATTGATAACGTTGTTGATAAAGATGTGCAGGCAATGCTTTTTCCTTTGACTCTAATGAAAACCATTGTGTTAGGACCTAAATATTGCATCAAAAACAATGTCATAACTCCAAATGATATCTCACATAAAATTATATTGCTTTGTGGAACAGTGCTACCTGAAGTGTATGTATGCTTCCTAATAGTGTATAACGTAGTGAGTACGCTCCTTTAGAATATAAGTATAATTTTAGGCTAAGTAAGCACTTTACTTTAATGCGCATTATAAAATATATTCCTTTATTACATTGATTAAAGTACATTCGATCGAGTTGGTTGTCTAATTAAGAAACCTTAGGACCCCCAACATTTCATGGCGACCCTGCCTTAGGGTCTGCCAAGGGGCAGATTAAGTAAAGTTTTTGTTGCGCGCCGATTTTCAAAATGTGTAACTCCACTGTTTATATTTATCGGCTGCTTCACCTTTCTGACAATGAAGTACGAGTTTACACATTTTTAAAAGTTCAGGATTTCGCCACGTATTCCGACTTCTTTTTGAATTTTTCTGGATTTGTCATGAACTTTGTAATCAGTCTACTTAATTCGAAGGATTACGTGATGATCATTTTAACCATTCAAAAAGTCCATAGATTTGTCAACAATGAGGTCCATTTTAGAAGATTTATCAGGAAAAACTGGATTAATATTACCGTGCTTTTTTCTAGCTTTATTTTATTCCTCTTATATAATTATGTCATGTATCCAGAACTACCGTTTCACGTCCTTATACATACGATGGTTTTAATTGGTTATGATTCTGATATGATTTATGCAATACGATTTATGAAGTTGCTTGAAGACAAAATTGTTCAATGGAATTACCGGATTTCGAACTCTTTCAATGATCACCAAGTCAAAACGTGTCCCAAAAGATCGTTCGAACTTTACCTTCAAATACTAAGAAGTTTCAGAATTTATAAGAAGATTTTTCATTTAACGGTGAGTTTTAGTTCTAGAAAATCTTTTGTAACTAGTATATTGTTAGGTGAATGTTTCATTGTAATAATATCTTTTAGGTTTTGCACTATACGGTGAAGAATTTTTTGCATTTTTTGCTTTATGTAGAAATATGGATTCAATACTATCAGAAATCAGCAAGACCAAAAGATCAGGTACGTAATATTTTTCATTACTCAATGTGCCTGCTCTTGTCCGCGATCACGCCTGATGGAAAGCGAATGATGAGGTCAATGATGGATCGGATAGGTTAAATGTTAATTTAATTATAAACATACCTGAAGTGTGGAACAGACGAATCCTTGAGAAGAGCGTATATGAAGCGGACCCAGCTAGTACCGAATACGAAAAATAGGGTATTACGACAAACCTTAAAGAGGCTGAGGTCGGGCTCAGACTAAGAGCGAACTTTAAGTTAACTCAAGCTTAATACGTTTTATACGTAATTGAACATTATCATGCGTAAAGTTTAAGCTTACTTTATACCTAGATGCTTTGCCTAAGTCTCTGTTTGGACGAGATTTTCTAAATTTGCGAATCAGTCGTGTGTCCACTATTTTATGTGAGTACTCCAAAGTGTAAGTAGAAGAATAAAATAATACATAACATAACATCATGCCTGTTTTCCCTAAGGGTAAGGCAGAGGTATGTGTATAGTTTAAGTCCCATGTAATAAAGCGCGAGCCTATTAATATATATTAGCAGAAAATAAAGGTGTTACCACTTCTTGAAAGAGAGGAATCGCTCCTGTATTGGCTGGAAATAACTGATTATTTTATCAGCAACTGCTAAGAGGGTGGTACTAACAAAATAATCTCGGGAAATACTTCTCCTCACGAGGATGTTACTATCGTTTACTATTTGTGTTTTTGTTGCAGTAAATAATTATTGTGCCTGTTAGTTAATATCTAATTAATTATTTTCTATAGTACATAGCAATTTCATCATCATCGATGATATTTGTCTGGCTGGTCAAAAACTTGATGTTACAAATTAAACTGAGTCTGAATTGCGAAGCCTTTTATAAAGCTATTGAAAATTCTCAAGATACATGCTCTCTTCTTCTGAAATCAAACTGCTCAGGTACGTAAAGTATTCCGCATTTCTTAAGAGCTACTGAGAGATTTTGATTTTCGGTAAATTTTATTTTAAAAACAACTAAAACATTGAGTAAATTGAAACATAAATCTGAATGGATGAAGACGAAGGTCAAAGAAAAGAGATTGAATGATAGCGTGACGGTTGACAGGAAAGAATGGAAGAAGTAAATGTGTTGCACAGAACCAAAGTTACATGGGGCAAGGAAAGAAAGACAAATCATTAATTTATGTTGACAAAGGTACATAACATCATGCCCATTGGGGTAAGGCAAAGATAACACTCTTATTTCGCCAGTAATTTTCTTTAAGTCTAATCATGTATATCCGGAGGAGGTCTGTCCGGCTTGGGCGGAGCAGCGCCGTGTCCTCGCGGAGGCGATCGGCGGCGGCGATCTCTCGCGTCCAGCCCTGGTTCAGGCTATGGTACGGAGTGAGAGAACATGGGAAGCTGTCACCTCCTTCTGTGAATCAGTAATGCTCGCGAAGAGGGAGGCAGCGCACATGAGGGAGAGGCAATATATGCGCCCTCACGGCCTCACGCCTTGGGCGTCTGGAATCCCAGGCCGATTCCCGGCCACCGTAGGTGTGGGCTGACTGACGGCGAGTAATGGGTAGATCGCCGTTCGGTAAGGACCAAGCCCAGCTTGACACCGTGTTGTGTTCCACGCGCGCCTCAAAGAGATATCAGCACCAACTGGTGGGGTACGTAAGGGCTGATGCCTGCCAGGGGTGTGGGTTGTTTCAAAGAGATGTCGGGGCCCCTAGCACACAGGCAGCTGGAAGAAAAAGGGTGGGTTTAGTCAGTAAAAGTCTAACACGCACTCCCGCTCCGCCCAGAGTGGGAGAAGTTATTTAATAATTTCACATACCCAAAAAAAAACATGTGTTTGGGGGTGAGCCTTTAGCCATCAACTGAGCACAAATCCAAGCTAAGAAATAAAGCCACTGCTGCAGTTGAAAGTGCTGGCATAAAACATTTGATTTGTTCTTTACAGATGAAGAAAGGAACTTGTGCAAAAATGTCAGGCGTGTGCACCGCGCATCATTTAGTAAGATGCGTCCCTGTCAACTGTTCTACATCGACGTGTGTCTACTGCTGTATCTGGCGGAGCTTTTCACTAACTATTCTGTTGTCTTACTGCAGTTTGCATTTTTGTAATCCTAGTGCTATAATTGTTAAAAGTTTTTGTCGACGTCTATATTTATTTACTTATTTGTTCTCATGCACATCACACATTTCACAATAAATTACTTTCTGTTTATATATATGAACTACTGTAAAAATAAAATGTTGGCTTGCTCTTAAGGAGAAAAATTTTTTTGGGCCCACTAGTAAACGGTAACGTATATTATTCATATTACACATAAAATGTGATAATCTTATTATAAACTAGCAGCACGCCGCGGTTTCACACGCGTAGTTCCCGATCCTGTGGGAATACTGGGATAAAATATAACCTAATGTCACCCGGGGATAGTGTAGCTTCCTAACAGTGAAATATTTTTTTAAATCGGTTCAGTAGTTTCGGAGCCTATTCAATGCTAACAAACAATCTCTAACAAATAACCTCTCTTTTAGCTGTGCCTGTTCTCAGGCACCTCAGCCTCAACTTGTCACACCCACAACCCCAGCAGCTCAGCCAGTAGGTAGCTGTGATGGTAATAATAGTAAGATTAATTTGATTAACACAACATATGTATTTTCTGACAAATTTGGTCAAGGTTTTGGTAATAGTACATTATGGTACAAGTGTGTAACGTTGGTGATTATCGCTGAGGCGCCATTGAGACCCGAGCCGTCAGGCGAGGGTCTTAAGAGAGCCGAGGACGATAATCATCAATACACACGTGTATCATACGACGTTTTTCAACACACTTGCGAAGAAAATAATACTAAATCATCATCATCATCATCATCCATCATCATCATCCATCATCATCCATCGTCATCCATCGTCATCCATCATCATCCATCATCATCCATCATCATCATCCATCATCATTCATCCATCGTCATCCATCATCATCTATCATCATCCATCGTCATCCATCATCAACTATCATCATCCATCATCACTCATCATCACCCATCATCACCCAGCATCATCCATCATCATCATCCATCATCATCATCCATCATCATCGATCATCATCCATCGTCATCCATCATCATCATCCATCATCATCCATCGTCATCCATCATCATCCATCGTCATCCATCGTCATCCATCATCATCTATCATCATCCATCATCACTCATCATCATCCATCATCATCCAGCATCATCCATCATCGTCATTCATCATCAGCCATCGTCATCCATCATCATCCATCATCATCATCATCCAGCATCATCCATCATCATCCATCATCATCATCCATCATCATCCAGCATCATCCATCGTCATCCATCATCATCCAGCATCGTCCATCATCATCATCATCATCATCGTTTTTAAGAACAAAGCAACTCAAACAAAAAACAACCTATAACTCACTAAGAACAAAGCAACTCAACCAATTCTATAACTCACTAGTGAATAATAGTAATGAAAAAGTCACAGTTTGATAATAGGTGTCATTATGTGCCTAACTGTAGTGAAATTAGAGCCATTTTATGAGCAAGTGTGTTGAAAAATATTTAATCAGTGTTCTCAACAATATGTAATTAATAATTGTTCACCCGGTGCCAGTATTAGCCAATTAATAAGTAATATTAAGTTGTCTAAAATAAACCCCAGTTCAACTGTAATATTATTATGCGGGGATAGCTTAAATGTTAGAAAAAAGGACATAATTAAATGTGTCCATTTGATGTTACATCTCAATGAGACCAATAATTGTAAATTTATTTTATGTGCATTGCCTTATTCACATTACTTATCTCATGAGCAAAATAGGCACATTTATAATTTAAATATGTTAATTTTTAATAGGACAAGTCGTCACAGTGACGCCATTTTATTTTTTGATTGTAATCAATTTATTTCTGATTACAAGCTGACAAATTATACTATGTATTTGCCACCTAGTTGTAGGAGACAAGTTGCTAATCTCTTAGCATACAGTTTACACCATGACACTGGTACCTGTAGTTTACCATCGCGTACTGTTAGTAGTGCTACTAACACTACTTTTGATACGCCTAGTAGTTTAAACTATTAGGTGCGACAACAGATAAGCCGTATATTATGTTGAATGTTGTTCATCAAAATATGCAGGGTCTATCCGGCAAAGAGCTAGAGTTATGCTTATTTTTGGAGAACTATGATGTTCAGGTGCTATGTCTGACTGAACACTGGTTGAAAGAACACGAAGTAGTGTTTATTAATGATGATAATTTTACCGTTCAAAGTGCATTTGTAAGAAAGACTGCTATTCGCGGTGGATCTTTAGTCCTTGTTTCAAACAAGTTGAAATGTAAACAACGTTTAGATTTAGTTAATCTGTCTATTGAGCGTACTATTGAGTTGTCTTGTGTTGAACTCGAGCGTTACATTATAATTTGCGTTTACCGTCCACCCTCTGGGGATTTTATTAGTTTTGAATCGGTAATGGAGGATTTACTCAATAAGTTAAAATCAAGTAATAAAAGTATAATTTTGTGTGGAGATTTTAATATTAATATTTTAGATGTTTCTCCATTAAGTATTAGACTACTTATTCTGTTTAGGTCTTTCAATTTAATTAACTTGTTTTTTGAACCTACTAGGATTACGGCTTCTACGTCGACTTGTCTTGATAATATATTTAGTGATTGTGATGCCAAAAATAAATTAGTATTATCTGACTTGACGTCTGACCACTGTGGATTATTGGCTAGCTTCCCTGTACCATTACATAAAAAGCCGCATAAAGTAGAATGCAGGCCATATACAGCTAGTCGTTGCAACAAATTTAAAAATAATGTAGCTCATAGAATTACACCATCTATAGCAGAGCACGAGAATCCTAATAAAATCTTTGGATCACTTTTTGAAGTTGTGCAAAAAGAATACCAATCTACTTTCAAGACCAAAACCATTGAGATTAATGGCACCTCCGTTGGCTTCAACCAATGGGCCACTCCAGGTATTTATAAAAGTAGAGCGAGACTATACGAGTTATATGGTTTGAAAAAATACAGGTTTGATAGTCCTTTTCTAGAGTATGTCCGAAATTATTCAAAATTATTTAAAAAAATCTGTGTCTTTGCTAAATCAAAATTTTTAAGCGATACAATTAAAAATTCCAATAATAAAGTAAAAACCACTTGGAAAATTACTAATAATGAAACGGGTAAGTCGGTTAAACAGGAAAAGCAACTAGAGATTATAGTCAACAATAAATTAGTTAATGAAGCTGCTGACGTAGCTGAGGCATTTAATGAGTTTTTTGCCAACATACCTTTAACTACGACTCGCACCTTAAATTCGTCCCCGTCTGAAGCGGAAAACCTTTTGCATAGTAGTGTGCCCAAATGTAGTCTCTTATTTAGTTTCGAACATGTAACGCCTCGTGATGTAGTTAATATTTTTAACACACTTAAGTCTAAAAACACTGGTGATTACTGGGGCATCTCTATTAAACTTTTAAGTAACATAATCGACATCGTAGCCCCCTATCTAGCTATTACTTTTAATAAATGTGTTGATTTAGGAACGTGTCCTGACCTCATGAAGAGTAGTAAAGTCATACCATTATTTAAATCGGGTAGTAAAAATAACGTTGGCAATTTTAGGCCCATTTCTATCTTACCTGCATTTAGTAAAATATTTGAAAAGTTAATACTCAAGCAGTTGCTAAGACATTTTAATTTGAATAGCCTCCTTCACGATGAACAATATGGCTTTACAAAAGGTCGTTCGACTACAGACGCGGGTGTTGCCCTGCTGAAACACATATTTAACGCATGGGAGAACTCACAAAATGCTATTGGAGTTTTCTGTGATCTTTCCAAAGCATTTGATTGCGTGCACCATGACACGCTTTTGCGTAAATTACGTCATTACGGTGTTCAAAATGAAGCTCTTAACGTAATAAACTCCTATTTAAATAATAGGCACCAATGTGTAGATATTAATGGTGTGAAATCTTCCGGGCTACCAGTTCAGTTAGGTGTACCTCAAGGCTCAATACTGGGTCCATTCTTATTCTTAGTGTACATTAATGATTTACCATTCTATTTAAAGGGTATCTGTGACGTTGTACTGTTTGCTGATGATACCTCTCTTATCTTTAAAGTAGATAGGAATAGACAAGATTTTGACGACGTAAACAGTGCACTCTCAATGGTTACGGATTGGTTTACCACGAATAATTTAGTTCTCAATGCTAAGAAAACTAAATGTATAAAGTTCGCTTTGCCGAATGTAAAAAATCTGGGACCCAACATCGTCTTAGAAAATGAGGTGCTTGAAACTGTAGACTCGGCAGTTTTTCTGGGCATAACAGTAGATGCCAAACTTCAGTGGGGATCACACATATCAAGCCTAGCGGGAAGGCTCAGTTCGGCTGCCTACGCCGTCAGGAAAGTAAGACAATACACTGACGTTGATACAGCTCGGTTAGTCTATTTTAGTTATTTTCATAGCGTTATGTCCTACGGCATTCTGCTGTGGGGCAAAGCCGCTGACATTCAAAATATTTTTGTTCTGCAAAAACGAGCTGTACGTGCAATTTACCAATTAGGTGCTAGAGTTTCTCTGAGAGATTTTTTTAAAGATATTGGTATTCTCACGGTGGCATCACAATTCATCTTCGCTAACATCTTATATATTAGGCAAAATATACACTTATACACTAAAAACAGTGATATTCATAATATTAATACCAGAAATAAGGACAAACTACGTGGTCCCTTTCACCGGCTTCATAAAGTTCATAACTCATTCGTTGGGCTCGGTATCACCTTTTATAACAAGCTTCCCTCTTCTTTGCTAGATTTACATTTCAATGCGTTTAAAGCTAAAGTAAAATCAAATCTTTGTTCGAAGGCATACTATTCAATCAACGACTACTTAAACGATAAGAATTGTTGGTCGCTGTGATTAACTCAAGACAACGTTTGTGTTCTTTCACCAGAATTAGCTTACTTACTGACAGGTTATATGAGTTACTCCATAGCATTGTTTATTTTATTTGACTGTATAAACCATTTATTTTATTTTATTTTTTATGTTTTAATATTGAAATTTCCATTTTTTTGATGAAATTTAATTACTTACCTATTACTGTATAGAATCAAGTTCTTCCAACTTATCAGACAGCTGTGCTGCTGGGGAGTTTGTTGCGCCACTTCTTCTTCCCAGCTAAAGCACTAGGAAGTGTCGAAGGGTGGGCGTTTTTGGGGGACTGTCTAATGTAATTTTGACGTTCGAAAAGTGCTGACTCTCAGCCTAGTTTGAATAAATGACTTTTGATTTGATTTGATTTGAATCAAATCTTTCCTCTTTATTATTAGTATAGATATCAGACCACAAATTATATAAAATCTAACCGGAAAAATGAAATAGTAGTAAAAGTGTAATATTAAAAATGAGTGTTTAGTAGGAGCGCGTTTACGTTTATTTTAACGTGAAAAAGAAAAAATGTTACTACGGTGCGCGGCGGTAATAATATCGGCTATAAATGCAAATGTCGCATAACGTACTTTAAAAATCACCTGGGAACGGAACGTAATTAATTAGCCCATTGTAATTGCTCTGTGGCCCTTTGTTTAACAGATTCAATAAGTTTGACACTGACCGAAGTGACAGACAACATTATAGTTTCATGAGAGTATTTCTAACAGGCTGGTGAAAACCAATTATCGACCATAACAGCCAATAAGTCCCGTTGTGAGACCTTCTGTAGGTAAGTGATTGAGGTCGTAAATGGCAGACTTAAAAGGGACGTCACGGGACGTCAAGAATATTTCAATAAAGCGTCAGCTATTATGCCCCTCGATCACACATAATACTAACAAGTTGTATCAACCCAAAACGAATCTCACACTCACGTCCAACATTAGTTATATCATGTGCATCAAATTGTTTAACAAAATACCAAGCAACATAAAAACACTTCCATGTTTAAAATTTAAGATTATCTTAACAAAAATGCTCATTGATAAATGCTTCTATAGTGTACTTGTATTTTTAGATTATAAGGTGTGAATGGTATGTATTTTTAGTTATTGTGAGTAGGGCATTTAATAATAATAATAATTGTGTCCGAATTTAATTTAATTTAATAATTTCTCGGAATTTAATTGAATTGAATTATAAATTTAGGTCTTTACCTATGAAATTGCCGTTCTGCAGTACTGGCCATTTCAAATCAAAATAATTTTTGTTTGGCTAAGAATTCTAATTTCAAATTAATTTTATTTTAAAAACATGGATTTTTTTTTTTAAAAGTAGTCATTTCTTTATTGATTAGTGTTACATTTTCATCGCATTTCAATCTTTTTCGTCATCATGGATACGTTAAAAATTCGAGTAATTATGGAATATGAGTACCGTCGTGGCAGCAACGCGGCACAAGCGGCACGCAACATCAACGACGTTTACGGAGCTAACACTACAAACCAACGCACCACCTGTTATTGGTTTGCTCGCTTCCGTTCTGGAAATTTCGACCTGAAAAATGAACCTCGCGGTCGTCCGAAGACTTTGGTCGACAATGACGAATTAAAGGCGATTGTGGAAGCTGATGATACACAATCTACGGCTGAATTAGCAGCAGCTTTCGACGTTAGCGTCAAAACAATATTGGTCCATTTGCGTCAAATTGGCAAGGTAAAAAAGCTTGACAAATGGGTGCCCCACGAACTCAATGATCGCCAGCGCGAAGTACGCGTCGAGACGTGCCTTGCACTGCTCAACAGACACACAAATGAAGGAATTTTGAACCGCATTGTTACCTGCGATGAAAAATGGATTCTGTTTGATAACCGTAAGCGCTCAGCAAGTTGGTTGGATCCTGGTTCAGCACCTAAACAATGCCCTAAACGAAAACTTACCCCTAGAAAAGTGATGGTCACTGTTTGGTGGTCTAGCGCCGGTGTGATTCATCACAGCTTCTTACCAAACGGGGTGAGCATTACTGCAGATGTGTACTGTGAAGAACTGAACACAATGATGGAGAAGCTGGCGCATCTCCAACCAGCATTGGTCAATCGCTCGTCTCCGCTGCTCCTGCACGACAACGCGCGACCTCATACTGCACAGCAGACGGTCTCCAAGTTGCAAGAACTGGGGTTGGAAGCTCTCCGTCATCCGCCCTACTCACCAGACCTTGCGCCTACAGACTACTACTTTTTCCAGAATTTGGATAACTTCTTGGCGGGAAAAAAATTTAATACCCGAGAGGCAGTACAAAATGCCTTTGAAGAATTTGTTGCCTCCCGTCCAGCTGATTTCTTTAAGAAGGGCATCAATAAACTGCCACTGCGATGGCAAAGATGCATTGATTGCATGGGTGATTACTTCGATTAATACAAATAAAAAATTCATGAAAAAAAATCGTTTAAATTTTTTCATACAAAACGGCAATTTCATAGGTAAAGACCTATTATTATAATTTAGTAATCACATGCATGATTCAACTTTAATCAGTCATTTCTTAGTAAATGCTTTTATAGTGTACCTACTTGAATTTTTAGATTATAAGTTGTGAATGGTATGTATTTTTAGTTATTGTGATTATTGTTGTGAGTTGTGTATATTTAATGTAAGTTGTGTATAGGGCATTTAATAATAATTGTGTCCGAATTTGATTTAATTTAATAATTTATCGGAATTTAATTGAATTGAATTATAAATATTATAAATTACTAATCGCATGCATGATTCAACTTTAATCAGTCATTTCTTAGAATAGTATTTAGACATGTAAATTTGCACGCCGACATTAATGGCATAATAAGCGATCAAGTAATATTTTCTTCTGTACCTTATTTATGCAAATAAAAGATTTTGTATTTTTTATTTGTATTTCATCCGACCTCATAACATAATAAGCTAATATCGTTCCCACTGCTGAGACACAAGCCTCCTCTCAGCGAGAGGGAATTAGCCGTAATCCACCATACGGGCCCAGTGCGGGTTGGTGGATGTCACATGTCTTCGACGTTTTGATTCTAAGACGTGCCGGTTTCCACACAATGTTTTCCTCTTCCTTCGGTTATTATTTTCGATGTGCAGTCAATAGCCGGGAAAAGCCGCACTATTTCGGAATGAAAACATCAAAATCGTTACGTAACACAGACGTGACTTTGTTTTACAATATATAATTGAAATGTTAATCTCAATAAGTGAATTTGTGGCAAAAAGTGGTATACTCGTAGTAGCTTGCCAGTGTAATTATTTGGAGTGTGACCTTGTTTTTGTGGCCCGGGGTGGGGTCGTCTTGGCAGTGTCTCTAGACATCGCCAATGCCTTCAACACCCTGCCCTGGAGTTGCATCAGGGAGGCACTCCGGTATCACCGGATGCCGACCTACCTCTGTCGTGTGGTCGAGGCCTATTTGACGGACAGGGCCGTCATCTACCCCGGTCACCTTGGAGAGTGGAACCGGCGAGAGATGTCGTGCGGGGTCCCACAGGGATCGGTCCTGGGGCCGCATCTGTGGGACATCGGATACGACTGGGTGCTGCGCACCGAAATCCCTGACGGCGTCAGTGTAGTTTGCTACGCTGACGACACGCTGGTCCTGGCGCAAGGGAGGTCGTACCAGGCGGCGGCCGACTTGGCGACACAAGGGGTTGCGACAATCGTCAATAGGATCCGGCAACTGGGACTCGAGGTGGCCTTGCACAAGTCCGAGGCCATGTGGTTTCATGGTCCTCGGAATGCACCACCTACAGGTTCCCAGATAACGGTGGGAGGGGTTCACATCGGCGTCGAGTCGACGATGAAGTACTTGGGACTCGTCCTCGATAGCCGGTGGAACTTCGCGGAGAATTTCTGCCGTTTGGCTCCCAGACTGGAGCGGGCCGGGGCTGCGTTGAAGCGGCTCTTGCCCAATCTAGGGGGGCCAAACGCCTCCTGCCGGAGGCTCTACGCAGGGATCGTGCGGTCCATGGCCCTATACGGGGCGCCGGTGTGGGCGCCTACATTGAGGCGCCAACCAGCTCGCCGGTTGAGGGCGTCCCATAGGGTCATGGCGATCAGTATGATCCGGGGAAATCGCACGATCTCCGGCGAGGCGGCGGGCCTCCTTACTGGATTACCGCCATGGGATCTGGAGGCAAAGGTCCTCGCGCAAATATGGGAGTGGCGCGAGGAGGCCAAACGCCGGGGCGTAACTCCGCTGCCGCAGGAAATCGCGGCACAGCGGACAGAGCTCCGGCGGGATCTCATGGTGACATGGAGAGAGCGATTGTCGCAACCCAGTGCTGGGCACGCCACGATTGCGGCGGTAAGTCCCCTCTTTGAGGAGTGGTTTGAGAGGCGGCATGGCGTCCTCACCTTCCGCCTGACGCAGGTCCTCACCGGACACGGTTGTTTCGGGAGGTTCTTTTTTCGGATAGGGCGGGAGGAAACGCCCGGGTGTTTCCACTGCGAAGATCGCCCTGAAGACACGGTGGAGCACACGGTGGCGGTCTGCCCTGCTTGGGCGGAGCACCGCCGTGTCCTCGTGGAGGCGATCGGCGGCGGTGATCTCTCGCGTCCGGCCCTGGTCCAGGCTATGTTACGGAGCGAGAGGGCATGGGGAGCCGTCATCTCCTTCAGCGAAGCAGTGATGCTCGCGAAGAGGGAGGCGGCGCACGTGAGGGAGAGGCAGCATATGCGCCCTCGCGACTCTAGCCGCCGCAGGATACGGAGACGCCCTGGGCGTCGGGAATCCCAGGCCGAGTTCCGGCCACTGTAGGCATGGGCTTGCGGACGGCGAGTTTTGGGTAGCTCGCTGTCCGGTAAGGACCAAGCCCAAGTCGACGGCGCGTTGTTTTCCACGCGCGCCTCAAAGAGATGTCAGCACAAAAAGTGATGGGACCCGCAAGGGTCGATGCCTGCCAGGGGTGCGGGTTTGTTCGAAAGAGACACCACAGCCCCTGGCATACGGGCTATTGAAGGAACACGGGTGGGTTTTAGTCAGTAAAAGTCTGACACGCCCTCCTGCTCCACCCAGAGCGGGAGAAGTTATTTGATGATTTCCCACCCAAAAAAAAAAAACCTTGTTTTTGTGAATTTTATTTTTGCTGTAAATAAAGTATCACAATAGGTGACAATTTTATTCAAATAACAATCTAGCCTATTAGCAAATAAGTTATTTATCTTTAGATGCATCTAGAAAGTAACCTTAAATTTAGAAATACAACGTCTTTCTCTTTCACCTCATATTAAGGTCCTACTTTATTCATCCAGTTTGTGCGAAATTAATAAAATATTGGTGATCTCTTAATCAAGCTGACCTTATTTTTTTCAAAAACGTCCAATGCAATCTTAGAATCGGGTTCCCTATTTGTCTTCGAAAGTTGATGATTCGATTTTTATTATATCGAACACGGTGTGTCGATAATTCAGTTGTACGGTGTTTTATTCCATCGATGCTTTATTGGTGCGATGTATGTAACGTTTGTGCGAAAAATCCTGTTGTGAAATACCCTTTAGCGATACCCAACGCCTACTGTTGTCCGTCATATTTAATTAATAATCTTATTTTGCATAACAGACGTTAAGGAAATACATTCCTTTTATTAAAAAGAAATGCACTCGCTGGTTTTTCTTAAGGTGAAACAAGTCCACATTTTTTCCATTCAAACTTCGGGAGGGGTTTACTTCACTGTTTGACAATGTACAACATCAATAATTAAACATGGTATGGTTTTGTCTCATTATTAATATTATCGGTACGGAAACAGAGTACTAAAATTAAAAGCCATTAAAAAGTTATGAGCCAACAAAGAAAAGTTTTTCTTGATAATTTAACGTAACTTTGGACATGTTTAAGTAATAAAAGAAGTTCCGAAGGACTTTTCTTAATTTTTTACGCGTCTGTTTTACTATGACTGATCCTGCAGCTCACTCAATAATTTTGTGCGTGTAGACTTTCGTCTAACTGCTCATCACGGGTACTACCTCTGTCGGACTCGAAGCCTGGTGAGACAGCGTGCTTTTTAGCCAGGCCCACCAGTGAGTCTGAGCCCGCGACTAGTGTACCCTTAAGTAATTGCTCCACTCTATGGTGAAATTCATCGGCAGCCATAAAAGTATGACCAACTTCCAGATAACGCAGCACAAGATTTTCAATATTTACTCCCTTGGAATTGACTAAATATACTAAGTAGGAAAAAAGGCATCAATTTTTGTTTTGGTCCGCGCAGTTATCCAGCCACAAAATCACATTTTTGCTGTCCTGGTTTTCAAGGAAAAATGCTTGAAAGCAGCTAACTATGTCTTCCTTTTGTCTCCCTGCAATAGCTTCGTGCCATAAGACTCCCAGTGTTTTGCCGCAGGCACAACTGGCGCGTTTCAATCAAACCCTGCCCTCCTTTCCTCACCCCTAATCGTGAATAATTTAAAACAAAGGCACAACTGGTTATTTGTGCCGTTTATACGTAAATTAATTGAGACATGCATGGATCATTAATTAAGTAGACAGGGCACATCTGGCATTTAAGCCCTTTCAAAGTAGTTTTTAGTAAAAATCTGTATGAAGTAATAGTCACATCTACGTATTTGTGCCCTTTCAATATAATGGTAAATAAATGTGTGTGTGTGTGTTTTTTTTTTTCTCATTTGTGCCTTTTGAGCCTAATATTTCTCCGAATTCCTTGAAGATAAAATTCTACAAAACATTGAGCAGATGTGCCTTTTTTTATTCTAAATTATGTATACAACTCAATTAAAAAATAATAATAGTTGTGCCCTTTTTTCTTACGACAGCAGACTACTTGTAAATAGGGAATATGCATGTACATTTTTTCTCTTATTCAATAATGCACGTTAATACAAACCCTGGAAAAGTATTAAAAGTTTTTTTTTTTTTTTTTTTGTATATAATGAAGGAGTTTTAAATTACATGCATTTTCCTTATTGAGAATGAAAAGGCCCTCGAGTGGTAAGTTTGAAGCAGGCTGAAATTTCCGGGGTCACGAACTGTTAAAGAATCCTCGTATTAAAAAAAAAAAACAAAAAACCTATTGAAGGCTCATGAATTGAAAGACCATTAAATTGCTTCCATCCAGTGTACATGAGCTGAAAAACTGCAGACGTAAAAAAAACACTAGCCGAGTTGGAGGCTTTAGCTGCAGTAGGTAGGAGGTGTAAAAAAATTAGGAAATATTTATGTGGAATCCCGTTCGAGATTGTTACAGGTAGTTTTGCATTTGACATGACCTTAAAACGAAAGATTTAACAAACTAGAGTGGCTAGGTAGGTTCTCTTACTACATAATTATGGTTGAAGGTGGGATCGCTCGTCAGGGCTTTTGCCTCAAAGCCGACGATACAGCGGCCAAAAAAAAGTAGGTTGCGGTGAGGTGCACCTCAACTGAGGTGGGCCGCGATGTCGAATGGTAGGCATCGCGGCTGCGGGTTACAGGCTGCGGCGGAGGAGTGCCGGTACTTTTGAATAGCGCTCTTCCCTTCCGTGGCCTGGACGTGGCCGCCACCGTTTCATGGCGGACGCGGTGGGGCCGCAGGGGAAGAAGAGTGTCGGTATAGCGTTGGCCGCTCTCCCTATCCTCTACGGCCGAAAAGTGGTAGGCAGCGGGGCCATTGTGCTGACCCGTCGCAGGGTGACCGAGGGGTTCGCAAGGGCCGAAGCCTGCCAGGGGTGCGGGTTGTTCGAAAGAGATACCGTCGCCCCTGGCACACGAGCAACTGAGGGAACACGGGTGGGTTTTAGTCAGTAAAAGTCTGACACTCCCTACTGCTCCACCCAGAGCGGGAGAAGTTATTTGATGATTCCCACCCAAAAAAAAAAGTATATCAACTGCTGCTGACTGAACAGAAAGATGGGCAGGGGTAGGCTACTAGGCCTGTTGTTTGTTCTGTAAGACGTTCCTCAAAATTACAATCTTAAGATTGTTTTTATTTAGAAAGAAAAACGAACATTTAATAAGTCAAAAACAATACCCATCATTGAGCCATAAAATTCGTTAAGTGGAAAAACCTATATACTCGTATTTTGATGGATAGCAGAATAAAGTTTCCTTTTTTAAATGGCGCTATAATGTCGCGTCAGGGTATCGCTAAAGTAAATCATACCCTTCATTTGATTGACTATCTATTAATTTACTAGCATTTTTGACCTCCCGACATTTTTTTTTTACATTGGGTGTTAAATTGTTAAGTCTGGGAGCATCTCCTTACATGAACTATTCAGTTATTGCTTTAAAACCAGCGGATGATGGTGAGGGATGATGTTGATGTTGCTATATTGGCGCTACTATGATAGCGCAATCATCAATAGGGTAACATCATCATCATTCTCCATCCCTTATACCAATTTATTTCGGGTCAGTGCAACATATATTTTCTTCTACACTTCTCTATTAGTCATCATCTCGATAGTTCACACCCTTTCCAATCATTTCATCATTCGCACAGTCCATCCACCGTTATTTTATTCACCGCCTACTCTTATAGCCACCGCCATGTATACTCAAAATGTTCTTCATTCCTCCGTATCACAAGCCCAATAACATGACAACCGATTTCCACAAACTTTAAGCTGAAAAGTTGTGTTGAAATTGGTTATCATGGTACGGAAGTCTGAAAGTGGCACCAATAGCTGATCGGTGCCACTTTTAGACTTACTCATAAGTACTTATTTATTATTCTATTCATTCGTGTAACACCACACATCCCTCATCTGGTGGCTAAATACAATATACGGACAAAATATAAGACTATATGTTATAAATCAGATAATAAGGGATATGTCATTTAATCAGCCAGTAGATAGTCGTCTATCGAATTTGGTTCGGCATTTCTTAACAAGGATCAGTCAGCTAGGTAATGCCGGCATTATCTTTATAGTTTTCAAAAAATGACGTATTAAAGTGTCTTAGAAGACACCTAAACATAATTTCAATCGTTATGAAAACTGGCAGTTTGACACGTAAGCAAACAAGTACGTATACTAATGGCTCACTGACCTTTTTGGGTGACTTGTCTGTCACCCAAAAAGTTTGCGTATTACTTAGCCACCTAGCACTTACCATAAAAATGTATACTGTTAACCTTTTAACATAATTAAATTGTGTACATATTTTGCGCTCAATACATTACCAACACGCGATCGACCAACATAATGTCATATGCCAAGAAGGAAGGTTGGGTGATAAGTTTTGTGTCTTCATTGAAAAATCATCAAATCATGGCCCGGTACCCAGCGGACATGTTACTCAATAATCGTCTAGAAAAAGATATGCAAAGAATGATTTATCCTTTCAACATTTCGCTTACTCTATTTTTTTCTTCAAAATACCGTATACGAGATCTATATTACTCCCACCAAAAAAAAAATCTGTGTGCTAAGGATTCTTAGTATTTGTTTTGTGAAAAATTGTTGTTTTTAAAAAATTAATCGTCTTGCTCAAGATAACAATACCGCTACTGTGTTGTTTCTTTCATTTATCTTACCCACTACACGTTGCCTTGGTTTTTTAATAAATTTTGTTCTTAATGTAGTGTACAGTCATAAAAACATTATGCTCATTGTGTTGATCCAGATGATACATAAGAACATCGATTTTGGTAAAAATGTCAGAAGTTGTATTTTGTGGAATTGGATCTTGGTAGCAATTATTTTTTTGTATTAATTTGTTTTGTTTCATAATTTTTGGTGCATCGTTTAATTACTTCGATTTCATGAACTGTGTTGTTGGGGTAATATTTATCAGTTTTGATATTGATTTCATTTACGCTATTCGAATTATTATTTTGCTCATTAATTATCTCGAGCGCTGGATTAAACATGTACGAGTGATAAGTGATGGACAAGAAAACGATAAAATATATTATAGAAAGCTGTTCGAAACATATCAAAATATTTTAGCAGCTTACGATGTGTACAAGACCGTGTCTCAAGTAATGGTACGTTTTTCAACGGACACGTAAGAACGCTATAGGATTAAGTTAATTTTACATTTTGTTACTAAAATTTGAACACTGCAATTTGATCTTTTAAAGGTATAGATAAGTATTTAGTCCTCCAGTCCGTATTTCGGACATGGCGGTCAATCTCAACGGAGACTAGCCTTCGGCGCGGGAGATATTATAGTACAAAAGTGTTTGCAGACACAAGTGCACTCTCTCTTCCCTCACTCACATAATCCGATGGGACGGCAATCCGACACGACCGGAGAGAGATCAGGCGCAGGATCTACTGTTTAACGTGCTTTTCGAGTCACGGGGGTATCACACCGCCAACTATCCTAACTCTGGTCTTTTACTAAGAAATTTCTAATGGAAAAACCCAATATCACTTTGCCGGACCCGGGAATCGAACTCAGGACCCCACGGTTAGCAGTTGCGCTTGCGGTCGCCAGACCAACGGGACAGTTTTTTTTTGGGTGGGAAATCATCAAATAACTTCTCCCGCTCTGGGTGGAGCAGGAGGGCGTGTCAGACTTTTACTGACTAAAACCCACCCGTGTTCCTTCAGTAGCCCGTATGCCAGGGGCTGTGGTATCTCTTTCGAACCAACCCGCACCCCTGGCAAGCATCGGCTCTTGCAGGCCCCATCATTTTTTGTGCTGACATCTCTTTGAGGCGCGCGTGGAACACAACGCGCCGTCGACTTGGGCGGTCGACTTGGGTCCTTACCGGACAGCGAGCTACCCATTACTCACCGTCCGCAAGCCCATGCCTATGGTGACCGGAAATCGGCCTGGGATTCCCGACGCCCAGGGCGTCTCCGTATCCTGCGGCGGCTAGGGTCGCAAGGGCGCATATGCTGCCTCTCCCTCACGTGCGCGGCCTCCCTCTTCGCGAGCATTACTGCTTCGCTGGAGGAGGTGACGGCTACCAATGCCCTCTCGCTCCGTACCATGGCCTGGACCAGCGCCGACGCGAGAGATCGCCGCCGCTGATCGCCTCCACGAGGACACGGCGGTGCTCCACCCAAGCAGGGCAGACCGCCACCGTATGCTCCACCGTGTCCTCAGGGCGATCATTTTCATTTCATTTTTTTCATTTATTTCATTCATAAAACAATTTACATTGTTTTGAACATATATACACATGCATGATCTTCGCAGTGGAAACACCCGGGCGTTTCCTCTCACCCTATCCGAAACAAGAACCTCCCGAAACAACCGTGTCCGGTGAGGACCTGCGTCAGGCGGAAGGTGAGGACGCCATGCCGCCTCTCGAACCACTCCTCAAAGAGGGGACTTACCGCCGCAATCGTGGCGTGCCCAACCAACGGGACAGTTTCGAGTGATATGTGTGGGAATGTATGAACAAGTGAAACGACTGCTAGCTAGTAGCACACTGAGTTTATTTGGCAAGTAATAAGAGTTATACAGGAAAGATTGCAGCCACCCTCATATTTATTAATAACCACATAACTTCTCCCCTAGCTTGACAATATAAACAGCATTTATTTATATTACAAATTATTACGCAAACCTGACAAAATTATGTGTTTTTACAGATACTATATCGCACGTTTAATGCGTTTTGTCGCAATTTATGTTTTTTTGAGCTGATATTACAAATGCTAACATTTGAAGGACGGGCACATGATAAAGTAAGAATTAATATTTTATATTATTGCTTTGAAAGGTTTCTTTTTAACGAGAAAATATTGTTTTTACAGTTTTCAGTCGAGCAGAAGGCAATGAGCATTCTTTCAATATTTGGGATAACAAAGGACATAATATACGTAATTATGCATTGTGTGTACTGCCAGAAATTCTACTTAACTGTCGAGAAAGCCGAGATAGAATGCATAAAGCGTATGAAGAATATAAACTACACAAGTAAGCAAGAACGACTGATCCTCCAATCATGATACGCCTGCCGTTATGACAATTTTATTTATTTAACACACTAGCAGCGCTCCGGAGTTTCACCCGCGTAGTTTCCGTTCCCGTGGGCATAAAATAACGGGGATAAAATATAGCCTATGCTACCCGGGGATAGTGTAGCTTCGCAACAGTGAAATAATTTTTCAAATCGGTTCAGTTGTTTCGGAGCCTATTCAATGCAAACAAACAATCAAATCTTTCCTCTTTATAATATTAATGGATATAGTATATTTAAAGGCAACATGGTCTCTTTTACATACATCTTTATGGGGCAGCATCTTTAGCACACATAAATAATTTACTAAGTAAATAATTTGCACGGCTTTGCAGAAACCTCGTCAAGAACTAACTAAAGCACCATTGAAATATGTGTAAGCGATTGAATTCGCTATTCATTTGTTCATATCCAATAGAATAATTATTTAATTTTGAACGTAGGATCAAAATATTCTTCTTAGAGATTTTTGGGAAGATATTTTTGAAGATACCTTAAAACTCCTTAGTTTTAGAGTATCTTATTCTCGATATATATGTTGGAATTGTTTATATAAGTTAACGGAATATTATTCTTACAGAAATGGAACAAGAACTTTGCAAAAGTGTGTTAAAGGAAAACCGAATGTTTACCAAGATGTCTGCTTGTGGCATGTTCTATATCGACGCTGCACTACCAATTTCTTTAATGGGACTACTTACTAACTACGCTGTGATTCTATTACAGTTTGCTTTTCTTTAAAACATAAGTCAATATTTAATAAAACAGTTATCAAACCTGGCCATACACATGATCATTTTAAATTATTATTTAGAATTATGTTTTTTTTTTTTCTTGTCTGTGTGTCCCTTTATAACGTTATAATGGTTATATACCTTTAATCCTTGTTTCAAAAGTTCTACTCATCGACGATTTAATACTAATTAGGGGTCATAAATTGGCACCTTCAAACAATGCTGCTATAATCTTATTCTTCTCTTCCTATTTGTGGCTTTTATATATATAGTGGCAAGGAAATAGACGCACTTACTGTTACTAAGAATTCAGCATGTAATTTTAGACCACTGTTATACAAGATGTTGATTTGCATCCTAGTCAAATTCAAGGACGTTATTATGCTAATGATTCTCGACCCAAATCAACAATAAAATGGGTAGGTATTTTTTTAAATTTTTTTTCGTGTTTACTAAAATCCGTAAGTGTGAACCAGCCGTATTTAAACGCGGCCCGTCTGTTACTAGCCTAACCGCGCTTCACACACAAACGCAAACAAAACATCCATTCACAACGCATGCGTGATCGGTCGTTCGGGCGCCGCGTGCGCGGCCCCCCGCTTGCCCCCGAACCAACAGTGTGTTTGATGTCGCCGAAATGTGCGTGCGCGCTTCTCAGTTCTCGGTAAATTGTTGAGACGTCATTCGATACAAAGTGCAAGATGACGGACAATTACACTAATATCGAGTTGGTGGAGATGGTCCGCCTGTATGCCATCAGTGGAGACAGCCTACGTGGAGCCATCAGGATGTTCACGGAAATTTTTCCCGATCGGGAACCCCCATCACAGAGCGTCATGCTGGCTGCTACGCAGAGACTGCGGGATCATTGGCAGTTTGACGTTCCCCGGCATGCTCAAGCTCGCGGCAGCGTAGGTAGGCCTGCCTGTCGCCTTGCAGGAAGACATCCTGGAATACTTCCAGCGAGAACCACGGGCAAGCACGCGGGAGGCTGGTCGACGCTTTGGAGTGCACCACACCACAGTGTGTGTACGTGCAAGGATCATTAGTGCTTTCGACACTTTAAAACAAATGTGTTAGTGTTACTTAAACTAAAGGAAAGCCAGCTACGTCGTGCTCGATTGTGCCAAGAGTGTGATGGTGGCAACTTTGAACAACTCCTCCGGGTAACTTAAGTAGGTAGGTAATTTATTTATTTGTACATTTTGTAAAAACGTTGTTAGCTTAATCAATTTTATTAGTGTAAATAAGTTGATTTTAAATTTTAAACTACGCCAATAATACCTAATAGTCGAAAGTATCACCACCTACTTACACTTAACTAGCAAATCTTTCCATTTCCATCAAACCTAAAAAACATTTTTAAACTTAGTAGATCGGTACCTACATCAACTAAGGTAGGTAGGTATTATTGCCGGTCCTAAGCCCGTTATGTAGGAAAATTTCAAATCAACCAATTTAATCCACAAATAAAAACAAAATCATTACGAAAAGTTTAGGCTGAACGATAGCATTAGAGCAAAACGAACATTTTATTAATCATCTGATACCAGGTCAGTGAACTTTTCTTTGACGCACTAGTATTACTGTAATTAGTAAGATTTCCGTATTCTAATGATGCTTAAAAAGAGGTAATTTTCAAACTAAATTTATGACAATAATGTAGGTGATTTTCGAAATAAAATTAGGTAAAATTATTGCTACCGGTCGCTCAGGTCATTCATTGCACGGCGCTCGGTCGCGCACGCTTGAATTTGGTTCGTAGGTAAGACGTCGACACTCACGCACACAGCTGCATGCTGTGTGCGTAGTCGGGTGATTCTCTTTTATTTGTATTGAATTAAGGGTTTAATTCTGAAATACTGTTAAATTTCAACAACAAAAAAAAGCAGCGCTTATTAGTTAATGCCCGGTACTGTACTTTCAATTGATTATTTATGTCTTTCATGACAACTACCTGAAATTTGACGAGGATGCAAATCAACATCTTGTATAGAAAAGTGCATAATATATGGACCAACCAATTTTTTTTTTTAATTTGACGATTTTCAGCGCAGGGATCTCTTTCTGCCCTTGCCTCGGGCGGTGGCGCCTTCCATCTTCAGGCACCTTGTTGTTGCACTTTGGTCTAGCGGACATCGTGCATGTGGCTAATGATCCGCCCAATTCTAGATGAACCTGGTAGCCTTCTACTTATATCCATTGTGCCCATTTCAAAACGCAGCGTGGTGTTCTGAATTCTGTCCTGTCTTTTTACACCCAGAATGCTGCGCTCCATCGCTCTTTGGATATTTCCAAGGTCGAAGTTTTGCGACTCGGTGAGCGACCAAGTCTGAGCACTGTAGGTTCTTAGGATGTTTATGATGATATTTGTATCGTTTTGTGATTGGATTATGTTCCGCACTTCATGCAAACAGAGAACATAAATAGGAAGTAATACAATTGAATAGTTCTGTGTGGTGCCGGATGTAAAAGAATAGCACCATCCCATTTCTTCCCGTGGGTGTCGTAGAAGGCGACTAAGGGACTTACTAGAGAATGGGCAGCAGCGTTCTCTATGTTTTGTACCACCATACTGCGATCGCCAACACACCTGCCAAGCGTGGCGATTATGGCAAAGCCCCCCTTTTGGAGGAGGCCTATGTCCAGCAATGGACGTCTTTGGGCTGAAATGATGATGATGACAATTGAATAAAGATAATCAAGGGTAAACGCCCAGAGCGGGAGAAGTCATTTCTATACCTCCTAAGTATACTGAGTCAACTAACAAATTTAGGTATTTTTACATTTTCATATAAACGTACTATCAAGATTCACTAATGCAGTCGCATACTAAGGGCTATATTGCTATGAAGTGGCGGTCCAGGCCGTACCTACAGCTGTGTGTATAAGTGATGTATTAACACAAAACTCACCGCTCTACTCACACACTGGCGTTACTCTTTGTATTTTATACATACCGTCGGCGACGACAGACATGACCTTGGTCGGTTCATACCATTGCTAAAATTTACTTTTATAATTTGAGTTCCGGTAGCGTGCAGCGTATCGTCTTGGATTAAGAAACTCATAGGTCTGGGTTCAAATCTCGCGATGAAGCTTTAATTTTTCTTTTCAACAATCATCTTCATCTGTTCTTTTATTATTCGATTTATTAATATACCAGAATAATAATGTAACAAATTTGTTTTATTACTCGTATTGTTATTTAAATAAAGGTTTAACAATAATAAATGATTACAAAATGTTTATTCGTTATAACTTCATGAAGAATGTATAAAAATAACTAATAATAACTTCTTGTTAAAACAGTTTATTTTCTCATAAAGAACAATTTATTGAAGTAAATAAGCTAGTTGGTGAACTATGATAATCAGGCTATTGTATCTTAGTAATATAATAATATTGTGCTGATTACTACTGTGTGTCGGTACTCTAAATAAATCACAATATTCTACAAAAATCTACCCACGTAAAAGTAACAAATGCAGACAAGTTGTCACAATACAATTAAATGACTCAGTAGTACTACTTTTATTCTACTGCGAGTGAGTTCGTTTTAACTCAAACCTCAAAGTTAACAAATCGTATTTAATAGGACTTAAAGAGGTTATAGCTTAAGTGTTCATTTTCATTCCGAAAAGAAGATTGAAACTAAACCTCAAAATAATCCAGATTACGGATAAGACAAAATATTATTTGAATATTACTAAAATAAATAAATATTTGTAATTTATAACTTAATGTTAATGTTTTTTCCGTTAACTATGTTTTTTAAGCTGATTCTCGAGCTGGTTTTCCATGATGCCTTGTTTGCCATGAACCTTCTGCGTGGTGTGCACGGCGCACGGTTCGTTAAGATGTGTCGAATAATTCGGCAAAATGTCTTGTCGTTTTGAAACCACTTGTATCAAATTCGCTGAACGTGTGCCTGTTATAGGAGCTGGGGTCTTCCACTTTGCTTTCCACGGGCAAGGCTACCGCCTTCCTCATATCTTTTCACCCACCGACTCACAGTATTTCACTAAAACAAAAAAGGGGTACTGTTAGGCTACTAAGCAAAATACACACTTTATGTATTACCTACTATTTAGAAACAAAATTATTTAAAAGGGCAATTTCACATAGATATTAAGTTTATTGTTATTTTCATCGTTCTATAATCTAGGA
The DNA here is from genome assembly GCA_949987655.1 of Polymixis flavicincta. Classification (NCBI taxonomy): domain Eukaryota; kingdom Metazoa; phylum Arthropoda; class Insecta; order Lepidoptera; family Noctuidae; genus Polymixis; species Polymixis flavicincta. The sequence goes on along the minus strand of OX465188.1, from coordinate 22,801,135 downwards.
AATAAATTTACATTGAAATTTTATATATTTATTCTATTTAGACATTGTGATATTTATAAAACGTTTAAAAATAACTACAAGGATCAGCAGTTATACTTTAATTAAATAAATGTTTAATATATATTTAAATCATAATACTCACACTCAGTCCGGTTTCATCACATAGGTATTTGTGATATAGGTATTAAGTCCACTTTTATGCAGCGCAATAATATTCGCTTTCATTTCTATATTTAAATTTGCTTACATTTTAAAATGAATTAGAAGGACGCTAATAGATGAAACACACGTCACTAGCACACAATTATCAACCAACACCGTTCTATAAGTCGCGGTGAATGAGTCGTAAATCATTTAAATTTATTTAGGTTTCTGTGGGTATAATGATAAAGTTTTACGAGTTTAGTGAATAAGAAGAACAGAACAAGAAACTATACTCAAAAGTGATTTTTAAAACAATAAAAAGACTATCACACAGCGAGTGGGATTCGAAACCGCGACTCGCTGCGCTCAAACGCGGTAATCAAGTGCAATAACCGCTCAGCTATCACGCCATTTGCTTTAACGGTTGAATTTAGGAAATACATTCATTCGTAAACGTATGAGAGTGTGTGTGTATATAGTATTATAGCCTATAGAAATTGCTTATTATAAGAAGGTCGTAAGTTAAAGCGAAGTGTCAATCTATTGCTTTTTGAGATTGGGGCACCATTAGTGAGGGCTACTGTACATGTTATATCGTGATCTTAACGTTTGTGTTAAAAAAAAAGAACAATAATTACCGATATAATTTCACGTATTCTAAATCAATTTCAACATCAGTTAAAATCGTACATTGTAAACTGATCTAAATAACATCGTACCAGTGCCGTACATGTGTACTTCTTGCCCCGTAACTTGTCGGAAAAAATGCAGTGAGAAATTAACAGAAGATATTTGGCAAAGAATTTTTGATATGTTTTGGAGTATTGGAGACTACTCAAGACTATGGGATTTTTTGGCAAGGTATGCTGTAAGAGATGAAAAAAAAAACTGTGGATATAGAAAATTAAAAACGTCTTCATACTATTTCTTATTCCTTCCAAGCAGTCAAGGAGATAATATTGAAACTACAAAAATACCGGTTTGCAAGACCATGTTCTTGAGAACCCTTTCTATCAGTTTTAATTTAGTTTATACAGCTTTAGAAAAGTCCGATAAAGGAAATGGATTTATTGAAACAGATCAACGTGGTAGACATATTAATCATCCAAAGATTATCAATGAAGATATCGTTCGTAGTGTTATAGATCACGTTGAAGCATTTTCCCCTGTAGAATCACACTACACTTGCCAAAAATCAAGTAAAAAATATCTTGAGGCCTCTTTATCCTTCCCAAAAATGTTCAAGTTATATAACAAATGGTTTGATTCTAATAAATACTATTCAAAAGCGACTACGGTGAGACAATACCGAGATATCATTAGTAAAAATATCAATATTGGTTTTCATAAACCCAAAAAAAGATGTTTGTGAACAATGCAACATTTATGAAAATAACAAGGAAGTTACACAGACAGATAAAGAGAAGCATGAAGAGCATTTAAAAGAAAAAGAGAAAGCTAGGAAAATGAAAACAAAAGATAAAGAATCAGCGTTACAAAATAATGAAATCCTTACAGCAGTATTTGATCTTCAAAAGTGCCTTAATGTACCTCATGGGAACGTTAGTACTTTTTATTATAAACGGAAACTTTCTTTGTATAATTTCACAATATTCAATCTGGGATCTCGTCAGGGTTATTGTTTTTCATGGCATCAACAGACAGCAAGGAGAGGCGCTAATAAAATTTCCAGCTGTGTTTTCAAGTTTATAGAGGATACGGTGAGTAATGGTGTCAAAGATTACCGGTTCTGGTCAGACAACTGTGAAGGCCAAAATAGAAACAGAATTCTATTCTTAATGTACATGTTAGCTAGTTCGAAGTTTGTTATAGATATTAGTCATCGCTTTCTAGTTGTGGGTCACACTCAAAATGAAGGCGACAGTATGCACACTTTAATTGAAAGACAGACGAAAGATAAGATGCTTTATACGCCTGATCAATGGTATACAGCTTTTAGATTTGCCAAATCCGATGAAAAGCCATACAAAGTTACTGAAGTGTCTCAGGATTTAATTAAAAACTTTAAATCAAAGCTAAAACTTATAAAAAACTGGACAACTACCAACGATGGATCAAAAATGCCTTGGAATAAAGTAACGGAAGTACTAGTTAAAGCGGAATATCCATTTAGGCTGTTTTATAAAACGAGTTACCAAGATGATGCTTACAAGTGGATAGATTGTGTAAAGAAACCTTAAGCTACACGAATTCGAATTTGATTTCATTAAAATATAAACGATTTGCCTTCAAATCACTCTCCTATAAAATAACTATAATGTCAGTTGACTCATTATACTTAGGAGGTATCGATTTAATGATTTCCCATCAAGGGTGATTAATACAGAAGTATGGGAGAAAAAGATAATATATGTTATGCCAACCCCAAATAAATTGGGATAAGGGCAAGAGAATGATGATTTAGTCAATAGTTGACAATTTTATTTGCTCCCCCAAGCACCGTCACTGATGAGATGATAATGATGATGAATGCAATAAAAACTACAATCAAAAACTCAAATACATTTCCAGTCTATACAAACAACTTCAACTAAGATTTATCTCCAGCTTCTAACTCAGAATATTATTATTATTAAGATTTTTTTGAGAAAAGATCGAGGTAAACGTTGTTTGGTTCTTTCTTTATGATATAATTGGTATTGTTTTATAAATCATTTTTTAGCATACTGTAGTTTAAACATCTGCATAATTCGTCGGGGATTACACGAGTAGGTGTGATGTCATGTTATTCTTTTTAGAAATCCTTTGAACTTAATTACATTATCATTACCTGTACAATTTGATGCCAAAACAATCAAGCATGAATCTTGTGAGATTATTACAGCATCATAAAACGCATGGGTGTAATAAGCAGAGTACGATTTGTATCACAAAGCACTTCAACATAAATGCATATATACTAATCCCTGTACCACTACTATCCCCTGTAAAAGTAAAGAACAGGAATAGAACAAATACGAAATTGTAGTAAACATTAAAATAATGACGATGAAAACAACAAAAATACTTACACAATCTGGATTTTTGGAAAAGAAATGAAAAAACTTATCAATACTTGAACTTTGATCAAACTAAGGAAAAATGTCTCTGCTGTATCATATAATACCTGAAAGTTAAATTTAAAGCTATTTTATTTTCCGAAACTTATAAAACAGTCTTTTGAACAAAATTGTATTGTAGTATTCCAGTATTTGATTGTAAGCACGGCCCATGTTGTTGCAACGCAATGCATGACTGCCATTATTCAAAGAAAGTATTAATTTTGTGTTCCATTGTTCAACTTTCTCCGTTAGTAACCAAAACAAATAAGTAGCAAATGACATACCACGGAGGATGCGAATAAACAATATCTACATAAGTACATATCATGATATAGAACACGAAAAGTAAAATGACATTAAACCAATTTCTTCTGACAACCAAATCCGTAGTGGCGAAATTTTGAATTAATCTATGAACTTTTACAAAAATCACAATAAATTTGACATTGTCCTTTGAATGAACGAAATGGATGACAAAATTAATGACGAAACCCAAAGCATAGAAGAGGGAATCAGAAACAGTAGCAAAGTAGAGGAATTCGTCAGTCTAGTCAGACTTTCAGGCTTCTGACAATCCGTAACGACTGTAAAACATCCACAAATGGCAGCCGGGGCGTGCTTTCCGGGGCACGGAGGGTTCGAACCTACGATCTACAACCCTTAAGTCGCAGCTATTAGGTAGGCAGCTGACTAAAACCCACCCGTGTTCCCTCAGTTGCCTGTGCGCCAGGGGCAACGGTGTCTCTTTCGAACAACCCGCACTCCTGGCAGGCATTGGCTCTTGCGGACCCCACCAGTTGTTGCTGACATCTCTGACGGCGCGCGTGGAACACAACGCGCCGTCCCGCCTATCACTTTTCGGCCGCAGGGGATAGGGAGGGCGGCCAACGCTATACCGACACTCCTCTTCCCCTGCGGCCCCACCGCGTCCGCCATCAAACGGTAAAGGGTATTAGATGCTTTCGGAAAAGAATCCCATAGACATGTTGATCAGCTAAAGCCACGGATACGGAGTTCATTAATCTGTCCTTCTAGCCCTTTTTGTGAGAAGTCGGAGTCGCTGGCAGTCGCACGTGAACAGGAGGCGCCCGGTCCGAGCAGTCCTGGGAGCGACGTCACGGCCGCAGCGGACACACAGCATGAAGGCGAACCAGAGACGTTTGAGGACTGTGTAGAACAGTCAGGTCAGAGCCCGATACGGCCTTCGCTTACTCCTAAGCCGCCCTAGTCTCGTCCCATCCGTCAATGCCGCTTAAATAAGCCAGTTAGATATAAGTTAGATTAAGGTCTATGGAATATTTCGTTGTTTTTTTTATTATTATTTTATTTTTGTTCTTTTCTATGAAATTGTCAAATTCAGAAGATTAACATTCTTGATTAAAGTGTATAATTAAATAGGAAGGGGTTCTAGATTAAGGGTGGAGGTGTAATGTAGGGTAGGTTGTATGCGTGCCTATGAGTATGTGCCGGTCGGCCAGTGTACAATAAACCGCGTAACTAGCAACACGTTGTTTTACTCAAACACCTCACAGCTGAATACCAGTATTTTACATAGAGCGACTGCCTATCTGACCCCCACAATCCAGTTCTGGGTAATATGATACCCCTTGGTAAGACTGGTTGTCACACTTTCGGGTCTATGACGACCCGTAACGACTGTCAAAGATCCACAAATGACAGCCGAGACCAACGGATTAACGTGCTTTCCGAGGCACGGACCGGTCTTGGTATGTAAAGATGGTCACCCATCCACGGACCAACCGCGGCAAGCGTAGCTTAACCTGATCTATCGACCCGTGCAGCCATTGTTACTTAGCCAGAAGCCCCTCATTAGCATGCATTAGCATGTTAAGTAATACTTGGAAATACTTAATTTGAGTACCAAATAAATTTGTAAATAATATATTAGGTATTTATTATACATTGTATTTAGTCCTGAAAGTAGTTTGTTCAATTGACCACTGAATCGATTTATGTAAGTTTTAGGATTGGGTATTTTTTTCAAAAGTTATGAATTTTGAAAGTTAAAAAAAAAAAAATTGCAGCCTTGCATTCATCATCACCATCATCATTTCAGCCGAAAGAAGTCCACTGTTAGACATAAGCCTCCTCCAAACCGGGAGGGAATTGCCATAATCGCCACGCTTGGCAGGCGGGTTGGCGATCGCAGTATGGTGGTAAAATGCATGGAGAACGCCGCTGCCCATTCTGCCTTGCATTACAACTAACTATTTCTATGTTTTACGAACTGGATATCGTTTCGCTTGATAGAAACAGAGTTTTCCTTCAAGTAAGCTAACCTAACCAACAAACCTGAACTAACAGATATTATATACGGGTATAATTATTTGTTATTTGTATTAAACATACGGTCAAGATATTTTGTATAGAATTTGCAGTAAACAGCGTCTGATTTAGTTGAACGGTTTAGGAGATAAATTTACAATTAAAACGTATCTTGACATGAACTATATTAGAGATACACAATCTGTAGTAAAACAATAGTATAAGAAGTAATAAAGCTTGACCACTGTAGAGGTAGCTCGGCATCTATGATGAACAAGCCGCACGCTGTCATCTTTTTGAATGTTGCTCTTTGTGTTCGTAGGATGTCCTTGCAAACTCTTTTCTCCGCATCTGTGGAAATTAACATGGAAATTGTTATAAGTAGATGAGGCTTGCGTACATTTATAATCTTACTGGCTTTTGTTAAAAAAAGTAGCCTATGACCTTCTACATATACCAGGCTATATTTTTGACAAATTTCATGACGGTCGCTTCAACGGTTTAGGCGTGAAAGCGAAACAGACAGACAGTTTACTTTCGCATTTATAATATTAGTAGGTATGTACTTACTAGAATAATTAGTTGATTTTATTAGCATTACACAGGTACTCTGAACATCTCTTATTGCTGAATAGAATCTCTCACATTGGACGCTCAAGCTTAAAAGTATCACGATATTCTTCATGTTCCAGATTTGAGTAACAAACGGCATACTGACATACTGAAATAGTAACAGATTATTATTTTAGCTTGATTTACACTGGACCAATAAGAAAAAGGGTCGGTTAGAAAATTTTCAAAATTGCCTGACCAAGCTTTATGAAATTAAGACTGAATTAAAGAATATTTAATACCACTTTTAATTAATAATACAAAAAAAACCTTCTTTTTCCTGATAATTGCGTAAAACTGAAAATGTAAAATACTGGCCGTTTTTGAATTCAGTATAAAAAAATCAAATTAATTGTTTCGCGTTTGTTTTAGTTTTGCAATAAAAACGTTATAAATGTGGTGTCTCTGCCTTATAAATGTTAAAGTCATCATGTCGTTACCCCCTGAAGAATGTACCAGGAACCTGACATTGTTTGAAGACGGGCACAATCAGCGAAACACAGCGAGAACTGTTGGTGTGACTCTTACTACAGTTCAGCGAGTACTCCAGCGTTTCCATGAAACTGGATCCAATCTCGAAGATTAGGACCAGGCCGAATAAGGTGCACGACGACGCGGGAGGATCGCTGTATCGCGTCAATAATTTAAGGAAAACGCTTTCTTACGGCCGTTGAAGTAAAGCTGGAGCAAACAATCTGAGTCTGGATACAGTAAGGCAGCATTTGGCTAAAGCAAATTTAAAGCCATTAAGACCTGCAAATTGCCCAGAACTAGGAAGAGATCACAGAAACTCAAGGTTAAGTTATGGTAGAGAACACGAAAATTGGACTCTCAAAGTCTGGTCAAGAGTTATGTTTTCAGACGAGTCTTGATTCTGTTTACACAAGCACGATGAGAGGAAAAGAGTACACAGAAAACCGGAAGAGCGCTATAACCAAGCCTGTATAGAAGAAAAAGTACCATACGGCGGAGGCTGTGTTCAGGAGTGGGCTGGGATTTCTCCCGAAAGCCGCACTGAGCTAGTGGTGATAGAAAATGGAACTTAAACTGCATAAAAATATGTCACTGAAATTCTGAATGACTACGTTGGTCTATTTTTAGTAAGCATGGAAGAGAATGCCATTTTTATGCAAGACAATGAGGACGGGCCACATACAACTCAGATAGTGTTTGCCTATTTTCAAGAAGTCGGTATCACATACATGGAGTGGCCAACATGCAGCCCCGACCTAAACCACATTGAGCATACATGGGACGAACTGGGACGACGTGTACGTCAGCGGAATCCGCCGCCAATCACGTTACGTGATATGAAAGAAGCTCTAATAGAGAAATGGCAGACTATTCCAAAGCATCGCCTCAAAAAACTAGTAGAAAGTATGCCAAATCACATATCAGCAGTATTGCGAGCTCGTGGAGGCAACACAAAGTACTAAAATACGTGCAAACGGTGTGTAACCAATATACATTTACGAAAATACTGGAAAAACTACCCATTTTTATTTATATCACATTAATATTAAAACCAAAAAGCTTGAATTCAGTTTATTTTCGTTTTTATTTAGGCAAATTAAAATATTTAGTCTTTATTTCATAAAGGTAGGTCAGGTACTTTAAAAAATTTAAAGATTTTCTAACCGACCCTTTTTCTTTGAGGTCCAGTGTATAAACGAGTTGTACTTTTTAGCCATCGCACACTACCGATGAGGCGTTGCAATGCCTGTCCTTTTTTGCAATTATAATAAAAACACTCCAATAAGTTACCACTAGTTTACTTGATTCTGACAATGACAGTGAACCGAGTACTTACTCTAGGAATACCTTCGGCTATCAAACTTTTAACAGTCAAAGCTGCAGCGACGTTCCGCAAACTATGGTAACTTGTGAGTATCGTATAAATTGAATCTGAAAATTTGAAATAAATGTAAACTGAATCGTATAAAAATATGATCTAAATAATGTAATTTAAGTATTATGTAATATATTACTCGAATTATTGTGAATGAGAACTTTATTTTCTAGTTAGTTTTAATGATTAGTCTGGGAGTTTGAGTGCGCGGGTTACCCAAATGAAAAGGCCATTTTTTATCGCTCTTTAGTTGAGCTACACGATTACTGACAAATCCTTGCACTGACTGGACAGGCCCACTCAAATCTGTTCTTCTGGTTCGTGACTCAAAACATTACAAGACCGAGACTGTGAACTCTGAGTTTGTTTCGGCTTTTGTTCTAAAACTAGTCGGATAGGTTACGCCAACCTCGTCTAGGTTTTTATTTATGATTGACGTATATTTACATTGAACATTTTAATTATTTTATAACTGTTAATTCTATTGAAAAATAAACTTACCATGTGTTGAGATGTCGTCTCTATAATCATGTAACTGTCTTGTATATTATTATATACATTAAACATAATATTCCAGAACTCTTCAGTTTCTCAATCCCCAGTGCTTCTTGAATTTTGAACTTTTTCAATCCACACACGAAGAAATTTCTCTAATAATTTCAATATCAACACAGCACACACGACATTGAAATCAAATATAACTGTGGCAAATGACAACATTACATCCACAAAAGTCACTCGATCAAAAAGAAACCATGAAGTAATTACAAAAAAAATACAAAATAAATTTAGGATGATTAAACAAGTCCAGTTGCAGACAATAAAATATTTGAGTTCGTTGCTATTAATTTGCAGGAATTCAAAGCACGTGTTGGATTCTAAGGACCAACAAGATATTGTAGTAGCTCTGCATGATGTTGGAAACGCTGTTTATCAAATCGCCAATCAACGAAATCAAGAAATCAAATGTTATGTTTAAACAATAGTAAGCACTGGTAAAACCCCACCAATCTTTACTTATTTCTATGATTAAAGTGGTCGTGTGATGTAAGCAAACACACCGAAATATGATCATGAAAAATATTCTGATGTAGTTATAAAGGTAAGTATTAGAAGTGATAACATTGTCACGAATTGAATACTTCGCGCAGATGAAAAGACGTTGCAATAGATTCAACGGCCTTAGTATTGATTGTAATTCTATTGTAATCACGTGATTAAGTACTATTACATTAGATGATACGACATGTTGTACATTCCCTATTATATAATTGTTTCTGTTGATTTTGAAACATTTTTTGTAATACATGTCTGTTAAACTGGGCAGGTTGATGTAGTTTGTTTGATATGAAATGTAGAAATTAATCAATGGGTTCGAAATTGAGTAAATACTTCAGTAAATTGCGTTTAATATGAACCTCATATCTTTATTTGATTGTAATTCCTATTTAGTTGCTGTTGTCGTTTATTTGAAAGCACCTGTTATGGTTTTAAGGAAATGAATAGTGATGGATTTACAGGATAGCAACTGGCAACACACAAGTTAACAGTAGAAATTCTAATTACTCGTTTTAACTACCATATAGATTAACATGACCACTTCAATACCTTTATTAATATTTTACTAAAGTTCTTCAACGCATTAAAAACGACTCACTTTTTATAAAGGATTACTAATTGTTTGGTTGTGTTAATTACTTACTTTTGTATCTATAGACTCCAGTTCTTCTGACTTAACAGACAGCTGTGCTGCTAGAGAGTATGTTGCACTACTTCTTCTTTCCAGGTAAAAACCTAGGAATTGGTGGACTTTCAGTCTAGTTTGGATTAATGACTCAGTTTTTTTTTCTTTTAACAGTAGACAGACTTGCAAATTTACAATATTTCAGCCGAAAGACTGCTGGACATGGACCTCCCCCAGGCTCCTCCACTTCGACAGGTCTTGTGCTTCCTACATCCAGCGGGTACCCACGGCCTTCATAAGGTCATCGGTCCACTTTGTGGGAGGCCTTCCCACTCCACATCTTCCGGTACGCGGTCGCTACTCCAGAACCTTTCGGCCCCATCGGCCATCTGTTCTACGAGCTTCTGTGAAATTCTTCGGGCTATGTCGGTTGCTTTGGTTCTCCTGCGGATCTCTTCATTTCTGATTCGATCGCTTAGGGAAACTCCGAGCATAGCCCTCTCCATTGCCCTTTGGGTGACTTTAAGTCTTCTGATAAGGCCCATTGTCTCTGTACCATAGGTCATCACTGGCAACACACTAGTCAAAAAGTTTCGTCTTGAAACACTGTGGTATTTGGGATGAGAAGCTTCCCGAATGCTGACCAGCCGATTCGGATTCGACGATTGACCTCTTTCTCGAAGTTGGACTTACCTAACTGGACAGTTTGTCCTAGGTAAACGTACTCGTCAACAACTTCGAGTGCAGCGCCTCCGATCGTCATGGGAGTGGGTGTTACATGGGCATTCGACACGACCTTTGTCTTTTCATGTTCATTTTAAGACCCACTCTTTCGAAAGCTCTACTGAGGTCATTGAGCATTGCACTGAGGTCCTCCATGGCCCCATGACGACTATATCATCGGCAAATCGAAAGTGAGTGATGTACTCGCCATTGATGTTGATGCCAGCCCCTCTCCAGTCTTGAACCTTGAAGACATCCTCCAATGCAGCGGTGAATAATTTCGGAGACATAACATCTCCCTGTCTCAAACCTCGCTGCAGAAGGATAGGTTTCAAAATACGGTCCTGGAGTCGGACTGACATAGTGGCGTTTTCATGCAGAACCTTCAGCACCTCGATGTACCGTTTTACACTCAGTGATTACTTTAACTCACACACTGACTTATTACTTGTTAATATTCTAGAAAAATCGTATATTTACTCTTACAATGTTTGTAAATATTTGAGCACCATGTATCAATCATAAAATTAATTTATCTGTATTGCTTCAATAGCATTTTTTTTAACTTATTTTGGTATAGTAATTTCATTCTGGGTGCATCGTTTTCACACATAATTATATAATGAATGTAATTTGTTAAATTGTATTTTAAATTATTTTAAAAGAGTAACGGTGGAGTTTCTTGCCCGTTCTTCTCCATACGAAACTACATTTTGGAATGGGCGACTAGAATCAATTCTATTTTAATGTAAATGTTGTCGTTCAAAAGTGCCTTTTAAGTGCCAAATTGAAATAAATCCTTCGACTTTGACTTTTGGGGGGTTTTGCCATAATCGCCACGCTTGGCAGGTGGGTTGGCGATCACAGTATGGTGGTAAAATGCATAGAGAACGCTGCTGCCCATTCTCTAGTAAGTTCCTTAGTCGCCTTCTACGACACCCACTGGAAGAAATGGGATAGTGCTATTCTTTTACGCCCGGCAACACACACGGGACCTCCAGTATATAAGTATATAAATGTTATATGTAGAGAGGGGACGACTATGACTTTGGCCGACTAGACGACTAGCTGACTAGTCGGCTGCAAAATGGTCGACTTATCAGCCGACTAGTCGTCTAAGCCGATCATTGTTTTCGGTTGATTTCGGGTGACTTCAGTAATTTTCGTGACTACGCTTTCGGCTCCTAAGTGCCGCCGGTTTCCTCACCTTCCGCCTGACGCAGGTCCTCACCGGACACGGTTGTTTCGGGAGGTTCCTGTTTCGGATAGGGCGGGAGGAAACGCCCGGGTGTTTCCATTGCGAAGATCGCCCTGAGGACACGGTGGAGCACACGGTGGCGGTCTGCCCGGCTTGGGCGGAGCACCGCCGTGTCCTCGTGGAGGCGATCGGCGGCGGCAATCTCTCGCGTCCGGCCCTGGTCCAGGCCATGGTACGGAGCGAGAGGGCATGGGGAGCCGTCACCTCCTTCAGCGAAGCAGTGATGCTCGCGAAGAGGGAGGCGGCGCACGTGAGGGAGAGGCAGCATATGCGCCCTCGCGACCCCAGCCGCCGCAGGATACGGAGACGCCCTGGGCATCGGGAATCCCAGGCCGATTTCCGGCCACCGTAGGCATGGGCTTGCGGACGGCGAGTAATGGGTAGCTCGCTGTCCGGTAAGGACCAAGCCCAAGTCGACGGCGCGTTGTGTTCCACGCGCGCCTCAAAGAGATGTCAGCACAAAAAGGGATGGGACCCGCAAGGGTCGATGCCTGCCAGGGGTGCGGGTTTGTTCGAAAGAGACACCACAGCCCCTGGCTTAAGGGCTACTGAAGGAACACGGGTGGGTTTTAGTCAGTAAAAGTCTGACACGCCCTCCTGCTCCACCCAGAGCGGGAGAAGTTATTTGATGATTTCCCACCCAAAAAAAAAAAAAAAAAAAAAAAAAAAAACGGCGACCAGGCGGAGTTGTCAGGACATTTTTTTATTTAGTTTGCATTTATTCTATCATTGTTTAAGTGCGAGCCGGCACTTCTTCCTATCCTATTCTAGATTGTGTTCTTATCATCTTTATGCTGATGATCTTCAACTTTATACAGCTGAGCGGGTAGAAGATTTATCAGACGCTAAAGAAGATGTAAACCGAGATTCGGATGCAATCAAAAAGTGGTCTGATAGTCTTGGGGTGTCAGTAAACCCCTCAAAGTGTCAGGCCATTGTAATTGCCAAAAAAATATTCAAGACAGTGTTGATTGAGACGTCTCGTGAATACGTTACTAAATCCTTCCTCCTTCAAATCACTGTATAGCATTGTTATAGATTGGATTGTTATTTGTAAATTTTGAAATGTATTAATTCTGTTTGTATTATCGATACTTGTTTTCGAATCAATGGCTCTCAACTGCGTAAACGTAGTTATGGCATTTTTTAAACATCGAGTTGGTGTTTTTTTTTGAATGAAAAGGCTCTTTTAAATTGATTGATAGATTTGACTGAACTTAAATTTAAAATGTCGAACAAATTGTTCATTTCCTCTACGAATTCGGCTGTTGCTCTTACTTCTTCAGGTAGACTCTTTAGAAATAAAAATAAGTTTAATGCAGCAGAAACAGCGTTACTAAATACTTGTGCGGCGGCACATTTTACTCTCTTTTTCTGAAAATTGTTAGGTGTGATAATTATGTGCTTCAGTAATTTTTGGAATCAACTTTAATTTTATTCTCACTGTTTTGAATATGTTTCAATACGTTTCCAAGAAATCTTTTTGCCATCATATACAAAATCGTTTTTGAGCAAGTTGTTTCTAATACATTTGACTAAATGTGTGTTGAACTTTAACGCTTACAATTGTTTTTCCTGCCGACTGTGTAACAAGACAGTGGTCAAGCCAACGCTTACACCCGTGTGCGTCACTGATAAAAGTGTAAGTTTGCGATAACAAGCTAAGGTAATCAATATCCGCACACAATAATTCTTGCTCATTACAAAAACTAAGAAGTTCGTTACAAAATGACTCACCCGGATGCGCGTTGAAATCTCCCAATACAAACACTGATTCAACATTACTATTTTGTATGATAGAATACATTTCACTGAGACATTCCGTAAATTGTGGTAAGTTATCACTACAGTCAGTTGGCATGTACATATTTACAACCATAAAATCTCGATTATTTATCACTACATTTACATTGCACCACAGACACGTTATCAACAGAACTTGTTCGCCACAATATGGCAAGACCTCCGTAAGGTCTACCTTTACAAATACCAGCTGAAGTGTCCGCTGAAGACTTCGCGGTGTAGCTGAAGTCTTGATCTATATTTTCCAGAAAGGATAAATCATGTGGATATAACCACGTTTCTTGTAACAAAACAATGTCAGCTGTTTTGCATAGTAATCGCACACAGTTAACAGATATCTTAATATTTATGCAGTTGAATGTTATAATACTCAATTTTGATTTACTATCCATTAATTGCATTATTTATATTATTAATTTATATTATTATTTATATTTAATTATATTATTTCCGAGAGGGTTGTACCTCTCGGAAATAATATTATGCTAGAGGTTGTTTTCAGTTGACTATGATGCCTCGGAGCATAATCACACAGGCATGAGCTATTTCAGGCGTAAATTCATCATTCATATTATGAAGATCAATAATTTCGTTTCTTTTAGTGTCATATAATAGTGTATATGTCGTTTGATAACTATTTCATCTAAACACAGAGTACAACACGTGTATGTGGTCTATTGTTTCGCTTATTCTCTTATTATTGATCGAAGACAATACTTTGTATAGCGTCGGAAAAAGGATTATTGGTATAAAGTTGCCAATGGCATGACCCTCACCTTTTTTAAAGAGTAAGTTTAGATTTGGACCATTGCGTAATTATAGTCACCGTTTGTAAGATTAAACCTAGATTAGATTAAATAAGTGCGCCAGTCGCGTGATCAGGAGGGTTACACCGTACATTATTGTCTCGTTTGTGACTTAATCTGGGCCTGGGCTTTTATCCAATTTTAATCTCCATATAGCTTGAAGAATTTATGCAAATAACATCAATCGATTGGATTTTATCTTCAATACTCGTCTGCAGTGTCTCCATATTATCCAGAATGTTTTCACTATTAGGAAGCTGTGCATCTAATTTGGCGCTGTATAAGTCTCGGGGGAAGTTAGTTACAACATCGATGATTTTATTACGTTTGTATAATGTTCTCCAGATCTTTCTCAGACTCTTAGCTCACTCGAAGTTCGTCCATGGGTATTTTTTACACATGGTATTTTTCTATAGTATTAGCCCTGTGGCTTTGTAATCAATTTTGAAATTGATTGTGTATTTTTGGAACATTTTACGTGTGAATTCAACTCCAGCTTGACTGTTTATTTATTATTATCCAATACTTAATGTGATCATTAATGCAGTTTATGAAATGTCAAATCCGTACTACCATACAAAATATTATACTTTAAACTAATATTATAAACGCAAAATTGAGTCTGTTGGTCTATTCGTTTGTATGTTACCTTTTCTATGTTTAACAAAATAAATGATTGATTGATTGATAATTCCATAAAATTTTCCAGATACAAAAAGTGTCTAGATCAGATATAAACAATACTTAAAAAATATCACAAGGTATACATTAATGTCAAATACTTTTAAAAAGGACTATCACTATAATCTAGGCTACTAGAACAACAAGGTGGTTCATTATTACGTTTATCTTGGTGATGATAACATCGGTACATGTAAACAAAGCAATCTACTTTATTCTTTAGCCTTTAGGGCTTTTAGGGAGAATATTTTTTAGTTAGTTAGTTTAACAATGTTCCTAAAACGTGAAATTATTCCAGAGTCCGCATTTCAAGTCCTACCAAATAATCGACTCGATTTAGAAGTTAAAAAAATTGCGTTATCTTTTAACTATGCTCTTGGCATTTTTTTGTTTTCAAAATATAATGTTCATGATAATCATATTTATCCTAATCAAAACATATGTCAACTACTACATTCATTCTGTCGTATGATATTTTTTAATTCGATATGTGTCGTTCGGATGTACGCAACAATATCCACTATTATTAATGCAAAAATGGTAAACACTACTAGTATTGATGTTTTCGTCTTTATAATTGTTATAACTTTATTTTCCATAGTTTATGCTTTCTGTTTCACAATGATGTTCATTCTGGACATTGTGCACAAACACAATAACGTGTCTCTTATTCTGAAGATCCAAACTATCCATAAGAGCATCGATTTCAGTAAGAGTATTAAAAGTTACATTATGTGGAACTGGATTTCAATATTAATTATTATCTGTATAAATATGATTATACTTGCGAGTTTTTACATATCACTTAATTACTCCGATGTCGATGTCGTGAATCGAAGTCTTGAGATTTATGCTGATTTGACGTTTGTCGTATTTGATATCAATTTAGTCATTGCCATTCGAGTTACGATACTATTAATAAAATATCTTGAAGAGTGGACTAAAGAGATCCAGGTGATGAATAATGAGAAGGAAAACGATGAACAATGTGACAAGCTGGTTGAAATATACCAAAATATTTTCAATGCCTACAATCTGTATAAAGCAATTTTCCAGGTATTGGTGAGTTTCAGATTACTATAGAACCTTTGCATCTATAGTTATTTATTACTAGTGGTCGCCTAGTGGTCGAAATTCAACCATGTTTTTTTTTTTAAATTGATCTAATTTATTTCTGATATCCGGGAGGGCGACCAGCAGTCCCAAGGTGGTGTCGGGTTTATTTATTTATTTAAACATCTCGCGCACAAAAAGGTACAAAGGTGGACTTAATGCCTTAGGCATTCTCTACCAGTCAACCAAGGGCGGTGAAGAGATTAAATGGCTGGTGCTTAGGATGAGAGGAAAAATGATTTAAAAAACAATACAAATTATATTATAAAGAATAATAAATACGCTTGGTACATAAATAGCTTATAAACTTATAATACACATACAAGCATACATATTTACTTTAATATATACTTATAATATAAATATATATGTACATAATTATACATTATCAATACAGAGATGTTTTGATGACTCTACGCTATTCGTTCTGAAAATACCTCTGCAATTTCCGCTGAAATGCATACCGACTAGTGGCCATCCTGATATCGAGAGGAAGCGCATTCCAAAGAAGAATGGACTGAATATGAAAAGAAGAATGAACAAAGTCAGAAGTATGAGAAGGACAAAGTAGAAGAAGATTGTTAGAAGAACGCAGATTCTTAATGTGAGAAGAACATAGATATTGAAAATGAGACACAAGAAAAGATGGAGGTGTAGGAGAACTGAGAAAGGAGAAAAGCGTAGTCAAAGCACGTAAACATCACATTTGAGTTCAGACCTATAGCTCGATATAATATGGTCATATTTCTTAAGGTTAAAAATGAACCGGATACAATTATTGAGCAGTCTGTAGAGCTTATCCAACAAAACCGCATTCAAATCGAAGTAGCACACGTCACCATAGTCAGTAATAGGTATGACGGTACCATTGAAAATAAGTGGAGGAAGAGAGCTAAGCGTCACCCGGATAGGGTGACACTTAGCTATCATGCGACTGCGCTGACTATCATGCGCAAGCTTCCAATTACAATAGCCTGACACTTTGAGGGGTTTACTGACACCCCAAAACTATCAGACCGCTTTTTGATTACAACCAAATCTCGGTTTACATCTGCTATAGCGTCTGATAAACCTTCTACCCGCTCAGATGTATAAAGTTGAAGATCATCAGCATAAAGATGATACGAACACCGAAGACAGTGAATTATAAAATTAATGAAGATGGAGAATAATAATGGAACACCAGCATCCAGATCACGCTAACTCGACGAACTCTCGTCAATGCGAACCGACTACTGACGTCCCCGAAGATAAGAAGAGAACCATTCCAGAGCCTCAGGCGAAACCATAAAATGAGAGAGGATAGTAAGAAGAATATCGTGGCTGACGGCGTTAAAGGCATTAGAGAAATCAATTAATACCAGAACGGTAACCTTGGTATTCTCCATGACTTCTCTAATGTCACCAATCACTTTAAGGAGAGCGGAGGATGTACAGTCACGAGCAATAATATGTAAACGCTTACCAACTTTTAAAAGTGATTTTCTCCACTTTTACTCATTGTAATCTTATTTTATTATGAAAATAATATTTTGGAACCCACACTATAATGAAATACCCAAGTTATCTCAAGGTTGCAATCGCTATTTAAAAGAAAATCGCTTATGAATTTGGCGATGTGTATACATATTAATGCTCGTGACTGTACTGTGCCCAGACCTGAATCCAGACTGATAAGAGCTAACGAGGTTGTTCCGGTGAACAAACCCCGTAAACTGCTTGTGTACGCAGGCGTCAAGCACTTTAGACAGAAATGGGAGAATGGAAATGGGGCGAAAGTGACTGGCTAGGGTGGGATTTCAAATTTTAGGGAGTGGGTGGACATGGGCCATACGCCACAGAGATGGGAATTGTCCGGAATCAAGAGAAACGTTGATGATGTGGGTAACCGGAGGGAGAAGGCTATCCAGGATCCAAACAACCATACTACGACTAATGTCATCATAGCCCACAGCCTTGGATTTGATGGAAAGGATGATCTTTTTAATTTTGTCCAAGGTGACCGGAGCGAAGTGAAATGGTTCTATGATGGGGCTACCTAAGCCAGTAATGAAATCAACCGTCTGGGATAACACTTGGGAATTCAAATGACACGTATTGTATTATATACACATACGACTTCCAGCCTCCCGAACAAGCCCGGTTCCGTAAAGGCTAAATTTAGCACAGTAGACCACACACATACACTGCGGCAGATTATACAGAAGACCGAAGAGTATAATCTGCCTCTCTGTTTAGCGTTTGTAGACTACGAAAAAGCCTTTGATTCGATCGAGATATTGGCTGTACTGCAGTCCCTCCAACGGTGCTAGATCGACTATCGGTACATCGAGGTGTTGAAGTGGCTACATAAAAACGCCACTATGTCAGTCCGACTTCAGGGCCAGACCTCGAAACCTATCCTTCTGCAGCGAGGTGTAAGACAGGGAGCCGTTATCTATCCGAAACTCTTCACCGCTGCACTGGAGGATGTCTTCAAGGTTCTGGACTGGAAAGGGGCTGGAATCAACATCAATGGCGAGTAAATCACTCACTTTTGGGTTGCCGATGATATTATTGTCATGGCTGAGACCATGGAGGACCTCAGTACAATGCTCGATGATCTCAGTAGAGCTTCCAATAGAGTGGATCTTACAATGATGAAGATGATAATACATTAACGTTAATACTATAACTAATGTTAATAAATTAGAAATCATCTTCATCATCATCACATAAAAATATGAGCTTTCTGTACTCCTTCTCATATTCCTCCGTCCGCGTAATTTTTGTAAAAAGGGGTACAAAGCTCATATTATACATATTAACAGGTACTATTTTTTATCGTCGTTGTTTACAACGGTATAAGTATTTTTTTACAGACAATGTGCCACTCGGTGGATGCGTTTTCCCGACCCCTATTTTATTTGGAGGTAACGTTTCAATTCGTGAAAGAATTCGGAAGACTTGAAGATTCAGTAAGTCTTAAAGTATTTCTTTGTCTCCCAGGAGTATCGAAATTGCCTTGAACAGAACATTGTTAATGATAAGAATAATGTGATGTCTTATTTTATAGTTAACGTTTACCGGCCTCGCCACATATTCATGGCTCGTGAAGACTATAGTACTTGTGGTTATACACAGCATATACTGTGAGAGGTTTTATATAACTTTTGAGGAAGCTGGGACGGCGTGTATACAGCTTATGAAGAACGGGAATTGTCCAAGTAAGAACGATTTGGCAAAAAAATAATATTATCTTGAAAATTTCCTCTGCAGATGAAAATACTATATTCGTCCAGATTTAACAAAAATGTATGCTCTATGTCGAAATGTAACTATGCTAAACCTTCTATTACAGAGAGTCAAAAACGTCTTTGTAAGAACGTGTTATTGAAAAATCGGACATTCAATAAGATGACCGCGTGCGGACTGTTCTACATAGACGCTACGCTACCAATATATTTGGTCGGAATTCTCACTAAATACGTTATTGTTCTGCTGCAATTTAATTTTCTGTAAATAGAGTATTTGGTTGAAATAAATATAGCTTGAAGACGATATTGACGTATTTCATGCCCTTATTGCTTTCTGCGACCTCTTTCAGGCATCCTTGGAATACACAGTGGCTACTTGGACATACAAATGGGGTTGTCATTAGTGCAAAATATAGATACATAGATATATATTATACACACATATATTTGTGCTGTATCATAGATACTTATATACACAAATACTAAAATATATAAGCAATGAAATAAATGATTACTGCAAATTATTACAGTTAAGTGAACAAGATTTGTTATCTTGTTCACGTAAGTGTAATAATTTCCAGCATTTTTTTTTCAAACAGTAATGTTTCTTCTCGAGTCTCTCAAATATAAGTAAAGATTGGGCGCGTCTTATTTGAACAGTGTATTCAATTTGATTCTTGGTTTGACAGTGTATTCAATTTGATTGTAGGTTCGACAGTGTATTCAAATTGATTTAGGATGCATAATGACACAAGCAATTTTAAAATTATAATTATTGCGTAAAAAGAAACGCTTTGAGGTTTTTGGTGCTATGCCTTCTTAACCTTCTATAGCAGTAGAGCCGGAAAAGTGGAAAGAGAAAAGGGAGGGAGGAAGGCCTTTGCCGTGCAGTGGGACAAAACATGAATATAATAAAATAAAGAATGGCAAATTGACTGGCAACTAAAATTGTCCTTTTATTCTTTCTATTTAATTACAACTGTCATTTTGACAGTCGTCAAGGAACAATCACACACCAGCAAATTACCACAACGACAGTCGTTATGCAAATTGACCTAGGGTGCAGATTTACTTGAAAATTATCTTTATGACTGTACATCAACATACAGCCACTGGACCAGGCAGTCTTGGGAATACCGTATAGCTCTTTATTCGTACCAGGGCTTTAGTAAATAAACAATTAAAAACCACGCACAGAAGATACGGACACAAAGTTTAGCCAAGTATACAAAACTTATTGGGTTCCCATAGTTTTGCCTGAGGGTCCAGATAAAGGTGCAGTCTATCCAGGATACTGATAATTTTACAGTCAAACGTGTATGGGGCTGACATAAGCTATCGAAAAGTTTATGTCTGTCCTGTTGAAAGCCGTTGTAGAAATTCGAAACGATTTTAAATCGATTGCCACTTATTTAGGAGTTCTAGTCCAGGAGACCACTATAGTGGTCGTTACCGCCTGGTGTGTGAGATCCCTCAATACACAAATTTAATAAAAATGATTCCTAATTAATCTGAGACAAATCGAACTGTAACAGAGCAAGCGTGTAGATGGCGACAACGCTAAATATTTCTAAGGGTAACGTTGCGTCAATTACAGAAAAACCGAACTCGTTCAACTTCTCGAACGATGTCATCTGTTGGCGTTGGATATTCTTGCATATTCTTCTTTGTGAATCTGTGAATGAAAAAGTAGGGTGACTTAGCCGGTTTTCGGCCATTTAAGCGAACGTATGACTTTGTGACGATTTTTCTCGTTGATAATAAAGCGCAGATTAGTTTCTTAAATATTTTTGAACTCGAAAGTTAACGTAGATTTGATATTTTTAGACCTTTTACTCGTCAACGTCATATTAAAATTATTAAAAACGTAAATCTCTAAAAATAGTGATTTCGCCTGTTTTCGGCCACCTCTGTCATTTTCCGGCCATAGTTTTGCTAGTTTCCGGTCACGAATCTACTATTTCAAAAATGATCTCTATTTGCTATCTTGTAGGTTCTATAATGCATTTCGAAACAAACAAGACTATGAATCAACGATTTTAATTAAAATGTTCAAAACATCAAACATTTTCATACATAGTAGTAGGAACATAGGTGTAAAAAATATTGCAAAACAAAAATAATTGATATTATGGAAAAATGTCTAACTCGTGATCAACATCCTCTTCTTCAATAATAACTCTAATGTCGTTTTCCTTATTTATTTCTTTAATATTTTCGAAATCACTCTTTATAATATATCTATCAGTCTCATTTATAACCTTATTAATCATGTCACAGTCATTTATAAAATTAGTCTTCTTAGTATTGATTTCGACATACTGATCAATATGATGACTGTTTGTTTTTTGTTCCTTGTTAATTTCGTTTTTGTCTTCAGTCTGTTTACTCTTAGGGATATTAAGTATCGTTTTGTTCTTATTAACTACTTTCTGTTTTTTTGGTTTCGGTTCACATTTTTTTTGTTCTCTTTCAACTTTTCTCTTATTTTTTTCATCTATCTTATGTTGTTTTTCTTTTTCCTTGATATTATGAAAATCTCTCCAAGCTTCTGAAGATATGGCACTAGGAAATTTGTTGATATTTCTCTTTGTAGTTAAAACTCCGGTTGGACTAATGGGAAATCTTAAATGTTTTTTAAATGGATCAATTTGCAACATGCACGAAGTATTTATTAATATATCATTATCAGGATTCACGTTATCATTATTATGATTGATCACATTTTTTGGACACGACGGCGACGGGTGAGTGTACACTTCAGCTACTGTGATTACCTTTGACGCAGATGCTACACACTCACTTTGTAGAGGTTGCAATGACTGTGCTAAATCATACTCTTTATCTTCTTGAGGAATCTCTTCTAAAGTAATCTGTGTTGCAGTTGAGTCCTCTAAGTTTATGTCGGCTATTTTTAAAACAGAAATGTCACTTAGCGATACGTATGCTCCAATATCAGGAATTGAGATATCAAACAAAGAATAGTCTTCATTAACACCACCACTTCCTGTAGTATTGACATGTGCTTTTCTTGTCAAATTATCATGAACATTGATTTGTTCAGGCGTCTTGAACGTAGAAGAATTAACAACTTCAGTTGATTTACGTGGTGTTCTGGAGGTTGACCGTCGATTTTTACTGATGGATGATTTCGCCAACTCTATTTCACTGCAGACTGTATCTGGATCAATACCTTTCTTCACTAAATTTTCTTTTATTGAAACAACCACTTTTATTGCACTTGCGAAATCTCGTTCCGTTAACCCGCCTGAGGATAATGATCTCTTCTTCCTTCTTTCTTGAAAATCCTTTACGCATTTTGTGAAATCTACTCCATCTACATCGAAGGGGAATAGCCCACACTTTCTGAATCCGTTCTTAATAGTTTGTGTCATATCTACATCTAGGGTTTCCTTAAATACTTTACAAAAATTTGTCTTCGTCACGGTTTTATTGAGGTTTTCCGGTTTGGCCTGCCAGTTTCTTAAAGTTTTTTTCCATTCTTGTTTTAAAGGTCTAAATACACTTACATCGGCTGGTTGCATAATGTGAGTAGTATTTGGTGGTAAAGCTTATAAAACGATGCCATTTTCATCACAAAAAAGACTTAGGGCCATCGACATATGTGATTTATGCCCATCTACGAAAAGAATTACTGGTTTTTTTATATTATTCTTCACTAACCAATCATTAAAGTCATTAGCAATATATTCGTAAAATACATCTGAGCGCATCCAACCTGATTCAGTTTTGCCTATTATCCAACCTTCTGGCATATTTTCCACAACCGCTTTTGGAGGTCTAATGTATGGAAACACCACAAGCGGAGGGCATACTTTCCCCGATGCAGTCATCATTATTAAAACCGTAAGTGTTTCTTTTTCGTTGCCTCTTTTAACAACGTAAACATTTTTGTAACCTTTCGGGGCTAACACTTTACCTGATTTTGGACATAGTGAAACCCCAGTCTCATCGCCGTTTAATATTCTCTCAGGATCTTTCATAATGTCTGCAATTCCTCTTTCAGTCAAAAAATATTCAAGATCTGTAAACCATTTTCTGATTGAGCTCTCTTTTACCGCTTCCCTGGCTTTATTAATACCTTCAGGTTCACGTACGCTAATCTCTGGATGCCTTCTAAGAAAACCTTGGTACCATGTTTGTCCCGGTCGCCCTTCTGGAAACTTATCTTCTTTTCCAATATCTTTTATTAACTTTGTAACTGTTTCCAGCAAGACCTCTTTCGTTACAGGAATACCACATTTTGTTAATTCTATAATCCAGTCCACAACCTTTTTCTCTCCATCAAGGCCTAATATAGGCTCTGGACCAACTTTTCGAGGCTGTTCTTTAGATCTACCCGAAATTCGATCTTGGATCGTTGACCGAGGAACACCAAAAAGGCGACAAGTTTCTCTAATGCCTTTTTTTTCAATTCTTATGGCCTGAACAGCTTTAGCTAACGCTTCTTCTGTATATTGAAAATGAGTTCTTTTTGTCTTAATATTTTTTTTAAGTTTCTTTCTCTCAGGAGGCATCTAAAATATGAAATTGAGATGATTAATTCCTTTCATGTTTTATTAAAACATATTTTTTTTAACTAGTAGCGAACCTAATTTATTACCTATACTTATTCAAAATCTTGTTGTTCAAATATACGTTGACGTCTATTGGAATAACAAGATTTTGAATTTATACAAAACACAAAAAATAATAAAATTGCAATGGAAACTTCACTCTATTTGAAGGTTTTAAAGTTCTTTTTCCGAAATCACGTAAATTTAAAACTTAATTGTGAACATGTATATTCCGCAAAACCTACCTATGCTTATACGATTGTAAGAACATTTATGTTTTCATTTACAATATTAATAGATTCAAACTACATAAGTATACAATTGAATTTTCGTAAATACGACCGAAAACTAGATTTAAAACATCTGATTTTCGACCGTTCTTTCAAATACGACCGAAAACTACGTTTATGTTTACTAATTTTCGGCCACCTGCTTTTTCACTGGCCGAGAAATGTGGTTGTTGAACTGATTCTCAACCATCCCTTCAAACATGGCCGAAAACCAAATTTAAATGGATTAGTTTTCGGCCGCATCGTTGCTACTGGCCGTAAACTCATTTGAATGTACTAGTTTTCGGCCGTTGGTCAACTTACCTAATTTTCTACGTAGCTGATAAGACAATTTTTAGGGAAGTCGCTTTATGTCTGTAGTGTTCGTCTGAGTAAGGATTTCGATTCAGTTAGTTTATTTATTGTCATTTACTATTGTCAGCTTTTACTGGCCGAGAATCAGTTAGCAAATTATTCGTTTTCGGACACATTGATTAGCTTAGACCGAAAAGTAAATATTAAAACTCTTATTTTCGGCCGTCAAATATTCATGAACTAAAAAGTGTTATTACCACATAAGTAGCTCTTAATGCGCGGCCGAAATCTGACCACACAAATGAGAAGCGGTTCTAATTTGCGTACAAATTATTACTTTGAAAGAATGCCTTAATTAATATTCAAAAGAATCAATTCAACGTTTATGGTTTTCTTCTAGTTTTCGGCCGGGCGGCCGGCTGAGAAGTAGATAGTTCCCCAAATCATTAATCATTTTCCCGGCCATCAAGTTTAAATGTAAATAACATTATCTTTCTTCCATTTTAATTAAAATAACACTAACTAAACTTATCTCCCGTACACAGAACAACAATTCATATTTATACATCGATAAAATACGTAATAACTTACCTCGCAAAAATTATGCGCGCCCTATTTTTTTCACAGATTTCGACATACGCGTGCACTGTAAGACTTTCGGAGGTTCACTGACGACACAGTTGGATCATTAAAAAGCTACAAAATTCAAAAGTCGTAGGGGTTATACCAATAAATTAAGTAAACGTTGTTTTTTAAATGAGTAGGGTAAAGTTTCCTTGTTATATTAATATAACAACGTACTGGCCGAAAACCAGAGGTGGCCGGTAAACCAGCTAAACCACCCTATGATTTTTAAATGATTAAATTATCTATCAAACGAATCTAAATGCATAAAAACGTATGACATTAAAACGTACGTTTTTTTTCTTCAAATCCAAGTGAAATGTCGTTTACTCTATCTTCAAAATACTCAAACTTTATTATAACCTCACTGTCGGCTTCAGCACTCTCGAAAAGCATGAAAACGGCAATTAAGATGGAAGATTAGAAAGTTTTTGTTGTTGTAAGAGCAGGAAGATGATGGTGAACATTACAAAGAATCATGGTCGGATTTGTACAAAAAAATAAATATTTTTAGAGAAGTTGAAATTCTAATTGTTATCCTCTTGAGTACCTAACCATTTATAGGACAGCCCATACAAAGTGGCCACGAAAAAGGCCACTTGCATTAAGGTCGATATTTCATAAAAAAATGTACTAACAATGAGCCTTCCGCGTCTAATGCGCATGCGATATCGCACGGTGGCCTGTTAACCAGCCCAGTAGTATAAGTGACGCAGCATACCCACATTACGCGGCAAAAACTGCAGTGGCCACTAAAACGTCCACCGTGCGGTACTGACTTTCAACTTCGTGCAGTGTAATTATTATTGGATTTATCGAGAAAAATGTAAGTAAATCACGTTATTTACTTAATTATCATTAACGTGAAACGTTAACTGCTGATGTATTATAAAAGTTTCGTAAAATATCAGAGTATTTTGCAAACCATGTCGTAAATATATTTTAACCTTAAAAATTTCAAGCTTACTATAATATGATTTCTACATTAAATTTTTACTACTTTTTATTCGAAACTAAGTCTATTTTGATGATCAAGTGCAAATTTTACCGTAAAGGCACGAGCTGGCGAGTTATTCAGAAATTAGTGTTCACCATGCTACTAGTTTGTTTTGACGTTTTTGTAACTGCTGCCACAACATAAATGAATGTATAGCTTATAGATGTTGTGGCAATTTGGGATATGATTATTGCAATATTTTTCACATCTGGTTTACTTTCAGGCCTAGGACCACATGGAATCTACGAGAAATGGAGAACATGGATGATGAAGAGCTAGAACTGCTGTTGGGTATATCTGATGACCAGGCATACTATTCCAATGTTGGTGGACACTCTGACGCACGATAACGAATTTGAAGACCAGCAACAACTTATCCTAAGACATGGTAATAGAACCGGAACTATTGCCAAAAATCGAACAAAAATTATCAAGAAAACCCCTTGATCGATGGTCATGAATGAGTACATTCAGGTCGGTCTAACTCACGTCGCTGTAGGTATTTCTGCAAAAACAATAAGGTAAAGAGAAGCATTTATGAATGTAAAAAATGCAATGTCGCTTTATGTGTGGAGTGTGATAAACCCTATCATTTACAAGGTGGGAAAAAAGATTATTACATAAATTTATTTTCATTGCCTTTAGTTTGTTTTGTTTTTCAATTTCTCATGGTTCAGTAAGCAATAAATCATTAATAAACAAGCTGTTGGTTTTTTATTACTATTTATATAAACCTAAAAATCATTTTATATATTTTTAAAAGGCAATTAAAAAGGACCTGTATTATGGCTACTGTGCATACGGGTAGACTATTGTCTACCGTAACAGTCGGTGGCCTATATTCTGGACACCACATTTTTTCATTTTTCTCAAACTGTACACGTTTCAGTTACCTGCAGGTAACTGAAACGGACTGCATATGTGTTCAGTGCTGGGAAGCAGCTATGAGGGCTATCAATGAATCATTGAATACTGTAGAAACTGCTAGTGACACTCATCCATCTGAAGCTAGCTCTAGCAATATTAACGAGCCTCAAAGGGTTGTGGGACACTCAAGAGTCTGCATTACATGTGGGCGCTCTGTTTTAAGGTTTCCAAGTGAACTTGTAGTGCGTACAAACCCAACTGCAAGTCAACGACAAATACAACTATTAATATCAAAAAATATTATATTATATTTATATATCTGTGACGTTGTACTGTTTGCTGATGATACCTCTCTTATCTTAAAATTAGACAGGAACAGATAAGATTTTGATGACGTAAACAGTGCACTCTCAATGGCTAGGTACGGATTGTTTTACCACAACCTAGTTCTCAATCCCAAGAAAACGAAATGTATCAAGTTTGCCTTACCGCATGTTAGGAATCTATGAAACAACATCGTCTTAGATAATGATGTGCTTGAAACTGTAGACTCGGCAGATTTTCTTGGATTAACAGTAGATGCAAAACTTCAGTGGGGATTATATAAATCAAGCCCAGCGGGAAGGCTCAGTTCGGCCGCCTACGCTGTCAGGAAAGTAAGACAATACACTGACGTTGATACAGCTCGGTTAATTTATATTGCATCATATCCAAAGGTTTTAACACTGATTGTCAATCCTATTCAACCAAGTTATTCAGTAATACTTACTTCTTTTTGATTTTTTTTTCTTTCTCGGAAATCATGCGTGTTTTTTGCACCCGTCAGTTTGGCGTAAGATAAAGGTTAAATAAAAATAATAGTTTTAAAAACTATAAAACACGCTTTTAGCGAAATGATTATAAGTAGGTAACCATCTTTATTAAATATTTACTATGATTTATTATGAAAGAAAGCATGGAGCGTTTATGTAATCCTTACTTTTTTTGGATAAAACGCTCCACGCTTTCTTTCGCATAGGTAATTATTTATCATTCATCACGAACTGAAATTATTTATGTTTACCTGCGATCTAATGAAGATTTGGCAAAGGGAAAACTCTTGAGTCATCAAAATAAATGTCCGAATTATTTTGTAATTTTTAGTGCGTGCTAAAAGCGTGTTTTTTAGTTTTTTAAACTATTATTTTTATTTTATACTTTTTAAGTCTTCTTATTATTCAAACTTTTCGTATCCCATTCAACAAACCCTTTCATTTGATACCCATATCATGGGGGTGGATTTCAAATAGCTTGTCCGCCATCTTGGACGTCCGCCATATTGGATTTAAGTCACGTGACTTTTTTTCGTATTCCTGACAGCAAACCCTTTCATCTGATACTCATAACATGGGGGTGGATTTCAAACAGCCAGACCGCCATCTTGTGGAGGCCACCATATTGGATTTGTAATGACGTTTCTTAGCTAGTCATGTATTGTCATAAGAACTCAGAGCATGTGCAAAATTTCATCCTAATCGAAGACCGGAAAGTGGGTCAAATTAAGATTCCAAGATTTTCTTACATACATAGTTAGTTACAAGTGAAGCTAATAAAAGCGTGTTAAAAAGAAAGAATAGAAATTAGTTAATTCAGTCACTGCTCTTTGGCGATCTGTTGTTTATTATTTAAAAGACAAATTCATGCTTGCAATTAACTGAAAAGTTTTCTTAAGCATAGTAAATGCCAACCAGAAATATTAAATGAAAACGAAGAAATCTCATTCCTTAAAGATTCTATGAAAATTAAAACATGATGATTACTTGAAGAATTTGAATTTAGTAACGATTAATATTTCAAACCAAGTAATAACATTTGAACAAGCATTTCCGGTTTATTAATAACGATCTGTTAGTACAAACAAGAACAGGACAATAACTGAGACTAGAATCATTTACAAAAACTCAAACTGTATTAAGACTATGGTGTAAGTAGTGATGAGACCAAGAAATTGCACCAGCATTACAGCGTCTATTGTGAAAAGGCGGCACACATTCATCTTCTTGAAGATAGCACTTTGAACCCGCTGGATATTCTTGCAGAATCGTTTTCGGCTCTCTGTGAACAATTCGTCATAGTTATAAAGTACACAACTCTGTATCTGTGAAGAATTTGCCACCACAGTTATAAAATATACAACTTTTGAGATCTTATAATGATCTTTCTTTCAACTATTAATAAGGGTTATCTAAACGTCATATATTCGATGATACTTATATAAAAGCGGAAAAATTTCGATGAGATGAAGAGAATGCAGTCTTTTCTGCTTGTCCTCGTATTTTTATTGCATCGCTTGCACGAAGTTTAGAATCATCTTTTGCGATTTTTTTATAGTAGGCCACAATTTTGTAATCGTAAACTACAAGTTTTACATTGGGTGCGGCAATTTTTTTATAATTATTTCCAGTTATTGATTTGTTTTCTTTCTTTCGTTTTATTTTATTTTCTTTAAGTACCTACATTTTTAAATGTTAGAAATAAATCATGCCAAATCATTGTAAAATATAAAAAATAGTGGCCCATCGGCATTAGGAGCAAGATCAAAGCTGCTAGTGGTCAGGGCTCTAGAGAGAGGAACCTCCTGATTATTCGTGCCGCGTCCAGGAGTACAGCTTTCTGAATTAAGCCCTTCATCCAGCCCCGTAATCATCATTATCATTATTATCATTATTATGAGGTTAGACCCGTTTGCGCCATACTTCCCTAGTCGGAACAAGTCTCAGCAGATCGTCCTGCAATCTCTAGTGTATATATAAATTATTAACAAGTGATTTATTTTTACCTGAACATCTTCCTGAAGTTATAATTTGTATACAGGTACTCTGAACTTCTGTCATGGCTGAATAGAATCTCTCACATTCCACGCTCAAAGATGAAAGAAGAATGAGGTTCTTTAACACCCACGTTAAAATCATACATGTTACAACAGCATACTAAAATCATAAGCACATTAATCAATTAGCAATAATTGCATTATTTATTAGTGATGTACTGACTAGTCGGGAAAGTCGACCAGTCGGCCGTATTTGTAGCCGACTAGTCAGCCAAAATCACCAACTAGTCGGCTCATTTAGTACTCGTATTAATTATGCTTAAAAAAATTCATTGAGGGTTATTGAAATGAAATTTGAAATCTTTGGTGTTAGATTTTTTTTATTATAAAATCAGTTATACAGTTTACTTTCAGTGCAATCAGGAAATTAGGATAGCAAGGCATAGAAACCTTTCGTTTGGTCCATTAATTAATTGGACTTAGATCCAGAAATTAAATACGAAAAGTAAAATGTATTAATACTTCTAACAAAAAAGAAGAAACTCTATAGCAAACAATCGCCAATAAGTAGGTTTGCCATTTTGAACATAGCCGATGTCATCCGAACTCAACCGCAATCAATGATCGGCTTGGCCGACTAGTCGGCCAAAGTCATAGTCGGCCCGTCTCTATTATTTATATTTTGGATTCAATGAGGTCACTAAAGTATTGTTAATACAAGTATTTAGTTAACCTCTCGCTTTGTTTAAGTAATTATTTAGTGTACTCACACATTAAATAAAATCCAAAGTTAAAACTTAGTCTCTGAAGGTAACTCTTCGGGTTTTTTAAGTTTTATTTTTACATTGTTATTAGAATACATTACACGTATTTGTATAAAATACACCAGCCAGATTACCTGAACATTCCCAACCTTAGCCTCTTAAAGTGCCAACGACAATGTGGGAACCCACGCGGGGGGGGGCGCGTGGTTTCCCACATTGTCGTTGCGGGGGGCTCAGTAGCTGTAGTCTCCTACCCCCGGTGAAGCGAAGAGGAACCCAAAGGTGGGACCGCTCGTCAGGGCTTTTGCCTCAAAGCCGGCGACGTAGCGGCCAAAAAGGGTAGGTTGCAGTGAGGTGCACCGCAACTGAGGTGGGCTGCGATGTCGAATTGGAGGCATCGCGGCTGAGGGTTACAGGCTGCGGCGGAGGAGGAGTGCCGGTACTTTTGAGTAGCGCTCTTCCCTTCCCTGGCCTGGACGGGGCCGCCACTGTTTGATGCCGGACGCGGTGGGGCCGCAAGGGAAGAGGAGTGTCCGTATAGCGTTGGCCGCTCTCCCTATCAGCTGAAGCCTAAAAGTGGTTGGCGGCGGGGCCACTGTGTTGACCGAAGGGTCCGCAAGGGCCGATAATGCCTGCCAGGGGTGCGGGTTGTTCGAAAGAGATATCGTCGCCCCTGGCACACAGAAATCTCATTTAAAAAACTCAAAGTGCTATGGAAATTACCTAACCCAAACCCACCACTCGATTAAAGGTCTTCTCAACTAGTTCGAAAACGTGTATTATGTCTACATATCTTTCAAACATACTATCCCAATACTGCACATTTTCTACATCATCGGTGTGTCCAGACTTTTGTATTTCTTCTATCCAGGACTTTAGACTTTCGTAGACAAGCTTGATACTCCTTGTTGCGTATACCATGTTCATGTCAAAGCGAATGCAAGAATAACTAGCTATTAAATTAGCAATACCACTTTCATAGAAAATATGAAAAGACATGCATATCCAGGAAAAATGAAAACAATTAATGGCAGCGACGCAAACCCAGTTTGATATAGTGAAATTATTGAAAGATCTTCCTTGCAGTTTGAGGATTCTAAGCACGTTTTGGATCTTCAAGACAAATAAAACATTGTTGAGTCTCTGGTCTATGTTGTTGCAGACGTCTAAGACGCAACCGATGCCATACAAAACAAAGTCATGGATATTAACAAACAAGTCGTCAAAAACTTCTAGTCCACTTGTTTTTGGAAATTTGAAGAGCATGATGTAAATGATAGCCATCAAGATTATCGAAGCGCAGACTGATATAACACTATAACGGTGACTGTTGGGATTGATAACGTTATCTCGAATTTTATATCTAGCACAGACAAATAAAACCTGCATCATATTCATTGGTTTGAGAAGTAATTGTAAGTATTTTAAAACCACATTTTCATGAAGCATTTCTTCATTCAGTTCATTTGATCTATTGAGTTCATCTGGTCCACTTGATTCATTTCCACAATTTTCTATGGCGATACCTATTTTATTTTCTAAATGTCGTTTTGCTGTTGTGTGTAGTGACATGTTTGTTATAAGAGGCAGTTCAAAGTAGATTGGAGTAGATTAAAGAAAAACGATAAATATTAATATTCGTAAGTAGGTTTTTTTATTTCTTAATCAAGGAAAAAATATAAGAAACATCACCAAAACCTCAATAGGTTTGTCCGGATGTCAAAATACTTTCTAGCAATCTTATTACTCACACTTACCAGTTTTAATTTGTGAACACAGTTCATAAAAATTGTAAGGTAGTAAACAAACAATAGACACAAAAGTACAAAAAACGACTACGGAACGGGTCAGGCATTGAGCACGCCACGATTGCGGTGGTAAGTCCCCTCTTTGGGGAGTGGCTTGAGAGACGGCATGGCGTCCTCACCTTCCACCTGACGCAGGTCCTCAGCGGACACGGTTGTTTCGGGGGGTTTCTGTTTCGCATAAGGCGGGAGGAAACGCCCGGGTGTTTCCACTACAAAAATCCCCCTGAGGACACTGTGGAGTATACAATGGAGGTCTGCCCTACTTGGGTGGAGCAACGCCGTGTCCTCGTGGAGGCGATCGGCGGCGACGAACTCTTGCGTCCCGCCCTGGTCCAGGCCACGGTACGGAGCGAGAGTGCATGGGTAGCCCTCTTCTGCAGCCTCCTTCTGCAAATCAGTAATGCTCGCGAAGAGAGAGGCGGCGCACGTGAGGAAGAGGCAGTATATGCACCCTCACGGCCCTAGCCTCCACAAGAGACGCCCTGGGCGTCGGGAATTCCAGGCTGATTCCCGGCCACCGTAGGCGTGGGCTTGCGGACGGCGAGTAATGGGTAGGTCGCTGTCCGGTAAGGACGAAGCCCAGATCGACGGCGCGTTGTGTTCCACGCGCGCCTCAAAGAGATGTGCCTGCCAGGGGTGCGGGTTGTTCGAAAGAGATACCGGCGCCCCTGGCACACAGGCTACTGAGGGATCACGGGTGGGTTTTAGTCAGTAAAAGTCTGACACGCCCTCCTGCTCCGCCCAGAGCGAGAGAAGATAAAATGGTGCCAAGATCACCAACCAAAACACCAAATCAGGACAAAGAATTAAAATACACATCCAAAGTCACCGACTTCCGAAATTTAAGTTATTTTGCACTTTGTAGTGTTTTTTGGAAGTCGGTTGTAATTTTTTTGAAAAAAGTTTTTATTTTTCACTTTATATTTACCTACCCAACCTACACCAATTCGAAATTTTATCATCCTTGGGGTCAAAACAATGCATTTTTGCTATAGCAGTGATCGCAGTTGATTTGCTGTAATTTTTTGAAGAGTTCCGTTGTCTGTCTCCGAAATGCATCATCAGATCTATATGAAATTTTATAGGACCATTTCGGAATAAACCCCTTTCGAAAAAAAAAGAATTTTGAAAATCCGTCTATATACGACGGAGTTATGCCCGAACGTACACATAAAAACATTAAAAAAAAAAAAACATGTCGAATTGATAACCTCCTTCTTTTTGAAGTCGGTTATAAATGGATGTTCTTGCTGTGAAACACTGTAAGGGGGATTTCTGCGGTTTCTCGAAGGGCACCAAAAAAGAGAACTTACGCACTGGCCTTCGTGTGTGCATCGATGGTGTGAAGGAAGGGGATTGCGAATCTTTTTAAGAATCATGTTTCGGTGAAGTTTCCTTTGGGTACAGCAATGGAGGTGCTCAATGCTGACGTTAGTAGTCGGAAGGTAGGAACTATCTTACGGGCGACGGATGTTACTAAAGCCATAAGACTCTAGAGGTAAGTCCCCGAGTCATGATTTATTTATTTATTTATTGTTAATTAAAACGGTAACACCAATTACATTAATTAACATAGAGATACAGGTATAGCAAATAAAAAATATTACAAATAGGTACTAACAAATAATAGAGGACAACCTAGCATACTTACTCTCGCAAAACATCAGACATATACGCATAATTTTGCTCCATTCATCAGCAAACAGATCACATTCAGGATAGGTGGTCAGAAGGGCGTTAAGAATCCTTAAAGTACGACACACAGGAGACTCAGCTCTGGCAACAGTTTTAGACAACGGCGGCGCAAACAGATTGACATGATGAGCTCAGCATTGAATGTATACAGCACGTCGGAAAACACATTGCTCCCTAGCAAAGAATTGAATTCGACTCAGGGGTCGAAGGGGTTTCTTCACCTATGCACGCAAGTGTATTGTTCATCGGTGTTACTTTCAAGTCTAGATTTACTTACTCAGTAGTAATTTTTTTTTATTGAACTCCCCTCATACATTGAATATAAAATCAATCAAAAATCAAAAATCAAAAGTCATTTATTCAAACTAGGCTGGTGTCAGCACTTTTTGAACGTCAAAAATTACAAAAGACAGTCCCCCAAAAACGCCCACCCTTCGACACTTCCTAGTGCTTTAGCTGGGAAGAAGAAGTGGCGCAACAAACTCCCCAGCAGCACAGCTGTCTGTCATGTTAGAAGAACTTGATTTTATACAATGGTAGGTTACGGAATATCAAAATTGAAATTAGTTCTAGATATAATAGATCCATTATCGGGGTCGCTAGCTAGCTACATCTTGCAATTTAACTCATTATTAAAAATTAAAAACAATGAGTAGATTATGTCAACACTAAGTAAATTCAAATGAATTTATATACTCAAATAAAAAACAAACAATTATGTTAATAAAGATATGACCTGTCAGTAGGCAAGGAAACTCTGGTGAAAGAACACAAACATTGTCTTGAGTTAATCACAGCGACCAACTATTCTTATCGTTTAAGTAGTCGTTGATAGAATAGTATGCCTTTGCGCAAAGGTTGGATTTTACTTTAGCTTTAAACGCATTAAAATTCAAATCTAGCACAGAAGAGGGAAGCTTGTTATAAAAGGTTATACCAAGACCAATAAATGAGTTATGAACCTTATGAAGCCGGTGAAAGGGAGCACGTAGTTTGTCCTTATTTCTAGTATTAATATTATGAAAATCACTGTTTTTAGTGTATAAGTGTATGTTTTGCCTTATATATAATTATATATAATTCATCTTGGCCAACAGCCAAGATGAATTGCGATGCCACGGTGAGTATACCAATATCTTTAAAAAAATCTCTAAGAGAAACTCTAGCACCTAGTTGATAAATTGCTCGAACAGCTCGTTTTTGGAGAACAAAAATATTTTTAATATCTGCGGCTTTGCCCCACAGCAGAATGCCGTAGGACATAATGCTATGAAAATAACTAAAATAGACTAACCGCGCTGTGTCAACGTCAGTGTATTGTCTTACTTTCCTGACGGCGTAGGCGGCCGAACTGAGCCTTCCCGCTAGGCTTGATATATGTGAACCCCACTGAAGTTTGGCATCTACTGTTATGCCTAGGAAAACTGCAGAGTCTACAGTTTCAAGTACCTCATTATCTACGACGATGTTCGGTCCTAGATTCCTAACATTCGGTAAGGCGAACTTTATACATTTAGTTTTCTTGGCATTGAAAACTAGGTTATTTGTTGTAAACCAATCCGTAACCATTGCAAGTGCACTGTTTACGTCGTCAAAATCTTGTCTATTCCTATCTACTTTAAATATAAGAGAGGTATCATCAGCAAACAGTACGATGTCACAGATACCCTTTAAATAGAATGGTAAGTCATTAATATATACTAAGAACAAGAATGGACCCAGTATTGAGCCTTGAGGTACACCTAATTTAACTGGTAGCCCGGAGGATTTTACACCATTAACATCTACACATTGATGCCTATTTTGCAAATAAGAACTTAATACGTTGAGTGCTTCGTTTTGAACACCGTAATGACGTAGTTTACGCAAAAGCGTATCATGGTGCACGCAATCAAAGGCTTTGGAGAGATCACAGAAAACTCCAATAGCATTTTGCGAGTTCTCCCATGCGTCAAAAATGTGTTTCAGCAGAGCAACACCTGCATCGGTAGTCGAACGACCTTTTGTAAAGCCATACTGTTCATCGTGAAGGAGTTTATTTAAATTAAAATGTCTTAGCAACTGCTTTAGTATCAGCTTTTCAAATATTTTACTAAAAGCCGGTAAAATAGAAATAGGCCTGAAATTGCCAATGTTATTTTTGTTGCCCGATTTAAATAAAGGTATGACTTTACTACTCTTCATGAGGTCAGGAAAAGATCCTAAATCAACACATTTATTAAAAGTAATAGCTAGATAGGGGGCTACGATATCGATTATATTACTTAAAAGTTTAATGGAGATGCCCCAGTAATCACCAGTGTTTTTAGACTTAAGTGTGTTAAAAATATTAACTACTTCACGAGGCGTTACATGTTCGAAACTAAATAAACGACTACATTTGGGCACACTACTATGCAAAAGGTTTTCAGCTTTAGACGGGGATGAATTTAAAGAGTGAGTCGTAGTTATAGGTATGTTTGCAAAAAATTCATTAAATGCCTCAGCTACGTCAGCAGCTTTATCAACTAATTTGTTGTTGACCATAATCTCTAATTGTT
The DNA here is from genome assembly GCA_949987655.1 of Polymixis flavicincta. Taxonomy (NCBI): domain Eukaryota; kingdom Metazoa; phylum Arthropoda; class Insecta; order Lepidoptera; family Noctuidae; genus Polymixis; species Polymixis flavicincta. The sequence goes on along the minus strand of OX465188.1, from coordinate 22,764,613 downwards.
TTTCTTGTTTAACTGATTTACTTGTTTCACTGTTAATAATTTTCCATGTGGTTTTTACTTTATTATTAGAATTTTTTATAGTATCGCTTAAAAATTTAGATTTAGCAAAAGCACAGATTCTTTTAAATAATTTTGAATAATTTCTGATATATTCTAAGAAAGGAGTGTCAAATCTGTATTTTTTTAAACCGTATAACTCGTATAGTCTTGCTCTACTTTTATAAATACCTGGGGTGGCCCATTGGTTGAAGCCAACGGAGGTGCCATTAATATCAATGGTTTTGGTCTTAAAAATAGATTGGTATTCCTTTTGCACAACATCAAAAAGGGCTCCATAGATTTCATTAGGATTCCCGTGTTCTACTATAGATGATGTAATTCTATGAGCTATATTATTTTTAAATTTAATGCAACGACTAGCTGTATATGGCCTGCATTCTATTTTATGCGGCTTTTTATGTGAAGGCAAAGGGAAGCTAGCTAATAAACCGCAGTGGTCGGACGTTAAATCACTTAAAACCAATTTATTTTTGGCATCACAATCACTAAATATATTATCAAGGCAAGTCGACGAAGATGCCGTGATCCTAGTAGGTTCGAAAAACAAATTAATTAAATTAAAAGATCTGAACAGATTGAGAAGTCTAATACTTAATGGAGTAACTTCTAAAATATTAAAATTAAAATCTCCACATAAAATTATACATTTATTACTTGATTTTAATTTATTGAGTGAATCCTCCATTACCGATTCGAAACGAATGAAATCCCCTGAGGGGGGTCGATAAACGCAAATTATAACGTAACGCTCGAGTTCAACACAAGACAATTCAATAGTGCGCTCGATGGAAAGATTAACTATGTAGATCTAAACGTTGTTTACATTTCAACTTGTTTGAAACAAGAATTAAAGAACCACCGCGAATAGCATTTTTCCTCACAAAAGCACTATGCACAGTAAAAAAATCATCATTTATCAACACTACTTCATGTTCTTTCAACCAGTGTTCAGTCAAACATAACACCTGAACATCATAGTTTTCCATAAATAAACTTTACTCTAGCTCTTTGCCGGACAGACCCTGCATATTTTGATGTACAACATTCAAAACATGCGGCTTACCCGTTGTCGCACCTAATAGTTTAAACTACTAGGCGAATCAAAAGTGGCGTTAGTACCACTACTAACAGTAATCGATGGTACACTACAGGTACCAGTGTTAAGGTGTAAATTGTATGCTAAAAGATTAACAACTTGTCTCCTACAGCTAGGTGGCAAATACAAGGTATCATTTGTCAGTTTGTAATCAGTAATAAATTGATTACAATCAAAATATAGAATAGCGTCACTGTGACGACTAGTCCTATTATAAATTAACATATTCATATTATAAATGTGCCTATTCTGCTCATAAGACAAGTATTGTGAATAAGGCAAGGCAGAGAAAATAAATCTACAATTATTTGTCTCATTGAGATGTAACATCAACTGGACACATTTAATTATGTCCTTGTTTCTAACACTTAAACTATCCCCGTATAGTAATATAATAGTAGAACTGGGGTTTATTTTGGACAATTTAATAATACTTATTAATTGGCTAATACTGGCACCGGGTGAACAATTATTTATAACATATTGTTGAGAACACTGATTAAATATTCTACCAAAACCTTGACCAAATTTGTCAGAAAATACATATGTTGTATTAATCAATTTATCATCACTGCAGCTACCTACTGGTTGAGCTGCTGAGGGTGTGGGTGTTATAATTTGGGGCTGGGGTGCTGCCTGGGAGCAGGCACAGCTAAAAGAGAGGCTATTTGTTAGCAGCTCATACCTCTCCGCATTGTACTTGACAAGGTCTGCCAACTCACTGGCCTCCTGCATGCGCTTACTCAGGTCTTGTTGAGTAGCCTCATATTTACTAAATATATTCTTTAGAGCAAATTCCCTTACAAACAATTCATCCTGTAGGTGCTGAGTGTCGGTATCATACATAGTATTACATAGTTGAAGTTCATTATTACACTTCTTCAGTTCTTTTATTAAATTAAGATTTTTTTGCCTTAGTTTAGTGTTTAATTTTTTAACTTTTTGGCATTTTAATGACTTCTGATATTTTTTTATTAGTCTATTAATTTTAATGTATTTCTTTATCTTATTGTGACTCGTCATCAATCTGTTTTTAGTGATGGTATCATTAGTTAAATCTATTGTTATAATTGGCTCAACACATGGGGCTCCAGACCCGCTACCGACCAACTCATCATAAAGACTGCTGGTGACCGCAGACTCTTCACTGGCTTTGAGACATTCCAAATGTGTGATTGTGTTGTGGGCCCTGCTTAATTCTAGTTCCAATTCAGATATCCGTCTCAAAGCCAATTCGTGGGTGTCACTACAATGCTGGTAATTTGACACAAGTTGACGGAGGTGTTGATGCTGGTCAAGTATGCCCACATGCTGTACATGTAGTTCAGCCAACTGGTTTTTAAGATCAGTGTTCTTGTTATTTATGTACTCTATTTCAACCTCACTGTCCTCCCTTTCCTGTATCAGCTGATCGCACTGCTTTTTACTGGAATCCAATTCCTTCAATGTAGCCCTCAGTTTTTCCTCCAAGGATGCAGCTCTACGGGTCAACATATTGACAGATCAACCCTAGAGGCACCCTGGAATGAGAGAAAAGAAAACTAAGTGAGTGAAAGGAATAAAAGAGAGGGATGAGATGTGGATAGTAAGTACTAGGTTGAAGAGCGTTCAATTTATAAACAAAACAAAAGAAAAAAAAGTTATGAAAAGTGTGTAATCTCAATTATAATGGGTTGAAAATTTATTTATTCCCAGATAGATAATAGTATGTCATAATTGAGATAGTAAATTTTCAGCAATAAAAGGGAAAACAGTAAATATTTAGTTTGCAAAAATGGTTGGGGGTAGGAAGGTACCACTATTGTCAAGTTATTGGGAATCCAGTTTTTAACATTAATTTCATAAAGTGGTTCTAATTCAGAAGTTACAAATAACAGCAGTATATCCAGTAATAACGTTCAGTGATTTCTAATGGTTCTCTAACGTAATTTATAATGATTTTATCCTAAAAATGCGTGAACGTAAGGTCCTGCTCAATTATGAAAATTGTAAGATTGTTTACAACGCAGTTCACTGTGACGAGCTGTATAAACGTTATACAGGAAAAGGTGCAATGGAAACTAGTAAGATTATATTTAAAATAGTTAAATTAAAAGAAATACTCCCCGGGTTATGAGGTGATTCGAAATCCGTCCGTTGGATGACAGCTGGTAATACAGTTATTTGATTTTTCGTTGATTTTGCAGCGAAATAACTCACAAACACAAATCCTTAATATTTGTATCTTTTTATAATGTTACTAATCACGTTTTCGGATAATTATAGGCGAAATACATTTAATTTACAATTAAAATCTAACACCAAATCTTTTGACGGCCGGCTGCCAGTATTCGTAATCGTTTGTGATATACCACTCAAAACACATAAAACCTATTTATGATAAAACGCCTAGTAAAAACACGAAGCAAAATTACAGATAAACACATTAAAACATTGTCTAATTATTATTAATAAGTTGTGAAATGTAGGTAACTTAACAAATTAATATAATTGTAAGTTGTCACTTTATGTGCATTACTAAAATGGATTCATATAAGTGTGAACATTCAAAAGTTCAAAGGGTGCAGTAAAGTTGTTTGTGAATGGATACAGCTATAATAGAAACAGACAAATAAATAATAAGTTCTACTGGATTTGTGAACTGAACAAACGAGAAGAATACAATTCTCGTGCCATCACTACACTAAACAGTGAGGCAAATATTCATTCTATTTTAAAATTAAATGATCACAAGCAAGCATGCAGCAAGCATGCAACATGCAGCAGGCATGGTTTCTGTCACGGCTACGGCGCTGCAGGACTCCGGCGCGCAGCGGTCCTACGCGAACTTATCGTCGCAGACGCAGACTCCGCGCCTACGCGATTTTTAATAACACTCTAGGGGTAGGGCAGACAAGTGTACGTGGAGTCGGTTTGCAGCGATTCGTTTCTGTCACGCCGCTCTCGCAGCACGCTCAATCAAATTAATCGCCATATTATTTATGTCGCCGCGAAAGCGTCAACCTAATAAGATTATAACATAATCTTATGCGTAACTATTTATTATAATTGTAATAACATTAAGCCCGGTGCTCTTGCCCTCTGGAATATTATTATAACCATTTGCATGGCATCAGTCAGTGTCTATTGGTTTTCTTGAGATTAACGCCATCTTTTGGCCAGGTTATAATATAAAAGTCTCAGAGTACTGCTGGTTTGATTTCTAGCTGAATAAGTATAAATCTAATAACAATGTCTTAGGTAAAACTATAGTCACAATTATAAAGGAATAATGGTTTTTATTGTCTTTGGGCTTTTAGTCATTAAGATTTAGTCATTTGACACAATATATTTGTTTATGATACATTGCTATCTACTGTACCAAAAAAATGGCACGGATTGCGAGTTATACGGTCAATAACTGACTGTTATATTTTAATACGAAAACTAAATCAGTTTCAATCAAAATTTCCAATCTACAAAGTAACAAGATTATTTTACACACACATTTCTTAATGAATATTCATCATCATCATCATTTCAGCCTAAAGACGTCCACTGCTGGACATAGGCCTCCCCCAGGATGGGGGGGTTTTGCCATAATCCCCACGCTTGGCAGGCGGGTTGGCGATCGCAGTATGGTGGTAAAATGCATAGAGAACGCTGCTGCCCATTCTCTAGTAAGTCCCTTAGTCGCCTTCTACGACACCCACTGGAAGAAATGGGATGGTGCTATTCTTTTACGCCCGGCAACACATACGGGAATAATATTAAGCCTACCTAACCTACCCTGTTATTTGATTAAATTCCTTGAACTGCCGGAAATGTTGTAAAGTAGTAATATTTGTGTTGTAAAAAGTAATAACGTTACTGATTAAACTTTCGTCTTAAAACACCATTGCATTTGTAAATATTAACATTGTTTAATTGTAAAAGAAATAACTGATAAGCATTTCACCATTGTTAGTTAATTTTACAACACTAAATAAGTAATCAGATTCAGTACTGCTTTCTGTGCGATACGCAGTCCTTCCGCCCACTTTGAGAGATGGTCGATAATGGCGGCTGGACAGTATCGCTATTAAAGTGTGTAAAAAGGACTAAAATTTAGAAATGTGGATGATGAAACCTCTGTAACATAATTTTTTGATTTAAAAGAGTGTCCGTGGAGTTTCTTGCCCGTTCTTCTCCATATGAGACCTACTTTAGCTTTCGAATCGGCACCTAGATTCCCTTTGTAACTCAAACTATCTGATTCACGAGGAGGCCAAACGCCGGGGCGTAACTCCGCTGCCGCGAGAAATCGCGGCACAGCGGACAGAGCTCCGGCAGGATCTCATGGCAACATGGAGAGTGCGACTGTCGCAACCCAGTGCTGGGCACGCCACGATTGCGGCGGTAAGTCCCCTCTTTGAGGAGTGGCTTGAGAGGCAGCATGGCGTACTCACCTTCCATCTTACGCAACCGGAACCTCCCGAAACAGCCGTGTCCGGTGAGGACTCCCACCGGACACGGCTGTTTCGGGAGGTTCCTGTTTTGGATAAGGCGGGAGGAAACGCCCGGGTCTTTCCACTGCGAAGTCCGCCCTGAGGACAAGGTGGAGCACACGGTGGAGGTCTACCGGCTTGGGCGGAGCACCGCCGTGTTTTCGTGGAGGCGATCGGCGGCGGCGATCTCTCGCGTCCGGCCCTGGTCCAGGCCATGGTACGGAGCGAGAGTGCATGGGTAGCTGTCACCTCCTTCAGCGAAGCAGTAATGCTCGCGAAGAGGGAGGCGGCGCACGTGAGGGTCAGGCAGTATATGTGCCCTCACGGCCCTAACCGCCGCAGGAGACACCCTGGGCGTCGGGAATCCCAGGCTGATTTCCGGCCACCGTAGGCGTGGGCTTGCGGACGGCGAGTAATGGGTAGATTGCGGTCTGGTAAGGCCCATGCCCAGGTCGACGGTGCGTTGTGTTCCACGCGCGCCTCAAAGAGATGTCAGCATAAACCGATGGGGCCCGCTAGGGCCGATACCTGCCAGGCCTCCTTCACCGCCGCCCCTGGCACACAGGCTACTGAGGGAACACGGGTGGGTTTTAATCAGTAAATGTCCTGCACCACCCAGAGCGGGAGAAGTTATTTGATGGTTTCCCACCAAATAAAAAAACTATCTGATTCACTGATAAATGAAAAATCCTATGTGCGTATAAAAGATCTAAGTGAAAATAAATGGTTTGAGTTAAGTGTTGTGTGTGATTGAAAACCAACTACCCATACCATATACCAACGAAGAATTACACCAAAAACATCAGAGACGGCATGGATTGGGTTTCCCGCCGTCTTTTATGTTTTAAACGATAGGCCTAATGATTTTCGATTAAATAAACGTTATACCCAATAACGTTATACGAAATAAGTTTTAGTGTATATAAATGTTACATCTAAAGAAATTATATCAACAGTTGGTATAACTCACGTTTATTATATCTTGTGAACGTTATTGAAATGAAAATATACAAAATAACTATATATGATATGAGACGCACCCGGCGAAAAGCACCTCACGATGCTACTATTCGAATTCGAGGTAATCAGGAAGCAGTTTTGGTAGATAACAGGTGGGTTGTGCTCTATTCTTTAGATTGTAGTAAGAAGGGGTTCTTACTAAAATATTTAATGTCCCTATTAATGTTAGTTCTGTTGTTCAGTGCAGGCCATAAAATATATAGACAAGTACATAGGATGCAATTCATATATAAACCAAATTTCAACTTAATTGGTCTAGCAGATTTGGAATGATTGGCTGTGACAGACAGACAGATAGAGACACGAGTGATCCTATGAGGGTTCCGTTTTTACATTCGGACATAAGCAAATGTAAAGAGACGGGTACACGTCACAAATACGAATTTCAAAATACCGATTTTCATAATTCCGAATGGTTCAAAATTCTGAATATAACAACTCCGACCTATCATTACTACTATTTTCATAATTCTTAAATTTAAATATTCCTAACGTTTATAATTACAGTAATACCCCGCCCCGTTATGTGCGGTTTCACTATAACGCGAAAGTTTTATCGTCAGGGGAAATACAAAATGCTCTTTCAAAAATTTATTCAGGTTTGGACATATTGCAGAGTATAGACAATAATGTTGACCGTGTCTTGACCGTGTGTCAAACAATTAAAAACAGTGTTGGGTGTTATGAACGTATTTTACAATAACGTAAAAAAAAACGGTACACAGAAGACAATAGATGTATTTTTCCGTAAAAAATAATTAATAGAATGTATTGCATAAAGCGTTCTTAGAATTAAAGTGATTTATTAAAAAGATCGTATTTTTTGTATTGAATTTTGACTATGTTTAATCATAAACCTCGATATACGCGAATTTCAGTTAACGTGATTTTTTCCGGAACGTATCCCTCGCGTAAAGCGGGGTATTACTGAACTATTCTCAAAATACCAAGTTTCAATAGATCGAATAACAAAAAGTACGACTTAATGATAATTCGAAACATCAGAAATACGAATTCCGATTATTAAAATACCGATTAATACAATTCCGAAATAAAAACGCCTTATAAAACTGAATAGCAAATAAACACATAATTGCTCATCAGAGAGAAGTATAATAAGTATTATGATTAGTATGAGGTGGTAGAATTAAAACAAGCAGACAAGCAAGCAGGCATTCAATATGCAGCAAACATTGTTTGTGTGACGGCTCCGGCGCTGCGGGGTTTTGGCTTATCGTCGCAGATGGTTTTAACGCTCACCACCGCAGCTTTGGCGTCAGCCGCGGCGGTGGGCCTTCAAACCACCTCAGCTCGCGGGCCGCCCCACCCCTCCACGCTTACGCAGGCTTAAATTACACTCTAGACTAGGGCAGACAAGACTGTGAAGTCGGTTTTGCAGCGATTCGTTTTTGTCACTAAATTTTGTAGCACAACATGTTGACTTTCAGTTTATTCGAAGTATTGAATATCAGAATGTCGTTTTCGGACCGAGAACCCTTCGCGCATTCGAACGTATGAAAATCGGAAAACTAAGAAATCGCATTTACGACTTTCTGTAAAATAAAATTCGTGATTTTTAATAATAGATATTAATTATAATTCTTAGGTATTATGAAATTCGGATTTTTGAAAATAGGAACATCGAAATTCGTCATAAAATATTTCGGAGTATTTGGATGTTACCATAAAGAGACACCAAACACCACACTAAAATATGAAATACCATTTGCTTAATTACTGTCAATAGTATATTTTTACTCATAGATCGATTTTCGTTTCTTTCAATTCGTCCAAACAGCACTGTGACATGTTTTCGTATTTAAACAAATACTTTAAATCAAACAGAAACGCTATTACAATTGGGAATGTACCAACAGTCTCATCTACTAAAATATTTCTTAGCTCCGTGATTGAAAAAGATTTACAATCAGTACTGAGGCCCTTCAATCTCATGCAAAACATTTTCTTTTGCGCCAAATATTCTATTCGTGACAATGTTATCGCTACTAACAGTTTTATTTATAATTTCATTCGAGTGTTTTGCTTAATTATATTTCAATGTATTTGCTTACATAATTGGATCACACTATTAAAAGAATACAGTTATAGGTGGGACGCCGGCGGTTTATTCCATTGTGCGTGCAGTGCTTTTGATTTCATTATCTACTTGTTTGGAGATATAATGAACACCTTCTTAAAGGGACTCAACAATAATATCTTGATGGTCTTGAAAATTCAACACGTGCTCAGAGTTCTACAATTAAATGACAGCGAAGTCAAAGCTCTAATAGTCCATAACTGGGCTTGTGTTATCACACTAACTATTGTATTTATTCATATACTCATTTGTTTCATATATATTTTTCACCCCTTTAACATTTTTATGAACATTGTGGCTTTTTATGGAATTGCTTTTGACATTAACCTTGTATATGCTGTTTTTATATTGAAAATAAATACGAAAATTGTTCGTAAATGGATCGAAAGAAAACAGATCTCCAGAAATTATGATTATGATTTAGAAAGAGAAGATTACTGGAACACATTTTTTGGTGTATACATACATATACAGTGGATTTACATAAATATAGAGGCAACATCGCGACAAATGTTAAGTTATTATTAGTTAATTGAATAATTGCAGAAAACTTATGCAATTTTAATTTTATTTATTTCAGTTCTTTTTTTACGAGTAAGTTAATAAGTAAAATATTAATCTTATACTTATTTACTTGCAGATTTTATTTTACATAATTTATACAGCCTACCAATGCTTGCGGAACTTGGTTCTGGTATTATCTCTAAGGGATTTGGTAGAACAAGGTGAAACAAGGGTTAGTAGTAAGGCAGTAAATTAATACTCCGTACCAAAATATCAATATTCGTGAGTACTTTCACCCGCAGAAAATTTATCCAAAAGTCAGCTTCTATGTTTTATGGATATAAGGTATAATATGTAGACATATAAATAAGGCAAAAATAATATCCAGGTTGTGGATATTAGCACAACCATAGAAAAGAAAAGGCAACCTCTGGATGATGAAAATGATGATTATGACTTACTATTTCAGATGATTATTCTACTAATAGTAGGTCAAATCTGGAACTTGAAGAACGTCATCATACTAATAGTGTTGTGCGTGGAATGTGAGAGATTCTACACAGCAATGAGAGATGTTCAGAGTACCTGTGTAATACTTAGAATGTCAAGGAATTGTTCTAGCAAGTATAATTTTTATGTAAAATAAACATTACAACTTTGCAATAAACTGGGAATACACCGCCAATGTGCTGCACCGTGTCGTCGAGGCATTTACCACATGTTGCAAATCTAAATACATCATCATTATCATAATCATCATCATCTGCCTAGCCTTTTCCCAATTATGTTGCAACTATGTTGAGGTCGGCTTCCAGTCTAACCGGATAAATGATAAATGATAAATGATTTTTATTTCTGTAAGTAGGTTTGTACAAACACTTTTACACGTCAATCATATTTTTTAAACTAGGTGAGGTCGGCGTTTCCTAACTGACTACTCTGAGAAGAAAGGCCGAAACAAACTCAGAGGTCACAGTCTCTTTTAAAGTCCAGACATAATCTTGGTCAGATCATGTGAAGACCATGTGGATTGGTGTCTGAAATGGTCTTTTGAGGAAAGAAACCACACAGATTGAGTGGACCTGTCCAATCAGTGCACGCATGTATCAGTAATCATACGGCTCAACTCAGAACTTGAGGAGCTCAACGATTTGACGAACAATACCAAAGAAAGGACATTAGGGTAGGCCACATAAAGTACTCAAACTGCCAGATTAACTTTAAAAATGAACTGAGAAAGAAATGAAACACAAAAACAAAAATACCACATAGTCCTCACATTCACAATAATTAAAGCAAAATAATATTATACTTCTCAAAGTAAATATTCATGTCAAAGTGTATATAATAATAATCAAATGTCAAAGTGTATATAACAATAATCGAATGTCAAAGAGCAAAAAAAAAAATTAAAAAAGAAAAAAAAAAACTGTATACAAAATTGGAGCAGCTGAATACCAGTATTTTACATGGAGCGACTGCCTATCTGACCTCCATAACCCAATTACTGCAAACCGAAGCACATCATGTACAGAAAACACCTATATTTAACTTAATTGTATGTAATTTTTAGAACATGAAAGAATAATTTCCAAGAATGTCCAACGTGTACAGAAGGCATCATTTAAGAAGATGAGCGCGTGCGGCTTGTTCATCATAGACGCTAAGCTACCTCTACAGGTGTTAAGCTTTATTACTTTTCATATTATTGTTTTCTTACAGTTTACGTATCTGTAGTATAAGTAGTTGTGTACTTTATAAGCTTTTGCTCCAAATCTACTGAAATTATTAAGTTGTAATTTGATATACATATGAATTTCTGTGAACCAAAACGAGTCACTTTTGGGGGAAATCTAGAAAATTAGAAACAAAAGTTGATAACTGTACCGTGTGATATATCAAATAAAAGATGTTGGGAGAGTTTCAAATAAATATTTTTAAGTTATTTAAAATAAACATTTTTAAAGTTATTTAAGATCACACACCAATAAGATACCAAGTTGACTATTCATTGTATTTTCATATGCATAATGCTGAATGTAAAAGTTCTGCACTATGCTCTTCAAAATATATTGTGGAGAGATACACCACAAAACGAAATACAGTGCATTCAATTGCAAACAGTCACCTGTGGACTAAAAAGCTCAACATTTTTAGCTACAAGATGTTTATATGAGTTAGCCCTCGGGTTTGCACACATTTACCCCGAAGGGGCACGCATATTATTAAATCACTGTTATGTGAATGATATTTGTACTGGTAGTAAGAATTTACAAAAATTACTTGATATGAAAAACAAATTAATTGCAATGGCAATTAATTGGTTTTTCGTATCAAGTATTAGAACTCCATCTAAGAAGTTTAAAACCACCAAGATTTAAAATGTAAATCTTGGTGGTTTTAAACTTCACAGATGGAGTTTTAATAGTGAGTGTTTATTAAGTGACATTCCATGTGCTTTACAGATTTCAAATGAAATTGATTTATGCAAAGGTGGGTATCAAATTTAGCACACAAACAGATATACTGAAGATTTCTTGTCCACAAACTGAGTTATTAGATGTCTACACCAAGCGTCAGACATTAGCAAACTCTTTGATCCACTTGGTCTAGTAGGTCCAATTATTGTACTTGCAAAAATAATCATGCAACAAACATGGTTAGAGAAGGTTTCATGGGTCTCACCATTGCCACATAACTTAAATAAAAGGTTTAGAAGTTTTGTTGATAATTTATCAAGAACAAGTTGTATTCAAGTAAAAAGAAACATTGACACACATAACTCAACATGTATTGAACTTATAGGTTTTGCAGATGCCTCTCAGAAGGCTTATGGTTATCGTATTTATTTAAGAACCATTAACAGCAATGGTCAAATAAATGTTGAGTTGTTATCCTCAAAATCAAGGATAAATCCCATAAAATCACTAACCACACGAAGATGAGAGCTAAACAGCGCTTTTATTCTAGAAATACTGTCAAAAAAGTTATGTATTCAACTAATTAAAAACAATTTTACCATTCAGGTACATTTATATGTAGATTCTCAAATTGTTCTTGCTTAGCTCAACACAGAGCCCACAAAATTGTCTGTATATGTTGCAAACAGAGTCAGAACTATCTGTGATCTCACACAAAATGCCTCATGGTCATATATCAGCACCGTGGAGAATCCTGCAGACTGTTTTTTTAGGGGTATAGAACCACACTTAAAAACAACCAGTAGGGCCAGAATTTTTACTTAGTGGGAGTTACACACCGGAAATTTTTAAGGAAATTCCTGAACTTAAACTTTGTAATATTACATTGAGTTCCGAGTTAAATAAACATTTCAGTTTATATTCACATTATTTTGATATTAACAAATTGAAAAGAATAATTGCCTATATTTACAGGTTTTTTAACAATTGCAAGGCAAAGCAAGAAGATAGGGTCTCTGGACATCTGAAAATAAACATAATAATACGTGTTGTTTACAAAAATATCTCGCTAATACTTACTTCCTGCGATCGATAATCACGACTTATTTATTTCAACGCGGTACCGTACTACAGCTCCTGAAATATAAACCTAAGATTTTTTGCACATTTTTAAAGATTTTGACAAATTTAAATCTAGGTTTTTCCGAAAACTTCTGACCTCTCGAAGGTTTTTGCAGCAAGATATTGGCGATAACATTTTTTCACCGTTTCAAGGGCGCGGCCATGGGTTTATACTCTTTCAGCTCCTGAAATATAAACCTAGAATTTTTTTGTTGTATTTTTACAATTTTTTTCAAATTCGAATCTGTGTTTTACAAAAAAACTTCAGATGTCTGCGATGCTTTTCCAGGGAGACATTAGCGTGGTATTCACCGTTTCAATGGCGCGGCTATGGGGTTATAGTCTTACAGCTCCTAAACTATCAACCTAGGATTTTTTGCTATATTTTTACAAATTCAATCTTTTAATTACCTAAAGTTCAGTATCTATAGGATTTCCAAAAAAACTGATCTTAGTATTTAGCTAAAACGTGCTTTATCCCTAGACACTTTTTAATGTGTGTACAATGTACATACATACATACTTCATATCTAGACATCATATTTTTGGACTCACGTGCATTGTTAACACCTGCATGTAAACAATGCACGTTATTAGAATAAAGTAAGACAACGCATTTGTAGGTAAATGCGGTTTCTACGATAAGTTATTTCATAAAAGGTAATTTTTTATAACGGGCTGTTGCTTGCAGCATACTCGTTCTCAAATCATAAACTAGAAAATGATCATTTTCAAATGTCGCACGATCATTGTAACCGAACGACTTGGAAAACTTCAGTAATAAAATGTCTTTATGTCACTAATTTCCTGGTCCTTTTTGAGTAAATTGCTTTTTGGTTGAATTGAGAATCACGAAATACGAAAAGCACAGGACCGTTCAAATTGACGACGCCTAGAGGAGGCCAATGTCCAGCAGTGCACGTGTGCCGATTGTAATAAAGAAAGACAATTATTTAGCACAGACTAAAAAGGCACAAAATATACAGCAAAATAATAAAAATAACAAACCAACCAATAGTGTAAAGTTCGTCAAGGTGTGCCTCACGGCTGCGCTAAAAAGGCCCAGTTAAGCATAAATGCCAGAAAACTAGTGCCTGACGCTGGTTTTCAACTGGACCTGACGTGTGAGGTGACGGATGTAAATCAGTTTTATACCAATACTTCAACGTGACGTGTGTATGCATACTTAAATATTTAAAATAAATTTGTGTCAGATAAAATAGTAACTAGTAGTAATTATATAGTGAGAATGTTGATATTTATATGTAGTTTGTTAGCTAGTAATTGATTGATGATAGTGATGAACTTGATGGCCGCGGTTTTGAACCAACGTGTAATTACTTTATGTGACCGCCATTGTTGTTATGTGCGCTAGGTAACTTACTTAAAAACCAATCAATTACGTCCATTTAATTAAGTCTTCATTTGTGTTTAGAGAGTGGGTTTTAAAACAATGTCTTTCTTGACAAGGAAAAAACAAGATTTTCAAATTGATGTTTTTTCGGATAACATTGTAGATAAAGATGTGCAATTAATGCTTCTACCTTTGTCCGTAATGCAAATCATTGTGTTAGGTCCAAAGTTTCGCATCAAAAACAACGTTATAACTCCAAATGATGTCTTTTAGAAATGTATAGTGATTTGTGGAACAGTGTTAACCATGTTTGAATATTTGTATCGGGTTGTTCATTATTCTGATGTTGAAATACGAGAATATAGATTTCTAAAAATTCAAGATATTGGCACGTATACTGACTTCTTCAATTTTTTCGGATTTCTGATAAACTTTTTGAATAATCTTCTTCAATTGAAGAATCAAAATCAAAATCAAAATATTTTTATTTCATATAAACCTGCATGGGCACTTATGAAACGTCAGAAGCTAGGTGCACGGTTCCAAATTGTTGTTTCCTATGGAGAAGAGCCGGCAAGAAACTCCACGGTTACTCTTTTAAAAATAAATGTTTTCAAATTACAAAGATAAAATGTAGGTATGGGGAGACAGTGCAGGCCTGTCAATAAGTACCAGGTACTTGACGAATACCGAGAAAATCGTCTACAAATCTACAGTCTGTAAGGCCTACAACGTTCTCTCATTCACAATAATAACATGTAAAATAATCTACATTAATAAAAAGAACCTAATTAAACATAGTGACATGATTTCCATGAATAACGTGATATTCATTATGACCATTCAAGATGTCCATAGATTTGTAAATAATGTTGTTCATTTCAACTGATTTGTCAAGAATAATTGGATTAGTATAACGATGCTTTTTTCATGCTTTATTTTAATCACAATTTATAATCATGCAATATAACCAAGTCTGCCCTTTTATATCATTATGAATATGGTGGTGTTAATCGTTTATGATGCTGATATGATTTATGCAGTCAGATTTATGAAGTTGCTCGAAGATAAGGTTGTGCAATGGAATCATCGAATGTTAAACTCTATTAATGATAACCAAACCGATACGTGTCCCAGAAAAAATATTGAAGTTTACCTTCAAATACTAAAAAGTTACAACATATTTAAAAAGATTTCTCAATTGCCAGTTAGTTTCGTTTCGGAAAGTATACATATCTAGTACAGCGTTGGAAGGTTGTTTATATATCAAAAATAATGTTTTCAGGTTTTACACTACACGTTGAAAAACTTACATTCTTTAGTTTATGTTGAAATATTGATCCAGGATTATCAAAAACCAACAATACCAAACGAACGGGTACGTTTTATGGTATAGGTATTCATCATTCTCTTGCCTTTATCCGTACTTATTTATTTCTGAGCGGCGCAAAACGTCTTCTTCTATACTTCTCTATTAGTCGTCACCTCAGTTTAGTCATCAGTCACACATTAGTCCCTCCTTTTCTGCTTTACACAAACTCACGCCTTTTTACCTGACTGCGCCAGAAGGAGGGGTATGTTTTTCAAGTGTATGTATTTATATTTCTTTGGGACGCTGTGTAGCCTAAACGGTTTGATCGATTTCAGCATGAGAGGTGCCGTTAGATTCCTCTTAATTGTGAGAGTGACACGGGTCAAATTTGAAAAAAAAAGAAAACGGCCAATTTTTGGTGCCATATAGTGTCTTCAAATTTTTGTTTTCACATAAATAGGTCTCATTAACCTCAAAAATAATTATATTAACTAAAAATTGTGAAATTTAAAAATAATTAACAAAATCAATTAAACCCGCCTGCCTAAAAAGTGAACTTTAAAAAAGATGGAAAACAATAAACTGTTTTTAAAAAGATGACTATTGCACTGAATACCTACTATTAACAATCTCAAGCAATAAAGGTCTTAATTTCTCGCAGGTCCTATGGGAAAATTGCTTAACACACCAACCGTAGTTACCAATATCCATTACCTTCGAATAGTTTTGGTTACGCATTGTATTTTTTAAGGAATTGTCAAAGTAAAATACAAATGGGTAATGATTTTAATATACCTATTAAATGAAGAAAAATCTAAACTTTTGATATAAGATGAAGTTTCAAAAAAGTAGTGCCACCTCCTTTTCGTGAAAAGCTTTTAGCACACTGTTTTCATTTTGCAGAATCTGCATTACTTAGGACGCATTTTGTCCCGTGTGGTGTCCGGGTGTAAAAGAATAGCACCATCCCATTTCTTCCAGTGGGTGTCGTAGGAAGCGACTAAGGGACTTACTAGGGAGTGGGCAGCAGCGTTCTCTATGCATTTTACCACCATACTGCGATCGCCAACCCGCCTGCCAAGCATGGCGATTATGGCACCCCCCCCCCCCCCCCGAAAAATGATAAGCACAATAAATAAATGGCCCCTAGTGCCCGGCGGCCCGGAGGCCTATGTCCAGCAGTGGACGTCTTTCGGCTGAAATGATGATGATGATGATGATTTTACCCAGATACTAACAATTATTCTTGATACCATGACATGAATATTTACTTTTAAAGTTTAATATTATTTTCATTATTGTGAATGTGAGGACAATGTGATCATAACTTGTTTATTTTTGTTTTCACAGTTAGTTTTTAACATTATCTGGCACTTTGAGTTATTGGTGCAGCCTACACAAATGTCCTTTCTTTGGTATTATTCGTCGAATCCTTGAGCTCCTTTAGTTCTGAGTTGAGCTGCACGATTTAACTCAATCTGTGTGGTTCTTTACTCAAAAGACCATTTCAGATACCAATCTACATGATCTTTTTATGGTCTGACCAAGATTATGTCTGGACTTTAAAAGAGACTGTGACGTCTGAGTTTGGTTCGGCGTTCCTTCTTAGAGTTGTCAGATAGGAAACGCGGACCTCAACTAGTTTAAAAATATGATTGACGTGTAAAAGTGTTTGTACAAACCTAAATATAGAAATACAATAATTGTCATCAACCATCATTTATCATTAGTATGTCTAACAATCGTTTTATAAATCTGCGAAAACACTAAATTGTGTCAGTACTGACGGAATGTAGTTTTTTAACTTGCTGAAATTACAGAGGGCCGGCCATGTCTATCAAAAAAACCGAAGCGCGATAGCATTAGACCAGTCGAGACGATGATCAGGTCGTGTTTAGATGAGCGTAGCTACCCGTAGTAAAATAGTCTAACGATCCTAAAACAAGGCTTGAGTACGGAAAATGGAATATCATGTATTGCGGCGCAACTTGAGACAGGCTTATGTTTTTTAGTGGGTGATGTGCTCTATTTGTTATTTTATCAGCAGCTTTTCTTGTCTTTCTTGAGTATATATTCTTGGTTCTTTTTTAGTATATAGCATGGTCATCATCGGCGATGATTTGTGTTTGGCTGTCCAAGAACTTGATGTTGTAAATTAAACTAAGTCTGAATTGCGAGGCATTCTATAAAGCTGTGTATAATTCTCAGGACATGTGTGCTCTCATTTTGAGGTCGAATTGTACAGGTAAGCAATATATCTGTGAGGAGCGACAATTAATAATGGTGATACAATATAGCTTTAATTTGTTTACAGTAGTTCGAGACTGTGGGATACTCAGACACCATAGGCTAAGAAATAAAACTACTAACTAAAACATCATGAGGAACGTCCTTAAATTAAAAATTCTACGACATATTGTGTTAACCACCAACTCGGACTGAGCCCACCTGGTCGATTACGAACCACTCTCTTCCGCAGGGAGGAAGCTTGTGTTCCAGCAGTGGGAACATAATAGGCTGATTATGCTAACAGCTTATTGTTGTTAAACATACGAATATTATTTGTAGATGGAAAGTATTTTAACTGTTCTTTGGGGAGTTTGTTGCGCCACTTCTTCTTCCCAGCTAAAGCTCTAGGAAGTGGTGACGGGCGGGCAAAAAGTGCTGACTTTCAGCCTAGTTTGAACAAATGACTTTTGATTTATTTTTTTTACAGACGAAGAAAAAAAATTGTGCAAGAACATCCGGCGCGTGCTTCGCGCGTCGTTTAGTAAGATGCGCCCCTGTCGACTGTTCTACGTCGACGTGTGTCTACTGATGCACCTGGCGGAACTTCTTTCAAACTATTCTCTTGTTTTACTGCAATTTGCTTTTTTGTAATCTTATTTAACTAATTAATACTAAAATACACCGCGTTTTATACTGAACTTTGTAAGCACCTGGTTAATATGTTGTATAAATCAAACTCATTAAATTAGAGGAATTCAGTTTATATAATATGTTGGTATCCGCGGTACTGCCCAAGACATCTTCAGAAGTGATCTAACAGGTCACGACCTGTTAGACTGTCCACGTAAAACCAACGTACATAAAAACTGATAATCACCTAAACAGAAATGAGATGGTTACTTTTAAGGTACCACAGGGCAGCATGCTTACGGAGACGCCCTGGGCGTCGGGAATCCAAGGCCGATTTCCGGCCACCGTAGGCATGGGCTTGCGGACGGCGAGTAATGGGTAGCTCGCTGTCCGGTAAGGACCAAGCCCAAGTCGACGGCGCGTTGTGTTCCACGCGCGCCTCAAAGAGATGTCTGCACAAAAAGTGATGGGACCCGCAAGGGTCGATGCCTGCCAGGGGTGCGGGGGTGCGGGTTTGTTCGAAAGAGACACCAGAGCCCCTGGCATACGGGCTACTGAAGGAACACGGGTGGGTTTTAGTCAGTAAAAGTCTGACACGCCCTCCTGCTCCACCCAGAGCGGGAGAAGTTATTTAATGATTTCCCACCCAAAAAAAAAAAAAAGGGCAGCATGCTTGAGCCGAGCCTCTTCCTATTATACGAGTATTTCAATGATTTGTGTCGCTTATTTATTTATTTATTGGACCTCCAACAGAGGCTAGACAATTGCATGCACGGATACATACATTGTGTCCGGTAATTAATGAATAACCTTGAAATGGTTCATGGTAGAACTAATGGCCATTCAGAAAAAATCTTTGGAGGTCGGTTGTTTTTGTGGATGTTTTTTTACAAAAAAAATGTTTTTTCTGAATGGCCATTAGTTCTACCATGAACCATTTCAAGGTTATCCATTAATTACCGGACATCCTGTAGAGCAAGGACAAATACAGTGTTCGCTTCCAATAATAGGAAACCACATCATTTACTTTTATTAGGTCCATTAAGTTTGATAATGTTAAAATATCAAAATACTAAAAATAAAGCGGGTGTAGAATATAGAATGCCGAAGCCCATGCGATTAGACTCACAGGGAGATCTACTAACTAAATGGGTAAAATTTAAGCAACAATTTCAAATATTCCTGACGGCAGCGGCTGAATTTGCTAGATTTTCAGAGGTACGGAAGACGGCCATTTTCCTTAATAGCGTGGGCTACAAAGTCCAGGACCTTTACTTCAATGTGCTAAAGACAGAAGAAACGACTAAATATGAACAAATTATTAGATCAAACAAACTGTTAGATAATTATTTTGAGCCGAAACAGAACGAACTTATAATTATAAGTACTTAGGTACAGCTATCATAATCGAAATCAGGAAGAAGGTGAGAGCTTCTACACTGATATTGTTATGTACTGATATATTCTACACTGAAATAAGAAAACTGGTAAAAAATTGCAATTACAAAGAACAAGAAGATAATGACAGTATTGTACTAGGTTTTCAAGATCAGAAATTGCAGTGAAAATTATTAGAAAATAACAAACTAACATTACAAACAGCTGTGGACATGTTCAGAGCTTCAGAATTGACAAAAAAATGTAGAACTCGCCACGGCCCAAGAAATTGTTCAGCTTATGGAAAAATTTGCTTGTTTTCACACATAATTATATAATGAACTAGCGGTCGCCCGCGGCTCCGCCCGCGTGGATGTCGGTTACCGCTGCAAAAAGCCTACCCAGGAAAGACACGGCCAGCAAAATGATTCCCAGGTCAATTCACAGACATTGACAGAACATCGACGACGCAGTCTCGCGACTGAGCCGCGCGGGTACCTTACTCATAGATCTAAACTCCCCTCCCGCACGCGCACCCCCGCCTACGTGACGCCCATTTCGCAACGGGCCGTGCAGCAGAAATCGTAATATTTTAATTCCGCCATAACTTCAAAACCAAACGTCCAATTTTAATCATTCAAAGACCAAATATTATCTACATAAACTGTACTTAGTGATGAAATAATTTATTTTGAAAAGGATTAATAGCATGAGTAAAATAAACGCGTTTAAATGTAGTCCAAAAAAAATTCAAGATTTTTAAATAAAAAAAACGGTTGTTGTGCCTCACTCGACATAGATAGGTATAGTCTGTCGCGGACTTTTTTGTAGATATTTATAAGATCTACAATTAATTAGAACATTTTATGGTTCTTCTTTTATAGTTTAGGCAGCGTACGCAAAATAAGTAACTTTTCTGGTTGATTTTTTACACCTTGTGTCCGAAAAACCCAAATATCTTACGGAACCCCTTTTTTTCCAAAATAAAATATAGCTTATGTTACTCGTGGATAATGTAGCTTTTGAATGGTGAAAGAATTTTTAAAATCGGTCCAGTAGTTTTTGAGCCTATTCATTACAACCAAACAAACAAAGTTTTCCTCTTTATAATATTAGTGTAGATGTACTACCTCTGTTAAATATTGCACTTAAAACATTTTAGAAGAGTAACGGTGGAGTTTCTTGCCCATTCTTCTCCATACGAAACTAAATTTGGGAAGGGGCGACTAGAATCAATTCTATTTTAATGTAAATGTTGACATTCAAAAGTGCCTTTTAAGTGCCTAATTGAAAAAAATGCTTCGACTTTGACAATGTACGGAGCTCCTAAAAAAATACCTGCTTGGATAAGTTTCATCATCATGACCTATAATTAAGTAATTATTCAAAAGAATACCGTTTTTACGGTCTTTTAAGTAGATGTAGTTGCGTAGCGCGTCACCAGGCGTAGCACTCGTAGCCAGTCACTCGTAGCACTCGTAGCCAGTCACTCGTAGCACTCGTAGCCAGTCACGCGTAGCACTCGTAGCCAGTCAGTCGTAGCACACGTAGCCAGTCAGTCGTAGCACTCGTAGCCAGTCAGTCGCAGAACTCGTAGCCAGTCAGTCGTAGCACACGTAGCCAGACAATCGTAGGTGATTAAAGAAAGAAAGAAAGAAAGAGCGTGTGGCACCCCACCATCGTGCATTTATGCCTCACCAGAAGGCCAATTCTACTAAATAACGTGCCATGCGATTAACATGACACTGGACTGCGATGACATTGCGACTAGATCAAAAAACGGTATTCTGCTCACCTTAAAATTCGGTTTGTTCACAGTCCGGTCGCAGTGTCATCGCAGCATAGTCGCATGAGGGTCTCATGACGTCACCTTTGTTTTCAATTACGAAAATAAACATAATTTTCATGTTGGTTCAATGTACGCCTACGATACTGTGATACTTTAATTTTTACCAACCTTATTTAATGTTATTTTTATTGTATTTATTAGTTTGCTTGGTTTAGTATATACTAATTGTATTTTCATAGCCCGTTTGTTATTTTAAATCTTTGAGAATACAAAATCATTAACATATTTAATAATAATCACATCACATGGAAAATAAAAATGGAACGTATTGGTAATCGCGACGCGCATGCGCGGCACAGACGCGTCATTTTGTTGAATGTCAAACTTTATTTAAATAATTAAAGAGTTTTATTTCTAAAATAATTGATTTAAGGATGAAATGACTGTAACAATTTATTGCATGATCACAGGAAGAAAGTGATTTTCTCGAATATGGTGCTTATTACCTACTTAACTAGTATTAATGCGAGGGGATATCATAGTAATTCGGAACAGAACCCGAGCATAGGATTCAAGGTGAATTCATTTGATGAACGTTGAGTGAAAGTTGCAAGGAAAATCATACAGATACCAACCTACATTATATAGTGCCGCTATGATATACCTACAAATTCCGTACCGCACCTATACCTTGTTTGCTGTTAGCATCAAAGACATACCTATTCTTCGATACCCTGAAGTTAGATGAACTTTATAGCGAATTGTACCTACAATACTTTGCAGAAGTGCCTACCTATGCCTCCCAACTATTCAGCACGAGCTGAACGCTGTATTATAATAATAATTTGTACCTACTAGGTGTAGTCATTACGAATGTAACAAATTAAATAAAAGTGTCTATGTTTTTCATTTCTTTCTGCGTTTTTACTAGTTCTAGGGAAGGCCAAACGATTGGTAGGTACCTTTAATCGGCTGAGCTGAACTTCCGCCGATGAAATCGATGGCTTCTCCAGCTTGCTTACCTATGGTATTTACCTACTCTTCAAGTTGTGATGTATTTTTTACTTTCGAAAAAAGACTTGGCGTAGGTACCTAGCGAGAACGTAAAGAACCAGCCCATCTCTTCCCGTGGGTAGGTATCGTAAGAGGCGACAAAAGGACTTACTTACTAGAGATGGCAGCAGCGTTCTCTATGCATTTTACCAGTATACTGCGATCGCCAACTCGCCTGCCAAGCGTGGCGAATATGGCAAACCCCCCCAAATTGGGGGAGGCCTATGTCCAACAGTGTACGTCTTTCGGCTGAAATGATGATGATGAGGTTACATAATCTAATTTAACTACTGAACTATATGAAACAACAAAACTCGTGCAAAATGCAAGAGGCACGTTAATGCCGGCCATACACGCTACGGTCTACCGGACGTCTACCGGAGAGGTTACCTGTGCAGGTTTGCCACCCACGTGTATGGGAACGTTCCGGTCTACCTGAGCGGTCTTCAGTTCTTTTTGCGATGGCATTGATTGAGGACATATAATGCGAGCGACGTGACGACCGTCCAGACAGGACAGATACTAGAAAACAAATGACGCGGCCTGCGCAGGCGACCGGAGTACACGCACACACACACAGGTACACCGTACGGTGACATTAGAAATAATCGATTTTCGATTTTGCTCC
Source organism: Polymixis flavicincta (assembly GCA_949987655.1). NCBI lineage: Eukaryota > Metazoa > Arthropoda > Insecta > Lepidoptera > Noctuidae > Polymixis > Polymixis flavicincta. Next base: position 22,741,455 of record OX465188.1, on the reverse strand, counting down.
GGTCGCCTGCGCAGGTTCAAAAAACTGTACAGGTCTACTCCCATACACGCTCCGGTCTACCTGTGCAGGTATGCCTGCACAGGTAGACCTCTCCGGTAGACCGTAGCGTGTATGGCCGGCATAAGAAGTTATAGCAACTAGCGTGATTATCTTCCTTAGGTACCTATACCTACTCAGCAGTAGACTCTTATTGCCTTGTGTTTTGGAAAATTCGTACATATTCTGTAGTATTTATACCTACCTAACCTGCAGAAGCTTCCGCATACATTGAAACAAAAGAGGCAAACGAACACAAATACAATAAACCAAACCATACCTAATAGCTACCTACCTATCGGGATCGTTGTCACACTTCGTAGCAATTAGGTAGGTACTTACTTACTATTTTCAAGTACCTACCTAGGTATTCAATGCAGTTTTGACTTCGCTACGATTTTATTAGACGTAGGTACCTAAGTAGTTATGTACCTATAGAATGAAAGCACATTTATAAAAATCCATACGTGATACGTCTACATTCTCCGTTGTATGGTCTCGTGTATATTTAGGTATGATGTAGTAAGTTTGGAGCTGTGACCACCACTCACGAGCTTAGTGAAAGAGCAAGCGGGCCGTGATAGCTGCAGACGAAGTGCTTACCTACCGACTATTAATCAGTCAGTCAGCCCTATAGAACTGGAGTCGATGGCGTCCACTGTTGACCATACATAGGCCGTGATAGGCCTCCGACGGGCGTCGCCACTTCGACGGGTTGAGAAGAAGGGTTAACAGAAGTCGTGTGATTGCAGAAAAAATAATTAGCACAACAGAAGTAATATCTTTTTTATTAGTTGTCAGCTACCTAACTAATTAATAATACAAACATTTATTAGGGCCATATTCATAAACGATGATTAAAGTTAAATGATGTTTAAACGTGAAAAATGTATGGTTAAACAGACGCTACTCATTACTTAACTTTAACCAGCGTTTATGAATAAGGGGGGTAGGTATATACGTACATAGGTAACCTACACTTTACAAAACGAGTAACACTATGATGTGCCTATTAGGGTGCTGAGAAACTTTTTTTTACCAGATATAGTGACCGTGATTTTCGCTCATACAGAAGTAACACAAGACCTCAAGAAAAACGTGTTGTTGTTAGCATTATGCACTTAAAATTTAGTCTTACTGCCTTGAAATAAGATTGAATTTTCTTTGGTACAATTGGCGGTAGTTATGGCAAAACACTTCTTTTTTTTATAGGTTTAAAGTTTCGGAAATCGATTCCGTTTTCAGTTAGGAAAAACTACTTTGAGGTGTTGCGTCAATTCTGTTACAGCTACTATATCACACAAAGGTATTAAATTAGGTACCTACCTACTATTATTCAAAGTTTGGAAACTCCCCACAGTCGATACAATACTAAAGTAGGTGCTCCAATGTCAAAAGGTTTGTATATATGTCTAATCTTAATTCAAAAGAAGTTTAAATGATTGGAATCAGCATTCATAGACAAAATTGGTAAAGTATTAATGAGTTTAACTTTACAAGCTTCTATGCAAACTGTAGATTTGGGGTAGCAATTTTCCTTTTTACCCATTTTGGTTTTGAATAGTACCTACCTAATCTGTTGCCCATAACAATCAGAATCTAATAACTTAATAATTTATTTGTGAATTGGTACAACATTAACATGTGTATAAATATTAGGTATCTAGGTAGGTACTACTGGCACTAGTAGGGGTTATTCATGTAAGTATATATAAATAGGTTTACAAGATTGTAGGACTGAAATAGACTTATTTTTTTACTAACAAGAACCTTAGTTATCTAATTAATTTAACATTGAAATCACTGCAAGGTTTAATTGACTAGTTTGATTTACAAATCTTATGTAACACTACATCCATTACCTTTTCAAAGCAATTATATGTACAATCCTGAAGGTGGTCTGTACACACTTAATACAATAAACTGCTCCAATTCTATGCAGGCTATTTTAACTATTGACCCAACAGAAAGGCACAAAAAATCCTCATATTCTTTAAATTTTAGCTGGTTAGGTACTTACTAAAATGAATGAGCCACCATGTACTATAGCAAATGCTATAGGTACATGGTGTTATGGTGGCAGAGTAAATACTCTGCTATACAAACCTGGTGATTATTCAAATTGAACATGAACTACAATACAACTCTGTTAAAACTGATAAATAATGTTAGGTACTTCTAAATCTTAGTTAATAATTCCTTGAACATTTTTATGCACCGGGTTAATAGTTTGCAATTCTGTACATTATTGCTAGAGGTTGCCTCTATTTTCTTATCAATAAGTACCAAATTGTTGGCTAAATTATTTAAAATGTCAGGGCATTGCCCAATAGAAGCAACTTGTTTAGCCAAATTCTTGGTTGTAAAAGAAATGTAAGATACTATGATAGGGACAAGATACCTTTACATAAAAAATCTACATTTTGTCAAATATAAATGACTATCAACATTTTGTTAGTGTCAATTAAATGGAATGTATCATTCATATAAGTCAAATTGGGCAATTTCATATTAATTTTAAACTTAGTTATTTTCTTTCTGTGGTGTACTTTGGCTGTAAGGCAATGTGATCATGACAATTTTTGTTAAACTAAGGTAGCACAATGATCTATAATAATGGACTAATTCTCCTTTGTTCACATTACCCCTATTACCAACAATTATTATTAATAATAGTATATTATCCTGGTTAAAATTTTATTTTAATTATGACTTTTTCATTACCTCTGAGTATGTCAAATGAATGACAATTAGCCACACTGTGGTTCATTATTGAGTGTCCTGGATGTGTATTTGTCAACAGGTAATGTATTAGTGTGACAACCCCGTCCCTAAGAATGCACATTCAGCCGTTGGTTAGGCACTTACTGCACTTAATCTCTTCCCGGTTATGTCATACTTGTTTTGTTGTCCATAGCACCTCCTATACTTGGGTGTCTCCATTGGAATTGACTGTCGTCACCACAATTCTGTCGGGACTTCAGGTGGATATCGTTACTCCTCTTGGTCTTATGAAGCAAAAATGTGTTACACGTAGATCATCTTAATGTATGGAATCTAAAAAGGAGACATAATTTTAGGTAGGTACCATATTATAGTAAATCTACAAACAAATTCTGGGGATCTGAGCTGGGCAAAAGTTGGGAATCTGACTTATGACCAACTACGAAAGTTTGGACGGAGCTACAGGCGGATAACGCAGAACCGAAACTAAGTAGATACGGTGATGACGTATGATAGAATATAGCTGCCTTGTTGAATGACAATCGATAATATTTCAATAAAATAATGTGTAGGTACTTAGTAGACCTACCTTGGCTGCAACACCTTGTTCATATTTTCCTAGATCCTGTTTTTAGTTCCTGTGGCATAAGCGGCTTCAATTCGTACGGCTTGTTTAGTTTGTAACTTTTTGCAAACACGCACTGTCGCTTTTGGAAAATGCGTTTTAAGTGAGACGCCGTGGCCCGCAATGCTGAGAACAGCTGCTCCTGTGCTCTTTACGTTGTTTTGGCGCCGATTCGTCGTCTGCACGTTGTGCGAGGAATGAAAATTATTCCCAAAGGCCAAACTCACTTTTTTTGTATTATTTCACGACACAAACACAAAATTATTTACCACAGTGTTCCTGAATAAGTTTTTCCTTCATGAATCTTCGGTTACAAGATGATTTCAAGGATAAAATTGAAATAACACGATAAATATGAAACTGCAGAAGCTATAATTTATAGTGTCAGTTCAGTCAACTTTCAATCTCATGCTTACGTCAGTTTTGACGTTCTTAAAACGACCGGAATACCAATTTATTTTCGATGTCAAGACGATCTCAAGTCTTATCTTGAGCGGAATACCGTTTTAGTACATTTATTAATTCCAGTCTAGTCGCAGTGACATTACAGTCAACCTCACTTTTTTTGATGTACCAGAATACAGTTTGTGGCATTTTGGAACTTTTGCGGCACTGCGATGTCACTGCGACTTGAATGTGACCGTTTTTTAATTAGTAGAATTGGCCTTCAGATCTTTTAGTCCCGAATTGTGAATATAAACCAAAAAGTTATTGTCTCTTTCTTGACCCTCCCGAAAGGCGCAGTTAAGCCACAAGAATACTCGAAGTGCAACAGAGATTTGAAATTTCACAAATTAACCAATAGGAAAATAGTTAGGAGAATCAACACAACACAAGTTCGCACCGACCCGAAGCAACGAGTAGAATAGAAATAGAAACATAGGGCAGCTGTGAAACAGGTGTTGAGGTACCCGTAAAGTACAATTAATATGAAACGTACTTGGTAAATATGAATGTAATGCAGGCTGGGCAAACGATGAAGAAGACAAAGATCTTGCTAGTTTTGATTAGGGCATTCCAATATAATATAATAAAACATTTATTTTCAAGTATCCAGGACTCATAATGTTAGTAAAAAATTTCTTACAAGCTATGTTAGTAATATTTACAAAAAAAGAACTATGTTTATCTAAACAATTATATTGGCAGGCACATGTTGCTGGCTTAAAAAGTGTAATATAGGGCAATCCAGCTTGCTAGCAATGATAACCAGGAGACTGTTGGAGCTGGTAAGCAATCTGCGCAACAGAGATGCTGCACGCTTGCGTCTGATCGCAGCGAAAACGTCACTGAATGCATTATTGTACTGAACATTAACAGCTTTTTGAGTGAAGCAATTCCAAAGACTGAACGAGTAGAAAACTTATGCCTTAAAAAGTCTTATTTTAACCGCCCCCGAGCAGCGTGAGAATCTTCGAAATTACATCTCACTGAATATAGACAAAAAAACGAACACGTTGTTAGTAAAGAGCAACATCAACATTGTTTGTTTTTATAAAAACACAAACTGTAACAAAACAATAGTATAAGAAATAATAAAGCTCGACAACTGTAGAGGTAGCTGTCCGTCTATGGTGAACAAACCACATGCGGTCATCGTCTTGAATGATGCCTTCTGTAAACGTTGGATGTTCTTGCAACCCCTCCGATCGATTTCTGAAACAAATTACAAGAATGTTCGATGCCAGGTTTTTATTTTTATAAAAGGGTATTGTAATCTTTAGTTACTAACAAACCCAATAATACCCAATTATAATACAAGAAATAAGATTAAAATTCATCAACTATTTTTAAGATTACCTAAATACACACATTTTATGGGGTACTATGTTAAACGTTACAAAAGAATACCTTGTAACATTTTAAATCGAAATATAAGAAAGTTTATAAAAAATTTTTTTTATTTCACCGAAAAACATACAACGGATTACATAATATATTTATGGGCTAGTATTTGGGAGAATATAACATATTAGCATCTGTAGCCGAACTAGGACGAGTCCTGTATCTCAGCATACAGCGCCAGACCCCTCAAAATAGACAATAACATAATTATAGTAGCCCTAATGACATGCAATTTGATGCAGTAACGAAAGAACCAAAATAAAAGAATTAAAACTAAAATAACAAAAAGAAAATATACAAAAACGAAAGTGTGTGTATGTGTGTGTGATTTTGTGTTAGTGTATAGTAGTGAAAGGTGTTGGGCTGGTGGGTAGTGTAAATACGTCTTACCGAAGAAATAATAAATGCAATAAGAAATGTTAATTGACCAAAGCATTCGCTATTGCTGAACCATCAATAGGTTCTCTGTGTCCTCATAGGAAAGGGCAATTAGGTACTTGTGCACCTTCTTCTTGCATAGGGATTTGTTGAGCGGATACATCTCGAGTACTTTATTTATTTTATTGTAAAGAAAAGGAGTAATAACAGAATAAAATCTCCTTATGAAAGATGAACGGGCTCGAACTTATTTATTTTACCAAGTTTTGTCGCTTCATTAGGTACCATATTATAAGGAATACGTGTGAAATCTCCAGGCAAAAGATTAAAACAATATTTGAAGCACATTATAATATAGTACAGATATACTACTAACCAGAACAATGTCTTGACTTCATGAACATTACACAGGTACTCTGAACATCTCTCATTGCTGCATATAATCTCTCACATTCCACGCTCAAGCATATAATTATGAACATGTTCTTGATGTAATTAATTTCAGTTGCAACTAGTACAAAGATTTGCTGCAATGATAAATATTAGTAACTATTACAGGCAAATTGGGGATGGATATTAATCAAAAATTGAGTTTTTTTATTAAGTACTTATAAGACCTTTTTCGTACCGTGTGGTGCCGGACGTAAAGAATAACATCATCCCATTTCCTCCCGTGGGTGTCGTAGGAGGCGACTAAGGGACTTACTAGAGAATGGGCAGCAGCGTTCTCTATGCATTTTACCACCATACTGCGATCGCCAACCCGCCTGCCAAGCGTGGCGATTATGGCAAAACCCCCCAAAAATGACAAGGAGCCTGGGGGAGGCCTGTGTCCAGCAGTGGACGTCTTTCGGCTGAAATGATGATGATGATGATTCCAAGCGGGTCATATTATTGATGATGATGAAGACCTTTTCTATTCTTATGTCTACTCCTACGGTTTGGAGGTCGTTATCGGTTATAAAATGGAGGTAAGTAGCACACATCATGGTAAAATGTTATTGTGACAAGCTAAGCAGAACTGTAACTGAATAGTTTGCAAAATACGGTACATTTACAGTGGTTTTATTTTTGAGAGTGCTCTTCAAAAGTTAATTATTCTTCTTCCACTTCAGCTGTCATGTCGCACTCATCATCTGCCTAGCCTTTTCCCAACTATGTTGGCTTCCAGTCTAACCGGATGCAGCTGAATACCAGTATTTCACATGGAGCGACTGCCTATCTGACCTCCACAACCCAGTTACTGGGTAATACGATACCCCTTGGTAAGACTGGTTGTCAGACTTTCGGGCTTCTGACGACCCGTAATGACTGTCAAAGATCCACAAATGACAGCCGGGACCAACGGCTTAACGTGCTTTCCGAGGCACGGAGGGGTCTTGGTATGTAAAGATGGTCATCCATCCACGGACCAAACGCGGCAAGCGTAGCTTAACCTGGTCGATCGACCCGTGCAGCTATTGTTATTTAACCACAAGCCCCTCGAAGCCACACGCACTGTGATTTTGAAAACCTTGTTCCAAATTTTCGAACGGCACACTACTACTAATTCAACTATCTATGATAAGGGTTCACCAGATATATTATTCATTAGAAAGCCGCCTATAATTTTTGTAATTATATAAATGTTTTTTTTTGGCAAAATTATTGTTTTAAAATTAGGTTTAGTTATTGCCAAAACTTTTAACTATATTCTGAAAGGTTATAATTATGATGCGTATATTGTCCATAGAAAAAAGAACAGAAGAATGTGGGTGAACATGAAGAACTAAACAAAAATTAAGTGTAGTGGATTGAAAGTTTAGGGAGACCTTCGCCCAGCAGTGGGACATTAATGGCTAATAAGAAAAGGATGGTGAAAACTCCGGTTTAAAAAAAAAGTAACTTGAAAAGAGTCGTGGCCGTATGCCACTTTGCCCTAAAGCTTATGATATTGTTTCGATAAGTGGCTACGACCACGGCTGTCAGATGAGGGTATGTTATTGTTTCATGGTTTTTAGAGCATACGTTTTCAGTAGTCTGGTGGAAGTTTTTCAACGTCCTTTTATTTAAATTGTTTTGGGGAGTGGTATTTTTTTAAATGTGCTTATTAAGCCTTTTCATATATATTTTTTTATTATGACGTGTTGGGTTAGGTTAGCAACCACGGCGCGGCGCACGCTGGCAGAGTATGCCGCTTGGGAGGAGCCGCGCTGTGCCCTCATCTCAGGAGTAGGCAGCGACCTGTCGCTGCCGGTAGATTGCTTCGCGCGTGAAATTTCTATCAACAGTCAACCGCTCATATGCTATTTACATATTTACTCAAGTTACGTTAGGCCCCACGATTTTGTTTGTTTGTCTGATCAATGCCCTAGATTTATGAGGAAAGTTGTGTGAGGACTGGTACCTAGGACCTACCGAATTATTTTTTAGCTTCTAGTAAATTATCCACGTCCTTATTTTCAATAATCTACTAATATCATAAAGAGGAACGATGTGATTGTTTGTTTGTTTGCATTGAATAGGCACCGAAACTACTGAACCGAATTGTTCAGTAGGAACCGATTTGAATAATTATTTCACTGTTGGGAAGCTACACTATCCCCGGGTGACATAGGCTATTTTTTTATCCCCGTATTCCCACGGGAACGGGAACTACGCGGGTGAAACCGCGGTGCACTTCTAGTATTATATATTTTTTATGTGTGTTGGGGCATAACTCCGTCTATAGCCGGATTTACAAAATTCTATTTTTGTTCGAAAGGGGTTTATTCCGAAATGATCCCATTTAAATTACATATTTATCTAATGCGTTTCGGAGACAGACGACGAAATTCATCAAAAAATGACAGAAAATGAACCGCGATGGCTGCTATCGCAATCGAAAATTTGGAATTGGTGTGGGGTAGTTTTTGTAACTAAAAAGTAAAAATACATATACAAAGCCGGACGACTTTGGATAAAATGTTTTTTTGGAAAAAGTTTTTATTTTGGAAATTTACAGAGCCTTATAATGGTCTACTTGTAAAAAGTATTCGAATCTTTAGATCATGCAAAACTTATCTTTTTATAGTGCCACTTACTTTAATCTCACCTCTTGCAATATCATTCTTCAACAAAATTAATACCATCGCTAGGTTCCTCAAACTAAAGTAAATTGTTGTTATTACATAAAATATTATCTGAAAATAGAATAAAATGGTCAAAATAGGTATTTGATTTCTTCTATCTTTACTCTTTATATAAATAATATACGCACCACATTGCGAAACGTCGTCTCTATAACCATGTAGATATCTATTATATTCAGGTATACATCAAACATTATATTCCAATAATCTTCTCTTTCTGAGTCTTCGATATTTCGTGAGTTTTTAAGTTTTTTCATCCAAACACGAAGCATTTTTTCAACTATTTTCAAAAATGGCAAAGCATATACTATATTAATATCGAAAACAATGCAGATGTAAATCGATATCATATCAAAAATATCCAAGTCGAAAACAAAATGGAAACACGTGATGAATCCTATAAAGAAAAGGTTTAAAATAAAACCCAAATCCAGTTGCAAATAATTAACCTTCTAAGTTCGTTACTATTTATTTGTAGAACTCTGAGATAATGTTGTATTTTCAAGACCAACAATATATTGTAGTAGCTTTGTATGAGGTTTGAGACAGTGTTCACCAAATCCCCAATCAAAAAGACAAAAAAGTCAGTGACCATGTTTATTGAAAAAAATAGACTGTTATCCCTCCAAATTTGGTCACAATAATCGGTGATATAAGTGATCCATTCATACAAAAGTGCACCGCGATATGTTAAAATGCAAAATACTTGTACGAAGTTGTAAAAATAAGTATTAGTAGTAATAACGTTGTCACGAATAGAATACTTCGCGCAGATGAAAAGACTCTGCATCAGATTCAACGGTCTTAGTACTGATTTAAAGTCATTTGTAATCACGTTGCTACGCAATATTTTGTTAGAAGAGACTCTTGATGTTTTGCCGAATAAAACAGTGTTTCTGTTTGATTTGAAACAGTTTTTGAAATAAGACACCATGTCTAATATCAGGCAGTTGACTATTAAGGCTGTTACAAGTTGATTGATCGAGAAAAGTAAGGCCAGTCGATAAGGAATTAATTTACTAATACTTCAGTAAAAACCGCTTATTGTGTTTGTACAGCGGAATAGCGTTGCTTATAGTATTAGACAATTACTTCTATATCGATTGATTTCAATGGGCAAGTTATTATCTAAACTTAATGAAATTGCATTCAATACCAACTATCTTGGTTATTAATGTCAGTCTCATGATTATTTCTAAAATTGTTACATTTTTCTGTCGCTATAATAATAGTTATGTCATCAGCAAATAATATACATCGGTGGTCAGTTATATTAATAATATCATTTGTGTACAGCAAGAACAGGACAGGCCCCAGTACACTTCCTTGTGGTACACCACATGTATTGTGCTTGTATTCTGATGAAAAAGGCACCTTAACTTGATTTTCATCAATTTTGTCAATAATGACTCATTGTTGTCGGTTACTGAGATATGATTTTATCCACTGAAGTGTAGGACCCCTGATACCTACAAGTTCAAGTTTTTTGAGCAACAGATTGAGAGAAACTAAATCGAAGGCTTTTGAGATATCAAAAAATAGCCCAGTGGTCAGATTTTTATTATTGACATTAGTAACTACAGCCTTTACCAGGGAGAATATTGCCAAAGTAGTGGACTTGTTTTTCTGAAAGCCATATTGTTCTTTGCTAATAATATGAAATTTATCACAATAGTCAATTATTCTTCCATACATGCACTTTTCATATATTTTGGACAGTATGGGTATTAACGTTATAGGACGGTAGTTATTAATATTAGATTTTTCTCCTTTTTTATATAAAGGCTTGACTATCGAGTATTTCAGGGCATCAGGAAAAGTTCCCGATGCAAACGATAAATTAATTAAATATGTCAGAACAGCAGTTAGTTTATTGGTACACTCTTTAATCATTTTAGTGTTGATTTCATCATAGCCCACAGAATTGGAATTAGACAATGACAGTATTTCTCGTCTAACCTCACTTTCCTCCATAGGTTTTAAAAACATCGAGTTAACGGATGCACTAATACGAGGTTTTATGTTTTCCTGACTGCTCGTATGTGATAAATTAATATAATTATTATTAAAGGCGGTGGCAATTTCAATAGGATTTGTTAGTGTTGTATTGTTAACTGTAATTTTGTCCATATTTTCTATGCAATTTGTATCGTGTTTTCATTTTTTATTACTGCCCACGTGGCCCTATATTTGTTTTCACTCTTGTTTATATATTTAATATTTGCGCATTTTTTTGAATTAATTATACATTTTTTTAGAATATTGGAATATGTCATATAATTAATTTTGTTATTTGCATTTTTATTTTTAGAATATTTTCTTAGTACTTACACGTTTTTTTTTACAAGATTTCTTTAAACCTTTACTTATCCAATTTTTTTTATTTGAATTATTGTTATTTATTTTTACTTTTACTTTTGGGAAGCAAAGATTGTAGAATAAGCATAGCAGTTCATGAAACTCACTAAATATATTTGCATCATTTGAGATGTATATGTGTGACCAAGATAAATTATTTAAACATTCCTTGAACTTACGAACATTGTCCGAACTGTAATCTCTGTTATATATGATAAGATGAGCATTTTTGAATCTTTTCATTTATAGGAAAACTCAACATTTGGGCTGTGTCATGGTCAGAGAGATAGAGAGGCAAAACTGAAGCAGAAGCATTTGGAATATTACTTAGAATATGGTCTATGCAAGATGACTTGCGCGTAGGCACATCAATGTGAATTTTCAAGTTATAGTTGTAGGATATGTCACGTAGGTGATTAGTAACATTACCTTTTTTCAACGTATTTATATTCAAGTCACCCGTTATTACTAGACGAAATTTGGTCTTGTATTTATTAGTTAGGTAGTTCAAAAGATTATTTAATTTACATAAGAACTGAGTAGGATCTGAGTTTGGAGTTCTATAGACGCAAATAACAAGCAACACTCAAGCTCTATGCCACAAGCTTCAAATGTATTTTGGGTAGCATAATTTTGTATATAAGATAAATCTTTGAAAATAATGCCTTTTTTTACTAAGATACAGGTTCCTCCTCTTTGTTTTTCTCTACAGAAACTTGAAGCTAACTGATAGTTACATATTTTGATATAGCTCTCATAGCCTTTCTTTATAAAAGTTTCTGACAAGCAAATTACGTTAGGCTCTTCTTGTGCTACTCGTAACTCCTGGATTATTATTTCTAACAGTTCCCGTTTTGATAGAATACTAGCAATATTTTGATGCAGACTATTGAACATATGGGCTTTAGGCACGAAAAAAATCGTCTTTATTTGTTAATACAGGGAAGTAAAAAGGTATTGTACCTCTGCTTACATTCCCGATAGATACGGCTGGGTTTACTGGTTGTTTATTTTTATTACAATATTGTTTATTAAAATAAAAAGGGATCGTTCCCTTTTTAGGCGTATTGTTACTAATGGCTACATTGCTGCTTGGTTGATTACGCATTACAAATTTCCTAATATTCCTTGGGCACAAGTAGTTTTCACTGTAGTCGTTACAATCTATCACATAATTTATAGACTTACAAGCCCCTGATAATGTAAAATGTCCACAATCAAGATAATGACATTTTTTAAACATCTTACATAAGTTTTCTATACCATCATTCAATTATGAGACATTTAAGAAGTGACTGTTACTAACATTTGGTACAATTATCCTATTATTATAAAATGTGTCCAATAAACCTTCTAATGGTGACAGAACTTGCTTTCAATTATAATCATTTTCCCCCATGTGTATCCATGTGTGTACCTATTTATAAGATACCAAGTAATGTCAAAACTCTAAATATGAGATTCTTCAAAAATACATTGCATGAATGGTTTTCGACCTCAACGCGGGCAATGCTGCTGGCAAAAGATAGTCCTAGTAATCCTACTGATATTATAAATGTGAAAGTTTGTGAAGATGTTTGGATATCTGTTACTCAATCACGCAAAAATGGCTAAACGGATTTAGATGAAATTTAGCACAAAGATAGATTATAACCTAGATTAACACATAAGATACTTTTTATCCCGGTAGTTTGTCCCGTGGGAAAATTTCCGACTTCCAAGCGGGTGAAGCCGCGGGCGGAAGCTAGTATTATAAATGTGAAAGTTTGTATGTTTGGATATTTAGATGTTTGTCACTCAATTACGTAACAATGACAGAACAGATTTGAATGAAATTCGGCACATAGATAGATTAGATTAACATAGTGTACTTTTTGTCCCGGTAAAACTTTCCCGTGGGATGACTTTTATCTCCGCGCGAGCGAAGCCTCTGACAAAAGCTAGTTAATAATAAAACTTAAAAAAGTAAATGTTATGTAAACGACTAACACGAAGAGTTATTTGATGATTTCTCACCCACAAAAAAAAGGTGCCTATGAAAGATGTGTCTCTCATTTGTTTGATATACAGTAAGGAAACCACATAAATATGCAATAAATGAAACCATATAATTGTTATCGACTTTTCTGACGATACACAAAAAATAAAATAAATCGGTCCACTAACTAGGTCCAAAAGTAGTTATCGTTTCAATAAAATTTGAACACTCTATAGAATTGGAATCACTAGGTCAATGATTCAATGAACTTGAATCCTTGAACATTGAAAAGTGACGTTGCCATTCAGTGCAAACTATCACGACTCTGTTACCTATTCTACTTATTTGCCTAAAATGTAAAATCGGTATACCTAAACAACAGGCTGGCTCCACGCCGCGAGTTTCTTGGCGTTTCTCTACGCAAGTACAATCGCGGCTTCTTCCGCACGCTCACCTTTAAGGCGATAATCGCGTAGCAAGGCTCACGACTCGATCGCACAATGCATGCGTTTTGACCAATAGAATGCACGAAACATATTTTAGTAGTGTTCGTAGTAATGATGTATAGAAGTGTGACACTCACACAGGCGCGTGCTATGTTCACTAGTTTGTGAGATTATTACTGAATAGGCACGGCCGGTATGAGCTCTTTATGAAATAGTGTTGTTGACAAGAAGTAATTTCGTACTCATATTTATCTTCTTTTTGGTTTAGAAAATGTATTATTGCTATTGCTTTAAGTTAAATGAAATAATTGTTAGGTTCATAATGAGTTTTATTTTTATAGGTTTTAGGTTTGTTTTTTATTAGCAGAGGAGAATAAAACTAATTCATGCCTTGCTTGACACGAGACCAGAGAGACGGTGTTAATTTTTTTTACCACAGGCAATAAGACATCACAACAGATCAAACAGTAATTGTAAACAGAATCTTATCGATTAGCTTTATGTTTTTTTTGTTAGTTTTTCTATTTATTCAGCTACTTACGAGCAGCGCTCCGCGGTTTCAACAGCGTAGTTCCCGTTCCCGTGAGAATATGGGAATAAAATAAAGCCTATGTCACCCGGAGATAGTGTAGCTTCCCAACAGTGAAAGAAATTTTCAAATCGGTTCAGTAGTTTCGGAGCCTATTCAATGCAAACAAACAAACAAACAATCAAATCTTTCCTCTTTATTATTAGTATATTTCTGTAAATTCCGGTTAAGAAATTACGGCCTTTCAAGGTCAACTTAGAAATGCCATTTCAAAAAAAAAAAAACTGTATTATCGGCGCGGCGCGGGCGTAAGAGGGACTTGTTACTTGCGCAGTTCTATTGAAAAGTAAAAATATTTATTACAATGTGTTATAAACTTGAAAATATACAAAAACGAAACAAGTTGGATATTTTTTGTTGGAAATTTGCAACATTTGTTATTATCTTTTTATTTTATTGCTCTTTATTATGATTTGAATAACACAAATATACTTTGCGCAATTCATACAATGTTATCAGAGCTTTTTGTTTACTGTTGTCGGAACTCTTGCAACTGCAATAATAATACGTTCATTATCTATACCATTGTTATTTAGTGGGAACTTCTGAAAATCCGGTTTAACAATAGAAATGCTTAAAAACATACTTAATGGCCCTTCTATTGAAGGACCATAAAATACGTTCGCGAAATATTACAAAGAATTTTTAAGGTATGCCTATTATATTATTACCATGTTACCTATCTCGAATGTTTTGCAGGTGTTAGTTATAGGTATGTATATTTTGAATACTTTTAATAGCTAATACTCGTTTTATCCATTTATTTATCACACCTTTGATTTTTAACCCCCGACGCAAAAACGACGGGGTGTTATAAGTTTGACGTGTCTGTGTGTGTGTGTGTGTGTGTGTGTGTCTGTCTGAGGCAACGTAGCTCTCGAACGGATGAACCGATTTTGATTTAGTTTTTTTTGTTTGAAAGGTGTATTAGTCGGGAGTGTTCTTAGACATGTTTCATCAAAATCGGTTCAGCCGTTTGAAGATTATCAGCTCTTTTCTGGTTGAAAAACGGATTTTAGCCTCTGATCAACTCAAAATTTGGGATTCTATTACTTCAATGATATTAGACGAATAAAATAACCTTGAACTGATGCTGGAGCAACACCTGGAATTTCCAGGAAACCCAAGTTATTCACCAACAAACAGCAGAAGTATCGTGTTTGGGCTCATTGAAAAGGTCTCAATGAATAGATTATAGATAAATGGTGATTTAAGGGAGACATTAAGTTTAAAAAGCAAGAAATAAAAATTAAATTAAAAATTTAAAAAACCCCCGCCCCAACCAAAAACTCAAAAAAGTAAAAAATAATATTTATAGGCCTTTTAATTTTAACGTAATATTTTGATCAGGGCATTGTCAAGTCGGGGGACGGTCAATGAAAACGCCAAACAGAGGCCTAGCCGTCCCCCGACTTGACAATGCCCTGATCAAAATATTACGTTAAAATTAAAAGGCCTATAAATATTATTTTTTACTTTTTTGAGTTTTTGGTTGGGGCGGGGGTTTTTTAAATTTTTAATTTAATTTTTTTATTTAATCATAGACAGGCGGCTGTCCCTTTAGTGCACTCGTGCGCTGAACTACCAGATTTTAATAGGTGTAGAAAGAATCACAAAATGTTTAATATTCGCATTGTGGCCACTGGTTGTGGTCTATGTAATACTAACAAAACTGACAAAACAATATAAGCTCTTTGCTAAACTATTAAGACTCATTTTCGCGGTACAGAAGATCTCTCGTGCGCTATGCCGAAGCGCTCATACATTTCATTCATTCATTTCATTTCTAGTTTGTCGAATATTACCGAACGTCGATTAGCGAGAGCGCCCGAGGTTTGGCGAAGTTTGCATGCCGGCCATAATGAATGACCGACTCATTAATGTCACTGCGAAGTTTAGTTTACGTGGAATTGAATAGATACTATTGTTTATTTTTTATTCGTTTAGATTTATATTACTTACCTATCTGAAATAAATAAATTATATTTATTTACATAGTACCCCTGAGGGGCTTGTGGCTAAGTAAAAATAGCTGCACGGGTCGATCGATCAGGTTAAGCTACGCTTGCCGCGGTTGATCCGTGGATGGGTGACCATCTTTACATACCAAGACCCCTACGTGCCTCGGAAAGCACGTTAAGCCGTTGGTCCCGGCTGTCATTTGTGAATCTTTGACAATCGTTACGGGTCATCAGAAGCCCGAAAGTCTGACAACCAGTCTTTACCAAGGGGTATCGTATTACCCAGTAACTGGGTTGTGGAGGTCAGATAGGCAGTCGCTCCATGTAAAATACTGGTATTCAGCAGCATCCGGTTAGACTAGAAGCTGACCCCAACATAGTTGGGAAAAGGCTAGGCAGATGATGACTCAGTGAGCTAGTAAAGTGCACCACCAGTTCCATGACCTACCAGCCGCCACTGATCATAAATATAACGAGATTACACGAACAACGTATATTTCCAATGTCCGGGGCATGCTGTGCAGGATGCTTACCGTTGGGTGGTTCACAAACGGCTTGCAAGAGGCAGCACGTTAAGATTGGAGTTTATGAGTGGGCCGTCTTTTAATAAAAGGTTGACAAACCATGCTCTATAATCAACGCGACAAGCGCGTTGCCCGCATTGCGTACGACAAGTATATTTTGACAAATATAACAATAACTCAGTTCATAGGCCACTTTAAAATTCGGAAGCTTATCAAGTAATTAAACTAAACTATCATTTTCAATAAGAAATACTCCTTAATTTCTGAAATATAACAGGAATATTTTCAAAAAGCCAGGCCTGTGGGCTCCTGAAAAAATAAAACTGTCACTGTGACCGCAGTGAGAGTGAAAGGATTGAAAAAAGAAATATTAGCTATGTGTATGTGAAATATATATTTTTCAGTTCGTGTCATTTAATAATAAGCTGTTCAGGATTAAAGATTTCTTATGGTTGATATTTAAACCGTATCTATATTTTATAAAATTTAAGTAAAACATTTTTGTTTAAAGCGAAACTGTCGTCCGTAATCTTCGTGTGAAATTACACAAAATGTGTTAAAATTTAAGAACAATTTTAAGGATTTGTAGTTGTGGAAAAGAAGCAATTTAATTTAGTTTAACTTATTTATTTTTAATAGAGTTTTTCAAGATTTCAAAAGGAAATTTTAAAGATTCACCCAGAAATTAATATAAAAAATTACACAGAAATTATCATCAACTTGTATTTATCTATACTCATATCGTTAAGTTATAATTAATAAATAAAAAATGGTGTCATATTGACAGACTTTAAGCACGTGCAATTCTAATGAAATCAAAAAGTTTTATAATAAATTTATAATTTTAGCACACCTTCCTTATGTTTACTTATTTGTGTTTTTTGTAATGTCTTCGCTACTTCTTCTAATACTCCTAGTAATTGTTCTGACTGAGACATTTTTTGTAAACAACAAAAATAACGTGATGTTATGATGCGTAGATTCCTTTTGTAATAATATTGTAAATAACTTGCACAAAAAACCCTCAAACACTGCTAATGACGGTCCGGGCTCGCTTCTTATCTAAGGAATGCGATGTCTTTTGTTCTCGACGCTCAGTACGGTGCACTGTAATCCGGCTCGATTTCGACCATGTTTTGATGGTAGTAAGGTTGCAAATTGTTTGTATGGATTTTTGTGGGAACAAAATGCGTGCTTTGTTGACGACGCCTTTATTGCGACTAAAAAAATGGACATTGGTTTGCGTCTCTATACGTCATGCATTCAACAGACAATATGGATTTGTTTGAATACACTCACACATATACATGTTGTTTCTAATTGGGCGAAACCAGGAAGGGGTGTGGTTTGTGACTAGCTTTGCTGCCGCAGAAATATTTTCTTAAGTGAGCATGCTTAACGAATGCTGATTGTACATTCGTTTCGCTACTGTTTGGATTTTTATACTGTGACGGTACGGCTCACTCCCTCTCATAGATACGAGCCCAGTGCAGGACACATGTGCAGGGAACATTGTAGGCTGATTTATTTTATTTATTGATTCATTTACACATACAATTATTTTTACAGGCAGAACCCAAGGTAATAAAAGTAGTCATACAATACGACACCCAGAGACGCCACTCAAACACTGATCACACACCTACACGGGTCCATGGCTGACCAGTCCCAAGTAACGGCTCCGTGTGCCGGCCCAAATTACGTAGAGAACAACACAATCCGCCAATGAGCAGGAAAAAATGTCCAACCGCTGAGAGATGATATTAATTATCTTAAAAACCCGACACACGGGTGAAAACTTTAATAGGTTTGTACGGGCAACCGGAGTTTTAAACAGACTCTCCCTCAGCCCCAACCGTAGCCTACTGTTTAGAATGAGTAATCCCAACGATCCCAAGATTTGCGGATTGTTTAGCATCCCGCGAAACACCATAAAGACGTACTTTACTAGAGCAAGATTGCGTATTACTTCCATTTTTTAGTACCCAACCATACCAATTACAAAGAGAGTTGGTTACAAAATAGGGTGAAACGAGTAGACGCCTTTTTACGACTCCAATATTTGTGAAGCTTCCGACTTGCTCGATAGATGCGTTGGCGTCAAGTTAGATAAATGATGGTCTCGTAAACAAATCAGATTTTTGACGGTACATTTAGAGGAATTAGCACAAAATAATAAATCAATAGACGTTATCTTCATAACCGAACACTTTATGACGACTGACCAGGAAAACACACTTGACATACCCAACTTTCGCCTAGCAACAAGTTATTCTAGAGACGTAAAGAGGGGAGGAGCATGTATATGTGTTATGGCAGTATAGGGTACATCCCACAAAAAGAAATAAAAACATATTAAAGCAATACGCAGCTAGATTTAAAAAGGTAATATCACTAACTCAGAAGTCACAAAACAATTATTACATAAAAACATCACAAAACAAAGCAAAAGCGACATGGTCAATTATTAACAAGTCTAAATTTAACTTTCCCAAAGAGCCTATTACAGAACTACTTAAAGATGACATCAAGATTACAGATCCAAAATCTATTGCGAATAATTTTAACAACTCCTTCATTGACCAAGCTTCAGAATCAGACCAAACCAATAATTTAAGGAATGACAGTCAAAACAAAACCCGACCCTCAAATCATAAAATCAACACTAAAATTAATTCAATTTTTCTTACTCCCACAACACCTATAGAAGTAGACAGAGAAATACAGCAACTGAAAAATACCCATAGCGTGGGCAACGATGGTGTCTGCACCAAAGTCATAAAATTTGTATCCACGGATATTTCAGCTCATCTGTGCTACATAATTAACTTATGTATTTCTAACGGAATATACCCAGAAAAACTTAAAACCTCCATTGTCATTCCACTACACAAAAAAGAAGACAAACGAAAAATGGGAAACTATAGACCCATAGCGCTGATCCCCGTTTTTTCAAAATTATTTGAAAAAATCATATATAGCCGACTATACAATTATTTAGAAAAACACAATATTTTAGTAGACGAACAGAAAGGCTTTCGCAAGGGAAAATCAATAAATATGGCCATTTATGACCTACTGAAAACAGTTCTGATCGCCATGGACAGTAAAATACCAACATGTGCCATCTTTATGGATATGAGTAAAGCCTTTGACCGAGTTGACCATAGAATACTACTGCAAAAATTAAGCATGTATGGCATAAGAGGAAAAGCGCTAGATCTCATCTCTTCAAACCTGCATAATAGGAAACAAATAGTAGAAATAACACAAATATGTCAGAAAACACGAACCGAGACTAAACATAAATCAAACTTAAAAACTATAAAATTTGGAGTTCCACAAGGAAGTGTCCTAGGCCCTCCATTGTTCTTGCTATATCAATGATCTTCCTAACCATATCAATCAACCAATGGTACTATTTGCAGATGATAGCACAGTTTTTTTTTTTTTTTTTTTTTTTTAATTTTTTATTTTTTGTTCGCTCTTGTTTCTTGCTTTGTGTTTTTTGTGGATACTGTTTTTTGATTTTTTGTACTTTTTTACTTTTACTTTATGTTCATCTTTGAATGTTGTGCACGTCTGTAATTGATGTAAACACTAGTCTGTATCTCTTTTTTTGTTGTCTGTCAATGTTTGTGTTTATATTGTTGATGTGCTTTAATAAATAAATAAATAAATAAATAATAAAAAGCGACAAAGAAAATGATTATGAGCACGTAGTAAACCAAACATTAAATACGGCGATACAATGGTTAACCGAAAATAATCTAAAAATAAAAATTTGGACAAAACGAAGATAATACACTTTACATTAAATACGGCGATACAATGGTTAACCGAAAATAATCTAAAAATAAATATGGACTAAACGAAGATAATAACGTTAGTTACCAAGGCAAAATAGTACATCCTGTCACAGATAAAAAGTTTCTAGGAATTATCATTGACAATAAACTGACATGGAAAACACATTTAGATTATGTCTGCAAAAGAATTAATAAATCCTCATTTGCTCTGTACAAACTCTCAAAAATTGTCAATAAAGAAGCCTTATTAGCTGCTTATCACGGACTTATTGCACCTGTCCTAAGATATGGTATTATACTAGCGCCTCGTCCTCGAGATTAGTAATTTACACATGTAGTTACGCTAGTTGTCACCACTCATGCACTTAGTTGAGAAAAAAAACATATATGAGACGGCGGGAAACCCAATGCATGCCGTCTCTGTTGTTTCTGGTGTATTTCTTCGTTGGTATATGGGTAGTCGGTTTACAATCACACACAACACTTAACTCAAACCATTTATTTTCACTTAAATCTTTTACACGCACTTTGGATTTTTCATAGAACAGCGAATCAGATAGTTTGAGTTAAAATTGAATCTAGGCGCCCATTCCAAAGCTAAAGTAGGTCTCATATGGAGAAGAACGGGCAAGAAACTCCACGGACACTCTTTTAAATCAAAACATTATGTTACAGAGGTTTCATATTCCACAATTATAATTTTAGTCCTTTTCACACACTTTCATAGCGATACTCTCCGGCCGCCATATTCGACCATCTCCTCAAGTGGGCGGAAGTAATGCGTATCGCACAGAAATAATCTTATTACTTAGTTAGTGTTATAAAATTTACTAACAATGGTGAAACGCTTTTCAGTTAATTCTTTTACAATTAAACAATGCTAATATTCACAAATGCAATGGCGGTTTAAGACGAAAGTTTAATTAGTAACGTCATTACTTTTTTACAACACAAATATTACTACTTTATAACATTTCCGGCAGTTCAAGGAATTTAATCAAAGAACAGGTATTCTTAAATAAATGTGTGTGTAAAATAATCTTGCTACTTTATGGATTGTAAATTTTGATTGAAACTGATTTAGTTTTCGTATTAAAATATAACAGTCGGTTATTGACCATGAAACTCGCAATGCGCGCCATTTTTTCGGCACAGTAGGTAGCCATGTATCATAAACTAAGAGCCCACAGACAATAAAAACCATTATTCCTTTATAATTGTGACTATAGTTTTAACTAAGACATTGTTGTTAGTTTTATGGTTATTCAGCTAGTAATTAAACCAGCAGTACTCTGAGTTTTATATTACAACCTGGCCAATAGATGACATTGATCTCAAGAAAACCAATAGACACTGATAGATGCGATGCAAATGGTTAGAATTAATAGTTACGCATAAGATTATGTTATAATCTTAACAGGTTGGCGCTTTCGCGGCGACACGGCCGTTCTGAATGGCGGTGCGCGCTCTGCACCTGCCGATGCCCTCTCCCTCTTTGTAGAGTTGATTGATTTCGTGGTTATCTGAAATAGTGGAGATAATTTTTTCGGCAGATTATTGTTGCTTTTATTATCCTACATTAATTATAGGACTTGGCAGTTAACAGTTTTAGTTTATATTGACGGCTTACAAAAAGAAAGTTTAATCCTCATTAAAAGGTAATGCTCTGTGATACAGAGTCTTGTCTTTGAATGCATTAATATTGCACTTTTCATAAGGACACTTGTTTAGTAGTAATTGTGTGTAGCATGATGAACTGTTAGCTGAATAGTTTCATCTGCATTAGAAGGTAATGCTCTGTAATAATTTTGTATTTGAATGCATTAATATTGCACTTTTCATAAGGACACTTGTTTAGTAGTAATTGTGTGTAGCATGATGAACTGTTAGCTGAATAGTTTCATCTGCATTAGAAGGTAATGCTCTGTAATAATTTTGTATTTGAATGCATTAATATTGCACTTTTCATAAGGACACTTGTTTAGTAGTAATCGTGTGTAGCATGATGAACTGTTAGCTGAATAGTTTCATCTTCATTAGAAGGTAATGCTCTGTAATAGTCTTGTATTTGAATGCACACTTGTTTAATATAGTGTGTAGTATCATCAGCTGTTAGCTGGATAGTTTCATCTTCATTAGAAGGTAATGCTCTGTAATACAGAGTCTTGGTATTTGAATGCACACTTGTTTAATATAGTGTGTAGTATCATCAGCTGTTAGCTGGATAGTTTCATCTTCATTAGAAGGTAATGCTCTGTAATATAGAGTCTTGTATTTGAATGCACACTTGTTTAATATAGTGTGTAGTATCATCAGCTGTTAGCTGGATAGTTTCATTCTCACGGGAAGGTAATGCTCTGTGGTAGTCTCACAAAGTCTTTGATTTGACAGGATATAAGGATAGGATCAGGAACACCGCTCTGTGCAGGCACAAATTCTTTGATTTGATAGGATTAAAGGGTAGGGAGTTTAGGACCATTGCTCCGTGGCAGGCACGAAGTCTTGTATTTGACAGGATATAAGGAACCAGGCTCTGGGCGGTCTTGTACGCCGTGGACCCAGCGGGATAACATGAGAGAATTGCCGGTTAAGATAACCGGTCTTATTTTTTTTTTTTTTTTTCATTCTTTTTTTTTTTATTTTTTTTTCATTCATTTTTTTTTTTTTTTATTATTATTTTTTTCGTTGCCCCACATTTTTGTGCGGGAATCGAACGCGCGACACGCAGCGCAGCTATCAATCGCTTAACCGCTGCGCCAACCGTGCCGTCAAATTTAATAGTTTAATATTTCATTATCAGTTACCTGAATGGCTTAACTAATAGTTTCATTGTTTTCATGATTAGTTACCTCAAGAGCTTCCCAATCGTTTTTTTTTTTTACTATCAGTTGTGATCATTATTAGTTAACATAAATGAAGACTAGTAATACTTTGTTGTGTGTCTTACTTTTTGAGTTATTTATCAGTTACCCCACAGATACGAATAGTACAATGATAATGAATTATAGTCTATTGTAAAATAGACAAGGATTAAGTGTTACAGGCAGAATTGCAAAAATATAGAGATGGTAAAAATAATTAAAAGAGTACTTTGGTGCATAGCATGTGAGCATCATGTAGGCAGGTATTATGTAGGCTATTGTATTTAGCTTTTGTCACAGCATAGTAGCAGTGTTGGCAAAGTGAGTGCAAAGTAGTTTGAAAACTTCTCACCTTTTATTTTAGCTATGTTGTGTTGAATAGCTGGAACAGTCATTTCTGCTGGCTCCAAGTTGGCCTTCAGTTGGTTGCTACTGAGCCGGCGACACGGTCATTTGTTAAACAGGCTGCAGCGGAGTTACCTTTTAATGCAACCTCGGTCAATGATCGACTTGAGGTAGCAATCACTGTTAAGTGCCCTTGACAGATTCTTAAAAGAGGTTGTGTACCACCCGGTACACAATTCATGTTGAAAATCTGAAAAATACTTCAAAGCCAGTTTATGGGTGTCAAACGTGTAAATGCACCTTTTGAATGTTGATTCTTTATATTTAAGTTGAATGTCAATCAATCCATCCCATGCCGATTTCGGCTATGGTGACTGTTTTTGTTTTCAACAACTGTAGTTTACGAGTATGTGCTCTTGTAACCTATCTTGACTAGAGGTATGTGCACAGTGCGGACACATTAGAATGCCATTATGGTAATAATATTGTATGTTGGAGGTTGGTTTATTGTTGAGGTGTTCTCACTCACTGCTAAGATCTCTTGTCTGCTGGTATTCAAAGTCATAAATATTTTTCTGTACCAAACTCCTCAAAACAAGTATATCTTTAATGGAAGCATATTACAGTGTTCTAGAATTTCTCAATGACAATATTATCAATACATCTTTGACATAACCCATACATGCAGCAACATATTATTGCTATGATGATAATTTATTTTAATTGACATTTAATAATTCTTGTGTAATAATTATGACGAAATTTAAATATTTGTACGCCACTTAGGCCAAACATGACTGATCTCAACTATTGTAGTTTAATAACTTGCATGCTCTGTATGTGTACTCATGTTTACACAAATAAAGAATCTTGAATCTTGTGCCAACTCCTTGACGATCTATGTTGTATCTCTTCATGACTTTTCTGAATGTCTTAGTATCTGAGGAACTGGCTGCCTTGTTTCCGCAAGTTGAATGTATCAGTCAGCTAAAACCCTGTCTATAAGTATGGATTAGCTAGCTTTTTCTTGAGAAAGGTGTTCTTTTTGATGATGATCACGACTTCTAACTTGATTTCATCTCATTTCTGAAGTAGCTGGGTGCATAGAACTTTAGAAGATTCGAGTTACTCTATAGTTGCCCACAATATTTTTTTTTTGACATCTTTGTAGTTTGGTTGGTTGTCATTTTCTTTTTGATATGACAATCACCTGGAATGGTAAAAGTTAGGCAGATAAATAATAGTGCAGGAAAGTATGTTCCTACTATTATTTAGATTAGTAGGAGATAGTAGTTTTAAATTAATCTTTTGTTTTGTTACAACATTACAGGTAGATGAAGTTAGTTTGAATTACAAGAGAAAGATAAACAGTAAGAAAGTGCTATGAAAACAACAGTGCTTTGTTTGTTTTTGCTGTCTATGCATAAAAACATGTTGAAAATTATGCTTTCCTTCAATGTATCGAGCTGTGTTTGCATTGTTAATTTTTGTTTTGTTTCATAGTTATCTCTTGATATATTTTTACAAACCAATTTCATAACTAAACGTTTCTAAAAGAATCTTGTAACACATCCACTTTATGTTTCAAAGTTAACAGACTTATTTGGAAAAATCTAATCACCAGTCAAAGTTCTCCCAACTATGAATTTTATGAAATTATGATTGATCAATTGATTTTACCTTCGAGTGGCACTACTCTCAATGAAATAAAAATCGCACGCGATTATATTCCAGACAATTCAGCAAAACACATGACACATCCAATATTTGAGTAGTGACATTGACGTAATATTGAACATTGTAACTTAAGATTTGTTACATCATTCACTATTCAGTAAGCTTACTTGAAGCGTTCTGTTCTATATTTTTTATAATGTTAGGCATAGGCAATGTCAATCATTCTGCCAATGATTAAAGTGAATTGAAAAAACAAGTTAGCTTTGTTATAGGAAATTAACTAATCAATACATAAACTGGGAATGGAGCATAACTTGCAAATTTAAGTTATGAGAAGTCTGTAAATCAATCATGTCTACTGAAGTCAGTGTGAATTCAGGCTACAACAAATCTTGAAATTGTCAACAAGCACTTAGTTAAATGTTGCAAGTGCAAATTCAACAAAATAAGTTTGAAATCCATTTCTTAAAAGAAGCTTAGTGACACATTACCTAATAGAACAATAGCATTAATCTTGTAATGAGGTAATCTTGTTAAGTCATTTAACTTGTGTTATTATTTTACTCTCACAAATTATCAAGTACAAGGTGACGGTAGCTTTTAACCATGCCACAGGATTGTTAAGAAAAACTAAAATAATAAAACAAAATACTTCCCGGGATGGATGGTGCAATGTCTCAATGGTCCGTTTATTATGTTTGCTTTTCTGGTGGCAAACCTTTGTTTATTCTTCTGCTTCGGTCATTCTGTGCTGAGCATGTTGTTCAGTTTGAGTGCACTATGAGGTCTATGTTTCATCTAAAAATCCTTCATTTGTTCCTTCATGTCATTGCCTTTTTCTCCTCTGAGAATAGCGTCGATATAACAGGTTTTACCATATTATGTTAATTAAGTTCGTCTTCGTGGAATTTCGTTCTTTCCTGTCTTCCATCCTGATTCCAATGCCATTGTCAGCACCCGTGGCAATCATTATTTTAATTATGAGTAATCGTCGTTGTCATCATGCTCGTACTTTGAAAGGCAGAAACATCTAAGTAAGCTTGGCTGTGGCTGGGCAATTTGGATGTCCGGCATAAGCATGAGCGGAAGGGGATCGCTTGGGCGATCCCACTTCTGATGAGACGGCGGGAAACCCAATGCATGCCGTCTCTGTTGTTTCTGGTGTATTTCTTCGTTGGTATATGGGTAGTCGGTTTACAATCACACACAACACTTAACTCAAACCATTTATTTTCACTTAAATCTTTTACACGCACTTTGGATTTTTCATAGAACAGCGAATCAGATAGTTTGAGTTAAAATTGAATCTAGGCGCCCATTCCAAAGCTAAAGTAGGTCTCATATGGAGAAGAACGGGCAAGAAACTCCACGGACACTCTTTTAAATCAAAACATTATGTTACAGAGGTTTCATATTCCACAATTATAATTTTAGTCCTTTTCACACACTTTCATAGCGATACTAGCGATGGGCGTTGAATGAACGAACTAGTTAATTCGACCGTCGACGTACAGTGAACGAGTCGACGGTTCACCGTTAATCGATGGACTAGTCGAATCCGTAGACGCTAGACGCCGAAACACGGAACGCGACAAGTTGTGAACGAGTCGACGATGCGACGGTTCACCGTTAATCAATGGACTAGTCGAATCCGTAGACGCCTCTGACGGCGTAACTGAAACGTAGACGAGAACGTAATCGATTCATTCGTCCGTGCGCCCTTGGAAATAAAATAATCGTGCAAACAAATTTGAACTTTAAATCTAATATGAGGGAGTTGTTAATTGTACGGGTCGAATATTTATTATTTTATTATTGTCATGGGAAGGAAAGTATGCAGATATAGTAGTTTCGCGTGTGCGAAGAGGAAGGCGATGGACTGGTCGGGCGATGCGAGACCAGCCGGTTTGTATTTGTTTAAACAAACTGTGTGTGTTTTCATGTTGTTTTGATTTTTGAATTTGTAAATATTTAACAAAATAATAATTAATGTACATAAAATCAATTGATCTTCTAACTAAGCCAGAATAGTGCATCATCATCATCATCATCACCATCATCATCATCAGCCTATAATGTTCCCACTGCTGGGACACAGGTATAGTGAATACGACTTTATAATTAACTCTATTCAGTATTCAGCCAGTCCTAAGCACCCGATATATTACTCTCCTCTTATTGTCCTAAGCTTGGAAAAGTATGAAGGGAAGTTCAAATGAATAGGTACAGTCCGCGAGAGATGAGACGTCTACCGCCTGCGTTCACGCCGTCCGCGTCGGCGTCGTCGACTGCCGTAGACGACGTCGCAAAGTTTATTAAGTTAACGCGTAAACTAGTCGACGAATTCGACTAGTTGATCGACTAGTCGATGAACGAAAATGGACGGTCTAGTTGCGTCGACGCCAAATACGTCGACGACCCATCTCTAAGCGATACTCTCCGGCCGCCATATTCGACCATCTCCTCAAGTGGGCGGAAGTAATGCGTATCGCACAGAAATAATCTTATTACTTAGTTAGTGTTATAAAATTTACTAACAATGGTGAAACGCTTTTCAGTTAATTCTTTTACAATTAAACAATGCTAATATTCACAAATGCAATGGCGGTTTAAGACGAAAGTTTAATTAGTAACGTCATTACTTTTTTACAACACAAATATTACTACTTTATAACATTTCCGGCAGTTCAAGGAATTTAATCAAAGAACAGGTATTCTTAAATAAATGTGTGTGTAAAATAATCTTGCTACTTTATGGATTGTAAATTTTGATTGAAACTGATTTAGTTTTCGTATTAAAATATAACAGTCGGTTATTGACCATGAAACTCGCAATGCGCGCCATTTTTTCGGCACAGTAGGTAGCCATGTATCATAAACTAAGAGCCCACAGACAATAAAAACCATTATTCCTTTATAATTGTGACTATAGTTTTAACTAAGACATTGTTGTTAGTTTTATGGTTATTCAGCTAGTAATTAAACCAGCAGTACTCTGAGTTTTATATTACAACCTGGCCAATAGATGACATTGATCTCAAGAAAACCAATAGACACTGATAGATGCGATGCAAATGGTTAGAATTAATAGTTACGCATAAGATTATGTTATAATCTTAACAGGTTGGCGCTTTCGCGGCGACATATATTTATTCAATTTTTCTTTATCTATGGCAATTTAATTTGACATACCCACAACTGTTCTTTTTTTATTTTTATTTTATTCATGTGGGTACCTCGTCCAGTTCCGCTCTCAGCCGTGCTCGCCAATCATTCGCATTCTAGTGCTCAACCACTCAACATCTATTTCGCGTCTACGCACAGTTTATAATAAAAATGCCGAAACGTAAGAATTCTAGGTCTCGTGAAGAAGACATTAACCAGTATAAAAATAAAATAAGGAAGTTGGAACGCAAAATTCGTGATAGACAAATGAGTGCTTCGGAATCTGTATCAGACTTGGAGGATTCGATCGTTCAGCACGATGAGGATATTGGACCAGGTATTTATCTAATTACCTACTCATTTTAAAGTGTTAACTACCGCCACCCTGTTACGTATCTACGTATTTAAATTAATTTAATGCAACCTGAACAGTCACTGGGGCTGTTTCAACGCATTTAAAATACGGTTGGCGTTCCTTCCGCTGGGGATTGTAACCTAACCTACTATTTTTACGACTATGACTAATCTAAATTCTAAGTATAAAGATAAATATTAGTCATGGACTTATTTAAGTCCACTTATGTTTAAGTAAGTTATTTAGCTTACATTTGAAAAAATTATCATATCTATGATAATTTTCAGATACTCCCGCACTGCGACCAGATGATTGGTTATTAGAATGGCCACCTGAAGATGAAATCGTTCAGGATTTGAGTAACACCTGTGAACCTCAGCCAGGACCTAGTACTTCCACGGATGTGCTCCTCGAAGAGCCTATTACTCATGATGTTAATATTCCTGATCTGGATACGGAAATTCTAGAAATTTTAGGCGATGACCCTACTAACACTGAGAAATAGGGGCCCGAAATACGCAACGAAGTCGCAAATCGTTTATTACATATTGTTAAACACGGTCTGAGTAAGGAAAATCGTAAAAATTTGATCTCAAAATATCTATTACCCTAAAATTGTATCTAAGTCGATGCCCCTAAAATAAATCTTGAAATTAAGGCGGCAATTGCTGATACCGCAGTTAAACGCGATAAAGGCATAGAAAACAAACATAAACAAATGTCTAGTGCAATTGCTTGTTTAGCCGAAATAATAAATTCCCATTTACAATCAAAATCAATAACTAATGGCGTGCTGCAAAAATTAATGGATGTAAGCAGAATTTTATGCGATTTACAACATGCGGATTCGACCACGCGTAGAAACTTCATTTTATTTGCCCTCAAAAATGACATGAAGGAACACCTTAAAAACACCAAGATAGATACGTATCTGTTCGGTGAAAATTTAGCAGAGACATTAAAATCAGCAAAGGCTGTAAATAAATCAGGAATCGAACTAAAAGCCGAATCTATCAACAAAACTGCGAATACTTATTATAAAGGACCAGCATCGAGAGCTTTAAACCGCAGGGCTCCCCCCCAGGCGCGCAGGCCGCCTGCGGGGTCGGCGCCAGCGCCGAGGAGCCGCGAGCCTGCTGCGCCGCGCGCGCAGTATCCCGCACCGCAGATGCAGTACATGCCACCGCACGCGCACTCATCGAAGGCGTCATCGCGGGGCCATCAGTCGACGTATCCCCGTCGCCGCTTCTAGAGGCAGTTAAGTATGCAGGCCGCTTATCTAAATTCTATGAACAATGGACCGCAATCACGAACGATCAGACTATACTGTCTTGGATAAGAGGTTATAAAATACCATTAACATCACCCGTTGTACAACATACACTCCCCCCTGCTAAGACATCTTACTCAGGTATGGAGAGATCGCATTATTTAGAAGCTATTAATAACCTACTCAAAATTGGCGCAATATCAGAATGTTCTCCATGTGAAAATCAATTTGTCTCAAATATTTTCTTGGTAGCCAAACCAAATGGCAAGATGCGATTCATTCTAAACTTAAAAAAACTTTAATAAATTCGTTAAAACAGATCATTTTAAGTTAGAAGATTTAAGAACTGCAATAAAAATTGTAACCTATAATTGTCACATGGCGTCAATTGACCTCAAGGACGCATATTTCTTAATTAAAATGCATAAAGAATCTCGGAAATATCTGAGATTCTGTTTTGAAGGTAAATTATTCGAATTTAATGTTTTGCCATTTGGATTAAGTACTTACAGCCCCATACGTTTTCACAAAAATATGTAAACCTATAGCTAAGTTATTGCGCTCTGCGGGCCTTCTGTCCACTGTTTATTTAGACGATTGGTTATTGTTTGGATATTCCCATCTGGAATGCCTAACTAATGTAGATCTAACAAAAAGATTATTAACTTCACTTGGTTTCATAATTAATGTAGAAAAAAGTGCACTTTTTCCTTCGACCAAATGCAGATTCTTAGGGATGATTATTGATTCACACAAGTTTCAGATTAGTTTACCAACAGATAAACGGTTACGAATAAAAGCGCAGCTCGAATTTTTTTCAAAATTAAAGCGTTGTAAAATTAGGACTTTTGCTCAGTTACTGGGCTTATTAGTTTCTTCTTGTCCAGCGATCGAATACGGATGGCTGCACACTAAAGAAATGGAAAGATGTAAATATCTCAACTTGAAAGGTCATGATGATTATAACAAATCTATGAATTTACCTGAATCTCTACAACCTGAATTTGACTGGTGGCTAAACAAAATAGAACATTCTGTCCATCGAATAAAAATTGATTTTTACCAAGTTGAAATATTTTCGGACGCCTCAACTACGGGGTGGGGCCGCCTGTGAAGGAAGGTCTGCGAGCGGACAGTGGTCGAATACCGAACGAGAACAACACAAAAATTATCTAGAACTGCTTGCCGCATTTCTTGCCTTAAAAGTTTTTGCTAAAGACCTGTTTAATTGCCAAATATTACTACGCGTTGACAATTCAACAGCAGTAGC
Source organism: Polymixis flavicincta (assembly GCA_949987655.1). Lineage (NCBI taxonomy): Eukaryota > Metazoa > Arthropoda > Insecta > Lepidoptera > Noctuidae > Polymixis > Polymixis flavicincta. The sequence goes on along the minus strand of OX465188.1, from coordinate 22,710,129 downwards.
ATATATAAATAAAATGGGGGGTATACAATACCCACATCTTACAAAAATAACTCGTGATATTTGGAACTGGTGCGAAAGCAAAAAGCTTTTTGTCTTTGCTTCGTACATAAAATCTAGTGATAACATTATTGCAGATTACGAATCACGAAGAACTCATCCGGACATAGAATGGGAACTGTCTGATTGGGCCTTTGACAGTCTCACCCGCGCATTCGGTCATCCAAAAATTGACTTGTTTGCTAGTCGCATAAATAACAAATGTCCCACATACATATCCTGGCACCGAGACCCGGACGCACTCGCGATAGACTCGTTTACGGTTTCATGGGCAGGTTATGATTTCTATGCATTCCCGCCATTTTCAGTCATACTTAAAACCCTTAGGAAAATAATAACAGACAGGGCACGGGGTATCATGGTCGTACCTTTTTGGCCAACACAGCCATGGTACCCCGTGTTTAGATCCCTCCTTGTTTCAGAAACTGTTATATTTTCTCCTAAAAGCCATGCCTTACTGTCTCATTCCAGTTCCCGTCGGATACACGAGTCGATTACCCTGGTGGCAGGCGTATTATCCGGGAAGCATTTTTAAGGAGAAACTTACCAGAATCATCACTTGACATAATGTTAGCATCATTGGCACCTAACTCCATGAAACAATACGACGTTTACTTGAAGAAATGGTAGGATTTCTGTAAAACTAATTCGTTTAATGTTTATGACGCCTCTGTACCCACAGTTATTTCCTTTTTAACCCAAATTTTTAATGACGGTTCCCAATATGGTACACTCAATTCATGCAGATCTGCTCTTTCACTGGTGCTGAGCCCTGTTCTAATTAGTGACGACATAATAAAACGATTCCTCAAATGGGTTTTTAGACTAAAGCCACCAAGACCTAAATATGAAGTGACCTGGGATACCAACCTAGTATTGGATAAATTGAGTTCATGGCATCCTAATGAGGAATTAACCCTAGATAAGCTTACAAATAAAATCATTACCTTACTGGCTCTGTCAACCGCACACAGAGTTCAAACTCTCTCGAAGATAAAAGTTAGCAATGTGCAAAACCTTTCTCAGCGTATCACAATTAAAATCTCCGATATTATAAAAACTTCTAGACCGGGATTTCAACAACCTATTATACATTTACCCCTCTTTAAAGATAAAATATCCATATGCCCAGCCACTACATTATTGTGTTACATAGAACGCATCTCATTACTAAGAACGTCTGACGATTTATTTGTCGGTATTAGGAAACCTCATAAACCAGTGGGAACGCAAACGCTAAGCCGCTGGATTAAGCAAACACTCAGTGAGTGTGGGGTCGACACGAGCGTGTTCAGTGCACACAGCACGACACATGCAGCATCATCGCGCGCGCACTCACTGGGCGTTAGTCTAGTTACTATCCGTAAAACGGCAGGCTGGAGTAGAAACTCCACAACCTTTGCAAAATTCTATCAGAGAGATATTATTGAGGATGATAGCACTACCTTAACAGAATCAAAAATCAATCAACATCCATCATAATCAAATTACGATCATTTAAAATGTCGCACATGGCAGAATACCATTCATTCATAATTAGTTTATTGTTATTATACATAATTGCCTACAACTAACTATGTTAGCTATTATAAGAATAATTATTCCTAAGTTAGATAAGTACATAAATATTCATTTGTTTGTGATTAATTTTACCGTTTGAGCAAATACTCAAGAAACCGCTTAATTATTGTTAATCCTAGAAGTACAATAGTGTTATTTCTGTTTATTGATTGTACCAAAATATTAATAAAATTATTTTGATTCTTAGAAACATTTTATTCATTGATGATATTCCCATAATACTCTCAAAGTCTACATGTGTAAATTACTAATCTCGAGGACGAGGCGCTAGTATAATTAATGATTAAACGAACTTACCTGTACGTGAAGTTCTATCATAATTATACGAGCGCCGAGTCCGAAGAGATTAGTAATCCCTCCCTCCCAGTACTGAACATACACACCCCAAATTATCTATAGTATCTCGGAAATCGTCAATGAAGCACAGGATCTTTTACCCTAAACTAAATGATTGGCGAGCACGGCTGAGAGCGGAACTGGACGAGGTACCCACATGAATAAAATAAAAATAAAAAAAGAACAGTTGTGGGTATGTCAAATTAAATTGCCATAGATAAAGAAAAATTGAATGAAATATATGTTTTTTTTCTCAACTAAGTGCATGAGTGGTGACAACTAGCGTAACTACATGTGTAAATTACTAATCTCTTCGGACTCGGCGCTCGTATAATTATGATAGAATTTCACGTACAGGTAAGTTCGTTTAATCATTAATTATATCTTGGGGCAATTCAGTCGATAAGGAATATGCATTTAAAGCTCAAAAGAAATGCATTAGAGCATTATGTAATGTAGACAACACTACCAGCTGTCAACCGTACTTTAAAAGCTTAAAAATTCTGACACTGCCTTCGTTATACATTTATGAACTAAATGTTTTTGTCAAATTAAATCCTAATTATTATAAGACTGCCTTTAAAAGCTACTATAGACAATTACGTGACAAAAAAAGATTAGAAATTGATATACCTTATGGGAAAACAGCACTAATCAATAAAAGTATTCTTTGTATGGCATCATTGATTTACAACAAGTTGATGATGTCAAAACGTTACCTGTACACCAATTCAAGTTGAAGCTGCACAAATTACTAGTAAATAAATGTTATTATAATGTCAAGGAGTACTTATAGGATGAAAATGTGGATAGATACCTATAGTAAGAGAAAATTGACATTGAATAATATAACAATAAAAATAGTGTGACATGTAGTAAACTTACATACATGTCATATTATGACATGTATGTCATTTTATTTCAATGATATGAATTATAATTCATCTGACAATTTATATTTTTAGTCCTTTGACATTTGTACTACCTACTTATTCTGAATTTATTTTATGATGTGTCATGTTATTTTAATAATTATACAATTAGATAATCGTAAATGTACCTAAATATTTGCACATTTTTTTAGGTAATGATACAGTGTACTTTATATTTATTTGTAACATCTCTTATACCTACCTGTATTATGCAAATAAATGATTTGATTTGATAAAGTTTAAAGTTTATTTGGAAAAACTGAAGTTTACAATAATTTACTAAGGAAAACGAAGATAGCCACAAAAGTAAAATACTGTGGCGCAACTATCAACGCCCAATCCAAAAAAAAAAATACAAAGACATTGTTCCAGAAAAGACAAAAAAGAAGATTAAAGACAAAGAATGTCAATTATTAAATTAATAATACTCTATGTAGAGGTTACTATGTAGTATAAGTGAAGAGTGGAGGTGGGGTGAAGTGAATATGTATGTGTGTATGTGTGTGTGTGCCTAAGTTTACCGTGTTTGTGATACCATAAGTTGCTCAGTTTCTTGGTAAGACAAAGATTTAAGCCAGTCAGTCAATTTTCTCTAATAATTTTCCATTTAGAGAATTGGTTGGATGTTTGATGTATATTGCAGTTTGCACAAGGCCAGGCCAACGCCATTGCTCACACAGTCAGCATGCTCAGTCAGTTCAATAATTGTCATGCTGAATTACACTGGCAGGGAGCAAAGTAGGTACTTCGGTATCTGAAAGGTACGGTTAATCATTGTCTTACTTATGATAAGAGTGGCATGGCTGCACCTAGCTTCTGACTTTTCATAAGTGCCCATGCAGGTTTATGTGAAATAAAATATTTTGATTTGATTTGCCTACGTTGATGCAGATTGGGCCGCCAGTGAGATAGAGCGGAGATCATTCACTGGGTTTTTCTTTAAAATAGGTAAGTCCACAGTATCATGGGAAAGTAGAAAACAAAAGACGGTTGTTGTTTCCAGCATGAAGGCTGAGTATATGGCACTCTCTCATGCATGTTAATTGGCTTTTTTAACAGAACTTTCCTGTGTGAATGTTTAGGTACAACTACAAGTTGTAAAATTTATATGTTTATCGATAGTCAATCGGCACAAAAACTTTGTGTTAATCCTATGTATCATTTTAGAGCTACGCATATCGATGTACGACTTCATTTCATTCGAGGAATTGTAAACAAAGGTATTTTTTCTTTAAATTATGTGTCTACCGATAAAATGACAGCTGATGTATTGATTAAACCTTTAACTAAACAGAAAACTGAAAAATGTGTCAATCAGCTTGGTTTAACAGATATAATTTACATAATGTAATATAAAAATTAAACATTATGTACATACGCTGCTGTTTATGTGTACTACAATAAAGTGTAATATGTAACTAATTAATAGTTGAATTGTGGTCACTAACTTAACACGTTTATTTGTGTACTTTAGGGAAACTTATTCAAAGTTCTCTATCTATCTATCTATAAAGATGTTTTGTATTTTGAAACGTTGACAGTATTCATTGTGCTTGAATAATCTTTAATCATATTATATATAACTAGCTTTTGCCGGCGACTTCGCCCACGCGGAGCTTTCATCCCCTATTTAACTCCCTTAGGGGTTGAATTTCGAAAAATCCTTCCTTATTCCTTGTCTACATTAACCTCTGTGCAAAATTTCAGCTTTCTAGATCCAAAGGTTTGGGCTGGGCGTTGATGAGTCAGTCAGTCAGTCAGTCATGACTTCTCTTTTTATTTATATAGTTTGCTTTGTTTAAGAAATGTAAACGAAACGCTATCATCTTCTGTCACTTTCTTATTATGTTGTCTCTCTCTTGCGCTGTCAACTGTCCTTTCATACAGTGTGTGCTCTGCCAAGATCCAACGAAATCCCTTTTAATGAAATCAATATTTTATTCTATTACCGAATTCATCAATTGGGTAAAAGGCGTACCTAGTCGCAGGGAGTTACTTTGTCACTTTATAGGTATTTGTTTTTCCTAAAGATAAATATTAATTATCACTATATCTCTGTCAAGGGTGCGGGTTGTTCAAAAGAAATACTGTGGCCCCTGGCACACAGGCAACTAAGGGAACACGGGTGGGTTTTATACAGTAAAAGTCTGACACGCCCTCCTGCTCCACCCAGAGTGTGAGAAGTTATTTGATGATTTCCCACCCAAACAAAAAAACTACTTATATATATAATGGCGTACCAAAATGATCTGAAGTTTTATAAGCAAGTCTTTTTTTTTTTTTCAACATTCGAATGATATTAAACTGCTTATTAGGCATCTGCCTTTAATAGCAGTTTAATATAATTGTTTCGTTTCGTTTCGTTTCGTTTTTTCGTATTTTACATGACGACTAGCATTAAACGCCAATAACAAACCAAAACAAAACATTTTTCGAAGATCTTAGTCAAAGAAAATATTCAAAATTCTATGTTTGTTCTTCATTTACTCGAACTTTGTTTAAATCGTCAGACGGTATTATCATTGGCATGCAACACGATTTGGGAATATAGGTGGATTTTACACCAGTGGCCCTAGTGTGAGTTTCTTTTAACCATCTCATCGATCGCATTCGGCGTTCCAATTGGTCCTTCAACAATCCAGGGCCAATCAGAGCGCCGCCGATCGCGCTCGATCCGTTTGATTGATATGGAATACACTCACCTGAGTCTGGCTTTCGTGAAGATTATTCGGATGCGTGCACTTCACAGACAAATTCACCATCCACACAGAAATTATGCAGCTATTTAGAGTTTTTAGTTAGCAAAGGTTATTATTTACGCTGTCATAGCTTTTCTAGCGAAAACATGACATTATATCGGATTTTACTAGTCCGGTTTCGCCCAAAATTACGATATACCTACGTTTCGGTGGTGTGGTGATCTTTGCTCCCGAGTTTCGTATTAAATTGTTAAGTCCTGTACCTTTTCCATGCGTTTATGAGCGCAACCACTCGTAGAAGTCTAAAGTGCATGTGTTGGCCTCTGGTAAGTAAAAACTATCGTCGAAAGTCTATGTTTACATTACTTTTTTGATGTATTTGTTATTGTTGCAGTTTTTAATGTTTTCTAATGGTGTCACTACGTCACAACGTTCTATCGAGCGGTGAGTGGAACAAGATCGGTCAGACGAAAAAAATACACCAAACTATTTATGCAGCGATGACCACTCTGATCTACAACTACAAGTCCTAGAATAAATTCGTAGGAATGCGAAGAACTAACTGCAGCGAAACTACAAAGAAACCAGACGTACTTTTTTTATAACTTACGAGGTAGCTTCCGATCGCACGTGTTTTTATTATTATCATGACGTTCCCTGTCCCGTTTGTATTATCATTTCTAAAAAAAAATGTGTTTCCATGGTATGACAGTCATGGAAACGCAATGTTTTAGTTCTCAGTCATTAATGGAAAATATGTTATCATCTATTGACGCGGTAGTGCGAAACTAACGATTTGACTTACTCTAACCATTTCAGGCTGATTAAGTTGATAGTTTACACTTAAAATTTAAGGATAAATTCAAGTAAACGGTGAGAACAAAATGAAAAATCTTTAATAGTAGATGAAAGTAATACCAAAATGGATGTATCAATGAATCTAACACTACAATGAATTGTTGTCTAAAATAAGAAAGAAATAAAATAATCATTTTGTGCACACTAACGATACTTTTATTCAAACACGTATCATCATCATCATTTCAGCGAAGTTGTACCTTAAGTGCAAGATAGAGACGGAAACATTTATCTAAGCCAGAGGAAATGTTAAGACATATTTATCTTAGTCAAAGCCCGTGAAACATTTATTAATAGCAATCTCTTTGTTGACGGTACAGTGATTGGCGCTGGTAACCAACTTGACAGTGTGACGATGTCTGGAGTGGCGGGGGATGGTACAACTACGATGGCAGAAGTGCGGACTGCAACAGGACAACCGTATACTTGGTGAGAAATCCCAGTAATGCTAGAGGCAGCATAGCGTCAGCGAAAGTCACTCCACATAAGCTTATCTTGCTAAATTTTACGCCATGTAGACGCTGAATATTTCTGCATATTTTTTTTTCATAGTCTGTAACGTAAGTGAAAAAGTATTTGCAATCAAATGTGTACTAGTTTCCCTGCGAGTTAAATCTCTACGCATTACACCATATATAAAGTCTAATTATTGAGCAAACTGCCGATTAATTATAACTTTGATGTGTTTTGATCAAAAGATGTCACAAGGAAGAAGAGTGAGGATAGGCAAGTGGGTTCTGAGAGATATTTATATTGGACTTATTTTGTAACGCATACTGTAAGACATACAACAATACAGACACACCATACAGAAGCAATGTTAAATACCTCTACAATTCGCGTACATAAACATTGTGCACGAATCTTGACATTTCCTTATAGCTGTGTAGAACATCTCACATCGGATACTAAAGAGTGTTTGCAAGAATAGATTCTTGAAGATCCATAAAATATTTATGAACATAATCGTGAATGTGCGCTGAAAGATAATGTGTTCAGTGTTAGTATTATAGGTTTCTGTAGTTTGATGTATGGATATGTATGTATACAAGAGTGAGGGCAGATAAAAGAAACAACAGATAGATAGTGTAAAGGAGGAGGGTTGCTAATAGATGTATCTATGGAAGAAGAAAACAAGGTATGTTGTACGTCGACCACAAATAAAGATCTGGATTCTTGATTTGAATAAAAAAACTATGCATTAGAAACATATTTATTGTAAGCAACGCGTGTCATAGGAATCCTTATTTTTCATAGGATTTCAAAAATGAGCTACATGTACTTACGGGGTGGTTAAGCTGCAGTACTAAAAACATTTTAATATCAATTAGTCCATGAATACATGTCTCCAATGAGTGATACAGGATCTAAAATATGAAAGTTACCAGAGTTCAAGAACCGAAGCTTAAGCGTTTTTTTTTTCTTCATTACGTTATTATCATTAAAAAATTCAAATTATTCTACTGCACTAGAATAAAAACACAGCAACCGTTATTGCACTAACCAAGGGCTGGAAGGATTTCTTGAAAACCCAATAACATTCCAATATTTTATTATGAGCATGAAACATTTTCTGTAAATTCGCATTAGTTTCATTACTATTTTGTGGTTTAAGAACTTGATCATTCCATAAAACGACATATGTCTCTAACCAGGTAATAATTCTGATTGCATATACCATGTTTGCATCAAAGGAGAATAAAAGCAAATTACATACAAGAATGGACAATGGAGCTTCAAGAAGGTAGTCAGTAATACAAAAAAAAATATGGAAGCTAGAAATCAGACAGAAACCAATCCAGTTTCCTGTAGTAAAAACTTTGAAGGTGAGGCTGCTGCTGAAAAATCTATGAGCATCTTGAAAGGTCAGGACACAGGCAATATTATTTCTCGTGTGGACAATGTTGAGAATATAAATAATAGCGAATGCAAAACAGTAAAGAAAGACATCGCAGGAAATGAGAAAATACAAGAAAATTTCGGGTTTTAATGCCATCAAAGCCAATAAAGCACGAGACATAAATGAATAAATGCACAGAACAGTCCAACATAGTGATAAAACGTTAGTGATTAAGTTATTAGGAATCAAATGGTTATTTTTAATAGAAAATTTGGGTAAAAACATAATTTTTTGCATGAGATTCAAAGGTAGAAGCATCGATTGCAGTTCTTTGTCAATAGCAGAGTTTAATATTATTTGAACTTGATTCTTTTCCGGGTGTATTTTGTTCTTTATGAACATCTTTTAATATTAAACGACTTATTGCAGGAACGAGTACACAAATATCAATGTCTCATGGAAAAAACTGTGTATACAAGTTCCGGTATCGAATATTCAAATCTAGTCATTATACTAAAGGTACTCGTTGACACTTTAGTAAACGATATTATCATCGACATGTTTCAAATTTCCTTATAATTTGATCCTATTTTTAAAGTCATCGTTATAACCAATGTAATTTATCAATGTCAATCACTCAATCTACATTACCATTACCGGGCATACCATTATTCCATTAGTACGAGTATATTGTTTTTTTAAGTTGTATGCCTGGACATCGTATCAATTGACTCTCTGACTGCAAATTCTCTGTCTCTGCGAATTTTAGTCCAATGCCACAATCCTGACAGGCGCCTGCGAACCTTTCTAATTATCCATCGTATCTTGAGCAGTTCTGTCATCTGAAAACCATAAAAACCATGAATTTAGTGCAGACAAAAAAACAGCACAACACACACGCACAATTATATAACTAAGTCCATAAACATAATAAAAAAATTACAGTCCAATTGGGTGTTTCTCTAATTTCCTGCAAATCACATGTTCACTTGTTTCTTATGCGACAATTTTAACTATTTATTGCGGTGAGTTAAAAAGGTAGTTGCATCACATTTTGTTTTTGTAACTGGCTATTTACGTATAAAAATAAATAAAAATAGGCCCGAATATCAACACTGTCCCCAAGATGATATTTTTTTTTTTGACCGGATATTACAAAATAATGTGATGCTTCACTATGTATTATTGTAATGAAATGTTTAAAGTACACATAAATCTTTAAAACTATTTAAACATAAAGTTATTTACGATTGTTAGTTACGTTCACGGAAACAAAACATTTTTGTTAACAAAAACCTCATTACTAATTCATTATTATTACTCGGTAGATATGCGAACGAGCGAAGTTCTTGTACTTCAACCCGCACTCGGTGCTCAAGGTGCTCCCCCGACTTCGACCCATAAACGTTGAACAAAATGAACCCACGCAACTTTTTTTTGGAAATTTAATAAACACGAGATTTTAACTTTTGTCCGTTTTTTTTCATCACCATTCGCGCTTTTAAGAGTTTTGTGTATCTTTAATGAAGGTAATTGTAAATCTTCTTGTCAAATAAGATTTGTACAAGTACCCGATATGTTGAAAAATAACAGATCAGTTTTAACCACGAAATAAAACAGTAAATTACCGAATTAGTGTTTTATTGAACATAATAAAGAGAAAATTACTCATTTCGTTGGAGTATTTTTGATAACGAAATAATCATAATCGAATTCAAAACTAATTTAATTTATTAATTATATACAAACATATTATTTTTATTGGCAATTTTAATGATTAGTTGTAATGAGCTGATGAATATGTTCTAATGAAGCACAATTTTATTTTGGGTTTTTTCTGTTTTGGATTTTATAATACTTAGTTTATAATTTTCAATGTATGAGTGTAAAACTATGGACTACAATTATGTCTGAAATAAATAATAATAATAATATTAAATAAGCAAATAAGGGATGTGGACTCAGCGATCATTGTGCCGATAGTCGTTACAGCCAATGGCTTGATAGCCAAGAGCCTCGAACACACATGAGGAGGCTCTCGTTGGGCAGCTGGGTCAAGGGCCTGATTCAGAAAGCGGTACTTCTTGACACGGCTCGCATTGTTAGGAGGTTCCTCTCTCTGGAGCCCTGACCGCCGGTAGCTTGGACCCTGTTCCCGATACCGGTGGGATACTATTTTTATATTTTTAAATGTTTTTATATTTTTTATCCAAATATTTAAAAATGTAAGTTAAATGTATGTTAGTGAAATAAAGGTCTTAAATAAGCATAAATATACAAAAATTATTAGACAGTATGTACAAGTATATATAAAGTAAAAAGGGAAGAGCTCACTGGGCATCAAAGAATTCGTCCGCATTGCTGTCAGTGGGAAAAAGGCTGGCAGCGTTGCCACGTTGGATGGCAACGCTGATTCTTTGACCTAAGAATTAAATTTTAAATAAAGAATAAATCTTCAATGTGCTCCATTCAACGGACATGCATCCATATCACTTATCACGCGTGCAAGCTTTGCATGCTCCGGACCCTGGACTTCGTATTGAGTTTTGTTGCTGGCTGCAGAACCACCCGCAGGCGAACATTCTATGGAGCGACGAGTCCATATTTACCTGCGTTTGTATCTACAACGCACACAATGTACACCGAAGATGATCGCAGTGTAAATGAGTTAAAACAGCGAATAATAGACACTTTTAGTATTTTGAAAAGTGTCAGAGACACGCTATGAAGTCTAACAAACAATTTGCAAAAACGTGTTAGTTTGTGTTTAGTAAAAATGGGTGGATATTTCTAACAATTATTGCAATATCGTTGAAAAGGTACTTTTTTTTTGTTGGAAATAAGAATAATTTTGTGTAATTTGGAGGATTTCGGGGAGGCCTTTGCTCAGCAGTGGGACAGTGTAGGCTAAATGAAAAAAATATATTTAATATTGATCAGTGTAATAAGTTTCTTTACGAGTAGTAATAATAATAATCGTTTATTTATAGAAATGAGCACATTTATAAAGTATCTTAACAATTAAAATAGAACACAATTGCTTATTGTCTGAACTCGGTTGAATCTGTGTTTCAGGCTATGAAGTGCATAAATACTTAATGCAATAAATTAACAATGTGTTTCAATTAAAAAGTAAACTAAAACTAGGGAATAAAAGTAAAAGTAATAAAATAGCATGTTAGTCGTTCTATTTGCAGACAACAAGTAGATCTTCTGTCTGTGCATAAGCGACGACGATGGTTAGCAAATGTTTGAGTATAATTTTCTTACAGCTAAAGTAATTTAATTTAAAGATACTTAGTTTTCTATTTAACGTATTGTACAGAAATGGGCCAAAGAATGTAAAAATTTTTTGTATAAAGACATGTTTTGAGGTAGCATTAGATGTGCATACTAAATTATCTCATCTATCTTTTGTAAGCATTGTCAGCAGTGTAGGTAAGCATGGTGTGCTGTTTTAAAACTAAGTGCATAATTAAAAGTTGGCGAACAGTCAGCACGTTGCAGGATTTATATAGCAGGGAAAGAAAAAGGGATGGGAGTTTGCTACCTTTGAAATTTCTCTCTGTGCTCTTTAAAGAGGAACCAGATTAGTTTTTGGTGCGCCACCCCATGATGTGATGCAGTATTGAATTATTGATTGACATAGGGCTAAATAAACTTGTGTGATTAATTTTGAGTCTGCAAATGATCGCAGTTTTCTTTTTTTACAAATATTAATTTGGGGTACTCTTTTGGCGAGACTTTCAATATGTTTTCTGAAAGAAAGAGTGTGGTCCATTATTACGCCGAGGAATTTAATGTTGCTCGTTTTGAGGATAAAAGGACAATTACACATGTTGACTTAACGGTTTCCACATTGATCTGCATAATAATTGAAGGTTAGTAATGTTAAGTTGAGGCTTGCGCATGGAGAAGTGAATATATTTTGTCTTGTCAGCATTTGATGTTAGTACCTTTTCTTTGAAGCCACAGTATCAAAACCCAGTTATGCAATTTCGAACAGTTCGGTACTGGTTTTAGCGGTAAATATTAGCGCCGTGTCAACAGCATATGATATTATTTTCCTGTCTTTAATATTAAGATTAGACAGGTCGTTAATATAAATCAGGAATAGGATAGGGTCCAGGATACTTCCCTGAGGCACACCAAAACCCGTACTTTTCTGCTCATCGCTCATGGCACTTCCAACAGGCTCTATCAAAGCGATTATTTCGAATCTTTAGCGGCATTTTACTAAATCGAAGATCAGTGGTTACCGAAATCCACAACCTGATTTCAAGCGACCTATAATTACGAACGCAAGATTTCCCGGTAAATATCATTTGTGTGGACTCCCTGGCCATCAGCAAGCCGACTGTAGAAAGTAACGAGAAGGTTCTTCTGCGATGATGAAATAGCAGGATACTTTCGCTACCACACGTACCCCCGAGAAGACTTCTACCAAAACCTGCTACAGTTGCGGTAATAAGATAATCATCATCATCATCAGCCTATAATATTCCCATTGCTGGGAAACAAGCCTCCTGTCAGTGAGAGGGATTGGGCCGTAATCCACCATGCGGGCGCAGTGCGGGTTGATAGATGTCACATGTCTTCGAATTTTTGGTTCTAGGACATGCCGGTTTCCTCACAATGTTATCCTTCACCGTTTTGAGAGCAGTGGTGATGAAATAATTTACACAAAGTAAAGCACCTGGCGAGCGGTGGTGGTCAAGTGGTAACGGCCGCGACTTACGAGTTGTAGGTCGTGAAATCGAAACCAGCCAGAATAGTAAAATAATACCTTTGTTTAAATCAGGTAGTACATCAGACCCCTCTAATTACCTATTTCAGTACTACCTACCTTTAGTAAGATTTTTGAGAAATTAATTTTAGACCAAAAAAAAAAGTGGGAAAAGTTGCTAGATAGGCAAGTTGCGCCTGAAGTCGTTAAAATCTTCCGGCACTGGTACGGAAACCAGGTCAATAATGTAAAATGGTCGAGAGCTCTGTCGGAATCGTACAGGTTGGAGTGCGGGGTGAGGCAGGGAGGATTGAGCTCACCAACGCTCTTCAATCTGTATATCGATGGACTTGTTGCCGAGCTCAGTAGTCGCCATGTTGGATGCCATGTTGATGATGTTTGCTTTAACAACATCAGCTATGCTGATGATATGGTGCTGCTGAGCGCGTCAATAGGAGGACTCAGAGAGCTAATAAGCATTTGCGAAACGTACCCTTACACACATGGCCTAAGATATAACGTCAAAAAGAGTGAGCTTATGGTTTTCAATGCAGGTTCTAAGTGTCCGGCGGAGGTTCCACCAGTAAGGCTATGTGGGGTGCCCTTGGAGCGGGTACATACTTTTAAGTATTTGGGCCATATTGTGACGTCCGATCTGAAGGACGACGCTGATATTGAGCGAGAAAGGAGGGCGCTGTCGGTGAGGGCGAATATGGTTGCCCGCAGGTTCGCTCGTTACTCCAAGGATGTGAAGATCACCTTGTTTCGAGCTTACTGCACATCTTTTTATACGAGTAGTCTGTGGGTGTCATATTTTCAGAAATCCTACAGCGCTCTCCGAGTTCAATACAATAACGCGTTGAGGGCGCTGCTGCGGCTGCCTCGCTTCTGCAGTGCTTCGGGAATGTTCGCAAACATCCGCATTGACTGTTTCTATGCCATAATGGGCAAGAGGGCGACCTCAATAGCAAGTAGAGTGCGGGGCAGCGGCAACAGTCTTCTTACAGTTGTTGCTGACAGCTTGGATGGGCCTTTCATGCAGCACTAGCAGGCCTTACATGCACCCGTATACCGGGCTTGGGGAAGTCAAAAATGTTAAATAATTACCATAGATATATATTTTTTTCTTTGAAATTTACATAACTTTTGATTCCTAATTTTTTTTTTTACTTTTCATATTTTTACTTTTATACAATTTGATAATTTCATATTTGACATTAAATATTTAATACAATTCTGACATCTTATAATTTTAATTTGATTTTTATTGGCAATTTTAATGATTAGTTGTAATGAGCTGATGAATATGTTCTAATGAAGCACAATTTTATTTTGGGTTTTATCTATTTTGGATTTTATAGTACTTAGTTTATAATTTTCAATGTATGAGTGTAAATAAGTAATTTTGAATGTCATCATCATCATCAGCCTATAATGTTCCCACTGCTGGGACACAGGCCTCCTCTCGGTGAGAAGGAATTTTGAATGTATGAGTGTAAAACTATGGACTACAATTATGTCTGAAATAAATAATAATAATAATATTTTTTTACATAGCAAACAGTTCAGTTTTACAAGGAGTCGTTCAACTACCGATGCCGGTCTTGAACTCTTAGGGCATATTTACAATGCATGGGAAAATAAATAATGCCTTGGGCATCTTTTGTGATTTATCTATCTTTCATGAAACATTAATCAGGAAACTCTGCCACTACGGGATCCGGAACCCCGCTTTGGATCTTCTTATTTCACTTGTGTGATAGGATTCAGTGTGTTGATGTAAACGGAAAAAGATCTCCTGGATCCGTAGTATCAATGGGAGTCCCAGAGGGCTCTATTCTTTGTCCTTTCTTGTTTCTTATTTTTATTAATGACTTGCCTTACCTCATAAAGGATAATCATGATATAGTGTTGTTTGCGGAAAATATTTTAAATTGTTTGATAAATACAGTGATATCCATCGTATAAAACTAGTAACAAAGACATTTTTTTGTACCATCAATAAGGCTCAAGAAAATAGGTGGGTCATTCAGATGTCAATGTATACGCTTTTATAATAAACTTCCAAGCCATGTTCAAGATCTAAGTCTCAATAAATTTAAATCATTCATTAAACGCAAGTTGTGCCTGAAAGCCTTTTATACCGTTAAAGATTATATTGAGGACAAAAAAGATTGGGATTGACCTGCACCAATTTTGTATGCTGAACGTTGCCAACCTACACTCTTTAACATTTGATTATTAATTTATTTATTTATTTATTTAAAAGGTACACCAACGACTTATTCACTAGGAACATTAACATAATAAAAAAACATTTGGATTTAGTTATGGTGAATTTGTCACTTACAGGCGTACACAGCACTCACTTAAAAAATAGCTCCTTAAATATAAGTTTTAACAACATTTAGTAAAAAAACAAAATCATAATCGAAATAAGAATTTAAAAAACAATTAAGTTACCTATTACTAGAATCAAAATTAAAAAAAATAACAACATAATCGAAATGAGAATAGAAAATTAAACAATCAAAAAACAATATTGTAATCGAATTGAGAATAAATAAAATAAAAAAGAAATTAAAAATATTGCTTGAATCAAAATTAAACATTAAAATTTAAAAATAAACTTTCAAAATAAAAATGAACTTTAAAAATAAACAGTCAAATATAAATTCAATCAAAACGGTAGAACACGATAACAATAGAGTGCAAAGAGAACATTCCAAATTTTTTGAGTGGCAATATGCAGCCAAAAAACAAAAATAAAAATTGTAAAAAGTAGGTTGTAGGTTGTAATACTAAGATGAATCGCTAATAGTTTTAAGTTTACTGCGAAACTGGGAAAATGTGTCTGTAAATATATCAATATTGTTACTGATATCAATTTTATTATTATCAGCCATTAATCGATTCAAGGGGGCATTAAGACCAAGGTTGGTTCTTGATGAGGACGGTGTAAAGGTATTTATTTTGCGTAAGGATCTAGTTACGGTACGCCTAGGTACAGTTATATTTATTTCTGATAATAACTCAGGTACATCGGCCAGGTTATGGATGATTTTGTAAAACAAGATCTGATCAGAAGTACTTCTACGTTGCTCAAGTGTTAACATATTAAAGTGATTAAGCCTTTGAGAATAATTAGCGTCATGAGACAAACTAGGGCATCTAAAGCGTAAGTACCTGGTGAAGGCCTTCTGTATACGTTCAATCCTGTTAATATGGACACGATATGTGGGATTCCAAACTGGAGATGCGTAGTCCAGAATGCTTCTGACAAGGGTGTAGTAAAGCACTTTTAGTGTCGATGTGGACCGAAACTCCGAACAAGTTCTCCTCACAAAACCCGAAACCCTTGACGCTTTGGCGACAATCGCGTCAATATGATTGATTAATGTCAGCTTGCTGTCGAGTTGGACACCCAAATCACGGATGATATCAACTTTTTGCAGAAGAACTCCATCCAACGTATAAGACGATGATCGTACTTGTTTTTTTCGTGTAAAAGTAATGTGATAGCATTTACTTGCATTGAGAGTCATCATATTAAGTTGACACCATTCATGCACCGCATTCAAGTCTTCTTGAAGAAGAAGAATGTCACAGTCTGTTTTGATTTCCCTGTACAGTTTCAAATCATCTGCAAACATGCAACATTTGCAGTGCCGTATTGAATGAATAATGTCATTGACGAATATCAAAAAGAGAATCGGTCCCAGGTGAGATCCCTGTGGTACACCGGAAGTGGAAAGATAAAACGGTGACTCATAACCCCTTACAACCACCCTCTGTTTCCGCTCAGATAGGTATGAGACAAACCACATGAGTAGTGGGCCGGATATGCCAAACCGTTCTAGCTTTGTGATAAGTACCTTGTGGTTAACCTTGTCAAAGGCACTGCTAAAATCTGTATAGATGGAGTCAACCTGCGTGCGGGAGTCCAGAGATTTGCTAATGTCATTGACGTAATGTACCAAGTTAGTGGTAGTGGATTTGCGAGCACAGAAGCCGTGCTGTTGGGGAGCCAACTGCGCTCTTATGTGCGAAGTCAATACGGGACAGACAAGCGCCTCAAACAGCTTTGCAAAGATGGAAAGAAGCGATATGGGACGATAGTTCGAAGAATCGTCGACTTCTCCCTTCTTAAAAATGGGGACAACATTAGCTACTTTCCATTGCGAAGGAAACGTCGATGATTTGATTGACTTGTTAAAAATTAACTTAAGCGGAAGAGACAGGTTAGCTGCACATTTTTTGATAAATAACGGGGGTAGGCCATCAGGTCCCGGACCCTTGCAAGCGTCAAGTTTCTTTAATTCCTTAAACACGTCTCTCTCAGTAAAAGTCATTTCACACAAAGCAGATTGGAAATAATTACGCGAGCTAGTACTTGGAGCATTCGGGCTAACGGGTGGTATGAAGTTTGAAGAAAAGTGTGTGGCAAATTGTTTACTTATTTCTTCACCAGATGTTGCAATATTCTGTCCCAAATGCATAGTGGAAGGAATGCCGCTAGATTTGGATTTTTTGGCTTTCACAAAGGACCAAAAAAGTTTTGGGTTTTGTGCGATATTTTTTTCCATGTTCATTACATATGTCTTATAGCAGTCCTTGATCATAATTCCTGCGCGGTCGCTTAGAATTTTGTATTCATAATTATCTCTAGGATTATTATATTTTTTATAGCGAGATCTAACTTTTTCCTTCTCGTTAAGTAATCTAATAAGAGACCGAGAAAACCAAATTGGAAATTTGCCATTAGGTACTTTGTAGAGAGGAACACATTCATTAATAATACAACGAATATGTTCGTACAGCACATGCACCATAGCATCGACGTCAGGCAGTTCAGAAAATATTTTTATCCAATCTATTTTTCCTAGTTTCAAATTAATTAACTGATAGTTAGCACATTAATAAATACACTTTGACAGGTTTTGTTTTTCGAGAGGTATATAGTAAGGACAATTCTCTTAACACAATCTAGTCGCAGTGTCATCTCGGCGAGAATCAAATGTCAAAAACTTGTCAAAAATGTATGGAAACTAGAGGTATTTTTGACAGATTGCGACTGAGATCAGACTGAGAACGTTCTTAAAATTACCAGAATTGCCCCTAGTATCATTATTGTTTTAATTATTGTGAATGAGGACTGTGTGGTAGTTATGTTTTTGTTTTTGTGTTTCAGCTCTTTCTCAGTTTGTTTTTAATGTTAATCTGGCAGTTTGAGTACTTTATGCGGCCTACCCAAATGTCCTTTCTTTGGTATTGTTCGTCAAATCGTTGAGCTCCTTAAGTTCTGAGTTGAGTCGTATGATTACTGATACATGCGTGCACTGAATGGACAGGTCCACTCAATCTGTGTGGTTCTTTCCTCAAAAGACCATTTCAAACACCAATCCACATGGTCTTCACATGATCTGACCAAGATTATGTCTGTGACCTCTGGGTTTGTTTCGGCCTTTCTTCTCAGCGTAGTCTTAGGAAACGCCGACCTCATATAGTTTAAAAAATATGATTGACGTGTAAAAGTGTTTGTACAAACCTACTTACAGAAATAAAATCATTTATCAGTGTGCCCTGGCTATTTAGTATTGTGTAATTATTTAAGCGTAATTTTCTATTTACTTTGACAAGGTTCCATCCCATTTTCATTGCGCGCGGATTATACTCAACCTAACAAACAACTTTCCGAAATAAACGATTTTTTTATCTATCTTATTGACCCCAATTTCATTACCCCAATAGAATATTGAGTACCCGACAAGAATAATGCACCATCAGCTGTAATTTAATTTAGTCACCTACACAAAATAATATTACCATGCATTATTCTTTTTTTCACGCGCATTGAGCGCTGTGACCCCGAGTTCAAGCGACTCACAGCTGATGGGCGCGCGCGATCCGTACAGTGGTTTAGTAACAAAAGAATAATGCATAGTAAGTGGTTTTTGTTTTTTTGTAAGTAACTAAATTAAATAACAGCTTATGGTGTAATATTCTTGTTAGGTACTAAATATTCTATTGGAGTGATTGGGGACATGCGCTAGTTTCATAAATAAAATTCGTTTCTTTGGGAGAGTTGTTTGTTATAATGAGTACAATCATGTGTTTAAATATCGGTCACTAATTACCAGTCACCCTATATATGTCCCCTCCGAGTGGGTTCCCGCATTGTCGTTGCGTGGTCTCCTAGCCACAGTGAAACGAAGAGGAAGGAGGTGGGGCCGCTCGTCAGGGCTTTTGCCTCAACGCCGACGACGTAGCAGCCAAAAAAAGTAGGTTGCGGTGAGGTGCACCGCAACTGACGTGGGCCGCGATGTCACATGGGAGGCATCGCGGCTGAGGGTTACGGGCTGCGGCGGAGGAGGAGTGTCGGTACTTTTGAGTAGCGCTTTTCCCTTCCGTGGCCTGGACGGGGCCGTCACCGTTTGATGGCGGACGCGGTAGGGCGGCAGGGGAAGAAGAGTATCGGTATAGCGTTGGCCGCTCTCCCTATCCTCTGCAGCCGAAAAGTGGTAGGCGGCGGGGCCACTGTGATGACCCGTCGCAGGGTGACCAAGGGATCCGAAAGGGTCGATGCCTGCCAGGGGTGCGTGTTGTTCGAAAGAGATACCGTCACCCCTGGCACACGGGCAACTAAAGGAACACGGAAGGGTTTTAGTCAGTAAAAGTCTGACACGCCCTCCTGCTCTATGTGGCATGGCTCTGCAATCCATATAGAGACGAAAACAAGGTAGAAGACTGGATTCGAGAAAGAGGGAATCTTAAATGAAAAAAAAAAGACATGAAAGTATTACAGAAACTCAAACTGCAGTATTACGATAGTGTAAGTAGTGATGAGAGCACACAAGTGCAATGAAAGCGCGGCGTCTACGATGAACAGGCCACACGCATGCATTTTCCTGAACGATGTTTTTTGAATGCGTTGGATATTCTTGCAGACTCTTTTTTGCGTATCTGTAAAAATATAATCATCTGATGGGACGGTTGCTTTTGATAAGAAAAAGTAAGTCCTACAATTTTGTGGACTACTAACCTGAGCACCTGCTTGAGTTTGCTAATTGTATACAAGCACTCTGGACTTCACTCATAGCCGAGAAAAATCTTTCATTCTCCACGCTCAAAAATATGATCAAGAACATGTTTTTAATAATCCACTTTAGAGATATAAACGACAATACAGCAAACTGGAACAAAATATGAAAATGCTAGGATGCCATTTATTAGAAAAATGTAATGAAAAATTAGATTTTTTTAATGAAAAACAAGAATTGAGTATTCCGGCGACTGGGACCACAATTAACTGGCACCGCGGTCCCAGTGGGCCAATCGATTTAATAAAATATCTTCCGGCGACTGGGGCCACCCATATATGAACAAAAAATGTATTGTTCGAGCCAAAAAAGTACAGTCAAACGAAATAATGTTTAAAGTAAAAATTAAAGAGAAAAACTGTAACTGTATTATATATAGTACGTTGATTATTTTTAACATGATTTATGTGTATTTTTTATTGTATTTTAAAATCGTTTTAAGGCTGATTTTGTAACAGATCATTACTTGTTGTTAATTGTTTCGAAAGTTGATTATTATAAGCTTGATTTTGTGTATGTTTTTGTTACGTAAATTTTAAATGACAAAAGCGGAAATCATAGGCTGTTTTTTATACTATACTAGCTGACGAACTTCATACCGCCTCAGAATCAATAAATGTTGTGTTAACCTATCATGGAGAGGGCTATGCTCGGAGTTTCCCTACGTGATCGGATCAGGAATGAAGAGATCCGCAGTAGAACTAAGGCAACCGACATAGCCCGAAGAATTGCCAAACTTAAGTGGCAATGGGCAGGGCATATTGCTCGCAGAACAGATAACCAATGGGGCCGAAAGGTTCTGGAGTGGCGACCGCGTACCGGAAGACGTAACGTTGGAAGGCTTCACACAAGATGGACCTATGACCTTGCGAATTTGCGAAACCATCGGCTGACAATCCCATATTGTTAGTATTGGACAATCATGAGAGCCACGTTAGTCTGAAACGTTATGAGTTTTGTCGTAAGAATTTGTCCATTTTTTGACATTGACTGCAAATACATAAAAAGCAGCCCTTTGACTTAAACCTTTCATGGAACCGTAACCAACATACAACAGAGAATGTGAAACTTTTATATTCAACAATCCGGGAGCCACAGTTACAGCATAATGATGTTGTAGGTCTTTACAGAAAAGCTTTTAACCGCACAACCTCCATCGATAAAGCTATAAATATAAATGGCTTCAAGAGTGCTAGAATAGGTTAAGGAAATAATAGGGGAGGATAGTGCTATAAACAATGCTGATTTAAGCCAAAGTAGAACAAGCTAAACTAGTTAATCTTCCTCAACATCGCTTACAGACATAGTAAAGGTAACAACTCTGCAACCCCATCGCAGCAAACGGTCAGTAAAGGCAAAAAAAGACTGTAATTTTCACCAGCACGCCGGAAAAAGCTAAGCTAAAGGAAAAAAAATCTGTCTATTTTCTTTTTTGCCATAAGAAACAATAAAGAAGAAGAAAAAACTGTTAGTAGGTAATAAGCAAAAGAAACTAAAAAGGACTACAGGAAAACGCCCAGAAATAGTACGAAATCTAAAGAATTTTGAAACAGAGCAAGAAAATGAATATTTTTTTAATTTACTGTCGGTAAAAGTACCACGCGAAGACTGGATTATGTGTTCAAAATGTAAGCAATGGGCCCATGAGAACAGCAATTCTTCCAAAGGCTTTACTTGTGACTTTTGTGTATGATGTGGGACCTAGTCTATAAATAACCCATGCTGTCCGTAATTAACCCAGCTCCCGTCCGTGTTCACCCCAAGAGCTTCGGGTAGTTAGGGACAGACAGATTTTGTTTTTATTTAAAACTTATAATTATTGATTGGTCTCGTGTAATATATATATATATATATATATATATATAATTCATTTATTTCAGGTAAATTACACCCATTGCCAGACATAAATTAACACAAATTATACAAATAAAAACTAAATAAATACATCAAATGAAATTAAGCCATAAAGAAATAAAATAACAATGTCAAATAAAATCAAATTAAATTACTTAAATCAAAATAAACTAAATTAGGTCAAATCACAGTCAATTACATTAAATCAGAATTTACAACGTAATAAAATTTTTTTTAATAAATTCTCTCCGACACTGGTACAGCAACATGTCTGCTGGAACAATGCCGGATGAAAGGGCAGTCCAGCCTTCCCGCAATCATCGCTAGTACCGTGTTGGGGCTAACCCGCACCCTGTGCACCAAGGACGCGGCGCGCTTGCGCATGGTCGCGGTCGGTAATAATAAATGTTGATTTTGTAGGTGTATTACCGGAGTTTAGTAAGTAATAAAGTCAGACTGATTATTGCTAATAGTATAGAAGTTGTACATAATTTTCTTTCAGCGTCCGCAATTCCCCAATCCTACCCTAATTGCGGTCCCAGTCGCCGGAACCCTCGGCGAATTAACAGATACTTAATATTAACACAGGAACATGTTGAATATTTCGAATAAATGATGAATTTGAATTAATAAATAGTCATTCAAATTATCATTTTGAAAGACAATCAAAATATGAATGTCTAAGTACAAGTCCAAATAGATTTTAAAATAACACTTTTTAAATATTATGTGGATAAGAATTTGTATAATGGTAGAATTAATTACTCTTACACTAATGTCACTCCCAGCAGTTACTTTTTTCATCTCTATTCGGATTGCTATGGAAACCAAAGATTTTGATGTTGTAACTATGATATAGAACATAATCTGAAACAGAAAGTAGGGTACATTAGCCAAAAAGAAAAAAAAAAGGTTATTTTTTATTATTATCGAAATTACATTTACGGTAAAATATGATACACTTACCAATTGATTAAAAGTCTTCGCAAATATTTTATAGGATTCTAAGATTTCCATATAAACGTCGAGCATTTTATTCCAATAACGCTCATTTTCTGAATTATAAACACATTCTGCCATTTTAGCATTTTTCACCCAATATTTAAGAGGCTTTGTCAATAGCTTCAGGATTCTTGTAGCGTACAAAATGTTCATGTCGATAGTAAACCAAATCTCATTGGTAATAGTTAAGCCAAAACCCAAAAAATCAATAACAAAGTAAGAAAAGAACATCCAAGCAATATGATAAAAACTCAACACTAAAACAGAAATCCAGTTGGGAACTATGAACAGTTTCTAAATTTTGTTGATTTTAAGGTTCGTATTGTCTGGATTTTTATGACAAATAGCACATTGTTGCACTTCTGAATAATATTGTTGCAGCAGTTCAAAAGAGTACCCAAGAAAAGTATAGAAAAAACATAAATTTTAGCTAAATGTTGGATATATTTGAAACCGTTAACATCGTCTGAGAATGTGGAGCCAAATGTGCAATAATAGCTGCCACACGTTGCTATAAACAAGATAAAAACAGAAAAGATGTTGTAGAAAACACTATTGGTCGTGATCATGTTGTTCCGAATCTTGTACTTAGCACAGAAGAAAATAGCTTGCATAATATTTATTGGCTTTAATACAGATTGCAAGTCTTTTCCGAGTATGTTGTCGGGTGATGAGGCATTATCATCAATGGTCGCGGTCGACTCTGTTTCAAGAATAAAGTCGTTTTCTTTTAATTCTCGCTCATCTCTGTCGCCTGGAGATACACAAGAAGAATATGAAGACATGACTGCTTCGTAGCGCAGTTGAATCTTAATTGGAATGTGCGTTTGTCAATCGATAGAATTTTAATTTGGTTAAAATATTTACTTATAGACGTTCAGTGACATTTAATGTAAGGAAAGTAAACAGTAAAAAAAAAAATGTTTAGTAGCTGAACTCTGCAATGCTTCAAAACCATTTTAATATTGCATTCAACAAAGCCCTATTATTTTGTGAACTAAATTACTTTTTTTACCAACTACAACGAGGTTTTCAAATTTTCAATTTTAATTTTTCGAAACTAGATGTTCCATGTTTCCTTTCATGTTGTAGAAAATCTTCAGCTCTTTTCTTTTTAATTTAACTTGTATTAAAGGATCATGTCATGCCACGAAATGTTTGGAAGCTGGTGAAAGACGGGCTCTAATAGGAATTAAATATAAACCTTTACGCACGTACTAAGATTTAGTACAAAAAATTCAATAGCCTTTACTCGATTCTATGTCCGCTCGAAATAATACAGGGTGGAAATTGAGATGAGGCAGTAAGGGAAATATTTATTTTTATATCGGAGGGAAATCCTCATGGATGTTTTCTGCCCTGGGGTGGGCAGAGGGGTCTGTCAGAATCTCGACTGAGTAAAGCCACCCCGGTGTTCCCGTCCCACACTTGCACTGGGGATCACGAGATCAAATGCGACGTCCGCGATCCCCGGCTAGTTTCGGCCCGCCTCTGCGGCCACCTCAAGACGGAGGAGAGAGGTTTATTACTTATAGCCAATGTATTCAACAGGAATGAAGAATCTATATAAACAAAATATAAAAACTTTTTAAACCAATTGAGATTATTTCCACGAGAACTACTAATAAAGAGTTAAAATTAGAAGTGTACATTGTAAGTTAGGGGCAGTTAATAGACATTAACTTATTCAAGCTGTTAATGAGGTACCAGGGAAGCCACATGTGCAGAAAGAATGAATGCCAAACTTCATTATCTTTAACGTAGTCTTTTATTTTGTGATATAATTTTTGACAAAGACACGTTTGATATGAGTTTTGAACTTTCCATCGCTAAGTTCTGTAACCAACTTTGGCAACTTGTTATAAAAGCTGATACTAATTATTATAATGATTGTTTGAAATTAATTGCTAGTTTTAATTAATCAAAATTTTGGTATTACTGTAAAAAAAATACTACGTGTATTTATACAAGGTGCAGTTTTGGATCTGCAAAACATTTTAGGAGGTAATTATGTTAGTGATTCTCGACCCGAATCAACAATAAAATGGGCAGGTATTTTTTTTTCATTTTATTCTTATTTACGGAAATCGGTAAGTGTAAACTCCCCTTTTTAAAACGCGACCAATCTGTACGTGTCCTTAAACTGCGCTTTCACACACACAAACAAACGCAACCGACATTTCTTTCATAAATCCAAAGCACCAACCACCGCCCGCTCCCTCTCCCCCGCCACGCCCCCGCGGCCATCGCAAACGCATAAATCGGGTCAATTTATTAGTGTATTTGATGACGCCGGTATGTGCATACGCTTGCAAATTCCGCCCCTCATTTGCGCCTTCGATTAACGGTCGGGATAGGTACCTACTACCTAGTTGTAAAAATGACGGACCAATACTCCAATGTAGAGTTGGTGGAAATGGTCCGCTTGTATGCCATCAGTGGAGACAATGTATCTCGAGCCATCGAAATGTTCGCGGAGTTATTCCCCAATCGGCAACGTCCCTCACACAGGGTAATGCTGGCTGCTACGCAGAGACTGCGCGATCATCGGCAGTTCGACGTTCCCCAGCATGCTGAAGGTCGCGGCAACGAAGGCCTGCCTGTCGCCTTGCAGGAAGATATCCTCGAATTCTTCCGGCGAGAGCCACGTGCAAGCACGCGGGAGGCTGGTCGACGGTTTGGAGTGCACCACTCCACAGTGTGGCGGCTACTGCACAAAGAAATGCAGCATCCTTTTCATTACCGCAAGGTACAGGATCTCCACCAAAGTGATAACGCCGCGCGAGTTACATTTTGTCGCTGGTTGCTGGAACACCAAGACGCCAACATCCTGTGGACGGACGAGTGTTTATTTACTCGAGTTGGCGTCTACAATGTTCATAATGAACACTGGTGGGCTCACCGCGAACACAACCCGCACGTGACTAAAAGGCATTCTTTTCAAGTGAGGTTCAGTTTAAATGTGTGGGCTGGCATAATAGGAGACCAATTGCTTGGACCCCATTTTATCGATGGTCACCTCACTAGTGCCACATATCTGGAGATGTTGCAATACGTCGTCGAGGAAATGTTGGAAGAAGTTCCCCTGGGAGTGGTCCGCAACATGTACTACCAGCAGGACGGTGCACCTCCTCACTATGGTAGGCAAGTACGTGAGTACTTGAGTGACAGGTTTGGCACCCACTGGATTGGTCGCGGTGGTCCAGTGGCTTGGCCTCCGCGTTCTCCGGACCTCACGCCCCTGGACTTTTATCTGTGGGGAGACGTTAAAAGATTGGTGTACACAGACGAAATCACCAGTGTTACCCAACTACGTGCAAAAGTGATCAGTGCTTTCGACACAATAAAAACGAATGTGTTTGTGCTACGTAAGCTGAAGGAAAATCAGCAACGTCGTGCTAGACTGTGCCTGGAGTGTGACGGTGGAAATTTTGAACAATATCTCCAGGTAACATAAGTAGGTAATTTATTTATTTATTTGTACATAGACAATAATTTGTAAATACGATGTTAGCTAAATCAACTTGATTAATGTAAATAAGTTGATTTAAAAATTTTAACTACGCCAAAAATACCTATCAGAAAAAAGGAATCACCTAAAATCCCTAACACATGGGTACCTACCTACTTAACTAGCACAAATTATCTTGATGTATTTTTGTCGGTCCTCAGCCCGTTAAAAAGTAGGAAGGAAAATCTTAAATCAACCAATTTAATCTACAAATAAAAACCGTCCTTGGGGCTGAATTTACCTACAGAGCGCGCCGACTGCGCCGAGTACCTACATGCCTTATTATTACTATTAGGTGCCTACCTAAATCCCGCGCACGCGCTCGCGATCGTAGTTTCACAATTGTGCAACAGGAACTGCTTACGTGCTTTGTAAGGTTTATTTATCTCCGCCTATCATTTTATTCATCAGCTGATAGGTAACTAACGACGCCAACGTGATCTTTTTTTTGGCGCAGTTGTATCTACTTCCTACTATTATTATTTATCGTAATAGCCCAGTGGTTAAGGCTTTCTCCTCTCATGCATGAGGTTGCGGGTTCGCAACTGAGCAAGTACCATTGTGTTATTTTTTTAATTCATAATGATGTAAGTACTTTTTAAATTTATCTGGGACATCATTGAAATCCCGTGTTTCGGTAAGCACTTAATTAAAGCCTTTGGTTCGAATTGATTTGTAGCTCTCGGACGGTCGTTAGGTACCACACGGGTCGGTATGGGTCAACGACCTTACAGTCCTGCCGTATGGTCATTGGTACGGGTAGTCAAAAGC
The DNA here is from genome assembly GCA_949987655.1 of Polymixis flavicincta. Lineage (NCBI taxonomy): Eukaryota > Metazoa > Arthropoda > Insecta > Lepidoptera > Noctuidae > Polymixis > Polymixis flavicincta. The sequence goes on along the minus strand of OX465188.1, from coordinate 22,682,862 downwards.
CAGAAAGTCAGACAATTAGTCTAACAAATGGGTATCGTGTTATCAACAACTGGTTTGTTGAGGTCTGATACGCAGTCGCCCTACGTGATTCACTGGCACTCCATGTAGTGAGCTGCATACAGTTAAACTGAAAGCCGACCCTAACATAGTTGGGAACAGGCTCGGCAGATTGGCCACGGCATTGTAATGATGCTTAAAAATGAGTTATTATTTAGCGAAATTTAAAACAATAATGTAGGTACATTGTGATTTTCAAATTCGAACTACATCTAAGGTAAAATTATTTGCTATAAGTTGCTGTAGCTACAACAACTTGTACAGATCGCGGCACGTTGGTTGAACCTTCGATGCGCAGTAACAGATTTTCGAGTCTTAATCGAAATGCGGTATGACGAGCATCGCGGGGGCTCCCCGTAACTCATTCCTTTTAGTTTAACGTACGTGCCGCGTTCGTTTCATAGAAATGTGGGCGGAGACTCGTACAGGCTGACGTCACTGGTCATCGCATTCACGCACACAGTGACATGACGCGCGATACATCGCAATGGGTGATTCTGTTTTTTTGAAGAGGTATTCTGAAAAACAATAAAATTAAAAAATCGAAAAGAAAAAGTATTATTGATTACTGACTAGGTATCGTATTGTTATATGATTATTTACGAGTTTCATAACCACCTCCTGAAATGTTTTGCAGGTTCAAAACTGCACCTTGTATAATGGAAATCGCTTTTTATTTTGTAAAGATCAAAGTTTTTGCGCATTCTAAGATATAAAAAGAAGGTAGAGTTAGTTTATCAATGTTGTTGAATTAGTTTTTATGAGACTCACAAGATTGAATCTACGTCAGCTGCCGATCCTCACATCATATGACATAATACTGTGGAAACAAACAAAGTATACTAACCTAGCTGTAGCTATATCATTCAACTGCCTTATTTAATTAATGCATACATTCAGTCCCAAAGGTACCAGGGAATTCTCATTTCAAAATCCCGTGCTAGAGATATTAAAAAAAAAAAATTGCGTTAGGTTGGTACAACTGTCATTGATTGGCGGTAAACAAATAACCTAACCTCTGTCGAGTATTTTGTAAGTAATTAACATGTATGTAGTACTACTTTTGTAGTCGTGTCGTTTTTTACTACGGCCGATTTTGTTGATCAACGATCTTCTGTGTTGCAAATGAAATGGAGACTGGAAATGGAAATAGGAAAGGGCCAAGAGTTGAACCAAGGAGACCACAGCATGTGCTTCTACTGAGTTATGACAGCCTGGTACTTCGAAGGCATAAAGCGTTTTCTAGCTGACACACCTATTTTGCTACTTTGGGTTCCATTATTGCAATTTTCTTTAGGATCTCTATTGTTTTTTTTAAATAAATTATAGCCTTTGTTAGTTCCTGATAATTTAGCATGCCATTGGTGAAAAAATGGTTAAAATCGGTTCAGTAGTTTCGCAGCCTATTCGGAACAAACAAATAAACAAACAAACAAAAAAGCTCCTTGCGTGGCTCTGCATCGCTGTCAATGCGGTGAAGGTGTCGACTGCCTCGGACACCATGGCTTATCCTGCAGTAGGAGCGCAGGCCGGATAGCACGGCACGCCAGCATCAATGACATTATCCGTCGTGCTCTTGTCACTGCCGGGGTGCCAGCTGTTCTAGAACCCAATGGCTTGGCACGCGACGATGGGAAGAGACCAGATGGAATGACCATAATGCCTTGGAAGTTAATACTCAATACTCAATACTCAAATTTTATTTGCATTCCACAATGTGTACTTAGGTGGTAAATATAAAAAATTGTGATCATTATGGACCCTGTCGGGCACAGCAAAAAATAGTAGGAGAGAGGAAGCCTTAAATAAGTAGCTAAACTTACATCTAAACCAAGTCCAATTATACCACTTTATGGGTTCTTTATACCTACAAGCTATAATATGTAGAAGAAACTGTGATTTTATTGAGATAATCATGAGCTGTTAATTCTGAATGTAAATGATAGATGATTTAAATTATTATTTTATTTTGTTAATTCTAATTTATTGATATAACTATACATTTTATATTATTATTTTAAATAGTTAAATAAATCTAAAGCTAATTTTATTGTTATTATTTTTAGTTTTAAGGCATTGACCATGACTTTATTGTCATTTTGAGTTATTTGTCGAAATGCTATTGAAGGCAATGTAAATTTATACTTATTTGTTGATGTCATTTATATAAAAATAATAGTAATAATAATTTTATGTGTAAATTCAAATACAAAATTACTTGTTTGTGGACTGTGACATAATATAGTTAGGATTCTTTATAATTTATTGCTTAAAAATTCGTTTATACTATAGTAGCATTTTTCGATTAAAAATTGCTTCAGTTTTTTTATAAATAGGTTTGTTTTATCTTCTTTTTTAATTATTTCAGGTAGTTTATTATAAATTTTTATGGACATCACGTAGGGGCTTGTAGAATGTATTTTTAGCCGAGAATGTGGAATATTTAATCTCGATTTGTGTCGGAGTGTGTAACGTGATTGTATATCCTCACGCTTTGTATAAAATTCTTGATACTTACGAACAAATTTGCAGGTTTCTAATATGTATATACTAGGGAGTGTTAAAATATTATAATTTTGGAATTGAGGTTTACAGCTGTCAGTTTGATCGATGTTTACTAGGATTCTCACTAATTTCTTTTGGAGGGTAAATAATGTTGGTGCATCCGTGCTACTTCCCCAAAGGGTAACGCCGTAGCTTAGCCATGAATAAGCATAAGCATAGTAGATGGTGAGCGCTGTTTGAAGATTGGTGGTTTTTTTAATTTCACGGAGAGCATATGAAAAACTTGAAATCTTGGATCTAAGTTTTTGTATGTGGGATTTCCAATTTATATGCGTATCCAAATTTAGTCCAAGTAAGGTGAATTCTTTAACAGTTTCTATTTTTGAGTTATTAAAAGTAAATTCTATATTTAAGGGTGCTTTTTGATGGGGGTGAAAGGTCATAAGTTTAGTTTTAGAGAAATTTATGTCGAGGTTATGTGCGTTCATCCAAGTGATGATTTTGGCGAATATTAAGTTTAGCTCTTCGTTTAGATTTATGTTGTTTTGGCATGAGATTAGTAGAGAAATGTCGTCCGCAAATAATACACATGGTCCCTCTATGATTTTAGGTAGGTCATTGATGTAAATTAGAAATAAGAGGCATCCTATTACACTTCCTTGAGGTATTGAGCCTTTAATTAATTTGTTAATTGATCGGACTTTTTTTATTTCTTTTGTCTGATGATCGAAAAATTCAATTTCCACTGTTTGCTCTCTGTTCCTTAAGTAGGATACAAGCCAATCATGAGCTTTTCCGCGAATACCTATTCCGTACAATTTTTGAAGTAATATATTAAATTGAACTTTGTCGTAGGCCTTGGTCATATCCAGTAATATACCTACTGCAAATTTTTTATTATTAATTATATTAAGCGCTTCTTGGACAAATTTGTAAACTGCCAAAGTAGTTGAGCGGTTTTTACGAAAACCGTTTTGGCATTCGTCAAATATTTTATATTTTTCGCAATATTTGTATATTCGGTCACACATGGCTTTTTCAAAAATCTTTGAGGCTGCAGGTAAGAGAGCTATAGGGCGGTAATTATTGGGATCTGATTTCGATTTTTTCTTGTGGATCGGTTTAATTAGCGACTTTTTCAATAGATCGGGAAAGGCACCTTCTTCAAATGATTGGTTTAGAAGAAGGTAGAACGGTAGCGTTAGTTCGTCTGAGCATTGCCTTAATAAGATAGGTGGGATTTCATCTATCCCATGACTACTTTTATTCTTTAATTGTTTTAGCAATCGGTTTACTTCCCAAGGGTCTATAGGACTGAGAAACATGCTGTTTTCTGTGGGGTTCAGCACGGACACGCCGTCAGACTCCCGGTTGACAGGTAGTTTGACGCCGGTCTCCCCCATTGATGCAAAATATTCATTAAAAATGTCGGCTACTTGTGTCGGTTCGAATGTCGTATTTTCATTTAATTGTAGTTGTATGTTGTTTTTTTCTTTTTTTGACTTCTTGTTCGTTCTCTCATTTATGATGTTCCACATTGTTTTGACCTTATTATTCGTTTTTTTTTATTTTATTTATGTATTCAGTCTTTTTTGCTGTCGTAACTAAATTTTTTAATATTTTTTCATATTTTTTATAATATTGTCTAATTATTGGATTTTTAGTTTTTAGCGTTAGTATTTTTAAGAGTCTTTTGTTGTTACTAGATATTTTGATGCCTGTAGTCAGCCAGTATTTTTTAAATTTAGTTTTAATTTTAATTTTACGCGTGGGAATTAGGTCGGCCTTTGGTGTGGGATGCAACATGTGTCGACACCCTTGCGCCATCCCATCTTTCTAGTACGGCGGGTTGTGCTGGGGCGGCTGCTGCAGGTGCGGAAAACCTCAAACGGCGCAAATATTCCAATCTTATTGGAACCTATATGTTCGAGCCGTTTGGGGTTGAAACTCCAGGGCCATGGGGTCCGAGTGCCCACTTAGTGTTCCGAGACATTTCCAAGCGGTTGGTCGACTCTTCACGTGACCAAAGGGCTGGCCTATTTTTCGGCCAAAGAATCAGCATTGCCATACAACGTGGCAATGCTGCCAGCCTTTTGGGCACTTTTCCCATTGACAACGATGCGGATGTATTTTTTGATGCCTTATGATATTTTCTTTTTATATACCTGTACATATTATAATTTATAGTGTTACTTGTAGTTTTTAAACAGAATTAAATAAATTTTATGTTATGTATGTTATGATTACTTAGGATGGGCGGGCTAGTGGCAAGAATGTCTGTGGGATAATTGTTCACTACTTTGGGCATGAAAGTTGTTGCACCACGGTTTTACACAAATATCCTCTGCCCAATTTTGAACCGCAGATACTTGATGTTAGCTTTGAGGGCACCCCCAACTTAAAAGATGCAAGTTGCCACGAGATTTAAGCACTTCTACTGTGCAAACATCCGTTCCGCAGATGGTAAGAAGGTGCTCACGCACCTGGCTATCAGTGGTGCCCTGCTTTACGTAGAAAATGTACAAGTATCTCCATCGTCCAGAAGCCTCTAACTTAGTGGTGCCAGGCGCATCTGTCTCCTGCATAACTTTACCAAGCGAACGACGTGAACGCCTGTGTCGAACTTCAACTCAACCGTCATCGTTCGTCTGCCCGTGCAAGACCTTTTCACCCTTAGTAAAATTCGCCGTAGCAACCGCAGGAGTAGCAGACACTGGCAAAAGGACTTGAGGCTTGGGCATTTGTCGTCGCCGGGCGGCTACCGTCACTGGATTGGTCAGTATGCGTTTATCTCGCCAGCTCTGCTGACCAGTTTCCTGATCCACAGCTTTCTCTCCTACGGAAGCCATCGTTACAAGGCTCTCCTTTTATTTGGCAGTAATCTCATGGGGCTGTTAGTTGTAACTAGGCCAAAACGAGAGGTAAGCTCTGGGAGTTCCTCGTATTGTTTGTCTTGTACCGGCCCCGTGACTTTTGTTTTCTCGAGATTCATATTAAAGGAGTTCATGCTAATTTGAAGCTAAGTTGCGGAGATTCGAATTCCAGCGCACTGGTTTTCACGGTCATTAACATCCTTAACCAGCATAGAGAGGATTGCAGCATGTTCATGCTGTTTTAATCGTGGCAATGGAAATGGTTTTGAATTCAAAACTTAGAATTGCCTATTGAAATTTTCTTTAAGAAGAGATTCAGCTATTATAGATGATGAGGGGAGAGCTTTCGTAACCTTTCTATTACTCATTACTACTGCATTTTTGCTTCCCTCAATAACTGGAAGGTCAATTTGTCTATCATCTGAAATACTGAAGAATTAATTCTGATCTACCGGGTGGAACAAATCCTGATCTTCTCGATGCAAGTTCGAAAACCAGGTTCCAACTAGTGCTTTCTTTTGTATTTAATTATTTTGTTGAATCGGAATCACAGCAATTTTTTTTTTACTTCGGGAACCTATGTCTAAAATTTTATTGATTTCGAAATTTAGAAAATAATACTTCTAAAACAACAGATTCTCTTTCTGCTGATGAACTTAGAAAGGTCTTGTCTCTCATACTATGTGTAGCTCAATCCAAAATGTTCCCAGATGAGTACGCTGTCCTTAAATCCGAGAAGTCATTGTCACTTAAAAATAGGTTCGCCTTTGACTCCTTTTTTAGACTGTGACAGTATTATTCGTGTAGACCCCTTACACTACTAGATAACTCGTGACTTAATGTATACCAAATGCTATCTAATAAATCCTCACCCACTCCCTCCCACACACGCACACTCACACACGCACCCCCGCATACCCCCGCACTCACACACACTCTCAGACATACACAAACCCCTGACGGCGTCAGTGTAGTTTGTTACGCTGACGACACGCTTGTCCTGGCGCAAGGGAGGTCGTACCAGGCGGCGGCCGACTTAGGGACACAAGGGGTTGCGACAATCGTCGATAGGATCCGGCAACTGGGACTCGAGGTGGCATTGCACAAGTCCGAGGCCATGTGGTTTCATGGTCCTCGGAATGCGCCACCGACGGGTTCCCAGATAACGGTGGGAGGGGTTCACATCGGCGTCGAGTCGACGATGAAGTACTTGGGACTCGTCCTCGACAGCCGGTGGAACTTCGCGGAGCATTTCCGCCGTTTGGCTCCCAGACTGGAGCGGGCCGGGGCTGCGTTGAAGCGGCTCTTGCCCAATCTAGGGTGGCCAAACGCCTCCTGCCGGAGGCTCTACGCGGGGATCGTGCGGTCCATGGCCCTATACGGGGCGCCGGTGTGGGCGCCTACATTGAGGCGCCAACCAGCTCGCAAGCTGAGGGCGTCCCATAGGGTCATGGCGATCAGGATGATCCGGGGACATCGCACGATCTCCGGCGAGGCGGCGGGCCTCCTTGCCGGATTACCGCCATGGGATCTGGAGGCAAAGGTCCTCGCGCAAATATGGGAGTGCCGCGAGGAGGCCAAACGCTGGGGCGTAACTCCGTTGCCGCAGGAAATTGCGGCACAGCGGACAGAGCTCCGGCGGGGTGACATGGAGAGAGCGATTGTCGCAACCCAGTGCTGGGCACGCCACGATTGCGGCGGTAAGTCCCCTCTTTGAGGAGTGGTTTGAGAGGCGGCATGGCGTCCTCACCTTCCGCCTGACGCAGGTCCTCACCGGACACGGTTGTTTCGGGAGGTTCCTGTTTCGTATAGGGCGGGAAGAAACGCCCGGGTGTTTCCACTGCGAAGATCGCCCTGAGGACACGGTGGAGCACACGGTGGCGGTCTGCCCTGCTTGGGCGGAGCACCGTCGTGTCCTCGTGGAGGCGATCGGCGGTGGCGATCTGTCGCGTCCGGCCCTGGTCCAGGCCATGGTACGGAGCGAGAGAGCATGGGGAGCCGTCACCTCCTTCAGCGAAGCAGTGATGCTCGCGAAGAGGGAGGCGGCGCACGTGAGGGAGAGGCAGCATATGCGCCCTCGCGACCCCAGCCGCCGCAGGATACGGAGACGCCCTGGGCGTCGGGAATCCCAGGGCGATTTCCGGCCACCGTAGGCATGGGCTTGCGGACGGCGAGTAATGGGTAGCTCGCTGTCCGGTAAGGACCAAGCCCAAGTCGACGGCGCGTTGTGTTCGACGCGCGCCTCAAAGAGATGTCAGCAGAAAAATGATGGGGCCCGCAAGGGCCGATGCCTGTCAGGGGTGCGGGTTCGTTTGAAAGAGATACCACAGCCCCTGGCATACGGGCTAATGAAGGAACACGGATGGGTTTTAGTCAGTAAAAGTCTGACACGCCCTCCTGCTCCACCCAGAGCGGGAGAAGTTATTTGATGATTTCCCACCCAAAAAAAAAAAAAAAAAAAAAAAACATAAAAAAAAAAGACATACACAAACAAAACACATCTACTTACTCACGCTCTCACTACAAATGTTTACTAACAATACTAACACTAAACCAAACCATTCTATTTTGTTTTTCTCATTTTTAATTTTTATTTTAAAAACTTTTTTTTGAGCTACATACTGACTCTAATCTAAATATTATACCACCTCCTAATTCAAAATTGATTAATCACTTTTTTTTAATTATTATTTTGAAATGTATCTAACTGCTAGAGTGTGGAGACCTGGTGACCTGAAACACAGGCCCTTAAAGCCTAGCTTAGGCACCAGTCTCCCACAGTAAACCAAACCATATCATGTACAGTCACGAGCATTAATATGTATACACATCGCCAAATACAAAAGCCATTTAAAAAAATTGCGATTGCAACCTTGAGATAACTTAGGTATTTCATAATAGTGTGGGTTCCAAAATATTATTTTCATAATAAAATAAGATTACAATTAGTAAAAGAGGAAAAAAATCACTTTTAAAAGTTGGTAAGCGTATGCATATTTATTATTGCTTGAAAATAAATACTTATACTTAGGAATACGAAGTAAAAGATCAAATTTTACTCCATTTAACGAAATTATTACTTCAAATGCACCATCAAAACTTACTACATGGAGGTCCACAATTGCTTTAATCGACTATTCAAACTTATTGGCTGTTGCGGGGCAGAAATCTTGCTAAGTTAACTGTAAACAAATGCCTGAAATGTTTTACATTTAAAGCTCAAAATGTGCAGCCAATAACGGGACAATTGCCCATCACTACCTATTACGTAATTAGCTAACCTAACAACATCTTATAGTGACCATATCAATATCAGTATTAAAAATCTTTTAAGTTTTAAATAAATAAATTGACTTGGCCATCGCATGAAAACACAATGTATCTTTTTTGTTTATTAAAAAGACAATATATCTCACAAGTATTACATATTATTTTAAATTAGATTGTTTAGTACGATTGCCAAGTCAATTCATTTATTTAAAACATAAAAGATTTTTAATATTGATTTGTTTTTTTTTTTTTTTTTTGTTTGGGAATTTATCAAATAACTTCTTCCGTTCTGGGTAGAGCAGGAGGGCGTGTCAGACTTTTACTGACTAAAACCCACCCGTGTTCCCTCAGTAGCCTGTATGCCAGGGGCTGCGGTATCTCTGTCGAACAAACCCGCACCCCTGGCAGGCATTGGCCCTTGCGGGCCCCGTCACTTTAAGCTGACATCTCTTTGAGGCGCGCATGGAACACAACGCACCATCGATCTGGGCCTGGTTCTTACCGGACAGCGAGCTACCCATAACTCGCCGTCCGCAAGCTCTTGCCTGTGGTGGGCAGAAATCAGCCTGGGATTCCCGACGCCCAAGAAGTCTCCTGCAGCGGCTAGGGCCGCCGTGAGGGCGCAAAGACTGCCTCTCCCTCACGTGCGCCGCCTCCCTCTTCGCGAGCATTACTGCTTCGCTGAAGGAGGTGACGGCTACCCATGCACTCTCGCTCCGTACCATGGCATGGACCAGGGCCGGACGCGAGAGATCGCCGCCGCCGATCGCCTCAACGAGGACACGGCAGTGCTCCGCCCAAGCCGCAGACCGCCACCGTGTGCTCCACCGTGTCCTCAGGGCGATCGTCGCAGTGGATACACCCGGGCGTTTCTCCCGCTTTATCTGAAGCAGGAACCTCCCGAAACAGCCGTGTCCGGTGAGGACCTGCGTCAGGCGGAAGGTGAGGACGCCATGCCGCCTCTAAAGCCACTCCTCAAAGAGGGGACTTACCGCCGCAATCGTGGCGTGCCCAGATATTGATATGGTCATTCTAAGATGTTGTTAGGTTAGCTAATTACGTAATAAATTAAGACAGAAGGATCTTTAAGTAGGAACTGATTAAATTGACTGACTTGGTATTATAAGGATATCACAACTTTTTACGATAGAACAACTGAGTTGCGAGACTTGTTTTTTTTTACAATTTATGTTTTTGATGGCATCTGATTTCTTTTTATATCATTGCAAATTATTTTATTCCTATATTTATATGGGACTACTAAGTTATTTATGCAGTTGGTGTATCTAGAAAACTGGACCGAAATTGCAAAATATTTCAGTTTTTGTATTCTAAATTTGAAGTTTCTATGTCTGATATAAGTGCCTTAGAGTTTTGGTGATCGGTCAGTCAGTGAGTGAGTGACAAATAACAAACTTTGACTAGTTATAATTCATAAACTACTGGTTCAAATTAAATGAAATTTGAAATACACCGTGTTTATACAATGCCTGTTTGGTTACTAAATATATAAAAGAGATAAAAGGACTACGTTGAAGACAGGGAAATTAAATCGCTTTACGGTATTTAATTTAATTCGCTTGGCCGCTCAAGCGGTTATGTAGATTATTTTACATATTGTGAGTGAGAGAACGTTTTAGGCCTTACAGACTGTAGATTTGTAGACGATTTTCTATTCTGTATTCGTCTAAGTACCTGGTACTTATCGACAGGCCTGCACTGTCCTCTTCTCCATAGGAAACAACAATTTGAAACCGCGCACCTAGCTTCTGACGTTTCATAAGTGCCCATGCAGGTTTATATGAAATAAAAATATTTTGATTTGATTTGATAAAAAATCAGGCTTCTAATTTTATCTCATCATCATCATCATTTCAGCCGAAAGACGTCCACTGCTGGACATAGGCCTCCCCAGGCTCATCCACTTCGACCGGTCTTGTGCTTCCCACATCCAGCGGATACTGGCGGCCTTCACAAGGTCATCGGTCCACCGTGTGGGAGGCTTTCCCACTCTACGTCTTCCGGTACGCGGAAGACGTAGAGTTTTATCTACAACGAAGTTATAAGGGGGTCGAAAATGGCCTGAACAACTTCGAGAAAAGGATGGTACGGCCGTGCCGCTTGTTGTTGCTCAACATGGCGGGGGCACTACCGTGCTCCCAGATGTAAAAAAGTAGTTTTTCACGATCACATAAGCGCTCCAGATTCCACGTTGTGCTTTCGCCGGTTTATGTGGTTTAAGGTATATTCCGTCTGAACCGGTTAGCGACTAGAATTACAGTTTTATGTTAAGCATTCAAGTCTCCTCCGCAAAGTCATTGATTATTACGAAAATAAACAACAAACTTGTAACACACCTTGGATAAGATGGTTGAAAAGTGTGGGCAGGCACCCTCTTTGGTCTATTGAACACATTTGTAGCGGCACTACAAATAAAAATGCTTCGCAACAAAATCGAAAAACACAAAAAGAAAAGTGGCGCCATCTACAATGCCACAGGCGAACTAAATGAGCAATTCTGCAACGCGCAATCAGAGTTTTCGACGGCACTCGAATATATACAAAATCCCGACATCAACTGTCGGGCAGTTGCCCGGACCAGACACAATACCCGTCTGGTCGGAGGATCCTCCTTTTCAATAGAGGATGAGTGAACTTTACACCCTGTTCCTCATACCTCTATACATTCAATACGTTTCAGGTCCTAGTTAGAATGCACGTTTTCCGTAGATGGGTTTCACGGGGGATCCTCGACACTTTTATCGGCTCATCACCCTTATGTATGGATGTCTGAAGACGGACTACGTCGGTAGGTAAGCTTGATGGTGCTGAAAATTGAGCAATGTAAGTGGGTCGAGCACAAGATTTGAGAGTCCACCGAAATTGTAATAAATATCGTTCATTTTGCTACTGCGGAACTTTAATATTGACCTACAAAATATTGACGTGTAAAAGTGTTTTACAAGATCTACTTACATAAACAAACATTTCATTTGATTTCAATAACGATGCTAAATAAAAATAGCACAATTTCTGCAGGTATCGATATTACAGATAAGCAAATTGTAAAAAAATTATAAAATAAGACATAATGAAGCTTGAAAACTGAAGGGGTAGCTTGGCGTCTATGATGAACAAACCGCATAAGCTTATCTTCTTGAATGATGCCTTCTGTACACGTTGGACGTTCTTGCAAACACTTTTTTCTGAATCTGTGAAAAAGAAAAATAAAACTTTATTGATTTTGCATTGAATCGTATTGCAGTAAATATTAAAGCAATAACTATGGAGGTTCCGTACCAGAACTATTTCTTGACTTGAAGAGCATTACACAGATACTTTGGACATCTCTCATGGCTATATAGAACGTCTCACATTCGACGCTCAAGCAAGTAAGAATAATGATGTTTTTAAAGTTCCAGATGTAAGATACATTAAGAAGAATCAGCGGCTGAAAGATGTAATTCTAATTACTATAGCTCAACCCCTCAAGTAAACTATCGGTTTTGATGTCAATTGAAGCAACCAACACGGATTTTAATATAACTAACAATTTATATTGTAAAATTATCAAAATGAAAAACATTGTCATCAGAAGTATATTATGGAATTGTGTTGGTACTTACGCGATTATGACCAGTGATTTTTATTAAGTTTTGCAATACTAACATAACAGCTAAGTTCCGCAAACTAAGATATACACTGAATATCGTATAAAATAGAATCTGCAAATAAAAGGAAAAACAAATATCGAAAATATTCCTTGCTACCATAGAAACGCAGTTACTCATGCTAAATAAAAGTTCACTCTATTACATAATTGAGTTGAAAAGTTGAAAATAGTAGAACGAAAAAAGATTAAACATGTTTGCATTACGTATTCGTGTTGTCGTCATGTCTCCATTTAAAAATAAACTTACCATGTGTCGAAACGTTGTCTCAATGATCTTATAAATGTCCAGTATATTTAGGTATACATCCAATATTATGTTCCAGTATTCCTCTGTTTCTGAGTCTTCGCAATTTATTGTCATTAGAACTTTTTCACTCCACACATGAAGCATTTTCTTTAGTAACTTTAATAGTGCCATAGCATAAACGACGTTAATATCGTAAGCAATGCTGGCGTAAGCACTAGTCATAACAGAAACATTGTTTTCCGCCATAGTAAAATAGTAACAGATAACAAAACTGATACTAAGAATATTAAGGATGATAACGTAGGTCCAATTAAAGACAATGAAGCCTTTGAGTTCTTTGTTTTTTATTTGTAGGACGTTGAGCACGTGTTGGAATTTCAAGGCCATCAAGATATTGTAGTGACTCTGCGTGATGTTCGAGAAGCAGTTGATTAAATCCCCGAATAAGTACACGATGAAGTCAAGAAAAATGCTGAAGCAGAAGAATAAACTGTAGGGTCCCCAAAATTCGTGATGCAAAAAAATAATCGCATCGATCAAATAATACAAACAGACACAACGAAATATGACCGTGCAAAATATTCTCAAAAAGTTGTAAACATTACTATTCGCTGTGATAATGCTGTCGCAAATAGAATACTTCGCGCAGATGAAAAGACTTTGCATTAGATTCAACGGCCTTAGTACTGATTGTAATTTATTTTCAACCACGTTACGAAGTAATTGATTGTTATATGAAGCCATGGCTGCATTCTGCTCAAGAACAACAGTATGTATTGTTGATTTTGAATTATGTTTGAAATAAGAAAACATGTCTTAAGCAGTCTGAAGTTTGATGTTAATTGATGACGAAAAGGAAAGTTAATCACCTAATCCATTATCGGATTAGCTAACTAATACTTAATAAAGTGGCGTTCTATATTCAGTATCCTATTTCATGTCATTCAAATTGTTGTTTGTAATAATATATATTTAAAGGTACTCTTAGTTGAACTGAAAACATCTTCTGGTGTATTGAAGTTCCTCCTATATCAATGTTTGCCACGACATATCGGTGGGAAGCGTAAATATTGAAATATTTACACGATTGTGTAAATATATCATTCATGTGACGAATTACTGATATTTATAAATACAACTTACACGGGCAGTTCGCGCCTACCGTCTTACTCGCCGTTATTTTTAGTGTTCCTTACCTTAATCGGCAAAAACAGAACCCTTACAGGATCACTTTGTTGCCCGTCTTTCTATACCCTTTTTCTCAGGAACACGTATCAAGTTGAAATTAATATCAAATACTCAGTCTGCTACCCCTTGCGCAATGAAAAAAAAAACAAACTTCAAATCAACGCAATCTAAAAATAAGGCCGTTAATAGCACATATTTTGACGTCCGCAAGGGGATCAAAACCTATAGAAGACTTAGGTACCGTTGACCAAGAATCATGAAAGGCAAGAAACAATTCCATGTAGCACAAGTAAAGGAAAACATCGAAAACCTTAAATTTGTTGTTACATCACAAAAATTATTTGTATTTGGTAAACTAACCGCGACTAGGTAACTTTGCACGGAACCCTCAGCGCGTGAGTCCGACTCGAACTTGACCAGTTTTACTGACCTTCCTCGCTTGCCGAATCGCAAAAGTTCCGTCTTGGATTTTGCCAAAGTGATGGACAGCATTCTAGGTGTAAAAAACAGGACAGAAATAGGAACATCACGCTGCGTTCCAAAACGGACATAATGAATATAGGAATGAAGGAATGAAATATAAGAATGATAATATTTCGTGGTTTCATTTTCTATATAAATTAACAGGTAGTCCTTTGACCTACAAGGCAACACTCGCACGCTTTTTAAAGTTATTTATAATTAGAATAAAGAATCGATTTCTTTGAAATAATAATCGATTAAAGTATCGACTCGTCTACACACTACACTATGCTTGCCGGTGACATCATTATTTTTCCGTGCGAGGCAACGAGTGCACGCGCTCCTACATTGGATTGTATTTATTCCTTGTTCCAATTTTCAAAAACGGTGTTTTTATTTTACGTTCACGATGCCTAAAAGGTCCTATGAAGAACGAATTGATTATTACATGAAGAAGATGGAAAAATTACGAGATAAAAACCGTCACAAATGCCGGCGTCGAGACGATAATTCTCATGTTCGGAACACGAAAACCCACAAGGTTAGTTACTATTAATCTCTGCTATTCCCACCGTACAAGGTCTGATCAAAGTGACAGTCTTGATACTGGTAATTTGCCATAGATTCAAATTTGAACGCGGCAAATATGCAACCCGCCATAGATTCCATAAGCGAACGAGGCGTTACAAATAATTTGGTAATAGATTCGAATTTAGAACTGTCACCCTGTGATGTACCTGCTACATACATTGAGCAGTACAGTTGAGTTAAGTTTTTTTTTTTTTTCCTTTGGGAAACAAAACGGCGATGTGGGATGTATTACAACCACCCATAGAAACTGAGCCGCAACCTGGTCTCGGGCCTGATGATACAGTCATAATACCTGACCCCGATGGGCTTCGGCCTGACATTTTGCTGGAGTCTGTTTCAACTCAACTCTATGATTTGAAGTAGTTATCACCGGCACCGCCGGCGCCAGCAGAGCTTCCTGAACCTCCATTGGATCCAAAAATCCTGTGCGCTCATGGCGAGGCAACTGATGAAGGATCTATATGGGGTCAGGAAATACATAATAACTTAACCCAATTATGGTTACCATTACTCAAAAAGGGAATGGTTAAAGAAATGAGAGACAAAATATTGAAACAGTATCTCATACCCAGTAATTGTACATTACTTCAAGCGCCAAAATTAAACATTGAGATCGCAGCCGCTCTTCCAGAAATGGTAAGGTTACTCCACAAAAAAGTTGAGACATCTCAACAACAATTGGGTGCAGGTATGTTTGCTTTTAGCAAGGCGATGACGTCACTAATAACCAATGACAAAATGATCAAAACACTTAGTGATGGCTGTCGCATTTTATGGAACCACATTACTAATAATGCCAGTATTCTTAATTGGATTATGAAGGGAATACCTATTCCGCTTATATGTGAGCAGTTTCCAACTTGTATCCCTCGAATTACGTGGTCATTGAGTGAACAGCGTGACATGTCATTAGCTGTCGAGAATTTTACTGAACTATTTCACAGGTTGAGCCCAGTTCAGATGTGTTTATTTCTAGTACATTTTTAGCCCCTAATTCCAATGGTGGCAAAAGGTTTATTCTGAATTTAAACCTTTAAATCGATTCATATCTAAAACACATTTTAAAATGGAGGATAATAGAACTGCCGGTAAAATTAGTACAATAAAACTAGTACATGGCGACCGTAGACCGTAGTTATGAAGGAAGCATACCTACTTATTCCTGTTTCTAATCAATTTTGTAAATTCCTTCGATTCCATTATCGAAGAATATCCCACAAAACTCAAACAAACCAATAACTTACGAGTTTAACGCATTACCTACCCTATGGGCTCGCCATAGCCCCCACGGTGTTTTACTAAGATTGTCAGAGAGGTTGCAAGTTTTTTGCGTAATCGCGGGTTTCTATCTGTACCCTATTTAGACGATTTGCTTTGTCTAGGGAGCAGTTACAAAGAATGTCTTCGTAATGTTAAGGAAACTAGCATTACCTGAATGTTTGAAAAAAGCAAGTTGCAACCTCAAACATCATGCAATTTTTTGGGATTCATTTATGATACAACTGATATGACTTTATCGTTACCTCTAGAAAAACGCAACAAGTTAGCCTATTTAGTACAAAATTATGCCAATCTACCCACAGTATCAATTAAGAATTTCTCCGAATTGATAGGAGTACTCGTAGCAGCGTGTCTAGCGGTGCGTTACGGTTGGTTGTATACAAAGATATTAGTAAGAAAAAAAAAAAAAAAAAAAATATTTGTTTCTAAAACAACACGGTACATTTGACGTTAAACTTCCTCATAAAATCTTAAGTGATTTGAACTGGTGGTCTCAAAATATTTAAATAGTAATTAATCTACTAAAGCCCCAAAGCTATGCACTGGAGATTTACACTGACGCGTCATGCGCAGACTGGGTGCATTTAGTTACAGGGTACGAGTCAAAGGTGCTTGGAATAAAACTGAAATTAGTTGTCATATTATTTATTTGGAACTATTAGCCGTATTTCTCGCCCTTAAATGTTTTGCTCGGGACCAAACTGACTGCTATTCTGCTTCATGTGGATAACACAAGCGCGATAAGTTATATAAACCGTTTGGGCAGTATTCAATTCCCACACTTAAGCGCACCTTCTCGTGATATTTGGCAGTGGTGCGAGACGCGAAAGCAGTGGTTATTCGCTTCGTATATAAACACGAAAGACATTGCCGAGGCTGACAAAGTGCCACGCAGGGTGAACCCCGACGTCGAATGGGAGTTATCACAACCTGCATTTAAATATTTTGAAAATGTTTAGGTCAACCGGAGATTGACTTATTCGCTTCTCGAGTCAATGTCAAGTATCATGAATATGTGTCAACAAAATAGGACTCAGATGCGATAACCGTCGACGCATTTACGATAAGTTGGTTTCCAAAAAAAAAAAAAAAAATGTTTTCTCACCATTTTCTCTGCTATTAAATTGCATACAAAAAAAAAAAAAAAAAATACAGGATAAAGGTATCGGTATCTTGTTTTTCCCAATGTGGCCTACACAGGCTTCACATCCTATGTTATTGGATGTATTAGTTGAAGAAATTGTTGCCTTAGAACCGCACCCAAAAATGATTATTGTTGCATTTTAGACAACAACATCCGCTCCACCACACGCTTTCCCTGGGAGCAGCGCTGCTCTCAGGCTCACGTTCTCCCGCCACGGTTCGCCGCCAGCCGCCCTAAGCTTGATGGTAGCCTCACCATCAGAAAGTACACTAAAGCGGAATGGTCTCCACATACTCAGCTTAATTTAGAAAAATTAAATAAAAAACTTGATGTTTTACTGGGTCTGTGCACTGCGCACAGGGTACAAACTTTATCCTTCATTAAAATAAGTTTTATTTAAAATCAATTCAAACGGTAGCGAGATCGTTATAACAGATTGTAGTGGCTTTGTCTACTTACTCCAATATCGGCTCGGTATAGTGCACGCACCACGTCTTTACACTGCGGCGGTCGGACACCGAATCCTCTACTCCCCGCTACCTCTGCGTGGTACGTCACTCGAGACGACAGTATTATTTACATATATCTATCTATACACTACATCTCTCCCCTTTTTTTAAATTAATTGAATTTTATAGAATAAAACGAAAACAATACAATGCTTGAAGTATTATTTATCATTCAACATTTACAATCACGGTTTAATTTATTCCTGGTCTTCTTCTCTTGATTCATGATTTAGTACTTGCCATTCGCCTTCTACTTTTTTTTTAGATGAACTACATTTCTTCTAATATGTTACCCTGTTTCATCGTTTTTTAATTCAATATCTCCATTATTATTGGATTCAACAGTATGGGTAATAGGGTCGAAATTCAAACTTAACTTATTATTTTCAGACATGTTTTTCACGTAAACTTTGTCACCTACGTTCAAGTCGCAGCTGATAGCTTGTCTTTTCCTATCTGTATATTCCTTCCCCTTTTCTTTCTGCTCCTTGTCTCTGTCTCTAATCTCTAGGTCTTCGGGATTATTTGTCACGTCACGCAACATTGGCAATTTATCTCTAAATTGTCTCCGAAAGAATAATTCTGATGGAGTTTTACCCGTTACGGTGTGGGGTGTACTATTGTACAATCGACAAACTTTAAGCATGCTCACTCAAGAAAACATTTCTGCGGCGGCGCAGCCAGTGACAAACCACACCCCTTCCTGGCTTTGCCCAACCAGAAACAACATGTATTTGTGTGAGTGCATTCACACAAATCCATACCGTCTGTTGAATGCATGACGTATAGAGACGCAAACCAATGTCCATTCCTTCAGTCGCAATAAAGGTGTCGTCAACCAAGCACGCATTTCGCTCCCACAAAAATCCATACAAACAACCCGCAACCCCACCACCATCAAAACACGGTCGAAATCGAGCCGGACTACAGTGCACCGCACTGAGCGTCGCGAACAAAAGACATCGCATCCCTCAGATAAGAAGCGACCCCGGACCGTCACCAGCAGTGTCTGAGGGTTCCTTGTGCAAGTTATTCACAACATCATTACAAAAGGAATCTACGCATCGTAACACCACGCTACCTTGAAGAACATCACGTTATTTTTGTTGTTTACAAAAAATGTCTCAGTCAGAACAACCACTAGGAGCACCAGAAGAAGCAGCGAAGACATTACAAAAAACACAAATACGTAAACACAAGGAAGGTGCGCCAAAATTATAAATTTACTTTTTAATTACATTAGAATTGCCCGTGCCCAAAGTCCGTCAATATGACACTATTTTTGATTTATTAATAATCATCATCTGCCTAGCCCTTTCCCAACCACGCTGGGGTCAGCCTCCAGTCCAACCGGATGCAGCCGAACACCAGCACTTCACATGGAGCGACCGCCTATCCGACCTCCACAACCCAGCCACTGGGCAACACGATACCCCTTGGCAAGACTGGTTGTCAGACCTTCGGGCCTCCGACGACCCGCAACGACTGTCAAAGATTTTTGATATATAATAATAACTTTACTATATGAGTGCAGACAAATACAAGTTGATGATAACTTCTGTGCAACTCCCTATATTAATTTCTGGGCGAAACTCCAAAACGTCCTTTTGAAACCTTGAAAACCCCATTAAAAAATAAATAAGTTAACCAAATCAAATTCCTTCCTTTCCACAACTACGAATCCCCAAAATTGCTCTTAAATTTTAACACACCTTGTATGATTTCACACGAAGATTACAGACGACAGCCTCGCTTCAAACAAAACGCTCTACCAAAATGTTCCAATATACAGACACGGCTTAAATATCATCCATAAGAAACCTTTAATCCCGAACAGCTTATTATTAAATGAACACGAACCGAAAAATATAAATCTCACCATAGCCAATATTTATTCCCTTCAATCCCCTCACTCTCACCGCAGTCACAGCGACAGTTCCATCCTTTCAGGAGCCCAATGCGGGCAACGCGCCCGTCACGCCGACCATAGCATGGTTTGTCAACCTTTTATTAAAAGATGGCCCACTCATAAACTCCAATCTTAACGTGCCGCCTCCCGCAAGCCGCCCGTGAACCACCCAACGGTAACCATCCCGCACAGCACGCCCCGGACACTGGAAAGATACCTTGTTCGTGCAATCTCGTTATACCCATGAATCAGTGGCGGCTGGCAGGTCATAGAACCGGTGGTGCACTCCACCAGCTCACCAAGTATTAGGGGTAATAAGTAAATAAATACAATCCATTTATTTCAGATAGGAAAGCAATTCAAATCTAAACGACCAAAAAATAAACAACAGCACCCAATTCCACGCAAACCAAACTTCGCAGTGACATTAATGAGTCGGTCATGGAATCACCTGTTTTTAATATTTTCTTTCTTAACTCGTCTGGAGAACACTTCCCTGTGATTTGATCAATAATGTGTTCTTCGGCATCGGAAAATTTACATTTGGTGGCTTGCTGTCTTAACCTATCTGAATTTTTTTTCAAATTTTTATCTGTTTCTTGTCTAATTAGCCGGAAGACATGTCGCTCAAAAACTTTACTTTGCTTGGAGCAAAATACTCATCCAATTTGGTAATAACGATCTCAAACAATTTTCCTTTGTTTTCTTCATTTGCCGTGGCGTGAGCACCCGGAATGTTATAATAAATTTCTTGCAATTCTGGGCCTCCGTAAATTAATAAACACGCTCTTCTTTTTAGATCGGTATCGACCGACGCCGCTTCTAAATAAATATTTAAACTTCTTTTCCAACGTTCCCATCTTACCGAAACTGAACCTGTCTCTCCATTACAATAAAATTTTTCTAATGTATACGTTGCCATATCCACATGTCCTGATAACGATTAAACACGTTGGATACTAATTTTTCGCAATTTAATGCTTTTTAAAATAATTGCAATTTAATGCTTTTTTAAATTAATCGCAATTTAATGCTTTTCAAAATAATCGCAATTTAATGCTTTTACCAAAGTTATCGCAATTTAATGCTTTTTTAAATTAATCACAATTTAATGCTTTTCAAAATAATCGCAATTTAATGCTTTTACCAAAGTTATCGCAATCGAATGCTTTACTAAATAATCGCAATTTAATGCTTTTACCAAAGTCATTGCAATTTAATGCTTTACTAATTCGTCTCAAATTAATGCTTTACTAAATTATCGCAATCGAATGCTTTTCAAAATAATCGCAATTTAATGCTTTTACCAAAGTTATCGCAATTTAATGCTTTTTTAAATTAATCGCAATTTAATGCTTTTCAAAATAATCGCAATTTAATGCTTTTACCAAAGTTTTCGCAATTGAATGCTTTACTAAATCGTCTCAAATTAATGCTTTACTAAATTATCGCAATCGAATGCTTTACCAAATAATCGCAATTTAATGCTTTTACCAAAGTCATTGCAATTTAATGCTTTACTAAATCGTCTCAAATTAATGCTTTACTAAATTATCGCAATCGAATGCTTTACTAAATAATCGCAATTTAATGCTTTTACCAAAGTTATCGCAATTTAATGCTTTACTAAATCATCGCAATTGAATGCTTTACTAAATTGTCGCAATTAAATCCTTTACTAAACTATCGCAATTGAATGCTTTACTAAAACATCGCAATTGAATGCTGTATAGTTATTTTGTACTTGTTACTGGCAATGCTGAAATCAAAATACCAATACTTTACGAAACTAGGGTTGCCAACATTTCTTCAGTGAAATATAGTATTTCTGCAAACTATATTTTTCTTTAACAGTTACATCTTGTATATAAGGCAAAACATCCACTTGTACACTAAAAACAGTGATTTTCATAATATTAATACTAGAAATAAGGGCAAACTACGTGCTCCCTTTCACCGGCTCCATAAGGTTCATAACTCATTTATTGGTCTTGGTATAACCTTTTATAACAAGCTTCCCTCTTCTGTGCTAGATTTGAATTTTAATGCGTTTAAAGCTAAAGTAAAATCCAACCTTTGCGCAAAGCCATACTATTCTATCAACGACTACTTAAACGATAAGAATAGTTGGTCGCTGTGATTAACTCAAGACAATGTTTGTGTTCTTTCACCAGAGTTTCCTTGCCTACTGACAGGTCATATCTTTATTAACATAGTTGTTTGTTTTTTTTTTTATTATTTTTTTTTGACTGTATAAATTCATTTGAATTTACTTAGTGTTTACATAATCTACTCATTGTTTTTTTTTTATTTTTAATAATGAGTTCAATTGCAAGATGTAGCTAGCTAGCGACCCCGATAATTGATCTATTATATCTAGAACAAATTTAAATTTTGATATTCCGTAACCTACCATTGTATAAAATCAAGTTCTTCTAACATAACAGACAGCTGTGCTGCTGGGGAGTTTGTTGCACCACTTCTTCTTCCCAGCTAAAGCACTAGGAAGTGGTGAAGGGCAGGCGTTTTTGGGGGATTGTCTTTTGTAATTTTTGACGTTCAAAAAGTGCTGACACCAGCCTAGTTTGAATAAATGACTTTTGATTTTGTTTATAGTACGCAGGTCCAAATTATAGTACAATACTATATGTACGGTTGGCAACCCTATACAAAACATGTTTAAATAATAACCGCCAACTGAATAAGTTCACCCGATTATAGTAGTAGCCGAATACCATATTTTAATACACCATTTTAAAGAAATAATTTTAAAATTAAAATGTGTTTATTTCTTTTTATATTTACAGAGTAATTTGTATGTAAAAATGTGTATGTTTTATTTGTTTACTTCATTTATAGTTATAAGGTTTTAATAACATGTAAATTGTGATCATAATATATTTGATACCAAAAAGGGGATAAAATTAATCTGTAGGTAAAGATTAATAACATATGTAAAACAAAATCTCATTCTGGAATTCATTTATGGCACAAATTTTGCAACAAACAACTCACTCGTATTCCTACCGATATATTTCTTTATTGTTCGTTCAATCGTTATCTATCACCCGTATGACTCACGCAGAAGGTATTTCGTGGTGCCGAAAACAATGAAGTTTAACTACATTCTTTAATATTTAGCGAAATACCAACTTAAACAGTGAAAGGAATTATGTAATGGGGTGTATTTCTCAGTAATGTTTAATTGTTTATACAATATCAATAACCAATTATCATGCATACATAACCCCTCCGTCGTTTCTTAAAGAATAATATTGTGAAAAAAAATTGCTTACGGTTTATTTTCTCCGTCGCCAGTTTATGTAGTGGCTTTGTCTACTTACTCCAATATCGGCTCGGTATAGTGCACGCACCACGTCTTTACACTGCGGCGGTCGGACACCGAATCCTCTACTCCCCGCTACCTCTGCGTGGTACGTCACTCGAGACGACAGTATTATTTACATATATCTATCTATACACTACACAGATATTATTAAAACCTCTGGGATAGAACAGGACCAGCCGGTTTTGTATTTACCATGTTTTCTAGAAAATCCTTCTATTTGTCCAGCTACAACGCCAGTCGACTACATGTCTACAACGAAGGCCTTAATACCTTCAGACACAGATCACCTCTTAATTACTGTGAAGCGTCCCTACAAGAACGTGACAGCACAGACTATAAGCAGGTGGATCAAACACGTTGTATGGTAGTGGCATTGACGTGTCAGTTTACGGCACACACAGCGCCCGCCACGCTGCCACGTCAACAGTGTGCGCGGCTGGGATAATTCTTGATCTCATCCGAAAAACTGCCGGTTGGACTGCGTCCTCCCAGGCCTTTGCTAACATTAATAAGTAATTGGCCTATTGTAGAAAAATCTAATTTTGCAAAATCCATTTGCTTACATCTATTTCCATGATTATGAATACCTATCGAAATAGTTACAAATAAAGTGATTGTAATGCATTTGTTTGTTGAATCATTCAATCTAAGAAATCTATGATTAATGTTATCTCGTGTTTTAATTGTTGTATACCTATCCAAGAGGCATAAAACAAATGTAAAAATATCACACGTCTCTGAACATCTACCTGTTAATTTATATAGAAAATGAAACCACGAAATATTTTATATGATCAAACGAACTTCTTAAGTGAAGTTCGATCGATATAATATGAGTGGTTTCATTTGAAGATAAAAATACCCAACCCTCCCAAAACCCAGTTCATTTTTACTATAACACGAGAGGACTTGAATTCAAGTCGCAACTCTAAAAGAATGATGTCACCGGCAAGCATAGTGTAGTGTGTAGACGAGTCGATACTTTAATCGATTATTATTTCAAAGAAATCGATTCTTTATTCTAATTATAAATAACTTTAAAAAGCGTGCGAGTGTTGCCTTGTAGGTCAAAGGACTACCTGTTAATTTATATCTTCAAATGAAACCACTCATATTATATCGATCGAACTTCACTTAAGAAGTTCGTTTGATCATATATTTCTACGCAGGTTGCGTAGAAATTTTTGTTGTTATTTTTAAAAATTGGCTTTCCTATACATTATGACCGCGGAAGTTTTGCAGTTTTCTATGAAACAGCCTATTTTTTAACCGATAAAAAGTTACTAAACTACAGGTCCACAATTTATTACCGTTCATTTTTAAACCAGCATTTGATAAATACGTGGGTCACACTGAATGTTATAAGAAAATAAAAAACGGAATGGTTGCCTGCCTGTTAATATTTTTTATGCTTTTCGAAGTAGTCCGTTCATGACTTCAGGGTTCATGAAACGAATTCCTCTAAGTTCATCTTTTATTTTTGGAAATAAATAAAAGTCAAAAGGTGCCAGGTCGGGACTGTAAGTAGAATAACTCAATAAGTCCTTTTATCTTCTAGGACAAAATGTTGCCAATTACCCGTCCATCCAAAGAATGAGGCAATCATCTTTTTCCCTTGACTTCTGCCCTTCTTTGCTTTTGTTGCGTCTCTTCGGATGGAAACATCCATTGCGCAGATTTCCGTTTAACTTTTGAGTTCGTAACAATATATCCAGCTTGTAGAGGACATTCGAGTCACCTCCATCTTAGCTTTCAAGCATTGAGCAGCACCAATTTAAACGACGGTGTTTTTAATCTTCCGTCAAATTATGGGGTTTTCATCTAGAACAATGCTTTCGGACGCCTAAATGTTAATGTAATAATTTTGGACTTGACTCGTACCAATGCCTAAAGCTGTCCGAATCTGTTGATATGTCACCTTTCTATCAGCATCTATCATTAGCCATGCAACACTCACGTTGTCTTCCGTAGTCGCCGTAGAAGGCCGTCCTTTTCGCGAATCATCAGTGAGTGTGCTTTGACCACGTTTAAACTCATTAAACCAGTTGTAAACGGTGGCACAGTGTGGAGCTTCACCATGAAATGCTAATCTAAGTCAATCATAACATTTTTGTTGAGTAAGACCGCAAAGAAAGCCGTAATACCTACATCATTGAACGAGAATTGTCTCTAGTCTAATCCATTGCGACGCAGGATACACTTTTTAAAACAAATGACATATGTATGAATTCATTTCACATCTAGACTACCCAAGAGTTCATAATTTGAATTAAAAAAACGATATTATGATAAACTTTTTGGTTGGAGTAATTTAGTAATTATAAGACGCGGTATTTTGAAAAAAATATTGAGTCAGCAGAATGTTAAAAGGATAAAACTTTCTTGGACACCTTTTTCTAGATAACTTTTGAGTAATATCTGCTGGGTTATGGGGCCATGATTTTTCAGTTTGGACACCAAATTTATCACCCAATTTATTCCATCTCTTGACAAATGACACGTTTGTCGATCGCGTTTAAGTAATGTATTGATCGCAAAGTAAGCTCACCACCAATTTTAGTTAAACAGTTAGCAATATCCATTTTTTTACGATCACAGATTAATAACTCTATATAAGTGCCAGGATGCTGATCCCGATCGGAGAAGAAAGCGTTAGGGAGGCAACCGCGTCGACACCTATAACGCCGAAACCCCCGAAAAGTCGAAATTTGAAACAGGCGGGACTTTGGGTTCACAGGCGCTAAATGTGGGGAGTCGGTCGGCCCACTGACTGACCTCAGGGGAGAGGAAGCACAGTGGCTACGTGCTGCCTTGCACACTTGCAGAGCTTGGGTTCGGGGGGTCCCTGTAGGCCCAGAGATATGCCCTAACAGGCGTTGCACTAAGAGGGTTTCGAATCGGTCTTTTGAGAGGTATCGTCACACAAGGCAAAGTCACTATCTACACATGGAAGGGGTACCCCTTCCACCGAGATGGTTATGATGAAGTAAAAATCTCACACTACCCGCTCTAAACCCCTCTATCACCAAAACCCAGGCCATACCCGGGAATGTGAACTCGGCTTTCATTATACCTATTGTCGTATCAGCCAATGAACATGTAGTATTCCTCGCTACGGCTCGCATCGTGAGGAGGTTCCAGTCTCTGGAGCCCTAACCACCGCGCACCGGTAGCTTAGATTCTGCCTCCGATACCAGCGGACCACTATTTTTATATTTTAAAATGTTTTTGTTAACTTTTATTATGTATTTATTAAAAATTAAATTGGTCCTTATTAAAAATGTATTTAATAAATATAAAGAATAAATAAAGGACACAATAAATAATATGGATGGTCTTTTAATCTGTCCGAATATTTTATTTAGTCAAACAGTTGTTACAAACTCATAGAACCGATTATTAATGACGGTGTCATCACCATAGAATGATCGACTGTGGATGGTGGGTGATATAACTGTAATGACACACATATTATCAAGGACCACAATCACCAATGAATATTTTACAAGTCAGCCAATATATGCTAAATGCATATTTTACAGAAAAGCAAACTGTAATAGTATTACGGCGTAGTTAGTAAAAACTCCCATCAAACACATTGGTAGCGCAGCATCTACATAGAACAGGCCACACGCGGTCATCTTTGTGAACCTTCGATTTTCTCTTACAACGTTCTTGCAAAGTCGTTCTTCGTGCTCTGTAAGAAAAGTTCGTATATCAAATGATTTGAAATGTGACTTCTTTTTAGGAAAATATATTCCATATTCTGTATGTAAAAAGTATGTTAAT
This sequence comes from Polymixis flavicincta, assembly GCA_949987655.1. Lineage (NCBI taxonomy): Eukaryota > Metazoa > Arthropoda > Insecta > Lepidoptera > Noctuidae > Polymixis > Polymixis flavicincta. The sequence continues at coordinate 22,656,015 of OX465188.1, read as the reverse complement.
TTTTTTCTTTTTTATTGACACGAAACCCGACTTTCTTGTACTATCGATAGATAGAATTCAACTTTTGGACTAAAAACTGCATATGCTAAAATGTATTGTATTGAAGAGTACAGCAGCTTTATGCTTACTTGTATAGCTCGTATTCTTGATACGCTGTATGCAAGCCATCCCAGCTTTTTCGACAGCGATATAAAATTTCTCGCAATAAACGCAATGTAAGGTTATTTGTAGAAGGTCCTTAACTATCCCTAACATTGACATTATGCAAATGGCTAAACTCGAGGCGGAGACCTAGAAAAAGTAACTTATTGATAACCAACTTTTGGGCAGATTTAATTTAGATTGCAATAGATACGCTAAGGAGCAAAACATTGGTAAAATAGCCTATATTGCAATCCATTAAGCGTCTTCCAGCTAGGGAGAACGCTAAGCTCGACAATCCGCCCTCTCTCTCAAAAACTAGTTTGCTGTGACGGCTATTGGTCCTGTAATAAACGTATAGTAACTCATACTTTGCCGTGTGATCGAACTTCCATTTTGATCGTTTGTAGCACAAGCTCAAAAAAACATAAATTGCGACAGAATGCATTGAACGTTCGAAGTAGTACCTGAAAAATAATTACGCGTGTTAGGATTCTGTGATATAGATGTTCAATAAAATTATTTATTTAAATGCCTTATAGCGGCACTACAAATAAAAATGCTTCGCGACAAAATCCAAGAAACGCAAAAAGAAAAGTGGCGCCATCTACAATACCACAGGCGAATTATCTGAGAAATTCTACATCGCGCAATCAGAGTTTACCACGACACCCAGATAGGTACAAAATCCCGACATCAACTGTCGGGGCAGTTGCCCACCAGAAACAATACTCGTCTGGTTGGAGGATCCTCCTATGGCATCATAGGTATGAGTGAACTTTACACCCTGTGCCTCATATCTCTATAGCCTCATCTTTTGAAGTATTAAACCACCTTATGAGGCCGTTAATTTTGTTCGCTGATTTATGTGATTTTTCATACGTTCTTTCACAGTAAAACTTTTAGAAATAAAGTATTTTAACTGTAAAAGTACGTCTGTAAAACCAAGTTAATCTGCGAAATGGACCATATTTCGTTTGGACCCAATTTCGTATACGGCCTTTTAATATTGTGACAATTTTGACACTTTTTGATAAACTTACCAATACTTGGGATACTCTCTTGTACTCATCAAAGGCTTTCAATATATTTTGATACGTTTCAAACAACTTCTTAGAATATATTTCATTTTCCTGTGCTCCATTCATCATGTGGACATTTTTTATCCATCCATCGAGATACTTTATCAGCAATATAAGAACTCGAACAGCATAAATGTAATCAATCTCAAAACTGATAAAAACTATTTCTACAAAACAGTTCAGTACGTCAAAGTAATGAGAAGTTACATAAAACATAATAAAAGCAAACATAGTAATGCACATAACAGTTGATACCAAGATCCAATTCCACAAAATAAAACTACGAACACTTTTACCAAACTGTATGTTCTTATGTATATTCTGGATGAGCACAATAATCATGACGTTGTTGTTGCTATAAACGATATTAAGAAAAAATGTTATTACAAAACAAACGCCACGGGAGGTGGGTAAGAAAAATGAAAGAAATAACACCACAAGAACATTGCCGTCATGGATAAAACGCTGGATATCTTTCCGATATACTCGGTAAGTAGTCGCTACAACTATAAAGCAAACACAAAGGAATCGTGGTAGGAAGGCTTTCTTTTCACTTGGAGTAATATAATTATCTCGTATACGGTATTTGGAAGAAAACAATAGAGTCAGCAGAAAGTTGAAAGGATAAAACATTCTTTGGACATCTTTTCCTAGACGATTATTGAGTAAAATTTCTGCTGGGTATGATGGGACCATGACTTAATTATTTTTAAACATAGTTCGACGCAACAATATCTCCTACATATGCCAACGCTTTCTAGATGGTAAATGTTCGATATCGATTCATGATAATAGCATAACTACATTACTATGTTATACAAATTGCTCGATGTACTTATCGTAATTTTCATAAAAGGCAAGCAAACGATTATTAAAGAAAATACACAACTTATCAAGATTAAGAATGATTCTGACATACTTCTTTCTTGACATAAAAAAACCTATTTGTCACGCTAAGTAGTTTGAATATTCCAGAAAACGATGGGAAATAATTGCTAGATTAGGTTTAGTAGGTAGTACTATGTATTCTTCGATGTGCTTTTGTGATTACTATAAGTCTTCACAAGCGCCCTACGAGTGCGATGACGGCTTTGGGACGAATGGGAATTTTATAAATAATATTAAAGGAGAATACCAGAAGGCCAAATTCTTCTTCCATTCAACGGACGGATTTCGAATCACCACATAACCCGGGGAGTATATCTTTTAATTTAACTATTTTAAATATAATCTTAATAGTTTCCATTGCACCTTTTCCTGTATAACGTTTTTACAGCTCGTCACAGTGAACTGCGTTGTAAACAATCTTACAATTTTCATAATTGAGCAGGACCTTACGTTCACGCATTTTTAGGATAAAATCATTATAAATTACGTTAGAGAACCATTAGAAATCACTGAACGTTTACTGGATATACTGCTGTTATTTGTAACTTCTGAATTAGAACCACTTTATGAAATTAATGTTAAAAACTGGATTCCCAATAACTTGACAATAGTAGTACCTCCCTACCCCCAACCATTTTTGCAAACTAAATATTTACTGTTTTCCCTTTTATTGCTGAAAATTACTATCTCAATTATGACATACTATTATCTATCTGGGAATAAATAAATTTTCAACCCATTATAATTGAGATTACACACTTTTCATAACTTTTTTTCTTTTGTTTTGTTTATAAATTGAACGCTCTTCAACCTCGTACTTACTATCCACATCTCATCCCTCTCTTTTATTCCTTTCACTCACTTAGTTTTCTTTTCTCTCATTCCAGGGTGCCTCTAGGGTTGATCTGTCAATATGTTGACCCGTAGAGCTGCATCCTTGGAGGAAAAACTGAGGGCTACATTGAAGGAATTGGATTCCAGTAAAAAGCAGTGCGATCAGCTGATACAGGAAAGGGAGGACAGTGAGGTTGAAATAGAGTACATAAATAACAAGAACACTGATCTTAAAAACCAGTTGGCTGAACTACATATACAGCATGTGGGCATACTTGACCAGCATCAACACCTCCGTCAACTTGTGTCAAATTACCAGCATTGTAGTGACACCCACGAATTGGCTTTGAGACGGATATCTGAATTGGAACTAGAATTAAGCAGGGCCCACAACACAATCACACATTTGGAATGTCTCAAAGCCAGTGAAGAGTCTGCGGTCACCAGCAGTCTTTATGATGAGTTGGTCGGTAGCGGGTCTGGAGCCCCATGTGTTGAGCCAATAATAATAGATTTAACTAATGATACCATCACTAAAAACAGATTGATGACGAGTCACAATAAGTTAAAGAAATATATTAAAATTAATAGACTAATAAAAAAATATCAGAAGTCATTAAAATGCCAAAAAGTTAAAAAATTAAACACTAAACTAAGGCAAAAAAATCTTAATTTAATAAAAGAACTGAAGAAGTGTAATAATGAACTTCAACTATGTAATACTATGTATGATACCGACACTCAGCACCTACAGGATGAATTGTTTGTAAGGGAATTTGCTCTAAAGAATATATTTAGTAAATATGAGGCTACTCAACAAGACCTGAGTAAGCGCATGCAGGAGGCCAGTGAGTTGGCAGACCTTGTCAAGTACAATGCGGAGAGGTATGAGCTGCTAACAAATAGCCTCTCTTTTAGCTGTGCCTGCTCCCAGGCAGCACCCCAGCCCCAAATTATTACACCCACACCCTCAGCAGCTCAACCAGTAGGTAGCTGCAGTGATGATAAATTGATTAATACAACATATGTATTTTCTGACAAATTTGGTCAAGGTTTTGGTAGAATATTTAATCAGTGTTCTCAACAATATGTAATAAATAATTGTTCACCCGGTGCCAGTATTAGCCAATTAATAAGTAATATTAAATTGTCCAAAATAAGCCCCAGTTCTACTATTATTTTACTATACGGGGATAGTTTAAGTGTTAGAAAAAAGGACATAATTAAATGTGTCCAGTTGATGTTACATCTCAATGAGACAAATAATTGTAGATTTATTTTCTCTGCCTTGCCTTATTCACAATACTTGTCTTATGAGCAGAATAGGCACATTTATAATATGAATATGTTAATTTATAACAGGACTAGTCGTCACAGTGACGCTATTCTATATTTTGATTGTAATCAATTTATTACTGATTACAAACTGACAAATGATACCTTGTATTTGCCACCTAGCTGTAGGAGACAAGTTGTTAATCTTTTAGCATACAATTTACACCTTAACACTGGTACCTGTAGTGTACCATCGATTACTGTTAGTAGTGGTACTAACGCCACTTTTGATTCGCCTAGTAGTTTAAACTATTAGGTGCGACAACGGGTAAGCCGCATGTTTTGAATGTTGTACATCAAAATATGCAGGGTCTGTCCGGCAAAGAGCTAGAGTTAAGTTTATTTATGGAAAACTATGATGTTCAGGTGTTATGTTTGACTGAACACTGGTTGAAAGAACATGAAGTAGTGTTGATAAATGATGATTTTTTTACTGTGCATAGTGCTTTTGTGAGGAAAAATGCTATTCGCGGTGGTTCTTTAATTCTTGTTTCAAACAAGTTGAAATGTAAACAACGTTTAGATCTAGTTAATCTTTCCATCGAGCGCACTATTGAATTGTCTTGTGTTGAACTCGAGCGTTACGTTATAATTTGCGTTTATCGACCCCCCTCAGGGGATTTCATTCGTTTCGAATCGGTAATGGAGGATTCACTCAATAAATTAAAATCAAGTAATAAATGTATAATTTTATGTGGAGATTTTAATATTAATATTTTAGAAGTTACTCCATTAAGTATTAGACTTCTCAATCTGTTCAGATCTTTTAATTTAATTAATTTGTTTTTCGAACCTACTAGGATCACGGCATCTTCGTCGACTTGCCTTGATAATATATTTAGTGATTGTGATGCCAAAAATAAATTGGTTTTAAGTGATTTAACGTCCGACCACTGCGGTTTATTAGCTAGCTTCCCTTTGCCTTCACATAAAAAGCCGCATAAAATAGAATGCAGGCCATATACAGCTAGTCGTTGCATTAAATTTAAAAATAATATGGCTCATAGAATTACATCATCGATAGTAGAACACGAGAATCCTAATGAAATCTATGGAGCCCTTTTTGATGTTGTGCAAAAGGAATACCAATCTATTTTTAAGACCAAAACCATTGATATTAATGGCACCTCCGTTGGCTTCAACCAATGGGCCACCCCAGGTATTTATAAAAGTAGAGCAAGACTATACGAGTTATACGGTTTAAAAAAATACAGATTTGACACTCCTTTCTTAGAATATATCAGAAATTATTCAAAATTATTTAAAAGAATCTGTGCTTTTGCTAAATCTAAATTTTTAAGCGATACTATAAAAAATTCTAATAATAAAGTAAAAACCACATGGAAAATTATTAACAGTGAAACGGGTAAATCAGTTAAACAAGAAAAACAATTAGAGATTATGGTCAACAACAAATTAGTTGATAAAGCTGCTGACGTAGCTGAGGCATTTAATGAATTTTTTGCAAACATACCTATAACTACGACTCACTCTTTAAATTCATCCCCGTCTAAAGCTGAAAACCTTTTGCATAGTAGTGTGCCCAAATGTAGTCGTTTATTTAGTTTCGAACATGTAACGCCTCGTGAAGTAGTTAATATTTTTAACACACTTAAGTCTAAAAACACTGGTGATTACTGGGGCATCTCCATTAAACTTTTAAGTAATATAATCGATATCGTAGCCCCCTATCTAGCTATTACTTTTAATAAATGTGTTGATTTAGGATCTTTTCCTGACCTTATGAAGAGTAGTAAAGTCATACCTTTATTTAAATCGGGCAACAAAAATAACATTGGCAATTTCAGGCCTATTTCTATTTTACCGGCTTTTAGTAAAATATTTGAAAAGCTGATACTAAAGCAGTTGCTAAGACATTTTAATTTAAATAAACTCCTTCACGATGAACAGTATGGCTTTACAAAAGGTCGTTCGACTACCGATGCAGGTGTTGCTCTGCTGAAACACATTTTTGACGCATGGGAGAACTCGCAAAATGCTATTGGAGTTTTCTGTGATCTCTCCAAAGCCTTTGATTGCGTGCACCATGACACGCTTTTGCGTAAACTACGTCATTACGGTGTTCAAAACGAAGCACTCAACGTATTAAGTTCTTATTTGCAAAATAGGCATCAATGTGTAGATGTTAATGGTGTAAAATCCTCCGGGCTACCAGTTAAATTAGGTGTACCTCAAGGCTCAATACTGGGTCCATTCTTGTTCTTAGTATATATTAATGACTTACCATTCTATTTAAAGGGTATCTGTGACATCGTACTGTTTGCTGATGATACCTCTCTTATATTTAAAGTAGATAGGAATAGACAAGATTTTGACGACGTAAACAGTGCACTCGCAATGGTTACGGATTGGTTTACAACAAATAACCTAGTTCTCAATGCCAAGAAAACTAAATGTATAAAGTTCGCCTTACCGAATGTTAGGAATCTAGGACCGAACATCGTCGTAGATAATGAGGTACTTGAAACTGTAGACTCTGCAGTTTTCCTAGGCATAACAGTAGATGCCAAACTTCAGTGGGGTTCACATATATCAAGCCTAGCGGGAAGGCTCAGTTCGGCCGCCTACGCCGTCAGGAAAGTAAGACAATACACTGACGTTGACACAGCGCGGTTAGTCTATTTTGGTTATTTTCATAGCATTATGTCCTACGGCATTCTGCTGTGGGGCAAAGCCGCAGATATTCAAAATATTTTTGTTCTTCAAAAACGAGCTGTTCGAGCAATTTATCAACTAGGTGCTAGAGTTTCTCTTAGAGATTTTTTTAAAGATATTGGTATACTCACCGTGGCATCGCAATTCATCTTGGCCAACATCTTATATATAAGGCAAAACATACACTTGTACACTAAAAACAGTGATTTTCATAATATTAATACTAGAAATAAGGACAAACTACGTGCTCCCTTTCACCGGCTTCATAAGGTTCATAACTCATTTATTGGTCTTGGTATAGCCTTTTATAACAAGCTTCCCTCTTCTGTGCTAGATTTGAATTTTAATGCGTTTAAAGCTAAAGTAAAATCCAACCTTTGCGCAAAGGCATACTATTCTATCAACGACTACTTAAACGATAAGAATAGTTGGTCGCTGTGATTAACTCAAGACAATGTTTGTGTTCTTTCACCAGAGTTTCCTTGCCTACTGACAGGTCATATCTTTATTAACATAATTGTTTGTTTTTTTATTTGACTATATAAATTCATTTCAATTTACTTAGTGTTGACATAATCTACTCATTGTTTTTTATTTTTAATAATGAGTTAAATTGCAAGATGTAGCTAGCTAGCGACCCCGATAATGGATCTATTATATCTAGAACTAATTTCAATTTCGATATTCTGTAACCTACCATTGTATAAAATCAAGTTCTTCTAACATAACAGACAGCTGTGCTGCTGGGGAGTTTGTTGCGCCACTTCTTCTTCCCAGCTAAAGCACTAGGAAGTGTCGAAGGGTGGGCGTTTTTGGGGGACTGTCTTTTGTAATTTTTGACGTTCAAAAAGTGCTGACACCAGCCTAGTTTGAATAAATGACTTTTGATTTTGATTTTGATTTTGATTTCTCGTAATTAAAACCGTTCAAAATCTAGTCGCAGTGTCATCTCAGCGACAAGCAAAAGTCAAAAATGTATGAAAAAACGAGGTATTTTTGACTGATTGACACTGAGATCAGACTGTGAACGTTCTTAAAATTAGTAGAATTGCCCCTCTGATCCTGCGCCAGAGATTTACAGAAAATGTAAATTAATGAAAATAATTGTAGTGAATATAGGAACTTTTCACAATAAATAGTTTTTTCTTTAGAACTAGCTTATATCGGGGTTGAATTCTATTATCATTTATATCTACTATATATCCCTACTAATATTATAAATGCGAAAATAACTCTGTCTGTCTGTCTGTTACTCTTTCGCGCCTAAACGGCTGCAACGATCTTCATGAAATTTGGCAGAAATATAGACTGGGATAAAGGATATAGGCAAATTTTTACGCGATAACCGACATCAACGCGGGCGCAGCCGTAGGCAAAAGTTAGTAAGAATAATCTTACTAACTTTTGCCTACGGCTGCGCCCGAAAAAATGCGAAAGTAACTCTGTATGTCTGTAACGCTTTCACGCCTAAACAATTGAACCGATCGTCATAAATTTGGCAGATATATAACATGGCATATGGAGTAGGACATAGGCTACTTTTTACGCGAGAACCGACATCCACGCGGGTTGAGCCGCGGACAGAAGCAGTCAGTGATAAAAGAATTCAACCCCTGAAATTCCTTTTTGCTATTTTCCATTAATATACAAAAAAACACACAAAATGCACAGTCTCGAACAACACTCAAAACTGTTCTCAATTACACGTCAGTGGTTAGTTATGATAAAACACTTTTAGCAAATTCCACCCTACACGCATGACTTAAAGTGGTGTATACAAAGCAATGTCAAAAAGACTGACTGAAAGATGACTGACGATACTATTTGACACCTGCGCACATTGCGCCCTATTTATGCGGACGTTTTTGAGACGCTGATCTCGTGTATCTTTGGTTTTTTATTTCAATGCCAATTCCTGTTATAACCGACTTTTGTAGTTTGGTTTCAAAAAGTGTTTTTTGAGTTTTTTAATCTATTATTTATTTTATATTTTTCAGTTCTGCTAACTACAAAAGCGTGATTTTTAGGGTTTTTTTTTACATTATGGGACAAATTTATGAAATTATTGAATTGTCATCGGTCTTTGATAAGTCTACAAAGTTTAAAAGAAATTTGACCGTTTGAAGTGGGTCAAAATCAAGTCCAAAGGAGTAGGTTACAAACATGCTTACAAACGTACAGGTGAAACTAATAAAAGCGTGTTAAAAAGAACATATTACATCATTCAGCCGGAGGCATCTTCTTTAACTATAAAGACCTTTTCAACACAATTGCTCATAAAATGGCTCTAATTTCACCGCAATTAGGCACATAATGACACCTATTATCAAACTGTGACTTTTTCATTGCTATTATTCACTAGTGAGTTATAGCTTTTTTTTTATTGGTTGAGTTGCTTTGTTCTTAAAAAGTTTCGATACAAAAAAGGTCGTGCTCAATAGTACAAAAAAATTAATTTACCTATTGCTTGCTCATTTCATGCAACTTCGTAATTAAATAGACATTACGACGTAATTTTTTTGTTCTAGGACATGCCGGTTTCCTCACGATGTTTTCCTTCACCGTTTGAGAGCAGTGGTGGTGAAATTATTTACACAAAGTAATGCGCCTGGCTAAGTTCGAACGCACGACCTACAACTCGTAAGTCGCGGCCGTCACCACTGGGCCACCACTGGTCAAAGAGGTACAATAATTTAAATACATTTCGATTTGTTCTTTGTTTCTAATACCCCAATTTATTTGAATAAGTGTTGACGTAGTTAACTGACTTTTAGGTAAAATTACATTTAAATTACACTCCACTAGTAAAGGGAAATGATCAGACCATCAGGTATCGTGTAGAATAGACACGTTAATAACCGTACTTCGCGCTGAACCCGTTACCACGCAGTGGTCGAGCCAGCGGCAGCACCCTGCGCCTTACTAATAAACGTAAACGCGTCGGGAGGTAATATTTCCATGTCCACACACGACCACATCTGTTCGGTAAAAAACGTTAATAATTCACAAGGAAACAGCTCACCTGGGTGTGCGTGACGTCCCCCAGAATAAATACAGTTTCCACTTCGTTACTCTCGATTATGGCATGGAATTCACTCCAACACTTTTATCCAGTCGGGATGTTTATTTTTTATTTTTTTATTGTTGTTGTTTTTCCCTTGAGCTGGGCCAGCGTAATACGGAGTTTCAATATAAATACGAGTATCTGGATGACCGGGCTTAGCACAGATTTTTTTTTTTTTTTGGCTTGACGTATTTTAAAAATTTAACCTTGCTAGATCAATTTATTGCCCCCGAAACCCCCTGCATACTAAATTTCATGAAAATCATTGGAGCCGTTTCCGAGATTCAGATTATATGTATATACAAGAATTGCTCGTTTAAAGGTATTAGATAATAGACCAGCTTTCATTGGTTTTGTTTCATCACGCAATGCTTAGCGCCCACAGTTGAAAATCGAACAGTAAAACACACTATTCGATTTTCAACGCGCTGAGATGCACTGTGTTGGATTCGCAACCCTCGGCTTAGTACTGAGTGAAAAATGTGCGAGAAAAACCCCGATTTTATTACGTCTGTGTGAATGTCTGCTTATAATACATATATTTTATTATTTTTCTTTTTCTATGTTTTTGACATAGGTGTCATTTTCATGGTTTTCTCTGCAACTATTGCAAGGATAAATAAAGCTTTATTATTATTTCGGGACCCTGGGATCTCGGTCCTTTGGAAGGCGTACGAAGAATCGAAGCCAACTCGCAGAGGCCTCTTAGACATTTTAGATGGAATGTGGCACCAGCCGACGATTATCCCTGTTTCCTCTGTGCTAGTGCACCCAAGGACAACCTTCGGTTTGTGTTATACTATTGCAGGATATGGAAGAAAAAACGTTGGACTATGCAACTGCCACCATACTGCGATCGCCAACCCGCCTGCCAAACGTGGCGATTATGGCAAAACCCCGCTTGGGGAGGCTTATCTCCAGCAGTGGACGTCTTTCGGCTGATGATGATGATGATGTGGCGGTTCAGTAATCATAATATGCTGAGTTGCATTATTGACGAAGTATACGGGAGAGGGCAATCGGCTCACCAGTCGCCTACATACCACCGCCCTGCCTCGACGCATACATAGTACCTAGTTAGCTATAACAAAGTATTATAGAACTTGAATTAAAGACATATTATTTCCTTGTAGTCGGAATCTTTATTTATCTCACCGACAACATAACACGCACAATACTGGTGACGCCGACGTGAGTTAAAGATTCCGCGTTGTTAAACACGTAGCAACAGGTTAGGCGACTCAAAAAGCTTACGAGGCGATTAGACCGCGTGGTGCAAAATGAAACGTAACGTGCTTTAGCAAAGTAAAGCGACGCGTGTGTACCGTTTTCAAGATGAACCCGCAAGCGTTAATCGGCCAACCCGGGGCAGCTGCCACATGGAGACGTATCAATGGTAACAGTGCAAATGAGAGTTCCGGAATTTTGGAGAGAGATACCAAGATCATGGTTCATCCAGTTCGAGGCAATGATGGCACCACAGAAGCAAAGCGACACCCAAAAGTACGAAATGGTGCTCGCAAAATTACTAACAGACGTTGTACGCCAAGTAACCGACATCATAGAAGCTCCGCCGGACACGGCCAAATATGAAACAATAAAAAACGCTTATTGTCAGTATATGAAGAGAGTACAGATAAACAGTTTCACAAATTAATGCATGACACAGATCTGGGATCAGCTAAAATGGACTGTTTACCAAGAACTATGGAATTACTATTTACTACATTGATCAGGCGGGGGCCCCTGCCTGATCAATGTTTTGTATGTACTCAGATAAAATGTCAATAATGGGCCCCCTAGAAACCGTCGCTAGCATGTGGTGACGTAGCGACAAGAGACAACACTTCCTAAGGTGCTTGAAGAGTAGCGAGGTATTCCACGGGTTTCAGAGGAATCCCAGAGCCCGGAAGATGGTCAAGATCTAAAAGCACTTACTGAAATACAGGAAGTATTTGAATAAGTGCACGTAGGGATCTTCCCCCGAGCACGTTTGATCTTGCAAATCTCCACTCAAACCGGCCAATAAAAGCAAGAATAAGGTAGGAGGTTCGAACCTAGTCAGTGTTCACACAAAGCCAACTCTACGGGCACAGACCTAAAGTTTGGAGCGCGCAAGCCCGCCACGACGTCAACGTAGGGATACGGCGGCGGTGGGAAGATACGGCACAAAATAAAAAGAGTACAAAAGGCAATCACATGTATGTACTTCGATTTTCATACCTACGCTCGGCGGTCGCGCTAGGGTTGTCAACTTTGGCTTATGCACAAAAAACTATGGTATGTGCTAGTGGTACTCGTATTTAGGTCATCATCACAATATTAATCTCAACTCTAATAGTTATGATCGGCGGCGGGCGGCTACGCGGGTGGCCCGGCAGTTCTATCTTAACTATTTATAATGAGAAAGATGAGCGTATTTTCTAGCTTATGAGTACTACAATAAATACCTAATATACATTGTAAAAATACTACAAGGCCACAAAGTCATTTTCACTTACCCACAACTAACGAGGTATTCTGTGTTACGTTAAAATGAACCATCGAAACACCTCTCTGGTCAACTCAACAACTGGTAGCTTAAAAAAAGACAATTCACAGTTTAATGTTCAATTCAAACAACCGTCCACTGAACAGTTATAGTAACTTTTTTTGTTGCTCCGTTTTTGCATTTCACAGACGCGTGTCTCAGGGCATGGCACTCGCGCTCGCACTGGTTCCAACCGGTCCAAGATATCGTGTCCGTGAGCGGTGTCTATGTGTGCGTTGCTCGAGCGCACTTTGTATGTGGATTGCCTTCTGTACTCTCTGTATTTTGTGGATACGGCGTTGAGCTGACAAAAATGCTTGGCTAAACGCTGCTTGTCCTGCTCCACAAGGTAGCTTAAACTAAATTGAATAACATTGAAAACATTGTTGGAGCTGCTGAAGACTGTAAAAGCTAGATATCTTTGCATTGTATAAATTCAAAATTTTAGTATTGTATAATTGCATAGCATATGTGTGAGCACTATGTTCCTACTATAAAGCAAACATTTACAGGATAGGTACGTCTTTCATTGACTTGAATGTGCCCTGGCAGCTGAGAGTATGTCATGCTCACTCAAATGTCTCGCTGGTGGTGGCGTGTGTGTTGGATCATTAAGTTCCCTTCAAAATGGTTGAGCTGAATGGTGCTGATGCATACGTCATGTCCGTGAACGGGCGCCGCCAGTAGGGACTGGTCATCTCTTAGCTCCCACGGCTTATTTTAATTGTTATTTTATTTTAATTACGGACGCTTTTAATGTGCACTTTTACATCGTTCTCACATTGATAATTTCAACATAATGATGTAACCAACTTTTTGTAACAAAATCATGATTTTAAAAGAGTGTCCATGGAGTTTCTTGCCCGTTCTTCTCCATAGGTACCTACGCTTTGGAATGGGCAACTAGCTTCATCTTTCTAACTCACCGACCTTGACAATTCAAAAGTGCCTGTAATTGGTTTATTTGAAATAAATGCTTTGAGTTTGAGTTTGAGAGGATAATTATTATTATAATAAAAGGGCAATATAAAACCTAAGATAACTACGACTACAATTCAATATTACTTAGGGCTGATTTTGCAAATTGTCAGATAACTTTTATCTGAAGAATAAATCTGACAGTTTGGCATATTTTGTATACAAAAAGCTGTCAAACCGACATATTTATTCCTCAGATAAAAGTTATCCGAGTCTTGAAAAATCAGCCCTCAATCATTTATAGTAATAACATCTAAGTTATTTTTACAAGATGAGACAGTAATTTTTTGCCAAATTAGGTATTTCTACATTGGTTAAAAGCTACTTTAACGTGACAGTATCCAACAAACAATATTCTAATATCAAAATGAATTAACTGACAAGCGCGTCCGACTTGTTCATCACAGACGCCGAGCTATCTCTACAAGTGTCAAGCTCTATAACTAGTTACATTATTATTGCACTACAATTTGTGATCTGTAATAAATGAGTAACAGTTAACCGTTGTGTTTTACGAGCTTGTAGTAACTATTTGGACGAAAAAGAACAAAAAATACATTGTACGTACATCTAAATAACAAACATGACATTCAATATTAAACAACGTTTGTTGAAACATTTGTCAATTACTCGCCTACCAATTAAGTTCCGTTTCCTACTTTAATCAATATCAAACTGCCTGGTGTCACAGACATGTTTTCTTATTTCAAAAACTATTACAAGTCTAACAGAAACGCCATTTTAATCAAGAATGTACCAACCGTGTCATTTACCAAAACCTTACTTTATAACGTGATTGAAGGAGATTTACAATCAGTACTCCGGCCGTTGAATCTGATGCACAGACTTTTGCTCTGCGCAAAGTATTCTGTTCGTGACAATATTATCACTACCAATACTTATCTTTACAACTTTATTCAAGTGTTTCGCATATTGATATTTCGGTTGCTTGTTTATATCATTTGTTCACTATGTTGGCATTGCTTCGTATAAAAATGGTGAATTACAGTATATTCCATTGTTTAAGCATTTCATTTGACTTCATTTTCTACTTGATCGGGGATTTAATTAACTGCATCTCAAACATTATGCAGAGCCACTACAATATCTTGTTTGTCTCGAAAATCCAACACGTGCCTGAGCACGTTTTGGATTTTCGAGACTGACTCCTACGAATAAACAGGCACGAACTCAAAGGTTTCATTGTCTGCAACTGAGCTTATGTCATCATCCTCAATATATTCTGCATTATTGTCGTCGTTTGTTATTCTTTTGTTTTCGACATAAATATTTTCGATGTGATATCGCTATACAACAGCATCACTTACGATATAAACGTTGTGTATGCTTTGTTAGTATTGAAGTTATTGGAAAAAATGCTGCGTGTTTGGATTGAAAAAGTTCAAAAGACAATAAACACTGAGGATTCGGAAAAAGAATATTGGAATACAATGTTTGATATATATCTGAATATTCAGGAGACTTACATGATTATAGAGAGGACTCTTAGACAAATGGTTAGTTTTAAAGTGCGTAATATTACAAAATGCATCATCATCATCTTCATCATCATTTCAGCCGAAAGACGTCGGCTGCTGGACATAGGCCTCCCCGAAGCTCTGCCACTTCGACCAGTTCTGTGCTTCTCGCATCCAGCGGACTCCCGCGGCCCTCACAAGGTCATCTGTCCACCTTGTAGGAGGCCTTCCAACTTTACGTCCTCCGGTACGCGGTCACCACTCCAGAACTTTCGGCCCCATCGGCCATCTGTTCTGCGAGCAATGTGCCCTGCCCACTGCCACTTAAGTTTCGGAATTCTTCGGGCTATGTCAGTTACCTTGGTTCTCCTGCGGATCTCTTCATTCCTGATTCGATCACGCAGGGAAACTCCAAGCATAGCCCTTTCCATCGCCCTTTGGGAGACTTTAAGCCTTCTTATGAGGCCTATTGTGAGCGACCACGTTTCGGTTCCATATGTCATCACTGGCAACACGCACTGGTCAAAGACTTTCGTCTTGAGACACTGCGGTATGTGGGACGAGAATATATTACGAAGCTTCCCGAACGCTGCCCAGCTGAGTCGGATTCGACGATTGACCTCTTTCTCGAAGTTGGACCTACCTAACTGGACAGTTTGTCCTAGGTAAACGTACTCGTCCACAACTTCGAGTGCAGCGCCTCCGACCGTTACGAGAGTGAGTGTTACACGGGCATTGGACATCACTTTTGTCTTGTCCATGTTCATTTTAAGACCCACTCTTTCGGAAGCTCTACTGAGGTCATCGAGCATTGCACTGAGGTCCTCCATGGTCTCAGCCATGACGACTATGTCATCGGCAAACCGAAGGTGAGAGATTTACTCGCCATTGATGTTGATGCCAGCCCCTTTCCAGTT
This sequence comes from Polymixis flavicincta, assembly GCA_949987655.1. Taxonomy (NCBI): domain Eukaryota; kingdom Metazoa; phylum Arthropoda; class Insecta; order Lepidoptera; family Noctuidae; genus Polymixis; species Polymixis flavicincta. Next base: position 22,640,092 of record OX465188.1, on the reverse strand, counting down.
CAGAACCTTGAAGACATCCTCCAGTGCAGCGGTGAAGAGTTTCGGAGAGATAACGTCTCCCTGTCTTACACCTTGCTGTAGAAGGATAGGTTTCGAGGTCTAGTCCTGGAGTCGGAGTGACATAGTGGCGTTTTCGTACAGACACTTCAACACCTCGATGTACCGATATTCGATCTGGCACCGTTGGAGGGACTGCAGTACAACCCATGTCTCGATCGAATCAAAGGCTTTTTCGTAGTCCACAAACGCTAAACAGAGAGGCAGATTATACTCTTCGGTCTTCTGTATAACCTGCTGCAGTGTATGTATGTGGTCTACTGTGCTAAAGCCTTTACGGAATCCGGCTTGTTCGGGAGGCTGGAAGTAGTCAAACCTGCGCGCTAGACGGTTCGTGATGACTCTGGAGAACAGCTTGTAGACATGGCTCAGAAGTGAGATGGGCCTATAATTCTTAAGAAGGGCATTGTCACCCTTCTTAAAGAAAAGTACCACCACACCTATGTTCCATGCCTGTGGCATTTTGCCCTCGAGTATGACGGCATCAAACAGCTTCTGGAGGGCCTTAAGAACGGGTTTCCCGCCGGCCTTTAGGAGTTCAGCCGTAATTCCGTCATCACCCGGCGCCTTGTTGTTTTTAAACTGCTTCAGAGCCATCCTAATCTCGTACAAGCTGACGTCCGGGATGTCTTCAGTATAGTGTCAATCTAGCTCTTGGGTCGTTTGCCAGATTCGTAACAGGGTTTCTTGTCGACGTGTATAGCTGTCCATAGAAGCTCTCAATCTCTCTCAACAGCTCAGGCTTGGTGGATACGATCCTGCCTTCATCGGTCTTCAGTTTCGTAAGCTGACTCTGCCCAATAGACAGATCCCTAGCAAAGACCTTGGAGCTTTTATTCCGCTCTATTGCGTCTTTAATACATTCTGTATTAAAGCGGCGGAGGTCGCTTTTCAAGGATTTAGAGATCTGTCTATTAAGCTGCTGGTACTCGAGCGCAGCGTCTGAAGACTGCAGGACCATCTCGCGCCTCTTCTTCATGAGCTGCAAGGTAGTATCAGAGAGCTTCTTTTTGCAATTCGTACGACGAGTTTTGAAGAACTTAGACCCGACCGTATGGACAGTTTCCACGAACCCATTGTTACAATCGTCCACTGAGCTCCCTAGGCACTCAAAACGATTGTGGAGTTCGAGCTGAAAGCTTTCCGGGTTTTAGATTTGGATCGGTGCTGGACGGAGCGTAGACTTCATCAGCCGAAATCTTTCCAGCTTGATATTGAGATTCAATGTGCCTCTTACCAAACGGTGATCACTACCAGTTTTCACCGCGGTGATCACAGAGACATCATTGAATACTTGCCTCTTCGTCGACATAATGAAGTCAATCTCATTTTTGGTTGCACCGTCATGTCTCTGCCAGGTCCACTTACTGTGCTCACGTTTTTTGAAGAAGGAGTTCATCATAAAGAAGCCTTCCTTCTCCATAAAACTAGCCAGTAGGTGACCCCGGTGGTTCCTACGTCCAACTCCAAATTGCCCCACTCGCAACTCATCATCGCTTCGTTTGCCCAGTTTCGCGTTGAAGTCCCCCATGACAACGGTGAAGTGAGTTTTGAAACCATGCATGGCTCTGGAAATATCCTCATACATGGTCTCCACCTCATCGTCGGGGTGTGACGAGGTCGGGGCGTAAACCTGTATGACCTTCAGCGAATACCTTGCGGATATTCTGAGTATAAGGAACGCCACCCTGGTTGACACACTCTCGATCTTCACCACGTTGCTCACAAGGGACTTATGGACGATAAACCCGACACCACCTTGGGACTGCTGATCGCCCTCCCGGAAATAGAGCAAGTTACCGGATTTGAGGATTATCGAGTCCTCCCCCTCTCGTCGGACTTCAGATAACCCTACTATATCCCATCGTAAGTTGCTCAATTCTTCCTCGAGTTCGACGATCTTCTCGTCGGTCCGGAGTGTACGCGTGTTGTATGTTGCCAGGTCCAGTTTTCGGCGATTGTGGTAGCCGGATCTCTTCCGGGGATTCTTCGCACCCCTTGCCTCACCGTGGCCTTGACCGCTACCGTAGCCAAGGGTAGGTGGGCCGCCGGGCACTGGGGGGCATTTATTTATGGTCCTTGTCATCTTCGGGGGGGTTTGCCATAATCGCCACGCTTGGCAGGCGGGTTGGCGATCGCAGTTTGGTGGTAAAATGCATAGAGAACGCTACTGCCCACTCTCTAGTAAGTCCCTTAGTCGCTTCCTACGACACCCACTGGAAGAAATGGGATGGTGCTATTCTTTTACGCCCGGACACCACACGGGACATTACGCCCGGACACCACACGGGACAAAATGCTTATTGAAACACAAATATCATTTTATATATCGGTTTATTTTTTCAGATTTTATTTTATACGGTATTTGCAGCTTACCTAAGTTTGCGAAACCTAGCCTTGGTGATAACTTTCAGGTTTTTTACTAACGAACGGAGTCCCCAAAGTAAGTATCTAATTAAATAATTAGTAACCAGGATAAAAAGTTAGTTGTAACTACAATGGATTAGATTAAATACTTAGAAAGGACGTGAATACTGCAGATGACAGCTACCTAATCAAAATGTATGGAACTAGCTTTTGCCAGCGGCTTCGCTCGCGCGGATTTTTCATCCCCTATTTAACTCCCTTAGGGGCTGAATTTCAAAATCCTTTATTATTCCTTGTCTACACTATAAAGGGAACTTCTGTGCACAATTTAAGCTTTCTGGGCCCAAGGGTTTGGGCTGGGCGTTGATGAGTCAGTCAGTCAGTCAGGACTTTTCTTTTTATTTATATAGATAAGACATTCTACACTGGCCACAAATTAATTGGGATAAGTGACGATCATGATGAATAAAACATAATTAATCCGTACAACTCACTACTAATATTGTAAATTCGAAAGTAACTGTCTGTCTGTGAAATTGTGTGTAAGTCAGAGGTGTAAGTTGTTTTTTCTTGTGATTTCATCAAATAGCTTCTCCCGCTCTGGATGGAGCGGGAGGGCTTGTCAGACTTTTACGGACTAAAACCCGTGTTCCTTCAGTTTCCTGTGTGCCAGGGGCCACGGTATCCATTTCGAACAACACGTGAAAAGGACCGAACATATAATGATGTTCGCTTTTTCACGACTACACTACTGAACGTTTTGTTTTATCACACGTAATGTACGAGTAGTTATAGTGATGATAGTGTGATGAGAGGTAATATTTGAATATCTTGGAATTTGTTAAAATACACGATTTATTTGACAGGATTAAGCTCGATTTAAAAAGTGTTATGTTTTGTAACCATTTTAGTTTATCATCCTTGTATTCATCGCTCAAAAATGGCACATGAAAAATATCACCATTCTTATATGTCTGAGCGTAGAATGTGAGAGATTCTATACAGCAATGAGAGATGTCCAGGTTACCTGTGTAATGCTCATGAAGTCAAGGAATTGTTCTGGTAAATAGTATATCTATTTCAATATTTTTCTAAAAGATATGCAAACAGAAATTTTGGTTCGGATTGGCCGGTGTGGACAAAAACAAAACGTTACCTAAATATTTTCTTGATCTACGGAAACCTGGCTAACTTTTAAAGCATGTTCTTTTAATGTTGCAGATCCAGAAAGAAGAGTTTGCAGGAACATCCAACGTGTACAGAAGGCATCATTCAAGAAGATGAGCGCGTATGGTTTCTTTATTATAGACGCCGAGCTACCTCTACAGTTGACAAGTTTTATCACTTCGTATACTATTGTTTTATTAGAGTTTGTTTATCTGTAATACACAGGCTCATTCAAGGCAAGGCTCAAGGCATTCTTGTTAGAAAAATGTCTCTACTCAGTAGATGATTTATAATAGTCTAATGCTCTTATAACTGACATGTCTATGTTGTTGTACCTATTGTGTTCCGTGTTCATCTGACTTTAGTTTTTGATTAATGTTTACTTTATTGACATGTGGTTTATTATTTTATTTTAATTTAATATTCTTTTATCAAATTTTTTATTTTTGATATATTGCATGTATTTTGTTATATTTGTATTACTGTTTTGTTTCATGCTGGATTATATTCGAACGCAATGTGAATTGTTACTGAAATAAATTGAATTGAATTGAATATGAATATTGTCATAAAGACACTTTTCGTTGAAATTTACTCAAATATACTAAGAATAGATCAATCCATTTAGGTTTTCATTAATTTCGTGTTTGTATTTGAATATTATGGACAGATCGACCCAATTATTGATTTCGGGATTCTCATGTGTAGTGAAATGGTAATAATGTAATATTTACGAACTCTTTTTAAAAGTGTTTTAATATCACTGTAATTTGAAGACTCCTCGGCTGGAGAATAAAGTAGTTGAACAATTATAAAGAAATTATATACTTCATCATCATCATCATCATCATTTCAGCCGAAAAACGTCCACTGCTGGACATAGGCCTCCCCCAAAAGGGGGCTTTTGCCATAATCGCCACGCTTGGCAGGCGGGTTGGCGATCGCAGTTTGGTGGTAAATAGCATAGAGAACGCTGCTGCCCATTCTCCAATAAGTCCCTTAGTCGCCTTCTACGATACCCACGGGAAGAAATGGGATGGTGCTATACTTTTACGTCCGGGACCACACGGAACATATACTTCATATAGAAACGTATATACGATTGCATATAGAAATTCAGTTCATTAACAAAATTTTATCAAGTGGTTAGGTTCGACTTAACCAAGGTCCTATTCACTAGACCACAACCACACCACGTTGCAGCGAGAAAATGTGGGAAACAGTGGTTACGTCTTGCTGGTGTTGCGTTGTGGCTACGATCTGACCTTGATATGGTCGATATCGCCCACACGGTTAATTTTGCTCTCTACCGGCGGTAGCGGACTGACGATGTAAACAGTGCACTCTCAATGGTTTACGGCAAATAACCTAGTTCTCAATGCCAAGAAAACGAAATGTGTAAAGTTTTCCTTACCGAAAGTCAGCTGCCGATCCCCCCAGCAGAACGCCATTAGACAATACTGTCAAAATAAGCAAAGTATACTAATCTAGCTGTGGCAACATCGGTGACCTGCCTTATTTTCCTTACTGCGTAAGCAGCTGAGCCTATTCTACTTGAAAGAGCTCTATGTGGGCACCCCATTACAATTTTGAATCTAAACTAATTGACAATGACGTGCAACCTACAGTACATGGTTTTAGCAATTATGAGTTTTAAATGTTTCATCATCATCATCATTATTTCAGCCGATAGACGTCAACTGCTGGACATAGGCCTCCCCCAGGCTCCTCCACTTCGACCGGTCTTGTGTTTCCCACATGCAGCGGATACCCGCGGCCTTCACAAGGTCATCGGTCCACCTTGTGGGATGCCTTCCCACTCTACGTCTTCCGGTACGCGGTCGCCACTCCAGAACCTTTCGGCCTTATCGGCCATCTGTTCTGCGAGCAATGTGTCCTGCCCACTGCCACTTAAGTTTGGCAATTCTTCGGGCTATGTCGGTTGCCTTGGTTCTCCTGCGGATCTCTTCATTGAATGTTTATCGTATATTTTTTTCGAATTCTTACTTTAATTTGAATGTCACTTTAGCGTCAATATTAACCTTCATACAATTTACTAAAACATAGAACTGATCCTTATGTTATTTTTTCGAATTTTAAACATTAATAATTCTCACCATAATCATTTAACAGCAGGCTAAAACGGTAGTCAACCTAAGGTTTAAGATTTCTAAAATATAACAAAACAAACCATTACACTAAACTTGTTATTGTTTCCACCAGAAGTATAACTAAATAATCATCAAGAAAACAAAGTTCAAAGAATTTTAATCCTTTAAATTGCTCACTTATTTTATTGTCCTCATTGAAATATATTATGTAAGATAATAATATCTATTATTCCCAACGAAAAGATACGTAAAATTTTTTAGTTCTTGAGTGCGACGTGATCGATTAAGTGCTTTTATTATAATTGGAATATTAAGTTAAGCATTACCATTAACAACGATACGGGCGTTCATAAAACAACATTATAATAAGAACGCTAATACTAAGTACTTTTTATTTTGTTTTAAATGATAAAAGTCTCATTAACTATAATTTTAAAACGGGTTGAAACGTTGTTAATTATGTGGTCTAAGCTAATGAACATATTCCGAAAGAAAAAAACGGAAACAGACTGGTCATTGTTTCCACCAGAAGTGTTATTGAATAATAGGTCTGTTATATTTTTTGGTAGGCTATCAGTCTATTTTTTATCCTGGAGTATAGGAACTCATTAGCAAGAAATTGTCATCTTCAGAAACCAAACCACTTTTCCACTTTGGATTTGTTTTTGAAGTTCGTTGTATTTTTGTAAAATGTTTTTTTTACTGTGGTACTGTAGAGGTTGTTCGCTTCACGAGGAACCTCACGCACTTGCTGGCAGCCAATAGTTAGGCTGTGTCTATGTTCGAATAATCGAAAAGTTTTTATCTTTAGAATGTCAAATAATTTTACTTAGGTTTTGTTGCGGAAGCTTCACTCGATTGTCAGGCGCAATACTGTGATGAGCTAATTCCTTATTAAAGGTGGAGTCCCACCGTTAAAAGATCACTAAATATTTTATTTATGTACACCATAACGGTACCTTGAGAGCTCAGTAGAGCTCTCACAGTACCTAGCTCACACAAATTCGTGTATTGTACTACTTCATATTGATACTCAGCTACTTTTTTTCATATACCGTATGAAAACCTAGTCTCAATATAGGTATATCGTTCGTGATTGAAGTTTTCCATTGCAATGTGGTTTCTTCACAGTACATGTTCAGTTTACCGCGGAATGTAACCAACCAGTAATTTTCTATTGATTCAGAAAACGATAATATTCATTCATCACTTCTATCGATCACAGTGGTTAACTTGAAACTAGCTCTGCATAAAATAAACTTTTTTAATTCAAACTGAAAACCAATTTGATTTCAAAAAGTTGTTATGATTGAAACTAATAAAAAATTATAAAATATTGCATTCTTTGTCACTCAAAACACCACATCAATTATTATAATATTACAATTTCACCTCTTTTATATTTGAAATTCTTTAAGTGTCACTAATCAACCACCAGTGGATGTGATTTTTGCAACATTATAATTAAATAGTTATCTTAACTTTTTGAAACAACAGAGACACAGTTAGTTCTGTGACAACACATTATTAACATTATTATGTTATTTTTTTTTTCTTGGTTGGGAAATCATCAAATAACTTCTCCCGCTCTGAGTGGAGCAGGAGGGCGTGTCAGACTTTTACTGACTAAAATCCACCCGTGTTCCCTGAGTGGCCTGTGTGCCAAGGGTGGCGGTATCTCTTTCGAACAACCCGCACCCCTGGCAGGCATCGGCCCTTGCGGGCTCCATGAGGTTGTGCTGACATCGCTTTGAGGCGAGCGTGGAACACAACGCGCCGTCAACCTGGGCTTGGTCTTTATCAGAGAGCAAGCTACCAGACGGCGGACGGCGAGTAATAGGTATTCGCCGTCCGCAAGGCCACGCCTGTGGTGGCCGGGAATCAGCCTGGGATTCCCGATGCCTAGGGCGTCTCCTGCGGAGGCTAGGGCCGTGAGGGCGCATATACTGCCTCTCCCTCACGTGCAGGTGCGGAGGTGAGGGCTACCCATGCACTCTCGCTCCGTACCATGGCCTGGACTAGGGCCTGACGCGAGAGATCGCTTCCACGAGGACACGGCGGTGCTCCGCCCAAGCCGGACAGACCTCTACCTTAATGCTCCATCGTGTCCTCAGGGCGATCTTCGCAATAGAAACACACGGGCGTTTCCTTCCGCCTTATTCGAAACAGGAATCTCCCGAAACAGCCGTGTCCGGGGAGGACCTGCGTCATGCAGAAGGTGAGGACGCCATGCCGCCTCTCAAGCCAAACATTATTATGGTTAAGATGGTCCAGGATGATGATGATGATGATGATGATGATGATGATGATGATGATGATGATGAAGGGACTCCCTTTTCCGCACGTAGACATTCGGTTCGTTGTGCGTGGGGATTCTGGCTAACAGAGTCAGCCTAGCTCCGCCCAAAAGCACAGAAGCTTCCTGGGAGCTTCACAGGCTTCGCGGAGCGACCTCACTGTTCCGAGGATTTCTTCACGTTGAGAAGCCACGGCCTCGCATTCCAGGATGACGTGGGCGGCTGATTCCTCGGCGTCAAGGCAGCCCCTGCAAAGCGGGCTGTCTGTGGCGCCTATGTTAAAAAGGTATTTGTTAAGTGTGTTATGGCCCGTAATTGTTCCTATTATTATTCTAAGGTTATTTCTACTCAGGCTGAGAAGTTTTTTGGTTAGTCGCGGGTGTACAATCGGTAAAGCCAATTTTGACTGTCTACAGTCTGTTGCCCGTGACCATCTGTTGTTATGGAGTTTTGTCGACCTTTGGCGAATCCACGCACGAAATTGTGAGAAAGGCAGGGGAAGAAGTGGGTACGGGCCTAGCACTTTCATATCAGAGCCTCTCTTCGCAAGTTCATCTGCTGCATAATTGCCTAAAGATCCACTGTGCCCTTTGATTCACTGGAGTGCAATACGATTGGACGTCGATAAGCTCTCCAGGGCTAGATGGCACTCAAAAATTAGTTTGTTTTTAGTTTGTTTGTTTTCCAAAGCTTTGAGCACAGATAGGCTGTGGTAGTACAGGTCAAGGGCTATCTCCATGGCTGCTGTTGGGGTGGATCTCATGCAACCAGTGGTAGCTGAACAGGCCAGTCATTGGAAGCGTTGTAGTCTGGTAATGGTGGTCGAGAATTCGGTCCTTGTCCACCAAACCAGAGCGCCATAAGCCAACATTGGCCTGATTACTGATTTGTATAACCACAGAGTGATCTTCGGAGAAAGCCCCCATGTTTTCCCTAACATTTTTTTATATTGGTAGAGTGCAATGGTGCTTTTATTAAGTTTGTAGTCAAGATGCTTGTTCCAGAGCAGTTTGCTGTCAAGGATCACCCCCAAGTACTTGACTTCGTCTTTAAGTGTTAGTTCTGTGATGAAAAGTTTTGGAAGCCTGTGGGGTCCAAGAGTTCTTTTGTTGGTGAACATTATTAGTTCTGTTTTCGAGGGGTTAACCGACAAAACGTGCTTCGCGCACCAACTCTCGATTATTTTGAAGGCCCTTCTCATGAGATCACATAAGATGCCCTCAAATTTCCCCGAAAGCAGAATTGCTAAATCGTCCGCGTAACCTACCGAGTAAAGACTGCTGGCGTTGAGCTCTACGATGAGCTCATTAACGACTAAGTTCCACAGTAGTGGTGACAGCACCCCACCCTGTGGGCAGCCTCTGCTCACGATTCCTCGTGTGGTGGTGTTCACGGTAAACTGAATAGCACGGTATTTTAACATGTTATTTATCCATTCTATGAGCGTTCGCGCAACACCTTGCGTGGCAAGTGCCTGTTCGATGCTGGCGAAATTAGTTTTGTCGAAAGCGCCCTCTATATCAATGAAGGCGCCTACGGTTGGGTTTTCGGCTTTGAGAGCATGTCCTATGCGTGAAACTACGCCATGGAGTGTTGATTTGGGCACGCCACGATTGCGGCGGTAAGTCCCCTCTTTGAGGAGTGGTTTGAGAGGTGGCATGGCGTCCTCACCTACCGCCTGACGCAGGTCCTCACCGGACACGGTTGTTTCGGGAGGTTCCTGTTTCGGATAGGGCGGGAGGAAACGCCCGGGTGTTTCCACTGCGAAGATCGCCCTGAGGAAACGGTGGAGCACACGGTGGCGGTCTGCCCTGCTTGGGCGGAGCACCGCCTTGTGCTCGTGGAGGCGATCGGCGGCGGCGATCTCTCGCGTCCGGCCCTGGTCCAGGCCATGGTACGGAGCGAGAGGGCATGGGGAGCCGTCACCTCCTTCAGCGAAGCAGTGATGCTCGCGAAGAGGGAGGCGGCGCACGTGAGGGAGAGGAAATCCACCGTAGGCATGGGCTTGCGGACGGCAAGTAATGGGTAGCTCGCTGTCCGGTAAGGACCAAGCCCAAGTCGACGGCGCGTTGTGTTCCACGCACGCCTCAAAGAGATGTCAGCACAAAAAGTGATGGGGCCCGCAAACGTTGATGCCTGCCAGGGGTGCGGGTTTGTTCGAAAGAGACACCACAGCCCCTGGCATACGGGCTACTGAAGGAACACGGGTGGGTTTTAGTCAGTAAAAGTCTGACACGCCCTCCTGCTCCACCCAGAGCTGGAGAAGTTATTTGATGATTTCCCACCCAAAAAAAATAAAAAAATGGAGTGCTGATTCAGTTGATTTGCCTGCACAGTATGCGTGTTGATTGGGATGGTCCAGGATCTTATGCAGGTTAATTATTAAGTCTTGCTATTTGCGATGAACACGCAATGGTTCTAAATTGATCTTTAAAAGGCGTTCGGGATAGTTTTGCAGCATTCTAGAGAAGCTGTACTGGTGCGAAACCCGCAACACATTTTCTTTGCACACTCTCAATTCTTTCAGAGTGTACTGCGTAACGTAGTGACAGAATTATCGAACAATATTCCACTATTCTTCTTACTAGGCTCTTATAAAGTATTGTGAAGATTTGAGTATTTTTTATCCCTTTGGTAGACCTAGATAAAACAGAGAAGTTTCAACGTTCTGATCGTCGTAGTATGCTGCATCGTTTATGAGCTCTAAAAGTTATGTAGATGTTCATCAATCAAGACGCCAAGACCTACGGCTACGTGCTTTCGTTCTAACAAACTGACCCTCGAGTTTCTAGTCAAAGGTGTTATTTATACATTTTATTTCGTGAAAGGAAAAAATGCTTTGTTAGAAAAAAGCATGCTTTTACGTTTAACTTCATCCGATTTAGAATAATTCAGGGTTTATTATAAGTTTCTTTATTTTTATGTACAGAAGATTCCTGTAAGTGAATGAGAACGCCAGTGATATCAAATAACATTTATTTAATGAATCTATTTTTCTTATTAATGTAAAATCAATTTTGTGGAAAAGCAAACAGCAAGAGCATAATAGTATAGTGAGCAAGAAGTGATATTAACCTTAATGGAAGACAAATATCTATGTAGAACAGGCCACAGGCACTCATCTTGTTGAATGACGCGCGGTGCATCCGTAGGATGTTCTTACATAACTTCTTTTGTTCATCTGTAATCATAGCAAAGGAATTGGGTGCTGAACTAAGTAACATCAGATAGTCTAATATATTCTACTATACCCATTTACGAAAACTCTACGTCGAAATAATAAAGAACGATAACAATTTGATGTTATACTTTACTCAATCCAAAAAAACTAATTCACCTGAATGGTCTGATTCCAAAATGAGTAAACAAGTATTCTGTGCATTGGTGACGGCTTTATAAAATGCGTCGAGCTGTAGAATGAGTAAGAGTGGTAAGGCCCAGCATTTTATTACCCAGGTGATATAAAACGTGGAGATCAAAGGATTATCCCGCTAGAAGTAATAAAAATAACAGATAATTAGTTTAAGCCACAATGATTTAAACATTTATTAAAAGATATACAAGGTAAAGATCTTTTAATTGATCTCTGTAGAGATACCGGGTTTCTACCGTGTAGGTGAGTATTGGTTGAACTAAGGCCGTGTAAACTCATATTTTAGTTTGCAGTTTCAGTTTGTGCGATGTCCACACATGTTTTTTAAGGTTCTAAAAGGTCATCCAGCGCATCAATTTGTGGACCAGAACCCATCGTGCTCATCGCCTTCAATCAGCTACGCAGGTGGCTACAGGGCTTCATCCACACACAAGTAGAGAACTGGTGGACCTCGACACCAGGCTGCAGGCAGTCAGCCTACTACGCCTGGACTTACGGGGCACTGCCCGCTACTAGGTAGAACAGATATTCCTCTAGGCGGGGCTACCCAGAGTTACCCAGGGTTACCCAGATCTTACACGGATATTCTCAACAGACCAGGAGATTTAATCAACTTCTAGCAGGAGGTGGGCTTGTTGGAATAATCCGTAACGGCCCCCAAGGCCCACGCACCTTGGTCCACTTGGGACTAAGTGCGGAATCCCAACCCTGTAACATAGAACATAGACACCGCTGCCGATGTATAACCGCAGGAAATGTAGGCGCTTACCAGTGGTAGGTTATATTTGTGTAAATTGCTAAACTAAACTTTGGCCGTAGCAGGTAAAGGACGTTACTCAAGAAGCAAAAAAGGCAACATTAGCATTCAATTTAATTATCAGCCTAAAATTTCACGTTCCTGTTTCACAGGTGTTCTGTAAGTGAGAGGGACTGAGCCGTGTCCTCATAGTATTAAATCGAATACAGTGGCAAATTGGTAGAATACGTAACAGCGTTGTGATAGTTTGCACTGCGTGGTAACGTCGCTTTTCAATGATAGAGGATTTTTAACCGACTTAAAAAAGAAGGTGTATTAAAAAAATGTATGTTTGGGCATAAATCCGTCATATATGTCTATATATGGAGTTTGAAAGGTTCCCGGCCACCGTAGGCGTGGGCTTGCGGACGGTGAATAATGGGTAGCTCGCTGTCCGGTAAGGACCGAGCCCGGTTCGACGGTGCGTTGTTTTCCACACGCCGATGCCTAGCAAGGGTACGGGTTGTTCGAAAGGGATACCGCGGCCCCTGGCACACAGGCAATTGAGCGAACTCGGGTGGGTTTTAGTCAGTAAAAGTCTGACACGCCCTCCTGCTCCACCCAGAGCGGGAGAAGTTATTTGATGATTTCCCACCAAAAAAAAAACCGCGATTGCTGCTATCTCTTATATAATGCATGGTTTTGACCAAGGATAATGAAATATCGAAAAAATTACTTTAATTTCGGAAGGCAGGGACAAAAAATTTAAATACATATCCAAAGTTACCGACATCCGAAATTCAAGTTTTACCGGAAGTCGGTTGATTTGTTTTTGGAAATAGATTTTCAGTTCATTGAATTTGACTATTGACCTTGTGGTCCAATTCTACTGTGTTCAAACATGCTCAAAATTAAAACTTTAGTTTTTGTCCTAATTATAACCAATTTTCGTTCAGTTTTGTAAATCGTCAGAAAGAGCGATACCGCCGGGTACGTTGATTCATTTATTGCATATATGTCTATTCCATAATGTACAAAAAGAATATTAGTAATGCATTATATCAACCTATGTGTCAAGAACATTACTATCCAACGTACTTAACGGATTTCTTGACGGAGAAAAAATCTGATTTCTGTCAGAAAATCACAAGAACATTAACGGAATCTCAAAACTGTTGCTGGCACAACAATGTATTTTCTGTTCATGAGATTCTATTTATTTATTTATTATTAAGCTTCTCAACAATGAGTACACTGTTACTATAAAGTTTAAAAATTACAAACTTATGTCTAAGCGCCTCATTACTTACAGAAAAGCACCGCATCCACTACATTATGCGCAGATATAGTAACACAGTAAATTAATACTGTTGGGTGTGATGCCCAACAGTGAAAATGTTATATACTTGTTATATAAGTTTGTTATGTAAAATGAGTAGACGAATTTATCCCTTGATGGATTTATTGCCACTGAATATATTTAAATAATTGTTACACTTAAATACTATGTTAGAGGAATGCACAGCTAAACAACATTGATATGCATGTATAAGTGATTTACAAACTGTCACAAAGGTCAATGAACAGCATAGGTCGTACATGTTGCCCACTCACAAAAGGTAACTGTAAACAATGTTATGTTAATTCAAAGTGTTAAAAAGGATATAAAATGTAAATAAAATAATCGAATCTGAGCCTTATACTATTAAATCACAACGCGCAATAGGCGACGTTGCTTTGTTGAGTGTACGTGCACTCGATAAGTGCGCTACGCTGCTGTCGTCTGTGACGTCAAACACAGCTGCGTTGTCCACGATGCTTGCAGTCGACTTCCTTCGTGGCGCTGGATTGGGAACCGGTGGTCCCTCAGGTTTCTCTTGGCTCGTGCAATGTTTACGAAGTCGGTGTTTTGCGATCGCTTCTTCTGATCTTCGTAGCACGTTGTATTCGGCTTCTATTATAGTTGTCTGATTTTTGGACAAAAGGGCCAGGTATTTCTCATTTTCTTTGATGAGTTGTATATCCCCTTGGTATTGTTCTGCGAATTGGTCATCTAATACTCCGAACAATACTTCTCATATTCACCCGACCTTGTCGATTCAGCAACATACGGTTGTAGTGGTCGAGTTCAGCGAACGCGTGTTGTAATTGTAATAAGATAACGTCACAATGGTGCCGATTCTGTTGTACACCGAACTAAACTAACTAAACTATAACTAAAATTCCTTACTTTTTACTATGAGAATCTAAACGCTATTCTGCAAAAAAATATCTCTAAATTTAAAAACTATTTTGACACAACTAAAATCGAATTTGACAATCGCGACTCGCACGTGGTATGTTTTGGCTTCGCAACGTGGTACTTGTTTGCCCTACCCCGTGTTTTTTTTTAGAGCCAGCAGCGCGCCGGGGTCGGCAGCCTCGACGTGATTTATATGGAATTTTCATGGAAAATGTGAAAAATTATTATCCACATGTTGAGTTTTAGAGGTGTTTGGGGTTTTATAAAGGGGGTCGAAATTTTCATTATTTTTGCGATAGGACACACCGTTTTCGAGATATAAGCAAAAGAAAAGAAAAAAATACAGTACTATTTTTGCACCAGAAGTCGAGGTGTCGGTGTGAATTTTAGTTCTTGACAACTAATTTTATTCCACACCTATTTAATCGCGATTAAAAATAGTCAGATTTAGTTCGACAACCAAAATTTTAGGTTGAATACAATAATGAAATTGACAGCAACAGAATAGCAAAATTACCATTTTCACTAAACTAATAATTCAGTGCAATCTTAGTGCTGTCAAACTAAAATATAGTTAAGTTGTGTCACTTTAGTCAATTTCAGAATAGGATATCGTCGTTTGACAGAAATAAACTAAATTTTGGTGATTTTTAGTCTAGTTTAGAGAATTTTGTGACAACAGAATCGGCACCATTGTGTCTTCTGTTTTAGTTTTGAACATATGTTTTCGAGATGATCGTTGAATTTGGTGAACACTGCAGTACCATGCCAGTAGGGTTTGACGTCGTAGTATACAACTATCTTCCACTAGTCGCGAATTAATTTAATGTTAGCTGCTTTTTCGAAATATAGGCCTTGTTGCAATCCGATAAAGTTTGTTCTGTTTGTTGTCGCGCTTCTTAGACTGAGTAGGTATAGCAGGGTCATTACTAATCCGATCACGTTGATTTTTTTTTGTCTTGACTGTTTGTTGACGTTTTGTTGTGGTCGCGTTTGTAGCTTGTTTTGTTTGCCCATTTTCGGTTTTTTGTGCAATAGAGTTTTCCTTGCTGTCTATTGTTAAAATAGATAGGTTTGTTATGGGTCTCTTTATGGAGCCGTATCTTGTTTTCAGGGTCACTACACGAACATATCCGTCGTTCCTTGGGTGAAGATCTGTTACCCTGCCCATCAACCATTTTCCTGCGGGCCGCTGGTCATCATGTACAACAACCAAGTCACCAATCTTTATGTTGTTCTGAAGTTTCTGCCACTTTGTTCTTGCTAACAGGTAATCAGGTACTCGTTTTTCCACTTCTTCCAGATTTCTGAGTATATTTTTCTAGTGAGCTCCCATCTTGTTCGGGCGTCTTCTCTTGTTTCGATGACGGTCACTCCTGACCTCCCTGTTAGAAAGTGTGCTGGCGTCAGACAGTCAAGGTCTTCTACATTTTCAATCAGCGCAAATAGAGGTCTGGAGTTTGGACATGCTTCTAGCTTTGTTAAGATTGTGGTGAACTCCTCGAATGTTAACTTTTGCTCACCCACCACTCGTTTTAAATGATGTTTCAAGCTTCTTACGGCTCGTCCCCACAATCCGCCCGCCGAGGGCCATACAGGACCGTTGAAATGCCACTGTATGAACATCGCAGTGACTTCCTTCTGTAGTTGTTCGTTCCTGTAGGTTTTCTCTATTTCCCCGTATTGTTCCATGAGCAGTCGATTAGCGCCGACAAAATTTGTGCCATTATCGCTGTACATATGGCGGGGGGCACCTCTCCTTGCTGCCATTCTGTTAAGAGCTGCCAAAAATGCCGAGCTTGTAAGATCAGAGACCAACTCAATGTGCACTGCCTTTGTCACCATGCAAACAAAGATGGCCATGTAGCCTTTCGTGGTCCCTCTTCCGTTATTCATCTTAACATCGACGAATCCCGTGTAGTCCACTCCTGTATGGTAGAATGGCGGGGCAGGGTTTACTCTTGCGGTCGGCACTTCACCCATGATTTGTTGTTGTTTGGTTTTACTGAATTTTTGGCACGTTACGCATTTTCTGACTTGCATTTTTGTGACTCGCACGCCACCGATGATTCAGTATTTTTGGCGAAGGTGCGACAGTGTAAGTCGCGGTCCCTCGTGAAACGTCATTTCGTGAGCTTGATCGATGAGCAAATGCGTTAGGAGGCTGTCGCGAGGGATGATCATTGGATGCTACATCTCTTCAGTTAGTGTGGCGTTGTTCAATCTTCCTCCGACTCAAAGCAAGCCTTCATGATCAATATAAGGATTGAGAGGCAGTAACTTGCTATTTGATTTCACACTGCCTTGTTTACGTAACTGACTCATATCCGTTTCAAATACATTTTTTTGTGTTCTTTTCACTATTGCCTTAGTTGCACTGTTCAATTCTTGCAACGTAAGGTAACTTGGTAATTGTTTCGAGTCCAATGTTCGACTTATTAAGTGCAATGCTCTGTGTATCCATGCGACTATTCGGATGACACGATTAATAGAACTATGTTTTTGCAATAATTGTTCGATAATGTTGATGGTTTCTGTGTTTGTTTGGACAGCATTGACTTGTTTCATTGCCATTGACTTGTTTCATTTGATGTATAGACCTGTTTGGCTAGAGTCCTCGTTTCAGGGGATGATAGCCAAGTAGGACCTTGCCACCACAGTTTGTTTTCGTTAAATTGACCGGCGCACTGGCCTCGACTTGCGGCGTCAGCGGGATTTTCACATGACTTGACGTAATGCCAACAGGAACGCGGTATTACTGTGTTGATTTGTTGGACTCGATTCTCTACATATGTTTTCCATCGTGATGGGTCACCTTGTATCCAACCCAGGACCACCATAGAATCGGTCCAGCCATAGACTTGAAGGTCATGTTGATGTAATGATTTCTTAACCTTTTGCATTAGTTTGCATAGTAGGTGCGCTCCATTTAATTCGAGTTTAGGCAATGTTGTTGCTTTTTTGTGCGGTACAATTTTCGATTTTGCAGCGACAAGTCTAACTTCTGTTGATTGGTGAACCCGTGCTTAAATAACACACGCATAGGCATCCAAGGACGCGTCACTGAAACCATGTAGTTCTATGGTCTGTCTTCCGTCACATCTGAGCCATCTTGGTACTTCACACAAGTTTATCATCTTTATGTCTGCTTGTATTTTGCACCATTCTTTGTGTATGTTGTCGGGAACTTTGTCGTCCCATTATTTTTTGACCTCCCACACTTTTTGGAATAGTAATTTTAATTGTGTTGATATAGGAGCCAGCCAGCCAAGTGGGTCAAACAGTTTTGATATTTCAGCTAATAGGCTGCGTTTTGTATATTTTTTGTTTACGCTAGAAATCGCACATTGGAATGTAAATTTGTCCTCTCCCGAATTCCAGCATAGGCCTAATGTTTTTGATGTTTGATCTGTTTTGAATTTGAAGACAGTGTTTTCATTGCTAAGTTCAGTTGTTGCATTTTCAAAGAGTGCCGGTTCGTTTGATGACCATTTCCTCAGGTTGAACCCTCCACTCTGGAGTCTTGTTTTAGGTCCGAAATTAGCTTCTGTCCTTGTTCAATGGTGTGCGATCCGTGAACAAGATCATCGACGTAAAATGACTCCTCCACTACCTTTGAAGCTTCCGGGAAATTTTGACGCTCGTCCTCCGCCAGTCTTCGTAGTGTCATTATGGCCAGGAACGGCGCTGCTTTGGTGCCATAAGTTACTGTAGCCAGCTGATATGAGATTAGATGTTATTCCGGTGATTCTCGCCAGACAATCTGTTGTAGGCTTTGGTCACAGTGGGCCACTAAAATTTGCCTGTACATCTTTTCAATATTAGCTGTGTACGCGTACTTGTATTGCCTCCACTGTAGTAATGTTGTTTGTAAATCTTGTTGTAGGTTTGGGCCCTTGTACATGAGATCGTGTAAACTCCAACCAGTAGTCGTTTTTGCGGATGCATTAAACATCACCCTGTACTTGGTGGTTGTTGACTCAGCGCGTTCGACGCCGTGGTGCGGTAAATAGCAGCCGAGTGTCTGGTTACATGTTGATTGCTGCATATGGCCTAAGTCAATGTACTCTGCTATAAATTCTTATTATGTTTTTGCTAAATGTTGTTGTTTTCCTAATCTTCGTTCTAGCGTTTTGAATTGGGCAATGGCCATCTGTTTGGAAGCGCCCAGTTCAAAACGCTAGAACGAAGATTGGTGTTGTTTTTTCTCGATAAGCTCCGGACCACATCTTAGTGTATAATGCTTTCTTCATATCGAAGTATTGGTTTTCGAATCTTGTATAGCGCTCTTCATATACTGCGTTCTTGTCCCCGTTGAGTTCTCACTCGATTTCCCAATGGAGACTGTCAATAGCAGACCAACGTGTTTGTAACGTTTGCAAAGCATCCTGGAATTCCCATTTTTCTGTGATAAATTCCACTTGAATATTGGCAACCGCTCTTATACACGCTTTGAAGTTCGCTGATTGTTTGCGCAAGAGATCGTCCAGTTTACTGTTAGATCCTGCGTCCCTCTTGTTAGGGCTTTGTTGTTGCCGAGGAGGTGATTGATCCCTGTTGTTGCTCTCAGCTGTGTTGCTGGTTTCTTCTTCCTCCACGCTGTCTTGTTGTTCTTGTAATTTCTTGCTCGATGTACTTGCTTGGTCTTGTTCAGAGGTATTTTCGAACGGTGTTGGTTGCACTGCCGGTCCCCCTGCGGACCGTTTGTGCGTCGACAGTTCCTGACTTTGCTGGAGAATTAACCCCTTGACTTCTTTATAACATCTCAGTGCTGTGTTATATAGTTCGCTTGTAAAGTAAGGATGACCCGCACTTACTTCTGTAGACAGGCGATCATTGTTGAACTCGAATTCACTCCATAAGTTTTCGAGCATTTGCATACGCCGTTTGAAGTAGTCCAAATTCTTCCTGTCCCAGCCATCCTGCTTGATGTTGATGCCGACTTTCTTGATGTTTTCGTAAAGTTCACGCTGATTCTCGTAAGTATTTGCTGCTGATGCCATGTTGCCAAACTTTCCGATGAATTGACGAACTTTGCTTTGAGAAGTAGGCTGTTGCTCCACACTTCTGGTTCTTGATATTTTGCAACCTTTCTCTTGTACGATAACCGCCTTCTCAATTGGTTACTGGGGTGACGCGCTAGTTAGAGACCAGTCCAACCGATTCGCGACCGTAAATAATAGGTCTTTACCTATGAAATTGCCGTTTTGTATGAAAAAATTTAAACGAATTTTTTTCATGAATTTTTTATTTGTATTAATCGAAATAATCACCCATGCAATCAATGCATCTTTGCCATCGCAGTGGCAGTTTATTGATGCCCTTCTTAAAGAAATCAGCTGGACGGGAGGCAACAAATTCTTCAAAGGCATTTTGTACTGCCTCTCGGGTATTAATTTTTTTTTCCCGCCAAGAAGTTATCCAAATTCTGGAAAAAGTAGTAGTCTGTAGGCGCAAGGTCTGGTGAGTAGGGCGGATGACGGAGAGCTTCCAACCCCAGTTCTTGCAACTTGGAGACCGTCTGCTGTGCAGTATGAGGTCGCGCGTTGTCGTGCAGGAGCAGCGGAGACGAGCGATTGACCAATGCTGGTTGGAGATGCGCCAGCTTCTCCATCATTGTGTTCAGTTCTTCACAGTACACATCTGCAGTAATGCTCACCCCGTTTGGTAAGAAGCTGTGATGAATCACACCGGCGCTAGACCACCAAACAGTGACCATCACTTTTCTAGGGGTAAGTTTTCGTTTAGGGCATTGTTTAGGTGCTGAACCAGGATCCAACCAACTTGCTGAGCGCTTACGGTTATCAAACAGAATCCATTTTTCATCGCAGGTAACAATGCGGTTCAAAATTCCTTCATTTGTGTGTCTGTTGAGCAGTGCAAGGCACGTCTCGACGCGTACTTCGCGCTGGCGATCATTGAGTTCGTGGGGCACCCATTTGTCAAGCTTTTTTACCTTGCCAATTTGACGCAAATGGACCAATATTGTTTTGACGCTAACGTCGAAAGCTGCTGCTAATTCAGCCGTAGATTGTGTATCATCAGCTTCCACAATCGCCTTTAATTCGTCATTGTCGACTAAAGTCTTCGGACGACCGCGAGGTTCATTTTTCAGGTCGAAATTTCCAGAACGGAAGCGAGCAAACCAATAACAGGTGGTGCGTTGGTTTGTAGTGTTAGCTCCGTAAACGTCGTTGATGTTGCGTGCCGCTTGTGCCGCGTTGCTGCCACGACGGTACTCATATTCCATAATTACTCGAATTTTTAACGTATCCATGATGACGAAAAAGATTGAAATGCGATGAAAATGTAACACTAATCAATAAAGAAATGACTACTTTTAGAAAAAAAAATCCATGTTTTTAAAATAAAATTAATTTGAAATTAGAATTCTTAGCCAAACAAAAATTATTTTGATTTGAAATGGCCAGTACTGCAGAACGGCAATTTCATAGGTAAAGACCTAATATATAAATCACACAACACTTAATTGCTCGAAGGACCAAATGATGGGTGTGATACCCAACAGTGAAAATGTTATATACTTGTTATGTAAGTTTGTTATGTAAAATGAGTAGACGAATTTATCCCTTGATGGATTTATTGCCACTGAATATTTTTACATAATTGTTACATTTAAATACTATGTTAGAGGAATGCACAGCTAAACAACATTGATGTGATGTATAAGTGATTTACAAACTGTCACAAAGGTCAATGTACAGCATAGCTCGTACAAATACATAAATCGAAAAAAGTTAAATTATGCTATTAAACGCTAAATTGATAACAAAATATTAGGATTAAATAAAATAATAAGTAAAACAAAAAACATGCATTAAATAAAATTGAATTAGACTGGGTTATATTATTTTTCATAAAATTCATTTTAACAATTTTTATATGATTTTAATATGATTAGGTTAGTACTTGAACAAGACTAGAGACATCCTTTAATGGCTAGCGCTTTTTTTAGGGCAGGTACTGATGAGTGGAAGAGGTCTATTCCCATTTCGTGCCCTTTGTATACAGCATACATTCTAGATAGTGGACAGTATTGCCTTAAGTTGGTATGACATCTTGGCATGCAGAAAAGCCTCCTATTAGAATTTCTTGGCAGATTACGTGGCACATGGAATAACACCCTACTGAGCAAATCGGAACAGTTCAGAGAGCCCGTTACTAGCTATGTATACCTATAATAATTTCACCAAGTACTTACCATATATTTAAAATTGTATTTGCAGAATAGTATCACAACTTCAACATTAATCAAACCTTTACAGAATGCCTCTATGGTTCGATACAAAATCTGAAAGTAATAAAATAATGCATTAAATTGAGAATAGCTTCTGTGGCATCTGGAATTCTAGAAAACCTGTCTAGACACGAAATGAAAATAAAATCTTGCCAAGAATACATAGTTGCAATAAAAGCTCACATCAAGCTGGTTTAAATTTCAAACAAGGGGAAAACAAACTTTATTAGGGGCAATCAATCTACATATTTTAATCATTAATGCTGCTACAGTCGAAGGAAGCGGAAGGATGTTGTTTATTGATTCCCAAAATAATTAATTTTCGCTTACTTGGTGTTGATAAATATTAACGATACTCTTGTAGCACTTTAATATTTGGTCATAAGTCTTAAACATTTTCGCAATCTCTCGTATCCCGCAATTATTCTTCCATACTAACAACAACTGAATATTCCAGAGTACAACTTTATCAGTCAGTAAGTTAACAAGTCCGTTTGCGTAAATAAAATTTGTGTCAAAACTCACTGTAATTAATAAATAAAATACGACATTCCACGGAGGCTTGAGGAATATTATGTAAAAATAGCTCAATACGAAGATATAAAACCCAAAAATCATAGCGATGTGGACCCAAGTTTTCTTGATAAACCATCTGAGACTTGTCTTATCATTAAGAAATCTGTGAACTTCTTGAAAGTACAAAACAAACATGGCACTGGATTTAGTTTTAGTGAAGTTGTTGATCAAGTTTAAGATGAAACCCAAGCACTGAAAAATGAAATCGAAGAAAGATGCGAACATCCAACAACTGATTGTACTGTATCGTCTGAAATTATCGTCTAACAATATTTCCACGAATCGATGAATACACACTGTCAAGAATAATACTGTGCCGACTATAGATATGAATTTATTTAAACAATTATTAGGATATATAACACAGTTCTTAATACGATACATGGGAGCCAGCACTAGAACTTGCATAAAATTCAAAGGCCGAAAAATTCGCTGAACTTCTTCATCGATTTGGTTATTTAAAACATTTGTATCACCTATACCAAATTCATTATCAATATTCCTGTTTAGATTCTCCATTATGCGTGTTCATCAAATTTACGGTGAACTCTAAATAAAATATATCAAAAATCTTTGTTTTAATCCTTATAGAACCTGTCCCCGTGGGGCGAAAATGTTACCTTAAACGTTCTCAACGCTATAATTGCTTATATTATTAACATGTACATTTATTGACTATTCAATGATACATTAACATGACATGTGTGTCTCTCATTACTTTATGGAAGTTAAGCTAATGACTTTTTCTATGTTTTTATACTGTAATGTGATGTAGGTACTCACGTTACATTACAGTATAAAAACATAAATTAAACTGACCTTTTACAAAATTTGTTTACTTACAGTCATTATTCGACACAGCATTCTTGGTTTTCATCATAGGATTTTGTTCGGAACGAAGTTCTTTAACGCTGTTGCGGTAGAAGAAAACTTGTAGAAATCGTCACGTAACAAAAAAGCGTTATACCTCTTCCATGTGACTTTATTTATATAGAATAGGAAGAGACAGAGAGAAGGAGAAAGTTTTCATGGTTTTCGAGGGTGTTGAAGCCAATAGCCTATTAAAATGAAAATTCAAGATAACAGCAGCGAAAATATTAAAAAAAAAAAACATCCTGAGTGTCGTTTACAAGTTTTTCCATGGTGATAAAGACAGTGAGGTAAAATGAAAATCCAAAATGGCGACTGCAAAACTGTTCAAGCCTTTCGTCAAATGTGTCGTTTTCATGGTTTTTTGATGGTACTAAAGCCGATAGCAGGGTTATAATGAAGATTAAGAATAACGGCTGCCAATATTTTGAATAGAGTTCAAAAAAGCTGTAAGTAACTTTGTTTCTAAACGTGTTTTTTTAAGTACAACAGCAGAAATGAGTCACGTCCATGTTACAAGTAAAGTATAGTAAAGTAAGGAAAAATATAACATACCTTTATATATTTAGTAGAGCAATCAATGGAATAGCACAGTTAAAACTGTTTTTATATTCAAAAATAAATAGGTAAGAATAAGCAATTCCCAAGTCCCGCATATAATCACTGTCACTAAAAATTAAGTCTCCCACCGCGTTTGACTGTTCGCGATAAACATAAAAACTACAGAACGGATTTTCTTTCGATTTTCACCGATACACAGAGTGATTCATGACTAACATTCACAAACAATACAATTACAATACATAATACAACACGCAACAACAATACACAATACAAATTAGTTTTTTTTTTGTGTACTAATTTATTATTATTTCATCGGCAATGCGAAGGTGCTAGATGTACTCGCTGTTCACTTTGATACCCTATCCAATCAAGTCCAGCGTCTTGAAAACGTCCTCCACCGCATTGGTAAACAGTTTGAGAATATCACATGCCCCGTCTCACTCCTCTGAGCCTTGGATGGTCTGGGCCTGGTTTTCTAATCCTATATCTGGACAGTCATAGTATCACCGTCATACGCGCATCTCAACACTGCGATGTAGCGCCAGTCAATTCGACATCGTTTTTTAGAGGCCAGAACTGCCCATATTTCGATGGAGTCGAAGTCTTTCTCGTAGTCCACAAATGCTACAGTGGCACACATACACAGCGGCTGGTTGTACTCCTCGGTCTTCTGTACAATTTGCCGAACAGTATGGATCTACGGTACCTACTGAAGCCTTTTTTGAAAATCAGCTTGTTCTGGTGACTGGAACTGGTCAAGTTCTGGCGAGACGGTTTTGACGATTGTTGAGGATAGCTTATATACGTGGTTCAGAAGTGAGATGGGATGTTTTTTTTTTTTTTTGGGTGGAAAATCATCAAATAACTTCTCCTGCTGGGTAGAGTAGGAGGGCGTGTCAGACTTTTACTGACTAAAACCCACCCGTGTTCCCTCAGTTGCCCGTGTGCCAGGGGTGGCGACGGGCAACTGAGGGAACACAGTGGCCCCGCCGCCTACCATTTTTCGGCCGCAGGGGATAGGGAGAGCGGCCAACGCTATACCGGCACTCCTCTTCCCCTGCGGCCCCACCGCGTCCGCCATCAAACAGTGGCGGCCCCGTCCAGGCCACGGAAGGGAAGAGCGTTACTCAAAACTCTCAAAAGTACCGGCACTCCTCCTCCGCCGCAGCCCGTAACCCCCAGCCGCGATGCTTCCCATTCGACATCGCGGCCCTCCTCAATTGCGGTGCACCTCACTGCAACCTACTTTATGGCCGCTACGTCGTCGGCTTTGAGGCAAAAGCCCTGACGAGCGGCCCCACCTTTGGGTTCAAATCAAATCAAATCAAAATATTTTTCTTTCATATAAACCTGCATGGGCACTTATGAAACGTCAGAAGCTAGGTGCACGGTTCCAAATTGTTGTTTCCTATGGAGAAGAGCCGGCAAGAAACTCCACGGTTACTCTTTTAAAAATAATTGGCTTTACCAATGTTTTCAAATTACAAAGATTAAATGTATCGGAGGACAGTGCAGGCCTGTCAATAAGTACCAGGTACTTAGACGAATACAGAGAAAATCGTCTACAAATCTACAGTCTGTAAGGCCTACAACGTTCTCTCATTCACAATAATAATATGTAAAATAATCT
This sequence comes from Polymixis flavicincta, assembly GCA_949987655.1. NCBI lineage: Eukaryota > Metazoa > Arthropoda > Insecta > Lepidoptera > Noctuidae > Polymixis > Polymixis flavicincta. The sequence continues at coordinate 22,614,844 of OX465188.1, read as the reverse complement.
ACATTAATAAAAAGAACCTAATTAAACATAGTGACATGTGTTAGATCACTGGTTAAAATAAGTCCACGTATAACGTATTAATGGTTTATTTCAGTGCAAATACAGTATGTATAGTCTCACTTCTGCTTCACTCAAAAATAACACAATGGATATTCAACCTTTGAACCGCTTCTCAAGCGGGAAAAAGCTTCCACCACAGATTACCAAAATAATTCCATATTTTTTTTTTAAATCAAGCAACTGCGAGTTACATATAAAATTGCTTACAGACAATACTTTTTGGCTTCGATATTTAAAATAATCTTTTTAAAAGAAAATGTTATCAGCTCAATTAAATATGGATTAACCTTTTCTATAAATATTTACAATATTTTTACTATTTAGCGCAATCTGAATACAAATCCTCATAATTGTTACCAGCAGAAATAAACTTTATTCTAACAGCGTATAGAATGCCTAACGATATCTTTACAAATCAACGTATATATTTATTATTTTACAAAAGCGTTTTAACAACTCGTCCATCCTGATAACCGTACACGTCCCCGTGTAGATTATATGAAATGAGAGAGAAAAAAAAAATACATTCAAACATTTTGTCATAGGTATTTCATACGTATGATGATGAAGAATGATGAAAAACTTAATCAAAATAGCATAAAATTTAAACACATCTTGTGCAACAGGTAGGCGTTGGTTTAATCTACCGTACACCTTGTGCTTCACACAGTCAAATATTTATCACAACACAATGAACACCGTGTGCTTCATGCAAATCAAACGTTTTGCACGCTCCGCCTTGCGCTCGCCATCACGCAACCTTCGTACTCCGCAGGGCACACCTTATGCCTTCCGCATCGCGCACATCGCGAGCTCCGCATCGCGCACATCGCACGATCAGCATCGCGCTCAATGCGCGATAGGCAATCAAGCACGTCGCACGACCAGCATCGCGCACAATGTGCGATCGGCAATCGCGCACGTCGCACGACCAGCATCGCGCACAATGTGCGATCGGCAATCGCGCACGTCGCACGATCTACATCGCGCACGTCGCGCGCTCCGCATCGCGCACATCGCACGATCAGCATCGCGCTCAATGCGCGATCGGCAATCGCGCACGTCGCACGATCTGCATCGCGCACTTCGCGCGCTCCGCATCGCGCACATCGCACGATCAGCATCGCGCTCAATGCGCGATCGGCAATCGCGCACGTCGCACGACCAGCATCGCGCACGTCGCACGATCTGCATCGCGCACTTCGCGCACTCCGCATCGCGCACATCGCACGATCAGCATCGCGCTCAATGCGCGATCGGCAATCACGCACGTCGCACGACCAGCATCGCGCACAATGTGCGATCGGCAATCGCGCACGTCGCAAGATCTGCATCGCGCACGTCGCACGATCAGCATCGCGCTCAATGCGCGATCGGCAATCACGCACGTCGCACGACCAGCATCGCGCACAATGCGCGATCGGCAATCACGCACGTCGCACGACCAGCATCGCGCTCGTCGCACGATTTGCATCGCGCACGTCGCGCGCTCCGCATCGCGCACATCGCACGATCAGCATCGCGCTCAATGCGCGATCGGCAATCACGCACGTCGCACGACCAGCATCGCGCACAATGCGCGATCGGCAATCACGCACGTCGCACGACCAGCATCGCGCTCGTCGCACGATCTGCATCGCGCACGTCGCGCGCTCCGCATCGCGCACATCGCACGATCAGCATCGCGCTCAATGCGCGATCGGCAATCACGCACGTCGCACGAACAGCACCGCGCACAATGTGCGATCGGCAATCGCGCACGTCGCACGATCTGCATCGCGCGCATCGCGCACATCGCACGATCAGCATCGCGCTCAATGCGCGATCGGCAATCACGCACGTCGCACGATCTGCATCGCGCACGTCGCGCGCTCCGCATCGCGCACATCGCACGATCAGCATCGCAGCACAATGCGCTCTCAGCAATGCGCACATCGCGCGCTCCACATCGCGCCCATCGCATGATCAGCATCGCGCACAATGCGTGATCGGCAATCACGCACGTCGCACGACCAGCATCGCGCACGTCGCACCCTCCGCATCGTGCACATCGCACGGTCAGAATCGCGTACAATGCGCGATCAGAATGGCACGCATCGCGCGCTCCGCATTGCGCACATCGCGCGTTCCGCATCGCGCACATCGCGCATTCCGCATCGCGCAAAATGCGCAATCGACATCGCGCACATCGCACGATCAGCATCGCGCACAATGCGCGATCCGCATGGCGCGCTTCGCATCGCGCAGTATGCGCGATCGAAATCGCGCACAATGCGGGATCAGCATGGCGCACGTCGCGCACGTCACACGCTCCGAATCGGCACTCTGTATCGCGCAAACTGCGCGCTTCGTATGGCACGCAATGCGCTTTCAACAACGCACACATCGCGCGTTCCGCATTGCACACAATGCGCGATCAGCATCACTCCACATCGCGCGCAATGCGTTGTCAGCAACGCGCACATCGCGTGTTCCGCATTGCGCACAATGCGAGATCAGCATCGCGCGATCCACGTCACGCACAATGCGCAATCAGCACCGTGCACGCCGCATGCTCCGCATCGCGCACAATGCGCGATCAGCATGGCGTACATCGCGCGCTCCGCATCGGGCACGCTGCGCGCTCCGCATAGGGCACGCTGCGCGCTCCGCATAGGGCACGCTGCGCGCTCCGCATCGGGCACGCTACGCGCTCCGCATCGGGCACGCTGCGCGCTCCGCATCGGGCACGCTGGGCGCTTCGCATCGGGCACGCTGCGCGCTCCGCATCGGGCGCGCTGCGCTCTCCGCATCGGGCACGCTGCGCTCTCCGCATCGGGCACGCTGCGCTCTCCGCATCGGGCACGCTGCGCGCTCCGCATACGGCACGCTGCGCGCTCCGCATCGGGCACGCTGCGCGCTCCGCTTGGCGCGCACTATGCTTCGCACACTTAGTGCATCTTTAACATTATGCGTTGCGCACCTTGCGCATTGCATCGCACACCTTGTGCATCCTGAACATAATGCGTTGCGCACCTTGCGCATTGCAACGCACACCTTGTGCATCTTGAACATAATGCGTTAAGCACCTTGCGAATTGCATCGCACACCTTGTCCATCATAAACATGATGCGTTGCGCACCTTGCGCATTGTATCATACACCTTGTGCACCTTGAACATAATGCGTTACGCACCTTGCGCATTGCATTGCACACCTTGTGCATCATAAACATAATGCGTTGCACACCTTGCGCATTGCATCGCACACTTTGTGCATCTTGAACATAATGCGTTGCGCACCTTGTGCATTGCATCGCACACTTTGTGCATCTTGAACATAATGCGTTGCGCACCTTGCGCATTGCATTGCACACCTTGTCCATCATAAACATGATGCGTTGCGCACCTTGCGCATTGCTTATTCTATGCAATACTATTTTAGTTGTGTGAGTAAACAAAATTACCCATTACATGCACTATAACATAAAAATTCAACCAAAGCGCACTTTGCGCTAGCCATTTATTATTTTCAAACTAACACTAATAACCAAACTTACTACCATCTGTCTCCTTCCATCTACCACCCAGTTTGAACCTTTCTTACATTACGGAGTAAGTCATCCACCATGAGTCTCACTTTGTTGCGCTCTGTATAACTGAGCCGATAGGGACGGTAAACTACTGGGTTATTATTGATTCATTGAACATCCATAACTGTTACGGTACACTACCGACAAATACATCGCAAAACAATCACGACAATAATTAGATGTTTTAACTTTGCTTTTTGAGTATCATTTATAGGACCAATATTTAAATCATCAAATGTGTGTGAGCTCATTCTCGATTTTTAAAACATTTAAACATTTCTTTTCAACGTGGTTCATGTTACATTTATGAGAAATAAGTTCGTCTTTAGTGCACGACTAGCTGACCTGTGGCCACTTTGTTGGGCTGTAAACATTTTTATTTATCACAATCACATAATTACATAAATCACTCAATAGATTACGATACGGTCACGGTTCTATACCTATGTCGTATTATCTCTTTAACCATTCGTCCAAATTAGAAAAGTCTCTTTATATATACTTATTTTGATAAGAATTCATAATTTATATAACCAACAAACATGACCTAAGGATTTCATTATTATTATTTATTTTAATATAAAAACTACTTTTTGTGACTTAAATATATAAAAGTTAAGCACAACATGTGCTTAACTTTTATATATCGGTGACTTTTTTTTTTTGGGCATTATCAAGGTCTACAACTTTTCTGTAGAACTCAATCATGTACCTCTCATCGTTAAGGGTACACTAGTCGCGGGCTCGAACTCACTGGTAGGCCTGGTTAAAAAGCACGCTGTCTCACCAGGCTTCGAGTCCGACAGAGGTAGTATCAGTGATGAGCAGTAGGCTTAGCACGAGCACCGATTGGTCGACGGAAGAATAGACATTACTATTAAATAAATGATATACAAAAGGATAAGATAGCTATGTTTTTCTATTCATTATCACAGTTATGCGTTCTAAACGAATCATGAGTTTGTAGATAATCGTATATACTTTGTGGCCGTCCAGTAGAAAGTTTTGTTGTCAGTGTGATTTTGACAGTTTGAAAAGAAATATTCTTCTGAAATAGTCTACATTTATAAGGACCTAGACAAATATAGTTAGAAACGAAAGACTAAATGACAGATTGTAGAAGAAATCTACGGTGTGATAACAAAAATTTAGGAACGAAATGTCACTTTGTATTGAAAAAGCACTGTCTATTCTTCGTAGAAATGCAAAGCGTTATGCTAAGCCCGCAGTTAGACGATAGTCTACACGCACAACATTATTGAGTGAGCTGCAGGATCAATTATAGTAAAACAGCCGCGTAAAAAATTAAGAACAGTCCTTCGGAAGATCGGGTTTTCAGAAAAAACCACTGCATAAATCAATGACCAATTAAGTTTATTGAACTTTTAGATAATAAATTGAGCTTTGTCGGTACTGACTTAGTTTTGGAGATTTTACACTTCTTTTATTACTAATCATGTCCAAAGTTACGTTAAATTATCTAGAAAAACGAATCTTTGTTGGCTCATAACTTTTTAATGGCTTCTTGTTTTAGTATTATGTTTCCGTACCGACAATATTATTAATGACACAAAACCAAACCATGTCTAAGTTTTGATGAGTTTTGATGTCGGAGAGTGGAGTAATACCCTCCCGAAGTTTGTATGGAAATAATGTGGACTTGTTTCACCTTAAGGCAGCGTTCGTAAGAAACGTTTTCTTTCGACCGTGTTTTTTTTTTTTTTTTTTTTTTTTGACTGACTGCAAATCCGACTACCCATGAAAACGTCTTTTCATTTTTCGGGTTAATATATTGCTTACGACACTCACAAATAACTTGGCTTTTTATTGGTACAATTTTTTGTTTAAATTGGTTTAATAACCATTTAGTAGGATTTGCTAATGTTCATGCCACTGATTTACGTATCAAACAGCACTGACTTTCAAAATGTATGTAGCCCATAAAAGTACGTACTGCCTACTATTTAATTAATGGTACTGCCATTTTGTTTTTTTTTTTTTTGTTTTTTTTTTTCACCTCCTTAAATTAATTATTGTGAGCTATTTTAGCGCAGTTTGAGCGGAATTAGCGGGTCTCTTACCGCCTTAAGAGACCCGTCCCTTTAGGCCTGCAGCGCCCACATCGCCCACTTTGGGAAAGGCTGCCATACACTATGCAGTCAATAGTATAATTTCCTGATATACGGCAACGATTTAAACGTGCAGGACGCGGAGCGGAGACACAACTACAGAACATTACCTCAAACGACCTGGACATAACTATAAATTTAAATTCTCGCGAGCGGTGCATTCTTTTACGTTTGTGACGTCGGTTTTTCTGACGTCGTTTCAATGAGAGCACCTTCGGATCGAATGATTCGAACTGCGTGAGGAACTTTGAGAAGATTGTATTCGCGAAGTACGTTTACGTGTTGAAACCTGATGCTGTCGATCCTTGCGTCGAATACGAGAACGAGATTTGCGTGACCCAGAACGTGTTTTCCGTTTTGCAACCCGAGTCCGGCTAGGTTCTCTGTAGTTCTGTGGTGATTAGGGATGGTGACTTCGGGATTTCCTTCGTGATTACTATGAGAACGCGATTTACGTCGCGTTCTTGTTCGTTTTAGTTTATCACGTTCCATTGAGTTTATCACAAACTTAGCACAAACCAGCAACCACGAAAAACATAAAGTCTAACCTGAATCTTTAAGTATCTGACCGAGAACGGCGCGTAGTAATCCCGCTTCGGATTTGTTAGATCACTGGTTAAAATAAGTCCACGTATAACGTATTAATGGTTTATTTCAGTGCAAATACAGTATGTATAGTCTCACTTCTGCTTCACTCAAAAATAACACAATGGATATTCAACCTTTGAACCGCTTCTCAAGCGGGAAAAAGCTTCCACCACAGATTACCAAAATAATTCCATATTTTTTTTTTAAATCAAGCAACTGCGAGTTACATATAAAATTGCTTACAGACAATACTTTTTGGCTTCGATATTTAAAATAATCTTTTTAAAAGAAAATGTTATCAGCTCAATTAAATATGGATTAACCTTTTCTATAAATATTTACAATATTTTTACTATTTAGCGCAATCTGAATACAAATCCTCATAATTGTTACCAGCAGAAATAAACTTTATTCTAACAGCGTATAGAATGCCTAACGATATCTTTACAAATCAACGTATATATTTATTATTTTACAAAAGCGTTTTAACACATGATTTCCATGACAATCACTAAAAATAGTCGATATTAAAATTGATGTATAATGTCAAATAATGACAAGAATATGTCAGCATTGTAAAAATAAAAATAAAATTGTATTTGAGAGCAGTTAATAGACTTTCACATAGTTATATTGTTAACTAGCTGTGCCCGCGACTTCGTTCGCGTGCCGTGTCGGAAAACAATAATTTGTCGCTTAGATGGTGTAGGTTACTTACTCCTCCTTTAAAAAGGAAGAATCTTCCGATCTATCCTGGTAGGAACCTACCACAGCTTGAATTGACAACATTTTGTAACGCATGGAAAGATGAAACAATCGGTAAAACACGCAAAGCGGCTCTTACCAAAGGATGGAATGTCTATTATGTGGCAGCATTAATAAATATACTTTATGGTGATAAGGTTGCTTTCATTCTGTTTGTTTACATTCTCAAAAACAGCGACCGCGGCGAAGGCGGCTATACCTAGATGTCAAAGGCCGAACCAACACAGTGGCGATATCACTTAACAATGTACTTTAGGCACAGTTGTGATAAGGTATATTTTACTTTTTTATTAGGTTTGGATACCTAATGGAATCCTTTTTATGAATATGTAATGTACCGATGTACCGATTAGATCCGCGGATAAAGTCTTTAGCCGCGAATATAGGAATTTGGTCGCATTTTTTTAATCCCCGAATAATGAAATCGCGAATGAAGGAAGCGCGAATAAGGAGCTTTTACTGTACTCAATAAATCGACTGCGCGTCTGGTTGAGTGTGCTGAAGCATTATTCCACGTTTCCGCGGCGCGCTTTCTCACAGGCCAGACTGCGTCAAGCCAGGCCGACAGGCCGTGGGAACATTCGATGCCGATGAGGTCTCCGATTGCCATTCGTCGCCAGCGCGGGGTGGCGCAGAGCGGGGGCGGGCGCCTATCTCGGCCCGTACAGGCGCTTGTCTTTTAGCTTTGTTTATCAAACGTTGACCACTGAATAAAACCACAGCAGTGGGAATGCTCTGCACGGACTGCGATAGGCCTCGACAGGTAGCAGTGCAGTAACACCTGGCGCCACCTGTCAGTTAATAGCCCGTGGGACCGTGGCGTTATCACGATGAAGAAAGATCACGCTGTAAAGGTGGATACTGACCGGCGTCACGGGTCAAAATGCACCTAACATGTTACCAAGCAAGCATTTGTGCAGTCAGTAGTAGGTAGGTACCTACGGCAAAACATGCGAGCGAGCAACACTGATTTTAGCACACGGCGTAAAGACATGCTCGATGCGAATGTTACATTACGTCCCGTAACGTCGGTCATTATCCACATTAAGAGCGCTGTTGAAAAAAGAAATCCAAACCAGGCAAAAAACTATTTATTTGTCAATATTTTACAATTGTGATTTCTATTGTTTCTATGTATGTAGGTATACTTTGTTGGAGATACCAAATGGATAAATAAATATATTTTAAAACCTGTTTTAACTAACAAAATGCTTCTCTGTAAGCGATGTTGCTTGGAAAAGCACCGATATACCTACAGTTGCCCGTGTGAAAACCTATCTATTTACTCAGATCCACCAGTAGTTATGGCCGCAATTTTTTTTTCCTGATTTTCACCACCCGACCTCCCTCGAACCCGGGGGGGGGGGGGGGGGGCTCCCCACCTCGAAAACTAACATCACGAAAATTAGCACATATTTAAAACTCTTTTTACTCCCAAAACTCCCAATAAATTATACCCTACTTTAGTATGAATAAAATTGTTTGTCCTTAATACTATTTAATAATACTTAATACATTTTTAGATTTTTAAGTAGGTAGTAAAATACCCTATTGGCTTCCATCTGCTTCGTCAAAATATTGTTCGAAGTAGTTTATAAAAGCAGACATCTACTTCGAAAACACTGGTCGAACAATAAAAAAAAAAACAGACTGCGTAGAAAGTTAACAATAGTATCGATACCTACCTTAAATCCAAATGGTAACATTCCTACCACAGGCATCTAGTTTCTACCTAGCGTCACCCCGCATTGCCAGACCTCGGATTTACCGGTTTATCCATAGATCTACGGATTTTGGACCTGGCCTCTCGGATATAGGTACCTACGTATATTCGATAGAAAATCAATAAAACAGGCAAAATCAAGTTGTTGTCTTTGTATGTTTGCTATTCAAACCTAGATGGCGTTAAAGACGCTAGAGATTAATTACACCTTCATAAATGCGTTTCTAATTAGGCTTCTAAATGATTTAGTCAGTCAGAAACCATCCTTGCTTCTGAATTTAAGATGCTAACTTGCTAATTGCGATTACACTTGACTAAATTCAGTAACGACTGAATTTAGATGCCTAAATTCAGCCAAGTGTAATAAGCGCATTAATAAGGAGATGTTCCCTTGGCCGCTCTAATTTTGCTATATTATGCTAGATGGCGTCACAGAGACTTTTATCACAATTTTATTTTTCTATGAGATTTCTTCCCCTGTTTTTGTATTGATTTTGTAAAGTTGTTATTTTTAAAACTAATAAATATTTATCTAACATTGCATTCTATATGACTCAGAACACCAAGTCAATGAATATTATTACTACTTTTTATTTGAAATTCTTTTAGCTTTTTTGATTCGTGGGAATCAACCACCAACGGTAAGCGATTTTAATCAGTATCATTACTCTTTGAAATAACACAGACACAGTAACATAAAGGAGAATGACGTGTTATTATTAAGTATTCGTTAGTACCGTTTCCCGCCAATAGATGTCGCTAAGTGTTTCAACATTACGTAATTAAATTCTTCTTGAACACTTTAGATTGACCGAAGCGATTGCGGTGAAACAAAGACTAATATATACTCCGAGTTATAAAAAACATTTGAGTATGGAAGTTAACCATATTAGTTTCGTTCTTTTGACGTGATACTTGATCTATTCAAACATCTAAACAGAAAAACCGACAAACAGACAAAAATTTCGAAAAGGATTAAAATGGCATCTGTTGATTATCCCTTACCACCCCAACAATTTTTTTTCGAAATATTTTAAATGTACAGAAAAAGTTCGTCTACAGATTTATTATATGTATAGAATAGATATAGAAGATAGATATAGATGAGGTACATACCAGGGAAGCCACATGTGCAGAAAGAATTAATGCCAAACTTCCCTGTCTTCAACATAGTCTTTTATCTTATAATATGCTTTTTTGATAAGGACACGTTCCTCTTGGCTTCACCGTGTGTTCATTAACTTTACCATTGCATTGCTCCTGGTTAACTTTTTCGATCCACAAACGAAGCAACCTCACTAACAATTTCAATACCGACAAAGCATACACACCGTTTAAATCGAAAGCGATACAGGCATAAATCACTATAAAATCATGAATACCCAAGTCGGAAATTAAAGAGTAACATTAAATGAAACCAATACAACAAATATTTAGGATAATAACATAACTCCAGTTGGAGATAATTGAACCTCTGAGTGTGTTGCTATTTACTTGTAAGATTCTGAGCGCATGTTGAATTTTCAAGACCATCAAGATATTGTAATAGCTGTGCATGATGTTTGAGACGCTTTGTATCAAATCTCCGACCAAGTAGACGACATAGTCAGTAAAACCAATCGAAGAATAGAATAGACTGAATATCCCCAATTTATTTAGAAAATAGATAAAATAAATGATCAAACTATACAAATAAACAAATCTAAATATTAACACGCTAATCCATCTAATACAGTTGTAAATATAAGTATTAGCAGTGATGATGTTATCACGAACACAATACTTAGCACAAAAAAAAATACTTTGCATCAGATTCAACGGCCTTAGTACTGATTGCAAATCTTTTTCGATCACGTTATTTACGATTACGATATACGTTATAAAAATCACTATCTTACTTTCTGTATCCTACTTCCTGTATTCTACTTCCTCATACTAATATTATAAACGCGAAAGTTTGTATGTTTGGATGTATGGATGTTCGTTACTCTTTCACGCAAAATTACTGAATGGATTTGGATGAAATTTGGCACACACATAGATTATAACCTAAATTAACATGTAGGATACTTTTATCCCGGTAGTACATTCCCGCGAGATAATTTCCGACTTCCACGCAGATGAAACGGCGGGCGGAATCTGGTAATATTATAAATGTGAAAGTTTGTATGTTTGCATATTTGTTTCTCAGTCACGCAAAAACAGCAGAACGGATGTGGATGAAATTTTTGCATACAGGTAGTTTATAACCTGGATGAACACTTATCAGGTTATAGTTGTCAGCACAAACAGAAACAGAATCAAATACACACATCAAAAGTATCTAGGGATTTTTTTTTTTTTTTTTTTTTTTTTTTTTTTTTTTTTTTTTTCTCATTAAATCTAATAAGTATCTAGGGATCAACATATATTTTTGCAATAACTTTTCTCCTGATTGATATTAATTAAAATTTTCTTTAAGGATTCATCAAATAAAGTGTTTTCGTTTGTCACAGTAACGATAAACCAAGTCACCTTTGCATTAATAAAGAAATTTGCCATTTTCCTAATAAAGGGATTTTTGACATTTGAACCACTAACATTAAAGTTCGAAAAAAAGACTGAAATAACAGTTTTCTTTAAAAATTTATTGGGTAACTTAAACAATTAATAATCCGTGTTTCTACCGCGAACACTAACAACACAAGAACATCGGTTTGGCATACTCAAAATGAGTTCATCCAAATCACGCTGTGGAATGGCCGCCCATGTTCGTTGCAACAACAAAAAAAGGTCTTCTTGCGACTGGATACCCTCCATATTCGGCAGAGCTCTTCTCTGTAGCATATCCCATGCATGCTCAATCGGGTTCAAGTCTGGCGACTGAGCAGGCCAGGGCAGGACATTGATGTTAGCTGCGGCGAGAGTCTGTCTTACAACTCTTGCGGTGTGCGGTCGTGCATTATCATGCATTAACTGAAATAAGGGACCGATTTGCACTTGTAGAGGAACGATGACGTCTGATACAATCGTCTCAGCATAAATTTGAGCGTTGAGGTTGCCTCTGATCCAAATCAACTCAGTTCTTCCGCCGATCCAAATACCCGCCCATACCATGATGGTTCCACCACTATAAGGATGGACTTCCTGGCAGGATTTTAATCGCTGTTGGCGTCCAGGGGTTCTCCAGTGTCGTATACGTCTTGTATCCGGTCTCATACCAAAACGAGACTCATCAGAAAAGCACACGAAACGCCATTGGTCTTCTGCCCAATTTCTGTGTTCAAGAGCCCATTGATATCGAATCCTACGATTGTGCATTGCTATAGGTGGTACCCGTAGCGGTCTTCGGGAATGAAGGTTCACTTCATGCAAGCGGTTTCTGACTGTTTGGTCGCTAATTAAGTTCCCTGAAGAGTGATGAAGCCTCACGGCTAACATCATGGCGGTTATTGTTGGAGCTCTTCGAGTTAAGATTTGAATGTATCGGTCTTGTCTCCGTGTGGTGCAGCGATACCGTCCTCTATGGCGCTCAGCCACGGTACCAGTGCTTCGGTAACGTGTCCAAAGTCGACTGATAACACTCTGACTTGTATTCAGAGCTAAAGCTACAGTACGTTGCCGGGAACCAGCTTCTATCATTCCCACGGCTCTGAGCATTTCTTCCCTGCTTAAATGACGTCGCCGCTCCATAATAACGTTGGTTTTAATCAGTAGTAGGGAAACAGTAGCACTAATAATGTCTTCAATGCGTTGTATGTTTTTATAGGGAAAATATTGACAGCTTATTTTCATCTTTTACTCGAATTTGATTGAGAGTTCCTGATTCAAATTATGAAATGCACCAAAAAGGATCCATATAAATTTATAAAATCATAAATTTATTACAAAGCCACATCTCAATCTCAAGAAATCCGCATAAAAATGCTTGATCCCTAGACACTTTTGATGTGTGTAGTTAGTGGACAGAGGTTTGACTCTGGTCCGTTACCTTTGTGAAAAAGTGAGCGATAAATAGCAGTGCAAGCTTATTTCGGAACGATTTCCCGCCATGCTGTTGAAGTGCGTGAGCTTGACAGTAGTTAGGGCACGCCGGCAGTGTTGTCAGCGTCTTAGCGGGCCAGTCATCATCATCATCATCATTGCAGCCGAAAGAAGTTCACTTCTGTACATAGGCCTCCGTCAAGCATTTTGGGGTGGTTTGCTTATTCGCCACGCCTGGCAGACGGATTGGCAATCGGAGTATGTTGGTAAAATGCATAGACAAAGCTGCTGCCCATTCTCTAGTAAGTTCCTTAGTCGCCTTTTACGACGCGCATGTGTAGAAATTGGATGATGCTTCTTTACGTCCTGCACCACATGGAGCGGGCCAGTATAGATGGAGAACTTTAGCTTGAAAACATTGTTAAAAACAATTATTTTTAAAAGAGTAACCGTGTAGTTTCTTGACGGATCTTTTCCATAGTAAACGACTAATTGGAACCGTATACCTAGCTTCTGACGTTTCATAAGTGCCCATCTAGGTTTATGTGAACGAAAGCGATGTAAGTCTTGGCAATCCACTCAACATGAAATGATTTTGGTTGGTAACTTATTCGTCGTACGGAACCCTCTACACGGAGTTCAACTGGCACTGGTCTAAACGGGGTTTGTCCTTGAGTACACTTGCATAGTTCTTACAGACGTTATCGCGGTCAGTGCCTCCTCTTCATTTAAAAAAGAGCTATTGAGTCAATTTTTCAGAAACTTAATAAGTCTGTGTTTGCGTAAGAATGAAGACAAAATGTTTCTGAACGGCTATTTTAATCAACTTTCAAGAAAGCCCACGGTTCGGACTCTGCAAACCAATGTTCTTTTCCAAGCAATTCAACATCTTCTTCATCATCTAGCCTAGCCTTTCCAAACTACGTTGCGGTCGGCATCCAGTCTAACCGGATGCAGCTGAATACCAGTATTTTACAAGGAGCGACTGCCTATCTGACCTCCTCAACACAGTAACTGGGTAATACGATACCCCTTGGAAAGACTGGTTGTCAGACTTTCGGACTTCTGACGACCCGTAACGACTGTCAAACATCCACGAATGACAGCTGGGTCCAACGGCTTAACGTGCTTTCCAAGGCACGTAGGGGTCTTGGTATGTAAAGATGGTCACCCATCCACGGAACAATCGCAGCAAGCGTCGCTTGACCGGATTGATCGACCCGTGCGGCTGTTATAACTTATCCACAAACCCCTGCATTCAATATTTTTATGCGCCCTTTTATCGGGTCTGTACCCAAAGAGTGGTTTTTATTACTAAGCCTCTGCTTCGTCTCTCTGCGTCCGTCAGTCTGTCAGCGGGCTGTATCTCATGAAACGTAATTGGTAGACAATTCCACAGAGTTTTTTTTTCTATTACAGCTACAATAACAGATAAAAATAAAAGAAAATTAAAAATTTAAAGAACGTGTATACATACACATTAGAAACGTGTTTAAGAAATGTAGTTTTCAATACTGTGGCACGGAAGTGTGTTAAGAATTTAGATTTTGTTATACTGTTACATTATGATAGTTTTAAAACGTACAAAGAATAACATAAAACTTAGGCCTCTTCGTCTTCTCTCTTCTTCCTCTCTTCTCTTATTCTGTCATCCTTTGTTATCAACATCATCATCATTTCTGCCGAAATACATCCGTTGCTGGACATAGGCCCCAAGCTCTGCCACTTGTACCGGTTCCGTACTTACCACATCCAGCGGATGCCTGCAGCCTACACAAGGTCATCAGTCTACCTTGCGAGGCCTTTCAACCCATACGTCTTCCCGTAGGAGGTCACTACTCCAAAACCTTTCGGTCCTATTGGCCATCTGTTTTGCGAGCAAAGTGCCCTGCCCGCTGCCAATCGTCGAAACCGACTCGGCTGGGCAGCGTTCGGGCAGCAACGAAATATGTTTTTGTCCTATATACCAAAGTGTCTCAAGACGAAAGTCTTTGAACAATGCTTGTTGCCAGTGATGACCTACGGAACTGAAACGTGGTCGCTCACAGTTGGTCTTATTAGAAGGCTAAAAGTCACCCAAAGAGCATTGGAGAGGGCTATGCTTGAAGTTTTGCTACGTGATCCTACGTGATCTTTGGTTATAATAAAAATAAAAATGTATGGTTAGGTGACTCTTCTTCTTTGCTCCATCCCAAATTAGGTGGGGTCGGCTCTCGTAATTTTTCTGCGCCATGACGTTCTGTCTAGGGTTGTCGGGTCGGGTAGATTTTCTTTATTTATGAGGCTGATCAAACTAGTGTACCATGTGTACGGAGGGCATGGGTATGGTTTTTTTTTTTTGGGTGGGAAATCATCAAATAACTTCTCCCGCTCTGGGTGGAGCAGGAGGGCGTGTCAGACTTTTACTGACTAAAACCCACCCGTGTTCCCTCAGTAGCCCTTATGCCAGTGGCTGTGGTATCTCTTTCGAACAAACCCTCAACTCTGGTAGGCATCGGCCCTTGCTGGCCCCATCATTTTGTACTGACATTTCTTTGAGGCGCGCATGGAACACAACGCGCCGTCGACTTGGGCTTGGTCCTTACCGGACAGCGAGCTACCCATTACTCGCCGTCCGCAAGCTCATGCCTACGGTAGCCGGAAATCGGCCTGGGATTTCCGACACCCGGGGCGTCTCCGTATCCTGCGGCGGCTAGGGTCGCGAGGGCGGATAGATTGCCTCTCCCTCACGTGCACCGCCTCCCTCTTCGCGAGCATCACTGCTTCGCTGAAGGAGGTGACGGGTCCCCAAGGGCATCGGTATGGTTAGGTGACTGTTAAGGAGAAATCCCATGTGTTTCCAATCTACTGTTTTGTTATACAGGGTTACTGGTAATTCGACGTATATCCGTCAGGGGCTCATAAGCTTTTAATATAATTGAACCAATATAATATCTTTCAATATGATTATTAACAATTATTAGAACGCTGTAGTATTTTGTATAAATGTATTACTGCGCATTTTTCTTAGCTATAAAGCTGTAAAAATGTTTCTTTATTACAAAACTATGCCAAACATTTCATCTTACCCAGCCGAAGCATTACTCAATAACAGACTAGATAAAGAAGTCCAAAGAATGTTGTACCCTTTCAACTTACTGCAGACTCTGTTGTTCTCATCAAAATTCAGTATTCGGGATAATTATATAACTCCCAGCGAGAAAAAATATTACATATTCGCTTTCATTTTTGTTTCCCTGTTGTTAGGGTGTAGTGTCCGCCGATTCATTGCTGATGAAATGAATCATAATATGGGGAATGTTACTAATACAGTACTTATACTTTTTTCTATATTCTTGTTCGTGTACTATAGTTTCGGCCTTATTGCGTTTTCTATTCTTGACATCGTTCACAGCAATGACAACATTTTGCTCGTTGTAATGATCCATATTTTACATAAGAGCATGGATTGTAGTAAGAGTATCCGCAGTTGTGTAATTTGGAATTGGATCTCAGTATTAACCATTGTTGGTGTCAATATTATCATTTTTTTAACACTTCATAGTATGTATTACTTCAATTTCTTGCATTTTATTTGTGATTTGATGTTTATAAGGATGGACCTCCAATACCTTTATTCTGTAAGATTTCTTATAATTTTAAACAAGTTTCTTGGTGAATGGATCAAAAACATGCACAAGATGAATGACGGTGGGCAGGAAAATGACAAAATATATTGTGTGAAATTGTTTAAGACATATAAAAATATATTGATAGCTTACAATGTGTACAAGAAAGTGTCGCATGTAATGGTAAGTGTGTTTTGGTCTGACTAGGTCATCACTATTCTCCTGCTTTATCTCAATGTATTCGGATTGGGCGCAACATGTTTTTTCTTCCTAACTTCTGTATTAGTCGTCATCTCAGTAGCCTCCCTAACCATATCATCATTAACACAATCTTTTCTTTGGTATCCCCTTACTCTCACAGCCATCGACATTCATTCTCAAAACTTTACTTATGACACACATACACACACATTCCCCATACCATGACAACGGAGTTCCCGGTGTCACTTTCAGACATTCTTTATGGTACTCATTTTTGTCAACAACGTCTGTGCAAGAACGTGATACTGACAAATCAAACATTCAATAAGATGACTGCGTGTGGCCTGTTTTATGTAGACGCAAGCCTAACGATCTCTTTGCTGGGACTTTTAGCCAATTATGTTGTTGTACTGTTACAGTTTGCTCTTCTGTAGCCTAACCTATAAGAAAATGTCACAACAACATATTATAACGATAAATTAAATTTCGTATATCAAAAGATGCTCAGTCAGGTTACAAAAAAATAATTCAAATATACCCAATAGTTTAGTCACTATTGCTAGTTAAAGATCGGCAAATCCATAGTCGACCGAACTATTTAGTATGTTTGAATAAATCACTTTTTTATTTCGTTTTAAACATTTATTTGATAGTTTCGAAATACTCCAGTGTATTGCCAGTATTTTAATTTACTGTCGTACTGGCTTCCCCACTTTGTACATTTGTTTATCTATTTTCGTTTATCTTGTATTTTAGTGTTATCTACTAATTTAGTATCAACTGTGAATTATGTAAGTGTAGATGCATATCAATGACTCGTCCATAAACTTTCACTAGTATTATTTGCTATTCGAATTTATTAGAAAACGGTCATTAAACTGGTAAAATAATAGTGCAATATAATTTAATTTCCCCATTAGATATGATTAATCTATAAAAATAAAATAAAAGTCCTGACTGACTGACTCATCAACGCCCAGCCCAAACCCTTGGACCAAGAAAGCTGAAATTTTGCACAGAGGTTTCATTTATAATGTAAACAAAGAATAAGGAAGATTTTTTTGAAATTCGATCCCCAAGGGAGTTAGTTACATGCAGGCGAAGCCGCTGGCAAAAGCTAGTTTTATTAAAAAATCGTCTAAAAAAAATTAACCCAAAGAGATGAGAATGTTTCTCGTTTAACATAATTAAAACATTATAAATTACATTACAAACAAGACATATGAGAACTCAGTAGTATTTTCTATAAGATTATTACCACGCATTTTGCTAAGCTTTCAAGCTTAAGAATATTTCTAAATTATAAAGTGAAGCCAAATATTTTATCTTAACCTGCCGAAGTAGTACTAACTTTATTAACCTGTGCCAAAGTACAGAGCAGTTCGTTTGCAGACGTAGCTCCTTTTTCTTTCGTTCATACATCTATGTTTGTTTGAACGCGCTTTCATCATCACGCTACGACCCTAAGGAACTGAGCAAAAAGGAAGAAATTCAGGAAGAACGACTGGGGAAAACGAGGTAACGGGGCACAGCTATAGAATTTGTTTTATGTTAAAACAAGACATTTCGCGAACGAAGTCGTGGGCAGAGGCTAGTATTACCAATTAAATAATGATAATGATTCTTGTAACCTTTTTTAACATAATTGAACCAATATTAATATCCTTCAATATGATCAATACATAAATGAGAACGCTGTAGTATTTTAACCCGACGCAAAAACGACGGGGTGTTATAAGTTTGACGTGCCTGTGTGTGTCTGTGTGTCTGAGGCAACGTAGCTCCCGAACGGATGAACCGATTTTGATTTTGTTTTTTTTTTTTGTTTGAAAGTTGTATTCGTCGGAAGTGTTCTTAAATATGTTTCATCAAAATCGGTTCAGCCGTTTGAAGATTATCAGCTTTTTTCTGGTTGATGAAGGGATTTGAGCATCGTCCACGGGTCTGATCAACTCGAAATTTGGTATTCTATTACTTCAATGATATTAGACGAACAAAGTAAACTTGAACTGATGCTGGAGCAACCCCTGGAAGTTCCAGGATACCCAAGTTACTCACGAACAAACAGCAGAAGTATCGTGTTTGGGCTCATTGAAAAGGTCTCAATGAATAGATTACAATGAACCATTTACAGGCACTTTTGAATTGTGTGACAAATATGCAACACTGCACAGATTTAAGCGAGACATTAAGTTTAAAAAGCAGGAAATAAAAATTAAATTAAATAAAACCCCGACCTAAACAAAAACTGTAAAAAATAAAATAATAATATCTAAAGGCCTTTTAAGTTGAAGGTAATATTTTGATCACGGCATTGTCAAGTCGGGGTCGGTCAATGAAAACGTCAAACAGAGGCCTAGCATTTTCATTAGCCGTCCCCCGACTTGACAATGCCTTGATCAAAATATTACCTTCATAAGTTAAAGGCCTATACATTTTTTTTTTACTTTTTAGAGTTTTGTTTGGGTCGGGGGTTTAAAAAAAAATATATGTATTACTGCGCATTTTTCTTAGTTATAAAGCTGTAAGAATGTTTCGAAATTTCAAAGCTATGTTAAACATTTAATCTTACCCAGCCGAAGCATCCCCCCCGAGTGGGTTCCCGCATTGTCGTTGCGGGGGGGCTCAGTAACCGTGGATGCCGGCCACGGTGAAGCCAAGAGGAATCCAAAGGTGGGGCCGCTCGTCAGGGCTTTTGCCTCAAAGCCGACGACGTAGCGGCCAAAAAGTAGGTTGCGGTGAGGTGCACCGCAACTGAGGTGGGCCGCGATGTCGAATGGGAGGCATCGCGGCTGAGGGTTACGGGCTGCGGTAGAGGAGGGGTGCCGGTGCTTCTGAGCAGCCCTCTTCCCTTCCGTTGCCTGGACGGGGCCGCCACCGTTTGATGGCGGACGCGGTGGGGCCGCAGGGGAAGAGGAGTGTCGGTATAGCGTTAGCCGCTCTCCCTATCCTCTGCGGCCGAAAAGTGGTAGACGGGACGGCGCGTTGTGTTCCACACGCGCGCCGTCAAAGATGTCAGCAACCACCGATGGGGTCCGCAAGGGCCGATGCCTGCCAGGGGTGCGGGTTTGTTCGAAAGAGATACCACGGCCCCTGGCATACGGGCTACTGAGGGAACACGGGTGGGTTTTAGTCAGTAAAAGTCTGACACGCCCTCCTGCTCTACTCAGCAGGAGAAGTCATTTGATGATTTCCCACCCAAAAAAAAAAAAAAAAAAAAAAAAAAAAAAAAAAAAACCCAGCCGAAGCATTACTCAATAACAGACTAGATAAAGAAGTCCAAAGAATATTCTACCCTTTCAACTTACTGCAGACTCTGTTGTTCTCATCCAAATTCAGTCAGACTCTTAGTGACTAAAACCACCCCGGTGTTCCGTCTCTCACTTGCACCGGCAACCACGGGAACTAGTGAGACTTCCGCGATCCCCGGCTTGTGCCGGCCCGCGTCAGCGGGCCACCTCGCGTAAGGGGGGGGAGTGAGGTGTTAAACCTCCCCTACATCACAGAGAGGCCATCTCGGGTCCTAAGAAGTAGGGGGCGACGCGTTTCCCCAGATCCGTTGCCCCTGGACCCATTTAGGCGGTTGAAAGAGGGCGTAATCCGCACGTCGCCGACGCCCGTTGCGTCTGTTGCGGATCGAGCGGAAGAATCTCCCGCTCCCTCTGCGCAGCCTCCTTCTGCGAAATGACCGTTTCGCAGAAGCATACCACCGCGTCTCAGGGCTCCTCGCTGTCAACCATCGAGTCGACAACGGCCGGCAGCGACAGGTCCCTGCCTACTCCTGAGATAAGGGCACGGCGCGGCTCCGCCCAAGCGGCACACTCTGCCAGCGTGTGCCACGCCGTGTCTATACATATACTGATATGGCGACATCTCAAAACGTCGATTTTTCTGAGCTTTACGCATCATCCGCCTAGCTTTTGTCCCAACTATGTTGGAATCGGCTTCAAGCCTAACCAGATGCAGGTGAATACCAGTATTTGATATGGAGCAACTGCAACTGTAACTAGCTGACCTCCACAACCCAGTTACTGGGTATCACGATACTCCTTGTTAAGAGTGGTTAGCAGATTTTCGGGCTACTGATGACCCGTAATGACTATTAAAGATCCACGAATGACAGCCAGGTTAAACTCCGTATGCCTCAGTTGGTACTTAGATGGGTGGCCGTCTTTATATACCAAGACCCCTCCTTCACTCGGAACGCACGTTAAGCTGTTGGTCCTGGCTGTCATTCGTGGATCTTTGACAGTCGTTACAAAAAAGCAATGTAGTTTGGCTTCCATTTTATTAAAGGCTTAGATTATACTCTACACTTCGGGAATACGTTCTCTAAAAGATGGAAAAATCTTAAAAGCGAAGAAGAGGTATGAAAAATAGGAAATTTAATATACAAATGGTAACAAGAAACAGTTATGGGAAGTCATAAAAAATGCGGTTCTGATAATAAAAGGGCAGACTACTGGTCCTCCTCTTTGTCATCTACTAGTCACGAGGTGGACATAAATGACGTCAACAGCTTCTTTGCGAACGTTGATGCAAAGTTGGCAAATGAAATCTCCACTTCCAAATCTACAACACCTTGCCACGACAGTGATCACTCATCTGTAACTCGTCTAAATTAGCTGGTGGCGACCTTTTAAAAGGCCTGAAGGAGAATTGTGCAATGGGCATTGATCAGATTAGCAGCAAAATCATTAAGAGATACGCAAACTACTTCTCTTCTCCCACTATACATATCTACAGTCTGTCAATCTCAACAGGAGTTTTTCTCGAAGCTTTAAAATAGCTCATAACAAGTCCATCTATAAGGCTAGAAAAAAAGGCTGTGTCAATAACTACCGGCCCATCTCAATTTTACCTGGTCTGTCCTAGATATTAGAACGCCTTATAAATCAACGTCTAGTTGGGTTCTTCGAAGCAAATAATCTCTTTACGTCTTCACAATTTGGTTTTAGAACTGGCAAATGTAGCAATGATTCAGTTCACGAGTTAGTAAACTCTATTGTGGTCAGCTTGGATGACAGAAAAAGATGCCTTACGTTGTGTCTCGACCTTGCAAAAGCTTTTGACACTGTCTCTATTCCGCACCTTCTAAAAAAGCTTGAATGGCTCGGTATCAGAGGACTATCTTACTGGCAGGAAACAACGAGTAAGGATAAATGACTCGCTCAGTGACGAGCTCTCAGACAATTTTGGTGTACCACAGGGTAGTATAATAACTGGCCCAACATTTTTCCTGGTGTACATTAATGACCTCTGCCAAGTTTATCTAGTAAAAGAAAAGATTATCACCTTTACCGACGATACTGCCCTGTTCTTTGATGATGATGGATGGAAGGAGTAGTAAGATAGTAGTAGTAGGAGGAGTAGTAGAGTAAGAGGACAAGTAATTTAAATTTTGAAAACCCTAAGAGTTCAAGTTCAAGTTATTTATTTCATACTCGTACTTGTGGAGGTCAGATAGGCAGTCGCTCCATGTAAAATACTGGTATTCAGCTACATCCGGTTAGACTGGAAGCCGACCCCAACATAGTTGGGAAAAGGCTAGGCAGACGATGACTCGTACTCGTACATGTTCTTGTACTCCACGAGAACATGTGTTCAAAGCCCAAAAACGCTGCCTACGAGCAATAATTCATATGAAGGTGACGGATAGATGCGTTCCTGTGTTTAGGTCCCTCAATGCTATGTACATTTTAAAGTCGCAATTTTCGTTAAATGTAACTTATACCTTTTCACTGCAATTGCAAAAGATAGAAAGAGACCTATAAGAAGTCGGTATAGATATCGACTTCATGTTGAGATTTGTAATACTGCTTTGCAAAAAAAACTCTTTATTAGTATGGGCCCAATAATTTACAATAAAATACCTAACATCGTTAAAAATGACACAATTCAAAACTTTCAAAAGAAACTGACAGAATTATTAATTGTGAAATGCTATTATTCTGTTTATGACTTCCTTAATGATACTGACTTATATATTGAATAATTCAATGGTTTTTTTTTTTTTTCACATACTGTAATAATTGTGACATTGTTTTGACTTGTTAATTTTATTTCTATCGTATTGTAGATATTTTAATAAATGTTTATTATATATATGAATGTACCATGCAGATTATTGTTGAACTGTAATACCTATCTAGAAAAATTCTCATGTTATAATAATGTTGCATACCTATTATAAGGTAGATTGTACAAGGATCACCCATAGTTTAACTGTCATCTTAGTACCTGCTGTTTGGAACATTCTCGAACGATGACATCGGCGGAGGCGGCACCGGCGAGGGCGTCGGCGGGGACTCGGCGGGACGCGGGCGGAGAGGCGCCCGCGCCGGCCATCTCCGAATAAAAACGCGGATCAGCGGCGGGGAGCGCACACACAACCATCTTCCTCGAACACTGCATACACGTCCGCGTCTTTAAGTAATTCTATTGTAAATTACTGCAATAAATTATTTTAAACCAGCAACAAATAATCTTCATTGAATATAGTCCTCATAAACTCCTCAACAAATTGGTCCTTCGCACGAAAAATTCAAGACGAACGGCGTTTGCAGTGCAGAAAACAACGTGGCGTCCACGTGTCTCCGTGAGAACAAATCGACGAGAACGGAGCAACGTGGCCACAGATTGGTAATTAGTGTGTCGTTCCAATTAAACATTTCATTCCCTTCATACTTTTCTAAACTTTCCAAGTGTTTTTGGCCATTGAATCTGTTCCATTTTTTTCCCATTTTGTAACTAGTCATCGCATCCATTTCGATTCAAATATTTCATGCCTAGTTATTGCTCAAACTCATTACATCAATGCCTAATTAGTTGCAGAGCATGCATTAATATCTATTTTTTGCACGTGCACGCGGTAGCTTGACCGCTCAAGGTCAATATCGGTCGCATCTTCGCATTCCTATTGAATTAGACACCGCGTGGTTTGCTTAGTTATCTATTTAACTTAACCAATCTTTATTTAATTATGGAGACTAAGGTTAAAGAATTAGTTAAGAAACGTGCAAGCTGTAAGGCTAAGCTTACGCTTTTTAGCAATTATTTAAATGTAGTTATTTCATGTGCTACATTAAGCGACCTACAAGTAACAGAACTGGAAACCAGACTTGATAAAATGGATTTGGTATTTAATGACTATGATAAATTACAGGGGGAGATCGAGATGCTGATGGAGGACCCTAGCGAGGCATTGGCTGACCGCGAAGCCTTTCAAAACCAATACTTCTCCTTGGTGTCCACGGCGCGCGAGTTATTGCGACATCGTAGCGAGCGAAGAGCTAGCGGTTTGGTGAGTTCCGTACAAGCTTCAGACAGTAACAACGCCACACAGTCTAGGCATAGTGTTGTGAAATTACCTCAGATTATTTTACCGCATTTTGATGGAAGCTATCAGCATTGGCTCGAGTTTAGAGACACATTTGATTCATTAATACACAAAAACACATTGTTGGACGATATAAGCAAATTTCACTACCTCAGGTCCTCGTTAAAGGGTGCTGCTGCCTTAATTATTAGAAGTTTGGATTTTAATTCTGATAACTATAGCATTGCTTGGGATTTGTTAACGAAACGGTATAACAATAATCGTCTTTTGGTAAATAATCATGTTCAGTCATTATTCAATGTCGAACAATTAGAAAAGGGATCTAGTAAAGCAGTTCGCTATCTGGTCGATGTAACCACAAAAAATCTGAGGGCCTTAACAATTTTAGGACAACCAACGCAGCATTGGGACATCTTGATTATTTATATTGTGGCTCATAAGTTAGACACTAAAACTTATATTAATTGGGAAGAATTTAGAAATACATTATCCGAGGCACCAACATTATCTCAATTCTTATCGTTTATGAATAACAGGGCCGACTTATTAGAATCAGTTGAGGAATCAGATATTAATAAAAACAAAACCTCAAACAATAAAACACAGAAACAAAAAACCTTTGCAGTAACATCAAACGACAATAGTGGTTCTAATAAAGTTTCAAGCTCAAGTTGTCCAATGTGTAAACAAGGTCATATTTTATTTAAATGTGATGATTTTCGCAAACTGTCGTCAGAGGTACGTAATCAGAAGGCGAAAGAATTTAATGTTTGCCTTAATTGTTTAAACCCGGGCCATCCTCAAAATAAATGTAAATTATGGGTTCGGTGCAAGTATTGTAAGGCTAAACATAACACGCTGTTACACATGGACAAAGATAGTGAGCCACCTGCCAGTAATCAGATGACAGATAATGTTACGTTAACTGCGAAAGCTATACAGAATACTACTCGTTCCATCGTTTTGCTTTCCACAGCGCGGGTGAAGGTACGAGACAGCAAGGGTGGCCATCACGAGAGTACTGTTGGACAACGGTAGCACCGCAAATTTTATAACTAAGGAGCTATGCGGTAAGCTGGGTTCACTTAAACGTAACGTAAACTCCAATATAACGGGTATTAACCAGCAAACTTGCAAAAGCACACAGTCTTGTTCTCTAATCTTAGAGTCTTACTCGGGAAATTATAAAACAACTATTGATTGTTTAATTTTACCGGAAATAACTAAATCATTACCATCGTCATTAATTGACATTAGTACTATTCCACTACCATCAGGCATCTGTTTAGCTGATCCTCACTATTATAAACCGTCAAGCGTAGACATATTACTAGGTGCTGAACAGTTTTGGAATATTTTGGGTACTAACACCATCAATTTAGGTAAATGTCAACCTAGATTATATGAATCAAAATTAGGATGGCTTATCTCTGGGTACATTGCTCAACCTAGTCCATCCCGTGACGCACCAGTGTGTAATTTCGTTCAGGACATAAAAACTGAACTGACTCGCTTCTGGGAGCTGGATTCTATATCTGATAAACATGCGTTGTCAGCCGAGGAACGTGCATGTGAGGAACATTTTTTGCGCACTACTACTCGTGATAAAGATGGACGTTTCATTGTAGAAATGCCATTTAAAAAATCACCCGAAACATTAGGTGACTCATATCATATGGCGAAGGTGGGTCTTTCGCTAGAACGTAGGTTCGATCGTGATTTTGTATTTAAAAATAGGTATATTAATTTTATGCGCGAGTACCTAGAACTGGGGCACATGTCTGAAGATAATAATTCAAATGATATTAAAAGTTACTACTTACCCCATCACGGTGTTGTGCGCGAGCAAAGTACCACAACTAAATTACGAGTAGTCTTTGACGCGTCGGCCGTGACAACTTCAGGTATTTCTTTAAATCATTTACAAATGATTGGTCCCACTGTACAGGACGATCTTTATTCTATTTTATTACGCTTTCGGCAACATAGATACGTAGTATCAGCGGATATTGAGAAAATGTACAGAGCTATAGAATTAAATGAATCTCAACGTTCTTTACAAAAAATCCTTTTTCGTTTCAATCAATATGAACCGCTAAAAACATTTGTGCTTAACACGGTTACCTATGGCACAGCTTCGGCACCATATTTAGCGACAAAGTCACTCGTAAGTCTCGCTTCACAGGCGTCAAATAACGGCGCAAAGCAAGCTATACAACGAGACATGTACGTTGACGATTATCTTGGTGGCTGTGACACTGAGTCCGGTGCCATACAATTATGCAAGGAGGTGAGCTCGATTCTAGCTTCAGCTCAATTCAAATTAAGGAAATGGCAATCCAATAGCCCACAAGTGATGAAGGGTATATTATCAAGTCTTGATTCTAATGAGAATAACATACTCGACTTAAACCGAAACCAATCTTCTAACACTTCTAAGACATTGGGTTTAAACTGGATTTGCGATTTAGACGTATTAACGTTTTTTATAAATATATGTCCAAGTAATAAAATAACAAAACGTCATATTTTATCTAGCATTAGCCAAATCTTTGACCCATTAGGCCTAGTGGGGCCATATGTCGTGTTGGCTAAGGTAATAATGCAAAAATTATGGTTAGAGAAATGTTCCTGGGATGACCCAGTTTCTCATGACACTCAAGAACGTTGGTTGTCGTTCGTTGCTATGTTATCGTGTCTGAATAATTTAAATGTACCACGGCATGCATTGGATGTTAATTATAAATTAATCGAGTTACATATTTTTACAGATGCATCTGAATGTGCCTATGGGGCATGCGTCTATGTTCGATGTTTAAATAATGATGGTACAACGACCATTAATCTTTTAACTTCCAAAAATAAGGTTGCTCCCATTAAAAATACAACCATACCCCGTCTTGAATTATGTGGGGCTTTATTAGGAGCAAGACTGTGTGCAAAAGTAGTAGCTTCATTGACGATTCATCATCATCATCATATCAGCCGAAAGACGTCCACTGCTGGACATAGGCCTCCCCCAGGCTCCTCCACTTCGACCGGTCTTGTGCTTCCCACATCCAGCGGATACCCGCGGTCTTCGCAAGGTCATCGGTCCACCTTGTGGGAGGCCTTCCTACTCTACGTCTTCCGGTACGCGGTCGCCACTCCAGAACCTTTCGGCCCCATCGGCCATCTGTTCTGCGAGCAATGTGCCCTGCCCACTGCCACTTAAGTTTGGCAATTCTTCGGGCTATGTCGGTTACCTTGGTTCTCCTTCGGATCTCTTCATTTCTGATTCGATCGCGTAGGGAAACTCCGAGCATAGCCCTCTCCATTGCCCTTTGGGTGACTTTAAGCCTTCTGATAAGGCCCATTGTGAGCGACCACGTCTCTGTACCATAGGTCATCACTGGCAACACACACTGGTCAAAGACTTTCGTCTTGAGACACTGTGGTATTTGGGACGAGAAGATATTGCGAAGCCTCCCGAACGCTGCCCAGCCGAGTCGTATTCGACGATTGACCTCTTTCTCGAAGTTGGACTTACCTAACTGGACAGTCTGTCCTAGGTAAACGTAATCGGTCACAACTTCGAGTGTAGCGCCTCCGATCGTCATGGGAGTGGGTGTTACATGGGCATTCGACATGACCTTTGTCTTCTCCATGTTCATTTTAAGACCCACTCTTTCGGAAGCTCTACTGAGGTCATCGAGCATTGCACTGAGGTCCTCCATGGTCTCAGCCATGACGACTATGTCATCGGCAAACCGAAGGTGAGTGATGTACTCGCCATTGATGTTGATGCCAGCCCCTTTCCAGTCCAGAACCTTGAAGACATCCTCCAGTGCAGCGGTGAACAGTTTCGGAGAGATAACATCTCCCTGTCTCACACCTCGCTGCAGAAGGATAGGTTTCGAAGTCCGGTCCTGGAGTCGGACTGACATAGTGGCGTTTCCATACAGACACTTCAGCACCTCGATGTACCGATAGTCGATCTGGCACCGTTGAAGAGACTGCAGTACAGCCCATGTCTCGATCGAATCGAAGGCTTTTTCGTAGTCCACAAACGCTAAGCAGAGAGGCAGGTTATACTCTTCGGTCTTCTGTATAACCTGCCGCAGCGTATGTATGTGGTCTACGGTGCTAAAGCCTTTACGGAATCCGGCTTGTTCGGGAGGCTGGAAGTCGTCAAACCTGCGCGCGAGACGGTTCGTGATGACTCTCGAAAACAGCTTGTAGACATGGCTCAGAAGTGAGATGGGCCTATAATTCTTAAGAAGAGTATTATCACCCTTCTTAAAGAAAAGTACCACCACACCTCTGTTCCATGCCTGTGGCGTTTTGCCCTCGAGTATGACGGAATCAAACAGCTTCTGTAGGGCCTTAAGAACGGGTTTTCCGCCGGCCCTCAGGAGTTCGGCCGTGACTCCGTCATCACCCGGCGCCTTGTTGTTTTTTAGCTGCTTCAGAGCCATCCTAATCTCGTACAAGCTAACGTCCGGGATATCTTCGGTATAGTGTCGGGTCAATCTGGCTCTTGGGTCATTTGCCAGATCCGTAACGGGGTTGCTTGTTGACGTGTATAACTGTCCATAGAAACTCTCGATCTCTCTCAACAGCTCCGGCTTGGAGGAAACGATCCTGCCATCATTGGTCTTCAGTTTCGCAAGCTGACTCTGCCCAATAGACAGATCTCTTGAAAAGACCTTGGAGCCCTTGTTCCGCTCTATCGCGTCCTTTTTGCGGTCCGTATTAAAACGGCGAAGGTCGCTTTTCAAGGCCTTAGATATCTGTCTATTGAGCTGTCGGTACTTTAGCGCGTCGTCTGAAGACTGCAGGATCATTTCACGCCTTTCCTCCATTAGCTGCAGAGTAGGATCAGAGAGTTTCTTTTTGCCATTAGTACGGCGGGTCTTGAAGAACTTAGACCCGACCGTATGGACAGTTTCCACGAACCCATCGTTATAATCGTCCACGGAGCTCCCTAGGCATTCGAAACGATTCTGGAGTTCGAGCTGAAAGCTCTCGGGGTTTTGGACCTGGATCGGTGCTGGACGGAGCGTAGACTTCATTAGTCGACATCTTTCTAGCTTGATGTTGATATTCAATGTGCCTCTTACCATGCGGTGATCGCTTCCGGTTTTCACCGCGTTGATCACAGAGACATCATTGAATATTTGCTTCTTCGTCGACATAATGAAGTCAATCTCGTTTTTAGTTGCACCATCAGGGCTCTGCCAGGTCCACTTTCTGTGCTCCCGTTTTCTGAAGAAGGAGTTCATCATGAAGAGGCCTTCCTTCTCCATAAAACTGGCCAGTAAGTGACCCCGGTGGTTCCGTCGTCCAACTCCAAATTGCCCCACTCTCAGCTCATCCTCGTTCCGTTTGCCCAGTTTCGCGTTGAAGTCCCCCATGACAACGGTGAAATGAGTTTTAGAGCCATGCATGGCTTTGGATATATCCTCATACATGGTCTCCACCTCATCGTCGGGGTGTGTCGAGGTCGGGGCGTAGACCTGTATGACCTTCAGCGAATATCTTGCGGATATTCTGAGTATAAGGTACGCCACCCTGGTCGACACACTCTCGATCTTCACCACGTTTGTCACAAGGGACTTATGGACAATAAACCCGACACCACCTTGGGACTGCTGGTCGCCCTCCCGGAAATAGAGCAGGTTACCGGATTTGAGGATTATCGAGTCCTCCCCCTCTCTTCGAACTTCAGATAACCCTACTATACCCCACCGTAACCTGCACAATTCTTCCTCGAGTTCGGTGATCTTCTCGTCGGTCCGGAGTGTACGCGTGTTGTACGTTGCCAGGTGCAGTTTCCGTTTGTTTTGGTAGCCAGATCTCTTCCGGAGATTCTTAGCACCCCTTGCCTCACCGTTACCTTGGCCGCTACCGTAGCCAAGGGTAGGCGGGCCGCCGGGTACTAGGGGCCGTTTTGTAGGGCTGCTTGTCATTTTTTGGGGGGTTTTGCCATAATCGCCACGCTTGGCAGGCGGGTTGGCGATCGCAGTATGTTGGTAAAATACATAGAGAACGCTGCTGCCCATTCTCTAGTAAGTCCCTTAGTCGCCTTCTACGACACCCACTGGAAGAAATGGGATGGTGCTATTCTTTTACGCCCGGCAACACATACGGGACATTGACGATTAAAATACATAAATTCTATTACTGGTGTGATTCTACGATAGTTTTATGTTGGTTATCTACATCACCAAATAAATTAAAGCCTTTCGTCCGTAACCGTGTCAGTGAGATACAAGAAAGTACCGGAGACAATTCATGGAGATACGTGTCGTCGAAAGAGAACCCGGCGGACCTCGTATCCCGCGGGCTGAGGGCCGATCAAATCGGTACCTGTTCATTGTGGTGGTCGGGCCCACAATTTTTAAACTTAAGTGAAGAATATTGGCCAAAGGGGCCAAATCTAAGCTCAAATTCTAACATACCTGAAATTAAAGTTCATTTACTAGATAATAATCAATCAACTCAATCGGTAATCAGTCGTTTAATAAATAATAAATAAAATATAAATAATTTGAAACGGATTATCGCGTTTATACTTAGGTTCATTTTAAACTTAAAACATCCTAATGACAGGTTGTGTGGCCATTTGTCATGTGATGAATTGCAAGAAGCATGTATAGTCATGTTACGTCTTAGTCAAATGGAAATGTTTCCTGACGAATACAAAACACTCAGTCTAAAAAGGCCATTATCTGGGAAAAATAGGCTAGTTTCACTATCTCCATTCCTGGATAATCGGGATGTCATTCGCGTAGGTGGCAGATTAGGTAACGCTAACTACAGTTACGATATTAAACATCCCATACTGTTAGATAGTAAACATCACATAACAAAAATATTATTTCGTTGTGAACATGTTAAACTTATGCACGCAGGGCCACAACTCCTTTTGTCACACATTCGTCAAACTTACTGGCCTTTAGGAGGCAGAAATCTTTCTAAAAGTATATTCAGAGAATGTGTCAAATGTTTCAGATTACGAACTCAGACGGTGCAACCAGTCATGGGTCAGCTACCCTGCACGAGGACACAGCTTGAATTTCCCTTTTATAATTGTAGTGTTGACTACGCTGGGCCAATGCTAATAGCCGACCGTAAAGGTAGAGGTACAAGACTTATTAAGTCGTATATCTGTGTGTTTGTTTGTTTGGCAGTAAAAGCTGTCCATCTGGAGCTTGTTACGGATCTCACCAAAGACGCTTACCTGGCCGCGTTAAAGAGATTCGTTGCTCGTCGGGGTAAACCACACAGCATCCTTTCTGATAATGGCACGGCGTTTGTAGGAGCATTTAATGAGCTTGCACAATTCTTAGCAAATTCTAATTTAGAGACAGATCTTGCACAAGAGGGCATAAAGTTCAGTTTTACGCCTCCATATAGTCCACACTTCAATGGTATAACAGAAGCCGCTGTCAAATCTACAAAGAAACATTTAAAAAACTATTGTTCATTCCTCTCATCTAACGTATGAAGAAATGAACACCTACTTAGTCCAAATTGAGGCTATATTAAACTCCCTGTAGCGGCACTACAAATAAAAATGCTTCGCAACAAATTCTCAGAAACGCAAAAAGAAAAGTGGCGCCATCTACAATGCAACAGGCGAACTAAATGAGCAATTCTGCATCGCGCAATCAGAGTTTTCGACGGCACTCGAACATATACAAAATCCCGACATCAGCTGTTGGGCAGTTGCCCGGATCAGACACAATACCCGTCTGGTCGGAGGATCCTCCTTTACCAGCATAGGTATGAGTGAACTTTACTCCCTGTTCCTCATACCTCTAAACTGGTGACCCCGTGAAAGAACGTCAGCGCAGCCTTCGTGCAACACTTCGGCGTGACGTCATCTTCATCACATCAAGACCACTTCCTCAAGCTTTCGAGCGGCGAGTCACACAGCCAGCCAGCACCCACGGCTTCAACGGGTATCCTGACCACCTGCATGCAGCGAACCGCATGCCTGGTCATCACCCACAGCCTCATCAGTAACCATGGCCCAGCACACTGCACTTTCGGCCGGTCGAGAGCCCAATCTCCCGGTCGACGCCAGCAGTCAGCCTCAACCTCTCAACCCAGCGCTGTACCAGATCCGACTCACTGGAGCATAACGCAGCGCAACCCCGACTCACTGGGGAATCGTCGCAGACAGTTCCGACTCACCGCGAACTATGCGACACCCGGTTCCGACCCACTGGAACCACAACTGGCACTGGCAAGCATCATAACATGCACTGACTCAGCCCACTATCGACCTCCGGTCTCCGGGGGGGAGTGATGTAGCGGCACTACAAATAAAAATGCTTCGCAACAAATTCTCAGAAACGCAAAAAGAAAAGTGGCGCCATCTACAATGCAACAGGCGAACTAAATGAGCAATTCTGCATCGCGCAATGAGAGTGTTCGACCTTCACCTATTTCGATTCACACCTGCTTTGTTCCTCTCGTAATTTTATTCAAGAACGTTCCACGTCTAATTTCTGTTTCGTCCATATAACTTGTATCGTCCAAATATCTCTGTTAATAAAGGAAGTGTCTAGATAGGGTAAATATAAAGGCATAAACTCGACAGGAGGTTCTTTATTCCACCTATCCCCGAAACCACTTCATCCCGTCCCCTTATTGCCCTTTCTTCGTCACCTGATGACTTTACCGCTCTCACCCCCTCTCACTTCTTAATTGGACGACCGCTAATATCAATTTCTCAGCCACAGGTACACTCCATCAACATCAACCGATTAGATCGCTACAAAAGGATTGAGCATCTTCGACAACACTTTTGGAACCGATTTAGCCATGAATATGTGGTCATGCTGCAGCAGAGAAACCGATGGCATGCGTCCACGGGTGAACTTAAAATGGACCAATTAGTTTTGATCAGAGAGAAGGCGCAACCACCACTACGGTGGCTAATGGGCCGTATCATCAAGGTGTTCCCTGGTCCTGACGGCGTCTCGAGAGTGGCAGAAATTAAAACCAAGAAGGGCAAGATTACAAGGGCTTTCAACAACATATGTCCTTTACCCATTGAAGACAACGCTTCAACCCGGGCAGGATGTTTGATTATTATTACTTCTGACTTACTGATTCTTCACAAAATTATTAATGGCTCCATAGATGCGCAACTTATTAACTATTTTAGCTTTAGGACTAGCCTAGACATCATCGCATATTTCGATTGCCTACATTTACCTTAAACACCACCGTTAATAGCCCTCTAACACGTATGGCAAGGTTATACAATGAAAGGTCCAATTTGACGGTTTACCCTATCGAAGTTTTCTCAATGAGTTTCGTTTCATACAGACGCTCCCTATATAAACAGTGCGAACAATGTACGCCTATATAGCTCATAGTATTTAGTTTTTATAGTGTTCGAGATTTAGGTTTACTGGACACACTTTTCTTTTTTCATTGTCTCTAATTTGCATTATGTCAATGTCATGCATACCTGTTATTTGCACGGTTACTGAAATGCCGTTCTTAAATGTAAGTTTATTTGAAATGTAAGTGACAATGCTGTTGGTGAGCTTATTATAAATAAATAATTAAATAACAAAAATGTATTTGTGTCGAAATATTTACACAGTAGGTACACAAAAAGAAGCAACATAAACAATTATAAGATAACTAACCTCGTTCCTCTCCCATCATCGAAGTTAGAACGTATAACCAAATTAAAAACACTAACTTTACAAACATTCATATTCTTAATGATGCAGAACAAAGTCCATAGCAAAATGCTACAAAAATACAGTTAATGTCAAAATCTTAAGTATAAAAAGGAACATTTACAACGTCAAAGAGCAACCGATACACTTATTTAATTTATGATACTTTTAAGATGTTTTGTCCTTACAAAATTCGTTAATGCTGTAATAGGCTTTATTTATTAACAAAGCCCTGAGTTTATTTTAAACATGTTCACATTCTGAATGTTCTTTAATTCTGCTGGTAATTTGTTAAACAGATTGACAGACTGCACGCGTGACGAGTGCTTGACAACATTAAGCTTTGCCTGCAGAATAGTGGAAAGATCTTTTCTACGAGTATCTACTCTATTTTTTCTTTCATCGTCTGTTTCAAACTCGTTTAAGTTTTTTTTTTAAATGAGTAAGGAGCCAAAGTAGCGGGCAGAAGTTAGTATTATCTATTAGTTAATGAAAATGTGCTTCCTTACTTCCGTAACCTTTCATATAATTAAAACTTTATGATACTTAATCCTTTGGTACGATCAATACATTCGAAAATGCTGTAGTAATCTGTATAAGTTTATTACTGCGCAACATTCTAAGCTTTAAAGGTGTAAGAATGTTTTTTAATAACAAAGAAATGCCAAGGATTTCATTTAACAGAACCGAAGTGTTACTCAATAACAGACTAGAAAAAGAAGTCCAAAGAATTTTCTACCCTTTCAACTTACTGCAGACTCTATTGTGTTCATTAAAATTCGGTATCCGAGACAATTATATAACTCCTAACGGGAAAAAGTATCACATACTCGCTTTGTTTTGTGTTTGCTCCTTGTTCGTTATTAATATGCGCCGATTAATTGCTGATGAAATGAATCATAATATAGGGATTGTTAATAATAATGCAGTTCTTATGCTTACTTCAATATTCTTGTTCGGGTACTGTAGTTTCGGCCTTATTTTATTTTATATTTTTGACATCGTTCACAGCAATGACAACATTTTGCTCGTTGTAATGATCCAAATTATATACAAGAGCATCGATTGTAGTAAGAGTATCCGCAGTTGTATTATTTGGAATTGGATCTCAGTATTAACCATCTTTAGTGTTAATATTTTTAATTTTTTTACACTTTATAGTTTGTTTACAGAGTTCAATTTCTTACATTTTATTTGTGATTTGACGTTTATGAGTATTGATCTCCAGTACGTTTATTCAATTCGAATTCTTATATTGTTAAATAAGTTTTTGGGTGAATGGATCAAAAACATCTACATAAGAAAAATATGTGGGCAGGAAAATGGCAAAATATATTATATGAAATTGTTTAAGACGTATAGAAATATATTGGAAGCTTACAATGTGTACAAGAAAGTGTCGCAAGTAATGGTAAGTTTTTGCTGGAGTGAGTAAGTTAAGATGTAAAAAAAAAAATACCCGAAAACATATCAATAACTTACACTTAGAAAAGAAAGCTAAATAAACACTGGAAATAATGTAACTGGCTAATAATAAAATGAATAAAGTTAAATAAAAATTACAGCAACCCCCAATATAGACAAAGCCCTTTAAAATAGGCAGTTTAATTGTAATGTAAGTTGTAGCCAATATTTTAAAGAAAAGTTCGCGTCAGGAGATGGCTAATTAGGTGTTTTGTTAAATTTGTAACTAAGTTTTATATTATGCCGCGTGCACATAAAACTTAAATTACAAATGTAAGTTTTATGTTTCAAATAAATCTATCTTCTTTTAGAAACGACGAATTTAAAATTTAAATAGTAACTACCACACCTCATCTTTCTTCGCAGGTACTGCATAGTATCATCAATGTATTTGGACGCACCTTGTGTTACGTAGCAGTTATATTACAAACTGTGGCACAACATCATGAGGTATAGATGATGATAATTGTTATTTGTTCACAAACTCCACTAAATATAGCAATAATAATAAGATAATTCTGTAGGTAAACTAAAAACCCGCCCCTGCTTTATACGGTTGCCATGAAGCAGGGGCGTAAAAATATCGATGTTTTTAAAACATCGATATTTTTTAGATATATGTGAGATAAGAATTTATGTTAAGACCTTTGGGAATACGTTTTTATTTATGGCAAAATCTAAATCCGCATTAAAGAATCTTGTATAAATGAAGTTTATGTTTATAAGAACTAATTGAAAACACAGACCTACCGAAGAAAAGTCACTTTTTATACTTAGGATTTATTAAGAAGCATATTAGACGATGCAGATGAACAGTGTGGTGTGGCGCTAAATGCTCAGGGTGGCTGGACTTAAATTTATTCCATCACCAGTTGTAGAATCCGTTACCATAAACCTTTTTCTAGACATGTAAAATTACTTTTCAGCCTACGAATTGGAAGGTCTTGAGTCTGACCGTATTATGGCTAGCGAAAGACATGTTACTTGTTATCACTCACAACACGTACTCAGCTAAGTTCTACTTCGCTATCGAGGAGGCTGAGATGGCATGTATACAGCAAATGAAGATGAGAAACTATACAAGTAAGTAAACTGTAAAAAAAGAAAATACTACCTACAAGCGTGAATGCATTTGCTCTCGAATCATGCGCACTTAATTACAAGACATTACTAGTACGTGTCAAAGTGTTTCCTTGTTTGGAGGCAATCCTTGCTGCAGCATTAGGCAATCTCTACCTAATGAGTAATGATGCTGGGGACTCCTTTTCCGCACTAAGCTCCTAATGGGTGTAAGTAGTATTGTCATCAGAACAGAACGAGTAAACAATGTGTTAACTTGATAAACCAAGGCGGGTCGATGACATTTAGAGGAGCTTGTCGGTCCGAATTCTGCTCTTGACCGGTTGATGTAGCGAGCCTCTGTTCAGCAGTGGACGTCTTTTGCCTAGGAACGATGATGATGACGAACATCAGCCAATTCAATTCAGAGGAATTTGTCCAAAACCTGCTTCATCATCATCATTTTCATCATTTTATCCACAGCTGGACATAAGCCTCCCCCAAAAGCGGGGTTTTGCCATAATCTCCACGCTTGGCAAGCGGGTTGGCGATCGCAGTATGGTGGAGAAAACCTGCTTGCAAGAAGTTATCTCAACGTACGACATATTTTTTTGATAATACAGATACTTTATACATAGAATTTGATTCTATAAACTTTGACTTGGTCTATCCGACTAAACAGAAGTGTCGCAACAAACTCCCCAACAGCACAGCTGCTGTTGGGGAGTTTGTTGCGCCACTTCTTCTTCCCAGCTAAAGCACTAGGAAGTGGTGAAGGGTGGGCCTTTTGGGAGACTGTCTTATGTATTTAGATGTTCGAAAAGTGCTGGATCTCAGCCTAATTTGAATAATTGGCTTTTGATTTTTTCCTCACAGAGAGTCAACAACGTCTGTGCAAGAACGTGATACTGACAAATAGAACATTCAATAAGATGACTGCGTGTGGCCTGTTCGTTATAGATGCAACGCTAACGATATCTCTGCTGGGACTTCTTGCCAATTATGTTGTTGTACTGTTACAGTTTGCTCTTCTGTAATTTAAGTCATAATAAAAATATGTCGATCTTAATCGTAATCATTTATTTAAATGTTAACATTGTTTACCCCCCCCCCCCGAGTGGGTTCCCGCATTGTCGTTGCGGGGGGCTCAGTAACCGTGGTCTCCCAGCCACGGTGAAGCGAAGAGGAACCCAAAGGTGGGCCCGCTCGACCGAATTTCAAGACGCTTGGATCAATACCTATAACTTAAATGGCCAATACATTTTTATTTTTTACTTTGTGGAGTATATTGTTTGTGGCGGAATTTTTAAAAATTAAACCTTATTCGCTTTCTTATTAGCTATTAAAACTATCTCCAGTTTGTTTAAGCTTTCTTTTCAAAGAGTAACTTATTGTTAGGTATGTTTTTTGGGTATTAATTTATCTCATTTTATGTATTTTACGTTCTTACTTACTCGTACTAAAACAAACTTACCATTACTTGCGATACTTTCTTGTACACATTGTAAGCTTTCAATATATTTCTATACGTCTTAAAAGTTTTCATACAATATATTTTGTCATTTTCCTGCCCACCATCATTTACTATGTAGATGTTTTTTATCCATTCATTTAGAAACATATTTAACAATATGACAAATCGAATAGAGTAAACGTACTGGAGATCAATACTCATAAACATCAAATCACAAATCAAATTCAACAATTGGAAGTCTTTAAACAAACTGTAAAGTGCAAAAGAAATAAAAATATCAACACTAATAATCGTTAATACTGAGATCCAATTCCAAATAACACAACTGCGGCTATTCTTGATACAATTGATGGTCTGCAAAAAGTGGTCTGATAGTTTTGGGGTGCCAACCATCTCAGTGTCAGGCCATTGTAACAAGAAGCTCGACAATTATAAGTAGAGTGACGTTTGGCTTTCTTCTTCGTCTTATTTTCGGTGTTACCTTCATACCCATTGGGGTAATGCGAAAAATCTCGGTTAGCCTCTTCACACGACACTTAGCTGGCACCGCCAGATCTGGCGGTGCCAGCTAAGTGTCGCCCACTTTTTGATAAGAAGGTGACTTCCAACTTCTAATCAAAAGTGAAATTTATCGGCCGGTCGGATTGGAGGTATATCGGACCTCACGGTTTACATCTGCTATAGCGTCCGATAAACCTTTCACCCACTCAGCTAAAATTTCATGCGGACGAAGTCACGGGCAGAAGCAAGTATTACCCATTAGTTAATGAAAATGATCCAACTTACCTTTTAATACAATTTAAACAATGAAATAGTATGGCCTTTGGTACGATCAATACATACGGGAACGCTGTAGTATTTTGTTTAAGTTTATTACTACGTATTGTTCTAAGCTTTAAATCTGTAAGAATGTTTCGATATAACAAAGTCATGCCACAGATTTCATCTTACCCAGCCGAAGCATTACTTAATAACAGACTAGATAAAGAAGTACAAAGAATTTTCTACCCTTTCAACTTACTGCAAACTCTGTTGTTCTCATCAAAATTCGGTGTTCGAGACAATTATGTAACTCCCAACAGCAAAAAGTATTGCATACTCGCTTTGTTCTGTATTTGCTCCTTGTTTGCTATTAATATCCGCCGATTAATTGCTGATGAAGTTAATCATAATTTAGGGAATGTTACTAATAGTGCAGTTATTACGCTTGTTTCAATATTCTTGTTCGTATACTGTAGTTTCGGCCTTATAGTGTTATCTATTTTTGACATTGTTCACAGCAATGACAACATTTTGCTCGTTGTGATGATCCAAATTATATATAAGACCATCGATTGTATCAAGAATAGCCGCAGTTGTGTTATTTGGAATTGGATCTCAGTATTAACGATTATTAGTGTTGATTTTTTTATTTCTTTTGCACTTTACAGTTTGTTTAAAGACTTCCAATTGTTGAATTTGATTTGTGATTTGATGTTTATGAGTATTGATCTCCAGTACGTTTACTCTATTCGTTTTGTCATATTGTTAAATATGTTTCTGAATGAATGGATAAAAAACATCTACATAGTAAATGATGGTGGGCAGGAAAATTACAAAATATATTGTATGAAAACTTTTAAGACGTATAGAAATATATTGAAAGCTTACAATGTGTACAAGAAAGTATCGCAAGTAATGGTAAGTTTGTTTTAGTACGAGTAAGTAAGAACGTAAAATAAAATGAGATAAATTAATACCCAAAAAACATACCTAACAATAAGTTACTCTTTGAAAAGAAAGCTTAAACAAACTGGAGATAGTTTTAATAGCTAATAAGAAAGCGAATAAGGTTTAATTTTTAAAAATTCCGCCACAAACAATATACTCCACAAAGTAAAAAATAAAAATGTATTGGCCATTTAAGTTATAGGTATTGATCCAAGCGTCTTGAAATTGTTTGACTATTAGGTATAAGCACGTGTTTCTCTGGCAAAGAAACCTCTTTTTCTTTCAGAGGGAAAAACAAAATATTTATGTAACAACTACTACATCCAATCTTTCTTTGCAGGTACTTCACAGTATTCTCAATGTATTTGGACGAACCTTATGTTACACAGCAGTTTTATTACAAACCGACGCACAACATCATGAGGTGATGATATGATAGGATGATGGTGGTTCTTTGTTTACAAACTTAACTAAAAATAATAATAAGATATTTGCAAAAGTAAACTGGCAACCTGCCTCTGCTTTGCACGGTTGTTATATACTGACGTGGCGAAATTTCGAAACATGTAAATTGGAATACAACAAAATATATTCGTCCTTAAGTAGGACTTTATTCTCTCTTATAAATATTTACATTGTGCATAAGTATTACGTCTGGGTAAAACGAGAGCGAACTCACACATCTCCTGCTAAATAAATATAATATAACAGTAGAAGTTATCACTGTGTCTTCCATTGGTTCTCATAAACCCAACATATTATGGGCCCAGTGTACACATATTGCTGAGCTACGAGTATTTGTATGATAAATTAAATGTTTAATACTCTAAAACCTTCAAGAATACGTTTTCTAAATGATCGCAAAACCTAAAACCGAATCAAAGCTATTGTGTTATTTATAAGAACTAATCACACGCAGATATAGACAAAAATGTATTGTTTGTACCATGTATTTATTATGAAGAATATTAGTTAATCAACAGTGTGGTGTCCGCACTAAATGCCCAAAATGTGGTGGACATAAATGTATTCCTCTAGTGTTTGCAGAAGCCATTCCAATACATCTTTTTCTAGACGTAGGTATATAATTACTTTTCAGCCTACGGATAGGAAGATCATTTTTCTGACAATATTATGGCTAGCGAAGGACATCTTACTTGTTATCACCCAAAACGTGTACTCTGAAAAGTTCTACATCGCTGTCGAGGAGGCTGAGACGGCTTGTATACAGCGAATGAAGAAGACAAACTATACAAGTGAGTTAATTGGATAAAACTTTTAATACTAGAAGCATTAACATGAATGCAATTTACTGTAGAATCTCTTCATGCGCACCAAATTACAATACGATGCGAGTACAAGTTAAAAAGTTTCCTTATTCGGAGGTAATCGTTCCTGTAGCATTAAGTCATAATTATGTACCCAATAAGTACCACTAGTATTGGCATCGGAACAGGGACGTCTTGATATGCCAAGATTATGGGCGATGACATTTTGAAGATCTTGTAAATCCGGATTCTGGTCCTGACCGGTTGATGTGGCGAGCCTATGTTTAGCAGTGGACGGCTTAGGGCTGAATGATGATAACAACGGTATTAAGCAAAGAGGGGTTTGTCCAAAACCAGCTTGCACGAATTTATCTCAACGTACAGACGCCAGCACACCAAGCTACCCCTATCTGTCAAACTTTGATAGATTTTCAACTTTATTACATATATGTAAGGTTCATATTCAATTGAGAAAATTTTACAGTTTGGGGTAGTTTGATGTGCTGGCGTCTGTACCAACTAACAAAAATACAGTTTTCTTAAAACTGATACTTTCCTTACAGAGAGTCAACAACGTCTGTGCAAGAACGTGATACTGACAAATCGAACATTCAATAAGATCACTGCGTGTGGCCTGTTCAATGTAGACGCGACGCTAACGATATCTCTGCTGGGACTTCTAGCCAATTATGTTGTTGTACTGTTACAGTTTGCTCTTCTGTAACTTAAGTCGTTATATAAAAATGTCGATGTCAAAGTAACTACATCATGGTAGGCTTTTTTAGTTTTTGGGTAGTAAATCATCAAATAACTTGGGGGCGCGTCTCAATTTTGCTGACTAAAACCCACCCATATTCCTTCAGTTGCCTGTGTGCCAGGAGCCACGGTGTCTCTTTCGAACAACCCGCACCCCTGGCAGGCATCGGCCATTGCGGTCCTCACCAGTTGGTGCCGACATCTATTTGAGGCGCGCGTGGAACACAACGCGCCGTCGACCTGGGCTTGGTCCGTACCGGACAGCGAGCTACCCACTATTCGGCGTCCGCAAGCCTGCGCCTGCGGTGGCTGGGAACCAGCCTGGGATTCCCGACGCCCAGGGCGTCTCCTG
Source organism: Polymixis flavicincta (assembly GCA_949987655.1). Classification (NCBI taxonomy): domain Eukaryota; kingdom Metazoa; phylum Arthropoda; class Insecta; order Lepidoptera; family Noctuidae; genus Polymixis; species Polymixis flavicincta. The sequence continues at coordinate 22,573,123 of OX465188.1, read as the reverse complement.
CGGAGGCTAGGGCCGTGAGGGCGCATGTACTGCCTCTCCTTCACGTGCGTTGCCTCCCTCTTCGCGAACATTACTGTTTCGCAGAAGGAGGGGACGACTTCCCATGCACTCTCGCTCCGTACCATGGCTTGGATCAGGATCGGACGCGAGAAATCGCCGTCGCCGATCGCCTCCACAAGGACGCGGCGGTGCTCTGCCCAGACTGCCCAGAAGGCATGCTCCGTTATATCTTCAGGGCGATCTAAGTAGTGGAAACACCCGGGCATTTCCTCCCGCCGAATCCAATACAGGGACCTCCCGAAACAACATTATGTAAGGTTTTTTTTTTTTTTTTTTTGGGTGGGAAATCATCAAATAACTTCTCCCGCTCTGGGTGGAGCAGGAGGGCGTGTCAGACTTTTACTGACTAAAACCCACCCGTGTTCCTTCCTTAGCCCGTATGCCAGGGGCTGTGGTATCTCTTTCAAACGAACCCGCACCCCTGACAGGCATCGGCCCTTGCGGGCCCCATCATTTTTGTGCTGACATCTCTTTGAGGCGCGCGTGGAACACAACGCGCCGTCGACTTGGGCTTGGTCCTTACCGGACAGCGAGCTACCCATTACTCGCCGTCCGCAAGCCCATGCCTACGGTGGCCGGAAATCGGCCTGGGATTCCCGACGCCCAGGGCGTCTCCGTATCCTGCGGCGGCTGGGGTCGCGAGGGCGCATATGCTGCCTCTCCCTCACGTGCGCCGCCTCCCTCTTCGCGAGCATCACTACTTCGCTGAAGGAGGTGACGGCTCCCCATGCCCTCTCGCTCCATACCATGGCCTGGACCAGGGCCGGACGCGAGAGATCGCCGCCGCCGATCGCCTCAACGAGGACACGGCGGTGCTCCGCCCAAGCAGGGCAGACCGCCACCGTGTGCTCCACCGTGTCCTCAGGGCGATCTTCGCAGTGGAAACACCCGGGCGTTTCCTCCCGCCCTATCCGAAACAGGAACCTCCCGAAACAACCGTGTCCGGTGAGGACCTGCGTCAGGCGGAAGGTGAGGACGACATGCCGCCTCTCAAACCACTCCTCAAAGAGGGGACTTACCGCCGCAATCGTGGCGTGCCCAACATTATGTAAGGTTGCGACCACATTTCGACACTAAAATTTTATTAATCTTCGTATTTCTAATGACGTTCCCAGTCAGCTTACAAAAACATTCTCAAATATGGTACATATATTCAATAGTTTGGTCACTAATTAAGTTAGTTTCAATGAATCACTTTTTATGGTTTCAAAATCCTTCAATGTTGCCAGCATTGCCAGTGCTTAAATGTATTGTTGTCCCCACATTGTACATATTGCATATTATCTATTTATTTTTCACTTATGTGCTATCTACTAATTTAATCATTATTATGAATTTTATATGTATACCTATACTTACCAATAAGTCCCTAATGTACTTTCGCTATTATCATTTCGTATTCGACTTATTAGAATTCAATTTTTTTAATTCATTGAAAACGGTCTATAAATTGATTAAAATACTAATTCTCTACATATGCAAGAATATTTTGTTTCACTATTACGATAATTTCATTAATTCATCGTCTAAACACACACAGCAGAAGCCAGCAGAAGCAAAACAGTAGAAGTCGTGAATAGAAAAAATGATTTTAGTAAATAATAAAATCAAACCAAAGTGTACAATGGTCCTTTCAGAAATATTACTTGATAATAGACTCGAAAAAGAGATCCAAAAAAAATATTTATCCAGTGAATTTAGTGCTCTCACTCTTTTTTCTATCGAAATATACTATGAAAGATGATTACATTACTCCGAAAGAGAAAAAGTTTCATATGTTGACATTCGTCTGTGTGGCCTGTGTATATGGACTGAGCATCAATCGTTTATTTTTTAGAGATCTAGAAGACCCAATGGGAACCAATAATGATGATATCGTCGCTATATCGTTTGCATTCTTTATGTATTTATTTTGTGCTGGTGTTACCATTCTCTTCGTTCTCAATATCATTCACAGTGACATCAACATCTCATTAATTTTATTGATTCAAAGAATTAACAGGGACTTACACTTTAGTGAAAGTCTCAAGATAGTCACTCAGTGGACCTGGATCTCAATTTTAAGTGCTGTTGGCGTTAACATCTTTCTTCATTTTATGTATGCTGGAATTTATGATGAATTCTATTTAGATGACATGATCTTAAATTACATGTTCATTAGCTTTGACATCAACTTAGTTTATGGAATTCTGGTTATTATATTGCTGAGAAAGTATCTCGAGAAATGGATCGCGGATGTTATAATCGCTAACGATGGTAAAGAGAAATTCACCGTCGATTTTTTTGGTGTATATCGAAATATTTTGGAAGCCTATGAGTTGTATAAGAAGATTTTCCAATTAATGGTAAGATTCTTTCATTTACATTCATAATTTTCAAAGAAAGGCTTCTATCATTACCTGTAGTTGGGTGATATACGGCGTAAGACATTTATTCTCAAAAGATTCACAAAATCACTTATAGAGAAGATAAATGTATGTCGTAACTTTCAATTTTTGAACACTCTTATAATTTAATTATTTTCTATTTTACTAGACACACAACAACAACATTATTTGTTCTTCCACAGATATTATTTCATACTATTGATACATTTTTCCGAAGTTTGTGCTATTTTAGTATTTTTCTGCATATCCTGAAAATGTCAGCTGGTCATAATGACGAAGTAAGTATTAAATATACCTTAAACCCAATTTATTTGGAGCGAAGAAGTACCCATTTTTTTCTCATTCTAGTATAATCTCATTCAGCCATAGTTAGACCATACTTCATTCCTAGCCATTGCGAATAGGTATAAGATGTGTAAAGATGGTTTAAAGTGGCAACTTAGTAAATGAAAATGAATTTAAATGATTTATAACAATGATAATGATAATGATAATAATCTTTATTGACACAAATGTTACATTCATTTTTGTGAATTCCCTAGTGTACACTGTATTACAGGAGCTAGTGTCTTCCCCATATTACAATGTTACTTATTATTTATGGCATCCAAAGATTACAAATCGAATCAAAAGTACTAGAAATAATAAAACTGAAATTAAACGTAATCTAACATGCATAATTTAAGTAATAAAAAAGAGAGAAAAGTGTTAGTTGAAGTAAGCAGGTGTCTGAATGTGAAAGGGTGTGTGTGTGTGTGTGTGTGTGTGTGTGTGTGTATTGGGGAGTGAGAGTGTTACTCTTCATAACAACTTAATTAGGTTTTCTGTGGCATCATAATCCAAACTTTTTAGCCAGGGTAGTATAACTTTTTTAAACTGATTTAAGTTAAGTTTCTTAATTTTGAATTTTTTGCTAACACAATATCATTTTATCGATCTTATTAATTGGTCTAACCATTCTTATTAATGCTTCAATGTTATTAGAAAACCACAATATCCATTATACCAAACTAACCTATAGAATTTAAAATGCTTTTATTTTTGGAATTAATTGTAATGTGGTTTAGGTTGTAATTGTACTCTTTGTTTTAATTTAGAAACTGCATAAAGCGGTTTAATTTATTTCTCTAAACTTTCAGAAGGAGATGCAGTTTTCACTGACCATATTTCTGGCAGCTATTTGGCTGGCAAAGGATATATTTTTAGTAATACTACAATGCGTGCATTGCGAGAAGTTCTTTATAACAGTTGAGGAAGCTGAGACGGTGTGTATCCAACGTTTGAAGAATAAAAACTATCTAGGTGAGCACACCACTAGACGATTGTGTTAACAGATTACAAAACTACATATTCCGTATTTCGAATAAATGAATCCCAAATAAATGCAAGTTTTTAATCGCTACAAAATATTTTTAAATAATGGATGTACAAATTAACGATGTGCCGTGAGACTTTGCTTCTTGTCAAATTTTATGATTCTAGATCAACGGCTAGCATCCTTATATATTTTGATTTATGGGTATGTAAGTATATTTATGTATACTCATCATCATCATAATTTCAGCCGAAAGACGTCCAATGCTGGACATAGGCCTCCCACAAAAGGGGGGTTTTGCCATAATCGCCACGCTTGGCAGGTGGGTTGGCGATCGCAGTATGGTGGTAAAATGCATAGAGAATGCTTCTGCCCATTCCCTAGTAAGTCCCTGAGTCGCCTTCCAGGACACCCTTGGGAAGAAATGGGATGGTGCTATTCTTTTACGTCCGGGTATACTAGTGGACCATAATTCATTGAAAACTTAATGTACATATTTCTAACGCTAAATGCGTTAAAAATATGAGCATTCTGCATACCTTTTCTATATAACTTTAATTGTGTCTTTCGTATCATCTACCATCTGTGTCAATTCCTCCGTCCGCGTAGTTTTGTGAAAACGGGGATCTATAATGTCTCAAAATTTGCCGTAGCTTTTATTGCGTTGATTTAGAGGCTTGATTTTTTAAAGATCCAAGGGACCGTAGTCTTTCCGTCTGCGTATTTTATATTTAACAGCTTCCCTGAGTAAAAAGGTCTTAACAGACTGACAGACAACGAAGTGATTCTATAAGGGTTCCTTTATTTTTTTCCGTTTGAGGTGTACCCTAAAAACTGTGTTTTATTTACAGACTATGAAGAAAGTCTCTGCAGCCACGTGATTCAGTTAAACCGAGCAACCTTCAGTAAGATGAGCGCGTGTGGCCTGTTCTACATCGATGCCTCACTACCATTACAACTGATGGGAATTCTAACTAACTACATCGTTGTGATGCTGCAGTCCACTTTCCTATAGACTTTAATATCATTGCAACATATAATTGTATAAATGATCATACGCATAATTAGCTTATTACATTCCCACAGCTAGGAATCAAGCCTCTTCTCAGTGTGAGGGAGTGGGCCATAATCTACCACGCGGGCCGAGTGTGGTTTGGTGGACACACACTCTTTAAAATTTTTGGTTGTAGAACATGCCGATTTCCTCACGATGTTTTCCTTTGCCGTTTTAAGAGCAGTGGTGGTGAAATTAAAAACACAAAGTAAGTGCCTGTCTGAGTTCAAACTCATGATCTTCCTACTAGTAAGTTGGGGCCAATAACACCGTTCCACCACTGCTACCTCTGCTTATTAAATTAGACCATAGATATGTAGCAAGATATTTTTAATATAGCTGGAAAGGAGATGACTACTGATATTATTATTAAGAGATGCGCTTCTCTGCTACGCCGTGTTCGCGGCAGCCCCAATACCATCCTTAGAACGTTGGCTGATAGGTGGGACTCGCCGATCTTGGGGCGGTGGATACGACTTCACGCAGTCAAGTAGACAGTCCCCAGGATCGGCGTTCCTTCTCGCAGCTTCTTCCTTAGTGTGTGTGAATTAATGTTACTAACACTAGTTTGTAAGTCTACATTGTTACTAACAAAATGGAAGTGATTCTGAAAATAAAGTTTATTTATATATTTATTTATTAACGCTTGTAGCGACACTACAGGAAAATACTTCGCAACAAATATCTTGAAACACAAAAAGTGATTTGGTGCCATCTACAATGCGACATGCGAACTAGGCAAGTCTGGACGTGACAGAAATCCTACATCCCGCAGTCAGAGTTTACCACAAGACTCACATACATACAACATCCCGACATCAACTGTCGGGCAGTTCACCAGCAAACACAACACCAGTCTGGTCGGAGGATCCTCTCTTTACATAGGTATGAGCGAACTTTACACCCCGTTCCTCATACCTCTAAACGCTAATACAGGTGATTGAAAAGTAGAAATACTGCGCCGATCTCGAAAAAAATGGAATAAGGATATGATGACGTTGATTATTGATACTTTTGTCAGTCAATAATTTACGCAGAAATAAAAAAAAATGATACTAGAACTTAGAGTAAAAAAGAAAAGAGTGGACCTAGAAACTATGGTATCTCTTTTTAGTGCACTGCAATGACTAGAAACATTTTCTTTTATGATAAGTGATCAATTCCATGACGGTGAAACGAAACAAATTAAATATTAAAGTTTAATATTTACAATGTTGTGTTATTTACATTTATTTTTGTACTTTACATTAAAATAAAACTATTATTATCTTATTCACAAACAATACAAATACACGAAAAACAACGAATTGACTTTTAACTTTAGAAATATAATTTGTGACGCAAAATCTTATATTTATGAGAAATTGTGTGCCTTATTTCTAAATTACATCTTCTTTTTCGATCTGACGCCTTCTGATGAAGATCCTGAAACCAGGTAGGTCTCAGACGTTGAAGCATCAGATAACGTAAATTCCTATGTAATTTTATCAGTATCGTGTGAAATGAAACAAAAATGAGCATTCCCGCCATTAAAACATCAGATAATAACAGGTTAATAATTTGTGACGCTGAATATTTACATGGTTCATTCGATTACACGTTCACATCAGTAAATTCACTTTTCACTTTGTCTTTCAACACAGCTCAATATTTTAAATTCTCTGCCAAAGGTTTCTCCATCACCTAGCGTCTGTGGTAGTGGCTGGTTCAGAGTTTCGGGTAGGAACAGTGAGGTGATCCCTCCCATCACACTTAGAACTCCCATTATAGTCAATGGTAAGGCTCTGGAGTAGACTGCCTAAAAAAGTAAAAAAAAAAAACAGTATTATTTGAAAATCTACATAGACAATAATTTGGGCTTAAATATGAAGCAATCAAGAGATGGTGCAAAATTTAATAATTATTACCCTTAGGCCTGACCACGACGTTACTCAAAAGAACAACGTGTAACCAACTCGAACTAATTTTATTTGCTAGACTTAAAGTGACAGCTGCAGTCTATGTTATTTGATAGTTATGTGATAGTTACAGCTGTCATTTTGCTTCTTAAATAAAATATCTTCAAAATAGTACGTTAAACAAAATATATTACGTTTATTATTATTCAGTTTATAACTTATCCACCAGTTTAAATAAACATAGAAAGAAAGGAAAATGCATTTATTTAGCACAGACTAAGGCACACAAAATATATTGCAAAGTAAGAGAAAAAGAGGTAATAGATCAGGCGCTCAAAGCAAAGAAAATGATGAGTAACTTACCAGGTGTACTATATACGGAACAGCCAAAAGCCCCAATCCAGATATAAATGAGGCTGCTCCCATTGCCTGTGCTCTTAGTACGGTAGGTAACAATTCTCCAATCAGTACGTAGAAGACTGCAAACGATGAAGCAGCGAACAACCGCCCCAGCATCGAGAGAGTCACTGTTATCCAAGGCCATGCTGGAAAATAATGAACATATATGTTTAGAATTTTATTGAATTTTAATTTTAGAAAGCGATTTAACAGCTGTTGTTTTTATAATCAAAATATAATGTATACTATAAGCCCTATCTGATAGATTGCGGCTACTATAGCAACCAGTAAACCGACCACTTAGGGGACTGCGATATGTTGCCAATTTTAGAGATAAATTTGAATTTTCTCATATGGTATTAATTTCACAAGCATTTACACCCTTTAAACCGAAACGCCGTAATGCAGTTTCATGATTGTAACAAAATTAGGTGTGAGAGACCTGCCTTACTGGACCAGCTCTGTTTAGGAATCCTGCTTACTCATTGTACTTCTTATTATGTTCTTCTGCTCTAATAACTTTTTATTTGGAGAATAATGTTTTGTGTATTGCATGTTTAATGTACTTTCTTTCGTTTCTACTGGTTCATATTCTTATACAACTAGTAAATTTACTCAACAATTTTATAATCAGTAGATTGATATAAAGAACTAAACAAACCTAGTCACATTTCCTTTGATTTGGTCAATGGTGACAATACCTTAGTTATCTAAGTGTTATTCACTTACATTCAGGAACAAGAATACAACTGATACAGGCTACTCCTCCAACACACATGAAGACACAAAGCACCCAGCGACGGCCAAACCGCTCCATACACCGCCACGCTAAGAAATACGAAGGTATTTCTACGGCGCCACCTGGAAGGAGAAAATCTTTTTATTACCCTTGAATTTATAGTCATATTTGCAAATGTGGCACTGAAGATGCAAATAAAATGATAAGGTATTGACTCGCAAAACGATGGCATGCGAACTCCGGGGTTAAGGATAGCCCGCTGTTTTCTGATTGAATGTTGCTTGGATTAATAATATGTACCTTCTGTATGTTTATATCTTTAATTGTGCTATTAACATATTATCTATATCTATACATATAATAAATCTGTAAAGGAACTTTTTCTGTACATTTAAAATATTTCGAAAATAATTGCTTGGGGTGGTAAGGGATAATCAACAGATGACATTTTAACCCTTATCAAAATTTTTGTCTGTAGCTCGGTTTTTCAGTTTCTATGTTGAATAGATCAAGTATCACGTCAAAAGAACGAAACTAATATGGTTATCTTTCATACTCAAATATTGTTTATAACTCAGAGTTTATATTAGTCTTTGTTTCATCGCAATCGCTTCGGTCAACCTATCTAAATAATTTAAAGTGTTCAAGAAGAATTTATTTACGTAATGTTGAAACACAGTTAGCGACATCTATTGGCGTGAAACGGTACTAACGAATACTTAATATTAACACACGTCATTCTCATTTAAGTTACTTACTGTGTCTGTGTTATTTCAAAAAGTAATGATACTGATTATTAAAATCGCTTTCCGTTGGTGGTTGATTCCCACGAATCAAAAAAGCTTAAAGAATTTCAAATAAAAAGTTGTGATAATATTAACTGACGTGGTGTTCTGAGTCATATACCTAGAATGCAATTTTAGATATTTTTTTATTAGTTTTATCAATCAAATTAATACAAATAGAGGGGAAGAAATCTCATTTTTAATTGTGATAAAAGTCTTAGTAGCGCCATCTAGCATAATATAGCAAAATTAGAGCGGCTAGAGGAACATCTCCATAGAAATTCATAATCTCTAGCGTCAGTAACGCCATCTAGGTTTGAATAGCAAACATGCAAAGACAACAACTTGATTTCGCGCGAAATTTGATAATGTTAAATTTAAATGCGTGTTTACAGCATTACTCGATTCAAATAATGGGAGTTTTGGGAGTAAAGAGTTGTAAATACTTATGTGCAAATTTTCGTGATGTTAGTTTTCGAGGTGGGGAGGGGTTCAATCGAGGTCGGATGCTGAAAGTCAGGAAAAAAAATCCAAAATTGCGACCATAACATACTGGTGGATTTGAGTAAATAGATAGGTTTTCACACGGGCAACTGTAGTTATGTCGATGCTCTTCCGAGCAACATCGCTTACAGAGAAGCATTTTCTTAGTTAAAACAAGTTTAAAAATGTATTTATTTATCCATTTGGCATCTCCAACAAAGGATACATTACCTACACAGGAACAATAGAAATCACAATAGTAAAATATTGTCAATTTTAAAGTCGCTTCTTTAAATATAATTATTTATTGGTCTACAAATAAATGTATGGCTGAACAAAAGAAACACTGAAACATTTTTGATTACAATTTACAATAAAAAGGCATCGCAACTGAGAGTCGCGGAGGATCGCTCTGTTACGTCCATTATCCTCGGGATCGGGCTCTCTCTCTTCCTGCTGCCTGCGTCAGCAGCGGGGAGAGAGGTGGGGGCGCGCGCGGTATGGCACTACGTAGCAACAACATCGTACTTACTATGTTCATAGAAAACCCGTGCTATACAATTAAATAGTTTTTTTTGCCTGGTTTGGTTTTTTTTTCAACAGCGCTTTTAATGTGGATAATGACCGACGTTACGGGGCGTAGGTAATGGTAAAATTCGCAGCGAGCATGTCTTTACGCCGTGTGCTAAAATCAGTGTTGCTCGCTCGCATGTTTTGCCGTAGGTACTACTGACTGCACGAATACTTGCTTGGTAACATATTAGGTGCATTTTGACCCGTGACGCCGGACAGTATCCACCTTTACAGCGTGATCTTTCTTCATCGTGATAACGCCATGGTCCCACGGGCCGTTAACTGACAGGTGGCGTCAGGTGTTACTGCACTGCTACCTGTCGAGGCCTATCGCAGTCCAGAGCATTCCCACTGCTGTGGTTTTATTCAGTGGTCAACGTTTGATAAACAAAGCTAAAAGACACGCGCCTGTACGGGCCGAGATAGGCGCCCGCCCCCGGGTGGAATAATGCTTCAGCACACTCAACCAGACGCGCAGTCGATTTATTGAGTAAGTACAGTAAAAGCTCCTTATTCGTGCTTCCTTCATTCGCGTTTTCACTACCCGCGGATTAAAAAAATGCGACCCAATTCCTATATCCGCGGCTAAAGATTTATTTATTTGCGGGTCTAATCGGTACATCGGTACATACATATTAACAAATAACAAAAAGGATTCCAATAGGTATCCAACCCAATATCCTTTGTAAACGCGTCGTCAGATGGACTATAAAAAAGTGAAATAGACCTTATTACAACTTCGCCTAAAGTACATTGTCAAATGATATCGCCGCTGTATTGGTTCGGCCTTTGACATCTACAATAGCCGCCTTCGCCGCGGTCGGTGTTTTTAACCGACTTCAAAAAGAAGGAGGTTATCAATTCGACATGTTTATATTTTTAATGTATGTTCAGGCATAACTCCGTCGTATATAGACGATTTGCAAAATTCTTTTTTTTTTTTCGAAAGGGGTTTACTCCGAAATGGTCCCATTGAAATTTCATATAAACAGGGCCCGATCTAGCTATTTAGCCGCTCCGGGCAAAAATAACATTCGCCGCCCTTTGCACTAACACCATCAAAGATGGTATGACCATAATTATGTGATATTCTTTTAACTATTTAATATTCACATACGTTAGTCTACTACGGCTTCTGAACAAGTATACAAAAATTCATGAGAGTAGGTATGTTTGTAAGTATACATTTTGCCGCCGCTCATTTTTGCCGCTCTGAGCATTTGCCTGGCTTGCCCCCCCTTAGATTGGGCCCTGCATATAGATCTGATGATGCGTTTCGGAAACAGACAACGGAACTCTTCAAAAAATTACAGCAAATCAACCGCGAATGTTGCTATGACATAAATAAGTATGCATTGTTTTGACCCAAAGGATGATGAAATTTCGAATTAGTGTATGGTAGGTAACAAAAAAGTGAAAAATAAAAACTTTTTAAAAAAAAATAACAACCGACTTCCAAAAAACACTACAAAGTGCAAAATAACTTTAATTTCGGAAGGCGGTGACAAATTATTAAAATACACATCCAACGTCACCGACTTCCGAAATTAAAGTTATTTTGCACTTTGTAGTGTTTTTTGGAAGTCGGTTGGTATTTTTTTGAAAAAAGTTTTTTGAGAATGTAAACAAACATAATGAAACCAACCTCATCACCATAAAGTATATTTATATATCATCATCATCATCATTTCAGCTGAAAGACGTCCACTGCTGGACATAGGCCTCCCCCACATTTATAAATGCTGCCACTTAATATCATTCTACACATTCACATTCCATCCTTTGGTACGAGCCGCTTTGCGTGTTTTATCTATTGTTTCATCTTTCCATTTATTGCAAAATGTTAAATTTTTTTTTTTACTTAAAAACGATTTTCGACGCGAAAAAATCTGTTTAACGCATAGAAATGCTTGATCGTTTACGCCTTGGAGAGTCGTTTGCATCCATATCACGCTCATACAATTAATCAATATGGTCAAAAACTTCAATTAAATTGTTTTTTTTTTGTCACTTAGGAACGTATCCCCTATAATCCCATATAAATTACCATTCCATAGTCACGGTTTCTGTATTCGCGGTAGGTATTTTACGGAACGTATACCTCGCGAATAAAGAGCTTTTACTGTACCTACGGCAGGTGCACATTTATTATAAAATGAGCCTCGACCAGGCGCTTTGATCTATATTTATTCTTAAAAATCTGAGTGAGACTTCGTCGCAATATCATTATAACCCCTGAAGACGCCTGCAGGCCTAGACAAAACACCTTTCTGTTAACGTTCACGCTAAACTCTACGCCAGAATATATGGGAATGACATTACCGTGTCCTTTCCGCAGGTAATGTCATTCCCATACATTTTGGCGTACCGTTTAGCGTGAACGCCAAGAGTAATGTGTTTTGTCTCTAGGCTCTGGACTGCATTCGAAAGCTGTGGTAGATTCCTACCAGGATAGATCGGAAGATCGGAGGAGTGGTACCTACACCGTCAAAGCGACACATTATTGTTTTTCGACATGCACGCGAACGAAGTCGCGGGCACAGCTAGTATAAAGAGTAAAGACTTGCAATATTCTTTGAATGTAAAACTCACAAACTTACCGTCTAAGTTTTTTTGTAGTAAGTACCTATATTAAATATATTTTTGTTTCGAACTCACTAGCCATGTATAAGCCATCAAAGGCTTCTGTGGTTCTTAGTGTATTATTTTAAACTCTGCAATCTACTTTTTGAACATTAATAAAAAAAAAAAAAATTGTGGGTGAGTGATTTGCATACTGCATCCTAGTTTTCAACTGTCTCAGAATAGTGAATGTATGTAATTACTGACTTATGTCATGACTCATGGTAGTATATTTCATTACTAATGTGACCAACAACCACAAAAAAGAGTTAGTAACCGAGGTTAACGTTTTATTTTAAATAGAAAATTAGATCTAAGAGGGTGAAAAAAAACGTGTTTCTAAACTTACCAATAAAAAAAGCCAAGTAATCATTGACCCCTAAATTAGAAGTATTATAACTCAAACTGTTATACACAACTCCTAGAGCAACCCAATCGAACGTAAGAATGAAGAACTTTTTCCTTATATTCGGATATCTGAACACATCTAGTGGAGAAGCTTTACAATCTCCTTCGGAATTCTGATCGTCCATTCTTTTATTCTCCACAATGTCTTCTTCACCATCTTCTTGTATGAATATCTTACTCACTAACTGTAGAGACTTTCTTCTAAAAGTGTTCGCTGGTGATTTAGTAAACTCAGTCTGTGTTGCTTTCTGTTGATGATCAGCATTTAGATTTGTTGCTTCTGTAATATTCTGTTCTTTATCTTCCTCTTCTTTTTTTAGTCTTGTTTTTTTATTAACAATCTCTGCTACTTCTAGAGCTATTATTTTTTCTAAGCTTTTGCTAGATTCTTCTGTTTCGGATATCTTGGAGAGGTCTGGCTTGAATGTTAGCATATTGCTTATTCTTCTGTCCAGATTTTCATCTTTTCCCGGTAGTTCTGTGTATCCTGCAACGTGGCCGTTCATGTTTGACATCGTTGGTAATTCTTCTTGTGTGGCTTCTTCTTCGTCTTTTATTTTCTTCTGCAAAAGTTATTGTAAAGCTAGGATCATCATCATCACTCTATAATGTTCCCACTGCTGGGACACAGGCCTCCTCTCGGTGAGAAGGACTGGGCTGTAATCCACCACGCGGGCCCAGTGCGGGTTGGTAGATGTCACATGTCTTCGAATTATTTGGTTCTAGGACATGCCGGTTTCCTCACTATGTTTTCCTTCACCGTTTTAAGAGCAGTGGCGATGAATTAATTTACACTAAGTAAAGCGCCTGTCTGGGTTCGAACTTACGACCTAAAACTCGTAAGTCGCGGCCGTTACCACTTGGCCACCACTGCTCCCTATTGTAAAGCTAAGATATACATTTAAATATTGAAAACTTCACATGGTTCTAATATTTGGTAATTTAGAAGAACATCTTGAGCGAATTATTTTGAACCCTTACATGCAATTCCAATAAGAAGCCTCTTTCCAGGTGTATACCATTTCTTTTAGCGAGATTCCTGAGAACTTTTTCAGCTTCAGCAATTCTTCCTCTGCCAACTAGCCACCTTGGAGATTCTGGTATAAGCCAGTAGTATCTGTAAAATTATAACTAACGGTTTAGCAAAAGTTTTAGGCTTAGTACATGATTTACCGTCGAAAATGAGGATGTCATATATGATTGGGACTCATGCTTGCATTAATTAACACTGAGCCATACCTAACCGAATGCCTAAATAAATGCGCCATGTTTGATTTTCAACCCTTAGTCAAGCCCCGAAAGTGAAAAATCGAATAGCGTGCTTATTTTTTCTACTATAGTGAAAACGGGCAAGTAGGAGTTGAAACGACGTACGAGCTGATCTCGCATTGTATAGGATTTCCGTACAGTGCGAGATCAGCGTAAGCTTGATGTGTAGCCGTGTGTACCAGTCGCCACCTCTGGCCATGGCCACGAGCAATAATAACTTTATTTGTTTCAATTTCACTCCAAAACAAAGTGGCTGGAAATATTGATCCAAGTAATTTGTGCGTCCGACTAGAGGAAGTCATGTTTACCGAACAGTAGCAATAAGCAGATCCTTAGCTACTGTAGTGGCACTTGTTTCTATGTTTTTGGTCGGTTACGTAATAGTTTACGAACTTCACTGGAGTGGTCCAAAGATCGGTCTTCGGAACGAAATAATCGGGTAGGTACTTCGTTAAACACGCCACTTTTTTACTAGAAATACTAAAATAATAACTTACCCATACAATAGTATGAAAGGGAACGTAGTGACCAAGGACAGATGGTACCAGTCCTGCACAGCATAAGCCAGCATAGACAATAAACACATGCCACCAGCAAATAGCATTCCGACAACAATACCTGGAATTAGAAACCATAATTAAATGACAGAAGAATACGTTTTGAACGTGATCATGCGATTCCAAAGGAGAGTGTGTTTCTTCTAGGATATTCTTAGTAGCGTTCTGGTTTCTAATAGGATATTCTTAGTAGAAGTCAGTATTTGAGAATTATATGCGAATTATAATAACAGGCAAATATGGAAAAAGTATTAAATCTGATTTTTTATTTGTCAGACCAAAATGACTGCTGTTACTATTGCTTAGCTGTCATGTTGACAAAAAAAGGTCAACCGCAGCTTGTATTTTAGTCTAGCAAATAAAAAATCTGAGTTTAGCTACACACAGCCTACCTAACCCTCCACGAAATAAAACGCGACACAAGAAAATCATACTCAAGCTTACCCGTGTGATTCCTCTGCCCGGGCGGCATCAGCTCCAATGCTAATATAAAAGGCAGCTGATACAATGCTGGGAAGAAGAGTCCGCCAGCTACCCGTAAGCCTACATAAATCCAGAAGGCTTTGGCGAATGATGACGCTATAGCCAGAGGAACCTCTAGAAAGACCATCAAAAGAATTGTGGGGCGACGGCCGTACCTGCAGGGAGAAACAACAAAATGTTATCATAGTGCAAAGAAAGAATAGCACCATTCCATTTCTTCCCATTGGTGTCGTAAAGGGCGATTAAGGGACTTACTAGAGAATGGGCAGCAGCGTTCTCTATGCATTTTACCACCATACTGCGATCGCCAACCCGCCTGCCAAGCGTGGCGATTATGGTAAAACCCCTCCTTTTGAGGGAGGCCTATGTCCAGCAGTGGCTGGCTGAAGATGATAGTGCAAAACTCGATCTGATCATGTGACGACCATGTGGATCAGTGTATGAAATGGTCTTTTGAGAAAAGAACCGCGCAGATTTTGGTAGACCTGTCCATTAGGCAGACAGTATAATAGACACCCAGCCCTAAGGGTTTCGTCCATGAACGGGGTAAACCAGTAGATTGTCTCAGCCTGTGAGTGTTTGTCCATGACAAATGTTGTCCATTTGTTCATTTTTGTTTGTTTTTTGTTTGCAACAGTAAAATGATAATTGTTCTTTTTTATTTAGGTTTGTACAAACAAACACTATTAAATACACGTTAATATTTTTTTATTAATTAGATGAAGACGGCGTTACATATCTGATTACGAGAAGAAAGACCGGAAAAATCTCAAATGTCACAGTATGGCATGAAGTTCAGATAAAGGTAATCATGGTCAGATCATGTGAAGACCATATCGATTGATGCCTGAAATTGTGTTTTAAGGAAAGAACTACACAGATTGAGGGAACTTGTACTGAACTTGAACTTGAACTAGGCATTTGTCTTAAAACTTAAGAACCTCAACGATTCGACGGATTTATTACCGCATAAATTACTCAAACTGTCAGACCAACTTGCAGATTAAAACTACTGAGAACATAAAATAAAAAAAAGCAAACTGTCTGTCTTCACATTCGCAATAATTACAAGAAATCAGTACATGTGGTTAAAGAATCGTTATTCCCTCAAAAGAAATTCACTACAAATTTCACATAATGAGAAATATTTTAAGTGCAATTATGATAATGATGACATTCGTGAGCAGAGCTAGTATTACACGCACAAAACAAGTACCTAATAAATGAAGACAACAACAGTAAGACGACATTGAAGGTCACGTCCTTATCCTAACTAATATTAAAAATGAGAAAGTAAGTTTGGTTTTTACCTTTTCACGCTTAAACTACTGAACCGATCATCCCGAAATGTTGCATATACGTTGGTAGGTGCACACAAACGGACATAGAGTACCTTTTATTGCGAAAAGAGTACTGTTTCCGAGGAAAACGACATTAACGGTCTTATGATAATAGATGATGCCACGTGTCTTTCGAATGATGATTGAATTATATTATCACAAGCAAAGTACAACCCGAATTGACTGTCATAGGTATTCTAAATGAACGTGCAAAAGCTAGAATACCTATAAAATCGTAGCGAAGTCTAAACTGTACACGAACTTTACGTGAATCTGTTGTAGGTTAATAGTGCCCAAGGGTGGCTTTGACCAACACTTCTATAAGATGGTTTAGCCGAGTAAATCACAAATTACTAACCTGATAATGAATTTAAAATGCTTACCTATCTGACATCCATCCAAAGAAAAGGTTTCCGAATATAGAACCGACCCAGAACAGTGTGTTGCACATTCTCGGTAGCCAGTCCATGTCGCAGACCAACGAAAACTGGAAAGAAATATTTATTCTGTATCGTAAACATTAAAAAAAACATTAGAAACATGCTTTAAATTTTGAAAACCCTGCTTCGCTTTGATAAGACAGAAATTTGAAGCCAAGGCAGGGGGGGCTGCCTGCCAAGGTCGCGGATTTGTTCGAAAAAGTTACCGTGGCCCTGGAACAGGCAACTGAAGGAACACGGGTAGGTTTTAGTCATTAAAGTCTGATACCCCGCTCCGTCCCGAGAGCGGGAGAAGTTTTTTAATGATATCACACCCAAAAAAAAGGCAGAGGGAGGGTCGTCATACAGGGTACGTTTTTATCCAGTGCGCAAACTATTACCAGGAATTCAGCATATCATTCTAGACCGCCTTTCCCCTATTCCCCTACCGCAGAAATGTCTCGCCGGTTATTAAAACAAAAATCAGCTGTTTCATTGAAAAGTACAATACCTACGCGGTCAAAATGTATGGAACAGCTGATATTTTTTTGTATAACCGGCGAAAAATTTCTGCGCTAGGGGGTCTAGTATGATATGCTGAATTCATGGTTACAATTTGCGCAGTGGATAATAACTTTTCCTGTATACAAATGGCAACGCTCTCAAAGAGCAGATTGGGCACGCCACGATTGCGGCGGTAAGTCCCCTCTTTGAGGAGTGGTTCGAGAGGCGGCATGGCGTCCTCACCTTCCGCCTGACGCAGGTCCTCACCGGACACGGTTGTTTCGGGAGGTTCCTGTTTCGGATAGGGCGGGAGGAAACGCCCGGGTGTTTCCACTGCGAAGATCGCCCTGAGGACACGGTGGAGCACAGGTGGCGGTCTGCCCGGCTTGGGCGGAGCACCGCCGTGTCCTCGTGGAGGCGATCGGCGGCGGCGATCTCTAGCGTCCGGCCCTGGTCCAGGCCATGGTAAGGAGCGAGAGGGCATGGGGAGCCGTCACCTCCTTCAGCGAAGCAGTAATGCTCGCGAAGAGGGAGGCGGCGCACGTGAGGGAGAGGCAGTATATGCGCCCTCGCGACCCTAGCCGCCGCAGGATACGGAGACGCCCTGGGCGTCGGGAATCCCAGGCCGATTTCACCGTAGGCATGGGCTTGCGGACGGCGAGTAATGGGTAGCTCGCTGTCCGGTAAGGACCAAGCTCAAGTCGACGGCGCGTTGTGTTCCACGCGCGCCTCAAAGAGATGTCTGCACAAAAAATGATGGGGCCCGCAAGGGTCGATGCCTGCCAGGGGTGCGGGTTTGTTCGAAAGAGACACCACAGCCCCTGGCATACGGGCTACTGAAGGAATACGGGTGGGTTTTAGTCAGTAAAAGTCTGACACGCCCTCCTGCTCCACCCAGAGCGGGAGAAGTTATTTGATGGTTTACCACGCAAAAAAAAAAAAAAGAGTATACATAAAAAAACTTTTCGGTGGGTTATGTCAGCTTTTCCATCATCTTTATAGTTTACGATTGGATTTGATTTTAACTATGCTCTTAGGACTCTTCATGTCTCTATGTCTACATGTCTATATTTCTTCTATGCCTTCATATCTATATCTCTTCATGTCCCTTTTTCAAACTATTAACTCTTGCGACGTATTGTAATTATGTGCCTACAGTGTAATCACATAACTAAATTATACTTACTTCTGTAACCAAGGTCTCCTGGTACTGGTCTGTACTGAACCGCCAGCCATAGGCACATGGTGATGTGGTGTTCCTCCTCACGGAGAGCACAGCATTCGTGATATTTGATAACTGGAAATTGAGAATTCGTTGAAATTAATATTGTAATCGTCAAATAGATTAGTGTCATAGTATTTCAGTGGGGTAATTGCATAACATTAACTGCAGTAATAACTTTCATTTTGATAGTTAAACAATATTCATTGCGTTGCCGTTGTTGAGCAGACAAATTTTTCGAACTTAATAATATATAAAGCATTAGAAAAACAATTTATCTAAACATACAGTGTGAGTCTTTCTAATGTGCATATATCAAAATGAAAATCTATATTTACTTAATTTTGTGACCGTTTTTTTTTTTTTTTGTAAAAATATTTTCGGAATTTTTAAAAACATTGTTCGCTACTGTGGCCTCAGTGTAAACAAAACGTCTTATTGAGAAATTTTACGATTATTGTAAAAATTGATTTTAAAAAATGATTTTTGCTAAAAATATTATGTTTATTTTCAATTGATTGTTGTTTTTTTCACAATAGGTATTTATTTTATGAGGACACCTAATTACTTCCAATCATTATGGAGTTTGTTTCATCACGATAGATAATTTAGTTTAAAAGTTACACCGTTTTGTTCACACTGGGGTCAATGTAGCGAAACAATTTTTTTTGTTATTGCTTATTAAAATATTAAGCGTACATTCCCTGATTTTCATATGTGCACATTATAAAGAATCACACTGTGTATACTGTTTTTCTATTGCTTCTTCTGCTACGCAACTTATGCCGCAGGCAACGATTTAAAACCTTTTTAACAGTCCATAATCCCACCCGGAGTCCCGCACTATCCTCTGCATTTTGGGTGGAGCGACGCTAATGATATACTACAAATAGCATCATAGTTCTACATTACTCACCAAATCATTCCGCAGTTCTTCGCTTACTGTCATAAGCTCATATATTTTTACTGTATGAAATGCGTTGCCTTCTTTAAGTGTCACTTTTCTGTGAACAAAAAAATATGAATTGGAAAACAAAGATATTACCAGCTTAAAAAAGAAACATACCATGAATTCAGCACATGATTCTAGACCTGTAGAAATGTTTGATCTTATATCTACGTATTTATATAAAGAGAGAAGTCCTGACTGACTGACTTATCAACGCCCAGCCGAAACCCTTGGACCTAGCAACCTGAAATTTTGCACAGAGGTAACCTTTATAATGGTAAACAAGGAAAAAGGAAGGATTTTTCGAAATTCAACCCCTAAGGGAGTTAAATAGGGGATGAAAGTTCCGCGCGGGTTAACGGGGGGTTGTCCCAAATTGCCTCTTTCAGAATAAAGATTAAATGATCAAATTCGTATATTTAGGCCCTGAAAAAAATATATGTTATAGATAGCTCCTTTTTTGAGGGAAATTAATGGTTCAAAATACGATTAATTGCAATTTGCTCGATGAAAAAAAAATCCGAAACAAAGTCGATTTCAAAACCATTTTCCGTCTCATTTCCTAATAACTGCACAAAATTATATGAAAATTGCATGTACGATGAGAAAATCGTATTTAGGAGGGAATTTAATGGATGGATTTTTTGGTTTAGTAGATTTTTTTTGAATAAACTCAAAAAGATCTAAATCCGGCCTAATCGGCTTGCGCTCAGAGTCCTGCGGGACGTCATCGAGGGTGGACCTGTGTCAAAATTTTCAAAAACTCGCTCATTTTGCGCCTGCACAAAAAATCGAATAAAATAATAACAAATTAATTTATGAAATTGCAATAGCTCGGAAAAATATCTTGTAATTATATTATAGTTTTAATTCATAAAATTGTTTTCCAAAATGCGATTATTTCTAGGCATTAAATGACGTTTAATTGTCATCTTAAAATAGTGTTGTCACATTACAAATTATTATCGATGAAATAATAGTCAAGTGAGAGTCGTATTCGTCGTTTATGAAGACGTTTGTACAAATCACAGTTTTCTAAGATTCTTTTAATCAGATTCATCCATATCAACTATGATATTTCCTCTCCACCGAACTGTATTCACTGCTATCATATCCTACATTAATATTACATATTATACAATATGTCTGCTTATCGGTTTAATACTAATAATATAAATAACTTTCGGTCTGACACCAACAGAGAAAATAAAAAAACAATTGCTCAGACAAAAGTGCTATACATGACCAAATGTAAGGAACACGATAGCAACTTTACTGTTATTTCTCGAATAGCGGAGCTAGCAATACACGTTTTTTTCTCGAATTCGTGATTTTAAAATATTAATGTTGATGTCCTAAAATAATAGTTTCGATAAATTATAGCTGGAGTAGTAGGTACGTCACTAGACAATAAAGTACGGCAATTGTTCCTTCATAATATATATAGCTCACAATATTTACGGTTCTTTCTGAGCGATGGCAAACACCAAGAACAAAAGAATATGGTTACAGTGTAACCGAAACAGTTACGACAGTTTACATATTAAAAATCTGAAAATCAGGATCGTTGAAAATTCTGCCACAAAAGATGTAAATAAAATAGTGGATGAAAATTTGTGTGGAAATCTACCATTTTGACGAAGAGAAATACCGTCACACACAGCTTGTTTACTTGATAAATTTTTGAATTCACTGACAACTTACCCTTAGCCTTAACCTATGGGTCTGGAAGCATGATTTAGATTTAAAGACATTTATTTTCTCAAAGAACTAATTGCACAAGGGTTTTTGTTTGTTTTGGATGGAAAATTATCAAATGACTTCTCCCGCTCTGTGCGGAGCAGCAGGGCGTGTCAGACTTTTGCTGACTCAAACCCACCCGTGTTTCTTCAGTTCGAATTTAAATTCTTAAGTTCACTGAAATTCTCTGATTGAAAGGTCTGGAAGCATGATTTCCAAACGAAACCATTGCAATTTTTAATTTTCACTTTGCAACCGCAAAACCATATATATCTGTAACTAGCTTCTGCTCGTGACTTCTTTCGCGTGGAAGTCGTAAGACACCACTATTGTGCTGTCGTACAATATAAACACACACAGCCACATTATATAAAATTTCCCTGTGTACACAACTACGTCACATTTGTAGTTTTGCTCTCAACAGCCTAAATATACAAAGAGATCAGGACTGGTGTCGCGGGATCAATTGACGTATAGTTGTCCGTGTGCGAAGTAGCTAGTTTTGAGGTCGAAACCCGTAGCAATCATAATAATAGTAAAGCTGAAGGGTTTTATGGCTATGTCTGGAACTTCCAGCCTCAGCCATAGGTAGTTTTGAATGAAAATACATTTCTGCATTTTCATTTGAAACTAGTTGATTACATCACATTTACAATTACATTAAATTACAACACAGCACATTAGCCGATTCCGACACCGCCATGATATCGGGGATCAGATTTTCGCACACGTTTAGTACCTACTAAACGCTTTTACATAGAGCTGTTATTGTCACCTATGTCGTCTTAGACAGTGACTGACACCGATATCAGCACAATAGAGGTGAGGGAACTAGCCATTCTTTCACTTGAACACACTTATTCGCACTGCCGACTTCGAAACGTCGATACTTAGGTACTGTACCTACCGTGTTCATTTGGTGAGTCGCGATGGTCATCGATATTCACCATTATCATCTGGCCGATAATAAATATATCGGTTTAGAATTGGTATGTGTATTGCTGCCGACATATCGGTATCGGGTTGGTGACAATATCTGATAGTATGAAAACGCTCATTAAGTAACTTACAGGACACTTACCCTACACAGGGAAGTTTAAGTCATATTTTTAGTTTTACCATACCGTACCTAAAAGTAAGGTAAAAATATCGAACCTAGGCAAAAATAATTCAGTTGATCAGCTGCAATATGTTATACTATGGCATGGATTTTCTGCTAAATTGTTGACAGTTCATCGTAAATAAATACGTCATGCTGCATTTAGGGGAGGCGGAGGTAGCGTTTCAAAGGCCAGCAGGCCGGAACAACCTAGCCTTAAGTCGCTAGCAAAAGCTATCCGGTAGTAAAAAACAATCTGCTGTTTCATAGAAAAGTGCAATACCCTATGCGGTCGAAATGTGTGGAACAATGGCTCTAATTTCACTACAATTAGGCACATAATGACACCTATTATCAAACTGTGACTTTTTCATTACTATTATTCACTAGTGAGTTATAGAATTGGTTAAGTTGCTTTGTTCTTAGTGAGTTATAGGTTGTTTTTTAATTGGTTGAGTTGCTTTGTTTATAAAAACAACGATGATGATGATGATGATGATGATGACGATGATGATGATGATGACGATGACGACGATGATGATGACAATGATGATGACGATGACGATGACAATGACATGGCGATGACGATGACGACGACGATGATGACAATGGTGATGATGACGATGACGACGATGACGATTACGATGACGATGACGATGACATGACGATGACGACGATGACGATGACGATGACGATTACGATGACGATGACAATGACGTTGACGATGACATGACGATGACGACGATGACGATGACGATTACGATTACGATGACGATGACGATGATGATGACGATGATGATGATGATTTTGTAGTATTATTTTCTTCGCAAGTGTGTTGAAAAACGTCGTATGATACACGTGTGTATTGATGATTATCGTCCTCGGCTCTCTTAAGACCCTCGCCTAACGGCTCGGGTCTCAATGGCGCCTCAGCGATAATCACCAACGTTACACACTTGTACCATAATGTACTATTTAATGACTTTCTTCGGTTCAGAATCATGGTTGCGCGTCGATGTCCTTCTTTGCCGCACTATATACTTTAATTATTCTTATAATGGCACCAACCTTTGGATCAATCTATCCGTGCGTATTTTATAACCAAAAACCCAATTTTGAGAAAAAGAAATTACCCAATATTGAATGCATCAATTGCCTTTCTGAGACACCAAAATTGGCATACGGAATTAAGTGGTGAGAGTTCATCCAATAACGTCATTGACACTTCCATATTGGTAAATCCTTTCTCCGGGGTACCAGGTTGTCATAAGGATTGGAGAGGTTAGATCGTGGTCAATTTCCGTAATGGCCTTTTTTGTAATGGCGTTCAATTTCAACTGATGTAATGAATTTCATGAAAATGCAATCTGCTAATGGCTCTTTACTCCCATTTGTTAATAGCCATGTCTGATGTAATTACTTTTATTTTTACGACGCCCGTGGGAGACCATCATCACAACAAACAACATCTGTCCATTATTCAAAGTCACGAGAAACTAACATTTAATTACGATGTTACTCCTATAATAATAATCTGGACTGGTTTGGACTGTTTACTCATAAAACCATCTCATCATCATCATCAGCCTATAATGTTCCCACTACTGGGACACAGGCCTCCTCTCGGCGAGAGGGATAATAAAACCATCTAATTTTGAGTAATTGCCAAGCATTTCTTCATATCAATATGCTAGCCAGTTTGTATTGGTTCAGTTAATATCTGCATCAACTAGACTGAAAGTTTAATTAGACGGAGCGTACGTTTTTTAGACCGAGAGTTTCGTCGTCTAAATCTAGGTAGGGTCCTACACACTTACCATATAATAAATAAAAAGAAAAGTCCTGACTGACTGACTCACAAACGCCCAGCCCAATTTGAAAACTGAAATTTTGCACAGAGGTTCCTTTTATAATGTTGACAAGGAATAAGGAAGGATTTTTCGAAATTCAACCCCTAAGGGAGTTAAATAGGGGATGAAAGTTACGTGCGGGCGAAGTCGCTGGCAAAAGAAAAATTCTTTCTTATTCCTTGTCTACATTATAAAGGGAACCTCTTTGCCAAATTTCAGCTTTCTAGGTCCAAGGGTTTGGGCTGGACGTTGATGAGTCAGTCAGTCAGCACTTTTCTTTTTATTTATATAGATTATTTTTTTTATATTATAAAGCTTGAAGAGTTTGTTTGTTTGTTTGAACGCGCTAATCTCAGGAACTACTTGTTCGAATTGAAATATTATTTTAGTGTTGGATAGCCCATTTATCAAGGAAGGCTATAGGCTATATAACATCACGTTAAAACTCTTAAGAGACGAGCAAAGAGAAAATCACGAATACGAAGTACTCTCACGGGCAGGCGATTCGAAGCGACGCCGACGGGGTGGGTCAAGGAGCAAGAAATTTGACGCGCAAGAAGTCGCGAGCAGAAGCTAGTCCCTAATAATATTATAAATTTGAAAGTAACTGTCTGTCTGTCTATATGTTACCCTTTCACGCCTAAACCGCTGAACCGATCGTCATGAAATTTTGCAGAGATTATAACATGGGATATGGAGAAGGATATTTGCTATGCCATTTTTACGCGATAACTGACACAGAATCTTACTGTCACCAAAAGATTGACGTAACCAGGGTCGTCAGATATAAATTAGACGTTTCGTAGCCGATGGTGGTTTTGAACTAAAATTTGATTTAGTTCAAAGCAAACAAACAAATCATTTGATATTTTTTTTTTAAACATTGCCCCACACTAGGAATTTCTCCTGTATTGTGGGTGCGTTTACAAACATTTAAACTCACATACACAAACAGCCAGACCCGGAACAACTACTTGTAGTTCATACAAATATTTTGTTCCGTGCGGGAATCGAACCCGTGACACGCAGCGCAGCAGTCAATCGCTTAACCACTGCGCCAACCGTGCCGTGAAATTCAATTCCATTCGAAAATATACATCGGTTTCTTATATAACTTCAAATATATCTGACCTCTTTTGGTGACTGTAAATACATGTGTGTGCAGGTGCATAATACATTTTCTTATTGTATATGAAGTCTTTGTCCGTGACCCCCCCTCCCCCCAGTCTTTGGCTGCGACCGCACCTGTGTGTGCATAATTATGTTTGTTATGTTTCACCTACCTTTACCCTGTGGCTGTAAGTATAGATTTTTATAAATCATCATCATATGCCTAGCCTTTTCCCAACTATGTTGTAACCGGATGCAGCTGAATACCAGTATTTTACATGGAGCGACTGCCAATCTGACCTCCACAACCCAGTTACTGAGTAATACGATACCCCTTGGTAAGACTGGTTGTCAGACTTTCGGGCTTCTGACTTCCCGTAACGACTGTCAAAGATCCACAAATGACAGCCGGGGCCAACGGGTTAGCATGCTTTCTGAGCCACGAAGATCTAGTTATGTAAAGATGGTCACCCATCCACGGACCAACCGCGGCAAGCGGAGCTTAACCTGATCGATCGACCCGAGCAGCTATAGTTGTTTATCCATAAACCCATACTATAGTATACTATAGATTTTTATAAATCTCAAACAGATTTAGGAACAAAATATTTGGTAAGGATTTTTTGGTGAGGCATACCTTTGCTTGTCACCATATCTTGACCTACTTTTCTCCTCAATTTAATCATATCCACCACATATTTATATTAACTTATTATTGTAATGTCATCATATTAAAACGTTTATGCCAAATACACACGATTTTTTACAAAAAAAATCAATGAACATAAATTCTTAAATTACAAGATGTCTGCTTCTTCAATTAAAAACCACGTGTTTGACGTTTTTTGTCAACATTTTGATGGATGACTTGTTAAACGGCTCGTTAAAGCAATAAAGTTATAATTATTAATATTAATGATCGTATAAATATAGTTACAATAATAATATGTTTTAATTTAGTTCTGACAAGTCGTGGTGTTGATGTCTAATTGTTTTATTTTTTGTGTGGAATAAGTAGGTACAGTTAAAGCAAAGATTGATATCTCACATTTTATCAACTGTGGCAAAAAATGTTTTAATATTTTCGCTCTCATTGCCGCGGTAGTCGCAAACTTCGCCACGAGTGGATATGACGATTTTTTTTTAAGTTTACAACTGTTTAGAATGTCTAGTTTCATGTTAGTCAAAAGCTTTTGACGGAGTTCAGAACCACAGAGCAATTGGTGAACAACTAACAACATAGAACTATAAATGACATTTCAGAAATTGGTACCTTTTGTAATTACCGCGAACTTCTTTGAAAAGGGGGTTTTCTGCGTATGGTCCTAGAGCTTCAGGTGTTGATTGCACAACAGCTTATCACGTTCCGACACGACGTTGGGACACAGGCATCCTCCCTGCGCGTGGGAGTAGGCCGTAATACACCTTGTGGAGCCCAGTCCCGCCCAGTTGGTAGATTTCACATGGCTTCAATTTTTTATAGTAGGACATGCCAGTTTCTTTACGATGTTTTTCTTCACCGTTTGAAAGCAGTGTCGATGAAATAACTTAAACAAAGAAAAGCGCCTGCCAGGTTCTAAATGATAATGCTGAATATCTGGCACTATTTGCGGTACCCCAAATACAACTTACCACACTAATGTATAATATTATGTACCTATAATCGTGTGTGAAGGTGCACGAGTATCAAGTACGCGGCCGACATTGGAGTTTCCACTTTCAAGTAGGCTTAAAAGTCAAATATAATTTACATATGTATATGTATAATAAATTTTCGCACGATTTTGCTATCAGCAAATCAATTGAATTTTATTACCAATTAAAGGTTAGGTCGTGCCCTGAAGATTAAAGGAACCAGTGACGCGCTGATCAAGCACAAGGTGTAAACCTGGCAAGTACCAGAGTCACCTTTCAATTTCATTAGTATGGCTGTTGTTGTGCGTGGCATTTTGTAGTGTTTGCCTACCCCGCTTAGAAAAATGGCAGTTTTTTTTTTGTGTGGATTTGTACGTATATGTTAGAAGAAACTTTTGTAGTGCTGACGATGAATTCAATAAGATGCCTTGCTAAATTTTCGAGTAGTTCGACTACGTTGTAAGTACACTATCGTCTTGGAAATCAACGACAAGATTACTCAAGGAAAATTTTGTTGTCAAATGAAATCGATCGTCCAAATTGAAAATAACTAATAATATGCGGACAGTTAAGAACTAAAATACTTGGCCCACATTAAAAATCTAATTGACTATGGAATAGTTGGCTGGAGCATTGCACTGCCCTACTAGTAAATTCAACATACGAAAAACGAATGCACACATTCTTCTTCTTAGCGTGTCGATGGGAAAGATAACACGAAAAAATACATGCAAATGTATAGTTTTCTAAATTAGTTTGGCCCAAAAATTTTGTCGTTCGCTGTGCAGGTGACAGGGCATGCAGTTTAAGATGGGAGGTGAGCCATTGTGTGTGGAGAGACGTCGCATACAAACCGGAGGTCTGAGCCATCCATGAACCCATTTGTGAAGGTTATCATTACTGAAATTGAAATCACAAGAATAGGTTTTAACTCGGGTGTTCTCTACCGGCCTTAATAAATAATTGTCCGCTACAGCACGTGTAGCATGAACACTACATACTACGTACTATATCATCAGTTGTAATATGAACTAGGTTTTGCTAGCAGCTTCGCCCGCGTTAACCAATTTACACGAAACCTTAACAAATTTTACACCTTCCTTATTAATCACTCTGTCTATTGGTGAAAACCTCATGAAAACCCGTTCAGCTATTTTTTAGTTTATCGCGAACAGATAGACAGACGTGGCGCGGACTTTGTTTACTAATATGACGTGTAGTAACCGCCTAAAGGCGACCTTACAGCAGACGATTTTTCTCAAAATGTTGACATTCGTTATCTGATAGAAACCATTTTGGAGAAATGACTATTACAGATTTGAATATAGAATAAACTTTCAAATAACTTGCAGGTTTTTAACGTGTGAAAATATAGGCGTGTTGATATAAACACGCTTGGAATAAACGCAACAATTTTAGTGTTGTTTGATTCCACAATCTTCGGAAATCATAAAGTGATAAAGGAAATAGAAACTCACTTGTTCTCCTCGTTATTATGTTTTCTTTTTTTTTATCGGTCCATACCGGGATCCTTCTATTTACGGAGATATTGAAGGTCAAACGTCCAACGTTTAATACAATTTTACGAAACAAGTTTTAAATGTAAATACTAAAAATCTTTTACAACCTCTCATTTTGTCTTTTGTTTACCCTTATCAATGTAGAAGAAATAGGCTATATTTCAGAATTACCTACGTTGGAAAAGAAGGACTCTAGTCCTATTTGTATTCCTTACGTCACAAAAGCCAAATTAGGGAGTCTCCTTTTGACGCTTAACCATATTACCAAAATAAGTAAAATTACCAGGCTCACATAAATCAAAGTTACCTTTCTTCAACGTAATCTCTCAGCGCCTCACGTAACTCCTTGGGATCTATATCGTAAGCTTGACATGACTCGTACGCTCCATGCTCTCCTGGTACTGTTAATGAACGGAGCAGGTCATTTGGAAGGCCTAGGTTGTCTAGTTCTGGAGGCGGGGCGCACCAATGTTCTGGGGTTGCGTTGGTGAAGACCTGAAAAAACATAAAATGGTAGGACTTCAATATCTGCTTTCAAATTAGATTTGTATTGGGTCTAGTGCCAAAAAAACTCATAAACAATAGTGGTTTTGATAGATTGATGGAGTTCAATTGTAACTCAATCAACCAATCCAAAGCAATTTGTTCTAAACGAAACAGATAAAAACGACTTTCAATTGGTTCGCATCAATATTTTTATCTCAATTCAATAACGGATTGGCATCTTTTTTATGCTAAAAGGAATACTAGAAGCTAAACATGCTTATCAAAATTACTTGTGAATCTGGTCTTTCTTACGGCCATTTCAACTTCTAAACATCAATAAAATATAATAATATGAATACTTTAAAGTGTGTCATCTTTTCATACGGATTTACGACGAAGCGCCACTCATGCAAATACTCAAGACATTACGTAAAATAATTTGTATGACAATAGTTAAAATCATGATCGTGTCAAACAATATAGTGAGACTAGTTCTACTGAGTAAAGTATAAAGGAATCGTGAGTATGCTTGGTGAGGTAATCGAAATACTCGAGACGTGGAGATGAAATTCTTGAGTGTGCTCAGCATGACTAAAGTGAATGGCGTATTTTTAACCGACTTCAAAAAGAAGGAGGTTATCAATTCGTCATGTTTGTATTTTTTTTTTTGTGTGTTCGGGCATAACTCCGTCGTATATAGACGGATTTGCAAAATTCTTTTTTTGTTCGAAAGGGGTTTACTCCGAAATGGTCCCATTGAAATTTCATATAGACCTGATCATGCGTTTCGGAGACAGACAACGGAACTCTTCAAAAAATTACAGCAAATCAACCGCGAATGTTGCTATCGCATAAATATGCATTGTTTTGACGCCAAGGATGATGAAATTTCGATTTGGTGTGGGGTAGGTAACTAAAAAGTGAAAAATAAAAACTTTTGTCAAAAAAATAACAACCGACTTTGTAGTGCTTTTTTGGAAGTCGGTTGTTATTTTTTTTGAAAAAAGTTTTGTAAGATCTGATCCAAAAGTTTCTGAATAAAATGTAAAAATACCTAGGTATATCGATAAAAAGCATACCTATGAATGCCAATTTTAATTACCTAGTGCCACTTACGAATGAGGGTTTTCTGGCAGCACTGAGATGTCAGGTCCGGGTACCTGTCAAGTGTCAAAGCGCCTACGGACTGAATTGTGAACGAATGAATGAAACGAATGTCATCAAATATTTTAAGTTCATTGTTGAACTGGAAGACCTCTTGTCCAAAGTAGCGCCAACTGGTGGCTTGAATATTCAAGAACACCTTCATTGAGTAATTTGATTTGATTATTTGAATCCTTTAACCCAAATATGCAATCACCTTATGGTGGAAGCGCCAGTGAGCCTGGAAAATTCAAATATCCTTACTTTTTTGCAGGTCAAACTGTATGTTGAACAAAATATGTTTTGCGACCACAACATAAGTATTTACAAAATTATAATCATTAATAAAATTCTTGAATTTTATTTAATTCCATTGAACAATTTTTCCACGAAATAGTCATTCAAAGGAATTAAATTTCTGAGCTGGGTTTTACGATTTAAACTAAATATCTGATATTCCCGAGCTCTGTTTTTTTTTTTTTGATTTATCGTTTTCTAAAAATGAAACCTAGCTAGATCGATTTATGGGCCCCGAAACCCCCTGCATATTAAATTTCACGAAAATTAAAAGACGCAGCTACCCTGGCGCGTTTCCTTTTTTTTGTGGATGGGTAGTTATCAAATAACTTCTCCCACACTGGGTGGAGCAGGAGGGTGTGTAAGACTTTTACTGACTGAAACCCACCAGTATTCCCTCCGTTGCCTGTGTGACAGGGGCCACGGTATCTCTTTCGAACAACCCGTACCCCTGGGCGCCACACCTCCTTTTACATGTTTTTCATTTGACAGTTACTAAGGTAAATTTTATAACCTCTGAACATTCTTTGTTTACTTGTTCATGTAACACTTTTGGAACAGACAGTTCATAGTGCATTGTGTTAGGTTCTAGTTTCACTAACTCGATGTCATCTTATTATTATGTAAATGCACTGTGGAAAAAAATCCGTCATGAGGAAAACGGCATGTCCTAGAACCCAAAAACTTGAAAACATGTGACATCCACCAAACCGTGGCGGATAACGGCTCGCTCCCTCTCACGATGAGGAAGCTAGAATCCCAGCAGTGGGAACCTCATAGGCTGATTATGCCTATTAAAAAACAACGTTTGGATTAGGATTAAACAAAACATTTCAAACGATATCATGTTGCAAGAATTTTGTTTGTTAAATTACATAACGAAAGACTAGTTTTTTAAAACCTACAGCCATTAAAATATTAATATATCTTTAATCTGCATATTAAAAAAGAAGTTTTGTATTCCACATAAATACTTTTTCTATTTCATAAATACCATTCTAATTTTATCTTATACCTAACGAATCTACATAATACGTCATCATTTCAATCGAAAGACGTCAACTGGTGGACATGGGCCTCCCTTAAGCACCGCCACATTGATAAGTTCTGTAGTTCTCACATCTAGCGGATTCCTGCGGCCTTTCCCAGGTTATCGGACCACCTTGTAGGCCTTCCAACATCGCACTCACTGTCACAGACAGCAAAAATCAAAACCAAACAATCTTCTAATCTAATCAAACAATCTTTTGCACAAGATTCTCATAAATAACAAAAGAAGCACTAAGGAATTATGTTTGAAATATCATCCCTAAAAGGGTTAAATGTTTAATGGAAATTCGTCATTTCTGCTGATAAGACATACCATCGGGCATACGGGTTGTCTTTGTAGAATTGGGCAATCCGAAAAGAAAATCAAAATTAATTTTAATTTTTCATAATAATGACTTCTTAAATAATTTTTCACTAATTAAGTTTATTGATAACACTATCAATAGTGTCCGCTATTAATTCTGTGATTTGTAATCATTATTGCTGATAAAGAGAATTGAATTTGATTTCGTAGGTAAGTATATACTTAGGTATATACCTATGACTAGTTAAGTATCTTATTATTTCCACAAGGAATCGAAATATGGCTTATGAAATGAAATAGTGATGAAATAAGGTTCATTTCCCTTCTTACAAGTACACTAATATTTTGTAACAATGTCTTCTACTGTCACCACTGCTCATAGAGACAAGGCACACATACACACAGACACAGACAAACTATAGACAAGAAACGTGCATAGTGTAAATGGGGCTTTTTTTGAGGGTGGGAAGTCATCAAATAACTTCTCCCGCTCTGGTTAGAGGTGGGCGTGTCAGACTTTTATTAACTAAAACCCACCCGTGTACCCTCAGTAGCCTGTGTGCCAGGGGCGTTGGTATCTATTTCGAACAACCCGCACCCCTGGCAGGTATTGGTCCTTGTGGACCCCATCAATAGATGCTGACATCTCTTTGAGGCGCACGTGGAACACAACGCGCCGTCGACCGCTGGGCTTGGTCTTTACCGGACAGCGAGCTACCATGACTCGCTGTCCGCTGTAAATGGGGCTTAGATTCATAAATCATAATCATTGGGTATCCTGGAAATTTTAGGTGATGCTGCAGCATCAGTTCAAGGTTACTTAATTCATCTAATATGATTGAAGTATACGTAGAATACCAAATTTCGACTCTATCAAAATCGTGGAAGATGCTCAAATCCCTTTATCAACCAGAAAAGATTATTATTGTATTATGTATGTATTATTTAATTTACATAATTATTATTAATATTATAGTGATATTAATTTTAGGTGTATGTATGTATGTAAGTATGTATGGTCCAAGTTAGTATATTATTATTTGTTTAATTAATTTAGTGAATTATTGGTTTTGGTTATAAATGTAGTTTATTTTCCCTTTTACTCTTACACACGTTGTCTACATCTCTTTATCTTTTCTCCTATCGTAGGTATGCTGGAAGAGATTTCTTTAGAAATAAGCATCACCTCTGTACCGATTTTTCTGTTCTAATCTTCTTGTCTGTTTATTTAGTGTGTACATAAATGGTAAAAAAAAGAGCTGATAATCTTCAAATTAATGGCTGGACCAATTTTTAACTGGATAGTATTTTCCCAACCATGTTAAGATCAGGTCTAACTACTTAGATCTACTTGATTATTAGTTCCATAATCTAAGCATTAGGAGGGGCTTGTAGCTAAACATTAACAGTGGCACGGGTTAATCGATCAGGTTAAGCTACACTTGACGCGGTTGGTCCGTCGATGGGTTTTATTATAATGACATTACAATAATTATTTTATATATGTATGTGGTGGATATGATTAAATTGAGGTGGAAAGTAGGTCAAGATAAGTTGACGCACTCGCCAAATATCAACATAACATTACCTACGCCTGTATGCCACGAAAGGTCAAGCAAAGTCTCACCATAAAATACGGTCAGAACTTGTTGGTAAGATGAGTATTTATTATATCAGGTTAAGCTACGCTTGCTGCGGTTGGTCCATGGATGGGTGACCATCTTTACATACCAAGACCCCTCGTGCAAAAGCACGTTAAGCCATTGGTCCCGGCTGTCATTTGTGGATCAACAGTCGTTACGGATCGTAAGTCTGACATCCAGTCTTACCAAGGGGTATCGTATTAACTGGGTTGTGGAGGTCAGATAGGCAGTCGCTTCATATAAAATACTGGTATTCAGCAACATTCGGATAGACTGGAAGTCGATCCCAACATAATTGGGAAGCTAGGCAGATGCTGAATCCAAGCATTAGGTACTGTTGACAGTTTGGAGCCCGCAACTTGACACTCTCAAACCGTATAGGTACCTTGAATCTCGAGCCAACACAACATAATAATTAGCAAGTCGTTATTAAACTCTTATCTTTGACACATTCTGATAGTGATTTATGCGATGTTTACAAAATGTGTCAGTGTAACCGTCTGGGAGGCTCCCCTTATCTTATCACGTCAGTAGCGACTCATTGTTGGTCTTGTATTTACTATAAATTTGTCTCGTTTGGAAGGATTTACGGTGTTTATATGTCATTGCTTTTAATTGTTGTCACTTATATACAACGCACGGACGGTCGTGGTTCGCGAGAAGCACAGAACAAGTCGAAATGGTGGTGCTTGGGGGAGGCCTATGTCCAGCAGTGTACGTCTTTCGGCTGACATGATGAAGATGATGATATGTAACGGTTCCACACCTAAAGAGTTTCCAAGGGACTCCTATTACAAGCCTTTGCTGTCCATATGTTTGTCTGTCACCGGGCTATATCTTATGAACCAAGACAGTTGTGTTTCACAGTGTGTATTTAACTGTCGCTATATATTTATTATATTTCAGCCCCACTGCTGGGCAAAGGCCTCCCTACTCTCTTTCCACCTCTCCCTGCCCAAAGCTAACAAGGACCAATCTTTATTAAAGGAGTCCAGCTCATCCCGCCATCTTCGTCTGTGCCCGCCGCGATGTCGTTTGCCAATAAGCGGAACCCACTGGGTCGTAAGTTTGGCCCATTGATCGTCTGACCTACGGGAGATGTGTGCAGGGCCAATTGGGCCATTTAAGCGTGGCAGCTTTCCGAGTGACATCAGTAAGTTTTGTAATGGAACGGATTGTTGTATTCTTAATCCGGTCCACAAGTTTGATACCCAGAATACTCCGTTCCTTAGCTGTAGTAACTGTCGGTATAGTAACGAATAGTAAAAATAGAATCAAGTTAAAAATTTAAGAGGTTAACAAGAATTATGTTCTTTTTAAATATGTATAGTGACAAATAATATACGGGGTGGTACGTACCTTCCACCCTGTGTACGAGTCCTCCTTACACTTGGCCTGTTTCAATACGATTTCCAGTTTGGCAATCTGTAAAAATCTCACCGTGACAGCATAGGTGAAGTGAGCACCGGGCGACGTCTTTACGTCAAAGCCGGCTGTCGCTGAAAACCAGCGCTGGGGCTCTGTCTTGCAGCAAAATGCTGAGCGATAGCCGTTTTGCGTGGATGTGACGCATGTTCCCCTCAACTTTTTCTTACTTTTGAATACTTACCTGTTTCTTTTTGCGTATTATTTTTTCTTTCTTTCTTTCTTTAAAGTGAGCTATCATTCCAACCGATGCTAGAAATTGACACTATTGACAGCTCACTTCACCTTAGTTTTCACGGTTAGATTTTTAGGCTATGGGGAAGGAAGGGGGGCATTGGTAAACATTAGTGAAAGAATTGAAATATCAATGTCATTCACGCGCAAAAAATCTTTGTTACACTATTTTAACTTGAATTTGTTAGGTTCCAAATCGTTGTGCCAAAATGAGGTTAATGTATTGATATTGATGAATGGAAACATCAAATAATTGTCAGTTGACCGTTTGACCCACTCAGGAATGAAGTGTTATCTGAATATATTTTTCTGCTCTTCTATACTTTTTAAGTAACATTCGATGTGTTCAGATCACTAGTCAGTCAGGCCGAGAATAAAACGTGTAAACATTACTTGGGGCCTTGCTTTGGCTTAAACATTCTATCTTGCACTTGTAGTTTGATAGTTAAATGATATGATAGTCACCATATTGTTGTATGTGGACATTACTAGACATGAAATACAAAATACCCAAGATGCACAATCTCAAACAAAAATAACACTCAACACTGTCCCCAATTATACGTCAGTAGTTATAGTTATGATAAAACACGTATTTTTGCAAATTCAACATTACTCGCATGACTTAAAGTGGTTTTTACAAAGCAATGTCCAAAAAGACTGACTAAAAGATGACTTACGATACTATTTGCCACCTGCGCACATTGCGCCCTATTTATGCGGACGTTTTTGAGACGCTGATTATGTATGGGTTTTTGTAAATCAATGTATGTGGATTTAATATAAACGCGTTCTGAAGATGTTTCCCACTAACCCATAAATATTTATAAGCTTATTGAAACCAGCACAGCCCAACGTAAATCTTCGTTTGACCATAATTTGTCATACAAACGTATAGTCGGCTAGGCAAAGTCTTAATATGTGTTATATTGATTCCAGCTCATTATTAACAAAAATAGCTTATTGATGTAATTTGGAAGTTGACCAAAACCATATACCATGAGAATCCAGTTTGTAAAGTTTACCTACACCGGTATCGATTGAGATCATGATCATTTTTCAACAAGACTCTGCTTTTGTTCTCTACGTCTTCAATATGACGTCTCCAATCAGTAATGACTGTCACGGACACTCCTTAGTCCTACGTAAGATTACCGTTATTGTGCGTTATAATTCCCATAATTGATGGCAATTTTCGAAAAGCATTAAGCATTGAAAAGTGTACCTTTTCAATGCTTAATGCTTTTCGAAAATTGCCATCAAATAGTCCTGCAACAATTTGCCTAAAGCTAAAATCTAGCATTTCTTTTGTTTTTTTAAGTTTGAAATATGAGTATTAGTACTTAGTTTTTATATTTTGATTGATTCTTGCTAAATTACAGCTTCCGTATCGACGTCAACCTTTTTCAATGCAAAATTAACTTCAAATAAGGTACCTACAGTCAGGGAGTCCAATTCACACGCTACGTTAATTTGCAGTACTACAACAATTTCTCTTTTATTCTCTTTTATTTAATTCGACTATGCCAAACAATGTCAGTTATTTAACTTCACTTGTATGCGCAGCTACTTCACTTGTGTGAGCAGTGTTGGCCCAGTGGTACCGGCCGCGACTTACGAGTTGTAGGTCGTGCGTTCGAACCCAGACAGGCGCATTACTTTGTGTAAATAATTTAATCACTACTGCTCTCAAAACGGTGAAGGAAAACATCGTGATGAAACCGGCATGTCCTAGAACCAAAAATTCGAAGACATGTGACATCTACCAACTCGCACTGGGCGCGCGTGGTGGATAACGGCTCACTCCCTCTCACTGAGAGGAGGCCTGTGTGCCAGCAGTGGGAACGGTATAGGCTGTGTATGTATGTTCTGGAATTTAAATTTTGCAATCAATATTTCACCCACATTCACTGAAGCTACCGGGCTGCAATTTGGCATACACGTTTGGTTTTCGTAAAAATGCACGATTCAAGCTTTTATTAATATTTAAAAAAAACTAGTTCCATTTTCAGGGCTGCGCAAAAAACGTAACCCTTATAGGATCACTTTATTGTCCGTCCGTCCGTCCGAAACGCGTGAAGTTATCGAGTTCTAGAGTCTCTTGAAGCTGTGAAAAAATCAAACTTCTAAGTTAACGGAAAAAAAGATACGGCCGTTTGTAAATTATAGAATGGACTAGAGTGTTGGGTAAATCCATATAAAATATGCCCCTGACAATCAGTACAATCTTTTATATTAAAATTAATCCTTATTTCCCTTGGTCACGGCATCACACGTGAACGGCTGGACCAATTTTGCTAATTCTTATTTTGTTGTGTTTGTTATTGTCAGGAGAAAGTTCAAAAGAAATAAAAAACGAAGAAAGTTGCGCGTAACATTAGAAAATTCATAGCTAAAGTTAATACAGGACAACGTCTGTCGGGTCAGCTAGATTTGAATAAAAACGACGCAACACGTTTTCTGCCATTCTCCCCTCTCAACCGTTACGCTATCATTCACTCTCTTTTCAATCATCATTCCTCACACAATCTATTCATCATTTCTTTGACTTTCTTTTCCTCTCCATCCATTATCATTTGCTAGTTGGGGTCGGCTTTCAGTGTAACTGGTTGTAGCTGAGTACCAGTATTTCACATAGAGCGACTGCCTATCGCGAAGCGTTCAATATCTACTCACAGTCTCATCACAGCGACAAACAAATCAAGGTATTTTTGACAGATTCACAATGAGATCAGACTGAACGTTGTTATACGAGAATTGCCCTTCTTATCGCCACAACTTAAAAACTGAATATCACGATAGTCCCTGGGTTTGTCAGTCAGTCTTTCGGGCTTCTGATGACCTTTAACAATTGTCAAAGATCAACGAATGACAGCCGAGACTAACCGTTTAGCGGGCTTTCCAAAGCACGGAGCGATCTAAGTATGTAACGATGGTCACCTGTCCACGGACCAACATCGGCAAGCGTAGCTAAACCTGATCGATCGCCCTATGTGGCTGGTATAACTTAGTCACAAGCCTTCCTCTCCAACCAGCAACATTTAATAATATTAAAAGACTATTTTACTTACATATGTTTAATCTTTTTCGAATAAACTGCAAATGTAAGTTTGTAGTGAATTTGATAAAAAATCAAAAGTCATTTATTCAAATTAGGCTGAGAATCAGCACTTTTCGAATGTCAAAATTACATAAGACAGTCCCCCAAAACGCCCGCCATTCACCAATGCCTAGTGCTTTCGCTGGGAAGAAGAAGTGGTGCAACAAACTCCCCAGCAGCACAGCTGTCTAAGACGAGAATGAACTTCGTATACTTTACAAGGTGCATGCATTATCAATATGGTCGATTGCTACATCATAAACGGTGACTATATTGGTGTGGCAGCGATATTCATTATTCGTGCTGTATGCACCAGTTATCTTATCTTTTAGTTTTGAAGTGCCAGTATCGAGTTCTTCAAAAATTAATTGCAGACAGTTCATTCAACAATCAGTAGTCAGTTCTTGAGTGGAGACATTTATAAACTGCTTCTAATGTAATGTTTTAAGCCATCTCATCATAATCTCACAGCAAGGACAAAGTTTTCTCTCGGTGAAAAAGTGGGCCGTAATCCACCACGCGTGCGGGTTGGTAGATGTCACATGTACTCAATTTTTTTTATTCTAGGACATGCCGGTTTTATAACTATGGTTTCCTTCACCGCTTTGAGAGCAGTGGTGATGAAATA
Organism: Polymixis flavicincta; assembly: GCA_949987655.1. Taxonomy (NCBI): domain Eukaryota; kingdom Metazoa; phylum Arthropoda; class Insecta; order Lepidoptera; family Noctuidae; genus Polymixis; species Polymixis flavicincta. Next base: position 22,534,393 of record OX465188.1, on the reverse strand, counting down.
ATTTACACAAAATCGTTCCACCCGCGCTTTCGCTGGTCTCGATCCTAATCTACGGCCACCACTACGCTAGTTACCGAACTAAAATCATTTCTTTTATTCAAAATCTTTATTAACAATAACTTACTTATAGTCTACCAAAGTGCACAACAGTTTGTCTGCAGTTGTTCTCTTCTAACAATACATTACGAATTACTTAAAATGACTCGTGAATATGTTACTAATTCCTATCAGTGAGTGATCCATGAACCCGCCTCATATTAAATTGTTGTTAACAGATAATGGTTCTTACCTAGCCTTCGAAAGATCATTCATCATGCCTAATTGACATTTCTCTGTACGTTTGAAAGTCTATCTAAGCATGTATGTATTTCAATTTAAAGGCGCCATTACTGATCTGATCTATCGGCAGAACCGCAACATAGTCCTTTCTCTAAATCACTTTCACAACTTTCGCGACGTGACAAGCAACTAATATGGTCTACATCTGTGAACAGTACCAGTAAACAGATGTAAATTACCAGGCATTCATAATTTAAAAGTGCTTTCAAAGTGCCACCATGAATGACAATATCTACTTGAGAATGTCCAGTGAACCACGGTGCACCGGTCTTTCTACCGACCTCGTCGACTAGGCTTATCTTTTGTACATTACATATTGGAGTAAGAACAATAAAAAGCAATGCCTATTATGCTATTTTACCTGAAGGTAATTCAATACGTTCAAAATATAGTTGCAGTCTCACCTCGGCGACAATCAAATGTCAAAAACTTGTCAAAAATGTATGGAAACTCGAGGTATTTTTGATAATTTTTGATACTGAGACCAAACTGTGAACGTTCTTAAAATTACGAGAATTGCTCGTCCGATATTGACATTCTAATTACATAGATTAAGAGGAACCTAGTCGCGGGCTCGAACTCACTGGTGGGCCTGGCTGAAAAGCACGCTGTCTCACCAGGCTTCGTGTCCAACAGAGGTAGTACCCGTGATGAGCAGTTAGACGCTAGTCTACACGTACAACATTATTGAGTGAGCTGCACGATCAGTTATAGTAAAACAGGCACGTAAAAATTTAGAAAAGTCCTTCGGAAGATCGGCACCCTAATTGCGTAACTCACTATTCATAATAATCTGTATCGTTTTGAAACGGATTGTTAAACCATTGCTTCATATGTTCGAAAAATGTGTCTGTTCGTCAACATAAATAACGCAATGAATATTGTTTAACTGTGAAGACGAAACCAATTATGATCAATCGTGAGTTACGCAATTAGGGCGCTGGTTTTATGAAAAAAACACTGCATAAATCAATTATCAACAAAGTTTATTAAACTTCTAGATAATTGAGCTTTGTCAGTACCGACTTAGTTTTGGAGATTTTACACTTCTTTAATTACTTAAACACGCCCAAAGTCAGGTTAAATTAGCAAGAAAAACTAATCTTTGTTGGCTCCTAACTTTTTAATAATTTTTAATTTTAGTACTCTGTTTCCGTACAGTCAATATTAATAATAAGACAACCCGTGTACCATGTTTAATTTCCGGCCACCGTAGGCATGGGCTTGCGGACGGCGAGTAATGGGTAGCTCGCTGTCCGGTAAGGACCAAGCCCAGGTCCACGCGCGCCTTAAAGAGATGTCAGCACAAACCAATGGGCCCGCAAGGGCCGATGCCTGCTAGGGGTTCGGGTTTGTTCGAAAGAAATACCGCCGCCCCTGGCATACAGGCTACTGAGGGAACACGGGTGGGTTTTAATCAGTAAAAGTCTGACACGCCCTCCTGCTCCACCCAGAGCGGGAGAAGTTATTTGATGATGATGATTCCCCACCCAAAAAAAAAGCTATTTTCCATTCCTCTCGAATTAGTACCTACTATACCGATCAGTCAATATAACAAGTCTTTTTCCATTGAAGATAGCACTTAGTAGTACATCGTAAATGAGCTAAGTCTATAGAAAAGTTATTTTAGGAACTAAAGCAATAAATTAACGTATAGAATATGAACTCATTTTCCAGCTGTCATATATGACTTCTGAACACGCAGTTTTCGGTTTGGTTTCAGGTCGAGTAAAGTGATATTGGGCGATCTAAACATCAGCGGGGTATTTGCGTTACGCACTAACACTAGTAATGGCTTTTTGACATTTCATAAACATTCATTGCATTATTTATGTTGTTGCAGCCACATTTTTCGAACATATGAAGCGATGTATTAGCGATATACTTCAAAATTATTCCGATTTTGATTGTTAATGTGTTTTAGGTTACTGAAGCCTGGACCTTATTACTGATACCATCATCATCATTATCTTTGGCAGCCTTTTTCCACTCACTGCTACGTATATGTCTTCATCCTATTGGGCTATGCTTCCCTGCAGGCTTAGCACGAGCACCGATTTGTCGACGGAAGAATAGACATGACTCTTAACTAAATGATGTACAATAGGAGAAGATGGCTATGTTTTACTATCAATTATCACAGTTATGCGTTCTAAACGAATCATGATTTTGTAGATAATCGTATATACTTTATGGCCGTCGACTAGACAGTTTGTTTTCATTGTGATTTTGACAGTTTGGGAAAAAATGTTCTTCTGAAATAGTCTACATTTATATGGACCTAGACACAGATTGTTAGAAACGAAAGACAAAATGACAGATTGTAGAAGGATATCTACGGTGTGATGTTAAAAATGTAGGAACGAAATGTCACTTTGTACTGAAAAAGCACTGTCTATTCTTCGTAGAAATACAAAGCGTCATGCTAAGCCTGCTGGTCGGTGTGAGTCTTATCGATTCAGTCATATTGAATTATTTTTGACTAGCTTTTTCCAGCAACTTCGCCCACGTGGAGGTCAAAAATTATCTAGTACTACCGGGACAAAAAGTATCTTTTATGTTAATTTGTGTTATAAACTATCTGTGTGTCAAATTTAATCTAAATCCGTTCAGCCGTTTTTGCGTGATTGAGTAAGAAACATCTAAATATCCCAAACTCCGCAATGTTGCATGTGTTGCCGGAAGGTTCCGTGTGTTGCCTGACGTAAAGAATAGCAGTTTCCCATTTCTTCTCGTGGGTGTCGTAGAAGGCAACTAAGGGACTTACTAGAGAATGGACAGCAGCGTTTTCTATGCGTTTACCACCATACTGCGATCGCCAACGCGCCTGCCAAGCGTGGGGATTATGGCAAACCATCTCCTTTTGGGGGAGGCCTATGTCCAGCAATGGACGTCTTTCGGCTGAAATTATGATCCGCAACTCATTAAAACGCGTATATTCATCCCTTTAAGAGGTGAATTTTCCATAATGATAAAGAACCATATTATTGCCTGATGAAGCTTTGCTTACTCAGCGATTAAAGTTGTTCATTGTCTGTCAGTGAACGAATTAAAGATTTTTAGTAACTATAATGTAAATAAAATGTTCAGTGATAAGAATGAAATAAAAGACATCAAAACAACATGTTATTTAACGAAAATAAGATAGTGGTGCCGATTCTGTTGTACACCGAACTAAACTAACTAAACTATAACTAAAATTCCTTACTTTTTACTATGAGAATCTAAACGCTATTCTGCAAAAAAATATCTCTAAATTTAAAAACTATTTTGACACAACTAAAATCGAATTTGACAATCGCGACTCGCACGTGGTATGTTTTGGCTTCGCAACGTGGTACTTGTTTGCCCTACCCCATGTTTTTTTTTAGAGCCAGCAGCGCGCCGGGGTCAGCAGCCTCGACGTGATTTATATGGAATTTTTATGGAAAATATGAAAAATTATTATCCACATGTTGAGTTTTAGAGGTGTTTGGGGTTTTATAAAGGGGGTCGAAATTTTCATTATTTTTGCGATAGGACACACCGTTTTCGAGATATAAGCAAAAAAAAGAAAAAAATACAGTACTATTTTTGCACCAGAAGTCGAGGTGTCGGTGTGAATTTTAGTTCTTGACAACTAATTTTTATTCCACACCTATTTAATCGCGATTAAAAATAGTCAGATTTAGTTAGGCAACCAAAATTTTAGGTTGAATACAATAATGAAATTGACAACAACAGAATAGAAAAATTACCATTTTCACTAAACTAATAATTCAGTGCAATCTTAGTGCTGTCAAAATAAAATATAGTTAAGTTGTGTCACTTTAGTCAATTTCAGAATAGGAAATCGTCGTTTGACAGGAATAAACTAAATTTTGGTGATTTTTAGTCTAGTTTAGAGAATTTTGTGACAACAGAATCGGCACCAATGTCACTGAACTTTCTCTAAATATTTGTTGTAATGCTTCCAAAGATGGAAATAAAACCTAAATAAATATTGTAGTCAGATTTTTGTTTATTTAACGTCAACATGTTTATGCTACCTTCGTGATGGCCCCGTGATTTGTGAACCATTACTATGCAAGTTTGTGCAATCGCCGTCAAAACGTGACGTATTTCTAACTGACTTCAAAAAGGAGGAGGTTATCAATTTCACATGTTTTTTTTTACGTCGAAAGAGTTTTATTCCGAAATGGTATGGTTTAAATTTCATATACTTAGATCTGATGATGAGTTTCGGAGACAAACAACGGAAATCTTCAAAAAATGACAGCAAGTCAACCAAGATTGTTGTTATTGAATAAATATGCATTGTTTTGATTTGCTTGAGTTTGAGAATACCCCAAGGATTATGAAATTTCGAATTGGTGTGTGGTGGTCACTAAAAAGTAAAAAAAAACACATTTTTCACTTTGTAGTGTTTTTTTCTGTAGTCGGAAGTTTTTTTTTTTTAGTTTTTATTAATTTACTTCAAAAAAGGTTCTCCGTTTATCGGAATCTTGTTTTTTTTTTGTGTCGATTTGGAATTACTTTTTTGATACATCTACTTAGATGATAATACAAAGTTACTAAAATATGCGACGACTTGATTCTCAGGTGGTCCCTTAATTTATTAACTTTGCTTGGGTAGTTGTTATAAATAATAATAGAAATAATAATTATTTATTCGCATAAAACATGGTATATAAAGTTGTTTTAAGGTACATTATAGAGCATACATATTTCGCTTATATCATAGCATGCAAATATTGTTGGTTACATTTAAAAATGTCTCCCGTCAGTAAATTCTTTAATGCTGTAAAAGTTATTCGTTTTAATTCCAAGGGACTTAAAAACTCTTAGATTGTTAAAAAAAAAAAAAACTGTATGTATTACAGTTTTTTTTTTTTTTTACAATCTAAGAGTTCACCCGAACACACGTGGCTAAACAGCTTTTATTATATTTAGCCAGTATCGGTAAGTCACTTAATATAAGCCTGTGAGGATCGATTTCCAGTTAGTGTATCTTGAAAAATCATTTAGTGATGTTATAATAATCCTTGTCGATGTTGTTAACAAAGCTAACTACTAATATACGAATTAGTGTGGAGTAGGAACCATAATGAAAAAAACAAAAAATTGTCATGGTTTTTTTTTTCTTATAAACCTATATAATTTATTATTATATTTATTATATTTTAATTAATTAATTCAATAAATTTAGGACATTTCCATCATCGTTATCGCTGATAGAAATGTAATTTTGTAGTATATTAAGTACGTATATGCGGGTACACAACCTTGTTCTAAATACTTCTCACGTATCAACACGAACTATTAAGGTAGCCAGCCAACCTAGGTAGAATTTTTTGTTAGTCAAGGTGGTATCAGTGTTGACTGGGTATTTGTGGAGGGTTAGTAATGCACCCCTATTTAAATATCAACGTCCCATATACGTAGAAACTAGGTTGAAAACCTGGCAAATATTATGAAACTTTTTCAAATTATTATCATTTCTGCACCATAATTTCAGCGCGGAATCACTGCCATAGTTCCCGGTTCTGTGCGTCCCTCATCCAGTAAATTTGACGATTTCATCAACCCTTCGCGCTTTTGGACGACCCTGGTTTCTTTGGCCTAATCTTGGTCACCATTCGGTCCTAGATTCACTTGACTGGTCATCTCCTCATCTAACTAGATGTCCTACTCAACTCTAATTGAGGCACGTCGCCCTGTTCCCGACGTCACGGGGTCGTAGACTTTCAACCGACGATGGACTTGGGTGTTGCGCATTCGGTCTAGTAGGGTTATGCCAAGCATGGCTCGCTCTATGGCCCTTTGTATTACCCGTATGTGTTGGACTGTCTCTTTTATGAACATCCATGTCTCGGCACCGTAGATCATATATTATCATATATACGTAGTTAAACTTTCTAAGTTAATCTATGAAAACTTCTAACTTTAGTAACATCGTGTGAAAACCTGAACCTGTGTACCGTCGGCTTATATGAAGTGTGACGATTAGTTTTCGTTCCGACTCTGTATGAGAAGAAGCTTCTGCCTTACAATGAAACCATTAAGTGAAGTTACTGGCTGAAATTTGTCCTCGAAAGTTATAACCTAGGAGACTGAATGAATTACTTCAAGGCAAGCCACCTTCATCAACCGCATGATCGCTTAACATCAGGTGTGACAATGGTTAACCACGGGACATCCTATCACATTAAAAATAGTCAAAAAGGGTCTTACCTGAGAAAATACCAAGAACGAAGTAGGTATAGCCGCCAGTCCACACAATAAATAAAACAACACTACATGCCAATGGCCTGTCTTAGTGGCCAGGATTGCGGCCTCGTCCAACTCCTTGGTCCACGTCATTGTCACCTCACTATTTTAAACGCTGTTTCGAAATTCGAACTGTTTCCCAAACCTTGCAAACTCGAACTCGACATTTTTTGCAAGGCAGTTATTTTTTATTCGGTATTTTATGAGACCTGTTTTTTTGCTATTTATTCAAGAATATTTTTTGGTTATTATTTATTGGACCAGTATTTTGTTATTTATGACACTTGCGATTTTATTTTTAAATTGTTATGATTTATATTAGCACATGATTGAGTTTTTTTTAATTCCTATCTGTTAACTCGTTATGTCGTGATTTATTGTGAAATTATACAAATATCCTCAAATTTTAATTGTTTATTTGGGCTAGGTGTTTTACAGCCTTTATTTTATGTTTGAAACAAATAAAATATAATTTATAACAATACTATTTAATTAAGTAAAATATTTCTTCAAAAAATAACTTATAAAGTTAATTTCATTTAAAAGATTATTACGATAAGTTTGATATTAATTCTAGTCGCTTCGGTAGCACACGTCCATATTTCAAACGGTTGAAATCATACTAAATGTTCTCGGTACGTTCGGACTGACCAGGGGAGGCAACCCGACCATGTGTGATAGTTCAGTGTTTGTTCAAGACAATAGCTATTGCAAGCAATTTTTATTTAGCAGCGTTATATTTGTAGAGTAGACTGAATGATTACTATTTTGCATATTCTCATTTCATACTCACGTCGTTCCTACGCACTAATCTGACTTTAGAGAGAGGTCCTAAAATTAATGATCAATTATCGGTAATTTAATCGTAGTAATATTAAAAATGTGAAAGTTCTTATGTTTAGATATTTGGACGTTTGTTACTCAATCACGCAAAAACGGCTTAACGGATTTGGATGAAATTTGACAGACAGTTTGTAATCTGGATACTTTTTATCCCGATAGTATGTTCCGGTGGGATAATTTTCGACCTCCACGCGGGCGAAATCAGTGGAAATAGCTAGTTGATCATTAATTAATTTGAGAACCTTTTTTTTTTATTCTATAAGGTTGATATGTGATAGACACTAAAACCTTATGAATACTTGAAAAACTAACATCAAAGCCGCCTATGGGCACGCCACGATTGCGGCGGTAAGTCCCCTCTTTGAGGAGTGGTTTGAGAGGCGGCATGGCGTCCTCACCTTCCGCCTGACGCAGGTCCTCACCGGACACGGTTGTTTCGGGAGGTTCCTGTTTCGGATAGGGCGGGAGGAAACGCCCGGGTGTTTCCACTGCGAAGATCGCCCTGAGGACACGGTGGAGCACACGGTGGCGGTCTGCCCTGCTTGGGCGGAGCACCGCCGTGCCCTCGTGGAGGCGATCGGCGGCGGCGATCTCTCGCGTCCGGCCCTGGTCCAGGCCATGGTACGGAGCGAGAGGGCATGGGGAGCCGTCACCTCCTTCAGCGAAGCAGTGATGCTCGCGAAGAGGGAGGCGGCGCACGTGAGGGAGAGGCAGCATATGCGCCCTCGCGACCCCAGCCGCCGCAGGATACGGAGACGCCCTGGGCGTCGGGAATCCCAGGCCGATTTCCGGCCACCGTAGGCATGGGCTTGCGGACGGCGAGTAATGGGTAGCTCGCTGTCCGGTAAGGACCAAGCCCAAGTCGACGGCGCGTTGTGTTCCACGCGCGCCTCAAAGAGATGTCAGCACAAAAAATGATGGGACCCGCAAGGGTCGATGCCTGCCAGGGGTGCGGGTTTGTTCGAAAGAGACACCACAGCCCCTGGCTTAAGGGCTACTGAAGGAACACGGGTGGGTTTTAGTCAGTAAAAGTCTGACACGCCCTCCTGCTCCACCCAGAGCGGGAGAAGTTATTTGATGATTTCCCACCCAAAAAAAAAAAAAAAAAAAAAAAAAAAAAAAAAAAAGCCGCCTATCTCTGATGCTATGTAGACGGTACACGATAATCGTTACAGAATTCATTTTTGGTAGGTGCCCCCGAAACCGACATCTCTCCGTGCCCCGGAAAGCACGCTACGCCCTTGGTCTCGGCTGTCACTCGTGGAACTTGAACAGTCTTTCAACCAGTCTTAAAAAGGGGTATAGTGTTACCCAGTAACTGGGTTATGGAATTCAGATACGCAGTCACTCTACGTAAAATACTCAGTATTCAGCTGCATCCATACTAGACTGCAACGGCCACGAACATAGTTGAAAAAACCCTAGGCAGATAATGAACTACCCTCGAACTTGTAAAAATAATTACATAATTCAAAAAAATTGTTGGCTTGAATTATTGTTTTTAATATCATGTACGAGTATGCTAAATAAGGGAAGCGTTCGAGAAGCTTCGCAATATCTTCTCGTCCCAAATACCGCAGTGTCTCAAGACGATAGTCTTTGACCAGTGCGTGTTGCCAGTGATGACATATGGAACTGAAACGTGGTCGCTCACAATGGGCCTCATAAGAAGGCTTAAAGTCACCCAAAGGGCGATGGAGAGGGCTATGCTTGGAGTTTCCCTGCGTGATCGAATCAGGAATGAAGAGATCCGCAGGAGAACCAAAGTAACCGACATAGCCCGAAGAATTGCCAAACTTAAGTGGCAGTGGGCAGGGCACATTGCTCGCAGAACAGATGGCCGATGGGGCCGAAAATTTGTGGATTGGCGACCGCGTACCGGAAGACGTAAAGTTGGAAGGCCTCCCACAAGGTGGACAGATGACCTTGTGAGGGCCGCAGGAATCCGCTGGATGCGGGAAGCACAGAAACGGTCGAAGTGATGGAGCTCGGGGGAGGCCTATGTCCAGCAGTGGACGTCTTTTGGCTGAAATTATGATGATGATGAAGATGCTAAATAAAAATAAATTCGTGAAAGCGAAAATTAGTTGAGTTATAATAGTAAATTCTATCATATCAGAAACAATCCGAGCAATCCTATAAAGGTGTGGTGCGACTGATAGCGGCGGCGTACTACTTGGAAAGTATTCTCTTAAAGTAAACCGCAAACTATTTCATGTATTTGGCTAAATCTTTTGCCAAGAAATGTACAGATGCCGCCAGCACATCAAGCTACCCCAAACTGTAAAATTTTCCTAATTGAACATAAACCTTATGCTTATGTCATATAGATAAAAATCTATCGAAGAAATTTGACAGATTAGGGTAGCTTGATGTGCTGGCGTCTGTACCATCCTCTGCGATTATTATAAGGGGAAAGTTATCACTTTAACGAAGCAAAAGGAACTTTCTGCTTACTTTCATGGGAAGGCGTGACTTTATGTATGTTTGTTAACACTATCTATGTTTTAAAATGTAGACTGTAAACTAATAGTTATTTTTTTTTTAATCGAACAGTAAAAAATCCGTTGTATGTTTAAAGTAAAATATGAATGTTGTCCCTAATCTTCTTAATAAAACTTTGTAGGTACCTTAAGGAAAATCGATATAGATTATAACTAAATTAAACACATAAATCATTTTTAAATCCGCGGGGAAACCCTAGTTATTTTCAGCTGAGATATTATTCACCACAGACGCGCGACTTCGCGGTTTAGTGACGTAAACCGTGTTTGCGTCATTCGGGTCGGAGATAAACTAGGTACGAAATATTTTAAAATGAACAAGTAATGATGATGGTCCGTTTTGGATGAATTAATATTAAATAACTCTATTGCTATTTAAAGGTATTCTATTGATGACTACGGCAAGTATTAGGTATTCATATTTTATAAGCACAATAAAATTCAAGGTATAATAATTCAAATCTCAACGTTTAATCTTATCAAATAAACTAAATAATTAACCTAAGTGATTATACTTTCATATGCATATACCTAGTGTTTAGTTCCTGCCATACGCGTCATAAGCTACAGAAATAAACTAGTTATTCTATAAAATAAATGGATCACGCGTGTAAAGGGACCTCGCCTTTACCAGTGGCGCTTTCAAATCAAGATTTAGACCTGTTTTCAAGTAGACATCGTTCTAATGTATTTATAGATTACAACTAGTTTAATGGCGCCGCTCAATATTAGAGATAATTAATTATATGAATTATCTGTTTAATGTTATTTGCTGTTGTTCGATTATGCTAATCTGTGCATTAATTTATTTCAATTTACTTTTTTTATGACGTGGTATAAAGTTTTGGAGATCCCTGTCACATAGCTAAACGGTGTGGTGGATTTTATATATTCAGCTGGTAAATTAGAGAGTACGAGAGTAGTAATAGTAGATCTGGTACGGCCCTCAACTCTTCCCTATCCTAAGGACACGTCTTCCCTACCATTACAGCGCCCCTGATCGTTTCCATGATATGCAATGATCTCTGTAGCACTATGAAACATGAGGCCTTAGAGGCTAGTGCAAATCTTGGGGTTCATTCGATCCTGACCCCAATTCTATATGGTTAATTTGATTCCCCGCGGAATCTTACTCTGTTCACACTACGTCAATATCGTGTTTTGTAAAAACCAATGTAACAGTTAGGAATCGAAATGACATATTCTGTATGTTCCAAGACAATTTGTCGATATTTATTAGCAGACGTCGTGTGTGATATAAGGAATTGACGTGGTTGCGAAACAAGGAATCGTTAAGTGGTCTAATGCGTTAGTGGTCTGGTCTAATCGAGTATGGTCAAACTACGCTGAGGTCGGTGCATTTCATTAATACATTCATTCAGCTGGTAAATTAGGGAGAATGCGAAGTGCCTTTTAAAGACTTTCTCCGACTATATTATTGTTGATTGGTAAGGTTTTCAAAGTTAGGGGCTTGGTTGTAAATTAGATCAAACTCAAACTCAAACTTAAAGCATTTATTTCAATTAAACCTTTTACAGGCACTTTTGATTTGTCAAAAAAAAAAAAGCGAAGTTGAAGCTAGGTGCCCATTCCAAAACGTAGATCTCTATGTAGAAGAACGGGCAAGAAACTCCAAGGACACTCTTTTAAATCATGGGTATTAAAAAATCTTGGGAACATTATTCTTGGTGCTTCTTTAAGTGAGAACAATGTAAAAAAAAACCTATAAGATGATGACCAGTCTCAACCGACCGCGACGGCGCTCGTTCACGAACTTGACGCGTGGATCAGCACCATCCAGCTCAAACATTTTCTAGGGAACCGAATGATCCAACACACGCGCCACCATCAGTGAGCGTCATCATTTAAGTGAGCATGACATACTCTCAACTACCACGCTACAAACAAACAACTTTTTAACAGTAAAACTGGTAGGTATGAGGTCTTGACAAACAATTTTTCTTTTGACTGTACTCTTTTTGACTTGAACAAGATGACTGGGACCGCGGTTAACTGCGGTCCCAGTCGCCGGAATCCTCTTCTTCTTAACATGTGTATAGCAATCTATATACAGTCAGCCCAGAATTTGGGAACGAGCTTGGCACTTTCAGTAGCGTCCATCGACTCCTGTAGTGTGCAGACACGCTGGACACGATCTTAAGTGCCCCTTTGTTTGCGGGACAGCACAACATTTACACTCGAGGGCAGAGACATCTATGAATCCCTGAGCAGGTTTTCTTTGCTGCTACCTGATAAATGATAAATGATTTTATTTCTGTAAGTAAGTTTGTACACACACTTTTACACGTCAATCATATTTTTTTTTTAACTAGATGAGGTCGGCGTTTCATATCTGACTACTCTGAGAAGAAAGGCCGAAACAAACTCAGAGGTCACAGTCTCTTTTAAAGTCCAGACATAATCTTGGTCAGATCATGTGAAGACCATGTGGATTGGTGTCTGAAATGGTCTTTTGAGGAAAGAACCACACAGATTGAGTGGACCTGTCCATTCAGTGCACGCATGTATCAGTAATCATAGGGCTCAACTCAGAACTTGAGGAGCTCAACGATTTGACGAACAATACCAAAGAAAGGACATTTGGGTAGGCCGCATAAAGTACTCAAACTGCCAGATTAACTTTAAAAATGAACTGAGAAAGAGATGAAACACAAAAACAAAAATACCACATAGTCCTCACATTCACAATAATTAAAACAAAAATAACCTGAGTCCGAAGTCTATTTGTAGACTTCCAGGTAAGCCAAGGCAATTCATGTACAGGTGTAATACTAATAAACGACAATTCTTTTTTTTTTGCAGATTTTAATTCCTCACTTAGTCGTTCTTTCTTTTGGGCGTTTTTTGTTTTAACCACAACAAAATCTAAACTTTGCTCGTAACAGAACATCATACGCAAGTGCACAAAAAACAATGAGTAAGAAATATGTAGTATTAGTATTTATTTTATATCCTTAATAAAAATGTTTATGTGTGAAACAAACATGTTTGCATTTCGTGTTTTGTTTACCTACTGAAAACAAAGCACTGCTATAAATCAAATTGATCGTCCTTTTGTAAACAAATAATTAAAATGTGTATTTTATTGAATATGTCTTGAAAAATGAAATCTATTTTTAAGTCCCTTGTCACAATTTGTTTTATTGTGGTGAATTTATACGCAGTTTTTTTTTTTGTTTGCATTAAAAAAATTATCTCATTGGCTGTTGATATTTTTACGTTTAACCAATCACAACGGTTGATATTTTTTTCAGATTTGATCACATTAAATTGATGTGATTTTATAGGTAAGTAACGTGCGGTCTGTTTCCATCTTTATTATATTAAATGGGTACTGTTTTTTTTTAACTCTTTCAAACAGCACTTTCTCGAAAATATCTTACAGATTAGAATCTTAAAAGACTAAGTACTAGCTAGGACATCAAGGTCGTTAAGAGGGTATCTGCGGTCTAGAAATTCCTTGGATTTATAGTTCCAGAACTAGCAAGTTCCAGACGGAAAACTACTTTGATTACCAGGAGCTCATACGCAAATAGGAGTTTAGTAGTTCCCAGACATACCACAAACGAGTATCAGGTCATACGCCAGTTATATGAGCAAACAAACCAGCTATACGGATGTTTGAGCATAATTTAGTGGCTCGAAAGCAATTGCACAGTTCCTACAGAGGGTCCATGTTCTTCGAATTGAATTATTTATGTCTTGTATGTGCCAAATACGAGCGCTGATTACTTTATGGTATACGCTGATGATTTCGGAATGTGGGAAAGATGGTGATTGCTTTCGATACGTGAGAACATCGTGGAAAGTATTTTTTTCTGGGAAATTTACATTGAATATAATGGCCCTTATTCATAAAAAGTTATCGAACATCCAAACAGTTGTTTAAGTCTGGTTTCGTATTTAAAACTAGACTTAAACGACTGTTTGGATATTCGAAAACTTTTATGAACAAGGGCAATTTCTGTTTAAAGTAGTGTTGATTTTTATATACGGACGGTTTAAAACACGTATTAGTTATTTATACATACATATATTAATCCAGAAATTATAACAAGCATAGAAAATAAAAAGCGTTTCGCGGCTTTCATAAAAAGTATGGCGGGAAATTTCTTCCTTCAAAAACTGCACTTACAGCGCTCGAAGTAGCTTCACTCGGTGTTGCCAACACTAGATTACCTACATAGTATGATGGAAGCGGTTATTTTAATTTGGAACGTACTACTTTTCGGAGTCGGCAAAATATTGAAACCTTTATCGAACTTACAAATTAATTAGCCTGACCTAATCACTAGACAATTAATAGATTAAATAATAACATCGTACGACATGATAATATTAAAATATTTATTTAATGATGCGCAAAATAGATTATCTTGTAAGATAAAGAACCGTTTAGACGACGCAATAACTTAGAAGCAAAAAAAAAATACTGTGACGTAAATAGTTTGTAGAGAAGATCTCCTTTTTGCACGGTCGTAATAACATCGCAACGGGATTTTTTCGCGGACAATATCTTCAATGCACTGCTTAAGGTGCGCTTACACGAGAAACTAAAATTAATCATGTTCAATTCTCGTCAACTATGACGTCATAATTACAGTTAGCAATTTAGAGCAATGGCAACATGTAGCAACCTGCTTCCAGAGATACGGCCACGAAATACCATACAATATGGAGCAACTTAAAAAACTAGGCAAATTCCCGCCCGCCCCCACTCCCCCCCCCCCCACTCCCCCACCGCTTCCGCTACCCTCCGGGTTCTCTCGCAAAAACGAAATGTAGTTATACGTACAAACGAGATAGAAAGCAAAACGACTAAAAATTTCCAAACCGATTCGATATTCGGCAACTCATATTGCCAACATTGAGAAATGTGAAAATATAAGGAGCAATCAGAAGCAATATTCCCGAAACTATTTCCGCATTTTATTGTTGTTGCTCCAGATTGGTCCACTTAATTGATCCAGATTTATCCATTGGTGTTGGCTCGCGTAGGCGCCTTCGAGATGTGGTGTTGGAGGAAGATGCTTCAGATACCCTGGACGGCATTCCGCACTAACGAGTCCATCCTACGGGAGCTCAAAATAAAGACCAGACTCTCTACGACCTGCCTCCGCAGAATTTTGGAATCTTTCGGCCATATAACGAGGAAAGATGGCAATAACCTCGAACAACTGATGGTTACCGGCAAGGTGGATGGTAAACGACCAAGAGGTCGCAGCCCTTTACGATGGTCCGATCAGATAAACTCTTCTATTGGAACGAAATTTCATGATGCGCTTCACTTGGCCAAGGATAGACAGAGATGGCGAAACATCGTCAGAGAAACAGTGATTTCAAGGGAGGATCACGACCCTTAGTAATTAGGTGCACGACTTGAGGAGGAGGAGGTTGCTGAGCAATATTTGCTCAAAAAATTGCCCATGTAAAGAGCACCTTTAGCGTTGAGAGTTTTGTTGTCATGAGTGCATCCCGCACTCTGTTGGATTCTCTTGATTCGACAACGAGACTTGAAAATCCAGCGCGCGATATTTATACGTCTGTGCGATCGTATTCTAAGAGCTCTTCTGAGGAAAGTACCAAGTCTTCTATTTCTATATATTTCATTGTTTCGATGATTTCAATGTTAAGTTAAATGAGCTTATACCAGAGTGGTAGTTCCTGTATTTTAAGAACGATCGCTTTCTAATCACAGTCTCAATCTCACAAAAATATTTCTAATTTTCATACATTTTTGATTTAAAAAAATCTGATTGTAAAACATCATCATCTACATCTTGTTTATAATTACTAGTGATGGCCCAGTGGTAAAAAACCGACCATAATTCATTTAAAACGTAATTTCTTTCTAATGTATTATTCAATCAAATTCTTGGCTTTCTTTAACTGTGCCAATTTTCGTACTGCTCCGTCTGCGTAATTTTCGTCAAAAGGGTTACAAAGTTTTTCCTCCCCGTATTAATAAATGGAAGATGTAAATAACGAAATTGGCCTTTAGTATTCGGTCACAATGACAGTAATTACAGTGGCATCCCAGATTGCTGTGTTGCAGATATTGGGGTAGCAGAGCCAGCAAAAAATTAAAAATCTTTGTGAGACTTTTAAAAGTTTTTCACTACATTAAGGCGTCGTTGGCGTATTACCAAACATCAAAAAGGTTCGTTAATTTAAAAAAAATTGCGATAAAATCATGGAAAATCTCTTTCTACAAAAAAAAAAAAACTATTGTAAGCAAATTCGGACAGCCCACATCACATACTAACTACTCAGACTATGACATGAAACAGATGTCGAAAATGAACCGCACATTTGAATTATTACGATATGATTTACAAGATTTCATTGCTATTGATTGCTTTGTTTATCAACTGAAGCTATTAATAGTCTACATTATGTATCATAGAACCAGACCAGACGTAGCGCGAGGCGCCATCGATATAGATAATATGGTGGATACTGGATACCTCAAACACTTTCATTTTGCGTACGAAACTCCTTGCTGATTTCTGTGTTCCCAATAGCTTTAACCTTAAAGCTTGTATACACGCCAAGGACCTTCAGCATTTGGGCGCACTAAATTTGTGGGCGAATGCGGGGTAATGTAGTCTTAGCCGCCGCAGTCTTTAATCGGTCGCATTTTTAACTTAGTATAACAAAAATAATGCATATTTTTAAAAAGTAATAAAACCAAATCATTTTCCTTTGTATTGCAAAGCAGTAGACATATTTTTTTAACTGTTTTATTAAAAAATGAAGGAGTAAAATAGTTTCATCTCATAGATTTGGAGGTGATTTGGTGATATTTTTTTTCTTATTATTTGATACCCATAGAAAAATTATACCTAAACCAGATGACGTATCCCCCCCGAGTGGGTTCCCGCATTGTCGTTGCGGGGGGGCTTAGTAACCGTGGTCTCCCATCCACGGTGAAGCCAAGAGGAACCCAACGGTGGGGCCGCTCGTCAGGGCTTTTGCCTTCAAGCCATTGACGTAGCGGCCAAAAAGTAGGTTGCGGTGAGGTGCACCGCAACTGAGGTGGGCCGCGATGTCGAATGGGAGGCATCGCGGCTGAGGGTTACAGGCTGCGGTAGAGGAGGAGTGCCGGTGCTTCTGAGCAGCGCTCTTCCCTTCCGTGGCCTGGACGGGGCCGCCACCGTTTGATGGCGGACGCGGTGGGGCCGCAGGGGAAGAGGAGTGTCGGTATAGCGTCAGCCGCTCTCCCTATCCTCTGCGGCCGAAAAGTGGTAGACGGGA
Organism: Polymixis flavicincta; assembly: GCA_949987655.1. Classification (NCBI taxonomy): domain Eukaryota; kingdom Metazoa; phylum Arthropoda; class Insecta; order Lepidoptera; family Noctuidae; genus Polymixis; species Polymixis flavicincta. The sequence continues at coordinate 22,517,180 of OX465188.1, read as the reverse complement.
CGGCGCGTTGTGTTCCTCACGCGCGCCGTCAAAGATGTCAGCAACCACAGGTGGGGTCCGCAAGGGCCGATGCCTGCCAGGGGTGCGGGTTTGTTCGAAAGAGATACCACGGCCCCTGGCATACGGGCTACTGAGGGAACACGGGTGGGTTTTAGTCAGTAAAAGTCTGACACGCCCTCCTGCTCTACTCAGCAGGAGAAGTCATTTGATGATTTCCCACCCAAAAAAAAAAAAAAAAAAAAAACCACATGACGTATCATAATACGAGTATGTAGGTTACTAACATTTTTTTTTTCAAATGTAATTTATTTGTAAATGCCGACGAAAAGTGGTTTAATCTGCATGCTGTTTTCAACCATTTTTGAGAGGGCAGCCTTAAGAGTGCTGTCACAGGTCCACTAGCGCCACTCCTTTAAAAAAACTATTATCTCGTGACTGAAAAGGAATTATGAAAAACGGTTCAATCAGCTGTCTCGGTAAGTGTGTCTATAATTTTCTAATACCTTTTATAAATTTTCATATTGAGACACGAAGCAACAAAATTCAATCTAAAGAAAAACGGCCACATTCCTCTCGATTGTATTTTGTTGCTTCGTGTCTCAATATGAAACTTTATAAAAGGTATTAGAAAATTCTAGACACACTTAGCGAGACAGCTGATTGAGCCGTTTTTCATAATTCCTTTTCAGTCACGAGATAACGGTTTTTTTTAAAGGAGTGGCGCTAGTGGACCTGTGACAGCGCTCTTAAAATCTTCAAGTTTTGAGCGAGAAGGTTACTTCTACACATGCGTGTTTTTTCTTCGAGGGCATCGTCGCTTACCACCGGGTGCGATGTTAATGGAACACAATTCCAAAAGAGCGTTATTTACAGATTTACTTGGTTCTCGATCGACCTGTGTGCTTACTCTTGAGTTTAATTCCGATCGATCGACATTGGAATTGTGACGTTTCGTACTCTTGAGTTCGACGCTAGCGCCAAATCGTGTTTAAATTGCGTGTCTTTTTGGAGAACTAAATGAAATCGGGATCGGGCTTGGCGCGCGGTAATCGCTACTCTTGAGTTTTTTTGACAGCTGTGTATTGCATCAATATTACGCTGGGATTGTTTGTAGATTGTGATTTTTCCAATAGCAAAAGTGTAACTTTTTTGAAATTGTTTTGCATTTTAGGTGGTTCTAAACAAGTAAAAGGAGTTTAATATGGCACGATTAGCAGTATTAAACAGTGTTTTACGTAATTCCCTAAAAAAGAATGGAAACAAAGACGAAAAATGTTAAGAGAATTTGGCTCAACTCAATGTATAGGTTTCTAATTAACTAGTTAATTTAATTTGATCTCATTACTATCTACATAGTTTTCATAATAAAATCCAGTTGTACTAATTTGAGTTTTATACGGAATATTTGAAAATAATGTAAGGTTCTCGTATAATTACGTAAGTTGAAAATGAGATTTCTTATTTATGTACAGTTTTTATTTATTTTGGTTTTAAACGATAGATCTATGGATAAAACCATTTTTACAGTTGGAATTATGTAAAGCGTACCACGGGTTCCAAAGATATTCAAGATTTAATGTAAGAGAAAATATACCACACTACATTTTCATTGGTTTTCTTCTAGGTTTTTTTATTATTACTAGACACACTCAATATTGTTATTTTACATAAATAAAGAACGCCATTGGGTATTTCTTACTACAAAGGAATCAAACGCGAACAATATCTAACTGTTCTAAACAAACTAAAACTTGACTACTTTTACTATAGAAAATTGAGACCTTCTACGCCGTCTTTTTTATTAGTAGATAGTGTAGGGCATGGCAACGATCCTACCGCATGCAGCCAAAGTCATGGTTAATTTTATGATTTTAATCATTTTCTTACGCCCAAATGAATTGATTACGTCACAATTACTCAATTAAGCAACTATCTATAAGATATTTATTTATTGGCCGCGTTATTTAAAGGATAAAGCATTTTAATTCTCTATTACCGGTTTATTGTATTGAGTCGAACAACACTATTGCGGCCCGTAACGTAGCTAACTTCACGTTGAATAAAATAATGGCGGGGCAATCCCAATTTCAATCCAATGTTGACACTATTGTGTTCAAGAGTACCGAATCACGTGACTGCAAAATTGACATTGGAATTGTATTGGGTTTAGATTGAAATTAAAATTAGTTTCAAGAGTAAGCCCCCTGGAAAGATCATGGCTTTCGAACAAAAACAGACATTAAAATAATGATCGATATTCACTTGCCCTTCATCATCATCTGCCTAGCCTTTTCCCAAGTATACAGGGTTTTTTTTTTTTTTGTTTGTGTGGGAAATCATCAAATAACTTCTCCCGCTCTGGGTGGAGCAGGAGGGCGTGTCAGACTTTTACTGACTAAAACGCACCCGTGTTCCTTCACTAGCCCGTATGCCAGGGGCTGTGGTATCTCTTTCAAACGAACCCGCACCCCTGACAGGCATCGGCCCTTGCAGGCCCCATCATTTTTGTGCTGACATCTCTTTGAGGCGCGCGTGGAACACAACGCGCCGTCGACTTGGGCTTGGTCCTTACCGGACAGGGAGCTACCCATTACTCGCCGTCCGCAAGCCCATGCCTACGGTGGCCGGAAATCGGCCTGGGATTCCCGACGCCCAGGGCGTCTCCGTATCCTGCGGCGGCTAGGGTCGCGAGGGCGCATATGCTGCCTCTCCCTCGCCGCCTCCCTCTTCGCGAGCATCACTGCTTCGCTGAAGGAGGTGACGACTCCCCATGCCCTCTCGCTCCGTACCATGGCCTGGACCAGGGCCGGACGCGAGAGATCGCCGCCGCCGATCGCCTCCAAGAGGACACGGCGGTGCTCCGCCCAAGCAGGGCAGACCGCCACCGTGTGCTCCACCGTGTCCTCAGGGCGATCTTCGCAGTAACTATACAGGGTAAGTTTTTATCCAGTGCGCAAACTGTAACCATGAATTCAGCATACCATTCTAGAACCCCCTACCGCAGAAATTTTTCGCCAGTTATAAAAAAAAATCTGCTGTTCCATACATTTTGACCGTGTAGGTATTGCACTTTTCTATGAAACGGCTGATTTTTATATTTATAACCGGCGAAAAATTTCTACGGTAGGGGTCTAGAATGATATGCTGAATTCATGGTTACAGTTTGCGCACTGGATAAAACCTTTTCCTGTATCGGGGTCGGCTTCCAGTCTAACCGGATGCAGCTGAATACCAGTATTTTACATGGAGCGACTGCCTATCTGACCTCCACAACCCAGTTACTGTGTAATACGATACCCCTTGGTAAGACTGGTTGTCAGTCTTGCCCTTATCAAAATGTTTGCTGTCGGAGCAACATGTATGACATGTATTTATCTTCCATAATTATTTATCAACTAGCTTTTGCGTGCGGCTTGACCTGCGTAGAGGTAGAAAATTATCCCACGGGAACATACTATTGAGATAAAATGGATCCCGTATCTTATTCCAGGTTACAAACTATCTGTGTCCCAAATTTTATGTAAATCCGTCCTGCCGTTTTTGCGTGATTGAGGAACAAACATCTAAACCTGCACGTTTATAATATTAATAGGATTATATGATAAAGAATATTGTAGGATAACTCGATTGTCATTTCGTTAGTCACCTCCTTTTCTAACCATATTATTATCATCTTTCACACAGTCCATCACTTGTTTCTTTAGTTTTAGATCTAAATATCAAAATATTGTTATCTCAAAAAACAAAACTTCGATAGTTTTCCTCAACTTTGATTAACGATCAATCATTTCAAGTGTTTCTACGCACATCTTTATCAGACCAAACGGAAATATTTGAGGAATGTACCGTCATATGAGTACTATCTCATATTTTGATAGGTAGGCAAACATCACATGAAAGATTTACGCATTTTCGTTGTCATTTTTCAACTAATATAGGACTAATCACGACAAGTTTCGGACTAATCACGGGTAGCTTCGGACTAATCACAACTAGTTTCGGACTAGTCACGACTAGTTTCGGACAGGTGACAACTAGTTTCGGACTAGTCACGACTAGTTTCAAACTAGTATTGACTAATTTAGAACTAGTCACGACTAGTTTTGGACTAGTTTAATCGTTTTCGAAGAGAACCGATTCAAGAACAGCATGTGGCGCTTATCATTTTGCCAAGAAAGACAAAAATAAACCGACTGATTTTGAGTGAATGGGCATTTTATGCCATTCATTTAAAATCACTCAGTCATTTACATTTCTCTTACATTCATCATCATCAGCTTAACAGCTGTCCGCTGCTGGACATAGCTTCTCATATTCTGTTTCATTTGTTTTTAATTCCGCATAATGACTTTGTTTACATTATTTTAGGAAGACCATCACATGGCGATCAACATTTTTGATATGTCTGACTGACTAAGTTATCATAACGATTAATTTGCCAGCAGCTTCCACGTCAAGGTCGAAAATTATCCCACAGGAACTTATAACAAGGAATAAAAGTATGCTATGTGTAAATCCAAGTTATTATCTATCTGTTTGCCAAATTCCATCTCAATCCATTCAGTTTTCGTTGCGTGATTGAGTATCTAACAAGCATCCAAGCATCTAAATATCCAAACACACAAACTTTCACATTTATAATATTAGTAGGATAACAAAATACTCCATTTTATTAAGTGAATATGTGACAGAAGGAGCGGTGACATTATGATGGATGGCTGGGATTATTAGTGTCCCCTAGCCTAATTCAGCAAACAAAATGTTAACACCGTGAAAAAATTAAATGAATGTAGCAAGCAATACAATAAACTAGTAATTAGGGATGGCGCTCCTGACATGACAATATTTCCTAAGTTTCTTAAAAAACTACTGTCCGAGCCACAGGCGCGCCAAAAATAAAAATCATTAATTACTTTTATTTTGACAAAAATATTTAAACAATCGTTTTGCAAATTTTTCCAGTTCGTTTAAGCCTTTTTTCGGACCAATTCCTACAAAAATAAAGGTATGGCATGTATACATCGCGTCAAACTTTATGGCGGCTCTGAAGTGAGCTACACGCTGCGCAGTACCCCACCCCTCAACCCCGCTGACCCATGAATTTGCTACTGCGCAGCCACTCGCCTCGTGTTCCGAGCCGCCATAAAGTTTGAATCGAACAGTACATAATCTTTAAACATTACATTTGCATCGTAAGTAAATAGGTACAAATAGTTGCGCGACAGAGCGTGCAAGACCTTTGTCGTCGCCAATCAAGCGTGCACCTCTGATCTATTGGTTGATATTACACACGCATGGACGAAAATTACATACTTCTGTGTGATTCCGATAGCCCAGTAGGTTAAACTATATAATAACTAAAAACTCATTCGAAATATCAGTCCATCGATTAAGAAATACTCGATGAATCGTTCAATCGAAGTAGCGTTTGGCGATAAAACGTTGTTTCGCAATAAATTCCATTCGATCAATCGTTCAGTCGACTTTCCATTAATCGAACAAATTACCCTCGAAGTTACGTTACAGACCCTAGGGTAGTAGACCTATATTTAAGTAAAAAAGACAGACTTAAAATGTCAAGACAACGTTTTAGACAATTACTTGTTTGAAGTGCTTTAAATAGATTAGTGCTAAAATCACTAAGTGATGTTGTGGTGGACAATGGGATCATTCTGTCTTAGTGGAAAAATAAGTGTTAGCCAACAGGAACAATCTACCGGCAGAAGATTGTTCCAAGCCCTTACTGCCCCAACTAGAGAAATAGAATTCTATCTGAAGAAACAATCTCAATAGTAAGGTTTGTTACTAGCATTTACCAGGAGTTCTTAAAGTTAGCTGGCTGTGAACGAATGCTCCTCGAATGCCTAGCCCAATGAAGTGAAGATGCTTACATAAAAAAATAAAAAAACGTGAAGATAAAATCACCTTTTTTACGGTACACCTAAAGCATATTATTTACCAGGACTCCTTAAGTTAGCAGACACTGTATTTTACTTTTTCCTGGCCAAAAAATCCAGGATCTCGAAGATTCAAACCCCTTTAATGCGGTACACGTGACCAGAATTACCAGGAGAACATGCGTCAGCTGGCAGTGAATAGTTCCGCACACATCGATTAGTTAATAGACAGCAAATTGTTTCTAATTGGGACGTAGGTCGTAGTTGTCCTATTGCGCTGGACTATTGTGTACACAGATATATGAGGAAAAGCTTGATTATACAATTATACTTAGGTATAGTTAGATTATGAATAGAGTACACAAACTCACTCTTGGTCTGCGTGTGGGATTAAAAGACCTGCTCCCTCTTCGTCTTACAGAGAAGAGTTTCGGACCTCGGCCACTTTATAGCAAAGGGTACCTACATGAAACACAATTTCCTATCACATAGAAGAAAAATGAAAAAACGGAATTATTAAAAGGCAATTGCGTGGAGCTGAGCTGAGAATCCTGAGAGAGGTGTGTAGTGTTACACGAATGAATAGAAAAAAAAATTGTACATAAGAGGACGTCTAGAAATGGAAAAACTGGCACTGAAAAGTTATATGGAAATCAGTTGTCATGGTATGTGCATATTATACGGAGGAATGAGGAAAATGTCGTGAGGAAAGTTTTGAGTATGAATGTCTATGGCTACACAGGGTGGGTAACAAAACCGTAAATCAAACGAAACACATAGATAAACGAAATAGATAGATAGTTGAGGTTATTTGCAGTAAAAAATATAATAACAAAAACTCTAAAAAGTAAAAATAATAATATATAAAGGCCTTTTAAGATGAAGGTAATATTTTAATCATGGCATTGTCAAGTCGGGGGACGGTCAATGAAAACGCCACACAGAGGCCTAGCATTTTCATTAGCCGTCCCCCGCCTTTACAATGCCTTGATCAAAATATTACCTTCATCTTAAAAGGCCTATAAATATTATTATTTTTACTTTTTAGAGTTTTTGTTAGGGTCGGAGGTTTTTAAAAATTTTAATTTAATTTTTATTTCCTGCTTTTTAAACTTAATGTCTCGCTCACTTAAATCTGCGCATCGTTGCGTATTTTTCCCACAGGGAAGTTTGTTACTAATTTATCTTCATTCCTCGTCCTGATCACTAATTAATCTATAATCTATGCATTGAGACCTTTTCAATGAGCCCAAACACAAAACTTTTGCTGTTTGTTGGTGAGTAACTTGGGCATCCTGGAAATTTCAGGTGTTAATCCAGCATCATTTCAATGTTACCTTGTTCGTCTAATATCATTGTAGTAATAGAATACAAAATTTCGAGTTGATCAGCCCCGTGGAAGATGCTCAAATCACTTCATCAACCAGAAAAGAGCTGTTAATCTTCAAACGGCTGAACCGCTTTTGATGAAACATGTCTAAGAACACTCCCGACTAATACACCTTTCAAACAAAAATAACAAAATCAAAATCGGTTCATGCGTTCGGGAGCTACGTTGCCTCAGGCAGACACACACAAGATACACACACACACACACACACACACACAGACACCTCAAACTTATAACACCCGTAGTTTTTGCGTCGGGGGTTAAAAAAAATAATCTTAAAATATAATTTTTGGTGATATATTTTTTTACAATAAGGTTCTAAAGTTACAAATAATCTTATAAGAGACTTAAAAGATATTGAAAAAAGTACCAATACTCATAAATCATGGTACCTACTATCATAAAAGCACTTTTTTAGTGATGATACATTTCCAAGAAGCAACTAAACATCATTTATGGTTTTAAAATAGGTATGTAGGTACCATACTCAAATAGTCATAACTTTTAAGGTGATCAAGAGAAAGTTCTGACACAGATATTTTTACTTCAAAAAACCTCAACTATCGCCCTGTTGCGTTTGATCCACGATTCTTTATCCACCCTTTATAGGTAGGGGAAGATCAAAGTGGCGATGGATGGTCTGTGTGAATGATGATATGGTTAGAAAAGAGGGTGACTACTGAGATTGCAAAAATATGAAAGAAGATAAACGGAATTTTAGCTTTAATTATCAAATAATCTGACTCAATCTGCATTACAATCAGCCACGTTGCTTTAAATACCAAATACGTAAATTCGGGCCCCATTACGACGTAACACGATACTACGATTGAAAAAAGCCGGTACAAAAACTAGAATCAGTATTCAATTGACGAACATCGGTGGAATCTATCAATCAAGCTGTCAACTTAACACACAATGACCGGTATCTTGAAATCTCGAGACTATTTTGAATCGCAGGGAAAATATAAATGACAAAAGTGTCTACTCCTATAAGTCCTACATTTTTATCTTGTCTCTTAAATAAAGTTTCTAGGTGCGTTTCTAAGACCAACAACAAAACTATCATAGTTTACACAAAATTAATGCTCGTTAAACAGTCATAAAGTGCGTGTTCGTGGGTTTGAAAGACTTGGTTACTTTGTATGAGCACTCATACAAAGTAGCCAAGTCTTTTTTTTTTTTGTAATGTGCCTTTTGTTTTTGCAGAATATTTTTTTTTCTTTCCATCCTTTCTTCGCAAAAAAAAGGTCCAACCTAACTAATGTACTTGCCAAGTATCCAATTCATCATCATTTCAGCCGAAAGACGTCCACTGTTGGACATAGGCATCCCCCAGGCTCCTTCACTTCGACTTCATGTTAAAGTAATTTAATCTTTCATCTGTACTATTATGTACCTACATAACGAAGAATTTTTGTCAGTTTGTCTGAATGATTCAATCATACGAGTACTTAAACTAGTAAATTGACCGATTACTGTTTAAAAATCTTTGTACGTATAGGTACATTTAACGATAGTTAGAAGAGTTGCCTGGAAGAGATCGCAGAAAGCGATAAGGCCACCCATTCTTGGTTTTTAGTTTTTTATTTTTTTGTTATTTTTGTCATGCATTTTCTGGTGTACAATATAGCGTATATAAATTGTTGAAAGTGCATCCACTTCTTCGTTCAACTATGATGATAATCAAGACGATTTATTTGGTTTAATAATAACTCGAGTCTTATTGATTGGATTATAAAACAAATTCACGAATATAGACACTACTAACTGTTTGATAAAGATGGGAAATAAAACCAAAAATTAAACAGAGAAAAAAACAAAAAGATCCTCTCAACTTAAATAATAACACCCTACTTCAATACCTACTCCTCAATTTGACACTGACAAATGATGGCTGTCACCGGTGCGTGATCTTGCGTCGACCAATCCTTCCACCAATTGCACCTTGACTATTGCTGGCGTCATTAATGACGCACGCGCATACTGAGTATTGAGACAAATAGAAAAAATCTGACAAGTGAGTTGATAGATAGAGTACATTTTGTGTACTTACGAAACATGAATGTATGAGTGGAACCAACCAACAGTGTAGGACCTGCCAGGGGTGCGGGTTGTTCGAAAGAGATACCGCCGCACCTGGCACACAGGCTACTGGGGAACACGGGTGGGTTTTAGTCAGTAAAAGTCTGACACGCCCTCCTGCTCCACCCAGAGCGGGAGAAGTTATTTTATGATTTCCCACCCAAAAAAAAAACCCTCGACATCTTTCTACAGAATTATTGCAAATTAATTTTTAAGGACCTGATGATTTGAACGTTTATCTTTCGTGAACGGTTATCTTTCCTGATGTCCTGAACGTCGAAATCATAGAAACCGTTCTATGATTTTGATCAATCCGTATCCTGTGAACGTGGATTGAAACAAAACCCAATTGTTTATTTTATTTGACTGTATAAACCATTTTATTTTTTATTTTTACTAATGAAATTTCCATTTTTTTATGAAATTTAATTACTTACCTATTACTGTATAGAATCAAGTTCTTCCAACTTATCAGACAGCTGTGCTGCTGGGGAGTTTGTTGCGCCACTTCTTCTTCCCAGCTAAAGCACTAGGAAGTGTCGAAGGGTGGGCGTTTTTGGGGGACTGTCTTATGTAATTTTGACGTTCGAAAAGTGCTGACTCTCAGCCTAGTTTGAATGATTTTTTTTTTTCAATCTTCACCGTAGTGAAACGTCTGTTATCGGCTTAAGTATAGGTACGTGCGTAACTAAGCCTTGAGTTGCTGTGGTAGGCACGAGCCACACAGAGAAGAGAAGTAAGGTGAAGACGGGCCACAGACGCCACGTATCTGATCTTCATACAAAATGTATTAACGCAATCTGGCACAAAAGGACAAGACGTCGCTTTTCCACCTGCATACTATTTTCTCTGCGTTACGTCCTCGTCTCATGTCTTCTCTTTGTGGCCTTACGTGTCGCAGCGTCAGGATATTGAAAGCCGATAGTTCATTATTGATGAATGACGGCCACAATAGTGTGAAATCTTGCGTCAATACCTTGACGATTGTTGACGACACGAATGACGCACGTATCATAATAAGAGATAAAGAAAATACTTTATCTACGAGTAGGTATGTCTAATCCGATATCTACGTCAAAATTACGAGTAATAAACCTAGCCTTTTCCCAACTATGTTGCGGTTGGCTTCCAGTCTAACCGCATGCAGCTGAGTACCAGTATTTTACATGGAGCGACTGCCTGTCTGACCTCCACAACCCAGTCACAGTTAGGTAAGACTGGTGGTCAGATTTTCGGTTGTCTAACGACCCGTAACGGCTGTTAAAGATCCAGGAACGGCCGCCGTGACCAACTGCTTAGCGTATTATGTAATACTGATTGTTAGATATACTATTAATACTGAACTGATACTGAGTGGCTACACATCAAGCTATACGTTTTCCAGTATAAGCTGATCTTGCTATTTTCATATTTTTTAACGTTCCTATATTTTTTATACTAATATTTAAAAATGTAATTATATGTTTATTGAGTGGAATAAGTGACAATAATAATAATGACGGAAAGCCGAGAAAAATAAACAAATCAAGTATCTTGACTTGGCTCGCGAGGTTGTCGACATGCAAGGCATGATGTATTTAGACTCGATCGCCCCAACGGAAGGAAAGGCGGCGGTGTCATGATCTGTATTAAACGTGGTTACTCTGCCATAGTGAGGTCAGACATTCATATAGGATGCGCGGAATGTATTTGGGTAACAATTAAGAACGATGTTTTTTCTAAGTCTTCACAGAAAGGCGATCTTCACTTAGCCGCAGTTTATATTCCTCCCAACAATAATTCCCCATTAATGCTGAAGGACTTCAATGAATCTCTTCTTCATTTCTACAATTTAAGCCCCGATGATAGATACCTAGTAGTAGGCGATTTTAACTTACCCTTCTTAACATGGTCGTCGGATGGAAACGGTTGGAAAACTAAACCTAATTCAGTTTTATTGGAAGTTGCAACTGAATTTGTTAATTCTTTAGATTTTATGAATATGTCTCAATACAATCTGAAACCAAATTGCTGCGACAATGTTCTCGACCTTGTCATCTCTAATGTATCTTTAGAGTGTACCTCGAGCGAGGTATCGCTGGTGGATATAGATAAGTATCACGTCCCACTGGAACTTAGCATTGAGGACTGCTGTTATAAACCTATTCGTTCTCAACCTAGAGTTATAAAAAAGTTTTTTAAGGCTGACTTTGAAATAATTAATTCGGAGCTCGTTAGCGTAGACTGGTATAACCGTTTCAAACAGCGTAATGTGGAGGAGTGTGTCGACAATCTTTACTCAACATTACGCTCCCTTATAGACGCACACGTACCCATAGTAAAAGTATCCGGGCGTTTCCGGTACCCGAAATGGTACCCTCCTTCACTAATAAACGCTATCAAGGAAAAATTTAATGCACACAAAAGGTGGAAAAAATACAAATCCCAAACGGACTACGCGGAATTCGCCTTGCTACGATCTCGGGTAAAATTACTCCAAGAAGAGTCCTACGCCAAATACACTGCCAGATGCGAGAAGCAATTGATAAAGTCGCCTAAAGAGTTTTGGAAGTACGTAAATAATAAAAGAAAATCGGCTGGATACCCTCGCAATATGGTTTACCAAGGGGTAACATACTCGAATGGCGAGGACATTTGTAACGCATTTAATACATTTTTTAAAAGCGTTTTTAGTCCTACTAGTGGCAACGGGGTTAAGTGTAGCGAGGAGTCCCCTTTGTCAAACGTTGTCCATTCTATTGTTATCACTCCGGAATCACTAAGAACAGCATTCAGAATTTTTGATAGTAAGAAAGGAGCCGGTACTGACGGAATACCAGCAATTCTTATAAAAAAATGCGAATTAGGTTTAACTTGTCCCCTTATGTTGATTTTCCAGCGATCTCTCGACGAAGGTACGTTCCCGCGACAATGGCGCTAGGCTAAAATTGTACCGATCCATAAAAAGGGATCCAAGCTGGATGTATCTAATTACCGAGGCGTATCACTTCTGAACAACTTTGGGAAAATGCTTGAGAAAATTGTATACGGTCATATTTACGCTGCAACTAAGCTTTGCATACCCGCTTCCCAACACGGCTTCGTTAAATCACGTTCAGTCAATACCAACCTTCTCGAGCTTACTAACTATGTCGTTACTGGTATGAATGACGGTGCTCAGGTGGACGTAATATACACAGACTTCGAAAAAGCGTTCGACCGGGTAGATTTCCGCATTCTGATCGAAAAACTAATAGCCGTAGGTATTAAGGGGAACCTGCTAAGGTGGATTGACTCTTACCTGAGAAACCGACGGCAAGCTGTAGTTATCGGTAGTTACCGTTCTGATTACATAGACGTCACTTCTGGGGTGCCTCAAGGCTCATTGGTATCCCCCCTGCTTTATAATATTTATTTATTTGACATAACACAGTGTTTCCTTTACTCTGAACATCTTCTGTATGCAGATGACAAAAAAATATTTATGAAAGTAAAAAACCCCAGTGACTGCCAATTAATTCAATCTGACTTAGACATGCTTGGTGACTATTACAGCTTAAACAATATCAACGTTAACACTAAGAAATGCCAAATTATAAGTTTCTCTAAAAAACGCAACAACATTAATTACAATTATCGTATTAGTAACGATATTATAAAGCGTGCATCACAGGTTAGGGATTTGGGTGTGATTCTAGATGAGAAGTTCACGTTCGAGGCACATATTGACCACATCACCAGTAAAGCCTACAAGTCTCTCGGATTCGTGATCCGTAACAGCCAATTGTTCAAGAACCCAGTATGCCTGAAAACGTTATATTACTGTTATGTGAGGAGCATACTGGAATCCGCAAGTGTTATTTGGCGACCTTTTTATAAGAAATACATTGATAAAATTGAATCAATCCAACGTAAATTTGTTAAGTACCTAAATTATAGAACAAAAGCTGATATCCCAAATTACCCGGACTCCTGTCGATACCACAAATTTAATACTTTGGAAGATCGACGACAGTTAAACGACATGATGTTATTGTACGACATACTTAACAACAAATTTGACTGTTCACATCTAATCAGCAGAATAAACTTTAACGTCCCTCTCAGGCGTACCAGACATACCACTATGTTATCAGTGCCATCGGCCTCCTCTAATTATCTAAAAATGTCACCATTCTTGCGCCTACCTGCATTATACAACAATAGATTCCCAACATTGGACCCCTTCAACAACCCACGGAACAGATTTAAAAATGAGATTATCCAAATCCTCCATCAAAACCCGGTAAACTCAACCAACTCAGTAGTGCCAGTTTAGACACACAGACACATACACGTCAGTACACACATTCACAGCACCTACATCGCACAGATACACGCTCACCCACACTTTAAGTATTAGGAATTAAGTCACTCTCGGTATTATTATATTTTTTTCTTATTTTCTGTGTACTTCGTAATTGGCGTAATGTTTAGATTAATTAATAATGTTATACTTATTGTCAGCTGTGAAGTTACCTTTAATAAATAAATAAATAAATGTGAAGTCTGCAAGTGTTAGGTATTTTCTGCGCTATAGTCATCGGTTTCCGTGGTGTAGCGGTTATCACATCTGCCTAACACGCAGAAGGCCCCCGGTTCGATCCCGGGCGGAAACATAGCTTTTTGGTTTTGTTGACTTTTAAATGTTTTATGTATTATTTTTATATCTTTTTTGACTTGCTTAGTTAATAGATGAGGGCAACGGGCATCCATTTAAAATTAAATATGATAGTCCTATTTTCTGATATTCGTGTACCCTTCAAGACTAGCTTTTGCCAGCGGCTTCGCCCGCGCGGAACTTCTATCCCCTATTTAACTCCCTTAGGGGTTTCGAAAAATCCATCCTTATTCCTTGTCTACATTATAAAGGGAACCTCAGTGCAAAATTTCAGCTTTCTAGGTCCAAGGGTTTGGGCTGGGCGTTGATGAGTCAGTCAGTCAGTCAGGACTTTTATTTTTATTTATATAGATAGAATAGATAGAGATGTATCATAAGACTCGTCAAGTACAAACACTATTTTTAATATGATTTTTTTAGAGCACTGTAGCTCTCTACTTAGATCTCATATTGTAATTTCAAGTTATAGAACTAAGCGCCATCTATGAGCGAGTAGACATAGTTAAATTGAATGAGGAGGTCTTGGAAGTTATGCTACTTGCCGCTAGAGTTCGCTAGCGGTCGGAAATGTCATCAAAACAATCCTGAAATCTATTTTTCGTTGGTCTTGACGACTGCTAATATTTTGTGAAATACTGAATAATAGGTTTTTGTACAAATCTATGCCGAAAACTCCCGTCCCGGGCAAGATATTTTGAAGAAGTTGTAAGTTGAACGCATCCCGATATTTTAAGACTATGGAAGAATAATCAACACAAACCAATCACAAATTAGTTAAACTTATTCATTTATTGCTGATTGGGACTGCTCTTGACCTCGATCTCGCCTAATGGAAAAATATTGGACGAGGTTTTTGATGGAAAGAAGACCAGAAGATGCCTGGCTTTGAAGAAAGACGGGTTTTGTGTTTGTGCTTTTTAAATATAAATAACATTTAGTTGTTAAACAGACATAAGATGCAATAATAACGAATTACGACTCACAAACGACGCTCTGAAGCGCCTAAACAAAATGATAAGCAATTTGGTAAAGAAGTAGCATTCTTCTATTCAAATTTATTAAGGCGTTGCAAATTTCTACTCGCCTTGCTCGGTTCCTATGCACAAAAATGGATCGTTTTGTTTGATTACCAATGGTAGCATTATTTATTTCCAAACTGGGCTACTTCCTTAAAGGAAGGTCTGCTTTGCAAAGTTATTAGGCACTTGCTTCATTTTTAGTAAACATACAAGAGTCTTAACTTTAACCTACTACTGTTCGTAAATTGTAGGAATCTTCTCTTCTCTAAAACAGATACTTTTATTACTAACGAACATAACTTAATCACTATCATAAAATTTATTGCTTCACTTTCATTCTTGTTACCCATTTTGGTATGGTAATTTTATTCTGAATGCACCGTTTTCACACATATTTATTTAATGAATGAATGTTAAATATTGTACATAAAACAAATTTTAAAAGAGTAACGGTGGAGTTTCTTGTCCATTCTTCTACATACGCAACTACATTTTGGAAGGGGCGACTAGAATCAATTCTATTTTAATGTTGACGTGTTCAAAAGTGCCTTCTATGTGCTTATTTGAAATAAACGAAAGTCAAACTTTGACTTTTTCTGTATATTCCAAAAAATTACCAAAAGGACAAGTCTTTTCGTTACATTAACACGTGTCAAGTGTCCTGTTGACAACGGACGATTTTTTTGATGCCCTATGGTAGTTAGCTTTTTTAACCGACTTCAAAAAGAAGGAGGTTTTTTTTATGTATGTTCGGGCATAACTCCGTCGTTTATAGACGGATTTGCACAATTCTTTTTTTGTTCGAAAGGGGTTTGACTCCGAAATGGTCTTATTAAAATTTCATATAGATCTGATGATGCGTTTCGGAGACAGACAACGGAACTCTTGAAAAAATTACAGCAATTCAACCGCGAATATTGCTATCGCATAAATATGCATTGTTTTGACCCCCAAAGATGATGAAATTTCGAATTGGTGTAGGGTGGGTAACTAAAAAGTGAAAAATAAAAACTTTTTTCAAAAAAATAACAACCGACTTCCAAAAAAACACTACAAAGTGCAAAATAACTTTAGTTTCGGAAGGCGGTGACAAATAATTAAAATACACATCCAAAGTCACTTCCGAAATTAAAGTTATTTTGCACTTTGTAGTGTTTTTCTGGAAGCCGGTTGTTATTTTTTGAAAAAAGTTTTTTTCACGTCTGATTATGTAATAACAATTTATCTGCATCAATAAAATCGAACATATTGATATTTTCTTAGGTGTCCACTGACCCTACTCTGTAAGTATTGTTTGTTTAACTAAGCAAACATAAGTTATCAAGGTAAATGCGTTTTCAGGAAAAAAACTGCGCACCTAGATTACGTTGTACGATAAAAAAATGCATTGCCTGATAAAAAACTGCATAGAGTTATCTTTGCGAGAGGTTGACGGCCTCAGGTGTGAGGTACCTATGTTTCTATTTTATTATTCTGTTTATTTTTATTGAAATAATAACTTATTGAGCCGCTCGATATCGATCAGCTTTAAAATAGCTACGTTTTCCGCGGTTGGTCTACGGATAGGTCCAGCATCATTATAAACCAAGACCCCTCCGTGTTGGTACCGGCTGTCATTCATAAATCTTTGACAGTGGTCGTCAGCTCGAAAACTGACAACCAGTCTTGATACCCAATAACTGGGTTTTAGAGGTCAGATAGGCGACTGCTGTAATTTACATGGAGCGACTTCAGATGCAGTCATGATAAGTCGCTCCATACTGAACGCTTGCACCTAACACCCCTAAATAAACGTGGAAAACCCTGAGAGTTTAGTGTTGTTTTTTTTTTTTTTCAGTTGACATCGTATTTCGGCAACATAAGTATCTAGTAGTGAAGCTCCTGACATAATTGGCAGTCGGGATTTTTGATTAAATGTTATCCACATAATCAAGATCATTACTTATCTTAAGATTGGTTAGAATAATAAAATTGGACTTAAAAAGTCTCGACACGTAGTGGGTAACCTTTTCGCTGTCTGCTTACAAACAAATTGATGATAAAATTAGGTACGTTGTTTTTTGTTTTTTTTGGGTGGGATATTATCAAATTAGTTCTCCCGCTCTGGGTGGAGCAGGAGGTGTCAGACTTTTACTGACGAAAACCCACCCGTGTTCCCTCAGTAGCCTGTGTGCTAGGGGCGGCGGTATCTCTTTCGTATAGCCCGCACCCCTCGCAGGCATCGGTCCTTGCGGGCCCCATCACTTTCTGCTGACATCTCTTTGAGGCGCGCGTGGAACACAACGCACCGTCGACCTGGGCCTGATCCTTACCGGACAGCGAGCTACCCTGTACTCGCCGTCCGCAAGCCCACGCCTACGGTGGCCGGGAATCAGCCTGGGAGTCCTGACGCCCAGGGCGTTCTCTATGCTACTGGCGCCGAAACCAACCTAACTGCCTGACACGACAACTGACTGACACGACATAAATTCACCCATTTAGTCACTTACATAACTACGTAGAGAGAAGGAGAGAAAATGATGTGGTCTATCCAAGCCTTACTGCATTTAATAATTATTTATTAACAAACATTAATTTTAATCAATCATGATGTCGCAAATCATTTGTCACTCAGATTGAGTTTCGCGAAAAATTATCCACTCCTACGCATAATGACTAGGTGGCGCGCGCGTAGGCAGATCGGAATTGATTTCGCCTTTATACTATATTATTTGCGTGAGACATGTTGCTAGCTATGTCGTCCTAGTACTTAGATGAATATGATAACGAATACCGCAGTCAAGAATCTCAAGTAGTCTTCGATCCAAAATCAGCGATATTATTACAAATTGTCAATGAGACCACTTTTCCTCTTCTCCCAAACGGGTCACATAGTTCAATAGAGGTTTAAGGATATTTGCGCCATTATACAATATCAGTGCTTGGAAGATAGTTCAAGAAGCCATGTATGTATCGTCACAAGTTACATGTCATAGGCTAAATTACCAATCTCCCTTGGCTATTATAACAATGTTATGCGACCGTAGACTTCAGACATCAACTCAGATCTCAACCTAGCCAATGGTTGGTATTGTATTAGGCTCCATCGATCGTCTTCGTTCTGCTCCTGGACATTCAGCCCCGCCACCATATTAATTATTTCATAATTTTATAGGTATATATGCTACCCTAATTTACTTACTACATAATGTATGACAAAAAAAGACCAAGACATTCGGATATCTATACATATCTAAATTTCTCAAACGTTTTATGAAGTAGGGTTAAGTGAAGTGGAGTGAGAGGAGCTCGTGGCAAAATAGCCGCACGCACATTCACAGGAATCGGTGACCATATTTACATACTGAGACTCCTCCTTCCTCTTCGGGAAGCACGTTAAGCCGTTGATCCCGGCTGTCATTCGTGGATCTTTGACAGTTCTTACGGGTCTTACCGAAGAGCATCGTGTTACCCATTAACTGGGTTGTGGCGGTCAGATAGGCAGTCGCTCCATGTAAAATACTAGTATTTAGCTGCATCCGGTTAGACTGGAAGCCGACCGCAACATAGTTGGGAAAAGCTAGGCAGATTCATTTTACCAGCCTATTTGTTCTGTTTTGAAATTTTATTGTATTTATTACTCAAATATTCATAGTTAAATCGGTAAGTAAGTTGACTTATTTATCTTTTACAACATTTAACACAACTATTGTTGTTTTACACTATGTACTAAATCTAATTACTAGCTAACAAACTATGTATATCAATATAATCATCTACCTTTTTAGAAATGTACTATTTATTTATATTATTTATTTGTAACTGACACAAATTTATTTTATTTAAGTATGTACATACACTCCACGTTGCAGTATTGGTATAAAGCTGATTTACATCCGTCACCTCATACTTCAGCCACATGAGTAACTAAACTCATGTGCTTCAGGTCCAGTTGAACACCAGCGTCAGACACAAGTTGTCTGGCATTTTTGCTGAACTGGGCCTTTTTAGCTCAGCCGTGAGGCACACTTTTAATGCTAGTTTCTGACATCGCACTTTACTCTTTTTTTTATGTATATTCTGTTGTCCGAGTTTTCATTCTTTCTATTTTAGTTTTTTATAAAGTAGAGAGTCTCACATAAAAATAGGCTTATCCGGGAAAGCCAAGAGTCCATGCCCTCTATGACAGTATAATACAATTCAATTACCTTAATACACTACATACAATAATATACGTACCAATATTCTATGAATCCTTATCATCATAATATTATAATCATGTAAATAGTGCGTTCAATCGATATTATTATTCACAGGTCATTTGCTTGAAGGTGAATGGATGTTAATCTATATAACGCATTAACTTTTATACCTACTAACAAAATATGAGTAATTCTTGTCCAGCTGATTCCTGGGAAGTCCGGAAATATGTATAACAGAGACAAATTTCATGAATCGTGTTGCAATAGCTGTTACAATATCACAAAGGAGCAGGGGCGCAACTAGGGTGGTAGACAGGGCACGTGCCCTTGGCGCCGATCGAAGGGGGGCGCATACACTGGCAAAAGTCACCAATTATTTAATTTTGTAATGAAAATATACTACTCTAAACCATTTCATACTGCTTCCTATTTCTAGAGCGAGAAGAGACTGATAAAACTGATTTCGAAAACATAATCGATTTGTTTGCGTCACAAAAGGCCAGGAAGGTGCAATTGTATCTAAATATAAATATTAAACAGACTCTCTTTCGTTATTATTATTATGTTTGGACTTCAAAACAACCGACTTCCGTTAAAACACTACAAAGTGAAAAATAACTTTAATTTCGGAAGTCGTTGACTTTGTATATATGTATTTTATTAATTTCTTATCACCGCCTTCCGAAATTCGGTTGCTTTTTTTTGGAAATGTTTTTATTTTTCACTTTTTGTTCACATGTAATTACCCCTTCACAGCGTACAGGCGTGATGTTATGTTATGAACTGGTGTAAACAATAGACAGACATGACATTTCAGCAATCTCAGTCCATTTGCAATCATTTATTGAGGAGTTCCGTTGCCTATCTCCGAAGTTCTTCATCAGATCTTCACCAAATTGAAATGGGACCACTCTGAGAAAGTATACTTCCAAAAACTACCTAAATCGCTTTAAGTGTGCCTATAAAATTTGAAGAGTTCTCTCTATTTCTCCAGGATCCGATCATCAGATCCTGACTTGATGATCATGGGACCACTTGGGAAGTACACCCTTTCAAACAAAAAAAATCCAAATCGGTTCAGTCATGTTCGGGTGATCGGGGAACATACATCAAGATTTTTTTTTTTAAAAGGAACCTCCTCCTCGGTTAAAAAGAGAGATCAGGGATCTGTTAGCTAGGAAATGCTGGCGCCATCTAGGTTTAAATATTGACGTGTAAAAGTGTGATAAGAAATCTATTGAAGTACGCAAATAAACATTTTATTTCGTTCTCTCACTCGCCGTACCGTACCTTAACCACTGAACTGCCTACTCAGAAACCACTAAACAAATTCGCGGTCTTGAGCACAATTTTCTAAACTGATGTTATATTTTTATAATACAATCTAGGTTAGTATGACATAACACTAGGAAGCGATCACAATAGTCGGTTCTTCTCATTTTGCACGGCGTTGCGTCAATCTCGGTGCAACTTTAAGATTTTGTGTACAGGTTGCTCCTTTTACGGAAAATGTAGGCTTTTGGGTTTAGTGTGCGTTTTCATTTATTATTTATTTATTTTTGTACATAAAGGCCTTACAGGTAATTAAAACAGACAAAAAGTAAACCATAGTCACCAGAGAGCCAAATATAAATCCTCACGTAAAGACTTTTAATAAAAAATTATGGTGTGTGCACAAAAACAAAAAAAAACACATCGCGTTAATCAAAACTTTTTCGCTTAATTATAAGCCTGTATGGTCCCGCTGCAGTGCAAACGCCTCCCTCCTTCAGTGGAAAGAGGGTCTTTCCACTTTTCCCGGTCCAAAGTAATTGTGGGGAAGGAGCTCATCCCACCATCTCTTTCTGGGTTCATTAAGATCATCGTCACCATCATAAATTCAGCCGAAAGACGTCCACTGCTGGACATAGGCCTCTCCCAAAAGGGGAGTTTGCCATAATCGCTACGCTTGGCAGGCGGGTTAGTGGTCGTAATATGGTGGTAAAAATGCATAGAGAATGCTGCTGCCCATTCTCTAGTAAGTCCCTTTGTCGCCTTCTACGACACCCATGGGTTTAAATGGGATGGAGCTATTGTTTTACGTCCGGCACCACACGGAACATTAAGATAGTAGAATGTAACATTATATATTTGTTGGTCTATTGGTCGCAAGCGCTACTGTTTAGCATGAGGTTCGATTCCCGGATTGGGCAAACTATTATTGGAACTGGATTTTCTCAATAGCCACCCAATCTGGATTGGTGCCCGGTTTAAGGGTATTGGGTTTTTTTTTTTTTAATTGGTACTGACAGACATACAACTATTTACATATCAACAAAAATAGGTATAGTACCTATGTGCTTGACCTATATAAATTAGTCAGGTGATTGTTATTTATCAGACCCTTCATTCCATTTTGTATGAACAAGTTTTTCAAAACTTACTACATAAACTCACGCCTTCCCATGGCAGAAACAACAGAACGCTGCCTACTACGATGCTTACATGTCCCTTTGCTTCGTTTACATTCATATATTTGGTCATACACGCATTATAATGTATATCAAGTAAAAAAAAAAAAAAAAATACCTTCTCACACCGTGCACCGTGGGAAAAAATAAAACGCAAAATATTGTGTGCCATTTCTGTATAAAAATGATCATTCTGTATATTTTACCGTTCCGGTCTACTTGCCCAGTTGTCGGCGAGTTGCCGTGTTATGTAACACCCTGTAGCAACCGCCAGACACTTTTATTAGTACAACGCCATCTACAACTAATTCGGTCTGTGGTTTATTGGAACCACCTTGGGTTTATGGAGTCCTAGTACCTAGCAGAAATAATAATCAGCTGTTTCTTTAAAGATTGTTGATATTTTGCAGTCCATTCAATAGAAAAGACGGAGGGAGATGATCTTTCACTAGGCGGTATTGATCTATTGAAAGCAACTCGCGCTTATGCTTCCCTGGTACCCTGCAGACATTTTCATCAGCTGTTTCTTGTAGGTCAAAGTCGAAATTCGCCGTGCGGTGATAGGCTATCTATGAGGCCTTTCATATAAAGCAGTGCCAGCCTATTGGAAACACCTAAAGTTTATGCCATCCTGGTACCTCGAAGAAATAATCATCAGCTGTTTCTTGGGTAATAAGGTCGATTTTTAGCAGTCATTGATGATGCCTATTACTTTATGTTAGAATGGTGCTTATTTTATTAACAGAATAAAACTTGCCTGTAAATATCCTTGTGCATAGTTCAGTATAATCAAACTTCCAGAGTCGCCTTTTCAGGGTAGGAATGATTACGGAAAAACTCATTTTCCTAAAGATCTACTCTGCTACCTGGTGTTTCTTTAAAGTATTTCCCTTACCTGAAAAAATAAATAAATTAACATCACAACATGGTCACTGTTAATACATACGTACCTACCCCACACCAAATCGAAATTTCATCATCCGTGGGATCAAAACAATGCATATTTATGCTATAGCAACAATCTCGGTTAATTTGCTGTCATTTATCGAAGAGTTCCGTTGTTTGTCTCCGAAATGCGTCACCCGATCTATATGAAATTTAAATGGGACTATTTCGAAATACATCCCTTTCGAACAAAACAATAATTTTGCAAATCGGTCTTATGACGGAGTTATACCCGAACCTCCACCTAACTCCTAACCGTTAAAGAGTTGTACCTTCCTTCATCAGCTCAGCGTCATGAGATGATGATGACAATACGCAAATGTCTCAATAGCTTTAGAAAATAAATGAAAAACATTGTTAATACCTACAAAATTTCGAAAATCGAGGGCAAATCTTCATAATTTCAGCCGAAAGACGTCCACTGCTGGACATAGGCCTCACCCAAGCTCCGCCACTTCGACCGGTTCTGTCCTTCTCGCATCTAGCGGACTCCTGCGGCCCTCACAAGGTCATCTGTCCACCTTGTGGGAGGCCTTCCAACTTTACATCTTCCGGTACGCGGTCGCCACTCCAGAACTTTTCGGCTCCATCGGCCATCGTGGTCGCTCACAATGGGCCTCATAAGAAGGCTTAAAGTCACCCAAAGGGCGATGGAGAGGGCTATGCTTGGAGTTTCCCTGCGTGATCGAATCAGGAATGAAGAGATCCGCAGGAGAACCAAGGTAACCGACATAGCCCGAAGAATTGCCAAACTTAAGTGGCAGTGGGCAGGGCACATTGCTCGCAGTGGAACATATAACCTCCTCCTTTTTTTGAAGTCGGTTTAAAAACTACCCGACCCGGGGATCAAAGCTAGGACCCCAAGCTAAGCAGGTGTGCCTATAAGCGCTAGACCAACGAGAAATACAATTTGAATAAAATATATAATCGTCAAAAGTACATAATACAGTTTTAAATTACAATGAATGAACTACTCATGTATCAACGAAATCGCTGCACCAGCAGAATGTCAACGACCACCTCCTTGCTGACAAAATACTAACGATTGTTGTATTCTTAGTAATTAAAGATTCTAATTAATGTCATTATTCGATTGTTTTTCTTTATAAATTAGTCACCAGTCACCTGGTGGATTTAGTTCGAAGTTCGGGGTGGAATTTCATGGTGGTCTTGCAAATTATCATGAAACACCTTGGGAATTATGCCACATTTGTTGTATTTTAGCTAATTAGCAATTATCCTATCCTGTGTACTCAAAATCAAAGCATTTATTTCAATGAAATCATTAACAAAAAGCACTTTTGAACTGTCAAAGAGTCGGTCAGTCAGAAAGACCTACATGGAGCTAACTGCTTAGTTAGTCAGTACAACATGTCCTTGTTTAAATTCATTCTAGATAGATGTTACTACTCCGATTTTTATTTATTGATTAATTAGGAATGTGTTTATTTATCTAAAATTGTAATGACCTATTTACACAACTGACATATTTTAAAATGTTTTTTTCTCTTTTTTTGTAATGTATCAATGGCATGCCGCCTTCTAATTTTTAACCGACTTCCAAAAAAGGAGGAGGTTATATGTTCCACTGTGTGTATTTTTTTTTTAATGTATGTTCCTCGATTTCTGCCCCATTTGTGGACCGATTCTCAAAATTATTATTTTATTTGAAAGAGTATACTTTTGAGGTGGTCCCATTGGCACGAAGTCAGGATCTGATGTTGGAATCCTAGAGAAATCGAGGGCAACCCTCAAATTTTGTAGGTATTAACAATGTTTTTCATATATTGATGATGACATTTGCGTATGGTCATCATCATCTCATGACGTTGAGCTGATGAAGGAAGGTACAACTCTTTAACGGTTAGGAGTTAGGTGGAGGTTCGGGCATAACTTATCAGACCGATTTGCAAAATTCTTTTTTTGTTCGAAAGTGGTTTATTTCGAAATGATCCCATTTAAATTTCATACAGATCGGATGATGCGTTTCGGAGACAGACAACGGAACTCTTCGAAAAATGACAGCAAATTAACAGAGATTGCCGCTATAGCATAACTATGCATTGTTTTGACCCGAAGGATGATCAAATTTCTAATTGTGTGGGGTAGGTACTATAACTAAAAAGTGAAAAATAAAAAACTTATTTAAAAAAAAAAAAACGACTTCCAACAAACACTAGAAAGCGAAAAATAACTTTAATTTCGGAAGCCGGTGACAAGAAATTAATAAAATACATATCCAAAGTCACCGACTTCTAAATTTAAAGTTATTTTTCGCTTTCTAGTGTTTTTTGGAAGTCGGTTGTTTTTTTTTTTGGTTTTTATATAACTGCTCGTTTGTATTAATTTTGTACGCCATATATTGGTAAAACATAGTGCACATATTTTAGAAAATATATTAACTGTGTGTATATTAGCCTATGTTTAACAAAATAAAAGATTGATTGATTGAAAACTTTCTTTCGCTTTTTATAAGTGCAACTAGCTCACAAAATAATTGCACTTATACACACAGCTTCCGTACCGTGTTTTCAAAGTCGGTAAAAAGGTTCCCTTTTCTAGCGCCACGCGAGTTTTCCTCAGGAGTGTATCGGAGGCTGCGCGGGAGTGGGTCGGCGACCCGTCGCGCGGCGGCCTTGCACGTGCGACTGTACAGCCCAGCGACAGAGTGGATCGTAGCCGCCAGTGTGTTGTTTTCTTAGATACTGCTGTACGAACTAGAAATGTTTGAATATAACAAAAATTATTATATAGATTATAAGTAGACTAAATATGGCAAAAATATAGAATAAGATACTTATTAGTAAACTAGCAAAAGGCAAAATGAATTTTTATTTACTCTTATAACAAATTTTATTTTTAACATATACATAAAGTAAACTTTAAGGGCTGATTTTTCCAAGTTCAGACATATTTTAAATGTTAGGAATTAAATTGACGTCTAACAGTTTTTGTATGGAAAAACTATCAGCAATTAAAAATTATTCCTCGTATAAATATTACTGGCCCTTGTCAAAATCAGCTCTAAATTTAAAGAAAATGCATCGTAAGTCAATATTTATTAAAACTGCATGCAGCAACTATGTCGCTTGCCTGTACCGGTGCGTACAACGACCGGAGCGTTGACACTAGTCTATGCAGTTTTGGTAACAAAACAACGCGTGAACTTTAACTTCCTCTAACTCCTTTATATTGATGAAATCCTAGTAATCCTGGTTCGAACATGTACCCGAGGAAAAACGTGGTTTTGTGGGTATCGGGGAGAGTGAAATATTGATTGAAAGAGTTATTAACATTAAAGAAGACCTATTAATATGAAAGGAAAAGTACAAAAGTCTATTTTTTTAAATACTTTTAAGGGTGAACTTATTCGTTGCAATAAAAAAAAGCTTCGAATAGGAAGTAAGATCATTCTTGCAACTGGAGGAAAAACCTAAGATTTGTTGGCAATTATCGTTTACGAAATGGTGCAAGCGTTTTGCAATGTACGGACAATAGTGAAAATGGATCGGAAAAAATTGCTCTATTTAATGGCTTATCTCCTAGTTACCCAGAAGCGTAAGAATATATGGCATTATTTTATTTGCTTATCTTCTTCCTCAAATATGTACACATAAGAAAAGTAGGTCATAATGTGCGTAAACGGACTAACAAACTAATTTACACTACACTTGTTTAGTTATTTAATTAGTCATACTGTCACATTTTATGCTGGAGAATAGCACTTTATTGCGACCTTGGTGTTTGAACATACAATACGTGCAATGATAAGCCAAAAGGAAGAAAATTTCAAGTATCCCAGGATGTCTTCATTAATTTGCTCTTTTCGGCCAGTACCCGGAAAATCGTCTGCGCGTATTTTGTTCATCACTTTTAAAATATCCAGGATGAAAAGTAGCCTATGTATGTCCTTCTCCAGTTCCCAGGCTAACTATCTGTCAAATATAAAGAGCGGCTCAGTGATTTAGGCGTGAAAAGGTTACAAATGGACTGAGTTACTTTTACATTTCTAACATTATTATTAAGAATGGATAAATAGTTTATGACATTTATTTATGTATACTTTATTGTACACCACAAAAATATAAAACAAAAACACAAGGTACTCTACGAAATATACAATGGGCGGCCTTATCGCTTTCCGCGATCTCTTCCAGGCAACCTTGGCATGAACAGTGATTAGTCTGGACATAAAATAGGGATGTCGTTGGTGCAAATAATAAATATACGATATACTAAAATAGATACACAGATATATACATATGTTACATATAATAGATACATAAATACCTACATACTAAATATATGAGGAACGAAAATAAATGAAGACACAGAAAACATAAACATTATACAAATTTGGCCCCTTTTTCCGAACACCTATACATATTAATATACTCACGGTATCAATCTCTATTGTCATAAAGTACGTTCCTGCGGCGCTAGTACCAAAAAGGTTTGTTTTTTTTTCTGCTGCAGATAAGTGCATTGGCCTGAGGGCCAAGGGACTCAGAGCAGGCCCTTAACCTCGGTGAAAGTACGACTTTAGACCATCTCGCTTATTTAGTTCATTCACTCTGGAAGGAATAGGGGAGTGGAGTCGTTAGGCTAACTTATTTTTCGTTTTTATACAAATACTTTCAGGTTGCCTTTAGTACGACAAAAAAAAACACTTTTTTAAATGTAAAGACAACCAAATCTTCTACAATGTGGTAATCATATTGCTAATTGTTTTATATAGTAACTTGTGCTTATCATAATAAAATAAATCAAAAGCACAAGCGACATTGCATTAAACTGTATATTTTTTAACATTAAAAAATATTACGCTCTAAAAAAACACACTTCCCAAAGCCGACATTAAAATTGGCATAAATTGGTGACTTCTATAATTAATTTCTATTCCTTGTTACATTTGCCAAATAGACTAGTAATCATTTATTAGCTTATAATATAAGGTATACTGTTAGGATGGTAATAAAATAAAATAGCACATACATTCGCACCAAACCAAAGGGGTGATTGTGTAACTCCCAACAGTGGAACCGACTTTTATTTTGACAATTCTACAACATTCAGCACGTTATTACTTACATGATTTTTTCGAACATATGAGCCTGCAATGGATTCAACATCCTTCAATATGATCCCGATTCTGATTTATTCAGTGTGTCATACCATTTTTAACTTTATTTTCGGTGGGAAATCATCAAATAACTTCTCCCGCTCTGGGTGGAACAGGAGGGCGTGGCAGACTTTTACTAACTAAAACCCACCCGTGTTCCTTCAGTTGCCTGTGTGCCAGGGGCGACGGAATCTCTTTCGAACAACCCGCACCCCACCAGTTGATGTTGACGTCTCTTTGAAGTGTGTGTTATGCCATTAGGATGCAGGTTTTTATGCGGAAAAAAATATAACAGTAATAAGTCTCCACAGCCGGCCCTGCGCCAAATATTCAAGGCTGCTAGAGGCGGAAGAAAGCTTGGAAAGCGACAGTGGAATGCTCTGCGGTGCTTACGCATCCCTCCCACCTGCCAGGAGGGGGGAGGAGTGCAACGCCTTCAGGGCATTTCTTTTGGAAGAAAAGAAGTCATAAAAAGCTTTACTACAATAGTTACTTTGTGGACCGGTGTTGTTATGGATTTAAATTAGGGAAAACTAGGTAGGTATGTAGTTGGTTGAGTGTATGTGATTGATATGAGCCGATACATAGATACATCGTTTATTTAGTGTACAAAAAGACAAAGAAAAACATACAAAATCACGATTAAATTATGACATGAATATTAGGAAATAGATAAGTTTGCTTTGTAATAACAGCCGTACTGGTGGACTGATTAGGTTAAGCTACGCCTGCCGCGGTTGGTCAGTGGATGGGTGATCATCTTTACATACCAAAACCCCATACAATAATACTCAAATACTGGTATTCAGCTGCATCCGGTTAGACTTGAAGCCGAACCATTTTTTTTTTTTTTTTTGCGTGGGAAATCATCAAATAACTTCTCCCGCTCTGGGTGGAGCAGGAGGGCGTGCCAGACATTTACTGACTGAAACCCACCCGTGTTCCTTCAGTAGCCCGTATGCCAGGGGCTGTGGTATCTCTTTCAAACAAACCCGCACCCTAACATTGGGAAAACGAGCGAAAAGTAGATGAGATGATGAGCTAAGTACATGATGCAAAATATACAAATAAATAAGAATCTTTTTAAAATTAAAATGTAAGACCGAACATAGGAAGAGCGGTGTGCGTCTCAAGGTAGCAAATGGGAGTCCAGCTCAGCATGTGTCAGACCAACATCCCTGACGCTAGCCACCAGCTAAGTTTGAAATCCCGAAAACTTATGCAGTTTGTGTGTTTAAAGGTATAATAGGCTGTAATAACAAAAAAAAATAAAGACTTTATCCCTTTAAGAGTTAAACAAGTCTAACGCCCTTTTCCCACACACGTTTTTCTTGCTGTAAAAAGCTACAGTTTATTTGCCATGTGTAAGCACGGTCGTCAGTGTTGTATGCATCACTATGGACGCTTGTTGATGGACACGTTTATTCTATAGCGCGGTTTATACGCCGTAACGTAAAAATACCGTGCCGTGTGCAAAGGGCCTTAATCTTCTAATTATTTTGATATTAATGGTAGACAGCTTCATCGTATGTCGAACAGGACAGATTTATTTATTTATTTAAGGACAACCAACAAAGCTTACACCAAAAAATACATGTTAAAGCTCTTACAATCAAATAATTTATAGTGTAGCCTTAATTAAAGGCTGCCACGGCATGCATTAAATATAGAAGTGGGAAATGCAGTTATAAAACAGATTTAACTTATTTAGATAGATTGTTACATGAATAGAGTGTTACATAAATCCGACATGTAAATGCAAGTGAACACATAATAATTTCGATTGTTCCAATCACATTTGTTCGACGTTGTGCCAACAAATAAAAAGAAAAAATACAAAAAGATGCAGTCTAAATCTATGTAAGTGAAAAAAACAAAACTAAAAGAAACTACAAAAACAAAGGAAACTACAATGTTCTATTTTCAAGTTTGTGATAATGCCCTATGCAGGACAGACTTTGTGTAAAGAGTAAGACATATCAATATCTACACTGGGTGAGTGTGACAGACGACTAAATGGAACCTGCATTCTGTTAATGGTGGAAAAATGACCCAGATTGGTTTTAAAGCCCTTAGCGCAAAGCAACCGATATCGAGACTTACGAGCAAGTTTGTAAGGCACATTTTAATTTTAAATAAGAAATACTCTTTGGTCTGTTAAATGAAATCACAAAATCATCTTACCCTTCGGTTCACACTGCGATTTGAGAGGCTAGTATGAAAGAACACCGGAGGTACTTGAGTTAAGCTAAACTAAGTTTTAAGGTGAGCCTAGTCGACATTTTTTCCATTCAAACTTCCGGATTTTTTTCCTACTTACGACAATGTACATTAAAAATTAAACACGGTATGGTTTTGTCTAATTAATCCCGGCTTATGAGACACAATTGATTTTTAGTGTCTGAGCACCTATGTGCTCTCCCGGAAGTAACAGGTATTATTTGTACGGAAACAGAATACTGAAATAAATAGCCAATAAAAACTTAGGAGCCATTACAGATTCATTTTTCTTGCTAATTTAACCTAACTTTAAACTTTAATTTTTTACGCGACTGTTTTAATATAATTGATCCTGCATCTACTCAATAACGTTGTGCGTGTAGACTAGCATATAACTGCTCATCACTGATACTATCTCTGTCGGACACGATTCCTGGTGAGACAGTGTGCTTTTTAGCTAGGCTCACCAGTGAGTTCGAGCCCGCGATTAGATTCCCCTTAAGTGCCCCGTACCCCTCGGTGCAAATGTGGGAAGAGAAAATGGGATAGTTTTCGTTAGCAGCATTCCGGAGGACATCCATGAGGATTTCCGAACCTGCTACCAAAAATAAAAAATCTTAGCTCTTGGTGTACCTATCTTGCGCTTAAAACAACTTCAAGCTAGATTTACGTCGATCTAGATTGTCTAGATCTAAATTCACGACCGTTCAATCTGTTGTCACTACTCGTTGAGTCATTGACACTTGTATAGAGATTAAGTTATTCAAGATCAAAGGTTTTGATACTTGTCTAACTTAGGTCTGGTTTTCGTTTTAAATTAATGTCTCAAGCCTAATTTAAGTTTGGAGTAGGTTTGTAGTGAACTAGCAAACTGCCCCTGCTTCGCACGTGGTGTAATGTGTGTGTGACATGCCAAAACATCGAGATTTCGGTGTTCATCTAAGCTAAATATTAATATATTATAGTAGCTTTTGCCAGCGGCCGCTTCGCCCACTTGGAGGTCGAAAATTATCCCCGGGAACACACTGCCGGGTTTTTTTTTTATCCTATGTGTTTCTCCAGATTAAAAACGATCAGTGTGCCTGTTCAGCCGTTTTTGCGTAATTGAGTAACAAAAATTCAATCTTTCACACTTATAACATTACTTGGATTATAGACACTAACCTCCCATACAGAATAAATGCTCAGTGGTGGTGAAAAAGACATCAAAATCCATTGTGTTTTAAGAGATCGAAGCTTCACACAGACCGACACGATGAGCTACTTATAGGTTTATCATTTAGACACGGATAGAGACCCGTAAGTTTATTTATATATATATTATTAAGTCTACTGCAGGAATGTTAAAAAATATTGGATGAAAGGCTCTATTCAGACTCCGAGTTGTTACTGAAAAAAAAGTTTTAACAAAAAATAATACCGCCAAAAAAACTGAAAAGTAAAAAATAATAAACCTTTTTTGTTTAACGTTAATTACGAAGTTCGGAAGGCGGTGACATAAAATTAAAGTACATATCGAAAGTCACCGCCTTCCGGTTTGTTATTAAGGTTAAACAAAAAAGGTTTAATATTTTTTTGTTTTCAGTTTTTTCATTTTTTGTTAAAAGTTTTTATTTTATAATTTTTCGTGGCTATAATCTACCAATTACTACATCCTTCATTTTTGATTACTTTTTGTAATACACAACTCAGCATAAAAAAATCTGTGAGTGAACAATAAATCATCCCCTGTTTTTTTACCCTTTGAGTTGGTTTTTTTTTATATGGAACCAACTTCGGGGTATACCCTTTCCAATAAAAAAATAATTATCAAAATCGGACTACTCTGAAAAAAGTTATGCGTGGTCGTACATAAAAAAATATACGCGTCGACTTGAGAACCTCCTCCGTTTTTTCGTCGGTTAAAAATCCTAAATAGGTACTATCTGATACGGAAAATGGCCCCAGAACCGCGCTCAGTAGTCGCCCTTGAGAACATTAGACCAAAGAGCTAGGAGATAACAAAATGGATCATTTATTTATTTAACACTTTAAGCACACAAAATGTACAGAGGCAAACTTAATGCCATACATATTTTCTACCAGTCACCTTAGAGTGATGCAGAGACAAACAGTGGTAGGTGCAATAAAAAGAAAATAATTATTTTAAATGTAAACGCATAAATCTATCTAAACTATAAATATAATATAGATGCCGAACTATAGTTAATATAATCACAAGTAAACATAAATATGGGGAATGAATTCGAGAAGCACAGAACCGGTCGAAGTGGCGGAGCTTGGGGGAGGCCTATGTCCAGCAGTGAACGTCTTCCGGCTGAAATGATGATGATGATGATGAAACATTAATCAATGAAACGAAATCGTCTTCATAGTTACACAGTGATCCCCACTGCCACCTTGCTGATCATGTGTATGCGTGACTTGCTAATATTTTGACGACGACAGTATAAACTAATTATTTTGCTCAATAGTGATAAGAGAGAAATAAAAGACAAGGTGCCAACAGATTTACTCAATCTTTGAAGCAAAGAGTAAATGTGACAAGCAATAGACGAACAGTATCGTTTCTCTTCTCAATCGCCACTTGAGCCACTGTAAGAAGCTGATGATCGATCTTATTTTTAAGCTGCTTCAGAGCCACCCTAATCTCGTACAAGCTGACGTCCGGGATGTCTTCGGTGTAGTGCCGGGTCAATCTAAGTCTTGGTTCGTTTGTCAGATTCATGACGGGGTTGCTGGTTGTCGTGTATAACAGTCCATAGAACTTCTCGATCTCTCTCAGGGACGGCATATCAAGTAACAATAACGATCGTCATCGGCACCTTTAAGTAACTAATAATAATACTAGCCTATTACTGTTCCACTGCACGGCAAAATGGCCTCTGGTCAAACAGAGACGGCATAGGCATTGATCACCATACTTAAGACGGATTGGAAATTTCAGACTAAGTAGGTATTAACTATATGAACGACTAAGGTCCCCCCGAGTGGGTTCCCGACCCCCCGAGTGG
Source organism: Polymixis flavicincta (assembly GCA_949987655.1). Lineage (NCBI taxonomy): Eukaryota > Metazoa > Arthropoda > Insecta > Lepidoptera > Noctuidae > Polymixis > Polymixis flavicincta. Next base: position 22,484,218 of record OX465188.1, on the reverse strand, counting down.
GTTACCGCATTGTCGTTGCGGGGGGGCTCAGTAGCCGTGGTCTCCCACCCACGCTGAAGCCAAGAGGAACCCCCAGGTGGGACCGCTCGTCAGGGCTTTTGCCTCAAAGCCGACGACGTAGCGGCCAAAAAGGGTAGGTTGCGGTGAGCTGCACCGCAACTGAGGTGGGCCGCGATGTCGAATGGGAGGCATCGCGGCTGAGGGTTACAGGCTGCGGCGGAGGAGGAGTGCCGGTAATTTTGAGTAGCTCTCTTCCCTTCCGTAGCCTGGACGGGGCCGCCACCGTTTGATGGCGGACGCGGTGGGGCCGCAGGGGAAGAAGAGTGTCGGTATAGCGTTGGCCGCTCTCCCTATCCCCTGCGGCCGAAAAGTGGTAGGCGGTGGGGCCACTGTGCTGACCCGTCGCAGGGTGACCAGAGGGTCCGCAAGGGCCGATGCCTGCCAGGGGTGCGGGTTATTCGAAAGAGATACCGTCGCCCCTGGCACACGGGTAACTGAGGGAACATGGGTGGGTTATAGTCAGTAAAAGCCTAGCACGCCCTCCTGCTCCATCCAGAGCGGGAGAAGTCATTCCATGATTTCCCACCAAAACAAAAAAAACGCCTAAGATAAACTCAGAAAATACATATGACTTGAAAAAGTCACATTGGTACTATCGTGGATTTGAACCCATAACTTCGTATATGATAGGCGGCCTTGAACCACTAGGAGATCATTACGTAAGTAGATCTATTGTGATAATATTCGTGCTATAGGTACACTTCCAAGGGACTCGGAAAAACTGCCATTTCCCTGTTCCTATGACAGTATTCAAATGACAGTTAATGACACAGAAAAGCGATGAAATAAGCAATGCAAACGACATCACGATGACCACTGTTTCATCACGTTTTCGAGCGTGATAGACTACCAAGGATCCAGATGATTTCAGAGATAATTCTAATTATGTCACTAATTGATGGATTATTGTTGATGAGAACAAAATTGTATTTATACTGGGTTCTGTATGTGTTCGTTTTACTGCCGCCTCACCCGATAAGTGGTCCCTAAAGAAAACTCTAGAATTTATCAGTTAACTGTAAGTCATTTATTCAAACTAGGCTGAGAGTCAGCTCTTTTTGAATGTCAAAATGACAGGACAGTCCCCAAAACGCCCGCCCTTCACCACTTCCTAGTGCTTTAGCTGGGGAGAAGAATTGGCGCATCAAACTACCCAGCAGGATAGGTTCAGCGATTACCATACCCTTCGAATTAGAACACAGTAATGCCGCGTTCCCAGGGCCCGCTTTCTCACAGGTCAGACCGCGCCAACCCAGGCCAAGCCGTCGCAACTGATGAGGCCTCTAGCGGCCCCTCGCTGCAAGGCGTCCAATACGTAATTTCAAAAAGACCTGTCGACTCATTTGACATTCGGTCCGTTCTTTTAATCTATAGATAGTTCAATCTATGAAGATGCGCCCCACTCTTTGACATTTATACTGAGAGCGGTCAAATACAAAGGAAATGGGCAGAGAGGGGCGTGACATCGTGGATTAAACTATCTGTACTGATTATTGTTGACAACTTTCAACAAAATTCGTTCAGCATTCTTGAGATATCAGCTCACAAAATGTCAGGCGACGTCTAACTTCACTTCATACAATGTAGGGATGAACTTAGAACAATTTTCATAAGGAATCCTAATTATCTAATTACAAACAATGTTCTTCCTTGGCGGTGACGCATCAGATTTAATTAGTGCATTGTTGTAAGTACTTATTACGTGACCTTATCTACCTACAACTGGTTGTTTATTTACGGATATAAGTCCTACAGAACAGTGTGTTTCAGAACTAAATGTTTGCAGATAATTTCTGATTGTCAGAGTATTTTGGAGAATTTCACTCTCTACAATCTTTGAACTATCCTTCACAAGCGATCCAATTCCATAAAAATGAGACAAAAAGTGTTCCTAATCCATTTTAGAACCTAATTTGATGAAATAAGGTTCATTTTGATGTTGAATGTCTGTCTCTATTGCCCCATACTATCGCCTCTACGCCGATCTCGTGGGATAGTTCCCAGAAGATAATTGTAACAGTTTTATACCAGTTACTTCTATTCGATTATGTTTGCCTAGTACTCTTAGTTTGTTATAAACTTATGTGCAATAGTCGCCCTTATGATTTTGATAAATAAATACACTGCTGTCCACCGGCTAGTAAATTACTGATTGAAATTGATGGACAAATTGAGCTATTTCGATGGATATAATGACTAAACCGATGAATTATTATGTACTCCAAAATATGGGCCAAAAGAACGGCATAAAAAAATTCGCTATCACAATCTCATAAATTCAGATTTTTCGATCATTTTTGTTCGTAACACACTTTTTTACCAATAAATCATGCACATTGTGTAAAAGACGATTGTTAATTACGTAGCGATTACACAAAACTATAGTAGAAATATACCTAGACAAAAAATATGTAAAGACACCAGCCTAGAATGCTACATTTCACCACAATAAAGATAGGTCGATTGATTAGAAAGAAAGAAAAATGTATTTAATTGTCACAGAAACACGTGCACATAAAAAGATGAAATAAGGGTGATGATTAAGATGTTATAAACTAATTATTATTCTGGATTTAATTGATTCAGTCTGAATAATACTTAGAAGGAAAATCGGATTGGTACTATCCAATGGGCCAGTTCCATTTAGGTATTTCCCTAAAGGTTAAGCCCCGTGCAAGCCATTAGATAAGTAAAATCACCTACGTATCGAATCCGTGATGCACGAGCTCTGCGGTCATTATGTGGCCCTGGTACCCGTGATTGGCTTTATTGATATTATTGTGGGGCAAGTGATGATTGATTATTATTGATTATCATCATTGTCTTTTATGGAAAACTTGATTGATACTTGTAATAGATTTTCCTTTTCCAGTACTGTGTGAATTTAACCAAGTTTTGATACACCTGAAGAAGGAAATACATTCCAGACGTTTAACTTTTATATATGAATGTATGATGAAATATGAATTTAAATTGCTATTCAGTCAGACAATTCATTTGTTTTGAAACTGACAGTTAAAAAGTGTCTTTTTTATATTTTCATATTGCATCAGCTGAAATATTGATAGCTAAGTTATTTATTGTTCAATTAATGTATGCATGTAGTTAGTTACCTAACAATGTTCGAGAAATATACCTTAACCATCGAGAGGGCAATCGATGAAAGTAAGGATTATGAGGAAACCTATATTGAATGGTGCACACCTAGTGAGCTATTTTGTCATTGACCTTCATTCCCTCTTTGTATGAGATGAGGCCTTTGGCCTGGACAGCCAAGATCATCATCATCATCTGCTGGGGTCGGCTGCCAGTCTAACCGGATGCAGCTGAATACCAACATATTACATGGAGCGACTGCCTAGCTGACCCACGAAACCCACTTATTGGGTAACCCTTTTTTGGTAAGACTGGTTGCCAGACAATCGGACTTCTGAGGACCCGTAACGACTGTCAAAGATCCAAGAATGACAGCCGGGACCAACGGCTTAACGTGCTGGACTAACAAGATATACTTACATTATTTCGTGTAAGTAAGTATGCACATGTATACCTCGATTTTGTAATATACATATTATTATATTCAGCTTTACCGGGTGGAAGGTCCTTGTCCATTGCCTATTGCTATCGACGTACTGTCACCTAGAATACTACCACCTCAGTATACTACACCTCCAGGTGTGCACCAACCACTTTTTCTTTTACTCATAAAGCCGATACCTACTTTGATTCCATTTTTTTCAATGACGTAATTCTAAGTGGCAACTCATTTGCGTAACCGTGGCATATTATGTAGGTAGGCCTTACATTGTCCTAAGCGAAATCTGGATGCCATAAAAAACATGAATTCTAAAAAAAAACAAGTCTCGCAACTCAGTTCTTCTATCGTAAAAAGTTGTGAGATCCATTTAATATCAGTTCCTTAAAGGTTATAATTATTACGTAATTAGATAACCCAACAACATCTTATAGTGACCATAGCAATTTCATTATTTTAAAAATCTTTTATGTTTTAAATAAATTAATTAACTTGGCCATCGCATGGAAACACAATGTGTTTTATTTTTATTTTTATTAAAAACACAATGTATCTCACAAGTAATACATATTATATTAAATTAGATTGTTCAGTGCGATTGCCAAGACAATTTATTTATTTAAAACATCAAAAATTGAAGAGTTTTACAATGCCTGTTTGGTTACTAAAAATTCAGGCTTCTAATTTTATCTACAATGAAGTTATAAGGGTGTCGAAAATGGCCTGAACTACTTCGAGAAAAGGATGGTACGGCCGCCCCGGCCGTGCCGCTTGTTGTTGCTCGACTTGGCGGGGGCACTACCGTGCCCCCTGATAGGAGGTACGAGACCTCACTTGATCTTTTTGGGAAGTAAAGGGCAAACACCTTTTCTCCCACAAAGAACAAGAGACAGGTTATTTTCTGGAAAAAAAAAACTGGTTACAAAAATACTTAATTCTATGTGAGCGACGTCATGAATATGACTCCAAAGTAATCTTGATACTTTCATCTGAGTGCCCAAAAATAGTACATAAATATGAGTGGCTGGCTTCACTACGTGCGGTGCTTCATCAAACGCCTAAATCCGCATTTACATGCGACGCGTGCGCTCCCTCCCCACCACTATGCGCTTGCGCGGACAAACTTTCACTTTCATTTGTAGGGCAATCGTTTTACTGCGACAAAGTTGTCGGGGTTCCCTCCGTGATGATGTAAAATCAACTTTGAGCACTAGGAATAGAGTTGGATTTCATTGGAGTCTAGATTTGTTTATAGAACTCCGTTACAACTGGGAATTCAAATGACAAAAGTCGAAAGTGATGATTCCAATTTCAGAGGAATTGTATTTCTTGTGCGTTACTTTTAGGTCTCTTTTCGGATGATGTGGCGATGCTTATAAGATGTTTTGCTAAAACGATGCGCGAGTTCCGATATTCAGAGCCTTTGACGGATCCACGTTTTGTGTTATGAAATAGAATTGACACGAACTTTTGTGTTATTTTTCTCTAAACTCATTTTTTTACAATTAAGGTCTTGCACCATTTACCGTCTTGAATGGCCCGAATAAGAAGAAAATGTTGTGAAAATCTGTTTCTACTTGTAAAAATTATAAAAGACCGTAATAAATGTATTTGTACAATTTTGGGGGAACTAAGGGCGTCCATATTTTTTTTTATAAAATCAGGTTACAGGTATCAGGATTTTATAAAAAAAATCATCAATCTGTTCTTCAACTATCCTCGGAAGTTAGAGTATATTGTACAAAATATTTCTTAATAAGATTGTAAAGTTATTATAATAATTGTTAAAGCTTATTGTTTTAAATTGTGTTAGTTTTTCAGCTAATTGATAAAAAAAGAAACAGGAGTTATGAACCTGACACCAGACTCCACGCTATAGTTTCTGAAATTACTGCAGAAACTTGAGTACAAAATCACGTACTTTTAGGTATTTGATGTAAGTTCCAATCTTACGTTATTTACATTTAAAGGGAGTTCCAGGATCTTCAAAGGAAAAATATTTATCAAAATGGTATCAGTCAGATATGCATTAAAAGTTAATTTTAAAACGGAAACCGAAGATGTCCTACTTACGGTTTGAGGGTGAGTCAGAAAAAAACCCGTTATAACTTAGATGACTATCACACCGAAGCGTAACAACAATACTTACGTGACAAATATCTAAAGAACTAACATATCACCTGTATTGCTCGAATGATTAGGCAGAGGCTTACATCCCGTGTATTATCGATTTATCTTGTAAATAACCCGTGTGCCATCAAGAAAAACCATCGTTTAATAAGAAATTATTCTCATTCCGTTTATTTGAATCATACCCAGGTGTTTTAACTGTGTAAAAGCAACATTCAAACGGTTACAAAAAGCCACTGACAGATTTAACAATAGATCCATGGGCAAATTATATATTTTTGAGCCTTTAATTGACGGGTTAATATTATGATGCCGACGCAAATTCGCATTTATACCTATACCAAAATATGCTGAACATTGAATCGCAAATAGAAAGCACTCGCAGAATACAGAGTACTTCGCAAAAAAGTCTACGATGACAATGATGGGAATAAGACTGCTTGTGGAGACTGATCGTCTTGCTGACCATGATTTTGTTATTGTTGCTAATAATTACCTACCTGTTTATTTATTTAACGTCGATGGTCCTAGGTTATCATTTGTGGCCTCGATTTGTAATTCGGGTCGTAACAGCTATGTGAACATAATCCAGCATTGCATATGTAAGATATCACGCCCTTTATACCAGGGTCTTTTATTTTGGTATTATGCTTTGTTTACATTTAAATTTTTTGTGTTTGAGTTAAGTTTTCATTTTATTTCTTGGTAAATAGGATACTTTTTTTGTAAGTTACAACATCGTTTTTGTGTGCATGCAGAGTTTACCTACAAGTGATAATTTTTTTATGTTATTTTTTATTTAATAATAATTGATTGTTACACTTTATTCTGATTTGTTGCTTTTGTTTCACTTACTAATACCAGTTTATACAATTGTTGATGAACCAAATAAATAAATAAAGCACCGCATCAGGAAGGAGTTGTGAAGGGCGGGCGTTTTGGTTTTTCAAAATTACATAAGGCAGTCCGCCTTATGTAATTTTAACGTTCTAAAAGTACGGATTCTCAGCCTAATTTGAATAAATGACTTTTGAGTTTGTTTTTATTTAGAGTATGCAGTAGAACTAATATTACATTAATTTTCAAGCTCGCGTACCATGTCACTTCGGTGTGACACACGTCCGATAAGCGAGCGCGCCGTTTCGCGTATGTATCATGGCGGATTCAGGATCTCTCACACTCTTGCTTTCGTTTGAATGTTCATACTTTTACCTTGACACGCATTGTGCGATAGTAGCGGTATATCCGTATTGTTATTAGATGACGCGAAGTTTTTTCTCGTACTGGTAGGAACTGGAATAAAAATAGCTACCATCGTCATTCGCACCCTTGTTCGACCTACTGCTGAGTATAATAGGACTCCTCTCTTTGTGCTATGCTTCCCTGGTATGTATGATTCTCATCTAAGTATTCCCTATGATCTTCTTCTGTTGTGTTCCACCCACCTGGCTATTGAAGAATAAGCTCATGCTATATTAGCCAGTCAGCAAGGCACATACAGTGTCTGCACAGTACCTGTAAAAATAAAGAAATAAAAACTATTTTAATTGTTTGTTTTGTTGCTTTTCACAGCACCCTTTGCGTCGCAATTCGTATAGGCTTTTTGAATGTATCCAAGACATGACTTTAAGCAGGATGTTTTTTCCGGTTTATATTTCTTCAAATAGTTATAGAATAGTTATCACTTTCACTATAATTATACTGGGACTACCCGGTCTATCCTTTACAAATATTATCGTGAAATGTAAGGTAAAGTCAGCTTGAAGTATGGTGTCATTCCACCTGATACAAAGGATAGATAACTTTGACAGTTCACTTCATCTATTTCACGGTGAGATTTTTACTGTATGGATCGCTGGTCCTTCTTCTTGCTAAACCAGCTATCCACTTCAGTTCCACGCTGGTCACATCCATGTCACATTAATGTTCCAATCCATTCACGATGAGTTTGCCAATACCTAGCACATTATTCTAGTAAATCAACCACCGCCATTATTGCCACCGGATACGGTAGTTCAAACTGCCAAGTACAATTAGTACTTTTATGCAGTTGCTATAATACTGTCTACTTAGCCTGAGTAACAAATACGAGACGAGGACGAGTGATTTAATTTTCTTTTTTGGACAATTCTGCAATGACATATTCTGTGATTATTCAAATCACAGAATGATCAATTGTAAGTTTTAACATAATGTTCCGGTGTAGAATGAATCGGCTTTATTAATGCCGAGATCTAAGTGTACTAGAATATCTCGTCAATTTTATATTTTACTAGCACTTCGCTTATTTTCCCCTACAAACTTTAACATCCCATAATCCACCTTTACGAAGTAATTTAAAAAATCAAAAAAAATGTGCTTTATTATTTACACCAGTGTATTCAAGGCAAATTTCAAGTTTTAACAAAACATGATTTTTCATACAAACAAAATCCCCCTTTTCCTCCCCCTTTAAGGTTGAATTTCCAAAAAAACCTTCTTCGTGATCCCCTACATTATAAATGGAAGCCGAATGCAAAATGTGACGTTCCTAATCACAGTAATTGTTTCGGTTGTGCGTTGATATGTCTAATAGTCAGTTTCAAATTTTACATAAATACTAGCTATTTATTGCCAACGGCTCTGGCCGCGTGGATGTCGGTTATCGCGTAAAAAGTAGCCTATGTCCTCCTACATGTCCCAGGCTATAATCTCTGCTGAATTTCATAGCGATCGGTTCAGTTTAGACTTGAAAGCGTAACAGACATAGTATACAGACAGAGTTCCTTTCGCGATTATAATATTAAAAGTAGGGATCGTTTACACTTAAAATATAATTAATATATCCTAAAAATCATTCGACACGTTTTCACAGAACTTTAAACGACTTCCTTCCACTAAAGGGGTGGCATAAAAAGACAATTGTGTTACATAACCTCTCGCAAATCGTTGAATGTCGGTCAGTCGGTTGTGCAATAGTGAAAGGTTGCATAAGCCAGCTTAGGCGAGATGAAGCTCTTGCGCCAGACCCGAGGCGCGGTGTAGACGCGACAAGGCTTTGATAGAGGAAATCGGCTAATATTATTGGTGTTTCTACTTATTTTGGACATTAAAGGTCATTTTTGAGGCTGCAAAAATATTACTGACGTAAATTACCTATGTAAATTATTTGGTAGCCTAGACCTATACCATCCATAATTTTGTTTAAATAAATGTCGTTCAAAATTAAGATTAAAACTCATTTATTCAAGACTCTCAGAAACAGCACGTCAAACTTACATTTTGAACGTCAAAATTACTTAAGACAGACCCCCAAATTGCCCGGCCTTCACCACTCTTTAGCTGGGAAGAAGAATAACTGACTCCCCAGTAACGGTGAAAATTTCTTTACATTTTTCTCATTTTCCTTTATTATTTCCAGGTCAAAGTCCCGAACCCTGAGTCCCGGGACTTTGCCTCTAAGATTAATTATTGAGTCGAAAGTCCCGAAAAATATAGTGGGAGTTGTAATTGAAACTGAATAAATTTAAACATACATTTTGTTGTTAATTCAAATCCAAAATAGCTTGTTATACAATAAAAATATGTAGTAAATAGTAGTTTAAGCTTTGAAATGAGGAATTATTATGATCTTGGATATAAGTACAACAAAGTAGAATCATTCAATCCATGTAAAAAAACAGAACAAAAACATTTTTTACTAGTTTTTATTACCTCGGTATGTATCTATGTATCTTTGTAACGGAATCTTTGAACGTGATTTTCACCCCTTCAAAACATCGGATTGATTTGAAACTTAGCACACTTATCAAGGACTGATGACAATTCAATAATTTCTTAAATTTAAAAAATAAAAACTGAAAATCACGCATTTGTAATTAGCAGAACTAAAAATTAGATAATAAGTAATAGTTTAAAAAACTAAAACGCACGCTTTAAAACCACCGACCAACCAACAAAAAAAAAGAAAATGATTTTTTAAAAAAGGGCAACCCCCTTTTTTGATGAATTGATTATTAAAAAAACTTCAAAAAGCACCCCATGCCTTTTTAAAATTATTTTCTACTTTTAACTTTGGTTTTATGAGTGTTTTTTTTCGTTTTTCAAACTATTATTTATTTTAATAAAATAATGCGAATGATTCCAAAAATCGGGTCCTATCTATAGTTTGGTAAATGACACGTATTTTGTCCACCATTGCGCAGTGATAAGCACTGTTCGTGCAGTATCTATCTTATGCAACTATTTATTATCTCTAATTACGTAGTTAAAGAAATTATTAATAAATCATGAAAATGACGGAAATTGTTAAAGAACGATTAGGAAATGCGAGCCATAAAATGTTTTAAATAAAACGAAGAGCTCCATCAATGTGAGATTTTTTTTTATAATTTTCATAAAATCTTATGATTATATAGGAACTTCCTATAAAATCATAAAATTTTATGAAAAGGATCATTTTATAAAAAAAATAACCATATATTTTTCGTTTATTTGGCCCCTACATTGTCCATTTGGTTAGTACGGCAACAATGTCCATATTGTTGCGTCACCAAAAGTACTAAGACAACATAAATTGGAAGAGCCACAACGATGGCGAATTCCACCTGGGACCCGTTACATTGTAATAATTTTGTGTAACATACCAAGACCACATAGAATTTCAGAGTTAATTAGTTCAATCCTTACTGAGATAGAGATATTTCTACCGACTTTCGCTTCTGCGATCCTCGGACAATCTTAAGATCGCAAGGGGGGATGTATGTAGGTTGCGCCAAAGTCTTTGTTCCCCTCCTATTTGCGGCAATTTTAAGCTAAATCGTGATGCTGTGAACTCATTTATTCGCAGAATTCGTTAAAAGGTAGTTTAATCATGGTAATTTCATGCATAATACCCACATTATGCATAAAATTGGAATGTATATGCAGGAGTTCATCGATGTAAAAGAGAGAGGATTTTAGGTCGAAATTAAGATTAAGATCTGTTTAATCTGTTTTGCTAATTTATGCCTATTATATTTTATTTTAATTGTTTTACATAATTTATTGCTGCTTTAGTTCCTGATGTAACTATAACTATTCATGAAATAGAAAAAAAAAATATTAATGCCCGTTTGCGTGATTTCACACTACATTAAGTTTATCTGAAAGGTATTAAGTTGACAGAGATAGAAAATATTTTGGAAATGGGCCTGATTTTTGAGAAAAGGCGTTTTCCAGCCCATTTGTTTGTCTAATAAAAAAATACTGGTTAGTCTCTGGAAGTGTATTTAACACTCTATCACATAAGTTTTTCATTTCGAGCACAAAAATAAGTCGTGGTTTTTAGCTGAAAAAAAAAAAATACCTACCGGAGTTTTCTTCCAAATAAATTTCAATTAGCTAGCTATTCAGGTTCTAAAGATTCATACCTGTGAAAGACAGACAGATACACATAATGCGTAGGATTAGAAATATCCTTTACAGTCTTTGGGTACGGAATCTTAATAATAAAACAATGTAAGATACGAAAAAGGTACATTTCCTGAACCGCATTTTCAGCATGAAATAATCACAAATTAAATTCAAGAACTGGTTTCTAGTTACATGACCTAGTCTCAAAACGTTCCGAAAGCCATTGAACTAAAAATCTTAAATATTTTTTTCTCGTGAGAACAACGAAAAAAAATTACGTAAAAAATATAAAATGGTAGTTCCATGTGTTGCGTAAGTTGCTTAAGATCAATGATACGGGGGAAGTGATACAAACTTGTGTGTTAGTAGGTGAGAGAGTTGCGCAATTATTGTGCTGATACAGTTTTTTAATTACCCTTTCTGTTACGTCATGAACACTGGGTCTTCTTTTTTTTTTGTACAATAAAGAAGGCGTATGTGTCATGGTTTGTGGCTAGGTAAAAATTATATTTTAGAAGAATATTAGCAGAAGTTGGTGCTAGACTAACACAGAACATTTAATATCTGCTCTGTGTAGACTAATATGATTATTAATCGATACTTAGTACAAAACAGTCGCTTTTACTGTTTGTACGTTTAGAAGATTTAAAATACGCAACGGATTTTGATGCGGTTTTCAGTAATAGACAGAGTGATTCAAGACGAAGGTTTATATGTTTAATACACCGAGCTCCGCGCGGGCAAAGCCGCTGATAACAGCTAGTATAAAATTAATATTGTTTTTATACGAATGAGAAAACGTCAACCTCTTTTATTCTTTTCTTTCTAAAGAAAGCGATAAAATTAACTGTTTCGAATAATATCAATCCGAGATTTGCATGTTAACAAAATAACAATTAAAACTAATGTTTAACTACTGTGTCAGTGGGTGAGCGAAGTTGCGCAATAGTTGTGCTTACTTATAATTGTTATGCGCGTGCGCGTCTGATACACATTTTTTTAATAACCGTTTTGTTGCGCGATAAATGTAGTTTTGTTTTTCGGTTTATCATTTGGATAACTGCATTCAGCTTTTAATTTTTTTTTATTATGTTTTGAAATAATAGTATTAAAGTAATTAAATAATTATTGAATAGCAATTAAAGTCTCTCCGAAGTTGCTATTTCATTTTAACACCCGATGACGGAAACAAGAGAATCCGTTTTCGAAGTACGAAACACACACACACACACACCTTGTTTCGTACTTCCAAAACGACTGAACCGATTTTCTTTTCTTTTAGTTTTTTCTTTTTTTTACTAAGTACTTTAGGATTGTTTTATAATAGAGTTGCTTCACATAAATAAAGAATTGGTATCTTTTAAAATAAAATTTACTAAAAATAAGAACCTAGTTTTTTTTTTAAGTTCTATTTATACAAGTGTATACGATATCTATCTATATAAATAAAAAGACAAGTCCTGACTGACTGACTGATTGACTGACTCATCAACGCCCAGCCGAAACCCTTGGACCTAGAAAGGTGAAATTTTGCACAGAGGTTCCCTTTATAATGTAGACAAGGAATAAGGAAGGGTTTTTCGAAATTCAACCCCTAAGGCAGTTAAATAGGGGATGAAAGTTCGGGGCGGGCGAAGCCGCTGGCAAAAGCTAGTAAAAAATAAATTCAGTAAGAATGACATTGTTAATGGGTCACACAGGCAAAAAATATATCATATTTTATTGTTTTTATGTGTATGCAGCCTGAAACACTTTTTTATAGCCTAGGCATTGTTATGTAATTTACGCAGTTTTGTACTATTTATAATAATGTTGTTTTTATGCTGAATAGAAACTTAACCACTTAATTTATTTATTAATTTATTTATATTTAGGTATGTATACTAAATTAAAACATGTCATTTACATTATTACTTATACATAAGTTTCTAGTAAGTTAGAAGATTTTATTATATGTTTACTATTGTAATAAATAAATAGGTATGTGGTGATTGATGTAAAATGATAAAGACAACCAACTCAAAAAACTACGGAAAAACAGTTTAACCCTTTTTCGTTTTCCGTCTTTCATCGATCAGTTTATAAAATTGACGAGTGCGTCGGACGGCGTAAGATAAACAATAATTAATTTAGACTTGGTTAATTATCTGAAAGTTTTTAAAGCTTAAAAATTTTTAGTAAGTTCTGAAATTATAGAAAAATCTTATCAGGAGCAACCCACTAGTTTTCGAGATAACACTGTTAAACAAACAAAAACACTTAAAACTACGAGTATAAATATTAATCGGCCGTAAGATGTGATCCGACAGTTAAAATTTAACTGCAAGTCAACCAAAACTGGCTACGTCACTAGGAGTCAAGAAGTTCGACAGAGGGCGTTGTCCGCAGTGAAATTCGGCGTTATGCCGTACCCGGCGGCCTTCACGCCGCTTTCCATTGTACAGTACCTTCGTTTTCTGTTCGCCTAGTATTCTGTTTCACTTAGTATGCACAAAAAAATGTGGCCCGCCGGTTTGTTTACATAAAAATGTTAATATAATTTTTATGGGACGAGACAAAATATAATGTTTCTTGTGGGTTGTTATTAGAATTTTAATTTTGATATTATGCTTGGGTGTTTCTAGGCGCCATTTTAAGGTGTCTTTATGGTGTCCATAGCTACATTCGTAAACATGCAATAAACCATAGATAATATCGCAAAATGCATAAATTAGTAGATACCGGTTGCTAGCTACACTATGATTCATAAAGGCTACTTATTTCCGTCCGCACTAGCTAAACAGTCACTGTAATAATACCTGTTACGTGAAAACTATGCAAAGACATTATAAAGGTTCATACTTTGAATTCTATCTTAATATTTCGGTATCTCATTCCGAAGATCTGCCCGTCTATGCTAGAAAAATCTTTCCGTGAAAATGTAGGTGTAATGTCAGGTTGATCCATATAGAAAAGAGTTGCCAGTCAGCAAGGCTGGTACTGTTGTTGCCTTCCAAGGGTGTGCCAGACGCGTTTGACAATAGTCAATATCGTGACTTCTGGCGACCTATGTAGTATATCAAAATCCTCTAACGCCTTCCTACTCAGTTTGTAAATGTTTTACACGGAAACGTAGAAAGCACGTATTTTACACTCAGTATAGAGCTTGTTAAGTTGGTTCCCATACTTATAAACAATCGTAGGAAGATAATGCTTTAAAGCAAGTTGGACTAGTAGGTAGACTCAGAATGACATCATCAATGCATGGGTCAATGCTGTAGCCCATTCATTGGGTAGGTAGGTACCAACTGGTCCATAGTTCACGAGAGATTGTATTTTTTATCGTTGAAAGACTTTCTGCAAGCTGATGATTTGTTATTTCACTTTTAAACTAGATCTTTTTTCAAACAAATGGTTTTCTGTCACAAATGTAATTTTTCTACATTTTCGGATAGAGCATATTCCGTCTGGGAAGATAGCAAAAAAAATTTGGTTTGCTACATTTTCAAAGTAGATTTTTAAAGAGCTTCGCTTTCAGTCAGAAAAAAAATATGTAATGGGATGTCTTTCATAAATCATAATATAATAGATGAATATATCTATGTTTCTGGATTTTTACCTCAAGTATTATAATCGGTCAAATTAAAACAGGTCTTTTTAGTAAATTTCTGTCGCCTAATTACTATTTCGCGATGTTCTACACAACTCTAAAAGCCCACTTCCTGTTTAATACTAAATGATATAATATTCCTATGAGAAAACCCAATTTTCCGGCCGCAGTGCGGGGCGAGGCAGCGGCGGGTGAACGCTCTCCATTCGACGCTATCATCCGCGGTGCGCGCGCGCAACGGCCTTTATTAGTGTGCACGAAGGGCGTGCGATGAGCATTTTTTTTATTTGTTTTTATCAAACACAAAGCGTGTATCTCGTTAGGCACACACTTCGCGGTTCCCATCGGCTAAAATGACAAATTTCTAACCCAACTCCATTAACGATTTCTGGCATGAATTTTCAAAAATCCTTCCTTATTGCTCACTTTCTATATAGAAAGAACTCTTGTGCGAAATTTCATGCTTTGCGACCTAGAGATATAGGCTGCGCGTTACTTGTTTCTAAATGGATGAAAGAGACATAGGTTGATGTTTTATGTGATGGTACATCGTGATTGTGGATTACATTACAAGGAATACTCCTATTTTAGTTCATGCAGGAAACGCTATCTACGAGTACATAAAGAATAAGAAACTTCACAAAATAACTGTATAGGAAATGCATAAGTAGAAGGAAATAGGTGTTTTAATTCTAGACCATAAGCGATGGAACAAAATAATCTTACTATTGTTGCTAATCGGTAGAAGAAAAATAATGATTGGAGAAAAATGTTTCTGTAGAGTTGATTAAAACAAAACTTGAAGATCGATAGAATTAGAAATCAAAAATAATGGTAACCCGTATCAACAGCAAAAAAAAAAAACTTTTTGTAAAACCCGAAAAAATTGCACACTAATAAAGGACCGGCCCTCCAACACGTGTCCCTTCTATCTCTGTGACCCACTTACGCACACACGCACACTTTCTTCCATGTGTGTGTGCGTGGGTTGAGAGCTTTACACCAGTAATGCATTAGTATGCATTCAGGCACGTCTGCGTGTGCGTCATATTTGGAGTAAACAGCTTACATGTGTGCGTTTATCTAGGATTACTGTGCACGTACTGTTATATGGGCTCGGTCAGATTTTTGGTTTTATGTTTATAATTGTTAAAAAATCTGCAAAAACTATTACACCATTAAAAAAAAAACATAAGCTGTCGCTTAAAAAAATACATAAACATTATAACTGCAATTCATTTATATCTTAAAGTAAATCTCATCACAACCCACAGTAGGTGATAAAATCTAAATAGAATTATCTCAGAAGGGCAATAATGAGTCATCTGCGCGAGAATCATACTTCAGTTGCAAACACATTAAACAATAAACTATCCTCCTATAGTGTAGCTACTACAGTAGACCATGAGTTGCCTTGACTTCTCTAAAAGTCTTTGAATAGACTGGACAGACCCAGGTAGGCCGAAATAAATAGAACCTGCTTAGGGGGAGATATACAGATGACTCCGCCTTGGAGAGTAAATGTGGTGCTGTGCCACAAACAATGGGGCATTTAAGATTTTGTCTAGCGTGTCCTGCTGTCTGTAGGCTGAGGAGTAGCTGGACGCTGCTGAAAGTGCCAAGCTCGTAGACAAATTCTGGGCTGACTGTATTTAGATGGTGGAGCAGTGGTGGCCCAGTGGTAACGGCCGCGACTTACGAGTTGTAGGTCGTGCGTTCGAACCCAGCCAGGTGCTTTACTTTATGTAAATTATTTCATCACCACTGCTCTCAAACGGTGAAGGAAAACATCGTGAGGAAACCGGCATGTCCTAGAACCAAAAATTCGAAGACATGTGACATCTACCAACCCACACTGGGCCCGCGTGGTAGAATACGGCCCACTCCCTCTCATGGAGAGGAGGCCTGTGTCCCAGCAGTGGGAACGTTTATAGGCTGAGTATGTATGTATGTATTTAGATTGCCATCGACACGCTAAGAAGAAGAAGTTCAACGAAAAAATTAAATAGATAATCTGATAACTGCATATTTGTTCTGGTTGCAAGGGCTACTGCTAAACACGAGGTCCTAGGTTTTATTCCAAGGTCGGGCAAAGTTTTTTCGGGCTTTATCTCTGGAATATTTGCATTTCGGCCCGGTTTATAGCAATAGGCTCGTGCCCTATACGGGACTTAAACATGAGTGGCGAAATGTGGGTATACTATAAGTACTCCTCTTCACAAAACTTCGAGGAAGGAAGGTGACGTTGAAACACAACATAATGTTGACAGGCCTACACTGTCCTAATATATGAACACTATTTACACAGGCCAATTATTATTTAAAAGTAACGGTGCAATTTCTTCCCGGCTCTTCTCCATAAGGAAACAACCAATTGGAACCGTGCACTAATTTGACATTTCATAAGTGCCCATGAAGGTTTCATCATCATCATTTCACCCGAAAGACGTCCACTGCTGGACATAGGCCTCCCCCAGACTCCTCCACTTCGACCGGTCTTGTATTTCCCACATCTAGCGGATTCTCACGGCCTTCACAAGGTCATGGGACCACCTTGTGGGACGCCTTCCACACTACGTCTTCCGGTACGTGGTCGCCACTCCAGAACTTTTCGGCCACATCGGCCATCTGTTCTGCGAGCAATGTGCCCTGCCCACTGCCACTTAACTTTGGCAATTCTTCGGGCTATGTCGGTCGCCTTGGTTCTCCTGTGGATCTTTTCATTCCTGATTCGATCACGTCAGAAGGCGTGATGTTATCTAATCTGATACTTGTGACGATACGATAACCGGTGCTCCATCATCACCTTACAGCAGAACCTATGCTCTGTTCTGAAAGTATCTAACAAAAATGTTAACAAATTATCCTAAACGTACCTGTGTATGCCGATTTGTGGTGCCACTTACAAAAATTGTTTTGATTTGATCATTTGAACAAAAAAAAGAAAATGAATTTGAGGTGAAACCTTACATTAGGGATGTCTTTTCATTTGACAATCGAGATAATTTTATAACACCAATTATTATCGTCGATGATTTTTAAATCACTACTAAACTAGTAATATTTGTAAAAAGTAGTGAGATATAAAATTGAAACCATAGATGATTGTGTCACTAATTCCCTTGTACGAATTATGGATATTCTGAACAGGGTTTGTTTAGACCTTCATCAGATAGATACTTTTGATGTAGACTATTCGTTACTGAGCTCGATCTTCGACACGTTTCGTCCATACATTGCCATAAACTCGTAGTCAGCCAGCCAGCATGATTGACATGATTAATGTAAACTCAAAGTCAAACTCTTAAACTCAACAAAGCCAAAAAACACCATAAAAGATTAAATGCAAAATCCTGTAAGTTTTACTTTACTTCTACTACGTACTGAAAATGACGTCATATGCATTCTTTATGCATATACAACGTGTAACATAATGTACAGTCGCCAGCAGGTCAAACTATCCCAAACTGTCAAATTTTCCCAATTAAACATAAATCTTATTGCTTTGTAATAAAGTTGAAAAACTATCAAAGAAATTTGACAGATTGGGGTAGCTTGATGTACTGGCCTCTGTACGCAAGATATCATACATACCAATTAGAGTAACGAGTTACAAACATAATACAATGAGCAAAACTTTTGTTTAAACTGTTACTATTAAGAAAAACGTGTTGATTTTCTTAATAATAATAACTCAATTTTAAATGCATTACTTTAAGAATTTAAAATTGAGTCTTATTGCCCTGAAATAAGGTAGAATATTCTGTGGCTCAACCGGCGATAGGTATGGCAAAATCCATAATTTCTGCAAAAAAAATATACCCATATTAAAAAGGACTGAATTCGATTCCGTGGTCAATTATGAACAAAGTACATTCAGGAATTGCGTCTATTCTATTATACCGTGTATACAACATTAGCTTTTGTATACCCTGAACCCGAAAAGGGGTCATTGTACTCATTATTTTAAACAACATTTTCTATGGGACCAAACTTGAAATCGCAAAAAAAAATCAGCTGTTCCATATATTCGTGTTCACTTAAATCGACGAAATGTATGGAACAGCTGATATTTTTTCGCGATTTCAAGGTTGGTCCCATAGAAAAAGTTGTTCTAAATGATGAGTACAATGACCCCTTTTCGTGTTTAGGGTAAACAAAAACTAATGTTGCATAGACACCACTAGGAATCATACTCCACTAGGATGTGGACAGTGCCGTGATATACAACTGCATGTATATTGTATGTATTGATCGCACGAATTACCATCCATACTTTTATTTGAAAGCATTATGAGTATTATATTATTTCCTTTTATTGTGTTTCCTGTCTCAAAAGATCTATATTAAAAGATTCAGTTTCCGACTTCAAGCCATATTAAGGTCCATTTATAGTCCGAGTAGTCCACTGAAATTGAGCGCGAAGGAAAACATTGGCCGCCAGCAGCTAGTCAAGCGCTTTACTCTGTAATTATATTTTTATATTTAAAAAATATAATTATAAATAAATATAAATATGTAAATTATCTCATCACCACTGCTCTGAAAACGGTGAAGGAAAACATTGTGAGGAAACCGGCATGTCCTAGAGCCAAAAATTAGAAGACATGAGACACTCACCAACCCGCACTGGGCCCGCGAGGTGGATTACGGCCCACTCCCTTTCACAGAGAGGAGGCCTGTGTCCCAGCAGTGGGAATATGAGGAGCGTCCATCAGTACCTGTAACGTGATGACAACAGGTTACACAGGACACAGGACACGATATTAAGTGTCCCATATATAGTTTGTTGAACGACCTGTTGACAGGTCATGTGCTTTCCGATGCAATTCAAACTCAAACTCAAAGCATTTATTTCAATTAGACCTTTCACAGGCACTTTTGAATTGTCAAACAAAAATCGAAGTTGAAGCTAGGTGCCCAATGTCTCTCGTATTAAGAATGGTCAGACGTCATGAAACTGATACTTTTAAAATTGGAACCAAAAATAGGATATTTTACTCAATATGAGAAAAAATCAAAAAATATAGTATTGAGATAGCTTAGGCAAAATGCAGTCGAAAAACGTTAGTGTTAGTTCAGAAATAACAAAATAAATGTAAAAAATTCAATTCAAAGATTTTAGTTTTTTTTTATTTGTTTTTGAACACCATGAAATAGTAGCCACCATTATTATTACGTCATACGAAATTTGAAAATTACAAATTTAAATGAATTTTTACGGCACTAATCGATTAAATAAAAATGTTGTTTTTTTATGGTTTGTTACCACTCTAGAATCCAAAGACACTTTGCAAAAATGGGTGTTATACCCTATTATCGAAATTCGTTTTTATTTCTATAAAATCCTTTCGCGCCATGAAACGGTCAGCTTTCATTCATGTTTATTAGTCAAACCTATATTAAGCTCTGCCCACATAGTGAAACGGTTTTAGATATAATACGGATATTTCCTCTTACTTCGAAAGCCTCTAAGTAGTTTTTGCATAACATTCTATGCGGAGGCAGTTGCTTGATTTATTTTTAAATATAGCGACATTTGGGAGTTACATAAGCACGGATTTAATTAAATCACAACGTTACGGTGTCACCAAAACATAATGTACACATAAAATAATCAGCATATGTGTGTACTGCTAGAATACTGGCCTCCTCTCTGCCCGAGGGAACAGTTATCCACCACGCGAGCCCAGTGCGAGTTGGTAGATGCCACATGTGGTGTTTCGCTAAAAAACAAACAAACTAAAAATATAAACTTTTTGAGAAAGAGAAAAGAAAGAGTTGTTGGGCACAATAATTCTGTATACAAAAAACTTTACAACTTACAACTTACAAAGTGAACAATAACTTTTCCTTCGGAAGGCGGTGACAAAAAAATCAAAATACATTTCCAAAGTCACCGACTTCCGAAATTAAAGTTATCTTGCACTTTCTAGTTTTTTTCCGGAAGTCGGTTGTATTTTTTTATTTTTTATTTTTTAAAGCTTTTTACGGAAATGTAATGCCCAACGACTCTTGTGATAATTCAATAGCACATCTATGCTGTCCAGTATGAAATTGTACTTGACTAGACATCCAGGTCACGAAATTGCTACCTAGAACCCAAAAAAGTCTTAAATCTTACAGCTGAAAACCTGTACCAGGATATCATGACTTATATGCAGCGATAAGGTAAATTGGTTCACAGGCAGCGCTTATGCAGCCCGCAAAATAAACCGGTATAGATTAAATTTTATTTTTATTGCGAATTGTTTTATTGGCTTGCATCTCATTACTGTGCTGGCTACTTGTCAAAATTTTATGGTGATCGATCACCATAAAATGTTGATCTAGATATTCTATCAGAAAAATTCTGAAGGAAATAAAGTGAAACCTCGGAAATACAGAACCCCACTATGGGACACGAAATGTGGTTATTGCCTTCATGCTCCCGTGGGTAGGTACAGATGTGGTGATGTGCTATGTTGGACAGAGATTGTAGTGTTTGGCCTCGATTCCCATTCGGAAACGTGACTTTATTAATACACTAGCTTTTGCTAGGGGCTTCGCCCACGTGGATATCGGAAAATGTCCCTCGGGAACACACTACCGGGATTAAAAGCACCCTATGTGTTAATCCAGGATAAACTAAACCTTCCTCATGAATCACTCTGTCTAATGGTGAAAACCGAATGACAATCCGTTGCTTAGTTTTTGAGATTAGCGCGTAGACAGACAGACAGATGCGGCAGAAGGATATTTAATGAATATACTAGTAGAAGAGGTTCCGTGTGGTGCCGGACGTAAAAGAATTGCATCATCCCATTTTTTCCAGGGGGTATCGTAGAAGGCGACTAAGGAACTTACTAGAGAATGGGCAGCAGCGTTATCTATGCATTTTACCACCATACTGCGATCGCCAACCCGACTGCCAAGCGTGACGATTATGGCAAATGCCTCCCTTTTGGGGGAGGCTTATGTCCAGCAGTGGACGTCTTTCGGCTCATATGATATGATTGATACAGGTAGAATATCTTACGCCATTTGATTGCGGCTTTATTATGGTCTGATATCTGCTAATCGTAGCGCAGGTGATCTACCAGGAATCTATATTGAGCAGGAAACGAATTGATAGATTAAAATATCTGGGTAAAACTGAAAGTGATGCAGACGGGTTAGTTTCCGTCTAACCGCACGTTGTCGTTTAACTGGGCCAGTTAAAAATAACGGCTAACATTCCCGCCTCAGTTAGCGCTCCGCTTTTGCCAAATGTTTAACCCTGATCGGTTCAGGGTGTAGAATGTGGGCATCGTTTATGACCTCTCATTGAGAGGGCAAGTGTACCTTCAAACCTGTTGAGAGTTCTTCGCTCCTGGTACTTAATTTTTATTTGTAAATTGACCAATGTTATCTTCCAAGCCTCTAAAGGTTATTGAACAACGAGGGTTTTCTGTAATAACGTTCACTAGGTGGCAGCACTGAGGCGTCAGGTCCGAGCATCTGTCAAAAGTGTCAAAGCGCCTACGGACTGAATGGTGAATGAATGAAACGAATGACATCAAATATTTTAAGTTCATTGTCGAATTGGAAGACCTCTTGTCACAGTGGCGCCAACTGGTGGCTTAAATATTCATATGTACCGTATACTCAGAAATAAATAAATAAATAAATAAATAAGAACCCCTCATTGGATAATAAAAACGATGTGACAAATGGCAGTGAAAACTAAACTAATAAGTGAATTTTCTGTATTTAAATTTCGATTAGGTGTGTCTATTTTAGGTCTTTCTAACTCAATTCGTTCAGGGATCTAACATTATGTGTGTTCTCGACACTTACCAACCTGTACGAGATATGCCAGTTGATCATTTGGTATTTTATCACCATTATAAAATCTACAAATAATCAAAGCACCTAATATCACGTTTAAATATTATATGTATGATATAATGTCAATAAATATAATGGAGCTGTTATAAGTATTACGATCGGCACGGTTACCGCACGCGTAACGTCCGGCCTGCTATGGCGTAGGGCTGGACAAAGGTGAAAAGTGCACGGGTGACAAAAAATTGAGAAATTCTTATTGCTCAATGGAATGGATTGGTTAGTTTGCAACTGCACTTGCTGAATCTGAGCACTTCCGTATTGGCAAAATTATGAGTGTTTATTTTCTGTAATTAGGATGTAGTTATATCCATTCGTTTTCAAGATCAATTTGTAACTTAGTTCTTAATAATCAAATAATTCAATCAAACGCCACTGATGTGCTGACGTTCTGGGTTCAATTCGTTGGCCGGTTTTTTTTGTTTAGTTTTTCTTTCTGGAATATACCAGTAGCAACCGAGAGTCTGAATTTGTGCCCTGTTGATGGCAATAGGCTCGCCCCCTTTTATATACGACTATAAATAACTGGCAAACTGTGCTATGGGTACAACTCTGCCCAACCCTTTGGAGGAAACAAAGCGTAATGTTATGTTAAGCACACATAACAATCAATAAAACATCACAGGGACGACACACATATATTCTCGTATTTTGAAGAACAGTCGCACTCGCTTTATTCTGTCTCAATCTGTAAAAAATACCTCTTATTTCCATACATTTTGTTAAGGTTTTGACAATGCTTGTCGCCTAGACGAACTTGTTCCTAGATTTCGAACGTCCACCATTGTGGCAAATAGTACGTACTTTATTATTACATAAAACACTAATTAAATTAATTGTAATTTATTGCCACGTCATTAGTTTTTTGACATACAACTAATGTCAACTGTCTATAAATCAACATTGTTATAGTTATTTTACTCTACAATGTAATACAAAACTGTGACAGCCCTACGTGACGCGACGGTGCAAGTGCAGTGCGTATTTATATCGGCCCAAATTCTAAAGTGGGATGCGTTTGTGGGCCAGCCCTGCGTATCCCTTGCGCTTATACATCTCGCCGTTTATGTGCTCCTAGTACCTGTCGACGATTTATCGATAGATTGCAACGATTAATGTTGTATCGATTGAATGAGGTGGGCAGAAATGTAGATTTTTATAGACTTTTTTTTTTTGTTTACACGTTGATGGGAATCATAATAAAATATCGAGAAAATAATACTACCATTGCCACCACTGTCATTGTGAAAAACTATTCCGTGTAAGGTTTTGAGAATCCAAGAACAATTTTTTTTTAATTAATTCAAATTACCATTTGTTCAACAAATTACAGTTTTCATTCAGTTTTGCAACCCCAGTCAGTCATTTCGGTTGCTGATCGATTCTAACCATTTTTCAGTACCAACGTTTCTATCTTGTGATTTTCTTTTCCACAGCATAATTTTCGTTTTACTCGCTGCAATCGCGTCGCCTGTGTTTACTTGTGAATTCCTATTGTTTTTCAGCTAACATTATAATGTCAAATATTTTATCTTACTCAGGTGCATCTTTCGGCAAAGAGCAAAAGATACACCTACTTTTACATCTACTTACAAACGGATATACGAAACATAACCAAACGCCTAATACAAGACTGACGTCTACACTTTATGTTTGTTCCACTAAAAGGCTACTAATAATTATTTATTTATTTAATTACTCATCACAAATGTTGTTGTGGACAGAAAGAGCATAATCTAAAAATAGGCTTAACATTTTTGAGGGACTGGTGCCCGAAAAAAGCATAAAATACCTGTGTTACAGGTCACCCCAAGACTTACATGTGGAAATATTAAGTTAGATTATTGAACAAAAACAGTAAAAGTATGTGATGAAGTTTACTTAAATTCTAGGTACAGTTAAAAAATACATATTATAGATTGTGAATTATTTAAGGCATGTATTTGAGTGTGTATGTATGTGTTTGTGTGTGTGCGTGTTTGAGTGTGTGTGTGTGTATGTGTGAGTTTGTGTGTGTGCGTGCGTCTTAAAGTATATGATTTTGAATGAGATAGTAATTTAGCGAATAGGAATCAGAAGACCCACAGTTGCTTGTTTTTCATACATGACCATCATCGACGCACTCATGTTACCATGGATCCAGTACAGAGGCCAGCCCATCAGGCTACCCCAACTTGTCAAATTTCTTTGATAGTTTTGCAACCTTATACCAAAAGGATAAGGTTTCATGTTCAATATGGAAATTTTGACAGTTTGAGAAAGCTTGATGTGCTCTGTACATGATCCTGGATACCCTGCGATGAAAGTTTAAGTCGGTTATTAAAAAAAAAATTGGTGTACCATACATTTCGACCGCAATATATTGCAGTTTTCTATGAAACATACGTTTTTTTTTTAATAACCGAGGAAAAATGTATTTGATGAGGGGTTTAGAACTACGTGCTGAATTCGTAGTTACAGATAGCGAGTCGATGTCCAAACACCATTTTTTGTAAAATGACGGAGTCCTCAAGCCATCCGTGTCATCCGTTCGCAGTCCTAAACCCCCAATACCAGTACCTCACGAAACAGGAAGTAGACGACTGATCATAGCACCCGGAAGCCTGGCAACCTCGGTAATTCATTAATATAATAACGCCCTATAAATTATTGAATGCTGTTAAACAATGGAAACTCGAGTTTTTTTTTCCTTTGGTTCGTCACGCGATTCTAAAGCCACTGTAAGGTTGTGGAAGTGGATAGAAAGATATGGAATAATGATAATATCAGTTTTGTGTCTGTATTGCAGGACAAAGGCCTCAACTTGTACCTAGGACTGCCAGGGGTGCGGGTTCGTTCGAAAGAGATACCGCCGCCCCTAGCACACAGGCTACTGAGGGAACACGGGTGGGTTTTAGTCAGCAAAAGTCTGACACGCCCTCCTGCTTCCACCCAGAGCGGGAGAAGTTATTTGATGATTTCCCACTCAAAAAAAAAAACTTGTACCTACGAGCAATGAGCATGAAGTACCATTTTTCCTTGAAATGCAGCCTGTTCCTGATTTCAGAGCTTTTTCATTTTCAGTCTTTCCTCACAATTTCCTTTAAAAATCATTGTTCGGTGGTGTACGATGGATATTCGGACTATGCAACTATGCATAAATGTGCTAATGGTTATGCTCTAGTCTGTAGTGCGACTGTAATCAAAATCATGGCCCTTTGATTTTCAGTCCACGAGATCCATTCGGACCATTTATTGTGAGTACCTACTGGAAGCTTATAAAAATTGATCAAAATCAAAATATTTTGTTTCACATAAACCATGTTCCGTGTGGTGTCGGACGTAGAAGAATAGCACCATCCCATTTCTTCCCGTGGATGTCGTAGAAGGCGACTAAGGGACTTACTACAGAATGGGCAGCAGCGTTCTCTATGCATTTTACCACCATACTGCGATCGCCAACCCACCTGCCAAGCGTGGCGATTATGGCAAAACCCCTCTCGGGAGAAGGCTGATGTCCAGCAGTGGACGTCTTTCGGCTGAAATGATGATCATGAAACCTTCATGGGCACTTACGAAATGTCAAATTATGTGCACGGTTCCAATTGGTTGTTTCCTTATGGAGGAGAGCCGGGAAGAAACTGCACCGTTACTTTTTACATAATAATTGGCCTGTGTAAGTAGTGTTCATAAATTAGGACAGTGTAGGCCTGTCAACATGATGTTGTGTTTCACCGTCACCTTAATTTACTCATTCAGACGACTCTTTTTTTGAAACAATATAGTGCAGCCCAAAGGGACGAAGGAGGGAGGGAACGAGTCCTGAAGATGCCCTTCGCCGACCACACCATCAGGTGAGCGAGCCCATCAAAATAAGCTAAACCTACATATGCATATAACAATCTACTTACAAATCAATTGGTTACAGTGTTTATGACGTAGCACCGCAGGTGTAAGCACTATAAAATCGTCGATGTAGGTAATTCGAAGAAATCGCCGGTTTTGTACATAATTTGATACGAAGTGTTAGTGTCAACTGACTGCATTAAATTTTGTTGTCCAAATTGGAATTTACTTATTTCGGTGAATGAACAGAACGTTGGTATTTTCCAAATGAATAGGCAGGCGTGTTAGGAACATCCACATCTCGTCATGAAACCCAGGGACCAGGCAACCAGGAAAAACCAGATTCAGACTTCTACTGAGGAATACTTGATGAAAAATCTTAGTATCTTAATGCTTCACCCCTAGTATCGAATCTGGACTGGACTCGAAAAGGGTTTTGTTACCGGTCGTTGTGAAGCGGTGGGTTGGTACCAGGACTGACTTCCCAGTAACCGGGTTGTGGAGGTCTGATAGGCATGTTAAATACTGGTATTCAGCTGTATCAGATCAAACTGGAAATTAATCCAATTTACCTATTTAGTTGGGATGGAAAAATACTAGGGAGATGTTCGTTGTGGGACTGACTGCCCAGGGTACCATCACCACTAGTCACTGCTAATTGTTAATAGGCCTCATCCCTTTCATGCTATGCTTCCCTGGTCTGTACTAGAGTGTCACCTACTATCATTTACTCAACAAGGCTCAAGAAAATAGGTGGGTCATTCAGATGTCAATGTATACGCTTTTATAATAAACTTCCAAGCCATGTTCAAGTCAAGATATATCATTCATCAAACGTAAGTTGTGCCTGAAAGCCTTTTATACCGTTAAAGATTATATTGAGGACAAAAAAGCTTGGGATTGACCTGCTCCAATTTTGTATACTGAATGTTGTTTTTTCTTTGTTTTGCTCTTTGACATTTGATTATTATTATATACACTTTGACATTTGATTATTATTATATACACTTTGACATGAACATTTACTTTGAGAAGTATAATATTATTTTTGTTTTAGTTATTGTGAAAGTGAGGACTATGTGGTATTTTTGTTTTTGTGTTTCGTCTCTTCCTCAGTTCGTTTTTAATGTTAATCTGGCAGTTTGAGTACTTTGTGCGGCCTACCCAAATGTCCTTTCTTTAGTATTGTTCGTCAAATCGTTGAGCTCCTCAAGTTCTGAGTTGAGCCGTATGATTACTGATACATGCGTGCACTGAATGGACAGGTCCACTCAACCTGTGTGGTTCTTTCCTCAAAAGACCATTTCAGACACCAATCCACATGGTCTTCACATGATCTGACCAAGATTATGTCTGGACTTTAAAAGAGACTGTGACCTCTGAGTTTGTTTCGGCCTTTCTTCTCAGAGTAGTCAGATAGGAAACGCCGACCTCATCTAGTTTAAAAAAATATGATTGACGTGTAAAAATGTTTGTACAAACCTACTTACAGAAATAAAATCATTTATCATTTAAGTAAAATTAAATGCGCAAATAAACAGTACCTACATAAAATAGTACATGACTAAGCATAGAAGAAAGTATCACACGTCTATAATTATATCTGAATCCAATTGACAGTATAAATATAATGTCTGTCAAGGTGATCAGGGATACAATGCTGGTATTTTAGTAGCTGTCTACTGCCAACTGTTGGCGCCAGGTGCGTGGCCAATGTTTGGTCCAACATTGCATAAGAATTGATGACTCGATTACACGCCCACCTGACCTGGGAACATGACTAAGAAATAATCTCAGAGTAACCTGTTAAACAAACATCTTAGATGTAAAAGAAACGTAACTGAAATCAGGCTATGGCTTTTAGAATTAGCGAGCTGAAGACGCAGGGAGCTTGCCATGTCAATCGACCGTTGGCCGTTGGAGCAGACGAGGCTTAGAGAGAAGACTGCTTAGTGTGAGATGCTAGGGGGCTAGATGGACCGACGGCCTTTAAAAACTAGCTGGGACAGACTGGATGCGAAAGGCGGCGAAGAGTGTTATGATGCAAGTAAGGAGAGACATATCTTCAACAGGGGACTGCCATATACTGAGTTGATTGATTGATAATATATTATTTAGTCCACACGTTTCCGTGGCCGACTTGGAAATCTAAATAGACGTCGAACCTAAATTGGTCGGAGCAAGGACGATCTCCACAGATGGGGGTTGCGTCAATGAGCCGAGATCGTGCAACCGAATTTTGGGCCACAGATGTTTGAACTTTTTACTTTCGATACGCTAAGAAAAAAAACTGTTGAGGCCTATTTCCAATACAAAACGAGATAACCATGCGTACTAACTGGAGGTTCGATTCCTACTTAGAGTAGTTCCGTGTATGATAGTTAGTGCTCGTGTACACATACACAATACACGAGAAATTCCAAATACAACAGAGATAACCAAGTCAGAAAGGTTGTTAGTGATAACTAACGGCAATAGTTACAGATCGAGCTTTACTTTCAGAAATAATGTTCAAGTTCTTATTGAGATTTTTAAGATTAACAGAGGAGAAAAATAAAGAAGTTTTTAATAGTATTTCCTCCCGGGAGAGGGCACTGGCTCTTGTGATACAGGTTAACCATCTAGCACAGGTCTCAGGAACCTCACACAATTTCTTACCATTTTCTTATGTTGTAAAGATTTATCATTATTTATTTACATACTCAGCCTATAACATTCCCACTACTGGGACACAGGCATCCTCTTTGTGAGAGGGAGTGAGCCGTAATCTACCACGCGGGCCCAGTGCGGGTTGGTAGATGTCACATGTCTTCGAATTCTCGATTCTAGGACATGCCGGTTTCCTCACGATGTTTTGTTTCACCGTTTTGAGAGCACTGATAAAGAAATAGTTTAAACAAAGTAGCACCTGTCGGGGTTCGAACCTACGACCTACAACTCGTAAGTCCCGACTGTAACCACTGGGCTAAGATTTTTTATTATTTATTTAGCGATGAGTCATCTAACACTAAGTAGGGTGCGTCGGATTTGTAGGATCATAAACTCATAACATACATATCGATGTCTTCTATGACATATTTTCATCTTGTTCTATCTTCAGATTACATTTATCATACGACCACACCTCTATTTACAAATATAGATAAGAAATCTATCCTCCAACCTTTGGGCCAATGTTGATCAACTTATTGTTATGTTGGGCCAACATGCAATTGGCACCGGATATGCCAAGGTATTCGACACATCCAGACAGGTCTTATTCATTGATGAGCTATGCAGGTTATTGGAGCTATTGCAAACTTGGAGCAGCTTAGATTGTGAATTGACTTCCTATTTTAAAAACAGCCTTTCTTGCCGCTGTAAGGTGTTCAGGCTCCCACAGACAGACACAACACAACTTTAATAGAATAATTTCTATGAAACCTTCATGAAATTGATCTATTAGAGTCGTGTCGCGTCGGTCTACGAGAGCCTTTTCCCTCATCATCATCGTCATCATTTCAGCAGAAAGACGTCCACTGCTGGACGTAGACCTCCCCCAAGCTCCGCCACTTCGAACAGTTCTGTACTTTCCACCTTGTTGGAGACCTTCCAACTCTACGTCTTCCGGTACGCGGTCGCCACTCCAGAACCTTTCGGCACCATCGGCCATCCGTTCTGCGACCAATGTACGCTGCCCACTGCCACTTAAATTTGGAAATTCTTCGGGCTATGTCGGTTACCTTGGTTCTCCTGCGGATCTCTTCCCTACCTTCCCTACCTTTTCCGTACCTCATTAATTATTTGCGGAAAAAAGGGGTGTAGCCTTGTCTCGTATCGAAAAGCAATGTTAAGCATATTTGTTCACTGCTTTTTTACCAATTAAAGACCATATTTGAGTCCAGATTCCGAGAGTCTGCCATTGGTCTTGAAAACACCCACAACTGTAGCGCTTAGTACAGTCGCCAGCAGGTCAAGCTATCCCAAACTGTCAAAGTTTCCCAATTGAACATAAACCTTATTTCTTTGCAATAAAGTTGAAAAACTATCAAAGAAATTTGACAGATTGGGGTAGCTTGATGTGCTGGCCTCTGTACATCAACTAGTATTTCTGAAATTAATTAGGTCAGTCTTTACCTGTAGTCCCAGTGGCTTTTCCAACGGCAATACTATCATGCCGCCGAAATTGCGTTGAGCTCCTGTCACGTACCGCCTTCAAAAGCCGTCAGTTTATATACGCCGTTTCATAGCGGTGAGTAAACAAATTATATTTTCGTCCAGAATAATCAAAATCAAATATAAAAACAATCAATTTTATTGAATGGCCTACTTGAAATAAATTATATATTTGACGATGACTTTGAAACAGTGACACGCTTGATTCGTATGGAAAATGATGACAGACAGTGCCACCTCTAGCAGCGGCTGCCGAGGTGTCTCCATCTGTGGGCTTTACATAGGAAATAGAAGTATAAGGCGACATTCAAATGGATGTTGTAAAATCGCAGCGGGTATTTTTTTGCGCACTGAATTTGCAGCTTTCGGCGTTGTGTCGAGCATTGAGAATTCAACAAAGTGCATCTGAATACGTCGAAAATCGAACATGTGTTTACTGTTCGATTTTCGAGTTCGGGTAAATTCCCGCCACGATTTTATTACGTAGGGAGCGTGGGCTAATAGGGTTGTCAAAAGGAAACAAAAGGTTTATTTTTCTATTAAATAGGTATATATTAAATTTAATTGCACCTATAACATCGAAGTTACGTGGTTTTGTAACCACTAGCATTATTGTCAGAGAAAATTAGCAAGGCCTCATTCGTTCCAACTAAATAGGACTTCTAAAGCGACATATACAAAGTAGGACCGAAAAATATATGTGTAAGTATATATATTTCATAACAAAATCATTCCCAAAAAGAAAAAATAAATATTTTATGATATTGACAGCCACAAAACCGTTTTTATTTCGATATGTAATTATTTAGTGCAAAATTGCTTGCATTGATTTTTCTTTTTTATGTCTATCAATATCATAATATTTTTTGCACATAATAACAAATTATTAAGGAAAAAAATAATAGTCTTTGGCTCAGAAGTTTAGAAAGATTTGATCTTGTAGCACCATCTGGACGACGTAGAAAACAAAACTTTTAAAAATAAAATAACATTTTTTTTAACATCAAAGCGCAAGAAAACAAGTCAAGACAAAGGCCCTTGGCACGCAGAACGCGGGAGAAACAATCTGCTATTTGCATTTTTTTTTTTGCAAATTGCAATACTTATTCGCCTATTTATTTCGCCTATTTAGTACATAAAAATTGAAGCCAAATCAATTTTTTCTTTCGTTTTTATACTTAAGTTTCTTATTATATTTTATACAAGTAGTTGAAAATATTTCATTATTTTATATAATATTTTTAAATAAAAGCAGGTAAAAACGGGACGGAGTAAAGTGTATATTATGACGTCTACACACAAGGTATTTTAATATAAATATTTTTTTTAATAAATAAAATATATTGTGGTACCTAAGCATCGTTTTTGTGACGAATGTTAAATAGACTTGTGTAAAAAATAAATATACTTAGGAATTAATGTTAGTAAAATATAAAACGGCTGTTTTTAATATTGTGTGCAACATTTTTACAAACTCCTGAAAAGTTTAAGTATAAAAATATACATGTGTTTGTAAAAAAGTGATTATTGTATGATACAAGTTTCACAAATACGAAATATAAAAGTTTTTCGTTTACTATATTAGTGTGTAGATGCCATTCCTCTTATATTCATTATTACATTGTAGGATTCAATCTGGTAACTATCTGTTTCGAGACCCGTTTTACAATGACTACCATCCCTGATTATAGCACAAAACCACATTCAAAAATATTATTTTCATTTTTAACAACACTGCCATCAGGGCTGGCACTCAAAGTTAATATTTGCATTTAGTTTTTATTAAAATAATATACATCTGTTTTAAGCAGCCTAAAACCCGTGCTTGTAGCTACCGTAAAACAAAATTAAGTAGCGCATAACATTTAAATCAATAAGTATTTTTTAACATAAATAACTCCTTGTACTTGCCATCTAACGACGCCATAATAGATCATGATTTTATCATTTAAAAACATCATTTAATCTTAAAGTAAGTAGACAAGAGAAATATCAATCAAAAAAGAAGTTAAAGGTACTTTAATAGGAATAAAATTTTTAGACTCAACAAAATAATATTAACCCAAAGAAACATTAAACCTATACGCTTAGCGCTACGCCTTAAGAGAATTATGTACACATTAAATATTTTAAAAGAAAAAATAGTTGTTTTTCTCAACAATCAATAAAACTTCTTACGTCAGAACGGGCAAATACAAACAAACATTTATAATTTTTAAAGATTATATAAGCTACCACAAAGTATTTCCCTTTACTGTCCTAGTACATTCAAGTAGTTACGGAAAATAATTACAATTAATTCTAGACATTTGATTACGGATTCAAAATTATATACAACCAATTTACATTAAAATAACTACTATATTCTATATTTTACAGTAAACTATCATAATTGTTAACGAAAAGTAAGAAAAACATCAATTATTTACTGTCTTCATGATATTAAATCTGATCAGTCATATTCGTATGAGTTTTTTTTTTAATGAATGCTACGTGAAGCCAAATGTCGTTTTTATAATTTTTTCAATTTTCTATAATTCGCTCCAAAATGTGCATTTACCAAATAATGTTTATCTACGGGAGGAAACCATAAACAAAATAGATTAAAAATCAAAACGATCAATAAGAATTATTATTTACCTTTATACTTTACTTTTTTGCAAAAAATTTGGAACGACATCAATTAATGAGGTGTCATATTAATAAAATCGATGACAAATGATGGAATATTATGACAATGAATTGGCGTTGAATAATGATGCAGCCTTTTTTGTAAACTTAGACTTTATTTTTATGATTTTAGAGTACATTTTCGAGACAACAATGGCAGTGATCATGTTTGCTGAGCGGGTCCCTGCCTACGTTTGAGATCACTTCTTTACAGCTGGGACACACCAGTAACATCAGATGATAGGTATTACACGTAAGACTATAAAAACACGTAATAACATAGATTTATTTTATCTTGAATAAATAATAGATGTTTATAAATAATACATGTAATTTATCAAACTGACAAGTGACAACCCTATCCCAATAGCAGTAGTGTTGTACCAATGTACAACACTACTGCAACATAATATTTGCAGGTGCGTCAATACGCACCTGCAAATATTATGTTGTTTTACTCTAAAACATTGTCATTATGTTTGAAAAACCGTGTTTTCATTTAAATCTTTTCACGAAAACAAAGTTAAGAGCCTCACTTTATTAAATATTTACTGAATTACGTCGAAACGCAACCGAAAAACGAGAACTGGTTCAATCGTATGCATCTATGCTTCGTTACGTATTCTTCTAATCTTACGTTTTTTAGCTTAAAATCTAAACTATCCGTGTATATTTATAAAAAAAAGTAATGTAAAAATCACATAGTAATTCCGCTAACTAAACTTACTAAATAGAGGCGTCACGTTTTTTTGTTAAGTTTAGTTAATGCACAGTATCACACGGGCTTCCGGTATGCCGATTTTTACTCGATCTGTAACAAAAAGAAAAAAAAACATTTGAAAATAATACACGAAACAATGACACATTTTTATTTTATTTTAATTTAATAAGCCTACACTGTTCGACTGTTGAGCAAAAGGCCTCCCCAAAAAAGATTACAGACAAAAAAATCTAAATAGAAAAAATTACATCGTATCACCATCAGCCGAACTGAACTACCGACTCCTAACCTAAAATCGACTTTCAAACTCCACATGACCGCAACAAAATCGTTTAAATAAAAACGGTTTCATGGTCCACACAAGTATGCCAGCACTTGAGAACCATTACATCACTACGGAAGCTTGCCGACCGACTTTCACAGATTATGCAACGCCAAATTCAACTTACATAAGACCCCAAGACCCAATGTCCCAGTAATATTGTTACGTCACGGTAATTTTTGAAGTTGAATGTTAGTAGAAAG
The DNA here is from genome assembly GCA_949987655.1 of Polymixis flavicincta. Taxonomy (NCBI): domain Eukaryota; kingdom Metazoa; phylum Arthropoda; class Insecta; order Lepidoptera; family Noctuidae; genus Polymixis; species Polymixis flavicincta. Next base: position 22,449,769 of record OX465188.1, on the reverse strand, counting down.
TGGGACGTGCGAAATGTCAACACTAATTTGTCTATTCACATTGGCACGGATTTTTTTAGTTCATCATTTTTTGGGTTAATTTTTTTAGATTGTTATAAATGCATCTTTGACATTGTGACATCACTATTGAATAGAATTTGACACACTCGGCTTCCGTGTAAATAGCTTGAATACTGAATCGAGTGCTGTCAATGTGTCGACGTTGGACAGAAGGGCCGTTAAGAAAACACTATTAATCCGTTTCTGAATAATTTTGAAGGCAATTTTATTGTTAATCAATTCTTTCATTTGTTCGAACATATTGTCTGCTTTGTAACGTGAAAAACTAACAACGCCATTTATGTTGTGGAACTGTTAAATGAAAGTGAATCACTTTAATTTAACAGTTACTACTCATATAAAGTTTATTAATATTAAACTTTTACCCCTCGGTTCAAGATAAAATAATAATTACGGTACCAACTCAACCTTCTCTCAATTACAGCTAAAGAAGAATGCCCGTTTTTCACCTGACTACGTATAGAACTCAGATTATAAAACAAAGGCAGATAGACCGCGCGGAACACCAAGAGTGAGGTCAAAAAACCAAATACTAAAGCGTCGCATTTTATGTAACATACAATGCGACGCTTTAGTATTTGTTTTTTTTTTTGGTTTACATTATAAAACAAAGGCAGATAGATCGCGCGGAACACCCAAGAGTCAAAAAAACAAATACTAAAGCCTCGCATTTTAAACAATGCGACCTTCGCGACGCTGGTTGACGCTGGAAGCTGAGTTTTTTGGCTTCACTCTTGGTGTTCCGCGCGGTCTATTTGCCTTTGTTTTATAATCTGAGGTATAGAAATGAAATAAATCTTAAAATGCAGCTCATTGAATTGCATTACTCATGCATAATCTACGTAACGGGTAAACGTATTACGATGTTTTGAACGCACCTGAAATATACTTTTTTTTACGACGTTCCATTTTACCTACACACTGCTACTTGACTTTCTTCTTCTTCAACTCTGTTTCGGTTTTTTATACATTACCTACGTTTTATAAAATAAGTAAGTGTGTAAAATACAGATACCATAAACCATAAATTAAAATTATTGTATTTTTAATTTATGGTTTTATTTTATAATTAAATAAATTAATCATGGAGTACCTATGTAATTGAGTTCGCACGACTTTTTTTGACATTTGACAGTTTTGGCATTGGCGCACAGTTAAGGCCGCTTTCCGAATTAGAAAAATAGCGCTATGAGCGCTCAGATCAATAATAATTTACGTTCCGAATTCAACTTACTTATGACCACGATTACCACAGATGAGAACTCTTATTTTATCAATATTACACCACATAAAACTTGTATATTATATCACAAATGTCGTCTTCTTATTTGGTTAGGTGGTGACTCTAGCCAGAAGCACTATACGCAAGGGCAAATCTTAACCAAAAAGTAACATTAATATTTTTTGGACTTCGTAGCGTTTAAGTCGTGAAAAATTGTATGTAACATTATTATCTATACTTACAGATAATCTTTCTTCTATGCCTCAAACTATACATCAAAATTCATTATCAGGTTTTGAAATGTATGGGAAGTTGGCATTGTTCTTTGGATAGAAAATGTATTTGTTCCTATTACTATAAATTATAATAAGGCTGCTTACGAAATAATTAATCGTTTTATCTCTATGTAATATGATTTTTCTGGAGAATCCTTCCTCGCATACCTACTAACCTACGAAATCAGTTTCTTAGTTAGAACGTAGCACGTTGTAATCTTAGTATACAGGAAAAGTTTTTATCCAGTGCGCAAATTTTAACCATGAATTCAGCATATCATTCTAGACCCCCTACCGCAGAAATTTTTCGCCGGTTATACAAAAAAAAACAGCTGTTCCATACATTTTGACCGCGTAGGTATTGCACTTTTCTATGAAACAGCTGTTTTTTTTTGTATAACCGGCGAAAAATTTCTATAGCTAGCTATAGGCTATATAACATCACGCTAAAGCCCTTAGGAGCCACGCAAAAAGAAAAATGTCACGGATACTAAGTACTCGCACGGCCAGGCGATTCGATGCGACCGGGTGGGTCCGATGAGCAAGAAATTTGACGCAGACGAAGTTGCGGGCAGAAGCTAATTTTACATCATCATCTGCCTAGCCTTTTCCCAACTATGTTGGGGTCGGCTTCCAGTCTAACCGGATGCAGTTGAGTACCAGTATTTTACATGGAGAGATTGGCGTATTTGATCTCCACAACCCAGTTATTGGGTAATACGATACTCCTTGGTAAGACTGGTTGTCAGACTTTCGGGCTGTCAAAGATCCATGAATTGCAGCCGGGATCAACAGCTTAACTTGCTTTCCGAGGCACGGAGGGGTCTTGGTATGTAAAGATCATCACCCATCGAACCGTACGGAATTACGAACTAACTATAGAAATGAATACAAAAATAAAATGAAACGTTTTATTTAATTCATCATTTCAGCCGAAAGACGTCCACTGCTGGACATAAGCCAAAAGGGGGGTTTTTCCATAATCGCCACGCTTGGCAGGCGGGTTGGCGATCGCAGTATGGTGGTAAAATGCATAGAGAACGCTGCTGCCCATTCTCTAGTAAGTCCCTTAGTCGCCTTCTACGACACCCACGGGAAGCAATGGGATGGTGTTACTCTTTTACGTCCGGCACCACACGGTACAATATTACATTATTTATTTAATTATACACCGAAAATAGAATATTGCTATTTTTGTTACTTTCTAGGGAAGTTTATATCACGACAAGGCAAAGGATGAGTAACAAAAAGAAAAACACGTAAACTTGCATAGGCACTTATGAAACGTCAGAAGCTAGGTGCACCACTCAGGTTTTAGAACATCTGTTGTCCTAGGTGTGGCATCAGATATAACGTCAGTTACTTAATCTTCTCAACTAGGCGACAGCCGACGATAAACTTTGCATTGAGGAAGCTTATATCATAGAAAAAGGCTATATATACACTGAAATTTATAAATGTGAAGGCACCGGTTGGATTGCATAAAAAACCGGTCTATTAAAGATGATTATTATAAAGATCTTGACAAACAATAAGGGAATCTGAACTACAGGATCTTGTGTAGCCTTTTATACGACGTAAGAGAAGTTTCAAAGAAACTATGGATATATCGTGTCGACGACGATATGTCTAGAAAGGGCTGAACACTGACACGAAATTATCTGTCATTGCTCCATTTTTTACTATAAAAATCCACTAGCACAATAAGTAAACCTTCTCCCCCTTATTACAAAACAAGGTTTTTCTTTAGGTATGGTTTAAACCATCGGGCCTGTTTTTGAAATAAGAACTTAGAACTGAAATAGAATTACAGCTCCTTTTCCAAAACTGACAATTTAGCACAGGACCAACTTGTCAGTTTTGTAAAAGGAGCTGTATTTCGATTTCAGTTAGGTTCTTTTTTTTAAAACAGGCTCGAAGGTTTAAACCATACCTAAAGAAAAACCTTGTTCTGTAATAAGGGGGATTGTGTTTTGGTGGTAATTTTATTCTAGGTGCATTGTCTTCTATACTCTTCTATACCTTGAAGGGATCCGTAGCAGCAAGTAACACAATACGATTTATTACGTATTAAAAAAAAATCACTTACTAGATCTCATTCAAACCAATTTTCGGTGGAAGTTTACATGGTAATGTACATCATATGTTTTTTTTTGTTTTATCATTCTCTTATTTTAGAAGTTACAGGGGGGAGGTGTACATTTTACCACTTTGGAAGTGTCTCTCGCGCAAACTATTCAGTTTAGATTTTTTTTTATTAGAAACCTCAATATCATTTTTGAAGACCAATCCATAGATATCCCACACGTATGGGTTTGATGTTTTTTTTTTGTGTTTCAGTTCTAAGTATGGGGGACCCCCAAAATTTATTGTTTTCTTTCTATTTTTGTGTGAAAATCTTAATGCGGTTCACAGAATACATCTAAGTACTTACCAAGTTTCAAAAGCATAGTTGTTATAGTTTCGGAAAAAGTGGTTGTGACATACGGACGGACGGACAGACAGACAGAAAGATAGACATGACGAATTCATAAGGGTTCCGTTTTTTGCCATTTGGCTACGGAACCCTAAAAAGAGGAAAGATTTGTCACATATAATTGTATAAGTAATGTATAAAAAAAGTTCTAATCCATTTATCTCAATACGAAACTATCTTTTGGAATGGGCGACTAGAATCAATTATATTTTTGCTAATTTAATGTTTATGTTCAGGTCCAAAAGTACCTATTATGTGCCTATTTAAAATAAATGCCTGAATTTGACTTTATGGAACAGGAACACGCAGCACTTGCCTGAAAGAGGAGATGATAAATGTGAAAATTCCTAGGTAAGTCTCAGATGAATTGCCGTATGACTTGATAAAGTGTTTTGTAAATAGACAACGGAATTCTTCAGAGGAAGTTAGAATATCAACAGCGATTGCTAATATCTTAAGTATTTATGGATATTCAAAAAAAGAGTGTCTCTTGTCTAGCTTACGCGTTTAAACTCAACTAGTTACTTATTACATCGTTCACCTTTTAAGTTAAAATCTACAACGTAGACGGTAGAAAAAAACAAAATCTTATATTGTTATCGCGTTATAAATACTTAAGCTTGATTATTTTCTTCATCACAAGATTACTTGACCAGCATCTTCGTCCACAGGGAAATCTGATTAATGAACTAGTTGGTTATTCGTGAACCCGACGCTGCTTGTTTACTTATGTGAGACCTATATGAGATAACCTTCAATAATTTAACAAAAGAAAGTTAGCTTTGAACATTGATTCCCATAGAATGTTAAAACTGAACTAAAAGTCAGCTAAGTTCTTGTAGTATTTTTCTCTTAAGCCCTAGTTACAGAAACCATCTTCTTCTTCCAAACGAAGTACCAGGCGCACAGAGATCCTAACAGTTCAATTCGATCATAAAAAGATTAAAGCAATCAAAAGTCAAAGTACCAAGTACTATCGTGGTATCCCGCGTCGGCGTATGAGTGCATTACCCGATGCGTTTCGGCGGCGGGTCATTGACCTTACTGTGTAATTTTTTTATGATACTAGCTTGGGACTCGTTTGTATGTGACCTCGGAAATAGATTGTGAGTTTTTTTTTGTGTTCGCTGAAGTAGAGCGATGTGTGTGTGTGTGACATAATATACACACACGTGGATAAACTTACATACGCACGCATTTTGTTAGAATAACTTTTCTAGGGAAACGGGATTTATTTTACGAAATCTATCTAACTTCTTGTTTTTTTTTTTTAAGTCTGTCAAGCATGATTTTTGGGAATGGAAACCATGGAAAAAATATTTACAACAATTTGAGTGGTGGCTGTAAAAGTAACAGGGACGCATAAGTTCAAAGAAAGTATCTTCTTATGCATATGATTATGGTACCAGAAGATACTGTAGAAACACTAGGAGTGCACAGACAGAGCCCGACTCAGCAGCCAAAGCTGAAAATATACCAGTCTAATACCTTATATAAGATGTACCAGGAGCATATAAGTAAGAAAGGACCGGGAATTGATACAAATCTATCGCATGCATCATAGTCATACATTTCCGCCATTCTACTCCCACAACCCGAGTGGAAAAGTAAGCAATTGATAACATCTGTTTGGCTTTCATTTCATAAAAATATGGTATATGTTAAAACAGTAAATACATAAAATACTTATTTTTGTTTAAAAATAAACTAGTCACAAAACGTAATATAAATAGATCATCGTATGCATAATTTAAAACGTAAGCAAAGCGAGCAAGCATTATTTTTGTGTCAATGCATTCAACTGTTCATCGCACAATAAAGTAAACTTTTAGAAATGGAGTCGGTAATGTGCGGTATCTCAGCTGCGACTCGAAAGACCACGTGAAATTAAAGAACCAATCTGATGTTTTATTGACCAGAAAGTCTTATTAGAAAACGAGGAAGTATGATGCCATAGAAGTGGAAAAGTTAATAATATAGAATGGGCACCGTCAGCTACTTTTAAGATGGTATTTAGTACTATAATCAGAAAACCGAGAGCTGGAAGAAAATTCAATATTTTTTCCACCAAAGAACTCGGTCACAATTCAAGGTCAATAGGAGTTTAACGTATAAAATAAAATAAATTGAAATGCAGTAGTGGAGTTGGTAATCACCATAGAAAGTATGTTAAGAGTACCAATGCAATTCCACTAGGAGACTATGAAAGACAAGATGCAGATCATAATGCATTTCTTAAAATAAACAGAAACACGCCGCGGACCACGCTACAATTCTTACAAAACATTACGTTACTTCAATAATGACATTGGCTGCACGCGCATTCGCGTGACGCTGCCTACATCCAGTTCGATGCAAGTGCGATGCACGCTGACGTAACAGAATCCCAAATGTGGGCCAAATTAATAAAAAAACATGGCCACGCCCACTACGGTAGCTCACGCACACGAGCTCGCAGTGAAAGTGCGTTGGACCGGCGCTTGCGCCGCTCAAAGCGAGCCGATTGTCATTTTAAATGCGGCCGTCGAAGCGGACACACGGCTGATAATTACGTTATGATTTGAGAGGTCAATGTTTTGGGGGAACAGAAGTATGCTGCTCAAATTATGTAATGGCTGTTTAATACGTTACCTAACAAACTTGAATTTGTAACTAGCACGCTTAACACTTTTATTTTTTTAAATTCGTGTTAAGCATAAAGCTATTTTTAATTAAATACATTTTGATTAAGAACCGAAAACAATGACTATCGGTTTTAGAAATATCGAGTAATCCCAATCACAAAAAGTGAACAATTTTATATTTATGACACACAAAAGACGACTATAAAATACTACGTTACAAATACTATGATTCACTTATAAATTATTTCAAAAGATCTACTATCCAATGACAAATTCCACAAAAATCATTGATTGATAAGATATCAATGAACGAGACAAAAACAAAGTATTTATCGAATCGACTGCATTTATTGTAGTCTATTGTTATGTTTCCTTTACAATTGCCATCATGAATATCCACTGATATACCATATTAATTCTCAGTACGGTATTGGGCCCTAACGGCTCAACAATTTAATGTATAATGTTTAAAAGGAACATTAAAATGAGCTATCATTGAGCTCATAGGATTCCCATTAGCAAAATGAGGAGCAAGTTTTCGAATTACGAATTTGTAAGCATACATAGACAAGTAAGTATTCATTGGATTGGACAAGTCCACTCAACTGTGTGGTTCTTTCCTCAAAAGACCATTTCACACCAATCCACATGGTCTTCACATGATCTGACCAAGATTATGTCTGGACTTTAAAAGAGACTGTGACCTCTGAGTTTGTTTCGGTCTTTCTTTTCAGAGTAGTCAGATAGGAAATCCTCATCTAGTTTAAAAAAAATATGATTGGTGTGTAAAAGTGTCTTACAAAAATAAAATAATTTATTCTTCATAATTAAAGCCTAAGAAGTCATAAATATAAGGGTGAATGTGATTAACAAAGAAATCGGAAGAAAAAATCATGAGTATCATAAAACCAAATAGATTCACAGATTTACAGTATTTTTAATGGAGCACTTGTTAGCAGAATCGTACCAGTTTGTATGCCAATATAAATAGTAGTTAAAGTAATCTCTAAGATAAGCACCAAAGATGGGACTCATACGAGCAATGACTAATTTTTTTTCTCATGGAATGCGTTTGATAAACAAGACAGTTGATTGAAAATAATTTCCACAAGTTACTTGGCAGGTTTAATTTTATTTTCATACCAAAGAAGAAATACGGCTTACATACCTACATACTATTTATCAAGTCTATTGGAAAAGTAGGTATTATTAAACGACCTTAACACTGGGAGATCATAGCAAAGATGAAACTAATTCATTGAAGAATAGTTAAACACGCGTAGTAAAAAAGGAGCCTACCTTTTTAACATTACTACTACGAAGCTATATACTCCTAGTACATGACATTCGCCAAGAGCAAGCGCTTTTTTTTGTCTAACCTATCGTGTCGATTGTGTAGTTTTCTACCTATCGGTTTTTCGATTTTATTAATAACTAGCACTTCGCTCGCGACGTCGTCCGAATACATATCGTGTTTTCCGCTACAAACTTTAACACCCCTTAATACAAAATCTTTATGATTTACTTAGTTAAGTATTCGTGACAAGTTTATTGACTTAAGGAATTTGATTTTTCACACAAACGAAAACTCCCTTTTCACCCCTTTTAGGTCCAATGTCTAAAAAACCCTTCTTAGTGCTCCCCTATATTATAAAAGTAAGCCGTATGCAAAATATCACTTTTCACTATCCCGGTAGTTTCGGCTGTGCGATGATATGTCAGTCAGTTTCTCCTTTTATGCTTATAGCTGACTCAACCAACGCGACGTTGGCCAGCCCCTGAATCTTGAGTTCATACAAACATCCGTTCAGTCTTTCAGAATTTAAACAACATCCAGAAACCTAATTCAGACCAGACTTTCAAGTTTTTGAAAACCATTTTTTTGCGAACTTTAATATAAAGAGTTCCTTCGTGATTCCTAAATATAAAATGTCTAGTAAGTCGTATTGGTCTATCTAAGTACTTTCCTTTAATATTAATTTATTTTCTTTTACTATTACTTATTTCTCTATTGGTCCTTCCATACGCAATCTACCTTTACTCACTAAACCCAAATATCTATCGGCGATCTATCAGATATGTTTGTTTGTTTGTTTAGCGATTTGATAACGAATGTATGTCATTATTATCACTGCGTGCCCTAAATACTCAACTAGCTATGAATGAGTGTGTACTTAGAGTTGGAGTAAGGTTTTTCAAATTGTTGTCGAAGTAAATAACGCTGAAGAGTCTTGCTCTTTTCAAGATAGTAAGCAGGCAGATACACACGCACACAAATACAATATAGCGTTTAGGAGACAAATTGACTTGATATAAATGTAAAGATATGTTTTATCTTAGCTTAAAAGAAATTTGTTTCTAAATAGTTCAATATTAGTTCCTTTGATTCTAGGAAATACCGTAAAAATGTCAGCCGAGTCACAAACAAAAGTCAGACATGCGCAGAGTTCTAATGAAGTGGTAATTGTATCACTTACAAAACAAAAATTGTCTAAAACCAACAAATATTCATTTTATAAATGAACACCAATCGTTAAAAATGCTTGTTTATTTAAAGAACTCTTTTCATACCCAAGCGCAAGCTAGAACAAACCCTTCATCTAGATTACATACTAAAAAAATAATGAGGAAGATTTCAATCATAAAAGAAGTGAAACATAATTTGATACAAAATTGTATTAGATTAACTCATAGAAATGATCTAATGATGTTACAATAATTATGAACACCTGTTTGGTCAAAATTTCCTCCGGCATTAATTGTTTCCTAAATTTGGAACGAATACCAAAGGTTCTATTGTTTTTAAAATGTTCGCTAAATTTTCTTAAACGTGGGCAACCCATACTAAGACTCCACAGCGAAAAACATGTGACCTGCTTGGGCAACGTGGTCCTCAGCACCAAACAATGGCTCGTGACTTTCAATGTGCAAAAAAATGTGGCTAAAAGAAAAATATACTTTCTGGATAACAAAACGAAACCCACCAAAAAGTTTTGAAGTAAAAATGGCAAAATATTTATTATATTGCTGAAATTCTTTCGTTAAAACATTGGTTGAGAAAGATTTATAGTACAATAGCTTCTGCACGCGACTTCGCCCGTGTGGATGTTGGAACGTGCGACGGGACGAAAAGTTGCCTTTGTCCTTCCCCACAATCAAACCTCTGTACACACGGCTACACATCAAGCTATACATTTCCAATTTATGCTAATCTCGCATTGTATAGGAGCTCCGTATAGTGCGAGATCAGCATAAACTGGAAATTCTTAGCTTGATGTGTAGCCGTGTATACTTGCCAAATTTTATCCATGTAACATAGAGATTACTTTCGAGTTTTTTTTTTTTTTTTGTAATGAAGATTTTATTTTAATTATATCTTATTTTGGGGAATATTTTTTTTTTAATCCGTCTATTACTCGTACGAAATGCTTGAAAATTCCTTCTGTTGAAGTTTCGGTAAAAGAAAAATTCGGTATTGAAAATTGACAAATAAATTAATGACATTTTGTAGAATGGACTGAAAGAGAAAAAAACAGTAATTCCATAACGAAAACTCAACAATGAATTTAAAAAAGGAAATCGAGAAATACAAGAAACAAAACAATCACACATTGTGCTGAGCATGCCCATGAAACCGAAAGGGAGACCCAGTACAATATTTTTTTCAGTAAATAAACATACATCATACATTTTCCCATGATTCTTCACCAGAAATCCATCAAAGATCCAAGCAAAGAGCTGGAGAGGCTATTACACAACTGATTTTTATTCCAGTAGAGGTACAATACTAAGTAGGGGAAGAAACTCGATCACGTGACTAACTTTGCGATCAACTTTAAAACAGGTGGTTTGAAACAGGTGGGCGGTTTTTGTGACCTTTTGGATATAAAGAGCATGACAGGTGGCTGATTTGTGAAAAGGGGAAAGAGAAAATATAGTAAAAATAACGGATCGGTTCGTTTGGAGCTATATTTCTATACTCTATAGGTTTAGGTAGATAAATAAAAGTAAACAACAAAAAAAAAACACTTGACTCATAGATGCTATACCTTTTATTTCAAATGTTAAAATCATATTATTTATAGTCATATAATAATAGGATTAGAAGAATCTAATCCTATTTCATTTATTTTGAAATTCTGAATCAGAATCTGATGAACTATCTGTCACATTATAAATCGTTCCGTTGTATCATCAATTATTTTGCTAGCTATAATAACACAATTTAACATAATCGAAACGCACTTGCAAAATCGTAAATGTTTTTGAGGGTGGGAAATCATCAAATAACTGCAGCTTGACAGACTGGAATGGTTGTCTATTCAACTTGGAGAAGTTTGCGCGCTTTTCTCTACACAACTCTTCTACTGCTCTTTCTATTTCACTTCTCACATACAATAAATATGTTCTTGATACTCTAATAATTTGCGTTCTTCCAACAATCTCCTCCTTCACTGTCCTTCTCATACTAATGATTTTGTTCATTCTTCCTTTCATATTAAGTCCATTCTTCCCTGGAATGCTTACTTTCGCGTAAATGCATACCGCATTTAAGCGAAAATTGCGGAGTTATTTTCAAATTACCTCTTTCCCTTAAATTTGTATATTTGTAATAATTTAGGTATATATTATAGTAAACATGTATGTATGTGTATTATAAGTTTATAGCCTATCTATGTTCTTCTATACCAATTTTATTTCTAATTCACTATGTTATATTTTTAATACTTTGTTTTCATTATTAATTCCTCTCAAACACAGCACCTATGATCTTATCTCTTTACCACCTTTGGTTGACTGGTAAAAATGTCTCAGGCATTAAGTACCTTTTTGTACCTTAATGTGTACGAAAAGTTTAAATATATGCAAAATAATTATTAATATATAATGCGCCCTGAAATGTTGGTAAAGAAAAAACCTTACAAAGTAAAGTTTTGGAAGAAATCACGTTGACGTCTCTCTCGTGCGACCCCGCACGAGAGAGACGTGCATTTTGAACTATTTTATGAAAGTATTGTAAAATATTATTAATTCTGTTTCCAAGTTCTACATTTTTACTTACTACGTGTTACTCGCGGTTTCTTTCGTATCCTACGAACTACTTTATAAATCCGGGTAAAACTGTTCTATGCAGTAATTCTTGTGAGGCATGGTCTTTTAGTCGGTAAATGTGCCTCTTACGCCTTTATTCCTTACGCCTTTAACATTTTTGATTTTTTGTTCCTCTCACAAACACACACCATTCTTAACATCTTCGACAATGATTATCTAACTGCCTCCCTGGTAGGTAATCAAAACGGTCTCTCCGGTTAAACTTGTTTATATATAATAATTGTTAACGTTGCAAAAACTTCTATAAAAATCAAAAGGTTCATTCTCGCGTAACCGTTCCTAAACTCTATCCCCCTTATTACAGAACAAGGTTTTTCTTTAGGTATGGTTTAAACCACCGAGCCTGTTTTTGAAATAAGAACTTAGAACTAACATAGAATTACAGCTCCTTTTACAAAACTGACAATTTAGCACTGGACTAACTTGTCAGTTTTGTAAAAGGAGCTGTATTTCGATTTCAGTTAGGTTCTTATTTAAAAAACAGGCTCGATGGTTTAAACCATACCTAAAGAAAACCTTGTTTTGTAATAAGGGGGTACAGGTTTAGGTAGTTAAATAAAGGTAAACAAATCGTAAAAAGGGTTGTATATAGTGGAATAGTGACTTTTCGGGCAGCATATTTTGTTCATATTTTATTCGCGAGGCGTGTAGTACGTACTCTGTACGTTAAAAATGTTCACCGTGATTCTTTAAATTGACATAACTTTTTATTTATGAACCGATTGACATGAAATAAACACTAAATGTTAAGTGAAGCTTACTACAATATATTAGTGAAAACCGTATCTAAATCGAATAAGCCGTTTCTGATATTAGCGTGCACAAACACACAGACAAACAGACAAACAGACAAAAAAAAAATTAATTACAATTTCGGGTTCGGCATCGATATAATAACAACCCCTGCTACTTTTTTTTATATATTTCCATTGTACAGACACCACTTTTCTACAATTTTATTATATGTATATAGATTTATACGATAGTTTCCTCTTTTAATGATGTATATTAAACTTTATAATTTATTCTTAAACTAGTCTTCCCAGATGTAACTAAGTACTTGAGCACAATTTTTTAGTTAGATTTATTATAATCATATAATAGTTTGTAGTCTACCTATTGTAAAGAGCCCAAAAAGAGAGGTTCCCTAAACCTTTTAGAAAATACAACGAATTCCTAAATTAAAAAGTACAACTGTGATATAATATGGCAACTGAAGTGGCAGGTATTATTACGTTTAGTCGGTTAACCAGACGCCTTTTACACAGGCAACTGAAGGAACACCCGTGGTCCTTGCGTTGCGTTTTAGTCAGTATGACACGAAAGAGTGGGAGAAGTTTTCCCTTTAAATACCATATTTTTGATGTAATTTCTATCGGTGGTACAGTAAATAAATAAGAAAGAATGCTAAGCGAAAACGAAGTAATAGCGACAAGAAATTTAATACGGACGAAGTCGTGGGCTAGTATTAATAATAAAAAAGGGCGAGATACTAGAACTTTACAAACACAAAACGAAATGAAAAGAAAGCTAGCAATATTCTAGAAACAAACAATCATGAAAACAAACCCTACTGCACATGATGCTCACAATAATAAAGGCATGTGGCCTACTGGGAAGTGACCAGTTGATAGGCTATCGCATCCAATCTCATGACCTATTTTTGTATATTAAGTGGCCTTGAAAGGGCTCGGAGTCAATTGCGTTAGCACTACGAACTCTCTTGGAGCTACTGTAAAACACGACGTGGTATATAATAAAAGCAGTGCATCAAGCAACAGTCTTATTTATAAAGATTTTTTTGTTTTGAGAATGGGGAAATCATCAAATATTTCTCCCACTCTGGGTGGAGCAAGACTCGACAAGAGTCGACAGGAGTGTCAGACTTCTACTGACTAAACCCCACCCGTGTTCCCTTACTTGCTTGTATGCCAGGGGGCACGGTGTCTCTTTCGAACAACCCACACCCCTGGCAGGCATCGGCCCTTGCGGACCCCACTAGTTGGTGCTGTCATCTCTTTGAGGCGCGCATGGCACACAACGTGCCGTCGACCCGGGCTTGGTCCTTACCGGATAGCGCTACCCATTACTCGCCGTCCGCATTAACAAAGGGGTTTGTGTAAGATATAAAATCAAGTGTTTCAAAACAACGCTTTTTTGGGGTTTGATTTTAGTGTTTGGGATTAATAATGCTGAGAAAAGATTTCACGATACGTCTTTTGTTTCTTTTTTCTGTAGATATAACTGTCTGGCAACATTTTGGAGTACTACAAGTTCGTCTCTGCCTAACGCTCTGGGGAATACAAGCGTGATGTTATTTTACATCACAATTTCGATTGCTGTTTTTTCTGCAACGATTGAATTAAAATTTGCATCAGCTGTATTTTTTTCGTCTTGTTCGCCATTTTTTAGATCAATGTTAAATTCAAGATAATATTATTTTAAAGGCTAATTGAAATTCGCGTGTGACAAAGTTATTGTATACTACTGTCCTATCAGTTCTTCCTGTTTGTTATCATTTATCAAATGGTCATTCAAGCGACAAACGTATAATTAGTTCTGAATAATCTGATTTTAACATTGTAATATATTTAGCTAGTTACATTCTGAATAGGCTTCCCCAAATGTTTGTCACTAAGTTCTTAATGAGAATAAAAAAAAAAAAAGTACCAAATATCGAATTTCAGCAGATTTTCATAGAGTCGTACGACAATCTTCAGAAATTCGAGAGAGTTTTGTATTCAATGTATTGAAATACTTGGTCAATTGTACCTGGCAAAAGTCCACCTCTCCTTAAACGATCTTAAATCACGAATTGTCAGGATACTCCACTTTAATTTATTTCGAATAAAAAAATATTCAGTATCTGGACATATCACGATGATCTGTTTTGCTTCAGAATAAAATGCGTTTCATCCTTCAAAAATTCATCATCTTTTCAACATCTTCAACTTCGATTTCTACCTACCCGGCAGAATAAAGGCGTATACAAATATAATCGTGTATGCCGCGTCACAGATTTCCCCGGACATTGCCGAAAACTTTCCAACATGGCCGCCGCTCCTGCGACTGAGCAGCGAGTTATGCAATATCTGAACCATGACATTTTTTAGTCTAGTTTGGGTTTTTTATCGTATTTTTTTTTCTTTTATATACAAATTAATTGATGTTACTCTTTTTTTTAGGTAAAAAAACTAACTTTTATTACAGATTTTGGTCCATAGAAGCCAGATTAATTAAAACAGTTAGGGATTAAAATTATACTGTACCGATAATTTTTAACCAATCCAATCGCCTTCTGTATAAAAAGACGATATGAGGACAGTGAATTTGACACTATTCTTGTTAGACGTCAAAGTAAATTTAATTTAAATTCGAATAAGATATTACTCAGTACTCCTATGTCGTAGGCGATTGCTCGTAAACCAATGGCTTGTCAGTATCTTAAAGGCCTATACATTGGTTAACCTTTAGATTTTAGATAAAACAATGATAGAAAACAGTGTTTTATTTTGGTTAGCGATACTCTATTCCAAAAATAATTGAATAGTACTACTTTTTAGGTAGAAAAATATTTAAAAATTATGAAAAATAGTAGCAAAACAATGAAAACAAATAAAGGCAACATTCTCTTGCATGACATAAGTCGTTCGTCGATCGTTTGACACACATACTGCTGGGTTGCGCAAAGCGGCGCGCGCGCTGGTTGGCACCGGCCCTCTGTTCGGCTTAGCGCATTTTGTAAGTTGGAAACGGATGTCTGGTGGATTCTAGAATCTAAATTGGCTATAAAAAATAATAACTCATTTTTACAGTTTAGAAAAAAAGTTAATTTTTGACCTAATATTTTGTGGGAAGTAATTAGGCTCAGAAATATTTATCTATTAGTAAACAGATAAATCTCTAAGATCTGTTAGTATAGTAATACTGGTACCCTAAATAATTAAGTGACTGAAAGATCACTTTAACTTTGAACTAAATAATAACATTACGTAAACAACAAATAACTAAAAAACGAGACCAGCAATTTACCATTCAACCCATATTCGCACGGTAAAAAAAAAAACTCCTAACATTATGATTTCATACAACATAACATCGTCCAAAACACAAAAGGCATATTAAAACGAAAAAAAGTGAAAGTGAACCACGCACACATGCACACTAGCACGAAACGCGCCTACTACCGTGCGTATACGCACGTAGTGTTAATCTCTAAGTTGATTCATCGAAGTGTAGGTAGACTATTTATTATGTCCACAAAGATATGTTAATACGTACATTTGAATTTGAATAGCTAATGAACAAAGATTATGTGAGAAATCGATCACAGTGCAAACATAATCCGAAAATATCTGTGTGATCCTATGTCTTTTTGGGTCAATATTTTTTATTTCAATATAATTAGCAATTGAAATGGAGTCCCTTGTTTTATTTTAGGGTTTTCACCATTTTAACTGTTCATAAGTTTGATTTACTACGGAACGATTCTACAAATAGGACATGGCGACATATTGTAATTTTATTATAATTAAAATTCAATTTAAATTGGGTAGACAATTCAAGCAGTTCTCGGGGCATCCTTGTTATCCATAAATAACGCTCGATTATAACCGTCTTATTTCATTCAGTACAACATGACATAAAACCTATACAAAAAAAAAACGTTTTGCAGAAAGCGAAACCTCATAAATAGTAGCGAAAGTAGAACCCGTTTTTATTTAGTCTGTCCACGCACGATTATTTTGCTAATCTTTTTATTGATACTTCAATAATCTTTTGTAGCTATACAAAATGTTTTTCGGGTATGCTGACCTACGACAACATTTTTCTTCTTAATATTGCTTGTCATGCACTATAAACTTTGAATTTTTACTACTAAATTCATTTGACACAAATATTGTAACTATTATTTTTCTAAGAACTGGCATGAACACTGGGCTACAACAAACCCGTCTACAAAAAAATCGTTGATACAGCTCATGAATGACTCTATCCTAACTCGATTTGGAAGAAAGTGAAACTAAAGAAGATAAAAAACGGTATGCGGAAGGTCGCGAATCTTAAAAGTACTAGGAATACATGGACTAAGACAAGTTAGAAGAAAGTTTGACTTCGAGAGCCTATCGAAGGATTCTTATTCTCTTTAAAAGCCTGAACCAAAATAAAAACTGAGATTGAATTCATTCCTGAAACAAAATCCCTGATTTATATGGGACATGCATGCTCATGAAAATGTAAACCGAATTAAATAGCATGTTTTATTTATGACTTGAACAGTTTCAGAAGGAAGTATAACTTAAGAACTAAAAAAAATCCTGAAATCATCAAGTAGAGAACCTCTGAACTTTACTTCGCATCATCATTCATTGACCTATCACAGGCCAAATAACGAACGGGGAAGGCTTTGTAGGACAGCAAGCCATGTACTAGGAGCGCATAACGCCAACAGAGTTTCACCGACACCGAACGGAAACCGGTTTGCCAAAATTTTACGCAGAATGAAGTTTAAAGTTAATGCCTCGCAATTAGCATCCACACCTGAATTTGGCTACTAGTGCTCAGTTTCTAAATTTCAAACACATTCAGAACCTCGCGAACTATTGTTCCATAAGCGTGCAAACATAAAATAGTTAAAATCAACAAGTCAAACCGACGGAAGCCATTAAGTAGGGCACGAGAGGCGAAAATTTCAACTTTGACAGTCGAAAAAGTGACTTAATTTGTTCGACAGTAAGGTCCAATTTCCTTGTAGTGATGACGGAGCGGTGAAAATGAAAGTCGCCGTCAGACAACGTTTTGCACAAACGAATTTGAATACTAAATATTTCGATCCGGCACTAAAGAGTTATGCTCCTTTTCCAAGAGGCCTGGCATATTTTTCACGGTATTTCGAGCAATGTAGATATTATATCCTGAAAGATGACACTTCCGGTATGATATGATGATATGTATGTTTCCTACGAAATCCGTATACCACTAGGCGATGACAAAGACAGAATATCCGATGAAAATAAAACATTACGAAGCGAAAATCTGATTTCTCCTAGAGTCTCTGAAATCACATAGCATAAACGCCTAGAGAGACATATGACTTGCAAATCATAAAGAAAGAGCTGGTCCTAATCTCACTAATGAAACTACAACTAGATCATTTAACATAAGTGAAACTAAACGACAGCTAAATCGAAAAAGAGACAATGAAAACAATAACAAAACGAATGTATTTTGTAACCTAGATACTTTCTTAGCAACAGAATTTATTAGCTTCAACGTTAAACGAAAGAGTCGCACCACTATTGTCCTTTTATTCATAAAAACGAATCGCTTAGTCACCAATGGCCAGTATTACTATGAACATGTACGCCCAAAATGATCCTGTACGTAGGTTAGATCATCGTTATCATCTACCTAGCCCTCTCCCAACTATTTTGGGGTTGGTTTCCATTCTAATCAGGGCTTCGTCATCGCCACAAGGAAATAAGTACGTTATAACCGAACAAATTAAGTCACATTTTCTAATCTGATGGCTTTTAATGCCAGAATTTTTCACGAGCCTATGACCTTCACAACCCGGTTACTTGGTGACCCGACACCCCTTGGTCTTAACTGGTTTTCAGTCTTAAGAGCTTCTGACTACCCATAACTATTGACGTCATACGTAAGTTGGATATCACAGCAGTCATCATTGACTGCTGTGATATCTAACTTACGTATGTACTTACAATAGTAGTTGGTAGTTGTGTACGTGTTGTGTATCTCAACGTTAAATAACAACTATTGGTTATATAAACCGTGTCATAAAGGTAGTTAATTAAAAATAGATCGTAATTGAGCTTATTTTACACAATACATAAATAATCAGCACACATTTGACGTCATTGTAGTTTATAAGTCGGTCAATATTAGAAAAACGTGAAATAAGCATACCTTATAACTACATTCGTGTCGAGCAGTTTTAATTACAAAATAATCTAAAATGTTGTAATTCTCATGTTAGGTGAATTGAGGAATAAATTTTAAGTCGTAAAATCTTCCACGATTTGGTATACCTTAAACCAGCAGCAAAAATAATTACTTTAATTAAAACGGATCCCAACACACTTGAATTACTATAGTATAACTAGGTGTAGCGAATCTAATCATCAAATGATACAAAAACCTATACATACAATTTTAAGTATCATATTGATTCAACTTTCCAAATCACGAATAAAGGAGGCCTAGATAAGGTCCCTGAGGGACACCTATAGCTACTGTTACGGACCCGTAGATTTGAATCAATATTCAATGCAACATTGGGAAATGTTGTTAAGACTTTGGGCTACATTTGGCCCCACAATACCTTTAGCAAAAAACCAAATCTAGTCACGCGGAAAATTGATTTTCACACAGAAAATTCACGTGAAGTCTAGCTAGGGTATATATTGTAAGACTATGTACTAGGATATTATAGGTAGTGAGGAACTGAAATTAGAATTCATATTGATCAAAACCGGAATATTAAAATTGGTATAAATTACAACGTTAAATGGTTGAAGGCGTTGTCTTTGTAGAGTTTATGATAATTAATGCACAATTATCAGCTGTCACTTTTGTTTTGAACTGTACCATATTTTTTTTAATTTGGGATTTACTTCCGGGATTTTCCGGAATTTAGAATGCGGAAAAAATTTACAATTCTGGGAAGTGTTGAAGGGTGCGCGTTTTGGGAGCTCTACATATTGTAATTTTTAGCTGATTTGATTCCCGATTTGTCATAGAATTGCAAAAGCAGTGGCCATTTGAACGTAAACGACCAATAAAAAGAATTCATTTACCGGTTTAAAAATGCTATTTTTACGTTATCTTTCAGCAAACATACATACCAAACTTTCCTTCGTATTAGTAACATTTTCAGCGCGTATTATCTGAAATCCTTCGGCCATTGCCATTTCAGTGTAGATAATCTTTTTTGCAAATATTCGCGTTATCATTTATGTAATACCACAAAACGTTATCTATGTAGGGTTAAGGCCATATTTAAAGGAAGTGCGATTATTTTTGTATGCGGTCATATTGACTTTGATTTTGATAAATTCTGGTTCGAAGACTGCAAAGTTACTATAATGTTTCTAGCAATAAAAACACACACAGTTCCACGTTTTTTCATTCCTCTCAGCCTTTTAGAACCCGACAGGAAATTACCTTTCTTTGTATCCTACCAGGCATACAGAAGTTCAAGCGGGTATGTGTGTTTTTGAATTTGAATTTCTGCTTACTGTAATAAACAATTGCATTATGTCTCACGCTGATAATAATCTAATATACGTATATCGTAACCTCATCACATAGACTAACATATGGTCTCTTCGAAAGTGACAGTAACTTCATTTGGTTGCAAAGCGCGTACTAGACACGCGATTCGAGTTAATATTCAACCTTAACCCATGATAGTAAGAGTTAAAATAAATAATTAAAGAGATGCGTGATTTTCGTCACATCGTTAATTGAAAAAAATAAACAAATTAAGTGCTACGTGTGATCCTTTCACTACATTGCAATTAGTCCTTGTCTCCCATAGCGAGATGTTTAGACAAAGATGTTTTATTACGAAAGTTAAAACCTTATTTAAACTTAAATTGGTCTTGAAACGTAAGTTATTATACTTTTTATGACATACTCGATCTATTATTGAAAACCAAGTACCAGGAGTCCATGAATCATAGCTGGCAGCAATAAAGTTAGCAGACTACAGTTAGGAAATATACCGAGCTGTCATAAATCCTACAGAGATTAAAATCCAGTACCCTAGTGCCAAAACCAGAGATCGTAAACTGTACTAAAGTTCAAAGACAACTTCTGAGAACTGATGATACCCTAGTATTACATCGCACGAATATTATGCAAGTGAAAAAGCTGATAAGCATGGATACAGTTAATAATAAAATAAATTAACGGGACTTCAATGAGTGTTAGCAAAACACATAACTTTCACAATGATTCAGATTAAACGTGGCCGTATTATTGAAAAACACATTTATTTCAACGTAACAATTTGTAAACGAACTATTATAAATTGAGATTTGAAAAAAACAATTATGATTGAGAACACGTGAGTAGAAAATCTTAGTAATATATTAGTTGCAGTGCATTCGTAATTCACTATAACATCCTGACTCAAAGGACCTATTTCATGATTGTTGATGAAGTATTTCCTGAACAAATATAAATTATAATTTAAGCTAATCTTCGAATAGAAGAAATCAATATCATTGATGGCTTCTGTCCACATTTGACACACTTTAACATTATTGAGACCGTCAGAGTAATCAATCAATCGATTTCAAAGTAAAACCAATGTAAGACATCGTTTGCAGAAGCCAGCGTTAGTTATCGGTCAACTGTAGGAAAAAAGTCACCTGAGAGATGATTAGCAATCTATCACTTAAGGCTTACACCACATGGGACAATATTGCAACATACAGTTGCAGTAGGCTACGAGCGATCTACACATATTTAACAAAAAAGGTTATCGTAGCTATAAAATATGTATCTGTAGAAATTGAATTTGGAAACAGAACTATATAGGAACACTAACATTAATTCGTAGACGTGAATAAAATAACTAAATTGTGTGATAAGGTAACAGCCTATGATTCACTTCCTAAAATATTTAGTTCTTCCTCAATAGTGAGATAAAAGAATGGTATGTGCGATTAATAATGCAGCGTGAAATTATAGACATTTTTGAAACATGGCTATATGTTTAATAACTAAGTCTTTTAATCCCACTATTACGACTATCTGATATAATGATGTTAAATTATAATTAGGTTGAAAATTGAGATGATTTGAAAGCTAAAACTGTCACAGAAGGTATTTAGGAATAGTTAGTAAATGATGTAATTTTAAATGCAATTGGATATGACTTTTCAAATTATGTTTTCGCAGAAAATTTGTCATGTAATAATGATTAATGGAAGAGAGTATTATGAACCAAAAAATGAATATCATTTAGAATTAGGATATCAGGAAGTTAAAACTGAATTAACCGAAACTCGAATAAAACTTCCTCACGTGAGCATATCAAATAATGAAAGAGTGAATATAAAAAATACTAATGAACACCGCACGCATTTCCAGTTACATTCACAGCAATGCCCCAAATTCAGTCGCTTTACAATCAAAGAAACACTCATACAAACTGAACGACACTTCAGAACTACTACAATAAACAAATTGCGTAACGCTCTCATAAAATACAAAAACCTTTTTCTTTACACCATGTGATTTACGACTTTCCATGCTCCGCACGAAAATAAGCACACACACAATTTTTGTATCGTACACAACACAGGCACGAATGCAGTTGGAACACACGTGTGTGAAATACTCACCTATAATGGTCAAAGTGAATGATCCTGCGCTTGCGGCGCTCCTAGCTGCAGCATCGATCGGCACAGCTCGGTGATCTCCGGGTGGTTCAGGTTGATCAGATGCACGTACATCTGCTTGTGCAGGCTCAGTTCCCCTGACACCGCCTCCAGCCTCTTTAGTAATACATCTTTCTCCCTGAGGAGTGTCTTCACCTTTTCCTCCACTTCCCGGGAACGTACTTTTGCCTTTTCGCGAGACTTCCTCACTGCTATGTTGTTCCGCTCGCGTCGCCTTCTGTACTCATCTGTACCTTTGTCTAACACTTTTCCTGATGACGAGCGTCGCGGAGGAGCAGTCTTGTGTTTCAGTAGCGGAGGGAGGAGAGGTGCTCCTAGGGGCGGTAGCGGTGTAAATCCGCCACCGTAAGGCCCACTGACACCGACAGTCGGCTGAGGATTATATTGGCCAGTATATTGCGCACATGACACCGATCTTCGATAATCATGGGGCTCGGGAGGCTCTTCCTTTATAGGAGGTGCCTGCTCGTGCCCCTGGTTTGTCTGAACGGGAGCGTAAGACGCCCCCGAGTGAACCGGTTGTGGCATGTACGCCAATGTGGTCCGATTGTACCTTGGCTGAGGAGATTTGCCACCAGGAAGAATTTCCTGGAATAAGGCCATACTCTCCTCACTTCGGAACTGGTCCTCAATGAGGTGTTGTAAATCCAAACTAATTTCCTGTCCATTGAGCTCGTCTAGGTCCGGAGGCGGGAAAGTCTGTCGTTTATCCTCTACTGTTTTCTTGAGGTCTGGTTGTGGTGGTGGTGGTGGCGCTGCGGCCTGGTCGTACATCTGCGGGGACTCCATACCGCCGCCCGGGCCAATCACGGGCCCAGCGGCGCCGGTAGCCCGTGGCTCCACTTCAAAGCACTGAGAAGCCGTCACTAAAGCACATGCACCGTCAAGTTAAATCCTTTGCGTGTTGCGTTCGCGGTGATCACGTGTAGGTGCGGAGCGGTAGTGGCGCGCGTGCGGGCGCGTCGGCGGTCGGGCGCTAACTGCGGCGCCGCGCCGCCCGCGCAATGCACGCAAGGTTGCCCGGAAGGAAGCGCTGAAGTTGCCGCTGAAAGTTCGCGAGTAAAAGTTTGCGCGGCCGCCTGGCTATTTGGATGTTTACCCTATTGATTTTCGTGTGCTAATATTTTATTTTTAGATTCTATTTTTGGTGTTTTGAGGCGGCATGCGAGATGATACTTGAAAATATTTAAGTATGCCACTTTTATGTGATAAAATTGAAACATGACTGTATTATCTTTACTTTTTTACGTTATTAAAAACCTGGGTATCAAAATTACTACGTTTAACTTTATTCCTATAAGCTCATGCTGCAAAATGTTTAGAACGAATCCATCGTTATAGTGGTTAGCAAGAGTCATTAATTAGGATAAGTTAAAACGACTGCACTTAATAGGGAAAGCAATTGTATAATTACTGTTGCACTTTGAAGATAACTTAATTAGTAGAGAGGTAGATAATAATAATGTTATGTTAAATTAGGTAAGTAGATCGTTCATAGGTTATTCTTAAAATACACAAAATTACTACTGCATTACAATATTGCTTTTTATCTTGTAATTTTTTTAAACTCTAATATGTTGAATATGTATTTATATTTTTATCTACTCAAGAGCAATAGGTAACTAGGTGTCTAGGTCTTATTAAAAAGTTTCTTGGGACGATAGGGCCAAAATTTTCATTGCGTGAATTATTTTTACCATTTATTTTGACTTTTCAATGAGTTCCGACAACTTTTGTCTTGTAAGTTGAGTTTCCATGGTTTATATTACACTTAGGTTACTAAGACAGGGACTAAGGTTCATTTAAGGACAATATTTTTAATTTTGTAATGCAAATTTTGTTTATAAAACTTTGAAGTTTTCCAAAACTCTTGGATGTAACCAGTTTTCATAGAACACGAGGTGAACCATCTTGGTTTTTTAATACATTGAGGAAATGTAATTAAATGAAATGAAATTAAATGTTTATTTATGAAGCAGATCAAACAAAACACTTTTACACGTCAATATATTGTTGTTCAATATTTTTAAAACTAGATGGCGCCAGCATTTCCTAGCTGACTGTTCCCTGAGAAGAGAAACTCACTCAACGGGAAACTCCACCGGTATAATTTTTAATTGTATTTTCGTCACGTGGTATTTTTATATGTTCACTAGACATACTTACACTACACAGTTCCGATTTTCTCATCGAATATTAGTATGATCAGAAAACTAATTACGTCACACTACTAGTCAGAATCTAAATTATTTTGAAGCTTATTGCGAATCCATTGCTTTATATGTTCGAAAAAATTGTCTGCTCAGCAACGTTAACAACGCAATGAATGTTGTCGAAGTGTCAAAATTTAAACTATTCCTACTGATATTGTATTACGCAACGACCCTTTTTTTTTGGGTGGGAAATCATCAAATAACTTTTCTCGCTCTTCGTGTCAGACTTTTACTGAATAAAACCCACCCGTGTTCTTTCAGTTGCCTGTGTGCCAGGAGCCACGGTATCTCTTTCGAATAACCCGCACCTTGGGAGGCATCGGCCATTGCGGATCCCATCAGTTGGTGCTGACATCTCTTTGAGGCGTGCGTGGAACACAACGCGCCGTCGACCCGGGCTCGGTCCTTACCGGACAGCGAGCTACCCATTACTCGCCGTCCACAAGCTCGGGCCTACGGTGGCCGGGAATCAGCCTGGGATTCCCAACGCCCACGCAATGACCCCTAAGATAAACAACAAACAATAGTATTTCTGGTGATTTTCCAGAACGACAGCTTAGGAAAATTGTATAACCTTAAAAGAGTAACCAGGACGTTTAATTACTACTCTTCTCCCACAGGAAACGACATCATCATCTGGCTACCCTTTTCCCAAAACGGTTGGGGTCGGCTTCTAGTCTAACCGGATGCAGCTGAATACCAATAAAATACAATATCTTACATAGAGCGACTAGCTATCTAACCTCCATAATCCAGTTATTGAGTAATACGATACCCCTAGGTAAGACTGGTTGCCAGATTTTCGGGCTTCTGACGACCCGTAATGACTGTCAAAGATCCACAAATGGCAGATGGAACCAACAGCTAAACGTGCTTTCCCAGGCATGGGGGGTTTTGTTATGTAAAGATGGTCACCCATCCACGGACCAACCTCGGCAAGCGTAGCTTAACATAATCGCTCGAACCGTGCAGCTGTTATTTTTTATCCACAAACCTCTCTACACAGGAAACGACAATACTCAGGCTAAATTCAGAGTTGTAATTTTGCTACGAGGAAATAGGTCTTTCTAATCTTGAAACTACAGAACTATCTCACACGCTCCTGCTATCCCAATCTTGGGTCAAAATCACCCAACAATCGATTGACCACGTTCCATTGATTGTCACATCTCGATGATATTAATCGGTTGCGTAGATATCGTTGTTCGTGCCGATAGCTGCGTTCTGCTGGAATCGTCATCACGTGTCTAATGTTACATGTGCAACGGTTCACGAGAATCTGTTTTAATTGATAAAGGAATTACAAAATTCCCGAGAAAAAAAATTACTATCTATTGTACGCGCCATCTGAGTTCGTTATCTGTGAAGGAGCTCGCCCGGAGAAAATCTACTGCTAAAGAAAGAATTACGAAATAAAAAATGTCTATTCTCTTGTGCAGAATAGATAGTTTTTTTTTTAAGACACATCAAATACATAAAATGACCAAAAGCTACGAGGCTTTTGGCTATTTTGTGTATTCACAAATAAAAACAAAAATAGAAAATAAAAATTCAAAGGTTTTATAATATTGTCTATCGCTTGATCATCACTATCGTCATCATTTCAAAGAAAGACGTCCACTGCTGGGCATAGGGTCCCAACACTACGTCTTCCATTAAGCGGTCACCACTCCAGAACCTTTTGGCCCCATTGGTAGTGGGCAGGGCACATTGCTCAAAGAACAGATGGTTCTACGAGCAATGTGCTCTCTTCATTTCTGATTCGATCATTTAGGAAAACTCCAAGCAATTGCAACTTCCTCTCCGTTGCTTTTTGGTTGTTTTTCAGTCATCTAATAGGGGCTATCGTAAGCGACCAAGTTTCAGTGCCATATAATTATCATCACTGGCAACACGCACTGGTCAAAGACTTTCATCTTGAGGCACTGCGGTATGTGGGACGAGAAGATATTGCGAAGCTTTCCGAACGCTGCCCAGCCGAGTCGGATTTGACGATTTACCTCTTGATTTTACCTTACTGGACAGTTTGTCCCTAGGTACTTAGAGTGTAGACCCTCCGATCTTCATGAGGGTGGGTGTTTTTTTTTTCTTTGAGCATGGGATATCATTAAATAACTTCTCCCGCCCTGGATGGAGCAGGAGGGCGTGTCAGTGTCTTTTACTGACTAAAACCCGACCGTGTTCTTTTAGTTGCCTGTGTGCCAGGGGCGGCGGTATCTCTTTCGAACAACCCGTACCCCTGGCAGAGGTTGGGTGTTACATGGGCATTTCACATGACCTTCGTTTGATCCATGTTCATTTTAAGACCTACTCTTTCGGAAGGTCTACTGAGGTCATCGAACGTGGTACTTGATATAGATAGATGTACAGAATACAATTTTTTATGTACCATAAAAATTACAAATATACAGGGTAGCAGGATCATCGACGCGCAACCTATTACCAAGGATTTGGTACCTGTTCCGAAAGTCCCTGCGTTGAAATTTTTCGTTGGTTATTGAAGTCTCAGGTACGGTTAAGTCGCATGTAATAATGCGACCCGTGTGGTGTCCGGGCGTAAAACAATAGCACCATCCCATTTCTTCCCGTGGGTGTCGTAGGAGGCGACTAAGGGACTTACTAGAGAATGGGCAGCGGCGTTCTCTATGCATTTTACCACCATACTGCGATCGCCAACCCGCCTGCCAAGCGTGGCGATTATGGCAAACCCCCCCTTTGCGGGAGGCCTATGTCCAGCCGTCCAGTGTACATCTTTCGGCTGAAATGATGATGATGATGATGAATAATGCGACTGCCTCAAAGAGATGTCAGCATCAACTGGTGGGGTTCGAAAGGATCGATCCCTGCCAGGGGTGCGGGTTGACGAAACAGATATCGTGGCCCCTGGCACACAGGCAACTGAAGGAACACGGGTGGGTTTTAGTCATTAAAATTCTGACACGCCCTCCTGCTCCACCCAGCGCGAGAAAAGTTATTTTACGATTTCCCAGCCTAGAAAAAAAAAGCGGCCAAGTGCCAGTCGGACTTGCCCATGAAGGGTTCCATAGCAGCAAGTAACATACTAGGATTAATGACGTATTAAAAAAAACTACTTACTAGATCTCGTTCAAACCATTTTTTGGTGGAATTTTACATGGTAATACCATGTACATCATACATTTTTTTTAGTTTTATCATTCTTTTATTTTAAAAGTTACAGGGGGGGGGACACATTTTACCATGTTGGAAGTGTCTCTCGCGCAAACTATTCAGTATAGAAAAAAATTATATCAGAAACCTCAATATAATTTTTGAAGACCTATCCATAGATATCCCACACGAATGGGTTTGATGAAAAAAAAAAAAATTGTCTCAGTTCTAAGTATGGGAACCCCCAATTTTTTTTTTTCTATTTTTGTGTGAAAAATGCGGTTCACAGAATACATCTACTTACTAAGTTTCAACAGCATAGTTCTTACAGTTTTGGAAAAAAGTGGCTGTGACATACGGACGGACAGACAGATAGACGTGATAAATCCGTTCCGTTTTTTGCCGTTTGGCTACGGAACCCTAAAAACATAACTAACGAAAGTTGTACCCATGGTACACCCAACGTTTTGCCTTACCATTCGGTGATAACAGGTGTGATGTTATTATTATTTCTGTTTAAAGTAAAATGTTTATTCACAGCCACATGTGTTGCTTGACCTAGTACATTACTGCTGATTGTAGCACATATTTACTTTATGCAAATGGTGCAAAATTTGACATTTATTCGCGAAAATATAATAAAGCTACTTAATTGTTAATGAGCTGTAAGTTACTCAGATTACAAACATACGGTACGGCGTAATTTTGCTTCAGAATTAATTAAAAAATATATTATCACGTTTCGAGTCAACCGAAAATGCTTAAATGAAATAAATGGAAGCGATCTTAAGTTTACGGTACGGTGTGGGGCCGGACGTAAAAGAATAGCACCATCCCATTTCTTCCTGTGGGTTTCGTGGAAGGCGACTAAGGAACTTACTAAAGAATTGGCAGCAGCGTTCTCTATGCATTTTACCACCATACTGCGGTCGCCAACTCGCCTGCCAAGCGTGGCGATTATGGCAAAACCCCTACTTTTGGGGGAGATCTATGTCCAGCAGTGGACGTCTTTCGGATGAAATGGAATGGATCTTAAGTTTTTTATTGTTGCAAAGTCTTAATGGCTCTGGGATTTCGAGCGTTGGGCTTTGAGTTTGATACCAGCGTCGGTCGGGAAGTACTATGGGAATGAAATGTACTTTTAGAAAATTTCTAATAGCATGCAGTCTGGTGTTTGGATTTGTGATCGGTTATAGACATGGTTATCAACTTGTCATGTATTAAAAATAAAATTCATTTATTTCAGATAACATAATCCATAGGGTCTGACACAAAATAAAAACATAAATTTAAAACAACATCAAAAATAATAAAAATTGAATCAATTCAAAATTAAAAACAAATTCAAGAATTAAAATTACATTCAATTTAAAAATAAAAACAATCAAAATCAAACTTAGAATTAGTATTAAGTGGGGCTTTAAAATAAACATGGAATGTTGGTGTATTATTTTCTGGAAATTTTATGATAATTTATTTTTGCTTGACCATAACAATAAAGTTTATTTAAACAAAAACTATTTATAAGTACTCTTAAACTTATCAAATATTTTTTCTTATTTTTTCTCTTCGTAGTTTTGCCGCTCATTATTTATAGAATCAAGAACAATTTGTTTGCAGAAAATAGAGGTGGTACCGGATATAAGTTGGTGGTTTTTTGCATTCACCAAAACAAATCTCCAGGGTGACCAGTGTCGGATATAATAAGAAACCGATTGATGTTTTCGAGAAAACAAACAGTTAATTTATCAAAGTAAATTTCATTCGAAAAAATCCATCGGTTTGTTACTAAATTTCAGCTTCAATCCGACGACCCTCGTTACTTATTCTTTTGTTGGCTGTACAATCCATATTTTGTGTCTTCAGGGAATCTAAACATTAATCCCTACTTATATTAGAAATGCGAAAGTAACTCTGTCTATTGGTGTGTTACGCTTTCACGCCTAAACCGCTGAACTGAACGTCATGAAATTTGGCAAAGATATAGCCTGGGATATGGGGAAGGACATAGGCTACTTTTTTACGCGATAACCGGAATCCACGCGGGCTGAGCCGCGTGCAAAAGCTAGTATCTAGTATTTTAGTAAACATACAATAATGTTCTAATATTAATTTCAGGTTAAACATATAATGATAGATACTGATCGTGATAAACGTGATATATGTATGTCATCACGTGTCATTGCCGTTCACACAGTACAAACGCAACACAGCAGAAAGTAAAAACTATTCACTAGGCCATTGTCTCCTTACTAACACAATCAGTTTTCTTCTGCGAATCAGAATGTATTGGCTTCGGTATACTTACCGATTTAAAGCAGTATTCAGTTAGCAGACGAGTACTTGAGTGGAGACAGGGAGTCGCCAAACATAGTGATATTGTTTTATTTGCTATTAAATGTCATACAAGGTGTTTGGCAGAACGTTGGACATACGAAAATGGTGGATAGGTGGGGTCATCTGCTACTAACTCAGCCCTAATTCATTTGGCCCTACACCCCTGGATATTTAAAAAAACTTTTTTTTGCTTTCTTCTAGTTTCACCGCTTTCTTAACTTTAAAGTGTAAGTTTTATTAAAAATGGGTAAAACAGGCAAAAAAAATTATAAATCTTTTATGTTGGCAGATTCTTATAAAATTATTTCGTTATTCAGATGTTAGCTAGAAAAAAAGTTATGAGTCCTCAAACTTACAGAAAGATGTAAAAATACTTAAATCTCAATTTCAACTTGCATTTAAAAAAATACTCAGGGGGCCAGGGCCAAATAAATTTGGGTTAAGTAAGTAGCAGATGACCCCTCCTATATCCACCATTTTCGTATGTTCAACGTTCTGCCAAACACCCTGTATAATATGACATTTCTGCATCTCTGCATCTCCGTCCAGCCGTGGACTGTTGAAGACGGCTTATTTTCTGTATCAAAATAGGCATAAAATAGAATGTGACATCATCGCCACTCTCTGCAGCCATTTATTACAGAGTGTTCAGAAGGCAAATTCTCGTAATTAAAACCGTTCAAAATCTAGTCGCAGTGTCATCTCAGCGACAACCAAATGTCAAAAATGTATGAAAAATTGAGGTATTTTTGACAGATTGACACTGAGATCAGACTGTGAACGTTTTTAAAATTAGTAGAATTGCCCCTCAGGTATAAGCAGACAAAAGGACCCTGCTCGCCGTTCTCATATGGGCAGGAACCAGCCATTTTCTTACTATTATGTTAGGTTCCACATAGTTCTAGGTCACCTCTTCATCAACGGATATTTTTCTCTAATGTTCCCATCGCTAGTACAGCGGCCTCCTATATGTGAGAGGGAGTGGGCCATGATTCATCACGCGGGCCCAGTGCGGGTTGGTAGATGTCAAATGGCTTCGAATTTTTGGGTCTTTGGGTTTTTGGGTGTCCTGTCCGATATTTTCCTTCACCATTTTGAGAGTTGCTGAAGTAGTTGTGTTTCATTTTAAAGAGGGAATTTCAGTAGTGAAATGCCAACCATTCAGGGTAGATGTCACGTTTGTTCAAATTTTCGGTGGCAAGCCCCACCAACCTACTGACCAGCATGTCCTAATTAATGCTGGTGGGTTTGTTGGTTGATGGGGCTTACGGACGGCGAGCAATGTGTAACTCACCGTCCAGTAAGGATCAGGCCAGAGCCGACGGCGCGTTGAATTCGACGCGCACCTCAAAGAGATTTCAGCAATAACTGAAGGCGTCTGCTAGGGCCGATGCCTGCCAGGGTCGCGGATTTATTCGAAAGAGTCACCGTAACCCTAGCACAGGCAACTGAAGGAACACGGGTGGGTTTTAATCAGTGAAAGTCTGACACGCCCTCCAGCTTCGCCCAGAGGAAGAGAAGTCATTTGATGATTTCCCATCCAAAAAAAAGAAGGACATGCTGGTTTCCTCACTGGTATCTAGAGCTGAGGAAGTTTGGTAATAAGTAAACTGGCACCTTTACATACACAAATTAGCATTACACCAACCTACAGCCATTGGTATTTCGATTACGAGTGGTAATCAATAAAGGAACCCAGGTAAGCAGATAAGTGCCTCTTGATTATGGCATTACACATTATTTTATAACTCGCCTAGACAGTTATTTTCCTTGGTACAGCTAGTGCATACTAAAGCCCTAGTAACAGTCCCCCCTCCACTAGGGTGGGGGTGGAGGGGGGTGTGGTGAGCGGCCCGACTGCTGTGACGCAACCCTGCGCCCGCGCAATGTAATGCGTTTGTGGTAGAGTGGCGTACGATCGGAAGTGGAACACGTCTTGAACATTTAATAAAGAATTTATTTATTGAACTAGGTATGAAAAACATCAACTAACTTGTATTACATATTTGAAGCCCCTAAGTTATATTTTTCTTTGCAAAATAAAGTAGGAGGATATAGTGAAAGACATTCGCTATATATAAAGCTGATGATACAACAAGTAAACCTCAGGCTCTTAAAAGTTTAAATCATTCTAGGTCTCCAATGTTCTAAATTGCATGTTTAGAACATTGGAGACCTAGAATGATTTGTAAGCAGCAGAATCAGCGTCAATAGATTTTGTGTTTGGCAAGACAAGTTATTTTATAGCTGATGATGTCGTATTCAGACTACAATTATAAGTACTCATTTCTCTTTTTTTTTTTCAAAAGAAATATAATTTAATCAAACAAGTTTTATTTATATTCTTCAAAAGATATGAACAAATGTTTAATATCGAGATCAAGGATCAGATCAAGCAAAAGACGTCCACTGCTGGCACAGTCCACATACTCGTAAACCTCACTCAAGGGTCGCCAAATAAAATTAATTCCGAGCAAATCTTACAACGGCCAGTTCTCTATATACGAACGTCTCAGTGAATGGGTAAGTAGGCGAGCGACAGCAGAAAGTGGTTGCAGTTACGCAACCGCGCCGGTAACCCAGTCACCGTGCCTTACCAGACGATGGTGCCCACCATCACGACGCGCTAGAGGAGGTGGTAATACCATCCGTGGCTAATATGGACCTAAGGACCACAGTGATGAGATTTCGACCGAGGAAATAGACAAACATATTTGTTTGAGAAGAACTTTTTGGAGTCTGTCTATTGAAATTGGGGTCGATCTTATAGTGTTATGTCACTGCGATCACTAACTTGTTTATTACGCATGTGGCTACAGGAAAACCTTTCTGTAATGGCGGGGAGGTGGTAATGCCATCCGTAGCTAGTTCGATCCCAGAGATGAGACTTCGAGCGAGGAAGTGATATACAGTACTGTATAGTTTTCCCTTGTGGTGACTTTAGAGGATCTTGTCTGTTTTAGTTAGGGACGTATTTAACTGCGATTGTTAACTCGTTTATTACTCATGATGATCATGTTTTTTTTTTTTCCTAAGATATAATTTAGATAATATTATTATGACTGTAAAATCTAGGATATTTAACAGTGTTATAGCGTCAAATACCTGATATTTTGTAGTTTCAATCACACCCAGATACTTCCTTTTTTATAAATAGTCAGATATACAAAGTTAGAGTTGAATTACTGATTGGTATGCCTTTGTCCTTCCCCGGGGTTTAAAGTCCCTATAGATATCTAACAAATTTCATCAAAATTGGTCAAACCGTTTCGAAAATTACCCAGAATAAACAGTCAACAAAATTTGAAAATAGTTTTTTTTTTTTTGCAATTATTATAAGTACCGTACTACATAAACTTTCGTAGGCATTTAGTGAAAAGCAGTTATTTTGACATTACAACCAAACACTTTAGCAACTTTGGTAACTTTTTCAAGATTATTTTTTTGTCTTCATGTATTTTTAATTTGACTGTACAACGCAGTCAGTGTAATATTTGCCAATATCCCTGTTTCTCACCAAAGTGCAGAGTAATGATCACCGTCACGTTCCACTGATGGGAAAGTATTTTTATAAATAGCATCCGTAGGAAGATTATTTTACTTCTGTGAAAGTGTGTGACTCAAGGGCATGACTTGAATTTGGAAGAGATGACGAACATGTTCCAAATTGTTGTCTTTAGCTGGCTGATCATAATTATCGTGATGACGTGATGGTAAGCATATCACCATTTGTATGAAATTCATCTGTGTTTTAAGAAAATTTGGTCAAAATGCTTCGGTATCACTCAACGGTAAATAATACCGGAGTGTTTTCATCTGTTTCACATTTGATGCCTACGTGACCTGTAGCATTTACTTGATATAGCTCTTCGGAATCATGGCGCCTTAGTCCAAGGGTGTCCTCTTTAACGAAAAGTAATCAAGCTAATATCCCTACTAATTATAATATATAAATGCGAAAATAACTCTATCTGTCTGTTCCATTTTCACACCTAAAACACTGAACCGATCGTTATGAAATTTGGCAGAGATATAGCCTGGGATAAGTACTAGATAATGCCCGACAACCGTCATCCACGCAGGCGTAGCCACGGGCAATAGCTAATAAGTTAATAAGTATGTTTCATATTATCAGAAAGATGCAAATAGTTAGAAGCTCGAAACTCGGACAATCAGTCTTACCAAGGGTGTCGTATTGCCCAGTAACTGGGTTGTTGAGTTCAGATAGGCAAAGGATCTATGTAAAATAGAAATGGTATTCAACTGCATCCGGTCAGACAGGAAGCCGAACCTAAATAGGAAAAGTCCAGGTAGATTGATTTATTAACAGAAAGTCCATGTTTATTACTACAAATCTTTTTTGTTTACATATCGTTGTCTCAATAAAGTTTTCTAAAACGATAAATAAAATGAAAGAAATGGTCCTTCTGAACTAAACATCAATATAATATATTAACATTACAGCTTTTTTTTTAATTAAAAATTCTTCTTGCCCAAAAATACTGAAAAATTTACCCGCAGTGGATCGATAGAGGCTACTTTAATTCCATGATATCTATTTGATAAACAATAACCCCCTTATTCATAAACACTGGTTAAAGTTAAGTAATGAGTAGCGTCTGTTTAACCATACATTTTTGAC
The DNA here is from genome assembly GCA_949987655.1 of Polymixis flavicincta. Classification (NCBI taxonomy): domain Eukaryota; kingdom Metazoa; phylum Arthropoda; class Insecta; order Lepidoptera; family Noctuidae; genus Polymixis; species Polymixis flavicincta. Next base: position 22,415,243 of record OX465188.1, on the reverse strand, counting down.
GTTTAAACATCATTTAACTTTAATCATCGTTTATGAATATGGCCATAAATTGACAGAGATTTACATATACGCAGGATGTATTATTTTTCCTTATATCGTCAGCTTGTCCTGAATGATTCATTATTAACTAGTTAAATAAAGACGGATCTTAACAGTTCAGGTTTTTCAATGATTCGTCGTAGCCCCTGTCCGGATACCATCACACGTCAGCAAGTTGTGTAATGGCCAAAAATAATTATAGAAAGTGGTCCTTTAGGGTTTTACCATAACCTTTTTGGAACTTTACACATAAATGTTTACTTACTAAAGGAAGGCGTTAGAAAGGAATGTTAACGATACATATTTGGCTTCGTAACGCAAGACAGATTTTTTATTTTGGGTGGGAAATCATCAAATAACTTCTACCGCTCTGGGTGGAGCAGGAGGGCGTGTCAGACTTTTACTGACTAAAACTCACCCGTGTTCCTTCAGTAGCCTGTATGCCACAGTACCTGTGGTATCTCTTTCGAACAAACCCACACCCCTGGCAGGCATCCCTTGCGGGCCCCATCACGTTTGTGCTGACATCTCTTTGAGGCGCGCGTGGAACACAACGCGCCGTCGACTTGGGCTTGGTCCTTACCGGACAGCGAGCTCTCCCTCATGTGCGCCACCTCCCTCTTCGCGAGCATCACTGCTTCGCTGAAGAAGGTGACGGCTACCCATGCCCTCTCGCTCCGTACCATGGCCTGGACCAGGGACGCAAGACAGATAGCACTAAAAAAAAAAAAAACGGCAGAGTAAATAAGATTCACTTTTAATTTCAGGAACTTGGAAAAAATGCAAGTAATTCAAGAATAGTATGGTACATAAGAAATGGCGAAACGAAAAGAATTGTTCCAGTACACTTAGGAAGAATACAATACAATTCTACAATTTCCGTTTTTACACAAAGTAAAACCGATTCAGGCAAATAATCAATCAGAATAAAAAATTAAGTAAGACATCGAAATAGTTTTAGACAAAAAGAACTTGAATGTAGGTAACCACGCCGGGTACTAGGGCGTCATGAGTCGAACAGCGTTACGCAACCGGCCCACTCTCACTTTCGCGAGCTGAGGCCGCGCCGAGCTTTGAGCCGCCTCGCCCGCCGGTCCTAATATCATCAACAACCTACTGCTGTGCTCTGATCGCCTGGTATTTTACTAACCTCGCAATAATAATAAAAAAAAGTTTGTTAGCGGTTTCATCTCAACAGTTAACTTACCGACAAATTGAACTGTTGGATAATATCGGAACAATTGGCCGACATTCTGAATCAGGCATTGATTTTATTCAATTTATCGTTTCTATCATGGTATTCAATTACATGAAATATTTGGTGCTGTGGTCATTACACGAAATTATTAGATACATTTCAAATTGCCTTCATAGTTAAATTAATGTCAATTAATAACTGTCTCTATTACATTTTCTGTGTGTATTTATACGTTTATGATTAGTCATTATATAGTATACGTCGCGTCTTTTAGTTTTAATGCAAATAAATTGATATCTTCTATAATTTGACAACTTCAAACTGATTATATTAAATCAATATGCCAGCTTTAATAACTTAACTTTAAAGTACTGCAAAGCTTGACAAGTATTCCATGCATTCAATTAATTATAATCGCATCTATGTTATTAATTTTCAATAAAATGTCAGCTTTATAATGTACATTTCCAAATAACGGTTAGTTATTTTTAATACGTAGGTATTAACATTTATTTATGAAACACCTAAACTAATTTCCAAAGTTTTCTTGCTCCTCTTATTATTCTTCAAGCCAACTATTTCAAATATTTATTTTTGTTGAATGTTTCCTTTTCCAGGAATTCTTATTATTTGGATAGACCTGGTTGGTCTTTTTCATCGTACGATGTCAGAATAGTCCTTGAGATATTCCACTATCATGTAGCATTATTGAAAACCCATCTGTACATTTCTGATACGTGGCAAACCGCTAATATCGTCCGAAAATCAATTTTAATTCTGAAATCACATCTTACAATACAACCAATATACATAGGTATCCATTCAAATTTTATGATAGTACACACTTACACAGCAACATGATTCGTTTGAAGCGAAAGTGTGTCATACCTCATACCCACGCTGCGCAGTAGTAGGGATGTGGTATTTCCCACTACCTTAATATTATGAGACAGACGATAGAGGAATTAAATAATGCACTTTGACTTGCCTTTTCTGGTTTTAGCTGAAGTTGTGCCAAGAATAAAGGGACTACACAAAAATGTCGCAATAATGGAAACACGAAAGCACCATTTGCTTGAAATTATAATTGATGGAAAAGGAAAGGAAGATTAAGGAAAAATGGATGGATTGTGTGAGGATGATATGAAAGAAAAAAGAGTAAATGATATGGCACGATTGATAAGGGGAGAATGGAAAAAAAATGTTCCGTCGACCCCAAGTAACTTGGTACAACAGCAGGAAGATGATGAAAGCACACAGGATAAGTGTTTAACCAGTGCGCAAACTGTAACCATAAATGCAATACCTTAGCCGTAAAATGTATGGAACAGCTGATTTTTTTTTTTTTTGTATATCCGACGAAAAATTTCTGCACTGGGGGTCTACAATGATATACTGAATTCATGGTTACAGTTTGCGCACTGGTTAAAACTTATCCTGTATTAGATTTGGTAAAGACAGTTGGGAATAACGATTTCGGGAAGGTGGAAGGAACAGTATGGAACTACATATTGTAAGAAAAGCCTTTGAGATAGGTACTTTTCAAACTTGCTGTTGAAAGTTTTTGTTTTGAACTTTGTTAGCTTTCATTAATCTTTTTTGTGTGGCTGTAGATATTTCTATTCGCATATCTTGCATTAACGAATAAAAGACCACGATAAGCCGTAACTTTAAATGTGAGAGAGCTGGCTCTATGGAAATCTACCAACCTACATCCAATTAGATGACAGTTCCGCTTCTGGGAGAATTATTGGCTATTAGGTTAAGAGCAGGCCATCGATACACTTAATCACCAAAGTGGAGACAGATACTGTGGATTTCGGTAGACGTAGATGTTCAAAATCACGTAATTTCCATAAAGAGAAAAGTTCAAAAACAAACGTTTCTGAATCACCGTATAGGGACAGGTTCTGACTTGTCCAAATGGAAAGTGAAACTTGCATAATATTGAGAAATCTACGTCATGAGCCTTATCTGGTGATTTATGAAAAATGTGCTACTCTGTGGGGCTTTTATTGTGACCCATATTTTGTAAACGATGGGTCAAGAATCACAGCTCTAAATAGTCTTAAAGAAATGGAATGTCGCAGTCTCCTTTTAGTTACGTTAAGTTTTATTCAAGTTCGCCTAAAAGGACCCTTTAGACATTTTAGTTTGTCTTATGATGTCTTTCAGAATTAGCGTTAAATTCCGCCTGAATCTTCTTTGTTGTATGGTGTACTCAAAAACAAAAGATTATGCCTCTATTTCCCGAAGAGAAGAAGACTAAGTAAATTCTTAAATGTTTCGCCAGTACACATATAATTTTCATCTAGTAAAAAGCGTTTCTATAGCCATTAATTCAGTCACCATTGTGGTATAACAAAAGATTTGATGTTTTTATCTGACTTTAGTCAAAGGCAGGATCCGCCAATCAGCAAATCGTCTTTTTATATAAAGCAGATTGTCTTTGTAATGGTTTTCATCACGGGTAGAACCTGGATGAGGGTGAAAAGGACCCTGCTCCCAGCAATGGATCACGTCGAGGTGTAAATGATTATTTTAATGCATCCACCGTTAACCTTCCAGGAGAGGACCTCTCACTCCTCTTCTAAGAAAAGAGAAAGACACTTCATGCAAAAAATGAGGCGAATTTGAATGAACCTCATGTCATTAGGTAGCAATGAATAAAGTTAAATGTGTAGGCAGGATAGTGGGTGTTCTGAGTTAATTGAATAGGCGAACAGTTGGATCGATGAATAAAATGATATCACGTGATATTCTGTCAGGATAAAAAGCGTCTTGTATGTTGATGTTCCTTCAGAATGTAATATCATTTAAGATACAAAGCAGTCTTGTCAGCTCTCTTATATACCAGTACTCCACATGATGCCACTCCTATCTTAGTTCCACAACCCAGTTACGGGGTAACACAATACTCTTTGGAAATACTGGTTGTCAGATTTGCGGGTTGTAAACTAGGTTATTACATTTGAATTTGTTTGAGCCATAGATTTGAACCCAGACAGGCGCTTTACTTTGTGTAAATTATTTCATTACTACTGCTCTCAAAACGGTAGAAGAAACATCGTGAGGAAACCGGCATGTTCTAGAACCAAAAATTCGAAGATATGTGACTTCTATCAAGCCGCACTGGGCCCGCGTGATGGCCCACTCTCACTCACCAAGAGGAAGCCCATATCCCAGCTGTGGGAACATTATAGGCTTATTATGTATGTGTGTGATGTAGTTTGAACACATGAATCTTCGCAAGCCACAATGACTTGTAGATCCGGGATGGATCAGAATTATGAGCCGTAAATGGCGATACACGTTTTCATGGCGTGTATACAATCAGAACAGGAATTGTTCCATTGAAATTTAATTTACTAACGATTTTTATATCTGTGCTAGTTTATCAAATGCTTATCGTCCTACAAGTAGCTATAATTGAGGGAATTGGGTTGCCATTACCATGACAATTGTAGCACATGTTGATTTATGATTTAAAAAGAACCAGATAAAGAATGGTTATGGGGGAAAAGTATTTTTGCTCTGGTAAATGATTTTTTTTTTTGTCATAAGTCTAATCCTTACTAATATGTAGGGTGACTGGTAATTAGTAACCGACATTTAAACACATGATTGTACTCATAATTCTGAACAACTTTTACAATGGGACCAAACCTGAAATCGCGAAAAAAAATCAGCTGTTCCCTTCATTTATGTTCGCATAACTCGTCAAAATGTAGGAAACAGCTGATTTTTGTTTCTCGATTTCGGGTTTGGTCCCATAGTAAAAGTTGTTCATAATGATGAGTACAATCATGTGTTTAAATGTCGGTCACTAATTACCAGTCACCCTATATATATTACCAATAAATGCGAAAGTAACTGTCTGTCTGTCTGTTACGCTTTCACGCCTAAACCCCTGAAGCAATCGTCATGAAATTTGACAAAAATATAGCCTGGGATATGGAGAAGGACATAGGCTACCTTTTTACGCGATAACTGGCATCCACGCGGGCGGAGCCGCGAGCAAACGCTAGTATACTATATGAATTTAGCTGGAACTAACAATGCACCCTGAACAACCCACTGCTAACTAAAGAAAATTAAATCAAAATCGAACTAAGTCATTAGAGTTCAACCATGCAGACAGTGGCATTAGCATACAATATATTTATATGTGACGGATAATTAGTTGGTCAACACTGAACACACTGACCCGCCGTCTCCATTGTCAACGACCTTGGTACTATTCAGATGGGCAATATATGTTAAGACGTAGTAATGATCTGGAGCAATGACATTGCTGTTAAATTCTGCCAGCCTGGTAGCTAAAAGAAAATTGTTTTCATTGGATGCGTCATCTTCAATGTCGACCATATGGTGATTGATACTCTTCTATTTGCTGAATACGCAGTGTTATGTGTGTTTCACCTGAAAAACAATGGTTTTCATTTAACCTATAGCATTCATTGTCATTATTGTTCATCTTGGTAGAACTCACGTAGTACGTAAAGCCTGGAGCAAGTTTGCCATCGCTGTTGCTTTATGCGGTCCTGGTATATGAAAGAAAATGGTTTTCTTCAAAACCAGCAATGTTATCTGAAACGTCTGCAGAGGTGGCAGGTTCATGACTTCCTTATTTTATGTGGATGTTCTTTTCTATCCTTCTGTTTTATTAACCGACTTCAAAAAGAAGGAGGTTATCAATTCGACATGTTTTTTTTTTTTTATGTATGTTCGGGCATAACTCCGTCGTATATAGACAGATTTACAAAATTATTTTTTTGTTCGAAAGGGGTTTGTTCCGAAATGGTCCCATATAAATTTCATATAGATCTGATGATGCGTTTTGGAGACAGACAACGGAACTCTTCAAAACTTTGCAGCAAATCAACCGCGAATGCGGCTATCGCATAAATATGCATTGTTTTGACCCTGAGGATGATGAAATTTCGAATTGGTGTGGCGTAGATAACTAAAAAGTGAAAAATAAAAACTTTTTAAAAAAAAATATCAACCGACTTCCAAAAAAACACTACAAAGTGCAAAATAACTTTAATTTCGGAAGGCGGTGACAAAGAATTAAAATACCTACACGTCCAAAGTCACCGACTTCCGAAATTAAAGTTATTTTGCACTTTGTAGTGTTTTTTTGGAAGTCGGTTGATATTTTTTTGAAAAAAGTTTTTATGTTCTAAAACTCTAATCTTTATCACAAATCATCATTTGCTTGTGGCAGTCTACTCTGGAGTCTTGACATAGGCTAGTCGTTATTAGCCATCAATCAACCTTTCTGCAATCAGTTTATATCCTCGAGAATTTCTCCATGATTTCGCAGCATAACTGACACACTGTATTCACTTATGCGCTCCTAGTATCAGGCCAAAGAAATATCTATATTTATACTACCGAAACAAAATTATAACAACAACAAGAAAAACTATTCTGAGACAAATAAACATTGGACTAACTCAAGAAATTCGCTGCATCCGTGTACCATACAATGTTATCAAACGCACACAGACGCCAAAGGGTATGTGACCTAAAAAATTTAACGAAAAGATGCAAACAATCTTTTTAAGTTTTTATAACAGAGCCGGATTTGGATTTATCAAGAGTGAAAGAGACAGGTGTATAAGATAACAGCAAAACTGTAAGTTAGGGGTCTGTTTTACAGAGTTGGGATTAGAGTTTTATCTACATTCTCACTAGTATATTATGAATGTGGAACTAAATTAGTTGGTTTCTTTGTTCGTTGCGCTTTCACGCTAAAACGGCTGAATTGGATTTGAATGATATTTAGCACACAGATACGCCATGACCTGAGTAAGGGCAGCTTCTTTTTATCCTGCATAGTAGACAAAGTCGCGGGCAACAGCTGGTAATGGATAAATTCAATAGCATCTTGTTTAAAGTTGTAATTCTATCCCAGATAAGGCAATCAGAAGTAATCCTGAAGACGTTAAAAAATATATTGGCATATTTAAAATAAAAATAAAAATTCTAGATCGATCTTTTGACATTTTAATTAAGAATTGGCTGGATGACTATTCATATAAATGTAGTAACATCACCCATGGATTTTAAAATAAATTGAATCTATTTCTTTAAAAAAATAAATTAATTGAATCGAATAAATAACCAGTCAATATATAAAATCATCAAATTCAAATTTTTGGGATTACTATTCTACATAAGGGTGTCTTGTCGGTATTAGCACTTTCCTCCTTACACGCTGTTTTAAAGAAAAATCCTCATAATCAGTGATCCAGCAACCAAGCACACATTTAAAAAAATAAACGTTTGCTAATAGTCTTTTTCCATAATTTCTCACTAGAAATAAAAAACATGAAAAGATACTTAACATCTCTCAAATATCCAAATATCACAGACTTGCATTCACAGGAGATTCCACCAAGAACGCAAAACTCAAATGAGACGATGTTAAAAATGCGCATAACTCAACGAATATCGATAAAAATCTTCAAAGCCGGCCCTGCGTCTTTCTATTAGTATCTGCTCGACCTATTTAAGGGATTGCAACAGAGGGCTACACACACAGACTTACACTTGTGTGTGGTCTCGTGGTAACATAAAACTGTATCTGTGTGCATAGATAGTGCGAAGACGCAGAAGCGAGGTGTCTTTTTTTATTATAATTCGTTAATTATTTAACACTTTGATAAGGTTTTGATGTGATTTCTTTTGGTGTAGTTGTGTTTTGTGATTACAATATTTTGTTAAGCGAAAACTTGTTTTGCGATAACGTAATTTTTGTAAGAGATTTCTGCATGCATAATCAGCCTATAATGTTCCCACTGCTGGGAGACAATCCTCTCCTCGATGAGAAGGTGTGGGCCATAATCTACCACGTGGTACCAGTGCGGGTTGGTTGATGGCTTCGAATTTTTGGTTTTAGGACAAGCGGTTTCCTCAAGATTTTTTCCTTCATCATCATCATCATTTCAGCCAAAAAACGTCCACTGCTGGACATAGGCCTCCCCCGAAAGGAGCGTTTTGCCATAATCGCCACGCTTGGCAGGCGGGTTGACGATCGCAGTATGGTTGTAAAATGCATAGAGAACGCTGCTGCCCATTCTCTAGTAAGTCCCTTAGTCGCCTTCTACGACACCCACAGGAAGAAATGGGGTGGTGCTATTCTTTTACGTCCAACACCACAAGGTATTTTTCCTTCACCGTTTTCTAAAAACTTCTGCACTTCCTAGAAATTATGTTGTAAGAAATTACTTTGGATGAGCGTTAGCAAAAGTTCCATAAAGACTAAAATCTAAGTTAGACAAAAGCTAGTGAAGAAAATACAATGCAAAAAACTGGCAGTATGCAACTGAATTTTTGTGTTTTCCTATATAATACTTATTTATATTTCCAAAATTGTATCTGTAACATATATAATTTTCTTCAGTTTCTTCTCAGTTAACCTTGCCTTAGTAGACAACTACGAGATAATAATGTAATACCTAAACAATATCATGTCATAGCTGAGTGATTGTTTATATAATGTTTGTTTACGTGTAATTACGGACAAATATGTGAACTATGATTCAACGTTCAGGCTTTGGTATACTGTAGGATGTTTTTCGCTTGCACCTCCTGATGATGCAAGGATGATGTTTCTTGCTTGTTCTTCACCTCCATTTTTTCATATCGAGGTGCGATTAATTTGCTGAGTATTTTGGTACGCCTGTTAGTAACATCATTTAATTGTAGTGTCTGTTCCAATTAATTCATCTGCTTTATTTTTGTTAATGTTTTACAAGAGTTATTGCTTAGAAATGTAGCCATAATACACATTATATTAGGTACTGCATTTCAAAAGAAAACTTTACAGAACACTGAACAAGGCGTAGCTCGCCTTGTTCAGTGTTCTGTAAAGTTATTCTTTGTTGACCTTATTCAACTACAATACTGCAATTTCAATTTACTATAATCAACGTAAAATGTTCCCACTGTTGGGACAAAGGCCTCCACTCTGTGAGAGTGGGCCACCACGCGGGCCCAGTGAAGGTTGGTAAATGTCACATGTCTTTGAATTTTTGGTTCTAGGATATGCCAGTTTCCACACAATGTTTTTCTTCCCCGTTTTGAGAGCAGTACTGGATAATAATTTACACAAAGTAAAGCGCCTATCTGGGTTTGAACCTACGACCTACAGCTCGTAAGTCGCCGCCATTACCACTGGGCCATCACTGCTCCTTAAATTTTTATCCAGTACGCAAACTGTAACCACGAATTCTGCATATTATTCTAGACCGTAGCGTAGAAATTTTTCGTAAGTTATACAAAAAAAAATCTGCTGTTCCATACTTTTTTACCGCGTAGGTGTTGCACTTTTCTATGAAACAGCAGATTTTTTTTGGTATAACCGACGAAAAGTTTCTACGCTAGGGGGGTCTAGAATGATATGCTGAATTCATGGTTACAGTTTACGCACTGGACAAAAATATATACTATGTATATCGTAAAGCATACTGATCCAAAATTCCACGGGAGTCGCAAATGTGTGAACTAGATTTATTGACCATTAATTTGACATAAACGCATTTACATTATCACCACTATTTATGTTTCATCACATAATTAATTTTACACATAATTTAGTATCATGACAACCAAACCCAAGTTTCTTCACGAACAGTAAAATCAGGCCATTTTTAGGGTTCCGTGGTCTACAAGGAACCTTATAGTTTCGCCATGTCCGTCCACCCGTCCAACACGACGATAAAAAGTCATCGTAAGGAGCGTTTTAGCGGTAAATTCAAAACAACGAAAAATAAATTTGGTATAGATCGTTTTGAATTGAGAAAATGGATATAAATCAATTTACTCTTATTTTTCTGTTACATATTTCGTCCCAATCTTCAAATTAGAATATTTTTTAATAAATTGGAAAATACCCTATTTAGCTCAGAAACTCCTTGTTCTAAGTAAGCTGTAATTTGACATGAAAATACGTATAACTCACGCCGACAAAGTAGTAAAATAAAAATATTGCGGGCTTTTAAACCGACTTAAAAAAGGAGGTTATCAATTTGACATGTGTTTTTATACAATTTTTCGATTAAGGAGACCGTTTGTGAAATATTAAACATTAAAGTGCTAATATTGGTTAAAGTGTCCCCCCGTCGGCTAAATGGCTGTTTTTGGAAAAAAATAAACAATTTAAAAATAAAAATATAGGTAACAGCTTAGAAGGCTTTACATAAGTGTACAAGTAATATTCGACCAACATGCATTTCGAGTTGGAATGTATGGCAGAAAATGTTATTCCACAACAATGTTAAGTTTTTTCTTGGGTTTCGTTCATCCCAACTACGGAACCCTTCATTGTGCGTGGGCCGACACATACTTGGCCCGCCTTTTTTACGGGGCTCACTGATAAATAAAAGTTTGTAATCTAGCTGTCGGTAATGTTTTAAATAACTCAAGTTTTCTCATCCTTTACTTTTACCTGAATAATTAACTACTTCCGAACCGTCAACATTGACGTCATAATAGGAGTTGAGTGCTTCTATGAACTCTAAGTTTGTGCCGGTAGAGTTTACTTTGCCGAAACAGATCTCATGAGAGATACATAAACCCGCAGGGCAGCATGTAGCGAGCTATTGGACTTCACCGACCTCGCGGACCCTATATCCTGCTATAAGTCTTGTTCTTCATCTCTGGCTTTCCCCTATTGACCAGTTGTAGTGAACACGGACAAGGAACAGAGCTCCCACCTCTTTCCTGCCTTTATTGGCCTGTTGGAGTGGAGATTGGCAAGAGCAAACGTGTTCTTAGGAAGGGGTCCACTACTGCTGGTAGGGATCTTGACCGTACTTCCGGGATTGTCTTGGGCCCTATCCTATGCCACAAAACTTTAACCCTATGTATATAAAATAAAAGACTGACTTACTCATCAACGCCCAGCCCAAATCCTTGGACCTAGAAAGATGAAATTTTGCACAGATGTTCCCTTTATAATGTAGACAAGGAATAAGGAAGTATTTTTCGAAATTCAACCCCTAAAGGAGTTAAATAGGGGATGAAAGTTCCGGGCGGGCGAAGCCGCTGGCAAAAGCTTCAAATCAACATAAGTTTAAAATCGGAATAAAGTTATTCGAAGTTTAAACTTATGAAAATGTATGGATAATCCCTTGTTATTCCTGGTATAACTTTATTCCGTGTTCATATTCATATTAGGTCTTTACCTATGAAATTGCCGTTCTGCAGTACTGGCCATTTCAAATCAAAATAATTTTTGTTTGGCTAAGAATTCTAATTTCAAATTAATTTTATTTTAAAAACATGGATTTTTTTTTCTAAAAGTAGTCATTTCTTTATTGATTAGTGTTACATTTTCATCGCATTTCAATCTTTTTCGTCATCATGGATACGTTAAAAATTCGAGTAATTATGGAATATGAGTACCTTCGTGGCAGCAACGCGGCACAAGCGGCACGCAACATCAACGACGTTTACGGAGCTAACACTACAAACCAACGCACCACCTGTTATTGGTTTGCTCGCTTCCGTTCTGGAAATTTCGACCTGAAAAATGAACCTCGCGGTCGTCCGAAGACTTTGGTCGACAATGACGAATTAAAGGCGATTGTGGAAGCTGATGATACACAATCTACGGCTGAATTAGCAGCAGCTTTCGACGTTAGCGTCAAAACAATATTGGTCCATTTGCGTCAAATTGGCAAGCTAAAAAAGCTTGACAAATGGGTGCCCCACGAACTCAATGATCGCCAGCGCGAAGTACGCGTCGAGACGTGCCTTGCACTGCTCAACAGACACACAAATGAAGGAATTTTGAACCGCATTGTTACCTGCGATGAAAAATGGATTCTGTTTGATAACCGTAAGCGCTCAGCAAGTTGGTTGGATCCTGGTTCAGCACCTAAACAATGCCCTAAACGAAAACTTACCCCTAGAAAAGTGATGGTCACTGTTTGGTGGTCTAGCGCCGGTGTGATTCATCACAGCTTCTTACCAAACGGGGTGAGCATTACTGCAGATGTGTACTGTGAAGAACTGAACACAATGATGGAGAAGCTGGCGCATCTCCAACCAGCATTGGTCAATCGCTCGTCTCCGCTGCTCCTGCACGACAACGCGCGACCTCATACTGCACAGCAGACGGTCTCCAAGTTGCAAGAACTGGGGTTGGAAGCTCTCCGTCATCCGCCCTACTCACCAGACCTTGCGCCTACAGACTACTACTTTTTCCAGAATTTGGATAACTTCTTGGCGGGAAAAAAATTTAATACCCGAGAGGCAGTACAAAATGCCTTTGAAGAATTTGTTGCCTCCCGTCCAGCTGATTTCTTTAAGAAGGGCATCAATAAACTGCCACTGCGATGGCAAAGATGCATTGATTGCATGGGTGATTACTTCGATTAATACAAATAAAAAATTCATGAAAAAAAATCGTTTAAATTTTTTCATACAAAACGGCAATTTCATAGGTAAAGACCTATTATTAAATAGGGTCTACAATTCCACGAAATTTTTAAATTGTAGAAAAAAATGCGTCAAGGTTTCTCCGCCGACAGCCACGAAGCAACAGCGCAACGACGCGACAGGGACTGAATACCGATAAAATTTTGGTATCGGTATCAAAGTATCGATATATATACTGATATTTGGGTGCCTCTTTATCGATATTGATACCGATATTTCTATTCAGTATCTATACTTTAACGAGCCTTTATCAGTATTGATACCGGTACTAAAATACCGATATATTAAGAATAAATACCTATACCCGTGGCCGCGCCATCTTTGCGATTTACGCCATCCATTCCCCGTCCCGTTTAGTAAGGATCTGGGACACTTGCGCGAAAGACATTTGCGCGAAAGACACTTGCGCGAACTCACATGCGCGAAAAGACATTTCCGCGCACGGACTTTTGCGCGAAGGGACACTTGCGCGACAAGACATTTCCGCGAACGGACGTTTGCGCGACTGGACATTTGCGCGACTGTACCTTTGCGCGAACGGACATATGCGCGAAAGACACTTGCGCGAACGACAGTTGCGCGAAGGATACATGCGCGAAGCCGCTTGCGCGAAAGACACTTGCGCGAATCCACTTGCGCGAACGGACAGTTGCGCGAAAAAGTTGCGGAAATGAAATTTCTTCATAACATGACGACTGTATTCTATCAAAGGGTTGGGCAGGGGTGTGGCAGACTGGAAATAAACAGTCCAATTAGAGATATATAGTATTTATTCATCATAGCTTTTTACGGCACATTTTCATTAATTCCTTCTTCATACTTGTAGGTACCTACCTAAGGTACCTATATTTTCGAAATTTCCATCATGGGTGTCGTTTTCAGGGTATTTGGGGCATCTAAAGCCGATGGTGGGGTCAAAATGAAAATCCAAGATGGCGGCCGAGAAAATTTTCGAATTTTCCATCATGGGTGTCGCTTTCAGGGTATTTGGGACATCTAAAGCTGATGGTGGGGTCAAAATGAAAATCCAAGATGGCGGCCGAGAAAATTTTCGAATTTTCCATCATGGGTATCGTTTTCAGGGTATTTGGGGCATCTAAAGCCGATGGTGGGGTCAAAATGAAAATCCAAGATGGCGGCCGAGAAAATTTTCGCTTTTTCCATCATGGGTGTCGTTTTCAGGGTATTTGGGGCATCTAAAGCCGATGGTGGGGTCAAAATGAAAATCCAAGATGGCGGCCGAGAAAATTGTCGAATTTTCCATCATGGGTGTCGTTTTCAGGGTATTTGGGGCATCTACCCCTTGACCCCGCCATCAGCTTTAGATGCCCCAAATACCCTGAAAACGACACCCATGATGGAAAATTCTCAAATTTTCTCAGCCGCCATCTTGGATTTTCATTTTGACCCCACCATCGGCTTCAGATGCCCCAAATACCTTGAAAACGACACCCATGATGGAAAATTCTCAAATTTTCTCAGCCGCCATCTTGGATTTTCATTTTGACCCCACCATCGGCTTCAGATGCCCCAAATACCTTGAAAACGACACCCATGATGGAAAATTCGCAAATTTTCTCAGCCGCCATCTTGGATTTTCATTTTGACCCCACCATCGGCTTTAGATGCCCCAAATACCCTGAAAACGACACCCATGATGGAAAATTCGAAAATTTTCTCGGCCGCCATCTTGGATTTTCATTTTGACCCCACCATCGGCTTTAGATGCCCCAAATACCCTGAAAACGACACCTATGATGGAAAATTCGAAAATTTTCTCGGCTGCCATCTTGGATTTTCATTTTGACCCCACCATCGGCTTTAGATGCCCCAAATACCCTGAAAACGACACCCATGATGGAAATTTCGAAAATATAGGTACCTTAGGTATGTACCTACAAGTATAAAGAAGGAATAAAAAAATCGGTTTTCTTCATATTAAAATGCCTATATAAACATTATTTTGCTTTTTACGCCCCATCACATTAATCATAAAAACATTTACGTATGTATGTAACCTATATAATTTATCAGTGGTTAGAAATGTAAAAACACTAAGCACGGCTCACGAACCGCTTTTGATCAGAGGCTCGCCGTCGCTGCTAACTGCATGCACTGTTGCCATTCCGTTTCGAGCCAAGAACGCGCGCAGCTCTCCCGCGCCGATGCGCGGTGGCGCGATGTGCGAGCTCGCAACGCTGTGTAGCCTGATATCAGTACTGAGTATCGATAAAATTACCGATAATTTTATACCGATACTCAAAGAAGTGGTACAAAGTATCGATATGTATCCCTGTTATCGATTCCATTATTAGTATTTTCTTTAAAATATCGATATATTTTGAATATCGATATCGGTCCCTGGACGCGACGCAACGACTTTAGTAGAACATTATTTTTTAAACTTCATGGAAATTGGTTGAAGAGAAACTTGAGTCGCATCACGTCGATGCGCCACGCCTGTCTGCAGGAGCCTTAACACTGAAATTACAACACTTATGGTGCAGGCACTTGTGAGATTTACAAATTGGTCAATTTTTACTCGTAAATTGTATTTGTGAAGCATTGTGGTATCCGACGTATACCTGTATTTCTATTTAGACAGGAAAAGTTTTTATCCAGTGCGCAAATTTTTACCACGAATTCAGCATATCATTCTAGACCCCCTACCGCAGAAATTCGCCGGTTATACAAAAAAAAATCGGCTGTTCCATACATTTTAACCGTGTGGGTATTGCACTTTTCTATGAAACAGTTGTTTTTTTTTTTTGTATAACCGGCGAAAATTTTCTGCGGTAGGGGCTCTAGAACGATATGCTGAATTCATGGTTAAAAATTTGCGCACTGGATAAAAACTTATCCTGTATATTATAACTATATCTTTATATATCACTGCCACTACCGCTTTCAATACAACACCGGCTTTACTTATAGGCTATGAGAAAATGATTTTTTCCCTTCATAAAAGGTCATGTAGTAATTACATCATTAGAAAAACGTTAATTAATACTGATCACATAAATTCAATTAACTTCACATGCTAATGTCAGATTGGACTGCAAAATAAATAGGTACAGTTAAGTGTATATAAATCCGGCTCTGTACTTCAAAAAGTTGTGATCCCCGATTTTATAAAAAAAAAGGAGAATATAATCAGTGTGTATACAGTCATCATCATCATTTCAGCTGTAAGACGTCCACTGCTGGACATCCTCCCGCATTTCTGGTAGGGGCAGTTCTATTTACCCATTCTTTGTTATGTGCGCAATTCATTCCGGTTCCGTGTGGTGTCGGACGAATAGCATCATCCTATTTTTTCCCGTGGGTGTCGTAGAAGGCGACAAAGGGACTTACTAGAAGAGAATGGGTAGCAGCGTTGTATATGCATTTTTCAACTATACTGCAGTCGTCAACCCGCCTGCCAAGTATAACGATTATGCCCCCCCCCCCCCCCCCCAAGAAATGAGAAGCAGCCATAAATTATACAGTACATGATTCTGAACAAAAACAAATAAGTTGATCCATACATTTTGGTCCCGTTTGGTGCCGGGCGTAAAAGAATAGCACCATCCCATCTCTTCCCGTGGGTGTCGTAGGAGGCGACTAAGGGACTTACTAGAGAATGGGCAACAGAGTTCTCTATGCATTTTACCACCATACTGCGATCGCCCACCCGCCTGCTAAGCGTGGCGATTATGGCATAACCCCCCAAAAATGACAAGGAGCTTGGGGGAGGCCTATGTCCAGCAGTGGACATCTTTTTTCTGAAATGATGATGGTGATGATACATTTTGGACCTCGTAGGTGTTGGAATTTTACCATTTATTTATTTAAATTTAAAGAAACAAGTAACGAAAGACTCAGATGTGTTAGATACAATATTTCTTAACGTTATGTTAGTAAACTTAACCTACACACACTGCCATAGAGTTAAAATACGAATCCTCGCAACAAGCTCAACAATGAAGTGGAGAGTTTGCAGCAAAGATTCACACACAAGCAGTCCAGTCTGCTCGCGATACACCGCAGTATAATGTTGGGGCTGTACCGCACCCGGCGCACCATGGAAGCGTATCTTTTTCACATCGTAGCGTAGAAGCAATCGACCCGAGCTTCAGCAAACATCCCTGATGCACTACAGAAGCAGAACAGCTTCATCAATACCCGGAACGCATTATTACATTGCGAACGCGAAGGGTTCGATTTTTGGATGAAATCTACCAACAGGCTGCACGTGTATGAGGTGCAATATGCACGAACTAAGGTTTTCTTTTCATCATTCAACCGACGAACAATTTCAACACAAGGGTTTCAGATTCTTGTACTGAATTCATTGTAAGATTAGGCGGTAGGGTGGGCGTGTCAGACTTTTACTGACTAAAACCCACCCGTGTTCCCTCAGTTGCCTGTGTGCCGGTATCTCTTTCGAACAACCCGCACCCCTGGCAGGGATCGGCCCTTGCGGACCACATCAATTGATGCTGACATCTCTTTGAGGCGCGCGTGGAACACAACGTGCCATCGACCCGGGCTTGGTCCTTACCGGACAGCGAGCTAACCATTACTCACCATCCGCAAGCCCACGCCTATGGTGGCCGGGAATCAGCCTGAGATTCCCGACGCCCAAGGCATCTCTTGCGGAGGCTAGGGCCGTGAGAGCGCATATACTGCCTCTCCCTCACGTACGCCGCCTCCCTCTTCGCGAGCATCACTGCTTCGCAGAAGGAGGTGACGGCTACTCATGCACTCTTGCTCCGTACTAAACCAGGGGCGGACGTGAGAGATTGCCACCGATCCACAGTAAGTTTGCACGCCAATCTGCCACCCTGAATACCACTGCCATAGCCTTACTATGCCTCTGCAAGTCGGTTTTCATACGGAAAAGTACAACTGTGTTCTAGTACTGTGTGTACGCCGTTGAAGCTCGTTCTTGTTGTACTCCTCTTTAAAAAGGGACAAATGAGACGATAGGCTGGCTCAAAAAATTATAGGTACCCGTGATAATTGAACTTCATACCTCTACTATGAAGCTATGGCGTTTTCAATATCTACCACCATCAGCCGAAATATATTTCAGCAACGCTTTACCATTTAAAACAAGTCAAGGGCCCACAATATGGGAAATTTATAAAATGTGACAGTTCCTAATAATAATGATATTAGGTCTTTACCTATGAAATTGCCGTTCTGCAGTACTGGCCATTTCAAATCAAAATAATTTTTGTTTGGCTAAGAATTCTAATTTCAAATTAATTTTATTTTAAAAACATGGATTTTTTTTTCTAAAAGTAGTCATTTCTTTATTGATTAGTGTTACATTTTCATCGCATTTCAATCTTTTTCGTCATCATGGATACGTTAAAAATTCGAGTAATTATGGAATATGAGTACCGTCGTGGCAGCAACGCGGCACAAGCGGCACGCAACATCAACGACGTTTACGGAGCTAACACTACAAACCAACGCACCACCTGTTATTGGTTTGCTCGCTTCCGTTCTGGAAATTTCGACCTGAAAAATGAACCTCGCGGTCGTCCGAAGACTTTGGTCGACAATGACGAATTAAAGGCGATTGTGGAAGCTGATGATACACAATCTACGGCTGAATTAGCAGCAGCTTTCGACGTTAGCGTCAAAACAATATTGGTCCATTTGCGTCAAATTGGCAAGGTAAAAAAGCTTGACAAATGGGTGCCCCACGAACTCAATGATCGCCAGCGCGAAGTACGCGTCGAGACGTGCCTTGCACTGCTCAACAGACACACAAATGAAGGAATTTTGAACCGCATTGTTACCTGCGATGAAAAATGGATTCTGTTTGATAACCGTAAGCGCTCAGCAAGTTGGTTGGATCCTGGTTCAGCACCTAAACAATGCCCTAAACGAAAACTTACCCCTAGAAAAGTGATGGTCACTGTTTGGTGGTCTAGCGCCGGTGTGATTCATCACAGCTTCTTACCAAACGGGGTGAGCATTACTGCAGATGTGTACTGTGAAGAACTGAACACAATGATGGAGAAGCTGGCGCATCTCCAACCAGCATTGGTCAATCGCTCGTCTCCGCTGCTCCTGCACGACAACGCGCGACCTCATACTGCACAGCAGACGGTCTCCAAGTTGCAAGAACTGGGGTTGGAAGCTCTCCGTCATCCGCCCTACTCACCAGACCTTGCGCCTACAGACTACTACTTTTTCCAGAATTTGGATAACTTCTTGGCGGGAAAAAAATTTAATACCCGAGAGGCAGTACAAAATGCCTTTGAAGAATTTGTTGCCTCCCGTCCAGCTGATTTCTTTAAGAAGGGCATCAATAAACTGCCACTGCGATGGCAAAGATGCATTGATTGCATGGGTGATTACTTCGATTAATACAAATAAAAAATTCATGAAAAAAATTCGTTTAATTTTTTTCATACAAAACGGCAATTTCATAGGTAAAGACCTATTATTTGACAACCCAGTGCATTGTCAGTACATATAACTATAAAATTGATGTATGCTTATTATTTTAAAACATTTTAAAAGAGAAACGATGGAGTTTCTTGCCCATTCTTCTCCATACGAAACTACCTTTTGGAAAGGGCAACTAGACTCAATTGTATTCATTTGTAAATGTTGACGTTCAAAGGTGCCATCTATTTGCCTTTCTTAATAAATAATCATTCTTATGTACGTGTGTATATCACTGAACTCCGCCTAAACGGCTGAACCGATTTCGATTAAATGTTTTATGTGTGTTTGAGTGGGATCCCTGGATGCTTTTTTTTTTTTTTTTTTTGGGTGGGAAATCATCAAATGACTTCTCCTGCTGAGTAGAGCAGGAGGGCGTGTCAGACTTCTACTGACTAAAACCCACCCGTGTTCCCTCAGTAGCCCGTATGCCAGGGGCTGTGGTACCTCTTTCGAACAAACCCGCACCCCTGGCAGGCATCGGCCCTTGCGGATCCCACCAGTGGTTGCTGACATCTTTGACGGCGCGCATGTGGAACACAACGCACCGTCCCGTCTACCACTTTTCGGCAGCAGGGGATAGGGACAGCGGCTGACGCTATACCGACACTCCTCTTCCCCTGCGGCCCCACCGCGTCCGCCATCAAACGGTGGCGGCCCCGTCCAGGCCACGGAAGGGAAGAGCGCTGCTCAGAAGCACCGGCACTCCTCCTCTGCCGCAGCCTGTAACCCTCAGCCGCGATGCCTCCCATTCGACATCGCGGCCCACCTCAGTTGCGGTGCACCTCACCGCAACCTACTTTTTGGCCGCTACGTCGTTGGCTTGAAGGTAAAAGCCCTGACGGGCCCCACCTTTGGGTTCCTCTTGGCTTCACCGTGGGTGGGAGACCACGGTTACTGAGCCCCCCCGCAACGACAATGCGGGAACCCACTCGGGGGGGATCCCTGGATGCTTCAGATTCACAAATGGACCTAGAAGAGTTTTTGGAAACAAGACAACGTCTGTCCGGTCAGATAGTCCTACTTCCTACTACACTACATCGATACATTTTTATCAGTGCGCAAACTGTAACCATGAATTCAGCATATCATTCTATACCCCGTAGCGTAGAAATTTTTCGTCGGTTATACAAAAATAAAAAAAATCTACTGTTTCGTAGAAAAGTGCCTACGCGGTCAAAATGTATGGAACAGTAGATTTTTTTTTCTCCTATTTATCCAAATAATATTATAAATTTATGTGAAAGTTTGAACGTTTAGATGTTTGTTGACATATGGTTTTCATAAACAACACCACAAACTCAGGATATTCTTGCTATGGCGTTTAAGCCATTAGCGGAAAAATGGTCGTATGCTACATTGGGCACCCGCTTTAACGGCACCTTAGTTAAAAGCACCTGCGGTATTCCACATACGGCACCTGTCGATATTTTTCGCAGGTGCCATTTGCGGAATAGTTTATTATTTAAAATGTAATTCCACAAACGGCACCTACGAATCAGTAGGTACTAGTGTTGTGTTTTTTTTTTTTTTAGGTGCCGTTGTGTTTTGTAAAACATATAATCGTGGAATTCCATGCAGCAGAAAGTGTAATAGGGATAACACATCGAAGATTCTTATTATATAGCTGGAAGTCTTCGAAGATCACTTGAATTAACCTATCGGTGAGTGTACTATTTGAAATAACAAAAACAACTGATATAAAATCGGGCCTTGTGAGATTAAATTCAACACTAAAACCCACATTAACTCACCCAATTAGTATGTAGTCACAAGAAATAAACGTATGCACTTGCAAATTACTAAGTTGAAAGTCTGCATACGTATACCAGCTGATCTAGGAACGAAAGTACAGAATAAATTGGTTCCACTGATCACATAAATAAGGACGTTAATTCTTCTGCTTCTCATAATAATTCGCAGAGCGCAGTCTAGCTTCCAGATTCGTACAACGATGAAGAATATCATGCTGATAAATGTGATTATACCGACCCTTATTCCCTATAATATAAACATTATCATCATATCGGCTAAAAGACGTCCATTCCTGGATGTAGCCGACAGCTGTTATGCTGGAATCGTATCACATGCCTAAATATTTGGAATTTACAAAATAATTTCGAAATTCTCAAGAAAAAAGGATCTATAATTTAATCGCCATATTGAGTTCGATCTTTGTGAAGGAGCTCGCCCGGAGAAATTTTTCTACCATAGAAAAAAGAACGGAAGGAAAAATTTATTTCTGTCATTCTGTAATACAAAATAATAAAAAATCTGGGAAGACGCAGAAGTTTGGATGTTGGTTACTCAATGATGCAACAACGGCTGAACAGATATCGATAAAATTTGACACAAAGATAGATTATTAGTACGTTCCTGTGAGCGACGAAGCCGCTAGCGGAACCTAGTTGAAAATATTTTTCATTTCTTTTTCACGATGTAACGAAACATACTTTTAAGCCGCCATATCTATTTTGCTCGTAGAGTACGCACAGTGAGTTCGTATAAATTATAAATACAAAAGGGCGTCATTTACTTGAGTATTTGCATTTTTAACAAAGTTGAAGTGTTAGTGTGTCGATTAGATTTAGTTCGTACTTATGTAAATTAATGATTCACCTACTATTTACTTTATTGTTTAAATGGATTTTTCCGTTACGTTCATGCTTTATCTCTTATCCGAACTTACCCCAGTTCGGATTGTGGTGGTAAAAAATATTCCAATATTTAACTCAAACCAACCCTGGGTTGACTTAAATGTTTTCAGCATTACGGAGTTAATCTTATCTTTTTTATCTGTGCTTTAGGAAGGTAGGTACAGACGCTAGCAAATCAAGCTATCCGAAACTCTCAAATTTTCCCAATTGAGTATAAACCTTATGTTTTTGTAAAAAAGTTGAAAAACTATAAAAAAAAAAAATACAGACTGGGGTAGCTTGATATGCTGGCCTCTGTATCACGGAGTTGTATAAGTAAGGTTTTAGGCATTTTTATAAAAATAACAAATAGGTTGTTCCAGGACTATGAATTAGTGATGCAAAAACAGACTTCCTGTCAAAACACTTCAAGAATTACAAATCATAAAGATAAAAATGCATTTATTTGTATAAACATGTGTTACATGATACATAAATGTGGACATATGGATAGAAATTTGTTTACAACGTACCTGAAATGAACACACCTTTTTCAGCAGGAGACGCCCTGGGCGTCGGGAATCCCAGGCTGATTTCCGGCCACCGTAGGCATAGGCTTGCGGACGGCGAGTAATGGGTAGCTCGCTGTCCGGTAAGGACCAAGCCCAGGTCGACGGCGCGTTGTGTTCCACACGCGTCTCAAAGAGATGTCAGCACAAAGTGATGGGGCCCGCAAGGGCCGATGCCTGCCAGGGGTGCGGGTTTGTTCGAAAGAGATACCGCAGTCCCTGGCATATAGGCTACTGAGGGAACACGGGTGGGTTTTAGTCAGTAAAAGTCTGACACGCCCTCCTGCTCCACCCAGAGCGGGAGAAGTTATTTGATGATTTCCCACCCAAAAAAAAAAACCTTTTTCAGTAAAAATATTTATGCGTTAAACTCTTGCCCACATTCAGGCTGAGGCTACAGTAGGCAGCGATTTGCGATGCGACTGGAAGAGCGAAACGAGATAAACATGGTATGGCTACATTATAAGCGAAAATCCGGCGTATATTCGGTGATGACGTGGCTACACAACGAATAAACAAATCATCCATCGCGGTTTACTAGACCCATAATGTAGCCACAAGCATATTTAGTGGCACTATTGAACTAGTTGTGCAAGTGAGAATTTTTCTAATAAATGCGCTTACATTTCGCTGATATGTTGATGTAGCCGATGCCGTGATTACAGTAATGTTGTTCCTATCGTAATAAAGAAATCAAAGATCGCTAGTAATATTTGATGTACGGTGTAGCCATCAATGTGAGCATTCATTTATTTGTTTCAATCGCTCATGTGTCGCAGTCGCGTCGCGGCCCAATGTAGCCTCAGACTCAACCTGGTACATGTATAGCAATACATATGAAACAATTTAATTAGGCATTCAACATAATAATTATTAGACTTCTTGAAGAAAATCTTTTAATTTCAAAGTTCGAAGAGAACTAACTTAGAAAACTAAGCGAATCCCCCAACACCAGAACGTTTTCGATAACTGTCAAATGAGATACTTTTTATACATCACTACAATAATAAAAAATCAGTTGAGGCGAACGAGAATATTATACTTTCAATTTGATAATTAGAAAATAGAATCAATTTTAAATCACTACAAATTTTATGAATGTTGGGGGACCATGACATACCCAAAAAAAAATTAAGCGTTCAAGTGGTACCTAGGTTAGTTAGTTTACGTTTTTGCCTCTGACTTTATTTTGTAGTCCATTTTTCTTCGATTTTTACTTAAAATAACAGCCTGTGAAACGTATATATAAACTTGAGTAAACAATAATTGTATAAAACGACAAAATTTCTATAAAAACCAACTTCACAAGTTTTCCTGTAAACTTTTCTTACCAAAAATAATTTACAACGACTCGATATTTTCGCAACGGAAACTTTGGCAAATCGATTCAAAGATGAAATGAATTGGTTACAGAACCAAAGCAAGTTGTGTAACAACTAATTTGGTAAATCAACCGTTATAGAATCTTATGTAATAGAATAAAAAACTAGATTTTATATAGACGTGGTATTTTTAGTAGGTACCTAGCGACTTTTTTTTTGTTATTTTCTATTCGTGACCACACGAGTGTGAAATGCCTGAAATATTTAAAATTAATGTTTATTTAACTTTTTATTTTCTTTTTTTTACTTCATTTTGTCCTGTTATTTATTTCTTCCAACTTACAGCTAATATTCCTAGATTAAAAAGGTGAAAGTTTGTATGTTTAAATGGTTGATACTCAATCACATAAAAACGGCTGCAGGGATTTGGATGAAATCAGGCTCACACTTAGTTTGTAACCTGAATTAAAATATAGGATACTAGGCCAAAGCTAAAAGTAAAAAGTGAAGGTTTTATAAATCACTAGCTTTTGCCAGCGGCTCTGCCCGCGTGAATGTCGGTTATCGCGTAAAAAAGTAGCCTATGCCCTTTTCCATATCCCAGGCTATATCTCTGCCAAATTTCATGACGATCGGTTCAGCGGTTTACGCGTGAAAGCGTAACAGACAGAGTTACTTTCGCATTTTAATATTATATAGTAGAGACTAGTAGGGATTTAGGTACTACATACTAGAAGTTCTGTAAAACGGGCCATAGGTATTATAAATTCTTCAGTTTTATTTTTCCTCTTCAAAAAAGCCTAAAAGCGTCGAAAATAGAGGACGTATTTATTTCTGTCCAGTTCTCGATACTCTAAATAAACGTTGTTATACAACAAATCGTGTACAGTCAGATTCTAAAAGATGGTTACAATAAAAAGAGTACATTTAATTATCTACAATGTAATTATTTTATAGTATTATATCAATTTGTAGCCACAAAACATACATATTCCACACATAGAATATTAATATTATTTATTTGCAAAAATACGAATTCAATAAGTTGACAAAGGTTTCAAAGGAGTAATTGTTTATCACTCTTACAGTAGGAATGGCTTGCAATAACTTGTATTGCTTAATTTACGTTGTTGAGTAGGTAGACTAAAGTTTCGGACATATGAATCAATGAATTAGCAAATGATTCGGATTCTGATTGATAGTGTGTTACACAATAAGGGTGCTGGTATGTAAATCTAAATAGCGGGTTGAGCTGGTAATTAAACACAAAACTTACCTACAAGAAAAGAATAAATTACAAAGACAAGAATAAAAAAATGTTGCGAATCTAAAATTCATTGGGTATTTAACTGTAGCGCAAATAGGGTATTTTCCAATTTGATAATAACTATTTTAATTTGAAGATTGGGACGATATATTTAACAGGAAAATAAAAATAAATTTATTTATATCGATTTTCTCCATTTAAAACAATTAAAATCAAATTTATTTTTCGTTGTTTTGAATTTACCGCCAAAACGCTCCTTACGATGACTTTTTATCACGTGACATCGTGACGTCGGCTTTGTGTAAACAGCACTAGTACAAATACATAGTTTGGCGCAGTTTTAGAAGAATTTGTGCACAGAGGCACCGCACACCAGTGATTCGACACTCACTTGTTTACTTACTTACTACTTTAGTTTACACAAAGTTGACGCCACGTTATAAAAGTCATCGTAAGGAGCGTTATGGCGGTAAATTCAAAACAACGAAAAATAAATTTTCTGTTACTTATTTCGTCCCAATCTTCAAATTAGAATAGTTTTTAATAAATTGTAAAATACCATTGTTGACAGTTAATACTATTGTTGACAGTCAAATGAATTCTTGTTGATGTGTACATCCATTTGAAGCTGACTGTACCTAGTCGGTAGTGCTAAGGTTATTATGTCAAAGTTTTACATAATCTAATTGGTATTTTCACAAATTGTTTTGGATTCTTCACAGTTGAATGGAGCTCGTCTGTTGAAGCGTTACATTTGAGAATTTGTGTTGTAATTCGGAACTCGGACATTGTTTATTGTATACAGGGTAAGTTTTTATCCAGTGCGCAAATTGTAACCATGAATTCAGCATATCATTCTAGAACCCCTACCGCAGAAATTTTTCGCCGGTTGTACAAAAAAAAATCTGCTGTTTCATAGAAAAGCAAAACCTACGCGGTCAAAATGTATGGAACAGCAGATTTTTTTTTGTGTATCCGGCGAAAAAAATCTGCGCTAGGGGGTCTAGAATGATATGCTGAATTCATGGTAAAAATTTGCGCACTGGATAAAAAACTTTTCCTGTAGAATCACAACTGTTCCACACTAGTACTTATAAGCAAACAAGTGTTACTTAGTCTTTATAATATCACTAGCTTTTACCAGTGGCTACGCCCGCGTTGTGGTCGGAAATAATCCCAGGGAAACGTACTACCACGGGATCAAAAATATCCTATGTGATATTCCAGGTTATAGTCTACTAAACGATAAGAATTGTTGGTCGCTGTGATTCACTCAAGACAACGTTCAGTATTAGCTTACCTACTGACAGGTTATATGAGTTACTCCATAGCATTATTTTATTTGACTGTTTAAACCATTTTTTTTTTTAATTTTTAATAATGAAATTTCCATTTTTTGATGAAATTTAATTACTTACCTATTACTGTATAGAATCAAGTTCTTCCAACTTATCAGACAGCTGTGCTGCTGGGGAGTTTGTTGCGCCACTTCTTCTTCCCAGCTAAAGCACTAGGAAGTGTCGAAGGGTGGGCGTTTTTGGGGGACTGTCTTATGTAATTTTGACGTTCGAAAAGTGCTGACTCTCAGCCTAGTTTGAATAAATGACTTTTGATTTTGACCTGTGTGCCAAATTTCATCCAAATCCGTTCAGCCGTTTTTGCGTGATTGAGTAACAAACATACAAACTTTCACATTTATCTATATTTATATAATGAAGTTGAAGAGTTTGTTTGCTTGTTTGCTTGTGACGCGCTAATCTCAGGAACTACTGGTCCGATTTGAAAAATTATTTCAGTGTTAGATAGCACATTTATCGAGGAAGGCTATAGGCTATATAACATTGTCGTTGCGGGGGGGCTTAGTAACCGTGGTCCCACACACGGTGAAGTCAAGAGGAACCCAAAGGTGGGGCCGCTCGTCAGGGCTTTTGCCTCAAAGCCGACGACGTAGCCGCCAAAAAGTAGGTTGCGGTGAGGTGCACCGCAACTGAGGAGGGCCGCGATGTCGAATGGGAGGCATCGCGGCTGAGGGCTACGGGCTGCGGCGGAGTAGGAGTGCCGGTACTTTTGAGTAGCGCTCTTCCCTTCCGTGGCCTGGACGGGGCCGCCACCGTTTGATGGCGGACGCGGTGGGGCCGCAGGGGAAGAGGAGTGCCGGTATAGCGTTGGCCGCTCTCCCTATCCCCTGCGGCCGAAAAGTGGTAGGCGGCGGGGCCACTGTGTTGACCCGTCGCAGGGTGACCGAGGGGTCCGCAAGGACCTGTTGTAAAATTGTTAACTCGTCACCTTCAATCTACTCAGCCTATCGCAGTCCACTGCTGGACATAGGCCTCTCCCAGGCTACGCCACAATATTCTATCCTCCGCCTTCCGTATCCAGTCTGTCCCAGCTGCCTTTTTAAGGTCGTCGGTCCTTCTAACTGGGGGCGCCCCACACTACAAATCAAATCATTTATTTTGCAATAAATTTGGTTTTGGTAATTTGGTTTGGTTTCTTTTGTATAAATATTTTATTTATTTTATGAGTCCTCCATGTTCTACCGTCACATGGGCATGCAAATCATAATTATATTATTATTGAATTTACACAAAAAGATATACTTAAATTAAAAAAAAAAAAAAAAAAACTACAAGATTTCAAATCGTTTGACTACGTTTGCCGATACGCGGTCTCCACTCCAGGACTCGTCTGCTCCACAGCCCACTGCCACTTCGGCTTCCTCACTCTACAAGCTATGTCGGTGACTCCGTTTTTTTTTCCGGACTCCCTGATTTTATCCTTCAAAGAAACCTTACACATTCTGCAATAATCCACATGAGATTTGACCTTCGTGTCCACACGGACTAGAGGCTAAGTTGACACATCTCATTAGCCTGTTAAGCCTTCGTCGTACACCCATAACGTTAAGCCACAACACAGCATGCACCATGCATGCTGGTCAGAACCCTGGGGCAGGCGAGGTCCGAGGGGGGGTTCTAAGGGTCATAACCCCCACCCCCCCAAAGCCATAACGTAAACCTCTTTTTTGTGCAATAAAGTCTAATTTACTCTTTTTCTTTTCTTATTAATATGTAGTCTATGTCTTTGACCCCCCCCCCCCCCCCAAGTCTTTGGCTACGACCGCGCCTGCCCTAGGGTACCTAATTAAACCAATTGAACCTTGCTGACTGGCTTGAACTACGAAATTTGCTATCTTCTTTACAACTCATACGTACTCAAAGCATTTGTTTCAAATAAAATCAACTTCAGGCACTTTTGTTCCTGTCAAGGGATCGATGGCTCGTTATAACAGCCGCATAAGTCGATTCATCAGGTTAAGCTACGCTTGCCGCGGTTTGTCCTTGGATGGGTAACCATCTTTACATACCGGGACTCCTCTGTGCCTCGGAAAGCACGTTAAGCCGTTGGTCCCGGCTGTCATTTGTGGATCTTTGACAGTCGTTACGGCTCGACAGAAGCCCGAAAGTCTGACAACCAGTCTTACCAAGGGTATCGTATTACCCATTTACTGGGTTGTGAAGGTCAGATAAGCAGTCGCTCCATGTAAAATACTGGTATTCAGCTACATCCGGATAGACTGGAAGCCGACCCCAACATAGTTGGGAAAAGGCTAGGCAGATACAAGGGGAAGATCAGTCAGAAAGATTAAACATACACGGATACTAGAAAAGCAGAACCATGTTTTAATTACGTAATGCACATAGAAATATCGTCCCAAGTAGCTTTATTTATACCGAACAACAGTAACAGGTATGTGAAGTTTGTACCTAGCTCGCATATTATCATTATGATGATCTTCAAACATCATTACGCACATTTCTCGCATCTTCTGCGATCCTGGTACCAGCGTGACGTAACTATGATATATTTAAATCGTTCATAGTCGCTGCTTACTTAAGTTCGCTATCAATACATAGAATAAATTAATTAATGAAGACTAAATTAGCGTTCGACAATAGATCATTAGTTAAAATTAACTCGGCATTCATAGATATACATGTTCGAAATAACTTCAAATTAGTCATCGAGTCCTTAACCGATTAAACTATAGGCAGTGTGGTCTCAATTTAGGGCCACCTCTATTTGTAATTTATGTTTTTGTTTTGAATAAATTTACATTATAATAATTGTGACAGTTAATGGACACCGCTGTTTCATCATCATCATCATGAACATTTCAGCCGAAAAACGTCCACGGCTGTATACTTCCCAGGAATGGACAGCCCATATAAAATGTGTGCAGTTCACATTATTGATTTACTCGCCACGATTAAAAAGTAATAAACACAAAATGCAGAGACCATAATCTGGTCAAAATAAAAAAATCCATAAAAACCAACGTTTTATTGATAATTTTATATTAAAATCTACCAAAAATTCAGAATTATTTTGGGGAAGGTATGAACTACAGAACGTCACTTACTACGATCCCTAAATCCTTCATACTTTTCGTCTATGTTCAATACAACTTGATATCCACGTCTAAAGTTTTCCTCTAAATTAATTTTTCAAGCTCTTTGTTATAAAAAACATTCTTGCGTACGTAGATAATCTTGCAATTTATGAGCGCAGCAGATTCTCTTAAATTCCATAAATGTGTTTGCATATTATATTCACAGTCGGTCTATCGTTTCTTTGGTATTCTACTTTATTTTAACTGTACGTACCAATTTTACTTATTTCTAACTGTAATAGTGCGCCTGTACGGATCTCTTCTGGTCGTGTAACGTTGCTTGGTAGATCTTAAAAGGCGCTGTGACCGCAGCTGCCCCTTGAAGCCAGGCTTGTCCTGTGCCATTTATAAATAAGCATTAATATGCTTATTTGATGATAGACACAGGTTTTAAGCAGATTTCGTTGTTATGATTTGGTATGGCAATTATGGTTAGACTGGAAACCGACCCAACATAGTTGCGAAAAGGCTAGGCAGATAATTATGGTTTTGTATGGCAAGCAAGCGAACGGCTTATCTAATGGTTCTTGGTAATCGCCACCTATGTACATCTACAATACCAGACATGGTGTGCAGATACGTTGCCGTATATTTATTTAAAATTTATTTTGAAAATATAGCTAGGTACCTCCTTACCTATACTTTTAGCGCCATCTAGCATCGAATAGCAACATTAATACATTTAGCGCCATCTTTTATCGAATGAAAAACCTAGTTTCACATTGAAATCTTTACTAAAAAGAGAATAATTATAACTGTCTGTGTAACAGAAGACGTTCACTTTAATTTTAATATTGTAATTAAAATAAATATTTGGGTATCGGTAAAATACCAACAACATTCTTATCAATCTGAGCCAGCTCGCTTCCTGCAAGTTTCATTAAAAAAATACAGATGACGCTATTTTCAAGTATATATTATTCACCAAGAAAAGTTTTAAGATTTAGGTCGAACAAAAATAAAAATCAAACAGTATATTAACAATTTTTATTTACTACCTGCACCTATATAAGCTATGAAGCTCTCAATACTGTCAGTCTCGTTTGACTGAGCCCTCTGAGAAAACATTTCTCTGCTCTCGTCATTTATCATGACCTCGTGCAAAGCCAAAGTTCTTAACAATTTATCAGATTCAGTACCTTCACCATCCTCTATTATTCTATCATTTATCATATTTGTTAGATTAATTTCATCTATCATTTTATCATCTAGATTACTCACATTTATGGCGTCATAATCATTGGTTCTTCTTGTGTGAAACCCCGCTTCAATTAATTTTTTCTTGGCTAATTCTATGAATGTTGGCGACCTCAATGTCTCACGGAGCCAAGATTTTATTTTATTCTTCTTGTCTTCTACTCGTGATTTGAACCTGTAACAGATGTTGGGTTGGCCCCTAATGAAATTCCCACTTTAAATATTAAAACACAGCTACGTCAGCAACTTCTTTACGCGACGACATATCAAGCTACATAAATCTAGTTTAAGCCAACCTCGCATTGTGTAGACTTTCCGTACAGTAAAAGGTCAACCTATACGGGAAATATGTATTTATAATAATAGAATAGCTTGAATGTGTTGTCTTGCGTTCCTATACTTACTTCTGCAACTCCTTCTCCCTTTGTCTTGCCTTCTGAATCTTCGGCTTCAGTTCGGGCACGCTGTTAGCTTCGTTATTTGTGATAGTGTCTTCCACCCACTCCGTGACCTCGGCCACGCGGCTGTAGACCCCCGGGGAGCGAGGGTCACCGCATTGCTTGCCACCGAAGGAGACTATGCCAAGAAGGACGCCGTCACGCACTGCTGGACCGCCGGAATCGTGCTAAAGAGATGAAACGAGTATTAAGATATCTCAAACTGGTGGTTGAAGCAATAACGTACCTACAAGAAGTTGAACCAAATTTTCGGCCACGTAAGTAAGTTTAAGTCGAAGTCAGTATCTTCCCTAAGGTCAGATTTCATAATAACAAAGTTCTTAATATTATGCCCAAAACAAATGTGCCCTCGAGGGAGCCCCGTAGTATTGAGGTTGTACAACCGGCTTCACAAAATGCTCGTCTGCTTGAATCTCGATACTCGCACGCACACACACTCGAGTATAATAGAAAGACACAGAGAGCACTCTCTCTGTCTCTTTCTATACGTAAATTAAATATTTCTAATGGAAAGAAAGAAAGAAAAAATATTTATTGGACTTGCGCAGGAATGTTACAAACTTACTACTGTAAAATACGATAGTTAAACACATAAAAGAGAAAAAACTAAAACACTACTATGCTAAACTACTATTCAAATTAACTTATGATTTATACAACAAAAAAAAAGTAAAATAAAAAACAAAATCCCGTACGAAGCCAAAAGGCCACTATCTCACCATGATGCTGCGACATTTAAAAGTGTCACAGCGCTGGTATTCTGATAGGGCCCGGAATAAGTCAATTTGTGTTTCTAAAACAATATTGTCATTAAAGCATACTGTGAGCTATAATAAGAGTCGTAATACCTCGGTGTATGCCTGTTTCTTGGACCTGAGTCGCGTTTTTGATCTGGTGAATTAAAATATTCTCTAGGGAAAATTGCGCGACCGAGGGGTACACGCGTATTTAGTTAGTATGCTGCAAATACTGGTACGGTAACCAAACAAACAGTGTTAAATGGAGCGACGCTCAGTCTAGCGATTATAGATTAAAACGTGGCGTACGTCAGGGGGTACCGATTTCTCCGGACCTTTTCAATATCTACATGAATGGTCTTTTTGAGGAGCTGAGAAGGGCAGGTGTAGGTTCTCACATAGGCGGCGTGTGCTTTATTATTATAAGCTACGCCGATGACATGGTCCTCCTGAGCCCCTCAATAAGAGGTCTCAGGCAACTAATGGGTATTTGCGAGCGTTATGCCGGGTGATATGGAATGGTCTATATTGTCATGAAAACTTTAATTATAGTTTTTAGAGCGGGTAAGGGACCGGAGACAGTCCCAGAAGTTTTAATTAATGATTCAACAGTAAGGGCTGTACGAACTGTTAAATATCTAGGCCACATTCTCACTGACGATCTCACAGATGACGCCGACATAGAACGGGAAAGATGGACGCTATCGATAAGGTGCAATAATATTTTTGCGCGTAGATTTTCCCTTTGTAGTACGTGTGATAAAAAGACATTGTTTCGTGCCTACTGTGTTTGTTTTTATACATGCCAGCTGTGGACAAAATTTAAAAGGCCTACACTGAGTACCATGCGTGTACAGTACAACGATACCTTCCACATCTTAATGAAATTTCCGCGGTACTGTAGCGCGTCCAGCACGTTCGCTGAAGCGAGAGTGCCGGGACTTTCATGACGTTATTCGATCGCGCATAACATCGTTTTCCAGCACTTTGGGAAAATCGACCAATCAACTGTTTTGGGTCATCAGTAAGGACTGGAGCAGTGCGATAGGCAGGTATTGGGTCGAAGTTCAGCAGAATGCCAACCGACGTTAAAGATATTGTGATAGTTTTATTTTATTAAGTTTTTGTGTTATAATAATATCTTATGAAATTTGAATTAATGTTCCTCGGAAAGCACGTTAAGTCGTTGGTCCCGGCTGTCATTTGTGGATCCTTGACAGTCGTTACGGGTCGTCAGAAGCCCGAAAGTCTGCCAACCAGTCTTACCAAGGGGTATCGTATTACATCTAACAGTAACTGGGTTGTGGAGGTCAGATAGGCAGTCGCTCCATGTAAAATTCTGGTATTCAGCTGCATCCGGTTAGACTGGAAGCCGACCCCAACGTGATTGGGAAAAGGCTAGGCAGATGATGATGAATTGTATTTAATTTTATTGTATTATTTTAATGATCTAATGAACTTTTAATGTTTTTGGTTTTAATTTTGCAATGAGTTGTGTGAATTTTATGTATTTGTGATTTGTTATAGGGACTTGGTGCCTTAGTAAATAAATAAATAATAATCAAGTCGCATGGAGCGGACATAACACTTTTTCCTTGCGTTTCCATTTCTACCACTTAGCTCCTACGCAAGCCGATCGTTCCAAAATCTTTAGTTAACATTAAAAAAACCCTCTTAAAATGAATACTTAAATAAAATAAAAGCTTTACTAATTATAAGTATCTTAACTTACATTACAAGCATCTTTTCCACCGGTAGCATATCCGGCACACAGCATCCGTGGAGTGATATAGAACCGGTACGAATTCTGGCAGTCATCCAGCCGCATCACCGGCACCGGGACGAACCGCAACCGGTCCGGGATGTGGCCGTAACCGGACTCCTGTTTACAAATGAAAATATGAGCCAAAAGACTATTACAACATAGAATGACTTACAACCTGTGATCAAGTAACCTATATGGAACGAAACTTTAAACTATCCTTATGGTTATTAAAAGTCAGAAAATGTGTACAAATGCACGGTTCTTAGTAGTACCTACCTATCGAGAAAAGCTGGCAAGAAAACTCTAAGTTTACTCTTTTAAAATGATTTCGAATGACACTGTTAATAGGTATTGAAGGACCGCGTAGGCCTGTACCACGCACCTACCATTACAAATTCGAAAACAATAGAAATAAATAAATTAAGAACCCACTTTAAAATAATGACATGATCTTGATTAACTTATATATACACTTTGACATGAATATTTACTTTGAGAAGTCATCCATCATCATTATCATTTCAGCCGGAAGACTGAAATGATGAAGCCGGTCCACTGCTGGACATAAGCCTCCCCCAAAAAGGGGTTTTGCCATAATCGCCACGCTTGGCAAGCAGGTTGGCGATCGCAGTATGGTGGTAAAATGCATAGAGAACGCTGCTGCCCATTCTCTTTTATTTATCCCTTAGTCGCCTTCTACGACACCTACGGGAAGCAATGGGATGGTGCTATTCTTTTACGTCTGGCACCACACGGTATATTTTTGTTTTTGGGTTTCATCTATTTCTTAGTTAATTTAATGATAATCTGGCAGTTTGAGTACTTTATGCGGCCTACCCAAATGTCCTTTCTTTGGTATTGTTCGTCAAATCGTTGAGCTCCTCAAGTTCTGAGTTGAGCTGTATGATTACTGATAAATACGTGCACTGATTGCACAGGTCCACTCAATCTGTGTGGTTCTTTCCTCAAAAGACCATTTCAGACACCAATCCACATGTTCTTCATATGATATATCCAAGACTAAGTCTGGACTTTAAAAGAGACTGTGACCTCTGAGTTTATTTCGGCCTTCTTCTCAGAATAGTCAGATAGGAAACGCCGACCTCATCTAGTTTAAAAAAATATGATTGACGTGTAAAAGTGTTTGTACAAAACTACTTACAGAAATTTAAATCATTTATCTACATACAACTGTTACAAAATCTGAATGGATAACCATAATAGAATTTAAGAATTTAAATTACAATAATAAAAAAATTGTCCTCACATCAGTACTCCCCCATCCTGTGACGATGAGAATATCGTTTTCCTTCATGAGGTAGTCCTTGGAGGGTAGGTTGAGAACAGCGATGTTCCTGCCAATTGGCATGGGTCGATCCAGGCGGATTAACGAGTAGTCATAGTCCGCGTTACCAGGCACGTACTTGCGGGGGAAGAAAACCTGCAAATATCAAAAGGATTCTTGTAGTCTCGTGGTCACAAAAGGTTGTTCAGAATAAGAATACTTGAATTTGGCAACCTAATTGCGTAACATACTCTGAATCAGTTTGAAGGATTTGCCATTACTGCATTTGTTCCAAAAAATTATCTTAACAACGTAAATAACGCATTGAATCTTGTTGAACTGTTTAAGTTAAAGCTACTGTTTGTGACTTCCTCGCTGGTGAAGTATACGGAAATCCATTGGATGTAGGGACTGCAGGCCCGTCGTGCCAATCCTTGGAAGTGGCTTGCACAGAGTACATTTTATATAGGGAGACGGTGGCTTGTGTACAGTCACGAGCAATAATATGTATACGCTTACCAACTTTTAAAAGTGATTTTCTCCACATTTACTAATTGTAATCTTATTTTATTATAAAAATAATATTTTGGAACACACACTGTAATGAAATATCTAAGTTATCTCAAGGCTGCAATCGCTATTTAAAAGAAAATCGCTTTTGAACTTGGCGATGTGTTTACATATTATTGCTCGTGACTGTACAGCAATTTCCTTTTCTAAATTGTTGTAAGTTTCGATAAACTGTTTAGAGTCTGTCACTACAAAGTGTTCCGATTGTGGTGTTGTGTGTATGTGTTCCTTTCAAACAGATTCATAATTCCAACTCTTTCCTTGGAACTTGTTGCGTTAGCAATTTTGTCCTTTCTTACATCAGTTAAATTGGCGACCATCCTTTCGATTGGGTTTGTGTAATGAATCCGTCAATCGAGGTCAATCGTCGAATCCGACTCGGCTGGGCAGCGTTCGGGAGGCTTCGCAATATCTTCTCGTCCCAAATACCACAGTGTCTCAAGACGAAAGTCTTTGACCAGTGTGTGTTGCCAGTGATGACCTATGGTACAGAGACGTGGTCGCTCACAATGGGCCTTATCAGAAGGCTTAAAGTCACCCAAAGGGCAATGGAGAGGGCTATGCTCGGAGTTTCCCTACGCGATCGAATCAGAAATGAAGAGATCCGCAGGAGAACCAAAGTAACCGACATAGCCCGAAGAATTGCCAAACTTAAGTGGCAGTGGGCAGGGCACATTGGTCGCAGAACAGATGGCCGATGGGGCCGAAAGGTTCTGGAGTGGCGACCGCGTACCGGAAGACGTAGAGTAGGAAGGCCTCCCACAAGGTGGACCGATGACCTTGCGAAGACCGCGGGTATCCGCTGGATGTGGGAAGCACAAGACCGGTCGAAGTGGAGGAGCCTGGGGGAGGCCTATGTCCAGCAGTGGACGTCTTTCGGCTGATATGATGATGATGATGATGATGAATGAATCCGTTGGATGCAGCACACAAGCACATGTAAACTTTATTATTGACTTTACAAAAAACTATGTATATAGGACCCACCTTATTAACCCGAGCTTGGTAACCTCCACGGTTGTGGAAGGAGCTTCCCGCTCTGATGATGAACGGCTGCAGTTTCTTCTTGTCTCCGTCGAAGGCTCTGCAAGTTAATGAATGTGAAGGGAATTATTCGTGCAATGTCAAACGAAAGGGACGAAGACTAATGCTCATTTTAGAGTTAATTACTTATAAAATTAAACAATAATTATAAAAAAAAACA
Source organism: Polymixis flavicincta (assembly GCA_949987655.1). Lineage (NCBI taxonomy): Eukaryota > Metazoa > Arthropoda > Insecta > Lepidoptera > Noctuidae > Polymixis > Polymixis flavicincta. The sequence goes on along the minus strand of OX465188.1, from coordinate 22,378,636 downwards.
TACATGCTTTTTATTACGCCTATTCTGTGGTTTTCAATTACTAAATCAAAACTATTCATCGCTAATAATGTAACAGATAGGTAATTAGGATTATAAAAACATGGTTACATGAAAGTTTTACAAAGCAATGGTTTACTATTTACTTCATCATATGGCCAAATCAATAGATGATCTTGTGTTTTTAAACATAAAACAGCCTACTTCCGACGTCTGTTTGATAACCGACCAATTTTAACAAAAATGTGGTACACGTCGTTATGCAGATTATAACAGAAGCCGTAATAAAAACTTCTGGAAAATTTAATATGACTGTCGCTTAACGTGATCCTTTTCCCTACTGATATTCTAAATTCGAAAGTAACTCTGTCTGTCTCTATGTTACGCTTTCAGTCCTAAACCGCTGAACCGATCATCACGAAATTTGGCAGAGATATAGCCTGGGATACGGAGAAGGATACTTTTTTCGCGATAACCACTATCCACGCGTGCGGAGCCGCGTACCCAAGCTGGTGATCTTATAATGTAAAAGGCATCGAAAATAATCATTAACAAATCTGTAGTCATCTGTTTCGCTTGGATAATCGACTTCATTTTAGTTTAATCATCAAAATAGTAAAATCCTCTCACGATTCCAAGCAATGTCCAGCAGTGAGCACCCACTGCTCATCAATGATGGATCCTCCACACCAATGCTTAGCGTTCCTGGAGATGGCCACGTTGTATGGATACATGCTGATGGTAGTTTCCATACCACCCACGATACGACGCACGGCAAATGACCGGAAAGCCCATGCTATGTTGCTTTCGTCATGGTTTTCGGGAAATACTAGGAAGACATAAAATGTAATGAGTTCACAATTGTCTCCACTGTAAGTTTCCTTATTTTTGCACTTTTCGATCTAGACGTTTGATGAGCTTATAATGGTTTTCATGATTTTTGAACTGGATTTTACATGATTTGTACTAGGAGACTATTAAATGTAGATGGTTTTAACGTCTTTGGGGAGACGATCTTTGTACAGTTACTGGTTCAGCTAATACCGATGCTGGACTAGACCTAAGGATTAATGGAATTACACCATATTTTCAAACGTCTTGTTGTCATAATTTGGGTAATTTTCCAAATAGAAGAATCTTGCTTGCGCCTTCCCAAGCATCTTTCGGGAATGATGAAGATGGACCGAATGGATTCATTATTTATTAGATACGGGGTAAAAGAAGACCTAACTAAAGCGTTCGACGTCACTTACAGTATTACTCACATGTTTGTGTGGAGCTCGACCCGGTTCCCCGCCGATTGACGAGCTCGTAAAAAACGGATCCGTCCGGTTTTGAAACTGGTCGGGTAACCCCGAAACAAACATGTGAGTAAGACCGGAAACAATAATGAACAAAATTGGTTTCGCGAAAATACTATCTAAAAATGCAGACTATGTTCTAAACAAAACTACACTGATCGACAACGAATCGTATGAAATTGCAATACTCATACGGGGGCTTATCACTACAATTATAATACCATTCGCTTGTTTTCTTCTCTTCACAAAATTCAATTGTTATAGCTGGCTTTTCTTTAATAATTAATTTAAACGCTCCTAAGGGTAATTTTGGGGTATAAAGATAAGTATAAATACAAACCTGGATAGTCACCTCTCTCTTCACGGGCCACCTTAAACCTCGTAGACGTCTCATCATTCCGAAACTTATATTTCTCTTCCAAAAGGGCTTTTATATCTTCCTCCTGTTCATCATTTTTCTGCCTTAAAATACTTTTTTTCACTACATAGGGTGGTTCTTCTTCATAAATGTTAATGCCATCCTCATTTTCATTTAGAGTAAACAACTTGTCGTCTTCTGAAGATAATTCTGACGCTTCTATTCTGAGCACATTGTTCACAACTATTGAAATAACAACAGTTTTAATGATGTCTGCGTTAATGTGTATAATCATCTTGGTTTCATCTTAAATTTTTAATCCAAGTTTCTGATTTCCATTTGTAATGAGTTTTTGTGGACTTCGATAACATGTTTTATGTTTGCATTTTACGACAACGTTGTCGTAAAGAGAGATGGGATTTCTGAGGAAATTATGAATTTTCTCTGTGTGTTTCAGAATTTTCTTTAATTCAGTATTTTCGAAGCCGTGAGTCTTATTAGTATTTCGTTTTCTTACAGTCTTTGAAGATTTTCTTAATGTTTGTGTTTGAAACTAACACCAAAAGTTAATCTTGAAGTTAAATGGAAAGTCATAAAATAACCAATAAAACGTGAATGTTCAATCAAGCAAATAACAAAGCGTGTAAAGTTTTTTTTTTTTATATAAAAGGGAGCAGACCATGTTTGTTCTTTAAATATTTTATTGATGCTATAAAACTATGTGTTTGGTTGTTTGTGATCTTTTCATTTGAATCCTTTTAATTAAATTCGGGGTGTCATGCATGGTGTTATGTGACGTAATACAATGTTATGTTTCATACAGTGGAATCAAAATCAAGATTATTTTAAAATACAGAAAGTTGTTTTTTGTCTGCTGTTTATAGAATAGCTCTTCTAATGTCTAGAAGAATCATATCCTGAACTCGTGGTTACAGTTTGCGTACTGGTTATAATATTGTCCGGTAATAAGCTAAAAATGTGATGTATTGTTTGACATTACCTACTGTTTAGTATGTTCCTTTTTTTATTTATTATTAAATATATGCCTATACATGCCATAACAATAATAACATGCCCTTCTAAAAATCATCATCAGATAATAATCTTAAAAGAGCCTCCAAGAATACATTAATACTTCTGGCGGACCCTGGGCAGCCAGGCTCGCTTCAAATGTTGCTGATTGGCTAGTCCAATAGAAGGATTGCGTCAATGAAATTCAATTTCGTTCGGCTATATTTATTCGTTCTTTATTTCTATTTTCATCATAGAAAGTTATAAAGAATTCAATAATTATAGGAACGTTGTATGAAGTACGATATCGTTTCTAAAAGCCTCAAATCAATAGCAATAGTTTATTTATTTTGAAGCGGTAACGCTTTACTATTTTCGGACCATACGTGTATATGTTAAAAGTGGTATTGATTTGTATGTGATCGAAGGTTCCGTGTGTGGTTTGAACTTCGTTAAACCCTTCAGAGACATTGCGGGAAGCTTGCTGATGTCATTATTGTCAGGGCTGATAAGTATCCATTTATTTTATTTGCAACTAAGTACAATATTTTGTACGTTACGACTTTTAAATCAGCTCACACACCACAACGCTACATTGTTGACCTCGAAAGAAGAACGGTCAGTTTTTTTTTATTAAAACTTGTAAAACTATATTAGGTATTATTGGTAGTAAGTACTTGAAGAAAGCAAATTAAACAATTATCACTAGTGGAGGATCTAGGACATTTTTAACTACACATACATCTATCGTGGCCATTTGGCCCCCGTGGCAGTGGGCACGGTGCATTGCTCGCAGAACAAATGGTCGATGAGGCCGAAAGGTTCTGGAGTGGCGGCCTCGTACTGGAAAACTTAGCGTTGGATGGCCTCCCAGAAGATCGACCGATGACCTGGTGAAGGCCGCAGGAATCGGCTAGATGAAAGAACCAGTTGAAGTGGCAATAGCTGGGGGAGGCCGATGTCAAGCAGTGGACGTTTTTTGGCTGAAATTATGAAGATGATCAACTACCGTGGTGTATGGAAACCAATATTTCAAAAGCAGTTTTTCTCTTGTGGTACGATTGATACTATATCGGTTCACGTAGTAATAAATAGTCTAGTCATAGTCATTAAGCTAGGAAACGAGGTGGCCTAGATTGACAATATCAATTTGGTTTGCATTGAACAACACAGTTCACGTGTACACTGGCCACATCAAGGTACGAGAGATCGTAAAAGTTTACAGTCGACACGTGTTTAACCAGCTATTACATTATGGTTTCCTAGTACACACAACTACTTACATTGAAAAATAACGCAGTTTTATTTTGCAACAAACTATATTTTATCCCTCCGGAGCAAAGAGGTTAATTTTTCCCATCCAATAAGATCCTATTTCTGGGAAAACTAAAAATAATCGAATTTCACTACGTTAACACATCACAGTGGTGACATCTAATGTCACCACTGTCATTTTTATTTACTCTCTTAGCATATTATTTTTAGAGAAATCTAATCATGAGTTTTTACTGTTAGTTATTATAAATAAAAAATATAATAACAATTCTATGACAAGCCCTATTGCTCTCGTGGTGGCCTTATCATTCCTTATTAACGAAATACATATTCTGTATGATTGTAAGTATCTGTAAACGTTTAATAGTTCCTGGTCGTACCCTGAACCTTTGGGGCCTAGGTGGCGTAGAAGTATCTGAAGAAGTGTTCCTTCTTCAGATACTTCTAAAACTGGTACTAACGAAAGGGTCAGGTTACCGCTTTGTATTGTTTGCTCGCAGAGACAAGGGTGTGGGCCACGAGGATTTGTCATTGTAAAATGGGCTTCGCAAAAAATTCTTTCGAAAATGAGTATGAATCTCCAAATCGCAATTTCATTTTTTTGCTGGCAAGATTCATATCACCAACTTGAAATCTTATGAAACGATTTATCTCTTCTTTTGTGTAGCTAAAGCAAGGTGCTAATTATTTTTACTATTTTCTCTTTCCATATTTGTTTTCCTAATTGCGGCCCATCAGCTATTAGTTTCTTCCTTCCTCATATTTTTTTTGTTATTTTCTTTTGTTACAGCTAAAATACTTAGAAATAAATTCTTCACTTCCAACCTGGTCTACCTATTGAGCGTATGCCTAGTTCTTCGTCGTATTAATCTCTTTCCCCAGTTTGCATCGAAGAAATGGAATTTACTATTTTTTATTTTAGAGGTAAGTCTATTATCTTCTGTCAGCCAAATAATCTAAAAACCCGATTGCGTAAAAAGTGAACTTAAAAAATATATGGAAACAAGGAAATTTTATTTTAGGAGCATGAATATTTATTTAAATACTATAAACAATCTCATGCAGTCCTTTGCGTCGTGTAGTTGGGTAAAAAAGGAGGGAAAGAATTACTTTTGACTACTAAATTCATGATTTTGCATGTTAAAAGATCTTCCCAAATCACATGACATTGGCTCCGTCCTTTTTCAGCATAAGTAAATATCTCTTATTTTCAGATACCAATATCAATAATATTTTTAGAAGGATTCCTGTTCTACTTATGGAAGCCGATTCAAGATTACTTACTCTATAACGCTGATGGTATCCTGGTAAATTTAGCTGAGGAGAGAGGTCTGGAGTGGCTCGTCTGCCATCTGTGCTGTGGTCAAAGCAACTGCTCCACAATTTTTGCAGCCGTGGTACTTAAATTTTTGAGCTTCATTGTTTTGTTTTCTGTTTGTGCTTATATGAAATAATGATTTTTACAGGCTTGAAAACATATTTAACCAAGGAAGTCAATCAATAAACAATCATGCACAATTTTTGTTTGACGTGTTGTATGAACAGTTCCGTGTGGTGCCGGGCATAAAAGAATAGCACCATTTCTTCCCGTGGGTGTCGTAGAAGGCGACTAAGGGACTTACTAGAGAATGGGCAGCAGCGTTCTCTATAATAAAATACCACCACACTGCGATCGCCAAACCGCCTGCCAAGCGTGGCGATTTTGGCAAAACCCCCTTTTGGGGGAAGCCTATGTCCAGCAGTCGACGTCTTTCGGGTGAAATGATGATGAACGATCATTAAGTGTAGTCTTTTCGACTTTTATGAAGCCTTATAAGTAAATAAAACATATTTTCATGAGGATCACGAGATGGAGAGCAGTTGGCCAGTGGTATCGGCTCCGGCTTACGAGTAGGTCGTGAGTTCGAACACAGGCAGACACATTACTTTGCATATGTAATTTACCATCGCCACTACTCTCAATGCGGTGAACGTAAACATTGTGACGAAACCGGCATGTCAGAGAACCAAAGATTCGAAGACATGTGACATCCACAAATCCATACTGGGCCTGGGCCGGCATGGTGTCCACCATGCCCAATCTCCTGCCAGGGGTGCGGGTTTGTTCGAAAGAGACACCACAGCCCCTGGCATACGGGCTACTGAAGGAACACGGGTGGGTTTTAGTCAGTAAAAGTCTGACACGCTCTCCTGCTCCACCCAGAGCGGGAGAAGTTATTTGATGATTTCCCACCCAAAAAAAAAAAAAAACCATGCCCGATCTCTATTGCAGAGAGGAGGCCTGTGTCCCAGCAGTGGGAACATTATAGGCTGAATATGTTACGTTATATCTATCAAGGAACACGTCACATACATTAGACGTCAAATAGCTATACTTATATTCATGTCAGTGGTACTAAAACTGTTTGCTGAATTTTCTATAGGACCAGATTGCACAACTTTGATAATATTTAAACTCAACTCGTTAGTGCTTTAGAATACGTTATTTAAAACAGTCTAAAGCTGAATAATTTCCGTCTTGAAAGGGTGATTTATTTCGCATCCAACGGACTAGCTAATTTCGTACTATTTGTACTAAGAGAAATGAAATACGGATAGGAATGAATTGAATGCACTCAGTGAAGCATTGTTTATTTTGTTAAATGAGCTTGAATTTAAAAATTGGCGCGACTAAAATAAGCAAAGAAAAGGGATTTTAAAAGAAAATAAACCTAATCATTATGTGAATACTTATTCGATGTGTCGGATTGGCCCGTGGATGGGTGACCGCCTTTATACCAAGACACCTCCGTGCCTCAGAAAGTGTCTCTTACACAGTCATTTCGAGTAGTCAGAAGCCTGAAAGGCTGACAACCAGTCTTACCAAAGGGTTTGGTATTACCCAGTAACTGGGTTGCGGAAGTCAGATAGGCAGTCACTTCATGTGAAATACTGGTACTCAGCTGCATCCGGTTGACTGGAAGCTGACCCGGACATCGTTGGGAAAAGGCTATGCTGATGATGATAGTAACTTATCGATGTGTTTGTTAAGCCTCGTATTCATGGTAAACATTTGTTTAGCAACAGTTGATCAACGTTGTTGATGAACAGTGAGAATGCTGCTGGAACCTTTGTTTAAATCAATATGGGTTGTCCACACACGTAAAATGTTGCCCGAGAAAGTAGTGTTGTTGTGTTCTCTGTATCTGATGTATAAAATGTTTATAAACAGTTGCAAACACGTTAACATTTGTTGATAAACTGCTGTTTTCGCTCGCCGGGCGTCAACTCTGCAACATGGTGTGATCAACTCCGCAACACAAGTGTTGCCCGCAATATGTTGACAGTAACTCAGCAACATGTTTATGCAACCATGTTGCTAAACAAAATGTTTACCATGAATACGAGGCTTTAGGCTCACCCATAGATACTTGTACCTTAGTTTAAAATATATAGCTATATTTCATTAAATCAAAGTTTCCCATAATGAACATTGCAATTATGTTTTAGTGTGCCGTTTTAATTAATAACATACAAACATAACATGTAACATGACTCCTGTTTTCCCCGAAAAGCTAGGCAGAGCGCCCCGAGGTACCGATAAATAAATACATCCACATTTCGCCAGCTCCGTTAAATAATAACGTAATTAAATGTCAATAATAGGATGCTAAGGTACCAAGCCGCCATAAAAGGCTGGTAGTGATCCGGAAATTGGCTAAGTAACGCGACACTGGGTGGGCCCTTGTCAATTAGTATTACGACCGACATACACTCTGTAAACAACACCCGTTTTGCTGTTATGGTCTCCTGGTCATCGATGCAAAAAAAAAATATATAAAAAATCGCATTCTTTATAAAATATCTTTGCGCGCCCTTCCGTAGTATAAGTTCAAACTTAAATGGCAGATTATTCAATACAACTTCAGATTTTTAGGGTTCCGTACCTCTAAAGGAAAAAACGGAACCCTTATAAGATCACTTTGTTGTCCGTCCGTCCGTCCGTCCGTCCGTCCGTCCGTCCGTCCGTATGTCAAGACCGTTTTTCTCAGGAACGCGTGGAGGTATCAAACTGAAATTTCTATATGATACTTAGTTCTACTGTCCCTGGAAGCTGTAGAAAAATCAACCTTCTAAGTCAACGCAATCAAAAGATACAGCCATTTAGGCCGCAAAATTCCGCAAATTTTCGAAACTCGCACGGGAATCAAAACCTACAGGGTACTTCCCGTGAACTTAGAATCTTGAAATTTTGTACGAAGTCACGTCTTAGTGTACAGATATAGGAAAAATTACGAAAACCGAAAATTTTTAGTTTCGTCATATAAAAAAAAATATTTTTGACAATTTTGAACTTTTACTTATATACCCACAGGTTTGTACGGAACCCTCGGTGCGCGAGTCCAACTCGCACTTGACCGGTTTTTTTTTTTTCTAAATCCAACGCCATTAATGATAATTTACTCGACCACCTACTGGGCCCACGTAAATTAAAAGTGATACCATTGATGCGCCTAGAAGAAATAAATGTTATAAATCTTACACATAAAACACATAACATTACGCCTTGTGTTCATCAAGGGTTGGGCAGAGATGTACGAGTATGTACGTTTAGTATGCCCACAATTCGCCAGTTATGTTTTAAGTCCCGTGTACTAGGAGTCCATGTATCTCACAATCCGTGTGAATTTAATTATATTTACTCCATTTCATAAAAATGGGACTTTTGTGACCCGCAATCGTGAAGAAACAACTCCGTGTTAAACAAATATTAATTAAACTCAAACTCAGGCGCAACCAGACCGTTAATTTAAGTTTAATTATTTATTTAAACCGTATTTCATCTTTAGTACTTCATTCAGAATAGCGGTGGTTCCGAGTGACTCAGAGGGTTGCAGACCGGCTTTTAAAGTAACAGGTTGCAGGTTCCAATACTGATATGTGCCTTACCGATATGAGTTTTTAACCGACTTCCAAAAAAGGAGGAGGTTAGATGTTCCACTGTGTGTATTTTTTTATGTATGTTTCTCTATGTCTCCCCCATTTGTGGACCGATTCTCGAAATATTTTTTTTATTTGAAAGAGTATACTCCTGAGGTGGTCCCATTGGCACTAAGTCAGGATCTGATGATGGAATCCCAGGGAAATCGAGGGCAACCCTCAAATTTTGTAGGTATTAACAATGTTTTTCATATATTTTCTAAAGCTATTGAGACATTTGCGTATGGTCATCATCATCTCATGACGCTGAGCTGATGAAGGAAGGTACAACTCTTTAACGGTTAGGAGTTAGGTGGAGGTTCGGGCATAACTCCGTCATAAGAACGATTTGCAAAATCCTTTTTTTTTTTTGTAAGGGGTTTATTTCGAAATGGTCCCATTTAAATTTCATATAGATCGGATGATGCGTTTCGGAGACAGACAACATAACTCTTCGGAAAATGACAGCAAATTAACAGAGATTGCTGCTATAGCATAAATATACATTGTTTTGACCCCAAAGATGATGAAATTTCGAATTGGTGTGGGGTAGGTAATAATATAACTAAAAAGTGAAAAATAAAATCTTTTAATTTTTCACTTTTTATCATTTTTCATACATATTCAAAGTCGGTGACTTTGGATATGTATTTCATTAATTTCTTGTCACCGCCTTCCGAAATTAAAGTAATTTTTCGCTTTCTAGTGTTTTTTGAAAGTCAGTTGTTTTTTTTTTTTTTTTGAAAAACGTTTTTTATTACACCAGTAAGGATTGATGTTACCAAAATGAGCGACAAGTCCTTATACCAGTAAGGATTGATGTTACCAAAATGAGCGACAAGTCCCGTATTTTTAAGAATGTCCTTGTTCTAATCTGAGTCTCAATGTGCGCTTTCATAATTTTTTACGCGAAAGTATTATTGTGGACTTCTATGTTCACGCCACGGTATTACGATTAACACAGACAAAGCAAAATGTATGGAAATATATGAAGATGCTTTTAAATTTATGTCTAAAATATCGTGAGGTAACGCGGTATCCAGTAACCGGGTCGTGGAGATCAGATAAGCGGTCGCTTCATGTAAAATACTGGTATGTGGCCAAGTGGTACCGGCCGCGACTTACGAGTTGTAGGTCGTGAGTTCGAACCCAGACAGGCGCTTTACTTTGTGTAAATTATTTAATCGTCACTGCTCTCAAAACGGTGAAGGAAAACATCGTGAGGAAACCGGCATGTCCTAGAACCAAAAAATTCGAAGTCATGTGACATCTACCTACCCGCACTGGGCCCGCGTGGTGGATTACGGCCCACTCCCTTTCACCGAGAGGAAGCCTGTGTCCCAGCAGTGGGAACATTATAGGCTGATGATTGTTGGACTGGAAGTCGAAACTGGCATGGTTGGGGAAAGGCTAATCAGAAGAGGTTGATGATAACATTATAATGTGCACGTATTTCCATTCATTTTATAGAACTGTAAATTAATTTCCACGATAATACCATCACGTTAGTAATGATAAAAGCGTAGATTGGGTACACTCGCAGCGCCTTTAGTCTCCAGCATCTCGATGGCGATATCAACCACACATTTTGACATCGCAAGCGACAAATCGGCTATCTTTGTAGGTACTGTAGAGGTTGTTTGCTTGAGACAACCTTCCAATGGCTATAATTACTTTAATACATTCGAACTGTAAAACTAATTTAGAACAGAACAAATAAAAAACAATTTAAGGATAGGGCTGACAAACCGAAAAAGAAAGTACCTTAAGGAAATTTCAACAGTGTGTAGTTAGCCGAACTGTCAAAATCAATTGACTTATGCAACATGACGTTCGACACTCACTCTTTACTCAAGACAGCTCCGCGGACTGACGCATCACTTATGTATCGTATTACATTCATATAACTTTGTTGTTATGTATTCAAGAAGACCAAAATCAATCTTAGTTAAAGTAAAGTTTTAGTTTCATCATTAAATTTATTATTCTTGTAAAGAACATTGTTTAATTAGTAAATATTTTCCTCTGTTTCATATTCTTAGGTACATACATACAATTACAGACTCAAATCTTAAATCATAAAAACACAAACGCTCGAGTTATTAAGAGTTAAAGTTTTCTAACTAAACGGTTCTAACTAAAATTAAATTAATAAAAATTAGATTACTCAGACTGTACCCTGGCGGTGTTAACAGCTTACCCGTGCAGCAGACATGACAATTAAAAAAAGTAAATCGATGTCGTCAATCAAACGAGTTTCTAAAACAACCCATCAAACCTATATAGGTCAGTTGCTGAAAAAAACCATTCAATTCACCCAACATGACTCTTAACACATTGGTTTAGAGTTCAATTTCAGGAGTAGGATGGTAAATTCAGTGTTTGTCCCCGCAGCATCCAATGTAATGCGACGAAGATGAGTCGCTTCTATCTAGGAGGTAATTGTGTAAATGTGAGCGACAATTTATATTGGACGGATAATAGGAGCTTTTGCTGCGAGCGTTGGGTTGCTAGAGTAAAAAAAACATCCTTGTTTTTTGGGAAAAATACATTTGTCATTCAGTCAGCTGGCTGAAGTCTAGATTTGTATCTGGTTCATAGGCTCGCCAATTATTATTTAGAAATAAAAAAAACCTTGCAAAATGTGGACATACATCTCTGTTAAATTCTTTGGGTTATAAAACCGTGATAGCGTGGTGATTTCCAATATAAAGAAGAGAACTAAGCTACAATTTCGAATAAAGTTGAGGTAGACCACCGCGAAAATGGTGCCACGATGTGATAAGGTTTGCATAGCCATCTCAAACTCAAAGCATTTATTTCAAAACCTTTTACAGGCACTTTTGAATTGTCAAAAAAAATCGAAGTTGAAGCTAGGTACCCATTCCAAAACGTAGATCTCTATGGAGAAGAACGGGCAAGAAACTCCAAGGACACTCTTTTAAATCATGGGTATTACAAAATCCATCGTGGCCATAGAACGCATAAGACAGGTAGGTTTGGATGGAAAAAGGGGAGGCTCGTGACGTGTTCTAGACCTCAATCTCGCCTAGTGAAAAATCGATGGGTGAAGTCCACGATGGAACGAGGGAGCCTATAAGATGCCAGTTGGTAGGAGATCTTCTAAACTGCAACACCAGTCTTTTCAGTACCAGCTACCAAGCGTATTGACAATGGAAAAAAAGATAAGATAATTTATTTACTTGATGAAACGGATGGTATACGTAGGTGTTATTATAGAAAATGAGATCATACATGTTTTGCTTAAAATAAAGCATGCAAACTTAGAACGAATAAACAAATTTGAATTTAAAAGCATTATAATTTATGTACAAAAAAATCTCACATCTTTGTGACCATAATATTGTAGCATTTAAAAGAAGTAGCTTATTTTGCATCCTCTAATAGTAAAAATATTCAACGCAGTTTCTGACAAAAATAGATGCGGTTACTAGTTTAAACCTTTCGAAAATCACATAGTTTTTTACCATTCAGTACCAAGTAAGTAGCCTACTTAAGTCCTTCAGTAAAGTGTTGGTAATGAATGAATATTTGACGTAGCTAGTCAGTTCAGAGTGGCAACCCCGCATAAACTGTTGCTGGGCGGCAAGTAACTCGCTCCCGCCCATCGCGAGAGCTCTGTGGAAATATATAGAGCTGCTGTTTGTACGCAAGATATGCACCGGTTTTGTTCGACAATATTTGAGGAAGATAAACTATGTCGCTCGCGGTTGGATATTATACGATTTTACCTAACTCTTGAAAAGTAATAAGGAGGTAATTAGTTAACATATTTATTTGTGACTTGAAAGTTAAGAATATAAAAAATTCTTCAGATATTCTGTTTTTTTATATATATGACCACGTGGCTTGATTGATCAGCGTTGATGAACATTCACTCAAGTGAAGTATCTGATATCAGCTTTAGTTTCTATAAAATTCACTCTTTCACCTAGTTCAGTCTATAAATTGTATGACAGAGAGTTTTTGGAACGAAAACGTTGTCATAATTTATTTACAATAGAAACTGACGAAGAAACTAAGATTTGCAATGGAAACTAACACCTGATACGATGAGATAAGTACCTAATTTAAATATTAACTTTCTATGCCCGTGTTCGGTCGCCTAAGTTATGTCGGACACCTACCTTCAGACATCTATAAAATACGTGTAATAAACGTAGGTATGTACTTGGTAAGTTGGTACTAACAGCTCTATACACATACCTAGACCACCCTTAACTAACCAACAGGCGACAGTGTGCCCCCGACCGTGCGATCGCAAACACGCGTACCAGGACGCCAGCAAGCGCGGGAGATGCACAGGTACGACAACATTATTTATTCCTAACACACAAACAAACATTCTCACCTGGAATGTTTACTTGGCACTTTAATCTCTAAGTACTACATGAGTTTAAATTAATACGGTTAAGTGTTTTGAAAATAGAATCGTGAACTTGATGAACGTCTCGTCGAGAATTGAGATGAATTTGTGCTTATCTGCGTCTCTGCGTTCCTAGTGATAATTTTTTGGCTTTGTTATTAGCTGCGTATTGAATTTCTTAAGAAAAGAAAAAAAATGTTTTTATTGTGCTTGTTTTTTTTTTTAAACAATAGCGTTCGTGATAAAAACAAAAGTTCGAAATCATACGTTCTTAGAATGCATCTTGCAAACAAATCTAGGTCGATTTAACAATTTCACAGAAGCGATTTACTATGATATTTCAGTGAAATTGAACTTTTATTTATCTACTCAAATATGAAATTCAATATAACCTTTAACCTTTGCAGTAAACGTGGTTAACTGATGATAAAATCGTTGCGAACAATGTTGTTCATACATTATACACCTACAATCTACATGTGATCTTACCCTGTTATTTTATTGTCAATTTAGCTCCAAAATTTAATTAAATCGTTACATACATTGTCATTTTGCGTGAGGTATCTGCGATGGTTGATTGTAATTGAGTTTGCCGACAATATAAACAAATTGATGTTTAAATACCGATTGGTTGAAACGCCCTGAAGCAATCATGTGGAACAATTGACTGTGTGACGAAGGTGATTGAAATACGTGCAGTCCTGTCATAGTTATTTTCGATTTAAGTGATCATTATTTCGATTCAATAAGGTGCTTACAGAGGTAAAGAAACTGTGACAAGGATGTAAAATAACGTTTCTTTTGCATAAAATGATACGTATTTTAAATAAGAAGTGGCAGCAGGACAAATTAAAATATAGACAATGTGCATGTTCAATTTTTCATATTATTATTATTATTTTAAGTCTTTTTTAGCCAGACTGAATTTGTTCCAATTAACTTAAAAATATCTGGATGACCGGTTCTTTTTTGGTTTGACGTTTTCTAAAAATGAAACGTAGCTAGATCAATTAATTTATCGTCCCTGAAACTCTCTGCATGCTAATAAATTTCATGAAAATCGTTGGAGCCGTTTCCGATTCATATACAAGAAATGCTCGTTTAAATGTATTAGATAATAATAATGAGACCAGCCTTTTAACTCGCACACGCCTTCTCGTACAAAGAAGGCAATATTTAAACAATAAAATATGGCTTAACCGAAACTAACGTTAAACTCTGTGTAGGCCAGTGTAAGTACATTAATACTTAATCGATAATTTTGTATTTATCTGTGGATATTTATAATTAGCAACCTACAGTCCATTTTACCTTTGATTCTGTATTACTGTCAAACTCAGTGATATTTATTGGGTTGCTACCATTGATATGTCTGTCAAAATCACAGTGAAAAAAAGTAAAGTTAGTTTTAATTGCTGAATTGTTATTTCATTTTTATTTTAATTACGGACGCTTTTAATGTGCACGTCTTTTTACGTCGTTCTCGCATTGATAATTTGAACATAAATGATGTAACCAATTTTCTGTAATAAGTTGTGATAAACAATATCATGATTTAAAAGAGTGTTCATGGAGTTTCTTGCCCGTTCTTCTCCATAGGTACCTACTACGCTTTGGAATGGGAAACTAGCTTCATCTTTCCGACTATTTGACAATTCAAAAGTGCCTGTAATTGGTTTATTTGAAATAAATGCTTTGAGTTTGAGTTGTGTTTATCTGATTCCGCGAATTTAACACGAAAAATACTGATACATTTTCCATTAAATAAGCACATACTACTATTGTGATTGGGACACGAAATAATTTAGATAAACCATTTATTAAAACAAAAACGTAGATATAAAACCTGTAAATGATCTTGACGTGTATCGGACCCATGTCAACATGAATGTATGCGACGAACGTGTTTTGTTTTCAAGAGCCTGTAGGGTAATTTTTTACCCGACTGCAAAAAAGGGTTGTGTTTATACCTACGGTGAAATAGTGACGAGAGTTTAATATAAAAAGTGATATCTGTACAGCCAAAATGTTTCTTGGTGAATATTTGACACATCTGCCTAACCTTTCCCAAACTATGTTGGGGTCGGCTTCCAGTCTAACCGGATTTAACACCAGTATTACACATGGAGCGACTGCCTATCTGACCTCCACAACCCTCCATACCCGAGTAAGACTAGCTGTCAGACTTTCTCTCTGACGACCCGTGACGACTATCATTTAGTTACATATTGTGAATGAGAGAACGTTGTAGGTCTTACAGACTAGATTTGTAGACGAATTTCTATTCTGTATTTCCATTCCTCTATGTACCTGGTAGTTATTGACAGACCTGCACTGTCCTCCCATATCTATTATCATTGTAATTTAAAAACATTGTAAAAGCCAATTATTTTTAAAAGAGTGACCGTGGTGTTTCTTGCCGACTCTTCTCCATAGGAAGCGAGAAACTGGAACCGTGCACCTAGCTTCTGACGTAACATAAGTACCCATGCAGGTTTATATGAAATAAAATATTTTGAGTCTATATTTAGTGGAAGTAACTGCGCTATTCTTGCATTAGGTGCGTGGTTTGCACTAGCCTTAATCAACTATCGGGAAAGTCATTATATATGCGTAATAATTACCTTTTTATGAGGAAATCGTAATTCTAGTTAATTAGTCGTAAAACTTTGATTGTGTTACCGATTTTTTGATGGCATCTACGAACTCAACGGCTGATAGCTAAATAGCTATGACTATTTTATTGAAGGACAAAAGTTACCTCAAGCCTGGACAGCTGATCGAAAAACGATTAGCTAACATTTTATGCAACTCTAGTTGCTGCCCGCAACTTCTTTCGTGTAACACATTATTACCTTTTGATTTTCTTTAAAGTTACTCGTTATAACATCTTCTATCTGCCAGTGTTTCCGTCAAATCTGACCAGCCGTTTTGGATTTTAGCCGGAACAAACAGGTAGACTTACAAACATTTAAAAAATATGTAATAAGTTCGTAATACTTTCATATGCATTTAGTAAAAAGTTGTTATTTGAAAATTAGAGATAGACACTTCAATTTTATTTATTTGTCTATACACATAGATGTAGCAATATCGTTTCTGGAGATTCTTTTAACTTGGTAAGAGAAATGTTCAGTCACGGAAGAATCTGTATTGAGAATTTGATGCTTATATAGAACTAGTCAAACTCTGCTTTACCATTTAATATAAATAAATTTATAAATAAATTGAACTTTATTTCCGACTAAGGTCCATATTTTTGTTAGTATTTTGGTGTTAGTAACAATAGTCTTCTTCCCAGCTAAAGCACTAGGAAGTGGTGAAGGGCGGGCGTTTTTGGGGGACTGTCTTATGTAATTTTGACGTTCAAAAAGTGCTGACTCTCAGCCTAGTTTGAATAAATAACTTTTGATTTTGATAGTGCTTAGAAATGTAGGTTAATATGGTTAATTTTCACAAAATTTATTAATTGTGTAATCCTAAGACTGTCGCCACCCAGTGACCCTGAAAGGGACAGTCCGCTCTAGCAGCGATCATTTTTAGAATGCTGTTGTCACTACCATGCAAACGCTGTAGCATGGAGGCCGCTTTCTTTCTCATGATGGCATGGAAACCATCTGTGCGGGTCTCCGCGAACATTCAACGCCACGGCATGGCGGCAGTCCCAACAGCATCCTAAAAGCATTATTAAATTGCACACGCAGGACGCTGTAATGTAATACAATGTGGTGTCCTTCAATGTAACCTGTTAAATTCAAAACTTTTATGAAAATAATTGTTTTCATTTGACAGATAGATAGATCGTTTATTATGGTGCATACAAAAGACATAACAAAACATACAAAGCACGATGAAATTAAAACGAATTACATGAAAAGAACAAGGTGCCAATACACTAAGAAAAAAAAAAGAAGAAAGCATGACATAAGTACACGATGACCCTTTAAGGCTGTGACACAATTTGACATTCAAATGAAATAACGTGCGGGTGAGTACAAAAGTGCAGTATGCGTCTCAAGTTGCACCAAATTGGACCCCAGCTCAGCATGTGTCAGGCAAATTTACCAGACTCTGATCACCTCAAATAATGCGAAGATTTCCTTTCACAAATCCTTCCTTGGTGATGCTTTTCAAACTGCAAAAATTCAAATCTGTAAGTAGGTTAGTTCAAGAAGGTTGATGAAACTGCATCCAAAAGTAATTATGTACCTAAATAAAAACAAACAAAACAAAACGTACATAAATAGCCCAAGCTCTACACAAGCCATTATAATATTGCCTTTCCTAGAAATTGTTCTGCATACGTATCGGATATTTTCTAGTAAAATCCCATTGTGCTCTCGAATATTCTGTAGAGTGTAGTGTACACATGACACGGGGATATTCTAGTTACTGCAGGAATATCGACATTGAATAACTTAGGTAGGTACCTCCCTTGATGCGTAGAATATATGAGGTTATTGGTAACAATATGTTTCAAGTTACTTTTCAACACTACATTACTTTTCGGTATATATGTTAATACCCTGTGTTACTCCCATCATTATTTCAGCTGAAAGACGTCCACTGCTGGACATAGGCCTCCCCCAAGCTCCGCCACTTCGCCCTCACAAGGTCATCGGTCCGCCACATTCCAACTTTACGTCTTCCGGTACGCGGTCGCCACTCCAGAACTTTTCGGCAGCAAATTTTAATGAAAATAGGCAAACGTTCCATTTAAGACATATTCCAAAATTCTTTTATCTTTAGTGATTTGGCAAAACGTTGTCTTGTGTGTCAGTCAGTTGACTCCTTCTTCTCCTGATCCTATCCCAATTTATGAAGGGTCAGCACAACATATCTTTTCGTCATTTTCTCCATTAGTCTTCATCTCGGCAGTCACCCCCTTTCTAACCATATCATCACTCACACAGTCTATCCATCGTTTCTTTAGTGTTCCCCTGCTCTTATTATTGATTTATTAAATATGGCTTGATGACTTACAGCTAAAACAAACAGATTAAAAAATAGTATGTGAGACTGACAGCCAATTAAAAGCCTTCACTTCTAAAAACAGATTGGAAAAAAAAAGAGTGTTAACAGCACAACACAGCCACCGAAAAGGAACAGGCAAAACAGTATAACATTCAGGCTCAAACTAAATTCACATTTCATATTAAATACAAGAATATAAACCAAAACCAAAATCCAAAAAAGAATATAAACCAAAATGTTAATAAAAAAAACCAAGGCTCAGGCACTTTCTGGCCGAGGACACACCTGTTGTGAAAGGATCAAAATCGTGTTGTTTACAGATGCTGTTAAAGTTGCTACTTGCACACACTATAAATGAATTCTGCCTGTAATTCGTAGACGTAAATGGAACACGCAACGGTGCGTTCCATCGCTTCGACCTTCTGGGAACGTTAAAATAAAATTTGGATAGAATATCGACAGCTATCGACTGCTTATATCCATCGACATTCATATTATATTCATATAATATTGTTAGTCAGGCAACTGTTTTACAATAATTACTAGCAACTCGCACCCTAATTGTGTAACAAATTATTAATCATCATCATCATCATTTCAGCCGGAAGACGTCCACTGGTGGACATAAGCCACCCCCAATTTGGGGTGGCTTGCCATAATCGCCACGCTTGGCAGGCGGGTTGGCGATCGCAGTATGGTGGTAAATTGCATACAGAACGCTGCTGCCCATTCTCTAGTAAGCTCTTTAGTCGCCTTCTATGACACCCACGGGATGAAAAGGAATACTGTTTTTTTTTTTACATCCGGCACCACACGGAACTAATCAATCATTATCATAATTTGAGTTATTTTGAAGGTTTATTGCTAATACGTTCTTTCATATGTTAGAAAAAATTGTCAGCTTAGCAACGCAAACAACGCCATGAATGTTGTAGAACTGTCAAAATTAAACCGATTTCTACTGATGTTGTATGACGCAATTACCTCTGTGGCTCTTGTTATGTATTAGGAGCCATACGTAAATTACGTCACACAAACGTTATGGATTTTTGAAATCCCCGTCCTTTTCACAGATAGTCAACTTGTAAAGCCCCCTTTCCCACTTGTGTGACGTCACTTATTATTCAATTTTATATTTAAAAGTACATATTCAATTTAAAACAGCATTTTCCACTTTTGTTTTACTTTCATAAAATGAACAGAAAGTCAAATATTTTAACATGTGACGTCACAAAGCTTTTCACCCCCCTGTCTCTTGTCACACATTTCGCTGACCCCCTTAAAATGTGACGTAATTTATGGATGCCCTTACACAAAATAAATAAATGAAAACGTTATCAAAATCGATTGTGGCGTTTAGAATGACTAAGTGGTCACACAAGCAAACACGAAAAGTCACTTCGTTTTATACGGTGAAAAGATTATGTAAAATATATTGATAGAGAGTTTTCCATTGAAGGTATCCTTTACACCTAATTATTGGGTGATTTTTTTGTCACCGTCCCGAAATATGAAAAAAAAAAACGTCCAACCGGGACACAAAATCGATCAGTTGACTATTGATTTTGCATGTGAGGTCCGATTCTTTTTCATATTTCAACGGTCCTCGGAGAACGAGGAATTTAATCTGGGACTAAAAAATCACTCTGAATAATGTGTTTCCAAAAAACGCGATCTACAGCAAATTTGATGTTCGGCCGTCAATGGTTATTCCAACCAGCCCACCTCCCTCCAGAAGTTAGCTATTACTCCTGGTCTATTGAGAACATCCGTGTAAGATTTGGGTGCCCCGAGGGTTTCTGTTCTAATCTAGGCTACGCCTGTACATTCGAAAAGCACATGCGCGACGGTTTCCTCAGCCTCCATGCAGGCCCTGCACAGGAGGCTATCCGTTAAGCCTATTGTGTGGAAGCGTTTATTTAGCGGGCAGTGTCCCGTGATGGTCCCAGTCACCAGACGCAGGTCCTTTTGCAATGCTATATTTAGTTATTAAAATGCAGCACTAACTTTCGAAACTTAACTCTAAGTCAAAAAGGACTACCTTTTACCCTTTATGCTTAACCAGGCTCAACTTAACTAGGTAAGTTAATTTGTTGCTTAGATTCGGGTTGCTAACAGGCTTGTCCCTTCTCTAGGGGATCGTAAGTATGGGATTACTCGGGTTGCCCCTTTTTAGTAAGAGTATAAACTGTCCAATTTGAGATAATAATGTGTTGGTTGAGTAATTTTAAACTAAGTTGATATTAATTTAATCAGCATTTTTATTCGTAAAGTCAAAGTCAAAAAGCATTTATTTCAAATAGGCACATAAGATACTTTTGAACGTCAACATTTACATCGGTTTAGCACCACCTGGATCCAATTCGATCCACAACAACAGAAAACCAACTGGAGAACGGTTCGGAGAAAGGTTCGGAAGACGTAGAGTGGGGCCTTCCCACTCCCACAAGGTGGACCGATGACCTTGTGAAAGCCGCGGGAATCCGCTGAATGTGGGAAGCACAAGACCGGTCGAAGTGGAGGAGCCTGGGGGAGGCCTATGTCCAGCAGTGGACGTCTTTCGGCTGAAATGATGATGATAATGATAATGTATGCTACTTAATATTATAAATGATAAAGTTTGTATGTTTAGATGTTTGGATATTTAGATGTTTAGATATTTGTTACTCAATCACGCCAAAACGATTAAACGAATTTGAATTAAATTTAGCACACATATAGGTTGTAACCTGATTTAACACAAGGGATACTTTTTATGTGACGAATACCAAGACCTCCATGCGGGCGAAGCCGCTTGCATAAGCTAGTATACATACAATAAAGTTTTCTGACCATCATCATCATCATCATTTCAGCCGAAAGACGTCCACTGCTGGACATAGGCCTCCCCCAAGCCCCGCCACTTCGACCGTTTCTGTGCTTCTCGCATCCAGCGGACTCCCGCGGCCCTCACAAGGTCGTCTGTCCACCTTGTGGGAGGCCTTCCAACTTTACGTCTTCCGGTACGCGGTCGCCACTCCAGAACTTTTCGGCCCCATCGGCCATCTGTTCTGCGAGCAATGTGCCCTGCCCACTGCCACTTAAGTTTGGCAATTCCTCGGGCTATGTCGGTTACCTTGGTTCTCTTGCAGATCTCTTCATTCCTGATTCGATCACGCAGGGAAACTCCGATCATTTCTGACCGTACTTTGAAGAAATTAATTCACCCAGATTACTTACACAACATTATTTTTAGTATATGCGAAACCTGTATATAGTTTGTTCAGAATAAGGAACTGAATGGATTCCAATAGTTTTACACCATGTTATAGTTTTCCCAAAAGTTTTTTTTTTTTTTGGTAATCACCAGTTATTTACATACGGCCAAATACCTAGGTTCTTACTGCCTAATTATTATCAATGAGCACAATACGACGCTGGACGTGCGGGCGGCGCGTGGGGCCTATGGTGACCATGTTTGTGTAGACAACCAGGTAACATAACAAGCTTATAACTTTGTGATTTTTCATGATACAGCTTTGAAATTTTGATCATAGATTTTTTACATAAGATTACCAGACACGTGTTTCCGTATTTGTTGAAAAATAAGGTTGTATACTTACTCACCCCTTTCGGGTTTTACTTCGCTCACATTCAATTCACACATCTCTTCGTCCACAACCGCCGGTTGCAAGTAGCTATCCCATTTCTTCCCGTGGGTGTCGAAGAAGGCGACTGGACTTACTTAAGAATGGGCAAAAGCGTTATCTATGCATTTGACCACCATACTGCGATCGCCAACCCGCCTGTCAAGCGTGGCGATTATGGCAAATCCCCCCCTTTTGGGGGATGCTTATGTCCAGCAGTGGACGTCTTTCGGCTGATATGATGATGATTATGAACATTAACGGCAACGGCAGAATTTTGCTCTTAAATGCACATAAAAAAAATGTAAAATGTGGTTTTATAGCTACACGAAAGCTTCTGTATTATGTACCGCAGGCAAGGAAGCTACGCGATCGTAGCAAAGTGAATGCTACGACGCTACGCCGTAGCTCGTAGCTAGACATTCGTCAAATACATTAGTACAGAATTGCTGTCTTAATTACTTACCTATTTGAATCTGTCTGAGTATGATGATACATTATGTGTTGAATAATTTAATTACTTGAAAAATACGTTATTATGTAATGTATTTACCTACATACAGGTCTTGTGGCTAAATAACAATAGCTTCACGGGTCGATCGGCCAGGTTAAGCTACGCTTGTCGCGGTTGGTCCGTGGATGGGTGACCATCTTTACATACCAAGACCCCTCCGTGCCTCGGAAAGCACGTTAAGCCGTTGGTCCCGGCTGTCATTTGTGGATCTTTGACAGTCGTTACGGGTCGTCAGAAGCCCGAAAGTCTGACAACCAGTCTTACCTAGGGGTATCGTATTGCCCAGTAACTGGGTTGTGGAGGTCAGATAGGCAGTCGCTCCATGTAAAATACTGGTATTCAGCTGCATCCGGTTAGACTGGAAGCCGACCCCAACATCGTTGGGAAAAGGCTAGGTAGATGATGTAGATGACGACAGGTATAAAAAAAAGGAGAAGAAAAGATCAATAGATAGAAAATGTACCTACTTGTAGAGTTTCCTTCAGTATTTAAGATAAATAAAATGAAGTTACAACTCAAAGACTGAGCTTGCATGAACATCCAAAAGCTTTCAAACAATAAAAACTTATGCTGAAAAATCAGATACCGCTGTACCAGGGTTAAAGAAAATAAACACAGTAACTTCACTCACATCCCAACAAGTTGCTATTATATTTTCTGCAAGCGCAATGTAACCCACATACAAAATTTCTCTTTTAAACCATATTTTCCTAGTACAATACTATTACTACGCTAAAAGCGTTGAGAGCCTTTCTCAAAGAAACGCGATATCGTGACAGCTTGACTTCAATCTCAGATACCGGGAATGTAATTTCAAACACGTACCGTTGAACATTTTCGTTGTTCGGAACAGTTTTACTGTTTTAATATATGGTTCTGCCATATTATCATCATAAATATATAATAATATTATAAATGTGAAAGTTTTTGAAGATGATTGGATGTTTGTTACGCAATCATATAAAAACGGCTGAACGGATTTGGATGAAATTTGGCAAACAGATAGTTTGTAATTAAAATATAGGATACTTTGAATCCCTGTAATATGTTCCCGTGGTATAATATTTCGACCAGCACGCGGGCGAAGCCGCGAGCATTATAGTACAACAAAAGTCACTCGTGTGCGCGAGACCTTACATTTTGTTTTTAGGATTCCATACCTCAAAGGTCTTGTCCGTCTGTCTGTCCATGTGGCACCAACGATTTTCTCAGGAACGAGTGGACCTAGTAAGTTGAAATACTGAGGTAAATTGCCCCTGTGGTAGCTAAACTACTTAAGGTGACACTTGTTCACATTTTTTCCATACAAACTTCGGGAGGGTTTTACTCCACTGTTTGACTATGTACATCAAAAATTAAACATGGTATGGTTTTGTCTCGTTATTATTATTGTCTGTACGGAAACAGAATACTAAAATAAAAAGCTATTAAAAAGTTATGAGCCAACAAAGATTCGTTTTTCTTGCTAATTTAACCTAACTTTGAGCGTGTTTAAGTAATAAAAGAAGTGTAAAATCTCGAAAACCAAGACGGTACCGACAAAGTTCAATTAACAATAAGTTCAATAAACTTTATTGGTCATTGATTTATGCCGTGGTTTTTTCATAAAACCCGATCTTCTGAAGGACTTTTTCTAATTTTTCCCGATTTTTTTGCCAAAAATGCTCCTGCATCTCACTCAGTAACGTTGTACGTGTAGACTAGAGTCTAACTGCTCATCACTGATAATATCTCTGTCGGGTACGAAGCCTGATGAGACAGCGTGATTTTTAGCCAGGCCCACCAGTGAGTTCGAGCCCGCGCAAAGTGTGCCCTTAAAGGGCAATGAAACAGGCCCTTAAAGTTATTAAAATAGCCCTCTTACGTGACCACTTACCAAATCCAATTAGCCTTTAACGTGTAATTGTAGTCCTGTCAATCGTTTTAATTAGCAGAGACAAAATGAAGGCCTCTAATTGTGTTAAGCGATACGTGACTTTGACGAAATTGTGGTGAATTGAACTTGTCAAAGTAAAATCATCATTATCATCATCATTTCTGCCGAAAGACGTCCACTGCTGGACATAGGCCTCCCCCAAGCTCCGCCACTTCGACCGGTTCTGTACTTCCCGCATCCAGCAGACTCCTGTGGCCCTCACAACGTCATCGGTCCACCTTGTGGGAGGCCTTCCAACTTTACGTCTTCCGGTACGCGGTCGCCACTTCAGAACTTTTTGGCCCCATTGGCCATCTGTTCTGCGAGCAATGTAAAATAGTAGGTATTAACTGTGGTTTCGTGCAATCGGCCCATATGAAAAGTGATTTAATTTCTGTTCTAATTAATATGTACTTTATTACCAGAAATATTACAGAGTTTCACTTTCTATAATTAATTCTCTTCTCATATTCTCTTCTTCTATTTCTTTTTATAATCATATGTAATTAAAAGTTGGAGGGGGCGTAACGCTTTTTGATTACATGACGATTTCAAAAAATTACGTTACGATTTCTACACGTTTTCTCTTACCGAAAGCTGCGTTAAAGGACGTCCGTCGGTCCAATAAACTTGTAGTTAACAAAGATGAGAGGTTCATTGACTTTCACATTATTTTATATTAGTTTACCGTACCTAGACAAGTTCTAAATTATAGTAACTTACGCATAGATAATTCCTGGGAATGGTTACATGACACAAATACACAATCTAAATATGAGTCTGTTATTTGCCCTACTTTAGGGCAATGGCTTCGTCTGATACCGAGAAAGAACGAGTTTTGATCAGCACGCTTGTTCTCTGAGCGCTGATGATTTTTTTTAGTCCAGATTTTCGAATCATGTTTTTCTGTAGTAGTTTTCAAATGTAACTAGGATTACTAGCAGTCCTAGTCAAGTCCAATCAAGTCCGGTATGTGTACGCAAATGGCACGTACACGTACCTTTTAAATAAATCTTTTTTTTTTATAACAAACGACTTCAAAAAAGGAAATGGTTATGCGTTCGTTTTTATGATTTATTTTTAAATATTCAGCGATATTTTCGTCTAATGCGGACCGATTTTGAAAATTATTTTTCACTAGCTTTTGCCAGCGAACTTTCATCCTCTATTTAACTCCCTCAGGGGGTTGATTTTCGAAAAATCCTTCCTTATTCCTTGTCTACATTATAAAGGGAACCTCTTTGCAAAATTTCAGCTTTCTAGGTCCAAGGGTTTGGGCTGGGCGTTGATGAGTCAGTCAGTCAGTCAGTCAGTCAGGACTTGGTAGAGGAAGCTTACGCGGTATGGCGTATTGATATGGGATGTCGGAAATTGTCCCAATAGAACGTGCTACCGGGACAAAAGTAGCCTACGTCCGTCCCCAGGATAACATCGATCTCCTCTCATCGATATTCGAATTTAAAATATGATTATAAATTAACTTTGTTTGGGTAGTTTTTGAGTTAGCTTCGATAATACGTATTGCATCCACTTTGTGTATCTTGATGATGTTACAATACTTCTTGTCACTGTTGTTTGCATAGTAAGTAATGGTAATAGTATAGTAAGTGACAAATAAAAACGTTTTGAAAACACAACCAACTTCAAAAAAAAACACTATAAACTGAAAAATAACTTTAATTTCGGAAGTCGGTGGCAAAAACTAAAAAAACAGATCCAAAGACACCGCCTTCTAAAATGAAAGTTATTTTTCATTTTTTTGTGTTTTTGCGGGTTCACTTTCAATGTCCAGTATCATACACAAAAGTGCACAGCGACTGTTTAACGATTGTGTCAACTTTACAAGTTTACACACAGTTACGGTAACCTCGGGCCGACCTTCGGACCACCCCGTTCACTCACACTATTTTCATCTCAATGCTACAGAAAATAAACACTAGGCCACTAGGTGTGAATTTCGTTTAGCTTCTACAACATAGTCGGTATCGATAGGCATCTATTGAAACTGCTATCAAGATTATAGAATTGGATTTCATTCCCGAAATCTTTGACTTTGATTGAATCGACGCCGAATGGGTGGCGGGCACAGCGGCTAGGCAATTTGATTTTTGCAGTCCGGGTCGTTCGTTATACTCTCATTTGAAACAAATATTTGTATCTTTCTTTGTGGCCTCCGGGGTCGTATAATAGTAGTTTTGGGACAGGAATGCAGCGGTTTGCCATCTCTCTCGCACTGTTACAATGATGGTTCTAACGTTTTTTTTTATATTTGTTGTAATGTTATTTGATAGAAATATTTTAAAATGTAAAATGTATTTAGTAAGGACAACAAATAAATAAACGGAATGATTCTAACATATCATAGTCTTTCTGTATTCTGAGCATATAGTAAAGCTTTGAATTTCTAGTCTCAAAGCCCGTACCAGAATATGTTGATGTTTGTGCATTTGTGTATGTAAAAGCGTATGTCCTGTATCTTCGCAGAATTATCATCGTTTTATCTCAACATATTCTTATGTTTACGTACTCGGCGAGGTTGACTGCAAAGATTGCGCTGACCGAAATTGTCGTCCTTTCAATGAACCCTGATCATAGACGAAGAAGTAAACGTTTCTCAACTATGTTGGGATCGTCTTCCAGTCTAAACGGATGCAGCTGAATACCAGTATCTTACATGGAGCGACTGCCTATCTGACCTCCACAACCCAGTTACTGGGTAATACGTTACCCGTTGGTAAGAATGTGTGATTTTCGAGCTTGTGACGACCCGTAATGACTGTCAAAGATCTACGAATGACATTCGGGACCGGCGGCTTAACGTGCTTTCCGTGGCACGGGGTGGTCTTGGTATGTAAAGATCACCCTTCCAAGGACCAACCGCGGCAAGCGTAGCTTAACCAGATCGATCGATCGGTGCGGCTGTAATTAATTAGCCACAAGCCCCTCTGTTCCATGTTAAAAAGATTGAAAAACAAATAATAGAAGCATTCATTACACCAATTTGTACTAGGAGAGCAGAAGTTACGGTTGGTAGCGTGGAACGGATACGAACAACGAATTGGGGACCGCAGTGATGTTCCTGCAAAAGCCATAATTATAACGTTTACTAACATTTATTGGGTAACAACCGCGGCAAGCATACCTTAACCTGATCGATCGAGTGTGGCTGTTATTCCTATACAAACCACTGTTTACTAACCAAAATTCAAACATCACATCACCAAAATATCCTACAAAGTTTAAAACAATTAGCTGATTATTCAAAACATTTTCTCAAAGCGTTTAAAGTTTGAACTCAAAAAATTCCACAAAGCGTTCTCAGTGTTTTACAAAAGCTTCGGTATACTCTTGTGGTTTCGTGCGAGCCTGGTAGGAGTCCGTGATATGTTCTTGTGGCTGTACAGGCTGCTTTAGCAAATATGGTGTCGCTTTATGAAGATAGCTTGTTTTTGTTGAAAGTGGTAGCTGGAATTAGGGACTCGAGTTTGGATGTAATGTACACGTGTTTGTTTCCATTTTGTTTTTTTTTTAATTATGAACTAGCTGACCCGACAGATGTTGAATGTCAACGCTGACGGCCAATTAGCTGCGTTCAAAACATTTTTTAAAGACAAGTTACGGAAAATATTTTACATAAAAAAATTGGAAGAAATATAAGCAAATCGACCGAAAAAGTTTAATAAGTTGAGCCCATAATCAGCGTCTCTACGGAAAAATAAAGTAACGTTGATCCCACGAAGATTACTTGACAATTTCACGCTTTATAGCCGCAAAGCGCTGATTATTCCTGATATGGTAACAATACTGACTCCTCCCCGATGACTATATCGATAGCAATCAGTTTAATTATTACGACAGTTCAACTGATAAGTTAATAGCTTCATTGTTGAGAGGAGATATATTTAAAAAAGCTGTGGAGCAACTAATTGCAATGAGCTTTAGTTTAATTATCGGTGTTATCATTCAGCAGTAATTAAAGTTTTAATATTACTGTTATACTTATTCACAAACTGATCCCACCATCGCCCTTTTGCTACCGGAATACCAGACGCACTGCAGGGTACCATCCGCACTTGGTTGATATCCCGAGCAGTCTTACTAAGCGCTTCTCCTCCACATTTATTATTCGCTGCAAAATGTGGAACTCTGCCTGCGTCTGTGTTCCCTTCCACATTTAACCCATCTTTCTTGAAAACAAGTGTGAACAGGCATCTTCTGGGCTCGATTCATCATAGACCTCATCAATCGCTTCCCATCGGGTGTGATGGGGGTCAAAAGCAGGCCCGTTTAGTAATAAAATAAAATATAAAAAGTACAGCGACGGGCGTGACACCAAATCGCTAGACAAAAATTTGTCACCCTTTGTGGAGAAAAATAACCAAATTCGTACGTTATTGAATAGAAAAGACCCTTCTTTCTCCTTTTAGATATCCATATTGCTTTAAATTATTCAGTCAATGCCAAAACCCTTTGACATAAAAAGATTTTCTTTCACAAGCCTCTAGACTCAAGTACTAGGCTTCCAGAGAGCTATAGGAGTTAAGTGGCTGTATTTTAAGGCCGGAAAATGCTTCGACACTTTCTTGAGAAATTGGAAGTTAAGAGATGATCTTTTTTAATGTCGTCGTTGGATTTTATCAAAGTTGTTTTACAATGTTAAAATGTAGGTAGTAAGGTATAAATACAGGTTTTGTAGTCTATGTGTGGTATATGTTTGATATTTCCCTAGTTCTTAAAGGTCAAATTTGTATTTCATAAATGTGTATTATATTTGTACGAATGAGATATTAATATCTTTTATATCCTTTTGCGTATTCCCACCCACATTTGTCAAAGAATATGCTGACCAAAAGAAAAGTTATCCAAAGGTCAAAGATTCGGTAAATAACGGTTTTACGGGAGCTACATTTTGGGGAAAATTCTGATACATTTGACAAAGAATTTCAAATTATTGGAAGAGCTACGTTTCTCCCAGTAGATTAAAAACACAAAGTTGTAAAGTTGGTAGCTATTGTGTAGCTAAAATAGATAGTAAGTATTCCGGAGCTAAATACTACAGTAAGTATTCTACAGTATTTTAAAAGAATTTACAAAAAACAATTTTCTACAAAAAAAAACCACAAAAGTTCAATATCGATTGGTGTCGTTCAAAGATTTTACCAGGACTTCATAACCTCGTAAATCATGTTTTGATATTACTTGAACCTCGATGAAATCCGAACTGGAATCTTCAGGAAGATTCCGTACAATCGCCAATAGTAAATAACACCCTTTCAACTCGGTGCTTTCAGGCTGCACGAAATTACACCTCTTCCAAGTTTATAGTTTCCTAGTAGCTAATAACTAGTTATGGCTGTGAATTTACCCCTGGTGCGAAGTAGATATCGATTTCTCTGTGAAAATTATTGTTTTGCATTTATCATATTTTTTACCTAGGTATTTTATATGGGAAATGTCAATCTGTTTGTGACACTGCAGGATAATAGCTTCTTCTCATTCCAAGAAATTGCGACCAATAATCACCACGCTTGCTCAATGTGGAACACATTACACCTTCCATTATGTAACCCTTCAAATCTAGAGTGAATTAGCAATTTTAAAAATGTGTCTACGTTTCCAAACTGTAAATGTCGGTCGGTAAATAAATCGAAGGAGTCACATACTCGCATGGATGCCCTATTGCCTATATATTCAGTATACAAATATTGGGTAATTTATTACGATTCATCAACAAAAAAAAAACTCAAAACATAATGGTTCCATTGTCTATATTGCTACTATCTCTCCTCGACCATAAATTCAATCCAGAGCCACAGAACACTAGACTGAATGAGATTGAACGCGTGATGGCTACCTAATTATTCAGGGAGCCGTCCGATGTAACGCTTCGTCAATCACTGCACACGATCAATCTTTTGTCAGTTAATTCGAAGATTCCGGAATGAAGCAGAATTGGAACGGAATTAACGTCTACTTGAATGAATGATGCAATTAAGTGATTGTGTTTCGAACGACTGTAAAGGACAAGTTGTTCGCCAGGTAATGTAGTTATTCTGCTTCTTCTTCTTCCGTCCCTGGTCCCGTTATTTGGGGTAGGGTCTCCTTACTTTTCTGCGCAAATTTGTTCTGTCTTGGGTTGTCGGTTCTGGCAATTGCGCTTTCATGAAATCTCTTTTTATATTTGAACACCAGGTCAAGGCGGGCGGCCTCTGCCTTTCTTTTGTACTGGCAAGATTTAGCGTCTTTTGATGTCCATACTATCCCACATCCATCGGGTATCCGCTGGATATGGGAAGCACAAGACCGGTCGAAGTGGAGGAGCCTGGGGGAGAACTCTGTCCAGCAGTGGACATCTTTTGGCTGAAATGATGATGATGATGATACCATCTTAGGCGGTTTGGGTGGTTGTAATTCTCTTCGGCCCTAGGGTGTTGTGTTTTAATATTTTATGTATTTGTTATCAATAGATTGTTTTTTTTTGTCGTCTACAACGCATCTTCACATGCCTTTCTTATGAATCCTGTTTTGGGGCACAATGGTTGGATGGTTTCAAAGTCTATAGCGGACGTAGGTAAAAACAATATGTGTTTTATATAATATTTAGATCGATAGATTTCTTTTTCAACCGTGGGACCTTTTCATCTTTTTTACGTTTTTTGAGCAGGAAAATAGCTGATAGCTAGATGTTTCGTCGACAGCAGTGAAATAGATGCTTTAGGCTTGATGTTATGTAATTAAAAGATCAAGTTATTTGCTGATTCCACCAAGAGGTCCGATCCAGCTATTTCTCCATAATTTATGCAGCAACTGGTTGTCCCTGCTCACGAGCGCGTTAATTTTCCTTACAACGGCATTCTGGCAGGACGCCACGACAGCGTTTAGCAGGAGCGGGTTGATTTATTCATATATCTCATGGCTATAATTCAATTTCAAAAGCATTTCCTGAGGTGATGTATCTTGAATATTAGCAGTAACTGTTGTGTGAATGCCAAATGCATCTTTTGCTAACTACTTCATATTTTCGCTTAAAATGTATACTTACTACTATCAATGTATACTTACTAATATCATTTTACATGGAGAGACTGCATATCTGAACTCGACAACCCAGTTACTGGGTATAACGATATCTCTTGGTAAGACTGGTTGTCAGAATTTGGGGCTTCTGACGACCCGTAACGACTATCCACAAATGGCAGCCTTAAAATGTTTACTTTCAAAACCACCCTTGAAGGTTTATCATTCCATCTATTTATGCCTGAGAATATAAGTCAGCGAAACTTTGTAGAAAATTCTAATTAATAATGAAACAAATCGAGAATTAAGGCTATTTATTTTGAAAACCAGAGTTTTTAATATGCTCATCCTTCTTGAGGTCTAATTCTCTAAGGCCTCAGAATCCCATAAATCATTACAGACTTAAACAAATGTTTGGGCACTAAACGCTTGATAGGTTTACCGACGGTTTAGTTGTCCCAAAAGCACAGATGCGTGCTCGCATTCTGTAAAGACTAGTGAGCGTTCTCGAATATGTGAAAAATAAAATAATAAAGTTTAAAAGTAATAAGTAAGTACATGAACCAGTATAACTACACAAATTGTCGTGTAATTTCATAAAAGCAAGTGAAAAACATAGATCATGAAACTGTACTGTATCGAAATAGCAATTCATCCCGAACGTGTGGAACAAAGGGTAACTGTGTTGCCTCACTCTCAAAGCCCCTCGAACGTCAAAGGATAAAATATGGCGTATGTGATTATTAAATACAGTACGGATTTTCAAAGGCTTACTAATTCTGCTGTAATTACATCAGTAATTACCAATCCACTACAATATTTTCCACTTTTTACGAGCAATTTTTCTCCAAACGGTTTGTAGAAGAAGGTAGGATTCGCGATGAAAATGATAAATGGTCTAGGTTTCGCTAGAAGTAATCTATATGTATGTACTCGTGACCTAGCCTGCTTACTAGACACCAAGTTATAGCAAGTGGGGGTTGTTCATGTTACTCAAATAACACTTAAAATGTATCAATCATAGTAATTATATAATAGACACCAAAAACCATGCTAGACAAGCAGCCATGAATTATAAACCAGCCCGTCAGTTTAAACTCCAAACATGCTGTGTACCAGGCAATCATAAACAGTGTGAGGCCACTAATAATTCAATGTGACAGAACCAAACCAGCTTTCAGTAGAATTACTATCCAGAATCAGATAACAGTAATGTAGTATGTAATGTGATTATAAGTGGGCTTCAAATAATAGGTATTTTCAAAGTAGAATACTGCCACTTACCCATTGGTTACAGAAGCAGTGTCCAGGGCACTAGGGTTTTATTTCTGGCTGGATAATAAGTATAACAGATATTTTTGAAGTATCTCGAGCTCGTAGAAGAACTATCACCACCATATCCCTATCACCTCTTTCTGTTGCCTTTGTCAGCTTTGCGGTGTTCAAGTGTAACGGCTATTGGTGCCAGGTGTTGTTACAGGCTCATAAGACATATTTTCAAGTTTGTCTCTTGGAGTCACCTTCCAGTCTATACTGATAACTTTTCTACAAAATTATACAAAATCAAAATATTGTATTTCCCTTAGATTACCTAATGTTAAAAGTATTCATCATTCCTACATGGGCACTTATGAATCGGCAGAAGCACCTTCAGCTTCTGCTGTTTCATAAGTGCACAGTTCCAATTGGTCGTTTCCAACAGAGAAGAGTCGGCAAGAAACACCACGGTTTCTGATGAAAAAAAAATTGGCTGTAACAATGTTTTCAAATTACAGTAGGTATGGGAGGAAAGTGTGGCCTGTCAGCAAGTATCAGGTACTTAATAAAATATAAATGGCCTACAAATCTACAAGAAGGCCTACAAACGTGCTCAGAAATCATAATCACAAAACATCAAAAAATCTCCAAAATATAAAAGATAAATAAACCAATTTCAATATCATACAGTGATTGACTGCCAGATGGCAGCCGGTCACCGCATATAGGTATATACGTGCCAGTCCACCTCTACAATTTCTTGGCAGTACCAATTTTCAAAAGTTATACAATTGTTGAGACTTTTGGGCTTCTCGCTAAGTATTAGACAATACGATATGACAATTTATAGCGCTTTCCGAGACAGGGAAACCTCGAAGTATTCAAAAGTGGAGTTTCTTGCCCGTTCTTCTCCATACGCAACTACTCGTACATTTTGGAATGGGCGACTAGAATCAATTCCGTTTAAATGTAAATGTTGACGTTCAAAAGTGCCTTTTAAGTGCTTAATTGAAATAAATGCTTTGACTTTGACTTTGGCCCACCTGCGGTCTAATAACGAAAAAACATTTTAACCTCGCAAATTAAACTGACTGTCCATAAAATCTGCTCAACTTAAGAGGGATATTGCACCATTTTATAAAAATTCGTTTAAAAACTTTTTCGTTGTTTTATTTCGCTTTGTCATAGTGCCAGTTACACACGCCGAAAGTTTTTAATTCTCATATTTTACGTGCTAAACTAGCTCAGAGTTTCTGCACTGCATTGTATTTTGAACTGAGTTTGGTTTATCGCATTTAATAATCTAGGATACAAAGGTTCTTTTTGTTTAATGACAAGGACAATTTCTATCCTAGTCGTACATATTTCCTGACGCACCTAATAATTTTAAAGAACCTTGCGAGAGGAGTGTCCATGGAGTTTCTTCCCCGTTCTTCTCTATAAGTACCTACTAGGGTTTGAAACGGGTAACTAGCTTCATATTTTTGTTTGACCGACCGCTTGACAATTCAAACTTGCCAAATGTAATTCGTTTATTTTAAATTAATGGTTTGAGTTTACACACATAAAAGTTCTGCGGAGCAGTGGTGGGAGGCAGTGGTGGCCAAATGGTAACGGCTGCGACTTACGAGTTGTAGGTCGTGAGTTCGAACCCAGACAGGCGCTTTACTTTGTGTAAATTATTTCATCACCATTGTCTCAAAACGGTGAAGGAAAACATCGTGAGGAAACCTGCATGTCCTAGAATAAAAAATTCGAAGACATGTGACATCTACAAACCCGCACCGGGCCTGCGTGGTGGATTACGGCCTAATCCCTCTCACCGAGTGGAGGCCTGTGTCCCAGCAGTGGTTACATTATAGGCTGATGATGATGATGAAATTCTGCGAGGTGAAATTATAACATTGAGTGTCACTTTTGTTTTTCGTGTAGGTTTTTTTTTTTAACTATAGTTGTCGATTATGACCGCCAAAAAGTGCATTGTAGATTGTCTGCTAACATCACCTAAACACAATTAAACACTCAAATATATTATAATACTGCAGTTAAATGTCTTGATACTTCACAAAAAGAAACGAACAAACCTACCCAACTTTCCGACTTCAAAAAAGAATAAACTTTAGGATTTATGTGTGCAAAAACACAATCTTGAAACTTATACCAAAAAGTTAGAAGAATACCTACCTAAAGAACAGAGAACAGATAACCCCCGATAAAGAATCATATGAATTTTTTACTGAAAGTTACTCTCCAAATGCGCTATAACTCGTAACCTCGATAGATGGCGTTCTTCGGTCACTCTGAGTTCCTGAATCACGCGATGGTTTTGTTCACAATTTTGAACAAGGTCGGGATTTACTTAAGATGTGGCCAAGCCAAAATCCAAGATGGGGGCTTTATCTATCTACATGATAAATGATAAATGATTTTATTTCTGTAGGTAGGTTTGTACAAACACTTTTACACGTCAATCATATTTTTTTTTAAACTAGGTGAGGTTGGCGTTTTCTATCTGACTACTCTGAGAAGAAAGGCCGAAACAAACTCAAAGCTCACAGTCTCTTTTAAAGTCCAGACATAATCTTGGTCAGATCATGTGAAGACCATGTGGATTGGTGTCTGAAATGGTCTTTTGAGGAAAGAACCACACAGATGGCCTAAATACTAGGAAGGAATTTTATTTTTTGTCAGTTGTGTACTGAAGTACCTAATCTTTTAAGTACCTACCTATAATTCTAGTCAAAATAGAATTTTAAAAACAAGAATGTTTCAGAACCTAATGGTAAAAGTATTCATCATTTTTAAATCTGACACCAGCCAAATACGCTAGTAAACGGTAAGGCCCTTGTAATGAGTAGCTCGCTCTCCGGTAAGGACCCAGCCCGGGTCGACGGCGCGGTGCGTTCCACGCGCGCCTCAAAGAGATGTCAGCACCAAATGGTGGGGTCCGCAAGGGCCGAAGGGCCGGTGCCAGCTAGGAGTGCGGGTTGTTCGAAAGAGATACCTTTGCCCCTGGCACACAGGCAACTGAGGGAACACGGGTGGGTTTTATTCAGTAAAAGTCTGACATGCCCTCCTGCTCCACCCGGAACGGGAGAAGTTATTTGATAATTTCCCACCCAAAAAAAAGGTAAGGCCTTTTAAAATAAATGACACCCATATAGCGTAACACACTAATAAGCAGAATCTGTATAATTTTGAAGGTTATTATTGCGAATCCATTCCTTCATATGTTAGAAATAATTGTATGCTTACTTGCTTAGCAACGTAAACAACGCCATGAACGTTGGTGAACTGTCAAACTGAAAGCGATTCCTGTTAC
Source organism: Polymixis flavicincta (assembly GCA_949987655.1). NCBI lineage: Eukaryota > Metazoa > Arthropoda > Insecta > Lepidoptera > Noctuidae > Polymixis > Polymixis flavicincta. The sequence continues at coordinate 22,342,723 of OX465188.1, read as the reverse complement.
GTAATTTACTATTACTATTTAAGGTACAAGTTTGGTATATGATATTTAGGTAACATGCAGATTCAAACCTTTGTGAAGGCTGGAGTCTATATTGTGTTAGGGACCTGTATTACAGACCTCCAGGCTCACACCCTTAAAATTTCAATATTAAATTGCACTTAGGTACTACAACATTGTACTAATACACTTTGTAATAATTCCTTTGATTCAGTTACCGCTTCCAAATAAACTGAAAGAAAAGAAAGTCTACTTATTTTTTATGAACTTTGCTACGTTTTTGATGGAGTTTTATTCATTTTTCTGTTTTCATAAATCAAGGCTTGTAATTGACTGACAGTCACATTTACTACTAGCAATAAGTTTATTTTTCGTAATCAACAGATTTTTAACCGACGAAAAAACGGAGGAGGTTCTACAGTCGACGCGTATATTTTTTTTTTTTAATGTATGACCACACATAACTTTTTTCAGAGCAGTCCGATTTTGATAATTCTTTTTTTATTGGAAAGGGTATACCCCGAAAATGATCCCATATAAATTAAAAAAAAAACCAACCCTAAGGGTAAGAAAACAGGGGGTGATTGATTGTTTACTCACAGATTTTAATACTAAGTTGTGTATTACAAAACGTAATCAAAAATTTAGCATGTAGTAATGAGTAGATTATAGCCACAAAAAAACATGAAATAAAAAAATTTTAAACAAAAAAATTAAACCGCCGAAAAAACTGAAAAGTGAAAAATAATGAAATGCTTTGTTTAACATTAGTAACTAAGTTCGCAAGGCGGTGACATAAAATTAAAACACCTACATATCCGAAGTCACCGACTTCTGAACTAAGTTACACACTGCGCTCAGTGTCGCGGGTTCGATTCCCGCACGGAACAAATATTTGTATGACCTACAAGTAGTTGTCTTGTAGGCCATTCCGGGTCTGGCCGTTTGTGTATGTGAGTTTAAATGTTTGTAAACGCACCCACAATACAGGACAAATTCCTAGTGTGGGGCAACGTTTAAAAAAATTATATAGGAAAACTAAAACTAGATAATTTTTAAATATACTAATAACCAGGTACTGGCATCCGTAATCTGAGATAATTGATTCTTCATTCCCAATAACTCACCTTGTCAGCATTGGACATTATAATTTGTTTTTAATTGTGAGGACGGTTTATTACAAAAAGGTTACTAAACAGGTAAATATTTTGATAATTTAATTCTGTTTTCTGTAGCTGCAAGCCTTCAAGAGGAAATATTTAAAAATATGATCTTATATCTATTGAGCTTGTGAAGCGATTGGTAAAGTACAAAAATCAATCATTTAAAAGGAAATTGGATTTTAAGATCTCTACTTCTTGATAGAACTGACTCCCACCTTCGTCGTCCATTCAGGAAGGACGATAAAATTAATTTCCCTTCAATTTGTACTGGATAATAAATGGTTACTAACTGTTATCATTTAATTGAAGTACTATTAATTTTACATTTTGCGATAAAGATTTAATTACCTAAGGGGAATCGCTGTTGTTTTATGGTATCCTAGTACCGTACAGTTTAAATGTGATTGGATACTGGTGTTTTGGACAAAGAAATCAGCTTACATGAGATCTACAATCAATTATACAGCCCAAGCGAGGATTTTGGGATTTACTCGAACGCGGCAGAATAACATAAGGGGAGCAATCTTGCACCTTGAGAACTACTCCCACCATATCATCATCTGCCTAGCCTTTTCCCAACTATGTTGGGGTCAGCTTCCAGTCTAACCGGATGCAGCTGAATACCACTATTTTACATGGAGCGACTGCCTATCTGACCTCCACAACCCAGTTACTGGGCAAAACGATACCCCTTGGTAAGACTGGTTGTCAGACTTTCGGGCTTCTGACGACCCGTAACGACTGTCAAAGATCCACAAATGACAGCCGGGACCAACGGCTTAACGTGCTTTCCGAGGCACGGAGAGGTCTTGATATCTAAAGATGGTCACCCATCCACGGACCAACCGCGGCAAGCGTAGCTTAACCTGGTCGATCGACCCGTGCAGCTATAGTTATTTAGCCACAAGCCCCCCCAACCAACTACTGCCACCATATCTAAAATTCTAAACCCTTTATACAGTTGAACGTCTAGGGCAGACGATCAGATTAGTAAAAAAAAAATCGATCGTTAGAAAAACTCGAGCGCGTCAGATTCAGACAAGGTAAGTTAATTACATGCAGAAAAGTGTGCATTTCAATGCTCTGACAATTTGAGCGTGACATAAGGAAATGGGAAAGTCACAAAGTTGCAAAAAAATAAACACGTCATCCGGACATTTTACGCGGTTAATTTTATTTTTATTTTGTAGGAAATTAGTCAAGAATCACCGAAATGACATAATCTGCCGATTTGCACAAGCCAAAGTAGCTAAATGCATGCAGCCGCTGAGAACTATGTATTTCCCACTTCGTGCCACTCTGCCCTTCTCACTCTATCACTCTATCATCATCTCATCTCTCGCACCGTCCCCATAGTACACGGAGTAATGAAAAACGCGAAGATGCCGCAAGGCAATTATTTGTTTATTGTTCAATTAGGACTAGATTACATGGCAAGGTAACATAATATGAAGTAAAGGCATACGTTTCCTAATCTAGTTAGTGGGTGCCGTACTGTTCTCCTAGATAGGTTACGAAGTAACCTATCTAGGAGATCTACGTAGTTTCTATATTCCTTATTTTTATATTTTATGATTGAAGTTTTTATTTTTACTGTGTTTGTTGTTTAATAGCCCTGAATTGTCTCTTATCTTGTAGCTTGCTGTAATGATTACTATTTCTTTTAATAATACACACTTACACGTGCTATCTATAGACAGCACGTGTAGGTGTGTATTATTAAAAGTTCCGATCCCCGTCATGAATGGTTGACTTATAAGTCAACCATTCATGACGGGGATCGGAACTTATTTAAGCTAAGTTAGACAGCAATACTGTAGCAGCGGCTGTTGTTTTATTTTCTTTTTTTTAATCACTTGTCTTCAGCACTTCTTTTAACCTTTAGTTAAACCGTGGACAATGGTGTGGGTTACATGTTTGTTAAATCTTAGTTTAAATAATTTCTCTGTATTTTGTAGCATGTAACTGTTTTTTGTCCCTAATAAATAAATAAATTAGGTTGAGATTGTGTGGGACAAGAATGAGCTTTAATAGAGATTGAAGTTTTTGGCTGAGAAGCATTGCTCATTGAAAAAGTGATGAAGTTTGTTTTGTTGGCGTTGAGAGTAAGGATATGAGAAGAAAGCCACTTCAAGGCGGAATTAAAACCGTCTTGTGCAGCAACTTGGATTTCCGACCATGAGTTTGCAGAGAAAGTGATGGCAGTATCGTCTGCAAAAGAAACTATTGTGGCATTTGGAATTTGGAGATTGCAGAGGTCGTTTATAAACACAAGAAAGAGTGTGGGGCCCAGAATGCTACCCTGGGGTACACCATACTGTATGGGTAGTTCATCACTCTTATAATTATCTATAGTTACTAACTGTGAACGATCAGTAAGGTAACTCTTGAAGAGATCAACGGTGTCAAATGCTTTCGCGAGATCTAAAAATATTGTAAGAAACTTTTTTTTGGTATTTAGATTCTGGACTATATTGTCAACTAACATGTGGACAGCTTCAGAAGTGGATTTGTTCCTTCGAAAGCCAAACTGCTGGGGTGACAAAAGTTTGAAGTGTTCGAGGCATTGGACTAATCGCTTGTTAATGAGTCGTTCAAGTACCTTAGATAGTGCGCTTAGGACAGCTATTGGACGATAGTTGTTTGGCAAGGTCCCGTCTCCACCCTTGAATATAGGATGAATAATTGCCTTTTTGAAAGAAGAGGGGAAGATAGCTAATTGAAAGCAGAGGTTGAAAATGTGGCATAGTGTAGGTGCGAGGGTCCGTGCGTATCTCCTCAAGAAAGCTTGTGATATGCCATCCCAACCAGTAGCAGCATTAACCCTAAGCTGGTTAACAGTAGTTAAGACCTCATCAGAATCCGTCTGTTCTAACACGAAAGATTTATCGAAATTTGTAGTATGAGAGGGAATTGAGTGGGATTGTGCGCTCTTTATATTTTCTGCAAGCTTTTTCCCGATGTTAACAAAGAATTCGTTTACATCATTGCAAGACTGTCTGGGCGAGTGAGAGTGAGTTAATAGCTGGTTTGAGGAGAGCTTCTTTTTCTGTGAATGAGTGATGTTTTTTATAGTGTCCCATAGTTTTTTAGGGTTGTGGTTTGCCTTATTTAGTTCTTCGGAATCAAATGTTCTTTTTTTTTTTTTTTAAAGGGTTGCACAAAAATTTCTGTATCGCTTGTATGTGATAAATAGAGTTTGATTGTCTGGTGACTGCTTGACTTTTTTGTGTAGAGAATCTCGGTTCCGGATACAACGCAGCAAGCCTGGAGTAATCCACGGTTTCAATATCCTTTTATTTGCTGGGACTTTAACAAGTGACGTGGACTCATTTATGGCATTTTTTGCTATTTGTGTAAGCTTGTCTATAGCGTTGTCTGGGTCAGAGATAAGGAGAATGGGGGTAAAGTCTAGGGCCGAGCGCCTTCAGTAAGACCATGACGTTACAGTGGGCGGAGCCGAAAACCTTCGTTTTGAGTAAATTGTCATCTCGTTATGATCTGTTTTATTTCGATAGTTTTTCATTGTTTAATTGTTTTGATAATGAAGTACGCTGTTTTTTGATGCAAAAATTGTTCAGGATTAAAACTAAAACATATTGATGGCATACAATTTCACGTGTAAATCTCTAAAATAACTATTTTCACTTTATATCACATTTTCTCGTTAGAGCGCCAGATTGTAGCAGTGACATCTATAGTCGAAGAGATGCATTCTAACCACTTTTCAGCAATTTTACGTTTTTATCAGTATCATTGCATGCTACGACCAATTTTCAAATTAAATAACGCATACAGGTTTGTTTTGCTCGTTATAAGTTATTTAATATATATATTACATAGTTTGATACATGAAACAAGATGAATTAAAAAAAAAAAGTTTTTTTCAGACCGTCAGATTAACGAAAAACCTCCATGTAATTGTCAGATTATGGGTCAGGATGACAAAAACATCAAGATGAAGCGTCTGTATAATCTGACGCGCTCGAATATTCCAAGGTCACGACTTTTTTCTGCATTTTCAAAAATCGGCCACGTATTTTGGTCGCGTCCAAATCGTCAGTCTTTTGAATAGGAGCTACTGGAGGGTTTATTTATTTTATTTATTCTGAACAAAAATACATTTGTGTCGAATACAGGATTAATACAATAATAATAATCAATAAAAGTTACAATTAATTACAAGTTATTAATACACGGAATAATAATAATAATCAATAAAATTTACAAATAATATGGATAAAAAGTCAAAAAAATAAAATAAGAATTCAACTCAATCAAAAAAAAAATCAAGAAAAATAATAATAACATGTCAAGAATGAGACTTAAACGATAAACAAGTTACACTGTGGCATTATTTTTGTCCCTAAAAAACTCTTCTATACTATAGTAGCACTTCGTCAATAGGAATGAGTTTAATTTGAATTTAAATTTTCTTGGATTATTAATCATTTTTAATTCTAATGGCAATTTATTGAAAATTTGTACAGACTGTACTTTAGAGCTATGTTTGACAACATTTAATTTTGGCTGCAAATAATTAGGCAAATCTTTCCTGCGCGTTTCCACCCTAGTTACCCTTTCTTCCTTTGTCTCGTATTTCTCTAGGTTTTTTAGAAAACTACTTAGTAGGACCAAAATATAAAGACAAGGTACAGGTAAAATCTTTAATTTCACAAAATGCTCTCTACAAGATTCAGTTTGCTCTATGCGAAGAATAGTTGCTTTCAACTAATGAATGACAGGGCCGTTCCGCTGTCTCAGACGAGCTATTGCATAAGTTTTCACATCACAGCCGCAGACGCTGGCAACACTGGCGTACCACGTAATCATAATGCCAGAGATGAGGCAGAAGTCACAGACTGTATCCGGTGTAGCAAATTGGTTTTCTTAATTTCCCGCTTTATGCCCTAGTACTTTGGTACTTTTAGTTCTATGATTCTGCAGTGCTCATAGGAATCTAATTCGTATATCAGAAATCTGTGAAATAACTTTAGAGAAAAGAAAATGTTACAGACAAACAAATAGGTCTCCGAAGCCATTCCATAAGAGATTTTTAGCCAATTTCGTCACGGAATCTTTAGGATAAAACAATTAACTAATCTCTAATGAAGTAATTCATTAAGCCGAAGAAATCTCTTAGTCAGAAGGAGAAGAGGGTAATTTTGCCAGAAGTTTATCTCAATAAACGTAGCCAAGAAGGATGATAGAAGATGGATAACATACCAACGTTTCTGTTAGTTTTTATGTTTGCATTTTAACATAATTGAAGTGAAATCATAAAGTTATCTAGCTGCACACGTGCACATACTTTCTAATATATTGGAATTATTTATAAGAAATCTCTTTGTTATTTAACGAATTGCGAGACGCTTTTTTGTGAGCAGTGAAAACGCAGCTCAAATTGAGCAATTTTTAGACAACATAATGAAGTTGACCTACTGCTTCAATAACTATCGTGTAGTGATGTTGATAAATTTCTCGCGTCGTATTGTTCTGAGAGGAGTTGGGCACAACTATGACGCCGCCGCATCCATTGGGCACTGACAGAGAACGTGAGTTGGGTAGCTACATGTACTTAGTTACATCACTTTGACTTTACGACCTTCTCAAAATTGTTAATCACTTTTGGCAGTATTTGTAGGTCAGGGAAAAACAAAAAAAAAAATATGGTGTCAGGAACGAAGTTCCTCACACTTTTTCGTCAAGTCCGAATGTAACGGTGTTTAACTCCGTCTTTAAAATACTCGGAACTAACTATCGGCTTTAGCACCCATGAAAACCATAAAAACGACACCCAGTAGGAACAATACGAAAATTTACACAGCCGCCATCTTGGATTTTCATTTAGACCTCACTATCGGCTTGAGCACCCACGAAAACTACACATTCGAAGAAAAATGTTAAGCGCAGCCGCCATCTTGGATTTTTATTTTGACCTTACTATTGGCTTCAACACCCTAGAAAATAATGAAACCTACCGCAAGCTACGTAAAGAACTTCGTTCCAAGAAAAAAAATGGGGTCACATCAGTGCTAATTGTATTGGTGGCAAAAATTCATATCATTATACCATAATTTAGTTTGTCGTTGGAATTTCTGTTACGTGTACCGCGTCCGTGCTAGGTCTCCGGTAAATTAATTATGAATGATCAATAATTTTATTAAAGTAAGTAAGCTGTTCTATAATGTCACCATGCAGTTGTAAATGATTGGCCAAAATATCAAAATGAGCATATGCGCCCTCGCGACCCTAGCCGCCGCAGGATACGGGGACGCCCTGGCGTCGGGAATCCCAGGCCAATTTCCGGCCACCGTAGGCATGGGCTTGCGGACGGCGAGTAATGGGTAGCTCGCTGTCCGGTAAGGACCAAGCCCAAGTCGACGGCGCGTTGTGTTCCACGCGCGCCTCAAAGAGATGTCAGCACAAAAATGATGGGGCCTGCAAGGGCCGATGCCTGTCAGGGGTGCGGGTTCGTTTGAAAGAGATACCACAGCCCCTGGCATACGGGCTACTGAAGGAACACGGGTGGGTTTTAGTCAGTAAAAGTCTGACACGCCCTCCTGCTCCACCCAGAGCGGGAGAAGTTATTTGATGATTTCCCACCCAAAAAAAAAAAAAAAGCCATATCCATATAAAGTAACATGAAAAAATGCGAACGTAGCTCTGCCTGTATCTGTATGGTCTCATCATCTTATTTCCAAGCGGGCGATGGCGCGGACAAAAACTAGTTCATGCATAATTGAACTGTCTACGTTGCGTCGCTATTTCCAGCAAAGAGCAACTTAACTAACCATTCATTAACTATTAAACGGCCTCTGTTTACCGAACCCAATAAATGTCAGTCAACGTTAAATGGCTTTTGCAGGAACATCACTGCGGTCCCCAATTCGTATCCGTTCCACGCTACCAACCGTAATTTCTGCTCTCCTAGTACAAATTGGTGTAATAAATACTTGTATTGCCTTTGTTTTTCAATCTTTTTACTACACAGAGGGGCTCGTGGCTAAGTAATAACAACCACACTGGTCGAGTGATCAAGTTAAGCTACGCTTGCCACGATTGGCCCGTGGATGGGTAACCATGGTAAATCTATGCATATCAAGAGCCCTCCGTGCCTCGGGAAGCACGTTAAGCCGTTGGTCCCGGTTGTAATTCGTGGATTTTGACAGTTGTTACGGGTCGTCAGAAGTACGAGAGTCAAACAACCAGCCTTAACAAATAAAGATTCTGATTAACAGGGGTTTCGTGTTACCCAGTAACTGGGTTGTGGAGGTCAGATAGGCAAACGCTCCATGTAAAATACTGTTTTTTTTTTTTTTTTGGGTGGGAAGTCATCAAATAACTTCACCCGCTCTGGGTGGAGCAGGAGGGCGTGTCAGACTTTTACTGACTAAAACCCACCCGCGTTCCCTCAGTTGCCTGTGTGCCAGGGGCGACGGTATCTCTTTCGAACAACCCGCACCCCTGGCAGGCATCGGCCCTTGCGGACCTCACCAATGAGTTGGGTGGGGGGGTGAGCCTTTCATCATCAACCAGACTCCTCAAAACCATGAAGGATAGCAACTCCTCTCACAGAGAGGAGGCTGTGTCCTGTGTCTCAATTTTCAGTCCCCTTTTTCAGATCTTTGACCGCACACGTCACTCAGAACGAAAAATTGAATTGTAATATACTCCATGTCCAAGTGCGAATTTTGCGCACAGTGAAACCTCTTTTTAATCTTTAATCCCCGTTTGAAAACCATCAAAGAACATTAATCTGTCTTGCTTTCAACTAATGAATGACAGGACCGTTCCGCTGTCTCAGACGAGCTATTACATAAGTTTTCACATCACAGCCACAGACGCTGGCAACACTGGTGTACCACGTAATCATAATGCCAGAAATGAGGCAGAAGTCACAGACTGTATCCGGTGTAGGAAATTGGTTTTCTTAATTTCCCGCTTTATGCCCTTGTACTTTGGTACTTTTAGTTCTATGATTCTGCAGTGCTCATATAAATCTAGTTCGTATATCAGAAATCTGTGAAATAATTTTAGAGAAAAGAAAATGTTACAGACACACAAATAGGTAGACACGGAAGCCATTCCATAAGAGATGTTTTAGCCAATTTCGTCACGGAATCTTTAGGATAAAACAATTAATTAAGGTCTAATGAAGTAATTTATTTAAGTCTCCGGTCGAAGTGGAGGAGTCTGGGGGAGGCCTTCGTCCAGCAGTGGACGTCTTTCGGCTGAAATGATGATGATGATGAAGTAATTTATTAAGACTAAGAAATCTCTTAGTCAGATGGAGCAGAGGGTAATTTTGCCAGAAGTTTATCTCAATAACCCTAGCCAAAAAGGATGATAGAAGATGGACAACATACCTACCAACGTTAGTTTTTATGTCTGCATTGAAGTGATTGCACAGAATTGAAGTGAAATCATAAAGTTATCTAAGCTGCACACGTGCACCTACTTTCTAGTATATTGGAATGATTTATAAGAAATCTATTTATTTGTTATTTATTGAGCAATTTTTAGACAACATAATATGAAGTTGACCTACTGCTTCAATAACTATCGTGTAGCTTGATGTTGATAAATATCTCGCGTCGTATTGTTCTGAGAGGAGTTGGGCACAACTATGACGCCGCCGCATCCGTCGGGCACTCACAGAGAACGTGAGTTGGGTAGCTACATGTACTTAGTTACATCACGTTGACTTTACGACCTTCTCAAAATTGTTAATCACTTTTGGCAGTATTGTAGGTCAGGGAATAACAAAAAAAAAAAAAAAAAAAAATGGTGTCAGGAACGAAGTTCCTCACACTTTTTCGTCAAGTCCGAATGTAACGTTGTTTACTCCGTCTTTAAAATACTCGGAACTAACTATCGGCTTTAGCACCCATGAAAACCATAAAAACGACACCCAGTAGGAAAAATACGAAAATTTACACAGCCGCCATCTTGGATTTTCATTTAGACCTCACTATCGGCTTGAGCACCCACGAAAACTACACATTCGAAGAAAAATGTTAAGCGCAGCCGCCATCTTGGATTTTTATTTTGACCTTACTATTGGCTTCCCCTAGAAAACCATGAAACCTACCGCAAGCTACGTAAAGAACTTCGTTCCAAGAAAAAAAATGGGGTCACATCAGTGCTAATTGTATTGGTGGCAAAAATTCATATCATTATACCATAATTTAGTTTGTCGTTGGAATTTCTGTTACGTGTACCGCGTCCGTGCTACGTCTCCGGTAAATTAATTATAAATGATCAATAATTTTATTAAAGTAAGTAAGCTGTTCTATAATGTCACCATGCAGTTGTAAATGATTGGCCAAAATATCAAAATGAGCATATGCGCCCTCGCGACCCTAGCCGCCGCAGGATACGGGGACGCCCTGGGCGTCGGGAATCCCAGGCCGATTTCCGGCCACCGTAGGCATGGGCTTGCGGACGGCGAGTAATGGGTAGCTCGCTGTCCGGTAAGGACCAAGCCCAAGTCGACGGCGCGTTGTGTTCCACGCGCGCCTCAAAGAGATATACCCCGTCAACGATATCTCCCGTACTATTTCCGAGCTAAAGTCGAATGCTCAAGGCTACGACAACATAACTTTAAGTATGCTTGATCTAACTTTACCGCACACTTTAGCAATTATAACCTACATAATTAATTATTCCATTTGGACATCAAAGTTTCCTTACCAATGGAAAATTGCCACAGTGAGACCACTACCTAAGAGTCCAAACCCTATAGAAGTTAAAGACCTGCGGCCGATCAGTATTCTGCCCTGTCTCTCAAAAGTAATGGAGAGAGTAGTGTGTCGTCAATTGACTCGGTTTTTGGAAGAGAACGAAGTGTTACCTGATCTACAATCCGGTTTTAGGAAACAGCGTAGCACTTCTACAGCGTTACTAGATGTTACGGATAATATCCTATCAGCCCAAGATAAGGGCATGTGTTCACTTATGGTGCTACTTGATTTCTCCCGTGCGTTTGATTGCTTAAGCGTTTCGCTATTACTGTCAAAATTAAAATACTACGGTTTTGACGACAGTGCAATTCAATGGTTCCACAGCTACCTCAGTAACAGAAAACAACTTGTAGAATTGCGTTTGTTGGATGGTACTACCCTGACCTCAGCGCTCGCTTCTATAAAAAGAGGCGTTCCTCAGGGATCAATTTTAGGTCCCATTATTTTTATTCTCTACTGTGCAGACATAATCAAGTGCCTTCAGAAATGCAAATATCATATTTATGCCGATGACGTACAACTGTATTTATCTTTTAGTCCTGATGATTATGAATCAGCCATTAGAGACTTGAACGAAGATCTAGAAAGAATCACCGCCTGGTCAGATGAGAATTGTTTGGCACTGAACCCATCGAAAACCAAGTATATGCTGTTTGGTACGAAGCAACAGTTGAAGAAGATACCACTGAGCCTTGATTTGACTCTAATGGGTGAGCCTATTGAGCGGGTAAACGAGGCGCGGAACCTTGGGTTATGCATGGACAACAGCCTTCGATTTGAGAAACACGTTGCTACCTCAGTAAGAAACTGCTTCTATCGTCTGAAACTGCTTTATAAAATGAGGCCTTTCTTGTCTGAAAAGCTTCGTGAACAGCTAGTCGAAACCCTTGTTCTATCTAAATTAAACTACGCTGATACAGTTTACGGCCCACGTTTGCTGGCTCGTACCGATCGACTTATACAAAGAGTCCAAAACGCATGTGCACGCTTCTGTTACACTGTTCCCCCTAGAAGTCATGTCACCCCCTTTCTTAACAAACACTTTATTCTTAAGATGAAATCGAGACGAAAGTTACACTTAGCGTGCCTGCTCTTTGGTGTCGTTAAGTCTAAGAAACCGAAGTATTTGTATGACAAGCTTAGTTGGATGGCTAGTAGACGAGATTGCGCGCCCAGGCTATGTGCGCAACAACTTTCAACACAGTCTCATAGGACAGCGGCTTTCAGAGGCAGTTTCAGATACGCTGCATCTAAAGTGTGGAATAATATTCCACCACCAATACGAATTTTGGACACTATCCACACGTTCAGAACACGTTTACGGCAGTATCTTATAGATTCGCAACGGAAAGTTGATATGGTCGCCCTAAATGTTTCACTTATATGAAATGCTCACTGTCCTCCTGTTGCAAATTTTATTGGCCGAAGAAGATGGATACTTCATCCATCGTTATAGGCAGGTAGGTTCTTAATTTTTCTCCGAAAAGTGTTAAGCTCACTATTTGTGTGTGACTTAATTTGAACTTTATAATTATTCTTATTTTTTATTATTATTGTAACTACTCGAGTTTTTATTTAGATTACCCACAGATACTTTTATTATTTTTCTTGTTGTAATTTAAAAATTAAATAACTGGCAATGAAATGTCCACCACGCCCGGCGGCTTGTAGCGCTTTGTGAGTGCATTGTTCACAAATGAATATAGATAATCGCTCGGAATAGGTTTAGTTCCTGTATTTTACGTTTTGTTTTGCTTTTTTTATGTACCTACGTTTATGTGATTACTTGTTTGTTATAAGTATAAAATTATGTATTAGGTACCTATGTCAAACTGTTTTGTACTCCTCGTCACTGTCCCTTTAGGTTCATTAGAAAACCAGCGTCAGACAGCATCAGTCTGTCTGGCATTAATGCTGAAATGAACCTTTTTGGCGCAGCCGTGAGGCACACACTGTTACAGTTATTTATTTTCACTTTATTTTTTATTGTATTTTGTGTTTCACGAACTGTGTCCAAATAAACAGTATTCTTTCTTTCTTTCTTTCTTTAGATGTCAGCACAAAAATGATGGGGCCTGCAAGGGCCGATGCCTGTCAGGGGTGCGGGTTCGTTTGAAAGAGATACCACAGCCCCTGGCATACGGGCTAATGAAGGAACACGGGTGGGTTTTAGTCAGTAAAAGTCTGACACGCCCTCCTGCTCCACCCAGAGCGGGAGAAGTTATTTGATGATTTCCCACCCAAAAAAAAAAAAAAAAGCCATATCCATATAAAGTAACATGAAAAAATGCGAACGTAGCTCTGCCTGTATCTGTATGGTCTCATCATCTTATTTCCAAGCGGGCGATGGCGCGGACACAAACTAGTTCATGCATAATTGAACTGTCTACGTGGCGTCGCTATTTCCAGCAAAGAGCAACTTAACTAACCATTCATTAACTATTAAACGGCCTCTGTTTACCGAACCCAATAAATGTCAGTCAACGTTAAATGGCTTTTGCAGGAACATCACTGCGGTCCCCAATTCGTATCCGTTCCACGCTACCAACCGTAATTTCTGCTCTCCTAGTACAAATTGGTGTAATAAATACTTGTATTGCCTTTGTATTTCAATCTTTTTACTACACAGAGGGGCTCGTGGCTAAGTAATAACAGCCACACTGGTCGAGTGATCAAGTTAAGCTACGCTTGCCACGATTGGCCCGTGGATGGGTAACCATGGTAAATCTATGCATATCAAGAGCCCTCCGTGCCTCGGGAAGCACGTTAAGCCGTTGGTCCCGGTTGTAATTCGTGGATTTTGACAGTTGTTACGGGTCGTCAGAAGTACGAGAGTCAAACAACCAGCCTTAACAAATAAAGATTCTGATTAACAGGGGTTTCGTGTTACCCAGTAACTGGGTTGTGGAGGTCAGATAGGCAAACGCTCCATGTAAAATACTGTTTTTTTTTTTTTTTTGGGTGGGAAGTCATCAAATAACTTCACCCGCTCTGGGTGGAGCAGGAGGGCGTGTCAGACTTTTACTGACTAAAACCCACCCGCGTTCCCTCAGTTGCCTGTGTGCCAGGGGCGACGGTATCTCTTTCGAACAACCCGCACCCCTGGCAGGCATCGGCCCTTGCGGACCTCACCAATGAGTTGGGTGGGGGGGTGAGCCTTTCATCATCAACCAGACTCCTCAAAACCATGAAGGATAGCAACTCCTCTCACAGAGAGGAGGCTGTGTCCTGTGTCTCAATTTTCAGTCCCCTTTTTCAGATCTTTGACCGCACACGTCACTCAGAACGAAAAATTGAATTGTAATATACTCCATGTCCAAGTGCGAATTTTGCGCACAGTGAAACCTCTTTTTAATCTTTAATCCCCGTTTGAAAACCATCAAAGAACATTAATCTGTCTTGCTTTCAACTAATGAATGACAGGACCGTTCCGCTGTCTCAGACGAGCTATTACATAAGTTTTCACATCACAGCCACAGACGCTGGCAACACTGGTGTACCACGTAATCATAATGCCAGAAATGAGGCAGAAGTCACAGACTGTATCCGGTGTAGGAAATTGGTTTTCTTAATTTCCCGCTTTATGCCCTTGTACTTTGGTACTTTTAGTTCTATGATTCTGCAGTGCTCATATAAATCTAGTTCGTATATCAGAAATCTGTGAAATAATTTTAGAGAAAAGAAAATGTTACAGACACACAAATAGGTAGACACGGAAGCCATTCCATAAGAGATGTTTTAGCCAATTTCGTCACGGAATCTTTAGGATAAAACAATTAATTAAGGTCTAATGAAGTAATTTATTTAAGTCTCCGGTCGAAGTGGAGGAGTCTGGGGGAGGCCTTCGTCCAGCAGTGGACGTCTTTCGGCTGAAATGATGATGATGATGAAGTAATTTATTAAGACTAAGAAATCTCTTAGTCAGATGGAGCAGAGGGTAATTTTGCCAGAAGTTTATCTCAATAACCCTAGCCAAAAAGGATGATAGAAGATGGACAACATACCTACCAACGTTAGTTTTTATGTCTGCATTGAAGTGATTGCACAGAATTGAAGTGAAATCATAAAGTTATCTAAGCTGCACACGTGCACCTACTTTCTAGTATATTGGAATGATTTATAAGAAATCTATTTGTTATTTATTGAGCAATTTTTAGACAACATAATATGAAGTTGACCTACTGCTTCAATAACTATCGTGTAGCTTGATGTTGATAAATATCTCGCGTCGTATTGTTCTGAGAGGAGTTGGGCACAACTATGACGCCGCCGCATCCGTCGGGCACTCACAGAGAACGTGAGTTGGGTAGCTACATGTACTTAGTTACATCACGTTGACTTTACGACCTTCTCAAAATTGTTAATCACTTTTGGCAGTATTGTAGGTCAGGGAATAACAAAAAAAAAAAAAAAAAAAAATGGTGTCAGGAACGAAGTTCCTCACACTTTTTCGTCAAGTCCGAATGTAACGTTGTTTACTCCGTCTTTAAAATACTCGGAACTAACTATCGGCTTTAGCACCCATGAAAACCATAAAAACGACACCCAGTAGGAAAAATACGAAAATTTACACAGCCGCCATCTTGGATTTTCATTTAGACCTCACTATCGGCTTGAGCACCCACGAAAACTACACATTCGAAGAAAAATGTTAAGCGCAGCCGCCATCTTGGATTTTTATTTTGACCTTACTATTGGCTTCCCCTAGAAAACCATGAAACCTACCGCAAGCTACGTAAAGAACTTCGTTCCAAGAAAAAAAATGGGGTCACATCAGTGCTAATTGTATTGGTGGCAAAAATTCATATCATTATACCATAATTTAGTTTGTCGTTGGAATTTCTGTTACGTGTACCGCGTCCGTGCTACGTCTCCGGTAAATTAATTATAAATGATCAATAATTTTATTAAAGTAAGTAAGCTGTTCTATAATGTCACCATGCAGTTGTAAATGATTGGCCAAAATATCAAAATGAGCATATGCGCCCTCGCGACCCTAGCCGCCGCAGGATACGGGGACGCCCTGGGCGTCGGGAATCCCAGGCCGATTTCCGGCCACCGTAGGCATGGGCTTGCGGACGGCGAGTAATGGGTAGCTCGCTGTCCGGTAAGGACCAAGCCCAAGTCGACGGCGCGTTGTGTTCCACGCGCGCCTCAAAGAGATGTCAGCACAAAAATGATGGGGCCTGCAAGGGCCGATGCCTGTCAGGGGTGCGGGTTCGTTTGAAAGAGATACCACAGCCCCTGGCATACGGGCTACTGAAGGAACACGGGTGGGTTTTAGTCAGTAAAAGTCTGACACGCCCTCCTGCTCCACCCAGAGCGGGAGAAGTTATTTGATGATTTCCCACCCAAAAAAAAAAAAAAAAGCCATATCCATATAAAGTAACATGAAAAAATGCGAACGTAGCTCTGCCTGTATCTGTATGGTCTCATCATCTTATTTCCAAGCGGGCGATGGCGCGGACACAAACTAGTTCATGCATAATTGAACTGTCTACGTGGCGTCGCTATTTCCAGCAAAGAGCAACTTAACTAACCATTCATTAACTATTAAACGGCCTCTGTTTACCGAACCCAATAAATGTCAGTCAACGTTAAATGGCTTTTGCAGGAACATCACTGCGGTCCCCAATTCGTATCCGTTCCACGCTACCAACCGTAATTTCTGCTCTCCTAGTACAAATTGGTGTAATAAATACTTGTATTGCCTTTGTTTTTCAATCTTTTTACTACACAGAGGGGCTCGTGGCTAAGTAATAACAGCCACACTGGTCGAGTGATCAAGTTAAGCTACGCTTGCCACGATTGGCCCGTGGATGGGTAACCATGGTAAATCTATGCATATCAAGAGCCCTCCGTGCCTCGGGAAGCACGTTAAGCCGTTGGTCCCGGTTGTAATTCGTGGATTTTGACAGTTGTTACGGGTCGTCAGAAGTACGAGAGTCAAACAACCAGCCTTAACAAATAAAGATTCTGATTAACAGGGGTTTCGTGTTACCCAGTAACTGGGTTGTGGAGGTCAGATAGGCAAACGCTCCATGTAAAATACTGTTTTTTTTTTTTTTTTTGGGTGGGAAGTCATCAAATAACTTCACCCGCTCTGGGTGGAGCAGGAGGGCGTGTCAGACTTTTACTGACTAAAACCCACCCGCGTTCCCTCAGTTGCCTGTGTGCCAGGGGCGACGGTATCTCTTTCGAACAACCCGCACCCCTGGCAGGCATCGGCCCTTGCGGACCTCACCAATGAGTTGGGTGGGGGGGTGAGCCTTTCATCATCAACCAGACTCCTCAAAACCATGAAGGATAGCAACTCCTCTCACAGAGAGGAGGCTGTGTCCTGTGTCTCAATTTTCAGTCCCCTTTTTCAGATCTTTGACCGCACACGTCACTCAGAACGAAAAATTGAATTGTAATATACTCCATGTCCAAGTGCGAATTTTGCGCACAGTGAAACCTCTTTTTAATCTTTAATCCCCGTTTGAAAACCATCAAAGAACATTAATCTGTCTTGCTTTCAACTAATGAATGACAGGACCGTTCCGCTGTCTCAGACGAGCTATTACATAAGTTTTCACATCACAGCCACAGACGCTGGCAACACTGGTGTACCACGTAATCATAATGCCAGAAATGAGGCAGAAGTCACAGACTGTATCCGGTGTAGGAAATTGGTTTTCTTAATTTCCCGCTTTATGCCCTTGTACTTTGGTACTTTTAGTTCTATGATTCTGCAGTGCTCATATAAATCTAGTTCGTATATCAGAAATCTGTGAAATAATTTTAGAGAAAAGAAAATGTTACAGACACACAAATAGGTAGACACGGAAGCCATTCCATAAGAGATGTTTTAGCCAATTTCGTCACGGAATCTTTAGGATAAAACAATTAATTAAGGTCTAATGAAGTAATTTATTTAAGTCTCCGGTCGAAGTGGAGGAGTCTGGGGGAGGCCTTCGTCCAGCAGTGGACGTCTTTCGGCTGAAATGATGATGATGATGAAGTAATTTATTAAGACTAAGAAATCTCTTAGTCAGATGGAGCAGAGGGTAATTTTGCCAGAAGTTTATCTCAATAACCCTAGCCAAAAAGGATGATAGAAGATGGACAACATACCTACCAACGTTAGTTTTTATGTCTGCATTGAAGTGATTGCACAGAATTGAAGTGAAATCATAAAGTTATCTAAGCTGCACACGTGCACCTACTTTCTAGTATATTGGAATGATTTATAAGAAATCTATTTGTTATTTATTGAGCAATTTTTAGACAACATAATATGAAGTTGACCTACTGCTTCAATAACTATCGTGTAGCTTGATGTTGATAAATATCTCGCGTCGTATTGTTCTGAGAGGAGTTGGGCACAACTATGACGCCGCCGCATCCGTCGGGCACTCACAGAGAACGTGAGTTGGGTAGCTACATGTACTTAGTTACATCACGTTGACTTTACGACCTTCTCAAAATTGTTAATCACTTTTGGCAGTATTGTAGGTCAGGGAATAACAAAAAAAAAAAAAAAAAAAATGGTGTCAGGAACGAAGTTCCTCACACTTTTTCGTCAAGTCCGAATGTAACGTTGTTTACTCCGTCTTTAAAATACTCGGAACTAACTATCGGCTTTAGCACCCATGAAAACCATAAAAACGACACCCAGTAGGAAAAATACGAAAATTTACACAGCCGCCATCTTGGATTTTCATTTAGACCTCACTATCGGCTTGAGCACCCACGAAAACTACACATTCGAAGAAAAATGTTAAGCGCAGCCGCCATCTTGGATTTTTATTTTGACCTTACTATTGGCTTCCCCTAGAAAACCATGAAACCTACCGCAAGCTACGTAAAGAACTTCGTTCCAAGAAAAAAAATGGGGTCACATCAGTGCTAATTGTATTGGTGGCAAAAATTCATATCATTATACCATAATTTAGTTTGTCGTTGGAATTTCTGTTACGTGTACCGCGTCCGTGCTACGTCTCCGGTAAATTAATTATAAATGATCAATAATTTTATTAAAGTAAGTAAGCTGTTCTATAATGTCACCATGCAGTTGTAAATGATTGGCCAAAATATCAAAATGAGCATATGCGCCCTCGCGACCCTAGCCGCCGCAGGATACGGGGACGCCCTGGGCGTCGGGAATCCCAGGCCGATTTCCGGCCACCGTAGGCATGGGCTTGCGGACGGCGAGTAATGGGTAGCTCGCTGTCCGGTAAGGACCAAGCCCAAGTCGACGGCGCGTTGTGTTCCACGCGCGCCTCAAAGAGATGTCAGCACAAAAATGATGGGGCCTGCAAGGGCCGATGCCTGTCAGGGGTGCGGGTTCGTTTGAAAGAGATACCACAGCCCCTGGCATACGGGCTACTGAAGGAACACGGGTGGGTTTTAGTCAGTAAAAGTCTGACACGCCCTCCTGCTCCACCCAGAGCGGGAGAAGTTATTTGATGATTTCCCACCCAAAAAAAAAAAAAAAAAGCCATATCCATATAAAGTAACATGAAAAAATGCGAACGTAGCTCTGCCTGTATCTGTATGGTCTCATCATCTTATTTCCAAGCGGGCGATGGCGCGGACACAAACTAGTTCATGCATAATTGAACTGTCTACGTGGCGTCGCTATTTCCAGCAAAGAGCAACTTAACTAACCATTCATTAACTATTAAACGGCCTCTGTTTACCGAACCCAATAAATGTCAGTCAACGTTAAATGGCTTTTGCAGGAACATCACTGCGGTCCCCAATTCGTATCCGTTCCACGCTACCAACCGTAATTTCTGCTCTCCTAGTACAAATTGGTGTAATAAATACTTGTATTGCCTTTGTTTTTCAATCTTTTTACTACACAGAGGGGCTCGTGGCTAAGTAATAACAACCACACTGGTCGAGTGATCAAGTTAAGCTACGCTTGCCACGATTGGCCCGTGGATGGGTAACCATGGTAAATCTATGCATATCAAGAGCCCTCCGTGCCTCGGGAAGCACGTTAAGCCGTTGGTCCCGGTTGTAATTCGTGGATTTTGACAGTTGTTACGGGTCGTCAGAAGTACGAGAGTCAAACAACCAGCCTTAACAAATAAAGATTCTGATTAACAGGGGTTTCGTGTTACCCAGTAACTGGGTTGTGGAGGTCAGATAGGCAAACGCTCCATGTAAAATACTGTTTTTTTTTTTTTTTTTTTGGGTGGGAAGTCATCAAATAACTTCACCCGCTCTGGGTGGAGCAGGAGGGCGTGTCAGACTTTTACTGACTAAAACCCACCCGTGTTCCCTCAGTAGCCCGTATGCCAGGGGCTGCGGTATCTCTGTCGAACAAAGCCGCACCACTAAAAAAAACAAAAAACCGCTAGCAGAAAATACTGGCATTAAATAAATATATTAATATTTGGGAAAAGGCTACGCATATGATGGCACTGAAAGTAAGCACAGAAATTAAGGAAGAATTTATGACAATCCATCCCCTAAAAGGAAAATAGGGGGTTAAAGTTTGCATGGAAGAGTTCGTCATTTCTGCCGCTGAGAAATGTAATCGGCACACGGTTTTACTTTTAATAATGTCCTGTGTTTTGAGAGCTCAACAAACTTTGGATTTCATTGATTAATGGCTCCGCTCTTGACCTCGATCTATGATAGAACGAGTATAACCAATAACTAGGTGCTCGCTCTTGCTTTAAATGAACTATAATATTTTATTTAGATGTTATTAGGTTTGTGAAGAGTGATGCAGTCTAGCGTTTCCCAATAAAGCTGAGTAACAGCAGTGCAAGGAGATAGAAGCAATATATAGTATCAATATTTTACATGGAGCGATGCAATATTTTCCTAAAACCGACACTGGGCAACACTGATATCAGAGACAAAATCAGACTTTTGAGGATTTTGATTTCACTTTATTTTGCTGCAACGAAGATTCTACTTTTTCACGTTGCAGTTGGGCTTAAAATTGTCACATCTCGTTAAGCTCATCCCAACCTGACAGATCCTGTGATTCACGTGATTTATCTCGTACATTCCTAACAATTTAATCCAGTTTAATAACAAAATTGGAACACCATTCATGTATAGATAGACATCTCCGTTGACGTTCGACCTCTGTTTATTCCCCGGGGACCAGATAAGTGCTAAGTTTACAACGTCCGAGACACTAACGGAAACTAAACAACTTTGCCGTGGCAGCCGCTGACACTTTATGTTACCTTGGTATCCCGCGGGATAAGATAAGAAAAGGTTTTAACTTTAACGGTTTTGGTAAAACTATGATGACTTTTGTTCAGAATGTAAATATGGCACAATCGAAGTACTACCTATTTTAAAAATGTTCTATTGTTTTGGCGTATTCAAGAATGCAGGAGATTCTGTATTCAATAGGTTTTTCTGGAGATCATAATGACAGTCAACCTTTTAACTAAAAAGGATAATGTAATTGTCTCAGCACCCTAATTGCATACCACAATTTCAACTATTCATTGCTTCATAATGTTAATTAATGTGTCTGCTCAACAACGTAAACAACGCAGTGAATTTTGTTGAACTGTCAAAGTACAAAGTCATTGGTACTGTTCTGTTAGTGTTGTTACGCAAATACCGTGCTGGTTAGAACACTTCGCGCACGCACTAATAGGTAGGTAATCTTTCTTGCAGGCTAGGCTGGTAGTAATCAATGAAAACAGCCATTTGTCGTAATTACAATTAAAAACGTGACAAAAAGAAGCATTTCTACTATACTCTTTTGTGATTTTTTATAAAAAAAAAGAAAACAAACGTAAACAACAAAAAAAACGCTCCGCATATGGTGACGTAGCCGGCCGAAAAATAAACGGCGTCCTCCGCACGTTCAAAAATCAGACGTTCATCTCCTGAGAGTAGCCACCTTCGACCCGTGAAGGGACTGGACGTATATGAGTTGTTACATAACCTAACGTTACGCCAGTCCGTACTAAAAGCATCCGTCCACATCAAGTTAAAAAGGGAAGAAGGTCCACTCGTAATGAAATAGTCATGAAAAGATTGATAGCCGCTAATATGTGGTTTTAGTAGTAACGCTTATAAATGCATGGACTGTGTCGTAATGTTAGGTTATGTAACAACTCATATAAGTCCAGTCCCTTCACGTGTCATGTCTGTGGACAGAGACGTACAATCTTGTTGATATAGGTAGATACACATATAAGGAAGTCTGAAAGTGGCATCGGTAACTGAAAAGTTGTGCCGAAATCGGTTAGAACGTAATTAAAAAAAAACTTTATTTCAGACTAAGGTCCATATTTTTGTTAGTATTTTGGTGTTAGTAATAATAGTGCTTAGAAATATAGGTTAGTATTGTTAGTTTTGCACAAAATTTATTAATTATTTAAACCTAAAAAAAAAAAAGAATGTCGCCACCCAGTGACCCTGAAAGGGACAGTCCGCTCTAGCAGCGATCATTTTTAGAATGCTGTTGTCACTACCATGCAAACGCTGAAGCATGGAGCCCGCTTTCTTTCTCATGATGGCATGGAAACCATCTGTGTGTGGTAATGCGGAGGAATGAGGAAAAGATCGTGCGGAAAATTTAGAGTTTTAATTTCAATGGTTATAAGAGTATGGGAAGACCAAAACATCTGCGTACGGCTAGAAAAGGGGTGCCTACCGAGATGACAACGAATAGAGAAGGGAGTTAAAGACATGTTATGCCGACCCCAAATAAAATTGGGATGAGGATGGAAGAATGATGAAGATAGGTCAGACACCAGACAGACAAAGGCCAGTCTTACTTAGGACTATCGTATTACCCAGTAACTGGGTTGTGGAGGTCATTTAGGCAGTCGCTCCATGTAAAATACTGATATTTAGCTGCTTCCGGTTAGACTGGAAGCCGACCGTAACGTAGTTGGAGAAAAGTAGGCAGATGATGATGAGGTATACTATTTAGGGACTACTCACACTTATTCAGCTCTGTTCTTCCGCGGCTGGTACGCACGGGCACGCGAACGGACGCGTTCGCATCTCATACAAAATCGTTGTTTTTTATGGACAAAAGATGAACAGAGCTGAATAGTGTGAGCAGTCCCCTGCTTCTTTGTTATATTACTTTCATGAACGACGCGAAACATTTTAAAAGAGTTAACGGTGCTGTTTCTTTCCCATTCTTCTCAGGATACGAAATAACCTTTTGGAAGGGGCGACTAGAATCAATTCTATTTTAAATGTAAATTTTGACGTTCAAAAGTTTCTGTTTCTGTTGTGTCTATTTGAAATAAATGCTATGAATTTAACTACGTGGATCGTGAGATTCTAGGGTTCTTTTCCAAGGCTGAGCAAAGTGTTCTTGGTTTTTACCCATAGGCTTGCCTCGTATTATACTAATGCTTACATGGGTCCTAAAATTAACTGGCAAAAATGGGTGGTAACATGGCATCACGCTTGTATGCCCCGAAGGGATAGACAAAGGTGTGCCCATAATACCTTCACCCAGATTTCCCCAATTGTTTTAGTCCCATGTAATATTCAATTCCACTCAATTTTATTCAGGAACAATTCACATCGTTTTTTTTTTCTTTTTTTTTATACGTTTCCCCACACTAGGAATTTCTCCTGTATTGTGGGTGCATTTACAAAGATTTAAACTCACATGCACAAACAACCGATCCGGAACAACTACTTGTAGTTCATACAAATATTTGTTCCGTGCGGGAATCGAACCCGCGACAATCGCGTAACCACTGCGCCAACCGTGCCGTCAATTTGTGTTTGAATACATACATAAAAATGAAATAAAAACAAGCTCATTAAAATTATAAACTAACACATTCAAAATAATATAAATTTTAATAACATTATAAATTAAAAAGATCTATGCATTAAAAATGCAATAGGGGGCAAGCTTGTTGCCATGAACCGGAGCATGAAGTGAAACAGATTTCGGGATGCTGATGAGAAATTCCAGATGAAAATACTCCATTAACACTTTAGAACACTTGCGACCAATATACCAACCAGGCAGTCATAAATGGGTAGTACGAGTATTCCTCATCTATCTGTTCCGTGGGTCCTTTTTTATGGTCACTGGGGAATTCCTCATGGATGTCCTCCGCCCTGGAGAGGTCAGAGGGGTCTGTCAGACTATTACTGACTAAAACCACACCGGTGTTCCGTCTCACACTTGCACCAGGGATCACGAGAACTAGTAAGACTTCAACCTTTGTACATGAACTGCAAATTGCCAATATGGCAATCCCAATAATATTATAAATGTGAAAGTTTGGATGGATGAATGTTTGTTACTCATTCCCGAAAAAACTACTGAGCGGATTTGGATGAAATTTTACACACGGATAGTTTATAACCGGGATTAACAAATAGGACTTTTATCCCGGTAGTACGTTCCCGCGGAATAATTTCCGTATAGCTAGTTTGTCATAATGTCTTTTCCAAGGTTCTTGCGAACATTCTGTCATGGGCCTTCTGTCAAATAAGGCCGGCAGTTATATTTCGCAGCTCAGTTTTATTATCCGAAACGGTATTTTATTGCACGCCACATAAAACATACGTGAGGGACTAGGGTATCATCAAGATGCGTGGTGTATATTTTTACTATAGGATTCCTCTAGGAAAGATGCTGGTCACTTCATACTTAGATGTGGTCTTATACTCAGCGAAAAAAAAAAAAAAAAATAGGTACATATCTCTCTCATACATAACATTGGCACTTAGGTACCTAAGTTAAAATTATTGTGGCGCTTTACTTTGTGTTAATAATTTCATCACCAATACTCATAAAACGGTGAAGGAAAACGTCGTGAGGAAACCGGCATGTCTTGAAACTAAAAATTCGAAGACATCTGACTTTTTAAACCCTCATTGAGCCTGCTGATATATTTCAGCGCAGTTCCCCTCGAAGAGAGGAAGCATGTGTCTCAACAGTGGGAACATATATACTATGTATGACGTACCTTTATGGCAAATAACATTTACATATGGCAAATTTTGACAGAATGGTACCTACTTACAGTTTTGGATGCATTTACGTAAATAAATACTTAAATCTGTATTACTAAATGGACAGTCTTTGACACAGTATTATACTACGATGCTATCACAGAAATTCTGCTAATTTGAATGCAATTAGTAACTGTACTGGATTTAACCAATTAAGATAGTACGTGTGCAGTTAGTTTAAGTGCTTAATTACTGGATAATGCCTACTTGCGTTCATTTGAACGATATGCTTTAATCTCGCTAAACCATTTCACACGAAATTGCATTTCAACTAGGTACGTACGCTCTTTAGGAATACAACTATTAATTGTAGCTTTGATTATTATTTTGGTGAACATTATTAATTTAATTTATCATCAGATGATGCGACAAAGCGGCAATTAAAAGTTGTATTAATTGGTTGGCTTTCATAATTATTTCGGTAAATATTCAAACTACATAATATTTTAAATGTGAAAGTTTGTATGTTTTGATGTTTGTTACTCAATCACGCAAAAACGGCTGAACGGATTTGGATGAAATTTGGCATACATATGGTCTATGACCTGGATTGACACATAGAGTACTTTTTATCCCGGTGGTACATTCCCGTGGGATAACTTCCGACCGCCTAGTTATTAAATAAATTTATTATCAGATGATGCAAAAAAGCAACAATTAATAGTTGTGTCAATTGTCTCTTTCATGTTTATTTCGGTGAATATGATTCAATTATATAGGGATTGTGGTATTGAGGGGCTTGTGGCTAAGTAACAAGAGCTGCGCGGGTCGAACGATCAGGTTAAGCTACGCTTGCCGTGGTTGGATGGGTGACCATCTTTACATATCAAGACCCCGCCGTGCCTCGGAAAGCACGTTAAGCCGTTGGTCCCGGCTGTCATTTGTGGATCTTTGATAGTCGTTACGGGTCGTCAGAAGCCAGAAAGTCTGACAACCAGTCTTACCAAGGGGTATCTAATTACCCAGTAACTGGGTTGTGGAGGTGAGATAGGCAGTCGCTCCATGTAAAATACTGGTATTCAGCTGCATCCGGTTAGGCTGGAAGCCGACCCCAACATAGTGGCGAAAAAAGGCTAGGCAGATGGATGGCAGACGAATGTGGTATTGCTGTTCGAATTCGACTTCGCGACAGAAAAGACAGGTTATGTTTTTCTTGCGTAGGTATCTTTGTATGTGGGATTCTTTATACCCTCGAAGCATCCTAACGGCCACATGGATTTTAATAAATGAGATGTCTATCAACTCGTCTGCGTCACCCGGTTATGGGCTACGTATCGATTATTTGAAATCTAAATGAATCAAGAAGTAGTGTCTTGACATAAATTGTAATCTTTAATTAACAACGATGGCCAAAAAAACGTCTACGGCCTATTTTATAGTACTACTAGCTGACCTGACAGACGTTTTCCTGTCCGTCCAAAAATCATTCATACAAAATCCCTACCTTACCTGCCCTACCTACCGTACCTACCTTACCAACCCTACCCTACCTACGCTACCCTACCCTACCTACGCTACCCTACACTTCTCTACCCTACACTACCCTATCATACCCTACCCTACACTAGCCTACCATACCCTACCCTACACTACCCTACCAACCTACCATACCAACCCTACCTACGCTACCCTACACTACCCTACCTACCTACCCTACCAACCCTACCTACGCTACCCTACACTACCCTACCATACCCTACCCTACACTAGCCTACCATACCCTACCCTGCACTACCCTACCTACCATAAATTGAGATGTAAGCTATCCTATCTTTTAAGTTGGACCATATTATAAATGGTTACAAAATTTTATCAAAATCAGTTCAGTAGTTTCGGAGTTTATCGCGAACATACATCGTGACACGAAATTTGTATATATATAGACAAGTATTAGCTTCAGGGGCCCCAGTTGCCAAGTATCTACAGAAAAAGATACCTCTAATAAATAATATGTACTGGTCGGGTTAGTTAATTAGGTCATTAATCAATCAAGGACGTGCATAATAATACCTACTTGAGACGGTTAATTCAACGTATACCATGGCTTTCTTTATACTCTAATTATACAGAAGCAAGCCGATGAATCGATTCTATTAATCGTTTCATTTCGCTGTGAAACAAAGCATTTGTAATAACTTGATCGCAGGTGGCCTGCCGCCCCAGTCTTTTATGTGAAAATTCCACAGTTGAAATTTAAATTGAAGTGAGCTGTCATTGTCGTCGTCATGGTCATTGTCTGTCAACCATCTCACCGCGTGAAGTGAGCTGTCAGTGTCATTTCACCCAATGCTTAGTCAACCCCTAGCATTAGTGAGATGACACTGACAGGTCACTCCACGCTCACTTCATGCGGTGATATGGTTACAGAATCAACATGCTGGTGCTTAGGTTTGACTCTATTGACAGCTTACTTCAAACTCACCCACTTCATTCACGGTGAGATTACAGATTACAGAATGGACCGGTAGGCATCATAGCATAATCAGCCTATAACGTTGCACTACTGAGACACAAGCCTCCTCAGGCTTCGAGATGAAGTGGGCTGTAATCTAACATGCGAGCTCAGTGTGGACAGCGAGCTTAGCACGAGAACCATAGACAAGCGTTTCCTCGTCGGAAGAGTAGACAAAAATGACGTTTCCGTATAGACAGTTGACAGTTTTTCACCGAGAAATATAGACAAGGGATTTTTAGTCGAGTAGAAATAGAAAGCGTTATTATGCTTAGCCTGCTGGTAGATGTCACATGTCTTCAAATGTTTGGTTCTAGCACATGCCAATTTCTTCACGTTTTCCTTCACCGTTTCGAGAGCAGTGTTGATGAAATTATTATTGACATAAAGTAAAGCATCTGCGGGTTCGAATCATCTATATATTTCTAAAAATTTCGTGTCACGATGTATGTTCGCGATAAACTCCGAAACTACTGAACGGATTTCCATAAAATTTTGTAACCATTTATAATATGGTCCAACTTAAAAGATAGAATAGTTTGTTATCTTAATTATTGGTCTCAATATTTATTATTGCAAATTATTTGTCTACTATTTGACAGTCATAATTATTAAAAGTGTTTTGACCGTCGAAGTACCAGGTTGTCATAACTCTGTAGGTAGGTAGGGTAGATAGGTAGGGTAGCTAGGGTAGATAGGTAGGGTAGGGTAGGTAGGTAGGATAGGATAGTGTAGGGTAGGGATTTTGAATGAATGACTTGGACGGACAGGACAACGTCTGTCGGGACAGCTAGTAGAAATATAAAAAAATTAACCCACAGCGTACAACTCGTAAGTCGGGGGAGGGGCGTTACCACTGGCCCACCACAGCCCTATTCTGCTATCGGCAGGTGAGACATCTAAACACAGGTGATATTGAAACGTGAACTATCACGTCTCAGAAACAATCTTCATGCGATTCGTACGCGATATTTTCCACCGATTCGCATCCAATGCTCGCTATATGCAAATGTCATCTACAATTAATACCGCCCGGCGCGCAATGTTTTACGTGATCCCGCATACTCATCGTCTTAACTCGGGTTTTACTTACACATTCATCGATATGGGAATTTAAATGGAGTGTATTGGGAGTTATTCGTCCTGGATTTATTGGAGGAATTGCGATTTGAGATATACAATATTTTTTTTCGGTTTCTTGGTTACTGGCATTAGAAATAGTATTTTTCAGTCTACATATAACAGTAGTCTACTTTTGGGCACTTTAGGTAATGCAATTAAACTCAATCGTCGGCTACACTCATCCTGCTGCTACCAGGCTACCAGCTTCTCAGCGAAGATCTTCGCTGCACTAATGAGAAACCTGACTGTGAATTTAAATACCATGCAAGCAAGATTGAATTAATGCATGACTTTAAAACTATCTGGCGATTTGGGTATTTTGTATATGGCCTACGCAAATGTCCTGCAGATCTGGTAGTGTCTTGTTACGGGCCGTTGACTCCCAAAAATAGGGTTGAACTACACGATGACTGATGCATGCATGCCGTCTGGTGGAACAGGTCAACTCAAGCTCATTCTATAAAGGGCCCTTCCAGACATGGCATTGTTAGATTCACATAAAATCTTAATAACTTGGACTTTAAGAGAGACCATGATCTCTGAGTTTGTTTGTTGTTTCAGTATTTCTTCTTAGGGATCACTAAGCTAGCTCGGTATTTTCGTGTATGTCGGCGCCTGCAACCCTTTGCTTGTCACAGGAATGCCACAGAGTGTCTCAGGCATTTATGGCATCGACAAATAATGAGGTCACGCTTCGCGCTGACGGTATTTTGTTTTATTCACTAACATATTTTCATTTTATGTAACTTTAATACTGATTATTTAACTGCCCGTGACATCACATCGCTCGGGCCCTACCAGAATACCAGCGCTGCGACACTTTTTAAATGTCTCAGCATTATGCTGAGGTAGGAGCCTTTTGGTCTCGTACAGGACTTTCTGTTTTATTTTTAATTATTTATTTATTTCCAAGAAATTTGTTCTTTTTTATATTTTTTGTACTAAACTGTGCGAGTCACAATAAATACTTTTTCTTTCTTTC
Source organism: Polymixis flavicincta (assembly GCA_949987655.1). Classification (NCBI taxonomy): domain Eukaryota; kingdom Metazoa; phylum Arthropoda; class Insecta; order Lepidoptera; family Noctuidae; genus Polymixis; species Polymixis flavicincta. The sequence continues at coordinate 22,313,281 of OX465188.1, read as the reverse complement.
TTTCTTCCTTCAGCTAGAAAATGGCCGGCGCCATCTAGTTTTACAATAGTGACCAACGCAATATTGACTTTTAAATATTAACGTTGTCTTAAATGAAATTTTCATTTAACATTTCATTTCTACCTACTCTAAGAGCGTCTTACATAACCACGTTTGCCTTTTCGCGGTTTCCACTCAAGAATACTTCTACTCCAACGGCCATCGGTTTTACGGTTAATTTGGCCGGTCCGTTGCTACATCAATTTCTCTGATTCTGTAGACTCTAACTAAGCATAATTATGAGGATATTTACAGGGGGACAGGGTACATTTTTAACCAGTGTGCAAACTGTAAAAATTAGTTCAACATATCATTATAGATAGCGTTTTTTTTTTGTCGGTTGTACAAAAAAAACAACTGTTTCATAGATAAGTACAATACCTACGCGATCAAAATGTATGGAGCAGCTGTTATATAACCGACGCAAAATTTCTACGCTAAGGGTCTAGAATGATAAGTTGAATTCATGGTTACAGTTTGCGCACTGGTCAAAAATGTATCCTGTAGATTAGTTTTAGTGGGTCGGGGGTTCAGGCCAACCCAATGTTGTTGGAAAACAATCTGTTTGGCCAATGTTTGGTCCCACTGTTAATTGGGTTACTCTTAGAACATTTCCAATTAAGAGAAAGATTAATGGTGTGAGATAAATACTACAATTCTAAAACCACACTTGGGTGAGTTCCTGTAATTTAGTCCTTATCTGTGTCCAAATAAAAATGTTTTTCGTTTAAAAAGTGGGACAGAGACATTTTTGAATTTAGTAATGAAATTGTGGAGCAGTTGACTACTTCTCATTTCGTGTAAATTGTAAAACGTGCGACTAAAAGGGCCAAGGACAGGACATTCCGGGACGGACCAGTAATTGCTAGGCGATGAATGCTTCATTTAACTCTGAAAATAACTTAGAAAATCATTTAACATTGATTGATCGAATATTGTCAGAAAGTAGGCGACGTAACGGGGCTTTACTAGTAAGAACAGTTACAGATCCTATCCTACAACTATTATAATGTGAAAGTTTCTGAGGATGGCTGGATGGATATTTGTTACTCTTTTACGCAAAAACCACTGAACAGATTTAGATGAAATTTGGCACACAGATAGCTTATAACCTGATTAACACATAGAATACTTTTTATTCCAGTGGTATCGATTCCGTGAGATAATTTCCGAACTACACGTGGGCGATGCCGCTGGCAAAAGATATAAATAAGCACTCAACTTATCTTATCCTTGAAACTTTCAATTAAGGAAAACTCTTGAAATTCCGCGGACTTCCGTCATTTTTCTGCAGTCCTGGTAAAGATTAACCATAGTCAACATATTGGTTTGTCAAGAGAAGCTCTGTAAATTTTTGAACCAGTGCGCAAATTGTAAAAATTAATTTAGCATTTATGAGCATATTATTCTAGATCATCTAGCGGGATACATTTTTCACAGAACAGTAATTGTGTCTCATTAGCCGGGATTAACAGATTAAACACATTTAAAACGATCCCAAGTCCAGGCGGCGACTTTATTTTGGTTTAGGCATCCTTTGTAAAGCGCCGCCAAATTTAAAATAAGTAGAAACATTCCAGAAGCGTTATACGTTTTAAATTGATGCAGAATAACCAATTTCAAGGCGAAAGGTTATATATAACCTACGTTGTATACAACCTACGTATAGGCTTCGGAAGCGTTCCCGTTACACCCTGTATAGGAAGGTACCAACATAAGTACCGTGGAGGTTTTTTAATATCCACGGCAAATAAAACATAATCCCACTTCCATTTTCAAATTTTTCAGCCTGATTCAAAAATATAGAATGTATCGAGTACATTCTCATCTCGCGCACAATGTGAAGCTTCTAACAAAGGCCAAGGGCAGAGAGGAGACAGCCGCGGAGGCGGGGGCGGGGGCAGGTCGAGGTTTTTCATTCATTCGGATAACAATACCAGTTATAATTAGAGCAGTCGGTTTTGATATTAATATAACAGCTGGAATCAATTGTTCAATTAATAATTAAAATAATTGCTCATTCACATCACAAGTTACGGGTAACGAACACAAAATTATGCCGAATTATCAACTACGATATTAAGGTGAATCTAGTCGACATTTCATTTCATTCCAGACAAAGTTCGAGAGTGTATTACTCCACTGTTCGACAATGTACATCAAAAGTTTAAAATGGTATGGTTTTTCTCATTATTAATAATGAAAGATGAGAAGTTAGGAGCCAACAAAGATTCGTTTTTCTTGCTAATTTAACCTAACTTTGAATCATCATCATCATCATCATTTCAGCCGAAAGACGTCCACTGCTGGACATAGGCCTCCCCCAAGCTCCTCCACTTCGGCCGGTCCGGTGTGCTTCCAACATCCAGCGGATACCCGCCGCCTTCACAAGGTCTTCGGCCACCTTGTGGAGGCCTTCCCACTCTACGAACTTTGAGTGTTTAAGTAATAAAAGATGTGTAAAATCTCCAAAACCAAGTCGGTACCGCGAAAACTCAAATATTAAAAAGGTCAATAAACGTTATTGGTCATTGATTTATGCAATGGTTTTTTCATAAAACCTGATCTTCCGAAGGACTTTTCTGAATTTTTACGCGCCTGTCTTACCATAAATGATCCTGCATCTCACTCAATAACGTTGTGCGTGTAGACTAACGTCTAACTGCTCATCACTGATACTGCTTCTATCGGACACGATGCCTGGTGAGACAGCGTGCTTTTTAGCCAGGCCCACCCATGACTTCGAGCCCGCGACTTGATTCCCCTTAAGTGATTAAACGAACTTACCTGAGGGTCAGTTCTCGTAATAATTTTAAGAACGTTCACAGTCTGATCTCAGTATCAATCTGTTAAAAATACCTTGAGTTTCCCTACATTTTTGAAATTTCATAGATGCCGAGGGCTCGAGGTGACTGCGACTAAATTTGTTTTGAATTACGAGGAATGGTCTTCTGTTGTGAAGTTCAATCATGATTATTCGAAGGGTCCAATTCGACTTGTGCATTTAGTTTGTGCTTTCAACTCTGTTTAGATTTTGCTTTCTGCTCTAAATATGCGTTTGGTTCTCGATTGTGTGAAAAAACTCCAATGTAAATGAGAACGAAGCCGAAGTATTCTAGCTATTCTAGTTGAAGCTCAATGAATGGGCGAGCCGTTTTAAAAACAGGTTTAGTCTGGTATAGGGCTTAAACGATGTTTCCTGGAATTAAAGCTTGAGAAAAAAAAACAGGGTCGTATTTTTATTTCCAAATTCAACGGAGTGTCTATAGCTTTTGAAAGGGATCGTTCGGGGAAATTCTGCGATCAAACCTCAATCTGTGTGTTAAAGGGTTTGAGTATCGGTGTAATTACAAACACTCGATCAATTTCAAAGTACAATGGACGGCTTTGGCATCATTGAACGTACGCAACCACAACGTTTAAACCAAAGGTTAATTGAACCACTTTTAGACACATGCACGGATAATAATCAATCAGGAATTACGATCCTACCTTTACCTATTAAATAACGGTGAGTTTAGTAATAAAGTTGGCTTCGTTTCTTTATTACGTTCTGTTCAGTTTACTCTGAAATCGCGGTATCATTAAATATATCTGCTGTTTTATAGGAAAGTGCAACACCTACGCAATCAAAACGTATGGCATAGCCATTTCTTTTTAAATCATCGATGAAAAATGTCAGAATCATGATATTGAATCCATGGTAACAAATCGTGCGTCGATGTTCCCGCCACTCGTATACTGCATATTATATTACCTATCTTCAATTATAGTACTAAATACTTGCGACGCACGTACGTAATAACGGGGACGGGTGGCACGTTAATAAATATTAAATGAAGACCTACATAGCTTCTTACAATCGCGCGACAGGTGATATGCGTGTTCGGAAGTAGCGTCACTGACGTCCACATAGTGTCAAAAGCACGTCCACAGAAAGAATAACACCTTGATACTGTCTTTATTTCGTAGTAGTTTAAAGGTTTTCATAGTTCAAGTATTACCGCATGCGGATCGCCCCTGGCACACAGGCTACACGGGAGGGAAACACGGGTGGGTTTTAGTCAGTAAAAGTCTGACACGCACTCCTGTTCCACCCAGAGCGGGAGAAGTTATTTGATGATTTCCCATCCAACAAAAAAAAAACCAGCATGCGGCTGACGGTATTTTTGATTTTGAATCGGAGCGCCAAACGCGCTCGATGCGTTTGATCGAGACAGTTAAATGAAACTCACACTAGGGCCACTGGCCAGGTTGCGCCTTACGCCATCTGCATAATCAGTCTATAATCCAGCATCCAATCACATAAATTATACGATACTAGGATACCATAAACCAACAGCGATTCCCCTTAGGCACTTAAATCTTTATAGCGAAATGTAAAATTAATGGGACCTACTTCAATTATATGATAACAGTTAGTAACCATTTATTACATAATCAGCCTATAACGTTCCCACTGCAGGGACACAGACCTCCTCTCTGTGTGGAGAGTGGGCAGTAATCCACCACGCGGGCCCAGTGCGGGTTAGTAGATGCCACGTGTGGTGTTTCGGTACGCAATAATAAAGTAATATGTCACCGTAACATAATCTTACGGTGACATATTATGTCACCGTAAGATTGTGAACACCGTAAGTTTATAATCTACATATCTAGCGAGATTATAAACTGTCGATAAATTGTGAACTCCAACATACTGCTTACCGACCGAATCTGTTAGGTTAGAACTGCGACCAAACGCGCGCGAGCCGAGCGAACGAAGCGAGCGGTGCCGCGGCAGAGGCCGGCAAGCGCTACTTCCAAGTTAGTGACAGTTACTTGACTATTTAGTAATAGCGCAAGGTAATAACCGTGCACACCACACCAGCACACCAGTTCACAATTTGACGGACAGATTATAAGATACCTACTTATATACTTAGATGCAGTTCATAATTTATCGACAGTTTATACCTAATCTCGCGAGATAGACTGTAAACTAACGGTGTTCACAATCTCACTGTGACATACACCCAAGTTCAAATGCCTTTCCAACTTGTGATTGAGAAACTAAAATACCCTCTCAAGTCAGTAAATAATACAAGTAGGTCGTTATTACTTCCGAAGCTCTCAAACTTGACCGTCGGACTTGAAGGGTTCTTCAAAGTTATGCGGGCTTGATCACTTTGCTGTTGCTATGGCCTTGTAGGCTATGAGACTTTGGAATGCCCAGCGAGAGGTCGTGAATTCTAATTCCGTTTCAGACAAAGTTCTGGTAATTACTAGAGTAAATAACTTTCTCGCTTAACATAGTGAGCCTGTAATATTCCCAGCGCTGGGACACAGGCCTCTTTTCTTCGAGAGGGAGTGGGCTGTAATTCACCACGCGTGGGCCCAGTGTGGGTGGGCAGATGTCACATGTCTCTGAATTTTTGGTTCTACGACATGCCGGTTTCCTCACGATGTTTTGCTTCACCGTTTTGAGAGCTTTGGTGTGATAAAATTATTTACACAAGGTAAAGCGCTTGTCTGGGTACCCACGACCACTCCCAAGTGGTGGCCCTTACCACTGGGGCACCACTGTTCCTCTTCTTCTTCGCTTATTTCGGTCTATCTTTGATGCCATTCGCAAGCGCTCACCTAATAACGTCAGTTGGCACTCTTTGACAACATAATTTTTAGTATATGCGAAACCTGAAAATAGTTTGTTTAGAATAAGTAACTGAATCGATTGCAATAATTTTACACCGTGTTATATTTTTTCCCAAAAATGTTTTGTAAGTGTGATAGAAAATGTTATCACCAGATAATTACAATACCATCGTCGCACGGTTAGGTACAGTCGCCAGCAGGTCAAGCTATCCCAAACTGTCAAATTTTCCCAATTGAACATAAACTTTATTCCTTTGTAAAAAAGTTGAAAAACTATCAAAGAAATTTGAAAGATTGGAGTAGCTTGATGTGCTGGCCTCTGTACTTACTGCCTAATTATTATCAAAGATCACAATACGAGGCAGAACGTGCAGGCGGCGCGTGGGGCCTATGGTGACCATGATTGTGTCGACAACTAGGTAACATAACAAGCTTATATCTTTGTGATTTTTCATGATACAGCTTTGAAATTTTGTACATAGATTCTTTACATAAGAATACTAGATACATGTTTCGGGTTTCGCATACATTAAATTTAGTGTTGTAAACATATATCAAAAGCGACTGTGGAGTTTTTAACTTTACATCAGCGTCTAGATATTATAGCCACATAGCCGAAAATAAAATTTTCGGTACCGAACACCGGAACCAAAATGTTTCAAACCGGATAACAGCAACGCTGTTGGGTGGGAGAAATTGGTATGGTGTAGTTCCCGGGACGAGCTGCAAAAACTGGCTGTCTGCAGATTGCAATTCAATAATGATTTAGCACACGGCATGACGCCAATTTCGCTTCGACATCAATAAATTGCCAGTTGGCAGTCGATACGACTGTTATTAAATAGCAATATATTTAAAACTACAGTGTCCAAGTGTACAAATAACATCACGCCTGTAATCTCCAAAGGGAAGGGCAGAGGTGTACCTAAGTATACATAAAAATTAAATTACAAATTTAAAAAACCCCCGACCCAAACAAAACCTCTAAAAAGTAAAAAATAATATTATATTTATAGGCCTTTTAATTTGAACGTAATATTTTGATCAGGGCATTGTCAAGTCGGGGGACGGCTAGGCCTCTGTTTGGCGTTTTCATTGACCGTCCCCCGACTTGACAATGCCCTGATCAAAATTCGGAAACATATCGTCTGACTTCTGGACAAGAGTATTCGTCTAATTTTGTCGGCCTGTGTTATATAACTGCGGCTAAAATGGCTTTTCCACAATCTTCGTTCCCACGATCAGTTCGAGGCATGAAAAGAAGGTATAAGTTCTAGGAATAGACACCTATCTTCGAGGTGGCCGTGCAAAATATAGTGTTAGGTTAGGTAAGAGGCCTGTTAATGCATCTTCAGATAAAGTGTGGTGGATAATTTCATACGACTTCATGGAATTTCTTGTCCGTTCTTTTATGCTTTGGAATGGAAAGTATAAAGCTTTTCATTTATTCACCAACTCCTTGACAATTCAAACACACGGGTTTGACAAATGAATTTACCTATCTATTTATCGCACGGGTCAATCGATCAGAGGGGCAATTCTACTAATTTTGGGAACGTTCACAGTCTGATCTCAGTGTCAATCTGTCAAAAATGCCTCGATTTTTCATACATTTTTGACATTTGCTTGTCGCTGAGATGACACTGCGACTAGATTTTGAACGGTTCTAATTACGAGAATTGGCCTTCAGGTTATAGCTTACCGCGGTTGGTCCGTGTATGGGTGACCATCTTTACATACCAAGGCCCCTCCGTGCCTCGGAAAGCACGTTGGTCCCGGCTGTCATTCGTTGATCTTCGACAGTCATTACGAGTCGTCAGAAGCCCGAAAGTCTGACAACCAGTCTTGCCAAGGGGTATCGTATTACCCAGTAACTGGGTTGTGGAGGTCAGATAGGCAGGCGCTCCATGTAAAATACTGGTATTTAGCTGCATCCGATTAGACTGGAAGCCGACCCCAACATAGGTACAAGCCTAGGCAGAGGGTGGTGCCCTTGTCACCTCGGACTCAGCTAAATACGCAAAAAGATCAATTAGCTTATGCAACTTTCTACTGTTTCTCTCATAGCCGTTTCCCCGACAAAATCTACCCACTCAACTCCCTTGAAATCAAAACATAAGCGGCTATCTCTGTTATAATATTCCCGCAGTAAGCAGCGCTAATTCCGAACATTTCCGAGCAATTCCGAGTATATCCGAGGCGTAGCAAAGTTAAGCGTATTAGTGTCGTTTGTTTCTCTGTGTTCCACAGACTTGCTGAGTTTAGGACGCGTTTATATTGGGAAAGTAACTTGTCTCATAGGAGGTACATTTTGGATGTTCAGCAGAGGGTAGAAATAAAACATAATACGCTGCTGTCGGTTTGTGGATGGGTGACCGTCTTTACATACCGAGAACATACCCTCTAAGCCTCGGAAAGACCCGGCTGGCTTTGTTGAGTCTTTGACAGTAAGTAATTACGGGTCGTTAGAAGCCCAAAAGTTTGATAGCCACTTGTACCAAGGGGAATCTTATTACACAGTATGGGTTGTATAGGTCAGATAGGCAGTTGCTTCACGTAGAACACTGGTAGGTATTCAGCTGCATTCGGTAAGACTGGAAGCTGACCATAATATAGTTGGGATAAGGCTAGAAAGACGATGAAGCATGCAGAAGTAATTATTGTTTTTTTTTTTCACCGCCTCTATAGGTTACCTCTTATTTGGATATCTGACCCACCATTTCATACTTGAGGGGACTTATGAAACGTCAGAAGCTAGGTGCACGGTTCCAAATTGTTGTTTCCTATAGAGAAGAGCCGGCAAGAAACTCCACGGTTACTCTTTTAAAAATAATTGGCTTTAAAATGTCTCCAAATTACAGAGATAAAATGTATGGGAGGACAGTGCAGGCCTGTCAATAAGTACCAGGTACTTAGACGAATACAGAATAGAAAATCGTCTACAAATCTACAGTTTGTAAGGCCTACAGCGTTCTCTCATTCACAATATGTAAAATAATCTACATAAATAAAATGAACCTTACACTGAGAAAAATTTCCTCTGCCGCACTACGTAAAATAAGGACAAAAATCGACCACAATGACGTGTGTAACCCGCTCCATTACGCGTAAGTAGCCAGTCATACGTAGTCGGCATACTGACGCTCATCATGGAGCGGGTTACGTAATTTACTCGTGGTCGATTTTTGTACGTACGTACGTAGCCCGACATCCGGCTACGTAATACGTAGTGCGCAAGTCGCACTGAATACTCCTGAAACTACGATTGCAACACCCGTATACTATTGTTGCGAGCACAGTAGAACACGGTGAACCTTACGTGTGTACCATGGCGGCTTACGTACGATACTGTAGCGGGCACGTTAAATAATGATGAGCCATATCTGTGCACCGCGACGGCATACGTACGATACTGTGGCGGACACAGTAAAGCACGGTGAGCTGTACGTGTGTACCACGGCGGCATACGTACGATACTGTGACGGACACAGTAAAGCACGGTGAGCCATACGTGTGTACCACGGCGGCATACGTACGATACTGTGGCAGACACAGTAAAGCACGGTGAGCCGTACGTGTGTACCACGGCGGCATACGTACGATACTGTGGCGGACACAGTAAAGCACGGTGAGCCATACGTGTGTACCACGGCGGCATACGTACGATACTGTGGCAGACACAGTAAAGCACGGTGAGCCGTACGTGTGTACCACGGCGGCATACGTACGATACTGTGGCAGACACAGTAAAGCACGGTGAGCCGTACGTGTGTACCACGGCGGCATACGAACGATACTGTGGCGGACACAGTAAAGCACGGTGAGCCGTACGTGTGTACCATGGCAGCATACGTACGATACTGTGGCGGACACAGTAAAGCACGGTGAGCCGTACGTGTGTACCACGGCGGCATACGTACGATACTGTGGCGGACACAGTAAAGCACGGTGAGCCGTACGTGTGTACCACGGCGGCATACGTACGATACTGTGGCGGACACAGTAAAGCACGGTGAGCCGTACGTGTGTACCTCGGCGGCATACGTACGATACTGTGGCGGACGCAGTAAAGCACGGTGAGCCGTACGTGTGTACCACGGCGGCATACGTACGATACTGTGGCGGACACAGTAAAGCACGGTGAGCCGTACGTGTGTACCACGGCGGCATACGTACGATACTGTGACGGACACAGTAAAGCACGGTGAGCCATACGTGTGTACCACGGCGGCATACGTACGATACTGTGGCAGACACAGTAAAGCACGGTGAGCCGTACGTGTGTACCACGGCGGCATACGTACGATACTGTGGCGGACACAGTAAAGCACGGTGAGCCGTACGTGTGTACCACGGCGGCATACGTACGATACTGTGGCGGACACAGTAAAGCACGGTGAGCCATACGTGTGTACCACGGCGGCATACGTACGATACTGTGGCGGATGCAGTAAATCATGGTGAGACATACGTGTACACCACGGCGGCATACTTACGATACTATAGCGGACACGGTGAATCATGGTGCGCCATACGTGTACACCATGGCGGCATACTTACGATACCATGGCGGACACGGTGAATCATGGTGCGCCATACGTGTACACCATGGCGGCATACTTACGATACTATGGCGGACACGGTGAATCATAGTGCGCCATACGTGTGCAGCGTGGCAGCATACGTAGGATACTGTGGCAGGCACAGTAAAGCATGATGTGTCAGACGTATTAACTGTCGTAGTAGAGGTAAGGTACCGTTGCCGGTACAGTAAGGCATGATGAACCGTGCGTATGTACCACGGCAGTGGACGTACGATACTGGTGCGGGACCAGTAAAGCACGGTGAACCATACTTATGTACCACGCTAGCGTACGTACGATACTGCTGCGGGTATAGTAAGGCATGGTGCACTATACTGTGTTACGTATGGCACACCATGCCTTACGATACTCGCACCTGTATTTTCCTTATGCTGGCGCATGGTACATACAAAGGTGTTCAGATACTTATTTTGAATATTAAACACTCAAATCAATGAAATTTTGTAGACATGATCGAGAAACTAATATCTAGGTCTGTGGTTTATTACATTTTCGTAAAAATGTATAGTTTAAATATTGCAGGGAGTTTTGAATGAAAATATGAAAACCCCCTGCAATATTTAAACTATACATTTTTACGAAAATGTAATAAACCACAGACCTAGCTAGATATTAGTTTCTCGATCGTGTGTACAAAATTTCATTGACTTTGATTGGTTAATATATAATAATATCTGAACACCTTTGTATGTACGGCCAGCGTCATAAAAATATATACGTTAACAAGAGCTCAAAAATATCTACACGCCTCTATGTCACTGACAATAAGGTTGGTGTTTACATATTTTGACTCGATGGCTGTATATATTTATATATTAATGACGTTGACTGTAACCATGCCAGCATAAGGAAAATACAGGTACAAGTATCGTAAGGCATGATGTGCAATACGTAACACGTAGTGCAATAGTGCACCATGCCTTATACCCGTAGCAGTATCGCATGTACTCGGGCGTGTAGATGGACGGGTATGGTGAATGGTATGGTGCCATATTGTCCCGCACTAGTAATCATACCTTTTATTTTTCTTCTCAGCATATATATTCGTCCACTGCTGGACATTTATGCTTCTCCCATGGTTTTTCTATGTCATCCTCGATGCGGCGTATCTGGTCGAGGTCGGCCCTGCCATCTTAGGAATGGCGGTCTGCCTACGCTTCGACTTCCCGTTCATACCTCTACTATAACAGTTAATAAGTTTTATACACATTATGCTTTGTAGTATAAGTAGTACAACCTGCACTGGTCACATAGATATCTACTTATAAATAATGGTGCGGGTACGGTAAAGAATGATGTATCATTATAAAGCTGACCAGATGTTTTAAAACCCGCGTGCGGTATTTTTCAGATTTAATTTCTTTTACTGGCAATAGTTACGTATAAATATATCACAAAAGGTCGCGTCCTCATTGCAGGGTTTTTTTAAAACTCTGGTCAGGCTTTACCTACTGTTGTTGAATTTGTACGATATTAGTGCGGCTATTATTATTATTATGCAAAATAATTTTGTAGCAAACTTAACAGCTACACCGATATAGCACCAAATCGGACCTGTAAGTGAAAAGCATACAATAATTGGTAATTTAGATAAAATAATACTTCACGATACATATACATTTAGTGTAGGTACTACCTACACAGCAATGATACATCATTTTTTATTTTTTTAAACTTTTACAAGGTTATTAACAGAAGAAATTCTGAAGAAGTTCTGTTCTCAAACCCTGTACAAGTTTTATAACTTTACACGCTTAAAAGGAAATAGACATAAAAGATTCATATTATTTATTTTCAATCGTAAAATTGAGACATACAAAAAAACCACAAGCTTAATTAATCATACTATTCTAGAATTACATGGTAGTCAACTATGAACGAGGAATTTCACCGTCTGTCGGTTGTTGACAGGCGTCCACCATTGCAAGATTTAAGGCCTACTCAAATCTGACCGGTATCCCGTACCGGTGGCGATAACGATATCCCGATGGGTATGCGGTAACGCGCTGTTCAAAGGTGTTCCGCAACTGCTGCCGGTAATGCCATACAAAATACCGGTCGGGATATCGGTCAGGTTTGAGTAGGCCTTTACAAAACGTAATACGGAAAGGACGAGAGGATTGGCGATTAGATATTTATTAAAATTTAAGGGCGTCAGTAGATATCCTATCTTATATAGATTTCGTCTGAATGTTTTAGGGCAATTATAAATACTTAATTAGGTATAACAACAGACAGTCCATTATCAACATGAACAATGTCTCAGATCTCCGGTATTTGTAGCACGAGCCGGAAGCGGGTAAGTAAGAGCAACCTAGGATTCCCGACCAAAGAATCACTAGTACGAGCCAGTCCACACGGCGCGTTGCGTCTCCGTTGCGTCGACGCAGCGCTGCCGTTGCGTCATTTTACATTTTGCGTTGCGTCGACGCAACGCGCCGTGTGGACTGGCTCTAAGGGTACCTTGGCATCAATGGAGTCCGCGTGGTCGTCGCTGGAAACCAATGCATCTAGGCCTACGGTAAACTTAACTTAAAGCTCGTTCGCATACGAACGCTAATACATACGCATAAACCTAACTAGTTGCGGAACCTATGTCGCAAGGCCCGACTTTAAACTGATATAACCGGTATTCTACAAAAAAAAAAATACAAAATGTGGGGATCGCCCCGTTTTGGTAGCGATCCGAGAGCCACCTTTTGGCAGTAGGGGCGGTGCACCCCTACCCCATGGCCTAGGTGAAGGTTAAACATCAGTACCGAGTTTCGATATTTTCTACTTTTACGAAATTTGACTGATTTTAAAAGCATAAATGACAATACGATGAAAGAATACAAACAACAAATGAAACTCAGCTGATGTTTAACCTGAAGTTAAGTTAAAGAAACAAATTGGTGGTGGGCCCGTATTCACGCTTTTGCAAAACGGTATATAATGTAAGGTATGGGTACGTAAAATGTGTAAACTGTATCACCTGCGGGCAACAGATCCGCACAGGTGGGTGTGTTTCTGAATTTTTGCACGTGTTGTATGTGTTATAGTCAAACCCCGAAGTCCCGGCGCTCCAAGGTTTGCCTAGTCAAACCTCAGGTTTGACAAGAAGGCTTAGTCAAAGTCCAAAACTAATAGCGTGTTTCGACCTTTGGCTAACGCATTTATGGCCAAACCTAGGAGAGACTAACTTGGAAAGTCAAACGCCGAAACGCAATTTGATCAAATCGCAATTACTCCGCTGCGAAATTTCTAACCTGCAGGACCACGTGACCTACAGGAGTAAGGCAGTTTTGAATCTAACATCGGAAATGAATGAAGTTTTTCATACATATTTAGGTTATATAACCCATTCTGTCCCTAATTTAAGTCTGACTAGTCAAACCCCGATTTGATCGTACTGAGTTTCGGCGTTTGACTACCCAAGTTGGTCTCTCCAAGGTTTGACCATAAATTCTTTTGTCAAAGGCCAAAACACGCTTTAGTTTTGGACTTTGACTAAGGCTTCTTGTCAAACCTGAGGTTTGACTAGGCAAACCTAGGAGCGCCGGGACTTCGGAGTTTGACTACATATGCATGTAAGTGTGTGATGAGAGAAAAATAAACGAAGAAGGTTGGTGCTAATATGATGGGAAGTCCTACCCCAAGGGTACGTACGTCGTATGTGATGTGTAATGGTCGTTGTTATTCTAAAGTCCATCGAACAGTGACATAAAGTTTTAAATCTGACATTATAGTAATTGTAGCCGGTACAGGCGAAACAAGGGTATTATAATTATGTAATAGGTAATCGTTGGTTCTCATCACTTGATACGCATAGTAATGCTGATTAAAATCTATACACTCTAATGAAACACACTCAAATGTAACTTCATCATTGTCAAGTAAATAAATATTTTTTATTTCACCAAACTTTGGTAAGCCTGAAGATTCTGAAATATCTAGAATGACAATTGACGACAGCTCAAATCGGACACCATACAGTTTCACCCATGATAATGAGTACCAACAATTATTATCGATTATACCTCGAGAATGAAAGTTTTGTCTTACATTTTCAATTTGCGCTTCTGTCATATTTGCCTTTTTGCCATAAGAGATCGTCTTTACAGTTTCATTTTTAAGAAAAGTATCGTTTAAAATTAATTGATGTTTAATAGCTATTGTTTTACAAACATTTACTCTGTTGTGTGATGCTCTGGCCACAAATTTAGATATACGATGCTTGGCTTCAAACCTCATTGTCCAGATTTGGGTAAGTGGGCCAATTTTTTTTAACATTTCTGGATAATGTGTAAGAAAATGAAACTTTGGCTTTAAGTCTGTTTCAGCAAATTTTCGATAGAGCTCGTTTAATTCAGCTACTGAAAATTTTACTTGATCAATAGTATTTTCATGGATTCTATGACTCAAAAGTTTATCCAACAATTGTCTTAATTTGATGTATAAGAACCAAACTTCGTTTTCATCTGGGACATTATATCCGACAATCAGCCCAAAATATCGAACAAGGGTAAGCATTTCAGAAGCCGAACATTTTAACTTTAATGTTGAGCCTTCTTTTGCTACAGAATCGCACGGTGTCGATGTAGAATCAGGTCCATAATTAAAATACCGTATTCTTGATTTTAAATTGTCAAAAGAAATTAGCATCTGAGTACACACTAGATTCTGTATCACAAATGGCATCACATATCGACAAGCACCCTCGAGATAGTCATGTAAAACATCTACGGCGACGTTTTGAAATAAGTCAAACCCATCTAAAGCAAGCCACGAGCATTTTTCTTTAAGACCAGTCATATGAATGTCATTTAAATGTAAATCATTTTCATAATTGACATTGTTTCTCAACAACGTGTCATCTTCATAAAGCAGTGTTTTGATTTGTTCTTTATTAGCAGTACAAATTCTACATGGCCGATTTGCAGAAAAACTTTCAACAAAACCTAACATAGCATTCAATCCTAAATTATCTCCCGTCACAGCTGCAACATAAAACTTAATTTTGCCAGTATACACATCAGTTTCAACATGAATACCATTGTTCCTTAAATCATTAAGAACATCAAAAACTTTTTGAAAAATTATGTTGTTTCCAAAGCTTGTTCTGTCTGATGAGTGAAAAAGAGCCAATAATAAAATATTTTGCAAAAGCGACACGTAGTGAGGTGGAAGACATGGTACTGAGGCATAAATAGCTCCAAGTTTATGAATCCCAGCGTGGCTTCCTAAGGGATTGCCTATTTCAAAATCGTCAAAGTAGATTATTAATGGTAAAATCATTGCATCATGCTCTACAGAATTTTCTGTCATTTTTTTCCATACTGAACCCTGAACAATATTCTCAATACCGAAAGAGTCATTTTGTACTGTGTCCAAATATTCAAGAGTATCCTTAATGAAATTTTTTGATGAAAAAATTAGTTTTAAATTTTCTTTTAACGGAATCACCTGCATTGTACAATTTACTTGTACTAATAACAAACCAGCCGCTGTTTTTTTAGACTCATTACGTTGACCTACAACCACTTCAAGGGGCTCAGAATAAGTACCTATTTCATTAAAATATTTTAAACGTTTGTGTTCCGAATCTAAATTCTCAAACGCATCGCTGAACGCGCTAAATATTTTTTTTAAAGCATTTTTAACATGAACATTATCTTGGTCTGGTGGTACCATATCATTAAACTGTCGCTCTATAATGCATTGTGATTTAGAATGAAATAATTGAAGATTTTCTACAAGAACTTGTACGGCTTTACGCGGTATTATTGGGTTAGCATATAGAGTGGAAACGAGACTTGCAGCATGGTGACCAAGAGAGTTTTCGTCTCTTTGAGTTGGTAGAGATTCCATCGTATTTGCCGTTTCGTAAGTTTCTTTGCTTGACGTTGAAGGTAAATTTGAGATATTGGCTTCTGTATCTGTATCAATCGGTTTGTTACTATTTGGATGAGGCAAGACTGACAATGATGACTGGTGCTCTCTAACTAAGTGCTTTTTGAAAGATGCAGAGGAAATATAATGACGATAACACCCTTGTTCACCACACCGAAATCCGGAAAATTCTACCGTTAATTTACAGAAAGTTCGCACATGAGTTATAAGTAAATTCGGAGACACACTGGCTTTTTTGCAATAGTAACAGGTAAACATTTTTAAAGTATTAACTCTAGATCAGTTAAAAGACTATTCACAGCCTGTGTGGGCCTGTCAAATTTAGTTTTAATATCGTAGAAACCCAATTGAATAAAAAGCCATATGTCTCCAGCTTCCTCCGGGTAACAAGCTCCTATCGATTGAAATATTTTAAATGCACAGTCTACTGCTGTTACTAATTTGTTGAAACTATACAATGTGTCATTTATTACCACATATGCTACTTTTACCTCAGTAACGGTAAGGCCAACAAAAATAACGTAGGGTTGAACTGTGCGGCCTAGCCTCTGCAGGTTCTCCTTTTTTTGAATGATCTTGTTGGTAACGTCGGCTTCAGAAGCAGCTTGCGATATATAGCCGTCGCATACTTCTGCTCTGGATGGCTTCCACGCTGGCTTTCCTTTTATTTTCCGTGCAGGTGAAATGTTGATGACATAAGCCAGCAACATCAAAGCAACATTGCTAGATGTCTCTGGTTCATCTTCTGTATTCAAAGAAAAAAAAAAGTTTCGGTTAATTTTTAAGACTTAATTTTACTAAAATTAAAAAAAAAACACTATGGACGTCATTTTTTCAATACACTAACTGAGCGGCTCGGTGCTGAGGGGAGGGGGAAGTCACAAATCTGTGCGATTTCTAGAATGGGCGGGGCCTCTGAGACTCCACGTCATAGTTAAAGATTAATAATAAGAACTAATATTTGAGCAAAACTTCTTACCGTCAATCAGTGCAATTATATTTGCTATTTTTGTTCTCGTATCTTGGTCTCTAATTTTTCGTAATTTTAATGAAGCATATTTTATAATTTCTTCATTTTTGAGGGTGATAGAGGAAAATAATTTGTTTTCCTTTCCCGGATACAGACGACTGAAATCGTTCATTAACTGAAAAAAAGAATACAATAAATGTGCGCCACGTTATTTCCACTGGTGAGAAAGGTCCGGATGGCTACCACATAGGTTATTGGGTTGTTGAGCGAGAACTAGAATAGCTTGTCTCTTTTAGTGCCTGCACAATATCTCGTTCTGCAATGTCGGCAGCGCGCGAGTGTTGCAAGTGACTAGAGTCTGTGCGAAAAGAGAAGAACCGTGGCAGATACGGGAACTAACATTACGAATTTTACATGGCAATCGAAATTCAGACACTTGTCTTATAACCCCTCGTTTTCACCAAAGTATAATACATGTATTTTACAAATTCAATGCAATGTTTTAGTTTTTCGCATGTATTAAATATGTTGTTCAAAACTTGTTATGAAACTATATTACATGATTGTATAAAACTTGTTGTAAGTATACAAAACTTGTATGAAACTTGTTAGTTGAAAACTTCTAGTCGCCTACATGTTTATGATCTCATATACAGAAATTGCAATAAAATAAACATTAATTGTCTAAACCACGTTTGTATTTTGTAGGTGAGAACGCTGTCAATGTATCAGAGGGCCTAGTGTGAGTTTCTTTTAACCATCTCGACTTTACGCATCGACCGCTTTTCTCCGATTGGCACTCGTTTGGTGAAGGGCCAATCAGAGAGCAAAACGCGATCGATGCGTAAAGTCGAGATAGTTAAAAGAAACTCACACTAGGGCCACAGACGAGTTAATACATGTCACAGACTTCATTGTAAACGCAAATGTGTTTTATACTTGTAAAAATACTTGCTGGCTACACAGTTGAACGAAATAATTTTTGAGACAGTTTTGACAAGTATTCTACAAGTTTTTTTTTTACATAATCCTTGTGGTTATTTATAGAAAAACCACAAGGATTATGTAAAAAATAAGCGGCTGCGGTTTATGCTTACCAAGGTATAGCCTTGTGATTGTTTTAAGGCTGGGAAATCCTTGAAGTAATCTGCTATATCACCTTTTCCACATTGGATGCGATTTAGGCGGTAATCTGCAGTTTCTGCCCACTTTTCTTCAACAGATTTCCATGGATCGACATTGGTTTTCAGCCATAGTAATGTTTCTTCATAGACAATACCTGTAATTTATATGTGTATGGTGGGATGAGTCAACAAGAGGAAGGGCATCATAGTACAGTCGCCCGTAGTACATTTAAATCACGAAAAAGGTGACTAGCGATTATTTGCTTACCACTTTCCAGAGATTCCAGGCTATAAATGTCATCATCTGTGATAGTTGGCGTGGATCTGAGCGATGATCTGGACGACTTCGAGGATGAACGGCTAGTTCCCGGCAACTGTCCACTTTCTCGCAACTTTCTCCTTCGAGCTATATAGCTCTCGTAGAGCTTTCCGCTAGCATTTTTTTTAGCTAATTTATTTGTAGCTGAAAAATATGCAGAATAATACACTACAACGCGTTCCTTGTGAAATATTTCCACAATTTCGGTAGCTAGTTTATAAAATTCTTCACTGGAAATTTTCTTCGCACAATTGTTTTCTAGTATGTGGTGTATTAGCAGCTGGCTCAATTTCCTTCGGGAACCCTCCGTCAGTAAGCCTCCTTTTCCCTCTTTGAATATTGCTCTGCCGTCTAAACTTTCCTGTATGTAAAACACAAACACTATTGATACCAACTTTTTAAAGTTGTTGAACAAATTGATAAATTAATGAGTAAATGGTCCAGTTGGAGAACAGCCTTCGGAGCTCTATGAGTAGTAAATAAAACCAAAAAAAAAAAAAATAGAATTGTAAAAAAAAATTTTTTCGGTGACCGATTGTCCCTCCTTTTTTTGCTCTTATTTAATTGAGGATACCCATAGAAACGATTTAGGCTTAATACACTTTTTCGTAAAATGCATATTTTTCGAGTAATTTAACTTTGAAGATTTTTTTACTTTTTTTTAATAATTAAATATCTCGTGATAATAATTAAATAACTGTGAGTCGGGGACACATCATGCCCATGACATAAATTGATGGGGACAATGATCGAAAATCGATATAAGTTCTCAGTAAATATGCATTTAACGAAAAAAAAAATTATAAGTTTAAACATGTTACTATATGTGCCCTAAATAAAAAAAAAGCAAAAAAAAGTCATCGGTAAACGATTTTTTTTTCAAAAAAAAAAAATTAAAAAGATTCTGAGTCTTTTTTCCCATAGGCCCCAAAGGCAACACTCCAACTGATTCCGACGAATTGAGAACGTCCTCCTTTTTAAAGTCGGTTAAATGCCGCGCAGTTACCAAGTTAAGCTAGCTAATGATAAATACTATTGAATACTAAATAGGTATATACTACTTAGTAATGCAGACCATACACGTCCAATTCGATCGTTCAATTGGCATGATACTGCTGATTGGATCCAATCTGCAGTTCGTCCATATACCTACACCACACACGATCAATTCTAACTGTCCAATCGGACAAATAAAGAAAAAGAAAAAAAACATAAAAATCGGTCTATAAATATCGAAGATATGCGCAAACAATGATAAAACAAATATATACAATCTAATTAAGAACCTCCTTGTTTTTTGAAGTCGGTTAAGAAAAATCATACGATCGATCGCCCACTGCCATACACGGTCCAATCGGCATGATCCAGCCAAAATAATTGAATTTTGATTGTTCCGCCAATTCGATCTGTCCTGCCTGCCGATCCACGGCCACATACGGTCAATTCGATTGGATCCAATCGGCAGTGTCATGCCAATTGTACAATCGAATTGATGGTGTATGGCCTGCATAACTATACGAGTTGTAATAATACGGGTTTTAATAATGTACCAAATAAATACTATACATACGGATGTACTTACATTTTTGCTGGTTAAACAATATACCTAAACTATGAATATTCTACTAGCACACTAACTTTGACTAGTGCCTTCTAAATACTCATACAATCTACTAAAGAAAATAACATTACATTTAATAGTTTCAATACCTGAAACAAAACAAAACGTAATCTAAGAATTATTACAAACTTAAATAGGTACCCGGTCCTATCTTAATGATGGGCATTTTCAATTTTATCTTAAGCAAGGTTTACACGAGGCCATCGCAAGCCAAGCCAGCAACGCTGGCGAGAATAAAGTGCCCGTCTATTTTTCAAGCCAGTGAGACTGGCAGCCAGCGATGGCCTTATGTAAACAATGCTTTTGGTCCATAACACAAACATAAAGTACCTACCAAATTAAGCTACAAAATAAAAATTTAAGTGAGCACCAAAAAAGGGTGGGGCAGCCTGTCAGTATTGTATTACAATCACTGTAAACTATACAAAAATGGACTTAGCAGGTTAACGAATTAGGCCGACGAAATACGTTTTGTTATCAAACTGAGTAATTTTATTATTATAAGTAACTCACAGTGTTATTAGCTGCAGCAGTACAATCTGTAGAGATTTTTGCATTATCACTGACATCAGTGTCCCGTACAGCGTTTTGAGTTGAGTCGTTTAGCCCAGCATTCCTAATTTCAAGGTTCTAGAAAAATAATTTAAAAGTATACGGCATCGGTCCAAGAGAAAAAATCGAAAACATTTTTATTAGCTAAATACAAGATGTACAATAAACAAGTAGGTACGTACATTGACACTGGTCGCTTTTTGATGTTGTAGTAGCCAATTTTTAAATTTTATTCTGGGGCCAATCTTTGGAATCATTTCTTTCAAATCTTCATCGTTTAACAGAATGGCAGTTTCAAGTGATGTTATAAGATTGTCTGAAAAATACAAATACAAACATGTACAAAACTTGTTATGTAGGTAAGTACCTACCTACTTATAATTGCCTACATGTTCAGTCGGAGAGTCAGGTTTTTGGGCGGTCTCTTGGTTTTCAACAAAAAAAAAAAATCTTTTTAACAAAAAATTGAACCGACGAAAAAATAAAAAAAGGAAAAAATAAAAAATTAACGTTTTAGTCCAGCTAAGCTCCACATTAATTTCGAGTCGGCGCCAAAGTTTGTATGGCGCCACCTGTACACTGTTGAGGACCTCTTGGAACTGACTTCACTACAACATAACAGGGATCTGGAGTTGATCTAATAATGGAGACGCCATCATCAGATCCGTGTTATGTTGTGGTGTCATCACACATCATAAATGTTTGGTTAATTTCAACAGAATCGGTTCACAATTGAAAATTCAGTAGGAAAATTATCAATAAATTCCTTTTTTTCTACCCTTAGGGGCAGATATAATTTTTCATATTTAAATGGGACCGATTTTTAGATATATTCTTTCCAATAAAAAAAGAATTTTTGAAATCGGACCACTCAATAAAAAGTTATGAGTGGTCATACATAAAAAAAATATACGTGTCGAATTGAGAACCTCCTCCTTTTTTTTTCGTCGGTTAAAAAATGCTGTCCGTTACCGATTAGTAAAGTTTACAACTTTATCCAACAAGCAATAATAAGGTTTTAAACTTGTTTGTAAGTAGTATTATATGTAAAAGGCTATCAGACAAGTTCAAACATGCCACCAAAGATGAGAGTGAAAATAACTCAATGAGTGAAAACGAGGGGTTATGTTATGACGCAACATACTATTTCAAAGTGCGACAGATCTAAGAAAATTTATAATCTAAATAAAACAAAAAATCTTGACTAAATAAAACCGAGAAACTGGCTTACCTTGAAGGAATGGTATTATTTCAGATAAACCGGCGTTTAATATCTCTTCCATAAATTCCATGATGGCTACGCTACGACGCGTTTTAGCACAAAATCACTAATCATAATTCAGCCAGACTTCGTGTTGTTCGGTCTGTTTTTCTCAGGCGACTGCTGACTGCCGCGCCGTTGCCGCGAGGCGCCCCCGCCTCTGGCGCCGCCGGGGGCGGGGCGTCACGGGCTGATGCAACACATTACCTTATTTGGTAGCGTTTCGTGACCTTCGCGATGTTTCTTTATTTTTTTTTTTCTTTACCCTTGCGGGAAGGCAAAGGAATCTAGCCCATGCAGCCTGATCTTATGTTATTGATTAACACATTTTGTAATCAAAGGCAAAATGCAAAGTCTTTTTTTTTATAATAGTTCTTCACTTTCTGGTAAATTCTAGTGTTCGATTCTATAATGTCCAATTTTTGGCTGATTCCCTGTTTTAGAGCCTCTGCGCAGTGCCTTGCGGGGGAGCGCGGTGCGTTTATTCTAACGTGCGGTCAGTGTAGCCAACCCTACAGTTTTAACTATAGATCTACAGTTTTTTGTAAATTCTCTCAGTTTTTAGTTTAGGCCTCGAAATCTAAAGTTTTTTATTTAAGATGATGGTGTCTCTGTTTTGTTTGCTACGTAGTCCGTATACTAAGTCAGCTTCAGTAAAAAAGAACAATGCCCACCTTCCATACATTTAAAAACCTGATAATGAAAGTATATGTATAGTTATATGATATAGTAAAAATACTTCATATAAGTTTATAAAATAATGTCTTATAGTCATTTTGGCGATTTAAACGCCACGAAGTCCAAAAAATATTAATGATTCTTTTTAGGTTAGGATTTGGCGTTAGGTACCAAAAATAATGAAACAAACGTGCATGAACTAATTAATTAGGTACGCTCGATGTTTTGTCTAAAATAGGAGTATTTACCTAACTATGGTATAAAACATCCTTTTTACTTTGTTAATTCCTTGAAACTAACTGCCCCTAAGTCAACAATGCTAAGACTGCGCCGACCAGTGTTGCCATATGGAGGAGGCGTGAAATCTATATTTTCATTTTAAAAATCCGTATTACCAGTAAAATCTCACCATTTTTCATTGTTTTTTGGCAAAAAAACCTGTAACAGATCTTTAGGACGTTATAGGTACTGAATTTCAATGTTTAGTCGTGTTCATGTACATACTTAAAAATATTCGTCTTACCTCCGCGTCCAATAGATAAGTCACTCAATTTCTTTTTACATAATGCAAACGTGCAAAATCCTTCTTGCTACGTTTCAGCAAAACCTTGAAAGTAGATTCAGCCAACCAATCTAAGTTGAAGCGCTAAATTATGCCTGATTTTTTGCATTTCCAGCCATTGTTTTCAAACTACACTTAATGTCCTTTTCAATCAAAGACAATAGCTCTAAAGGTTTTGTCTTTGATACACGGTTTCGAACGCGACCTATGGCACGGTATTCCCCACATCTCATGTTTTTGTTACGGCTCTATTATGTTATATTTCCATGAAATGAAAATAATAGTTGCGACAGAGGACTAAAATGTGATTTATAATGAATACTACGAAAAAAACTTCGGAATATGCTCTGTACAGCATCTGGCTGAGGTTGAGTCCATCTGTACGTAAATCCGTATAAAAGTCCGTAAGCATGATTCATCCGTACTGGACTTCCAAAATCCGTACAAATATGGACAAATCCGTATATATGGCAACACTGGCGCCGACCGCCGATGCAAATCACAGAACTGTTAAATGTCAAAAAATCCATTTCACTTGCGCACACTCAATGAAACACTGAATGATTAATTTAATTCAATTATTGTGTTATTTTTATATAATTTAATTTATCCCATGACTAATAAAGAAATAGTTACTGATCAAATTAAACGTAAAATAAGTATTAAACTACGAAACGAAGTTAAATATGGTCAACCAGCAATGTTTAAAATGGAACGTTTAAAAAAAAAGAATGATTGGATGCGTTCAAAATATGTCAATACGATATGTCATGACGTAGAATTAGCTTAAATTAATGTTAAAAAATCTTTTTTTCCTGCGTTTCTTTTATCATTGTGATAAGCGTAATCAATATACAATTCAATAAGCTATATTTTAAGATTTATTTCATTTCTATACATAGTCAGGTCAAAAATAAGCATTCTTCTTTGCTACGTAGTCCGTACACTAAGTTAGCTTCAGTAAAACCTACTATTATCGGACTGGAATTAATTGTCAATCGATTTATTAGATGGCGTTAATGGTGGACATAGTGAGTAGATCGTTCGGTCGATGTCTGTTTTACCGACATTCCATTGTTTGCTTTTTTACTTAGGTACTCGGGAATCCCCGTGAATGCTTTGACTATCGAGTTATATGGTACCTTTATTGTCATGAGTTATTTTCAGGGCAAGCTTCCTCAAAAATCACTAGTCACTTTTTCTGAAGTGCTGTATTAGCTTAACAATACTAGTTTTTAGATAATACTAATGTTACTTGACGTAGAAAATAAATGTATCTTTGAGACTTTTAACATTTAATTTGATTAAAACTTTGATGATTACATGTTTTTTTTTTGTTTTTAATTCCTTCGCTATGATGTATTTTATTTACTACTATCACATTACTGTTGTTAGTTAAATTTTCGCACTTCTTTGTATTAAACTGTGACTGGAATGCACCCGCAACGGAAATTATGTAATTTTGCAACAAAACTCATTCATGACACGTCAGCATGGCAACCTAACATGTTTGTTTACTTTTTATTTTCATGAACTTCCCTAAAATACTATATTTTTCCCACTGTTTGAAAAAATACTATTATCCTTCAAATCAAATCAAATCTTTTTATTGTGGGCATAGGTTATACAGATGATCAAACAATAAAATTTATTGTTTGATCATCTCGGCAGGACATAGTGGAGCTTAATTTAATTAAGTTCCACTATGTCCTGCCGAGTAGACATACAATAATTATGTATTACAGCAGGTATTCTGGAATAACTTACAAAACTACATACCAAATCAAACTACCATACAAATTATACTACTATTTTGACAAGGAAATAACGCAATGTTGAAAATATTGAAAAATCCAATATGGCGGCCAACTTTTTTGTTTTTTGGTCGATTTCGATGAAACTCGGTTTTTGATACTATTTTGACAAGGTAATAACGCAATGTTGAAAATATTAAAAAATCCAATATGGCGGCCAACTTTTTTGTTTGTGGGCCGATTTCAATGAAACTCGGTTTTGGTACTATTTTGACAAGGAAATAACGCAGTGTTGAAAATATTAAAAAATCCAATGTGGCGGCCAACTTTTTTGTTTTTGGGCCACAGTAATTTCATGATGCGACTGACGTCATAAAGATTCTATGTACCGAACACAGTCAGCAAATAACGGAGTTCGTAAAATGAGCCAGGATACGTAATAACTGATGATGTAGGCGGAGACATTATTAATTATCCAGTGTGCGTAAAATGTATCGGCATATCCCCTACCCTGCTCGTACATTATGTACGTAACCGGGACCATTACTTAATGAGACGGATTCAGCACAATGATTTGGCAACCAGTTACTGTTATAAAGAGCCTGGATACTGAAATAAGGCGGCTGTATAACGTCGTACTTACGTATAGCGCATACATATTTTATGTTACGGGTCAAGTAAATTACGTATGCTGCTCTGTGCGGAATCAATAAACCGCATACGTAAATTTTAAGAGTGCGCTGCAGTAATTTCATGATGCGGCTGACGTCATAAAGATTCTATGCACCGAACACAGTCAGTAAGTAAACGGAGTTCGTAAAATGAGCCAGGATACGTAATAACTGATGATGTAGGCGGAGACATTATTAATTATCCAGTGTGCGTAAAATGTATCGGCATATCCCCTACCCTGCTCGTACATTATGTACGTAACCGGGACCATTACTTAATGAGACGGATTCAGTACAATGATTTGGCAACCAGTTACTGTTTTAAAGAGCCTGGATACTGAAATAAGGCGGCTGTATAACGTCGTACGTATAGCGCATACATATTTTATGTTACGGGTTAAGTAAATTACGTATGCTGCTCTGTGCGGAATCATTAAACCGCATACGTAAATGATAAGAGTGCGCCACAGTAATTTCATGATGCGGCGGACGTCATAAAGATTCTATGCACCGAACACAGTCAGTAAGTAAACGGAGTTCGTAAAATGAGCCAGGATACGTAAATGATTATGTAGGCGGAGACATTATTAATTATCTAGCGTGCGTAAAATGTATCGGCATATCCCCGACCCTGCTCGTACATTATGTACGTAACCGGGACCATTACTTAATGAGTCGGAGTCAGTACAATGATTTGGCAACCAGTTACTGTTGTAAAGAGCCTAGATACTGAAATAATGCGGCTGTATATCTTCGTTCGTATAGCGCATACATTTTTCCTGTTGCGGGTTAAGTAAATTACGTATGCTGCTCTGTTAATACATATGCGGCATCATTAAACCGCATACGTAAACGTTAATAATGCGGGCACAGTAATTTCATGATGCGGCTTACGTATTAAGGATGCGGCCTCATTACAAGTAACTGGTTTACATTGTCTTTACAGAGCATTATGCCGCATACTTACTTAACATGGTGTCGTTTCATTATAAGTATGGCTCTTATAATTTTCATGTCAAAAGCACATTATACGTATCTGGCTGCCAGTACATTACAAATTTGCCAATTTTAAGTAGCCCGTTTTTCTCAGTGTATTAAACATAGTGACATAATTTTCATCATGGTTATCGTTTTTTACTTATTTTCGTCACACAGTTTCAAGTTGTTCATAACTTACTCTAAGTTATAATAACCACTTTTCAGGCTTTCAGTTATTTAATTATATAGGTACCTTGTAGAGAGTAACTGAAACGATAACGATGAAGCCGAAAGCATGATCGTGAACTTCGATGTACCTATCCGAGCTTTGTCTTTAGAATGGCAACGCTTTAACAGTGCCTCTAATAATGCCGATGAGGCTATGCCTACTGACCATCAGGGATCTATTTAATAAAATCTATTAGGTAACGTTTTTTTTTTTTTTTTGGGTGGGAAGTCATCAAATTACTTCTCCCGCTCTGGGTGGAGCAGGAGGGCGTGTCAGACTTTTACTGACTAAAACCCACCCGTGTTCCTTCAGTAGCCCGTATGCCAGGGGCTGTGGTATCTCTTTAAAACAAACCCGCACCCCTGGCAGGCATCGGCCCTTGCGGGCCCCATCATTTTTTGTGCTGACAGCTCTTTGAGGCGCGCGTGGAACACAACGCGCCGTCGACTTGGGCTTGGTCCTTACCGGACAGCGAGCTACCCATTACTCGCCGTCCGCAAGCTCATGCCTACGGTGGCTGGAAATCGGCCTGGGATTCCCGACGCCCAGGGCGTCTCCGTATCCTGCGGCGGCTAGGGTCGCGAGGGCGCATATGCTGCCTCTCCCTCACGTGCGCCGCCTCCCTCTTCGCGAGCATCACTACTTCGCTGAAGGAGGTGACGGCTCCCCATGCCCTCTCGCTCCGTACCTTGGCCTGGACCAGGGCCGGACGCGAGAGATCGCCGCCGCCGATCGCCTCCACGAGGACACGGCGGTGCTCCACCCATCTATTAGGTAACGTGAGATGACATATGGAACCGAAACGTGGTCGCTCATAATGGGCCTCATAAGAAGGCTTAAAGTCACCCAAAGGGCTATGGAAAGGGCTATGCTTGGAGTTTCCCTGCGTGATCGAATCAGGAATGAAGAGATCCGTAGGAGAACCAAGGTAACCGACATAGCCCGAAGAATTGCCAAACTTAAGTGGCAGTGGGCAGGGCACAATGCTCGCAGAACAGATGGCCGATGGGGCCGAAAAGTTCTGAAGTGGCGACCGCGTACCGGAAGACGTAAAGTTGGAAGGCCTCCCACAAGGTGGACAGATGACCTTGTGAGGGCCGCGGGAGTCCGCTGGATGCGAGAAGCACAGAACCGGTCGAAGTGGCAGAGCTTGGGGGAGGCCTATGTCCAGCAGTGGACGTCTTTCGGCTGAAATGATGATGATGATGATGATGATGAACGTGAGGTGGCTGTTATCCGACAATTTTTTGTTTTATAACAGCACCTGTCGAGAAAATGTGTCACTGACAGTTTGTAATGTATTGACATTAACAGATGTCGCATTGTCAGTCGTATATATTATGTTTAAACTTAGAATAAAGAAACTAAAGAGTTGTTTATTTGTTAAACGCGCAAGTCTCTGAAACTTCCAACTGGGTTTCAAAAATGCATTTGATAGCCCAATTTTTGAGAAAACCTATAGACAATTTAACATCACGCTCAGACCCTTAAGAGGCGAACAAACAGACAAAGACTCAGAAAGAACGCTGACTGAAAATGATAGTCACATCGCCTGCCGCGAGCACATCAAATTCACACACACACACACACAAAAAAAAACCATCACACACACAAAATTTGCACATCAAATTCCATGCAGACGATAACGTGGGCAGAAACTGGTATGAAAAAAGGTCCAAGTGTACCGCCTCCTTGTTTGCTATCATAACATAACACACTCCAACCTCTGTGAACGCACCTTAAAAGATAATAAGTTAATACTCTAGCCTCCCACAAACAACTAAATAATGCACTAAAAGACCTCGTTTATTCATAAATGAGTCGGATAATGGTACAGATCCTTTTTCGGATACAGATACGGGAACTTTGCAAATGGAAACGGTATTGTGGACTAAGCAAGCAGGATGAGGGGTTCATCCTGTTTACTTATATGAATACAAGCCAAGTGCTTGATGGGATTTCGTATCAGAAAAAAGTACACACTTTCATCCCCTATTTATTTTTTCCTCTTGGTATGAAGTTTCTAACATCCTTCCTAAGTGCTTACTTTCGATTTCCTATAAACAACTCTTTCAAAATTTCATGCTTCTAGACCCAGCGGCCTAGGCATAATGAATGAATTTAAGATTTATAAATAATGAAAACGAATATATAGGTACTACAATCATCAATTTCCCTGGCAAGCATGATGATTATGAAAATACTTTTCGTGTATGCAATCGACCTAATTACTATTGACACAACTCTTCAAACACCTTGGTACCAGGGTCCCATAACAAACAAGCAAGTAAAAATAGGCCTTTGCTCAACTCAAATAACATTCGAATATACATACAGTATTGATTGATTGTGCCTCACCTGTGACTCGTTTGATAAATTACGCTCTCTCAAAAGTATTTGTACTAACTGATATTACATTAAGATATGGAAGGTATCCAAATAAGTTTCCTTCCGAAATGATATATTCGGGTGAAGATTAGACACGTATGTTTTCGGTCGTGTGGTTAATTTTAGTTCGATTTCGCTAGGATATCGGAAATGAAACTAATGGCCGGGGTTAGGAAACGCCTAATTTTGCTTTTACGTGCCAATTTACCCAGCGCCAGGTGTAATGAACCTGGAAAATTTGTCTATATGTAGACTAGTTATAACTTT
This sequence comes from Polymixis flavicincta, assembly GCA_949987655.1. NCBI lineage: Eukaryota > Metazoa > Arthropoda > Insecta > Lepidoptera > Noctuidae > Polymixis > Polymixis flavicincta. The sequence continues at coordinate 22,283,738 of OX465188.1, read as the reverse complement.
GGTATATATGACCACAATGCAGGTGCACGCCGATCAAGATACCAGGAGCATATACGTAGCAAGAGATGTTCAGTTAATATTTAGCGCAAACGAGGCCCTTCAGTAGATAATGCTCGGCGTTTTTAATCCCGCCCTACATTCCCGCCGTCAAAATCGCTGCCAGTTCGCAGAAAAAAATGATTACCTACAGTACGTCTCCTATGAAAATGTGCCTAGAAACCAATGGTGTAGGAGTCAACTGGTAAACAAGAGGTTGTTAGTTTGATTCCTAGCCATTGTACGATTGACGAGAATTATATTCGTTGCAAAGGCATGTTTGGTTTTATTGGAATATGAACAGCTAGAAAACATTGGAAAACAAAAAAGTAATATCTATACTAATATTGTAATGAGGTGGAAGTTCTTAGTTTGTAGGTAGAGGTAATGTTGTACTTCTCATTCGGTTCCGAAAATTCTGCCGAGTGTCATAGGATCCATTATACGTTGAAACACAAATGAAACTTCACGCGGACTAAGGAGAGACGCGCTTCACGCGGGAGAGGCAATCTATGCGCCCTCGCGACCCTAGCCGCCGCAGGATACGGAGACGCCCTGGGCGTCGGGAATCCCAGGCCGATTTCCGGCCACCGTAGGCATGAGCTTGCGAACGGCGAGAAATGGGTAACTCGCTGTCCGGTAAGGCCCAAGCCCAGGTCCACGGCGCGTTGTATTCCACGCGCGCCTCAATGAGATGTCAGCACAAAATGATGGGGCCCGCAAGGGCCGATGCCTGCCAGGGATGCGGGTTTGTTCGAAAGAGATACCACAGCCCCTGGCATACGGGCTACTGAGGGAACGCGGGTGGGTTTTAGTCAGTAAAAGTCTGACACGCCCTCCTGCTCCAGCCAGAGTGGGAGAAGTTATTTGATGATTTCCCACCCAAAACCACGAACCACGATAACTTTCGGTCAGTCTCATTTAAATTATTGATTAAGATATTAAAGCACTACGAAAAACACCGGCCTTTCGAAGAATTGAAACGCGTAAACGGAAACAAAAGAGTCATAACACAAATACCTTTCCCGTTTTATTTGTCACAAAATGGTGGACAAAAGTAAAAAGAAACAAATTGCTATGAGAGAATTGTAAGAAAAAGTCTCGCTTGACATTACTTTCATTTGGCAAAACATTGAACAGTTCCTTTGGGACACAATGAAATATTGTTTTGCCAAGTTATTTAATTAGAACGTTGAAATAGTTAATCTGTCGAGGTAACTTGCAAGTTCACGAACCTACGGTATTGAACATGGGAAATACTAATGTCATATAATCATAACATGTCATATAATAATCATACACGTAGTAAAGATGAAATTGTGATTCCAAAATTTAGACTGACTAAAACTAGCAAGTCATTTCTAATAAACAGTATCCGCTTCTATAACAAGTTGCCAAAGTCGGTTACAGAACTTAGCGATGGAAAGTTTAAAACGCACATCAAACGTGTCCTTATCAAAAAAGCATATTATAAGATAAAAGACTACGTTGAAGACAGGGAAGTTTGGCATTAATTCCTTCTGCACATGTGGCTTCCCTGGTACCTCATTAACAGCATAACTATGTGAAAGTCTATTAACTGCTCTCAAATACAATGTTCTTTTTTATTCTTTTTATTTTTACAATGCTGACATAATCTCGTCATTAATTGACATTATACATCAATTTTATTTAGGTTCATTTTATTTATGTACATTATTTTACATATTGTGAATGAGAGAACGTTGTAGGCCTTACTGACTGTAGATTTGTAGACGATTTTCTATTCTGAATTCGTCTAAGTACCTGGTACTTATTGACAGGCCTGCGCTGTCCTCCCATACATTTTATCTCTGTTTGAAAATATTGTTAAAGCCAATTATTTTTAAAAGAGTAACCGTGGAGTTTCTTGCCGGCTCTTCTCCATAGGAAACAACAATTTGGAACCGTGCACCTAGCTTCTGACGTTTCATAAGTGCCCATGCAGGTTTATATGAAATAAAAATATTTTGATTTGATTTGTTTGTATAAAGTTGATTTTCGTCTGTCAATGTGACCGATTACATCTAAACTACACAATGGATTTTAAATCGGTTTTCACCTTCAATAAGAGCATTTATTTCGAAAGGTTTATGTGCATATACTTACTATTTACTACTACTTACTTTAAGATGAGACATCGACGCGCAAACTGTAACCTTGAATTCAGCACATGATTCTAGATCCCGTTTTTTTTGGGTGGGAAATCATCAAATAACTTCTCCCGCTCTGGGTAGAGCAGGAGGGCGTGTCAGACTTTTACCGACTAAAACCCGCCCGTGTTCCCTCAGTAGCCTGTGTGCCAGGGGCCGCGGTATGTCTTTCAAACAACCCACACCCCTGGCAGGATTCTAGACCCCTTAGCATAGGATTTTTTTGTCGGTTATCAAAAAAGTATTCAAGTGGTTCATAGAAAAATGCAATACCTGCACGGTCAAAATGTTTAGAACAACTTTTTGTTTTACCGACGTAAAATTTAAACGCAAGGGGTTCAGAAGAAGCAGTAATGCTCGCAAAGAGGGAGGCGGCGCACGTGAGGGAGAGGCAGTCTATGCGCCCTCACGGCCCTAGTCGCCGCAGCAGACGCCCTGGGCGTTCGGAATCCTAGGCCGATTCCCGGCCACCGTAGGCGCGGGCTTGCGGACGACGAGTAATGGGTAGCTCACTGATCGGTAAGGACCAAGCCCGGGTCGACGGCGCGCCTCTAAGAGATCAGCACCAACTGATGGGGTCCGTTAAGGCCGATGCCTCCAAAGGTGCGGGTTGTTCGAAAGAGATACCGTGGCTCCTGGCACATACGCAACTGAAGGAACACGGATGGGTTTTAGTCAGTAAAAGTCTGACTCCCGGTCCGCCCAGAGCGAGGGAAGATATTTGCTGATTTCCAACCCCTTAACCTATCACTCTATTACCCGAAATGGCACAGGTTCTATGCTATAACTAAGTTAAAGATATTTTAACAAGGAAGGAAAAGATTATACAAAGCAAGATTTCTGTGTCATCTTTTCTTATCTGATCTATTATAACCTGAATTGGGTACCTTCCTCACTAATAGGGTTTACCCCGTACCTCGTTTAGCACCTGTCCATACATAAAAAAAATGTGTAGAAACTTATATTTAAATCGAATCATCGACAATCATGCTCGTTCCTTCCCTGTACAGGCTCTTACCCTGCAGAAGGATTCACTATCCAATCTCGCACGACAGATTACCATTCAGGAATGAAATTGCTCCTTTCAAACCATATTTGAAGCTATTCACCCATTTACAGGAACTAGAAGCCAAGCTTGCTAACGATACATCGACAATGCTGGTTTGATTGACTAACAGGCGAAGCGGGAAATTGCGCTTTGTTTTAATAAACCACACATACCGGAGGCAATGTATGCAATGATGCCAGTTGGTATTGTATTGTTTAATTGTGCTGTTTTGTATATTTTGGTATGAAAGCAAAATTATTGGAATTTCGCGAAACTATGGTCTCTTTAAAGCTTATAAAGTAGGAAGCAGAGAACAAAAAGAATTGGGGACTTCTTTGACCACTCAAAATCACATTCCAAGCCTTTTCTCAAATGTTTTGGGGTCGGCTTCCAGTCTAACCGCATACAGCTGAATACCTATCAGACCTCCACAACCCAGTTTCTGGGTAGGTATTTAACCGTACCCTTAGTAAGACTGATTGTCAAATCTTTGGGCCTCTGGCTATCCATAATGATTGTAAATGGTCTACAAATGCACCAACGGCTTCACGTGCTTTACAAGGCTTGGGCGTCTCGTTTTGTAATGGATGTTACCATCCACGGGCTAACCGCGGCAAACGTAGCTTAACCTTTCCGATCGAACCATGCTGCTTTATCATTTAGCCACGAGCCCCTCGTAGTACACCCCATCTTCGTTTTAATCCTGAATTGATTTCTATCATTTTTCCTAAAAATATTTAAAACTACATAAATTACAGTCACTTCCGCTGTACAGTCAAAACATACCAAAATGGACTAAACACTTACTACTTTAGCGATGCTCTTCAGTTGGTAGGAATAAAACAGTGTTTGTTGTAAGAAAGAATTAATTAATTATTTATTTATAGGGACACTGACTATATACAAAATTACCTAAGCACAAACTTGGGTTTACTTAAAAGGTAGTAATTATTAAACAGCCAATCAGATAGACTGATATACGTGTGCGACTGTGTGTGTGCGTAGATTTGTAACGAACCACAATCATCTCAAACTATCAGTACGAATAATTGAATAAATACCCATATTTTTTAAACATAACTGTAAAAAAACAGAGTATGTATTAAATTATTTGAAAATACTAGCGTCCACCCGCGATTTTGCCCGCGTGGAAGTCGGAAATTATCCCGTGGGAACGTACAGCTGAGATAAAAAGTATCCTATGTGTTAATCTGGGCTATAATCTATCTGTGTGCCAAATTTCATCCAAATCCGTGCAACCGTTTTTGCGTGAAAGAGTAACATACATCCATAGATACAAACTTTCGCGTCTATAATATTAGTAAGGTTTCTGAGTGGGGTCTTTGGTGGTGTGCGTTAATTCCGGTACATGTTGTAGATACTGATACTTAATGCTATACTGATAGATATATTCTGGGTTGGCACAGTCTGTGTAGACACCTATACCATTGAAACGTAGTAACAAAATCAAAATATTTTATTTCACTCAAACCTGCATGGGCACATAAGAAACGTCAGAAGCTATGTAGGTGCACGGTTCCAAATTGTTGTTTCCTATGGAGAAGAGCCGGCAAGAAAATCCACGGTTATTCTTTAAAAAAATAATTAGCTTTAACAATGTTTCCAAATTACAGAGATATAATGTATGGGACGACAGTGCAGGCCTGTCAATAAGTACCAGGTACTTAAGACGAATACAGAATAGAAAATCGTCTACAAATCTACAGTCTGTAAGGCCTACAACGTTCTCTCATTCACAATATGTAAAATAATCTACATAAATAAAATGAACCTATTTAAACATAGTGACATGATTTCCATGACACAAACAGAAGCCATTAACCAGTCGATGTTGTATAAATTAGTTTTGACTACGGCTCTTGCAAGGTAAGATGATAAACACAACCATTCCAACAGATTTATAATAAGATATGACGCCATAATTTTACAATCCATTGGGCAAAATTCCAATTTGAAACTTTGAAGGGGAAAAACAATACTTAAGTACCGGTTTTCCATCCAGCACCACAAATTCCGAACTTTTCAACATAATCCGAAGCATTTTGTAGGAAATTCCATATTCATTCTCTTCTTCTTTGTGACAGAGTTTTGAAGATTCGAGTGAAACCTTCTTGAAACTGTCATCACTAAAAACTCTTCCGTTATGGAGAAAAAGTCGTACATGCATGCATATCGTTCCCACTGCTGGGACAAGGGCTCCTCTCGGCGAGGGTCCATAATCCACCACGCGGGCCCAGTGTGGTTTGGTAGCGTCACATGTCTTCGAAGTGTTGGTTCTAAGACATGCCGGTTTCTTCACGAAGTTTTCCTTCACTGTTTTGAGAGCAGTGGTGATGAAATAAATTACACAAAGTGAAGCGCCTGTCTGGGTTCGAACCTACGACCTACAACTCGTAAGTCGCGGCGGTTACCACTGGGCCACCACAAAGTCGTTGTATTTAATTCTGTCAATCCCCGGCTAATGAGATACAATTATTTTTCTATTGTAATGGCCCCTATACACACGCGGTACTTAACCGGATGTGGTCTTGGTAAATATGTTCCATCTAAATAGCCCCTTGATTCCAACACTTCTTATGTCTGAAAAATTAATCTGCTTGACGACATAAAAACGCAATAAATGTTGTTTAAATGTCAAAACATTGTCTTCTGGGCACGTTTCTGGATGCGGATGATTTTTTTATTATGTCCATGAGCATTTTCTTTTTAGGGTCCCGTAAAAAACGGAACCCTAATAGGATCACTTTGTTGTCCGTCCGTCTATCCATCTGTCTGTCTTCCAAGACCTTTTATCTTGGCAACGCGTGGAGGTATCGACTTGAAATTACAACGATATACTCAGGTCTACAGTCTCTTGAAGCTATGAAAAAATGAAACTTCTAAATTAACGTAAAAAAAGATGCGGCCGTTTATGCCGCGAAAAACGTATATTTCGACACTCTTAAGGGAATCAAAATTTATAGAGTATTTTGCGTTGACCTAGAACTATGAAATTTGGCAAGGAATTGTCTTATACCACAAGTATAGGGAAAAATCATTAAACTATACATTTGTAATTAAATCATAAAAAAGCAGGGTGGCGTATGCAAGGAACGGCGAATATACCTACAAAGTTGTACGGAGCCCTCGGTGGGCGAGTCCGACTCGCACTTGTCCGGTTTTTTTAATATACTTGTACATTTTATTATTTTAACGTCAGTAGTTTTTAAATTATGTAAATATCTATCTAATAAAACTAGCTTTTGCCAGCGGCTTCAACCAAGTGGTTGTCGAAAATTATCCCACGGGAACGTAGGTACTATTGAGGTAAAAAGTATCCTATGTGATAGTCCAGGTTAAAAACCATATGTGTTCCTCATCCAAATCCGTTAAGCCGTTACTGCGTGATTGAGTAACAAACATCCAAATATACAAAGATCTAAACATTCAAAACACATTTATAATATTAGTAGGATTGGCCCATTTAGTACCTAGTGTAAATACCTAGTTAGTTATGTTAAATTAATGTGTACAAACAATACATTTTAATTCATGCTGACAGAAATTTCAATAATGTAATCATAATACGCGTACCTAACTACCCCGCTGAAATCAACAACAAATGTAGACCAAAGTTAGTCTAGGTATTCATATACAACAATAATGTGTTTGTTTGTGTATTTTCGTGTATTGAAACACACTGCTAGGAATTTTATGAGCTTTCACCTTTATCTTTGAGCAATAAAAAGTTTTTATTGGAGATTCGCGACTATATACATACACAGTTGGATAAAGTTCTTAGAAGTGTGTTATATAGGGTAAATGGGCTCTAATATGTTGCGTATATCAACGTCATGGTTTTCTTTTTTAAATCTGTTGAGGGCCTTTGAAATTATAAAGATATCTTAATTAGGAAAACATGAGTGAAAACAGTATTACCGTGTGGTGTCGGACGTAAAAGAATAGCACCATCCCATTTCTTCCCGTGGGTGTCGTAGAAGGCGACTAAAGGACTTACTAGAGAATGGGCAGCTATGCATTTTACCTCCATACTGCGATCGCCAACCCGCCTGCCAAGCGTGGCGATTACGGCAAAACCCTCGTTTTGGGGGAGGCTTATGTCCAGCAGTGGACGTCTTCCGGCTGAAATGATGAGTGAAAACATCGGTAAAGGATAGTGTCAAACATTCGAAGACGTGTGACATCTAACAACTCGCACTGTGCCCGTACGGCCCATTCCCTCTCACCGAGAGGAGACCTGCACCCTAATTGCGTAACTCACGATTGATCATAATTGGTTTCGTCTTCACAGTTAAACAATATTCATTGCGTTATTTATGTTGTCGAACAGACACATTTTTCGAACATATGAAGCAATGGTTTTACAATCCGTTTCAAAACGATACAGATTATGATGAATCGTGAGTTACGCAATTAGGGTGCTGTGTCCCAGGAGTGGAAACATTATAAACTGATTACGCTATATGCATGAGTGAAGGAAGCCATAGGAAACAACATTTTGGAACCGTGCACCTAGCTTCTGACGTTACATAAGTGCCCATGCAGGTTTATATGAAATAAAAATATTTTGATTTGATTTGATTTGAAGCCCGAGGGTCCGGATAGGTACTAAGATTTTTTTTTTTTAAATTAAAGCCTAGCTTATCCTAAGGTTAGACAGAATAAAAACAAGAAAAGTCGAGTTATTATGGCGAGAGCACATCAGAAGGGCAATTCTCGTATCTTTAAGAATGTTCGCATTTTTTCGCAACAAACCTCTGATTTCCAACATTTTTACATGTTTTTGTCGCTGAGATGCGCTTGCGACTTGAATTTGTGCTTCTTTAACCCGACTACGGCAAACAGGAGGGATATAAATGATATTGACGGGTATGTTTGTACGTATCATCATCATCATCATTTCAGCCGAAGGACGTCCACTGCTGGAGATAGGCCTCCCCCAATTTGGGAGAGTTTGCCATAATCGCCACGCTTTGCAGGCGGGTTGGCGATCGCAGTATGGTGGTATAATGCATAGAGAACGCTGCTGCCCATTCTCTAGTAAGTCCCTTAGTCGCCTCCTACGTCACACACGGGAAAAGATGGGATTGTGCTATTCTTTACGTACCGCACCACACGGAACATTTGTATGTATGCATGAATGTTAATCTGTTCCCTCATAATTTCTAAACTTCTTCTCATAATTTAAGAAATGAGGTAGGTATTGTTGGAAGCGTCATAATCGTGCGTTGGATATACAACGTGTCGTTTTGCATCCTCGTCAAATTTCAGGAGGTTGTTATGAAAGACATAAATAATCATCAATAAAATTACGATACCTGCTCACTAATGAATACATACTTGTTTTTTTTAGTTATTTAAGTTTAACAGTATTTCAGAATACACCTCTTTCAAAGAACAAAATCGCCCCGTTCCGTATGCGGTAGACAGACACTGTCTCTATGTCGCTGTGTGTTACAATGCGGTATCACACGGGCCGCGTTATAACATTCGTGTCCCATACATGCGAATTCCGAAAATATGAAAAAATACCTACTTATTTTATTATTGACTAGCTGTGCCCGCGACTTCGTTCGCGTGCATGTCGGAAAACAATAATGTGTCGCTTTGACGGTGTAGGTACCACTCCTCCGATCTTCCGATCTATCCTGGTAGGAATCTACCACAGCTTTCGAATGCAGTCCAGAGCCTAGAGTCAAAACACATTACTCTTGGCGTTCACGCTAAACGGTACGCCAAAATGTATGGGAATGACATTACCTGCGGAAAGGACACGGTAATGTCATTCCCATATATTCTGGCGTAGAGTTTAGCGTGAACGTTAACAGAAAGGTGTTTTGTCTAGGCCTGCAGGCGTCTTTAGGGGTTATAATGATATTGCGACGAAGTCTCACTCAGATTTTTAAGAATAAATATAGATCAAAGCGCCTGGTCGAGGCTCATTTTATAATAAATGTGCACCTGCCGTAGGTACAGTAAAAGCTCTTTATTCGCGAGGTATACGTTCCGTAAAATACCTACCGCGAATACAGAAACCGTGACTATGGAATGGTAATTTATATGGGATTATAGGGGATACGTTCCTAAGTGACAAAAAAAAACAATTTAATTGAAGTTTTTGACCATATTGATTAATTGTATGAGCGTGATATGGATGCAAGCGACTCTCCAAGGCGTAAACGATCAAGCATTTCTATGCGTTAAACAGATTTTTTCGCGTCGAAAATCGTTTTTAAGTAAAAAAAAAATTTCAACATTTTGCAATAAATGGAAAGATGAAACAATAGGTTAAACACGCAAAGCGGCTCGTATCAAAGGATGGAATGTCTATTAAGTCGCAGCATTTATAAATGTGGGGGAGGCCTATGTCCAGCAGTGGACGTCTTTCAGCTGAAATGATGATGATGATGATATATAAATATACTTTATGGTGATGAGGTTGGTTTCATTATGTTTGTTTACATTCTCAAAAAACTTTTTTCAAAAAAATACCAACCGACTTCCAAAAAACACTACAAAGTGCAAAATAACTTTAATTTCGGAAGTCGGTGACGTTGGATGTGTATTTTAATTATTTGTCACCGCCTTCCGAAATTAAAGTTATTTTGCACTTTGTAGTGTTTTTTGGAAGTCGGTTGTTATTTTTTTGAAAAAAGTTTTTATTTTTCACTTTTTTGTTACCTACCATACACCAATTCCAAATTTCATCATCCTTTGGGTCAAAACAATGCATACTTATTTATGTGATAGCAACATTCGCGGTTGATTTGCTGTAATTTTTTGAAGAGTTCCGTTGTCTGTTTCCGAAACGCATCATCAGATCTATATGCAGGGCCCAATCTAAGGGGGGGCAAGCCGGGCAAATGCTCAGAGCGGCAAAAATGAGCGGCGGCAAAATGTATACTTACAAACATACCTACTCTCATGAATTTTTGTATACTTGTTCAGAAGCCGTAGTAGACTAACGTATGTGAATATTATATAGTTAAAAGAATATCACATAATTATGGTCATACCATCTTTGATGGTGTTAGTGCAAAGGGCGGCGAATGTTATTTTTGCCCGGAGCGGCTAAATAGCTAGATCGGGCCCTGTCTATATGAAATTTCAATGGGACCATTTCGGAGTAAACCCCTTTCGAAAAAAAAAAAGAATTTTGCAAATCCGTCTATATACGACGGAGTTATGCCTGAACATACATTAAAAATATAAACATGTCGAATTGATAACCTCCTTCTTTTTGAAGTCGGTTAAAAACACCGACCGCGGCGAAGGCGGCTATTGTAGATGTCAAAGGCCGAACCAATACAGCGGCGATATCATTTGACAATGTACTTTAGGCGAAGTTGTAATAAGGTCTATTTCACTTTTTTATAGTCCATCTGACGACGCGTTTACAAAGGATATTGGGTTGGATACGTAGTGGAATCCTTTTTGTTATTTGTTAATATGTATGTACCGATTAGACCCGCAAATAAATAAATCTTTAGCCGCGGATATAGGAATTGGGTCGCATTTTTTTAATCCGCGAGATTTTACTGTACTTACTCAATAAATCGACTGCGCGTCTGGTTGAGTGTGCTGAAGCATTATTCCACGCGGGGGCGGGCGCCTATCTCGGCCCGTACAGGCGCGTGTCTTTTAGCTTTGTTTATCAAACGTTGACCACTGAATAAAACCACAGCAGTGGGAATGCTCTGCACGGACTGCGATAGGCCTCGACAGGTAGCAGTGCAGTAACACCTGACGCCACCTGTCAGTTAACGGCCCGTGGGACCATGGCGTTATCACGATGAAGAAAGATCACGCTGTAAAGGTGGATACTGACCGGCGTCACGGGTCAAAATGCACCTAATATGTTACCAAGCAAGTATTCGTGCAGTCAGTAGTACCTACGGCAAAACATGCGAGCGAGCAACACTGATTTTAGCACACGGCGTAAAGACATGCTCGCTGCGAATGTTACCATTACCTACGCCCCGTAACGTCGGTCATTATCCACATTAAAAGCGCTGTTGAAAAAAAAAACCAAACCAGGCAAAAAAAACTATTTAATTGTATAGCACGGGTTTTCTATGAACATAGTAAGTACGATGTTGTTGCTACGTAGTGCCATACCTCGCGCGCCCCCACCTCTCTCCCCGCTGCTGACGCAGGCAGCAGGAAGAGAGAGAGCCCGATCCCGGGGATAATGGACGTAACAGAGCGATCCTCCGCGACTCTCAGTTACGATGCCTTTTTATTGTAAATTGTAATCAAAAATGTTTCAGTGTTTCTTTTGTTCAGCCATACATTTATTTGTAGACCAATAAATAATTATATTTAAAGAAGCGATTTTAAAATTGTCAATATTTTACTATTGTGATTTCTATTGTTCCTGTGTAGGTAATGTATCCTTTGTTGGAGATGCCAAATGGATAAATAAATACATTTTTAAACTTGTTTTAACTAAGAAAATGCTTCTCTGTAAGCGATGTTGCTCGGAAGAGCATCGACATAACTACAGTTGCCCGTGTGAAAACCTATCTATTTACTCAAATCCACCAGTAGTTATGGTCGCAATTTTGGATTTTGTTTCCTGACTTTCACCATCCGACCTCGCTTGAACCCTTCCCCACCTCGAAAACTAACATCACGAAAATTAGCACATAAGTATTTACAACTCTTTACTCCTAAAACTCCCATTATTTGAATCGAGTAATGCTGTAAACACGCATTATCAAATTTCGCGCGAAATCAAGTTGTTGTCTTTGCATGTTTGCTATTCAAACCTAGATGGCGTTACTGACGCTAGAGATTATGAATTTCTATGGAGATGTTCCTCTAGCCGCTCTAATTTTGCTATATTATGTTAGATGGCGCTACTAAGACTTTTATGACAATTAAAAATGAGATTTCTTCCCCTCTATTTGTATTAATTTGATTGATAAAACTAATAAATATTTATCTAAAATTGCATTCTAGGTATATGACTCAGAACACCACGTCAGTTAATATTATCACAACTTTTTATTTGAAATTCTTTTAGCTTTTTTGATTCGTGGGAATCAACCACCAACGGAAAGCAATTTTAGTAATCAGTATCATTACTTTTTGAAAAAACACAGACACAGTAAGTAACTTAAATGAGAATGACGTGTGTTATTATTAAGTATTCGTTAGTACCGTTTCACGCCAATAGATGTCGCTAAGTGTTTCAACATTACGTAAATAAATTCTTCTTGAACACTTTAAATTATTTAGATAGCGAAGCGATTGCGATGAAACAAAGACTAATATAAACTCTGAGTTATAAACAATATTTGAGTATGAAAGATAACCATATTAGTTTCGTTCTTTTGACGTGATACTTGATCTAATCAACATAGAAACTGAAAAACCGAGCTACAGACAAAAATTTTGATAAGAGTTAAAATGTCATCTGTTGATTATCCCTTACCACCCCAAGCAATTATTTTCGAAATATTTTAAATGTACAGAAAAAGTTCCTTTACAGATTTATTATATGTATAGATATAGATTCGTGTCGAGAATCATTAGCATACAGCACCTCTTTGAATTTGACGAGGATGCAAAACGACACGTTGTATATTTTACTTGCTTCATATGTTTTAGAACGTTATTTTTCAAGGTCGGGTTTTAGTTCTATGTTGTTCTATGTTATTTGGTATGGTTTCCGCACTTAGTCCTTTAAGGGCACACTTTGCGCGGGCTCGAACTCACTGGTGGGCCTGGCTAAAAATCACGCTGTCTCACCAGGCTTCATACCCGACAGTGATAGTATCAGTGGTGAGCAGTTAGACTCTAGTCTACACGTACAACGTTATTGAGTGAGATGCAGGAGCATTTTTGGCAAAAAAATCGCGAAAAAATTAAGAAAAGTCCTTCAGAAGATCGGATTTTATGAAAAAACCACTGCATAAATCAATGACCAATAAAGTTTATTGAACTTATTGTTAATTGAACTTTGTCGGTACCGTCTTGGTTTTCGAGATTTTACACTCCTTTTATTACTTAAACACACTCAAAGTTAGGTTAAATTAGCAAGAAAAACGAATCTTTGTTGGCTCATAACTTTTTAATAGCTTTTTATTTTAGTATTCTGTTTCCGTACAGACAATAATAATAACGAGACAAAACCATACCATGTTTAATTTTTGATGTACATAGTCAGACAGTGGAGTAAAACCCTCCCGAAGTTTGTATGGAAAAAATGTGGACAAGTGTCACCTTAAGTGGACCATTGTGCGTGAGCCATGGCGGCCGTCGGTGGTTATTCCAACCAGCCCACCTCCCTCCAGAAGTTTGCTATATCTCCTGGTCTGTTGAGAACATCCGTGTAAGATCTGGGTGCCCCGAGGGTTTCTGTCCTATCGGGTTTTAGTTTTTAAACTTACTAGTATTAAGGCGCAGACAGCCGACTTTTAAGGACTTTTTAATGAAGATCACGCCTAAACGGGTTGTCTTATGTATTTGAAAAAAATATATGTGAAACTAGACAATTTTCTTCGTCATTTGATATGTGAATATTTTAAATAATATTTTTATAACATAATGTCATTAATCGGTAAAGTAATGTCTATCGCGGACATAAAAACGATAATCACGCATAAACTATCGGGTGTATTTGCATGAAACTTTCACCATCTAAAAGACAATTTAATCACCCAAAATTTAGTATACGGTTTTTCTTTGAATTGTGTTTGATAAATCAACATGGGTTGTTTTCCAAAAAACTTGATGCGCGTTCAGGCGGGGTCTCTTGCGAGCGACGGGCGGCAGTGCATCGCTGTAGGTAGCTGTCATCTATCGTCGCCTTAAGTACGAGAATTGGCCTTCATAATTCAGTAGATACCTACTTACCTAAAATTAAAATAACGGAACCCAGATATCCCCTTATTCTTGTAGCATAACTTTCGTTTCCGTAAACATTTTGGACACCATAAGATATGGCAACATATTAAAATGGAGATTTGCCAATTTACTTAACTACGTTTTGCAATTAGTTACATGATAAATTGTGTTGGAGATAAAATGTTTTTATTTGAGGGTGAAAAATAAAGCAGAGCTTATTTTTACCCGACTACGCCGGAAGGAAGGTTATGTATTTCGTGTGTGTATGTATGTGGATTTCTTTGTCGCGCTCTGTCGTCTAAACGGCTTGATGGATTTTCTTCTAATCTCATGCAGTCGGAGGCAGCACCATAATTAATTGCGTAACGCACGATCAATAATAATCTGAATCATTTTGAAACAGATTGCTAATCCATTCCTACATATGTTCGAAATATGTGTCAGCTGAACAACGTAAACAACGCAATGAATATTTTTGAACTGTTAAATGAAGCAGATTATGATTGATCATATATGTTACGCAATAAAGGGAATGAAAGGGTGCTGGACGGGTTTTTTAATTTATTGAATACATTTTTGTAAATTACTTTCTGCAATTTCCCCGGCATTTGAAGACACATTATTTCCTACGGAGAGAAAGCTTGATATTCTCTCAAACCATTTTATAAAAGTTATTCTAAATTCAACTCGATTCTGTTCAAGCAATTTCTTAAATTAAAACTGTTCTACACCCACTGTACAGTCGCCAGCAGGTCAACCTACCCCAAACTGTCAAATTTTCCCAATTGAACATGAACCTTATGCTTACGGTTTAAAGTTGAAAATCTATCAAATTAATTTGACAGATTGGGGTAGCTTGATGTGCTGGCCTCTGTACCTTGAACGTAGTAGCTATAAAACAATAATTTCAAAACGATTGCTATGCTAGGTAACAGAATTTCGTTTGATCGTGAATTCTATTAATTAAGCAATTTCCGTTTAACGTATCATCTTCGTATTTTTATTCTTAGATAAAACATAGCATAGAAATTCTTACTAAGTGGCTATACAACGCCGAACATATTATTGACGCAAGAACTCTGACACCCCAATAAGAGTAATGAGTTAAAAGCATAATACAATGTCCTAAACGTAATTTTAACTTTAACTGGCATTATTAAGAAAATTGTGTTGACCCCAGTATTATTTTATGCATTTAAAATTCAGTCTTATTTCCTTGCATTAAGATTGAATTTTCTTTGCTTCGCTCGGAGGTAGGTAAGTATGACAAAATAATTAAAAAAAAACCTATGCCAAAAGTTACTGAAACCAATTCAGTAGCCAATTATGAACAGCGGTAGTTAGTAAAAACACGTAAAAAGAACTAAAGATTTTCTCTCTCATTCAGACCTCTTCGAAAAACATAGGTATTTATCGACCCTACTATATCTTTCTCTTTCTCTCTCTTTTCGCCCCAAAACTCTAAATTCCGCTTAAATTAAATAGAAACCTCTACTAACAGTTTATTAGATAGGGAGCCGAGCGTCAATTGGATTTTCCCTTCCAACGCAAAATGATTTCCGTCTGCGCGCGAACGGATATGGAATGTCGAACATTTCCACCCATATCTTGCACATAGAGACTGTTTTGCAAATACCTCGAATTCGTGATTGCCTAGTACCTACGTGGTCTGATGTACAAGTTGCTTGGAAACCGTTAAGTTCGATTCAATCGAGAATATTGGGCGGAAAATTGGGAAGCTTGTAAAGATATGGACTATAACGATTTTATCCGGAATTGGTAAGTTAGATAATGGATACAGAGCTGAATTTACAATTTTGGAAAAATTACAAAATAACGGTAACGTATTTAGCATTTCTCAGAATTTCAATGTTGCGTTGCGTTTTTATATTCTTTCAATGTTGTGTTGTATTGAGACAAAACGCGGTACATTTTTGTGTAGGTACTTAATATATTTTTGGGTAGCTACTATAGCATTTTATACCATTTGTTGTACGATAATATCAATTGGTGTGTACTGTTTACTGTATGCCTATGTATAAAAATATCTGTGTTGTTATCATGTTTAAAAAAAAAAAACATCTTTTTATATGCACGTGTTTCTGTGATTGTGTGAGTTTTATTACCCTGAGTCGTACCTATCTTAATTGATTGAAAAACTGACGTTGATTAAATACTCAAAGTTACTAATCCATAATATTATAAATGCGAAAATAACTCTGTCTGTCTGTTACGCTTTCACGCCTAAACCGCTACCCCGATCGTCATGAAATTAGGCAGAGATATAGCCTGGGAAACGGAGAATGACATAGGAAATTTTTTTGGGCGATAACCGACATCCACGTGGGCGTAGCCGAGGGCAAAATCTAGTTATACGAGTATATAGTTACAATTTGTGTTGGAATTTAGTATCCATGATCATCAGGATCACTTTTAAATGAATTAATTAATGCCTAGTGTAAGTAAAAACGTGCACCACAGCCTTAAAACCGGACTACGAAAGAAATATCCTTAAACATGTCAAAGGAACGGACCACCCTATTGACAATTATATCGTAAAATTGAGGTAATACATAGAACGTACAATTACTACTAATAAGTCCAAATGATAGGGCGTTGGTAATGTTTAGGTATGATAACTCTGCCGACCATGTTGAAGAATACAAGCATGATATTTTCTCCCCGTGTTATAAAAGGACTTCACAATAAGGCCCTTTGGATACGATACGGCGTAGAAAATACTGCTTGTCCACAGAGTAAGCACATATAAATCAATTTATCAAACGAGCCATCCATGTCTGGTAGAGTAATCAATACGCTAAAATTACTAGTAAGTAGATTCACTCATTTCTACCCTCGATAAGCAAAACCATAACCAATCGAGGCAGTTTATAAAAATAAAGTGTTGTCTCGACTTCTGTCATAAAATTAAATATGAATAACGTATGTTATTTCATCTCAAAATCAAAATATTTTTATTTCATATAAACCTTCATGGGCACTTATGAAACGTCAGAAGCTAGGTGCACGGTTCCAAATTGTTGTTTCCTATGGAGAAGAGCCGGCAAGAAACTCCACGGTTACTCTTTTAAAAATAATTGGCTTTAACAATATTTTCAAATTACCGAGATATAATGTATGGGAGGACAGCGAAGGCCTGTCAATAGGTACCAGGTACTTAGACGAACACAGAATAGTAAATCGTCTATAAATCTACAGTCAGTAAGGCCTACAACGTTCTCTCATTCACAATATGTAAAATAATCTACATAAATAAAATGAACCTAAATAAACTAATGTATCGCTAAACATTATCTTAATCTGCCTAGCCTTTTCTCAACGATGTTGGGTCGGCTTCCAGTCTAACCGGATGCAGCTGAATACCAGAATTTTCTATGAAGTGACTGCCCATCTGATCTACTACATTCTGCGGCTCTGATTGTAATACGAAAGTTGCAAGGAATTCTCTACGCTACGGTTTAACAAGAGCCCAAAAAACTCAAGTTACTTAGAATTTACAGAGCAGGAATGGAAGTATTTTTATTTTTGAACTGTTTTTCTTTCTCGAGCTGTCATTATCAGAACTACCTTCCTGAATCCTAAATCGAGTACACATAATTAAGAAATTCACGCGACCATAGGGCTGGGTTATTCTTCTTTATAACCCAGTTACTGACTAACACGATACCCGTTGGTACGACTGGTTGTCAGACTTTCAGGCTTCTGACGACCCGTAACGGCTGTCAAAGATCCACAAATGACAGCTGGGACCAACGGCTTAACGTGCTTTCCGGAGCGGTCTTGGTATGTAAAGACAGTCACCCATCCATGGACCAACCGCGGCAAGTGTAGCTTAACCTGATCGATCGCCCCTTCGCGGCTGTCATTATTTAGCCACAAGCCCCACTTTATCGCTAAACAAAACCGAAAACCGAGAATTTCCAAAGTTCCAACTAAGAACGCGCAAATCATCTCTAGGCTCAGAAATTGGTCCCACGGCATTAACCTTTCATTAAAAAACGGACAGCCATTTTCTTCGTGAATCAGCAGATTTCAGTTTCGTGAAATATTTTTTTAAGAATGGTCCGGCTAAAATAATATGAGAAATAAGTTGTAGAAAGTAGATCTTTGCTTTTCTTTATTTTATAAAGATGTAGATGGAAAAAATACGTAAGTGTGTATTTTTTAATATTTTCTAGCAAAATCGAATGAATTCAGTGCAATGGTCACAGGCCCGCTCCCTATTGCGTGCGACTTAACAGTAACTGACGCAATTTGCGTACACTAAGGGACACTACTGTCAAACCATCCGGGGAAAACCGGGGCGCCTGTTATGTGTTATGTATTCTAATATACGCCAGACTACCTGGCTTGGACAGGAATCCTTTCATTCGCTTTGAAACCCAAAAACTTGGAAATAAAAATCAAAAAATCCGACTGCCTAAAAAGTTAACTATAATTAAAAAAGATGGAAATAAGAAACTTGTTTTAAATGGATGACTATTAGACTAAATACTATAAGCAATCTCATGCAGTCGGAGGCATCTTCTTAAAAACAATAAAGACTTTTATAGCCTCCGACTGCATGAGATTATTTTTGACGTTTATGAGACCGATTTATGAAACCCTTTATTTTGATACCCCAGTCAAAAGGTTTTGAAAAAAAAAAAATTAAGGCAGAATATAGCGCCAAAAATCGGCCATTATTTTTGTTTTTCAATTTTGATATACCCAGTGCTGTCTCACAATTAAGATGAATCTAACGGCAGCTCTCAAACTGAAATCGATCAAGCCGTTTAGACTATAGAGCGTGCCACAGAAATATACATACATACACTCGAACAACACAACCCTCCTTCTAGCGCAGTCGGGTAAAATGGAAAATGTTGATGAATACAGAGCAAAGAATATCATTCACTAGCTTTTGCCAGCGGCTTCGCCCGCCCCGAACTTTCATCCCCTATTAACTCCCTTAGGGGTTGAATTTCGAAAAACCCTTCCTTATTCCTTGTCTACATTATAAAGGGAACCTCTGTGCAAAATTTCAGCTTTCTAGGTCCAAGGGTTTGGACTGGGCGTTGATGAGTCAGTCAATCAGTCAGTCAGTCAGGACTTTTCTTTTTATTTATATAGATGAATCTTGCGCTTGACAAAAACAAAGATATCATGACTAGACGGTAACCATACAAGTTTATCATGGGCGATATTTTCCCGCACGGGATTTTCAACGCACTGAGAGCTAAAAATCCAACAGTTTTTTTAACGCTTAAATACAAAATACAAATACAAAATGTATTTATTGCCAACCAAGAACGTACACCAAGTTGTAGATTTATCTGGCTATTGCGCTAGTTATATAACTGTGTTGCAGGAGCCAGTGTCCTCCCGTAAAACAGAGACACAGTGTTCAGTTGTTTTATGTCAACACAAAAAGTAAATACAAAGCAAACAAAAAAAATACATTATACTTACTATCTAAAAAAAAACCCAGGCCAAAAAAATAAAATATATATAATACATATATCTTTATTTATCAAGTGACATGACTCAATTTGTTAGTAACAATATTCCTTACCCCTATGTTACTTTTCCTATTCTAATCACTTAATCTAAAACCATGAATACATGTGAATCACTGCCACACGCGTAACACTGAGTTGGAAAGCGTGCAGCAGCGACTCACATATAAACAATCGAGTCTGCTCGCCACACAGCGCAGAATAAGGTTGGGGCTGGCACGCACGCGGTGCACCAGGAAGGCGCATCGTTTCCTCATCGTTGTATAAAAGCAGTCGACTCGAGCTTCAGCAAACATCCCTGACGCACTACAGAAGCGGGGCAACCCCATCAATATCCTGAACGCATTGTTATATTGAACGCGAAGGACGCTGTACGATTTCTGCGTATAATCGGCCCACAGACTGCACGTGTAAAAAGAAGTGCAATATGCACGAAACAAGGTTATTTTAACACCCCGTGTACAACGTGCAAATCTGCGAGCTACTCGTATCATATTTACCCTAACCGACAGCGCCTTTCACTCTCGCTCAACATCTGGGTCATTCTCAGGAGACTCATTATTTGGTTGACTTCGGTGTCATTTTTGTTTTCTAATTTAGGCATGAAATATCAAATCTAGAGTTAACACTCTACTACTAACATGCTTTAAATTAACTCTAGATTTGATATTTCATGTTAACAAGGCCTAAATTAAAAAAAAAATTGATACCGAAGTCAACCAAATAATGAGTCTCCTGAGAATGACCCATCTTCATCGTCTTTCATGCCCGCGGTCAAGACATGTCCAAGGTATTTAAACTTGTTTACCCGTGTGAGCGGAGAAAACCGAGCAAAACAAAAATTACGATGTTTTTTTTTTTACAATGAATAAAATAAAAATATTAGAAACAATGAATGAAAATGTTAATTTGTTGGATTTTTAATGCTCGCCTCAACACCAAAAGTTGCAAATCGAGCGCTGGATAAAATCCCACCGTGAGTTTTTACGCCCGTTCGAACGTGGGGTGAATCAAATCAAATCAAAATATATATTTTTACATAAGCCTGCATGGGCACTTATGAAACGTCAGAAGCTAGGTGCACGATTCCAAATTGTCGCTTCCTATGGAGAAGAGCCGGCAAGAAACTCCACGGTTACTCTTTTAAAAATAATTGGCTTTAACAATGTTTTTAAATTACAGTGATAATAGGTATAGGAAGACTGTGCATGCCTGTTAATAAATACCAGGTATTTAGAGAAATGAAAATACAGAATAAAAAATCGTCTACAAATCTAATCTGTAAGGCCTACAATGTTCTCTCATTCTGACAATGTGTCAAATAATCTACTTACATAAAATGACCAAGTGCCATGATTTCCATGACAAACACTAAAAAATAGTCCATATTAAAATTCATGTAAAATATCAAATAATGACGAGGTATTCAGCTGCATCCGGTTAGACTGGAAGCCGACCCCAACATAGTTGGGAAAAGGCTAGGCAGATGATGATGATCAAATAATGACGAGAAAATGTCAGACATTATAAAAAATACTAAGTAAATTATCAAGTGAACTATCTGATATGTCCATTGATCCTTTCCATTTTGTACACAGCCATTAACTATAAGTGGCCACACTCCGGTTATAGCGCGCCGGCCATTTTGTTTCTAGTTAATCACGGGCTAACGATAGTTAAGTGAGTTCGAGCTTCCAGTGTGCTAATAACTTTAGTTCTGTAAAGGTGTGGTTCTAGAGAGGATGAGAGACATTTTTTAACATTATAATTGAGATTTGTTTGAAGAGCATTATGAGCAACTAGCTTTTGCCAGCGTCTTCGCCCGCGTGGAGATCGGAAATTATTCCACGGGAATGTACTACCGGGATAAGAAGTAGCCTACATCTTAATCCAGGTTATAAGCTATCTGTGTGCCAAATTTCATCCAAATCCGTTCAGCTGTTTTTGCGTGATTGAGTAACAAACATCCAAACATCAATACATGCAAACTTTCACATTCAAAATATTTAATACTAGCTTTTGCCAGCGGCTTCGCCCGCGCGGATCTTTCATCCCCTATTTAACTTCCTTAGGGGTTGAATTTCAAAAAATCCTTCCTTATTCCTTGTCTACATTATAAAGGGAATCTCTGTGCAAAATTTTAGCTTTCTGGGTCCAAGGGTTTGGGCTGGGCGTTGATGAGTCAGTCAGTCAGGACCTTTCTTTTTATTTATATAGATAGGATTCACTCACACACGGTCCGAAAGTTAAATGGCTCGAAAATGTAATTGGCATGTAGAAAACCTGCTCAAAAGAACTTCCACATATTGTCTTATAACGCCTTTTCTTGTCCAGTGAAATCGCCCCCTAAATCATGAAAGAAAAATCACCCGGGAGTTGACCTTCAAAGTTTATTGCCAATCCTGAGTCTTAACTAATCTTATAGATGAAACTTTTTCCGGAGCGTCGGAACGAATTGATCGAGACTTGGGTCGGTCGGGGCTATTCGGGGTGGTGTTCAATACGAGCATGTCTGACTTCTGAAATAAACAGGAATTCAATAATGTTTTGCTGGATGTATGGAAACGTATTTGACATTATAAAAGTACAAAGAAAAGAAATCGTTGTATTTTTTAGTTAATATAATTATTTTTGACGTTAGTAAAACCTATTTATGAAACCCTTTATTTTGAAGCCCCAATCGATAGGCTTTAAAAAACAAACAATTAATATGATGCAAAAATTGGCCATTTTAAATTTCATAATTTTAAAATATCCAGTGTCACTATCACAACTGAGACAAATCTAACTAAAATCAGTTTAGCCGTTAGGGCTGCAGAGCGCGACAAAAAATCTACTTAAATACGAAGAAAAAAATTACTCAAAGAACATAGCCCTTCTTCTGGCGCGGTCGAGTAAAAAACAAAGGTCTTTTTAACCGACTTCCAAAAAAGGAGGAGGTTATATGTTCCAGTATATGTATTTTTGTTTTTTTTAGACGCGTTTTGGACACAGACAACGGAACTCTTCAAAAAATGACCGCAAATCAACCGCGATTGCTGCTATCGCATAAATATGCATTGTTTTGACCAACACAACAAGGATGATGAATTGGTGTGGAGTGGGTACTATAACTAAAAAGTGAAAAATAAAAACATTTTCCAAAAAAAAAACATCAATCGACTTCCAAAAAACACTAGAAAGCGAAAAATAACTTTAATTTCGGAAGGCGGTGACAAGAAATTAATAAAATACATATCCAAAGTCAGCGACTTTATTTAGATTTTAGAAATATAATCTTCTTTGCCTCATTTCAAGTGAATGGTGCAATAACGCCTTTTCGAAAATTGCAGACAGTATTGAATTTCGGCTTAGATATCCATTTAAGAGAGCGTGGAAATTTATTTTTAAAGATTTAGGGAGAAGTTAGCCTAATGGGTTCATTCGTGATTTGCGTTACGCATGGCCGCTTCTCATGTTTTTGCTTTGTGGTGCAAAACCACACTGTGTAAGAGATAAAAACCACGAAATAAGATAAGGCTTATAGTTGCCTACATAGTTTTACTTCTAACCAGTCTCTGGTCTCTTCCAATCACCTTGATCCATTAATATTAAAATATCTCGTTTACTGGAGGCACTACGTCCCGTCTACTCAATCGGTGAAGGAAAACATCGTGAAGAAACTGGCATGTGCTTGAAACAAAAATTCAAGACATGTGACATCTACCAATCTACACTGGGCCCGCGTGGTGGATGGCCCACTCACTATCGAAACCAGTGTCCCAGCAGTGCGAAGATTATGGGCTTTTTTTTTGGGTGGGAAATCATCATAAAACTTCTCACGCTCTGGGTGGAGCAGGTGGGCGTGTCAGACTTTTACTGACTAGAACCCACCGGTGTTCCTTCAGTAGCCTGTATGCCAGGGACTGTGGTATCTCTTTCGAACAAACCCGCACCCCTGGCAGGCATCGGCCCTTGTGGTCCCCATCATTTTTTGTGCTGACATCTCTTTGAGGCGCGCGTGGAACACAACGCGCCGTCGACTTGGGCTTGGTCCTTACCGGACAGCGAGCTACCCATTACTCGCCGTCCGCAAGCTCATGCCTACGGTGGCCGGAAATCGGCCTGGGATTCCCGACGCCCAAGGCGTCTCTGTATCCTGCGGCGGCTAGGGTCGCGAGGGCGCATAGACTGCCTCTCCCTTACGTGCGCCGCCTCCCTCTTCGCAAGCATCACTGCTTCGCTGAAGGAGATGACGGCTACCCATGCCCTCTTGTTCCGTACCATGGCCTGGACTACTACACCCCGCGTCTTTACCTTCCCACCAAGCTCATTAAATTTCAACAACCATCTCGCTCAGTGTTTAAGATTAGACGATCTCTTTACACTGGAGTGATCGTTGAAATCACTTAGATACATTTTAGACTTCCAGAGCGCTTTCTTATAGTCTGTTCCAAAAGTAAAAGTCGAAATGTAAACAAATAGATCAAAAAAAGAAGCTGTAGATGCCAACTTGTAATTATTTGCATTATTAAAACCAAAATTATAATTTTCTATCACTTTAAAGTTTATAGATGTATTCCATTTGACAATTGAGATTAGTTTTGTATCTTCAATTTTTCTCGATAATTTTTAAATTACAAATTTAACTATGTGAATCATGTGAGACGCAGTTAGAACCTTCTTAATACAGATGAATGTGTTACTAATTCGTTTTATTGGTGATTGCGTAAGAAATTAACCCGAACATTTTGTTTACACTTTTAATACTCACTTTAGGGATAGATCATACAACCTTGGAAGAACGGTGAGAGGGAGGGGCGCGCTTTTACAAAGTCACTTCGAGCGTTCGACCACGCGTGTAATTTATTCTTGAGTATGAACAGAAACATAGATAAGAATAACACGAAGCTCATAATATTAAATTGAATCGTTGTAAACTTATATATTGGCTGTCAGTTTCTTAAAGGTAGAATGGGGTGCAACCAGACCCACCGAGCCGTCTGTCAGTGTCTTATAGGTAGTATGGGGTGCACCCCTATCTACCTGGCGAGTAGCAATGCATTTCCGCGTACAGTCGGCCACGTATCAATCGCTCCATGTAAAATACTGGTATTCAGCTGCAACCAGTAAGACTGGAAGCCGACCTCAAAATAGTTGGGAAAACGCTAGGCAGATGATGATGAGTCAGTCACGTATGCTGGCCAGTAGTGTCACAGTGGTATTGGCCCAAGCTTAGCCGGTCCTGAGTTCGAACCGAGGCAGATGGTTTACTTCGTATATTTAATTTCATCACCACTGCTCTCAAAACGGTGAAGAAAAACATCGTGAAGAAACCGGCATGTCTTCCAAGAACCATTTCGAAGACATGTGACATCTATCAATCCGGACTGGGCCTGCGTGGTGGCCCACTCTCTCTCTCATAGAGAGGAAGCTTGGGTCCCAGCAGTGGGAAAATTATAGGCTAATTTATGTAATATTTCGAGCAAGCCACGGGCTATTCTCAATATTATACTTCGTGACGATTTCAGAGAGAAAGAGTGACCTAGCTATCGCTTATATTTTAGAAATTTTTGAATGTTTCAAACTAAGTTATGACACAAAAATCTTCGCAGTCTTAAAAACTTATTTAATTCTAGTACCTATCGACCGAAATATTTCAGACTTCAGACCACGTTTTCATAAAATTCGTCCAAAACTCTCAGAAAACTTTGAAAAAGGTTCATTTCTGAGCTATTATGTCTAGACCGAAACAGAGTCTGAAATAGGCTCTAGGTCAGAGCTAAATTTAAGTTTCTTTGCTTGCACCGGGCGTGCAGTACTAGTGATGGGGTCAAATGTATAAATAGGTGAAGTCGATAGGGTTGGAAGCTTATTTCTGGATGACAGTTGACAGATATGTTGATTATTCATCGATTGAAAGGTTGATATTTTAGTAAAATGTTAAATAGGTCAACTTGGCTTTTTTTTTTTTTTTTTGGGTGGGAAATCATGAACTGACTACTCCTGCTGAGTAGAGCAGGAGGGCGTGTCAGCCTTTTACTGACTAAAACCCACCCGTGTTCCCTCAGTAGCCCGTATGCCAGGGGCTGTGGTATCTCTTTCGAACAAACCCGCACCCCTGGCAGGCATCGGCCCTTGCGGACCCCACCTGTGGTTGCTGACATCTTTGACGGCGCGCGTGTGGAACACAACGCGCCGGCCCGTCTACCACTTTTCGGCCGCAGGGGATAGGGAGAGCGGCTGACGCTATACCAACACTCCTCTTCCCCTGCGGCCCCACCGCGTCCGCCATCAAACGGTGGCGGCCCCGTCCAGGCCACGGAAGGGAAGAGCGCTGCTCAGAAGCACCGGCACTCCTCCTCTGCCGCAGCCTGTAACCCTCAGCCGCGATGCCTCCCATTCGACATCGCGGCCCACCTCAGTTGCGGTGCACCTTACCACAACCTACTTTTTGGCCGCTACGTCGTTGGCTTGAAGGTAAAAGCCCTGACGAGCGGCCCCACCTTTGGGTTCCTCTTGGCTTCACCGTGTGTGGGACCACGGTTACTGAGCCCCCCCGCAACAACAATGCGGGAACCCATTTGGGAGGGAGGTCAACTTGGCTTGATGTGAAATTAAAAATTAACAGAATTTTGTAGCTCCGATGAGCAAAAAACTTATATACTTACATATACATAATATAACAAGTGTGAAAGTTTGAATGTTTGTTACTCAATCACGCAAAAACGGCTAAACGGATTTGGTTAAAATTTGGAAAAATGTATTTATTAATCTGGATTAGTACATAGGATACTTTTTACCCCGGTAGTATATTAAGTTATCGTGGGATAATTTCCGACTTGCACGCGGGGCCGCTGGCAAAAGCTAGTGAAACTAAATGATGTTTGTGATTACAACATAATCGCAGATCCTAAAAATATAGTAAACAAAATTGACTTACACAAAACTTTTCTAGTAGTAAGTAATGTTTTATTTGCCAAAATGTAGGTGTACAAAGTAGTATGTTGTTATTATTAATGTGACCCATTTACATTCTACCATTACATGTGGTGTGCAAATATTGAATTTCAGAATACATTAAATTATTAAAAATGTTCTAATATTCCTTCTGTTATCACTAAAAACGTTACAAAATGTCCGATTAAATAAATTAGTTGCAAATATTTAATTTCACAATGCATTACATAGTTTAAAATGTCACAACACTACATCAGCTACCAATATGATTGTTATCAATAAAATATCATAAGTCCAAATTCAAAGAATTACATTATCTAGCCTCTATTTCCCACGGGACATCGATATCGAGTCGATAAAGTCTCATAACTAATGCAGGCACTTCGGACGCCGAAAGTTTTCGTTGTTACATGCCATTCGTGGCACTTTCGGTACGTCAGCTGTTTGCTAGATAAGACCTTGCGTGTTATTCTGCCCTGGTACCATGTTTTATGGTGCACGGGAGTTTGGCTTTGGTAATTGGCTTGCAGTTCGTTATATGGTTTTGTTCAGCAATTTGTTGCATTTAACGAAGTCGTCAAATCCATAAGCTCTTGTATGTCAAAATATAATTTTATAACGTGTACAAACGATGCCATCTACCTTTTATTAGTTCGATAATAATGTACTGCAGGCTTAGCACGAGCACCGATTTGTCGACGGAAGAATAGACATGATTATCTATTAACTAAATTATGTACAATAGGAGAAGATAGCTATGTTTTTCTATTAATTATCACAGTTATGCGTTCTAAACGAATCATGATTTTGTAGATAATCGTTTATACTTTGCGGCCGTCGAGTAGAAAGTTTGTTGTCGGTGAGATTTTGACAGTTTGGGAAGAAATATTCTTCTGAAATAGTCTACATTTATAAGGACCTAGACAAATATAGTTAGAAACGAAAGACTAAATGACAGATTGTGGAAGGATCGCGCAAAATATTAGTACAAATGAATTAATGTCAGCAAAACAAAACAAAAATTAAAATGAAGTCAATTAATATTATTATAGTCAAGTACATAAGTCATAAAATGGTCAAATGTGCAATTAATTGTAACAATCATAATCAGGTTATATTCATATCATTTAGAAAGTCTTTCACCGAGTAATATTGGCGACACAGTTGGCATAGTGGTTAAGCGATTGACTGCTGCGCTGCGTGTCGCGGGTTCGATTCCCGCACGGAACAAATATTTGTATGACCTACAGGTAGTTGTTCCGGGTCTGGCCGTTTGTGTATGTGAGTTTAAATGTTTGTAAACGCACCCACAATACAGGAGAAATTCCTAGTGTGGGCCAAAACGTTTTTAAATAAAAAATAATAAAAAAAAAAAAACAATTGCTTAATAGTAGTCACACCTTAGATTTAACAATGTTTACAGAATTATCCTTAAAACTATGAGGAATTTTATTATAAATGACAGGTCCCATTGTCATTACACTTTTCCTTAACAGTGCTATTTTGTAATTACCCGAATGTGGCAAGTTCTTGTATTGGAATCTCAAGGATGGCCCCTTGAGATTCCAATACAAGAAACGTGTTCTTATATGAGGATAACACACACTTCCGGGACAAGACCCAGAATCAATGCTACATGTCAAGTAAAGTCTACTAACTTAGCGACTTATCAAGTTCCAATAATGACAACCTTTCACAGTTTTATTACCTACCTGCCTCTGACAGCAACTCACCAGTAACGTTTGTAGCAACTACAATATAGATCACTGTGATGCAAAATCCTAACTAATATTATACATTTTTCGCGTGGATGTTGGTTATTGCCTAAAAAACTAGCCCATACCCTTCTCCATATCCCAGGATATATCTCTGCCAAATTTCATGACGATCGGATCAGCGGTTTAAGCGCATGAGCGTGACAGACAGATAGACAAAAATGAAATAAAATTCATGAAATTTAATTCCCAGAATACAGGTACTTAAATGGTAACAGGGTAAAAAAAAATTGTCTCAGTATATTCGACTAATATAGTCGTACAAATATTTATAGTACATGTAATTACAAGTCATAAAATATATTAAATTATCTGAAATAGATTAGATTATTTCTCACAGTTACGACAGTTCATCAATTTATTGAGAAGATTCATATATGTCAATAATTTTAATAAATGTTCGAAAATTTAAATAGTCATACATCATGTCAGTTTAAAATTGAAATAATCATCTATTGAATGGTAGAGTTACTTTCGCATTTATAATATTATTTAGCCGATTCAATTATTTTTTACATTATCATTTTAATGTTTAGGTTCCTATCATTTTTTTTTATGTTAAAATCTTTTCTAATTTGTCTGGTAGTCCTCTAATCACGGCGGTAATAATATGGAATATTTTGCTATTTCTTTACTAATTAATTGCTGTTGACAGGAACGTGTTTACAGTAGACCTTGATTTTATGACCAAAAAAATATTGCTCTAGAGGTATGAGGAACAGGGTGTAAAGTTCGCTCATCCTCTATTGAAAAGGAGGATCCTCCGACCATACGGGTATTGTGTCTGGTCCGGGCAACTGCCCGACAGTTGATGTCGAGATTTTGTACCTATCTGAGTGGCGTGGTAAACTCTGATTGCGCGATGTAGAATTGCAATGATAGTTCGCCTGTGGCATTGTAGATGGCGCCACTTTTCTTTTTGCGTTTTTCGATATTTGTTGCGAAGTATTTATTTTTGTAGTACCGCTACAGAGGCATTATTCAGGAAGAAAAAAGGGGAATACATTTGTATGGAGAATCGCACGCCCTGTTCCCTCTTAATATAGTAGGGATTATTATTACAAAAGTAAGTTTCTTTCTTTGTTACGCTTTCACCCGAAAACCGCTGATCGGATTTTGATGAAATTTGGCGCATGTGTAGAACATGACCTGGAGAAGGGCGTAAGGCGTTTTTTTCCATCCTGGATCACAAACGAAGTCGCGGGCAACAGCTAGTCATAGATAAAAATAACTGTGAAAAGACTGTACTTAAGCACATCATTATTGCGCTGCGCCGAATTAATCATAGGTAGGAAACTATAGTTAGGTACTTTTTATGTCAATTTGTGTTGTCTCACTGCTGGTATCCCCTATAACTTTGCAATGTCTTATCCAAATAACTTTCACATTTTGACAAGTATTAAAATTACTAATGTATTCCCTGACGAAAGCTAATTATTGCAAAAACAATCTTTTATGGGGATTAAAAAACTTTTTTCTAAAAAATAACAACCGACTTCCAAAAAAAACACTACAAAGTGCAAAATTACTTTAATTTCGGAAGTCGGTGACTTTGGAGGTGTAGGTATTTTAATTATTTGTCACCGCCTTCCGAAATTAAAGTTATTTTGCACTTTGTAGTGTTTTTTTTGGAAGTCGGTTGTTATTTTTTAGAAAAAAGTTTTTATTTTTCACTTTTCAGTTACCTACCCCACACTAATTCGAAATTTCATCATCCTTGGGGTCAAAACAATGCATATTTATGCGATAGCAGCATTCGCGGTTGATTTGCTGTAATGTTTTGAAGAGTTCCGTTGTCTGTCTCCGAAACGCATTATCAGATCTATATGAAATTTATATGGGACCATTTCGGAATAAACTCCTTTCGAACAAAAAAAGAATGTTGCAAATCTGTCTATATACGACGTAGTTATGCCCGAACATACAAAAAAAAAACATATAATCATGCCGAATTGATAACCTCCTTCTTTTTGAAGTCGGTTAAAAATCAATTGTTGTAAACTTAAAAATGGCTCGGCCGATTTTGATTAACCTTTGGTAAGCTGTAATGGCCGGAGAACACAGGGAGGCGGTTCCTAACAAAAATAATGAAAAAGGCATTGCAACACATTGGCAGGCTCCGAAGATGTTAATCCTTTTTTGAGAAAACAAGACCTACAAACCGTTTTACTAACAAACTGACACACGACATGACACGAAAAGGAAGCGACCCACTTATCTTGACTGTCTGTAATTTGTGGGAAGACAAACAACGAATTGCTTTGGAGACAACAAACATCCTCTAATACGTGTAGGAAGCAAGATGGTTTTACAGTTTACACGTTGGACAATGAACAATTTTCATCTGACAAAGAATAATCTGGGTAATCTTTGAGTCCAGACATAAATCTCACCTTTGTACTTTAAAAGAGACTGAGTTGGTTTCGATGTTTGTTCTCAGAGCAGTCGGATAGGGAACCTTGTGAAGTCAATATCATATATTTGGATGTTTGTTACTCAATCACGCTAAAACGGCTGGACGGATTTAGATGAAATTTGCTACACAGATAGTTTGTAACCTGAGATAATAGAAAGGATACTTTTTGTCCCGATGGTACCGTCCCGTGTGAAAATTTTCGACCACCACGCGGGCGATGCCAAAGGCAAAAGTGCATAATTAAATCGTAACAATAAATTTTTGTCCATTTGTCTGGCTGAATGTCATAGAACAAAAACGGCTGAACGGATTAAGATGGGCACAAAGACCGTTTATTTTTAACCTAAATTATTAGATAGATAGATACCTACTTTTAATCCCGGTACTATAGTCCCGTGGAATATTTCAAGACTTCATGTGTGATAAAGTGGTTGTGTGTTTTTTTTATTTTTTTGACGGTGGGAAATCATCAAATAACTTCCCCCGCTCTGGGTGGAGCGGGCGGGCGTGTCAGACTTTGACTGACTAAAACCCACCCGTGTTCCTTCATTTGCCTGTGTGCCAGGGGTGCTGGTATCTCTTTCGAACAACCCGCACCCTTGGCAGGCCTCGGCCCTTGCGTGCCCCTTCAGTTGGTGCTGACATCTCTTTGAGACGCGCGTGGAACACAATGCGCTGTCGACCCGGGCTTGGTCCTTACCTCGCAATCCACTCCTCAGGGAGGGGACTTACCGCCGCAATCGTGGCATGCCCAAAGTGTTTGTGTGTCAAACCAGATATTAAGTAATTTAAACCTACTTACAGAAATAAAATCATTTATCAATTATCAATAATAACATTAAATGCTGCATCATCTTGAAATAAATGCTAAATCAGCAATCAAGCAACAATATCTCTTAAACCATTTGTCATAGAATTGAGTTTTTGGTATCATTGTTTAGGTGAACTTAACATCTGTTTGACGTTTAGAAAAAAAAAGGTAGTTCCCCCGGGTGAATTTTGTAATAACCTTGATTAACCAAAAAAACGATGTCATTTTTTTATTTCAAGATGATGCAGCATTTAATGTTATTATTTGAGTTAATAATTCACCCAGAATAAAATTACCGTACCAAAATAGGTGACAGAAGCAATTACAGATAAATTAATTTTATTATAGATATGCAAATGGTGCTCACATACATATTTACGAACTGCATTCCGAATTCGAGCAACTACTTATTTCTTGCAGTTTTTTCATTAACATTTTTCAGTAAGTAAGCAGATGTGTTCTCAATTAACATCACTACGCTCCCATGAGACCTGTAACAACACTG
Organism: Polymixis flavicincta; assembly: GCA_949987655.1. Classification (NCBI taxonomy): domain Eukaryota; kingdom Metazoa; phylum Arthropoda; class Insecta; order Lepidoptera; family Noctuidae; genus Polymixis; species Polymixis flavicincta. Next base: position 22,251,643 of record OX465188.1, on the reverse strand, counting down.
CTAATATGTCACTACACTTCTCAGCCAACCCCACTTCAAGTGATACAGACGTGATGTGGTCACATTAACCTTCCTATGTCTTGTGAAGTGGCAATTTAACGTTGGATGAGCGGTCAAGGCACACTCAACGAGGGTGGTAAGGGTGCGTGTCACTGGCAAGCGTGAGTTGTATTACACAAGAAACTATTAAAAACACGAAATATTAACCACGAGTGCGGGTCATGGGGCTGGTACAGCACGGTAGCGGGCTATCGGTGGCTATAGGCTCAATCAAAAGAAATCGGTTGAGTCGAATTTACGCCAGTTCGTTTTAGCCAGAAGCAAGCATATGTCACCAATTGATGACACTGTTATTTTTTAACGATTCGCTTCTAGTAGTAATTCGGCTGTCATCATATAATATGATGTGATATGATCCATCTATGATATGGGAATCTATGTATGTGTGTGTGGGTCGTGTAACCCACAGACGGTAAATTATAAACGATTTTATTTCTGTAAGTAGGTTAGTACAAACCCTTTTACACGTCAATCATATTTTTTAAACTAGATGAGGTCGGCGTTTCCTATCTGACTACTCTGAGAAGAAAGGCCGAAACAAACGCAGAGGTTACAGGCTCTTTTAAAGTCCAGACATAATCCTGGTCAGATAAGTCAGATAGGTAGGTACGGAATTGGTCAGGTGAGCCAGATTAGACGGATCTGAAGGTATGAACTGACTGGGATTTAAAAATAGCAAGAACTTTTGTGTGAAATGGGACTACTTGCGAGTTTATTTTTTAAAGGCTGAGTTTAAACAAGGAGCGGGTTCCAGGAGATGGAAATAGAGTTGGTACTTTTACCCCCTGACAAGATGCTAATGAATCCTTAAAAAGTAGGTACCTATTCAGAGATGTACCTATGTAGGTACAATTATTTACGTTTGTTGGTGACAGTGAGTGGGCCACGACATGGAGGGTCCTCCTTTGTTGGTTCTATTGCCCAGAGCGAGCTCTGAGATTTCTCTGACAGTAAAGGGAATAAATTTCTCATATATAATTAACTAGCTTTTGCCCGCGGCTTTGCCCGCGCGGAACATTCATCCCCTATTTAACTCCCTTAGGGGTTGAATTTAGAAAAATCCTTCCTTATTCCTGGTCTACATTATAAATGAAACCTCTGTGCAAAATTTCAGCTTTCTAGTTCCAAGGGTTCAGGCTGGGCGTTGATGAGTCAGTCAGTCAGTCAGTCAGTCAGGACTTCTCTTTTTATTTATATAGATTTAGGCATGTATACCCACCCCGAAGATCACCGGAGGGGACATACTAACAGTAAGAATAGCTTGCGTTTTGACAGTTTCACAACATTCATTGCGTTATTTACATTGTAGAGCAGACACATTTTTTTTACGTATGGAGCAATGCATTATCAATACCCTTGATGATTGATGACAAAATGATATCATATTCAGATTGAAAGTGTTTGAGTTTGAGTGTATCGAGAAAATACAAATGAAATACAGGTACAATAAGCACGCGCATGTTTTTCTACATGTAAAATGGAGGCGAGGAAAGTAATCAATAAAGAATTTCATTACAACTGAACATAGAAACAAATTCATGTTCCATTGTATAAGTTGCTGCAAATTAATTATATTTTATCACTTGATATTAAGCACAGCTGTGTCCAAAGTTTTGGGTTAGATCTCCGACTAACTAAAAGTAACGGTGGACTTTACTGTAAAAAAGGTTTTTTGAGCAGAATTACTTATGCCCGGGGCACCACCCGCCTATTTTGGCAGTTTTTTTTTTTAATCAGAATAAATGAGAGATAGTATTCGCATTTCAAGTGTAGAGTGAATGCCGAAAAATGCTTGAAGAATGTACTTGTTTTGCCTAGCGATTAGAAACACGACTCATAAATAAGCGTTGGTTATTGGATACCCAAAAACCCGTCGTACGACGGGTTCAAGAAATTTGTTATAAATGAAAAAAACTGGAACCATATTACTTATGTTAGTAATACACACTACTAACATAGCATAGGTATATGTAGTGACATATATGCTATGATAGTTTTTTTGTGGGTGGGTAATCATCAAATAACTTCTCCCGCTCTGGGTGGAGCAGGAGGGCGTGTCTGACTTTTACTGTCTTAACCCACCCGTGTTCCCTCAGTTGCCTGCGTGCCAGGGGCCACGGTATCTCTTTTGAACAGCCCGCACTCCTGCCAGATGCTACGATACTGTTGCACTGATGCACCTGACACGCTCACCCGCTTCTCCCAGAGCGGGAAATAACATTATTTTGATGATTTCTCATCCAAACAAAAAAGGGTTTTCTATTAGATAATTACAACCGACTCGCCCGATAATTCCATAACATCTTCTAAGCATAAGAAAAATTCTTAGCATAAGAGACTAAACCCCATTTAACGTATGTTGGTTTTCTTATATACCTCCGTTTACCCCTTCGGGGAATATACCTTTATGACGCCCTTATACAGCTCGACCTTCACTTTCTCATAAGCAGGTCAAGGAGCTGGCCCTCAATAGAGAAGCTGGAAGGTGCATCCACAAGAGCGTAGCTCTTAAGCGTTTAAAGTGTGCCGAGTGAAAAATAGAAATGGAAATCATTCTGGAGGGGTGAGAATGGAAATCTTTATGTACAATATCTGTGGAAATAATTGTTTTAAATTAAAGCCTGTAAATAAAGTGGGTACTGTAAGTGAAAATGTATATTGTGGGGTCAAATCAACCACGAAATCGGGAATCGCCATCACGCACGGAGCAAGGGTCCTTTATTATGCAAGAAAAGAGAGCTCGCTGGTAAAATAGTTGATTCATATGCCTAGCCTATTCCCTATTTTGGGGTCAGCTTCCAGTACAACCGGGTAGGATGGGAGTGACTAGGTATCTGACCTACACAACCCAGTTACTGGACAATCAGTTTTCCCGTAACGACTGTCAAAGATCCACGAATGATTGCTGGGGGATACATGAACGGACCGACCGTGGCTAGCGTAGCCTTGCTTAATCGGTCAACACGTGCGGCAGTTAAATAGCCACGAGCCCTTATTAACAATTGCGAAGCCGCCAATATGACTGCAATTAGGAACTGTACCAATTTAGATTTGGTACGAGACAGTAAGCTGAATAGGCTTCAGTATTCGCTACCTCTGACAGTGAAATATGGTATTTTTTTATTTAAGGTGCCACTTGTCCACATTTTGTCCATACAAACTTCGGGAGGGTTTTACTCCACTGTTTGACTTTTTAATTCAAAAATTAAACATGGTATGGTTTTGTCTCATTATTAATATTGTCTGTACGGAAACGGAATACTAAAATAAATAGCCATTAAAAAGTTATGAGCTAACAAAGATTCGTTTTTCTTGCTAATTTAACCTAACTTTGGGCGTGTTTAAGTAATAAAAGAAGTGTAAAATCTCGAAAACCAAGTCGGTACCGACAAAACTCAATTATCGAAAAGTTTAATAAACTTAATTGGTCATTGATTTATGCAGTGGGTTTTTCAGAAAACCTGATCTTCCGAAGGACTTTTCTGAATTTTTACGCGCCTGTTTTACTATAACTGATCCTGCAGCTCACTCAATATATGTTGTGCTTGTAGACTAGCGTCTAACTGCTCATCACTGATACTACCTCTGTCGGACACGAAGCCTGGTGAGACAGCGTTCTTTTTAGCCAGGCCCACCAGTGAGTTCGAGCCCGCGACTAGTGTACCCTTAAGTATTTCGACCATCTTCCATCTTCACAGTGACTGGGCTTTAGTCTAAATTCCAACAATCCCACACTGTGCGACCTTTCTGTAGAATTAAGTACAGTACATATTTCTAAGCTTTTAATATACATTTCAACCGACCATTATATTACGTAAAAGTGAATTACATACTACCAAAATCATCCCGTAACAATCCAATTATATTTAATCCAATTTGTGCGTACATTGGTAGAATTACACGATATTCATCATTATGTACGGTATATGTATGTAATGGGTCCCAGCGGACGGACGTCGCATTTAGAAGGCAATTAAGTGTAATTAAAATATTATGTGTTAATCTTGTAATGGAGAATTGTCTGAGGGTTTTGGCTTTGGAGGTCATCAGGTTTCATTTTGTTGTTTTTACGTGCATTATTAAGGGGTAATAAATAGCCCAATGGCTTAGGCGAGTGTAAAGCCATGAGTTTTAAAGCTCGCTTGTTGAACTATTGAACTGTCTATCGAAAGAACGAGCACTGTAGTTATTGATATAGACTTAACAAAACATTGTTCTTTCTTTATTAAATGCACACGTTTATTCGAAGTTAATAGGAACAACGCAGTCACAAAGCGAAAAGCACCTCTCATTTATTAACCGACTTCCAAAAAAGGAGTAGGTTACTCGTATAGGTATGTTCCACTGTATGTATTTTTTTTATGTATGGTCCTCGATTTCTCCCCCATTTGTGGACCGATTCTCAAAATTATTTTTTTATTTGAAAGAGTATACTCCTGAGGTGGTCCCATCGGTACCAACTCAGGATCTGATGATGGAATCACGGGGAAATCGAGGGCAACCCTAAAATTTTGTAGGTTTTTCATATATTTTCTAAAGCTATTGAGACATTTGCATATAATAAATAATAAATAAAAGTTTATTTCGGAACAAATAACACAAGACTAAGTACAACAAGTAAAACGATGGTAGCTGCAAAAGTATAAACTGCAGCGCAGCTAACAACGCCCTTCTCCAGATACAGAATGGAAGTGATGTTCCATACAGAAAAGTGCTTAGTAGGTAATCAAATTATTTTTAGATTTATAATAAAAAACAAAAAATACGGTAAAAAATAAGCAGTACAGGACAATGATTTGGGATGTATTATGACGTTTAGTTAATGTGGTGAGTGTGAGGTGAATGGGTGAGTGTTACTGATGTGTATAGGGGTGTTTGTGGCATGTGTTTGTGTGTGGTTATGTTAGGGTGTGTGCGGGAGTGATGAGTATTTTACACTTCCACGAGTTTCTCTGTATCCTCATAATTTTGTGATTTTAACCAGGAATCAAGTTTTATTTTGCATTTGCTCTTTGTTAATGGGTAGATGTGTAGGCTTCTGTTTAATTTATTATAGATCTTTGAACTTAAGTGCTTTTAATGACGACTTGCAGCTAAGGTTCTTCGGGACTCAGTGTTACAAACCCTATTTGAGCGACGTGCAGAACAGCATTTAGGGTCAAAGGTAAGCTGGGTGTGTTTGCGAAGAATAGTTTGGAGGATAAAAAGCTGTCTGACGGTGAGAACCTGGCAGAGGGTATACAGAGAGGATGTCGAAAATCGGATCGGTTTCCTTGCCACCACCTTCAGGACAGCCCTCTGCGCTCGTTTGACTCGTAGCATCACCGTTTTACCGGCACCACCCCAGACCGTTAGGCAATACCCCAGAACTGACTGAGCGAGCGCAAGGTAGACGGTTAATAAACAGCTAAAATCGGCCGCGCCTCTGAGCTTTTTAAAAATATAAATGAGTTTCCTCACACGAGCTACAATTGAGGCAATATGTTGCTTCCACTTCAGGTTGCTATCAAGAGTGACACCAAGATATTTAATAATTGGGGTATTTTCTAATTGTTGACACCGACAGTTTGCGTGTAAGTTTGGGCAGGTGTGAGCACGAATTTCAATCGGTGTTGGGGGTTGACTTGACTTACTTAATATGGTCATCATCATCTCATGACGCTGAGCTGATGAAGGAAGGCACAACTCTTTAACGGTTAGGAGTTAGGTGGAGGTTCGGGCATAACTCCGTCACAAGACCGATTTGCAAAATTCTTTTTTTTGTTCGAAACGGGTTTATTTCGAAATGGTCCCATTAAAATTTCATATAGATCGGATGATGCGTTTCGGAGACAGACAACGGAACTCTTCGATTAATGACAGCAAATTAACCGAGATTGCTGCTATTGCATAAATACGCATTGTTTTGACCCCAAGGATGGTGAAATTTCGAATTGGTGTGGGGTAGGTACTATAACTAAAAAATGAAAAATTTAAACATAAAAAAAAACAACCGTCTTCCAAAAAACACTCAGAAAACGAAAAATAACTTTAATTTCGGAAGGCGATGACAAGAAATTAATAAAATACATGTCCAAAGTCACCGACTTCCGAAATTAAAGTTATTTTTCGCTTACTGAGTGTATTTTGGAAGTCGGTTGTCGTTTTTTTTTCTTTTGAAAAAAGTTTTAATATGTATAGATATAGAAATGGAGCAGAGATTTAAGACTTTTTGCTAGTTAATCATTCGGTAGCTAAAATGAGCATCTAAAGAAAACAAAAAAGAACGTGAAGAATATGTTTAGTTGTAAAACCTCATGTCGTCATATCCCGTTACCAAGACTTCAGAGTCGGCAGAAGATTAGATTCCTCACCTATAAATAAAAAAAGCCGATGAAGCGCTGACAGCAGTTAATTGACTTCGTTTAAATAAATTGGATCACGAAGACCGCCGATCGATTGGCAGATTGTTGTTGTTTTAGATTTTCTTCTGCTTTACTCAAAGTTTCTGTCTCAACCGCTTTATTTACGTTTCGTACCTACTTACGTAAAATTTCAAAAACGGCTAAACATATTGGTTCCTATTTTAATGCAACTAAACTAAAATAGCAGTGCTAAAATTCTGATAGGACCTGTTAATTGCTTTAACCCTGTAGTTTGCAACTCGATTAAATTGATCTCAGTTGGTTTTGTGTCAATTTGATCCAGATAATTCCTGCTGTGATTAATTTTCTCGGGCGTAAAAATATCGTGACGGGATTTTATCGCGTAATGGATTTTTGACAGTCTGCTTCTGCAAGGCGTTGAGAGTTGGAAAACACACTTTTATTTTTTCTGCATACTCTGATCGATTCTCAACATTCGAATCAACACCGAGGGTCGAAAATCCCGTACACGATTTAATCTTGCCGCGATATTTTTATGTTTGAGCTAGCTGTTAATCTTGTTCAAAAGTGACATTTCTTGCAGAAAATTGACAATCTCATAATATTACAAAGTGTCTTTTACGGGCTTTCAAATGTTTTGACAGACTACTTCAATTGATGGTTATCAATGCTACTATGGTGCGTGACTTAAAGTTACTTCCAAGTAGTTTCTACGTAGTAATACAACTGGACACTTCTCACAAATTCCCGAATCATAGAAGAAACCAAAAAAACGTGTGAAGTCAGGGTACCCTAAATTCAACTTCAAATGAAACGTTGTTTACTCTATACTTAGATGATCAAACTTCATTTTTTCATTCACTATCGGCTTCAGCACCTTCGAAAACCACGAAATAAAAACCCATGATGAAAACTTTGAAAATTTTCGCAACCACTATTTTGGATTTTCCTTTTTAACTGTTTTTGGCTTCAGCATCCTCCAAAACTACGAAAACAATCCTCCTCTCTCTCTGTGTCCTTGTATTATAAATGATAAAAAGTCGCAATTTTCATTACGAAACGCTTATTGCGTTACGTGACGAGTTCTACAATTATCCTCGTATCTACCGCAAGATGCGTTAAAAACTTCGTTCAGAAAAAAATGTTCCCGAGTCAATTCATGAAACAAAACAATTTCAACCAACAATTTTATAGCAACATTATCATAATTCCACAGTTTTCCCACCTCATTCAAACTAACCCAATTTCTAGTGTTAAATACCGTGTGTAAGTGGTGGCAACTACTTAAGTTACCAGCGCGCTCGGCAGTAAACTCAATAAATATTGCATAGCACGCAACGCTAATGTCGGCTTCTACTTTAAAACGGCTTAGGAACTGAACGCATTTGCACGAAACGAGCAGACGGAGGTGAATGGAAGTAATGTAGTTTTACGTGGATTTTATTCTTACCACATGCGGCAGCTGGAGTGATTGCCATCTGCATTTAAAAACTTAATTACGGGGTAGTACTGATATTTTATTCGAGGCTAAGTGGCTTATTAAAAACAGGCGCATGGGTCTAGAAACGCGGTTGGCCACCTTTACATACCAAAACCCCAGCGTGCCTCAGTTAGTACGTTAAGCCGAGTTGGTCCCGTCTTATCATTCGTAGATCTTTGAAAGTCGGGTTCGAGGACCAAAGAAAAAAATCCGATTAAGTCCCAACAGAGTTCATATCTGTCACCGTAACCCTATTTATTTAGAAAGGGTTAAATTGATCCTTGGTAATAAATTCAGGCTAACTGCTAGGTAATCCCGTTTTACGAAGATTTATGTTTACTCTTGGGAAGATTGGCTGAATATGTACGCTTACGTTTTATGTTAGCCTGGTAGCTGGCGGTTATTTATGCTTATTATTTTTGTTTTCAATGGCAGATTAGGAATGTTTTAAAGTTCTGCAATCGTGAACCATGCTTAATAACAACCTATTAATTAACTTAAGATGTCTGTTTGTCTGTCACAATAAATAAATGGTGTTGTTGTGACGTAAAATCTTCGCAAATAATCCAAACTAGACCAAACTAGAGCATCTTTTTCTATTACTTAACCGGACACTCAAAGCCTATTCGATTCATTTCAACCGAAAGACGTCCACTGCTGGACATAAGCTTTCCCCCAAAAGGGGGTTTTGCCATAATCGCCACGCTTGGCAGGCGGGTTGGCGATCGCAGTATGGTGGTAAAATGCATAGAGAACACTCCTGCCCATTCTCTAGCAAGTCGCTTCTACGACACCCACGGAAAGAAATGGGATGGTGCTATTCTTTTACGTCCGGCACCACACGAAACATTCGATATTCTATTCGATTAAAATAATGGATTTGATTGGCTTCTGTTATTGCGGTAAATTAATTTTCACTGTTAAATTAACATTTGAGCCTACAAGAGGCCATAAAAAAACAGGTGTTATGTTACTAAGGAGTGTAATTAATACTGCCAAAATTCCGCAATGTTTGGAGTTTTCAAATAACTTCTCCCGCTCTGGGTGGAGCAGGCGGACGTGTCAGACTTTTACTGACTAAAACCCACCCATGTTCCTTCAGTTGCCTGTGTGCCAGGGGCCACGGTATCTCTTTCGAACAACCCGCACCCCCAGCAGGCATCCCCTCCGAGTGGGTTCCCGCATTGTCGTTGCGGGGGGGCTCAGTAACCGTGAATTCCGGCCACGGTGAAGCCAAGAGGAACCCAAAGGTGGGGCCGCTCGTCAGGGCTTTTGCCTTCAAGCCATTGACGTAGCGGCCAAAAATTAGGTTGCGGTGAGGTGCACCGCAACTGAGGTGGGCCGCGATGTCGAATGGGAGGCATCGCGGCTGAGGGTTACGGGCTGCGGTAGAGGAGGAGTGCCGGTGCTTCTGAGCAGCGCTCTTCCCTTCCGTGGCCTGGACGGCGCCGCCACCGTTTGATGGCGGACGCGGAGTGTCGGTATAGCGTCGGCCGCTCTCCCTATCCCCTGCGGCCGAAAAGTGGTAGACGGGACGGCGCGTTGTGTTCCACACGCGCGCCGTCAAAGATGTCAGCAACCACAGGTCGGGTCCGCAAGGGCCGATGCCTGCCAGGGGTGCGGGTTTGTTCGAAAGAGATACCACAGCCCCTGGCATACGGGCTACTGAGGGAACACGGGTGGGTTTTAGTCAGTAAAAGTCTGCCACGCCCTCCTGCTCTACTCAGCAGGAGAAGTCATTTGATGATTTCCCACCCAAAAAAAAAACCCCTAGCAGGCATCGGCCCTTACCGACCTCGACCCAGGTTTGGTCCTTACCAAACAGCGAGCTACCTATTACTCGCCGTCCGCAAGCCCGCGCCTATGGTGGCCGGGAATCAGCCTGGGATTCCCGACGCCCAGGGGGTCTCCTGCGGCAACTAGGGCCATGGAATTAGGCTAATAGACAGAGTTGCAAAGCGCTCTGATATTGGAAAGCGTATTATGGACCTCAAATGGAGTTGGACATGACTCTTGGCAAGGCTTAGTGATGACAAGTGAAGTAAGGCTGTGGCGTCCAAGTCCTGGAAGATGAGAAGTCGGTCGTCCGGAGGCGAGATGGGCGGCCGGCAATTGTTTTCGTCACCGTCGTGAGTAAAACCTATAAGAGGCTGGCACAGGAGCATGGGGATGATGATGATGATGAAGGGACTCCCTTTTCCACACGTAGACTCCCATTTTGTCCGTTGTGCGTGGGGATTATGGCTAACAAAGTCAGCCTAGCTCCACCCAAATGCACAGAAGCTTCCTGGGAACTTCACATGCTTTGCGGAGCGACCTCAGTGTTCCGAGGATTTCTTCACGTTGAGAAGCCACGGCCTCGTATTCCAGGATAACGTGGGTGGCTGATTCCTCGGCGTCAAGGCAGCCTCTGCAAAGCCGGCTGCCTGTGGCGCCTATATTATAAAGATTTTTGTTAAAGGGGGTTATGGCAATTATTTTAAGATTGTTTCTAATCAGGCTAAGAAGTTTTTTGGTTAGTCGCGGGTGTATAATTGGTGAAGCCAATTTTGTCTGTCTACAGTCTGTTGCCCGTGACCATTTTTTTTTTTTTTTTTTTTTTTTTTTTAATCTGTTGTTATTAAGTTCGGTTGATCTTTGGCGAATCCACGCACAAAGCCACCACGAGACCATCCACGAGCGACTAGTACTCAATCGCCCGGTCCAGCATGTTAGCATGTGGACTGGTTAAATTCTTGTCCACATATTTCCCATACAAACTTCGGGAGTGTATTACTCCACTGTTTGACAAAGTACATCAAAAGTTAAATATGGTATGATTTTGTCTTATTATAAATATTTTCTGTACGGAACAGAATACTGAAATTAAAAACCATTAAAAAGTTAGGAGCCAACAAAGATTCGTTTTTCTTGCTAATTTAACCTAACTTTGGGCGTGTTTAAGTGATAAAAGAAGTGTAAAATCTCCAAAACTAAGTCTAACGACAAAGCTCAAGTATCGAAAATTTCAATTAACTTAATTGTTCATTGATTTATGCAGTGGTTTTTTCAGAAAACCCGATCTTCCGAAGGAATTTTCTTAATTTTTTACGCGCTTGTTTTACTATAACTGATCCTGCAGCTGCCTCAATAATGTTGTGCGTGTAGACTAGCGTCTAACTGCTCATCACGGGTACTATCTCTGTCGGACACGAAGCGTGGTGAGACAGCGTGGTTTTCAGCCAGGCCCACCAGTGAGTTCGAGCCCGCAACTAGATTCCCCTTAAGTTTAAAATCTTGCCATTAAATAGGCACATCTGATACATTTTTAATGAGGTTCTAACGATGTGTATTGGTGCAGGTCGCGTGATCAAGCATGCATGTGCGCACGCGATCTACGGTGCAGCGAATTTACTTTACAATTGCAATTTACATCACGAAGGGGTAGGCAGGGGGCTAGGTAAATAATATCGAAACTCCTCCATCTAACCCTTGGAATCTCTGAGGATTTCCACAAGTAAAGAAGACGCGATGCCTGGTGATTTTCAGCCAGGCCCACCAATGAGTTGGAGCCCGCCACTAGGTTCCCCTTAAAGCATGTCTCGCAAAAGTTATTAATATCGTTACTGCCCACTTTAAACCTCCTTTACTTTTACAATAGCTCTTATCAAAATAGATATATATACATAGGTTCTCTACATAGTATTAGACAAGACGCTTTTAGTGTATGTACCCATAATTTTTTTAACCACGCAAGGAACTTTAATAAGGTTTTCATTAATAGGCAGGGTCATTCTATACGTATAATACACCGACCAACACGCGGGCGAAGCCGCTGGCAAAAGCTAGTGTGGTTTAAAACAAAGTCGCATTCCGCGTCTGTTTCTATGAATACCGAGATCTTCCAAACTAGACAATGGATTTCGATGCGGTTTCCACGATCATTTAGATCATTTATACAAACAGGTCTATATGTAATGAGTCATCATCATTATCATCAGCCTATAATGTTCCCACTGCTGGGACACAGGCCTCCTCTCTGTGAGAGGGATTGGGCCGTAATCCACCATGCAGGCCCAGTGCGGGTTGGTAGATGTCACATGTCTTCCGAATTTTTTGTTCTAGAACATGCCGGTTTCCTCACGATGTTTTCCTTCACCGATTTGAGAGCCGTGGTAACGAAATAATTTACACAAAGTAAAGCGCCTGGCTGGGTTCGAACTCACGACCGACTCGTAAGTCGCGGCCGTTACCACTTGGCCACCACTGCTCCCATGTAATGAGTGCATTAATATTATAAAGACGTCTCGATGTTTTGTCAAGTTCTTAAAAACCTTGCGTGCGTGTTTTAACTAGCGATCCACAATGACGATGCACAAACGCCATAGCCCGCCTGGGATTCTGACAGCTGCATCAAACGTGCACTGCAGACAGACAATGACTATGATTACCTATAATGTGTGCCTTCAGCAACTATTACTGCGTGACTAGTTAATGTCCGAGTAGCCACGTAGTGTATGAGTGAAGCCACGCGATGCGACGGCGCGGCGGTGCGTTGCAATGTCGCACCGCTTTAATTTCGACGCATTGGTGCCGTTGGTATTACGGCGTCGCAGCGTTCCGGTTTTGGAGTGTGTCATGTCAGACTTCGAACGACGATGGAGTTCTATGAGAAATCAACAATAATGCGTTTTGCGTTGCAACGCCTGCAACTGCGTCATAGTACACACTAATCATAGTGACGTACTAAACTGACATACCCAACTCCGACACGCTTAGACGTCGCACACTGTAAGAAAATCGCAATCTAGCGGTATTTAATTCAAAATCCGAACAATGTTTTATCTACCAATTATTGGTGTCTTTTTATTCCTCACCCTCTAATAAAAACGACACCATATTTTTTTTAATGTGGGTATGTCAACATAAATATTACTAGACTTAACTGGTGGCCATGAAGTTGCTTTAACGGAGAGCAGGAGCTTATCATGGCCACTAGTTAGTCTTTACCTATGAAATTGCCGTTTTGTATGAAATAATTTAAACGAATTTTTTTCATGAATTTTTTATTTGTATTAATCGAAGTAATCACCCATGCAATCAATGCATCTTTGCCATCGCAGTGGCAGTTTATTGATGCCCTTCTTAAAGAAATCAGCTGGACGGGAGGCAACAAATTCTTCAAAGGCATTTTGTACTGCCTCTCGGGTATTAAATTTTTTTCCCGCCAAGAAGTTATCCAAATTCTGGAAAAAGTAGTAGTCTGTAGGCGCAAGGTCTGGTGAGTAGGGCGGATGACGGAGAGCTTCCAACCCCAGTTCTTGCAACTTGGAGACCGTCTGCTGTGCAGTATGAGGTCGCGCGTTGTCGTGCAGGAGCAGCGGAGACGAGCGATTGACCAATGCTGGTTGGAGATGCGCCAGCTTCTCCATCATTGTGTTCAGTTCTTCACAGTACACATCTGCAGTAATGCTCACCCCGTTTGGTAAGAAGCTGTGATGAATCACACCGGCGCTAGACCACCAAACAGTGACCATCACTTTTCTAGGGGTAAGTTTTCGTTTAGGGCATTGTTTAGGTGCTGAACCAGGATCCAACCAACTTGCTGAGCGCTTACGGTTATCAAACAGAATCCATTTTTCATCGCAGGTAACAATGCGGTTCAAAATTCCTTCATTTGTGTGTCTGTTGAGCAGTGCAAGGCACGTCTCGACGCGTACTTCGCGCTGGCGATCATTGAGTTCGTGGGGCACCCATTTGTCAAGCTTTTTTACCTTGCCAATTTGACGCAAATGGACCAATATTGTTTTGACGCTAACGTCGAAAGCTGCTGCTAATTCAGCCGTAGATTGTGTATCATCAGCTTCCACAATCGCCTTTAATTCGTCATTGTCGACCAAAGTCTTCGGACGACCGCGAGGTTCATTTTTCAGGTCGAAATTTCCAGAACGGAAGCGAGCAAACCAATAACAGGTGGTGCGTTGGTTTGTAGTGTTAGCTCCGTAAACGTCGTTGATGTTGCGTGCCGCTTGTGCTGCGTTGCTGCCACGACGGTACTCATATTCCATAATTACTCGAATTTTTAACGTATCCATGATGACGAAAAAGATTGAAATGCGATGAAAATGTAACACTAATCAATAAAGAAATGACTACTTTTAGAAAAAAAAATCCATGTTTTTAAAATAAAATTAATTTGAAATTAGAATTCTTAGCCAAACAAAAATTATTTTGATTTGAAATGGCCAGTACTGCAGAACGGCAATTTCATAGGTAAAGACCTATTATTAGAAATGTTCATATCAGAAACAAAACTGAGTCACACTCACTACGTGTTTTGCAGTGTTAATTTGTGCCAATTACGCTTACGATTACGAAGTGATTATTGGGTCAATAGTGTTATTTACTTTATTTGTCGTAGTGTTGGTATTTCATATGTAAGTACATACATATTTTGTTCGATTTATAATAGTAATTATATACTAAAATCAACCATTTCTGTTAGGACACGAAAAACATACTTCGATTTTTTTACATTTTAAATTCATTAGTCCCGAAAACATATTATATAGCATTATATAGTAAAGTATATACCATCACAGTACAGCTGATAGTTTTAACTAACAGATGCAACTCATAAATTTTGCGCTTTTTTGCGGCACCCATACATTTTTTTTTTTTCAGCATGGCTACCGAAATAACGAAATTGCAAATTATCGAAATTTGGACTTCTAACAGAGGGAGTGATCGTTTTGACGAAGTTTTTTCATTTTTTATGAATAGATATCCTCGTGTAACTTATTCTGAATATTCTAAAAATAAAATCAAGGGTTTGCTGAGAGCATTATGCCAACAAATTGAAATAAAATGGACTAAATGCCATCGTCATCGGGATAGTTTTTTAGAAAATAATATGAATTGGTTAAAAACAACTATTACTTTACCTGAAAGTGTTTTACAAGGAATTCCATCATCCTCCTCCTCAATTACTCCAGGAAGACCAGCAAAACGTTTTCAAGACTGTTGTGATAGAACACAAAAACGAAAAATCCAAACACTTATAGAGACGACCAGTCCAGAAGAAATTGCTGTGGCTAATGAATGCAATTTACGCAATGCTGGCAAACGAGATTCTGCAGCCATAGTAAGAGAATTATCGTCTGAGTCCGGTAATAGTGGGACAGTAATCAAACAGGCCCGTAAACGTCAAATTAATGATCCTGTATCTCTATCTGCAGATGAAGCTCTTGGCATGATGATAGATGCTAAATTATCTACTCACCAGTACAATATAATTCGAGAAAAGGTTACCTTCTTATGACCAAATACTGGAAGTAAAAAAACAGTGTTATCCGTTAGAAAAGACTGTCACGGAAACAACTGCAGAATGCAATCTTCAATCTTTGGTGAATCATACTATCAATCGTATATGTTTAACCCAAAGAAATGTGTTAGATTCTATTGAAATTTTAAAAGTTGGATCAAAGGAACTAACCTTCCTGATTAAGTGGGGTTGTGATGGAGCTCAACAACAAAGGTATAAACAGAAGTTCACATCAGAAAGTCAGTTTGACGAAAATCTCTTCAGCATTTCGATGGTGCCCATTCAAATGGCTTTGAATACTGAAAAGGAGAATATGGTCGTATGGCAAAACCCTGCTCCCTCGTCTACACGTTTCTGTAGACCTATTAAACTTCATTTCGCTAGGGAAACTACAGAATTAACAAAACAAGAGGTCAGCGCGATGCAACATCAAATAGATACATTATCACCTGTAGAAGTTCATATGGATGACGTTCTTATTTTTGTAAAACCGGTATTCATGCTTACTATGATTGATGGCAAAATTTGCACTGCCTTGTCGACAGTGTCCGGTTCCTCTCAAACTTGCTATATATGTGGAGCAAAGCCATCCGAAATGAATAAACCTGATGTTATTTCAAAGAAACCACTCGATACAGCTGCAATGACTTTTGGACTTTCTCCATTACATTCGTGGATAAGATTCATGGAATGTATACTGCACATTGCATATAGACTCGATATAAAAGTCTGGCAAGTTAGAGGTGATCAAAATAAAAATCTAGTCAAAAACAAGAAGGAGCAGATTCAAAGAAGATTCAGAAATGAAATGGGTTTATTGGTGGACATGCCTAATCAACAGTCGGGAAATACCAATGACGGCAACACTGCCAGACGCTTTTTTCGAGATTCCTCAAGAACAGCTCAGATAACTGGCGTGAATTCAGAACTGGTTCATCGATTTCATATAATTTTAGAATCTCTCGGATGCGGGTTTTCGATTGACGTAAATGCCTTTGATTTGTTTGTTAAAGATACCAGGGAACTGTATCTTATGGAATATTTTTGGTACAATATGCCTGTCAGTGTTCACAAAGTTCTTTTTCATGGTAAAGACGTGATATCATCATGTATACTACCAATTGGCCAGTTATCGGAAGAAGCCCAAGAGGCACTAAACAAAGACAATCGTTACTATAGAGAATTCTTTACACGAAAAACTTCGCGTGTAGATACAAATACAGATCTCCTAAATAGACTTTTAATCTCATCTGACCCCTATTTAGCAGGATTAAGGAGCATACCACGAAAAAATAGAAGTATATTGGAGCCAGAAGTTTTGTCATTGCTTTCCCTGCCCACAACGAATGAGTAATATGTTTATTTGCTGTATTTTTCAGTTTTTTAAATTTCAAAAATACACG
This sequence comes from Polymixis flavicincta, assembly GCA_949987655.1. NCBI lineage: Eukaryota > Metazoa > Arthropoda > Insecta > Lepidoptera > Noctuidae > Polymixis > Polymixis flavicincta. Next base: position 22,235,032 of record OX465188.1, on the reverse strand, counting down.
AAACAATACAAAATTATTTTATAAAACTAAAAAAACATTTAATTATAACTTATATCAATCAAATTAATTCGTTCCGTATCATAAGAATAAAATCCCGTCAGATTGCGATTTTCTTACAGTGTGCGTCGTACGAACGTCTTAGGGACTACAGTCACACTTACCTATTCAGCTTTTGTCCATAGAAAACAACGATTTTGTATAGACTCCGTTCAGCTTTCCGCGGCTGAACGGATGGGTACGCATCTCATACAAATCGTTGTTTTCTATGGAAAAAGGTGAACAGAGCTGAATGTATGAGTATGCCAGGGGCTGTGGTATCTCTTTCGATCAAACCCGCACCCCGGGCAGCTGTGTAACATGAAATCGCAAAAAAAAAAAAAACATCTGTTCCCTACATTTTGACGATTTATGCGAACATAAATGTAGGGGACAGAAGATTTTTTTTTTTCGCGATTTCAGGTTTGGTCCCATAGTAAAAGTTGTTCATAATGAGTACAATCATGTGTTTAAATGTTGGTCACTACCAGTCACCCTAATTATACAGTGTCTTAAATATATTTTTTGGCTTTAAACCGTAGATATACCTTTTATTAGAGCAACGCTGGAAGAATATAGATAGTTATGGTAGAATTCCTTCCGCAGACATTCTATTTCACAAAAGTGTCTCCACGATTTCACAAATTTATTTCGGTTGCTATTGTTTTTTTTTTTAGCATTGCGATTCAACGTGGCAATGCTACCAGTCTTCTGGGCACGTTTTCTAATGACGATGTGGACGAATACTTCGACGTCTAAGTCCTTTTGTTTTTGTATTTATTTGGATAGTTAGTTAGTAATTTAATTTTGTATTTAGTGTATATCATCATTATCAGCCTATAATGTTCCCACTGCTGGGACACAGGCCTCCTCTCGGTGAGAGGGATTGGGCCGTAATCCACCACGCGGACCCAGTGCGGGTTGGTAGATGTCACATGTCTTCGAATTTTTGGTTCTAGGACATGCTGGTTTCCTCACTATGTTTTCCTTCACCGTTTTGAGAGCAATGGTGATGAAATAATTTACACAAAGTAAAGCGCCTGTCTGGGTTCGAACTCACGACTTTTAAGTCGCGGCCGTAACCACTGGGCCACCACTGCTCTCATTAAGTGTATATAATTCGATATTTATTAAAATATTTTAATTATATATTGTAAGGAGAAACCTCTCTTATGTCAGTGACAACCCCACGTCGCCTATAAAAGCAAGGCGCTGGGGGTAGAACGCCCTTTTTGCTGCTCTGCGCTCGGACTGGACGGACGTGTAAATCTTCAGCTAGTCGTAAGGTTACGTAAGCCATTTGAATTTAGTTTAGTGCAAAAGCGATAAAGTGTTCGGTGTTTCGTTTTCGAATTTTGTTGATTGTAATTTGAGACATTGTATTAATGAAGTAAAATGGTTTTTTTGTGGTAAACTGTTATTTTTATTTGAATTTCCACTTCTGAATCTTATATCAGAAGTGGGATCAAGGACTTTTAAAGCCCACTTAGACGAAGTTTCGTAGCTAAAAATTGTTGTGAACAGAAAAACCGTTTTCTTTCGATCCTTTCAACTTTTTGCAATTACCCACTTTATCACTTTTTTTTATTCAATTGTTTGCTTCTCTGATTTGTTTGTCTGATTTGACCCTGATTCTCTTCTTGTGATAATGGGGCGAGAACGCTCGCGTACTCGTGAAAAACGGTCACATACTCGGGATAGGTCACGCGATCGCAAACGGCGTCGATCTCGTGGGTCATATGATCGCAGTAGTGGTAGATCACACCGCGATTCGAGTAGGGGTCGTCGTACTTCGCGAGATGGCTTACGTAATCGAGATCGGCATGATTCTCGTGGTCCCGAAAGGCACCGATCGCGTACTAGGGATAGGCGCGATTCGCGTAGTAGGGATCGTTCGCGTAGTAACATTGACCATAGAAAGCGCACATGTACTCCTTCGCCCCCGGTTCAAACGAGTTTTACCCACAAGAATAGCGAGGTTTTGCCAAAACCTAAGGAGCTAATAATCCCTAATACGTCAGAACGACATCGGTCTACGGAGTCTAGTGTCCCCGGTTCCGAGGTATCCTCTCTCGCTCATGCCTTAATGCAAGCAATAAAAACGATGCAACCAGCAAGGTCACAAAACTATTACGTATCGAACTTTGACCCATCTATTAACAGCATCGAGGCGTGGTGCGATGAAGTGGATCGTGCTAGAGAGGCTAACGGTTGGAGTGACCACGAATGTCTGTCTCGTGTAGCTACCTGCCTTAAGGGTGACGCTAAGGTCTGGCTAGGGGAATGGGTGACAAGCGATAGGACGTGGTCCAATTTCGTACGCGAGTTCAAACCCCTTTGCCCGAGTAAATTAGACTACGCGAATATTTTGTTCGAAGCTATGAATACTACGTCAGACAAGTATACATCTTACTCAGAATACGCCCGTCGTACCTTATTGCGTTTGAAAATAGTTCAGGGGCTAAGTGATGAATTAAGAACGCTAATCGTCATACGCGGTATAGACAATCCACAGGTGCGTGCAGCTGCTGCTAACGCAAACTTAACCCCTGACACTATTGTCTCATTCCTGTCAATTTACGCGAAACCTTCGAGGTACAACAAGGTTGTCGATCCTAAAAGGCAAGGTCAAACGAAAGCAAACCAACGTTCAGGGCCAAGACACATCTTCCAATACACAACAATCTTCGAGCAATTCTTGTACGTTCTGTAAGAGATCGGGACATACTGAGGACAAATGCTTTACCAAAGCTAAAACCGAGCAACGAAATCCGCGTAATGTAAACCTTTGCTCTTATCGATCAAATATCGCACAAAACAACGACATGACTACCGCGATAGTAGATGGAATACCTGTAGACGTACTCATTGATAGCGGAGCCCTTGATGTGTCCCTCATTTCTTCAGATATTTTGAAACATTTTACGTGTCAGCCAAAACCGAGACGTTGTGTGTTGAAAGGTTTGAGTGAGAAAGAAGTGATCGCCACGTCTTACGTCACGTTAACTGTGGAATTCAGCGACATTGCTATTGAAGTTGACATAGTAGTAGTTCCATCGTATTTTATGAACGCTCCTATCATAATTGGCACCGATGTCTTGAACCGCGAAGGCATCACTTACATTCGTACGAAAGATGAGCAGTACCTCACGCGTTCCAATAACATTAGCGCAAAAGTCAATGCCATTTGTGTGGGTGATCAGGTCAAAGTAAATACACCCCTTCAGGGCACGGAGTTGGATAGCCTTATGTCCGTCATAAACGAGTTCTCCGACTACCTAATATCAGGGACTGCTATGACCACAGTCCAAACAGGTGAGATGGAGATAAAGCTTACCAGTTACACCCCTGTCGTTTATCGGCCGTATAGACTGTCTTACTCCGAGAAACTCAAAGTTAGGAAGATTACGCAAGACCTTTTAGATAAGGGAGTGATTAGGTATTCGAAATCTGAATATGCGAGCCCTATTATACTCGTGAGTAAACGTGACGGCTCAGATAGGCTCTGTGTCGATTTTAGGGCGCTAAATCGAATTACAGTGAAAGATCGATATCCCCTTCCACTAATAGACGACCACATTGATAGGTTAGGCGCTTGTAAATTCTTCTGTAGCCTTGATATGGCTACAGGATTTCACCAAATTCGTCTTAAAGAGGAATGTATTTACTTAACTGGTTTTGTGACGCCGGAAGAACACTTTGAATACGTTAAAATGCCTTACGGATTAGCTAATTCCCCAATAGTTTACCAGCGCATTATAAATGACACCTTACGCTGCCATCTTAATGATGGAAACGTCCTAGTCTACGTCGATGACGTTCTTCTGCTAAGTAATTCTGTGTCAGAAGGGATTGAACTGTTGCGTAAAGTACTCAGGACGCTTACATCCGCCGGTTTTTCAATAAATTTGGCTAAATGTTCGTTTCTCGTCACAGAAGTAGAATATTTGGGGAGATTAGTTAGTCAAGGTCAGGTTAGGCCGAGTCCACGAAAAGTGGAAGCCCTGGTTAACACCTCGCCGCCCGAAAATGTAAAACAGGTGCGCCAACTTTTAGGTTTGGCAGGGTATTTTCGGCGGTACATAAAAGATTACTCCACTAGAACTGCTCCTATTGCTCATCTAACCCGTAAAAATGTCAAATTCAATTGGACTCCCGAATGCGAGGCTATTCGCCTCGATCTTATTAAAAAACTGACCAATGAACCGGTCCTTTCCATTTTTAACCCTAACTTTCCCACCGAAGTCCATACAGATGCCAGCAGTGCTGGATACGGTGCGGTACTTCTACAAGCTCATCCAGACTCAAAAAAGCACGTTGTGGCTTATTTCAGTAGGTCCACTCAGAGTGCCGAACGGAAGTACCACTCCTACGAGTTGGAGACCCTTGCCGTCGTCAAAGCCCTCCAAAACTTTCGACACTATCTGGTTGGGTTGAAATTTGTAGTGGTGACAGACTGTAATGCCCTTAAGGCAACCGAACGAAAGAAAGACATTTTGCCTCGAGTAGCCAGGTGGTGGATCTACCTCCAAGACTTCGATTTCTCAATCGAGTATCGAAAAGGAGTGATGTTACCCCATGCAGACTACTTAAGTCGCAACCCTGTCAGCGTCAATCAAATTTCTAGACCCAGAAATTGGGCTCAGATTGCACAGTCAGCCGACAACGAGACTCAAAACCTCATACAAAGACTTCACGATGGCAATCTCGACGCTAATCGTTATTCCATCCGAAATGGTGTCTTGTATTACAAGTACACCCCAGTAGGCCAAGTCCCACGCCTACTCTGCTATATACCTAAAGGGCACAGACTTAGTCTCTTGAGAGTATTTCACGACGAGCACGAACACATTAACGTAGAGAAGACCCTTGACCTTATCCTAAGACATTTTTGGTTCCCCGGACTCAGCCAGTTCGTTAGCAAATATATTGCTCACTGTCTCGTGTGTGTGTCACAAAAGAGAGTTCCTCGGGCTCCTTTGCAAACTATTACTTCCTGGGAAAAACCCGACACACCATTCCACACTGTTCACGTTGACGCCTTAGGCCCTCTGCCTGTATCTGAGGGGTACAAATTTGTTTTACTCATCGTCGACGCTTTTACCAAATATACCCTCCTCTATCCGATTTGTCGACAAGACGCTGGCGAGCTAAAACGCGTCGTTTCCCAGGCTATTTCCTTGTTTGGAGTGCCTAAGCTTATGGTCAGTGACAAGGGACGAATGTTCGAGTCTAGGGAGTTCGTGACTTGGATAAATGAACTCGGTTGTAACCTGCATTACATAACGCCGGAAATGCACCAGGCAAACGGCCAAGCTGAGCGTTACATGCGTACCGTCCTCAACATGCTACGTATCCAGTTGAACTACAAGAACGTACCCTGGTCAGAAACGTTGTGGAAACTTCAGTTGGTATTAAACGTCACGAGACAGAAGACTACGCAAGTATCACCATTGAATCTTCTGATTGGCACTGAATCGACAACTCCTGTGGTTCGAGCTCTGGTGCGCGATATAGCTGTCGAAGGATCGACACCGAACAGAGAGGCCGTACGTGAAGTAACCAGAAGCAGGGTCCGTGAACTATTAAGGAATAATCAAGCTAGACAGGACGAACAGGTCAACCAACGGCGACATCCACCGCGCCAATTTAACGTTGGTGACTGCGTGTTTGTAATAAAATTTTCCCAGTCAACTGGCAAACTTGACTCCGGAATGCGTGGTCCGTATAAGGTGGTAGAAGCACTGCCTAGTGGACGCTATACACTGCGTTTGCTCAGCGGTAGCTATGGTAAAACTACGCAGGCTGCTGCCCAGTACATGGTGCCGTGGCGCGGCGAGTGGTGCCCAGAAACGTGTGCCGCATTATTTGAGAGTAAGTAAATCACTGTTGTTTGATTTACAAAGCTGGCATTGTGTTTGTTTTAATTTACAGACGAGAGTGATGTTGGAGCTGCCGCGTTGTACTGTGGTGCCACCAGTAGCAAGCGTGTGTGTGTCGCGTCGTGTTGGCACTATTTGCTGAGTCTCGGGTGGCCGTATAAATTTGGCCATGTGCGGTTAATTTGTGGTTTCACACGTATGAATATCGTCTGCATATTGAAAGAACTCGTGCGTATGAATACGGTCTGCGTATCGAGTGGGCTCGTACGCATGGTTGTGATCAGTGTATGGGTCAGCTTACACGTATGAATACGGTCTGCGTGTTAAGCGGCTTACACGTATGAATACGGTCTGCGTGTTAAGCGGTTTGCACGTATGAATACGGTCTGCGTGACAAGCGGGTCTGCGGGTTGTCAGACCATGTTACAGGTGGCGAAAGCTGAACGCTGGTCGCGGTCGCGGTCGCCGTCAGCAAGACAACAGCGAAGAAACCGCCACTTGCATGCTGGACACATACAGGACAATGCCTTGGTTTTGTTTTTGGTTTGAGAAAGATGAATGTGTGTGTCTATTCAAACTTATGAACTATTTGAGAGAACGATAAATGAATTAGTTGGCTGAAGACGAACGGAACTTTGTGAGAGGCTGAACGCTTTTACACAAATTGCTTGGGTAGCTGCTAATAACATTTTGTTTGCAGATGAAGATACTGATGACGACTGTGAACAAACGGCGTCTTCTGTTGCGGTCGACCCGTCGCCTCGGCCAGTGGGCGAAGGAGAGGTCGAGTTGCCGACCTCACCCATCGCGGGTCCTAGCGGGGCCACTCCAAGAGTTTGTATCGAGGACGACACCTCATCAGGAGAGGCCGTGTAAGGAGAAACCTCTCTTATGTCAGTGACAACCCCACGTCGCCTATAAAAGCAAGGCGCTGGGGGTAGAACGCCCTTTTTGCTGCTCTGCGCTCGGACTGGACGGACGTGTGAATCTTCAGCTAGTCGTAAGGTTACGTAAGCCATTTGAATTTAGTTTAGTGCAAAAGCGATAAAGTGTTCGGTGTTTCGTTTTCGAATTTTGTTGATTGTAATTTGAGACATTGTATTAATGAAGTAAAATGGTTTTTTTGTGGTAAACTGTTATTTTTATTTGAATTTCCACTTCTGAATCTTATAATATATTTATAATAATCAAAATATTTTGTTTGTGAAATAAAATATTTTGATTTGATTTGATTTGATTAAAGAGTATATTATGATATTTTCGGTTGCTCGCACATATTGCACCTACGGTATTACGTACCTCGTTTTAATTTTCCGAGGTCAGGTCGTACCCCGTGTATTGAATTATCTCTTGCCAGGTACGAAGCTACGCTGCTATCAAATTGACTTAAAACTGAGACGGTACAATTATCAAACGGGTAGCACCACTTTCACATAATAAATTGTTAATTAATTTAATTTACATAAATTATCTTTTACATCTTACACTTAGAATTCATGACAAATCGAAAGATTTTGTTCAGATTTGCCAAATTACCATCTAGTAACTGACCAGTGATAGAGATACCCATATTTAGTTAGTGCCTACTGGAAGTATACACGATTAAGCAATGAAAATAACCCTAACTTTATTCTGCTTTCGCTCCATTACCCTTAATTTTATGTTACCCTTTTAAAGGAAAACGTAAGGAAGGTCCCGATTCCAGAGAAGCAAACCCACGACTATTCACGGGTCACTTGCCTTGAATAAATAATAGGAACGTTTAGTCCACGATCGATAGAACCACTTCAAGCGACGGAATTAGCTCCTTGAAGGAATGTTTTCCTGGTACTTCACAGGATTCGAAAGTATTTCGGGTATAATGCTCCTGTTTAGCCGCTGGATTTGGGCATTCTTGCAAAGGGTCATGAGGGGAACATTGGGCATTACACTTTCTTTCAATAACATTTTCTTTTCGTTACGAAGATAATCTTTAAAGGAACATACTTTTCACAAATTACCTGTTGCTGCATAAGATATTCTTTATCCAAAATTTACACTTTAGTTAAGTAATCAGATGGGTTAGCCATCTATACTATTAATAATATAATTATAATCTAAACTAATATTATAAAGAGCCTCCGAAAATCTGGAACCTATTTGAAAAAATATTTCACTGTTGGGAAGCTACACTATCCCAGGATGACATAGGCTATATTTTATCCCCGTATTCCCACGGGAACGGGAACTACGCAGGTGAAACCGAGGAGCGCTGCTCGTTGTTCATAAGTTTGTCAAGGATCAAATTATAAATCTGAATGCTTTTTATCCCTTTAAGGACGCTTAAGGGAAAAGAAATGGGTCTTTCCTATCGCACAAAAGATAAACTTTCCTTTTTTAAGAGTCTCATAAAAACGACCAATCTAAGATCTCGGGTTATGAATGTAACATTCTAGTTATCTGCTTTCGGTCATCTTTAAATTTTAACTAGCAACCCGTAATAGCGATAAAACTTTCACATTTCTGCGTGATAAAACTTATGCCTATCGGAAAAAAATATGACTAAGTGATGGTGGAAACTGCATCAAAATCCGTTGTGTAATTTAGAAGAACAACGGGGTCACACAGACACACACGAAAAATCACTTTAATTCTTTTTATGTATAGTATACAGATCTAGAACATACAGAAGTGCGGATCTTATAGCTCCTTATTGCAATAAAATGTCTATATCAATAAAACACAATGCAATATTACACATGAAACATTTTAGTGTGGCTATAAAGTAATGTTATGATACTTTCTTTAAATCGACCGTATGTACTGCCATTAAGATAGTGGTCACTGCCGAATAAAATGCTGTCTACACATGACGAATCATTTTTTTTTATACACATTCTGTGGAAAAAACTGTCTACCTATGACGGATCATTTCGATAGTTCCCTTGAAGCATAGGCAGGCATCTCTGTTACACGATGAGTTCGAAATAATAAGACTGAAAACGAAACGTGTGAGAAAGTTCCTTACGCTTTTCCTTTAACTTTGAGTGTAACGTCTTTAAAATACTCCAAACTTTATTTTGACCTCACTATTGGCTTTAGCACCCTCAAAAACCATGAAAATGATCACTCTCTCTCTGTCTCTTTCTATTATATGCATTTAAAACTTGCAAGGAGGTGGAATAACGGTTTTTCGTTACGCAAGAACTACGTTGAAAACAAAAAAAAACGATAGCCTGTGTTTCATTATGGACTAAGCATACTACGCAAGAAAGCACATTCATAAAATATTACGAACACACAAGCCAGCCAACGCCAAGCCACTATAATTACAATGGTCATGAAAGAGTATCCACGCAATCACTCTCTGTGGCTCGCTGGGAACTCGTTAAACTGTCTTAAAAGCCACTGCGACATTAATCACAAAAGAAAATGGGAGAGAGCGAAGTATGGCCGTTAATTTGACATTACAGTGCTAGTTGACAAGGTCATGTAGCAGAGCTTGCTTGTCTGATGGAAGACAACTGTGTGCAGACCGACAGACGTGCAGGCCTAGACAAAACACATTTCTGTTAGCGTTGACGCCAAACGCTACGCCAAAATGTATGGGAATGACATTACTTGCGGAAAGGACACGACGTAATCTTTCCGCAGGTAATGCATTCCCATACATTTTGACGTAGCGTTTGGCGTGAAAGCTAACCGAAATGTATTTTGTCTCTAGGCCCTGACCCGCGCAATGCGAGTTATTAACGAACTTTGCTTGAAGATTGATTATTTACATGCCATTTGAGTGAATTCGCAAAAATACTGTTGTTTATTTTATGTTTTAATCATTGTAGATTAGACTATATGTTGTTGTTGTTTTTTTTATTTTGTGTTTTTTTACGTTTTTCATAGTTTTAAATTGGAAGTAGGTTAACTGTAAGACCGCGCTATCGCATTAGGTATACACCTGTAATTATGGTTGTAAGGGAGATTTTAATTAATAAATAAATAAAACCTTTTCGTAGCTTCTCTTAGAATATTCGAGTGTATTACTGTTAAAAGATCCTTCATCACATCACTTTATTTTGAGATTCCATACACATAATGATGCAAACTGAACACAGTAAAACAAATTGTCCGGTTCTTCTAAGCATACAATACATCACCACATAATTTATGAGCTCCTAGTACCCTATTTACACAACGATAACCTGGCTCAAAATCAGTACTCTTTAGGGACCGTACCCAAAGGGTGCCAGTGGACCCTATTACTAAGGCTCTGCTGTTCGTCCGTCCGTTTGTCTGTCACAGGTCTGTATCTTATGAACCCTAAAAGGTAGACACTGAAATTTTCACAGATTATTTAGTACTACGGGCGCTATCAATAACAACCAGTTTAATAAAAATACAAGAAATGTGTTTTTTCGGCGTATTTTCTACAGTATTAAAAAAGGTAGTTGTATTTTTATTCAAAACTAGCTGACCCGACAGACGTTGTCGCGTCTTAGCTATGAATATTGAATTGGCATTAGCTATACAAACCTTGTCCTGACAATAAGGAGCACAAAAACTTTTTTCAAAAAAAATAACAACCGACTTCCAAAAAAACCTACCCCACACCAATTCGAAATTTCATCATCCTTGGCATCAAAACAATGCATATTTATGCGATACTCGTAGCAACATTCGCGGCTGATTTGCTGTAATTTTTTGAAGAGTTCCGTTGTCTGTCTCCGAAACGCATCATCAGATCTATATGGAATTCAATGGGACGATGATTTCGGAGTAAACTTCTTTCGAACAAAAAAATAATTTTGCAAATCCGTCTAAATACGACGGAGTTATGCCCGAACATACTTAAAAAAAAAGAAATATAAACATGTCGAATTGATAACCCCCTGCTTTTTGAAGTCGGTTAAAAAAAAGAATCATCCAATTTGGTGCAATCGTTCGGAAGTTATGCGCGTACATACATTTCGGCGATTCATTTTTATATATAGATATAAAAGTTTGTATGTTTACATATATTTGAATATTTGTTTCTCACTCACGCTAAACCATCTAAACGAATTTGGATGAAGTTTGGCTCACAGATAGATGAACGCATAGGATACATTTTATCCCGGTAGTAGGCTCCCATGAGGTAGTTTTCGACCTCCACGCGAGCAAAGCCGCCGGCAATAAATAGCTAGTGTTAAATATAGTAAGTACGGTGGTACGCAGAACCCTCCGCTTGCGAGTCTGTATCGCACTTCACCGCATGGCGTTTGTTTAAATTCATTTTCATGGCTTCACCCTTATTGGAGCTACACGTTGTGAAACAAACAGAGATATGAATCGGTGGGTAAAACACATGAGTAAAGTACATCATTTGTAGCAGAACTGGCGGAGTTTTCACCCGGGTTTTATAAACTGCTGAAAATGTAGCCTATTTCTTCAAATCGTGTCGGACGTGACGAGTTTTATTATAACTCATGTATAAAGCAAAACTTTTTTACCACTCAAGATTTCGTCCACATTGTCTATTGAAGCCGACATAGACAACTGTACTATAATAATATCTACGTTAACATCCGGGAAGTCGTGATCGAAGGTCCAATAAACTAACTTCCACTACTGACGATGTAACATAGTATAATAATAGTCCTACTTAATATACGAGTAAATGTGAAAGTTTGTATGTCTAGATGTTTGTATGTTTGCTACTCAATCACACAAAAATGGCTGGACGGATTTGGACGAAATTTGGCACACAGACAGTTTGAAACGTGGAATAACACATAGGCCACTTGTTATCCTGACAGTACGTTCCCGTGGGATTATTTTCACCCTCCACGCGAACGAAGCCACTGGCAAGAGCTAGTATTGTATGATTTTATTAAATAATTATTATAATTTCATTGAAAAAACAAAATACAAAATGTTTCTAGTTCCCGCAGAAGGACATCAACTGAGAACGTAACAGTCTCCGAGTTTTACGAGTTACGCAACGTTTAACAGTACATTTAATTTCTATTATTCTTTACAACTCCGTCTGAGTATGTGAGTTGTTTTCTTTTGTTGGCTCAAACGGTTTAAAGGGTATCTTTGAGCTAATAATAATGGAAGAAAAACAGTGTTCCGTCTAGATTGTTTTTTTTTTACGTGTTATCTTTTAATTGTTTATTTTAAAGACCCCAGGTCTTAGGCCCTTTGTACACACACTTTATCTTGCCGTGAAAACCTATGGTTAATATGTCGTGTGTAGGGACAGGGGACAGTCGTTCTTTTTTTGGGTGGGATATCATCAAATAACATCTCCCGCTCTGGGTGGAGCAGGAGGGCGTGTCAGACTTTTACTGACTAAATATATTAGGTATATTCTCACAAAATACATTGAAAATCCTCACGAAAAAATATCTTTGCAGTAACTTAATTTTGCACTAGTTAGTTCCTTTGAACTTGGTCTCATAAATAATATTTTCTCTTACAAAACGACTTCCTGCTACCAGGGTAGCATAAAAGCCAGGAGTTGTTAGCATACAAATGAGTGTAATCTGTGTTTCGTTGCAGGAACCGCATAGAGAGAACTGCGTCCAAACGATGGCGGGGTTCCGTACGAAGAGTCGTGTCTGCTGCTGTTTGTAAGTTACCTTTTATTTATGTGTTAAAACTGAAGAAACTAACTAAATGAAAGAATAAATTAAAAAAAAAATGTTTATGTTCTAGTTCAAACGTCAAGTTTACTTAACCCTTAATATCTATAGTTGTTTAGAGTCCAGTAACGACCGCCCTACATGCTACTGTTATAATTTGTCAATGTTAAACACGATGACGTTGACTTTAATTATTATAGCTAGACATTCGTGCTATTGTTTCTGTTATGCTAACATAATTAGTTTTCTGATTAAAAAAAACACGTGGTCTCCACGACCGTACCGATCGTACTATTTAAATTTCTATAACTTGTAATTGACATTTCATAAGAGACAGAAAACATTTATTATCCAAAAAAATATAGTTTTCAAAGGCTTATCAGCCAGCAGCGGTTCGCTAGCGAAAATTATTCTAAACCTTATTCTCTCTCTCATTCGTTAATATAGTCACAAAGGACCGTGGTGTGGGAAACATCGTCCAATGCAGGTTGTGCCGCCTAGTGAGATCCGGCCTTAAAACAAAAAAAATACTTTTTAGTAAAAAAATTAAACCGCCGAAAAACCGAAAAGTAAAAAATAATAAACTTGCTTTGTCCAACCCCAATAACTAAGTACGAAAGGCGGTGACATATAATTAAATACATATCCAAAGTCACCAACTTCCCCCCCGAGTGGGTTCCCGCATTGTCGTTGCGGGGGGGCTCAGTAACCGTGGATTCCGGCCACGGTGAAGCCAAGAGGAAACCAAAGGTGGGGCCGCTCGTCAGGGCTTTTGCCTCAAAGCCGACGACGTAGCGGCCAAAAAGTAGGTTGCGGTGAGGTGCACCGCAACTGAGGTGGGCCGCGATGTCGAATGGGAGGCATCGCGGCTGAGGGTTACGGGCTGCGGTAGAGGAGGAGTGCCGGTGCTTCTGAGCAGCGCTCTTCCCTTCCGTGGCCTGGACGGGGCCGCCACCGTTTGATGGCGGACGCGGTGGGGCCGCAGGGGAAGAGGAGTGTCGGTATAGCGTCAGCCGCTCTCCCTATCCCCTGCGGCCGAAAAGTGGTAGACGGGACGGCGCGCTGTGTTCCACACGCGCGCCGTCAAAGATGTCAGCGACCACTGGTGGGGTCCGCAAGGGCCGATGCCTGCCAGGGGTGCGGGTTTGTTCGAAAGAGATACCACAGCCCCTGGCATACGGGCTACTGAGGGAACACGGGTGGGTTTTAGTCAGTAAAAGTCTGACACGCCCTCCTGCTCTACTCAGCAGGAGAAGTCATTTGATGATTTCCCACCCAAAAAAAAAAAAAAAAAAAAAAAAAAAGTCACCAACTTCCGAACTTAGTTATTGGGGTTGGTTTTTCGGCGGTTTAATTTTTTATTAAAAAGTTTTTATTTTATTTATAATTTTTTGTGGCTATAATCTACTAATTACTACATGCTTAATTTTTGATTAGTTTTTGTACTACACAACTCGGTATTAAAATCTGTGAGTAAACAATCAATCTCTCTTAGGGTTGGAATTTTTCATCTAAATTTATATGGGACCAACTTCGGGGTATACCCTTTCCAATAAAAAAAGAATTATCGAAATCGGACTACTCTGGAAAAAGTTATGCGTGGTCATACATAAAAATAAAAAAAATATTCGCGTCGAATTGAGTAACCTCCTCCGTTTTTTCGTCGGTTAAAAAAAATACTATAAAGTTCCGATGATTGATTCTACGCGTAGTGGATTCGTAATGTGCTACGCCATTGTGGCTGGCGTAGCGCGTAACCGTACTCACATTGCTACGCCTTAGTAATACCTTTTGATGCCAAACTTTGTAATTTCTAGATTTGTGCTTAGTCTTGTTTCTTGAAACTGCATTAACAAATAGAAATAACGATATATATTTTCGACGGTTAACACTTTAAGTGACACTAAGCGCCCATAGGTAAAACTTCTACTGGATCTCGTTCAGTGTCCTTCAGCCAATTTAAAAGCTGATATGAAAGATTAAAAGTATTTTCTATATAAAACTAGAAATATATTTCCAAGAAAAAACGTAACTTTACATTGTTGCTTTATTAGTTTACATTGTTCATATTTCATTTTAGTTTGAAATTACTCTACTATAATTTGTAGCAAAGTTGAAAAGGTCCATTTTGTCGGCTTACGCGAACATAAATTTATGGAGAAGCAGATTTTGGAACGAATTCCTCTAACACGGGTTGCGGTAGGAGTAAACTGGTAGAAATCGTCGCATAACTGAAAAGCGTTACTCTCCTTCCATACGACTTTCTCTCTCTTTGTCACATTCTATTATAATGTATATCATACAAAATGACAGATAATAGTTTTCATGATTTTCGAGGGTGCTAAAGCCGATAGTGAGGTCAAAATAGAAATCCAAGATGGCGGCTGGGAATTTCATTTTTTTATCATGGGTACTCGTTTTCATTGTTTATTAGGTCTCTGATAACGTAAATAGAGTTAAATGAAAGAATCTCTGATCTTTAATTATCTAATCAAGAACATTTGTTAAAGACGAAGGTTGCCCAATTGCAGACGTTTCTTGTTTTTCCAATTTCACGTTTGGTCCTGCTGGGGAGCGTTGCTGTTGCGCCACTTCTTCTTCCCAGCTAAAGCACTAGGAAGTGTCCTAGTGCTTTAGCCGGGAAGAAGAAGTGGTGCAGGGCGGGCGTTTTAGGGGACTGTCTCATTTAATTTTGACGTTCAAAAAATGCTAACTGTCAGCCTAGTGTGAATTAATGACTTTTCATTTTGATTTTAAACATAAATTGTTCAAAATTATAAGAACTTTATGAGCTTTTCATATTTTTTTTTATATAACTCTTATAGTATGTTTCACACATTCTTCTTTCGACTTCAAAAAGGTGGGATTCACCAATTTTTCCAGATATCTAAACGTGATTCTTTTTTTATTTACGAATGATAGATCCCACGAATTAACTTTCAAAAAGTTTTTATCCGAAAAAGATCTTGCCAATACATTATTTAAGCACAACAACACATCTTGGCTATTTATTATACGCCGCACGTCGTCATCATCTGGCGAATCGGTAATCGAAAGTAGATTTAACAGCCATCTTTATATAAAGCGGACCGTGACTTGAAAACCATTGGAAAGTACGTAAGAATACGAATTAAACTAAATACACATAACATATAAAGTAAATAAACTGAAATGACTTCCATCATTTGTGAAAATGGCTTAATTGTCTCTAAAATTAAGACAAATCGGAACTCTGGTCCTTCGAGCCGGATTCAAATCAGAGCGACCTATTTTAGGTATGATATGTCTTATTTCTGCTCCCATAAAGATGGTGAATGTCTCACATTTATTGGTGAATGATAACTTTTTAGTACCTTATTTAAAGCTTGCGTATTTTGTTTAGTGAATCAGTGTCATTTCTAAATCGAAGTCTATCCATTTTTGTTGGTGAAATCCCCAGTTCCTAAATTCCGTGAGGTTAATATCTCCTGTGAAACCACATAGCAACCTATATGAGTCGTTGTGGCTATACTGATGAACCAATCAACAGCTAACACCGTTGGACACTGCAACGAAATTGAACCAAAATGAAACACTAGCAAATTGCAAAACTCATTCAAGCATATCACTCTAGCGACCCGAATTCAGTCTGTTTCCGTACCATGTGTTGCTGTGTATGACATTCTAATGTCGGTAATGTGGTTATAAAACATTATTGTACTGAATTAAATCAGAAGGCCAATTCTCATACTTCAAAATGTTCAAATTCAAGTCGTAATTAGGGAAAGCAATCTCGTTTTTTTTAGCGAGATTGATCTCGGACGAATAAAGGGCGAGATCTCGCGAGTTTAACGAGATTGCACTCGAGCATAAAAACGTCTTATTCGAAGCGCGGACTGACACGGACGGAGTTGCGATCTGTCGGTTTCGTTCGGTGGGCGAGAGGCAGCGCGCGGCGGCCTGGGGTAGCGGTCACGGTAAAAGAGAAGTTTTTTTTTTTTTAAATTGGAGTTTATCTACTTAAAATTCTACTAAAAAATTATAGACAGAGACGTAAAACAATGTTTGATGCATAAAAGTCTGTTGAAAAATTTCGTGAAAATAAACGTTTATCTTTTAATACTTATAATTTTTATTATTTTTTCCTAATTTATTCAAATATTGTGATTATTTGCAAAAAAAAACACAAAACTGCCAATCTCGCGAGATCTCGAAATTAGCGAGATCTCGCAGTATTGTTATTCATAAACTCGCGGGATCTCGCTTGAGCCCCAATCTCGCGAGATTTGCATTCCCTAGTCGTAATCTCTTCTCAGCAACAGTCAATGTTAAAAACTTGTCAAAAAGATTGGTCAGAAAAAAGCCATGCCATACCAGCTATGCCATACCGTGATAAAAAGATAAGACATTCAGGAATTTTTATCGGGGCTAGCAAATCAATAGATTTGTGACAAAACTACTGATGTTACCAACTAGAACCTATGACGTAGCTAATATCAAAATATGTCATTGTTCATGTCACTTCAGTGCAAGTGCGTTCAACAGACTCTTTTGTATGATGTTCCCTTCAAGCCGGAGCACAACAATGTTTTGCAGTATTAACCTTTTGAGGTATAAACTCGTGGCTTTTTAAACGGTTTTTTATTACCTAATATTGCGGATTTCACGTTTCATTTTACCCTCCTTCGGCATACATTAAGCATACATATTATCGCCTATAACAATCGAATCTTATAATCGAATTTCCACCCACTGCTCGCAAACCGATCGATTTTAAAATTCGAATACACATGTAGGTTAGATGATAATACAATATCATGGCGATACCTAAAGGTATTACCTGTAACCAACCTTATCAATTCTTCTCAATTACGCCGAGGGCGGTCCAATCCTTATAAAGCTAGCCCAAATTAATATTAAAATCACAAAACAATAGGTAATCCACACAAAAAGAGAGACAAAAGTCTCACCAAGGTCAGCAATGTTCAGGAAATATGTTAACAAATACAGCAAAAACGGACAAAAGCCGACAATCTGCATCCGCAACGACTGTCCCGAATTTCTAAATGTTTCCGGATGATAATATAAACAGTGCTTTTTGCATTCCCTGCTTTCCTAGTCCATCCGTTACTGAATTTCTATTTGATTTTGCAATTCAAATTAGATCGTTTGAATTGTGTTGGGTTTTTCTTGATATGTAGAATGCTTTTAGATACTTGTTTTTTGTCCTTGTGATTGTCGGTCCCTACTGAAAGCGAATATGATGGGGAATGATCATTATTCCTTTTGATATTTGTACATCTATTTGTATCACAAATCTGAATCGTGCTGACAGGCAAAGAAACCTATGAATATTATCTAGGAAGACCAACTTTTTGGAATTTGCAAAGGTGTAATCATAAGTTTATTGTTTTTCCAGATAACCTATCCTGCTTCACCCACGGCTGCAGCACCGGCTGGGTGTCAGGGGTACTAGGGAATGAGGCACTTACAGGAGGTGCGTGGTTAGCTGCACTACCCTGTCTGGTCGCGTTGCCAGCGGCGCCTTTCTTTGCAGTGCTAGCTGATGCGAGAGGCCGCAAAGCTGGGGCATTTTGTATCTGCGTTAGCTTTATTGTGAGTACTGGTAACTTTTAGTACATTCATTGATATCATGTTTTCTAACTAGACGACCCGTAATCTCGGGCAAACGTAACACAGAAAATTTACACTGTTTACTTGAAGCCACGTAAAAATTGTGGGACAACTGCTGGAGTTAGCCTGAAAGATTTGACCACAGCTCTCTACCATAGAAACTGCAAGGCGTTATCCTAGCAGTAACATGAAACGGTTGGACAGTAAAACAAAATTTATTATTCGATTTCATAGAAACTGATGAACATGACAAAAATTTGGTACTTATATTCTGTTCAAGTAATCAGGATGTAACAATATAAAATGGAACCTCTGATACTGAAAATATCCACGCTGTTCCAGCTAAGCTGGTCGCTAGCAGCCTGGTGTGGTCCCCGAGGAGTATGGGCAGCCAGAGTAGCAGCAGGGGCAGGAGGTGCAGGCGCACTAGCATTAGCACCACTTTACTGCGCGGAAATAGCTCCAAGGACCAGAGGATTAGCAGCGATGCCAGCGTTGGCTTGCAGGTAATCGACATACTATGCTAATAAATTAAGAATCGGATTTATATACCTTTTTTGGGCATTGTCATTGTTGGGTATAAAGTACATTCATCTAGCTCAAGACAATATCAGAGTAACGAACTAGTTTCTACCAGGATAAAATGAAGTGATGGACTTAGCAATTTCTTTTTAACACCAAAACTAAAACAACATCCGATCACGTTCCAGTTGCGGCATTCTGTTCGCGTACGCAGCTGGCGGTGTTCTGTCAGCACATGCGCTGTCTTTATCAATGGCAGTGCCACCTGCTGTGCTCCTGGTGTCACTCATCTGGCTGCCGGAGACACCATCGTTCCTCATCAGCATTGGGAAAATACAGGTTTGTCAAAAGAGATTTCAAAGGCACTACAAACTTAAGTTTTCCATTTCCACAATGAAAAATTCATAACTGGCAATATTACTCTCTCTTTCTCTCTCTCATTTATACTATAACGAGCATCCTAATTGTGTGACTCACGATTCATCATAATCTGTTTCGTTTTGAAACAGATTGTTAAACCATTGCTTCATATGTTCGAAATATGTGTCTGTTCATCAACGTAAATAACGCAATGAATACTGTTGAACTGTCAAATTGAAACCGAATATGATTAATCGTGAGTTACGCAATTAGGGTGCTGATCCTGCCCTGAATTTATCTTGTTCTAAACATTATGGCACGCTTACATCAACCATCACTCAATACATTTATCGGTAAACGTATTTAAAACATACGTATACATTTGGCTCTGTGATCTTCAAACAATTTACAAAAACAGAACCAGGTAACCAGAGGCCTAAGAGAGAAATAAAATTGAGATATAATTGTTATGAAATAGTAAATATTGGCATGAATTCGAGCAACTAAATAAATACGGTTTCCATAAAACATATTTGTCATAACTATCGTGCAATGCTACTCCAGGATGCAGCTAAAATAATGTGCTGGTTCGACGGTTCCGATTTCCGAGAAGACTTAACAGACGTGATAGAGCAGCAAGAAGTAAAGATCAGGACTTCCGACTGCTACGGGAGACGTGAGCCCGTCCGTCGCCAGGACTCGGACACCTTCCAGCCGATGCTGAAGAGAAGTAGTGGACTGGACTCAAACTCAGAGAAGAAGAGGGAGCAGTCGGCTTGTAAAGAGCTGTGTAAGTTGCAAATGGTTTTGAGACACTCACAAAACATAATCAATTAAGAATCTATTTTTACTTGCAGGGAAATCAAGAGAGTTTAGCGATATGATTACAATTATTAACCATGTAACACAGACAGTTATAAAATATGTCAATGGCTATTTGTTCCGGAGCTCTAAGCACTTTGGTCTTATTACCTTTCCAGCAGGCTTAGCATGATGCTTTCTATTTCTACGAAGAATAGACAGTGGTTTTTCTATACAAAGACACATTTCGTTTCTCCATTTTTGACATCGCACCGTAGATATCCTTTTACAATCAGTCATTTTGTCTTTCGTTTCTAACGATCTTTCAAATCAAATCAAAATATTTTTATTTCATATAAACCTGCATGGGCAATTATGAAACGTCAGAAGCTAGGTGCACGGTTCCATGCTGTTAATGAGGTACCATGGAAACGACATGTGCAGAAGGAATTAATGCCAAACTTCCCTGTCTTCAACGTAGTCTTTTTATCTTATAATATGCTTTTTGATAAGGACACGTTTGATGTGCGTTTTAAACTTTCCATCGCTAAGTTCTGTAACTGACTTTGGCAACTTGATAAAGAAGCGGATACTGTTGATTAGAAATGACTTGCTAGTTTTAGTCAATCTAAATTTTGGAATCACAATTTCATCTTTACTACGTGTATTCTGATTATTGAAATCGCATCGTTTTTTGAAAAGGCTTATGTTTTTGCGAACATACAAGATATTTTCTAGGATATAAAGAAACGGCAGAGTTAGAATATCAATTTCGCTGAATTTGTTTCAAAGAGACTCGCGAGGCCCCATTTTATAGGTTGCGCGGATTGCCCTCTTTTGTAATATGAAAATTGAATCTACGAGCTACGATCAGCTGCCGATCCCCACAACAGAACACCATAAGACATAATACTGTGAAAATAAGCAAAGTAAACTAAGCTAGCTGTGGCTACATCAGTCAACTGCCTTCAAATCAAATGATTTGATTTGATTTGATTTCTTACTGCGTAAGCAGCTGAGCTTAATCTACTCGTAGGTACTTGAAAGAGCTCTAATGTGAGCACCCCATTGCAATTTTGAATCTAAAGTAATTCCCAAAAATACGGTTTCCGAAATAGCATCTAGTTTCTTGCCATCAAATTTTAAGTTTAGACCTACTTGGGGTACATTTGGTAACGAGAACTTAAGACATTTAGTTTTGTTCGCATTGAGTAAAAGATTATTAGCGGCAAACCATTTCGAAAGAACAGCTAGACTATCATTGACTATCTTTGTCTAGGTCTTTTTAAATGTAGACTATTTCAGAAGAATATTTCTTCCCAAACTGTCAAAATCACACTAACAACAAACTTTCTACTCGACAGCCACAAAGTATATACGGTTATCTACAAAATCATGATTTGTATGGAACCCTTAACTGTGATAATTAATAGAAGAACATAGCTATATTCTCCTATTGTACATCATTTAGTTAATAGATAATCATGTCTATTCTTACGTCGACAAATCGGTGCTCGTGCTAAGCCTGCTGGTGACTAGCAAAAATTACTAATTGAAGAAATATTCCATAATGACCTAATTGAAGAAAAGTTCCCAGCATCGTCTGTAGACAGCTCCAACACAACACGTCAAATGTTTCGAAGTGCTTTTCAACCTTAGAAATATCTTGAAATGTCTCACGAGCATTAAATTTGTTATATTGTTTCAACTACCCTAATCTGCATTCCTAAGTCCGTCACCGTCGCTCTCGTCGCGCGCTGTTCTCCTGCCTGGTAGTGCTGAGTGCGGCTGCGGGCAGCGGTGCCGGCGCAGTCAACAGCTTTGCGGCTGCCGTGCTGCGACACTCCACGCATAGTGTACCGCATCTCAACCTGACGGCTTATAACTATTCTATGTATAACGGGTAAGTGCTAGCTGGTCATGGATCAAAGCACCAAGCAACTTGGTTACAAGTTGGTCCTTACTAAAGATTTACATTACGGGAGTCAACATAACACACACAAAAGTTGTAGAATCGACGTTATGGTTTTCCGAAAGCAATATATTTAGGCAAAGATAAAAAGCTAATATTATTATTATATATTTTAAAAGCTGGTTGATTTCTCAATTATTTCTTCTTTGGAGACATCCATTAGTATTATATACTCGTAGGATGAAATTGGACGTAGAACTTTTCATTAATCTTCACTTCGATCAAGAAAGAGTTACCACCTACTTTAACTGCAACGTGTTTTTATTTAGGACTGCTCCTCGTCCACTATTCGAGCCATCAGAGGCTGGCTCCATACTATGCGGCACGGCGTTAGTCCTGGGAGCCGCAGTTGCAACTGTTTCTGTAGACAAACTTGGCAGGAAGGTAAGAAAGATACTTTGATTGAAGCAAGCCTTAATGTTGTCAAAAATAATTATCTGTCTTTGGTTTATTTCAGATGCTGCTGCTCTGGTCCTGTTCTGGAATAACGTGTTGCCTCGCAATCCTGGGGGCGTACTGTGACCCCAATCTACGTCTGCATTCCTTGTATTCTCACCGCTTGTGGCCTTACAAACGTACGCACAACCTTAAAGAGAAGGGTCTGCAACTGACTGAGAACTTCACAGGCTTCAATACTAATCCAGAATGGAAGAATTATACCAATGATATTTCCAGATACAGAGATAATCTGGGTAATGATAGTGTTCCTGGAGAATGGAAAGTCCAGAATATGACGAATGGTGAAGATGTAAATATGGCAGAGGAGAATCTATGGGCACCTGTAGCTTTAATGTCAGTGGTGCTGTTTTTGTACAATATTGGATTGGGATCCGTGCCTTATGTACTTATATCCGAATTGTTTACTATCAATGTAAGTATCATTTCGAGCTCTTTGATACCTCTTAGATTTGGAAATATTGTCTTGTCTGATTAAAAACGAAATTGTTATTGACATTGACACATGATAAATATCTGCACTGATTAATGATGATTGACATACCTACATGTTCCTATTCTGACACTTTTTATTATGATTGACATTTTGACATTACTGTAAAAATGTTAATAGTCTATTTTTTGTTTCTATTTTATTTTCTTGTATTCTAATGATTTGACATTTATATTTATTAGGTAAAACATTAATAGAATTTCTGTTTCGTTTTGGTATTTAATATTATTTGCATACCCATGAGACGGTAGAATAAGGAGGACTACTTTTTAGCAAAACATCTATGTACCATTTACCCATGTTTGCAAAAATAAATGATTTTATTTGATTTGATTTAAAAAATCTTCGTATCCACAGGTAAGAAGCCTCGCATCCAGTCTCCTAATATCGTGGATGTGGCTCAGCAGCTTCTTCATCCTCCGGTACTATGGAACCATCGCCATCTCCGTAGGCCTCCACGGCACCTACTACATTTGCGCCTCCATCACGTTTCTGGGCTCCTTGTACATATTCTTCATCATACCAGAGACAAAAGGCAAGGCCCAGGAACAAATCGAAGAAGACCTTGATGGACCCCTGTTGGTGATCAACCGAAAGAGAAAGGATCGTGATCAACGATGACAGAGGTTGCCGAAGGTTTTCACAGTGTTCTCATTGTTATAAGCGTTGTGTTCATGTTGCCCTGGTAGGGTAAAGAATGCCAAGGAATTTCGCTCAAGAATGTAGCAGCGATTGCTAAACATATCGAAGTCAGAGTGTTTTGGATAATGTATAAGTTTTATAAAAGTGAATGGAGGATTTTGTTTACAACTAAGCACAATTATACCAGGTAGCAGAAAGGTGAAAAGGAATTTAAATGATCAAAGTTTTCTGAAAGATTGTAAAAAAGGAATTTGTTTCATGTACACATTTTTAGAGACTTCATATTACATATCATCATCAGCCTATAATGTTCCCACTGCTGGGACACAGGCCTCCTCTCAGTGAGAGGGATTGGGCCGTAATACCACGGGGCCCAGTGCGGGTTGGTAGATGTCACATGTCTTCGAATTTTTGTTCTAAAACATGCCGGTTTCCTCACAATGTTTTCCTTCGCCGTTTTGTATCATCCGATATTACATACACCTATTTCAGTAAAAATAGCCATTCAATGAAGTAAATTGTGAAACGGTACTAGGACATTTGGGCGCGATCAAATCGAAACTAACGCGGCCATCTTGATTTTTCAACAACTTTCACATAAGTATACCAACGGCGTCCCTCTGTCAACGTCATTAGAGTGCCAAAACATCCTTGTAGGACTGTAGTTTAGTCCCTTTCGAGCATCATCGGATTGACAGAAAATAAGCCATGAACTTGAATTTCACCTTTTTGTTACTCTGTATAGTCAGGTTTTAAGGATATCCAAAATGTTTGATGTCAAAATAGGCAACAAGGCCATTAAGTTATTTGTGACAGATAGTCTTAAACTCAGATTATAAAATAAAGGCAGATAGACCGCGCGGAACACTAATGGCCATATTCATAAACGATGATTAAAGTTAAATGATGTTTAAACGTCAAAAATGTATGGTTAAACAGACGCTACTCATTACTTAACTTTAACCAGCGTTTATGAATAAGGGGGTAAGAGTGAAGCCAAAAAACCAAATACTGAGGCTTCGTATTTTATGTACAATGCGACGCTTTAGTATTTGTTTTTTTTTTTTGTTTAGATTATAAAAAAGGCAGATAAATCGCGCATAACACCCAAGAGTCAAAAATACAAATACTAAAAAGCCTTGCATTATATACAATACGACGCTTTAGTATTTGTTTTTTTTTTTTTTTGTTTAGATTATAAAAAAGGCAGATAAATCGCGCATAACACCCAAGAGTCAAAAAAACAAATACTAAAGCCTTGCATTATATACAATACGACGCTTTATTATTTCGTTTTTTGGCTTCACTTTGGTGTTCCGCGCGGTCTATCTGCCTTGTTTTATAATCTGAGGTCTTAAATGTATTATTCGAATTGATGTATTAATGCACCAATGATATTGAAAATACAGTTAGGGAAATAAATTTTTAACCAAATTAATAAGCCGCGTTATAATAATTTACTATTGTCAAAGAATGACAGTAGTAACAAATTTTCTTGACTTTACTATGCGATCACAATAAGAATAGGGCTGGCCTTGATTGGGAGTTTACTAAGTTAGGTTTCAATGTATGTTTTTTTTTTAATATTGATACCAATTCTATAATATAATTTAGTCTGACAGCTGTCAAAATGCCTCATTCTTATTTTTATTAGCATATACATGGGTACTTTATCGTACAGCCAACTGGGCAGTTGTCAGTGCGATAATCGGCATATTATGTGTTGTAACGCAATGTTATGTGTATCGAAAGGTATGGAAATTCGTTTCAGAATAAGAAATAACTTTTTATAGAAGCAAAGGTGTGTTATGTACCAAAATAAATGTTGCTCACACAATGTCAATATTTTGAAATAGGTGTGATAATATTTTTCGATTAGTCTGTTTGTGATAAAAGTATATCATGGTCGGGCCAGTGATTTAGTGGACAGCATATTTGTTTTAAAATGAGCGTGTGCTTTTGACTACAACTATACAAGCGAAAACTTACGACTGGAGCCGAGTATACCCGATTCAGCGTCACCAACTCAAGTGTGACGGTTCAGATTCGGTTACTATTCAGAGTACCTACATAAAGTGCACCTATGGAACTCTTGAAAAAGTTGCTTCTGAAAATTATTTATGTTTGTAGTAGAAAAATGGCAAAAATATTTTTACACTGATATTTACAAAACCATTTTATAAAACACCAAATTGCTTGCCCGATACCGATGGAAACTATAATTATAATAAAAAATACCAAAGATTTAATTGGACATAGTTTCACTGGATTTTAAATGTTCTATAAATGTTTGTCAGCGAATAATTTGTTATTTTAGTTGGGCAAATTATTTATCATTGTAATATACCACAAGAATGATATCATACCTACTAATAATTGAAATAGTTTTTTTTCTTTCAATCATGTTACAAATAAAAAATATATTTTCCATAATAATTTTGATAAATAATTATTTTTTGATATTCACTACTATTTAAGACTTAAGAAATTACGTTCTTAAATCAAACAAAAAAAAAATCTTCAGTAACTGTGCGACTTCATAACGACTTTTTATTACATATTATTAAGTCTCAAATTCATTACTATAAATAATTATAATTATTACTCTAAGCAATTATTATATTAAAAATTCAGTGTGCCCAACTATGTTAAAAACTGTTCAATCCGCACAAAGTATGTACAGACGTACATAACATAGTATAGAGCTCAAGATAGTATGAAATTATAGATGGAGCATGATTTTTAGCCAAATTTTATCGAAAAATAATAATATTTGTGGAATTGAATGTTGATATTATGTACTACATTTTGTATGGATGAATAAATAAATGGCTTTAAATGTGCGAAGCATTACTTTATTAACATTTTACTATGAATTTAAATAGTTTACATCAGCAAAGGTAAGGTAGATAATCAAAAAAACTCAATTCAATTAAAATGGTCCTAAGAGTCATTAAAATACGGATAGTTGTTATAAACATTTTAATTTCCAATAATAACTTTACGTAAATGCGTATAAATTAGCTAGTCCTCACCTTGAGATTCTCCGTTGCAAAATCTCTCTACATTACATTAACTTAAAGTTCTTATTTACTCACATTAATTGCTATGTCTTAATCAAATTGATATGTGCACTTTTTTCCAAAAGAGCCTTATTCTTCATGATTACAAATCATACAAAATACTTAATAAAAATTAATTAATTATACTAACTGTCTTTTCTAATAATATAATCTTTATTTTTTGTGCGTATTTTTTTTTCACATATCCAATATCCACATAACTTATGAAATTCAAGTTCCATAATCTCACATAGGTATTACCTGGCTAGAAAAAAACATAGCTATTTTTATCTCTCTTAAAAATATTTTTCTACAGTTTATATTATAACCAGGAACGACCAAAAAGGACCAAAATATCTGACTAATGAAAATCTTTAAATCTGGCCCCAAATCGCGTAAAAAGGAAAATCAAATGCATTACATTGATTCAAAAATATTTTTCCGGATTTGAAAAGACGTTTCTCAGTCTGCAGCACAGTCACTACTTGCCTCTTATAACTAACGAAAATCACCAATGTACAGACACCCTACTTTAAATTCCTTTTCTTTAAAATATTTCCTAAAAAACGTACCAAGTATCCTTCGGGATCCCTTAATCACAGTCTAATAAAACCCTGCATTAAATCATCAAATAGTTTTTGAGTTAGAGGAACATATTCCCCGGTCTTTTGATCCATGAAGTATAAAGGATCACTGATGATTTCAATATCAAATCCTTGCTCCATTAGCTCTTTCTTTTTGAGCTTGAACGTGGCAGTGAGTGGTGATACCGGCAGGATCCTGACGAACAGTGGTCGAGCGAATACTGGTAATGAAGAACGGAGACCCTTGGCTAGTGAGGTGAGGTCAAGGTTCTTCCCTGGGTCCGCAATCGCTGCCATTCCTGCTTTGCCTTCGATGTTCGGGATCTGTAGAAAAATGAATAATGTCATCAGATCTTTCCATTTTGTAAAATAAGGCTAAAGCCCTAAAGCATCTAGCTAAGTCATAATCTGAATGAACTGCGTAAATCGTCATTGATGGCCAATCTCTAAAGAAATTATTTTGTCGTAGCTTGACTGGCGTACCTTTTACCTAGTTGGATTGTACTACTCCCAAACGTACAAAAAAATTTAAAATTTAAACATAAGTCCACTAGACTGGTCTTCAATACTTGGTGTTTGGTTTACTGACCAAACAAATTATAAATAATAAGAAGCTAGAATTAAAGAATAAGTTTGAAATTAAAGTTTTATTTAATGGTTTCTGTACCTTCACTCCATAGACAACAGCATCCTTCAATCCAACTAAAGTGCTGATCACTCCTTCCACCTCTGCTGTCGACACATTTTCACCACGCCACCTATATACCACCAAAAATACATTAATTAATTAATAATGTGTTGTGATGAGAAAGTTATATGGCTAGGAAGTAGGAAATCAGCACTGAGATGTCGGCTGATATGGAAGAAAAAGACAAACACCGACTTTAAATGCGATAGAACAGGGATAAGAGGATGGTGAGAGTATTGTAACTACTAGGCTCATATGAAATCAAGGAGCTCACCTAAACGTGTCTCCAGTGCGATCCTTGAAATAGAAGTACCCATAGTGGTCCATAACGAGAACATCTCCAGTATTGAAGTAACAGTCTCCTTCAGCCCTTACGTTGCGCACCATCTTCTTCTCCGAAGCAGTCTTGTCGGCATACCCCGCGAACGTCAGGATAGCTTTCTTAGAATCTATTTTACCTAGGAGGAGACCTGTAAAGAGAGATATGGTGAGATTTCTAATGTCTAGAATATAATGAATGATGTCAAATGTTCAAGGCATACCTGGTTCATGAGGACCACAAATTATACATCTGCCATTAGCGTCTCTGAGGATTTCGCCAGTGATCTCATCACACCTGAAGAATTGAAAAATAAATATGTAGTTTTCCACATAAATCACCGTGTATTTAGAGATTTTATTTTATGTGCTTACCTGACTAAACTAAGCGGGTAAATAGTTGAGAATATTCTGCTCAAGAAACCAATGGCTCCCACTTTTGAATCGAGGTTGACTGAAAATTCACAACCAGTTCATGCATTACATTAATAAGGGTTATCTTGTCAAGTGCAAATTTAGACAAAGTAAAGAAAATTCAACTCACCGAGATTGCTATTCCCCTCAGTTGCCCCATAGAACTCCATGACCCTTTTGATGCCGAATCTCTCGACGAACTCCGGCCAGATCTGTGGCCTTAGTCCATTGCCGAAGATCACGTTAACTTTGTGAGCGCGGTCGTTAGGACCAGGAGGTACAGCGAGAAGATAGCGGCAAATCTCACCAATGTATTGGGCTGCCTGAGAAGAGAATCGTTATCATATAGTGATCCAAAGATTTAAAGTATTTTTGTAAAAGAAGAAAATTTGATTTGCGATTCTACTACATATCGACGGTCCCTACGTATATAAAGGCATGTCAAAAATGGCTTTTTTATTGCAAATTGTGTTTACATTTTCCATATGCACATACCTGTACCATAGAGTTCCTATAGCTAATAAAACATCATAGGAAAAAATATATTTATAATTGTACATATAATTATTTCTAGAGCAGTTTGAACATCAATAACGCTTTCCTGTAAACCTCGGTTTTTGACGTCTTTAAGTACGTTGGGACCGTCGATATATATCACTCCCGATTAGGATCTTTCATCTAAAATGTCATAATTTTTATATACCCCACTGCAGGGAAAATATTTCCGTCTGATATCCTATCTTTGAAAATACCAACGGTAGGCAGAAAAAGCTATGAAGACTTACAGTGCATCCATACTTCGCCGCATCGCTCCAGTAATTTGAAGCTGAGAATCTTTTCCTCAACACGACGGTACAGCCAATGACGATACCAAGGCCTGCTCCTAGTACTCCACCTGCCGTGTGATGAAGAGGTAGAGGATCGTACACCACGTCAGAAGGTTTAAGCCGCGCCGAACTCCGCACTCCTAGTGGAATTAGCAGGTACCTGATGAAGAAAATAAAATAGGACTTATTTTGTAAGTAAAGTACAAAAGTAAAGCTTTAAAAAATCCTGCCTTACAAGTAATATCATGCTTCGATAATGATTAAGTTTTAATGGTCTAATGTTTAATGCACTAGTAAAAAATCTAGTATTTTCAGAAGCTGCTCACCGAATATTAGTAATAATAGCCGCCTTTGGGAAGCCAGTAGTTCCACTGGTATAAATATATAGTAGCGTGTCCCTTGGCTTTGCTTCTCCGCAGTCTACCACAGGATCTATTGACATTTCGCTCACTTCAACTGTTAGAGGCACCGTATTCTGCAGAATTGGGGCTGACTGCCTGTCCGGGGAATTGTACTGGAAGAGTGGAATGTCCGGGATTTCTGGCTGAATCTCTTTTATGGCTGGAAATGCAGAAATAATGGTTCTTAAGTATTTGCAGTAGGTTCTCCTGCCCATATCCGTATTCATTTAGAGTCACAGCATGCTTCCTTCCATAATATTCTATCTGCCGTCGACATCGTTACTGCATAGTTAATTTTCATAATTTGATATTCACGGTCATTAATTGTGATAAAGAACGTCCATAAACCGGTCTTTTAGGAGATTATTCAATTAAGATTATGTGTTTTTTTGAGTTACATTGTTTACGTAAAGAAAATCACTGTCGTATTAAGGACATGTTAAATTATGCTCATAAAACAAAGTACAGTTCTTTTTTCTTCTTCATTGTTATTTTGAAAGTCGAAATATAAAACATGATGAACGAAGTAAATGATTCGATGTGAAATATTTAAATTAAAAATGAAACACGTCTTCTGCAACTTCGCTTTCTGTAATTGCACTTACCATCACTCATTTCGTCTCCGAACACAACAGCTTTGCATCCAGCCACCCTGATACAATGAATCAGTTGACCTCCCTTCAGACTAGTATTAATTAGGGCAGTGGTGACCCTGATCTTGGCTAGACCCAGCCATAGGAATACGTATTCAGGCTGAGTCTCCATGAACAGGGCTATCACTTCGCCTGGCTTGTAACCTTGACGTTTGAAGTACCAGGCTATTTGGTTGCTGAATTCGTCTCCCTGAAAGTTAATTTAGAGCTTAGTCATCTTTTGGATATAACTGAATTTTCAATTTACGCTTTAAAAGAAATTGTTTCAGAAATTGAACAGTAAGGTCATCATGACTGCCCTTGAAGAAATGATTGATTGTTTTTTTTAAATATAAATATACAATGGATTCAATGGGTCCTGATAGTCCACCGAATCCTGGGCAGAGCAAAAAAAAAATATATTTGAATATTCGTCCTTCGAGCCGAATACTTTAGAATGAATACAATCATTTATTTAGCTACCAAATGCTAGCAAACAAAGGTCATGTGTATATCACACTAGCCTATCATATGAGATCAGTGTTACCTCGCGGAAAGTCAGCGCCCTGTCTTCCATGACAAAAACATTTTTATCAGGGTTCATCCGAACTACTTCGGCCCATCTCGTGACCACTGTTTTCCCTTGACGCTCCCACATCGTTATTCTAAATATTGTGTATAGCAGGACTCGAAGACCACTGGAAAATAAAAATCAGTAGAGTATAAACTTTTACAAGTTCCATCTGTATCTGTATGTACCTAAGTTGTATCTTTAGTATCTGGTCGCAGTAGGTCACTAAAACATCTTCCCTTGAGTCGAAGACGTTTATTTTATGCTTCAATAAAATCGCATAAAAATGGAGGAATGTAGGTGGTTAACGTGTCTATGCATCTCTAAATTACACAATCCTGTTTCGCAATGTTCACAACAATGTCTGACGCTAGATGTAATGATCTTAAATCTCCTGACGGAAATAGGTCAACAAGGCACGAGACGGACAGTTTCTTACTCGTATATTCTTCAAATAATATTGCATTGCTCTGGTACAGCACCGTAGAACCCGTAACAGATGTCTACTTCGTCACGTTATAAGTAGTTTATCATCATTATTGGTAGCTTTGGCCCAATCTCTGCTTAGTATAGGCCAACTCTCTTCTATGTCATGCTTCCCTGGTCTGTCTGTGCCAGTTTCATCCAGGTCGATGACCCCGATAAGGATAATTTATTAGTGTTACGTGTAACCAATATTCTTGTTGAAAATTTCTCCATAGCAGGAACTCCCTGATATTAAGTTTTCTTAACCTTGATATTGTTCTAAATATTTAGTAATTAACACGACATTGTTGCATTTCCAATGAAATGGTTTTGAGTGACCAAAACAATGATTGTATCGTTTGGCCAATGTAAGTGTCAACTTCCAATGCCAACATTAAATTGAACTCGGTAATGTCGCTTAGAAAATTAAACATCCCAAAAGCAATTTTTCGGTCGATCGATTAAGCTGAGCTATGCTTTCCGAGACGTGCCGTGGATGGATGACCATATATTACATACAGAGACCCTTCCGTGCCTCGGAAAGCACGTGAAGCCGTTGGCCCAGATTCCTTTCGTAGGTCTTTTTTGTGACTGGGCGGGCATTCAGGAGCCCCAAAGTCTTACCATAAGTTGTTACTCAGTTGCGGAGATCAGAAAGTCGATCCATATAAAAGACTGGTATTTTTGAAGTTGGCCCCTAGATAGTTGAGGCTAGGCAGATGGTAAAAGCTATTTTGGTCTTTATCTATAATTTTGTAACATTTAATAAGCACTATTATCGCCTGCCTGAGACGCTAATAGTGAAAGTGCAAAATAGATTATATCTGCCTCATATTATCTCTACCTATCAGTTCACTGATAAGCTGCGGTATTATTTTTATCATAATTAATCAAAATATATTGATTATTATGCCCAAAAATATAATGGTAGGTATCTAATACTGGTAGGGAAAATACTTTACAAGTGAAGTCAACCCGGAGATGAAAAATTGCAGCGTGACGGGATATGACTGACCATATATATTCACTTGGACCTCTGCTCAGCCCAATAAAGTATCTAACGTAACATACACATCCTTGCATTCCCACATGCAATTCACCAGGCAATCATAGAATTACATAACACTTCGATGACGAGCGCACTCGCATGTTCGCGCTGGCCAATCATTCAATCATTGAAAGCAACTACAGTGGACTGACACCTCTTACTAGTACCTACATCTTGCTGTTCTCCTGGTCTAATGGCGAGCATCCGGCTTACCTAAAATTGAGAGTTATTTGCTTCATGTCTCCCCAAACCTTTGATAGATTTGATAGAAAGATGTCAATAGTAATCAAATTAAGAACCAAAATGTGGGTCAGCAATGAACAATACGTGACTGACAATTTATATCAAGAGTGGTCGTGAATTTGTGACGAAACTTTTTGGCAACAATGATAAATTGCAGATTCATCTTAGTATGTAACAAAACCCGACAAAGATCAAAATATTCAAAGTACCTACCTACGCTTCGCGTTTGACGCACCCGTCAAAAGGTAACGTAAAGACAGGATTGCCTTTGCCAAATAACCAGCTGGATGGCAATGCTGATTGATGACTAGTTTTGGTGACGTTATTTGTAAAACTGCACTCTGCCAAGTTCACTGAATGTTTATCGCTCAAAATATTGAGCGAGCGTGTAATGTATGATAGAAAATAACATAAGTTCTGGAGCTAAGATTGCAAAAAATACATCAAAGTTGGTCATTTGGTCTAACTGTAAACATATACCCCCTTATAGACGTTGCTTAAAGATAAGTAATGATTCGCGAGTGTTTAACCATACATTTTTGACGTTGAAGCGTCTTATAGCTTCAAACAACGTTCATAAATAAAACCTATTATCTCGCACCTACTACCTGCCATTTTAAAATACTGAGCCATTCTGTGATTGTTTAATTCCTAAACTAATTAAAAATATATTCTCTTAAAATTCCTAATCTGATGTAAACATGGGAATTGTATGTTAGCTACTAGAAAATGCTAGAATGATTCGCATTGGAATTCTAACCGACCGCGGCCCCCTTGTAAACAGTTTATGTACCAGGACATCAGGAGAGGCCAAGGTCCAACAAGCAATTGCTGCAGACACCTTGTGGCCGCACAATGGAGACCTATCAACTGCGTCCGGTGCTTCACATTACTCGGCACGGGTTATGTGTGTCTACTCGATTTGGACAGACAGGAACAAAAATATTTTTTTCCTTTATCATTCCTTTTGTTATTTTTTACTAAAGTCATAAATAAAATTCATATATTTCAGGTATAACGATATCACAATTTTAAAAATATGAAATACATGTGAATTTCGTAGATATTATTAAATCACAAGAGGTGCAAAATTGTTTAATTAGGAGTAATTTAATTGAATCTTGATAGATCCAACTAATAACGAGAATCATTTGATCAAAACAATTTTACATAGAATTTCCTTCTATTTAACGAAGGTAGGAAAACTAATATAATTATGCAATTGTTATCTCTAAGCCTAATTATGCTAGACTTAGTTTAAATGGAAAGTCATGATTTTGTAATTCACTAATTTGTTTGAATGTATCAGTATGTGTAGGAGTATATATTATGCTCTAGTGAACAATCGCTACACGATGTTATTAATCAACATTAATTGCAAGGGTACGTTAATAAGTCAGAATTGCATTTTGCTGCACAGTTGTTTTAAGTTGATTGCTTGATAAATGTGGGTTAAAGTACAATTTGTTTTATCAAACCAATTTACTAACTCAGAAAATCATTTTGAAAGACGTATTCATATAGGTCACGTCTGAGATGTATTTATGCATCATGTGCATAAATACATGCATAAAATAAAAATTGTGACAGATCGGAAGAAATGACTTTTATTTAGGGTTTCGTACGCACAGGATGTCAACGAGACCTTATTACAGAGGGGTCTTGGCCTAGAGACAAAACATATTTCTGTTAGCGTTCACGCCAAACGCAACGCCAAAATGTATGGGAATGACATAACCTGCGGAAAGGACACGACGTAACCTTTCCGCAGGTAATGTCATTCCCATACATTTGAAGAAATGTGTTTTGTCTAGGCCTGCTGGTGTGTATGTTGGATCATTAAGTAAGTTCCCTTCAAAATGGTTGAACTGAATGGTGCTGAACCACACCGTCCATGTTCGTGAACGGGCGCAGCGCGTCGCCATTGCGGACTGGTCGTCTCTTAGCTCCCACGGCTTGTTTTAATTTCTGAATTGTTAAATTATTTTTGTTTTAATTACGGACGGTTTTAATGTGCACATGTTTTTACATCATTCTCACATTAATAATTTCAACATAATAATGTAACATCTTTTTGTAACAATATTATAATTTAAAAGAGTGTCCATGGAGTTTCTTGCCCGTTCTTCTCCATAGGTACCTACGCTTTGGAATGGGCAACTAGCTTCATCTTTCTAACTCACCGACCTTGACAATTCAAAAGTGCCTGTAATTGAAATAAATGCTTTGAGTTTGAGTAAGTACTCTCATTTTTTTAACAATCTGAATCATTTTGAAAGATATTGCTTTAACTATTGCTTCATATTCAATTGTATGTGTTAATAGTAAATAAATAAAAAATAAAATAAATAAATAAAATATTATGTTCCAAACACAATGCGCTGAATTGTATCTCTTAAACATTTCCCCATTCTCTACTGCACGCCAGCAAGCTTAGCACGAGAAACGAAGAGAAGCTTTTTGTCGACGGAAGAGTAGACAAAAATGACGTTCCCGTGTAGAAAATTGACAGTTTTCTAACGAGAAATGTAGACAAGCGATTTCTTTTCTACGTTAGAGTAGAAATAGAAAGCTTTATGCTAAACCTGCGTGACCATAAGGTACCTACGTATTATTTTTGTAAACAATACAGGTATCTTATGGTCTTCATACGCCCTAGATTTAGCGTAACCGAAATGTTTTCAAAAGAAATGATGATATTATCCTTCAATTTCATTGAATACAACAATACTATAATATTTACTATAAATCATTCCATAACATTCATAAACACAACAGATAGACTTTGATCAATGGGTATGTTTATGTTTCCTTCTATAGGAAGAAATACCGAAACAAAACCCAGGCATTGTTTGTTAGTAAATGTGAAAGAATGGTGGACTTCGAACCGTTTACACATACTAGGTGACAATGAATGGACAGAGCATCGAAGACATGCGACACCGGACTGACCCTTGCACCGTTGATAACGTGTAATAACAAACATGCGCAAAAGCAATTGGGGTGCTGTTCTGGAACTTTTGTTAACGTGGTCCTTTTGTACGCATGTTAACGTTCATCAACAAGTTATGTTGCCTGAACAGTTTTTCTTACATTAGAATACTTTCCGGGCAGCCAAAAGCCGAAAAACTCGAATAATAATGCTTTTATCTCATCAAAAAACGTGACATCACCATTTCTTCTTAACTAAAAAATACAGGACTGCGCTTCTGCTTAGGATAGTCTTTGTCTTTATCGCCATAAATGTATACAATATAACTTTTCCTTGTTTATTATTGCCAGTAGCAGTTATCAAGGTGTCGTGTTTCGACATAACTAGTTTCCAGACAATTCGATCCAAAAAACTGGTACAGGGTTCAATATGTTAATGTTAAACGTGGGGCTTAGGATTAATACAGCGACCGACACGCACATACCGAGTACCATAAAAAGAAGGAAGTGAGTTGAAGCTGCCGTGGCCGAAATTACCACTTCCACAGTTCTAACCTGTTTATTCCCTTCACTCGGATATCGCAAGTAATTTTGCAGAGTAACATTGGTACCTATTTACAACTTATGTTTAAGTGTTACGCAATACCCCGCAGGACTTACAAACTAAATAGAAAATTTGTCTGTTGAAAATTTAAGTTAAGGAGACAAATTTTCCGAACATAATATAAAGCAATGGATCAGCACTGGATTTCAAAATGAATCAGATTGTGATTGATAGTGTTGTAATACGCAATAGGGTATTTTCCAATTTAATAAAAACTATTTTAATTTGAAGGTTGGGACGCTATATCTAACAGAAAAATAAAAATAAGTTCATTTATACAGGATAAGTTTTTATCCAGTGCGCAAATTTTTACCATGAATTCAGCATGTCATTCTAGACCCCTTACCGCAGACATTTTTCGCCAAAGAAAAATCAGCTGTTCCATGCATTTTGACCGCGTAGGTATTGCACTTTTCTATGAAACAGTTGTTTTTTTTTTTGTATAACCGGCGAAAAATTTCTGCTCTAGAATGATATGCTGAATTCATGGTTAAAATTTGCGCACTGGATAAAAACTTATCCTGTATGCATTTTCTCGGTTAAAAATACCCCCGACCCTAACAAAAACTCTAAAAAGTAAAAATAAAAATATTTATAGGCCTTTTAAGATGAAGGTAATATTTTGATCAAGGCATTGTCAAGTCGGGGGACGGTCAATGAAAACGCCAAACAGAGGCCTAGCATTTTCATTAGCCAAAATATTACCTTCATCTTAAAAGGCCTATAAATATTTTTATTTTTACTTTTTAGAGTTTTTGTTAGGGTCGGGGGTTTATTTAAATTTTAAATTTAATTTTTATTTCCTGTTTTTAAACATAATGTCTCGCTCGCTTAAATCTGCGCATCGTTGCGTATTTTTCCCACAGTGAAGTTTTTTACTAATTTATCCTCATTCCTCGTCCTGATCACAATTTATCTATAATATATGCATTGAGACCTTTTCAATGAGCCCAAACACGATACTTTTGCTGTTTGTTGGTGAGTAACTTGGGCATCCTGGAAAGGAGAAACCCGTTTCTGGGCCCAACCGTTACAGGAATCAGATATGTACCAAAAAATTCGTCTATTTTTCTTAATTAACCCATTTAAATCTTAGTCTCATTAGCAATGGCCAAGTGTAGAAAAAAGATTGATTTATACTTTACTAGCTCCTATCAACCTTTGTAAATCGTTTTATGACTTATTTCAATAAACGTCACTAACTTCACAAACGCTTCAATAGAGCGTACCCTAAGAATAAGATCGATTTAGTGGAAATCGATACTGTAACAAATAATTAATAACAATCCATGTTTTTAGTTTAATTGTTTTTTAGGTATTAAAATCAATGTTAAATAAAAAATCAGGAATCTAATTCATTTTTAACGTAAGCACCATTAAGAAATCATTAAAAGAAATTAAAAAATCGATAATATCGATTACACCGCGGATTGCACTAGTAAATGTCAATTTCTGTCAATTGTCATGGTTGTAATGTCATGATATATGCATGACTTCATATTTTTGTGCAAGTCAACGATTTTTCTTGTATTTCTTGGGATTTATTATTTTATTAGACCTCTGCTCCGATAATGGACTCCGTAATTGATTGCCTTTTGACTAACCCTCGCTTGAAAACCTGCCACCTTTGCTGGAAAACCGGATATTGCTCTTTGACGACTGGTAAATAACGATATCATGACCATGAGTCTGTGCATTAATTGCGGAATAGTAACGGACCGCTGCAATACAATAGGAAGGTGAAGATTGGAAGACGAAATTGTTCTTTCAACAGTAAAGCAATGGGGCGCACCTCAAACGGTTAGTATCCCATGTTTCTAAACTGCAACATTCTCGTACTATGTAATTATTACAAACCAGAACATGAAACAAATTCATATACCAATCCGTACTGAACCTGCATGGTTAATTACGACCTGTTCTCTCTCTCTCTTTCAGAGAGGAGGCCTGTGTCCCTGCAGTGGGAATGTAATAAGGTAACTATGCTATGCTAGTTCTAAACCTAATAGTCAAATTAAAAATGTTTGCTTCAGGTAAATGAAAAAGACTTTATCTGCCAAACTCGCTGGAATCGTCCCAATGCTGTATATCTTGATGGAAATTAACCAGAAGAGAGTAAACAGACCTAAAGGACACAGATGAGTGTGTATTTGTGTACTGTGGACATTCTCTTCTGATAAGAGTTTGTTGCCATCAACTTAGGACTGGTAAAGTGCAAGAATACATGAAGTTACAAGAGAATGGATCCTACCATGCACCGTTAGTATATTAGTTTTATTCAAGTTTTATTTTATTATTCTTTAGTTTTGTTAACAAGGGTATTTAAAAATGTTATTTGGTTTGCATATACATTTAAGTGAATCAGAAAGCCGGTGTGATAATAGTCAAGCTCCTACATCAGGATTTCTCACCCGCAGATTTTTTTAGATCAGTCTATTTCAAAGCGGGCTATGCTATATAACACATCATACATCTCTGGTGTAAAGGCAACCTTTAATGTAGATAAATTATTATTTTCAGGTGGGCTTGCTTCAAGTGTTGTTTATCACTCTTGTTGGTGCGAGCTAATAGAACATCCTGGCATTTCCAATCGGCACCTCAACATCTGGTGCATCTTCATCAGCTGTCTATGAGCCAAATAGTCAAGACATTCCCCATTTAGAAGAACCTTCAACAAGGCAAGAAACAAATTCTGCACCCAGGACACCTACTGTGTGAACTCTTATGGTTTTACCCAATTATTTTAGAGCTATTGAAACCAAAAGTAGATGTTTTTTAAAAGGATGTTGGAGACATGAAAGAAACTGAATAACAATTACGATGCAAAAACTGTTACTTATAAAACTATTATGTACCTCCAAATAATTTTCTTTGTGATATCTATTTAACATGCACATCATGGGACTTTCTCAATGATATCAGTGATAATTATCAACACATTTAGTGCAAAACAAATTCAAGAATGTTTTCATTAAAATAGTCTGATTGTATTATTTTGGATTTCGAGAATGTACTAAATTATTTTCCTCTGTATCGTTGGTGAAACAACGGTTTGTTACTGTGCCCACACCATGAGCATAATATGGTATCTTGGCACCAGGGTAGTCAATTCCCTCCTGCACAATTTCTGGATACTGTATTATTATATTATGATAATCCTAACGAAGCAGGTGATAAATAAAACCCTTTATCACAATGTTGTTTTTTTTATTTTGTTTTTTTTACTTACTATATAATGTATTGCAATCGGAGATTAGGTAGGTACTATAATATGAAAATGCCTCAAATACTAGTAGATACATTAATGACAAATGCAAGTCATACGTGACCTAAGTCGGCCATGTCTAATAAAAATAGTTTTCAGCTGGTTTTTTTAGTACATACTTTTTTTACTAGCATCAACCAGTTAAATCTGAAGTCACCCCCTAAGCGCTATTTATGTAGGTCTACCTAAATATAAGCAGCAAGCAGCAGCACAGTGCATTTGCGTTCCATATTTACGTAGAAATAAAACCTCAAAAAGATTTTAATAACCAACATAACCTAAAATGTACCTAAACATGGTCTAATTTCACCAATTTGGCCATTGCTGGGAGACGTGAAAATTGGGTGCGTGAAACCTTCCTACATGATCTAAATTATGGGCAAATTCCAGCCCTGTAACGCCAGGCCCAAGTTTCTATGAAGTTTGGGTTTCTCCTTTCAGGTGTTACTCCAGCATCATTTCAATGTTACCTTGTTCGTCTAATATCATTGAAGTAATAGAATACAAAATTTCCAGTTGATCAGCCCCGTGGAAGATGCTCAAATCACTTCATCAACCAGAAAAGAGCTGATAATCTTCAAACGGCTGAACCGATTTTGATGAAACATGTCTAAGAACACTCCCGACTAATACACCTTTCAAACAAAAAAGAACAAAATCAAAATCGGTTCATCCGTTCGGGAGCTACGTTGCCTCAGACAGACACACACACACACATACACACACACACACACAGACAGGTCAAACTTATAACACCCCGTCGTTTTCGCGTCGGGGGTTAAAAACGATTCAAAACAAATTCATTTTTCGTTAAGTACTTTGAATTTACCGCCAGAACGCTCCTTACGATGACTTTTTTATCACGTGACATCGTGACGTCGGCTTTGTGTATACGGCACCGGTACAAATACTTAGTTAGGCGCAGTTTTAGAAGTATTTGTGCACAGAGGCACCGCACTCCAGTAATGTGACTTTCTATCCATTAAAAATCTTGTTAATTATAAACTCGACATTCACTTGTGTACTTACTACTCGTAACTACTTTAAGTCATGTGATAAAAAGTCATCGTGAGGAGCGTTTTGGCGGTAAATCCAAAACAAAGAAAAATGAATTTGATTTGGTACTGGCGTTTGTACGCCAGTACCAAATTAATACACTATAGTAGGTACCACTCTTCTAAAAAATTATAATTCGTGTAGTCTTTTAATTCCGTGTTATGAAATAGTGAGGCAAAAAAACAAAATGTGTCACAAAACACATGAACCAGTGAAAAGGCTTTTCAAATCCTCGTTAGAAGTATTTTTTTATTTCAGTTCCTAGGACTACTATATTGTGCCGTATTAATGAGATAAGCATATCACTGCGAAATTAGAACCCATTTTCTGTGGTCTGTGAAACAGCTCCTGTGTTAACCACAATAATGTGTCACAACAATCAGGAAGTACCTATTTCATACAGTACAGCATATGGAAATCAATTGAATTATCGTTGAGAACTAACTGTTTCTATCTGTGTCTTTGGGATAAACGTATTTGATTTTATTTGAATTGTTATGCGCCTTAAATGCGCCTTGATGTAACCAACTTTTTGTAACAAAATCATGATTTTAAAAGAGTGTCCATGGAGTTTCTTGCCCG
Source organism: Polymixis flavicincta (assembly GCA_949987655.1). NCBI lineage: Eukaryota > Metazoa > Arthropoda > Insecta > Lepidoptera > Noctuidae > Polymixis > Polymixis flavicincta. The sequence goes on along the minus strand of OX465188.1, from coordinate 22,193,962 downwards.
TTCTTCTCCATAGGTACCTACGCTTTGGAATGGGCAACTAGCTTCATCTTTCTAACTCACCGACCTTGACAATTCAAAAGTGCCTGTAATTGGTTTATTTGAAATAAATGCTTTGAGTTTGAGTTAAAAGCTACTTTTAATAAGGCATTTAATTAGCGTGAGCAAGAAAAACAGTAACATATTCGTCAATCTGGTGGAATTTAATTTATAACTAATGGTTTCCCGGTGGTCGAAATTGGACCATAGTAAAAGAAAATATTAGCTTTCTGCGCTCCATTTCTCCATTAAAACTTTAACTGTGACAAATAAAATTCTCCTCCGTCCACGTAATTATTTGTAAAAACGTGTACCAAGTTTTCGTTTCACGTATTTATACAACCTTATTTTTAGTATATGCGAAACCCGAAACAGGTGTGTACTATTCTTATGTAAAGAATCTATGTACAAAATTTCAAAGCAGTATCATGAAAAATCACAAAGTTATAAGCTTGTTGTCTACACAAACATGGTCACCATAGGCACCACGCGCCGCTCGAGCGTCCAGTGTCGTATTTTGGTCATTGATAATAATTAGGCAGTAGGTAGGTACCCTAACCGTATGGCAATTGTTTTGTAATTAACTAATGATAACTAAAAAAAAAAGTTGGGGAAAAAATATAACATGGTGTAAAAACTATTGGAATCGATTCAGTTCCTTATTCTGAACAAACTATATTCAGGTTTCGCATATACTAAAAATTATGTTGTATAATTATTATGATTTAAGAGTTAATGCGCATAACGACCAATAAATGAGAAATTAAATTAAATTTTATATTAAGTACTCACAGAAAATCCCTGTAATACGTCTTCTTCCATATATAAACCCATTGATATCTATCGCCCGTCATGAAAAACGTGCCGAGCAGCGCTACAGCTCCCATGGTGGTTGGGGATCCTCGAGTCAGCCATCCTAGTACCGCACATGTCGTCGCTATCGATGTCAGAATAAGCCCCTTGCACTTCTCCGCCTCCTCAAAACGTACTCCTGTCTTTCCTGTCATCCTGGTAGTTTCATTTGCTATGGTTCATAGTTGTTTGTCTGAAATAAATAAAAATTAAAAATTAGACAAATATTTTCAATCGTTTTTCATAATTTATACGTTGTGAGTTGCACAGGAATATAAATTCTATAGGATAAGCCTCTCCTCTGCGAGAGCGAGTGGGCCATTATCTACCACGGGGGCCCATTGCGTATTGCTGTACTATAAAATTGCCAACTATCATAAAATTCTCTTGTGACCGCCACACCTTAATACAGACCTAGCAACTACCAATTAACACGAATGTCTTCGGCGAAAGTTAATTAATTACACCCCACCTTAAAATTATCTTATAAGCTAATCATTGCTCTTTGTTTTACAAAATTAAGGTATTAGCAATAATATCCAGGTACGGTACTAAGTTATCAATCTTGTAATCGCATAGTATGTAGGTATCTTATCACTTCAATATTATGCAACATAGTTTTTCTTTTCCTTCGTGATACGGATTAATGAACTGACTTTGGTTCTTTGGTGATTATAATAACATTAAGACTTTATGTTAAGACTCATCTTACAAGTAGTGTTAGTAAAGAAAACCTAAAACGAATGTTAGTCATCAGCGTCTGCCTAGAATTTTCCCAACTAAGTTAATGTCGGCTTCCAGGCTAACCCGATGGAACTTCGCACCAGTATTTTACATGGAGCGACTTCCTATCTGACCTTCACAGCCCAGTAACTGGGCAACACGATATCCCTTGGTAAGACAGGTTGTCAGACTTTCTGGCTTGCGACGACCCGTAATGACTGTCAAATATCCACGAATGACAGCCGGGACCAAAGCTTTAACGCGTTTTCCGAGGAACTATGGATCTCGGTATGTAAAGATTGTCACCCATCCACGGTCCAACAGCGTCAAGTAAAGCTTAACCTGATCCATATACCCGTGTAGTTGTTTTTACTTAGCCACAAGCCCCATTAAAAGTAATGCTAGTATCCAAATAATGATCTTATACTAGGTAAAGTCTGGAGCCGAACGACGATGATTAGTTTTGTTTTACGGTAAGCCCCACTGCCCCTTTCCACTGTAACCCTGGTACTTTTGCTCCTGTAGGTAAATCAGCACCTTAATTTCAAAACACACTATCATTCCTAGCCTAAAGGTGATGTTACACGGGCAATTTTTGAGCAATTATTGCTCGACAACACTAATGTTACACTAATGTTACACTAACTGCCCGCTGACAGACGGACGGAGGGAGGGACAGCGCAGGCTTACTAATAGGGTCTCATAGGTTACCCTTTTGATACGGAACCCAAAAAAAAGGAAGAGACATGAATTTTCAAGTGTGATCTCAGAATGTAAGCGTGTGATGAGAAGTCAAACGAATCAATTAACAAACGAATCGAAAAACGATGCTCTGAAGTGTGTAACAACTCAAACTTAAACCTATGGGAAACAAAGATTATAAGCAGATTTTTACATTTTTAATTTAAATTAATAAAAAAAATACAACTAGTTTTATAAAAATTACCGATCTCACAAGAGTCCCTAAGTATCAGGTCACAAACTGGGAGGAGGATATATCGTGAGGAGGGTTCTTAGGTCACACACACTGGGAGGAGGATATGTCGTGAGGAGGATCCGGTATGAGCGCCTTGTTGTCCTCTGGAGCTCGGTTCTAGAACATTTCAGTAAGACGAGCAGTAGAAACAGGAGGGACTCGATAAAACTCCGAAGCCCAATAGTAGAGTCGCAGTAGCAGTATTAGTAGAGGCTTTTCAGAAAAATAAATAGTTCTTCCATATATCAAATGACGTCGTCGTCCCTCTTCGTAGTCCCCTCTCGTCACAGAACACTATGCCTCTCGTAGTCGTGCGCTTTCTGCGCTTCGTCCTCTATTTATACTAGAGTTTCAGCCGTTCCAGAACATTTTTAAATTATATCCTCCAGTGGCCAGACACATGTAACCAGCCAGCACATATTATACAACCATGTGTGTGTAAAGAATTTAAAGATATAATTTAAAATTAAGAAGTAAACAATCATAGTTAATAAAATACAATATTTCAGCTAATAATATTGATAAAAATAATTTATAATAAAGTAATTCTTCATAGACTAGTGAGAAACTCTATGGGAAAAAAGAAAAGTAACTGACAGTTTGACAAATCTTGACATACATGTCACAACATAGAAAATTACAAAGATCAAATTTTATTTTATTACAGATATTAAAGAAATAGTTATTGTAACACGCAAATACTATTCCTTCCAGAAAATGAGTATGAAGGTACATAGAGAATGCTTAAATTTCAAGGTTAATGTTAACAAAATGTAAGTATAAAGAATAATCATTACAAGTGTGAATGTCAATTTAAGGGTAAAAAGCACGCTGTCTCACCAGGCTTCATGTCCGACAGAGGTAGTATCAGTGATGAGCAGTTAGACACTAGTCTACACGCACAACATTATTGAGTGAGCTGCAGGATCAGTTATAGTAAAACAGGCACGTATACAAAATTAAGAAAAGTCCTTCGGAACATCGGGTTTTCTGAAAAAACCACTGCATAAATCAATGACCAATTAAGTTTATGGAACTTTTCGATAATTGAGCTTTGTCTATACCGACTTGGTTTTCGAGATTTTACACTCCTTTTATTACTTAAACACGCCCAAAATTTGGTTAAATTTGCAAGAAAAACGAATCTTTGTTGGCTTATAACTATTTAATGGCTTTTTATTTTAGTATTCTGTTTCCGTACAGACAATATTAATAATGAGACAAAACCATACTATGTTTAATTTTTGATGTGTACATAGTCAAACAGTGGAGTAAAACCCTCCCGAAGTTTGAATGGAAAAAATGTGGACAAGTGTCACCTCAAATTCTTTGATTGAATATTCTTTGAAAACTTCACAACCAAACTTCAAACTTTATCTTTGACCTTCCCTTTTCGTCGGGGTTTAAAAAATACATCTGATTCAAACAATAAAATTGTTGGAAAAACTAGCAAGACATCCTAAAGTTCAAAACTTCTAAATACATAATGCGTTATGTTATCTTCTAATATCCTTTAGTGAGTAATTGCGTAAGAATGTAATCTGAATCATCATCATCATTTCAGCCGAAAGACGTCCACTGCTGGACATAGCCCTCCCGCAGGCTCCTCCACTTCGACCGGTCTTGTGCTTCCCACATCCAGCGGATACCCGCAGCCTTCACAAGGTCATCGGTCCACCACGGTTTAATCTGAATAGTTTTTTTTTTTTTGAGAGTGAGAAATCATCAAATAACTTCTCCTGCTCTGAGTGGAGCAGGAGGGCGTGTCAGATTTTTACTGACTAAAACCCACCCGTGTTGCCTCAGTTGCCTGTGTGCCAGGGGCAACGGTATCTCTTTCGAACAACCCGTACCCTTGGCAGGAATCGGCCCTTGCGGACCCCACCAGTTGGTACTGACATCTCTTTGAAGAGCGCGTGGGACACAACTCGCCGGCGCCCCGGGCTTGGTCTTTACCGGACAGCGAGCTACCCATTACTCGCCGTCCGCAAGCCCGCGCCTACAGTGGCCGAGAATCAGCCTGGGATTCCCGACACCCAGGGCGTCTCCTGCGGCGACTAGGGCCGTGAGGGTGTATATACGTTTCTGCCTCACGTGCGCCGCCTCCCTCCTCGCGAGCCATACTGCTTCGCAGAAAGAGGTGACGGCTGCCCATGCACTCTCGCTCCGTACCATGGCTTGGACCAGGGCCGGACGCGAGAGATCGCCGCCACCTATCGCCTCCACGAGGACACGGCGGTGCTCCGCCCAAGCCGGGCAGACCTCCACCGTACGCTCCACCGTGTCCTCAGGGCGATCTTCGCAGTTGAAACTCCCGAGCGTTTCCTCCCGCCTAATGCGAAACAGGAACCTCCTGAAACGCCCGTATCCGGTGAAGACCTACGTCAGGCGGAAGGTGAGGACGACGTGGTGCCTCTCAATCCACTCCTCAAAGAAGGGACTTACCGCCGTAATCGTCGCGTGCCTGATCTGAATAGGGTTTGTTTACACTTTAATTTCTTTGGAACAAACCATGCGGGACGTAAATCTTCTTTTTCGACGCGCTGGTATACACACTGCTGGATACTCAATGCTCTGTTCAACACTGAAGGTTCAAAATCCAGTGTTCAGAAAACTCTCGTCGTGATATTTTTACGTCACATTACATAATGGACCATTAAAGCTAATGATTTATTTAATGATGTTGCACAAAAGGCACTAATGGTGCTTGCTTTGTGCAATGATATTTTAAGTGTAAAAAGGTGTAGATTGGTTATATGAGCTCAGCAAGCGGCACGTTAAAATGTAGACAAGTGACCAAACTGGACGTCAGTGTCGCGTCGCCAACGTCAACGGATGGACTTCACGTACGGAGTGCAATTAAAAGTAAAACTGACCCAAAAACACCGAAAACGCCGTCGTGTGTTATGAGATATTGCACAAATTATACAAGAAAAACTTCTAAAACTCAGGAATCACATTTCATTCATAAGTAAATTTATCTTAATATTTTCAAAAATCAAACAATAAATTCGTAAAATATGGCGTCAGATCTTTTCTGATAGATGTCAAATATTACCGATCATAGAGTAAAATTATGCCTTAGAACAGATATGTCAGTCTCACAGTAGGTAGGTACAAATGGTGGCATGTAATTTTTATTATTACGGCTATGAGTTAGGATAAATTAAATATATACATACATACACTACTAAATTCAAATCAAAACATTAATAATTTAAGTGAGTCGTAAAGGAGAATATATTTTTTAGGTGTAAGTATTAAATTAATTAATTGTTTCTAGATTTCCAACAAATGAAAAAGAAATAAATTAAATTTATTTGAAGGTCACTGATGCCATTAGATAAGTTTATTACAACTCTCATCATCTGCCTAGCCTGTTCCCAATTATGTTGGGGTCGGCTTTCAGTCTGACCGGATGCAGCTGATTATCAGTACTTTACATGGAGCGACTGCCTATCTGACCTACACAACCCAGTTACTGGGTAATACGATACCCCTTGGTAAGACTGGTTGTTAGACTTTCGGGTTTTCTGACGACCCGTAACGACTTTCCTAGAAAATGGTTGAGCTGGATGATGCTGATCCACGCGTCAAGTTCGTGAACGGGTGCCGTCGTTTGAGACTGGTCATCTCCTAACTGCCATGGCTTATTTAGAATCTATTTTTTTAATTTAATTTTTTTACTTTGTTCTCACATATAGAAGCATCAAGAATAATGTTCCCAAGATTTTGTAATACCCATGATTTAAAAGAGTGTCCTTGGAGTTTCTTACCCGTTCTTTTCCATAGAGATCTATGTTTTGGAATGGGTACCTACCTTCAACTTCGATTTTTAACCGACGAAAAACAGAGGAGGTTACTCAATTCGACGCGTATTTTTTTTTTATGTATGACCACGCGTATCTTTTTACAGAGTAGTTCGATTTTGATAATTCTTTTTTTTGTTTGACAATTCCAAAGTGCCGGTAAAAGGTTTAATTGAAATAAATGCTTTGAGTTTGAGTTTGTTTTTTTTTATAAAATCAACAATACTTTTTATTTACCTACCTACCTACTTTCAATGCAATTTTACTAGTTTATTATTTTTACTATATGAACTCATGAGTGAATCGTATTTTTAGGCATAAATCACGGTTTGATGTAAAATGTCATATCTGATTATTATTCTATATCGTTTCTAGTACACGAGACGACGTACTGTCGCAAATTATATTTCTCTTTTTCACCCGCGGTAATTGAATCATGCCATCCAAATTTAACGTCTAATCGGAATGTAATGTGCTATTGCAATATTATGTTATCTACATATGTGTGCATTATTGTGCCGTTTCTGAAGATCGAATGCTGTGTATGTAACCCATCTACACCTACTTACTTATAAAATCATTGGCTTTGTGCAACAAAAACTTACAGATTACCTCATTTGACACTTCATCATTTAAAATTAAAGAACCATTAAAATAGAGTCAAATCTTGCTTTCTGCAACAAGCTAATGGAAGATTAGTATTTAATGACGGCTTTAAAAGTCAAAGTTCGTTTGAGTGTTAGTTTTTTAAGTTTATCTAAGGGCAGACATTATAGAGTATGAACCTCAAATTACTAACTTCTAGACTAATAATTCCAACGTTATCTAATTTTACAACTGTAATATTTTATAATATAATAAATTATTTATTCAAAGAAAAGATTAATAATCTTTTATACGCTTACTTAGAGAATTAAAAGATCTTTTGATATCTAAATTACTAAATCTTACTGCAACGTAAAAATACGTACCTAGCTATCATTTTATTCTGATATCGAATATCGATATGTTTGTTTTACAAATCCCACCTTTATTAAAAAGCGTGGGGTGCATTTTCCTATATTTCCATGACTCTCCTCTCATAGATGGTTGCCAATAGAATAGTTGTAATAATTAAAATATCAAGCACCCCACGCTTTTTACTCTGAATTGAATTATTGACTTCCTACTACTGTAACAAAACTCTTTGTAATTAAAAATTATTTTCTACTTTTTAGTTCTGTCAGCAATAAAAGCGTGTTTTTTTTAGTTTTTTTAAACTATTATTTATTTTCCATTTTTTAGTTCGATCAAATTTTTATCGGGAATTTTTTTTTTTTTTTAATGAATATTCTTTTTTTGAAATTTTGATATTTTTTTTTGGGTTATTGCATTGTCATCGGCCCTTAATACGTGTGCAAAGTTTCAAGTTGATCAGACGTCTAGAAACCAGTGAAAATTAGGCTCAAAGATTCCGTTACATATATAGATACATACATACAACCCGAGCTAATAAAAGCGTTATAAAAAGGATTTGTGCAATAAATATCACAAATTCATTGATTCCCTTTGGGCTGAAACTGCGTTATGCGGACGACCGCGACGTTCAACCGTCGCGGGTGAGTGGACACGCGAGGTGGGATCGTAATTATGCCAGTCGCGGGGAAATTGTATTTACGACTAACTGCTGCTCGCGGCTTCGCGGGATCCGCGTGGATGTCGGAAATTATCCCACGGGAACGTGCTAGCGCGACTTAAAGTAGCCTACCCCGCGACGGACGCCCGCGCTTGGCACCGCGACGATATTTGTATGAAACCGTGCGGGCGTCCGCTTAACGCAGTTTCAGGCCTTAGACATCGCACGGCCTAAAGGTAAACAAGCACATTTGTCCGAGGAAACCTTCCAAGTTCTTCCAGCGATTCGGTGCGGATAAGTTTGCGAGGTTTCATATGATTTCATATCAGTAATAATAAAATTAGATTCTTGCGCCTCCTTCGCTTAGGGCCCTGATGAGTATTCGTTTACTATTCTTCAGTCTTTCACCTCCAAAGGAACCCAAAATATGAAGAGTCGTAAAAAACAAATGAATTCTGTCGAGGTCATGCGCCATCACCATGTGCCGCCACATGTGTCCCACTGTGGTTGACATGGCATGACATTTAAGAGCACATGCACCTTGTTCGTCAATTAGCGCTGCAATGTGAATTCACTGAGGGTCATTACTATCAGTAACTGATTATTTTCTATTTTGAAATGCATCGATAGACCTTTAATAGTTATAATGGCTTACTATCTATGGTGGCTCAGTGGCTAGTTCCGACTTACGAGTGTATGCCGTGAGTTACACTCGGAAGAGTGAATGAGGAAGGTGCTGAACATGGAATTCGGCGCTGAGGTTAGCTCAGGAGAAGTTGGTTTTTGGCGAATATAGACGTCTGTCTTGACAATGGACTATTTAAACTTCTTACAGAGAAAGAGAAGTATGGTACGCCGTGTGTACCTACCTGAGGCACATATATATATTTATATTTTTTGTGTGGGAAATCATCAAACAACTTCTCCAGCTCTGGGTGGAGCAGGAGGGCGTGTCAGACTTTTACTGACTAAAACCCACCGGTGTTCCTTCATTAGCCCGTATGCCAGGGGCTGTGCTATCTGTTTCGAACAAACCCGCACCCCGGGTTGCGGGCCCCATCAAATTGTGCTGACATCTCTTGCCCAAGTCGACGGCGCGCGTGGAACATAACGCGCCGTCGACGTGGGCTTGGTCCTTACTGGACAGCGAGCTACCCATTACTCGCCGTCCGCAAGCTCATGCCTACGGTAGCCGGAAATCGGCCTGGGATTCCCGACGCCCAGGGCGTCTGCGATGCGCCGTCGCGACCCTAGCCGCCGCACGATAGGGTCCTGCGGCGGCTAGGGTCGCGACGGCGCATATGCTGCCTCTGAAGCACATATATGGGGGAGATTTTCCCCAAGCCTCGGGATAGCTTAATTATATGGAATCTTCTTCTTCTTAACAGGAAAGAATGTTCGGAAAATTCAGCGTGGTAACACTGAATTAACAAATAAATAGCAGGACGGTGCAAATTACAAAAAACCGTAAAGGACATTTAAATCCGTATCCCCTTACGACATTTGAACCAAACGTCAAAAATGTCAGTCAAACGATATCATAAAATTGATAATAGAATAGATAGAGCTCTCCCTTCCTATTCATATCGTATGATGTAAATGACAAAAGGATGGGCGTCGAAGGGTGGACGTCTTCCTGTTTACTATCCACTGTGATCACCATTCAGACAGTTAAGCTGATTATTTATGGAAGCTAAATTCAGCAGTGGATGGTTACGATTTGATGTCAACAGTTAGAGAATTGTAATCATAAGAATAATCAATACATCTCTCTATAAGGTCGTAATTAGCCTACTGAATGAAAATTTCATGAAATCGTGACATTTGAGGCCAATTCAAACTTAAGGGGAACCTAGTCGCTGGGTCGAACTCACTGGTGGGCCTGGCTAATAAGCACGTTGTCTCACTAGGCTTCGTGCCCGACAGAGGTAGTATCAGTGATGAGTAGTTAGACGTTGGTCTACACGCACAACGTTATTGAGTGAGATGCAGGATGATTTAAAGTAAAACAGAAGCGTAAAAATGAAGAAAAGTCCTTCGGAAGATCGCGTTTTATGAAAAAACCACTGCATAAATCAATGACCAATAAAGTTTATTGAACTTTTCGGTAATTGAACTTTATCGGTACCGACTTAGTTTTGGAGATTTTACACTTCTTTTATTACTTATACACGCCAAAAGTTAAGTTAAATTAGCAAGAAAAACGAATCTTTGTTGGCTCATAACTTTTTAATCGCTTTTTATTTTAGTATTCTGTTTCCTTACACATAATATTATTAATGAGACAAAACCATACCAAGTTTAACATCTGATGTACATTATCGAACAGAGGAATAATACACTCCCGAAGTTTGTATGGAAAAAGTGTCAACCTTAGGGAGTATATGAGCAGTTGCCCACCAGACACAACACCCGTCTGATCAGAGGAGATCCCTTTTCTATAGAGAATGGGTGAACTTTACACCCTGTTCCTCACACCTCTATAACTGAAACAAAGTCCGAGGTCATGGTCTCATACTGCCAGGAGTGCGGGTTGTTCGTGGGCCCTGGCACACAGGCAACTGACGGAACACGGGTGAGTTTTAGTCAGTAAAAGTCTGACACGCCCTCCTGCTCCACCCAGAGCGGGAGAAGTTATTTGATGATTTCCCACCCTCAAAAAAAAAGGTAGATTGCTGATTCGAATGTAATTATTACGCTCATCAATCACATTTTAATCAATATACAACAGTGTCAACCTGACCTGCAAATTGCTATTAAACATAATTATAATTGAATTCCGCAGGCTACCATTAGCGCCTCCACCTGAATGGTATTGAACTAAGTAATTAAAACTACCCGCAAAAATTATGTCGTCCAAAGACAACACATTGCAGAACCCGCCGGTTGCCTGTGATGTGGGCCCTTAGTGTATATGTTAAGAATTTAGACGAATGTATCCGTCCACACATATTGGAATTGCTAACTATACCTACTACTTGACTTGCGTTCCTTTAAAATATAAAATATTAATTTAAAATACCATTCATACTTCCAACAATAATTAAAATGCAGTTCCAGTATCAGTACAACTTCAATAACTGCAGTAATTGCAACGGCACTATCATAAAAAGTACCTACAGAAAACCTATTCCAAAACATGTCAAACATACAGAATTACAACTAGACATTATCAAACAGTTTACAAAATAACTACTTAAGTATTATCATAAAACTCACCCGAACAAATATTACTGATAACGAACTGACACTTGTAAACACTAGCGGATAAGTGACTGCGTGTGATTCCCGCTGTCTCTAGTACTGGACTGGCCGTGAGCCGATAAAACGTAATGTAACAGCGAATAGCATCGTAGCCAAGTAACTGGTATCTTTAAACCGTTATTGGATTAACTGGTTTTAACGTTATTTTTGCATCATGATAGTGCGGTGCTGGTGCTCGTGTACCAACTGACAGATCTGCCTTTTTGTGGGTGTCGTCAACGAGTAACATAGACGACAACTAAGTATATACTACTCGAATAATGATCAGAGGATGGAAATTATGATGTCAATTCAGTCTAATAGAATGCAATCAACCCCACTTGCATGGGTTTTTTATTGCCGGTTAGCAAATCAAGAAATTAACCTCTATTATATTACAGCTGACACAATTTTAAGTCCTGAGAAAGCAGTGGGGCATAACAGTCTATTAATAAATTAAATAAAAGAAAGATAAAGAACAAATAGTTGTAACAGCCAACACTTTGACCCTATTCTGGAATTTTTAATTTGCTAGACCAAAATGTCAGCTTTTACTGTCGCTGAAACGTCATGTTAACAAAAAAGGTTTATCGAAGCTGTATTTAAATCTAGCAAATAAATCCGAGTTTAAGTAGATACATCTTATCCATATGTTCGAGCCTAACCGGTTTCATAATCTAACTTTCAATCCTATATTTGTTTAAGTCGTCAAACATGTTGTTTACTTGTTTAATTACTCATAATGCGTATAAACCTAAACCCGCTCGTAATACAACAATATTATCTACTATCTATCAAATCATAAGCATATTCAACAAAAATCTTTAAAAAATGTGTGCTGCCAAATAACATCGATAAAAATAGCAGTTACTAAAAATAACGCATTCGCTTTATTTTCCCAACACTACAACCGCTGGACACCACGATAAAAATAATCATAATCTGCATTCTCATGTCGCTTACGTCTTTTTAACGACGCATGTTTAAATGTCTATACAATATTGAAATATAAACGGTAGTAAACGCCTTTGGGTATAGTTTAAATGTGCAATCTCATTCATATGCAGCGTGTATCTGTACAAAAGGAGAGGTCTATCGGGATACTATTTATACAATCACATCATAAATTACTAATCAATCTTCAGACGTAACGCTCTGAATTTTAATTGATATTTAATTCAATTTTGAGCGTCATTTAAAAGGAGGGGAGGACGTTTGTTTATACGTTGTTACCTGCATATCCTAGTCTATCTCCTGCATACATGCACTGTCAGCCTACAATGTCCCCACGGCTGGTACACAGGCTTCCTCTCCGTAAGAGACAGTGGGCCGTAATCCACCACGCGGGCTCAGTGCAGGATGAAAGATGTCAGATGTCTTCGATTTTTTGGTTCTAGAACATGCCGGTTTTCTCACGATGTTTTCCTTCACCATTTTGACCGTGCACTCAATGATGAAATAATTACAATGAGTTTATGTTACTTAGGACAAGTACAGACGCCAGCACATCAAGCTACCTCAATCTGTCAAATTTATTTGGTAGATTTTAATCTTTATAACATAAGTTTAAGGTTCATGTTCAATTTGACAGTCTGGAGTAGCTTGGTGTGCGTCTGTACTTTTTGTTTATTCTTCTGCTGGTAAATAAACATATTTGAAAATAAAAATCCACTGCTGATATCTACTGCTAAATAATAACTTCCCTAAAAAAAGGCGCGGCCTTCATTACAGAGGACCTAATTTCGAACAGAATATCCGTGACGTCATTAATACTTATGTCACGCACGGACGAATACCGCGTATGGTTGATAAACTATAACCTACTGTAGATTTTGTAATGAACCACATTTTTTACCTGCTATGGCTAATTCTGCGGTTCTGGATTCTATCTTCGGTTTGGGTGTTTCCTAACAAGGGTGGGGTAGGCAGGGCTCAGTGGCCTAAGTCTGCTATTTTTATAAATTCGTCATTCCAACACAATCCCATTGTCATTTTGCTAAAAGTTCGTAATCTGCTAAATTCATAATGGTCGATCAGTGGTCGGTCAATGGTCTCAATAGAATTGTGTTATAATGGCACTGTCGTATTGCCATTCATTTGGCATTATGTACGAGATTACCAATAAATGCCATTTCTTTCAATGGAGTGTCAGTGGCTGACCACTGGAAAGTCATAATGACGCTATTGTATTAGTAGATTACCAAACTTGCCCCCTATTACATTGATTGCAGGCTTAGCACGAGCACCGATTTGTCGACGGAAAAATAGACATGACTATTTACTAAATGATGTACAATAGGAGAAGAAAACTATGTTTTTCTATTAATAGTAGGTAATAGTTTCTAGTAGAAAGTTTGAAGTCAGTCTGATTTTGACAGTTTGGGAAGAAATATTCTTCTGAAATAGTCCACATTTGTATGGACCTAGACAAAGATCGTTAGAAACGAAAGACAAAATGACTGATTGTAGAAGGATATCTACGGTGCGATGTCAAAAATGGTGAAACTAAATGTCACTTTGTATTGAAAAAGCACTGTCTATTCTTAGTAGCAATAGAAAGCGTCGGCGTCGTGCTAAGCCTGTTACTGACTAAATGTGGATGTACTATACGTACACCTCTGTCCATCCCTTCGGGGAAACAAGGCGTGATGTTATGTTAGGGGCCATCCATAAACAACGTCACACGTTAAGGGGGGGAAGGGTCAACGAAATGTTACATTGTGTGACAAGGGCCAGGGGGTCAAAAGCTTTGTGAGGTCACATGTGAAAATCTAAAATACTACAACTCGAAATTTGAATGTACATAAATCAAAAACTTAAAAATATTACTAACTAGATCTATATCTTTATGGCAATATGTTTAAGTCTTTTGTTTTGTCAATCAACTAAAATATTTGATAGAATGTTAATTTTATTAACCTGTCTAGGACATTTAATGAGATAACAATAGATTTGAACCCGATTCGGGTGCAAAGAAAAAGAAAAAAGGGTAGGGTTAAAGATCAGTTCAAAATTTAAAAATATATATTTTGGAAATATGCTGTTTTAATTTAATTACTTACTTACTTTTAAATATAAAAATATGTGACGTCACACAAGGGGGTTTCACAAGTGTGACCACATGTGACAAGGACGGGATGGGTGATCAAAAACCCGTACAATTTGTGTGACGTAATTTATGGATGGCCTCTTATTGTTTGCTGCAAAAAAAATCACTTTGGAGTTTCTTGCCCATTCTTCTCCATAATAAACTACCTATTGAAAAAGGCAACTAAAAACAGTTATCTTTTCTTGTAAATATTCACAGTCAAAAGTCTAATGCCCTAATTGAAACCAATATTTGACTTTGACTTTCTTTTGTAACTATAACAAAACTGGCAAAGTACGTACTAACTGTACAGTACACGTATATCTAACCCTGCGATAACCTAAGCCGAGATCCGTATCCCACAGGGGGTGTCCTTAACGAGCAGTAGCTCTAGTTTTAAGTTTTATAAGCCCGGGCTGGTCATCTTAATTTATTTAGAGTATAACAGACAAGTCCAAAATCAAAAACTGATTTATTCAAACTAGGCTGAAAGTCAACACTTTTTGAAGGTCAAAATTACATAAGACATTCCCCCAAAAACGCCCGCCCTTCACCACTTCCTAGTGCTTTAGCTGGGAAGAAGAAGTGGCGCAACAAACTCTCCAGCAGCTCAGCTCTCTGTTAAGTTAGAAGTACTGATTCTATACAATAATAAAATAAAATGAATGTAGAGTCTAATAAAATAAATAATTATATGAAGTGACTCATACAACCTGTCAGTAGGTAAGCTAATTCTGGTGAAAGAACACAAACATTGTCTTGAGTTAATCACAGCGACCAACTCGTCCGGTTAAGCAGACGACAATAACCTCATAGGTTCAACTTTGAGATGTCATTCACAAAACACAAAAAAAAAACAATCGTCGTACAGCGTACTATGTACAGCAGTCGTAGCTAAGATACATGCGGGCACACTCGTACATCAACAACATCTCAATGAATCGTATTCGGTCAACTATTGACTGTTCGTCTCGTCTGATCGGGAGGACCTTGACCTCATTGCATAGAGCAACGGCCGGTAAACTACTTACGGACGGTAGATAAAGTGTACCGACTGTTTGTAAATATGTATTCGATAAAGTTGTAGTGTGGGTTAATTTTATACTGTGTAGTTAATTATTATGCATCTACTTTTTTATAAACTGGGGTCAGCCGTCATTCATGTCTAGACAGTGGAGTTACGTAACTATGTATGTACGATAAGGGGTATGAGGAACAGGGTGTAAAGTTCACTCATACTTATGATGGTAAAGGAGGATCCTCCGACCAGACGGGCATTGTGTCTGGTGGGCAACTGCCCGACAGTTGATGTCGGGATTTTGTATATGTTCGAGTGTCGTGGTAAACTCTGATTGCGCGATGTAGAATTGCTTAGATAGTTCGCCTATTGCATTGTAGATGGCGCCACTTTTCTTTTTGCGTTTCTTAGATTTTGTTGCGAAGCATTTATATTTGTAGTGCCGCTACATACGTATGTAAGCTTGAGGTACTTACTACCTACCTACTCATTCTGGGCAGACATCATTTAGATTACCATCGACACGCTAAGAAGCAGAGTTGCAGCTGCAGATCCGACTATATTACACACAGTGTTTAACTGATAATAATCTACACTATCTAGTTCTGTGACATAGTACTGAAGACCATCAATTAATTTATAAGGCACCACACTACAGAAAACAAAACGGTTAAACTGCACCCTAATTGCGTAATTCACGATTAATCATATGAAGCCATGGTTTAACAATCTGTTTCAAAACGAAACAGATTGTTAAACCATGGCTACAACGTAAATAACGCAATGAATATTGTTGAACTGTCAAATTGATACAGATTATGAGTGCAGATCTAACTTTCTGACATTGATGCCACCTCCACCTATACGTATAATTGCTACAAATTGGGATCACCTAGGCTCAGAAACTATAACCCAATTCACATGGCAGCACAGAATATCGTAGCTCAACTACGAGCTACGGCTAATTTGATTCCCGAACGGAACCGGTCCGCAGATAATTTATTCAAGGCCTTAAAGATTATGCCATGCTTATAGCAATCTACAAGAACCATAGACTGTCTATGCTGGCGCGCTTAGGTTTCGTAACACTGTTAAGACTATTCAATTATTCAGCAATATAATAAAAACAAATTGGTAACCTTACCATGGCCAACCAGATCCTCAATCATATAGGTATTATCACATATTAATGACTACTTAAGTTTTTTACGTATTAAGTATTTCCGGCAACAAAGTCTGCCCCTTCGTCAGGGAGTCAGGCCCGATCACACACACCTCATACCTACACTGCCTTTCCATCCGAGATAACCTAAGGGGCTAAGATCTGCCAGGGGTGCGGGTTGTTCGAAAGAGATACCGCCGCCCCTGGCATACAGGCTACTGAGGGAACACGGGTGGGTTTTAGTCAGTAAAAGTCTGACACGCCCTCCTGCTCCACCCAGAACGGGAGAAGTTTTTTGATGATTTCCCACCCAAAAAATAATAATTATACAATACTGATACGCTGGATGGTGGATATTATACCACGAAATACTACCGGGATAAAAAGTAGGTGTCCTATGTCGAATACAGGTCATGGTCTACCAGTGTGCCAAAATTGAAATTCATTCAGCCATTAATGCGTGAAAAGATAACAGACAGACACAGTTACTTTCACATATTTATATTATTAGTATGAAAGCATGAATTACATTTTGATTACACTAGCGAAGCAGCAGGCCTAGATAAAACACACAATCAAACAGACAACACATCTTACCTGGGCCTAGAGACAAAATATACATTTCTGTTAGCGGTCACGCCAAACGCTACGCCAAAATGTATGAGAACGACATTACCTGCGTAAAGGATATGTCGTGTCTTTTCCGCAGGTAATGTCATTCCCATACATTTTGGCGTAGCGGTTGGCGTGAACGCTAACAGAAATGTATTTTGTCTCTAGGCCCAGGTAAGATGTGCTATACTAAGATTGCGCTTTGCACGTATATAAAAAGCTTAGCTTCCTGGAACCCTTGTCCATTTAAGCTAAGCCAAGCTACACTTTGAACATTAAACGGTCTTATGTATATTCCTTTCACAAGGTGGACCGATGACCTTGTGGGGGCCGCAGAAGTCCGCTGTATGCGGCGAGTACAGAACCGGTCGAAGTGGCGGAGCTTGAGGGGGGCCAGTGTCCAGCAGTGGACGTCTTTCGGCTGAAATGATGATGATGATGATGATGATGATGTATATTGGTTGATATCATACACATCACAGCTTATCACATTTCTCGTAAAAGAAGGCAGCCTTATACTTAGCGCAGTATGCGTCTCCCAGCACCAGAGAGCTGTTTCACAGACAAGATATTTTTTAAATGAACTTGTGGTGTTGAAATGTCTTCGATGACTCTAGTACCTACTCCAGATTAAGCAGAAGTATACCATAATACCACCCATAACTAGAAACCCACTAATCCCCAACCCGCTGTGAGCAAAAGCGTGGTGAGCAATGATCGTTCTTGCTCACCTGACAGTTTATATAATAATATGAGAAGTGGCTTTTGCTAGAGTAGTGCTGTGCGAAAATAACAGACCGATAAGTGTTTAATAACAGTATCTAATCACGCAAATATAAAATTGATAATAACCTATGTAATCTGTGGGATGGTGGGATTTCAATACCACGGAGTTTAACTCCGTGTTCAATACAGTCCAGTGTGCAGTGTCAGTCTCCAATAACCGGGGTAGGTATTAAATTCAGTCGCATTTGAATTTTTCGGACCGTGCTAGGTCAACTTTCAATCTGAGATAGTCATCTCAGATTGAAAGTTGACGTAGCACGGTCCGAAAATTTCAAATTTTAGACAACGGTAGACAGTTCAAAGTAGCTATTCCAATATTTCTTGCTTAAAACAGTTTGTATTTTATTAACAAAACAGTCGCATATTCTAAAACTAAGAAACAACATCAATTTTTCTTCATAAACAATTCTTGAATAGCATAAACTGGCAACCCTTTCGTCTCTGGCAAGAAGTAAAAGAAGAAGATAGCCGTAGAGAAGCAGGCAAAAGAGAAGAAATAGAAGACTGGGGCCAGGCCTACAGAAGTTACTAGGAGGTTGAAGACGAATAGTATGAGAAAGTTGAGTATCCACGCCCATTCCACTGCTAACATTGACATGATGCTTTTTACCTGAAAAGAAGTAAGTACCAGGTTAACATGATTGAATGAAGGTTATAGTAAATTACAAATCACTCTGTAGCTGTCTATAAAAGCTAGTTCAGGAGCAACTGTCGGAATAGTAGAAGGCAAGACACAAGTCTTTGTTGTGGAAAAATCGAGGTTTTACATTCAAACCGATTATAGTGATGGTGATAAATGAGAAAATAAAACATAAAAACAAAATAATGAAGAAAAACTGTGTTCTTATTCTGCACCAATAAGATGTATCATGTATATAAAAATTAAATTTAAAATTTAAAAAACCCCCGACCCTAACAAAAACTCTAAAAAGTAAAAATAATAATTGCATTGTCAAATGATAAATGATTTTATTTCTGTAAGTAGGTTTGTACAAACACTTTTACACGTCAATCATATTTTTTAAACTAGATGAGGTCGGCGTTTCCTATCTGACTACTCTGAGAAGAAAGGCCGAAACAAACTCAGAGGTCACAGTCTCTTTTAAAGTCCAGACATAATCTTGGTCAGATCATGTGAAGACCATGTGGATTGGTGTCTGAAATGGTCTTTTGAGGAAAGAACCACACAGGTTGAGTGGACCTGTCCATTCAGTGCACGCATGTATCAGTAATCATACGGCTCAACTCAGAACTTGAGGAGCTCAACGATTTGACGAACAATACCAAAGAAAGGACATTTGGGTAGGCCGCATAAAGTACTCAAACTGCCAGATTAACATTAAAAACGAACTGAGAAAGAGACGAAACACGAAAACAAAAATACCACATAGTCCTCACATTCACAATAATTAAAGCAAAAATAATATTATACTTCTCAAAGTAAATATTCATGTCAAAGTGTATATTATAATAATCAAATGTCAAAGTGTAAATAATAATAATCAAATGTCAAAGAGCAAAACAAAGAAAAAACAACATTCAGTATACAAAATTGGAGCAGGTCAATCCCAAGCCTTTTTGTCCTCAATATAATCTTTAACGGTATAAAAGGCTTTCAGGCACAACTTACGTTTGATGAATGATTTAAATTTATTGAGACTTAGATCTTGAACATGGCTTGGAAGTTTATTATAAAAGCGTATACATTGACATCTGAATGACCCACCTATTTTCTTGAGCCTTGTTGATGGTACAACAAATTTGTGTTTGTTCCTAGTATTTATACTATGGATATCACTGTATTTTTTAAACAATTTAATATTTTTATGAGCATATAAAAGATTTTCATAAATATACTGTGAAGGCACAGTCATTACATTTATCTCCTTAAATCTATCTCTGAGAGAGTGTCTCGGACTTAATTTATAAATTGATCGGACAGCTCTTTTCTGCAAGACAAAA
Organism: Polymixis flavicincta; assembly: GCA_949987655.1. Taxonomy (NCBI): domain Eukaryota; kingdom Metazoa; phylum Arthropoda; class Insecta; order Lepidoptera; family Noctuidae; genus Polymixis; species Polymixis flavicincta. The sequence goes on along the minus strand of OX465188.1, from coordinate 22,174,080 downwards.
ATAGTCTGAATGTCGGCGGCATTTCCCCACAATAGAATACCATACGACATTACACTATGAAAATAGCTAAAGTACACTAAGCGGGCTGTCTCTACATCAGTTAAATTACGAATTTTCCTAACAGCGTATGCTGCAGAACTTAGCTTTTTCGACAATTTAGCTATATGTGGGCCCCACTGAAGCTTGGTATCCAAAGTTAAGCCCAAGAATACAGTGCTATCTTCAGGATTCAATTCTTCGCCCTTTATCAACACATTAGTTTTCACCTGCTTAACGTGAGGTAGCGTAAACTTAATGCATTTGGTCTTTTTTTCATTAAGAAGCAAATTATTAGCATTGAACCAGTGAACTACTTTTGAGATTGCGCTATTTACATCGTCATTAACAAGTTGCTGACGTTTAAGTCTAAACAAAAGTGAAGTGTCATCCGCAAACAACACTATATCATGATTATCCTTTATGAGGTAAGGCAAGTCATTAATATAAATAAGAAACAAGAAAGGACCAAGAATTGAGCCCTGTGGGACTCCCATTGACACTACGGATCCCGGAGATCTTTTTCCGTTTACATCAACACACTGAATCCTATTACACAAGTATGAAATAAGAAGATCCAGAGCGGTGTTCCGGATCCCGTAGTGGCGGAGTTTCCTGATTAGAGTTTCATGAAGCACGCAATCGAAAGCTTTAGATAAATCGCAAAAGATGCCCAAGGCATCGTATTTATTTTCCCATGCATTGTAAATATGCTTTAAGAGTTCAACACCGGCATCGGTAGTTGAACGACCCCTTGTGAAACCGAACTGTTTGCTATGTAATAAATTATGTTTATTAAAAAATCTTTGCAGTTGGTCTAAAATTAATTTCTCAAAAATTTTACTAAAGGTAGGTAGTACTGAAATAGGTCTATAATTAGAGGGGTCTGATGTACTACCTGATTTAAACAAAGGTATTATTTTACTATTCTTCATTAGGTCAGGAAACTCCCCGCAGTCTATACAATTATTAAATATAAGAGCTAAAGTAGGTGCTACAATGTCAATAATAGACTTGGCAACTTCTACAGAATTACCCCACAGATCTGCAGTCTTTTTTACATTTAAAGTGTGAAAGGTTTTAATTATATCTCTACAGCTAATATGTTCAAAATGAAATTCTGAATCACAAACATTAACATTTTCCTTAAGCAAAGACTCAGCAACAGAAGGTGATGAGTTTAGTGATTTTGTAGTTGAAACGGGAATATCTGCAAAGAAATTTTCAAAAGCCGCGGCGACTTGCGAGTCCGATGTGATTATGTTGTCATTGATAGACAGGCTGTAGTCAGTATTTCGGTTGCTAGACCTTCCCGTTTCACTATTAATAATATTCCAAGTCGTTTTAATTACATTACTGCTGTTTTTAATCTTTGAACTCAAATAACGCGACTTGGCCATCCAACAAACTTTTTTAAATAATTTGGAATAATTCCTAACATACAAATTAAATTCAGCAGTGTTTACAGAAGTCAAGTCGGGGGACGGTCAATGAAAACGCCAAACAGAGGCCTAGCATTTTCATTAGCCGTCCCCCGCCTTTACAATGCCTTGATCAAAATATTACCTTCATCTTAAAAGGCCTATAAATATTTTTATTTTTACTTTTTAGAGTTTTTGTTAGGGTCGGGGGTTTTTTAAATTTTAAATTTAATTTTTATTTCCTGCTTTTTAAAGTTAATGTCTCACTCGCTTAAATCTGCGCATCATTGCATATTTTTCCCACAGTGAAGTTTTTTACTAATTTATCCTCATTCCTCGTCCTGATCACAATTTATCTATAATCTATGCATTGAGACCTTTTCAATGAGCCTAAACACGATACTTTTGCTGTTTGTTGGTGAGTAACTTGGGCACCCTGGAAATTTCAGGTGTTACTCCAGCATCATTTCAATGTTACCCTGTTCGTCTAATATCATTGAAGTAATAGAATACAAAATTTCGAGTTGATCAGCCCTGTGAAAGATGCTCAAATCACTTCATCAACCAGAAAAGAGCTGATAATCTTCAAACGGCTGAACTGATTTTGATGAAACATTTATTTATTTAACCATTTATGTACACATTAAATAAACAGACAAGAAGATTAGAACAGAAAAATAGGTACAGAGGTGATGCTTATTTCTAAAGAAATCTCTTCCAGCATACCTGCGATAGGAGAAAACATACAGAGATGTAGAACACTCCCGACTAATACACCTTTCAAACAAAAAAAACAAAATCAAAATCGGTTCATCCGTTCGGGAGCTACGTTGCCTCAGACAGACACACACACACACACACACACACACACAGACACGTCAAACTTATAACACCCCGTCGTTTTTGCGTCGGGGGTTAATAAAATCGTAGCGGAGTGAAAACTGTATCGATTCTACAGTTTTTGGGCAACATAGGGAATGAACAAGCAAGAGCCTAAAAAATTACTAACAGCAATCTGCGGTATTAGGAATAGTTTTAAAATAAATAAGAATTCTATTTAAAAACAAACTAACGAGCAGCAGCCTAATTGCGTAACTTACGATTAATCATAATCGGTTTCGTTTTGACAGTTCAAAAATATTCATTGCGTTATTTACGTTGTTGAGCAGACACATTTTTCGAACTTATGAAGTAATGGTTTAACAATCCGTTACAAAACGAAACAGATTATGATGAATCGTGAGTTACGCAATTAGGGTGCTGGTCAGATTGTTATATGAATTTAGTGATAGCTGATCGTCAGCATTAATCTTTAAGAATGCAACAGTCAGTACATCAATGTTGCGCCATTATGTAGTATAGATATGTATGAGCGCAGGCATCCATTTTTTCACTAAAATCGAAGAACTTCGCAAGCTATTGGAAATTGCTGCAGGACGCTGCGGGTGTCGATCTGTTTCTCACACGAACAACAGTGCGTCGCTTGCTCTCGTGTCACCAGTTCTGACTCTCTTTATATTTTGACTGCTGAAACCAAAACTACAGCTGTGAAGTTATAAAAGGTGGCTGTTATTTTAGTATATTGAGCTGTCTTACAAATAGTAAGAGCCAGCGAGAAGAGAAGAGAAGAGTAAGAGTGTCTGTAGGAGATTGTGGCTAAGTAACAATAGCTGCGCGAGTCGATCGATCAGGTTAAGCTACGCTTGCCGCGGTTGGTCCGTGGATGGGTGACCATCTTTACATACCAAGACTCCTCCGTGCCTCGGAAAGCACGTTAAGCCGTTGGTCCCGGCTGTAATTTGTGGATCTTTGACAGTCGTTACGGGTCGTCAGAAGCCCGAAAGTCTGACAACCAGTCTTACCAAGGGGTATCGTATTACCCAGTAACTGGGTTGTGGAGGTCAGATAGGCAGTCGCACCATGTAAAATACTGATATTCAGCTGCATCCGGTTAGACTGGAAGCCGACCCCAACATCGTTGGGAAAAGGCTAGGCAGATTATGAGCTGTCTTACAAATTCCACACGGACGAAGTCACGGTCAGAAGCTTTTTATAAAATAAGCATAAACTTAGTATTAGACAAATAAAAATGAAAAACACAAAAATGAAGATTAAAAGGTAAAAAGTTTGACCAAATAATGGCTTACCTCAGGTAAAAATACTTCAGCCAACACCACGACAGGTACAGTTCCTGCCCCAAACGTATAAAAAGTCGTGAAGACGTATATGAACATTGGTATCGTCCACTTTGGCCCCCACTCCGTCAGGATCTGCGTCCCTAGTACTATGCAGCAGAAACCAGCAGCGATGGATGAGTATATTAGAAGAGGCTGGAAACGAAAAATAATAGATGGATTTAATTTGTCACCTGAATCTAAACCACATTCTTCTAAGTATGAAAAAGATGGAGGATACTTCCATCTCACCAGCCCATCCACATCCGTACATCCTTTTCTGAAAACGAAGAGAAGATTTTCTGGATCGGAAAAATGAATGAGTTTACTGACAAATACTCCTCACACACGGGAATTAAGGAGTAAAAAACATGGACATGGAAAAGGCTCACCTGCCTTCTCAGACTCCGACTCCGAACCACATCTGTCACGTAACTAAAACTCTGTTAACATTAGCATTTGGGGTTACAGGAGACCAAAAAGTCAAAGAAACATAGGGCTCTCACCCGTCTCCCAACCACATCAGTCAGATACGCAGAAATAGACCCTGAGATAATCATGACGACTCCCATCAGAACGCTGCAAAGGTTCGGAGATATGACATCAGGAGGTAACGCCTCTGCGAATAAGGGTTCTGCATACACCATCACTACCGGTAGACCTTGGAAGACGAAGGCTACCTTCAGGATCATGATGACGAAGAATTCGCGTTGAGTTGATGGCGAGGTTTCTGTAAAGACATAATCCTGCTATTAAAGTTTTAATAATTAGAACAGCCGGCTCTTTTTTTATACACCACGTATTATAGATAATATCTGGATGACCGAGCGTTGCTCGGTGTCTTTTTTGTTTGACGTTTTCTAAAAATGAAACCTAGCTAGATCGATTTATCGCCCCCGAAAACCCCTGCTTAATAAATTTCGTGAAACTCGTTGGAGCCATTTCCGAAATTCATATTATGTATATATATATAATATAATATTTATACAAGAATTGCTCGTTTAAAGGTATTAGATAAATATAGAAATTATACACAGGGTGACATGATGGGCGGTCTTATCGCTAACAGCATTCTTACCACAACGTTTGGATGCATTACAGGTATACCTGCAACAGAGCTTACGAGAGGAAACCGAGAGGAAGACCTCTAGTTTTTTGATAGTGGAACCCTTGTTAACCTACTTACTGAAAAATTGCCAGCATGACATTTTCTTACTCTCCGTCGCCGGCGCATATTTTTCTTCTGCTGTTGTCAATGATTGAGCGTCTGCAAAACCAAATGATTAATTTAAAGACAGTATTTGCGAATTTCCCTGGCTATATATATAATGTTACGAGCTAGGGGTTCGTGACAATTAAAAACTGCCGATATGAATTACCAAAAATAACACTTTAATTAAACACACTAATAACACAACACAATAGCACTACGGATCACTCTTAAGTCGCACTTGAAGATCGCTTTAGATGTTCTCGCATGTATCGCTTCCAATGAACTCACTGGAACGCGCTCCGTTCCCGCTTATATAGGGCCCTCGGATAGTTCCAGAACTTTCTACCGTAGAAGCATCTAGAAGGTTCGAGTACATATCGGCCCTGACCGAACACATGTCGATAGTTCCAGAAAGTTCTAGTATCGAACTTTCTAGAACGATCTTGACCATTAATTCCGCTATTCGATACGAGATGGCGTTAGTGGCAACCAAACATTAATCGTGCGGTGCAACAATAATAATGATACAACATTATTTTTAACCGACTTCCAAAAAAGGAGGAGGTTATATGTTCCACATTATCATATTTTTTTTATTTTTATGTATGTTCATCGATTTCTCCCCCGTTTGAGGACTGATTCTCAAAATTCTTTTTTATTTGAAAGAGTAAACTCCTGAGGTGGTCCCATTGGCACCAAGTCAGGATCTGAGGATGGAATCCTAAGGAAATCGAGGGCAACCCTGAAATTTTGTAGGTATTAACGATGTTTTTCAAATATTTTCTAACGCTATTGAGACATTTGCGTATGGTCATCATCATCTCATGACGCTGAGCTGATGAATGAAGGTACAACTCTTTAACGGTTAGGAGTTAGGTGGAGGTTCGGGCATAACTCTGTCATAAGACCGATTTGCAAAATTCTTTTTTTCTTCGAAAGGGGTTTATTTCGAAATGGGCCAATTTTAATTTCATATTAGATCAGATGATGCGTTTTGGAGACAGACAACGGAACTCTTCGAAAAATGACAGCAAATTAACATTGTTATGCATTGCTTTGGCCCCAAGGATGATTAAATTTTGAATTGGTTTGGGGTAGGTAGTACTATAACTAAAAATTTAAAAAAAAACTTAAAAATAAAACTACCGACTTCCAAAAAACACTAGAAATTGAAAAATAACTTTAATTTCGGAAGGCGGCAAAGTCACCGACTTCCGAAATTAACGTTATTTTGCAGTGTGATGGAAAACGTTATCACTAGTTAATTACAATACAATCGTACGGTTAGGTACCTACTGCCTAATTATTATTAATGGGCACAATACGATGCTGATGGAAGCGCGGGCGGCGTGGAGGGCCTCGTCACAAAATACAGAGAGTACAGAAGGCAATCTACATACAAAGTGCGCTCGAGCAACGCACACATAGACACCGCTCACGGACACGATATCTCGGACCGGTTGGGACCAGTGCGAGCGCGAGTGCCAGCCCCTGAGACACGCGTCTGTGAAATGCAAAAACGGAGCAACAAAAAAAGTTACTATAACTGTTCAGTGTACGGTTGTCATACTGTGAATTGTCTTTTTTTAAGCGACCAGTTGTTGAGTTGACCAGAGAGGTGAGTACCTAGGTATTTGCTCGTGTTTCGATGGTTCGTTTTAACGTAACACAGAATACCTAGTTGTGGGTAAGCGAAAATGACTTTGTGGCCTTGTAGTTTTTTTACGATTAATATTAGGTAAGTATTTATTGTAGTACTTATAAGCTAAAAAATACACTCATCTTCCTCATTATAAATAGTTAAGATAGAACTGCTCGGCGAGCCGGCCGGGCCACCCGCGTAGCCGCCCGCCGCCGATCATAACTATTAGAGTTGAGATTAATTGTGATCATGGCTAAGATCTAAATACGAGTGCCACTACCACGATAGTTTTTTGTGCATAAGCCAAAGTTGTCAACCCTAGCGCGACCGCCGAGCGTAGGTATGAAAATCGAAGTACCTACATACATGTGATTGCCTTCTGTACTCTCTTTATTTTGTGGCCTCGTGGTGACCATGTCTATGTAGACAGGTAACAGAACAAGCTTAAAACTATGTGATTATTTATGATGCAGTTTTGAAAATTTGAAAAAAAACTAGACACGTGTTTCGGGTTTCGCATATACTAAAACTAGGTTTGTATAGGTGATTAAAGGGTTGTCTTTGTTTTTACTAAAGGCCACGGATAAATCTCAAACGAAAAGAAGTAGTAAGAGGTACCTTCTGAATGAGAGTGGAAAATCCGTCGTAACACAACCAACTCTTGCACTACTTCTTTGGATGTTGCCTTTTTACTTCTGTAAAATGCTATAGATTTTGCAGCGTCCTGAAATAACGAGAAGAGCAAGAATAGTGAAAGATAAAAAATAAGTACCTACCAGGGTCACAATAAACCCTAGGAGTAAATCAAATCAAATCAAATCAAATCAATTTATTTCGGATTAAAAAATTATATCCATAGGTGTTAGTAACAATAAACTTAGCTTAATGTTAGTACTCGTTCTGTAAAACGTTTTAATTTAAGCATGCGCCGGGTTGAGCGCCCTTTGCATAAATACTCATCCACTGCTTCAACAGTGGTGGTGGTTAAAAACTCACTTCATTGCGCTGACTTTAAAGAACTTCTGACAAAGCGCGTGTTCAGAATCCCTACTCCGCCAGCCCAGCAAAGTCCCTTTTGGCCAGACGGAGCCCAGCTTACTCTCCACACAATTTAACAAGGTCTGCAAAGTACTGGACATCAAACACCTGCTAACCACTCTCCTAAAAACTGCTCTAAAGAAATGGCTTTTGGAGCTATCTTATTCCGAAACTGAATCCTTTCTCTAACATTTGCCGACAAGACAAAGTGCCAGCAAACAACTCTCTTCACCCTCACGGTCACTCACAGTCACTCACATAAACAAACATACACACACACACACACACCATGATTTACTGAACTAGCCCTGTAAGTCGACATATTATCTTCCGCTCATTCGCACTCTGTCCCCCAAGATACAAGCCCTGCTTAATTTGGGGGTCAACGCTTAACCAATATTGTGATGTTCTAACTTAATTTGGGGGTCAACGCTTAACCAATATTGTGATGTTCTAACTTACCCGTGTTTTATGTTAGATTACTGTCTATCAAAGTGCCATCACCTTTTCCTTTTTGCCAATAAAACTTTTTGTTTTTGTATTTTGTATTAACCCCATCTTACCTCCTCTCGGCCTTTCGCCATAAGAGTCAAAGGTGACTCCTTCAGCACAGAAAGGAGTAAAACTCCAACCACAGACAAGGATAGGCAGGCGTATACCATCTGGTGGTACGATAAATAGCCACCTAAGAAATAGGAGACTAGAATCCCGAAGCCGTAGAACTGCATCGGTCCTGAAGTCATTGTGCCTGAAAGTAAATGGAGAAATATGTAATTATGATTTGTCAGCTGCTGGAATTGTTCTCCATTAATACGGCGTCGCCAGCAGTACCGTTATTCGTAACTTAATATAGTGTCCGGATAATTTACTAGTCCCTCCCGAAAAGAAATAATGACAATAACATCCAATGGCTTTAGTAAGAGAACGACTTACAAGCGAGAGAGCTTGAATTCAAATCCTTACTCTATCAATGTGATCCGAAACCTATTAAAGGTATAAAGTTGGCAGTGATAAAGGTAGGTACCTAACCAATCACCATGTTATTTAAAATCTAAATAATTGGAAACGTTTTCACCGTACCTCTTATGGAGTCCTGGCAAATCTCACTGATGTAAATAGTTGTTTCTAGAAAGATAGCGAACCCGAGTCCTCCTATCAACATCGCCATTAGGATCACTTCCACTTGGGTCGTTAACGCTATTATTGACCAAGCGATCTGGAATAGTTACAAAGTATTAATATAGAATTCAGGTCCCAAAGATGTGCATATCTTGAACTATACTTGAACATATGTTGAGCTTGCGACTACTACTTCAACGAGGCCTACTACATCAGTTCTTAACACATTATGCTCCTCTGGTACTCACCACGAAAATCAAAGAAGTTAATAAGACGCACTTCTTCCTCCCCAATCGGTCTAGCACCATTCCGGCAATTGGATTGGCTATCAGCGATCCTATAGCTGGTAAACTCCCAAAGAGCGAGACTTCTGCTGCCCCCATAGGCCGGTGCAGCGTGGTGTTCTCGGACTTAAAGAGGATGATAGTAGAAGATGGCCATGCCATCATTATGCCCATGTTTGTGCAGGAACAGCATACTGGAAATATTGCGACACATACATAAACGCACCTGTTGATATTTTGAAAGGAAGGTATGTAGATACACAAGTACCATCAGGATAATGTTCCCACTACTGGGACACATGCCTCCTCTCTGTGAGCGCGGGCCTTAACTAATCCACCTCGTTGGCTCAGTGCGGGTTGCTAGATTTCACATTTATTCGAATTTTTGATTTCAGGACATGCCGGTTTCCTCACGATGTTTTCCTTCGCCGTTTTGAGAAAAGTCGTGATGAAGTAATAAGACACAAAGTAAAGCACCTGTACCTATGGGTTCCATCTTCCGACCTACAACACGTTAGCCGCGACCGTTATGACTGGGCCACTGCTCTCCCAGTAATGTAGGTATATTACAAAGCAAAAGCAATTAAAACAATACAATATGATACTTACGTAGGATAGTGCCAATAACTTGGAAGAAGATACCCATTTTTTTTCTCGTATCGGCGGGTGGCGTATTGTATTAAATAAGTTAATATGTTTAATAATTTTTATTATTTGGATTAGATTATAGTTGTGTAAATTAATAATTGAATACAAAATTAACTATTAAAATACAACATTTCTCGTACCTATTAGATACTTCTAAACGGTGACACTGTAAAAATGCAACTACTAATATTACACAATTGCGAAACATTGTTATCCACCAATGTGTGTTCTTTGTTCACATCTACAGTTTACTAATTTATGCTACGGCTACATTGTCGTGATAAAGAGAAGATTTGCGTGTCGCGACACGCCTCCTGGACAAGCAATTCGTCACATCACGAATCATTCAAGCGAACTCGAATGCCCTAAACCTGCCAAGGGCATTAGGGCATCCGAGTTCGCTGTCGTTGATAAAGTGAACTACAACTTCGCCCGCTCTCCAATCGACGTCTCACTGTACAACAAAGAACGCGCCAAGTGTAGTTCGCGTCATCGCAACAATGTAACCGTAGAATAAGGGCATTCGAGTTCGCGTAAATCATGAACTTATTAGGAGAATAAATAGATGCCTTACATTCCTGTAGATGACTATGAACATGAAGAGTATAAGAACAGACCTTTACGTTTGGAAAGGGATTACTTAAATTGTTTTTTCTTATCCTATGCTAATGTGTGCTCTGTTTTGCTTACTTTTGTTCATAGACACATAGTATGTAAATTGAATGTAGGTACAGGTACCCAAATACTGATAAGTCCATGATTTACGCCCAACACTAGACAAACATAATATTAACATACCTATCACCTATTTAACATTTTCTAATACATGTCTTCCTAGTCATTTAACACAATACCTACTGCTAAATAAATATTTCGTTAGAAACCTACTCTGCAGAATTTGATACTCTTTGGGGTACACACAATATATGCATATTATCCATATTAATAGCTGCTCTATAGGTACTCATTAATAAAAATGTCGGTCTGTTGGTTTTTCAAGCATTATGCTACGGCTACAATGTAGCCAAGGGATTAATGGCAGAACGGATTATACGGATAGACCACGCGATAAATTTTAATAAGGTCCTTGGTTCCGTGTGGTGCCGGACGTAAAAGAATAGCACCATCCCATTTCTTCCCGTGGGTGTCGTAGAAGGCGACTAAGGGGCTTACAAGACAATGGGCAGCAGCGTTCTCTATGCATTTTACCACAAAACTGCGATCGCCAACCCGCCTGCCAAGCGTGGCGTATAAGGCAGTAGACGTATTTCGTCTGAAATGATAATGATGAGATTTTTATATCACGTAGGAACACACGCTTTACCGGTGTGGTAACCGAGTGTAAAAATAAGACGAGTAGCGTCAACACATAGACACGCACACAGCCACACATATTTCCGACTTGGTCATTGTGTCGGACGATACCGAGAGTCCTTGCGCTCACACAGACATTCACGGCGTGTTTTTACACTTGGTAACCACAAGCAAAGCGCGCGTCGCTTCGTAAGACAGAAATACTTTGTTGGTAGGTAATAGGTACCTTTTTTTTGGAGGATGGGATATCATCAAATGACTTTTCCCACTCTGGGTAGAGAGCAGGAGGGCGTGTCAGACTTTTACTGACTAAAACCCACCCGTGTTCACACAGGCAACTGAGGGAGTTGCCTGTGTGCCAGGGGCGACGGTGTCTCTTTCGAACAACCCGCACCCCTGGCAGGCATTGGCCCTTGCGGACCCCACCAGTCGTTGCTGACATCTCTGACGGCGCGCGTGGAACACAACGCGCCGCCGCGCCGTCCCGCCTACCACTTTTCGGCCGCAGGGGATAGGGACAGCGGCCAACGCTATACCGACACTCCTCTTCCCCTGCGGCCTCACCGCGTGCGCCATCAAACGGTGGCGGCCCCGTCCAGGCCACGGAAAGGAAGAGCGCTGCTCAGAAGCACCGGCACTCCTCCTCTGCCGCAGCCCGTAACCCTAAGCCGCGATGTCTCCCATTCGACATCGCGGCCCACCTCAGTTGCGGTGCACCTCACCGCAACCTACTTTTTGGCCGCTACGTCATCGGCTTGAAGGCAAAAGCCCTGACGAGGGGCCCCACCTTTGGATTCCTCTTCGCTTCACCGTGGCTGGGAGACCACGGTTACTGAGCCCCCCGCAATGACAATGCGGGAACCCACTCGGGGGGGTGGTAGGTAATAACTTACTTTGTGAACAATTCTTTTGTTACCTAAGTACTTGTATATTCGCCTAGTAGCGTAAAACAGACATGGCCTAGAGACAAAATACATTTCTGTTAGCGTTCGCGCCAAGCGCTACACCAGAATGTATGGGCATGACATTACCTGCGGAAAGGACACGACCGCGACGTAGTCTTTCCGCAGGTAATGTCATTCCCATACATTTCGACGTAGCGTTTGGCGTGAACGCTAACAGAGAAGTGTTTTTTTTTTTTTCTCTAGGCCCAGATATTCATAACGATAGAAGGTAGGCATTTATCCCATCAAAAACATAAATGTGAAATGAGAGCCAAGTTCAATATTGAATAATGTGACGTTCTCAACTTCACCGACAAAATAATCGAGGTCTATAAGGGTGCCAAGTTTTGTGTTGACTCTGGATGTAATTTAAGTTGGGCATTTTTTACGTAGGTACAGGCTATAATATTTTGCAAGTTTGTGTACTTCCTGTTTGTACTGGACTTATACTATTAGGTTAATATTTGGTTTTTAAAAATATGCCAAATTTCATGTAGGTATGTAGATTAGATAGTTTACGAGTTGTAAATGGGTCACAAGTAGCTCGACCTGAAGCGCGTTATTATTCCGTGTTCCCTCAGTTGCAGGTGTGTGTGTGCCAGGGGCCACGGTATCTCTTTCGAACAACCCGCACCCGTGGCAGGCATCGGCCCTTGCGAACCGTTGCCAGTTCCTTTTTTTTAACTTGGCTAGACACTGCCGCGTGTCTAGAACGTTACACAATTTCACCCTACTTTCATTTACCTATATTCCAACTCATTGCTGTTCGAGGTTTTGCTTGCGTGTATTTTTACCCGACTGCGCCAGAAGTAGGATTATGTTTTTCGAGTGTACCTATGTATGTGGATTTCTTTGTCGCGCTCTGTAGCCTAAACGGCTTGATGAATTTAGCTTGAGACGCGTCGTTAGATTCGTCTCACTTGTGAGAGTGACACTGGGTACGTAGGTATATTAAAATCATGAAAATTAAAATGGCCGATTTTTGGCGCCATATTCAAAATTTTCCAAAGAAATAATGCAAAATTAAATAAATTTATTAAATTTTTGACATTATTTTTGCCTCTATACAGCTTCTAACCGGATGCGGAACCGTAAGCATAATACAAAAATGTAAGCCTAAGGTGCATACAGTCGGCAGCACGTCAAGCTATCCCAAACTGTCAAATTTTCCCAATTGAACATAAACCTTATTCCTTTGGAATAAAGTTGATAACCTATCAAAGAAATTTGACAGATTGGGGTAGCTTGTTATGCTGGCCTCTGTACATACGCATTAATAACGGTTTAGGCTATTATAGGTAAAGCATTTTAAAGAAATTAATAGGTACATATAGCTCCTTGTTTTAAAGCGGCCACAGAGGTTTTTTTTTTTTGTGTGGGAAATCATCAAATGACTTCCCGCTCTGGGTGGAGCAGAGGCGTATCAGACTTTTACAGACTAAAACCCACCCGTGTTCCCTCAGTTGCCCGTGTGCCAGGGGCGACAACAACTGTTTAACGATGTTCTTTGGTGGTGTTTAATGCCAGCTGTTTAGCATTTGAAAGGGAACGTAGGTCGCTGGCTGTCCGTTGTAACATGCTGGCCCGCAGGTTTGTGCGATGTACAGTCGCCAGCAGGTCAAACTATCCCAAACTGTCAAATTTTCCCACTTGAACATAAACCTTATTCCTTTGTGATAAAGTTGAAAAACCATCAAAGAAATTTGACAGATTGGGGTAGCTTTTTTTTTTTTTGGGTGGGAAATCATCAAATAACTTCTCCCGCTCTGGATGGAGCAGGAGGGCGTGTCAGATTTTTACTGACTAAAACCCACCCGTGTTCCTTCAGTAGCCCGTATGCCAGGGACTGTGGTGTCTCTTTCGAACAAACCCGCACCCCTGGCAGGCATCGAACCTTGCGGGTCCCATCACTTTTTGTGCTGACATGTCTTTGAGGCGCGCGTAGAACACAACGCGCCGTCGCGTCGACTTGGGCTTGGTCCTTACCGGACAGCGAGCTACCCATTACTCGCCGTCCGCAAGCCCATGCCTACGGTGGCCGGAAATCGGCCTGGGATTCCCGACGCCCAGGGCGTCTCCGTATCCTGCGGCGGCTAGGGTCGCGAGGGCGCATATGCTGCCTCTCCCTCACGTGCGCCGCCTCCCTCTTCGCGAGCATCACTGCTTCGCTGAAGGAGGTGACGGCTCCCCATGCCCTCTCGCTCCGTACCATGGCCTGGACCAGGGCCGGGCGCGAGAGATCGCCGCCGCCGATCGCCTCCACGAGGACACGGCGGTGCTCCGCCCAAGCAGGGCAGACCGCCACCGTGTGCTCCACCGTGTCCTCAGGGCGATCTTCGCAGTGGAAACACCCGGGCGTTTCCTCCCGCCCTATCCGAAACAGGAACCTCCCGAAACAACCGTGTCCGGTGAGGACCTGCGTCAGGCGGAAGGTGAGGACGCCATGCCGCCTCTCAAACCACTCCTCAAAGAGGGGACTTACCGCCGCAATCGTGGCGTGCCCAGGGTAGCTTGATGTGCGGGCCTCTGTACTTAAGAGAGCAGTTAAGTAACGCTTTGCAAAGCTTACTGACTTTGGGGGGGGGTCTGGATTTATGCTTTCGCGATTGCACAACGACATGCTTTGCTTTGCTTGGTAGTATAGATGCAGGCCTACCCTGTCGCCTCCTTCAGAGGCAGCAGGGTGGCGGGGTCTTGAGGGAGAGCGCCGCAGTCGTGTAGATCCTCAAGGCAAGTCTGGTGGATGTACCTTCCCGAGGTTGCCACCCCGTTTTTGGTCTAATTCCTTAAGAAATAGATGTAACAAAAACCACCAGGCGCCAGTGCTATCCCGCATTTTAGCCCTCCTGCCCCAATTCTCTCAATCCCTCCCCACTCCACCCTACCTACACCCGTACTCCTTCCACTCCAACTTCCGCTCCTAACCGCGACCCTGCCGTGACTGGGTGGTGGCGGGCTCGTCCATCACTAAAATCAGCTGATGGCGAGTAGGAGCAATTAGTCACCTGCGCTAGGACCTGCGTAGTTGAGCGCCGTGAGCGGGGATGAAGGAGTCCTGGGGGGTTGAGCCGATCGGCTCTGGTTGTAATGTGCCCGTGAGGCAACACGCCCCCTTTGGTCTGGATTTAAAGCGAAACGGTGGCCCTACCTAATAGCCAGGGGTAGGGAAATGGTCACGGTGTCCCGTCAGAGGGTCACAGGCGAGGTGCGTGAGGTCTGCTGAGGTTGTCCTTGGACGACCGAAGCGGTAGGTAAAGGTCATGCTGACGGTGTAAGTGAAGGTTGATCAGCTCGTTGGGGGCCAACCTGATCGAACACCCGATGTCGCACTGTAAACCAGCCTCGCGCCCCTATATCTCTCTGGTAGTCCTAACGTTCGATCTTTTTATAGTGAGACGTTCCCAGGTGCGGGCTCCATGGAGGGTGGGAGCCAGAGAGACGAATTTTTATGGACAATTTAACATGGATGCCTTAAGGCCAGTTAAAACCCAAATCACTGGAGTGGAGGCGAAAGCCAATGAGACTCTAAAGGGAGGTGCTTGCACTTCTCTCGCCCCTGGACGCCTTGCGACTAACTTCGCGGGTACCAGTGCGGGCGCTGGTCTGGTTGTGGCGAGAGCCACAGCCAAGACCAAAACCAACAAGTCCCAAAAAAAACAGAGGACGTCGGCGCTGATTGGGACCAGTACCGACCCCTCTAAAACCCAGGTAAGTGCAATGGCGACGGTTAACACCACTGCCGATCCGACCCATGCCGCACGAATCCCGGTGCTGGGTAATACTGGCACCGTGAAACACCCTCCCACTCCTGTGGCACCTTCAACGATCGACGAACGGCGATCAGCAATGGCGTGCCTTTTGTCCGACTGTAAAGTCCTCCAAGCCAATCTCCACCACAGTCAGACCGCGACGGCTCAGCTCCGCAAGTGGCTGGAGGTACAACACACGGCCATTGCTCTGATTCAAGAGCCGTGGATTAGGGCCGGCCGCATACAAGGACTATCCAATCTTGGGGGTAAGCTCCTGGTTACCACTGATCACGACCAACCCAGGTCGTGTATCTATGTTACAGGTAACCTTAAAACACAGCTCTTAACTGAATTCTGTTGCAGAGATGTCTCTGCAGCAAAGCTAGTAATACATCGTGCCGACGCCGTAGAGATGGCGATCGTCTTCGCCTCGGCCTACATGCCTGAACTAGTAATGTTCACCCATAAACGAGCATTAGGCCCTTTCTGCCTACCGAAACTGTTCAACACGGAACTTCAGTTGGCCAATGAAGCTAAGTATCTCGGGGTTACTTTGGACAGTAAGCTAAACTGGAGCAGTCATTTGGACACCAAGCTAAACAGGGCCTGCATCACATTTTGGCAGTGCAGGAAAATGATTGGTAAGAAGTGGGGTCTATCCCCCAAAATTATACTATGGCTGTACACTGCAGTAATCCGCCCCATGATCACCTACGGGGCCGTGGTCTGGTGGCCCCGCACCAAGCTAGTTACAGCTACCAACAAACTACAGCGCATGCAAAGACTAGCCTGCATGGCGACCACGGGCTGCATGAGGACTACTCCGACTGCAGCGATCGAGGCCATGCTGGGGCTGCCGCCGCTCCACCTGTTCATTCAGCAGGAAGCAACGATGGCGGCGGTGCGTCTAAAGGCTACAAATCTATGGAGTAAGACAGACACACAACACTCCGGGCTGCTTAAGGAACTCAACAGTGAGTTCCCTATTACGAAGGCAATAAATGACCGGGTGCCCAAACAATTTATCTTCGATAAAAAATACAGAATCCAACTGCATGAGGATCGACGATGCGAAGGCTTGCGCCCCGCAGAGCTGCGTATCTTCACGGACGGATCAAAAACAGGTAGTGGCACAGGGGCTGGAGTCTTCTCGGAGGACCTCAACATCCACATAGCCACACCACTGGGGGTCCATAACACAGTGTTCCAGGCCGAATGCATGGGCATCTCCCTTGCCGCGTCTGCTATCATGGCCAGGGAAGTTAAGGATCACTCGATTCGCATACTCTCAGACAGCATGGCTGTTCTGCAAGCGCTGAACAGTCACACGGTTGACTCTGGGCTGATACACGAGTGCCACCAGAGCCTCAACGAGGTAGGTAGCCTCAACAATATTACCATTCAGTGGATCAAGGGACACAGCGGTTCGCTAGGCAACGATGCAGCCGATGAACTTGCCAGGAGGGGGTCGAGCATGACACCAGTGGGACCAGAACCCATTGCGCCACTTCCCTTCGGGTATCTACGCACTCTGGTAAGGAAACGGACCAGGGATCATCATCACAAAATATGGATGGACCTAAGTGAGTGCAGGCAGGCTAAGGAAGCATTTCCTGCGTTCGATGTCCGCCTCACGAAACAGGTTCTCCGTTTAACAAAACCACAGCTGCGTACAGTTACAGCAGCCGTAACTGGCCATGGGTCATTTAATAAACATCTCTTTGTCATAGGAGTAACAGACAGTCCGCTGTGCAGGGCCTGCATGGAGGACGACGAGACAGCGGCTCATGTGCTGTTAAACTGCCCGGCGGTTGCTAATTACAGGGCAAAATACTTCGGTAACCCAGGTAGGTACCCTAAGTGAGATTGTCAGCAACACCAAGGCGTTGCTGGCCTTTTTCGAGGAGCTGGGGTGGATCGAATGACCCATTCTCCCACCCGTACGCAAAATACGCGCTTTGACGTGGAGTTGCGGACAACAGCCCGTTTTACCTATTACCTATTACCTATAAAGCTTACTGTCAGTCCTTGTACACGTGCAGCCTGTGGGTCTACATCACTCAGCGGGCATACGGCGATCTACGCGTTCAATAGGTATAATAATGCACTGACTGCTGCGGCTGCCGTGGCGTTGTAGTGCGTCAGGGATGCAGATTGCAGTTAACAACATTGATGGTTTTGCCGCAATCATTAGAAAGAGATGTGCATCCCTGATGTCACATGTTCGCGGCAACACCAAGGTTCTCAGTGTATTCGCAGATCGGTGGGATTTCCTGATGTTGCGAAGGTGGACGCAGCTTCACGCTGAGTTTCAAGTTTTTAACAGTAATCTGTATCTGTACTAACACTGGAGGATAAGCAAAATTGTTACTAACCATATGGACTTTGTCTGAAATAAAATTATTCTATTCTATTTCATCGTAATATTCTATGTTCTTTAAATGGAATATTACGATGAAATGCTTGGAAATATTACGAGGAGCTTGTGGCTAATAATAGCCGCACTAGTCGAACAATCCGGATAAGCTGCGCTTACCGTGGTTTGTCCGTGGATGGGTCACTATTTTTTCAAACCAAGACACTTTCGTGCCTTGGAAAGCACGTTAGGCAGTTGCTCCATGTAAAGTACTGGTATTCAGCTGCATCCGGTTAGACTGGAAGCTGACCCTAACATGTTGGCATAATTATGATGAGAATTTTCAAAAATATTCAATGTACAGTTTTGACTTCACTAAAATATATAAATGTTTGTATGTAATATCTCATCTGGGATAAATAAAACAATAATATTATAAATTGACGAAAACGGCCTTTATTTTAAATTTTACAATACTGGTTTTACATCAAAAACAAATAAGACAGTTATTATTTATTATTCTATTTAAAGGGAATGCGAATAATGCACAATTGCACATGCCATTATAGTCACGGAATAAATAATTATTATACTCAATATTCAATTGTTCAAAGCTTGTTCTAAATGCATGAAACTACAATACCATCCAGTTCAATATTAAAAATAAATAAATAAAAAACAACTTTCAACGTTGCTCCCTCTCATAGAAAGTTGTGTAAAAGTAAATTATAGCGCTAAAACGATGTTTTAGCGCGTGGCTGAAATCGGAAATAACGATACTTTGTTTTTTCAATAAACACAACACATGTACAGACGCCATCAGGTCAACCTACCCCAAACTGTCAAATTTTCCCAATTGAACATGAACCTTATGCTTACGGTTTAAAGTTGAAAATCTATCAAATAAATTTGACAAATTGGAGTAGCTTGATGTGCTGGCGTCTGTACACAAATTTCTGTGTCAAATTTTTACCAACAGAGCCCCCGTCAACGTCATTCGAGCGCCAAAAGATCCTTGTTCAGTCAGTTCACAGTTATTTTACCTCTGACAGCAGCAACCCAACACTGAACCTTAGGTTAACAAAAATAAAGATCATTGTGATGTCGACAGACGTGGCAGTGACAGCAACCCAACAGCAACCTTAAGGCGGCGACAATAAAGATCACTGATTTTGACAATGACGCAAAATCAAAAGTAAAATTACTGTGAACGGACTGGAACCGGATAATTTATTTTGGACTGATTCTTCCAACGTGAAATGTCAATTTTATTCCACTTCCAGGGATCAAAGCAGAAATAAAATTGTGAAAAGTCCAAAATTATTCCGTAGTTAAACATGTTTCTGGTGTTGGAAAATAAGGCCTTAATGGTTCTATGTGTATATAAGTCGGTGAATGCGACCCACAAAACCAATCGTTTTGATAAATTACACAAGTCTTGTATTATAACTTTAATTAGTACTAAATATTGCACAATTTTGGTATACTAGGGCGCGTTGACCTTGATGCTAAGTATCTGCCAGAATATGATCCAGATCGGCAGGATTACTGCAGTCGTTAAGTTGAACAGCCAGTTGCCGTAGAGCTGAAAATAAGAATGTTTGTTTAGAACGAATGTGGATCTTGAACTAGAACACAGATTTATCGTAAACATGGCGTTTTTCGGCTTTGGAGACCGTCGTCTTTGTCACATGAACAGGCCTATGGCAGACAATAATAAATAAATACAACTTGTTATTAAATTGTTGTTTATTTGAAGAATTCCAATGCTAGTGTTTTTAACGGCCTAACATCAGAAAACAAAATATCTTCACTTATGTAGTTTCCGTGTGGTGCCGGACGTTAAAGAATAGCACCATCCCATTTCTTCCCGTGGATGTCGTAGAAGGCGACTAAGAGACTTACTGGAGAATGGGCAGCAGCGTTCTCTATGCATTTGACCACCATACTGCGATCGCCAACCCTGCCAACCGTGGCGATTATGGCAAATACCCCCACTTTTAGGGGAGGCTTACGTCCAGCATAATTATGATGATGATGATTATGATGATAATAAATACCATGCTGACGTAAATCTGAAGAAGTTTAATAAATACAATCCAATCAACTATAGAATACTGCATCAGACTCCCAGCTTGCCGGAGAAGCCTTCCCCTGGGAACAGCACCTACCAGGACGGCATGGGGCAAAGGGAGATCTATACCATAGGATCAACTATGGAGAACATAGTAGATTATATAGCTGCGTAGAGCTCTCGATTTAGCACGTCAAGGCAACCTACCTCATGGAACAGAACCTACCAGGACGGCATGACACTAAGAGATTTCAATACATACCATTGAATCAACGATGGAGAACATAGTGGCCTGCATGGCGGCGTCAGATCCTCGACTCAGCATTCCTAAGAAGCCTTCCTCAGGGAAGATAACCTTGCTGTAGATGATCATGCTGAGCGATACAGCCACCAGGGGGTGCACGAGGAGGCAGATTGTGCGCTTTATCAGTAGGAAGAAGGTACTGAAACATTACAAGGACAATTTTATTACTCAGAAGAGGGGTTCGCGAAATGAAATCCAATATTATTATTTTCTACATAAAAAAATGTATAGTATTTCCTATTGAGAAATAACTAAAGCTCACGCGGCCAAGTTGGAGGAGGAATAAAAGTTACTACATACTTCAACTTTCATACATTTTTGTAAAGCTAAAAATCTTGTATCTATGGAAAAGTTACATAGATCGTTTTTTTTTTTTTGTAACCCAATACTAAGAGAGCAGTGGTGGCCAAGTGGTAACGGCCGCGACTTACGAGTGGTGCGAGTTCGAACCCAGCCAGGCGCTTTACTTTGTGTAAATAATTTCATCACCACTGCTCTCAAAACGGTGAAGGAAAATATCGTGAGGAAACCGGCATGTCCTAGAACCAAAAAATTCGAAGACATGTGACATCTACCAACCCGCTCTGGGCCGCTTGGTGGACTACGGCCCAATCCCTCTCACCGAGAGGAGGCCTGTGTCCCAGCAGTGGGAACATTATAGGCTGATGATGATGATACTAAAAAGTTCTAAAAATAATTACTAGGAAAACATAATTCACAAAGAGTTCCTTACCTTCCCTTCCCTGCACCTTTAACAACGACGGAGCACATCAGCGCTAAGGGTGTATACACAACCGCTATAACGAAACCCAGGGAAAAGTTATGCATGCCAACACTCAGGCATACTGTTGACAGTTCTATAAGTAGTAGTATGTTGACTAGAGATAGCTCCTCATAAGTTATGCGACCCTTGCGTAGCAGCCGCGGCATGAAGGGCGT
Organism: Polymixis flavicincta; assembly: GCA_949987655.1. NCBI lineage: Eukaryota > Metazoa > Arthropoda > Insecta > Lepidoptera > Noctuidae > Polymixis > Polymixis flavicincta. Next base: position 22,152,825 of record OX465188.1, on the reverse strand, counting down.
GAATATAGTAAGGAATACTGATATGGCGATCAAGCCGTAGTATACTGAGAATTCTGATGGCTTGTTGTAGTAATTACCTGAAAATAAAATAACATAAGATTAATAATTAATCTATCTTCTGTATTCTAGGCTAGGTAAGGTTTTTTGTACGCTCAGTATGAAGCTTATTAATTACTAGCTAGTCGAAAATTATCCCACGTGAAAGTACTACCGGGATTAAAAGTCATTATCATCATTTCAGCCGAAAGACGTCCACTGCTGGACATAGGCCTCCCCCAAAAGGGGGTTTTGCCATAATCGCCACGCTTGGCAGGCGAGTTGGCGATCGCAGTACGGCGGTACAATGCATAGAGAACGCTGCTGTCCATTTTCTAGTAAGTCCCTTAGTCGCCTTCTGCGATACCCACGGGAAGAAGTGGGATGGTGCTATTCTTTTACGTCCGACACCACACGGAACACACACGGATAAAAGTAGTAGTATATGTGTGCTAAATTTCATCCATATCCACTCAACCGTTTTTGCGTGATTGAGTAACAAACATCTAAACATAGGAACTTTCACATTATAATTTTAGGAAGAAGCACCATGAAATAGAGCGAGAGTTTATCTAGCCAAAAGAAAAAAAAACTCAGTATTTATTTCCCCAACCAAGGATCGAAGCCAGGTCCTCACGTTCAACAGTCAGCAGTCAATGAGGGTTTTCTTGAATATTCAAGCCACCAGTTGGCGCCACTTTGACAAGAGGTCTTCCAGTTCGACAATTAACTTAAAATATTTGCTGTCATTCGTTTCATTCAATCGTTCACCATTCAGTCCGCGGGCGCCTTGAAATTTTTGAAAGGTGCCCGGACCTGACGTTTCAGTAAAGCCACCTAATTAACGTCATTTCAGAAAACCCTCATTGCGACCAACAGACCAACGAGGCAATTAGTTCATTGTTCTGCTTAAAATAATGATTAAATAATATGTTTTTACCAATATAACTCAAAAGAAAAGGTGAATTCATAACAGCATATCCAATCAAATGCACCAGGAGATAATTTGCACCGATATTCACGACACTCATACTCAAGTCTTCCGGTTTCTTCTTCTTAGTTTTAACCACTTTTTTCACCTCCTCGACTTTCTGTTCGCCTGGTTCTTCAGTGTCGGAATCTTTCTCTTTCTGCGGTTTCTGTTTGGTTGTCTTTTTGTTGCTTGCTTGCTTGTCTGTTTCTTCATCGCCATCTTGTTGAATGGCGGTTACCCATAAAGATAATGCTCGGATGAGCATGGCCACGCACAGTAAGCATAATGACGGCATGTATTGACCTGAAAAAATGAGATTCCATTGACATAACATCACACCTATTAAAGCCAAGTGTAGATTACATGATTGTTTATCAATTTGTATCGTGTTTTATCGCACTTTAGGGCAAAAACCTCCTGTTATAATTAGTATTTTCTAAAATGAAAATATCTCTAAATTTAAAGACATTTTAGAAAAATTAATCTTTCACTAATTTTCTTTAAGGGTTTCGCATCTTTATTGTTGGGAGGAGTGTCATTCCGCACGTCCATTATATGACTTTTATGACACCTAAGTGTTTTGACAGGCGAAAATTAAACTTAGGCACCTGTCCCACCGCCGCCGACGAGGCAGCGACCAGCTTTCAACGATTTTCTCGTAAAAATTTGTAGATGCCGTGTATATAAAAGAGAAACATATGTATATTAATAGCAGATCGCTGCCTGTTCACACCGCTGCCGAGTAATCGTTTTTCGCAGCGACAAGATCTATCAAAATAGGTTTTCAGTTGCGTAACGCGAAGCTAAAAACCATGTTCGCTTCTCCTTAATCACCGGTGGTGGCACAAGAGCCCTACTTTTTAATCACCAACCCATAGTCACCAATCACTAACTAACTAATAAATAAAATTTGACTCGCCAATAGAAATAAACCGATGCGTAGCCGCCAACAGATAGAAGAAGTAACTCTGATGGAACCGCTCCAACAAGTTGTTCAGCGAGCGCAGTATACTCTCCAAGGCTAGTCCTAGCCTATAGAAGTTAGTTGTAGAGAGCGCATGTGCCCGGGGCGCCGCGCCGCCCGGGTCGTTAGCGTCGCGGCCTTCCAGGGTCACGGCTTCGATGCCGAAGCGATGGAACAGGCCGTGGTTGCCATCTGGTACCTGTACATGAAAAATGGATATAACGGCCTGCGCCTAGTGACGGGGACCATCACGGGACACTGCTCGCTAAACAAACACTTCCACACAATAGGCAGAACGAAGGTTCAGGAACCGTTGCGCTTTTGCTCTTTAAAAGCACAGACGTCATCCAGAATAGGACAGAAACCCTCGGGTCTCCCAGAACTTGCACAGATGTTCTAAAAGCAACATAGGATAGAATCAACTTCTGGAGGGAGGTGGGCTGGTTAGAATAGCCACCGACGGCCGCTATGGGCCACGCACTATGGTCCACCTGAAGGACCAAGTGTAGGAACCAACAAAACCCTCCAACATAACATTGGTTTTATAGGTCGAATGGGAGATCTGCCAGCCTTATCTGTAAAAATCTCGTCGGGAACACTTAGGTGAAGCGAGTTGTCATTACACAGATGTGGTCATCGTGTTCACGTGATTTTGACATTTACAGTTGGAGAACATGTTTTTAAACAACAATGTTAAGTTTGTTTTTGGGATAAATACATCCCAAGTACAGAACCCTTCTTTGTACGTGGTCCGCATTTGGTCGGTTTTTAATATCGCCGTCACTTACCCCGTCAATCTGCGACAGTACCATATCAAACATGGTCCGGAACGAGTTCGTCCAGTCGTCCATCTTGTTGCGCCCGTTCATCCACGAGTAACTAAGAAAATATTTATTTTTGGGTATGAGATCTCGCAGGTACAGACGCCAAGCACAGCAAGCTATCGCAAACTGTCAAATTTTCCCTATTGAACATGAACCTTATTCTTTTGTTATAAAGTTGAAAATCTACCAAAGAAATTTGACAGATTGGTGTGGCTTGATGTTCTGGCCTCTGTACATATTTTCTGACCTTTGCTTTACCGAACTTGGTCAGAAAATATGTGTTACGCTTGTCATCTTCTACTATATAAAAATAAGTCGGGTTTTCCTTCCTGACGCTATAACTCCAGAACGCACGAACCGATTTCCACGGTTTTGCATTCGTTGGAAAGGTCTCGGGCTCCGTGAGGTTTATAAGGGGGGGGGGGGGGGGTTTGGTTTTTAGGGTAGGTAGGGTAGGTAGGGTAGGTAGGGTAGGTAGGGTAGGGTAGGTAGGGTAGGTAGGGTAGGTAGGGTAGGTACGGTAGGTAGGGTAGGTAGGGTAGGTAGGGTAGGTAGGGTAGGTAGGGTAGGTAGGGTAGGTAGGGTAGGTAGGGTAGGGATTCTCTATGAATGACTATTGGACGGACAGGACGTCTGTCAGGTCAGCTAGTTTATACTAAATTTTAATTTTTATATTTGGCAGGAGAATAATGATTTTGGTGTTCAAAGAAAAAAACAATAGGAATTAATAGTACTGGGATGTCTGTATCTTCATTGTGAACGAAGTTCATAAATAAAAAATCATTCCGCATAGCCTTTTCCCAACTTTGTTGGGGTCGGCTTCCAGTCTAACCGGATGCAGCTGAATACCAGTATTTTACATGGAGCGACTGCCTATCTGACCTCCACAACCCAGTAACTGGCCAACACGATACCCCTTGGTAAGACTGGTTGTCAGACTTTCGGGCTTCTGACGACCCGTAATGACTGCCAAAGATCAACGAATGACAGCCGAGACTAACGGCTTAACGTGGTTTCCGAGGCACGGAGGGGTCTTGGTATGTAAATATGGTCACCCATCTACGGAAGAACCACGACAAGCGTAGCTTAACATAACTGATCGACCCGTGCAGCTGTTAATTAGCTACAAGCCCAAAGTTTCATAAATAAACATTCCAATTTATCTATACGAAGGAATGCATTGGAAGGTCTCCCACGAGGTGCACCAAATGGTAAGAAAGATTCGCTTATAATACATTTTTCTAATTTAATCACATTATTACCTGTTTCTATAAGAGTGGTGTATCCCACACTTCAGACATAGTTTGTGAACTAGATTCACCAGATCTAGATTGGGTAGCTGGCCGTTAAGACCTTCAATTTTGACTTCGATGTACTCTGAAAGTTTGAGATATCGTGTTTAGTTAGGCGTATATTGTAAGAACTAAGATTTGACTAGCTGATTGACAAATTTATGAAATTATTTAATCAAACGTAGGTAGTTACAAGGTGCGTGAGATGTCACAATATTATTTGTATAATATGATTCACTATGTTTTGCTGTGAAGCATACAAATATTATCAAATTTGAATTTATTAATTTATAAACATTTACCTATATGTCAAATATTATTAAAAAAACAACTGGTAGTCAAAATCATATAGCAATTAAATAAAAAACAATTATACAGAGGTCAATATAAAAATATCACTGAAATCAGATTAATATTTTTGAATAGGTGAATATTTAACATTTTGATTGATTCCGGTATATGGTCGTAAATAATTGGTGCCATACAAAAAACACTATTACGCATCAGTGCTGTCTTGGACTGTCTCGAACACAACATATTGACGTTTCGTCGACTCTGGTCATTTTTATCTGACAGCTTGGGAAATAGATTTGGGTTGGTTTTTACAAAGACTGCAACTTTGAAAATGTACAAGCATGGTAATGTCAGTATTCCAAATATTGCCCTGATGCACCTTTTTTAACCGACGAAAAAACGGAGGAGGTTACTCAATTCGACGCGTATATTTTTTTTTTTTATGTATGACCACGCATAACTTTTTCCAGAGTAGTCCGATTTTGATAATTTTTATTGGAAAGGGTATACCCCGAAGTTGGTCCCATGTAAATTTCGAAGAAAAATTCCAACCCTAAGGGTAAGAAAACAGGGGATGATTGATTGTTTACTCACAGATTTTAATACTGAGTTGTGTGTTACAAAAAGTAATCAAAAATTATGCATGTGATAATTAGTAGATTATAGCCACAAAAAATTAATAAATAAAAACTTTTTAATAAAAAATTAAACCGCCGAAAAACCGAAAAGTAAAAAATAATAAACTTGCTTTGTCCAACCCCAATAACTAAGTTCGGAAATCGGTGACTTTTGATATGTATTTAATTATATGTCACCACCTTCCGAACTTAGTTATTGGTGTTGGACAAAGCAAGTTTATTATTTTTTACTTTTCGGTTTTTCGGCGGTTTAATTTTTTTTTGGACTTTAAATATGAGAGGAATCGGATGAGTTTCCCCAAAAAATTACTCTGTATCTTAAAATAGAAACAGCTAAACCATGGTATGCTGTAACAATAGCGTCCGTTCCTGTGACTGGCGCAAGTGTTTACAATACATATGAGGGTTTGCTACGTCACTTCGGCAAATCTAACTGAAATAATATAACTGCGCATTTCGAACGCCTTGGGAGTGATCATTTCGCTTCGTTTTAGTACCTACATATTATTTCTTGTTCTTTCTATGTTAAGGACGGTGAAGACAAGCTACTAAGCGTGTTAATTGTATTATTCTACCATAACAAAGAAAATCGTGTACTGAAAATTTGTCAGAATCTGTCTGTATTACAATAATAATACACTTGGTTCTACTGGTAGATTGAATATGTTCTTTGTAGTAAGTGAAATCATTTATCAATCTGCCTAGCCTCTTCCAAGCTATGTTGTGTTCGGCTTCCAGTCTAACCGGATGCAGCTGAATACCAGTATTTTACATGTAGCGTCAGACTGGTTGTTTTGTAATGAGTAACACATAATTATTTTAAAGTAAACCAATTTATGGAAATAAAATCAAGCAAAATGTGGAAAAATCTGACTGAAAAATTGGATTTATTGTTTTGTTTTAGTAAACTTAAAGAACATTATGACACTTACTTATTTTTGGTGAGCTAAATTCCAAATTGATTGCAGCTTGAATAGACCCAGACCGCCCTTTTAGCTTCCCTGGATTCAAACACTTTTTATGTTCCCCTTCCGATCCAAAACTAGGGAAATAGCTTCCGAAATCCAAGCTAGGACTACCAGGCTTCCAGAAACTACCTAGACTAGTGTGGAACGTTTCTGCATCAGTTTGCAAGCCATGGTAAGCTTCTAACCACGCTTGCATTCCTAGTTGTTCATGCTCGGTTACTAAGAATATTATGTCTTTCGCCCAGTATTTTTGTGCTGAAAAAAAAAAACTTTCTTAATACGTAAATATTTGTTTTTCAATATTTTTAATACCCGGGACCAAAATGATGCTATTGCTTTGACACCAAAAAATTTATGTGAAGCTCCAATAATTTTTATTGTTGCGGATCTCCGTAATAACAAAGTATGAAAAAAATATCAGTGTTATTTTACTGCCTCCAGAGATATCTTTGCTACCAGGACATCATGAAATAAAAGGTACTCACGTCTCGCAAATTTGGCGAAGGCCAACATAAGTGCTATACCAGCAGCAGTTCCTTTCTGATGAGTAGACAGAGCCCTATATGGCGCCGTCACTACTAGGGCTTCCAATGATGATGTGCGAGGAGCTCGCAGTATGCCGTACACGTTAGTGCCTTTGAACACCTGTGAGAAACATTATTTCAAAATGTGAATGCAATGTTTATGTGCACTGACATACATACTTAGTATGATGCGAAGTAAAAGACATTTTCATACCCTAACCTGGCGAAGCCACTACACACAACCCAAGACCTATCCCTACTAATATATATTACTAGCTTCCGCCGGCAGCTTCGCCCGCGTGGAAGTCGGAAATCATCCCGCGGGAACGTACTACCGGGATAAAAAGTATTATATTTATATGTTAATCTAGGTTATAATCTGTCTGTGTGTCAAATTTCATCCAAATCCGTTAAGCCGTTATTGCGTGATAGAGTAACAAACATCGAGGCTTCATGACAGCAGACATTTTTAGAGCAGTTGCTATTGATGTAATTGTCAGACCATTCCGAGTAAACCATGGGCACCAATTTGTACTGGTCGGTGATAATGCGCCCGCCCATCGAGCTCAACGAGTCAATGCTGCTCTCTGAGAATACGACATCAAAGGTTAGACTGGCCTGCCGGCTCGCCTGACTTAAATCCAATAGAGCACGCGTGGGATGCTCTTAAGCGAGCTGTTTGGAACCGTCAGCCACGTCCCCAGACAGTGCCAGAGCTCAGGGAAGCCGCTATTCAAGAATGGGACAGGTTACCCCAAGAAATGCAGGATAACTTTATTCTCAGCATGCCCATGAGGATTGCCGCATGTGTTCGAGCCAGGGGGGGGAGTTATATTATATTGAATCTAAACCTTTTATTAATAAATAACAGTATTTTTCTTTCTATCAAATTTCTGTTACAATTACATTATGATTAATTACAAATTTTTTTTTTTTTTGAAAATAAAAATTAGTTTTATTTTTTAATTTCAAACAGGGTATTTCTATTTAAAGAAAACACACAACAAAGAATTTTTCTTGATAAAGTTCAAATACTTATTTTGATGTGTCGCTGATGAGCCCTGTCGGCAAAGAGTCCTGTCGGCGAAGTGTCCTGTCGGCGAAGAGTCCCGTCGAAGTAAAGTCTTGTCGGTGTTCAGTCTGTCGGCGTAGTGTCTTTCGACGTTTAGTCGTACACTCCTATTAAGTGTACTGAGAACCAAAAATATTGGTTCAGTCTAAAACACTGTCTTATGAAAAGGAGTATTTTTTTTTTACTAGAAACATGAACAAAACATTCAGGTCACGATCTAGGTCCTAACTCACCTGCCCTTGCCCCATCGGGTAGTTGAGAGTAAAGTTGTGAGTGTACACTTCAAGATGTAGCTGAGACATCTTCCCCACAAGCCATGGCACCGGCATGTCATCTACATCCTCATACTTGTCCTGCAAATTTTTTAAAAAATATATTGTTTTGTTTTTTTATAATAATAGGAAAACATGGCACAAAAGGGAGGGCTATACTCAGTAGTCTGTGGAACAATTAAAACAATAAAGATGATCATCATTTCAGCCAAAAGACGTCCACTGCTGGACATAGGCCTCCTACACAATAATGATGATGATGTTGATTAAGAGAATATTTTTTGATTTTGTTTTTATTGCTTTTTATTGCCATCTATCATTCTTGCAGATATTCACCAATATGTTTGGTATTTTTACGGTTTTGTACGAAAGCTGTCCAGTGACTGCTCCGTTTATTCTTGAAGCCTCTTAAATACGAAGTTGAGGAATCTTTCTTTTTAGTCTTCTAGCGACTGTTTGAGTATTCATCAAGTTTACTGCTAGCATGTTTGAATGGTTAGTGGTTATATTTAAAATCCTGACAAACTGTTGTGCGTAGAATACCAATGTGCCACATTTGTTCTTTTTCAAAGATTAAAATATTTTTTCTGTGTGGAAATCAAAATCAAAATATTTTATTAACACATAAACCTGCATGGGCACTTATGAAACGTCAGAAGCTAGGTGCACGGTTCCAAATTGTTGTTTCCTATGGAGAAGAGCTGGCAAGAAACTCCACAGTTACTCTTTAAAAAATAATTGGCTTTAACAATGTCTCCAAATTACAGAGATAAAATGTATGGGAGGACAGTGCAGGCCTGTCAATAAGCACCAAGTACTTAGACGAATACAGAATAGAAAATCGTCTACAAATCTACAGTTTGTAAGGCCTACAACATTCTCTCATTCACAATATGTAAAATAATCTACATAAATCCTCTTATCCTTACTTGCTCCTCAGGATAAGTACTCTGTCTGGGTAAAACTGAGGGTAAACTACACAGTGTTACACAATTCACATTTCTTAAACATACAGGGTAAATTTTCTGCTCTAGGGGGTCTAGAATAATATGCTGAATTCATGGTTACATTTTGCGCACTGGATAAAAATGTTGCCTGTATAATATGGTTTGCAATTCTAACAGAAGATTTAACAGCGGCTCCTAAACTGGAACCAGCTAGACTGTATCTTGGTGACCTGAAGGCGACACAAAATTAATGATTTAATGTATTCTGCAAACGCATGAAGTTACTCTATTGTATCTCACAGGCTTCCTATGCTTTGCCTATGGCATATCTTTATAGAGATGTCTGTTTCCCCATATTTATGTCAAAGAGTCAAGTGTTATTGATTATTAATATTAACACTCTTACTAAGACCCAATCAATTCTTTTTTCTAATTATTATTATAAAGAAGCTATGCTTGCATACTCTGCAATAAAAAATTGTCATGATTCTAACACAACAGGTCTCACATTCTTAGTTATTTTTTCAGATTGCAGTCACCATACAATTCCCATAATTAACCCGCATCTATAAGAGCTTATCGCATCTATGGAGATGGGCCAGAGAAATTCAACAAAAAGTGACTCTATGGTAGGTCTCATTCTTATCATTATCCTTACAGACTGTAGATTTGTAGACGATTTTCTATTCTGTATTTTCATTCCTCTAAGTACCTGGTACATATTGACAGGCCTAACCTGTCCTCCCATACATATTATCACTGTAATTTGAAAACATTGTTAAAGCCAATTATTTTTTAAAGAGTAACAGTATCAAAAAAAAAAACTCAAAGCATATATTTCAATTAAACCTTTTACAGGCACTTTTGAACTGTCAAAAAAAAAACGAAGTTGAAGCTAGGTGCCCATTCCAAAACGTAGATCTCTATGGAGAAGAACGGGCAAGAAACTCCAAGGACACTCTTTTAAATAATGGGTATTACAAAATTTTGGGAACATTTTTCTTGGTGCTTATATTTAAGAGAACAATGTAAAAAAATAAAATAAGATTCAGTGGTTTTTTGTGCTGGCTCTTCTCCATAGGAAGCGACAAATTGGAACCGTGCACCTCACTTCTGACGTTTCATAAGTGCCCATGCAGGTTTATGTGAAATACTTAAAATATTTTGATTTTGGTACCCTAGGAAGGGAACGAGAAAGAAAGGAAAACCCCTAAAATGATGGCAGGATGACTTGGTGGAAAGACATGGACTAGACAGGCAAGGAACGGGGAGAATTTGAAGGGGTTTGGATAAGGCTTTAGCCAAAGGGCCAGAGAATCAGAATTGATATTAACATTTTGTAATACAACTATGACTCTGGAAAAAGGCTATTGGTTTTTTTTTTTAAGAGCTTATCAATATAATAAAATAAATTATTTACCTCCATTTCCCGTAAGAATTCATTGTAAAACAGTTTTGCAGAGTTTTCCCCATTGAATTCATTAGTTACCAAGCCGGGAAGTAAGGCGTTCTCCGAGAAATACGACTCGTTGTTAAACTCCTTGTTTCCTAACATAACAAACCATACCAGGGCACCAACATAGCACAGGAAGCATAGCGGACCATGCACCCTCTTCAGGATCTTCAACCACTTTACAGACCCAACATCAGGGTCTGATAATAAACCCATTTTCAAACTATCTAAGCTGAGTTTTAGTTATAAGATTGCTTGAATGTGTAGCAATTTTACAATGGGTTATTCACTATATTTTAGAAAACACAAGATTTTAACAATATTTTAATCACCACACCGCTTGTGTTTATCAGTAAATGTCACTCACTTGAAGCCATTTATCAATAAATGGAACAATACGTCAATGTCAGTTTGGCATTGACGTAATGTTCTTCATTTGTTACCTCGAATAGGCTTAGGGGCCTAAATAGTAGTCTTTTCGTATAAAAAAAAACAACAATGTAAAAAATATCACAGTTACATTTCTATTGTTTTATTAATAATTTTTCCGCCGATACAAATATCCATGTTCAAACATATTTTGTACAACTTCAAAAGGTACTCTTCTTGTCTCCCTCATAATCAAAGACGCTACCACTGCAGTTATTATGCCAATTATAGCAAACATCAAGAACACACCGTCCAATCCGAGAGCATCTTCAGCTGGTTTGAATACAAATAGAACTGCAAAATTCGACAAAAACATGCTGCACATAACGACGCCTGTGCCGAAACTATTCATCTGCCAAAATAAAAAACATCGTAAATTATAATATTGGAACCACCAAATTAAACAAGATGTTTAGACATAGGTATAGTTTACCTGAGGAGGAAGACATTCTGCAATCTGTATAAACGGTATATTTACTGCGCCAAGGGTGTAAACGATGCAATATAACACCATGACTAGCGGTATACCCCACTCAGGTGCCCAGGCCCACCGTAGCATAGTGGACAAACAAGCCATGCAGCTAGCAGCCAAAAGACATGATGCCATCATTAGAACCTGTGATTATCGAAGAAGAATCAGTTCATCTTGAACACGTCAAAATTTTTGAATGTTTATATGTACAGAGGTCAGCACTTCAAGCTACCCCAATCTGTCAAATTTCTTTGATAGTTTTTCAACTTTATCACAAAGGAATAAGGTTTATGTTCAATTGGGAAAATTTGACAGTTTGGGATAGCTTGACCTGCTGGCGACTGTACATAAAAAGACAAACAAAGATCTGCCAAGAGTAGGTATCGACAACAGAGACAAAAACATTTTCCTCCTTCTGGGGTAATCGGGTAAAAAATACTGTAGTATGTACTGTGTAGATAAAAGTACTTAAACAAAATATGAATATAACTTTATTAACTCACCCGCCTAGAAATTAAATCAACTATAACAACAGACAATCCACTAATAATTGTCACGACCAATGCCAGTAGTACAGAACAGAGATGGGGGGAAAGACTCGGGGCAGCCTGCATGAAGAACTGCCCAGCGTACGCCTGTACTGCGATCATCCCCATAAAGACTGCCAAGCTTATGTTCACTATTAGTATTATTAAGGCTCGTTGTGCCGATTTTAACGTGCCTGAAAAAAGAAAATGATTAGCGATCTTGTGATCGGGCTTGTGATAGTGGCGGTGTTCCAAATAAGTATATCTTTGCGTTTTAGGGTGGCTGGGGTGAGTGGTGCCGCATCTCCTCGCGTCAAGTGCACACCTGGTGTTCCGATAACAATAGAATTTCTATTGTGTCTGCTAATTAGACGGGCGACGGGGTAGGTTAAAAAAATCTTAAGGGCCAGGAGGCCATACCTTGTATTACAGTGCCAGTGCCACCCCACACCACAGACTCCTAAATAGTCACATAACATGCGTACGCGCCCAAGTGGAGTACCTAACATTGGCTACTTTTTGTGCTACTGGCACATTCCTGTGGGATAATCTCCATGCACCACACGGACGAAGCCACGAGCACAGCTAGTTTGGTAGGTTTATAACAAAAATAAATAATGCGAGGACAGTGTAAACTGTAATCTTATTTTATTTGCCAGTCGTATACGTATAGAGCTTAGCAAGGTAACATGTTGCGATTTGCGAAAATCGTTGGCAGCGCTCGCTTGGATGATCTAACTGAATCTTTTGTAACAAATGCTCCTTTTCTACTAGGCTATCATAAAACGTTAGAGCTACTGCGTAGAGGCACGCTCAGCGGGAACAACAAGGCACAAAAGGCAGTGTTGTGCAACAGCGACTCCTCGCAACGGTGTCGTATGTGGAAAGCAAAAAGTTTCAATGTACTAGGAAAGTATATAAAGCAAGAGATTGTTGGTTGCTTGAATATTGCGCCAATTTCTTGTCGATATGTCTGTCACTACGACGACCGACGACAGCGCAATCCGGCATTTTGTCGACGTCAACGACGAATCAATCGACTCTGATAACCAGGAAAACATGAAGTGCGAGGTACTTTTGCACTCCTCTCTCACTATTGCAATAGTGGGTTCACTCAAAGTAACGCGCCAAACCAATCAGCTGCGCAGGGGGTATTATGTAATAATATAGGAGGGAGTATTGAACTCGAAATACATTTAATAATCTGTCTGTTCGTTTACTCAATTATTCAACGACTCTCTCGAACATGGATTTTTTATCTTCTTGTTCAAATAATAATTACGTCTTGTGGTTGTAATTTTTTATGACTGGGTTCATTTTTTCTTATCATCTTTTTAAAACTATGGAAAACTTACGCAACGTGCTCCAAACACTTTTTTGCTCTGTAATGCATGCGTTTACAGTTTCTTTTTCTTGATTTAACTTTTCATTTTCTAATTGAGAGGTTTCTAAATCTGAAATGAAAGCATTTCTAGTTAAAAATTTACTAAAAAAATCAATTTAGGAACTATACATATTATTTTGAGATCTAGTGAAATTGGATTCTTAAAAAAAATTACTTTACATTGCATTTGCAGGCAATGCTTTTCAATGCATACATCGAACAGTAATCAGTGGACATTAATACGATTACCAAGTACCAGGGTTCACCGATAATGTCAGGTGACAAAGATATACCGTGCGAAGCCACGCCTATCGAATATATTATCGCCAACATAATTATATTTGTCTCTTTCTGCAATACAGTTAGCGATGAGCGGAAGAAAGAGATAACCATTTAGGTGCGCGCGAGGGGTACTATTATCAACATGATTATCGACTTACCAGATTTGTTGAAGTTAGCATCGTTCGTTAATTGACTTTTCATGTAAACGATTTCGTCTAATATTTCTTGTGTAACTGTAGATTTTCCTCGGTAAAACTTCAAGGACTTTATTGCTTCCTGTAAAAATATTTCACACGAGACTGTTAATTCCTTAGCTAACTTAATTATCCTTGAATGAATGTTACAGATGTTACAACTTTAGTTTGTTGAATTCTTTCTATGCTCTTATTACTTTCTCTAATTGTATGTGACAAATAAGAATATTCACCTAACACTACTCACCTTCTCCTTTCCTAATGTCAGCAGATAAATGGGTGTTTCTTTCATACACAGCAGTATTAGTACAAAACCGACAGCCACTGTCAGATTCAAGTAATTGATAACTTCATAACTGCAGAACCATCCTTCAATATACGAAACTAGTGTGCCCACATTGTACATGAACATCATGATGGTGAGGAGTGATCCTCTGATAGAATTGTGACTTATTTCACCAACGTAAACGACTCCTGTTACGAAATGCAGCCCTGTGCCTAATCCTATTATGTAACGGCCGATAGCGAGTTGTGTTACAGATTTTGCAGCTGTGATGATCGACCAGGCTAGCTGAAAATGAAAAGGATTTCTTCATAAGGGTTTCAATCTCTTCGCCACTGAAAATAGACCTTAATATTTGCGGGAGTCTTACTGTATATAAATATCTTCAAATGCGAAACACTCGCAAACAGAGTAAGTAGGGACATTTTCTGTTTTAGTCCGTTTTTAATTAGTCGTGAATTCAAAATCGGACAGCACCTAAATTATGGGTAGTCTATCAAAACGGCATAAAAAATATTCTTTGTTTCATCATTATTTTCATGTTGCAGGCCTTTGTAAGTACTGCATATTGAATTGCTCGGTGCGGTGGAATTCTATTGCAGTCGGGGAGTGTATATATTTGGAACATCGCTGAGGTTTGCGCATTAATTAACTAAGTGAACTAAATGTAAATCACTATAATCATTCATTCTTACCACATAACAAAGTCCACTAAGTGCTTCAGTTCTTTTTCGACCAATCTTGTCGTTCAAATAACCCGCAATGCCAATGGATGATAGAGATCCCAGCATAATAATTGATGATAACAGATTGCCGTCATTAGTCGTTATTCTGTACCCCAAGGGCGAATCATCGCTTTCCAGTATGGATAGTGAATACGAAGTCCATGTATTGCCAACTGCTACCATAAAAGTCGGCATTGATACTGAAGCAAGATAATTATTTTCATAGTGGATTCTTGCAATATTAATGTGAGAAGTAAGAACCCTGCTACTTAATTTATAACACGGCACTTAAAATAAAATATTGTAAAGTTAATAACTCTTGCTAAGGAAATATAATGGATTGCTATTACTGAATAGTAACAGCAGGTAACCAAGTAGTTACCTTTACCATTATTTTGTTGCATTTACATGATTATCTAAAACGACTGAACAAGTAAATTGGTTGAATAGTTCATTGCCCTCACATATATTTAACTTGAATATCTTATATCAATGGGGTTAATATACAAAAATATAAGAGATTAGTTATAATGACTACAATTTAATAAAATAATCAGTTATTTATCTTTACTCTTCCACTATAACTAAGCAAAGACCACCCCCAAATCAAATATAGGAACCCGATAATTCAAATCAAATCAATTTCAAAATAATTTATAATAAACTCACATAAAACGGTCACTAATATCTGTACCAAAACCCCGTTCATCGTGCTGTTTCAATTTTAAATAAATAATAGATAATTTAATTGAAACATTCACAAACACTCTTCTTTAAAGGTTTCACTTCAAATAACGTTAGTTTGAGTAGTTCATCGTTTTAATTGTATTAAAATTATCAAAGAATAAATAAAACTAAATCTTTATTCAAATAAGTAATTCAGGTAAATTAGTTACTAGCAGTCTAAAAAGTTTTGCTTTTACCCTAAATACAGCGTGATAATCAGCAACAACTAAAACATTCCAGAATGCTCCTAGCAAATGTATCATACATTTCAACGAAGTACAGACTCAACCTACCCAATCTGTCAAATTCCTTTCATAGATTATCAACACTATTACAATAGTATATGGTTCATGTTCAATTTGCTTGATATACAACCTTTCACCAACGGAAAGGTTGTGTACATCGTTTTTATTATTTACCTACCTAAGAACTGCACCCTTTTTGCATAAAACACTATAAATTACAATCTGAATAATTTTGAAAGATATTGCTAACGCATTGCTTCATAAACTCAAAAATTTGTTTGAGCAAACAATTTTTTTACAGTTGCTGACAACGTAAATAAGAATAATTCCACGTTGTCTCACCGAGCCGCCCCACTCTGGTGGGGCAAAGTGGAATGCCTAAAATGCAGTGGAATCTCCCCCACTAATTCGATTTGGTGGGGTAGATTCCACATCTCTAAAATCTTATTGGATTCTTCCCCACTAGGGTTTTCACATTAGAATAACGCAATTCGTCATCATCATTTCAGCTGAAAGACGTCCACTGCTGGACCTAGGCCTCCGCCAAAAGGGGGTTTTGCCATAATCGCTACGCTTGGTAGGCGGGTTGACGATCGTAGTATGGTGGTAAAATGCATAGAGAACGCTGCTGCCCATTTTCTGGTAAGCCCCTTAGTCACCTTCTACGACACCCACGTGAAGAAATGGGATGGTGCAATTCTTTTACATCCGGCACCACACGGAACGCAATTAAATGTTGTTCAACTGCCAAAATGAAAGCCATTCCTACTGTTATTGTGTTACGCAATTGCCCCGCTGTTGTTCACAGTTCGCACATTGAGATTTATCATCGCGGTTATTTGCCATAGTTATTGCCACAATAAAATACTGGTTACTATGTACAAATCATAACTATGTAAATGAATAAAACTTACAGTATTGAGTGACTGTGGTAATTCTAGTGAATCTGTTAAAATTAATTTATGATCGTGGACAAACGTAAGTCACGTACACACGTAATTATTATCTACCTTCCATAAAACTACTTTAAATAGATACTTACTCACTTTCCATCTTTTGGCATGGTGGCGATGGCGTAGCAAAGATCTCACATGAGAGCGAGCCACACAGTATAATTTTGGTTACGAGTCGACGTTTAACCGGGATAAATCGACCAATAGTATTCTAAAAATTCAATTTCCAAGCAGCTAACTAACTTTGACAGGCCTGCACTGTCCTCCCATACATTTTATCTTTGTAATTTGAAAACATTGGTAAAGCCAATCATTTTTAAAAGAGTAACCGTGGAGTTTCTTGACGGCTCTTCTCCATAGGAAACAACATTTTGGAACCGTGCACCTAGCTTCTGACGTTTCATAAGTGCCCATGCAGGTTTATATGAAATAAAAATATTTTGATTTTTTTTGCAATTAAGGCGGAGATTTCTTGAAAATGTTCAAAAAGGTGGGTTTTTAAACCAGTGTATCTCTTTAACCGTAAATAATTTTGAAAGCAAAAAAAAATATGATATTTTCAAGTCTTTTTTGCGTACAGTGATCCAACTCTTCAACTCTCAAACTTAATTAAAGATACTTTAATGCATCAAAAAAATCATCAAAGTCACCTCTTCATTATCTTTAAAACCAGTTTATCCATTCAATAATAATTATTATTATAATTAAAAATATGCCAATAAATTCCAAACGCCAAACTGCATCTAGTGATGAATTATTTATTAACAAACAAATAGCTATTCATTTATTATTCGAATTTATTACAACAGATTTTAACCCGTATCGGATTGCAGTAAGAACTATTATCGCTCACATCGAAAATACGACGAGTACATTCAAAATTACCAGGGCCTTAAGTACCTGCATATGTGTAGAGAGACATATTATGTACTTAGTAGTTGATAAGAAGAATCAATAGAGGTTTGCACGCAGAAAATACACAAACATTGTTTTATCTATCTCACACTGTGATTTGTAACTATTATTGGAGTTCCATTGAATTTTGTTTATTGTCTTTTATTAAATTCCACACAGAGACTTTCATTATTTAATACTTTTAAACGAGCAATATCGAGTATAATCTCGGAAACGGCTCCAACGATGTTCATGAAATTTAGTATGCAGGGGGTTTCGGGGGCGATAAATCGATCTAGTTAGGTTTTATTTTTAGAAAACGTCAAACAAAAAAGACGACCAAAGCTCGGTCATCCAGATAATATATATTTTATGTCTGTAATAATCATAGTTATTAACAACAACTAAGAATCTAATCCATAGGCCGTGAATATAAATTACAGTGAATTTATGTAGGTAATTATTTTTATACCTATGCCTTAAACGAGTTTTTTATTAAAAGCAATATTTTTTTGAATATTTAATTTAAGCAACTATAATACTAACAATAAAAACAAGCTATTAATATGTAGTTTATTACAAACAATGATACAATGATATTATTATGTAAAAAATATAATTGCAGTGATACGACACGCGACGCGACGATATAATAGGACCCAAACCAAATACAAACAAATAGCAAGCGTCACCATTCAACACTCCCCTCGCCTGCCTGTATGCCTGGTACCGCGAAGCGCCTTTTGGTGGAATAGTGACACAACTCCGAGGCGCTCTACGTCAGTCATCTTGCCCACAACAGTTGCAATTAATATTATACAGAGGGCGCCAATATTTTCTTATTTTATCGTAAGTGAGCAGTGATGGACATTATTGTATTGGACATGGCCCAGTGGTAACGGCCGCGACTTATGAGATGTAGGTCGTAGGTTCGAACCCAGATAGGCGCTTTGCTTTGTGTAAATTATTTGATTACCACTGCTCTCAAAACGGTGAAGGAAAACATCGTGAGGAAACTGGCATGTCCTAGAACCAAAAATTCGAAGCCATGTGACATTTACCAACCCGCACTGAGCCCGTGTGGTGGATTACGGCCCACTCCCTCTTACAGAGAGGAGGCCTGTGTCCCAGCAGTGGGAACATCATAGGCTGATTATGATCGTAATAACAATAAATTCTAATTAAGTATTTTTCCCACTTTTATGTTTAAGTAATAAATACAAATAAAACTATAGGTTTATTTATAGATTTAATATTTTGATACAAACCCTTGTCATAAATAATGCGATACCTACCTACTCCGTCCGTAGTCGGGCAAATAACGTTAGATAATATATCATGTCCATCAATAATATAAGGTAAATAAAACATAACAAATTTTTCAAATATTATTATTATGATATTACATAATTACGTAATTTAATCATTTTATTAAAGCTACAAGAACTAAAAATCTGGTTTGGAATAAACTGAGATCCCATCCCGGGATTGTTAGCGTCACACAACGGAGTTTTCGTCGCACAATTGTTACGTCAACTTTGCCTATTTGTACCAAGACAGCATAAGATTAAAGATACGTCTTCATTATTTTGTCATTGAAAAGAAAAAGCGGAAGACATTGAGCATTAGCAGAAATTGAAATAATTTATGTATGAATGTAAAATACAGCTTATTCACCTACTACAGGAAGTTTGTTTGATGTTACTGGGGGCAATTTGGGCCCCATACTTCTACTATTTTCCAAAAGAAGCTTCTACTAGTACTTGTCCTCCATGACTAGTACCCAGTAAGGCTTTTTACAGTTAAGTACCTATTAAAGCTTAGGTCCTGAATACCGATGATAAACAAAAGAAAATTGCTATGATGTTGTATTTCTTTCTAGCTTATTACCGAGCGTTAGTTTTAGGTAAAGTAGCCAGCAGGTCAAGTTATCCCAAACTGTCTAATTTTCCCAATTGAACATAAACCATAGCTTTTTGTGATAAAGTTGAAAAACTATCAAAGACATTTGACAGATTGGGGTAGCTTGATGCGCTGGACTCTCTCTGTACATACATTTAAAAAAAAATAGCTTTGTACCGAGTCCGTTCCGAAAGCGACGTTAAAATCTCCCCGGCCGTATTCGCAACATCATGTTCCTCGATTGAGTACTAGGGCAATATAACGCAGAGGCGGTCGCGGAACTCGCGGAGCCGTTTTGACAAACCTACTACATACACATACATGCATCGACGGCGAACCGCGACAGTAACGCCACAGTATAAAAATATACGCCCACTTCTGTAATTAGTTCGCAAATCATAACGATAACATTTTTGTATTGTGTGGGATAGAAAATGCTTATTTACATTCATGTATTTCATGAAACAATAAACATATTGGGTAAAGTTTATCAGCATAAACTAATAAACTTTAACGGATGTATGCCACAAAGATGTATGCTATTTAATATATGCCCACATTTTAATCGCCAATCTTAAGCTGGCAATTACTAAGGTCAGTAGCATTAATAATTGACTCTTAAAGTATTATGGAAGCCTAGTATCATGACGTTTTGTTTTATTTATTTAAATTGTTTAAATAATATATATTATTTATTTCATAGAATAGGTACCAATAGGTACCCTGTATTGTTTTCCATTTATAATAGTAGTTTTTACTAAAGACACGAATCAACCGTTTGTTGAATGTGATTTGATTTTACTGGATACTATTTTAAATTTATAAAACACTGACTGATAAGAAAGTTAAAAACCGTACCTGTGAGACTGCTATCGGATTGAATAGGTATGGCAATGGTATGGTTGGTTGGTTGGTTGGTTAATGGGTGGTGTGGTATGGTATGGTTGTACTAAAGATACTTTCAGGCTGACAAATTTTAAAGGGTCATTGAGAAAAATGATGAAAGGAAATCAAATACCTACCATCATCTCATACATGCTTTCATTTTACATAAATTCACCAAGTACTTAATTTAGGTCAAATGTAAATAATAGGTTAGATAAAGTTACTGGTTCGGAATTCAATTACAGTACTTTGTGAGAACAGACAACTAGGTACTTACATGCCTATAAGTATAATTAAATTTTAATAAATTTGATGAATTAAAATTGAGTTTTATTTAAAAAGAAGTAAAATTACACACGTTATTGATTGACAGTTTATTCAGATTGCTATTATAATACAAAAAATAAATAGGTGTCTATTAATTACTCAATATTTTACTTATACTTACACATACTTATGGATATTGTTGCGCGGCACGATTAATGTTTGGTTGCCACTAGCGCCATCTCGTATCGAATAGCGGAACTAATGGTCAAGAGCTTTCTAGAAAGTTCGATGCTAGAACTTTCTGGAACTATCGACATGTGTTCGGTCAGGGCCGATATGTACTCGAACATTCTAGATGCTTCTACGGTAGAAGGTTCTGGAACTATCCGAGGGCCCTATATAAGCGGGAACGGAGCGCGTCTCGGGGTAGTTCATTGGAAGCGATACATGCGAGAACATCTAAAGCGATCTTCAAGTCCGACTTAAGAGTGATCCGTAGTGCTATTGTGTTGTGTTATTAGTGAGTTTAATTAAAGTGTTATTTTTGGTAATTCATATCGGCAGTTTTTAATTGTCACGAACCCCTAGCTCGTAACAATTGGTGTCAGAAGTGGGATTAAAATCATGCCGATTTTACCTAAAGACGACATGGAGGGTATCCGTACCCGGAGTCAACGCCAGCAGGAGACGGACCAGAGGCGATTTGGTGGAGCAATGCCACAGGCGTCGGAGGGCCAGCTACCAACCACAGAGGCCGGCCCGTCCACAGCTGCTCCAGCATCACCAGCACCAGATTTTGCTGCTCTGATGATGATGTTGCAGGAGCAAGCCCGCCGACAGGAGGAACAGGCCCGCCGACAGGAGGAACAGGCCCGCCGATTGGAAGAACAGCTCAAACGGGATAAAGAGGAGCAGGCCCGCCGACAGGAGGAACAGGCTCGCCGACAGGAGGAGCAGGCTCGCCGACAGGAGGAGCAGGCCCGTCAATTGGAAGAACAGCTCAAACGGGATAAGGAGGAGCAGGTGCACCGCCAGGAAGAGCAGATGCTCCTCATAAAGGACCTTCACGCAACCTTCGGGAAAGACATGAAGGAGGTGAAGGAGAAGGTTGCCCAGCATGACAACCGCTTGTCAGAAGCTGAAACTCAGATCAGCAAGTTCAGTGACGTCATTGCTGATGTGAAGCAAGAGTTGGGTAACCTCAAACTTGGGGATGGAATCGCAGCTCCCGTAGCTACAACACCTTCGCTACGTGGATTCAAAGTGCCGCCGTACGACGGGACTTCTTCCTGGTCGGCCTACAAAATTCAGTTTGCGGCTGTCATGAAGGCGAACGGGTGGAATAAAAGTCAGGCCATGACTGCCCTCACCCTAGGCCTGCGCGACCAGGCTTTAAATGTGCTGGAAGCTCTCGGTAAGGAAGTGACTTACGAGCAGCTCCTCGAGGCATTGGAGGCTAGATATGGCGACGCTCACCTGGAACACGTGTTTCGTGCGCAGCTCAAGGATCGTGTGCAACGCAGTAACGAAAACCTGCAGCAGTGGGCCCTTGAAGTGGAGAAGCTGGTTCGAAAAGCGTACCAGTCCGTACCTGCGCTTATTGATGGGAACCTGGTGCAAGCATTCATCGACGGCATCCGGGACCTTGAAGTTAGAGCTGCTGTGAGGCTCGGTCACCACGAGACGCTTAAGGACGCCTTGGCCCATGCACTGGAGGTGGAAGCTGTGCGGCAGGATCATCGTTCCCATCGCGTCAGGGAGGTTGTAGCGGCTACAGTTCGCGATCGTAAAGGATACAGCCCTAGGTGCTACGGCTGTGGGGAAAGGGGCCACCTTCGATCCAGTTGCCCTAAGCGAACTGCAGAAAGGGAAGATGGCCGGTCTCCAGAGGGTAGCGCGGCTAACAGCACTACCCAGCAGCAGCAGGGAAACGAGTAATAGCCAGGACTGCGGGGCGGGTGCTGGCTGATGTTCAAAGAGCCCCAAGGATTTCGATCACACAAACCCATGACGGGAACACCTTAATCATCAAGGGTGAGATCCACGGAATGCCCTGTAAGCTGACCATAGACACGGGAGCCTCTCGTACGGTCGTCAGTTCCAAAGTTATGAGTCGGCTCCTTGGGGACTCCACATACAACCGGGAATGCATTAATTTGGTGACAGCCACCGGTCAGCGCATACCCGTCCGTGGAGAGAAGGAAATGGAGTTGAAGCTAGGCAACAGGACCTACCTGCATAAGGTCATCGTGGCTGATATAATGGACGATTGCATCCTGGGTCTTGACTTTATGAGAAAGAATTTTTGCGAGATTGACGTCAAGCAGGGAGTTATGAAATGTGGACGAGAGGAACTTTTTATGGAAGGGGCGTTACCAGGGAATGTGTACAGCCTTAAGGAAATTGTTCTTCCTCCGAAATCAGAAACGATTGTGCCGGTTAGTCTTCCTCGGAATCCTGGGAAAACTCATCGTTGTGTACTCGTGGAAAGGGTAGACAATGACCTTCCATGGAAAGTGGCACGAACTTTGATCAGAGCCACCGACATCTCAGGGGTACGTGTGCTGAACCTTTGTGATCAAGAACAGACTATTAAAAAAGGCACACTGATTGGTACTTGCGAGGAAGTGGATTGGCTGCGTCAATGCCAATATCTATCGACTGGGACCCCCAGCAAGGATGCACAAACGAGAGTGACCACACTTTTAGAAGAGTGTCGCAGCGCTCTGTCTCAAAATGAGATGGGCAAGGCAAAGAAGATATTACTGAAGTACGCCGAAGTTTTCTCCCTAAACGATAGTGACATTGGGAAGACTGGCCTAGTTCAACACAAAATAAATACAGGAGACGAGTTGCCTATCCGTCAGCGGCCAAGGAGATTGCCGGTAGCGCGTGAAAAGGAAGTAGAAACCATGATTGAGGGAATGGTGAAGGATGGTGTTATTGAACCTTCATCTAGTCCATGGTGTTCACCGGTAGTGCTGGTAAGGAAGAAGGACGGCAGCATGCGGTTTTGTGTTGACTATCGTCGTCTGAATGACGTTACGAAGAAGGACAGCTACCCTTTGCCAAGAATTGATGACACGTTGGACATGCTCACTGGAGTAAAGTGGTTTAGCACGCTGGACCTGAAAAGTGGCTACTGGCAAGTGGAAATTGACCCCAAGGACAAGGAGAAAACAGCATTCTCGACAGGAAAGGGTCTGTGGCAATTTAAAGTTATGCCGTTTGGATTGTGCAACGCTCCGGCAACGTTCGAAAGGTTGATGGAACTTGTACTGACTAAGTTGATTGGCGATGCCTGTCTGGTCTACTTGGATGACATCATCATCGTAGGCCGTACGTTTGAAGAACATCTTCAAAACCTGGAACGCGTGCTCAAGAAGATCCAGAGTGCCAACCTCAAGTTGAGTCCGAAGAAATGTTCACTATTCAAACGGCAAGTTAGCTTTTTGGGATATGTAGTGTCGGAAGAAGGTATCCGCACGGATCCAGAGAAAATCGCCGCTGTCAAGGATTGGCCAGTTCCAAAAGACAAGACGCAGGTCAGAGCGTTTTTGGGGTTGTGCTCTTATTATCGGCGATTTGTTAAGAACTTTGCGGATATTGCCAAACCCCTGCATAAGCTAACCGAAGAGAAGCGACATTTCTGCTGGGATGAAAGTTGCGATATCGCATTCCAGGAGTTAAAGGACCGACTATGCAAAACACCTATTTTGGGGTACCCTGATGCAGGCAAGGAATTTATAGTTGACACAGACGCAAGTGACATAGGACTTGGTGGTGTGTTGTCTCAACGGAATGGTGATCAAGAGGTTGTGATAGCGTACTTCAGCAAGTCGTTGTCAAAGCCGGAGAGGAACTATTGTGTCACGAGACGGGAATTGCTTGCTATGGTAAAGTCATTGCAGCATTTTAGCAAATATCTTCTGGGTCGGAAATTCCACTTACGAACCGACCATGCTGCACTGAAATGGCTATTACAGTTCAAAAATCCAGAAGGACAAGTTGCGAGATGGATTGAGCTACTGCAGGAATACGACTTTGTGGTCGAACATCGCAGCGGGAAATCTCATGGCAACGCAGATGCATTGTCAAGAAGACCTTGTCCTGAAGACTGCAAGCACTGTACTAGGCAAGAGAGTAAGGAAGTGGTACCTGTGAGGATGCTCAGGACAGACCTCAGCAACGAGTGGAAGGAAAGCCTACAAAGTGCACAGCAGGAAGATTCGGACATCAAGCCGATTCTGGAGTGGATGAAGGCCAAAGCTCCTAAGCCCAGGTGGAGCGACGTCTCAGCAATGAGTTCCATCACAAAGAGCTATTGGGCCCAATGGGACAGCTTGGTGATTCAGGATGGAGTCCTGTGCCGTAAATGGGAAAATGCTCGGGGAAACAGCTGTCACTTGCAAATGGTTGTCCCTAAATCACAAGTACCGGATGTTCTGCAGCTGTACCATAATGGTTGTTCAGGAGGTCACCTGGGAGTAAAACGGACTCTACTGAAGATACGAGAACGGTTTTACTGGGTCCACTGTCGGGACGATGTCGAGGACTGGTGTCGCAAATGTACAAGTTGTGCAGCTGTAAAGGGACCTCAGACGCGTAGCAGAGGTGCATTGAAATTGTACAATGTTGGTGCACCATGGGAGAGGATAGCCCTTGACGTTGCGGGGCCGTTTCCGGAAAGTGAAAGTGGTAACAAGTATTTCATGGTTGTGATGGATTACTTCACTAAGTGGCCGGAAGTCTTCGCCATTCCAAATCAAGAAGCTTCGACAGTTGCAGATAAATTAGTTCATGAAGTCTTCTGTCGTTTTGGAGTACCTTTAGAGATTCACAGTGATCAAGGAAGGAATTTTGAGTCTCAAATATTCCAGGAAACTTGTCGAGTGATGGGTACTCATAAAACAAGAACAACTTCTTACCACCCACAATCGGATGGAATGGTGGAACGATTTAATCAGACATTAGAGAGGTACCTAGCAAAAGTTGTGGAAAATCGGCAAAGAGATTGGGACAAGCATATACAACCGTTTTTGTTGTCATATCGAAGCGCTGTTCACGAAAGCACATCGGTGACACCAGCTTTCGCAAACTTTGGAAGGGAATTACGGCTACCTGCAGACCTGATTACCGGAATACCACCTGATGCCCCACGCAGTATAACCGATTATGCGAATGACTTGCGGAACAAGATGAATGACATTTATGAGCACGTCAGACACTCAGGCCAGCAAATGTCTGAAAAGATGAAAACCCGTTATGACCGCAAAATGAACAATAAAGGGTTTGACGAAGGTTCACTAGTGTGGTTGCACAATCCCGTCCGCAGCAAAGGGAAATCTCCTAAGCTTCAAGCTAACTGGGACGGACCGTACCGGATTGTGACAAAGATCAATGACGTTACCTACCGGATACAGAAAGGTGCAAGAGGTACCCCTAAGATAGTCCACGTGGATCGACTAGCGCGTTATTATGGGGCCGATAATGCTCGGGACGAGCATTTCTTAGGAGGGGGCAGTGTTGCGCGGCACGATTAATGTTTGGTTGCCACTAGCGCCATCTCGTATCGAATAGCGGAACTAATGGTCAAGAGCTTTCTAGAAAGTTCGATGCTAGAACTTTCTGGAACTATCGACATGTGTTCGGTCAGGGCCGATATGTACTCGAACATTCTAGATGCTTCTACGGTAGAAGGTTCTGGAACTATCCGAGGGCCCTATATAAGCGGGAACGGAGCGCGTCTCGGGGTAGTTCATTGGAAGCGATACATGCGAGAACATCTAAAGCGATCTTCAAGTCCGACTTAAGAGTGATCCGTAGTGCTATTGTGTTGTGTTATTAGTGAGTTTAATTAAAGTGTTATTTTTGGTAATTCATATCGGCAGTTTTTAATTGTCACGAACCCCTAGCTCGTAACAATATTTAGTTTTGTACTCAACTTACAACCTCATAACATGGATGGAAATGATGGATCAAAAATCAGCTGTGCATTCTACAAGGAGTTCATATAACGAAGAAGATATTAGCGTGGTAAAAACAACGCTAAGGTATTCACTTTTTATCTTATTTCGTTATGTTACCCTTGTCTCAAAATGTTGTAACAACCTGTCGGACATTGTGGTATGCGGTATGTGGTTGTCCGGTGAGGAAACGTGGTTGGTTGTATTCGCGACGTTCGGTGAGGAGTGTTGGCAACCTTAACCTACAGATTAAGTAGTTGTGTGTCCAACCAGGACCGCACGGATGGTGAAGAGAGTCGTGTAAATATTGTTGGTGCTGGGAGATTCGGGCAAGTCGGTGATATCCAACCCGAAGTGATGCCCCAAAGAACATCTTCTGCCACCACTGGCGCCCCCGCGTCGGGCTGTAAATTATATAGAAGACAATTTTAATATGAAAGCAATCAATTCGTAGGTAATATTTAAGAAGATAAAATCACAGAAATAGAAGAAATTAATGTTATTGATAACTAATTAATTACAGTAATTAAATTTCAAAGCATATATCTAAAATAGTGATTGATGGAAATGTTCAACGAACGTGGAAAAACTTGGTAGCAGTCTGGCAGTTAGACTAGGCGCGCAGAAGTAAATAGAATGCATAATAATTACGTCGTCCTCGTTCATCACTTACCATCTTCGATCAACTTACCATGCAAATACTATGATGCTTTACCACTGGCTTTAAACACAAGCTAGATTCGTGGATGTATTGTTTTGCGGCCGTCATTGCATTTTTACATGCATTCGCTGAAATTAGCTTCTGTATCGACACCCGCATGCTGTTATATTTTGTTCGTTCCTCTGCGTTTTCTGGTATCGTCTTTCCGTTTAACTGGAACACAGATAATAAATTAGTTTCAAAACCAAAATGTGACTTTTTTAATCCTTTGAGCCGTGTTGACAAGGAATGACCAATATCTAATTTGAATATAAAGTGAGTTTGGTCGTGCCTAAGTATTAAATAACTAACAGTCGCACTGGTCGATTCATCAGGTAAACCTACGTTTGGAGAGGTTGGTCTATGGATGGGTGACCGTCTTTACATACCGAGACTCCTCCGTGCCTCGGAAAGCATGTTAAGCCGTTGGTCCCGGCTGTCATTCAAGGATCTTTGACAGTAGTTACGGGTCGTCAGAAACCCGAAATTCTGGCAACCAGTCTTACTAAGAGGTTACCCAGTTACTGGGTTGTGGAGGTCAGATAGGCAGTCGCTCCATGTAAAATACTGGTATTCAGCTGCATCCGGTTAGACCGGAAGCCGACCCCAACATAGTTGGGAGGAGGCTAGGCAGATTGAGTCAGTTTGCGTATCAATCAAGTTTAATGGTAACTTTAAATGTAACTTTCAGATCTCTCGAAAACATATTATTGGTTTGAAATAAGGTATTACACCCATTTTTTTAAGTGTCCTAATTATGTATATTCTAAAGTGCTAATAAACCACAAAAAAAAAATTAATCGATTACTGCCGTAAAAATGCGTTTAAATTTTTCATTTTCAAATATCGCGCGTATTATGACAAAATCGCTAGACGTAGTGGACGCCATATTTCTCTGCGGGTATGACGTCAGTTTGCTGCGTAGACAAATCCGCTGATATTTTATTATAAAATAATTGTTTATAATTTCAAAAATGAGTTATTATTCTACTTATCGTTGGTGTTCCTGAATGCAAAATATTTTATTATGTATAAAAAACACGAAAATAATAAAAGTACAAAGTTGTTCAATTGACACGCCATAAACCATGGCGGCTACTATTTCATAATGTTCAAAAACAGATAAAAAAACTGAAATTTTTAAATTGAATTATAAAATTTATTTTGTTAGTTCATGAACTAGAACTAAAATTTGCCGACTGCATTTTGCCTAAACTATCTCAATACTTAATATATTTTTAGATTTTTTCTCATATAGATTAAAATACCCTATTGTCAGAATCTTGCGTAAATGAATTAAAAGCACCAATTGAAACTACAAAATGTTTACTTACCACTATCCTTGGCCAATATGTTGTTATAAACTTGGCACTCAGCAACTTGCCCTTGAGATTAGACATTCCAATTGGTTTTAAAACTTCAGAATAAGATATGGTTATCGCCATTCTCAATAGAGATATGTCAAAATTTGGTTTCCCATATATGTAATAGGGATGGATTTCTATTTTCTTGATGGGAACCACCATACCACCGTTTTTACAGTCCACGGATCCTAGTCTTGCTCTGAATAATTTTAAGGAATCTCGTACGCTGTAAAGTAGAAGATAAACTTACAGGAAAAATGTTTACCTGTGCGCAAACTGACACCATGAATTCAGCACATGATTCTAGACTTAGAAATTTTTTAGTCCGGAAAGTCGTTGAGCAGTTTTCTATACGACAGACGGAGAACAAAGATGATTAGATATGATTTGAATTTTGTCAATCAAATTCCCTGAATTTAAATTCTTCTACAGTTTAAGTGTTTTACACTATCCAATTTTTAGGAAATCGGAAAATGTACAGACGCTAGTGCACATCAAGTTACCCCAAACTGTCAAATTTTCCAAATGGAACAGGAACCTTATACTTATGGAATAACGTTGAAAATCTATTAAAGAAATTTGACAGATTGGGGTAGCTTGATGTGCTAGCGTCTGCGGGCTTATCATGATGCTTTCTATTCCTACCAAGAATGGACAGTGCTTTTTCAATACAAAGTGACATTTCGTTTCTCTATTCTTGACATCGAACCGTAGATATCCTTTTACAATCTGTCATTTTGTCTTACGTTTCTAATGATCTTTGTCAGAAGAATATTTCTTCCCAAACGATCAAAATCACACTGACAACAAACTATCTACTCGACGGCCACAAAGTACCTATATACGATTATCTACAAAATCATAATTCGCTTAGAACGCATAACTATGAAAATTAATAGAAAAACATAGGTAGTTATCTTCTCCTATTCTTAATTTTGAATGTACTCGTCGTATGGTCGTTATGAGCGATAATAGTTCTTACTGCAATCCGATACGGGTTAAAATCTAGTGTAATAAATGAGCAAGCGTTGTCGTAAAAGTGCAAATATAATCGTATAAAATTATATATTAACCATTCGATAATAAATAATCCATTACTGGATGCAGTTTGGCATTTGGAATTATATGGTACATTTTTAATTATAATAATAATTGTTATTGAAGATATAAACTGGTTTTAAAGATAATTAAGAGCTGACTTTGATGATTTTTTTGATGCATTAAAGTATGTTTAATTATGTTGTGAGTACCTACCATCACTGTATGCTAAAAAGACTTGAAAATATCATATATTTTTTTGCTTTCAAAATTATTTACGGATAGAGAGATACACTGGTTTAAAAACCACATTTTTAAGCGTTTTCAAGAAATCTCCGCCTTAATAGTCATGTCTATTCTTCCGTCGACAAATCGGTGCTCGTGCTAAGCCTGCTGTACCTAATTGAAGATAGAACAGTTGGATCCGATTACTGAGATTGGAAGGTCCCGACCGCACTATTTTTACTAAATTGTTGCATCCCAAATTTCATAATAAATTAGAGTGTTCCTAAATAGAGTTTCTACAAATTGGATAGTGTAAAACGCACTTTCATCACCATCATCATCATCATTTCAGCCGAAAGACGTCCACTGCTGGGCATAGGCCTCCCCCAAGGTCCGCCGCTTCGACCGGTTCTGTGCTTTCCGCATCCAGGGGACTCCTACGGCCCTCACAAGGTCATCGGTCCACCTTCCAACTTTACGTCTTCCGGTACGCGGTCGCCACTCCAGAACTTTTCGGTCCCATCGGCCATCTATCTGTTCTGCGAGCAATGTGCCCTGCCCACACTGCCACTTAAGTTTGGCAATTCTTCGGGCTACGTCGGTTACCTTGGTTCTCCTGCGGGTCTCTTCATTCCTGATTCCCTGATTTCCTGAAACGCACTTTAGTAAATTCAAATTAAATTAATTTCTTACTAAAAAAACTCTCCAGCTACGCTCAGAATCCATCTTTTATCTATCAAGGCGCCAGAAACGTAATGCGCTCCTTTTTTCTGTATTGATACAGAAAAGGGATAGTCGATGAGTGTAGTTTTCGAATCGTCCTCATCCTCTTCTTTGCTGCTGTTGTTCTGGTACCCGCAGGACACGATCTCGATGGTGGCCGCCTCCGAAACTGCATCAATATTTGATTTTGTTTAGTTGTACGAGTACATACAACAAACTAGCTTCCTTACCCACGGCTTCGCCCGCGTGGAAGTCGGAAATTATCCCGCGGAAACGTACTACCGGGCTATAAAGTATCCTAGGTGTTAATCTAAGTTATAATCTATCTGTGTGCCCAATTTCATCGAAATCCGTTTAGCCGTTTTTGCGTGACAAGCATCCAAATTTATGTATAATACAAATTACCTAGTAGGATTGTACCTAGCGTCTTAGGAAATTTCATATTATTTCAATTAAAGCACTTGTGAAGGTAAGACTTTAAAAATCGGATGAACCTTACTTTAGCTAAGTATTATTATTATCCATCATATAAAGTTAGATGATAAAACTTTTTCCAAAAAAAAAGAACAACCGACTTCTAAAAAAACACTGCAAAGTGAAAAATAACTTTAATTTCGGAAGTTGGTGACTTTGGATATGTATTTTAATTTTTCGTCACCGCCTTTCGAAATTAAAGTAAGTAATTTATCACTCTGTAGTGTTTTTTTGGAAGTCCGTTGTTATTTTTTTTTTTTTTGAAAAAGTTTTTATTTTTCCCTTTTTCGTTATTTTACCTACCCCATTCGAAATTTCATCATCCTTAGGGTTAAAAAATGCAAATTTATGCGATAGCAGCAATCGCGGTTGATTTGCTGTCATTTTTTGAAGTCTGTCTCCGAAAATCATCATCAGATCTTTATTAAATTTTAATAGGACCTTTTCGGAATAAATCCTTTGCGAACAAATAAAGAATTTTGCAAGTCTATAAATGACGGAGTTTTGCCCGAACATTCAAAAACTAATGTCGAATTAATAACCTCCTACTTTTTGAAGTCGGTTAAAAACAAATTTTGTTGACCAACAAAATCCAAATAAACCATGTTACATTTAAAAATGTTGATTCTAGAACATTTAACACTTAACCCTTAGAACAGTGGTTCCCAAAGTTGACTGGACCGCGACCCACCGAACAAAACTTCCAAAATCGGGACTCACCTCTTGGTTGTCATGGAGAAAAGAAGGGGCATCATAACTAAGTATGAATGAAGGACTCTTCAAATAAGAAAAAAACGTTCAGTAAGAATCGAAAATAATTAATTACTAGGAGTGCTATTTCAAAGCGAAGGATGTATTCGATTCCTAATTTTTGTTTGCAAGGGTAGTTGTCAGTCAGAGCCACTGACTCCCAGTATTTCGCGGCTTGCGATAGAATCAACTTTACAGTGACGTACTTACATACTCAGCCTATAAAGTTCCCACTGCTGGGACACAGGCCTCCTCTCAGTGAGAGGGAGTGGTCTGTAATCCACCACGCGGGCCCAGTGCGGGTTGGTAGATGTCACATGTTTTCGAATTTTTGGTTCTAGGACATGCCGGTTTCCTCACGATGTTTTCCTTCACCGTTTAAGAGCAGTGGTGATGAAAGTATTTACACAAAGTAATGCGCCTGGCTGGGTTCGAACGGACGAACTACAAACTCGTAAGTCGGAGCCGTTACCACTTGGCCACCACTGCTTTCGTGACATCTTGTGTTAAATCAACGAGTTCCTCACTTGGACGCATCTCCCTATTTCAAGGCCCACCCAATATTCACTCGCGACCCATATATGTATAGGGTGACTGGTAATTAGTGACCGACATTTAAACACATGATTGTACTCATCATTATGAACAACTTTTACTATGGGACCAAACCCGAAATCGCGAATAAAAAATCAGCTGTTCCCTACATTTTGACGAGTTATGCGAACATAAATGTAAGGAAAAGCTAATTTTTTTTTTCGCGATTTCAGGTTTGGTCCCATAGCAAAAGTTGTTCATAATGATGAGTACAATCATGTGTTAAAATGTCCGTCACTAATTACCAGTCACCCTATATTTTGGGAAATGCTGCCTTAGAACATTGTTACTTAATTAAATATTTACCAGTTTTAGGAGTAATCGTATTTTCTTCTTCGTTTTCAGCATGTGTTTTAAGTAAATTGTATCTTCTTCTAATACTTGAATTAACATCAGCTTGCTCTATTGAAGATTCGATTTCATTAACCTCGTGAGTCACTTCATTATCTGAATCACAATCACTGTGATCAGCGCTGTCATGTTCTTGGCTGCTACGCGCATAACATTGAACTACTAGAAAAACTAAGATCACTTTTGATAAATTGATTAATTGGTTCATGACAGTAATTACTCTGACAAGAAAAGAATTGATTAGACTAACTAATCCTAAACTTGAAGGTGAACTAATTGAAACCGCCTGCGAACAATCGAAAGCTAAGAATCCTAGATTCATCTTTAACATGCAGGTGTCAAATACAATGGTGAAAATGGAGGGAAAAGAGAGGAGAAAATCTATGATAACAAGCTTAATCGTCTATTCAACTACAAAATAAAAGATGTCCATAAGAAACAATTACATTGTATTCACAGTCGAAGTGTACCTTCCTTCCTACAAATACTACACTTACTTTTTACATAACAGTGTATTTAAAAAATTAAGTAGGTAGGTACTTTAATGTAGTTGCCAGATTTTAAAATTGAATTACCAGCCCGTCCCTAAGCTTAGATTAATAATAACTTAATTTATACAAGTAAACTTATTCGATTATTATAAAAAGGTCAGCTATTTCGTAGTGTCACACCAGGCGCACATGCAATCAAAGATATCAGTATAGAAAAAGCAAAAGAAACGAGCAGCTATAGTTTGTAATGTAGCGATCGCGTAGCACATGGCATTCTGTTGGTGTAGCTAGCCAGCATGCCAGCCATAACTTTATAGGAAGTGGGTAATTAACCAGCTACCCACTTACAGTAAAGCTGTTTATGATGCTTTGAAGCTGAAAAAATAATTCGAATAATTATAGATTAATTTATTCCTAACCTACTCGTATATATATTGTTACAGTCGTCCCTTAGGGTCATGGCCATCCGGATGATTCGGGGATACCGCACGATCTCCGGTGAGGTCGCGGGCCTCCTTGCCAGATTGCCGCCATAGGATCTGGAGCAAAGGTCCTCGCGCACATATGGGAGTGGCGCGAGGAGGCAAAACGCCGGGGCGGGACTACGCTGCCGCGAGAAATCGCAGTAGGTACAGCGGACAGAGCTCCGGCGGGATCTCATGTGGACATGGAGAGTGCGATTGTCGCAACCCAGTGTTGATAAGTTGATAAGTCCCCTCTTTGAAGAGTGCCTTGAGAAGCGGCACGGCGTCCTCACCTTCCGCCTGACGCAGATCCTTACCGGACACGGCTGTTTTGGTAGGTTCCTATTTCGCATAAGGCAGGAGGAAACGCCTAGGTGTTTCCATTGCGAAGATCGCCCTGAGGACACAGTGGAGCATACTGTGGAGGTCTGCCCGGCGTGGAGGCAATCGGCGGCGGCGATCTCTCCCGTTCAGCCCTGGTCCAGCTCATGGTACGGAGCGAAAGTGCATGGGTAGCCGTCACTTCCTTCTGCGAAGCAGTAATGCTCGCGAAGAGGGAGGTGACACACGTGAGGGAGAGGCAGTATATGCGCCTTCACGGTCCTTACCTCCGCAGGAGACGTCTGGGCGTCGGGAATTACAGGCTGATTCCCGGCCACCGTAGGCGCGGGCTTGCGGAGGGCGAGTAATGGGTAGCTCGCTGTCCGGTAAGGACCAAGCCCGGGTTGACGGCGCGTTGTGTTCCACGCGCGCCGCAAAGAGATGTCAGCATCAACTGATGAGGTCCGTAAGGGCTGATGCCTGCCAGGGGTGCGGGTTGTTCGAAAAATGTACCGCGGCCCCTGGCACACAGGCAACTGAGGGAACACGAGTGGCTTTTAGTCAGTAAAAGTCTGACACGCCCTCCTGCTCCAACCAGAGCGGGAGAAGTTATTTGATGATTTCCCACCCAAAAAAAAAAAACCTATGTAGGTATACATATATAATTATTATTCGTGCAGATACCTACGAGAAAAGAAGGTTTAGTAGTCTTTTGAAAGTACAGGTAACAGCTGCTGCTAACAGAATGTTATTCGATGCATCGACATCTAGTTCCCATGGAAAAACAATACCCCAATACTCAAGTAGGTATGATGACATTGTTAGCCTCGGCAATTATAAATATGAGCACACATACAAGTCGTAATAACGATTGCATAAGGCGAACTAGGCGTGAGTCGGTTCCGTACACACTTACTACATATATATTTTTTTTAAACGTTGCCCCACACTAGGAATTTCTCCTGTATTGTGGGTGCGTTTACAAACATTTAAAGTCACATACACAAACACCCAGACCCGGAACAACTACTTGTAGGTCATACAAATATTTGTTTCGTGCGGGAATCGAACCCGCGACACGCAGCGCAGCAGTCAATCGCTTAACCACTGCGCCAACCGTGTACTTCACGCAGGTTTGTTTTCAGTCCAGACCTGAAATGTAATGGAAATTGGAATCCAAACTCAGGGTTTGAATACTTGGAAAGAAAATTCGTGACTTATTACAAAAAGGTCAGGTTTTTATTTTAAGTCGGACACCAGATGGCTCAAGAAAATGTGTGAGAACATTTTGACGCTGCACCATTGAGCCATTGCTTCCTTTTTTTTGGGTGGGAAATCATCAAATAACTTCTCCCGCTTTGGGTGGAGTGGGAGTGTTAGACATTTACTGACTAAAACCACCCGTTTTCCTTCAGTTGCCTGTGTGGTAGGGACCACGGCATCTCTTTCGAACAACCCGCATCCCTGGATTGCCTCTTTGTATTGGAAACATGAGAAAAGAGTTGAGCGTGTAATCGAAAATGGAACGCTGCGCCGTGTGCCGGCTCAGACAGCTGCTGTATCTTCAAGCGGATGTTCGATTTTTTCCGCAGTCATCTTTGAGAGGGATCTGCCTAATACTAAATTGAGGGTATATCGAGAAACTGTTCTAGAGACTTCTTAAAAATAATGCATAGTTGCAAACCCATCCGAGTTAATTGAATACACAATGCAGGAAAAGTTTTTATCCAGTGCGCAAATTGTAACCATGAATTCAGCATATCATTCTAGAACCCCTAGCGCAGAAATTATTTTTCGCCGGTTATACAAAAAAAAATTTCAGCTGTTTCATAGAAAAGTGCAATACCTACGCGGTCAAAATGTACGGAACAGCTGAGTTTTTTTTTAAATGTATGTTTTTCTGTATGAATAAGGTTATGTAAAAAAGTAGGAACAGCATTCATCAAATGTGACAATCGACCTAGCCAAGGAATATTGACAGGGATCCCATAGTAACTAAATTAGCAAATGAGGTTAAAGTTGTAATGTTTTCCGAACTACCTACTTAAATTACATTGAAACGTAGCCTTAAAATCGTACGAACAAGGGTGGTACGACCGAAATACAACTACACTGATGTCTGCCTACTTTGATGACCTCATTCGAACACCAGTGCTATTCTATTCTATTTTTTATAATGGCAAGCAAAGCCGATGTCGACTATTCTTCTAATGTCTAAAGTGAATTGGAAAAGATTGTGCACCAGTGCTATTATGTAAAAATCATAGGTGAAGTAAGCTTAAAGTGAGCTGTCATTGTATTGCTAGAAAGTGAGACTACTGACAGGTCACTTCAAGCTCACTTCACCTATGCTTTCACGGTGAGATTTTTACAGAATAGCCAAGCATCCGAGCTATTTTGTTCAAACCTCACCGCAAAAACATCCCCCCCGAGTGGGTTCCCGCATTGTCGTTGCGGGGGGGCTTAGTAACCGTGGTCTCCCACCCACGGTGAAGCCAAGAGGAACCCAACGGTGGGGCCGCTCGTCAGGGTTTTTTGCCTTCAAGCCATTGACGTAGCGGCCAAAAAGTAGGTTGCGGTAAGGTGCACCGCAACTGAGGTGGGCCGCGATGTCGAATGGGAGGCATCGCGGCTGAGGGTTACGGGCTGCGGTAGAGGAGGAGTGCCGGTGCTTCTGAGCAGCGCTCTTCCCTTCCGTGGCCTGGACGGGGCCGCCACCGTTTGATGGCGGACGCGGTGGGGCCGCAGGGGAAGAGGAGTGTCGGTATAGCGTCAGCCGCTCTCCCTATCCTCTGCGGCCGAAAAGTGGTAGACGGGACGGCGCGTTGTGTTCCACACGCGCGCCGTCAAAGATGTCAGCAACCACTGGTGGGGTCCGCAAGGGCCGATGCCTGCCAGGGGTGTGGGTTTGTTCGAAAGAGATACCACGGCCCCTGGCATACGGGCTACTGAGGGAACACGGGTGGGTTTTAGTCAGTAAAAGTCTGACACGCCCTCCTGCTCTACTCAGCAGGAGAAGTCATTTGATGATTTCCCACCCAAAAAAAAAAAAAAAAAAAAGGCATAGGTGAAGTGATCTTAAAGTGACCTGTCATTCCACTTGATGCCAGGGATTGACACTGCTGACAGTGCACTTCAAGCTCACTTCACCTTAGTTTTCACAGTGAGATTGTGTACAGACTAGATTCGCAGGAGTCTTGACGCAACTTGGTACTTGGGTGAGTCCTGAGTCCATGATATCGAGTGGTTTGGACTGCGAGACATCAACTTAATGTGGACGATCATTTTTGAGCATTATATTTAAAGTTTACCATTCTATACCCTTGCCTGAAGAATCTTAGTATACCAAAAAAAATATGTTTATTCGGAATTTTAATATATTTTAATAAAATTATAGTTCACTGTTACCAAACTGTGAACTATAATTTCCCGATCCGCCACTTTAAGCCAGCTTTTGCCAGAGAGAGGTGCGGGTTGTTCGAGATACCGTGGCCCCTGGCACACAGGCAACTGAAGGAACATGGGTGGATTTTAGTCAGTAAAAGTCTGATACGCCCTCCCGCTCCGCCCAGAGCGGGAGAAGTTATTTGATGATTGCCCATCCTCAAAAAAAAAGGCTTCCTGAAACAGGCGCAACGGGACTCTTGTAGAACAATTTCCATACAGTTTTCACAGAAATTGTCCTACGTCAATCGCGTCGAGCTGCCGATGCTGCGTCGCGTCTGTGTGCAGGAATCCTTTACGGAATCCTAAAAATTGATTAGGTACCTACAAAAGTAGATGTGTTCACATCGTGTGTATAATATTGTCCATCGAAACTTAGTTTCTGTTTGACAGTGTTTGTAAAACCGTAGGTACCTGCTGTTGAATACGATCATAGAATAAGAGTTCCAACCACTAATTTCCAAGAGAGGTTTGAAGTATTTTTAGGTTTGTTTTGTAATGTTCCGCTATTGTGCGACGAACAATACATTGTTACATAATCACAATTACTGTTTTGAAAAACTATTCTCAAACTAGTGATTAGAAGGTTTGAAAACGTTAGTCTAGTTTCTCATTAACTATAGTGAACTCTCAACGTGTTTCAAATACTAGAATGAATAGATAAACAACGTTAAATTTTAGATCATTTTTAGTACATAATAGAAATGCAGTGCCTACAGTTTTTAATTTATTTTGTAGTTTTAGTTTTTAATTTTAATTTATTCGTAGAAAGCGGTAAGAAGGATTTTTTGTTGAAACACATTGCATGTCATGTGCGATTTATTTTTATTTTTATTGATTAATTTAATTAGGTACAGAGGCCAGCACAACAAAGCTACCCCAATCTGTCAAATTTCTTTGATAGTTTTTCAACTTTATTGCAAAGGAATAAGGTTTATGTTCAAATTTGACAGTTTGGGATAGGTTGACCTGCTGGCGACTGTCCTAGATAAACTATTGATTTCCACGAGTGTACAATCTGCGTTAAAAAAAGTTTCAATATTATCTATTTAGATAAATGCGTTTATTTGCTTACAGCATCATTATGAATTGGTTGGCAAAAATAATATCACCACGTCAAAGCGCGAATATTGCGTGCTTGTTGTGTTGCATAATTTTTGCAGTGTATAAAATTGAATCCGCCATTTTGCTAATTTTCCAATAAAGGACACCGATTTTTTTAATTGCTTGTCTCGTTCCATCACTAATCCCTAAATTAGTTGTATGTAGGTATGCCTAAACCTACTTTTTCTAAAGCGTGCAACGTATTTTTTTTTTTTGGATTTTGTGTGGTACACACGGCTACACATCAAGCTATACATTTCCAGTATAAGCTGATCTCGCATTGTATAGGATTTCCGTATAGTGCGAGATAGTGCGTACACACGAGATCAGCGTAAACTGGAAATGTTTAGCTTGATGTGTAGCCGTGTGCACTATTTATATACAGTACGTTTATAATGTAAGTTCACTGGTTGGCAGATAAGAAGAGCTGATTCCATTGTTTTAGGTACGACCACAAGGAGGACAGATTTAGAATGTGAATTTCCACCTAAGATGGAAGAAGATCTTACACACGTTAGGAGAAAAAGACTGACAACTGAGACTGGATTAGTCTGCCTCGAAGACTATCCATACACTGTGTCCGTGAGGTAAGAAACAAGTAAATATGATAATTATTATGTGTCAGCTGCATAAGTAAGAGTTTACACAAAAATGTAGGTAAGTAAATATGTGTGAACTAAAAATCTGTAATTTGTATTTGATTTTATGTCTATGATTGATTTTTGTCAGATTACACGGAAAACATTGGTGTGGTGGAGCAATCGTTGGTAAACAATGGATTTTGACAGCAGCGCAGTGCTTCGATTAGTAAGTTCTTAATAGAAACCAGTTTTTGCCAGCGGCTCCTTTTCAAAATTCACACCCTGAGGGAGTTCCCTTAGGGGGTGAATTTCGAAAATTCTTTCCTTATTCCTTGTCTACAATATAAAGGGAATCTCTGTGCAAAATTTCAGCTTTGTACCTAGGTCCAAGGGTTTGGACTGGGCGTTGATGAGTCAGTCAGTATTTTTATTTTTATTTATATAGATCAAAAGGTTGAATAATATTATTCTTAGGATAACATAAGCTATGAAGAGGTTGTTTGAGGAGTTGAGCGCGATAACATGCTTGGCGACCTTTGGCTACTTTAATGAGTGGCTGACTGATGGTGATGTAGCGAAAGGTGCTATGAGTTCAGGCTCATTCAGTCAGAACCACGAGGCGTTTACATCCACCTTATCCCAGAAGGTGGGAAAACCAACATGGTGGATTCCAAAATTATGTACCTATTAGTATTTCAGGAAAACGGTACAAATAAAAACAATTACAAACACGGTCAGTTTTCAAGCAGTCTGATGCAGGAGTCAGTAAGTAAGTAGATAAAATCAGAAATTGAAAATCGTAGTTTTAGTTTCTCGTTTTCCAACAGTGTTACAAAAGAGGAAGTTTCAGTTCGAATGGGGTCAGTATTCAGGGACTTCGGCGGCAGAATACTGGCAGTATCGGACGTCAGGAGACATCCTGACTACAAGATGGACCAGTACTATCCTGAGCATAACTTGGCTATGGTCAAGGTAGGTACATAATGATAAAGTCATATTATTTTGTTTGACTAACTTTATGTTGGAAACAGAGAAATCACTACAAGTTGAAAATTTTCATGGAATGGCCCGCGCCATCCGCCTGCGCCTTTAATTATGGGCATTTTTGACTTGGATTATAAAACAAAGGCAGATAGACCGCGCGGAACACCAAGAGTGAGGCCAAAAAACCAAATCGTGGCGTACTAACTCGAGTTTTGAATCAGTATTTGGTTTTTAGGCCTCACTCTTGGTGTTCCGCGCGGTCTATCTGCCTTTGTTTTATAGTCTGAGATTTTTGACGAATAAGGAAAAAGTAAAAACCCGCATATGCTGTGTGACCTGAATATTAATCTAAATTCTAAGCAACTGATACCTTAAATATATGCTATCCTGGTATTACAGGTGAATCTGCCGATAGCTCAAAACAGCAGGATGCAAGCCGTGTCGCTAGCACTCCCTGATACTGACCTGCCACCGATGTTTGGGGAGACTGTCGTCACTGGATACGGTTCGGTGGTAACGAAAAAAATTGTTATTTTGATAAACTTATTTTCCACCTGCTATTATAAAACTGTAGGTCAATAAGGTTGCAATTTCTGGGGAAACTAGTAAGAACCTGTGACTACTTACGTAAATAGGTTAAAAAACCAAAGTTTTTTTCGAACGAGTAAGCGCCGAAAAGCAAGGAGCGATCGAGAGATCTTCAGAAAATATTAATCACAGTTGAATATGTACCTACTTAGGTAAAGGCAAAGTAAATTAATATTCATTAATCAATCACCTTTTCTCTCTATTGTTTTGTGGAGCATCAAACTGAAATCTACTTCCGCGGGTACCAGGTAACCATGATTGAAAAGCGATAATCCGTTAGCTATTTGGCACTTCGTCAAGGCTACCTAGTTGCGAAAAGCATCATTATCTGCGAAAAAATCTAATAGAAACACGATCTATCTATCTTGGTTACTCTTATTACGATTCCGATAGGCCGTTATTATTATTTCTTCGTGAAGTGAAAGAGAAAGATATACGGTATAGTACCTACCATACTTATATAAAGGGCTTATTACACTTGGCTGAATTTAGTCATCTAACTAGTCGTCTAAATTCAGAAGCAACATTAAAAGCTATGGAAGCTAGCGTGCTAATTGCGATTACACTTGACTAAATTCAGTAACGACTGAATTTAGATGACTAAATTCAGCCAAGTGTAATAAGCGTTTAAAACAGTTTCATTTCATTTTCAACAGAGTTCAAGGGACTTCGCATCATCCATTTGCACGTGTCAAAAGGATCAAATGTTACGTTACTTCTAATCTAATAGTACTAGGGTAATAGAAACTAGTAAGAAGTTAGTCTAATAAAGTTGTAATACCGTTTGACAGGTGACTGGACAAATCCGCGAAGGTGAGAATCAAGAGTTACGGCGGATGATTGTACGCGAGGTACCTAAAGCGGAATGTCGCCGCATCTACGGGAATGACTATCACTTACAACACGATAATCTCTGCCTGCAGAGCATCATAAAAGGCGTTGCGTTGTGTGCTGTTAGTACCTACATTTTTACTCAACATTTTTATTAAAATTCACATTTTCAGCAGGTCAATGTTTGAGATACTGTTTCCACCGTCTCCTCGGCAGTATCTTTCCTAATTTCTCTCTCTTTCCTACTCTCTTTCATGATATGTAATCAACAATACAATCCTTTTCTTTGCTTTCTTTCGTAAGATTCTCTGAAGCGTGAAGATTCTTTGGATTGAATCTCTGTGTTGATTGGCCTATTCTTGCCAAATTCCGCGATACCTTGACCGAGGAAAGTAACAGTAGTTTCAATGTTTTGGTACCAGGGTGACACAGGTGACCCAGCGGTACTTTTTAGCGGACTCAATCGCGCCGGCACGCTTTATGGTATTGCGTTATTTTCCGGCACTGAAGAATGCGCCTACAAATCCAAGCCAGGAGTATTTGCTAAGGTAATTTTATCATTATAATTTCATAATTATAATACTTAAGTACTTCTGGTTTTATTTAGCGAATGCTCTGCAAACTACCTACTTTGGGAACTGAATTAGAATAGAACGGTAGCGACTGACTGTCGGTCTATTCTAATTCAGTTCCCAAAGTAGGGGTAGTTCACGATATAGATCAGCTTAAAAATGTACACCTGAAAATGTACCAAATACTTATCTTATGTATCACTAAAATCGCCACCCTTGATAAAAGCTGTTTGTTATCAACCTATTTATAAGAAAATCGTTAGTTCGGTGTCAACTATTGGGTATGACTATTTCAGGGTAGCATCTAGAAGAGTCAGATATATATTGGTACTAGGAGCTCATAACAAATAAGAGGTAAACTTATTTGCTAAATGATTTTTCAGGTCGCCTACAGTCGATTATGGATAGACAAGGTGCTTGCAGAGATACCT
This sequence comes from Polymixis flavicincta, assembly GCA_949987655.1. Classification (NCBI taxonomy): domain Eukaryota; kingdom Metazoa; phylum Arthropoda; class Insecta; order Lepidoptera; family Noctuidae; genus Polymixis; species Polymixis flavicincta. Next base: position 22,110,404 of record OX465188.1, on the reverse strand, counting down.
GAAGCAGAACACGCGCCGGACAGCGCTGATAGCACAGAAAATATAATCCCACTCGATAATGACATCCCGGACTAAACTTGTTAAACTTAGTAAAGAATTCGCTGAAAATTTGTTTTTATTTCATACGCGGCGTCAATGAGTTCATGGTTTGTTTAGATTTTGCCTGTACACAATGGTATATATAAGATGGTTATCAGGAACTTTTCCGCATACATAAGAGTTTCTAAAATAGGTACACGTACCGTACACGTTTCATCCAATATGTTTACCGCAGTGTTGGGAACTTGGGACATACTGAATGGAACGAAACTCGAAAAAATATGAACAGAGTGAGCCTACAGAACTGAAATAGTTATGAATCAGAAAACAGCCACAAGTAACTCGTCTGTTGCACAAACATATTTTTGGTACAGAGGCCAGCACATCAAGGTGGGCCTTCTTTCTTATATCTATGAGGTACCCCAATCTGTCAAATTTCTTTGATCGATTTTCAACTTTGTAACAAATACCATATAAGGTTCATGTTCAATTGGGAAAAATTTACAGTTTGGGATGGCTTCATGTGCTGACGTCTGTACCTGGGAGTAATTAAGACAGGCAGGTTTTGGCATAAACATATCTTTTTGTAGAGAAAACGTGTAGTACTTAAAAGTAGTGACCTACGCTACGTCACTACTTTTAATCTAGTGGGACACTAAATGCAGTGATGCTATGAAAGAAAAACTGGAAAAACCAAGGCCCATATCTTACATCACTACAGAATGGCTGCGTATGCATGCAGTTTGCACGTCAATGTCAAATTGGCAAAAGCGTTACAAAATTTGAATTTCCCGCCTTTTACTCGTAATTAAGAATATGTACGACTCTAAGGAGAGACTATCAAGGGGCTGTTTTCTAGTGTTAGGAATAATATGAAATCATAGGATAAAACACACCATACTAAAATAGGTAACAGCTAAATTTCATGCCCGCGCTGGCTGCGAAATTACCTGTTGTTACATGTTTGAAATTACATGTTTTCGTTCTTCCTGACTCTTGAGGATTTTATCGCGCATATAGGAATTTAATTAAACACGACGGAGGATTGAGAATTCAACAGAGTGCATCCCAGCTCATCGTAAAAACACACTGTTATATTTTCATCTCTCGGCGCTAAGCAGTGCGTTGAAAATCTAATGCGCGAAAATAACGCCACGATATTTTACGTCCGTGCAAACAATGATAAATGCGGAGTCAGACCGACGACCCCGCGATCGTAACTCTGCGACTCTCTTCCCACTCGGCTCAGTGATCGTCTAGAGTCTAGAGAGACAATCACCGAGTCCAGTGGGAAGAGAGCACCGCGTCAACAATGTAAATTCTGCCAAGCATCCCGCGTAGGCTCAATTTTTTTCCTTTTGCTCGATTCCTAACGGTCCTAGCGTGATGTTAAAAAGTTTATTTCATATCCAGTGAAAAACAAACTCTTCAGCTTTAATATGTCAGTACTTATCTATTCATGATACTTGGGGTCGGCGCAATACCTTTTGTCTCTCCATTGTCCCCTGTCAACCGACACGCTATCATCCAATTTTTAAAATCATTCCTCAATGCACCCATCTCTTCATTGGCCTTTCTCTCCCACTCCAACTCCATCCTAATCAACATTTATATTCATCACTCTTATAAAAAATCAAAATCAAAAGTCATTTATTCAAATTAGGCTGAGAATCAGCACTTTTCGAATGTCAAAATACATAAGACAGTCCCCCAAAAACGCCCACCCTTTGACTTCACCATTTTGGCACATGCGTTTCTTCCACAGAACAAAGAAGTATGATCTGAGGTTTCCTCCGTCAGCCCCTCTCCTGATCACATGCCCATATCAACCCAAACCATTTCTTTTCAATTACTTTTCTGCCACTGACGCCACTTTCAAACTTTCAATAAAATTCCTAATTCATTTCTAAGTTTTGTTTTTTAAGTACAACTTATTACGTAGAATGGAACGTTAAAAACGTCACAATCAGATGTCATTCTGTCAATTATGCAAAATGCAACTGTCAAACAATAAATAGAGGTTATGTTTAGTTAAGGTAATAATTTAGATTTTAAGTAACTATAAGCGGTTTTCTGAATAACTATTTTGATAGGCTGTAGTAAAAACAAATTATACTATGAAGTTTTCTCACAAAATGTTTTCGCATAAGTGTTTGTTGTGACATTCAGTCTATTTTGGGACTGCAAGTATTTAGGCCGAATTCTGTCCAAAGGTTAAGGTTTTGGATGTGTTTAACAGTTTGAGCGGTTAACGCTGACCCTCCCTCGGCTTGTGACGCTCTGACATGGATGAACTGAAGCACAGAGCTGGTGAAAAACTCGAAGCATTGCATGTAAGTAACTCTTGCAAATTTATGATGTCCTGGTAGTTTCGCGCGAAAGTGCGTCAGTTATTCACGTCATTTCTTTAGCAAACAATTTAGAAATCGAAAGTTTTCTCAGAAGTTTTTTTACGATTGCCCATTGCCCATCCGTTTGTTTTTGTTATGACAATGAAATGTCATTGTCCTACTTTACCTGCTAACGACCATGGACTTATATAATTCGTTTACTTCAGTCATTTGAAACAACTAGATGTAGGCTGGTCCACATCAACTTTTGTTTCATGACATCATTTATGCTATAAATACAATACAAAATTCGATCATTCACAGGAAACTCCTTTAACTTCCTGTGCCAAATAGGTACCTAATTTCAAAAACAAAAATCCAACAATGCTTAGTATTCAGTGTTTTAACGAAATACAGTTTGTTGCAAATAAACTCAAGCAATTCCTACTTTATCTTAGTTAAAAATATTGCAAAACAAAATGGTCATTATTCTTGTTACCTGGATGTTTGCTATTGTAATGAACCTTAAAAAAGTAGTTTGTGGTCAATTTTTAAATTAAATGAAAAATATTATACCCCAAAAATGTATCCAACTTTGTCCATTTTTATTAGCATTCAGAAATACAGTGTGTCAAGATAGGCAACTAAAAGCACCATAAAATGGACAGTAACTAGACCCTGGCTTAGACAAAGCAACTTGGCCTAAGTGGCAATGAATAACAATACCTCTCCAAATGTTTCGTCGGTTATACAAAAAGAAATAAGTTGTTCCATACATTTTGACCGCGTAGGTATTGCACTTTTCTATGAAACAGCTGATTTTTTATTATATACCTGATGTAAAATTTTTGCGCTGGGGGTCTAGAATAATATGTTGAATTCATGGTTACAGTTTGCGCACTGGTTAAAAACGTATCCTGTATTTGATTGACTGACTTACATTTTTCTGTAACAGTAAGCATTTATTTCACATGTATTTGATCAGGTAGCTGCCAAAACTGCTGCAGACCATGGAAAGTCAAAAGTTACTGATGCTGTCACAACCACCGTGGATGCTGTTCAAAGGGTATTTACTTAATTTTACTATGCACCTTCTTAGAATATTTTCATCCTTAAATAGAACTAATCGGACAAAGATCATTGTCTCATTAGTTATAATAACTATTCCAGGTCCAGATGAATTAGTAAGTTATGATAACTTGTTTCTGTGAATGATTCTGATTTGCCATTATGTTTAAAAAAATAAAGACACAAATAGTTTTGGCTCTTAAAAGATCTACTTACAGAACTAAACATAATGTCATTTCACAAGCAAGTTGCAACAAATGCCACAAAAAGGCAGTGTTTGTAAAGAAACATTAAAGAATTTCCTGTCCAACTACAGAACAGAATTTCTCAGCCAGCCTTAAAAACGAATCAAATCCAAACATTTGTTTGCATAATAGGTGTAGTACATGAATATTACATAATGTTAATACAATCCTCATATTATTATATAATAACGTTCCCAGCTTTTAAATGAAATAATACTTTATGTAGCCATAGCATTCTCACTGGGCATACCACTAAGCCTAAAGTCTACTCCATTGCCTCCTCATTGTCTGCTGTAGATTCGCAACGCATTCCACAACATCTGGCACAACGAGCTGATCGCGGAAGGTCGCGAGCGCGCTGCTGCCTGGACGAGGGAGGCTGTGCGACGCATCAAAGAAGGGGCGCCTCCCCTGTCGCCTGTGTTACTGTATGAGGAGCTCGTGGCCTTGTGGCATGATAGAGGTTTGTTGTTATCATATATAAAATGACGACCAGATGATGACCAGAATCCTGCATTGAAACTATAAATAGCCCGCGAAATACGAAATATGGTCAAAGTCAAAATCAAAGTTATTTATTTGCAGTAAATGCGGTACAAAAGATGGTAGTTACATAAATTGTTAGTACGATGACACATTTCGCCATAAGTTGGCATGCAAATGTTAAAGTAAGATGGCTTTGCATACATATAATCATTAAAACGCTAGACATACATACATCCATACTCAGCCTATTATGTTCCCACTGCTGGGACACAGGCCGCCTCTCCGTGAGAGGGAGCGGGCCGTAATCCAGCATGCGGGCTCAGTGCGGGTTGGTAGATGTCACATATCTTCGAAGTTTTTGTTCTAGGACATGCCGGTTTCCTCACGATGTTTTCCTTCACCGTTTGAGAGCAGTGGTGATGAAATTATTTACACAAAGTAATGCGCCTGGCTGGGTTCCAACGCACGACCTACAACAGTAAATTGTAAAAAAACGTAACAAAATTTGAATTTCGCTGGCTACATTAGCGCATCCTCTCTATGGGTAATCCGTCAAGCATGTTTTTTTTTTAAGTTTTTTTGCAAATGCCCACGCTGTTCTATGCAATGATCACATTTTCTATGGAATGGTAAGTCAAAGCATTTATTTCAATTAGGCACTTAAAAGGCACTTTTGAACGTCAACATTTGCATTAAAATAAAATTGATTCTAGTCGCCCCTTCCAAAGTGTAGTTTCGTGTGGAGAAGAATCGGCAAGAAACTCCACTGTTAAGCGCCTATTACACTTGGCTGAATTTAGTCATCTAAATTCAGTCGTTACTGAATTTAGTCAAGTGTAATCGCAATTAGCAAGCTAGCATCCATAGCTTTTAATGTTGCTTCTGAATTTAGATGACTAGTTAGATGACTAAATTCAGCCAAGTGTAATAAGCCCTTTACTCTTTTAAAATGTATTGAGTACAATATTTAACATAGGTAGTACATTCATAATTATGTGTGAAAACGATGCACCCAGAATAAAATTACCATTCTAAAATAGGTAAAAAAGAATGCAATTGAATCAATACAGATAAATTAATTTTATGATAGACTAGCTGTGCCCGCGACTTCGTTCGCGTGCATGTCGGAAAACAATAATGTGTCGCTTTGACGGTGTAGGTACCACTCCTCCGATCTTCCGATCTATCCTGGTAGGAATCTACCACAGCTTTCCATTACTTTTGGCGTTCACGCTAAACGGTACGCCAAAATGTATGGGAATGACATTACCTGCGGAAAGGACACGGTAATGTCATTCCCATATATTCTGGCGTAGAGTTTAGCGTGAACGTTAACAGAAAGGTGTTTTGTCTAGGCCTGCAGGCGTCTTTAGGGGTTATAATGATATTGCGACGAAGTCTCACTCAGATTTTTAAGAATAAATATAGATCAAAGCGCCTGGTCGAGGCTCATTTTATAATAAATGTGCACCTGCCGTAGGTACAGTAAAAGCTCTTTATTCGCGAGGTATACGTTCCGTAAAATACCTACCGCGAATACAGAAACTGTGACTATGGAATGGTAATTTATATGGGATTATAGGGGATACGTTCCTAAGTGACAAAAAAAAAAAACAATTTAATTGAAGTTTTTGACCATATTGATTAATTGTATGAGCGTGATATGGATGCAAGCGACTCTCCAAGGCGTAAACGATCAAGCATTTCTATGCGTTAAACAGATTTTTTCGCGTCGAAAATCGTTTTTAAGTAAAAAAAAAATTTCAACATTTTGCAATAAATGGAAAGATGAAACAATAGGTAAAACACGCAAAGCGGCTCGTACCAAAGGATGGAATGTCTATTAAGTCGCAGCATTTATAAATGTGGGGGAGGCCTATGTCCAGCAGTGGACGTCTTTCAGCTGAAATGATGATGATGATGATATATAAATATACTTTATGGTGATGAGGTTGGTTTCATTATGTTTGTTTACATTCTCAAAAAACTTTTTTCAAAAAAATACCAACCGACTTCCAAAAAACACTACAAAGTGCAAAATAACTTTAATTTCGGAAGTCGGTGACGTTGGATGTGTATTTTAATTATTTGTCACCGCCTTCCGAAATTAAAGTTATTTTGCACTTTGTAGTGTTTTTTGGAAGTCGGTTGTTATTTTTTTGAAAAAAGTTTTTATTTTTCACTTTTTTGTTACCATACACCAATTCGAAATTTCATCATCCTTTGGGTCAAAACAATGCATACTTATTTATGTGATAGCAACATTCGCGGTTGATTTGCTGTAATTTTTTGAAGAGTTCCGTTGTCTGTTTCCGAAACGCATCATCAGATCTATATGCAGGGCCCAATCTAAGGGGGGGCAAGCCGGGCAAATGCTCAGAGCGGCAAAAATGAGCGGCGGCAAAATGTATACTTACAAACATACCTACTCTCATGAATTTTTGTATACTTGTTCAGAAGCCATAGTAGACTAACGTATGTGAATATTATATAGTTAAAAGAATATCACATAATTATGGTCATACCATCTTTGATGGTGTTAGTGCAAAGGGCGGCGAATGTTATTTTTGCCCGGAGCGGCTAAATAGCTAGATCGGGCCCTGTTTATATGAAATTTCAATGGGACCATTTCGGAGTAAACCCCTTTCGAAAAAAAAAGAATTTTGCAAATCCGTCTATATACGACGGAGTTATGCCTGAACATACATTAAAAATATAAACATGTCGAATTGATAACCTCCTTCTTTTTGAAGTCGGTTAAAAACACCGACCGCGGCGAAGGCGGCTATTGTAGATGTCAAAGGCCGAACCAATACAGCGGCGATATCATTTGACAATGTACTTTAGGCGAAGTTGTAATAAGGTCTATTTCACTTTTTTATAGTCCATCTGACGACGCGTTTACAAAGGATATTGGGTTGGATACCTATTGGAATCCTTTTTGTTATTTGTTAATATGTATGTACCGATGTACCGATTAGACCCGCAAATAAATAAATCTTTTGCCGCGGATATAGGAATTGGGTCGCATTTTTTTAATCCGCGAGTAGTGAAAACGCGAATGAAGGAAGCACGAATAAGGAGCTTTTACTGTACTTACTCAATAAATCGACTGCGCGTCTGGTTGAGTGTGCTGAAGCATTATTCCACGCGGGGGCGGGCGCCTATCTCGGCCCGTACAGGCGCGTGTCTTTTAGCTTTGTTTATCAAACGTTGACCACTGAATAAAACCACAGCAGTGGGAATGCTCTGCACGGACTGCGATAGGCCTCGACAGGTAGCAGTGCAGTAACACCTGACGCCACCTGTCAGTTAACGGCCCGTGGGACCATGGCGTTATCACGATGAAGAAAGATCACGCTGTAAAGGTGGATACTGACCGGCGTCACGGGTCAAAATGCACCTAATATGTTACCAAGCAAGTATTCGTGCAGTCAGTAGTACCTACGGCAAAACATGCGAGCGAGCAACACTGATTTTAGCACACGGCGTAAAGACATGCTCGCTGCGAATGTTACCATTACCTACGCCCCGTAACGTCGGTCATTATCCACATTAAAAGCGCTGTTGAAAAAAAAACCAAACCAGGCAAAAAAAACTATTTAATTGTATAGCACGGGTTTTCTATGAACATAGTAAGTACGATGTTGTTGCTACGTAGTGCCATACCGCGCGCGCCCCCACCTCTCTCCCCGCTGCTGACGCAGGCAGCAGGAAGAGAGAGAGCCCGATCCCGAGGATAATGGACGTAACAGAGCGATCCTCCGCGACTCTCAGTTGCGATGCCTTTTTATTGTAAATTGTAATCAAAAATGTTTCAGTGTTTCTTTTGTTCAGCCATACATTTATTTGTAGACCAATAAATAATTATATTTAAAGAAGCGACTTGAAATTGTCAATATTTTACTATTGTGATTTCTATTGTTCCTGTGTAGGTAATGTATCCTTTGTTGGAGATGCCAAATGGATAAATAAATACATTTTTAAACTTGTTTTAACTAAGAAAATGCTTCTCTGTAAGCGATGTTGCTCGGAAGAGCATCGACATAACTACAGTTGCCCGTGTGAAAACCTATCTATTTACTCAAATCCACCAGTAGTTATGGTCGCAATTTTGGATTTTTTTTCCTGACTTTCACCATCCGACCTCGCTTGAACCCCTCCCCACCTCGAAAACTAACATCACGAAAATTAGCACCTATGTATTTACAACTCTTTACTCCCAAAACTCCCATTATTTGAATCGAGTAATGCTGTAAACACGCATTTAAATTTAACATTATCAAATTTCGCGCGAAATCAAGTTGTTGTCTTTGCATGTTTGCTATTCAAACCTAGATGGCGTTACTGACGCTAGAGATTAAGAATTTGGAGATGTTCCTCTAGCCGCTCTAATTTTGCTACATTATGCTAGATGGCGCTACTAAGACTTTTATCACAATTAAAAATGAGATTTCTTCCCCTCTATTTGTATTAATTTGATTGATAAAACTAATAAATATTTATCTAACATTGCATTCTAGGTATATGACTCAGAACACCACGTCAGTTAATATTATCACAACTTTTTATTTGAAATTCTTTTAGCTTTTTTGATTCGTGGGAATCAACCACCAACGGAAAGCGATTTTAGTAATCAGTATCATTACTTTTTGAAATAACACAGACACAGTAAGTAACTTAAATGAGAATGACGTGTTAACATTAAGTATTCGTTAGTACCGTTTCACGCCAATAGATGTCGCTAAGTGTTTCAACATTACGTGAATAAATTCTTCTTGAACACTTTAAATTATTTAGATAGGTTGACCGAAGCGATTGCGATGAAACAAAGACTAATATAAACTCTGAGTTATAAACAATATTTGAGTATGAAAGATAACCATATTAGTTTCGTTCTTTTGACGTGATACTTGATCTATTCAACATAGAAACTGAAAAACCGAGCTACAGACAAAAATTTTGATAAGGGTTAAAATGTCATCTGTTGATTATCCCTTACCACCCCAAGCAATTATTTTCGAAATATTTTAAATGTACAGAAAAAGTTCCTTTACAGATTTATTATATGTATAGATATAGATAATGGTGCTCACATATTTACAAACATTGTAAGAGTAATAATTAATATGAGTTTTAAATTTCCTTTCATTTAATTGCAATATATCACAAGGTATTTTGTTATAACATTTTTACACAGTACCCCATAAAAGATGTTTGTACATACTTTGGCTATATCAAGGAATAGGTAGCTAAATCTATTTCAAGTATGCAGTTAAAAAAAAAGAAATCTCGATTGACGAGCGAATGCCGTGTTTTCTTCGATGGAGCAATACACAAAACTGAAAGCATTTATTTAAACTTCTCACACATATTATGGTACAGACGCTACCACAAACTGTCAAATTTTACCAAATGAACATGAACCTAAAGTTGAAAATCTATCAAATAAATTTATACAAAGGCGCCAATTATTTCAATTAAACAATTTAAAGGCACTTTCACTCAAAAAGATGAACCTTGTTGTCCATTGCAAAGAGTAATAGGTACTCTTTTAAATTACATACGTTTAATGTACCAAAATATTGGTAACATCATTAAACATCATTGGTTACATCTTTACAATTTGCTGGAATCGCAAAATTTACAATAAAGAATCATAATTGCAGTATTCTCATTCGTTTTTGAGAGTTGCATTTACTCTGCTCAGGCCCCCCGCAAACCCCTTCAGCGCCCGAGTGCGACACCAGCATTGCTGCCCCCACAGCAACCCTATTTTCCCTCACTAAGCTTTTCACAGGCTTTCAAGGTATGTTTGTACGAAAACGCCACTTGGTCAGACTGACTACAGGATCTCTAAACCTATGTACAGAGAAATGTAAAGCAGTTTTTTTTTTCGAAACGCTGCTATTTGTCCACTGGTTTGGGCTGACGCGATTCGAAACATGGCCGAATGCCCTTGTCTCTTTAAGAAAAAAAAAAATCTTTGGAGTAGTCGACACGAAAGAGTTTCTCTCAGGTTAGTCTCATCCGAAAGGCAGCTGGGCGCCGCAGGGCGCTAATCCACCTTGGAATTGGGCCTGCAAGCTACAGAAAGATTGAGAAAATTGATGCTCCAAAACGCGCGGCGCAACAAATTCTATACAGAATCAGAAAACTATAAAGATCCGAATGACATTGACACACGATAATAAAGGCTTCTTCAAACAGGCGACGCGACAGTAGTAGAAAAATTTCCATTAAGTTTGTATGGAAATTGTTCTACGAGAGAACATATTTTATCCAGAGATAAGATTTTATTCTTTGTATGTCTGTTTTTTACGCTTTCACGCTTAAACGACTGAACGGATTTGGATGAAATATAGCAAATGGATAGATCATGACCTAGATTTTGACATACGAAATTCCCACTTAACTGAACTTATTATCACGATATTCCTACGGAATCAAGACTTATGCTTGTAAAACCGGTAATTATTAAAAGTTGTTAAATATAGTTTTCTTTACAAACGTTTGAAAAATCAGCCCGAAAAAAACCGCATAAAATATATCTGTATATTCCAGTATGGCGTCGCAGCATGTTAATCTTCGCGTGTGGTGTATTAGCGGGAGGAACTACCGGCATGCTGATTGGTCTGAAGGTAGCGCGACGCTTGCCCAGCGGGCCGCATGCGCGTGCGTTGCATTCGCAGGCTGACCAGTCTGTTATCCTGGTAGAGGATTCTGTGGCAAACGGTAAGACTCACTTGCACCAGTAATCCCTAAATGCGTTTAGCGTTACGCCTCTGCCTCGAATCTTGCGGGCAGCGGGGCGGCAGCGGCAGCGACGCCGGAGTGGCGCGGGCAACGCAGACCCGTTCGCGAAACCAGCGGGCAGATCGCGCGGCACTATAGCGGCGTAGTGTTGTGTTCGTGGTTGTGTCGTTGAGATTTTGTTTTTATTCGCGAACAAAATGTCTGAACAACAACGACAACATCTTTTTGATTCAAATTTATCCCTAACGCTCGATTTATTGTGGGCAAAAGAACTGAATCCCGCGCGGGCGGTCACCCCTTGCCTGGAGTGCACCGCTCGTTGCCCGCCGCCGGCCGGTCCATTTGATTGTGCGCATTAGATCCTGCCGCTCCCGCGCCGCCGCCGCCCCGCTGGCTGCCCGCAAGATTCGAGGCAGAGGCCTTAAACATCAGTATGCCTCTGTCATCTGCAAGCAATAGGGTATTTTCCAATTTAATAAAAACTATTTAAAATTAAATCCATTTTTACGATTAAAATCAAATGTCGTTTTCGTTGTTTTGAATTTACCGCCAAAACGCTCCTTAAGATGACTTTTTATCACGTGACATCGTGACGCCAGCTTTGTGTAAACGCCACCGGTACAAATACTTAATTTGGCGCGGTTTTAGAAGTATTTGTGCACAGAGGCACCGTACGCCAGTAATTCCACTTTCTATACATTACAAATCTTGTTAATTATTGTTACGAGCTAGGGGTTCGTGACAATTAAAAACTGCCGATATGAATTACCAAAAATAACACTTCAATAAACACACTAACAACACAACACAATAGCACTACGGATCACTCTTAAGTCGCACTTGAAGATCGCTTTAGATGTTCTCGCAAGTATCGCTTCCAATGAACTACCCTGGACCGCGCTCCGTTCCCGCCTATATAGGGCCCTCGGATAGTTCCAGAACTTTCTACCGTAGAAGCATCTAGAATGTTCGAGTACATATCGGCCCTAACCGAACACATATCGATAGTTCCAGAAAGTTCTAGCATCGAACTTTCTAGAAAGATCTTGACCATTAACTCCGCTACTCGATACGAGATGTCGCTAGTGGCAACCAAACATTAATTGTGCGGCGCAACACTGCCCCCACCTAAGAAATGCTCGTCCCGAGCATTATCGGCCCCATAATAACGCGCCAGTCGATCCACATGGACTATCTTAGGAGTACCTCTTGCACCTTTCTGTATCCGGTAGGTAACGTCATTGATCTTTGTCACAATCCGGTACGGTCCGTCCCAGTTAGCTTGAAGCTTAGGAGATTTCCCTTTGCTGCGGACGGGATTGTGCAACCACACTAGTGAACCTTCGTCAAACCCTTTATTGTTCATTTTGCGGCCATAACGGGTTTTCATCTTTTCAGACATTTGCTGGCCTGATTGTCTGACGTGCTCATAAATGTCATTCATCTTGTTCCGCAAGTCATTCGCATAATCGGTTATACTGCGTGGGGTATCAGGTGGTATTCCGGTGATCAGGTCTGCAGGTAGCCGTAATTCCCTTCCAAAGTTTGCGAAAGCTGGTGTCACCGATGTGCTTTCGTGAACAGCGCTTCGATATGACAACAAAAACGGTTGTATGTGCTGGTCCCAATCTCGTTGCCGATTTTCCACAACTTTTGCTAGGTACCTCTCTAATGTCTGATTAAATCGTTCCACCATTCCATCCGATTGTGGGTGGTAAGAAGTTGTTCTTGTTTTATGAGTACCCATCACTCGACAAGTTTCCTGGAATATTTGGGACTCAAAATTCCTTCCTTGATCACTGTGAATCTCTAAAGGTACTCCAAAACGACAGAAGACTTCATGAACTAATTTATCTGCAACTGTCGAAGCTTCTTGATTTGGAATGGCGAAGACTTCCGGCCACTTAGTGAAGTAATCCATCACAACCATGAAATATTTCTTACCACCTTCACTTTCCGGAAACGGCCCCGCAACGTCAAGGGCTATCCTCTCCCATGGAACACCAACATTGTACAATTTCAATGCACCTCTGCTACGCGTCTGAGGTCCCTTTACAGCTGCACAACTTGTACATTTGCGACACCAGTCCTCGACATCGTCCCGACAGTGGACCCAGTAAAACCGTTCTCTTATCTTCAGTAGAGTCCGTTTCACTCCTAGGTGACCTCCTGAACAACCATTATGGTAAAGCTGGAAAACATCCGGTACTTGAGCTTTAGGGACTACCATTTGCAAATGACAGCTGTTTCCCCGAGCATTTTCCCATTTACGGCACCAATTGTTACGAGCTAGGGGTTCGTGACAATTAAAAACTGCCGATATGAATTACCAAAAATAACACTTCAATAAACACACTAACAACACAACACAATAGCACTACGGATCACTCTTAAGTCGCACTTGAAGATCGCTTTAGATGTTCTCGCAAGTATCGCTTCCAATGAACTACCCTGGAACGCGCTCCGTTCCCGCTTATATAGGGCCCTCGGATAGTTCCAGAACCTTCTACCGTAGAAGCATCTAGAATGTTCGAGTACATATCGGCCCTGACCGAACACATATCGATAGTTCCAGAAAGTTCTAGGATCGAACTTTCTAGAAAGAACTTGACGATTAACCGATTAACCGCTACTCGATACGAGATGTCGCTAGTGGCAACCAAACATTAATTGTGCGGCGCAACATTATTAACTCGACGTTCACTTGTTTACTTACTAACAGATAGCGCGCGAGTTGAATGCAGAGCTTAGGAATGCGGTAGTGCTGTGACCTAATTATGACCACAATGAGTAATGAATGTCGATAAATTTAAACAATGTTATAAGTTTAATTGTATTTTTTACACTAGGTTAACATGATGAAAAAAAAAACAATATCATAATTATCACACGTTTTTAATAATCATTTCACAAAACGGAATAAAAAAAATTTAATCAGATTCAGAAATGGCAGATATGGTTGAATCGGTGTCACTATCCTCGCCGTCGCTGACCTCAATGACGAATCGATCTATGGTATCTTCAATTAATCCATCTCTTTGCCAATAATTTTCTTCTAAAATTATGACGTGATCATCGAAGCCACGATACGATAGTTGACAAGGATGGCACAGCACTACACTGCAGGCGCGTGAGGTGGGGCGTGCGGATAGCGGGGGAGATGCTCCCGCTCTTTACCTCAGACCCCGACTGCATTCAACTCGCGCGCTATCTGTACTTTCTTTGGTTTACATAAAGTTGACGTCACGTGATAGAAAGTCATCGTAACGAGCGTTTTGGCGGTAAATTCAAGACAACGAAAAGTAAATTCGATTTAAATCGCATTTAACTGAGAAAATGGATATAAATCAATTTACTTTTATTTTGTTTCTGTTACGTATTTCGTCCCAATCTTCAATTTAGAATACATTTCAATAAATTGGAAAATACGCTATTCACAGAAACACAACTATGCACGATGTTTTAAATTCAACACATTCGCATTATACGTAGGTATTCAGTTATTTAAGTGTAAGTGAGAAATCTGATGATACCCCATTTGTTCAAATCGATCTAGCCGTTTATAATTAATGAAAAACGAATAACATTGCTATAGGTATTTATTTACTGACATATTTTTTAATGGGCGCCCTAGTTAACGTTGCTCATTGATTACAGTAACATAGGGAACATTTGGACCAACCCCATAATTTTTTGCCTCATGTCCTTTATGTCTTCTGTTTTATTTCCGCATGGAATTCATGTAAACTATTTCATAGAAACTCCATTAAAAATATGTAGGGATTAATTCAGTTTTTATTTCGTACATCAGGTGCGGGCACGGGCGAGGTCTTAGTTCGCGTGCAAGCGTTCAGTATCTGCTCGGTCGACCGCGGCGCGTTGCGCGGGCGGGCGCACCTGTTGCGCTCGTTGGTGCACCGCGGGCACGTCACTGTGGGGAGGGGGTTCGCGGGTAGGTGCTGGGTGCTCATGGTCGCCTGGTATTTTCATTTAAATGTGTTTGTAATAAGACTTGCGCCTGTGTGTATGGGTGGATGGAGGAGGCAAAAAACAATATTTGTCTTACTCTCACCAAATTGAAGAGCTTGCTTTTGATTTTTAAGTGTATATGGTGCTCTTTCTACCCCACGGCACATATGGTTTTATGTGGTGTTTAAAAATACAGTTGCTAAAAAGCAATAAAGTGGGTTTCGTACCCACAAAGTTTATACTGATTTAGGTACCTTGTGGGCGGTATCTATGCCGTTTACGTTTGCGTATGTGTTTGGCGCTAAACGATTTTAATCCATCCTTTGGATCGATGGACACAGACAGAACAATGTTTTGCATGTGTTTATACATTTTTGGTGCAAGCGGGCGTAAAAGTACCGATAATTTCCTAAAACCCCTTGAAAAATAGAACACCTAATCAAACCGTAATCATTATTTTGTTCCAGGCGTAATCCTAGATGTCGGTGTAGGTGTGACAGACCTAGAAATGGGTGACGAAGTATGGGGATGCGTCTCAGAATGGAGCGGCGGCGCGGCCACCGAACTGCTAACTATACGCAGGTGAGAATTAATTCCTGAAGATCTATGCAAGCCTGGTTATATCGTAAGTTAATTTCAAGTCTATGCAGGCATTTATCTCATGATAGGAGACTAGAAACACGTAGAGGAGGAAGTATAAAAGTTAAAAAAGTCAGTGCGCGAAAGAGATGGAGCTATACAGGACAAGACAAATTGCGCCATCCCTTTTTAAACGGAAAAATGATGACTTCGAAACTTCCACACTTCCTTTCGGCCCCAGGTTGACCAATGTATTAATTGTTTAAAGAATTTGTGAAGATAACGTCCCTTCTATCTTTGTTTTCCTAGTACTCGGGTTAGCAAGCGTCCCCGCAATCTTGCGGCTGATACAGCGGCGTCACTGCCGTGGGCGGGGGGCGAAGCCCTAATAGCGCTTCGGAACCTATCTTACACACCGGAGAACAGCAAAGGAAAACGGTAAGCGCATGCCTACAATGTTTATACCACGTCAACAAAGCAAAGAAAAGAATAAGAAGTAGCGCCACGCCACAAGCCTTGTATACGGAAGACGTCGAAAACCTGTCAAATTCAGTAGCGCTACAAGGATATTTTAGCGCTTGAATGACAGGGCCATGTTGCATTTAGGGTGTAAAATTGGTTCAAAAATTTTATTTTCAAGATGGCGACGTCAGTTCTGATTTTGGCCGCGTACCAAAATAAGCTTATAGCAAGCGTTGTACAATTCAATTGAATTCTCAATAGGGTATTTTCCAATTTAATAAAAACTATTTTAACTTGAAGATTGGAACAATATATTTAACAGAAAATTAAAAATAAATTTATTTAAATCCATTTTCTCAACTAATCAAATTTCGTTTTCTTTGTTTGGAATTTACCGCCAAAACGCTCCTTACGATGACTTTTTATCACGTGACATTGTGACGCCAGCTTTGTGTAAACGGGACCGGTACAAATACTTGGTTTCGCGCAGTTTTAGAAGTATTTTTGCGCAGAGGTACCGTACGCCAATATTCCACTTTCTATACATTAAAAATCTTGTTAATTATTTACTCGACATTCACTTGTTTACTTACTAACTATTTTGGTTTGCACAAAGTTGACGTCATGTGATAAGAAGTCATCGTCGAGCGTTTTAGCGGTAAATTCAAAACAACGAAAAGTAAATTCGATTTAAATCGTTTTTAATTGAGAAAATGGATATAAATTAATTTACCTTTATTTTTCTGTTACATATTTCGTCCCAATCTTCAATTTAGAATAATTTTCAATAAATTGGCAAATACCCTATTCCGCCACGTTCATTATGATCCGTGTCGCACTATATTTCATTTAGTTTTTCTTCAGTTCGTTTTACACAAACGACCTACAGGTACCAGAATAACAGAATTCATAACAAGTGGTATTGCAGGGTGGCAGTGTGCGGCGCGGCCAGCGGTGAGGGTTGCGCGTTAGTGCAACTACTGAGCACGTGGGGCGTGCACGTCACCGTTGTCGCGCCCAGGCACGCTGCACTTACCTTGAAGGACTTGGGTAATGCTACTATTTCATCCGTGTATGTTTAATTGCTTTGTTAGAAATAGGACATTTATGAAACTTATAACGTGCCCACTGCTGGGACAGAGGTCTTCTCTCTTTGAGAGGTGGGCCGGAATCCACTTCGTGGGCGCGGTGTGGGTTGGTGGATTGATATTGATATGAATGGTCATTATAAAAGACGGAGCAGTATTAGCATAGTCAGTATAATGTTCCCACTGCTAAGAAACAGCGACTCAGGCTTCCTCTCTGTTAGTGGGAGTGGGCCATAATCCACCACGGGCCCAGTGCGTTTTGATCGATGATATCACATGTCTTCGGATTTTTGGTTCTAGAACATTCCGGTTTCCTCGCGATAGTTTCCTTCACCGTTTTCATAGCAGTGGTGATGAAACTGAATACACAAAGTAAATTGCTTCAATACTTCTGGGCCACACACTGCTCTCTATGACTTGTGAAACAGAGAGAAGTGTCTGTCTCCGAATCACTTTATTTAGCTTGCATTAACATTAGAGCAGTGGCGTGAAGTTCATAAAGCCAGCACTGCCTACCCTACCTAAATCAAATAAATATTTAAAACTAATATTATTTTATCAATAAAAAAAAACTTTTATTCATAAATCAGCTCCACCTGTCAAGCGTCAGTCGTATCATTAGTATCATCGATACAATACCCGTTCGTTCGTAAAATTTGACGCAACTTCGCATTGCGATACACTAGCGCCGCTGAGAGCCTCGGGAGAGACACAAAGTATTCGCGTCTTAATGTTTATATGTGTGCTCTCGTAGTCATGCAGATTTATTTGGTGTGTTCCTATACATACGTGCCACATAATGTAACAATTAACGCACACAACCGTACAGGGTACTCACTAGCTAATAGTGTTTATTTTTGGATTTTTTTTTTATTTTTCACTTTTTTGCTAAAGTACCTATCCCACACCAATTCTAAATTTCACCATCCTCGGTCAAAACAATGCATATTTATGCAATAGCAGCAATCGCGGTTGATATTGTGTCATTTTTTAAAGAGTTCCGATGGCTGTCTCCGAAACGCATCATAAGATCTATATGAAATTTAAATGGGACCATTTCGGAATAAACAAACCCCTTTCGAAAAAAAAAGAGTTTTGCAAATCCGTGTATATATGACGGAGTTATGTCCGAACATACATAAAAAACGAAAAATATATTAAACATGTTGAATTGATCTCTTTCTTTTTGAAGTCGGTTAAAAATAGATAATATTCACTGTGGAAGTTGTTCAGGTAGTGTGTGTATAGAGAAAATAAAAAAATATGCATTCATTTCCAAAACTATATTTCGGTGAAAAACAAGACTGATGTGATAAGTAATTGTACACGGGATTTGCAACTAATTCAAACAACTAAAAGTAAAGTCAATCGTACATTCAATACAAAACAATAATGATTTTTAATTGCCTCACAGATTGTATGCTGTGTAGGTAGAGCAATCGGTTATTCTGTTTTTTTTTTTTCAATTTCTGCCTACCCTGTCTAAAAACTGTGCACGACGTATTAAAAATCATCGTCACTATTGATAGTTAAAAAAAAAATCTTCATTTGAAATGAAATCTCTGCTCATCATTTACGTGGTATATGTTGTGTGAGCAGGCGCGCAGGACTTCGTGGATATCGAGGGTACTCGCGAGACGGGCTCGTGGATCAGACTGGAGGAGCGCGCGCGGCGCACGGGCCCGTGGGACGGCGTGCTGGCCTGCGCCGCCGCCCACGTGCCGCCCGCCGCGCTCGCCAACAGGCCGGCTCTGCTCAAGTATGGAGCCTTAGTACCATGACTGAATATCTTGTGTAAAAACCGTATAGTTTTATGCTTCTTGTACTTCAATCAATAATAGTAACTATTATTGATCGAAGTTCTTGTAAGTTAGTTTATTAGAAAACTGTCAAAAACGACGTGAATGATTTGATCGTTTTAAAAAGCCTAATTTTCTACCAGGGCCGCAGCGCCTCGCAGAGCTTTCCTGGACCTCCGACCAGGCCCGATGATCACCGACCGACTAGCGACGCCCTTTGCCATAATTTTCGCAACTACATTCTATACGTACAGGATCTTTAGAGTGAGTTAATTTTTTGATATTTTTGATGAATTTATTGAGTTCCTCATCTGTCGCACAGGCGCATCTCCTGATGGATTTTCCTCCCAATGTTGTAAGATTGAGTTAAAATTGTTTCACACTGGTCTTAATGAACATGTCTCATTATGAAAACTGACGTTAAGGGTACACTAGTCGCGCGCTCGAACTCACTGGTGGGCCTGGCTAAAAAGCACGCTGTCTCACCAGGCTTCGTGTCCGACAGAGGTAGTTTCAGTGATGAGTAGTTAGACGATAGTCTACACGCACAACATTATTGAGTGAGCTGCAGGGTCAGTTATAGAAAAACAGGCGCGTGGAAATTTAAGAAAAGTCCTTCGGAAGATCGGGTTTTCTGATAAAACCACTGCATAAATCAACGACCAATTAAGTTTATTGAACTTTTCGATAATTGAGCTTTGTCGGTACCTTTTATTACTTAAACATGTCCAAAGTTACGTTAAATTATCAAGAAAAACGAATCTTTGTTGGCTCATAACTTTTTAATGGCTTTTTAATGATAAATGATTTATTTCTGTAAGTAGGTTTGTACAAACACTTTTACACGTCAATCATATTTTTTTAAACTAGATGAGGTCGGCGTTTCCTATCTGACTACTCTGAGAAGAAAGGCCGAAACAAACTCAGAGGTCGCAGTCTCTTTTAAAGTCCAGACATAATCTTGGTCAGATCATGTGAAGACCATGTGGATTGGTGTCTGAAATGGTCTTTTGAGGAAAGAACCACACAGGTTGAGTGGACCTGTCCATTCAGTGCACGCATGTATCAGTAATCATACGGCTCAACTCAGAACTTGAGGAGCTCAACGATTTGACGAACAATACCAAAGAAAGGACATTTGGGTAAGCCGCATAAAGTACTCAAACTGCCAGATTAACTTTAAAAATGAACTGAGAAAGAGATGAAACACAAAAACAAAAATACCACATAGTCCTCACATTCACAATAATTAAAGCAAAAATAATATTATACTTCTCAAAGTAAATATTCATGTCAAAGTGTATATAATAATAATCAAATGTCAAAGTGTATATAATAATAATCGAATGTCAAAGAGCAAAACAAAAATAAAAACAAGATTCAGTATACAAAATTGGAGCAGGTTAATCCCAAGCTTTTTTGTCCTCAATATAATCTTTAACAGTATAAAAGGCTTTCAGGCACAACTTACGTTTAATGAATGATTTAAATTTATTGAGACTTAGATCTTGAACATGGCTTGGAAGTTTATTATAAAAGCGTATACATTGACATCTGAATGACCCACCTATTTTCTTGAGCCTTGTTGATGGTACAACAAATTTGTGTTTGTTCCTAGTATTTATACTATGGATATCACTGTATTTTTTAAACAATTTAATATTTTTATGGGCATATAAAAGATTTTCATAAATATACTGTGAAGGCACAGTCATTACATTAATCTCCTTAAATTTCTCTCTGAGAGAGTGTCTCGGACTTAATTTATAAATTGATCGAACAGCTCTTTTCTGCAAGACAAAAATAGTCTGAATGTCGGCGGCATTTCCCCACAATAGAATACCATACGACATTACACTATGAAAATAACTAAAGTACACTAAGCGGGCTGTCTCTATATCAGTTAAATTACGAATTTTTCTAACAGCGTATGCTGCAGAGCTTAGCTTTTTCGATAATTTGGCTATATGTGGGCCCCACTGAAGCTTGGCATCCAAAGTTAAGCCCAAGAATACAGTGCTATCTTCAGGATTCAATTCTTCGCCCTTTATCAACACATTAGTTTTCACCTGCTTAACGTGAGGTAGCGTAAACTTAATGCATTTGGTCTTTTTTTCATTAAGAAGTAAATTATTAACATTGAACCAGTGAACTACTTTTGAGATTGCGCTATTTACATCGTCATTAACAAGTTGCTGACGTTTAAGTTTAAACAAAAGTGAAGTGTCATCCGCAAACAACACTATATCATGATGATCTTTTATGAGGTAAGGCAAGTCATTAATATAAATAAGAAACAAGAAAGGGCCAAGAATCGAGCCCTGTGGGACTCCCATTGATACTACGGACCCGGGAGATCTTTTTCCGTTTACATCAACACACTGAATCCTATTACACAAGTATGAAATAAGAAGATCCAGAGCGGTGTTCCGGATCCCGTAGTGGCGGAGTTTCCTGATTAAAGTTTCATGAAGCACGCAATCGAATGCTTTAGATAAATCACAAAAAATGCCCAAGGCATCGTATTTATTTTCCCATGCATTGTAAATATGCCCTAAGAGTTCAACACCGGCATCGGTAGTTGAACGACCCCTTGTGAAACCGAACTGTTTGCGATTTAATAAATTATGTTTATTAAAAAATCTTTGCAATTGATCTAAAATTAATTTCTCAAAAATTTTACTAAAGGTAGGTAGTACTGAAATAGGTCTGTAATTAGAGGGGTCTGATGTACTACCTGATTTAAACAAAGGTATTATTTTACTATTCTTCATTAGGTCAGGAAACTCCCCACAGTCTATACAATTATTAAATATAAGAGCTAAAGTAGGTGCTACAATGTCAATAATAGACTTAGCAACTTCTACAGAATTACCCCACAGATCTGCAGTCTTTTTTACATTTAAAGTGTGAAAGGTTTTAATTATATCTCTACAGCTAATATGTTCAAAATGAAATTCTGAATCACAAACATTAACATTTTCCTTCAGCAAAGACTCAGCAACAGAAGGTGATGAGTTTAGTGATTTTGTAGTTGAAACGGGAATATCTGCAAAGAAATTTTCAAAAGCCGCGGCGACTTGCGAGTCTGATGTGATTATGTTGTCGTTGATAGACAGGCTGTAGTCAGTATTTCGGTTGCTAGACCTTCCCGTTTCACTATTAATAATATTCCAAGTCGTTTTAATTACATTACTACTGTTTTTAATCTTAGAACTCAAATAACGCGACTTGGCCATCCAACAAACTTTTTTAAATAATTTGGAATAATTTCTAACATATAAATTAAATTCAGCAGTGTTTACAGAAGTCCTTTCATTGTACAGCTCATAAAGTCGTGTTCTACTTTTATGAATACCAATGGTAGCCCAATCACTGAAAGAGACGTTACTATTAATCGAGATAGTCTTGGGAATAAAAGTGGAATTAAATTGTTTACAATACATCTTAAAAAAATCACCATATAGGTGATTAGGATCAGCATTTGCAGATAAAACTGGTAATTTATTTTCAAGTTTAACTTTAAAGGCCTCTAGGCGAAAGGCAGTTTTGGGGTTAACAGTGATATCCTTTTTACCCATTTTTTTATTTTGATTTTGAATGGTAATCCGTTGCCCGCAATGATCAGATTCTAATAAATTAATAATTTCTTTGTGGCTCGGTACAACATCTGTATAAATATTATCTAGGCATGTGGCACTACTAGGGGTTATTCTTGTGGGCTCCATAAATAAGTTAACAAGATTGTACGACTGAAATAAACTTATTATTTTACTACTATAACCTGAGTTATCTAATAAATTAACATTAAAATCACCGCAAACAATAATAGACTTGTTCGAGTTACAAATCTTGTGTAATACTTCATCCATTACCTTTTCAAAGCAGTCATACAATCCTGAAGGTGGTCTGTATACACTTAATACAACAAACCGCTCCAATTCTATACAGGCTATTTCAACTGTCCGCTCAACAGAGAGGCTCACAATATCCTTACGTTCTTTAAATTGTAACAGGTTACTTACTAAAATTAATGAGCCACCATGTATAGCATTTACTCTGCTGAACGAACTACCAACCTGGTGATGATTAAAATTAAACATGAACTGGTGGCTTTTAAGCCAATGTTCTGTCATACACAGAATATCTATACTATTACAGTTAAGAAATAAATCTACTTCTAAATCTTTGTTCAAAAACCCTTGAATGTTTTGATGCACCAGGTTGAAACTATGTAATACTTTTACACTTTCATTTGCTATCCTTACATTTTTGCAAGAGGTTGCCTCTGTTGTCTTAATTTCTAATTTAAATGAAGATCAATGTCATTGTTATTTGCCAAATTATTGGCAGAATACTTATTTATGTCATTGCATTGCTCAAAAGGAGCAAGTTGTTTAGCCAAATTCTTGGCTGTTATGGAAAAAAAATATGATAGCGACACAGCTATCTGTCTTTTATGATAGTTAGAAAGATAGTACATCACAATACTATATCTATCTTTCGTCAATTGCAAATTATTACCAACATAATTGTTAGTATCAACGAGATGAAACAAATTATTATGATATGTCAAATTATGCAATGTCATATTAATTTCAAATCTTAACCTATTTTCTTCCTGTGGCAAACTGTTACTATATGGGAATGTAAACAACACAATTTTACTTAAACTAAGATTGCTTAATGTTCTATAATATTGGAGCAATTCTCCTTTGTTCAATTTTCCCCTATTACCCATTAAAATTAACAATGTTGTGTTCTGGTTAAAATTACATTTGATAATTTCTTTCATAATATTAAATAAGGAACAACCAGGCATACAGTAATTTATTATGGAATGTCCCGGATATTCATCCGTCAACAAGTTGCCTAACTCTTTTCCAATCTCATCACAGAATAAAACTATATCATTTTTTCCAATTTGCTTACACTGTTCATTGGTACTATTAATAACAGGAAATGACAAATCAACACAGGGCTGCGGTAAGGTGGATTTACATGTTGTCAATGAATGGTCCAGTGTAGGTACATTGGATGGGGTTTGACACTGCTCACAATTGTTTGTTTGTGAGTTTACCAGCTCATTCATTGCCAACACATATTCCCTCATGAGATCTTCTGAGGTATTATATCTTTTAGTCATTGAACTAAGTCTCTCCTGTAAATGGTCAAGTTCAGATTGCAAGTACTCTGTGTCAATATTGTACCTCCTAGTACTTTGTTCCAAATTAGATGAATATATATCTAATAGTTTTATTTTAGTATTCTGTTTCCGTACCGACAATATCAATAATGAGACAAAATCATACCATGTTTAAGTTTTGATGTACAGACGCCAGCAGGTCAACCTATCCTAAACTGTCAAATTTTCCCAATTGAACATGAACCTTATTCTTTTGTGATAAAGTTGAAAAACTATCAAAGAAATTTGACAGATTGGGGTAGCTTGATGTGCTGGCCTCTGTACATTGTCAAACAGTGGAGTATTGCGTTCCCGAAGTTTGTATGGAAAAAATGTGGACTTGTTTCACCTTAATAAAAATCGTCAATTAATTGTATGCTACCTTGTGTTCATAGTGGCTGCTAGGCTGTGGTTATAATACCGACTGGCTAGAAGATAGATTCAGGTTGAGAGACGGACTGGACACGCTCACCAAATTAGTAGACCGCGGAGCGATGGCGCCCATACTCGATAAGGTGAGAATTACCCCTAAGTTATTACTCGTTTGTCCTTACTAGCACTCAATTTATTTTAATGTTTACTAACACTAAAAGAAAACCAACATTGTACTTGCAGCCCTGACAGGGTTCATGTACAAATCCGACATTAAATCTATTGTAAAATGTATCATGTGCATGAGAGCAAATAAATAAATAAATAGATATAGAGAAAAAACAATTTCAAAGTCAAATTATGAATTTCTAGTAGGCAATTAAAAGGCATTTTTGAATGAAAAGTATGCAAGAAAACACACTACAAAGTGAAAAATAGCTTTAATTTCTGAAGTCGGTGTCGTTGGATATCTATTTTAGTTTTATGTCACCGATTTCCAAAAATAAAGATATTTTTCACTTTGTAGTGTTTTTTCGGAAGTTGGTTGTATTTTTTTTTTTGAAAATGTTTTTACAATTCACTTTTTAGTTATGGTATGCCCACCCCACATGAATAGGGTATGACACCCATTTTTGAAGTGTCCTAATTAGATTCTACAGTGCTAATAAAACACAAAAAAAACCAACAAAAAATTAATCGATTAGTGCCGTAAAAATGCATTAAAATTTTATATTTTCAAATTTCCCTCGTAATTTGACGAAAACGCTGGACGCAGTGGACGCCGTGTACGTTACCCTAGCAAGAAAGTGTCTCCTAGAGTTATATGAGTAGAACGTATAATGTGTGCCTTATCTGCTGTAAATGTGCCCCCACATAAAAAATGTGTGCCCCTTGTCGTTTTGGAGAAAAACGGAAAAAACGATTCTTGCTGGGGTAACGTTTTTCTAGCAGGAAAATTCTAAATGAATGATCGGAGAGAGAAAAATTTTGCATGGCCAGAGAGCTTATATGTGTGCCAAAATGTGCCCCCATAAATAAAATCTGTGCCCCTTCAGGTTTTCGAGATATTTCATTTCCTGCTGGAGTAACGTTTTGATGAATCGTATATCTCTAAAACCATTGCATGTGCCCCTGTAGAATAAACATACACGAGTAGCTCTTAAGGGGCACACCTTAGTGCCCTAATTAGATTTAAGAAAATATTTATAGTTTTCAAGTTATCGCGGTTTTATGAAAACCCGAAAAAACATCGCAGCGCCTAAATGAGACAAGGCACAAGTTCGCTGAAAACTGTATTCGGTCCTTCTTGACGCTATTAATAACCATACAAAGTTTCAAAACTGTTCATGCATGCGTTTTTGAGTAATCTTGCTAAAAGTCAAAACGATGGTGTCTTAACTTTGACGGCAAAATACAAGGAACCGGCTCAATCCCAGATGTGTAGGTGTGAACCAAAATTGTGTGCCTTTAGTCAAAAATATATGGTGAAAATATTCAGCTTGGAATGTTTCGCATTAAGTTAATATTAACAAAAAACCAAAAAATGTAAACAACGGCTGGTTATCCGACCAAATTCCAATGACTACTAAAAAGCGACTGATTCATACATATCGATGACCTTCTTTATTGGACGTATTATACCTAAGCTGTTGTCCGTACAGTCGCGTTCAAAAGTTTTGGGGGCTAATTAAAAATATATATTAAATGCACCTTGTGACTATATTAAATGAACCAGTTTGTTGATGTGGAAATTACTATATTTATTCCCTTAATTTTAATTCATAAAGTAAGTATTGCATCAAATCACAGATTAAATTTCCTCCCTATAAATATTATACATTATTTGCACGTTGTGTAGTCGTTATTATTTAAAACACAGATCAGTTTTTCATCTAAGTTTAACATATAATTAGTAAATTGGCATCATAAAAAATCACTTAATTATAATCATCAAAATCATCAATACTACGCTCTAAGTTCATAAAGCTGTAGGGATGACTTTTCTGTTTTTTTTTTTTGTTCCTACGCCTTTATGAACTTGGAGGGTTGTATTGGTGATTTTGATGCTTATAATTCTGTAACTACATACGTCTTACAGCCGCGAATAATATTTTAATCAACACACAACCTAGCACTGGCCTGCAAATTACAAAAAACGCAAGAAACTTTGAATTTCGCGGGCTGGTTGGAGCATTCCCCTTACTGATGAAAAACTTACTGTTAATTTATCTAACCTATGGCTTATCAATAAATATAATAGAAACAGCTACTAGAATATAATCCAATAACAACTTTATTTTATTACTTATTACTTTTCTACTTCAGTGTACTCAGGCACATCCGGTTAGTGAGTAAAGTAAAGAAGGTCATCGATATGTATGAATCCGTCGCTTTTTAGTAGTCATTCAAATTTGGTCGGATAACCAGCCGTTGCTTACATATTTTGGTTTTTTGTTAATATTAACTTAATGCGAAACATTCTAAGCTGAATATTTTCACCATATATTTTTGACTAAAGGCACACAATTTTGGTTCACACCTACACATCTGGGATTGAGCCGGTTCCTTGTATTTTGCCGTCAAAGTTAAGACACCATCGTTTTGACTTTTTGCAAGATTATTCAAAAACGCATGCATGAACAGTTTTGAAACATTGTATGGTTATTAATAGCGTCAAGAAGGACCGAATACAGTTTTCAGCGAACTTGTGCCTTGTCTCATTTAGGCGCTGCGATGTTTTTTCGGGTTTTCATAAAACCGCGATAACTTGAAAACTATAAATATTTTCTTAAATCTAATTAGGGCACTAAGGTGTGCCCCTTAAGAGCTACTCGTGTATGTTTATTCTACAGGGGCACATGCAATGGTTTTAGAGATATACGATTCATCAAAACGTTACTCCAGCAGGAAATGCAATATCTCGAAAACCTGAAGGGGCACAGATTTTATTTTTGGGGGCACATTTTGGCACACATATAAGCTCTCTGGCCATGCACAATTTTTCTCTCTCCGATCATTCGTTTAGAATTTTCCTGCTAGAAAAACGTTACTCCAGCAAGAATCGTTTTTTCCGTTTTTCTCCAAAACGACAGGGGGCACACATTTTTTATGTGGGGGCACATTTACAGCAGATAAGGCACACATTATACGTTCTACTCATATAACTCTAGGAGACACTTTCTTGCTAGGGTAACGTACACGTGGACGCCATATTGCTCTGTGGGTATGACGTCAGTTTGCTGTGTTGACAAATGCGCTGATATTTTGTATGATAATTGTTTATGATTTAAACAACGAGTTATTATTCAACTGATAGTTGGTTTGCTGTTCGCCCGCAAAATATTATTTAAATAAAAATTACTTTGGTTACGAAAATAATAAAAGTACAGAGTTGTTTAATTGACACGCCATATGACGCAATAACATGGCGGCTACTATTTAATGGTGGTCAAAAACAGATTAAAAATAATAAGATCTAAAAGTGACATTTTCTGACTCCTTTTTGCCTAAGCTATCTCAATAATATATGTTTAATTGTTTTCTCTTATAGTGTAAAATACGCTAATGGCGGAGATATCGCGTAATAAACATTAAAAAAAAAACATAGACGAATTGAGAACATCCTCCTTTTTGAAGTCGGTTAAAAATAGAATCCATTCTAGGTGTTCCTTCTAAGAGGTACTTTTGTATGGAGAAGAATGGGCAAGAAACACCATAATTGCTCTTTAAAAATGTTTAATAATATTTTGTTATTTTATATCGCCGCTGTTATGGGGATGCCTTTGTCCAGCAGACTTTCTTCTGAATCGTTATAATGATAAGGCCTCTCTTGATAAAATATTTTAATTTCCATTGCAGGTGTACCTCCCACAAGAGTTCGAGAGCGCACTCGCGCATGCGTGCAGCGACGACGCGATCGGTACCACAGTCATACGATTCCCTTAGTAGGTACTCATTCAAATCTTAATACACCATCCTACCCTGGTAGGGAGAGCCATCTTCGGCACACCTAGCACACATCTACGTACACTATCTTGACGTATTTCTCGCTAGAAACATAAAACTGTAACAATGCACAAAAGACGATGACGAACAACGGTATTGGTGAATGTTGTGCTAAAAGTTCTTCCTAGGGGTACAATTAGCCGCACGTCCATGACTTGGCCTTTATTTTGAAGAAGTGAGGGCGCGGTTTTAGTAGGCCAATTGTTACTCAATACGTGTGGTTCACCGCATCCGGAACAAATAGAATGTCCCGAGCTTGTGTATAACACAAACTGCTCTTCTTCGCCTAGCTTAGGGAGACGTTAAGCGCTCAAATATCAAAATTGTTAAGTATAACGTTTTTGTGCCGAGGGAAAAAGATGTTGCCAATGGCAACATACTTCTGAAATTCGGGTTATACCATTTCTACCAAATTACGTACATAAGTGACTATAAACTGCGTTCCCAGGAAAGCAAAAAGAAATTGGAACCATTACGTAATGTTCCTATGGAATGTTGTTCCTAATTTGAAAATAAATATTTTTAATGCAATCGTATTTTTTTAGATTGTTGAATCGATTTACAAAATCAGTGATCATCATCAAATTAAATAAGTCAATTTATAACGGCTAATAATGAAAACAATTGGAATTGATAAAATATTCACTATTTTTAAGATATTTTTTTATTATTTTGGTTTCATATTTTATAGTGTCAGTACCTATGTCTTCAAAAAGGAATTGATTTTTAAAATTAATATCAAGCACAAATGTAGTCATGCCATTTTGAAACGATGTATTTTTTGTATTATACGGCAACACAAGAATTCACATAAATGTTGCCAGGTGTGAAAATATTAAAAAAAAATAAGTTCTTCATTTTTAAAGATAAATATATCATTTGTTATTTTTTTAAGTATTACTTTTAATTTTGAAATAAATATGTATCATTATAAAACCATGTCTCGAAGTAATACCCACCAGAAGTCACAACATTACAAGACTGTAAAATGTAAACAGATCTGTAAATAATGTAAATAAAGTTACTAAATCAAATAGGTGCTCAAAACAATGTATATAGAAAGATTTTGTATTCAATTTATTGAAATGTTAGCTTTGACTGTTGCTACTTTAAGGTCCCGGCCACACTGAATACAAACATGTTGCAGCAAGCATAGCATGTGGCATCGTATGCTATTTAGCAACCGTTGCTACAGCGCACAATTTATGGCAGTTGCATTTGATGTAATTGTAAACAAATAGCAGAGCTTTTTATGTATAAGGGAGCGTCCATTATTTACGTGTCGAGTTGAATATCACGTAATTTATATATTTTTTGCAAAACAATGCAAAATTGCGAGTAAACTGGGTTAAATTAAGTAACATAAGCAACATGTTTATCCGCTAAAATGGTTATTTAGCCATTTTAGCGGATATCATCTGCATCTGCCTAGCCTTTTCCCAATCACGTTGGGGTCGGCTTCCAGTCTAACCGGATGCAGCTGAATACCAGTATTTTACATGGAGCGACTGCAATTAATATTATTTTGTAGGACTTCCTACAAAATAATATTTATCGCGGTTATGCGAACGCCACAAAGTAACACAGTAGCTTCTCGATTGTTATAGAGCAGCAAATAGCAGAGCCAGCAATTCGCAAAATTTAGCATAGATTAACGTTTGACACTAAAATTACGCATTTTTTAAATATCTCACGTGGCATTATGTGGGGGAGGGTCGAGCCAAATCGCACGACGTCTCACCAGAGCGGGGGTAGGGTTTGAAAAATCGCCAAAATTGCCCCACGTAATTAATGGACGCACCATAATCTTATTTTGATAGTGCCAAACACAGTTTATGTTGTGTATTTCATATTTATTGCACTATTAAAATAGCTAAATTAATACTTTGTTACTTGAAACATAAATGTTTACTTAATATTTATACGTGCCATTTATTACTAGCCAATGAATGTCTACATCGACAAATTGAATATCGATAAAACTTTATAAAAATATCGATGCTATTTCAAATTGCCATGGCCATATTATGGCGTGTTATTCTTTATTATTTATACTTCTTATGTACCAAAGACGGCCTAAATACATATAAACATATCAAATACATACGAATGTTTGCAGAGTTCACGAATACAGAATTTTGCCATCGATACGTTTTTTTTAATCGATGCAGACATCGTTGGCCTCTAACTAATACGGACGATTGTCACAAATATATTGTAACTTGTATTTAATTTGTAACGACCTCAATAACTCGTCCAAAGGTAGATAGGAAACTAACTTAAATTGTAATGTAGATAGATAAAAGTTATTTTAAAATATAAATGTTGTTAAATATACCTACTTAATTGTTTTTTTTTTTATTACCTCCTGTTTCACTTCGTTTATGGGTAGGAAGGAATCTGTATCCACAATCCGAATTGAATACTTTTTTTAAACCGGTTAAGTAGTATCGATACCCGGGTATGTATAACATTGGTACTATGAAACCTTCCGTAATATTATATCTTATATATAAAATTCTCGTGTCACAATGTTAGTTACCTTACTCCTCCGAAACGGCTTCACTGATTTTAACAAATTTTATGTGCATATTCAGTAGGTCTGAGAATCGGCTACTATCTATTTTTCATACAGTGATAAGGGTTGTTCACTAGAAATTACCTGCAAAACAACGTTTGCCGGGTCAGCTAGTATATATTATATAATCTTTATTTATATAAAAACAGATTGTAGTACATGTAATTTTTTACAAAGTGGTTTGTATTCAATCTCTGGCAATCAAGTGGGTGACGTGCTGCTCTCCTTGCTAGACTATGAAATAGCCTGTATTAAGGAGTAACAGTGCCAATCCCCTCTATTTTTTTAAATATTTAAATACAGGTATTCAAGTGCGCGAGCACATTTGTGTGTGTGTGTGCTTGTGTGTAGGGGTGCGTGCGTGTGTGCATGTGTACTGTGTGTTCGTGTACGGATCTGTGTGTGTGAGTGTGAGTGTGTAGGTGCGTGAGCAGGAGCGTGCGGCTGCGTAAGCGTGTGTAAGGGGTTTGGATTAGTGTGGGTCTATGTTTTGGGTGAGTGGTGCAATATACAAACTTATCATTATTATCTTTCATACATATTTGGTACATTTTTAAATATTTTTACAAAAATCGTACAAACATTTAAAAATATAAAAATAGTGGCTCATCGGCATCAAGAGCAGGGTCCAAGATGTTGGTGGTCAGGGCTCTAGAGAAATGAACCTCCTGACTATGCGTGCCGTGTCTAGGAGTACTGCTTTCTGAATCAAGCCCTTGATCCAGCCGCGCAATGAGAGCCTCCTGAGATATTGGTCGAGGCTCTTCGCTATTAGGCCATTTGCCATTTCTCATTATTATTATTGCCTTTATCCCATTAAATATACTTATAAATTACATTTTTAAATATAATTATAAAAACATATAAAAATATAAAAAATAGTAGCCCACCGGTATCGGGAACAAGGTCCAAGCTACCGGCGGTCAGGGCTCCAGAGAGAGGAACCTCCTAACGATGCGAGCCGTGTCCAGGAGTACCGCTTTCTGGATCAAGCCCTTGACCCAGCTGCTCAACGAGAGCCTCCTCAGATGTTGGTCGAGGCTCTTGGCTATCAAGCCATTGGCTGAAACGACTATCGGTACAATGATCGCTGAGTCCACATCCCACATGTCGACAACCTCGCGAGCCAAGTCAAGATACTTGATTTGTTTATCTTTCTCGGCTTTCACGAGGTTCCCGTCATGCGGGACCGTTATATCAACGATAATTGTACGCCGCTCTAGTCGATCCACCACCGCTATATCAGGCTTATTGGCAACAATAGTCCTGTCAGTGATGATGGATCGATCCCAGTGCAGTGTGACATGCCCATTTTCGAGAACTGGGTCGGGCACATACCTGTAGTACGGCACTTCTGATTCCACAAGGCTGTATTTCAGAGCAAGTTGCTGGTGGATAATCCTGGCTACAAGGTTGTGTCTATGCAAGTACTCTTCGTTAGCTAGACGAGAACACCCGGAGATTATGTGTCTGACTGATTCTCCCGGACGGTGGCATGCCCGACAGATGTCAACCGTACCATCTTTCACAATAAATCTCCGGTAGTTGTTCGTCATGATAACTTCGTCCATAATTGCACAGACAAAACCTTCGGTTTCCCCAAAGAGGTCACCGAAACGCAGCCAGGCTACGGACGCTAGTAAGTCTACATCGGGTCCATGTAGGGCCCGAAAAAAGCGTCCGTGAAGCTCCTTACTCTGCCATACCTCCATGCGATCCTTAGTGTCAAGCACTACAGGCTTGCGCCAGTTCTCTTTAGCCAAGGAGAGCGGGGTGAGGCCCTTGTCCACCGCGGCCACATCTCGATGCATCCCCACATCGGTCTCTAAGAAATATTCCCTGAGACTGTACAGGAAAAGTTTTTATCCACTGCGCAAATTTTGACAAATTAAACATAAACGAGTTTTATTAAACATAGTTTTTTTATTTTGAGATGTCTTAGTACAAAAAAATAAAGTTATCGTTAACGAAAGATGACTACTTTAAAAGTGGTTGCATGGCCACCCAGCGCCCGCCGGCGGGCGGCGCGCGGCGAATCAGAACGCGCGAAAGTACCTACCTATCAGCTGTGCGCTCGCTCGTTGTGCCGTATTTACGATGTAGGTATTATTTACGTGGGTCAATGTACGGATCGCTAATTTTATCAGGTTCGAACTAGACATTTTTATGTTTAGGCCGTGACCCGTGACCTGAAGTTATCTAAACAGTATTTCCAATTTTTCCTTCATACTTTCATGGGCTAAGGACCATCAAAATACAGAAAATAAAGCATTATTATCAATTAAATTGACATCTCTAGGTACGTACTTACGAACTGACGGACTTAGGAACTGTCCGTGATCAAGCATCCTTTGAGTAGCCGCTGAAATGGTCCTTTCATTAGGAACTACAAGGTTACGGATCCCATGGGCTCGCATTTGAGGTAGGTATGCTCTCCGTCCTCCGTTGCATACATTCTGCGAGCTGGTCGTAAACTTTCGTCACTCACTAAATACACTCGCACAATCTCATAAAACTAGCGGTTAGTGAAGTCTCTCTGACATCGTGGCCGGTAGGTACAAGTACGACACACATGCGCGTGCGGCGGAGCGCTTGCGCGGGAAAACGATTAGACGCGACGTCACAACAGCGCGTGCGATGAGCGGACTGTCGTCGGCCACAACGCTACCCTGCCTCCCGGGAGGGGTTTTCATCCCCGTGCAACCCCGCCGTTTGCGCCGGCCGCCGCGCGCGCCCATTGATGTTATTACGAGTAGTTTGTGTCCATATTTTACTGACATAAAGTCGGATAAATTAAAAAAAAAAAGTACTGAAAAAATTATGGAAATGTGTTCTATCACTGATACTGAACCACCAAAAAAAATTTGCGCACTGGATAAAAACTTTTCCTGTATATCTCGCGATTGCGGAGGGTCTTAGCGTTTAAGAACCCTCGACCTCCACACTTTCGCGGGATATACAGTCTCATTACCGATAACCGTGGGTGATGCATTCGATTTGCAGTCAGCAGCGTACGGACCCTCCTATCCAGGGCGTCGAGTTATTATTATTATTATTTCCTTTATTTTAACATAAACACATATAAATTACATTTTTAAATATTAGTATAAAAATATAAAAACATTAAAAAATATAAAAAATAGTAACCCACCGGCATCGGGAACAAGGTCCAAGCTACCGGCGGTCAGGGCTCCAGAGAGAGGAACCTCCTAACGATGCGAGCCGTGTCCAGGAGTACCGCTTTCTGGATCAAGCCCTTGACCCAGCTGCCCAACGAGAGCCTCCTCCTTATTATTATTATTATTAAAAGCCTGTGATGTCCCACTGCAGGGCAAAGGCCTCTACCCTCCTTCCACTTCTCTCTGTTTAGTCCTACTAGTGGCCAGTTCTTGTTAAAGGAGTCCAGCTCATCCCGCCATCTCCGTCTGGGCCTACCGCGACGTCGCTTGCCGTGAGGAGGGACCCATTGGGTTGTTATTTTGGCCCATATCTTATCATTATTTAATTAAATTAATTTTTTTTCTGTTTCCTCGTAGGTGTTATCTTGAAGAAATGTGCGGACAGACTTTTTACAATTTTAATAAGACAATTTATGCATTGGACATTTTTTTGTTTATTGTATTGTACAATATTGTCCAAGTTATACATGTTTATCATAAATATGAAGATTATATGATAATGCACCTGTGTTTTCCGGCGATGATAATGTGTCGCTATCCTAAAAAGTGCTCGCAGCATCGCATCGCATCACATGTTGGTGTGACTGACCTTAATAGTTAAGTGACTAGGTAAATTTTATCTAAAATTAATGAAATAACTCTTCTGTAGAACCACATTTATTTAGCGTACACAACCGAGCACTGAACAGACATTAATAATTATACGACATTATTAATATAACATTAAGTACAATATAATGAACAATGCAACTTTAATATATACATTCACCAGCCACGCCCACCGCTACCTGCAGCAATATTCATGTCTTATTTTAATTTTACTACAAAATGAATTGCTTTTCCATGCTTAAATATTGTTGTACAGACGCCCGCACATCAAGCTACCCCAAACTGTCAAATTTTCCCAATTGAACATGAACCTTATGCTTATGTTATAAAGTTGAAAATCTATCAAAGAAAATTGACAGATTGGGGTAGCTTGATGTGCTGGTGTCTGTACAAAGAATTTGTAGGGCATTTTAGATACAACGTTACAAAAATAAATGTATTCATAATTGTCTAACATATGTAATTTAAAGAGGCTATAAAAGTCAAACAAATGTATAGTATAATTTAAACAATGGTTAGAGAAATCAGTTCTGTTAGATATCTAATAACATTTACGGATAAATAAACTAATAACTAACAATATAATCACAATATATTAATCATCATTATTTGCTAACAAATACAAAAATAACGAATACAATCATAATACCAGCCCATCGTTATAATGAGAGCAGTTTCAATTTAATTAAATAATAATCATGTTAATAATTTATCATTTATTAAAATTGTATATTTTCTTTTACCATTCCACTTTTATAGAAAGACATTATGTTGATCCATCAATCCGACAAAGTTATACAATTATATCGATATTCGTACAATTCCATTTTGAGAACAATAAATAGTACACACGGCTACACATCAAGCGATTTCCAGTTTACGCTGATCTCGCACTATACGGAAACTCTATACGAGCTCAGCTTATACTGGAAATGTATAGCTTGATGTGTAGCCGCGCGTACATATACTACTATTTTGTTTGTTGCAGTTCTGTCTTTCTCAACTCACCGCGCCCCAAATCAGTGAAACTACTGCTATTCATACATTCTCAATAATATCGTAAGATACGTTGGTCCCTACCAGTGTATCATAAAAAATACAGAATATTGCTTCACCACCCACACCATTCCTTATTGCGCTAATAAATATCATGTAACTTTAAGAAACTTTCTCGTTGTTATTAATCGTGACTTTACATCCATAAGGCTCATTTACACGATGACTTTCTCTGCCTCTTAGTGACGAGGATATGCGATAGTCGCCAGGCGATTATCGCACTTTTGTAATGACATTTAAGGTTCATTAAGACATAGTTTGACGCTTCATATCATTTAATATTATTTTAATCATGGTCTGGCAGTTTGAGTAATTTATGCGGCCTACCCAAATGTCCTTTCTTTGATTTTATTCGTCAAATCGTTGAGCTCCTCAAGTTCTAAGTTGAGCTGCACGATTACTTATAAATGCGTGCACTGACTGGACAGGTCCACTCAATCTGTGTGGTTCTTTCCTCAAAAGACCATTTCAGACACCAATCCACACGGTTTTCACAAATCTGACCAAGATTATGTGAGGACTTTAAAAGTGACTGTGACATCTGAGTTTTTTGAGGCCTTTCTTCTCAGAGTAGTCAGCTAGGAAACGCCGACCTCATCTAGTTTAAAAAAATATGATTGACGTGTAAAAGTGTTTGTACAAACTTACTTACAGAAATAAATCATTTATCACACCTTCCGAGGCATATTATGGTGATTACACTCTCGTCATGTAGATAAGCCTGTAAGCTACACCCATAGCACACATATAGTGTGGTCTAGCTATCGACTATCGACAAATGTATAGAAATTGTAACAGCGCCATGTTAGCTGACATAATTAGGTATGTATCAAAAACACCCTATATTAAAGACATGGTAGATTCATATTTTCGCGCTAAGGCAGAACGGATATTTTTATCTCGGACAGATAATGTGAAATAATAGTCACGATTAATAACAACAGTACACCCACCATAATAAGAGATTCATCTACAATAATAATAATTATTATTCATGGTCAGTAAAAGCGACGGGAATGTAACTCGTTATACATTATATTAATATCATAGTTTGGAGCCAAAGTCAGATTTAGTCGAACAATTATTATTTTAAGTCAACATTGTTTAATAACAGGCGACATAGCTAATGATGTATTTTGAACACATTTTTATTAAATAGTTATTATTATTTAGGCCTAGAAGTATAATTGTTTGAAGATAATTTTTAAATGCAGAATTGCATAGTTTATTTTTATTTAAAAATCGAATGCTAAACTATATTAATAATTGCGTCTATGTATATCGAATCATCTTGGAAACTCCATTTAAACATTTTTTTCATCGCAATTATTAATAGAAAGATAGACCTCTTTTACGTACGATATCTGGTACATCATCTTTACAAAGTTTAAAACAAAATCGCTTTTCGTGTTTGTACGCTTATATATTATATTTTAAACTACGCAACGTATTTTAATGCGTTTTTCTTCAATAGACAGAGTGATTCAAGAGCAAGGTTTATATGTATAAACAAACCTCCACGCAGGCGAAACCGCTAGGAAAAGCTAGTTTATTATAAAAAAATTGGATGATCTGGTAGTTACTTCTTTTCAGAACATCGTAAAATAGGCTCATAGCCACAGGCCTAAAAAGTTTAATGGATATTTTTCATTATGAAAGATGCCGCCTGTATATCACTTCCGTATTACAACTATATGCTAGTATATCGAACGAAACTAAAGCTACAAGCCACTAATGAAGATTCTGTGTCCTTCATCATTGAAAACTGAAAAAAAAAAAACGATCAAATCAGGTCCAAAATACAAAACTGAACTAAAAGATCTGAAGAAAAATATTAGGTCTTTACCTATGAAATTGCCGTTCTGCAGTACTGGCCATTTCAAATCAAAATAATTTTTGTTTGGCTAAGAATTCTAATTTCAAATTAATTTTATTTTAAAAACATGGATTTTTTTTTCTAAAAGTAGTCATTTCTTTATTGATTAGTGTTACATTTTCATCGCATTTCAATCTTTTTCGTCATCATGGATACGTTAAAAATTCGAGTAATTATGGAATATGAGTACCGTCGTGGCAGCAACGCGGCACAAGCGGCACGCAACATCAACGACGTTTACGGAGCTAACACTACAAACCAACGCACCACCTGTTATTGGTTTGCTCGCTTCCGTTCTGGAAATTTCGACCTGAAAAATGAACCTCGCGGTCGTCCGAAGACTTTGGTCGACAATGACGAATTAAAGGCGATTGTGGAAGCTGATGATACACAATCTACGGCTGAATTAGCAGCAGATTTCGACGTTAGCGTCAAAACAATATTGGTCCATTTGCGTCAAATTGGCAAGGTAAAAAAGCTTGACAAATGGGTGCCCCACGAACTCAATGATCGCCAGCGCGAAGTACGCGTCGAGACGTGCCTTGCACTGCTCAACAGACACACAAATGAAGGAATTTTGAACCGCATTGTTACCTGCGATGAAAAATGGATTCTGTTTGATAACCGTAAGCGCTCAGCAAGTTGGTTGGATCCTGGTTCAGCACCTAAACAATGCCCTAAACGAAAACTTACCCCTAGAAAAGTGATGGTCACTGTTTGGTGGTCTAACGCCGGTGTGATTCATCACAGCTTCTTACCAAACGGGGTGAGCATTACTGCAGATGTGTACTGTGAAGAACTGAACACAATGATGGAGAAGCTGGCGCATCTCCAACCAGCATTGGTCAATCGCTCGTCTCCGCTGCTCCTGCACGACAACGCGCGACCTCATACTGCACAGCAGACGGTCTCCAAGTTGCAAGAACTGGGGTTGGAAGCTCTCCGTCATCCGCCCTACTCACCAGACCTTGCGCCTACAGACTACTACTTTTTCCAGAATTTGGATAACTTCTTGGCGGGAAAAAAATTTAATACCCGAGAGGCAGTACAAAATGCCTTTGAAGAATTTGTTGCCTCCCGTCCAGCTGATTTCTTTAAGAAGGGCATCAATAAACTGCCACTGCGATGGCAAAGATGCATTGATTGCATGGGTGATTACTTCGATTAATACAAATAAAAAATTCATGAAAAAAATTCGTTTAAATTTTTTCATACAAAACGGCAATTTCATAGGTACCTATTATGATACTTATAAGAATTGCGATTTTTCAGTTCCTTCAAAATAAGAGAGATTTTTGTTATCTAACTGTTCATAAACAAGTAGAAAAAAAAACAGCGTCCTCATTCTCCACGACTGGGTTAACTAGACTATATATATCACACATCATCAACGTACAGAAGCCCACTGCTGGACATAGGCATCTCCAAAGCACACCAACTAAGTTGATTGTCGGCTGTTCTTAACCACCCAAAGATCGTTGCTCTGTCAAGTATAAGGGTATGTGACTTTCGTTCTTACGCTAAACCGTAGGGATGTTGGAACTTCAAAGTACCTATTATAATACCGTACCTTGTTCAGTACAGGAACAGCTCGGGGAAGTACTTGGTGTAGGGTGGTACTGCCTGCTGGTAGCACTTTCCGGCAGGCGAGCACGACCCGGATACCGGCAGGAGAGGCTCGGAGCTGATCGAGTTGAAGATCTCTTCGAGTTTATCTTTGATCTCGTACTGGAAGTGGGGGAAATATTATTAGGATCAGTTTATTGACAAGTTTTAAATAATTAAAGTATTAGCGAGTTTTGACCCCGTAAAACACGAGGGTACAAGGCTCGAAATTGGCAATTTTATTCTATTTAATATTTTGATTTCTAAATTAATGTGGTGAACATTATTAAGCTGTATTTATAATTTACGTGGTGCACGTTGCGTGCCGGTGGCATACGATAAAATTTAAAATAACGAATGACTTGGAAACTTTTAGTATTGCTTCATCTCACCGTGTTATCTTTACGGTTATGTGAAAAACATCACGAGAAATCCTAAATGGGTTGAACTCACCAACTGGTTGTAAGCGTCGTTCGTTATTTGTACGAGAAAAGAGCTTTGCCAAGAAGATGAAGCCATAATTGAATTCAAAACTCAAGTATTCAAGATGAATGAATCGGGAATCGGATGTTTTGAACGTTTTACAAAAGTTAGGGCCGTGTTGTTAGGTCCAAGTGTAGTTTTGAAGTGGTAATATTATAGTGTAACTTAATAAGTCTTTTTATATTTCGTTGTAAGATTTGTTCAGGTTAGTTATTTAGAAGAGTTCGTCGAAGGGCGCGGTGCGGAAGGCGTTGTTGAGCGTGGCGCGCCGCCTCTAGGCATACCTTAGGCTGCGTGATGTGCAGCAGTTCGTCGAAGGGCGCGGTGCGGAAGGCGTTGTTGAGCGTGGCGCGCCGCCTCTAGGCATACCTTAGGCTGCGTGATGTGCAGCAGTTCGTCGAAGGGCGCGGTGCGGAAGGCGTTGTTGAGCGTGGCGCGCCGCCTCTAGGCATACCTTAGGCTGCGTGATGTGCAGCAGTTCGTCGAAGGGCGCGGTGCGGAAGGCGTTGTTGAGCGTGGCGCGCCGCCTCTAGGCATACCTTAGGCTGCGTGATGTGCAGCAGTTCGTCGAAGGGCGCGGTGCGGAAGGCGTTGTTGAGCGTGGCGCGCCGCCTCTAGGCATACCTTAGGCTGCGTGATGTGCAGCAGTTCGTCGAAGGGCGCGGTGCGGAAGGCGTTGTTGAGCGTGGCGCGCCGCCTCTAGGCATACCTTAGGCTGCGTGATGTGCAGCAGTTCGTCGAAGGGCGCGGTGCGGAAGGCGTTGTTGAGCGTGGCGCGCCGCCTCTAGGCATACCTTAGGCTGCGTGATGTGCAGCAGTTCGTCGAAGGGCGCGGTGCGGAAGGCGTTGTTGAGCGTGGCGCGCCGCCTCTAGGCATAC
Organism: Polymixis flavicincta; assembly: GCA_949987655.1. NCBI lineage: Eukaryota > Metazoa > Arthropoda > Insecta > Lepidoptera > Noctuidae > Polymixis > Polymixis flavicincta. Next base: position 22,069,756 of record OX465188.1, on the reverse strand, counting down.
CTTAGGCTGCGTGATGTGCAGCAGTTCGTCGAAGGGCGCGGTGCGGAAGGCGTTGTTGAGCGTGGCGCGCCGCCTCTAGGCATACCTTAGGCTGCGTGATGTGCAGCAGTTCGTCGAAGGGCGCGGTGCGGAAGGCGTTGTTGAGCGTGGCGCGCCGCCGCTCCGCGTCGCGCCGCTCGGCCGCGCTGGGCCCGCCCGCCGCGCGCCGCCTCTAGGCATACCTTAGGCTGCGTGATGTGCAGCAGTTCGTCGAAGGGCGCGGTGCGGAAGGCGTTGTTGAGCGTGGCGCGCCGCCGCTCCGCGTCGCGCCGCTCGGCCGCGCTGGGCCCGCCCGCCGCGCGCCGCCTCTAGGCATACCTTAGGCTGCGTGATGTGCAGCAGTTCGTCGAAGGGCGCGGTGCGGAAGGCGTTGTTGAGCGTGGCGCGCCGCCGCTCCGCGTCGCGCCGCTCGGCCGCGCTGGGCCCGCCCGCCGCGCGCCGCCTCTAGGCATACCTTAGGCTGCGTGATGTGCAGCAGTTCGTCGAAGGGCGCGGTGCGGAAGGCGTTGTTGAGCGTGGCGCGCCGCCTCTAGGCATACCTTAGGCTGCGTGATGTGCAGCAGTTCGTCGAAGGGCGCGGTGCGGAAGGCGTTGTTGAGCGTGGCGCGCCGCCTCTAGGCATACCTTAGGCTGCGTGATGTGCAGCAGTTCGTCGAAGGGCGCGGTGCGGAAGGCGTTGTTGAGCGTGGCGCGCCGCCGCTCCGCGTCGCGCCGCTCGGCCGCGCTGGGCCCGCCCGCCGCGCGCCGCCTCTAGGCATACCTTAGGCTGCGTGATGTGCAGCAGTTCGTCGAAGGGCGCGGTGCGGAAGGCGTTGTTGAGCGTGGCGCGCCGCCGCTCCGCGTCGCGCCGCTCGGCCGCGCTGGGCCCGCCCGCCGCGCGCCGCCTCTAGGCATACCTTAGGCTGCGTGATGTGCAGCAGTTCGTCGAAGGGCGCGGTGCGGAAGGCGTTGTTGAGCGTGGCGCGCCGCCGCTCCGCGTCGCGCCGCTCGGCCGCGCTGGGCCCGCCCGCCGCGCGCCGCCTCTAGGCATACCTTAGGCTGCGTGATGTGCAGCAGTTCGTCGAAGGGCGCGGTGCGGAAGGCGTTGTTGAGCGTGGCGCGCCGCCTCTAGGCATACCTTAGGCTGCGTGATGTGCAGCAGTTCGTCGAAGGGCGCGGTGCGGAAGGCGTTGTTGAGCGTGGCGCGCCGCCGCTCCGCGTCGCGCCGCTCGGCCGCGCTGGGCCCGCCCGCCGCGCGCCGCCTCTAGGCATACCTTAGGCTGCGTGATGTGCAGCAGTTCGTCGAAGGGCGCGGTGCGGAAGGCGTTGTTGAGCGTGGCGCGCCGCCTCTAGGCATACCTTAGGCTGCGTGATGTGCAGCAGTTCGTCGAAGGGCGCGGTGCGGAAGGCGTTGTTGAGCGTGGCGCGCCGCCGCTCCGCGTCGCGCCGCTCGGCCGCGCTGGGCCCGCCCGCCGCGCGCCGCCTCTAGGCATACCTTAGGCTGCGTGATGTGCAGCAGTTCGTCGAAGGGCGCGGTGCGGAAGGCGTTGTTGAGCGTGGCGCGCCGCCTCTAGGCATACCTTAGGCTGCGTGATGTGCAGCAGTTCGTCGAAGGGCGCGGTGCGGAAGGCGTTGTTGAGCGTGGCGCGCCGCCTCTAGGCATACCTTAGGCTGCGTGATGTGCAGCAGTTCGTCGAAGGGCGCGGTGCGGAAGGCGTTGTTGAGCGTGGCGCGCCGCCGCTCCGCGTCGCGCCGCTCGGCCGCGCTGGGCCCGCCCGCCGCGCGCCGCCTCTAGGCATACCTTAGGCTGCGTGATGTGCAGCAGTTCGTCGAAGGGCGCGGTGCGGAAGGCGTTGTTGAGCGTGGCGCGCCGCCTCTAGGCATACCTTAGGCTGCGTGATGTGCAGCAGTTCGTCGAAGGGCGCGGTGCGGAAGGCGTTGTTGAGCGTGGCGCGCCGCCGCTCCGCGTCGCGCCGCTCGGCCGCGCTGGGCCCGCCCGCCGCGCGCCGCCTCTAGGCATACCTTAGGCTGCGTGATGTGCAGCAGTTCGTCGAAGGGCGCGGTGCGGAAGGCGTTGTTGAGCGTGGCGCGCCGCCGCTCCGCGTCGCGCCGCTCGGCCGCGCTGGGCCCGCCCGCCGCGCGCCGCCTCTAGGCATACCTTAGGCTGCGTGATGTGCAGCAGTTCGTCGAAGGGCGCGGTGCGGAAGGCGTTGTTGAGCGTGGCGCGCCGCCGCTCCGCGTCGCGCCGCTCGGCCGCGCTGGGCCCGCCCGCCGCGCGCCGCCTCTAGGCATACCTTAGGCTGCGTGATGTGCAGCAGTTCGTCGAAGGGCGCGGTGCGGAAGGCGTTGTTGAGCGTGGCGCGCCGCCGCTCCGCGTCGCGCCGCTCGGCCGCGCTGGGCCCGCCCGCCGCGCGCCGCCTCTAGGCATACCTTAGGCTGCGTGATGTGCAGCAGTTCGTCGAAGGGCGCGGTGCGGAAGGCGTTGTTGAGCGTGGCGCGCCGCCGCTCCGCGTCGCGCCGCTCGGCCGCGCTGGGCCCGCCCGCCGCGCGCCGCCTCTAGGCATACCTTAGGCTGCGTGATGTGCAGCAGTTCGTCGAAGGGCGCGGTGCGGAAGGCGTTGTTGAGCGTGGCGCGCCGCCTCTAGGCATACCTTAGGCTGCGTGATGTGCAGCAGTTCGTCGAAGGGCGCGGTGCGGAAGGCGTTGTTGAGCGTGGCGCGCCGCCGCTCCGCGTCGCGCCGCTCGGCCGCGCTGGGCCCGCCCGCCGCGCGCCGCCTCTAGGCATACCTTAGGCTGCGTGATGTGCAGCAGTTCGTCGAAGGGCGCGGTGCGGAAGGCGTTGTTGAGCGTGGCGCGCCGCCTCTAGGCATACCTTAGGCTGCGTGATGTGCAGCAGTTCGTCGAAGGGCGCGGTGCGGAAGGCGTTGTTGAGCGTGGCGCGCCGCCGCTCCGCGTCGCGCCGCTCGGCCGCGCTGGGCCCGCCCGCCGCGCGCCGCCTCTAGGCATACCTTAGGCTGCGTGATGTGCAGCAGTTCGTCGAAGGGCGCGGTGCGGAAGGCGTTGTTGAGCGTGGCGCGCCGCCGCTCCGCGTCGCGCCGCTCGGCCGCGCTGGGCCCGCCCGCCGCGCGCCGCCTCTAGGCATACCTTAGGCTGCGTGATGTGCAGCAGTTCGTCGAAGGGCGCGGTGCGGAAGGCGTTGTTGAGCGTGGCGCGCCGCCGCTCCGCGTCGCGCCGCTCGGCCGCGCTGGGCCCGCCCGCCGCGCGCCGCCTCTAGGCATACCTTAGGCTGCGTGATGTGCAGCAGTTCGTCGAAGGGCGCGGTGCGGAAGGCGTTGTTGAGCGTGGCGCGCCGCCTCTAGGCATACCTTAGGCTGCGTGATGTGCAGCAGTTCGTCGAAGGGCGCGGTGCGGAAGGCGTTGTTGAGCGTGGCGCGCCGCCGCTCCGCGTCGCGCCGCTCGGCCGCGCTGGGCCCGCCCGCCGCGCGCCGCCTCTAGGCATACCTTAGGCTGCGTGATGTGCAGCAGTTCGTCGAAGGGCGCGGTGCGGAAGGCGTTGTTGAGCGTGGCGCGCCGCCTCTAGGCATACCTTAGGCTGCGTGATGTGCAGCAGTTCGTCGAAGGGCGCGGTGCGGAAGGCGTTGTTGAGCGTGGCGCGCCGCCGCTCCGCGTCGCGCCGCTCGGCCGCGCTGGGCCCGCCCGCCGCGCGCCGCAGCGCCTCCAGGCTCACGCCCTCGCTGGCGCCGCCCGACTGCGGGGACAGGGTACATCAAATGTAATCATTGGATCGTCGTCATTGGTGTTCTGCCGAAAATAGATGTACGTTTGCCCCGCTAGGCCCCCAAAATTTGCGTTTTAGGTGTGCACCAATGCAATGTACACGCCTCTAGGAGTATACAGGATTTTTCGAATAACCGGCGAAAAAATTCTGCGGTAAGGGGTCTTATGTTGAATTCATGGTTACAATTTGCGCACTGGATAAAAACTTTTCCTGTATGTACCTGTTTCTTTTTCAATGTACATTGTTTCTTTTTCAATGTACCTTTGTACTTTTGAAGAAATATGCACAAAAAGGGGGCCGTGCTGAAAACGTTTGGCTGGCACGGCCCCCTTTTTGTGCATATTTATCCGTGTAACTTGAAAAATATATAGCGTATTAAAAAGTTTCTTAAACTCAAGGAATGTACTCTTTATCACGTTATATGTGCCGCAACAGATATTGTGAAATCCTAATAATAAAATTATATATATACTAGCTTTTGCCAGCGGCATCGCCCACGCGGAACTTTCATCCCCATTTAACTCCCTTAGGGGTTGAATTTCGAAAAACCTTCCTTATTCCTTGTCTACAATATAAAGGGAACCTCTGTGCAAAATTTCAGCTTTTTAGGTCCAAGGGTTTGGGCTGGGCGTTGATGAGTCAGTCAGTCAGGACTTCTCTTTTTATTTACATAGATAAAAATGAATTGCTGTTCATTAGCCTCGCTAAAACTCGAGAATGGCTGAACTGATTAGGCTAATTTTGATCTTGAAATATTTGTGGAAGTTCAGGAAAGGTTTAAACTGTGAGAAACATGAATAATAAGTAAAGGAAAATACTAAAAACGACAATTTAACTTTCCAATACATACTGTTCCTAGGTATGAAACATTGATGTCTTTTGTCTTATATTGGTTATCAAATATTTATAGGTGTGTTCAGAAATTTGTCTATTTCTGTGCTGGTTTGGGGTAGGTAGGAAGGTTAGGGTAGTGTAGTGTAGGGTAGGGTAGTGTAGTGTAGGGTAGGGTAGGGTAAGGTAGTGTAGTGTTGGGTAGGGTAGTGTAGGTAGGGTAGGGCAGGTAAGGTAGGTAATTTAGGTAGGGTAGCGTAGGTAGGGTAGGGTAGCGTAGGTAGGGTAGGGTAGCGTAGGTAGGGTAGGGTAGCGTAGGTAGGGTAGGGCATTGGTTTCTCATGCAACTTGCTAAATTAGAAGAATAAACTAATTTTAGTTCATTCAAAATCAAAAAAATCAAAATCAAAAGTCATTTATTCAAACTAGGCTGAGAGTCAGCACTTTTCGAACGTCAAAAAAAAAAAAAAACATAAGACAGTCCCCCCAAAACGCCCACCCTTCGACACTTCCTAGTGCTTTAGCTGGGAAGAAGAAGTGGCGCAACAAACTCCCCAGCAGCACAGCTGTCTGTTCAGTTAGAAGAACTTGATACTGTACAATACAATAGTAAAAAAAAAAATGATTTAAAGAGTCTAATAAAATTAACAATTAAGTATATGAATGTAATTCATACAACCTGTGAGTAGGCAAGCTAATTCTGGTGAAAGAACACAAACATTGTCTTGAGTTAATCACAGCGACCAACTATTCTTATCGTTTAAGTAGTCGTTAATAGAATAGTATGCCTTAGAACAAAGGTTGGATTTTACTTTGGCTTTAAACGCACTAAAATGTAAATCTAACAAAGAAGAGGGAAGCTTGTTATAAAAGGTTATACCAAGCCCAACAAATGAGTTATGAACCTTATGAAGCCGGTGAAAGGGAGCACGTAGTTTATCCTTATTTCTAGTATTAATATAATGAATATCACTGTTTTTAGTGTATAAGTGTATATTTTGCCTAATATATAAGATGTTAGCGAATATGAATTGCGATGCCACCGTGAGAATACCGATATCTTTAAAAAAATCTCTTAGGGACACTCTAGCACCCAGTTGGTAAATTGCTCGAACAGCTCGCTTTTGAAGAACAAAAATATTTTGAATATCAGCGGCTTTGCCCCACAACAGAATGCCGTAGGACATAACGCTATGAAAATAACTGAAATAAACTAACCGAGCTGTTTCAATGTCAGTGTATTGTCTTACTTTTCTAACGGCATAGGCGGCCGAACTGAGCCTTCCCGCTAGGCTTGATATGTGTGAGCCCCACTGAAGTTTAGCATCTACTGTTATGCCCAAAAACAACTGTCGAGTCTACGGTTTCAAGCACCTCTTTATCTAACACGATGTTTGGACCAAGATTTCTAACATTCGGTAAGGCGAATTTTACACACTTTGTCTTCTTGGCATTCAGCACGGCACTCTATAGTTGCGTATATCTTTTTAGATATGACATGTTTGTTTACAACATTCGACTTCCTGAATTATGTATATATATGTAGGAGTACATTCGTTCCAAATAAATTGCGATTCTGCTGTATTAATACTTTAAAAGATAAATTGGTCAAAAATGTCATATATTACAACTGATGGGGGTTTTTTTTTTTGGGTGGGAAATCGTCAAATGACTTCTCCTGCTGAGTAGAGCAGGAGGGCGTGTCACTTTTACTGACTAAAACCCACCCGTGTTCCCTCAGTAGCCCGTATGCCAGGGGCCGTGGTATCTCTTTCGAACAAACCCGCACCCCTGGCAGGCGTCGGCCCTTGCGGACCCCACCAGTGGTTGCTGACATCTTTGACGGCGCGCGTGTGGAACACAACGCGCCGTCCCGTCTACCACTTTTCGGCCGCAGGGGATAGGGAGAGCGGCTGGCGCTATACCGACACTCCTGTTCCCCTGCGGCCCCACCGCGTCCGCCATCAAACGGTGGCGGCCCCGTCCAGGCCACGGAAGGGAAGAGCGCTGCTCAGAAGCACCGGCACTCCTCCTCTACCGCAGCCCGTAACCCTCAGCCGCGATGCCTCCCATTCGACATCGCGGCCCACCTCAGTTACGGTGCACCTCACCGCAACCTACTTTTTGGCCGCTACGTCAATGGCTTGAAGGCAAAAGCCCTGACGAGCGGCCCCACCTTTGGGTTCCTCTTGGCTTCACCGTGGCCGGAATCCACGGTTACTGAGCCCCCCGCAACAACAATGCGGGAACCCACTCGGGGGGGGGGGGGGGGTAACTGATGGGGTGACCATGATTCCATATATTCTAAACCTATATTAATTCAATTATGTGACTACATGGAAATAAACATTATTTTTTACAATATATTTTTTTCATCGAAATTTATACTAGCGATGACATCTTTTTAAAGGAATTATATCAGTTAAAACTTGTCGTGTTCGGTCGCTATTAGTTCACTGACGCTACCGTAATTTTTGAATAGGCGCTGGTGCCGCGGTTACTCCATGTTGCGCTCACGGCCCCCTTTTTGTGCATATTTCTTTAAAAGTACAGAGGTACTTTAAAAAGAAAGAGGTACATTATACTCCTAGAGGCGGGTACATTGCATTGGTGCACACCTAAAAAGCAAATTTTGGGGGGCAAAACGGGGCAAACGTACAAGAAAATAGTAATACCTACAATTACTCAAGGACGTTTAATAGAACTAATTCAAATTCACGCTAGAATTACGTATGGCATCGTGATGCTTACAGCAAAGTAGGTTGGCAAGGCTGATCAAAACGCATTCACTGTTAAACAGTTATCAGATCTAATATAGAACCGAGCCTCTAACCCTAAAAACATCATCAACTTGGTCAAAATGTAGGGCATGGTTGTTTCACAACCATCGCACAGGCATTCCTATGTGCTTATTATAAGGAATTCAATTACTGGTCTTTCTTATGGTGTCATGCAATAGTTCAATAGAAGTAATAGAACGGCTAATCATTCAAAATCAAAATCAAAATATTTTTATTTCATATAAACCTGCATGGGCACTTATGAAACGTCAGAAGCTAGGTGCACGGTTCCAAATTGTTGTTTCCTATGGAGAAGAGCCGGCAAGAAACTCCACGGTTACTCTTTTAAAAATAATTGGCTTTAACAATATTTTCAAATTACAGAGATAAAATGCATGGGAGGACAGCGCAGGCCTGTCAATAAGTACCAGGTACTTAGACGAATTAGGAATAGAAAATCGTCTACAAATCTACAGTCAGTAAGGCCTACAACGTTCTCTCATTCACAATATGTAAAATAATCTACATAAATAAAATTAACCTAAATAAAATTGTTGTATAGTGTCAATTAATGACGAGAATATGTCAGCATTGTAAAAATAAAAAGAATAAAAAAGAACATTGTATTTGAGAGCAGTTAATAGACTTTCACATAGTTATGCTGTTAATGAGGTACCAGGGAAGCCACATGTGCAGAAGGAATTAATGCCAAACTTCCCTGTCTTCAACGTAGTCTTTTATCTTATAATATGCTTTTTTGATAAGGACACGATTGATGTGCGTTTTAAACTTTCCATCGCTAAGTTCTGTAACTGACTTTGGCAACTTGTTATAGAAGCGGATACTGTTTATTAGAAATGACTTGCTAGTTTTAGTCAGTCTAAATTTTGGAATCACAATTTCATCTTTACTACGTGTATTCAGATTATGGAAATCGCATCGTTTTTTGAAAAGGCCTAAGTTTTTGCGAACATACAAGATATTTTCTAGGACATAAAGAGAAGGCAGAGTTAGTAAATCAATTTCGCTGAATTTGTTTCTAAGAGACTCGCGAGGCCCCATTTTATAGATTGCGCGGATTGCCCTCTTTTGTAAAATAAAAATTGAATCTACGTCAGCTGCCGATCCCCACAGCAGAACGCCATAAGACATAATACTGTGAAAATAAGCAAAGTAAACTAACCTAGCTGTGGCTACATCAGTCAACTGCCTTATCTTTCTTACTGCGTAAGCAGCTGAGCTTAATCTACTTGAAAGAGCTCTAATGTGAGCACCCCATTGCAATTTTGAATCTAAAGTAATTCCCAAAAATACAGTTTCCGAAATAGCATCCAGTTTCTTGCCATCAAGTTTTAAGTTTAGACCTACTTGGGGTACATTCGGTAACGAGAACTTAAGACATTTAGTTTTGTTCGCATTGAGTAAGAGATTATTAGCAGCAAACCATTTCGAAAGAACAGCTAGACTATTATTGACATGTAAGACATCCGTATCTTTTCTATCTATTCTAAAAATAAGAGAAGTGTCATCAGCGAATAAAATTATGTCCGAGAAGTTAGCCATCAGGTAAGGAAGGTCATTTATATAAACTAGAAATAAAAAAGGGCCAAGAATTGAACCTTGAGGAACGCCCATCTTAACTAGAGACCCCGAGGACGTCGCCCCATTAACGTTTACTTTTTGCTGCCTGTTTGATAAATAGGAAAGTACAAGATCAGCAGCTTGTCCACGAATTCCGTAGTGGTGTAATTTACAGATCAGTGTATTGTGGTCAACGCAGTCAAACGCTTTTGAGAGGTCACAGAAAATGCCAATTGCGTCCTGGGAACTCTCCCAGGATTCCAAAATGTGACTGATGAGTTTTACTCCTGCGTCAGTCGTCGACCGACCTTTCGTGAAACCAAACTGTCGACTATGTAAAATTCCATTCAAGTTAAAGTGTGACAACATCTGGTCCAGCATGATTTTTTCATAAATTTTGCTCAATGCTGGAAGCACAGATATAGGTCTACAATTAGAGGGATCACTCTTACTACCCGATTTGAAAATTGGTACTACTTTACTGTGTTTCATTAAGTCAGGAAACGTACCGCTGTCTAAACATTGATTAAATATGCCTGTTAGGACAGGGGCAATTGTGTCAATGATATTTTCGAGAACCTTAACGGAAATCCCCCATAAGTCTTCAGTGTTTTTTATGTTAAGACTTTTAAATGCTGTTTTAATTGTGGCAATAGAGATGGGTTTGAATTCAAAACTTGGAATGTCCTTGCTGAAGTTTTCTTTAAGGAGAGATTCAGCTAATACAGATGATGAGGGGAGAGATTTCGTAACTTCTATTGGGATGTTGGTAAATAAATTTTCTAGAGTCTCAGCAACTTGTAACTTATCTGAAATGGTTTTAATATCAATTTTTAGAGCTAACTCATTCTGATCTCGCTGTTTTGTGTTTCCAGTTTCTTTGTTAATTACCTGCCACACAGCTTTTATTTTATTTTTAGAGATGCTGATTTTGTTACTTATTACTTTAGATTTAGCGTGAGCGCAGACTCTTTTGAATATCTTAGAATAGTTTCTTACATAATTATGAAGGGCCTGATCAGAAGTCAATGATTTTTCGTGATACAAATTATATAAGATATCTCTGCTTTTTCTAATGCCAGCAGTGGCCCATTCGCTAAATTTTGGTTTAGTAGTTATCGTAACTTTTTTTACAGGACATGCTTTATTGAATTCTTTGCATACTGTAGAAAAAAGTGTGCCATAGTTTATATTGGGGTCTTGTGAATCAAAACTCGCTGTTGAGAGCTTGCTAAGAACATTATTATTAAAAGATTTCAATTTATTTTTAGTCAGAGGTCTCAATTCAATGGTTTTATCTAGATGTAACTCTTGATCTAAGTCAAACGATACAAGCTGACCAGTATGGTCTGACCTGACGCCACTAATTAAGGATGAGTCCTTTATTTTGCAATTAGTAAATACATTGTCTATGCATGAAGCTGTGGTTGCTGTTATTCTAGTCGCTTCATTAAATATACATTTTAAATTGAATGATTTAAACAAAGAGATAAGCTTACTTTTTTCTGGTGAATTAACCAATAAATCAATATTTAGGTCACCACACACAAAAACTAATTTATTATCTTTGAACAGTTTACCTAATATTTCTTCCATAATTATCAAAAATGATGACAAGTTTGTGGCTGGTGGTCTATACACAGATAAGAAAGTATGGCCCTCAACCTCCGCACATGCTACCTCACATAAGCGATCAACAGAGCAAGCGGTGATATCCTTTCTTTCCTTATATCTAAAACAACTATTACACAATATCAAAGTACCACCCCCTATCGAAGACCTATTGTACGCACTGGCAACTGAAAAATTATTTACATTAAACAACATCCTATCCGGTTTTAACCAAGTTTCAGTAAAACATAAGATATCCATATGATATTTATCTATTAAAATTTCCACGTCTAGAATTTTGCCAGAGAAGCGATTTATATTTTGGTGATAAAGTAAAATACACTTATTATGCTTCTCTTTTGTCGCGTCTAAAAGTTTAAAGAATTAATTACAGTATTATTAGAAGTACTAGATAAAACTGTTTCGTCACCTAACCTAGTCTCAGTTAAATTATCAATAACTGCGTGTATATTGTAAGCTAACAAAGTAGCTAATACATGTCGACTAGTATTGGGAAGAAACATATGTTCCCGAACTAGTACAAAATCTCTAACAAAATTGTTAGTATCAAAATACAATAAACGGTCACTATGACGACATGTCAAAATATGCATTAAATTATTTAGGCTAAAAATGTAGTCATTTTCTTCATAATTCAAATGATTTGAATATGGCAAAGCACATAATAATAGGTCTTTACCTATGAAATTGCCGTTTTGTATGAAAAAATTTAAACGAATTTTTTTCATGAATTTTTTATTTGTATTAATCGAAGTAATCACCCATGCAATCAATGCATCTTTGCCATCGCAGTGGCAGTTTATTGATGCCCTTCTTAAAGAAATCAGCTGGACGGGAGGCAACAAATTCTTCAAAGGCATTTTGTACTGCCTCTCGGGTATTAAATTTTTTTCCCGCCAAGAAGTTATCCAAATTCTGGAAAAAGTAGTAGTCTGTAGGCGCAAGGTCTGGTGAGTAGGGCGGATGACGGAGAGCTTCCAACCCCAGTTCTTGCAACTTGGAGACGCTCTGCTGTGCAGTATGAGGTCGCGCGTTGTCGTGCAGGAGCAGCGGAGACGAGCGATTGACCAATGCTGGTTGGAGATGCGCCAGCTTCTCCATCATTGTGTTCAGTTCTTCACAGTACACATCTGCAGTAATGCTCACCCCGTTTGGTAAGAAGCTGTGATGAATCACACCGGCGCTAGACCACCAAACAGTGACCATCACTTTTCTAGGGGTAAGTTTTCGTTTAGGGCATTGTTTAGGTGCTGAACCAGGATCCAACCAACTTGCTGAGCGCTTACGGTTATCAAACAGAATCCATTTTTCATCGCAGGTAACAATGCGGTTCAAAATTCCTTCATTTGTGTGTCTGTTGAGCAGTGCAAGGCACGTCTCGACGCGTACTTCGCGCTGGCGATCATTGAGTTCGTGGGGCACCCATTTGTCAAGCTTTTTTACCTTGCCAATTTGACGCAAATGGACCAATATTGTTTTGACGCTAACGTCGAAAGCTGCTGCTAATTCAGCCGTAGATTGTGTATCATCAGCTTCCACAATCGCCTTTAATTCGTCATTGTCGACCAAAGTCTTCGGACGACCGCGAGGTTCATTTTTCAGGTCGAAATTTCCAGAACGGAAGCGAGCAAACCAATAACAGGTGGTGCGTTGGTTTGTAGTGTTAGCTCCGTAAACGTCGTTGATGTTGCGTGCCGCTTGTGCCGCGTTGCTGCCACGACGGTACTCATATTCCATAATTACTCGAATTTTTAACGTGTCCATGATGACGAAAAAGATTGAAATGTGATGAAAATGTAACACTAATCAATAAAGAAATGACTACTTTTAGAAAAAAAAATCCATGTTTTTAAAATAAAATTAATTTGAAATTAGAATTCTTAGCCAAACAAAAATTATTTTGATTTGAAATGGCCAGTACTGCAGAACGGCAATTTCATAGGTAAAGACCTAATATTATTTTACCTAATTTTAATTTAAGTAGGGTGTCAATACCATTAACTATGTCCCTTTTAGCCCTTTTGTCCTATTGACCAAGATGTAAGATTTGTATAGTTAGGCCTTGTAGAGTTAGGGGTTTGGCTCTACATTAGATCTTATAACTTTTTAACGGTGAAAGCGTTATGTAATTCTTGGCAACCTACTTTAAAGTTGTTTTTTTTTAGATCCAATACGATAGTAAAAAGAGTAATTTTTATAACATTGGACGTTTACAGACTACCATGATGATGATACCAGTTACGATCAACAAGTAACATAACTGCGCGGCAGTTACCGGTCGTGTCCCATGCGGGCGTCTCATGTCGTGTTCACTGCTGCGCGTGTCTTCGTGTCCCCAGTCCCAGAACTCATTGTCGCTGCGCTACAGGAGGGCAGGGGAAGGGATCAAATGGAATTATAGAGGAAGTACCTACATAGCAGGATGAGGATGTAACAGGGATGGTTTACTTGAAAATAATTAATAGGCTTCTTGGTAAAGTCTTTAATTAACTAATAGGTACAGAGGCCAGCACATCAAGCTACCCCAATCTGTCAAATTTCTTTGATAGTTTTTCGACTTTATTACAAAGGAATAAGGTTCATGTTCAATTGGGAAATTTTGATAGTTTGGGATAGGTTGAACTGCTGGCGTCTGTACACTATTCGATCAGTGTCTTGGCGTTTAGGTGTTTCGAAAATATGGTTGCGATCAACAATTTTCTTTCCCAACTGAGTATTCTATGAAAGTGGTCTACTGATTATAAATGAAATACACTACTGAATAGACCGATCTGGTAAACTTATACAGCAGATAATAACATAAAAAAATTTATGTTCCGCTTTTTAATTTATCTGGACCTTAGTGCTCTTAATTTTGTTTCTTCAAAATCTATTCGTTATTAAATCTCAGGGGCAATCAATGTCAATAACTTGACATAAATGTATGGATATTCGAGGTAGTTGAGACGGATTAGGCATTAGATTAGAATGCGCTTTTAAAAATACGGGAATTACCCCTCTGTTTACCACTTCAAACACTACAAAGTCTTTACACAAAATGAAAGATATTTACATAAGTGCCAAAGTTCTGCATGGCGGGTCGGTGGTTGTGATTGTACTTCTCAATGAACATGCGATACTCCTCGTCCAGGTCGTCGTACTGCGTTCGCTGGTCCACGTGAATTACTTTTATTACATCACTATTGTACTATACAGTAGCCTGTGTATCCTGGCATATGGATAGCGGTTAACCACTGTGGAAACAAAAGCTGGAAAATCGTTTTGATTTTTTATGTATAATTCATCATTACCTCGCGTTTTAGTATCACAAACTATGCCACTCATTACAAAAAAAGGTTATACAACGTGTTGTTTTGCATCCTCGTCAAATTTCAGGAGGCTCTTATGAAAGACATAAAAAATCAAATAAAATTACGATACTTGCTCACTAATGAATACATACTTGTTTTTTTAGTTATTTAAGTTTTACAGTATTTCAGAAAACACCTCTTTCAAAGAACACAATCGCCCCGTTCCGTATGCGGTAGACAGTGTCGCACGACTATATCGCTGTGTGTTACAGTGCGGTATCGCACGGGTCGCGTTTTAACATTCGTGTCCGAAAAAAAAAATGCCAAACGCCGATTTCCGAAAATATGAAAAAAAAAAAAACACTTATTTTATTATTGATTCGTGTCGAGAATCATTAGCATAGTTACCTCCTTGAATTTTACGAGGATGCAAAACAACACGTTGCATATGTATGTCACCGTAATATTGTGATCACCGTTAGTTTATAATCAATCTAACGAGATTTTAAACTGTCGATAAATTGTGAGCTGCACCATATTGCTTACCGACCGAATAGGTTTGGTTAGAACTGCGACCAACCGCGCGAGTTAAGGAACCCCAGTCTACCAATATTAGCTTTGTCAGCTAATAAGTATTTACTAGATGTGTTACTTCCAAATATTCCACTGCTTGATCAGCGTTTATGATTATCTAGGACATGCGTCATATCTGATCACGTCGTGGATATACTACGTTAGCAATAAAGTTAGTATATAAGATCAATATTGTATTAGATTAATTTAATTACTGTTTAGCTGTAACTCTGTCGGAATAAAGTTATTTTTTAAATACTTCCGTTGTCGCTTACTTAATTAATTTATTTGTTCGGCGATCTCTGCTAAACCGTAGATACGGACGTCGGCTGCTCCACGTAGAATTGTATACACGGCAGACTGACTACAGAGATCCTACCGGATGCGCCAATTAAGTGAAAAAGTGCGCCAAAAAAAAAATTGTAAAAATAAAAAGAATAAAAAAGAACATTGTACCTATTTGAGAGCAGTTAATAGAATTTCACATAGATAAGCTGTTAATGGGGTACTATCCATCTTGACAGTTCACAATTTGACAGACAGATTATAAACTATCGAAAAATAGTGCGTTCATTTGTAAATGGTTTTTGCAGTTCACAATTTATCGACAGTTTATAATCTTGCGAGATAGATTGTAAACTAACGGTCTTCACAATCTTACGGTGACAGATATACATCAGGAGCGAACTTAATTTTTTTTTAAGTTTTCTTTTTGTAATTTGCAGTTCAGTGCCAGGTTTTATGTTGATTAGAAATATGATTTGCGACCTTACGGTCACGTGTGTATTTCAAGAATTAAAATCATCAATACAACCTTCTAAGATCATTTATCTACATTGAATGGCAATTTCAAGAAATAGTACTCGTACAGTGACGAGCAATAATATGTATATAAGATATCTTAAGGTCCGACGTCCGTAAAATAACTAAATTGCGTTTCTGTAATAAAGTCATTTTATTGTTAACAAAAAGTTGTTTTCATAAAGTAGGTAAGAACTTACTTGCTTTACAAAATATTAATTTACCTGTAATAAAGAAACAACATTCAAAGCTATTATATTCACGAATATCGTCTCCTTTACATCCTTGTGGTATTTTCTATTTCATAGGTTTTTCTTAACCTCACAATCCGAATGACATGCACCACATTGTCATTGTCGCACGTCAGTTCTCACTCGGTCACTCAAATTAGAGAAATGATAGGTATGTGTCATTTCCTTACATCCCCCCCCTTCGGGGAGAGAATTGTATCACAAAACCTCACTAAATGTTCTTTAAGCTGTCGTCTTCAAATGCGGGAGCTGGGACAAGTTTGGTGATGTGGAAGAGATTTGATTCTGATTTTCTATGTCCTGTATTAATTCTGTATATTGAGTTGGAAAGTTTCTCTATTATTTCATAAGGTCCTATCTTCAACTCATCCAGTTTTCTTCTGTTTAATTTATTGCCATTTTCTGCATATACCATGTCTCCTACATTAAACTCATAATATTTTCTATTTCTATCAGATAGATTTTTATTGTAGTTGTGTGATTTTATACTGTTTTTCAGTGCCAATTTTCTATCTCTCAATAATTCATTTTCTGTTCTCTCTTCTTTTAGTTCTCTTGGTGTTAATGTAATATCTTTTCCTTGTAACAAGTACACAGGTGCAAATCCTGTAACAGTGTGTTCAGTTTCATTGTACTTTTCCACGCATTTATGTGCTATCGTTGTCCATGCTATTTTTTTATTTTCTTCATTTATTTTGCACCTTATTTTATTGACCAGGGTTTGGTTAAGTCTTTCATTCATTCCATTTGAAAAAGGTGCATTTACTGCTGTGAAAATAATTGGAATATTATTTTTTTCTAGGAAAATTTTAAAATCCTTTGAATTTATTCCTGGGTACTGATCTGTTAAGATCATACCAATATTATTATCTTCTGTGACATTTTTGATAAGTTTTATAAAGTCATTTGAATTCTGTGTTTTTGAATTGACAATGTATGCAAATCTGGTAAAATGATCCACTAAGAGGTGCATGTATTTCTTTGTTGATCTTGAGCCCCCGAATCCACCAATTGTATCAATGGACATTATTTCAAAAGGATGTGTGGCTGGTCCTAGATGAGACATTAGTCCAAATTTATCTTGCCCTCTTGATTTGTTCATAATGCAAATTTCACATCTTTTACATGTTTTCTTTATATTCTGTCTTAAATTCTTAGCCGTGTAATACGGTGTTATTTTATTTTGCATTTGTTTAATCCCAATGTGACAGTATTCTTTATGTATTTGTTTGATGAAACTTATACTGAAGTCTTCTGATAAGACAATTTTATTTTTATTCTTGATTTTCCTGTAGTATATGGAATGCTTTAATATTAATCTGTTTTTTTCTTTTTGTACATCTTCATTATTTTCTTGATCAACAATAATATCTTCCAGTTGTATCCAATTGACTACTTTTAATTGTTCCTCTTCATTTTCATGTGCTTCTAATACAGGATTCCTACTTAGACAGTCAGCTTCAAGATTATTTTTTCCTGGTGAATATTTTATCTCAAAGTCATATTGAGAAAGGTAATAGGTCAAGTCTCCGAGTTCTTCATCTGTTCTTGATTTAATGTTCATTTTTTCCAGTGGTTTATGATCAGAAAAAACTATAAATCGTTTACCTATGAGCCAGTGCTGCCAATATTTAACTGCTTCTTTGATTGCTAGACATTCTAAATAAATTGCTTTTTTCCTTTTCTGTACTTCATTTAGTTTCTTGGAAAAATATGCAACTGGTTTTTCTTTTGTGTTTTGTTGTCTCTGTTTCAATACTGCTCCTACGCCTAGTATACTTGCATCTGTGTAAATTAGTATAGGTAGGTCTGGGTCAAATATCTCTAAAATAGGTTCAGAACATAGCAGTTGTTTCATTTTTTCAAAGGACTTTTGACATTCTTCTGTCCAGATGAATTTTTGATTCTTTCTTAGTAAGTTGTGTAATGGATCCAATGTTATTGCAATATTTGGTATGTATTCGTTGTAGAAATTTATTTTTCCCAAGAACTGTCTCACATTTTTTTGATTTTGTGGTACTGGGAATTTTTTTATTGATATTAGATTATCTTTTATTGGGCGTACTGAATTATTATGAATAATATGCCCTAAATATTTCACTGTATCCGATGCGAATGTGCATTTAGAAAATTTCAGTCTAAAGCCTTCCTTCTTTATTGCTTCTAATAATTTTGTTAAATGGCTCATGTGTTCCGTAAAGGATTTTGAGAAAACCAATATATCATCTATGTAATTTACTGTAAATTCTGTAAGTTTGTGTTTTCTTATAATATTACTCAATATTCTTTGAAATATTGCTGGTGATGTTTTTAGTCCAAATGGTAAACAGGTCCACTGAAAATGGCTGTCTTGCGTTACAAAAGCTGTTTTTCTTCGGTCTTCGATTCGTAATGGTATAGACCAAAATGCGGAATTTAAATCCAGTGTAGAAAAATATTTGCAATTTCTTGTTTTTACCATCAGATCTTCAATAAGCGGAAAAGGTTGCGACTGTGGGATAATAAGTTTATTCAAATCGCGAAAGTCAATACAAAGTCTTGATCTTCTATTGTCTTCCTTTTTGTATGCCAACGTTACGGGAGCAGCAAATGGACTGTATGATTCCTCAATTAGATTTTTCTCCAATAATTTTGATACTTGACTCTCTATTTCTTTCTTATCCTCAATATTACATCTATAAGGTCTTTTACTGCAATATTTATCGACCATTAAATCAATTCTGGCTTCATAATCCCTGACTGTTCCAATATCATATTTGTCTTTTGCGAAGATGGATTTGTATTTTTCAATTAGTTCATTTATTTCTACTTCTTGTTTATATTCAAGCTGGTTTATTGTAATTTTATATTTTGTTTCATCAACGTCTTCGTTAAAGTTTACTGTAAACTTGTCACAGCTTATTGTTTTATCTCTCCCTCCATCCATTTCTGCATTTCTATTTATTTCTTGTGTTTTTTGTGTAATTTCTAGCTTTTCATTTTGGATCAATTTAAACTGTTTTATCATATCCAATCCAATTAAAAAGTCATAATCAAAATTGTTCTTCTTAATTACAAACACATTTACTTCTTCTTCTATTTCATAGATTTTTATTTTCAATTTTACTATTCCATTTGTTTTTTTCACACCATTAATCGTATTTAACTTCACAGTCTGTGCATTATTTATTTCTTCATCTCTTAACTTCAGCAATTTTGAATTAATTAATGAGATATTTGAACCGGAATCATATATTCCGTATGCATCAAACGTGTTATTTAATGTTAATTTGACTTTAATTAATGGTGGCACTACTAGTTTTTTTGATCCATATTATTTAATTCTGTTTCTACTTCTGAATTGTTAACAAAATTGATAACATTTTCTTTTTCTTTAATACCTTCATACGTTTTAAACCAGCATGAGTCTTCTGGGTGATATCTATTTCCTTTATTTAGTTTTCTACAAATCTTGCATGGTTCTTTAACCTCTTTTGTTTTCACTGCAGAATTTGTTATTTTCCTTTTATCAAAACTTTTTTTGTTAACTAAATGTTCCAAGCTTTTCACTTCATTAAAAAGATCTTTAGTCTCATTTATTTTCTTTCTATCAATTCTGTCTGTTATGAAACTAGGTAGACCTACTGCAATCAGATCAATTAGAGTACTTTTGTTTATTGTACTGTCCATTTCTAACAATATTTTCTCTTTTCTTATTGCATATTCTAATAGTGATCCTGTTTTGTATTTAAATTCTATTGCATATCTTATTGGTGTCCAACCTTTATTCTCATAAGTATCACAAAAATCTTCCTTCCATTGTTTCCATTCTGAACTAAGTGTAAGTCTTATTAGCATAGAACTGTACCAATTCAAACATGATTTATCCAAAAACAGTCTAAATATCTCAATTTTTTTTTCATCCTCAACTATTTCGAATCGAGCACATTCTTTTTCAAAAATGGCCATCCATTGAGTTACATTTGTGTTTTCACCGGTGAATTTTTCAATTACAAATTTGTCTGAGATTTTTTTTAAATTAGTCTGCTTCGGTAATTGTGGATTCATATTTGCAATTTTTTCTAGGATTCTTGACAGTGATTCTTCAGATATACCCTCATTTATTATAGGTTGTGTGACTCCAGTTGTACTTACAACTTCTTCCAGGAAATAATTCTTGAATTGGATATTTTCATCATCATCCATGTAAGTCTTTCTTAGTTCCTCTGATAAAGTTATCCATAAACACCTTTTATCGTGTCTTTTTTGTAATGTATTTTTTAATATTTTATAAGTCTCAGTTTCCATCAATTTTCCATGGTATTTTATTGGCTGCAGTTCTTGTGGTATAAGATAGATTTTACCTTCTTTTGTGGTTATTGAGGTTACTGCCAGCACATTGGTTTTTTGATCATCGAAACTTTTAATTGTAAACTCAAATTTTAGTTTATTCATTTTTGCAAGATATCCTTTGCAAAGAATGTTGTTTTATAAGATATCTTAAGGTCCGACGTCCGTAAAATAACTAAATTGCGTTTCTGTAATAAAGTCATTTTATTGTTAACAAAAAGTTGTTTTCATAAAGTAGGTAAGAACTTACTTGCTTTACAAAATATTAATTTACCTGTAATAAAGAAACAACATTCAAAGCTATTATATTCACGAATATCGTCTCCTTTACATCCTTGTGGTATTTTCTATTTCATAGGTTTTTCTTAACCTCACAATCCGAATGACATGCACCACATTGTCATTGTCGCACGTCAGTTCTCACTCGGTCACTCAAATTAGAGAAATGATAGGTATGTGTCATTTCCTTACATGTATACGCTTACCAACTTTTAAAAGTGATTTTTTCCACTTTTACTAATTGTAATCTCATTTTATTATGAAAATAATATTTTGGAACCCACACTATAATGAAATACCTAAGTTATCTCAAGGTTGCAATCGCTATTTAAAAGAAAATCGCTTTTGAATTTGGCGATGTGTATACATATTAATGCTCGTGACTGTACATCAGCGTTTATGATCACGAATCATATTTTGTTTAATACACAGCCTGTCACACTGATCTGGAAATTGCAACAAAGGCAAGAAAATAGAATTTAGCAGACTACCCCTGGTGCCACCTTAGACCACCAAGCCAGTTTTTGAATGAAGAACCCAATATGGATAGAGATGTAAATCTTTTACAAAACTGACATCTAGGTTCAGTGCTAAGAACTTTACGAAAATCGAAATAAAGTTGGAAATGTAAAGATTAGCCTGAGAGCTAGAACTAAAGTTATATCGGGTTTTGTAATAACACATATATGGCTGACGTCGATATTAAAGTTGTGATACTTGTTTTCGACTAGTATTGTTACAAACAAGTCGTGTATAAAACATGTATCATACATGTAGACGTCGTTTCAAATTGCCACCTTTTTGTCATTTTTGACAATAAACGATAAACGAAACTAGTAGACGCAACATGTAGGATATATGTTCTATAAAGTGGTGTAAATTGCTGTGTTCAAAAAGCATGTAACGAGCAGGGTAGGATTTCATATGAGGAGGAGTAGGATAAAGGACATTATATTCAAACACTTATTCAGATTGTATAGGAATGTAGCTTGTAGCTTGTAGGGGCTTGTGGCTAAGCAACAATAGCTGCACGGGTCGATCGATCAGGTTAAGCTACGCTTGCCGCGGTTGGTCCGTGGATGGGTGACCATCTTTACATACCAAGACCCCTCCGTGCCTCGGAAAGCACGTTAAACCGTTGGTCCCGGCAGTCATTTGTGGATCTTTGACAGTCGTTACGGGTCGTCAGAAGCCCGAAAGTCTGACAACCAGTCTTACCAAGGGGTATCGTATTACCCAGTAACTGGGTTGTGGAGGTCAGATAGGCAGTCGCTCTATGTAAAATACTGGTATTCAGCTGCATCCGGTTAGACTGGAAGCCGACCCCAACATAGTTGGGAAAAGGCTAGGCAGATGATGATGATTCAGATTGTATTTAAAGTACTAGGATCGCATTAAATAGAAGACTATAGTTCGACTTTTAATTGTATTCTGTAACTTGACAGTTCAAAGAAAAATAATGTTACCATACTAAAACTAATAGTGTTGAGGTAGTGAACGATTTTGCGTAAAGAAGGAAAAAAAAAAAATTACGATTTTTACCACTTTACTACTGCGACCTCAACCCAATAGAATTAGTTTGAGCAAAGGTAGGGGCATGTCGCACAAAATAAAAAAAATCTTTTAAGATGAAAAAAGTTAATAATTTGAAGAAGGGGGTTAAGTATTGTGACCCCTTCGTCATGGAGTGCTCGCGTTTCTCACGTATTAAAAAAAAAAAAAAAATCAAAAGTCATTTATTCAAATTAGGCTGAGAATCAGCACTTTTCGAACGTCAAAATACATAAGACAGTCCCCCAAAAACGCCCACCCTTCGACACTTCCTAGTGCTTTAGCTGGGAAGAAGAAGTGGCGCAACAAACTCCCCAGCAGCACAGCTGTCTGTTTAGTCGGATGGACTTGATTCTATACATACATAGGCAAAGTAATAAACAATAACGCATATTACCAAAAATAAAAGTTTCCTGGTATAAAGGGCTCTATATGTCAATAACTAATGACTTATTAGATAGATAATAAAAAAACACTTGGTCAATAAAATTAAAAAAAAAAAAGTATTTAACTAAATAAATATATGAACCCATATAACTCACTAGGTACGCTAATTCTGGAGAAAGAACATAAACATTGTCTTGTGTTAATCACAGCGACCAACTATTCTTGTCATTTAAATAGTCGTTAATGGAATAGTAAGCCTTTAAACAAAGGATGGATTTTACTTGAACTTTAAACGCATCAAAAGGCAAATCTAGCAAAGAAGTGGGAAGCTTGTTATAAAAAGTTATACCAAGCCCAACAAATGAGTTATGAACCTTATGAAGCCGGTGAAAGGGAGCACGTAGTTTGTCCTTGTTTCTAGTGTTAACGGTATGAATATCACTGTTTTTAGTGTACAAGTGTATATGTTGCCTAATAAATAAGATGTTAGCTAATATGAATTGTGATGCCACTGTGAGAATACCAATATCTTTAAAAAAGTCCCTCAAGGAAAATCTGCCACCTAACTGGTAAATTGCACGAACAGCACGTTTTTGAAGGACAAAAATATTTTGAATATCAGCGGCTTTGCCCCACAGCAGAATACCGTAGGACATAACGCTGTGAAAATAACTAAAGTATACTAATCGAGCTGTATCGACGTCAGTGTATTGTCTTACTTTTCTGACGGCGTAGGCGGCTGAACTGAGCCTCCCTGCTAGTGTTGATATGTGTGATCCCCACTGAAGTTTGGCATCTACTGTTATGCCCAGAAATACTGCCGTGTCTACGGTTTCAAGCACCTCTTTATCTAAGACGATATTGGGACCTAGATTTCTAACATTCGGTAAGGCGAACTTTACACATTTCGTTTTTTTGGCATTGAGAACAAGGTTATTTGCCGTAAACCAATCCGTAACCATTGAGAGTGCACTGTTTACGTCGTCAAAGTCTTGTCTATTCCTATCTACTTTAAAAATAAGAGAAGTATCATCTGCAAACAGTACAACATCACAAATACCCTTTAAATAGAACGGTAAGTCATTAATATATACTAAAAACAAGAATGGGCCGAGTATTGAGCCTTGAGGCACACCTAACTGAACTGGCAGCCCGGAAGATTTTTTACCATTAATTTCTACACATTGAACCCTATTTTGCAAATAAGAATTTATTACGTTTAGAGCATCGTTATGGACACCGTAATAACGAAGTTTACACAAAAGCGTCTCATGGTGCACGCAATCAAAGGCTTTTGAGAGATCACAAAAAACTCCAATAGCATTTTGCGAGTTCTCCCATGCGTTAAATATGTGTTTCAACAGAGCAACACCCGCATCAGTAGTCGAACGACCTTTTGTAAAGCCATATTGCTCATTATGAAGGAGGCTATTTAAATTAAAATGTTTTAGCAACTGCTTGAGTATTAACTTTTCAAATATTTTGCTAAATGCAGGTAAGATAGAAATAGGCCTGAAATTACGAATGTCAATTTTTATTTTTATTTTTATTACCTGATTTAAATAATGGTATTACTTTACTACTCTTCATGAGGTCAGGAAAAGTTCCTGAATCAACACATTTATTAAAAGTGACAGCTAGATAGGGGGCTACAATTTCTATAATATTACTTAAAAGTTTAATGGAAATGCCCCAGAAATCACCAGTGTTTTTAGACTTCAGTGTGTTAAAAACATTAACTACGTCACGAGGCGTTACATGTTCGAAACTGAATAGGTCACTACATTTAGGCACACTACTATGCAAAAGGTATTCTGCTTTTGACGGGGATGAATCTAAGGAGCGAGTCGTAGTTACAGGTATGTTGGCAAAAAACTCATTAAATGCCTCCGCTACTTCAGCTTCTGTAATAATTAATTTGTCGTCGACCATAATCTCAAGTTGATTGTCTTGTTTAACAGACTTGCCCGTTTCATTATTAATTATTTTCCAAGTCGTTTTAACTTTATTGTTAGAATTTTTAATTGTGTCACTTAAAAATTTCGATTTTGCAAAAGCACTAATCTTTTTAAATAATTTTGAATAGTTTTTGACATACTCTAGGAAAGGAGTATCAAACCTGTATTTTTTCAATCCATATAATTCGTATAGTCTCGCTCTACTTTTGTAAATACCCGGAGTAGCCCATTGATTAAAGCCAGCGGAGGTGCCATTAATGTTAATGGTTTTGGTCTTGAAAGCAGATTGATACTCTTTTTGCACAACATCAAAAAGGGCTTCATAAATTTCATTCGGATTCTCGTGTTGTGCTATGGATGGTGTAATTCTATGAGCTATATTATTTTTAAACCTTTTGCAACGACTAGCTGTATAAGGCCTACATTCAAGTGTACGTGGTCGCTTTTTATGTAATGGCATGGGGAAGCTAGCTAATAGACCACAGTGGTCGGACGTTAAGTCAGTTAGTACTAATTTATTTTTGGCATCACAATCAGTAAACATATTATTAAGACATGTTGACGAAGATGCCGTGATCCTAGTAGGTTCAAAAAACAAGTTAATTAAATTAAAAGACCTAAACAGATTGAGAAGTCTAATACTTAATGGAGTAACATCTAAAATATTAATATTAAAATCTCCACATAAAATTATACTTTTATTACTTGATTTTAACTTATTGAGTAAATCCTCCATTACCGATTCAAAACGAATGAAATCCCCAGAGGGGGGTCGATAAACGCAAATTATAACATATCGCTCGAGTTCAACACAAGACAACTCAATAGTGCGCTCAATAGAAAGGTTAGCTAAATCTAAACGTTGTTTACATTTTAACTTGTTTGAAACAAGAACTAAAGATCCACCGCGAATAGCAGTTTTTCTTACAAATGCACTTTGAACAGTAAAATTATCATCATTGATAAACACTACTTCATGTTCCTTCAACCAGTGTTCAGTCAAACATAACACCTGAACATCATAGTTCTCCATAAATAAGCTTAACTCAAGCTCTTTGCCGGACAGACCCTGCATATTTTGATGAACAACATTCAACATATGCGGCTCACCCGTTGTCGCACCTAAACTACTAGGTGAATCAAAAGTAGTGTTAGTACCATTACTAACATTAATCAAACAAGACTTCGACATAGTACATATGTCTGGGTTTATATAAGCTAATAGCCTCGCTATTTTAAGTCTAAACCTAATGGGCAGATACACTGTATTCCTTGTCGATTTTAACTTAACAACAAAACTGTTGGTATCAAAAAATATAAGTTTATCACTGTAGTGAGTTACTAAAAACTGCATATGATTATTAAGTATATGTATATCGTTGTTTTTTCTACTAGATAATCTCTCAAAATATGGAAAAGCACACAAAATAATTTTATTACAATTAATCTTTAAAATCTCAGTAACACTATCAGTGATATCTTGTTTATTGACCTTTGAACTATTACCTACAAGTACAGTTATGTTGGTATTACAATCATATTGATTTCTTGTAACTGATGTCATTATTTCTTTGAAGGATTTCCCGGGTAAACAATTGTTTTGAGAAGAATTACTCAAGTTGTTACTAAGTAATTTCCCTAAACCTCTTCCTATACTATCAGAAAACATAACTGACTGATAACAAACTTGACTACTACAAGGGATAACGCTACTAGTTGACTGATCTTGAGATGGTACTTGCACAATATCTGGTAAATCTTGGCTGGGGTTACAGTCCAGAGCACTCACAACTTGGGACGGTTCTTCCGTTACCTCAGGCTGGAGGGCATCAAGGTTGGTTCCGCTTTGACAAGTACACAGAGTGTTGCTGAGAGTCAGCGAGTCCACTCTGTCTAACAACGCATTAGTAGCAAAGGATATGTTCCTTAATTTGGTGCTGAGAGCATACATATTTTTTATAAAGGGACTTTAGAGAGTCATCAAGAACTTGAATTTCTGACTGTAAGCGTTGAGTGTCAATTTCATAAATATTGATACTGTTTTCTAATTTAATTTCATAGTTCTTCAATTTATTGACAAGAGAAACACGTTCTTTCCTTAATTGAATATTATTGGAATAGTGCTTTTGATGTTTCTTTAATTTATTACATTTTTTAATTTAAAAGTAGAATATTATATGTGTCGTATGGACTATGTTATTGATAACATCACTGATATCTTTACAATAAATGTAACAAGCGACAGTAAAATTTCTGATTCATTTTAAATTACGGTACTACTGAGAAACAAAATATATAACAAGTTCTTTTTTTTATAATTTATATAATGTTTTTAAGACAATAAGTTGTTATATTTTTTTTTGCATGTAAGTACATTATTTCAATTTCGCTCATTTTTCCACCACCTTAATATCTTTTTTTTTTTTAATCTGGTGATCCCTTGACCGTTTAGGTCAAGTTACTGAATACAATTAAAATTCGAACTATAGTGCGTTATAAAAGATTGCTTTTGCCCGCCGCTTTGCCCGTGTGGAAGTGGGAAGTTGTCCACGGGGAACGTACTACTGAGATAAAATCCTATATCCTAACCCAGGTCTTGGTCTACCTGTGTACTAAATTTCCTCGAAATCCGTTCATCCGCTAAGAGCGAATTTTACTAAACTTGTATACCAAGAATAAGTTAAGACATAATCTTGGTATAAAAGTTTCGTAAAATTCAAAATGTATTCTCAGGGTAAGCTCTGGGAATAAATTTTAAATTTTTGAGCGTTTTTCCATAGTAGAACCATCAGACGTCAAATTTATTTGCCCAATATCGTGAAAAGGACATAGTTACTTTCGCATCAATAAGATTCCTAAATACGGATATTCTAACGCTTATCCCATTCAGTTTGCATATTTAAGTATTAGGAGCGCATACTATAGGAGAGTAGTAGCAAATACTAACCCGCTGCACGCCGGGCGAGCTGGTGGCGCTGTCCAGCTCCGTGCCGGGCGCGGTGATCTCTGCCAGGCTGTCGCGGCCTTGGGCGGCTCCTGGGGGAATAGAATCCATTTAGGCATAAGAGCGTTCATCCTGCACGGCAGGCAACGTCGCATTTGAAGTGGTTTTTAGTGATTTTCTTGTTAAGTTTCAAAGTCGGCCGGCCGGCCGTGTACGGGGCCGTGCACGCCAGCAGTGCGCAGTAGTGCATGTGTACGTACCGGCTTCCACCCAGCTGTGCCTGTGCGGCAGGGCCACGCTGCCGGCCGTGTACGGGGCCGTGCACGCCAGCAGTGCGCAGTAGTGCATGTGTACGTACCGGCTTCCACCCAGCTGTGCCTGTGCGGCAGGGCCACGCTGCCGGCCGTGTACGGGGCCGTGCACGCCAGCAGTGCGCAGTAGTGCATGTGTACGTACCGGCTTCCACCCAGCTGTGCCTGTGCGGCAGGGCCACGCTGCCGGCCGTGTACGGGGCCGTGCACGCCAGCAGTGCGCAGTAGTGCATGTGTACGTACCGGCTTCCACCCAGCTGTGCCTGTGCGGCAGGGCCACGCTGCCGGCCGTGTACGGGGCCGTGCACGCCAGCAGTGCGCAGTAGTGCATGTGTACGTACCGGCTTCCACCCAGCTGTGCCTGTGCGGCAGGGCCACGCTGCCGGCCGTGTACGGGGCCGTGCACGCCAGCAGTGCGCAGTAGTGCATGTGTACGTACCGGCTTCCACCCAGCTGTGCCTGTGCGGCAGGGCCACGCTGCCGGCCGTGTACGGGGCCGTGCACGCCAGCAGTGCGCAGTAGTGCATGTGTACGTACCGGCTTCCACCCAGCTGTGCCTGTGCGGCAGGGCCACGCTGCCGGCCGTGTACGGGGCCGTGCACGCCAGCAGTGCGCAGTAGTGCATGTGTACGTACCGGCTTCCACCCAGCTGTGCCTGTGCGGCAGGGCCACGCTGCCGGCCGTGTACGGGGCCGTGCACGCCAGCAGTGCGCAGTAGTGCATGTGTACGTACCGGCTTCCACCCAGCTGTGCCTGTGCGGCAGGGCCACGCTGCCGGCCGTGTACGGGGCCGTGCACGCCAGCAGTGCGCAGTAGTGCATGTGTACGTACCGGCTTCCACCCAGCTGTGCCTGTGCGGCAGGGCCACGCTGCCGGCCGTGTACGGGGACGTGGACGCCAGGCGCGTCACGTCTATTCCGTGCGACTTCAGCAGCTCGCACAGGGCCATCTGAAATTTACAAAATACATGTCAGAATAAAACTATTCATTTGTTTTCATTAGCTTCGCCGGCTCGTGGAGATCGGAAATTATCCGACAGGAAAGTACTACAGGGATGAAAAGTATCATGTGTTAATCCAGGATGGAAACTATCTGTGTGGGTACTTTTGCGTTATTGTATAACAAACATCCAAATTTTCAAAATTATATTATTAGTAGGACAACAATTAATATACGACTAACCTTTTGTTTTTAAAGAATCTGGTCAGACAATGCACTGCCAAAGTTTATGTTCACTCTTAGGGTTGGTTGACAAAACAGTAATACCGAACAAAATCACTCAAAATGAGATATGATAGCAATTTTAAAATTAGATTTTCAAAAAGCGAGGATCACTATCAGAAAAACCGAAGATATCGCGCACCATAAATGAAAAACAACTAAAATACAACCACAAAAGGATGCATAAGAATATTGAAGTTAGTTTAGAAAAAACTTTTTAATAAAAAAATTGAACCGCCGAAAAACCGAAAAATAAAAAATAATAAACTAGCTTTGTCCAACCCCAATAACTAAGTTCGGAAGGTGGTGACATACATATAATCAAATACATATCCAAAGTCACCGACTTCCGAACTTATTTATTGGGGTTGGACAAAGCTAGTTTATTATTTTTTATTTTTCGGTTTTTCGGCGGTTTAATTTTTTTATTAAAAAGTTTTTATTTTATATTTTTTTGTGGCTATAATCTACTAATTACTACATGCTTAATTTTTGATTTAATACACGACTCAGTATTAAAATCTGTGAGTAAACAATCAATCATCCCCTGTTTACTTACCCTTAGGGTTGGAATTTTTCTTCGAAATTTATATGGAACCAACTTCGAGGTATATCCTTTCCAATAAAAAAAGAATTATCAAAATCGGACTACTCTGGAAAAAGTTATGCGTGGTCATACATAAAAAAAAAAAAAAAAAATATACGCGTCGAATTGAGTAACCTCCTCCGTTTTTTCGTCGGTTCGAAAATAAACTAACTTCATTAGCAAAGATAACGAAGCCGCGACAAGATGCTAATTAAATGATAATAATAATAGGTCTTTACCTATGAAATTGCCGTTTTGTATGAAAAAATTTAAACGAATTTTTTTCATGAATTTTTTATTTGTATTAATCGAAGTAATCACCCATGCAATCAATGCATCTTTGCCATCGCAGTGGCAGTTTATTGATGCCCTTCTTAAAGAAATCAGCTGGACGGGAGGCCACAAATTCTTCAAAGGCATTTTGTACTGCCTCTCGGGTATTAAATTTTTTTCCCGCCAAGAAGTTATCCAAATTCTGGAAAAAGTAGTAGTCTGTAGGCGCAAGGTCTGGTGAGTAGGGCGGATGACGGAGAGCTTCCAACCCCAGTTCTTGCAACTTGGAGACCGTCTGCTGTGCAGTATGAGGTCGCGCGTTGTCGTGCAGGAGCAGCGGAGACGAGCGATTGACCAATGCTGGTTGGAGATGCGCCAGCTTCTCCATCATTGTGTTCAGTTCTTCACAGTACACATCTGCAGTAATGCTCACCCCGTTTGGTAAGAAGCTGTGATGAATCACACCGGCGCTAGACCACCAAACAGTGACCATCACTTTTCTAGGGGTAAGTTTTCGTTTAGGGCATTGTTTAGGTGCTGAACCAGGATCCAACCAACTTGCTGAGCGCTTACGGTTATCAAACAGAATCCATTTTTCATCGCAGGTAACAATGCGGTTCAAAATTCCTTCATTTGTGTGTCTGTTGAGCAGTGCAAGGCACGTCTCGACGCGTACTTCGCGCTGGCGATCATTGAGTTCGTGGGGCACCCATTTGTCAAGCTTTTTTACCTTGCCAATTTGACGCAAATGGACCAATATTGTTTTGACGCTAACGTCGAAAGCTGCTGCTAATTCAGCCGTAGATTGTGTATCATCAGCTTCCACAATCGCCTTTAATTCGTCATTGTCGACCAAAGTCTTCGGACGACCGCGAGGTTCATTTTTCAGGTCGAAATTTCCAGAACGGAAGCGAGCAAACCAATAACAGGTGGTGCGTTGGTTTGTAGTGTTAGCTCCGTAAACGTCGTTGATGTTGCGTGCCGCTTGTGCCGCGTTGCTGCCACGACGGTACTCATATTCCATAATTACTCGAATTTTTAACGTATCCATGATGACGAAAAAGATTGAAATGCGATGAAAATGTAACACTAATCAATAAAGAAATGACTACTTTTAGAAAAAAAAATCCATGTTTTTAAAATAAAATTAATTTGAAATTAGAATTCTTAGCCAAACAAAAATTATTTTGATTTGAAATGGCCAGTACTGCAGAACGGCAATTTCATAGGTAAAGACCTAATATGTGAGACAGTTCACATTATTATGAATATACTCGTTTCATCATCATCATCATCATCATTTCAGCCGAAAGACGTCCACTGCTGGACATAGGCCTCCCCCAATTTGGGGGGTTTTGCCATAATCGCCACGCTTGGCAGGCGGGTTGGCGATCGCAGTATGGTGGTAAAATGCATATAGAACGCTGCTGCCCATTCTCTAGTAAGTCTTAGTCGCCTTCTACGACACCCACTGGAAGAAATGGGATGGTGCTATTCTTTTACGCCCGGCGACACATACGGTTCGACAAGTAAAATCTGACAATTGTCGCTTTTATTAAACGGGTTTTTAGTTACACAATTTTGTCACTATTTACCTGTCGCATTTGACCATAATTGTGATTTTTATAAAACGGCATTTGTCGCGACAATTCGACTTATTTGTCAAAAACTGTCAAAATTGACGGAATGTCACGTTTATTAAATAGGTCCCAGTCATATAAAAAAAAATAAGTACACGACACATGGAGCATCAGATAGAGACTGTCACACAGGTATGGTGGAACTTCGTCTAAACTTGAATTGACAAGACCGTGGACGTTATCCACGTTCGCTAAGGATGAACGTGAAACTGAGCGGCAGCTAGTTATCAAAAGTACAGTATGTTTATCTCACAAAACGATGCACATTTTACTTGTAGTAACCAAGTTTAAGGTATTTTTTTAATTGGTTGACTTGCTCTCAGAAAATAATAAAATGAATAAAAAGGCGTCGGCGTCGAAATTTGTTTCTCCTCGCCCTTAAGAACTCGCCAAAAAACTATTTTGACTATTTCCTAATATAACACACTGTGAATGTGAGCGTGAAGACGAGTATGAATAAATGTCTTTATTTGCCAGACACACGATACATAATTTTTTAAATATTTGTTTCAGGAAGTTTCGCCGACACAGCGGCATGAAAATCTACACTAATAATATAAAGAGGAAAGATTTCTATGTTTGTAACGAATAAACTCAAAAACTATAGGGGCCGATTTCAAAAATTCTTTCACCATTAGAATGCTACATTATCCCGGAGCAACACAGGCTATATTTATTACTAGAAAATGTCCACCCGTACGAAACCGGGAGCGGGCGCTAGTACAATATAAAATTAATAATACAAACAATAATAAAGTAATGTCAGCATATACACACATTCGCACACACACACACATTTCCGACTTCGCCAGGGTCTCGGAAGGTACCACCAAAAAATTCGATATTCTGACATGTCACCCCAGTGCAACTGTTGGACGGGACGGGGCAGCAGGCCTAGACAAAACGCATTTCTGTTAGCGTTCACGCCAAACGCTACGCCAAAATGTATGGGAATGACATTACAAGACAAGACAAGATATTTATTTGTAGAAACATGAGTATACATACAAGGCATGCAGGTTGTTCATAAACAAGAAAGATCCGTCATGTTCGGCCTTTGTGGCATACAAATATATAAAGGTAAGAAAAGTAATTCATGACCATTTAAACAAAACAAAAATAATTATTAAATTTTTACACGAACTAAAAATTAAACAAAACACTAATACAATAAAATTGTCCTATATTCTAATTATAAATTGTCAAAACTATAAAATACAAATAATATAAATTTGTTAAATTCTTAATATTACACTTAGTCATTTAAAAATTCTAAAATACTGTAGTATGCTTTCCCAACTAGATATATTTTTAGCCGCTTTTTTAGTACGTGTGCGCTTAGTTCTCACATTACTTGCGGAAAGAACACGACGTAACCTTTCCGCAGGTAATGTCATTCCCATACATTTTGGCGTAGCGTTTGGCGTGAACGCTAACAGAAATGTATTTTGTCTCTAGGCCCTGGTCGTATATAATCTATACTTATAATATTATAAAGCTGATTGTTTGTTTTTGCTGAGGCGTTTGTTTGTTTGTTTGTTTGAACGCGCTAATCTCAGGAACTTCTAGTTCGAATTTAAATATTATTTTAGTGTTGGATAGCCCTAACATCGCGCTAAGACCCAGGAGCCGAGCAAAGAGAAAAAAAGTCCCGAATACGAAGTACTCGCACAGGCAGGTGATTTGAAGCGACGGAGTGGGTTTGGGAGCAAGAAATTTGAAGCGAACGAAGTCGCGAGGAAAAGCTAGTCATAATATAATTATAATGTTATTATCACGTCTACCTGGTCCATCATAAGGTAGGGCAGCTTGTTGGGCATCTTGGAAGGCGGCAGGTCGTCGTAGTCCTCCTGCAGGGGCGGCAGCAGGTGCGGGGCCTCCTCGCGACGGGCCGCGATTATCTGCAACATACCATTATTTTAGAAGTCAGTCAATGTTTCGTGGACTGATCACCTTGTGAAGGCCGCAGGAATCTGCTGGATGCGGGAAGTACAGAACCGGGCGAAGTGACAGAGCTTGGGGAGGCCTATTTCCAGCAGCGCGCGTCTTTCGGCTGAAATGATGAAATACTTCGTAGGATACGTTAGTTAGTTGGTACTCTAAGTCGATTCAAAATTATTTGATTTTGACTTTAACATACTTACAACGGCTGTGTCATAGTATATAACCAAAAGCGATCATCATGCATGTGAGTACGTGTGCTAAAAAACCAATTTAAAAAAAAAAACAACATATTTAATCGATTAGTGCCGTAAAAATGCATTTCAATTTTACATTTTTAAATTTCACGCGTAATTTGACGAAAACGCTGGAGGCAGTGGACGCTATATTGCTCTGTGGGTATGACGTCAGTTTGCTGTGTAGACAAATGCGCTGCTATTTTATATGATAATTGTTAATGAGTTATTATTTTACTTATTGTTGCTTTGCTGTTCCTGAATGCAAAATATTATTTAAATAAAAATTACTTTGGTTACGGAGATAATAAAAGTACAAAATTATTCAATTGACACGCCGTATGACGTAATAATATGGCGGCTACTATTTCATGGTGTTCAAAAACAGATTCAATAAACTGAAATGTTTGAATTGAATTTTAAAATTTATTTTGTTATTTCATGAACTAAAACTAACATTTGCCGAAGCTGTCTCAATAATATATATTTCGATTTTTCTCACATATGTTAAAATACCGTATTACCTTATTGATATAGTCAGCCAGGCGCGGCAACAGCATGACGTGCGGCAACAACGCGGCCAGCGCCACGCTGACGGCCTGCAGCTGGCACTGCTGCGCCACGGTCAGCACTGGGTTGGACAGGCTGGACTGCTGGATGCTGTAGGCAACGACATGGGGTTAATCCTACTATCCTACTAATTTGTACATTTATTTGTTTGGATATTTAGATGTTTGAATGTTTGTTCCTCAATCACGCCAAAACGAATGAACGGATGTGGATGAAAATTGGCACACTAGTTTATAACCTTGAGTAACATTAGGACTAATTATCCCGGTAGTACGTTCCCGTGACACAAATACTTAGTATGTAATATTAGTTTATTTTGTAAAAGTTAAATGTTAATAAATTTGTTCAATTTCAAAAGCAAACAATTTGAGTTTGACTTACATCTATTGTATGATAAAATATACCTGAAATAACTAAGTATGTAACGGATTTTTTTTTCGATTCTTTAGAAAAAACCCACATTTATGTCAATCGAATTAAAAAACTAAAAACTCGCTTTAATAGAAAACCAAACTAAAAACTAGAAAATAATCATTATTAAGTTTAAAATAACTATAGAGTGATTAACAAAAAAACATTTTGTCATAAAAAGCGTGGGGTAGATTTATATTGTTTATTAGCTAACTAACCCCTAAATAATTTTAATAAACAGTAAGTTCAAAAACTAAAAACCGTCTACTGAAAAATCACGCTTTAAAAACTATGAAAAAAGGAAATATTCTCATCTGATAGCTGTGATCAGGTCACAGCGTTTTCCACAAGCGCACGTCGCTTCCTTACATAAAAATAGTATACCTTATTCAAACAAACAAAGGATTGATATATTGTAAGTGTTAGAGTTCCTTCACACTAATGTTTGTCCAGCGTAGGCATTGGATAAACGTATTCGCAGCGCAGATACCGCTACAACGCGACGAGTGAGTCGCGGCGCTTCTTTTGAAGTTAATTGAACGCCGCACTAGCGCGGCGCAGACGTCAGAGAATTTCGTTGTCGTTTCGGTAGGTATTATCATTTACAAAATGGATTCCGACGAGGAAACTCGAGTATATGCAGTAACACAGCGCATACGTCGCGCACCCGCGACGTATGCGCTGCGTACGCATGACAAGACACTATACTGAAAAGGAAAAAGGAGATTAATAAATTTACATAAATTAAATGTACTTATATACTAACTAACCACGATCACGTAGCACAGCGTACGCATGTGCCCCAACAGAGACGCAACGACAACGCGAGATGTCGCGGCGTCGGCGCTGCGCATACGTTCATCGAACGCCTACGCTGGACAAACGCTAGTGGGCTGTATTTTTTTTTAATGTTATGAATGACTTACGCCAGTATAAGCTGCATGATATCACACACAGTTTCCTCAGATCCCAGCTCAATACAGATGAGTGCTAACGTCGTGTAGATGGCCTCCACGTTCTCCATTGTGTTGGATTCGAGTTGGAGACCTGATGACAATGCCATGATCACTAGTTTAGTACTGTATCATTTCTAGAAAGTATAGAATGATGGCATACAATTATAAGATAAAATGGAATTTGCATTAAGGATAGAAGAAAACACGGTAGGAGTCAGTTTAGTTGACAAGCGGTTATGTCATGATATAAAATATGTGTTAACTAAGTAATATCGTAAAGAGAAAACTATATTTTTTACATAATATACAGGATAAGTTTTGATGCCGTGTGATTATGTTCCCTCTGTATTAAACATGTACATAATAATAATTATTATTTTGTCTTATAGTTATCATGTATAGGAAAAGTTTTTATCCAGTGCGCAAATTTTAACCAATAATTCAGCATATCATTCTAGACCCCCTACCGCAGAAGTTTTCGCGGGTTGTACAAAAAAAATCAGCTGTTCCATATATTTTGACCGCGTAGGTATTGCACTTTTCTATGAAACAGCTGTTTTTTTTTTTGTACAAACGGCGAAACATTTTTAATACAGAGGGAACATAATCACACGGCATCAATAAATTCATACGCATCGCTGTCACCAGGAAAAGTGCCCAAAAGGCTGGCAATATTGCTACGTTTTCAGTCAGAAAAATGGAGCTAGTTGCCCAGTCCAAAGCGTAGTAAGTATCTATGGAGAGGAACGGACAAGAAATTCCACGGACGCTCTTTATAATCAAACTATTAGTTACATCATTCATGTTGAAATGTTGTGTGACGTAACGTATTTTGTGAGAACGACATTAAAAGCGAAATTTAGGAAGTATCGCTATTTGAATTTGGGTTTTAACAAATTAAGTGGATAATAATTTAATATACACTAAAAACAGAAAAGGACCCAATATCGCGCCTTGTGGAACACCCATTTATACTATAGGCTATCCTGTGGGTGTCTCAACATTACATGACTCTTTGAAGGAGCATGAAGAGAATAAAAAATAAACGTGCGTTATTGTACTTACCCTCATACAGGGAGCTGAACAGAGCGTAGCCATGCTTGCTGATGAAGATGAGGTCCTGTCGCGAGCACTTCTCTACTATCAGACCGAGCTCGATATAGTCCACGCTGTAATTACAAAGAAATTATTTAAGTTCTACTGGTACTTGATCGAGTGATGAAAATTGTTGTAATTTTTTTCTTTTCTAAAATAATAATTACTTTAAACAGAAAATATTTGATTTTTTATTTATATGTATTGATAAACTCAAAAAATTCTTAAAAGATTTTAAAAATTGCTTTACCTATTGAAAGCTACATTATCGAGTAACATGGGCTGTATTTATTTTTAGTAAGTGTTGTCTTATGAGTTTTACGAGATGGAATTTGCGGGCTGAAGGCCTAGTAGGTAATAAATGGGAAAATAAAATACATGGTTTTGGTCTGGCAAGTTTTATTAATGGAATAGTTGTTCTTCCTTCTTTGGCTTCTGAGATTCAAGTATCTTTTTACTTAGTTCAGGAGCCAGTTGTTCAACCTGATTTTGTCCACCACTTGTACTATCATGTTTAGTGTATGACTATACTTATGTGTTTCTCTTTGTACAATACAGTTTTTATTTATTTATTTATTTATGTGCTTTGTATGAAAAATGGTGACTGACACTTTTATTTACGAAACCGGCTAAGTACCTACGAGACGGAACACGTAAGTACCACAAGAGAAAAAACATCGAAAAAAAAAAACACGTTTCTTGTGTGCCCTTTGATTTTTTATTTGTTATTTTTATTATTTGTGGTAATAGCGGCAATACAAGCCCGCAGACAAAAGGACAGATGGAAGGACGGACAATGGAGACTAAGTAATAGGGCCGCGTTGGCACCTTTTGGTTACGGAACCCTTAAAAACGGTTAGTAAATTTCCAAAAGCATGAAATGATAAAAAAATTAATAGTAGGTACATTTATATTACCAACCCGCACTAGGCCCGCGTGGTGGATTACGGCCCACTCCCTTTCACAGAGACGAGGCCTGTGTCCCAGCAGTGGGAATATTATAGGCTGATTGAGTGTGTTATGTATATTTATATTAAAACAAAAAAAAATCACGCGAACTAAGTCGTGGGCAGAAGCTAGTACACACGGTTATACATCAAGCTATACATTTCCAGTATAAGCTGATCTTGCATTGTAACGGCGGCGGTCTCTTGCGTCCGGCCATGGTACGGAGCGAGAGTGCATGGGTAGCCGTCACCTCCTTCAGCGAAGCAGTGATGCGGCGGACGTGAGGGAGAGGCAGTATATGCGCCCTTCCGACCCTAGCCTTCGCAGGAGACGTCCTGGGCGTCGGGAATCCTAGGCTGATTCCCGGCCACTGTAGGCATGGGCTTGCGGACGGCGAGTAATGGGTAGTTCGCTGTCGGCGTGTTGTCTTCCACGCGCGCCTTAAAGAGATACACCGAAAGAGATACCGTGGTCCCTGGCACGCAGGCAACTGAGGGAACACGGGTGGGTTTTAGTCAGTAAAAGTCTTAGATCCCCTCCAGCTCCACCCTGAGCGGTAGAAGTTATTTGACGAGACACCATCCTCAAAGAAAAAAAAACTGCGAGATCAGCGTAAACTGGAAATGTATAGCTTGATGTGTAGCCGTGCGTACAAAATAGAGTGGGCATACTCACGTCGCCCTGTGCAGCCGCGGCGCGTTGGCGCGCCGGTCCAGCAGCGTGTGCAGGATGCGCTGCAGCAGCGCGCGCGCGCAGGCCTGCCCCGCCCCCGCCGCGCGCAGCAGCGCCTCCAGGAAGGCGGCGGGGAAGGCCTTGGGCAGCTCCGCCGTGCGGTACGTGGTGCCCACCTGCCCCGGGACACGGCACCAATTCTTATTACTAGTGGTCGCTCAGTAGTCGAAATTCGACCATAATTCATTTAAAACTTAATGTATTCCTAAGCTAACCTAACCCCTTGTTATATCCCCCCAGTGGGTTCCCGAATTGTCGTTGCGGGGAGGCTCAGTTGCCGTGGTCTCCCAGCCACGGTGAAGCGAAAAGGAACCCAAAGGTGGGGCCACTCGTCACGGCTTTTGCCTCAAAGCCGATAAGGTAGCGCCCAAAAAGTAGGTTGCGCTGAGTTGCACCGCAACTGAGGTGGGCCGCGATATCAAATGGGAGACATCGCGGCTGAGGGTTACAGGCTGCGGCAAAGGAGGAGTGCCGGTGCTTCTGAGCAGCGCTCTTCCCTTCCGTGGCCTGAACGGGGCCGCCACCGTTTGTAGGCGGACGCGGTGGGACCGCAGGGGAAGAGGAATATCGGTACAGCGTTGGCCGCTCTTCCTATCCCCTGCGGCCGAAAAGTGGTAGGTGGCGGGACCACTGTGCTGACCCGTCGCAGGGTGACCCAGACGTCGTCTGGGGCCCTTAAGTATGCTATTTGATTCTTGTTGTAGTCACGGCGTGCCATGTGTCCTAGTGCACCGGTGATCGGGGTTATTCCCCTCCGAAGAGGATCCGGTGACGGACAGCCGCGGCGGGTTCGCGGATGGCTTGCGTGTTTCCGTGTTCGCACCTCAAGCGGCATTGGAGGACACCTTGGAGTTTTAGTAGGTTACAGTCCTCAGACATAACTGAGTTATTTCCCCGTGTTAGCGCAGTAGGCATTTCTCCACGTTAAATAAAAAAATACCCGGGTCGACGGCGCGTTGTGTTCCACGCACGCCGTCAGAGATAACTGCACGTCAGCAACAACTGGTGGGATCCGCAAGGGCCAATGCCTGCCAGGGGTGCGGGTTGATCGAAAGAGCAACCGCCGCCCCTGGCACACAGGCAACTGAGGGAACACGGGTGAGTTTTAGTCAGTAAAAGTTTGACACGCCCTCCTACTCTACCCAGAGCACGAGAAGTTATTTGATGATAGTAGGGTCCGTACGCTGCTGCCTGCATGTCGAATGCACCACCCACGGTCATCGGTAATGAGACTGTATATCCCGCAAAAATGTGGAGGTCGAGGCTTTTTAAATGCTAAGACTCTCCACAATCGCGAGATATGCAGTCTCAGGGATTATTTCCTAGAAACTGACGTGAGGATGCATCGAGATGTAGTTGCGGTGGATAAGGGCCTCACCCCCGCTCTCCTTGGCTAAGAGAACTGGCGCAAGCCGTACTTGACACTAATGATCGCATGGAAGTATGGCAGAGTAAGGAGCTTCACGGACGCTTTTTCTGGGCCCTATATTAACCCGATGCAGACTTTCTAGCATCCGTAGCCTGGATACGTTTCGGTGACCTCTTTGGGGAAACCGAAGGTTTTGTCTGTACAATTATGAACGAAGTTATCATGACGAACAACTACCGGAGATTTATTGTGAAAGACGGCACGGTTGACATTTGTCGGGCATGCCACCGTCCGGGTGAATCAATCTGACACATAATCTCCGGGTGTTCTCGTCTAGCTAACGATGAGTACTTGCATAGACACAACCTTGTAGCCAGGATTATCCACCAGCAACTTGTTCTGAAATACAGCCTTGTGGAATCAGAAGTGCCGTACTTCTCGAAAATGGACATGGCACACTGTACTGGGATCGATCCATCATCACTGACAGGGCTATTGTTGCCAATAAGCCTGATATAGTGGTGGTGGATCGACTAGAGCGGCGCACAATGATCGTTGACATAACGGTCCCGCATGACGGGAACCTCGTGAAAGCCGAGAAAGATAAACAAATCAAGTATCTTGACTTGGCTTGCGAGGTTGTCGACATGTGGGATGTGGAATCAGCGATAATTGTGCCGATAGTCGTTACAGCCAATGGCTTGATAGCCAAGAGCCTCGACCAACACCTGAGGAGGCTCTCGTTGGGCAGCTGGGTCAAGGGCTTGATCCAGAAAGCGGTACTCCTGGACACGGCTCGCATTGTTAGGAGGTTCCTCTCTCTGGAGCCCTGACCGCCGGTAGCTTGGACCCTGTTCCCGATACCGGTGGGCTACTATTTTTTTAATATTTTTTAATGTTTTTATATTTTTTATACTAATATTTAAAAATGTAATTTATATGTATATTAAGTGAAATAAAGGAAATAATAATAAGTATAAAAAATATTAAATGTTGGTTTCGCTAATTTACTTGATTTTAAAGACGTTCTTTTACAGTTAAAAAACTTTTTTCAAAAAAATAACAACCGACTTCTAAAAACAACACTACAAAGCTCAAAATAACTTAATTTCGGAAGTCGGTGACTTTGGATGTGTATTTTAATTATTTGTCACCGCCTTCCGAAATTAAGTTATTTTGAGCTTTGTAGTGTTGTTTTTAGAAGTCGGTTGTTATTTTTTTGAAAAAAGTTTTTATTTTTCACTTTTTAGTTGCCTACCCCACACTAATTCGAAATTTCATCATCCTTGGGGTCAAAACAATGCATATTTATGCGATAGTAACATTCGCGGTTGATTTGCTGTAATTTTTTGAAGAGTTCCGTTGTCTGTCTCCGAAACGCATCATCAGATCTATATGAAATTTTAATGGGACCATTTCGGAGTAAAGCCCTTTCGAACAAAGAAACAATTTTGCAAATCCGTCTATATACGACGGAGTTATGCCCGAACATACATAAAAAAAAAAAAAAAAAAAAATATAAACATGTCGAATTGATAACCTCCTTCTTTTTGAAGTCGGTTAAAAATAATGCATTTCCATAAGTTTTAGTGCACACCACTAATCGTTTCAATTATTATTTAAAGAATTAGCTGTTTTTTATTCTTTCGAAAATTATAATGCGAGTTCAGGGTTGTTTGGAAAGATTATTTAATGACAATTCATAATAAAAACATTTGATTTTCTAAAAACCACTTCTACAAAAATCAGCGTATTTAAAAAAAATCTACATTATGGAGGTGATGGGGTGGGGTCTAATAAGTTTCTGCCACATACCTTCAATAAAGACTTGAGTAGTATGCTCTGCAGCATGGCGTCGGCCTTGGTTCCTTTGTTGGACCGCTGGCTGGAAGGCACCTTGTTGATGATGAACATCATGATGTCTATCTTCTGGAAGTCTGGCAGATGGTCTGCGAACTCTCCTAGAGCGTTGATGAGGGCTTCTTGGTACAGTTTCTCGTCAGTCTCTTTCTGTGAGTAGAAAACAAATAACCGAGTCAGAGTACAAAATACGAGTGTGGTCAGGGTACGTCCGCCAGGCACACAATTCCTTACGCGAGTGTCACACACACACACACACACACACACACACACACACACACACACACACACACACACACACACACACACACACACACACACACACTCGTATGTAAAAGGAAGAAAGAGAAATTAATAGTTTTTAACACAGAGCCAACTAGTTTCCGTTTTTAGAAGCTCGCATAAATTCGCCATATTGTATTTTAATTTTAAGGCTTTTTCGTTGTCTTTGTAAACGATAACAATACATTTCTGGCTGCACAAATATAGAAAAACCCTGCCTCCTAAAAAAGGGGAACCCTGTGACGTAGGAGTTAGTCTACAACTGTAACTTCATGTACAAAATAAACCCATAATGATCTGATTTAACTATGAATATGTGAGTATGTGTGTAAAGGGATCCCCTCCTTTACAACCATACTTACACAGGGAGGTGAGGGTGTGTGTGTGTAGTCGTGTAAGGTGTATTCGTGTGATGTTGCATGTGTTTCTGTATTCGTTTTTGTAGAATAATAATGTTTATTACGTGCCTACATAGTTTTAGAAATATGTTTTGTAATTTGGTTTTGTTAATTTGTTGTTACCTCTGAATCTCTAGCGACGGAAGCTCTCAAGTTGGTCAGCAGGTTGTTGATGATTTCCAATACTGAAGGTCCTGCAATTATAGTACAAGAATAACTGTAAATTTAAAAAAATATGAAATTACCAGAAAGAGTACCGTCGTTTTTATGGAAAAACAAGTTTTATTTTATTTTATTTCTTTGTTTATTTTCTGATATGTTTATCGGGAAAAATGTAATGTTATTTAATCAGTCCGTGCTGCATCAGAGCCTCTACTACGCTGTACGTACCCACACTGTCCCCGGCCGCGATGGCGACTATGTTGCTGAGCACAGTGGCCCGCGCGGCCCGCACGCGCGTGTTGGCGCGCGCGTCGCCCGTGTTGTTGCCGCCCGCGTCCAGGTGTTGCATCAGAGCCTCTACTACGCTGTACGTACCCACACTGTCCCCGGCCGCGATGGCGACTATGTTGCTGAGCACAGTGGCCCGCGCGGCCCGCACGCGCGTGTTGGCGCGCGCGTCGCCCGTGTTGTTGCCGCCCGCGTCCAGGTGTTGCATCAGAGCCTCTACTACGCTGTACGTACCCACACTGTCCCCGGCCGCGATGGCGACTATGTTGCTGAGCACAGTGGCCCGCGCGGCCCGCACGCGCGTGTTGGCGCGCGCGTCGCCCGTGTTGTTGCCGCCCGCGTCCAGGTGTTGCATCAGAGCCTCTACTACGCTGTACGAGTACTGCGCCTGGGAATAGAAACACAAGGTCATCACACGGTTGGTGCCCGCGAAATCCAATATTTCCTACGTTTTATTGTCAATTGATTTTTATTGTGGCTTATCTATCTAAAACGCGATTTAAACTTTTATATTTGAAAATTATTATTTGAATGAAATCACCTATTAAAGTCTTTTCTAGTCTAGTCTGTTTTCATCTTACTAATAATAAATGTGAAACTTAGAATTTTGAAATGTTTGCTCAGTCACGCAAAAGCATATTTAATATTCCCCATACCATTTGTAACTTCCGCGGTTTAAGACATCATTTAATTAATCCCAATGGTAAATAAGTACCCAATAGTTAATTAAAACAATCTTACTTGAATAGAAAACATGATAATCTTGAAGGTGTGTACGGCAAAGTCGTTCGGAATCCACAGCTCGTGTCGATCAAAGTGACTGTAACAATGAGAAAAATTATATATTTAATAAATTATCCTACGTACGATGCAACGCTGATCAAGTTACTGAACAGAGAATCTGCGGTCAGTACAAGTTAGGTAATATTTATGAATATGAGCTAACTAAGTAAAAATGTATAGTGTTTTTTAACCATAGTGAACCCTGGAGATTGTTTGTGGAAGGGCGCATATCTCGATTACAACCGGGTAGGTGTAAGTCCTCTCTGTGAGAGAGAGTGGACTCTAATCCACCACGCGGGCGCAGTGAGGGTTGGTGAATTTGTCTTCAAAATTTTGGTTCTAGGACATGCCGGTTTCCTGACGATGTTCGCCTTCACAGTTTAGAGGGCAGTGGTGATGAAATAATTAACACAAAGTAAAGCACCTGACAGGGTTTGAATCCACAGCCTACAACTCGTTAGCCGCTACTATTAACATTGGGCGGTCACAGCTATTTTTGTTACAAACCCGAAATCGCGAAAAAAAAAAAAAAAAAACATCTGTTCCCTACATTTGACGAGTTATGCGAACATAAATGTAGGGAACAGCTGATTTTTTTTTTGCGATTTCAGGTTTGGTCCCATAGTAAAAGTTGTTCATAATGATGAGTACAATCATGTGTTTAAATGTCAGTCACTAATTACCAGTCACCCTATAGAATAGAAAGAGACAGAGAGATCGTTTTCATAGTTTATGAGGGTGTCAAAATGAAAATCCAAGATGGTGGATGCGGGAACTCTCACACTTTTGTCATGATTGTGTGTGGTTTCCATGGTTTTTGAGGGTGAAAAAGCTGATAGTGAGGTTTTTTTTTTTTTTTTTGGGTGGGAAATCATCAAATAACTTCTCCCGCTCTGGGTGGAGCAGGAGGGCGTGTCAGACTTTTACTGACTAAAACCCACCCGTGTTCCTTCAGTAGCCATTAAGCCAGGGGCTGTGGTGTCTCTTTCGAACAAACCCGCACCCCTGGCAGGCATCGACCCTTGCGGGTCCCATCACTTTTTGTGCTGACATCTCTTTGAGGCGCGCGTGGAACACAACGCGCCGTCGACTTGGGCTTGGTCCTTA
Organism: Polymixis flavicincta; assembly: GCA_949987655.1. Classification (NCBI taxonomy): domain Eukaryota; kingdom Metazoa; phylum Arthropoda; class Insecta; order Lepidoptera; family Noctuidae; genus Polymixis; species Polymixis flavicincta. The sequence goes on along the minus strand of OX465188.1, from coordinate 22,025,604 downwards.
CCGGACAGCGAGCTACCCATTACTCGCCGTCCGCAAGCCCATGCCTACGGTGGCCGGAAATCGGCCTGGGATTCCCGACGCCCAGGGCGTCTCCGTATCCTGCGGCGGCTGGGGTCGCGAGGGCGCATATGCTGCCTCTCCCTCACGTGCGCCGCCTCCCTCTTCGCGAGCATCACTGCTTCGCTGAAGGAGGTGACGGCTCCCCATGCCCTCTCGCTCCGTACCATGGCCTGGACCAGGGCCGGACGCGAGAGATCGCCGCCGCCGATCGCCTCCACGAGGACACGGCGGTGCTCCGCCCAAGCAGGGCAGACCGCCACCGTGTGCTCCACCGTGTCCTCAGGGCGATCTTCGCAGTGGAAACACCCGGGCGTTTCCTCCCGCCCTATCCGAAACAGGAACCTCCCGAAACAACCGTGTCCGGTGAGGACCTGCGTCAGGCGGAAGGTGAGGACGCCATGCCGCCTCTCAAACCACTCCTCAAAGAGGGGACTTACCGCCGCAATCGTGGCGTGCCCAGCACTGGGTTGCGACAATCGCTCTCTCCATGTCACCATGAGATCCCGCCGGAGCTCTGTCCGCTGTGCCGCGATTTGCTGCGGCAGCGGAGTTACGCCCCGGAGCTGATAGTGAGGTCAAAATGAAAATCCAAGATGTCATATTTATGTGAGCTTCTAAAAACTTATACCTATTAGATTGCTGACACACAGTTTGCGAGCTTCGCGTAAGGAAGATTAAAAAAAAAACATCATGGTTTTTATTATGGTTGATTTCAATGGTTTTAGGGGTTCTGAAGCCAATAGTGAGGTCACAATAAGGTTTGAGTTTTTAGGATAGAGTGACAAAATTACATTAGGTGTTTTTCTTCACGTCTTTTTCTTTAGTTCTTTTATTAATGGGCAGTCGCGCCGGCTCCTCTTGCCCCGCGCCTGCCCCATGCAGTACTGTGTACTATACAAGTGCGACTCACGTGAGCACAGGTCGCAGCACACTGCGGATGTGCCCGAAGGAGGCGCGGCCCACGAGCTCGCGCAGGCACGCCTCAGCAAGTGTTCCTCTTGCCCCGCGCCTGCCCCATGCAGTACTGTGTACTATACAAGTGCGACTCACGTGAGCACAGGTCGCAGCACACTGCGGATGTGCCCGAAGGAGGCGCGGCCCACGAGCTCGCGCAGGCACGCCTCAGCAAGTGTTCCTCTTGCCCCGCGCCTGCCCCATGCAGTACTGTGTACTATACAAGTGCGACTCACGTGAGCACAGGTCGCAGCACACTGCGGATGTGCCCGAAGGAGGCGCGGCCCACGAGCTCGCGCAGGCACGCCTCAGCAAGTGTTCCTCTTGCCCCGCGCCTGCCCCATGCAGTACTGTGTACTATACAAGTGCGACTCACGTGAGCACAGGTCGCAGCACACTGCGGATGTGCCCGAAGGAGGCGCGGCCCACGAGCTCGCGCAGGCACGCCTCAGCAAGTGTTCCTCTTGCCCCGCGCCTGCCCCATGCAGTACTGTGTACTATACAAGTGCGACTCACGTGAGCACAGGTCGCAGCACACTGCGGATGTGCCCGAAGGAGGCGCGGCCCACGAGCTCGCGCAGGCACGCCTCAGCAAGTGTTCCTCTTGCCCCGCGCCTGCCCCATGCAGTACTGTGTACTATACAAGTGCGACTCACGTGAGCACAGGTCGCAGCACACTGCGGATGTGCCCGAAGGAGGCGCGGCCCACGAGCTCGCGCAGGCACGCCTCAGCAAGTGTTCCTCTTGCCCCGCGCCTGCCCCATGCAGTACTGTGTACTATACAAGTGCGACTCACGTGAGCACAGGTCGCAGCACACTGCGGATGTGCCCGAAGGAGGCGCGGCCCACGAGCTCGCGCAGGCACGCCTCAGCAAGTGTTCCTCTTGCCCCGCGCCTGCCCCATGCAGTACTGTGTACTATACAAGTGCGACTCACGTGAGCACAGGTCGCAGCACACTGCGGATGTGCCCGAAGGAGGCGCGGCCCACGAGCTCGCGCAGGCACGCCTCAGCAAGTCGCGCAGGCTCTTCTTCTCCCGCACCTCCCTCCATGCAGAGTACTGTGTCGTATTTCTCGGCAGTCTGAGGACAATAATAAAATGGTTAGGTTTTTTTTTTTTTTTTTTTTTTTGGGTGGGAAATCATCAAATGACTTCTCCTGCTGAGTAGAGCAGGAGGGCGTGTCAGACTTTTACTGACTAAAACCCACCCGTGTTCCCTCAGTAGCCCGTATGCCAGGGGCCGTGGTATCTCTTTCGAACAAACCCGCACCCCTGGCAGGCATCAGCCCTTGCGGACCCCACCAGTGGTTGCTGACATCTTTGACGGCGCGCGTGAGGAACACAACGCGCCATCCCGTCTACCACTTTTCGGCCGCAGAGGATAGGGAGAGCGGCTGACGCTATACCGACACTCCTCTTCCCCTGCGGCCCCACCGCGTCCGCCATCAAACGGTGGCGGCCCCGTCCAGGCCACGGAAGGGAAGAGCGCTGCTCAGAAGCACCGGCGCTCGTCCTCCACCGCAGCCCGCAACCCTCAGCCGCGATGCCTCCCATTCGACATCGCGGCCCACCTCAGTTGCGGTGCACCTCACCGCAACCTACTTTTTGGCCGCTACGTCAATGGCTTGAAGGCAAAAGCCCTGACGAGCGGCCCCACCGTTGGGCTCCTCTTGGCTTCACCGTGGATGGGAGACCACGGTTACTAAGCCCCCCCGCAACGACAATGCGGGAACCCACTCGGGGGGGAAAATGGTTAGGTTACGTTCAAAATCGGATTAATATCACCCTAGTTTTAATTTTAATTGTGGTAAATAATTGAAAGCTAAGTAATTTTATGTATAAAGCCAGAAATAAATGCAACTCTAAAAGATAGCGCAGTGAAATTAACGTATGGAGAAACAAAAGTTGCGAATTTAAATAAAAGTTGTAATTTTTCACGCCAATCTGACTAGCCTTAAAATTTGGAAAATGATACATAATTGCTTTTTTATACACCAGCTATAGGAAGAATACTTATGTATTTGTTGGTGATTCTGACGGTTCATAATTTACCTGCATGTTATAGAGTAGAGATGGTACAATCTTGTCCATATGTTGTGCCTCCCAGATGTTTTCCACCAAGTCATCCGACACTGTTTTTCTAATCACACCCTGTAACAAAAGTGACATTGTACTTTCAATTTCAACTCATCTCACTCCCTCCAAAATAGTGCGCCAAAACATAATAATAAAATGCACGGAAAAATGATCTTTATTGACATCACTATCTATAAATACAATACAGTTAATGCAAAAAACTTTCAAACACAATTTTTCTTAAATTTAGCATGTGCCTTCGAATTTGCCTCTGAAATACATGTAAAAAGTGTGATCTAAACGACATAACATTACGCATTCCATTGTGTTTGTGGGTGTCACGGCCGGACGTACGCAAGTATATTAGTTAACGATAAATCATACAAATTTTGACAGTACTTATGTGTCATTTTACCGAGAAAGTGTAATCGTATGCGTAAGAATGCGTAAAAACGTCGTTAAACTAAGTAAAGTTTAACGACGTTTTTGGGCAGTTGCACTGGAAACCACATAATACTTTTGCTGGGTTTTATGTGTGAGTAACGTACGTGCATTCACGCACGTTCAAATCGAACAGTTTTAAACTCATAATGGCCATCGAGAAAAGCATAAGCCTTGGTCTCCATTGAACCTCTTCTTGAGGTCTTCTTCCAACGGAAAATTTTCACTGTTTCTTATTAATTTCGTTTTTTATCGTTCGTTTATGTCTTTATACATTAAAATTCGTTCTGTTCGTTTTACAGTAGTACGTACCTGCAAGCCTTGTATGCCCGCGAGTCGGATGTTATCTCTTGTCAGCTTATCGATGTGGTTGCTGTGGCACATCGCCGAGAACTTGGAAACGAAGAAGTCGTAGCGGCGGTGGTAAGACGGCGTGTCCTCTTCTATGTTGGCGAAGCGAACGAACTGAGGGAAACAGTAGGGTTTTCTTGATAAGTTAAGAAAAAAGTAGGTACATACAATGTTTAACTGAAATAATGCACATTATGAAAGTAGTTTGTTCAAAATCGTTAAATCTATTACTGACATTTTTAATATAGGTCATTTTTTATCCCAAGAATAATTAAAACTATGTTAGCGCCACACTTCCGTGGTACAGTCAAAACAAACCAAAATGGACGAAGCATCTACTACGCTAGACGCTTTGTTTTTGGTTGGGAAATCATAAAATAACTTCTCCCGCTCTGGGTGGAGCAGGAGGGCGTGTCTGACTTTTACTGACTAAAACCCACCCGTGTTCCCAGTAGCCTGGGTGCCTGGGGCAGCGATATCTCTTTCGAACAACCTGAACATGGCAGGCATCGGCCCTTGCGGACCCCGCCAGTTGGTGCTGACATCTCGTTACGGCGCGCGTGGAACACAACGCGCCGTCGACCTGGGCTTGGTCCTTACCGGACAGCGAGCTACCTATTACTCGCCGTGCGACGCTAGACCCTTAAGTGCATATCACACTATCCAATTTGTAGAAACTCTAAATAGGAACACTCTTATCAGGAAATTGGAAGCTCGTGATCACACTGAACTAAATCGGACAGATGACTCTTATGCGCGAAGTAGAATTACATTAGGATGCAACAATTTAGTTAAAAGTAGTGCAGTCGGGGTCTTCCAACCACACAAAATCGGATCCAACTGTTCTGACTTCGATTACATCTTCCGATTTCCTAATTAGATTGCCTACTAATTGGATAGTGTACAGACTCCAGCACATCAAGCTACCCCAAACTGTACAATTTTCTCAATTGAACATGAACCTTAAGCTTATGGAATAAAGATGAAAATCTATCAAAGAAATTTGTCAGATTGGGGTAGCTTGATGTGCTGGAGTCTCTCTGTACTACGAACTTTATACATGTGCAACTTACAATTTTCTCTCACAATCAGTATAATTAATTGAATAAATAACCAATGTTTTCTATAAAAACGGCGGGAAACCCAATGCACGCCGTTTCTGGTGTAATTCTAGTTGCTAGTTTATGGGTAGTTGGTTTTCAATCACACAACACCAAACTCAATGCATTTATTTTCAGTTAAATCTTTTACAGGCCCTTTGGAACTTTCATTTACAGTGCGTGTGTGTGTGTTCGTGTATGGGGGTGTGTTTGTTTGTGTGTGGGGGTGAGTTGGGGTGTGTTTGTGTGTGTATTCGTTTTACTTACTCAAAGTTTAAAGTAAAGTTAATTTAAGTTACTCACACTTTGCGTGGCCAAGATCTGCAGCTGCGGGTCGGTGGACTCTAGCAGCTTCTGCACCATCTTGAGGAAGCTCTCGACGAACAGGTTGAGGGTCTGCGAGTGACAGGCGACGAGGAGTTGGTCCATCGCCTCCATGGCTATTATTACGAACCTGGATGGAAAGTAATGAAGTTAGCAAAGGTGTAACAACTAACCCATAGTAATACACCATTTTCAAACATATATTAATTAATAGATAAGAGTTAACATTATTCTTTGCGCTAGTAACCAAATACTGGAAAGGTCTGTTCTTGTACCAAGCATGGTGTTTTACCATTCGTTGTGCGTTTATGGGGTTATATTATGATGAAATAAAGTCTTCAGGTTACTCAGAAACTTGTATCTAGTGATGAATCTGGACACTATTTCACCGAAAGTGAACTAAACATCTCAGAAACTTGTAACTAGTGATGAATCTGGACACTATTTCACCGAAAGTGAATTAAACATCTCAGAAACTTGTAACTAGTGATGAATCTGGACACTATTTCACCGAAAGTGAACTAAACATCTCAGAAACTGGGCACGCCACGATTGCGGCGGTAAGTCCCCTCTTTGAGGAGTGGTTTGAGAGGCGGCATGGCGTCCTCACCTTCCGCCTGACGCAGGTCCTCACCGGACACGGTTGTTTCGGGAGGTTCCTGTTTCGGATAGGGCGGGAGGAAACGCCCGGGTGTTTCCACTGCGAAGATCGCCCTGAGGACACGGTGGAGCACACGGTGGCGGTCTGCCCTGCTTGGGCGGAGCACCGCCGTGTCCTCGTGGAGGCGATCGGCGGCGGCGATCTCTCGCGTCCGGCCCTGGTCCAGGCCATGGTACGGAGCGAGAGGGCATGGGGAGCCGTCACCTCCTTCAGCGAAGCAGTGATGCTCGCGAAGAGGGAGGCGGCGCACGTGAGGGAGAGGCAGCATATGCGCCCTCGCGACCCCAGCCGCCGCAGGATACGGAGACGCCCTGGGCGTCGGGAATCCCAGGCCGATTTCCGGCCACCGTAGGCGTGGGCTTGCGGACGGCGAGTAATGGGTAGCTCGCTGTCCGGTAAGGACCAAGCCCAAGTCGACGGCGCGTTGTGTTCCACGCGCGCCTCAAAGAGATGTCAGCACAAAAAGTGATGGGACCCGCAAGGGTCGATGCCTGCCAGGGGTGCGGGTTTGTTCGAAAGAGACACCACAGCCCCTGGCTTAAGGGCTACTGAAGGAACACGGGTGGGTTTTAGTCAGTAAAAGTCTGACACGCCCTCCTGCTCCACCCAGAGCGGGAGAAGTTATTTGATGATTTCCCACCCAAAAAAAAAAAAAAAAAAAAAAAAAACATCTCAGAAACTAGTAACTAGTGATGAATCTGCACACTATTTCACCGAAAGTGAACTAAACATCTCAGAAACTTGTAACTAGTGATGAATCTGGACACTATTTCACCGAAAGTGAATTAAACATCTCAGAAGCTTGTAATTAGTGATGAATCTGCACACTATTTCACCGAAAGTGAACTAAACATCTCAGAAACTAGTAACTAGTGACGAATCTGCACACTATTTCACCGAAAATGAACTAAACATCTCAGAAACTTTTAACTAGTGATGAATCTGGACACTATTTCACCGAAAGTGAATTAAACATCTCAGAAACTTGTAATTAGTGATGAATCTGCACACTATTTCACCGAAAGTGAACTAAACATCTCAGAAACTAGTAACTAGTGACGAATCTGCACACTATTTCACCGAAAATGAACTAAACATCTCAGAAACTTGTAACTAGTGATGAATCTGGACACTATTTCACTGAAAGTGAACTAAACATCTCAGAAACTTGTACCTAGTGATGAATCTGGACACTATTTCGCCGAAAGTGAACTAAACATCTCAGAAACTTGCACCTAGTGATGAATCTGGACACTGTTTCGCCGAAAGTGAACTAAACATCTTTGCAACTTTCACAGTGATTTTAATACAAAGAAGACAGAGTCTCAGTGTGGACAAAGCTTAACATTTACCTACAGCAGTCTACACCATGTAAAAATCAATACACTCTAGGGAAATTTATCTGCGAACGATCTAGATTTATTGTTGACTAAGCACTTTAGACTGGTTAGCATTTAATAGCCGTACTTTTATGCGATTTAAACATTTATTTATTTATATTTATAGCACACCTTAATAGATTTATCCACGGTCATTTTATAAGTCACAATGTATCGTAAAATTGGTACTCAGACCTCCTGCAATTAAGATTTGTGCCATCTTAATGAATTTCGGCAGGCTTTGGTCGAATATATCCTCCGATACCGTAATAATGTGCAGCTCGTGATAAGGGGGCAAAATGGAGCAGGTTAGTCCTAGCTGCGGGCACGTCTAACAGAGCGGGAAGGCAGTGGGCACCTACGCGCCATGAAATTATTATATTTCAGTTATTAATATTATCATTCTTATTCGTGCCAGTGAGTGTGATGTACATTTAAAGTAGATTTTTTATTGCCTAATGGTCCTGCTGCTCATGATCTCGATCACGCCTGATGGAAAGTCAAAGTCAAAGCATTTATTTCGATTAGGCACTTAAAAGGCACTTTTGAACGTCAACATTTACATAAAAATATAATCGATTCTAGTCGCCCCTTCCAAAATGTAGTTTCGTATGGAGAGGAATGGGCAAAAAACTCCAGCGTTACTCTTTTAAAATGTTTTAAGTAGGTACAATATTTTAACTTAGTAGGTACATTCTTTATATAATTATTTGTGTAAACGATGCACCCAGAACAAAATTACCATACCAAAATAGGTAAAAAGAATGCAATTGAAGCAATACAGATAAATTAATTTTATGATTCAAGCAATCTTTTTTTTGTGAATAATCCGGTAGTGTGTGTCGATTGACCCTACTTCCATAATCAGAAAAGGCCTATGGATCCCGGAAGGAATAAATCCGCATACCCTAAATGAGCGTTCTTTTTACTATTTCTAAATGTTGCGCACAGACATTGCGAGGCATGCGCTGCAAATGTTTTTTTTATCTCAGATGCTCGCATCTTTCTAGACGCATTTTAAAAGTATATTCGCTGAATGAGCGACGAATTATTAATAAAAGATAATTTTGTGGATAAATGCAGTTCTCCTTAATCATGAGGAACTCGGTTCTGGAGAGGCAGTTAAGATTAAAATTGATAACATTGTACCAAGTGTCGCACAGTTAAACGAGACAGCTTCTATACGGAAACGATAATGTTCTGATAAGTTAAGAAGAAGATAAGGTTAATGTTATGGAAATATGAAAAACATGGCCGTTCTAAGTGGTTACATAAAAACATGATCAGAAATCGCACGGAGAAGAGGAGACAGGACAACTTTCTTTACGCCATTGTGGTATACACGCCAGGGTTTTTTAGGGAAAAAAACTTTCAAGAAATCTGAATCTATATTTTTCACTTTACCTTGTCTTCTGGTTTGTTTTTTTTTTGTCATTCAATTTAATGCAATCTGTCCTGGCGTGGGACCTTCAGCAAAAGGTAGATGATTTAGCTAACATTTAGTATTACACTTTTAATAGCTTCTTAGTATTTTATTCTTGTACGAACACTTGAAAGCACATTTTGATCTAAAAAAAAAAACTATTGTTCAAGACTTACCCATGTCGTCTTCTATAAATGTCTCTCGAGGCCTTCTGGAACAGGTACTCGCCGATCCTGTCGAGCTTCTCGGGACTCGACAGCGAGTAGAAGGTGAGCTTTTCCATGTTGGATTTGACGAGGCCATCCTGTGGTATGGCGGGGAAGATATTGTCTACTAGCCGCTTGTAGCGCGGCCGGAGGGCGGAGCAGCAGCCGCAGCAGCCTGCAGAGAGAAAGACTGGTTTGAAAACGAGATTTTTGAGAGAGAATTATTAATTCTACACCAAGATTAATTCTACGAGAATTACATAGGTGTAGGAATACATATCTTAATGCAACATGTCTTTTTTTTTTGGAAGAAGTGCACTACCTACTTTATTTAATAAGTAGATCTCTAGCTCAATCTATATTTTAAATGAAGTCATAACTCCTGTTTGGTACTCCTTTTGTACGTGAATGGCCCTTTGGGAGATTATGCCAAAATATTAAGGACCAAAAAACGAGTGCCGTCAATCATTCCGAAGAGTATAGAGTATTTTCCAATTTATTAAAAACTATTCTAATTTGAAGATTGGGACGAAATATGTAACAAAAAATAAAAGTAAATTGATTTATATCCAGTACACAACGCTGACGTCACGATATCACGTGATAAAAAAGTCATCGTAAGGAGCGTTTTGGCGGGAAATTCAATGAAAAATAAATTTGATTTTAATCGTTTTTAATTGAGAAAATGGATATAAATAAATTTATTATTATTTTTCAGTTAAATATATCATCTCAATCGGTAAATTAAAATAGTTTTTGTCAAATACCCTATTGTTTGTGTTTGTTTGAATACATTTACCAGTTACTCATGGTTCGTTCACTGGCTTTAAGAAATCTTAGTACCTACTCATGGGCCAATGTGAATCGGTCAATAGCCAGTTTCTTGTTTTATCAAACGTCATATACCTATACGAGATTCACCACACAATATTTTATTCCTCCTGGGAACGAATTATCTCGATGACACCTCAAAACTGAAGGTTTTTCTAATTTATGCTTTGGTTCATGATTGCTAGGTATCTAGCAACTTGTAAATGTTGATGTTTTCGATATACTAGGTACCTAAATGTTGCTGATTGGATCAGCTTCTTCAACTAAGGTATTACTTAGTACCTACTAGTTTCTCAAGTTCTTTTAAAATATTTTTGCTTCAAGCACATTTTTTTAAACACTAGTTATGAAAGATGTGTGGGCAGTACATTAATTTAACTTGCAGATTATATGTCGTTCAGAAAGGGAATTAAAGAAGTCATATAAATTCGAGCGGGTGTCATCCATCACACACATTTTAATAAATAGAATGCTGAAGTTTAACACGCAGCCTAGATTGCCAGCTTGGAACAGACGCCATTTATATATTATTAACGACTCGAAATTTAAAATAGAGGAATTTCACAAATCATTTTATAATTTCTTAACATCAGACAATATCAATATAACAAAATCTGATAAGCTGAACAATCTTGACACAATTATCAATTCGCAGACAATAAGTGGTCCTTATTGAGTCCTTATCATATCGATACTTACATGTCATGTACACCGTCCTACTGACTATGAAACACGCTCGATGAGCTATCTTTCTCATTGGCATCATTTTGGCATTAATTTATGGCACTATTTTTCTAACACAGCACTATTTATCACATATCACAAATTATGGAGATTCCCAGTCCACTTTTACTTTAGGTAAGTTGCACATCTCTGATTTTGAATCCACTTATGTTATCCTGGTAGGTTTCTGTGTAATTAAGATTTAATTTTTGGACAGTCATAAACAGCTTTTATTGAGAAGCCAATTATACTAGTCAATTTAATTAAGTTTGAATTTATTTGGTCCTTTGATTATCATGGGGTTACTAATCAAACCAAATCCTATGATAAAGTCTTTAGTAAACACTTTTTTATACAAGTACCGAAGCATACTATGAATACCATTCCATTTACCTAGTAAGTACCGTAATTAAATTAAAATGGCTTTTAATTTATTTGAACGGTCTTCTAAGAGAGCATTTGTGCTTTAACGATGAACATTGAAGCTGAACACGTAGTCCAAATAATCACTTGGTGTATGTTTAATGTTTCAGGTAATAATTTACCTAGCAATTTATGTGGCCCTGGTATTTAAATAATATTATTACTTATGGAAAGTTGTTTTAAAGGCCAGCTTTTAAAATAATACGTCTAAATACATCTTCGTATTTTAATAGGTACACTTGATTAATAAGAGGTAGGTACCTACCGATCAATATATTTATTTAGCGTGTTATCGATATTAATGAGGAAAAGTTATTTTTAGGTAACATTATTTATGCATAAGCTCTTATTAATATTATTATCGCTGATACGCACGCAAAACATTTTAATGAAAATATTTTCACATTTACTTTTTATTACAAATTTTCACTTTTCAACCGGACAGTAAGTACCACAGTGGCTAATGTAGTTTATCTTATTTAAAAAATAGTATATTTTTTTAACCCTTTTCCACTTTTATAAAACATGACGTCATCACAACACTTTGTTTACACACCGTTTTTTTTCTAAGTTCTATGAAATTTTTACTACGAGTGTTATCTCATATTTGTTCGTTGGGCGACACAACTGTGTCACACGATATAACATCGAACACTGGGATCATGCTCTGGTGATAACGCTACCGTGATAACAGAGCTAGGGCCGACTTCACACTGATATACAAGATTTTTAATGAAATAAAAAATAAGTTTTCACTGAGACGTCTTCTACGATCAATGGTTTTTACTTCATTGAATATTCTCATGTTACAAGGAAATCTAATTATTATAGATGACCTCTGAAGAGTGGTAGTAAGCAAACACAGGCGCTGCACTCCACATACTCCGCTTAATAAAAGAAACAGCTATTGTGGCTCTTCCTTAACGAAGAAAAATCAAAGAGGTCCAGATTTTGGTAGGTAAGTACTACCCTGCAAAGACTACTAGGTACTCGAATGAACTACGAATCGGGTATATTACTCACGTGAACCAGCAAGGGCTTTCTTCATTCTGACAGTTTATTTTAACAAGTAATTCGTCTTCTGGACAGTATGATCAATGCAGTGGTCAAATTTCAACTATAAAAAGAAAGCGGTAGGGGTTAGCGTGATTACGGGCAGTAATTAGTTAGGTCTCTCTGTATCTGCTATACAGTAACTAGGCTATCGTGTTAACCAGTAACTGGGTTGTGGAGGTCAGACAGGCAGTCGCTCCATGTGAAATACCGGTAGGTATATAGGTGGCGGTTAGAACGAAAGCCGCAGACGATATGTATTTGCTACATGCAGGCTTTGATATGACTGCCTTCGTTTTGGTAATCAGTGGGCAACTATGAAAACAGTGAAATAATTTTGTAAAAGAGAGCCCGCACCCTAATTGCGTAACGCACGATTAATCATAATCTGTGTGGTGCCGGACGTAAAAGAATAGCACCATCCTATTTCTTCCAGTGGGTGTCGTAGAAGGTGACTAAGGGACTTACTAGAAAATGGGCAGCAGCGTTCTCTATGCATTTTACCACCATACTGCGATCGCCAACCCGCCTGCCAAGCTTGGCGATTATGGCAAAACCCCCCTTTTGGGGGAGGCCTACGTCCAGCAGTGGACGTCTTTCGGCTGAAATGATGAATCATAATCTGTTTCGTTTTGAAACAGATTGCTAAACCATTGCTTCATATGTTCGAAAAATGTGTCTGCTCAACAACGTTAATAATGCAATGAATATTGTTGAACTGTCAAATTGAAACGGATTATGATTAATCGTGAGTTACGCAATTAGGGTGCCGGTTTCTAACTGCCATGTTCAAAACGGTACGCCGAAAAGTTATGTAAATAGACTTTTAGACAATTATAGAATGCCAAAGATGTTCTAAACTCATAATTACAATTAACTGTGAAGTTATTCCCTACCAATATTATAAATGCGAAAGTAACTGTATCCGTCTGTCTGTTACGCTTTCACGCCTAAGATCGATCGTCAAGAAATTTGGCCGAGATTATACCCTGGGATATGGAGGAGATACGCTACTTTTTTACACGATAACAGACTTCACGATAGCGGGGTCGCGAGCAAAAGCTAGTTAAATTATAAGTTCAGAAAATCTGTTTTTTAAATCTTCATTATCTTCATCGATCGGTACCATCACGTCTTTGAGGTTTCATCAGCTAATTTAATTTGACCCTGTACCTAAATACCTACCTGAGGGGTTCGTGGTTAAGTCATAACAGCTGACAGATCGATCGATAAGGTTAAGCTACGCTTGCCGCGGTTGGTTTAGGGATTGGTCACCATCTATACATTTCGACACCCCTAACCTGACCGTGGACACTAACAGTTGAGCTGGTCCAAAAATTTAAGGTTGCTCAGCGCGCTAAGGAGCGGGCTATGTTCGGAGTTTCTTTGAAGGATAAAATCAGGAATTTAATTATCCGGAAAAGAATCGAAGTCACTTCAGCTTGCAGGGTAAGCAAGCTGAAGTGGCAGTGGGCTGGTCATGTTTGTCGAAGGACCGATGGACGGTGGAGCAGACGAATCCTGGAGTGGAGACCGCGTATAGGCAAGCGTAGTGTGATAAGGCCCCCAGCTAGATGGATCGACGACCTTAAAAAGGTGGCTGGGACAGACTGGATGCGAAAGGCGGAGGATAGAGTATTGTGGCACAACCTATGTCCAGCAGTGGACTGCGATAGGCTGACTTGATCTTAAAAGACCTGCTAAATAAATAGCATAATCCCGCAACTTTTCAATACATCGGACAGAAATCACGCGGTAGCATGGCCTTGCACAGCTTGAGTCAGAAAGCTACAGTACCTAAAGGGATGTCCACAAGTACAAAGTGCAACAGTTAACACTAATGGGTGACTGATAACTGTATCAGTTTTTGTCAGTCTATCTTAGTAGGATAAGTTGGACAGTTGGACACCATCTTTACCTCTTGACAAATAATTGTGGCAGATATTTGAAGTAAGACTAGATGGCTCATGATGAGAAACATTATCAATAATAATAGCCAATATAATCCATCTAGATCTCCCCCCCGAGTGGGTTCCCGCATTGTCGTTGCGGGGGGGCTTAGTAACCGTGGTCTCCCACCCACGGTGAAGCCAAGAGGAACCCAAAGGTGGGGCCGCTCGTCAGGGCTTTTGCCTCAAAGCCGACGACGTAGCGGCCAAAAAGTAGGTTGCGGTGAGGTGCACCGCAACTGAGGTTGGCCGCGATGTCGAATGGGAGGCATCGCGGCTGAGGGTTACGGGCTGCGGTAGAGGAGGAGTGCCGGTGCTTCTGAGCAGCGCTCTTCCCTTCCGTGGCCTGGACGGGGCCGCCACCGTTTGATGGCGGACGCGGTGGGGCCGCAGGGGAAGAGGAGTGTCGGTATAGCGTTAGCCGCTCTCCCTATCCTCTGCGGCCGAAAAGTGGTAGACGGGACGGCGCGTTGTGCTCCTCACGCGCGCCGTCAAAGATGTCAGCAACCACTGGTGGGGTCCGCAAGTGCCGATGCCTGCCAGGGGTGCGGGTTTGTTCGAAAGAGATACCACGGCCCCTGGCATACGGGCTACTGAGGGAACACGGGTGGGTTTTAGTCAGTAAAAGTCTGACACGCCCTCCTGCTCTACTCAGCAGGAGAAGTCATTTGATGATTTCCCACCCAAAAAAAAAAAAAAAAATCCATGTAGATCTAATGAGGTAAGTTTATTTTAGCGAACCTCTTAATACCTATGTACGTAACTAATTGGCATTAAAATGTCCATGTGCCCAAAAATATCGTTATTGTTATTTAGTCAAACTGTATTTTAGATTTTAATCGCAAAATAAAAGCCCGCGATACTATCTAATTCGGTTAGGATAGGAGTAATGATTTTCTACAGGTGAAAACAACATTTAATCATATAGGAAATAATGTACCAAATAAGCATTTAGATACCTATATTGGTTTGTTTTGTCTAGACTTTGGATTTAGTATTAGGTCATCATATCGTGAGACATCTGCATCGTCGCTAAGACGGATCTTTTCAACTTTGTAGCGTATAACAATTTTGACATTACCAGCTGTATGCACTTTGACGGTACCTAATATTGGCACTGAACACGTTCAATTTCTATTCATTCTGTGATATTATATGAAACTCATTAAAATAATACACCACAAGCCAGTTATCTCGGGGCGTTCCCATTAAAGGTGCATTTCCGGTCATCGAAAACGTTTCCACTTCCTAAGACGGATCGGCACGTACTTAGCCTACCTATAAGATGAAGTTTGTTTTGGCTATTAATATAGGGCGCATTAAGATGACGGAGAAAAATGTAGGTAGGAAGGATACCAATTAGGAAAAAAATATGCATGCGAACAACGCCTTAGAATTTAAGAAATAAATTAATCATTTTTCTTGGTAGGCGCAGAGTTTATAGGACAAAATTATGTAAATATGTACGCTAAGTAAATATTGACCGAACCCTTTAATATTTGAAAATAACTTGCATCAGCCGTTAAAAACAGGGATTTTGCCAACAAATATTATTTTGGAAGTTCTGAAAAATTGTCCTTCCTTCCATCTCAAAAAATTTCAAGCACCACAAGGACCAATTATTAAATTGTTATAAATTGCCGATATGAACACAATATTCGAAAACCACTACAACATTTGCTTACACCATAACAATTTAAGTAAAGCATAACAACTTTGAACTATACACCACTTTGAACTTTAAACCAGTCACAAACACCAGGGCCACATCACCGAAATGATGTTCTGTGAAACAAACCTATTGATTTTAAACGTATAATAATTATCGGCACGAATCGGCAGTGCACGGCGCTCGGGTTGCGGGCTCAGAACCGACTAGCTAAATATAAAACATTGCCCACTCACCGAAAATAGATTGTCCGCTGGAAAGGGATGACCTAAAGGGTGACATGTGACATATTTGTAGTTTGTTGATCTTTTTCTATACATAGAATATCATAAGCACGTGTAGGGACATAGCTTTCATTCTTTCGGGACTAGAGAACCAAGTATGAACTTGAAACTTATTAAGGAAACGAAGGACCAATTTATTATAGGCGTCTAGAATAACATTAATTTAATTGTAATCAAGCTAAGACTTCCTGTGCATTCATGATGATGTCACATTCTTGCATATCTTAGTTTTACAGCTGTTATAACAACCGTCATGACAGAATTCTAGAAGTAAGTAGGTATGCCTCTCGGCCCCAGATCTAAGGGGGGGCAAACCGGGCCGGGGGGCTGTTTTAGGGAGCGCCAAAATCATAATTTAGTATGATTCAACCGCATCCGGTTAGACTGGAAGCTGACCCCAACATAGTTGGGCATACGGAAGCCTGATTGGCTCACCGTCGACTTGTAAGAAAAGGGCGCCACACAGGCCCACACCAAATTAATTTATCTGGAGAGAGGGGCGCCACTATGAAGTTTCTGCCCCGGTTCGAAAAAATCGTAGTATTAGCCTATAACGTTTGAGGGTTGCCATCGATTTCCCTGGGATTCCTTCATCAGATCCTGACTTGGTGCCAATAGGACCACCTCAGAAGTATACTCTATCAAATAAAATATAATTTTGAGAATCGGTGCACAAATTGGGGAGAAATCGGTGAAAATACATTTTTTTTTAAATAAATTCAGTCGAACATATATTATAACCGCCTCCAAATAGACCTTTGCCTTACATAGAAATTAAGTACAGGCGTTACATGGGTGTACTATACGATTCTGTCTACCACTATTGAAAATGCAGGCGTGGTGTTATGAAGAATAAAGGCTACTTCAGACCGGCGCGACGCCGCACTTGTAGAACAATTTCCATGAAGTTTTCACAGAAATTGTTCTACGAGTCGCATCGCGCCTGTGTGAAGAAGCCTTAATCAAACCTATAGTTGATTTATACACAATTCCGCAGACAAGTTGTTGGCAGATAGACAAAGATACTCCTACACATTAAATACCCCAAATCATATGATCGAATAATGCCAAAAATGGCTTCATGAAGTGTTACATTCTTCTCTGTTGACTTGGTAACCTTAATTAAAGAGTCATCATCATCACCATCATCATTTCAGCCGAAAGATGTCCACTGCTGGACATAGGCCTCCCCCATGCTCCTCCACTTCTCCAATTAAAGAGTAACATAACATAATATCACACCTGTATTCCCAAAAGATTAGGCAGAGGTGTATATGCTACAGCCAGATTTCGCTAGATGTGTGTTATGTTATTTTATGCATAGTAAATGTGATATATCTAGCAGTGGACGTCTTTCGGCAGAAATTATGATAATAATCACATTTTCAACACAAATATTTAATTGATATTCGGGTTTCACATTTTCTTATCTTGTAAGAAATTATTGTAATTAAAATAATCATGTGTTTATTTATCTACAGTATAAAATTAACATTTCTTATGAATTAATTATCTAAATAATATTATGATACAATTCTTGGAAGATCAAATTGTTTTCTTGATATGAAGAATAAATGAGTTACCAAGAATTAAAGCAATGAAAAACAGTTTTATTTGAAAAAGTGTTTATTCCAAAGTTGTAGTTAGGTTACAGTCTAATGTTTTCTCTTTTCGTCTCTAGCATCCCTACTGGACTTGGATCGTTCATAGTCATCATACTTTCGAGACATTCCACGGCCACGCTTGTCATCCATCCTGCTTCGTTCACGAGACCGGTCCATCTCCCTGTCCCTTGAACGAGACTTGTGCCTTTTACTACTACTACTAGAATAACTCTTACGTTCATATGGGGAACGAGATCTCCGATCCTTCTTTGATTTATGGTTGCTATGGTACTTGGAAGACAAAGGAGGAGTTTTTGGTGACTTGTCTTTCTTAGAATCTCTTCTATTACTCTCTTTAGATGTTGATGCAGTGGGTGACTCAACTTTTTTCTCTTCTGCTTTGTTATCTCGTTCTTTTTGAGCTTGTATATGCTTGTTAGCCTGGTAAACTTTCCGTAACATGTCAACTTTGCACTCCAATTCCTCAGGGTTGACTTTAGTTCTCTTGTACAGCTGCAGAATGCGAACTGAGACCTCTCTAATATCTTCTTCTGGTACTTTGAATAACAGGAACCAGTGCGGGTTGTTTGGTAGAGGCAGACCAATCCTGCGTGCTGTTAGATAAATGCAAGCACAAGCGATGGTCTCTGGTGGGAACCTCATGAAGACATCAGTCCTTAGGGCATCATTCATGTAGTTCCATGCCATTTGCATTAGCTGACGGTTCTTCTCATACTGCAGCAGCTGAAGATACACCACAATAAGCTTGTGTGGGTGCTTCACATGCACACAGAACCCTAATTCCTTCAGAATTCTTCGCTCAGCCTTAATAACTTGGTTCTTTAATTCAATGTAGTTTTGATCCACGATGAGCGGAGCAATATTCTTCTGAGCCCTCACTTGTTTGATGTGATGGAAAACATTGATCACGTCCCTTATTCTACACGGTTTTTCTTCAACCTTAGATGCTAAATAAATGCTGCCCATAGCCATAGTTTCCATGGGATATCGTACAAATGATTTAGAGTAGTAGAACCGCTGGAGGTAGATTTGTCCGGTCGCCATAGCGACTTGGGGCAGCTTGAGCAGGATTCCAGCGGTTTGTATCATCTCACATCCTAGAATACGGAGGTCAGTCTCAGTTTCGATGTCAAGGCCGTCAGTCTGTGAGGGCGTTTCCTTGAAGACATTTTCGGGCAAAAGGCAGTTGTATAACGTTAAAACAATCTTCCCATAGGTTTTTTGAGCCTTTGCAGGCGTTGTCGTTGCCGTTTTGGCCAGATTTTGCACTGTTGTAGCCGTCATTTTGGTAGTTTTGAACCTTTCACTTGTAGACCAGTTTTGGTATGAAATTTCTTGTAATGGTGAACCAAATCACATTTCTAGCACATTGTATCACATTTACACACAGTTTAATTGATAACCTGAGGGAAATTTACTACAAAACGTAGGGAAAAACGCCATGAAAACACGCTAATATTGGTGACAAGCTAAGGAGCAAGATGGCGCCACCCAATGTAACATATGTCAAACTCCAATTTAGTAAACAAAATTCTCAAAGATCTGCCGTAAAACATGCAAATAATTAAAATAGGACATACCTGCCATTATTTCCTTTTACCTTATATGTTAAGGAATTTACTACAAAATAGCTTTCTAGCTAAAATCTAGGATACAAGACCAAGTCTCTGAGTCATTAGATCGATTTTTTTGTGTCGCGTTCCAGTTTTGCCAGAGGCCCAGAGACAAAGTTTGTTTACGAGTTAGTTTATTGTGTTTTGGGAGAAGATATTTTTTACAAATTAAAGAAACTTGTAGGTATATAGATCTAAATATAAATTAATCAGTTGTTCCTGGTTATAACATTTTTAATACGAAGATTTAAAAGTAAGTATTAAATATTTTTCATAAAACTTTAACGTGTCTACTCTTTGGAATTCGTAACACAACCCGAAATGCTTGGCAGCGTGAAGTTTGCGAACTTTGCGCCCTTGGCGGCAATTACAAGCAGGTAATCAATAATGCAAATGGCAATAACAAAAGACCAATCTTAAACGTGCGACAACAACACTTAATTAAATTATATTGAACTTTGGCTAGGTGCTACGTATAATATTGATTTGAAAAAAAAAAATACTTACAGCCTGGATCAGTACATTTTTGAACGAACGAATCCAGAAAATCATGACCCTCCCCAGCTTCAAAACAACATTTTACGAACGACATTTTATAAATGATATAAATTCAACATGTATATTAACTATTTAACAGGAAAAATATAACAAACAGTGTAAAATTTATAACTCCATTAATATGAATAAGTACTAAGTCAACACGGCACAAATAGGTAGGTTTGTAACAAACACTTTTAGACAGTAAATAACAGGGATCAAGACAAAAATATTTTTAGCTCTTCACCAACACATTATTATTATAAAAATAAATGTATTCATAGAACTATTACTCAAAAATATTATATTGCTCTATATTTTAACGATGAAATTGACTAGAAATAAGAAAAATTGGGTCAACAATGTCACATTTCGGAAGCTAGGTGATTTCTTTTTTCATCTAAACTGAATGTCAATTCGATCATAATAACATGCTATGCGACGGATTTACAATGTTCCGAATTCCTGTCACGTCCCTAGTATCGGGGGTCTCACCAAGTTTGTAGGATAATGCGCGGGAACAATAATTACATCCAAGTTTCGTGAAAAATAACACAAGAGGCGCTAGTAGTATGTTAACGATTACATCTACTTGACACTACATGTCGCTGATCTTATAGTATGACTATTTGACAACAGATGGCATAGCATTGCATATTTATTAAAAAATGGATTCTCGTATGATTCGTGTAGTCCGCGATATCCGTATAGTGAGAAGAAGTAGGTGTACCTAAATTAGAAGTACTACACCTAAACCATTTCGTGTTTATGGTACAACAGAACTGTCCTTAGCCCCTAACCCGTACCTACTTATCTTAGATCTAAAATGATACAGAGCATCTAGCTGTGGTCAATAATGTAATATTTTATGTTCTAATCAGGTATTAGTGGACACGAGGTGGGTGGAGCAGTAACAATACAACAGCGGGTGCGTGTTGCCTTATCTACCAGGTACAGTCAAGGAGTCGAGTGCTACTGGGCTACACCTATATTCAGTCACAGTTTTGGAAATCCGATGACGTCTCTATAAATCAGTTTTATGGTACTATTATAGCAAAACCCCCCTTTTGGGGGAAGCCTATGTCCAGCAGTGGACGTCTTTCGGCTGAAATGATGATGATAGTGCTTAGGTCGATTGATATCCTTCAAAGTGGTTGAATGAGGGTGTTTTTGAATATTCAAGACACCAGTTGGCGCTACTTTGACAAGAGGTGTTCGAGTTCGACAAAGAACTTAAAATATTTGATTTCATTCGTTTCATTCATTCGTTCACCATTCAGTCTGCTTTACAGCTGCCCGGACCTGACGTCTCAGTGCTGCCAGAAAACCCTAATTAAATTGCATGATGTTGAATGTTTATTTTATGTATTTGATTGGCCTCAGTAATACCTTATTGGGACTTGTAATTATTAAGAATTCTGTTCTGAGATCGAGGAGTTGTTAGGTTTGTCCCATTAGAACATTTTCAAAGGCAGCGCGGTGGTATTCGATCCCGGTGAACGGCTCATGCCCTAGTACATGGGACTAAAATATATATGGCAAAACTCGGGTGTGCTATTCGTCTTTCTACCACTTGCTTCGGGGAATAGGTACCTACAGCAGGCTTAGCACGAGAACCGTAGACAAACGATTTGTCGTCGGAAGAGTAGACAAAAATGACGTTACCGTTTAAACAGTTGTCAGTTTTGTACCGAGAAATGTAGACAAGCGATATCTATTCTACTGAAGAGTAGAAATATAAAGTGTCATACAATGTTATGGTGGTACCTATGTAACTTAAGAAATAAAATATGCTACATGATCGAACACAAAAATTGGTTTCGAAAAAGCTTTGCATGCAACTGTACCCTATGTTATCCGTTGCGTTTAATAGGAAAGCCTTGTTATTCTCATTATATGCTTCATGTAGCGTCTGTATACGACACGCTTTTAGAAAGTGCACACAGAACACACTGTAAATATTATATTTTATTAAGTACTTAGAAATTAGTGTTAAGAAATGGTTGCTCAGTGCAACAGATGCGTCGTTGTCGTCATTTTGGCTTATTATGCGAAGTAAATACAGACGCCAGCACATCAAGCTACCCCAAACTGTAAAATTTTACCAATGGAACATGAAGCTTAAACTAATGATATAAAGTTGAAAATCTATCAAAGAATTTTGACAGATGGGGGTAGCTTGATGTGCTGGCGTCTGTACAATACGACACCCTTTAACAAAATATGTGATGTTTTCATAAATTTATAATTAGCGGTTGACTTTGACCTCATAATACTACGTATCCTTTCAAGGGGTGAAAGTACTCATGAATAATGACAACTTTTGCTATGGAGCCCCATAACTCTGAAACTTTGAAATCCGAGCCTGTTTCATGCGTTTTTGCGATATTTCTGTAAAAGTTGTTCCGATTTCAAAGTCAGCCGTTCTGTATTTACTTTCAAATAAGGTAGGCAGGGTACGTAATTATTTTGTAGTTATGAAAGAAATTTATTTCTTCTTCAAAATCAAAATCAAAATATTTTATTTCACATTAACCTGCATGGGCACTTATGAAACGTCAGAAGTTAAGTGC
This sequence comes from Polymixis flavicincta, assembly GCA_949987655.1. Classification (NCBI taxonomy): domain Eukaryota; kingdom Metazoa; phylum Arthropoda; class Insecta; order Lepidoptera; family Noctuidae; genus Polymixis; species Polymixis flavicincta. Next base: position 22,003,348 of record OX465188.1, on the reverse strand, counting down.
ACGGTTCCAAATTGTTGTTTCCTATGGAGAAGAGCCGGCAAGAAACTCCACGGTTACTCTTTAAAAAAATTATTGGCTTTGACAATGTCTCCAAATTACAGAGATAAAATGTATGGGAGGACAGTGCAGGCCTGTCAATAAGTACCAGGTACTTAGACGAATACAGAATAGAATATCGTCTACAAATCTACAGTTTGTATCTAAGGCCTACAACGTTCTCTCATTCACAATATGTAAAATAATCTACATAAATAAAATGAACCTATTTAAACATAGTGACATGATTTCCATGACAATCACTAAAAATAGTCGATATTAAAATTGATGTATAAATGTCAATTAATGACGAGAATATGTCAGCATTGTAAAAATAAAAAGATTAAAAAAGAACATTATATTTGAGAGCAGTTAATAGACTTTCACATAGTTTTGCTGTTAATGAGGTACCAGAGCTACATGTGCAGAAGGAATTAATGCCAAACTTCCCTGTCATCAACGTAGTCTTTTATCTTATAACATGCTTTTTTTGATAAGGACACATTTGATGTGTGCTTCGAGATCGATTGATCGAACTCGAGCTTCATATTTTGAGTGTTCAGAAGTCGTTAAGCTGTTAGGTACATAATTGGCTGTTCGGTACAGAATTGGCTGTTCGGTAGTCTGAGTTTGGTAGTAGCTGAATGACTGTCCTCTCTGACCTAATAACACTTTATATAATTGGTTCCCAAAGCTGACTGGTTCGCGACCCACCTAACAAAAACTTTCAAAACCTGGCTGTCATGGGGGAAGAAAGTAGCTAACTATTTGAATGAAGGAATGTTAAAATATGAAAAGAAAAATCAGTTACAATTGAAAATTGTAATAGATAGGTACTTAATTAGTACAAGGAGTACTTACTCTTTCATTGAAAAGTATGTTTTGGTTTCCTACTTTTTGTCACAATAGCTTTAGCATCAACTTCAATTTTAGGCAACAGACAAGGATAGTTGTCAGCAATTGAGAGTCAGAATTTCGTTATCTGCTTGTGATCGAAACTGTTTTTAAGTGATGTATCTTCCGATAAATCAATGAGTTATTTACTTGATATCGTCCTATGTTTCAAGGCTCACCCAAGGTTTGGGAAATGCTCCTATATTATTTTTTATAAAAGAGTTATCGTGGAGTCCAGGCTCTTCTCGATAGGAACCGTACGCCTAGCTTTTTTTGAGGGTCGGAAATCATCAAATAACTTCTCCCGCTCTGGGTGGAGCAGGAGGGCGTGACAGACTTTTACTGACTAAATCCCACCCGTGTTCCCTAAGTTTCCTGTGTGCCTTTCGGACAACCCGCACCTCTGGCAGGTACGTCCAGCTTCTGACGTTTTATAAGTGTCCATGTAGGTTTATTGATAAATACAATATTTTGAATTTAACATAGGTATGGCGGAGCAACGATCTAGGCATGGTGGCTGGTAGTAGGTGGATAGAACTGGCGTGCGATTACAAGAGCTCATCCTCCGAAGTTGACCGCTATTAATGATGGTCACTAACCTAACCTAATCTGTAGTTCTATGAACCACACCACACGACACAACGTATGGTGTGGGACTTTGCGTTTATATCTATATAAGGAAATAATGGTAAAAAGCATCCAAGATGTCTCATCTATATTTGAACAAAACAGTCATAGTTCGCAGAATTTCTTCTTAATAACTTTATGATGCTCGGGTGCTGGTCGGTAAGAACTGGTGGAACCTATTGAAACCTCAAAATATGTAGTAATTGCTTTTGTCCGCAGCTCCGTCTGCGTGGATATATAGTCTCCTATGTCCTTCTCCATATCCCAGGCTATATCTCTGCCTTGCATGACGATCGGTTCAGTGGTTTAGGTGTGAAGGCGTAACAGACAGACAGAGTTACTTTCCCATTTTATAATATTGGTAGGGATCAGGGAGGTATTTGCTACTAGATCAGGAAAAAAAAATCTAGCACGTGATCAGGGGCCTTAGTCTGCTATTTTTATAAATTCGTCATTCCAACACGATCCCATTATCATTTTGCTAAAAGTTCGTAATCTGCTAAATTCATAATGGTCGATCAGTGGTCGGTCACTGGTCTCGTAATAGAATTGTGTTATAATGGCGTTGTCGTATTGCCATTATTATAAAACCCGTTAGAAGAAATTATTTTCGAAAAAATACTACTAAATTTGAACATTTATTCATGCCAGATTTCATTTATATTGTTACGAGCTAGGGGTTCGTGACAATTAAAAACTGCCGATATGAATTACCAAAAATAACACTTTAATTAAACTCACTAATAACACAACACAATTGCACAATTAATCACTCTTAAGTCGCACTTGAAGATCGCTTTAGATGTTCTCGCATATATCGCTTCCAATAAACTACCCCGAGACGCGCTCCGTTCCCGCTTATATAGGGCCCTCGGATAGTTCCAGAACCTTCTACCGTAGAAGCATCTAGAATGTTCGAGTACATATCGGCCCTGACCGAACACATGTCGATAGTTCCAGAAAGTTCTAGCATCGAACTTTCTAGAAAGCTCTTGACCATTAGTTCCGCTATTCGATACGAGATGGCGCTAGTGGCAACCAAACATTAATCGTGCCGCGCAACACTGCCCCCTCCTAAGAAATGCTCGTCCCGAGCATTATCGGCCCCATAATAACGCGCTAGTCGATCCACGTGGACTATCTTAGGGGTACCTCTTGCACCTTTCTGTATCCGGTAGGTAACGTCATTGATCTTTGTCACAATCCGGTACGGTCCGTCCCAGTTAGCTTGAAGCTTAGGAGATTTCCCTTTGCTGCGGACGGGATTGTGCAACCACACTAGTGAACCTTCGTCAAACCCTTTATTGTTCATTTTGCGGTCATAACGGGTTTTCATCTTTTCAGACATTTGCTGGCCTGAGTGTCTGACGTGCTCATAAATGTCATTCATCTTGTTCCGCAAGTCACTCGCATAATCGGTTATACTGCGTGGGGCATCAGGTGGTATTCCGGTGATCAGGTCTGCAGGTAGCCGTAATTCCCTTCCAAAGTTTGCGAAAGCTGGTGTCACCGATGTGCTTTCGTGAACAGCGCTTCGATATGACAACAAAAACGGTTGTATGTGCTTGTCCCAATCTCGTTGCCGATTTTCCACAACTTTGGCTAGGTACCTCTCTAATGTCTGATTGAATCGTTCCACCATTCCATCCGATTGTGGGTGGTAAGAAGTTGTTCTTGTTTTATGAGTACCCATAACTCGACAAGTTTCCTGGAATATTTGGGACTCAAAATTCCTTCCTTGATCACTGTGAATCTCTAAAGGTACTCCAAAACGACAGAAGACTTCATGAACTAATTTATCGGCAACTGTTGAAGCTTCTTGATTTGGAATGGCGAAGACTTCCGGCCACTTAGTGAAGTAATCCATCACAACCATGAAATACTTGTTACCACTTTCACTTTCCGGAAACGGCCCCGCAACGTCAAGGGCTATCCTCTCCCATGGTGCACCAACATTGTACAATTTCAATGCACCTCTGCTACGCGTCTGAGGTCCCTTTACAGCTGCACAACTTGTACATTTGCGACACCAGTCCTCGACATCGTCCCGACAGTGGACCCAGTAAAACCGTTCTCGTATCTTCAGTAGAGTCCGTTTTACTCCCAGGTGACCTCCTGAACAACCATTATGGTACAGCTGCAGAACATCCGGTACTTGTGATTTAGGGACAACCATTTGCAAGTGACAGCTGTTTCCCCGAGCATTTTCCCATTTACGGCACAGGACTCCATCCTGAATCACCAAGCTGTCCCATTGGGCCCAATAGCTCTTTGTGATCGAACTCATTGCTGAGACGTCGCTCCACTTGGGCTTAGGAGCTTTGGCCTTCATCCACTCCAGAATCGGCTTGATGTCCGAATCTTCCTGCTGTGCACTTTGTAGGCTTTCCTTCCACTCGTTGCTGAGGTCTGTCCTGAGCATCCTCACAGGTACCACTTCCTTACTCTCTTGTCTAGTACAGTGCTTGCAGTCTTCAGGACAAGGTCTTCTTGACAATGCATCGGCGTTGCCATGAGATTTCCCGCTGCGATGTTCGACCACAAAGTCGTATTCCTGCAGTAGCTCAATCCATCTCGCAACTTGTCCTTCTGGATTTTTGAACTGTAATAGCCATTTCAGTGCAGCATGGTCGGTTCGTAAGTGGAATTTCCGACCCAGAAGATATTTGCTAAAATGCTGCAATGACTTTACCATAGCAAGCAATTCCCGTCTCGTGACACAATAGTTCCTCTCCGGCTTTGACAACGACTTGCTGAAGTACGCTATCACAACCTCTTGATCACCATTCCGTTGAGACAACACACCACCAAGTCCTATGTCACTTGCGTCTGTGTCAACTATAAATTCCTTGCCTGCATCAGGGTACCCCAAAATAGGTGTTTTGCATAGTCGGTCCTTTAACTCCTGGAATGCGATATCGCAACTTTCATCCCAGCAGAAATGTTGCTTCTCTTCGGTTAGCTTATGCAGGGGTTTGGCAATATCCGCAAAGTTCTTAACAAATCGCCGATAATAAGAGCACAACCCCAAAAACGCTCTGACCTGCGTCTTGTCTTTTGGAACTGGCCAATCCTTGACAGCGGCGATTTTTTCTGGATCCGTGCGGATACCTTCTTCCGACACCACATATCCCAAAAAGCTAACTTGCCGTTTGAATAGTGAACATTTCTTCGGACTCAACTTGAGGTTGGCACTCTGGATCTTCATGAGCACGCGTTCCAGGTTTTGAAGATGTTCTTCAAACGTACGGCCTACGATGATTATGTCATCCAAGTAGACCAGACAGGCATCTCCAATCAACTTAGTTAGTACAAGTTCCATCAACCTTTCAAACGTTGCCGGAGCGTTGCACAATCCAAACGGCATAACTTTAAATTGCCACAGACCCTTTCCTGTCGAGAATGCTGTTTTCTCCTTGTCCTTGGGGTCAATTTCAACTTGCCAGTAGCCACTTTTCAGGTCCAGCGTGCTAAACCACTTTACTCCAGTAAGCATGTCCAAAGTGTCATCAATTCTTGGCAAAGGGTAGCTGTCCTTCTTCGTAACGTCATTCAGACGACGATAGTCAACACAAAACCGCATGCTGCCGTCCTTCTTCCTTACCAGCACTACCGGTGAACACCATGGACTAGATGAAGGTTCAATAACACCATCCTTCACCATTCCCTCAATCATGGTTTCTACTTCCTTTTCACGCGCTACCGGCAATCTCCTTGGCCGCTGACGGATAGGCAACTCTTCTCCTGTATTTATTTTGTGTTGAACTAAGCCAGTCTTCCCAATGTCACTATCGTTTAGGGAGAAAACTTCGGCGTACTTCAGTAACATCTTTTTCGCCTTGGCCATTTCATTATGAGACAGAGCGCTGCGACACTCTTCTAAAAGTGTGGTCACTCTCGTTTGTGCATCCTTGCTGGGGGTCCTAGTCGATAGGCATTTGCATTGACGCAGCCAATCCACTTCCTCGCAAGTACCAATCAGTGTGCCTTTTTCAATAGTCTGTTGTTGATCACAAAGATTCAGCACACGTATCCCTGAGATGTCGGTGGCTCTGACCAAAGTTCGTGCCACTTTCCATGGAAGGTCATTGTCTACCCTTTCCACGAGTACACAACGATGAGTTTGCCCAGGATTCCGAGGAAGACTAACCGGCACAATCGTTTCTGATCTCGGAGGAAGAACAATTTCCTTAAGGCTGTACACATTCCCTGATAACGCCCCTTCCATAAAAAGTTCCTCTCGTCCACATTTCATAACTCCTTGCTTGACGTCAATCTCGCAAAAATTCTTCCTCATAAAGTCAAGACCCAGGATGCAATCGTCCATTATATCAGCCACGATGACATTATGCAGGTAGGTCCTGTTGCCTAGCTTCAACTCCATCTCCTTCTCTCCACGGACGGGTATGCGCTGACCGGTGGCTGTCACCAAATTAATGCGTTCCCGGTTGTATGCGGAGTCCCCAAGGAGCCGACTCATAACTTTGGAACTGACGACCGTACGAGAGGCTCCCGTGTCTATGGTCAGCTTACAAGGCATTCCGTTGACCTCGCCCTTGATGATTAAGGTGTTCCCGTCATGGGTTTGTGTGATCGAAATCCTTGGGGCTCTTTGAACATCAGCCAGCACCCGCCCCGCAGTCCTGGCTATTACTCGTTTCCCTGCTGCTGCTGGGTAGTGCTGTTAGCCGCGCTACCCTCTGGAGACCGGCCATCTTCCCTTTCTGCAGTTCGCTTAGGGCAACTGGATCGAAGGTGGCCCCTTTCCCCACAGCCGTAGCACCTAGGGCTGTATCCTTTACGATCGCGAACTGTAGCCGCTACAACCTCCCTGACGCGATGGGAACGATGATCCTGCCGCACAGCTTCCACCTCCAGTGCATGGGCCAAGGCGTCCTTAAGCGTCCCGTGGTGACCGAGTCTCACAGCAGCTCTAACTTCAAGGTCCCGGATGCCGTCGATGAATGCCTGCACCAGGTTCCCATCAATAAGCGCAGGTACGGACTGGTACGCTTTTCGAACCAGCTTCTCCACTTCAAGGGCCCACTGCTGCAGGTTTTCGTTACTGCGTTGCACACGATCCTTGAGCTGCGCACGAAACACGTGTTCCAGGTGAGCGTCGCCATATCTAGCCTCCAATGCCTCGAGGAGCTGCTCGTAAGTCACTTCCTTACCGAGAGCTTCCAGCACATTTAAAGCCTGGTCGCGCAGGCCTAGGGTGAGGGCAGTCATGGCCTGACTTTTATTCCACCCGTTCGCCTTCATGACAGCCGCAAACTGAATTTTGTAGGCCGACCAGGAAGAAGTCCCGTCGTACGGCGGCACTTTGAATCCACGTAGCGAAGGTGTTGTAGCTACGGGAGCTGCGATTCCATCCCCAAGTTTGAGGTTACCCAACTCTTGCTTCACATCAGCAATGACGTCACTAAACTTGCTGATCTGAGTTTCAGCTTCTGACAAGCGGTTGTCATGCTGGGCAACCTTCTCCTTCACCTCCTTCATGTCTTTCCCGAAGGTTGCGTGAAGGTCCTTTATGAGGAGCATCTGCTCTTCCTGGCGGTGCACCTGCTCCTCCTTATCCCGTTTGAGCTGTTCTTCCAATTGACGGGCCTGCTCCTCCTGTCGGCGAGCCTGCTCCTCCTGTCGGCGCGCCTGCTCCTCTTTATCCCGTTTGAGCTGTTCTTCCAAACGGCGAGCCTGTTCCTCCTGTCGGCGGGCCTGCTCCTCTTTATCCCGTTTGAGCTGTTCTTCCAATCGGCGGGCCTGTTCCTCCTGTCGGCGGGCCTGCTCCTGCAACATCATCATCAGAGCAGCAAAATCTGGTGCTGGTGATGCTGGAGCAGCTGTGGACGGGCCGGCCTCTGTGGTTGGTAGCTGGCCCTCCGACGTCTGTGGCATTGCTCCACCAAATCGCCTCTGGTCCGTCTCCTGCTGGCGTTGACTCCGGGTACGGATACCCTCCGTGTCGTCTTTAGGTAAAATCGGCATGATTTTAATCCTTGCTTCTGACACCAATTGTTACGAGCTAGGGGTTCGTGACAATTAAAAACTGCCGATATGAATTACCAAAAATAACACTTTAATTAAACTCACTAATAACACAACACAATTGCACAATTAATCACTCTTAAGTCGCACTTGAAGATCGCTTTAGATGTTCTCGCATATATCGCTTCCAATAAACTACCCCGAGACGCGCTCCGTTCCCGCTTATATAGGGCCCTCGGATAGTTCCAGAACCTTCTACCGTAGAAGCATCTAGAATGTTCGAGTACATATCGGCCCTGACCGAACACATGTCGATAGTTCCAGAAAGTTCTAGCATCGAACTTTCTAGAAAGCTCTTGACCATTAGTTCCGCTATTCGATACGAGATGGCGCTAGTGGCAACCAAACATTAATCGTGCCGCGCAACAATATGAATATATTTTATTAACATAATAATTGTTAACATATTATTTTAGGAACTGTCCAAGTTTTAGCAGATCAGTCATTCATTTGTCATTATGTACGAGATTACCAATAAACGCCATTTCTTTCAATGGAGTGTCAGTGGCTGACCACTGGAAAGTCATAATGACGCCATTATATTAGTAGATTACCAAACTTGTCAAAATCAACAATTATGAAATCAATGATAGACCATTCTGCCACTATTGTAATAGCAGACTTGAGGCCCTGGACCTTTCCAAAAGTTGCTGGATGTCGAAATACTTCAGAAAGATGCACCATTGACGAAGCGAACAATCTGTAGACTGTAGCCAACGCTTTGAGCGTTTATTCTGAAAGTTGGCAACGTCGCAAATAGCTGTCAAATATTTACCTGTTTTTATTAATTTGTTAATATTACTGTATGGAAATATGAAATATCGCTAACTAGTGACCTAAAATATTGATTATGGAATGCAATAATTCATATCTTAACACTGAATATTTAGTTTTAGATGCAAAAAAAGAATTTGGAAACTTTCCAAATGCCCTTTTTACACCTAAAACGGTTACAACATCAAATTCAGTGTTAAAATTGCAAAACATTATTTATATTTTAGGTCACTAGTTAGCGATATTTCATATTTCCTTAAAGTAATATGAACAAATTAATAAAACAGGTCAATATTTGACAAATATGTGCGACGTTGCCAACTTTCAGAACAAACGCCCTTTAAGTATTGGAGCAAGCACCTGAACAGATCGCCAAAAACAGTAGACCAGGACCATTTTATCAGGTAAACAGATTACTGACTACATAACCGACAATTGTTCAACATTTACTTAATTTATTAGCTGCATTATCAAAAAATGTATGTAATTTCATAACAATAATTAATGATGGCTCAATAATGATTGGCGTGAAGGCATTATCGTATAAATGAATGCGAGATTTTTACGCTTTTCAAGCTCTTAGAAGACTTTCGGAGAACTGACCGCAGGGCGCCAACGCACAAAAAACGAAACCTGTCGAATAATGACTCTTAACGTCCACACATGACATCATTCCTCATGTCTCTAATCTCAACATTAACCAATTTGGCAGTATGACAAACACCTTCGTTCGCTCAAAAGTATCTCCAAGCCGTTTTCCTTGCAAACAGCCTCATGCATATGCGGCAAAGCCTTTTAGCTACGTAATAGGTGCTCTCTCACTCGCAAATTTGTTTTAACTCATTCATTCAGTCAGTCGACCTCGAGGTATAGCCGAGAGCGGGTGTACGCCATCTTAAGTTTTGAACTGTCAAACTTCGCGCCGATTCTGTGATTGTGTTAGCACTAATTGCCAGTAAAAAATTAAATAGTTAATAGTGTAGTGAAATTAATTTTACATTATTAAAAGAGTGCGATTTTTTTTGGAATTAATTCGTGCTTTTAATCTCGGAGCTATTGACTGAGATCCCGGTCTGTGATTAGTGCTGTGTTTTTATGTTATTTTCTGCTGTTTGATACCGTTTGAACTGTCACTGCTCGTGCCCGGAAAGGACATTTTTCGGTAAGTTTTTGTTTTAATTTAATTGGGTTTGATTTATACTGTCGCTTCTAAACGAGCGATCTAAAATGTTGATATAGTTTCGCTTCCTGTTTAACATTGTAATTTGTACAAAAAAGTTTTATCTCTATTAGATCGTTTTAGAACCTGACTAATTGCGCCGGATACTTAATGATCGAGATAAAGAGTGTTCTATATATCGATTAATTATATCGATTAATGTCTGTAATCGATGTAAAAGGACTTTGCAAGGACACTTGCGACTGGCCACTCTAATAAACACGAGAAATATTCCACATTTGGTCTGCTACAGCTGAGCACATAAGTGAGCGCTTAGATTTTTGTACTGAACGCGTTGTTCGTACATTGTTGTTATTTGTATCGTGTAGTTGCACAACGAATCAAACGGACCTTTGGAGCAGACTTGAGACATTCTACAGCCTTTGTCGGTCACGTAGATTTATTTGCGGCAATGTTAAACTTTTTAACATGTTCGTATGTATATTATCGTTATTTAGCGTCGAGTGACTTCTGATTCCGGATTCGACGGATGACTCTTTGTTTTGTGGGATGGAAACAACTTTACCGACGCATGAAAGGGTTTGACGCAGAATGTGCACTTCGCAAAATGTGCACTTGACGCAAAATGCGCTCTTCGCAAAATGTGCAGTTCTCAAAATACCACTTCTCAAAATGAGTGTGAATTTTTATCACAATGGGTCAAAATAAAAACACGATGCTTTTTTATTATTTAGATTTTTACATTCCTATTGGTGTGTTTGACCCATTGTGATAAAATTCACACAAATTTTGAGAAGTACTATTTTGAGAAGTGGTCATTTTGGTAGGTAAGTGCGTATTCTGTCAAATTTCTATGATAGATTTTCAACTTTAGCACATAAGCATAAGGTTCATGTTCAACTGGGAAAATTTGACAGTTTGGGGTAGCTTGATGTGCTGGCGTCTGTACATTCCAAGCAGTATCACACTTTCAAACGGGTTTGACGCAGAATGTGCACTTGACGCATAATGTGCACTTCGAAAAATACGCACGAGTGATAGGACCGAGTGACTTAAGCTAATTGGTCACTTAATTTAATATCCACCAGTAGCAATATTTAGACCCTTGTGTACAACCTGCCTCAAAATACCATCTTGCGGGTGTCGACCCTTGCAGAAACAAAAATTAATAAACCACTGTACTATGGCATAAAAAATATATCGGCGAAAACGCAAGACCTTTCAAATGATACTGGTGTAGAAGTGAATACATAATGCGTTCAGAATATTCGATTTCATTTTCAAATTAAAGTGGTCTCAATCTGAATTGGTAAAAGAGGTTGATACCCTTGGAATGTATTAAAATGAGTCTGACCGTATAAAACCGTACCAACCGACCGTATTTATGAGATTATAAAGGACTTGGTTTGAAAAGATTTACTGCACGATTGGCTTCGCCCGCGCGGAACTTTCATCCCCTCTTTAACTCGCTTAGGGGTTGAATTAAAAAAAAATCCTTCCTTGTTCCTAGTCTACATTATAAAGGGAACCTCTGTGCAAAATTTCAGCTTTCTAGGTCCAAAGGTTTGGGCTGGGCGTTGATCAGTCAGTCAGGACTATTCTTTTTATTTATATAGATTCCTTCATTCTAATCGGATCCAATCGCGAGCTTGAAGCATCTTCTGTGATTTGCGCACTACGCAGTTTATCTCCTTTTAATATATGCTTGCCTAGTAGTTATTCTTCATCATTCTCCTACCATTAACCCAATTTATTTGTGGTCGGCGCAACATTTTCTTCCACACTTCTCTATTCGTCATCTCCGTAGTCACACCCTTTCTACCCATATCATCATTCACACAGTCCATCCATCGTTTCTTTGGTCTCCCATAGAAACAATGGATGGACTGTTAGATAAGAGAGTTATTCTTATTAGCCCAAAATTCCAATGAAAATCTAATGATTACCAGTTATTACTTCGTTATCAAATACTCTTTCAGAACCTCGTTAGTAGTTCGCTACTATCGAAGAATTTTTTTTGCACTTGCAACACCTCCCGAGGCAGGTAATCAAATAAGATCCTCCCTAATTCCCTACGGAACCCTTTGAACGTTAATTAAGGCACATTATAGTCGTTTTTGCCTCCAATTTAGTGTTGAGTCATAACTTTTTTTAAGTTAGCGTGTTTCGAAGACATTTTTCTTGCGAGCAAATAAATAAGTTGCGAAAGTGCAGGGTGTTTTTGAAATATTTCTACGTGTACGAAGGTTGTTTTTTTTTTGTTATAATAAATTATAGCATATTTTTGTTTATTTTTCTATCGTTAAAATTGGTGGAAAATTTCGACGACCCACTGATCAAAATTTCTGTAGTCTGGAAAAGCCTGAAACAGGAAAAAGAGGAAAATGCAAATAAGAGCCATTGAAACTAAAGAATGGCAGATTTAGTGTCTCTGTCTGCTTCACAGGTAGAAAATGCTTATGTCTACCTCTGAATATTTATTTGCTTGAACTATTAAATAAAACCAGTTGTAAAAATACGAAATTCCACCATTATTAAAAACTGCTCACTGCACTGCTTCTCCATATAAACTTTAACTGTGCTACTCCTCCGTCCGTGTAATTTTATAAAAAGTTTTGAACATTTTTACTTCACGTCATCATCTGCCTAGCCTTTTCCCAACTATGTTGGGGTCGGCTTCCAGTCTAACTGGATGCAGCTGAATACCAGTATTTTACATGGAGCGACTGCCTATCTGACCTCCACAACCCAGTTACTGGGTAATACGATACCCCTTGGTAAGACTGGTTGTCAGACTTTCGGGCTTCAGACGACCCGTAACAACTGTCAAAGATCCACAAATGACAGCCGGGACCAACGGCTTAACGTGCTTTCCGAGGCACGGGAGGGGTCTTGGTATGTAAAGATGGTTACCCATCCACGGACCAACCACGGCAAGCCTAGCTTAACCTGCACCCTAATTGCGTAACTCACGATTCATCATAATCTGTATCGTTTTGAAACGGATTGTTAAACCATTGCTTCATATGTTCGAAAAATGTGTCCGTTCGACAACATAAATAACGCAATGAATATTATTTAACTGTGAAGACGAAACCAATTATGGTCAATCGTGGGTTACGCAATTAGGGTGCTGGTCGATCGACCCGTGCATTGCTATTTAGCCACAAGCCCCTCTTGATCATTTTTGCTTCACGTATCCTACTAATATTGTAAATGTGAAAGTTTGTGAAGATGGATGGATTCATGGATGGATGGATGTATGTATCTATGTTACTCTTCAACTAAACGGATTTATGAATTTTGGCACAAATATAGTTTATAACCTGAATAGTACCTACCTACGTTCCGGCAGGATAATTTCCGACCTACAAGCGATAGATTAATAAATGACAACAGAATTCCAGAACAGTCGAAACAAACTTAGCCATTTATTTAACCTTTTAAGTAGCGTACTTCTAAATCTTCATCTTCTAAACACATTTACATTTCAAGAGTTTAATATTTGAAAACCCTCTTTCTTAACGATAACCAACCAACCAAGTATATTTAAAGGACGGGTTATTTGAGTGAAGCTAATAATAAACCAATTTAAGGCATCTGCAAACAGGCGCGTCGGACGATACATTAGTAAGTAAGTAGTAAGTAAGTAAAAAATTTATTTGCATAGATTGCAGGTACAGTAAATAAGATGACAGTTAAAATATTGGTGATCCTTGTACAATCTACCTTATAATAGGCATGCAACATTATTACAACATGAGAGATTTTTTAGATAGGTATTACAGTTCAACAATAATAGGCATGGTAAATTCATATAAGTAATAAACATAAATTAAAATATCTGCAAAACGATAGAAATAAAATTAATAAATCAAAAGAATGTCAGAGTTATTACAATATGTCAAAAAAAAAAAAAAACATTACATTATTCAATATTTAAGTCAGTATCATTAAGGAAGTCATTTACAGAATAATAGCATTTCACAATTAATAATTCTGTCAGTTTCTTTTTAAAGTTTTTAATTGTGTCATTTTTAATTATGTTAGGTATTTTATTGTATATTATTGGTCCCATACTAATAACGCTTTTTTTTTGCAAAGCAGTATTACAACTCTCAACATGAAGTAGATATTTATACTGACTTCTTATAGGTCTCTTTCTATCTTTTGCAATTGCGGTAAAAAGGTATAGGTTACATTTAACGAAAATTGCGACTTCTAAAATGTACATAGCCGGGAAAGTTAATAGTTTGAGGGACTTAAAGACAGGAACGCAACTATCCGTCACCTTCATATGAAGTATTGCTCGTAGGCAGCGTTTTTGGGCTTTGAACACATGTTCCCGTAGAGTACAGTTTCCCCAAAAAATTATTCCGTATCTTAAAATGGACGCAACTAGACCATGGTACGCAGTTACTGTTGTGGTGATATTGACCTTTTTCGCTAGATTGTATAACACATACGCGGATGTGCTCAATTTTTTATTCTATTATCACATTTGGTGCTGAAGTGCGTTGATAAAAATGCATAACGTTCGTTTTTTGCAGGTTAATCACTAATTTATTGTAGTCAAGCCAATTTACAATGTCTTTAAGTGTATTATTTATGTCCTGTTCGTATTTATTTATATCTGCACATTTAATAAGTGCGGTGCTATCGTCCGCGAATAAGACCATTGGATGTTCAATGTGGTGCGGTAAGTCATTTATGTATAACAGACATATATTAGACACGACACTCGTAGAACAATTTCTATAAAACATGGAAATTGTTCGACAAGTGTCGCGTCGTGTCTGTTTGAAGAAACCTTTAATTACACAGCTCATCTTTCTCACAGCTTCGTCAATAGTCATAATATTAGCAATCGTCGCAAGAAGCGAATCATCGGTGCCGGTGGTCGGACACTGTTAATTAGTAATAGCCACTTTTTGTTAGTACATGGTGTGGTTGTACTGTCAGCGATTCTGTCTGCTTTGTGAAACGACAGATGAAAATAACCCTGTATTTTATATACCCTAGCAAGAACGTACACGCAAACTGTAACCATAAAATAATGAGCATATGATTCCTAATCCTAGAGCAGAAATCTGTCGTCGATTATCAAAAAAAATCTGCTGTTTCATAGAAAAGTATTGCACTTTTAACGGAAGAAGCTATACATTTCCAGTTCACGCTGATCTCGCACTGTAAGGAAATCCTATACAATGCGAGATCAGCTTATACTGAAAATGTATAGCTTGATGTGTAGCCGTGTGTACAACAGGTGAAGGAAAATATCGAGAGGCATGACCTAGAAGGCTAGAATCAAAAATTCAAATACGTGTTTCTATAGCTACTGACCCGCACTGGGCCCGTGTGGTTGATAACGGCCCATTCCCTCTCACTGAGAGGAGCCCTGTCATGTTGTTTTGTTTTTTACTAACGGACTAAATATTTCAACTTACACTTAAGGCTTGTATACACGCCAAAGACCTTCAGCATTTGGGCGCACTAAATTTGTGGGCGAGTGCGGGGTGCAGTAGCCGTGCAGTCTTTAATCGGTCGCATTTTTAATTTATTATAACAAAAATAATGCATATTTGTAAAAAGTAACAAAATCAAATTGTTTTCCTTTGTATTGCAAAGCAGTAGACATTTATTTTTATTATTTTGTAAACAAATAAAGTGCTAATAAGATGCTCTTAAAAACAAATAAAGTGGACATTGCCTTAATATCTGAAACGCATCTCAATGATCGCAAACTATTTAAGATGAATAACTATTGTGTATATTGCACCAACCACCCTGACAACACCTCTCATGGCGGAGCTGCTGTTATTATAAAAAATAACATAAAACACCATCTACATAGCGAGTTCAAAGAAAATTGGCTACAAGCCACTACAATCACCATAGATGAGAAAATGGGTCGCCTCAACATAAGTGCAGTATATTGTCCACCAAACCAGAAGGTCAAGAATTATATGTTTGATATATTTTTCAATACATTGGGCCACAGGTATATCAGTGGCGGAGACTGGAATTGTAAACATACCTGCTGGGGGTCTAGACTCATCACAACCAGAGGACGCGAGCTGAAAAAGTGTGTTGAAACCCACAGGCAAACCTTGCTGTCGACTGGCGAATCAACTTACTGGCCAACTGATACCAACAGAACACCAGACCTTCTGGACTTATTTATTGTCAAGGGACTGTCAGCTATCAACTGTAGTGTGGAGACGTCATTCGATACACTATCTGACCACTCCCCAGTTATTGCTACATTTAGTGTTATAGCAATCCAGAGAGAGCCAAAACTAACCCTGTGTAATCGAAAAACTGACTGGGACTCATTTGCGGACTACCTAGATGAAGAAGTTGAGCTAAAAGTAAAATTAAAAACTGAGGAAGACATAGATTCTGCCACATTCTACATAACTAATCTTATACAAATAGCAGCTTGGTGCGCTACGCCTACGCTGGAAACTACAGTCTGTCAAAATAATATACCCTTAGAGATAAGGCATAAACTGGAGGCCAAACGGAGACTGCGCAGGCAGCTTCATTTGAGTAGATCGGATGAGGACAGAAGGGATTTTAATAAAGCTGCAAGAGAACTGAAGGAGCTTATTCATGATAACGAAAACACAAAATTTCAAGAAAAACTCTCAACATTGTCTGCTCGAAAACAAGATAATTATTCTTTGTGGAAGATAACCAAAAACTTCAAACGACCACAAAATTTTGTACCCCCACTTAGGCAACCTACTGGATCTTGGGCCAGAAAAGCAAATGAAAAGGCGGAGCTTTTTGCACAACACCTTTCTGCGGTTTTCACCCCAAATCAGTCGTCGATGACCGATTTTGAAGAGGAAGTGGATAATTATCTTAATAGCGATCAACAACTATCACCCTTACTCAAACTGGTCACGCCAAATGAAATGGCTAATACAATAAAGTATCTAGAGAACAATAAAAGTCCTGGTTACGACCTCATCACAGCTGAAATACTCAAGCACCTACCTAGGAAAGTTATTACCTTTCTAACAATGCTGTTTAATGCTGTATTTCGACTACAATACTACCCAAAATTATGGAAGATATCACAGATATGCATGATAGCGAAGCCGGGAAAACATCATGTCATCGTTTGAGCATCGATGGTGTGAATGACCCGAAGGTGATTGCGAATCTTTTTAAGGATCATTTTTCGGTAAAGTCTCCTTTGGGTACAGCAACGGAGGTGCTCAATGCTGACGTCAGTAGTCGGGAAGTAGGAACTATCTTCCGGGCGAAAGATGTTACAAAAGCCATAAGACTTATCTCTAGAGGTAAGTCTCCGGGTCATGATGGGCTCAGCATTGAGCACCTGCAGCACGCCGGAAAACACATTGCTAGGGTCCTGGCCATGTTTTACTCGCTGTGTGTGAGCCATTCCTACCTACCAGCCGATTTTATGAAAACAGTGGTAGTGCCTGTAGTGAAGAATAAAACTGGTGACCTTACTGATAAGAGTAACTACAGGCCTATTTCTCTTGCCACTGTTAAAGTGTTTGACGGCTTGCTTAACGCACAGTTAAATAAATCGGTAATACTGCACGACAACCAGTTCGGGTTTCGTCCCCGGCTGTCCACTGAAAGTGCTATACTGTGTCTTAAGCACACCGTCAAATACTACACAGACCGTAAGACACCCGTGTATGCGTGCTTCCTTGATTTGTCCAAGGCTTTCGACCTGGTGGCTTATGACCTGCTGTGGAGCAAGCTGAGGAGCATAGGTTTGCCACCGGATCTCATCAGCATGTTCCAGTACTGGTATGCGCACCAGTCTAATAGTGTTACGTGGGCTGGGGCAATGTCGGATGCGTATCAGCTCGAATGCGGAGTCAGGCAGGGTGGCTTAACATCTCCAACCCTGTTTAATTTATATATTAATAGTCTGATCGTGGCGCTCAGCAGCCAGCACGTCGGCTGTCACATTGACGGTACATGTGTAAATAATCTAAGTTATGCTGACGACATGGTGTTGATGAGCGCTTCGGTCTGCGGCTTGAGGAAGCTGGTACAGATATGCGAGGAATATGCTTGTGGTCATGGTTTGCTGTATAATGCAAAGAAGAGCCAGTGTATGGTCTTTGAGACCGCCAGTGCAAGATGTCCGGGAACCATACCTCCGGTAAGACTAAATGGGGTCCCTTTGGAAAGGGTTGACCAGTTCACGTACTTGGGGCATGTTTTGACTGTCGACCTCAAGGATCATGCTGACATGGAACGGGAGCGGAGGGCGTTGTCTGTTAGAGCGAACATGATCGCTCGCAGGTTTGCGCGGTGCTCAAATAAAGTTAAGGCTACGCTCTTTAGAGCGTATTGTACATCGCTGTACTCATGCAGTTTGTGGGCTCACTACTCTAACAGAAGTTACAGCGCCATCCGCATCCAGTACAATAACGCGTTCAGGGCGGTGATGGGGTTACCCCGATACTGCAGTGCCTCGGGTATGTTCGCAGAGGCGCGCACCGACTGCTTTCACGCGACCATGCGCAAGCGCGCCGCGTCCTTGGTGCACAGGGTGCGGGTTAGCCCCAACACGGTACTATCGATGATTGCGGGAAGGCTGGACTGCCCTTTCATCCGGCATTGTTCCAACAGACATGTTGCTGTACCAGTGTCGGAGAGAATATATTAATTTTATTTTTTTATTACGTTGTAAAGTCTGATTTAATGTGACTGTGATTTGACCTAATTTAGTTTGTTTTCATTTAAGTAATTTAATTTAATTTGATTTGACATTGTTATTTTATTTCTCTAAGGCTTAATTTTCATTTGATATATTTATTTAGTTTTTATTTGTATAATTTGTGTATTTTTATTTCTATTTGTGGCAATGGGTGTAATTTACCTGAAATAAATGAATTTATTATTATTATTATAAAAACCACCAACCGAACCGAGCTCATACAGACCCATAAGCCTCCTTCCAATTATATCGAAGGTTTTTGAGAAAATATTTCTACGTAGATTAAAACCAGTCCTTGACGAGAGTAAGATAATACCAGACCATCAATTTGGATTCCGTGCAAAGCACGCAACTGTAGAACAAGTGCATAGAGTGGTCCATAAAATCAGACAGTCGCTGGAAAATAAAGAATACTGTTCTGCAATGTTCCTGGATATTGTAGCGTAAAAAATAAAAAAAAGTGTGAGAGTGACACAAACCGCTACTTAATACGTTTAATTTTGATTTTTAAAAAAAAAGGTACAAAACAAGTAATTAAAATATAAAAAAAGTTAAATTATCTATTTAAAAAAAAAAAAAAGATTTTTTTCTTTTTGGGACCTTAATGCGTCGAGGTGGGTTTGCTTAGTGGAAAAAGAAGAAATATTATTGAGAGTATTATGCAAATATTTTAAATCTGACCTAACAAAAAAATCGATTGCAATCGGTTAAAGTTAGGGGAGTAAGCAATATAAGTAATTTTAATCGCGAAAAACACTAAGAGAATCCAACGCGTGTTGATAGGTCTTAAGTCAGAAAGTTGTTATTTTTTGACATGAGAATTTTTGATAAAAATTATATAAATCGGCTGCACTTTAAAATAGGTCTCTTGCTGTGAAAAACACGGATAATTGCTGGACTGCTGAACACGTCTGTCGGGTGAAATGTAGAAATCAGGGAACCACAGAACTGCGGCGTCCGCCTCTAACTCGAACACGTCTCAATCCTTGTAGATAGTCGTCTCGGCACGTGAGGTGTTTGGATTACGGGCGAGAGTGTCCCGACCTCCGTCGTCGATAACTGACGTCGCTTGGCCGTAGGGTGGAGCCAAAAATCGGCTTGTAACGGGATCTAAACAAAAAAGAAACTTCAGACCACCGATACAAGCTGAATCTTTGAATAATTATGAATCTAAAGTGAAATAGATCGAAAAGAAAAAAAAAAACGACAATACATACCAAATTAACCAGAAAATCACAGGGTCACTGTTATACTAAACTTGTGCTAAGATACTTTATATTATTAGGTTTGCACCAACAGTAAAACCTTTACCAAACACAAGATAATTTTCAATATTAAACACCAAAAAAGATAAGCTCGACCATTACGTATCGGGTCCCAAAAAAGCAATGACATCGTCTGAAAGGAAACAACCGACGATTTTTTCCGGATTCCTGGTTCAAATGAGAATAACAGCCATGAAGAAAAATTTTGTTGAAAAGTTTGGATTAGGATTGGAAGAGGTTTTAACCGTAGCGATTTTACGCTACAGTACCCCAATTCCAGTAAAAAAATAATTGAGTGACAACCCTAAAAGTGAGTGACAACCCTAAAAGACAGGTGAGAGACCACCTCAAGTGAAAGTATCAACCCTGTGAGAGGGCGACAACGCTATAACAGATTGACAACACTAGAACAGATCGACAACACAATAGGAATAGAATCAACCCTATAAAAGAGTGATGATAACCTTAAACAAACTAAATAAACTAGCCTAACTAACCTTAAACTAAATAGATCAAATCAACAACACACAATAGGAATAGAATCAACCCTATAAAAGAGTGATGATAACCTTAAACAAACTAAATAAACTAGCCTAACTAACCTTAAACTAAATAGATCAAATCAACAACATCGAAGTGCAGCTGATACTGAATAAAATTGAAAGTCGGCCTTCAGTTTAGACGTTATCAGTGCGAGCTTCAGATGCGTCTCCTAGACCTACGAGTTATCTAAAAACTAGAAGAACAAACGACATGAGAACTAAGAATCCCATCAGTATTTACAAGCACAAATACTACTAAACAAGTCAAAGAAACGACTTGGCGTCTATAATGTAACTCGAATAAAAATACAAGTAAAACAAAGACTCGAAGTCAAACAAAGACTCAAAGTCAAACAAAGACTCGAAGTCAAACAAAGACTCGAAGTCAAACAAAGACTCGAAGTCAAACAAAGACTCGAAGTCAAACAAAGACTCGAAGTCAAACAAAGACTCGAAGTCAAACAAAGACTAGAAGTCAAACAAAGACTAGAAGTCAAACAAAGACTAGAAGTCAAACAAAGACTAGAAGTCAAACAAAGACTAGAAGTCGAACAAAGACTAGAAGTCAAACAAAGACTAGAAGTCAAACAAACACGAAGTCAAACAAAGACTTGAAGTCAAACAAAGACTTGAAGTCAAACAAAGACTTGAAGTCAAACAAAGACTTGAAGTCAAACAAAGACTTGAAGTCAAACAAAGACTTGAAGTCAAACAAAGTCAAACAAAGACTTGAAGTCAAACAAAGACTTAAAGACTTGAAGTCAAACAAAGGCTTGAAGTCAAACGAAGACTTGAAGTCAAAGACACGGACAGGACTTAAGTAAAAAACGGGCTTAAGTCAAAGAAGACAAGTCACAAATGGACAAGTCAAAAGAGGGCCAAACAAAGAACATGCAGTCAAAAAAGAGGACGTGCAGTCAAAAGAAGACGTGCAGTCAAAAAGAAGACGTGCAGTCAAAAAGAAGACGTGCAGTCAAAAAGAAGACGTGCAGTCAAAAAGAAGACGTGCAGTCAAAAAGAGGACGTGCAGTCAAAAAGAGGACGTGCAGTCAAAAAGAGGACGTGCAGTCAGACAGGAGACTAGCAGTCAAACAGGTAGACATGCAGTCAAAAAGGAACATGAGACGTCAGTCAAAAAAAAATATGCGACCTCAGTCAAGAAATAGACCATTGTTTAAGCATATTTCAACACGTGCTTAATTAAGTCGACTTTCAGCTAAATAGATGCTTAGAGTCTGACCCTTCAAAACACGGATTAAATATGAGGGTTTATTTATGCCAAGGGAGGACGAATTCGACACGAGTTAAGTCCGACTTTCAGCCAAATAGATGCTTAGAGTCTGACCATAGCACCCGGAAGAATCCATAAGGTCTTCCCTATCAAACAAAGAGG
This sequence comes from Polymixis flavicincta, assembly GCA_949987655.1. Lineage (NCBI taxonomy): Eukaryota > Metazoa > Arthropoda > Insecta > Lepidoptera > Noctuidae > Polymixis > Polymixis flavicincta. The sequence goes on along the minus strand of OX465188.1, from coordinate 21,981,870 downwards.
TTGTGTGTTTAACCGAGAGGCTAAACTAAAATATGAATTAAACTTCATATTTGAAAAGAAAAAGTTATTTTTTAAATTTAAGGAGTACCGTACTTTTATTTACATTAGGTACTTGAAGAAATGAAGAACGCTTCTTCAGAAGAAAATAAAAAACTTTACAAAAACAGAAGAGGGAGATCTGTTCAGTGTTGACAACAAATAAAAGAGAAGTTTGGTAACACAAAAATTAGTGATAAAAATTTCCATCATCGCCAAGAGGAAAAATTTCATCATCGCCAAGAGTCTATGAACAAAGTCCCAACACTAAAGTTACAAATAACGCCATCTGTGTGCATAAGCAAAAACAGACAATAACCAAAAATTGTCGGCTAATAAATAGTTTCCTTCGTAGCAACTAGATGTCGCTATTTTGGATCCGCCTAAAGTAAATTACGTAAAAATATTTGAAATAAGCTGTAAAAGTTTAGGTAAACAATAAGGGAATAAAATATTATCTAAAACTAACATTCCAGATGAAACCAAAAAATCGGACAAGGTGTGTATAAGTTGTTGGAAAACCGTATCAAAATCGATTCAGCCAAACGCGAGAAAATCGTGGACAAACATACCAACACACAGGTCAAACTGAGGACCTCTCTTTTTTAAGTCGGTTAGCAAATTGTATGAGGGAAATTATACCGAACTATATTTACTAAGTTTATGTTCTAAAACTTTAATGTTGAATTATGAAAGTGAAACAGAGGTTCGTCGTTCGATAAAAGGCGTACCATTTATTGGCACTTCTGTTGCGGAACAGCGGTCCGTGGGTTCATCTGCCATGTTAGAAAACACTTTCACAACAGACGATTCCAAAGAATACACAAGACTGCTGTCTGCTAGTATGTAGTTGGGAAGTGACCAAATTGAGTAATGTGGCTGATAGAGGAATGGTGCGGCATTACGACGGCAAAGGAACCGATTGCGCTAAGTATCAAAAAATAGTAGATACTAGCAAACAACAGGAAAGCAAACAGTTGGGCAAAGAATAAAAAAATGGTAGACACTAGCACACGACCGTTCAAAAAGCTTACCTTTGGTCACGACGCCTAGCCATCCACACACCAAACACATAATACGGGAAACTAACTACAACTACCTACAAGGATAAAATAAAACTCGGGAATAAATATGTATTTTTTTGGGAGAAAATAAAAGAATTGGAAATTGGGTATAGTTACAAAGTTAATCTTTAAAATTATATTTCACAAACATCACTCAATTAAGCAAAGAACATAAATTCAGTTAGCAGTTCCGTAGTCCAGTCGTATAAATCGGGGAAACATTCAAGACAGGTAATCCTTTTAACTTCCACACGGGTATCTGACCAATTCTAATACCTGAAACTCACAATAAGAAAGATGAAAATTAAAGTTTGCTCTCAAGAGCAACCACACACGAGATAACAAAAAAATAGGTATTTCAGTAATAATTAATAAGAAAACTTACTTTAATTCGGGCGCCATATGTAACGTAAAAAAAATAATAAAAGTGTGAGAGTGACACAAACCGCTACTTAATACGTTTAATTTTGATTTTTAAAAAAAAAGGTACAAAACAAGTAATTAAAATATAAAAAAAGTTAAATTATCTATTTAAAAAAAAAAAAAAGATTTTTTTCTTTTTGGGACCTTAATGCGTCGAGGTGGGTTTGCTTAGTGGAAAAAGAAGAAATATTATTGAGAGTATTATGCAAATATTTTAAATCTGACCTAACAAAAAAATCGATTGCAATCGGTTAAAGTTAGGGGAGTAAGCAATATAAGTAATTTTAATCGCGAAAAACACTAAGAGAATCCAACGCGTGTTGATAGGTCTTAAGTCAGAAAGTTGTTATTTTTTGACATGAGAATTTTTGATAAAAATTATATAAATCGGCTGCACTTTAAAATAGGTCTCTTGCTGTGAAAAACACGGATAATTGCTGGACTGCTGAACACGTCTGTCGGGTGAAATGTAGAAATCAGGGAACCACAGAACTGCGGCGTCCGCCTCTAACTCGAACACGTCTCAATCCTTGTAGATAGTCGTCTCGGCACGTGAGGTGTTTGGATTACGGGCGAGAGTGTCCCGACCTCCGTCGTCGATAACTGACGTCGCTTGGCCGTAGGGTGGAGCCAAAAATCGGCTTGTAACGGGATCTAAACAAAAAAGAAACTTCAGACCACCGATACAAGCTGAATCTTTGAATAATTATGAATCTAAAGTGAAATAGATCGAAAAGAAAAAAAAAAACGACAATACATACCAAATTAACCAGAAAATCACAGGGTCACTGTTATACTAAACTTGTGCTAAGATACTTTATATTATTAGGTTTGCACCAACAGTAAAACCTTTACCAAACACAAGATAATTTTCAATATTAAACACCAAAAAAGATAAGCTCGACCATTACGTATCGGGTCCCAAAAAAGCAATGACATCGTCTGAAAGGAAACAACCGACGATTTTTTCCGGATTCCTGGTTCAAATGAGAATAACAGCCATGAAGAAAAATTTTGTTGAAAAGTTTGGATTAGGATTGGAAGAGGTTTTAACCGTAGCGATTTTACGCTACAATATCCAACAAGCATTCGACAGAGTCTGGCACAAGGGACTGTTGTATAAAATTAAATCTCTTCTACCTAACTCTTTTTATATGATATTAAAATCTTATCCTAGAAAATTTCAAGTTAAATACGAGGACGAACTGTCCAATCTTTATGAAATGAATGCCTTAGTCCCACAAGGCTCTGTGCTTGGCCCTGTGCTGTACTCGATTTTTACTGCAGACCTGCCTAACTCTGATGACGTGGTAACAGCAACGTATGCAGATGACACTGCATGCCTTGCGAGTGACAAGGATCGAAACCAGGCATCTCTGAAATTACAAGTCCAGCTGAATAAAATTGATCTTTGGCTGAAAAAATGGAGAATTCAACCTAGTTTAACTAAGTCGGTACAAGTGACTTTCACTCTTCGGAAGGGCGATTGTGCCCCAGTATACATGGAAAACAAACCACTGCCGACCAGTCACACAGTAAAATACCTTGGGCTACATCTAGACAAAAGACTTACCTGAGCCAACCACATTAAAGCCAAGAAAAAGGCAGCCACCATTGCGATGAAAAGTTTATCCTGGCTCCTAGGAAGACAATCAAACTTATCTCTTAGTAACAAAATACTTGTTGTAAAAGTGATAGTAAAACCAATCTGGACTTACGGAATAGAACTCTGGGGATCGGCTAGCAACTCCAATATAGAAATTTTACAAAGGTTCCAAAATGTAGCCTTAAGAACCATATCAAGTGCACCCTGGTTTGTCAGAAACACAGAAATACACGACCACCTAAATATGCCTACAGTGAAAGAAGAACTATGCGAAAAATGCAAATCATATAAACAGAGACTGAGCAAGCATAGCAATGTCTTAGCCCAAAACCTTCTAAGCAGACAAGGGGATATAATCCGCCTAAAGAGATGGCAAATCCTGAACTTGGACCAGAGACAGTGAAGTTAATTAGTGAACCACATAACGTGAATGTTCAATGGAACACCACGAAACTAATCTCACACGAAGACTCCATCTGATTATGGCTACAAAGCCGATCGCAGATAATAGGAGAAGAAAAATATATATATATATATATTAGGTCTTTACCTATGAAATTGCCGTTCTGCAGTACTGGCCATTTCAAATCAAAATAATTTTTGTTTGGCCAAGAATTCTAATTTCAAATTAATTTTATTTTAAAAACATGGATTTTTTTTTCTAAAAGTAGTCATTTCTTTATTGATTAGTGTTACATTTTCATCGCATTTCAATCTTTTTCGTCATCATGGATACGTTAAAAATTCGAGTAATTATGGAATATGAGTACCGTCGTGGCAGCAACGCGGCACAAGCGGCACGCAACATCAACGACGTTTACGAAGCTAACACTACAAACCAACGCACCACCTGTTATTGGTTTGCTCGCTTCCGTTCTGGAAATTTCGACCTGAAAAATGAACCTCGCGGTCGTCCGAAGACTTTGGTCGACAATGACGAATTAAAGGCGATTGTGGAAGCTGATGATACACAATCTACGGCTGAATTAGCAGCAGCTTTCGACGTTAGCGTCAAAACAATATTGGTCCATTTGCGTCAAATTGGCAAGGTAAAAAAGCTTGACAAATGGGTGCCCCACGAACTCAATGATCGCCAGCGCGAAGTACGCGTCGAGACGTGCCTTGCACTGCTCAACAGACACACAAATGAAGGAATTTTGAACCGCATTGTTACCTGCGATGAAAAATGGATTCTGTTTGATAACCGTAAGCGCTCAGCAAGTTGGTTGGATCCTGGTTCAGCACCTAAACAATGCCCTAAACGAAAACTTACCCCTAGAAAAGTGATGGTCACTGTTTGGTGGTCTAGCGCCGGTGTGATTCATCACAGCTTCTTGCCAAACGGGGTGAGCATTACTGCAGATGTGTACTGTGAAGAACTGAACACAATGATGGAGAAGCTGGCGCATCTCCAACCAGCATTGGTCAATCGCTCGTCTCCGCTGCTCCTGCACGGCAACGCGCGACCTCATACTGCACAGCAGACGGTCTCCAAGTTGCAAGAACTGGGGTTGGAAGCTCTCCGTCATCCGCCCTACTCACCAGACCTTGCGCCTACAGACTACTACTTTTTCCAGAATTTGGATAACTTCTTGGCGGGAAAAAAATTTAATACCCGAGAGGCAGTACAAAATGCCTTTGAAGAATTTGTTGCCTCCCGTCCAGCTGATTTCTTTAAGAAGGGCATCAATAAACTGCCACTGCGATGGCAAAGATGCATTGATTGCATGGGTGATTACTTCGATTAATACAAATAAAAAATTCATGAAAAAAAATCGTTTAAATTTTTTCATACAAAACGGCAATTTCATAGGTAAAGACCTATTATATTTTGTAAAAAAATGAAGGAGTAAAATTGTTTCATCTCAACGATTTGGAGGCGATTTGGTGTTTTTTTTTCTTATTATTTGATACCCATAGAAAAGTTATGCCTAAACCAAATGACGTATCATATAATGTAGATTACTAACATTTTTTTTCAAATGTATTTTATTTGTAAATGCCGACGAAAAGTGGTTTCATCTGCATGCTGTTTTCAACCATTTTTTGAGAGGGCAGCCGGCAATACTTCAGAATCATGTCCTGAATGCATGGTAACACGTTGTGCGTTCATATTGACGGAACATCAAACACAAAAGACATCCTTGCTACCCTGTATATTAGGTTTTTTTTTGGTTGGGTTATCAAATAACTCCCGCTTTGAGTGGAGCGGAAGGGCGTATCAGACTTCCACCCACCCGTGTTCCTTCAGTTGGCTGTGTGCCAGGGGCCACGGTATCTCTTTCGAACAACCCGCACCCTTGGATATTAGCTTAGATCTGAGAATTTTAAGGAAGGATTGGAAGGAATCAAGGTGGTAACAAAATAATGACCGATTGGGAAAAGTGACTGTTTTTAAAGTTTATGCTAAAAATCTGTGTAGCTGTTGTTCAAATGTTTGTTCAGCTTATCAAAATCAAATGCCTACAAACCTTTAAAAAAAAGATCTCCGTCTATTGCAAATGTTATGTAAAACGTGACCAAATGAAATAGATATCTATTAATTTCTAAGAACAATCCTTGAAAAATAAAATGGGTACTAACTAAACCATAATGTTTTATGCTAATAAGTAACTAGAAACATATTATAATTAGAACCAACATCATGACGTATATGAATCTCATAAATCAAATAAATAATAATATGCGTACAAAATCATAAACACTTTTATCCCCTTGAGACAATTTCAAATCGGTTTGACCTTTTTGCAAATCCTTCTCATTCTGACTAGATTATTTTCCCTCTCACAAATTCATGCCAGCATATTTAGAGCCTGTTACATAGTTTTCATAAAAACAGAATCCATCAGATAAATTTAAAAAATGCAACAGCAAAAAATTATTTACTAGAAATTTTCTGGTGAAACAGGCCATAATTAAAAAAATCCATCCTGATTTTTCCGTTTTCCGCTCCCACTACGACCTAACCTCGCTTCAGCAAAAACTGTGAGTATGCGCAGGCGTAACGTGGGCTGGAAGCTGCGGCCGAGCGTGTCCTGCTGACGTCACCACTGAGAGTCAGTGAGACAGAGACAAGTGTGATCAACAAGATCGCACGGCCAGTTGTATGTCAGTGTTTTGCAGTGTCACTAACGAAAGACATCAACGCGAGAAACGTGGTATTTTTGATGACAGTGGCGATACTTTCTTTTCTGTTTATTTTTTAATCTTTGTATGTACTGTTTTTTTTTATGGATCATGTGGTCTGCAAGAAATATTTTTATTTATTTTTTTACAAAAAAATAACGATTAACAAAAAAATAATTAATATTTGTTGATAAATATATATTTTTCCACATTATTTAGTTTGTGATTTTTTTGGGGATGTTCTTCGGGGAATGTAATAGTGTTAGGTTGTAAAGGATAGAATGAACATTAACGTATGTATTTACTAGTAAATGTATGAATTCAAGGAAGCTTTCTAACGGTATTGATAAGAGTGTTTGTTCAACATTTTTTGGGATAGTTCGTTTGTAAGACCACATAGTAATTTGGCTGCTCAAACTCCTATACTGAAAACCAAACACGCAAAGACATTACTAGCTATGATTACAAGCATTTAACATAAGAGTTATGCCGACTGTACATAATTTTCTTTTTAGTATTTACATGGTCATCCTTATGATATTAAAATATATATTCATTTGTATATTACATGTGCATTAATAATAAGCGTTGCTAGTGTTATTAATGGCGTTTGAGATAAGTTTAATGTTAGAATAACCCATTGTAGTATTCACACGGTGATTATTTTATTCGAAAAGATATATTATATTTATTTAATTGGCTTTACAGTGTAAATAGTCGCAGCTTAATAACAGAACTTTACAGAAAGCGAATTCTATGTCATCTAATAATTCGACGTGCATAGTTATCAGATTTTCATGCTTTTTATTAATCTTCGAGTCGTTCGTTTATTTTACAGGATCTCCCAGTAAGAATCCTGTATTCGTGAAGATCAAAAAAAAAATCAAAAAAGAAGAAAGAAAAGAAGAAAAATCGGGAGTTGTGACTGTTTTGACCGAACTTCTTTTGATTACGAAGGAATATCATCAATCCAATTAACAAAAGTCAACATTTAACACCAATATCACCGAACACCCATCCAAAAATCGTCCTCCAAAATTGCTTAACCTCAATCGATCACATAGCCCAGATGTACCTACCTATGTATGTACTCGTAAGTACTGAAACATACCGAGAGTGAAAGTCAATAGCCTTGACAACTCCAAACAGTGTGCGGTGGACTTTACTCAATATTAAAAAAAAAAACATGCAAGGCAGCATTGCTGTATGTATTCCGTATTGCAAATAATTTTGGCATCTGTTTTACAACGATGTGTCAATAGGTTTTTTAAATCTTGTAATGGATGACACTTCAACATTTTCAGAAAAAAACCTATTATAAAACATTAAATAACAAATACATGAAATTTCATATATTCTATTTTACATATGTATTTAGCAATATATTCATAAAAAATGCATCGAAGATGACATTTAAGGGGAACCTAGTCGCGGGCTCGAACTCAGCAGGCTTCGTGTCCGACAGAGGTACTCGTAGTACTCGTGATGAGCAGTTAGACGCTAGTCTACACGCACAACATTATCGAGTGAGCTGCAGGATCAGTTATAGCAAAAATGGCGCGTAAAAATTAAGAAAAGTCCTTCGGAAGATCGGGTTTTATGAAAGAACTACTGCATAAATGCAAGGCAGCATTGCTGTATGTATTCCGTATTGCAAATAATTTTGGCATCTGTTTTACAACGATGTGTCAATAGGTTTTTTAAATCTTGTAATGGATGACACTTCAACATTTTCAGAAAAAAACCTATTATAAAACATTAAATAACAAATACATGAAATTTCATATATTCTATTTTACATATGTATTTAGCAATATATTCATAAAAAATGCATCGAAGATGACATTTAAGGGGAACCTAGTCGCGGGCTCGAACTCAGCAGGCTTCGTGTCCGACAGAGGTACTCGTAGTACTCGTGATGAGCAGTTAGACGCTAGTCTACACGCACAACATTATCGAGTGAGCTGCAGGATCAGTTATAGCAAAAATGGCGCGTAAAAATTAAGAAAAGTCCTTCGGAAGATCGGGTTTTATGAAAGAACTACTGCATAAATAAATTACTAATAAAAATTATTGAAATTTTCGATAATTGAGCTTTGTCGGTACCCTTAGTTTTGGAGGTTTTACACTTCTTTTATTACATAAACACACCCAAATTTAGGTTAAATTAGCAAGAAAAACGAATCTTTGTTGGCTCCTAACTTTTTAATAGTTTTAAATTTTGGTATTCGGTTTCCGTACAATATTAATAATGAGACAAAACCATACCATGTTTAATTTTTGATGTACATTGTCGAAGAGTGGAGTAATACACTCCTGAAGTTTGTATGGGAAAAATATGGACTAGATTAATAAACTTGAACCAAAGCAAAAAAACTGGCAAAACGTAAACGAACAATCCATATTTATGTTACATTTTAGTACATACGGCTACACATCAAGCGTGTACGTTTTGAGTTTACACTGATCTCGCATTGTACGGAAATCTTAAGCAATGCGAGATCAGCGTATACTGGAAATATATAGCTTGATGTGTAGCCTTGCGTACATGTTTGTGAAACAGTTTCAAGATTTGGTTCTTTTCATCGGTTTTTTTTCCTTTTTTTCCCGAAACAGTTGTTATTTTTATAGTTTTCGCAATTTGGAAGATTAGTAATTAACGTCCTGTCCACGGTCTAGGTACGATTCAGACAATTCATGTGGCAAATAATTTTACTTACCAGTCAGTAGTACTATTAAGGCCTTTTTTAAAAGGCACGTTGTAGAAAAATGTCCATGAAGTTTTCATAGAAATTGTTCTATGTGGGTCGCGTCGCACCTGTTTGCAGGACCGTTTAGGGTCTCCTACTTATCTGAGGGATCATTTATGCCTATTGATTTTATTTAATCGATTCATTATAATTATCGTGTCACAAATAGATCAATGACACCAGGTAATAGGTTTTTTTCCGTCAACTATGAAGTGAAATTAAAATTACAAACGTTAAAATCTACACTTTGATGAAAACTAAAATAAGATATCAATTACAAACGGTTGTCAGTAAACGAATCACATTATCATAAAAAGTAATTTAATTCAAATTAACATAACACATAACAATTATGCGTGAGAGTTTTGCTAACAATAATAATAACGTTTACTGTGAGAATACCAGGGAAGCATGAGTCCACAGAGTTATAACAATGCTAGAAATGACAATATTTTGTCGTTCCACACCAAAACATGACAAAACAGACGTATTGGATAATGGTTTGCTGTCGCGAATTTTAAACCAATTCTGTATGACAGATGTGACAAATATCTGACGGACAGTTCTCGTAATTTAAAAAAGTTCACAGTCTGATCTCAGTCTCCATGTGTCAAAAATATCTCGAGTTTTCATACATTTTGACAAGTTTTTGACATTTGATTGTGGCCGAGATGAGACTGCGACTAGAATTTGAACGTTTTTAATTACGAGAATTAGCCCAGAACCTCAAGAAATTTACATTGTGTCAAATATCAGTACTAAGGCAGCACCAACTGGTGGGGTCCGCAAGGGCCTGCCAGGGGTGCGGGTTGTTCGAAAGCGATATTGTAGCCCCTGGCACACAAGCAACTGAGGGAACATGGGTGGGTTTTAGTCAGTAAAAGTCTGACACGCTTTCATAAGTTATTTGATGATTTCCAAGCCTCAAATAAAAAAAAGGACACACCTGGTGTTTACTCCTTAGAATAGTTGGGGCTCTGATGCGTATAAGCCTGTGAAAAGTCAGGCCCAGGTTGTCTTATTATAATTTCTTTCTTAATTTTTACGAACGTGTCTAACCGGATTTAGCTTATTTGCCAGCTAAAATCCAAGAACCCTTTGAAGGCCCCTGATTAATATGGGAAATAAAAAACATATTTCAGATAACATTATTTCAACATTTGATTATAATTATTTACACAAAGTAGGTAATTTATTAGAGTTCAGAGACCACCTGTAAGGTCAAAACTGCGGCAATGACGCCATGTTTTGGTAAAATAGCTCATCTGATAATTTTATGAGTTTCTTTTTTTTCTGGACTGTTTTTTTTTTTCGTGTGATTAGATTGTGTATTGTATTGTTGTGCCAATATTAGTGTTTATTCTATATTGCGTGGTTTTGCTAGGTTTTCATTTGTCAGAAAGTGGGTAGTTTCAGTTTTTTTGAGATATTAAAATGATGGGTGGGTGACTGTGTAGCTGGTTTTAGCAACTAAAATGCTGTATTTAGTCCAGTAACGTTAAATAATCTTTACACCAATCTTAAAACACAATCAAAATTAATCGGCTTTAATTCCAAGGAGCCTCACCCATAATACTCTTGTTACACATTTTATTTTTCCAAAGGTCCCTCTATAAGTTCCCTGGCATATAAAACCTCGTCCATCAGATGTAGATATCAAAACGTGTAATAATACCCCGCATGAGCGCTGCACTCCGCGTCAATCATTTTACACATTACACTCAGTATGTGGGTGTGCTCTTTACTTTTTATCTGCAGCCTTGATCGGTTGCGCTCCTTACATTCATATAATCCTGGTATTTCTTTTACATTCGTATTAAAATGTAAGTTATGAGGTCAACTTGTAAAGCCAATTTAATCATGTAAGAGGAAAATATCAATTACAGAGAAAACAAAAGAAATTGTTATTTGATTTCCTGTGATTTTAATAAAATAAAGCTGTCTCATTAATATTGATGACCTGTAATAGATCCATCAATTTGCCCATTACAAGTCGTTCGTGTATTATGCGGGTGTTCTCCTGTGCTCTTTACTTTTATCTGCAGACCTTGATCGGTTGCACTCCTTGCATTCATGCAGTCCTGGTATTTCTTGAACTATGCAGGATGGTAATGATGAATTGTACACGAGATTAAGAGTAGAATCAATTTAAAATTTCTGAATTATGGTTTCACATCTGTTGATTTCGATTTTTCTGGACCGAAAACTTTGTACGATATACGAACACAAACAGATGGGACTCACTTTACTATTTTGATATTTGACAAATAACCATTATGTCAAATATCAAAAAAAACTATTTTTGTTACTATATGCTTTGTATTGTAATAATTACTCTAAACTCCTCAAGAAGGCATCGCAACTCAAAGCTAACAATTCATGCGCTGCAAGCCGCCATTCTATTATACGACAAACAAGATCCTCGACCACACCTAATATATTCTAAAGAGATTCAAATCAGCGTATTAAAACAACAGAAATTGGCCAACAACGCTGTATGTGGAGCGGGCTGCAAACATGTCTATGTCGACATACGACCTTCGATGAAGAGATCTGCAGGTGGACGCTTATCTGTTAGAATTTAGATCTATTAGTTTCGAAGCTAGATTTATAAGATGTTATTAAGTATCGAGATCTCCGATTTGAAATGTGATATTGTAGGCACATTTTCAAATTACCATAATCAGAAATGCATTGACTATCTCTTTGTTGGTGCAACATAACATTAAAAATACTATCGAGAAATATTGGTTGAGGAAAACAAGGAACCATCAACATAGCAGAAGATTTACGATTCAGAAAAATTGGACAATGCTATAACATGCCAAAACCTATTTGAATTGAATATTGAAGTAGAGCTACATTTTCTGAAGCAGCAATACAATGAGACTCGATGTTTATTGGCCTTCAGGTTTTACATGTGTATATTGGTAATATTTTTTTATGAAGTATATACTTATTTTATTTTGCTGTGACATTTTGCAAACCTTATGCAGTGCAAAATTTTGCAGTAGAAAATGTAAGCACATTGCACAGTTATCAATCAACTCAATTTTCCCATGTCACCAAAATACCAGGAGGTCATGTCTCACAAGGGTTTCATTTGTAATCAGACCTCCTTTGGCGTGTCATTCTAAAGACGTGCACAAACCTTGTTCATGCGAAACATAACTCATTTACTGAGAGAGTTGTAAAGAACATGTCTTTAAAGTTCGTGACGATTCGGCCTTTCAGTAGTATAGGGTTGCCGTTTCTTTCTCATTACAAGACAAGGACATTTTAATCTAAATGATGGCAAAAATTAAGTAGAATTCATGTCGCTGAAGTTCGGAAGGCCAGGTGAGACGAAAGCCTTTTTTGATACTTCTTGGTTATTCTCAAACGTAAAAAAAAAACCGGCTCGATTGACTCGACTCGGTCAGCCGAGTCGAGTCAGTCGAACCTGGTATTTTTTTATTTGACCAATCAGACAGTCAGCTATCAGATTGGTCAAGCGGTCGCAAGCGCTACTGCTGAGCATATGGTCCTGGGGTCGATTCCCAGGTGGGGCGGGTTTTATTAGACGTTTCCATCAGGAATTTCTCTGTAGAAACCCTTAGTCTCGATTTGAGCCCGCTTGATGGCAATAGGCTCACTCCGTGTTATGTGGGAGTGAAACATAACTGGTGAAATGTGGGTGAAGTAGATAGGTATAGGTGCACCTCTGCCTAAACCTTCGGGGAATACACGCGTGATGTTATGTTATGTAAAAGAATCGAACTTTCAAGTTCATGTCACCTTCAACAACTTATGTGGGTTTGACACTTATCCTTACTAATATCATAAACGTGAAAATTTGTATGTATGGATGTTTGTTACTCTTTCACGCAAAAACTACTGAATGGATTTGGATGAAATTTGGCACACAGATAGATTATAACCTAAATTAACACTTAAGATACTTTTTATCTCGGTAGTACGTTCCCGCGGGATAATTTCCGACTTCCATGCGGGCGAAGCCGCGGTTTGAAGCTAGTATGTAAATGAAATAACGGGTTCTAAAGATATCCAACCATGTCCAACTAAGTGGACATCAACTCACCACAACACGCATTGGGTTATCTAAACTCCTCAACAAAAACAAACATAATTTCTGATTAATAAAATCATGGCTAATATGCCTAAATACCAGTATTTGCAACATCCTAGTCAAAAGGCCTGTGAGGTAACCCTGTCACTAAACGGTAACATAGAGTGCGCTAGCGCAATAGCTTAGTAACGATTTAGTCCAGTTTTTGTTTGCTCTGTCTCTAATGTGTGAATCTTTTTTTTTTTTTTTTTTTTTTTTTTTTTAAACGTTGCCCCACACTAGGAATTTCTCCTGTATTGTGGGTGCGTTTACAAACATTTAAACACACATACACAAACAGCCGTCGCCGTTTGAATGTCGTGCAAACGTCACATCGTCAGGTGCCAAATAAATGTTACTTACTTGTGATTATGTAGTGCTGGTAGAATGGTATTAAAATGTAGGTGCCAACAAGCAAAGCGACTTGTTGAAATAACCAGTTTTAGTAGTTTGCTCTACTACTCGTTTTTTATTATTTATTCTGGCTTAAAATATTCTGGTGCATGAAGCGGATTTGATCATTCTATAACGATTGTACAATCTTTACGTACCGTTTTCATAAATACACAGCGATTCAAGAGGAATGTTTATATGTACAGGATAAGTTTTTATCCAGTGCGCAAATTTTAACCATGAATTCAGCATATCATTCTAGAACCGTGCACCTAGCTTCTGACGTTTCATAAGTGCCCATGCAGGTTTATATGAAATAAAAATATTTTGATTTGATTTGATTTGAACCCCTAACGCAGAAATTTTTCGAAATTTTTCTATGAAACTGCTGTTTCATAGAAAAGTGCAATACCTACGCGGTCAAAATGTATTGAACAGCTGATTTTTTTGTATAACCGGCGAAAAATTTCTGCGGTAGGGGGTCTAGAATGATTATGCTGAATTCATGGTTAAAATTTGCGCACTGAATAAAAACTTTGCCTGTATAATACACAGACCTCTACGCGGGCGAAGCCGATGGCAAAACCTAGTTTATTAAACAGTAATAATTATTATTGTTGGCACAAAATGAAAGCCTTCCTGTTGGCTAACAAAACTATAACCACTCAGTTTTTTTTTATGGTAAGTACTACATTCTGTGATAATAGGAAAGCAAAAATCTCAATTCATGAATCAAAACCCGAGGCATTATACTCTTCTTTGTTTAGAAGAACAAGGCTATCAATGACTACAATCACAATATAAACATTACATCATTATAACGTTATAATAATAAGCGCTTTTTGGGTAACGGTTCAACATAATGTTTAATAACTAGTTATAAATATCCGCTAATGTTTCGTTAATTTACCACGTCTCGTTAGTGTATCCCTAGGCTGTAATTATGTTTGACCAGAGTTAATTTCTGCGGGATTCATCACGCTGATTGAGTTGTAAAGTTTATAGGTGTATTATGAACTTTAATTTCTGTATCGTAACAGATAATATAAAGTATAAACTATGAATATTCATGCTTTTTGAGATGGATCTCAACGATACTATGCACCATTCTAGTTTTAAATGAATTAAATCATTAACTGTGTGATATTATCTAGTTAGGCTTCGTTGTCAGGCCAAAAGTTATTCAAATCAAATCAAAACAAATTATGAAACGTCAGAAGCTAGGTGCACGGTTCCAAATTGGCGCTTCCTATGGAGAAGAGCTAGCAAGAAACTCCACTACATACACATAACTATTACTGGTTAATAGCATAAACTATCGAATAACGATGAACAAACATTAGTTAACTTTATTATTGTGCTATAGCTTATTTTAATCTTTTATTTTAAGGTTCAATTAAACTGGGATTATTTTTAATAATCATGCTTACACAATTTTTTCCTTTATGGGCATCACATAAGAATGATCAGTGATCACAAATATAAATGGGCCTTTAATCGATATTTAATAACGAACATGTGTTTTATAATTTTTACCGTATATCTACCTACTACGGTTTTTTATGGAGATTTTTATTTCTGTTATGTATTCACAGAAATAAAATCATCAGTACAAAATTTTAAGTTCATTTAATTCCATTGAATTACACTTTGACAGATTGGAAAATTAGAAATACCTACGCGAGGACCCAGGTGTTTCACCCACGACGTTACTAAAAACTGCTGTTGCACTGCTGTGATATTCTGGCTACTGATTGGTGGTCATTTTTTTTGTGAGGCTGGAAAATCATCAAATAACTTCTTGCGTTCTGGGCGGACCGGGTGGGCGTGTCAGACTTTTACTGACTAAAACCCACCCGTGTTCCTTCAGTAGCCTGGGCTAGGGGCCATCTCTCTCTATCTCTTTTCGAACAACCCGCACGCCTACAGGCATCGGCCCTTGCGGAGTCCACTAGTTGGTGCTGACATTTCTTAGAGGCGCGCGTGGAACACAACGCGACGTCGACCCGGGCTTTGTCCTTACCGGACAGCGAGCTACCGATTGCTCGCCATCCCCAAGCCCGCGCCCGCGGTGGCCGGGTTCAGCCTGAGATTCCCGACGCAGAGGGCGTCTCCTGCGGCGACTAAGGCCGAGGGCGCACAAACTGCATCTCCCTTACGTGCGCCGCCTCCCTCTTCGTGCTTCACTGATTGGTGATCTGAGTTTGTAACATATTACTTCCGACACGTCCAGAGCCAAACTATGGGCTCCTCGATAGCTTTAATAAATGACTCAATTACCATCATAATCACGACTGTTGATCGCACAGCACTTTTGTTTATCCCAATTAATCCGCTAATGGTGATTACAAGGCTAATTTAGCTTTTACCCGTTCATTCAAGCGCATTATGACGCTTATGTTCAGAAATAAACGAGCCCCTTTGAAGCATACTTATATAAGTCATCATCATCATCATCATCATCAGCCTATAATGTTCCCACTGCTGGGACACAGGCCTCCTCTCGGTGAGAGGGACTTACATAAGTATAAATACATAATAATATCAGAACATAATATAAATAATACCTTTATAGAATTTTTAACACTTTGAAATATGTATACATACTTGTAATTCTATTCGCGTCCGCCACACATACCTATGTTTTGGCAGTCTTTGTTGTAATTTCCAAAATTCCGACATTAGAATAATAAGTAGGATTGTTATCAAACTGTGCACATAACATTACATATTATTTATGTTAGAATTAAAACGTTTTGTTAACATATTCGGTTTCTTTATATGTAGTTAACGAGCCGTTTAGTTTATCAAAGAAAAAAAATTATCCCTGCAGATACTATGCTTATGCTTAGGCAAGTTACATGAAAAAAAGAAAAGTAAAAGCAGCCAAGATTTGAAATCTTAGATGCCTTGATCTTAGTAGACCTCATTTTCATCACATATAGAGGTGGGATCTGGAGTGTGGCTCCCAGCTAAACCTGGAGGCTACACTCAAGGCAGAGGCCCCTAAAGAAGCCATAAGAAGTAGTCTCATTTTCCTCAAGTCTACGATAAAATGACATCTATTTCTAGCCACAGCAGCCACTGGTCGTCGTGTCAACATACCCAATGAAACAAGCGCTAACCCAATTCCATAAAAGTCTTTACAACTACTTCATTCACCATAAATGCGAATCATTCGAATTTCAATCTAGTGGGCGCCGGACGAGTGACGTCAGAGCAATAATCGTTGCTGATTGGTCCGTGCGTCTGTCACCTTGGCTCGTGTGTGCCCACGCACAGAATAAAGTTATTTAACTCAGTTTTTTACTGTATTCTTGTATATTTATTATTGGCTCGATTGCTTGCAGGAAGTGGGTGAGTACGCGGAATTTCTCTTTGTCTTAAGTTTTTCCTTTAAAAGGCATTGAATGAGTCGCGGAACACGTTAATGCTACTCTGCCTTTTCTGGATGAATTGCTTCTGTAGGATTCTATGCTCATTACTATTGGAGTTTTGAAAAGAAGCTTGATTTAAGCTTTGACGAAGTCTAGCAGTGCTTCCTTCTGAATCATACATCTAGCTTACTTAATTAGCTGAAGTTGAAACGACAAGTTAATTCTCGTTTTCACAATTTATTTGCGCAAATCCCAGTTTTTTTTTTGTAGATCTGAATTTTAGTCATTTTAATACGGGCCCAGTAAATAAATGTGCTTCTAGAAAGGTATTAAGTAGGTGTAGGTACTCTTAATGTCACCAGAAGACATTGTAGGTACTTTGAACTAAATTAATAAATTAACCAGAAGATGAAGTACCCCGAACTTTAAGGGCACACTTTGCACGGGCTCGAACTCACTGGTGGGCCTGGCTAAAATTCACGCTGTCTCACCAGGCTTCGTACCCGACAGAGATAGTATCAGTGGTGAGCAGTTAGACTCTAGTCTACACGCACAACGTTATTGAGTGAGATGCAGGAGCATTTTTGGCAAAAAAATCGCGAAAAAATTAAGAAAAGTCCTTCAGAAGATCGGGTTTTATGAAAAAACCACTGCATAAATCAATGACCAATAAAGTTTATTGAACTTATTGTTAATTGAACTTTGTCGGTACCGTCTTGGTTTTTGAGATTTTACGCTCCTTTTATTACTTAAACACGCTCAAAGTTAGGTTAAATTAGCAAGGAAAACGAATCTTTGTTGGCTCATAACTTTTTAATAGCTTTTTATTTTAGTATTCTGTTTCCGTACAGACAATAATAATAACGAGACAAAACCATACAATGTTTATTTTTTGATGTACATTGTCAGATAGTGGAGTAAAACCCTCCCGAAGTTTGTATGGAAAAAATGTGGACAAGTGTCACCTTAAGAGGAAATTCGTTTTGCAAGTCTTAAGGTGACACTTGTCCACATTTTTTCCATACAAACTTCGGGAGGGTTTTACTCCACTGTTTGACTATGTAAATCAAAAATAAAACATGGTATGGTTTTGTCTCGTTATTATTATTGTCTGTACGGAAACAGAATACTAAAATAAAAAGCCATTAAAAAGTTATGAGCCAGCAAAGATTAGTTTTTCTTGCTAATTTAACTTAACTTTGAGCGTGTTTAAGTAATAAAAGGAGTGTAAAATCTCGAAAACCAAGACGGTACCGACAAAGTTCAATTAACAATAAATTCAATAAACTTTATTCGTCATTGATTTATGCAGTGGTTTTTTCATAAAACCCGATCTTCTGAAGAACTTTTCTTAATTTTTTCGCGATTTTTTTTCCAGAGATGCTCCTGCATCTCACTCAATAACGTTGTGCATGTAGACTAGCGTCTAACTGCTCACCACTGATACTATCTCTGTCGGATACGAAGCCTGGTGAGACAACGTGATTTTTAGCCAGGCCCACCAGTGAGTTCGAGCCCGCGCAAAGTGTCCCCTTAATTTATTTTGAGAAGATTTTGCTGATGCTAATTAATTGTAAGGTCAACAACACAGAAGCAGAAAGTTGGTAAAGCTGGCTGATTGAAAGACAAAAAGAAGCAAGAAAAAATATTTATTTTGCACAAATAAAACGCAAATCGCAAGACCAAATACAGGATACATTTTTAACCAGTGCGCAAACTCTAACCATGAATTCAGCACATCATTCTAGCTAGCTTAGAAATTTTTCGTCGGTCGTACAAAAAGAAAATCAGCTATTTCATAGAAAAATGCAATACTAACCTACGTGCTAACCTAACAGCTGATTTTTTTTGGTTACAGTTTGCTCACCGGTTAGAAATTTACCCTGTATAATAACGTAAATTTTCATAAGAAGTTCTCGAATACAGAGTGAACGCTGTACCATATTTAGATAGGGTCACTTACTAGTCTTACTACACATCAAGCAGATGGCTAGGTATGCAAAAAGAGTAGAGACCTAAGAAAAGACGGAAAAATATCATGCTTATAAAGAAAAAAACTTTTTAATAAAAAAATAAACCGCCGAAAAACCGATAAGTAAAAAATAATAAACTTCCTTTGTCCAACCCCAATAACTAAGTTCGGAAGGCGGTGACATGTAATTAAATACATATCCAAAGTCACCGCCTTCCGAACTTAGTTATTGGGGTTGGACAAAGCAAGTTTATAATTTTTTACTTTTCGGTTTTTCGGCGGTTTATTTTTTTATTAAAAAGTTTTTATTTTTTGTGGCTGTAATCTACCAAATACTACATGCTTAATTTTTGATTACTTTTTGTAATACACAACTCAGTATTAAAATCTGTGAGTAAACAATCAATCATCCCCTGTTTTCTTACCCTTAGGGTTGGTATTTTTCTTCGAAATTTATATGGGACCAACTTCGGGATATACCCTTTCCAACAAAGAAGAGAGATAAGAATTATCAAAATCGGACTACTCTGGAAAAAGTTATGTGTGGTCATACATTAAAAAAATAAAAAAAATACGCGTCGAATTGAGTAACCTCCTCCGTTTTTTCGTCGGTAAAAAAAATAATGGTGAATGGTGATGAACTGATGATACAAAATTCGGTCTTGTACTAATCTGTCTTCTTCTATCATCACAGTTGATAAAATACGTGGTGGTAAGGGACTCGGAGTCTCGGAATGGTGCGCTATTCAACTATTGGAACAATCTATTGTTCCAATAGTTGAATATCAATAGCATGATCACGACTGTAGTTTCGTCCTAACTAAAGTTATTTCGTTACTTTATATATATCTAGTAGACTGATGTAGTATCTTGTGGGCGAAAAGCTATTGATAATTTTTTTAAAGTAGTAAATAACTCATAAATTCATAATTGTTTCCAAAGCGTTGGTCAATTTATTACTTAAATACTTAAGTTGCGAACTGTTAAAATTGAAGATGCCTCATAGATCGTCTTCCTACACCTACTTTAGAACACTAATGCATACACCAATAATCTTATCACCTTTTCATAGAGCCGAAAATCGAATGTCACAGTGGTTGTACAAATATGGTTCGGTTATAAATCATTATTGTGCTGTATTAACATGCTTTATGTAGTCGAGATAAGGTTGGATGTGGTTTGTTTTAAGTGTATTTGTAAGGCTGTGTTGTTATAAATAATTATTGCAGTGGAGCGTGGGCGCGGCAAGGTGACACGGTGACGTCATTGCAACCTGCGCATACGACTGTACTTTACTTACAAGTTGATCATACTTTAATGTATTTAAGTTATTGTCTATTATTCTATTTATTTATCGTATTTGTATTGTTTCTTGTGCAATGTTTGTTTGACAGTATTATACTAAACGATAATGATATTCTGTTGTTTTCCTACAATAGGAACATAGCTAAATCTACTACTTAAGGCGACGATAGATGACAGCTACCTACAGCCACAAAATAAAGAGAGTACAGAAGGCAATCACATGTATGTACTTCGATTTTTATACCTACACTCGGCGGTCGCGCTAGGGTTATCCATTTTGGTTTATGCACAAAAAACTATCGTGGTAGTGGCACTCGTGTTTAGGTCTTTGCCATGATCACAATTAATCTCAACTCTAATACTTATGATCGGCGGCGGGCGGTTACGCGGGTGTCCCGGCCGGCTCGCCGAGCAGTATCTCTAACTATTTATAATCAGGAAGATGAGCGTATTTTTTAGCTTATAAGTACTACAATAAATACCTAATATAAATTGTAAAAATACTAGAAGGCAACAAAGTCATTTTTGCTTAAGTACAACTAACTAGGTATTCTGTGTTACATTAAAACGAACCATCGAAACACGAGCAAATACCTAGGTACTCACCTCTCTGGTCAACTCAACAACTGGTAGCTTAAAAAAGACAATTCACAGTTTAATGTTGAATTTAAACAACCGTCCACTGAACAGTTATAGTAGCTTTTTTTGTTGTTTCATTTTTGCATTTCACAAACTCGTGTCTCAGGGGATGGCAATCGCGCTCGCACTGGTCCCAACCGGTCCGAGATATCGTGTCCGTGAGCGGTGTCTATGTGTGCGTTGCTTGAGCGCACTTTGTATGTAGATTACCTTCTGTACTCTCTGTATTTTGTGCTACAGCGATGCACTGCCGCCCGTCGCTCGCAAGAGACCCCGCCTGAACGCGCATCAAGATTTTCGAAAAACAACCCATGTTGATTTATCAAACACAATTCAAAGAAGAACCGTTTACTAAATTTTGGGTGATTAAATTGTCTTTTAGATGGTGAAAGTTTCATGGAAATACACCCGATAGTTTTTGCGTGATTATCGTTTTTATGTCCACGATGGACATTACTTTACCAATTAATTACATTATGTTATAAAAATATTATTTAAAATATTCGCATATCAAATGACGAAGAAAATTGTCTAGTTTCACATATAATTTTTTCAAATACATGAGACAAGCCGTTTAGACGTGATTTTCAATCAAAAGTCCTTAAAAGTCGGCTGTCTGCGCCTTAACTGTTAGGGACATAGCTGTCTCTGCTAACCGATGCAGCATCGAAGCTGAAGTATCTCGAGATCTAGATCTCGACCGAACGCAGAGAGTCACCAAAACGCGATGTAGATTCTTCTGATAAGAAGCACTTCTGCGCTTCTTTTCTAAAGCGTTAAACTAAGTAGTTTTGAACACAATCAGAACCCATCTAACATTTGCTAATCAAACTATGAGAGAACACTAAGTACACCTAAAACACACATTCAACATTCTCTTACTTCAAGTAACAGCATTGTGAAGAAGCCCACACGAGGATACTTAATTATGTTCTGTACGTGTAGACCCGTGGCGCAAAGGATCAGGCGCCACCTGCCGCATTAAACGTGAACTATGGCGCTACGTGGGATCACTGTTTGCCAAGTATTTCTGATGAGGGAGATACTATTGTAATTATAATATTTTTTCCCCGTGGATTTATCAGTCTGTGAGATTATGCTGCGTTTGTTGTGACCAGCCAGTTGACAGGTGACCATTTTTTAGGCGCGAGGGCTAGAGAAGTAAGGTACCTACAAAAAGGTAATCACTAAATACTAACGCTTATATTTCTTGGTGCAAGTGGGCCTTAATGATTATTATGAGAATTTCAACCGTTTCTCGCGGTTAAGAAGGTCTTATATAAATCATTTATGTTCGATTACGAGGCCCATATCTGTAGGTATGGACTTTCAAAAAATACGAACATTTGACTATAATATCTAAATAGACTGGAAGGAGACCGTAACGTGTTAGGAAGAAAGCAAAAGCCTTTGGACAGCCTAGCCGCTAGCTAGATGGTCAATGATTTTGACTTTTTTCTTATCGTTCTGTCAAACCTAATCCAATATCCTCGAATACGTAAAACATAAAGCACGACTGTTACTCAGAACCGGATAAACCTGGTCCCACACTTATACGAGCAAAGATTAACAAGTCCTTACATTATGTATGACGTTGTATGAATATGTATGACAGTCAGTTCACACAAGTTAATGAAGGATTCCGAAACGGGCGGGGACGGCATTGTGATTATGTTGACGTGTGTTGGCGCCTTGTGTGTGGTGTGATTAGTTCCTGGAGTAGTGTTGTCGCATACTAGGCACCTACGCATCTAGAAGATGGATGTGACTATTTGCAAAGATGATGACTGTATCAAAAAACTTTTGGGTTTGTCTGTATTTGACGAGGAGTGCTTCCTCCAAAAATAAACATTTTCAGTAGTAGTACAATTTTTCTTCCTTCTATGAAAGATTTCGTCAATAGGTATGACCTACTGGTTTCTGGCGTAAAACAGCAATGTCATATTCTGATTTGACGGAAGGATTGCTACATATTACAGGTCAGTCAGGTTGGAATATCTTGTGAAGACAAAGAATTGGGTCCTTTAGCTCGGCACTGTAAGACGTAAATCGTCAATTGACTGATACAAATACAGAGAACTTCGTAGTACAGTCGCCAGCAGGTCAAGCTATCCCAAACTGTAAAAAAAAATCCAATTGAACATAAACCTTATTCCTTTGTTATAAAGTTGAAAAACTATCTAAGAAAATTGACAGCTAGGGGTAGCTTGATGTGCTGGCCTCTGTACATTATGTCATTAGCCGTTTATTCATCAGCAGAAACAATCTACCAGAGTCTCATATGTAATGACAAGTATCAACTGTCACAATCACAATGCACTCAGCTCAATGGCTTCCGATGCACGCACGCATTCAAATGTGACACGATCGTTGCAGAATCGCAATTAGATCCGACGGTGATAAATACGTAATAAGGACCATTCAGAGGTATTTATACATGATGTATTACACTATTGATAGATGCCTGTAGTTAATAAAGATAATCAAAAATTTACATCAGGGATGCAGTTTCTTATGTTAGTGCAACTCTGGTAAGGGATTGGAAAACAGTTTTAATTTTATCTAAACGTAAACTAACTTATGACTAGGTTTTGATAAAATAAGTAATAACCAACGCTCTACATACTCAGCCTATTACGTTCCCACTACTGGGACACAGGCCTCCTCTCCGTGAGAGGGATTGGGCCGTAATCCACCACGCGGGCCCAGTGCGGGTTGGTAGATGTCACATGTCTTCGAATTTTTGGTTCTACGACATGCCGGTTTCTTCACGATGTTTTCCTTCACCGTTTGAGAGCAGTGGTGATGATATTATTTACACAAAGTAATGCGCCTGGCTGGGTTCGAACGCACGACCTACAACTCGAAAGTTGCGGCCGTTACCACTGGGCCACCACTGCTCTCACCAACCAACCAACGCTATAAATGGGCAGTAATCCTGCCAAGCTTTGCAACTACACAATAGGATTTAACTCGAGCATCTCCTGTGTAAGTGAATAGTCAGCCAGCAAGTTAGGAGGTCCTCCTAACATACTAAGATATCATACGTACTCATAAAGGTCATTTGCCACTTTAAAAGTCAGTGAAAAATACCAACCTTCTGAACTAAATGACCTTTGACGAACGTTCTTCTGATCTAATTATAATTAACATTCAATATTAGCAGTCATTAGCGTTGCACACTTCCTACAGTCGATTGAATCGTTGGTCTATTTAGATTAATGAGACCTGCAAAGGTTCTTAAGATATTGTAATTAATATTTTGATGTAAATGACAAGCTGATTAGATTTAAAGATTTATCAGCCTAACATTATTTGGATTCATCATCATCATTTCAGCCATCAGCAGCATTAAAATTAAAGCTAATCGAACTTCATAAGAAATAGTTTGAGCGACAGCTCGTAAACCCCCTAATAAAGCATAATTTGAATTAGAAGATCATCCTGTATAACAGTATAAACACCTAATCTACGTCCACTGCTGGACATAGGCCTCCCCCAATTTGGGGTGCTTGCCATAATCGCCAAGCTTGGCAGGCGGGTTGGCGATCGCAGTGTGGTGGTAAAATGCTTAGAGAACGCTGCTGCCCATTCTCTAGTAAGTCCCTTAGTCGCCTCCTACGACACCCACGGGAAGAGATGGGATGATGCTATTCTTTACGTCCGGCACCACACGGTATTAATTGGATTATGTTGAAGCAAAAACTTGACAAATTATAATCGTAAATGTTCTGTTGTAATTCTGCCTACCCGGGAATAAAGCGTGATTTTGAAATACGTTTGTTTAATATAATGTTTTTTGTTTCTCTGAGCATAAGTGTAGAATGAGTTCCTGT
Organism: Polymixis flavicincta; assembly: GCA_949987655.1. Classification (NCBI taxonomy): domain Eukaryota; kingdom Metazoa; phylum Arthropoda; class Insecta; order Lepidoptera; family Noctuidae; genus Polymixis; species Polymixis flavicincta. The sequence continues at coordinate 21,957,235 of OX465188.1, read as the reverse complement.
TAATCCGATAACGAAGATGATCAGAAGTTCAGAACTAAGTACTTTTTTGGCATTCGTAATACGCTTGAATGATCGCTCTATTGTCATTTAATCAGAGCCATAAAAACTCTCAAGATCAATAATAATGACATTTCAGTGCTACTTCCACCCACCCGCCATCTTGTTTCCTATTGACTCACAATTATACCGCGTAGGTAAAGAGGTAGAGGTGAGACGTTACTTTAAGCGATTTCATCACGCTAGCGTTCTTTACACAACCATATTAATTCGTTGACATCAATAATTTACTAAAGAATTCTGCGGTGCGTCTCTACTTGACCATTGAATATCATTAATTTGTAGATCGAAATATATGGCAAAAGAAATACTACTACTTATTGCAAACCCATCAAAAATGATAGTAGCAATAAGGAAGAGTAGTTATAAAATCAAAATAAACAATTTTATGCAGTCGATGTGACCTTGACACTAGTCCACTGGTTATATGACAGACACGTCACGATTTAATAATTAAAAATAATAATCCCGATACCACCTAACAAGGTCAGTGCGTTTGGTCTTCAAATGCAACTCTGTATGGTAATACAATTTCAAACTTATGTCAAAGGGATAGTGTTGATAATTGTTTACAGTTTACTCAAAGAATGACACATGTGACAATTGACAGCATTCGATGTGGCCTTGCAGTGGCGTGCTTGCGCCTGCGGTCATTCTGTCGTTATAGGCAAGTTACGTCATTACGTCAGAGGTCAGATTATATAATAATTTTCAAAGTACCTACTTCTTAGAGAAAACTCCTGCAAGTGTGGATTATCTGGTTAGACTGAATGGCGACTACAAAAAGCTCTATCTGAATAAGATGGTCAATCATACTTACAATCGTAAGTAAGTAATAGGGTGCTGAACGCGTCGGGTGGTGCTGAAATTCATGAAATTACATTTAAAAACATAACAGTACTGCACTTGCTAATAGTACAGCTATTTATTTCTAACTTAACCTTCAGAACTAATTGAAAAACTTTGAACTTGAATAATTCACTAAACATTCTAATGCATTTCAGTAAAATATTTTAGTACTATCAAATTAAATGTGTGCACGTTATAACCACATAAACACGAAAATAAATGAAACATGAAAAACTGTAGCTAGTTAAATATTTAAGTAACTAAACAGTAAGGCTGTAGGTTAGTGTTACACGTGTGAAGTTACACGTATTCATTTATTCGTGAGAATAATAAACATATTTTTTTTACTTAACTGGTCTACCTCTTTGGTCTAGTGGTCACAAGCACTACTGGTGAGTGTGAGGTTCAATTCCCGGGTCTTCCATCTAGAAATTTGCAGTAGTAGCCCCGAGTCAGGAATTGTGCCCGATTGATAGCAATAGAGCAGTGGTGGCCCAGTGGTAACGGGCGCGACTTACGATTTGTAGGTCGTGCGTTCGAACCCAGCGAGGCGCATTACTTTGTGTAAATAATTTCATCACCACTGCTCTCAAACGGTGAAGGAAAACATCGTGAGGAAACCGGCATGTCCTAGAACAAAAAAATCGAAGACATGTGACATCTACCAACCCGCACTGGGCCCGCGTGGTGGATTACGGCCCACTCCCTCTCACGGAGAGGAGGCCTGTGTCCCAGCAGTGGGAACGTAATAGGCTGAGTATGTATGTATGTATGTATGATAGCAATAGGCTCGCACCCTATTACTGGGACTTAAAGTCTTGGCTTGCGGACGGCGAGTAATAGCTAGGTCGCTGTCCGGTAAAGACCAAGCCCGGTTCAACGGCGCGTTGTGTTCCACGCGCGCCTTAAAGAGATGTCAGCACCAACTGGTGGGGTCCGCAAGGGCCGATGCGTGCCAGGGGTGCGGGTTGTTTGAAAGAGACCGCCGCCCCTGGCACACAGGCAACTGAGGGAACACGGGTGGGTTTTAGTCAGTAAAAGTCTGATACGCCCTCCTGCTCCACCCAGAGCGGGAGACGTTATTTGATGATTTCCAAAACTAAAAAAAAAACGGGTGTACTATAGGTACATCTCTGCCTAGCCCCTCTGGGAATATCAGGCGTGATGTTAAATCGTGACTCTTATCTTAAGTCAAGCTGTGGACGTCTTACGTCTTACTGATGATGAAGGTGCTGATGATGATGTGGAAATTATTATCGTGACTGGTGCTAAGCGGAGGTTTATGCAACGTATCCCTTAGGACACGTAGATTATAGATATTTGTTGAAGTAAGTAGATCTACGGGATCTTTGTTCTTGCGTATACAGTTTGGCAAGGACTCACACGACAGTCTGTGCTAAATACATCGATCATTAATTAGTGATTATTGAAGATAAAAAATGAAGAAAAATTACCAAAGTAGATATAAAACTGGCTTTTCATTTAATAAAACTGGTTTTTCATTCAACCAAAAATGAAAATATTTTGTTTCACATAAGCCTGTATGGGCACTTATGAAACGTCAGAAGCTAGGTCCACGATTCCAATTTGTCGCTTCCTATGGAGAAGAGCCGGCAAGAAACTTCACCCGATTCGTTTTCATTATTGGCGATTGAGCTCAAACAAAGCCGATGTTTTTATCAATAAAATACATCAGGTTTAGATTTGTGATCTAAACGAAACTATTCAGCATTATTAATTTTAATTACTATATCGTGACGCGTCTGTCCCATAGCTTCTAGTTAGCGACTGATGTCAAGGTTGTGTTGGCTGCATAATATTACTTAGTTCTCAATTTAATGCTCAACGCTATTGTTTGGTTAACGTTGTTTATTAAAAGACATCAGGATATAAACATTTTCTAAGATGCGCCAAAACACCTGGTTTTCTGGTTGTATCTAGTCCGTCTGAACTGTCTATAATGGTCTATCTAAAACTTCTTCATCATTTCTAATTTTAAAATATATATACATTATATCAATTAATTAATTCTAATAATTAATTTATTAGTTATGGAACAGCTGACTGCGCACTGGTTAAAGAATTATCCTGTATGTTTATCGTTCGAAAGCTTGCAATTTATATATCCGTCATGAGATTCCTGGGTCCTCCGATATAGGAAAGAAAGAGTAAGTAACAAACGAACCTTTCACTTTGCATCTATGGACTGTTCATAGAATCGATTTGGTTTAGCTTAGAACCTAAAGTAACATGATGAAATAGATTATTATTGACAATTTTCTCAAGAGGAACTTGGTAATTCAATGTTATTTATTGTGGCGAGCAGGTAATCGATATTTGTCGCATATCTGCCGCATTTGTCGTTACAATACCACGTGACATGTGGATTTACCTTCATAAATTCTAAAACGACTGATTTTATAACAACCGTGACTCTCTATTTGAAGTAATCAGTAATTTTCATATTAGATATAATCTTGTATGCCTGATACTGTCAAATAACATAAATGGCTGCTATAGTAAATATGCGGGCCAAAAGTTTTTTGGAGAAAACCTAAATAAACTACTTTTCTTTTTGAGAACCTACTGGATATCATTATTTCCTACTTATTCAGTTTCTTGGAACACCAATAGGATTGTCACATAGATGAAAAGTATGAGCGAAGAACTGGCATGGCACTGAGCCAAAAGCAATTGCTTAAACTGTAAGTAAACCTCTTTGATAGCTATGGGTTCCTAGTACCAAGACCCCACGGCTAGAAGCAATAAATCGTATGCTTACTTTACAAAATCCCCACATATTTTACTTCAGTTTCCTGACCGATAGAGCAGTTTACTTAAAATATTGCATGTCGCAATACCGATTTGGTGCATGCAAGCCTTGGCGAGTTGGCGACAGTGACATTCACTGTTATCGTTTAAAATAACAAATTATCTGGCCTCATTATTGTTTATTTAGGCTTATTATTTTGCTATTGTGGTTTGGTTGAGTTACAAGAGTTTTCAACTGTGTTTGTTCGACGGGCTCAATGCAATAACATGTAAGGCACGTTCTTAGCGGACAGTTCTGTCGATATATTGCAGATGATTGCAGAGGTTAATGCTTGCCATCAGATGGGTCATCGTCCAGGTCAACATAATGCCTTGTTTGTAATAAATGTACGATGTGCCTATAACAGGTTCTAGGATTTTGAAAACTATAACTCGTTTATGTCGGTGTGGGATATTCTATTTTATTTCTTCCCTCAAATTCTTTGTGAAAAAATTAAGAGCTACTGTTTTTTTGAAATATTGTGATTAAAACGTTTGGGAAGGCACATCATAGCATTCTGATTTCAAGAATTTTCGCTTTTATATCTGTTCTCAACAGACCGATTATGCATGCAGTATCTTAGTCAAATGATTAAGGTGCTTAGAGGTGCTAAACGCAAGTGTTTTAATGCCTAAAAGATTATGATACACTGCAGTAAAAAAAAAACAGAAAAATGTATGATAATCTTCAGGATATATGCTAGTTAGATAGTGTGTTGAATTACTAACTCGAAAATCTACGTTGTAAATTATTTTATGATCTTGTTTTCGTTCTTTTGACCAGTCTCCTTTGGAGGAGATGGTCTATAGAATATTAAATCTAAATTTAGTTCTTCAAACAATTTCAAGTAGAAAATAAATCTTAGCTATGTCTTCTAGACGGCAATTGTCCGTCTCAAGGTCAGCGGTAAGAACTGTGATTATCATAACAAAGAGAAAAACAACGTGACCGCCATGTCTCAGTGAGAAATGTTAAGCATAGCTGATAATGTTAGGTGGTGTTATTTCATTTGTCGGGGTTCTCAGTACTTTGTCAGTTCATAAGAGGACGGGAGGACGCTGCTGCCTGTTCTCTGAATGCTATCTCTTAGTAAAACAATTTTTAATTTATTAACCGACAAAAAAACGGAGGAGGTTACTCAATTCAACGCGTATATATTTTTTTATCTTTGACCACGCATATCTATACACAGAGAAGCCCGATTTTGATAAATTATTTTTTTACTGGAAAGGCTTATACGTCGAAGTTGGTCACATATAAATTTCGAAAAAAAAAAAACCAACCCTAAGGGCAGGAAAACAGGGGATGATTGATTGCTTACTCACAGACCTGCTGTGTTTAACCTTAATAACTAAGTTCGGAAGTCGGTGACTTTGGAAATGTATTTTAATTTTGTGTCACCGACTTCCGAAGTTAGTTATTAAGGTTAAACACAGCAGGTTTATTATTTTTTCTTTTCAGTTTTTTCGGTGGTTTAATTTTTTTGTTAAAAAGTTTTTATAGATAGATTTTTTCTTATCTTAATGTGACACTGCACTAGTTCCAGTACTTTCGTTTGGGTGACGGTTCTCGGTCCCAGAATTGATTCTGTTCTTTACAGTTGAAGAAATGTCAGCCAGTGCAACACTTTATTGTACTGCCCCGTTGGGCTAGTGGTCGCAAACGCTACTGCTGAGCTTGAGGTCCTAGGTTCGATTTCTGGGTCGGGCCAAGTGTTATTGGATTTGTTTGGAATTTCTCTCTAGCAGCGTTCTTTATGCATTTTACCACCATACTGCGATCGCCACCCCGCCTGCCAAGCGTGGCGATTAGGGCAAACCCCCCCAAATTGGGTCAGGCGTATGTCCAGCAGTCGACGTCTTTCGAGTGAAATGATGATGATGATGATGATGGAATTAGCGTCGCACGCTATTACATGGGACTTAACTCGTGTGCCTATATGAAATTAATGCTTTGACTTTGACTTAAACATAAGTGGCGAAATGTGGGTGTACTATTAGTACTCTACCGAACCCTTCGAAAGGACAAGCGTCATGTTATATTATGTATGTTTCCACAAAATGTAGATGTTAAATAGTGCTTTTAAGTATTTTGATTGAAAATACATACGTCATGACAATGTGCCACGCTTCAAATAAGTGCTTGTATGGGGTCCACTTCCTGTGAAGTGTCTCCAAATTCTTACTACTAACCTTTTTTTAATCATTGCAGAAGATGAAACCGACTTTTACAGCGAGAAGTAAATGATAATCTGCAGTAGAAGTAAAAACTAGTGCTAAGCTCATAAATTACCACATTGCCGTCCTTTAACTAGGAAGGAGATACATTTTTACTTTTTAATAGAATCAAAAGAAAGTTCACAATTCTCTATCTTTCTGTTTAACAAACATTTTTACAATTCAAATACTTCCCAAGATATGAGAGTTTGTAGGCCGTTAACTGGAAATATTTTTTTAGGTTAAACAGAAAGAAATATCATTGATGTTTTCTGCAACCAGTAACGTAACTATCACAGTTTTTAAGAAATAACGATTCGCGCGTCTCTTGCCATTTTCTCGGAAACAACTTTTAGGGCTTAACTACTGTCTAGTTAAAGAACGGCAGCACAGTTGTTCTATTTCTGATTGATTGCTTGACATTTTCGAGTCATATCATTTCGCGCGCTGCCCTTTCATAGAACTCCAAAAAGCACAATAACATTTTTAAACCAGTATTTTTTCCCGGATACAAGCAGTTGTAAGTTTTTCAACACATTAGAGATATTATTTAGAGCAGCGGCCACAAGGTCGGTCGGTCTGTGCCGCCTTCACTTTACCGAGACGCTTAAACTATAGTAAGCATTGCATGTTGTATTTACACGGCTATTTGTCTTTGAAAACGAACAGTTATTGGCGTACTTGCATGATTTGCTACATTTTCACTTTTATAGATCTGATTTAAGAGGTAACAGTGTAATACGGGCTGGTGTCCGCAACTCCACGTCAAAGCGCGTATTTTGCGTAAATAAATAATTAATCTGATTTATTAAGTACTGCTTCTGCCAGCAGCTTTGCCCTATTTAACTCCCTTAGGGGTTGAATTTCGATAAATCCTTCCTTATTCCTTGTCTACATTATATAGGAAACCTCAGTGCAAAATTTTAGCTTTCTAAGTCCAAGGGTTTGGGCTGGGCGTTGATGAGTCAGTCAGTCAGTCAGGACTTTTATTTTTATTTATATAGGGTGACTGGTAATTAGTGACCGACATTTAAACACATGATTGTACTCATCATTACGAACAACTTTTACTATGGGACCAAACCCGAAATCACGAAAAAAAAAATCATCTGTTCCTTACATTTTGACAAGTTACGCGAACATAAATGCAGGGAACAGCTGATTTTTTTTTCGCGATTTCAGGTTTGGGCCCGTAATAAAAGTTGTTTATAATGATGAGCACAATCGTGTGTTTAAATTTCGGTCACTCATTACCCGTCACCCTATATAGATTTAAATTACCTTAAAACTTTGACTGGCTTGAAAAAAACCTGCACTCTATTTGCAAAACACACTAATAAGGCTCCCGTAGACAGGCACGAAGCGACGGTGCGACACGATTCTGCTAGAACGATTTCCATTAAGTTCTCATAGAAATTGTTCTACTAGAGACGCATCGCGTCGCACCTGTCCGTGGGAGCCTTTAATTAGAATCTGAATCGTTATTGCTATACCATTGCTTCATTTGTTGGAAAAGTTCGTCAGCTCAACAATGTATAACGCAATGAATGTTGTTGAACTGCCGAGATGAAATTCTTTCCTACTGTTAAAATACTATAAAATATGGATTACCAAGCGTCATGATAAATGCTTATTCGTTCTAAGACATTTCCTGTGAAAGGACACAGTAATAGGCTGATATTATTCTGGTGTAATGGTGTGATTTTTAAAGCTTTTATTATAGCTTATATTCAGGAAGAAACATGAAATTATAACTACACTGAATTTGTCAAACGAAATAAATTCGAAACAACGTTACAATCTATCTCTATAATTGCAAAACCTGCTTCATAACAAGATTCAAACAATTATATTACTATGTAATTACGTATGTATTATTTATATGCAAATACATTGAGAACCTATTAACATTTTATCACAACATAATCCCCCTTATTACAAAACAAGGTTTTTCTTTAGGTATGGTTTAAACCGTCGAGCCTTTTACAAAACTGATAAGTTAGTCCAGTGCTAAATTGTCAGTTTTGTAAAAGGAGCCGTAATTCTATTTCAGTTCTAAGTTCTTATTTCAAAAACAGGCTCGATGGTTTAAACCATACCTAGAGAAAAACCTTGTTTTGTAATAAGGGGGAATAAGTTTAACATTAAAGTAGGAAGTGTTGAGTGAGAAGGCTACTTAGTCGATACTTGTGAGATTGAGAAATTATATGTAACCTATATAAATGCATGTAGGTTTGTTGGCGACGTACGTTCGAAATGTAGGTACTTTCGATCTGTAGTAAGAAAGATTCGTATTTTCAGGATACATGATTAAAGTAAAGTTAAACTAAAAGAAACATAAGACAAACTATCGTTAAACTAACTTTAGAACCAACCAGCCGGAAATTGTAATTTGAAATTGATATCTTCCATTAATAAAACTTTGTTAAAGCATACAATAATTACAATCACACTCACTACAATTTTATCGGGATTTTTCAGAATTTGTTGTTTTTTTTTTGCATTTCCATAGCAAAAAAATAATCTAGAAAAAAGAGCCACCGATTTCGTACCAAGATCAAACACTAAGATCTATTTATATTAAATAGGCAGGTCTTGGTGCACCTAATTATAGTAATTGAGATCGTTTGCTGTACGAGAATTAGTAAATGTATCTATTAGTGAGCTGCTATATCGAGGTTAGGATATAAATCAATGAAGGTTGTGTGAATTAGCACTTTGAAATTATTTCACTGTTTTTTCATACAGTCATTTAGTACCATGGTCGGATCTTTAGTAGATTGAGCTAGCTATTTGGCGGTTTTATTAAAGGTTATTATAATGAATGGCGTGCCTTTGACATCATCATCATTTCAGCCGAAAGTCGTCCACTGCTAGACATAGGTAAGCGATTAATCGCCACGCTTGGCAGGCGGGTTGGCGATCGCAGTATGATGGTAAAATTCATAGGGAACGCTGCTGCACATTCTCTAGTGAGTCCCTTAGTCGCCTTCTACGACACCCACTGGAAGAAATGGGATGGTGCTATTCTTTTACGTCTGGCACCATACGGAACTTTGACACAATACTTTCTAAAAGTGAGGTCCTTAACGAGAATACACAATAGTTTATAAAATCTCACTAAGCTTCAATTTGATCCCCCTGTTCTTGGGGGTGTGTTTAAGAATCAATTCTTAAAGCAGCTGAAAGTGCATCTGAAAGTTAAGGGTTGGTTTTAAGAATAAAGGTGTGTTGAGTCTCATCGAAATTAAAAGACAACCTTAAGTAGGTATTCCTAAGTCTTCTTTTTTCGTGGCGTTCATGAAGTTTAAATGATGTAAATACTCGTATGATTTGAAATCTTAAGTATTCTCTAGAGTGTCATATTTTTGAGCCGAAACTAAGTAATTCAAGGAACTCTTAGAGGGTTATCCAACCTCAGTTTCATGCACAAACTATCGGCTGGGGGATCTAAATACAAGTTTTTGTGTTGGCAACGCGCAAACATGTACATAATGAGTAAAAAGTCAAAATGGACGCGTGCGCAAGTAAACGTGGTAGACCTTGAATTCTGTATTACAATGTTACGAACGTATTTTTGTAGCTTAACATAAAATCAAGCAATTTTTTTGGGCCCTTACTTGAGGCCAGTAATTTCTTTTTAATATTCTTACGTTATTTGAGATATTTTTCCAATTAACTTATGTAGAAAACAGTTTCTACAAATTGGTTCTTTAAAATTGTTTTTGTGGCGAATGCCGTTTTGGAAAATGAAACAGGCTCTTAAGGTTAATCTAGTCGACATTTTTTCCATACAAACTTTGGGAGTGTATTTCTCCACTGTTCGACAATGCACATCAAAATTAAACATGGTATGGTTTTTCTCATTATTTATATTGTCTGTAAATAAAAAAGCCATTAAAAAGTTATGAGCTAACAAAGATTCTTGATCTCTTGGTAATTTGACCCAACTTTGGGCGTGTTTAAGTAATAAAAGAAGTGTAAAATCTTCAAATTTAAGTCGGTACCGACAAAGCTCAAATATCGAAAAGGTCAATAAACTTTATTGGTCATTCATTTATGCAGTAGTTTTTGATAAAACCCGATCTTCCGAGGGGCACTATAATGATCCTGCATCTCAGTCAATCAGTCAGTCAGTGCGTTTTGTGTATAGAATAGCGTCTAACTGCTCATCAATGATACTACCTCTGTCGGACATGATGCCTGGTGAGACAGCGTGCTTTTTAGCCAAGCCCATCAGTGAGTTCGTGCCCGCGCCTAGATTCCCCTTAATGTACCAGGTTTAAATAAGATATCGATGATTGTGTTTCCCCATACGTGAAATATATAGTCGAAATGCTAGGATATATTTGATGACACCTGTTTCACATAAAATTCATACATGATGTATGAGTATGCGGAATAACCCAAGTAGCACATTAGTGAATTTTGCAACTTATCTTATAGCTTTAAGTTGTAAATGAGTGGTATAACAGTATTTGATAAAACTTATAGTTTCAAACACTACTCATATTTGTATATGAGTACCTCCTATCACTCTTAGTTGCATAAGAGTATATTTTGTTTATACTTTATATCTTATTGTTGCATAGAGTCGATTTTGTTACTTAAAGTTGAAAACGGGTTTTAATTGTTACCAATTTAGAAGCAACAGTGGTATATGAGGCCTTTAAATCACTTGTAAGCAACTGTTCCATTTAAGCTGTAACATACTCTTATTTGGCACTTCTATTTCCAAACCAGTAGTATAACAGAGTAGTATATCACCTGTAGTGGCTAAAGGGATCATTTTGCAACCTTTTTGGAACCTAACGTGATTGCATCTTTCAGGCCTATTGTACTCTAATATGCCACTCCAACGCGTAGATAAATTTCGATAGTGAGTTCTTGAAAACCAACAGCAGCTATTTCCACTTATTTAAAACCACTAACGATGTAACAGTTCCCAAAATACATAATTGTGATTACTTAAGTCAGATCGTCCTGCGCGTCACTCTGTTGATAGCATTTTTTATTTCTGTTGTTGTAAAGTTCATGGTTTAAACTAATTCATCAAAAATGAATTCCGTGAAATGGAAAAAAATTAAGCGATGTGGTAGTTATCATCGGCAGGTTGTACGTACTTTAAGAAATATAATGGACGTGGACATAATAGGTTCAAACCATGAAGTTGTTAATCAGCAATCCCAAGATACTCGTAATGTTGAAAGGTAATTATATCAATTTAAAATTATAATGAGTAATCTTCTAAAAAAATAGCTAGGTGATATAAGAAAAATATTAATTAGGTTACTTATAAATATAATTGTGTCAAGAAAAAAATTACTGTGGAATCACGGGTTCCGTACATATAAAAATTAATTAACATTCTTTTGTGTGTTTTAAATACATTTTGAACATTATTTGTACTGTTTTTAAGGAAATCCAGTAGTTATGATTAAACGGTAATCAGATTTGAACAGAATTTATATCGAAGACCTGAACAAGAATTCCACCTGTACCTATACAAATATAGGTACAGGTGGCATTCTTGTTTCTTTGCAATTCCCGAAATCTGCAAAGAAACTGAGCTTGGACCTCCACTTTTTTATTTGTGCACGTTGGACGCATGAAAAGTATCGCATAATTATATATTATCTTGCATACTATCATAAATGAGTTACTAAACAAGCGTTAGCTCATAATCGAATTGCAAGAACAAATTATATCTCGTAACGTAACATCAAATACGAGTCATTATGTCATAGGGAAAAATCAAGATACTTACATTATTATGTACTTACATATTTAAATTCATTCGACAATTCTATAAAGTTTTTTGGTATGACATTGTCTTGTGATATTCTGTGCTATTCGAAGAAGTCTGTAGCTATATGAATAATCTTTCTACGCCTACAGTATATTATAAGATCTGTGCCTATTTTTTTCAGCCTTGATCCTGGTTATATAATTTCTAATCCATCCTCTGACGATGAAAATTCAACTGAAATTTCTGGTGAAAGTGACGGTGATGACAACAGCTCAAATGAAAACAAATGTGAATACAAACACATTCTTCAATTTCGGGATGACATCAGGGCATGGGCTACAGAAAATAACAAGCCATTCGGCCTTGAAAACATTAGCGCCACTTATAAACTCTAGGATGCCAAATTTGCTGCCGGTAGACCCAAGAACGCTCATGAAGACTCCGAGGAAGATTGATACAATATTTGTTAATCCTGGTGAATATTGGCATAATGGTATTGCTATACCTCTTGCAACTATTTTAAAGAAATATTACAAAAATCTACTAAATGGTATTTACAATATTTCTCTTTATTTCAACATAGATGGTCTCCCAGTATGTAACAGTTCTAAACAGCAGTTCTGGCCCATATTGTGCAAGATTTTTGAGTTACCTATTATCAAACCATTTATTGTTGGGATATATGCGGGTCATGGGAAACCTAACGATTTAAATGGATATCTACAACCTTTTATTCAAGAAATGCAAAAATTACTTCAAAATGGTATACAAATTGAAAACGTTAAAGTTACTGTTACAATAAGATGCTTCGTTTGCGATTCACCTGCAAGAGCAATGATAAAAGGGGTTTGCAACTTTAATGGTAAACACGGGTGTCACAAATGTACTACTGTTGGTGAATATTCACATGTATCTCATACAGTTATATTTCCCGAGTTAGATTGTCCTGCTCGAAATGATGAAGACTTTCGTAAAAAACTCTACGGTAATCATCACAAAGTGGATTCACCTTTACTGGATCTCCCAATTAATATGATTAAAACATTTCCTGTTGCGGATTCCATGCACTTGATTGACCTAGGGATTATGAAACGCCTTCTTATTGGCTGGCGCGATGGAAATTTCGGAAAAAAGGAGACAAAATGGCGAGCAAGTGATATATCTACAGTAAATAAATTTTTGGATAATTGCAAAGTACCTTCTGAAATCCACAGATCTGTCAGGAATCTCAGTAATTTAGGTCATTGGAAAGCTTCTGAATTTAGAACGTTTATGTTATACCTTAGTGTTGTTATATTGCCAGAGGTACTAAACAGCGATGCTATGAAACATTTTCTAACATTTTTCTGTGCGATAACAATTTGTTCGAATGAAGAATATTTTAATTTCTTACCGTTGGCTAAAGACCTGCTAAAGTATTTTGTGAGAAATTTCAAATTGTTTTATGGCATAGATTTCATGACAAGTAACGTTCATAATTTAACACATGTTGTTGATGAAGTGCAGCATTTTGGAATTTTGCAAAGTTTTAATGCTTATCCATTCGAAAACAAACTATACCTTATTAAAAATATGCTACGAACTGGTAACAAACCTTTGTCTCAAATAGCTAAAAGACTCGGAGAATGCGATATTTTGGACCTCAATTATACTGTAGAGAGCTCCAGGGACTATCCATATGTGAAAAAAAATTGTAAAAGTCATAAGTTAGTTTTATATTGTAGGGATTTTATTATATCGGAAAGAAAAACGGACCGATTTTTTGTAACAAAGAAACAAGAGATAATGGAGACAAGATCTATTAAAGTTCAGGAAAACAAAATCATTCTAAATTGTAATGCGATTATTAATAAAGAAAATGTTTTTGAGCGTCCTATGTCGTCTTCTTATCTCAAAATTTTTAAATATAAATTGACCACAAATGCTGGTACCGAATGTGTTCGTTTTCCTGAGGATATAAAATATAAATTAGTAGCAATTGAACATAGAACTGAAATGTATTTGTTACCCTTGCTTCACACAGTTTGATTATTTTACTATTAAAAATAATTTTAAGATTACAAATAAAACAATAATAAATGTATAAAAATGAGTTTTATTTTTAAACATCTGACTTACAACTACATTGGTAATCACAAAAACTTGCAGTCACATAATTTTCGTTATTGTCTTACATCTAAATCAATGAAGTACTAAAATGTCCTCATGGTACATATTTATATGTATTACTTAAAGTATTACTAATAAAACAATATATAATCAACATGATTATGTTTTACGATTAACATTTGACCTCATAATTTCTTGAGTCTTATTTTTTCTTTTGCGGTCTGTCTTACTGATAAAGTATTTAATTAATGATTAAAGCTTTCTTAATTAATAACATAAAAACAGTCGAGTTTTTTAACAGACATTATATGCTAAAAACTAATAAAAATAAACAAAAACAGATATCAGTCTTGTAATCACATGGCTTACATTTTCAATTTTCTTATTGTACGTTGCTTACTTTACTTGATCAACCCATTGTTTGGAAAGTGACTACTTTGAAAATTACCGCTTTAGTATCACGGGAAACCGATTTTATTTTATTATTTATTTATTGGATCTCCAACAGAAGCTACACAATTTCATGCAAGTTTACGATCTAATAACAGGAACAAATACATTGTGCGCTTACAATTATAGGAGACCACATCATTCTCATATTATCTAGGTAGATCACACAGGTAGGTAGATCTAGGTTTTAGCATTTAGTCGGGCCATTTCGACTGTGGGATAATTCTAACTACCTAATGAGAGCTGAGTAGGGTTGGTTCGTTAGTTAGAATTACCCCATAGTCGAAATAGCCCCGTACTTACTTTCGTGGTATCCACGGAAAAATTTGGTACACATGAAGTTGTGCAAAATCTTTTTAACGTCCTGATGAAAAAAAGAAATATTGTATAATATTTCATCAGGACGTTAAAAATATTTTGCATTTACAGACTTTGCAGACTTTCTCCAAAAAAACGTGGTTTCCCCAAAAAAACTTTGCACAAGAAGTTGTGCAATATATTTTTGACGTCCTGATGAAAATGTTAAAAACATTACGTACGTTTGTTTCGGAGAAAGTCTTTCAGAATTATTAGTCAAATAATCAGTGCTTCTAGTAGACGCTTTTAAAATTACACGTTGTAGTGACTTACAACTAGAAAAAAATTAAATAATATTCATAGTAGGTAATCATTTTTAGTTTTCAATCATGTTGGTTCTTTGAATTTGTGTCTTTGAATTTTCTCCAGTTTTCGTTTTTGTCGTATAAAATTGCATGTTACCTACTCCTCATTTTCATTTCTATCGTCGTCATTTTCACCTGTGTTATTGTTTGAAATTAATTCGTTTTGAACCACAGATTCATCTTCATTTTTAGCCTTTTCGTTTATAATTTCTACAGTTTTAATTGATTCATGTCCTGTGTTATCTGAGCCTTCCGATTGCTTACATTTCTTCGTAGTTTTATTTTGTTTGGTAGCAAGATTTCTCTTGGGGGCTTGTCTTGGTGCAGAAGTTCTCTCTAATTTAGTTTGTGTTCTTTTTAAAGCGTTTTTAACCATGGATTTGAAGAAATTATTATTTTTGTCCACAGTATAACTTGGGTCACAGTCGTGCACAAGTTCAAAAAAAAATCCAAGAACTTCTTGAAATATTTTAATGCATATTTTTGTACCTGCACCTCTAGCAGAGCCAGACCAAGAACATTGTACTAAAAACTCGCGTCTAAATAGAACGTCAATAAGCTGAAAAGCACAAACCTCTCCTTTTTTTCCAGGTGTGCAAAATACTGAATACAAATTTTTGTAAAATTTTCTTTTATCAGCATCACGTAATTCATTTTCCATAAGTTGGAGATCATCGAGATTCTTGATGGGCGTAATTCTAGCATTAAACGGGCTTTGTTTTATTTCGTTGCTTAGTTTTGTGACTGACATTTGCGGTTCTTTGTTCGAAGCAATTTTGTCAATTTTTACGGAAATTGTTGCCAGTGTTTTCATGATTTTAAATTGGTTATCTATTATTTTAATTTGGTTTTCAGATAAAATTTTTTGGTTCATTATAAGACTGTCATAGTCAACTACTTGCACTTCTTCAGTTTCTACTTGACCTATATTCTGATTTGTAACATTGTCGTTGGGAAAATTGGGAATCACGATATAATCTTTTGTTGAATTTATATTTCTCATTTTATTTGATTCGTGCATTGAATACTCAGCTGCTGTTGATGCGTTCGTAGATTGGTTGGATGACTGTAAAAAATAATAATATGTAACTCTTTTTGTTACGCCCTAAAAAGGAATAAGATTTAACCATAGATTAAGAAGCTGTACCCGTTCCTGTAGATGTCTCGCTCGCATAATCACAATTTGCATATTTTACAATTCTATTCTCGATGGAATAAGCGCATGTTTTTTAAACCCACACATGTTTAAATAATCCTGTAGAATATAAAATATGCGAGCAAGATGGCTGCCAAGGTAGATATGACCTTTTAAACATTTTTATCTTTAAGTATAAAATATTGTGTTGATTGATTTGATTTTATCGATTTACATGTACAATATTTAAACACAAAACGTTAACCATTTTCTTTAAGTAACAATTATTAAATTAACGAAACATTATACTTAATCCCTCATTATTAATAACACTTAAAGCCATTTATATACAAGTTACAGTTCGATTCAAACTAAATGGCGGCTCGGAAGTTAGTTGCGGGTGGAAGTACGCGTAGGTACAGTCAAGTCGACAATCATTTAGGACTTATTTTATTATTTTATGACTGAAAGTTTTGTGAATGTTTTAAATGCTGTATGGTATTTATTAAGTCAGTTTGTTAAGTACGGATTCAAGGTAAAATAAAATAGGTTTTATGAAATATAAGGAATACTTAATGTTTTTATTTTGGTTTTATGACAAGGGTTGTATCTCGTCCATAAAAACTTCATCTAAATTTCTCTCTCTAAGTTAGCTTTGTTGCAATGTAATCTGATTTCGGAAATCAGATTGCATTGCAACAAATACACTGACCTGCAAATTGCAAAAAACGCATGAAAATTGGAATTTCGCGGGCTACCACTGCAGATCCACCTTAAGGTAAAAGCGTCAGGGTAACCCGCGAAATTCAACTTTTCTTAGGTTTTTTGCACTTTGCAGGTCAGTAACAGGTTGTATGTTGATGTAAATATGACTCGCGACCGTAGCAAATATGGCTTTACAGAATTATAATCATTAGAATATGCTCTGAGCCGCCATTATATTTAAATCATACAAAGAAATCTGCACATACATTCATACACCCGAAAACAAATACCTGCCAACGACTGCTGTATAAAAATAGCAATGTATAGGTAACAATATAGCGTACGTACCAGTTCTTTTGCAATAAGGTTGAAGTTTTCGGTCATCACGGCCGATTGGTTAACATTAGCGTAGCCTTCTTGGTCAGTTTCAGGCAGTTCTACCATTTCATTAAGTTCTTCTTCTGCAGCCTCATAATTATTTAGGTTTCGCTTAATTATACAAGGCATTTGTAACCAATTATCCTTTGGCACTGAATCCTCCATTTTACATTTTTTTGTAGATTTTTTAAGTGGCCAGCTTAAAATGTCGTTCGTTACCCATCCGTCCGGACAAATTGAAAGTTTTTTTGATCCTTTTTCGATAGTTTCGACAATCAAAAACGGCATTCTGAAAAATAAAATGAAACTACTTTACGATCGCTTTCCATTGTCATAATTCCATTTTAAATAACCAGCAGCTTTTGGTCTAATAAAAATAAAATTTTGGGGTGAAATGGGCATAATTTTTTATAAATTTTATAACGATTACACAAGAATAGGAAGCACGTTAACACTTTAGACAGTAGTTATAAGAAGACGACCATAAATCAAGATGCAAGAAAGCTAAGCAGATAGAATTTAGGAAGTAACGCAAATATTTGATTTTACGTGCGCACGGCGCCGGCGGGCGTTTAGCTGGTTTAAGGTAAGCAAGCACGGAAGCGCCTTGCGCAACGGCAGACAATGGACTGGCCCAGCGGCGCACGGGCCGCAGCGGTGGCGCGTCGAGCGTGCGACGAAACCGAACTTTCCGAACGAAGCGCGCGGCGCCGGCGCGGCGGAGACAGCCGATGATGTACGATCTATGTACTCGGGTCGCTTCTTAGTGTGGCTGCGATGTCGGTACAATTTTATTAAGGCTCCCGTAAACAGGCGTGATGCGACCGATACCGCGACCGACCGAACAATTTCCGAGAAGTTTTCATAAAAATTGTTCCACCAGAGTCGCGTCGCGCCTGTCTCCCTTCAAGTTTGTTACATACGCGCGGGCTCGACACGAATGGAGAAGTTGTGGATTCGATTCCTGCTAGCGTTTACAATTTAGTAACTTTTTCATAAAAATATGTAATCATTTACCTTCTTCGATAATGATTTTTGGACTTCTTGAGGACCCCTAATTCACGGGTACTGGGAGATCCACAATAGAGCTAATTATTACTGCTGGTAGTAGCATCCACTGGTCAGCCACTAGCAACAAACAAATAAGTGATTTTTAGACCTTACAGTTCCAAATAAAAAAACTATGAGATGCCATAAACATCGCCATGTTTAGAAAATGGTTGTCCTTGAGAATATTTTGTTTTGAAAGTGTTTTATCACACTAACGCATAATCACTGAGTTTTGTTAATTGTAACTGATGTACTTTGACATTATACTTACGTCTAAAACCATTACATTAGGTTTTTAACAGTTTTATTTTTTTATACTTTTATTTCGCCAATTGATTTAGCACACTTTATTTAATTGTTCTTGATCAAATCGAAAGCGCTTCGAAATTTACAAAGAAACCATACTATACTTTCACAGTAACAAAACATTCGCAAGGATTTTGTGCTGTAAATTAATGCCTGCATTATATCAGTACACGTGAAGTTTTAATACTCACCAAATAGATGTAATCCAAATGAAATGGCTGTTCACAGTACAAATTCAAAAACACTTAAAAAGAACTTTGCGTTTCATTTTTCACTCAATGAATGAATTGAAATGTCATATCATTCAATGAACCATTCACTGCGCACAACTTACACCCATAGTTCTAATTGCCACTAAAGGTGATCGTGAGAACTCTTATGGATTTCATTTGGAACCAAAATTAAGCTGCAATTTTTCTCCCCGTGGTTCTATAATGTTTGCATAAGGGTTCTCTCCACCTTTATAGAACTTATTCATGCCTATATATTTCACCCAAGTTTACAAGCAGATATGATATGGAGCAATTTTACCACCCAGTTGTGTTACTTGGGAAGGATTCGTTTGACCAAACACATAATTGTACTTGGCTGACGATTCGGTTCACGTACGGGAAATCCGACCATATGAGTAAGATTTTGATGAAATTGAGTCAATCCTTTACTGTGTACAAATGTATTGAGGATAACCTACGTTGCTCAGTTTATTGGATATCCCTACAAGTGTAACTTTAAAGAAAGTTATGAAAGGCCCTGGAGTTGATGATGATATGAAACGTACGTAACGTTTGTACGTGAAAGTTTCTACCACAATAACCAACAGCCGTTATAAATGCAAAACATTAAAGGAGGAACTCGAAAACATGATTCAATTTCGTTTAATCATTCATTGCATTGCATGACATAAGAATTGAAACATATTATTTGAATATCGGTCTTCCCAAATAATACGACTCCCTGTACCATTTAGTTAGACGATTTCGTGTGGCGTGATGCCAGAAGACATGTCTGATTAGGCAATCAGACATGTCTTCTGACATCACGCCACACGAAATCGTCGTCAGAAGGAAATGTAGGCGCATTTTCTTCTGAATAAGCTAAATAAAACACACATTATGCAGGGTGGCATATCGACGCGCAAATTGTTGTCATGAATGCAGCACATATGTAGGTACTAAGATCTCAAGCGTAGTAAGTTTTCGTCAAACAAAAATCTACTGTTTCATATCGTGCAATACCTGCGCGGTCAAAATGTATGGAACAGCAATTTATTTTATTAACAGACGATTTATTTTTTTACGCAGGGTTGGGTGTTCACAATTTTATACTGAATCCATGGTATGTTCCTGGAAACTTCTTATTCTCTACAGGAGGATTAGGGACAGACGCCAGCTCATCAAGCTACCCCAATCTGTCAAATTTTACCAATTGAACATGACACAACCTTACTTACGGTTATGTTATAAAGTTGAAATTTTATCAAAGAAATTTGACAGATTGGGGGAGCTTGAGGTACTGGCGTCTGTACTAGGATTTTAAGCCAAAGATGCTGCACACACATATTTTTGTTTTCATTCAAAATTAAATCCAAAATATAAATATTACTGACTAATACAGAACAGAACAGATGGCCGATGGGGCCGAAAACTTCTGGAGTGGCGACCGCGTACCGGAAGACAAAGTTTGAAGGCCTCCCACAAGGTGGACCGATGACATTGTGAGGGCCGCAGGAGTCCGCTGGATGCGGGAAGCACAGAACCGGTCGAAATGGCGGAGCTTGGGGGAGGCCTATGTCCAGCAGTGGACGTCTTTCGGCTGAAATGATGATGATGAATACCACCAACGTGTGGTTCCCGACGTAAAGAATTGCACCATCCTATTTCTTCCCGTGGATGTCGTGGGAAGCAACTAAGGGACCTACTAGAGTATGGGCAGCAGCGTTCTCTATGCATTTTATCACCATACTGCGATCGCCAACGACGAACGAAAGTTCGAAGAAAGGGGGAGGACTCAATAATCCTCAAATCCGGTAACTTACTCTATTTCCAATATAGTAAGTTGGAAATAGAGTAAGTTTCCCAGTAAGGCAGTCCCAAGGTGGTGTCAGGTTTATTGTCCATAAGTCCCTTGTAGGCAACGTGGTGAAGATCGAGAGTTTGTAGACCAGGGTAGCGTACCTTATTCCCAGAATATCCGCAAGATATTCGTTGAAAGTCGTATAGGTTTACGCCCCGACCTCGACACACCAACGACGACGACATCCGACAATTTCCTAATACATGCTCTAGCATGTATGAGGAAACTTCCAGAGCCATACATAGCTCTAAAACTCACTTCACCGTTATCATGGGGGACTTAACGCAAAACTGGGCAAACGAGACGATGATGAGCTGCGAGTGGGGCAATTAGGATTTGGACGTCGGGACCACCGGGGAACTTATTGGCCAGTTTTATTGAGAAGGAAGGCCTCTTTATGATGAACTCCTTCTTCAGAAAGCGTGAGCATTAAAATGGACCTGGTAGAGGCCTGATGGTGCAACTAAAAACGAGATTGACTTCATTATGTCGACGAAGAAGCAAATATTGAATGATGTCTCTGTGATCAACTCGGTGAAAACCGGAAGTGATCACCGCATGGTAAAAGGCACATTTAATCTCATTACCAAGCTGAAAAGATCTCGACTGATGAAGTCAACGCTCCGTCCAGCACCGATCCAAATCCAAAACTCCGAGAGGTTTCAGCTCGAACTCCAGAATAGTTTCGAGTGCCTAGGGAACTCAGTGAACGATTGTAACGATGAGTTCGGGGAAACTGTTCATACGGTCGGGTCTGATATTTTCAAGACCAGTCGTACAAATAGAAAACAGAAACTCTCTGATCTTATATTAAAGCTCATGGAGGAGAGGTGAGAAATTATACGAGAAGACGTAGCGTTGGAAAGCCTACCATAAGATGGACCGATGAGCTTGTTAAGACCGCAAGAATCCGCTGGATATGGGAAGCACAGAACCGGTCGAAGTGGAGGAGCTTGGGGGAGGCCTATGTCCAGCAGTGGACGTCTTTCGGTTGAATTGATGATGATGAATACCACCACCTAAGCCCATATTTATTAGAACGTGGGGTTCTTCACTTTTTCTTCATTTTTTGCTGTATGACAAATATTTACGACACGTCCTTCTAACAATTTGGCAAGAATCAAACGGTACAATATTAATTTAAAAATAACGTAAAAGAACACGTGCAGATGTGAAATTGAATAATTTCATTAGTAACGGCTTGGCTTTTAGAATAGAAATGAAAATTACACCCATGGTGAATTCAAGGACATTTTGTGTGTAATTTTGGTAAGCGCTCACGGCAATTTCGTGTAAAGGTTGCTTTGGCATTAAGATCATGTTGCGTTTGCCATTTTGTTCCGTATGCCTGATAACAAATAGACCTCACCTGTAGTATACTAAAAGGCGGCTAAGGTTTTGCCGGATTTGGAGAATCCTTAAAGGTAAAAGTTTAGGTGTTTGTGGTGATAGTTATATTAAGCCTTCAAATATATAGGTTTTTATGTTTCGTAGCATGGCAGACGCGTCGCTATAAACACGAAAGCGTGAAATAGACGAAGTAATTAAACGTGTACAAAGGTGTTCCATTGTTCCACCTGGTACAGGGAGACCGGCCTCTGAGATCCACATCGCAGTACCTACTTACCTATTTGTATGTATCTGATACTTACTGCTCTAAAAGTCTCACCGTCAGCAAATGAGGAGAGCAGTCATTCCATCGAATGCTAGGGATTGACACTATTGACATCTCACTTCACTAAAGTGTTTACGGTGAGATTTTTGGCCGTGAAGGTATGGTGTCACCTTAGTTTACGCGGTGAGATTTTTACGGAATAGATCGGCTGTTCATGGAGTACTTGTGGGTGAAACCATGTATGTGTTCGACTATCGTTTTACTATTTAATAAAAATATTTCTTTTTTATTAATAACAAAAAATACCGTCACAGGTGATTTTAATTTGTAAGATGGATGTTAATAATTTAATATAAGAGAACACTAATTCTTATTTATTATATTTCACAATAACCCGATTAAAAAATACTCGTTTTTATTATTAAACCAGTTTCCACAGATGTTGTTTTATAATTAAATTTTTCTATATTACGTCGTGGCATATTAGTACTAGGATAGCATAAGGTATAAAGCGTTCGAGATAATTACTGTTGGTCAAGGTCGATGGCGTTATTATTGAATGCGATTGAAAATTGAATGTCACGTGTTTACACGCGCGAATGATTGAATGGAATGAATAGATTCGATCAGTTGATTTATTTGTCAATAGGTAATTAGGAGGTAGTAAAAAAGTTGACTGATTTTGTGGTCATCCGGGATACCTATTCGAAGTTTGATTATTTATTTTTAGTTTGACTAAAAACCTGCAGTGTGTGTTACGTTTTAGACGTTCTGGAATCAAATTATTCATTTGATTCCAGAACGTCTAAAATTCATTTGACAAAAATAATAATAATGTAAAAGCTGAGAAATATAGAATAACATAATACAGTGAAACCTGGTTAATTGGGATCTCAAGGGACCAAGGATTTTGTACCATTTAAAGAGGTTTTCATTTATCCAGTTTTCCAATTAGACAGGTTTAAAATTTAGTTGTCTCATTTACAGAGGGCCCGCTTATAGAGGTCGAAATGTACCGTTATTCCATTTATAAAGGTGGAAATTTTGTGAAAGAAATTCAAATGTTTATAAACAATCGTGTCGTAACCTGTCCCAACCTGATAAATTGTCTCACTTATAAAGGGAATTGAGCTCCAGAGTCCCAATTATAGAGGTAAACATCGAAAAAATCCTAGAAATCAAATCTCATTTAACCAAGTTCGAAAAGTCCCATTAACAGAGGTAATTCGATGAAAAAGTGCCGCGACCTCATTGTCGTTCTCAATAATAGAGGTTTCTCACTTATCCAGGTCCCACTTAACCAGGTTTCACTGTATTTGTATCTTTTTATTACTAGATATTAGACATAAATTGATCCGTTCTTAATAAACATATAATCTAATTGGACAGCCACATACAAAGTTTTCTTGATATTTCAGTAAATTGTTACAGATCGACAAACAAGCTACGCACTAGCCTATAATTACCAACCAACCTGGCTATGTAATCAAATAAATAACAAAATAAATAATCACTTAAAAACACTTCTTGGACTTGAGGCGAGTAATTGTTTCAAATTGTCATAATGTGGTAACTTCAGTCTCCAGTGTACAACTTGGGTGGCGGTTAAAACGGGAATGTGGTTAACTTTTTTCTGTAAGCGCATCCCCATAAAATGACTTGTCATTTATTGAATAGTGCTGTGTGTTCAGTAGCATCATAACAAAGGTGTATCCATTTGAATTTAATTGCTAAATTCCGTGATGTTTTACGAACTATCCCACCATTTAAAAAGAAGCAACCAAGGAATGTGCGTTAACAACGTCATTTCGCTCAATGTAATGTGTGGAACGCACAATTTATATTGGTGCCGTAATCATGAAGCAATTCCTTTGATTCCACAAAAGGGTATCAAGAACCCCTATAAGAAAGCGCTGAATCGCATGTGCCTGTTATTTCACTGAGTGCTGTTTACGGCACATTCATCTTGCACTGATTTACAGTCGCTCCATAATCACATTTTTAACTTCCACAAAAGGGTATCAACAAAACCCACTATCCAAATATACTATGAGAACGAAAGTAATTTGGCTCCGAGCCTCCGAACCTCGAAAGTAGTCCTTAAAAGTAAAACCTTTTTTCTCACGCACAAAAAACTGCTTCGTGATTCCTTTACGATCGGTAGCGAATGAAAATAAACAATAAAGACTCCCTTACTTTCTCGGTGACCTCCGAATCAACAAGGTGAATCCCCGGGCAATGGGTCGTTGGACCTCGTGACCATATTTGGGCCATGCGCCTGTTCGCTGGTGTAGGGATGAGAAATATTCGGAGAGAGTGATTTTTCAAGCGGCGTAAGTGCAAGAATTAGGTAAAATATAATACGAGCACGAGTACAAGTTCTCAAATTAAACGGAAAATAAAGATCACTGTTCTTTGATTGAGATTTGAGTAGTTATTTTGCTTCAATGGCAGTCGTGTTCCGTGTGGTGTAAAGATAAACGGACGGACGTAAAGAATATCCCATTTCTTCCCGTTGGTGTCGTAAAAGGCGACAAAGCTACTTCTTTTGTCTGAAATGATGATGATGATGATGATGAACGGCAATCGCTACTTACGTCACCGTACTAAGCTTTTCAAAGAACCACCTACACCTACACTACCTAGTCCACTTACCTCCGCAAAGACAAGATTGCAGGAAAGGGCAAGTGCCGTTTGGTCAATACCGTTTGAGTACGGCAAGTCTTTTTGGGAAATAATTGCTCCTCAAACTAAGCTTCCATAACGTTAGCCTTAAAAAAATAATCGTCGATTGCATATTTTTTTGTTCTGTAAACAAACCCGCATTAACATTGTACATCACTACGGGCGGCATATCACCGGATCGACGTTGACAAGGAGCTCAACAATACCAAGAAGTTAGTCTATATTGATGTTAATATTAATGAGGAAGTTTCCAGTCTATAAGGTACTGTTTAAAATAATTTGTTTTGTTTATTATATATGCAAAAATACCTGTTTTTTTGAATCTTGCCAGCACTTATGGATAGTTAATCCCTACAAAGATCGATTGTTCTATAAATCCACGGGGTAAGCATTCTTTTATTTGGACATTCATTCTTCATCATTTTAGACACATTAATCTCCACTCATTTACTTAATCAAGGATTCGAACATTACAATAACTAAATTTAAACAAATGTGTGGTGTCGAGGAGAACCTCGTCAGCACAGAATTTCCTTACGCTTTTTCTTCAACTCCGAAAAGAACGTCGGTTACTTTATCTTAAAAATACTCAAATCACGTTTCACGGTCAAAATAAAAACGACACCCATGATGAAAACTCAGAAAATCTTGCAGCCGTTGTTTTGAATTATCATTTTGACTTCACTAACGGTTTCTGCACCCTCGAAAACCATGAAAACGACACTCATGATGAAAATTTGAAAAAAATGTCAACAGCCGCTACCTTGGATTTTCATTTTGACCAAAACATGAAAATTATCTCACGCTCTCTCTGTCTTTTTCTTTTATATACATTTTTAATAAAAAGTCGCATGTAGTGGGCATAAAGCTTGTTAGTTACCCAAAGTTTTAATAATTACATGCCAATTTCTACCATTTTACCGCTACCGCATGCTGCGTTATATAACTTCATTCCAAAATGTTACTACCAGTGGAGCATAAGATCGGAGAGCCTAAATTGTCTTTTCATTCTACAAGGGGCGGGCAGTCGATCGAAATCTAAATAAAACCTCCACAAAATATGGTAATGTGGTCGAAAAAGCGACAATCGTCCCGATCGATGGCCCAGTGTTGTCGACCGAACGACCGCTGAATTTTAACAACACAACCAACTTTGCTTTAGTAATCGAGCCGTAACAAAAAGTTTCGCTGTATACAATCCTGATTATTATGTTATGTAGTATTTTTTTCAGGAAATAGTTTAAAAAATGAAAATGAGAACAGTAGTGGATTAAGAATTGGAATTGTTAAAATTGTTTATGGCAAAATAATACTCTTTTTGAACCGACGAAAAATGGAGGAGGTTACTCAATTCGACGCGTATATTTTTTTTTATGTATGACCACGCATAACTTTTTCCAGAGTAGTCCGATTTTGATAATTCTTTTTTTATTGGAAAGGGTATACCCTAAAGTTGATCCCATATAAATTCTGAAGAAAAATTCCAACCCTAAGGGTAAGAAAACAGGGGATGATAGATTGTTAACTCACATATTTTAATACTGAGTTGTGCATTACAAAAAAAGTAATGAAAAATTTAGTATGTAGTAATTAGTAGATTATAGCCACAAAAAATTATAAAATAAAAACTTTTTAATAAAAAAATTAAACCGCCGAAAAAGTAAAAAATAATAAACTAGCTTTATCCAACCCCAATAACTAAGTTCGGAAGTCGGTGACTTTGGATATGTATTTAATTATATGTCACCGCCTTCCGAACTTAGTTATTGGGGTTGGACAAAGCAGGTTTATTATTTTTTACTTTTTCGGCGGTTTAATTTTTTTATTAAAAAGTTTTTATCACCCAAAGTACTCCACCTTGTTTGGCTGTTGCATATATTCCAACTTATGAAACATAAAAGTTGTTGAAAAAACACTTACTAAAGCCTGCTTCCACGAATACCTGCAATAAAAGGAAAACACAATTAAAATTAAGACACCATTGTACTCTGACAAACGTTTAAAGTTGACAGAGAAGCTTGAAGTATAAAAATAAGATTAATGCTAACTTTCGTGAGTGAATTTTCGTGCAACCGGGCCTGACAACAATAATCACGGGGACATAATGAAATGATCCTCTAAAATAAAAACTTATTACCTACTAATGATGTATGCTTTTCTAATAAATGAGGAAGAAATTACCAGAGGGTCAAAAACAGACACATTCATTATAATTAGTGTGTCCATTATTATTTTAGGAAATACAAATAGGAATAATTTTATTTCTATTTAATACATGCTAGTAATACACTCCGTATTACTCCACTGATTGACAAATTACGTTAAAAATTAAACATGGTATTGTGTTGCTTATTATTAATATTGTCTTTATGGAAACAGCATACTAAAATGAAGAACCATTACAAAGTTAGGAGCCAGCGAAGATTCGTTTTTCTTGCTGATTTAACCTAACTTTGGGAGTGTTTAGGTAATAAAAGAAGTGTAAAACGTCCAAAACTAAGTCGGTACTGACAAAGTACAATTATCGAAAAATTCAATAAATTTTATTGGTCATTGATTTATGCAGTGGTTTTTTTCAGAAATCCCGATATTCCGAAGCACTTTTCTTCATTTTTTACGCGCCTTTTTTTACTATGACTGATCCTGCAGCTCACTCAATAATGTTGTGCGTGTAGACTAGCGTTTAACTGGGTACTACCTCTGTCGGACACGAAGCCTGGTGAGACAACGTGCTTTTCAGCCAGGCCCACCAGTGAGTTCGAGCCGCGACTAGATTCCCCTTAAGCATCTAAACGTAGACATATCCTAAGAATCTACAAGGCTTCAGTACGTAATCGTACACCACGGCCTACTTTGAGTAAGACAGTGGTCAAAAACAAGCATAAAAACGAACTCAAATCATTTCTTTTAATCACCGGTCAGTATTCACAACAGCATAATATTACCACACACTGCAAACGGTCATCAACACTTGGTATCATAATGATTTCCATCGAGCCACCTTTCTCCTCACATTAAAATACCGTGGGGCTTACAAAACCTAAACTTGTTCTGGATTTGTCACCATATATGCAGTGGTTGTACCAAAATGTGTGTCCTTGCTACCTTATATGAAGACTGTGCTGCAACAACCACGATATGGTGCTGGTATTAAGGACAGAAGGCAGGTACATCTTTTTGGAGGCGGGTTTTAAGAGAATCTATATGAAGTATGTTCTCGAAGGGGTAATAGCTCAGTGCTTAAATGTCATGGAGCTGTCACACCTACGCAGCAGTCATGTGTCCCTGGTACTTTCACGTAACGGGGCGATCAAATTGACAGGGAACAAATGTACCTACTAAACTCGCAGAAGCTTGATCCCAGCCAATCAATCCCAAGACAGCTGTCGCGCAATACTGTGATGCCCGGAAATAATTAATCTATCTGATTTTAAGATAACTAATAATATTTTATTTTAATGGCACGTATGTAATCGTATAGGCCCAATATTTACATACAGTGGTGTCGCGATTAGTGGCACGATTTATGAGTGTTCATGAAAAAGCCAATTTCTGCAATTAGAAACGTTGAAAAGCTTGTTGCAATCTCATGTCAGCTATTATACAAATATAAAAAAAAAACTGTATAATTTTTATTTTTCAATCCATTCATATCTTGAAATAAAATATGTACAGGTATATAAACAAGAAAATAATCACAAGGCATCAAGGGAAAAGTGCCCAAAAGGCTGGCAGCATTGCCACGTTGTATGGCAATGCTGATTCTTTGGCCGAAAAATACGAGTAAGCCAGCCCTTTGGTCACGTGAAGAGTCGACCAACCGCTTGGAAATGTCTGGGAAAACTAAGTGGGCACTCGGACCGTTTTGGGGTCGGTTTCGACCCCAAAACGCTCGAACAAGTAGGTTCCAATAAAAACTGTATTGATTAAATGCATTTTAAAAGAACCATAGCCTTATAGCACCTGTACAGGTATCCTAAGAGAGATCTATACTGAGTTCAAGATAAATATTTGAGTACTCTATGCGGCCTACCCAAATGTCCTTTCTTTGGTATTGTTCGTCAAATCGTTGAGCTCCTCAAGTTCTGAGTTGAGCCGTATGATTACTGATACATGCGTGCACTGAATGGACAGGTCCACTCAATCTGTGTGGTTGTTTCCTCAAAAGACCATTTCAGACACCAATCCACATGGTTTTCACATGATCTGACCAAGATTATGTCTGGACTTTAAAAGAGACTGTGACCTCTGAGTTTGTTTCGGCCTTTCTTCTCAGAGTAGTCAGATAGGAAACGCCGACCTCATCTAGTTAAAAAAAATATGACTGACGTGTAAAAGTGTTTGTACAAACCTACTTACAGAAATAAAATCATTTATCATTATCGTTTATGAACATATTGCAATTATTTAAATCTTGCAACTTACGAAATTAGGGTGACTACGCAATGAATACTGCCAATATTGTAGTTTATTACACAACATAAACTTAAAACCAATCATACACCATCCAACATTCGCTGCATGCACTTAGCACGTATGATACATATAATTACTGGCTCTAGTAATAAATCGTTATTGATTCCATCAGATCAGAATACTCCTATGAGCTTTAAAGCTCGCTCAAGATCGATTAAATTAAAATGTCATCCCGAATAATATATTCGCCAGTCTTATCTGTAAACAGGTATTTTTTGTACAGTTACTTCTAAAAGTGTTTGAAGTAAAATAATATTCTGATAGTTTTCTCTTGTGTTAACACGTCCCTTAAACTAGCACGTCAAATTAGCTAGACAGGTCGGGGTCGTCGCGAATGTAAACGTATCTTCTGGGTCTCCGGCTCGTGGGTATTGGAAGCATTATTGGGTTTTAGGCGGTATGAGTCTGATATAACCCTTCGATCTCACCAGACAAAGATTATACATGAGGATTGCACCATGAAAAGAAAGGCAGCAAAATTAATAACAGGGCTAACCAGGATGTTAATAAAATACGAGGCAATTTTGAGAGTTTTAGTCTTTCAGGGGGGAACAATGTGATTCACAAAAGCTTCAAGGGGGCATAATAAAAGCTCTTGAACTGACTTACCTTTAAATGTAACTTAACTTTGAATTCCTAACAAAGATTAGTAAAGTAGTTGGCTTTAAAATATTAATGTTACATTGTAGTTCCACTATTTTGTTTACGACTGTACAATAGATGTTTTGGATTACTTTTAATAAATTTCACAAAAAACGTTCCATCCGTTCCGAGCTTATCAATGAGAAACGAGTTTGCCTCAGGCATTACCACTGATGCACAGTAATATTATATTGATATTGACTGTAACATACTATACCTGTACGTGTGATTGCTGCTCTATAGCGAGATTTGGACAGTTGCCGCTCGTACTCCTTTTAATAACAGCATCTGCCTGTGAAAATCCTGTCAAAATTGGTCCAGCCGTTTCGGAGATTAGCATGAACAAACAGACGGACAGACATTTTGTTTTGTTTTAATTACCGTATATCGGTAAAAAGCTGTGTGATAGGTTCTTATTCAGAATATGGATAATTAGTCAACAGGGAAACATTTGGCCTTATAATACAGATAAATCCACTGTGGGAATCGTTAATGGGTCCAAAAGCACAAAATCTTTAAATATTAAATAAATATAAAATATAATATTAGAAACTACTTGACCTCTTGGATATTAATCAGGCGTTAACTTTAAGCTAATCTAATAAATAAGTAGTAAATAAGTGTTTGGTGCAGTCTATGTGAGGCCACAATTTTAATAAACAACATTGAACGGTGAATTTTAAATGTAGTGTAGGCGTTAAAGTAAACTATTGCTTAACTCACGTGGGTCTCAAGGTGCAACCGACCTCTGCAGTTCTGTCACAAATCTTCCTTGTTGTTTATATTTTCCTGGTACCTGTTGGTGAGAAAATATGCGTTCCTGTTATCATTTATTTTCAATCAATTTAAAAAAAGTCAAGGTAGTCCAGTACACTCTTGGGTTTTTTTATCGTTCGGTTTCTTGTAGAAAATTGTCAGTTGTCCTCCCCCTGGTTTTTCGATCATTTATTTGGTTATTTGATGCCATATGAGTTATGAGCAAAACTGGGTAAACTTGGTAAATCATTATTTTGGGGCATTATTAAAAACTTTTTTCAAAAAAATAAAAATTGTTTTGACCCAAGGATAATTAAATTTCGAATTGGTGTGGGTACTATAGCTAAAAAGTGAAGAATAAAAACTTTTTTCAAAAAAAAAACAACCGACTTCCAAAAAATACTAGAAAGTGAAAAATAACTTTAATTTCGGAAGTCGGTGACTTTGGATATGTATTTTATTCATTTATTGTCACCGCCATCCGAAATAAAAGTTATTTTTCACTTTCTAGTATTTTTTGGAAGTCGGTTGTTTTTTTTTTTTGAAAAAAGTTTATATTTTTCACTTTTTAGTTATAGTGCCTACCCCACACATTTCGAAATAAACCTATTTCGAACAAAAAAGAATTTTGCAAATCGGTTTAGTATATATGACGGAGTTATGCCCGAACCTCCAACTAACTCCTAACCGTTAAAGAGTTCTACCTTCCTTTATCAACTCAGCGTCATGAGATGATTATGACCATACGCAAATGTCTCAATACCTTTAGCAAATAGATGAAAAACATTGTCAATACCTATAAAATTTGAGGGTTGCCCTCGATTTCCCTGGGATTCCATCATCAGATCCTGAATTTATACCACTACCTTTGGGACCACCTTAGGAGTATACTCTTTGAAATAAAAAAAGAAATTTTGAGGATCGGTGCACAAATGAGGGAGAAATCGGGGAGATACATGAAAAATAAATACCTACATACATTGGAACATGTAACTCCTCATTTTTTTGAAGTCGGTTAAAATGAGTCAAAGTGTAAAGTAAATTCCATTAACACAGTCGCTACATTATTTGCACTCATGATTAATTTTGCAAAGCCGTTTGACATATCATTATTTTAAAATATTTTTTGCATAATTTGCGCGTGCTATGTTTTATCCTAGCTGAACATGTTTGTGCCATTGCATACCATGTTTTATGCAAATAAATTATTATTTACTTACTCACATAAACTTCGTAATTTAACACTTTTGTGACATTTCAAAGACATAATATTTATTGAGTGACAAAACAAGATGTTTCACATAACATCGTGTGCACTGGACCAAGCGAAAGGTTACCGTAAAATAATGTACGTAGTATCATTGTTTGCAGACCAACCCATTACGTAAAGACTTATCGTGATATTTGCGTTTATAACACAAAATGTTGTGACACGTATTAATTTCGTAAAGTATGCTCTTGATTTCCGATCCATTTAGTTGTCTTAAATGGGGTCATCAAATAGTTAGTTCGTATAATTGGTAGAGATTTTTACGCTTTACAACTTTTAACCTAAATTTATAAAAAAATAACAAATTTTTGCAAAAAAAGCACGGCGGATTTATTTTTGTTTTTTTTTTGCATAACTTAAGGCACGTGATTTCTGTGGCTTTTTAGGGTTTCGTACCAAAAGGGTGCCAACGGGAGCCGGGACCCTGTCCATCTGTCTGCTAGCGGGTTGTATCTCATAAACCGTAATAGATAGACAGTTGAAATTTTCACAGTGTCTATCGAGAGAACGTTGTAAGCTTACAGACTGTAGATTTGTAGACGATTTTCTATTCCGTATTTTCATTCCTCTAAGTACCTGGTACTTATTGACAGGCCTGTACTGTCCTACCATATCTATTACTAGCTTTTACCAGCGGCTTTGCCCGCGTATAACTTTCATCCCCTATTAAACTCCCTTAGGGGTTCATCATCATCAGCCTATAATGTTCCCACTGCTGGGAAACAGGCCTCCTCTCGGTGAGAGGGATTTTTTTCTTTTCTTTTTATCTATATAGATCACTGTAATTTGAAAACATTGTTAAAGCCAATTATTTTTTAAAGAGTAACCGTGGAGTTTCTTGCCGGCTCTTCTCCATAGGAAGCGACAATTTGGAACCGTGCACCTAGCTTCTGACGTTTCATAAGTGCCCATGCAGGTTTATATGAAATTAAATATTTTGATTTGATACTACACTACTACACTATAATAACAAATAAATAAATAAAATTAAAAAATATAAGGGCTCTCCATCTGCATACAAGTAAAGTGATTCGAATGAATAAAAATGCATACAGAGAAACATATAACCTCCTCCTTTTTTGGAAGTCGGTTAAAAATTCAGCTATCTCATTGTTTCGAGCAACAGAGATCTCTCAAAGCTTGGATGCTCATTTGCCTAGGTTTTGTTTTGCATTAGCATAATACCCCTATAAAATTCATGCACACATAATACAGTACATCTTTATTACTCAATCACGCTTCACTAAATAATGTACGTCTCTTAACAAAACCAGGGTCAAACTATACATGCATTAGAAGCGATTATTCGTCACAAAAAGCACTTTTATGCGAATAAATGAAATAATTGAAGCTTTAATACTGCTTAATTAAAGTTTTAATAAAAACGTAATGAGGTCATTAAACCTTCGATGAATCATAATGACACCCGCTCGCTAAGTTGAGTAAAAGTTTTGAATGGTGCATGGGCGGAGCGAGTGGCGATTTAGAATAGGTACAGATTTTTCATCGCTGAAATTATAGATGGATGAAACGCATGTATTATAAGGAATGACCATCATCTGCCTAGCCTTTTCCCAACTACGTTGGGGTCGGCTTCCAGTCTAACCGGATGCAGCTGAATACCAGTATTTTACATGGACCGACTGCCTATATGACCTCCACATACTAATTACTGGGTAATACGATACCCCTTAGTAAGACTGGTTGTAAGACTGTCAAAGATCCACAAATGTCAGCCGGGATCAACTGCTCAAGCATAACTTAAGGAGTGATCAACATAAATGTTGACGAATGAAGCGATAGATGAAGACTAAAGCAAAGATGAAGACTCGTTTGTGGGTGTTATGAGAGGAAAAGGAGTGAATGATAGAGCGACGGCTGACAGCTGTTATGCTGACCCCAAGTAACATGGAAAGATGATGATTGCTGGTGTTAAAGACGGTGTCTATAATGGGTTGTACATAGAAATGGGAATGCACAAAATATGGTGAAGTTAAGGTCTTCGTAGTTAGGATCATTCTCTTTCAGTTTTCGAAACTTAATTTGCAAGGCGACTGAGTCTAAGACAAAAATAATGAGACTCTAAAAACCAGATAATGAGACTCTAAAAACCAGTACATCTTAATGAATCGTTTGATAGATTCAATAAAATGTGTTGGCTTTTAGAGTCTCATTTTGTTTTTAGATCTTGTGGTCGTTTAAGCCGTAGTGTTTGTCCCAAATATTTATATATATATTTATTCATCACTGTGAAAAATAAAAAATGTTTTTAACTCGCTACTCGGCTTTGACTTGCGGCACCGCAAACTAACTAATGTTACTGGCAAGAGTGGCAAGTGACCATTTGCTTTCGTAATCGGTACAGTAGCCACGACCGGCCAATGTGGGACATATCGACACACCAAATACGTAAACATTATCATATTCATGCTCCAAGGAGGTGATACTTAGGTGGCAAAATTGGGGCAAGGGAGCGGTATAATGTCCAGCAGTGAAATTGTTGTCAAAGACCATTCTTCCACGAAATCTCGAGAAGCCTTTTTTACACTTATATATATCTTGGTGCATATAAAGTGTATAATATAGACTTATATAAGTATATACTAACAGGAGTTTTAAGTTTCTATCTATCTTTCAGCTAATCAGAGCGAAATTTATAGATATGGGTGTGAATGCAATCATTTTTCGCTGTGATTTATTGCATTAAAAAATATTAGTTCGTCTCCATACAGTCGATTTTAATACAAGTTATAATCGTTTATTGGGAACAAAACACATAAACGGACAAATATAAACAATATTAAACGATGATAGCTGTAAAAGTTGAAACTGTGGCGCAGCTGCCAACGCCCGACTCCTTAGGTTGTTCCAAGACTAGGTATATATGTACAAGACAAGAATATAAAGAAAATAAATAAAATATTGTAGACTATGGAACAATACTGTAAAGTGCGGTCTTCGGCACAATTCGCGGCATAGTGAATGTTGATATGATCACCTGCAAAGTATAGAAATACACCAAGATCAAATATTGATAGATGGATCGTAAAAAAAATCATTAGGTTTCACAACTACTCATACAATGATGGTTACCTGATGATCGCGACGTCCATATATCGTGATTAAGATTATCATCTGAACTTTGAACTAAGCCAGTGTATGACGAGATTGTATGATAGCCTTCTGCTTGCGAAGTGTGGTAATGGAACAACATCTAATATGCACTTACTTGGAAACTAAGCTGAGCTAGCTTGGTAGGAAATAATCGTTTCTTCTTCCTTACCCGTAACCCTGCACTGAAAAGATTACAGTCTCGTACGAACAGTGAGTTTACATATAAAAGAGAACTTTCAATAAATTAAAATAAACTCATTTATTTTGCAGAAAAAACCATTTAAAATTACGCAGCTCAATCAACAAACAGCTCAGCCTATCGCAGTCCGCTGCTGGACATACAGGGTTACTGGTAATTCGACGTATATCCGGCAGGGGCTGATAAGGGGGCCAAAATGCAACAAATTGAACCCCCCATATGTATGGCCGAAATTCAATAGTTTTCGAGATATTAGAATTTTAAGGGTTTTTCGATATTTACCCAAAATTTGACATTTAATTCCAAATAAAATAAAAACTACATATTTGAATGGGTACCATTAAACATGATGTTGTAGCTGGCACTTCAATTAAGCTATGGACATAATTAAAACTACTTAATTTAACAAAATAATGAAAATAATGAGCGATACAAGAATAATATCTTACCAATATTTTCATTTTACGCTTCAAAAATGTTGTCTCGTCACAAAAATTTCTATGACATTAATCGTACAAATAACTAAAACAACTTGCTTATCCTGTAAACTTTCCAGAAAGGTATAAAAGTCAATTTTAAAATACATAATTCGTGACATGGCATGTGTTTGTAACTCTGTAGAATGAGGCGGTAGAATATGGAGGACTACTTTTGTCGCAAGACATCTAAGTACCAATTACCCATGTTTGCAAAAATAAATGATTTTATTTTATTTGAAACTGTCCCGCAACACCCTATCCCCAGCCTTCCGAATCCAGTCTGTCCGAGCCACTTTCTGAAGGTCGTCGGTCTATCTAGCTAGGGGGGCGTCCTACGCTACGCTTGTCGATACGCGGTGTCCACTCTAGGACTCGTCTGCTCCACCGTCCATCGGTCCTTCGACAAACATGGCCAGCCCGCTGCCACCTCAGCTTGCTTACTCTGCAAACTATGCAATTAATTGATATAAATTAAATGTTAGAAGGAATATTATTGACAGCCATATAAAGAAATAATAAGCTTCACATATGGCTCTCCGTTTAAGAATGAACCCCAAGCTTTTAAGGTATTTAATCATTTCAGCCGAAAGACGTCCAGTGCTGGACATAGGCCTCCCCCAAGCTCCGCCACTTCGACCGGTTCTGTGCTTTTCGCATCCAGTGGACCACCTGTCCACCTTGTGGGAGGCCTTCCAACTTTACGTCTTCCGGTACGCGGTCGCCACTCCAGAACTTTCCGACCCCTTTGGCCATCTGTTCTGCGAGCAATGTGCCCTGCCCACTGCCACCTAAGTTTGGCAATTCTTCGGGCTATGTCGGTTACCTTGGTTCTCCTGCGGATCTCTTCATTCCTGATTTGATCACGCAGGGAAACTCCAAGCATAGCACTCTCCATCGCCCTTTGGGTGACTTTAAGCCTTCTTATGAGGCCCATTGTGAGCGACCACGTTTCGGATCCATATGTCGTCACTGGCAACACGCACTGTTCAAAGAATTTCGTCTTGATACACTGCGGTATGTGGGACGAGAAGATATTGCGAAGCTTCCCGAACGCTGCCCAGCCGAGTCGGATTCGACGATAGACCTCTTTCTCGAAGTTGGACCTACCTAACTGGACAGTTTGTCCTAGGTAAACGTACTCGTCGTTAAGGTATTTGTGTTTAGTCATAGGGAAAACATTAGATTTGATTGAGGTCTGAAGCTAAAGTATTAGGGCGATATATTTGCAGTAGATCGTCATAATTTGTTTTAATATGTAGCATTTGTTTCAAAAACTAATTGTGTTTTTCTATTGTTACAGGAAATTTGGTGCAAAATGCGGTCAAAGCCACGGTTGTTGGTGATGTGAAAAACGCAGCCGGTCAGATGTACGATAACGCGATAAGGTATTGAACAAAACTAATTATTACAATATAAACGCTACTGCAATCAGAAAGATGTCCCTATTAGAACAAGCTAAATTAACTAGTATAACTTTCAGGTTACTATAATTTTTTTTAGTCGACGAATAGATTGGCATTATTTCTGAATAAACGTCATTATTTTAACTGTACCAACATTTCATTGCTCTATTTTTAATTTTCTATAGTGATTTATTTAATCATCTTTATTAGAATTGTCACTTCATCATTTACAGTGTATACTTATATTAAATCTATTTAATGTTTATAGTCATATTAAGTAGAAATGGGAAAACATCAAACTATCCATTTCATACATCGGGTCTAAGTCGGTAAAACTTTTTACAGATAAAAGCAAAACCGATGATACCGAAACGCAAACTGCCGAGTTGACGGTAAACCAAACAGTAACCGAGGTACCAAGTCCCGGGTACCTCATCTACCCAATGACTGATGAAATTGTCAAGTCGGATAATGCCGAAGATGGCGATAAGGTAGCCAAAGATACGAGAGTCGATACCGAAACGAAGGAAACGAAAGAAACTAAGCCGAGAACTGTATCATTTAATAGGGACGTACACGTCAAAAGATTCGGTGAGTCAACGAATATCGATATCTAACTGACTCGGCTACATCTCTTACTTTTAGAGAGGGGACTCTATCGTTTAACATACTAATTTTTTCATCTATCCGTGTATCGGAAATCTGACAAAAGATGTTGTGAATAACAAAATAATAACCGATTCACCTTGGAACTAATACGTTCAAATTAATAAGACTAATTTTAACAACGTTTCCTCTTTTTTGTATTATATTGTGTATCTTCCGCCGAAGCTTGTTATTTTTAATTTAAAATCCTGTATATCTATTAGTTTTGTATTGTCGTTTTCCCTTGATGTCTTTGTGATTGGGTTTTCACCAATAATACGATATGTTTATGTATTACGTGGAATGTGTGTATTGATGTTTTGATTCATTAACATAATACAGACTTGATGATGCATTCTTCCTTTGTCTCGACATTAAAATTTGTTGAAGTGTGACTGACTACTCAAGCACATGACGTATCTCTCGGTGGCTCTTCAATACATATTACGATTAATAATTTAATGGATCAAAATGGGCTATTAGGCTTAATCTTTGGCACATAGATATCTAATATATATTTCTTTAAACGAGCAATTCTTGTATATGTGTATTATATATAATCTGAATCTCGGAAACGGCTTCAACGATTTTCATGTTTAGTATGCAGGGGATTTCGGGGGCGAAGGGTTAATCCCTATACTAAACATTAAACATCAAACTGGGTCATCAATATACCGAATGACGCTTGACAGAATGTTTAATTGCATAATCTAGACATAAAGACAATACAAAAAACGAGGCCATACCAAACAAAAACTAATAAAACAAACATAATTTGATCATAATTGTCTGCAGTTGAATGTGGCGAATCATAATTGGTATATTTTAACGAGCGGTCACAGACTATCACAAGTTTTATAGTACGAATATTTTATAGGAACAGTTTATTCGTGAAATTGAGACGAAAGTGTAAAGCGAAATAGCATAAAGAATACGTTATACGTAATTCTTGTAAGAATTTTGTAAGAACGATTTTTGGAGCTGGAATACTCGTATCAAATAGACGCAGGACAGAGTCAAGCAACAAATAACTCTTTGCTGTTACGAAAGGTTTTTGTTCTGGATATCTCAAAAACCGCTCAAAGGAGAAGTTTCTAACATGACCCCTAAGTCTAAGATACCAACCCATCACTCATCATCATTTTTAATACCTAAAGCCTGGGCCTGAATTCACTATAACCACTTAACGATTCCTTACTCGTAACCACAAGTCAATTACATTACGAAATCTTCTAATATCGTATTAATAATATCGATAAATTGTCTTGGAACAAACAGAATATGAAATTTCGGTTCCTTACCGTTACATTGGTTTATAAAAAAACACGATATTGATGTAGTTTGAACTTAGTAAGATTCCGCGGGGCATCATTATAACGATACAGAATTGGGGCTTTGATGAAGTGGATCATTTCATGAATGATGAAGTACTAAATAGTATTGTAGATGTTAGTACTGGCCAAGGAGACGCGTAGGTACAGAATGCCGCACGTCAGTGGAGCAGTGCTAAATCAAAACCAGTATGAGCAGGCCTCGTATTCTATTGAAACTCTGTAGTACGTGAGGCCTGCTTAAAGTGTTGCCACAGTGTCAAGTGTTGCCATTGACGTGCGGCCGACTGTACTTAATTAGTTACTGTATCTTTAAAACATGCAAAATGTCTGCATGGCTTTTTTTTAGGGCACTCGCCATTTTTGTTACTGGATTGTGCTAGTGACATTGTTTCTCCGAAACGACCGAGTTGACTTAAGTGTGGTTCTTATGAATACTTTGATGTATCTAGAAGCTGGTTTTTAGGTAGACACCATCGACCTTGACCGCTCGGGTCGGTATGGCGGACAATTTCAAGGAAATTATTATTTCATTACAGACACACTTACAAAGTTGTAAGAGTATCACCACATACTCTTACAACTTAGTGTTTTTAACACCTCGGCAGTGACATTTTTCTTAATGACAGATGCCATGTTTGTGCTCATCCTATTCATAGATAAAATGCCGTTTGCCATTCGTCAAAGAATAATAATACAGAGCGCAATCTTATCACAAGAAATAAGTATGATTTTTATTTTGCCGGATATTAAAATGTTTTTCTATGATATTTTTGTTGTGGTCCAGTTTGTAACAACCAACAGCTCGGAAAAGGCCTCAATATTACTTGTAATATTTAAATTATCTATACATAAATCAATACGTGAAGCACAAACTTTGTACCCCTTTTTACGAAAATTACGCGAAGGAGTATTAAATTAGACACAGTTAAAGTTTGTATGGAGGAGTGCAGAAAGCTAATATTTCATATAAATAAATAAATAAAATAAAATTCATTTATTTCAGGCAAGTTTTTTAGACGTACACCCATAGTATTAGAAAATTAAAAATTAAATTAAAAAGAAAAAACAAATAAATCAAAATTAAAATTAAATTAAATTCGAAATTGATATTAAATTAAATTATAACAAATCATTAGAATTACATTATGTTTTAAAACAAATTTCGACCAGGGCGACCACTAGTAGTTGGTAAATAGCTGTGGTACATTGTCTTGTTTGTTTCACAAATACTGGATATTGAAAAATACCGTTACGTAAATCCGTATTATGTCCGTTCGAGAGATACCGTAGCGAGTCTAGGCGTCTAGGCCCGCTTACTATCGCGACATCTGTCCTCGTGTCAATGCTACTCATTCGGTAGGAATGCTGCTCAGAATAATGATAAGTGTCACAAGGATGTTACAAAATACCTTTCTTAAGAGATTTTTCTTAGCTCATTTCATTTGCGGTT
The DNA here is from genome assembly GCA_949987655.1 of Polymixis flavicincta. NCBI lineage: Eukaryota > Metazoa > Arthropoda > Insecta > Lepidoptera > Noctuidae > Polymixis > Polymixis flavicincta. The sequence continues at coordinate 21,916,616 of OX465188.1, read as the reverse complement.
GATACAAAAATAACCTAAGGCAATCTTTACGGGTAGTCTCGAAAGTGTGACCATCGATCTAACCTTTGTATAGAAATGTTACGAAGTTGGGTAGCAGAGGTCAGATGGTGGTTGCTCCGTGTAAAATAATGAACTGCATCAGGTTAGATTAAGAGATGACTCCAAAGATTGATGGGAATTTGCTAGGCATCAAGAATCTTAACACTCAATATTCTTGATTTGAATACCGTGTCTTCACTGGAGCTCGACACACAGTGTGCAATATTTTCACTGTAGTCAGTAACAGATGCATCTGAAATTTTTAGTCAAATCTATAACACTTAAATTATTATACAGTGATTCGTTCTGAAGACAACAAATGACTTGAAAACTTTCTTCACTAATTTAAATACTTTCGTTGTTTTGAATCATATCAAAACTCGCTCATTTAATCAAAATCCCAACTACCACAATCCAAACAATCAGTTTTTTCACCAATCATTGTAACATCTTCATCAATAAACATGTCATGTTTATCCTCGTTAAGTTCAACAAAAACTGTAAAACGAACATCATTGTTTAATACTCTATCGCAATTATAATAGAATAGTTAATCAGTAGGAATTGACAGATCTTTTTAAACAAGCTTTGTAGTTTTTAATTTTTTTATAGTATTTTTTTGGCGTCACAAATAAGTTGAGGAATTAATTCATGCATGACAACTGAGAGATTTAATCATTGTTTTATAGCAGCTCTTTGTAAAAGAAAACTGTCGTTCTATGTAGGCCGTTGATATAACATCCTATGCGTATGTATTCTTGAAGGTATTGCAGTTGTCTGAGAACAGATCTGCCCTACAGATTCGAGTAGATCATGAACCAATTCCTAGCTAAAATGAATGTCAAAAATATACTAAAGTACCAGGAAAATGTTACTCTATAAGTTTCTAGTTGGTGGCAAAACTCAAAATTCGCGCAACGCTTTTTCAACTTCAGTATCCTTATAGTGTCCTCATCTAACACACCACTTAACTGCAAGGACATTCATACTTGCGTCACCGAATTTCCCAGACAATGTCAAGATGCTAAAGGCAGTTTTAGCTGTTCGTGGTATTATATAAACGGCATATTTATTATGCTATTTGCGAAACAATTATTTGGACGATCCAGTCGAGATTCGCAATATTCGGAATAAGCGGATTTCTTGAAGGGTGGGCATTCTGGGGGACTGTATGATGTATTTTTACGTTTGAAAAGTGCTGATTCTCAGCCTAATTTGAATAAATCACTTTTAATTTTGATTTTGAACAAGCCCAAGAGATAAAAAATGGGTTACTGTAGGTCTATAAATAAAAGTCTCAACATTTTTGCCGAGCCATCAAAATATGGTGCACATAAATTAAAACACGGAAAAATACAACTTAACTTGAGAACTCTACAGTTGGATAACCTTAGGTTTTCTGAGTGGACAATGTCGCTAAAGTAACGCACACTTATGCTTCGTACTTGTAGCATAATATATTATTATTCACAGTGCTGATTGATTGTATTAAGCTATTTAAGTTCTAGTTCTATATTCTAACTACTGAAGAACTCCTAACCAATCACAATTACCCAACAATAAATACCAATCTATTCACATACATTAAGCAACAGAAAACAAAACACGTTCATAATTTCTTCCTCACACTTCCTTACAATAGTAAAAGTGCCCGCTCTGCCTTCGGGCTACTTTGACCGGTTGTTATACAATACAATATGGCATTACCACATTCTTACATACTCGTAGATCTTGTATGAGGAGATAAGGGTTTGCGAAATATGGCGGGAGCGTCAAATTATTTTATTGGTTTGTAATAGCTTGTTGATACATCGGCAGGCACGCATATTATGTAACAAAGCTTGTGCTGGGTCTAAAACAATTGGAATGCTTTGTCAAAAAATATCTTAGTCAAATATTTTCAGTTTTTTTTCAGAGTATCATCATGTTTCGTGAGGAGTAAAACCGTGTCGATACAGAGTGATACTCCGTTAGTGGAAATCCTTAGTGCGTATATAGCCGCCGCCTCTGCCGAAGACGTATATCGCTCATGTGTATCAGTTAGCAACGTTACTTACTATTACAGTAACATGATTTCAGTTCAGAGGGCGTAGACGTAGTGGCAATGGCTTTAAAAGCGTTTCGATTTCTACAAAAACTTTCAACAACATTAACATTTTATGTCAGTCCCATAAATGTATGACTTTTCCATCTTCGTTATCGCTGATAGAATATCATTTTATTTTAGGCCCTCTAGTTCTTGTAATTGTACCCACAGACCACTCACAGGAGAAATCATATGTAAGGGGAGTATAAAATCCGCAAATGAAAGATTATTTTATAAATAGTTTTTGTCTACCGGATGATTACCTCAAACCAACATTGTTTATGATGCATCGGCATTTCGGTACCTGCTTACTAATCAAAGTCACGTTTAGCAATCACTCCTTTATAAACCAATTTAATCCATCTCTTTCAAACCAAAGGCTTCAAATAACCGTCATCAAAGACAAGGCGTAATTCTGACACAACAAATCGTAAATCATTGGTCATCGGTAATCATAACGAGAATCGTTATGTTTGATAATTGGATTGGATTCTTCTAATTTATTGTGACTAGCAATAAATCATGTAATGTGTTTTGAATTACACTTTTTGTATGTGTTGGAAATTACCTTGTTTTTGGAGTAGGGGTTTTGGATGAGAAGGTAAGCACTGACATAAGTCTACGGCACTTTCAAAGCGAAGGGAAAAAAATAATGACATACTCAGAGCGGAGAGTTTTTATGGTTCATCTGCAAATAGTCAACTTATTGTTGTTACTACTAACTCACAGAAGCGTCCTTATGTTTACTAAAGGTTAAAGAAAAAAAAAAAAACTAAAAACATTTTTAATTTAGTACTATCAAATAGTCTCTTTACCTCGAAAATCGATTATATCGATATAAGTGGGCCCACAGTCGTACCCTGAGGCACCCATTTATGTCTTGCGTAGGGGGCGGGTCCTTTGCTATCTGGTGATACTCAGATGCTCCGAAAACGGCAAGCGATGACGATATAAGACATATAAAGACGGTTTCTGAGTCGGCATTGACCTAAACGAAGGAGCCTTTTGTGGTCAACCGTTGCGAAAGCCACCGACAGAAACATTTTCAATTAATGTTAATGGTAAGATTGCGAATTTTGTTATAATTAATCATTTTACTAGTTTAATTCATTTCATTTCATTCAATATGTGTAATGGATGTGGCTAGATTGACAAATGAGTTGTTTATCGCTGTTTTGAAGTTAAGTAAGTTGATATTGGAATTCGAAGAGTGCGTGGGTGATTAAGTGGCAACCTGTCACAGTTGTGCCTATTCAATCTTTACCATACATGTAATGGCTTTATGTGGGTTTAAGCGATGGCTTCTTCGCACTTATGATTGCCTAGTACCAAGTGTAAAGTTACATTAAGATTTTGCTTTGAAATCTGCGTATTTTTCAAAGTTTTACAATTTCGATTCGTTTGACCATAAAGTTTTCAGTAGATTAATTAATTGTAACTACTTCCTCACTTCATACTCCGTTATAGTAATTAAATTGATATTGTACGTGTTACTCATGCAACCTTTCAAATCAGTGCAGTTATTTATATCTGCAGCGTGAACTATAACCATTTTTTATTATTATTAAATAAATTTTAATATGATTACTATTATTTTTCTGTAATAATATCAAGGTGTAGTTATTTCACTGATAGACAAAGGTGTGAGTAGAAATGGGCATGGCATACCAAGCTTTGTCATATTTTCCTTCAATTCTTTAATAATTATTTTTGGTCGCAGGAAATCTATATTTTAATTTCAAGATCATTTTAGCCCCGAAGCTTCTCCACACTATTATTAACTTTCGGCTTCGATCTCCACCTTCATTACGCCCTGTTCTGAAAAATGAAGGTCGATCTAGCTAAATATTTGATCGTTGTCTATGTGGGCTCATCAAGGATTTTAATCAGCAAATGTCATTTCCATCTGTCTGTACACTGCTGTCAAAACTTATTGCTACCGTAATACTTCTTGATATTATCGTTACCACACTAGTTGGTGCCACAACTGATTGGTGTGAAATGATGGATTTTGTAAAAATAACATGGCTAGAAAGGGGATGACTTCGAGGTGACAGCTAATGGAAGGAACAAAATGCTGCGCCTTACTCAAATAAATAGGGATAAGGGCTGAGTATAACACTAGTGAAACTCTTTGGTGATGGTATAATATTCGGTTCTTTTCAATGCTACTACCACACCAGTGGATGTTTTAATGTATGTTTGTTTGGAGAATACGCAATAGAATACGTAAACTACCCGACAAACCACGATCAAAAGTATAGACCAATGATCGTGGAGCACATAGTTGCTAAGTAACTTAATGTATGTCTATTGTAACTTTTTATATTGATTATTATTGGTGTTGTTTTAAAAGCCCTTGTTCACACCGATACTATATTAAAGTGAATTTGAAATTTTAGAATTTCGTGGCTTCGTTGACAAAAAGTCTCAAACACTATCTAATATTGAAACTTCCTGTCAACCAACTAAACAGATATATTATTGTTATTAAGATTTACTATGTCTACTATCTAGTCATCCCACATTGTAAATACTTCGAAATGACCTTAAATAACTGGTTCGAAATTAGGTTTCTATTATAAACAGACAATGTATATTGTTTCTTAACTTAGCGTTTTAATCCAAACGTTGCATGTTATTAAGTTCTGCAAGTCTGACATTGGTTTGACAAATGGTTTACGAGGATATTTACTTATCGTTCCTTGCAAAAAGTTGTTCAAGGCAATAGATACAGTTCTTGTGATGACCATACCTATTTGTATCAGTAAGCTCCGTAGCTCGTTATTGGATTGATGGAGATTGATGCAGGACATATCACTGGCACATGAATCTTGTTGGTGATGGATGACACGAATACATTGCGTTTAATATTTCCTCGGTTGAAAACTTTCAGTTTTAATAAGTTTGAAGGACCATCACTGAGCATAAAGAACTTGAACAGTTTAGAACTATAAACAAAACAAATAAAAGCTTTCGGTTCTCGTAAAACAACTGTCACTAGATTATTATCTGTCTGTTCCGTTTCTATTAAATCTACCTACAAAAAATGATCAGATCTCCCATACACTCTTCTGAAACTAAATCTAGCTTCAATTCGCGAACATCTTTTTTGTGTACAAACTCGCCCACGTTAAAACGGAAGCCGCCAAGGTTCACTGCCCACTAATGACTATCTGCCTTTGTGTATCAATCTCCTAAACACGGACACGTCAGTTTAGCACCTCTGCTTTAAGTACTATGTGTTTAAAAAATAAGGAAACTCAAAGGAAACACTGACCTTGTGAGATGAAAATGAAAATTCAAGGGCAGTGGTTATTGGGATTTCTGTTTTTTACTTTCCTTCTTTGGGTTTTTTAAAATCCTTTTTGCCTTGTGCCAAATTGTAATACAGCCTTTACGAATGGCGATTTAACCGACGTGCCTTGGACAGTCCGCTTCACTGCAATTTTTATAACTGGAAAAAAATATTACAATTACATGGGCTATTTTATGTTTATAGTAGTTTGTGTCGATCGATACGAGACTAAAGGTTTCGGACTGTCCAGAGAAGACACGCCAGAGAAGGCATGCCCAGCAGTCAGATGATGTATCTCAACATAATAGATTCCTAGTGTAGGCAAATTTTTTGTTAGTTTTAAATATTTACTTAAATAAATATATTTCAAGTACTCGACACTCAATGTTCACAAGCCTACGTAAGAACTGGATTATCCTCTGCCAAGGTTTGTTTGTCATCATCTACACGAATATTTGTATTGGTGACTACTTTGATCATGTTTGATCGGAAGGTGACTAAGTTACTTTACGTGAGTTCATCGCTTTAATGGTCTCCGTCTTCTTTCTCGTCGGTACGAGTTTACGATACTACAATAGATCGTCCAGTAGATGTTGGCTGAGATACAATGGATTGACCAGTCAGCAAGTTTGGTAGTGTTGCTGACTCCGCAGGGTGCTTTGGCACCGCAATAAATGTGGCCACTTACTGGGCGCAAACAATATAAAAAATATAGATACAGTCGAACAAAAAAAAGAAAAAGAGAGGGTGCTTTGGCAGTATGGCAATCGAGACATACTATCTCTTTTGGTTCTTCACGGTAACAGCAAAAGACAGCTTGTCTCAAGTCAGAATTTCAGGGTGACCATTTGGTTTTCTATCCGCCATTTTGAAATACATTCTGACATTGGGTATGTCAATTTGCTATGCATTTCCTTGACCTATTTAAACACCCCCCCCCCCCCCGAGTTGGTTCCCGCATTGTCGTTGCGGGGGGCTTAGTAACCGTGGACTGCCACCCACGGTGAAGCCAAGAGGAACCCAAAGGTGGGGCCGCTCGTCAGGGCTTTTGCCTTCAAGTCAATGACGTAGTGGCTAAAAAGTAGGTTGCGGTGAGGTGCACCGCAACTGAGGTGGGCCGCGATGTCGAATGGGAGGCATCGCGGCTGAGGGTTACGGGCTGCGGCAGAGGAGGAGTGCCGGTGCTTCTGAACAGCGCTCTTCCCTTCCGTGGCCTGCACGGGGCCGCCACTGTTTGATGGCGGACGCGGTGGGGCCGCAGGGGAAGAGGAGTGTCGGTATAGCGTTGGCCGCTCCCCCTATCCCCTGCGGCCGAGAAGTGGTAGACGGGACGGCGCGTTGTGTTCCATACGCGCGCCGCCAGAGATATCAGCAACCACTGGTGGGGTCCGCAAGGGCCGATGCCTGCCAGGGGAGCGGGTTGTTCGAAAGAGTTACCGCCGCCCCTGGCACACGGGCAACTGAGCGAACACGGGTGGGTTTTAGTCAGTAAAAGTCTGACACGCCCTCCTACTCTACTCAGCAGGAGAAGTCATTTGATGATTTCCCACCCAAAAAAAAAAGACCTACAGAGGGTCAATTCTTGTAATTTTAAGAACCTGCACAGTCACAAATATTTCGAGTTTCCATACATTTTTACAAGTTTTTGACATTTGAGTGTCGCCGAAATGAGACTGCGACTAGATTTTGAACGTTTTTGATTACGAGAATGGGCCTTCTGGTGGCCAATTATCGTAGTTACATGTAGTCGCAGTTTCATCTCGGCGATAAGCAAATGTCAAAAACTTGTCAAAAATGTATTGAAACTCGAGGTATTTTTGTCAGATTGACACTGAGATCGGACAGTGAACGTTCTTAAAATTACGAGAATTACCCTCAGATCTCAGCCACAATCTGTCAAAAACACCTCGAGTTTCCATAAATTTTGGACAAGTTTTTGACATTTGCTTGGCGCCGAGGCGAGACTGCGACTAGATTTGAACGTTTTTAATTACGAGAATTGTCCATCAGGTAACAATAGTTGGTCTCACAAAAACGACTCAAAAAACTCTTGTTTTCATACCTAACTTAGTGTTTTCCGGACTACTATCAAACATGGAAAACAAACTACGTGTTAAACTTATTTGTTCTTTGTGACGTGTCAGTGTGCCCAGATGTTCATAGTTAGCGCAGGTGGTCACAGAAACAAGGACATTGCCTTCTACCAAGTGCAATACTGACATCAATAACTGTATTTAACGATGTACAGTCGCCAGCACATCAAGTTACCCCACTTTGACCTTGAACGCTTTATAAGCAGCAACAGTGAGAATCGTGTGAAAGAGATATATAGCTTTTTGTCCGTTCTTACTCGTAATGTTTCGTGCTGCAGTGCGTACGTGAGAGTGTGTGCGTATGCGCGTCGTGGTGTAGAATAACATACTTTGCGATAAGAAATAGCGTAGCAGGTTGAATACTTGAATAGCGTGGTAGCAAAAAGAAGCGGCCCGTGCACGGCGCATTGCCTAAAACTAAACTATTTAAGACAGCTTGGATATAATCGTTTTTTATATTTTATTTCTTCATTTTTACTTAAATAATAGTTGGAAATACCTGTAAGTATTAAGTAGGTGTTACTAACTCATATATTTAAACAGGTAGGTAGCGAAATTTCATGCTCTCGGAGAATAATGTTAAGTGGACAGGTAGGTAATCTGATGTGAAAAAAACACTTTTTTTATTATTTCACGGCAGTTTTTAATTACTTTTCCGAGTTTTGTTACCTACTTACTGGTGGGTTGGCGGTCACCTGTTTTCGTGCGTTCCTTGCTCTTCTATTCTAAGTATTTTTACGAAGTTCAATGCAAAAACCCATGACACAATCGGCTTGAAATTTCGAAAACAATATAGATTGATGATTACCCACCACAAACGTGGACGAAGTTTTAATTCACAATACCTACAAAACGACTCTTGTCAGTCCGCCTTGTTTGAGATTAACGTTTGACACGATCTTATTCCCAAAGTATTAAGGTTGAACTTAGTAACGGAATTACCTATACCTACCGAAGTTTGCTTTTACATGAAAGTTCAAACTTATTGCGCAAGAAATAAGATATGATTTCTAGGGAAATAAAATTCGAATCTATTTATTATCGTTACTTCATTACATTCAAAATATTTTATAAATAAGAATATGAGTTTCTTTGTTTGTTACGCATCATCATGAAGGACGTGGGTTCCCATACGAGGTTCATTATGCAGCTACACCCGAATTCTCATAAGAATACCTATTCCTGTGAGGACTCTTATTTTTTCCGAGTTTTGTTACCTACCTACTGGTGGGCTGGCGGTCACCTGTTTTTGTGCGTTCCTTGCTCTTCTATTCTAAGTATTTTTACGAAGTTCAATGCAAAAACCCATGACACAATCGGCTTGAAATTTCGAAAACAATATAGATTGATGATTACCCACCACAAACGTGGACGAAGTTTTAATTCACAATACCTACAAAACGCCTCTTGTCAGTCCGCCTTGTTTGAGATTAACGTTTGACACGATCTTATTCCCAAAGTATTAAGGTTGAATTTAGTAACGGAATTACCTATACCTACCGAAGTTCGCTTTTACATGAAAGTTCAAACTTATTGCGCAAGAAATAAGATACGATTTCTAGGGAAATAAAATTCGAATGTATAATTATTATGGTTACTTCATTACATTCAAAATATTTTGTTATTTGGTCAATGAGAATATGAGTTCCTTTGTTTGTTACGCATTATCATGAAGGACATGGGTTCCCATACGAGGTTCATTTGCGGCTACACCCAAACTGTCATAAAAATACCTATTCCTATGAGAACTCGGATGAAGCCGCATAAAATACAAAAGAGAGTGTTTATTTGTTACCTACGCTTTCAGTTTTTACGCAGTGCCGTAGTTAGCCCTTATGGGGCTAGCTATAACGCCCCATATAAAAATATCTTGGTAGGGTATTTTGCAAAAAGGACGGTGACGTTTTTTTAAGTAAATAAATATACCGTCGGCGTCGGGGTCCCGTATAATAGATTCAGTGGTAGCTAGAGCCCCTATATTCAGTGGTAGATAAACCCCCCTACTTCTGGCGCCTGAACTACAGAACCGATCATCATGGAATTTTGCATACCTCAGCCTTTAATGTTCCCACTGCTGGGACACAGGCCTCCTCTCGGTAAGAGGGAACCTACCTATCAGAAAAGGACAAAGGATACGTTCTTACGGGAACGTATGTGAAACCGCGAGAAAATTATAAAAATAAAAGGCGGAATAAAAATCGTAAACTTTTTATTTTTAAACATTAATATAATTGAAAACTTAAAAACAAAACCTACACCTACTCTAAATTAAAATAAACTTACAACAAAATTTATAAACCAAACCATACAAATAGACAATAGATTAAAAACAAGTTGTTAATATATTTTTTTATATATTTTTTTGATTTTTGTAACAGATTAATTATACAGTCTACCAATGACTACCAAGCAATTTTAAATGCTGCCGCGAAACAAATGTATAATTTCCATCCATTCAATTGTCAATTTTTTATTGTCCATTTGAAATAAGATTAGATATTTAAACTAACCTGTTTTACAATCGGTTCAACCGATTGTGACTTCTATTCCATAGGAATAAGGATGGCGTTAAAGCAAAAAAGTGGTTACAATACCAACTGTTTACTGCAGATACCATTTATCATGCTTACAACGTAATAGTGGTCAAAATCAGTTGAACGGACTGTAAAAAAAGGTTTAATTAACTGTCTAATGTTATTTCAAACGGAGGATATATTATATAGTATAATTTGACTGGGCTGGTGCCCGGGAACATTCCCAGTTAGTAAGAGAGAAAACTAACACATAAGTTAAAGATTTTTTCTTTTTTTAAGTTTTTAAATTAGGTTTCTTATCGCATGTTTCATGATAAAATAATAAAAGATAGAAATTAAACGCATATCTTTTACACCCACAATGTGTTACTGAGAATTTTCGACAGTTTATTGATGTAGTTGGAGAGTTAAACTGATAACAAAAAACTATCCTTATAACTGTGCAGGTGTGATACTAATTTTCAGAAATGTTATTTACTTATCCTTTGTGCATCAATTATGGCCCAACTAACCGGTCGGCGTAACAAAAGAAGCAAACATAATAGGCAACTCCAGAAATATAAACTTCTATTGTTTAGCCTGCCGCTCATTAGTAATAAAGGAAGCGCGGTCAGTTTCAAAAAACTTGGAAAAGGGTCGGTGTATGTTTTCTGATTAAGTATAGGATGCAAAATTGAACGACAAGTTAGTAAATGAGCACTTATTACATGTCACTTCTACTTACTTGCTAAATCTTACCAGTAACTTAGTATGTTACTATATTTTTATTTTTATTATAATTCTATGTGGTTTCACCGACACGTTCCCATTCCCAGCAATTGGGAATATTCCCGGGCACTCGAAAGATTCTTTTGAGAACATTTTCGGGAACGGCACATTACTACTCACACTATTCCTTCTCTTACAGACTTACACTCTACATACACATGTATTTTATTTGCTATACTAAAATTATAAAAAGGAAAGATTTGATTGTTTGTTTGTTTGCATTGAATAGGCTCCAAAACTACTGAACCGATTTGAAAAATTATTTCACTGTTGGGAAGCTACACTATCCCCGGGTGACATAGGCTATATCCCCGTATTCTTACGGGAAAGGGAACTACGCGGGTGAAACCGCGGAGCGCTGCTAGTTTTAAATAAATATGCATCTGAATACTTATGCAATCCTAATACTTTAAAAGTCGCTTCCATACTAAACACCTGAACTAGAAAGCTTTATACATTCCCGGTGTTCCTGGAATCCCGGGATATTTTTTACAAAAATAATAATTTAAGAAGCCACTTCCATACTTTCATAACGAAAAATGAACTTTAGGTAAATTAAATATGCATCCGATAATCCGATTTCTAATTATCACACAACATCAACGAACGACATGACTGGCGTCTTTCCCAAATCGAGCAATGGAAGAAAGAATCAGTGTTTGAGAAACAATGCTTAGAAACCTTAATTCTTTTATTTTAATAAATAAAATAATTACAAAATGAAAATACTACTTATGGATTGTAAAACCGTGCTACTATTTATTGTGAAAGTTTGTGGGAATGGATAGATATTGTTTGTTACTTTTTCACGCTAACGGAAAAACCGATTTCAGTGAAACTTGGCACTTACATTGACCACGAGCTGTATGAACACACAGGATTGGTTCCTGCGGAAACCCGGGTGAATAAAGTGCATTATTTACTAGTGCCCTAGAATCGGAGTTCGTCATCTAAAGCTAAGGCTACGACACTATTACACCGTGCACTCAGTGTGTGCTTCCTAATGCGCCTAGGTCATTACAATCTTGGCAAGACGGCGGCATTTCTTTCCAACGTTCTTCAGGCGCCTTCTGACGGTGTCTATTGAAATCTAAAACAAATAAATATTGTCAATTTCAATACATACTTACATAAAATTCTTTATTATGAAAAATGGTACGGGACGGGCCAACTTGACTAAATGAGTATGTGACGGTTAAAATTATTATTCTTCAAAATATAAACATAGACAGATAAATAATCTGTCGTATTGCGTACTTCCACCTTTGTTGGGGCGCGTTGTAGACAACTAAACATTTATCTAATAGTAATAATTTTTACTGAGTCTGGTCCGCCGGCACGCGTAAAACCGGTTTGAGTGCGCGCCGAGTCCCCTTACAACATGTCTATTAGGTAGTAGGTATTACCTATTTTAATCAATGTTGTTTTTCACTTCTCAGGAAAACCAAGTAAATAATGAATAAGTTAATGTGATAAGTGTGATTACAAGCTAAGCTATGCATGGACTCACGCTGTACGCTCGTGTGGTCAAAAAATGATCGGAACCGACCATAGTCGCATCGTCCGCCGCCTTGGTTCTCGCCTAGAGTTGGCGGTGGTGGGCTGCTAGGGTTCCGCTTTCTTGCCACCGCCGCCGCCGCCCGAAGCCAGAAGTAAAAAGTTTTGTTTTTTCTGGAACGAAACAAATAGCTATAGTTTATTGGCACATTTTTACTTAATTTATTACTACAGGCAAACATGTATTAAAACATAAATATAATTTCCTACAAAATATAATCTGCCTAGCATTTTCCAAACTATGTTAGAGTCGGCTTCCTACAATCCGAATTCGGAATGCATTTGAATATCAGTATTTTACATGGAGCGACTGCCTATCTGACTTCTACAACCCAGTTACTGGGTAATACAATACCCTTGATATGACTGGTTGTCAGACATTCGGGCTTCCACCGATCTTTAACGAATGTCAAAGATCCACAAATAACAGCCGGGACCAACGGCTTAACGTGCTTTCCGAGGTACGGAAGTGTCTTGTATATGAAGATGGTCACCCATCCATGGACCAACCGCTCAAGCGTAGCTTAACCTGATCGATCGACCCGTGTAGCTGTTATTACCTAGCCACAAGCCCCTACAGTAATAGGTTAACTAACTTATAATCATTAAATTATTTATTTACACACAAACATCGCTTCCTTTACTAAACATTTACAATCCGATTTCGTGGTAACTAGATTCTAACTAAACTTGGGCTCGCGAACACGCTTGACCCAGCTATGTTTCAACGGACTAAAAGAAAGTGCGTAATTGCGTAGGTAAGTATTTAATCCTATCACTAGCTACTTACTGGATTAACTTTTGTTTAGAATAACTATTTCATGACTTAATCATAATGGAATCAAAAACAATAGTTCATTGTGAATTTAAGCTTTCACGGGGGGGAGTGCTGCAGCTAGCAGCTACACTCTACTTGGAACAGCGCTCACCATTAATAACTAACATTATCAGAAACTCTTAAAAAAGAACACAAAGACGATACCTACTTAATTAACCCTTCTGTTAACTTATTTCGAATATTCTATAGAAAAACACATAAGACACATTTTTTTTTTTAGCCTTTGTTTATTTTAATTAAAAATAAAATATTACTCACCGTTATGTCCGTCAGCCGACAAATCTCTGTCACCCATCCACTCAATCGAAGCGCTATGATACACTCTCTTTCAACTTGCGTCAACTGAGGCGCCAGTCGCCATATTAATATTATTTAATAGTTTTAGGGTTACTAATATCACGCACAGACGACTACAGGACGACTTCACGAAATTCTATTGACTGACGTAAAGAATAAACGAACGATGTGATGAACTGATGAGTGAAACTCGGGAGCGGTGACGTACGCGCAGGGGGGCGTGGGTGTGGCTTATTCCTAGTAAAACATGATAATTGGCTCCTAAATATCAGTGTGTGCAGCAATTGGGCAATTTTAGAAACGTTTAAACGTCCACCAATCAGGGCGATGATACTTTCTTTCTAACACTGCATGGCGCGTCGTAGTTATAGTTATGTATAGGGTTTAGCTTGACGTGCTGGCGACTGTACAGTCAAGAAAATAAAATTGTATATACTTGGCAAAATTTTAAATCAATTTTCCCTTGAAATAACGATAACTATTTTGAAATAAGACATATTTCATAATAGAATAAATGAAATATACAGGGTCAAATTTAATTAGCTGGCAAGACTTTAGCCACGTTTTGAGTATCGATATCGCAAAAGAATGAAATAAAAAATTTGTTCCTCATTCTACTTTTTTCAAATCTTTTAATGACACTGTGACAAGTGCATTATGGCAACCAAACGACATTTCAGTTACAGTTTTTTGGAAATTCGTAAAAAATATCTAAGTTCCACTAAAAATTACAAAAACAGCTGACCGATTACGGTCATTGACCTTCCCCCATCAGATAATCAATGACTCTTTTTTTGTGCCTTTAGTTTTCGACATCAATATCCAACACGTAGGTAAAGTATTGCCACTAATTTATTTTGACCCTGTATTATCAGTTATCAAGCATGGACTCAATTGGGCGGAGCACCGGCGTGTCCTTGTGGAGGCGATCGGCGGCGGCGATATCTTGCGTCTGGCCCTGGTCCAGGCCATGGTACGGAGCGAGAGTGCACGGGTAGTCGTCGCATCCTTATGCGAAGCAGTGATGCTGCGAGGAGGCGGCACACGTGAGGGAGAGGCAGTATATATGCGCCCTCACGGCCTTAGTCGCCGCAGGAGACGCTCTGGGCGTCGGGATTCCCAGGCTGATTTCCAGCCACCGTAAGTGCGGGCTTGCGGACGGCGAGTAATGGGTAGCTAGCTGTCCGCTAAGGACTAAGCCCGAGTCGACAGCGCGTTGTGTTCTGGGTCAGGGTCGTTTGAGGATTTGTGTGCCGCGGTTATGATGACCATCGACATCGAGGTGAAAATTACCGAGTGCCCCAAAGAGAACGTTTGACTAAGACTTTTGGTTGCGACACCGAAATCCTGAAACCCTTATATATGAGATGTATAAGTATTGTCGTCGCTATGTCGTCCACAATTAAGTGAAAGTCAAACTAAATTTAAAGTCTCCGTTTTTAGTCTCGTGATATGATGTACCTACCTATCATGAGATCACGACTTGAGCCTAAAGGGCGACTTAAAGTTGAGTTAATTTTGTCCGAGACAAGCAGGGTGCTTACTTTGGAATTTAATTCAGATAGATCGACATTGGTCAAACGTCAGTTGGTTGAGTTAAACGTCAGGGATTGGCTGGACTCACTCCCCCTTATTACAAAACAAGGTTTTTCTTTAGGTATGGTTTAAACCACCGAGCCTGTTTTTGAAATAAGAACTTAGAAATGAAATAGAATTACAGCTCCTGTTACAAAACCGACAATTTAGCACTGGACTAACTTGTCAGTTTTGTAAAAGGAGCTGTATTTCGATGTCAGTTAGGTTCTCATTTAAAAAAAATAGGCTCGAAGGTTTAAACCATACCTAAAGAAAAACCTTGTTCTGTAATAAGGGGGACTGAGTCTAGCCAATCCATGACGTTTGATTGACAATTCCAATGTCGATCTATCGGAATTATATTCGAGAGTAAGCACCCAGGTCGGAAAGTCATATAGGTACAGTCACGAGCAAAAACACTTTGCAAAATAAAATAAAAAAATCCCTTAAGAGATTTTTTTTTTGGCTGGAAAATCACTAAATAACTTCCCCCACTCTGGGTGGAGCAGGAGGGTGTGTCAGACTTTTACTGATGACTAAAACCCACCCACCCATGTTCCCTCAGTTGCCTGTGTGCCAGGGGCCACGGTATCTCTTTTAGACAACCCGCACCCCTGGCAGGCATCGGCCCTTGCGGACCCCATCAATTGATGCTGCCATCTCTTTGAGGCGCGCGTGGAACACAACGTGCCGTCGTCGTGCCGTTGGTCCTTACCGAACAGCGAGCTACCCATTACTCGCAGTCCACAAGTCAGCGCCTACGGTGGCCAGGAATTAGCTTGGGATTCCTGACGCCCAGGGCGTCTCCTGAGCTCCTCCTCCGAGAGCAGTGGTGGCCAAGTGGCAACGGCCGCGACTTACGAGTTGTAGGTCGTGAGTTCGAACCCAGACAGGCGCTTTACTTTGTGTAAATTATTTCATCACCACTGCTCTCAAAACGGTGAAGGAAAACATCGTGAGGAAACCGGCTTGTCCTAGAACCAAAAAATTCGAAGACATGTGACATCTACCAACCCGCACTGGGCCCGCGTGGTGGATTACGGCCCAGTCCCTCTCACTGAGAGGAGGCCTGTGTCCCAGCAGTGGGAACATTATAGGCTGATGATGAGGGCGTCGCCTGCGGAGGCTAGGGCCGTGAGGGCGCATATACTGCCTCTCCCTCACGTGCGCCGCCTCTCTCTTCGCAAGCATCACTGCTTCGCAGAAGGAAGCGACGGCTACCCATGCACTCTCGCTCCATACCATGGCCTGAACCAGGGCCGGACGCGAGAGTTCGCCGCCGCCGATCGCCTGCACAAGGTCATGGCGGTGCTCCGCCCAAGCCGGGCAGACCTCCACCGTATGCTCCACCGTGTCCTCAGGGCGATATGCACAATGGAAATACCCGGGCGTTTCCTCCCGCCTTATCCGAAACAGGAATAAATATAATAAAACCGTGTCCGGTGAGGACCTGCGTCAGGCGGAAGGTGAGGATGCTGTGCCGCCTCTCAAACCACTCCTCAAAGAGGAGATTTACCGCCGCAATCGTGGCGTGCCCAATCACCGATACTCAAATGATAATATAAAATAAAATCCGTATATTCATAATAATAATATTCTTGTCTGACTGGTATTAACAGTTATTGATACCGACGTCTTGTGTAGACAACGGATCATCATTGTCACGGTCACAGAGCATGTTTCTTATTATACATACTAATTATATATGTCAACATATAGTTGAAGCGTTAGGAAAGCTCTGGTGGTCATACCGCTAAATCTACAGTAATTTTTAAAGGAAATTATCAATAATTTTCGTGACTAACATGAATATAAACAAAAGAGTCAAAAAAATTCGATGCTTCTCTTCGGACTGAAGTTGTCGTGACCATGTATTTACACACTTTACCAAGTTACTAAAGAAAAGTTATCTACTATTACTGTTTATAGTCCTTGAGTATTTCAATTTTTACTATCTATACTAATATAATAAAGCTGTTCGTATGTTTGAACGCTCTAATCTCTGGAACTACCTATCGGTCGGATTTGAAAAAATTTTTTTTATATGTGATAGCCACATTCATGAGGAAAGCTTTTAAACATCACGCTACAACCTTTAGGAGCAGAGCAAAATGCAAAAAATCGAAAAGAAGGCTAAGTGTTAACAAAGTAATAGCATGGGCTGGCGATACAAGGCGAAGACGGGTCTGGAGCCAAAATTTCACGCGAAGGAAGTCGCGGGCAGATGCAAGTATATTATATAATTCGGACCTTCCATGCAAAATCAATAGTCAGCTGATCGATTTTGTATGGGAGATCCGTTTTTTTTCCATATTTCGACCCCTATTCCTCGGAGAAAGTTGTTCAATTTCACGGGTACTAGCACCCTGAAAAATTTGGACGGTGAGTAAAAAATCACCCAGTATATTATATTATAAAGCTGAAGAGTTAGTTAGGTTGAAAGCGCTAATCTCAGGAACTACTGGTTCGAAGTGAAAAATGATTTTAGGTTTGATAGCCCATTAATTTGTCGGAAGCAGTGGTGGCCAAGTGGTAACGGCCGCGACTTACGAGTTGTAGGTCGTGAGTTCGAACCCAGACAGGCGCTTTACTTTGTGTAAATTATTTCATCACAACTGCTCTCAAAACGGTGAAGGAAAACATCGTGAGGAAACCGGCATGTCCTAGAACCAAAAAATCGAAGACATGTGACATCTACCAACCCGCACTGGGCCCGCGTGGTGGATTACGGCCCAATCCCTCTCACGGAGAGGAGGCCTGTGTCCCAGCAGTGGGAACATTATAAGGCTGATGATGATGATGAGCCCATTTGTCGAGGAAGAATATAGGCTATACAAATAACATCACGCTAGAACCCTTAACATTCGAGCAAAAAAAAAAAAGTCATAGAAAAATTTTCAAACGAGAAATTTGGCGCGGACGAAGTCGCATTCAGAAGCTAGTGATTGATAAATGGAATATAACAAAACCTAGGTTTTGTTTATGAGGAACCTCCTAGCATCCTGGTTGGATTAGAAGCCAACATAGATAAAAAAAGCTGGTGTGATGATGCAAAGATTATACCTACGCAATAAATACATGTTAAACTTGACATCCAATTCGTAATTCGAACACCGTTATAAGCCTTTAATTTATGAAGAATTATTTACAATACGATTAACATCTTGAAGTAAAAGTATCATATGACTGCTTAGACCACCGGCGAATTCGAGTTGGAAAAATCATTGACGCTTAGGAACTAAATTAATTTGTCACGATGATTTTCAACTTATGGATATCGATTGGCACGGTATGGGTATCAGCGGCATGTGATGAGGAGGAATTAGGGACATATTGTTAAGGGAAAGTTTTGAGTACGAAAAGGCGAAACAACGGATGGACTGTTTGAAAGAAGACAGGAGTAGAAAAGGCTCACAGAAATGTATGGAATAAAAAAAAACCCGACTGCCTAAAAAGTGAACTTTAGGTAATTAAAAAAGATGGAAACAAGAAATTTGTTTTAAAAGGATGACTATTAGACTAAATACTTTATGCAATCGCATGCAGTCGGAGGCAATACAGGTCTATATTGTTAAGGTGAAACAAGTCCAAATTTTTGCCATACAAACTTCGGGAGGGTTTTACTCCACTGTTTGAAAATGTATACATCAAAACTTAAACCTGGTATGGTTTTGTCTCATTATTAATATTGTCGATACGGAAACAGAATACTAAAATAAAAAGTCATTCAAATGTTATGAGCCAACAAAGATTCGTTTTTCTTGCTAATTTAACCTTACTTTGGGCGCGTTTAAGTAATAAAAGAAGTGTAAAATCTCCAAAACCAAGTCGGTACCGACAACGTTCAATTATCGATAAGTTCAATAAACTTTATTGGTCATTGATTTATTCCGTGGTTTTTTCATAAAACCCGATCTTCCGAAGGACTTTTCTTAATTTTTTCGCGAATGATTTGCAATTAAATGCTCCTGCATCTCACTCAATAACGTTGTGCGTGTAGACTAGGGTCTAACTGCTCATCACTGATACTATCTCTGTCGGATACGAAGCCTGGTGAGACAGCGTGATTTTTAGCCAGGCCCACCAGTGAGTTCGAGCCCGCGCAAAGTGTCCCCTTAAGTTACCTAGTTTACTTTTTAGGCAGTCGGGTTTTTTTTTTTCATTTTTTAGTTTTCGTATTTGTCTGCCATACACACTTAATGTAATTAATGAATAATCATGTAGTTTATGTTGTAACGTTGACTATTTTGTTGCTTTTTTTTATTATTTTAGTATTTTTCATTCCAAATTATTTGTAAACATACAAGTTGCATTAATTTTTAGCTATTTATGAAACCCTTTATTTTGATACCCCATTCAAAAGGTTTTGAGTTTTTTTTTTTTCGAAAACACAATGTGGCGCCAAAAACCAGGCATTTTTATTTTTTCAATTTTGGTATACCCAGTGTCACTCTCACAATTAAGACGAATCTAATGGCATCTCTCAAGCTGAAATCGATCAAGTCTTTTAGGCTACAGAGCGTGCCAAAGAAATATACATACATACATACATACATACACACATACACTCGAAAAACATAACCCTTCTTCTGGCGCAGTCGGGTAAAAATACATGCTTTTACCGACGCCTAATAAATTGTGATGATAGCAGCGAGAATATGATGACTTGTTACCATTGCTAACGTCAAACCTTCCAATGCCTGCTGCAAGGTGCAATGAGCAATTTAATTGATTGTATTGCCACTTTTTTAATGCACTCGTTGGCAATCATGATATTTTTTTGCCAGATTCCAGGATGACTTGATAAATCTGCCTTATGCAATTCCATTTTGCCAATTTCTGCAAACTACTTATTCGGAATCGTCGTAAGCGCATTAAAGTCAGTGACGTCACGCTTCTGCGTTCACGTTTATTTTTAGCGCTGACTTTTGGCGCAAACAACTTTTCGATTCCATTTGATCCTTTTATTATACTGGTATTGGTTTTAAAAGGGTTGTTACTTTTTAGGAAAGTTCGAAAGCATGGAATACCACGAATAGATTTGTAACATTACACTCCCACCTATACCGCGAGGGTGATTAGATATCCTTTCTTCATAAACGACGGTCTTATATTTAAAAGCTATTTTTCCAACACAACCACTGGATGGAAAAAACAAGAGAACCGGATTTAAGGGTACACAAGTCGCGGGCTCGAACTCACTGGTGGGCCTGGCTACAAAGCACGCTGTCTCACCAGGGGCCTAAGTCTACTAATTTATAAACGTTACAATGGTCTCTCAATGGTGTGTTTTTGACAGTTTTTGTATGGCAAATCTGTCAAAAACTTACCATTGAGAGACCATTGTGACGTTTATAAATTAGTAGACTTAGGCCCCAGGCTTCGAGTCCGACAGAGGTAGTACCCGTGATGAGCAGTTAGACGCTAGTCTACACGCACAACATTATTGAGTGAGCTCAGGATCAGTTATAGTAACACCGGCGCGTAAAAAATTAAGAAAAGTCCTTCGGAAGATCCGGTTTTAAAAAAAAATCACTGCATAAATTAATTACCAATTAAGTTTATTGAACTTTTCGATAATTGAACTTTGTCGGTACCGACTTACTTTTGAAGATTTTACACTTCTTTTATTACTTAAACATTTCCAAATTTACGTAAAATTATCAAGAAAAACGAATCTTTGCTGGCTCATAACTTTTTAATGGCTTTTTATTTTAGTATTCTGTTTCCGTACCGACAATATTAATAATGAGACAAAACCATACCATGTTTAAGTTTTGATGACATTGTCAAACAGTGGAGTAAAACCCTACCGTAGTTTGTATGGAAAAAATGTGAACTTGTTTCACCTTATGCAAAGGATTGTGCAACTGACAACATACTCTTTAGAATAACATCTCTCTACATAATCATTGTTTACGAAGGGTTCTTGGTCTTTGTCAATAAGAAGTTTGATATTCAGGGATAGTCACTTCAGTTACCTGATTATTTCATGCATCAATTTTATATTTGTCAGATAAATGCTATATTTTGTTCCGATCGAAAACGCGATCTTTTATCCACCGTGTCAATATCCTTAAATGATGGAGCATTAGGCATCGTCTCTAAATCATTAGCTATTGTTAGTTTTTGCTGCAGACTCGGGACACGGGGTTACTAACATGCGTAGGTGGCGAAAAATAAGTTCTTTGCTCGCGGTACTACCCGTTACATTATGACGCCACCATTTTGTATTCAAAATCAAAATCAAAATATTTTTATTTCATACTAGCTGACCCGGCAGACGTTGTCCTGTCCGTCCAATAGTCATTCATACAAAATACCTTCCCTATCTACCCTACCTACCCTACCTACCCTACGCTACCCTACCTACCCTACCCTATCCTACCTACCCTACCCTATCCTACCTACCCTACGCTACCTACCCTACCTACCTACCTACCCTACCTACCCTACCTACCTTACCTGCCCTACCTACCCTAACTACCCTAAACATAAAAAAACCCTAAAAACCATCCATGGACTTCAACGAACATTAAAAAAAAAGAATTTGTAAAATTGGTCCAGGCGTTGTTGAGTTATGCGCTTACCAACACATTTTGCGATTCATTTTTATATTATAGATAAACCTGCATGAGCACTTATGAAACGTCAGAAGCTAGGTGCATGGTTCCAAATTGTTGTTTTCTATGGAGAAGAGCCGGTAAGAAACTCCATGGTAACTCTTTTAAAAATTATTGGCTTTACCAATGTTTTCAAATTACAAAGATAAAATGTAGGTATGGGAGGACAGTGCAGGCCTGTCAATAAGTACCAGGTACTTAGACGAATACCGAGAAAATCGTCTACAAATCTACAGTCTGTAAGGCCTACAACGTTCTCTCATTCACAATAATAACATGTAAAATAATCTACATTAATAAAAAGAACCTAATTAAACATAGTGACATGATTTCCATGACAATCACTAAAATAGTCGATATTAAAATTGATGTATAATGTCAAATAATGACAAGAATATGTCAGCATTGTAAAAATAAAAATAACATTGTATTTGAGAGCAGTTAATAGACTTTCACATAGGTAATTATGTTGTTAATGAGGTACCAGGGAAGCCACATGTGCAGAAGGAATTAATGCCAAACTTCCCTGTCTTCAACGTAGTCTTTTATCTTAAAATATGCTTTTTTGATAAAGACACGTTTAATGTGCGTTTTAAACTTTCCATCGCTAAGTTCTGTTTCTGACTTTGGCAACTTGTTATAGAAGCGGATACTGTTTATTAGAAATGATTTGCTAGTTTTAGACAATCTAAATTTTGGAATCACAATTTCATCTTTACTACGTGTATTCAGATTATGGAAATCGCATCGTTTTTTGAAAAGGCCTAAGTTTTTGCGAACTTACAAGATATTTTCTAGGATATAACGAGACGGCAGAGTTAGAATATCAATTTCGCTGAATTTGTTTCTAAGAGACTCGCGAGGCCCCATTTTATAGATTGCGCGGATTGCCCTCTTTTGTAAAATGAAAATTGAATCTACGTCAACTGCCGATCCCCACAGCAGAATGCCATAAGACATAATACTGTGAAAATAAGCAAAGTAAACTAACCTAGCTGTGGCTACATCAGTCAACTGCCTTATTTTTCTTACTGCGTAAGCAGGTGAGCTTAATCTACTTGAAAGAGCTCTAATGTGAGCACCCCATTGCAATTTTGAATCTAAAGTAATAAAAATACAGTTTCCGAAATGGCATCTAGTGTCTTGCCATCAAGTTTTAAGTTTAGACCTACTTGGGGTACATTTGGTAACGAGAACTTAAGACATTTAGTTTTGTTCGCATTGAGTAAAAGATTATTAGCAGCGAACCATTTCGAAAGAACAGCTAGACTATCATTGACATGTAAGACATCCGTATCTTTTCTATCTATTCTAAAAATAAGAGAAGGGTCATCAGCCAATAAAATTATATCCGAGAAGTTAGCCATCAGGTAAGGAAGGTCATTAATATAAACTAGAAATAAAAAAACCGGTCAAGTGCGAGTTGGACTCGCGCACCGAGGGTTCCGTACAAACCTGTGGGTATATAAGTAAAAGTTCAAAATTGTCAAAAATTTTTTTTTTATATGACGAAACTAAAAATTTACAGTTTTCGTAATTTTTCCTATATCTATACTATAAGACGTGACTTCGTACAAAATTTCAAGATTCTAAGTTCACGGGAAGTACCCTGTAGGTTTTGATTCCCGTGCGAGTTTCGAAAATTTGCGGAATTTTGCGGCCTAAATGGCTGTATCTTTTGATTGCGTTGACTTAGAAGGTTGATTTTTCTACAGCTTCCAGGGACAGTAGAACTAAGTATCATATAGAAATTTCAGTTTGATACCTCCACGCGTTCCTGAGAAAAACGGTCTTGACAGACGGACGGACGGACGGACGGACGGACGGACAACAAAGTGATCTTATAAGGGTTCCGTTTTTCCTTTAGAGGTACGGAACCCTAAAAAGGGCCAATAATTGAACCTTGAGGCACGCCCATCTTAACTAGAGACCCCGAGGACGTCGCCCCATTAACGTTTACTTTTTGCTGCCTGTTTGATAAATAGGAAAGTACAAGATCAGCAGCTTGTCCACGAATTCCGTAGTGGTGTAATTTACAGATCAGTGTATTGTGGTCAACGCAGTCAAACGCTTTTGAGAGGTCACAGAAAATGCCAATCGCGTCCTGGGACTTCTCCCAGGATTCCAAAATGTGTATGATGAGTTTCACTCCTGCGTCAGTCGTCGACCTACCTTTCGTGAAACCAAACTGACGACTATGTAAAATCCCATTCGACTTAAAGTGTGACAACATCTGGTCTAGCATGATTTTTCCATAAATTTTGCTCAATGCTGGAAGCATAGATAGGTCTATAATTGGAAGGATCACTCTTACTACCCGATTTGAAAATTGGTCCTACTTTAGTATGTTTCATTAAGTCAGGAAACGTACCGCTGTCTAAATATTGATTAAATATGCCTGTTAGGACAGGGGCAATTGTGTCAATGATATTTTCAAGAACCTTAACGGAAATCCCCCCTAAGTCTTCAGTGTTTTTTATGTTAAGACTTTTAAATGCTGTTTTAATTGTAGCAATAGAAATGGGTTTGAATTCAAAACTTGGAATGTCCTTACTGAAGTTTTCTTTAAGGAGAGATTCAGCTAAAACAGATGATGAGGCGAGAGATTTCGTAACTTCTATTGGGATGTTGGTAAAGAAATTTTCTAGAGTCTCAGTTACTTGTAACTTATCTGAAATGGTTTAATTATCAATTTTTAGAGCTAACTCATTCTGATCTCGCTGTTTTGTGTTTCCAGTTTCTTTGTTAATTACCTGCCACACAGCTTTTATTTTGTTTTTAGAGATGCTAATTTTGTTACTTATTAATTTAGATTTAGCTTGAGCGCAGACTCTTTTGAATATTTTAGAATAATTTCTTACATAATTATGAAGGGCCTGATCAGAAGTCAATGATTTCTAATGCCAGCAGTGGCCCATTCGCTAAATTTTGGTTTAGTAGTCATCGTAACTTTTTTTTACAGGACATGCTTTATCGAATTCGTTGCATACTGTAGAAAAAAAATCGCCATAGTTTATATTGGGGTCTTGTGAATCAAAACTAGCTGTTGAGAGATTGCTACGAACATTATTATTAAAAGATTTCAATTTTTATTTTTAGTCAGAGGTCTCAATTCGATGGTTTTATCTAGATGTAACTTTTTATCTAAGTCAAAAGATACAAGCTATTCTTATTGCATACTAGCTGACCTGACAGACGTTGTCCTGTCTTACCTATGAATTTTGAATTCGTATTGGTATAATTAATGCGCAAGTTTCTTAGTTTTTTGTTTCTAAAGAATCTTCTCCTGACAATAACAAACACCACAAATAAATAATTAGTAAAATTGGTCCAGCCGTTCACGTGTGATGGCGTGCGTGACCAAGGGAAATAGGGACCAAGGAAAAATCATTTTATATATATGGTCTAGCTGACCCGACACACGTTGTCCTATCTTAACTATGAAAACTGAATCCGCATTTTATATGTATATGTATGGTAAGCGCAACTTTCTTAATTTTTCTTCTAGAAGAACCTTCTCCTAACAATAGGAAACACAACAAAAAAAGAATTAGCAAAATTGGTCCAGCCGCAGCCGTTAACGTGTGATGCTGTGACCAAGGGAAATAGTGATTCATTTTTATAAACAGAAGTATAGATAATAGGCCTTTACCTGTGTATTTTACAACCCGCATTTTCAGATTTAATTATCTCTGGATTGGCGCGCAATTCGAATTTCAAATATATTTTACTCGAAAGCTGTGTTAATTTAATTTCAAAATCAGTTTTGTTTTGAGATTGTGTTTTGTTTTTGTGTGATTGTGGTAGTTTTTGGCACCATGGATAAACCGAAAATTCGTACAATTTTCGAATATCAGTTCGTACGTGGAAATACCGCTGCGCAAACAACACGAGACATTAACGACGTGTACGAGCCTAACACTGCTTGCATAAACACGAAATATTATTGGTTCTTAGACCCCAACGTTAAAAAATTACGTCGGTTTCAGAATCATGTGCTGAATTCGTGGTTTCAATTTGCGCTTCGATGCCCCTTTTGTCCTGCATGTGTTTAATAATTTACTAACGTACAGAGGCCAGCACATCAAGCTATCTGTCAAATTTCTTTGATAGTTTTTCATCTTTATTACAAAGGAATAAGGTTTATGTTCAATTGGGAAAATTTGACAGTTTGGGATAGCTTGACCTGCTGGCGACTGTACATGGATATCATGACTCTTAACCCGTTCATTAGGTCCCGAGTTGTAGGTATAGTACGGTAAATTGGGATATAATAAGGAATTTGGGAGTCATCGACTATGTTGGTACCTAGTCGAGATATTTTCGAGAACTCTATCAGAGATGGATTTCTCTGTTTGAATTCTATTCTGTGGAGTGACGAAGACGAATGGGTTTTGAAATCATTCGAAAAAATATCTCAGATTTACAAAATATATTAATGTCCAATAGGTATTTCTATTATCTCTTTATTATTTTGTACAAAAATAACTGTCAGTTTAATTAATGGTCTAGCTTAGCCGGCTTGTGTGCCTTTACTAAAACTTGACAAAATTGTTTATTTTGTCATTAGAAAGTGAGCTTTGTATCTGTTGGGTTAAAGTTCATTTTCTTGGTAAAATATTCTACATCATAATATTAATGATATTAACTCATTGTTTTATGTATGCCTGGTACCTACTTGTAATACAAGCAGCTTTTCATAATAACTCATGGAATTTCTACATATTTACATAATTATGATAAAATGATCAACGTATTTTCATCAATAATTTATGATTTCGCATAAATTTTTATTCATTGGTGTTAATGTATCCACTCTTCCTATTTCATAAAGTTTCACTAATTTGATTATATCGTACTTAATATTTTTACAAATAAGATCTTCAATTATATACCTAAACCTAACTTTATATCTTAGATTGTTAAAAAAAAAATTGTATGAATGGTTAAAAACGAATAACTTTTACAGCATTAAAGAATTTACTGACGGGAGATATCTTTAAATGTAACAATATTTGCATGCTATGATATAAGCGAAACATGTATGCTCTATAATGTACCTTGAAACAACTTTATATACCATGTTTTATGCGAAAAAATATTATTTCTATTTCTATTTCCTAATAAGTACTTAGTTTCCTAAATGTAAGTGCCCTGAAAGAAAAAGCTAGCTTGCTAAAAAATATATTAGTTTTCAAAAAAGACATGTGACTAAACAAATAAATTACTTCTACAGATAAACCGCGTGCAACACGGACTACCTCATCTGACCAACCTAAGTCAATCAGAAAGGAACCATTCACACATCTATCGGAAAAAGAATTAATAGAAGAAGCTAATAAAGTACGGGCTCAAGCCGAGGGCATCACATGCACCTCTGACCATCCACCAGAGAAATTCTTCTCATTACCACACAGAAGAAAAAAGGATAACAGATTAGGCAGAAGGAATAGTGACGAAGGCACACCAGAGAAAACTCCTCTTGGACGATCTACTAGTGATGTAAGTGGCAAAAAGAGAAAAGAGAGAACATCACTTTCTACTCTGTTCAGAAGAGCGCAAACTACCAAGGGCCCTGATGCTCCAGTCGTTATTGCTACAAAACCAATTACCGTTGTCAAAAGAAGTAAAAGTGACGTATCCGATTTGAAATCGAATACAAGCCTGAACAACACGCAAAGCAAACCAATTCGTAAAAGATCTGGCAGCGAAACTGAGGAGTTCTTAAAGTCATTGAGAAATAAGAAGACTCAGTTATCGCCCATCATAGAAAGTTCACCAAGAGAAGATTACTTCAAGAAAACGTCACCACTAGACGTTTATCAAAAACAAAAGTCTACGCTAAAAGAAAGTAAATCTGAGGACACAAAAACTGAAAATAAGAAAGTTAATCCCGTTGAAAAGCCTCCTAGGTATAAAACCCCTGACAAACCAGAGCCAAAAGCACCCACAAGAGCTAAGAAGAACAAGTCACAAGAAAAGGAAAAAGAGAAATCGCCACAAATTACTGAGACACCTAAACGGAAAACTGAAGTAAAGAAAACATTACTTGTGGATGACATCAATTCAACCAAGAATAAAGATATACATCCAGTTGAAGTCAAAGATAGAATAAAAGATAGCATAAGAAAAATCGAAGAAAACGTTTATGGTGATAAAGACATGATACACAGCAGTCAGCAGCCTCCCGATAAGCCGCCTTTGACTCGAGGGCATACTGTCGATCATTTAGTTAGGATCCTAAGAGAAGACCAATCTGTACCGCCACCGAAGTCTCATTTGATCTCTCCCCCAAACGGGACAAATTCAAATCAGCCATTTTCTTATCTCAAACCAAGTGTTAGCCCCGACCCTAATTTATTTGTGAGGAATACTAGTCCTGATAGAGTACCTTCACCTATAAACAAGATGGATAAGGGGGTAGTGTACGCTCATGTGGTTAGAGATCACGACTCTCATGTCAACAGACTTAACAAACAAACTGTCCACAAAACCTACTCACCAAGCAGAGAAAAATATGGAAACTTCTCTGATGAAGACGAAGGATTAGGTTATGAAGACAGACACAAGTTCTCCAAAACTCGTATGTACGACTATGATTATAAAAACAAAGAAAATGACAATGTCAACACTTTTGATCCAACTTACAACATCACAGATTCACCCATCAGACCGAGGTTCCGAGAATATAAATTGACTAGTTTCGAAGATTTTGAACCGACGTATGCAAACGAATATTCTCCGAAAGACAAGTCACCTGATTTAAGTAATCAATATAGAGGAAGAGGCGATGGTATGGATACAAAGAAAAAAACTTTTGAACCAGAAACCACGAAAGTGGATTTAGATTTCAATGAGCTAAGTCATAGACGTCAACTTTTGGAATCACGATTAAATGCCCGTAGACTAGATCGTGAAAGAAATGTTGAAGAGCCTATATCGAGGTATTTACCTGAAGATCCTATATACGAAGCTGAAAAGCGGATGCAAGCAACAGAACGATACGTGAACGAAACAGTTCGTTACTACAGAAATACATTAGAAAGAGATGGTTTTGCTGAAAGCAGTGTTACTGAAGATTACGGTAAATATGACTCAGATAATCATAAAGTCAAATATAATACAGAAAGTAGGACATTCCAGAAAGTTCCTAAGGGAGAAGTTGATAGGCGCGAGTTCATTGATAGATTAGAGCCTAGGTTCAAAGCCAATAAGAAGAACTTCCCTCCTGAACCTGAGTATGAGCCTCCAAGCTTAGACTCTATTACAGGTAAACCACTCCTTAGTCCAGACGAATATAAAGAGAAAAAGTATAAAGCTAAAAAGCAACTAACTTCTAGTCATGATGTACTTCAAACCACTGGACAAAAATACAAGGGAAAAGATGAATATTTTGGTAAAAGAAAAGGACATTACTCCTCTAATCCTGAAATCGCTCAAGAACGGGAAGAAGATTATGCTAATCTTCCAAAATATGCTGATTCTTATCACTCACTACGACGAGTGAAGAACAAGGACAGGTATAAAGAAGAGTTTAGTATGAGGCGGCACGATTCAGGTGACAGCCGAGAATACTATCGAGATGACAGATCCCCACGTCGCTATGAAATCGATAATCGATTAGTCGATTCGGGAATTGAGAACGATTTCCGAAAAGACTCGAGTGGAGAGATACACAGAACAAGACACCGGAGACATGAGAGTGACGATGACGTCAGAGATACTTCTCTATTCTTGGCTAGTGAAAGGCAACATACAGAGGATAACTATCCTACTGAGCAGATATATGCCAATGGGGAATATTTAGCAAGGTTTAAGGACTATAGGGATGACGATTATAGAAAGGAGTACGCAGGGCGAGATAGGAGTGCCGATGAAGGATCACATTTTGGGCCAAAAATTGACAGATACACTAGAAGTCCTAGCAGACTTGATGATAAGATTAGTGCGAAACCGCCGAAGGCGAAGAAGTTAACTGGACTTGAAAAGGTACAAACTCATCAATTTTTTTTTACATTAATTGTATTTCCTGGTGTATGTTACAGTTATTTAAAATTATTATGTTACTCAGATGAAACAGCTGTTCTCTCGCGACTCTTCTAAGAAGAGCAAAAAAGAGAAGGAAGTAGTCCAGCCAAAGACACGCACACGGGTGCTCAAGAGCCCTGAACATCTTGCCCGAGACGACTCCGAGTATAGAAGGTACGAATCATAATTATTTATGTTAATTAAATCTGACGGTCATCAATAATGATACGATAAAGAACAGAAGAATTTAAATTTAAAAAAATATTGACTTAAAAATGTGCCATTCTAGGTACATTTTACCGTCAATACTCTTTTACAGCATTCTCTAGAATAATATTAAACATTGCAAGACATTATTAGATACACTAAAACCACAACATACATAGAATCCAGGCACAACTTTCATCTGATAAAACTGTGAGTGACATGAAAATCCCACGTGACGCATGACCGCTCCTTACCCGCGTCCTAGATGAGTAACTTTTGCGATGCGATGTAACGCAAAATTATAGTACGGGACGTGATGTGACAAAATTCTAAGTAAAATCACTTGTAAATACTGTCAGTGTAGTAGTGTCATTTATTTATATTTTTTCACTTCATCGATACTGATAGCTCAATAGCTATCGGCATCGATGGCGCCATATCTTGTGTGATGTTATGTTATAAAAGGGTGCCAACTCCTACTTTAACTTTTAGGGAAAACAAAAGATTAGAAAATGCTACCCAGTTTATATTACTCTCTCACCTCTCCACTCACCGTCTCCCTACACAATTACACGAAACACTGTTAATAATTGCATTCTGAATTGGGTACCCAGAATACCGGGTAACCAATTGATGAAGTCGTTCGTACATCCTTTTGTTATTGATTATTTTTCTTCTACATTAATGAGGTATTGTAGTAACAGAATTTTACTTTGGTCATTCGCATCGCATGGCATAGCTTCGATGCATTGTTTGCTAAGGTAGGACAATGAATGAACTAAAGACTAAGTAGCTGTTTGTATTCGTATACAAGTATAAGTAACATAGTTATTCTAAGTAAGTGAGTCACAGGAAATGCATCACTGCTATAAGCAGGAAAAATATAGCATGAAAATATCATCACGATGTAGTATAGTATAGTATAGGATATGATAGAGATATAAAGTTTAGATTTCCCGATAAGATAATGCATTACAAAGATTTTTGCAACATAACTTTATGCTCATATGACATAGTAATCACATATGAATGGTACGTAATAATGACGGCAAAATTATTTTGAAAACATTAAAAAATAATAAAACTTTGTTGAAAAAAAATTGACACAGATTTTACATTAGCCCCAAACTAGGCAAGCCTGTATTTTGTCTAAAAACATGTTTGGTAATAAACGAAAAGTATGTTTGCTTCGTGCGTGTGATGTGTGTACCGTGTGGTGCCGGACGTAAAGAATAGCACCATCCCATTTCTTCTCGTGGGTGTCGTAGAGGCCAACTAAGAGACTTACTAGAGAATGGGCAGCAGCGTTTTCTATGCATTTTACCAACAAACTGCGATCGCCAACCCGCCTGCCAAGCGTGGCCATTCTGGTAAACTCTCCCAAATTGGGGGAGGCCTATCTCCAGCAGTGGACGTCTATCGGCTGAAATTGTTGTTTGCTTCAAATTACAAAAGAAAACCAAATAAGAATCAAGAACTAAAATTAAAGGATCAAAATTAAACAAAAAATAACAATCAAATCTAGAATAAAATGAAATAATAATTAGAAATAATAATAATGAAACTAGAAAAACGCTACAATTTGAATGAGTATGGAGTGTAATTGTGTGATCATGTGATTGTGAGTTGGAGGGTGCTTAATGGTGATTAAGTGTGGGTGACACAGAACGTGAGAAAAGAACGGACGTACATGTATGTGCAAAAGTTATTTATCCACTGTAATTAATTACCTTTTCTGTTTCATTGTATGACAAGTTTTTTATTTGTTTGCGAGTGCAATTTCTAATATTGCACTGTTTGATCACCGCGTTATAGACGTGTACGTGCAGAAATTTTGGAAGTCTATGAGCATATTCCGATTTTACTGGGGGAGTTGGAACTCTGAATCTGCGTTTGGCCTGTAGACTACTTAAATCACTCCTTTTCGAAGTGTTCATGTGGGTCTTGGTTGTAACGTTCAGTATGTACAATTTTCTTACGCTCATCAGGGAAGCTTCTGCAAACAGGACTTCAGTAGGAAAACGGTATGGTTTATGTAGCAGAGTTTTGAGAACTGCGCGTTGTGCTTTTTCGAGGATTATTAAATGGGTTTTTGACGCACCTCCCCAGATTACAATGCAATATTGTATCAACGATTGACATAAAGCTATGTAAACGAGTTTTTTTACTTCCACTGATGCGCTGTCCCGAATCATTTTCATTATGTAGATTTGCTTCCGAACGCGTTTTATAAGTTTCATAATATGTGGATTAAATGAAAGGTGTTGGTCAATAATAACTCCTAAGTATCTCATTTCATGTCTGTTGATGTTACTGCATGAACATTGAGTATCACGGTTAAGGTAGGTATTAAGGTAACATGAAAGTTAAACGATGAACGTTTTGAAAGCGAAGCTCTAAAATGGTAATAGTTGTTCCAAGACAGAGTCTTGGTGTCTGTCTATGTTGGAATAAAAAATTAATCGCATTTATAATATTATTAAAACCTCCTTTCTTAACCCAGGTACACCGACCCAGAACCAAGTGACATTGTGGTGAAGAAAATCGACTACGAGTGCAAGGGTGACGAGAGGAGATACAAGAGTTTCAGAGATGACCTGGACAGGTACAGGAGCTCAGCCCCTCGAGACAGCGACCCTGAGCGGAAGTACAACCTTGAGAGGAAGTACGACCCTGAAAGGAAATATGACACCGAGAGGAAGTACGACCCTGAGAGGAAATATGAAGCTGAGAGGAAATACCGGGAGGAGTATGATGGAAGGTGAGCATTGATTTATGGCAGAAATCCTATAGTCAGGTATTAATGAGGCAACATTGACGACGACATGCGACGCTCTACGTTTCTGACGTGTCGCACAAGAAGCCTAATGTGATCACATGGAGTGCAGCAAGACGTTACTTTGTTACACCTCTAAAATTTACGATTCAAAATTACATTTTTGCTTCAGCAAATTGTTGCCGAGCTCTGCAGTACTTCACGACACAGACGCAACTGCTTGTCCTGTCTCCCTAAAGTACTAGCCTAGCAGCGTTTCTGTTTTTTTTTGTCACCCAGTTATTTAAAGAGTTGATTTAACTTCTAATATGGCAAGAAATAAAACATGTTTGTTCTTAATTAATTTTAATTTGTTAAATTATGCTTATGATCTTGAAAATCTTTCATCTTTCCCAGATACGACAAGACACTGAAAGAAGACAAAAGATATAAGAATCGTAAAGAGGATAAGAGACGGTATCACTCCTCGGACAGAGAGAGTGACAGACAGTCAAGACCTTCTGATGGGGAGAGTGACTTAAGGAAGTCCAGGTCGAGGCCATTGGACTCACCCGCTTTGGTAAGTACCCGCATTATCATAACATTTCATGAATTAATAACATGATATATGTATAACATGATAGATGGCCCAACTGATGTCAAACGGTGACCTGTTTCTGATTACAACTACAATGGAATCCTTTTAAGTAACCCAATTATCGATTTCTGAAGATTTATTTATCACAGTCGTCTTTGGGTATCACATAACATTTTACTCGTACCTACAATTCTGGATAAGTATTTGTATACTTTGAATTTTCTCTACTCCGGAAATTGACATGCCATGGCCATGGCCTGTAATTTCACATTGTTACTCTTCTACTTTGTGTAAATACTACCTGCTTATTACCTCTTCAACTTTTCTTTCGTGAAAAGACCAAGGATTCACAAAGATAATATAAATTGGCCTGACTCAAGTGTTAATTGGGACCTCGTCCAAGCATCGGCGTGCAATGCGGAACAGAATGCTAGTCGTCATCGCACAATACTCTTGCGCTGACCTATCGATGCTAAAGGTCGGAGGTTCAAGCCGAGACACTACTATTCGTCTCTCACTGTCTTATTAAATATGATTTTACTCGCATTTACGTAACTACCCAATACTCTGCACGTCGAGCCTTTTTGGTCCTGTAAGTCTTCACCGAGAATAATATACGTTACTTAGCACGTAATTTGACCTAGCAATATTTCTTTTACCACAACACAACTGCCAAAATACCAAGTATTCATGCCAACGCACGTTCTTTATAATGGTAACCCATATATACCTAGATAAATGAAACATACGCTGAAACGAACATTATCAAATATGTGCGATGCAACATAAAATGCAACACTACAATTAAGTGAATTGGTTTCAACGTGTGGTACATTCATGTTTATCAATTATTAGTTATCTGTTAGTAAGACTGATTGTAAATTTTGGTATGATGCATCCAAAACATTCTCCTGTGGTTTTTGTTTAGGTAGGTAAGTACTTAGTTATTAAAACAACTTTCGATTTATGTTATGCCACAGCTCTTGAATAAACGACTGACATGCGTCATGGTTGTTTGGACAAATGATAAAGTGCATTATTTCTTTTATCGAAAAGTTGTCAACTCACGATACATAATTATACAACATCTTTCACTCAAGAGCAGTCATCACTGATGTGAGCCATCGCAGCTACGAGTTACGAGTTGTAGGTAATAGCTTCGAACCCTTACAGGCGCTTTACTTTGTGTAATAATAATTTTTTCATCACCACTGCTCTCAAAACAGTGGAAGAAAACATCGTGAGTAAACTGGCATATCCTAGAACTAGAACAAAAATTCTAAGGCATGTGGCATCTACCAACCCCCACTGGGCCCGTGTGATCGATTAAGGACCCAGTTCACAGTATAAAGAGCTAGCCTGTGTCCCAGCAATGGAAATATTATGGGCTAATTTTATGCTTTTACATAATGTTTGGGAGCTTAGCAACCGCACCGACGACACACCGCGTTATGTGTTTCTAAGTGATCAACCACAATACTTTCATCGTCAGAAGCGATCAGTATTGCTCCATTGCATTCAGAAATTCAGGTATCATGTGCTCTAGCATCTGATTAAACTTCAAAAGTCGATTTCAATCTTAGTAATGCGAATGAGGTTCCTCTTCAGTCGTCTCTCGAGTAGCAATAGTAAGGGCGTCATTACACAACTGTTCGCATAAACCCGGTGCTTCGACGGTCACTTGCAGTCTATTGATTGATGCCTGCACAGCACTACAGACTACACCGGTGAATTACGCCTTTGTTCCATAACCCATGGTTTTGTGAAGTATTCCTATTCTTTGAATAGCATCAAGAACATGCACCGTTTGCCCTTAGCAACGATAGAACGATTCCTATTTTTTTTGCATTCACGTCCTTTTGTAACATAAACGCGCGTCGATTACAATATCTTCAATTTTCATCATCATATTAATCTAACTTGCATCTCTACTTCTGGGTAAGCGAGTGAATAGTTTATTAAAAAAGTAAAACCATAAACTATCGATCAAGAACCCATAAACTCACCTAGTGACATGTCATTCCTGGGCCTTTCACTATGACCACTTAACGATTCCTTACTTCGAAATCACGTCAATTTCTTAGATCACACGCGACATCTGCTGATAAATCATCATCATCATCATCATTTCAGCCGAAAGACGTCCACTGCTGGACAATAGGCCTCCCCCAGGCTCCTCCACTTCGCCCGGTCTTGTGCTTCCCACATCCAGCGGATATCCGCGGCCTTCACAAGGTCATCGGTCCACCTTGTGGGAGGCCTTCCCACTGCTGATAAATAAATATCGACAAATTGTCTTGGAACATACATAACATTACTATTCCTTACCGTTACATTGGTTTTTACAAAACACGTTATTGACGTAGTTTGAAAATAGTAGGTAAATTCCGCATACAGAATTGGGGCCCTGGTACATTAATGCTTTATCACCACGTTTAGCTTACAGGATGAACCAAAGATTTAATCTTGAAGAAAAGTTTAACTCATCTATAAATGTCTCGAAAGTTAGCAGCCACTCTTTTTAAAAGTCGTGTAAACTCGTGTTGAATTATGCCGTTAGATTTTTCTGTTGTCAAAACTTTATACGACAGCAGCTCTTAATGAGGCCTTTGAAGTGAGCACTAAACTGAAAGTCTAACTAATTATTACTATGATTTGGGAATATTGAGGACGTTATCTTTCTGTAAGACTTTCAAAAAGCATTGATAAATCCATCTTAAATTAATTGAATGAGTTAGAATGACTTAATGCCGGAACGAACAAGGCATGTAATAGTCATAATGTTATTAAAATATAGCCAGTCTTAGTTCCTATTTCGAATGCAATCAATGCGACAATTAAACCAGAGAAATATTTCAACACTGCTTCTAGGCGACTGCAATATTTGTTTATACTGCAAGTTACATACTTTTAAACCCGTAACATACTGTCTTATAAAATCGATAGTAAACGTTGCTCATTGGGTGTTACATTTCTCACATTTTTACTTTTATGAAGTGAAACGTAAGTCAGTGTTGTTGTTTACTAAACTACTTCTTCATCCTCCTTCCTGCTCAATTTAAATGGTCGGCAATACCACGTCTTCTTCTCTTCACAGCTCAGCCGTCATCTCAGTTGTCCCATCCTTTCTGTTTCACATTACTGGACGCAACGATCGTTCCTTTGAGTAATTAAAATTTTGTCGTTTGTGTTTGTGTTTTTATTGCCTCCGGCCTGCAGTTTACTTTTAACTTGGAACACTGTCAGTTCTTGTCTTGGAAACGCTGCGTTCTTTACCTTGTGGTACTAGGGCTACATGAAAGTGAAAGTAAAGTGACAGTCGGCGCTCCTGGTCGATATAAGGTGGCCTATATTTGAGCCGCAAACGTTCGTAGTTTTAACGTATACTGACGCTATAAAACATACGTACTATGGACCGCATTAAGATAAATAACGCTAAGTACTGCGAATCGTACTGTTTATTTAGGGAATGACAGACTTGGTATTTCCGCTGTATCAGAGCCTTAGCTTAGCCTTCTTGAGTGAGCGGTCCTGTAACTCCTGTACCGCTGGATCACCTAGGTTTTTTATACATAAGATTGCACGCTGCAAGCGTGGTGATCAATGCTCGTTCCTTCTATGTATGAAGAGGCCTTAGCTTGCCCTCATTATGGTGCTCAGTATAAGCCTGCTGTTTTTTGTACCTTTGACCTGCGGGGGTTTAATACTTAATCCCTGTAGAAGTTGATAATTTATTATTCTCATTTAAAGCAACGGTTCCAAGGGGTTCTCATTAAAAAAAACAATAATAACTAATAACATTAACAACACAGCACCAAATTGAAAAGATTTCTGGGACTTGAAATATTAAAATTGAATCCGAAAGATTAAGGATTAGTCTCTGAGAAGAACATTAACGAGCGGGATCAGTGACCCGAGTTCAATGTCGTGTATTTGACACCGACAGTGATGTCATAAGTATATTCACAAGCGCTTGAATCTCGACGTCTCGCTCGCAAAGTAAACATGCGAAGAAGGCTGATACAATAATAAAAAAATTAAACCGGAGGGTTGGATGCGGGGTTGGACAAAGCAGGTTTATTATTTTTTACTTTTCGGTTTTTCGGCGGTTTAATATTTTTATTAAAATTATTTTATTTTATAATTTTTTGTGGCTATAATCTACTAATTACTACATGCTTAAATTTTGATTGTTTTTTGTAATACACAACTCAGTATTAAAATCTGTGAGTAAACAATCAATAAACCCTCTGTTTTCTTACCCTTAGGGTTGAAATTTTTCTTCAAAGTTTTTATGGGTCCAATTTCGGGATATACCCTTTCCAATAAAAAAAGAATGATCAAAATCGGACTACTCTGGAAAAAGTTATGCGTGGTCAAACATAATAAAAAAATACGTCGACTTGATAACCTCCTCCGTTTTTTCGGCGGTTAAAAAGCACATCTTCGGCTAAAATACAATGCTTCATGCTCATCAGCATAATCAGCCTATAATGTTCCCACTGGGATACAGGGCTCCTCTCTGTGAGGGGTAGTTGTCACATGTCTTCGAATGTTTGGCGTGTCCTATACACGCCGGTTTGCTTCACCATTTTGAGAACATAGTCATCAACCACTTCTTATTTCTAGTCGCGACAGGGCTAGACTTATGTTTTTATGCAATTCTGCAAAAAAATCTCCAGTCCTGTCCTAGGGTCAAGATTTCTTCTCACAAGTCTCGATTGCCACACTTCACAAGGATCTTTAGAACTTGAAATAAAATAAAATAAAACATTTATAATAAGTAGTATGATTTCCGGAATGAAGAGTTGCAGAGTCGAGGTCTGAAACAGCCGATCTATTCCAAAAAATTATAATAAGAAAACTTAGGCGAAGTCAACTTGAAATGAGCTTCATGAATAGTGTCAATCCCTATTATTAGTGGCCCTAGTGTGAGTTTCTTTTTTATCAGACGAAAAAACGAAGGAGGTTACTCAATTCGACGCGTATTTATATATATTTTTTTATGTATGACCACGCATAACTTTTTCCAGAGTAGTCCGATTTTGATAATTCTTTTTTATTGGAAAGGGTATACCCCAAAGTTGGTCCCATATAAATTTTGAAGAAAAATTCCAACCCTAAGGGCAAGAAAACAGGGGATTGATTGTTTACTCACAGAGTTAATTAAGCATGTAGTAATTAGTAGATTATAGCCACAAAAAATTATAAAAAAAACGTTTTCATAAAAAAAAACCGCCGAAAAACCGAAAAGCAAAAAATAATAAACTTGCTTTGTCCAACCCCAATAACTTAAGTTCGGAAGTCGGTGACTTTGGATATGTATTTAGTTATATGTCACCGCCTTCCGAACTTAGATAATGGGGTTGGACAAAGCAAGTTTATTATTTTTTACTTTTCGGTTTTTCGGCGGATTTTTTTTTTTTTTTTTTTTTTTACCATATCCGTCTAACGCATCGACCGCGTTCGGCGCTCCAATTAGTCCTTCACCAACCCAGGACCAATGGGAGTGCCGAACGCGCTCGATGTGTTATATCAAGACGGTCAAAAGAAACTCACACTAGGGCCCATTCTGATGGAATGACAGGTCACGTTAAGCGAAGTGATCACCTCAGCTTTCACGGTGAGATTTTTTGCAGAATAGTCCGAAAGGTCTCTGCTAAGTGACAAGCTTAATTGTGTCATTGACCTAGCTTGCCATCGCCCTTCCCTTCCTACGCTTTTGTACCACGATTCATAAGTGATCACGCAATAACTCCACACTTACTATGCCTCTTTCTTCACCACCAGAAATGAGGACCAGTAGTGATGTAATAGTGCGTGAAAAGTTAGGTAAAGGGAGTTTGAGTGCCAATCTTAGATTCCCTAGCGGCAGGTGGGTTAGCAGTTCATCATCATCATCGCAGCCGAAAGACGTCCACTGCTGGACATAGGCCTCCCCCAGGCTCCTCCACTTCGATCGGTCTTGTGCTATTTATAATTGCTATAAAAACCGCTATTTCTCTTATTTTTCGTTGCATTAGATACAATTTTTTTTTCACTATATTAGACATAACAATTATTCGTTATTACATTTTGAATGCTAGTTATATTATTGAGGTCAGAAAAGGTTTGCTTGCCTTACTCCCCCGCAAACCACATCTCCAATTAGACGGTTAGTGCTAAACAATCGCAATTTAGTCTTAGATCTTTTTCGAATATTACCGTTTTTCGACAGCTGCCTACTTAGCGAAAATGTCTGGAAACGGGACTGTTATTTTTTGTTTACTTTGAGATGTTTCTATAACAGCATTTATGCTATCAGCATTTAAATGTTAGGTCTCGTCCGCGACGCTACTCAATAACTCAAAAGTACGGACTGCGACGATGAGCTCGACTTGTCAGCGCGATGGAGCTGTATGCGCGTAGCGACCCATAAGCGCTGCACTGCAGTTGTTCATAAGTTTTCAGTGTTAAAGCTACGTTCGACCGACCGTCAGTCGATCACTAAATCCAGTCTTAGGTCTGTAACTGATTACTTCTAATCTAAGTATATTTCTGGAAAAATAGACCAGGTCTAACTTCGTATGTTTGGATAAGCGAAAGTGATGCCTTATTTTTCCAAACTTTCTTGTTTGATGTGATTTTGTTTCGCAATAACAATAATGCCCAATATGCCCATTTTCACATATTACAATATTACAGAAACTTGAAAGTAGCTACTGTAAATCTATACAAATAAATAAAATTAAAGTGTCTGTTATAACGGCTTTACGGCATATGAAAGTAATAATAATTTTAACATAACAGAATTTTCTAAACTTTTGTCTGTTTCTCTGTTTTTTCCGGCTAATCTCCGAAAGGGCTGGACCGATTTTAACGTGGCTTTCACTGGAATAGCTGATGTTATAAGGAGAACCATAGGTTAAATTTTTTCCGACTATAAATAGTAAAACTTATAGTCGCTTTTCGTGTTACTGTGTAACGGCTTCTAGACTAGATACGCAATGGATTTTGATGCAAATTCGTGAACGGGCGCCGTCGGTTGAGACTGGTCATCTCCTAACTGCCATGGCTTATTTTGAATCTTATATTTTTGATTTATTTTTTACATTGTTCTCACATATAGAAGCACCAATGTTCCCAAAATTTTGTAATACCCATGATTTAAAAGAGTGTCCTTGGAGTTTCTTGCCCGTTCTTCTCCATAGAGATCTACGTTTTGGAATGGGCACCTCTAGCTTCTACTTCGATTTTTATTTGACAATTCAAAAGTGCCTGTAAAAGGTTTAATTGAAATAAATGCTTTGAGTTGAGTTTGAGTTTGAGCTTTCATGATAATTTAGAGAAATTATTCCTTAAATCATTTGTGGATTATAATGTTTCGTCAAATTAGATATAGAACAGATATCTCGATGTTTTGGCATATCGCCACATCAGTAGGTAACCTACCTACCTTGCACTCCTTAAGCATTAAATCCGTAGTTTCTTCATTCTTAGTCCGTTCCGTATCACCTACGGTCATGAGGTTAATTCGGACCCCGAACTAAGAATAGACAACACGATTTGGCAGTTGTTCCTGTTGGATGACCATAATGCTTACCCACGTTTGTCTATGCTAATATTTTAAATAACGAATCCTTGACATGTGTGTCAAAAAGATCTTGCTAAAGTAATTTCTTTCATGTAAATTAAATAGACGTTTGTTACTCTAAATCTTTATTTATTACTAATTCAGATGCCATAAATTTCCTCCAACAGTTCCTACTCCCGAATAACTTATCCCGTTCGGAAAACTGAATTTTTCACTAGTTTCGGACCAGCCCATATCTTCGTTAACGAACTTAAAGAGTAGACCCCCAGGGACGGGTCGCTAGTTAACATAATGCAGCTTTTGAAGACGGGTCTAAAATATGTCACATGAAAAAATGAAAGTTTATTTACATAACATGGCATTATTGTTTTTTTAAACGCACAGCCTCCAAATGTTAATCAGAGCAAAGTACCGAAACAGAGCAAAGCATGTCACGATCACTACATTTGCTTTGTTTCTTGAGACACAAACTCACTAAAATGTGCATGTAGGCGTTTAAATCATATTTTTAAGCTTCGTAGTCAACAAGAAACCCTTAGACAGTTTCGCCATGTCCATTCATCTGTTCGTAGCTTAGCTCAGAAACTCTCAGTAGGTACTACAAAGCTGCAATTTGGTATGGATATATATTTTTATGCTTGTGGCTAAATAGCAATAACTGCACGGGTCGATCGACCAGGTTAAGCTACGCGTGCCGCGGTTAGTCCGTGGATGGGTGACCATCTTCACATACCAAGACCCCTCCGTGCCTCGGAAAGCACATTAAGCCGTTGGTCCCGGCTGTCATTTGTGGATCTTTGACAGTCGTTACGGGTCGTCAGAAGCCCGAAAGTCTGACAACCAGCCTTACCAAGGGATTATTCAGCTGCATCCGGTTAGACTGGAAGCCGACCCCAACATAGTTGGTAAAAGGCTAGGCAGATGATGATGATGATATATTTTTTATGCGTAAAGTGGAAATGTTTTCGTTTTCGTTTACCCCGTGGTGAAGTCTTCGTCCATCGGTTTTTTTTTAATATTGCGGGTTTGTGACGGTATTTTTTTTTTCGATTAAGTGCTCGGTTTGTAAAATATTAAGCTTAAAAGTGCTCTGTTTTGTTCGAGTCAAGTGTTCGCCTCCTGCCAGTTAAATGTTGTTTTTAGATATGTCAAAAAGATCACGGAAGTAGTATATACAGGGTAAGTTTTTATCCAGTGCCCAAATTGTAACCATGAATTCAGCATATCATTCTAGAACCCCTAGCGCAGAAATTTTTCGCCGGTTGTACGAAAAAAAATCAGCTGTTTCATAGAAAAGTGCAATACCTACGCGGTCAAAATGTATGGAGCTGCTGATTTTTTTTGTGTATCCGGCGAAAAATGTCTGCGCTAGGGGTTCTAGAATTATATGCTGAATTCATGGTTACAATTTGCGCACTGGATAAAAACTTTTCCTGTATAACGAAGTTAAAATTAAAACGATCACTGCTATGTAGGTTTTGCAAGTTGATGACGAGTTGTAGTCTACCTTCACATTTGCAGTTGGAATGTATGGTAGAACATTTTAAGTTTGTTCTTGGTATAAATTCATGTCAACTGCGGAACCGTTCATTTTTAAATCAGTACCAGCCTTAGAGCATTCAACGTAACGCTCTAAGGAAGCGGCACAGAGTCCAGATTGGTGCCCGGTAATATATAGCAAGATATGGATCGTCCCTTATTATTTGTGGCTTAAACATAACTCTCGAACTGTGGATTTACTATACCCACCACCTATGCTACTCATTAGGGCAATAAAGGTATAGAGGTATGAGGAACAGGGTGTAAAGTTCACTCATCCTCTATTGAAAAGGAGGATCCTCCGACCAGACGGGTATTGTGTCTGGTCCGGGCAACTGCCCGACAGTTGATGTCGGGATATTTTATCTATTCGAGTGTCGTGGTAAACTCTGATTGCGCGATGTACAATTTCTAAGAATAGTTCACCTGTGGCATTGTAGATGGCGCCACTTTTCTTTTTGCGTTTTTTGATTTTGTTGCGAGGCATTTTTATTTGTAGTGCCGCTACAACCACATGACTAATTATCACAGCGAAAACTATTTTATGACCTTCAATCATCACCATTGCCCTTCTGAAATCAACTTAATACAAAGCACGTAAAGTTGTTGTTACAATAATGTTATTGCCTGTTTTCATGCTGCAGGCTTTATAAATTCTTACCTTCATTGTGCCAAAATGAGCGAGTTAAGGCCACAGACCATATGGCGGGTGAGTTAAGGCCAACCATAGACTCATTGATGTTTCGGATGCTGTGTAATAATGTGTGATTACAAGCTGGACCTATAAGTCAAACACAATATTGTTTTAAACTAGCTAAACAGATTGTGTTTTAGGCACGTAAAAATAATATTAGATTGCTTGCTTTTCACCACTTTAGCAGTACACCACTACTTTAGTAGCACAATTAAATAATAATATAATAAAATCGTTTATTTATAAAAGGGACACGTTTACAATAAATACCTTAACAAATAAAATAGAGCACAGTTGCTAATTTGCCTGAACTAGGTGGAACCTGTGCTTCAGGCTACAAAATGCAGAAATACTTAATATAATAAATTAACAATGTGTATAAATAACTAAAATAGAACTTAGGTCAACAAAAGTAAAAATGCATGTTAGCGGTTTTTATTTGCATATAACAAGTAGATCTTCTGTCTGTGCATAATCGATGGATAGTAAATGCTTAAGTACAATTTTTTTACAGCTATGGTAATTTAATTTATAGATACTTAGTTTTCTATTTAATCTATTGTACAGAAATGGGCCTAAGAAAGTGTAAAATCTTTCTACAAAGACATGTTTTGAGGTTGCATTCGTTATGCATACTATATCATTCCGTGTCTTGTTAGTGTTTTCAGCATTATAGGTAACCATGGTGTGCTGTTTTAATACTAAGTGCATAATAAAAAGCTGGCGAACAGTGAGTACGTTGCAGAATTTATATAGCAGATCTGTAGGAAAGAAGAAGGGATGGAAGTTTGCTACCTTTAAAATTGTAAATAAAATGCAATGTAAATGGGAAATTCATGGAAATTGCTCTATAAGTCGCGTTGCGCTGTCGCGACACACGTGTCTGTGAAAGCCTTAGTAGTACTGTTCCAACAAAGAAGCTAAAAACACAACGCTTTGAGAATTTATTTAAAATATGTTTTCTTCTGCGCTCGCGTCTGTACGCGCTTTACAAAGGACTTCCGAAAAAAAAAAACCAGCGTCCATTAAAAATCTTATACGTACATACGATAGTAGGGTCCTACATCCAGTTAGACTGGAAGTCGAACCCAAAATTAGTTGGGAAAAGGGTAAAAGCCTGGGCATATGATGATGAGTAGGGCCATACATATCAAATTAATCACCATAAGCGCCACAGCACGCAAGGCTTGTGCCGTGCACAAAGCGGCAACATAACAAGCATCGAATAAAAAGTTTCCTGTGTTCAAAAAGAGATCGGTAGTACACCCTGAGATTATGTTGCACATAGTTCCACCATCAAACTTATATCAACAAAACAGTGACGAATGCTATAAGTAACTTTAGAATCGCAGCATTCATTCATGTATATCTAGAACCTTACCCAAACAGGTGCCTCATCTATGCAAATATTAAAAAGAGGAAAGATTTGATTGCTTGTTTGCGTTGAATAGGCTCCGAAACTACTGAACCGATTTGAAAAATTCTTTCACTGTTGGAAAGCTAAACTATCCCCGGGTGACATAGGCTATATTTCATCCCCGTACTGCCACGGAAACGGGAACTATGGGGGTGAAACCGTGGAGCGCTGATAGTAAATCATAAAAAAAATGGCCTTTATATGGACTTGACCTTAGCTTATCTGAGCCTTCAAGCTTGGTCATCATTGCAGCCCTTGCGGTCCGCAATCATTGCAAACTGCGGCAGTAATGTAGGTACTATTACAAAACGATAGCCAATCAGAAAGGTTGGTCACACACAGTATATTCAAAGACACTGTATGCCGAAGGTTAGT
This sequence comes from Polymixis flavicincta, assembly GCA_949987655.1. Lineage (NCBI taxonomy): Eukaryota > Metazoa > Arthropoda > Insecta > Lepidoptera > Noctuidae > Polymixis > Polymixis flavicincta. The sequence continues at coordinate 21,871,722 of OX465188.1, read as the reverse complement.
TCGTTGTAAGTATTATCACGGGAGTGGAGTAAATATCCTGCAAATTTAAAAAAAAATCATAGACCTGTTATCTTTTGAATTATCAGTGTTCTATCTCTAATGAATGGTCATTGAACCCGGAAGGACGTTATCATAGACTAACGTTCTTTATCGTATTTGAATTACCAAAAACATAGAGTGGATTGAACCTTAGTTTTGTGTAAAAAAAAAACCTACTTAATTGTGACAAAGAGTGCACATTTTTAAATCAACATTATGTTCCAACGTTCAGTCATCAGTCATCACGTAATTTTTTGTTGAAAGTAAACTGTCAGTATACATCAACAGTTTTTTTATATTTATTTCTTGCTTTGTAATATAATACGAATAAATTTCTTTAGCACTCCTGTGGCCAGAAGCCCTGAATAGTCCGACAACTGCACTCCTATTGCGCAACACATGGGCAACACTTACAATACGAAGGTTTTTGAAGGAAATTCATCTTCATCCAATATTATGTTAGACAAAAATGGTTTGCCACGACGACGACGCGACATAAGTAACACAATAAAAATTGCAGACCAATCAGAATTAAAGGCACATTGGCGGCACACAGTATTGCTTTTGTTATTGTACCTATTACTTAATAATTCAATTAAATTTTCTCCGTCAACATAGACTATCGGTATTGACTAGTAATCAGAGAGGTCCTATGGCAGTCTCTCCGGATCGAATATTGATAGTCTACCGCAATTTTTGTTCCACTAATTTCTGATAAAAAACACTGATGATTTTCGTCTATCTCACACGAGAGCCCTAGAACTTATATTTATTTACGTGCAGTGTCAATGAACTTGTACGGACATGCTAACATGTAGCGGGTATGTGAGAAATAATGAGGTGATCTCAGTCTACAAAAACAATGTTTATGTAGTGTGTACATACATCGAGTACTTACCAATTTTTATTTATGTATTGAGTATACTTTTCTCTTTTTCTAATGACGCTGATTGTTGTTTTACCTTGATTTTGTTGTTTTTTTTTTTTGTATTTACTTGTCCCGCTCGTGGTGGAGCAGGAGGGCGTGTCAGACTTTTACTGACTAAAACCGACCCGTGTTCCCTAAGTAGCCTGTGTGCCAGGGGCGGCGGTATGTCTTTCGAACAACCGCACCCCTGGCAGGCATCGGCCCTTGCGGGCCCCGTCAGGTTGTGCTGACATCTCTTTGAGGTGCGCGTGGAACACAACGCGCCGTCGACCCGGGCTTGGTCCTTACCGGACAGCGAGCTATATACCTATATAGAAATATTAAGCATGTATTGGGAGAATCACGTTAACCTATCAACAGCCTGGATGGATGATCTCCGCTTTCATTATCCTTGTCCATACCCACTGTGCTTGCGCCACGCAGCCAAACTTATTCGGTCTTTCCTACTACAATAAGTAATACGAGAGAAATCGATCATCAGATACTCACACAATTCCACTAAACCTGATCCCATCTTTCCAGGCTGAACGTTACCGCGAGAGACGCAGGCTGGCCACCCCGAGCCCGACGCCCTCCCCCCCGCGGCGCCAGACCGCCCCCGCCCCCGCCGCCGGCGGCAACTGGTTCAAATCCCTGGATAGGCTTACCAGGAAGAAGGGGAAGAATACAAAGGTATTGCTTTACTAAGGAAGACAGTAGAGACGCTTTTGCCCTGCAAGGGGACAAAATTAGTCTCACTTTATCCCGACTATCCCTACTTAATATTATAAATGCGAAAGTAACTCTGTATGTCTGTCTGTTACGCTTACCCGCCTAAACCGCTGAACCGATCGTCATGATATTTGGCAGAGATATAGCCTGGGATGTGGAGAAGGACATAGGCTATTTTTTTATGCGATAACCGACATCCACGCGGGCATAGCCGCGGGCAAAAGCTAGTAATGTACCTATAGATTAATACGTGAAGCAAAAACTTTGTATTTGTTATTTATTTAACTATTTATGCACACACATAAAACACGAAAATAACTTGCGGACGCAGGAGTATGCACAGTTAAAGTTTATTTATGGAGGAGTGCAGAAAGCTACTTTTTTTTTAATTTATCTACATTATTAAATTAGTAAAAAACATGGTCGAATTTTGACCGCTGGGTGACCACTAATAATAATAAAATATTAACTTATTGTTTTGTGCTATCGTAGCACGATTAATAAATACTTCCATCGTACCAGGCGTATCGTATCTTTCATGGATCAATTAGACGTGAAATCATTGTATTTACAACATTCAGCAGACGGATCATAGTTCGATGATAGTCTTTAAAAAACAGTTGCTGGCATAGAAGGGGTGGTCTGTATTACTACTCACCGACAACACTCTATTTTGTTTAATTATTGTAACAAATAATTGTAATGTATCGCATTGGTAATCCGTAAATTCCTAAATACTATTTTTATAATTCTCAATTATAACATCTTTGCTGTTTCATCCAAGGTGATTCTTAGACAATAAGTTGAATATATTATTATATCGATATTTGATATTCGTGTCCCGTACTCCGAATAATATTGCCTTCCACTGTACAGAGGTCGCTCTCACTACTGTTCATTAATTTTTGAAGTCTATCATACTAGTCGTTTTGGTCGTAAGCAAAACACAACCAATACTACAAAATCATTTCTAAACTCTGTTCACTTTCAGGTTGAAAAAGAAAGCATCCTAACAACAGAAGACGAAGCACCACGCAAGACCTATCCAAAACCCGGGAAACCTCTAACATCACCTGCGAAAAACCTTCGCTTCTTCGGTGACACAGATCCGGACTCAGACGCGAACGTCAAGCCCTCTACCGAAACTAAACGATACACTCATACGAAACATGGAACTCTACGAAAAACGATTTCAAATTCAAGCACAGGACTGGACGAAATCGACCACAGTGAACTAACAAACAAAAGCTATTCGCTGTCCAACTTACATAGGGAGGACAAAAGCGAATCGCCAAATGGGAAACAATATAAGCGTAACCTTCAGAATATATCAGAAATCCAAAGTAATTCGGAGAACGAGAGCCAGTTTGATAGAAAAGTGAATGCCAAACCACCCATCAGTCCGTATGAGAGATCTAGAAGTCACAGCAGTTCGAAGACTTTGAAGGGATCTAAAGCAGACTTGAGGAAGAGGCAGGAGGACAGAGGAAGCTCGTCGGAGTTGAGAGGCAGTAAGCAGGAGCTTAGCAGGGATATAAAGTGAGTACCTAGTATTTACATCAGCGTTTCGCGTGTCTCGATCATTGTAAATAGAATTTGCATTTGACCACTATCAGTTGAGCATTTTTGTGTAGAAGTAACCAAAAATTAATATTTGGAATTTCAAATCCCCAATTTATACACAGCTTGTACAGAGGCCAGCACATCAAGCTACCCCAATCTGTCAAATTTCTTTGATAGTTTTTCAACTTTATCACAAAGGAATAAGGTTTATGTTCAATTGGGAAAATTTGACAATTTGGGATAGCTTGACCTGCCGGCAACTGTACCGCCAATCACTTAACACGTTAACGTTAAACGTATTTAAAACACAGCTGCCGTACTTTAACTAGACAATAGAAGTTGTTGGCAAAAAACGCGCGAATCGTTATTTCTTAAAAACTATGATACTTACGTTACTGATTGTAGAAAAATAACAATTGATATTTCTTTTTATTTATCCTAAAGAATCCTTTCCAGTTAACGGCCTACAAACTCTCATATCTTGGGAAGTATTTGAATTGTAAAAATGTTTGTTAAACAGAAAGATGGAGAATTGTGAACTCTCTTAGATTCTATTAAAAAGTAAAAATTGACCAACTGAGGGCGAAGTCTTTTCTAGTACGGCACTTTCTAAGAACGGCAGACAGGCAACATTTATAGATACAGAATCTACATATATCTAACTAATAATAAAGCTGAAGAGTATCGTATCGGGATATCGTATTACCCAGTAACTGGGTTGTAGAGGTCAGATAGGCATTCGCTCCATGTAAAATACTGGTAGGTAGTCAGCTGCATCCGGGTACACTGGAAGCAGACCTTAACCTAGTTGGAAAAAGGGCTAGGCAGATGATGATGATGGTGGTGATGATGATGATGGTGATGATGATGATGGTGATGATGATGATGGTGATGATGATGATGATGATGGTTATGATGATGATGATGATTATCACTGAAGAGTTTGTGTGTTACAACGCGCTATTTCTCTGAGACTATCAGTTGGATATGAATGTTTTTTGCATTTGACGGTCCAATTCTTGCGGAAGATTTATTTAACATCCCGCTACGATCCTTAAGAGCCGACCACAGGCGTAACTGGGGTGGTGCAGGTAGAGCCCGAGCCCTGGGTACCTATCGAAGGGAGGTGCGAAAAGTCACCAATTATTAAATTTATAAATAAACAAATACTTCAATAAACCATTTCAAACTGTTATATCTAAGCAATGTGAAGAGCTACTTGAATGCATTTTGTAGTATGTGGATGAAAGCGTATTTCCAAATCTGCCCATTTCTGTTCAAATTCTGCTTAAAATTGCAGCATTGCAAGTTGTGAGCGATAAAAAAAAATACCTTCGATATTGAAGACTGTAACTGGTCAAGAAAGGTTATGTGACCTAGCTTTGCTCAGTGTAGACCGATAAGATAATTTACGAAGGGGCGCAAATGTGATGCGTGCCTACGCGTCATTTTCTATTGGTACGCCCCTGGAGCCGACCAAAAATAAAGTCAAAGAACACGATACGAAGAAAAAGCGCGCGCAGGCGATGCGATACGACGGGGTGAGAGGGGACGACACGAAAAACGCATATAAGGCGGGGGCAAAAGCTATTAATATAGCTAAATATAGGTATAGCTATATATATAGCTTTAAAATTATTTATTGATTTATTGCGCAGTCGTTCCTTAATTAATCTAAAAAAATATGAATAATTTGCGTATATGTTTGAAAGTTAATTTAAAAATACAATGTGGACTTCTTAACAATTTTGTAGAATTCCAAGGATTATAACATTACTTAAGTACTTTTTGTTTTTTAGACACCGGCGTAGGACACCTGTTAACAACTCTGGAGAGAGCAGCACTGAAGGGGACTCCAGCCAGCAATCACAACGTAGCGTCGTCTACCTACATGCTACCACCGGTAAGCTCAGCATAATAATGAGGGCGGTTTGAGGGACGACGAAAAGTCATTGCAAAGATTGAGCCAGCTCCTATGTCAATGTGTGGATGTTTAACTCTTGGTGAAAAATTGGTTTATTTGGCCTGGACTGCACATCAAAAACACACTGTTGGATTTTTATGAATAAAACGCCCGTGCGAATGCGGGCTGCGATGCACTAGTTTTGCTTGACGATATGATTCAACAACACGTTTGCTTCAAGAATTTTAAATCTTGTAGGAATCATACGAAACACTAATTAACATTTATTTCCAATGTGATTAATTAATCGTTTCCTTTTCAGTTGGTGACATCCCGGACCCGGGCCGCATAACGCGCAACCGCTCACGCGACGATGTTTCCTCCGTCAACTCGTCCAACCTCCAAATACGCAGCACCACGAAAAGCTTCTCAATATTCGCGCCTTGGACGCCGAAACATTACAACGACCAACATGACGTGCACTACGCACAAAGACCGAGAAAATCCAAGCCAAAGGAAATAGTTAAAAAGGCATCCTCAACAAAAACGTTAACAGAAGACAAACCCGCGACACTTCAAAAAAATAAGTCTTACAGTCAAACAACACTGACTCGACGACCACAAAACAATCGCCTAACAAGCTCTAGTACAACACTATACAAAAAATCCGATAAAAGAATTAAAGATACTAGCAACACTACGCCAAGAAAGTCAGTTGCTAGAGATGGCAAGAAAAGTCAATCAAGCGAGTTGATTAGTCGGGAAAATGATCGAGACAGAGTTTCAAGATCCATTTCAATGCCTAAAGATAATAACAAAAAAGCAGGCTGGTTCAAATTGTCAAGTAAAAATAAGAAACCAGAAGTAAATACTAGAGTACGTTAGCAATATTCTCCAACTGCAAACGACTAACTATTCAAATAGATTGATTAAGTGCAACACTATTTAAAATTTTACTGACTGTTAATTATGAAATTATAAAGCCTGTGAAATTTATGTTTTGTTCGATTGTATTCAAAATATCAATACCTCAAAATAATTTGACATTGAAATGAGTGCCATACTCGAAACTTGTAAATGTGTATCAGGCCTCTCCATTAGTCTCGATATAAAGTTCTATTGGTCCCTAGGCTAATTAATGAAAGTTGATATCCGAAACTAAACAAACCAGCTTGTAAATAGTTGTAGTCAACTAAATCTGTAAAAAAACGTCAATATGCGCGATGAAACTTGCTTGTCTTGAGTTCTCAATTGTAGTAACTACTTACATTATTGAAAATCAGTCTCGAAATGAGGGTTTGCTGGCATCACTTTGACGTCAGGTCCGGGCACCTGTCAAGTGTCAAAGCGCCTACGGACTGAATGGTGAACGAATGAATGAAACTAATGACATCAAATATTTTAAGTTCATTGTCAAACTGGAAGACCTCTTGTCAAAGTGTCGCCGGCTGGTGGCTTGAATATTCAAGAAAACCCTCATTGACAAGAAAGCTTGCTTTTCACTAGCGGCGCTACGGTCGTGAAATATTAATAAATAAATAAATAACAGTATCTAGTGGTTACATCTCAGTGCCATTGACCACTTAATATTCAATAATGTTACCATTTTCTTATTTTAGTCATTACGTAAAATGCTTTTATTACTAATAAGATATTGAAAATATCTGTGCATATTAATTTTAATTTAATTTTTCATATACTTTAAGTTGTCTTTTGATTTCTAATTTTTAATGCTTTTATGTAAAACTAAAACGTCGAGTATTGTTGTGATTTGAAATATTAATTGGCGGCTAACAGCCTGCAAAATACCGTTTGTAATATTATGTTAGTTATTATTTTCATGAAAAACCTAATGTAAGCTCGATGTAACTTGAATGATTTAAAAATAAACATCTAATTATAATGCGTGTTGTGTCATTTAAAATTAAAAGATTTTATTTAACCTACCTTTATAAAATAACTACTTACCCTATTAGGTCATTCAGGCATCACATTCATAATCTTTTCAACGGATAAAAATATCAACAATGGATAAAAATATTTTTCGGTCAGCAGAAATGAATCGCTGTAAATCCGACTCCACGCAGTCTTGTCTGCCTTACCCCTAGAGTGTATTTAGAATCGCGTAGGCGCGGAGGGGCGAGGCGGCCCGCGAGTTGAGGAGCAGGTGGTGAGCGTTAAACCATCTGCAACGATAAGCTCGCGTGGGACCGCCGGAGCCCCGCAGCGCCGGAGCCGTGACAGAAACCATGCTCGCTTGCATGCTGCATGCTTGCATGCATGGTGTATGCTTGTTTGCATGCTTCTTACAGGGAACTACACAGTGAACTATCTCGAAACAAGTCGGTAGAAGAAAATATAATTTGCCTGTGTTTCAAATACCTAACTCGTATCTACTTTTCGGTTAATAATAAAAGCTTTGTAATGCAAAGTCTTAAAAACTTTTTTATGATAATTAAACATTGAATAATTTGAATTTAGGACTTTTAACATTTATTGAAAACGGTTTTATTTCTTTTGTATATTATTGATTGTAATATTTATGCCAAACATAGTTAGGGCATAATGTACAGTCGCCAGCAGGTCAAGCTATCCCAAACTGTCAAATTTCTTTGATAGTTTTTCAACTTTATAACAAAGGAATAAGGTTCATGTTCAGTTGGGAAAATTCGACAGTTTGGGATAGTTTGACCTGCTAGCGTCTGTACTATAATAGACATCAGTATGCCATTATTCCACACATCAGCTTATCCCAAGTCGGTAGGACCTCTTTCATTCGACTTAGTTATAGTAATATACTTAGCAGTGCGGTTGCAATCACTCAACTCTTTGGTCGTATGAATGCAACCAAGCAGCACTCTTAGACCGTTTCATTTATCTTAAAACGTTAGCGCGTTGCTGTTGCGTTTGTGACACTAAATTTAAATAATTTTAAGTATTTTGCCCTATTATGCCATACAATTTTACAGCCATAGTCACAATTCGGGAACTATTAAAGTTCGATTTTCCTACTTTCATATGCGGAATTAATTTTTTCGTCTATATTCGTTATATTTTAGTTAATATTTTCATGGGCCACCAAATTTCTCGGTAAATCATGAATCGCAAATACCTAATAATAATTTAATTGTTAAAATCAATTAATCATTAATAGCAATTCACTCATCATCACAAGGCATTCACTCTGCTTTTAGCCGAGAAATAGAAATTAGGTTTCCATTTTACGACTTCTAGGAACGCCATTGCAGTTAGTGTGGGGTCCTTAGCGCAAAATGTTAAATCATTATTCTCTATCATTTACTTTTATTACTATTAGAACAAATTTAAAGAAATGTAAAATGATTTCATTAGATAGATTTTATTATTAACAAAATGTATTTTAAAAGTGACTTTAAAAAAATATATTAGAGACAAATGGTAAAGTAGTCAAACGAGTACCTACCTAGTCGATGAAACAAGCAGAAATTCAATTGAAAAAAACTGCCTACCATCCAATTAATTAGAACTTCGGACTCTGACTTACATTGCCATCAAACTCTGATATATTATTATCATTATCGCTACTATCATTATAATCAGATTTAACATCAGAATCAGAATATTGATTAGCGGAGATATTTTTGGATCTAGAACACACTTTACTAGTAGACTGTTCACAAATTTCGTAATCAGTAGAAGCGTGAATATTTCCTACAGAACCCACACTTCTATTACTTGATCGTTCTTCATCCGTGGTAACACTCAATGTAGATGTTGATTGTTTTAATCGTGTATACATCTTATTTACCTTCCGTCGGAAACCTTCAGTTCTTTTAATTTTTTCCACCGATTATAGTCCATTGTCTCAAAATTAAACAAATACGGTTGAAGTTGTGACAAAATGGCGTTTACAGTGCTGTAAATGATTTTTCAACACACTTGCTCGTAAAGTGAGCCTTATTACATCGATCTTAGGGCCATAAATCGAACTATAACACACGCGTGCATAATAATATTGCGCACTAGTGCATAATAGAATTATCCATACAAAGTTAAGTTAGTACCTAACTGCAAATTATATGCGAGTAAACAGAGCATTTTCAATTTAACCGGTAATCTAGTTTTTTTTGTAACAACAAAGAGGTTTTATGCCGCTGAAAATCCATTAACATTTTTGGAATAAATAAATGTGTCCTTAATTAAGACGAAAAAACATTTCATCATCACCATCAAATTATTTTTAATTCACAACAATTTGTTAAATATTTACATTTTATCACTAAAATTATATTTTTGAAGCAGGCTGTATGGCTATAAGTAATCAATCACCTTACATTTGGCGCGTGCAAAAAAAAAAAAACTTGCGCGCCATTTCCCATAGTTTTCAAATTTTGTTTGGAACGCATTTGTTGCTGTGTGGTAAAACGATTTATGCAATACAAGTTTGTTTTTTCCTCGCAAGTGTGTTGAAAAAGTGCGTATGAAACTCGTGAGCAACTTGCTCACTAGACACTCGGCTGATTGACGCCCGCGCCTACGGCTCGGGCTGCAACCCACAGCCTCGTGTATAGAGCAACTTAGCTCACTTGTATCATAATATTGAACTTTCATACCATTATTACGCTATATGATGACTATCAAATTATGTTTTTTTTTGGGTGGGAAATCATCAAATAACTTCTCCCGCTCTGGGTGGAGCAGGAGGGCGTGTCAGACTTTTACTGACTAAAACCCACCCGTGTTCCCTCAGTAGCCTGTGTGCCAGGGGCACTATCTCTTTCGAACAAACCCGCACCCCTGGCAGGCAAACTAAATAGGTAGGTAGGTACCTTCATTTACCTAATGATGTGGTTGTGTTATGTGCAGGGAACAGGTATTTGTTATTCAAAAAGTCAAATTTAAAGCAAGGCAGGCTTGTTCTTTTAATATTATTTATATAGTTTATACCTTTTAGGCCTGATTTTACCAAAGTCAGATAGATATCTTTTATCCGTAGAATAAAATTTACGTCTGACAATTCTACTTTGGAAAATCTGTAAAAAATTCAAAATGTATTCTCAGGATAAGCCTTATTCTAGGTTTATAAGTTTCGTGAAATTCGCCCTAAGTGATAAAACTGTTTTTAACCGCACAAGTGCCACGAAACAAATTTGATTTTTATAATGTGATTTTTTGTTTTGCTATATATTTTTGTTAAGTACCTACCAAGGAAGCTCTAGGAAGCTTTAGCTCTAGTGATGATAGTATAAATGGTATTGTTTTTTTAAGAAAAACAAAGTAACTATGTATGTTATTTATTTTTCTAAATTTAACCAGCATAATTTTTCTCAGGATAATGCAACGTATAGCGTGCGGCAGAGTATAAATGGCAACCCAGAGTGGTTACCCGGCCGCCCGTCGGAGGGCGCCCGCGGAAGCTCAAGTGAGATTGGTTGTAGTGATGGGTAACTCACCAATTTTATGTGAGGATGAGGGAGCCCCTCAATTTGCTTCGTGAGGTCCTCACGAGGGACCCCTAATTTGAGGTGAGGAATCGTACGACGGCGTATTCGCCTCGCGACTCGCGAGCCCGAGCCGAACTCAAACGAAGCTCCTAGTGAGCGAGGCGGGCGGGTGCAATGACGACTCACGAGTACTCACGAGTCACGACTCTCCGATAATCCGATTATTCACGTCCTCACTCTCTCACACACATCATTTTCTTTCGCTTATAAATTTTAGACAGCCAAAATAAACGAATCAATGACCCTTTATTACCAATCTAATGCTAATGCTTTTATAGTTCATAATAATTAATCGTAGCTGAAATAATTTTTAATAATGTTTACTGTGCCACAGTGTTGTCAAAACTTCAAGATCACACCTCACCTCACTCATTTTCAATTCTCCATACAATTTTTGAGTCGGTTCATTCGCGAGTCACGAACTCGCTTGCCTCGATTTCCTATTGTCAATAATGTCAATTTTTAAATGAGGGGTGATGAGGAATGAGGTGGTTCAATATTGAAATTCGAGTAACTCTTTCAATTTGCGATCACGAGTACCTCAAATGAGGGGCCTCATGAGTGAGGGACACATCACTAATTGGTTGGCAACGCTGTGTCAGTGGGCCGTGAGCTACCGTCAGAGAGTGAATGTGCGCGCACTCTATGACAAGAACTATGTTTGATGTTTGATTGTAAGGTGATTTGTTGTAACTCTTTGTGTCTTGTTGAGTATAGTGTAATTCTTAAGCACCTGCGTTTCTCTTACACCCGTTCCCCGGCTATAAGTGGCTGCCCAACGTGTAAATCAAAAGAAAAATGCCGAAGCTACGATCGGAAGATGTCGCAGAAGACGCCGGTACCGCCATGAATATAACTATGTCGCAAGAAACTCTCGCGAGTTTTATCACGTCAATCCAGCAAACCCAAAGTGAGTTTTGTCAACAATTAATTCGTGAAGTACGATCGTCAACACCTCATGCTAACGTATCTGAGGCCCAGCAGGGATCGGGCTTTGCATTTGGCGCGAACGGAAATTTCGCAAAATGCTCGACGCGTTATAGTGGTAGTGCGGACGAGTCGTTGGAAAACTTTTTAGACGCAATTGTCACATATAAGGATTGCGTGAATGTTTCCGATGAAAATGCTCTACGTGGCTTCTCAATGTTATTGGAGGGGCCTGCTGCAGTGTGGTGGCAAGGTGTAAAAAGGTCGACGAGAACATGGTCGGAGGCCCTTACTAGAATAAAAGGAGCTTTCAGCGAGCATGACCCACCACACCGGCTCTACAGGAAGTTGTTTAGTCTAAATCAGGAAGACGAACACACGGACTTATTTATCGCCAAGGTACGTGCTCTATTAGCAAAATTTCCAGAAGACGACCACTCAGAAAAAGTCCAGTTAAATATGGCGTACGGTTTACTTAGCCCGCGCATTAGAAAACGCGTGACAAGAGAATGCGTAAATAGTTTCGACGAGCTACTTCATAAGTGTCGCCTAGTTGAAGATTCCCTAAAGGAAACGGGAAAAGAGCAGGCATCTCTATCGAAGTCTCACGCGCAATCAAGCAAGCGCGCAGCATCGTCGTCACAACGGGATGTACCTACAGTCAGCGACGCGTCGAATACCGGAACCAGCCGCTCCGCAAACGCCGAGACAGCCGCCGTCGGTGCAGCTAAGGAAAAGAAGCCGTTCTGCGCGTATTGCAAGCGACTCGGTCACCGCAAGGAAATGTGCGAGAAGCTCAAACGTAATGGTGATAAGTCCGACAAGTGTGATAACAATGACAGTAGTAATAGTAAGGTAAAGTCGGAAAGTGATATAAAATGTTACGGTTGTGGTGCCGCGAACGTTATCAAGTCTAAGTGTAAAAACTGTTCGACGGGTGATCAGAAGTCTGCATTCTATTCCGTTATGACACACGGGAAATTAGGTACGTCTGTAATCAAGACGGCAGCATCGCTGCGAAATTCGAGCGCGGCGGAGTCCGAGCGCTCGCGCATGCAGCCCGCTGCCACCCACGTCGCCGCGCATCCGTCGGCGTCGGTAAGCCCGCCAAAGCAAGTGTCGGCTCAAGGTAACCCTACGCATGTCGTAGAGGGTCATAATAACACTTTAGTTTATAACAATAATTTTGATAACGTAAATAATTTCTCGGCGAACTCAAACGTTAATAATTGTTTAGTCTTAGACGATCATGTTCGTAATGTAAGCATTTCTGTGCCTTTTTCTAAGGATAAATGTTTTGATTATGGTAATGTTGTTAAAGTAAATAGTAATACGTCTGTGTCTAATTATTATGATTGTACTTCTTATAACTGTTGTGAGTATATCAAAAATGCAAACGATATTGTACCTTTTCGTCGCCCTGTGTTAAACATAAGCGTTTTAGGCCATTGTGGCACTGCTTTGGTAGATTCTGCAGCAAAAAGCTGTATTGCCGGTCACACGCTCCACGCTCTCCTACTCAGATTAGGACATCAGTTAATGCCGTCAACGCAAATTGTTAGGTTGGCGGATGGTGTTAGTAGGGAAATGAATGTTCTAACCACAGAGGTACAGGTGACACTCAAACACAAGACTAAACTTATCAAGTTCTTAATTTTTCCCGAGGCGGATAATAATGAAAGCCTGTTAGGCATAGATTTTCTTTCGATATTTAATCTCGTTTTCAACTTTGGTGATAACAGTTGGCATTTTGCTGAAAATAGTGATCAAAAGTTTGATACCCAGTTTGAGAGGGTGTCATCGTCACCTGTATCTTCGTGTGCCGCTGTAGAGGTGCTACGGGAAGACGAGGCGACTTCACTTAACGATAGTCAACGCGAAGTACTCGCAAAACTCATTGTAGAGCATCAGGATATCTTTAAGCCAGGGGGAGACCCGACTCCCTTCGCCGAACATATTATCGATACCGGAGATCACCTCCCCATTGCTGTTCCGCCGTATAGGTTGACGCCTGCTAAAAAGGAGGTCATGCGGGCAGAGTTGGATAAGATGTTGGCAGACGACATTGTTGAGGAGTGCGAGTCCGCGTGGGGGTCTCCGGCGCTTCTCGTTCCAAAGAAAAATGGTAAAGTACGCTTTTGTATCGATTATAGGAAACTCAATGCGGTAACTAAGACCGACGTTTATCCGATGCCATTGATAGACGAGCTTGTACAAATGTACAGTCAACAAAAAAGCACTCTTTCATGAGTACTATCGATATGCGCAGTGGATTTTGGCAGGTGAATTTACGCGAGCAAGACAGAGATAAAACAGCGTTTCTGACGCCTTTTGGTTCTTTTCGCTTCAAGCGTATGCCATTTGGTTTGAAGAACGCTCCTTCAACCTTCCAGCGTCTGATAGATAGGCTTCGTACGGGCGCTTCACTGAAGGACGTGACCCTTCTCGCATACCAAGACGATTTGTTAATTATATCCGAAGGCAGTTTTGAGAAGCATATTTCCGACTTGCGTAAGGTATTCGAAAGATTACGCTTATTCAAGCTACGCGCGAACAGAGAAAAATGTGTGTTCGCACGAGACAAAGTGAAGTACTTAGGCCATGTCATCACCCAAGATGGTGTGTCACCAGATGATGACAAGGTCCGTGCAGTTTTAGATATGCAGGCACCGTCGTCATTACGTCATCTAAGAACATTCTTACAGACGTGCTCATGGTTTAGGAAGTTTATACCAAACTTTTCCGCCGTAGCTGAGCCTTTGACACGCTTGCTCAAAAAGAATCAGCCCTGGTCTTGGGATGCAAGCCAGGCTAGTGCGTTCGAGGAGCTTAAAAAGCGCCTATCGTCGGCACCGATTCTCATCCAAGCGGATTACAGTAAGCCTTTTGTGTTAAGGACGGACGCTAGCAACTACGCCATTGGAGCCGTACTGTTACAGGGCGAGGGTAAGGAAGAACGCCCCATAGAGTACGCTAGCCGCCTCCTTATTCCAGCAGAAAGGAATTACAGCACTACAGAGCGTGAGGCTCTTGCTGTCGTCTGGGCTGTCGATCGATTCAGAGGGTACATTGAAGGACACGAGGTCGTCATAGGTAGCGATCATCAGCCGTTAAAGTGGCTTCTTACTTTAAAGTCGCCATCAGGTAGACTTGTTCGATGGGCTTTAAAGCTTCAATGCTTTAACATTCAGTTTCAGTATACGCCTGGAAAGGCTAATGTCATTGCCGACACGCTTAGTCGACCAACATGCAAAGAAGATACTAAGGATCAGTGTGGAGTTTGCTCTGTTGTAGTTGACTTACCTGCCAGGAGTGCTACTGACCTTCGACGCGCACAGTTAGATGACTTGGAACTTAAGAAAATCGTTAGTGATCTAGAGGATACTGCTGATCCGGAGTCTATAGGTCTTAAGCGTTGGTCTGAAAGAGGTTACTTCTTGCAACAAGGCGTGTTATATAGATACAGTCCCGATGTGGACAGCGAAGAACCACAGCTGGTAGTTCCAACTTCTTTACGCCTCGAAATTATGAAGGAGTGTCATGACTCCGATATAGCAGGTCATCATGGAGTAGATAGAACGTACAATAGAGTCTCTCAAGGTTTCTATTTCCCAGGCATGCGTAGGGCCATAACAGAGTATATCAAGACTTGCGCCACGTGTCAGCGATATAAGTCTTCAAATAAAAAGCCGTCAGGTCTTTTACAGACACCTGTTTTGAACCAAAGAGGAGAAGTGTTAGCCATTGACCTGTTCGGTCCGCTTCCTGTGGGAGATAATGGAGAACGTTGGATATTGTTGATAGAAGACACCGCTTCTCGTTGGACTGAGTTGTACGCTTTGAAGGAGGCAACATCAGAGGCGTGTGCTCGTATATTGATTGAAGAGTTTTTTCTCCGTTACGGATTTCCACGACGCATTGTGTCGGACAATGGCGTTCAATTTGTATCCGCTGTTATGCAGCAGTGTATGTTTGTTTTAGGTATAAGTCAAGAGTTGTTACCTTTGTATCATCCCTCAGCTAATCCAGCTGAGCGCAAAAATAGGGATTTGAAATTCCAGTTGTCACGTTTAGTTGAAACGGACCATTCTTCATGGCCGCAGCACCTACCTGTGATAAGGTTTGCCATGAATTCCGCAGTTTGTGAGACTACGGGTGTGTCTCCAGCGTATTTAACATTCGCTAGAGAGATTCGCTCACCCCTTGACGTACAACATGATATTCGGTCGATACTTAGCAAAGATAACTTTGTCCCGCAAATCACGCCTTATTTAAAAAACTTTGTCAATACCTTTATGGCTGTAAGAGAAAGAGTTGAGGCACAACAGGACCGACGGAAAGAATGTGCTGACAAGGCCGTCGCACCTGCCGAAGTCTTCGAAGTCGGAGACCAGGTTCTCCTGAAGTCACATGTTCTTAGCAATGCAGCAAAGAACATCACTGCCAAGTTTGTTCCCAAAAGGGATGGACCGTACGTTATCGCAAAAAGGGCGAGTCCCACAGCATATTTTATATCTAATTTAGATAGCCCTGAGAGCGTCATAGGGAAATATCATGTATCAGATCTCACTCGGTTCCATAACCGGGATAGTACGCCTCCTCGTCCCGTAGTTCCGAAACGTCAAAGAGGGCGTCCACGAAAACATTGTCCAGTTTGTCCAGCTTCCTTTGAGCGAGTTCATGAGCGCGGACGTTCTCTAGAACTCGAGGGGGAGTGTATAGCGTGCGGCAGAGTATAAATGGCAACCCAGAGTGGTTACCCGGCCGCCCGTCGGAGGGCGCCCGCGGAAGCTCAAGTGAGATTGGTTGGCAACGCTGTGTCAGTGGGCCGTGAGCTACCGTCAGAGAGTGAATGTGCGCGCACTCTATGACAAGAACTATGTTTGATGTTTGATTGTAAGGTGATTTGTTGTAACTCTTTGTGTCTTGTTGAGTATAGTGTAATTCTTAAGCACCTGCGTTTCTCTTACACCCGTTCCCCGGCTATAAACGCTTCTAATGATCCTACATACATTGAAATCAGTTAGACGTTTAGAAGTTATGGTGGAATAAAGAAACTCACAAACATACATATAGGGTTCTTGTATGTTTGTGAAAACATAATACACCTTTTTTTGGACGGTCGTGTAAAAATATTGTTGTTTTAAAAATGTGAATTGGGTTGTAGGTATATTTTGTCGGTTCCAAAGTATAATATTCGGTTCCAAAAATTAAAATTAGGTTTGTCTTATTATTTGGTTGTTCGATAATGTTCTAGGTATTTGTCGTTTCAAAAGATTCTGTTGTTTGTTTGTCTGTTCAAAATAGAATTCAATTTTCTTTACCCTCCCGGACTTTTCTTACCCTGTCATTGTGGTCATAGCAAATACCTACTGCAAATGATGTAGGTACAAGTATTTTTTTTATTATTATTGTCAGAATGATTTTTATTATTAATTTGAGTTTTCCAAGCGTTAAGTTTTATATTTCGAACATAGCTCGAAGCACAAAGAAGGCATAGTAAGGTCGTAGTACATAATATTAAAGGATTGCAAAATGAAAACGTTTGAAACAAAAATGAAGAAAAAAGGCAAATCCGACTGTCAAAAATAACAGGTAAAACGGCTTTACTACATTACTTGCTGAGGCAAGGAACATAATTTTATACCACAAGTCTAATGAGCTATAGATTATAGAATCTTCCTTTGAACACAGCTCGCACGAATTCAAACGTTTCTACCAAAGAGTACAGTATTGGTTTCTACACAGTAGTTTATAAACAGACTGCATATGCCATCTGTTGTCGAGTAGTGTGATTCACTCCCAAGTCCGCCATCTTTTGCAAGGTTCGTCTATCCACATATAGATGACGGTATTTTTATTTCACTGTTAGTAATAGTGAACTGCAAAATCGAAAATATTCAAATAAACTGAGATAAAAATTAATTGCTACAAATAATGCTTTGCGTGGTACACTAAGAAAAAAAAAATATTGCTCCAAATAATGCTTTGTGTGCTACGTGGGGTTAAAAGTACAAGGGGTTAAACTAAAGTGGTTATTACATTGTCGAATTTGCAGAAACTCGAACTAGGAAAACTCTAATTTGGAAATTCAATTTAGTCTAGCGTGATCAGATCACTAGCTTCCAATTTCTCTGAGTGTTGGAAGCGCATAATATCGTCATTTTGTTTTAGTTCAGTCCGTGGTTCAGTCGGTTTCACTACATGACGATGTTACCAGAAAAAAAAACAATTGCACTAATAGCACTAGAATATTGTAGATTTATTAAAATTACGAGAAAAACGTGTGTCATTTGTGGTCATTCATAACATCATACGATTAAAAATATAAATTATTTTTGTTGTTACAACCTTTTTTACTTCCAAAAACACTACGTGTCGGCGTGTCACACACGTTTGACACTATCTCGGTTTTTTTACTGCGAGATGAGACGTCAAAACGCTAATGGATAGAAGAAAAAATAATGATAATGATATTTTGTCTACACAATTTCCACCAGTAAATTGAAAATACGTTTATTTTCTTAAAATTTTACGCTGTGCTAAACATGGCGCGTCGATACAGAGACGCAGCTGCAAAATTGCAGCAAAACGTCCAGAAACATCTGAAAGTAATGAAAGATCTGTCGTCGTCGGAAGATGAGGATCCGTGCGAATCTAACGTCTTGGAAAGCATGTTCCAGAGCTACTGGCGCGGCGGCGGCGACACTCAAATGCTGAACAGGACCAAAAACCTCCTTGAAGAAGCCATAAGCGGCCGTTCTGTTACGTGTCTTATTTGCATAGGATCGATAAAAAAATCTCACGCTATTTGGACTTGTGATCATTGTTTTTCATACTTCCATCTTTCTTGCATTCAAAAATGGGCGAACGATAGTATAAGCTTGCGCAGTGAAGAAAGTACAGGCCCGATAGCTGTTATAAAACAACAAAAAATTGAGTGGTGTTGCCCTAAGTGCCGAAACTCTTATTCTAAGGAAGAAATCCCTCGTAAATATCGCTGTTTCTGCGGCCAAACTGATGACCCACCACACCATCCTTGGCTTATTCCTCATACCTGTGGTGAAGTCTGTGGAAAGAGGTTGTCTACTGGTGAAAATTGTAAACACAAGTGCTTGTTACTATGCCACCCTGGTCCCTGCCCTCCGTGCCCACAAACTGTCAATGGCATATGTTTCTGTGAGAAGGAACGTAAAACAGTGAGATGCAGCGCTGCTAAATGGTCCTGTGGTCAACTTTGTAAGAAAACTCTTTTGTGTAAGACTCATTATTGTGAAAATGTCTGTCATGCAGGTGATTGTCCTCAATGTAGCTACACTAGTATTCAGCAATGTCAATGTGGTTCAGAAAAAGCTAAAAGACCATGTAATGATCTATTCTGGCAGTGTAAGAAGCCATGTAACAAGCTGTTTTCCTGTGGCTATCATAAATGTGACAGAATCTGTCATTCAGGCAACTGTGGAGATTGTCCCAACTCTGGAACTTTATCATGTCCCTGTGGAGCTAATCAACGCTTTGTCCAATGTCCAGATGTTATGGAAACCTGCCTGGGTACATGTGGTAAGAGGCATGAAGATTGTGATCATAAGTGTCCAGAGAAGTGCCACAATGGTAACTGCCCACCCTGCCAAGTTTTAATTGAAAAAAAATGCCACTGCTCCACACATACAAGGTCTCTTCCCTGCAGTAAGGACTTTAAATGTGATTCTAAATGTCGTGGGATAAGGCTATGTGGCAAACATGGTTGTGGAAGAAAATGCTGTAATGGGAATTGCCCTCCATGTGAGAAAATATGTGACAAAGGTCTACACTGTGGTCGACATAAATGCACAAACATTTGTCATCGCGGACCTTGCTATCCGTGCCCTCTTGAATCCAAAGTAACTTGCAGATGCAAAGAAACTTACGTAAGAGTCCCATGTGGACGGGAAAGGCAGACAAAACCTCCAAAATGCAACTTGCCCTGCAAAATTAAATATAAATGTGGTCACAGCGAAGAAAATAAACACTCCTGTCATTTTGGTGACTGTCCACCTTGCAAAGCAATCTGTGACAAACAATATCCAAAGTGTAGTCACCATTGTAAATCAGTATGCCATGAATATGTCGCAGTGCTATTCAAACAAGTTGAGAAACCTGCTACTCCATGGGAAGTGCAGCCACCAAAGACCAAGATAATGACCTTAGATTGTCCGCCATGTGAAACACCAGTACCAATGGTTTGTTTTGGAGAGCATGAGACGGACCAGCAGCCTTGCCATGCAGCATCACGAAGGCCTTGTGGAAGAGAATGTGGGAAACCATTGGCTTGTGGAAACCATAAGTGCACTTTACTTTGTCATCTTTACAACCCTGTTCCAGAATACCCAAATGTGCCTTCAACTTGTAAGCAATGTAACAGAGAATGTTCAGTTAAGCGTCCCGAAAAATGTGCTCATAAATGCTCTATTAAAGCTTGTCACCCTGGCCCTTGCCGGCCATGTGAGATACTTGAGCGCTTAGCTTGCCACTGCGGCGTAACAGAGATATACTTACGCTGCCGAGAATTGTCTGCAGCTACTGAAGAAATGCTGTCATGCAAGCAACAATGCCCTAAGAACTTAGACTGTGGCCATCGCTGCCGTAACATGTGCCATTCAGGAGCTTGCAGCAACCAAGTTTGCACTAAAAAGACTAAAGTTCACTGCCCATGTGGTAGTATTAAGAAGGAGGCTCCTTGCAACTCAGTTAGAAACGGAGATACTAAAATACTGTGTGACAGTACCTGTGAAGCCAAACAAGCCGCTGCTAAAATAGAACAAGAGAAAGAGAAACAGAGATTGAAAGAGCTCGAGGAAGAAAAGAATCGTAAAGAGTTAGCAGAGTATGAGTGGAAACTGAGTGGTAAGAAGAAGAAGTACAAGGAAAAGAAGATGTTGGTTGGTAAAGATGACCGAGGATTCCTAAAGAGGTATTGGGTACCAATATCATCATTCCTAGTTATGATATTAGCGGCTATTTATTATATATTTTATGTAGGATTAGAATAGACAAAATGTCAATTATTATCATTCACCAGTCGATTAAATACGTAAAAAATGCTAGGCATTGTTAGATAATATCTTTACCAAATTTTAGGGTATGTGGTTATAATATAAAGGGTAATATTTATTTGTTTATTTAGGACTTAGGTCCTCTCCACATTGAGTGGGTTTGATTTGCACTGATTTTTAATGTACAGTCGCCAGCAGGTCAAGCTATCCCAAACTGTCAAATTTTCCCAATTGAACATAAACCTTATTCCTTTGTAATAAAGTTGAAAAACTATCAAAGAAATTTGACAGATTGGGGTAGCTTGATGTGCTGGCCTCTGTACACATACCTATATATTTATTAATGTTATATTTAAATACTTTACTGTACACCAGAAAAACACATAACATAAAAAATAAACACTACTGGCCACTCAAAAGGTGACCTTATTGTTTTCTGTCATCTCTTCCAGGCAATATTGGTATTGTTGCTTGAACTTTTGAATTTGTTATCAGGTTGTCTTGTTTTCTTTGGTTTGGTTAGATTATGCAGATTATTTCAAATACATCTGCATTTGTAATTACTGCACTGGTGCACTGTACCTAAATGTTTGCCTACCCACTTTTGGAATACACAATAACCTTTTCTGATGTATGGTGAACATTTTTATTTTCAAGTTAAGTATGTTATTTATTAATATAACAATTTTGTTGATTGGGCCCAACAAGTAAACATTTTAATGCTCAATTAAATAGATCACATCATTTTTACATAATTAATATTATGTAAAAATTATGTCATTAATATTATTGTTAGGTTTGTATGTAATCGTCCACAGCATACCGCTAGACTGCACAAGTGCTTACTTTTATTAATAATGTAATATTAATTGTGGAAAAGAAGGTTCTTGAAAAGGCAGTGGAATAAATGTTGGTGGAGGAGGGGAGAAAAGGAAATGTCCTCACACTGGGCAAACTGATTTCGTCAGTCAAATAATTCATTTGGAGTAGGCCATTAAAAGGCACTTTCGAACATCGAAATTTACAAGAAAATATTGATTCTAGGTGCCATTTCCAAAAACTAGTTTCATGCAGGGACTGCATACCGATAAAATTTTGGTATCAGTATCAAAGTATCGATACATATACTGATATTTGGGTACCTCTTTATCGATATTGATACCGGTATTTCTATTCAGTATACTTATATCTATACTTTAATGAGTCTTTATCAGTATTGATACCGGTACTAAAATACCGATATATTACCAATAAATACCTTTACCCGTGGCCGCGTCATCTTTGCGATTTACGCCATCCATTCCCCGTCCCGTTTAGTAATGGTCATGCGTATGTATCTGGTGTATCAAGATGGCTGGTTTGTATTTTTTACCTTTAAAGTTAGTTTTTTTTATCGTTTGTATCTAAACCGGTGTGTAAAGTCTAATTTGAGAATATTAAAAGTATCTATTTATGTTATTTCGATTGAAATAGAGATGCAAAACATGGTACGTTCGTTCAATTCTTGAACACTTCTTGGACGTTTGTTATACCATATTTGTACAGTCGTTTTTCAAATCATGTGTAGTTGGAGACTTTAACTTAAATAATATTGATTGGAGCTTAGTAAGTGAGTTGGACAGTGGTTATGTGGCACCAGGTATCAATCTAAAATAGCTGTAAGTAGGAAAAACGTTTTATTTGAAACAAAAATAATGGTATTTGTTTTGTCTTTATGTTGGTTATTTCTTTCTGGTCGATATTGGTTGGTGGGGTAACATGTAACTAGTCGTTACTAGATATTTTCCAAGGCCTTCCAAGTCAAAAGATTATACTTAGATGTTTTGTAAGACCTGTAAGACATTCTTTGTTCCTACATTAGATTTTATTGTTGGTATATTTGTAAACTTTGTAATAACTTTATTCGTGTATTATGTTTGGAATGGCTCATGCTAGAGCTGGTTTTTTTTTTTCATTTCGTTAATTACGTTAAATTGGCTTACACCTCTACGGGCCCGTTCACACGATAGATACCGCGCTGTTGTCGCGCAAGCGTTCTCTCTTCTCAAAGACTGGAATTCATATTTTATGCCTATTGTCATAATGTACACATAATCTCAAAAAGATGTATTTATACTTTGACAAGAATGAAGAATTCATTATTATTGTATAGATGTGTGGTACCTACTTAATTGCAGCTACCGGTTGATACGAACACGAATTGTCAGTCAAAAGAATTCTTGTCGACGTAACTATACATCTTTTTGAGGCTGACCGTACATATTCTAAATGATCAAGCACAACCTCCGTCAGGGTCCGGATAGCAATCACGTCGCTTACGCGTGTGCTTGGTCATAACGAATATGTACGTTATGGTAATAGCCATAAACTATGAATTCCAAAGCGACCGACTTCTCGTACGTGATAAGCGCGAGAAATTCGTGTCATATGAACGCGGCCTAGGGAAATGGCAATGTGATTAGATAGATATAGTAATGTAAACTTAGATTGAGAAAGTTTCTAGAATATAACATTAATGTTTCAAATTATCGAAAACTAATGTATATCTTATGCAAAGCGTGCTTAGACTTAATTGTGCAAAGTAAACGTCCCATACGAAAATGAACTTTATTCTTTTGCTCATAATTTTCATTTTCGTGTAAGCGAATGTGAGCAAGTGTTAATATTGTTGTTTATTTATATTCGCAATACGAAATGCTTAGCTAAGTCTCAAGTACGCTTTACAGATCAATGGGATAGATTTACAGACTGCTCTAAGTCAGCGTTTCATACGAATATTAACCCTATTCCTATGCCAATAATGGTCACATTCGTACAAGCTAATGTGAACAAGCGTATCATACCTATCTGAACATTAACTTTGTACGAATAAGGTTTATATTCGAATGAAACCCCCATGGCAAAAAAAGGAAAAGTGCGGTCTATAAATATTGCCATCAGACTCCCGTACTCCGATGGGTATATTTACAGACCTAATTCTTAGCTAGCTACCGATATTACTGAGAGTTATTTAATTAGAAACACAAAAAACATCACTGCCTGTCCTAGGGATCGAACCTAGGACTCCACTAACTCATGCTCTTCACAGCAGTAATAATTATTATACCTATCTAGCTAGACGAAAATATTTATAATTGTGACGTCCTATTTATTGGTGTTCATTTTGATTGTGATTACTTATTTAATTTTATAATAAATGATGAAACATGTTTATGTAACTTTTTATTGTTTAATGGGAACTGAGAGAGGTAGGTCGCACTGTCGATATTTCATCGTCACTGTAGCATCCCTCTGTTGTGATAGCAAAAGCATAACACATTGACTACCTATAAGGGCGAAATTAGCACATATAAACCGCGTTCAAAATCTGTTGGTGTCTGTGTATATTTACACTGACAGCTCTCGACCGCAGTTTCGATGTGCCGAATGTGCCGATCGCGTTCAGTGTTGTTGGTTGAAATCAGCCCTTAGTGTTCTACATTTACCGTCTTATTACAAAACACGATCTAACTTTAGTTCTAGCCTAAAACTCTAAGTCAGTTTTTGCATTACCAAGTTTTCTTCTATTTGGGTAAAGTTCTTAAGAGCGCACAGTGTTTTATGAAGCCCGATTTTCGGACATCCCATTTTTATTGAACATGCAGACAGAAATAATCATTTAAACGCAAGATTTCGAATCCCCATTGAGTTACCAAGTCTAGTTTTTGAGTTATAGTTTTTTGAAAATCGTAATTTTTCCATCCGGATTTTAAGAAAAAAATTAATTACGCTTAAACTAAGCATGATACGAAATAATGATGTTAGGTACATTGATGGCGTATCTTATGCCGAGTACTTCAGTCCATAAATAAACCTCACAACTTTGCTAGATCCAGATTTATACGACATTTTTGGTTTTTAGTTTTTTATTTTTTTCTCAAAAATTCCGCCATTTCGGGAAAAGTTATTAATACAGAAATAATTCTATTTACTTCCCCAAAACACCACATAATTATGAAATCCCAAATCCATGGAACTTAGAAGTTATTCCAATTTAACTATTTTTGTTAGGGTTGTCAAATTTTTATCCTTATTTTGTGGATAAAATTTTTCGTAATAAGTAAAAGTTCCGTACTCACAATGACAAAAAGAACGTGTACCAGTTTACTGACAGCCTACCGATACCGAGGCCTTTCAAAGTATCAAGTTTCAAGTCCCCTTCAGGTTTACCTACTACATTTTGTTTGTTTGTTGGTAGAGACTAGGAAATAAATAGCAAATCAAGTGCATGTAAAGTTAGGATTGAATGCTATTGATATGGTATGATATGATATGATACGAAAACTTTTTTCGAATTTAGCCGTAGCCTACGATTCTGATTTCCGATTTTCACTTTATATTAAAAAAAAACAAATTGCATTTCAGTCAAACCTCACTCTCTATATCTTCTTCGTTGCAAAGCACCACACATTCTTCTGCATCATAACTTTCAATTTCATCAGCACTGGTAAGCTCTTGTATCATGTTCGGGTCTGGTAGAGGTGTTAGCAATGTTATTGCGACTGCAGACAAAGAAATTTTACATTGCTTTTTTTGGCGTTGGAGCAGCCGTGCATGTGATTTACAGGATCGGATGACTCTAAAGCCCTATGGAATAAATCAGTCATCGTTTTCACCCTATCCATTTTTCGGCAGTGATGCTCACGGTCGCTTCTCCAAAACTTATTTCTCGATTCCGACGCCTGCTCTGACAGCATTCCAATGGGAAGCGATGTTGAATTAATTATTGCAGCCCCATGCACCAATATTTTATGTACAGTTACTGTCATCGGATGCCAGTCGTAATTTTCTACATATTTGTAGGCGATTTGTTTGCAAAAATTGCCAAATTTATTACCATCGATTGGCAAACCACTGGACATAACAGTTAAAATAACGTGTAAGTCGTCCAGTAGCCATTGCTCGAGGTCAAGAATTTCTGAAAAAAATTGACGATTCTTGTCGGACAAAGCGATTCGCGCAGTATTCCCGTCATTAGTGGTGCCAGAATTTGGCCGAACAACGTCTACTAGTAAACCTAACTTCTCCCTCATTTGTTGCTGAATAGCTTTTTTTCGAGCATCTACCAGACCTTTTTCTTCCGATTTTTGAGGTATTCTCCATTTTTTTACCACTTTTTTATAAGATAGATGCAATAGGATGCGGATCCGCGCATGAAGTGGACTCACACCATGCTTAAGAGCATCAATATTTACAGGTTGCTCTAAAGCTAGGTCAATATTGTTGAATTGCGTCGCCGTTAAACCACAATATGGGCAACGCATTTGGGAGAGGGTATGTAAAATGGTATTTAATACCTTTCCATCAATGGCAGCTAAATTTAATGAACAGGAAGCTTTTATTTTGTGTCCCTTTGTGGTTTCACCTAATAAAGATGAAAGATTATTTATTGCGGCTTCCCCTTTTGATTTTTCCGACAGTATTAATGCTGCCGTTTCTTTCCTGTACTGCACGCATACCGGTCTACAGTATCTGTAGGATTGTGGGGCTGGATTCTTCCAAAGTATAACATTATTCGTTCTGAGTACTAAAGGAATAAATGTAGTTGCAATGAGGCTATTTTCTTCACCGCGCTCAGCATCTGAAAAGGCTTGTTTATACAATGACTGTCCGGTACTCCCATCAAAGCCCCAGTTTCCTTCCATCACACATTCCAACTCTTTCACAGTTTTTTGGTCACAATATTGTGTTACAACTTCATCACTGATTGTCAATAATCTGTCAAATGTGTGTTGTAAAAGGTCTTGGAAAGGAACTGAGGCTTCTCGCTCTGAAATTATAATATTGGCTGGATAGCAATCCTTTTTTGCTGCTAAAACTTTATAATATGGAGGAAATGCAGGGAACCCGCGATCTTGAAGATCCGTATGAAGAAAATTGTAGGTCTCGATTGTTAATTTTCTATCTATTACCACTGATAGCGCTTCTTCCGGAGTATACGGCCGAGGACAATTCGTAATTTTTTGAAAAATATTTGTTGGTGCTTGAGGTGCTTCTAAACATCTATAAATAACCTTTTCTAAATCTTTTGCTGGCTTCGATTGTATAGAAACGCCTTCAATTGACAGTGATTCAGTAAAAGATTTCACTTTTTTTAGTAAAGGCTCTTCGTGTAGTTGCGTTTGGAGCCGTCGACGACTTCTTAATTGCTGCCGCATACTTAAGTTCGTGAATGTACTACTTTTCGGTGACAATATTGAATCTTCAGCCACCTTCAGCTGCCCGGTAATCATTATTTGGCTTAACCAGTTTTGATGTTTTTTTGCGAAATGTGTAATTGTATAATTACATTTTTTGTACATGCTTTTACTTTTGCTTAAAAATGTAGCAAGAACAGGTGAAAATTCTTCCTTAGTGTGAGAAATTTGGTATTTTATTTACTAGTTCAGCTGTTGACATGTCTTTGAATTTATTCGTAAATAAGTTAAAAACGTCTAATCTTGTCAATACTTTTTCTGAGGGCTGATTTTCAACGTCCTGTGTTTGCTGCTACTTCTGAAGGCTGAAGAGCACCAGCTTTGGTGCTATCCATAGCTTCGATTGTCAAATTGGCCACTTGCAGACCAGCATGTGGATTGGGATCCTCATGCCCCCCTGGCATTAAAGAGTCCTCTGGTTTCTGGGGCCCAGAAAGACCATCTCCAGCAGAGCGGGTCAGGTTCTGCTGAGGTAAAGTAGTCTCATGGGTAGTGACCGGCTCCATGATTACTAATAAATTCCGCTTACTATAGAGTTAAATATTTGGTGGCTGCTCCCCTGCGTTACCGGGTAGGCTACCGTGCCACTAAACAGATGTACGCAATAGACAACGAAAACAACATAAGCCCGAAGGCATAGCCGGAGGTCAAGTTATAAATATTTATAGGAGTTTTAGCCAGTAGAAACTGTTACCGCCTTCACCGCGTGGAGGTACTCCCAGCTTATGTTATTGCTACTGCATACGTGTATTTTGCGTGTCATTTACGAGTATTATGCACCACAAAAATACTTAAATAACACAAAATGCCTGACTTTACCTTTTAATGCACAACATCGATGAATAATATTTTATTTAGATACCAAGCTGGTATCCTGGCGTCTTCTCGTCAGATAATTACTACCAGGTAGACATTTTTGGCAAAGTTATATAAAATCCGGATATAAATAATTATCTGAGATTTTGACAACCCTGACGACGTAAAATCCGGAACAAACTTAAAATCGTTGTGGTTTCCAAGTTCCATGGAATTGGGATGTAAAATTTATGTGGTGCGTTGGAGAAGTTATCAAAATCATTTCAGTATAAATAACTTTTCCCGATTTGGTGGGATTTTCGAGAAAATTAAGAAAAACTAAAAACCGGAAAACACGTATATATCAAGATCTATCAAAGTTACAAGGTTCATTTGTGCACTAAAATACTCGGCATAAGATACGCCATCAATGTACCTAACATCATTATTTCGTATCATGCTTAGTTTAATTGTAATAATTTTTTTTCTAAATATCGAGATAGAAATTGGTCGATTTTCAAAAAACTATAACTCAAAAACTAGACTTTGTAGCCAAATGGGGATACGAAATCTTGCATTTAAATGATTGTTTCTGTCAGCCTTTTCAATAAAAATGAGATGTCCGAAAATCGGGCTTCATAAAACACTGTGGAGCGTTTATTCTGAAAGTTGGGAACATCGCAAATAGCTGTCAAATATTAACCTGTTTTTATTCATTTGTTAATATTACTGTATTAAAATGTGAAATAGCGCTAACTAGTGACCTAAAATATGAATAATGATTTGCAATTACAACATGACTGAAGTTGATGTTGTAACCGTTTTAGGTGCAAAAAAGGCATTTGGAAAGTTTCTAAGTTCTTTTTTTACATCTAAAACTAAACATTCAGTGTTGAAATGTTAACTACTGCATTTCATAATCAATATTTTAGGTCACTAGTTAGCGATATTTCAAATTTCCATACAGTAATATTGCCAAATTAATCAAAACAGGAAAATATTTGACAGCTATTAGCGACGTTGCCAACTTTCAGAATAAACGATCTTAATACAAAAACTGTATTTTTGTATTAAGATCGTTTATTCTGAAAGTTAAGTGTTGACGTTAAAAAGTGCCTTATAAGTGCCTAATTGAAATAAATGCTTTGACTTTGACTTACAATTTATTTATGTAAAAAGGGGGCTACGGTCTTATTACGAAACAAGGTTTTTATTTTGGTAAGTATAGTTTTATTTTTACATCAAGTCAAAATATTTTATTTCACATAAACCTGCATGGGCACTTATGGAACGTTAGAAGCTAGGTGCACGGTCCGTTTCCTATGGAGAAGAGCCGGCAAGAAACTCCACAAACCATGGAGCCTGTTTTTGAAATAAGAACCTAACAGAAATGGAAATACAGTTCCTTTTACAAAACTGACCACTTAGACCGCTGCTAAGTTGTCATTTTTGTATTAAGGGCTATACCCAAATTGAAATAAAGTTGGAAATGCAAAAACTGGTTTACAGGTTTAGACTAGAACTAAAGTTAGGTTGCGTTTTGTAATTAAGACTGCCATTGTTTACATACCTCTGTATTTTGAGGATTACTTATAAACGTTGCTTAAAGTTAAGTAGGTAATGCCGCATTGCGTACGTAAGCGGGCACGCCCTTTATGCCTGAAGGCTTTAGGTTTTAAGTTCTGTTTATGTTTTATTTATTTCTGCTTGAGTAAATTTTTAAGTGATTTTTTTGGTATATTGTCGTGTGCCAGCTGACGTATGGCAAATATTAGAATTTTGTGTTTCATAACGTTAATTACAAACCTATTGTGTAGAATCAAGTTCTTCTAACTTAACAGACACCTGTGCTGCTGGGGAGTTTGTTGCGCCACTTCTCAGCTAAAGCACTAGGAAGTGGTGAAGGGCGGGAGTTTTGGGGGACTGTCTTATATAATTTTGACGTACAAAAAGTGCTGACACTAGCCTTGTTTGAATAAATGACTTGATTTTTTTGAACGATGACGATCCATTTTTGATGTTTAAACGTCTCTTAACTTTAAGCATCGTTTATAATAAAACCCGTAATGAAAACTTATTACACCTACTACATGCTTACCTGCGTGTAACACTACATATTATCATAATGCAGACCTCGTCTTCCTCGTGTCGATGATGGTACAGACGCCAGCACATCAAGCTACCCCAATCTGTCAAATTTCTTTGATAGATTAATCTTTATTGTATAAGCGTAAGGTTCATGTTCAATTGGGAAAATTTGACAGTTTGGCGTAGCTCGATGTGCTGGGTATACCGCCGTTTACCCGAATTTTATTTGCCCTAATATCATTTGCCATAATAGTCAACAGCCATAATATCATACGACATAATACTCATTTGCCCTACTCTCATTTGCCATATTAGTCACGTGCCAGAATCATTGTTTCCCATAAAGTCACTTACCATAACATCATTTGTCATAATCATTGTAAGCCCTAATTATCACATGCCATAATTATGATATGCCATAACATAATTTGCCATCGACATCGGGTGTGTAACGGTTGTTTATATCAAGAGAAATTGGATGCAATTGGGACTTTAGGGCACCCCGACTCGGACAGGTTAGGTTAGAAGGGTGGTTATTTTTTTATAAACCACACAGGAGTAGGAGCCCCGCGAAGCGGGGCTCCGTCGACCTAGCCCACCATCAACAATGCACAGAAAAAAAAACCATGCACAGAATAAATAAGTTTATTCTTATTATACCAAACATTGCGCACCCATCGACATCCACAGCCAGAAAGCTAATAAGTAGATAAGTATTAGAATTAAAAACAAGTTTAATAATCAAACTATATAATAATTAGGTAGTACAATTTCTTTTTTAATGCAAATACAAATTTGATGCTAAAGCACGCAAAAATTCTTCTTTTGTATGCCATTTAAATATTATGTCCAATAATTATTATGGCACATAAAAATAAGGCAAACAATACTTATGGCATTCGTATCTTATGGTATCTAATATTCGGGCAATTAATAGTATGTCATATGTCTTTTAGGGCAAATGAAACATTCGGGCAAATTAAATTCGGGTAAATGAAATTCGGGAAAATGATGATTATGGCATATAATCTTCGGTCAAACAATAGACAACCGATGTGCTGGCGTCTGTACTTACGATCCCATAAAATTTGATAGGCCCAAAACATTGCCACTTGCACGGGGTTGTTCGATTAGGTTAGCAGATAGGGAATGCAATCTCAAGTCAAGATTGGCAACTCGGGATCTCGCGTGCGGTCTGATGTCAAGATTGCCCATTCTTATCTCGTCTGGCAATCAGGCGAGAATTCGTAATTTTCGAGCACAAGTCAAGGTCTTAGAAAATCATCTTTAAGTTTCTCTAATAATTTTTCATGTTGAATGACCATTTAGGATTTAAAACTTTAAATCGGTATCGTAATCGTGTT
Organism: Polymixis flavicincta; assembly: GCA_949987655.1. NCBI lineage: Eukaryota > Metazoa > Arthropoda > Insecta > Lepidoptera > Noctuidae > Polymixis > Polymixis flavicincta. The sequence continues at coordinate 21,840,653 of OX465188.1, read as the reverse complement.
GGTTAGCAATAATTCTCACAATCACCCTAACTAATACAGGATGTAAAAAGACACATTAAAAAGCCGTCAACTACCCATAGCGGGAAGTCCCCTAGTGGCGGACACCTAAAGTTTTCAGGAAATAAAATTAAAACTCTTTCGAAAATTTTTACTTACCAGTCGATATTCTTGAACTAAGTGAAAATAAATTTAAGTCATGCATTAAACGCACACTATGTAGACAAGCATATTATAAGTTAGATGATTATATCTTAGATAAAAATGCCTGGCTTAATGCTGGTCCTGCTCCACAGCCACCTGGGCTTACCTACTAATTAACATTTTAATATTTGGAAGAGATGCTTCCCCCTTTTCGTTTTTTGTGTTTTCTGACATTTCGAACACTTCTGTTCCTATTATTATTATTTTTCTGACATTGCGAACATTTCTGTTCCTATTTTTATTAATTTTGTGACATTACGTATTTGTTTTTGATTTTACTGCCCATAACGCCCAATTTGATGGTCGCCGAACAGCTGCGTCAGCTGCTCGGGATCCTGTCTCACGATGTGTGGCGGCGTACTGTGGAACGACGCCACGCAACATGTCGCACATACGGACTCTGTGGAATTTTACGAAGTATTAATAAATCGTACATAATCTGAAAGTACAATTTTGCGTCCATTTTTTTTAAAGTTGCCCATTAGGAATTTCTCCTGTATTGTGGGTGCGTTTATAAACATACAAACTCACATACACAAACAGCCAGATCCGGAACAACTACTTGTAGTTCATACAAATATTTGTTCCGTGCGGAAATCGAACCCGCGACACGCAGCGCAGCAATCAATCGCTTAACCACTGCGCCAACCGTGCCGTGATTTGATTTGAATAATTTATATTTTGTATGACGTTTGTTTTTCGAACCCCCCGACGCAAAAAGAGGCGTGTTATAAGCTATCTGTGTCTGTCTGTGGAGCTGTAGCTCTTAAACAGGTGAACCGATTTGGGTGAGGTTTTTTATTATTTAAAAGTAGGTTTTCTAGCGGTGGTTCTTAAATATGTTTCATCAAAATCGGTTCAGTCGTTTCAAGGTCATCATCGGTTTTGTTAACTGCGGTTCTTAGACGCATAATGTGTATTTAATTCAGGGTTGCCAGACGAGTGCGAGTAAATTATCGTATCAATATTCGATAGTTATCGTAGCCGATGAAAAATATCGTACAACTGCCAGAAACGAGAAATTGTTAAATTTCCCCGTCGGGGGGGGGGGGGGGGACTTATAGAGTATAAAAACTGCGTCATAAATGTTACTATTTTTCATATATCTTGCGTTAACTTTGCAACATCAAAAGCAATGGTTCATAAATTTAACAATAGTATTACGACAAAAAAGATAATGATGCAGTTGATGCAGAAGAAACATTTATAATAATTAAAACATTCTACAATAATCATGATATAAATAATAATAAAGCATTCAATAATAATCAAAATATTCATTTTACCGTCCCAACCACGATGCTTACCCAGAACGAGTGTATCGGGCACTGATATTTAGTGGAAACTATCTTCAGAATGTTGTTGCTGCTGTCACGTACCCTGCCCATCAATCAACCACACACGCTTGCGTCTTATTCCATAAAAGTCATCTGTATGCGCTTCGGCAAACATAGCGGACGCACTGCAAAACCACGGCAACCGCAACAACATCCTGTAGACGTTATTGTGGGACCGGACCCGTGCTTCACCTAGGTTCTCCACCTGGGTGAAGCACGGGGACTATATAAGGTCCCGTGCTCCAACTGATGATCAGTACAGTCAAGTAATTAAGAAAAATACATTATACGAGTATATTAGGGTTTATTTTAACGCATTTTTTCCAAAAAATGGCCCAATGAAATTTTGTTATTAATTAATTGCATTTGCGAATCTGAAATTAAATGGTCTTTTTCACAGTGTTCTTTACGGCGTTTAGTCGGCATTAAGTCTAAAGAATCGGTATTTTGCGATACCACTGTTAGCAATTTATTTAGGGTAACATATGGCTTCTTGAACTCTTTATTGTGTTTGGAATTCCAACTCTCCGCTACGTTATTTGTACGGTGCCTCTCGTTGAATACACACCATTCATCTACATTTTTACTAATATAATTTTTTTCAAAATATTTAATAAATTCTCGGATCTTCGCATTTTGAAAAGTTAAACTCTCTGACAAAATATATTGCCATCCTTATATCTGGGAAAAAAGTTTTAAAGCATTTGTTGGTCCTGGTTCAAAATCTGCGTGTATTTTTTTGGGTTTCCAGTTATTAATACGGTGTGTTATTAGGTCAAATAGAGTACAGTATGACTTCTCTGTTTTATTGCTCATCAAAGCGTAAATCAAAGGCACAGTATTTGTATTAGTACTATTACTTCCAACATCACCATGCAATACAACTAATTGATAAAATGGTTTTGGAGCACTATAAAATGTGCCATCAAAGAAATATTCTTCAATACCTTCCATCTTTTTTCGTGCTTCCTCAGAACAGAACACTATTATTCTCGTCTGTTCAGTACTTCAGTGTCATCATTTGTATAATCGGCTAACAACAAATGAAAAAATTTGCCGGGGACTGCAACATCCCAAATATCTTTGAACAATGTGTTTTTTGACTGAAAACCTTCTTTTCTTTTCGTATTCATAATGTGCTTTTTGCTCGAAAAGAAGGAACTGGGGTAACTAAATCGAGACCTTTACGGTACAGTGGTTCTACGGCTCTTTTATAAATTCTAGTTAAAGGCTCATTGGAAGTAGTAGCTTCCGTTTTAGCCTTTGTATAGCTAACAGTACTTCTGTTTTATCATGATCACCGTATACAGCAACTATTATCACCATTTTTTGTTCCATGTTCCATTTTCTTAACTACTTTGCCGTCCTAAAATAATATATAATAATTATATAGTTGTCCAATTATTGGACAACACAATTGAACTAGTGGAATATAAAAATAAATGTACCTTTGTTCTAATTTACAATACCTGACTATTTTTATTTATATCACACCCTAAACCAAATCATTGTCACTAGTATAGAGTATCGTTAGTTTGGTGCTCTAAATCAACTGGACTAACAACAGAACTACTACAACCACACACAGGGGTATTTTACAACCCTTACCCCGCCCCCGTTTTTTAAAACTGAAACCGAAAAAAGCTTAGATTTCAACACATTACTATTTTACATTTAAAAGCAGAAAGAAAAAATATGTTCTAGTATATTACATAGATATTATTATATATCTATATTCTATTATATAGATATATGTACCTATGAGTTACATATATCTATATGTAACTCATAGGTACATATTTTTACGCATATTAGATGCTAAAACAGGTGGAAAATTTCAACGCGAACACGACATGTATAGCTTTAGATGATTACATACTAATTAAGATAAGTCTAACCTGTAAAGTGACTAAACCAAGACATTTCACACCTTTCTTCTTTTTGGACTCACTGCACACCCAAAATTGGTTACCATTTTTATAAATCAAAATCAAAATCAAAATCTTTTTATTTCATATAAACCTGCATGGGCACCTATGAAACGTCAGAAGCTAGGTGCACGGTTCCAAAATGTTGTTTCCTATGGAGAAGAGCCGGCAAGAAACTCCACGGTTACTCTTTTAAAAAATGATTGGCTTTAACAATGTTTTCAGATATAAAATGTATGGGAGGACAGTGCAGGCCTGTAAATAAGTACCAGGTACTTAGACGAATCCAGAATAGAAAATCGTCTACAAATCTACAGTCTGTAAGGCCTACAACGTTCTCCCATTCACAATATGTAAAATAATCTACATAAATAAAATGAACCTAATTAAACATAGTGACATGATTAACATGACAATCACTAAAAAATAGTTGATATTAAAATTGATGTATAATGTCAAATAATGACGAGAATATGTCAGCATTGTAAAAATAAAAAGAACATTGAGAGCAGTTAATAGACTTTCACATAGATATGCTGTTAGAGTTATATGTCTTGTGCTTATAATATTGTAGGCCATCATAGATTAGTACGATTCCACCTTTTCTTTTTATAAAAATGGGCTGTTGGGAGCTTGTACTCTCGAAAATTTGATCCTGAGATATCCTATCTCTGGGCACGCCACGATTGCGGCGGTAAGTCCCCTCTTTGAGGAGTGGTTTGAGAGGCGGCATGGCGTCCTCACCTTCCGCCTGACGCAGGTCCTCACCGGACACGGTTGTTTCGGGAGGTTCCTGTTTCGGATAGGGCGGGAGGAAACGCCCGGGTGTTTCCACTGCGAAGATCGCCCTGAGGACACGGTGGAGCACACGGTGGCGGTCTGCCCTGCTTGGGCGGAGCACCGCCGTGTCCTCGTGGAGGCGATCGGCGGCGGCGATCTCTCGCGTCCGGCCCTGGTCCAGGCCATGGTACGGAGCGAGAGGGCATGGGGAGCCGTCACCTCCTTCAGCGAAGCAGTGATGCTCGCGAAGAGGGAGGCGGCGCACGTGAGGGAGAGGCAGCATATGCGCCCTCGCGACCCCAGCCGCCGCAGGATACGGAGACGCCCTGGGCGTCGGGAATCCCAGGCCGATTTCCGGCCACCGTAGGCATGGGCTTGCGGACGGCGAGTAATGGGTAGCTCGCTGTCCGGTAAGGACCAAGCCCAAGTCGACGGCGCGTTGTGTTCCACGCGCGCCTCAAAGAGATGTCAGCACAAACAGTGATGGGACCCGCAAGGGTCGATGCCTGCCAGGGGTGCGGGTTTGTTCGAAAGAGACACCACAGCCCCTGGCTTAAGGGCTACTGAAGGAACACGGGTGGGTTTTAGTCAGTAAAAGTCTGACACGCCCTCCTGCTCCACCCAGAGCGGGAGAAGTTATTTGATGATTTCCCACCCATAAAAAAAAAAAAAAGATATCCTATCTCTAAAATTATTTCTTAAAACTTCTTAGCAATGACAGAAACAAAAGACTCAAGCAGATGCGTTGAATTTACTTTTAATTTTTTTATGCACCGCAAAGGTTTGTAAATAATATTCAAACTGTTCTGTGCACCAATGAGGCTTATATGTAATTAAATAATATAAATTGAATATTAGAAAATCATAATTTTAATTTGACTAATTCTATTACTGTACATACAAATTCACTCCTATGAAATATTTGTTTGGATCTTTTCAATCATATAGGGAAAACAATTTACTGCATCACTGTACAATAACGTCATCGGTTGGAGCACGGGACCCATATGGTCTCCGTGCTTCACCCAGGTGGAGAAGCAAGGTGAAGCACGGGTCCGGATCCGTTATTGTTTTGTACCCGCAGAGCGCTGTAAGCCTTTTGAATATAATTAACCCACGGGCTGCTCGTGTAGAAGGATTGGCAATATGCGTTGAATAGCGTTAACTTGACTTCAGGTGAGCAATGAGCAAATCTGCGAGCCAACATATTACCCCGGAACGCCAGCGCTCTACGTTAACGTTCAATATCCTCGACCATCGCAAACATTTTTTTTTAAATGTTACTGTTGCCTGGCTTGTTGTTATAGTGACCAAAAGACGCGTTATTTAATAAAGAACCATCTAGCGAAACACTCGTGAACCTCTTGAACGTTGTCACAGATGAAAACACTTTTAAAGTGGGTGAGTCACATGGGCTACTATAGTCGCCTTAACGTTCAACGCCAAAAATTTTTGGGCGACCATAGTCGCCCGGACGTTTCAGTGGTTAGGTCATCGGTGACAATGTGCCCTAGATATTTAACCTCGTTCACCCAAGTGAGAGGAGAACCGTTCAGAAAAATATGAGGAGGTTCATGAAGGGTTTTATCACCAAGACCAAAAAGCATACACTCGCTCTTGGTAACATTATACTTCAGACCATGACTCCCGGCATAGCGCTATGTCCAGCAGTGGACCAGGCGCGGTCCGAAGGGGGGGGGGGGGGTTCCTAGGGGTCATGACCGCCAAAAAGCTGTAAACGTTAACCAGTTTTTTGTGCAATAAAGTCTCATTTAATCTTTTTCTGAACTTATTAATATGTAGTCTACGAGTATGTCTGTGACCTTCCCCCCAAAGTCTTTGGCTGCGACCGCGCCTGCAGTGGATGTCTTTCGGCTGAAATGATGAAAATGATGTCATCTAATAGTTTTCCTGGGTCAACATTGTAACCGCGAGTGCAGCATTCATGGTAACAGCTTGCGCGTCAATGTCCCTGCCACCCTGGATTCAAACAATGACTTGCTAGTTATCGTATTTGTACCAAACATTCGTTATTTCACAGAAAAGCGAACTGCAACAGTATTATCACATAGCTAGTGAGAAGTCCCAACAAACAAATTGGTAGAGTAGCGTCTACATAAAACAGGCCACACGCGGTCATCTTACTGAACGAACGATTTGCTTGTAACACTTTCTTGCAAAGACGTGCTTGATCGCCTGTGAGAAAAGGTAATAAAAATATTGTAGTCAGTTTCAATAAAGAACACGTCATAATTTAGCATATCCTAACTTACTTGGACAGTTTTTGTTCTTCATAGGCTGTATACACGCCGTCTCAGCTTCCTCAATGGCTATATAGAACTTCTCGCATTGCAAACTATGAAAAACTACTAGTAATATGTCCTTAGTTATCCATAGAATCAATACCAATGCTATCACCGGAGTCTGGAGGATCTCAAGCTGCCGAAAGTATAACATGTTTTAAACCAAGTTTTTACTTGATGGAAGCAGATACAAATACAGAGATTAAAAGGTGTTTCATAAGAGAGAGAACCATTCAGTTGCTAAAAGTCTGTAACATTCCAAACACAAAATAGATAGGTACAGACGCCAGGACATCAAGCTACTCCAATCTGTCAAATTTATTTGATCGATTTTCAACTTTATACCGTAAGCATAAGGTTCATGTTCAATTGGGAAAATTTGACAGTTTGGGGTAGGTTGACCTGCTGGCGTCTGTACACGAGGACGGCTCCATACAACGAGCGAAAACAGGCGCACGCACTAATAGATGCGTACGTGCCGCTATCTCAAACTACATAATATACCTATAGAGGTATGAGGAACAGGGTGTAAAGTTCACTCATACTCTATGGAAAAGGGAGGATCCTCCGACTACACGGGTGTTGTGTCTGGTGGGCAACTGCCCGACGGGTGATGTCAGGATGTTGTATAAATACGAGTCGCGCGGTAAACTCTGCTAGCGCGATGTAGAATTTGTGTGACGTCAAGTCTTTGATGCGTAGTTCGCATGTGGCGTTGTAGATACCGCCACATACCAAACGAATACCAGTCGCGAGTGCGCGAGTTTGTAATGGCCCAGATCTATCGATCGAACTATTTTATGTCTCAGATATTGACCGGCTCACCATGAAAACGCGAAGTGAGCTTAAAGTAAACATTCATCCTCCCTGCCGATGCCACTACCATCTAGGGGTTGACAGCTCGCTTTAAGCTCACTTCACCTACGTTTTCACGGTAACATTTTTTTTTGTTATGTTTTTTGATCTTTTTTTAATGTGTTTGCTGTTGTGTTGTGTCTGTGTCGAATAAATGTTTTCTATTCTAATCACAATAGCCCGGAAGAGTATCGAATAGTCAGGAGTGCTGATAACAACAAACCGCCGGGCAGCGTAACAGAACGTATATTTTGCCGCTCGACTGTACTGAAATTTGCCGAACCATCCCGATCAGGGCAAGAGTGTGGCACGCCTCATGTTGAATATTGCCATGTTGTGATTGGTAAAAAAAACAACCAATCTTAGGGAACTGCACCATAATTGCGTAACACACGATTAATCAGACTCTGTATAATTTAAAAGGTTATTATTAATCCATTGCGTCCTATGTTTAAATAATTCTTCTGGTCAACAACGTATACAATGCAATGAGTGTTGTAGAACTGTCAAAATGAAAGCGAATCTTACTGATAGTGTATTATGCAATTACCGCTTTGATACACTACACGACTACGAATAGTTGCGCACGACTGGCAGCAATCTTAAAGAAAAGTTTGGCCTCAACTGGTTTGACAACCGGTCGCGTGGCCACATTGTCTTTCTGCAGGCTTAGCACGAGCACCGATTTGTCGACGGAAGAATAGACATGACTTAATTATCACAGTTATGCGGTCTAAACGAATAATGATTTTGTAGATAATCGTATATACTTTATGGCCGTAGAGCAGAAAGTTTGTTGTCAGTGTGATTTTGACAGTTTGGGAAGAACTATTCTTCTGAAATAGTCTACTAAACCGTCATGCTAAGCCTGGAGGTTGGACCTATTGCGGCCGGTTGTGCGACAAGTTGTGGACGTTGCCGCGTCGTGCGCGAGGTCCGTTACAAATGATTAAGTCAGAAACACGTAATTGTTGAAATGAAGTTTACCTCGCATTGAAATTTTGATTGATTTTCTATAATTAATAACACTGACTCCAAAAAACATAAATTCCGAATAAAAACATTGACCGTTGAATATAAAATCTGTAAAACAAGGTACTTAAGTCAGCAGGTTAGAAGGTTTTTTCTAAGAAACGCGACGTAGTTGGTCAAGTGTAGGCACTTACCAATACTTGAGAAATAGTTTTATGCAATTTAAATGCTTCTAAAATATTTTGATACATCTTAAGTAGTTTATTACTACATGTATCATTTTCTTGTTCGTCAGTAGGCTTGTTTAGTTTTTTGATCCATTCATTCAGGTATTTTGTTAACAATACCATGACACGAATGGCGTATACACAATCCATGTCAATTTGGGTAAGCATGTAGTTACGAATTAGCTTTGCCAAATCCGAAAAAGTATTTTTAGACCCTGCATGATATCCAAGCCAAATAAAGCAGTTAACACCGAAACCAATGAAAACAGAGATCCAATTCACAATAATAACATTTCTGACTTCCTTACTATAATCGATAGTTTTATGTATAGTCTGCATCAATACAATAAGTGAAATGTTGTTTTCACTGTGTACGATGTTAAGAACAAAGATCATTACCGTACCTATTAAAATGATAGCAAATGAGAAGAAAGTAATAAACGAATCGAAAATATTACTATGAATACGTAAGTAGCTGCTGTCGGATTCATCGAAGTACATGTAATAAATACAGATTACAAAAATGTAACACACACTCAAGAACGATAAATTGTTACGCATCTTTCCGTTGGGAGTAATATAGTTATCTTGTATAGTATATTTAGAAGAGCACAATAAATTAAGTGTACAATTTAATGGATAAAACATCCTTTGAACTTCTTTTTCTAATCGATTATTCAATAATACCTCTGGAGGAAACAATGACAAGTTTGTTTTCGTTTTTTTCTTTCGGAATATATTCATTAGCTTAGACAACATAATTAACAATGTTTCCAGCCCGTTTTAAGATGAAAATGGATTAGACTTTTAACATTTAAAATAAAATAAACAGTACTCAGAACTAGCGTTCATATAATGTTGTTTTATGTACGCCCGTATCGTTGTTAATGGTAATGCTCAACTTGATATTCCAATTATAATAGAAGCACTTAATCGAACACGTCGCACTCAAGAACGAAAAAATGTTACGTATCTTTTCGTTGAGAATAATACACATTATTATCTTCCATAATATATTTCTATGAGGACAGTAAAATAAGTGATGTAATGATGGTGGTGGAATAAAACCAACGTTGGTTCACAGATATGGAGTTTATTCACATAACATCAAATACTTGACAGATTTTAGCAAACAAGGTTAGACTTAGGTTAAACTGTGCCTTCTAAGTAGCGAGTGAGTGAGTGATCGTTCCTCCATGGTTGATCGTTTATATAGTCGGTTTTGACAGAGTGTGTGTCTTCATCGTCTCATGCTTGTATGTGGTTGTAACCTTCGTTGACGTTATTGTTAGATGTCGCTAGTAGCCTGTAGGTACTGTTGCTGTTATCTTCTTATTGCTAATTGATCTTGTTTGTGTTGCGATCTACTCGGGTTGCGTAGTATTGTGCACCCAATCAGGTAGATGGCGTAAGGCGTCGTGTTATAGTGAGCAATTTGAAGGATTAAAATTCTTTGAACTTTGTTTTCTTGATGATTATTTAGTAATACTTCTGGTGGATACATTATCAAGTTTAGTGTTTGTTTTGTTATATTTTACTACCGTTGACTACCGTTGTAGCCTGCTGTTGAATGATCATGGCGAGAATTATTAATGTTTAAAATTCGAAAAAATTATATCATTGTACGAAGGTTAATATTGACGCTAAAGTGACATTCAAATTAAAGTAACAATTCGAAGAAATTATACGATAAACATTAAAAACTCATAGGTACTAAAACCATGTACTGTAGGCTGTACGTCATCGTCAATTATTTTAGATTCAAAATTGCAATGGGGTGCCCACATAGAGCTCTTTCAAGTAGATTAAGCTCAGCTGCTTACGCAGTAAGAAAGATAAGGCAGGTTACCGATGTTGCCACAGTTAGATTAGTATACTTTGCTTGTTTTCAAGGGACAGTTATAAGCCATATTTTAAATCATTAAAGCTTTTAACATTTTCCTCGATATACATCCACGAAGTGGCGGTATTTGTTAAAAACAAACCTTCTGCTTTCCGAAATTAGGCCCCCCGCTAACTCACGTTTGAGAAAAAGGGAATCTAACATTCTCAGTGTTGGCCGTAGTCGAACAGTTCTTTTCCGCAAAAGTATTTATCAAATGGCTCTAATATTATACAATAAAATTCCGTCTAATATTATACAATAAAATACATCATCCGACGAGCTCTTGTCACCGTCGGCGTTCCAGCTGTATTAGAACCCAATGGCTTGGCACGCGACGTTGGCAAGAGACCGGACGGAATATCTTTATTTCCATGGAAGATGGGTAGGCCTTTAGTGTGGGATGCAACGTGTGTCGATACTCTTGCACCATCCCATCTTCCTGGCTCGGTGTGCTGTGCTGGCGCTGCCGCTGCGACTGTGGAAAACGTCAAGCGGCGAAAGTATAACAACCTAATTGGAAATTATATTTTCGAGCCGTTTGGGGTTGAAACCCTCTTTAAGGAAATCTCGAAAAGGCTGGTTGACACTTCCCGTGACCCAAGGGCTGGTTTCTACCTTGGCCAGCGGCTAAGCATTGCCAAACAACGTGGTAATGCTGCCAGTCTCGTGGGAACATTACCAGTCGACAGCGATGAGGATGAATTTTTTGACGCTATTTTTTAATTTGTGATTAGGATTAGTTAAGTTAGTATTTTATTGTTTTTTATTAATAATTGATTAACACGTATGATACATTTTATAAAATTCCGCGAGAAATAAAGAATCTTAATGTAGTTATTTAAAAAAAACGACTGAAACAATTTTTTACTAATAAATGTTACTACTCAATCACACAGAATTTATGGAGGATTATTGTTGATAATTTATATTGAAAATTTTGACTTAATTGTATTTATAAAGATAAAGATAATTTTATTTTGCAAATATGGGTATAGGAGATAACAAAAAGGATTACAGGATCAGCCATATTTTACCATGTAGGCATGCAAAAGGTACACAAAAAAATATTATAAAAAAAAACATACTAAATTACAAAATCTTTTTCGTTAAGGAATTCACTTAAATTACAATAACATTTCCCCACTAAAAACCTTCGAAGTGTTTTTTTAAACAAAGAAAGCGTCAGCTCTTTCCAACCCTTGGGTATTTTGTTAAATATTACTGGAGCCATGCAGTAGACACTTTTGCCCATAAGCGCTGTCTTGGCTGACTGTAGACATAGCACGCTGTTGTCACGTCTGTTGCGGGGAACTACGTCGGCTAGACGACTAAATCGACTTGGGTTTGTCTTCACAAACAGAGCTACTTCTAGTATGTACAAACAAGGTAATGTCAATATTTTGTACATTTTAAAGTACGGTACACAGCTATCCGTTGTTTTAAGTTTAAACATCGCTCGAATGCACCTTTTTCGTGCCTTGAAGGCGGTTTCTTTTTCAGTGGAATTTCCCCAAAAAATTACTCCATACCGTAAATGTGATTCTACTATACCATAATAAGCAGTTAGAAGAGCATCTGTGTTTATTATAGGTGATAAAGTGTGAAGGGCGTAAGCAGACTTGGTGGTTTTTTTGCATAAAATATTAATAGGTGATTTCCAATTTAGTTTATTATCAATTTCGAGTCCCAGAAATTTTGTACTCTCAACTTCTTCTATTGCGTTATTGTTGTAGTGTATATTTAAGTTGATGCTAGGGGTCCGTTGTCTAAAATGAATAAGTTTCGTTTTGCTCCAATTTATTTTTAAATTATTTGCGTCTACCAGTTTACCGCCTGTTTTAAACTACTATGTATTTTATGGTTTGACATTTTAATTATACCTAAAGACATTTAAACACTAATATTTGTATGCTTGCGAGTAGAATGCAGCGCACTAACATTATCATTATAAGACCTATATAAACTATGTATCTGCATTGTGACAAATAAAATGATTTGATTTGATTTGATTTGACAGTATTGTCTTATGGCGTTCTGCTGGGGGGATTGGCAGCTGACGTTCGGTAAGGAAAACTTTATATATTTCGTTTTCTTGGCATTGAGAACTAGGTTATTTGCCGTAAACCATTGAAAGTGCACTGTTAACGTCGTCAAAGTCTTGCTTATCTTTTTTGTCTATTATCACTATTGTGTTGTTACCATGATGAAGCAAATTCTTTATAATTATTGGGTAAGGGTGCAGTTTCACTAAGCATCTAGTCCATCAACTTATATTTGCCTGTGTGTATAGTGAGGCCATTCTATTGAAAATAGTATTGGTCGCTAACTCAGACAGTCAGCCGCAAACTATAAGCCGAGTGAGACTGCGCCCTAATAACTACCGGTTATTATTAATACTAACCACATTTTACTACACTGACTGTAACATTTCTACCATTTGCTTTAAAAGGTAAAGGTGAAGATTTTATTTGTGTAAAAATTGACAAACATTGTTACAGGATCGGAGGACAAATCTGCAAGCATGTCATCCCTGTTTCATGCGAGCGAAGCGCTACTTAGTACTGAATACACACAGACAGGTGGAAGAACTAGAGGAAAATAAAACTGAATGGCCCGAACCACCTCCACTTCCACCAGTTGCTAATCCTACTGTCGCACATGAACCACTACCACCACCTCCACCAGCTGATAATCCTGCTGAAGCACGAAGGATTGATCAAATGAATTATCTAAACGTGCTCCAAATATTTCTAGCCATTGTATTTTTAGGGAGTGTAATAATAATAATCAATCAGGACATTTAATTCCTACCTTTGTTATGGTAATGTTGTTTAAAGAACGCAATTATAATGTTCCCATCAGTTGCCGAGTAGTATATTACCTAAGGACACAAATATTTCATCTTATTTTTATGTCTTTGATTAGAAGTCCTATAAATCTTCTGACTAGAAGATTTAATAGCACTTCTAGTCAAAGTCAAAGTATTTATTGGTGTCATTTTTGGTGATACACAGTAGGTCATATAGTTAGAATAGATTAGCTCTGTATAGCCGCAGAGCACACACCGTGCAGGCTTTGTGCACTAAGAGTGGTCCGTCGGGCGGGAGCAGTCGGCCGTACTATGCTGATTTAAGCACTTGATGCATAGCAGTTGAACTGGCTATACCCGTATAAGAAGCAGCAGTGACACTGGCCAATGACATTCGTCCTATTGAGATTCTTTATAGAGATACCCGAATGGGAGCGGCCAACTTCACTTTGAAGATCGGGTGATTCCCTCGGTGGGGTCACAGACGACGAGAAAAATGTTGTAATGTCCGTCTCGCTCTGTGCAACCCATGGATGGCGGACACCGGCATGCCTTGTCAGGCAAGATTATATTTCATCTCCACACTGGAAATGTCTTTGGGTACGTGTCTAATGACGACACATGTGAAAACTTCCGCTGATATAGAGAAAAATTAACCGTGTGGGCGATATCGACTACATCAAGGCCAGATCACAGCCACAACGTAACCACCAGCAAGATGTAACTACTGTTTCCCACATTTTCTCGCTGCAACGTGGTTTAGTTCTGGTATAAGTGAATAGGACCTTGGTTTTGTGGAACTTGATAAAAATTTGTTAATTTACTGAATGATTTTTCAACTACTTTAGTCTACAGCCGAGGAGTCTTCAAATTAAAGTGATATTAAAGCACTTTTAAAAAGAGTTTATAAATATTACATTATTACCATTTCACTACACATGAGAAGACCGAAATCAATAACAAACACGAAATTAATGAAAACCTAAATGGATTGATCTATTATTAGTATATTTGAGTAAATTTCAAATAAAAGTATCTTTATGACAATATCCTTATTACAGATAAACAAACTCTAATAAGACAATAGTATACCAAGTGATAAAACTTGTCAACTGTAGAGGTAGCTCGGCGTCTATAATAAAGATACCATACGCGCTCATCTTCTTGAATGATGCCTTCTGTACACGTTGGATGTTTCTGCAAACCCTTCTTTCTGGATCTGCAACATTAAAAGAACATGATTTAAAAGTTTAGAAAATATTTAGGTACCGTTTTGCTTTTGCACCGGCCAAACCGAACAGAATTTCTATCTTTGCTTATCTTTCAGAAAAATATTGAAAAAGAAATACTATTTACCAGAACAATTCCTTGACTTCATGAGCATTACACAGGTAACCTGGACATCTCTCATTGCTGCATAGAATCTCTCACATTCCACGCTCAGGCATATAAGTATGGCGATATTTTTCATGTTCCATATTTGAGTGATAAATACAAGGATGATAAACTAAAATGGTTACAAAACAACACTTTTTAAATCGAGCTTAATCCTAACAACTAAATCGTATATTTTAACAAATTCCAAGATATTTCATATTATCTCTCTCATCAGATTCCAACGAGCAATGAGGTTTGTTCACAGACCTATTTTAATGAGATTGAACAAATTGTACTATCATCACTATCACTACATATTATAAAACAAAATCACCCGCCGCGTCTGTCTGTCTGTTCGCGATAAACTCAAAAACGACTGAAAGGATTTTCATTCGGTCACCAATAGACAGACTGAGTCATGAGGAAGGTTTAGGTGTACAATTTGTTAAGGTTTCGTGTAAATTAGTCAACGCGGGCGAAGCCGCTGGAAAAAAACTAGTGTTTTTTAAACAAATTCCGGTAAATAATATGTCAGAAACCAAGCATCAAGTCATCTATATATATATAAAAGGAGAAACTGACTGACTGATCAATCAACGCACAACCGAAACACTAGGACTAGAAACGTGAATTTTTGTGCCTTTTATAATGTAGGGGAGCACTAAGAAGGGCTTTTTGGAAATTCGACCTTTAAGGGGGTGAAAAGGGGGATTTTGTTTGTATAAAAATGTTATTCCTTGAGTTAATAAACTTGAAACTTGGCACAAATAATTCATCATCATCAGCCTATAATGTTCCCACTGCTGGGACACAGGCCTCCTCTCGGTGAGAGGGATTGGGCCGTAATCTACCACGCGGGCCCAGTGCGGGTTGGTAGATGTCACATGTCTTCGGATTTATGGGTCTAGGACATGCCGGTTTCCTCACGATGTTTTCCTTCACCGCTTTGAGAGCAGTGGTGATGTGAAGTAATTTACACAAAGTAAAGCGCCTGTCTGGGTTCGAACTCACGACCTACAACTCGTAAGTCGCGGCCGTTACCACTTGGCCACCACAAATAATTATCTATGTAAATTATACAGTTGATTATTTACTGTTTTTCTAAACTAACCCCTAAAGAGGGATTGGGGGGGTGTCAAAGTTTGTATGGAAGAATTTTGCGCGCGCGGTCTGATTAACTCCAAACTCAGTGTTTGTATCTTAAAGCAAAAATAAAGAATAACGTGTATCAGGGTTTCTCGAAAATCTACCCCTAAAAGTAAAAAAGGGTAGTCCGTGATATTAGAAATGTGAAAGTTTGTGAAGATGATTGGATGTTTGTTACTCAATCACGCAAAAACAGCTAAATGGATTTGGATGAAATTTGACAGACAGACAGATCATAACCTAGATTAACATATAGAATACTTTTTATCCCGGTAGTACGTTCCCGCGGGATAATTTCCGACTTCCACGCGGGCGAAGCTGCGGGCGGAAGCTAGTTATTAATATTTTAACTAGCTGTAGTATGTCGCAAAATATCCCTCAGGAATTAGGAACAGGATTTATTTGTGGCCAGTGTAGAATGTCTTATTCCATACATTTTGATTGTCTAGCTGTCATCTCAGTATTCAGATTCACGTCCTTTGTATGTATTTCATCTAATCCAATGTAGTTACAACTAACTTTTTTATCTTGGTTACTAATTATTTAATTCGATACTTACTTTGGGGACTCCGTTCGTTAGTAAAAACCTAAAAGCTATCACCAAGGCTAGGTTTCGCAAACTTAGGTAAGCTGCAAATACCGTATAAAATAAAATCTGAAAAAGAAAACAATAAATAAAATGATATTTGTGTATCAATATGCATTTTGTAATATTACGTACTTTAAAACTAACCATTTGTCTAAACGTCCTCTCTATAATCATGTAGGTCTCCTGTATATTCAGATATACATCAAACATTGTATTCCAATATTCTTTTTCCGAATCGTCAGTGTAAATTGTCTTTTGAACTTTTTCAATCCAAACACGCAGCATTTTTTCCAATAACTTCAATACGATCAAAGCATATACAACGCTTATATCGTAAGTGATGCTGTTGTATAGCGATATCATATCGAAAATACGTAAGTCGAAAACAAAAGAATAACAAACGACGACCATAATGCAGAATATATTGAGGATGATGACGTAAGCCCAGTTGCAGACAGTGAAACCTTTGAGTTCGTGCCTTGTTATTCGTAGGAGTTTGAGCACGTGTTGGATTTTTGAGACAAACAAGATATTGTGGTAGCTCCACATGATGTTTGAGATGCAGTTAATTAAATCCCCGATCAAGTAGAACATGAAGTCAAATGAAATGCTTAAACAATGGAATATACTGTAATTCACCATTTTTTTACGAAGCAATACCAACACAGTGAACAAATGATATAAACAAGCACACCGAAATATCAATATGCAAAACAGTTGAATAAAGTTGTAAAGATTAGTATTAGCAGTGATAATATTGTCACGAACAGAATACTTTGCGCAGAGCAACAGTTTATGCATCAGATTCAACGGCCAGAGTACTGATTGTAAATCTCTTTCAATCACGTTGTAAAGTAAGGTTTCGGTAAATGACACAGTTGGTACATTCTTGATTAAAATGGCGTTTCTGTTAGACATGTAATAGTTTTTGAAATACGAAAGCATGTCTGTAACACCAGGCAGTTTGATATTAATTAAAATAGGAAACTGAACTCAATTGGTAGGCGAGTAATTGACAAATGTTTAAACAAACGTTGTTTAATATTAAATGTCATGTTTGTTATTTAGATATACTACTTACGTGTATTTTTCTACTATGTAATTTTGTTCTTTTTCGTCCAAATAGTTACCTACTACAAGCTCGTAAAACACAACAGTTAACCGTTATTCACTTATTACAGATCACAAACTGTAGTGCAATAATAATGTAAGTAGTAATAGAGCTTGACACCTGTAGAGATAGCGTCTGTGATGATCAAGCCGGACGCGCTTGTCAGTAAATTCATTTTTATATTTGAATATTGTTCGTTGGATACTGTCATCTGTCACATTAACGTCGTTTTAACAAATGTAGAAATACCTAATTTGACTACATGAAGTGTTTACAAAAAATAACTGTCTTATTATCTTGCAAACTTAGATGTTATTACGTCGATCGATCGCTTACGTCCTGAATCTTAATCGATTTTCATTCGAGTGTACTTGTGATATTTTTGTAGCTCAAATTGAGGACCCTGATTATAAGGCTGCTGATTGAAGACCTGTCAACTTATTTTTAGAATACTTCGCACGATTACCCACTTTAAGATGAGTGATTCTGATACAGATACCCACGTGCCTATAAATTATTAAGGGCTGATTTTTCAAGACTCGGATAACTTTTATCTGAGGAATAAATTTGTCGGTTTGACAGCTTTTTGTATACAAAATATGCCAAACTGTCAGATTTATCCTTCAGATAAAAGATATCTGACAATTGAAAAATCAGCCCTAAATAATATTGAATTGTACTTGTAGTATATCTTAGGTTTTAATATAATAATAATTAACCTTAACGCCGTATCTCTACGTTGACATCGTGGTGGGGCTTGCGCACTCCAAACCCTTGGTCTGTGCCCGTAGAGTTGGCTTTGTGTGAAAACTGACTAGGCTTGGACCTCCTACCTTATTTTTGCTTTTATTGGCCGGTTTTTTTTTTTTGGTTTCGAAGTCATAAAGTGACTTCTCCTGCTGGGTAGAGCAGGAGAAGTCATTTTAGATCAGACTTTTAGTGACTAAAACCCACCCGTGTTCCCTCAGTTGCCCTTGTGCCAGGGGCGGCGGTAACTCTTTCGAACAAGCCGCTCCCCTGGCAGGCATCGGCCCTTGCTGACCCCACCAGTGGTTGCTGACATCTCTGACAGCGCACGGGAACACAACGCGCCGTCCCGTCTACCACTTTTCGGCCGCAGGGGATAGGGAGAGCGGCCAACGCTATATCGACACTCCTCTTTCCCTGCGGCCCCACCGCGTCCCTCATCAAACGGTGGCGCCCCGTCCAGGCCACGGAAGGGAAGAGCGCTGCTCAGAAGCACCGGCACCCCTCCTCTGCCGCAGCCCGTAACCCTCAGCCGCGATACCTCCCATACTACATCGTGGCCCACCTCAGTTGCGGTGCACCTCACCGCAACCTACTTTTTGGCCGCTACGTCATTGGCTTCAAGGCAAAAGCCCTGACGAGCGGCCCCACCTTTGGGTTCCTCTTGGCTTCACCATGGTTGGAACTCCACGGTTACTGAGCCCCCCGCAACGACAATGCGGGAATTCACTCGGGGCGTTTATTGGCCGTTTTTTTTTTTTTTTTTTTTTTGGTTGGGAAATCATCAAATGACTTCTCCTGCTGAGTAGAGCAGGAGGG
Organism: Polymixis flavicincta; assembly: GCA_949987655.1. Lineage (NCBI taxonomy): Eukaryota > Metazoa > Arthropoda > Insecta > Lepidoptera > Noctuidae > Polymixis > Polymixis flavicincta. The sequence goes on along the minus strand of OX465188.1, from coordinate 21,821,567 downwards.
CGTGTCAGACTTTTACTGACTAAAACCCACCCGTGTTCCCTCAGTAGCCCGTATGCCAAGGGCCGTGGTATCTCTTTCGAACATTCGACATCGCGGCCCACCTCTGTTGCGGTGCACCTCACCGCAACCTACTTTTTGGCCTTTTTGGGATTTCAGAGTTTAAATTCTTTTATCACTGATTAGCTTCTGTCCGCGGCCCCGCCAGCGTGGATGTCGGTTATCGCGTAAAAAGTAGTCTATGTCCTACTCCATAAGCCAGGCTATATATATATCTGCCAAATTTATGACGATCGGTTCAGCTGTTTAGGCGTGAAAGCGGAACAGACAGACATAGTTACTTTCGCATTAATAATATTACTAGCTTTTGCCCGCGGCTGCGCCCGCGTCGATGTCGCGGTTTTAGCGTAAAAATTAGCTCATGTCCTACTCCATATCCCAGTCTATATTTCTGCCTTTCATGACGATTGTTGCAGCAGTTTAGACGTGAAAGCGTAACAGACAGTCCGACAAACAGAGTTACTTTCGCATTTATAATATTTGTAGGGATATATAATAGGGATTACATATCAATGATAATAGAATTCAACCCCTATATAAGCTAGTTCTAAAGAAAAACTATTTATTATGAAAAGTTCCTATATTCACTACAGTTATTTTCATTAAATTACATTTTTTCTGTAAATGGCTGGGGCAAGATCTGGGATTCTCCTTTAATATTATTTATAAAATTGCCATTCGTCCCACAGCCGTCATCTCACTAGTAGGGTGCATGTGATGACTATAAGTCAAGCAAACACATCGAAGAATACATTGGTACTACTAAACCAAATCTAGCAATTATTTCCCATCGTTTTCTAGAATATTGTGGTTAAATTTATCTTTATTTACTCAAAAGAAATTCACTACAAATTTCACTTAATGAGAAATATTTTAGGTAAGTACAATATAATAATATTAACATTCGTGAGCAGAGCTAGTGCACAAAACAAGTACCTAATAAATGAAGACAACAACAATAATAACACGACATTGAAGGCAATAGATTCATGCGAAGTAAAAAATCGAAATTTGTGGGTAAATAATTTTGTTTTATCAATATTAAAAGATTATAACTGAGTTTTAAATATTTGAAAACTTTTAGCGGTTTTTATTTCTCGTAGCAGTTTGTTGAATATCTGTGCCCCTTCGTATGTAATACTTTTCTTTCCGTAATTTGTACGTGTTCTCGCGAGACAGATATCATTTGCGCTACGGAGAGGTTTGAACCCTTCTTCGGTGTTAGTTTTAAAAATCAGTTCCGAGTGTAGTTCATTATCCTTAATTTTTTTAATTAAGATGCATGTATTAAAGTAAAAGATTTGTTTTATATTCATTAATTTGGTTTCGGAATAAATTTTCTTTGTTGGTGTTAGAAAGTCATAATGAAATAAGATTTTTATTCGTTTATTTTGTATTATTTGGATGCAGTTTCAGTTAGTTTTGGCTGCGCTACCCCATATTTCTATTAAATAATCTAAATGTGATCTGACGAGGGACTGATAGACATTCAATCTAACCTGTCGTGGTAAACATCGAACAACACCGTAAAGACGACCTGATAATGACGATAACGTAGATCTTATTTATATGCGACTTCCATGTTAATCCACTGTCCAAAATTAGCCCTAGGTATTTCTGTTCGATCGATTCCTTTAATTGAATACTATAAATGTAAAGCTTTGGGTAGGTTTGTATTTGTTTGTTTTTCGCCTTAAATATAATATAGCTCGTCTTGGATATCAATATATCCAAGACGAGCTACTCGAAACCAATCGTGTAATTTGTGTAGATCCTTTTGTGCAAAGCCCATCATTTCATCTATTGAGGACCCATAATAAAATATACATGTGTCATCTGCATATGGACTAATTTCACCATTCAAAGACACCTGACATATGTCATTAACATAGATTAAAAATAGCAGGGGCCCAATAATTGAGCCTTGTGGTATATCGCATGTAATAGGCTGGGCTGTGCTTTGAAATTTATCTATTTTTACGACTTGAAAGCGGTTCGTCAAATACGACTCCAAAATTTTGAGCGCATTGTCGGTGATTCCAATATGCTTCAACTTTTTTAGAAGGAGGGAATGACTCACGGTATCGAAGGCTTTTTTGAGGTCTATAAATATGCCAAGGCTTAGTTGTTTTCTATCAATGTGCATTCTGATTTTGGTAATAAGGTCTACAGTGGCGGATAAAGTGTTCGATTTTGGACGAAAGCCGTATTGTCGTTCAAAAAGGAATTTTATTTTATTTAAGTAGCTATTAAATCGATCATAGACAATTCGCTCAAAAACTTTTGAAATTACGGGCAACACTGACACAGGCCTGTAGTTACTAGGATCTGTCTTCGTTCCTGATTTATATATGGGAGTGACTTTTGCTACTTTATGCTCCTCTGGAAAGTGGCCTGCGCATAGGCATTTATTTAAAATCGTTGCTAAGCCCGGAATGAGAAATTCTTTTATACATTTAACTACTTTTGTACTGATTTTGTCTACACCTATACTGCAATTTGAGTCTAGGTCACTTATTATTATAGCGACTTCTTCCTTAGTGCACGGTGTTAAGTCATATAGTTTGATTTCTTCATCAGCCTTGCTTTTTAGGTCAAAATGATTGGTATGATATTTTGAGGGAATTTGCATTGCTATTTGATGCGGACGTATTGTGGCAAAAAATTTATTAAATTGTCTACATATTTCGTCACCTTCAGTAACTAAACCTGCGATCGTCGCTAATTTTGGGGGACTTGGTTCTCGTTTAACTGTATTTTTGCATAAGGTATTAATAAGTTTCCACATATGTTTAGGATCGTTATTTAGCTTTTTAAATGCGTGACAATAGTAGTCTTTTTTTGTTTTAGCAATTAATGAAATAGTTTCATTTCTGTGTTTTTTTAAAGAGGTTTTCAAAACTGTATTTTTGGGATTCTTTTTAGTTCTTTCCAATATTTATTTCTTGTGTTTATTTTAATTATTATAGTTTTATGAATCCAGTCGTCCTGTGGTAAATTTTGCATTTTTGGGTTGTATTTGCCTTTATTATGGTTTTGATAGTTTGTTCTATCATTTTATAATCGTGGCTTTCTTTTGTAAAGGAGTCTTTAGCATGTTGATAAAGTTTATCGTAGTTAATGCTATCGAGTTGTAATCTAGCTGGTGGTTCAGGCTTGTAGTTTCTTAGACCTAGAATAATTTGTTGATGGTCAGAGATCGCCGAATCCATTACTGCTACGTTAAAGGTTTTGTCTTTTAGGTTTGTTATAATAATAGGTCTTTACCTATGAAATTGCCGTTTTGTATGAAAAAATTTAAACGAATTTTTTTCATGAATTTTTTATTTGTATTAATCGAAGTAATCACCCATGCAATCAATGCATCTTTGCCATCGCAGTGGCAGTTTATTGATGCCCTTCTTAAAGAAATCAGCTGGACGGGAGGCAACAAATTCTTCAAAGGCATTTTGTACTGCCTCTCGGGTATTAAATTTTTTTCCCGCCAAGAAGTTATCCAAATTCTGGAAAAAGTAGTAGTCTGTAGGCGCAAGGTCTGGTGAGTAGGGCGGATGACGGAGAGCTTCCAACCCCAGTTCTTGCAACTTGGAGACCGTCTGCTGTGCAGTATGAGGTCGTGCGTTGTCGTGCAGGAGCAGCGGAGACGAGCGATTGACCAATGCTGGTTGGAGATGCGCCAGCTTCTCCATCATTGTGTTCAGTTCTTCACAGTACACATCTGCAGTAATGCTCACCCCGTTTGGTAAGAAGCTGTGATGAATCACACCGGCGCTAGACCACCAAACAGTGACCATCACTTTTCTAGGGGTAAGTTTTCGTTTAGGGCATTGTTTAGGTGCTGAACCAGGATCCAACCAACTTGCTGAGCGCTTACGGTTATCAAACAGAATCCATTTTTCATCGCAGGTAACAATGCGGTTCAAAATTCCTTCATTTGTGTGTCTGTTGAGCAGTGCAAGGCACGTCTCGACGCGTACTTCGCGCTGGCGATCATTGAGTTCGTGGGGCACCCATTTGTCAAGCTTTTTTACCTTGCCAATTTGACGCAAATGGACCAATATTGTTTTGACGCTAACGTCGAAAGCTGCTGCTAATTCAGCCGTAGATTGTGTATCATCAGCTTCCACAATCGCCTTTAATTCGTCATTGTCGACCAAAGTCTTCGGACGACCGCGAGGTTCATTTTTCAGGTCGAAATTTCCAGAACGGAAGCGAGCAAACCAATAACAGGTGGTGCGTTGGTTTTTAGTGTTAGCTCCGTAAACGTCGTTGATGTTGCGTGCCGCTTGTGCCGCGTTGCTGCCACGACGGTACTCATATTCCATAATTACTCGAATTTTTAACGTATCCATGATGACGAAAAAGATTGAAATGCGATGAAAATGTAACACTAATCAATAAAGAAATGACTACTTTTAGAAAAAAAAATCCATGTTTTTAAAATAAAATTAATTTGAAATTATAATTCTTAGCCAAACAAAAATTATTTTGATTTGAAATGGCCAGTACTGCAGAACGGCAATTTCATAGGTAAAGACCTAATATGATCTAAAATGCTGTTTGTAGTGGCTGTTGTTCGAGTAGAATAGTTGATGTCTATCTTGTTCATGATGTAATATCCGCTTTCTTGTATTATTTATTTATATTGTTCAGTGTATTTATCGTTTTTTAAAGGTTTATGTTGAAGTCACCAAATATAAGTGGTCGACTTCTCCGTTGTAGTTGAGTTTCTCCAGGTTTATATACTAAACCAATATCCATATTATACTTTTCTGTCTGTATCCATAGAAAGTTATTTCCGTTAATGTATGTTTCTTGACTCAGTAGTGTTTGATGTTGTTATGAATGTATATTGACACTCCTCCGCCTCTTCTGTTTGTTCTAATATTGTAATAGTGTGAATAGTTAGGAATATCCATATTAGTTACTTCTTCCTCAGATTTAATCCAGGTTTCTGTCAAAAGTACAGCATGTATTTGTACGCTGACCGATTTTAAGACGCATTTCAGCTCATCCAATTTGCCAGGCCTTACAATACTTCTAACGTTAAAGTAGAAAAAAAAATATTTTGAGATTATCTTCTCCGAGTTTCTGTCTGTTTGAAAGCTCGTCCCGTAACAGTTTCATGTGTGCTCGTTGGGTAGGGGTTTTATTTGCGAAAATTTTAATTTTTTCATCCAGTATATTGCCTCTATTCTGAAGAATTTCTTTGGGTTCTGCTGCTGACTTAAAGTATACCTTTAGGGCGCGGCTAAAACCCGGATTGTGTTTTCCGAGTCTCATAACTTTTATGGTCTGCAGCTCAGTTTTCATTACAGATTTTAGTATCTTAATACATTCCCCATTATCGTATGCCTGTCTTTTTTCAAAGTCCTTTTGCTCAATTTCTATGATACCGGTAATTATGACATTTTTCTCTTTCTGTGCGTTCTCGAATCTCCTGAAGAAGACTTTCTTCCGATTTAACCATATTAGTTGAAGTATGTGGAACAGTTTCCCTTTTTAACTGGTTGAGATCATTTTGCAAGCTTTTAATCTTGTCATCAGTCTCAACGCTTTTGCTTTTTAAGTCAGCAACTTCAGAGATAATTTTTGTGTGTGTGTGGCTTGAACGTTGTCTACTTTTGACTTGATTTGGGATATGTCCTCAAGTAAAGTGGCAAAACTTTCGGTTTGAGATTTAACGAAAGTTTCGAACAAACTTTTTATCTCCCTACTAAACTTAACCAATTCGTTACGGTAATCACAATCTGTCCATAGCTGTTTGCGCTTGCGCTGTGTTACGTTTAGGTCTGCAACAGCTTTTAATTTTGTTAAGTCAGGTTGAGATCCGCTGCTCTTCTGTGGAGACATTATTAGACTCATGCTAGACGATTATTTTTCGTTCCGCTTATATTTATGAGTTAATAACGTGTAGTGTTGCTTAACACAGCAACATATTCAAACTACTTAGCGTGACAAATAGGTTTTCTTGTTAAGTTGTGTATTTTTGTTAATAATCGTTTGCTTGCCTTTTAAGAAAATTACGTTACGTACATCGAACACATTTGTATAAATATTGTAATGTAGTTATACTATTATCATGAATCGACATCGAACATTTACCATCTAGCAAGCGTTGGCATAAGCCGGAGATATTGTTGCGTCGTAGTATATTCAAAAATAATTAAGTCATGGCCCCATTATACCCAGTAGAAATATTACTCAATAATCGTCTAGGAAAAGATGTCCAAAGAATGTTTTATCCTTTCAACTTTCTGCTGACTCTATTGTTTTCTTCCAAATACCGTATACGAGATAATTATATCACTCCAAGTGAAAAGAAATCCTTCCTATTACGATTCCTTTGTGTTTGCTTTATAGTTGTAGCGACTACTTACCGAGTATATCGGCAAGATATCCATCGTTTTATCCATGACGGCAATGTTCTTGTGGTGTTATTTCTTTCATTTTTCTTACCCACCTCCCGTGGTTTTGGTTTTGTAATAACATTTCTTCTTAATATCGTTTATAGCCACAACAACGTCATGATCATTGTGCTGATCCAGATTGTTCATAAGAACATACATTTTAGTAAAAGTGTTCGTAGCTTTATTTTATGGAATTGGATCTTGGTGTCAACTGTTATGTGCCTTTCTGTGTTTGCTTTTATTATATTTTATATAACGTCTCATTACTTTGACGTACTGAACTGTTTTGTAGAGGTAATTTTTATGAGTTTTGAGATTGATTACATTTATGCTGTTCGGGTTCTTATATTGTTCATAAACTATCTCGATGGATGGATTGAAAATGTCCACATGATGAATGGAGCACAGGAAAATGAAAAATATTTTAAGAAGTTGTTTCAAACATATCAAAATATATTGAAAGCTTTTGATGAGTATAAGAGAGTATCCCAAGTATTGGTAAGTTTAACAAAAAGTGGCAAAATTGTCACAAAATTAAAAGGCCGTACATGAAATTTGGTCCGCACGAAATATGGTCCATTTCGTAGATTAACTAGGTTTTACAGATTTACTTCTACAGTTAAAGTTTTACTGTAAAAGAACGTATGAAAAATCATATAAATCAGCGAAAAATGTATACGGCCTCATAAATTATTATTCAATGCTTCAAAAGGTGAGGCATTTAAATAAAGAGCTTTTACTAAACATCTATGTATATTATAGAAGTCTAACTCGTGTAATTTTTTTTCAGGTATTACTTCGAACGTTCAATGCATTCTGTCGCAATTTATGTTTTTTTGAACTTGTGCTACAAACGATCAAAATGGAAGTTCGATCACACGGCGAAGTATGAGTTACTTATACGTTTATTACAGGAACGATAGCCGTCACAGCAAACTAGTTTTTGAGAGAGGGTGGATTGTCGAGCTTAGCGTCCTCCCTAGCTGGAAGACGTTTATGCTTAATGAATTGCAATATAGGCTATTTTACCATTGTTCTGCTCCTTAGCGCGTATATGGCAGTCTAAATTAAATCTGCCCAAAAAATGGTTATCTATAAGTTACTTTTTTTTAGGGCTCCGCCTCGAGTTTAGCCATTTGCATAATGTCAATGTCAGGGATAGTTAAGGACTTTCTACAAATAACCTTACATTGTGTTTATTGCGAGAAATTCAATATCGCTGTGGAAAAAGCTGGGATGGCTTGCATACAGCGTATCAAGAATACGAGCTATACAAGTAAGCATAAAACTGCTGTCCTCTTCAATACAATACAATTTAGCATACGTGCAGTTTTTAGTCCAAAAGTTGACAAGAATGCCGTTTTTGTGTCAATTAAAAAGAAAAAATATTAACTTACTTTATACACACAGAACATGGACTGTATTTTCCTAAAAGGAAGTCAAATTTTAAATCATTTGATATAAGAACTTTCCTTACAGAACATGAAGAACGACTTTGCAAGAACGTTTTAAGAGAAAATAGAAAGTTCACAAAGATGACCGCGTGTGGCTTGTTCTATGTAGATGCTGCGCTACCAATGTGTTTGATGGGAATTTTTACTAATTACGCCGTAATACTATTACAGTTTGCTTTTCTGTAAAATATGCATTTAGCATATACTGGCTGACTTGTAAAATATTCATTAGTGATTGTGGTCCTTAATTTTATGTGTGTCATTAAAGTTATTAAATCACCCACCATCCACAGTCTATCGCCCTATGGTGATGACGCTGTCAATACGTACATGTACTACATTAATAATCGGTTCTATGCGTTTGTCTCTCTACTAAATACTCTTTGACTAAATACAATATACGGACAAAATATACGACTATTCACATTATTTATTATGTCCTTTATTTATTCTTTATACCTATTAAATACATTTTTAATAAGGATAAATTTTATTTTTTAATGAATAAATTATAAAAGTTACACTACAAAAAACATTTAAAAATATAAAAAATAGTGGTCGGCTGGTATCGGTGGCAGAATCTAAGCTACCGGTGGTTAGGGCTCCAGAGACAGGAACCACCTCACGATGCAAGCCGTATCGAGGAATACCACCTGTCCACTGGCTGATACGACAATCGGTACAATGACAGCCGAGTTCACACACATTCCCGGCCATGGACCGGGTTTTGGTAATAAGAGCGGGAAGTGTGAGAATTTTACTTCATCATAACCATCTCGGAGGTCACTTACTTCTCAAAGGACCGATCGGAAACCCTCTCAGTGCAACGCCTGTTATCTCTGGGCCTAAAAGGACCCCCCGAAACCAAACTCTGCAAGTGTGCGCGGCAGCACGTAACCACTGTGCTTCCTCTCCCCTGAGGGCACACAGTGGGTCGACTGACTCCCCACGTTTAGCGCCCGTAATCCCAAACTGTCGAGGCGGTTGCCTCCCAAACACCTTCTTCTCCGATCGGGATCAGCCGCTCAGGGAATACTGCTTAGCCTCCTGGCACTTATACAGGAAAAGTTTTTATCCAGTGCGCAAATTGTAACCATGAATTCAGCATATCATTGTAGTCCTGTAGTAGATACACAAAAAAAAAAAATCAGCTGTTCCATACATTTTGACCGCCTAGGTATTGCACTTTTCTATGAAACAGCAGATTTTTTTTTGCATAACCGGCGAAAAATTTCTGCTCTCTAGAATGACCTGCTGAATTCATGGTTACAATTTGCGCACTGGATAAAAACTTACCCTGTATAGAGTAATTAATCTGTGATCGTAAAAAAATGGATATTGCTAACTGTTTTACTAAAATTGGTGGTGTACTTACTTTGCGATCAATGCATTACTTAAACGTGATCGACAACCATGTCATCTGCCAAGAGACGGAATAAATTGGGTGATACATTTTGTGTCTAAATTGAAAGATCATGGCCCCACAAACCAGCAGATATTACTCAAAAATTATCTAGAAAAATGTGTCCAAAGAAAGTTTTATTTATCCTTTCAACATTCTGCTGACTCAATTAGTTTTTTCAAAATACCGCGTTTAGGCGATTAATGTTGTGTTAGGTAGAGTAGACTACGAGTATAAATGAACACACGTGTTGATGTAATCTGCGTTTAATTGCGACTGTTTTAATCCATACACGGCGGGCGCAGCCGTCTCTACACACCTACATACATAGATAGAAATTAACACCGTACACGCGTGTTATATTACTAAATTATTCCAACCAAAAAAAGTTTATTAAATAGTTTTTTTTAAATTTCAAATTATGAACTCTTTGTTAGTCCAGATGTGAAATGAATTCATTTGTCATTTGTTTTAAAAGTGTGTCCTGCGTCGCAATGACTAGAGAAAATTCTTGCTCAATGATGTAGGTATTACGGCTTTCGTTGCGGTCTTACTCAACAAAAAAATTATGATAGACTACGATTAGCATTTCATGGCGAAGCTTCATCCTGTGCCACCGTTTACAACTGGTTTAATGAGATTAAACGTGGGCAAAGCATACTCACTGATGATTTGCGGCACCGACGGCCTTCTACGGCGACTACTGAAAACAACGTGAGTGTTGCGCGGCTAATGATAGATGATGATAGAACGGTGACATAACAGATTCGGGTAGCTTTAGGCATTGGTACGAGTCAAACAGTACAAAATTCTTACATTAACATTTAGGCGTCCGAAAGCATTGTTCTAGATGAATACCCCAAAATGTGACGGAAGATTAAAAACACCGTCGTTTAAATTTGTGCCGCTCATTGCTTGAAAAGTATGACGGAGGTGACTCGAACGTCATCTACAAGCTACATTGTTACGAACCCAAAAGCTAAACGACAATCTGCGCAATGGATGTTTAAGATGATTTCCTCATTCTTTGAACGGACGGGTAATTTCGCAACAATTGTCCTAGCAGATAAAAGCACTTAGTGAGTCATCCTACTTACATTCCCGACCTCTCTTCACTTTTATTTATTTCCAAAAATAAAAGTTGAACTCAGAGGGATTCGTTTCATAAACCCGGAAGACATGAACGGACAACTTCGAAAAGCAACAAAAATATTAACCGGCAGGCAACCATTCCGTTTTTTTATTTTCTTAAAACTTTCAATGTGACCCACGTACATCTTAAATGCTGGATTAAAAATGTGCTGTTAAAAATTGTGGACCTGTAGCTTGGCAACTTTTTATCGGTTCTTAAAAAAAATCGGCATTTTCATAGAAAAGTGCAAAACCCACGCGGTCATAATGTTTATGAAAGGCATTTTTTTTAAATAACCAACAAAATTTTCTATGCACCCTGCGTAGAAATCATCCCTATATTTAATTCCTTCGTTCCTATATCCATTATGTCCGTTTTGGAACGCAGCGTTCCTATCCTGTTTTAGCCTACCTAACCTAGAATGCTGTTTTTTTTTTTTTGGGTGGGGAATCATCAAATGACTTCTCCTGCTGAGTAGAGCAGGAGGGCGTGTCAGACTTTTACTGACTAAAACCCACCCGTGTTCCCCCAGTAGCCCGTATGCCAGGGGCTGTGGTATCTCTTTCGAACAAACCCGCACCCCTGGCAGGCATCGGCCCTTGCGGACCCCACCAGTGGTTGCTGACATCTTTGACGGCGCGCGTGTGGAACACAACGCGCCGTCCCGTCTACCACTTTTCGGACGCAGGGGATAGGGAGAGCGGCTGACGCTATACCGACATTCCTCTTCCCCTGCGGCCCCACCACGTCCGCCATCAAACGGTGGCGGCCCCGTCCAGGCCACGGAAGGGAAGAGCGCTGCTCAGAAGCACCGGCACTCCTCCTCTACCGCAGCCCGTAACCCTCAGCCGCGATGCCCCCCATTCGACATCGCGGCCCACCTCAGTTGCAGTGCACCTCACCGCAACCTACTTTTTGGCCGCTACGTCAGAGGCTTGAAGGCAAAAGCCCTGACGAGCGGCCCCACCTTTGGGTTCCTCTTGGCTTCACCGTGGCTGGAATCCACGGTTACTGAGCCCCCCCGCAGTGACAATGCGGGAACCCACTCGGGGGGGTAGAATGCTGTGTTCTGTCGCTCTTTGGAAAAATCTAAGGCGAAACTTTTGCGACTAGGCAAGCGTGGAAGGTCAGTAAAACTGGTCAAGTTCGAGTCGGACTCGGTTGGTTCATCCGTGCGCGAGTCCGACTCGAACTCGTACAAAGTTAACTAGTCGCGGTTAGTTTACCAAATACAAATAAGTTTATAATCAAAATCGCAAAAAGTTATTATTTTGGGATGTAACAACTTTACGGTTTTCGATGTTTTCCTTTACTTGTGCTACATGGAATTGTTTCTTGCTTTTCATGATTCTAGGTCAACGGTAAGTCTTTAGGTATTCTATTCCCTTGCAGGCGTCAAAATATGCGCCATTAACAGCCTTGTTTTTAGATTGCGTTGATTTGAAGTTTGATTATTTTATTGCTCAAGGGTTACCAGACCTGAGTATTTGATATTAATTTCAGCTTGCTACGCATTCCTGAGAAAAAGGGTGTAGACAGACGGACAACAAAGTGATCCTGTAAGGGTTCTGTTTTTGCCGATTGAGGTAAGGAACACTAAAAATAATGACGAGTAAGGGGGTAGGCGCGAGCTGCTCGAAATATTTACACAATCGTGTAAATATTTCAATATTTACGCTTCCCACCGATATGTCGTGGCAAACATTAATGTAGACGGAACTTTAATATACTAGAAGATGTTTTCAGTTCAACTAAGAGTACCACTATATGTATATTATTACAAACAACAATTTTAACGACATGGAACAGGACACTGAATATAGAACGCCACTTTATTAAGTATTAGTTAGCTAATCCGATAGTGGATTAGGCGATTAACATTCATTTTCGTCATCAATTAACATCTAACTTCAGACTGTTTTAGACATGGTTTCTTATTTCAAACATAGTTCATCAACAATCAATGCTGTTGTTATTGAGCAGAATGCAGCTTTGGCTTCATATAACAATAAATTACTTCATAACGTGATTGAAAATAAATTACAATCAGTACTAAGGCCGTTGAATTTAATGCAAAGTCTTTTCATCTGCGCGAAGTATTCTATTTGCGACAGCATTATCACTGCTAATAGTAATGTTTACAACTTTTTGAGAATATTTTGCACAGTCATATTTCGTTGTGTCTGTTTGTATTATTTGATCGGTACGATTATTTTGTTGCATAACGAATTTTGGGGACCCTACAGTTTATTCTTCTGCTTCAGCATTTTTCTTGACTTCATCATGTACTTAATCGGTGATTTAATCAACTGTTTCTCGAACATCACGCAGAGTCGCTATAATATCTTAATGGCCTTGAAAATCCAACACGTGCTCAGCGTCCTACAAATAAAAAACAAAGAAGTCAGAGGCTTCATTGTCTGTAACTGGATCTACGTTATCATCCTTAATATTTTTAGTATCAGTTTTGTAATTTGTTACTATTTTACTATGGCGGAAAAAAATGTTTCCGACATGACTTCTGCTTACGCCAGCATTGCTTACGATATTAACGTAGTTTATGCAATGGCACTATTAAAGTTACTAAAGAAAATGCTTTGTCTGTGGAGTGAAAAAGTTCTAATGACAATAAATTGTGAAGACTCAGAAACAGAGGAATACTGGAGCATAATATTGGATGTATACCTAAATATACTGGACATTTATAAGATCATTGAGACAACGTTTCGACACATGGTAAGTTTATTTTTGAATGGAGACATGAAGACAACACGAATAGGTAATGCAAACATGTTTAATCTTTTTTCGTGCTACTATTTTCAACTTTTCATCTCAATATGTAATAGAGTGAACTTTTATTTAGCCTGAGTAACTGCGTTTCTATGGTAGCAAGGAATATTTTCGATATTTGTTTTTCCTTTTATTTGCAGATTCTTTTTTATACGATATTCAGTGTATATCTTAGTTTGCGGAACTTAGCTGTTATGTTAGTATTGAAAAACTTAATAAAAATCACTGGTCATAATCGCGTAAGTACCAACACAATTCCATAATATACTTCTGATGACAATCTTTTTCATTTTGACAATTTTACAATATCAATTGTTAGTTATATTAAAATCCGTGTTGATTGCTTCAACTGTCACCAAATCCGGTAGTATAAGGGTTGAGCTATATTAATCAGAATTATATCTTTCAGTCGCTGATTCTTCCTGTTGTATCTTATACCTGGAACTTAAAAAATATCATCATTCTTACTTGCTTGAGCGTCGAATGTGAGACGTTCTATATAGCCATGAGAGATGTTCAGAGTACCTGTGTAATACTCTTGAAATCAAGAAACAGTTCTGGTACGAAACCTTCATAGTATTGCTTTAATATTTACTGCAATACGATTCAATGCAAAATTAGAAAAAAAAATATTTTTGTTGTTCACAGATTCAACAGAAAGTGTTTGCAAGAACGTGCAACGTATACAGAAGGCATCATTCAAGAAGATAAGCTTATGCGGTTTGTTCATCATAGACGCCAAGCTACCTCTTCAGTTTTCAAGCTTTATTATTTCTTATTTTATAATTTTTTTACAATTTGCTTATCTGTAATATCGATACCTGCAGAAATTGTGCTGTTTTTATTTATTATCGTTATTAAAGTTCCGCAGTGACAAAATGAACTATAATTTCTACAATTTCGGCGTTCTCTCAAATCTTCTGCTCGTAAATCTCATGCGGTAATGCAGTAAGCATTCGATTAACTCATGTTCAATAAAATGGCGACAATCTTAGGGTCTATTTTTTTTTTTGGAGGGTGGGAAATAATCAAATAACTTCTCCCGCTCTGGGTGGAGCAGGAGGGCGTGTCAGACTTTTACTGACTGAAACCCACCCGCGTTCCCTCAGTAGCCCGTATGCCAGGGGCTGCGGTATCTCTGTCGAACAAACCCGCACCCCTGGCAGGCATCGGCCCTTGCGGGCCCCGTCCCTCTGTGCTGACATTTCTTTGAGGCGCGCGTGGAACACAACGCGCCGTCGACTTGGGCTTGGTCCTTACCGGACAGCGAGCTACCCATTACTTGCCGTCCGCAAGCTCATGCCTACGGTGGCCGGAAGTCGGCCTGGGATTCCCGACGCCCAGGGCGTCGCCGTATCCTGCGGCGGCTAGGGTCGCGAGGGCGCATAGACTGCCTCTCCCTCACGTGCGCCGCCTCCCTCTTCGCGAGAATTATTGCTTCGCTGAAGGAGGTGACGGCTACCATTGCACTCTCACTCCGTACCATGGCCTGGACCAGGGCCGGACGCGAGAGATCGCCGCCGCCGATCGCCCCCACGAGGACAAGGTGGTGCTCTGCCCAAGCCGGGCAGACCACCACCGTGTGCTCCACCGTGTCCTCAGGGCGATCTTCGCAGTGGAAACACCCGGGCGTTTCTTCCCGCCTTATCCGAAACAGTAACCTCCCGAAACACCCGTGTCCGGTTGTTGGAGGACCTGCGTCAAGCGGAAGGTGAGGACGCCATGCCGCCTCTCAAGCCACTCCTCAAAGAGGGGACTTACCGCCGCAATCGTGGCGTGCCCAGCACTGGGTTGCGACAATTGCACTCTCCATGTCGCCATGAGATCCTGCCGGAGCTCTGTCCGCTGTGCCGTGATTTCCCGCGGCAGTGAAGTTACGCCCCGGCATTTGACCTCCTCGCGCCACTGCCACACGTGCGCGAAGACCTTTGCCTCCAGATCCCATGGCGGTAATCCGGCAAACAAGCCGGCATTTGGTTAAGAATTCCAAATTAAATTTTATTTTAATTTTAAGCTTGTCTATTTGTGTGTTCGAATGTAATAATTCATTTGTTTTCGCGCCATTAAATTTTGCTTTGACATCTTTCTGTGCTCAATATGGAAAACATAAAATATCGCATTATTTTCGAATACGAATTCCCTAGTTGTCAATGAGGAATTGAAAGTGATCGTGGAAGCGGATCCATCGCAAACCACGGCAGAGTTAGCTGCAGGCTTCGGTGTGAGTGATAAAATCATTTTGAATCATTTGAAACAAATTGGAAAAGTGAAAAAGCTTGAAAAATGGGTACCGCATGAACCAAGTGAAGCAAACCAACAAACACGCGTCGACTGCTGCATCACGTTACTCAACCGTCACAATAATAAGGAGATTTTGAATCGTATCATTACTTGTGATGAAAAATGAATCCTATACGATAATCGGAAATGCTCATCACAGTGGTTAAATCCAGAACCGGCTAAAGCCCCAAGCGAAAGTTGACTCAAAAAAAGGTACTGGTTAGTGTCTGGTGGACCAGCGTTGGTGTCATCCACTACAGCTTCCTAAAATCTGGTCAGTCGATTACGGCAGATCTGTATTGCTGACAATTGGAAACCATGATGGAAAAGCTAGCCCCTAAATAGGCCGAGATTGGTCAACCGCTCCAGCCCACTACTGCTTCAGGACAACGCTAGACCACACACTGCACAACAGACGGTGGCGAAACTAGAGGAGCTAGGATTTGAATGTCTCCGTCACCCACCATATTCCCCGGACCTTGCTCCAACCGATTACCACTTTTTGCGGAATTTGGATAATTTCTTAATTGGAAAAAAATCAATTCAGATGAGGCACTCCTAAACACCTTCAAAGATTTTGTTGATTCTCGCTCCCGCAATTTTTTCAGGAAAGGAATCAATGAACTCCCTATAAAATGGCAAAAGTGCATAGATCACAATGGTACCTACTTTGATTGATTAAATAAAAAAATAAATAAAAGTTTTGCTTTTTCACATATAAAAATCAATTTCATATATACCTAATACTATACTTCTCAAAGTCAATAATATTAAAAGGAATGTGTAAGGAATATTTAATTATATGATTGTTACAATTTGATTATTTTATTATAATAACCATCAAATGTCAAAGAGAGTTTTTAAAAACAACATTCAGTATGCAAAAATTGGAGCAGGTCAATCCCAAGCTTTTTTGTCCTCAATATAATCTTTAACGGTATAAAAGTTTTCAGGTACAACTTACGTTTAACGAATGATTTAAATTTATTGAGACTACTTGGAAGTTTATTATAAAAGCGTATATGAGCATTAAAAAAAACTAAAACTAAAAATACTGTGAAGGCACACTCATTACATTAATCTCCTTAAATTTCTCTCTGAGAGATTGTCTCGGTCTCAATTTATAAATCGATCGAACAGCTGTTTTCTGCAAGACAAAGATAGTCTGAATGTCGGCGGCAATTCCCCACAACGGAATTCCATACGACACTACACTATGAAAATAGCTAAAGCACACTTGGTTGTCTCTATATCAGTTAAAATACGAATTTTCCCAACAGCGTATGCTGCAGAGCTTAGGTTTTTGGATAAATCCATAAATATAAAAGGAGAAACTGGCTGACTGACATATCAACGCACAGCCGAAACTACCCAGTAGTTTATTACTAGGAACGTGAAATTTTGCACACGGCTTCCTTTTATCATATAGGGGTTAAGAAGGGTTTTTTGGAAATACGACCTTTAAGGGGTGAAAAGGGGGGATTTTGTTTGTATGAAAAATCTTATTCCTTGAGGTAATGAACTTGAAACTTGGTAAAAATACTTATCTAAGCAAAAAGTCTAAAGTTGGTTATTTATTGTTTTTCTAAAGGGGGATTGGGGGGTGTCAAAGTTTGTATGGAAATTTTTTACCGCGCTGTCTGATTAACTCGAAACTCAGTATTTATACCTAAAACCAAAAATAAAGAATAACGTGTATCAGGGTTTTTCGAAAATCTACCCCTGAAGGGGTAAAAAGGGTAGTTAATTTTACAAGGGATGATTTTACTGCGTGTCTTGATTAACTCGAAAATTGGTATAAACAACCTATGAGTCAAATAATGTAAAACAAGACTTTAATTTTTTTTACCCCTTTGAGGGTGAAAAGGGGGATACAGTTTGTATGAAAGATCTTATTCGTTTGGTTAAGAAAACGTGGCATAAATTTATCTGGGTTTATATTACAGATGGAATCATACATTTTTCAAAACTGACTTGAAAGTGTAGAAAGGGCATTAAAAAAAACAAATAGATTATAACCTAGACACATATATAGGATACTTCTCATCCCGGTAGTACGTACCCGCGGGTTAATTTCCGACTTTAACGCCGGCGAAGCCGCGGGCAGAAGCTAGTTTATCTATATATGGGACCCACTGAAGCTTGGCATCCAAAGTTAAGCCCAAGAATACTGTGCTATCTTCAGGATTCAATTCTTCATCCTTTATCAACAAGTTTTCGCCTGCCTAACCTGTCTTAATAATCATTATTGATGATCTTATAGTGCGAGCTCCCAGAGCTTTCCGAGATAACTTATTTTCACAAAGATGAAACCTTAGGTTCTGAGTAGTAGCCTCAAGTACTTATAATACCTGCGTGTTTGTGGAGTTTTCTCAGTGACACCTGGGCAAGTACTAGGCGAGTAAGTTACCTAAAATTAAGTGTTACTTTACTTATTTTCACATGGCTGATTTTTATATATAAAGGGTGTCCAGCGGGAAATTTTCAAGTTTAAACTCAAACTACTTAAAAACAAAAAAAACTAGCTAAACAGGAGGGGTAATTTTCGATGCGTGTGACTTGCGGATTTGTCAGTCGCAATGAGTCACTGGCCGGGAGCGCACCGTGCGTTTGCGGTCGAGCATTATCTATAGTGCGGAGAATCACTAGTTCGTGCGCGTCGGGCTTTTTGTAATCACTTCAATATTCGACGACTTAGGGCATTAAAAAAAAACAAATAGATTATAACCTAGACACATATAAGAGAGAAGTATCCTGGCTAGTTTCGGACCGAGCAGGAAAATAATCTGGTCGTGGGTGCAAAAGATTAAGCAAGAAGGCACAACGCTCAATAGACCTATTCCTGGTCCATCAACGTCAGCAGTGGCGCCAGAACATGTGGCTCAAGTCCGACATGAAATTATGCGAAATCTACGTAAATCAATAAGAAAGATTGCGGCCTGCACTGGAATAAAAAAGCCTGCTCGGTCCATCACTAAGTCGTCGAATATTGAAGTGATTACAAAAAGCCCGACGCGCACGAACTAGTGATTCTCCGCACTATAGATATTGCTCGACCGCAAACGCACGGTGCGCTCCCGGCCAGTGACTCATTGCGACTGACAAATCCGGAAGTCACACGCATCCAACTTTATCCCTCCTATTTAGCTAGTTTATTTTGTTTTTGAGTAATTTGAGTTTAAACTTGAAAATTTCCCGCTGGACACCCTTTATATTGTAGAACTAATATCAAAATAATTTCAAAAGACTGGTCGAAATGGAGGAGCCTGGGGGAGGCCTATGTCCAGCAGTGGACGTCTTTCGGCTGAAATGATGAATATCAAAAGTATCAGACGCTTTCCATGGGCCGGAACTGTTGCCAGACACTTTAAAGCTCTACTAAAAATATATGAACCATTTTGACAGCCGATCACGTACTCAACTCGTGATGCCGCTCATTCCACAGGACGCCATCACGTATTATTCTATAGTAGCGCGGTATTATTATAGTTATATTGTATGTGCGTTTTTTTTTTCATTTTTGCATAGGTATAGTTATTCAAAGCGTTTTAGAGCGAGTGCGACATCCATGGTAACTCGGTTTCCCTTCTTAAACTAACAATCTGTTTCAGTATATTGTGTATGTGTATACGCCATGTATAAATATTCATATATAAGTAGTTTTTACATCGTTTTAAATAACACAGGATAAGTTTTTTACCAGTGCGCAACGGCAAAATTGTTCATATATTTTTTGTAGAGCTTTAAAAACTTTTTATATTACTTCAGAGTAATGTTCTAACGTACAATACGTTTATAAAAATTAGCCATGTGAAAATAAGTAAAGTAACACTTAATTTTAGGTAACTTTCTCACCTCGTACCTGCCCAGGTGTCACTGAGCGAATTCCACAAACACGCAGGTATTATAAGTACCAGGCCACTACTCAGAACCTAGGTTTCGTCTTTGTAAAAATAAGTTATGTCAGAAAGCTCTGGAATCTTGCACTATTGGTTAAAAGTTCTAAGTTCCATAGAAGGAATTATAATTTCTGGGAGCATGCTCTTGGAGTGAAAATCTACAAGCCAATTTAAAAAATTTGTTTCCCAGAAATGGTCGTGCTTCTTAATGATCGCAGTTTTCAATGGAACATTTGGCCCAGTCCACACAGCAAACAAACAAATATCTTATTAGGTATAATGGAACTGCCATTGAGCTTGGTAATACCAATTGTGATTTGTGTTCAAAATTGTTGTCCCTTCTTTATCAACTTTCCAATTTTTTTTCAAATTTCCAAAGACGAACCTATTTTTAAGTGACAATGACTTCCCGGATTTAAGGACAACATACTCATCTGGAAACATTTCGGATTGAGCTACGCGTAGTATAAGAGACAAGGCCTTTCCAAGTTCTCCAGCAGAAAGTGAACCTGTTGTTTTAGAAGTATTATTTTCTAAATTACGAAATCAATAAAATTTCAGACATTGGTTCCCGAAGTAGAAAAAAATATTGCTATGATTCCGATTCAACAAATTAAATACGAAAGAAAGCACTAGTTGAAATCTGGTTTTCGGACTTGCATCCAGAAGATCAGGATTTGTTTGCACTCGGTAGATCAGAATTAATTCTCCAGTACTTCAGATGATAGACAAATTGCCCTTCTAGTTATTGAAGGAAGCAAAACGTGGATGCTGTAGTAATGAGTAATTGAAAGGTTACGAAAGCTCTCCCCTATATTATTATCTATATTAGCTGAATCTCTTCTTAAAGAAAATTTCAATAAGACAATTCTAAGTTTTGAATTCAAACCCACAATTATTGCCACAATTAAAACAGCATTTAGGTCCTAACATAAAAAAAAAAACATTAAAGACTTATGGGCGACTTTTGTTTAAGTTCTTCGATTTCACTGACACAATTGCCACAATTGCCACTATCTTAACAGGTATATTTTAATCAATGTTTAGACTGCGGTACGTTTCCTTGTTTAATGAAACATAGCAATGAACTTGATCACTTCGTTGTGTCAGCGCACAAGCCCACAACAACACGCAGGTACGGACTTTAACTTGTTGTTAAGCATGGATTTACAAGCTGTCAATAATAATGCCCAAAGTGCAACGCACCCCACCGAAGCCTCCCAAACTAGGACAATCTCAGTCGGTTCCTGGTATTGCCTCGGCTTCCAGTAGCCGTGAAGACAACAGGAATGTTACCCTTACAAATAGGCGACAATGTTGATACATTGTCCTCAATAGGGCTCGCCCAATGAACTGGTGATGCATTCCTTTTCCTCTTGCGCATGCAGCAAATTAAAGGAAGAACTTATGCAACTATTGAACTCATGGAAGACTGACTACGACCGTAGGTTGTCTACGTGGAAATCTCAGCATGCTGCAATCCTCTCTATGCTGGTGCTCAATGTAAATGACCTTAAAAACCTGTGCGCTGGAATTAAAAACTCCGCTGCTGAGCTACAAATTAGCATGAACACCTTTAATATGAATCTCGAGAAAACAAAAGTCACGAGGCCGGTACAAGACAAATAATACGAGGAACTCCCAGAGCGTGCCTCTCGTTCTGGCCTAGTTACTACTAAGAGCTCCATGAGATTACCGCCAAATGAAAGGGAGAGCCTTGTAACTATGGCTTCTGTAGAAGAGAAAGCCGTGGATCAAGAAACTGGTCACTGACTGGTCAGCAGAACCAGCGAGATATAGGCTCACCGACCAATCCAGTGACGGCAGTCGCCCGGCGACGGCAAATGCCCAAGCCTCAAGTCCTTTTGCCAGTGTCTGCTGCTCCTGCGGTTGCTACTGCGAAT
This sequence comes from Polymixis flavicincta, assembly GCA_949987655.1. NCBI lineage: Eukaryota > Metazoa > Arthropoda > Insecta > Lepidoptera > Noctuidae > Polymixis > Polymixis flavicincta. The sequence goes on along the minus strand of OX465188.1, from coordinate 21,800,239 downwards.
TTTTCTATAGGTGACAAGGTCTTAAACGGGCAGACGAATGATGATGGTTGAGTTGAAGTTCGACACAGGTATTCACGTCGTTCACTTGGTAATGTTATGCGGGAGACAGCTGCGCCTGACCACTAAGTTAGAGGTTTCTGAACGATGGAGATACTTGCACCTTTTCTACGTGAAGGAGGGCACCACTGATAGCCAGGTGAGTGAGCACCTTCTTACCATCTGCGGAACGGATGTCGAAGTCGATGTAGAATTGCTTAAATCCCGTGGCAACTTGCATCTTTTAAGTTTGGGGCAAAGCTAACAGGACAAGTATCTGTGGTTCAAAATTGGGCAGAGGATATTTGTGTAAAATCGTGGTGCAACAACTTTCGTGCCCAAAGTAGTGAACAATTATCCCACAGACATTCTTGCCACCAGTTCGCCCATCCTCAGTAATCGTAAAAACTGCGTACGTGTATTTTACCAAAACGTTCCTGGCCTCAAAACGAAATTACCTACATGGAGATCAAGCTTGTTATAATCTGAGAATGACTTAGTGGCCGTCACAGAAACTAACCGAGATAACTCAGTGGAAGACTCGAAATTGACAGACGGAGATTGGCGCATCCTACAATTTTCCACGGACGATACAAGTACATATTTTAAGACATGGGTAGCTCGCTGTCCAGTAAGGACCAAGCCTAAGTCGACGGCGCGTTGTGTTCCACCTCAAAGAGATGTCAGCACAAAAAATGATGGGGCCCGCAAGGGCCGATGCCTGCCAGGGGTGCGGTTTTGTTCGAAAGAGATACCACAGCCCCTGGCATACGGGCTACTGAAGGAACACGGGTGGGTTTTAGTCAGTAAAAGTCTGACACGCCCTCCTGCTCCACCCAGAGCGGGAGAAGTTATTTGATGATTTCCCACCCAAAAAAAAAAAAAAAAAAAAGACTAGCTACTTTCTTATAAATCGCTGTGAAGAGATAAGAGTTTTTAAAACATTTCTATTGAATACATTGGTATAAGCAATAAACCTTTCTCCCCCGTCTTGAGGTGGCCCGCAGAGGCGGGCCAAAACTAGCCAGGGATCGCGGAAGTCGCATCTGATCTCGTGATCCCCAGTGCAAGTGTGGGTCGGAAACACCGGGGTGGCTTTAGTCAGTAGAGAGTCTGACAGACCCCTCTGCTCACCCCAGGGAAGAATTCATCCATGAAGATTTCCCCCTATACAAAAAATATATTTCCCTTACTGCCTCATCTCAATTTCCACCCTGTTCCATTATTCAGAGCGGACATAAAATCAAGAAAAGGCTATTGGAATTCTTGTACTAAATCTTAATACGTGCCTAAAGGTTTATATTTAATTCCTATTAGAGCCCGGCTTTCACCAGCTTCCATACATTTCGTGGCATGACATGATCCTTTAATATAAGTTAATTAAAAAGAAAATAGCTGAAAAGATTTTCTACAACATGAAAGGAAACATGGAACACCTAGTTTCGAAAAATAAAACATACAGACGAATTGAAAACCTCGTTGTAGTTGGTAAAAAAAGTAATTTAGTTCACAAAATAATAGGGCTTTGTTGAATGCAATATTAAAATGGTTTTGAAGCATTGCAGAGTTCGGCTAGTAAATAAAATATTTTTTTACTGTTTACGTTCCTTACATTAAATGTCACTGAACGTCTTTATGTAAATATTTCAACCAAATTAAAATTCTATCGATTGACAAACGCACATTCCAATTAAGATTCAACTGCGCTCCGAAGCAGTCATGTCTTCATATTCTTCTTGTGTGTCTCCAGCTGACGGAGATGATCGAGAATTAAAAGAAAACGACTTTATTCTTGAAACAGAATCGACCGCGACCGTTGATGATAATGCCTCATCACCTGACAACATACTCGGAAAAGACTTGCAATCCGTATTAAAGCCAATAAATATGATGCAAGCTAGTTTCTTCTGTGCTAAGTACAAGATTCGGAACAACATGATCACGACCAATAGTGTTTTCTACAACATCGTTTCTGTTTTTGTCTTATTTATAGCAACGTGTGGCAGCTATTATTGCACATTTGGCTCCACATTCTCAGACGATGTTAATGGTTTCAAATATATCCAACATTTAGCTAAAATTTATGTTTTTTTTGTACTTTTCTTGGGTACTCTTTTGAACTGCTGTAACAATATTATTCAGAAGTGCAACAATGTGCTATTTGTCATCAAAATCCAGACAATCTATATGAACCTTAAAATCAACAAAATTTTGAGACGTTTCATAGTTCCCAACTGGATTTCTGTTTTAGTATTGTGTTTTTATCATATTGCTTGGATGTTCTTTTCTTACTTCGTTATTGATTTTTTGGGTTTTGGCTTAACTATAACCAATCAAATTTGGTTTACTATCGATATTAACATTTTGTACGCTACAAGAATCATGAAGCTATTGACGAAGCCTCTTAAATGTTGGGTGAAAAATGCTAAAATGGCAGAATGTGTTTATAACTCAGAAAATGAAGGTTATTGGAATAAAATGCTTGACGTTTATATGGAAATCTTAGAATCCTATAAAATATTTGCGAAGACTTTTAATCAACTGGTAAGTGTATCATATTTTACCTTAAATGTAACCATCGATAATAATCAAAAGTAAGCCTCTTTTTCTTTTTTCATTAATGTACCCTACTCCTTGTTTCAGATTATGTTCTATATCATAGTTACAACCTCAAAATCTTTGATTTCCATAGTGATCCGAATAGAGATGAAAAAAGTAACTGCTGGGAGTGACATTAGTGTAAGAGTACCACAAATACTTCTCCACATAATATTTATGAAGTGATACTTTAAAATCTATAAGGACTTCTACTTATCATTTTGAAAAACATTCATTTGAATGTCTTTCAAAATGCTAATTTGACTACTATTTTGTAATTCAAATTCATTATTTATTCGAAATATGCAACATGTTCCTGTATTAGTAGGTATTAAGTATCGGTTAATTCTCGGTGGGTTCCGGCGACTGGGACTGCAATAAGGTATTTTCCAATTTAATAAAAACTATTCTAATTTGAAGATTGGGACGAAATATGTAACAGAAAAATAAAAGTAAATTGATTTATATCCATTTTCTCAATTCAAAACGATTTAAACCAAATTTATTTTTCGTTGTTTTGAATTTACTGCCAACACGCTCCTTACGATGACTTTTTGACGTCAAATTTGTGTAAACTAAAGTAGTAATTATAAACACGACACTCACTTGTTAACTTACTAAACAAGTGAGTGTCGTGAATATAATTAACAAGATTTTTTACTGATAGGAACTGAAATCACTGGTGCGCGGTGTCTCTGTGCACAAATACTTCTAAAACTGCGCCAAACTAAGTATTTGTACTGGTGCTGTTTACACAAAGCTGACGTCACGATGGCACGTGATAAAAATTCATCGTAAGGAGCGTTTTGGTGGCAAATTCACAACAAGGAAAACGAAATTTGATTTTAATCGTTTTTAATGGAGAAAATGGATATAAATAAATTTATTTTAATTTTTCTGTTAAATGTATCGTCCCAATGTTCAAATTAAAATAGTTTTATCAAATTGGAAAATACCCTAGGGGAGGATGGGGACATTGCGGGCGCTGAAAGAAAATAATGTACAACTTCTATACTATTAGCAATAATCAGTCTTTAGACTTTATTAATTATTAAACTCCGGTGATACAGCTACAAAATCACCATTTATTATTTTATGAGATCAATCAACAATTATAAGTTTTAAATCTAAAACAAAATCTTGTCTGCCCGTAATTACCCGTAGCTCTTGGGGTAAACACGGACGGAAGCTGGCTTAATTACGGACAGCATGGAGTATGTATGACACACGGCCACACATCAAGCTATACATTTCCAGTTTACGCTGATTTACACTGCACGGAAATCCTATAGAATGCGAGATCAGCTTATACAGGAAATGTATAGCTTGATGTGTAGCCGTGCGGACTAGGTCCCACATCATTCATAAAAGTCACAAGTAAAGCTTTTGGAAGAATTTCCAGCAGCGCACTTCTCATGAGCCCATTGCTTACATTTTGAACACATAAACCAGTCTTCGCTTGGTGGGTCTCTGTACTTTTCCTCACGGTAAAATCAAAAATATTCGTCACTTTCTTGTTCACTTTCAAAATTCTTTAAATTTCTTACTCCTTTTGGACGATTTCATGTAGTCGTTTTTAGTTTATTTTGCTTGTTATCTTCTTACTAACAGTTTTTTTCTCTTTATTGTTTCTTAACGAATAAAAGAAATAAACAGAAAAAAAAATCCTATTTTCTTTTTTTCTTGAGATTAGTTTTCCGGCGTGCTGGTGAAAATGGCAGAATGTTTTTTCCTTACTGACCGTTTGCTGCTATGGAGTTGCCGCTTACAGACGTAGTAAAACAACCTTAACCATGTCTGTAAGCGGTGCTGAGGAAGATTTACGAGTTTGACTTGTTCTACTTTGGCTTAAATCAGCATCGTTTATAGCATTATCCTCTCCTACTAATTCCTCAACAGTTAAATTTGGATCATTCAAAATAGCAATGTTGCTAGAGGGTTCAGAATGTTGAGATGCTTCTTGCGATCCTGTTTCACACCAATGCAGCATGCATTAGTTGCATCATCGAACAGTAGAGATGATAAAGGACTTTCTTTGGCTCAAATATTAAAAAAGATCGCGTTGCTGGTATCAGGTGGAATGTCACTAAAACTTTCGAAAGTGACCTTGAATTCATCCTGATCTACTGGAAAAATTCTAACACTCGTTGAAGCCATTTATATTTATAGCTTTATCGATGGACGTTGTTCAGTTAAAAGCTTTTATGCAAAGGCCTACAACATCATACGAGTATGCTGTAATTTTGGCTCCCGGATTGTTGACCATAAAGGTTTCACATTCTCTGTTGTATGCTGTTTTTAGGCGTCCATGGAAGGTAAGTCTAAGGGCTGCATTTTATGCGATATATGTGGACGCAATGTCAAAAAATAGACAAATTTCTTACGACAAAACTCATAACCTTTCACACTAACGTGGCTCTCATTGTCCAATACTAATAAAATGGGATTGTCAGCCGATGGTTTCGCAAATTGACCAGGTCATCGGTCCATCTTGTGGGAGGCCTTCCAACGCTACGTCTTCCGGTACGCAGTCGCCACTCCAGAACCTTTTAGCTCCATCGGCTATCTGTTCTGCGAGCAATGTCCTGCGTACTGCCACTTCAGTTTGCCAATTCCTCGGGCTATGTCGGTTGCCTTAGTTCTACTGCAGATCTCTTCTTTCCTGATCCGATCAATTAGGGAAACTCCAAGCCTAGCCCTTTCCGTGATAGGTTTACACAACATTTATTGATTCTGGGGCGGTATGAAGAACGCCCCCGGAGTTCAGCAAAAAAACAGCCTTTGATTACCGTCCTTGTTATTTAAAATTTACTTAATAAAAATCATGCTTCTAATAATCAACAAATTTAGAAACAATTAACAACAAGTTATGATCAATGACAAAATCAGCCTTAACGATTTTAAAATACACTAAAAATATACACATAAATTATATTAGCAGTTTTGCAGTTTTTCTCTTTAATTTTTATTTTAAACATTCTTTCGTTTGACTCGACTTTTTTGCCTTGAACAATTGATTTTTTGCTTATTTATGGGTGGCCCCAGTTGCCGGAAGAAACATATTTTATTAAATCAATCCACCAACTGACCGCGGTGCCAGTTAATTGCGGTCTCAGACCTCACCGGATTCTCAACCCTTGTTTTTCTTTAAAAAAAATCTTAACTTTTTCATTAAATTTTTAAAATAAATGGCATCCTATCATTTTCATATTCTGTTCTAGTTTGCTGTATTGTCGTTTATATCTCTAACGTGGATTATAAAAAACATGTTCTTGATCATATTTTTGAGCGTGGAGAACGAAAGATTTTTCTCAGCTATGGGTGAAGTCCAGAGTGCTTGTATACAATTAGCAAACTCAAGCAGATGCTCAGGTTAGTAGTCCAAAAAATTGTAGGACTAACTTTTTCTTATCAAAAGCAACCGTCCCATCAGTTCATATTTTTACAGATACGCAAAAAAGAGTGTGCAAGAACATTCAACGGATTCAAAAAACTTCGTTCCGGAAAATGCACGCATGTGGCCTGTTCATCATAGACGCCGCGCTTTCATTGCGCTTGTGTGCTCTCATCACTACTTACACTATCGTCATACTGCAGTTTGAGTTTCTGTAATATTTTCACAACTCACAAATCCAGTCTTCTACCTTTTTTCGTCTCTATATGGATTGCAGAGCCATGCCACATATATAAACGTGGGTTCTGTGTGATTACAACTGCGGTGTGGACGGACGCATCCAAAAATTTTACACAAGAAAACAAGATCTCTTCAATAAATACTGAACCTTTTTACCGGAAACCTAGTTTACATTTTTCGCGCAATTTTAAAATGCGTTTTGAATTCCTATCTTATTGCTCTAGTCCTCTAGTAGTGAAATCCTCAAACAAACGTGTCCCTGATGTGGGCAAATCGGCTGAGGAATCAAAAAATTGTGTTGCTTTTCGCAAGCGTGGACATGATGATGAAGAGTTCACTAATAAAATAACGAAAACACTGAACGATTGGAAAACAGATTTCGGACAAGATATTTCACAATTCAATGCCACACTAGACAATCTGAACGTAAACTCCCTAGAAATCAAAGTTAAAAATAGCCGGTCTCAGAGAAGAATATAGAGAAATAAAAATAAAAAAACGTTCAAAAGTTGGATGCTCGAGAGAATACGCTGGAAGAACTTGCATCACTTAAAAAGTTAATGTAATTCCAGAATAATGAATATGAAGACATAAAAAAGAAACTTGAATTTCAGACAAAAGAAATAAAGGATCTGAATATTCTTAAAACTGAACTCGCAGAGATTAAAGTTCAGAACAGGTAATTAAGATCTGATGTTAACGCAAATGAGCAACGGGAAAGGCATAGAAACATTGTGGTCGTGGGCATATCTGAGCATTAGGATAAAAACTACAATGATATCATTTTGAAGACAGGTAAACACAATGAAATAGAATAACAAAAGATGATAATTATCCTTCAAGTCAATAGAGTGCCTTCAAAGTCTAAGATTCAGACCAGGCTCAGAAATATAGTAGCTAAATTACACACTCGCCAGCTTAATGATAACATCCGTTTTCAACCACGTAATAGCCGCCGTGCACTGGAAGACGTAAAGTTGGAAGGCCTCCCACAAGGTGGACCGATGACCTTGTGAAAACCAACAAAAAGTGTAAAGTGCGTAAAAGTGTGCCTCACGGCCGCGCTAAAAAAGCCCAGTTCAGCATAAATGCCGTACAACTAGTGCCTGATGCTGGTTTTCAACTGGACCTGACCTGACCTGAGGTGACGGATGTAAATCAGCTTTATACCAATTCTGCAACGTGATGTGTGTGTGCATACTTAAATAAAATAAATTAGTGTCAGATAAAATAAATAAAAATAGTAACTAAGTACTTATATAGTGAGAATTTTGATATTTATTTAAGTACATATATAGTTTGTTAGCTAGTAATTAAGTTTAGTAACTAGTATAAAATACTTATTTGTGCTATATATTGTAAAAGATAAGAAAATCAATATTACAGTGTGATATTTAACAAAATTGAAAAACAAACAAATAGGCCGGTAAATAAATGAAAACAAAGATAGGAATACTTTGAAAGGAGTACAACAAAAAAAAAAAAAAAAACAGTTCTAAGCAATGCGACTACACTTCCACGATCCAAACACATTTTATAATTTATTAATCCATGCACTTCATCGCACAATGCGTTGCAAGCAGCCGAGAGCGACGAACTATTTACGGACAGTTTGTAACTTTTTGTGTTTTTAAGTTTTTAACCGACGAAAAAACGGAGGAGGTTACTCAATTCGACGCGTATATATATATATTACAGGGTAAGTTTTAATCCAGTGCGCAAATTGTAACCATGAATTCAGCATATCATTCTAGAACCCCTAGCGCAGAAATTTTTTGCCGGATATTTAAAAAAAAATCTGCTGTTTCATAGAAAAGTGCAATACCTACGCGGTCAAAATGTATGGGACAGCTGATTTTTTTTTGTACAACCGGCGAAAAATTTCTGCGCTAGGGGTTCTAGAATGATATGCTGAATTCATGGTTACAATTTGCGCACTGGGTAAAAACTTTTCCTGTATATTTTTTTTATGTATGACCACGCATAACTTTTTCCAGAGTAGTCCGATTTTGATAATTCTTTTTTTGTTGGAAAGGGTATACCCTGAAGTTGGTTCCATATAAATTTCGAAAAAAAAATTCAACCCTAAGGGTAAGAAAACAGGGGATGATTGATTGTTAACTCACAGATTTTAATACTGAGTTGTGTATTATGCAAAAATTAAGCATGTAGTAATTAGTACATTATAGCCACAAAAATCTTTTTTTTTTTTTTTTTTTAATAAAAAATTAAACCGCCGAAAAACCGAAAAGTATACTGTAACACTAAAGCAAATAAGACCTCTGATTATGTCAGAGGACACCGAGCTCAGGCAGGAGTGGGTTTTAGCCGGTAAGAGTCCGGAACTACCCAGATTGTGTCACTGGTGAGGCAGTCTGGGTGTACATGAGGATTTCCCACTCCTGCCAGAACAAATTTAAAAAAATATGCCGATGGCTCAGGCTTATGGTTATGACATATTTATGTAAGTCAGCTAAAACATTTTTGTTGAAAGTGGAAATTGACCAAGGTTATGGATGAAAAGGTAAGCGCTATATTAAATTATGAATGTAGGTATAATTTGCAGAAAAATGTCGTGACGTATTCTTTATTATGTGGAGGCACCTACCCTCTTTTAATTTTCCGTTTCCTCTGTCTGCAGTCATGCTTCTCTGTGGGGATAACAAATCACAAACTGCACGAGGTTTGCTACTGCCAGATGTCTTGGTGAAGGATGAAAGGTGAAATGGTGCCAGCACGACATCGTACGTCTCAGTCGTGTGCAAGTAGGCCAGGCACATTAGGTACGTTGAAAAGCAAATGTGGTTTAGCAATGCGTAAGTTGGAGCTTAACGTGTATTTGAATGTGTTGCCTTGTATTCTACAGGCCTCCCCTCTGCGACTGGGACGCAGTAAATAGCTTTTAAGAAGCCTCGACCTCCACATTTTCGCGGGATATACAGTCTCATTACCAATGACCGTGGGTGGTGCATTCGATACGCAGTCAGCAGCGTACGGACCCTCCTATCCAGGGCGTCGAGTTCGGTCTGAGTCCATTTGAGTATGCCGAAGAGTACATCACCGGCATGACCCAACCGTTGAAGGCGCGCACCTTGTTTCCGCCTGATAAAAGACTATAAAATACTTTCTTCAGGCTGCCAAAGAAGCGCTCCCTCAACGATTGCTTCATGTCAGCAACATTGATGCCCAACGCTTCCGACATACCCAAACACTTATAAGTTTCGGCTGCGAAGAGGGCTCGAAGGTTTATGGAATCCGAGAGTTGGGTTCCCAAGGATTCCACAATCTCTCCTCGCTTTACATAACGTGACCATTTATTTTTTGACTCAAAACGGGACATTGGTTTATTTAGGTTAAATTGCAGGTACCTAGTCAATAAAAAAACCTACGATACTTTTCGCATCTGATATCTGACGGAGTAGGTATTTATTTCCTTGATAAACTAATATTTTGCTTGTAAGTTAACATTGAACGGACACTTGTGTTTCGGCATCTTAACTAATGGTTCCAAAACAAAAGAAGTTTAATTATTTAACAGGTACCTACACGAACATCAAACAACAACAAAATATATATCGACAAGTGGGCGAACGAAAAATCTGTCAAACAATAGGGTTTTTCTAATTTAATTAAAACTATTTTAACCTCTTGAATATTTGGAACGAGATATTTAACACAAAAATACAAATAAATTGATTCATATCCATTTTCTCAATTAAACACGATTATGATCAAATGTATTTTTCGTTGTTTTGAATTTACTGCCAAAACGCTCCTTCCGCTGACTTTTTTAATCACGTGACCGGGCCTTAGTCTGCTATTTTTATAAATTCGTCATTCCAAAACGATCCCATCGTCATTTTGCTAAAAGTTCGTAATCTGCTAAATTCATAATGGTCAATTAGTGATCGATAAATGGTCTCTTAATAGAATTGTTTCATAATGGCATTGTCGTATTGCCATTATTATAAAACCCTTTAGTAGAAATGATTTTCGAAAAACGACTACTAAATTTGAACATTTATTTAATGCCAAATTTCATTTATATCTAAAGTTGTAGGAAGTTCGTAAATAGCAAAAAATCTCACAACTCAATAATATTTTATCTGTTTAGCTGTCAAAGTCAAATGTGATATTACTGCTTACTGACGTTGTCTGTTGTTATTTCTAGCGGCCGGTGTTTTGATAGATTTATTTACATTTCAGTGTTTTAATTAGATTTTTGTTTAAAACAAAAGAGTTTGTGTGGAACTGTCAAAATTTTAGCAGATTACCGCGCAAGTCAGTCATTCTTTTGTCATTATGTACGAGATTACCAGTAAATGCCATTTCTTTCAATGGAGTGTCAGTGGCTGACCATTGGAAAGTCACAATGACGCCATTATATTAGTAGATTACCAAACTTGTTAAAATCAACAATTATGAAATCAATGATGGACCATTCTGACACGATTGTAATAGCAGACTTGAGGCCCAGACGTTACGTCAGATTTGGGTAAACGGCACTGGTAAAAATAATTTATGTGGCGCAGTTTTAGAAGTATTTGTGCACAGAGGCACCGCACACCAGTAATACCATTTTCTATCCATTAACAAGTTTGTTAATTATAAACTCGACTCGTTTTACAACTACTTTAGTTTAAACAAAGTTGACGTCACATGTGTTTTTTTGGGTGGGAAATCGTCAAATAACTTCTCCCGCTCTGGGTGGAGCAAGAGGGTGTGTCAGACTTTTACTGACTAAAACCCACCCGTGTGGGTGGGTTTTAGTCAGTAAAAAAAAAAACCGTGTTCCCTCAGTAGCCTGTGTGCCAGGGGCGGCGGTATCTCTTTCGAACAACCCGACAAGTGATAAAAAAGTCATCTTAAGGAGCGTTTTGGCGGTAAATTCAAAACAACGAAAAATATTTTTCTATTACATATTTCGTCCCAATCTTCAAATTAAAAATATTTTTTAATCAATTGGAAAATACCCTATTACTCAACAAACCGCGAGCGATGACGTCTTGGCCAGTCTCGGCTATCGTCGTGTCGGCCGACGACGCGGTCTCGCTCTTGCACACCGCTCACGTCCGGCCGGCTCGACTACTCAAATTTTCGCGCGGTTTCAGAAAACGGGACAATTTTGCGTCCCAGAGTTCATTTCCGGGACACCGGGACTCGTTATTATAAAAAGGGACAGTCCCGTTCAAAACGGGACGTCTGGTCACGTTAGCTTTACATGCATGACCGCACATTTGTCCACACCAAATTCCATCCTGATAGCGCTACTGAAGGTTTCAGTTACTTTCAGTAGCTCCATCAGTTAAAAATTGTTGGGGGCAAAGAGTTTTAGGTCATCCAGGTAGAGGAGGTGTGATATAACCTGACCACCTCTCCTCAGCCGATAGCCTATACCTGAATCCTCCAGCAGTGTGCTTAGAGGATTCAGGGCTAGGTAGAACCAAAGCGGACTCGAACGTATTATTATTGCTATTATTATTAAATACTAGCTATTGCCAGCGGCTTCGTCCGCATGGAGGTCGAAAATTATCCTACGGGAACGTATTACCGGGATAAAAGTATTCTATGTGTTAATCCAGGCTATAATCTTTAGGCGCCAAATTTTATTGGCTGAACAGAACGGTGGATTTACTAACAAACATCCAAGCATCTAAACATACAAACTTGCACATTTATAATATTAGTAGGACTAACATACGTTCCTTATCTTGTTTTTTTCTTAATAAGAAATTTAAGTCTAGGGAACCGTGGTCACGTACCACTGCCTCTGCACGTGTGTGTATCAGGAAGCGTACTCCACGCACACAGGCGCACTCACCACTAGAGATGGTAATCACCCGGGTTAAAACTCACTAGTGGGTTAAAACCCAGTTATCACCCGTTTCGTCCCACACATTGATTGGTTTGGCCGGGTGAAAACAAAATATTTCTGATTTTTCAAATAAATATGTAGCGCGTTACGGCTGGTGTACGGGGATGGCTAGATGGTAAGTCACGTGGATTAAAACCTATTGGTGGTTTAAAACCAAGTTATCACCCGTTTTAATCCATCCACTGGGTAGTTTGGCCGGGTGAGAACAAAATATTTCAGATTTGTTATATTTAAATATATAGCGCGCTACTACCGGTATGCGGGGTGGCAGGACTGAGAGGGAGGGGGGGGGGTACGGTCCTTCTCTACTCAAACTCTCACTTTAGTCTACCTCAGCAAGCGTTTGAGTGAACTTTGTTTTAACTTACGACCCGGAACTGTTATAAGTATTACGATCTATTCCTGCTTTTACCTGATTTACCTTGGCTTGGACACATTTACGACGATTATAATAATAAATAATGACATAATATAATGAATTAATGAACATGAACCTTACTCGTTTACAATAAACTCGAAAAACTTTTAAAGAAATTTGACAGATTGGGGTAGCTTTATGTGCTGGCGTCTGTACCTTTCTTAAACCTACCAAACTGCCTAGCAGTATTTCGGCAGGATGATTATCGATATTGATTATCGCGATTTAGGGGGATAGCCTCGACGTGTTTTATAAGGAAATTTCGACTTTTTGTATGGAAAATATGAAAAATTATAAACTAAATGTTGATTTTTAGACGTTTACGAGTTTATTAAAGGGGCTCGAAACTTTAATTATTTTTACGATAGGACACACCATTTTCGAGATATAAGCAAAAAAAGAAAAAAAAAACAGTACCTAATATATTTGTACCCGAATGATGATGATGATGATGATGGGACTCCCTTTTCCGCACGTAGACTCCCATTTGGTACGTTGTGCGTGGGGATACTGGCTAACAGAGCCAGCCTAGCTCCGCCCAAAAGCACAGAAGTTTCCTGGGAGCTTCACAGGCTTCGCGGAGCGACCTCACTGTTCCGAGGATTTCTTCACGTTGAGAAGCCACGGCCTCGCATTCCAGGATGACGTGGGCGGCTGATTCCTCGGCGTCAAGGCAGCCCCTGCAAAGCGGGCTGTCTGTGGCGCCTATGTTAAAAAGGTGTTTGTTAAGTGTGTTATGGCCCGTAATTGTTCCTATTATTATTCTAAGGTTATTTCTACTCAGGCTGAGAAGTTTTTTGGTTAATCGCGGCTGTACAATCGGTAAAGCCAATTTTGACTGTCTACAGTCTGTTGCCCTTGACCATCTGTTGTTATGGAGTTTGGTCGACCTTTGGCGAATCCACGCACGATATTGTGAGAAAGGCAGGGGGAGAAGTGGGTACGGGCCTAACACTTTCATTTCAGAGCCTCTCTTCGCAAGTTCATCTGCGGCATCATTGCCTAAAGATCCACTGTGCCCTTTGATCCACTGGAGTGCAATACGATTGGACGTCGATAAGCTCTCCAGGGCTAGATGGCACTCAAAAATTAGTTTATTGTTTGTTTGTTTTCCAAAGCTTTGAGCACAGATAGGCTGTCGGATAGGAATTTAATGCCGTAGTTCCGGATGCCTAAGCGCTTTACTGCTGTTGCGGCTTGTGTTAAGGCAACACATTCACATTGAAAGATCGAACTGTGTGTGCCTAGCGGTATGTGAAGGTTGATGTTGAGGTCAAGGGAGTGTACGCCAGCACCTGAACCGTCTTGTGTTTTTGAGCCGTCAGTGTAGATGCGCACTTCATTGGCTCCTGACTGATCCCTTTCTTCCTCTACTGTTTGTATGATATAGTTTTGTTGAACATAGGTTGGTTTGGTGTTCTATCACACGGGGTAGCGATGAGAGGCTGGTACTCAATCGCCCGGTCCAGGATTTTAGCGTGTGGACTGGTAAGGTTCTTGCCCCATATGCCTAGATGCATTAGCCTGATGGCAGCTAGCGCCGCCTCCTGCTGTATGTACAGGTCAAGGGGAGTTAGTTCAAGGGCTATCTCCATGGCTGCTGTTGGGGTGGTTCTCATGCAGCCAGTGGTACCTGAACAGGCCAGTCGTTGGAAGCGTTGTAGTCTGGTAATGGTGGTCGAGAGTTCGGTCCTTGTCCACAAAACCAGAGCGCCATAAGCCAACATTGGCCTGATTACCGATTTGTATAACCACAGAGTGATCTTCGGAGAAAGCCCCTTGTTTTCCCTAACATTTTAATCATTCATTTTTATCATTTTTAGTGCAATAGTGCTTTTATTAAGTTTGTAGTCAAGATGCTTGTTCCAGAGCAGTTTGCTGTCAAGGATCACCCCCAAGTACTTGACTTCGTCTTTAAGTGTTAGTTCTATGTTGAAAAGTTGTCTGAAAAGTTGTCAAAAAGCCTGTGTGTCCCAGAGTATTTGTTCCCAAGGAGATTTGTACCCGAAGTCAAGGTGTTGGTGTGATTTGAGGTCATGACAACAAATTTTATTCCCCACCTTTTTCATCACGATTAAAAATAGTCGGGTTTAGTTAGATTAATCAAAATTTTTGGGTAAAAAACAATTATATACGAAATAGTTAAAAAGTGTTTTTTTTTTTTACAAAAATAGGACTGCGGACCAGATGACTATGATGTCGAGTATTGTGTTTGAAACCAATTCACTTTGCAGCTTACTTATTAGACCCCCCAAATCCAAGGAATTGAAGTTGATAAAATTCAAGAAATCGACGCTATTCAGTTCATATGCAAAGTAGGACAAATTATATAGGTACGTAGTAAAAAAAGAAATGTAATAAGACTCATGATGGAAAGGGCAGCAAAACTGACATCAATAACATCCAATTAGAATTTGTTGCACATGCAGTGATAACTCTGAGGACTGTGTGCTTGATTCACCACCAATACGCTAAACCACGCCATCCATGTTTTTTTTTTTTTTTTGTACACACATGCTTTTCCAATTCACTTTAGACATTGGCAGAATAGTCGACATCGGCTTTGCTTGCCATAATAAAAAATAGAATAGAATAGAGAATTTCGTAAGCGATGTAATCCCCCAACTTTTAATAAGCATGGCTGCCTAGTGTACGTTTTCTACAAGATTTGAATTTCGGCGTTTCATTCAGTTCGAGTGTGTTGGGAGGTATTTTATTGTATCATTTTAAACAGTACCCCATGAAGGAGGAGTCTACTTTAGCCAGTCTAAAATGAAGCCTGGTTGAACTAATTGGTCCCTATTTCTAGTCCTAATGGTGTGTCTTTCTCCTAAAAGATTTAAATTTTTCCTCACCTATATAATGTTCTCATAGATATATTGACAAGGTATCGTCATGATATTAATAACTTTGAACAGTTACCTTAGAGAATCCCGCCTACGGAGGCCATGTATTGCTCTAATGGCTCTTTTCTGCAGAATAAAAATTTACTCGATACCTGCAGTAGTATTGTGTCTGCTAATTAGACAAACGACGGATTAACCGACTTCAAAAAGAAGAAGGTTCGATATGTTTATATATATTTTTATGTATGTTCGGGCATTTTATAGACGGATTAGCAAAATTCTTGTTTTGTTCGAAAGGAGTTTATTCCGAAATGGTCCCTATAGATCTGATGATGAGTTTGCAATATGCATGATTTACGCAATCACACAACATAACATCCTGCCTGTACTTTTGAAAGGGTTTAGCAGATGTATTCAGTAAATCAAGGTACACCCACATTTTCGAACTGCAGTGGTATACGAATTGGTATGGGATAGGTGCTATAGCTAAAAAGTGAAAAACAAAAACATCTTCTAAAAAAAAAAAACAACCCAAAGACACCAACTTCCGAAATTAAAGATTTTTTCAGTTTAAAATATTTTTTTTCGGAAGTCGGTTGTTTTTTTTGGAATAAGAACGTTATTAAAAATTGTTTTAAGTCCCTACTAATTTGAATCAAACAAAAAATCGACGTTTACTGTTTCACGAGTAAAGTTCACGACATGATAAATAAGTAATTAGACTGTAATTTTTTTATTATGTTTATGAACTTAGTTATTATATCATTGTGCTTGTGTGTTGTGCTGTTTTTTGTCTGCACTAAATAATTTTTTTATCATTCATCGTTGACAGACTGCTCAAGATATGATAGATTATTTAGAAAGTTTCACAGGCGCCTGTCAGGACTGTGGCATTGGAGTAAGGTTCGCAGAGGCAGATAATTTAAGAGTCAAGTGATACGATGTGCAGGTTTAGAAGTTTGAGGTTAAAAAACAATATACTAATGGAATAATGGTGTGCCAGGTAATGGTTATGTAGATTGAGTGATTGACATTGATAAATTACACTGGTTATCTATAACGATTACTTTAAAAATAGGACCTACTTATAATACAATTTGAAACATGTCAATGATAATATCGTATGTCAACGAAAACCTTTAGTATAATGACTAGATTATAATTTTCGATACCGGAATTTTTGTACACAGGTTTTTCCATGAGACAAGGATATTCGTGTTCCTGCAATCAGTCGTAAAAGATGTTCATGAAGAAAAAAAAACACTCGGAAAATAATCAAGTCAAAATAATATTAAACTCTGCTATTGACAAAGAACTGCAATCAATGCTTCTACCTTTGAATCTCATGCAAAAAATTATGTTTTTACCTAAATATTCTATTAAAAATAACCATGTGATTCCTAATAACTTAATCACTAACGTTTTATCACTATTTTGGACTGTTCTGTGCATTTCTTCATTTATATCTCGCGCTTCAATGGCTTTGATGGCATTAAAATCCGAAATTTTCTTGCACTTTCTCATTTCCTGTGATTTCTTCCTTTACTGTTCTGCATTCGCTATTATTTACATTCTCAACATTGTCCACACAAGAAATAATATTGCTTTTGTCCTGACCTTTCAAGATGCTCATAGATTTTTCAACAGCAGTCTCACCTTCAAAGTTTTTACTACAGGAAATTGGATTGGTTTCTGTCTGATTTCTTGTTTTCATATTGTTTTTTTTGTTACTGACTACCTTTATGAAGCTCCATTATCCATTGTTGTATGTAATTTGCTTTTATTCTGCTTTGACGCAAACATGGTATATGCCATCAGAATTATTACTTGGTTAGAGACATATGTTATTTTATGGAATGATAATGTTATTAAACCACAAAACAGTAATGAAACGAATGCAAATTTACAGCAAATGTTTCATGCTCAAAATAAAATATTGGAATGTTATTGGGTTTTCAAGAAATCCTTCCAGCCCTTGGTTAGTGCTATAACGTTTGCTGCAGTTGAATTATTTGAATGTTTTATAATAATAATGTATGTATGAATAAGAAAAAAAAGCTTGTGCTTCGGTTACTTTCACATTTTAGATCCTGTATCACTCATTGGAGACATGTATTCATGGACTAATTGATGTTAAAATGGTTTTAGAAATGCAGCTTAACCACCCCGTAAGTATGTGTAGGTCATAATTACATGTAATCCTAAGAAAAATAAGGATATCTATGATATGCGTTGCATACAATAGATATGCTTCTAATTCATAGCTTTTTTTTTCAATCAAGAGACTTGCGGATATTTGCTGTCGACGTACGATGATTTTTTCTTCCATAGATACATCTATCAGCAACCCTCCTCTTTTATACTATCTGTCTGTTGTTTCTTTTATCTCCTCCTACTCTTGTTTACATACATAACCATTCATCAAACTACAGAAGCCTTTAATACTAACACTGAATACATTATGTTTCAGCACACATACACGATTATGTTCAATGTTTTATGGATCTTCAAGAATCTGTTCTTGCAAACACTTTTTAGTATCCGATGTGAGATGTTCTACACAGCTATAAAAAAATGTCAAGATTCATGCACAATGATTATGTACGCGAATTGTATAGGTATTTAACATTGCTTTTGTACGTTGTGTATGTATTGTTGTATGTCTTACAGTATGGTAACAAAATAAGTTCAATATCAATATCTAACAGAACCCGCTTGCCTATACACACTCTTCTTCCTTGTAACATCTTTTGATCAAAACACGTCAGTCATGATTAATCGGCAGTTTGCACAATAATTAGACTTTATAGATGGTGTAATACGTAGAGATTTAACTCGCATGGAAACTAATACACATTTTATTGCAAATACTTTTTTCACTCATGTTGCAGACTATGAAAAAAAAATATGCAGAAATATTCAGCGTCTACATGGCGCAAAATTTAGCAAGATATGCTTATGTGGAGTGGTTTTTGTTGACGCTATACTGCCTCTAGCTTTACTGGCATTTCTTACCAAGTATACGGTTGTCCTGTTGCAGTCCGCACTACTCCCATCGTAGTTTCTAACAACGTTAAGTTTAAGATAATGGTTGTATTCTGTTCGCTTTCTACATATGTTTATCTTTTGCTGTTATAATGCATTATACTTGTTTGAGATGTTCAAAATAAATAAAAGCGTCGTTAGTGTGCACAAAATGATTCTTTTATTCATTTCTTTATTCAACAATTCATTGTAGTGTCAGATTCATTGATATATACATTTTGGTATTACTTTCTTCTATTATTAAAGATTTTTCATTTTGTTCTTGCCGTTTATTTGAATGTATCTTTAAATTTTAAGTGTAAACCATCAACTTAACAGCCTGAAAAAAAAACAAATGGTAATACAAACGGGACAGCGAACGAAATAATAATTAAAAAAAAAACCCGTTTGCGATCGGGAGCAACCTCAAGGTTCTTTGTAGATTAGCTGCAGTTAGTTCTTCGCATTCCTACAAATTTATTTTAGAACTTGTAGTTGTACATCAGACTGGAGATTGCTACATTAATAGTTTGGTGTATTTTCTTATTGTTGTTGATTCTGCTGGATTATTGTTTATTCTTAAATCAAATTCATCCTCTAGAAACTGTAGCAATGGTTTTGATTTTTCTTTACTGAAGTTGATGTTAAAATCACCGGCCAAAATGAGTGGAAGTTGTATATATACGAGTATATATGGACTCTGTCTGTCTATTGTTTCGTACACGTCATAGATGCTCGGGACTTTGTAAACACAATAGAGTGTGTGTAAATATATACACTCTCTCGACTTCGTAAACACAACAGCGTATAGTTTAGAATACGCACGGCTTGCTAAATACATACGCATTGATATTGTAATATTAAAATATAATTTGCTTTTAAATTTATTAAAGTTATGACGCGTACACTTGCTAAACACAGAATAATGGAGAGATTTTAACGCGTGTGACTTGGTTAGCACAATGGTAAAGAGAGGTTATAATGCGTACTTGCTAAAAATACATAAGCATTTATTGTTGTCTGTTTAAAATCTCTACTTACTTAACTCCATCAGCAATATCCGGAACTTGTGCAGAAACACTGTCAGGATTCAATATTGTTATATTTTTTTATTATTTATTATGTACAAAAAAAAATCAGTGCATTGCCTCTGTCCCTAAGGGCCTTCATCCACGAATGTCATTTGAAGTCTATCGTACGATTCTTCCGGTTTCAGACACTTGAAATCGTACAAAATTATAGCGAAAATGTTTCCGGCCCAGATCCATTTTTTAATGAAACACGATAACATAAATTAGCTCGCATACAATGTGTAAAGAAATTATTTTGAAATTGGAACGTACCTATTTTACTTACAAATAATCATATTTTCAAAATAGATTAGAACTGGCCAGCCTGTCATACTTAAAAACTTTTTTTCGCAATACTTCAGAGTGGCCTGGTTTAAATGATTATACCAAAAAATGTCGTTACAACTTTTGGTCTTAATTTTTTCCGTCTAGCCCCCTTTCGCAACGCGCGATAAGGAACTTCGTTCCAAAACAAAAATTATAAAAATAAAATTATTGGGGTAAGTAATTTGTATACTGAATAATAAAAAGATTAACAGATGTTTTGTTAAAAATTGTCATCACCTATTGTGACAACCCGTCACAATAGGTGATGACAATTTTTACCAAAATAGGTAACAATTCTGCACGTTCTTAAGAGCTGTGTCTCTGTTCCGTTTAGTTACTCATGTGGTCCTATTTCAGGCGGCACTTGAAATCGTAAAAAACCATAGCGCAAACATTTTCCCGGCGTAGATCCATTTTTGAATGAGACACGATAGTTTAAATTAGCTCGCAAACAATGTGGAGGGAAATTTTGAAATTGGAACGTCCTATTTTTACTTACAAATAATCGTAATTTCAAAATTGATTAAAGCTGGCCAGTCTCTCATATTTAAAAACTTATTTTCGCAATACTTTCTGAGTGGCTTAGAATATGACCGTATGATTTACTATTCAAATCAAATCAAAATATTTTTATTTCATATAAACCTGCATGGGCACTTATGAAACGTCAGAATCTAGGTGCACGGTTCCAAATTGTTGTTTCCTATGGAGAAGAGCCGGCAAGGAACTCCACGGTTACTCTTTTAAAAATAATTGGCTTTAACAATATTTTCAAATTACAGAGATAAAACGTATGGGAGGACAGCGCAGGCCTGTCAATAAGTACCAGGTACTTAGACGAATCCAGAATAGAAAATCGTCTACAAATCTACAGTCAGTAAGGCCTACAACGTTGTCTCATTCACAATATGTAAAATAATCTACATTATTAAAATGAACGTAAATAAAATTGATGTATAATGTCAATTAATGACGAGAATATGTCAGCGTTGTAAAAATAAAAAGAATAAAAAAGAACATTGTATTTGAGAGCAGTTAATAGACTTTCACATAGTCATGCTGTTAATGAGGTACCAGGGAGGCCACATGTGCAGAAGGAATTAATACCAAACTTCCCTGTTTATTGTATGTAGTGTGTATGTAGTGTCTATTTGTATGTAGTGTGTATGCTGTGGGTGAATTTTTATGTAAATAAATAAATAAATCTATCTTGTTCGAAATAGGATACATCATATATTAAACAAACGAAAGACACATCTAGGCTTTCATAGGTACCTTTTTTAGGGTGGGAAATCATCAAATAACTCTCGGTGGAGCGGAAGGGCGCTTTTACATAACATTTACTTTTATACGTTTTATTATGAACTAGCTTTTGTCAGCAGCTTCGCCCGCGCGGAGGTAAAACATCATCCCACGGGAACGGATTGCCGGGGCAAAAAGTATACTGTGTTAATCCAGGTTATAAATCTATCTGTGTGCCGAATTTCATCCAAATTCGTTCAGCTATTGTTGCGTGATTGAGTAACTAACATCTAAATATCATATACATATATATATACATACAAACTTTCACATTTATAACACTAGCTTCCGCCCGCGGCTTCGCCCGCTTGGAAGTCGGAAATTATCACGCGAGAACATACAACCGGGATCAAAAGTATCCTTTGTGTTAATCTAGGTTATAATCTATCTGTGTGCCAAATATCATCCAAATCCGTTCAGCAATTTTTGCGTGATTGATCAAACATCCAAACATCTTCACAAACTTTCACATTTATAATATAGTAGGATTAGTAGGACTACCTTTTGCTAGCAGCATTGCCCACATGGAGGTCGAAAATACCTCCAGTCATCAACTTTATTGCAAAAATTGAAAACTGAGAAAAAATCGCTACAAAAGTCTGTTTATTACAATGGATAAGTTTTTATCCTGTGCGCAAATTTTTACTATGAATTCAGCATTATCATTCTAGCGAAGAAATTTTTCGCGGATGATACAGAAAAAAAACAGCTGTTTCATAGAAAAGTGCAATACCTACGCGGTCAAAATGTATGGAACAGATGATTTTTTTTATAATCTAGAAGGGTCTAGGTCGGGTCTAGAATGATAAAAAAAATCATGAAAATTCACCAAATTGTCCGATTAAAATGATTTTAACACTCGTAGAAATCATTTTAATCGGACAATTAGGTGAATTTTCATGTTTTTTTTAATATATTTGTACTTTAAATCACTCTCCTGTAAAGTTAGCTCAATGTCGCTTAGTAAGGTTTGCCTTTCAAGCGTCGATATGCTGAATTCATGGTAAAAATTTGCGCACTGGATAAAAACTTTTCCTGTATTTGTCATTCATGTATATACATATAAGCCTTCCTCTCAAATCACAGAGTGTTAATGATAGTGGTTATTGGAGGAGGTCTATTGATGAAAACCGCATTAAAAACCGTTGCGTAGTTCAAAAGATCTAAGCTTGCAGACGGCGAGAAGCGATGTTGTTTTATACTATGTTACATAGAGAAGAGCCGAATAGTATTACGTTATTCAATCACAAATTAATACAGTGAAACCTGGTTAAGTGGGACCTGGATAAGTGAGAAACCTCTATTATTGAGAACTACAATGAGGTCCCGGCACATTTTCATCGAATTACCTCTGTTAATGGGACTTTTCGAACTTGGTTAAATGAGATTTGATTTCTAGGATTTTTTCGATGTTTACCTCTATAATTGGGACTCTGGAGCTCAATTCCCTTTATAAGTGAGACAATTTATCAGGTTGGGAGTTTGGGACAGGTTACGACACGATTGCTTACAAACATTTGAATTTCTTTCGCAAAATTTTCACCTTTATAAATGGAATAACGGTACATTTCAACCTAAAGCTATAAGCGGGGCCTCTGTAAATGAGACAACTAAATTTTAAACCTGTCTAATTGGAAAACTGGATAAATGAAAACCTCTTTAAATGGTACAAAATCCTTGGTCCCTTGAGATCCCAATTAACCAGGTTTCACTGTACATGCATTCATGTGAATTATCAATAACCAAACAACAAATGCGGAACTAAATGAAAAAAACCAAGATAATTAGTATTGAATGCAATTTCGTAAAGTGTTAGATAATTACTTGCCCATCGAAGTCAATCGATATAGAAGTAATTATCTAATACTTTATGAAACGCTATTCCGCTGTACAAACATAATAAGCGATTTTTACTGAAGTATTAGTAAATTAATACCTTATCGACTGGCCTTAGTTTTCTCGATCAATCAACTTCTAACAGCCTTAATAGTCAACTGCCTGGTATCAGACATGCTGTCATATTTCAAAAACTGTTTCAAATCAACCAGAAACAATGTTATAATCGGCAAAATATCAAGAGTCTCTTCTAACGAAATATTGCGTAGCAAAGTGATTGCAAATGACTTTAAATCAGTACTAAGACCGTTGAATCTGATGCAGAGTGTTTTCATCTGCGCGAAGTATTCTATTCGTGACAACGTTATTACTACTAATACTTGTTTTTACAACTTCATACAAGTATTTTGCATTTTAACATATCGCGGTGCTCTTTTGTATGAATGGATCACTTATATCACCGACTATTGTGATCAAATTTGGGGGGATAACAGTTTATTTTTTTCTACAAACATGGTCATTGACTTTTTCGTCTTTTTAATTGGGGATTTGATGAACACTGTCTCAAACCTCATACAGAGCTACTACAATATATTGTTGGTCTTGAAAATACAACATTATCTCAGAGTTCTACAAATAAATAGTAACGAACTTAGAAGATTAATTATTTGCAACTGGATTTGGGTTTTTATTTTAAACTTTTTCTTTATAGGATTCATCACGTGTTTCCATTTTGTTTTCGGATTGGATATTTTTGACATGATATCGATTTACATCTGCATTGTTTTCGATATTAACATAGTGTATGCTTTGCCATTTTTGAAAATAGTTGAAAAAATGCTTCGTGTTTGGATGAAAAAACTTAAAAACTTACGAAATATCGAAGACTTAGAAAGAGAAGAATATTGGAATGTAATGTTTGATATATACCTGAATATAATAGATATCTATATGATTATAGAGACGACGTTTCGCCATGTGGTACGTATATTATTTACATAAAGAGTAAAGATAGAAGAAATCTCATACATATTTTGATCATTTTATTATATTTTCAGATAATATTTTATGTAATAATAACTACTTACTTTAGTTTGAAGAACCTAGCGATGTTATTAATTTTGTTGAAGAATTATATTGCAAGAGGTGAAATTAAAGTAAGTCGGATTACTTAACTTGTAATAAATAATGTGTAATAAAAATAAAACATGACCATCATAGTACTGACGAAAGGAAGAAGAAAGTAAGTAATTTGACTTTTAGCACTATACAAAGATAAGTCTTTGCATGGTCTAAAGATTCGAATACTTTTTACAAGTAAACCATTAAAAAAGGCTCTGTAAATTTCCAAGATAAAAACTTTTTCCAAAAAAAATTACCGTCTTCCGGAAAAATAATACAAAGTGAAAACCAACTTTAATTTCGAAAAGCGGTGACAAAACATTAAAATACATTTCATCATCATACGTATTTTTACTTTTTAGATTTTCACTTTTTAGTTATAATGTCATCATTATCATCATCATTTCAGCCGAAAGACGTCCACTGCTGGACATAGGCCTCCCCCAAGCCACTTCGACCGGTTCTGTGCTTCTCGCATCCAGCGGACTCCCGCGGCCCTCACAAGGTCATCTGTCCACCTTGTGGGAGGCCTTCCAACTTTACGTCTTCAGGTACGCGGTCGCCACTCCAGAACTTTTCGGCCCCATCGGCCATCTGTTCTGCGAGCAATGTGCCCTGCCCACTGCCACTTAAGTTTGGCAATTCTTCGGGCTATGTCGGTTACCTTGGTTCTCCTGCGGATCTCTTCATTCCTGAAATCAATCACGCAGGGAAACTCCAAGCATAGCCCTGTCCATCGCCCTTTGGGTGAATTTACTCGTAAGCTTTCTTATGAGGCCCATTGTGAGCGACCACGTTTCGGTTCCATATGTCATCACTGGCAACACTCACTGGTCAAAGACTTTCGTCTTGAGACACTGCGGTATGTGGGACGAGAAGATATTGCGAAGCTTCTCGAACGCTAGCCAGCCGAGTCGGATTCGACAATTGAACTCTTTTTCGAAGCTGGACGTACCTAACTGGACAGTTTGTCTTAGGTAAACGTACTCGTTCACAACTTCGAGTGCAGCGCCTCCGACCGTTACGAGAGTGGGTATTACACGGGCATTGGACATGACCTTTGTCTTGTCCATGTTCATTTTAAGACCCACTCTTTCGGAAGCTCTACTGAGGTCATCGATCATTGTAGTGAGGTCCTCCATGGTCTCAGCCATGACAACTATATCATCGGCAAACCGAAGGTGAGTGATGTACTCGCCATTGATGTTGATGCCAGCCCCTTTCCAGTCCAGAACCTTGAAGACATCCTCTAGTGCAGCGGTGAAGAGTTTCGGAGAGATAACGTCTCCCTGTCTTACACCTCGCTGTAGAAGGATAGGTTTCGAGGTCTGGTCCTGGAGTCGGACTGACATAGTGGCGTTTTCTTACAGACACTTCAACACCTCGATGTATCGATAGTCGATCTGGCACCGTTGGAGGGAAAGCAGTACAGTACCCATGTCTCGATCGAATCAAAGGCTTTTTCGTAGTTCACAAACGCTAAACAGAGAGGCAGATTATACTCTTCGGTCTTCTGTATAACCTGCCGCAGCGTATGTATGTGGTCTACTGTGCTAAAGCCTTTACGGAATCCAGTTTGTTCGGGAGGCTGGAAGTCGTTAAACCTGCGCGCTAGACGGATCGTGATGACTCTGGAGAACAGCTTGTAGACATGGCTCAGAAGTGAGATGGGCCTATAATTCTTAAGAAGGGCATTGTCACCCTTCTTAAAGGAAAGTACCACCACACCTCTGTTCCATGCCTGTGGCGTTTTGGCCTCAAGTATGACGGAATCAAACAGCTTCTGGAGGGCCTTAAAAACGGGTTTCCCGCCGGCCTTTAGGAGTACAATGTCTACCCCACACCAATTCCAAATTTTTCAATTGCTATAGCAGCAATCGCGGTTCATTTTCTCTCATTTTTAAGAGTTCCGTCGTCTGTCTCCGAAACGCATCAGTTATTATATGAAATTTATATGGGATCATTTCGGTTTAAACCCCTTTGGAACCCCCACGAGTGGGGTCCCGCATTGTCATTGCGGGGAAGTTCAGTAGCCGTGGTCTCCCAGCTACAGTGAAGCGAAGAGGAAGCCCAAGGTGGGGCCGCTCGTCGGGGCCTTTGCCTCAAAGCCGACGACGTAGCGGCCAAAAAGTAAGTTGTGGTGAGGTTTTTTTTTTTTTTTTTTTTTTTTTGGGTGGGAAATCATCAAATAACTTCTCCCGCTCTGGGTGGAGCAGGAGGGCGTGTCAGACTTTTACTGACTAAAACCCACCCGTGTTCCTTCAGTAGCCCTTAAGCCAGGGGCTGTGGTGTCTCTTTCGAACAAACCCGCACCCCTGGCAGGCATCGACCCTTGCGGGTCCCATCACTTTTTGTGCTGACATCTCTTTGAGGCGCGCGTGGAACACAACGCGCCGTCGACTTGGGCTTGGTCCTTACCGGACAGCGAGCTACCCATTACTCGCCGTCCGCAAGCCCACGCCTACGGTGGCCGGAAATCGGCCTGGGATTCCCGACGCCCAGGGCGTCTCCGTATCCTGCGGCGGCTGGGGTCGCGAGGGCGCATATGCTGCCTCTCCCTCACGTGCGCCGCCTCCCTCTTCGCGAGCATCACTGCTTCGCTGAAGGAGGTGACGGCTCCCCATGCCCTCTCGCTCCGTACCATGGCCTGGACCAGGGCCGGACGCGAGAGATCGCCGCCGCCGATCGCCTCCACGAGGACACGGCGGTGCTCCGCCCAAGCAGGGCAGACCGCCACCGTGTGCTCCACCGTGTCCTCAGGGCGATCTTCGCAGTGGAAACACCCGGGCGTTTCCTCCCGCCCTATCCGAAACAGGAACCTCCCGAAACAACCGTGTCCGGTGAGGACCTGCGTCAGGCGGAAGGTGAGGACGCCATGCCGCCTCTCAAACCACTCCTCAAAGAGGGGACTTACCGCCGCAATCGTGGCGTGCCCAGCACTGGGTTGCGACAATCGCTCTCTCCATGTCACCATGAGATCCCGCCGGAGCTCTGTCCGCTGTGCCGCGATTTGCTGCGGCAGCGGAGTTACGCCCCGGCGTTTGGCCTCCTCGCGCCACTCCCAAATTTGCGCGAGGACCTTTGCCTCCAGATCCCATGGCGGTAATCCGGCAAGGAGGCCCGCCGCCTCGCCGGAGATCGTGCGATATCCCCGGATCATCCTGATCGCCATGACCCTATGGGACGCCCTCAACCGGCGAGCTGGTTGGCGCCTCAATGTAGGCGCCCACACCGGCGCCCCGTATAGGGCCATGGACCGCACGATCCCCGCGTAGAGCCTCCGGCAGGAGGCGTTTGGCCCCCCTAGATTGGGCAAGAGCCGCTTCAACGCAGCCCCGGCCCGCTCCAGTCTGGGAGCCAAACGGCGGAAATGCTCCGCGAAGTTCCACCGGCTGTCGAGGACGAGTCCCAGGTACTTCATGGTCGACTCGACGCCGATGTGAACCCCTCCCACCGTTATCCGGGAACCCGTCGGTGGCGCATTCCGAGGACCATGAAACCACATGGCCTCGGACTTGTGCAATGCCACCTCGAGTCCCAGTTGCCGGATCCTATCCACGATTGTCGCAACCCCTTGTGTCGCCAAGTCGGCCGCCGCCTGGTACGACCTCCCTTGCGCTAGGACCAGCGTGTCGTCAGCGTAGCAGACTACACTGACGCCGCTAGGGAGGTCGGCGCGCAGCACCCAGTCGTACCCGATGTCCCACAGATACGGCCCCAGGACCGATCCCTGTGGGACACCGCACGACATCTCTCGCCGGTTCCACTCTCCGAGGTGACCGGGGTAGATGACGGCCCTGTCCGTCAAATAGGCCTCGACCACACGACAGAGGTAGGTCGGCATCCGGTGATACCGGAGTGCCTCCCTTATGCAACTCCAGGGCAGGGTGTTGAAGGCATTGGCGATGTCTAATGACACCGCCAAGACGACCCCACCCCGGGCCACAGCATCCCCCGTCGTGAGGGCTCGCACGCGCATGATGGCATCCACCGTGGAGCGCCCCCTGCGGAAACCAAACTGGCTCTCCGCCAAATCCGGCCCCACCCGCACCAGCCGCCCGACGAGGCGGTCTGCAATTACTCTCTCAAAGAGCTTGCCCACCTCGTCGAGCAGCACAATGGGCCGGTAAGCGGACGGAGAGTCCGCTGGGCGCCCCGGCTTCTTAATGAGGACCAGTTTCCCCGTCTTCCAGCGAAGTGGGAACTGGCCCTCCTCCAAGCATGCGCTTAGGAGCCCTCTTAGTCGAGGCCCGAGAGCCTGCAAGGCCAGGACCCAGGCTTTGCCGGGCAAGCCGTCGGGTCCTGGGAGTTGTGGTGAGGTGCATCGCAACTGAGGTGGGCCGCGATGTCGAATGGGAGGTATCGTGGCTGAAGGTTACAGGATGCGGCGGAGGAGTGCCGGTGCTTTTGAGTAGCGCTGCTCCCTTTCGTGGCCAGGACGGGGCCGCCACCGTTTGATGGCGGACGCGGTGGGGCCGCAGGGGAAGAGGAGTGTCGGTATAGCGTTGGCCGCTCTCCATAGTCCCTGCGGCCGAAAAGTGATAGGCGGGACGTCGCGTTGTGTTCCACGCGCGCCGTCAAAGATGTCGGCAACCACTGGTGGGGTCCGCAAGGACCAATGCCTGCCAGAGGTGCGGGTTGTTCGAAAGAGACACCGTCGCCCATGGCACACAAGCAACTGAGGGAACATGGGTGGGTTTTAGTCAGTAAAAGTCTGAGACGCCCTCCTGCTCTCTACCCAGAGCGGGAGAAGTCAATTGATGATTTCCCACACGCCAAAAAAAAAAACATGTGTGCTACTTACCTCCATTTTATAACCGATGACGACCTCCAGACTGTAGCAATAGACATAAGAATAGAAAAGATCTTATGAATACTTAATCATTATTTCTTTATTCATTTTAGTACTTATTTTATTATTAAGGAGCCCTATTGCATAATAGGAGGCATATGGGCAAAGTTTAATATGGGCATGCCCATTATGCCCCCTATTGTAAAGTTTTTTCGAGAGCAGCGAGAATCTCGTTGAAACACACTCGATCCTGTATTGCGCGGCTGTCGCGGCATGTCGTTTAGCTAACGTCAAGTTCCCAAACTGTGTCGGAGCTACTCGACCGAAACCAGTCGCACCAGCCTGGCAATGCAGGATCGAGCGTCGTATCGATGGGGCCAGGGTACTCATCGGCAAACTATACTGCTTCAGGGAGGGTAATACACATCCACGAGTGATGCGCTTTGTGAAACGGGCTTTCTCGGGGACTGGAATCAGTCCTCTAAAATATATGTCCCGTGTCACAGAGCGCATCGACTTCCTGAAGCAGAAAGTTTGTGTATGGGCAAACCGCATTCGGCGGTATAAGCGACGGGTGGACAGGTACACGCAGAATCGCATATTCCAGAGCGATGAGAGGTGGGTATATAGAGCTTGGGAGCGACCCGAACAAAATGTGATAGACGTGTGCCGCCCAGATGATGCCGCCACGAGTGCATTTTGGCGGAGCATTTGGTCGGTACCCGTCTGTCACGTTGAGGCAGACTGGATGCAGGATGTCAAGTGAGTGTGTGAACCAATACGAGAAATGGAACCAGTCTTCATTACGCCTCTAGACGTAGCCAAAGCAGTCCGTCTGTTACCGAATTGGAAACCATCAGGACCGGACGGACTGCATAACTTTTGGCTAAAATGGCTCACTAGTTCACACAGTCGCCTGGCATCTTAATTCCAGTCATCCTTAGAGTCTAGGTCGCTACCACAGTTTCTAACAACAGGCGTTACCCACCTGCTCCATAAATCAGGTAGTCCCGCGGAACCCAAGGATTATAGACCGATCACATGTTTGTCCACAGTTTATAAACTTCTTACATCCATTTTGAAAGCGAAAATTAATACGCATATTGAGAATAACTCGATTATGTCTCCCTCTCAAAATGGATGTAGGAACGGGTCCCGCGGTACTAAGGAGCTACTCCTCATCGACATGGCCATAAGCCAACAGGTTCGTCGATCCCGCAAGGATCTGTCGACATGCTGGATAGACTACAAGAAGGCCTACGACTCGGTGCCACATGCATGACTCATGAGGGTGCTGGAGTTGTACAAGATTGATACAACTCTACGCACCTTCCTTGAGTCATGCATGGGGCAATGGAGGACAGTCCTTCGATATCCGGGATGTCCACAGATCCAGAGGAACGATGAGCCTGTATGGATCAAACGGGTAATATTTCAGGGCGACAGCTTGAGTCCACTTTGGTTTTGCTTAGCCCTGAATCCTCTAAGCACACTGCTGGAGGATTCAGGTCTAGGCTATCGGCTGAGGAGAGGTGGTGAGGTTATATCTCACCTCCTATACATGGATGACCTTAAACTCTTTGCCCCCAACAAATTGCAACTGATGGAGCTACTGAAAGTAACTGAAACCTTAAGTAGCGCCATCAGGATGGAATTTGGTGTGGACAAATGTGCGGTCATGCATGTAAAGCGAGGGGAGATTATGGAATCTGTGGGAACCCAACTCTCGGATTCCATAAACCTTCGAGCCCTCTCCGCAGCCGAAACCTATAAGTATTTGGGTATGACGGAAGCGTTGGGCATCAATGTCACTGACATGAAGCAATCTTTCAAGGAGCGGTTCTTTGGCCGCCTGAAGAAAGTATTTAATAGTCTTTTATCAGGCGGAAACAAGGTGTGCGCCTTCAACGGTTGGGTCATGCCGGTTTTGATGTGCTCTTTCGGAATACTCAAATGGACTCAGACCAAACTCGACGCCCTGGATAGGAGGGTCCGTACGCTGCTGACTACATATCGAATGCACCACCCACGGTCATCGGTAATGAGACTGTATATCCCGCGAAAATGTGGAGGTCGAGGCTTTTTAAATGCTAAAACTCTCCACAATCGCGAGATATGCAGTCTCAGGGATTATTTCCTAGAAACCGACGTGGGTATGCATCGAGATGTAGTTGTGGTGGATAAGGGCCTCACCCCGCTCTCCTTGGCTAAAGAGAACTGGCGCAAGCCTCTAGTGCTTGACACTAATGATCGCATGGAAGTATGGCAGAGTAAGGAGCTTCACGGACGCTTTTTCCGGGCCCTACATAAACCCGATGTAGATTTTATAGCGTCCGTAGCCTGGCTGCGTTTCGGTGACCTCTTTGGGGAAACCGAAGGTTTTGTCTGTGCAATAATGGACGAAGTTATCATGACGAACAACTACCGGAGATTTATTGTGAAAGACGGCACGGTTAACATTTGTCGGGCATGCCACCGTCCGGGTGAATTAATAAGACACAAAATCTCCGGGTGTTCTCGTCTAGCTAACAAAGATTACTTGCACAGACACAACCTTGTAGCCAGGATTATCCACCAGCAACTTGCTATGAAATACAGCCTTGTGGAATCAGAAGTGCCGTAGGAGGCTCTTGTTGGGCAGCTGGGTCTAGGCCTTGATCCAGAAAGCAGTACTCCTGGACACGGCTCGTATTGTCAGGAGGTTCCTCTCTCGGGAGCCCTGACCGCCGGTAGCTTGGACCCTGCACCTGATACCGGTGGGCCACTATTTTTTTTATTTTTAAATATTCCTATATTTTTTATATTAATATTTGAAAATGTAATTAATATGTATTTATTCGGTGCTCCAACACCCGCGACATTGAGGTCGCCATTGAGCAAAACCGAGGGTCGAAAGTGTTCGCTCAGCAATTAGGGAGGTCCCATCTGACGAAACTAAGAACTGCGGATGGCAGAATCGTGACTTCAAAGTCCGAGATACTCGAGGAAGTCGAGGAATTTTACGGGCAACTTTACTCAACGCGGACGGCAAAACCAGCGGAACATAGTGCAGATGACCACCGAGCCGAATTAACGCGCCACTACACGGAAGACATCCCAGATGTCGACCAGTGCGAGATTAGGGCGGCTCTCGAGCAGCTTAAGAACAACAAGGCACCGGGTGATGACGGAATAACGACAGAGCTCCTTAAAGCGGGCGGGGCTCCAGTCCTAAGAGAGCTAGCGAGTCTCTTCAATTCCGTCATCCAAGAGGGTACAACGCCCGAGGCGTGGAGCAGAGGTGCGGTGGTTCTGTTCTTCAAAAAAGGTGACAAAACCTTGCTGAAGAACTACAGACCCATCTCACTTCTGAGCCACGTCTACAAGCTGTTCTCGAGGGTCGTCACGAATCGTCTCGCCAGAAGACTTGACGAGTTCCAGCCGCCAGAACAAGCCGGATTTCGAAAAGGCTTCAGTACCGTAGACCACATCCATACTGTTCGGCAAATTGTACAGAAGACTGAGGAGTACAACCAACCGCTGTGTATGGCATTTGTGGACTACGAGAAAGCCTTTGACTCCATCGAAATATGGGCAGTTCTGGCCTCTCTGCAACGATGTCGAATTGACTGGCGCTATATCGAGGTGTTGAGATGTTTGTATGACGCTGCTACGATGACTGTCCAGATCCAGGATAAGGAAACAAGTCCCATCCAACTCCTCAGAGGGGTGCGACAGGGGGATGTTATATTCCCGAAACTGTTCACCAACGCGTTGGAGGATATCTTTAAGACGTTGGACTGGACTGGACAGGGTATCAATATTAACGGCGAATACATCTCGCACCTTCGGTTTGCCGATGACATCGTCATAATGGCAGAGACACTGGAACAGTTAGACCAGATGCTGCACAGCCTAAGCGGAGCTTCTCGGCGGGTTGGCCTCGGCATGAATTTGGACAAGACGAAAGTCATGTGCAATTCCCACGTCTTGCCGAGTCCAATCCACATCGAAGGGTCGCTTCTCGAAGTTGTGAAGGAGTATGTTTACCTAGGACAAGTCATCCAGCTCGGTAGACACAACTTTGAGAAGGAAGCCGACAGGAGGATCCGGTTGGGTTGGGCAGCGTTTGGAAAACTACGTCAAGTCTTTTCGTCGCCTATTCCGCAATGCTTGAAGACTAAGGTCTTCAACCAGTGCGTCCTGCCCGTGATGACATACGGCGCCGAAACGTGGACACTGACAGTCGGGCTGGTCCACAAATTTAAGGTCGCTCAGCGCGCTATGGAGCGGGCTATGCTCGGAGTTTCTTTGAAGGATAAAATCAGGAACGAAATTATCCGGAAAAGAACCGGAGTTACCGACATAGCTTATAGAGTGAGCAAGCTGAACTGGCAGTGGGCTGGCCATGTTTGTCGAAGGACCGATGGACGGTGGAGCAGACGAGTCCTGGAGTGGAGACCGCGTCTTGGCAAACGTAGTGTGGGACGCCCCCCAGCTAGATGGACCGACGACCTTAAAAAGGTGGCTGGGACAGACTGGATGCGGAAGGCGGAGGATAGAGTATTGTGGCGCAGCTTGGGAGAGGCCTATGTCCAGCAGTGGACTGCGATAGGCTGAGTTGATGTATTTATTGAAATAAAGGTCATAATAATAATTATTGTTTCGTTTATTTTCTTTTATACATATTCAGTATATTTTTAAATATTTTTGTGAAAATGATTTAAAAAAAAAAACATTTCAAAATATAAAAATAGTAGCCCACCGGTATCGGGAACAGGGTCCAAGCTACCGGTGGTCAGGGCTGCTGTGAGAGGAACCTCCTCACTATACGCGCCGTGTCCAGTATAACTGCTTTCTGGATCAAGCCCTTGATCCAGCTGCCTAACGAGAGCCTCCTGAGGTGTTGGTCGAGGCTCTTGGCTATAATACCATTGGCCGTCACGACTATCGGCACAATGACTGCTGTATCCACATCCCACATGTCGACAACCTCGCGTGCCAGGTCAAGATACTTGATTTTTTTATCTTGCTCAGCTTTCACGAGGTTCTCGTCATGTGGGACTGCTATATCAATAATCATTGTGCGACGCTCTAGTCGATCTATCACCACTATGTCCGGCTTATTGGCAACAATAGTCCGGTCAGTGATGATAGATCGATCCCAATACAATGTGATAGTGCCATTTTCGAGAACTGGGTCGGGCACACACCTATAGTACGGTACTTCCGAATCCACAAGACTGTATTTCAGAGCAAGTTGCTGGTGGATAATCCTGGCTACAAGGTTGTGCCTATGCAAGTAGTCTCCGTTAGCCAGACGTGAACAGCCAGAAATAATGTGTCGGATTGATTCCTCCGGACGGTGGCATCCGACAGATGTCAACCGTGCCATCCTTCACAATAAATTTCCGGTAGTTGTTCGTCATCATAACTTCGTCCATAATTGTAGAGGCAAAACCTTCGGTTTCTCCAAAGAGATCACCGAATCGTAACCAGGATACGGACGCTAGGAAGTCTACATCTGGCCCATGTAGGACCCGATAAAAGCACCCGTGAAGCTCATTGCCCTGCCATACCTCCCTGCGGTCATTAGTATCTAATACTTTTGGTTTGCGCCAGTTCTCGTTAGCCAAGGAGAGCGGGGTGAGTCCCTTGTCCACTGAGACCACATCTCGTTGCATCCCCACGTCGGCTTCTAAGAAATATTTTAAATTAATTATTATTATTAATCGTTTATTTCAGGCATTAGCACCCATAAAATTAACATTCTTATCCTAAAACAAAACAAAAGATAAACTAAACAAATGAACATTAAAACAAACAGTAAAAAAAAAAAATAACAACAAAACAACCCACCGTTTCACACCAAGGAAGCCAAAACAAATGTGCCCCGTAACAATGGGAGGTACATTTATTTTGTGTCCCTCAGTAAATGCACAGTATGAAAAATTGCTTTAACAATCCTATTTTGACTTGCCACCACACGCGAAAAGAAAGACGCCCTGAGCTTCCCTATGAGCGCAAAGAAATCGGTTACTCTGCTCTCAGCAAACATCTCAGTCGCACTACACCGCCAGGGCAGGTTAAGCATAACCTGAAACGCATTATTATATTGTACACGAAGAGTGTTGTATGCACTCTTCGTGTACTTGTACCAAAGTTGACTGGTGTAGAACGACTGACAGAAAATTAAAACTTAATTAAAAACTAAATTTTTGGTTAATATAGGGGATATTAACCAAAACTTTAGTTTTTAATTTAGTTTTAATTTTCTGTCAGTGTTCGCCTGTAGTAATAGTTACTAATATTTATCATTGCAGCAAATCTTTGTACTAGTTGCAACTCAATTTAATTACATCAAGAACATGTTCATAATTATATGCTTGAGCGTGGAATGTGAGAGATTATATGCAGCAATGAGAGATGTTCAGAGTACCTGTGTAATGCTCATGAAGTCAAGACATTGTTCTGGTTAGTAGTATATCTTTACTATATTATAATGTGCTTCAAATATTGTTTTCTTTTATGTTAATATTTCACACGTATTCCTTATAATATGGTACAATGGCGACTTCTTCCGCACGCTCACCTTTAAGACGATAATAGCGTAGAAAGGCTCATGACTCGATCGCACAATGCATGCGTTTTGACCAATAGAATGCACGGAACATATTTTTGTAGTGTTCGTAGTTATGATCAAAATCAAAATCAAAAGTCATTTATTCAAATTAGGCTGAGAATCAGCACTTTTCGAACGTCAAAATACATAAGACAGTCCCCCTAAAACGCCCACCCTTCGACACTTCCTAGTGCTTTAGCTGGGAAGAAGAAGTGGCGCAACAAACTCCCCAGCAGCACAGCTGTCTGTTTAGTCGGATGGACTTGATTCTATACATACATATGCAAGGTAATAAACAATAACGCATAATACCAAAAATAAAAGTCTCCTGGTATAAAGGGCTCTAAAGCTTACATATGCAATGGTGGATTATTGTTAGATCATGTCAATAACGAATGACATAATAGATAGATAGTAAAAATAAAAAATAAAACACTTGGTCAATAAAATTGAGAAGAGAAAAAAAAAATTTACCTAAATAATTATATGAACCCATATAACCTGTCACTAGGTACGCTAATTCTGGAGAAAGAACATAAACATTGTCTTGTGTTAATCACAGCGACCAACTATTCTTGTCATTTAAATAGTCGTTAATGGAATAGTAAGCCTTTAAACAAAAGATGGATTTTACTTGAGCTTTAAATGCATCAAAAGGCAAATCTAGCAAAGAAGTGGGAAGCTTGTTATAAAAGGTTATACCAAGCCCAACAAATGAGTTATGAACCTTATGAAGCCGGTGAAAGGGAGCACGTAGTTTGTCCTTATTTCTAGTGTTAACGGTGTGAATATCACTGTTTTAGTGTACAAGTGTATATGTTGCCTAATAAATACGATGTTAGCTAATATGAATTGTGATGCCACTGTGAGAATACCAATATCTTTAAAAAAGTCCCTCAAGGAAAATCTGCCACCTAGCTGGTAAATTGCACGAACAGCACGTTTTTGAAGGACAAAAATATTTTGAATATCAGCGGCTTTGCCCCACAGCAGAATACCATAGGACATAACGCTGTGAAAATAACTAAAGTATACTAATCGAGCTGTATCGACGTCAGTTTATTGTCTTACTTTTCTGTCGGCGTAGGCAGCTGAACTGAGCCTCCCTGCTAGGGTTGATATGTGTGATCCCCACTGAAGTTTGGCATCTACTGTTATGCCCAGAAAAACTGCCGAGTCTTTGATTTCAAGCACCTCTTTATCTAAGACGATATTGGGACCTAGATTTCTAACATTCGGTAAGGCGAACTTTACACATTTCGTTTTTTTGGCATTGAGAACAAGGTTATTTGCCGTAAACCAATCCGTAACCATTGAGAGTGCACTGTTTACGTCGTCAAAGTCTTGTCTATTCATATCTACTTTAAAAATAAGAGAAGTATCATCTGCAAACAGTACAACATCACAAATACCCTTTAAATAGAACGGTAAGTCATTAATATATACTAAAAACAAGAATGGACCGAGTATTGAGCCTTGAGGCACACCCAATTGAACTGGCAGCCCGGAAGATTTTTTACCATTAATTTCTACACATTGAACCCTATTTTGTAAATAAGAATTTATTACGTTTAGAGCATCGTTATGGACACCGTAATAACGAAGTTTACGCAAAAGCGTCTCATGGTGCACGCAATCAAAGGCTTTGGAGAGATCACAAAAAACTCCAATAGCATTTTGCGAGTTCTCCCATGCGTCAAATATGTGTTTCAGCAGAGCAACACCCGCGTCTGTAGTCGAACGACCTTTTGTAAAGCCATATTGCTCATTATGAAGGAGGCTATTTAAATTATTATTTTTTAGCAACTGCTTGAGTATTAACTTTTCAAATATTTTGCTAAATGCAGGTAAGATAGAAATAGGCCTGAAATTACGTATGTCATTTTTATTACCTGATTTAAATAATGGTATGACTTTACTTTTCTTCATAAGGTCAGGAAAAGTTCCTGAATCAATACATTTATTAAAAGTGACAGCTAGATAGGGGGCTACAATATCTATAATATTACTTAAAAGTTTAATGGAAATGCCCCAGAAATCACCAGTGTTTTTGGACTTCAGTGTGTTAAAAACATTAACTACATCACGAGGCGTTACATGTTCGAAACTGAATAGGTCACTACAGTTAGGCACACTACTATGCAAAAGGTGTTCTGCTTTTGACGGGGACGAATTTAAGGAGCGAGTCGTAGTTACAGGTATGTTGGCAAAAAACTCATTAAAAGCCGCCGCTACTTCAGCTTCTGTAATAATTAATTTGTCGTCGACCATAATCTCAAGTTGATTGTCTTGTTTAACCGACTTACCTGTTTCATTATTTATTAAATTCCAAGTGGTTTTAACTTTATTGTTAGAATTTTTAATTGTGTCACTTAAAAATTTCGATTTTGCAAAAGCACTAATCTTTTTAAATAATTTTGAATAGTTCTTGACATACTCTAGGAAAGGAGTATCAAATCTGTATTTTTTCAATCCATACAATTCGTATAGTCTCGCTCTACTTTTGTAAATACCCGGAGTAGCCCATTGATTAAAACCAGCGGAGGTGCCATTAATGTTAATGGTTTTGGTCTTGAAAGCAGATTGGTACTCTTTTTGCACAACATCAAAAAGGGCTTCATAAATTTCATTCGGATTCTCGTGTTGTGCTATGGATGGCGTAATTCTATGAGCTATATTATTTTTAAACCTTTTGCAACGACTAGCTGTATAAGGCCTACATTCAAGTGTACGTGGTCGCTTTTTATGTAATGGCATGGGGAAGCTAGCTAATAAACCACAGTGGTCGGACGTTAAGTCAGTTACTACTAATTTATTTTTGGCATCACAATCAGTAAACATATTATCAAGACATGTTGACGAAGATGCCGTGATCCTAGTAGGTTCAAAAAACAAGTTAATTAAATTAAAAGACCTAAACAGATTGAGAAGTCTAATACTTAATGGAGTAACATCTAAAATATTAATATTAAAATCTCCACATAAAATTATACTTTTATTACTTGATTTGAAACTAATGAAATCCCCAGAGGGGGGTCGATAAACGCAAATTATAACATATCGCTCGAGTTCAACACAAGACAACTCAATAGTGCGCTCAATAGAAAGGTTAGCTAAATCTAAACGTTTTTTACATTTTAACTTGTTTGAAACAAGAACTAAAGATCCACCGCGAATAGCAGTTTTTCTTACAAATGCACTTTGAACAGTAAAATTATCATCATTGATAAACATTACTTCATGTTCCTTCAACCAGTGTTCAGTCAAACATAACACCTGAACATCATAGTTCTCCATAAATAAGCTTAACTCTAGCTCTTTGCCGGACAGACCCTGCATATTTTGATGAACAACATTCAATATATGCGGCTCACCCGTTGTCGCACCTAAAAGTTTAAACTACTAGGCGAATCAAAAGTAGTGTTAGTACCACTACTAACATTAATCAAACAAGACTTCGACGTAGTACATATGTCTGGGTTTATATAAGCTAATAGCCTCGCTATTTTAAGTCTAAACCTAATCGGCAGATACACTGTATTCCTTGTCGATTTTAACTTATCAACAAAACTGTTGGTGTCAAAAATATAAGTTTATCACTATAGTGAGTTACTAAAAACTGCATATGATAATTAAGTATATGTAAATCATTGTTTTATGTATAGAAGTGTGACACTCACACAGGCGCGTGCTATGTTCACTAGTTTGTGAGATTATTTTTGAATAGGCACGGCCGGTATGAGCTCTTTATGAATTATTGTTGTTGACAAGAAGTAATTTCCTACTCATATTTATCTTCTTTTTGGTTTAGAAAATGTATTATTGCTTTAAGTTAAATGAAATAAGTTTTAGGTTCTTAATGTGTTTTATTTTTATAGGTTTTAGGTTTGTTTTTTATTAGCAGAGGAGAATAAAACTAATTCATGCCTTGCTTGACACGAGACCAGAGAGACGGTGTCGCTTTTTTTTTACCACAGGCAATAAGACATCACAACAGATCAAACGGTTATCGTAAACAGAATCTTATCGATTAGCTTTATGTTTTTTTTTGTTAGTTTTTCTATTTATTCAGCTACTTACTAGCAGCGATCCGCGGTTTCAACAGCCTAGTTCCCGTTCCCGTGAGAATATGGGGATAAAATATAGCCTATGTCACCCAGTGATAGTGTAGCTTCCCAACAGTGAAATAAATTTTCAAATCGGTTCAGTAGTTTCGGAGCCTATTCCTCTTTATTATTAGTATAGATAGATTATTTATCAATAATTTGGAATAATAATGCCAAACAACAGTTTTTAACTATTCTATCAACTTTAATATTTTCCTCTCTCCGACATAATAATGTTCCGTCAGGTCTATAAGTTTTGTTATATATGAACACTTTCACTGCCTCCCCAATTTTCACGATGTCCAATGGTTATGCGATACCGCCGCCATACAAAACGCAGCGGACGCGCTAGGCACGTTGACTGGCACTGCATAAAGGTATAAAATGTTAATAATTATTGTCATTTCTGTAAATTCCGGTTAAGAAGTTACGGCCTTTCAAGGTCAACTTAGAAATGCCATTTAAAAAAAAAAAAACACTGTATTATCGGCGCGGCGCGGACGTAAGAGGGACTTGTCACTTGCGCAGTTCTATTGAAAAGTAAAAATCTTCATTACAATGTGTTGTATATTTGAAAATATACAAAAACGAAGCAAGTTAGATATTTTGTTGGAAATTTACAACATTTGTTTTTTTTATTGCTCTCTAATATGATTGGAATAACACAAACATACTTTGCGCAATTCATACAATGTTATCAGAGCTTTTTGTTTAATGTTGTCGGAACTCTTGCAACTGCAATAATAATACGTTCATTATCTATACCATTTTTATTTAGTGGGAACTTCTGAAAATCCGGTTTAACAATAGAATGGCTTAAAAACATACTTTATGGCCCTTCTATTGAAGGACCTTAGAATTGGTTCGCGAAATATTACAAAGAATTTTTAAGGTATGCCTATTATTTTATTACCATGTTACCTATCTCGAATGTTTTGCAGGTGTTCCCTATAGGTATGTATATTTTGAATACTTTTAATAGTTCTAATATTCGTTTTATCCATTTATTTATCACACCTTTGATTTTTTATTTAATCATAAACAGGCGGCTGTCCCTTTAGTGCATTTGTGCGCTGAACTACCAGATTTTAATAGGTGTAGAAAAAATCACAAAATGTTTAATAATCGCATTGTGGCCACTGGTTGTGGTCTATGTAATACTAACAAAACTGACGAAACAATATAAGCTCTTTGCTAAACTATTAAGACTCATTTTCGCGGTACAGAAGATCTCTCGTGCGCTATGCCGAAGCGCACGGTGAATGCTCATACATTTCTATGAGATCCGATAACTGTTTGGAGTATTATGGAGTAATTTGTCGATTCTCGTGCGCCACACGGTTCCCCCGAAGTTTGTCGAATATTACCGAACGTAGATTAGCGAGAGTGCCCGAGGTTTGGCGAAGTTTGCATGCCGGCCATAATGAATGACCAACTCATTAATGTCACTGCGAAGTTTAGTTTACGTGGAATTGAATGCTATTGTTTATTTTTTTATCGTTTAGATTTAAATTACTTACCTATCTGAAATAAATAAATTCTTTTTATTTACTTATTACCCCTAATACTTAGAGAGCTAGTAAAGTGCACCACCAGTTCCATGACCTACCAGCCGCCACTGATCATAAATATAACGAGATTACACGAACAAGGTATCTTTCCAATGTCCGGGGCATGCTGTGCAGGATGCTTACCGTTGGGTGGTTAACAAACGGCTTGCAAGAGGCAGCACGTTAAGATTGGAGTTTGGCCGTCTTTTAATAAAAGGTTGACAAACCATGCTATAATCAACGTGACAAGCGCGTTGCCCGCATTGCGTACGACAAGTATATTTTGACAAATATAAAATAACTCAGTTCATAGGCCACTTTAAAATTCGGAAGCTTATCAAGTAATTAAACTAAACTATAATTTTCAATAAGAAATACTCCTTAATTTCTGAAATGTAACAGAAATATTTTCAAAAAGCCAGGTCGGTGGGCTCCTGAAAAAATAAAACTGTCACTGTGACCGCAGTGAGAGTGAAAGGATTGAAAAAAAGAAATATTAGCTATTAGTGAAATATATGTATATTTTTCAGTTCGTGTTCATTTAATAATAAGCTGTTCAGGATTAAAGATTTCTTACGGTTGATATTTAAACCGTATCTGTATATTAAAACATTTTAGTAAAACATTTTTGTTGAAAGCGAAGCTGTCGTCTGTAATCTTCGTGTGAAATCATACAAAATGTGTTAAAATTTAAGAACAATTTTAAGGATTTGTAGTTGTGGAAAATAAGCAATTTAATTTAGTTTAACTTATTTATTTTTAATAGAGTTTTTCAAGATTTCAAAAGGAAATTTTAAGGATTCACCCAGAAATTAATATAAAAAATTACACAGAAATTATCATCAACTTGTATTTATCTACACTCATATCGTAAAGTTATCATTAATAAATCAAAAATTGTGTCATAATGACAGACTTTAAGCACGTGCAATTCTAATGAAATTAAATTTCATTAGAATTGCACGTGCGTAAAGTCTGTCAATTGCTTCAAACTTTTATTATAAATTTGTAATTTTAACACACCTTCCTTATGTTTACGTATTTGTGTGGTTTTGCAATGTCTTCGCTACTTCTTCTAATACTCATAGTAATTGTTCTGACTGAGATTTTTTTTGTAAACAACAAAAATAACGTGATTATTCTTCAAAATAACGTGATGTTACGATGCGTAGATTCCTTTTGTAATAATATTGTAAATAGCTTGCACAAAAAACCCTCAAACATTGCTAATGACGGTCCGGGCTCGCTTCTTATCTAAGGAATGCGATGTCTTTTGTTCTCGACGCTCAGAACGGTGCACTGTGATCCGGCTTGATTTCGACCATGTTTTGATGGTAGTAAGGTTGCAAATTGTTTGTATAGATTTTTGTGGGAACAAAATGCGTGCTTTGTTGACGACACCTTTATTGCGACTAATAAAATGGACATTAGTTTGCGTCTCTATACGTCATGCATTCAACAGACAATATGGATTTGTGTGAAAACACTCACACAAATACATATTGTCTCTAATTGGGCGAAACCAGGAAGGGGTGTGGTTTGTGACTAGCTGCGCTGCCGCAGAAATATTTTCTTAAGTGAGCATGCTTAACGAATGCTGATTGTACCTAATGAGGCGACAAAACTTGGTAAAATAAATAAGTTCGAGCCCGTTCGTTTAATTGTATATTATGCTTGTATACACAGTGCTCTTTTATTACAAGTTTTAAGATATTTTTTTAGATTTAATATATTTCAAAGTATTATTTTGTAACGTTTCAAATCAAAATCAAAATCTTTCATTTCATATAAACCTGCATGGGCACTTATGAAACGTCAGAAGCTAGGTTCACGGTTCCAAATTGTTGTTTTCTATGGAGAAGAGCCGGCAAGAAACTCCACGGTTACTCTTTAAAAAATAATTGGCTTTAACAATATTTTCAAATTGCAGAGATAATATGTATGGGAGGACAGCGCAGGCCTGTCAATAAGTACTAGGTACTTAGACGAATACAGAATAGAAAATCGTCTACAAATCTACAGTCAGTAAGGCCTACAACGTTCTCTCATTCACAATATGTAAAATAATCTACATTAATAAAATGAACGTAAATAAAATTGATGTATAATGTCAATTAATGACGAGAATATGTCAGCATTGTAAAAATAAAAATAATAAAAAAGAACATTGTATTTAAGAGCAGTTAATAGACTTTCACATAGTTATGCTGTTAATGAGGTACCAGGGAAGCCACATGTGCAGAAGGAATTAATGCCAAACTTCCCTGTCTTCAACGTAGTCTTTTATCTTATAATATGCTTTTTAAGTCATAAGTAATTTATTTCATAACAATATAAGTACATTGTATTGAAAATTAAAAAAATAACATTATAAATTGCTATTAAAATTAATTTATTAAAATACATTTAGAAAATTCAATAAAAACAATAAAGGTCAGTTAAGAATTCAAGTACAATAGATCATGTAGCGGCACTACAAATAAAAATGCTTCACAACAAATATCAAGAAACACAAAAACAAAAGTGGCGCCATCTACAATGCCACAGGCGAACTAACTAAGCAATTCTACATCGCGCAATCAGAGTTTACCACGCTACTCAGATAGATAAAATATCCCGACAACAACTGTCGGGCAGTTGCCCGGACCAGACACAATACCCGTCTGGTCGGAGGATCCTCCTTTTCAATAGGGGATGAGCGAACTTTACACCCTGTTCCTCATACCCCTAAATTGGTGACCCCGTGAAAGAACGTCAGCGCAGCCTTCGTGCAACACTTCAGCGTGACGTCATTATCATCACATCAAGACCACTTCCTCAAGCTTTCGAGCGGCGAGTCACA
Source organism: Polymixis flavicincta (assembly GCA_949987655.1). Taxonomy (NCBI): domain Eukaryota; kingdom Metazoa; phylum Arthropoda; class Insecta; order Lepidoptera; family Noctuidae; genus Polymixis; species Polymixis flavicincta. The sequence continues at coordinate 21,756,260 of OX465188.1, read as the reverse complement.
CAGCCAGCCAGCACCCTACGGCTTCAACGGGTATCCTGACCACCTGCATGCAGCGAACCGCATGCCTGGTCATCACCCACACAGCCTCATCAGCAACCATGGCCCAGCACACTGCACTTTCGGCCGGTCGAGAGCTCAATCTCCCGGTCGACGCCAGCAGTCAGCCTCAACCTCTCAACCCAGCGCTGTACCAGATCCGACTCACTGGAGCATAACGCAGCGCAACCCCGACTCACTGGGGAATCGTCGCAGACAGTTCCGACTCACCGCGAACTATGTGACACCCGGTTCCGACCCACTGGAACCACAACTGGCACTGGCAAGCATCATAACATGCACTGACTCAGCCCACTATCGACCTCCGGTCTCCGGGGGGGAGTGATGTAGCGGCACTACAAATAAAAATGCTTCACAACAAATATCAAGAAACACAAAAACAAAAGTGGCGCCATCTACAATGCCACAGGCGAACTAACTAAGCAATTCTACATCGCGCAATCAGAGTTTACCACGCTACTCAGATAGATAAAATATCCCGACAACAACTGTCGGGCAGTTGCCCGGACCAGACACAATACCCGTCTGGTCGGAGGATCCTCCTTTTCAATAGGGGATGAGCGAACTTTACACCCTGTTCCTCATACCCCTAAAATCATAAATAATAAATGTCAAAGTAATAAAATCAATCATAAGTTACAATGTCATAGGATTCATAGGTCATCTAGGAATTCATTGATGCTGTAATAGCCTTTCCCCAATAAATAGGTCCTCAATTTGTTTTTAAATAAGTTAACACTGTAAATGGTTTATAATTCTATAGGTAACCTGTTGTACAAAAATATAGACTGGTACCTCGGGCTATGTTTGACAATTTTTAATTTCGGTTGAATAGTGTTGGGCAAATCTTTCCTACGTGTGCTAGCTCTAGTTTGTCTTTGCTCATCAGTCTCAATTTTGTGCAAATTTTTAACTAAGCTGGTGAGCAACACTAAAATGTAAAGGCATGGCACTGTCAAGATTTTTTGTCTAATAAAATGGTCTTTACATGATTCCGCCTGTTTCATGCGGAGCATAGTCCTTAGAGCTCTTTTCTGAATAACGAATGCCATTTGTATGTTGTACTTATAGCTATTGCCCCAGAACTCAATGCTGTATCTTAGCTTGGACTCCACCAAGGCAAAGTACACATTTCTAAGTTGAGGTAAACTCAATTGTTCCCTCAGTGTTCTAATCGCATAGCATGCCGAGCTAATAGACTTCGTTATAGACAATTTCTCGACCTTCCAATTCAACAATGCATCAATGTGCACACCTAAGAACTTGACACTGTCAACTATTTCAACCTTGTTACCACAAGATACAATGTCCAACTTGACGTTATTTCGTACCGTGGGGTTAAATAGGACACACTTCGTTTTATTTATATTAAGTTGCAAATTATTAGTACTGAACCATTTTTCAAAAGCTTTCAAGAGACTATTGATCTTATATTCTAATTCCGGTATATCATCTGCAGTAACTATCGCATTTGTGTCGTCCGCAAATACCATTAGTTTTGTGTCCTTTACAGGTTTTTTTTATATACGCCATCAAATCATTTAAAAATATAATAAAAAAGATTGGACCTAGAACGGATCCCTGAGGAACACCACGACATACCGTAACTAGATTAGATCTGTAAGTTTTTTCTTCTCCATCTATCACCGATTTTATCTCTACACACTGCCGTCTGTTATGCAGATAAGAGCCAAATAACTTCAGCACATTTTCCCGTATGCCATAATGTTCTAACTTGGCTAGTAGAATACCATGGTCTACCGTGTCGAAGGCAGAACTGAGGTCTAGGAATATACCAGCTACTCTATGTTTATCATTCAAATTACAGATAACTTCGTCTACCAACGCCTCAATAGCATCGGTGATTCCTAATGATGTTTGGTAACCAAATTGTTGGCCATTTAGGATACCGTACATCATTAAATGTTTAATGAGCCTATCCTTCATTATCTTTTCAAATATTTTCGATAAATAGGCAAGACAAAAATTGGCCTGTTGTTGCCAGGGGCCGTTTTTGATCCTTTTTTGAAAACTGGAAGAACGCGTGCGATTTTAAACTGATCGGAGAACAGACTTTCTTCGATGCATTCATTGAAAAGAGATGCTAGTGGAGTCGCTAATAAGTCTATGTTATCTTCTATGTTATCTTTTATTATGGTTAAGGGAATTTCATCGTAACCCGCAGAGGTCTTGTTGACCATTTTATTTACCATTTTAAAAATGTCTATAGGTGTGACTGCATCAAAACTCATATTCAATTCTACCCGACTTATATTTTCAGTTAAGAATATCAGTGCCATTTCCTTGTCACAAGCGTCTAAGTGAACTGTGTTGTTAAACCTTTTGGAAAATATATTAGCCACTTTTAAGGCATTATTCGTTGCTGCGTTATCTATCTTGAGTATAATTGGTTCATTATTGATGTCTTTGGTAGCGTTGCGTTGTTGATTTACTATTTGCCATATCATTTTACTAGAATTTGATCCCATGTGTATTTGTTTTCTGACATCATTCATGTCAAAAACTATTCAAAATTATTTAAAAAGATTAGTGCTTTTGCAAAATCGAAATTTTTAAGTGACACAATTAAAAATACTAACAATAAAGTTAAAACCACTTGGAAAATAATTAATAATGAAACGGGAAAGTCGGTTAAACAAGTTAATCAACTTGAGATTATGGTCGACGACAAATTAAGTATTACAGAAGCTGAAGTAGCGGAGGCATTTAATGAGTTTTTTGCCAACATACCTGTAACTACGACTCGCTCCTTAAATTCATCCCCGTCAAAAGCAGAATACCTTTTGCATAGTAGTGTGCCTAAATGTAGTGACCTATTCAGTTTCTAACATGTAACGCCTCGTGATGAAGTTAATTTTTTTAACACACTGAAGTCTAAAAACACTGGTGATTTCTGGGGCATTTCCATTAAACTTTTAAGTAACATTATAGAAATTGTAGCCCCCTATCTAGCTGTCACTTTTAATAAATGTGTTGATTCAGGAACTTTTCCTGACCTCATGAAGAGTAGTAAAGTCATACTATATTTAAATCAGGTAATAAAAATGATAAACAACAATTTCAGGCCTATTTATAACTTACCTGCATTTAGCAAAATATTTGAAAAGTTAATACTCAAGCAGTTGCTAAAACATTTCAATTTAAATAGCCTCCTTCATAATGAGCAATATGGCTTTACAAAAGGTCGTTCGACTACTGATGCGGGTGTTGCTCTGTTGAAACACATATTTAACGCATGGGAGAACTCGCAAAATGCTATTGGAGTTTTTTGTGATCTCTCAAAAGCCTTTGATTGCGTACACCATGAGACGCTTTTGTGTAAACTTCGTTATTACGGTGTCCATAACGATGCTCTAAACGTAATAAATTCTTATTTGCAAAATAGGGTTCAATGTGTAGAAATTAATGGTAAAAAATCTTCCGGGCTGCCAGTTCAGTCAGGTGTGCCTCAAGGCTCAATACTCGGCCCATTCTTGTTTTTAGTTTATATTAATGACTTACCGTTCTATTTAAAGGGTATTTGTGATGTTGTACTGTTTGCAGATGATACTACTCTTATTTTTAAAGTAGATAGGAATAGACAAGACTTTGACGACGTAAACAGTGCACTCTCAATGGTTACGGATTGGTTTACTGCAAATAACCTTGTTCTCAATGCCAAAAAACGAAATGTGTAAAGTTCGCCTTACCGAATGTTAGAAATCTAGGTCCCAATATCGTCTTAGATAAAGAGGTGCTTGAAACCGTAGACTCGGAAGTTTTTCTGGGCATAACAGTAGATGCCAAACTTCAGTGGGGATCACATATATCAACACTAGCAGGGAGGCTCAGTTCAGCCGCCTACGCCGTCAGAAAAGTAAGACAATACACTGACGTCGATACGGCTCGATTAGTATACTTTAGTTATTTTCACAGCGTTATGTCCTACGGTGTTCTGCTGTGGGGCAAAGCCGCTGATATTCAAAATATTTTTGTCCTTCAAAAACTTGCTGTTCGTGCAATTTACCAGCTAGGAGGCAGATTTTCCTTGAGGGACTTTTAAAGATATTGGTATTCTCACAGTGGCATCATTCATATGATCTAACATCTTATTTTTTAGGCAACATATACACTTGTACACTAAAAACAGTGATATTCACACCGTTAACACTAGAAATAAGGACAAACTACGTGCTCCCTTTCACCGGCTTCATAAGGTTCATAACTCATTTGTTGGGCTTGGTATAACTTTTTATAACAAGCTTCCCACTTCTTTGCTAGATTTGCCTTTTGATGCGTTTAAAGCTCAAGTAAAATCCATCCTTTGTTTAAAAGCTTACTATTCCATTAACGACTATTTAAATGACAAGAATAGTTGGTCGCTGTGATTAACACAAGACAATGTTTATGTTCTTTCTCCACAATTAGCGTACCTTACAACGCGTGACAGGTTATATGGGTTCCTATAATTATTTAGTTAAATACGTTTCTTTTTTTTAAATTTTATTGACCAAGTGTTTTTTTATTATCTATCTATTATGTCATTAGTTATTAACATATAGAGCCCTATATACCAGGAGACTTTTATTTTTGGTATTATGCGTTATTGTTTATTACTTTGCCTATGTATGTATAGAATCAAGTCCATCCGACTAAACAGACAGCTGTGCTGCTGGGGAGTTTGTTGCGCCACTTCTTCTTCCCAGCTAAAGCACTAGGAAGTGTCGAAGGGTGGGCGTTTTTGGGGGACTGTCTTATGTATTTTGACGTCCGAAAAGTGTGATTCTCAGCCTAATTTGAATAAATGGCTTTTGATTTTGATTCCTTTTTGCGCAGCTCACCACTTTCCTAAACGTTCGAATATAATTATTCCGATATTCCAGAACTGAATTATCGCATTGTGTTCTATCTAAAGTGTTAAGGAAACGTTTCACTTTGCTAGCTATCCTTATTCCGCTTGTTATCCATTTCGATAAGGACACGTTTGATGTGCGTTTTAAACTTTCCATCGCTAAGTTCTGTAACTGACTAGCAACTTGTTATAGAAGCGGATACTGTTTATTAGACATGACTTGCTAGTTTTAGTCAGTCTAAATTTTGGAATCACAGTTTAACACAGTACTCCATAAAATATGTGTGTTTTTAGGTAATCTTAAAAATATTTGATGAATTTTAAACCTATTTCTTGTATTATAATTGGATATTATCGACTTTGTTAGTAACTAACGATTACAATACCCTTTTATAAAAATAAAAACCTCGCATCGAACGTTCTTGTAATTTGTTTCAGATGTCGATCGGAGGGGTTGCAAGAACATCCAACGTTTACAAAAGGCATCATTCAAGACGATGACCGCGTGTGGTTTGTTCACCATAAACGCACAGCTGCCTCTACAGTTGTCGAGCTTCATTACTTCTTATACTATTGTTTTGTAACAGTTTGTGTTTTTATAAAAATAAACAATGTTGATGTTGCTCTTTATTAATTACGTGTTCGTTTCTTTGTAATATACAAAGAACCATGACTAGGCGTCTATATTGGAATGCCTTTTACATCGTGTGCCATGCCTGCATTACTTTCATATTTACAAAGTACGTTTCATATTAATTGTACTATACAGGTACCTTAAAACCTGTTTCAAAGCTGCCCAATGTTTCTATTTTACTCGTTGCTTCGGATCGGTGCATACGTGTGTTCTCGTGTTTTCCTATTGGTTAATTAGGGAAATTTCAAATCTTTGTCGAACTTCGATTATTCTTATGGCTTAACCAGCCTTTTGGGAGGGTCAAGAAAGGGACAATAACTATTTGCAACTTTACATTCACAAATGCACGATGGTTTTTTTTTTTTTTTTTTTTGGTTGGGAAATCATCAAATAACTTCTCCCGCTCTGGGTGGAGCAGGAGGGCGTGTCAGACTTTTACTGACTAAAACCCACCCGTGTTCCTTCAGTAGCCCTTAAGCCAGGGGCTGTGGTGTCTCTTTCGAACAAACCCGCACCCCTGGCAGGCATCGACCCTTGCGGGTCCCATCATTTTTTGTGCTGACATCTCTTTGAGGCGCGCGTGGAACACAACGCGCCGTCGACTTGGGCTTGGTCCTTACCGGACAGCGAGCTACCCATTACTCGCCGTCCGCAAGCCCATGCCTACGGTGGCCGGAAATCGGCCTGGGATTCCCGACGCCCAGGGCGTCTCCGTATCCTGCGGCGGCTGGGGTCGCGAGGGCGCATATGCTGCCTCTCCCTCACGTGCGCCGCCTCCCTCTTCGCGAGCATCACTGCTTCGCTGAAGGAGGTGACGACTCCCCATGCCCTCTCGCTCCGTACCATGGCCTGGACCAGGGCCGGACGCGAGAGATCGCCGCCGCCCATCGCCTCCACGAGGACACGGCGGTGCTCCGCCCAAGCAGGGCAGACCGCCACCGTGTGCTCCACCGTGTCCTCAGGGCGATCTTCGCAGTGGAAACACCCGGGCGTTTCCTCCCGCCCTATCCGAAACGGTATTCTTACGTATACGGGCGGTATTCTTGGCATTCAGCCTACATACCGCCACTCCCCTCGCGAAGGGAACAGAGCGCTCACCACGTCCTGCACGAGCTGAGGCCGGAGACTCTGCGTCAGCGGGGGAGCCCACGGGCGGATTTTGTCCCACACCGTTTTGTAGGGGCGTCCCCACGGGTCTCTGTTCAGAGTCTCCAGCGACTCCTCGCGGGCCACTATTCTGGCCCGCAGGATCTCGTCTCGGAGGGCGGTCTTCGCCACTCTGTACCCCTCGTACAGCTCCGCCTCAATGGCTTCCGTATCCGGAGGGCGGATACGGAGCCTGCGGTGCCTGGAGTAAAGGGGCCGCGCAGCAACACACGCCGCGTAGAGTTGTTAACTGCGGCGACCACCAGTACACCTGGCGTGAAGCACGACCTGGCTGGACCCGGGGCATTGCCACGTCGCATACTTCGGACATGGTCTCCCGGAACCACTCGGCCTCGTCGTTTATGTCGGCAGGCCTGTCCGGTGATGACACCCAGGCCTGCACGATCGAGGCTTCCAGGAGAAGCTCCCGGTCCAGCTGCTTCAACGCCCACCGCGGACCACACGGGGCCTGTCGGACCGGCGCGCTCGAGGTCTGGGCGGAGACGTCAAACCGGATGTACCGGTGGTCGGAATACGTCTCCACCCCCTCCATGACGCGCCAGTCGATGACACGCGGCGACAGAGCGGGGCTGGCGAACGAAATGTCCACCACCGACTCACCCCGCATCCGCACACACGTGGCGACAGAATCCCGGTTTAGGACGACCAGGTCTGTTTCCAGAGCCCAGTCCTCCACCATCCTGCCCCGCACGTTCGTCAACCGGGAACCCCAAGCCAAGCTCTTGGCATTGAAGTCCCCGAGGACGAGCACGGGGAGGGAACGAAACCCGACGACGACGTCTCTCAACTCCGCAAGGGAGTTGTGGAACTCGGCGAGAGTTCGGCTCGGGGAGAAGTACACCCCTACCACGACTATCTCCCCGAACCGTGCTGCAACGCAACCCCGTCCCCTCTTGACACTCTCGAGGGTCGGGGTATTGTCCCATGATTGGCTGCACATTTTGAGCTTTAAATCTAAAACATTTCAGGCATTTGTTTACAGTTATCTTAGCAAGATTTCTGCCCCGCAAGGGCCAATAAGTTTGGCGAATAGTTGATAAAAGCAGTTGTGGACCTGCATGTAGTAAGGTTTGATGTTGCATTTGAAATAGTAATTTCGTTAAATGATGCTTACTACAGAGTAAAATTAGATGTTTTACGTCGTATTTATACGGGGAGTTATCTAGTCTACCCCCTACACGAATAATATTGTCACAGTCTAAAAAGGGAGTCAAAGAAGTTAACCTATTTTTATATGACAATGACTTCCCGGATTTAAGGACAGCGTACTCATCTGGGAACATTTCAGATTGAGCTACACGTAGTACAAGGGACAAGGCCTTTCTAAGTTCATCAACAGAAAGGGAACCTGCTATTTTAGAATTATTATTATTTAAATTGTGAATGAATCTTAGAATATAAGCTACAACCCGTTGTAAATAACTGAAATTAGAATTTTTGCGAATTAATTGTAGTATGATTGAACTACATATTAGGTTAGAACTAGAATTACTGCTACGAGTATTATGACCATATACTAAGTTACAAATTACTTCTGGTAGATCTTGTTTCACGTCTTTATTGGGCTGTTGTGGCCAAGCAATTTCATTATTTAATAAAAACCGACGGCCTGACCACCAAAGTGCAGAATCGCTGATGATATCAGCCTTCAGCCTTCGAGAGACAAGATCCGCCGGATTATCCTTAGACGGCACGTGTCTCCACTTGGTACCTGAGCTACTTTCTTGAATCTCGTTAACACGATTTCTAACGAAAGGTTTTAGCTGCTGGGCCGATGTAGACAACCATCCCAGCACTATTTTAGAATCACACCAATAGTGAAATCGGTGGACTGGTAACGTGAGAGAATCTCTTACCTTATTGCACAACCTGGAACCTAATAGAGCCCCACACAGTTCTAACCGTGGAATAGTAGTGGGCCTGACTGGTGCCACACGGCTTTTGGAAGTTAACAGGTGCACCGCAACCGTACCTGAACGGGTTACAGAACGAATGTATAGACATGCGCCATAAGCCCTTTCAGACGCATCTGTAAATACGTGAACTTCATGGGTTATGGAGTTATTACATGAAATCCATCGCGGAATTCTAATATAATTTAAAGAAGGTAAGGTACCCGCAAATAGTAACCATGAGTCTTTAACCTCCTGCGACACTTCGTCATCCCACTCACATTTTTCTATCCAGAGTCTCTGCATTAATATTTTTGCTTCAACAATGCAGGGACTAACTAAACCTAGTGGGTCGAAAACCTGACTAATTACAGATAAAATGTGTCGTTTCGTTATTTTGTTATTGGATTCGATATGAATAGAGAATCCTAATTTATCAGAATCACATAACCAATGTACCCCTAACGTTTTAGAAGGAGTATTGTGTTCTGAAAGATTTAATATTGCATGAACTGAGTTACACGAACTACCTAATTCTTTTAAACTTTCTGGGCTATTCGACTGCCATTTTTTTAAATAAAATTTAGCGGACGCCAGAATAGCCTTCGTTTTCTTACACAAACTTATTGCACCTGAAATCGTGTCTGAACCACTAAGGTAATCGTCTACATAAAAGTCATGCTGAATAGAACGCTTGACTAAAGGATTTGATGCTTCATCAGCTTTCAAAAATTGATATGAATGTTCAGAACACCAAGAATGCTGAAAAATTCCTATCAATCCCGTACCTGGATTTTTTTTAAAATTCAAGGTCAAAGGTCTCAAAAATGGGTATTTTTGCGTGTTTCAGCAAAACGGTAAGTTTTATCATAAAATTAGGTCAGACAAAAATTGTAGATCATTTAATTATCTATAAAAATATCTTAAAATACTTTTCTTCCTAAGAGCCACTGTTTCTGTGATATATGTAACAATTCTATATGTACTGTCGATCAACTTCTTTTGGATCTCGTCGATAACCAAGTCACACTTGAACTTGATAATAAATACCCCAAAAAGACGTTAATGAGCAGAAGCAGAGGTTGGAGGGACACAAGGTGTTGCACAGTCAGCTGATTAGTTGGCCATTTTAAAGCCGACTAGTCGGCTTGTCGCCCAAAGTCATAGTCGGCCCATATCTAAAACTGACATTCACTGGAAAAAGCGGTAACAGATCTACAATACAAGTCTCGGTCATCAAGTATTGAGATCCGTAATATCCCCAGAATAAAGTGCTGACCTCATAAAGATTATGACTGCTATCGGGAATACAGTTGCAAAAGTGCAGAATCGCTGATGATATCAGCCTTCAGCCTTCGAGAGACAAGATCCGCCGGATTATCCTTAGACGGCACGTGTCTCCACTTGGTACCTGAGCTACTTTCTTGAATCTCGTTAACACGATTTCTAACGAAAGGTTTTAGCTGCTGGGCCGATGTAGACAACCATCCCAGCACTATTTTAGAATCACACCAATAGTGAAATCGGTGGACTGGTAACGTGAGAGAATCTCTTACCTTATTGCACAACCTGGAACCTAATAGAGCCCCACACAGTTCTAACCGTGGAATAGTAGTGGGCCTGACTGGTGCCACACGGCTTTTGGAAGTTAACAGGTGCACCGCAACCGTACCTGAACGGGTTACAGAACGAATGTATAGACATGCGCCATAAGCCCTTTCAGACGCATCTGTAAATACGTGAACTTCATGGGTTATGGAGTTATTACATGAAATCCATCGCGGAATTCTAATATAATTTAAAGAAGGTAAGGTACCCGCAAATAGTAACCATGAGTCTTTAACCTCCTGCGACACTTCGTCATCCCACTCACATTTTTCTATCCAGAGTCTCTGCATTAATATTTTTGCTTCAACAATGCAGGGACTAACTAAACCTAGTGGGTCGAAAACCTGACTAATTACAGATAAAATGTGTCGTTTCGTTATTTTGTTATTGGATTCGATATGAATAGAGAATCCTAATTTATCAGAATCACATAACCAATGTACCCCTAACGTTTTAGAAGGAGTATTGTGTTCTGAAAGATTTAATATTGCATGAACTGAGTTACACGAACTACCTAATTCTTTTAAACTTTCTGGGCTATTCGACTGCCATTTTTTTAAATAAAATTTAGCGGACGCCAGAATAGCCTTCGTTTTCTTACACAAACTTATTGCACCTGAAATCGTGTCTGAACCACTAAGGTAATCGTCTACATAAAAGTCATGCTGAATAGAACGCTTGACTAAAGGATTTGATGCTTCATCAGCTTTCAAAAATTGATATGAATGTTCAGAACACCAAGAATGCTGAAAAATTCCTATCAATCCCGTACCTGGATTTTTTTTAAAATTCAAGGTCAAAGGTCTCAAAAATGGGTATTTTTGCGTGTTTCAGCAAAACGGTAAGTTTTATCATAAAATTAGGTCAGACAAAAATTGTAGATCATTTAATTATCTATAAAAATATCTTAAAATACTTTTCTTCCTAAGAGCCACTGTTTCTGTGATATATGTAACAATTCTATATGTACTGTCGATCAACTTCTTTTGGATCTCGTCGATAACCAAGTCACACTTGAACTTGATAATAAATACCCCAAAAAGACGTTAATGAGCAGAAGCAGAGGTTGGAGGGACACAAGGTGTTGCACAGTCAGCTGATTAGTTGGCCATTTTAAAGCCGACTAGTCGGCTTGTCGCCCAAAGTCATAGTCGGCCCATATCTAAAACTGACATTCACTGGAAAAAGCGGTAACAGATCTACAATACAAGTCTCGGTCATCAAGTATTGAGATCCGTAATATCCCCAGAATAAAGTGCTGACCTCATAAAGATTATGACTGCTATCGGGAATACAGTGGACCTACCGATTTCAAAGACCATCATCCGTGACATATATCGCATTCCAGGGACCTCAGCCACCAGTAAACTGACATTCTTACATTTAAATCTGTTAGAATAAAACACTATAAATTACTAACAACTTAACTATTTATCTCACGCAGTATTCTTCCTCCTCTCTCCTACTTTATCTATGCTGTGCCCGACAGGGTCCATAATTGTGACTAATATTATTATTAACTTTATGCATTATGGTACGCATTAACGAATTGAGAATATTAATTTGGACTCTATCACTCTGGACAGTCGAAAAATATTTTTTGTAATGTTTTTGTTGGCTTTTGAATTATGACTACATTGTTGTATTGGGGTCCCACCTGTAAAATAAAATGTTAGTGGAAAGAGTAAATAAATAAATATTAATACCCACACAGAAAAACTTTCATACACAGTCAGTCCCCTAACTAATTTTACAGTGACTTAATACCTTCTCGTCTATAGTAAAGCTTCTTTTTGTCTTTTTGCGATTCCATTGTGTTTGTGATCTCTGTTATTCATCTCTCAAGTGGCTAATTATAGTAGATAATATTGTATTATATTTGGACGATATTTCAGTTGCAAAATTAAATGCTCATTTATGTTTAATGGAAGAGTGCACAAAATACTTTAATATATTAAATAACTCTACTACGATTTTACATATTAACGTCCGCAGTATGAAAATAACTTTGACCAACTCCCAGCGTTACTATCCTTAATTAAAGTTGATTTTGATATTCTGATACTGACTGAGTGTTGGTTACGTAAAATCACAAACCTTCCGGTGTTAGATGGGTACAACTTCCACTCAACATACAAAGACCAGAATGACAGAGTAGTAATGTACAGTGGGCTGCATCAATTGGGTACCCCAGTTGTATTAAAATTTTAATACAAACTCTATAAAAAAGCCCACAACTCACTCAATAATGATATCGTCCAAATCTCATACAAACGTTACCGAAATTATTGTAATTCATTCTTGACGTTGACTATTCTAAGGTTGAGTCTGCGATCATGAATTTATGGCCAAGGATGATGGTGCCACTGGGTCTGACGGAATGTCTTCTTTTCTCCTCAAAATATGTCGTGAACCTCTTGTTCTCGTTATAACACATCTATATAAATAAAAATAAAACTGACTGACTCATCAACGCCCAGTCCAGACCCTTGGCCCTAGAAAGCTGAAATTTTTCACAGAGGTTCCCTTAAGAATGTAGACAAGGAAAAAGGCAGGATTTTTCGAAATTCAATCCCTAAGGGAGTTAAATAGGGGATGAAAGTTCCGCGCGGGTGAAGCCGCTGGCAAAAGCTTGTAATAAAGCCAGGAATTTTTCCGTTACAAAAACCTTGTTTTAGCATCGTTAGACTATTTTACTAGGGGAAGTCACAAGCTACGCTCGTATAAACACGACCTCGTCATCGTCTCGACTGGTCTAAGGCCACCGCGCTTCGGTTCTTTGACAGACATGGCCGGCCCTCTGTTATTTCATTTAGTTCATCATTTCAGCCAAAACACATCCACTGCTGGACATAGGCCTCCCTCAAAAGGGGGGTTTTGCCATAATCGCCACGCCTGGCAGGCGGGTTGGCGATCGCAGTGTGGTGGTAAAATGCATAGAGAACGCTGCTGCCCATTCTCTAGTAAGTCCCTTAGTCGCCTTCTACGACACCCATGGGAAGAGATGGGATGGTGCTATTCTTCTGCTGCTGATGGTGCTAGTCCGGCACCACACGGAACATTTCATTAAGTTAAAAAACTATATTCCGTCAGTACTGACACAATTTAGTGTTTTCGCAGATTTATAAAACGATTGTTAGACATGCTAATGATAAATGATGATTGATGACAATGATTGTATTTCTATATTTAGGTTTGTACAAACACTTTTACACGTAAATCATATTTTTAAACTAGTTGAGGTCCGCGTTTCCTATCTGAAAAATCTAAAAAGGAACGCCGAAACAAACTCAGACGTCACCGTCTCTTCTGAAGTCCAGACATAATCTTGGTCAGATCATAAGAAGATTATATAGATTGGTATCTGAAATGGTCTTTTGAGTAAAGAACCACACAGATTGAGTTAAATCGTGCAGCTCAACTCAGAACTGAAGGAGCTCAAGGATTCGATGAACAATATCATTTGGGTAGGCCGCATCAATAACTCAAAGTGCCAGATAATGTTAAAACGAACTGTGAAAACAAAAATAAACACGTTATGATCACATTGTCCTCACGTTCACAATCATGAAAATAATATAATACTTATAATTCATGTCATGGTATCAAGAATATTATGAAGCTCCGTAACCGGAACTATCACATATCTATTTAAATAAAAAGAAAAGTCCTGACTGAATGACTCATCAACGCTCAGTCCAAACCCTTAGACCTAAAAAGCTGAAATTTTGCACAGAGGTTACCTTTATAATGTAGACAAGGAATATTTTTCGAAAGAGATTTTTCGAAATTCAATCCATAAGGGAGTTAAATAGGGGATGACAGCTCGCGCGGGCGAAGCCGCTGGCAAAAGCTAGTCCGAAAATAAATTGATCCGTTATCGTAATCCATACAAAAGTCTGGAATCATTTCGGATGGAGACTTTAAATGAAACACGTTATGCCAGGTTTTTGTCACACTAGTGGCGCGTCCCTTGCATTGATTATTATTTCTGTTGCTTAGTCTTAACTAGACAAACATTGTTGGATTACATCATAATTTTGTATTTACGAGTAGGTACTTCGATAAGTTTTGTGTGATTTACTAATTTGTTAGTATCTGGGTAAAATGCGTCCTAAGTAATGCAGATTCTGCAAAATGTAAACAGTGTGGTAAAAGCTTTTCCGAAAAGAAGGTGGCACTACTTTTCTGAAACTTCATTTAATATCAAAAGTTTTGATTTTTCTTTATAGGTGTATTAAAATCATTACCCATTCGTATTTTACTTTGAAAATTCCTTAAAAAATTACAATCCGTAACTGAAACTAATCGAAAGTAACGGATATTGGTAACTACGGTTGGTGTGTTAAGCAATTATCCCACAGGACCTGCGAGAAATTATCGTACGTTTTATACTTATTAATATTGCCAAACTATTTCTTATCCGAAACCAATATAATATTATTGACATATGCGTTTCCGGATCAGAAATTACATTTCCATAACATCCCTGCATTGAATATGTATTTATATTAAATTTATAAAAGTTAAAATGTACAAATTATGTAGATGTAATCTGGAAGGACCATGTATATTGGTATATGTAATGGAGTTTTGAGGAATGAACCACATAGATTAAGTAGATCTGTCAGTAACCGTGCAGCTCAACTCAGAACTTAGGAGCTCTACGATGCTGTTCTGCATCTGTCTGCTGCTGTTTTGTAGGAAACAGAATGATGGGCTACATAAGAGATGAGCCAAGATGTAAATGCTCAAATGAACATGTGTACTTACGCGAATGGATGGAATAAGAAATTAGTATATCAGAGAAAGTCTGAAAGTGACACCACTGACTGAAAAGTTGTGTCGAAATTGGTTGTTATGGTGTAGGCATGTAACGCGGAGCAATCGGGAATATTTTAAAGTGAACTTTAATTAAAAAAGATGGAAACAAGAAACTGTTTTTAAAAGGATGACTATTATTAGATTGAATACTATGTATAAGCAATCTCATGCAGTCGGAGGTATCATCTTAAATTTAACGATAAAAAGCGCAAATGATATCTGTCTCGCGAGAATACGTACAAATTATAGAAAGAAGGGGCATAGATTAATGTTCAACAAACTGCCACGAGAAATAAAAACCGCTAAAAGTTTACAAATATTTAAACTCAGTTAAAATCTTTTATTATTGACAAAATTTAAGTCCGGCCCTGGTTTATATTTTTAACTTACCCACAAATTTCGATATTTTGCTTCGCATGAATCTTTTGCTGCTACCTTGAATGCCGTGTTATTGTTGTTGTCTTCATTTATTAGGTACTTGTTTTGTGCTTGTCATACTAGCTCTGCTCTCGAATGCTATCATTATTATATTGTTAAAATTTTCTCAGTAAGTGAAATTTGTAGTGAATTTCTTTTGAGAAATAAATATTCTTTAACCACAACCTTTATTGCCTCCGACTGCATGAGATTGCTTATAGTATTCAGTCCATAGTCATCCTTTTAAAAATAGTTTATTGTTTCCATATTTTTTAATTATAATTCACTTTTTATTTGATTTTGTTACTAATTTTTGAACCGACTAAAAAAAGGAGGAGGTTATATGTTCCACTGTATGTATTGTTTTAAAATGTATATTCCCCCATTTGTGGACCGATTCTAAAAATTCTCTTTTTATTTGAAAGAGTATACTCTTGAGGTGGTCCCATTGGTACCAAGTCAGGATCTGATGATGAAATCCCAGGGAAATCGAAGGCGACCCTCAAATTTTACAGGTATTAACAATGTTTTTCATATATTTTCTAAAGCTATTGAGACATTTGCGTATGCTCATCATCATCTCATGACGCTGAGCTGATGAAGGAAGGTACAACTCTTTAACGGTTAGGAGGAGACTTGTCGATATCGATAGTTGATTTCTCTGGAGACAACAGAGTGAGTGCTTGAAACTAGAAGTATTAATAATTTAACCGACTTTAAGAAAAGAAGGAGGAGGTTGTCTATTCGACGCGTATTTTATAGGTATGTTTGTGAGGTTGTAGGAGTTAATCTCTGGATCGACTTAACCGATTTAAAAAAATCTTTCACCATTAGAATCCTACATAAACCCTGATGGACTTAGGTTTCTTTTACCACGGGATAACCTAAAAACCTAATTAAACGCGGATGTAGCCGTGGCGTGGAAAGCTAGTGTGCAATAAAGTATCTTAAGACATTTCATCTACCGTGTTCCCACATATTCATTTACAATAATCTTAATCGTTGCATTTCACGCAATGCTTTTTCATCATGTGGTTTCTTCAGTAGTTTATTTGGTTCTAAATCGCAAAAAGCAATACCATCTAGTGTCTTTACACGGCTCAGCGCAACATAAACTTGGCCTTTAGCGAAAATGTTTATGCCTAAGTCAATCACGGCTTTGTTTAGAGTGGTGTCCTGGAGTTTATGTACCGTTACCGCCCAGCTAAGGATAAGCGATAGCATTCTTCGCTGAGCATCTCCATAGCCTTTAGTTGCCTGATATGTTGTTGACACAGGTGCTATGGCAACTAACCCCTCACTATCTTTCACTTTTGTGCCAATAGTGTCGTCATCAAATTTTATCAAAACTGAATCAGATAACTCGCCTACCTCTATTTGGTCGCGGCGTAAGGCAGGCCACACGATCCCCATTGCCCCGTTGACCAAGCCCTTAGTGATGGAAATGTTACGTCTCAACATCGCTCTAGAGCCTATGCCCAGTTTCAATATATGCATCAAACCACCGCAGTTATTAACATCAGCAGGAATAACGTTAGATGGTGGTCATTTTCCATAGGTTGCTGCCTCTCGTGACTCATTAATAGCATGCAAGGTGTAAACGCGACTTGATTGAAGCAGTTGGACCGTCATTTTCGAGTTATAATCATCTACCAATTTCACAGTTGGAAAAATTCTGACTGCCGAACCATCTGCGAACTAACCAACCTGTTCAACTCTACGTCTTTCACACAAAATTTGCAATTGTAAGATTGTGAGCTCACCAAACCGCAAATTATTTAATAAATCTACAAATTCTACATCGAACAGCAAAATGAGAATTTTTGCCATAAATGTATTTCTGCGTTTGACCATGGGAGTTGCTCGAAGCACTAATGACCTTTTACTGGTGGTAACTGCATTATGTCGCCAAATAACAACACATTTACACCACCAAATAGTAAGTTATTGTTTTTAAACTCCTGAAGACGCAAATGAATTATACGCAAATCGTAGGAAACCATCGATATTTCATCCACTACAAGCCATGTGATGTAACGCCACTTACGCTGTTCCCGTTCCAACGGCTGTCCACTCATTTTACGATAAGTCATTGTGCTACCCTTTTCTATTGGAAGTGAAAAAACTGAGTGAAGAGTCCTACCAGAAATTTGCCGTGCCGAGACACCCGTCAGAGATGCCACTTCCACAAAAGTTGACTTCAACAGTCTCCACGGTTGGAGCATAGCAGCGCCTGATATGCTCAACAATTAATTTTAATAGCAACGATTTTCCAGTGCCGGCTCCACCCGTGATGAACAATAACAAAGGCTGTAGATTGTCATTTAACATGATGTCCCTCTCAATGGTATCAGACATTTGTTTCATTAAATCTCGTTGTTGAACATTCAGGCTCCTGATTCCATTTAAGAAAACTTCATCGGGCATAACGGTAGGGTCATTATTTTCAACGAAATCATCATGATTATGCACATTGATTTGATCTTTGGCGTAAATATTCACATTATGTTCCGTAGAACCGTTGACATCTCTATACTGATTCACAATGTTCAGTGCTACAGCCTGAACCAGAGCTTGTTGGATGACTTGTTCAGCATGGGCGAATTGTTCTACAGATAAATTTTGTAGAAGAGGCCTTAACTCTGATTGTCGGCATAAGAAACAACCTTGAGCTGTTTCGCCCTCTTCAATGAGTTCACTTTAATTGCGAAAAGGAATGTGACATACAATCATACTAATAAAATCCTACTCTGTCACTATTTAAAGTGTAGTAGCGAGTGTGTAGAACTGCCGCCTGATTTCTGATTCGCAGTCTTGTGTTATCGCGCAATTGGATGTATTTCGTACTCTCGTTTACTTGATCCCTTAGCTCAACACCACCATTATCATCGTCTCATAATGAACTCGAAACGGTTTCGTAGCGAACGGCAAATTCAGCCATACTTATTAATTCAATCAATCGCGTTCGATTTTTGCCGAGAACAGTTGTGTTACATGCCACCGCGCGCGTACCACAGTGTAAAAGTGCTTACGCATCAAAATACCGCCGTCCAGTCGGATGCACCGCAATGACCTAGTTATTGCGTAATGCTGACGGCTGTCAGCGAATATTATTGTTAAGGCGAAGTTAATACTCGCTTAACTTCTACAATGGGTTCGAAAAAGCCAACACTGAACACTATTGAGATAGACTTAAAAACAGAAACTGAACATCTGTTGTACAAGTACCTTTGTGAAGAACGAAAACAGAGTGAAGAGCTGCAAAAAAACCTAAAAGAATTAAAAGGTCAAATAGAAAATCTCCAGCAACAGCTGAAACTTCAAACGGAAAACCCACCGAAATCGGTTTCTACAACCGCCACTGAAACTTCTCCCCCGGTCGTTGAATATACCACGGACGAAGAAGAACTAGCTCGAGAAACAGGATGGATACGGCAAAAAAGCAGGAAGAAAAGAAAATTGAACACCTCTCCCGCCCAACCCATTCTGAATGAACACGGAAGTGAAGAGAATAAAGGTAAGGAAAAAACCATTAAAACTCCTTTACCACCACCTATTATAGTTGATGGTATCCAAGACTACCAGAAGTTCTATGATTTTCTATCTGAGAGCCAATCACCTGACGCGTTCAGCATCAAAATGATGAACGGCGATACAGTAAAAGTAAATGCCAAAAACGAAGATTCGTACAGGGCCATAACAAAAGCCCTCTCACTCAACAATTGCCTCTGGCACTCCTATGAGAACAAGCAAGAGAGACCAATTAGAGTAGTGGTAAAAAAATTGCATTTCACATGCATTCCAGAGAGAATTGTTAAAGACTTGCGTAACAAAGGCTATAAGATTCTAGAAGCAGTCAACAAATTGAGTTGGAAAACCAAAGAGCCACTCAATATGTTCATGCTAACATTTTCAAATGATGAAGAAACTAGCAAAATATTTAGCATCAAAACTGTGTTGGGATGTAATGTGGAAATACAACCGCTAAAGTCCACAAAACTGGTACCTCAGTGTAAAAGATGCCAGGCGTACGGCCATACCCAAAAGTATTGCTCCAAAGAACCGAGGTGCGTAAAGTGCACAGGCAAACATCTCACTAAGGATTGCAAAAAATCAAAAGAAGAGAAGCCAAAGTGTGTCCACTGTGGAGCTCCACATCCGGCTAACTACAGGGGATGTATCGTAGCTAAAGAAATTCAGCAGATTCGAAACAAAAAATCGAAAGGCAATACAACCCCTCAACAAAATACACCTACTGGAAGAGTTGAAAGCACCAGCCAGTACAAACAAAGTCAACGCACAATAAAAACCACAGATAAAAATGTGTCTTATGCCCAAGTAACTACAAGTGGCATTGTGAAGGCACCTTTGGCTGATATGGACAGTGACAAAAAGTTAAATGAAATCTTAAAGTTAATGTCATCATTTGCTGAGAGATTGAATAAAATTGAAAATAGCAACAAAGCTGCTACTCCTAAGCCAAAAAAATGAATACTACACTGAAACTTATGGCGTGGAACTCTAATGGGTTACAAAAACATCAGAATGAGTTACAAGTAGTATTAGACATAGAAAAAATTGACGTTTGCCTGATATCAGAAACTCACTTCACAAAGCAATCTCACATTAAGTTTAAAGGGTACAAAGTGTACCATGCACTTCACCCAGACAATTCTGCAAGAGGCGGTAGTGCCATTATTATAAAAGAAAACCTTCAGCACTACGAAAAGTTTAAATACGAAAAGAAAGAGATCCAAGCAGTAGCGATATGTGTACAAACCAAAAAATATCCTGTTACAGTACCTGCCATCTACTGTCCACCACGGTATACGATACAAAAAGACCACTTTATGAGCTTTCTAACTCGCCTTGGAAATAGATTTATCTTAGGAGGTGACTTCAATGCTAAAAATACTTATTGGGGCTCCAGACTAACAACTACTAAAGGAAAGGAACTACTGAGTGCCATAAAAGAGCTGAAATGTGATGTCATATCAACTGGAAAGCCCACCTACTGGCCAACAGATCCAAATAAAATCCCGGACTTAATAGACTTTTTCGTAACCAAGGATCTACCAACTGGGTATATAAAAGTGGAACAAAGCTATGACATGAAATCGGATCACTCTGCAATCTATTTAGAAATTAGCGAGACCATTTTGTTTAAAGAAAATAGTCCCGCTCTTGTGAATAAGTATACAGACTGGGTAGGCTTCAGGACCAGATTGAATGATGAAATAGACCTCAAAGTCCCATTAAAAACACCCGAACACTTAAACATTGAAGTACAGAATTTCATAATGCACATCCAACAAGCAGCTTGGGAAAATACACCTGACTTCAACAAGAGAACGAAGGGAAATACATACCCCTTCAGAATCAAGGAGCTCATTATGGAAAAAAGAAGGCAAAGAAAAAACTGGCATCAATCTAGGTGCCCTGCTGACAAACGAAAACTAAATAACCAGACAAAAAAACTAAGAAGACGAATTCAGAATTTTAAGGATGACTCAACCAACACCTATCTTCAGAACCTAAGTAACGACCAAAAGACAGAGTATTCTCTTTGGAAGGCTACTAAGTACCTAAAAAGGCCGGTTACCCAAATCCCACCTATTAAGTGTGAAAACGGACAGTGGGCAATTAGTAACGAGCAAAAAGCTAAGAGGTTTGCAGACCATCTAGAAAATATCTTTCAACCAAATGACGATGAAATCACTGAAGATCACACATTGGCTCATATGATGGCATCAGAAAATGAAGTTATCATAAAACTAGTAACACCAAGAGAAGTCACACGAGAAATACAACGCAATATAAGTATACGAAAATCGCCAGGTTACGATTTAATAACAGGAGAAGTACTTCATAACCTCCCAAGAAAGGGCTTGGTTAAGTTAACGAGCCTTATCAATGCCGCACTAAGGCTGAAATATGTACCAGACTTATGGAAGGTGGCTGAAGTAATAATGATAGGTAAGCCAGGAAAACCGGCTCATGAAACATCATCATATAGGCCTATTTCCTTGCTACCAATCATGTCCAAGTTATTTGAAAAGCTATTACTCAAACGGCTTAAACCAATAATAGATAGTAAAAATATAATACCAGAGCACCAATTTGGTTTTCGAGAAAAACACTCTACCATCGATCAAGTGCATAGGATCACCAACATAATAGAAAACGCCCTCGAAGACAAGAAAGTATGTTCTACTGTATTCTTAGACGTGGCGCAAGCCTTTGACAAAGTATGGCATGAAGGCCTAATACACAAATTGAAGAGCCTGTTACCGAAGCAATTTGCAGATATATTAGAATCCTACATTCATAACAGAGTCTTTAGAATAAGACAAGAAGACGCCTACTCAGAACTGAAAGAAACTAATGCTGGCGTACCGCAAGGAAGCGTGTTAGGTCCGGTCCTGTACCTACTATATACTTGCGATATTCCTGAATTAGGGCAAAACACGATTGGGACCTTTGCTGATGATACAGCTATAATGGCTGTAGGAAACAGCCACGAAGAAGCAGCAGAAAAGGTTCAATTAGCTGTAAATCAAGTTTACGACTGGACCAAAAAATGGAGGATTAAACTAAATGAATCCAAATCTGTTCACATAGACTTTTCCAACAAAAAACATCAGTATTCTCCAGTTTACATCAACAATAAACTAGTACCATACGAGAATACAGCCAAATATCTCGGTATGACCCTTGACGCAAAGTTACGCTGGAAAGCCCACGTCAAGAAGAAAAAAGATGAACTCGACCTCCGATTCAAAAGAATGTATTGGCTGCTTGGAAGAAACTCCAAGCTATCCGTGCAAAACAAATTATTGCTTTACAGACAAGTCCTGATGCCAGTTTGGACTTATGGTATTCAGCTGTGGGGCTGCACCAAACAGACAAATATATTAATTATACAACGATTCCAAAACAAAGTGCTAAGGGAAATTGTAAATGCACCTTGGTACATACGAAATGATGACCTCCATCGGGACCTAAAAGTTGAGTTCATCGCAACAGTGATCCAGAAATTTGCAGAAGCTCACGAAAAGAGACTTCAACAGCATGTGAACGTCGAGGCAATCCAGCTTCTCGACCACACAAACATAATTAGAAGACTTAAAAGAACAAAACCGTTCGAGTTAGTGTTTAGTGTTAGTGAATAGTGTAAACAAACACAAGAACGAAGTGTATTCGCCTTAATAGAGACAATAAGAAAAGTGCTATTGGACACATTCTTAGTAAAGACAATTTAATAGCTTAGGTTATAATTAAATTACTTATTAGTCTATCTATAGGGCTAGATTGTAATAAGATTAGGGTCCATCCTATTGATGAACCCTAGGACAAGGGAAAAAGAAAAAAAAAAAAAAATACTTATTAATTATAAATCGTCTGGTCTTTGCTGGTAACGATCGAATATGTTTCATGGTCACCAAATCGTAAAAGTCTGTAGCGTTGCTCTGGACGACAGCTGTTTACGAAAACAGTTTTTCTTGTACACATCTTCAAAGGCAAATGGCAAAGAAGATACGCCGCTTCTGGGGCACTAACTAATCGTTAACCAAGAATGGCCATTGAAACAGCAAACAACTGCTTCCACACATTATTACTTTGACGTTTTGCTTTTTGTACCGCTTCCCTAACGACATCTCCACAATCATTAGGTCCGCATTTGCGTGCATACTTGGCAATATAATATGCCACAGCTGTTACAGTCCCACAAGGTTGCACGTCCATATTTGCTCCCTAAATTTTTAGAAGTACAGAATTATAGTTGTTAATCATAACTTCATCTAATGAAAAAAAAAGGTAGTCATTTCTTTGAAATCGCTTATCGCTACCCATAATACGAGCCTGAAAATAATCGAGGGCAGTTATAGAGATGTCTCAGTTTTCACCGAATCCATTTTTCCCATCAGGGAAAAGAAAGTACCAGCTCAGCTCTTCCATTCTCTTTTCCCTTTCTAGGTTGATTGGTGGTGCGGTCTTTCTTTGGGCATCGACAACTTTGATTTCAGTATTTAAATCTATTCCATTATTAGTGTTAATAACGGTATCTGAATTGTGTACATCTTCGTCAATAGAGTGCAGCAAACTTGTCGAAAAAATAACTCGTGTTTCGGAATTTTTTGTGTGTGCTTCTATAGGAAGTACTGAAGTTGTGGAATCATGCGATATATTGCAAATAGTATTGGAAAGTGCCACAGGTAGAGAAATTTCTAGATGGCGTAAAATTGCCGGATTATCATTAGATAATACAGTAGTTGTACTCCAATTGAGCATACCTTGATGGGAACACGTGTAAAGAAGTCACTCTTGGGTGACAACGTGTTCTATGTTGGGAGGTCCGCTATGCAATAATTCAGGGCAGGATTTTCGAGAAGGAACCATTTGTAGTACCTTTGCCTCTTCGTTGCAAATAGAAATGGGCTTAATGCTGTATATGTTTATAAAGTTTTCATTACCAGTATTTATCTTTAAATTACGCCGTAAAGTTGCGAATAATTGACAAATATTCACAAAGCACATGCAACATCTTGTTCCTCTAGATGACGCTCTACAGCCCTTTGGCCCCCTAGCATGAGAATCAAATAGCCAATAATGAATATTTCCAGATGTTTTGACATATAATAGCAACAGATACTAAATTTCTTGTAAGGATTCCACAAACATGGTTTCTAAAAAAAAAAAACTAAAGAATTTTCCAAATTCGGGAACCCATCTACACTATGATTTCTATCAACATGACCGTCTATTGAACTATTGTTTTGCACGTCTAAATTTAACCATTGCCCTTTAAATAATAAACTTGCCAAAATTTCTCTTAACGCTACATATTCAGAATTTATTTCCCCAGCATCAGGATTATCTCGTGCTTGGATACATTGGCGGTAGAAAGAATCCCCAATAATTATTATGTAATCAATATCACTCACTGGCCATGTATTTGCGTTTGGTGAAGCAAATGCAGCACAGGCAACTGCTGCGATAGCAGTGCACTGCTTTCTACGAGAGTCTGTGCCAAATCGGTCATTTCCCTGATAAAACTACCCACGCAAAATAGAAACATCGTCATTTAGGTTTATAAACCTACTGGATTTATTTTCTTGTACTTGTTGCACAAGCATTTGATGAGACTCATCAGTCTGTACTTGGAAATTACCGCAATCTTTACGAATTTCGGAAACGTGAAGCATTTGTGAGATATCCAAGTCTAAGACAGTTTCAAAATTTGTTATTACCTCTCGGTATAAGATGTTATGTTTTAGAAGCCATTGTAGGGCGGTTTTTACTCTTTCAATGTTTAAATTGAACTGTCTTTGCTGTTGTTTCATTTTTCTCGTGTTTCAACTACAATAACCAACCCTGCACTAGAAATAGGAAGTGGTAATTGCTCAGTAATTTCGACAACGTCTTGTGCAAATAAAACTACTTGCCCTTTACACCAATTTTGGCTGAATCTATTTTGAATTTTAATAATTGTAAGAAACGGAATCATGCGTATAAGTAGACGTTGTTCTATATCTGACAAACAAGCTAGTTGCGGTGGTATAGGTGAAACGTCCATTTTGTTCCAATATGCTTGGGCAGGAACTTTACATTTTCTCAGATTGGTGGAGCATCGAAAACATGTCACGATTTTATTCATTTCTACTAATTCGAATTTCGGAGTAAATCTTGTCGAAATGAAGTTACCAAGTGGCATCTCTGCTTGGGGTACAATAATATCTATTTGTGCATCGTATATTACGCATGTTCTCCAAGCGATTTTGTCGCTGCTTCTCGTTTTCAACTCTCCGTGACTCATAATTACGGTCTCTCATGGCAGTCAATCTTTGAGTACGTTCATGGGGAAGTTCAGTTCTAGTGCGTTCATGAATAACATCGACTATATGTTTGCGCTGTTTGGGAGTCTCATTATTCAACCGTTCTCGTATGAAATTTAAACGATATTCGTGCTGCTTGGGAGTCTCGTAAGCTAGTCGGTTTCGTTTACTACTTAGACGATGCTCGCGCTATTCAGATGACTCGCCACTCAAACGCTCATGAATACGATTGAGTCGACGGATCCTATCACTTTGCGATTCCTGTGACGATTGAGAACATATGTAATTTCTCATCTGAGATAATATAGCACGACGTGTCAATGATGATTCTTGGGAACAAGATATGGAATTCCGTTTCGCAATTTTCGGATAAACGTTCTTTATTTGCTTCAAACGATTCCTGGTCTCTTTTTTCCCTCATGCGGACGGCACGTTTAGTTAGTCTACCCATGATGCTATAAATTAACTCAAGATTGAAAAATAAACATACTTAAAAAAAAGTAAAACCGACTTTAAAAAAAAATAGCACTAAAAAGCGAAAAATAAATTCAAAGAAACATTTAATTCAAAGGATATAACTGTGTAACAATTCTCTTTTACAGATTTCCAATTTCGTTTGAAATAGCTTACCTACGTTAATACTAAATTATTACAAAATCTTAATAAACGAAAAACTTTATTTCTGTGAAGTGCCTTCCTACCTATTTAATAAATGTATGTATTATTCGAGAAATACCTATAACAATATTATTTTACTTCTCAATTATGTAGTATTTAGTATTTACAAATTCTGATGATTTATTTACACAATTACAGTGTCAATTTTGTCTAAACCTCTTAACTATACATTTAAATAAAGTATTATTATACCTAGCAGGTATAATTATACTTTTCGGATGTAGGGGTTACTTTAACTAGCCTTGTAACCCCTCCTGACCACCTTAGGATTTTCTTTTCAGACAATTTTGTCTAAACCTCTTAACTATACATTTAAATAAAGTATAATTATACCTGCTAGGTATAATAACCTCTTAACTATACATTTAAGGTTTAGACAAAATTGTCTGAAAAGAAAATCCTAAGGTGGTCAGGAGGGGTTACAAGGCTAGTTAAAGTAACCCCTACATCCGAAAAGCTCAAGGAAAGTCGTTTGCGGTGGTTTGGACACATAATGAGAAGAGACGAGGACTACATAGTTAAAAAAGCTTTAAATCTACCGGAGAAAAAGAGAGGTAGAGGACGCCCTCCTCACACATGGTACACTAGTTTGATCAGCCTCATAAATAAAGAAAAACTACCCGACCCGACAACCCTAGACAGAACGTCATGGCGCAGAAAAATTTGGAGAGCCGACCCCACCTAATGTGAGATGGAGCAAAGACGAAGAAGATTATTATACCTGCTAGGTACCTACTGCTCTGTTCGAAGTCTTATACTGTAAAAATGTGTGTGTCTACTAAATCGATTAAATAAAATCTCGAAAATCTAACCTATATAACCTAACCTGTATCAAAATTAAAACATTTTTGTAGTCGGTGCCACGCCAAGTGTCTCTGATCTGAGAAAAATTTAAAGTAAAGTTTTCGTTTATTAAGATTTTGTAACAATTTTGTATTAAAGTTATTCGCTGATGATACAAAGTTTTTTGGGAATCCCCATGACCAGTGGCAAGATATCCAAAACGATCTTAACGCTATATACAAATGGACTCAAGACTGGTTGTTGACTCTGAATATTGATAAATGTACCATTTTACACATAGGTAAACACAATCCTCGAAAAACTTATCATCTCGGACTCCAAAAACTCTCAGCTGTTCAGTCAAAGAAAGACCTAGTTGTTATTATGTCCAACGATCTAAAATGGGAAGCACACGTATCTATTGTTGTTAAAAGAGCAAATTCAAACTCTACATCATCCGCATGACATTCAAGTGCCTTACGCCCAAGACATTTGTCAAGTTGTACAAAACCTACATAAGACCTCTCTTGGAATATGCTAATGTCACCTGGGTCCCATATTTAAAAAAAGACATCACACTACTTGATAATGTATAAAGAAGAGCAACCATGATGGTTCGCACCATGCGTAATCTGCCTTACGGACAGTTCCTAAAAGACCTTGGCCTTATCACACTGGAACAGCGTAGACAAAGGGGTAGGCTCATTGAAACATATAAAATACTTTCAGAACACTACGACGTGCACAGTCTTCAAAACCTTTACACTCTTAATGCCAACAAACATTTGCGTGGGCATTCCCTTAAGTTATTCATCCAAGCTAAAGCCTTTGAAACACTTCTTGTCTAACACAGTTGTAACAGCATGGAATAGACTCCCAGAAAATGTTGTGATAGCTCCCACACTTAACTGTTTCAAGAATAGATTAGACAGATTAAATATTAGTATTTGGGTATGTCGGAAGCATTGGGCATCAGTGTAACTGACATGAAGCAATCGTTTAGGGAGCGCTTCTTTGGCCGCCTGAAAAAAATATTTAATAGTGTTTTATCGGCTTCAACGGTTGGGTCATGCCGGTTTTGATGTATCTTTTCGGCATACTCAAATCGACTCGGACCGAACTCGACGCCCTGGATAGGAGGGTCCGTACGCTGCTGAAATTTTGACATTAAAATTCATAATATAAATATATCATTCACAATTTTTGACTTAATACTATTATTCTGGTTTGACATCAAGCTTTATGATTATTATTATTGTTAAGGGAATTCTTGGACGATAACGATCGATAAATTTTGACATTCAAATCCTTATTATATACATCACTGAATATTGTTGACTTAATACTATTATTCTAGTTGATTTTATGATTATAGTTATAATTATTTGATTATTTTTAATCTAACTTATTTTAACTATTAATGGAAATTATGACCAAATAACTGTTTACCAATACTTTATCATTATGTTAAAAAAAAAAAAAATTGTCTTTCTGCACTGTGGGTTTCTTTCATTTCATTTACATTTATTATGTACTGTAGCATGCCAAAACACATGTATATATTGCTGTGCCCTAACAGGGTCAATGTATGAAACAAATATTATTGTAACATCTTGTACAATACATTGAATGCAATAAATGATGATTATGATTATGATTATGATCACCCACGGTCATCGGTAATGAGACTGTATATCCCGCGGAAATGTGGAGGTCGAGGCTTTTTAAATGCTAAGACTCCCGCGGAATCGCGAGATATGCAGTCTCAGGGATTATTTCCTAGAAACCAACGTGGGGATGCATCGAGATGTAATTGCGGTGGATACGGGCCTCACCCCTCTCTCCTTGGCTAAATAGAACTGGCGCAAGCCTGTAGTCATCTCAGCCGAAAGACGTCCACTGCTGGACATAGGCCTCCTCCAGCCTAAGCCTGTAGCCTGTAAGGCTGTAGTACTTGACACTAATGATCGCATGGAAGTATGGCAGAGTAAGGCGCTTCACGGACGCTTTTTCCGGGCTCTTCATGAACCCGATGTAGACTTTCTAGCGTCCGTAGCCTGGCTGCGTTTCGGTGATCTCTTTGGGGAAACCGAAGGTTTTGTCTGTTCAATTATAGACGAAGTTATCATGACGAACAACTACCGGTGTGTTATTGTGAAAGACAGCAGGAGAATCAATCCGACACATTATTACTGGCTCTTCTCGTCTGGCTAACGGAGACTACTTGCATAGGCGCAACCTTGCAGCCAGGATTATCTGTCAGCAACTTGCTCTGAAATACAGTCTTGTGGACTCAGCAGTGCTATACTATAGGTATGTGCCCGAACCAGTTCTCAAAAATGGCACTATCACATTGTATTGGGATCGATCTGACATCACTCATCACTGACTGGACTATTGTTGCCAATAAGCCGGACTTAGCGGTGGTAGATCGATTAGAGCGTCGCACAATGATTATTGATTTAGCAGTCCCACATGACGAGAACCTCGTGAAAGCTGAGCAAGATAAAAAAATCGAGTATCTTGACCTCGCACGCGAGGTTGTCGACATATGGGGTGTGGATAAAGCAGTCTTTGTGCCGGTAGTCGTGACGGCCAATGGCATTATAGCCAAGAGCTTCGACAAACACCTCAGGAGGCTCTCGTTAGGCAGCTGGATCAAGGACTTGATTCAGAAAGCAGTTATACTGGTCACGGCGCGTATAATAAGGAGGTTCCTCGCTCAGTAGCCCTGACCACGGGTAGCTTGGACCCTGTTCCCGATACCGGACTACTATTTTTATATATTTTTATTTATACTTTTATATTCGAATATTTAAAAATATAATTTCTATGTATATTTCAACGAATTAAAGAAAATAACAATATTATAATAGCGTCAAAAATCGGTAACTTTTTTTTTCAAATTTAATGTAACCAGTATCACTCTCACAATTAAGAGGAGTCTAACGGCACCTCTCAAGCTGAAATCGATCAAGCCGTTTCGGCTACAGAGCATCCCGAAGAAATATACAAACACACATACAAATATACATAGATACTTATACTTGAAAAACATAACCCTCCTTCTGGTGCAGTCATGTAAAAAGGCGTGAGTTTATGTAAAGCAGAAAAGAAGTGACTAATGTGTGACTGATGACTAAACTGAGGTGACGACTAATAGAGAAGTATAGAAGAAGACGTTTTGCGCCGCTCCGAAATAAATAATTACGAATAAAGACAAGAGAATGATGTATATACCATAATTACGTACCCGTTCGTTTGATATTGTTGGTTTTTGATAATACTGGATCAAAATTTCAACATAAATTAAAGAATGTAAGAAATTTTTCAATGTGTAGTGTAAAACCTGAAAATATTATTCTTGAGATATAAACAACCTTCTAACGCTTTACTAGTTTTGAATACTTTCTGAAACGAAACTTACCGGCAATTGAGAAATCTTTTTAAATATGTTGTAACTTTTTAGTATTTGAAGGTAAACTTCAATAGTTTTTCTGGGACAAGAATCGGTTTTGTTATCATTAATAGAGTTTAAAATTCGATGATTCCATTGAACAACCTTATCTTCGAGCAACTTCATAAATCTGATTGCATAAATCATATCAGCATCATAAACGATTAACACCACCATATTCATAATGATATAAAAGGGCAGACTTGGATATATTGCACGATTATAAATTGTGATTGAAATAAAGAATGAAAAAAGCATGGTTATACTAATCCAATTATTCTTGACGAATCTGTTGTAATGAACAACATTATTTACAAATCTATGGACATTTTGAATGGTCATAATGAATATCACGTTATTCTTCGATTGAAGAAGATTATTCAAAAAGTTTATCAGAAATCCGAAAAAATTGAAGAAGAAGTCAGCATACGTGCCAATATCTTGAATTTTTAGAAATCTATACTCTCGTATTTCAACATCAGAATAATGAACAACCCGATACAAATATTGAAACATGGTTAACACTGTTCCACAAATCAATATACATTTATATAAGATATCATTTGGAGTTATAACATTGTTTTTGATGCGAAACTTTGGACCTAACACAATGATTTGCATTACGGACAAAGGTAGAAGCATTAATTGCACATCTTTATCCACAATGTTATCCGAAAAAACATCAATTTGAAAATCTTGAACAATATCTAGTTTTTTCCTTGTCAAGAAAGACATAGTTTTAAAACCACTCTCTAAACACAAATGAAGACTTTATTAAATGAACGTAATCGATTGGTTTTAAAGTAAGTTACCTAGCGCACACAACAACAATGGCGGTCACTTATAGTAATTACAAGTTGGTTCAAAACCGCGGCCTTCAAGTTCATCATCATCATCAACCAATTACTAGCTAGCAAACTTATGTATAAATATCAACATTTTCACTAAATAAGTACTACTCGTTACTATTTTTATTTATTTAATCTGACACAAATTTATTTAATTTAAGTATGCACACATACGTCACGTTGCAGTATTGGTATAAAGCTGATTTACATCCATCACCTCACACGTCAGGTCCTGGGCACGCCACGATTGCGGCGGTAAGTCCCCTCTTTGAGGAGTGGTTCGAGAGGCGGCATGGCGTCCTCACCTTCCGCCTGACGCAGGTCCTCACCGGACACGGTTGTTTCGGGAGGTTCCTGTTTCGGATAGGGCGGGAGGAAACGCCCGGGTGTTTCCACTGCGGAGCGAGAGGGCATGGGGAGCCGTCACCTCCTTCAGCGAAGCAGTGATGCTCGCGAAGAGGGAGGCGGCGCACGTGAGGGAGAGGCAGCATATGCGCCCTCGCGACCCCAGCCGCCGCAGGATACGGAGACGCCCTGGGCGTCGGGAATCCCAGGCCGATTTCCGGCCACCGTAGGCATGGGCTTGCGGAAGGCGAGTAATGGGTAGCTCGCTGTCCGGTAAGGACCAAGCCCACGTCGACGGCGCGTTGTGTTCCACGCGCGCCTCAAAGAGATGTCAGCACAAAAAGTGATGGGACCCGCAAGGGTCGATGCCTGCCAGGGGTGCGGGTTTGTTCGAAAGAGACACCACAGCCCCTGGCTTAAGGGCTACTGAAGGAACACGGGTGGGTTTTAGTCAGTAAAAGTCTGACACGCCCTCCTGCTCCACCCAGAGCGGGAGAAGTTATTTGATGATTTCCCACCCAAAAAAAAAAAAAAAAACACGTCAGGTCCAGTTGAAAACCAGCGTCAGGCACTAGTTATCTGGCATCTATGCTGAACTTACTTTATTCTACTATACCTCTAAATATATGGATACTATAAACGTGCATGGTTTACATGCAGGTGTTAACAAAGCACGTGAGTCCAAAAATAAGATATCCAAATTTATGTACAATCGACAAACTTTATGCATGTTTACTTAAGAATATTTCTGCGGCGGCGCAGCTAGTGACAAACCACACCCCTTCCTGGTTTCGCCCAATTAGAGACAATATGTATTTGTGTGAGTGTATTCACACAAATCCATATTGTCTGTTGAATACATGATGTATAGAGACGCAAACCAATGTCCATTTTTTAGTCGCAATATAGGTGCCATCAACAAAGCACGCATTTCTTTCCCACAAAAATCCGTACAAACAATTTGCAACCTTACCACCATCAAAACATGGTCGAAATCGAGCCGGATTACAGTGCACCCTAGTGTGCGTCGAGAACAAAAGACATCGCATTCGTTAGATAAGAAGTGAGCCCGGACCGTCATTAACAGATTTTGAGGGTTTTTTGTGCAAGTTATTTACAATATTATTACAAAACGAATGTACGCATCGTAACATCACGTTGTTTTGAAGAATATCAAGATAATTGTGTTGTTTATAAAAGATGTCTCAGTCAGAACAATTACTAGGAGTATTAGAAGAAGTAGCGAAGACATTACAAAAGACACAAATAAACTTAAGGAAGGTGTGCTAAAATTATAAATTTATAATAAAAAAAAAAACATTAGAATTGCACGAGCTTAAAGTCTGTCATTATGACACTATTTTTGATTAATTATTATGAGAACTTTACGATATGAGTGTAGATAAATACACAATTTCTATGTAATTTTTTATTTTAATTTCTGGGTGAATCTTTAAAATTTCCTTTTGAAATCTTGAAAAACTATTAGGGCGTGTCAGACTTTTACGTACTAAAACCCACCCGTGTTCCCTCAGTAGCCCGTATGCCAGGGGCTGTGGTATCTCTTTCGAACAAACCCGCACCCCTGGCAGGCATCGGCCCTTGCGAGCCCCATCATTTTGTGCTGACATCTCTTTCAGGCGCGCGTGGAACACAACGCGCCGTCAACTTGGGCTTGGTCCTTACCGGACAGCGAGCTATCCATTACTCGCCGTCCGCAAGCTCATGCCTACGGTGGCCGAAAATCGGCCTGGGATTCCCGACGCCCAGGGCGTCTCCGTATCCTGCGGCGGCTAGGGTCGCGAGGGCGCATAGACTGCCTCTCCCTCTTGTGCGCCGCCTCCCTCTTCGCGAGCATAACTGCTTCGCTGAAGGAGGTGACGGCTACCTATGCCCTCTCGCTCCGTACCATGGCCTGAACCAGGGCCGGACGCGAGAGATCGCCGCTGCCGATCGCCTCCACGAGGACACGGCGGTGCTCCACCCAAGCCGGGTAGACCGCCACCGTGTGCTCCACCGTGTCCTCAGGGCGATCTTCGCAGTGGGAACACCCGGGCGTTTCCTCCCGCCCTATCCGAAACAGGAACCTCCCGAAACAACCGTGTCCGGTGAGGACCTGCGTCAGGCGGAAGGTGAGGACGCCATGCCGCCTCTCAAACCACTCCTCAAAGAGGGGACTTACCGCCGCAATCGTGGCGTGCCCAATGGCGATGTCTTCAGTTTTAGTGTTAAATAGTACGATCCACTTAGTCTATATTATGTTTGGAATGCCACAATAAGAGTCGTGGTTCAGTCCATATAATTGAGATGACACTCTAGGAGCTGGTCCACCTTTTCAAGGTAATTTTCAAAGAATTCTCGCAAGAATTCCGCACTCTCGGTTTTTATCAAGGAGATTTGATATGTCTTGGCTGACTAGACCGGCAGGTGAGATGATCTATGGCTGCGAGGAAAAGAAAACAGAAAGGATTTTGAGAAGAAAAAGGGAAGTGACAAGCTGGAGAAAAATAAGTAGACATCAGTTTGACACGTTTGACTTAAATGTCATAACAATAATATTATTAAGTAAAAATATGGAAAATTCTAATGTAAAATCAGGTCATTTCAAATAGACGAATCGTTTAAGTACTAATGCAGAAAACATAGTGCGCAATATAATATAGGGTATGACTATACTTACGTGTTTCTCTTTGTACAATAAAGTTTTTATTTATTTAGATTTATTTTATTTATTTATTAAAAAAAAAAAAAACGTAAGAAAGTCATAAAAGGATACTAAAAAAGTTGATGTGGATGAATGAAAAAGAAGCGTAAGTACAGTATCAGTAATAAACAGATACTATAGATTACAGACGACGGTTTCGCTTTAAACAAAAATCTAGCTATTTTAACCACATTCCTAACTCCATAAAAGAGGAACCAGTAACCACATTCATAAATAAATTAACTGCACTTCTATTAAAAAAATGCTACTACTCTGTATTGGATTTTCTAGCAGACAAATTTTAGTTATATTTCATAAAGAATTCGTAGTGGTCTATTGTGCACAAATGTTTAGTTTGTATGTTTGATGATAAACCTCATCAATATTTGCATGCCAAAATGGTAGAATGTAAAAGGATTCTTTAATATTGTAACCACGTTATTGTCAATACCTACATTCTAAGCAAATAAAAATTATATTCTATATATTCTATATCATTTACTAAAATATTTTAATATACAGATATGATAGCGCTGGCAAATAAAAACAGTGCCATTGACGAAAACAAACGTCATAACGGCTGGTGACTTAACGGAAACACCAATCAGTGGAATAAATAGATAAGTGATTTTGCATAACATTATAAAATCGTAATAAATTAAGTATTGTTAATTTTAAAATAAGTTTTTAAGTATTAATTTAAAAATCTAAAAAGGAAATTGGAACATCGTTACTGTTAGTTCTTTTAAATAAAATCAATATTGTTACCTAACTAAATTTACAATTTAAAGTGTTTAATAAATATTATTAATTACAAATCAAATATTGTACGCAGTTACATTATTTTTACTAAATACAATCCGAATTATATTTTAAAACAAGTGTCAACGAAAGTCATTGCTGTCTGACGTTGACAGTTGTTTCAACGTTTAAATAGGCTCGCGCTTTGCAGAGCGCACAGTATTAAATTGTATTTTGATCTTGTATATCTCGTCGTAAAATTGAGTGAATCATCATCATTATTGGTTGTGATTGATTAAAAGTATTAAGAAGATGTCTGATCGTTATCATTTCAGATCAAATGTGGTTAACAAACTTACAAAACATGCAAGTTTCATTTGTCTAGGTTTTATATGCTTTGGATGCTATGATTTTTATTAGTACCTACCTAAAAACTTGGATTTAGTCAACTCACTAATTTTAACCTCTAGGGCACTTCCCGAAGTCCTAGAAAGCAGAAATTTTGTATGCAGGCTAGGATTTACATACAAACAATTACAGTAACTAAGAATTCTCTATGGTGAATGTTTTTATTTTTGTAAAAAGGTTTTTGCAAACCAATGGGCAGACACTAATACTCATTCTCTTGCTAATTGGAATTCACTCCAAAGGGAACTTATAGCACAATTTAGTCGCGAAACAAGGTGCATTGTCTACGTCAATGCACTTCGGGAATATACTTCAAATCAGGCCAAATCTTTTTCTGAATAATATGTAGCCGAATCATGGCGTTTGTTTTCAAGAATTTCACCCAATGCTCCAACTGACCATATGGTGGAAGCTGTAATATCAGGCATAAGACCAAAGTTTTACCAAGCTGATCAGGTCAGCACCAAGATCACAAGCTAAACTGATAGCCACATTGGCGAACTATCGTAAACAATCCGCCGATGCAATGTCAGATGAACCCCATGCTAAACAACCAAGGCTTGGCTTGCTTAACCCAACAACTGCGACGTGTCACAATTGCCATAAATCAGGGCATATTTCTCGTGATTGCAGGAACAGACTTTGTGAAATCTGCAAGAAACCAGGTCACACATCTGACCGCTGCTGGCATAAAAAGAAAAACGAATCACAATCTGAGAAGACTTCTGTTCCTGCTACTGCCTCAACAGCTGCACCACCACCTCCACGCCGAGAAGTCAATACGATCCAGAAGGAAAAGGCGCCTAACGAAGTTCAACTACAAATAGGTGATATCATTCTATCTTGTTTAATTGACAGTGGTGCCGAATGTTCGCTTATTAAGAAAAAAGTTTCTGGGTCAATTAAGGGTAAACGCCAAGTAGAACTTTTGCAATTACGAGGGTTTGTGGGCAGTAGCATACCTTCGAGTGAATCGATAAGCACTGTAGCCACATTTAATGGAGTGACATTCGAAGTAAAACTTCATATTGTTAATGATTTAAATTATTATGTCATTTTAGGACTAGACTCTATCAAAATACCGGGGGTTTAAATTTCAATTACAAACGAAGGAACTTCAATAGAAAGCGTAAGTCACATTTTTTATTACGAAATATCATCTTTGGCTAATATAGACACTGATTTGAAAGATACGTCTCTAAATATCCTAGAAAAACACACAAATTTATTTACTTTTAATAAAATTAAAAAAGTGACCACGGGCCAGTTAACTATCAGATTAAAAGACCCTAATCGTATATTACAAAGAAGGCCCTACCGACTAGCACCGGTAGAGAGAGAAAAGGTTAAGACAATTATTGAAGATCTTAAAACTAAGGGGATTATTAGAGATAGTTGCTCACCTTTTGCAAGTCTTATTTTGCTAGTAAAAAAGAAAAAATGGTAATGACCGGCTTTGTGTTGATTTCCGCGAACTAAACTCAAATACTGTGCGTGACCACTATCCTCTGCCACTGATACAAGATCATATTGATAAACTTGGTAAAGCTCGATTCTTTTCAAGCCTTGATATGGAATCAGGGTTCCACCAAATTATAATTTCAGAAGAATCAATCTAAAAAGGCTTTCGTTACGCCCGACGGCCAGTATGAGTACTTATCAATGCCATTCGGTCTAAGTAATGCGCCTTCAGTATACCAGCGTGCCATTAATGCAGCTTTAGGCGACTATCGCGACAATATTGCACTAGTATATATTGATGATGTTTTAATTCCCTCATCTAGTGAGCAAGAAGGTTTAGAAAGGCTAGCACTTGTATTAAAAAGACTATCAGACGCAGGATGTACGATAAACCACTCAAAATGTAAATTCCTCAAGACGTCCATAGAATATCTCGGTAACATAATAAAAAATGGTGAAGTGAAGCCAAATCCTACAAAGCTGACAGCTCTCAAATTTTCAGAACCACCCAAAACACTTAAGCAACTTAGGCAATTCAATGGTCTGGCCAGCTAATTTCGGCGTTTCATCCCAAAATTTTTCCAACTAATGACTCCACTATATGGGCTAACAAAAAAAGATGTACCATTTGTATGGTCTCCCGATCACGAAACAAGAAGACAATATGTCATCACACTTTTGACCTCTGAACCTATTCTTTGCATTTTTGATCCAACTCTTCCAATAGAAGTCCATACAGATGCTAGTGCCAAAGGTCTCGGGGCTATTCTAATTCAGAACGACAATAATCGTCGCAAAGTCGTTGAATACTTTAGTATGCGCACTAGTGACGCTGAAACAAGATACCATTCATATGAATCGGAGACTTAAGCTGTTGTCAGAGCAATAAAACACTTTCGACATTTTCTATACGGGCGCAAATTTACAGTTGTAACTGACTGCAATGCCCTTAAGGCTTCAAAACATAAAAAGGAACTTACACCTCGGGTGCATATGCATACTGACAACATTTTGACTTTGATGTTATTTACCGTAAGGGGGAACAAATGGCCCACGTAGATTTTTTGAGTAAAAATCCACAAATCAATATTTTAACAAAAGATCCAGCGTAGATTGTTGTTGAGCAAGAAAGGGACAAAGAACTAAAAAGTCTTCGAGATTCCATAAAGAATAAAGATGACTATGACAGAAAATTTAGTATTCGATCGAATCTCCTTATGGTAACCATACAAAACCAAAAAGGAGAATCACTAACTCGTACAGTAGTCCCTGAATCACTTCACAGCCACTTAAGTTATCAAAGATCCCTTATAAGGAATTGGACCAAACAACTGATTCCACTCTTATCATCGGCTTCAATTCAGTCAACTTGAAAGAACTTCACAGCATCCAGAACAAAGTATTGATGGGAAACCCTATTCAGATCGATAAGATTCAGCAGGTTGCCCTGTACCATACAACCATACCATTTTATATCATTGTACTTTGCGCAACCGCTTGCCTAAGTTGCTTAAGTGTT
Source organism: Polymixis flavicincta (assembly GCA_949987655.1). Lineage (NCBI taxonomy): Eukaryota > Metazoa > Arthropoda > Insecta > Lepidoptera > Noctuidae > Polymixis > Polymixis flavicincta. The sequence continues at coordinate 21,718,029 of OX465188.1, read as the reverse complement.
TTGGGTAGTTCTGAAAATTTAAGAGCTGTCAGTTTTGTAGGATTTGGCTTCACTTCACCATTTTTTATTATGTTACCGAGATATTAAATGGACGTCTTGAGGAATTTACATTTTGAGTGGTTTATCGTAAATCCTGCGTCTGATAGTCTTTTTAATACAAGTGCTAGCCTTTCTAAACCTTCTTGCTCACTAGATGAGGGAATTAAAACATCATCAATATATACTAGTGCAATATTGTCGCGATAGTCGCCTAAAGCTGCATTAATGGCACGCTGGTATACTGAAGGCGCATTACTTAGACCGAATGGCATTGATAAGTACTCATACTGGCCGTCGGGCGTAACGAAAGCCTTTTTAGATTGATTCTTCTGAAATTATAATTTGGTGGAACCCTGATTCCATATCAAGGCTTGAAAAGAATCAAGCTTTACCAAGTTTATCAATATGATCTTGTATCAGTGGCAGAGGTCACGAACAGTATTTGAGTTTAGTTCGCGGAAATCAACACAAAGCCGGCCATCACCATTTTTCTTTTTTACTATCAAAATAGTACTTGCAAAAGGTGCGCAACTATCTCTAATAATCCCCTTAGTTTTAAGATCTTCAATAATTGTCTTAACCTTTTCTCTCTCTACCGGTGCTAGTCGGTAGGGCCTTCTTTGTACTATACGATTAGGATCTTTTAATCTGATAGTTAACTGGCCCGTGGTCACTTTTTTAATTTTATTGAAAGTAAATAAATCTGTGTGTTTTTCTAGGATATTTTAGAGACGTATCTTTCAAATCAGTGTCAATATTAGCCAAAGATGATATTTCGTAATAAAAAATGGTACGTACTCTTTCTATTGAAGTTCCTTCGTTTGTAATTGAAATTGAGTCTAGTCCTAAATGACATCATAGTTTAAATCATTAACGATATGAAGTTTTACTTCGAATGTCACACCATTAAATGTGGCTACAGTGCTTATCGATTCACTCGAAGGTATGCTACTGCCCCCAAACCCTCGTAATTGCAAAAGTTCTACTTGGCGTTTACCCTTAATTGACCCAGAAACTTTTTTCTTAATAAGCGAACATTCGGCACCACTGTCAATTAAACAAGATAGAATGATATCACCTATTTGTAGTTGAACTTCGTTAGGCGCCTTTTCCTTCTGGATCGTATTGACTTCTCGGCGTGGAGGTGGTGGTGCAGCTATTGAGGCAGTAGCAGGAATAGAAGTCTTCTCAGATTGTGATTCGTTTTTCTTTTTATGCCAGCAGCGGTCAGATGTTTGACTTGGTTTCTTGCAGATTTCACAAAGTCTGTTCCTGCAATCACGAGAAATATGCCCTGATTGATGGCAATTGTGACACGTCGCAGTTGTTGGGAGGTCAAGCCTTGGTTGTTTAGCCTGGGGTTCATCTGACATTGCATCGGCGGATTGTTTACGATAGTTCGCCAATGTGGCTATCAGTTTAGCTTGTGATCTTGGTGCTGACCTGATCAGCTTGGTAAAACTTTGGTCTTATGCCTAATATTACAGCTTCCACCAGTTGGAGCATTGGGTGAAATTCTTGAAAACAAACGCCATGATTCGGCTTCATATTCAGAAAAAGATTTGGCCTGATTTGAAGTATATTCCCGAAATGCATTGACGTAGACAATGTACCTTGTTTCGTCACTAAATTGTGCTATAAGTCCCCTTTGGAGTGAATCCCAATTAGCATGAAAATGAGTATTAGTGTCTGCCCATTGGTTTGCAAAAACCTTTTTACAAAAATAAAAACATTTACCATAGAGAATTCTTAGTTATTGTAGTTGTTTGTATGTAAATCCTAGCCTGCATACCAAATTTCTGCTTTCTAGGACTTCGGAAAGTGTCCTAGAGGTTTAAATTAGTGAGTTGACTAAATCCAAGTTTTTAGGTAGGTACTAATAAAAATCATAGCATCCAAAGCATATAAAACCTAGACAAATGAAACTTGCATGTTTTGTAAGTTTGCCAACCACATTTTATCCTGAGAATTTAAGCAGAAGGCTAATTCTCGTAATAAAAACGTTGCCAATCTAGTCGCAGTCTCATCCCAGCGACAACCAAACGTCAAAAAGTTGTTAAAAATGTGTGGAAACTCACGGTATTTTTGACAGATTGGGACTGAAATCAGACTGTGAACGTTCTTAAAATTACGAGAATTGCTCCTCAGATAGTGTTAGGACCCAACTATTTATTAGCTTTAGGTTATGCGGGGTAGTGTATGAAAAGAAAGTTTGAAAAATCTCACAAACATTTAATGGAACTAAAACACTTTATTCAACAGGATATTATCAACACTAGGAATGACAATACACGTTAGCTTAAAAGTACGTGACACGGTAGATTATTTTAAGTAATTAAGAAATATTAGCACTCGAATATTTAAATAATAAAGTTAAAATAAACTGACCTAGCCTTGCCGTAACGGATGGCAATATTTCTACAAGTAGTGACACAGTACTACTTTAAGTTCTTTAAACTTCGGCGTCGCAGCAACAATTGAGCTGCGCACAACCGAATTGTCGTTTTTAAAAGACAAGTGACACGCGTAACTGTCACTTGTCGCTCGCCGACCGTTACGTGATTCGAACAAAACGACACGACACGACGGTAGTTGACTAAAGAAATCTTAAATATAAAACGCATTTATTACATCCACTAGATACAATTGTATAATGAGTTTACTAAAATTCTAACAATAGTAAGTAAGTAAGTAACTAATTTATTTGAAAAACTGGGTACAGTAAATGGTGATAAACAGACAGGTTAACTGAGGGGCAATTCTACTAATTTTAAGAACGGTCACAGTCTGATCTCAGTGTCAATCTGTCAAAAATACCTCGATTTTTCATACATTTTTGACATTTGCTTGTCGCTGAGATGACACTGCGACTAGATTTTGAACGGTTTTAATTACGAGAATTGGCCTTCAGTTATGTCACATGGCGACAGTTAGCAAAACTTTTGTTTCTTTTTTCTAGTTTGCCCCCCAACAGCGTACCATAATGAACATTCATTTATTTACGTTACACACCCGTTTTGGTTCACAGAAGTTCATATTATTATGTATATCAAATTACAACTTAATAATTTAAGTAGATTCGGAGTAAAAGCTTTTATAGTACACAGCTACTTATACTACAGATACGTAAACTGTAAAAAAACAATAATATGAAAAGTAATAAAGCTTAACACCTGTAGAGGTAGCTTAGCGTCTATGATGAAAAAGCCGCACGCGCTCATCTTCTTAAATGATGCCTTCTGCACACGTTGGACATTCTTGGAAATTATTCTTTCAAGTTCTAAAAGTAACAAAAAATTAAGTTAAATAATAGATGTTTTCCGTTCATATGTACTTCCATTTGCAGTAATTAGATTGTGGAGGTCAGATAGGCAGTTGCTCCATGTAAAATACTGGTATTCAGCTGCATCCAGTTAGACTAGAAGCCGACCCCAAAATAGTTGCCAACATAATTGGGAAACGGCTAGGCAGATGATGATGATGTGTTTCGATTTGCAACATATGGTAAATGCCTCGATGACACGGTGCAGCTTATACATATGTATTTGACGATGTATCCCCAGTTTAAATATTGCAAAGTTGGAATGTGCATTTTACATAAAAATTATGCTTGCCAGAACAATTCCTTGACATTAATATTAGTATTACACAGGTACTCTGAACATCTCTCATTGCTGCGTAGAATCTCTCACATTCCACGCACAAGAGTATTAATATGATGACGTTCTTCAAGTTCCAGATTTGACCTTCTATTAGTAGAATAATCATCTGAAATAGCAAGTCATAATCATCATTTTCATCATCCAGAGGTTACCTTTTCTTTTCTATGGTTGTGCTAATATTCAAAACCTGGATATTATTTTTGCCTTATTTATATGTATACACATTATACCTTATATCCATAAAGACTGATACATTTTCTGCGGGTGAAAGTACTCACGAATATTGATATTTTGGTACGGAGTATAAATTTACTGCCTTACTACTAACCCTTGTTTCACCTTGTTCTACCAAATACCTTAGAGATAATACCAGAACCAAGTTCCGCAAGCATTGGTAGGCTGTATATATTATGTAAAATAAAATCTGCAAGTAAATAAATATAAAATTAATATTTTACTTATTAACTTACTTGTAAAAAAAAAAAAAACTGTAAAATAAAGAAAATGAAATTTGCGTAAGTTTTCTGTAATTATTCAATAAACTAATAATAACTTAACATTTGTCGCGATGTTGCCTCTATATTTATGTAAATCCTCTGAATATGTATGTATACACCAAAAAATGTGTTCCAGTAATCTTCTCTTTCTAAATCTTCGTTATTTCTGGAGATCTTTTTTTTTTCAATCCATTTACGAAGAATTTTTGTATTTAATTTCAATATAAAAACAGCATATACAACGTTACTGTCAAAAGCAATTCCATAAAAAGCCACAATGTTCATAAAAATATTAAAGGGGTTAAAAATAAATATGAAAATAATGAGTATTTGAATAAATAAAATAGTTAGTATCATAACACACGCCCAGTTATGGACTATTAGAGCTTTGAGTTCGTTGTCATTTAATTGTAGAACTCTGAGCACGTGTTGAATTTTTACGACCATCAAGATATTATTGTTGAGTCCCTTTAAGAAGGTATTCATAATATCTCCAAACAAGTAGATAATGAAATCAAAAGCACTGCACGCACAATGGAATAAACCGTCGGCGTCCCACTTATAACTGTATTTTTTTAACAGTGCGATTAAATTATGTAAGCAAATACATTGAAAGATAATTAAGCAAAACACTCGAATGAAATTATAAAGAAAAGTGTTAGTAGCGATAACATTGTCACGAATAGAATACTTTGAGCAAAAGAAAATGTTTTGCATGAGATTGAAGGGCCTCAGTACTGATTGTAAATCTTTTTCAATCACGGAGCTAAAAAATATTTTAGTAGATGAGACTGTTGGTACATTCCCAATTGTAATAGCGTTTCTGTTGGATTTAAAGTATTTGTCTAAATACGAAAACATGTTTGTTACAGTGCTGTTTCGGACGAATTGAAAGGAACGAATATCGATCTATGAGTAAAAATATACTATTGACAGTAATTAAGTAAATGGTATTTCATATTTTAGTGTGGTGTTTGGTGTCTCTTCACAGTTCCGTACGTCCTAATGTAAAAACGGAACCTTTATGATCACTCGTGTCTCTATCTGTCTGTCTGTCGCAGCCCATCATTCCAAATTTGCTAGACCAATTAAGTTGAAATTTGGTATATACATGAATTGCTTCCTATGTACTTCACTATATATTTTATGGCCTGCACTGAACAACAGAACCAACATTAATATAGGCATCGAATATTTTAGTAAGAACCCCTTCTTTTAAAATTTTAAGAATAGGGCACAAGCCACCTGATCCACCACAACTGCTTCCTGATTACCTCGAATTTCTAATAGTAGCATCGAGAGGTGCTTTTCGCCAGGTGCGTCTCATATCATATAAAGTTATTTGGTCTATTTTTATTTCACTACCGTTCACAAGATAATAAACAAACGTGAGTTTTACCTACTGTTGATATAATTTCTTTAGATATAACATTTAAATACTTTAAAACTTATTTCGTTTATCGTTATTGGATATAACGTCTATTTAATCAAAAATCATTAGGCCCAACGTTTAATATATATAATACTAGCAGCACCCCGCGTGTTCACCCGCGTAGTTCCCGTTCCCGTGGGAATACAGGGATAAAATATAGCATAATTATGTATATGTGCACCCGGGGATAGTGTAGCTTCCTGACAGTGAAAAAAAATTTCTAATGGGTTTTTGAAGTTATAATTATTTACTGAGGTAATCGCGTATATTTTGCGAATTATTACGTTTACCAAATCGTAAAAAAATAATAGATGGAAATAAAAAATAAAAAACGTGTGGCACTCGGAGACTGCCGCGGTAAAGCTATTGCATAGCATTTTTTATCAACTTATGCAATTATAACGAAAATAACCTAACACCCCCCACTATGAAATGGCTAAAATACTGCTAAAACGGTAAGAACATTTCATAAACTATCCATAAATATACGATGTTGTGTATGAAAATTCAGATAAAGCGGTCATAATTGCAATTTTAACATGTCATTCCTCCGTTGCTATGCAACAGTCCGAACTGTTGCTAGGTGTTAGGTTATTTTCGTTACGGAATTTCTGAATTCGGTCTCCACGCTCAAGGCCCGCGATAGAAGCTATGCAATAGCTTAAAAAATAATGATAGAGATATTCAAAATTATAATTTATATTCAAAATTAAAACATTGTAGACATTAACCCTCCTTCTGGCGCAGTCGGGGAAAAATGAGGTTCTCTGGTGCATTGAGGGTAGTTAGTAACAATTTGCTCGCTCTGTTTCTTGCGTATCTCGTCTACTGATATTCTATGAAAAATTTACAGACACATTTATCTTATAGCATACAAATATTCCGATCTTTCCTGATAGTCCCTTCTCTTCTTGCTAACGTATGCTTCTACCTTGTATTTCTTGTAAATAACATCTAATACTCTACTATCCCCCTCATAAATTTAATAGTTTCTTAGTACATTATATAAAATTTGAGCAAAGCTGTATTCATTAGTTATTCCACAGAGTTTTCTGTGCCATTTTACTGACTTTCATAGAGGTGTTGAGTAGGCGACCATTTGATGCGTCCGATCTATAGTTGCTTTTGCACGACACTTGACCGGTGATAGCCGAACGCGACAAACGCGAGCGATTTTTTTTTTTCCTATCTAATGCAGAAAAAGGGCGCTCTGACTCGTGGGTGTGTTAGTTACGTGCCTGAAAAAATTCTTGACACGGCGCACGGATTGACATTTGTACCATAAGGGCCTCGTCAGTCACGGGTGCCTGACAAGTTTTTTTCAGGTTTTTATTGAAATATGGAAAAGGGAACACTTTTTCACATACAATTATTCAATTTAAAGTTACCTACATTTCACAACTAACGTATGCTTCTACCTTGTATTTCTTGTAAATAACATCTAATACTCTACTATTCCCCTCATAAACTTAATAGTTTCTTAGTACATTATATAAAATTTGAGCAAAGCTGTATTCATTAGTTATTCCACAGAGTTTTCTGTGCCATTTTACTGACTTTCATAGAGGTGTTGAGTAGGCGACCATTTGATGCGTCCGATCTATAGTTGCTTTTGCACGACACTTGACCGGTGATAGCCGAACGCGACAAACGCGAGCGATTTTTTTTTTTCCTATCTAATGCAGAAAATGGCGCTCTGACTCGTGGGTGTGTTAGTTACGTGCCTGAAAAAATTCTTGACACGGCGCACGGATTGACATTTGTAACATAAGGGCCTCGTCAGTCACGGGTGCCTGACAAGTTTTTTTCAGGTTTTTATTAAAATATGGAAAAGGGAACACTTTTTCACATACAATTATTCAATTTAAAGTTACCTACATTTCACAACTTATTAGGGCGGCCATACACGAACTGCTCGAGCAGTTAACGTCAGAGCGACGTACACGGACCGCTCGAGCGGTCGGCGCGTCGACTGCTCGAGCGGTCGGTTGTTGACTGCTCGAGCTGTCGCTACCCACCGTTCGAGCAGTTGATTTTCAAGCGGAGACGACGGCGGCGACGTCAAAAGAGAAAATTTTGGGTTCATCCAATTTTGGAATTAAGAGCACAACAACATGGACAATTCCATCATTTGTTTATGGAACTTAGAAGTGATGGAGAATTTTTTTTCAACTATTTTAGAATGTCTTCGTTTGATGAATTGAATAATATACTTAAGTCTCAAATTAAACGTGAAGACACAATTATCCCCCCCGAGTGGGTTCCCGCATTGTCGTTGCGGGGGGGCTTAGTAACCATCCACGGTGAAGCCAAGAGGAACCCAACGGTGGGGTCGCTCGTCAGGGCTTTTGCCTTCAAGCCATTGACGTAGCGGCCAAAAAGTAGGTTGCGGTGAGGTGCACCGCAACTGAGGTGGGCCGCGATGTCGAATGGGAGGCATCGCGGCTGAGGGTTACAGGCTGCGGTAGAGGAGGAGTGCCGGTGCTTCTGAGCAGCGCTCTTCCCTTCCGTGGCCTGGACGGGGCCGCCACCGTTTGATGGCGGACGCGGTGGGGCCGCAGGGGAAGAGGAGTGTCGGTATAGCGTCAGCCGCTCTCCCTATCCTCTGCGGCCGAAAAGTGGTAGACGGGACGGCGCGTTGTGTTCCTCACGCGCGCCGTCAAAGATCAGCAACCACAGGTGGGGTCCGCAAGGGCCGATGCCTGCCAGGGGTGCGGGTTTGTTCGAAAGAGATACCACGGCCCCTGGCATACGGGCTACTGAGGGAACACGGGTGGGTTTTAGTCAGTAAAAGTCTGACACGCCCTCCTGCTCTACTCAGCAGGAGAAGTCATTTGATGATTCCCCACCCAAAAAAAAAAAAAAAAAAAAAGACACAATTATGAGGAGAAGTATCCAACCAGAAGAAAGCCTAGCAGTAACATTGAGGCTTGAAAAATACAACAATTATTGAAATTTTTATTCATTAAAGATATTGGAAATTACATCATCGGACATTACTGAAGATGACGAAAGGTCTACAAATTGAGAATTTTGGTCATCAGCCACTGATGTAGCGGGGCCAGTCACTGATCTAGAGGGGCCAGGCATTGATGAAGAGGTAGAGGGGCCAGTATTATAACCCCATTGTCCACGGTAATCATTATACGATGAATATTGTGATGAATATCCCCTGTCACCATAACTCGAAGGATATGTGTTATTTGTCATCCCTTTAAAGTATTTTATTACGTTTGTATTTCTGTCTTAGCATCTAGTTTATAGTGCTAATTTTTTTTTGAATTTGCCAGCTAATGATAATAAAACAATTTATCTTCATCTTCATTATCAATGCGCGAATTCTGCGATTTTTCATCGAAGCGTTTAGATAATTTTTCAATTAAGACGTTCTCATCTGTGATTGTTGTAGTTAATTTTCTCTTGTTTCTTTCTTTGTTTATTTTATTTTGATGATTTTCGCTTTCTTCGGACGTAATTTCAGCATGCTCACTTTCTTTTAAACTGTTTGTTTTTTCGGGTCTATCTTCTATTATTGCCTTTAAAAAATACATCTGCTGATAATATGCATATGGCCGATTGTGAGGGCTGCTGAACCACTCTTTGGTTATTATTTTTTTGGCATATCTGGTGTACCCATCTCTTGATGTTTTCCATTTTTTCTGTATTAGCATGGCTATAACAAAAAAAAAAAAAAAAAAAAATTAGTAAAATTGATTAATTAAAAATATGTTTTTACAGGTATTTGGCAACTGGATGTACATTTATGGATTTGCATTATAGTTTCAGAATAGCATCAACAACAATAGGTAAGATAGTGAGGGATGTTTGCAGAAATATATGGATACATATAAAGGATATGTATATGGAACAACTAACTGAAGATAAATGGAAAGACAATCATAAATGGTTTCAAAAAACTGCTAAGTTTTCGACCTGCCTCGGTGCCGTTGATGGCAAACATGATGCGCAGGAATAAGGAAAATATCGTGCATAAAAGTTGAGTATGTATTTCGATAGCCATAAGAATAGGAGAAGACGAAGAGACGATGGATAGAATGTTTGAATGATTTTATGGCTAGAGAAGGGTTGTCTACCAAAATGACTACTTCTGGAGAAATATGGACGAAAACGACGCCTTGCCGACCCCAAATAAATTGGGATATGGGCGAGGATGATGATAACCATAATATTACAGAGGTAGTTGTTTGACCTTAGAACTGCCGTTTCAAGAGTACATCAGGGTATTATTAGTACCATAGAATTCCCATTAAAGAGAAAATTATAAAATGTACGAAGTTACTATTTATTATGTGCACCATATGAACTACAGTCATAAACGTGTAGCATCTTAAAACGATATTACATACGAACAGCAACTAAGGCTGCTCTTGTCTGTCACCTTTTTAATCATGATCCATAATTGGCCTTTATTGTTTCCACTGCTGGGATACAGATCTCTTGTCTTCGACAGGGAGTGGGCTTTAATATACCGCACAGGCCCAGTACGGTTTGCTAGATGTCACATTTCTTCAATTTTTTAGTTCTACGACATGCCGATTTTCTCACGATGTTTCCCTTCTACAGAAAAAAATCTACCTTAATCTTAGCATGCTCGAGACTAATAGATGTTATGGCTCAGTAATTTAATTGTCACCGTCGGCATATCTGTCAAACTTCCAGTGCAAGATGGAGACGGAAATTACATAATAATCCTGGTCTAAGATCGAACGTACCGGTTGTTGGAAAGTATTCTTACAAAGCTCATATTTAAACACTTTAAAATATGCACGTAAGCCTCTAACATTTATGGCCCCAGCCCTGGTGCCAGGACGGACGGCCCCACCTCCTCAATCTCCTCCGGCCGACGCCGAATGGCAAGTAGCCGGGGAGAAGAGGAAGGCGGGCAAGGCCGCAAGGGCGGCCAAACGTAAGGAGAGGCGGCAGCGGCGCAGGAAGCGTAACGCCGCGGCTAGGTTACGCGCCCCGAAATCCGCAGCTGTAGTCATTACGCTACAGCCGGAGGCGGAAAAGAAGGGCGTGTCCTACCGTGACGTGCTTTTAAAGCAAGGGCGGCGGTGAAACTCGCGGAGCTGGGAGTCTCCAACGGCATGCGGATGAGGGTCACTGCGACCAGAGCCCAGATGCTGGAGATCCCTGGTGCGGCCAGTGGCCCAACCGCTGACGCCCTGGCCGAAAGGCTTAGTGCGTCCCTAGACGCGGACGAGGTCCGAGTGCCCAGGCCCACCAAGTGCGCTGACATGCGCATCTTGGGCCTGGACGACTCCGTGACGGAGGGCGAGATTGTGGCCGCCGTAGTCAGGACTGGGGAATGCTCTGCCGAGCAGGTGAGGGCAGGTACCATTCGTCCTGACAACACGGGGATGCGAACCGTTACGGTGAGTTGCCCCGTGTCGGCGGCCCGAAAAATAACCGAGGAGGGTCGAAGGCTCCTGGTGGGCTAGGCTCTGCGCAGGTGAAACTGACGGAACCCAGACCTCTGAGGTGCTTCCGCTGCCAGGCGGGCCACCACGTGGGAGTCCAATGCACCTCGGAGGTAGACTGCAGCAGTCACTGCTTGCGCTGCGGTCAGCCCGGTCACAAGGCCGGCTCGTGCATCACCACGGCGCACTGCTACTTATGTGCGGCAGCTGGCAAGCCGGCCGAACACCGGGCTGGGAGTAAAGCCTGCGCTCCACCCATTGAAACCAGGGGCCGAGGCAGTGCCAAACCCTCCGCCACCGCCGTCACCGCCGCAACCGCCGCCACTGCCGCCGCCGCAGCCGCCTCCACCGCCGTCGCTGTCGCCGCTGTTACCACCGCGGCAAGGCCTACCCAGGAGGCCCCGGAGCGGGCTGATATGGAACGCCTTTTACGGCCCCATTACGCCTCCTCCAGGCGAACATCAACCACTGCGCCGCCGCTCAGGATCGCTTGCTCCAGAGCATGGCGCAGTGGTCGATTCACATCGCCGTGGTCGCTGAGCCGTACTTTTTCCCACCCAGGGATGACTGGGTGGAGGACCTGAGCGGCTCAGTGACCCTCATTTCGTCGACCGCCGCCGGTACCCCGACACTCGAGAGTGTCAAGAGGGGAAGGGGTTGCGTGGCAGCACGGTTCGGGGAGATTGTCGTGGTAGGGATATACTCCTCCCCGAGCCGAACTCTTGTCGAGTTCCACAACTCCCTTATGGAGTTGAGAGACGTCGTCGTCGGGTTTCGTTCCCTCCCCGTGTTCGTCTTCGGGGACTTCAATGCCAAGAATTTGGCTTGGGGTTCCCGGTTGACGGACGTGCGGGGCAGGATGGTGGAGGACTGGGCTCTGGAAGCAGACCTGGTCGTCCTAAACCGGGGTTCGGTCGCCACGTGTGTGCGGATGCGGGGTGAGTCGGTGGTGGACATTTCGTTCGCCAGCCCCGCTCTGTCACCGCGTGTCATCGACTGGCGCGTCATGGAGGGGGTGGAGACGTATTTCGACCACTGGTACATCCGGTTTGACGTCTCCGCCCAGACCTTGAGCACGCCGGTCCGACAGGCCCCGTGTGGTCCGCGGTGGGGTCGTCTTGGAGTTGCATCAGGGAGGCACTCCGGTATCACCGGATGCCGACCTACCTCTGTCGTGTGGTCGAGGCCTACTTGACGGACAGGGCCGTCATCTACCCCGGTCACCTCGGAGAGTGGAACCGGTGAGAGATGTCTTGCGGTGTCCCACAGGGCTCGGTCCTGGGGCCGCATCTGTGGGACATTGGGTACGACTGGGTGCTGCGCGCTGACCTCCCTAGCGGCGTCAGTGTAGTTTGCTACGCTGAGGACACGCTGGTCCTGGCGCAAAGGAGGTCGTACCAGGCGGCGGCTGACTTGGGGACACACGGGGTTGCGACAACCGCCCTGGGCCCGCAAGGGCCGATGCCTGCCAGGGGTGCGGGTACGTTCGACAGAAATACCGCAGCCTCTGGCATACGGGCTACTGAGGGAACACGGGTGGGTTTTATTCAGTAAAAGTCTGACACGCCCTCCTACTCCACCCAGAGCGGGAGAAGTTATTTGATGAATTCCCAACCAAAAAAAAAAATGGGCAGACAGTGCTGTTTTATGCACATTTTCGGGCATGAACTAAATAACTATACTTTTTCTACGACTACATATGCGGAGTAATTGCGTAACTAAATATCCCAACGCGATTAATTTGAAAATCCAACAATATTTAATACGTTTTTTACGTTGTTAAGCAGACGAATTTTCCAAACATACGAAGAAATTGATTTTGAACTTCGTTCTACATCCTTCGTAATATGATAGACCGGTGGTGCCGGTCACACACATGCATGACGTCACTAGTAAGATCAATGTTTACCTACATGTCCTTCAAGGGTACAGCCCTACCGGCGTTTCCACTAATATTCACATTAACCGCCTTACTTAAGTCTCATTAATAAATGTAAGTGTATTAGACCTCAGACTACTCTATGTCCATGTGAAGGACATATTTATATCAATAAATAAAAGTCAGAAAAAAAAGGAACAACTTACAAAAAATATATTTGAAATCAGTGTTTGTATTTTTAATACCGTGGCTATGTTTATCAGGCCATGACATGATGACACGCTACGTTTATTATACTGAATGCTATCTGAATTAAAATTCTTTTGGTGTCTAAATTCAGACACCGTTTCAGACACCATTCACACACAGTCTCAAAATACTCTCTCCTTAACTGGGAAAATTTGTAATTACATGCTGTCCTAAAGTTTTCACAACGAGCGTATATACCTCCATTGTGTCAACATACACATCATACTTGGTCTGCCAATAAGAATCTCTCCGAATCTGAAATATTTTCCGTCCTTCGAACATCTTCAATCCAAACTTGCATAACATTTTATAACAAATGAAGCGTACATCACATTCATATCAAAAATAATCGTATTTTAAGCTAAAAGTACCTTTATTGAAATAGCAAATTTCTGAAAAGTAACTAAAAATAAGATCTATGTAACAATAAAAACACTGTTATCACCTATAACTGAAATCCAACTGTAGATTTTCAAACTGAGCTATAGAGCATGCTGGAACCTTGAAACTAATGATATATGTTTGTGGCGATACTTGATATTGTTGTAGTAATTTATACTGAACACAATTGAGTAGACGAAGTTATCCCATACATTTTATCTCTGAAAACATTGTTAAAACCAATCATTTTTAAAAGAGTAACCGTGGAGTTTCTTGCCGGCTCTTCTCCATAGGAAACAACAATTTGGAACCGTGCATCTAGCTTCTGACGTTTCGTGCCTATGCAGGTTTGTATGAAATAAAATTATTTTGATTTGATTTGATTTCTCCTCTTTCCATTCAGTGCTTCATAGAAATCTATTTGTTCGACTTCTGGACAAGAATTGGTAGTACACATGTTACCAAAACCATAACGATCTGGCGGTCTTCGTGTTCTTTTATTTTCTGGTAATTCCGGAATTTGTTGAACCTCACTGAACAAGATCTCTGTTTCTGTGTTTGTGGAATCCGTTTCATCATTACTGCCACTAGACGGATCAGTATATACATATGTATTCGGATCTGAGCCATGTACAGATTCATTCACTGATGACTCCCCCACTGAATCTCTGCCATCTTCATTTGTAGCCTGAGACTCATGCTCTTCTATTCCAACATCATTCTGTATCCATTCTGCTGTGTCTTCTTCATTCATTTCTGATTATTTTGTCTTTTCTTCCATTACTATTATATCTATCTTAATAGTTAGGATATTTTTTATAGGATCATAAACACGGTATCCCTTCACTGTTTCTGAAAATCCGACAAGAATGTTCATTTGGGCTTTCTTGTCCCATTTTAATCTTCTTTCTTTTGGTATATGAACCATTATAGGGCTACCAAACAGACGAATATTACTTAAATCTGGTTTTTTTTTATACCACGCTTCATAGGGTGTCTTATTTCCCAAACTTGAAGTTACAGATCTATTCTTTAAGTATACTGCCGTATTTGTCGCTTCAGCCCAGAACTTCTTCCCTAGTTTTGCATCGAAAAGTAAACATCGTGGTTTCTCTACGATAGTTCTGTTAGCCCGTTCACAAACGCCGTTTTGCTCAGGTGTGTATGCAGTTGTTTTCTGGTGGATAATTCCTTCTCTGTCTAAGTAATTTTCCATCTCACCACTACAAAACTCACCACCATTGTCTGTGCGCAATATTTTTATTTTCTTATTCTGCTGATTTTCAGCCATCGCTTTAAAATTCTTGAATATTTTGAAGAATTCATTCTTATATTTAAGGAAGTATATGAAGGTCATACGACTATGATCATCAATAAACAAGACAAAATATTGAGAACCACCTATAGACTTCGTCTCCATGGGACCACATACATCGGCGTGTCTTATCTGTAGTTTTTCTGTACTTATTTGTCCAAGATGATGAAATGGTAACCTCATTTGTTTGCCTTCACAACAGGTCACACATTTAGTCAAGGTTATTTCATTAGTATCTGGATAAGATAATCCATCAACAATTCTATTCTTCATTTTATTTAAATCATTGCTGTTAATATGTGCTAACCTCCTGTGCCAAAGCTCTGCACTTGCTACAGCAGGTGCTACCAGCATACAATCTGCTACTTTAATATTTAGCTTGTATACTCCATTTGTTGACATTGCTGTGGCCACCACTACATTCTTATTGTTGCGAATGTAGCATTGATTTTCTTCAAAAACAACCTTGTTTCCGTTTTTGATTAGTTCGCTCACTGACAACAGGTTCGTTGTCAAGCTTGGTACGCATAGCACATCTTTAACCATGATATCGTAGTTAAAATTAGTCGAAATCATTCATGTTATTCACGACGGTGATCTCTGATAAATATGGCGTATAATTCACGTTTTTTATCCACTCTTTGTTGGCCGTCAAATGGGCACTTGCGCCACTATCTACGTACCATTACTTTTTACTGTATTTTCCATTCAAAAATACCACACTAAAAGCATTTGATTGTTTGTTTTTATGCAACAATGGACACTGGTTTCGGTAATGACCCGTCTGTTTACATTTGTAACAAGAAATGATTTTTGTTTGTCGATGACATCGCGCCGTTCCCAATATTTTTAAATTCCTGTTTTCGGCCATTATTTACAGCGAATGCTGCGCCGCTGGAATCCGCGTCATTCTTTGAAACCTCCATATCAATCAACTTCGACTTTATTGCAACGGTGGTAATCTACATTCCTGAGTGCTCGATGGCCATAATCATCGGTGCGAATTTTTCTGGCAAACCTGCTAATAATAATGATCCTACCCATTCTTCGGTTATTGTAAATCCTGTGCCTTTTAATCTCTGAGCTGTTTCGACAACTTGTGTGACGTATGAAATCATAGAATCACAATTTTCTTGCCGTAACGAAATTAAATGTCTTAGTAGGGTTATTTTACGAGAAAAACCTGAGTCATCGAACATGGTTCTCAGTTTTGTCCATAACTCCAAAGAGGCTTTTGTTTCCTTTATATGCACGTATAATCCAGGATCGATGGTTAAAACTAGCTTTGCCTTGGTTTTTGCGTCATCTGATGTTTTTTCCTCGAAATTAGCCTCTGGTTCCAACTTTATGTAGTTCACGAGGTTGTCAAGCACCAACAGATTCTCGACAGCAAAACTCCACTCATTATAATTTTCGCGACATTTTAGTTTCGGAATGCTTTGAATGTAGTTCACAGCCATATTTCCACGAAAAAGTCAACAATTTTCGACTGTTTTACACTAAACAAAGTAATAAAACCGAAAATTATGGATATTCGCCCATAACCTATTAAGACACGTTGCTTTTCCGTAATAGACTATCTTTTATTTTATAAAGATTGTTACACACAGGCGGCTGTTCTAAAGAGTGTTACATATTATATATTTTTTTGTTATCTATATTCTAAGAAGTGGTAGCCCAATGGTAACAGCCGCTACTTACGAGTTGTAGGTCGTAGGTTCGTACCCAGACAGGCGCTTTACTTGTAAATTATTTAATCACCACTGTTCACAAAATGGTGAAGGATAACATCGGGATAACATCGTGACGAAACCGGCTGATCTACAGTTATAGTCTTACATTCTTTGTTCGAACCCAGACAGGCGCTTTACTTTGTGTAAATTATTTCATCACAACTGCTCTCAAAACGGTAAAGGAAAACATCGTGAGGAAACCGGCATGTCCTAGAACCAAAAATTCGAAGACATGTGACATCTACCAACCCGCACTGGACTCGCGTGGTGCGAGATTTGTGTTGTTTTGAAAGATTATTCACTGCCAATTCTTTTGTTTTTTTTTTTTTCGAGAAACGGATTTATCTTGTTCTGAATTTTATTGGTGTAACCTATTTTTTTTAAACGATAGTTCTGAATAGCCGAAAACAAAACCAATGTAATTATCCATTTTCATTCATTTTAATTTGGCTAAGCTTAAGTTTTCTTTTACAGTCGTCGGTTTGAGGTCGATTAATCAAAATAAAAAACTAGCTCTTACATTACATCATTACTGAAATGATCTTTCATATGGTGCATTAAAACTTAGTGAAATTCAGTATTTCAGCTGTACAATAGCGTCTATTATATCACGTAAATCAATGAAATCGGTATAATTTTGTGTACAGCTAAAATAATTAAATAATAAAAAAGTAAAGTAAGTAAATTGTAATTAGCATCGACGGGATGCCTGACCCGTTCCGTCGTCGTTTTTGTATTTTTGTGTCTATTGTTTATTTACTACCTTACATTTTTATAAACTTTGTCCACAAATTAAAAATGATAATAACGTGAGTAATAAGATAACATCCGGACAAACCTATTTAGGTTTTTGTAATGTCTCTTAAATTTCTTCCTTGACTAAGAAATAAAAAACCTACTTAAGGATATTAATATTTTTCGTTTTTCTTTAATTTACTCCAATCTACTTTGAACTGTCTCTTATAACAAACATGTCGCTACACACAACAGCAAAACGACATTTAGAAAGTAGAATTGGTATCGCCATAGAAAATTATGGAAATGAATCTAGTGGACCAGATGAACTCAATAGATCAAATGAACTGAATGAAGAAATGCTAAATGAAAATGTGGTTTTGAAATACTTACAATCACTTCTCAAACCAATGAATATGATGCAGGTTTTATTTGTCAGTGCTAAATATAAAATTCGAGACAGCGTCATCACTCCCAACAGTCACCGTTACAGTGTTATATCACTCTGTGCTTCGATAATCTTGATGGCTATCATTTACATCATGCTCTTCAAGTTTCCAAACACAAGTGGACTGGAAGTTTTTGACTACTTGTTTCTCAGTATCTATGACTTTGTCTTGTATGGCATAGGTGGCTTCTTAGACGCCTGCAACAACATCGAGCAGAGACTCAACAATGTTTTATTTGTCTTGAAGATCCAAAACGTGCATAGAATTCTCAAACTGCAAGGAAGGTCTTTCAATAATTTCATCATATCAAACTGGATTTGCGTCGTCACCATTAATTGTTTTCATTTTTCCTGGATATGCATGTCTTTTCATATTTTCTATGAAAGTGGTATTGCTAATATTTTAGGTAGTTATTCTTGCATTCGCTTTGACATGAACATGATATACGCAACAAGGAGTATCAAGCTTGTCTACGAAGGTCTGAAGTCATGGATAGAAGAAATACGAAAGTCAGGCCACACCGATGATGTAGAAAATGAACAGTATTGGGATAGTATGTTTGAAAGTTATGTAGACATAATACAAATTTTCGAATTAGTTGAGAAGACCTTTAATCAAGTGGTGGGTTTGGGCTAGGTAATTTCCATAGCACTTTTTTTTTAAATGAGATTTTTTTTAATGGACATTCATTGCAGGTTTTATTTTATATGGTACACACGACTTCTAGCACTTTATTAGATATCTGGATTCGAATAGAAATGAAGACACCTGACTATGGAGATATTCAGGTAATCTGACTGATCTATTTAATGAAAAATCGTGTAATGTAGCTCAATTAATAACATAAATATAACTATAATTCTTTTCACCATCACAAGATTTCACAAGACCGAATGTTCAGGTAATCTGGCTGGTGTATTTTATGCAAATATGCAGTTTTATGCAGTAATGTGTCCTAATCTCATAATTGTAAAATGAAACTTCCTTGCCGCTGACCTCAGGGACGATGTAGACATTGAGAGGGAGCGCAAGGCTCTAGCGGTCCGGAGTACCAAGTAAAATTAACACTTTTCAAGGCTTATTGCCAAATTTTGTGCACGGGCAATCTATGGGTCAATTGTGGTAAGCGATTGCTGGATGCCCTGCGCGTCCAATATAACAATGCTTTCAGGATGTTGTTGAGGCTGCCTCGTTACTGGAGCCCGTCGGAAATGTTTGCGCAAGCCCGCACCGACGGCTTTCATGAAATTATACGCAAAAAAAACTGCGTCGCTACTGAGGACAGTGACATCGGCTATGTTCAAAATGGCAAACCTACATATTGCCAATTATTTGCTGTAGAGTTTCTTCTTTTTTGTTAGAAGTCCAATTAATTCATGGACCAAACGAAAAGTTCCTGTTCCTTCCTATCCTAATTTCCTGATTGCACTGAAAGTAAACTGTAAAACTGATTTCGTCAACTGTACTTGACGAAATCAGTTTTACAGTTTCATGATGTATCATTAATAAATAGTGCAATTATTGCTAATTGATCAATATGCTTATGATTTCAGTATGCTGTTCTTACATGTATGACTTTAACGTGGGTGTTAAAGAACCTCATTCTTCTTTCATCTTTGAGCGCGGAGTGTGAGAGATTCTATTCGGCCATGACAGAAGTTCAGAGTACCTGTATACAAATTATAACTTCAGGAAGATGCTCAGGTTAAAATAAAACACTTGTTAATAATTTATTTATACACTAGAGATCGCAGGACGATCTGCTGAGACGTGTTCAGACTAGGGAAGTACGGCACAAAAGGGACGAGGTCTAACCTCATGATAATGATAATAATGATTATGGGGCCAGCCCCGTAATCATTATTATAAGTAGTATCTTTACTGTAATTTTTTCTGAATCAAGCCCTTCATCCAGATGAAGGGCTTGATTCAGAAAGCAGTACTCCTGGACGCAGCACAGATATTCAGGAGGTTCCTCTCTCTAGAGCCCTGATCACTTGCAGCTTGGATGCTGCTCCTAATGCCGATGGACCACAATTTTTTATATTTTAAAATGATTATGCATGACTTTTTTCTAACATTTAAAAATGTAGGTACTAAAAGAAAAGAACGGAAGAAAGGAAACAAATCAATAACCAGAAATAATTATAAAAAACTTGCCACACCCGATGTAAAACTTGCAGTGTATGATTACAAAATTGTAAACAAAATTTGCAGAAGATGATTCTAAACTTGGTGCAAGCGACGTAATAAAAATACGGGGACAAGCATACAATACTGCAATCTCTTCATCTCATCGACATTCTTCCGCTTTTATATTAAGTATCATCGAATATAAAAAAAAAACCTAAATAATGATAAACCTAATTAATAGTTTGAAAGAAAGATTTATTATTATAAAATCTCAATAGTTGTATATTTTATAACTGTGGTGGCAAATTCTTCACAGATACTCGAAAACGATTCTGCAAGAATATCCAGCGGGTTCAAAGTGCTAGCTTCAAGAAGATGAATGTGTGCCGCCTTTTCACAATAGACGCTGTAATGCTGGTGCAATTTCTTGGTCTCATCACTACTTACACCATAGTCTTAATACAGTTCGAGTTTTTGTAAATGATTCTAGTCTCAATATTGTCCTGTTCTTGTTTGTACTAACAGATCATTATTAATAAACCGCAAATGCTTGTTTAAATTTTATTACTTGGTTTGTAATACATTTGTTCCTAATTCAAATTCTTTAAGTAATCATCATGTAATGATTTTCATAAAATCTTTAAGGAAGGAAAATTCTTCGTTTCCATTTACTAATACACATATTTCTGGTTGGCATTTATTATGCTTAAGAAAACTTTTCAATTAATTGCAAACATGAATTTGCTTTTCAAATAATCAACAACAGATCGCCAAAGACTGAATTAACCAATTGCTATTCTTTCTTTTAACTGACGCCAAACTGATGGGTGCAACAAACATGCATGTATTTCCGCGAAACAAACAAAAATCGAAAATAAGGAAGTATTACTGAACAACGTGTTTTAAAAGGATTGACAATCAGTGTTAAAACCTTTGGATGTGATGCAAAGTCTTTTCACTTGCGCAAAGTTTTCTATCCGGGACAATTTCATCACTCCAAATAGTAACAGATACAACTTTATTGGTATTTTCTGCGCTGTTATATTGCGGTCTCTTATCTTTTTGTTTGTTTGTGAAATCATCAAATAACTTTTCCCGCTCTGGGTGGAGCAGGAGAGCGTGTCAGACTTTTACTGATTAAAACCCACCCGTGTTCCCTGGGGTGCTTGGACAGGAAACCTCCCCGTGTGCCCGTGGGCTGGAGTTTCCTTTGGATACGTCTGGGGGAAAGGCCAGTCTCCGGGACGGTGCACCCTGGGATGCGGGCAATGTCCCCCTTTGGGTACTGTGTGCCTAAGGGGTGTCGTTGCCCGTATGCCAATATCCTGTCGGCGGGACGCTCCAACGCGTGTATCTCTGCGCTCATGCAGAGACGCACAGCGGCGGAGCAAGAGCGGGCTCGGTGTGCACTCACCCTGCCACCGGGCAGGCAAGAAGGAGTGCTCTCCTTCTGCCACCGTTAATCTCGTAGCCCCGAATATTGTCACGGTCATGTCTCTGACTTTTGACGGGGGTCGAGGGCCTTGGCTTAACCGCCCGGGCCGCGAGGAAGAAATTCTCTATAAAAAATTACCCCAAACCTCCAAGCGGCGGCGCACCGTGAGGGAGGTTGGTAGCTTGACTAATGGGTAGCTAAATTAGTCTCGAGTGCGATCCACTATTTTTTGAGCCAGTACATAAAGTTTACACTCGTGGGAACAACTATGGAAAATATAAATAAAAACAAAAAACTACAGGAGGAGGAGAGTGATGCGGGGTCGGAGTCCGACTCTGCATCGAGCGCGAAGGACTCTATTAAGGGCCCGGAGCATGCGGCGGTGGGCGCTTCGAGGAGGACAGAGTTCCTCAAGAAGCGCCCCAAACCGAGGGATGGCCGGGGGTCGTCCTCGGATGGCGGAATGGCCTCGACCCGAAAGCTCGGGAAGGTCTGTCGGAGCGGTGGGGTCCGGTTGGGCAGAGGCCTAACCACTAAGGATCCCGCCGAGCCGAGCGCCGAGGCGGCCCAGGCAGCTGAGCCAGCTGAATCGGAGTGGCAACGTTCTGGAGGGACCAGTAGCAGGGCCCTCTCAGAGTCGTCCGACGTTGAGCCAGACAACGCCGGCGGCTCTAACTCGGAGCGTACGGCCAGGCTCGCGGAGGTTGTGGCTGCTGCAGTCAAGGGTGTGGCCTTGAAGAGGCTTCAGGCCTCTAAAGGCAAGGCCATTACCGCAGCCATAGCCTCGATTATGGCGGCAGCGGAGGATATATACTCCGGACCTCCGTCGGACGGTATGTCCGAGGTGCGGGCGGAAGTCGCCCGTTTGACGGCCGCCATGGAGCTTCTCCGCAAGGAGAACGAGGAGCTCCGAGCGGACCTGGCCGGGCTCCGAGGAGCTGGTCCCAGTGTGGTGCCCCCCAGTGTGGTGCCTCAGAAGGGGGCGCGGCATGGGCAGGGTGGACCCACACCAGGGGAAGACCGGGTGCTGAATTTGGTGCGGCAGGAGCTAGCTACCTTCCGCAGCCGGTTTTCCGCCCTGGAGGCCATAGTCCTGCGCCCCCCACTAGCGGCGAGCCGGCCGATCTCGGGCCAGCAGAAGGAGGCGACGTATGCCGCCGCCACGTCAGTCGCGGCCAAGTCGGCACCGCGGTCGGGTCAGACCCCGGCGAAATCGGTGCCGGCCAAATCCAAGAAGGGCGGGATGGCTGCACAGGCGGCGACGGCCCCAGCTGTGGTATCAGGACGGCAGGCCCCAGCCCTGGTGCCAGAACGGACGGCCCCACCTCCTCAATCTCCTCGGGCCGACGCCGAATGGCAAGGGGCCGGGGAGAAGAAGAAGGCGGGTAAGGCTGCTAGGGCGGCAAAAAGGAAGGAGAGGCGGCAGCGGCGCAAAAAGCGTAGTGCCGCGGCTAGGTTACGCGCCCCGAAGTCCGCAGCTGTAGTGATCACACTACAGCCGGAAGCGGAGAAGAAGGGCGTGTCCTACCGGGACGTGCTATCAAAAGCAAGGGCGGCGGTTAACCTCGCGGAACTGGGGGTCACCAACGGCATGCGGATGAGAGTGACTGCGACCGGAGCCCGCATGCTGGAGATCCCCGGCGCGGCCAGTGGCCCGACCGCTGACGCCCTGGCCGAAAGGCTTAGGGCGTCCCTTGACGCGGACGAGGTCCGAGTGTCCAGGCCCACCAAGTGCGCTGACATGCGCATCTTGGGCCTGGACGACTCCGTGACGGAGGGCGAGGTGGTGGCCGCCGTAGTCAGGACTGGGGAATGCTCTGCCGAGCAGGTGAAGGCAGGCACCATCCGTCCTGACAACACGGGGATGCGAACCATCACGGTGAGCTGCCCCGTGTCGGCGGCCCGGAAGATCACCGAGGAGGGCCGTAGGCTTCTGGTGGGCTGGGTATCCGCGCAGGTTAAACTGCTGGAACCCAGACCTCTGAGGTGCTTCCGCTGCCAGGTGGGTCACCACGTGGGAGTGCAGTGTGGGAGTGGAGGTAGACCGCAGCAGTCACTGCTTCCGCTGCGGTCAGCCCGGTCACAAGGCCGGCTCGTGCGTCGCACCCAAGCCGCACTGTTATGTAAGTGCGGCAGCTGGAAAGCCGGCCGAACACCGGGCTGGGAGCAAAGCCTGCGCTCCACCCGCTGAAGCCAGGGGCCGAGGCAGGGCCAAGCCCTCCACCACCGCCGTCACCGCCGCAACCGCCGCCACTGCCGCCGCCGCTGCCGCCTCCACCGCCGTTGTTGTCGCCGCCGTTGCGGCAGGGCCTTCACAGGGGGCCCCGGAGGAGGCTAATATGGAGTGTCAGTGACGGCTCCATTACGCCTCCTCCAGGCGAATATCAACCACTGCGCACATGATGATGATGGCGCAGTGGTCGATTAACATCGCCGTGGTCGCTGAGCCGTACTTTGTCCCGCCCAGGGATGACTGGGTGAGGTCCTCCACCCTCATTTCGTCGGCCGCCGCCGGTACCCCGACCCTCGAGAGTGTCAAGAGGGGACGGGGTTGCGTTGCAGCACGGTTCGGGGAGATAGTCGTGGTAGGGGTGTACTTCTCCCTCTCGCCGAGTTCCACAACTCCCTTGCGGAGTTGAGAGACGTCGTCGTCGGGTTTCGTTCCCTCCCCGTGCTCGTCCTCGGGGACTTCAATGCCAAGAGCTTGGCTTGGGGTTCCCGGTTGACGAACGTGCGGGGCAGGATGGTGGAGGACTGGGCTCTGGAAGCAGACCTGGTCGTCCTAAACCGGGGTTCTGTCGCCACGTGTGTGCGGATGCGGGGTGAGTCGGTGGTGGACATTTCGTTCGCCAGCCCCGCTCTGTCGCCGCGTGTCATCGACTGGCGCGTCATGGAGGGGGTGGAGACGTATTCCGACCACCGGTACATCCGGTTTGACGTCTCCGCCCAGACCTCGAGCGCGCCGGTCCGACAGGCCCCGTGTGGTCCGCGGTGGGCGTTGAAGCAGCTGGACCGGGAGCTTCTCCTGGAAGCCTCGATCGTGCAGGCGGACCACACCGACGACGACGACGACTCTCCAGAGGTGACCGAGGTAGACCTGAGAGTGGCGGTACGTAGGCTGAATGCCAAAAATACCGCCCCAGGACCCGACGGCTTGCCCGGCAAAGCCTGGGTCCTGGCCTTGCAGGCTCTCGGGCCTCGACTAAGAGGGCTCCTAAGCGCATGCTTGGAGGAGGGCCAGTTCCCACTTCGCTGGAAGACGGGGAAACTGGTCCTCATTAAGAAGCCGGGGCACCCAGCGGACTCTCCGTCCGCTTACCGGCCCATTGTGCTGCTCGACGAGGTGGGCAAGCTCTTTGAGAGAGTAATTGCAGACCGCCTCGTCGGGCGGCTGGTGCGGGTGGGGCCGGATTTGGCGGAGAGCCAGTTTGGTTTTGCAGGGGGCGCTCCACGGTGGACGCCATCATGCGCGTGCGAGCCCTCACGACGGGGGATGCTGTAGCCCGGGGTGGGGTCGTCTTGGCGGTGTCTCTAGACATCGCCAATGCCTTCAACACCCTGCCCTGGAGTTGCATAAGGGAGGCACTCCGGTATCACCGGATGCCGACCTACCTCTGTCGTGTGGTCGAGGCCTATTTGACGGACAGGGCCGTCATCTACCCCGGTCACCTCGGAGAGTGGAACCGGCGAGAGATGTCGTGCGGTGTCCCACAGGGATCGGTCCTAGGGCCGCATCTGTGGGACATCGGGTACGACTGGGTGCTGCGCGCCGACCTCCCTGGCGGCGTCAGTGTAGTTTGCTACGCTGACGCTGGTCCTGGCGCAAGGGAGGTCGTACCAGGCGGCGGCCGACTTGGCGACACAAGGGGTTGCGACAATCGTGGACAGGATCCGGCAACTGGGACTCGAGGTGGCCTTGCACAAGTCCGAGGCCATGTGGTTTCATGGTCCTCGGAATGCGCCACCGACGGGTTCCCAGATAACGGTGGGAGGGGTTCACATCGGCGTTGAGTCGACGATGAAGTACTTGGGACTCGTCCTCGACAGCCGGTGGAACTTCGCGGAGCATTTCCGCCGTTTGGCTCCCAGACTGGAGCAGGCCGGGGCTGCGCTGAAGCGGCTCCTGCCCAATCTAGGGGGCCAGACGCCTCCTGCCGGAGGCTCTACGCGGGGATCGTGCGGTCCATGGCCCTATACGGGGCGCCGGTGTGGGCGCCGACATTGAGGCGCCAACCAGCTCGCAAGCTGAGGGCGTCCCATAGGGTCATGGCGATCAGGATGATCCGAGGATATCGCACGATCTCCGGCGAGGCGGCGGGCCTCCTTGCCGGATTACCGCCATGGGATCTGGAGCCAAAGGTCCTCGCGCAAATAAGGGAGTGGCGCGAGGAGGCCAAACGCCGGGGCGTAAGTCCGCTGCCGCAGGAAATCGCGGCACAGCGGACAGAGCTCCGGCGGGATCTCATGGTGACATGGAGAGAGCGATTGTCGCAACCCAGTGCTGGGCACGCCACGATTGCGGCGGTAAGTCCCCTCTTTGAGGAGTGGTTTGAGAGGCGGCATGGCGTCCTCACCTTCCGCCTGACGCAGGTCCTCACCGGACACGGTTGTTTCGGGAGGTTCCTGTTTCGGATAGGGCGGGAGGAAACGCCCGGGTGTTTCCACTGCGAAGATCGCCCTGAGGACACGGTGGAGCACACGGTGGCGGTCTGCCCTGCTTGGGCGGAGCACCGCCGTGTCCTCGTGGAGGCGATCGGCGGCGGCGATCTCTCGCGTCCGGCCCTGGTCCAGGCCATGGTACGGAGCGAGAGGGCATGGGGAGCCGTCACCTCCTTCAGCGAAGCAGTGATGCTCGCGAAGAGGGAGGCGGCGCACGTGAGGGAGAGGCAGCATATGCGCCCTAGCGACCCCAGCCGCCGCAGGATACGGAGACGCCCTGGGCGTCGGGAATCCCAGGCCGATTTCCGGCCATCGTAGGCATGGGCTTGCGGACGGTGAGTAATAGGTAGCTCGCTGTCCGGTAAGGACCAAGCCCAAGTCGACGGCACGTTGTGTTCCACGCGCGCCTCAAAGAGATGTCAGCACAAACAGTGATGGGACCCGCAAGGGTCGATGCCTGCCAGGGGTGCGGGTTTGTTCGAAAGAGACACCACAGCCCCTGGCTTAAGGGCTACTGAAGGAACACGGGTGGGTTTTAGTCAGTAAAAGTCTGACACGCCCTCCTGCTCCACCCAGAGCGGGAGAAGTTATTTGATGATTTCCCACCCAAAAAAAAAAAAAAAAAACCCGTGTTCCCTCAGTAGCCTGTGTGCCAGGGGTGGCGGTATCTCTTTCGAACAACCCGCACCCCTGGCAGGCATCGACCCTAGCGGGCCCCATCGGTTTGTGCTGACGTCTTTTTAGGTGCACGTGGAACACAACGCGCCGTCGACCCGGGCTTGGTCCTTATTGGGCAGAGAGCTACACATTACTCGCCGTCCGCAAGCCCACGCCTAAGGTGACCGGGAATCAGCCTGGGATTCCCGACGCCCAGGGCGTCTTCTGCGGCGACTTAGGCCGTGAGGGCGCATATACTGCCTCTCCCTCACGTGTGCCGCCTCCCTCTTAGCGAGCATCACTGCTTCGCTGAAGGAGGTGACGGCTACCCATGCACTCTCGCTTCGTACCATGGCCTGGACCAGGGCTGGACGCGAGAGATTGCCGCCGCCGATCGCCTCCACGAGGACACGGCGGTGCTCCGCCCAAGTCGGGCAGACCTCCGCCGTATCCTCAGGGTGATCTTCGCAATGGAAACACCCGGGCGTTTCCTCCCGCCTTATGCGAAACAGGAACCTTCCGAAACAGCCGTGTCCGGTGCGGACCTGCGTCAGGCGGAAGGTGAGGACGCCATGCCACCTCTCAAGCCACTCTTCAAAGAAGGGACTTACCGCCACAATCGCGGCGTACCCAGGTTCTTATCTTCTATCAGTTTCTTGTTACGAAGAGCGAAACAACTATTCTTGTTTGTTGTAAAGTTTTTGACTGTTTTTCTTCTCAATTGGATTTTTACCAACTACTTTTCAAAATTTATTAGTTGCAACAACTATACCTTATTAATCTTAAACATTCAACACGTGTTTAGACTTCTCAGAATTGACGAAAATCATATTAAGAAAAAGTTGGTTATCTCCAACTGGGTTCATCCCAAGCAGCATTGCAAGCTGTATACAAGCTGTATTTCAGTTCGTTTTTATACTATAAGCTGTATAGCAGTCTGTATATAAACTTATAAGGGCTTATACAGCCCTTGTAAATAAAAAGTATATATTTTATGCAGCGTTTTGCTTTATTAGAGCTGTATAGTAGCTGTAGAAGCAAGAAAGGACCTGTATAATAGCTGTATTCGAGCTGTTAATTGGTATACAAAGAAACCTTTACACTACAGACATTATCTTATAAATATCTTGTAAAGAAAAGAGTTCTAAATAGGTTTTTGAAAAGAATTTCAGAATAATAAAATTTCGACGAATCGATTTTCAAGTAATAGAAACGTGAATGGCGACATTGTTATTTATAATATTTATTAGTGAATAAAATAAATCTTGGACTTAGATGTCTGAAGGTGATAACTGCAAGTGCGGATTCTTTATTGTGAACCTGTTTATGTTATCCGGCAAAATATACAAGCGCCAGCAAAATAATCGAGCTGACATAAGAAAACATACTGTTAATATGGTAAGTAAGTGTTTATTTTTTAGTTTAGAATAAAAAATGTATCAAAATTATAGATATGAGGGCACAGTGTGATAATTGTGTCAACACCTCATATCAAGCGGATAATCATGATATGGCTGTAACTGTTGTAAAATATCCCTTAAATTATATTTCAGGTTTTGTTTTTAAACTTTCGAAATTACGAAAATGGCGACAATTTGTTAAGCAGTCTAAACGTTAGTCGGAGTGTGTAATAGTCTTTGTAGCTGTACTAAGTAAGTTAAGGATTATATTGTACAGCGTTTGGCTATTAATTAGCTTTATAAAATAATATTTTTATTACTTAGGCTGTATATCAGTTCTCCATACATAGCTTCATTATTAGCTATGTATTGAGAACTGATATACAGCCTCTTTACAGTTTTTCTTTAAAGTTTCTTAAAAGAAATAAAAAACCCTGAGCCCAAGATGATGATAAATACCTATGTATGGTAAAACCAAAGAATTAGCTGTTTAATTTTTAACCGACGAAAAAAAAGGAGGATATTCTCAATTTGACCGTTTATTTTATACCTAAGTAAAATTATTGTAAAGTATTATTAGTGTGTTGTATATTTTATACCTGTTTTAGTTTATTTTCAGGAAAATATGCAGTTTAAAATTATAAAAATCATTGAGAAAGAGCAAAACAGGCTTTGCATTACACAAGTTTGTGGGAATCAAAGGGCGAGTTAATATGGCCAAGAAAGCGATTAGATGTCAACAAATTAGTAAAGGATGAAACATCTCGGCCTTTAGATAATTGGCCCACTTCAAAATGCTGTGTGAAAAGGCTATCATTATCGTATATATGACGAAATAGTAAGACAACAAGATCTTATGGTTCAAATCGATCATCATTTGAACTAATTGCGCTGCTGCATGAAGAAACGTCACCATAAGGTTACGAAGGTTGAAATAAATCTACACATTTAACATAACTGTTATGATCATTAATATAGATGAACTTGCGAAGAGAGGCTCTGATATGAAAGTGCTAGGCCCGTACCCACTTCTCCCCCTGCCTTTCTCACAATTTCGTGCGTGGATTCACCAAAGGTCGACTGAACTCCATAACAACCGATGGTCACGGGCAACAGACTGTAGACAGTCAAAATTGGCTTTACCGGTTGTACACCCGCGATTAACCAAAAAACTTCTCAGCCTGAGCAGAAATAACCTTAGAATAATAATAGGAACAATTACGGGCCATAACACCCTTAACAAACACCTTTTTAACATAGGCGCCACAGACAGCCCGCTTTGCAGGGGCTGCCTTGACGCCGAGGAATCAGCCGCCCACGTCATCCTGGAATGCGAGGCCGTGGCTTCTCAACGTGAAGAAATCCTTGGAACAGTGAGGTCGCTCCGCGAAGCCTGTGAAGCTCCCAGGAAGCTTCTGTGCTTTTGGGCGGAGCTAGGCTGGCTCTGCTAGCCAGTATCCCCACGCACAACGGACCGAATGGGAGTCTACGTGCGGAAAAGGGAGTCCCATCATCATCATCATCATCATCATCATGATCATTAATATCTCTGTTTAATGTTTTTCCTACGGAACCGTCTTCGTTGGACGTCGACGAAATTGGCGGTTGACCAATAACTCTTATCGAGCGACTGTGTCATTAATACAAAATAAAGCTGTACTAATAGCTGTCGTTTATTTTTTATGTTTTAGAACACCCTCAAAACAGAAATTATAAAACCACTGTATTTACAAGAGTGTACAATTACGCCATAAAAAATAGTTGTACAGCGAAGTTTGCATATACCATTGTACAGAAACAAGTATCAAGTGATACTGTAAAAACACTTAAAGCTGTAATAAGTAAGTGATCATATGCAAAATACAGCCTGTATACAGCTTTAACTATAAAACCAAAATTTCCAGAAATACTTAAGTTTTATACTAGAGTTTTAATATTCTGTTTAAATACCCTAAGCTTTCGCGGATCCCTTACTAAATCTTTTATACAGTTTGAGCTGTATATTATCTAATAAATCTTTCTTGTAAATACAATATAATATTTTGACACTCTTGTAAGTCTCTAAAAGAACTCTAAGTTCTAAATGGGCTGGTATATTGATGTTGAAAACGCTTGCGTGCTGCTTGGGATGTTATCGTCTTATATTGCATTTACATAACAGGCAATCTATATTACTGGAACCATTTTTAACAATATTTTGGAGACTATGTTAACCTGCTTCAGAATTTCTTTTGATATTATTATTGTTTTTCTACGTTTGTTATATTTTTTTTTTTACGAAAAACATTTTTGTTTTAACGAGATGCAACTATCAAAAAATGTAGGAGGTGTAAGTAATGAGTCTCATTGGACAAAAATGTATTTATTTATTTATTAGACTAAAAAAGTGTGTACATGTTACACAATTTGTCTTAGCTACTTAAAGTTATACTTAAGAGTAAATCAGTTACAATTGTGTCTAGTTGTTAGCATCTGCTGCCGAACTAGGTTTATAGCCTGTGTTTCAGCACGCAGCGCCTCTAGCCCTCGGACTGGGTATGCAAGTATGAGCTTATGAACAATCGGAAACATTTTTATATTAAAATATGGACTTAACTAATTTAAAAGAATAAAAGGATTGCTGTCCTCTGGGTCTGTGAGTGTATGTGTGTGAGAGGGTGTGTATAAGATAGGATAGTTTTAGCTAGTAGATTCTAATGGTGTTCATAGGTTTACAAAGCTGCCAGACAGTTCAACACTACATTAAGATAGTCAGTAGATTTTCAGTTTGATCGTATGTTAACTTCCAAAGCCACAGAGTTACAGAATTCTTCATCGTTACATTATTCATCGAGTATAATCTCGAGAATCTTTTGTAATTTATTATATAAATAGGGCCCCAAAAAGGAATAAAATCTACAAATAAACGCAGTTTTTGAGTGCAATACCTTCTTGCATACATGTAAACCTTTCCGCCTTGTTAATAGGGTCGGATTGTATACCAAAATAGTATGCTGCTTTGAAACAATTTTTAAGATAAATAGTTGGCGTACAGTCAGCACCTCACAGTAATCATAAAGATTTGTTGTTGAGTAACGGAAAGGCTTAAAAGTACAGAGTTTCAGTATAGTTCTCTGTGCAACATCAAGCTGCTTGATCGTAGTCTTCGGAGCACCGCCCCAAGACAATATGTACTTAATGAGTGACTGACAAAGCGCATAATAGATTTGCTTTAGGATTGTAGGGGTCACTACTTGTCTCAATGTTTTAAAAATATAGGTAAGCTTACGAATCCTTTTACTCAGCAATTGGATGTGTGTTTTGAAACTAAAATTTTCATCAATTACAACCCCTAAGTATTTAATGGTCTTTGTACGTGCCAATGGATTGCATGAAGATTTGACATAACCCAATACATCATGGGAACAATTATGTGCGATTATATTAAAATTCGAATCGGAAGAAGTACGGATTGAGAAAGCCAGGTACTTTGTTTTTTCAACGTATAAGGTGAGTACATTATCATAAAGCCACTTCTTTACCAAATCCAACCCCTTTTGGGCTAGATCGTAAGTCTCATTCCATGTTTTAGCAGCGAAAATGAGGGCCGTGTCATCTGCGTATGAGATTATTTTTCCATGAAATGATTCCAGACAGAGGAGATCGTTTATATTAACGAGAAAAAGGGTCGGGCCAAGAAGCTACCTTGCGGAACACCATAGGTCACTGGACAATCCGTACTAGTGTAGGGGCCCACTTTAACACATTGACTTCTGTTGGTTAGGTAATCGGTCAACAGGCTAAGCTGTTTCCCCCTAATTCCACTTTTTTCCAATTTTTGTTTAAGGATCGGAACAGAAACCGTATCGAAAGCCTCTGCTAAGTCTAAAAATATTGATATACATTTATTACCTTTATCTAAATTTGTGATTATAAAATCAGTTAAATTGCCAACAGCGTGATCAGTAGATTTGCCACGGCGGAAACCAAACTGATGGTCTGATAAAAGTTTTTTACTCTCGAGATAATTTACTAAGCGCCTTTTAATATTTTTTTCTAGGATTTTTGAAAGTGCAGGTAATATTGAAATAGGCCTATAATTTTCAATACGGTCTCTGGCCCCCCCTTTGTATGATTTGTACTTAAATATATTGCATGCATATTTAAGATTTTTGAGAAAATGTTTCGATGGGTTGCCTATAATAAGTTCGAAAAATATTTTACCGAATTTCATTTCACCTAAAACTTTCAACTATTATCATTTCGTTTTTTTTTTTTTTACTTTATCGAAGTCACGTCTGCCACTGTATCAGTTGACCAATTATCAATTCGATTTTTTTCGTTACTCCGACGTTTCAATTGGTTTAAAAACTTTTTACCGAAGTTATACTTAGCCGAAATAACATTTGTTCGAAGTATTTTGTTTCCGCACATTCATTATAGCTACCAGTGTTTTGTTTAATTACTTAAATGTAATAGCACTAGAGCAGTGGTGGTCAAGTGGTAACGCCCGAGACTTACGAGTTGTAGGTCGCGAGTTCGAACCCAGACAGGCGCTTTACTTTGTGGAAATTATTTTCATCACCACTGCTCTAAAAACGGTGAAGGAAAACATCGTGAGGAAACTGGCATGTCCAAGAACCAAAAAGATCAAAGACATGTGACCTCTACCAACACGCACTGGGCCCGCGTGGTGGATTACGGACCAATCCCTCCCACCGAGAGGGGGCATGTGTCCCAGTAGTGGGAACATTATAGGTTGATGATGATGAATGGCACTTAATAAAATAGTTGATTATGAACAAAAGTGGTTTTAAGTGGTCCCAGTAAGAAGCATACAAACAGGGATGTTTGCTTCAAGCATGCAGCAAGCAAGCATACAAGCAGGCATGAAACGTGCAAGCAGGTATGCAGTATGCAAGCAGGCATGTAGCATGCAAGCAAGTATGCAGCATGCATATGGGCATGCAGCGAGCAAGCAAGCTTGCAAGCAGGCATGCAGAATACAAGCAAGCATGCAACATGCAGCGAGCATTGTTTCTGTCACAGGTCCGGCGCTGCGGGGTCTAGGCGACCCCACGCGAGCTTATCGTCGCAGATGGTTTTAATGCTCACCGCCGCAGCTTCGGCTTGCCAAAGCCGCGTCGGCGCGCCTTCAGCCCGTGCTCCGCGCCTACGCGGGCTTATATTACACTCTAGGGGTAGGGCAGACAAGAGTGCGTGATGTCGGTTTTCCAGCGATTCGTTTCTCTCATTTTTTTTTAGCACAACATAATTACTTTTTATGACACTATTTTAATTTAATTGAAAATGCTACCAAGTAACCGGCTTTATATTTGTGACCAAATAACATCCCGTAAAATGTTGTTTCGGTGTGGTGAAAATATGGCAAATGAATCATTTGGCAAATGAGAAAATGTTTAAAAGAGGCTTCGGCCAATAGTTATTTTGTAAATCGGCGATATATAGTTCGGTAAAATAATACCTGTGACACATGATGCTTTGATGATTTAAAAATATGTCAAATAATGTATATGGCAAAAGAGACGTCGGTCAATAGTTTTCGGTAAAATGAAATTCGAACAAGAAAAAATCGGTAAAGTGATCGGTTCCCGTTTCGACTACTGGTAAGTATATTAAATAACCAAACTGTACATTGTTTCAACATTATATCTTGTAGTGGGTACTTCGTTGATGTAATGGTTGCAAGCACTACTACTGAGCATGAGGTTCTGGTTCGATTCTTAGGTCGGGAAGAGTGTTAGTGAGTTTTTAATTAGAAATATCTTGGTAGAAACCCTAAGTCTGGATTTGTACCCGGTTCATGGCAAAAGGTTCGCCTTCTTTTACTTAGTTTAACTTAACTGGCGAAATGTGAGTGTACTAAGTACACCTCTGCCTAACTTATCGGAGAATATAAGCAAGATATGATGTTGTACATTTTATCGTTTCATCTTGACAGTCCTTGTTTATTCTTTATTTTTTTCATTCATTTTTCTGGAGGATCACAGTCCCATTTTATTTCATTCATGTTTCCTACACACAAACGTTGTAAAGTATGTTAAATAAAAATTAGAGTTCCTTTTTATTTTTAGGTTGTTTATTATACAATGCACACAGTCTGCCATGGACTAATGACCATACCGATATTACTTCAAATAAAACAAATATTTACAAAAAATGAACGAGTACATTAACTTTAACAAATTAATTGAACATGTTTTTAAGTCATCATCATCTGCCGAGCCTTTACCTAACTATGTTGGGTTGGCTTCCAGTCTAACCGGATGCAGCTGAGTACGAGAATTTTACATAGTGCGACTGCCATCTTACCTCCACAGCAGCCCAGTTACTAAGTAATACGATACCTTTTGGTAAGACATTCGGAGTGCTTTCCGAGGCACCGAGGGGTCTTGGTATGTAAAAATGGTCACCCATCCACGGACTATGATTCTAAATATGGCTGGCTAAACTAAAGACTTATTATAATAAGGCACGGAGATACACTTCGCTAAGTTTTCAAATCACTAAGGACTAAACTGTGTCTGTTTGATGTACCTCAACTAACTCGTTTGGCTAGTCCAGACCTACGTTTCAGTTCTTGTCTTGGCTTTGGAATCCAGCCAAAAGTTTTATATGGAGATCGTCTCTGATTCATGGCAATAGGCTCCACCCTTAATAATGTAAAGTGATAATAATGACTCGAGAAGAAACGTAACTTGTTGAAAAAAATAATACTGCTAATTAGTACAGTTACGTGAACAAGGTCACAATTCTTGTTCACTTAACTGTAATAATTTGCAGTCATCATTTATTTCGTTGCTTATATATTTTAGTATTTATGTATATGAGTATCTATTATACAGCATAATTATTTGTCTTTATATCTATGTATCTATATTTTGCACCAATGATGACCCCATTTGTATGTCCAAGAAGCCACTGTGCATTCCAAGGTTGCCTGAAAGAGATCGCAGAAAGCGATCATTGTATGAATTGTAGTGTTAAATATTTTTTTTGCTATGCATTTTCTGGTGTACTATAAAATATATATAATTTCACCATGTTTACTTTTTCGTAACATGAAATACGTCACCATCGTCTTTATGCTATATTTTTCCCAACCAATTACTCATTTTACAGAAAATTAAATTGCAGCAGTACAATAACGTATTTAGTGAGAATTCCGACCAAACATATTGGTAGCGTAGCGTCTATGTAGAACAGTTCACACGCGGTCATCTTACTGAATGTCCGATTTTCCAATATCACGTTCTTACAAAGACGTTTTTGACTCTCTGTAATGGAAGGTTTAGTATAGTTCTAGTATATATTTTTGTTAAATCTGGACGAATACTGTATTTTCACTTGCAGAGGAAATTATCAAGATATTTTTTTTTTTGTCGAATCTTTCTTACTTGGACAATTCCCGTTCTTCATAAGCTGTATACACGCCGTCTCAGCTTCCTCAAATGTTATATAAAACCTCTCACAGTATATACTGTGTATAACCACAAGTACTATAGTCTTCACTAGCCATGAATATGTGGCGAGACCGGTAAACGTAAACTATAAAATAAGACATCATATTATTCTTATGATGAATGAAGGATGAATGATTATTCTTATCATTAACAATGTTCTGTTCAAGGCAATCTCAATACTCCTGGGAGACAAACGGAAATACTTTAAGACTTACTAAATCTTCAAGTCTTCCGAATTCTTTCAGGAACCGAAACGTTGACTCCAAATAAAATAGGGTTCTGGAAAATGCATCTACCGAGTGGCACATTATCTGTAAAAAAAATACTTATACCGTTGTAAACAAGGACGATAAAAATTATACGTGTTAATATCTATATATAATATGCTACGTCAGTGACTCTTCCGCAGATCGCATGTTACGTACTCTCCTGTGGGAGTGGCTCCTCACAAACATCCGTGCAGTCCACGGATGTTTAGAATGGAATAGAATAGATTTTTTTATTATCTATAACTTGGTGACAAAAATCAATTGTACAATTTTTTGGTACAGAGATGTGAGAGTAATTTATCTCCTGGCTCCCAAACTAGGTTTATTGCCTATGACTTGGGATTCAGTGATTCCTAAACTTATGCTAAACATAAAACTGAGTACGATACACCATAATAAGTATATTTAATAGACTTCTTATATAGGTATAGTGATGGTTACTTATTAACTAAGTTATACCTGCAGCAAAAACTTTGTACCCCTTTTTACGAAATTACGCGAACGGAGGAGTATGAGAAGGACTACAGAGAGCTCATATTTGTATGTAATAATATATTCGATATAAATTAGATTAATTTATAAAAAACCATGATTGAATTTCGACCACTAGGCGTCCACTAGTAATAAATAACTATACATGCAAAGGTTCTATATAAATTTTGAACTCACCAATACCTGGAAAATTGCTTTATACAGATTGTAAGCATTGAAAATATTTTTGTATATCTCAAGCAGCTTGTGACATTGTTCATAGTTTTCCTTCTCATTATTCATCACCTGGATCCCTTTAATCCACTCTTCAAGATATTTTATTAATAGTACCGTAACTCGAATGGCAATGATTAAATTGATATCAAATACGACAAACGTCAAATCAGCACAAATCCCAAGACTTAGCTTCATGACATCGACATCGGAGTCTTTAAGTGATATGTAAAAACTCGCAAGTATAGTCATATTAATACATATAATAATTAATATTGAAATCCAGTTCCAAATAATGTAACTTCGAATACTCTTACTCAAACCGATGCTCTTATGGATAGTTTGGATCTTCAGAATAAGAGACACGTTATTGTGTTTGTGCACAATGTCCAGAACGAACATCATTGTAAAACAGAAAGCATAAACTATGGAAAAGACAGTTAAAACAAATATAAAGAGGAAAACATCAGTACTAGTAGTGTTTACCATTTTTGCATTAATAATAGTGGATGTTGTTGCGTACATCCGAAAGACACATATCGAGTTAAAAAATATCATACGACATAATGAATGTTTTGTTGTGTTGACATTTGTTTTGGTTAGGATAAATATGATTATCATGAATATTATATTTTGAAGACAAAAAAATGCCAAGAGCATAGTTAAAAGATAACGCAATTTTTTTAACTTCTAAATCGAGTCGATTATTTGGTAGGACTTGAAATGCGGACTCTGGAATAGTTTCACGTTTTAGGAACATAGTTAAACTAACTAACTATAAAATATTCTCCATAAAATCCCTAATGGCAACATAATACAGTAGATTGCTTCGTTTACATGAGTACCGATGTTATCATCGCCTAGACAAACGCAATAATGAACCATGTGGTGTCGTTGTTCTAGTTGCTTAGATTATAGTCCTTTTTAAAAGTATTTGACATTAATGTATACCTTGTGATCTTTTTTTCTATGTATTGTTTATATCTGATCTAGACATGTTTATGTATCTGGAAAGTTTTATAGAAATAATCAATCAATCAATCAGTTATTTTGTTAAACATAGAAAAGGTAACATACAAACAGATCCACAGACTCAATTTTGTGTTTATAATATTAGTATAAAGTATAATATTTGTACGGTAGCATGGATTTGACATTTCATAAACTGCATTAATGACCACATTAGGTATTGGATAATAATAAATAACCAGTCAAGCTGGAGTTGGATTCACACGTGAACTGTTCCAAAAAAACACAACAAATTTCAAAATTAATTACAAAAGCCACAGGGGCTAATACTATAGAAAAACACCAGGAGTAAAAAAAACCCATGGACGAACTTCGAACAAATAGAGCCTGAACTAAGAATTTGAAAAAGATGGGGAGAACATTATGCAAACGTAATAAAATCATCGATATTGCGACTAACTTCCACCGAGACATATAGCGCCAAATTAGATGCACAGCTTCCTAATAGTGAAAACATTCAGCATAATATATAGACACTGCAGACGAGTATTAAAGACCAAATCCAATCGATTGATGATAAACAAATTCTTCAAGCTATAAGTAGATAAAAATTGGATAAAAGCCCAGGCCCAGATTAAGTTACAAGCGAGGCAATGAAGTACGGTGTAACCCTCCTGATCGCCTGAGCGCTACTGGCGCTCAGGCGATTTATTATTTAATCTAATCTAGCTCTTACAAACGATGATTATAACTAATAAGCCTTTTTCGACGCTATTTATACTCTTGTGTTCGATGATTAATAAGAGAATATGCGCAACAATAGACCACATATATGTATTGTACTCTGTGTTTAGATGAAATAGTTATCAAACGACATTTACATACATTATGACACTAAAAGAAACGAAATAATTGGTCTCCATAATATGAATGGTGAAGTTACGCCTGAAATGGCTGCTCATGCCTGTCCTGTGTGATTATGCTCCGAGGCATCATAGTCAACTGAAAGCATCCTATAACATATTCATTCCTAGGATCCCTAAAACATTATGAAAGGTTGGAACTCTGGTTGGATGAAATTATTTTGAAACTCTCACATATAGGGATAGAAGTTAAGGCAATTGTGTCCGACCAAAGATCAAACTTCGGCAAATATACAAAGCAAATCAAAAACTTTACAAAAGAAAAGGCTTACGTTTTATTAAACGGTAAAAAAGTATTAATCATATGTATTAGAAACAACTTGCTCCCAAACGATTTTGTGTATGATGGCAAAAAGATTTCTTGGAAACATACTGAAACATGTTCAAAACAGCGATTTTCAGAAAAAGAGAGTAAATTATGCCGCCACACAGGTATTTAGTAACACTGTTTCTGCTGCATTAAACTTCTTTTTATTTCAAAAGAGTCTTCCTGAAGAAGTAAGAGCAACAGCCGAATTCGTAGAGAAAATGAACAATTTGTTCGATGTTTTAAATTCAAGTTCAGTCAAATCCACCAATAAATGTAAAAAAGCCTTTTCCTTTAAAAAATACCAGCTTGATGTTTAAAAAAATGCCATAACTACATTTACGCAGTTGAGAGTCATTGATTCGAAAACAAGTGTCGATAATACTAACAGAAACGAAACATTTCAAAATTTACAAATAATAATCTGTAGCGGCACTACAAATAAAAAATTAAAAAAACCCCCGACTCTAAAAACTCTAAAAAGTAAAAATAATAATATTTATAGGCCCTTTAAGATGAAGGTAATATTTTGATCAAGGCATTGTCAAGTCGGGGGACGGTCAATTAAAACGCCAAACAGAGGCCTAGCATTTTCATTAGCTGTCCCCCGCCTTTACAATGCCTTGATCAAAATATTACCTTCATCTTAAAGGGCCTATAAATATTATTATTTTTACTTTTTAGAGTTTTTAGAGTCGGGGGTTTTTTTATTTTTAATTTATTTTTTTTAGAGTTTTTGTTAGGGTCGGGGGTTTTTTAAATTTTTAATTTAATTTTTATTTCCTGCTTTTTAAACTTACGTAATGTCTCGCTCGCTTAAATCTGCGCATTTTTGCGTATTTTTCCCACAGTGAAGTTTTTTACTAATTTATTCTCTCACTCATTCCTCGTCCTGTTCACTATTTATCTATAATCTATGCATTGAGACCTTTTCAATGAGCCCAAACACGATACATTTGCTGTTTGTTGGTGAGTAACTTGGGCATCCTGGAAATTTCAGGTGTTACTCCAGCATCATTTCAATGTTACCTTGTTCGTCTGATAACATTGAAGTAATAGAATACAAAATTTCGAGTTGATCAGCCCCGTGGAAGATGCTCAAATCACTTCATCAACCAGAAAAGAGCTGATAATCTTCAAACGGCTGAACCGATTTTGATGAAACATATCTAAGAACACTCCCGACTAATACACCTTTCAAACAAAAAAAACTAAATCAAAATCGGTTCATCCGTTCGGGAGCTACGTTGCCTCAGACAGACACACACACACATACACACACACACACACACACACAGACACGTCAAACTTATAACACCCCGTCGTTTTTGCGTCGGGGGTTAAAAAATGTTGCGCAACAAAATCGAAAAACGCAAAAAGAAAAGTGGCGCCATCTACAATGTCACAGACGAACTATTCATAGAAATTCTACATCGCGCAATCAGAGTTTACCACGCCACTCAGATAGGTACATAATCCCGACATCAACTGTCGGGCAGTTGCCCGGACCAGACACAATACCCGTCTGGTCGGAGGATCCTCCGTTACCATCATAGGTATGAGTGAACTTTACACCCTGTTCCTCATACCCCTAAAAATCTAATCTATAATTATGCTAGACAGTGATTTGAACAAGGAAGGATTTAGTACCGTATTCACTAGACGTCAAGGCTCTCTTATCAAGAATATTTTTTTGCCACAATGAGACTACAGGGCGGTAATTGTCGAGACCCTACAGCAATTAAATTTCAGAGAGCTTTTTCAAAATGTATTTCTTTCAAATAATGTTGAAGAACTCGCTACATACTAACTGTGAAGAAGATGTTTGCGAGTTACTTCAAAAAGAAAATGAACTTTTGCTGAGGAAAATTATAGACACTTTTTTCATATCTATATTATAGAGCATCTAAGAACCGTTCAATAGATTCTGCTGGATACTGTAGCGCAAATCCGCTACGGATAAAAACTTTTTGATTTCTATTCCAACCTTTTCAAGGAACAATATCCTCATATCTTTTGATCACATTTTAAACTTCGAATCGAAAAAGCTTTAGATTTTGGTAAATATTTAGGGAATAAAATATTATCTAAAACTTACATTGCAGATGGAACCAAGCAAATCGGACAATGTGGGTATAAGCTATAAAAAATTAAAAAATACATTGAGTGTGACAACCCTAAAAGAAAAGGGAGTGACCATAACATAGAGATAGTATCAACCCTATAAAAGAGTGATAACCCTATAAAAATTAAATAAACTAGCCCAAAAAAACTAAATAAATCTAATCAAAAACATCGAAGTGCAGCTGATACTGAATAAAATTGCATGACGACCTTCACTTACACGTTATCAATGCAAGCTTTAGATGCGTCTCTTAAATCTACGAGTCAAAGATACAACTCAAGTTAAAGATAGGACTCAAGTCAAAGACACGAGTCAAGTCAAAGATACGACTCAAGTCTAAGATACGACTCAAGTCAAAGATACGACTCAAGTCAAAGATACGACTCAAGTCTAAGATACGACTCAAGTCTAAGATACGACTCAAGTCTAAGATACGACTCAAATCTAAGATATGACTCAAGTATAAGATAAGACTCAAGTCAAAGACACGACTCAAGTCTAAGATACGACTCAAGTCTAAGATACGACTCAAGTCTAAGATACGACTCAAGTCTAAGATACGACTCAAATCTAAGATATGACTCAAGTATAAGATAAGACTCAAGTCAAAGACACGACTCAAGTCTAAGATACGACTCAGGTCTAAGATACGACTCAAGTCTAAGATACGACTCAAGTCTAAGATACGACTCAAGTCTAAGATACGATTCAAGTCTAAGATACGACTCAAGTTTAAGACTCAGGTCTAAGATACGACTCAAGTTTAAGATAAGACTCAGGTCTAAGATATGACTCAAGTCTAAGATACGACGCTAGTCTGAGCTACGACTCAAGTCATTAAAATGTGAGCAAAAGATATGAGGATAATTTTTCTTGAAAAGGTTGGAATAGAAATCAAAAAGTTTTTAACCGTAGCCTATTCCCAATATAGTCCCCGAAGGAGGTCAACTGCAAGCTTACTTATTTGACGTCACAGATGACAGCTGCGCAGTGCGTTGAGCACATACTAAAAAAAACCGGCCCATTGCGAGTTGGACTTGCACATGGAGTACGTTTCTTCTATAGTACTATGTGTCGAAAAAGCGGCAGCAGAAATACACATTCTTTGAAATGTTCAACTGTTCACCTATTACGGACCATCAGATATAGCCCGCAGACAGACAGACGGGCGGACGGACACCGGAGGCTTAGGAATAGGGTCTCGTTGGTTAGCCTTCGGATACTGAACCCAAAAAAGCAAGATCGCCTATTGCGTGTTGTGTTTCAACAGTAGATATTTTCTTTTGCATTTTATCTCCTTTTTGAACATTTTATTATTTAACATAACAGTTTTATCCACTGCTTACAGTTACCTTTTTTGAGTGGGCAATATGTTCGAAATGCACTGTACATTGATCTTAGTAGTAGTTTATTCGTCACATGAATACAAGCACATCGATATTGTTTAGCATGTCTTTAAAATCTAATACCTTGAAACTAGCAATTAATGTATCTGGGAGGTCGGGACGCCGGGCTGTTGCATCTGATTGCTGATTAGTGACCTCGTCAGCACAGAAATCCATAGTGGGCGTTAAACTTCAAGAAACGTTAAAATAAATAGGTACATTGTAGCGTTGAATGTTCACAATTTTAATCATACAGACACTTAAATTACTTAAACCATTAAGGATTGCAATAATTAGTAATTTAGATACAATCAGTCTTATTACAAAAAAATGCCTAAGTCGTGGTTTAAACCAAGACTAGCATTGTTACGGTACTAAAGTTAGTACCAGGATCAACATGCGTCCGGTAACCGATCACTTTTCCGAATTTGAAATTGTGCTGGTAAGTATTAGTATTACAATTGTAGGTATTTATGACCTTGTGAAGGCCGCGGGAATCCGCTGGATGTGGGAAGCAAAAGACCGGTCGAAGTGGAGGAGCTTGGGGGAGGCCTATGTCCAGCAGTCGTCTTTTGGCTGAAAAAATAATGTAGGTATTTACGATAAGATATCAAATATCAACTGCGAATTCTTGAGCTACCTCTATAGTTGTCCAGCTTTATGTGCCATTTAGTTTTGTTCTGAAACAGTTTGTGTAAATGTGGATTACGTTTGTATTTATATTATAATATCATAATCTGCCTAGCCTTTTCCCAACTATGTTGGGGTTGGCTTCCAGTCTAACCTGATGCAGCTGAATACCAGTATTTTACGTGGAGCGACTGCCTATCTGACCTCCACAACCCAGTTACTGGGTAACACGATACCCCTTGTAAGACTGGTTGTCAGACTTTCGGGCTTCTGACGACCCGTAACGACTGTCAAACATCCAGAAATGACAGTCAGGACGAACGGCTTAACGTGTTTTCCAAGGCACGGAGGGGTCTTGGTATGTAAAGATGGTCACCCATCCACAGACCAACCGCGGCAAGCGTAGCTTAACCTGAACGATCGACCCGTGCGGCTGTTATTACTTAGCCACAAGCTCCTTCTTTATATTATTAAAATAGTGATTTATTTTATTTTATTTATTTATTTTTATTTCTTTGGGACAACAAACAATTGCGTAATAATGCTTAATACTACTACATAGATTATTATAGATCAATTAGGTAATAATGCAACCAGCACCGTTATCCAAAAAAAAAACAGTAAAAAATTAATTAGGTAGGTACAAGCAAACTTAAGCAAACAAAAAATTTAACTATTATAATGTGATTAACACAACACTCAGCAAAAATGAAACAAACTATTAACAACCAACTTCGAAACCTATCAGATCAAAAACAAAACAAAATTTAAGTACCCCCATTTCGGAGTAAACCTCATTTGAACAGAAAACTTTCGAAGTCGTTTAAAAATAAACAAACAGATCTGTGCAATATTGAAATTATGAGGAAACGTGAACAATTTTTATAGATATGTTTCTTGAATTGTACAAGTGACAAAACAAACAAGTCAACCTCAGTGAAATCATCGTTGTAACTTTTCATAATGCGCCGTAAAGGAGCTCGTTCGCTTGCGTTAGTCCTGCACGGCTTAGGGGCACATAGACTATGAGTATAAGTATCGCGAATACGTAGGGAAAGACTAGGTATGCGAATATAAATTTGGTTTGTGAGGTTAATGCAATCAAATTCGTTTCGACAGACTTTATATAAGAATGATTGATCAAGATATAGTCTCCTTGATTTAAGAGTTGACAAAGAGAACTTTTCTAGGAGAGTGTGATATGAAGACCGTTTCTTAAAAAAAATGTAGTTTAGAAAACGAAGATATTTACGTTGTACTGATTCAAGCTGGTCACTGTATTTATTATATAGTGGATTCCATACACACGTGGCCTATTCCAGTCGAGATTTTATGAGTGACTTGTATAGTAGTAGAAATGTGGAAGGTTTTTTGAATAAGTTGCAGGTCCGCCTTATAAATCCATAAAATTGATATCCCTTGGCAGTGATGTGATCGACGTGAGCATCAAAGTGCAACTTTGAGTCAAAGAGTATACCCAGGTCTTTAATTAAGGAAACTTTTTTAAATTTGTGCTACAGAGCGAATATGTGAAATGAACGACATTATTTTTTTTAGTAAAAGAGATCGATTTACACTTGGGTAAACTCAATTGTAGTTTATTTGCTAGGCAATAGGCAGAAAAACGATCCAGGTCCTCTTGCAATTTAACACAGTCATCAGTTGAACTTATTTTACGAAACACTTAAGGTCATCAGCATACAACAAGAAACTGCAGTTTCTAAAGCATGTATTTACATCATTTATGAATGAAACGAAAAGCAGTGGGCCCAAAATTGAGCCCTGCGGTACACCAGATGTCACGCTAATCACAT
This sequence comes from Polymixis flavicincta, assembly GCA_949987655.1. Lineage (NCBI taxonomy): Eukaryota > Metazoa > Arthropoda > Insecta > Lepidoptera > Noctuidae > Polymixis > Polymixis flavicincta. Next base: position 21,673,343 of record OX465188.1, on the reverse strand, counting down.
CGGAGGAAAACCCCTGGACCACAACTCTCTGAGTTCTATTTTCCACGTACGATGTAAACCAGCGAAGCAGACTCCCACGAATACCGTTAAATTTGATTTTTTGCAAAAGCATAGTATGGTCCACCTTGTCAAAGGCCTTACAAAAGTCAGTGTAGATTGTGTCAACCTGCAATTGATTGTCTATATTTTCGAATAAAAAATTTGAGTACAAGACTAGGTTGCTTACAGTGGAGCGACCAAGAACAAGGCCATGCTGTTCTGGGATAGTATTATTATATAAGACGGGATAGATTGCATTATGAATTAATCGCTCCAAAACTTTTGACAAGGTGGATAGCAACGATATTGGACGATAGTTGGTAACGTCATTTTTGGTGCCACTTTTATATACCGGCGTGATATGAGCAGTCTTCCATGCTAGAGGCACGATACCCTCTTTCAGACTACGATTAAATAAATAAATGTGATGTACCGAGTGATGTACTGGCTAGTCGGATTTCCCGACTAGTCGGCCATATTTGTAGTCGGCGACTAGTTGGCTAAAACCGCCGACTAGTCGGCCCATTTTTTACGCGTATTAAAAGCATAATCTTCTTCTTATTATTTTCAATATAGAATCAGTTTTACAGTTTACTTTCAGCGCAATCTAGAATAGGATAGGAAGAATCTCGAACTTAAACAATTATAGAATAAATGCAAACCAAATAAAAACATGTCCTGACAATTCCGCCTGGTCACCGGACGCCTCGAACCGGCGGCACTTAGGAGCCGAAAGCGTATTCACGAAAATGACCGATTTCACCCGAACTCAACCGAAAGCAATGATCGGCTTGGACGACTAGTCGGCCGATTAGTCGGCCATTTTGCAGTCGACTAGCCAGGTAGTCGGCTTGTCGGCCAAAGTCATAGTCGGCTCATCTCTATACATAACATTTATAAACTTCCATACTAATATTGGGAGCAGTGGTGGCCCAGTGGTAACGGCCGCGACTTACGAGTTGTAAGTCGTGCGTTTGAACCCAGCCAGGCGCATTACTTTAAAATAATTTCATCGCCACTGCTCCCAAGCGTTGAAGGAAAACATCGTGAGGAAACCGGCTTGTCCTAGAACCAAAAATTCGAAGACATGTGACATCTACCAACCCGCACTGAGCCGGCGTGGTGGATTATGGCCCACTCCCTCTCACGTAGAGGAGGCCTGTGTCCCAGCAGTGGGAAAGTAATAGGCTGAGTATGTATGTATATTAATATTGTAAATCCACAAGTCTATCTGTCTGCCTACTGTTAAAAGAAAAAAAAACTAAAGTCATTTATTCAAAATAGGCTGAAAGTCTGCACTTTTTGAACGACAATATTTCATACGACAGTCTCTCAAAACGCCTTTGACTAATTACCTAGGAAGAAGAAGTGGTGCAACAAACTGTCTAGCAGCACAACTGTCTGTTAATTTGGAAGAACTGGAGTCTCATTTTATAAAACAAAGGCAGATAGATCGCGCAGAACACCAAGAGTGAGGCCAAAAAACCAAATACTAAAGCGTCGCATTTTATGTAGCATAGAATCCGATGCTTTAGTATTTGTTTTTTTTTGTTTAGATCATAAAACAAAGGCAGATAAATCGCGCGGAACACCCAAGAGTCTAAAAAACAATAAAGCCTCGTATTATAAACAATGTGACGCTTTAGTATTTGGTTTTTTGGCTTCACTCTTGGTGTTCCGCGAGGTCTATCTGCCTTTGTTTTATAATCTGAGACTGGATTCTATAGCTTTTTTTTTTTTTTGGGTGGGATATCATCAAATGACTTCTCCCGCTCCGGGTGGAGCAGGAGGGCGTGAATCAGAACTGGATTCTTTATAAACAGTGATTAACATAGTCAAACTATTAGTATTCGTTTATAAAAAAATAAGTCGTTTTTAATGCGTTGAAGAACTTCAGACCTCTCAAACCCCACATACGGCCCGTCGGAAAAGTGGCGTCCGGACACCAAAGGCCCGACGTCATTTGACACTTGAGATTTTTTCGTTCAGCGAGCAAAAAAAACGTCCGTGTCGATTTTTTGTTGCCTCCAGCTACTTAGAGATAAGTTTTATGGCTTCCTGAATAGGCAAGCCATAACATAAACATTGTGAGTCGTTCTAAAATACGTTGTAGTTTATTATAAACAATGGAAATTAGAGACAATGACTGAGCATGTCTTTGTTCCCGTTTGTTGTTGATTTGTCATAGAACTGCTGTCTCAATTTGCTCGAAATTTTGGATGTTACTTATTGAATAGACTAATAATCGAACAGCAGTATTTTTTTGGGAATCCTACTCAACATTTTCGTAATATTTAAACTCAAACTTCATATCGCGCGGAGGTCAACGTCCGTTTTGTGCACTCGAAGATTCAAAGGATTTATTTTACTATATAACTACGTGAATCTAATAAGATTCTTATTCTAATAAGAAAATACATTGTTTACATACCATTTTATACACCAGGATCCACATAATTCACCATGAATCACTCAAAATAAACACAATTCTCATATCACTGCACATTGTTCACAAAGGTTTGTTTACGTTTCATATTTCGTCGAAATATAAGTTTTTATGATGCTATTTGATACAAATATTACCTAAAACGATGTAATAACTACTTCTAAATGAATATTTATCCACTTATCGTCGAAAACACACAAATAATAAGAAAAAACACTATAAAACTAGAGAGCATACCACGAAAAAGTACCGATGACCAACGAGTTCGAAACGTCACTTTCAACTTTTTTTTTTCGTGTTACCAGATTATATTTTCCATAGAGATTTAGTTCAACAGACTGTGTGTGTAACTAGCATTACAGTAAAATTGTCACAGACGATATAGAACTTTATTTATATTCAGAAATAAGGCTAAAAACCGCCTGAACGGCGCGGTCGGGGATGCGACCACAAGCCTATTGGGACTAAAAAATGGCGGTTTCGCATGCGACCAAAAGTCGCTGAGCGGTTGAAGGAATTGAAGTGGTCATGTTAATCTATATGGTAGTTAAAATGAGTAATTAGAATTTCGACAGGTAAGTTGTGTGTTGCTAGTTGCTATCCTGTAAACCCATCATTTATCATGTCCTTCAAACCATAACAGGTCTTTTAGAATAAACCACAACAGTAATTAAATAGGAATTACAAACAAATAAAGATATGAGGTTCGTATTAAACGCAATTTACTGAAGTATTTACTCAATTTCGAATCCATCGATTAATTTCTACTTCTCGTATCAAACAAACTACATCAACCTACCCATAATAACAGACATGTTTACGTATTTCAAAAACTGTTTCAAAATCAAAAGAGACAATTATACAATAGGGAATGTACCACAAGTCGTATCATCTAATGTAACAGTACTTAATGACGTGATTACAATAGATTTACAATCATTACTAAGGCCGTTGAATCTGATGCAACGTCTTTTCATTTGCGCGAAGTATTCAATTCGTGACAATGTTATCACTTCTAATACTTACCTTTACAACTACATCAGAATATTTTTCATGCTCGTATTTCGGTGTGTTTTCTTACATCACACGACCACTTTAATTATAGAAATATTTAATGATTGGTGGGGTTTTACCAGTGCTTACTATTGTTTTAACTACACATTTGATTTCTTGTTTTCGTTGATTGGCGATTTGATAAACAGCGTTTCCAACATCATTCATAGCTACTACAATATCTTGTTGGTCCTTAGAATCCAACACGTGCTTGAAGTCCTGCAAATTAATAGCAACGAACTCAAATATTTTATTGTCTGCAACTGGACTTGTGTTATCATCCTAAATATATTTTGTATTTGTTTTGTAATTACTTATTGGTTTCTTTTTGATCGAGTGACTTTTGTAGACGCAATGTCGTCATTTGCCACAATTACATTTGATTTCAATGTCGTGTATGCTGTGTTGATATTGAAATTACTAGAGAAATTTCTTCGCGTGTGGATTGAAAAAGTTCAAAATTCAAGAAGCGCTGGGGATTCAGAAACTGAAGAGTTCTGGAATATTATGTTTAATGTATATAATAATATACAAGACTGTTACATGATTATAGAGACGACATTTCAACACATGGTAAGTTTATTTTTAAACAGAATTAACAGTTATGAAATACTAAAAAAATGTGCAATGTTTACACGTCAATCATAATTATAAAACTAGATGAGGTTGGTGTTACCTATCCCACTTCTTTGAGAAGAAAAACCGAAACAAACTCAGAGTTCACAGTCTCGGTATTATAATGTTTTGAGGCAAGAACCAGAAGAACAGATTTGAGTGGGCCTGTTCAGTCAGTGCAAGTATTTGTCAGTAATCGTGTAACTCAACTCAGAACTTATGGAGCTCAACGGCTCGACTATAATACTAAAGAGCGATAAAAAAATACCTTTTCATTTGGGTAACCCGTGTACTCAAATTGCCAGCCCATTATTACAACTAACAAGAAAATAAAGTCCTCATTCACAATAATTCAAGTAATATAATTACATAAAACTTACATAGTTAGTATTAAGGCCATATTTTAATACGAAGACATGAAGGTTTATTCAGTTTACATTGATTTCAAATTTTCAGATTCTATTTTATACAATACTCACAAGTTACCTTAGTTTGAGGAACGTAGCTGCAGCTTTGACTGTCAAAAGTTTGATAGCAGAAGGTGTTCCTAGAGTAAGTACCCGGCTCACTAAGTCATTGTCAGAATCAAGTAACCTAGCGGTAACTTATTGGAGTGTTGTAATTATAATTGCGAGAAAGGAAAGGCAAAAGGCATCGCAACGCCTCGTCGGTAGTGTACGATGGTTAAAAAAGTCCAACTCGTTTATACACTGGACTGCAAAGGCTCGGTGAGGCGCTTTTAAAGATATTAAAGATTTTCCAACCGACCCTTTTTCTTTGCAGTCCAGTGTAGATCAAGCTAAAATAATAATCGGTTACTATTTCAGTATGTCAGTATGCCGATTGTTACTCAAATCTGGAACATGAAGAATATCGTGATACTTTTAAGCTTGAGCGTCCAATGTGAGAGATTCTATTCAGCAATAAGAGATGTTCAGAGTACCTGTGTAAAGCTAATAAAATCAACTAATAGTTCTAGTAAGTACATAGGATATTATTTTGTATGCTGGCTTTCTAACCACTGTTGCATCTGTGCCATAGATTGAATGAAATCCCTGCTAACATTATAAATGCGAAAGTAACTCTGTCTGTCTGTTTCGCTTTCACGCTTAAACTGTTGAAGCGACCGTCATGAAATTTGCCAAAGATATAGCCTGGGATATGAAGCAAGACATAGGCTACTTTTTTGAGCAAAAGCCAGTAAGATTGTAAATGTACGCAAGCCTCGTCTACTAATAACAATTTCCATGTTATTTTCCACAGATGCGGAGAAAAGAGTTTGCAAGGACATCCAACGTACACAAAGAGCAACATTCAAGAAGATGACAGCGTGCGGCTTGTTCATCATAGATGCCGAGCTACCTCTACAGTGGTCAAGCTTTATTACTTCTTATACTATTGTTTTACTACAGATTGTGTATCTCTAATATAGTTAATGTCAAGATATGTTTTAATTGTACATTTATCTCCTAAACCGTTCAACCAAATCACACGCTGTTTACTACAAATTCTATACAAAATATCTTGACTGTATTTTTAATACAATTTACAAACAAACGAACAATTATACCCGTATTTAATATCTCTCAGTTCAGGTTTGTTGGTTAGGTTAGTTTACTTGAAGAAAAAATCTGTTTATAGCAAGCGGATTGATACCCAGTTCGCGAAACATAAAATAGTTAGTTGCAATGCAAGGCTGCAAATTTGTTTTTATCCTAAAAGTTACATAACTCGATTCATTAGTCAATTAGGTACAAACTACTATGTATAATAAATACCTAATTTATTATTATAAGTAAGATACAAAAGCGAATGTAGAATTTAAGACCTGTAAAGGCCTGGCGAGGCCGCGCATTCTATCATGTTGCCTTATTATTTTGGTCCGTTTAATTCTATATGTATATTAAATTTGCTTCTGCCCGCAACTTCGTCTGCGTAAAATTTCTTGCTCCCCGACATGTCGCATCGAATCGCCTGGCCGTGCGAGTACTTCGTATTCGGCCCTAGCGTATATCATCATCATCATCAGCCTATAATGTTCCCACTACTGGGACACAGGCCTCCTCTCGGTGAGAGGGATTGGGCCGTAATTCACCACGCGGGCCCAGTGCGGGTTGTTAGATGTCACATGTCTTCGAATTTTTGGTTCTAGGACATGCCGGTTTCCTCACGATGTTTTCCTTAACCGTTTTTGAGAGCCACTGCTCTCAACAGGCGCTTTATTTTGTGTATTTTTGTTCATCACCACTGTGATGAACAAAAATACACAAAATAAAGCGCCTGTTTGGGTTTCAACCTACGACTCGTAAGTCGCGGCCGTTACCACTCAGTGCACTCGGCCACCACTGGACAACAAAAATACAATATCACTTTAAATTCAATCAGATGAAATAATTTACACAAAGTAAAGCGCCTGGCGGGGTTCGAACTCACGACTTAGAAATCATAAGTCGCGGCCGTTACCACTTGGCCACCACTGCTCTCTTGACAAGGTACCGTCACGATTTTGAATTTCGCCTACGGAGGTCATATATGGCTCTGATGGTTCTTTTCTGCACAATAAAACTAGGCTCGATATCTGCAGCCCGTCTCCATAGTATTATACCGTTAGACATGACACTATGAAAGTAGCTAAAATTTACTAGCCTAGCAGTTTCTACATGAGTGCATTGGCGCATTTTTCTTGCAGTTTATGATACTGAAATTAGCTGTCCTGCAAGAGCTATTAAATAAGGACTCCACTATACCCTTGAGTCGAGCGTGATCCCTAGGAAACCAGTTTTATCGACGAATTCTAGTTTCTCTTTATTCAATACTATGTCACAATCAGTTCTTTTAACATTTGGTAAAGCAAAGCTCTTAGCATTTAGTTTTTTTCCCATTTAATACTAAATTATTAGCAGTGAACCAATTTTGTACCAGCTGTAGGTCGTTATTTACGTCGTCAAGATTGGATGCACGACAATTTATTTCAAAAATTAAGGATGTATCGTGTAACGAATCATACTTAAACCTAAAGAAAATAATGATTATAAGTAGATTTTACAATTTTAATTTAGAATAATAAAAATACAATTAGTTATACAAAAATTACCTAACCCACTAAAGTCCTTAGGTATCAGGTCACACACACTGGGAGAAGGATATGTCGTGAGGAGGGTTCTCAGGTCAGACGACAGGATCCGGTATGAGCGCCTTGTTGTCCTCTGGTGCTCGTTTCCAGGATATTACGAGCAACTCAGTAGGATGAGCAGTAGAACAGGAGGGACTCGAGAAAACTCCGAAGTTCAATAGTAGAGTCGTAGTAGTAGTAGTAATAGTAATAGTAGTAGTGGCTTTTCAGAAAAATAACTAGTTAATCCACATATCAAATCTCGTCGAAAAAAGACCCACTTTCTGTGCTTCATCCTCTATTTATACTCCAGTTTCAGCTGTTCCAGGACATTTTAAATTTGAAATTATATCCTCCAGTGGCCAGACACATGTAATCAGCCAGCACATATTATACAACCATGTGTGTGTAAAGAATTTAAAGATATAATTTAAAATTAAGAAGTAAACAATCATAGTTAATAAAATACAATATTTTGGCTAATAATATTGATAAAAATAATTTATAACAATTAAAACAAAAGGTAATTCTTCATAGACTAGTAAGAAACTCTATGAGAAAAAAAGAAAAGTAACTGACAGTTTGGCAAATCTTGACATACATGTCACAACATAGAAAATTACAAAGATCAAATTTTATTTTATTACAAATATTAAAGAAATAGTTACTGTAACACGCAAATACTAAATTTCCCTCCAGAAAATGAGTATGAAGGTACATAGAGAGGACGAATGCTTAAATTTCAAGGTTAACAAAAATGTAAGTATAAAGAATAATCACTACAATCGTCAGCAAATAACAGCATTAATTTGTAGTTGTTGTTTTATAAATGGAGAAGATCATTAAAACGCATATACTAAAAAGAGGAAAGGACCTACTATTGAGCGTTGTGGGACACCTATTTTAATTTTTAAATCAAATGAATTGACACCATTAATATGATTATTTTGATATCTAGCTTTCAAATAAGATTTTACTAGACTGAGCGCAAGCTAACCTAGTCCGTAATGATCAAGTTTTAAAAGCAAGGTTTCGTGATTAACGCAATCATTTGCGTTGTAGAGGTCACAAAAGATTCCTATAGCAAAAATCGATGCTCATACAGCAAAATCCAAGGTCCAAGGAAGGAAGGAAGAATCTCTAGGAAGCCATACTGTTCATCGTGAAGGAGTTTATTTAAATTAAAATGTCTTAGCAACTGCTTTAGTATCAGCTTTTCAAATATTATACTAAAAGCCGGTAAAATAGAAATAGGCCTGAAATTGCCAATGTTATTTTTGTTGCCCGATTTAAATAAAGGTATGACTTTACTACTCTTCATGAGGTCAGGAAAAGATCCTAAATCAACACATTTATTAAAAGTAATAGCTAGATAGGGGGCTACGATATCGATTATTTTACTTAAAAGTTTAAAAGTTGATTTATCTTGCAGTCGCCATGACGACTAACAAATCTAGAAAATGCGTGTTTTTCTCATGGTCAGTTGTATGTGGCATATTCACATGTTGGCAAACCATCCAACCAGTTGGTATAGTCCACAAGATACTTGATGCTGAAGAGAATCAACCCGAGTGCTACCCATGCAGCAAAATACATATAACTATCTGATCAGTCATTGAAATGCTTGATTTCTGTACTATTATTGACGTTTGATTACGTTACTCAAATTTAATTACGTTTAGCTAAAAATTAACATGACCATAGATTACCAGATAATCACTCCATACAAAATTTTCAATACCTACTGCTAGAATAGCCTACACCTTGGAGTCACTAGACGCTGCGAACGAAAATGTACCCAACCTTACAAGTGTAAAGTGAGTTTTGCTTTGTAGTTGCGCGCCGCCGTGTTATTATTGTGAATTGACAGGGCTGCCTCTTTCGACAAAGATGTCAGTAGGTATTTTTTATTACACTCTATGAAACATAATAAAATTAATGGTTAAACGAACTTACCTTAAGTGATGTTCGACCATAATTATACGAGACGTTACATCCGAAGAGATTTAATGATTACTATGTAGTTTCACTTCTCAATGTACTAGGCGTCGCACATAATTTTTAGAGCTGCGGAAATAAAAATAAAAAACAAATTAGTTCTCGTCTACATCCGCCGACCACAGCGCCATCTCCACGAAACGTCATTCATTTTTAGAGACGCTACTCTCGTTTCATGAATTGTTTGATGGGCTTTAGTTTATGGGTTCGGGAGGGACCTTAAATCTCTTCGGATGTAACGTCTCGTATAATTATGGTCGAACATCACTTAAGGTAAGTTCGTTTAACCATTAATTATACTTACGACGTTACATCCTCAAGATTTAATGATTACTATGTAGATGTTTAGCGCTTTCTATCAAACGAGATTGGTAAGGAATTTTACAAAGAATAAACACGATATAAGTTCTTTAATTATACATAACATTTATTGAGTTTACTTAAACAGTAAAAAAAAAAAAAAAAGAATTATAGCTAACAAAAATTGCATCTTCTGCATAATGTGACCATTAATATTAGGTAGCTTAGGTAGCAATCAACAATTTAACCTAAAATTAGCAATTATAAATTGCCTCCGCAAATGCGGTATCCTCATCTACTGTAATCAGACGATTATAAAATTTAGCGAAGGTTAGAGAGTTCCCTGACCAACCTGCGGTTCTTTTAATAATGTCCACTGAAACCCCCTTACGACTAGCCGCCGAAGTTGACGCGTGGCGGGTGCTATGAGCCGTAAAAATCCTTGTATCAATACCACTATCAGTCAAAATGTTTCTAATCCATCTACTTATAGTTGCGGCACTAGCGTTATGGATTGGTTTCTTAACAGTAAGAATAAGTCTATCGGTTAGTGGTAAGCTCCTATAATTCTTGGTTGCTTCAATATACGCGGACAATGTTTTTGCTGGGCAGATATGTTCTCTATTATAGAAAAAAGGTATAATTATATGAGGCGCCGATCTGTTTGGAGCCGAAGTTTTGATTACATAATTTATATTAATAACTATCTTCGAGTTATGTACTTCAACACTGGACAAACGTATGAGCGATAGCGTCTGCACACGTTGTGCAGTTGACAATGCGAGCAGAGCTACTAATTTTTTTGGATAAAGAGGCCAAAGTTTGGTTCTCGTTCGGATAGTAATTTGAAAGGTGATCTAATACAAGGTTAGGGTCCCATGTAGATTTATACCTAGGGAAGGAGGGTTTGGTCCTAAAGACTCCTTTCATAAATCTTATAATTCGATCGTCTTGACTCATATATTTACCCAGTATTAATGCAAGTGCAGAACGACAGGTGTTGAGGGTTGAATAATTTGCGCCTAAATTATATTCATTAACCAAAAATTCAAGAATGTTAGGAATATTGTTATCTAAAATATTTATATTCTTTTTCGTACAAAAAAGCCACCATTTTTTCAAAACTACGTTATATTGTTTAAGAGTGCTATCCGCTAACGATGATATTATTATTTTAATAGCACCATCGGGTAACGATTGTTTTACGTACGATTGCTTGATAATACTGACGACACCAGGGTAAGTCCTGTCCAAAGTGGGTGCGGAGTCCTGAAAGGTGATAAAAGTAGTGAGGGACTCGGTTCCAAATAAATAACCTGGTTTTGAGAAAGCGATAAAAACAGTGGGTACCATGGCTGGCTAGGCCAATAAGGTACAACTAAAATCCCTGTAGCTTTATCTGTAACTATTTTTCTTAAGCATTTAAGAATCAGTGAGAACGGGGGCAACGCGTAGAAAAAATAAGGCGACCAGTCTATTGTAAATGCATCTATGTTATACGCTGAAGGATCTCGTTTCCACGATATGTATTTTTTACATTTTGCGTTCAATCGTGTGGCAAATAGATCTATTTGAGGGTTTCCAAAAGTATTTATGATTTTTTCAAAAGCAGGCATAGCCAAGTCCCATTCAATGTCAATATTTAAACGTCAGGATTCGTGATCCGCTTCTGTATTCTCTTTAGACTTGATGTACGAAGCAAAAACAAAGAGTTTCCTTTGCTCACACCATTGCCAGATTTCTCTAGCTATGTCATTAAGGTGTGTATATTGGATTCCCCCGTACCTATTTACATAAGCTATAGCTGTTGTATTATCGATCCTAAGTAAAATTTCCTTATTGTAGAGATCTTTAGTGAAGCACTGTAAGCCAATAAGAGCTGCCTTCAGTTCTAAAAGATTTATTTGCTCTTTAGATTCGGTGTCACTCCAAAAACCATGAGCACGTACTCCATTACAATATATACCCCAACCTGTAAGGGATGAATCGGAGAAGATTTCCAAATCATATCTACTACTACGTATTGGGTTGTTTAATGTTAAAATGTTATTTTGCCACCAGGAAAACTCTGACTTAAGAAGGGGCGAAAGCTTCATGACACAATCGTAATTGTCTTTGGAATTACGCAAAGCTAGAAATTTTTCACGTTCGAAACGTTTCGTATACAACCAACCATAACAAATTGCCGGGCATACTGAGCAGAGTAATCCTAGGTACTTTGCAAAATCCCTAATTGTTAAAGATCTTTTTTTGGCAATTCGTTTTGTTTGGTCGAGTATTTTTCGACGTTTTGTATCTGGTAGCATTAAACACATATCTACTGAATTTATTTCAAAACCTAGAAATTTTCGAATTTGTTTTGGTATCAGTCTACTTTTTTCTTTATTAATGATAAAACCTAATCTCTCAAGAACGTGTACTGCGGCAGCTGTACTTTCTAGGCAACTATTAAAAGAGCTATTTATACATAACAAATCATCCAAGTAAACGACTAGGAGTAACCCTTGGTTTCTAAGATGAGCGACCACTGGCTTCATTAATTTCGTAAAAACGAAAGGTGCTATAGACAAGCCAAAAGGGAGACACTGAAATTCAAAAGTAGAACCTTGAAATCTAAATCGCAAATATTTTTTACTAGAACTGTGAATAGGCACTAAAAAATATGCTTCCTGTAAATCCATAGTCGTCATGAAACAATTTTGACTGATTAATTTAGTAGCAGTACGGATGTCTTCCATTTTAAAATGCTCCGGACTGATAAATTTATTTAGATATTTTAAATTTAAAATGAACCTAAACGATCCATCGCTTTTTGGAATCAAAAAAATATTAGAAATAAACTGGCCAGGCACGTCACAGCATTTTTTAATAGCGCCTGAAGACAATAATTTTGAAATAGACAGCTTTAAATGTTCACGTTCTGTTCTACTAAACCTTGGGTTAGATGGCTTAAACCTTTGAAAAGGAAGCTCATCAAAAGTAATTTTTAAACCCTTAACATAGTTTAAGACTATTGGATCTTTGGTTATTGCTTCCCAGTAGCTAACATAGTGGCGCAGTCTACCAGCATGAACTATTACCTCTATTGGTTCCTGCGAGTTCTGTAGTCTATCTTCCGGGCAGGAGGGGCTCGATTCACAGCTGGCTGCCTCCGACCTTGCTGTGTCGAGTGTCCTTGATTGGATGGGTACCTCGGCTTCTGCCCACCCATTTTGGTACCCCTGGCTGATTGAAACCTGGGTGGGCCTCTCCAGTTTCCCTGTTGTCTTGATGTGGAAGGAACGTTAACGTTGCTGCGCTTTATTTGTAGACCTGATTTTTCTGCTGTTTTTGTGGCTTTGATCTTTTCTCCAAGGTCAACTCCGAACAGAAATGAATCTCGTTTTATGTCTGTGATTGTTGTGGTAAATTTTTTATCGAGTGAAGATGTTATCAACTTTCTTCTATGTTGTGAGTTCTCGTAGTGTAAATCTAGAAAAATCTTACTAACTTCTGACAGCTTTTTCAAGATTTCCACCTTTGGGTGGTCTTCTTTAATCAAAGACGAAGCCAGATTGCTAAGACCAGCAATGCCAAGCCCAAGTTGGTTCTGGGCCCTTTCGAGGAGTTTATCCCGATGCTTAATATTGTCACTTACGATAGCAGACATTTCTAAATTAAGCTTTGGTGCTTTCGATAAAGTGAAGTTCTCCGGCGTTAAAATTTTCTTTAAAGTGGTTTCCTTCACCTCTTTGGTCAACCCTTCTATTAGGATTCTACCCCAACGTTTAGAAATCTCTTCATTTATAGTCGGGCCCAAGACCTCTTCTTTGCCTTTGGAATCCCCCAGTGCCTCCAATACTTCGGGCGGTAAAACCTCGGTATCAGCTATTGGGATCGTATTTGAGCTTGGACCAGGGTCCTGAGGGAGCAAATTAGATACGTCTGCATTATCTGTAGCACAGCCGGTAGGCTGTGGACTAGCGGGGACTACAACGTCAGATCTAATTGGAATATTATCTTCTGATTCATCTGAACACAACGACAACCGCGGCGAGTCTGGTGTTGGCGACCTTGAGTGATGACGGTCATATTCTGCAAATTCCAAGAAAAAACAACAAATTGTAATTGACGCAGTGTTGTCTTTTGTTTTAGTCTTCGTACGCAGTCACGTTGCGCCATTCGACTATTTAATTGACAAGCTGCTGTAGGTACGCAGTGTGTTTACATTTTTAAAGTCATTGTACGTATTCCCGATACGCCACTAGACTAATTCGTTATCAGCCGTGCTCACGTCACGGAGTATAACTAATATTGACTCAAGGACCCGATCAAGTCCCACTAGCATCTTACGATCATAGATACGACCTTTATACCTATCACACTTCTACAAATGTCGAATGTAACAAAAAGTAACATCCTAATCTAGTCCGTATTGTGAACATTATAAACAACAAAGATAACGTTTTTAACAAAATTTAAAAGTTGCCTTAAATGAAGGTAGACAGCAAAAATATTACAAAACAAAACGGACAGATGGACCCCTCGGCTGTTATGCAGACTCATTGAGTCTGATAACAATAGAAAATTAATTGTGTTAATTACTTGACACAAAGGTATAAAAATGTGGAAGTACTAACCTTCATCATCCTTACTTGTTGACGATGACACACGTAGTTTTCGCTCCAAACGCTTAACTTACGCCGAATTTTCGAGTTACTACGTTCCCTTTTTCGTTTTCCCATAATAACACGTTTTCTCCACTAAATACACACTATTTTTAATCTAAAACTATATTTTTGAAAAACACGCGATGTTGCGACGCCCGCACATAAAAAAGGAATGACGTTTCGTGGAGATGGCGCTGTGGTCGGCGGATGTAGACGAGAACTAATTTGTTTTTTATTTTTATTTCCGCAGCTCTAAAAATTATGTGCGACGCCTAGTACATTGAGAAGTGAAACTACATAGTAATCATTAAATCTTGAGGATGTAACGTCGTAAGTATAATGCTTTTTAAGTGCAGTAACCATTACGCATGGCCATGAATACGAATGAAATACGAAATGAAAGAAACTGATAAGACGATTGATTTGTTCGTTCATTTACACAATTAGCGTAATAGGTAACTACTATGCTTCAACACTAGGGCGAACCCTGCGCTGTCGCCATATTGTGACGTCATGCACGCTTTTCTAACGCTTGCACGCTTTCAAATAAACAATTTTCATATGAAAATAACATTAACGATACTAAATATTATTGAAAATTAATTTGCACAAAGTAGATTTTGCTAAACGTAATTTTCAAATGACAGTTATAAAATGGAGGTCATTGACCTTTCTATTTTTATTTCAGATGCATACTAGAAGCACAGATTACGTGGTAGAAGTAATTACGTAACCAGCAATAAAAGAGAAACATACAAGCTTAAACAAATAACGTATTAAAAGATAGTAAAACAAATTAGATACGAATATTTCTGTATCAACGGGTAAACTGAAAAAATAAAAGTTTCCTTCTTTTCTCTTGCTGGGTCTACATCCATGAACTGTAACATAATACACCCGAAATAGCCTTATCATAAGAATTTAAAACTAAGTACGTCAAGTCGACCGAAATAATAATGCTTGCCTACGCGCCTCGCGGGGGTCGACAACCTACTAAGAAATGGGCCGCGTGCAGCCCGGCGGGCGGCGCACTATGGGACCAACCTGTGCGTGCCATCTCAAAATTCTATAACATTTGTTTCTTGTCATTTTGAATTGAAATTTTGTGTACGTATTCCTGAACACATATCATTATCATCATCATCATAATTATCAGCCGAAAGACGTCCACTGCTGGACATAGGCCTCCCCCAGGCTCCTCCACTTCGACCGGTCTTGTGCTTCCCACATCCAGCGGATACTCGCGGTCTTCGCAAGGTCATCGGTCCACCTTGTGGGAGGCCTTCCCACTCTACATGAACACATATGCTATTATATAATTAAAACACTGCTACTTTAAAAACCATGTTTATTTAGTAAAAAAATACAAACATAAAATGTCAAACTGTTCATACAAAAATTAATTATTAATATGAATTATTTGCTTACATTAAGTTAAATTAAAATGATTAACAAGTTATTGGTGCCGATTCTGTTGTACACCGAACTAAACTAACTAAACTATAACTAAAATTCCTTACTTTTTACTATGAGAATCTAAACGCTATTCTGCAAAAAAATATCTCTAAATTTAAAAAACTATTTTGATACAACTAAAATCGAATTTGACAATCGCGACTCGCACGTGGTATGTTCTGGTTTCGCAACGTGGTACTTGTTTGCCCTACCCCGTGTTTTCTTTTTGGGCCAGCAGCGCGCCGGGGTCGGCAGCCTCGACGTGATTTATATGGAATTTTCACTTTTTTCATGGTAAATATGGAAAATTATTATCCACATGTTGAGTTTTAGAGGTGTTTGGTGTTTCCTAAAGGGGGTCGAAATTTTCATTATTTTTGCGATAGGACACACCGTTTTCGAGATATAAGCAAAAGAAAAGAAAAAAATTACAGTACTATTTTTGCACCAGAAGTCGAGGTGTCGGTGTGAATTTTAGTTCTTGACAACTAATTTTATTCCACACCTATTTAATCGCGATTAAAAATAATCAGATTTAGTAGACAACCAAAATTTTAGGTTGAATAGAATAATGAAATTGACAACAACAGAATAGCAAAATTACCATTTTCACTAAACTAATAATTCAGTGCAATCTTAGTGCTGTCAAACTAAAATATAGTTAAGTTGTGTCGCTTTAGTCAATTTCAGAATAGGAAATCGTCGTTTGACAGGAATAAACTAAATTTTGGTGATTTTTAGTCTAGTTTAGAGAATTTTGTGACAACAGAATCGGCACCAATAACTACATAATTACATAATGTTAAACAAAAAAAAAAAACTATCCATGAAAAAATATAAACATAAATCTCTCACTCTGTCTATAATACTCATCACTTGTCAATACTAAAAGCTCCTTAGCTTCGTTAAGTAGTTCTTTTGGTATCACAGTACTTGATCTATTTAAGCTAGATATATAGGGATCAGAAGTATACAACAGTATGTGCAGAACGTCTTCCATTGTGGCTGACCTGGAACACTTTCGAGCGTGATGTAACCGATATTTCTTATAGTTTTTATTACGAGCTTCTTGAGCATTTTCAGATAATTGGCCTATTGGCAAAACTGCAAAATGCTCGATTATTTTCGCACATTGTATACGAATTTTGTGAACTAAAGATGGCATATAGTCCCAGTAATAATTTACTCACATATAACTGTGCAGTCCCCAGCGTATATTCACCAAACTTTACTGCGTTAACAGAAAATCCTGATGACATGGTTTGCAGAATTATATAATTATAATCTCTTGATCAACTCTTATTTATTTATTTATTTATATATACTTTATTGTACACCACAAAAAAATCATTACAAAAAAAGAAACAAGGTACACTACAAAATATACAATGGGCGGCCTTATCGCTTTCCGCGATCTCTTCCAGGCAACCCTGGCATGGACAGCGATTGGTCTGGATATAAAATGGGGATGTTGTTGGCACAAATAATAAATATGCAATATAATAAAATAGATACACAGATATATACATATCCTATCCTATATAATAGAGACATAGATACATACATATAAATATATAAGGAACGAAAATAAATGAAGACTTTAACATCGAAAATTACAGTAAGGTATGAGAACTGGATTACAACGACAGGTAATGATCCTTGACAAGTCTTTTAAACACATATAAAGACTGAGCGCGTTTAATTTCAACAGGCAATGCATTCCACAAACGCGCGGCCTGGACAGTGAAGGAATGGTCGAGGAATGTCGTGGAATGCATAGGCATTTTAAGCTTCAAGTTATCTGATGACCTTAAGAACTCAGTGTGGGAGTCACAAAGAAACTGAAAACGATTTTTGAGATAGCGAGGGGTGGAAGGGGAGAAAAGCACATTATACAAAAGGGAAAGAATGTGAGCATTTCGGCGAAGGCGAATTGGTAACCACTTGAGCTTCACTCGAAATTCGGAAACATGGTCAGATTTGCGCAAGCCAAATATAAACCTTATACAAAAATTTTGAAGGCGCTCAAGTTTGTCGAGTTGGTCTTGGGTAAGGTCAAGATAGCTGGCATCAGCATAGTCAAGGATGGGTAGAAGAAGTGATTGTGCAAGCGCAATCTTGGTGGCAATCGGAAGAAAATTACGCAATCTCTTTAATGACGCGGCGGATTCAAATAGCTTGCGGCTAACTTCCTGTAGCTGGGCAGTCCAAGCGAAGTTCTTATCAATAAATATCCCCAAGTTTTTAACTTTTCATCGATACCCGTGATTTCTGCAGAACATTGATAGTTTTGGAAAAATCTCCTTGCCGTATTTCCGTCATTGCTGTTTCCAGAACCTTGACGAGGTTTATCAATGTGTAAACCAAGCAATTCCCGGAAGCGAGTTTGAACTTGCTTCTTTTTCTCTTCTCTTTTTGTTCTCTGGAGTCGATGCAGCCCACTTTTCAAATCCTAGGTTATAAGAAATATGCAGAATCATTTCCATACATCTTATCCACAAATGTAAGGTAGACAGCCCGTATTTAAACGCATCTTCATTCTCAATTCTTGCAGTTACTTTTGTTAGTTCGTCCATCTGTCTAGGAGTTGCTCCACAAACAGTACATGAAGCACTCGATGGACTCTGCGTTAACACTTGAGCAACTTTCCCGTCGATCATTGTCATGAACAGCTCATATCTTACTTCTATAACGTTACCTTCTATTGCTGCAGGCGTTCGCGTTGAAGTTAATTCATAAATTTTTGCTTCAAGTTCACTTACAACAGCTGTAGTTTTTTTCAGGAGTTTCTTTTGCTAATTCCAGAGAAATGGGTCTGCAATATCTAACTGAAGAACATGTTGGATTTTGCCATATGTTGTTGGATTTTGCCAAATTCACAGTTACTGAAGGAAGGTATCCGGACACTTTGATGAACACGCTGCAAACCCAAGTATTTATATGACCCTAGTTTCAGTAACTTGTACAAAACCAATGAGAAAATTGATAAAATAGTTCTCACACTAATACTAATTATAATTACCACAACAAATAAGAACTATGCAACATGATTTTTATCGTGTGGTTAAAATGGTCACCGCAAAAAAAAATATTGTGTGAAAATATATTTAGGTCGACCTTTTTGCTTCTAGTTCGAAATGGCGCAGCAATGACGCAGGTTTTTTTTATTTCCTTGTATTCCTGAATAAGTAAGGTATCTAAAAATTTCATTAACTCGACATCGGGAGCCATTGGTAACAAGGAAACCTCAACTTGAAAATTAAATAGACGTCAAATTTCCTTATGACATTTAAAAATTATATAAAAAAAATTGAAAAAATATTTTTAATCATAAAATAATGTAGTTATAAACTAGAAATCTTGAGCAATCCAAAAGTGTATAATACTTATACATTCCCTTGAAGAACATAGAAAATATCTTAAGTTGAACTTCCATAACGAGTAGTCTAGTTGATATCAAATTATCAAAGTATATAGTTTGGGTGTAATTTTATATACCTAAAATTTTTTTGTAATTTTTTCTACTGTTATATCGGATAGCTCTATCATCTTAGAACATAAAACAATCAAAACAGTTTCAGTAACACGACTTTTATCCCAACCAATTTTGAGATGGAAAATACCGGTTGGTCCCATAGTGCGGCGGCCGGGAGGTAGTTAGCGCGCCTAAGTAAATGGAGTGATACATCTGGTAATCTGTGATATGACATTCATAGACTGTTAGGCGGTACGAAGTTCGCCGGGTCAGCTAGTATATTGTTGGGCACGCCACGATTGCAGCGGTAAGTCCCCTCTTTGAGCAGTGGCTTGAGAGGCGGCATGGCGTCCTCACTTTCCGCCTGACGCAGGTCCTCACCGGAAACGGTTGTTTCGGAAGGTTCCTGTTTTGGATAGAAACGCCCGGGTGTTTCCACTGCGAAGATCGCCCTGAGGACACGGTGGAGCACACGATGGCGGTCTGCCCGGCTTGGGTAGAGCACCACCGTGTCCTCGTGGAGGCGATCGGCGGCGGCGATCTCTCGCGTCCGGCCCTGGTCCAAGCCATGGTACGGAGCGAGAGGGCATGGGGAGCCGTCACCTCCTTCAGCGAAGCAGTGATGCTCGCGAAGAGGGAGGCGGCGCACGTGAGGGAGAGGCAGCATATGCGCCCTCGCGACCCTAGCCGCCGCAGGATACGGAGACACCCTGGGCGTCGGGAATCCCAGGCCGATTTCCGGCCACCGTAGGCATGAGCTTGCAGACGGCGAGTAATGGGTAGCTCGCTGTCCGGTAAGGACCAAGCCCAAGTCGACGGCGCGATGTGTTCCACGCGCGCCTCAAAGAGATGTCAGCACAAAAAATGATGGGGCCCGCAAGGGCCGATGCCTGCCAGGGGTGCGGGTTTGTTCGAAAGAGATACCACAGCCCCTGGCATACGGGCTACTGAAGGAACACGGGTGGGTTTTAGTCAGGAAAGTCTGACACGCCCTCCTGCTCCACCCAGAGCGGGAGAAGTTATTTGATAATTTCCCACCGAAAAAAAAAAGCTAGTGTAATGTAATGAATAAATATATAGTTAAAGTAGTATGATAAAAGTTGTGAGGCGTTCGGATTATAATGTAGGCCATGATAATACCATTGGATATTGTTGTGGTTATTAGTTGATCGATGTTACTGTAGTTACAAAATTAACAACCTTGAGCCTTAGTCTTACGTATACATTAAAACATAAAGAATTATACTTAGAACGTAATTATAGCTCTTTATTGAATTTGAAAAGGTTTCATCCATTTATCATTAGACAACGGGCAGGTAACGTTGTAAAAATGTATAAGAACAGTACAATATTTCAAAAAAATAAAACGAAATCAAACATTTCATTGCACCCAACAGAAGTATCACTAAATAATCGTCTGGATAAAGAAGTTCAAAGAATGTTTTATCCGTTAAACTGCCTACTTATTTTATTGATCGCTTCAAAATATACCATTCGAGATGATTATATTACTCCTAATGGCAAGAAGCGTATCATTTTGTCATTTTGGAGTGTATGTTTTGTTATTGGGACCTGTGTTTATTACTTGTATTTCGATGAAGTCAACGATAGTTACGTAAACGTCCATAAGAATATGATCGTGTCGCTAATTACAACATTCTCATTTATTTATCTTGGTTTCGGCGTTGCAATATTTTTCATTCTTGATCTCATTCACAGTCAAAATAACATCTTACTTATTGTTAACATTCAGACTTTACACAAAAGTATTGACATTAGTAAGAGAGTAAGAAGTTTCATTATTTGGAATTGGATCTCAGTAGTTCTTGTCTTCGGAGTTCATATGTTCATTTATTCAACACACATGTTAATGTTTCGTTTCAATTTCATACATTTGGCAATGTTTATTTGTAATTTTACCTATGCTGCATTTGATATTAATTGTGTTTATGCCATTCGTATTATAATGTTATTAACAAAATATCTTAATGAATGGATGCAAACAATCTGGCAACTTCATAAGGAACAAACAAACGAAACATATTGTATCGAACTATTTAATATTTATCAAAATATTATAGAAGCTTACAAGCTGTTCAAGAATATATTCCAAGTGTTGGTAAGATTTTTGAATTAATGCACTATTATTTTAAAGTTTGATAAAATGACGATCTAATCGAACCTACACACCTAATATTCAGCAAACTAAAGAACGAATTAAAGTAGTGTAGCACCTCGCAAGCATGAATTTAGTTTGAACGTTATGTAATAGACAATATTCATGAACATGAGTCCAACGACAACTAAGCCTATACATAACTGGTTGTTTTTATTGTTTTATTTTGCAGATATTATACAGAACGGTAAGCGTATTTACTAGAAACATAGGTTACTTGGAGATACGGCTACAAATGTTGAAAGAGCCTGCAGTATCACATTTACAGGTAAGATTAAAATAATAATGTCCTCGTATTTCTGAATATTCTGTTTGGTTCTTTTCACACATTCAGACTGCTTACTTATCGTTATTTCATGACTTATGATAAAGCCTATTATATTCTGCTCCTCGGCAATATTTAATCATTACTTTAATAATCACCATTTTTAGTGAGTCTTTTTAGTGTGCACATATCAAAATGAGGGAATCTACGCTTAATTTGATGACCGGATTTTTTTAAAACATTTTTTGAAATTTTTGGAATAAAAAATATTGTTCGCTACTGTGAGCTCAGTCTAAACAAAACGTCTTGTTTAGAAATTTTATGATTCTTGTAAAAAATGATTTTTGCTAAAAAACCTGTTTATTTTCAATTGAGGGTAGTTTTTTTTCCACAATTTTTTTTTAATGAGGACACCTATTTACTTTCAATCATCATGGAGTTTGTTTCATCACGATAGTTATCATATGTAGTTTAAAAGTTACAACGTTTTGCTTACACTGGGGTCAATGAAGCGAACCATTTCTTTTAAATTGCCTGTTTTTTTTTTTTGGATATTTAGATTTTAAAAAAAATGCGATAAAATTAAGCATAGATTCCCTCATTTTGATATTTGCACATTATAAAGAATCACACTGTATAATGCAATCTTAATTTATCTTATTATGTAGTTTATCAGAAGTACTAAAAGTACAGGCACTACCTACGTCTGATACAGGCACTATTCTGGCACCGATATAACACCATGGCCAATAGTAGTGGTTCCCAGTATTTTAAATCCACTTACTAACCAGATTAAATACAAATGCATTTTTATTATCAGCTAATTTTCCGGTCGCCTGTGCTCGGATGTGTGACGATTCTGTGGGTGGTAAAAGATTTAATACTAATAATTATTCACTGTTTGGAATGCGAGAAGTTCTATAAAGCGATTACAGAAGCAGAAACGACGTGTATTGAGCTCATAAAAGACAAGAACTGTCCAAGTACGTATACAATTTTAATACGCTGGCAGCGTACCCAGTGTCATGATTTTGATATTAGACTATTGTCGTATTACTGCCAGGGGTGCGGGTTCGTTCGAAAGAGATACCGCCGCCCCTGGCATACAGGCTACTGAGGAAACACGGGTGGGTTTTAGTCAGTAAAAGTCTGACACGCCCTGCTCCACCCAGAGCGGGAGAAGTTATTTGATGACTTACCATCCAAAAAAAAAAAAGAAAGACTACTGTCGTATCTGTTTGTTCCCACGTCTTTATTTCCAGCAGTTTTTTGAGGAAAATCATACTGGTATGTGTTTCAAAATCAAAACGTACCATTTATATAAATAAAGCAATGTTTTATCACGAAACTTAGTGTATTTAAAAAAAAAATGACGTTTTTTTAAATCTCTCTATACATTTTTTGTTAAACTTGCAGATGATCAAATACGTCTCTGCAAGCAAGTGCTACAAACAAATCGTTCATTCAGTAAGATGACCGCGTGTGGCCTGTTCGACGTTGACGCTACGCTGCCAATATGTTTGATGGGACTTCTCACTAGCTATGTGATAATACTGTTACAATTCGCTTTTCTGTGAACGTCTAATAAATGCTTTTCTGTCAGTTTAAGTTAATATGACGCAGCAACGTGATAAATTGTTAAGCAACATTTTTTTTGAAATGTCTGCATATTGCCAGCTTCTAATAAATGTATCAACTGCATCTATAAAACAATTTCAACTCTAATTTAATATATTTATCTGTGTTTTTATACGTTAGCATAAGTAATTGATGAATGATCAATATTTTTAAAATTTTAGTTTGCCATTTTCACTGACTTGAAAAGTGTAACAAAAAATCTTATAACAAAAAAATTAAATCGCCGAAATAACTGAAAAGAAAAAAAATTATAAACCTTCTGTGTTTAACCTTAATAAATAAGTGGGGTGACATAAATTAAAATACTATGGATGCATCCGATACCGATACCGATGCCGATATATCGGCGAAACTCGAAGTTTTCCGAAATATCGGCATCGGCGATATTTTATGGCCGATTCGACGATACCTTTCAAACGCGTTTTATAAATGTAATGTAAACGCGCTTGTTGTCTCGTCTATTTCGTTGCAAACAAGGCACGAACTAACCATACTAAAATATACTATTATCGAATTCAACCTGTCTATCGTTTTGAACGGTTTATTTAGTTTGTCCTGTTTTTGTTATTTTTGTGTTACTTAAAAATAACGTGACTTGTGTATTATTTATTTTACCTTCATTTTTGAATTCAATAAACGTATCGGTATCGGTATCGCCGATATTTTTATAAAAAGCATCGATATCGGTATTGTATCGGCAAAAAGGCCGATATGCCTTTATGGCCGGCATCCCTTTAAAATACATATCCAAAGTCACCGACTTCCGAACTTAGTTATTAAGGTTAAACACAGCAGGTGTATTATTTTTTTCTTTTCCGGTTTTCCGGCGGTTTAATTTTTTTGTTAAAAAGATTTTATTTTACAATTTTTTGTAGCTATAATCAACTAATTACTACATGCTTAATTTTTTATTAGTTTTTGTAATACACAACTCAGTATTAAAATCTGTGAGTAAACAATCAATCATCCACTGTTTACCTACCCTTAGGGTTGGATTTTTTTTCCGAAATTTAAATGGGACCAACTTCCCGGTATAGCGTTTCCAAAAAAAAAAAAAAAAAAATCGGACTACTCTGTAAGCAGTAATGCGTGGTTTTACATTACAATCAGTGAGTGAACAATAAATCATCCCTGTTTTCCTACCCTTAGGGTTAGATTTTTTTTTCCAAATTGAAATGGGACCAACTTTGGGGTATACCCTTTCCAATAAAAAAAGAATGTTCAAAATCAAACTACTCTGTAAAAAGATATGCGTGCCGATACATAAAAAAATAAAAAGATATGCGTCGAATTGAGTAACCTCCTCCGTTTTTTCGTCGGTTAAAAACTAACTAACAAAATATATGAGACGGCGGGACACCCAATGCATGCCGTCTCTGATGTTTCTGGTGTATTTCTTCGTTGGTATATGGGTAGATTTACAATCACACACAACACTTAACTCCATTTATTTTCACTTGAATCTTTTACACGCACTTTGGATTTTTCATAGAACAGTGAATCAGATAGTTTGAGTTAAAAGGGAATCTAGGCGCCCATTCCAAAGCTAAAGTAGGTCTCATATGCAGAAGAACGGGCAAGAAACTTCACGGACACTCTTTTGAATTAAAACATTATTTTACAGAGGTTTCTTATTCCACAATTTTCATAGCGATACCTTCCGGCCACCATTCTCGACCATTTCTTCGTGGGCGGAAGTCATGCGTATCGCACAGAAAGCAGTACCGAATCTTATTACTTAGGTAGTGTTATAAAATTTACTAACAATGGTGAAATGCTTATCAGTTAATTCTTTTACAATTAAACAATGCTAATATTCACAAATGCAATGGTGTTTTAAGACGAAAGTTTAACCAATAACGTCATTAGGTACTTTTACAACACAAATATTACTACTTTACAATATTTCCGGCAGTTCATGGAATTTAATGAAACAACAGGTATTCATAAATAAATGTGTGTGTAAAATAATCTTGTTACTTTATAGATTGTAAATTTTGATTGAAACTGATTTAGTTTTCGTATTAAAATATAACAGTCAGTTATTGACCATAAAACTCCCAATCCGCGCAATTTGTCGGCACAGTCGGTAGCAATGTATCATAAACAAAATGTACTGTGTCAAATTACCAAATGGTTAATGACTAAAAGCCCAAAGACAATAAAACCATTATTCCTTTTTAATTGTGACTATATTTGTAACTAAGACATTGTTTGTTAGTTTTATAGTTATTCAACTAGTAATTAAACCAGCAGAACTTTGAGAGTTTTATATTACAACCTGGCCAATAGATGGCGTTGATCTCAAGAAAATCAATAGACACGGACTGATGCCATGCAAAAGGTTAAAATAATAAGTATTCCAGAGGGCTGGAGCACCGGGACTTATTGGTTTTATTATAATATATTAAATAGTTACGCATAAGATTATGTTTTAATCATAACAGGTTGGCGCTTTCGCGGCGACACATATAACTTGTTTCTTTTTTAGGTATTTTCAAGTATATAACACATTGAAAAGTAGTTTTTTTACTTTTCAATAGAACTGCACAAGTAACAAGATCTCACGCCGATAAAACAGATATGAAAATAATGATTAACATTTTAAACCTTTATGCTGTGCCGGTCAACGTGCCTAGCGCGTCCGCTGCGTTTTGTATGGCGGCGGTATCGCATAACCGATGTCCGAACATTGTGAAAATTGGGGAGGCAGTGAAAGTGAAAAGAAATGGGTAATATCCTCCAGGTGGTACGAGGACTAAAACACGGTAACTTCTTAATAGTGGACTGTATTCTAAGAATGTAAGGTGTAACAAACGGTCAACTATATTTGAACCGGCGAGAAAAAGGAATTTAGACAATGTATGTCGTCGCTCGGATGAAGACGCAGTGCCGAGCCGTCCGGTGCGCGCCCGCTGCTCGGGGGCCCCCTCCGCGACCGCAGCTTCCCCGCGGTCGCCCAGCGTGGCGTGATATTCTCGACATGCTCCCGGCGTTGAAGACTTGTCTTCAAAGATTAAACTGGAAGAGGACAGATGGTGTTGTAAGCACCTCGGACTATTCCCCTTTTGGTCTGTACGTCTGCGACTCTGCTTATCCCGTCCCTCCCAGGTATGAGACGTATGATACGACCCAGTGGCCACATCAGTGGTGGTGACTGCTTCTCTTTGAGTACCACCATAGCTCCCTCTTCGAGCACCCCATCGGAGTCCGTCCACTTGGTTCTCTGTTGGAGGTAGAAGATATACTCGTTAGAGAATCTATTCCAGAACTGTTGCTTGAGATGCTCAATACGCTGGAAACGTTTTAGGCTGGAGATGTTCTGGTTGATGACTTGCGGATGCGGCAGGGATGTGAGAGATCTCCCAATAAGGAAATGGGCAGGAGTTAATGGGTATAGGTCAGATGGATCAGTGGAGAGAGGAGTGAGAGGACGAGAGTTTAGTATTGCCTCAACCTGAATCAAACACGTAGACATCTCTTCGTAAGTGAGATGTGCGAAGCCTAATATACGCCTCAGGTGATGTTTAATTGACTTGACGGCAGACTCCCATAAGCCACCGAAGTGTGGGGTGTATGCTGGAATGAAGTGGAAATTGATACCTGTATCTGCCATTTCTGAAGAGTAATCTTGGTTCAGTATACCAGCTATTTCGTTACAGGTGCCAATGAAGGTTGTACCGTTGTCGGAGTAAATGGTATTTAGTTTACCACGACGAGCAATGAACCTATTCAGTGCTGCAATGAAGGCATATATGTTTTGTTAGGTCTGAGACAAGCTCCAGATGAACCGTCCTTGTGGCTAGAAAAATAAAAACACATATGTATGACTTAACTAATCTACATCCTCTACCTTTGCGGTCAGCTAAGAGGATCGGTCCAGCATAGTCTGTGCCTGTCTCTAAGAACGGGAACTCTAACTCAACTCGTTCCTTATGCAAATTACCCATGATGGGTTGAATTGTCCTACCGTTGATTCGCTGACACTTAACGCACTTATGGACAGTTGTCTTGGCAAGGTTTCTACCACCCAAAGGCCAATACTCATGTCTAATTGTGGCCAAGAGTAGCTGTGGACCAGCATGGAATAGCCGTATGTGATAAGTATTAAAAATAAGTTTAGCAAAGTGATGTTTGCTACAGATGATGATAGGGTGCCTGATATTATAATCGTAGCAAGAATTATCTAATCTGCCTCCGACTCGTATAATACCAGACTCGATAAAGGGTGATAATTTCTTAAGGCGATTTTTATATGGTAACGGTTTACCTGATGAAAGTAACTCGTACTCTTCAGGGAACATTTCCCTCTGAACTGTTGTAATAATGAAGTCAGCGCTGTGGGACAACTCTGATTTAGTAAGAGTAAGACTATGACTATGTATTCTTTTAGAACGATTAATAAATCGAAATACGTACGCTAATAGACGTTGTAAATGTAAATAGTTAGATGAATTATTAATTAAGGTTTGAAATGTATTATTGTGCATATTAGGATTAGTGATAGGTAATGATTGATTATTAATGTTTATAGAATTTGATTTTAATAGTTCAGGTAGTATGGTGTTAACATCTGTGTTAGGCACTGAAGGCCAAAGAGTTGGGTCTGTAAGTAGGAATGAAGGCCCTGACCACCACATGGAAGATTGACCTATGAGGTCAGCGCTCAGACCGCGGGAGACTAGATCTGCAGGGTTGTCCTTGGACGGCACATAGCGCCAGGTGTTAGTACCAAAGCCTTCCCGTATCTCCGAAACTCGATTCCTGACAAACGGCTTAAGCGTGCCAGGTGAAGCAGACAGCCATCCTAAGACAATCATAGAATCACACCAAAATACGCATTTGTCTGGTTTAAGTGTCAACGATTCTAGTACCTTTGCACACAATCTGGTCCCTAATAAGGCACCACAAAGCTCTAGCCTTGGGATTGTGGTCGACTTAATCGGCGCAACCTTACTTTTAGACGTGAGTAGATGTGAATGGACGGTGCCGCTACCAGCTACAGAACGAATGTATATGCAAGCTCCGTATGCCTTTTCTGACGCATCTGTAAAAATATGTACTTCTACGGATAAAGGGCTATCACATACCACCCAGCGTGGTATGCTGAGAAGATTAAGATGTGGTAAAGTCTGTGTGAAATTCAACCATAATTTTTTGATGTTTACATTAACCTCATCGTCCCATGCACACTTGTCTATCCACAATCTCTGCAATATTATCTTGACCTCGATAATGCATGGACAGACAAGACCCAGAGGATCGAATACTTGCGCTATGGTAGAAAGTATGTGGCGTTTTGTGATCGGAGCCTCTGTATGTTTAGGTATATGTATGGAGAATGTAAGACAGTCAGTATGACAACGCCAATTGAGACCAAGGGTTTTACTTGGTTCATCGATACTCAAGCTTACTGTGGTAGGTGTGTCTCTATGTGTTGTGGATGTGTTATGAGAAGATGAATCAAGTGTAGTGACAGCCTGAAGTATTTGTGTATTATTAGACTGCCACTTGCGAAGATTGAGTTGCGCAGTCTTAAGGATACTGGTGACATCTCTACACAGCGCTATAGTGCTCTCTATAGAGTCACTGCCAGATAGATAATCGTCGACGTAGAAATCGTGCTGTATGGACTGTTGTGTACGTGTGTGCGTTGCCTCTTTTGCCAACTGAGACAAACATCGTGTACTGATGAATGGAGCGGATGCTGTTCCGTAAGTAACGGTGTTCAATGCATAAGTTTTAAGTGGTAATGATGGATCAGAGCGCCACAATATCTGTTGTAGGGACCGCTGAGATTCGTCAACTAAGATTTGTCGAAAGAACTTTTCGATGTCTGACGATATAACGTATTTATGCTGCCGAAATCTTAACAGTATGGAAATTAAGTCATCCTGAACTACAGGTCCTATGCCTTGAATGTCGTTAAACGACTTACCCGAAGTTGTGACGGCTGATGCGTCGAAGACGACTCGAAGTTTGGTTGTTGTACTGGACTCTCTGATAACACCATGATGTGGTAGAAAATATGCATGAAATGAAGAAGGCTGAGATACTTCGCTCATATGACCTAATGCTTCATACTCCTGCAAGAACTCTACGTAGCGATGCTTAAATAATGGGTCTCTATCTAGTCTACGTTCTAATGACATAAACCGACGTTTAGCCATCTCAAAGGAGTTTCCCAATGCTTCAGGGGGTTCCTTTAAGGGGATGGTAACTATGAAACGGCCATCAGCATTACGTCTAGTAGTATCTATGAAGGTCTGCTCACATGCTCGTTCTTCGGATGTGAAATCGTACTTAGGTGGGATAGAATCAAGTTCCCAGAATCTTGAAAGATCCATGGGTGCTTTTACATGTGAGGTGTGGTTGCCACGCGAGAACATACACACTGATGATTTAGTTCCGTTAGGTTGAGGCATGGCGCCTGATATGAGCCATCCGAGCTTAGTCTCGAAGAGCGTAGGCATATGTCTACCTAACTGTATACGGTTGTGACCGATCACATTCCAAAAGATATCGGCTCCAACAAGTATGTCGATGGAGGAAGGGACATTGAACGATGGATCAGCCAGTCTTACACCTGCCGGTAGCTGCAAGTCAGTTAGGTTTATATATGTATGAGGTATACAAGTGGTTATATTGGGCAAGACGAAACAATCAATGTCAATGTTATAAGACCCATCACAAGATTGAATATGTAAGGCACAAGATTGTGTAATGGTAGACACTTGACTGTTTATGCCTGCAACGTGTGAGCTTACATTACTAATAGGTAAGTGTAGCTTACCACAAAGGTCCTTAGTAACAAAGTTTGCCGTGCTTCCATTGTCAAGTAAGACTCTGGCGCTGTGCGGCCTCCCGGAAAAGTCCGTGACTCTTACCAAGGCTGTGGAAAGTAATACATGAGATGAAAAATCATGGTTAGTGCCAGCTAAAGTTATATGCTCCTTACTTGAGCTCGGTTCGTCGTCATGAGAATGCAACATTGTGTTATGCCTTTTTTTGCAATACTTGCAGTGACTGAGTGGACAAGTTGCCGCCAAATGACCTGGGCGTAAACAATTCAAACAAAGTTTAAATTCCTTCGCTTTAGCTAAGCGTTCAGCTACTGAAAGCACCTTAAATTGATCACAAGTAAATATGTAGTGACTTTGTTTACATAAGGGACATGTAATATTATATTTTCCCTTACTTGTTGATGCTGAGAAGCTTTTTGGCTTACTGTGCGATGACTCCGGTTTCGATTTTAAACTATTAGCCTCTTCAAGCGTTTCCAAAAGGTTGCAGCGGTTAGAAATAAATTTAGTGAACATGTCTAAGGATGGATACTCGGTCAGAGTGTTCCTATGTTCTTCCCAGTGTCTGCTAGTAACTGGGTCCAACTTCGACGCCATTAAATGTATAACAATTTCGCCCCAATGCTGTACGTGCAGCCCTAGCGTTGCCAGTGACCGTAGGTTCTTGCTGGAAACATCAACAATCAGGCGTAAACCCTGACTACTCTCCCTTTGGAGCGGTTCCACACTAAATAAAGCTTGAATGTGATTATTTATTAATAATTGCTTATTGTCGTACCTCTCACACAACAATTGCCATGCGTTGTTGTAGTTGTCCCCTCTGAAATCCAAACTTTTAATAACCAGTGCTGCGCTGCCATTAAGTGACGAACGTAGGTAGTGAAATTTATTTATGCTATCTATACTTTCCTCCTCATGAATCAAAGATATATAGATATCTTTAAACTCTAACCAATCCTTATAACCGCCGCTAAAGTGAGGTAAATTAATTTTAGGAAGTCTTACATTATTATGTCTAGTAACCACTGAAAGTTTCTCATTGGAGCTTACCTTATATGCTAGTTGAGCGCGATGCTGTGACAGAAGCGCACGAGCAGATGCTAGTTGCTTGTAGTAATTGCTCTCGAATTGTTCGCGTTCAGAAAATTGCTCGTCGGGCTTGGCTGACAGGTACTCCAATTGACCCTGAAACTGATCGTAGGTGGCGTACAAGGTAACTATTTTTTCTACTCTTATCTCTAACTCGAAAAGTTGTACTGAGGCACGCTTCTTTGTAAGCTCTTTAATCTTCATTTCTTCTGCCATGGCTCAATAGCAAGGTAAGCGCTGAAGAAAAAGGAAGTAGGGAAGAGAAAGGCGTACTCAAGAAAAAAAATGCTAAAGCAATGAATTTTTGTATTTGTTATTATTCGCCTGTAGAACAGAACAAACAGCTAATCGTTGAAACGTTGCTATTCAAAAAACGGTAGGCGGTTAAGAAAAAATTTCGAATTCAAAACGTCAAATTGTGAAGAGAAAAAATAAAATAAAAAAGATGTGGGTACTTAGAGCACTATATTAAAAATGTTATTACTAGATTAATAAGCACTTATTACTATTTGTTATTGGGTTTGTATCTACTTTGACGGGACAAATCTACTTGAATGTGTTGAAGTTGACACTGAACAAAAATGACAACGACAATACGAACTAAAAGTTTACGAGTGATCTACTGGATTAAGAAGCCACTATCTAATGTTAAGCGATAGGTATTGTAATCACTAAACGAATATGTTGCTACTGATGGATGATTCACTGGTCTAATGCACTATCTAATACTCTAGTGGAATGAAAGTTAGTAAACGAATAATGTACAAATGTTAGTAAGAATATGGAAAGATCTCACAAAATCCTTTGACTGCGAGTCCAAACTGAACGTCTTCTTGTATAAAATGGATGGCGATGTTCCCGGGCACTGCTTGGGCTGCTACCCAGCTATGATGACCACTGAAGAACTGCTTCCTCCAACAAACACGCCTCTTCACAAGGGCGCCGAAGATGATGACCGAAGACTGGAACCAAATTCACACGAAGGGTGAAAAGTCGTCTTGATCTTGCAATCCTTTCTTCTAACGGCCGTTTTCAAATTTCGAAAAAAAACCCGTTTGTCACTCCCAGTAACTGATCATTTACTTGTCGAAGGACCATGAAAAGAAATGGGTAATATCCTCCAGGTGGTACGAAGACTAAAACACGGTAACTTCTTAATAGTGGACTGTATTCTAAGAATGTAAGGTGTAACAAACGGTCAACTATATTTGAACCGGCGAGAAAAAGGAATTTAGACAATGTATGTCGTCGCTCGGATGAAGACGCAGTGCCGAGCCGTCCGGTGCGCGCCCGCTGCTCGGGGGTCCCCTCCGCGACCGCAGCTTCCCCGCGGTCGCCCAGCGTGGCGTGATATTCTCGACAGAAAGTGTTCATATAATAACTAAACTTATAGACCCGACGGAGCATAATTATGTCATGTCGGAGAGAGGAAAATATTAAAGTTTATAGAATAAATCTAAATTGTTGTTTGACATTTTCATTCCAAATTATTTCAGTTAACATTAAGTAATAGCAATAATACATTTTCTAAACCAAAAAGGAGATAATTATGAGTACGAAATTACTTCTTGTCAACAACAATAATTCGAAAAGAGCTCACACCGGCCGTGCCTATTTAAAAAATCATCTCGCAAACTAGTTAGCATAACACGCGCCTGTGTGAGTGACAAACTTCTATACATCATTATATTAACACAAACACTACTAAAATATGTTTCGTGCATTCTATTGGTCAAGCTTTGAGCCTTGCTACGCGATTATCGCCTTAATAGTTTCTGTCAGTTCTACGACTAGTTATGGCTAGTTAACAGATCAATACTTATCAACGTTTCAGAAGTTTAACCGTTGCGAAGAGGGAGGCGGCGCACGTGAGGGAGAGGCAGCATATGCGCCCTCGCGACCCTAGCCGCCGCAGGATACGGAGACGCCCTTGGCGTCGGGAATCCCAGGCCGATTTCCGGCCACCGTAGGCATGAGCTTGCGGACGGCGAGTAATGGGTAGCTCGCTGTCCGGTAAGGACCAAGCCCAAGTCGACGGCGCGTTGTGTTCCACGAGCGCCTCAAAGAGATGTCAGCACAAACGTGATGGGGCCCGCAAGGGCCGATGCCTGCCAGGGGTGCGGGTTTGTTCGAAAGAGATACCACAGCCCCTGGCATACGGGCTACTGAAGGAACACGGGTGGGTTTTAGTCAGTAAAAGTCTGACACGCCCTCCTGCTCCACCCAGAGCGGGAGAAGTTATTTGATGATTTCCCACCCAAAAAAAAAACCGTAGTTAGTTTTGACGTAAATATCATTTAAACTTTAAGACTCATTCAACTGTTGAAAGATAAAGTTGATCTATGGAATATTCAAGCCCTTCAATGTCAAACCATGGAGGATAGGGACAGAGATGATTATTGTAATAGAATGTTTCAAGTTACGTACGTTAATATATTGGACTGCGATGACATCTACAAGGATTATTTTCAACAAATAGTAAAACTGTATTCATAAGCCGTTTGCCTTTCATCATCATCATCATTTCAGCCTAAAGACGTCCATTGCTGGACATAGGCCTCCCCCAGGCTCCTCCACTTCGACCAGTCTTGTGCTTCCCATATCTAGCGGATACCCGCGGGCGTCACAACGTCATCGGTCCACCTCCCTCCGTTTGCCTTTAATTAAATATCATACTATGCCAGCTTTGATAAATAAATCGTACTGAAAGTAAAACGTATTATTTTTCAGATCATGTTTCAAACCATACAGTTAGTATTTGAAACTAACTTAGGCTTTCAGACACTTCTTGAGCTTTTTAAAGTAGCTGTATTAGATGGAAACTATTATGTTAGTATTTTATACAATTTGATTATAATTATATACCGGATGCTAGTCTAACTGATATTCTAATTGATATTTTACATAACGCAATTTCATATCTGACTTCAACACCGCACTTATCAGATTTTCGGACTTCTAAATACCCGGAACAACTGAGTCTTAAAAACGTAACATACGAACTAATAAATTGCATGTGTGTAATTTTAGTGCCAGTTACCATTCAAAAAGCTTCTCTCATGTTGAAATGCTAGTTGGTATCTTTGTTTTTGCAGGACGTGACATTGATAAGCGAACTGTGGTTAATCTTTTGGATAACAAAATCACTGACACAGCAAATCGCATTGAACCTTAACTGTGAAATGTTCTATACATCTTGCAATATATTATATGTCCACTCACTGAAGCAATGTTCAAATTGGCTAAAGTTAAAAACTTTTTTATTTAAAATAATATTCATGGAGTGTCTTGCCCGTTCTTTACCATAGAAATCGACTACGCTTTGCATTGACAGCTTAGTTTAAACTTTCCAACTGACCGACTTGACAGTTCAAAACTGCCTGTAAATAGTTTAATTGAAATACATGCTTTAAGTTTGAGATTGGTTTACAAAAACAGATTTTTGGAAATATTGGAGATACGGAGAAGAGGTTATTTAAGAATGTTAAATGTTTACATCGTGCTAGATTTGACAAATTGGATGCCTGTCGGATCTTCTGCGTTGATGCTACTTCACCGTTTGGAGTGATAAGAGCTACTTGCTTACTACACTTTTGTGTTGCTGCAGTTTGCAATTCTGTAATTCTAATAGTCTAGAATAGTTTAGATATACGATAATGAAATATTGTACGATTTTTTTATTCCAAAGTACACTTTAGAATCGTTGCTGTATGAAGATGAATGAATTTAGAAAGATGAGTCTAAACTGCTGAAAGGATATTTTGGAACTTTAATGACGTTGACAGGGATGCGCTATTGGTAAAAAATTTTGCAATGGTTTTCAAACTCAAACTCAAAGCATTTATTTCAAATAAACCAATTACAGGCACTTTTGAATTGTCAAGGTCGGTGAGTTAGAAAGATGAAGCTAGTTGCCCATTCCAAAGCGTAGGTACCTATGGAGAAGAACGGGCAAGAAACTCCATGGACACTCTTTTATAATCATGATTTTGTTACAAAAAGTTGGTTACATCATTTTGTTAGTGAAATGTCAGTTGAAATAATTATATTCAAAAAAAATCAAAATCAAAAGTCATTTATTCAAATTAGGCTGAGAATCAGCACTTTTCGAACGTCAAAATACATAAGACAGTCCCCCAAAAATGCCCACCCTTCGACACTTCCTAGTGCTTTAGCTGGGAAGAAGAAGTGGCGCAACAAACTCCCCAGCAGCACAGCTGTCTGTTTAGTCGGATGGACTTGATTCTATACATACATAGGCAAAGTAATAAACAATAACGCATATTACCTAAAATAAAAGTTTCCTGGTATAAAGGGCTCTATATGTCAATAACTAATGACTTACTAGATAGATGATAAAAAACACTTGGTCAATAAAGTTTAAAAAAAAAAAAAGTATTTAACTAAATAAATATATGAACCCATATAACCTGTCACTAGGTACGCTAATTCTGGAGAAAGAACATAAACATTGTCTTGTGTTAATCACAGCGACCAACTATTCTTGTCATTTAAATAGTCGTTAATGGAATAGTAAGCCTTTAAACAAAGGATGGATTTTACTTGAACTTTAAACGCATCAAAAGGCAAATCTAGCAAAGAAGTGGGAAGCTTGTTATAAAAAGTTATACCAAGCCCAACAAATGAGTTATGAACCTTATGAAGCCGGTGAAAGGGAGCACGTAGTTTGTCCTTGTTTCTAGTGTTAACGGTATGAATATCACTGTTTTTAGTGTACAAGTGTATATGTTGCCTAATAAATAAGATGTTAGCTAATATGAATTCAAAAACAATATGGCAGCATTAGCGTCTGATTTTATACCCGTGTAGCTGCACATATGTGACCTGATCTACATGCAGTTTGTTTGCGTCCATCTAGAATATCTATCTATCTCTATCTATCTCTATCTATCTTTATTAACCAAGAAAAGAGCAGGTTCTCAAGTCAACGAGTACTTTTTAAATGAATAATCACGCGTAAGTTTTACAGTCTCCCGATTTTAATCATCCTTCCTTCTTTGGCAAATCTATTCTTCGAAATTGGTTCCAATTAAAATTTACCACTCCTAAGTGTACAATAAATATGGGTTGATTGATTTTACACCTACTGAATTTTCACTTGTGAACCGATTAAGCACAATTCAATTTAGTTATTACTAACACATAATAGTACGTTCCAATTACACAAATAACATTATTTTAAACGAAGAAAGTATCACTGTGACTTTAAGTGTCACCGTGTAACACCGTGTGACATTTAACTACCTACTCAGCATGGCGAACCTCAGTAAATATTTTGCA
This sequence comes from Polymixis flavicincta, assembly GCA_949987655.1. Classification (NCBI taxonomy): domain Eukaryota; kingdom Metazoa; phylum Arthropoda; class Insecta; order Lepidoptera; family Noctuidae; genus Polymixis; species Polymixis flavicincta. Next base: position 21,636,929 of record OX465188.1, on the reverse strand, counting down.
GCGTGCTCTTGATTTTGATCTTGAGTCCTTAATGAAATATGACTTATGAACTTTACATTTCTGTTATCACGTCTGATCACGTGATAAAACAAACGACGACCATTTATATAAATTAATTGGTTCTTAAAACATTTTATACATTACTTACATACTTAATGTAAACGGCAGTTCTATGCTTAGTATTCTGCTAAGTGCTCGCGGGACTGTAAAAGTTAAATAGACATGAAGACAAGATTCAGAATAAATCGTATTACCGACAATTATTTGGACAGGAGTTTCCAAAACATGCTCCTTCCTTTTCGGTGTTTTCAGCACATGCTGTTCCTGTCAAGGTTCTCCATTGAGAATAATTGCATAAGGCCTCATTGTTCCACTTATTATATCGTGTCGCTCATTGGTACTCTTGGATTCGTCATTTTTCACATTGCAAATATCTTGGCAGAGGAATTTTCCGAGGCGTTCAATCCATTCCTTGTCGTACTCATGAAGCTTAATGTCGTCTTGTTGGTGATTCTTTTCGTTTCATTTTATATAATTAACGTTATACAAAGGGAGGACCACGTCCAAATAATTTTGAAGATTCAAAGAGCTTTTAGATTAATCTATTATAAAAATTGCAAGAAGGCTGTCCTTAGGAACTGGTTCGGAATTTTTCGTCATTTTGTTTTTTATATCGCTAGTGTGTCACTAGTTCGCAGCTTAAATCTAGCAGTATATTTGTTTACATTGATTTATTTTGACGTCAATGTAACTTATGGTTTTACTTTAATCGCTTCGATAAGAGATGGAATGATTTCATGGATCTCTGAGGTCGAGTACTATAGTAAACATTGTTTGGAGCTAGAAGAAAATAAATATTATAATGATAGATCAAAAAAGCTTTTCCAGGCTTACATCAATTTAATGGAAGCGTTTGATATTTTTAAGAAAATATTTAAGTTTACGGTAAGTGACATAACGTGGTGTATTTAATTTTTTTTCTAATTGTGATCGTTTTTACGTTTTATTTCAAGCATTACATTTATTTTCAGGTTTTATTTCAAGTATCCGACACATTTGTCCATAGTTTACTGTATTTCCAAACAATTATAGAAATAGAAAAATCACCTGTAAAACCCAACAGCGAGGTAAGTATAATAATACTATTATTGACTACTTTATGTTGGTGCGCCCTGCGGTTGCACTCGCATTGGTCTCAATCCCGTGCTAATATCAGAATCAAAATTACCCTATATCCTATTCTAGATCATCGTGTAGACCATTACCTGGATCAGGATATGGGGCTGATAGATTTTGATCCAATTAGTAATTTTTGCGTGAAAGTGCTGCAAACACAAAATATATTTTATTTTCTCTTATAATATTAGTATTGAGTACTCAGGATCTAAGCTAATTGCCAACATTTTATTAAAACGGTTTTAGGACCTGCATGTAGATTAGAAAATTCGAATTCTGGGCTAGCCTGTCACGAATGCGGATAGACGATTACATGTAGTGCCTGTAGCCATATTAATATTGTGAAAAAAAAGTGGCAACACTGCCAAATTAATTTTAAAAACGTATCAAAAATTTGACATGTCACTCACATGTCAAATTTTTGATACGTTTTTAAAATTAATTTTAATTAGTAATTAAGCGAAATTACGGTGTAATTTTATGTGTAAATGTGAAATAATTGCATAAATACTCAAGCTTATTGTTTTCCTGCAAATATTTAAAGTAAATCACAATATTTGTTTTTTCACGTTTGAACTGCGGATGCTAACGGGAGTATTTTATTTGCACACAATCGCCTCTGCAATTCTATGTTATTGAGTTTTTACAGTTAAATTGTAGTAAATAACATTGCGTGCTTTCCCATATTTTACAAATAGACAAAACAATCTAATGCTCAATAAGCATATGCCGTGTAGTGCCGGACGTAAAAGAATAGCACCATCCCATTTCTTCCATTGGGTGTCATAGAAGGCGACTAAGGGACTTACTAGAGAATGGGCAGCAGCGTTCTCTGATGTGCATTTGACCACCATACTGCGATCGCCAACCCGCCTGCCAAGCGTGGCGATTATGGAAATGCAGACTATAGCATATGCACTTCTTAGTTAGTAATTACAGTGACAAGCTTGTATTTTTTGACACCAACAGTTTTGAGGAAACTTTAAACTCGACTAGGGATACTTTGTATCTACCTGTTAGTTATAGACGCATAATAGCAAGGCTATTAGCTTTTTATATAAAATCAGACATAAATAGTATATCGAACACTTGTGTTATTAACACCACATCGGTGGTGAACCTGAATTAATGTACATAGCTTCTTCCATAAGTTTGTATACAAATTGTACGAAGGAGGTTCCATGTCCCTCACTCACAATGAGCTCAATGCCTGGTGACGTTATTGAAGTCTTGGGGTTTACTCCGGATAATATTTTAAACTAGTTTGTAAGACAACAAAAGGTACCACTGTTTGTCTCTGCATCACCCAAAGATCGACTGGTAGAAAATGCCTATGGCATTAAGTCCGCCTCTGTACATGTACGTGTGCTTAAAGTATTAAATAAATAATAAATACCAGTAAAAATATACTTTTACCTAAGAACAACAAGGTATGATCTTTTTCTAAAATAATTAATTATCAAAAACTTTTTCCAAAAAATAAACCACCGACTTCCGGAAAAACACTACAAAGTGAAAAATAACTTTAATTTCGGAAGGCGGTGGCAAGAAATCAATAAAATACTTAGCCAAAGTCACCGACTTCCGAAATTAAAGTTTTGTGGAATATGTTTTTATTTTTCAATTTTTAGTCATAGTATCATCTGCCTAGCCTTTTCCCAACTATGTTGGGGTCGGCTTCCAGTCTAACCGGATTCAGCTGAATACCAGTATTTTACATGGAGCGAATGCCTATCTGACCTCCACAACCCAGTTATTGGGTAATACGATACCCCTTGGTAAGACTGGTTGTCAGTGTTTCGGGCTTCTGACGACCCGTAACGACTGTCAAAGATTTACAAATGACAGCCGGGACCAACGGCTTAACGTGCTTTCCGAGGCACAGAGGGGTCTTGGTATGTAAAGATGGTCACCCATCCACGGACCAACCGCGGCAAGCGTAGCTTAACCAACAAAAAAAAATTGTTTGAGAAATGGTCCACAACTGGGGGAGAAATCGATGAACATACAAAAAAAAATTCATACAGTCGAATTACCTCCTCCTTTTTTGGAAGTTGGTTCAAAAGGAGATCAACAGAAATTACAATTTTACAATTTACAATTTATTTAATAAAAACGTATACAAAAACAGTACATTTAGCCAACAGTAGTAATTATAGTGCCTAAAAATAAACTATTTCTAAAATTTATATTTTACAAGTGCAAGTGATAATGTTCCGGAATTAGAAAGCTAGGTTGCGACTCGCCCGATCTAGGTTTATTGAAACCTGTGTTTCGGGCCATCACTTTACATTTCAATTAAATTGGGTCAAGATCATTTAAAATTAAGTTTATATAAAAATAATCTATTATCAACTATGAGATAAAGCACATTGGTAATTAAACATTAATACCTATAACTAAGCCAATGTAAATACTACAAAAGTAAATACTTACGAGGGAATAATTAATTATTGTCATGACATAATTTCTAGAAGTTTTTCTGTGTCTGTGTAATTGAGTAACGCTAAGTATTCTGATAACACAGCACTACATTTTTAATAGCTCAAACGATATATGTTCATTTATTTGTTAAGTCTATTATACAGAAAAGGACCTAAAAACACATACAATCGATTAACAAACGCATGTCTAGTTTGAGGCTTTATGCAAACTAAATCCTTCCTTCTCTTGTCGGAAGGTACTGGGTCAAAAGGAAGTGCAGTGTGCTGGTGAAGTACGATGCTTAGAATGAATAATTGCCGAACTGTTAGAACATTACATGCAATGTAGAGAAATCCTTGAACATTGTTTTATTTTTACTGAATTTTGGCTAAACGATTACCAAATGCTAATTAATTTTACCAACTTTAGCGTGGGCAATTGTTTTAACCGTAAATCTACGCAGCGTGGAGGTTCTATAATATAGAAAAAAAAAAACTAAGTAACGTAATGACATAGTTCGTTTATCAGCGGGATATTGTATCGAACTGTCCTATGTTGACAGTGTGCATGTACAGACAGTTAGCAGAACTTCGTTTGCTGAGTCAATAATGGAAGATGTCATAGCGAAACTTGCATCCAGTAATAAAGCCGCAATTATCTGTGGTGATTTTAATATCAATATTTAGGAACATAATTCAAGTAGCAGTAGAATACTAAGCCTTTTTAAATCGTTCAATTTATCGAATGTTTTTACAGAACTGACTAGAGGAACTCCAACTTTTACTACGTGTATCGATATATTTTTCTGCGATTCTGATTAGGTAGAGAAATAATTAGTTCAACCAGGTTTTAGACTGGCTAAAGTAGACTCATCCTTCATGGGGTACTGTTTAAAATGTTACAAAAAAATACCTCCCCACATACTCCAACTAAATGTAACGAAATTTTAATCTTGTATAAAACGCAAACTATGCAGCCATCCATATTATAAGTTAGGGAATAAATCGCTGACAAAAGTGCTTAGCTAAGCGCTGCTTGTCCTTCTCCACAAGGTATCTTAAACTAAATTGAATAGCATTTGCAAACATTGTTGGAGCTGCTGAAGACTGTAAAAGCTAGATGTCTTTGCACTGTATAAATTCAATCTTTTAGTACCTATTGTATAGTTGCATAGCGTATGTGTGAGCACTATTTACGTACATACATCTTTCATTGACTTGAATGTGTCCTGGCAGCTGAGAGTATGTCATGCTCACTCAAATGTCTCGCTGTTGGTGGCGTGTGTGTTGGATCATTAAGTTCCTTCAAAATGGTTGAGCTGAATGGCGCTGATCCATACGTCATGTTCGTGAACGGGCGCCGCTAGTAGGGACTGGTCATCCCTTAGCTCCCACGACTTATTTTAATTTCTGAATTGTTATTTTATTTTTGTTTTTATTACGGACGCCTTTAATATGCACGTCTTTTTACTCGTTCTCACATGGATAATTTCAAAATAATGATGTAAACTTTTTGTAACAATTTTATGATTTTAAAAGAGTGTCCATGGAGTTTCATGCCCGTTCTTCCCCATAGGTAGGGCTTTGAGTTTGAGTTTTATGTCATCATTTTTTTTATGGTCACACAGAGATCCGTGGAGCTTAAAGCTAAGGATAAAAGTATGTATATTGGTCTTTTTTTCATTTCAGTAACATATTGGCCAAAATTTTAGATTTTTGGTCATTTCATTTATTTACAAGTTTTTGGCCACAACTGTGTCATATATCCCCCCCGAGTGGATTACTGCATTGTCGTTGCGGGGGGACTCAGTAGCCGTGGTCTCCCAGCCACGGTGAAGCGAAGAGGAACCCAAAGGTGGGGTCGCTCGTCAGGGCTTTTGCCTTCAAGCCGATGACGTAGCGGCCAAAAAGTAGGTTGCGGTGAGGTGCACCGCAACTGAGATGGGCCGCGATGTCGAATGGGAGGCATCGCGGCTGAGGGTTACGGGCTGTGGTAGAGGAGGAGTGGCGGTGCTTCTGAGCAGCGCTCTTCCCTTCCGTGGCTTGGACGGGGCCCCCACCGTTTGATGGCGGACGCGGAGGGGCCGCAGGGGAAGAGGAGTGTCGGTATAGCGTTGGCCGCTCTCCCTATCCCCTGCGGCTGAAAAGTTTTGGGCGGGACGGCGCGTTGAGTTCCACGCGCGCCGTCAGAGATGTTAGCAACAACTGGTGGGGTCCGCAAGGGCCATGCCTGCCAGGGGTGCGGGTTGTTCGAAAGAGACACCGTCGCCCCTGGCACACAGGCAACTCTGAGGGAACACGGGTGGGTTTTAGTCAGTAAAAGTCTGACACGCCCTCCTGCTCTCTACCCAGAGTGGGATTGGAGAAGTCATTTGATGATTTCCCAACCCCTAAAAAAAACAAAACTGTGTCACATATAATTTACGCTGCTTTAATTTTCAGCACTTTTCAGTCAGTTATGAATTGGTAATCATCCTTTGGGCGATAAAGAATGTTACTTTCGTCTCTATATTCAATACTTACTGTGAGTTCTTCTACATAACTGTATCTGATGCAGACACTGCTTGCAGTAGGGTGCTGAGGAGTTTGCAAAGTACGGGTAAGACATTACAATCTTGAGTTTAGTTACTATGTTTTTTTGGTAAATTGGCGTGTGCTAATTTTTGTGTTGTGTTTTGTGTTTATTAATGTTAATAACTTACCTATTATTGTATGGAATCAAGTTCTTGTAACTTAACAGACAGCTGTGCTGCTAAGGAGTATGTGGCCAGCTTCTTTTTCTAGCTAAACTACTAGGAAGTGGTGAAGGGCGGGCGTTTTGAGAGACTGTCTTATGTAATTTTAACGTAAAAGTGATGACGCTCGGTCTAGTTTGAATATATGACTTTTGATTTGGTTTTGAATTGGTAATAGAGACGATTATGGCAAAACCACATTTTTGGGGGAGGCCTATGTCCAGCAGTGGACGACTTCCGGCTAAAATAATGATGATGATGAATAGAGAACATCAGGGCAAGGAAATAAATAGGTGGAGAAGGACAATTCCATTCATCGATTAAAAAGAGCATAAATATGCGCAGCATATATTTGTATTGATCGTTCGAAAAGTATGAGATGAACGTGTATACCAACCCTCATCACGCACGAAAGAGAATTTGTAAAACATTAATTTTCCATTAAGATTTCATTTTAAAATTTGTCTACGTTTTCCACCAATTGCTTTTGATATCAATTTGTTTGAATATCATTATTAAATGGTAATTAATCAATATTGAAGAAGGTCAAGGTTATAAATTATGGCTAAACAACTTTTAGCCTGTACTGGCTGACTCGTAGTGTAACAGTTTTTTTTTCTACTATTGCAGTGGGGGCTAAGAGGCTTTGTAAAAACGTGCAGCGGCTGAACCGTGCGGCGTTTCACAAGATGACCGCTTGTCGGATGTTCACAGTTGACGGACGTCTACCTGAGAAGTTTAATAGTCTTATGTTAGAGTACACTGTTGTGATACTACAGTTTGCTATGCTGAAATGGTTAAAAGAAAATAATTAATTAATTAAATAACTCAAAAAGATTTTAATTTAAATTATCATCCCGCCTGTATTCACTAAATGATAAATCAGAGGTGCAACTATGTATGCACACACATTACGCCGGTCCAATGTAACGGCGTGAGCTTATTGCCATCAATCGGGAACAAATCCAAACCCTGGTCTGCTGCTGAGAAAGTCCAGATAGAAAAACCCAATAATACTGCCCAATTATGTTTGATAACTCCTTTATTAGGTTATATAAAGAGTATTGCCACCTAGTCGGATAACAAAATAGAAACTAACTTTATAGAAGACTAGCTTTTATTTACCATCGGCTTCACCCGCGTGGTGGTCGAAAATTGTCCCACGGGAACGTACAATCGGGATTAAAACTATGTGTTTTCACAGTATTATGTCCTATAGCGTTCTGCTGTGGGGATCCTCAGCAGACGTAGATTCAATTTTCATTTTCCAAAAGAGGGCAATCCGCGCAATCTATAAAATGGGGCCTCGCGAGTCTCATGGAAACAAATTCAGCGAAATTGATTTACTAACTCTGCTTTCTCTTTATATCCTAGAAAATATCTTGTATGTTCGCAAAAACTTAGACCTTTTCAAAAAAAAAAGATGCGATTTTCATAATATGAATACACGTAGTAAAGATGAAATTGTGGTACCAAAATTTAGATTAACTAAAACTAGCAAGTCACTTCTAATTAACAGTATCCGGTTCTACAGGTTAGGTTACAGAACTTAGCGATGGAAAGTTTAAAACTCACATCAAACGTGTCCTTATCAAAAAAGCATATTATAAGATAAAAATATACTACGTTGAAGCCAGAGAAGTTTGACATTTATTCCTTCTGCACATGTGGCTTCCCAGCAGGCCTAGACAAAACACATTTCTGTTAGCGTTCACGCCAAATGCTACGCCTAAATGTATGGGAAAGACATTACATGCGGAAAGGTTACGTCGTGTCCTTGCCGCAGGCAATGTAATTCCCATACATTTTAGTGTAGCGTTTTGCATGAACGCTAGCGGAAATGTATTTTGTCTCTAGATCCTGGTACCTCATTAACAGCATAACTATGTGAATGTCTATTAACTGCTCCCAAATTACAATGTTCAAGTCAAGTCAAGTCAAAGCATTTATTTCAATTAGGCACTTAAAAGGCACTTTTGAACGTCAACATTTACATTTAAACGGAATTGATTCTAGTCGCCCATTCCAAAATGTAGTTTCGTATGGAGAAGAACGGGCAAGAAACTCCACCGTTACTCTTTTAAAATGTTTTACAAACAATTTATCATAGTACATTCATTATATAATTATATGTGAAAACGATGCACCCAGAATAAAATTACTATACCAAAAAAGGTAACAAAATGCAACTGAAGCAATAAAGATAAATTAATTCTAAGATAGATACATGGTGCCTACATATTTACAAATATTGCAAGAGTAAATATACGATTTTCCTAGAATATTCACAAGAAATAAGTCAGTGTGTGAGTGTAAATCAATGTCATAAATATAATTATTTATATAATTCAATTAGCAACCAGTTTGATTTTGTCTAGACTTTAGATTATCCTATGGAGCAGGACCAGCATGTTTCCAAGCATTCTTATCTTGGATATAATCCTCTAATTTATAATACGCTTGTTTACAAAGTGTACTTTTGATATGAGTTTTAAATTTCCTTTCATTTAATTGTAATATATCACAAGGTATTTTGTTATAGCATTTAACACAGTACCCCATAAAAGATGAATGTACTTTAGCTAATCTGAAAAACGGTTGATCTATTTTGTCTTTGTTTCTAGTATTGAAATTATGTTTATCACTTATTTTATTAATAAAAATTAAATTTAAAATTTATAAAACCCCCGACCCAAACAAAAACTCTAAAAAGTCAAAAATAATATTTATAGGCCTTTTAATTTGAACGTAATATTTTAATCAGGGCATTGTCAAGTCGGGGGACGGTCAATGAAAACGCCAAACAGAGGCCTAGCCGTCCCCCGACTTGACAATGCCCTGATTAAAATAATTAAAAAGTTTTCTATAATCTATCCATTGAGACCTTTTCAATGAACCCAAACACGATACTTCTGCTGTTTGTTGGTGAATAACTTGGGTTTCCTGGAAATTCCAGGTGTTGCTCCAGCATCATTTCAAGGTTTTATTTTCGTCTAATATCATTGAAGTAATAGAATCCCAAATTTTTAGTTGATTAGACCCATGGAAGAGGCTAAAATCCCTTTTTCAACCAGAAAAGAGCTGATAATCTTCAAACGGCTGAACCGATTTTGATGAAACATGTCTAAGAACACTCCCGACTAATACACCTTTCAAACAAAAAAAAAACTAAATCAAAATCGGTTCATCCGTTCGCGAGCTACGTTGCCTCAGACAGACACACACACACACACACACACAGACACGTCAAACTTATAACACCCCGTCGTTTTTGCGTCGGGGGTTAAAAATGTTCTTTTTTATTCTTAATATTTTTACAATGCTGACATATTCTCGTCATTTTTTGACAGTGTAGGGACACAATTTATGTACAAGCTTAGGACTTTCGTGGGTAGTGGTGAAGGCTTGCTTTTGTTTGTGTTAAGAATTTTTTAGTTTTAAGTGAATTTTACAAGTGTGAGCTTCAATCGTAACTATTCTTTGTATTTGTGTAATCCTAATTTTAGTTTGAATCCTGTTTTAATTGCGTTAAACATTTTACCCGGTATCCATCCATAATGGATACCAAAAATCCCCCTGACCCCCCGATCTATTTGATTATACCCCGGTTTTAACGGTCTCGCTCCCCGACGAAAATGTAAACAATGTAATGGACTCCAAATCGGCTAGTAGAAAAAGATTAGCCACTTCTCCAACTACTATAGTTAACCCTCCAAAGCTAATGAAAAAAGAAATTGGAAGACAATCTTATACTCTAAATGACAACCCACCCTACGTTGTTCATGTTTCTTAGAATGATGGCCAGACCCCAGGTACTGTTCTGCACCCAGTTATGTTTGGAATGTTTTTAACAAAATATAATTACAGTCACATTCTACTAGGTAGTGTAAAACGTCTTGGAAGAAACCGGGTGTCAGTTGAGTTTAAGTCTCACCAGGATGCAAACAGCTTCTTGGTTAGTAAAACTTTAATCCAAAATAACTTTGTTGCAACAATCCCACAATTTAATATAACACGTTTGGGTCTAGTTAGAGATGTACCAACTGAATGGACAGAAGATGAGGTCATTGACAATATCAAGGTTCCTGCTGGATGTGGCCCTGTTATAAAAGCGAGGAGAATGAGCCGAAAGGTGACGTCTCTGGGTATTACAGAGTGGAAACCCACTCAAACAGTAGTTCTGACATTCAATGGGCAAGTCCTTCCTAAGCGGGTTTATTGTTTTTTAACCGACTTCAAAAAGAAGGAGGTTATCAATTCGACATGTTTATATTTTTTTTTTTTTTTTTTTTATGTATGTTCGGGCATAACTCCGTCGTAGATGGACGGATTTACAAAATTATTTTTGTTCGAAAGGGGTTTATTCCGAAATGGTCCCATATAAATTTCATATAGATCTGATGATGCGTTTCGGAGACAGACAACGGAACTCTTCAAAACATTACAGCAAATCAACCGCGAATGCTGCTATCGCATAAATATGCATTGTTTTGACCCAAAGGATGAAGAAATTTCGAATTGGTGTGGGGTAGGTAACTAAAAAGTGAAAAATAAAAACTTTTTTCAAAAAAATAACAACCGACTTCCAAAAAAACACTACAAAGTGCAAAATAACTTTAATTTCGGAAGTCGGTGACTTTGGAGGTGTAGGTATTTTAATTCTTTGTCACCGCCTTCCGAAATTAAAGTTATTTTGCACTTTGTAGTGTTTTTTTGGAAGTCGGTTGTTATTTTTAATTATGGTAGAGAGTAGAGATATGTATTATTAATTATGGTAGTGCCACACGTAGGTCTGGATTAGGGCAAAGTTATAGTTGCGTCGATCTGACATTTTGCTCATCTGGCATAGCCAGCCTTTTTATTTGGAATCGTTTGAATATGACCTATGGTAGCGATCACTATCCCATCACAGTTGAAGTTCCCTCTAAATCCCTTCACGAAAAAACCTCCCCTCCCTTACTAAAGTACCAGCTTAACTCTGTAGACTGGGATCTTTATTCAAAAATGTTAGACCTACGTATCTCCTCCCTCCCAACCATCAATGCTGAGAAAGCTCAAGAATGTTTTGAAACTTTTTCTAACACCATATCCGCTACAGCTGATGACTGTTTCCCTGCAAAAAAGTCACCTACAGGCAAAATCCGATCTCCGCCTTGGTGGGATAGAGAATGCACTACCATGATCAGGGCCAGGAATGAGGCAGAAGAGACTTTTAACCATGAAATGAACCTGGAAAATTTTCTCGCTTTCTATAAAATATTGGCCAATAAGTCCAGGAAATTAAACAGAAAAAAGAAAAGAGCAGGCTGGGTATCATTTTGTAGTTCCTTGAGTCCATCCACCCCAGCGTCGGTGGTGTGGCAGAGAGTGAAAAGTTTTAGAAACAGTTTAATACCAACCACCACGAAAGTCATATCGGAAGATTTGTTCAGATTTGATCAGTTTTTCACTAAAGTCGCCCCAGTCTATTTCCCTGATATAGACGAAATAAATTTTGTAGGCTCGGTAACTTGAAATGATCCTCTTGATAAGCCATTTTCCCTTAACGAACTTAAAACGGTGCTTGCCTCTGTTAAGGACTCTGCACCTGGTGCTGATGGATTCCCTTACTCTTTTATTGCAAAAGCAGGTGTAAAATGCCACCAATATTAGCTGGACTTGGTTAATTTTTGTTTTATTTCTGGTTTTATTCCTCCAGCTTGGAAGGTGGTTATTCCTCTGTTGAAACCGGGCAAAGATCCTAGTGATCATTGCTCTTATCGACCAATTGCTTTATCGTCTATCCTTATTAAACTTCTTGAACATCTTATTAAAAACCGGCTAGATTGAGAATGGAAGGCTGCTCCCAACGACTCAATTCGGCTTTAGGTAAGGTCTGGGTACAACTGATAGTGTGGGTATCCTCACATCAGAGATCCGACTGGCCCTTAGTAGAGATGAGTCTGTGGTAGCCGCTTTTCTAGACATTTCAGCTGCCCATGATTCTGCCCTCCTCCCAGTTCTCAGCCAAAAGCTACATGGGCTGAGAATACCGGCTAGGATTATTCAGATCATCAGCACTATTCTTTCAAGCCGCACTCTTCAGCTGCGGATGCCAGGGGAAAACCCTGAGCAGAGGGTGACTTGGCGAGGCTTACCTCAAGGATCCGTAATTATTCCCATACCTACTGTATAATATTTACACTTGAGACCTCCCTTCATGCTTAAATTATAATTGTAAAACCCTTCAATATGCGGACGATATTGCACTTTTGGTCTCTGGCAGTTCCATAGAGGATGCCGCTCTATATTTGAATGTCTCTTTATCTTCATTAAACCAGTGGCTAGTCGATCACGGGTTATCTTTGAGCGCTCCTAAGAGCACAGCCGTTATTTTTACTCGCAGACGTCTAGATATAAACATAGATGGTCAAGCTATCCCGATCAAGGAAAAGGCCAGGTTTCTGGGAGTTACCCTAGACTCCAAAATATCGGGTGTGGATCACATTAACAATGTAGTGAAAAGATGTGAGCGCTCAGTATCAGTCCTAAAGGCCCTATCTGGAGTCTGGTGGGGAGCTCACCCATTCACTCTAAAATTAGTATACAATGCTCTGGTCAGAAGTACTATACCAAAAAAGGTAACAAAATGCAACTGAAGCAATAAAGATAAATTAATTCTAAGATAGATACATGGTGCCCACATATTTACAAATATTGTAAGAGTAAATATACAATTTTCCTAGAATATTCACAAGAAATAAGTCAGTGTGTGAGTGTAAATCAATGTCATAAATATAATTATTTATATAATTCAATTAGCAACCAGTTTGATTTTGTCTAGACTAGATTGTCCTATGGAGCAGGACCAGCATGTTTCCAAGCATTCTTATCTTGGATATAATCCTCTAATTTATAATACGCTTGTTTACAAAGTGTACTTTTAATATGAGTTTTAAATTTCCTTTCATTTAATTGCAAAATATCACAAGGTATTTTGTTATAGCATTTAACACAGTACCCCATAAAAGATGAATGTAAGTACTTTAGCTAATCTGAAAAACTAAAAAAATCACTTATTTTATTAAAAATGTTCTTTTTTATTCTTTATATTTTTACAATGGTGTCATATTCTCGTAATTTTTTGACAGTGTAGGGACACAATTTATGTACAAGCTTACTCAGCGAATATATAATTGATGACGCACGGCTGCGCCCGTGACACAGAGAAGTTCAGTCGCAAATAAACCGCAGTCGTAATTGGTCGTTTCTATTAAACCTGCACCCTCGATACAAGTGAACAGAACACATATACATCAGACATTACAGAAGTAGTAATATAAAGTTATAATATCTAAAACAGTACCTATACATCACTTTTAATATCGACTAAATAGGTATCGTTTAAATAGGTTAATTGTATTTATGTTGATTATTTTACATATTGTGAATGAGAGAACGTTGTAGGCCTTATCGACCATCGGTACATCGAGGTGATGAAGTGTCTGTATGAAAACGCCACTATGTCAGTGCGACTCCAGGACCAGACTTCGAAACCTATCCTTCTGCAGCGAGGTGCGCGACAGGGAGATGTTATCTCTTCGAAACTGTTCACCGCTGCACTGGAGGATGTCTTCAAGGTTCTGGCCTGGAAAGGGGCTGGCATCAACATCAATGGCGAGTACATCACTCACCTTCGGTTTGCCGATGATACAGTCTTCATGGCTGAGACCATGGAGGACCTCAGTACAATGTTCGATGACCTCAGTAGAGCTTCCAAAAGAGTGGATCTTAAAATGAACATGGACAAGACAAAGGTCGTGTCGAATGCCCATGTCACACCCACTCCCATGACGATCGGAGGCGCTACACTCGAAGTTGTGGACGAGTACGTTTACCTAGGACAAACTGTCCAGTTAGGTAAGTCCATCTTCGAGAAAGAGGTCAATCGTCGGATCCGACTCGGCTGGGCAGCGTTCGGGAGGCTTCGCAATATGTTATCGTCCCAAATACCACAGTGTCTCAAGACGAAAGTCTTTGAACAGTATGTGTTGCCAGTGATGACCTATGGTACAGAGACGTGGTCGCTCACAATGGGCCTTATCAGAAGGCTTAAAGTCACCCAAAGGGCAATGGAGAGGGCTATGCTCGGAATTTCCCTACGCGATCGAATCAGAAATGAAGAGATCCGCAGGAGAACCAAGGCAACCGACATAGCCCGAAGAATTGCCAAACTTAAGTGGCAGTGGGCAAGGCACATTGCTCGCAGAACAGATGGCCGATGGGGCTGAAAGGTTCTGGAGTGGCGACCGCGTACCGGAAGACGTAGAGTGGGAAGGCCTCCCGCAAGGTGGACCGATGACCTTGTGAAGGCCGCGGGTATCCGCTGGATGTGAGAAGCACAAGACCAGTCGAAGTGGAGGAGCCTGGGGGAGGCCTATGTCCAGCAGTGGACGTCTTTCGGCTGAAATGATGATGATGATGAAGCATTCTAGGCACCCAGCGCACTGATACTTTTTTCATGCTCAAATCATCATCTGACTAGCCTTTTACCAACTATGTTGGGGTCAGCTTCCAGTCTAACCAGATTCAGCTGAATACCAGTATTTTACATGGAGCGACTGCCTATCGGACCTCCAGAACCCAGTTACTGGATAATACGATACCCCTTGGTGAGACTGATTGTCAGACTTTCGGGCTTCTGACGACCCGTAACGACTGTCAAAGATCCACAAATGCCAGCCGGGACCAACGGCTTAACGTGCTTTCCGAGGCACGGAGGGATCTTGGCATGTAAAGATGGTCACCCATCCACGGACCTACCGCGGCAAGCGTAGCTTAACCTGATCGACCGATCTGTGCGGCTATTGTCACTTCACAAGCCCCTCATTCATTTTTCATGCTCAAATGTTCATGTATAATACTATAGATACTTCTTATCGAAATCTTCAGTTCTTCAGCTACAAAACGAACAGTAACACGACGATCTTGGGTACACCACGATTGCAGTAGTAAGTCCCCTCTTTGAGGAGTGGCTTGAGAGGCAGCATGGCGTCCTCACCTTCCGCCTGACGCAGGTCCTCACCGGACACGGTTGTTTCGGGAGGTTCCGGTTTCGGATAAGGCGGGAGGAAACGCCCGGGTGTTCCCACTGCGAAGATCGCCCTGAGGACACGGTGGAGCACAAGGTTGCAGTCTGCCCGGCTTGGGCGGAGTATAGCCGTGTCCTCGTGGACGCGATCGGCGATCTCTCACGTCCGGCCCTGCTCCAGGCCATGGTACGGAGCGAGAGTGCATGGGTAGCCGTCACCTCCTTCAGCGAAGCAGTAATGCTCGCGAAGAGGGTGGTGGCGCACGTGAGGGAGAGGCAGTATATGCGCCCTCATGGCCCTAACCGCACGCAGGGGACGCCCTGGGCGTCAGGAATCCCAGGCTGATTTCCGTCCACCGTAGACGTGGGCTTGCGGACGGCGAGTAATGGGTAGCTCGCTGTCCGGTAAGGACCAAGCCCAAGTCGACGGCGCGTTGTGTTCCACGCGCGCCTCAAAAAGATGTCAGCATAAAGTGATGGGGCCCGCAAGGGGCGATGCCAGCCAGGGTTGCGGGTTTGTTCGAAAGAGATACCGCCGCCCCTGGCATACAGGCTACTGAGGGAACACGGGTGGGTTTTAGTCAGTAAAAAGTCTGACACGCCCTCCTGCTCCACCCAGAGCGGGAGAAACTATTTGATTATTTCCCAACCAAAAAAAAAAAAAAATACGACGGTATGCCAAAACAATTTTTATAATTTTTTTTATCTTTGTTCGGTAACTGCTATCGTAGGGCGACCCGAGCGCGAGTCGTCTTTAGTTAAAGTTCTTTCTCTCTTAAACTCGGCACACCACCGCGCAACCGCAGAATACGGAAGAGCATTTTAACCCCTAATGTTTCTTTCATGTCGAGATTTACTTGCTCAGTAGTACATTTTTTCAGGCAGAGATTTTTATTACGGCATTTATTTCAATTTTATCCATTTTGCGTACCACGCTCAGGTACGATGAAAACAAATGACTTCTATTTTTAAAATAAGAACAGAAAATCAATCATTTTTATTTTATCATACATATGTCTGGGTTTTGCCTGCCAGTATTAACTTTTTCTTGTTAGAGGAGTTTATATGCCATTGTTACTTTTTATTGATCACCCCTCGTACTCTATCTTCAAAACAGTCAAAACATACTTTAACCTCACTATCGGCTTCAGCAACCTCGAAAATTATATATGAAACGACACCCATGATGGAAAAATTTAAAATTTTCGCAGCTGCCATACTGAATTTCCATTTTGTCACCACATTCGGCTTCAGCACCCTCGAAAACCTTAAAAATGACACCCATAATGAAAAAAATTAGTCAAATTCGCAGCCGCCATCTTGTATTTAAACTTTCACCTCAGTATTGGTTTCAGGTTCCTCGAAAACCATGAAAACTATCTCACTCTCTCTCTCTATCTCTTTCTAATACATTTAGGGGTCATAACGTTTTTTTTTTGTAACGTAACGCTTTTATGATTACGTGTCAATTTCTAAAACTTACTTCTACTGCAAGCTGCGTTGAGGAGCTTTCTTCCAAAAACCACTATAAAATATACCAATAACTTGACACAGACCTTATAACGACACTTTAATAAACTCAATGCATTTGTTTCAATTAAACTATTTACAGGTACTCTTTAAATGTCAAAAAGCCAGTGAGTTGGTCACAAAGTTGAAGCTCACTGCCCATTCTGAAACGTAAATTTGTATGGAGAAACAGGGGCGAGAAACTACAGGGTGAAATTGAAGTCATTGGCATTATTTTAAAGTAAGACTATACCTACTCATGATACTATAGAGGTATGAGGAACCCGTTGAAAAGTTCACTCATTCTCAATGGAAAAGGAAGGATCCTCCGACCAGACGGGTGTTGTGTCTGGTGGATATCTGCCCGACGGTTGATGTCGAGGTGTTGTATATATACGAGTCGCGCGGTAAACTGCTTGCGCGATTTAGGATTAGGGCTATTATTACGCAATATGCGTGTCATGCTTTGTGAATCACTTGTTCTATCCAAGCTGAATTATGCTGACACTGTGTATGGGGCTTGCATTCTCGGTAGAAGCAAAAAGCTGATCCAGCGGGTGTAGAACGAATGTGCAAGATTCTGCTACAATGTCCCACCCCGATCCCACATCACTCCATTTTTAAATAAGGGTAATTTGATGAGAATGTCAGCACGCAGAAAGCTACATCTGGCTACCCTACTCTTTGGCACTATTCTCACTAAGAAACCAGACTATTTATACAAAAAATTGTCTTGGTCAAGCGATATTAACAAGATTAAAACTAGAGCTTCTTCTTACCTCTTGTTAGCCACATCGCACAGAACTGCTGCATTCCGTGGATGTTTTAAATTCGCTGCCTCACGTTGCTGGAACGACTTGCCACCTCCTTTTCGTGCTATAAAGACAGTTGGGACATTCAGAGCTAAATTTAAACAGCACTTACTACTGCTTCAAAAAGATACTGGCCTTTGAACATACCCTTGATCTGCACGCAGCTGGCAATGGTGGCGAGCCACGGTGGTGAGCGTTTGGGAACGATTGTACAGGCTCGGCAGCATTAGTTTTGCACTTTGTTTTTGGTTTTGATTTTCTTCGTTGTTTGTGTTTTGCTTGCCCTTGCTATGCTGACATCTTTTTGAGGCGCGCGTGAAACACAACGCGCCGTCGACTTGGGCTTGGTCCTTACCGGACAGCGAGCTACCCATTACTCGCCGTCCGCAAGCCCACGTCTACGGTGGACGGAAATCAGCCTGGGATTCCTGACGCCCAGGGCGTCCCCTGCGTGCGGTTAGGGCCATGAGGGCGCATATACTGCCTCTCCCTCACGTGCGCCACCACCCTCTTCGCGAGCATTACTGCTTCGCTGAAGGAGGTGACGGCTACCCATGCACTCTCGCTCCGTACCATGGCCTGGAGCAGGGCCGGACGTGAGAGATCGCCGATCGCGTCCACGAGGACACGGCTATGCTCCGCCCAAGCCGGGCAGACTGCAACCTTGTGCTCCACCGTGTCCTCAGGGCGATCTTCGCAGTGGGAACACCCGGGCGTTTCCTCCCGCCTTATCCGAAACCGGAACCTCCCGAAACAACCGTGTCCGGTGAGGACCTGCGTCAGGCGGAAGGTGAGGACGCCATGCTGCCTCTCAAGCCACTCCTCAAAGAGGGGACTTACTACTGCAATCGTGGTGTACCCAAGATCGTCGTGTTACTGTTCGTTTTGTAGCTGAAGAACTGAAGATTTCGATAAGAAGTATCTATAGTATTATACATGAACATTTGAGCATGAAAAATGAATGAGGGGCTTGTGAAGTGACAATAGTCGCACAGATCGGTCGAACTCAAAACTCAAACTCAAAGCATTTATTTCAATTAGACCTTTCACAGGCACTTTTGAATTGTCAAACAAAAATCGAAGTTGAAGCTAGGTGCCCATTCCAAAAACGTAGATCTCTCTGGAGAAGAACGGGCAAGAAACTCCAAGGACACTCTTTTAAATCGTGGGTATTACAAAATTTGTGTGTGTGGGAACATTATTCTTGGTGCTTCTATATGTGAGAACAATGTAAAAAAATGTAATAAAATAAATTAAAAAAAATAAGATTCAAAATAAGCCATGGCAGATAAGAGATGACCAGTCTCAACCGACGGCGCCCGTTCACGAACTTGACGCATGGATCAGCACCATCCAGCTCAACCATTTTCTAGGGAACCGAATGATCCAACACACACGCCACCATCAGTGAGACATTTAAGTGAGCATGACATACTCTCAACTACCACGTTTTTTCAAGTCGACGTACATTAAAACAACATATTATAAGGATGCATGGTACTCACATTTACAAAAATTTGACAAAATGCTTCTAAATTATACAAAACTATAGTTTCAATCCTATTTGAGAAATTCATAAAATTTGACTTCCAAAAAGAAAGAAAAATATATAATAAGTATCTATTGAAATTTTATTAAATAATACTTCGTTCAGTAAAATCAAAAACAAAATCGTAATGTCAAAAAATTAATAAAAATAGGAACAGAAATGTTCGCAATGTCAGAAAAATAATAATAATAGGAACAGAAGTGTTCGTAATGTCAGAAAACATAAAAAAAAAGGGGAAGCATCTCTTCCAAATATTAAAATGTTAATTAGTAAGCCCAGGTGGCTGTGGAGCAGGACCAGCATTAAGCCAGGCATTTTTATCTAAGATATAATCATCTAACTTATAATATGCTTGTCTACATAGTGTGCGTTTAATGCATGACTTAAATTTATTTTCACTTAGTTCAAGAATATCGACTGGTAGTTTATTATAACATTTTACACAGTACCCCATAAAAGGAGTATGTACTTTAGACAATCTGAAACGTGGTTGATCTAATTTGTTCCTATTTCTAGTGTTAAAATTATGCCTGTCACTTATCTTACTAAAAAGATGTAGATTTTTCCGAACATACATAATGTTCTCATAAATATATTGAGAAGGTACCGTCATGATGTTAATTGTTTTGAACAGTTCCCTTAGAGATTCGCGTCTGCGGAGGTTGTAAATGGCTCTGACAGCCCTCTTTTGCAGAATAAAGATCGACTCAACATCCGCAGCCCGTCCCCATAGCAAAATACCGTAAGACATGATGCTATGAAAGTAACTAAAATAAACAAGTCGCGCGGTATCCACGTCTGTTAATTGGCGGATCTTCCAAACAGCGTAAGCGGCAGAACTTAGCCGCCCTGCAAGTGATGTTAAGTGAGGACCCCACTGTAGCTTTGAGTCAAGCGTGATCCCCAGGAAAACCGTTTGTTCGACGAATTCTATTATCTCCTTATTCAATACAACGTGACATTCACTACTTCTGACAGTCGATCAGGTTAAGCTACGCTTGCCGCGGTAGGTCCGTGGATGGGTGACCATCTTTACATGCCAAGATCCCTCCGTGCCTCGGAAAGCACGTTAAGCCGTTGGTCCCGGCTGGCATTTGTGGATCTTTGACAGTCGTTACGGGTCGTCAGAAGCCCGAAAGTCTGACAATCAGTCTCACCAAGGGGTATCGTATTATCCAGTAACTGGGTTCTGGAGGTCCGATAGGCAGTCGCTCCATGTAAAATACTGGTATTCAGCTGAATCTGGTTAGACTGGAAGCTGACCCCAACATAGTTGGTAAAAGGCTAGGCAGATGATGATTTGAGCATGAAAAAAGTATCAGTGCGCTGGGTGCCTAGAATGCTTCATCATCATCATCATTTCAGCCGAAAGACATCCACTGCTGGACATAGGCCTCCCCCAGGCTCCTCCACTTCGACTGGTCTTGTGCTTCTCACATCCAGCGGATACCCGCGGCCTTCACAAGGTCATCGGTCCACCTTGCGGGAGGCCTTCCCACTCTACGTCTTCCGGTACGCGGTCGCCACTCCAGAACCTTTCAGCCCCATCGGCCATCTGTTCTGCGAGCAATGTGCCTTGCCCACTGCCACTTAAGTTTGGCAATTCTTCGGGCTATGTCGGTTGCCTTGGTTCTCCTGCGGATCTCTTCATTTCTGATTCGATCGCGTAGGGAAATTCCGAGCATAGCCCTCTCCATTGCCCTTTGGGTGACTTTAAGCCTTCTGATAAGGCCCATTGTGAGCGACCACGTCTCTGTACCATAGGTCATCACTGGCAACACATACTGTTCAAAGACTTTCGTCTTGAGACACTGTGGTATTTGGGACGATAACATATTGCGAAGCCTCCCGAACGCTGCCCAGCCGAGTCGGATCCGACGATTGACCTCTTTCTCGAAGATGGACTTACCTAACTGGACAGTTTGTCCTAGGTAAACGTACTTGTCCACAACTTCGAGTGTAGCGCCTCCGATCGTCATGGGAGTGGGTGTGACATGGACATTCGACACGACCTTTGTCTTGTCCATGTTCATTTTAAGATCCACTCTTTTGGAAGATCTACTGAGGTCATCGAACATTGTACTGAGGTCCTCCATGGTCTCAGCCATGAAGACTATATCATCGGCAAACCGAAGGTGAGTGATGTACTCGCCATGGATGTTGATGCCAGCCCCTTTCCAGTCCAGAACCTTGAAGACATCCTCCAGTGCAGCGGTGAACAGTTTCGGAGAGATAACATCTCCCTGTCGCGCACCTAGCTGCAGAAGGATAGGTTTCGAAGTCTGGTCCTGGAGTCGGACTGACATAGTGGCGTTTTCATACAGACACTTCAGCACCTCGATGTACCGTATTTTTACTTTTTTATGTATAAGTAGATCTAATTTTAATTTTATTAAGTACCTAGCGTAGCGTAGTTGTGTTTTAGTTTTTTAGTTTTTGATTTTAGTGTGTTGTAGTTATGTTTGTGATTTTCCTGTGCGAGTCTAATAAATACTTTTTCTTTCTTTCTTTCAATCAAAAATCTTATTAATGCAAGTATGGAGAACCTTAAAATGCAGTAAGTCATAGTGCAAAAGGCTATTGTTGCAAATTAACATGAATTAATGTTAAAACAGGTAGTACGTGCGGTCTTCATAGCTCTACTTATATTATCTATATAATCTTACAAGTAAAAAGTATATTAACGGGGGGTTGTCCCAAATTGCCTGTTTCAGAATCAAGATTAAATGATCAAATTCGTGTATTTAGGCCCTGAAAAAAACATATAAAAAAAAAAAAAAAAAAAAAAGTTTATTGAGGTAAAAAGGTAAAACACTAAATACAAATTTGCTTAAATCTACGAAAAATTCAGTTGTGTTATGTGCCTGAACTAGGTCATCCTGTGTTTCAGGCGTGGCAAGGTATCATATTTCTAAATAATCACATTAATTATAAAATCTAGTAGGTATGTAAAATGGTGTAAATAGTACAATAAAACTAAAAATCTTAGTACCTATCCTAACCTAGCTAAAATTAATTAGTACAAATACAATTTTTTTTTATTTTTTTTTTATTTAAGTACAGCTAATAATTTCTCTGTATCTTCATAGGACATATGTATGGACATATCTTCATATGTCATAGATAGATCCTTGTTTGAGGGAAATTAAAGGTTCAAAACACGATTAATTGCAATTTGCTCGATAAAAAAAAAATCCGAAACAGGGTCGATTTCAAAACCAGTTTCCGTCTCATTTCCTAATAAGAGGACAAAATTATGTGAAAATTGCATGTACGATGAGGGAATCGTATTTAAGAGGGAATCTAAAGGTTCAATTTTAAGTTTAGTAGATTTTTTTTTAATAAACTCAAAAAGATCTAAATCCGGCTAAATCAGCTCACGCTCAGAATCTGTCAGAGTCCTGCGGGACGTCATCGAGGGTGGACCTGTGTCAAAATTTTCAAAAACTCGCTCATTCTGCGCCTGTATAAAAAAATCAAGTAAAATAATAACTAATTAATTTATGAAATTGCGATAGCTCAGAAAAAAATATCTTGTAATTATATAATAGTTTTAATTCATAAAATTGTTTTCGAAAATGTGATAATTTCTAGGCAACGTGATGACATTTAATTGTCATCTTAAAATAGTGTTGACACATTACAAATTATTATCGATGAAATAATAGTCAAGTGAGAGTCGAATTCGTCGTTTATGAAGAAGTTTGTACAAATCACAGTTTTCTAAGTTTCTTTTAATCAGTTTTATCCATATCAACTATGATATTTCCTCTGCACCGAACTGTGTTCGCTACTATCATATCCTACATTAATATTACATATTATACAATATGTCTGGTTGTCGGTTGTATACTAATATGTAATATAAAGAACTTTCAGTCTGACACCAACAGAGAAAATAGGAAAAAATTTGGTCAGACAAAAGTGCTATAGGGTATACGACCAATTGGAAGGAACACGATAACAACTTTATTGATATTTCTCGAATAGTGGAGCTAGCGATACAAGATTTTTCTCGAATCCGTGATTTTAAAATATTAATGTTGATGTCCTAAAATAATAGTTTCGATAAATTATAGCTGGAGCAGTAGGTACGTCACTAGACAATAAAGTACGGCAATTGTTCCTTCATATGTAGCTCACAATATTTACGGTTCTTTCTGAGCGATGGCAAACACCAAAAACAAAAGAATATGGTTACAGTGTAACCGAAGCAGTATGACCATTTAAGCGTATTCTACTTGATAAAAATCTGAAAATCTGGATCTTTGAAACCTCTGCCACCAAAGATGTAAATAAAATAGTGGATGATTTGTATGGAAATCTATCATTTTGAAGAAGAGAAATACCGTCGGACACACAGCTTGTCGACTTTATAAATTCTTGAATTCACTGACAAGTTACGCTTAGCTTAACCTCTGGGAACCATTAAAGACATTTGTTTTCTCAAAAAACAAATTGCACAAGGGTATTTTTTTGTTTTTAATGGGAAATCATCAAATGACTTCTCCCGCTCTGGGCGGAACGGGAGGGCTTATCAGACTTTTACTGAACCCACCCGTGTTCCATCAGTTCGAATTCAAATTCTTAAATTCACTAACAACTAAAACTTGTCTGGAAATTATCTGGTTGAAAGGTCTGGAAGCATGATTTCCAAATGAAACTATTGCTATTTTTCATTTTCACCTTACAACCGCAAAACCATATGTATCTGTAACTAGCTTCTGCTCGTGACTTCGTTCGCGTAGAAGTCGTAAGACACCACTATTGTGCCACATTATATAAAACTTCCCTGTACACAACTATGTCACTTAGGTAGATTTGCTCTCAATAGCCTAAATATACAAAGGAACAAAGCAAACAGGACTGGTGTCGCGGGATCAATTGACGTACAGTTGTCCGTGTGAGAAGCAGCTAGTCCTGAGGTTTGAAAACCGTAGCAATCATAATAATAGTAAAGCAGGGTTTGTTTTTTCATAAATGTTTGAAATCGCTATTTCTGGAACGTTTACGTTTTGAATGAAAATACATTTCTTGATTTTCATTCGAAACTAGTTGATTACATCACTTTAACAATTACATTAAATTACAACACAGCACATTAGCCAATTCCGACACCGCCACGATACCGGGGATTAGATTTTCGCAAACGTTTAGTACCTAATAAACGCTTTATATAGAGTTGTTATTGTCACATAAGTCGTCGTAGACAGTGACTGACTCCGATATCAGCAGGCTTAGCATGATGCATTTCTTTAACTACTCTTCTGTAGAATAGAAATTGCTTGTCTACTTTTCTTGGTACAAAACTGTCAACTGTCTATAGGGAAACATAATTTTTGTCTACTCTTCCGACGACAAAACGCTTGTCTACGATTCTCGTGCCAAGCCTGCAGCACAATAGAGGTGAGAGAACTGGCCAGTATTTAAATTGAACACACTTATTCGCATCGCTGACTTCGAGACGTCGATACTTAGGTACTGTACCTAGTGTGGTCGTTTGGTGAGTCGCGATGGTCATCGATATTCGCCAATATCATCAGGCCGATATTAAATATATCGGTTTCGAATCGGTATGTGTACAGCTGCCAACATATCGGTATCGGGTTGGTATCAATATCTGATAATATGAAATCGCTCAATAGGTAACTTACAGGACACTTACCCTATACAGGGAACTTTAAGTAATATTTTTAGTTTTACCACACCGTACCTAAAACCAAGGAAAAAATTTCGAACCTAAGAAAAAATAATTCAGTTGATCAACTGCAATATGTTATACCATGGCATGGATTTTCTGCTAAATGGTTGACAGTTCATCGTAAATAAATACGTCATGCCGCATTTGGGGGAGACGGAGGTAGCGTTTCAAAGGCCTACATGCCGGAACAACCTAGCCTTAATGCATGTAACCAGAACTACAATAACGAAAACTGCAGCAGAACAAGTGTATAGTGGGTAAGTAAAGCCATCATTTTAATCGAGAAAGTAGCATCGACATAGAACATTCGACAAACATTAAATTTGTCGAATGTCGCTCGATGTAGCCGTTGAATATTCTTGCACAACTTCCTCTCTGCATCTGTAATATTAACATAATCCACTCACACGATTGATTTATTGTTTTGAAGACAAAAAAATGGGAAGGTCACGTTTAGATTTTTTTATAGCACCCGATCCTTGAAATTACATTACACACTATCGTAGGATATATTACCTGAGCAGTTTGATTTCAGAATAAGCGCGGATGAGTTTTGAACATTATTCATGGCTCTGTAAAACTTTTCACAGCACGAGCTCAAAACGATTTCAATTAAAAAACTCTTAAGCACCCAGATATCTAAAAATAGAATTAGAAACCAGACTGCAATCTGTAAAAAATAAATACATAATCTAGATATTTTTTGGTGATTAACTTGTGCCATATATTATTACAAAAATCATTCACTCCATTTCGTGTGGTGCCGGACGTAAAAGAATAGCACCATCCCATTTCTTCCCGTGGGTGTCGTAGAAGGCGACTAAGGGACTTGCTAGAAAATGGGCAGCAGCGTTCTCTGTGCAATTTACCACCATACTGCGATCGCCAAACCGCCTGCCAAACGTGGCGATTATGGCAAAACCCCCCTTTTAGGCTCCCCTAAAAGGGGGGTTTTCACTGCTGGACATAGGTCTCCACCTATGTCCAGCAGTGGACGTCTTTCAGCTGAAATGATGATGATGACTGTGTGAACAACCGCTGTAAACCAACTGAAAAGTCACGGTTGTATTATATATTATATTATAGTATTAAACTGAAGTCGCAAAATCTCCGACTTCTAAGATACAGGTCTGCGTACCTAGTTTAGGAGCCCGGAAATCTGACAATAATTGTAAACCTGGTAGTATAACCCACTGTTTCCTTATGCTGTGCATTGTTGTTGTTTTTGATGTATTATTATACTTCTTTATTATTCTTTATTATTATTATACTTTCCTTTATTCCGTTAAAAATACATATAAATTACATTTTTAAATATTATTATAAAAATATAAAAACATTTAAAAATATAAAAAATAGTAGCCCACCGGTATCGGGAACAAGGTCCAAGCTACCGGCGGTCAGGGCTCCAGAGAGAGGAACCTCCTAACGATGCGAGCCGTGTCCAGGAGTACCGCTTTCTGGATCAAGCCCTTGACCCAGCTGCCCAACGAGAGCCTCCTCAGATGTTGGTCGAGGCTCTTGGCTATCAAGCCATTGGCTGAAACGACTATCGGTACAATGATCGCTGAGTCCACATCCCACATGTCGACAACCTCGTGAGCCAAGTCAAGATACTTGATTTGTTTATCTTTCTCGGCTTTCACGAGGTTCCCGTCATGCGGGACCGTTATATCAACGATCATTGTACGCCGCTCTAGTCGATCCACCACCACTATATCAGGCTTATTGGCAACAATAGTCCTGTCAGTGATGATGGATCGATCCCAGTACAGTGTGACATGTCCATTTTCGAGAACTGGGTCGGGCACATACCTGTAGTACGGCACTTCTGATTCCACAAGGCTGTATTTCAGAGCAAGTTGCTGGTGGATAATCCTGGCTACAAGGTTGTGTCTATGCAAGTACTCCTCGTTAGCTAGACGAGAACAACCGGAGATTATGTGTCGGATTGATTCTCCCGGACGGTGGCATGCCCGACAGATGTCAACCGTACCATCTTTCACAATAAATCTCCGATAGTTGTTCGTCATGATAACTTCGTCCATAATTGCACAGACAAAACCTTCGGTTTCCCCAAAGAGGTCACCGAAACGCAGCCAGGCTACGGACGCTAGTAAGTCTACATCGGGTCCATGTAGGGCCCGAAAAAAGCGTCCGTGGAGCTCCTTACTCTGCCATACCTCCATGCGATCCTTAGTGTCAAGCACTACTGGCTTGCGCCAGTTCTCTTTAGCCAAGGAGAGCGGGGTGAGGCCCTTATCCACCCCAACTACATCTCGATGCATCCCCACGTTGGTTTCTAGGAAATAATCCCTGAGACTGCATATCTCGCGATTGTGGAGAGTCTTAGCATTTAAGAACCCTCGACCTCCACATTTTCGCGGGATATACAGTCTCATTACCGATGACCGTGGGTGGTGCATTCGATATGCAGTCAGCAGCGTACGGACCCTCCTATCCAGGGCGTCGAGTTCGGTCTGAGTCCATTTGAGTATGCCGAAAGAGTACATCAAAACCGGCATGACCCAACCGTTGAAGGCGCGCACCTTGTTTCCGCCTGATAAAAGACTATTAAATACTTTCTTCAGGCGGCCAAAGAAGCGCTCCTTCAACGATTGCTTCATGTCAGTGACATTGATGCCCAACGCTTCCGACATACCCAAATACTTATAGGTTTCGGCTGCGGAGAGGGCTCGAAGGTTTATGGAATCCGAGAGTTGGGTTCCCACGGATTCCATAATCTCCCCTCGCTTTACATGCATGACCGCACATTTGTCCACACCAAATTCCATCCTGATGGCGCTACTGAAGGTTTCAGTTACTTTCAGTAGCTCCATCAGTTGCAAATTGTTGGGGGCAAAGAGTTTTAGGTCATCCATGTAGAGGAGGTGGGATATAACCTGACCACCTCTCCTCAGCCGATAGCCTATACCTGAATCCTCCAGCAATGTGCTTAGAGGATTCAGGGCTAGGCAGAACCAAAGCGGACTCAAACTGTCGCCCTGAAATATACCTCGCTCGATCCTTATCGGCTCGCTATTCCTCTGGATGTTTCGACATCCTGGATATCGAAGGACCGTCCTCCATTGCCCCATACATGACATCAGGAAGGTGCGTAGAGTTGTATCTACTTTATACAATTCTAGCACCCTCATGAGCCATGTATGTGGCACTGAGTCATAGGCCTTCTTGTAATCTATCCAACATGTCGAAAGATCCTTTCGGGAACGGCGAACCTGTTGGCTAATGGCCATATCAATGAGGAGCAGCTCCTTAGTACCGCGGGACCCGTTCCGACATCCATTTTGAGAGACAGACATAATGGAATTGGTGTCTCTATGATTGTAAATTTTAGCTCTCAAAATGGATGTAAGAACTTTATAGACCGTCGGTAAACACGTGATCGGCCTATAATTTTTGGGTTCCGCGGTACTACCTGATTTATGGAGCAGGTGGGTAACTCCTGTCGTCAGGAACTGGGGTAGCGAACCAGACTCTAAAGCAGCCTGATACTGAGCCGCCAAGCGAGCATGCGATCCCATGAACCATTTGATCCAGAAGTTGTGCAGCCCGTCCGGCCCTGGAGACTTCCAGTTGGGCAGCGGACGGACTGCACGAGCTACATCTTGGGGGCAGATGGTAATAGCCCCCATTTCCGGTATAGGATCGCAGGCTCGCTTAACTTCTCGAGCCCAATCACCTTCGGTGTGACTGACAGGCACCGACCAGATATTGCGCCAAAAAGAGCACATGGCGTCATCTTCCGGTAGGCGCGTATCAGCCACACCTTGGTTCGGTCGCTCCCAAGCCCTATAAACCCACCTTTCATTACACTGGAAGGTGCGGTTCTGAGTGTATCGGTCTACCCGGCGCTTATACCGACGAATACGGTTTGCCCATGCATACACTTTCTGCTTCAGGAAGTCTATGCGCTCTGTGACACGGGACATATAATCTTGAGAGCTGGTATCAGTCCCTGAGAATGCCCGTCTCACAAAGCGCATCACTCTAGGGCGAGTGTTGCCCTCCCTGAAGCAGATTAGTTTGCCGATGAGGGCCCTGGCCCCACCAATACGACGTTCAATCCTGCACTGCCAAGCTGGGACGGCTGGTTTCGGTCGTGTAGCTCTAGAGTCATTTGCGAATTTGACATGAGCTACACGACAAGCCGCTACAGCCGCGCAGTACAGAATCGAATGAGTATCGGTGAGGTCTTCGCAGTCATCAAAATAATTTGACAACTGCGAATCCAAAGCCGCCACCAGCGCCCTAT
The DNA here is from genome assembly GCA_949987655.1 of Polymixis flavicincta. NCBI lineage: Eukaryota > Metazoa > Arthropoda > Insecta > Lepidoptera > Noctuidae > Polymixis > Polymixis flavicincta. Next base: position 21,607,678 of record OX465188.1, on the reverse strand, counting down.
TCTTATTATACTTATTGTTATTTCCTTTATTTTAACATAAACATATAAATTACATTTTCAAATATTAATATAAAAATACAAAAACATTTAAAAATATAAAAAATTGTAGCCCACCGGTATCGGGAGCAAGGTCCAAGCTACCGGCGGTCAGGGCTCCAGAGAGAGGAACCTCCTAACAATGCGACCTATAATATACTTATTATTGTAAATAGATACCCCAGGGCAAACGAGGAGGAAACACTTAATTTGGATCAGACACATTTGAACAAAATTGCAACACTGGATTAAACCTATGCTACTGCGAAAACTGTATCCACGCTTAAAAAAACATCTAATGTTCTGGAAATCACATGAAATATTAGACTTTAAAGTCATACTTATCGTCATCATCATTATTTCAGCCGAAACACGTCCACTACTGGATATAGGCCTTCGTCAGGCTCCTCCACTTCGACTGGTCTAGTGCTTCTCACATCCAGTGGATACCCATGGCCTTCACAAAATCATACTTACATAAGCATAATTGCCAATTTGTGCGAATAATTTCACATATCCAAGTAACAATTGCAATTTGATTAATACGCGAAAATAAAACTCAACTGCCTGATAAACAATCTGAAAATAATTTTTTTGCATCGGTATAGGTTAAAGTTAAATGGATCTCATAACAACATTTGTTTTTAAAAAGAATAAGCGTGCATACCATATGCTGAAATGAAGTTCTGTAGATGTCATAACACTCCAAAATAGTACCGTAGGCTTCGAACATTCTTTTGCAATGAGTTTCATTGTCACTGTGTCCCATCTGTTGCAAACGTTGAGCTTGAATATTCCATAAATTAACTTTATTAGTTAATAATTTCAGAAGTCTGATAGCGTACACGATATTAAAGTCAATACAAACGGTCGATAAACCACAGAATAAATTGTAATGAGTAAAATTTGAAGTCACAACGGCAACGTAAAACCCAGAGATTAAGATGATACTAATCCAATTACAAATAATAAAGCGCTTGAAATGAGTCTTTTTGTTGAGAAATCTGTGAAAATCTTGAATTTTTAAGACTAAGGTAACATTCCTTTTCGTTTGAGATATATTGACGATAAAATTTATGGCAAATCCGATACAGTAAAACAACAAGTCAAAGTAAGAGCCGATGTAAACTAGTCGCAAAAGTTCGCCTACGATTTTGGGCAAGTACTGCTCGTACAAGTAATAACAGAATAAAGAAATATACACTATGATGCCACACAATGACACCAAATTCGATGTACGGCTATTCGAATAAATAAGGTTGTTCTTAATACGATATTTGGGACAGAACAAAATATTTTGCACGAGATTTAAAGGCAAAAGCATCGACTGAACATCTTTATCAACCGAGTCGTTTCGCGGAAATGTTACACGAAAACTTTTTATTTTGTTTAAATGTTTTTTTCTTGTTATGAACTTCATTACGTTAAGACTATGTGAGCACATTTAAGTGACTGTATTTGTAGACATTCGTTATATCGTACAAACAAGGTCGGCAAAGTTGAAAAGGTATTGAACAGTCTATTAAGTATATTAATGTAGCTCCACCAATTTAAAAATATTATGAAATAACAAAATGCGTGATGATACTAGGGGTGTTCAATAAGAAGTGATAATGAGTATGAAGCAGTTATATATTATTTATTGTTATTTTATTTTTCGACCTTTGACGTTTATACAACAACAACACAACTTTAGCAAGTTTGCCGCGGCGATTTTCGCGCATTTCCTGACGCACTTTTTTTTCTTTCTGCGTATAAGGACCCCGCAACAGTGGCTCCATGTTTTTTTTTTTTTTGGGTGGGAAATCATCAAATAACTTCTCCCGCTCTGGGTGGAGCAGGCGGGCGTGTCAGACTTTTACTGGCTAAAACCCACCCGTGTTCCTTCAGTAGCCCGTATGCCAGGGGCCGTGGTATCTCTTTCGAACTAACCCGCACCCCTGGCAGGCATCGGCCCTTGCGGGCCCCATCATTTTTTGTGCTGACATCTCTTTGAGGCGCGCGTGGAACACAACGCGCCGTCGACTTGGGCTTGGACCTTACCGGACAGCGAGCTACCCATTACTTGCCGTCCGCAAGCCCATGCCTACGGTGGCCGGAAATCGGCCTGGGATTCCCGACGCCCAGGGCGTCTCCGTATCCTGCGGCGGCTGGGGTCGCGAGGGCGCATATGATGCCTCTCCCTCACGTGCGCCGCCTTTGCGCCTTCGCGAGCATTACTGCTTCGCTGAAGGAAGTGACGGCTACCCATGCCCTCTCGCTCCGTACCATGGCCTGGACCAGGGCCGGACGCGAGAGATCGCCGCCGCCGATCGCCTCCACGAGGACACGGCGGTGCTCCACCCTCCAACAGTATTTTATCATTATCACCAGGGGCTGATGAGAGTTTTCTGGAACAGCCAGGGAGCTGTCCCAGAAAAGAGAGCCCATAGTCTTACCAGCGGATGTAATTGCCCTAAACTTCTTAGGCGTTGGAGATGACGGCCCCTTGTTTCACAATTCCAAACTGATTTGAGAAATCCGCAGTCTTGTTTGTTTATGCTCGTCTGTAAGCATTCTAGGCACCCAGCGCGCTGTTACTTTTTCATGCCCAAATGTTCATGTATAATACTATGGGTACCTCCTATCGAAATCTTTAGTTCTTCAGCTACAAAACGAATAGTAACACGACGATCTGCGGATACAATTTTTTAAACTTTTTTATCATTTGTTCGGTAACTGCCTTCGTAGGGCGTCTTGAGCGCGGGTCGTGTTTAGTTCTTCCTCTCATAAACTCGGCACACCACCGCACAACCGTAAAATACAGAGGAGCATTAACCCCTAATGCTCCTTTCAAGTCTAGATTTACTTGCTCAGTAGTAAATTTTTTCAGGCCGAGATATTTTATTACGGCGGGAATTTCTATTTTATCCATTTTGCGTACCACGCTCCGACGGGACGAAAATAAAAAAACGTATATTTTCTAAATAAGAAAAGAAAATCAATCTTTTTTTATTTTTTCTTTATCAAATGTCTGGGTTTTACCTGCCAGTATTTACCTTTTTGTTGTTCAAGGTATTTATATGCCATTATTACTTTTTATTGAACATACAGTAATTTTTTTTTTTTGGATGGGAAATCATCAAATGACTTCTCCTGCAGGGTAGAGCAGGAGGGCGTGTCAGACTTTTACTGACTAAAACCTACCCGTGTTATCAGTTGCCCGTGTGCTAGGGGCGGCGGTATCTCTTTCGAAAAACCCGCACCCCTGGCAGGCATCGGCCCTTGCCCCCCCCCTTGGACCCCTCGGTCACCCTGCGACGGGTCAACACAGTGGCCCCACCGCCTACCACTTTTCGGCCGCAGAGGATAGGGAGAGCGGCCAACGCTATACCGGCACTCCTCTTCCCCTGCGGCCCCACCGCGTCCGCCATCAAACGGTGGCGGCCCGTCCAGGCCACGGAAGGGAAGAGCGCTACTCAAAAGTACCGGCACTCCTCCTCCGTCGCAGCCCGTAACACTCAGCCGCGATGCCTACCTACGCGAACCTACTTTTTGGCCGCTACGTCGTCGGCTTTGAGGCAAAAGCCCTGACGAGCGGCCCCACCTTTGGGTTCCTCTTGGCTTCACCTGAGCCCCCCCGCAACGAGAATGCGGGAACCCAATCGGGGGAGAACATACCGTACCTTATGGGTTATTTCTGTCCAACCTGATCAGTTTCAAAACTTTTTCGTTTTGAACTAGAAAACCCGCCTGTCAATTGCCTACCCAATGAGAAACATGAAATCCCCTTTTCAAACCCCGCCCCCGACGCAAAAACGGCGGGTAAGTTTGAGGGTCTCTCTGTGTGTTTGTGTGTGTGCGTGCGTGTGTGTGTGTGGGGGTGTGTGTGGCGGTGTGTGTGTGTGTGTGTGTGTGCGTGTGTGTGTGTGTGTGTGTGTGTGTGTGTGTTTTAAGTACCATGCGTGGACGTGCGTATGAATACACAAGGCACGACCGAGGACCATTTCAAAGCGAGGACTTTTTCGAGGGTCCTCGGTTTGACTTGACTAAAGATTCGTATTCTGCAAGCGATTTTGAGTCTTTCTATATATTAATACGCAAAAGTTGTGTAAACCTCGGTTTGATTAAGATTTTTCATAATCTTACACAAACTTTGTGTATCCACCAGACGGTACCACTTTCGCCTCATACACAGACTGTTTAAACTAATTTCACGTTTGTAGTATTATCCGAGGACAAATGTGTTAACTTTAACACAAAAGACCTCGGTTAGGTAGCTTTTCCAAACAATATGTATTTAAGACCTCGGTTTGCTGGATTTTCCGAACAGTGTGTATTCTAGTCCTCGCTTCGACAGTTTTCCTCGTGTGAAGAAGGCAAGCTATGTGCTATCATTTAAATAACATTATGAAGGAGAAAATCGAAGGTAGACTGAATCCTTAAACAAACCGTTAGCATCTACTATGTAGATGCACGAGGAATAATCAGGCTTTTTCTGCAGTATGTGCTAAGTACCTAGGTCCGCTTATATAATACAGCATTATGATTTGCACCATATTAGAGATCCGCAAAATTTGACATTAAAAAGAAATGAATGAAGCTGGCTGGCTGGCTGGCTTTTCGGTTAACGAAGTAGTCCACTCATTTACTTCAGTACTTCATTTCGTTCAGCAAATCAGAACGAGTCATATCAGTATAAGATGACGACAGTAATTGACGAGTTACGATAAATGATGCACTTCACTAGTTCAGTTTTATAAGTATGTCGATTTTCCTTCACATTTTATACAGGCTTAGGACTGTCAACCTAGAAAACTATTTTATAAAGTAAGTAGTATGTCTTTTTTTTTACTGATACGCACAGTCTGTGCGAGCGAAAAGAAATACTGAACACTGAACTCAGTGAATTAGAGACACATTTGAATGAGTACTGATTGAATGATAAGTTTATTTTGTGATATGAAGTACTTCATTTCATTCAATCGTTCGCGAACTATCCAAGCCTACACCATAAAATATTGTATTGTCATATAATCCAAAGTCTTCCTAGTTGAAATATCTGCAGCAAGATTTGAAGCAAACATAAACTACAAAGAAATACAGAATATGAACGTACTAAAGAAAACAACATAAACTTTACTGAAATAGAAGTAGGTATATTTAAAATGAAACGACGACAGATCTACCTGCAGAAATAATCATCAAGTTGGAGTAACATCTTTGAGAAGCATGATTAGAAAACTTACATAACAGTTATTAGAAAACTACTCAAACAAAACGACTTATAGAAACCATAATTTAAAGAGATCGACATAATTTGGCTAAAAACTTAAAATAAATGTACATAACACAATTCTAAGTCAGAAAAAAACAAATAAATACTGTCAAGTGAGATCAAAATAATTTGGGAAGCATGAAAACTTAATAACTTAATAGCTATAAAATGATTAAAGATAAATCATTCATGTCAACGGCCTGTCAAATTCAAAGTTTATTGCTTTTTTCGCTAATTAACACATTGCGGGATCATGGAAACTGATAATAAATAGGATTAACTGTTGTATCATCAGTTTTGATCAACGTGTTTATTAGTTGTAAGTAGCGAAAAACGCAAGAAAATAAAAAAAAGCTGACTAGATAAACATAACGCGTGTGCCAAAGTTTAAAAAAGATTAAAAGGATAAATAAACACTAGAAAATTTGAATTTACGACTTTAACTTTTATTGAAAACGGTTTTAAGTCTTTTGTATATTAATGGTTGTAATATTTACGATAAACAAATTAAGGGCATATAGTATTCAGGGATTTCCATTTTATGGCATGTTATATTATGTGACATTAAGTTCGGGCAGGTTATCATTCGGAAAAATGATGATCATGACAAAAAAAATGGCACTTTAGATTGTGGATAAAAAAGTTAGGTAACACAATAGAAAACCTCAGAATACAGAAAGAACCAGTAGCCGCGTTCAACTGATATTGCAAGCTGCAGGCTGTGTCCAAAAATAAAACAAGTGACCCCCCGCTCGCCTCACTTCCCACCCGCGTAATTTTGCTAGCTCAGACATGATTTGCCCATTTTTGGGGTAAATGTTGAAAGTATTGGGAGTATGAAAGTAATAAAATCAAAATTTTACTGTCCTTTTCTATACATGCATTAATTCATACGGTTTGCTTTGATAACATTATTTTTTCAAGTCGTTTAAAATATTTTTTAAAGTAGTTTTATACATACTATAATGAATAAAAGCCCTCAGTAGATAATAAAGAGAACGGAAATCAAAACTCTTAAATTGGCAAAACGTACAAGATGGACCCATTATTCACGATGACAATTACAAATTGAACAAATTATTCAATAATTAAATGAGACAATAACTGAATGCGCTACTTGCACATGAGATGTGATCCCATCCTGTTTTTTTTAGCCCCGCTGAATTTTTTGAGGTAGGAACGAATCTAGACGGCAGAATTTAAAGAAATTGAACACCGGTAATACAACTCGCGCGATACGACAGTCACAGAGTGACTGATCGGCTGCGCGTCAACCTATTTAAGAGTAGTTTTTGTAGCTTCAGTATGAGGCGCTCTCACGGCTTCTGGTTCTTTCTGTATTCTGAGTAGAGAACCATATTAAATGCCTACATAGAGCGAGATTTGAAGAGTCTACATTGATGCTGCTTTTCCACTAAAATTGGCTAGCTACTATTAGTGACAAAAAAAAAAGTATGCAATCGTCATTTTGCAGTTCGCGTTTTTATAACATTTTCGATCATTATAGTAATTGCAAGGTTAAATAAAAAACAACATGGCGGGTAATAGATGTCAATAATGATGTAGAAGAAAACAGAAGGCCAGTTCTACTAATTAAAAACGTTTGCAGTGTCATCTCGGCGACAATCGAATTTCATAAATTTGACAAAAATGTATGGGAATTTTTGACAGATTGACACTGAGATCAGACTGTGAACGTTCTTAAAATTACCAGAATTGCCCCTCTGATACTTATAACTTGCCTATACTTTTAATTTCACAACTGTTCTCTTCGACTTTCGGACAACCAATGATCCGCACTCCATTTTACCTTTTTAAATACATTAAAACACATTAATATCCCCACCCAGAAATAACGGCTCGATGACATTGTTTCTGAGTGTTGCCGTCGTACACATTAGATTGCCTGATTTGTCATAATAAAAATAAATCTAAAACGACCGTTAAAATTCGTGATAATAACGTAACAGTGCTGCCACAGTGGATATTATAATTAGGTATTGAAATAATATTTTTTTTCTAAACTAAATCAATGAAATCACGACAAGTAGTCGCGTAAAAAACTATTTAGTCCGTCAAAAAGTCTTTGACAAGGCGATTTCAAAAATATGACACAAGACTTCTGTGACCCAGTATCTACGTCAAAAAAAAAGTTCGTATAAAAATAAATATGATGACTTGTCAATCATTTAAATTTAATTTAGTATAATATTTCATTATTATATTGCCTCTCCCTACTCTAGTTATAGCTCTATGGCATGGCATAAGCCAACAGGTTCGTCGATCCCGCAAGGATCTGCCGACATGCTGGATAGACTATAAGAAGGCATACGACTCGGTGCCACATACATGGCTCATGAGGGTGCTGGAGTTGTACAAGATTGATACAACTCTACGCACCTTCCTTGAGTCATGCATGGGGCAATGGAGGACAGTCCTTCGCTATCCGGGATGTCCACAGATCCAGAGGAACGATGAGCCTGTATGGATCAAACGGGGAATATTTCAGGGCGACAGCTTGAGTCCACTTTGGTTTTGCTTAGCCCTGAATCCTCTAAGCACACTGCTGGAGGCTTCAGGTCTAGGCTATCGGCTGAGGAGAGGTGGTGAGGTTATATCTCATCTCCTATACATGGATGACCTTAAACTTTTTGCCCCCAACAAATTGCAACTGATGGAGCTACTGAAGGTAACTGAAACTTTTAGTAGCGCCATCAGGATGGAATTTGGTGTGGATAAATGTGCAGTCATGCATGTAAAGCGAGGTGAGATTATGGAATCCGAGGGAATTCAACTTTCGGATTCCACACACCTCCGATCCCTCTCCTCATCCGAGAGCTATAAGTATTTGGGTATGTCGGAAGCGTTGGGCATCAACGCTGCTGACATGAAGCAATCGTTGAGGGAGCGCTTCTTTGGTCGCCTGAAGAAGGTATTAATTAGTCTTCTCTCAGGCGCAAACAAGGTGCGCGCCTTCAACGGTTGGGTCATGCCGGTTATGATGTACTCTTTCGGCATACTCAAATGGACTCAAGCTGAACTCGATGCCCTGGATAGGAGGATCCGTACACTGCTGACTGCAAACCGGATGCATCACCCACGATCATCGGTGATGAGACTGTACATCCCGCGGAAGTGCGGCGGTCGAGGCTTTCTGAATGCCAAGACCCTCCACAACCGCGAGGTGTGCAGTCTCAGGGAATATTTTATAAAAACTCAAGTGGGTATGCACCGTGATGTGGTCGCAGTGGACAAGGGACTCACCCCGCTGTCCATGGCTAAAGAGAACTGGCGCAAACCTGTAATACTTACTATCGATGACCGCAAGGAAATATGGCGAAACAAGGAGCTTCACGGGCGCTTCTATCGGGCTCTTCACGAGCCCGGTATAGATTTCTCAGCGTCCGTATCCTGGCTACGTTTCGGTGACCTCTTCGGGGAAACTGAAGGTTTCGTCTGTGCAATTATGGACGAAGTTGTCTTGACGAATAACTACCGGAGATATATTATGAAGGACGGGACGGTTGACGTGTGTCGGGCATGTCACCGTCCGGGTGAGTCCATCAGACATATTATCTCTGGTTGTTCTCGTTTAGCTAACGGCGAGTACTTGCACAGACATAACCAAGTAGCCAGGATTATTCACCAGCAACTTGCTTTGCAATATAAACTTGTGGATTTTGAGGTGCCGTATTACAAGTATGTGCCCGACCCAGTTCTTGAAAATGACCATGTCACGTTGTACTGGGACCGGTCTATCATTACTGACAGGACTATTGTAGCCAATAAGCCTGATATAGTGGTGATAGATCGGTTAGCGCGCCGCATAATTATAGTCGATGTTACCATTCCACATGACGGGAACCTCGTGAAAGCTGAGAAAGAAAAACAAATTAAATATTTTGACTTAGCACACGAGGTTGTTGACATGTGGAATGTGAGCTCGGCTGTAATTGTGCCGATAGTCGTATCAGCCAATGGACTGATGGCCGAAAGCCTCAATCAACATCTCTCGAGGCTCTCGTTGGGCGGTTGGATCAAAGGCCTGATTCAGAAGGCAGTACTCCTCGATACGGCTCGCATCGTGAGGAGGTTCCTGTCTCTGGAGCCCTAACCACCGGTAGCCTGGACCCTGCTCTTGTTACCGGCGGACCACTATTTTTATATTTTTAAATGTTTTTTTGATAAGTTTTCATAAAAATATTTAAAAATGTAGTAATAAGGACTGAAAACAAATAAAGGATATAAATAATATAATAATAATAAAGCCTTTTATTCCATAACCCTTAATTTTACATTTCAAATGTTAGTATTGTGTAAATGTTCTTAATATAATTATAGTGTTAGTTAAAGATAAATGTAATTTAATTAAATCTAGTTATGTTAGGATATGGACCCCATTTTGGGTATAGGCCTAAATTCGTCACTGTCTGACTCATTCACTCACAAATCAAAACCTTTACGGCACTTCCCGAAGTCGCTTCCCTGAGATTTGGCATTCAGGCTAGGATATGCACACAGACAACATCTATTACTTTCACCCTCTAACTCCCGATTTTGTGGACTGCAAGTCTGTTTATAAAATAAAACCTCTAGAGTATTTCCCGAAGTCCTAGAATGCTGAAATATGGCATGCACGCGAGGATTTGCACACAAAGCACTTGTGAACCTTTTACCCTACTTCTCCCGAAATGGAGGGTGATGCTGGTCTATTTATTAAATAAAACTTCTAGGTTATATCCCGAAGTCTTAGAAAACTGAGGTATGCAGGTTAGGATTAGCACCTGTTAATTATAATGTTCAAGTTTTATGTAATAACTAATAAACTAAAGTTAAAAACAATTCCAGTCAATCAATTACAGTAATTATGGATGTGAATGACAGCAATCATATTAAACAATATATTTTATTTACAGCGCTGTTTACTAAAGAATAAGTAAATTACTTGCGTATCGATTGACTTCCGTTTTTACGCTTCAATCAACTTCAAATTGAGTCTTTCCACAAACATGTTTTCCTATTTTAAACACCGTTTAAAATTGAACAGAATCAGTGTTTTAGTCGTTAATGTACCACTTGTCTCATCTAACATATTACTTAATAACGTGATCGAAAAAGATTTACAATCAGTGCTAAGGCCGTTGAATCTGATGCAAAGTCTTTTTATTTGTGCTAAGTATTGTGTTCGTGATAACATCATCACTGCTAATACTTATTTATACAACTTTATTAGATGGATTAGCGTGTTAATATTTCGATGTGTTTATTTGTATAGTTTGATCATTTATTTTATCCATTTTCTAAACGAATTGGGGATATACAGTCTATTCTATTCTTCGATTCTTTTTACTGACTATGTCTTCTACTTGGTCGGAGATTTGATACAAAGTGTCTCAAACATCAGGCACAGCTATTACAATATCTTGATGGTCTTGAAAATTCAACATGTGCTCAGAATCTTACAAGTAAATAGCAACACACTCAGAGCTTCGATTATCTTCAACTGGAGTCATGTTATTATCCTAAATATTTTTTGCATTGCTTTCATTTATTGTTACTCTTTAATTTTCGTCTTGGGTATTCATGATTTTATCGCGATTTATGCCTGTATCGCTTTCGATTTAAACGTTGTATATGCTTTTTCGGTATTGAAATTGTTAGTGAGGTTGCTTCGTTTGTGGATAGAAAAAGTTGAAAAGTATAACACCGCTCAATCAGAAACAGAAGAAAAGTGGAAATTGATGTTTGTTGCATACCTGAATATACAAGAAGCTTACATTATTGTAGAGACGACGTTCCGACACATGGTGTGATAATTTAATCTATACAGTACAGTCATCATCGATCATCATCATCAATAATCAAATGGAAGTGTCTTTTTGCATTACCAAATTAACAGCTTTTTTAAGGCTTATTGGTTAAGGTTTATCAAAAGAAACATATTTTTAAATGTTTGTCTGTCTGTTTGTTTCGGCTAATCTCCAAAATGGCTGGACCAATTTTGACGGGACGAGAAAGTCCCGTCGAATAGCATAGTCTACATAAATCAATCAAAATCAAAAATCAAAATATTTTTATTTCATATAAACCTGCATGGGCACTTATGAAACGTCAGAAGCTATGTGCACGGTTCTAAAATGATGTTTCCTATGGAGAAGAGCCGGCATGAAACTCCACGGTTACTCTTTTAAAAATGATTGGCTTTAACAATGTTTTCAGAGATAAAATGTGTGGAAGGACAGTGCAGGCCTGTCAATAAGTACCAGGTACTAAGACGAACACAGAATAGAAAATTGTCTACAAATCTACAGTCTGTAAGGCCTACAACGTTCTCCCATTCACAATATGTAAAATAATCTACATAAATAAAATGAACCTAATTAAACATTTTTTTTTTGATTAACATGACAATCACTAAAAAATAGTTGAGATTAAAATTGATGTACAATGTCAAATAATGACGAGAATATGTCAGCATTGTAAAAATAAAAAGAGTAAAAAAGAACATTGAGAGCAGTTAATAGACTTTCACATAGTTATGCTGTTAATGAGGTACCAGGAAAGCCACATGTGCAGAAGGAATTAATGCCAAACTTCCCTGTCTTCAACGTAGTCTTATAACTTATAATATGCTTTTTTGATAAGGATACGGATACGAGACCACTTTTGTCTCAGTAGTACGTTCCCGTGCGATAATTTCCGACATACACGCGGGTGAAGCCGCGAGCAGAAGCTAGTTATAAAATAGAAACCGAAAACAAGGCACAATAGAAAAATAATTTATATTTTTCGCTGTCTTTCTTCTCTTTCTATTTTATTTCCTTATGTTATCTTTCCGCAACTCATTTTTAAAGTATAAGTAAACATAAGTTGAAGATAAATAAGATAATCAAGGACTTTTGTTTTTTTTTGTTAACCTTTTTTTAAACATCGCTAGACATGCCTGTGGCGTCGTCGTGATGATGACTCATCATATCAAACGATAGGCTGTACTTGTGCTGCCAACCCTTTCTTTATCCCTTCAGCTAATTTCGATGCTTCTCTAAAACTTTTATTATTTTCCAGATTTTATTTTACATGATACTAGCAGCTTACCAGAGTTTGCGGAACCTAGCAATGGCATTAACTTTGAGAAGTTTTATAGCAATTGGTGATCCCAAAGTAAGTAGTCGAAACACGAATCATGTCCATTTTGAGCTATCATTTCTGGCTTAAATAATAAATGTTTCTGTTACTATTTCAGTACGTCGCGCTAGTAATTATAATTCAATTTTTGAACTTGAAAAATATCATCCTTCTCATATGCTTAAGCGTGGAATGTGAGAGATTCTATGCTGCCATGAGAGATGTTCAGAGCACATGTGCAATGCTCATGAAGTCACGAAGTTGTTCTGGTAAGTATTCTTGCTATATGTTTAACGACGTTAATGACGTCTGGAACTCAAAACCAGCTCTGGGGCTCGTGCCTCGTATAGTATCTAGCATTATGTTGTTCAATGGTTGTTTTGCGTGGATGTGGTGCATTTTTCCGACAACTTGTTCATTTTTGTGTTTGTGTTCTTTCTCTGGGTCATTTTTACCGAAAGAAAACGTAGGCGCGTTTTTTCTTTTCTTTTCTAAATGTTTTATTTGCCAAGCCTGCTAAAAAAAAATTGACAGTCTTTCTGAGCTGCATAAGATCAAAAGCAAAGTCTTAGAGACACATGAATTTTGCTGTATCAGAATAACCAACAACGGGTAAAATTGTATGATTTATGAAGAGAAACTCTAAGTTATAACAAACAAAGGGTTAATTACAGTGCCTGAGAGAAGAGTTTGCAAGAACATCCAACGTGTACAGAGGGCATCATTCAAGAAGATGAGCGCGTGCGGGTTCTTCATCATAGACGCCGAACTACCTCTACAGTTCGCAAGCTTTGTTACTTCTTATACTATTGTCTTACTAGAGTTTGTGTATCTGTAACTAAACATCTGTCTGTATATGTAGTAAATTTCAAAATATTCCATTATGTTTATTCTATTTTGAAATACTCATCGGCCAGTATAGCGTGGGGTTACTCCCAACTAGTGGTGGCTAAACTCCCCGTTAAGTCCTATTTTAGTCAAAATAAACGCACCATTTATCTCTCTACGTGAATTTTATATCTCTAGAATTGGGAAATGTTGAGGCGGGGAGATTTAAAAGGAGTTTAACAGCAAGAAAAAAAAACAAAGGCAGACTGGATACTAAAAGCCGGTATTCTGTACATCTGTGTAGCAATTTGTAGGATATATGTATATAGTATCTGCTACGGGGACACTTGTTTTTGTTAATTTTTTTGGGTGGGATATCTTCAAATAACATCGCCCTCTCTGAGAGGAGCGAGAGGACGCACACTTTCACTGACTAAAATCCACCCGTGTTCCTACAGTTGCTTGTGTGCTAGGGACCACAATATCTCTTTCGAATAACCCGCACTCCTGGCAGGCATCGGCCCTTGCGGACCCCACCAGTTGGTGCTAACATCTCATTGAGGCGCGCGTGGATCGCGCCGTCGACCCGGGCTTGGTCCTTACCGGACAGCATCAAGTAATAGATTATATACTTACAAATGACATAATAACATTTCATATTTTTTGACATATATTTGGATGTGGTTAAGCAGAAAGGACTCAATCGACACAAAGTCACTTTTGAGTTATGGGCATTTGAAGTTTGACATTTTATGTTCTCTACATACTGTGGGTTGAGCCGGGGTAGCGAGAAAAACTAGTTTCGTGGTATAATTGATACCAAATTTTTGGTTTTAAATGTTTCTTATTCAAATCATAACAAGCGTGCCACCGCACTAAGTAGGTCATTAACTTCCCACGTTACTTGCCAATATCACGATAAATCTCTTTCGAGTGATGTTTTTATTTCAATTTGAAAAGTTCTTCTTCCAGAAGAAGAACTTTGAATACCAGTTGATACCAGTATCAATGTATTAAAAAATATCATAACTTCCGAACATGTAGAGGTAGGATTAAAAACCCTTCCAATATGGTTTGACGTCCTTTTCTTATTGATGTCCTAGCTAAAACTTCTCTTGACCCTTAACGCCCTCAGATGTAAAAACAGTAAAACTTGTAGAACCTCGTCAGTCACTCATACTCCAGTGTTGAGAAGTCAACTAAGGAGTGCAATGTCGCCCTCGGCTACGCCAATGTGGAGGATGAAAATTATCCCACGGCAAAGTATTACCGAAATAAAAAGTATAATTTATGTCCTTGTCCAGGTTATAAAACTATTTGTTTGCCAAATTTAATCCAAATCCGTTTAGCCGTTCTTGCGTGACTGAGTAACAAACATGCAAACATCTACAACCAAATATACAAACCTTCTCATTTATTATAATGAATAAGTGAAAATGAGGTCAACGTTTCTTAGCTGACTACTCTGAGAAGAAAGGCCGAAACAAACTCAGAGGTCACAGTCTTTTTTAAGATCCAGACATTATCTTAGTCAGATCATATAGATTGGTATCCGAAATGATCTTTAGTGGAAAGAACTATGCAGATGGATGGACGGGACATTTATCAGTTATCATGCAGATCAACTCAGTACTCGAGTAACTCAACGATTCGACGAACAATACCAAAGAAAGATATTTTCTAAAGATTTGTATTTAAATAATATGAACTTATATACAATATTTTAATATATATAAGTAGAATCCGTATCTGATAAAAAATATTGAACACTAGTGACTGAAGTATGAATTAGTAAATTACTTGCTTAACGATTAACTTTAGTGTTCTACATTTAAAAAATCTAACACCCTAAATGGTCAACTGTCTGGCACTAGACATGTTTTCGTATTTCAATAACTGTTTAAAGTCAAACAGAAATACTGCTGTAGTCAAGAGTGTCTCAACAGTCTTATCTAACAATATACTGGACAACAATGTGGTGGAAGAAGACTTACAATCGGTCCTAAGACCTTTTAATCTTATGCAAAGGCTTTTCTTCTGCGCGAAATATTGTATTCGTGACAACGTTATCGTTGCTCATAATTATTGTTATAATTTAATGAGAATATTTTGCACGCTTATATTCCGATTTGCCTATTTGTATAATTTGATCACTTACATTTACAAAAGTAACAGGCAAATCCGGTTTTTATTTTCTTTTAGTCGTACCCTTGACTTTATCGTATTTTTGATCGGGGATTTGATGAACAGCATCTCAAACATCAAGCACAGCTACTACAATATCTTATTGGTCTTGAAAATCCAACATGTGCACAGAGTACTGCAGATACACGGCAAAGACTTCAAAAGTTTGATCATTTGTAACTGGAGTTGGGTTATTATTCTCAATATTTTTTGTATTGGTTTTGTTATTTGTTTTTGTGTTTTATTTAACTTGGATGTTTTCGATTATGTTACAATTTACGGCTGCATTGCTTACGATATCAATATTGTTTATGCATTATCACTATTAAAACTATTAGAGAAACTGCTTCGTGTGTGGATTGAAAACGTTCAATACTCCAAAGACAGCGATGAACCCGAAAGTGAAGAATATTGGAAATGTATGTTTGATGTCTTCATGATTATACAAGAGACTTATGTGATCATAGAGATGACTTTCCGGTACATGGTAAGTAGTTTTAAAACAAAAATGGAAGAAAACAACATAAAAAGTGGAAAATAAAGTCTGCTGATGCAGAAGCGTTGATCAGATTTGCTCGTTTGTTGACGATCGAAACTTGTGATCAGACGGAACAGAGTTAATGTGTAAGCAAGCGGTGGCTGACATTGTATTTCCCTGTTTTACAATCTACGCTGTAATAATTAAGATAAAAACTATTTGTATTGAAATATCGTACATTATAATTCAGAATAGTATGTTGAAGATTAATTTTCATATAGTTGTACAAATTTATAATTTAATTTTTAATTTTCAGATCGGATACTATACGATATTATCCTTTTACCTTTATGTGCATAACCAAGTAATGGTATTGAGTTTACGAGGTGAAACTTCAATGGAAGTAAGTATTTGGGTAACTCTTCTGCAATATGCTCACTTGGGGTCAGCACAAAATGTTTTCTCTCTTATTTTCATCACGTTCCTAGCTTATAAACTGTTCTTGCCGGTCGGCCGTCAAATTTATTAACGTTTGATCCGTTTTACGATTTTTCCGTTTGATCATATAATTTATACTAAAATCTATTCATCTTTTGTTTTACCTCTCCCTTAACATTAATAATTAACACTATCTTAGTCAGAATTTCCGTTTTATTTGTAACTTGGCCACACCAAGACCAATAGTTCCCTTTAAAATTATTTCTTCATTTGTTCTTTCTCGTCACTCCTCACATCCATGTTAATAATCTCATTCCCGCTCAATACAATCTTCTTGTAGCATCGGTTTACTAATCATTATGTATTCTTGCCCAGACAGTGTTGATTCTAAGCCTGATTTGAATAAAAATTTGGCATAAAATAGGCCCGTTACCATTTCAGCATGATATTCGAATATTTCTGACTCAATCATGGAACATGAAGTTCTTAATCGTACTAACATGCATGTGCGTGGAATGTGAGAGATTCTATGCAGCCATGAGAGATATTCAGAGTACCTGTGTAATGCTTACGAAGTCAAGAACATGTTGTGGTTGGTGATCTTACTATGCTATATGAGCAAAAATTATTATAATTGCCTTGCTGGCGTTATATTAGTGTAAACCTGTCTAGCCAAAGCAGTGCAAAACGGGTGCGTCTCACATCATATAAAGTTATTTGATATATTTTCATTTCAATAACGTTCAAAAGATATAACAAACGTGAGTTATACCAACTGTTGATATAATTTGTTTAGATATTACATTAAATATACTCTAAAACTTATTTCGTATAACGTTATTGGATATAACGTTTATTTAATCGAAAACCATTCGGCCTATCGTTTAAAATATATAATTTTGCGACTAACTTGATTGAGCGTGCTGCAGGAACGGGGTAACAGAAACGAATCGCTGCAAAACCGACTCCACGTAGTCTTGTCTGCCCTACCCCTAGAGTGTTATTTATAATCGCGTAAGCGCGGAGGGGCGAGGTGGCCCGCGAGCTGAGGAGCAGGTGGTTTCAAAGCTCACCACCACGGCTGAGGCTGGCCGGCTGAGCCGGCCAGCAAGCCGAAGCCCGACGCCGGAGCCCTGCAGCGCCGGAACTGTGACAGAAACCATGCCTGCTGCATGTTGCATGCGTGCTTGCATACTGCATGCTTGCTTGCATGCTGCATGCTTGCTTGCATGCTGCATGCTTGCTTGCATGCTGCATGCATGGTCAGCAATTTTTTTACAGGGAAATAAAAAACACATATATTATGTTCACAATCAACTGTTTTATAATGATTCATGCTTCGATTGATGGACTATCAAATAACAAAAAAAAAACAATGTTGTATCGTATGAGACCAAATAGGTTTTATGTCTTTTGAGTGGTACATCAAACGATTTTATATTGAATGTATCTTATGCTTATAAAAATTAGTTGCTTTAAAATTATATCAATCGTTTATTATATTAACTGATCATTATATCAAATAAAATTATAGATTTAGTTGTTATATCTTGTAAATATTAGAGATTTTGTAATTATAACATCCTATATCACTTACCTGGATGTGGGAAGCACAAGACCGGTCGAAGTGGAGGAGCCTGGGGGAGGCCTATGTCCAGCAGTGGACGTCTTTCGGCTGATATGATAATGATAATGATGATATCACTTACCCGTGCAAAACACATTATGTGAAATTTGACTATCAATTGTTTAGGCTTTGTTAAAATATTCTTAGAAAATTGGTTGGTAGTTCCGAACTTTGCAAGGCCTCAAACTAATTAGTTGCACCACTTCTACAAAATTGACTAACGACCTGTTTTAATAAACAGGTCGTTAGTCAGTTTTGTAGAAGTAGTATTTTATAATTAAAATACCATATTAAAACGTTTTAGACCAAGAAAGAAAAGTTTATAAAAACATCCAACGTCTACAAAAGGCATCATTCAAAAAGATGAGCGCATGCGGCTTGTTCATCATAGACGCCGAGCTACCTCTACAGTTGTCGAGCTTAATTACTTCTTATACTATTGTTTTATTGCAGTTTGTGTATTTGTAAATAAATGTAACTGATCTGTGGTAATCTGCAATTATGCTATTTATTTATTTTGTGTTCGAACGAAATGTCTTCATTTATTTTTTTGCTACTTTCCACCACCCGCAACAAATAAAAAGATCTGGACAAATGCAAGTTGAGCCTGCGTGTAGAGGATTCCGCACTTCCGCATAAATTTTATAGTGTTAATAAGATTAAATCTTTAGTCAAAACTAATTAATAAACGTACAGTCAGTTCAAAGTGATTTTACTTCTGACAGCTCCCTATTGTAACGAGAATAAAGATCACTGCGTTATTGACACACTGGTTAGTGGCAGAAATCAAAAAACATCCTTATTCTAACAAGAACAAAGATCACGAACAGAATGAGATAAGAAAATACCTACGGAGCAAAGTGATATTATGACAAATTGAATATAATATGGCATTTACCAGTAGATACAGCGCTAAACGGGGTTCAAATCAGAACTGAAACCACCATTTCTGTCACCATCATCATCATTTCAGCCGAAAGACGTCCACTGCTGGACATTGGCCTCCCCCAGGCTCCTCCACTTCGACCGGTCAACCGTCGAATCCGACTCGACTGGGCAGCGTTCGGGACGCATCGCAATATCTTCACGTCCCAAATACCACAGTGTCTAATGACGAAAGTCTTTGACCAGTGTGTGTTGTCAGTAATTAAATTGTACCTATGGCACAGACACCTGGTCGCTCACAATGGGCCTTATCAGAAGGCATAAAGTCACAAAGGGTAATGTAGAGGGCTATACTTGGAGTTTTCCTACGTGATCGAATCAGAAATGAAGTGATCCGTAGGGGAACCAAGGCAACCGACAGAAGAATTGCCAAACTTAAGTGGCAGTGGGCATTGCTCGCAGAACAGATACCGATGGGGCCGAAAAGTACTGGGGTGGCAACCGTTTCTATAAAAACCAAAATATTTCTCAAAAATGCCGCTGCAACGCGGTTAAAGTCATTCAGTCTGTAAAACATCCTTAAAGCAATTTACAAACGTCTCTAAACCAATTTAATTAATCTTGCTGATCCGCAGTGCTTGCAAAATGACTTAAATCAGACTTCAATAAATGAGGGATTTTACTACTCGGGACTACAACATAACGCTGATTTCCTAAATAATTGGGTTCTTTTAATATTGATTATCCTGTGAAGATCAAAAAAAAGTTGGGAAACAAACTAAATCGTAAACAAAAACAGGCTGATGCCCCTAAACACACATCATATCGCTTGAGGCTCGATTAGTCTCGCTTCAGCTGTGTATAGATCGATTACCATACTTGAATATTAACGATACTCAAATACCAGAATTCTATACATATACACTGATCGACTGATTGACGGTCAAACTGGACTTGAGAATTTTTTGTGATATGGACCGAACAGTGTTGAAAATGGCTGCTGTACCATTGTATAGCAACCATTTTCAACACAGTTGTAATTGTGTGGTAATTGATTAAGAGTCATTATTCTAAATCATTTACTACACACTTACAACTATTTATTCTTACAAAATAGGGAATATGCATGATTTTTTTTCTTGAAGCATTAACGTGGTTCATTGATTATGAAGAGAAAAATAAAAATCCCAGGAAAAGTATTAAAAGTCAAATTTTACTACGGTTTGTTGCTCAAAAATACTATTAAAATTGAACAATTTTCTACTACAGTCCAAACGTGCGTTAGTGTCGCGGCTACATTGTAACGTCACTTGATACTGCTTTGCTATCATCTCTGTTCATGTAAATTTAATTATTTTTATGGTTTATTGAATCTTGAATCGCACTTACTAATTAACCTGGGTGAGAATCCAAGCAGTTTGCTAAGAAAATGTATTCATTCGCATGGCTTTTGATGTCACTTCATTACTCCGTGCTTCCGGCATTTTCGAAGACGACGCATTTTGAGCTTGCCTTCTTTGTCACCAAAAAAACGTAACTACGTAAAATAAGAAATTGTAAAATATATAATGTATAAAAAATATAGCAATTTATTTTTTGACTCCTTTATAATGTATACAAGATGTTGATTTGCATCCTAGTCAAATTCAAGGACTTTATTATGCTAATGATTCTCGACCCAAATCAACAATAAAATGGGTAGGTATTTTTTTAAATATTTTTTCCTGTTTACTAAAATCCGTAAGTGTGAACCAGCCGTATTTAAACGCGGCCCGTCTGATACTAGCCTAACCGCGCTTTCACACACAAACGCAAACAATACATCCATTCACAACGCATGCGCAATCGTTCGTTCGGGCGCCGCGTGCGCGGCCCCCCGCCCGCCCCGGCGCCCCCGAACCAACAGTGTGTTTGATGTCGCCGAAATGTGCGTACGCGCTTCTCAGTTCTCGGTAAATTGTTGAGACGTCATTCGATACAAAGTGCAAGATGACGGACAATTACACTAATGTCGAGTTGGTGGAGATGGTCCGCCTGTATGCCATCAGTGGAGACAGCCTACGTGGAGCCATCCGGATGTTCACGGAAATGTTTCCCGATCGGGAACCCCCATCACAGAGCGTCATGCTGGCTGCTACGCAGAGACTGCGGGATCATCGGCAGCTTGACGTTCCCCGGCATGCTCAAGCTCGCGGCAGCGTAGGCCTGCCTGTCGCCTTGCAGGAAGACATCCTGGAATACTTCCAGCGAGAACCACGGGCAAGCATGCGGGAGGCTGGTCGACGCTTTGGAGTGCACCACACCACAGTGTACGTGCAAGGATCATTAGTGCTTTCGACACTTTAAAACGAATGTGTTAGTGTTACGTAAAATAAAGGAAAACCAGCTACCTACGTCGCGTCGTGCTCGATTGTGCCAAGAGTGTGATGGTGGCAACTTTGAACAACTGCTCCGGGTAACTTAAGTAGGTAATTTATTTATTTGTACATTTTGTAAATACGTTGTTAGCTTAATCAATTTTACTAGTGTAAATAAGTTGATTTTAAATTTTTAACTACGCCAATAATACCTAAGAGTCGAAAGTATCACCACCTACTTACACTTAACTAGCATATCTTTCCATTTCCATCAAACCTAAAATACATTTTTAAACTTAGTAGATTGGTACATCAACTAAGGTAGGTAGGTAT
Source organism: Polymixis flavicincta (assembly GCA_949987655.1). Taxonomy (NCBI): domain Eukaryota; kingdom Metazoa; phylum Arthropoda; class Insecta; order Lepidoptera; family Noctuidae; genus Polymixis; species Polymixis flavicincta. Next base: position 21,586,130 of record OX465188.1, on the reverse strand, counting down.
TATTACCGGTCCTAAGCCCGTTAAGTAGTAAGGAAAATTTCAAATCAACCAATTTAATCCACAAATAAAAACAAAATCATTACGAAAAGTTTAGGCTGAACAATAGCATTAGAGCAAAACGAACATTTTATTAATCATCTGATCCAGGTCAGTGAACTTTTCTTTGGCGCACTAGTATTACTGTCATTAGTAAGATTTCCGTATTCTAATGATGCATAAAAAGAGGTAATTATCAAACTAAATTTATGACAATAATGTAGGTAATTTTCGAAATAAAATTAGGTAAAATTATTGCTACAGGTCGCTCAGGTCATTCATTGCTCGCCTCTCGGTCGCGCACGCTTGAATTTGGTTCGTAGGTAAGACGTCGACACTCACGCACACAGCTGCATTGTCGCTGTGTGCGTATTCGGGTGATTCTCTTTTATTTCTATTGAATTAAGGGTTTAATTCTGAAATACTGTTAAATTTCAACAACAAAAAAAAGCAGCGCTTATTAGTTATTGCCCGGTACTGTACTTTCAATTGATTATTTATGTCTTTCATGACAACTACCTGAAATTTGACGAGGATGCAAAACAACATCTTGTATGTCGCAGTATGATAGATAAAACCGTAATATACTTATATCCCTAGGGATATAAACATTTGCCGTAACATAGTTATACGAAAGCGATTCATTACTATCTTACGGTTGCAATCTAGTGTAAAATAAATTGCTTTTGCACAGCACAACGGTAGCAACCGTTGTTTGTGTGAGTGAGTTGTACTTAAATGCACGCTGCGTTTGAAGAGATAAGGTCTATATTTGATTGTGTAGTACGTTCTAATTTATAAATTGTGAGTGTGAGCGCGACTTCGTATCTATTGGTTTTACTAAATTGCATGTGTAGTTGTGACGCAGTAGTGGGGAGCAAGTGAAGACACCGGGTTCCAATACATTTTCAACTAATTGGCATATCTTCTTCTTTCTTATATCTATGGTTATATGATATTATGCAATGCGAGCAAGTAAGTTTGCTGTAGCCAGCCAGCAACAATGTTTTTAACGCTGTATCTGGAAAGTACTACAATACTCAGCTTTTGGTTGATGCTGTCGTACAGTCTACTACTAAGGCTGCTAAACTGTCTACTAGCGAAAGCTGTTTTACAAGGGGCACGAGGACAAACAGGCATTTTGCTATGTCTGCTTGGGTCGAGTAGGGGCCCGGATGGGTGTTTCCTCAGTATGGATTTTGAGCACAAACAGCTGACGAACTGTTAGTACTTTACAGTCCGAGTACAGTTTCGCTGTAGAGTACCTGTATAGGTTCTTAGTGATCACTTTCAGGACCGCTCTCTGTGCTCTTTCCAGACCAAGACGATGCGTTTTGGCAGCTCCTCCCCACACGGTGGCGCAATATTGGATAATCGACTGACTTAAGGCAAGGTAGACCAGTTTACTCAAGGATTTAAATATGTGGATCAAACGCCTTGCTCTTGAGGTTACAACATCTATCTGCTTGTCCCACCTCAGTCCACTATCAATATGTACAGTAGCCTCCACAAATGGTGCACCAATCTCAAAAAGCAATAGATTGACACTTCGTTTTAACTTACGACCTTCTTGTAACCTAAATTCAACCGTTGAAGTAGATGGCATGATAGCTGAGCGGTTACCGCACTTGATTATCGCGTTTGAGCGCATCGTTTCGCGGTTTCAAATCCCACTCGCGGTGTGATGTCTTTTTATTGTTTTAAAAATCACTTTTGAGTATAGTTCTGTTCGTCTTATTCACTAAACTCGTAAAACTTTATCATTATACCCACAGAAACCTAAATAAATTTAAATGGTTTACGACTCATTCACCGCGACTTATAGAACGGTGTTGGTTGATATTGTGTGCTAGTGACGTTTTTTTTTTTTTTTTTTGGCTGTGTAATCATCAAATAACTTCTCCCGCTCTGGGTGGAGCAGGAGGGTGTGTCAGACTTTTACTGACTAAAACCCACCCGTGTTCCTTCAGTAGCCTTTAAGCCAGGGGCTGTGGTGTCTCTTTTGAACAAACCCGCACCCCCGGCAGGCATCGGCCCTTGCGGGCCCCATCAATTTTTGTGCTGACATCTCTTTGAGGCGCGCGTGGAACACAACGCGCCGTCGACTTGGGCTTGGTCCTTACCGGACAGCGAGCTACCCATTACTCGCCGTCCGCAAGCCCATGCCTACGGTGGCCGGAAATCGGCCTGGGATTCCCGACGCCCAGGGCGTCTCCGTATCCTGCGGCGGCTAGGGTCGCGAGGGCGCGTATGCTGCCTCTCCCTCACGTGCGCCGCCTCCCTCTTCGCGAGCATCACTGCTTCGCTGAAGGAGGTGACGGCTCCCCATGCCCTCTCGCTCCGTACCATGGTCTGGACCAGGGCCGGACGCGAGAGATCGCCGCCGCCGATCGCCTCCACGAGGACACGGCGGTGCTCCGCCCAAGCAGGGCAGACCGCCACCGTGTGCTCCACCGTGTCCTCAGGGCGATCTTCGCAGTGGAAACACCCGGGCGTTTCCTCCCGCCCTATCCGAAACAGGAACCTCCCGAAACAACCGTGTCCGGTGAGGACCTGCGTCAGGCGGAAGGTGAGGACGCCATGCCGCCTCTCAAACCACTCCTCAAAGAGGGTCCCCTCTTTGAGGAGTGGTTACCGCCGCAATCGTGGCGTGCCCAGCACTGGGTTGCAACAATCGCACTCTCCATGTCGCCATGAGATCTCGCCGGAGCTCTGTCCGCTGTGCCGCTGTGTGTGTTTCATCTATTAGCGTTCTTCTAATTCATTTTAAAATGTAAGCAAATTTGAATATAGAAATGAAAGCGATATTATTGCGCTGCATAAAAGTGGACTTAATATTATCACAAATACCTATGTGATGAAACCGGACTGAGTGTGAGTATTATGATTTAAATATTATATTTAATTAAAGTATAACTGCTGATCCTTGTAGTTATTTTTAAACGTTTAATAAATATCATAAGGTCTAAATAGAATAAAAATATAAAATTTCAATGTAAAGGAGAAACCCGTTTCTGGGCCCAACCGTTACAGGAATCAGATATGTACCAAAAAATTCTTCTATTTTTCTTAATTAACTAATTTAAATCTTAGCCTCATTAGCAATGGCCAAGTGTAGAAAAAAGATCGATTTCTATTTTCTTAGCTCTTATCAACCTTTGTAAATCATTTTATCACTTATTTCAATAAACGTCACTAACTTCACAAACGCTTCTATTTTTTCAATGGAGCATACCCTAAGAATAAGATCGATTTAGTGGAAATCGATACTGTAACAAATAATTAATAACACTCCATGTTTTTAGTTTAATTGTTTTTTTAGGGATTAAAATCAATGTTAAATAAAAAAATCTGAAATCTAATTCATTTTTAACGGAAGCACCATTAAGAAGACAAAAAGAAATAAAAATATCGATATTATCGATTACATTGCGGATTGCACTAGTAAACGGTAAATGTCAATGTCTGTCAATTGTCATGGTTGTAATGTCATGTCACTTCGTATTTTTGTGCAAGTGAATGATTTTTCTTGTATTTCTATTATTGTTTCATTAGACCTCTGCTCAAATACTGGACTCCGTAATTGATTGCCTTTTGACTAACCCTTGCTTGAACATTCGACACTGTAACCTGCCACCTTTGCTGGAAAACCGGATATTGCTCTTTGACGACTGCTTAGTAACGATATCATGACCATGAGGCTGTGCATCAATTCCGGAATAGTAACGGACCGTTGCAATACAATAGGAAGGCGAAGATTGGAAGACGAAATTGTTTCAACAGTAAAGCAATGGGGCGCACCTCAAACGGTTAGTATCCCATTTTTCTAAACTGCAACATTTTTGTACTATGTAAGTAATTATTTAATGTAATCAAACTACATAGTGTTATTGCTTATGTTCAGTTGTCTGTTGGTAGTTGTGTTTTATGAAATAATAACAGAACATGAAACAAATTCATATACCAATCCTTACTGAGCCTGCATGGTTAATTATGACCTGTTCTCTCTCTCTCAGAGAGGAGGCCTGTGTCCCTGCAGTGGGAATGTAATAAAGTAACTATGCTATGCTAGTTCTAGACATAATAGTCAAATTATAAATGTTTGCTTCAGGTAAATGAAAATGACTATCTGCCAAACTCACTGGAATCATCCCAATGCTGTATATCTTGATGGAAATTAACCAGAAGAGAGTAAACACCGATGAGTGTGTATTTTCTGTAGACATTTTCTTCTGAGAAGAGTTTGTTGTCATCAACTTAGGACTGGTACAGTGCAAGAATACATGAAGTTAAAAGAGAATGGATCCTACCACGCACCGTTAGTATTTTAGTTTTATTAGTAACATTCTTTCGTTTTGTTAACAAGGGTATTTAAAAATGTTATTTGGTATGCATAAACATTTAAGTGAATCAGAAAGCCGGTGGGATAATGGTCAAGCTCCTACATCAGGATTTCTCATTCACAGATTATTTTAGATCAGTATATTTCAAAGCGGGCTATGCTATAACACTTCATACATCTCTGCTGTAAAGGCAATCTTTAATGTAGATAAATTATTATTATCAGGTGGGTGCTTCAAGTGTTCTTTATCACTCTTGTTGGTGCGAGCTAATAAAGCATCCTGGCATTTCCATTCGGGCACCTCAACATCGGGTGCATCTTCATCAGCTGTCAATGGGCCAAATAGTCAAGACATTTCTCATTTAGAAGAACCTTCAACAAGGCAAGATACAAATTCTGCACCCAGGACACCTACTGTGTGAACTCTTATGGTTTTACCCAATTGTTTTAGAGCTGTTGAAAAACGTAGATGTTTTGTGGAAGGATGTCGGAGACATGAAAGAAACTGAATAACAATTACAATGCAAAAACTGTTACTTATAAAACTATTATGTATCTCCAAATGCACTTGCACATCATGGAGCTTTCTCAATTATATCAGTGATAATTATCACACATTTAGTGGAAAACAAATTCAAGTACGTTTTCATTAAAATAATCTGATTGTATGTTTTTGGATTTCGAGAATGTACAATATTATTTTCCCCTGTATCGTTGGTGAAACAATGGTTCGTTACTGTGCCCACACCATGAGCATAATATGGTATCTTGGTTGGGCATGGCAGCAGGGTAGTAAATTGCCTCCTGCACAATTTCTGGATACTGTATTGATATATTATGAAGCAGGTGATTATTAAAACCATTTATTACAATGTTGTTTTTTATTTTAATATACCTACCTATAATGTATTGCAATCGGAGATTAGGTAGGTACATAATCTGAAAATGCAAATGCAATGGAAATGAAACAAATGCAAGGCATACGTGACCTAAGTCGGCCATGTGTAATAAAAATAGTTTTCCGCTGGTTTTTTTAGTAGCATCAACCAGATAAATCTGAAGTCACCTCCTAAGCGCTATTTATGTAGGTATCTACCTAAATATAAGCTGCAAGCAGCAGCACACCACATTTACGTAGGAAATAAAACCTCAATTTTTTTTTTAATAACCAACATAACCTAAAATGTACAATCAGCATTCGTTAAGCATGCTCACTTAAGAAAATATTTCTGCGGCAGCGCAGCTAGTCACAAACCACACCCCTTCCTGGTTTCGCCCAATTAGAGACAATATGTATTTGTGTGAGTGTATTCACACAAATCCATATTGTCTGTTGAATGCATGACGTATAGAGACGCAAACTAATGTCCATTTTTTTAGTCGCAATAAAGGTGTCGTCAACAAAGCACGCATTTTGTTCCCACAAAAATCCATACAAACAATTTGCAACCTTACCACCATCAAAATGGTCGAAATCAAGCCGGATTACAGTGCACCGTACTGAGCGTCGAGAACAAAAGACATCGCATTCCTTAGATAAGAAGCGAGCCCGGACCGTCATTAACAGTGTTCGGGGGTTTTTTGTGCAAGTTATTTACAATATTATGACAAAAGGAATCTACGCATCGTAACATCACGTTATTTTGAAGAATATCAAGTTATTTTTGTTGTTTACAAAAAAAATCTCAGTCAGAACAATTACTATGAGTATTAGAAGAAGTAGCGAAGACATTACAAAAACACACAAATACGTAAACATAAGGAAGGTGTGCTAAAATTATAAATTTATAATAAAACTTTGAAGCAATTCTAATGAAATTAAATTTCATTAGAATTGCACGTGTTAAGCACGTGTGTGTCTGTAGTCTGTCATTATGACACAATTTTTGATTTATTAATAATAACTTTACGATATGAGTGTAGATAAATACAAGTTGATGATAATTTCTGTGTAATTTTGTATATTAATTTCTGGGTGAATCTTTAAGATTTCCTTTTGAAATCTTGAAAAACTCTATTAAAAATAAATAAGTTAAACTAAATTAAATTGCTTATTTTCCACAACTACAAATCCTTAAAATTTTTCTTAAATTTTAACACATTTTGTATGTGATCACACGAAGATTACAGACGACAGTTTCGCTTTAAACAAAAATGTTTTACTAAAATGTTTTAATATACAGATACGGTTTAAATATCAACCATAAGAAATCTTTAATACTGAACAACTTATTATTAAATGAACACGAACTGAAAAATATAAATTTCACTAATAGCTAATATTTCTTTTTTTCAATCCTTTCACTCTCACTGCGGTCACAGTGACAGTTTTATTTTTTCAGGAGCCCACCGGCCTGGCTTTTTGAAAATATTTCTGTTATATTTCAGAAATTAAGGAGTATTTCTTATTGAAAATTATAGTTTAGTTTAATTACTTGATAAGCTTCCGAATTTTAAAGTGGCCTATGAACTGAGTTATTGTTATATTTGTAAAAATATACTTGTCGTGCGCAATGCGGGCAACGCGCTTGTCACGTTGATTATAGCATGGTTTGTCAACCTTTTATTAAAAGACGGCCAAACTCCAATCTTAACGTGCTGCCTCTTGCAAGCCGTTTGTTAACCACCCAACGGTAAGCATCCTGCACAGCATGCCCCGGACATTGGAAAGATACCTTGTTCGTGTAATCTCGTTATATTTATTATCAGTGGCGGCTGGTAGGTCATGGAACTGGTGGTGCACTTTACTAGCTCACTAAGTATTAGGGGTACCTAATAAGTAAATAAAAATAATTTATTTATTTCAGATAGGTAAGTAATTTAATTATCTAAAAGAATAAAAAATAAACAATAGCATTCAATTCCACGTAAACTAAACTTCGCAGTGACATTAATGAGTTGGTCATTCATTATGGCCGGCATGCAAACTTCGCCAAAACTCGGGCACTCTCGCTAATCTACGTTCGGTAATATTCGACAAACTTCGGGGGAACCTTGCGGCGCACGAGAATTGACAAATTACTCCATAATACTCCATACAGTTATGTCAACTATCTTCTGTGTCACGCGCTAAGCGTTTTAGCTCGGATCTCATAGAAATGTATGAGCATTCACCGTGCCCTTCGGCATAGCGCACGAGAGATTTTCTGTACCGCGAAAATGAGTCTTAATAGTTTAGCAAAGAGCTTATATTGTTTCGTCAGTTTTGTTAGTATTACATAGACCACAACCAGTGGCCACAATGCGATTATTAAACATTTTGTGATTTTTTCTACACCTATTAAAATCTGGTAGTTCAGCGCACAAGTAAGGGACAGCCGCCTGTTTATGATTAAATAAAAAATCAAAGGTGTGATAAATAAATGGATAAAACGAATATTAGAACTATTAAAAGTATTCAAAATATACATACCTATAAGGAACACCTGCAAAACATTCGAGATAGGTAACATGGTAATAAAATAATAGGCATACCTTAAAAATTCTTTGTAATATTTCGCGAACGTATTTTATGGTCCTTCAATAGAAGGGCCATAAAGTATGTTTTATTGCAGTTGCAAGAGTTCCGACAACAGTAAACAAAAAGCTCTGATAACATTGTATGAATTGCGCAAAGTATATTTGTGTTATTCCAATCATAATATAGAGCAATAAAAAAAAAACAAATGTTGCAAATTTCCAACAAAATATCTAACTTGCTTCGTTTTTGTATATTTTCAAGTATATAACACATTGTAATGAAGATTTTTACTTTTCAATAGAACTGCGCAAGTAACAAGTCCCTCTGACGTCCGCGCCGCGCCGATAATACAGATTTTTTTTTTAAACGGATTTCTATGTTGACCTTGAAAGGCCGTAACTTCTTAACCAGAATTTACAGAAATGACAATAATTATTAACATTTTATACCTTTATGCAGTGCCAGTCAACGTGCCTAGCGCGTTCGCTGCGTTTTGTATGGCGGCGGTATCGCATAACCATTGGACATCGTGAAAATTGGGGAGGCAGTGAAAGTGTTCATATATAACAAAACTTATAGACCTGACGGAACATCATTATGTCGGAGAGAGGAAAATATTAAAGTTGATAGAATAGTTATAAATTGTTGTTTGACATTATTATTCCAAATTATTGATAAATAATCTATCTATACTAATAATAAAGAGGAAAGATTTGATTGTTTGTTTTTTTGCATTGAATAGGCTCCGAAACTACTGAACCAATTTGAAAAAATCTTTCACTGTTGGGAAGCTACATTATCACTGGGTGACATAGGCTATATTTTATCCCCATATTCTCACGGTAACGGGAACTACGCTGTTGAAACTGCGGAGCGCTGCTAGTAAGTAGCTGAATAAATAGAAAAACTATCAAAAAAAACGTATAGCTAATCGATAAGATTCTGTTTACGATTACTGTTTGATCTGTTGTGATGTCTTATTGTCTGTGGTAAAAAAAAGTGACACCGTCTCTCTGGTCTCGTGTCAAGCGAGGCATGAATTAGTTTTATTCTCCTCTGCTAATAAAAAACAAACCTAAAACCTATAAAAATAAAACACCTTAAGAACCTAAAAATTATTTCATTTCACTTAAAGCAATAATACATTTTCTAAGCCAAAAAGAAGATAAATATGAGTACGAAATTACTTCTTGTCAACAACAATAATTCATAAAGAGCTCATACCGGCCGTGCCTATTCAAAAATAATCTCACAAACTAGTGAACATAGCACGCGCCTGTGTGAGTGTCACACTTCTATACATCATTACTACGAACACTACTAAAATATGTTCCGTGCATTCTATTGGTTAAAACGCATGCATTGTGCGATCGAGTCGTGAGCCTTGCTACGCGATTATCGCCTTAAAGGTGAGCGTGCGGAAGAAGCCGCGATTGTACTTAAACATCGCCTGATTTCACCAATTTGGCCATTGCTGGGAGACGTGAAAATTGGGTGCGTGAAACCTTCCTACATGTTCTAATTTATGGCCAAATTCCAGCCCTGTCACGCCAGGCCCAAGTTTCTATGAAGTTTGGGTTTCTCCTTTATTTCCTAGATTATAGAACGATGAACCGTAGTTTCATGGCAATGGGCAAATGGCAAAACGGCAATGGAGAGGGCTATGCTCGGAGTTTCTCTACGCGATCGAATCAGAAATGAAGAGATCCGCAGGAGAACCAAGGTAACCGACATAGCACGAAGAATTGCCAAACTTAAGTGGCAGTGGGCAGGGCACATTGCTCGCAGAACAGATGGCCGATGGGGCCGAAAGGTTCTGGAGTGGCGACCGCGTACCGGAAGACGTAGATTGGGAAGGCCTCCCACAAGGTGGACCGATGACCTTGCGAAGACTGCGGGTATCCGCTGGATGTGGGAAGCAAAAGACCAGTCGAAGTGGAGGAGCCTGGGGGAGGCCTATGTCCAGCAGTGAACGTCTTTCGGCTGATACGATGATGATGATGAGAACGATGAAAATAACATTATACTTAATATATATGTGAAATTGCCCTTTTAAATAATTTTGTATCTAAATAGTAGGTAATAATATTAGTGTGTATTTTGCTTAGTAGCCTAACAGTACCCCTTTTTTGTTTTAGTGAAATACTGTGAGTCGGTGGGTGAAAAGATATGAGGAAGGCGGTAGCCTTGCCCGTGGAAAGCAAAGTGGAAGACCCCAGCCGAATTATTCGACACATCTTTACGAACCGTGCGCTGTGCACTCCACGCAGAAGGTTCGCATCATCGAAAACCAGCTCGAGAATCAGCTCAAAAAACATAGTTAACGAAAAAAACATTAACATTAAGTTTTAATTACAAACATTTATTGATTTTAGTAATATTCAAATAATATTTTGTCTTATCCGTAGTCTGGATTATTTTGAGGTTTAGTTTCAATCTTCTTTTCGTAATGAAAATGAACACTTAAACTATAACCTCAATACCTAAGTCCTATTAAATACGATTTGTTAACTTTGAGGTTTGAGTTACTCGTAGAACGAACTCACTCGCAGTAGAATGAAAGTAGTATTACTGAGTCATTTAATTGTATTGTGACAACTTGTCAACATTTGTTATTTTTACGTGGGTACATTTGCGTAGAATATTGTGATTTATTTAGAGTACCGACACACAGTAGCAATTATAGCACAATTATTATTATATTACTAAGATACAATAGCCTGATTATCATAGTTCACCAACTAGCTGTTTTACTTCAGTAAATTGTTCTTTATGAGAAAATAAACTGTTTTAACAAGAAGTTATTATCAGTTATTTTATACATTCTTCATGAAATTATAACGAATAAACATTTTGTAATCATGTACTTTTCTTAAACCTTTATTTAAATAACAATACGAGTAATAAAATAAAACCATTATTACATTATTATTCTGGTATATTAATAAATCGAATAATTAAAGAACAAATGAAGATGATTGTTAAAAAGAAAAATTAAAGTTTCTTTGCGAGATTTGAACCCAGACCTATGAGTTTCTTAAGTCGATACGCTGCACGCCACCGGAACTCAATTGAACTAGGTAAATTTTAGCAATGGTATGAACCGACCAAGGCCATACGTAGTTACGTACTCTGTGCGACGCCGACGGTATGTTGTGTGAGTGCTGTGGTGAGCGTTGTTAATATACCACTTATACACACAGCTGTAGGTACGGCACGAACCGCGTCTTCATAACAATATAACCCTTAGTATGCTAATGGATTTGTGAATCTTGATAGTACACCAAGATACTTAACGAATTCCGCACGGTTGAGTACTTCGCATGTGCAACTACCCTGGGATCTACAGATATGAGCTCGAACAGGGAAATCATGTGATGGTTTTTTTATTTTTGGTGATGGAAAAAGGCACTTAATTGGTTTTAGATAGGTTAAGTGTTAACAGATTTGTTGTTATCCAGCTCATGAGCTGAGATAAAGAGTATTTCTGCTGAGTGACTAGGTGGGTCCTCTTCTACATGATTATGATTATACAGTTGAACATCTGGAAGCAAGATGAGACGTGTAGACGCTCTGAGTCATATCGCCTATGTGGGAGATGTTGTAGCTATTGGAAGAATACAATTCGGAAAGATTTTAAGATTAAGGCAACGTATTTGAGACCTTTTAACGTTTGGTGATGGTAATTGGGACTGTTCGGTATTTGGTGGAGAAGCAGTTCTTTATGAATATCAAGTCATCATCATCATCAGCCTATAATGTTGTTTGTTCTTTAAAATTTTCCTCAAAATTACAATCTTAAGATTGGTTTTATTTAGAAAGAAGAGCAAACATTTCAAAAGTCAAAAATAATACCTATCGTTGAGCCATAAAATTCGTTGAGTAAAACCTATATATTTTAATAATAGAAATTGAAGGATAGCACAATAAGGTTTGCCCGTTTAAATGGAACTATAAGTAAGTCAGAGCCTTCATTTGATTGATTATGTAGATAGTCAAATTAAGAAAATTAAATTTGAAAATCAATAGTAATTTACTAGCATTTTCGACCTCCCGACAAAAATTATGTTACATTGGGTGTTAAATTGTTACAAATGATAAATTATTTTATTTCTGTAAGTAGGTTTGTACAAAAACTTTTACACGTCAATCATATTTATTAAACTAGATGAGATTAGCGTTTCCTATCTGACTACTCTGAGAAGAAAGGCCGAAAAAAATTCAGAAGTCACAGCCTCTTTTAAAGTCCAGACATAATCTTGGTGAGATCATGTGAAGACCATGTTGATTGGTGTCTGAAATGGTCTTTTTAGGAAAGAACCAAACAGATTGAGTGGACTTGTCAATCAGTGCACGCATTTATCAGTAATGCATTTTAAGTCTGGGTCTGAGTCTCCTTTTTTGAACTATTCAGTTATTGCTTTAAGCTCAACAGTAACCCGACGCGACATTATAGCGCCAATATAGCAACGTTATCATCATTCACCTGCCCTTATTCCAATTTATTCGGGGTCGGCGCAAAATATCTTTTTCTTCCACACTTCTCTATTAGTCAACATCTCGGTAGTTCACATCATTTCTAACCATTTCTTATTGCACACAGTCCATCCATCATTATTTTATTCTCCGAATACTCTTTTAGCCACGCCATTTTATACTTAAGGCTGGTTACTGGTAATTTTGAATGTACTCGTCGTATTGTCGTTATGAGCGAGAACAGTTCTTACTGCAATCCGATACGGGTTAAAATCTGTTGTAATAAATGAGCAAGCATTGCCGTAAAATTGTAAATAAAATCGTATAAAACTAAACATACATTAAATTATAATACATTTGATTAAAAATGAACCATCACTGCATGCAGTTTGGCATTCGGAATTTTATGGTATAATTGTTATTGAGGAATAAACTGGTTTTAAAGATAATTAAGAGGTGACTTTGATGATTTTTTTGATGCATTAAAGTATGTTTAATTATGTTTTGAGTTCCATCACTGTATGCAAAAAAGACTTGAAAATATAATTTATTTTTTGCTTTAAAAATTATTCAGTTACGTTCGTTACGGTTAAAGAGATACTCTGGTTTAAAAAAAAATACTTCTACGAGCGTTTTCAAGAAATCACCGCTTTAAAATGTTCCCCATTCTTCCGTATCACAAGCCCAATACCATGATAATCGATTTCCTCAAATCTTTAAGCTGAAAAGGTGTGTTAAAATATGTTGTCATGGTACGAAAGTCTGATGCCCGTTTTCACCGACATCCCCTGAACTAGCCCCTAAATCTGGGCACGCCACGATTGCGGCGGTAAGTCCCCTCTTTGAGGAGTGGCTTGAGAGGCGACAAGGCATCCTCACCTTCCGCCTGACGCAGGTCCTCACCGGACACGGTTGTTTCGGGAGGTTCCTGTTTCGGATAGGGCGAGAGGAAACGCCCGGGTGTTTCCACTGCGAAGATCGCCCTGAGGACATGGTGGAGCACACGGTGGCGGTCTGCCCGGCTTGGGTGGAGCACCGCCGTGTCCTCGTGGAGGCGATCGACGGCGGCGATCTCTTGCGTCCGGCCCTGGTCCAAGCCATGGTACGCAGCGAGAGGGCATGGGTAGCCGTCACCTCCTTCAGCGAAGCAGTGATGCTTGCGAAGAGGGAGGCGGCGCACGTGAGGGAGAGGCAGTCTTTGCGCCCTCGCGACCCTAGCCGCCGCAGGATACGGAGACGCCCTGGGCGTCGGGAATCCCAGGTCGATTTCCGGCCACCGTAGGCATGAGCTTGCGGAAGGCGAGTAACGGGTAGCTCGCTGTCCGGTAAGGACCAAGCCCAAGTCGACGGCGCGTTGTGTTCCACGCGCGCCTCAAAGAGATGTCAGCACAAACGTGATGGGGCCCGCAAGGTCCGATGCCTGCCAGGGGTGCGGGTTTGTTCGAAAGAGATACCACAGCCCCTGGCATACGGAATACTGAAGGAACACGGGTGGGTTTTAGTCAGTAAAAGTCTGACACGCCCTCCTGCTCCACTCAGAGCGGGAAAAGTTATTTAATGATTTCCCACGCAAAAAAAAAAAAACTAGCCCCTAAATAAAATTTTGTTTCACCATCATTTTTACCATCTAACTAGGGAACACATATCTATGTGACGTTTTGTTCTCGATAATAGTGATTGATTCGTAGTAAAAATATGGTTGGAGAGAATATCATAATGACGTTGAGCTAGGGCCGTTCTACATCCACTAGTTGTGCATACCTCGTAGTATCTACGTTTTTTGCAGCATTCGGCTTGTAGACTACATAGCGATGTTTGCGCAGAAAAGTGCCGAGAACAAAGAGCTGTCTCACGGTGAGGACCTGACATTCGGCGTAAAGAGCTGAGGGATATCTAAACGGCTTCGAGGTCATAACTTTGAGGACAGCTCTTGTGCCAGTTCCAGAGGGAGGAGAGTTGTCTTGGGAGTCCCACCCCACACTGTGATACAATAGTTTATTATGCTTTGACACAGAGCATAATAAACAGTTTTAATAGTGCGGTAGTCCGCGGAGTGCCTTAGCTTTTTAAAAATAAATATACACTTGCGGACTCGCGATATGAGATTGCTAAGGTGAGGTTTCCAGCTCAAAGAACTATCTACATAGACTCCGAGAGACTTGACAGACTCACACCTTGTGAGTTGTGGACAGTCGCACTGTGAAGAGGATGAATCGGGTGAGCAAGTATGAGCTCTAAGTGCCATTGAATCCATTGGAGGGAGGTTGGTGGAACGTAATGAGAATGGTAGGTATACTGTTTTGTTAACATTTAAGGTTAACATGTTTTTTGATAGCCATTTCATGACTGAGTTTAGAGCAAGTTCCGCGTATTTGACTGTTTCAGACCAGTCAATACTGTGAAGAAGTAGGGCCGTATCATCAGCGTAAGTATAAATTGCACAGTTCGTTAGAGATATTTTGCATAAATTATTACTATAAATAAGAAACAGGGTTGGGCCCAATATTGAACCCTGAGGAATGCCAAAATTCAAAGATTTAGGGTCACTAATAACGTCATTTATTTTGACGCATTGGGTTCTATCACATAGGTAATCTTGGAAAATTTCTGAGGTATGTCCATGAATGCCCAAAGCTTCCAGCTTGTATAAGAGGTGGGGAACAGACATCGTGTCGAATGCCTTGGAAAGATCGAGAAAAATAGCCAAGCACTTCATTTGATTATCTAGTTTAGACACTATATGATCCACCAAGGCAGCAACAGCATTTTCAGTTGACCTGCCGCGTCTAAAACCATACTGGTTAATGCTTTATAAATTGTATGACTCAAGGTAGTCTACCAGTCGGATATTGAGTACCTTTTCTAAAATTTTAGAGATGGCAGGCAAGACTGAGATCGGTCTATAATTATCTACACAGTGTCTGTCCCCTTTTTTGAAGATTGGATGAATGATAGCCCTTTTAAAAACCTTGGGAAAACGACCCGTGGAAATAGAGAGATTGCAGAAATGAGTGATGGCTGGGACAGTCGCGGGCAGACAGGATTTTAATAGTCTCGATGAAATGCCGTCCCAACCCACTGCAGCATCTGTTCGTAACCCAATAATGAGATTTGAGACCTCCACTTCATCTGTGGCAAGTAGGATGCTTATAAACGTGGGCCTATGATCAGTAATGTAAGTATCGAAAACGAGAGTAGTATTTTTAAGATCAGATCTTAACATAACGTGAACAATACAAGATTGAATACGCGTTGGGAATAGATGTGTAGGCAGGAGGCCATATGAAGCAGTAAGGTTAAGGTACTGATTTGCTTGCTGGGAAATAGCATTTGGAGTGATGTCAATATTGATGTCACCCATTATCACAAGGTTTTTCTGGACTGACGGTCTGAGTAAGGACAGTGTCTAAATTATCAAGATTTCGTGTGGACGGGGAGCGATATAGCGCTAAAAGTAGACTGTTATGAGATTTTACGTTACAGATCAAACAGCTGGAGCCAGATAACAACAATAATTGGTCCGGTAACAATATGAGGTAATTCTGATTTTATATATTTAATAACACCATCGTTTTGGTTGATAGGTTTACTCGTGTGATAAGAAATATACCCTTCCAGTTGCGGAACTGTTGACACCATCAACCAGCACTCCGATAGAACTAAAACATCACAAGAAATTTTTATCCTAGCCAGAAGCACAAGAAAACTATCTAAGTTGCAATTTACACTGCGTATATTAAGGTGAATTATATTAAGCGACATACTATTGTTATGAATGAAACGACTGCAAGACTCAGGTAGACAGTTGTGAATCGCCTAAACCAAAAGAGTCAAAGTCATTTAAAGTATCAGAATCGAACACTGATGTATGATGTTATGTGCTTATTGATTGCAACCATAAATATGACGCGGGTTATATTTAATTTGATTTGGTGTAAATTCAGTAATTCTGTTTTGTAAGTTGCGGATATTAGACATACAAATTCGATAGTCGGTAGGATGTACATAAACGTAGGTATGATATGGGTTGTGTGTTTGTAATAACAAATTTTTAAATGTTTATAATAGGTCTTTACCTATGAAATTGCCGTTTTGTATGAAAAAATTTAAACGAATTTTTTTCATGAATTTTTTATTTGTATTAATCGAAGTAATCACCCATGCAATCAATGCATCTTTGCCATCGCAGTGGCAGTTTATTGATGCCCTTCTTAAAGAAATCAGCTGGACGGGAGGCAACGAATTCTTCAAAGGCATTTTGTACTGCCTCTCGGGTATTAAATTTTTTTCCCGCCAAGAAGTTATCCAAATTCTGGAAAAAGTAGTAGTCTGTAGGCGCAAGGTCTGGTGAGTAGGGCGGATGACGGAGAGCTTCCAACCCCAGTTCTTGCAACTTGGAGACCGTCTGCTGTGCAGTATGAGGTCGCGCGTTGTCGTGCAGGAGCAGCGGAGACGAGCGATTGACCAATGCTGGTTGGAGATGCGCCAGCTTCTCCATCATTGTGTTCAGTTCTTCACAGTACACATCTGCAGTAATGCTCACCCCGTTTGGTAAGAAGCTGTGATGAATCACACCGGCGCTAGACCACCAAACAGTGACCATCACTTTTCTAGGGGTAAGTTTTCGTTTAGGGCATTGTTTAGGTGCTGAACCAGGATCCAACCAACTTGCTGAGCGCTTACGGTTATCAAACAGAATCCATTTTTCATCGCAGGTAACAATGTGGTTCAAAATTCCTTCATTTGTGTGTCTGTTGAGCAGTGCAAGGCACGTCTCGACGCGTACTTCGCGCTGGCGATCATTGAGTTCGTGGGGCACCCATTTGTCAAGCTTTTTTACCTTGCCAATTTGACGCAAATGGACCAATATTGTTTTGACGCTAACGTCGAAAGCTGCTGCTAATTCAGCCGTAGATTGTGTATCATCAGCTTCCACAATCGCCTTTAATTCGTCATTGTCGACCAAAGTCTTCGGACGACCGCGAGGTTCATTTTTCAGGTCGAAATTTCCAGAACGGAAGCGAGCAAACCAATAACAGGTGGTGCGTTGGTTTGTAGTGTTAGCTCCGTAAACGTCGTTGATGTTGCGTGCCGCTTGTGCCGCGTTGCTGCCACGACGGTACTCATATTCCATAATTACTCGAATTTTTAACGTATCCATGATGACGAAAAAGATTGAAATGCGATGAAAATGTAACACTAATCAATAAAGAAATGACTACTTTTAGAAAAAAAAATCCATGTTTTTAAAATAAAATTAATTTGAAATTAGAATTCTTAGCCAAACAAAAATTATTTTGATTTGAAATGGCCAGTACTGCAGAACGGCAATTTCATAGGTAAAGACCTAATATTTTTTACGTGGCCTAAAAAGGTACGAAGTGTAATACAGAGGCAGAGTTGATAATCTTAATATTATTTTTATAAAAAGGTTACAAGTTATATTTAAAAAGTAGTAAAAATCAGGTTTGTAAGAGGCTAATAGCACTCGAGTTTGTAAATAAAATTGTAAGGTACTAAAATATTAAAAAAAACATGCAATAATAATGAAAAAGAGATGCCTTGCGTGTTTCATGCTGGGGTGAGCAGTTTTTTTAAGACAAGAAGTTGAGTTAGTAACAATGGTGTCCATTCCTTCACTTTCACGAAGAAAAATGTTTCCATTTTGCGTCCAGCAAAACTTATATTTGTTTGTTTTTGCAAATGAACGAGCCTCGAAGAATAGCTGACGCTGAGTGCGAGGCAGGTGATCGGCGATATACACTGGTTTGACTTCACCGGGAATACCAGTGTTACCCGTGTTTAGTTTCTCAGTTGATGGCAAACCCTTATTGAACATACGGCAGGCATTCAATACTTGATTCTTCACGGGGACAGTTAGGAAGCCTGCCACTATCGGTCTGTTGGAACCCTTTTTTCCGGACAAATGAAAAACGTCGCTTAGTTGAGGAGGGTTTACCGCCGGCTGAAGACTCTCACAGATTTTAAAAACAATCGAGGTTAAGTCACCAGTGGTTTCCTTCTCAATTGCTGGTACATCCCTAATCTGGATACATGATGATCGCGAGCTCAGCTGTACATCTTCTACTTTTTTTTCCAGATCCGGTATATAGTTGCGTTGATCACTGTTTTCTTTTTCTAACCTCTGCATGGATTTCTTAATAGAATCGTAATCTTGACTCAAAAATTCTATAATTTTTAGGGTTTCAGCATTCGTTTTTTGAATCTCCGCATTTTGTAGTTTTATTTCCCTCAACTCCGACGTCAATTTGTCAAGCAGAGCCTCTTGCTCCGTTTTCCAAGAGGTAAATAACATCGTTATTTTAGCCTCGAGATTCTTCCATTCACACTCCGGAGAGAAGTTTGGTCGAAGCCGCTTGGATCGCGAGGTAATGTTTGAGTTTTCGGGCTCATTTGAATGATTAAAAATGTCTGGAGGTGAGAGAATAGGTGGATTGTCCGTCTCACGGGCAGGAGTAGCAGGGGGCGAGCGCGCAATCCTCGGCATAGTAGCAACACTTGTTTACTTACTACTTGATTTTTATGTCGGCACACGCAACGATACACAGTAGTAAGTCGAACAAATCTATAGACCCGTTTCGTAGCCGATCAACACGTAGCACAGGTGCTTGGCGCCGCGTAGCACTCGTAGCCTTCTCGCACGTAGCTGATTGTTGATGACGCGCACTCTCGTAGCAGACCGCTCGCTATAGCACAGGTGGTAGCGATGCGGTGTTTCGCGACGATGCGTCAGCGCACTTTGGCTTTGCAGTAAGTGACACCGACTCTCGCGCTCTCAGGAGGCGGTTCAAACCAGAGTTCATAGATCCAATCACGGTGGACCCTTCGTATGTTTTAGATAAGGGTGGTGATAAAAATATCGTTGTCACTTTCATGGGAAGTGGCCTACTCGTATAGGTGCTCCAGAAAGAAACGAGGATTAGAATTTTGATTTTAAACCAATCAGAATTTAGTAAAAATAGATTGTAGCGTGACTAGTTTACGCGAGTGTAAACGTCTGTTCGCTAAGGCGTACGGCGAGAACTTCGAGAGTGTATTGCTCCACTGCTCGAAAATTAAAAAAATAAAATAAACATGGTACGGTTTTGTCTCTCTATTAATATTGTCTGTGCGGAAATAGAATACGGAAATAAAAAGCCAGTAAAAAGTTATGAGCCAACAAAGATTAGTTTTTCTTGCTAATTTCACCTAACTTTGGGCGTGTTAAAGTAATAAAAGACGTGTAAAATCTTCAAAACCGAGTCAGTACTGACAAAGTTAAAATATTTAAAAGTTCAATAAACGTTATTGGTCATTGATTAATGCAGTGACTTTTTCATAAAACTCGATCTTCCGAAGGACTTTTCTTAAATTTTTTACGCACCTGTTTTACTATAAATGATCCTGCATCTCACTCAATAAAGTTATGAGCGAAGGCTAGCGTCTGACTGCTCATCCCTGATACTACTTCTGTGGGACACGATGCCTAATGAGACAGCGTGCTTTTTAGCCAGGCCCATCACGACTTCGAGCCCGCATCTAGATTCCCCTCAACTAGTTAGGATTGTTTGTTTGATAATATAGTGAATGTGCGTTGTGTGTTTTTTTTTTAACAATTTTACGTTATGTTGCCGGCAATTGGGCACGCCACGATTGCGGCAGTAAGTTCCCTCTTTGGGCAATAGATTGAGAGGCGCCACGGCGTCCTCACCTTCCGCCTGACGCAAGTCCTCACCAGACGCGTTTGTTTCGGGAGGTTCCTGTTTCGGATAAGGTGGGAGGAAACACCCGGCTGTTTGCACTGCGTAGATCGCCCTGAAGACATGGAGGAGCATACGGTGGAGGTGTGCCCGGGTGCTTGGGTGCAGCATCACCGTATCCTTACGGAGGCGATCCAGGCGGCCCTGGTCCAGGCCATGGTTCAGAGCGAGAGTGCATGGGTAGCCGTCACCTCCTTCTGCGAAGCAGTAATCATCACGAAGAGGGAGGCGGCGCACGTGAGGGAGAGGCAGTATATACGCCCTCACGGCCCTAGTCACTGCAGGAGACGCCCTGGGCGTCGGGAATCCCAGGCTGATTCCCGGCTACCGTAGGCGCGGGCTTGTGGACGGCGAGTAATGGGTAGCTTGCAATCCGGTCAGGACCAACCAGGATTGGCGGCGCGTTGTGTTCCACGATGATGGAAACAAGAAACTGGTTTTAAAAGGATGACTATTAGACTGAATACTATATGCAATCTCATGCAGTCGGAGGCATATTCTTAAAAACAATAAAGACCTTTATTGCCTCCGACTGCATGCGATTGCATATAATATTCAGTCTAATTTTTTAGTCTACAGCTGTTCATTGCATCGAATATAGTAGAAACAGTTTCCAAATTTTCAACAAATTCTAATATATCTCTATCCATGTTCGTTGCTTGAGACGTCACATACGTATGTTTATGGAACCACATTTCGACCATCCAAATTTTAGGGACCTTTTAACGTTTAACTGACCCCTTACTGTTGGTGAAATAGAAACCACATTTTAACAGTCCTCTAACTATTCTTAGGAGATTCCATAAGGTTAGGGGATGTCGGTGAAAACGGGCACCTGTGACTAAATACAATATACGGACAAAATATAAGACTATTTGTAATTCAGATAATAAGGCATTTGTCATAGAGTCAGCAAGAAGATAGTCGTTTAATCTGAATTTGATTAGGCATTTCTTATTAAGAATCAGTCACTTAGGTAATGCCGGCATTATCTAGGTATGTAGTTTTCGAATAGTGACGTGCCAAAGTGTCTTCATTATCATCATCATTCTCCTGCCCTTATCCCAATTTATATGGGGTCGGCGCAACATGTCTTTTTCCTCCACACTTCTCTATTAGTCGTCATCTCCGTAGTCACACGTGTCAAAGTGTCTTATAAGACACAAATAAACATAATTTCATAACACATCTACCCATTAACAAAGAGCAAATGCAAAATAAAACTTGATTCCTGGTTAAAATCACAAAATTATGAGGATACAGAGAAACTCGTGGAAGTGTAAAATACTCATCACTCCCTCACACACCCTAACAAAACCACACACAAACACACATGCAACAAACACCCCTTCACACATCAGTAACACTCACCCATTCACCTCACACTCACCACATTAACTAAACGTCATAATACATCCCAAATCATTGTCCTGTATTGCTTATTTTCACCGCATTTTTTGTTTTTTATTATAAATCTAAATTAACGTGATTACCTACTAAGCACTTTTCTTTATGGAACATCATTTCATTCTGTATCTGGAGAAGGGCGTTGTTAGCTGCGCTGTAGTTTATACTTTTGCAGCTACCATCGTTTTACTTGTTGTACTTATTCTTGTGTTATTTGTTTCCGAAATAAACTTTAATTTATTATTTATTATTATTATTTCAATCGTTATGAAAACTGGCAGTTTGACACGTGAGCAAACAAGTACGCATATTAATGGCTCGCTGACCTTTGTGCTTGTTTGTCACCCAAAAAGTTTGCGTTTCTATTTAGCCCTCAGCACTTACCATAAAAAAAATTATGCTAGT
This sequence comes from Polymixis flavicincta, assembly GCA_949987655.1. NCBI lineage: Eukaryota > Metazoa > Arthropoda > Insecta > Lepidoptera > Noctuidae > Polymixis > Polymixis flavicincta. The sequence goes on along the minus strand of OX465188.1, from coordinate 21,564,244 downwards.
AACCTTTTAACTTAAATAGATCGTTCAATACATTACCAACACGCGATCGACCAACATAATGTCATATGCCAAGAAGGAAGTTTGGGTGATAAGTGTTGTGTCTTCATTGAAAAATCGTCACATCATGGCCCCGTACCCAGCAGACATGTTACTCAACAATCGCCTAGAAAAAGATGTCCAAAGAATGATTTATCCTTTCAACATTTCGCTTACTCTATTGTTTTCATCAAAATACCGTATACGAGATAACTATATTACTCCAACTAAAAAAAAGTTCTGTGTGCTAAGGATTCTTAGTATTTGTTTTGTGGTTGGTGCTACTATTAATCGAGTGTATAACAAAGAAATTAATCGTCTAGCTCAAGATAATAATGCCGCTACTGTGTTGTTTCTTTCCTTTATCTTACCCACTACACGTTGCCTTGGTTTTTTAATAAATTTTGTTCTTAATGTAGTGTACAGACATAAAAACATTATGCTCATTGTGTTGATCCAGATGATACATAAGAACATCGATTTTGGTAATAATGTCCGAAGTTGTATTTTGTGGAATTGGATCTTGGTTGCAATTATTTTTTGTATTAATTTGTTTGGTTTTATAACTTTTGGTGCATCGTTTAATTACTTCGATTTCATGAACTGTGTTGTTGGGATAATATTTATCAGTTTTGATATTGATTTCATTTACGCTATTCGAATTATTATTCTGCTCATTAAGTATCTCGACCGCTGGATTAAACATGTACGAGTGATAAGTGATGGTCAGGAAAATGATAAAATATATTTTAGAAAGCTGTTCGAAACATATCAAAATATTTTAGCAGCTTACGATGTGTACAAGACCGTGTCTCAAGTAATGGTACGTTTTTCAACACATACGTAGTAAAACTATAGGATTAAGTCAATTAAACATTTTATTACTAAAATTTGAACACTGCAATATGATATTTTAGAATTTAGTCCTCCAGTCCGTATTTTGGACATTTTCAACGGAGACTAGTCTTCGGCGCGGGAAATATTATAGTACAAAACTATGTCAGCAGACACAAGTGCACTCTCTCTCTTCCCTCACTCACATATTCCGATGGGACGGCAATCCGACACGACCGGAGAGAGAGAGGGTATCACACCGCCAACTTTCCTAACTCCAGTCTTTTACTAAGAAATTCCTAATGGAAAACCCAATATCACTTTGCCCGACCCGGGAATCGAACCCAGGACCCCAAGCTTAGCAGTTGCGCTTCCGGTCGCCAGACCAACGGGGCAGTTTAGTTCAGTGATATGTACGAGTATGGGAACGTGTGAACAAGTGAAACGATTGCTAGCTAGTAGCACACTGCGGCAATCACCTAACCCGGGTCTAATTCTTGCTGTATCTTTATACGCTGCTAGTTGGTTTGTATGTTATTTTTACATTAAAAGAAGTTAAACAGTCCTTAACAATGCATATTACTTTTCCGATTGTTTTGATTTATTCTACCTTTTGCTGTGTTCCTTTTTTACTAATGGTATTTTTTATACAATACATAGTGCCCAACCTTAAACTGTTTAGTTAGCTTCTCATCTTCCTGCTTAAACTACAAACACTGTTTATTTTCGAGTGAGAGTTACAGAGACGGGTAGTGGTGTGATTGGTTTTATTAAATCTAGTTGCGATCGCAGTTTCTGTTCAAAAACTAACTGGGCAGGTGAACAGCCCGTTTAAGAATGAACTGAATTTCGATAGTAGGGAATTCAGTTCATTCTTAAACGGGATTACTATTGCTTAAAATACATGATTTAAAACCCTTCTCCACCACTTTCTCGAAGCTTTCTGCCTGCTTATAACTGGCCGGATGAAAAGCCGGCGAGGTCTGATGCGATATAGCGGTTGATGCGCAAAACATTTTGAATTATGAGGAAGTAAACTGCGTGCCGTTATCACTGACTATGGTATGCGGCAAGCCAAATATTGCCATACAGTTTAATAATCAGCGATAATGACGACGTGCTTGTCCCCATAACATAAGGTTCTACTAGTTTTGAGTACGCATCTACAATAACTAAAAATGAATGATTCTGTTAGGGACCGAGACAGAGTTCCGTGGGTATACGACGGAACGCCTGCGGTGGGTGTGGCCACGGTGCAAGTGGCGCACGCACGGGTAACTGTCTTAACCCCCATGTCAAGTGCACACCTGGTGTTCCGATAACAATACAATTTCTATTGTGTCTGCTAATTACTCGTGCGACGGGCTGGTTGTAAACAAACGTTTTTTTCCGCAACAATTTTTTCAATGGCGTTATCTATCTTCCCGGAAACCAAAATCTGCTGCGTGCTTCCGCTTTCGTTTTCATCATACCTACATGTGATTTTGCAGTGTTCAAAGGCAATTTCTTCCATAAGTCATTTTTTTATGATACTTTCCATCCAATGGTTGTCCGACCGCCATTTCATGTTTACCGTCTAAAATAAAAATAAACATTCCTTTTATGAAAATTAAAATACACAACCTAATATATTAGTTAGTTATCACATTTTACTTAAAATTGCTTCATTATCATCATCATTTCAGCCGAAAGACGTCCACTGCTGGACATAGGCCTCGCCTAGGCTTCTCCACTTCGACCGGTCTTGTGCTTCCCACATCCAATGGAAACCCGCGGCCTTCACAAGGTCATCAGTCCACCTTGTGGGAGGCCTTCCCATTCTACGTTTTCCGGTACGCGGTTGCACTCCAGAACCCTTCGGTTCCATCGGCCATCTGTTCTGCGAGCAATGTGCCCTGCCCACTGCCACTTAAGTTTGGCAATTCTTAAAACTAAACTAACTAAAAGCATTTATTTGTATTACAAATTATTACGCAAACCTGACATAATTATGTGTTTTTACAGATACTACATCGCACATTTAATGCGTTTTGTCGCAATTTATGTTTTTTTGAGCTGATATTGCAAATGCTAACATTTGAAGGACGGGCACATGATAAAGTAAGAATTACTATTTTTAATCCCCGACGCAAAAACGACGGGGTGTTATAAGTTTGACGTGTCTGTGTGTGTGTCTGTCTGAGGCAACGTAGCTCCCGAACGGGTGAACCGATTTTGATTTTGTCTTTTTTGTATGAAAGGTGTATTATTCGGGAGTGTTCTTAGACATGTTTCGTCAAAATCGGTTCAGCCGTTTGAAGATTATCAGCTCTTTTCTGGCTGATGAAGGGATTTAAGCATCTTCCACGGGTCTGATCAACTCGAAATTTGGTATTCTGTTACTTCAATGATATATGACGAACAAAGTAACCTTGAAATGCTGGAGCAACACCTGGAATTTCCAGGATGCCCAAGTTACTCACCAGCAAACAGCAAAAGTATCGTGTTTGGGCTCATTGAAAAGGTCTCAATGAATAGATTTATAGATAAATAGTGATCAAGACGAGGAATGCGGATAAATTAGTAACAAACTTCACTGTGGGAAAAATACGCAACGATGCGCAGATTTAAGCGAGCGAGACATTAAGTTTAAAAAGCAGGAAATAAAAATTAAATTTAAAATTTAAAAAACCCCCGACCCTAAAAACTCTAAAAAGTAAAAGTAGGGTCGGGGGTTTTTTAAATTTTAAATTTCATTTTTTATATTATTACTGTTAAAGGTTTCTTTTTAAACGAGAAAATAATTATTGTTTTTACAGTTTTCATTCGAGCAGAAGGCAATGAGCATTCTTTCAATATTTGGGATTATAAAGGACATACTATACGTAATTATGCATTGTGTATACTGCCAGAAATTCTACTTAACTGTCGAGAAAGCTGAGATAGAATGCATAAAGCGTTTGAAGAATATAAACTACACAAGTAAGCATGAACGACTGATCACATTATACATCAATTTTGACATTATACATCAATTTTAATATCGACTATTTTTAGTGATTGTCATGGAAATCATGTTACTATGTTTAAATAGGTTCATTTTATTTGTGTAGATTAGTTTACATATTGTGAATGAGAGAACGTTGTACGCCTTACAGACTGTAGATTTGTAGACGATTTTCTATTCTATATTCGTCTAAGTACCTGATACTTATTGACAGGCCTGCACTGTCCTTCCATACATTTTATCTCTGTAATTTGAAAACATTGTTAAATCCAATTATTTTTAAAAGAGTAACCGTGGAGTTTCTTGCCGTCTCTTCTCCATAAGAAACAACAATTTGGAACCGTGCACCTAGCTTCTGACGTTTCATAAGTGCCCATGCAGGTTTATATGAAATATAATAAAATATTTTGATTTTGATCCTCCAATCATGATACGCCTGCTGTTATACCAGTTTATTTAATATAAAGGCAACATAGACCATGTTGCCTTTGTTTTACATACATCTATAAGGGACAGCATCTTTAGCTGACGTTAATAGTTTACTAAGTAAATCATTTGCACGGCTTATCAGAAACCCCGTCTCCGACTAACTAAAGCAGCATTGAAATATTCGTAAGCGATTGAATTCGCTATTCATTTGTTCGTATCCAATAGAACAATTATTTAATTTTGAACGTAGAATCAAAATGTTCTTCTCAGAGATTTTTGGGAAGATATTTTTGAAGATACCTTAAAGCTCCTTCGTTTTAGAGTATCTTATTCTCAACATAATTTCAAGATTTAAAATATTGGCAAAATGTGTATATTTTAATGTAATATTATTCTTACAGAGATGGAAGAAGAACTTTGCAAATGTGTTTTAAAGGAAAACCGAATGTTTACCAAGATGTCTGCTTGTGGTATGTTCTATATCGACGCTGCGCTACCAATTTCTTTAATGGGACTACTTACTAACTACGCTGTGATTCTATTACAGTTTGCTTTTCTTTAAAACATAAGTCAATATTTAATAAAACAATTATCAAACCTGGCCATACACATGATCGTTTTAAATTATTATTTAGAATTATGTTTTTTGTCTTGTCTGTGTGTCACTTTATGACGTTAAAATGGTATATACCTTTAATTCTCGTTTCAAAAGTTCTACTCATCGTCGATTTAATACCAAACAGGGGTCATAAATTGGCGCCTACCAACAATGCTACTATAATGACACAACAGGTGTGTCCTCGGCCAGAAAGTGTCTGCGCCTTGGTTTTTTTATTAAGATTTTGTAAGTTTTGGTTTATATTCTTGTATTTAATATGAAATCTGAATTTAGTTTAAGCTTGAATGTTATACTGTTTTGCCTGTTCCTTTTCGGTGGCTGTGTTGTGCTGTTAACACTCTTTTTTTTCCAATCTGTTTTTAGAAGTGAAGACTTTTAATTGGCTATCAGTCTCACATACTACTTTTGTAATCTGTTTGTTTAAGTTAATAAAGTTTAAGTTAAAGTTTAAATAAAGTTCAAGTTAAAGTTTAAATAAAGTTTAAGTTAATAAATAAATAATTTAATACTTTTCTTCTTATCTCTGGCTTTTATATATATGTATATACAGGGTGGCAAGGAAATAGACGCACTAACTGTTACTAATAATTCAGCATGTAATTCTAGACCGCTGTTATATAGAAAAGTGCAATAAGCACGGGTTCAAAATGTATGGACCAATCAATTCCTTTTTAAATTATTGACGAAAATTTTCGTTCAGAATCATTTACTGCGTCGACAAGGGGAGCATTGGCTTCGGAAAAATCTTTTTTACTAGCCATCTCTTTCTGGACTTGCCTCTGGCGGCGGCCCTTTCCGTCTTTAGGCACCTTGTTGTTGCTCTTTGGTCCAGCGGACATCGTGCATGTGGCTAATGACTCGCCCAATTCTAGATGACCCTGGTAGCCTTCTACGTATATCCAAAGTACCCGTTCCAGAACGCAACGTGGTGTTCTGATTTCTGTCCTGTATTTTATATCCAGAATGCTGCGCTCCATCGCTCTTTGGATATTTCCGAGGTCAAAATTTTGCGACTCGGTGAGCGACCAAGTCTGAGCACTGTAGGTTCTTAGGATGTTTATGATGATATTTGCAGAGTTTTGTGATTGGTTTGTGTTCCGGACTTCATGCAAACAGAGAACATATATAGTGTGTAATACAATTGAATAATGATAGTCAAGGGTAAACGCCCAGTGCGGGAGAATCATGGGTCATTTAATGATTTCCCATCAAGAGTGATTAGTAGAGAAGTGTGGGAGGAAAAGATATGTTGTGCCAACTCTAAATAAATTGGAATAAGGGCAAGAGAATGATGATGTAATCAAGAGTTGTAAATTTTATTGTCTGTCATTTTAGGAAAAGAGTGGAGAATTGTTGAAAGGCCATGTGGCAGAAAAAAATAAAACACGATGTGTGTGACCGATGAAACGAAAGCTTTGGAAAGACCTCATTGGTCTTTCCAAAGCTTTAGCACGGTACAGGATTTTCAATAAAAATATTGATCAGTAAGTAGAACGAAAACGTGGACGCTCAAAATGCGCCTCATGAGAAGGCTAAAAGTCACCCAAAGGACAATGGAGATGGCTATGCTTGGAGATTCTCTAGTGATCGAATAAAGAATGTTGAGATCCGCAGGAGAACCAAGTTAACCGACATCACCCAAAGAATTTCCAAAGTTATGTAGCAGTGAGCAGACATTGCTCGTATAAAAGACTAGCCTTTTCCAGCGGCTTGGCCCACGCGAAACTTTCATCCCCTATTTAACTGTCTTATGGGTTGAATTTCAAAAAATCCTTCTTTATTCTTTGTCTATATTATAAAGGGACCTCTGTGCAATATTTCAGCTTTCTAGGTCCAAGAGTTTGGGCTGGGTATTGATGAGACAGTCAGTCAGGACTTTTCTTTTTGGTGGGGTCGAAAGGTTCTGGTTTGGCTCCCGTGTACCAAAAGCCGTGGAGTTTGAAAGACTCCCACAAGGTGGACTGATGACCTTGTGAAGGTCGCAGGCATCTGCTGGATGCGCCAAGCACAACACCAGTCAAAGTGGCGGAGGTTGGGGGAGGCCTATGTCCAGCAGTGGACGTCTTTCGGCTTAAATGATGATGATGATGATTATGAAGTGGGAAGGTAACATAAGTTGTATTCTATATAAATAAAAAGAAAAGTCCTGACTGACTGACTCATCAACACCCAGCCCAAACCCTTGGACCTAGAAAGTTGAAATTTTGCACAGAGGTTCCCTTTATAATGTTATCAACGAAAAAGGAACGATTTTTCGTAATTCAACCCCGAAACCGCCGCTTCCGTATGGGCAATGCCGCTGGCAAAAGCTAGTTATAAATATTAGTAATTCGATCTCTCATGGCAACATTCTGTTTCTAAACGTGTTGAATGAAAATATTAATAGAAACAGTAATGTAGGCACTTTAATAAATTATAACGTGCTTTCAGTTCAACTTACATTACCAATAAATATGATTCCAAACAATTTGAATGACATAGGACAGACTTGGGATATTTGCATACGAAGTATTCGTTGGGTAACCCAATAGTCGATTAGGTGATTAAATTCATCATCATCATATCAGCCGAAAGACGTCCACTGCTGGACATAGGCCTCCCCCAGGCTCCTCCACTTCGAACGGTCTTGTGCTTCCCACATCCAGCGGATACCCGCGGTCTTCGCAAGGTCATCGGTCCACCTTGTGGGAGGCCTTCCTACTCTACGTCTTCCGGTACGCGGTCGCCACTCCAGAACCTTTCGGCCCCATCGACCATCTGTTCTGCGAGCAATGTGCCCTGCCCACTGCCACTTAAGTTTGGCAATTCTTCAGGCTATGTCGGTTACCTTGGTTCTCCTGCGGATCTCTTCATTTCTGATTCGATCGCGTAGGGAAACTCCGAGCATAGCCCTCTCCATTGCCCTTTGGGTGACTTTAAGCCTTCTGATAAGGCCCATTGTGAGCGACCACGTCTCTGTACCATAGGTCATCACTGGCAACACACACTGGTCAAAGACTTTCGTCTTGAGACACTGTGGTATTTGGGACGAGAAGATATTGCGAAGCCTCCCGAACGCTCCCAGCCGAGTCGGATTCGACGATTGACCTCTTTCTCGAAGTTGGACTTACCTAACTGGACAGTCTGTCCTAGGTAAACGTACTCGGTCACAACTTCGAGTGTAGCGCCTCCGATCGTCATGGGAGTGGGTGTTACATGAGCATTCGACATGACCTTTGTCTTCTCCATGTTCATTTTAAGACCCACTCTTTCGGAAGCTCTACTGAGGTCATCGAGCATTGCACTGAGGTCCTCCATGGTCTCAGCCATGACGACTATGTCATCGGCAAACCGAAGGTGAGTGATGTACTCGCCATTGATGTTGATGCCAGCCCCTTTCCAGTCCAGAACCTTGAAGACATCCTCCAGTGCAGCGGTGAACAGTTTCGGAGAGATAACATCTCCCTGTCTCACACCTCGCTGGTGATTAAATTATTTTTGTCAATTAACACGTGCAAGGTAAAGCGCCTCTGCCAGGCGATGTATATTATGCATTTGCATAAAGTAAGTATATTATGTATCCAAATAATTTTTTACTTAAAATGTCTCTTGTTATTTTTGTGTGACGTAACTTTTCTTTAGTTCTAGGCCTTAGAAGGCGTCATTAAACGATGGGTATATGGAGATAGCACATTGGATAATCACTATCTCCGAAAACCTACCGCATGAACTCAATCTCTTCAAACCTATTGAACCTCCTCCCGATTGCGCTTTACCTATAAATCCTTTCATCCCGAGTACTTTGAATGAAGAATTATGTAATAGGTAATCATTCTCGTAGCGGATTTAAACGAGCCTTGTAGGTCTTCCTCAGTTTACTAAACGCCGACTCGTGCGACACTTCAAAATTATTTAATTATTCTGTGTCCTGGACTCCTGTATTTTCTTTTTCCGAAATCCACATTTACTAAGGCATTACTCGTTATTAGGAACAAAATAACCTTGAAGCGCACAGTTATCATATTGAATCGATTCGCTGATTAAAACTAAATCGGCCATTATGCCTCTTAGCAAGCAATGGCGCGAGTAGGCCAAATGCCGGGGTGTAACTCCGCTGCCGCGTGAAATCGCGGCACAGCGGACAGAGCTCCGGCGGGATCTCATGGCGACATGAAGAGTGCGATTGTCGAAACCCAGTGCTAGGCACGCCACGATTGCGGCGGTAAGTCCCCTCTTTGAGGAGTGGCTTGAGAGGCGGCATGGCGCCCTCACCTTCCGCCTGACGCAGGTCCTCACCGGACACGGTTGTTTCGGGAGGTTCCTGTTTCGGATAAGGCGGGAGGAAACGCCCGGGTGTTTCCACTGCGAAGATCGCCCTGAGGACACGGTGGAGCACACGGTGGAGGTGTGCCCGGTTTGGGTGCAGCACCGCCGTATCCTCGTGGCGGCGATCGGCAGCGGTGATCGGCAGCGGCGATCTCTCGCGTCCGGCCCTGGTCCAGGCTATTTTATGGAGCGAGAGTGCATGGGTAGCCATCACCTCCTTCAGCGAAGCAGTAATGCTCGCGAAAAGGGAGGCGGCGCACTTGAGGGAGCAGCAGTCTATGCTCCCTCGCGGCCCTAGCCGCCGCAGGATACGGAGACGCCCTGGGCGTCAGGAATCCCAGGCCGATTTCCGGCCACCGTAGGCATGGGCTTGCGGACGGCGAGTAATGGGTAGCTCGCTGTCCGGTAAGGACCAAGCCCAAGTCGACGGCGCGTTGTATTCCACGCGCGCCTCAAAGAGATGTCGGCATAAAAATGATGGGGCCCGCAAGGGCCGATGCCTGTCAGGGGTGCGGGTTTGTTCGAAAGAGATACCACAGCCCCTGGCATACGGGCTACTGAAGGAACACGGGTGGGTTTTAGTCAGGAAAAGTCTGACACGCCCTTCTGCTCCACCCAGAGCGGGAGAAGTTATTTGATGATTTCCCACCAAAAAAAAAAAAAAAAGCGGTGACATTGCACTCAAAATACTTCCTTGTACATCAATAAAGTTACTTTCTGTAGCTGTTCTACGTTTGTGTAATAACTCTGTGTTTAAATTAATTCTCATCAACTATCGTCATTCGCCTGTCGTTATCTCATTTTATTTAAGGTCGGCACGTGTCTTTTCTTCCACACTTCTTTATTAGTCGTCATCTTGGTAATCACACCCATTCTAACCATTTCATCATTCATACAGTCCGTCCACCGTTTCATTGGTCTCCCTGTGCTCTTATAGCCATCGAAATTCGTACTCAAAACTTTCTTCAGGACATTTTCCTTAATCCTCCGTATCACATGCCCATACCAGCCAAATTTCATACAATTTTCTTGGTATCGGTGCCGCTTTCTATTAATTTTTATTCTATCCATTCGTGGTTCACCACATAACCCTCATCCTATGGCTAAATATAATTTACAGACAAAATTTAAGACTATTTATAATTCAGATAATTATGCATTTGTAATAGAGTCAGCAAGTAGAGAGTCGTCTAATCTGAATTCGGTTCGGCACTTCTTATCATGAATCAGTTAGCTAAAGTTTTCTTTTTTTTTAGGGTGGGCATCATCAAATAACTTCTCCCGCTTTGGGTGGAGCAGGAGAACGTGTCAGACTTTTACTGACTAAAACCCACCCGTGTTCCCTCAGTAGCCTGTGTGCCAGGGGTGGCAGTATCTCTTTCGAACAACCCGCACTGCTAGTAGGCTCAGTCAGCTAGGTAATGCCGGCATTATCTATGTACTCGTAGTTTTTAACCGACTTAAAAAAGAAGGAGGTTATCAATTCGACATGTTTTTTTTTTTAATGTATGTTCGGGCATAACTCCGTCGTATATTGACGGATTTGCAAATTTTTTTTTTCCATAGGGGTTTACTCCGAAATGGTCCCATTAAAATTTCATATAGATCTGATGATGCGTTTCGGAGACAAACAACGGAACTCTTCAAAAAATTACAGCAAATCAACCGCGAATGTTGCTATCGCATAAGTATGCATTTTTTTGACCCCAAGGATGATGAAATTTGGAATTGGTGTAGTGGTGGGGTAGGTAACTAAAAGTGAAAAATAAAAACTTTTTTCAAAAAAATAACTACCGACTTCCAAAAAAACACTACAAAGTGCAAAATAACTTTAATCTCGGAATGCGGTGACGAATAATTAAAATACACATCCAAAGTCACCGCCTTCCGAAATTAAAGTTATTTTGCACTTTGTAGTGTTTTTTTTTGGAAGTCGGTTGTTGTTTTTTTTTGAAAAAGTTTTTTCAAGTACTGACGTGTAAAAGTGTCTTAGAAGACACAAATAAATATACTTTCAATCGTCATGCTAACTGGCATTTTGACACACGAGCAAATAAATACGCATACTGCTTATCTGCTTATTAGGCTTCCTGATCTTTTGTGCCTGTCTGTCACCCCAATAAGTCTGCGTATCTGCTTAACCACGTAGCACTTAATGTGTGAAGTATATCGTTCTCATAAAAATGTATATTGCTAACCTTTTAACTTAAATAGAATATAATTTGGTACTTTGCGATCAATACATTACCTACACGCGATCAAAAAACATAATGTTATATGCCAAGAGACGGAATAGGTTGGGCGATAAGTTTTGTGTTTAAATTGAAAAATCGTCAAATGTTGGCTTACCCAGCAGACATGTTAGTCAATAATCGTCTGGAAAAAGATGTCCAAAGAATGTTTTATCCTTTCAACATTATCCTTACTCTACTTTTTTCTTCAAAATACCGTATAAGAGATAATTATATTACTCCAACCAAAAAAAGGTACTATGTGCTAAGGATTATTAGTATTTGTTTTGTAGTTAGTGCTACTGCAAGTCGAGTGTATAACAAAGACATCAATCGTCTTACTCAAGATGAGAGTACCGCTACAATGTTATTTATTTCATTTATCTTACCCACTACACGTTGCCTTGGTTTTGTAATAAACTTTGTTCTTAACATAGTGTATAGCCATAAAAACATTATGCTCATAGTGTTGATCCAGATGATACATAGGAACATCGATCTTAGTAAGAACGTTCGAAGTTATATTTTGTGGAATTGGATCTCGGTAGCAATTATTTCTTTTATTAATTTGTTTTGTTTTATAATTTTTGGTGCATCGTTGAATTACTTCGATTTCACGTACAGTGTTGTTGGGATAATATTTACCAGTTTTGATATTGATTTCATTTACGAAATTCGAATTATTATTTTGCTCACTATGCATCTCGACCGCTGGATTAAACATGTACGAGTGATAAGTGATGGACAGAAAAATGATAAAATATATTTTAGAAAGCTGTTCGAAACATATCAAAATATTTTAGAAGCTTACGATGTGTACAAGACTGTGTCTCAAGTAATGGTACGTTTTTCAACGGAAATGTAATAAAACTATAGGATTAAGTTAAATTTACATTTTATTATTAATATTTGGAGTGTTCAACACTGCAATTTGATCTTTTAGACGTTTATGTCAGTTTGCAGTGTTCAAAAATAATTTATTCCATGAGCCATTTTTTTTAAATGATATTTTCCATCCAATGGCTGTCTGACCGCCATTAATTGTATGTCTTCCGTGTAGCTACAATAAAAATCAATATTTATCTACTCATACTTTGTTTGTAAATTAGAATATAAACCTAATGTTTTAATAATATGCATGCACCTTTTACTAAAAATAACATTGAACACATTTCTTTGTATTACAAATTATTATGCTAACCTGTCATAGTAATCTTTTTTACAGATACTACATCGAACGTTTAATGCATTTTGTCGCAATTTATGTGTTTTTGAGCTGATATTGCAAATGCTAACATTTAAAGGACGGTCTCATTATGAAGTAAGAATTACTATTTGATATTATTACTTTGAAAGGTTTTTTTTTCAGCAAGAAATTACTTTTTACAGAGGTCAGTTGCGAAGATAGCAATGAGCATTCTTTCAATATTTGGGATGATAAAAGACATACTTCACGTAATTATGCATTGTGTGTACTGCCAAAAGTTTTACATAACCGTTGAGCAAGCTGAGATAGCATGCATAAAGCGTATGAAGAATATAAACTATACAAGTAAGCCTGATCCTTCTGCCGTTATTCCAATTTATTTCGATTTAGGCAACATGGTCGCGTTTTACATACATCATTATCAGGAAACATCTCTAGCTGAGATAAACACAGCATTAACTCAAGTCCCAAGATATAAAAGTAAGTTAAGAGACTAGAGAATGCAAATCTGAAGTCATGCATTAGGATTTTAAGTTTAGAACAAAAAGTGGTTTTAATACGATTAGATATTTTCAGTATATTTGATGGTTCATATCCAATGGATTAATTGGTTAATTTTGAATGTGGGTCCATGAAGATCTTCTCAGGCCTTATTGAGAAGATCTTTTTGATACTTTAAACTCCTTCGTCTTAAAGAATGTTACTCTACGTAATTCCAATATTTTAACACTAGTTCAGTAGTAGTTTAACAGAGTATCTTATTCTGGATATAATTCCAATATTTAAAATAATGGAATAATTTATATACATAAGTTGTGTAATGTAATACTATTCTTGCAGAGATGGAACAAAAACTTTGCAAGAGTATTTTAAAGGAAAACCGAATGTTTACCAAGATGTCTGCTTGTGGCATGTTCTATATCGACGCTGCACTACCAATTTCTTTATTGGGACTACTTACTAACTACGCTGTGATTCTATTACAGTTTGCTTTTTTGTAAACTATGAGTCCGTATTTAATAAAACAGGTATCAAACTTGACCATACACATGATCGTTTTAAATAATTATTTAGAATTGTGTAAAAAAATATATGCAATGTAATTTAAAAAGCTCTGGCCACACTCTTCGACCAAAGCAGTTTTCAGGTCTTCTATTGACGCTGGAGCTGGGCATCTTCCTCGTACTCGCATTTTCAGGTCGTTCCATATATGCTCAATTGGATTTAAGTCAGGGTTGAGGGCTAACCAGTCTAGTGTGAGATCCCGACTTCTACAAAGTACTGTCTAGTCACTGCAGCGGTGTGGTAGCGGGCATTATCGTGCATTAGCAGGAAATCTTCGACAATAAAACGACGTAGGGGAGCACATGGCCCAGCAGAAAGTCGTTAATGTATCTTTCTGCAGTTAGCCCCCCTCCCCGACCTCCACCAGGTACGAATATCAACTCGGTTTCTGCTTCAATAGATATCCCCGCCCACATCGTACAGGACCCACCCCCGTATCCCCCCCAAGTAGGTTCCCGCATTGTCATTGCGGGTGGGCTCAGTAACCGTGGTCTTCCAGCCACGGTGAAGCAAAGAGGAACCCAAAGGTGAGGCTACTCGTCAGAGCTTTTGCCTTCAAGCTGATGACGTAGTGGCTAAAAAGTAGGTTGCGGTGAGGTGCACCGCAGCTGAGGTGGGCCGCGATGTCGAATCGGAGGCATCGCGGCTGAGGGTTACGGGCTGCGGCAGAGAAGGAGTGCCGGTGCTTCTGAGCAGCGGTCTTCCCATCCGTGGCCTGGACGGGGCCGCCACCATTTAATGTCGGACGCGGTGGGGCCGCAGGGGAAGAGGAGTGTCCGTATATCGTTGGCCGCTCTCCCTATCCCCTGCGGCCGAAAATGGTAGGCGGGACGGCGCGTTGTGTTCCACGCGCGCCGTCAGAGATGTCAGCAACAACTGGTGGGGTCCGCAGGGGCCAATGACTGCCAGGGGTGCGGGTTGTTCGAAAGAGACACCGTCGCCCCTGGAACACAGGCAACTGAGGGAACACGGGTGGGTTTTAGTCAGTAAAAGTGTGACACGCCCTCGTGCTCTCTACCCAGAGCGGGAGAAGTCACTTGATGACTTCCCAACCTCAATTTTTTTTTACAAAATTAACCCCGTATGCCACTGTTTCCGCAAAACGGCGAATCGCTCCCCCGGGCTCCTATAGACTCTCTGTCGACTCAGTCGCTACCATGCAGGCACATCGTGGATTCGTCCGAGAATAGGACTCCTCCATTGCTCTATATCCCGATCCAAGTGATCGCGAGCCTGGCTTGGTGGGCTGGAGACAATTTAGGTCCCGTGGCTGGCGTTTCAAGTTCGCTTTTTTGAGTCTTCGCCTCACTGTCTACTCACTGACAGCTCTCCCTTGAACTTCTTGAGCTGCTGCTGGAGGTCCACGCCGGTCAGTTGTCGATTTCGGAGAGAAAAGGTGACAGTAAATCGGTCATCTCTCACCGAAATGCACCACTGTCTTGCAGATCCTGGTCTCCGGACTAAGTTTCTAGTCTCCCTGAACCTCTTGTATACCTTCGAGATATAAGACTGGCTCAAATGAAGCTGTCGAGTGATAGTACGCTGAGACAATCGTTGCTGACGTAGGATGACGACTTGAGCGGCTTCTATAGGTGTGGTTTCCATTTACTTTTAGCTTTAGTATTCCCATTGACGTGAAATATTGGACTGATGACATTGAGGTAATATGTACTAAGGTACTAGAGAAGTCACCACACATCAGTACTATGTTCCGCTCAAGTGCGGCCAATCGGCCGCACTTCATTCAGTTGCTTACTAGATCTTGAGCGCGTAAGTCATCGTTTGTTTTTAAACGGAAAAACGTTCAAAAGCATTAAATATGCCATCGTAGGTATGTTTTACGATATTGCACTAATAATTCAACTAATACGGCGAAGTGCAAAGGAATAACTTTTCATTGACGAAAAATTAGATTTTTTTTTTTTAATTTATTTCGAACAAAATATTTGGTGGACGCCATGTTGCATCATTTTGTCATAAATTCGTAATAGACTAAACATTAAGATGTGACAATTTCTGTAACATGTGTAGGTAAAATTAGCTGAGTTTCTTTTTGTAGCGGAACATAATAATCGAATATATAGATATTTAGAAAAGAACTGACTGATTATTTAACGAAAAAGGGTAAAAAATGAAAGATGCAAAATAATTATTGCATATTGTAAGAGAATTTGTTACAATTTTTTTTTAAGGTTAACACGTTTGGGCTGTAAAGATAGGGAAAAATGGATAACATTTGTCTACAACAACCGCAGTGAAGAGACCTGCACCCTAATTGCGTAAGTCACGATTAATCATAATCTATTTCAATTTGACAGTTCAACAATATTCATTGCGTTATTTACGTTGTTGAATAGACACATTTTTCGAACATATGAAGCAATGGTTTAACAATATGTTTCAAAACTGAACAGATTGATTAATCGTGAGTTACGCAATTATGGTGCTGGTTACCGTCCAATCATAACATATGTATTCGTTGCATTTTCTCGAAGAGGATAAATGTACCACAAAATCGGGAAGGCGTTTTCTGAAGAAGTCTGCTGTACACATAACATATTTATAAACAATGTATATTTTTTATATAATTAAAGCTTCGTGTTCCAAGCGAATTGTAAATTTCTCTACCTATTCCAATTTGATATGTTTTAACTAATTGTAACTGTATTTGATTGTATAAATCAACAAAAATATAAGTTTGTGTCACTTTACCAACTTCAATTAATAATAAATTGTGAAAAAAAAAAGTGCGAATGAAGCTTGTTAGGTATAAAGCTATGTCACTTCTGTTCTCCAGTCAGTCAGCAGTTTAATCTATATGAGCGACAAGTTGTTGCAGAATGTTGAACGAAACGCGTAAGCGCCATGAAAATCTTGGCGCTTCCGACCTTTTGGTCGCGAGAAAACTACACCTTAGAAGCGTTCTAGCGCTGCGTGTTTATACTGTTTTATTAAACGACTAATTATTGTTTCAGCACTGCAGCGAACTTTTTTTTTTTTTGGGTGGGACATCATCAAATAACTTCTCCCGCTCTGGGTGGAGCAGGAGGGCGTGTCAGACTTTTACTGACTAAAACCCACCCGTGTTCCTTCAGTAGCCCGTATGCCAGGGGCTGTGGTGTCTCTTTCGAACAAACCCGCACCCCTGGCAGGCATCGACCCTTGCGGGCCCCATCACTTTTTGTGCTGACATCTCTTTGAGGCGCGCGTGGAACACAACGCGCCGTCGACTTGGGCTTGGTCCTTACCGGACAGCGAGCTACCCATTACTCGCCGTCCGCAAGCCCATGTCTACGGTGGCCGGAAATCGGCCTGGGATTCCCGACGCCCAGGGCGTCTCCGTATCCTGCGGCGGCTAGGGTCGCGAGGGAGCATATGCTGCCTCTCCCTCACGTGCGCCGCCTCCCTCTTCGCGAGCATCACTGCTTCGCTGAAGGAGGTGACGGCTCCCCATGTCCTCTCGCTCCGTACCATGGCCTGGACCAGGGCCGGACGCGAGAGATCGCCGCTGCCGATCACCACCACGAGGACACGGCGGTGCTCCGCCCAAGCAGGGCAGACCGCCACCGTGTGCTCCACCGTGTCCTCAGGGCGATCTTCGCAGTGGAAACACCCGGGCGTTTCCTTCCACCCTATCCGAAACAGGAACCTCCCGAAACAACCGTGTCCGGTGAGGACCTGCGTCAGGCGGAAGGTGAGGACGCCATGCCGCCTCTCAAGCCACTCCTCAAAGAGGGGACTTACCGCCGCAATAGCGAACTTTAGTTTAAACTCTTGTCAAAATGGAACATGTCCTTTACTTAGGATAGCTCCTCTAGTACGTTAGTACATAATTATTACCTCAATGACTGATGAACAATTTTCATAAACGCCCCTTTGTATAGGGTTTCAGGACTACCAAACAATATGGGGTTTTGTTTAAAAAATAGATATTTTTTATTTATTTAAACTTCTCGCAAACAAGAAAGGTACAAAGGCAGACTAGGCATTCCCTACCAGTCAACCACGTTCCATGACATAAGGTAAATAATCTTTGGTTATGATATTGAAAGAGGTTGAAAGCTAACAAAATTGCCATTCAAATATTATGCTACAATCCATAGTTCATTGCATAGAAATTGTAAAGATAGTGTGTAGATAACTGAAAGAAATAAAAAAACCTTTTTTTGTTTGTCTGCCTTTTAAGAGCAAGGAATGCAAGGAGGTATAACCAAAGCTTTAGTGTGGTACGGGAAAGTCAATCAAAATAATGATGAGTAACAGGGAAGGTGCGATCAGCCCGTGAATCATAAGTTGTATTAATAAATATCGGTAATTTATCACACCTTAATACTTTATAAGCTTCCCACGGATCTGTCATGACAAACATTAATGTACAGTCGCCAGCACATTAAGCTAAACCCTATACATAACTATAACTACGACGAGGCAAGGACTGTTAGAAATAAAGTATCATTGGCATGATTGGTGGAATTTTAAACGTTTCTAAAATTGCCCAATTGCTGCACACACTAATATTTGGGAGCCAACTGCACGTAGCTGCAGCTCCAGCTGATCCACGGTTAAGGAAAAGAGATTCGAGCATTCTTTGTGTTGATCGCAGTAAAACAGCCCTCCTACGTAAAAGTTTTTATCGAATGGCTCCAGCTATATTCAATAAAATTCCACGACAGATAAGTCTGTCGACTGACTAGTCTCCTCTCTAATCGCATAAACTGTGCTACAGCTCGTGGCTTTGACTTTCCCAGCAGCTGATTAAAATTCGGTTTCATTGGCAAACGAACTGCATATCTGCCATCACCTAATCGCTTGGTTGTTGCAGTGTAGAACTCCTCACAGTATCGCTCCTCTGACGTCATGGAATTGCATGTGTTCGATCATTCATTTTGATATTATAATAAGTATTGTTGTTGGATAATGACATCGGTCACATTAACGAGGCCTTGAGGTACCTACCTAATTTGACAAGATAGTATTCACAGGAAATAACTGTATTGACTTGCAAAAATTACTTAAATCTATAATGATTAAGTAGTTTTTAATAATACCTGTTTAAATATACTTTACCTTAGGTTTTGATTTGATACTTTTATATAATGTGTAAGTTTAACTGGTCAACTTTCAAGTGCTGTTGTTTTTGTGAGACGGTGGATTCATAGGTACTTCGAGAACGAAGTACTTGTCAGTCTGACCGTGTTAGATTGTTCATTTTGATAATCTATTATTGTTTGGTAGATAATGTCATTTGTCACGTTGACGAAGCCTTGAACAAGTGCAGAAGTACCTAATTTGACTAGTTTACAAAAATAACGGTCTCAATTTGTGAAAATAACTTGGATGTTGTTACTATAAATGATTACGTAGTATTTAATTACACTTGTAATATATTTGGGTTTTCTAGTATTACTTAAAATAATAAATAGACTGATTTAATTGACTAGCACAATACTGGCAGTTCATATTGATACTTTTAAGTGTCTTAAATTACGAATCAGTTCTTATTAAATTGCTTAATTACCATAAAATGTTTTCTAACGGTTTTACTACATAACCTTTGTTTATTAATCTGTGTTAGAAGTTATTAAGCCAAATGAGTGACGTTCTGTAGCTTGTTCAAAATGGCGGTAGTTGTTTAATGTAAATTGACATTGGGAAGTTATAAAAAGGATTAAAAATAACGTTATTGGGTCAGTTGCTTGGTAGATATTCAGGAGGTTAGTCCTAGTGCCGTTGTTGTGTGGAATAAATCAACCAGATGTCATGTAAGTTAAGTAATTTGATATTATATAATAATTATTGCTTATTATAAAAATGTTGTTGTACAAGTTATATTATAGTCGGTTTTCCTAATGTTTTAAATCATAACAATCATATTCATGTTCTATTCCTAGCTATTGTAATAATGTAATAGCAATGTTATAATAATTCTAAGTTCTCTTGGACAATGGTCCAAGAGTTGAAATTAAATGTATGTAGGAAAATAATAATTCATAGTAATGTAAGAGATGTGTTGATGAAATACTTCAATACTGTTTCCATGGAGTTTCTTGTCCTTCTTCTCCATGAAGACCTAGTTTTGGAACGGACGACTAGCTTTCTGATTCAATATTGACAAGCCTAACTGAAATAAATGTCTGGTCTTGTCTTTCTGTGCTTTACTTCATGAAATCCTTTCCCTACAAACCATATTCATAAGAACCTGCAAATACAGTAAATAAGCAGTAACCATTCTGATATTCAAAGCTTGATATTTGTTTTAAATGTACACACTTATAAATGTATATATCCCCTTTATTCTGACACATGCATCTCCAGTGATATCTTCCACTTCCCAGTATTTTGTCAAGTCGTTAACTTCATTTACAACGACGTTACAATTATATGTTTTGGTGATATTGCCTGACAATATCCACCCCAACCGTGTTTGTTGAGCCATGGGTTCATTAACCTCTCCTTTGACTAAGCCATTCATAAGTATTTCAGAAAATACGTGTGCATCCAGAAGTATGTCAATGGGCCTAGATAAGTTGTAATCTGGGTCGGCTAGTGTGATCTTTGTCATATGAGCCCAAGGTTTCTTTGCAAATGTAGCATTAGGCAGACTGTTTACTACCCGTGTCATGATTAACGCGTCCGTTGTAAACCGGAAATCGTTATGTGCGGACTTGCAGTATAGCTGGACCTTTCCTTTACTCCTGTTGGATAAAGTACCGATCCCGCTTATGTTCGCACTCAGCTGTTGTCGTTTTATGCCCAATCTTTGAGCTGCGTTCTCCGTTATCAACGTAATTTGTGAGCCTTGATCAACTAAAGCCCTTAGTGTAATGTAGTCACCTGCAGCTGTTGCTACTTGCACTAATGCTGTTGGTAATAAAATTTCATCATCATTATTTGATGCGAAGTTATTTTGCAGGTTTTTAATTGACCTAGTTGAAGTCGGTGACGACGGTTTAGGTGATGTTTGTGTTGCTGAGGGCGTTTGCGCTGAGTTCACAATATCGTTGTGCAGAAGTGTGTTATGTGGTTCGTTGCAGTCTCTGCATCTTTTCTGTGACGCACAGTAACCCTTAGTATGCACATACAAACAATTTTTGCATATTTTATTGTTTTCGATAAATGCCATTTTTTCAGAACCTAGCATGTCAATGAATTTAGAGCATTGAAATAATGCATGATTGGTCTTGCACAATGGACACATAATCTTGCTGACTTGTCCAGCGTTTGATGCATGGAAATAGCGAGAATAGTTTGACGAACTTTTACTGTTTTGTGAATTTGCTGACTTGAAATTTTTGGCGAACGGATGTGGTGTGTTAAATTGTGGTTTTGATGCGTGTTTATCACTGTTTTCTGGCTTTTCCCTATGCAATGGTTCTAATGCCATAAACTTGTTTTCGACGAAATCCATAAAGTGATTGAACGTTGGTATCATGCGTGGATCCGACCTGAACTGCATGTATTCCGAATACGTTTCGGAGTCTAATTTTTCGCATAAGACGTAAACTAGAATCGGATCCCAAGAGCTAGTATCTACGCCCAAGTTATGTATCGCGTTTATGGTTTCATTGCTAGTGTCATATAACCGCTTGAGGTCGAATGCAGATTGTTTTTGCAACTGAGGTTGACGCATAAATACTTGGAAGTTTTTGGTGAATAGCAGAAACTTATTATTGTATCTATGGTTCAATATTTCCCAACACTTGTCATAATTTTCGGGTGCAATGTGTAAATGCTGCACGAGCTTTTCCGCTTCACCACGAAGTCTACCCTTTAGATGCTGCATTTTTTGTGTCTTTGCAATCGATGCATTGTTATGAATCGCTTCTACGTAGAGATCCATAAAAGTAGGCCATAAGGTATAGTTGCCACTAAAGATAGGTATGTCAATTTTAGGTAATGTTTGCTGTTGATGTATAGATGCGTTTAATTTCGTGTTTAACGCCCGTTTTATTTTTGTAAATGCATTTTCGTTTCGACAAATCTCGTCATAATAGTCATGTGCATTCCCATCTAATATGCAATCGAGTTGTAAATGTAGTTTATCAATTGCAGTCCACCGAAACTCTACCGCCTTAAGCATATCCTCAAGTTCCCATTTTTCCTTAACCTCGTCTAAGCTACGATTTATTAACCTAGTGAATGCACGGAAGTTAGCTTGTTGCAACTGCTGTAACTCGAGTAGCTTGTCCTCTGCTCCTAAAGATGTCTCGAACAGGGTTTTGTCAAACTCAACTCAATTTAACTTACTATGGCCGGCGTGGCTGGGTCCAGCAAGAGACTTCATCTCGAACGCTGCAATCTCCTGACGCGTTCCCTGGTACCAACTCTTCATGACCTCATAAATGTTACCGGTGAAATATTGATGATCTTTCTCCTCTACTGCACTCATCTCCCGGTTCTTCTCTTCACATTCCGCCCATAGCACATCTAAGCGCTCAAGCCTATTACGAATGTATTTGGAGGTCTTCCTGCTCGCTAAATCCTTCTTAAAATTAGAATGGGTTCTCTTCACTTCCTCGAGGATCTCAGCTTGACGCACGATTAAATGCTCCATTGTAAAGCCGTAAGATAAATAAAGAACGATCTTACTTGAAATTCAGGAACTCTCCCTGTATGCAAATGCAATGCAATGTGACGCTCTGGAACCTGGACCACTGCTACCTCCCCGAATGCTCCTGCACGGCAACACACGTGGCACGGTATGACACGACACGACACAGATCCCGCGCGGCGACTTATCGACCGATGTATCGGACTGTATAGTACTTGCAATCGAAGGACCAAAAAAAATTATGTAGGGTGCATCCCTAACATAAGCAATGTCAATGCAAATGTAAAATGTCAATGTAATGCAGAATGTCAAATTAAAGTTAAATGTCAGTGAATGCTCAACGGGATGAATCTAAATAAAAATGCAAGTTATCCGACTCAAACCACGTCTAATTGAACACTAAAATATAATATACATAAAATGCATAGAATAATGCACTGTGTCAGTGTCAATGCACTGCAAAATGTAGGTCGCGTCCAAAGTGCAAATACGCGAGCCTACTGGCTAACTTATTGCAATAAATATATTTTAAAACCCATGTACGTGCACCGTACAAATATTCTATTCTTATGAGAATTCGGATGTATTCGCATATGAACCTCGTATGGGAACCCATGTCTTTGATGATTATGCGTAACAAACAAAGAAACTCAAATTCTTATTTACAAAACATAAATGTAATGAAGTAACAATAATAAATAGATTCGAATTTTATTTCCCTAGAAATCGTATCTCATTTCTTGCGCAATAAGTTTGAACTTTCATGTAAAGCAAACTTCGGTAGGTATAGGTAATTCGGTTACTAAGTTCAGCCTTATAACTTTAGGAATAAGATCGTGTCAAACGTTAATCTCAAACAAGGTGGACTGACAAGAGGCGTTTTGTATGTATAATTAATTAAAACTTCATCCACGTTTGTGATGGGTATATTGTTTTCGAAATTTCAAGCCGATTGTGTCATGGGTTTTTAGCATTGAACTTTGTAAAAATACTTAGAATAGAAGAGCAAGGAACGCACGAAAACGGGTGACCGCCAGCCCACCAGTAAGTAGGTAACAAAACCCGGAAAAAGTAATTAAAACTGCGTGAAATAATAAAAAAAACTGATTATTCCCTGTCTACTTAACATTATTCTCCGAGAGCGTGAAATTTTGCTACTTACCTGTTTAAATATATGAGTAGGTAACACCTACTTAATACTTACAGGTATTTCCAACAATTAAGTAAAAATGAAGAAATAAAATATGAAAACTATTATATCTAAGCTTTTTTAAGTAGTTTAGGCAATGCGCCGTACACAGGCCGCTTCTTTTTACTACCACACTATTATTTGGATTCTATTAAAGTATTCAACCCGCTACGCTATTTCTTATCGCAAAGTATCTTATACTACATCACGACGCGGGTATGCACACACTCTCACGTACGCACTGCAGCACGAAACATTACGAGTAAGAACGGACAAAAAGCAATATGTCTCTTTCACACGATTCTCGTTATTGTTGCTTATAAAGCGTTCAAGGTCAAAGTGGGGTAACTTGATGTGCTGGCGACTGTACTTAAATAAATTTACAAGGTGGTTTCAGTTCAACTTAGATTACCATTAAACAAATATTATTACAAGCAACAATTTGGACCTAGAAAACTAAAATTTTGCACAGAAGTTCCCTTTATAATTTAGACAAGGAATAAGGAAGGATTTTCCGAATTGCAACCCCTATGGGAGTTTAATAGGGGATGAAAGTTCCGCGCGGGCGAAGCCACTAGCGAAAGCTAGTTTAAATAAAACGACTGGACTATTGTAGAGACCATGTATTCAGCCATTGCGGACCAGCATTGCTATTCTGTAACCATTTTATCGCGTGAAGTGAGCGTGGAGTGAGCTGTCAGTGTCATCCCACTGATGCTAGGGGTTGACCAAGCATCAGGTGGAATAACACTGACAGCTCACTCCACGCTCAATTCACGCGGTGAGATAGTTATAGAATCGACATGCTGCATTGCTATTCTTTAACCATCTCACCACCTGAAGTGAGCGTGGAGTGAGCTGTCAGTGTCATTTCACCTAATGCTTGGTCAATCCCTGGCATCAGTGGGATGACACTCACAGGTCACTCAACACGCACTTCACGCGGTGAGATGGTTGGAGAATCGACATGCTGGTGTACCATTGACAACAGGAAACATGAAGACCACAGAGAACAGAGGTACTCATAAATTCGGAAACCTACGTAACATTTCCTTTATTAAGAAAAGCAAACATGGCATAAAGCGGAACATGGTGCGTACGTAAGTATCGCAGTAATAACATGTACGGTGGACTGTGAGTCATACATTCATTATGAAATTGACAATTATACTATCCACACGTCCACTGGTGAACGTAAACACATTGCGGGAATTAGTTACTATGACGAAAACCATACACATTTCAGGATTTCGATAGTTTTGTTTGTACATCAGGGATTACGGACATGTTTTCGAATTTCAAAAACGATGTCAAACTAAAAAAGAATGCTGTTCTAATCGAAAATGTACCAACTCTCTCATCTTACGAAATATTACTAAATAATGTAATTGACAAAGACCTAAAATTAGTATTAAGGCCGTTGAATCTGTTTCAAATTATTTCGTTCAGTGCAAAGTATTTTATTCGTGACAACAGTATAATTTCCAATACTTTTCTTTATAATTTCATGACAGTGTTTTGTTTGTTTATATTTCAATGTTTCTGTTTACATAGTTTGGTAGAAGTGATCACAGCATTCAGTAGAAAATGGGACGTTTTCAGTTTATTCCATTGTTTGAGCAGTACTTTCGATTTCGTGATCTTTATCATCGGAGTGTTATTGAACATCTCAAACATATTGCAAACTCACTCCAATATCTTGCCTTTATTAAAAATCCAACACGTTCTTAGAGTCTTACAGATAAAGAGCAACGAACTGAGAGGTTTAATTGTCTACAACTGGATTAGTGTTATTATCTTAAACATGCTGTTTATTTGTATATTCATTGGTTTCTTATTTATTTTCAAGACCGTTAATCTGTTTACTACTATACTGTTAATTTTTGGCTTTATCTTTGATTTAAACATTGTTTATGTTATGTTTTTATTGAAACTAATCAAGAAAATTCTTCGAGGGTGGATTGAAAGAAATGAAATCTCCGGACACAACGAAGAATTAGAAAGAGAAGCTTTCTGGAATAATATGTTTTACGTATATCTGAATATACACGAGACATACATGCATATAGAGACGACGATTCGACAAATTTTAAGTTTACAATAACTTAATTTTATTGTACTCCTTATTTATTTTGCTACATCTTTTTGGCTAAACACATTAATATTTTGTCAATTTATTTTATTTCATTTACTTCCAGATTGTGTTTTATACAGTATACGCAGCTTACATGTATTTGCGGAATTTGATTTTAATATTAACTAGAAAGAATTTTATAGCAGCAGGCGACACTAGGGTAAGTGCAGGAATAATTTTATCAAAACCCGACACAAAATATTGTTCTTATTCATGGGTACATGTACCCTCCAACATTTTTACAATGGATCTAAATTCAGCCCACTTGAGACTTAAATCTTTCGACCCCAGATACAGTGCCCTCCAAAAGTTAGTTGATATTTTGGCCATTCCACATGGTTTTTCGGGCCATGTTGCCACTGAGCGCATTCCTTAATTCGTGTCGTTATTTATATCCATCCTTGTTTTTGACCACCACTATAGAGATATGAGGAACAGAGTGTAAAGTTCACTCATACCAATGGAGGATCCTCCGACCAGACGGGAATTGTGTCTGGTGGGCAACTGCCCGACAGTTAATGTCGGGATATTTTATCTATTCGAGTTGCGTGGTAAACTCTGACTGCGCGATGTAGGATTTCTTAATGTAGTTCGCCTGTGGTACTGTAGATGGCGCCACTTATCTTTTTGCGTTTCTTGATATTTGTTGCAAAGTATTTATCTTGCAGTGCCACTACACCACTATTGGCCCCGAGACAACTATCTCTCCCTCTGTCCCTTTCTAATATATATAATGAAAAGTCGGATGGAGGAGGCATAACGCTTTTTCGTTGTTACGCAACAATTTCTACAAGTTTACTCCTACCGCAAGCCGCTTTAAAGAACTTTCAGGTCACATAGGTCCCCCCCGAGTTGGTTCCCGCATTGTCATTGCGGGGGGGCTCAGTAACCGTGGATTCCACCCACGGTGAAGCCAAGAGGAACCCAAAGGTGGGGCCGCTCGTTAGGGCTTTTGCCTTCAAGCCATTGACATAGCGGCCAAAAAGTAGGTTGCGGTGAGTTGCACCGCAACTGAGGTGGGCCGCGATGTCGAATGGGAGGCATCGCGGCTGAGAATTACGGGCTGCGGTAGAGGAGGAGTGCTGGTGCTTTTGAGCAGCGCTCTTCCCTTCCGTGGCCTGGACGGGGCCGCCACCGTTTGATGGCGGACGCGGTGGGGCCGCAGGGGAAGAGGAGTGTCGGTATAGCGTTGGCCGCTCTCCCTGTCCCCTGCGGCTGAAAAGTGGTAGACGGGACGGCGCGTTGTGTTCCACACGCGCGCCGTCAGAGATGTCAGCAACTACTGGTGGGGCCCGCAAGGGCCGAAGCCTGCCAGGGGGCGGGTTGTTCGAAAGAGTTACCGCCGCTCTTGGCACACGGGCAAATGAGGGAACACGGGTGGGTTTTAGTCAGTAAAAGTCTGACACGCCCTCCTGCTCTACTCAGCAGGTGAAGTCATATGAAGATTTCCCAACCAAAAAAAAAAAAAAAAGGTCACATAGATCATTAATGTAGATCTAAAGTTGCATCCCTGTTGGACTTCGTATACCATATCGATCTCTTGGCTATAGTAATCATTAATCTTGAGTTCTTGACACTGTTTGCGGTTACTCAGATAATCCTTGTATAAAACCCCGTACAGGAGTGATCGTCTGAAGCGGTCTACGCCACATATTATGTATAGGGGTCTCTCGCAAGCACAGGCGACTACACAAAAGTTTTATACACAGTAATTATAAACTTTAACTGACTTTCGGCGGATGTAATTCAAGTTGTTTGCGCAAGTTTCGCACCGAATCAGAGAGTGAATTTTGAGGATTATTCGCTTGCTCTTATGTCTGTTCATGTGAGCCAACGGAGAAAACCAATCTAGCCTTTCTGTGCCGTTCAATAATTTGTTTAACCATCATCGGTTGCCTTGCCGCCTACATACGATTCCTAGAAATTCATTGAAGGACGGTCGAATACACCTCATTTAATCACATGCTTACCGCATGAATAAAATCTACTATAGACCCATACCATAGCCTGTTTAAGAAACTGTTCAGGTGCGAGGCAAAACGATAGAGCCAATATCCTAAAAAAATGTGCTGAATTTTATAGAAATCTTTATAGTGAGAAGCCAAACCTCCAACCGAACACAAGAATGTATTCGTGCTCCGATGATATTCCACATTTTACAGGTTGGGAAGTCCACAAGGCGCTAGGGATCATGAAATACAGCAAAAGCCCAGGCGATGATGGCGTAACGATGGAAGCCTTAAAAATAGGGGGAGCCGGCTCTTCTTCCACTTCAAACTAGAATTATACCACATTTCACCCGCGTAGTTCCCGTTCCCGTGGAAATACGGGAATAAAATATAGCCGTCACCCGTAGCTTCCCAAAAGTGAAAAATAATTCAAATCGGCTCAGTTGTTTCGGAGCCTATTCAATGCAAACAAACAATCAAATCTTTCCTCTTTATAATATTAGTAGATAATATATAAATATGTTACGAGTATTTCGTTTATTTTCTTTTAAACACATTAACTATATTTTTAAATATTTTTACAAAAATCATGCAAAAAACATTTAAAAATATAAAAAATAGTAGCCCATCGGTATCGGGAATGCAAGCTACCGGTGGTCAGGGCTGGTAAGAGAAGAACCTCCTCACTATACGCGCCATGTCCAGTAGTACCGCTCTCTGGATCAAGCCCTAGATCCAGCTGCCTAACGAGAGCCTCCTGGGGTGTTGGTTGAGGCTCTTGGCTATAATGCCATTGGCCGTCACGACTATTGGCACAATGACTGCTGTATCCACATCCCACATGTCAACAACCTCGCGTGCCAGATACTTGATTTTTTTATCTTGCTTAGCTTTTCGTCATGTGGGACTGCTATATCAATAATCATTGTGCGAAGCTCTAATTGATCTATCACGACTATGTCCGGCTTATTGGCAACAATAGTCCGGTCAGTGATGATAGATCGATCCCAATACAATGTGATAGTGCCATTTTCGAGAACTGGGTCGGGCACATACCTATAGTACGGTACTTCCGAGTCCACAATACTGTATTTCAGAGCAAGTTGCTGGTGGATAATCCTGGCTACAAGGTTGTGCCTATGAAAGTAGTCTCCGTTAGCCAGACGAGAACAGCCAGAAATAATGTGTCAGATTGATTCCCCCGGACGGTGGCATGCCCGACAGATGTCAACCGTGCCATCCTTCACAATTAAATATATTTCTGGTAGTTGTTCGTCATCATAACTTCGTCCATAATTGCAAAGACAAAACCTTCGGTTTCTCCAAAGAGATCACCGAATCGTAACCAGGATACGGACGCTAAGAAGTCTACATCAGGTTCATGTAGGACCTGGTAAAAGCGCCCGTGAAGCTCTTTGCTCTGCCATACCTCCCTGTGGTCATTAATATCAAATACTTTAGGTTTGCGCCAGTTCTCGTTAGCCAAGGACAGCGGGGTGAGGCCCTTGTCCACTGAGACCACATCTCAGAGCATCCCCACGTCGGATTTTAGGAAATATTCCCTGAGACTGCATATCTCTGCGTACCTGATCCGACAGTCGTTGCGCCGACTCGTTGACTGCTGGCTCAAGCAACTAAAATAGAGACAGCATCCGACCACGGTAGGCAGTCAAGTAACTTCCTCCCTCTGTAGCCCCATAGTATGTGCACATGACATTTTCATTGACAGTTTCTGTCCACTTCATGCGCTGCACACTTCCACCGGGAGCGGGGACCCTATCAGACGCCGGTGGGCCTCAGAGTCCTAAGCTGGCCGGTGGTCGGCCTCTTTCGCGCCGACGTACTGGTGGTGGTGTCGTCGGCGGCGAGAAGTATTCGTCGCTTGAGCTCGACGCAACTGCAGCGGCCGGTATCACTGGGCTCACGTCTGGAGCAGGTTCCGGCAACTGCGAGGCGGAGCTGAGCGACGAACCCGTAGATGTCGGGTGTGTGTTTCGCTGATATCTTGCCCGACTTCTCGTCAGCATTGCACTATTTTCCGTTTTCTAGTCAATTCTTCTTGCATGTTGTTATAAGTAATATGTTTTATCATGATGCAAAATATGGTGATATACGCATATGATGTTGTACGTTTCAATACATTGTTTCATTGTATGTTTAAACAAACCAAAAAAATGCAAAAACTGTCCGTCATCTTGACAGTCGGGCCACAGATTATTGATTGTATGTTAGGTATTATTATTAGTATAGATTATTATTATTGGTATAGATAAATTTAGCCACTCATTAATTATTCTTCTCCATAAAAAGGTTGACAAAACAGACATTATCTGCCCTATGCCCTGCCAGCTTGGTTTCGCACCTGTACAGTCACGAGCATTAATATGTATATACATCGCCAAATTCAAAAGCGATTTTCTTTTAAATGGTGATTGCAACCTTGAGATAACTTAGGTAAGTATTTCATTATAGTGTGGGTTGCAAAATATTATTTTCATAATAAAATGAGATTACAATTAGTAAAAGTGGAAAAAATCACTTTTAAAAGTTGGTAAGCTTATACATATTATTGCTAGTGACTGTACAAAGCGAGTTAAGCAAGGCGACCCGCTGTCTCCGAAACTATTAACGGCTGTGCTAGAGGAAGTCTTCCGAGGGTTAGTAGCGGGCTGGAAAAAAAGGGGCATTACGGTCAATAGAAAGGTTATAGTGTATTTAAGATCAAACATTCGAAACTAGAATTTTAAATTATAATGTGGCACTACAACAAGTGGAAACAGTATCAACTTACATTTGGAGGGCACTGTAATAATAATTGTGTGATTATGACAAACATAAAATTCAGATGCATTAATATTGACATACCCAGAGTTTGTGACTAACCCATACATCAAGTGTGGGTCTGAGGATGACAATAATAATGAATATGGCTTGCTTTTTCAGTTTATCATTCTGGTAATAGTAGCTCAAATCTGGACCCTTAAGAATATCATCATACTTGTATTATATTGCGTGGAATGTGAGAAATTTTATGTAGCAATTAGAGATGTTCAGAGTACCTGTGTAATGCTTATGAAGTCAAGAAACTGTTCTGGTAAGTACCATATTATTAATGACTAGCAGTGCTTCGCGGTTTCACCCGCGTAGTTCCCATTCTCGTGGAAATACGGGTATAAAAATAGCCTATGTTACCCGGGGATAGTGTAGCTTTCCAACAATGAAATAATTTTTCACATCGGTTCAGTAGTTTCAGAGCCTATTCAATGCAAACAAACAAAAAATAAAATCTTTCCTCTTTATAATATTTAGTATAAATACAGCAAATACTCATGGAGACGCTATATCTAGGTTAAGCACTCCAAAAATATGTGCTGCGCCGTATCATCGAGGTATTTGCCACCCTTGACCAAAAATAATTCTGACAACCAAAAGATATGGGCACCATACCGTCTTTCTTCCAAATTTTTCAAAACAGACATTATCACCGTTGTTTTGGCCTACCCTGCGTTTGGTTATCCATGTCGCACTGCCTTATCAAAATCAAAAATCATTTATTCTTATTCGAATCAAGCTGAGGATCAGAACTTGTTTAACGTCAAATCTACGCAAGAAGCCAAGAAGAATTTACCACTACCTGCGGGGCGAGCACGGCCTACTGTGACATCGCTTGAGTCATACCATTACCCGTTTATTCTAAATGGTAACAAAGCGATGCATCATCTTGCTATCATTCAAATCAAGAAATTATCTCACGTCGCGACGTGAGATAATTTCTTGATAAGTGTTTTTTTTTTATTGAGTTGGGACTCTATATATTGTTTTATTTGCTAATTTGGGTGCATTCATCACAAATGTCACATGACTGACGATTGTTTAAATTTTATCAAGTTTTTTTGGAGTTGGTGATTAGATTTGATAAATAATGAAAATAATATTTTCCTGGTAATTACTGCACCATATATCTGAAAGTTATTGTAATTATGTTCTTGCCCGAAGCCAAGAGGCTCAAAGCAAGAAAACATTCTAGAGAAAGATTCGGTAGGTACTCCTAAAACACGTTCGATTAGCCAGACTACAAAATCGTCAATAGCGTCGTTACCGCAAAAATTTCTCGAAAGATATACAAAGTGTCAACGGCATGCGATGATAGCCTAAGACTTATGGAGGAGAAACGAAGTGCTAGCACACTGAAGTTTAGTTTATTAAGTTTCACTCGAGTTAATTTTATTTAGTCATTAGAAATAGTGTGTGAAAAGTTCATTGCGACATCGTAAGCGAAAAAAATTGACAATAGCCAAGTACTTAAAACAATTATAGATATAGAAAAACAGTATAAACCACGAAACCTTAGCAATTATAGAAATATTGAGACAGTAGATATAGCGAGACATACAAAAAATATTCACAAGAAGTGGCGGCAAAAAGAACTACATCGAAAACATTCCAACGATTTATACCAAACATACATAGATAAAGAGGTCTCTAAAAATGGTTAAAGTTAAGTGAGCTGTTTACTGAAACAGAAGGGTTTATGTCAGCCATTCAAGATTAGGTCATTAAAAAAGTTGTATAAAATACATAATAAAATATAGTACAGTAAGAAATGATTTATGTAGAAAATAACACAGCAAACCCGAAACAATACAACATATTACAGGAGCTTGTATCACACTTACGCAAAACGACTATACGTATAGACATAATCAACTTGTTAATATATTATCATACACCAAAAACTCGCAACTAAACTTAAGCTCATGTATGATCCCTACACACCGTACTACAAGTACACACTATAGTATCTGTTTATTACTGATACTGTACTTACGCTTCTTTTTCATTCATCCAAATCAACTTTTGTAGTAACCTTTTACGACTTTCTTACATTATTATATTGCGCACTTTATTTTCTGTATTAGTACTCTGCGAATCGGTCTTAAACGATTCGTCTATATTGAATTATCTGATTTTACATTACAATTTCCCATCATTTTACATAATATTATTCTTGTTATGACATTTAAGTCAAACGTGTCAAACTGATGTCTACTTATTCTTTTAATTATCTATGCAGTCTATTCAAGGAAGGTTGCATTAGTATTATTTACTAAAAATAAGTTTTTATCGTTTTGGATAGCCTAAATTTGGTTTTATATACAAAATTACATTGTCTACTTAATAACGGAATTCTAAATTATAATTAAAAGAAATTAGAGAAAAGATTAGAGAAAAACAAAAAAAAAAGAATTTGGAAAAATGAGGGATGTCACCACAGATGTCACAATCGGAAGCTAAAAATAATAATTCGGGGCTGAACAGATGGGATTGATGGGTACGCCACGATTGCGGCGATAAGTCCCCTCTTTGAGGAGTGGCTTGAGAGGCGGCATGGTGTCCTCACCTTCCGCCTGACGCAGGTCCTCACCGGACACGGTTGTTTCGGGAGGTTCCTGTTTCGGATAGGGCGGTAGGAAACCCCCGGGTATTTCCACTGCGAAGATCGCCCTGAGGACGCGGTGGAGCACACGGTAGCAGTCTGCCTGGCTTGGGCGGAGCACCGCCGTGTCCTCGTGGAGGCGATCAGCGGCGGCGACCTTTCGCGTCCGGCCCTGGTCCAGGCCATGGTACGGAGCGAGAGTGCATGGGTAGCCGTCAATTCCTTCAGTGAAGCAGTGATGCTCGCGATTAGGGAGGCGCACGTGAGGGAGAGGCAGCATATGCGCCCTCGCGACCCTAGCCGCCGCAGGATACGGACACGCCCTGGGCGTCGGGAATCCCAGGCCGATTTCCGGCCACCGTAGGCATGAGCTTGCGAACGGCGAGTAATGGGTAGCTCGCTGTCCGGTAAGGACCAACCCCAAGTCGATAGTGCGTTGTGTTCCTTGCGCGCCTCAAAGAGTCACAAACCGAAGGCGCTCGTAAGGGCCGATGCCTGCCAGGGGTGCGGGTTTGTTCGAAAGAGATACTACAGCCCCTGGCCTACGGGCTACTGAGGGAACAGGGGTGGGTTTTAGTTAGTAAAAGTTTGACACGCCCTCCTGCTCCACCCAGAGCGGGAGAAGCTATTTGATGATTGCCCACCCAAAAAAAAAAAAAACATATGGGATTGAGAGTGTCGGATCAAAGAAAAAGATATTCGATCAACATGAAGAATACGCTGCTTCCATTATTTCATCAATGTTCCGCGATTGCGAAGGCACCCAAAGACAACCGTTACTAGCGAAGTTCTCTGAAAATGACCTTGAAAAGGTGGACCAGCTCCTGGAGTGGCATTTCAAATGTATGGACTAAAAGGATCGCACTATTTGAAAACTAAACCGCAGACTTGGCCTGAAGCCATTATCGAGTTAAGTGGAACGCAATATTTGACACCAGAACATCGCCATTGTCAAGTTTTATTTCCAACTTTCCTCACCTCTTCCTTGAGTGTGTATTTTCTAGGCAGGTACCTTTTTTTATAACTTCACTATTTTGTTTTACTCTCTTATTGAATTCAATTGTCTACTCTATTTTTATTATTTTATTTGTTAGGAGTAAGTAGACAAGACAACGCCTAGAGCTGTATTAAAAATCAATTATACAAAATATATTATGACCGCACTATAATTACAGACCACACCATATATAACAACAGACCTGATATCACACTAGTGGATAAAGTAAGCAAACACACATTTAAAACAGACATAGCAGTCCCAAATCCCTATTAATAACATACAAAAAACGATCACAGAAAAAATCAGGAAGTATACAGAATTGCAAGAGGAAATTACCAGAGTTTGGAAACTGAATAGTCACTTAAGTCCCAATAGTAATATCTACGACGGGTGTTTTCTCAAAACAAATATTCAATAGTTTCAATGCACTAAATCTATCCAAGTACACATACATAACACTACAAAAAGATGCAACATTAACTTGCCGCATAGTGAGAAAATTTATATTACTAGACTTATATAATTATTTAACTGCAGTAAAGAGCAATTTACCTTCTCAGGATAATAACTGGAATCTCACCTTGGTTCCCACCAGTGAGATTCGAAAAATGCCTGGTAACCTGAGAAAATTCAATGAAAAGACACAAATAATAATACAATTATAGAATCGTTTATTTTTTTTAAACACACGTTTACACAAAATACCATAACAAATAAAAAAGAGCACGGTTGCTCATTTGCCTGAACTAGGTTGAACCTGTGCTTCAGGCTACAAAATGGATAAATACTTAATGTAATAAATTAACAATGTGTATGAATTAATAACTAAAATAGAACTAAGGTCAACAAAAGTAAAAATGCATGTTAACGGTTTTATTTGCATACAACAAGTAGATCTTCTGTCTGTGCATAATCAATGGATAGTAAATGATAAAGCATTTTTTTTGCAGCTATTGTAATTTAAATTATAGATACTTAGTTTTCTATTTAATCTATTGTATAGAAATGGGCCTAAGAGTGTATAAAATCTTTCTACAAAGACATGTTTTTTGGTTGCATTAGTAATGCATCATACTTTGTCATTCCGTCTCTTGTAAATATTTTCAGCATTGTAGGTAAGCATGGCTGTTTTAATATTAAGTGCATAATAAAAAGCTGGCGTACAATGATTTTTTTTTTTTTTTTTTTTTGGAATTGGCATCTCGCAGTTGACCTTGAGAGGCCGTGACTGCTCAACCGGACTTTCCTGTGAAGGTTCTTAGGAATCTAAAAGCCTCCAGCCAGGGCGTAAACCTACTTAAACCTAAAACGACTGCGCACTGAGGGCACCCCCTGTGGGGTACGAACCTCGGCTCAGGGAGTCGCTGGCGGGGGGGGGCAGCTAGTACTATCAGGGACAGGCTGGATCAAGTTGTTTTCATGATTATTAGACGGGGAATTTAAAGCTACTGGCTCAGCTGCGGCGCGGGCTGGCGCATCAACGAGCAAGGGACGGTCGGGGGTCTGATCGCTACTCGGGAGTCTTCGCGGGGCGCGAGGACCTCGGCGGCGAGGTCGGTAGGACGGTCGTCGTTTGTGTTTGTGTACTGTACTGGTGGCCCTATTCTTTTCTTGGAGAACAGTGATGGGGTCGTCTGGGTCGGAGAGGACATGTTTCGGCCTGCGAATACTACTGATTCTACTGGGGACATAAATAGCGGCCTTCACAATCAAGGGATTGCGATGTATCTCGGCTTTATCGAAGAATCGCTTCGAGTTGCGTTTCATAAATTGAGCAATAGTGGGCATTTTCAGATCGAGATGGAGGATCTCGTTCCGAACGTACCAAGGGGAGCCTATGGCTTGGCGGAGGAAACGGTTTTGGAGGGTCTGCATCCTATGGATGTGTCGGGGGTGGCGTACAATGAGTGCGTTGCAGGATTAATATAGCAGATCTGTAAGAAATAAGAAGGGATGGAAGTTTGCTACCTTTAAAATTGCTCTCTGAGCTCTTTCATGAGGAAGCAGATTCGTTTTAGGTGCACCACCCTAAGAAGTGATACAGTATTGAATAATCGATTGACATAGAGCCAAATAAACTTGTGTGATTAATTTTGAATCTGATAACGTTCGCAATTTTTTTTAAACATATGTTAGTTTGCGAACTCTTTTAGTTAGGCTTTCAACTTGTTTTCTAAAAGAAAACGTGTCGTCCATTATTTGAGGGGCTTGTGGCTAAGTAGCATAAGCAGCACGGGTCGATCGATCAGGTTAAGCTACGCTTGCCGCGGTTGGTCCGTGGATGGGTGACCATCTTTACATACCAAGATCCCTCCGTGCCTCGGAAAGCACGTTAAGCCGTTGGTCCTGGCTGTCATTTGTGGATCTTTGACAGTCATTACGGGTCGTCAGAAGCCCGTAAGTCTGACAACCAGTCTTACCAAGGGGTATCGTATTACCCAGTAACTGGGTTGTGGAGGTCAGATAGGCAGTCGCTCCATGTAAAATACTGCTATTCAGATGCACCCGGTTAGACTGGAAGCCGACCCCAACGTGATTGGGAAAAGGCTAGGCAGATGATGATGTTAGTTTGCGCACTCTTTTAGTTAGGCTTTCAATTTGTTTCCTAAAAGAAAATGTGTCGTCCATTATTACCCCCAGGTATTTAATGTAGCTTAGTTCTGGTGTGGTATAGAGTATGTTTTGTTCCTAAGGATGGAATTATTTTATTTACTCGTGAATGAGCATGCTGTACTGTATTTAACTGATGGTTTTCATTTTCTATCGATGTAGTCGGAAGTTCGGGAACAATCCCATAAGCCATGGAACCACGGGTAAATAAAATTACGAGTACCTATGGACCTGGTTATGGATCGACCCACCGGGACGACGGGAAACGAGTGGCGAGAGCGTAGCGTTTATTACATCTGATCTTTGCGGATTTGTTTCGAAATATTCGTCATGTCACATTTCATGTTTGCGATGGAACAATATTAGCTACGACATGCTTTCTGTTCCTACTTTGTTATTCGGTGATCAGATAAATAAAAATAGTCTTCATTAAAAGTTGTAATATAGGTATGTCCGCATTGGTTTTCCTATATAAAGTTGTAACAAGCCCTCATAATTTATATCTAACACTACTTTTGTTTTACTACGGTCTTAAAATTTTACAGATTCAGCAAGAAGGGTTTTGAAGAACATCCAACGTATACAGAAGGCATCGTTCAAGAAGATGAGCGCTTGCGGCTTGTTCATCATAGGCGCCGAGCTACCTCTTCGATTTTTAAGCTTTGTTGCTTCTCAAATTATTGTATTTTTACAATTCACGTATCTGTAACATAAATAGTTGCGTACTTTGTGATATTTCTCTTTCAAATTCATTACTAGTAAAGTTATGGATATGCAAACCAGGGAATAGAAGACAACAATTTACAATTTCGGAGGTTCCTACGATCTTTTTCCGGGAACTCTTATCGGAATACCTTGCTGGTCCATATGAGAAGATGTAAATAGAGCAAAATGCTAGACACCAAATCGAATCAACCTACGAGTGACACTTAAGCTAAAGGGCAAAAATATAAACGATTGATTTTTAAATTTGCCGTTCTATATTTGTATAAATCGAAAACAGTTTAAAAAAATTGGAATGCTTAACCGTAAAGAAGAAGGATGAGTAAATATTGCACGTAGGTAAGATCATAATAATAAGACCAACATTTGTAGACGAATGAATGGATGAATTAAAACATTTTAATATTAGAGGCGGCTTTAAAATGACGCCAGTGACAGAAAAGTTGAAAGAGGATTGATTTGTTTTGCCATGTGACTAAATAATGATAAATAGAGACTAACTCGCACAAAATGAGATTATATTAAATATTATTTGAATAAATCGACCATGGACTGACATAAAGGACATTGCAGCTTTCAATTTGAATGACAATAACACATAGTTACCTTAAGTATTAGTAAATTACTGACTTGTAGATTGCTTTTCGTCATATTTAATGAAAAAAGAACTGCCTAGGGTGACAAACATACTTTCGTATTACAACAAATGTTTAAATTCAAACAAAAATGTGTTAGTAGAGAATGTACCAACAGGCTCATCTAATATAAAAATTAAATTAAAAATTTAAAAAACCCCCGACCCAAACAAAAACTCGAAAAAGTAAAAAATAATATCCTATATAATTTGAACGTAATATTTTAATCAGGGCATTGTCAAGTCGGGGGACGGCTAGGCCTCTGTTTGGCGTTTTCATTGACCGTCCCCCGACTTGACAATGCCCTGATTATAATATTACGTTCAAATTAAAAGGCCTATAAATATTATTTTTTACTTTTTCGAGTTTTTGTTTGGGTCGGGGGTTTTTTAAATTTTTAATTTAATTTTTATTTATTGCTTTTTAAACTTACCCCCTTATTCATAAACGCTGGTTAAAGTTAAGTAATGAGTAGCGTCTGTTTAACCATACATTTCTGACGTTTAAACATCATTTAACTTTAATCATCATTTATGAATATGGCCATTAATGTCTCCCCTTTTTTTTTTTTTTTTTTGGGTGGGATATCATCAAATGACTTCTCCTGCTGAGTAGAGCAGGAGGGCGTGTCAGACTTTTACTGACTAAAACCCACCCGTGTTCCCTCAGTAGCCCGTATGCCAGGGGCCGTGGTACCTCTTTCGAACAAACCCGCACCCCTGGCAGGCATCGGCCCTTGCGGACCCCACCAGTGGTTGCTGACATCTTTGACGGCGCGCGTGAGGAACACAACGCGCCGTCCCGTCTACCACTTTTCGGCCGCAGAGGATAGGGAGAGCGGCTGACGCTATACCGACACTCCTCTTCCCCTGCGGCCCCACCGCGTCCGCCATCAAACGGTGGCGGCCCCACGGAAGGGAAGAGCGCTGCTCAGAAGCACCGGCACTCCTCCTCTACCGCAGCCCGTAACCCTCAGCCGCGATGCCTCCCATTCGACATCGCGGCCCACCTCAGTTGCGGTGCACCTCACTGCAACCTACTTTTTGGCCGCTACGTCAATGGCTTGAAGGCAAAAGCCCTGACGAGCGGCCCCACCGTTGGGTTCCTCTTGGTTTCACCGTGGATGGGAGACCACGGTTACTAAGCCCCCCCGCAACGACAATGCGGGAACCCACTCGGGGGGATGTCTCCCTTAAATCACCATTTATCTATAATCTATTCATTGAGACCTTTTCAATGAGCCCAAACACGATACTTCTGCTGTTTGTTGGTGAATAACTTGGGTTTCCAGAAAATTCCAGGTGTTGCTCCAGCATCAGTTCAAGGTTTTTTTTTTCGTCTAATATC
Source organism: Polymixis flavicincta (assembly GCA_949987655.1). NCBI lineage: Eukaryota > Metazoa > Arthropoda > Insecta > Lepidoptera > Noctuidae > Polymixis > Polymixis flavicincta. Next base: position 21,524,957 of record OX465188.1, on the reverse strand, counting down.
ATTGAAGTAATAGAATCCCAAATTTTGAGTTGATCAGACCCATGGAAGAGGCTAAAATCCCTTTTTCAACCAGAAAAGAGCTGATAATCTTCAAACGGCGGAACCGATTTTGATGAAACATATCTAACTAAGAACACTCCCGACTAATACACCTTTCAAACAAAAAAAACTAAATCAAAATCGGTTCATCCGTTTGGGAGCTACGTTGCCTCAGACAGACACACACACAGACACGTCAAACTTATAACACCCCGTCGTTTTTGCGTCGGGGGTTAAAAACATTACGTAATAACGTGATCGAAGAAGATTTACAGACAGTACTAAGATCTTTGAATCTGATGCAGAGTCTTTTCTTGTCCGCGAAGTATTCTGTTCGTGACAACATACACTCCTAATACTTATCTGCACTATTCTACGAGAGTGTTAAGCATGCTCATAAATCAATGTAGCTGTTTGCATTATTCGAAAATAGTGCTCATAGAATGCAAAAAATGAAATTATAATTGATTCTATTGTTCGAGCACTGTATTAGACTATAAGGGAATATAATAAGCACCTTCACAAAAATTAAGAACAGGAACGTGAATTCCTTGCTAGTCATGAAAAGCCAACACGTGCCCAAGGTCCTTAAAATTAACAGCAGTGAACTCCTAGGTCTCATTTTGTACAACTGGATGTCTGTTAGCATTTTAAGCATTGTTAGCATACTTTTTGTCGTTATGTATCGCTTTATTTTTCCGAACATATCAATAATCGAGCTTCTTACAGTTTTTGCCAGTATCTATTTCAATATGAAAGTTGTTTATGCTTTGTCAGTATTGAAGTTAATAGAGAAAATGCTTCGTGTTTGGATCGAAAAAGTTAGGAACATCGATGATTCAGAAACAGAAGAGTATTGGAATACAATGTTAGATGTATACTTGAATAGACCTTTGTGATTGTGGAGACGACTTTCGGACAAATGGTGAACTCATTTAAATTACAATTTTTTTTCAAATTATAACAAGTCCAAGCTATAAATGTTCTTCTTAAGCTCTCTTTAATATTTCAAGAATCACAAATTCTATAACAGGAATTTGCGAAATAACCGTTAAAGAATGTGGTGAAACCACAATACGTGTTCAATTATGTTTTTTTTTCTTTCAGATTACATATTCTCTATTAATTGAGAATATTCACAGTTTACGTCAGTTTAAGGGATTTGTCTTTTATCTTAGCAATAGGTGACTTTATAGCAATAGGTGTAGATGTAATCAACGTAAGTAGTAATTATCGATAAAATAGTTACAGGATATATGAATAAAAACAGTTACTTAAAAAATCAAGTTCTAAGTTCTTGAACTTGATTTTTTAAGTAACTGTTTTTAACCCGACTACTGAAAAATCACGGTCTAAAAAGTATGAAATAAGAAAATATTCTCATCTGAAAGCCGTGGTAATATGCCGACTTTAACTTAAACTTATAATCGCCTACTACTACTGTTAGTATGTATTGTTTTGTTATAGTCGGTGGCATACGACCACAGCTTTCAGCTGCGAACAAGTTCTTGTTTCATATTTTTTAGACCGTATTTTTCAGTAGGCGGGTTTTATATACAGGGTGTTTGGCAGAACGTTGAACATACGAAAATGGTAGATAGGTGGGGTCATCTACTACTTACTCAGCCCTAATTTATTTGGGCCTGGCCCCCTGGATATTTAATTTTTTTTTTTTGCTTTCTTCTAGTTTCACCACTTTCTTAACTTTAAAGTGTATTTTTTATTAAAAATGTGTAAAACAGGCAATTGTTTTACACATTTTTAATAAAAAATATCAAAAAATACACTTTAAAGTTAAGAAAGTGGTGAAACTAGAAGAAAGCAAAAAAAAAAAATTAAATATCCAGGGGGCCAGGCCCAAATAAATTAGGGCTGAGTAAGTAGTAGATGACCCCACCTATCTACCATTTTCGTATGTTCAACGTTCTGCCAAACACCCTGTATATATAGATAAAGGGTGTCGTATTAAAAAAAATATGGAGATGTCTGATCTTTTTTTAACCGACGAAAAAACGGAGGAGGTTACTCAATTCGACGCGTATATTTTATTTTATTTTATATATGACCACGCATAACTTTTTCCAGAGTAGTTCGATTTTGATAATTCTTTTTTTATTGGAGAGGGTATACTCCGAAATTGGTCCCATATAAATTTCGAAGAAAAATTCCAACCCTAAGGGAAAGAAAACTGGGGATGATTGATTGTTTACTCTCAGATTTTATAATACTAAGTTGTGTATTACAAAAAAAGTAATCAAAAATTAAGCATGTAGTAATCAGTAGATTATAGCCACAAAAAAATCTAAAACAAAAACTTTTTAATAAAAAAAAACCGCTGAAAAACCGAAAAGTAAAAAAAAACCTGCTTTATCCAACCCCAATAATTAAGTTCGGAATGCGGTGACATATAATTAAATACATATCCAAAGTCACCGACTTTTAAAAAGTTTTCATTGAGTAGATAGGTACTAGCTTTTGACCGCGATTTCGACCGCGTGACCGTACTATTGGGATTAAAAGTACCCTATGCGATAATCCAGGTAAGGAATGGTGCCGATTATGTTGTCACAAAATTCTCTAAAGTAGACTAAAAATCACCAAAATTTAGTTTATTCCTGTCAAACGACGATTTCCCATTCTGAAATTGACTAAAGTGACACAACTTAACTATATTTTAGTTTGACAGCACTAAGATTGCACTGAATTATTAGTTTAGTGAAAATGGCAATTTTGCTATTCTGTTGTTGTCAATTTCATTATTCTAATAAACCTAAAATGGTTGTCTAACTAAATCTGACTATTTTTAATCGCGATTAAATAGGTGTGGAGTAAAATTAGTTGTCAAGAACTAAAATTCACACCGACACTTTGACTTCTGGTGCAAATATAGTAATGTATTTTTTTCTTTTCTTTTGCTTATATCTCAAAAATGGTGTTTCTGTCCTATCGCAAAAATAATGTAAATTTCGACCCCCTTTCTATATATAGCCCTACTGTGCAAAATTTCAGCTTTCTAAGTCCAAGGGTTTGGGCTGGGCCTTGATGAGTCAGGACTTTTCTTTTTATTTATATAGCAAACAGCACGGGTGGCACAGTCGTTAAGCGATTGACTGCTACGCTGCGTGTCGCGGGCTCGATTCCCGCACGGAACAAATAATTGTATGACCTACAAGTAATTATTCCGGGTCTGGCTGTTTGTGTATGTAAGTTTAAATGTTTTTAAACGCACAGAAATACAGGAGAAATTCCTAGCGTGGGGCGACATTTCTTAAAAATAAATAAAAATTATGTGTTTTTAAGTAAATAAAACAACAACTTTTGGAAATAACACGTTCGTTTTATAAATATGACGATTTTTGCACGAAAAACTGGAAAATATGTAAAAATAGAAATAGAATCAAATTAATTAATACCTATTAAGAATTAATTAATTATAAGTACAATAAAATAAATTTACTTTCAAAAACAAAGTATTGTTTTATTTACCTACACTCGAAACCTCTTCAGAACTTCACCAAAATTAAATTATCGGCTGCTGGACATAGGTACCTCCCAATGCGGGGTGCATTAGGAGGATTGTACCTGAGTAGGTAGAATCCTCATCTCAATCTTTCTACATAATGGCAAGTAAACATTCCAAAGATAGCGACAAGCAAACTACATAGAACCTTTACTTTATCACCAAAATAATGTTTATGTAGGTAAAATCTTCCCTGAGACCTCATTAAAAGTGTTACTTAAAAATCGGCTAGGAGATGGTCCAAAGAATAGCTACATCTTTTAACTTTGTGCTTAATCTATTTGTGGCTTCAAAATATTCTGCACAAAATAAACATATATATCCAAGGGGAAGAATTGATCAAATATTTGCGTTCTGCTGTGTTTTATTCACTAATTTAATGTGTATCTATCGTATGTACAGTGTAGACATCATGGATAGGTACATGGATCATTTAGAGAGTGACCTCTTGAAACTCTTTTCTGTATTCTACTTCATCACCTATGCGATCGGGTTCACGACGATGTTCATTATGGATTTAGTGCATACAAACAACTACGTCTTACTTATTTTGATGATCCAAACTGTACATACGAGCGAAGATTTAAGCAAAAATATCCGGTGTTATGTTACTTTTTTTTTTTGGGTGGGAAATCATCAAATAACTTCTCCCTCTCTGGGTGGATCAGGAGGGCGTGTCAGACTTTTACTGACTAAAACCCACCCGTGTTCCTTCAGTAGCCCGTATGCCAGGGGCTGTGGTGTCTCTTTCGAACAAACCCGCACCCCTGGCAGGCATCGGCCCTTGCGGGCCCCATAATTTTTTGTGCTGACATCTCTTTGAGGCGCGCGTGGAACACAACGCGCCGTCGACTTGGGCTTGGTCCTTACCGGACAGCGAGCTACCCATTACTCGCCGTCCGCAAGCTCATGCCTACGGTGGCCGGAAATCGGCCTGGGATTCCCGACGCCCAGGGCGTCTCCATTTTAACAAAATGTTAAGAATAAAAATAAAACAAAAACTAAACACGAAACGTTAATAAATGAACGAAACAAAACTATGGCAACCTCACTCCGTCACATCGCAGTGAACACTGACGGTTCTGGTAAGTTCGGGACGCTCGCGCAACACGCTTGCATGGTACAACATCATTGTAAGTACCACTTCCAAAGTTGTTCGTTGCGCAACATGTGCTGTATCGATTTTGTTCAATTCAAAACTTCTTTAATTATGATTTTTTTATTTTAATTTTTAACGTATCCGACGTGGTTTTAAATTCCCTTTTCAATTATGTAAAAAAGCAAAAATCATTTTTTTGCAGTTTCGATAGTGTTTGTTGCGACAGTCCAAATAAGAGAAGTGTCATCAGCGAATAAAATTATATCCGAGAAGTTAGCCATCAGGTAAGGAAGATCATTAATAACTAGAAATAAAAAAAGGGCCAAGAATTGAACCTTGAGGCACGCCCATATTAACTGAAGTTGACACCCCGTTAACTTTTACTTTTTGCGGCCTGTTTGATAAATAGGAAAGTCCAAGATCAGCACGACCGTAGCAATTAACATTGTCGGATCTGTATTTTTGCGATTTTCATTTTATTCCATTAAAGGTCCTAGAATAAGTTTATAAAATGCCCCCGCAAATTATTAAATTCCTAAAATCAACCACATTTGTTTTTCCAAGTGGAAAAAGTAGTATGTGTTCAGTGCGCACGATTAATAGTGTTGCATAGTACTTTGAGACGTTAGCTGCGGGGCGAGGGACGGGAACAGACGCAAACGCGCGGCGCGGATCTGCCACTTCGGCCAATGTTAGCGGGAGGAGTGCACTCGTCGGTTTTATTTTTCTATACTTTATATTAATTCGCCAATTTTATTATAAATTAAAAGTTCCCGCTATGTCGAGGTCAAGACGGATTTTGGACTTATTGGATCCATCAGTTCCGCCACAAAACGATCCAAATTCTGAATTAACGGACATTTGTGTGGAAACTCATGTAAGAAAAAAGAGTAAAAGTAAGTAAAAATATTTATTTTAGGATTTCATCATAATCTAGCCATAACATAATAAATGATTGTTTATTGTTAGCGTCATAATTAATTCATATTTTTTAAAGAAATGTTGAAAACTACTCTAATCGGACAATAATGTCGTATATGCCAGATCCATCAATGTTTATCGTTTTCTATATCGTTTACTGTGTCGGATGTGTCACATACTACATTATTGCTTGATCGGAGATAGTTTTGTTTTGTCGGAAATGGTACTACAGACTTTTTTGCATGTTCATTTGATAAATAGTATTGTAGGATGTACCACTTCCTACATTATTAACTGCTGTGTGGTTGAATGTATTTTGTCGGATAAGGCATTACTAACTTTGTTAACTATTTAATTCTCATATCTTGGTGTCGGATGTGCGAGATTCGACATTATTGTTCGCTTTATGATAACAAGCTACTATTGAATATGGTATATATTAATTTATCTTATAAACCTATTAAAGAGGAATCAATTAGTTATTTTTTTTAATAAGCTCGAAGTCAACTTTCTAAGTGCACTTATTTGGTTTGGCTTGCTTGCTTTGTTTGCTCACATAGTAACATTTATTTTAGGTGAACCGTCGCCTCTTCCTGCTGGCTTTGAGGAGGATCTTGTGCAACTGGAAGATCTGATTGGAGACGTTTTTGATGACAGTGCAAAGAGCCTCGTGGGAAACATTCCTGATATACACACACAATTTGATTACAGAGTAATAACACCAATCCCGTCCCCGAGTTCCACTTCTTGGGTTAATAGCAATGGTGAGAGTGGAAATATAGAAACACCGTCCCAAATCTCCTCTGTGAATCACGCGCTTCCCACGCATGAGGTTTATGAAAACATGGGTACACCATCCGAGATCTCCTGTGTAAGTCATGTTCATTCGCCATATTCTACAACCAGTTCCAGAAAAAAAGCTTTTAAGACTGATAAGGGAAAGAAGCGACTTGCTCATAAGGAAAGGTGGCTTGTGGTCCAAAGAAAACTGAAGAAAAACAGCGGCGAAGAATTCGTGAACAAAAAGGGGAAGGTGATCGAAAGTAAAGAATTGAAGGATCCTTGTACCGATAAGTGCCGATTGAAGTGTACCCAAAAAATTTCTCATGAAGATCGAAAGCGAGTCTTTAAATATTTTTGGCTTTTAGGTGAGAAGAAAAAGCACTGGGAATTTGTTATTAAAAACACAAAGAAGAGCCTCAAGCGACGCCAAACAACGGAAGTTACGAAGCACGATAGACAGAATACTTACCAGTATTTTTTGCCGGATGCAGAAAAGAGACCAGTGAAGGTATGCAAGACAATGTTTCTCAACACTATATCACTTAGTGAACGCGTGGTGAGCACGGCCTGGAAGAAGTTTGATGGGAACACGGTGATAGAAGATGACAAAAGGGGTCGTTATGCACATGAGAGACGCGTTTATAATTTATGACATGGTGAAAAGTGTTTGCGATCACGTAAGATGTTTTCCGGTAATTGAGGCTCATTACGTTCGTAAGAATTCAAGCAAGCTCTACCTAGAAGGCGTTGAGAGCATATCTCGGATGTATAAACTGTACTGCGAATGGTTCGATGCTACCAAATATTCCTCAAAAGTAACTACGAAAAGGCAGTATAGAGAAGTGGTCAATGCGAACTTCAACTTAGCACTGCACAGACCTAAAAAAGATAAATGTGATGTCTGCCACGTGTTTGAGAACAAATCGACTAGAACCGACGAAGAGAAAGCTGCGTTTGATTTACACCAACATCGCAAAAAAAGGGCACGAGACTTAAAGAAATCCGACAAGCAAGAAGCTCAAGTCAACAAAGATGTGGTCACTGCTACCTTTGATTTTCAAAAAGTTTTAGTGACCCCTTACGGAGAAATCAGCGTACTCTACTACAAGAGGCGGTTCTCTACATTAAATTTCACGGTCTATGATTTAGTATCCAAAATAGGCACCTGCTACATGTGGCATGAAGCGATCGCTCGGCGTGGTTCTATCGAAGTATCTAGTTGTCTACTCAACTTCATCAAATTCCATGTTGGACGTGGCGTCAAGGAATTTCGTTTTTGGTCTGATAACTGCGCAGGCCAAAATAGGAACCGAATCGTGTTTTCACTCTATATGTTCGTAGCAAAAAAGCTCGGAGTAACTGTGACCCATCGTTTCCTAGAAAAAGGTCATACACAAAATGAGGGAGACAGTGTGCACGCGATAGTAGAACGGTATAGCAAACACAAAACGATTTGGGTGCCAGAAGAATGGTATTGTTTGGTCCGTTGGGCTAAATCTGAAGGTGATCCTTACGTCGTGAAAGAAATAAAAAAAGAAGACATTTTCGATTTTAAAGCCTTGCTAGTAAACAAAAATTGGACAAAGAATACCAAAAACGAGAAGGTGTCGTGGAACTCCATAAGAGAGGTTAAAGTAAGTGCAGAACAGAATGACAGAATAGAGTATAAGTACGATTTTGATGAAGAACCAAAGACAATCGTTGTGTTGCGTTCTGGCACCCGAAACAAGAAAAGGCTGGAAAATGATCTTGAACTGAATCAGGCGTATCAAGGGCCTTTGCCCATCAGTAAAGAAAAATACAAGGATATTACAGATCTCTGCAGAGGGGGAATCATTCCTGAGCGCTACCATGACTCTTATTTAAACCTACTTCACAGCAACGCTTCTAATCTTACTCGTGAAGAAAGTGATTCAGAAGAAGATTAAAACCGATTAGGTCCAATCTAATTCTAGAACCGTGGTTTAATAACGGTAGTACGTATATTAAGGTAAAACTTACCAAGTGCCATAAAAGGTTGTGAATTTAAATTAAGCTAGGTACCTACTAATTTTATAAATGAGAGATTTACTCCCTATTGTCTTGACTACGTATAATATTTTTATGGTTCCTTCTAAAAATATTATCATAGGTACGTGCTTTGTAATCTATCTACTTTTGCTTAATACATGAATGTTGTCTTGCACCTAATTGTTTGTATTTAATAAATAGATTACAATAAAAAAAAAAAATGTAAAATGAGGCTGATCTCAAATGTAACTTAATAAGACTGTCATTTGTTTTGTTGTTTACTTGTAGGAAACTCAATTCGTGTATTGTTGATTCATATGCGAAGTTAATCAGTATTTTGTTATAAAAATCTGGATTGTTATTTAGTTTTCCAATAAAGGATTTTAATTTCATTTTATTACACAGTGACTTCTTATTTTCTGGGTACGTATAAAATTTCTGGCATGTACAGAGAATTATTTCCTGGCCAAGTAATTAAAAGTACAGTTGCCTTATCTTATGAGGGAGCGTAGGTATAACCTGCGTATCTATAGAAGTATATACATAGGTATCATGTCAGTACCAATATCAAAAACTATGAAAGAACATGTCGTCACTGACTGGTTCATCATCGCCGCCCGCCGAGCCGAAACCCCTGAAGTTAGAGCCTTGAAATTTGGAATACAGATGTTTTTATCGACTAGGCTCCTGCTAAGAGGAGGAATTCGCGTAATTCTCACGGGAACGGGAACTACTCGGGTAAAACTGCGGCGGGGCTCTTATTTATCTATATTAGCTAAAACAAAGTAGCACCTTGCAACTGCGGCCTACAAACCCTAAATCTAATTTAATGTAGGTACTTACTTAAAGGTTGATGATGGGTTCCTAGAGTGTAGGAGAACTGTTTTTTTTTTTTAATGAAGACCTATAGTAAAAGTAAAAAAAAATCCTATCAAGGTTTTTCTAGGAAATTAATGTTTTGCTATTTATTAATTTAAGTAACTCAGTGCTAAGTTAGTATTTCAATGTTGTATGTTACTCAACTTTGTATTTACCCAAGTCTCCGATTGTGTAAGTGGTATCTACATTAAAAAATATTTATATCTCACGGGCAATAACGTATTAAGTGGTACATCCAACATAAATAAGATTTAAAAGTCCAGGGAATACTGCGGGTTGTGCCACATCCGAGCAAATTCAGAAATTGTAGTTCCGATAATAATGTCGGATCTGCCAGTTCTGACAAAATAGTTGCATGATTTAGCGGTTAACAATGTTGCATGTGCAGTTTCTCATATTTACGATACATTTTTTATAAAGTTACATGTACTGCTACGTCAGGTAATTAATATTTAAATGTGATACCAAATTTGGTTAAGGTACACTGACTACTGTTCACTTTATGCATATTTGAAACTTCGAACGGCCGTACCCTAAAGTAGCGATTTTTCACATACGACTCTGTTAATTGCTACGGTCGACAGTTTGTCCACGAATTCCGTAGTAGTGTAATTTACAAATCAGTGTATTGTGGTCGACGTAGTCAAACGCTTTTGCTAGGTAACAGAAAAAAGGATTCCAAAATGTAAATGATGAGTTCTGATCCCGCGTCAGTCATCGATCTACCTTTTGTGAAACAAAACTGTCGACTATGTCAAATCCCATAAGAGTTTTTGAGAACCTCTAGTCTAGCACGATTTTTTCATAAATTTTGTGCAACGCTGGAAGCTTAGATAAGTTACAAAAAAAACTTCTCACCATTAGCTGAACAACAGTACCAAGTCTAAACGTGTTCACAGTTTGGGCACGCCACGATTGCTGCGGTAAGTCCCCTCTTTGAGGAGTGGCTTGAGAGGCGGCATGGCGTCCTCACCTTCCGCCTGACGCAGGTCCTCACCGGACACGGTTGTTTCGGGAGGTTCCTGTTTCGGATAGGGCGGGAGGAAACGCCCGGGTGTTTCGACTTTTCCGTGGAGGCGATCGGCGGTGGCGATCTCTCGCGTCTAGCCCAGTGGGCTTAGCATGACGCTTTGTATTTCTACGAAGAATAGACAGCGCTTTTTCAATACCAAGTGACATTTCGTTCCTACATTTTTGATTTTTTCATCGCACCGTAGATATCCTTCTACAATCTGTCATTTAGTCTTTCGTTTCTAACGATATTTGTCAGTGTAGACTATTTCAGACGAATATTTCTTCCCAAACTGTCAAAATCACACTGACAACTAAACTTTCTACTCGACGGCCACAAATTATTTACGATTATCTACAAAATCATGGTTCTTTTAGAACGCATAACTGTGGTAATGAATAGAAAAACATAGCAATCTTATCCTATTGTATACATCATTTATTTAATAGTCATGTCTATTCTTCCGTCGACAAATCGGTGCTCGTGCTAAGCCTGCTGGTCCAGGCCATGGTACGGAGCGAGAGTGCATGGGTAGCCGTCACCTCCTTCAGTGAAGCAGTGATGCTCGCGAAGAGGGAGGCGGCGCATGTGAGGGAGAGGCAGCATATGCGCCCTCGCGACCTTGGCCGCCGCAGGATACGGAGACGCACTGGGCGTCGGGAATCCCAGGCCGATTTCCGGCCACCGTAGGCATGAGCTTGCGGACGGCGAGTAATGGGTACACAGCGAGCTACCCTTTACTCGCCGTCCGCAAGCTCACGCCTACGGTGGCCGGAAATCAGCCTGGGATTCCCGACGCCCAGGGCCTCTCCTGCGACGGTTAGGGTCGCGAGGGCGCATGTACTGCCTCTCCCTCACGTGCGCCGCCTTCCTCTTCGCGAGCATCACTGCTTCGCTGAAGGAGGTGACGGCTACCCATGCACTCTCGCTCCGTACCATGGCCTGGACCAGGTCCGGACGTGAGAGATCGCCGCCGCCGATCGCCTCCACGAGGACACGGTGGTGCTCCACCCAAGCCGGGCAGACCGCCACCGTGTGCTCCACCGTGTCCTCAGGGAGATCTTCGCAGTGGAAACACCTGGACATTTCCTCCCGCCCTATCCGAAACAGGAACCTCCCGAAACAACCGTGTCCGGTGAGGACCTGCGTCAGGCGGAAGGTGAGGACGCCATTTCGCCTCTTAAGCCACTCCTCAAAGAGGGGACTTACCGCCGCAATCGTGGCGTGCCCAATAGGGTGGAGTTATATATTTTTTTTCACAAATATATTCATGCAATTTTAAGTTGTAACCGAAATCGGCCATGTGACTTTTTGAGTACTTTTTGCTTGTTTTAGTCACAAAGGCTATACAAACACACTGTAACAGTTGTTACTGTACGCGAGTATGTATGTGGATGGTTACATAAAATTTTTCACATATTTACATTAAGTACATACACTATCTAAATAATAATTGAAATATTGAATCAATTCTTATTATCTTAATGAGTTGATGTACGCCATATATCATTCATTCATTCTTGTAGCACTTGTGAACTAAGAAGGTAACCCAAACTCATTAGAATATTTAAAAAACGAATATTATTCGAAAGTTTGAACAAAAATACCCTGAAAAAATGATCTATAACAAATCAGTGGACAAAGATGTGCAATCGATGCTTTTGCCTTTGAATCTGATGCAATGTATTTTTTTCTATCCTAAATATCGCATCAAAAATAATGTTATAGCTCCAAATAGATTCATCTCCAATTTAGCCTCGATGATTGTAACACTAGTATTCATTTTTTCATTCGTGTACGGAAATATTATGATATCGCTTCAGAAAGATTTGATCAGATATACTTTTTACATGTATGTCACCAGTTTTTATGATGCTGTGTACTATGGTTTGGGATTTACTATTAATTTCCTTATTGGAATAATTCGCACAAACGAATCTGTTAAGTTTGTCCTAACTTTTCAAAAATTGCACAGATTTCTCAACGATGAATGCAGTTTTAACAACTTTACCATTTTTAATTGGATAACTGTAATCGTGGCTGTGTGTGGTTATATCTCTCTATTTACTTTTTGTTGCATATTGATGGATTTACCTTACATGTCAATTTATTTTTCTTACCTTGTGATTAGTTTTGATTTTAATGTTCTTTACGCTATCCGCGTTATAAAATTATTAGAAATTAAAGTTGACCTTTGGAAGATTCACGTTTTAAATTTTCACGAAATAGAAAGAACGTATGGAGCTATAGGTTGTACGAAACTGTTTCAAGCTTACGCTGATATATTAGAATGTTATGATATCCATAAACAGTGTTTTCAGCCATTCGTAAGTTTTTTATTTTCAATTAAGTGAATTCTTTTTTTACATTCAGCATTTATTTTACGTTTTTCAACATTATTACCTTTCAGATACTCTATTACATAATAGAAATATTCACTCACGCTCTTATGTACATACAAGTTACAATTGAAGTATTCAAACTAGGCGAGGTGAATAATAACGAAGTAAGCATCAATGTATATATTCTATTTGGACATGTTCATCTATTATTTATTAAATAAGACAAGGTTAATAACATACGAATAACTAAAGAAACAAAGGAGGCAGTTGAAGCTCGTTACAAAGCGGTAGGTTCCTATGGAGAAGAACGGGCAGGAAACTCCATGGTTACTGTTTTAAATGTATAACAGATTTAATTGCATTATTTGTAATTAATCTAAAGGTATGTAAGGTGAGAACTATTTAACGTATGAAGCTCAAGCGAAACAATTCAAGAAGACTGTTAAATAAATTGAATTAAGCTTGGAGATATCCAGTCCCAACTGAAGGCGCTCGTTCATGGAGCTGACGGCATTAGAGCGGTCACTGGGAAGCCTGACAGTACGGAATGACTAGCAGTAGGCTTTGTTCTAGCTGTATGAACGTATTTGCAAAGTTTACATTGTTGTTTACAAATACTATTTTTGTTACAGAGTATGCCCACTTTTTGTGCGTTGACTGTAATTGTTTGGATGGTTAAGGACTTAACTTATCAAACAATATTGAGCAAGCGATGTGAGAAGCTCTACTTGGGCATGCAAAGTGCGCAAGATTCGTGTACACTTATTTTAATGACAAACTGTTCAGGTAACTTCCTCTTCAAGCGTTGTTTTATATTAATATTATCGCTTAGTACCGAATAACTTCTCAGTTCTTTATGTTTACAAATGCTGTTTTTTTTTTCTATCTCACAACAAGATTATACTCTAGCTAGACCATGATTCCGCTTTACATCTTGAATTTTAAAAAATTTGGCAGCTAACCAGAAAAACCTTTGCAAGAACGTTCTGCGCTTACATCGAGCATCATTTAGCAAGATACACGCGTGTGGCCTGTTGTACGTAGACGCTGCGCTACCTTTTAGTCTGATGGGTCTTCTTACCAAATACACTGTTGTGTTGCTACAGTTCGCTTATTTGTAATGTAGGTTCCTTCAAATAGATTTTTTTTTTTGTAAAATTATTTACGTTCACCTTTCTATTGAGTTAGTTTTCTTGTACTTGAAATGATTTTCTTTTTTTAAATACAGTTTTTGTTTTGCAAATTTTGTACTCAAAAACTGAATGCTTAAGAATAAAATTATTAGACTCTTTATTCGTCTGATAAGCAGTTCTCAAGTTTTAAACATAATATATGTTAATCTTAAGAATAACTATCTGACCCAATATACGCTATGTATACGCTAACTTCAGGGAGATGCAAAAAAGATACAGAATAAACGAATGTTAGAACGGGACGGACTATTTCTTTGTTTGCAGATATCTGTTTTATTACTTTACGTAGTGCCATAATGACCTCTAGACGTGTATTTACTTAAACTACTGAATGGTCTTTTAATGTGTTAGTCCAAACTTGAAATACATTACAAGCTGTGAATGATATACCTATATTATATATTGAAGGAATTTTGTAGTTCTGTTGTTGAGAAATTATATGTAATTTATTTTAACTTTGTCAATAAAACATTGTATAAATGTTAATATAATTTGTATTTTTTATAGCTAGAATACTTTACTATTATAATTATGTATGATTGATGAATTAAAGATAGGACTAAATAATGAATGATTGTCACTACTAATGAAATGAGTCAGTACTTCCAACAGATTTTATCTTTTCCGTTTTTTGGTACGCTGGGCCACTTCTTTTCACTATGCTGTAAAAATTAGGGTGCAGACCACCACAGAGATGTTTTCATGATAATGTCAGCACCGAAACCACAGGAAACAAGATCAGCCGGGTTGTCGTTGAACGGTACGTGGCTCCAGGTATGACTACAAGTACTTTTCTGTGCCTCATTGACTCTGTTTCTGACAAAAGGTGAGGAGTGGACAGCCAGCCCAGGACTATGGTTAAGTTGCACCAGAATCTACATTCATGAATGGGCACGGTAAGCAAATGCTGAACCTTATTACACAGCTTTGCACCTTACAAAGCTCCATAAAGTTCAAGCCAAGGTATTATCATCCTGCCAGGGGTGCGAGTTTGTTCGAAAGAGATACCACAGCCCCTGGCATACGGGCTACTGAGATAACACGGGTGGGTTTTAGTCAGTAAAAGTCTGACACGCCCTCCTGCTCCACCCAGGGCGGGAGAAATTATTTCAAGATTTCCCACCCAAAAAAAAAAAGGTATCATCATTGGTATTATGTGTGCTACACGATTACTAGAGACTAGAAGTTGTACTCCTATGGATTCACTGCCTTACAAGGCCGAATGAACAGGATTTTTTAAATTATTTAATGCTATTACTTTTCCTTCAAATGTAGACCAAAGGTTTCTGACTTCGTGCTTTTACTTCACGTAGTTTTGGGGTATGTAAGAACTGTACCGTACTTACTTTTCGCCATCATATTCTTTTGATGTTAGCCCAATATGAGGTCGACGCATCATGTCTTCTTCTTCAATTCTTCTACATTAGTCGATGTCAAAGTCAAAGTCGAAGCATTTATTTCAAATAGGCTCATAAAAAGCACTTTTTTTTATGGAGAAGAATGGGCAATAATCTCCACCGTTAGTCTGTTAATTGTTTTACAATATTTTGAATACATTAATAGTACAACTACGAGTATATGTGAAAACGATGCAGCTTGATAAATTATCGAAAAATTAAAGAATTAAAAATGGAGCAATGACAGATACATTTATTATATGATAGATACATGGTGCTCACAAACATTGTAAAAGTAGGGATGCGATTTTCCAATAAACATTAAAAAGTAATAAGCCAGTGTGTGAGTATAAGTAATTACAGAGTGCAAATCAATGTGATAAAACTATCAATTTAATTAGCAAACAGTTTTATTTTGTCTAGACTCTAGATTGTCCTATGGAGCAGGACCAACATCTTACCAAGCATTCTTATTTTGGATTTAATATTTCTCCGTTGTCACCCCATTTCTAGCCATATCATCGTTCACACAGACCATCCATCGTTTCTTTGGTGTTCCTTCACTCATATTCAATACTCATCAACTTTCTTATTCAAAACTTTCCTCACTATATTTTTCTCAATCATCCGCATCAGACGCCCATACCATGACAATCAAATTCCTCACAACTTTTCAGTCACCATGTTATACTAAGGTGTTTTACAAAAGGACAAATTGTAGGAAAACAATTAAGTAATTAGTTATAAGCCCCATCAATTGTATTGGTAACGTGACGTCTACACAGAACAAGCCACACGCGGACATCTTACTGAACAATCGATTTGCGCGTATCACGTTCTTGCAAAGATGTTTTTGACTTTCTGGAAATAAAATATGGCAAAATAAAGTTTCAATGGCAAAAGAAGAATGCCAGTTATGGTAGTTCTACAAAAATAATTACATGAATATGTTTTCTTATGTTTTTATCAAGCAGACAACCTAGGAATAATTATAAGGTGTCAAAAAATATGGGAACAATATATCTACGAGTGCTCGTTTATATAAATAAAAAGTCCTGACTGACTGACTCATCAACGCCCAGCCCAATCCCTTGGACCTAGAAAGCTGAAATTTTGCACAGAGGTTCCCTTTATAATGTAGACAAGGAATAAGGAAGGATTTTTTGAAATTCAACCCCTATGGGAGTTAAATAGGGGATGAAAGTTCCACGCGGATGAAGCCGCTGGCAAAAGCTAGTTATGTATATAATGGGAATCACTAATTTTGTCTAAGCGTGGACGAAGATGCCTGGTTATAATTATTATTTTTACTTAACAATATTATTGATTCTGAAAGAAATGTTTTTGCACATGACATAGTAGTCAGATACACTTACACAACGTCGAAACAAAGAGCATATAAACTGGATCCACCAGTTCCACGCAGTGTTACCAGCACGGAAATAAAACATCACTTTCAGTCTGTAATGGATTAGTTAATCAATTATGGTAACCAAAAATAAGTGTTTGTCAGCAAAAGCAGTACTGGCCGACACTGTACTCATTAAAATTATATTAAAACAAAACAAACAAGAATCTTATTAGTATAATAACCAGTGATCGGATAATCGGATGCATATTTACCTAAAGTTAATTTTTAGTTATAAAAGTACGGAAGCGGCTTCTTATAACATATTTTTTTTGTAAAATAAAACGACGGGTGTTGATTAGTTAGTCAGGTGTATAGTATGGAAGCGACTTCTAAATTATTAAGATTGCATAACAGTTAAGATGCATATTTATTTAAAACTAGCAGCGCTTTAGCTGCGTTTTAGATAATGGATAAATTTACAATTTATCGATGTTTACCTATTTATAGTTGTACGTTACGGTACGTGCGCTGAGGCAGCACATGGCTAATGTAATAATTTTATCATAATTTAGTGTATCATCTTGCATGGCATTTGTTTATACTCATGTTTTGAACAAAATAAAAATTATTTTATCTTATGGTAAGACTACTTACTTGGACAGTTGCCGTTTTTAATAAGCTGTATACACACCGCCTTTGCTTCCCCAACAGTCATATAGAATTTCTCACAATATATACTATGTATTATAATTAGTCCTAAATTTTTCATCACCCATAATACTGTCGCAACTTTGGTACACAGAGCCTGAAAAATTTGAATGAATATTATAGGAACAAAGTTCTATACCGCAGTTTGCATTAGGAGTATACTTGTAAAAAGTTTAACATAACGAACAAGCGTTATACCTCCTCCATATGACTTTTAACTATATTTCATAATAAAAAAGACAGAGAGAGACATTTTTGATTTTTTTCGAGGTTGCTGAAGCCAATATCCAAATAAAATCCAAAATGACGGCTGCCAAAATTTTCAAATTTTAATCATGGCGTGTTTTATGGTTTTCAAGGGTGGTATAGCCGATGTGAAGTTAGGATGAATTAAGAGTATAGTAGATTCTTGATTCAGTTTTTCATTGTGTATACTGATTTTCTGAACGTGAAGTCGCTAAAGACAGCTGCATGAAATTGTTATCATGCCCTTGCATTTGCTCTCGTTTTTTCCAACTCCAAAGACCACTCCTTTACATTTCTGACGTTTGATCCCAAGAAGTTGCGCTGGTCGTTCTGTTATCAGTGATACCTGTGACACTTTTTTTATCTTTTTTGGGTGGGTATCATCAAATAACTTTCCCCGCTTTGGGTGGAGCAGGAGGGCGTGTCAGACTTTTACTGACTAAAACCCACCCGTGTTCCCTCAGTAGCCCGTATGCCAGGACTTGTATCTCTTTCGAACATACCCGCACCCCTGACAGGCATCGGCCCTTGCGGGCCCCATCATTTTTTTTTGTGCTGACATCTCTTTGAGGCGCGCGTGGAACACAACGCGCCGTCGACTTGGGCTTGGTCCTTACCGGACAGCGAGCTACCCATTACTTGCCGTCCGCAAGCCCATGCCTGCGGCGGCTAGGGTCACGACGGCGCATAGACTGCCTCTCCCTCACGTACGCCGCCTCCCTCTTCGCGAGCATTACTGCTTCGCTGAATGAGGTGACGGCTACCCATGCACTCTCGCTCCGTACCATGGCCTGGACCAGGGCCGGACGCGAGAGATCGCCGCCGCCGATCGCCTCCACGAGGACACGGCGGTGCTCCACCCAAGCCGGGCAGACCGCCACCGTGTCCTCAGGGCGATCTTCGCAGTGGAAACACTCGGGCGTTTCCTCCCGCCCTATCTGAAACAGGAACCTCCCGAAACATCCGTGTCCGGTGAGGACCTGCGTCAGGCGGAAGGTGAGGACGCCATGCCTCCTCTCAAACCACTCCTCAAAGAGGGAACTTACCGCCGCAATCGTGGCGTGCCCAATCTGTGACCCTTGATCTACAAGAGCTCGCATGTTGTACTGAGTACCATCAGGTCCCTCTACCTTTACTATTGTGGTCGCTAATAGAATCTCGGAAGCTTCTTCATCATTTTGAGAGACATGAGATGATGAACTTGTTTGGTTTTGTTCATTGTTTTCTGATGCTGCTTCGTGCATTAACGTATTGTGCTTAGCTTTCCACTTGCGACATCGGTTGTTTGAAATAAATTTTTGCTCTTATGGCTCTACAGGCAATTAATACAGACTTGCAATTTGTTTATTGTGTTGAGTTTTTCGTCGTTTGACATTTCTAAAAACTTTGCACAAATATACAGCCCATGCTCATCGTTGCAGAGTGGACAAATAAACGTTGACGCATGGTACGATTTCATAACCTTGTTGTTACACGCCGCTTGCTTTTTGATGCCATGATAGTTGTGTTTCTTGGTATGGGATGCTTCTTGATTCTGATTTGTTACAGAACTTGTCTTCTGGTAGTTGTCTTGTTTACGCTGCGACGATTCCATTGATGTAAACTTGGCCTCTAGGTAGTCTAAGAGATCCTTTAATACAAGTAATTCTCGCGAGTTCTTCAGTGATTCAATGTTATCTGAGTATGTCTCAGCGTTCAATTTTTGCGCCAAAATGTGCACTAGTAGCGGATCCCAGGTTCTGACATCTACTTCTAAATTCTTGATAGCGTGCAAACATTATATTGTGACGTCATGTATTTCCTTGATCGGTGCTAATGACTGTTGTTGCATAGTAGGCAGATTGAAGAGCATGTTGATATGCGATGTAATATAAGTTTTTTGTTGTAGCGATTGTTGAGGATATCCCAACATACTAGATAGTTGTCCGAGCTTATTTATAAGTGTTTTATCATCCTTTCAGCCTCTCCTTGGACCTTGCTTTTCAAAAATTGCATCTTCTGTGCATTTGTTAAGGATGTTTTGTTATGGATAGCTTCCGTGAAAAGGTCTTTGAACGATATCCACTGATTCAACTTTCCGTGAAACACCAGTATCTCCAACTTTGGTGTTGTTTTTCCTCGATAAGCTCCAGACCACATCTTAGTGTTTAATGCCTTCTTCAGATCGAAGTATTGGTTTTGGAATCTTGTATAGCGCTCTTCATAAACCGCGTTCTTGTCCTCGTTGAGTTCATACTCGATTTCCCAATGGAGACTGTCAATAGCAGACCAACACGTTTGTCACGTTTGCAAAGTATCCTGGAATTCCCATTTTCTGTGATAAATTCTACTTGAATATTGGCAACCGCTCTCATAAACGCTTTGAAGTTCACTGATTGCTTGCGTAAGAGATCGTCCAGTTTACTGTTGGATCCCGCGTCCGTCTTGTTAGGGCTTTGTTGTTGCCGAGGAGGTGATTGAATCCTGTTGTTGCTCTCAGCTCTGTTACTGGTTTCTTCTTCCTCCACGCTGTCTAGTTGTTCTTGTAATTTCTTGCTCGATGTACTTGCTTGGTCTTGTTCAGAGGTACTTTCGAACGGTGTTGGCTGCACTGCAGGTCCCCCTGCGGACCGTTTGTACGTCGATAGTTCCTGACTTTGCTGGAGAATTAACCCCTCGACTTCTTTATAACACCTCAGTGCTGTGTTATACAGCTCGCTTATTAAGTAAGGATGACCCGCACTTACTTCTGTAGACAGACGATCATTGTTGAACCCAAATTAACTCCATAAGTTTTTCAGCATTTACATACGCCGTTTGAAGTAGTCCAAGTTCGTCCTGTCCCAGCTATCCTTCTTGATGTTGATGCCGACTTTCTTGATGTTTTCGTAAAGTTCGCGCTGATTCTCGTAAGTATTTGCTGCTGATGCCATGTTGCCAAACTTTTCGATGAATTGACGAACTTTGCTAAGAAGAAGTAGAATGTTGCTTCACACTTCTGGTTCTTGATATTGTGCAACCTTTCTCTTCTACGATATGCGTCTTCTCAATTGGTTACTGGGGCGACTCGCTTGTGAGAGACCAGTCCAACCGATTCGCGACCGTCAAAGATATAAATCACACAACACTTAATTGCTCGAAGGACCATAAATGTTGCGTGTGATGCCCAACAGTGAAAGTGTTATGTACTTGTTATGTAAGTAAACTTGTAAGTCATAAGTCATTTATTCATTTGTTTGTTGTAAGGCATGTTATGTTATGTAAATGAGTAGACGAATGTTTCCCTTGATGGATTTATGGCCATTAAATATATTTACATAATTGTTATACTTAAATACTACGTTAGAGGAATGCACAGCTAAACAACATTGATGTGCGTTTATAAGTGATTTACAAACTGTCACAAAAGTCAATGTACAGCATAGCTCGTACATTGAGTCAATTTACTGAAGCTGATCCATTGTAAAACGTTTTACACTTACTTTGTCTTGAAATTCTGAATTGAATTCCACCGCTCCCTGTGTCATCGTGTAAACATAACATATAGTGCGATGAAATGCGCCAACTGTGTGATACAGTGCCTATGAAAAACAAAATTAGAATTAATTAAAGTGGTATTCAAGATGAAAAAATGTAAAATCCTATTTTATCAATATAATTGTTTATTTTTACTGTGCCCAAACAATGCAGCTATAAAAACTATACTCATCTGTCTCTCACAATAGGGTATTTTCCAATTTATTAAAAACTATTCTAATTTGAAGGTTGGGACAAAATACTCGTATGTAACAGAAAAATAAAATAAAATTGATTTATGTCCATTTTCTCAATTAAAAACGATTTAAACCAAATTTATTTTTCGTTGTTTTGAATTTACCGTCAAAAAGCTCCTTACGTTGACTTTTTATCACGTGACATCAACTTTGTGTAAACTAAAGTAGTTAATAAGTAAACAAGTGAGTGTCGTGTTTATAATTAACAAGATTTTTTAGGGATAGAAAGTGAAATCACTGGTGTGCGGTGTCTCTGTGCACAAATACTTCAAAAATTGCGCCAAAGTAAGTATTTGTACTGGTGCTGTTTACACAAAGCTGACGTCACGATGTCACGTGATAAAAAGTCATCGTAAGGAGCGTTTTGGCGGTAAATTCAAAACGACGAAAAAAAATTTGATTTTAATTGTTTTAATTGAGAAAATGGATTTAAATAAATTTATTTTTATTTTTCTGTTAGAAATGTCATCCCAAACTTCAAAATAAAATATTTTTATCAAATTGGAAAATACCCTATTATGTTGGGGTTGGCTTCCATTTTAACTGGATGCAGCTTAGTATCAGTATTTTACTAGGAGCGACTGCTTATATAACCTCCACAACCCAGTCATTATGTAGGCAAAATGACACCCCTTGGTAAGACTGGTTAAGACTTTGGGGCTTCTGACGACCTGTAACGACTGTCAGCCGAGACCAACCACTTTTCGTGCTTTCCGAAACATGGAGGGGTTTATATGTGAAGATTGTCACTCATCCACGGACCAATGATGTTATTTAGCCATAAGCCCCAAGAATAATTGCTAGTTTGCTATAAATACGGTAGGTCGCCACTAGTAACAAAACCAATATATGCTGGCACTTTATTCAATCTAAATTCTGTACTACGCCAGGCCAGCTCACGTTCAAAGTGTTCCCACTGTCTGACCTACGTAATATACCAACAAAGTCGGTTTTTCTTTATATTTATAAAAACATAAGGAATTCGTAAAAAAATAGACATATTTACCATTACTTGGACAATGGTCTTAAACAGATCGTAAGCTTTTAAAATATTTTGGTATATCCCAAGCATTTTGAGACAATCTTCATTATTTTCCAGTTCAGTATTCATCAATAAGACACCTTTTATCCACTCGTCAAGATATTTCCTAAGCAGGATTATAATTCGGGTGGCTATCATTATATCAACATCGCATACGATTAACATGATGTCAACAATGAGAGCAAAACTGATAATGCCATCGTTTCGATAGCTCCATGATGAAAAGAACAAGATTATTACAAAAATGTCAAATAAGATAGTAGAAATTAATGCGATCCAATTATAAGTAACATAACTCGAGAAGTTACTAAAACCGATGCTCTTATGTATAGATTGGATCTTCAGAATAAGTAAAACGTTGTTGTCTTTATGCACAAAGCCCAGAATAAACATCATCATGAACCCCATTGCAAAAGTGAAGAAGTACATAATAAAGGCGAGTGACACAAGGCCATATACCAAACGTTTATTGTTGAAAATAGTCAAATTTGCGTCAAACATCAAATAGTAGCACATTGCGTTCATAAATAACATGAAAATAAATGAAAATAATTGGTATTTGTTTCCACTTGGATATATGTGATTATTTCCAACATTATATTTTGAAGTCAACAACAGATTTAATGGAACATTATAGGAATACACTAGTCTTTTTATATCTTTTTCCAAACGATTATCGAGAAACACTCGAATTGACATTTTAATTTTTTGTTTGTTTTAGTGACAGCTTTTACTGTCAGCTTCAAATATCGCTGTTAAATGAAGGAACCAAACTGCTTACTAATTTTATTTATGTACTGATGATTGGATCGATACTAAAGGCGGAATTAATATTCTTAAATGGATATTCATGACTAATATTAAAGTTTTCCAAAGAAAAAACGAAATAAAATGTGAAGTAAATAATAAGTAATTAGTGTAGTAAGTATAGTACTACTATATTATTTAAAAGAAATTTAATAACATGTTTATATATGTATCCATTTTTTGTACGTTTGAATGTCCCTAAGCCTCTCTAAATGCCTGGACTGACTTTGAAGACACTTTTTGTGTGTTTGAGTTTTTTTTTGGGAATTCATCAAATAACTTCTCCTGCGCTGGGTGGAGCAGGAGGGCGTGTCTGACTTTTACTGACTAAAACCCACCCGTGTAGGGAACACGGCTCAGTTGCCTGTTTGCCGTGGATGGTTTAGATTCACAATTTGACCCGGTAGATGGAATTGCGAGCGAGTTCGAATTGGACAACGTCTATCGGGTCTGCTCGTCATCTTTTCAGCCGAAAGACGTCTACTGCTGGACATAGCCCCCGCCCCCAAGCTCCGCCACTTCGACCAGTTCTGTGCTTCCCGCATCCAGCGGACTCCTGCGGCCCTCACAAGGTCATCGGTCCACCTTGTGGGAGGCCTTCCAACTTTACGTCTTCCGGTACGCGGTCGCCACTCCAGAACTTTTCGGCCCCATCAGCCATCTGTTCTGCGAGCAATGTGCCCTGCCCACTGAAACTTAAAGTTTGGCAATTCTTCGGGCTATGTTGGTTACCATGGTTCTCCTGCGGATCTCTTCATTTCTGATTCGATCACGCAGGGAAACTCCAAGCATAGCCCTCTCCATCGCCCTTTGGGTGACTTTAAGCCTTCTTATGAGGCCCATTGTGTCATTGGGTTTGCTAGTATTATTTAAAATTATTAAGATATAATTAATCCGCTCGTTGAGGTTACTTAGCATATATGGATACGATATTTTGTTTGCTTGACAACAAAGTCGCATTTATAATATAACTAGCCTTCCCCAGCGGCTTCGCCCGCATGGAGATCGAAAGTTCCCCACGGGAACGTATTACCGAGATAAAAAGTATCATCAATGTTAATTCAGGTTATAATCTATCTGCGTGCCAATTTTGATCACGCCCACCATTTCCGGACTCGTCGCTCAGCTCCGCCTCGCCACCGCCAGAATCCAGCCCCATCGAAAGTGCTGTGACACCGGCCGTGGCAGTCGCGTCGAGCTCGAGCGACGAATATTTTTCCCCGCCGACGTCGCCAACACCTGTACGTCGGCAGGGGAGAGGCCGGCCACCGAAGAGCTTGGGACTTAGGGGTCATCCGACCCCGAGCTGACGGTGGTTGTGTGCAGCGCATGAGATGGACTCAGTCGATGAACGAGAACGTCATGCGCGTATTACGGGTCTACAGAGGGGGGAACTAACCTCGCTGCGTACCGCGAAAGGATGCTGTCTCTGTTTCAGGTACTGGAAACAACCGTCAACGTCTCGGCCCAACGACTGTTGGATCAGGTGCGGGTCATCCAACGCAATCACAGGTTGGACGATACCGCACTTGATAGGCTGCGCTCAGAAGTACTGAGCAACCTTATGGTCTCGACTCCGACACAAACCGCGGCACATGCGTCAAGGATTGATGCGATATCGCCGCGGTCTAATCACGTTGAAGAAGATGATAGGGTTGTCACAGTAAGTAGCCAGTGCAACGCTCGACTGAGGAACGCACTGGAAGATACGATTTGCGAGTTTCGGTCCACCCCGACCGAACTTAGACCCCGACTACCATGGTTGCCTATGCACAAGAAAAATAGGGCGCTGGTGTGTGCCTTGGACTCGCAGCTCAAGAATTTCTTCGAGAGCAGCGAGGATCTTGTTGATACACACTCGATCCTGTATTGCGCGGCTGTTGCGGCATGTCGTTTAGCTAATGTCAAGTTCCCAAGCTGTGACGGAGCTACTCGACCGAAACCAGCCGCACCAGCCTGGCAATGCAGGATCGAGCGTCGTATCGATGGGGCCAGGGTACTCATCAGCAAACTATACTGCTTCAGGAAGGGTAATACACGCCCACGAGTGATGCGCTTTGTGAAACGGGCTTTCTCGGGGACTGGAATCAGTCCTCTAGGATATATGTCCCGTGTCACAGAGCGCATCGACTTCCTGAAGCAGAAAGTTTGTGCATGGGCAAACCGTATTCGGCGGTATAAGCGACGGGTGAACAGGTACACGCAGAATCGCATATTCCAGAGCGATGAGAGGTGGGTATATAGAACTTGGGAACGACCCGAACAAAATGTGATAGACGTGTGCCGCCCAGATGATGCCACCACGAGTGCTTTTTGGCGGAGCATTTGGTCGGTACCCGTCTATCACGTTGAAGCAGACTGGATGCAGGATGTCAGGCGAGTGTGTGAACCAATACCAGAAATGAAACCAGTCGTCATTACACCTGTAGACGTAGCCAAAGCAGTCCGTCCGTTACCGAATTGGAAATCACCAGGACCGGACGGACTGCATAACTTTTGGCTAAAATGGCTCACTAGTTCACACAGTCGCCTGGCATCTCAATTCCAGTCATCCTTAGAGTCTGGGTCGCTACCACAGTTTCTAACAACAGGCATTACCCACCTGCTCCATAAATCAGGTAGTCTCGCGGAACCCAAGAATTATAGACCGATCACATGTTTGTCGACGGTTTATAAACTTCTTACATCCATGTTGAGAGCGAAAATTAATACGCATATTGAGAATAACTCGATTATGTCTCCCTCTCAAAATGGATGTAGGAACGGGTCCCGCGGTACTAAGGAGCTACTCCTCATTGACATGGCCATAAGCCAACAGGTTCGTCGATCCCACAAGGATCTGTCGACATGCTGGATAGACTATAAGAAGGCCTACGACTCGGTGCCACATGCATGGCTCATGAGGGTGCTGGAGTTGTACAAGATTGATACAACTCTACGCACCTTGAGTCATGCATGGGGCAATGGAGGACAGTCCTTCGCTATCCGGGATGTCCACAGATCCAGAGGAACGATGAGCCTGTATGGATCAAACGGGGAATATTTCAGGGCAACAGCTTGAGTCCACTTTGGTTTTGCTTAGCCCTGAATCCTCTAAGCACACTGCTGGAGGATTCAGGTCTAGGCTATCGGCTGAGGAGAGGTGGTGAGGTTATATCTCATCTCCTTTATATGGATGACCTTAAACTTTTTGCCCCCAACAAATTGCAACTGATGGAGCTACTGAAGGTAACTGAAACTTTTAGTAGCGCCATCAGGATGGAATTTGGTGTGGATAAATGTGCAGTCATGCATGTAAAGCGAGGTGAGATTATGGAATCCGAGGGAATTCAACTTTCGGATTCCACACACCTCCGGTCCCTCTCCTCATGCGAGAGCTATAAGTATTTGGGTATGTTGGAACCGTTGGGCATCAACGCTGCTGACATGAAGAATCGTTGAGGGAGCGCTTCTTTGGTCGCCTGAAGAAGGTATTAATTAGTCTTCTCTCAGGCGCAAACAAGGTGCGCGCCTTCAACGGTTAGGTCATGCCGGTTATGATGTACTCTTTCGGCATAATCAAATGGACTCAAACTGAACTCGATGCCCTGGATAGGAGGGTCCGTACACTGCTGATTGCAAACCGGATGCATCACCCACGATCATCGGTGATGAGACTGTACATCCCGCGGAAGTGCGGCGGTCGAGGCTTTCTGAATGCCAAGACCCTCCACAACCGCGAGGTGTGCAGTCTTAGGGAATATTTTATAAAAACTCAAGTGAGTATGCACCGTGATGTGGTCGCAGTGGACAAGGGACTCACCCCGCTGTCCATGGCTAAAGAGAACTGGCGCAAACCTGTAATACTTACTATCGATGACCGCAAGGAAATATGGCGAAACAAGGAGCTTCACGGGCGCTTCTATCGGGCTCTTCAAGAGCCCGGTATAGATTTCTCAGCGTCCGTATCCTGGCTACGTTTCGGTGACCTCTTCGGGGAAACTGAAGGTTTCTTCTGTGCAATAATGGACGAAGTTGTCTTGACGAATAACTACCGGAGACATATTATGAAGGACGGGACGGTTGACGTGTGTCGGGCATGTCACCGTCCGGGTGAGTCCATCAGACATATTATCTCTGGTTGTTCTCGTCTAGCTAACGGCGAGTACTTACACAGACATAACCAAGTAGCCAGGATTATTCACCAGCAACTTGCTTTGCAATATAAACTTGTGGATTTTGAGGTGCCGTATTACAAGTATGTGCCCGACCCAGTTCTTGAAAATGACCATGTCACGTTGTACTGGGACCGGTCTATCATTACTGACAGGACTATTGTAGCCAATAAGCCTGATATAGTGGTGATAGATCGGTAAGCGCGCCGCATAATTATAGTCGATGTTACCATTCCACATGACGGGAACCTCGTGAAAGCTGAGAAAGAGAAACAAATTAAATATCTTGATTTAGCACACGAGGTTGTTGACATGTGGAATGTGAGCTCGGCTGTAATTGTGCCGATAGTCGTATCAGCCAATGGACTGATGGCCGAAAGCCTCAATCAACATCTCTCGAGGCTCTCGTTGGGC
The DNA here is from genome assembly GCA_949987655.1 of Polymixis flavicincta. Classification (NCBI taxonomy): domain Eukaryota; kingdom Metazoa; phylum Arthropoda; class Insecta; order Lepidoptera; family Noctuidae; genus Polymixis; species Polymixis flavicincta. The sequence continues at coordinate 21,497,288 of OX465188.1, read as the reverse complement.
GGTTGGATCAAAGGCCTGATTCAGAAGGCAGTACTCCTAGATAAGGCTCGCATCGTGAGGAGGTTCCTGTCTCTGGAGCCCTAACCACCGGTAGTCTGGACCCTGCTTTTGTTACCGGCGGACCACTATTTTTACATTTTTAAATGTTTTTTGATGTTTCTTTTATAAAAATATTTAAAAATGTAGTAATAAGGACTAAAAATAAATAAAGGAAATAATAATAAGATAAGTCAAAGACGTCAATTTTTTTTCATATCTCTTATTTTCCGATTTTATCCATATTTATTCATTTCTGTTAGTCACAAATATATTAAAAACAAGTATTAAACCTTTTGGAAGAAAGCCACTAGTAAATTAACAGACAAAGACGTTATCATAGTGAAAAAAAGACACAAACTGAAAAAGACTTTTATTGACGGCTGTCAAAGCCGACCTATGGAAATTAAATAATGAAAAATAGAATTAGATGTTGACGAGATCAACTGCTTGCCGTGCACGCCCACCACCTCCGGACTCGTCGCTCAGCTCCGCCTCGCCGCTGCCGGAACCCAGCCCCATCGAAAGTGCTGTGACACCGGCCGTGGCAGTTGCGTCGAGCTCGAGCGACGAATATTTTTCCCCGCCGACGTCGCCAACACCTGTACGTCGACAGGGGAGAGGCTGGCCACCGAGAAGCTTGGGACTTAGGGGCTATCCGGCCCCGAGCCGGGTCCCCGCTACCGGTGGTTGTGTGCAGCGCATGAGATGGACTCAGTCCATGAATGAAAACGTCATGCGCGTGTCAGAATAAGTGACTATATGAATTTATAAGTGTGTATATATAAAACAAATATCAAGCTTTGAATATCAGAATGGCTACTGCTTATTTACTGTGTACTATGGTTCTTATGAATATGGTTTGTAGGGAAAGGATTTCATGAAGTAAAGCACAGAAAGACAATACTAGACATTTATTTCCATTAGGCTTGTCATTATTTAAACAAACTATACTGCTACTATAGCAAACTATACTGCTTCAGGGAGGGCAATACACGTCCACGAGTGATGCGCTTTGTGAAACGGGCTTTTTCGGGGACTGGAATCAGTCCTCCAGAGTACATTTCTCGTGTCACAGAGCGCATCGACTTCCTGAAGCAGAAAGTCTGTGCATGGGCAAGCCGTATTCGGCGGTATAAGCGGCGGGTTGACCAATACACGCAGAATCGCATGTTCCAGAGCGATGAGAGGTGGGTATATAGAGCTTGGGAGCGACCCGAACAAAATGTGACGGACGTGTGCCGCCCGGATGATGCCGCTACAAGTGCCTTTTGGCGGAACATTTGGTCGGTGCCCGTCTGTCACGTTGAAGCAGACTGGATGCAGGATGTCGAGCGATTGTGTGAACCAATACTAGAAATGGAACCGGTGTCCATTACATCAATAGACGTAGCCAAAGCAGTCCGTCCGTTACCGAATTGGAAATCACCGGGACCGGACGGACTGCATAATTTTTGGCTAAAATGGCTCACTAGTTCACACAATCGCCTGGCATCTCAATTCCAGTCATCCTTAGAATCTGGGTCGCTACCACAGTTTCTAACAACAGGCGTTACCCACCTGCTCCATAAATCAGGTAGTCCCGCGGAACCCAAGAATTATAGACCGATCACATGTTTGTCGACGGTTTATAAACTTCTTACATCCATTTTGAGAGCGAAAATTAATACGCACATCGAGAAAACTCGATTATGTCTTCCTCTCAAAGTGGATGTAGGAACGGGTCCCGCGGCACTAAGGAGCTACTCCTCATCGACATGGCCATAAGCCAACAGGTTCGTCGATTCCGCAAGGATCTGTCGACATGCTGAATAGACTACAAGAAGGCCTACGACTCAGTGCCACATGCATGGCTCATGAGAGTGCTGGAGTTGTACAAGATTGATGCAACTCTACGTACCTTCCTTGAGTCGTGCATGGGGCAATGGAGGACAGTCCTTCGCTATCCGGGGCGTCCACAGATCCAGAGGAACGATGAGCCTGTACGGATCAAACGGGGAATATTCCAGGGCGACAGCTTGAGTCCACTTTGGTTTTGCTTAGCCCTGAATCCTCTAAGCACACTGCTGGAGGATTCAGGTCTAGGTTATCGGCTGAGGAGAGGTGGTGAGGTTATATCTCACCTCCTGTACATGGATGACCTTAAACTATTTGCCCCCAACAAATTGCAACTGATGGAGCTACTGAAGGTAACTGAAACTTTTAGTAGCGCCATCAGAATGGAATTCGGTGTGGACAAATGTGCAGTCATGCATGTAAAAAGAGGTGAGATTATGGAATCCGAGGGAATTCAACTCTCGGATTCCATAAACCTCAGATCCCTCTCTTCATCCGAAAGCTATAAGTATTTGGGTATGTCGGAAGCGTTGGGCATCAACGCTGCTGACATGAAGCAATCGTTGACGGAGCGCTTCTTTGGTCGCCTGAAGAAGGTATTAATTAGTCTTCTTTCAGGCGCAAACAAGGTGCGCGCCTTCAACGGTTGGGTCATGCCAGTTTTGATGAACTCTTTCGGCATACTCAAATGGACTCAGACTGAACTCGACGCCCTGGATCGACGGGTCCGTACACTGCTGACTGCAAACCGGATGCATCACCCACGATCATCGGTGATGAGACTGTACATCCCGCGGAAGTGCGGGGGTCGAGGCTTTCTGAATGCCAAGACCCTCCACAACCGCGAGGTATGCAGTCTCAGGGAATATTTTATAAAAGCTGAAGTGGATATGCACCGTGATGTGGTCGCAGTGGACAAGGGACTCACCCCACTGTCCATGGCTAAAGAGAACTGGCGCAAACCTGTAATACTAACTACCGATGACCGCAAGGAAGTATGGCGAAACAAGGAGCTTCACGGGCGCTTCTATCGGGCTCTTCATGAGCCCGGTGTTGATTTCTTAGCGTCCGTATCCTGGCTACGTTTTGGTGACCTCTTCGGGGAAACTGAAGGTTTCGTCTGTGCAATTATGGATGAAGTTATCTTGACGAATAACTACCGGAGACATATTATGAAGGACGGGACGGTGGACGTGTGTCGGGCATGTCACCGTCCGGGTGAGTCCATCAGACATAAATTATCTCTGGTTGTTCTCGTCTGGCTAACGGCGAATTCTTGCACAGGCAAAACCAAGTAGCCAGGATTATTCACCAGCAGCTTTGCAATATAAACTTGTGGGTTCTGAGGTACCGTATTACAAGTATGTGCCAGACCCAGTTCTTGAAAACAAATGAACTCCTTCAGAAGTGCCACTTCTGAAGGAGTTCATGGCCACAAATTTTAAAGGATCTTTTGAGTTCAAGCGCCGGGGAAGCTGTGCTTTTGAAGGAGCTTGCGGCCCTGATCAACCTCATGCTCACCGGCGGAGTGTCACAATGCCGTCATCGATGTCCTGTATGGTGCCGACCTTTGTGCCCTGCGAAAGAAGCACGGCGGCATTCGTCCCATCGCCGTTGGGTGCACATACAGATGTACGGCGTCCTCGCGTACATTTGGGAGTGGCGCGAGGAGGCCAAACGCCGGGGCGTAACTCCGCTGCCGCGTAAAATCGCAGCATAGCGGACAGAGCTCCGGCGGGATCTCATGGCGACATGGAGAGTACGATTGTTGCAACCCAGTGCCGGGCACGCCACGATTGCGGCGGTAATTCCCCTCTTTGAGGAGTGGCTTGAGAGGCGGCATGGCGTCCTCACCTTCCGCCTGACGCAGGTCCTCACCGGACACGATTGTTTCAGGAGGTTCCTGTTTTGGATAAGGCAAGAGGAAACGCCCGGGCGTTTCCTCTGCGAAGATCGCCCTGAGGACACAGTGGAGCACACGGTGGCGGTCTGCCCGACTTGGGCGGAGCACTGCCGTGTCCCCGTGGAGGCGATCGGCGGCGGCGATCTCTCGCGTCCGGCCCTGGTCCAGAGCGAGAGTGCATGGCTAGCCGTCATCTCCTTCAGCGATGCAGTAATGCTCGCGAAGAGGGAGGCAGTATATGCGCCCTCACGACCCTAGCCACCGCAGGATACGGAGACGCCCTGGGCGTCGGGAATCTCAGGCCGATTTCCGGCCACCGTAGGCATGAGCTTGCGGACGGCGAGTAATGGAGCTCGCTGTCCGGTAAGGACCACGCCCAGGTCGACGACGCGTTGTGTTCCACGCGCGCCTCAAAGATATGTCAGCACAAAATGACGGGGCCTGCAAGGGCCGATGCCTGCCAGGGGTGTGGGTTTGTTCGAAAGAGATACCGCAGCCTCTTGTGACATAGAATTGATCGCGAAAAGTAGCGACATCTGTCGTGGGAATTTGAAAGCAAGGTTACAGTCGTCAGCGTTAGTTTTGTAAGAGGCGATTGTTGTCTTGGTGTACAGCAAATTAATTACGAAATAATTAATTAAACAATATTGATAAACAAACGCAAATAATTTCCTTCATTTAATATAAAAAAGTAATGACAGTTACAAATCGATATAAATATCGATATTGTCTGTGGAAGAATATTCCAGAACTGTCAGATTGGTTCTCGAAAAGAAAAGGAGGGGTTTCCGAATTGACGATCGAGAACTTGCTCGTGCCGGAGGGCTGATAGCAAGGGAGTTATTCCAGGAAGGAACTGGATGTGCCCAAATAACCATATGGGGTTTTGTTAATCCTTGGTGGAGCTGAATCCTGTGAGTATTCAACCATTATATATGTTCTTGCTGGATAACCTCTAGCCTAGGTCTTACATGTGTGTTCTGACACGTGGGCGTTGTTACAGGTCTGGCGCTTAAGCTAGCCTATAAGATTGGTGCCTATGCGCAATTAAGTGGATGCCTGGGTGTTGCGCCGATTGATTGAGAATTCATCGGAGCGCAGGCGGCTTGAAGGTTAACCCTCGTGGTGTGGTCTTCGAAGTGACGAAGGCCTTACTTAGCCGAATCCCGGTATTGAGGGAAGTTCGCCACTCCAGGTAACGAAAGCGTCACCATCTTAGCCCGTAGGCCACGTTCACGTGTGTACACAGGTTTACCCTGTGTACGACGCCAAGGGACTTAATCCCGTCAACTCAACTCAAATCTAGGTAGTTATTCTGAGAGACGTTAACTCAAATATCTAGGTATTTATACTGAGAGAACACTGAGGAGATTTATAAACATAGTGTCCTAATTTAACCTATTGAGAGAGTTAGGCCTATTGTAGGAACTAGGTGCTCAGACCAGTTGTTATAAGATATTGTGTCTCGGGTTTGCTTTGCATAATTGTCATTTACCCTATATGAGCACAATCCAAGTAGGGAGATACTTGTACGATTGAGCTAGAAGTTGCTAACTGGTTCATCTCACGGACTCGCTATAGCCACTCTGAGAAATATAAATTGTCATAGTCTCATGCTGGCGTGCTTATAATCAATTAGGACCGGAGACTAATTGTATGGATGTATGCCAAGGAGTCTGGGAAAGATATATTGGTTTAGTGGCTCGCCACATTATTTGTTTGTACTTAATTTTAGGTTTATAAAAATAAACTTTGTATCATTATGAGGAAGTACTTGTTTAATTGAATCTTTCCCAACAGATTATACCCTATAAATTTACTGTTAGTCTGTAGTTTAACTTCAGGGTAGAAGACTCTTTGAAAACCCGATTGCCGGCTGACATCCTGGCATACAGGCTACTGAGGGAACACGGTTGGGTTTTAGTCAGTAAAAGTCTGACACGCCCTCCTGCTTCACCCAGAGCGGGAGAATTTATTTGATGATTTCCCACCCAAAAAAAACAAAACAAAAAAACATACAGTCGTACGACAGCCAAAATATGTTATGAGTTACACAGCAAAAAACTTATAACTCAGTTTCAGCCCCTGCAGTTAGGTTTTGGCTCGAGAGGGGGCTGTGAGGCTGCCGTACATGCATTTTCCACACTTTTAAACTCTCACAAAGGTGAGGTCATCCTCATGGTTGACGTTAAGAACGCCTTTAACTCTGTGAACAGGGCTGTTGGCTGAAATCAAAAAATAACTACCCGAAATTTATTGTTTTATATGGCAATGTTACAGGTAACCTTCCAAATTATTATACTAGGACAATGTTTTATAATCTGCAGTAGGATGCCAACAGGGTGACTCTCTCGGGCCTATCATTTTCAGCTTAGCTATTCATCCCATTATACAGAAACTAAATTCAAAATTTAACGTATGGTATCTAGATGATGGAACACTAGGAGGTGATGTAGACACCGTTTTGAAAGACCTACAACTCCTCAAACAACAATTTAAATCCATTGGCCTGGACCTTAACCCATCAAAATGTAAAATTTATCTCTCTGAGGACACCAACAGAGAATTGACCTTAGAAAATCAAAATTCTAAAAAAAAGTTCACTGCACCTCCTAGGTTCCCCAATTTTGGAAGACAGCTTTTCTCAATTCATCGACGATCAAATTAATAATTTCAATGACATTTCGGAAAGACTCTCTAAAATAAATTTACACTCGGCATTCACCCTGAATAGACACTGTTGCTTTGGCCCAAATTTAATATATTTTCTACGCTCTTCTTTTTTATGGAAACATCCACAGCTCTTGGACAAAATTGACCAAATTATTCGAAGCACACTATCATCTATTTTAAATGTGGCTTTAGTCTGGCTTCAAGCCACACTACCCATCCGTTTTGGTGGCCTCGGCGTCCGTAAAATTACTAGTATTAGCTTAGCGGCTTTCCTTTCCTCTATTCACAGCACTGAAAATTTGGCTGGGAAAATTTTAGCCCCTTACCTGGTTGACTCTGAAGTGCCGTGCTTGATCGATTCGGTGAATGCCTGGATAAGATAAGATAAGATAATATTTATTTTCATAAAGATGTGTCACACATACAATTAAAGACCTGCATGCAAGATGGTAACAACAACAATAGAAGTACAGACATGTTTGCCACATGATGTGACGTGCAAATGTCAACAAATATTTTTAATAAAACATTCCCTCAAAATAACAATAAATTCAGTAATTAATAATAATAGTAACATTGTAATTTTGAAATAACAAAATGTCAAACAGAACATCAAAAACAAATATAAATTATTAAGACTACCTAATCAAAATTCAAAGCTCTCCTCTAGGAACTCGTAAATGTAAGCTCCTTCCAACTTTAAGGCAACTTATTGTAGACAATTGGAGCCATGCGAAAAACACTTTTGCGCATAAGTGCAGTCCTACAGGGAAGTGGCTTGCCCGGATACAGATCGGCCCGTGAACCCATCTTCCCAGATACAGTGGGATGAGCCACTCTGCAGGTTGGTATGGAATAAACTTATTAATACGTCCACCAATACTGCTGAGCGAGCTTGCCTTCTGGCTGTGGGTGAGTGGGAGTCGGGCCTCTGGCTGCAGGCACTACCGTCACCCAACATAGGCACCATGCTGGGTGACTCGACCTTCCGACTCGCTACTTGCCTGCGTCTTAGCGCTCCTTGCGTGGCTCTGCGTCGCTGCGGCTGCGTCAATGCGGTGCAGATGTCGACCGCCTCGGATACCATGGCTTATCCTGCAGTAGGAGCGCAGAGGAACAACCACAGTATTCTCTAGCTAATTAAAAGCCAATAGCCCTAAGATCATCGGGCGGGTGTCGACGTCAGAACAAGTTGCTACTCACACGGGCGACGGGTACTGTCCCCAGAACTACAAACGAAAAGTTTTATAAATTGTAGCTGTCATTTTAATTCATTGTGGTGACTTACGACTGCCACGCGAACGAAGTCGCAGGCTGTTCATGCTGGCAATTATTAGATATTACCGAAATCAGCAAAGCTAAGCTGCTGCTTAACTATTAAACAATATAGCTGGTCAGAAAATCCAGTGAACGGAACGAGCTGTTCAAATATTATTTAAAAAAAAGTGAAATCTTGTATCAAAATTACCAACATTTGCTGATACGATTTATCTTTAAGGTATTTTACTTCTTGAAATACCTAATTTACAGCTCGATTACGAGTTATTTTGAGTATTTATTGATAAATTACTTATATTATTAAGAATATTATGTGATTACAAAATGTTTATTCGTTATAATTTTATGAAGTAGGTATAAAAATAACTACTAATAACTTCTTGTTAACAGTTTATTTTCTCATAAAGAACAATTTATTGAAGTAAAGTAGCTAATTGGTGAACCATGATAATCAGGCTATTGTATCTTAGTAATATAATAATATTGTGCTGTAATTACTACTATGTGCGGTACTCTTAAGAAATCACATTTTTCTACCCAAATCTGGGTAGATTTGGGTAAAAAATGTGATTTCTTCGTGGGTACGTTAAAATTACAAATGCAGACAAGTTGTCACAATACAATTAAATGACTCAGTTGTACTACTACTGGAATAAATCTACTGCGAGTGAGTTAGTTCTCTCAAACCTCAAAGTTAACAAATCGTATTTAATAGGACTTATTGGAGTTATAGCTTAGCATAATCATTTTCATTACGAAAAGAAGATTGAAACTAAACCTCGAAATAATCCATATTACGGATATGACACAATATTATGTGAATATTACTAAAATCAATAAAAGTCAATAATAATAATTATTTCTAATTTATATCTTATTGTTAATGTTTTTTGAGCTGGTTTTCGATGATGCAAACCTTCTGCGTGGAGTGCACGGTGCACGGTTCGGAAATATGTGTCGAATAATTTGGCAAAATGTCTTGTCGTTTTGAAACTACTTGTGCTGTCACTTTCTTTTATAAGCTGGGGTCTTCCACTTTGCTTTCGACGGGCAAGGCTACCCCCTTCCTCATATCTTTTCATCCACTGACTCACAGTATTTCACTAAAACAAAAAAGGGGTACTGTTAGGCTACTAAACAAAATACATACTAATAGAGTATTACTATTTAGAAACAAAATTATTTGAAATATAAATTTCACATCAATATTTAATCTAGGAAATAAATTTACCTTGAAATTTTATATTTTTCTTCTATTTAGACGTTATGATATTTATAAAACGTTTAAAAAATAACTACAAGGATCAGCAGTTATACTTTAATTAAATAAGGGCATAATAAAATAATTAAATCATAATACTCACAATCAGGCCGGTTTCATCAGATATTTGTGATATTTAAGTCCGCTTTTATGCAGCGCAATAATATTCGCTTTCATTTCTATATTAAATTTGCTTACATTTTAAAATGAACTAGAATACCGCTAATAGATTAAACACACGTCACTAGCACACAATAACAACCAACACCGTTCTATATGTCACGGTGAATGAGTCGTAAGTTAACTATCATTTAAATTTAGTTAGGTTTCTGTGGGTATATTGATAACATTTTACGAGTTTAGTGAACAAGACGAACAGAACAAGAAACTATAGTCAAAAGCGATTTTTAAAACAATAAAAAGTTTAGCACACCGCGCGTGGGATTCGAACTCGAGACTCGTTGCGCACGAGGGCGCTAATCCAAGTGCAGTAACCACTAAGCTACTCGTACCACGTCATTTACTTTAACGGTTGAATTTATGAAATACAATCATTTGTAGACGTATGAGAATGTGTGTCTACAGTGTAGAAATTACTTAATATAAGAAGGTCGTAAGTTAAACCGTAGTGTCAATCTATTACTTTTTGAGATTGGTACTCCGCTTTTGGATGCTACTGTACTTGCTCAATTTGGTTTTGATTAGATAGTTAAAAATTTAAAGTATCCCGCTCTTGTCATCCACACTGTACGTAGTTATTTCTAATTAACGTATCTATCCTTTTTGTTGAGTCCCATTCCGTTAATTAAGCTGATCACTCGGTATCATAAATAAAGAATTCTATATTCACTTTTCATAAAATATCTATCGATTTGTTCAGACTACTTAATTAATTATTATTGATCAACTAGTCTGCTCGAAGTCTTTCATCAATTAACATGGATAGTCACACAAACATGTTTTCATATTTCAAAAATATATTAACGTCGAAGAGAAACGCGGCTACAATCACAAATGTTTCAACCAGACTTAGTAATGAAGTTTCACCAAACAATGTAATTGAACAGGATTTACAATCAGTATTGAGACCATTAAATTTAATGCAAGTCCCTTTTTTTTGCTCGAAGTATACAATCCGCAATAACCGTATCTATCCTAATAGTTGTCTGTATAACTTGTTAGGAGTAGTTTGCATGTTAATATTGCGAGTAGTCAACGTGTCTATATTAATAATTAGATCGTTTTCTGTTGTCTGGACGAGTATATCGTATTACCTTTATATGACTAACGTTTGTGATACCTTCTTCCACTCAGCGAACTACATGCTGAACAGTTACATTAATATCATCGAGACTAAAAATAACATTTTGTTGGTCCTAAAGATCCAGTGTGCCCACAGAGTCCTCAAGATTAATCGCGTAAACCTTAGAAGTTTGATAATATGTAACTGGATCTCAGTTATTTCCTTATACGTTTTCTTTACATGTTTCATCATGTATATCTGTATTTACTACTCCAACATCAGTACCTTTGGTGTAATATCAACATTCGCTACCATATCTTTTGATATGAATATTGTTTATGCTTTACAACTCATGACACTACTAGAACAGACGTTGAGAATGTGGATTCTAGAAGTTCAAGTATCAGGAAACGTAGAAACATATCTGAACAGTGATTCTTACTGGAATGCAATGTTTGATGTATACCAGAAGATAGTGGAGGCGTATAACATTACAGAGAAGGTATTCAACTTAATGGTAAGCTACTATTTACAGTTAAATAAAACGCATTTAGGACAAGGTTTAACGAACTGAGGCTTAACGTTATAATATATATTTTCGAAGGCTTTCATATACTCATTGCTAGTAAAAGTTAAAATTTCACTTGTTATGTATTACTAGCTACCGCATGCGTGTTCGCCCGCATGGTGGTCGGAAATTATTCTACGGGAACGTACTACCGGGATAAAAAGTATCCTATGTGTTAATATAGGTTATAAATAATCTGACTGTGAGACAAATTTCATCTAATTACGTTCAGTGTTTTTGCGTGATTGAGTAACAAACATCCAAAAATCTTCACGAACTTTCACATTTATAATTTTAGTTTAGTTGGATTCATCGTCATCTTTCTTTATAATTCGATGAAAGTACACAATTTTCCTATTCACATTTTTGGAGTGCATTACTCCACTGTTTGACAATTTACATCAAAAATTAAACATGGTATGGTTTTATCTTATTATTAATGATTTCTGTATGGAAACAGAATACTAAAATTTAAAACCATTAAAAAGTTAGGAGCCAATAAAGATTCGTTTTTCTTGGTAATATAGCCTTACTTTGGGCGTATTTAAGTGACAAAAGAAGTGTACAATCTCCAAAATTAAGTCGGTACCGTTACAGCTCATTAATCTAAAAGTTCAATAAACTTTATTGATCATTGATTTATGCAGTGGATTTTTCAGAAAACCTGATTTTCTGAAGGACTTTACGAATTTTTTTACGCGCTTGATTAACTGTAAGTAATCCTGCAGCTCACTCAATAATGTTGTGCGTGTAGATTAGCGTCTAACTGCTCGTCACGGGTACTAACTCTGTCGGACACGAAGCCTGGTGAGACAGCGTGATTTTTAGCCAGTCCCATCAGTGAGTTCGAGCCCGCGACTATGTTCCCCTTAATAAATTCACATGCAATATTTTTCATGGTCTGGTTACTTGGAGTCGACGCAACGTTATTATTTTTCTCCCCTGTCGACGGTTACTCTACCACTCGCTCCGTTTGCTTTCATATCTTCCCTCACACAACCCATCCATTTTTCTTAGTTATTTTTTCTCTGTCCATCTATATTTATATTAATCACTCTTTTAATCATACGCGTTTTACGTGCAGCTTATATTTAAAAACATCTCGCGTTATTTGGATGTCGGAAATAACTGAAACAAACGGAAATGCCCATTGGCCACACACAAAAATGCTTGAAATGAACAGTAATAAAATGTAAAGCCAGTTCCAATCATTTTTTATAAAATATAAGGTTAGGTTGGGTTAGTCATCTAAGTCCGTGTTCTAAAATGGATAACGTGTGCAGAAGTAAAATTAAAGTCCTCAAAAATTGCAACCACCACTTCAGCCGAAAGACGTCCACTGCTGGACATATGCCTCCCCCAAAAGGGGGGTTTTACCATAATCGCCCCACTTGGCAGGCGGGTTGGCGATCGCAGTATGCTGGTAAAATGCATAGAGAACGCTGCTGCCCATTCTCCAGTAAGTCCTTTAGTCGCCTTCTACGACACCCACGGGAAGACATGGGATGGTGCTATTCTTTTACGTCCGGCAACATACGGAATTGTCTTTGTTAAATATCCTATAAAGCAGTATATGTATATATCTCAAGTCGAAAACGCAAAACCGTGAATCAATCAATTCAAGTAAACAATCGAAAGAATGATTAATGCAGTAATGTCAAACTGTCAGTAAGGCAAAGGACATGTGATGCATACAGCCCACGATACGTTTTCTATTTTGAACATAATTTGATTTGTATATATTATTTCAATTAGATTTACTGTTTATATTAATCGAATTATGTTAATTTAATGACAACTGTGCACTAATTCTATAAAATAGTTCATTACCGATTTTTTGACGATTCCTGTTTGGCTGAATGTTGATTACTCATGTCAATTAATTACACACTGACTTACAATAAAATAAGAATGAATTAGACGGATGAAAAGTTAAATATAGAGTTTTTGGCAGGATCGCGTTGGAACATGTCGCACGAATTATCATTTTCATGAAATTTCGTGAAATAGCGAATTAAATTGTACAATTTTGGTAGTGAATTATTCAATTTAGTTAAGTGTGAGTGCACAAGTGTAGTGAAGGTGAAAATAAGTGACTAACGTGGACTTTTCGTGTTCCCCCCAAAACCTCCTGATAGGTTGTTCAATACACCTACAATAACTTTGACTTGACTGACTATGAGTTTTTTGTAGCTTCGTGTCTGATATCGGGCCATTTATTTGATTGAAAAGTAAAATTACTTGACACTGGTTAAAATGCACAAACCGTGCAAAACCAAAACCCAAAAAAAAAAGTTTAATATATATTTTAATTATGGTTATATTTTCACTTTAGGTAAACAAACTAAAGAATTACTTCATTTAACATATTTTATTCCAAATAGAATTAAAGACTATTAGTAGTTTCTGTCCATTTCAGGCATTTTTTTAGGCATTCCTCTTTCTGACTAATTTTGTTTTTTTTTTTCAGATTGCATTTTATGTGAGCAACACAGCTTTTCACAGTTTGTTAAACATAAAGGCAATTTTATCAATCAGGAATAATTTAGCTACCTGTGGTACTAGTGTAAGTGAAAAGAGTAATTAACTTTTATTTTAAAATTGACACATTGTTTCCGCATTGTCTGCTTTATATTTAAATAAGCTACATGATCTTCAAATTTATTCAAACACAATCGCGTGGTTGGCTCTACGCCTGAACGGGCACTTATTGCTAGTCTACTGATTTTCTTAATTGTTCTGATTTTTTAATATTTTAATAGTACAGTCGACAAATATTCCGCATGCTCACCTTTAAGGCGATAATCGCGTAGCAAGGCTCACGAATCGATCGCACAATGCATCTGTTTTGACCAATAGAATGCAAAAAACATATTTTAGTAGTCTTCGTGTTAATATAATAATGTATTGAAGTGTGACAGTCACACAGGCGCGTGCTATGCTCACTAGGTTGTGAGGTGATTTTTTAATAGGTAAGGCCGGTGTGAGCTCTTTTTGAATTATTATTGTTGACAAGAAGTAATTTCGAACTCATAACTATCTTCTTTTTTGTTTACAAAATGCATTATTGCTATTGCTTTGTGTCCAATGAAATAATTTGGAATAAAAAAGGCAAACTACAATTTATATTTATTCTACCAACTTTAATATTTTCCCCTCTCCGATATAATTATGCTCCATCGAGTCTTTAAGTTTAGTTATATATGAACACTTTCACTGCCTCCCCAATTTTCACGATGTCCTATGGTTAAGCGATACCACTGCCATAGAAAACACAGCGGACGCGCTAGGCACGTTGACCGGCACTGAGTAAAGGTATAAAATGTTTATAATTATTGTTATTTCTGTTTATCGGCGTGAGAGGAACTTGTTACTTGTGCAGTTCTATTGAAAAGTAAAAAAAACTACATTTCAATGTGTTACTTACTTAAAAATACATAAAAAAGAAGCAAGTTATATATTTTGTTAGAAATTGACAACATTTCTTATCTTTTTATTTTATTGCTCCATATAATAATTAGAATAACACAAATATAGTAGAATTTGAACCAATACTTTGCGCAATTCATACAATGTTATCAGAGCTTTTTGTTTACTGCTGTCTGAACTCTTGCAACTGTAATAAAAATACGTTCAATATATAAGTGTATACCATTGTTATTTAGTGGGAACTTCTAAAAATCCGGTTTAAAACCATGAACGTATTTATGGCCCTTCTAATGAGTGGGTCTTCTTTTAGTAAAAGGTTGACAAGCCATGCTTTAATCAACGTGACAGGCGCGTTGCCCGTATTGCATAGGAAAAGGATTTTTTTGACAAATATAACAATAATTCAGTTCCTATGCCACTTTAAAATTCGGAAGCTTATCAAGTAATTATAATAAACTATATTTTTCAATAAGAAATACTCCTTAATTTCTGAAATATAACATAATTATTTTCAAAAAGCCAGTGGGCTCATAAAAAAAAAAATTGTAGCTAAAAGTGAGAGTGAAAGGATTGAAAAAAGAAATTTTAGCTATTAGTGAAATATAAATTTTTCAGTTTGTGTTTATTTAATAATAAGTTGTTCAGGATTAAATATTTTTCTGGTTGATATTTAAATAGTATCTGTATAGGTATTTAAACATTTTAGTAAAATATTTTTGTTTAAAGCGAAACTGTCGTCTGTAATTTCCGTGTAAAATCATACAAATTGTGTTAAAATTTGAGAACAATTTTAAGGATGTAGATGTGGAAAAAAAAAACTATTTTAATTTAGTTTAACTTTTTATTTTTAATAGTTTTTCAATATTTCAAAAGGAAATTTTAAAGATTCACCCAGAAACTAACATAAAAAATTTACACATAAATTATCATCATCTTGTATTTATCTACACTCATATCGTAAATTAAAAATAATATCATAATGACAGACTTAATTGCACGTGCAATTCTATTTTTTTTTTAGTATAAATTTATCCTTAACAGAGCAATGCTTAAAAAAACTATTAAAGTACAAATCGACCAGAGTTCCTAATTCAAAGACACACACAATTATTAAATTACGCAACTGACTATTGGTATACATTCATATTTTATAATGACATTATATTTTTTGAAAAAATATCAAGTTTTTTGAGTTTGAAAATGCACTAACTGGATATTAAAACAAATTTGGATACCCACTCGTGTTAAGCAACAATTTCATGAAAATTAATTTATATATATCATACGTGTCACATATTTCGATTGTATATCCATTATTAATCAAATTTATTTATTTCTATAACTACTACAGTGTCTTTTAAATAAACAGACTGTTTATACAGGAAGACTTAGAAATAATCAGGGTCGCCAGCCAGCCAGCCAGTCGAATGAAATGGCGATAGAAATGGAAAGCGGTAGCAATTAGCGAGATACAAATTGGCACTGGCTAACTGTTTTTGTTACACCTGCAGAGCGTGTAACAAAACAGTATGGATTTGTGTGAATACACTCACAAAAATACATGTTGTCTCTAATTGGGCGAAACCAGGAAGGGGTGTGGTTTGTTACTAACTGCGCCGCCGCAGATTTATTTTCTTAAGTGGGCATGCTTAAAGTTTGTTGATCGTACATTATGGTTTCCTCACGATGTTTTCCTTCACCGTTTGAGCGCAGTGGTGATCTAATTCTATGCTTAAAATAAAGTACCTACCTGTATTCAAACCAACAACCTACAAATCTTACGAGTCATCATGGCGGTTAGAACTGGGCCAACACTATTCTCCTTAAGCCAAGAGTGAGGCCAATATGAAAATTCAAGATGCTGTAATTTTTCATCATGTGTGTTGTTTTTATGCTTTTCGAGGGTGATAAAGCTGATATGAACATCGTTCCTGACCCCACAAGATTTTTATACCTCAAAGAAAGCATTCGATTTTCCCCTCTGCAGCCCGTTTCGAGTTTACCATCTTTCAGACTGAATTGTAAAGATATTCTAAATCTATTTATTGCAGTGTATCATGCAATCAATAATGTCTCAAGTTTGGATACTAAAGAACATATTCTTACTTATTTGTTTGAGCGTGAGATGTGAATTATTTTATACAACAATAAGAGATGTTTACAGTACTTGTGTACTGGAGCACAAGTTAGAAAACTTTCAAGGTACTACATGGATTTATTATTGTTTGCATGTGTGGATGTATTATTTTTTCGCTTCTGTCTTTTTCTTTAGGCATAAAGTATTTGATGAAAGAAATGAGTATCATAGATGCTAAGGCAGCCACTTCCTATTTTTGAATGATAGCAATTTTATATCAGCTCCATTGTATGACTTAAGTTTGTAGCAAAAACACAGCAACATCTCATAAATAATGACAATTCAAATTATAGGTTGCAGCACAATCAGCAATATCAAATAGTTGGTTCATGTTCTGCTTTGAAACCATAAATGTTGGTTTCATAACACCGCCATTTTTGTAGAACTGGATGTTGCTACCTTTGCATCATCTTGAGTAATAAAAAGCTGCAGTTAAAGTTCAATGTATGTGGCTGGAAATATTAAAAGACACTCTTGTTATAGCTCTTGTCAATTGGACGATAGTTTAACTCTCAACTTGTGAGTGCCACGACTTATATCTTAAATCCTTCCCCAGGTCTCCAATCGTCGACGAATAGATAATCTGTCTTTCATTCGATCGGTTCAGTGGTTAGAACGTGAAAGATAAGAGACAAAATTACTTTCGTATTTATAGTAGTTGTGTGGATGCCTTACTAATTTATTTTTCACAGGTGCTCAAAGAAGGGTATTTAAGAATATCCGGCGTTTACAAGAAACATCGTTCACGGAGATGACTATTTGTGGCTCATTTTTCATTGATGCGAAGCTTCCTCTTCAATTAACTGGTTTTATAATTACTTACATCATTGTGTTACTACAGTTTACATTTTTGTGATTGCTGACCGTATTTTTTGCCGTATTAGTTGCTCGGTATTTTTTTTGTTTGACCTTTTCTATAAATGAAACCTAGCTATATCGATTTATTGCCCCGAAACCCCGTGCATACTAAATTTCATGAAAATCGTTGGAGCCATTTCCGAGATTTGGATTTTATATACATACAAAAATTGCTCGTTTAAAGGTATTAGATTTAGACAGATAAATAAAGTCACCCCTTTTTCCCATGTTATAAGGCTTGTATTTTACGTATACTTGTGTAAATCTAAAGTTAATTTTTGTCATTAAAAGTTTTATCAGATCTGTCTTAGTTTTCTTTTGTATATATTTTTTAAATGTCATTTCCCAATAAGAATGAAAACTGCCATTTACTCACTTCAGATGGCGCAAGTATCACTAGCAGTAGAATTTACAAGCAAGTTGTCACTATCTACATATTAGTATGCCCCGTTGCTTAGTTACTGACTGTAATATTACGGTCACTTAGGTATTTCCCAATGCTGTTAAATAATACTGTGGAGAAAAGCTCTCCAAAGGAAAAATGAATACCCGATTATTCGTCGAGACGATGTGGTATTCCTTTTGAACTTCAAGATTCTTATGGCAATAATTCGAAAACAAAGAACCATGTTTGTAATTACAGGCACTTTTGGTGTAAGTAGAAGCAAACAGCATCCTAAAAACATTATTTGACAAGGCGGATAACCCCTTTATTAGACATTCAGTGCGGAGGCACGTGCCGACATGCGTTGAGCCGTATACCTAGTAATTCGTTGTTGTAAGGTTAGTTTCTATTAAGATCTAGTAAAATTATCATATTACATCAGTGCTAGAATTAATAACTCGGAATATTTCTGTGCAAGAATCTCAGTACGATCATCTAGGAGTTTTTAACTCTGATCAGTTTTTAATTCTGTTGAAAGCCTCAATGCCGTTTTTTTGTTTAACATAAACTGTCCCAGTACTAGTCAATGTTCAAAAAGTTCAAAAAAGTTAAAGGAAAGACGTGGGGGGCCTCCCCCACGTCTTTCCTGGAACTTTTTTGAACTTTCTTCCCGCGCCACCTCGTAGCACTCACGCGCAGCTTGCTTCGTGTCTCGGCCAACGGTGCTGCGGCAGAAGCGGGTCAGGAGCACATTTTTCATTTAGGAATTCTTTGGTTTATTTGCCCAAAATACATCAATACCTTATTTCGATTGGAACCACTAATGCTGGCTTGAGTTTAGTGATACCTTTGGGTCATTGATTCACGAAAACTCTAGCATAAGTGATATTTTATCAATTTTGCTCATTTCATCATTTTTTATCAATTTTGTTCATTTTATCAATGTTATCATTATTTTTTATCTATTTCAATGAGAATTTGCTTTAATTTCTTATTCGTCAGTAGTTGTAGTCTTTACACTAATTGAAAATGAAATCAAAAATGAAATCAGCATGTAAATCTGTTTCGTAGTTATAAAGAACAACGCAGTCAAACGTTTTTTGCCAAATAGCTAGGTTGGTGCTTTCTAAGTTTCTACTTAAAGATTTCCTATTTAATTTACGTAGGTAATATGCAGATATTAGTATTTAATTAATTTTTCATTAGTCACAAAAAACACACATTCACGCATATGTATGCCACAACATTTTATTTATGTATTTTACTTTCTTATTATATTATTAATTTATTACGGACACATACTTCACTATGTCTTTGTTTTATTATTCTAGCGTATGGTACTCGTGGGTTGCAGCTGAAAATCAGCGTCAGGTGGTGCATACTGTGTTGCCATTTGACATTATGCTGAGCTGAGGCCCTTTTGGCATTATTATTTTTGGTTTATTCTGCTAAATACGAGTATACATATAAATTACATTTTTAAATATTATTATAAAAATATTTAAAAATATAAAAATAGTAGCCCACCGGTATCGGGAACAAGGTCCAAGCTACCAGCGGTCAGGGCTCCAGAGAGAGGAACCTCCTAACGATGCGAGCCGTGTCCTTTCTGGATCAAGCCCTTGACCTAGCTGCCCAACGAGAGCGTCCTCAGATGTTGGTCGAGGCTGTTGGCTATCAAGCCATTGGCTGAAACGACTATCGGTACAATGATCGCTGAGTCCACATTCCACATGTCGACAATCTCGCGAGCCAAGTCAAGATACTTGATTTGTTTATCTTTCTCGGCTTTCACGAAGTTCCCGTCATGCGGGACCGTTATATCAACGATCATTGTACGCCGCTCTAGTCGATCCACCACCACTATATCAGGCTTATTGGCAACAATGGTCTTGGCAGTGATAATGGATCGATCCCAGTACAGTGTGACATGTCCATTATCGAGAACTGGGTCGGGCACATACCTGTAGTACAGCACTTCTGATTCCACAAGGCTGTATTTCAGAGCAAGTTGCTGGTGGATAATCCTGGCTACAAGGTTGTGTCTATGCAAGCACTCCTCGTTAGCTAGACGAGAACACCCGGAGATTATGTGTCTGATTTATTCTCCCGGATGGTGGCATGCCCGACAGATCTCAACCGTACCATCTTTCACAATAAATCTCCGGTAGTGGTTCGTCATGCATTATTATCATTGTTGAGGTCATTGTTTTCTGTTTTATTTTTATTTTCTCTTTAAATAATTTTAGGTTTTGACTACCAATATAATGCCAATAAACGCAATTTTCTTTCTTTCGAATAAGTTCTATTACCTGTGAGCTTCACTCCAAGGAAATGCAGCTTAAATTATTAAATAAATTGACTTTAAAACTAATCATTAATCTTGCGTGGGACTTGTTGTGCGAACGTTACAATAACAACTGACTTCTAGTTTAAAATCATCTGAGGTCACTTTGTTCGTGGGCACAAGTAGCATGCCGAGCGCCCAGATGTTTTCCGCCCTGGAGGTCTTAGTCCTTCGCCCCTGCTATGGGCGAGCTAAGAAGCGAAGTGCCACGGCTAGGTTACGCGCCCCGAAGACCACAGTTGTAGTGATAACATTACAGCCGGGAGCGGAGAAGAAGGGTGTATCTTACTGCGACGTGATTGCCAAGGCAAGAGCGGCGGTGAACCTGGAAGACCTAAGCATTGCCAAAAGCGTCCGGATGAGGGTCACTGCGACCGGAGCCCGGACGCTGAAGGTCCCAGGTGCGGCCAGTGGCCCGACCGCTGACGCTCTGGCCGAAAGGCTTTGGGCGTTCCTAGATGCGGACGAGGCCCGCATGTGCATATCGTGGGCCTGGACGACTCCGTGGCGGAGGGCGAGGTGGTGGCTGCAGTCGTCAGGACAGGGGGGTCCTCTGCCGAGCAGTTGAGGGCAGGCACTATCCGTCCTGACAACACGGAAATGCGAACCATTACGGTGAGCTGCCCCGTGTCGGCGGCCCTAAACATCACCTGAGAGGGCCGAAGGCTCCTGGTGGGCTGGGTTTCCGCGCAGGTGAAACTGCTGGAACCTTGACCTGTGAGGTGCTTCCGCTGCCACGTGGGTCACCACGTGGAATTGCAATGCACCTCGGTCACAACTTCCGCTGTGGTCAAACCGGTCACAAGGCCGGCTCTTGTGATGCCACGCCGCACTGATATGTATGTGCGGCAACTGACAAGCCGGCCGAACACCGGGCTGAGAGCAGGACCTGCGCTCCACACGCCATTTCCAGGGGCAGGGGCAGGGGCAAGTCCTCTGCCACTGCCATCACCACCGCAGCCGCCGCCTTGCAGCCGCCGCCGCCACTGCCGTTGCCGCTCCACCGTTGTAGCCATCGCCGTTGCTACCGCGGCAGGGCCTACAAAGGGGGCCCCGGAGGGTCCTGATATGGACTGCCAGTGATGGCCCCATTACGCCGCCTCCAGGCGAGCATCAACCACTGCGCCACCACTCAGGATCTGTTGATCTGTTTGTTTGGCAGTGAAAGCTATAAATTTAAAGCTCATCACTGACCTCACTACTGAGGCATACATAGCCGCTCTAAATCGTTTCGTGCATCAAGCCTCGAAGCATCACGTCTGATAACGAGACTAACTTTGTAGGTGTATCAAACGACATGTATAGGTTTTTGCAATCATCAATGTTGCATCTGAAATGGCACAGCAAGGTATACAATTGGTGTATAATTTATTTTGACGCCAGCATACAGCCCCCATTTCACATCATTGGCTGAGGCTGCTGTAAAATCATGTGAGCATCATTTAAAACGGTCACTGCATCATACTCATTTCACCTTCGAAGAGATGGCTACACGTCTCACTCACATAGAGACGGATCATAATTCACGCTCGATTACTCCTCCTTCTTCAGACCCTAACGATTTTTCGGCACTCACTCCTTTTCACTTCCTCATTGGACAGCCATTCTTATCAGTACCACATTCTCAGGTGACTGAAGCCCACATTACGGAGCTGGATCGATTGAAGAGAATCCAGCATACAAGGCAGCAGTTTTGGCGTTAGTTTCATAATGAGTACATAAAGAGGTGAAGTGAAGCCGGGGTCCTTAGTCAGGACTAAGGACCCCGGCTTCACTTGTGGCCGGTGTGTGTGAAGTGGCCTTGATGTCTTTGATCAGGATCAAAGACATCAAGGCCACTTCTGCTCTGGTCCCTGGGCCTGGTCACGAATAGCTATCCCGGTGTCAACGAGGTCACGAGAGTGGCTGAATTGGAGACGAAGCGGGGCACCATTCGTCATACCTTCAACTAAAAGATTATTTTATTATCTAGGTCCGACTCTATACAATACAATAAACAAAAAATGTCCATTATATAAATTGTCTTATCAAAATTGTAAAAAGTCTGTCCGCACATTTCTTCAAGATAACACCTACGAGGAAACAGAAAAATATTTAATTTAATAAATTTATGATAAGTTTTTATATTACACCACTCACCCAAAACATAGACCCAAACTAATTCAACCCCCTTGTGCGTAAGGGGGTTGAATTAGTTTGGGTCTATGTTTTGAATACGCAGCCGCACGCTTACGCAAACACACACACACACACACACACACACACACACACACACACACACACATTCAAAAACTGTATTATGTAAAAATAAAACTATAGTAACACAATTAGAGGGGATTGGCACTGTTACTCCTTAATACAGGCTATTTCATAGCCTAGCAAGGCCCCCCCGAGTGGGTTCCCGCATTGTCGTTGCGGGGGGGCTTAGTAACCGTGGTCTCCCATCCACGGTGAAGCCAAGAGGAACCCAACGGTGGGGCCGCTCGTCAGGGCTTTTGCCTTCAAGCCATTGACGTAGCGGCCAAAAAGTAGGTTGCGGTGAGGTGCACCGCAACTGAGGTGGGCCGCGATGTCGAATGGGAGGCATCGCGGCTGAGGGTTACAGGCTGCGGTAGAGGGGGAATAGGAGTGTCGGTATAGCGTCAGCCGCTCTCCCTATCCTCTGCGGCCGAAAAGTGGTAGACGGGACGGCGCGTTGTGTTCCTCACGCGCGCCGTCAAAGATGTCAGCAACCACTGGTGGGGTCCGCAAGGGCCGATGCCTGCCAGGGGTGCGGGTTTGTTCGAAAGAGATACCACGGCCCCTGGCATACGGGCTACTGAGGGAACACGGGTGGGTTTTAGTCAGTAAAAGTCTGACACGCCCTCCTGCTCTACTCAGCAGGAGAAGTCATTTGATGATTTCCCACCCAAAAAAAAAAAAAAAAAAAAGCCTAGCAAGGAGAGCAGCACGTCACCCACTTGATTGCCAGAAACTGAATGCGAACCACATTGTAAAAATTTACATGTACTACAATCTGTTTTTATATAAATAAAGATTTATTATTATTTATTATTATTATTAGCTGTATCTGCCCCCTTCCAGTCGAACATTAAAGACTTATATTTGGGCACGCCACGATTGCGGCGGTAAGTCCCTCTTTGAGAAGTGGCTTGAGAGGGGGCATGGCGTCCTCACCTTCCGCCTGACGCAGGTCCTCACCAGACACGGCTGTTTAGGGAGGTTCCAGTTTCGCATAAGGCGGGAGGAAACGCCCGGGTGTTTCCATTGCGAAGATCGCCCTGAGGACATGGTGGAGCATACAGTGGAGGTCTGCCCGGCTTGGGCGAAGCACCACCGTGTCCTTGTGGAGGCAATCGGCGACGGCGATCGCTCGCGTCCGCCCTGGTCCAGGCCATGGTACGGAGCAGTGCATGGGTAGCTGTCACCTCTTTCTGCGAAGCAGTGGTACTCGCGAAGAAGGAGGCAGCGCACGTGAGGGAGAGACATATGCGCCCTCACGGCCCTAGCCATCACAGGAGATGCCCTGGGCCTCGAGAATCCCAGGCTGATTCCCGGCCACCGTAGGCGTGGGCTGGCTGGTGGCAAGTAATGGGTAGCTCGCTGTCCGGTTAGGACCAAGCCCAGGTCGATGGCGCGTTGTGTTCCACGTGCGCCTCAAAGAGATGTCAGCACAAACCAATGGGGCCTGCTAGGGCCGATGCCTGCCAGGGGTGCGGGTTTGTTCGAAAGAGATGCTGAGGGAACACGGGTGGGTTTTAGTCAGTAAAAGTTTGCCCTCCTGCTCCACCCAGAGTGGGAGAAGTTATTTGTTGATTACCCACCCAAAAATAAAAATAAAGACTTCCCTTCAACCCGGGGAATATGTCAGTGCACCATATATGCGCGTGATCGATGGCGGAAAGGCCAAGGCCAGGGAAAGGAAGTGTTGAGTAATGAGGGGAATAATAAGCGATTGGATGTTCAACACCGTCGATCTTTTGAGGAAGAACCGAACCAAGACCAACAGCTGAGGCATCACATTGTAAAATGAAGGGCTTCGAGAAATCTGGGCAAGCCATAACCGGAGTATCGATGAGCGCATCCTTCAATTTGCGGAATGCTTGATCGGCAGCATTATCCCAACTTATAGGGTCACGACCCTTCCTTTTTCCTATAAGGGCAGTGAGTGGAGCTATTATAGAAGAAAAACCATCAACAAAACGCCTATAATATGAGCATATCCCAATAAAACCACGCAATGACTCAGCGGTAGTAGGAACTGGATAATCCCTAATAGCATCGAGCTTGCTGGGATCAGTTTGTAAGCCCTGTTCGTTAATGATATAACCCAAATATTTCAATTCGCTTTAACAGAACTCGCATTTTTTTAGGTTAATAGTTAAACCGGCCTCCTTGAGACGGTTTAGTACCTTTCTAAGGAGCTAGAGGTGACTGTCAAAGTCTTTTGATATTATAATTAAATCATCGACGTAACTGAAAACGCAATTATCACTGGTCGAAGTGAATTCAATTACATTGTATGTAGTAAAAAATTTAGTTGGTCATTTTGATCTTGCTCGTAGCATAATTCCGTTCCAATCTATTAAAGAATACGTTTCTGTGCACCTTTTTTCTTTTTCTATAGCACTATGCATTTAATCTACTTCCATAAAACTATGACCACTTTCTAGATAGGTACTTCTGTTCTAATACTGTGATTGTCTCATGTGTATGTAGTAAGTACAATAAAAATGCTGCAATGTTCTGATTTCGGTTTTGTCCCGAGCACAGATAGATAAATAGTTAAATATATTATATAAATTTAATTTTCTGGAAT
The DNA here is from genome assembly GCA_949987655.1 of Polymixis flavicincta. Classification (NCBI taxonomy): domain Eukaryota; kingdom Metazoa; phylum Arthropoda; class Insecta; order Lepidoptera; family Noctuidae; genus Polymixis; species Polymixis flavicincta. Next base: position 21,472,515 of record OX465188.1, on the reverse strand, counting down.
AATCCATTAGACTATCTGCAGTCGATGGAATCTGCAGTAGACTTTGCAAAGCCATGGTGACACACAAATATGATTCATCTTCTTCTGACTTCTTTTTATCCAGCTCTTTAGATCTATAATATCCCTATTTATTTGCCTAGCATCTTGTAATTAATCATTATCTAGTTGTAGAAGAAATAGATAACACCAAGTATTTATAAATTAATGTACGTTATAATAGAATTCTGAATAGCAGAATTAAATAAATAGAGTTATATCGTTTTCCTAGAATTTAGTTAGTTTTGTGAAAGAATTTTTGAGTTGAGGAAAAATTCAACAACTCATGTTATTTAATTTATTTGACATTCAACTTATCATTGACCAAAATTATTGATTTATGTACCGAGTTCTTTATTTTTCCTACAAAAAATTAGTGTTAGTCTGAAGGTATTTATTATTCCATCTGTCTGACAAAAATGGCTATATTTTTGAAACAGTATAACATACGAAAATGCCTGTAAGGCTCAAATATGCGGCATGTTTTAGGTGTTTTGAAAATAGGGAAAAGTAAATATCGCCAAAAACGGACTTATTTAATTTTCCAACTACGGGGACGATATAATAATTATCAAATGTCAAAGAGTATAAGTTTGCAAAAACAAAAATAAAAGAACATTCAGTATTCAAAAAATTGGAGCAGGTTAATCCCAAGCCTTTTTGTCCTCAATATAATCTTAAACGGTATAAAAGGCATTCAGGCACAACTTACGTTTGATGAATGATTTAAATTTACTGAGACATAAATCTTGAACATGGCTTGGAAGTTTATTATAAAAGCGTACACATTGACATCTGAATGACCCACCTATTTTCTTGATGCTTGTTGATGGTACAGTCGCCAGCACATCAAGTTACCCCACTTTGACCTTGAACGCTTTAGAAGCAACAACTACGAGAATCGTGTGAAAGAGATATATAGCTTTTTGTCCGTTCTTACTCGTAATGTTTCGTGCTGCAGTGCGTACGTGAGAGTGTGTGCATACGCTCGTCGTGGTGTAGAATGAGATACTTTGCGATAAGAAATAGCGTAGCAAGTTGAATACTTGAATAGAATCCAAATAATAGCGTGGTAATAAAAAGAAGCGGCCCGTGGACGGCGCATTGCCTAAACTACTTAAGAAAGCTTAGATATAATCGTTTTTATATTTAATTTCTTCATTTTTACTTAATTGTTGGAAATAGCTGTAAGTATTAAGTAGGTGTTACCTACTCATATATTTAAACAGGTAGGTAGCGAAATTTCACGCTCTCGGAGAATAATATTAAGTAGACAGGTAGGTAATCTGATGTGAGAAAAACAGTTTTTTTATTATTTCACGCAGTTTTTAATTACTTTTTCCGAGTTTTGTTACCTACTTTCTGGTGGGCTGGCGGTCACCTGTTTTCGTGCGTTCCTTGCTCTTCAATTCTAAGTATTTTTACGAAGTTCAATGCAAAAACCCATGACACAATCGGCTTGAAATTTCGAAAACAATATAGATACCCATCACAAACGTGGACGAAGTTTTAATTAATTATACCTACAAAACGACTTTTGTCAGTCCGCCTTGTTTGAGATTAACGTTTGACACGATCTTATTCCCAAAGATATAAGGTTGGAGGTTAGTAACGGAATTACCTATACCTACCGAAGTTTGCTTTTACATGAAAGTTCAAATTTATTGCGCAAGAAATAAGATACGATTTCTAGGGAAATAAAATTCGAATCTATAATTATTATCGTTACTTCATTACATTCAAAATATTTTGTCAATGAGAATATGAGTTCCTTTGTTTGTTACGCATCATCATGAAGGACATGGGTTCCCATACGAGGTTCATTTGCGGCTACACCCAAATTGTCATAAGAATACCTATTCCTATGAGAACTCGGATGAAGCCGCATAAAATACAAAAGTGAGTGTTTATTTGTTACCTACGCTTTCAGTTTTTACGCAGTGGCGTAGCTAGCCCTTATGGGGCTTGCTATAACGCCCCATATAAAAATATCTTGGCGGGGTCTTTTGCAAAAAGGACGGTGACGTTTTTTTAAGTAAATAAATAAACCGTCGGCGTCCTGTATAATAGATTCAGTGGTAGCTAAGCCCCTATATTCAGTGGTAGATAAACCCCCCTGCTTCTGGCTCTTTAACTACACAACCGATCATCATGGAATTTTGCCTACCTACCTGCCATCATAATAGGCCTCTAATGTTCCCACTGCTGGGACACAGGCCTTCTCTCGGTGAGAGGGAACCTACCTATCAGGAAAAGGACAAAGGATACGTCCTTACGGTAACGCGTGTGAAACCGCGGGAAAAGTTTAAAAATAAAATGCGGAATAAAAATCGTAACCTTTTTATTTTGAAACATTAATTTTTGAAAACTTCAAAACAAATCCTACACCTACTCTAAATTAAAATATACTTACAACAAAATGTATAAAATCAAACTATACAAATAGACAGTAGATTAAAAACAAGTTGTTAATATATTTTTTACAAGTTTATATTTTTATTGATTTTTGTAACAGATTACTTATACAGTCTACCAATGACTACCTAGTAATATTAAATGCTGCCGCGAAACAAATGTAAAATTTCCATCCATTCAATTGTGTATTGTCAATTTTGTATTGTCCATTTGAAATAAGATTAGATATTTAAACAAACCTTTTTTACAATCGGTTCAACCGATTGTGACTTCTATTCAGTAGGAATAAGGATGGCTTTAAAGCAAAAAAGTGGTTACAACACCAACTGTTTACTGCAGATACCATTTATCATGCTTACAAGTCATACAACGCAATAGAGGTCAAAATCAGTTGAACGGACTGTAAAAAAAGGTTTAATTAACTGTCTAATGTTATTTCAAACGGAGGATAGATTAGTATAATTTGACTAGGCTGGTGCCCGGGAACATTCCCAGTTAGTGAGAACACACATAAGCTAAAGATTTTGTCTTTTTTGAACTTTTTAGATTAGGTTTCTTCTCGCATGTTTCATAATAAAATAATAAAAGATAGAAATTAAACGCATATCTTTTACACCCACAATGTGTTACTGAGAATTTTCGACAGTTTATTGATGTAGTTGGAGAGTTAAACTGATAGCTAAAAACCATCCTTATAACTGTGCAGGTGTGATACTAATTTTGAGAAATGTTATTTACTTATCCTTTGTGCATAATTTATGGCCATAACTAACCGGTCGGCGTAATAAAAGAAGCAAACATAATAGGCAACTCCAGAAATATAAACTTCTATTGTTACGCCTGCCGCTCATCACATTAAAGATAGCGCGAAATGAGCACTTTTACATGTCACTTCTACTTACTTACTAAATCTTACCAGTAACTAAGTATGTTATTATATTTTTACTTTTATTTTAATTCTATGTGGTTTCACCGACACGTTCCCATTCCCAGCAATTAGGAATATCCCCGGGCACTGGAAAGATTCTTTTGGGAACATTTTCGGGAACGGCACATTACTACTCACACTATTCCTTTTCTTACAAACTTACACTCTACATAAACATGTATTTTATTTGCTATACTAATATTATAAAGAGGAAAGATTTGATTGTTTGTTTGCATTGAATAGGCTCCAAAACTACTGCACCGATTTGAAAAATTCTTTCACTGTTGGGAAGCTACACTATCCCCGGGTGACATAGGCTATATTTTATCCCCGTATTCTTACGGGAAAGGGAACTACGCGGGTGAAACCGCGGAGCGCTGCTAGTTTTAAATAAATATGCATCTGAATACTTATGCAATCCTAATACTTTAAAAGTCGCTTCCATACTAAACACCTGAACTAGAAAGCTTCATAAATTCCCGGTGTTCCTGGAATCCCGGGATATTTTTTACAAAAATAATAATCTAAAAATTAACTTTAGGTAAATTAAATATGCATCCGATTATCCGATTTCTAATTATGACACAACATCAACGAACGACGTGACTGGCGTCTTTCCCAAATCGAGCAATGAAAGAAAGAATCAGTGTTTGAGAAACAATGCTTAGAAATACCTTAATTCTTTTATTTTGATAAATAAAATAATTACAAAATGAAAATACTACATAAGGATTGTAAAACTATGCTACTATTTATTGTGAAAGTTTGTGGGAATGGATAGATATTGTTTGTTACTTTTTCACGCTAACGGAAAAACGGATTTCAGTGAAACTTGGCACTTAAATTGACCATGACCTGTATGAACACATAGGATTGGTTCCTACGGAAACTCAGGTGAATAAAGTGCATTATTTACTAGTGCCCTAGAATCGGAGTTCGTCATCTAAAGCTAAGGCTACGACACTATACACCGTGCACTCAGTGTGTGCTTCCTAATGCGCCTAGGTCATTAAAATCTTGGCAGGTCGGCGGCATTTCTTTCCAACGTTCTTCAGGCGCCTTTTGACGGTGTCTATTGAAATCTAAAACAAATAAATATTGTCAATTGCAATACATACTTACATTAAAAAAAATTATTATGAAAAATGGTACGGGACGGGCCAACTTGACTAAATGAGTACCTATGTGACGGTTAAAATTATTATTCTTCAAAATATAAACATAGACAGATAAATGATCTGCCGTATTGCGTGCTTCCACCTTTGTTGGGGCGCGTTGTAGACAACTAAACATTTATTATCTAATAGTAATAATTTTTACTGAGTCTGGTCCGCCGGCGCGCGTAAAACCGGTTTGAGTGCGCGCCGAGCGCCCTTACAACATGTCTATTAGGTAGTAGGTATTACCTATTTTAATCAACGTTGTTATTCACTTCTCAAGAAAACCATGTATTATGTAAAAAATGAATAAGTTAATGTGATAAGTGTGATTACAAGCTAAGCTATGCATGGACTCACGCTGTACGCTCGTGTGCTCAAAAAATGATCGGCAGTTCGGCACCGACCATAGTCGCATCGTCTGCCGCCGTCGTGGTTCTCGTCTAGAGTTGGCGGTGGTGGGCTTCTAGGGTTCCGCTTTCTTGCCACCGCCGCCCGAAGCCAGAAGTAAAAAGTTTTCTTTTTCTGGAACGAAACAAATAGCTAGGTATAGTTTATTTGCACATACACACACAGGCAAACATGTATTAAAACTTAAATATAGGTAATTCCCTACAAAATATAATCTGCCTAGCCTTTTCCCAACTATGTTAGAGTCGGCTTCCAGTTTAACTGGATGCATCTGAATACCAGTATTTTACATGGAGCGACTGCCTACCTTACCTCTACAACCCAGTTACTGGGTAATACAATACCCTTGATAAGACAGACAGAAGAAGCCTGAATGTCTGACATGGTTGTCATACATTCAGGCTTCCACCGAACTTTAACGACTGTCAAAGTTCCACAAATAACAGCCGGGACCAACGGCTTAACGTGCTTTCCGAGGTACGGAAGGGTCTTGGTATATGAAGATGGTCACCCATCCATGGACCAACCGCTCAAGCGTAGCTTAACCTGATCGATCGACCCGTGTGGCTGTTATTACCTAGCCACTAGCCCCTACAATAATAGGTAGCTAACTTATAATCATTAAATTATTTACACACAAACATCGCTACCTTTACATTACATTTACAATCTGATTTCGTGGTAACTTGATTCTTACTAAACTTGGGCTCGCGAACACGCTTGACCCAGCAATGTTTCAACGGACTAAAAGAAAGTGCGTAATTGCGTAGGTAAGTATTTAAAATCCAATCACTAGCTACTTACTGGATTAACTTTTGTTTAGAATATTTCACGACTTAATGGAATCAAAAACAATAGTTCATTGTGAATTTAAGCTTTCACGGGGGGGGGGGGGGGGGAGTGCTGCAGCTAGCAGCTACACTCTACTTGGAACAGTGCTCACCATTAAAAACTTACATTATCAGAAACTCTTAAGAAAGAACACAAAGACGATACCTACGTAATTAACCCTTCTGTTAACTTATTTCGAATATTCTATAGAAAAACACATAAGACACATATTTTTTTTATTAGCCTTTGTTTATTTAAATAAAAATAAACAATAAATATATAAAATATTACTCACCGTTATGCCCGTCTGCCGACACTGTCACCAGGCATCCACTCAATCGAAGCGCTATGATACACTCTCTTTCATCTTGCGTCAACTGAGGCGCCAGTCGCCATTTTAATATTATTTAATAGTTTTAGGGTTACTAATATCACGCACAGGACGACTACAGGACGACTCCACGAAATTTTATTGACTGACGATGTGATGAGTGAAACTCGGGAGCGGTGACGTACGCGCAGGGGGGCGTGGGTGTGGCTTATTCCTAGTAAAACATGATAATTGGCTCCCAAATATTGGAATGTGCAGCAATTGGGCAATTTTAGAAACGTTTAAACGTCCGCCAATCAGGGCAATGATACTTTCTTTCTAACACTGCATGGCGCGTCGTAGTTATAGTTATGTATAGGGTTTAGCTTGACGTGCTGGCGACTGTACAACAAATTTGTTTGTTCCTAGCATTTATACTAATATATCACTGTATTTTAAACAATTTAATATTTTATGGGCTTATAAAAGATTTTCATAAATATACTGTGAAGGCACAGTTGTTGCATTAATGTCCTTAAATTTATCTCTGAGAGAGTGTCTCGGACTTAATTTATAAATTTATCGAACAGCTCTTTTTTGCAAGACAAAGACAGTCTGAATGTTAGCGGAATTTCCCCATAACACAATACCATACGACATTACATTATGGAAATAGCTGAAGTACACTAAGCGGGAGGCCTCTATATCATTTAAATTACGAATTTTTCTAACAGCGTATGCGACAGAGCTTAGCATTTTCGACAATTTATCTATATGTGGACCCCACTGAAGCTTGGCATCCAAAGTTAAGCCCAAGAATACGGTGCTAACTTCAGGATTCAATTCTTCACCCTTTATAAACTCATTAGTCTTCACCTGCCTAACGTGTGGGAGCATAAAGTTAATGCATTCGGTTTTTTTTTATTAAGAAGTAACTTATTAACATTGAACCAGTGAACTACTTTTGATTGCGCTATTTACATCGTCACTAACCAGCTGCTGACGTTGAAGTTTAAACAAAAGTGAAGTGTCATCCGCAAACAACACTATATCATGATTATCCTTTATTTATTTATAGGACAACCAACAAAGCTTACACCAAAAAATACATGTTAAAGCACTTAAAATCCAACAATTTATAGTGTAGCCTTAATTAAAGGCTGCCACGGCATGCATTAAATATAGAAGTAGGAAATGCAGTTACAAAATAGATTTAACTTATTTAGTAGATTGTTACATGAATAGACTGTTACATAAATCCGACATACAAATACAAGTGAACACTTATTAATTTCGATTAATCCAACCACATTTGTTCGACGTTGTGCCAACCAATGAAAAGAAAAAATACAAAAACATGCAGTCTAAATCTATGTAAGTTATGAGGTAAGGTAAGTCATTCAAATGAATAAGAAACAAGAAAAGGCCAAGAATTTAGCCCTGTGGGACTTCCATTGATACTATGGATCCGGGAGATCTTTTTCCATTTACATCAACACACTGAATCCTATTACACAAGTACTAAATAAGAAAGGTATTTAAACAAAGGTATGATTTTACTATTTTTCATTAGGTCAGGATACTCCCCACAGTCAACACAACTAATAAATAAAAGAGCTAAAGTAGGTGCTACTATTCCAATAATAGACTTAGCGACTTCTACAGAATTACCTGCAGATCTGCCAGATCTGCAGTCTTTTCTACATTTAAAGTGTGAAAGGTTTTAATTATTTCTCTAACGCTAATATGTTCAAAATGAAATTCCGAATCGCAAACATTGATATTTTCTTTAAGTAAAGATTTCGTAGTTGAAATGGGAATATCTGAAAATATTTTTTTTAATGCCACGGCGATTTGTGAGTCTGATGATATTATGTTGTCATTAATAGACAGACTGAAGATAGTAGACCTTCCCGTTTCACTATTAACAATATTCCAAGTCGTTGTAATTACATTACATCTTCGAACTCAAATAATGCGACTTGGCTATCCAACAAACTTTTTTAAATAATTTAGAACAATTTCTAACATAAAAATTAAATTCAGCAGTGTTTACAGAAGTTCTTTCATTGTACAGCTCATAAAGTCGTGTTCTACTTTTATGAATATCAATATGTATCAATGTGAGTATCAATATGTCTTGGGAATCAAAAAGTTTACAATATATCTTAAATCATCATCAAAAATCATCATATAGCTGATTAGGAACAGCATTCAAAGATAAAAATGGTATTTTACTAACGAGTTTAACTTTAAAGGCTTCTAGGCGAAATGCAGTTGGACCAATGATATCGTTTTACCCATTTTGTAATTTTGGTTTTGAATTGTGGTAATCCGTTGCCCGCAATGATCAGAATCTAGTATATTAATAATTTCTTTGTGGCGTGGTACAACATCTGTATAAATATTATCTAGACATGTGGCACTACTATAGATTATTTTTGTGGGCTCCATAAATAGATTTACAAGATTGTAGGACTGAAACTTATCTGTTACATATGATAATGACCCGCCACAACTACTGCCGTTACGATGTTGATTATCCTTATCGTACATTAGCTCTGTAACATACTTTTTCGAACTTCTGATAAGAGACTGGCATAGTCATCGTTTATCTTTTGGCTTAATAGGTCAGAATAACCACGCATATTTTATCATATACAGTATTCCCAAAACAGAGCAGTCTAACACTCAGCGCCTTCAGTTCAATTTATTTAATAAGTGCCTAATTTAAATAAATAATTTGATTATGACTTTCAAAAGGCATATTTTTCAGAGAAATTCGAGGTTAAATTTTAATTTTGAAATATATGTTTAAATTACTTTATTTATTTATTTAACAATTTATGTACACACATATATAAACAGACAAGAAGATTAGAACATATTACAAAAGTAGGTACAGAGGTGATGCTTATTTTTCTAAAGAAATCTCTTCCAGCATACCTGTGATAGGAGAGAAAATAAAGAGATGTAAACAGCGTTTTTTTTTTTTTTTTTTTGGGTGGGAAATCATCCCCGCCTCCCTCTTCGCGAGCATCACTGCTTCGCTGAAGGAGGTGACGGCTCCCCATGCCCTCTCGCTCCGTACCATGGCCTGGACCAGGGCCGGACGCGAGAGATCGCCGCCGCCGATCCCCTCCACGAGGGCACGGCGGTGCTCCGCCCAAGCAGGGCAGACCGCCACCGTGTGCTCCACCGTGTCCTCAGGGCGATCTTCGCAGTGGAAACACCCGGGCGTTTCCTCCCGCCCTATCCGAAACAGGAACCTCCCGAAACAACCGTGTCCGGTGAGGACCTGCGTCAGGCGGAAGGTGAGGACGCCATGCCGCCTCTCAAACCACTCCACAAAGAGGGGACTTACCGCCGCAATCGTGGCGTGCCCAAAACAGCGTGCGTAAGGGTTAAAGAGAAAATAAAGTACATTTTTATGAAAAACAATAATTCACTAATAAATTAAACAATTAATATGGGAATACACTAACATATATAATTATGAACATACATACTTAGTCTGGATCGAATTTATGCTTGCCGAGGTCGGTTTGTGGATGGGTGACCTATTACAGATATTATTGAGACCACTCCGTGCCTCGGAGAACACGGTTTGGCGTACGTGTAGGCTGTCCTTTATAGATTTTTGTCATTTGTTACGAGTAGTAAGAAGTTATAAGACAGCCAGTCTTACCAGTAAGTATCGTATTACTGAATAACTGGGTTATAGGGGTTAAAAAGGCAGTCGCTCCATATAAAATACTCAGTAATGCTCTTCATGTAAGTAGGTATCCAGTTGCATCTGATTAGACTGGAAACCGACTCTAACGTAGTTTGTAAAAGGTTGTTAATTAACAAGAACTCTTTAAATTTGATGAGATATCAACATAATACCTTAAAAATTCATACTCAAATATTCAAGCACTGTCATTTTATGGAAACGAATCTAATACTGTTTTTTGTACGACGTAAGTTAGTATAATTTCTGTCCAAATTTCGTTAAAACATTTTCCCAAGATTGTATTTCTTCTGCATCAGGTGTACTGCCAGATTGTAACTCATTACCAATGTTCAAATATTCTTGGTTTTCTGGAGAGTATGGTGTCCACTTTACGCCTAAAGAGTCATCAGGAGTAGGGTCCCTGAAAGATGTATTAATAAATAGAATTGGCAAAAAAGTCACACATTGGTCTCAAAGACCAGAGATGCATGACACAAAATGGACAGGCCCTATACTCAGCTGAGGGTGGGATAAGGCTTTCAATTATGACGATGATAATAAAATAAATAGTCATTGTTTTGTTACATTTGCTAAAAAATCTTATGGTTACGGTTTTTGCAGTAAGCAAATAAAAAAAGTGTTGTAAGGTGCTGAACGGGACGGAAAAAAGTCTATAGTAGGAAACCCACGTTTGAATACTATTTTAAAATCACATAGGTATTGTTAAACCAACACCATACTTAACTTGATTATCGGGTTGCAATAGAAAATTACATAGAGCTGACCAAATTCAAAGTTAAGTGCTATTTATTGGGGTGATTTTCAATGTCAAAACAATGGTTTTCAAGCAGTACTTACCCGTATTTAGCAAAGTTAGTCCAAAGTTTAGTAACTTTCTCAATATGTTGGAACGTGCTAGAGTTCGTATCTATAACAGGCTTATTCCTCATACTAAATAGGTACATTAAGTCATCAGCATGACCAACGACTGGTTTATTTCCAACAACACTTGCTAGGCCCATTAAATGAGACATAATATTTAATTCTGTTGTGCAAGTGAATTTATACAAATATGTTTTATTTTTCTTAGTTTGAGCGCACAATTTAGTCCACCTCATCGTGGGATGTACGATCATATCCATGGCATAGAACTTTCCAAGTTGCTCCCAGTCGTCAGGTATTCTAATAGGATTCTTAAAATAAAGATTTCTGATTGTTTTTCCAAGTTCTAACTGGTCCTGCACTGATAAATCAAGACACATTGGATAGGAAACAAAAAACTGTGGGAAATTTCTTGCTAGTTCTAGATTTTTGTTTATTTCGCCAAAAATGGCTAAACCTAGTAGACCTTCATCAGAATTGTATCCTGTCATAATATCGACATCTTTCTGAATATCGTTTGACACTGCATCTACCACATTTCCATGGAAGAATCTCTCATTATTCCCAAACTGTGCTTCGTTAACAATATTAAAATAACTCTCTGTAGGAGGTCTTACTTTCTCAGAAAAAGTAATCGGTACAGAAACTTCGATCAGAGAACTAGCCGGTTGACTTTTAAAGAAATCGTATAATTCCTTGTCATCTTCAGAGTAGTATCCCAAATTTCTCGCGAGTGCTAATGCCCTTTCACGAGGTTTGTGAGCCTGTCCCCAATAACAAAGATTGACACCACTTTGACATACAGCTCTTCTAAATAAACCTTTTGACATTGGCGATATTAAGTGATAAGAAACGCTGACACCACCAGCACTTTCGCCGAATATGGTTATATTGTTCTGATCACCACCGAAATTGGCGATGTTCTTATTCACCCATCTGAGAGCTTGTACTTGATCTTTCATACCAGCATTTCCAGGTACATCTACTGTGTCTAAACAAAGGAAACCAAGAACTCCGAGGCGATAGTTTATGGTGATAACAATAACTCCCTGTCTTACAAGAAACTTGGGACCATGCGCGTCATCATCACCACTGCCGAGTCTAAGACCTCCTCCGTGAATATAGAACATCACGGGTAGAGGCTTCACAGGTTTGACGTCTGGTGTGTAAACGTTGAGATACAAACAGTCTTCACTTCCAACTAATTTTCCTTTGTGAATCATGTCATTCTGCAAGCATTTTGGACCTAATTCCTTTGCGTTGCGAATACCTTCCCATGGTTTTGCAGGCTGTGGAGCCTGAATAGAAAAAAAAATGTTTTAAATAAAATCCTTCATGTTATTGTTTAGAAAGTCATACAAATTATTAAAAATAAAACTAATTCACACAATGATTTGGACTAGCATAACAATCTCAATTGAAAGAATGAAATTATTAAAACAACCTATGTCTAAGATCTATTATGATGTACATAGTAAGTTACCTTGAACCTCAGGACCCCGAGTGGTGGCTGCGCGTATGGTATCCCCTTGAAGCTACAGTATGTGCCGCCGTACTCGTTGTGCACTAGCTCTCCCTCCAGCAGACCCTCGTTCACCCTCACTTGCACCATTATCGACGAATTAACAATCACTACCACTCACAACAAAACGATACTTATATAGTTACATATACTGAGTGTCGTATCTCTTTTATCGTAATAACAGATAAGATATCAAACTCATCGCGATGACACAGCGGTTTTTTTTAAGCAGCAATGACATTTGACTGCAGATATCAAGTTGAAAATAAACGATTAATCGTGTAAGGAACATCCTCTTACAAAATACCACTTAAGGGAACACAGGGGCGTACACTTAAGGGGTTTACAGATAAATAAACATAACTGGCATGTGCTTTGGGTGACTATTATTTCAGCAACAACTGTCCAACTAAAGAGAATGGAACATAACATGTAAACCAAAGCATATGCTAGATAAATTTACCTGGGCATAATAAACGTGTAAAAATATAAATGAAAAGTAAAATTTAATTGCATAATATTTTTGTAGATGAGGGGTATAAATGATGACACGGTGATAATTATGCCAAGTCAGAATTAACACAGCTATTTGATGCAGCGTCACCAAACTTTTGGTAGATAACTGATATTAATATTATTATTTTTATTGTACACCATATTTTATTTCTAAAGTAATCATGACGCATAATTTATTGTTAAAAGTCATGGTTACTTTTGAAAACCAGTGGAGACACACGTGGTTGATGATCTATAATATTGGAAAGTTATTTCGTTTGTCAGTTTCAAATACCTTGTGAGTAGAATTCACATTTGAAACGAGAGGGCAGCTATATAATTTTGTAGTGTAAGTAAAGCTATTATAAAAGTTCATGCTTAAGGGGAACCTAGTCGCTGCTTCGAACTCACTGGTGAGCCTGGCTAAAAAGCACGCTGTCTCACCAGGCTTCGTGTCCGACAGAGGTAGTATCATTGATGAGCGGTTAAACGCTAGTCTACACGCACAACGTTATTGAGTGAGATGCAGGATCATTTAAAGTAAAACAGGAGGGTAATAAAAACTTTTTAGTAAAAAATAAACCACCGAAAAACCGAAAAGTAAAAAATAATAAACTTGCTTTGTCCAACCCCAATAACTAAGTTCGGAAGGCGGTGACATATAATTAAATACATATCCAAAGTCACCGACTTCCGAACTTAGTTATTGGGGTTGGACAAAGCAAGTTTATTATTTTATTTTTTACTTTTCGGTTTTTCGGCGGTTTATTTTTTTTTCTAAATAGTTTTTATTTTATAATTTTTTGTGGCTATAATCTACTAATTACTACATGCTTAATTTTTGTTTACTTTTTGTTTTGTAATACACAACTCATTATTAAAATCTGTGAGTAAACAATCAATCATCCCCTGTTTTCTTACCCTTGGGGTTGGAATTTTAATTCGAAATTTATATGGGACCAACTTCGAGGTATACCCTTTCCAATAAAAAAAGAATGACCAAAATCGGACTACTCTGGAAAAAGCTATGCGTGGTCAGACATAAAAAATATATATATATATATACGCGTCGAATTGAGTGACCTCCTCCGTTTTTTCGTCGGTTAAAAATTCAGAAAGGTTCTTCGAAAGATCGGGTTTAATGATAAAACCATTGCATAAATCAATGATCAATAAAGTTTATTGAACTTTTCGATAATTGAACTTTTCGGTACTGACTTAGTTTTGGAAAATTTACACTTCTTTTTATTACTTAAACACGCCCAAAGTTAGGTTAAATAAGCAAAAAAAACTAATCTTTGCTGGCTCATAACTTTTTAATGGCTTTTTATTTTAGTATTCTGTTTCCATAGAGATAATATTCATAATGAGACAAAACCATACCATATTTCAAATTATGATCTACATTTTTAAACAGTGGAGTAAAATCCTCCCGAAGTTTGAATGGAAAAAATGTGGACTAGATTCACCTTAAAGGAACTTTAATAAGACGTATTTTAAAATATTAAACATATTATCATGTAACGCCACGGTCAACTGAAGAAAATTAATGATTACTGCTACATAAAAACTACAATTACTGCTGATAGAAGTGTCCTTCTAATGAACTTGAAGGAAATTACGTTTAATAAAATTTTCATCGATCCCATTTTTCATTCGCGCTTGCTAACCCTACACGAAATGAATTCCACAACAGAAAAAATACGATGTTGTAGAACAAAAATATATCGATGTGATATATCATTTGAAGATAACTAAATCGAAAATGACGTGAAATCGTTGCTTTTGGCATGTAATTTACTGTAACATATTTGATATTTGCCAATTATGCGATTAAAAATCACATGACTCATCAACGCCCAGCCCAAACCCTACGTTACCTAGAAAGCTGGCTAGAAAGTATTTTTCGAAATTCAACCCCTAAGGGAGTTAAATAGGGGATGAAAGTGATGAAGCCGCTGGCTAAGTAGTAATTTCATAAAACCAGACTTAAAACTATCATTTTTATCATTGTGTTGTACGACAGTATTTATTCTTCCGTGCTTTAATCGCACCTAGGAGCTAGATACATCGATCACTAATAAAGAACTAGATACACAATCAGCGGCAAAAAATGTCCTCACCAAATGAGCACCCACTTGAACATTTGGGTGCGCTTTTGATTTAGTAGCATTCGAACGCTCCGACGGTAAACATGTCTCAGTGCTCTTTTAAAAAATATTAAAATCACACATCTAGGACGCTAAAAAAGTATGGCGTTTGATATTTTCGGTAAGTATTAATATTATCATTATATAATTATTATCACTGTATTATAAATGCTGATATTTTGTCAAGAAATCATCGTAAAAACATTTTTTTTAAGTAAATCGTTTTAAACAGCAGGCTTTATAAAGCATCTCAATTCTAAAGACTCATACTAAACGTATTAACCATGCTATAGCATGCCCACTTGAATTATTCGGGTTATGTGCGTTGATTCTGTTCCATTTGTTGGAGACGCTATTGTTTTTTAAATTTTATTATTAAATAATGATTGTTTTTTTTTTTTTTGTTTAATGAGAGTACTTGGCTGTTTCTGTCAATATTATAGTAACATTTTATGGATTTAATTTTAACTATGTTCATGTAATAAAATTAAAGATGAAAGTTTTTTTTAGCTTTCCTCAAGATCCAATGAGGTGTGGAGAATGGATATCAGTTATAGCACGTCAAAGATCCGAAGAATTCTTCAATCCGACCCAAAGAAGCGTTGTAGGTTCGAAGCTTTTTTAGAGAGTGATATTTCATATTAGCGATTAGCATAATTTCATATTTCTATACACTTTTGCCAAATTAATCAAAACAGGTAAATATTTAACAGTTATTTTTGTATTTTTGGCGTTGCCTGTAAGTTTATTCTTAGTTTAAATAGTTAGGTATATCAAAATATGTATACCAAAAAGGAAGATAAATAAATGACTATGATTACTATTTATTCGTTTCATTAATAAATAAATGTGGTGCCCTATCCAAAAACATTTACATTCAAGTAAACTATAATCATTACACATACACACCATAGAATAGAATAACATTTATGTACACATTTTTTTAAATACATTATCCACTAAATTAAAAAAGGCCATTTATTATTGCAGTACAAACAAAAAATATTGGACAGTTCGACTCCACTCATTCCTTGTCCTAGCGGAGAGCCTGGATCGTAAAACTTTATTGCTGTTTATTAGCACTTTTTAATTCAAACTTTAAGACATGCGTGTAAGGTTGATTTTTTTAAATGTACGTTGACCAGTGAGTACCGGTCGTAAAAATTTATTGCTTTTTGCACATAGCTTTGTGAAATAAGCCATAAGCATTGCGTTTAAGGTTGAATTTACATTACTGTATATTTATTTCAACTAGCATTACCTAAACACAATTTGGTGACAGTTTTAAGCGAACTTTTGCTTGGGATTGTGTATCTAGTTCTTTATTAGTGATCGATGGCTAGATAGTGTGAATAATATAAGGCATAACCTTCATTTGATTTTCATCATCTCTTACTTCGAAGTTGTCTTCTTCAATAACGGATTCATCAAACACTACATCGTCAATGTGTTGCAAATGAAAAATAATGTTTCTTTTTAACCGACTTCAAAAAGAAGGAGGTTATCAATTCGACATAGTTTTTTTTTACGTTGTTCGGGCATAACTCCGTCGTATATAGACATATTTGCAAAATTCTTTTTTTGTTCGAAAGGGGCGTATTCCGAAATGGTCCTAATAAAATTTCATATAGATCTGATGATGCGTTTCAGAGACAGACAACGGAACTCTTAAAAAAATACTGCAAATCAACCGCAGATGCTGCTATCGCATAAATATGCATTGTTTTGACCCAAGGATGATGAAATTTCGAAATTTCGGTAGGTAACTAAAAACTGAAAAATAAAAAATAAATCAAAAAAAATAACAACCGACTTCAAAAAAAAAAAACACTACAAAGTGCAAAATAACTTTAATTTCGGAAGGCGGTGACAAAGAATTAAAATACGCATCCTCATCGTCAGTCACCGAATAATTAATTTTAATTCACACCTTTTTAGTCGCGATTAAAAATAGTCTGATTTAGTTTGACAATACATTTTTTAGGTGAAAAACGGCACATTCAGAATAGCTTATTTGCTATTTTCACTAAATTGAGTAACTAAACGTCGTCAGTGCTTGTCAAACTAAAATTTAAATAAGTTATGTCAGTTTAGTGAATTTCAGAATGAGAAACGTCGTTTGACAGGACTAAACTAAATTTTGGTGATTTTTAGTCTAGTTTAAAGAGTTTTGTGACAACAGAATCGGCACTAATGGCTCATTTTCCATCCTGCATCGTATTTCCTTCTACTTCTACTCCGTATTTCCTGTTACTTCTGCATTTAACGATCATATGACCGCGTCAGTGAGCGGAGTTCACGCAGCTGAATCTTGGGCCAAAGATGTTTGAATTTTTTACTATGAATACGCTAAGAAGAAGTAAGTTTTTCGTAATTCTCCTGCTATAGACAATAGCATTCTAGAAAGGTCTGCGCAGCGCTTGTTGTTTCATATTTCTCATTTAGCCTAGTAGGTATTACACAGCTTAAAAAATCGGAAACAACAATGTTGTATGTCACTCTGGTTAGTGTCAAACAAAGGGCCACAGAGCATCTACAACGGGCTAATTAATTACGTGACGGACCCACCATACCACCGGCCATACCTCTGGTGTACGGTGGGACCAAACCATACCCCCTGGTGGTATGGTTAAGACCCCACCATACCACCAAAGTGCTGTCCTGGTGCGATAGCAGTTATCTATTTATTAATACACAATTTCTGTAGCTGCAGTAAAAGTGTCATTTTGTGAACTATCTAACACCTGCGACGTCAACTATTAATACACATTCTTAAAACTTCTTGAACTTGAACTCCTTCAATTCTTCAGACGTTTTGCTGTACCTACAAAAATATATTATGTTTCGTTGGAGTTGGACATAAATATTCTTAAACGGAAGTACAAAAAACTTGATTTTAATAATATAAATGGCGGAACTGCTCTGCTTTGTGGTTAATACCGATATCATCGCCATAAGAAAATATAAAACGGTTCAGTAGTATGGCGGTGCTCATCATATTATCCCACTATCAAAATGTCGTGGTACTTTAACGATTACAAAGGTAAGTAGGTAAAACCATTTTGTTACCATGTTAATTAAGTTTCCGCAAAATTAAAATACATTTTTTACATATGCATTTTAGGATAAAAAAATAATTTCAAGAAAAGACTATGTTTGTGAAGTCGACATGCACAAGAATCAAATACTAAATCAATCAAATTTAAATAAGTACTTCACATTTAATGATTTTCTGAATTGACTTTTGACATGAAATGAAATTGACTTTGAATTGTAATTAATTAAATTTACTTGCATGCACAATTAGCTACTCAACTATAATTATTATTATATTGTAATTTTATCATTGTAATTTAATGCTAAGCTCTTATTTAATTTATCATTTTATTTAACTCTAATCATTTGTATGCCAATATTGGCAAAACATAGTGCACTACCTAATTTTTAAGATCTTCCTATGTTTGACAAATAAATTATTCTATTCTATTCTATTCTAAAGGACATGTGTGATATGCGGGAAAAGGTTGTATCGTCTGATAAATCTATTCAAAGAATATATACAACAAGAAAAATAATGATTATGTAGACAAGGGTTTCAATTTGGCAGGTGGTAATTTACCTCCGTACGAAAGTGTTAAACATTTTCCACAAGACGGCAGAAACAAATTTGCACAAGTGTCAAAGACCGTTTTCAAAAATTTTGATGAAGTTGAAGTGCCGGTATAGTTCAGAGATTTTCTTTTAGCCGATTACTACCACAACCAAGCTGGGGAGCAAACCCGTATTTTAGTTTTTTGTTCCAGTTAATCTCGAAAACTGATTCCAAATATTAAAGAATATTTTATATATGGAACATTTTACAGTTGCCCAGGACCTTTTACTCAAGTGTACAATATTCATGGCGACGTGAGCAGTACTTTGGAAACAACTGAAGTAGTTCCGTTAATATTTGCGCTGATGTCAGACCGTAAAGAAAAGAGTTACATAATTTTGTTCAATTTGATTATTTCCCAAATACCAGAATGGAAACCAAATAAAGTGCACTGTGCCTATGAAAAAGCAGCAATGAATGCGGTATTGAAGGTTTTCCCGAAAATTATTTTAAAGAGTTGCTATTACCACTGGCTACGTAATATTTGGAAAAAGGCAAAATCACAGAGGTTACGAAATACACAAACCAAACCCGAATGAAGAATAGTGGCCCTAACTGCCACGTTACCGCTTCTTCCTGCTGATCAAGTGTTACTAGGATTTGAATAAATAAAAACGGAATGTGAGGGCTTGAAGCAAATGAAAAAGTTCATAAGCTATATTGAAACGTTTTGGTTTAAAATTCATTCACCATATTTAGCGTATTTGGTGAACGTCACTGAACAACAAACATTTTAGAGTCTTTTCATTCCAAAATAAATAAATAACTTAACAAGAACACCGTAACGCTAATGCGTATACTAAATATATTGTATGACATTCATAAAACAAAGATGCTACCTAAAAGAAGGAGAAAGAACTAAATTGTTAATGACAAGTTTGTAAAATACGTACAAATGCAGTTACGAAACAAAGAGATTTCAGTAGGTCATGCGTTAGACAAATTGCGAACACGATCACTGGTGTAAATAAAACTGTACTTATATAATTTTACTGGAGGAAATATAATGTATACATAATAGGAGTATATAACTGAGAAGTGTATTAACTGGAGTTTAATTTTTTGGTGTAAACATAAAATAAATGTATATTACTGCTAAATGTTATTTGACTGCTATTGCACAAGGACAGCACTATGGTGGTATGGTGGGGTCTCAACCATACCACCAGGGGGGTATGGTTTGGTCCCACCATACCACCAGGGGTATGGCCGGTGGTATGGTGGGTCCGTCACGATTAATTACGTTTCGTTCCCATGTGATTTTTAAAGTGCCTTACGCGACATTTCATTATTCCGGTTAGATTTTTATATAATTTTTGGTCTGATATTTATAATAAGGTTATCTTATCACTTTAATATGTGTAATATGAATAATATACGTTACCATTTACTAGCGGACCCAAAAAAAAATTGTTTCCATTAACAGCAAGCCAACATTTATGTTTTGCAGTAGTTTATCTACAAAACCGAAAGTAATTCACTGTAAAATGTGCGATGTGCATAAAACCCATAAAACTAGTTATTATTCTTATTCCTTCTCTGTCCATGTTGTAAGATTGTGGAACTCACTTCCGTCTAGCATTCTTAACTTAAAAAAACTATTTCCGTATTCAAATATTGAGTAGAAGAGCATTACCTTCCTCTTAATTGTGTATGTATATATATATTATAATTGTGTATATATTTTATCATTATGTATTTATTTAAGTATATGTAAAAGTTCTGCATTATATGTGAGTATATTTACTTTAAGACGTCACATATTCATATTTATTTTCTTTGTTCTCACACACTATTGTCTACATTTCTTTTTCACATCTCCTTTCGCGTCTGCTGGATGAAATTTCTAAAGAAATATGCAGTTCCTTTGGACTTACTTATTTGATTATGCTGTATCTCCTATGTATTTTACTGTGTTACATAAGTAATAAAATAAACATATATACACATCGACAAAAACTTTTAACGATTATGGCACTAGGATTACAAAAATGCAAACTGCAGTAAGACAACAGAATAGTTAGTGAGAAGCTCCGCCAGATAAAGCAGTAGACACACGTCGACGTAGAACAGTCGACAGGCGCGCATCTTACTAAATGACGCGCGGTGCACACGGCGCACATTTTTGCACAACTTCCTTTCTTCATCTGTAAAGAACAGTTCAAATGATTGAAATCAGCCCTCTTTACTAATTAGGTAACAGGAGCAGTAGCTTTATTTCTTAGCTCGAATTTGTGCTCAGTTGATGGCAATGTTCCGTGTGGTTCCGGACGTAAAGAATCATAACATCTCTTCCCGAGGTTGTCGTAGTAGGCGACTAAGGGACTTACTAGAGAATGGACAGAAGCGTTCTCTATGCATTTTACCATCATATTGCGCTCGCCAACCCCAGCCAAGCATGGCGATTATGGAAAAACCCCCCTTTTGGGGGAGGCTTATATCCAGCAGTGGACGACTTTCGGCTGAGATGATGATGATGATGATGGCAAAAGGCTTACCCCCAATTATATGACGAGACTTAAACAAAATTACTGGCAAAACGAGGGCCTTAACCTTCACGAGTGATGTTATGTGTGTGTCTTGATATATTAATAATCTTTCTGCCCTTGCCCCATGTAACTTTGGTTCGGCACACACAACACATTTCTTCTTCCATTATTTCCTATCAACGTCACGCTATCATTCACTCTCTTTTCTTTAATATCTTTTTTTTGACTTTACTCTCCATCCATTCACATTTTTTTTTTAGTTTTTCTTTTTCGTGTTTTTAAAATTAAATCTATTGAGATATAAATATCTCAGTAGCTCTTAAGGAATGCAGAATACTTTACGTACCTGAGCAGTTCGATTTCAAAAGAAGAGAGCATGTATCTTGAGAATTTTCAATAGCTTTATAAAAGGATTCGCAATTCAGACTCAGCATAATTTGTAACATCAAGTTTTTGACCAGCCAGGCAAATATCATCGATGATGATGAAATTGCTATGTACTATAAAAATAATTAAAAGGATTTGAACTAACAGGCACAATAATTATTTACTGAAAGAAAAACACATAAATAGTAAGCGATAGTAACATCCTCGTGAGGATATGGTTCAAATATTTCATTTGATTATTTTGTTAGCACCACCCTCTCGGCAGTTCCTGATAAAAATTTAATAATCAGTTAATTCCAGCCAATTTAGGAGCGATTCCACTCTTTCAAGAAGTGGTAACACCTGTATTTCCTGCAAAGTAATTAGTATTAGGCTCGCCCCTTATTACACGGGACTAAACTCTACACAAACCTCTCCCTAACCCTTAGAAAAATTAGGCATGATGTTATGTTATGTATAATTTTGTTCTTCTACTTACACTTTGGAGTACTCACATATTATAACAGTAGACATAATTCGCTATTTTAGAAAATATCGTGCAAACAGAGGCTTAGGTAGCGCACTTGTAAAAGGAACCTAAACTTTACGCATGATAAGGTTCAATTACGTACAAAACGTATTTAGCTTGAGTTAACTTAAAGTTCGCTCTTAGCCTGAGCCCGACCTCAGCCTCTCTTACCTCTCTCTCGTTTGTCGTAATACCCTATTTTTCATATTCGATACTAGTTGGGTCCACTTCATATACGGTCTTCTCACAGATTTGTCTGTTCCAACGGCCATCGGTGCTTTGACAGTCATGATTGGCCACTACACACACACTTCAGGTATGTTTCTAATTAAATTAACATATAGCCTGTCTACCTTCAAAACAAGTGTGAACAGGTATCTTCTGAGCACGCGCGATCCATCATAGACCTGATCAATCGCTTAACATCAGGCGTGATTGCGGTCGCAAGCGCATTCAAAAATAAAAAAATAGTACGTACCTGATCTTTTGGTCTTTCTGATTTCTGATAGTATTGAATGAATATTTCAACATAAACCAAAGAATGCAAAAAATTCTTCAGCGTATAGTGCAAAACCTAAAAAAAAATATCACAATGAAACATTCACACTAACAATATACTAGGTACAAAAGATTTTCTAGACCTAAACCCACCGTCAAATGAAAAATCTTCTTATAAATTCTGAAACTTCTTAGTATTTGAAGGTAAATTTCGAATAATCTTTTGGGACACGTTTCGATTCGGTGATCAGAGAAAGAGTTTGAAATCCGATCATTCCATTGAACAATTTTGTCTTCAAGCAACTTCATCAATCGTATTGCATAAATCATATCCGAATCATAACCAATTAAAACTGCCGTATTTATAAGGACATAAAACGGTAGTTCTGGATAGATGACATAATGATATAAGAGGAATAAAATAAAGGCAGAAAAAAGCATGGTTATATTAATCCAGTTTTTCCTGGTAAATCTTTTAAAATGGACCTCATTGTCAAATCTATGGACTTCTTGAATGGTTAAAATGATCATCACGTAATCCTTTGAATGAAGTAGACTAATTACAAAGTTCATGACAAATCCAGTAAAATTAAAAAAGAAGTCGGAATATGTGGCGAAATCCTGAACTTTTAAAAATGTGTAAACTTGTACATCATTATCAGAAAGGTGAAGTAGCCGATAAATATAAACAAACATGGGTAGCACTGTTCCACAAAACAACATAATTTTATATTTGATATCATTTGGAGTTATGACATCGTTTTTGATGCAATATTTTGGCCCTAACACAATAGTTTTCATTAGATTCAAAGGAAAAAGCATTGCCTGCACATCTTTATCAACAACGTTATCAATAAACACTTCTGTTCGAAAATGTTGAACAATATTTCGTTTTTTCCTGCTTTCTAAGGACATCATTATTTAAGTACTTTCTAAACACAAATGAAAACTACATAATACAATATGTATCGACAAGAAATGTTCATAATAAACTGAGTTTTTCTAGCAATAATAATGATGGTCACTTATCGTAATTAAAAGTTTCGTTCTACTCCTTGACCTGCCAGTGCCCAGTATTTTTTTCGTAAGTCATATTAAGATTCTCAATTCATTAGAAAATTTCAGAACAACTCCAAATAAAAACTTCATCGGGAATTTATTGTCACTATCAGCAGCAGTTTGTATTGATCGTCATCATCACGCATAATTGTCATTAGTAGATATTTATGCTAATAGTAAGAATAATATATAATCAGCTAACAACGTTTCTACTGCTGCGCTTCAGGCCTTTCGTCTATGAGAGGGAATGTGCCATGAACCAGCACATGGACCCAATGTAAGTTGGTGGATATCGCGTATGTCTCCGAATGTTTGGTTCTAAGACATGCTGGTTTCCTCACGATGTTTTCCTGCACCGTTTTGAGAGCAGTGGTGATGAAATAGATAACACGAAGTAAAGCGCCTCGCCCTACTATAATAGTGAAACATTCATATAGGGGACACACTAAGGTAGCCCTCGACATTTTAAATTTACTTATTTTTTGCAGGTCAGCTTTTGTGTTGGTTATAATATGATTCGCGACCGTAATAAATAAGCCTATAATATTCCCATCCCAATGCTTGGACACAGGCCTCCTCTCTGTGAGACGGAACGGGCCGTAATCTACCACGAGGGCGCAGTACGGGTTTGGTGGATGTAACATATCTTCAAATTTCTGGTTATAAGACATCTTTCCTCACGAATAATGCTTTACAGAAATTGTTATCATAAGAAACAACAATATAACGTTCTATAGTAGATATGTATGACAAGGGAGCAATAATATTTTTACGTTATATTTTTAGCGCTATTTGAATCCAGAGCGAAGCGAAGGATTCTGGAATAGAATACCGAGCATAGCCACAGTTCCTATTTTAGCCGTGTAATGCAAATCGGATTTAATCGGTTATACTCGTACAAAGTCCAGAGTGACGACCCAACGTCAACCAATTGCAGGGCTAGCAACCGTAACCTAGCGACAATTATTTTAGCGAAGCGATAGTAACGTTAGCGTACCATTGAGGAAATATGTACTAACGTACTAGAGAAGTCGCCACACATCAGTACTATGTTCCGTTCAAGTGCGGCCAACTGGCCGCACTTCATTCAAATGCTTGCTAGATCTTGAGCGCGTAAGTCATCGTTTTTTTTTTTTTTTTTTGGGTGGGAAATCATCAAATAACTTCTCCCGCTCTGGGTGGAGCAGGAGGGCGTGTCAGACTTTTACTGACTAAAACCCACCCGTGTTCCTTCAGTAGCCCTTAAGCCAGGGGCTGTGGTGTCTCTTTCGAACAAACCCGCACCCCTGGCAGGCATCGACCCTTGCGGGTCCCATCACTTTTTGTGCTGACATCTCTTTGAGGCGCGCGTGGAACACAACGCGCCGTCGACTTGGGCTTGGTCCTTACCGGACAGCGAGCTACCCATTACTCGCCGTCCGCAAGCCCATGCCTACGGTGGCTATATATTAACAAAACAAAAGTTTGTGTCACTTTACTGACTTTACTAACGTCGATCTATCTACAACATTCTAGCTGACACAACAACTTAGTTATATCAGCTAGAAAACGCTTTATTCCTTCGAAGTACCAGGTTGTCATAACTCAGTGGGTACACACCTATTATAGGTGATAGAGTATTTTCCAATTTTTCAAAAACTAGTTCAAAATAAATTGTGAAAAAAAGTGCGAATGAAGCTTGTTAGGTATAAAGCTATGTCACTTCTGTTCTGCAGTCAGTCAGCAGTTTAGTCTATATGAGCGACATGTTGTTGCAGAATGTTGAACGAAACTCGTAAGCGCCATGAAAATTTTGGCGCTTCCGACCTTTTGGTCGCGAAAAACCACTGCATAAATCAGTGACTAAATAAAGTTTATTGAACTTTTCGATAATTGAGCTTTGTCAATACCGACTTAGTTTTGGAGATTTTATACTTCTTTTATTACGTAAACACGCCCAAAGTTAGGTTAAATTAGCAAGAAAAACTAATTTTTGTTGGCTCCTAACTTTTTAATTCCAATATTATGTTTTCGTACAGATAAGATAAATAATGAGACAAAACCATACCATGTTTAGTTTTAAATGTACATTGTCGAACAGTGAAGTAATACACTCTCGAAGTTTGTATGGGAGTAATGTGGACTAGATTCACCTTAATATACTACTTAGCTTTAGAACATGAAGAACATCCTTTGATTTTTATCAGGAAGTAATTTCCACACTCATCGAACGAATTCCTAGATTTACAGAACAAAATTGAAACACGGTCAAATAAATTTACAGATTGAAAAAAAAAACCTCCTGTGTTACCACGGGCTTAGGTATAATCATAATATTTTTGAGCCTAGAAACACCCACTGGTGCGAAAAGGCCGATTTTCTTTTTTGGCATATTTTTCTTTTTATTACTTACTTAGTTTTAGCAATCCCAACAAAATTCTCACGTCTACAGAAGACGTGAGATGTATTCACCACATGCTTTAAACTGTCTAAGATTATTCTTGTAGAGACTAATTTAAGCGCGAATTTATGCTTTAAGTAACATGTGAATTGTATCATTAAGCTATTAAGATTATTATTTTTGGTTTTTAAAGAAATACTCGTATTTATGATAAAGGAATAAAGTTCAAATTGGTAACTAACACTTAAACCAAAAATAATTCGAAAATAATAATCTAATAGCTCGACGATACAATTCACAAGTAGCTTAGTTTTCACTTCAATCGGCAGTCCCCAAAGAATGTTTAGGGAACAATTTCGCATGAATTGTTTTATTTATCAGTAGAAAGTACTATCATGTATAAGGTGAAATACAATTTTCATTTAACCTACTAAACATTTTGAAATCAGTTTTTTTTTATTTTTTATTCTTAATGCTTTATTTAAATAACGATATGAGTATAAAGGCCTTCTACAAGGAGGACCGATGACCTTGTGAAGGCCGCGGGTATCCGCTGGATGTGGGAAGCACAAGACCGGTTGAAATGGAGGAGCCTGGGGGAGGCCTATGTCCAGCAGTGGACGTCTTTCGGCTGAAATAATGATGATGATGATGATAAGTATAAAACCGATCAAGGTCATACGTAATTACGTACTCTGTGCGACGGTATGTTTTTTGTTTCATTCCACGCCGCGCCGGTGTGTAAGTTCTGAGCTGTGCGTTCTGTGTTGATACATCACTTATGTACACAGCTGTAGGTACGGCCTGGACCGCGAGTTTATAATAATATTAACCTTAGTATGCTAGTGCACTTATGACTCCTTGGGCCTCTGCCTCAAATCTTGCGGGCAGCGGTGCGATAGCGGTACGGGCAACACCGACTCGTTCTCGAAACTAGCCAGTGGGCAGATCGCGCGGCACTGAAGCGGCTTAGTGTTGTGTTCGTGGTTGTATCGTTGAGATATTAATTTTTATTCGTGAACGAAATGTCTAAACAACGGCGACATTTTTTTTTTATTCCAATTTATTCCGAACGCTCGATTTACTGTGGTCAAAAGAAGAAGTGAATCTCGCGCGACCGGTCACCACTTGACTGGAGTGCGCCGCTCGTTGCCCGCCCCCGCGCCGCTGTTTTCGAGGGGCGGTCCATTTGATTTCACGCATTAGATCCTGCCGTTCCCTCGCCGCCGCTCCCGCCGCCGCCCCGCTGCCCGCAAGATTCGAGGCAGAGGCCTTACTGTACATATACATAGTATAGATAAAGCTCATGGGAAGCGTGCGGTGACGATGACGCAAGTTTCACGCTTTTGTTCACCCAAAAAGTACACAAATATCGATGGGTCCTACGTATATGGGCCAATGCAACAATTTGTGCATTATCACTTTTTTGTGTTAAATGCTTCATTTTACTCTGGACAAGGCGCACTAAAAAATACATATTTATAGGTGAAAATACATTTTTTTGCTGCAGTAGAAGGGCTTATGTGGCACAATTTTAAACGTAAAAAGGCCAATTGGTTATTCGAGACTTGTAAGCAGGGAGATCCCGCATCTTTGTTTTCTTCAACGGCCAATCAGTCAATTGAGCACTTTGGGCGCTGTGATAATAACCAATTTTTATAGTGAAAAGAAATATGATAATTTTTTTTTATGTACCTTTAAGCAGCTAAACAGCTTAGTATTAATATTAAACATACTTTCCTTGAAAAAGGACATACAAAAAATTTGGAAAATTAGGGTGGTTCCATATGCCACAATTGAGAAAGCTTCAAGACAATAAATACACCGTCTGAGAGGAGTTCATTAATTAGATGGGCTAAAGTATAAGGAGATCCTTATAATGTTACTAGCTTTTGCCAGTGGCTTTGCCCGCGCGGAACTTTCATCCCGTATTTAAATATGAAAAAGGATTTTTCGAAATTCATCCCCTAAGGGAGTTATCTCCTTTAAAGGGTTTAATTTCGAAAATCGTTCCTTATTCCTTGTCTACATTAAAAAGGAAATCTCTGTGCAAAATTTCAGCCTTTTAGGTCCAAGGGTTTGGGCTGGGCGTTGATGAGTCAGTCCATCAGTCAGGGCTTTTCCTTTTATTTATATAGATATAAATAGATAGACGTACCTCAAAAAATGGTTTATGAATTCAAAAAGATGCAAGCGATGCTTGTTTTAACTGGACTAAAAATTCAGAGGGACAAAAAGCGCCTTGGTCTCAAATCAAACAAGTTCATGTCAGTAAACATGAACCATATATTCTGTTTTACAAATTGGATCTATCTGAAGATGCTTTCGAAAACCAAATTAACATATCTAATCCTTTCTGTTAGAACAAGAAGACAATTAATGGCTGGCAGATCTACGGAAATACCCTTACAACCATGTTACAATCAGTTTCCAATACTTATTCAATAAAAACTTTTTTCAAAAAAGTTACAACCGACTTCCAAAAAAACACCACAAAGTGCAAAATAACTTTAATTTCGGAAGTCGGTGACTTTGGATGTGTATTTTAATTATTTGTCACCGCCTTCCGAAAATAAAGTTATTTTGCACTTTGTAGTGTTTTTTTGGAAGTCGGTTGTTATTTTTTTGAAAAAAGTTTTTATTTTTCACTTACCTCATTAACAGCATAACTATGTGAAAGTCTATTAACTGATCTCAAATACAATGTTCTTTTTTATTCTTTTTATTTTTTAATGCTGACATATTCTCGTCATTAATTGACACTATACAACAATTTTATTTAGGTAAATTTTATTTATGTAGATTATTTTACATATTGTGAATGAGAGAACGTTGTAGGCCTTACTGACTGTAGATTTGTAGACGATTTTCTTTTCCTTATTCGTCTAAGTACCTGGTACTTATTGACAGGCCTGCGCTGTCCTCCCATGCATTTTATCTCTGTAATTTGAAAATATTGTTAAAGCCAATTATTTTAAAAGAGTAACCGTGGAGTTTCTGGGGTGCTTGGACAGGAAACCTCCCCGTGTGCCCGTGGGCTGGAGTTTCCCTTGGATACGTCTGGGGGAAAGGCCAGTCTCCGGGACGGTGCACCCTGGGATGCGGGCAATGTCACCCCATTGGGTACTGTGCCTAAGGGGTGTCATTGCCCGTATGCCAATATCCTGTCGGCGGGACGCTCCAACGCGTGTATCTCTGCGCTCATGCAGAGACGCACAGCGGCGGAGTAAGAGCGGGCTCAGTGTGCACTCACCCTGCCACCGGGCAGGCAAGAAGGAGTGCTCTCCTTCTGCCACCGTTAATCTCGTAGCCCCGAAGATTGTCACGGTCATGTCTCTGACTTTTGACGGGGGTCGAGGGCCTTGGCTTAACCGCCCGGGCCGCGAGGAAGAAATCCTCTATAAAAAATTACCCCAAACCTCCAAGCGGCGGCGCACCGTGAGGGAGGTTGCAAGCTTGACTAATGGGTAGCTTAATTAGTCTCTAGTGCGAACCACAATATTTTGAGTCAATTAAAAGTTTTTTACTCGTGGGAACAGCTATGGAAAAAAATTTAAAACAAAAAAACCAGGTAGAGAAGGAGAGTGATGCGGGGTCGGAGTCCGACTCTGCATCGAGCGCGAAGGGCTCTGATAAGGGCCCGGAGCATGCAGCGGTGGGCGCTTCGAGGAGAACAGAGTACCTCAAGAAGCGCCCCAAACCGAAGGACGGCCAGGGGTCGTCCTCGGATGGCGGGACGGCCTCGGCTTTAAAGCTGGGCAAGATCTGTCGGCAGGGTGGGGTTCGGTTAGGCCGAAGCCTAACCCCAAAAGAACCCGCCGAGCAGATCGCCGGGGCGGCCCAGGCGGCTGAGGCTCCGGAAACCGAGGGGCGACTTTCTGGAGGGTCCAGCAGCAGGGCCCTCTCGGAGTCGTCTGGCGGTGAGCCGGACAACGCTGGCGGCTCATACTCGGAGCGAACGGCCAGGCTCGCGGAGGTTGTGGCTGCTGCGGTCAAGGGGGTGGCCTTGAAGAGGCTTCAGGCCTCCAAAGAAAAGGCCATTGCCGCAGCCATAGCCTCCATTATGGCGGCAGTGGAGGACCTGCACCTGCGGTCAGCCCGGTCACAAGGCCGGCTCGTGCGTTGCCACGCCGCACTGTTATTTATGTGCGGCAGCTGGCAAGCCGGCCGAACACCGGGCTGGGAGTAAAGCCTGCGCTCCACCCGCTGAAGCCAGGGGCCGAGGCAGGGCCAAGCCCTCCACCACCACCGTCACCGCCGCAACCGCCGACACTGCTGCCGCCGCTGCCGCCTCCACCGCCGTTGTTGTCGCCGCCGTTGCGACTGGGCCTGCCCAGGAGGCCTCGGAGGGGGCTATAGTGGAATGCCTTTAACGGCCCCATTACGCCTCCTCCAGACGAACATCAACCACTGCGCCGCCGCTCAGGATCTGTTGATCCAGAGCATGGCGCAGTGGTCGATTAACATCGCCGTGGTCGCTGAGCCGTACTTTGTCCCGCCCAGGGATGACTGGGTGGAGGACCTGAGCGGCTCAGTGACCCTCATTTCGTCGGCCGCCGCCGGTACCCCGACCCTCGAGAGTGTCAAGAGGGGACGGGGTTGCGTTGCAGCACGGTTCGGGGAGATAGTCGTGGTAGGGGTGTACTTCTCCCCAAGCCGAACTCTCGCCGAGTTCCACAACTCCCTTGCGGAGTTGAGAGACGTCGTCGTCGGGTTTCGTTCCCTCCCCGTGCTCGTCCTCGGGGACTTCAATGCCAAGAACTTGGCTTGGGGTTCCCGGTTGACGAACGTGCGGGGCAGGATGGTGGAGGACTGGGCTCTGGAAGCAGACCTGGTCGTCCTAAACCGGGGTTCTTTCGCACGTGTGTGCGGATGCGGGGTGAGTCGGTGGTGGACATTTCGTTCGCCAGCCCCGCTCTGTCGCCGCGTGTCATCGACTGGCGCGTCATGGATGGGGTGGAGACGTATTCCGACCACCGGTACATCCGGTTTGACGTCTCCGCCCAGACCTCGAGCGCGCCGGTCCGACAGGCCCCGTGTGGTCCGCGGTGGGCGTTGAAGCAGCTGGACCGGGAGCTTCTCCTGGAAGCCTCGATCGTGCAGGCCTGGGTGTCATCACCGGACAGGCCTGCCGACATCAACGATGAGGCCGAGTGGTTCCGGGAGACCATGTCCGAGGTATGTGACGTGGCAATGCCCCGGGTCCAGCCAGGTCGTGCTTCACGCCAGGTGTACTGGTGGTCGCCGCAGTTGACAGCACTACGCGAGGCGTGTGTTGCTGCGCGGCACCTTTACTCCAGGCACCGCAGGCTCCGTATCCGCCCTCCGGATACGGAAGCCATTGAGGCGGAGCTGTACGAGGGGTACAGAGTGGCGAAGACCGCCCTCCGAGCGGAGATCCTGCGGGCCAGAGTGGTGGCCCGCGAGGAGTCGCTGGAGACTCTGAACAGAGACCCGTGGGGACGCCCCTACAAAACGGTGCGGGATAAAATCCGCCCGTGGGCTCCCCCGCTGACGCAGAGTCTCCGGCCCCAGCTCGTGCAGGACGTGGTGAGCGCTCTGTTCCCCTCGCGAGGGGAGCACGCTCCCCCGCCTATGGCTCCGCCTCCTGCGGTGCCCGATGCGGACCACACCGACGACGACGACGAGGACAGGACCCGACGGCTTGCCCGGCAAAGCCTGGGTCCTGGCCTTGCAGGCTCTCGGGCCTCGACTAAGAGGGCTCCTAAGCGCATGCTTGGAGGAGGGCCAGTTTCCGCTTCGTTGGAAGACGGGGAAACTGGTCCTCATTAAGAAACCGGGGCGCCCAGCGGACTCTCCGTCCGCTTACCGGCCCATTGTACTGCTCGACGAGGTGGGCAAGCTCTTTGAGAGAGTAATTGCAGACCGCCTCGTCGGGCGGCTGGTGCGGGTGGGGCCGGATTTGGCGGAGAGCCAGTTTGGTTTCCGCAGAGGGCGCTCCACGGTGGATGCCATCATGCGCGTGCGAGCCCTCACGACGGGGGATTCTGTGGCCCGGGGTGGGGTCGTCTTGGCGGTGTCATTAGACATCGCCAATGCCTTCAACACCCTGCCCTGGAGTTGCATAAGGAAGGCACTCCGGTATCACCGGATGCCGACCTACCTCTGTCGTGTGGTCGAGGCCTACTTGACGGACAGGGCCGTCATCTACCCCGGTCACCTTGGAGAGTGGAACCGGCGAGAGATGTCGTGCGGTGTCCCACAGGGATCGGTCCTGGGGCCGCATCTGTGGGACATCGGGTACGACTGGGTGCTGCGCGCCGACCTCCCTGGCGGCGTCAGTGTAGTTTGCTACGCTGACGACACGCTGGTCCTGGCGCAAGGGAGGTCGTACCAGGCGGCGGCCGACTTAGTGACACACGGGGTTGCGACAATCGTGGATAGGATCCGGCAACTGGGACTCGAGGTGGCATTGCACAAGTCCGAGGCCATGTGGTTTCATGGTCCTCGGAATGCGCCACCAACGGGTTCCCAGATAACGGTGGGAGGGGCTCACATCGGCGTCGAGTCGACGATGAAGTACCTGGGACTCGTGCTCGACAGCCGGTGGAACTTCGCGGAGCATTTCCGCCGTTTGGCTCCCAGACTGGAGCGGGCCGGGGCTGCGCTGAAGCGGCTCCTGCCCAATCTAGGGGGGCCAAACGCCTCCTGCCGGAGGCTATACGCGGGGATCGTGCGGTCCATGGCGGGCCATACGGGGCGCCGGTGTGAGCGCCTACATTGAGGCGCCAACCAGCTCGCAAGTTGAGGGCGTCCCATAGGGTCATGGCGATCAGGATGATCCGAGGATATCGCACGATCTCCGGCGAGGCGTCGGGCCTCCCTGCCGGATTACCGCCATGGGATCTGGAGGCAAAGGTCCTCGCGCAAATGTGGGAGTGGCGCGAGGAGGCCAAACGCCGGGGCGTAACTCCGCTGCCGCGGGAAATCGCGGTACAATTCAATTTCAATTCAATTTCAATTCAATTTATTCATTAACAATTTACATTGTGTTTGAAATACTACTACATTATAAATAAAATAAAACTCTAATAAAACACTTAACATACTGGTCATTTAAAAATTAAAAACATAAGTCACATAAAATAATATTAAGTCAACTCACTAAAATTAAAACAGTAGGTACTTAAAATGAAAACGCTCTATAACAATTTGATGTCAACATAAATAAATAATAGGAATAATCATATTTTAATATCACATATCGTCAACGGAGTAGAGACACTTATCTAATAGGAATGCTTGAACCTTTGGTTTAAAAGCAGATGTATAAATCAAGCTTTTTAAATGTAGTGGTAACTTGTTAAATACTTGCACTGCTTGATATTGTGAACTGTGCTTCACAATGTTGAAGTGTGGACTTATCTTATTTCTCAAATCCTTCCTACGTGTGCTTTCCCTAACCAGTCTTTCTTCATGTGTCTCATATTCATGTAAGTACTTTTTAAGATTAGTCAGGAGTACTAAAACGTAGAGACTGGGTACAGTAAGTATGTTTAAATCTAAAAAATGTGGGCGGCAGCTCTCTCTTTGTGAAATACGGACAATAGTACGTATAGCTCTTTTCTGAAGGACAAAAGCTCTTTGGCAGTTATAATGATAGCTGTTCCCCCAAAATTGTATACTATATCTTAATTTAGACTCAATTAGCGCGTAATATACTATTTTTAATTGTTTAGTGTCGATTTCGTCTCGAAGGGTTCTTAGAGCATAACACGCAGATGATATAGATGCATCTAGTGCGGCTAGTTCCTTTTTCCAATTTAATGAGTCATCGATGTGCACTCCCAAGAATTTAGCGTCTCTCACAAGTTCAATATTGTTATCATTTAGTCTTATTTCCATGGTGTCTTTATTACGAGCAGTTGTTTTAAATAACATAATTTTGGTCTTTGTGCTATTAATTTTAAGCTTATTTACAGTAAACCATGAGTAAAGGTAACTTAGGGCGTCATTAACTTTCTTCGCGAGTTCTTTTGTGTCATTTGCCCCAATAATGGCATTCGTGTCATCCGCAAAAACCACTAGTTTTATGTCGGGTAGAATTTTGTTTATATAATTGATTAAATCATTGGTGAACAAAATGAACAATATGGGCCCTAATATCGATCCTTGCGGTACACCAGCAACAATATTAAAAAAGGATGACTTATGCTTTTTTATATGTCCATCTTGCATCTCACTGATTTCTACATACATTTTTCTGTTTCTAAGGTAGGATAACAAAAGTTGGGAGGCTTTGCCTCTCACTCCGTAGTGATTTAGTTTAGCCATGAGTAGATCGTGATCAACAGTGTCAAAAGCTGAACTCAAGTCTAAAAATACACCAGCTACAGCGGACAGAGCTCCGGCGGGATCTCATGGTGACATGGAGAGAGCGATTGTCGCAACCCAGTGCTGGGCACGCCACGATTGCGGCGGTAAGTCCCCTCTTTGAGGAGTGGTTTGAGAGGCGGCATGGCGTCCTCACCTTCCGCCTGACGCAGGTCCTCACCGGACACGGTTGTTTCGGGAGGTTCCTGTTTCGGATAGGGCGGGAGGAAACGCCCGGGTGTTTCCACTGCGAAGATCGCCCTGAGGACACGGTGGAGCACACGGTGGCGGTCTGCCCTGCTTGGGCGGAGCACCGCCGTGTCCTCGTGGAGGCGATCGGCGGCGGCGATCTCTCGCGTCCGGCCCCGGTCCAGGCCATGGTACGGAGCGAGAGGGCATGGGGAGCCGTCACCTCCTTCATCGAAGCAGTGATGCTCGCGAAGAGGGAGGCGGCGCACGTGAGGGAGAGGCAGCATATGCGCCCTCGCGACCCTAGCCGCCGCAGGATACGGAGACGCCCTGGGCGTCGGGAATCCCAGGCCGATTTCCGGCCACCGTAGGCATGGGCTTGCGGACGGCGGGTAATGGGTAGCTCGCTGTCCGGTAAGGACCAAGCCCAAGTCGACGGCGCATTGTGTTCCACGCGCGCCTCAAAGAGATGTCAGCACAGAAATGATGGGGCCTGCGAGGGCCGATGCCTGTCAGGGGTGCGGGTTCGTTTGAAAGAGATACCACAGCCCCTGGCATACGGGCTACTGAAGGAACACGGGTGGGTTTTAGTCAGTAAAAGTCTGACACGCCCTCCTGCTCCACCCAGAGCTGGAGAAGTTATTTGATGATTTCCCAACCAAAAAAAAAAAAAAAAAAAACCGTGGAGTTTCTTGCCGGCTCTTCTCCATAGGAAACAACAATTTGGACCGTGCACCTAGCTTCTGACGTTTCATAAGTGCCCATGCAGGTTTATATGAAATAAAAATATTTTGATTTTTGATTGACTTTTTAGTTACCTACCCTACACCAATTCGAAATTTCATCATCCTTGGCGTCAAAACAATGCATATTTATGCGATAGCAACATTCGCGGTTGATTTGCTGTAATTTTTTGAAGTGTTCCGTTGTCTGTCTCCAAAACGCATCATCAGGCCTATATGAAATTTCAATGGGACCATTTCGGAATAAACCCCTTTCGAATAAAAAAAGAATTTTACAAATCCGTCCATATACGACGGAGTTTGCTCGAACATACATAAAAAAAAAATATAAACATGTCGAATTGATAACCTCCTTCTTTTTGAAGGCGGTAAAAAAAAAGCTTCATTGGTTTATGTCGCATAAATAATTATTCCACCAGTTTATCATGAGTATTAAGATTTGGTAGCATATAATGATAATTTAAAGAATATTACTAATGATAATGATGACAAAAAGTAATATTGTTTTGTTTTTGAAAATGTTTTTTTTTTTTTTTTTTCGGGCATTTTGTTAATTTTTACTTTATTAATTTTTACTCTTGGATTATGTTCTAAGAATCTTTAATTATGTTTAATAAGTTTTGATTTTATAAAAAAGCATTTTTTTTTTTAAGATACCTTTTAAAATAAAACATTATTTACCAACCTAGGTTGGGGTATCTACGATAAAAACTGATTGTTCGTAAGTCCAATGTGATTTCAGAAGGTTTTTAACATTATGTATTGATTATTTGATTGTCTTTCCATTACAGAAACTTTGGTAATTATTTAGAAAAAAATAAAGAAGTCAAATTGTTTTATTTATTTTTATTTTTGTAACCTAACTGAGGGTTGAGAATATTATGTCTTAGTTTAAGTTATTTATTAATTGTAAATATTATATAAAAATAAGTATTCGTCAAAAATGTTAAAATATTCGTGTTTTTGTTTCGAAATTAGCTTCATCATCATCATTTCAGTCGCAAGTCGTCCACTGCTGGACATAGGCCTCCCCCAATTTGTTGGGGTTTTGCCATAATCGCCACGCTTGGCAGGCGGTTTGGCGATCGCAGTATGGTGGTAAAATGCCTAAAGAACGCTGCTGCCCATTCTCCAGTAAGTCCCTTAGTCACCTTCTACGACACCCACTGGAAGAAATGGGATGGTGCTTTTCTTTTACGCCCGGCGATACATACAGGACATTATCTTATGGCAAGTAAATTGTCCAAAGTGATACTTTGGCCTTTACACTAGTTATTTCAGTTTTATTAAAATAAAATAAAATCACGTATAAAGGCATATCTAAATTAATTAAAAAACTGATATATTAAAAAAAATTACCATCTTTACATACCAAAACCCCTCCGTGCCTCGGAAAGCACGTTAAGCCGTTGGTCCCGGCTGTCATTTGTGGATCTTTGACAGTCGTTACGGGTCGTCAGAAGCCCGAAAGTCTGACAACCAGTCTTACCAAGGAGTATCGTGTTACCCAGTTACCGGGTTGTGGAGGTCAGATAGGCAGTCTCTCCATGTAAAATACTGGTATTCAGCTGCATCCGGTTAGACCGGGAGCCGACCCCAACATATTTGGGAAAAAGGCTAGGCAGATGACGATATATTAAAAAAAATCGATGTAGCTAGAATAACGAACATATGTGTCATAGTAAATACGCAAAGTTTCACAAGCATCAGTTGAAGCATGTACATTTTGCGGTCCATGGCCCTATACGGGGCGCCGGTGAGGCGCCTACATTGAGGCGCCAACCAGTTTGCAAGTTGAGGGCGTCCCATAGGGTCATGGCGATCAGGATGATCCGAGGATATCGCACGATCTCCGGCGAGGCAGCGGGCCTCCTTGCCGGATTACCGCCATGGGATCTGGAGGCAAAGGTCCTCGCGCAAATGTGGGAGTGGCGCGAGGAGGCCAAACGCCGGGGCGTAACTCCGCTGCCGCGGGAAATCGCGGCACAGCGGACAGAGCTCCGGCGGGATCTCATGGTGACATGGAGAGAGCGATTGTCGCAACCCAGTGATGGGCACGCCACGATTGCGGCGGTAAGTCCCCTCTTTGAGGAGTGGTTTGAGAGGCGGCATGGCGTCCTCACCTTCCGCCTGACGCAGGTCCTCACCGGACACGGTTGTTTCGGGAGGTTCCTGTTTCGGATAGGGCGGGAGGAAACGCCCGGGTGTTTCCACTGCGAAGATCGCCCTGAGGACACGGTGGAGCACACGGTGGCGGTCTGCCCAGCTTGGGTGGAGCACCGCCGTGTCCTCGTGGAGGCGATCGGCGGCGGCGATCTCTCGCGGCCGGCCCTGGTCCAGGCCATGGTACGGAGCGAGAGGGCATGGGGAGCCGTCACCTCCTTCAGCGAAGCAGTAATGCTCGCGAAGAGGGAGGCGGCGCACGTGAGGGAGAGGCAGCATATGCGCCCTCGCGACCCTAGCCGCCGCAGGATACGGAGACGCCCTGGGCGTCGGGAATCCCAGGCCGATTTCCGGCCACCGTAGGCATGGGCTTGCGGACGGCGAGTAATGGGTAGCTCGCTGTCCGGTAAGGACCAAGCCCAAGTCGACGTCGCGTTGTGTTCCACGCGCGCCTCAAAGAGATGTCAGCACAAAAATGATGGGACCTGCAAGGGCCGATGCCTGTCAGGTGTGCGGGTTCGTTTGAAAGAGACACCACAGCCCCTGGCATATGGGCTAATGAAGGAACACGGGTGAGTTTTAGTCAGTAAAAGTCTGACACGCCCTCCTGCTCCACCCAGAGCGGGAGAAGTTATTTGATGATTTCCCACGCAAAAAAAAAAGCACGTACATTTTTATCAAATTGAAACTTCAGAGCCTGTATTGAAAAGTTGTCAATTTGCACATTGGCCCTTGTACATAGGACCCATTGATATACACAGTATACATATAGCTCATGGAAAGCGTTCGGTGACGATGACGCGAGTTCCATGATTTTTATTCACCCAAAAAGTGCTCAACACGCCTAAAGAAGTGTTCACTTCAAAAACAGGAAGCCTTTATTTAAGATTGCGAACAAACTTTCAGCAAAACATGTTTAGTTTTTAATAAACAGATGAATGTTTGTAGTTTTGACCATTAAACTCCGTTACTATTCAAGAATCTCCTAAGCTAGAAGTAGAATCTAAAAATTAAACTAGATAATATTTTCTCTATTATTTTCTTTATAATAACATTAGAATTTTCCTGCGGCTCCGCCCGCGTGGTTATCGGTTATCGCGTAAAAACCAGCCTATGTCCTTCTCCATATTTCAGGCATTATCTCTGGAAAATTTCATGACGATCAGTTCAGCGGTTTAGGCGTGAAAGCGTAACAGACAGACAGACAGAGTTATTTTCCCATTTTTATAAATGCGAAAGTAACTATGTCTGTCTGTCTGTATTAGTAGGGATTGGTGGGGATAAATAACACTTTCACAATTATGTTTAATGGTACAAAGTTTTTTTTACTATATTTGAGAATCACACAGAAGCAAACGCGTTAAAGTTACGATATTGATTACAAAAAGGCAAATGAGAGCAGCACAACGATATAATTATTGAGAAGACCCATCAGGTTCAGTAATAACGCAGCATCAACGTCAAACAAACCACACGCACGTATCTTTCTGAATGTTGCTCGATGTAATCGCTGTACATTCCGGAACAGCCTTTTCTCTTCACCTGACAAAATCGCGTTAGTATAATATAATTAATGTACTGTCGCCAGCAGGTCAAGCTATCCCAAACTGTCAAATTTTCTCAATTGAACATAAACCTTATTCCTTTGTAATAAAGTTGAAAAACTATCACAGAAATTTGACAGATTGGGGTAGCTTGATGTGATGGCCTCTGTACCAGATTAAAAAATCCTACTTATCTAGTTTGTGATTGGTTGCATTTCGAGTTGACATTGAAATATTAGTGACATTCTGGTCACTTATTGGGGGTTTAAGTTCGTAACTGGTTATGTTTGAGAAGCGTTGTGGACGGTAGCTGATTCATATTTGCATTAGTTTGTTCAAGTAGCAAGTCCAAACGTCATGCGTCAGTATAAAAGTGACAGTTTTTCAGTATGAAAATTCATAGCGAAAAACTGTGATAAAGACGTCAAAGGACTGAACTTGCTATTCAACTAAAGCAAACGTAAAACAGCCTATGAGTTAAATATCACCTTTCACTTTTGACTTTTCACATCAATTAATAATACCTGTGCAATCCGAGTTTAAAATAATAGCGCAACAATCTTGAACATTTTCTACAGCCCTGTAGAATTTCTCGCAATACTGACATAGTATTACTTGCATTGTAAAATTCTTCATCGACCAAAAATATACGTATAGTGATGTGAGCACCGCAGCTTCCTGTAACAACATCCAGAAAGTACACATCCATAATTATGTGACTTTCAAACGAATTCAATTAAATCAACAGTAAATTTAAACCGCCTGTGATGACAGTAGCATAACCATTGCAAAGGTAGCCTATAATATTCCAACTACAGGGGACCAAGCCTGCTCTCTGAGAGTTAGGAGTAGACGACAATCTACCACATGGGTCCGTAACCAATGGTAACAAATATGATAATGATAATGATTTCTCTGCACTAAAACAGTTCATATTTTTTCACGAACTGTCTCAACTCATGTACCTAGACATATAATTTGTAGTTAGTTGTATTAAAACAACAAAAAAAGCGTGAAAAAAGAAGAAAGAATAAGTATTTACACACCAACAACATTGAAACTCGTGCTGGCACAAAATAAATGGAACACACAATTTATCACGTACTTACAAATTGTTTATTTTTCATGGCATCTTTTATAATTTCAAGTGCTACTTGAAAATAAACCAGAAAGTGAAAGAAAACTTCCACAGTGCAGTAAAGTATCTGCAATTGATAAAGTCAAACTTTATATAAGAAAAATTTAGAGTTCGTATTCGCGTTTTTAGGGATCCGTACGTCCTAATGAAAAAACATGGTACCCTTATGGGATCACCCATTGTCTGCCTGTCCGTCTTTTATAGCCAATTTGTTTGGAATCTATTGGACTGATTAAATTGTTTGGTACATATAAACATTTCTGTGACCCAATCGCGGACTTGTAACGTAAATAAATGAACTTACTCTACATTACTGCTCAACATCAAATCTGAAAACTTATTAACAGGTAAAGCGTATGTAAGTCTTCGCAACCTACTTCATATGAAATGGTTTTGGTGAGTAACATGTTCATCGAACGAACCTCCTCTCCACGCGAGTTCAACTCGCACATGACCGGTATTTTAAATAATTTGTAAGCCAGGTTTGATTTTGAAGAGAACAAAATATGTATTTCAAATGTTACTTTTACCTACGCATACATAATATTTAATATGACTATGCATTCTACACGAGCAAAAGCGTATTATTAAAAATGTACTTACAATATTTTGAAAACACGCCTTGTAGATTTCATAACATTTCAATATATCAATGTAAGCATCAAACGTTCGTTTGATTTCATCCGCATCTACGATTTCTTGCGAAATCATTGCACGAGTATTCCATAAAACGACCTTATCTTCCAAAAGTTTCAGTAATCGAATGGCATAAATGTAATTGAAATCAAAACTGACCAAAGAATAACAACTCAAAATATAGTAGTAAGGCAAATTTAGTTTTACAATGCAACTGATGAAAATGATAGCAAAGAAACTACTAGCCATAACAATACTGAACCAGTTCCAAAACGTAATTTTTTTTAATCTTTTCCTATCATTAAGGAACCTGTGAATGTTTTGGAAAACCAAAACGAATGAAATATATATTTTAGTATTGAAAATGCCACTGATAAAGTTTGTGGCAAGTCCGAGACTGTAGTAACCGCAATCAAACAAAGAAATCACATACTGTACAAAAAGATACTTTTTTCCAGCTTGAAGTGAATACAGAATGTAAAGACGATGAAAAAATGCATATATAAATATGCCAGTTCCGATTAACGACACAAAATGATGTATGAGTCCAACTGGACCAATAAAATTATTTTTTATACGATATTTTGGGCAAAACATTATGTTTTGCATCAGATTCAAAGGCAGTAGCATCGACTGCACGTCTTTGTCAACCAAGTTACTCGAAATAATATTTGGTCGAATTTTCCTGATACCACTTTTGTTCATGTTTTCACTAGCCTATTTAAACTTGAACTGATAATTCAACAACGATGGTAGGTACTGTAATCACTTAAAACTCGTTTCTATTAAGTAACATGTCTACGACGTACATACAAAACGTACGACAAAGAGGTCCACTATTGTGATCGATAAAAGACATCACGACTGAAAATAAATTATTTGGTTAATAATGTACAAAGTCAAGTCAAAGTAATGGACTTTATACGTTACTCAAATGTACCAAAAATGTAATCAACATTAACATTTTTGAAGAGTACACGTCTCAATTTTTTCTGATTTAAAACTAGATTTAACATCATACGATAATTTATCCCTACTAATATTATAAATGCGAAAGTAACTCTGTCTGTCTGTCTGTCTGTCTGTTACGCTTTCACGCCTTAACCGCTGAACCGATCGTCATGAAATTTGGCCGAGATATAGCCTGGGATATGGGTAAGGACATAGGCTACTTTTTTACGCGATAACCGACATCCACGCGGGCGGAGCCGCGGGCAAAAGCTAGTTTCGTTATAAAATTGATAACCAATCGCTCAGTTATTCAGTCTTAGTACAACCAAACATTTTTTAAATAAAAATAAATAAAAATTCAAAAACTCTATTATATCTCTCTATTTAAATATTCAACTTATAAATATTTAACACAACAGAAAGATACAAAGTCAAAGTAGGCCCCAAATAATTAAATATTACAGAAACGCGAACTGCAGCAGTACAATAATATAAGTAGCGACAAGGTTGCAGAAATGTAACAGTGTTGCCGCGTTTATGACAAAAACTCCACACGCACTGAGCTTCTCAAAATCGCCGTGTAGATTCGATACATATTTTTCCAGATCCTTTTAGATGGCACTGAAATCAAGAAAATGATTGTTTAACTATGGTCCGTTTCAGAAAGCATGGGTTATATGACACTATATACCAATTTTTAGACCTTCCTTCTAAAAATTTGTAATGGGTGTTTTTTTTTCTGAGGTAAGTATAAAATTTCAAAATGAAATAAAACACCGAAAAATTAATTTTACTATCATGCTATTGGTTTTATTTAAAAGATATTCTTATGCCATTAGTGCTTTAAAATGATTTCGAGCATATGGGCGCCACGGCTGGCTCGAAAGAAGCGTAATCGGGAAGTCCAATTTTCGACCATTTTTTCGTGCAACTGGGGCCGTATATCGGCAATAACGCGGCAAATGTTGGCTCCCAAGTGGTCCAACGTCTGTGGTTCATCTGCGTAGACGTGTGAGTTCACATATCACCAAAGAAAGCAATCCATAGTTGTGAGATCACACGATCTAGGAGGCCAGCTCACAGGTCCATTACGCGAAATTATGAGCTCTTCGAATGTTTCCTGCAATAAATTGATGGTGTCGCGCACTGTGTGGCATGTTGCAGCATCTTGTTGAAACCACAGCTCTGCCACATCAATACCATTCAACTGGGGAGCAAAAAAGTCGGCAATCATGGCTCTATAGCGGTCTCCATTGACGGTAACATTCTGGCCGGTATCATCTTTAAAAAAATATGGGCCAATGGTTCAATGAGCAAGTGAATACTAACAAATCCGCTGGTCCGGATAATATTTCACAAAAAATTTAAAACCAAATGTGCCAGATGTCTATCCTTTCCATTGACATTATTAATCAAACGGTCATTATTCGACTTGGGAGTGGTGCTTATAGCCTAGAAGTCAGCGTATATAACGCCAATTCACTAAAAGGGACCTAAGGACAGCGTTAAAACTATATACCAATCTCCAAACTCTGCGTGTTCGCTAAAATTATGGAGAAAATCGTACACGTGCAACTTTCTTCTTCACTTAATCTAAGTTTCTCCGTACGCCAGCATGGCATCTTAAAAGATCGCTCAACCACATGCAATCTCGTGGTCTGTAGTGATTATCTTTCGGAGCATATGTCCAGGAGGTCTCAGGTTGACGTTATTTACACTGACTACAGCAAATGTTTTGATCGAATAGATCATGCACTTCTAATGCGAAAATTGCTAGGGATTGGTGTGAACTAGAGGGTAGCTTGTACAGATGGTTTGTATCATATATTGAAAATAGGGACTGTAGTCTTCAATGGGTATACCTCAAGACCGATGTACATTTCATCTGGGGTTCCCCAAGGATCCTTATTAGGACCTCTTTTATTGAATATTTTTGTAAACGACATCGCCTCTTGTTCCCTAAATTCAAAAATTTTATTGTACGCGGATGACATGAAAATTATGAGTCAAGTGTCAACCATTGAGGAGGCACATCTATTACAGGAGGATCTGGACCGGTTTCATGATTACTGCGACCACAATAGGTTGGATTTAAATATTTCCAAATGTGTGTACATTTACTCATAAGCTAAACCCAATTCGGTATGACTACAAACTATCGAATACCTCAATTGCCAGAGACAATGTCATCAAGGATATTGGGATAATTTTTGACTCAAAGCTTTGGTTTTGATGTACACCATGATAATTTAGCCAACAAGGCTTCTAAAGCGTCGGGTTTTATTTTTAGGGTCTGTTCTGAGTTTAAGAATGTCAATACCATGAAAATTTGATATTGTGCTTTTGTCCGTAGCCATCTCGAATATGTTTTTCCAAATTACAAAGTTTATATCCATTGCCTTGAAAGTATCTATGCAAACGCGATTTTTAAGGTACACTCAATATCGTTTAAATACATATCTTCCTAACTAAACTAGTCGGTGCAAGAAATTTCATATTCTTCCTTTACACGATCGAAGGCCACTCCAGGTATTTATAAAAGTAGAGCAAGACTATACAAGTTATACGGTTTGAAAAAATACAGATTTGACACTCCTTTCTTAGAATATATTAGAAATTATTCAAAATTATTTAAAAGAATCTGTGCTTTTGCTAAATCTAAATTTTTAAGCGAAACTATAAAAAAATCTCAATAACAGTGAAACGGGTAAATCGGTTAAACAAGAAAAACAATTAGAGATTATGGTCAACAACAAATTAGTTTATAAAGCTGCTGACGTAGCTGAGGCATTTAATGATTTTTTTGAAAACATACCTATAACTACGACTCACTCTTTAAATTCATCCCCGTCTAAAGCTGAAAACCTCTTGCATAGCAGTGTGCCCAAATGTAGTCGTTTATTTAGTTTCAAACATGTAACGCCTCGTGATGTAGTTAATATTTTTATTACGCTTAAGCCTAAAAACACTGGTGATTACTGGGGCATCTCCATTAAACTTTTAAGTAATATAATCGATATCGTAGCCTCTAGCTATTACTTTTAATAAATGTGTTGATTTAGGATATTTTCCTGACCTCATGAAGAGTAGTAAAGTCATACCTTTATTTAAATCAGGCAACA
This sequence comes from Polymixis flavicincta, assembly GCA_949987655.1. Taxonomy (NCBI): domain Eukaryota; kingdom Metazoa; phylum Arthropoda; class Insecta; order Lepidoptera; family Noctuidae; genus Polymixis; species Polymixis flavicincta. Next base: position 21,427,870 of record OX465188.1, on the reverse strand, counting down.
AAATTAACGTTGGCAATTTCAGGCCTATTTCTATTTTACCGGCTTTTAGTAAAATATTTGAAAAGCTGATACTAAAACAGTTGCTAAGACATTATAATTTAAATAAACTCCTTCACGATGAACAATATGGCTTTACAAAAGGTCGTTCGACTACCGATGCAGGTGTTGCTCTGCTGAAACACATTTTTGACGCATGGGAGAACTCGCAAAATGCTATTGGAGTTTTCTGTGATCTCTAAAAAGCCTTTGATTGCGTGCACCATGACACGCTTTTGCGTATACTACGTCATTACGGTGTTCAAAACAAAGCACTCAACGTATTAAGTTCTCATTTGCAAAATAGGCATCAATGTGTTAATGGTGTAAAATCCTCCGGGCTACCAGTTAAGTTAGGTGTACCTCAAGGCTAATACTGGGTCCATTCTTGTTCTTAGTATATATCAATGACTTACCATTCTATTTAAAGGGTATCTGTGACATCGTACTGTTTGCCGATGATACCTCTCTTATCTTTAAAGTAGATAGGAATAGACAACATTTTGACGACGTAAACAGTGCACTCGCAATGGTTACGGATTGGTTTACCACAAATAATCTAGTTCTCAATGCCAAGAAAACTAAATGTATAAAGTTCGCCTTATCGAATGTTAGGAATCTAGGACCGAATATCGTCGTAGATAATGAGGTACTTGAAACTGTAGACTCGGCAGTTTTTCTGGGCATAACAGTAGATGCCAAACTTCAGTGGGGTTCACATATATCAAGCCTAGCGGGAAGGCTCAGTTCGGCTGCCTACGCCGTCAGGAAAGTAAGACAATACACTGACGTTGACACAGCGCGGTTAGTCTATTTTAGTTATTTTCATAGCATTATGTCCTATGGCATTCTGCTGTGGGGCAAAGCCGCAGATATTCAAAATATTTTTGTTCTTCGAAAGCGAGCTGTTCGAGCAATTTATCAACTAGGTGCTAGAGTTTATCTTAAAGATTTTTTTAAAGATATTGGTATACTCACCGTGGCATCGCAATTCATCTTGGCCAACATCTTATATATAAGGCAAAACATACACTTGTACACTAAAAACAGTGATTTTCATAATATTAATACTAGAAATAAGGACAAACCTCGTGCTCCCTTTCACCGGCTTCATAAGGTTCATAACTCATTTATTGGTCTTGGTATAACCTTTTATAACAAGCTCTTGCTTTCCTATAAAATATAATGAACGGGTCTTCTGACGTCCTTGAGTGAGCTGGTGGCTAAGATTGGACTTTGTGCACCATCTGTGTTTCTCCGTAGACCTCATCTCCTTCATGTTCCTATTGAGAAACCTAACTATATACACAGATATTTTGAGAGCATGTCGAAAGTTCAATATGGAATGTTTAGCAGGGACTTTGAGCTCGACTTATTCTCAAACAGTGTCCAGAAAAAAAAAATTGTTAAATAACTTTCTCTTTGAAGTCTAACGTTGTTGTATAATTTATTTTATTTTTACCCGACTGCGCCAGAAGGAGGGTTATGTTTTTCGAGAGTATGTATGTAAGTATGTATGTATGTATGTATATTTCTTTGGCACGCTCTGTAGCCTAAACGGCTTGATCGATTTCAGCTTGAGAGGTGCCATTCGATTTGTCTTAATTGTGAGAGTGACACTGGGTATACCAAAATTGCAAAAAATGAAAAAATGGCCGATTTTTGTCGCCACATTATGTTTCCGAAAAAAAAAATGACTTTCTTCTACATGTTGCTTCTGACTACTCGACTGTATTAGCTGAAAGTTTTCTTAAAATTAATGAAATAAAATAAAATTGAGTGTTCGTGGTACGAAAACGATCCATTCTTTTCCGAATAACTTGCTCGGATGGACGATTATGTTGGCCGTAAATGGATGTAGGGCACGGTAAGTTTGGCGAACTGAACCATGGTTTTCAAAATAAATCAGCACAATTTGCAAGCGTTGTTGTGAAGAAAGATAGACTTACTGCAGAACAACGCTTACAAATTGTGCAAATTTATTTTTGTCAATATGAAACCTACTGTGCTATTTTTACAAAATAAGTTTTACTTAAAAAAATGTACTAACTGTCTTCGGATAATTTCAAAATCACATTACTATGAGCTCATAATATGATTTCTCTTTATAATCCTTCGCAAACAATACACAATTGCGTTTCCACAAAGAACGCCTTGAACAACAGCAGAGTCATAACAGTGGCATGGCTTCTACTCGAGTGACAATGGGTACGTGAGCTACCCAAAACATGTTATCAACGAGTGATCATAGACACGAGTAGTACCCAATATTTTTTTTTTGCTAAACGGCGTAAATCACACCCCTACCCACTTGGAAATTAATTCTTATGTCTTTTACACTAATAGTTATTTCTCCTTGTCAGCTTTTCCACCTTCTTCTCTATAAAATAAGCAAAATTTTAAGATACGACAACACTACAAACATTCGCTCAAATTTGAACGAAAAAATATTTTTCGAACTGTCAGTTATTCGCGAACGTCAGTGTCGAGACGTTGCATTTGGCGCGCAATATTATCTATTAAGATTATTGTTTTTCTAACAAGATCAGTGAGAATTTTGTTTGTTTGTGCTTATCAATTATTCCCGGCTATAATTTGTGAAGAATTCAAGTCGGGTACGTAATTTAGTACGTAATATCAGTGATATTCCGCAACCGGTCGCAACCGGTTTGGTGCGAAGAATGCTAGTTGAAAATGTTTTTTTTGTATTTTTGTTAATTATACTACCACAATTTTTACAAATACATAAGTTGAAGCATTAAATAAGCTTACGATAGGTACCGCTATTTTAAATCCACGTATCAGATTGACTTAAAAAAAAAATCTCGGTACAAAATTTCGAAACTTGGGGGGCCGGTAAATAATAAAAAATATTGTTACATAATGTACTAACGAAATGTGGTTTTATTTGTTTATTTTGTTAAGAATATACACACCATTCATTTAAAACCATAAAACATATAGGTCATCGCTTGTTTTTTCTGTTATAGCTATTTATTTGAAATCTAAGACAAAAAGTCTCTTAGCTCATATTTCAACCAATTGTATACAATAATACCATCTATTCAAACGAAACAAACACGTGTCGAGAGGGCCATTCATAAGCTAAACAATTAAAAACTTAAAAAAAAAACCGCCGAAAAACCGAAAAGTAAAAAATAATAAACCTGTTTTGTTCAACCCCAATAACTAAGTTCGGAAGTCGGTGACTTTGGATATGTATTTAATTATATGTCAGTGTAGCCACAAAAAAAATATAAAATAAAAACTTAAAAAAAAAAAAAATTAAACCGCCGAAAAACCGAAAAGTAAAAAATAATAAACCTGCTTTGTCCAACCCCAATAACTAAATTCGGAAGGCGGTGCCATATAATTAAATACATATCCAAAGTCACCGACTTCCGAACTTAGTTATTGGGGTTGCCCTTTCCGATCAAAAAAGAATTATCAAAATCGGACTATTCTGGAAAAAGTGATGTGTGGTCATACATAAAAAAAAAAATACGCTTCGAATTGAGTAACCTCCTCCGTTTTTTTCGTCGGTTATAAAACCCCACACTTTAAACAAACCATTTAGTAACACCGTCATAAATCACGATTGTTTACGACTTTACGATAAGAAAAGACCACCAGCGGCGCGGCACGCGCGATGACGTAATCGAGTACTCGCGTTAGGTTTATTGTTTACGTAATATAAATCGCTCAACCGGCCATAATCAAATTTTCTTCCCCCTAGAAATGTAAAAAATAAATTATTGAGATTAGGAACAGAGACACTTCGTGAATAAAGATTTGAGTATGGATGTGGATGGCTTTAAAGCAATAGCAGGGGAAGACCGAGAAACGATAGATGTGTTAAAGATGATAATTATGGCCACAATAGATTTTATAACTGAGATAATGGCTGATAGACATGAAGACGCCACTCATAATTAAATTGAAAAAATTAAACTGATAAACTGAATAAAAAAGTTAAAAATGCTGACAAATACTTACAAAATGCGTTTTCAACCATACAATAAGAATTTCAGCGTAAAAAAGAGATTGTATTAACGTTGTAACATAGTGAAAAACAATCTGTCACAGAAAATAATCTTGTAATATTCTTGAAAAAAAGAGGTTTTTGATAATGGGATAAGCGGATGAAACCACATCATTTTGAAATTGGCTCTGAATTAAAAGGTACTATTTACCACAAGTCTAGAAGATTTCTTATTAGATCCTAAGCTTCATTAACATACGCTAACACGTTTTTCATTTCTTCCAATGCTGTTTCACTGTCCTCTGTTATTTCATCATCATTAACTTTGCCAAAATGTGTATTTACTACAATCGTGTTCCAGAATCCAGTTTGGTAACTCAACTCAACTCAAGATGATATTGATTATCTTAACAGCCCGACACACGGGTACAAACTTTAATAGGTTTGTACGGGCTACCGGATTTTTAAACAGACTCTCCCTCGGGCCCAACCGTAGCCTACTGTTTGGGACGAGTAATCCCAACGATCCCAAGATTTGCGGGTTGTTTAGCATCCCGCGAAACACCATAAAGACATACTTTACTAGAACAAGATTGCGTCTTACTTCCAACCAATCCAATCACAACGAGAGTTGGGTACATAAGCGGGTAAAACGGGTAGACGCCAAATTGTCTCATGTATAGGTACCGTGCAAACTTGTTCTGCAACTTTTCCACCATCTGAGAATATTTAGTTTCATGAGGATTCCAGACGATGGCACTAGTTTCCAAGTTGCTTCGCACCAATGCTTTATACAGTGATTTCACTGCTGCCATGTTAGTGAAGTCCCGCGTTTCTCGCATAACAAAGCCAAGGTTTTGGAAGGCCTTTTTACACACCTGCACGATATGAGCTCGAAATGATAAATCCTCCGAAAAGGTAACCCCCAAGATCTCGCACCGATCCCATCCGCAGTATGACCTGACCGCCCATGGTATAATTGTGACGTCTGGGTATCACGGCCCGCGTGAAGGACATTAAATTACACTTCGTCACATTGAAGTGTAATTTGTTCTTTACACTCCACGCTACTACCCGATCGATGTCACGCTGAAACTTTCACAGTGCGACTCGTTGGTTATTTGCATGAACAACTTCAGATCTTCAGCGAATAATAGGCAGCCAGCGTCTTTTGTGACCTCCGGGAGATCATTGACCATGAAAATGAATTCCAAGGGTCCTAAATTCATCCCCGAACGAATTTAGGACATACAACACTCTGCAGAGTTGTAGCCTGCTTATTCCACCATTTGCTTGCGGTTGCCCACGTAACTGACAAAGAACTATAAAAGGGCTGGGGTAAAACCAGCCCTCGCGAATGTACTTAGAATATCACTGTCCACACTATCCAATGCCTTACTGAAGTCAAAGTAAGCGACGTCCAGTTGTGCACCTGTCTAAGAGTCCAGTACTGTGGCTGCCTGGTTTAAGAAACACATTAAATTCGAATTCGTGCTGCAAACATGTTAACACTAATCATGATTTGCAACTAATTCCACGTCTAAGAGTCCAGATATTGATCCAAAAATACATCTCATGGCAGACCAATGCTCGTTGTATGCGATTTTGAAAAGCACTAAAGCTATACAGTTGGATAGAATAAAAATAATTGATACCCATTTAAAAATCTTCAGTTTTCGCATAATTTGTTGGTTGCTACAAAGGCTTTTGTTAATCTCATACGAAATTGATAGCAAACGCACACTTTTACCACTACAATATAAATTAATGATAAACACAGCTGTAAAATTGAATGCATATTCCAAATTTAATAAACAAAATAGTAGGACAACTTGAATGTCAGACCAAAATTGGTGTATTTTATAATTAAGCAATAAAAACAAAGCATCAGACAGTTAATGAGTATAGCACACATAATTGTTAGAAACTCTTTCTTCGATATTCGGATTTCCGGAATCGATTAATCATTTGTTAGATATTAAAGATCAATCATAGACATTTATTATGTTTAAATTATTATCTGTATTTAAATTTAAATACTGTTTACATTATTAATAAAATTAAGTGTAATCGCACGCACTACTTCCAATTGTACCACCACGTTTTATTATAAATGTCAACCTAGGCTGTTTCCGGTAAAAATAACACGTGGTGGGAAGTAGTGCGCACGATCGTTGGTCAGTCTACGTCGAATAGTCGAAGTGTACACAAGTGTAAAGTGATTTTGTAGAGAACTTAATAAATATTGTGAGTGATATCCTGACGAATTGTTTTAATTTCCCTGCACTTTCATATAATGTTTTTGCTTGTTACAATTTCCACCCAATTATCTATCTATACAACGTGTTGATTTGCATCCTCGTCAAATTTCAGGAGGCTGTTATGAAAGATATAAATAATTAAATAAAATTAAGATTCTTGCTCACTAATGAATACATACTTGTTTTTTTCGTTATTAAAATTTAAAAGTATTTCCTAAAACACCTCTTTCAAACACGTTGTATATATAAAAGGAGAAACTGACTGACTGAGCACTGAGAAGGGATTTTTGGAAATTCGACCTTTAAGGGGGTGAAAAGGTGGGATTTTGTTTATATGAAAAATCTTATTCCTTGAGTTAATAAGCTTGAAACTTGGCACAAATACTTATCCAAGTAAATTATAAAGTTGGTTATTTATTGTTTTTATAAACTACCCCCTGAAGGGGGATTGGAAGGTTTCAAAGTTTGTATGGAAATTTTTCAACGCACTGTCTGATTAACTCGAAACACAGTATTTATACCTAAAAAAATGAAGAGTAACGTGTATCAGGGTTTTTCGAAAATCTACCCCTAAAGGGGTTAAAAAGGGTAGTTAATTTTACAAGGGATGATTTTACTGCGTGTATTGATTAACTCGAAAATTTATAGAAAAAACCTTTATGTCAAATAATGTAAAACAAACAAAAGACTTTTCCGACTTCCACGCGGGCGAAGCTGCGGGCGGAAGCTATTATGGATATAATATTTCCGCACACACAAGATAGTATTCTAGTAGTAAAAAAATTAAATTAAAAATTTAAAAAACCCCCGACCCAAACAAAACCTCTAAAAAGTAAAAAATAATATTTATGGGCCTTTTAATTTGAACGTAATATTTTGATCAGGGCATTGTCAAGTCGGGGGACGGTCAATGAAAACGCCAAACAGAGGCCTAGCCGTTATGTCAATAGTGGTTGTTATGCCAACCAATATGAACGATGTTTGTAGATTAATATCCTGTTAGAGCAATTTTAAAAGTACCAATAAGGTAGCTCAGGTACAATTTTTTACACCTAAATCAAATAGAAATGGCTTTAGTACCACACTCCACCTGCGCGTACTACATACATACTGCGCACATGATTAACCATCAAAAAATGTCATGTCAAGAAGGTTACCGAGACTCACATAACGCTTTCACTGTTAAAAACTATGTATCAAACGTAAGGTTTAAGTAGTGGGTGTAGGTTTGATTGATAGTTTTTGAGCCTTATAAGGTAAGCCATACAAGCCTGTACTCTACAAACCTTACACCCTATCACAATGTATGGCTTGGCGTTCCATTGAACTATTTAACATGGCTATTTTACATATATTGTACACAAAGGTTGTCAAACTGCAAATATTCCTGTGATAAAGTTATCTGCTGATAAAAATCGGCCCACATTGTAAATTTATCGCTTTCCTTGTTCTCTGTTGTGAAATCTTAGAACATCGTCAACCTATAGCAATAAACCCCGTTCCCTTCGTAACGGACTAGCTGTTTCTATGGTAACCGTCACTACGACATTGTTGATGAGTTGATTAATGGTATTCACATTTATTTAAACCGGGCCGTCAGAGAAAGATCGATCGATATCCAGGCTAGAAAAGGATGTTTCACTAAACATACCAATACAATATATCAAACGACTATATACCAACAGAATCAACAGAATGCCAATACGAAATTGTGTGTAGCAAACAGTCACAGAAGCTAGCACTCCCTTTCTTCTTTTCCAAATAGCTATACCAAATAACGTTAAGTCTTTGCATGGTCCAATTTTTGTAATTTATATTTTACGACATCCAAGTAGATAGTAAATACTAAATCCTAACTTAATATTATGAACGCAAAAGTGAGTTTGTTTGTTACTCTTTTACGCAGAAATGGCTTTTTTTTTAGTTTTTTTGAGGCCAGAGAGAGCTAGCGACCAGCGAGACCGTGTCAGACTTAAACCCACCCGTGTTCCTTCAGTTGCTTGTGCATCAAGGGTCACATTATCTCTTTCGAACAACCCGCGCCCCCGACAGGCATCGGCCCTTGCGGACCCCACCAATTGGTGCTGACATCTCTTTGAGGCGCGCTTGGAACACAACGCGCCATCGGCCCAGCCCGCGCCTACGGTGACTGGGAATCGGCCCGGGATTCCCGACGCCCAGAGCGTCTCCTGCAGCGTTTAGGGCCGTGAGGATGCATAGCATGCCTCTTCCTCGCGTGCGCTTGAGGTGGTGGCTTCCCATGCGCTGTCGCTCCGTACCATAGCCTGGACCAGAACCGGACGCGAGAGATCGCCGCCGCTGATTGCCTCCACGAGGACACGGCGGTGCCCCGCCCAAGCCAGACAGACCCCCACCATATGCTCAACCGTGTCCTCTGAGCGATCTACGTAGTGGAAACAGCTGGGCGTTTCCTCCCGCCTTATCCGAACAAAACCTCCCGAAACAACTGTGTCCGGTGAGGACCTGTGTCAGACGGAAAGTGCGGATGCCATGGTGCCTCTCAAGCCACTCCTCAAAGAAGGGACTTACCGCCGCAATTGTGGCGTGCCCAACGCCTAAACGGTTGAATGAGATTTTTATGAGATTTTAGCACATGTGGAAGTCACAATAAAAACTACATACATTTCTTCAATATAAGAATGTTATTGCAATTGTCTATCATATAATAATAACTTCATGAAACTCTTCTAACTAAAATTATGTTTTTTCTCCTTTAATAATAGTAATAATCCCTTTAATCTGGCAGCACCGTGTCAACAGAACGTGACGTTTTTCAATTTTTTACATTTCAATCAATGATTTTATACCTTTTTACACTTATAATATCATTGATTTCAATAGTGAAAATTATTTTGACCCAATTTTAGTTTGAACCGTTTTTAGTTTGAAATCAAACTTGAATCATACATAATTATCACAGAATAATCGAAAAGAGAGCACAAATAATAATGGAATAAACCTAATCAAAAACTGTAGAATTGGTGGTGACATGACAGATGTCACCTGCGACCAACAATCATTCCAACAATTAATAAAATTGAGAATACGAAGAAATGTTAACGAGATTAGCAGCTCGCCGAGCACACGCACCACCCCCGGACTCGTCGCTCAGCACCGCCTCGCTGCCGCCGGTACCCAGCTCCACTGCGGGCGCTGTGATGACACTGGCCGTGGCAGTTGCGTCGAGCTCGAACGATGAATATTTTTCCCCACCGACGTCGCCAACACCTGTACGTCGGCAGGGGAGAGGCCGGCCACCGAAGAGCTTGGGACTTAGGAGCCATCCGGCCCCGAGCAGGGTCCCCGCTGCCGGTGGTTGTGTGCAGCGCATGAGATGGTCTCAGTCCATGAACGAGAACGTCATGCGCGCATATTACGGGTCTACAGAGGGGGGAACTAACCTCACTGCATACCGCGAAAGCATGCTGTCTCTGTTCCAGGTACTGGAATTAACCATCAACGTTTCGGCCCAACGACTATTGGATCAGGTGCGGGTCATCCAACGCAATGACAGGCTGGACGATACCGCACTTGATAGGCTGCGCTCAGAAGTGCTGAGCAACCATATCGTCTCGACTCCGACACAGAGCGCGGGGCATGCGTCAACTATTGATACAATCTCGCCGCGGTCCCATCATGTTGAAGAAGATGATAGGGTTGCCACAGTGAGTAGCCAGCACAACGCTCGACCGAGGAGCGCACTGGAGGTTGCGTTTCGCGAGTATCGATCCACTCCGACCGAACTTAGCATCTGGTCGGTGCCCGTCTGTCACACTGAAGCTGGTTGGATGCAGGATGTCAGGCAAGTGTGTGAAACTATACCAGAAATGGAACCTTGTTCAATTACGCCACTAGACGTAGCCAGCGCAGTCCGTCCGTTACCGAATTGGAAGTCCCGGGACCGGACGGACTGCATAACTGTTGTGTACGGTCTCATCGCCGCACATTTTTCTGCTAACTCAGTAACCTAATTTAGGCTAACGATGCACGTCATAATTTAGCATTATAAAATAAGTTGACCAACGAATCTAAATATAGTGTACTTAAAACTGTGTAGCTATCAATAACTGAGAGAAATAATCGCCTTCCGCTGTACTTTTGTTACTTACTCTTAACTTAAATAAACTTAACTATATAGTGCAACTTAGTGGAACGTGTTTCTCTGTCTAACTTTAACTTAAAAACCTTTACTACAAATCTGTGATCAAACAAGGAAACAACTGAAAAGTAAGATGTGGTCTACCGCTCATCATCAACATTCAGCACCCAAAATAGAGATCTCAGATTTTTCAGGACACTACAGCAAATGGATATCTTTCAAAGATCTGTTCCTGGAAACTATACACAAGAACCCGACATTGAATAGACCAGGCTGAAAGGTTAAGCGGAAAGACTGGTGCAACACTTGAACATCAGCGCGGACAACTACACTTCGTGTTGGGATATACTGAATCAACGGTACGACAACCGTCGACTACAGTTCTCGTCATACATGAACGCTATGCTGCAGTTGCCTGTGATACAGAAACCAGACGCTTACAACTTGAAGAAGCTGCATGACGTAACAACAGAATGTCTAAACGGTTTATCAAACATTGGTTTTGATATAACTAGTTGGGATCCTATGATTGTCCATCTAATGGCACAAAAACTAGACTGTGGGAGCTATAATGAATCCATAAAGAACTTGCACGACAACAGAGAAGTGCCAACACTGCAGGAATTTTTAATGTATTTAGAAAACCAGTTTACGGCATTTGAAACCATGAAGCCTTCAAAAAAGGACACACAGAGTTCAGAGAAGTCAGCTGGAACTGAAAAACATGTGCCTCGAAAAACCTTCGATCATAAGAAATGGCTACCAAAAACTTACCACACTTCATACGGGCAGTGCCCACTTTGCAAAAACAATCATGTTTTAATGCGATGTCAGTAGTTTATTGACATGGAAACAAAGCAACGAAACAGCACAGTTGTAAAATTGTGTTTATGCAAAACCTGTTTGTTTAGTCACGAAAACCATACTTGCAACTCTACGAAAACTTGTAAGGAATGTAATATGAAGCACCATACGCTCTTACATTACAACAATTCCAACAAAAATGCACCTTCGACGAGCAGTGAAAACCAACGCTCAGGTCAACGACCATCGAGGGAAACTGAAACGTCGAGTTCAAATCATCTATCAGCCAGTGAGATGGAAGTTTTACTGACTACCGTTCAAGTTAAGGTCAAATCGATAGATCGCGCTCGTAGATCAGGGCTCAAAAGTTAACTTATTAACTGAAAACGCAGCACAACTCCTAAGGCTGCCAAGAAACAAATTAACTGCGAAGATATCTGGAGTTGGAACTGTATCAGGCGACTGTAAAGGACGCCTTAAACTAACATACAAATATTCCGAATATACTTTTAATACAGAAGCATTGATTATGAAGAAACTGATCAATAAATTATCGAACAACACATTTGAACGAACAGATTGGCCGCATCTGCAAAACTTAAAACTAGCGGATACTGATTTTAACATTTCAAGGTCTATTGCTAGGTGTATACGCTGAAATAATACAAGATGGAATACTAAAAGGCACACCAAAGTCACCCGTTGCGCAACAGACACAGCTGGGATGGATTTTGTGTGGGAAACTAGAAACTTTTAACTGTTATGTCACCCTACTAGACTTGGCTAAAATAACGAAATTTTGGGAGTGTGAAGACGTCACTAGAAGAAACACTGACCGATCTCAAGAGGATCAATGTGAAACTTACTACAAGGAAACTACTCACCGTGGTTCAGATGGAAGATACATTGTGAAGATGCCCTTATGTCTGGATCACGAAAATAAAATCGGAACATCGAAAACAAGCGCAGTATCATAATTGCTACAACTAGAAAAAAGGTTTCAAAGAATTGGCCGACTTGAAATGTTATACATAGATTTCCTTAGGGAATACCTCAAGTTAGGCCATATGAAACCAGCAAAACCTAGGACATTTTTAACTACTGAATGTTTCTTACCACATCACGGAGTACTTCGTGAAGAATCTACTACCATGAAACTCAGAGTTGTCTTCAATGCATCTCAGAAAACTAAAACGGGATACAGCCTGAACGGCCTTCAAGAAAAAGGCCCCAAACTACAAAAAGATATCCAAGAACTTATTATAAAATGGAGAACTTACAAGTATGCCTTTACAGCTGACATCGAGAAAATGTACCGATGTATCTGGCTGTCTGAGGAACAACAACAGTTGCAGAAAATTATTCGGCGAACTACACCGTCAAAGAAGCTGCAAGAGTACCAACTTTGCACCGTCAATTATGGAACTAAGTGTGCACCGTGGCTGGCAATGAGAACCATCAAACAACTTGCATACGATGATGGCCACAAATACCCCACGGCAGCCAAGGTACTGCTGAACGAAGCATACGTCGATGACGTCATAAGCGGCCACACCTCACTGGAAGCGGCCCAGGAACTCCAGACATCACTTCTGGGATGAACTTACGCAAGTGATCCAACAATGATCCAGCATTATTAAAGAACTTAAATGACGATCAGATTTCACGTAGAATCACTTTTGACTTCAAGCAGGAGGAATCCATGAAAACCCTAGGACTAGGTTGGAATCCGCAAGCTGACACATTTGGGTTCAACTGGAAATACGAAGAAAAATTTTGACCGGAAATAACTAAAAGGCGGCTACTTTCAGAAATTTCACAACTTTATGATCCGCAGGGTTGGCTATCACCCATAACTATAGCGGCAAAAATTATATTTCAAGAAGTATGTGTCAACAAACTTGAGTGGGATGATCAGTTGCCGTCACATATAGCAGATAAATGGCTAAAACTGAGAGCTGACATACAATGTAAAACACATGAAAATCAAGCGCTGGATCGGTTCAACGAACCAAATGATCGAACTCCGGCCGCCTAAAAGTAAACACTTACTTCGATCTGCTGCGGAAAATAATTGTGAAATCCCGTTAATACTTATCTGGCGAAGCAAAAGTGCTTATTGTGGATAGTTCAAGTGTTGTGTCACGTTATCACAAGAATACAAATATAGTGAGAACCTAATAACACTGGAAAACAACATAAAAGTAGTGAACATATGTGGTTTGAGGTTAGCTGTCAAGCCTAAAAACTTTTTTCCCGACCATAAACAATACAAACCAACTGTGAAGTTAGCGGTAAGCCACAGCTGCTTTACCAACGTGGATAATTTATGTTCGGATACACGTTCACAAGATAATTCCCCCGCGCGACTCGGTATACTGTGAACGAAGCTTTGCTCCTCCAGTATCGATTCTAACTTTATTCTAAGTTGTAATTGGATGACCGTTTTTGAACCCGCGACACTGAGCGTCCGGATTGAGTGCTCGCCTACCGCGCCACGATAATTAGTCATCAAGCAGCGAAATTAGTAGCTACGTTGCGCGCGGTCAAGCGACCGGTTGACGTCATCCATAGCGCTACGCTCTAGTCGTGTAACGCCTGCGACTTTACTCACTGCAGCGCGTGGCACATCCTCGCTTCGACACATTTGCTACATTTACCGGCAGCTGACTATTACTTACCTACTTGCAACCTCTTTTTAACTCCGTTTGTTACCCTAAACTACCCAATGTCTACCCGCCGCACCCCCCCGTCAACCTCAAAACGAGATTCAAGACAATCTCCGAAAGAAGGCAAATCGCAAGCGGAAACGATATTCAAGGCAAATGAGACAGATAACATTACCATCCGAAGTAAGCGTCAATGTCTTGTAAACTCTCCAGACCACCCTGACAAGCTGTCGCCCTGCATGTGTAATGACCTTTAAGTCGAGCTTATGGAAATGTTAAACAGCTGGAAAAATGACCACGACCTGCGCCTAACCAACTGGAAAGTTGAACAGGATGCAATGTTGTCATCACTGGCCAAAGATGTGTCCGAACTTAAGCTTCAATGCTCGAAAATACAAAAAACAACACAAGAACTAGAGAACAGCATGACCTACATGAACAAGGATTACGAGGACATGAAAGGCAAACTGTCTGAGCTGGAGACTAAGAACACCGAAAAGGAAAAATCCATTTGTCATCTACAAAAACAAATACAGGAACTCAACCTTCAATACCGTCCAGCCACTATTGAACTCCGCAACGTCCCATCGAAAGAAAATGAAAAACCAGAAGACCTCGTTGCGATCGTGTCAGGAGTAGGGTAAGCTGTAGACGTAGATATTAACGAGTCGAGTCTTCGAGATATCTATCGTATACCTGGTAAACCGGGTACATTGCGATTACCTCCAATGCGGTAGGAAGTGACTGTATCAGCCGTAATATGTTGGTCCCTGTGCTGGATGTTATCCTTCCCGTCCTTTGTCACATTCTCAATTTTTCTGCGTCTAGTGGTGTCTTTCCATGCTCATGGAAAGACGCTCAAATAATTCCGTTACCTAAAAAGTCAAATCCCAAATCTTTTTCAGAATATCGTCCAATTTCCGTTTTACCATTCCTATCCAAAGTCCTTGAACGGTTGATTCACAATCAAATTAGCAGTTTCCTTACTAAAAATAATCTCCTCAACCCCTTCCAGCCTGGCTTCCGTCCTGGTCATAGCACCACCACAGCGCTTCTGAACATTACGGATGATATCAGGTCAGCGATGGAAAGTGGTAATCTTACAGTTTTAGCTTTACTTGATTTCAGTAATGCTTTTAATACTGTTGATTTTGATGTGTTGCTTGCGATTCTATGCTCTCTTAATATATCTCCATCGGTAGTTGACTGGTTTCGCAGTTATCTGTTTGGTCGCCGGCAACGTATTTGCCTTGGAGAGACCTTGTCTTCCTGGAGTAATACTTCTGCCGGTGTGCCTCAGGGTGGTGTTTTATCTCCTTTACTTTTCGCAGTTTTTATAAACTCCATCTCCGACAAACTAATTTCTTCCTACCATCTTTATGCAGATGATTTACAAATTTACTCGCGAGCTCCTCTGGGAAATCTTTCCGAGGCTATCTTAACGATTAATCGTGATCTGGCCCGTATATGCGACTGGAGCAAGAGATATGGGCTTATGGTTAACCCTATAAAGACGCAAGTTGTGGTGGTGGGCAGTTCAAGGACGGTCTCAAGGATTGACTGGACGATTCTTCCCCAAGTTTCTTTTGACAACTCAGTTGTTCCTTTCAGTGAGAAAGTTAAAAATTTGGGGATATTTTTTGATAAAAACTTCGCTTGGACTGCCCAGCTACAGGAAGTTAGCCGCAAGCTATTTGCATACGCCGCGTCATTAAAGAGATTGCGCAATTTTCTTCCGATTGCCAGCAAAATTGCGCTTGCACAATCACTTCTTCTACCCATCCTTGACTATGCTGATGCCAGCTATCTTGATCTTACCCAAGACCAACTCGACAAACTTGAGCGCCTTCAAAATTTTTGTATAAGGTTTATATTTGGCTTGCGCAAATATGACCATGTTTCCGAATTTCGAGTGAAGCTCAAGTGGTTACCAATTCGCCTTCGCCGGAATGCTCACATTCTTTCCATTTTGTATAATGTGCTTTTCTCCCCTTCCACCCCTCTCTATCTCAAAAATCGTTTTCAGTTTCTTTGTGACTCCCACACTAGATTCTTAAGGTCATCAGATAACTTGAAGCTTAAAATGCCTATGCATTCCACAACTTTCCTCGACCATTCCTTCACTGTCCAGGCCGCTCGTTTATGGAATGCATTGCCTATCGAAATCAAACGTGCTCAGTCTATAAATGTGTTTAAAAGACTCGTCAAGGATCATTACCTGTCGTTGTAATATAGTTCTCATACTTTACTGTAATTTTCGATGTAAAGTCTTCATTTATTTTCGTTCCTTATATATTTAGTATGTATGTATCTATTATATAGGATAGGATATGTTTATATCTATTTTAGTATATTGTATATTTATTAGTTGCGCCAACAACATCCCCATTTTAGATCCAGACCAATCGCTGTCCATGCCAAGGTTGCCTGGAAGAGATCGCGGAAAGCGATAAGGCCGCCCATTGTATATTTTGTAGTGTACCTTGTTTTTTTGTAATGTATTTTTTGTGGTGTACAATAAAGTATATATAAATATAAATAAATAAATAAATTGCGATCCATTGTGGCAGAGTTCACGACGGTCTCCCGTAGAAATGAATTTTTGTCCAATATAAGACAATTCAACAAAGCGCGATCACCTAACGATAAGCTAAACACTCAAACAATTGGGCTGCCAGCAGATAAATCACCCATTTATGCTGCCGAACACCTCACTCCATCTATGAGGAAACTTTTTTATGAATGTCGTCAATATGCTAAGACACATAAACTATCTTGTTGGAGTGTAAATGGTAAAATTCTCATGAAAATTCAGCCAGACGACAAACCAATTCAAATCACCTCTGAAAACTGCTTATCTGCGTTAAAAAAAAATAAGGAATGACTATTTTCTCTATTAGTTTCATCCTATGTAATAGTGTCTATTATGCATGTGCGGGCCTATTTCGGATGCGTAGCCTTTTTATTTTTCTTCAAGTTAAATTTATTCTTAAGTTTTATGTACGTTTTTATTTTTTTGCTTCATTGTTTTATGAATACTGTTGTAACACATAATCTTATTCTTAACACATACGACAGGGTTTTCACAATTTTTCGTATACTAACGTTGCACGACACATGTATCACTTCTACCCGTTGCATAGCTTGTTGCTTGTCCCAGTTTTTCACTAGCAAGCTTTATTCTACCAATGGCTAATATAAATAACATAAACACAGACATTGATAACATCACTATAGCTAATTCTCACATATGCTCACCAGAACGTTCTTCGAGTCTTGTTAGACACCCTCACCTGTACCTAAAATTAATTCACATTAATATCAGAAGCATTAATAAAAACTTCAATCAATTTATTACGATGCTAACTACGACTAAAATAGATTATGATGTCATTATCTTCACCGAGTGTTGGTTAAAAGTTACTGGGTCACTTCCGTCTCTTCAAGGTTATTCGTGTCATGCCAGCCAAAATAATCCTACCCAAAATGACGGTATCGTGATCTACACAAAGAGCACCATACAATGCTCCATCGTCGAACCCCCCTTTCAAGATGCCAATTGTTTGGTATGTTATAGAGGCAATATGGCTATAATTTGTGTTTATCGCTCCCCTTCTTTCTCGGATCTTGAAAATTTCTACAATAGTCTAGATACCTTAGTTCGATCTTTAAAACGGTTCAAAAACATAACACTAGTCGGGGACATGAACATCGATATTAAACCGAATAATCATGACCGTCACTCGCATGCCTACCTTACCCTCAGTGCCTCGCTGGGACTACTTCCAGCTCATGTGCACCCCACTAGATCAGGAAATTGTCTAGACCATATTTTACTAAAAACTAAAAATACGGCCAGTGTAATTATACTTGATACCTATATAACTGATCATCTTCCCATTATCTTGTGTCTTAAAAATAACCAAAAAACTTTAAAAACTCCAAACTCCCTCTCGTACCGTTTTAACTATTTAGCCATTAAAAGCGAACTAGACAGCACTGATTTCAGCCCTGTATTAAACGAATCTGATCCGAACCGGGCTGCCGACTTGTTCGTTGATATAATTAAACAAATTTCGTCTAGACATTCACAAACAGTAAAAGTATCTAACAAAACCCGAGTACTCAAACCATGGATGACAACAGGTCTTGTCCGTTGCATTCAAAACCGCGATAACCTTCACCAAAAATCGACCTCGTCGCCCGATAACGATATACTAAAAACCACTTATACGCGTTACCGTAATTTTCTGAATAATTTACTGAAAAAAATTAGGCGTGCACACGACAAGAACGAGTTGATAAAGGCTAAAAATAACATCAAAGCTACTTGGAAAGCAGTCAAAGCCATCACTAACTCAAGTTTTCAGCCCCAGTCACCCGATGGTCTTAGCCTGGGCTCTACTGATGTAAATTCGTCTATCAACCAAATAAATAGATTCTTTGTGAGTGTGGGCAAAAATCTAGCCTCAAATATTACGCCACCCAGTAATCCCCCCTTAAATAATACTACTCAACCGACTCCGTCAAATTCCCTCGTTATCATGCCGGTCGACGAATCACAGGTGTATGGAATAATTTGTAGTTTACGATCAGATTGTGCCACTGGTCACGATAACATCCCAATAAAAATACTTAAGCAATCCAACCCTATACTCACTTCACCTATAACACACATATGTAATCGTGCAATTGATACCGGTATTTTTCCTACAGTATTTAAGAAAGCCGTAGTCCATCCAATCTATAAAAGTGGGGACAGAAGCAATGCGTCTAATTATAGGCCGATTTCTGTTTTGAGTTCCTTGTCTAAAATCCTTGAAAAAATATTAAATACTTCCTTAACTTCATATCTCTCTAAATTTAAAATAATTGCCAATAATCAGTACGGATTTAGACAGGGAATCTCTACTGAAGACGCTGTCCAAGATCTTGTAAACAGCGTTGTCTCTAATTTAGATAAAAAGCAAAAATGCTATGGTGTTTTTCTAGACCTATGTAAAGCATTTGACTCGGTTTCTGTCCCCACACTGCTTCGGAAGATGGAAAACATTGGAATTCGTGGCCTCGCATTAAAAATGTTCACAGATTACTTGTCTGGAAGAACTCAGCGTGTAAAAATCAATTCCTTTGTCAGCGAAGATGAATGTATTAGTTTTGGGGTGCCGCAAGGAAGTATATTGGGACCTACCTTGTTTCTAATATATATAAATGATTTGTGCAAAATGTCTATCCCCAACTGTGATATATTCACCTACGCTGACGACACAGCGCTTATTGTCTACGATGTTGATTGGGACAGGGCCAAACATAGAACGGAATCCTCTCTCCGCCTTGTGATGGAGTGGCTTTCGGCTAATCTCTTAACTCTCAATATTGAGAAGACCAAGCTCATTCGTTTTTCCTTGCCGAATTCTATTCCTTTACCTACCATGTCCAGTCCAGCAGTAAAAGCCCATTCCTGTTCGGAGCATGATATCAGCTGCAGTTGTCTTACACTCTCCCTAGTTTCGAATATCAAATACCTAGGGGTGTACATTGATGAAAAACTAACCTGGCGCACCCACATCGAGGCATTATGTACACGTACAAGGAAGCTCATCTACATATTTAAGGAGTTGAGACATTCAGCTGACCCTGCAATTCTGTCATTGGTCTACCAGAGTCTCTGTGCATCAATAATCACCTACTGTATTACAGTATGGGGAGGCACTTACAAGAATCTTCTAATTCAAGTAGAACGTGCTCAAAGGGTGATTCTAAAGGTTATGCATTTTAAGCGTAGAGATTATCCAACCGCCCTGCTGTACTCTGAAACCCAAGTCCTTACTGTGCGACAACTCTTCATTTTGCGTGTAATCTTACGCCGCCACTCCATCCTACCTCTAGACTCAAACATTCTCCTAAGACGTCGAGGTCGTCCGGTCTGTGACTCCGTCCAATGTCGTTCCGCATTTGCTAGCCGTCATTACCCAGTCCTAAGCGCTCGTCTATATAATAGGGTACATCGGTTAATTGATATTTATACGTTGACCAAGTTTGAGCTTAAAGCAAAGCTAACTAATTGGTTGCAGAAGTTGTCTTACGATGATACAGAAGATATTCTAGCGATCACCTCATGAATACCCTTCGCAATACTGATACCTGTAATTACTGAGTCACTATAACCTGATTGAATTTAAGTTATCATATTCAACCTTTATGAGGAACTTTGGCTTCTGAGATACAAGTATCTTTTTACTTAGTTCAGGAGCCAGTTGTTCAACCTGATTTTGTCCACCACTTATACAATCATGTTTAGTGTATGACTATACTTATGTGTTTCTCTTTGTACAATAAAGTTTTTATTATTATTAAAAAAAAAAAAAAAAAAAAAAAAACTGTTTGGATTCTGCGATGCTAGTGAAAAGGCTTACTCCTGCGTAATTTACAGCTGCGTCAGAGATGAACATAACAAGCGAACAATAACATTACTTGCTGCTAAAATAAGAGTAGCACCGTTATCACAAATGATTACACTACTGAAATTTGAACTTTGCGGTGCTCTCTTACTATCGCGCAACTCATCGAAAAAATCAGAGAAGTTCTGAATGGTTTCGACGTAACAACGAGCGTATGGTGTGACTCATTCACCAAAGCGATCAGAATTGTAGCATGGATACAACGATTCATCGGAAACGCACGTAATAACACGAAACGCGACAGCGGATGCGGATGCGATGCGAATTAAACAATGCAAATGAACAAATAATAAAATATGTGCAGCAAACGGAAATTACGCAAGAATACAAACAACTTATGAAGAAAGAAACGATTTCAACGAAAAGTAAAATCTACAAACTTAAACCATACTTGGACAAAAACGACTTAATCCGAGTCGGGGGTCGACTGAAACATTCCAGTTTACGAATAAAGATCAAGAAGATTAAGAATCCAACCATTCTACCTAAGGAAGGATGACTTACAGTTGTTGATAATCAAGCTCACCTAACGACTTTACACGGAGGAGCCAGACTAACTTTAGCGTATATCCGACAGCGGTACTGGATCGTTGGCGGTAACAGAGCGGTGAAAGCTGAACTACGGCGCTGTGTGCGCTGCCATCGCTACAACCCATCGAAGTTGAACCAACTCATGGGAGAACTGCCACCACAACGAGTAACACCTTCGCGCCCGTTTACCCACACGGAAGTTGACTTCACAGGACACGTCGAAGTCAGACTCAACAAAGGAAGAGGGGTCCGAACTTCAAAGGGTTACATATGCATATTCGTATGCATGGTGACAAAGGCTGTGTACCTCGAACTTGCATCAGACTTAAGTACTGAAACTTTCATAGGAGCCTTCCAGAGAATGTGCTCCAGGCGTGGTACACCAAGTCACGTCTACTCGGACTGTAGTACTAATTTCATAGGTGCATCAAGGTTGCTCCAAAAAGAGTTTGAAGACTTCAAGCAAATCTTGTCACCAAACTTCTTCAATAACATCGCAGACATGGGAGTACAATGGCATTTCAATGCACCCGCTTGGCCGACCGCTGGTGGACTATGGGAAGCAGAGGTCAAGTCAATGAAATATCACCTTCGTCGGGTGCTAGGAGACCAAAAACTGACGTACGAGGAATTTACTACCCTGCTTGCGATAATAGAAGCGTGCATGAACTCCAGGCCGCTTTGCCAGCTCACTGAAGACCCTGAAGAATTTGATAACTACTTGACACCGAGTCACTTTCTAACGGGGGGACCAACAATGTCTTTACCACGCGCTGACGACACCGATGAAAACTTCATTGACCTACGCAGACGATGACAGCTAACTGAACATATGTACCAACAATTTTAGAAGAACTGGTCAAGCGACTATCTTACTCTACTACAAACGCGCAGCAAATGGAACAATCCCAAGAAAAACCTTAGCGAGGGGAACATCGTACTAGTCCGGGATAACAATTTGCCACCAGGAAAGTGGACCATGGGACGGATACTAGAACTTCACCCTGGAACAGACGGACACGTTCGAGTGACAACCCTGAAAACTCAAACTGGTGTCATTAAACGACCAGTAATAAAACTATCACCTCTGCCCATCGACACAACCTGCAACAAGATTTATGAAGAAGGTAAAACGGATTTTAAAAAGGCTGAGAAAACTGAAAAAAACTACCAAAACAATCTGGAGGAAAATGTCTTACGAACATTTTAATGTTTCTTTTCACTACGTTGATACTTGTGAATGGATCATAAATATGGTTCCCAACTAAGGTCAGGCTCTCAAATTACCAACCTGGAACCCGAGCAACCGATTTATTATGACACCATAGGCAAAATTGAACTAATTCACGATGAATGGACTTTGCCAACGTACTATAATTTAACAAACTACTGGCAAGGCGTTCACCATATTGAAAAATACATAAACGGTGTAAATGACCTTTTCCAGAAAATCCATCAAAGTTATTGCCAAGCTACGACGGATCAACTTTCCCACGAGATGGAACTACTTAACTTCTACAACACAATCCTGCTGACTCCGCACAAACATTTATTTACGCGCAAGAAGCGCGGCTTCATCGACGAAGTAGGCATGGTTGCAAACAGCTTATTCGGCATCTTAGACCAGAACTTTGCTGACAAATACCACAAGGACATTGAAGCCATACAACTTAAAGAAAACTATTTGCGTGAACTCGCAAAAAACCAAACATCGATCATGAAACTACAAAATGACGTTTTGAAGAAAAACGATGAAAATATCAAGCTTCAATGTAAGATGATAGAAGCCTTCATGGACGAAACTAAGACAAATCTGGGCAGCATTAAAACAGAAAAACAAATAATGATGGCCACAAGTTAAAAATGTGTTTTTGACAGATTGACACTGAGATCAGACTGTGAACGTTCTTAAAATTAGTAGAATTGCCCCTCAGATGTTGTCAAATTTTAACTCAAATGGGATTTTATATAGTCGACAGTTTGGCTTCACGAAAGGTAGGTCGACGACTGACGCAGGAGTAAAACTCATCAGTCACATTTTGGAATCCTGGGAGAATTCCCAGGACGCGCTTGGCATTTTCTGTGACCTCTCAAAAGCGTTTGACTGCGTAGACCACAATACACTGATCTGTAAATTACACTACTACGGAATTCTTGGACAAGCTGCTGATCTTGTACTTTCCTATTTATCAAACAGACAGCAAAAAGTAAACGTTACTGCGGCGACGTCCTCGGGGTCTCTAGTTAAGATGGGCGTGCCTATACGGTTCAATTCTTAGCCCTTTTATATTTCTAGTTTATGTTAATGACCTTCCTTACCTGATGGCTAAATTCTCGGATATAATTTTATTCGCTGATGACACTTCTCTTATTTTTAGAATAGATAGAAAAGATACGGATGTCTTACATGTCAACGATGGTCTAGCTGTTCTTTCGAAATGGTTTGCTACTAATAATCTTTTACTCAATGCGAACAAAACTAAATGTCTCAAATTCTCGTTAGCAAATGCACCCCGAGTAGGTCTAAACTTAAAACTTGATGGCAAAAAACTAGATGCTATTTCGGAAACTGTATTTTTGGGAATTACTTTAGATTCAAAATTGTAATGGGGTGCTCACATTAGATTAAGCTCTTTCAACTAGATTAAGCTCAGCTGCTTACGCAGTAAGAAAGATAAGGCAGTTGACTGATGTAGCCACAGCTAGGTTAATTTACTTTGTTTATTTTCACAGTATTATGTCATATGGCGTTCTGCTGTCGGGATCGGCAGCTGACGTAGATTCAATTTTCATTTTACAAAAGAGGGCAATCCGCGCAATCTATAAAATGGGGCCTCGCGAGTCTCTTAGAAACAAATTCAGCGAAATTGATATACTCGCTCTGCCTTCTCTTTATATCCTAGAAAATATCTTGTATGTTCGCAAAAACTTAGGCCTTTTCAAAAAACGATGCGTTTTCCATAATCTGAATACACGTGGTAAAGACGAAACTGTGAGTCCAAAATTTAGATTGACTAAAACTAGCAAGTCATTTCTAATAAACAGTATCCGCTTCTATAACAAGTTGCCAAAGTCAGTTACAGAACTTAGCGATAGAAAGTTTAAAACTCACATCAAACGTGTCCTTATCAAAAAAGCATAATAAGATATAAAACCTTTTTTCAAAAAATAACAAACGACTTCCAAAAAATACTACAAAGTGCAAAATAACTTTAATTTCGGAAGTCGGTGACTTTGGATGTATATTTTATTTTATTCGTCACCGCCTTCTGAAATTAAAGTTATTTTGCACTAGTGTTTTTTTGGAAGGCAGTTATTTTTTTGAAAAAAAGTTTTATTTTTCACTTTTTAGTTACCTACCCCACCACACCCATTCGAAATTTCATCATCCTTGGCGTCAAAACAATGCATATTTATGCGATAGCAACATTCACGGTTGATTTGCTGTAATTTTTTGAAGAGTTCTGTTGTCTGTCTCCGAAACGCATCATCAGATCTATATGAAATTTCAATGGGACCACTTCGGAGTAAACCGCTTTCGAACAAAAAAAAGAATTTTGCAAATCCGTCTAGATACCACGGAATTATGCCCGAACATACATAAAAAAAAAAAAAAATGTCGAATTGATAACCTCCTTCTTTTTGAAGTCGGTTAAAAAGACTACGTTGCATTAATTCCTTCTGCACATGTGGCTTCCATGGTATCTCATTAACAGCATAACTATGTGAAAGTCTATTAACTGCTCTCAAATACAATGTTCTTTTATAATTTTTATTTTTACAATGCTAACATATTTTCGTCATTATTTGACATTATACATCAATTTTAATATCGACTATTTTTAGTGATTATCATGGAAATCATGTTACTATGTTTAAATAGGTTCATTTTATTTATGTAGATTATTTTACATATTGTGAATGAACTACAGTCTGTAAGGCCTTTAACATTGTCCATGTTAAAGGCCTTACAGACTGTAGATTTGCAGACGATTTTCTATTCTGTTTTCATCTAAGTACCTGGTACTTATTGACAGGCCTGCACTGTCCTCCCATACATTTTATCTCTGTAATTTGAAAACATTGTTACAGCCAATTATTTTTAAAAGATTAACCGTGGAGTTTCTTGCCGGCTCTTCTCCATAGGGAACAACAATTTTTAACCGTGCACCTACATAGTTTCTGACGTTTCATAAGTGCCCATGCAGGTTTATATAAAACAAAATATTTTGATTTTGGTCAGTCTTCTTCAATATTTGTATGATATCTTGAACACTCTTTTCTGTTCCATCTCTGCGGCGAGACGGCATCTGGTCAAGTTTCCATAGTGACTGCAACAGTAAAAGTTTTCCGCTGCTGATCTCGTCCACACAATACCGGACATATCTGCAGGATGCTCACGTCGTCCATGTAGTCGACAGCATGGACTAGGAAAGCCAGCAACTCATTGACTATGAGTGGTATGGAACTCATAGCGTTTACGGGCAGCGGCTATGGCCACGCAATACAGGAATAAAATTCGTGCCGTGTTCAGTGGAAACGTGTCCGTGTTCGAGCGCGCATCGCACTGCGCTGAACAAAGTACCGTGTTTTAGAAAAAAAAACATTACATTACCTAATATTAGCCTTAACCATTTTTGCTTGGTAATGCCCAATTAACTAAATGATTGATGATAGGAGGAGATAGCTGTAGTTTTGCGATGAAACGCTCGCCTGTTATGATTTTATAGAAAACCATACTTACTTTGCAGCCGTCGAGTAGAAAGTTGTCTGTCACTGTCAGTTGTCAGTATGATTTTGACAGTTTGGGATAGAAAACTTTCTTCTACATAAAAAAAGGACCGAGACAAATATCGTTAGAAAAGAAAGATAAAATGAGAGATTGTAGAAGGATTTCTGACAGATTGTAGATGGATTTTTACAGTGCGATGTAAAATGGAGATACGAAATGTCACTTAGTATTGAGAGCTGTGTCTATTATTTGTAGAAATAGAAACGTCATGCTAATCCTGCAGTACAGGTGCGGTTGGATACTTCGGAAAAAATACCAAAAAGTCATGAAATTTTTAATAATTTCTATTTTACAGCAAATTACATTGCAGCAGAACGATCACATAATTAGTGCTAACTTTTGTGAAAGACATTGGTAACGTTGCATCTATGTAGAACAAGCCATATGCAGTCATTCTACAACACAATTTATTTGTCCGTATAACATTCTTGCAAAGATATTTTTGACTTTCTGTAAGGCAAAACGAAATCAGATAAAATACTGGTGAAGGAGGAGTTCGGACGGAGAGGATTTAGTGCGATTTGCAAAACTTGTTTTGGATATGATAAACTATGAAGTGTGCTTCATCGATTATACTGCCTCTTACACACTACGCAAGATATCTGACGTCACACAAGACTACTTATATCAATCTAAGCTCAGAATACAAAAATAACCAGAAGCCGTGAGAGCGCCTAATACTGAAGCCACAAAAACTGCTCTTAAATAGAGTTGTTTGACGCGCAGCCGATCAGTCACTCTGTGACTGTCGTATCGCGCGACGTGTTTTACCGGTGTTCAATTTACATAAATGATGTCGTCTTGTGTCGTTTCTACCTCTAAAAATTCAGCCGGGCTGAAAAAAAATAGTATGGGATCACATTTCATGTGCAAGTAGCGCATTCACTTATTGTCTTATTTAATTATTGAATAATTTGTTCAATTTGTAATTGTCATCGTGAACAATGGGTCCATCTTGTACGTCTTGCCAATTTTAGAGTTTTGATTTCCCTTCTTTTTATTACCTACTGAGGGCTTTTATTCACTGTAGTATGTATAAAACGACTTGAAAAAATTATGTTATCAAAGCAAACCGTATGTATTAATGCATGTATAGAAAAGGACAGTAAAATTTAGATTTTATTATTTTCGTACCCCCAATACTCTCAACATTTACCCCAAAAATGGGCAAATAATGTTTGAGCTAGCAATATTACGCGGGTGGGAAGTGAGGCGAGCGGGGGTCACTTGTTTTGTTTTTGGATACAGACACGGACTGCAGTTTGCAATATCAGTTGAACGCGGTTTTTGGTTCTTTCCGTATTCTGAGAATCTAAGTTTACCGCGAAATCTGGTCGGAGGAGTTGCTAATGTCTAGATGGCTAGCTGTCAAATAAACATTGTGCTCCCATTTTAAACTCTTTAAAATTGTTATTTGAACAGTATCTACTTTGTCATAAAAATAAACAATGCAGCACATTACGTGTGTGAAAGTGTTATCTTAAAATTATTCACTGTGAACAAAACTTTGGACAATACGTAGTTTGTGGTAAAAACAGTTTTGTGTGTGGTATTTATGACTATGTTATGAATATATACCGCCAAATATTTAGTTAACAAACGTGTAACAAACAAAATATAAACAATCACAACGAAAAAAGTAAAAACAAAAAATGGCAAAGTGAAAAAAATATACAAATCTATAAAATTACAACTGAAATCTTTAACGAAGTTTTTTAATTGGAAGCGCCTAGTGATCAACAATTTCGACCACATACGTATTAGTCGCAGTGGTGAGTGCGACTCGAGTTCGATTCCCGCAGACGGTATCACTTTTTGGATTGTTTGCCAATTAGGCCAATTAGTTAGAATTTATTGGACAAATCCGGAAATCATTAATCTGGTAGTTACCCACCAGAACCAACACACTTCAAGTTAGAGTATCCTCTCTTTTCAATGGGGATCTATTTCTTGCCTATTAGACAATATTCTTACTTGGACAGTGTATGTTCTTCATAAGCTGTAAACACGCCGTTTCTGCGTCGTCAACAGTGGCATAGAACTTTTCACAGTATATACTGTGCGTAAATATTAGAACAATGTTCTTTATTAGCCAACACAATAACACAGAAACGTGAAGCGTGGCCTGAAAATTAAAAATTACGATTTTGATAAAAATAATATATAATTATATGTAGGGGTAGCCGCAGTTACATACAGTAACAAAAAATCTGAATAAGAAATAAATTATTTAGTATTATGTGATTTCCAGCATTAAAAACTAAATTTAATTAAGTACTGCTTTAGTTCTTTTCGTGCTAACGAAGTACATATTATGATTAGAAAATTGTTTATATGAGTGTAGATGGGTATAACACGAGATGTGTACAAGATGATATGGCAAGAAGCAGTATATGCTGCGTTGATCCCGATTAATGAAAGTCGAAAGTTAAATCATCTATTTCAATAAGGAGTTTCGAAACTAAAGGCCCATAAAACTACATTCTTTTAGAAGAAAGGTTTCTATCGGAGAAGATTGGAATGATCCCAACGACATAATAATTTATAGTGATAAAAATCGAGTTTATGATTTCAGAACTAAATGTGACGTCTAAAGTATTTTAAAGGGATATGTACTTACTTGAAAATTCAGTTCTGTAGATTTTTTCAGCAAAGAGCATATTAAGTTGATATAATAGAGATAACGGTAAAATATGCCAAAAATGTGACTTAATACCTAGCAAAAAGAAAGTAGTGGTTAACTTGGTGACGATAAAGATATTCCATGCGAACAAGCACCAAAAATATCAGATAACGTATATTTATTTATTGTTTTTTTTTATGTAAGTGAGGGTTTATGTAAAATTTTCACGAACATACCAATACTTGAAAAATAATTTTGTACAAATTATAAACTTCCAAGATACTTTCGTATATCTCAAGTAATTTCAGACAGTGCTCATCGTTTATGTGTTCATGATTCATCATTAGAACTTCTTTAATCCAGTCTTCAAGGTATTTCCTTAACAGTACTATAATTCGGATGGCTATCAACAAATTAATTTCCACAGCGTAGAAAAGTATGCCACAAATATTATCAAGAATGAAGTCGACGACATTGGGGTAGTAACAAGTTAAATAATATATAGATTGCATACAAATATTAATGAAGATAAAAATAAGCATTGAAATCCAATTCCAGACGATAAAACTTAGGACACTTTTACTAAAATCAATGCTCTTGTGTACAGTTTGGATCTTTAAAATAAGTAAGACGTTGTTGTCCATATGCACTATGTCCAAAGTAAACATAATTGTATACCAGACCAAAAATACGATGAAGTAAACAACAGTGAACAGTGACAAGAAGTCGTTTTCTAAACTTGACATATTCTTATTTACATCTCTGACATCTACCATGACCATTCGATAAATACACGAAGAATTTAAAAATAACACACAGCAGAATGAAAGCATACGGCTTAGTTTACTATTTGGATAAATATAACTACATCGTACATCATATTTTGGATTAAATAACAGAATGAGTGCAAAGTTAAAAGAATGCACTATTTGATGAATATCTTTTTCCAGTCGATTGTTGAGTAACACTTTGAAAGAGTTCTCTGGATAGATTTTTTTATTTTTGACCATTTTTCTAACTTTCAACTTGACTTTGTTCATTGATGGATCACTAATGAGTCTGTAATACTATGACAATAAACAGAAAATAACGGCACCAAAATAAAATTGTGTTTAAATATTTACGAAATGATCGGATCAATAGTCTAGCTGAAGTAATTAATTGTTGTAATACATTAGTAAAATTGTTTAAGTCAAGATTAAAGTTATTAATTGTTGCATACATTCGTTTTTTTTTTTGTGTAAAAAATCCATATCTGGGTGTTTTGGAAATTTCAAAAACTAACTGTTGGCATTGATGAGCAGATTTTTTCCAGTTCAAATCGTGACAAAACAAATTGAAACATAAACTTCTTAGTGGAGACAACGATAAAGCCTCCACTTTCAAGTTTCCGACATTAATGTAACAATAACATTACGTTTCCTGTCAACTCTTGAGTATTTATACAGGATAAGTTTTGAACCAGTGCGCAAACTATAAACATGAATTCAGCGTATCATTCTAGACTCCACAGTGCAGAAATTTAGTATAAATATTGTTTAGTTTAGTATTTCAAGGCAGCAAGAGATTTTGATCAATGCCATGTACGCTGTAATTGTCATGTACATTATTCATTAACATTATTTCTAGCATAAGTTGAATGTATGTGATGTGGCCATGCTTTTTAAAAATAAATAAATAAAAGACTGTTTAAAATATATGCTATATAGATATTTAGATTTGGGCTGTATGTTCAAGTCATAACCATGCTTATTTAGTCTGCATTAAAATATTGAATTGACAACACACATTTTTATTACCTCATACAATCCACCATCTATTTTGAACCTTATAACAATCAGCGTAAGGAAAAGTCAGTATTTTTACAAGTATTTTACAGAAAATTAAATTGCAGTAGTAAGAAAACATAATTAGTGATAGCTTCGATCAATCTTATTGGCAGTGTAGCGTCTACATAGAACAGACCACATGCAGTCATCTTGCTGAACGATCGATTAGCCTGCATGACATTCTCGCAAAGTTGTTCTTGGCTCTCTGTAACAATATTAAATTTATGTTGGTTAAAAAAATGTACGAGTAGGCACTGGCAGTGTTGGGTCTTCCTATTTATTCAAATCAATCAGCATAAGGCCATTACAAAACTATTTTGGTTTGATAGTGAATAAACTTTACTGAGTTACAATATAAACGATTTAAACCATTACTGGCTAGACACCATGGTCATTTTCAACGAAGTCATGCAATAAAATTGTATATAGAATATTTATACATACTTGGACAGTTCCTGTTCTTCATAAGTTGTAAACAGGCTGACTGAGCTTCCTCAAAAGTTATATAGAACTTTTCAAAATTTATGCTGTACATAATTACAAGGACTAAATTTTTTATTACCCATGAAACCAAAATTGCTGTATGAATCCATATCTAAAAAGAAAACATATTATTATGAAATCATGATATGGAAAGTCTAGTTGTAGACAGGGAAAGCCACATACAGAATAAAACAAAAGCTACTCGTAATTCCAAGTTTCAAAACTTCTTGTAATATTTTATTTTTTTTACATCTTCACTCCTATGTAGTAGATCGTGAAAATAACAGAAATATTATTATATTGTAAAATATTTTATAAAAATAACATAAAAACAATAAAATGTGGTCCAAGCTTATCGAGAGCAGGCTACCAGTGGTTACAGCTCCAGATTCAGAAACGTCCTCACAATGCAAGCCGTATCGAGGAGTACAGCCTTCTGAATCAGGCCCTTGATGCACTAAGCGAGTAGACGGAGACGAGAGCCTTGAGAGATGTCGATCGAGGCTTTCGGCCATCAGCCCATTGGCTGATACGATAATCGGCACAATGCAGCCGAGTTCACATTCCACATGTCAACCACCTCGTGTGCTAAACCGAGATATTTAATTTGTTGTAGGTATATTTATTATAATAATGGTTAAGATCAAAATCAAATAAGGTCTACATTTTAGGTTTGAAAGTGGTGCCAGTGACAGAGTGAGCAAATGAATGATAAAGAAGTTGTTTGTCATGGTATAGGCATGTTATGATAAAGGGATAAAACGCAAGAGACAAAGAGAAACCTGTTATGATATACGACACCAGAACGTGCGTACTGACAGTCGGGCTGATTCACAAATTAATTAATGTCGGTAATTAAGGTCACTCAGCGCACTATGGGGTGGGCTATGCTCAATGTGTCTTTGAAGGATAAAATCAGAAATTAAATTATCCGGAAAAGAACCAGAGTTACCAACATAGTTTGCAGAGTAAGCAAACCGAAAGGATAGTGGGCTGGCCATATTTATCAAAAGACCGTTGAGTGGACCAGGCGATTCTTGGAGTAGAGACTGCATATCGGCAAGCACAGTTTGGGACGCCCCCCAGCTAGATGGACCAACGACCATAAAAAGGTGGCTGGGAAGACTGGATGCGAAGAGAGGAGGACAGAGTATTGTGACGCAGCCTAAGTCTAAACAAAAAAAAAAAATTATTATCAGTGTTATTAAATAGAGAGGAAAACTAACGAAATATTGATTAATTATGTGAAAGATGATACGAAAAAAACGGAAGTAAATGGCAAGGTAGCGGTTGTTAGCAGAAAATACATTAAATAAACAATTCACGCTAACTCCAATTAACATGGGGTAAGTGAAAGGAGTAAAAGACTACGTCAGTTTGAAAACGGATTATCAGAAAAATATTCTAAACTTACATTTACGTCTCCAAATTCTTGAAAAATTCTAAGCCTTGATATTGTTAACTCGACACACCATATGGCACGGTAGAATGTGCCAAATGTGTGATATAAAGCCTGTGAAAAACAAAACAACATACTGTTTTATTGCAGAGTATAACTTAGTACCAATAACAAGAATTGGAATCAGTGCCGCGAACTTGATTTTGCATTAAAATTAAAAAAAAGAAACAAAATGTATAACAACAGCGCCCTTTCCAATGTCATTAAAGTGCCTAACGATCATTAAAAGACTGTTAACGATTAGAGATGACATATCAAATTGCTAATACAAAATTGAAGAACAACAGCCTCAAATTCTAGTAAAGAAGATTAAATATTCCAAGTGACTTTTCTTGTAGACATTATTTATTTATTATAAGCACACCAACAGCACTGTCACTTACATTTCAAATAAACTTACATATAAGATCGGCATTTCAGTAACCGTGCAAATAACAGGTATGCATGACACTGACATAATGCAAATTAGAGACAAGACAAAATAAAAGTGTGTCCAGTAAACCTAAATCTAGAATACTATAAAAAACTAAACACTATGAGCTATATAGGCGTACATTGTTCGCACTGTTTATATAGGGAGCTCTGGTGGGTCTGTATGAAACGAAACTCTTTGAGCAAACTTCGATAGGGTAAACCGTCAAATTGGACCTTTCAATAACCTTGCCATACTTATATAGCATATTAGAGGGCTATTAAAAGTGGTGTTTAAGGTAGATGTAGGCAATTGAAATATGCGATGATGTCGTTTGCTACGTTGGCTAGTCCTAAAACTAAAATAGTTAATCAGTTGCGCATCTATTTATTTATCTATTTTATTTTAAAGAAGGCTTACAGAATATCAAACCAATGACACAAAAAGTAAAACTAAAAAATTGCTAAAAACAAGCCTCCACATATAGTTACTAACAAAGTCGATAAGAAAAGTACATACAAGTAAATATAATTAGTTATTATTAGAAAAGTCAAATATCCATAAAAAATAACTGTGCCAAAAGCCGTCTTAAGGTCGCGACACTGGTGCAGAACAAGTCAACATTAAGGTCCATAGGAAGCCTATTGAAACTAAGTGCACTTCTTTCAAATATCCATAAAAAATAACTGTGCCAAAAGCCGTCTTAAGGTCGCGACACTGGTGCAGAACAAGTCAACATTAAGGTCCATAGGAAGCCTATTGAAACTAAGTGCACTTCTTATTGAGAAAACATTCCGCCTATAATTAGTCATTGCGAAAGGTACATTTAATATTGGCCATTAATAATTTTGTGAAGAATCAGTAAGTCACAAGTGGACCGTCTTTCTTTTAAGCTAATCATCTTAAAGTGCCTTAACCTATCATTGTAATCTGGTATAGCTTTTCGGATCCCATTCTTCATACATAGATACCTAACAAAACGGGCCTGAACAGATTCAACATTATTAGTATAACTTGAGTAATAAGGAGACTTGGGTATTTGGTACGGAGCCCCTTACCAGTGCGTTATAGAGTAGAATAATGCTACTATAATTGCGGAAAGGTTTTGACATGCGGATTATAAAGCCAAGCATTCTTTTAGCCTTAGCAACTATAGTATCTATATGATCAAGGAAGGATAAAGATGTATCAAAGAGTACACCTAGATCACGGATTACTGATACTCTGCTCAATACTGATCCATCTATAAGATAATCAAATTTAATGTAAGTCACTTTATTCGTGAATGTAATAATCTGGCATTTTTTAACATTGAGCGTCATTCTGTTGTTGAAACACCATTGTTGACGGACATCAAGATCTCTTTGAAGCCTACTACAATCACTCAGGTCCGATATCCTGCAGTAAATTTTTAAATCATCAGCGTAGGCTAAACAATTGCAACTTATAAAATGTAAGAGATCGTTCAACAATACCAAAAAAAGCAAAGGGCCCAACTTGGAGCCCTGCCGGAACACCAGAGCCAGGATAAAATGGTACAGATTCATATCCCGCCAAGGCAACTATTTGAGAACGATTGATTAAATAACTTGATTAAACCACCGCAACAGAGAGCCATGAATGCCAGCGCAATTCAATTTCATAGAAAGAATTGAGTGATCAACACGATCATAGGCTTTTGCAAAATCTGTGTAAACAGCATTAATCTGACCCCTAGCCTCAAAGGTGTTACCAATGAAAGTAGTGTAAATAAGTAAGTTAGACGTAGTAGAACGGTTAGATATAAAACCATGTTGCTTCGAACTAATTATATGACGGAGGTGAGAGTAAACTACATTATAAATAAAACCCTCTAACATTTTTCCAAATTGTGAAATAATAGAAATTGGTCTATAGTTAGTGGCGTCATTTATATTACCAGATTTATGTACGGGGATAATGTATGAGATTTTCCATAAATCGGGAAATGTACTAATGTGTAATCGAGTAAAAGTAGGAGGAAGTCCATCCCGTCTAGCTCCTTTAATAAAACATCTAACTTTTTAATGCTATCTCTAACGTCATTTTCAGTAATGCCAATGGAATACAAACTGTAATTGGACGAAGAGTAGCCTGGAGTCAAGTTTAACACCGTACACAGATGCAAAATAGTTAGCAAATAGATCAGCTACACCACTACTCCCCTCAACAACTCTATTACCCCACGAAACCTGGTTAGGAATACCTCTTTTTTTGACTTAGTATAGCGCCAAAAAGCTTTTACATTAGTTTTTAATTCACTCTCAATTCTTTCTATATAATCTTTAAAACAGTCGTCCATAGCTCTCCCAGCTCGCACTCTTAGGGAAACAAAAGTATAGTAGTCCCGAGGGTTTTCGTACCGTTTGAAACGAGTCTTATATCTATGCTTATCTTTAAGAAATTTAATCAACGAAGCTGAATACCAAACTGGATAGCAATTATTCTTAGGATTACCCCTCGGCGTGTATTTATCTATATTTCCCATAGTATATTATAAAAGTTCAGAACATAATCACTACAACTCAATTGAGAATAATTCTCCCAATTTACTTTGCGTAGATCACGAATACAAGCCTCATAGTCTGTTTTAATAAAAATATATTTAGACTGTAAAATATTATAATTTAAATTAGAAATTACAGTTTTAGTAAGGGCTAATTCTAGCGGCGGATGATGCACATCTGGTTTACTGATGGGGGTGCACAAGAAACAGAAAGACTGGAGTTCTCATCCACTAACATGAGGTCTAAGATATTATTATTTTCATTGCAGATATTATTCATTTGAACAAACCCGGTGATGTTTAGGAACTCTCTTAACGCTAAACATTTAGGGTCACTAAGTCCTAGAAAGGGATGATTAGAATCATGCCAGTTCATGCTAGAAAGATTAAAATCACCAAGAATCAGAGTAGTGCAATCCGTAGACGCAAACAAATTTCTTCAGCCCTGGCCAAGAATTGGACAAAGATATGACAAGGTGTATAAGACGGCAAATATACAACGCAAATATTCATAGGGACGCCACCAGCACTAATACATAACCACATATACTCAACGGAGGTTTGCCACTCAGTTATGTTAACAAAATTATACTTATTACTAATAGCTACCAATAACCCACCACCATAACTTTTAGAGTACAAATCTTTAAACTGTGCACTACGGTCACGGCGCACAACAGTATCTTTGATCAAAGTATTCAGAGGATAAGAACGAGTCATCTAACCACGTTTCTGTCTGTGTGTTTATTCAGAACTTAAAATTGACGTTATAATTTCATGTGACTTCGTTTTCATGCCTCTCACATTCTGATAAAAATGGATATACTATCCACTAGACTAAATTAAAAGTAAACATGACAAGTAGGAACTAGGCTAATAATAAAAAAAAAAACATACAATTTTTTCTAAACTCTGCTCATCCTTAATTAGAATAGTACCAGAATTGTCCCCTTAACATACAAACATTTTACCACAGCGCACCCAGACAAACTTATAGGATTTTTCTTTAGCCTTAAGATGTGTAGCATCATGTAAAGATTTATATGTCGGAGAAAGGTGCTCGGATACATAGACTGGCTCCTTGCTACCGCCATAACCCAAGAGACTTGT
This sequence comes from Polymixis flavicincta, assembly GCA_949987655.1. Taxonomy (NCBI): domain Eukaryota; kingdom Metazoa; phylum Arthropoda; class Insecta; order Lepidoptera; family Noctuidae; genus Polymixis; species Polymixis flavicincta. Next base: position 21,391,774 of record OX465188.1, on the reverse strand, counting down.
GTTCAATTTATCCTCGGAGTGAGTTTTATTGTATCTAGTTACTGCAGAATAAAATTCGTCGCGACATCTAGGACTACGCAGCTTCATTATTACCGAGCGCGGGCGAGACTTGTTGTTATTCATACTGGCCACTCTCACGCACGGAGTTCTGAGAACGAAGTTCAGAATTCTCACGTTGGACACCCTGGAGTTTTACCCTTCAGTTTTTAAGTCGTTAACTTGAGTTATGTCAAAGGATCCGGATAACTTCAACTCATCAATGTTTTTTTAACTCGTCCATTTCGAATCGAAGCTCGCTAATCATACTCTTCACTTTAATACGCAATGTGTTCCGAATTTCCTCCCGTATAACAAGTCGTATGTCACTAATCGCATCATCCTTGCCTTCAGAGCTATCAGACAACGATTTATTAGGCTCATGTTCAGTTAAACAGCTCGGACAATTCCACTTAGAACGTGCAGCTTTACTCAGCCTTTCAAGCGCAGTAGCATTGCATTCAGTTTAACACATAGGTGATGATATCATTTATCGCAATTAAAACATGTTATTTTTTTATTTTGTTTATTTGGTAATCCACAAGTATCACAGTTCGACATTTTTTTATTTTAATATTAGGTCTTTACCTATGAAATTGCCGTTCTGCAGTACTGGCCATTTCAAATCAAAATAATTTTTGTTTGGCTAAGAATTCTAATTTCAAATTAATTTTATTTTAAAAACATGGATTTTTTTTTCTAAAAGTAGTCATTTCTTTATTGATTAGTGTTACATTTTCATCGCATTTCAATCTTTTTCGTCATCATGGATACGTTAAAAATTCGAGTAATTATGGAATATGAGTACCGTCGTGGCAGCAACGCGGCACAAGCGGCACGCAACATCAACGACGTTTACGGAGCTAACACTACAAACCAACGCACCACCTGTTATTGGTTTGCTCGCTTCCGTTCTGGAAATTTCGACCTGAAAAATGAACCTCGCGGTCGTCCGAAGACTTTGGTCGACAATGACGAATTAAAGGCGATTGTGGAAGCTGATGATACACAATCTACGGCTGAATTAGCAGCAGCTTTCGACGTTAGCGTCAAAACAATATTGGTCCATTTGCGTCAAATTGGCAAGGTAAAAAAGCTTGACAAATGGGTGCCCCACGAACTCAATGATCGCCAGCGCGAAGTACGCGTCGAGACGTGCCTGTGCAAGGCACGTCTCGACGCGTACTTCGCGCTCCAGCTCCTGCAAGACAACGCGCGACCTCATACTGCACAGCAGACGGTCTCCAAGTTGCAAGAACTGGGGTTGGAAGCTCTCCGTCATCCGCCCTACTCACCAGACCTTGCGCCTACAGACTACTACTTTTTCCAGAATTTGGATAACTTCTTGGCGGGAAAAAAATTTAATACCCGAGAGGCAGTACAAAATGCCTTTGAAGAATTTGTTGCCTCCCGTCCAGCTGATTTCTTTAAGAAGGGCATCAATAAACTGCCACTGCGATGGCAAAGATGCATTGATTGCATGGGTGATTACTTCGATTAATACAAATAAAAAATTCATGAAAAAAATTTAAATTTTTTCATACAAAACGGCAATTTCATAGGTAAAGACCTATTATAATACACAAACAGTACAATAAATCCAAAAAGACGAGGTGGGTCTTGGTGGACCCGAACCTGTGACACCTCGTGTATGGATGCTAGACGTTAGCGCTCACAGCCAACGTGACTTTAGTCTAATGCACGAAATTAAGAATCCAGTGTGTCAACACGAAGTTTGCCCAACAGGCGGTAGGTTGGAAATAATGTAATAATGACAACTTGCAATAAGTTTTATTGATCACCGCCACTGAACACTATAGTTTTCACTAATAACACCTTCATAAACACTAAACGATTAGAAAATAATGTGATTGCAGTCCCTATGGTTCCGTCCTAGAGTGTCTAGACAGCACGAATTCGTACAATAACTTTTTACTAAGATTTTAGAATTGAAGTTACGGAGCAGAATTAACGTGACCGAACTATTTGATTTCTCGATGAGATTAGAGGATGAATCAAGATTCATCTAATATTGCTAGAACTATATTTGCATTTACAGTATTATTTTAAGTATATCAGTATACCATATATATCAGTCAACGTATTGGGTGCCCTAACGGCCAGTGATCAATTTATTTATGAATTACTAGTATTTTTCAGTGGCTTTGCCCGCATGGTTGTCGGAAATTATCTCATAAAAACATAATTATGTTAAAATTTTCTTAAGATCTAAACCTTTCATTCAAATCCGTTCATCCATTTCTACGTGATTAGGTACCTACATCCGAACATCTAAACATCATAATAATAACAAACTTATTGTTATCAAAAAAACTAATTATATTAGTAGAATAGTAGGATTTTATTAGTTAAGTTTAAGACAAATGAACTTACCAACACCCGAAAAATAGTCTTACACAGATCGTAAGCTTTTAAAATATCTTGGTATATTCCAAACAATTTGAAACAATTTTCGTCATTGTCATCTTTATCATCCATTATTAAGATATCTTTAATCCACTCATCGAGATATTTCCTTAACAATATTATAATCCGGATAGCTATAACTACACTGAAATCCAATGCGTGAAACAGATAGTCAAAAATGTTGTCAAGAATTAAATCGTAGATTTTCTCATAATAACATGTCATAAAATAGATATAATGTATAAATATCTCAACACAGATAGTAGATGCTATTGATAACCAGTTCCAAATAATAAAACTCCGGATACTCTTACTGAAATCGATGCTCCTGTGTATAGTTTGGATCTTCAAAATAAGTAAAACGTTGTTTTCCTTGTACACTTTATCCAAAATGAATAACATCGTGACTCCGATCGCATTGGTGATAAAATAAATACCAGTAAAGAAAGTCAGGAGGTTATTTTCTAAATTTTTCTTCCTTATATCTGTCACGTCTACGGTGAAAATTTGATAGATGCAAATCACATTCATGAATAACATACGGCAGAACGCAAATATTTCATAAGCTGTTCTAGTTGGATAAATATGAATATACCGTACATTATATTTTGGAGCCAAAAACAGATACAGAACAAAGTTAAAAGCATACGCTATATTTTGTATATCTTTCTCCAATCGATTATCGAGTAACCTTTGGAATGAGATGTCTTGAACAATGTTTGGTCTTTGAGGCATTGTTTTAATAACCACGTCAACTGTATATTGTATGAATTCAACTATTGTCTGTCTTTATAAGTTATAATATTATTATACATTCCTCTTCACCAGATAGCGATCTAAACAAATTTTTATTCCCTCCGTGAGCTCATAGCTCATTAATATAACAGAGATAACGATAGGGCAACTAAATATAATTGCATTTGAATATGAATGGACTGATCTTATCGTTGCTAAGGACGCACACACACAATTAAAAGCTTCCTTATTGTCTTGATATATTATTTAGATTAACGTACATAAATTTAAGATCACGCCTGTAATATCCGAAGGGTTCGGTAGAGTTGTACTTATAATCCACACGGAACACAAATCCAGACTCCGGGATAATACTAAGAAATTCCTGATGGAAATACCCAGTAACACTTTGCCCGACCTGGGAACCAAACCTCATGCTTGACGCGCTTGCGACTACTGGATCATCGATTCACTTTTTTATTTGTTTAAGTCTACACGCATAAGATTAAAGAATAAAGAAATCCAATGCATTGTACAGTGCAATTTACAAACTAAAATTTAAACAAAGTAAATGTATAAATTACTAGCCATTGCCCGAGACTTTGTTCGCGTAGAAATCGTAAGACACGACATTATATCAAAATAAACTTTTATTTTGTCTGTATACCATGTTTTTAGTTTGCATCATCTGAGTAGCCTAAATATGAAGAGAGTCAGTACTGGTGACTCAGAAGTAAGCAATGTCTTGACGTATATTTGTCCGTGTGAGATGCAGATAGTCCTGAGGTTGACACCCGTAGTCTTAAATTGTAATTTGCTTTTGTTGGCGAAGTTTTTCGTATTTATTGAATTAATGAACGCCCGTGTTCTTGTAAGCATATAGTACTCAAAGGCACAACGCTGGTTCACATGATTTCCAACGCATAACTATCACTAAACACCACTCATCCTTACAGCAGATTATAAACGGACAGGATTTCTCATTTCTCACGTAAACTATTTTTTTACCCATGTACTTAATTTAGAAACAATTTCATGGACTTATTTAAGAGACCATTTCAGGTACATCATGTTTTTCCCTGCATATAAACTAAAGGTGAATTACAAGTGCTTTTTGATGAAATATAAAGAACAGGGAATCATTCCCATGCCCCATTCAACTGCTGTGACGGGTGATACAAGGGGATGTAATATCCCCGAAACTGTTTACCAATGCGTTGGAGAACCTTTTCAAGATGCTGGACTAGACTAGACAGGGTTTAAATAGGAACGATTAGTACATCTCACACCTTCGCGTTGCTGATGGCATCGTCATATTGTCAGAAATGCTACAACAAGTAGACCAGATTCTTCACAGCCTGAACGGAGCCTCTTGGCGAGTTAGCCTCGGAATGAATTAGGAGAAGACCAAAGTCATGTACATTTCATACATCTTGCCGTGTCCAATCAACATCGAAGGGTCACTCCTCGAAGTTGTGAAAGAGTCTAGAACTAGAACTACAACAAGTCATCCAGCTCGTTAGATAAAACTTTGAGAAAGAAGCCGACGGAATGATCCAGCGAAAATATTAAAAATTTTCGTTATTGATGTCGTTTTGCAAGTATCACGTAAGAAACTTCATTCCTTCCTTCGGGGGATCCCCGGGTCCCTCAACGTTTTTTGATTGTTGGTGTAATTTCTGGACTGCCTATTAATAGAATGTCGTAACACACTGAGTGAGAATATATTACAATAATTTTATTTACATGAAAATGTACCCACTGACAATTTCAATAATAAGAACGCAATTAATTTGAAACATCAACCTAACATACAACTATTACTCATTATTAATAACTTCATTTGTCAAATATGTCATAACAAATAGCTGTCGCTATAGCATTAGTAAAATGAGACATCTCAACGAATGTCATACTCAAGTGTTAACATGAATATTAAAGTACCATATAACGGGGAACAATGTAGATGTACTAGTTTGGAACAGACTCGACCAGTTGATATTATTCTATTTTTTAAGCAGCTAAGTAATTAATAATTATGTAATCAAATGAACTCCATCCATATTTTTGTATTGTATTTTCTGTGTGGTTAATACCTTAACCATCGATTATAGTAACTTTCGTGAGCTTGGGGACGTTATAATGATGAAAAAATGTTGTTTAATTGGCAAAAAAAATCCTGTTAATTATATTTCAAACAATACGGTGGACAAAGATTTGCAATCGATGCTTTTGCCTTTAAATTTGATGCAACATTTTATGTTTTGCCCTAAATATCGCATTAAAAATAATTGTATCGTTTCAAACAGCCTCTTCTCCAACATTGTTTCTGCAGTTGCAACACTAGTATTCATATCCATATTCATATATCGCAGCTATATGCTCTCTATATTTAAAGAATATATGGGAATGACTACATTCACGTATGTCATCTCTTATTTTGACTGCATATATTATGGTTTCGGATTCGCCATGAATTTCGTGGTCGGGTTAATTAACACCAAAAAAAGCATACAATTCGTCTTGACCTTCCAAAAAGTGCAAAGAATTCTCAATGATGAAACCCATTTTAGACGTTTCATCATATTAAATTGGACCTATGTAATGGTGACAGTAGGTGGCTACGTCTTTGTTTTCACATATTTCTGCATACAGCTATCCTTCGAATACATGTTTAATGCTTATCTTTTGGTATTTTTCGATTTAAATATAATTTGTGCCATTCGATTTTTTAACTTGCTGGAAGATAAAGTCATTTTGTGGAATATTCAAGTTTTCAGTTCTCAAGAAATAGAAATAGCGCGCAATCCAAGTTATAGCAACACACTATTTCAGGCTTACGTTGATTTATCAGAATGTTATGAAATCCATAAAGTCTGTGTTCAACAGTTCGTAAGTACCTAACTTATCTCGGCAACAATAGTATCAATTTTTTTTCATTAGCCTATACTGTCCAACTGCTAGGCAAAGACCTAAAAGTATCATTAAAGGTATTAAATAAATTATTTTAAGAATAAATTGAGTCCAATTGACATAAGAAATGTCACAATTGGAACTGAATAAAATTTGTATTCAATTTGGGCACTTTTCAGATGCTTTATTACATTGTAGAAGTATTCATCCACTCTCTAATATACTTTCAAGTGGCAATTGACGTGTTGAAGGTAGACATGGTCCTTAATGATAAGGTAAGTAATATAAATTAGTACATCATCACTATCCCTTATCCCAATTTATTTATGGTCTTTTTCTTCCATAATAATATACTCATAATGTCGGTTATCACGCTATTTCTAGCCATAGCACATTCTACTTTAATCGGTAAATAGTAACCTAATCTTATTTCTCATCAAGTAGTGCAACACTTGTGTGATTGTCTTCATTTTGTTACAGAATGCAGCTTATATGGCGTCGATTTCCATATACTTTTGGATGACAAAGGAATTGCTGTTACAAACAATGATGAGCCAGCGATGCGAGAAATTCTACAAAGCCATACAAAGTGTTCAAGATACATGCGCACTAGTTTTGAAAACAACAGTCTATGGTAACTTTTGTAAATACAGTCTACGATCTTAAACCTATATATTTCTTAATATCCCAAGTATACTGTCTCTCAAAATAAATATTGATTTTATAAGCGGTGAGGATCAAGATCGGGTGTATACTATGTTAGATTTTTAATATTACAACCTACAGATGATGAGAAAAAATTGTGCAAGAACGTACTGCGCTACCATCGAGCATCATTCAGCAAGATTCGTGTGTGTGGCTTGTTCCACGTAGACGCTGCGTTACAATTAAGTCTGCTTAGTCTCCTCACCAACTATATTGTTGTGTTGTTACAGTTTGCTTATTTGTAATCCAGACTTAATTATATCGACTTTACGGAACATCTTTACTTTTTATTACAATAGGAAATAACCGTACTTATTGTTCCATTTCATAACTATCACAAATGAATAAATGTAGCATGATCATAGTGCAATAATTTGGGCTCCACATAAAGTGGAGCAACAACATAAAGTGGAGATACAACAACGCGTCCAGGGTACAATTGCGGCTGCCTCGCTTCTGCAGCGCGTCGGGGATGTTTGCCGAGGCGCGTGTGGACTGTTTCCACACAATTATGCGCAAGCGGTGCACATCCCTGCTAGGGAGGGTGCGGGCCAGCCGCAACAGTATCTTGAACGCTTTTGCTGAACGTTTTGACTGTCAGTACGTGGACAACTGCTGCATGATTCACGTACTGACTAATGTTAAGATACTTTACTTAATTTTGTTTATAATTTAATGTACAATTTTAAATTTTAAATGTAATTTTCAAATCAAATCATTTATTTCTTTGCTTTTTATTTTGTAATTTGTTTAATCTAGTTTAATTTGTTAGAAACTCTTTCTTCGATAGTCGGATTTCTGGAATCGATTAATCATTTGTTAGATATTAAAGATCAATCATAGACGTTCATTATGTTTAAATTATTATCTGTTTTAAAAAATAAATACTGTTTACAATATTAATAAAATTAAGTGTTATCGCACGCACTACTTCCGATTGTACCACCACGTTTTATTATAAATGTCAACCTAGGCTGTCACCGGTAAAAAAATAACACGTGGTGGGAAGTAGGTAGTGCGCACGATCGTTGGTCAGTCGACGTCGAATAGTCGAAGTGTACAATAGTGTAAAGTGATTTTGTAAAGAACTTAATAAATATTGTGAGTGATATCCCGACGAATTGTTTTAATTTCCCTGGACTTTCATAAATTGAATGATCCAATGTTGATTGATGTAAATAAATAATAATAAAGTGAAATATGGTGTCACCCTGGAGCGCGTTCTAGATTCACAAAATATTTGTATTTTTAATTGTACGGGGAATATTCGTTCTACCCACGGATGTACACGAATTTTTTAATATGTGTGGTGGAGTATAATGCCCTCGGGGTTCATCGGGAATTTATAATAATTCATATACATTTTTTCGTGCAATGTGAGAAAATTTGCAAAAGTCCTATTATTTTATTGTCAAAAGTGTCTGTTTTATGTTATGTATAAAGTTATTTTTTTCAAGATATTTTTCATGCATTTTTGTTTTACTAAATACTTCTTTTTATTTCTAGTTGTTATGGTTAAATGATTAAATGATACAGTTCGTACAAACACTTTTACACGTCAATCAGTTTTTTTAACTACATGAGATACTTTACTGACGACAGCGACAATATAATCCAATAGACGCCTATTGCTTGATCTAACGCACCAAAACAACTAGCTGAGGTGTGAGGAAGTGGAGAACTGCGTTATCATTGGCCCTACCAAGGTCATTATGTGTCACTAGGGATGGGTCAGGCTTAAATAAAACACGAAGGTATCGATAGTTTTGTTAAATTTGTACATAGTAAAATATCTATTAATGCTTACATTTAATTTGCTTTCTAACTTCCTATTTCTTAATCACTAACACTACAAATTATACAACAAGTCATCCGCCACGTCTGTCTATCTGCCTGTTCGCGATAAACTCAAAAAAAGAATGCGCCGATTTTCATGTTGATCTCACCAATGGATAGAGTGGTTCTCGAGAAAGGTTTTAGTATATAATTTGTCAAGTTTTTGTATACATTGTCTAAAATATAATGATTTTGTTGCAGGTGTCATAGAAAAATAAGCCACCTGGGAGCTTTCAAGGAAAACGCTGCCTAAACCATTTGAGATACAACAAAATGATGTATCGTAGAATGGCGCATCCAGAAATTCCGTAACGAAAATAACCTAACACCTAGCAGGTCGGACTGTTGCATTGCAACGGAGGAATGACATGTTAAAATTGCAATTTTGACTGCTTTATCTGAATTTTCATATTCAAAATCGTATATTTATGGATAGTTTATGAAATTTTCTTACCGTTTTACCAGTATTTTAGCCATTTCATACTGTTACGGGGGCGTGTTAGGTTATTTTCGTTATAATTGCATAAGTTGATAAAAAATGCTATGCAATAGCTTTACCGCGGCAGTCTCCGAGTGCCACACGTTTTTTCTTTTTATTTTTACAATGCTGACATTACTCGTCATTAATTGACATTATACATCAATTTTATTTAGGTTCTTTTTATTTATGTACATTATTTTACATATTGTGAATGAGAGAACGTTGTAAGCCTTACTGACTGTAGATTTGTAGACGATTTTCTATTCTGTATTCGTCTAAGTACCTGGTACTTATTGACAGGCCTGCGCTGTCCTCCCATACATTTTGTCTCTGTTTGAAAATATTGTTAAAGCCAATTATTTTTAAAAGAGTAACCGTGGAGTTTCTTGCCGGCTCTTCTCCATAGGAAACAACAATTTGGAACCTTGCACCTAGCTTCTGACGTTTCATAAGTGCCCATGCAGGTTTATATGAAATGAAAATATTTTGATTTGATTTGATTTGACATGGTGCATCGGTGGCCCGTTATTAGGCGTCTATGGGTTATATGGTCGCTGACTGACGAGTACTTCAATGTTTTTGTCATGGGTTAAGATTTCTTATCATATTATGTTTTAAAACGAACGACAAGACAAAGGTCATGTCAAATGCCCATGTAACACCCACTCTCATGACTATCGGAGGCGCTACACTCGAAGTTGTGGACGAGTACGTTTACTAGGACAAACTGTCCAGTTAGGTAGGTCCAACTTCGAGAAAGAGGTTAATCGTCGAATCCGACTCGGCTGGGCAGCGTTCGGGAGGCTTCACAATATCTTTTTGTCCCCAGGAGAACCAAGGTAACCGACATAGCCCGAAGAATTGCCAAACTTAAGTGGCAGTGGGTAGGGCACATTGCTTGCAAAACAGATGGCCGATGGTGCCGAAAGGTTCTGGAGTGGCAACCACGTACCGGAAGTCGTAGAGTGGGAAGGCCTCCCACAAGGTGGACCGATGACCTTGTGAAGGCCGCGGGTATCTGCTGGACGTGGGAAGCACAAGACCGGTCGAAGTGGAGGAGCTTGGGGGAGGCCTATGTCCAGCAGTGAACATCTTTCGGCTGAAATGATGATAATGATGACTGTAAATCTACATTGCATCTAAATATCAGACGGGACAGTGATACAAAAAGATCAAATAAATCAAGTATAATTTCTATTAATATTTAATTCACAGAAAGTAGAATTGTAACTCTATGACAGCGTAATGAACAATAACTCCCAACAAACATATTGGTAGCGTAGCGTCTATATAGAATAGGCCACACGCAGTGAACTTACTGAACGTTCGATTTGTCAGAGCCACGTTCTTGTAAAGAAGTTTTTGACAGTCTGCAATGAAAAAAAAAAGATGTTTACGATATCCCCAATGAATACAGGAGTGAATTAAAAGAGTTTGCTTTTGACAGAAAAAAAAACACGATTAGTCATACAAAATTTAAGACTAGCTAATCTTATTGGATGAGCTGTCCATTGAACCCTCCGAACTATTAAAGTTGTGACTTGTTCAAATTCTTACTTGCATAGTCCCTGTTCTTCATTAGCTGTATGCACGCCGTCATAGCTTCCTCAACAGTTATATAGAACTTTTCACAATTAATACACTGTAATGTTACTAGTAATATATCCTTTGTCAGAAATAAAATAAGACTAATACTCCGAAGCCAAACCTGGAAAATAAAACTGATTAGATGTGTCTTTGGAAAAACTAGTCAAAATCTAAGCTCAGGGATATCATGTTAATTCAAATTATCTACGTAAAAACAATTCGGTATTATCAATAGACATTTCACACTTACTTCGTTTCCCAACTCAGTAGACTTTTTCATCACGTAAATCATATACGTGATATTACATAAACTGCGTTGAAATACGCATAATGTATGATATAACACCTGAAAATAAAAATAATCGTAGTCTACTCTGTTTTCATCTAAGTATCAGATGATAACTCAGAAGTCAATTCAAACAGTGCTTGATTGCAGAATTCAGAATTGCTCAACTTATACCTGCTGAAATATCACGTATTTGTGAGTTTTACTGGGTCTCTGTTAGTAGGTTAGAATTCAGTACTTTCAGTTTTTCATAAACTGTGTTCAACAGATTCATTTAATGCTACTTATTTATGCCTGACATCAAACACATGAAAGAAAGAAAAGAAAGAAAAAAACGTTTATTTGCGGTAAACATGACGCAAAAAGAACAGGAATACAAAAATAAGAAAAGGTTGAGGGAAACATGCGTCACATCCACGCAAAACGGCTATCGCTCAGCATTATGCTGCGACCCTATGCAAGACAGAGCCCCAGCGCTGGTTTTCAGTGACAGCCGGCTTTGACGTATTGACATCTTTATGCATCATCGCGCAAACGATGCCCACGAGTATTTATTGATTTATTACGTGTAGGTCCATACAACGTGTTGTTTTGCATCCTCGTCAAATTTCAGGAGGCTGTTATGAAATACATAAATAATCAAATAAAATTACGATACCGCCGGCCGGCCGAGCCGAGTTTTAACATGCGTGTCCGAAAAAAAAAAATCCAAACGCCGATTTCCGAAAATATGGAAAAAAAACTACTTATTTTATTATTGATTCGTGTCGAGAATCATTAGCATAGTTACCTCCTTGAATTTGACGAGGATGCAAAACAACACGTTGTATAATTAAATCTCAAACTTACCAAAACCTGGAAAATTTCGCTGTACAGATCGTAAGTTTTCAATATATTTTCATATATCCCGAATAGTTTGTGACACTGATCATCATTGTCGTGTGCATCATTCATAATTACGACGCCATCGATCCACTTTTCTAGATATTTCTTTAGTAAAATTATGATTCTAATGGCTATTACAAGATTCAGATCCAACGGGATACACATTAAGTCGCAAATATCGGAAATAATAAAACCGGTTTCAGCAGAAATCAAAGGATTAAAATACATTAAATTCATTAAAATATGAACAATGATAGTTGTTGTAGTTGCGCTCCAGTTCCAAATAATAAATTTCCGGATACTTGTTCTAAAATCGATACTCCTATTTATAGTTTGGATCTTCAAAACAAGTAAGACGTTTTTTTGTTTGTGTACGATATCCAGAATAAATATAATTGTGAACCCGATTGAGTAGAAGATGAAATTGATACCATTTGAAAGTGAAAAGATATCGTATTTGAATTGTGTTTTATTCACTTCTATGTCTTCTACGGTAAAAAAATTAACGACACACAATGCATTTAAAAGGAACACCATACAAAACGAAAATCCATGATATTTTGGTCCACTTGTATAAATAAGACTTTTTCGCAGATAATATTTTGAAGTCAAAAAAAGGTTAAGAGGAACATTGAAAGAATATGCTATTCTTTGTATATCTTTGTCCAGTCGATTATTGAATAAATATTTTTGTGCTTGGGACATGGTGATTAGTATCTTCTTCAACCGTTCGTAGCTTTATGAATTCCTGACAAAAACATTACTGAGTAATAAAAATACATTCTAACCCAGTGATCCGATTCATAATTACGATGACAAGGCAATGACGAAGAAAAAATAATAATGTTAGAATTTTTTTGGTAGGTACTGTTGCGATCATAACTGGACTAGCAGTTTCAAAAAGCAATAGATTGACAATTCGGTTTAACTTACGACTTTCATTTAATAAATTCTTTTATTTCTGTAAGTAGGTGGTTTATACAAACACTTTTAAACGTCAATTACATTTTTTGTAAACTAGATGAGGTCGGAGTTTCCTATCACAGGTCACAGTCTCTTGTAAAGTTCAGACATAATCTTGGTCAGATCATGGGAAGACCATGTGGATTGGTGTCTGAAATGGTCTTTTGAGGAAAGAACCACACAGATTGAGTGAACCTGTCAATTATCAATAATCATACAGCTCAAATCAGAACTTGTTAGGCCGCATGAAGTACTCAAACTGCCAGATTAACATTAAAAACGAACTGAGAAAGAGATTAAACACAAAAACAAAAATACCACGTAGTCCTCACATTCACATTAATTAAAACAATAATAATCTTAGAATTCTCAAAGTAAATATTCATGTCAAAGAGTATACCTAAAATAATAATCAAATGTATAAGTTAGCAAATAATAAAAAAAAACAACATTCAGTATACAAAATTGGAGCAGGTTAATCCCAAGCTTTTTATCCTCAATATAATCTTTAACGGCATAAAAGGCTTTCAAGCACTGCTTACGTTTGATGAATGATTTAAATTTATTGAGACTTAGATCTTGTAAAATGAAATACAATAATTTGTAAACGTATGAGAGTGTGTACTCTCATAGGTTTACAAATTATTGTATTTCATAAATTCAACCGTTAAAGTATATAGCCTGATAGCTAAGCGGTTACCGTACTTGGATTAGCACGTTTATGCGTAGCGAGTCGCGGGTTCGAATCCCACGCGCGATGATAGTTTTTTTTATTGTTTTAGAAATCGCTTTTGAATATAGTTTCTTGTTCTGTTCGTCTTGTTTACTAAACTCGTAAAACTTTATGAACTAACCCACAGGAACCTAAATTAATTTAAATGGTATTAAGGTGCAATTAACTTATGACTCATTCACCGCGAATAAATAGAACGTTGTTGGTTGTTATTGTGTCCTAGTGACGTGTTTAATCTATAAGCGATGTTCAAGTTCATTTTAAAATTAAAAATATTTACTCACCGAAATAAGAACACGTACTACAAAATTTAACAATGACAGTTTACACTAAATAATGGCTTGCAGTTTGTAATATTAGGATTATCTGCATCCGAACTAGGTGGTAAACTGGTATCTCGGATTACATTTGATCCTCCTAATAAATTGTGATCATTTAGTAGCCATGTTTAAGGTTTTAGACATTTATAAGATTGCCAAGTATATGGAAACTTGGAAAGTAAGCATAATGTAAGAGAGAAAATGCAAGCGTGGTGTGTATATGTGCGCGTGTGTATGAGTGAGGGGGTGAGTGTGTGTGAGTGTGTGTGCGGGTATGTGTGTGGGTGTGATGTGAATGGGATTATAGTTCATTATGAGTGGGCAAAGCAGTATTATTTCTAGTCACCTCTGTAGTCTATTTAGCGATGTTTAAAATCGCTTCTGTTTCACCATAACTAAGTTTTAGTAGGTAGTTCTATATTCACTTTTTACAGAGTGTCTTACTGAGTGGATAGATATTGGTAATTTTGTTGATTTTATCGTACAGGTAAGGACCAAGGAAAATGAAGAATCTCATATCGTTTTTCTATGCAATAAGATTCCGCATTCCCATCAAAATTACTGATTGCACAGCAAAATATTCAACTCAAAATATCACTGAACACACTACAATTTATTTTCGCAGCGTACAGTGATTTTTCCTAAAGCAAAAGCTTTTTCATCAATGCACAGCTAATAATCTTAATGCACATTATACATGTTAACTCTTTTTCTTTTAAATATAGCTTCTATTTTTATATTATTTACAGCAGTTTTTCTAAATAAAACAGCATTTTATTAGTCACAGTCGTTTTATTATTTATTAATTACCACATAATGAGATCAGCAAAAAAAATAAAAATTGATACAAAATTGTAATTTATTGAATTAAACCTAACAAAATTGTAATTTATTGAATTAAACCTAACCTAACCTCCCCTCCGAATGGGTTTCCGCATTGTCGTTGCGGGGGCGCTCAGTAACCGTGGTCTCCCACCCACGGTGAAGCCAAGAGGAACCCAAGGGTGGGGCCGCTCGTCAGGGCTTTTGCCTTCAAGCCATTGACGTAGCGGCCAAAAAGTAGGTTGCGGTGAGGTGCACCGCAACTGAGGTGGGCCGCGATGTCGAATGGGAGGCATCGCGGCTGAGGGTTACGGGCTGCGGTAGAGGAGGAGTGCCGGTGCTTCTGAGCAGCGCTCTTCCCTTCCGTGGCCTGGACGGGGCCGCCACCGTTTGATGGCGGACGCGGTGGGGCCGCAGGGGAAGAGGAGTTTCGGTATAGCGTCAGCCGCTCTCCCTATCCCCCGCGGCCGAAAAGTGGTAGACGGGACGGCGCGTTGTGTTCCACACGCGCGCCGTCAAAGATGTCAGCAACCACTGGTGGGGTCCGCAAGGGCCGATGTCTGCCAGGGGTGCAGGTTTGTTCGAAAGAGATACCACGGCCCCTGGCATAAGGGCTACTGAGGGAACACGGGTGGGTTTTAGTCAGTAAAAGTCTGACACGCCCTCCTGCTCTACTCAGCAGGAGAAGTCATTTGATGATTTCCCACCCAAAAAAAAAAAAAAAAAAACCTAACCTAACCTAAATTAACCTCTCCAATTCCCCTCAATATTAGTGAAAAGTAAAAGCTTATCACAACAAAACTTAATAAAAAAGGCTCTGAAAATGTCGGAGGTAACTGGCAAGGCAGGAGTTGGTTTTAGCCGGTAAGAGTCCGGCACTACCCAGACTGCGTCACTAGTGAGGCAGTCTGGGTGTCCATGAGGATTTCCCACTCCTGCCAAAACAAAAAAAAAAAAAAAAACAAAAACCTAACCTATCAAAAACTCCATTGCATTGTAGCGTTCTATCGTTTATATTTTTTCTAACTCCCGACGACACGACCTAGCGCTATCTCTATCTTACTCGCTCGCGCCACTCTGCACTCCAGTTACGAAAAAGCGTGCGAAGCCGCGTACCTTTTTCAGTTAATTTGTTCTGCTTTTAGAAATAATGCAATGTGACAGGATTTTTTTGTTATAATAATCATTAAATTTGCCGAGCATGGCTTCTTGAAAATTAAGACAAATAAGATGAACAGGTTTTGTTGTACTTACTGGTTAATATGCGACTGGGATAGTTATTTTGCTATGAAATATGGAAAATTTGCTGTGCAGTCAGTTTTTATGCTATGTATGTAGTATTTTTGTACAAAAATAAATTTAACTGTATTGCATTATGAGGAAAAAAGTAATGTCATATTGATTTATAGTTTCGAATTATCTGCAGTTTGAGTTTTGTTAAACATTTACTTTATTTGTAGTGAAGTAAGTTATTTGATGTAAAAAAGAATATAAATGATGAGTATGTATTGATAGGCGATTATTTATTTGATATGCAATTTATAATATCCCCATCTTTTATATGTTTTGGGATCAAATGTTCGCTTGCATACTACATATTTTGTACGCTTGCGTAGAGTGTTTGGATCGTGTATGAGCTCACCATGTTGCTTTAAAACTATACTAAAAATAAAAAGTTGACGAACGTTGAGAACTTTTCATAATTTATATAGCTGCGTTGTGGGATATAGAATAAAAGGTGGTAGATTTTAAAACAGCTCGTTGACCTATTTGAACTTTTTTTAGGATGGTTTTCGGAGCGCCTCACCAGGACGAGATGCAGTACATAAGTTTCGACTAGCAAATCGCAAAATAGACTTGCTTAAGTAATTTAGCCTCGGCAGCATGTCTGAGATTATTGAAAACATAGATTCATTTTAGTACGCGTGCATTTAACTGTTTAATGTGTTTTCTGAAACCAAGATTGCTGTCAATTATGATACCCAGGTATCTGATGTTGTTGACGCGCTCTAGAGATCTACAAGAGCATCCCACCCCAGACAAGCATTCGTAGGATATGACGTGACGATTATCCAAAGCTTCACCGAGGCAGCGTATTTAGTTTTTTCGACATTTAGGGTTAAAATGTTGGCCCTGAGCCAATTCTTCACCACACTGAATCCGGTTTGGGCAGCGCTGAATACCTTGTCCCATGTATTGGCAGAGGAAAGGAGAGCAATGTCATCTGCATAAGCGATCAATTCGCCTCGGGGTAGATGGAGGTTTGAAATCGTTAATGTAAGCGATAAACAGAGTTGGTCCCAAAATACTGCCCTGTGTAAATGTAAGCAAATTTATGATTTAATTATTTTATTAAACATTCACTTAACTACAGTATAACTTCTGATCCTTGCAATTATTTTTTTGAAGCGTTTTATAAATATCATAAAGTCTAAATAGAAAATTTTATTTCCTAGATTATTAAACCATGAAAATAACATTAAACTTACTTTATATTAATGTGAAATTTCTATTTTAAATAATTTTGTTTCTAAATAGTAACACATATTAGCATGTAGTTTTCTTAGTAGCCTAAAATACTCCTTTTTTGTTTTAGCGAAATACTATGAGTCGGTGGGTGAAAAGATATGAGGAAGAGGGTAGCCTTGCCCGTCGACAACAAAGTGGAAGACCCCAGCTCATTTGAGGTGCAGCGGCAGCACATCATCATCATTATCATCATTTCAGCCGAAAGACGTCCAATGCTGGACATAAGCCTCCCACAAAAGGGGGGGCGACAGCAAATGTTCAGCGAATACAAAACAAGTGGTTTCATAACGACAAGATATTTTGCCAGATTATTCAACTGATTTTTACGAACCGCATAACCGCGTTTGCATAGTTGAAAACCAGCTCAAAACCATAATGAACGGATTTTTTTTTTAACATTAAGTTACATTAAATTACAATTTTAAATTTTTTTTTGTTTTATTCGATGCCAGTGTTTGAATTTTTTGGCTCTAGTGTGACTTTTAATAAACCATCTCGATCAAACGCTTCGAGCGTGTTCGGCGCTCCGATTGGTCCGTCACCAATTCAGGCCCAATCGGAACGCAAAACGCGCTCGATGCGTTTGATCGAGATGGTAAAATGAAACTCACACTAAGACCTCAGATGTGTGCGTTCTGTGTTGATCCATCACTTGCACACACAGATGTACGGCCTGAACCGTGCGTGTATAGCAATATAACCCTTCATATGCTACAGTATTTATGACTCCTTACTGTACATTAATCATATTAGAGTTTTTGAGCAAAGTCACAATCAATAATAATTATATCGCTATCTTCATGAAATCATGACATTTAATAGTTTTGGCTACTGGAGTCACTTTAGATATTGCTAGCAATTCATTTTGATTAACTGCAGTTATAGAAATTGTTTGAATTGGATTCTGAACTGCCACCTCTCATGGACATTGGTTTAATCAATAAAAATATAAAATCTCTGTGAAACGAATTTTGTACGAATCTTGTGTATTGTATGAATCTTTACCGAGTTGGTGATAAAATATTAATATGTCTGATTTAGTCTTAATTTGATTTAATAACTTATTTGAAGCTGAATTAGGTTAGGTTTACTTATTGGAACGAAGTTCTTTAACGTAGTTTGCGATGGAAGTAACATTGTAGAAATCGACACTTTATGATAAAGCATCATGCTGCTTCCATGCGTCCATGTTTATATAATAGGAATACACAGTAATTGAGTGAAATAGTTTTCATGATTTTTAAGTGTGCCGAAACCAATAGTGAGGTTAAAATTAAAATCCCAGTTTGCAATTGCCAAAATTTTCAAATTTGCCATCTTAAGTGTTATTTTCATGGTTTTCGAGGGTGTTGAAGCCGATAGTGCTGTTGAAATTAAAATAAAAGATGTAAACTGCGACTAACTTTCAAATATTTCATTATGGGAGTAGTTTTCTTTCAAAAAATAGCAAATACATAGTTAAGTTTTGTTTTATTGAAATTTAAGATAGTGACAACTTTATGAGAGCTTCTTAGAGCTTATACTTGATGGCTCTGTGTTAAAAATGTGTATTAAATTCACACTTTCTTTCTTTCTTTGTCTGTTTCTTTTATATAATATGATTATCATTTATCAGTAACTACTTACGCTTATAGTTATGTTTTCAATAAATTTGTCATCAGTCATCGTATTACGCTGGAAGCCAGCGCTTATGTGCACGATGCATCGGGGAGTACTGCGCTAATCCCACGGCTCTTAAAAGAAAACTGACTATAGATTTACCTACCCCCAAATTGTTTGGTTGTGTTAAACATATTGTATTTCATATTGAAAACTGTGTGTATTGGCTCAACTAAAGTTCTTTACCCGAAATTGTTCTTCCTAACGATTTGTAATCCGAACGATCACTCTTCCTAAAATTTTTCATCCTAAAGTTTTCATTCATACTATTTGTAGTGCTACCGGCGATGTTCATAACACTCATGTTTCCGAAAATTGTAATTAATAATATCATTAATGTAAATATATTTAAACTCCTACTGTTTTTTATCATAACGCTTTTATCCCTAAACATGATTACCATAATATTTTCACTCATACTCAGAAATAAACATTTAACATGACCATGCATGCAGCAGGCATGCAGCATGCATGCATGCAGCAGGCATGCAGCATGCAAGCATGCAAGCAAGCATGCAGCATGCAACATGCAGCAGGCATGGTTTCTGTCACGGCTCCGGCGCTGTGGGGCTCCGGCGATCCCACGCGAGCTGCTCGTCGCAGATGTGTTTAACGCTCACCAGCTTCGGCTTGCTGGCCGGCATAGCCGGCCAGCCTCAGCCTCGGCGGCGGGCGTTAAAACCACCTGCTCCTCAGCTCGCGGGCCGCCTCGCCCCTCCACGCCTTTGCGATTTTAAATAACACTCTAGGGGTAGGGCAAACAAGACTACGTGGAGTCGATTTTGCAACGATTCGTTTCTTGGGGGCACTATGAATAATAGTATAAAAGATGGTTATGTTGAGAAAATATAGGGAAACAAATAAAAGTATAATAGATGTTTATTGCTACTGACATTATGAAGTTGAATGCTTCGGAATTATGAACATTAGAGACAGAGTAGTTGGGAATTGTGATTGTTAGGATGAAAAATGTTAGGAAGAACATTTTCGGATTTCCAATTATCGGAGTTGAAAATTTAGGTGAACTTTGGCGCACCCGAAAACTATACATGGTCTTATTTATCTCCACTACAATAATCATTTCCGTTTCAATAGCTTACATTATGACGTGATTGTTACCCAGACTGGGCAACAACCGATATTTATCACAGCTCTACTAAAAATCTTCAAAGCCATAGCGAAGCCATCCAATAATAAAATCAGACAAAGCGACGAAAAAAAAAAACGTTTTTTTTCGTTTATGCATATAATTTACAGAAAATAGAACTGAAACTCTATGATAGCGTAATGAACAAAATCAAAATATTTTTATTTCATATAAACCTGCATGGGCACTTATGAAACGTCAAAAGCTAGGTGCACGGTTCCAAAATGTTGTTTCCTATGGAGAAGAGCCGGCAAGAAACTCCACGGTTACTCTTTTAAAAATGATTGGCTTTAACAATGTTTTCAGAGATAAAATGTATGGGAGAACAGCGCAGGCCTGTCAATAAGTACCAGGTACTTAGACGAATACAGAAAAGAAAATCGTCCACAAATCTACAGTCTGTAAGGCCTACAACGTTCTCCCATTCACAATATGTAAAATAATCTACATAAATAAAATGAACCTAGTTAAACGTGGTGACATGATTAACATGACAATCATTAAAAAATAGTTGATTTTAAAATTGATGTACAATATCAAATAATGACGAGAACATGTCAGCATTGTAAAAATAAAAAGAATAAAAAAGAACATTGAGAGCAGTTAATAGACTTTCACATAGTTATGCTGTTAATGAGGTACCAGGGAAGCCAAATGTGCAGAAGGAATTAATGCCAAACTTCCCTGTCTTCAACGTAGTCTTTTATCTTATAATATGCTTTTTTGATAAGGATACGTTTGATGTGCGTTCTCAATCAATTTTTAGAGCTAACTCATTCTGATCTCGCTGTTTTGTGTTTCCAGTTTCTTTGTTAATTACCTGCCACACAGCTTTTATTTTATTTTTAGAGATATTAATTTTGTTACTTATTAATTTAGATTTAGCGTGAGCGCAGACTCTTTTGAATATTTTAGAATAGTTTCTTACATAATTATGAAGGGCCTGATCAGAAGTCAATGATTTTTCGTGATACAAATTATATAAGATATCTCTGCTTTTTCTAATGCCAGTAGTGGCCCATTCACTAAATTTTGGTTTAGTAGTTACCGTAACTTTTTTTACAGGACATGCTTTATTGAATTCTTTGCATACTCTAGAAAAAAAATTGCCATAGTTTATACTGGGGTCTTGTGAATCAAAACTCGCTGTTGATAGATTGCTAAGAACATTATTATTAAAAGATTTCAGTTTATTTTTAGTCAGAGGTCTCAATTCAATGGTTTTATCTAGATGTAACTTTTTATCTAAGTCAAACGATACAAGCTGACCAGTATGGTCTGACCTGACGCCACTAATAAAGGATCAGTCCTTTATTTTGCAATTGGTAAAAACATTGTCTATGCATGAAGCTGTGTTTGCTGTTATTCTAGTCGCTTCATTAAATATACATTTTAAATTGAATGATTTAAACAAAGCGATAAGCTTACTTTTTTCTGGTGAATTAACAAAAAAAACAATATTTAAACAATAACAATAACTCCTAACAAAAATATTAGTAGTGTGGCGTCTACATAGAACAGATCACACGTGGTGATCTTGCTGAACGTTCGATTAGAAAGAAGCACGTTCTTGTAAATAAGTTTATCTGCGGTCTCTCCTTAAATCACGCCATTTTTTAGGTAGCGACTCGCGAGTCTTCCGTGTCACTTGTTCCAGTGTCCTTGACCTAGTTTGATTTGTTTTGACGCATGGTGAATAATTCAAAACAAATAACAATCGTGTGTTTGTAATTAAATTAATAATAATGGCGGCAAGAAGATACCGTTTCATAGAAGAATTACGTGAAAAGTCATTAAAAGTTTGTTTCTGGTGAAAGTTTAGAAGATAATAGTGCAGATTTAAATGAGTGTACGAGTAAGTGTCCAGACTACGTAGAAAATATAACTGAAGGTAAGTCTGGATCGTGCGGTCCATGGCCCTATACGGGGCGCCGGTGTGGGCGCCTACATTGAGGCGCCAACCAGCTCGCAAGCTGAGGGCGTCCCATAGGGTCATGGCGATCAGGATGATCCGAGGATATCGCACGATCTCCGGCGAGGCGGCGGGCCTCCTTGCCGGATTACCGCCATGGGATCTGGAGGCAAAGGTCCTCGCGCAAATATGGGAGTGGCGCGAGGAGGCCAAACGCCGGGGCGTAACTCCGCTGCCGCAGGAAATCGCGGCACAGCGGACAGAGCTCCGGCGGGATCTCATGGTGACATGGAGAGAGCGATTGTCGCAACCCAGTGCTGGGCACGCCACGATTGCGGCGGTAAGTCCCCTCTTTGAGGAGTGGTTCGAGAGGCGGCATGGCGTCCTCACCTTCCGCCTGACGCAGGTCCTCACCGGACACGGTTGTTTCGGGAGGTTCCTGTTTCGGATACGGCGGGAGGAAACGCCTGGGTGTTTCCACTGCGAAGATCGCCCTGAGGACACGGTGGAGCACACGGTGGCGGTCTGCCCTGCTTGGGCGGAGCACCGCCGTGTCCTCGTGGAGGCGATCGGCGGCGGCGATCTCTCGCGTCCGGCCCTGGTCCAGGCCATGGTACGGAGCGAGAGGGCATGGGGAGCCGTCACCTCCTTCAGCGAAGCAGTGATGCTCGCGAAGAGGGAGGCGGCGCACGTGAGGGAGAGGCAGCATATGCGCCCTCGCGACCCCAGCCGCCGCAGGATACGGAGACGCCCTGGGCGTCGGGAATCCCAGGCCGATTTCCGGCCACCGTAGGCATGGGCTTGCGGACGGCGAGTAATGGGTAGCTCGCTGTCCGGTAAGGACCAAGCCCAAGTCGACGGCGCGTTGTGTTCCA
Source organism: Polymixis flavicincta (assembly GCA_949987655.1). NCBI lineage: Eukaryota > Metazoa > Arthropoda > Insecta > Lepidoptera > Noctuidae > Polymixis > Polymixis flavicincta. The sequence continues at coordinate 21,368,923 of OX465188.1, read as the reverse complement.
CGCGCGCCTCAAAGAGATGTCAGCACAAAAAGTGATGGGACCCGCAAGGGTCGATGCCTGCCAGGGGTGCGGGTTTGTTCGAAAGTGACACCACAGCCCCTGGCTTAAGGGCTACTGAAGGAACACGGGTGGGTTTTAGCCAGTAAAAGTCTGACACGCCCTCCTGCTCCACCCAGAGCGGGAGAAGTTATTTGATGATTTCCCACGCAAAAAAAATAAAAAATAAGGTAGGTCTGATTGTAAGTGGGTATTTTGTAAACCTGCTCATCATTAGCTTCTCTCTCCCATTTTCTTTTGCAAAAAGTAGTTGAGTAAGAGCATCTTTAAAAGTAGGTATGTTTGGCAAACGTGAATGAATTCAACTAGTTAATATAACTTGATATGAGGAATCCTAAACACTAGGTACTATTAGCCTTCAGTTAGTCAGGCGCCAATTCCACGCGGCACGTCATTGCGAGTACCTACGTTATTCATAGGAGATACGACGTTGCGTGGCGCGGTATTCGCGCCTGTCTAGATGAGGCTTTACTTTGTTTGTAGCATTTTCAACTTTGCGGAATCGGATCTTGATGAATTTTATTAGATGTATTTATCAATTACTTATACTTAATTAGGTATTTACCGTTTCAGAAAATTCATGGGAGAATTTACAACCATTAGAAACAAAAAGTTCAGATTGTCAATATACCTGAAGGTTTTTTTTTTTTTTTTTTTGGGTGGGAAATCATCAAATGACTTCTCCTGCTGAGTAGAGCAGGAGGGCGTGTCAGACATTTACTGACTAAAACCCACCCGTGTTCCCTCGGTAGCCCGTATGACAGGGGCCGTGGTATCTCTTTCGAACAAACCCGCACCCCTGGCAGGCATCGGCCCTTGCGGACCCCACCTGTGGTTGCTGACATCTTTGACGGCGCGCGTGTGGAACACAACGCGCCGTCCCGTCTACCACTTTTCGGCCGCAGGGGATAGGGAGAGCGGCTGACGCTATACCGACACTCCTCTTCCCCTGCGGCCCCACCGCGTCCGCCATCAAACGGTGGCGGCCCCGTCCAGGCCACGGAAGGGAAGAGCGCTGCTCAGAAGCACCGGCACTCCTCCTCTACCGCAGCCCGTAACCCTCAGCCGCGATGAATCCCATTCGACATCGGGGCCCACCTCAGTTGCGGTGCACCTCACCGCAACCTACTTTTTGGCCGCTACGTCAATGGCTTGAAGGCAAAAGCCCTGACGAGCGGCCCCACCCTTGGGTTCCTCTTGGCTTCACCGTGGGTGGGAGACCACGGTTACTGAGCCCCCCCGCAACGACAATGCGGGAACCCATTCGGGGTGGATATACCTGAAGGTAAGTTACATAATAACATGACATAACATCACGCCTGTAATCCCTTAAGAGTTAGGCAGAGGTGTACCTAGCAAGACACCCACATTTCGCCAGTTACGTTTAAGTCCCATTTAATAGCGGGCGAGCCTATTGCCATCAATCGGGCGCAAATCCAGACTCTGTGACTGCTACTGAGAAATTCCTGATGGATAAACACAATAACACTTTGTCTGACCCGGGAATCGAACTCAGGACCTCTTGCACAGCAGTTGCGCTTGCGCCTACTTAACAGCAACCTATAGCTATAGTTATGGGTTGTAGTTATGTAGCTTCTTATTTTTAGTCTTCCGTACGACAAACAATAAAGGAACCCTTATAAGATCACTCGTGTGTCTGTCCGTCTGACACAGCCAATTTGCACATGGAAAACCTAGCGTGTATATCCAAATAGTTGATCTAAATAGTTGTTATTTAAATAGTTGCGGGTACCAAATAAATGGGTACTAATAATATTTATTTATTTTAGGAATATCATTAAAAGAGATAGCTGAAGATTGCGAAAGGTTCCATTTTAACTGCGTTTCTGAGAAAAATCTGAATATAGATGTATGCACTTGTTAGATTATTTATTTTGTTATTGTAATATTGTGTGGTGATAATGTCATCTGTCACATAAACAAAGCGTTGAACAAATGTAGAAGTACCTAATTTGACCACATGTTTACAAAAATAACTATCTTAGCTTTTGAAAATAACTTGGATGTTGTTACTATAAATGATTACGTAGTATTTAATTATATTTGTATTTTATTTAAGGTTTTCTAATGTTATTTAATATAATACGCTGATTCAAATGACTGGCAACATACTCACAGTTCACATTGATAGATACTTTTATTTGTCTAAAATTACGAATCAGTTCTTATTAAATTGCTTAATTACCATAAAATGTTTTAAAACGGTTTCACTACATATCCTTTGTTTAATAATATCTGTGTTAGAAGTTATTAAGCCAAAATGTGTGACGATCTGTAACTTGTTCAAAATGGCGGGAAATGTTTAACGTAAAATGATATTGGTAGGATATAAAAAGGATGTTAATAACGTTATCGACACAGTTGCTCAGTAGATATTCAGCTGGTTAGTCCTATTGCCGTTGTTGTGTGGAATAAATCAACCAGATGCCATGTAAGTTAAGTAATTTGTTATTATACCTTAATGGTTGCTTATTAAATACCATGTTGTTGTAATAATGCCGAGTTATCTTGGATAAAGCTTCAAGAGTTGTAATTAAATGTAATAGCAATGTAAGAGATATGTTGATGGAATATATCTGTACTGTTTCCATGGAGTTTCTTGTCCTTCTTCTCCATGAAAGACCTAGCTTTGGAACGGACAACTAGCTTTCTGATTTAATAATGACAAGCCTAATTGAAATAAATATCTAGTCTTGTCTTTCTGTGCTTTACTTCATGAAATCCTTTCCCTACATGTTCATAAGAACATTCATACACAGTAAATAAGCAGTAACCATTCTGACATTCAAACTTTAATATTTGTTTTTACATATACACAACTATAAATAAATATACATACATATAACCACATCATCAATTTTTCTGACATCAGAAGTGGGATAGTTCGCTGGCCTTTTAAAACCATTTACTAATACATTTTATTTTGCTATTTTCATATTCGACGTTGGAGCTGCTGACGATATTTTGGAAAACTTTGAAAACTGGTCGCTGACTTCACTCGCTCCATAATGATGACATCCCGCTGCCCGTGACATTGGAGCTGCGGAGCTGCAAGTTACTATGTGAGCTTCGAAACTGGAACCTCAGCTGCTGTGGGAAGTATCCGGAAGCTGTCCAGAAATAGGAAGTAGCTTAAGTTGGTAAGGCCCCTAGAGGCTGTTTTATATTTACAAATGGATTAGATGATAAATTGAAAGATTAAGTATTGCGAAAAACTTTTAAATCATTTGTATTGTTTATTGAGCATTTATTAGTATGTTTTGACTGTTAACTACTTATGTATCATTAAACCAATTACGTTAAAATATAATTAGAGAATACAATGGTTTGGAGATAGAGAGAGAAAGAAAGTAGTAATTTTGAAATTCATAAATTATACGACTAATTGCATTGTACAATGTGATTAGGTTACTTGATGAATAAATTGATAAAATCAGTTTCTTTCGCCGAATAATGATGAAAAAAAAACAACTACCTTATCTGCGTTTGCTAATTAGTTTCCAACAAATGTAAAGCTCAATTTGAATAATTTCATCAATTCGATTTGAAAACACTACATGAGACTCATTGCTCCTACATGAGATTTATTTTAAAGTGTTGACTTACTAGCTTATTCAGAAGTAGCTTCGAAATCTGTCATGAATGGTGGGTGACTAAAGTACTCCAAGCAATTTTTTTTAAATAACTGCTTATTGGCATAAATATGATAAAAATATTTTAAAATGTGGTAGTAAACCCGGACTTTATAGTTATGCTTTGTTTGGTTATGAAAGTGATCATTTAGTGGAGTATGTACTTAATACAATTTTCTTTCTTTCTCCTTTGACGATATTTAGAATTAGCTTGTGACCTTTTTATTATAAGGACATAATTATGAAATGGTGTGTTGTATCCGATTGGAATATCCAATGCTCACAGAGATGAGACTTGAGAGACAAACAAACTTAATAACTTAGTTTAACCGAGAGTTCAAACGATACATGGACGTAGATTAAATATTATGTTAAGGGATAATTCTAAGTAGTGAGCATCACATAGTAATTGTACAAAAATAAGATGCCCCTTATGATAGTTTGTTTGGAATAATTAATTATGCCTGGTTTTTGAAGAGTTTTCAATAATACTGTCAGGTTGACCGAGCGATGAATTATTCGAATTATTTTATCAACTGCTGGTAGTTCACTGCCCTGATACCATTCTGAAATTCATTCGCAGCAGGTGATAGGATTGGTATGTCAAGGCCAGAGGCTATTATATGATATTATATGTATGAACTGCTGGTCGGTCACTGCCCTGATACCATTCTGAAATTCATTCGCAGCAGGTGATAGGATTGGTATGTCAAGGCCAGAGGCTATTATATTATATTATATGTATGAACTGCTGGTCGGTCACTGCCCTGATACCATTCTGAAATTCATTCGCAGCAGGTGATAGGATTGGTATGTCAAGGCCAGAGGCTATTATATGATATTATATGTATGAACTGCTGGTCGGTCACTGCCCTGATACCATTCTAAAATTCATTCGCAGCAGGTGATAGGATTGGTATGTCAAGGCCAGAGGCTATTATATTATATTATATATATGTATGAATTGCTGGACTGTCACTGCCCTGATATTAGTTTGAAATTCATGTGCAGCAAATGATAGAACTAATATGCCAAGGCCAGAGACTACTTGAAAACAAAATATAATTAATTATTTGGGTACTTCGAGAACGAAGTACTTGTCAGTCTGGCCGTGTTCGATTATTTATTTTGTTATTGTAATATTGTGTGGTGATAATGTCATCTGTCACATAAACAAAGCGTTGAACAAATGTAGAAGTACCTAATTTGACCACATGTTTACAAAAATAACTATCTTAGCTTTTGAAAATAACTTGGATGTTGTTACTATAAATGATTAAGTAGTATTTAATTATATTTGTATTTTATTTAAGGTTTTCTAATGTTATTTAATATAATACGCTGATTCAAATGACTGGCCACATACTCACAGTTCACATTGATAGATACTTTTATTTGTCTAAAATTACGAATCAGTTCTTATTAAATTGCTTAATTACCATAAAATGTTTTAAAACGGTTTCACTACTTATCCTTTGTTTAATAATATCTGTGTTAGAAGTTATTAAGCCAAAATGTGTGACGATCTGTAACTTGTTCAAAATGGCGGGAAATGTTTAACGTAAAATGATATTGGTAGGATATAAAAAGGATGTTAATAACGTTATCGACACAGTTGCTCAGTAGATATTCAGCTGGTTAGTCCTATTGCCGTTGTTGTGTGGAATAAATCAACCAGATGCCATGTAAGTTAAGTAATTTGTTATTATACCATAATGGTTGCTTATTAAATACCATGTTGTTGTAATAATGCCGAGTTATCTTGGATAAAGCTTCAAGAGTTGTAATTAAATGTAATAGCAATGTAAGAGATATGTTGATGGAATATATCTGTACTGTTTCCATGGAGTTTCTTGTCCTTCTTCTCCATGAAAGACCTAGCTTTGGAACGGACAACTAGCTTTCTGATTTAATAATGACAAGCCTAATTGAAATAAATATCTAGTCTTGTCTTTCTGTGCTTTACTTCATGAAATCCTTTCCCTACATGTTCATAAGAACATTCATACACAGTAAATAAGCAGTAACCATTCTGACATTCAAACTTTAATATTTGTTTTTACATATACACAACTATAAATAAATATACATACATATAACCACATCATCAATTTTTCTGACACACTCAACAAAATATCAGCAATGTAAACCTCGATGACGATCTATATCTTTCCGATGACAGTGTCGGTGATCCGGACTATGAATTACCGAAAAAGTACAATGAGTCTAGTACAGATAGTGAGATAGAAGAACTAGGTATTCCAATAATAACTTCAGCCCAAGTTCACGTGACTATACCATCCCAAGGCCAAGATAAAAGTTTATCTATTTTTAGCAGTGGTTTCGAGATTGATAGATTTCATACAAGTAGTCCAGTAAATAACAATCCTTCCAACAATAATCTACGTTCTCCCATAGATAGAATAACAGTTACTAATGACGAGACTATATGCGAAGTGCTGCCTGATGTCTCAGAAAATCAAATTCATACTAAAAAAAGGGAAGGTAGATTAAGGAAAAAGAGAGTGAAGAATGTAAAAGACTAAGAAATACTGGTCAAAGCTATGTTACAGAAAAAGGTAAAGAAATTTCTGCGAGGCAAATACGAGAACTAAGTTTTTGTAGACTGAAATGTGTTGAGCGGTTTTCTGAATTAGAAAGAAAGCTGTGCTTTGATGAATATTGGACTCTAGGAAGCAGAGATCGTAGGGCAGCTTATATTGCCAGCCATATTACCATATTACCAAAGAAAACACAGAAAACCGACAGCAGAACAATTAATAGAGATTGCAACTGCAAATATACATTAACAATAAATAATGAAAGCAGACCAATTTGTAAAGATTGTTTTTGCAAAACTTTTGGGGAAACTAAAGGTTTCATTAACATTGTAATGGATAAAAAAAAAACACTCCGCAACCGGAATCATTCCAGCTGATAGAAGAGGACATCAGCCATCTAAAAATAAAAGAACTGTTGATAATTTAAAATCTGCCAAAGATCACATTTTATCATTCCCAAACTACGAAAGTCATTATTGCAGAAATAGAACAAATAAAAAATATTTATCATCGGACCTTACCATAGCTGTTATGTATCGTTTATATAGAGAAAGTTGCCCAAATCCTATTTCACTTAAATTGTATTCCCAGTGTTTTCACGATTTAAACTTATCATTCAAAAAACCGGCTAAAGATACTTGCCACACATGCGATCTTTTGAATACAAAGATAGCGTTAACTGAAGGAGAGGAAAATATCAACTTTATAGTGGAGCTGAGTGAGCATCAATCACAAACCGAAAACGCTTATGCAGAAAAAAGAAAAGACAAAGATAAAGCAAAGCGCAATTCAAATTTTGGAGCTTATGCATTTGATCTTCAGCAATGCTTACCTACGCCATTCCTGAAAACGTCTGTCTCTTTTTATGAGAGACAACTATGGTCCTACAATCTTACGATTCATAACTTAAGAGATGATAAAGCTATTTGTTACATGTGGGACGAAACCATCGGTGCTCGAGGAGCAAATCAAGTTGCTTCGTATTTGTGGCATTTTTTACAAAATTTTCCACCTGAAGTAACAGAGGTCACATTTTATTCTGACACGTGTGGTGGCCAGAATAAAAATAACGCTGTTGCAATGATGTTCATGTATTTATTGCATGTGCATCCAACCCTGGAGACAATCAATCATAAGTTTTTGATTAGCGGACATAGCCACATGGAATGTGACTCGGACCATGCCCTAATTGAAAGAACTAAAAAGAAAACGCAGTTTAAAATAAATCATCTTAACGATTGGATGCAACTGATAAGATCTTGCAAGATAAATAACGCATTTGGCATTGTACCCATGAAACTAGACAATTTTCTCAATTTTGCAGTATTGAGTTCGAAGAAAGGTCCATTTACAATTTAAAAAAGGATGCTTGTGGTGAAATTTTTTTATGGCAACCCGTGAAATGGCTGCAATATAAGAAGCCTATCGGAGAAATACGTTTAAAGACAAATCTTGACAATGTAAGTTCATTTAGAGTCATAAATTACAGGAAAAGAGGTAAATACAATTTAGACACTATACAATTAGATGTTGTTTCAAAAGAGACTTTACCAATAAGTAAAAAAAAAAGGATTTGATGGATTTATTGCCACTGATAGATCCCATTTTTCACGAATTTTATAAAAACATTAAAACTGATGGTGACGTATCCAACATCGATCCTGATTTAGACTCCGAAGACCCTGATGCTGAAGGAAACGGAGAAGAATTCAACTAATTCTATAATATTTTAACTTTGATTTCGAAATAAAAATATTTATTTTGTAATTGGTTGTTTTTTTTATTACCTATACATACCTACATACATAATATCACGATTTCAGTCCCATAAGAGGTAGGCAGAGACTATATTTAATTGTTTTTAATGTTTTTACACACGTAATTAAAGTAGGTACTTAGGTAGACAAGTTGATAACTCATTGGTGAACAACTTGATATATCATTTTTTATTATAAATACTGTAAATTCATTAAATAATCTTATGATATCTGAAAACTCAAAGCAAATGAATTACATTCAGATAAAAAAATATTTAATAACATAAAAAGAGAATTTACAAAAATGGCTGCCCTGATAAATGTGCATTTTCGATTTGTTAAGTTATTCACGCCTGGTACGGACTTAATAGCACAAATTATAATCTCATTTATTAATACACATATCATATAAGAATATACATACAAACAAACATACATACATACTACTAAAATAAATATCAACAAAATATATATAATTATAATGTAATTTAAATAATAAATACAAATGCAACTTATGACAAAGTGGAGAGATGGAGTTCTTTCACTCTTCTTTTGAATACTGCTACAGTTACACTACCTACTAGATGTGGCATACATGGCAACGTACTAACTGTCAACTATAATATACACGCTGAAATTTTAATGGTTGTTTTCCCGCGGCAGAACAACTTGCCACAAGGAGTCCCTTCGAACCATAGAGTAAAAGTAAAAAAAAAAAATGTTGTTTGTTTTAAAATAATAAAAAAAATATTCATCAACTCGAAAGCGTGAGAATCAGTAGTAACACTGGAGGTAACTTGTAGGTATTACTCGAAACGCACGCGCCGCCGCGCCGACAAAGGAACAATGATACATAAATGTTCAAAGCAAAATAAACTCTCGCATGTGGTACTAAAGCATAAACTAGTTTTCACGCAACAACACAAAACACCGCTGACAAAGAAAAGACCGATTTATAAATGTTCAAAGCAAAAATAACTCTGCAATTTCCGCTTAAATGCATTCCGATTGGTGGTTTTTATATCTATACTATCTATACCATATACATTATTAATATTGTTAAGCTGGAGTGTTTGTTTATTTTTTTGCTTGAACGCGAACTCTGGAACTACTGGTTCTAATTGTAATATCCTTTTAGTGTTGGATAGCCCATTTATCGAGAAAGGCACGCCAGGGCCCTAAGGAGCCGAGCAAAAAGAAAAAAAGTCACGAATACGAAGCACTAGCACGGGCAGGTGGTTCGAAGCGACGCCGACGGTGTGGGTCGGGGGAGCGAGAAAGACGCGAACGAAGTCGCGAGCAGAAGCTAGTCTGCATCTGCATCTGCATCTGCCTAGCCTTTTCCCAACTATGTTGGGGTCGGCTTCCAGTCTAACCGGATGCAGCTGAATACCAGTATTTTACATGGAGCGACTGCCTATCTGACCTCCACAACCCTGTTACTGGGTAATACGATACCCCTTGGTAAGACTGGTTGTCAGACTTTCGGGCTTCTGACGACCCGTAACGACTGTCCAAGATCTACAAATGACAGCCGGGACTAACGGCTTAACGTGCTTTCCGAGGCACGGAGGAGTCTTGGTATGTAAAAATGGTCACCCATCCACGGGCCAACCGCGGCAAGCGTAGGTAGCGTGCAGCTATTGTTATTTAGCCACAAGCCCCACACGAGCAGAAGCTAGTCTATAATATAAAAATGAATCCCTATTTACCTTGGTCATGACATCACACGTGAACGACTGGACCAATTTTGCTCATTCTTTTTTTGTTGTGTTTGTCAGGACCCTATGAAAGAAAAAACAAATAAGAAAGTTGCACGTAAAATATATTCATAGTTAAAACAGGACAACATAATTATTTCGGGTCAGCTAGTTTTAAATAAATATAAGCACAAAAATACACATAAAATATGACAAAATTAACAGAAACTATTCTCTGCTTACTGATTTGTAAGATTCTGAGTGCAAATTCTACTAGAAATAATGAAATTAACTGAAGGTACCAATGACATTTGCTAATGTATTTGCTATTTATTGCTAAAGATTTTATTGGGAGGAAAAATTTAAAATTATGGTATTTTCGCGTACTATCCTTGCGATAATCCTATTACGAAATCCACTGCTGTTGCGAGACCTACTAGTATTTGGTCAGTATCAATGTATTTAATGAGACCATTAATATTATGAGTACTTCCTTGTGTTATTCTTTATATAGATCTAATCATCTAATAGGCCGATTTAGTTAAGTAAGTACAGCCAAGTCAGCTATTACTTAGATATAGAGTGGCGGTCAGTGTGACTCGATACTAACACAATGTCTCATGTACGAACAATAATACCAGAGGTTTCATTAAAAGTTTGCTTGCAAAATAACATACTGGATGACGAAATAAAAACAGTAGCGTACTCGCTTAATTTTCCACTTAATCTTTTTCTAACCTCAAAATATTGTGTACGAAATAGTCATATTTATGCAACTGGGCAAAAATATCGCCTATTCGCGTGTTGTGTAATGTTATTTTTAAATATTTTATGTCTCTTTAGGATTTTCATTGTAGACGATGCACAAGTGAATAAGACACAATTCAAATACGACATCTTCTCACTTTCTGCAGTTATCCATTACATCTCCTTCTCAATTGGGTTCACAATGATGTTTGTTTTGGACATTGTTCATAAAAACAACAATTTCTTACTTATATTGAACATCCAAACTATTTACAGGAGCATTGATTTCAGTAAGGGTATCCGGAGTTTTATTATTTGCAACTGGATCTCAACTACAACCACTATCCTTACTCATATTTTTCTGAGTGCTTTTTACTATGGTCCTTTGATGTTTTTTGCCAACGGGTTCATTATCGATGATATTTGTGACATAATGTGTATCCCATTGGATCTTAATTTTGTAATAGCTATCCGATTTATAATATTGTTGAAAAAGTATCTAGAAATTTGGATCAATGAAGTGATAATGATGAATGACGAAAACGACAATGGTGTTCAATGTCTCAAACTGTTCAGGATATATGAAAATATATTGAAAACTTATAATTTGTACAAACATATTTTTCAAGTATTGGTAAGTTTGAAACATTACATATGACATTAATACAAAGACAAACACTGGTCTGACTAAATATGGTGCGATGACACATAAATGACTTTGGTATCAAGTAAACATAATAATAATTTGCCATTAGACGACTCTTGAAAACACAATCTAACGAACTAGAGCTAAGATTCCCCAGAGAAACAAAAACACAAGCATTGATTTTCTGAAAAAGACAAAATTGGGCCATACTTATTTACGCTTATGTTAGCAGTGTGTCAAGTGGGCACCTGATGCATTTGCCAATCAATTAGTCAACTCACCATACAACAGTTCACTGCTGGACATAGGCCTCTCCTAAGTTGTCAAAATACCTGGTTCTCCGTCTTCTGCAATACAGTCTGCCACGACTAACTCTTTGAGGGCGTCCGTCCATTTATCTGGGAAGTATCCCATAATGCGTTTGCTCGAATTTGCTTAGTGTTTGAAATTAAGGAAATATTACGATTTAGGCTAACAAATGTACAGTCACCAAAAATATATGTAACCAGGATCGTCGGATATTGTGGAAGTTTCAGTAAGAAACCGATGAATGTTTTTGAACGAAACTTAATTTGATAAATGAACACGTCCTTCGGTTTCTTATTTAACTTCAACTATATCTGATGATCTATTTATCGATGAATTTTCTTGCCAGAATTGAATTAAATTTTATTGCACGTACGATTTTATTATACGTGTTGTTTACATCTATACCAGTTTTAAACAGCAACTAACTTGCCCGTATCACGTAAAAAATATACTAATTGTTTAGACGGTGCCAGTAAGTTGTTGCTTCAGTTTACAGGCAATAAACTTTTACCATGTAAATGGGACTCAGTTAAGCGGTCGGCCTCCACTCCATCTGTTATTGTTTTAATGTTATCACCTAAAATGAAAAAGAACATTATACATTTGTAAATTTGCAGGTTTTATATAACACATTTGTCGCATTTCAACGTGCATTATGCTATGTCAATTTTATGGTTTATGTAATGAACGAACCTGGTGAATTGAGAAATGAAGTAAGTAAAAATGTTTTTGCGATTAATCCCATTCTGATATGTCCTGTGTGTGATATTTTACTAGCTTCTGCCTCGTTATTTATTTTCCAGGGTCTGATTCGCAGTCTTGGTCTGATTTTATTTCTCACGAAGGATATAGTATTAGTAATCATACATTGCCTTTGTTGTGAGAAGTTCTATATTATTGTAGAGGAAGCTGAGACGGCGTGTGTACAATTTATGAAGAACAGGAATTATCTAAGTATGTTTTTTTAACCAAAATATGATCTAATAACTCTGCGAATCCATGTCATATTAATTTACAATATTAGTATTGAAAGCATAACAGATATAAATAAGTTAGAAATTGATTTCAGAGTGTCGTGGCCGTCTCTACAAGAAAGTGATACAAGCTAATCGTTCGTTCAGTAAAATGACTGCATGTGGCCTGTTCTATATAGACGCTACGCTACCAGTGTATTTGATGGGCGTTATCTGTCATTACGTTATCATGCACGTGCAGTTCTATTTCCTTTGAATCAAATGTTTTTGTGAAAAACTTATACCTTTTTGATTATTTTGAAAAGTTTAAATCACTCTCTTGGCTATCATCGTCATCATAAGCAGTGGTAGCCTCGTTCCACCTACTTCTGAGTATATGCCTACTTTCTTTTGTTCCGTATGTTAACATCTGTCACGTATAACCAACAAACTTTGAGCATACTCACTTAAGAAAATATTTCTGTGGCGGCGCAGCTAATGACAAACCACACCCCTTCCTGGTTTCCCCCAATTAGGGACAACATGTATTTGTGTGAGTGTATTCACACAAATCCATATTGTCTTATTGTGTTTGTTACACGCTCTGCAGGTGTAACAAAAACGTTTTTTCTCGCTAATTGCTATTGCTTCCCAATTCTATCGCCATTTCATTTTACAACCTGTTTATTTCTAAGTCTTCCTGTATAATCAGTTTCAACCGTATGTTTTTTTAAAAGACTCTGTAGTAGTTATCGAAATAAATAAATTTGATAAATAATGGTTATACAATCAAAATATTTAACACGTATGATCTAAACAAATTCATTTTCATAAAACTGTTGCTTAACATAAGTGGGCATCCAAAATTGTTTTAATATCCAGTTACTACATTTTCATACACTTTACCTAACCAAAAAAATCTTGATATTTATTTTCAAAAAATATAGGTGAGAAATGTTATGACAAAATATGAATATAAATCAATAGTCTGTTGCGTAATTTAATAATTTTGTGTGCCTTTGGATTTGGAACTGGTCGATCTATACTTTAATAGTTTTATTTTTATTTTACTGTATTGTTCTGAGGTGTATTATAATTATAATAGTTTGCGTTAAGAGCGCGGACCACCCACGACACAAATGGGTGCGATGACGTCATCAAGGCCATTCTACGGTATAATTAATTTAATTCGCTGGCCGCTCCAGCAGTTAATTTTGAAAAAAAATATATTAAAAATAAATAAGTTAAACTAAATTGAATTGTTTTTTTTTCCACAGCTACAAATCCTTAAAATTGTTCTCAAATTTTAACACAATTTGTATGATTTCACACGGAGATTACAGACGACAGTTTCGCTTTAAAAAATCTTTTACTAATATGTTTTAATATATATACAATTATATACATACGATTTAAATATCAACCATAAAAATCTTTAATCCTGAACAGCCTATTATTAAATGAACATGAACTGAAAAATATATATTTCAATAATAGCTAACATTTCTTTTCTCAATCCTTTCACTCTCACTGCGGTAACAATGACAAAAAAAAAATTTCAGGAGCCCACAGGCCTGGCTTTTTGAAAATATTTCTGTTATACTTCAGAAATTAAGGAGTATTTCTTATTGAAAATTACAGTTTAGTTTAATTACTTGATTAGCTTTCGAATTTTAAAGCGGGATAGGAACTCTGGAGAGTGTAAGAGCAGTGGTGGCCAAGTGGTAACGGTCGCGACTTACGAGTTGTAGGTCGTGAGTTCGAATCCAGCCAGGCTTTGTGTAAATTATTTCATTACGACTGCTCTCAAAACGATGAAGGAAAACATCGTGAGGAAACCGGCATGTCGTAGAACAAAAAAAGGGGAAGGGGGGTCATAACTCGCCATTCTGAGCTCATAGGGTAACAATTTGGCGGCGAGGGTACGACTGTTAATACAACTGGCATGTCTTCGTCGTCAGCATAGCTCTGAAAGGCCGGGGGCAGGGGCAGAATTGTTTGTCGGAGGGCTGCGATATAGGCCCTGGGAGTGGGAGTGCGGGCTGGTAGCACTGGAGCCAACGCGGGGAGCTACAGAGGGCTCTGGGATGGATGTAGCCATCAACGCAGGAATAGCGGAGGGTTGTGGGGGTACCGGGGTACGTGATTAAGGTTAGCTAGTTAGGGGGAGGGTCTTTGGGGGCTAGGCCGTGAATTTTTGAAGTGGGGATCTCACACTGTTTTGGCGGTCACTCTCGCGTTTGGCCAGTTTGAGGGAGGAGGATTTGGGGGCTTTGGGGCAGCCGCAGTAGGTGGCCGGGTGACCGGATTGGCCGCAGAGCACACAGCTCAGAGGCTCTATGCGCTGAAAGAGTTCTTTAGGTTGGGAGCAGTCAGCCCTGCCGTGCTGGCATAGACACTTGATGCATCTAGTTGTCGCATAACAGTGCGACTGACTGTGCCCGTACAATTGGCAGCGGTGACACTGGCCTGAACTATCTTTGACCTCGGGCTGGGGTGTTGGGTCAAAAACCCACTCGGTTCATTGGCACCGTAGGGTTTCTACTGAAGACCACGAAACTGGATTTGTTGGAATGCGAAGCTACTGACGACGTTTTTCTAAAGATAAACAGAGATGCCTTGAAAAAGGCAGTTTTTGAATCAATTAGCGATCGAATAAATTGGTTGTAGTCGGGGCGACTACGGTGACTCACTGCGGGATGCAGTGAGCAGGTAGTAGCACGTCCGTTCACGAGGAGCGTCGCGCGCGGAATGCTGTTACAACACTTTTATTTTGTGTTTGGCATCTCGTTTGACCTGGAGAGGCCGTGACTACTTAACCGGACTTTCCTGTGGCTGCCTTAAGAGAACGTAAAACCTCCAGTCAGGGGCGCAAAATTACTTAAATTACTAAGCGACAGCACGCTGAGGGCACCCCCTGTGGGGTACGGGCCTCGGCTCAGGGTGTCACTGATCGGAGGACAGCAAGGGACAGGCTGGAACAAATCATTTTCATTATTATTAAATCTTAGGGAATTTAACTCTATAGACTCAGCTCAGCTTCAGCGAGCAAGGGACGGTCGGGCGTTACAACACAGTAAACAGGTAGGCACTTATGGCTAGGTAGGTACGTATAGTAGAACGCATAGTTTTGGTGATGTCCGCACGCGCCGACTGCCAAAAGAAAAGTGATGCATAATTTGACTGATGGCGCGCTCCCCACCAGCTTCATCGAGTGTCAACACATGGCGCTGATGTACCGGATACGACTCGATTGTTTTATCTTTTATTTTGATTATAAATTCTTTTTCCGTTATTAATTCCAGCTTCAGTATAGTTTTCAATGTTCTTGGCGTGTGCTAGCTCACATATGGCAAATAATTTAATTTAATGTTTTGTGTTTCGTAAAGTTAATTACTAACCTACTATTGTATAGAATCAAGTTCTTCTAACTGAACAGACAGTTGTGCTGCTGCTACTGGGGAGTTTGTGGCACAACTTCTTCTTCCCAGCGAAAGCACTTGGAAGTGGTGAAGGGCGGGCGTTTTCGGCCACTATCTTTTGTAATTGTAACGTTCAAAAAGAATATCTTTTTTTTTTAATGTTATAACCGCCTCTACAAGAACAAAAAAATAGCTAATAATTAATGGTTCAGCAAGTTGATAGCGTTTTTTTTTTTTTTTTTTTTTTTTTTGGGGTGGGAAATCATCAAATGACTTCTCCTGCTGAGTAGAGCAGGAGGGCGTGTCAGACTTTTACTGACTAAAACCCACCCCTGTTCCCTCAGTAGCCCGTATGCCAGGGGCCGTGGTATCTCTTTCGAACAAACCCGCACCCCTGGCAGGCATCGGCCCTTGCGGACCCCACCTGTGGTTGCTGACATCTTTGACGGCACGCGTGTGGAACACAACGCGCCGTCTCGTCTACCACTTTTCGGCCGCAGAGGATAGGGAGAGCGGCCAATGCTATACCGACACTCCTCTTCCCCTGCGGCCCCACCGCGTCCGCCATCAAACGGTGGCGGCCCCATCCAGGCCACGGAAGGGAAGAGCGCTGCTCAGAAGCACCGGCACTCCTCCTCTACCGCAGCCCGTAACCCTCAGCCGCGATGCCTCCCATTCGACATCGCGGCCCACCTCAGTTGCGGTGCACCTCACCGCAACCTACTTTTTTGGCCGCTACGTCAATGGCTTGAAGGCAAAAGCCCTGACGAGCGGCCCCACCGTTGGGTTCCTCTTGGCTTCACCGTGGATGGGAGACCACGGTTACTAAGCCCCCCCGCAACGACAATGCGGGAACCCCCTCGGGGGGGAAGTTGATAGCGTGTGGCCTGTTCTATGTTGCCTTTACCAATGTATCTGAACGGCGTTATTAGTCGTTATGATGCACGTGCAGTCTATTTTTAAGCCCCTCGGAAAAAGAGGGGCTTTATAAGTTCTACGTGCGTACATATTTGATTGCCTGTATTTCTGTCATACCATGACACAACTAAAACCTCTAAAAAAAAAAAAACATATGTAGTGCTTTTTAAGTTTAATATAAGTAGTAGGTATTATTTGGCTAAATAACAATAGCTGCACGGGTCGATCGACCAGGTTAAGCTACGCTTGCCGCGGTTGGTCCGTGGATGGGTGACCATTTTTACAAACCAAGACTCCTCCGTGCCTCGGAAAGCACGTTAAGCCGTTAGTCCCGGCTGTCATTTGTAGATCTTTGACAGTCGTTACGGGTCGTCAGAAGCCGGAAAGTCTGACAACCAGTCTTACCAAGGGGTATCGTATTACCCAGTAACTGGGTTGTGGAGGTCAGATAGGCAGTCGCTCCATGTAAAATACTGGTATTCAGCTGCATCCGGGTAGACTGGAAGCCGACCCCAACATAGTTGGGAAAGGCTAAGCAGATGATGATGAGGTATTATTTTAATCAAAGCATCGTCGCTTTGGGTGACGTGTAATTAAAACGCCAAACAGACGAGGCCCAGGAATAATTAACGTCTGTTATTGTAGAAAGGATAGTTGGTGTTCAGTTCCTATTTTCATTAGCCTTCACTATCTATCATCATCGTCGTCATTGGCAACCTTGGCACATCCACTACTGAAGATAGGCTTCCTTCCATTTGTTTTTCCAAATTTGTTACTGATCTAGTCGATTTTTGTTTGAAGAGTCACCTAGTCTCGGAAAAAAAGGTGGCAACACTGCGCACGAGTCGAACGAATGTCCGGGACGGTTAACCATCTTAATTTACTCGTATGTAATAGATTTTTGACCATCTATTACTTACCTTCCACCTGACGCAGGTCCTCACCGGACACGGTTGTTTCGGTAGGTTCCTGTTTCGGATAGGGCGGGAGGAAACGCCCGGGTGTTTCCACTGCGAAGATCGCCCTGAGGACACGGTGGAGCACACGGTGGCGGTCTGCACTGCTTGGGCGGAGCACCGCCGTGTCCTCGTGGAGGCGATCGGCGGCGGCGATCTCTCGCGTCCGGCCCTGGTCCAGGCCATGGTACGGAGCGAGAGGGCATGGGGAGCCGTCACCTCCTTCAGCGAAGCAGTGATGCTCGCGAAGAGGGAGGCGGCGCACTTGAGGGAGAGGCAGCATATGCGCCCTCGCGACCCCAGCCGCCGCAGGATACGGAGACGCCCTGGGCGTCGGGAATCCCAGGCCGATTTCCGGCCACCGTAGGCATGGGCTTGCGGACGGCGAGTAATGGGTAGCTCGCTGTCCGGTAAGGACCAAGCCCAAGTCGACGGCGCGTTGTGTTCCACGCGCGCCTCAAAGAGATGTCAGCACAAAAAGTGATGGGACCCGCAAGGGTCGATGCCTGCCAGGGGTGCGGGTTTGTTCGAAACAGACACCACAGCCCCTGGCTTAAGGGCTACTGAAGGAACACGGGTGGGTTTTAGTCAGTAAAAGTCTGACACGCCCTCCTGCTCCACCCAGAGCGGGAGAATTTATTTGATGATTTCCCAAACAAAAACACAAAAAAAAAACATCTATTACTTTTATATTAACGTTATCGTTACAAGTAGTCTTAACTCCGAAAGTTTGACAACCAGTCTTGCCAAGGGGGAATCGTGTTTCTTTGTAATAAGGTTTTGAAGAACTGATTGATTTGAAGCTGCTCCATGCAGTTTAGTTGTATCCAGCTGTATCCGGAGGTTATCACATGCAAGTCGAGTTAAACAGTCGACAACCTCATAGGTTGACCTGCGAGATGTAATTCCCAAAAAAAAATACCGGGTATAAAAAAAACCGACCTCATCATAGTTGACAGAGGCTAGACCGAGGATATATTACCACATAAATTAGCTTTATTAACAAACTTCAATAAAAAAGTACTCCGTTCGCTGGAATCTTTTGTTTCTTTTCTTTTTTGTTCTTTCTTTTGCTAGGTACAGTCGACAAATCTTCCGCATGCTCACCTTTAAGGCGATAATCGCGTAGCAAGACTCACTACTCGATGGCACAATGCATGAAAATGTATTACTGCCATTGGTTAAAAAAAAATCTTAGCTATTAGTGAAATTGGTATTTATTTTTAGTTCGTGTTCATTTAATAATAAGCTGGTCACGATTAAAAAAAATTTAATGGTTGATATTTCAATAGTATCTCAGCACCTAAGGGTCTTAGCATCCCCCCCGAGTGGGGGATGCTAAGACCCCGCATTGTCGTTGCTTAGTAACCGTGGTCTCCCATCCACGGTGAAGCCAAGAGGAACCCAACGGTGGGGCCGCTCGTCAGGGCTTTTGCCTTCAAGCCATTGACGTAGCGGCCAAAAAGTAGGTTGCGGTGAGGTGCACCGTAACTGAGGTGGGCCGCGATGTCGAATGGGAGGCATCGCGGCTGAGGGTTACAGGCTGCGGTAGAGGAGGAGTGCCGGTGCTTCTGAGCAGCGCTCTTCCCTTCCGTGGCCTGGACGGGGCCGCCACCGTTTGATGGCGGACGCGGTGGGGCCGCAGGGGAAGAGGAGTGTCGGTATAGCGTCAGCCGCTCTCCCTATCCTCTGCGGCCGAAAAGTGGTAGACGGGACGGCGCGTCTTAGCATGATGTTTTATTGCTTATAGCCTTCCTCGATAAATGGGCTATCCAACACTAAAATAATATTTCAATTCGAACCAGTATTTCCTGAGATTAGCGCGTTCAAGCACACAAACAAACAAACTCTTCAGCTTTAAAATATTAGTATAGATTAAAACATTTTAGTAAAAGATTCTTGTTTGAAGCGAAACTTTCGTCTGTAATCTCAGGGAGAAATCATACAAATTATGTAAAAATTTGAGATTTTTTTTAAGGATTTGTAGTTGTGGAAAAAAAACCAATTCAATTTAGTTTTACTTACTTATTTTTAATAGACTTTTTTAATATTTCAAAAGGAAATTTTAATGATATACCCAGAAGTTAACATTTAAAAATTACACAGAAATTATCATCAACTTGTATTTATTTAAACTCACATCGTAAATTTCTTATTAATAAATCAAAATTAGTATCATAATGACAGATTTTAAGCACGTGCAATTCTAATGATATTAAAAAGTTTTATTACAAATGTATAATTATAATACACCTTCGTTAACAGAACGATGCTTTAATAAAAAAACTGCTAAAGTACAGAGCGACCAGAGTTCCTAATTCAAAGGCACACACAATTACTAAATTACGCAACTGACTATTGATATATATTTGTATTTTATAATAACATTTCTCACATATATATTTTTTGAAAAAAATATCAAGTTTTCTGAGTTTAAATAAAGTATATGAAAATGAACTAAGTGGATATTAAAATAATTGTGGATACCCACTCGTGTTAGGCAACAGTTTCATGAAAATTAATTTGTATAAATCATACGTATTAAATATATTGATTGTATAACGATTATTGATCAAATATTATTTATTATTTATTTAACCCTTAAAACTATCCGTACAGGTACCTAACTTAATGCGATAGAAAAGTCACACACGCAAACTTAAAATTAAATCACAACAATATCATTGTTTGTAACATAATGTAAACAATAGTACTTTTGCGAAATCACTCCAGTAACATGTAAATATATCCAATTCTACGTGAATGTCATTGATCGTGCGAATTGCTCGAGTCAGAGGGGTTTTAGCTAGCAAGTTGGTCCTGGCTGATAGTACGACCAGCAGTGGCGGGGGCCCGTCGCCTCCACACATAACGGTCGGGTACGTACAAGTGCAACCGTTGCAGTACTCCCGGGTTGTACTCTATGCCTCGGAGCAGTTTCACCAGGTACGATGCTAGCGTAAACTCGCGTCGCACCCCGAGTTGATTGTACCCCACCATACCCAGTACAAATAGAGTGGGGTACATGAAAGGGTAAAATGGGTATATCCCATAAAGTTTTTGTACAGATGGCGCGTGAATTTGTTCTGGACTCGCTCTAACATCAATGAGTACTTAGCCTCATGTGGGGCCCATATGACAGCACTATGTTCCAGATGACTCCTGACTAATGCGTCATACAGGACACTGATGGTAGTGATCCTGGTAAAGTCTCGCGTCTGCCTTAGAACAAACCTTAGGTCTCTAAATGCCTTTTTGCAGATCTTCGTTATATGATCGCGAAACGACCGGTCAGGGGTGAGAACAACCCCTAAATCCCTTACCTGCGTGACTCGTTGCTCGCGTTGTTCTGTAACAACTACAGTGTCTTTTAAATAAACAGACGGTTTAAACTGATTATACAGGAAGACTTAGAAATAAACAGGTAGTAAAATGAAATGGCGATAGAAATGGGAAGCGGTAGCAATTAGCGAGATACAAATTGGCACTGGTTAAATGTTTTTGTTACACCTGCAGAGCGTGTATAGGTAAAACGGGCTGTTGTCCGCAACTCCACGTCAAAGCGCGTATTTTGCAGAGCGTGTAACAAACACAATAAGACAATACGGATTTGTGTGAATACACTCATACATACATACATACATACTCAACCTATAACGTTCCCACTGCTGGGACACAGGCCTCCTCTCCATGAGAGGGAGTGGGCCGTAATCTACCACTCGGGCCCAGTGCGGATTGGTAGATGTCACATGTCTTCGAATTTTTGGTTCTAGGACATGCCGGTTTCCTCACGATGTTTTCCTTCACCGTTTGAGCGCAGTGGTGATGAAATTATTTACACAAAGTAATGCGCCTGTCTGGGTTCGAACGCACGACCTAGAACTCGTAAGTCGCGGTCGTTACCACTGGGCCACCACTGCTCTACAAACACACACTCACACAAAATTAAAATTGGGCGGTATACGCAGAAGGCTTACAACGCTCTGCGCGTGCAATATAATAATGCGCTGAGGATGTTGTTGGGGCTGCCTCGGTTTTGCAGTGCATCGAGTATGTTTGCGGAAGCGCGAGTAGATGACTTTCACGCCATCATGCGCAAACGGTGTGCTTCGATGCTACGATGATTCAGGGGTAGCCCTAATAATATTCAAGTTACACTGGCGGACCAGGTTGATGGACCTTTTATCAGGCTCTGGGCTGGCAGACATGTGTGTGCACATGTACATGTAACCAATTAGGGCCATATTCTTAAACGATGATTAAAGTTAAATGATGTTTAAACGTTAAAATGTATGGTTAAACAGACGCTAATCATTACTTAACTTTAACCAACGTTTATGAATGAGGGGGTTAATGTTTAGGTGTTTTATTTTTAATTTATTGAGATTACTAACATAGGCTAAGTGTATACTAACACTATATGGATCCAATGGTCTGAAATAAAATCTTTGAATTTGAATTTGAATTTGTCACTAGCTGCGCCGCCACAGAAATATTTTCTTAAGTGAGCATGCTTAAAGTTTGCTGATTGTACATCGACGTATCCAAACATAGATTTAAGTTATTTTATGCCGGTTCCATTCATAGGTGTTTTTGTTCCGGCAACATTAGATAGAAAGTTTCTCAAGAATGAAGATGGTCAAAGGTTGTTGACTTGACCATTGAAAAGTGTGGTCGATTAAGTTTAATGATCATTTCAAATAAAGTGAATTTCTATAAATTTCACAGTATAATTCATTTTATGTTTTCGCCACGAACAGTACCTTTGCAGAAGAGATATACTTACTTAGAATTCCTTGACGCTATTACATTTAAGTTTTCAGATAATTATCTTGAAGGTTTTAAGTAATTTCCTAAAGTTATTATATAATATTGACTGTTTCTTAATAATTGGTACGTTTAATATTAAATAAAGTAAGTAATTTTCCTCATCAATTTTTTTGGAGTCGTCTTTAAGCTATGGCCATCATATGAAATTACAAAAATGTCTCAAAACTTGGTTCCAGCGGTCTCATTCCAAGTTTTACTTAATAATCGACTTGAAAACGATATACAAAGCACTGTGCATTCTTTAGACTTTTCTCTCAAAATGTTTTTGATTTCAAAATACAGTGTGCGGAATAATCATATTTATCCAGTTAATAATAATTGCCGTGTGTTGGCGTTCTGCTGTATGTTATTAATGAATACGTTGTGCATCTATCAAATGTGCACTGTGGACATCATAGATTCCGATATGACTTATTTAGAAAAGCACCTACTGACACTTCTTAATACTATCAATTATCTTATCTTTGCGTTCGGATTCACAACGTTGTTTATTCTAGACTTGATGCATAAGGACGATAACGTCTCACTTATTTTGAGCATTCAAACCATACATAAATGCATCTACTTCAGTGATAGTATTCGGAGTTTTATTATCTGGAACTGGATCTCAATGGCAGCTACTATCTTTACCAACTTTTTTACGTTTATTACGTTTAGTGTATTATCAAATCAAACTTCTCAAATAAGACAAATTTTTGAAATTTTTTGCAATTTATTATGTGTCATATGGGATCTAAATTTAGTTCTGGCCATCCGAATAATAATTTTGTTAAGAAAATATCTCAGAAAGTGGATTAAAGAACTCCTGTTCATGATCGATGGCCTTGACAATGAAGAGGATAGTTATGACTGTTGTTTAAAATTTCTTGGAATATACAAAGAAATTTTAAAAGCTTTTAATTTGTACAAGCAAATTTTCCAAGTATCGGTGAGTTTGTGATAATTTAATGTACATTACATTACGACGAACTATTAGAGTTATATATAGAGTTATAAAAAAAAAAGCTTTCCTCGAGGTCCTCAGCAATGACCTTCGGGACCCGCAAACCTGGCTCAGTTATCATTCGTTAAACCTAATATTCACAAACATAATTACCTATTTTAATAACTAATTATGTATGTAAATATTAGGGTTTTTATCGATGTTATCGTAAATCTAATACGTCATCATCTGTATTGAAAACATCGAAATATGATTAGCCTAACGTTGTCCCACTGCAGGGGTTTTTTTTTTTTTTTTGAAGGCCTTTTTTTCAAGTAGAGCAGACACGCAGCATTGATCACCACGCTTGCATGCTTGCTCGTTTGCACGCTTGCTTGTCTGGTAGCTGATTTCATTTCAAACTTCTATTAGCTATTCGTCCAGATTTCTTCATGATGTAAAAACATCTGTTTGATTTTCGATAAATAACAGTAGTATATTGAGAAAATAATAAAAATACAATACCCACTAATAACTATGCAATAGCGGGCCTGCAAAAGGAAAGAGCGAGCAATAAATAGCAAGTAAAGAAAGAGTCGGCCATTTGACAGTTACTGCATATTAGACAAGAACAATCTAATATCATGTAAAAAAGGCTTCTGATTTGGAAATATATACACCCGTTTTCCCGCAGCAAAATGGTTTTGTCTTGGTAACACAATCGTTTTATAAACTAATAACAAATTAGAAGAAACAAAAAATTGGCAGATTAACCATTGTGCAAAATCACCACGTGCGAGAATTTGTTTGGCTCTGAACATTTATTTATTCATCGCAATTCCCTTTTTCGGCGGCGCATGCGATTCGAGTGGTACCTGCAATTTACCTCTAGTGTTACTATTGATTCTCACGTTTTCGATTTCATGAATATTTTTTAAATTATTTTAAAACAAAAAAGCTTTTATTTTTTACTTTTACTGTATGCTTCGAAAGTACTCCTTATGACAAGTTGTTCTGACACGGGAAAACCACCATTAAAATTTATCGGTGTATATTGTAACATTTGCCTTCACCAATGTCAGTAATGTTCAAGATAAACTCAAAAACTTTAATCACTATTACTAAGTTTCTTTTTTCATAGGTTTTAGTTTACACATCAATGACATTTTACATTCATCTTGTTTATTTTGACATGATGCTCTCTACGTTGAGAAGAATCACTGCAGGAGAGGGGACAAAAGTAAGTATGATATGACTATATTTTGAAACATTTATTTTTCTTTACTTTTTCTTGTTTTTGTCTGGAGATAAATATAGGCCCGTGAACTAATTTAAAATGCCCCTGATTTATTGATTTAATAATTCGTTCAATTTCATATATTTATTTGCAGTCCTTGTTTCAAAGTATAATAGTAATTTTATGGCTGAGTAAGAGTATATTACTGATAATTTTTCACGGTATATATTCTGAGAAATTCTATATAACTGTTGAGGAAGCTAAGACGGCGTGTTTACAGCTCATGAAGAACCGGAACTGTCCAAGTAAGAAAATCATTACAATAAATCTTCTATGTACGATGGAACGTAATAATTAGAAATATTATTGTAAGAGCGATTAAGAAAGTTTTTGAAGATTATTTTAGTAAGTTTTTTTTTTTTAACAACACGGTTGGTTTTTAAAGTGACGTCTTAGAGCACTGGGTGTTAAAAATCCGTCGGTGCGCTTTTTTAAAGCCACAAGGATAACTCCTGATTGCTGAATGGGCATGCTCTTGACCTCGAAAACGCCTGATGAAAGCGATTGATGATGGAACGAGTGTGCCAAGAATATAAATAGTGGGGTTGGCATTTCCGTGTGGATAAAACCCCCTTATAATCAAATCAAATCAACAAAACAACAAAAATAAACGAAACAAAAACAACACTAACAACAAACAAAAAAGGAACAGTAACATATAACAAAAATAGGAATATAAATGTAATATAAATATTATTAAGTCATACTACGCCTATGTTGAATCGCTACTATGGTCACGAGACCATAGTAGCGATTCAACATAGGCGTCATTCATTATACGAATAAATGTGGGGTAATGGTACCAATATGGATAGAGCATTTATCGCACAAAAGACGTGCATCAGAGCAATATTGTAGACTTTAACCTGATGACTCACGCCCCCGAGTAGGTTCCCGCATTGTCGTTGCGGGGGGGCTCAGTAACCGTGGATTCCGGCCACGGTGAAGCCAAGAGGAACCCAAAGGTGGGGCCGCTCGTCAGGGCTTTTGCCTCAAAGCCGACGACGTAGCGGCCAAAAAGTAGGTTGCGGTGAGGTGCACCGCAACTGAGGTGGGCCGCGATGTCGAAAGGGAGGCATCGCGGCTGAGGGTTACGGGCTGCGGTAGAGGAGGAGTGCCGGTGCTTCTGAGCAGCGCTCTTCCCTTCCGTGGCCTGGACGGGGCCGCCACCGTTTGATGGCGGACGCGGTGGGGCCGCAGGGGAAGAGGAGTGTCGGTATAGCGTCAGCCGCTCTCCCTATCCCCTGCGGTCGAAAAGTGGTAGACGGGACGGCGCGTTGTGTTCCACACGCGCACCGTCAAAGATGTCAGCGACCACTGGTGGGGTCCGCAAGGGCCGATGCCTGCCAGGGGTGCGGGTTTGTTCGAAAGAGATACCACAGCCCCTGGCATACGGGCTACTGAGGGAACACGGGTGGGTTTTAGTCAGTAAAAGTCTGACACGCCCTCCTGCTCTACTCAGCAGGAGAAGTCATTTGATGATTTCCCAACCAAAAAAAAAAAAAAACCTGATGAGTCATGTCAACCAATGTTCAAGAGGTTTGGTATGCTACCGCTACCGTGTCTGCAAATATACGAGGTATGTGTAAATGTAGCTAAAAATAAAGATTTATTTAAGTCAGCAAACAAAGTTAATCCTAGAAACAGACGAGATCCTGATAAACTGGTATTAAATGATTTGCCAAGACTTGCCAAATACAATAAAAACTACCTGGCAATGTGCGTACGCGTTTATATGTAACAAAATACCAAGTCGCTTTAAGGTATTAAACTCGAAGAAATTAAAGATTGAATTACACAAGTGGCTTTGAATGTTTGTGTGTATTAAGGCCACTTGTGTTTTATCTTAGCGAAACATGTTGATCTATGCCAATGATATTAACACAGTGCATATAATGTTTTAAACAAATAAATGATTTACGTACTTACTTACTTTTAAAGGTTGTACACACGGCTACACATCAAGCTATACATTTCCAGTTTACGCTGATCTCGCTTTGTACGGAAATCTTATACAATGCGAGATCAGCTTATATTGGAAATGTATAGCTTGATGTGTAGCCGTGCGTACCTACGAACGCTAAATATAAAACAGGCATATTATTTACTAGCTTCTGCCCGTGACTTCGTCCGCGTCATAGTTCTTGCTCCCCCAACCCACCCCGTCGTATTGAATCGCCTGCCTATGCGAGTACTTTGTATTCGTGACTTTTTTTTTCTGACTCCTAAGCGTCATACCATAGCCGATACCCTTTCTCGATAAATGGGCTATCCAACACAAATTTATCTTTGCGAACCAGTAGTTCCTGAGATTAGCATTTTCAACACAATGTACCTATATTGTTATGAAATAAATTACTTTGACTTATGACTTAGCGCGTTCAACCAAATAAACAAAATCTTCAGCTTAACAATATTAGTATAGAAGACCTCATCATGATATTTATGTATTTTGCAGGAAGTCAAAAGCGGTTTTGCAAGAGAGTGTTGCAGGAAAATCGATCGTACAATAAGATGTCAGCGTGTGGTCTGTTCTATGTCGACGGTACGCTACCAATATGTTTGATGGAAAACTTTGCTCAATATATTGTTATACTGCTTCAGTTCAATTTTCTATAAATTACATTATTCTAATATGAAAAATGCTTGCTTCATTGGTATTTTGTCAACGTCCAATGTTCTGTAAAGGTTAAAAGTAGAAAGTACACATTAGCATCGGTCAAAATAACCTTGTTATAGTAGCTTAAATACCACGATTAATCGTTGGATCTTGCTTCCAATACACCTAGTAGACACTGGGCACTACACGATTGCGGCGGTAAGTCCCCTCTTTGAGTTGTTGGCGTTGACACCATCCGCCTGATGCAGGTCCTCACTGGACGCGGGTGTTTCGGTAGGTTCCTGTTTTGCATAAAGCGGGAGGAAACGCCCGGGTGTTTCCATTGCGAAGATCGCCCTGAGGATACGGTGGAGCAAACGGTGGCGGTCTGCCCGGCTTGGGTGGACCACCGCCGTGTCCTCGTGGAGGCGATCGGCGGCGGCAATCTCTCGCGTCCGGCCCTGGTCCAGGCCATGGTACGGAGCGAGAGTGCATGGGTAGCCGTTACCTCCTTCTGCGAAGCAGTAATGCTCGCGAAGAGGGAGGTGGCGCACGTGGGGGAGAGGCTGTATATGCGCCCTCGCGGCCTTAGTCGCCGCAGGAGGCTGATTCCCGCCCACCGTAGGCGTGGTCTTGCGGACGGCTAGTAATGGGTAGCTCGCTGTCCGGTAAGAACCAAGCCCAGGTCGACGGCGCATTGTGTTTCACGCGCGCCTCAAAGAGATGTCAGCACAAACCGATGGGGCCCGCAAGGCCCGCCACGTCTGACGCGGAACAATTGTCACGTGTTCGCGGCGCGTGGGATTAAAATGACGATATCTCCTAAGTTATTTACAGGAGCTGTTTAGAAGTTACGTTATTAAAATCATTATGGAATTAACTATCAGATTACGTATGGATTAGTTCAGCTTTTCCTTGAAAAATATTAGTAATTTATTTGCAATTAGGGTGATTTAATAAAAAATAAAAAAACAAACAAGAAACATTAAAAATTATCAACCACTATTTCAAAATGTTTTTATTTTGTTTGGAAACTAATTAAACATAATTTCACATGAAAAATAGAAAGAACACACTTCCTCAACATATTTTTGTATCCACAAGTGTTTACATTACCGATGACTCATCGTCGACCGTGCGGCGAACAGTAACAAGGCAACATTCGTTTATTTATGTACATTTATTCGTGCTTATATTTATATATGTTTAGGTATATATGTATTATATTTATAGTTATAGTTAGGTTTAGGCGTTTATGTTAAAATATTCCTCAAATTTATTGCACCTACCACTGTTTGTCCCTGCATCACCCAAAGGTTGACTGGTAGAAAATGCCTATGGCATTAAGTCCGCCTCTGTACATTTGTGTGCTAAAAGTGTTATACACGGTTAATTTTAGGTCGTTCTGGAACCGAAAGCCATGAACTCGATCATCGAACTAGAATCGATTGAGACTATTATTTTAAATAAACAACAAAAAAAAAACACGAATCATTAAATTTATTGTTTTCTTGAGTGAAATAATGAGAACTCGAAGTAACGCTTCCTTGCGATCAATGTATACGTGCGTATAAAACGTATCGACAAACGGCAACACATGCGAACGATATCCATTGAAAAATCCATTCATCGATCAGACAGCATGATCCGTAAGCCACGCCCCCGACCCCCGTCTAGCCGACCGCCCGCCCTTCCTTGTTCCGAATTCCTTCCCACTCTTCCCAGTATTGTGTCGCGTTTCGCTGTATTAGGTCACGTACACCGCACGCGCAACCTAATTACGCGCCAAAAATGAGTGCAATCTGTGTGTGAAATGTGGATTTTTATGGGATTGCGAACCATAACTTGGAAGAGGCTAGAGGATTGTATGCTCAGCCGGAATACCTGAATTCACTGCGCGCACGTGGAATCAACGACCCTCAAGTTCCCTTCACCTCCACCATTCTGGCCGCAACTCAGCGCCTCCTCGATCATGGACAGTTTCGAGCGCCCGCACACGTGCAACGCGGACCGCGTTAGAGGAAGAAATACTGGAGTAGGTAAGTACTTCGAACGCTACCCACGTCGTAGTACCACAATGGCGGCCAGGCGATTCAATGTTGGCAAAATAGTCATCATTTCAGCCGAAAGACGTTCACTGCTGGACATAAGCCTCCCCCAAAAGGGGGGGTTTGCCATAATCGCCACGCTTGGCAGGCGGGTTGGCGATCGCAGTGAGGTGATCAAATGCATAGAGAACGCTGCTGCCCATTCTCTAGTAGATCCCTTAGTCGCCTTCTACGACACCCACGGGAAGAAATGGGATGGTGCTATTCTTATACGCCCGGCAACACACACGGGACCAATTAGCCAATAGTAAATATGGAAAATGAATTCGAATGGATTAAATTACATCCATAGGTACGTGTTTCTAAACCTGTGACTGCCGTTTTACTATGTCTATTTATTTAAGCGTAGGTACCTAGTTCACAGATGACAGAGTTCGCTGATCGCCGCTACCTTTGCCTACGCGCCGACTTTTTTTTAAATAAATACGCAATCGTTAAATAGGTACACAAATAAAATAAGATAAGCGAATTTAGACTTTATTTCATAACCGTTAACGGGGAAAAATAGAAATTTCACCAAACTAGGTTAGTAGGTCCGCAGTTTACTAAAAATATTCTGAGAAATCAATTGTCTCGTGTCCGACCGGGCTGTACAAGGGTTCAAGGTTCACAACCGAATTACGCGGTTAAAGTTATTCAAATAAGGTCTTAATTCGGTTCAATATTTTCATAGTAAGGGACACCTCCAACTAATAATGAACTCTATGCAACTCACTAAACGATTCATTTTTCTGTTTGAATTGCCTGCCTTTGTAGAAGCCGCCGCAAGCATTGTCGCAAAAAAATGTTTTAGGCAGTATTTAGTATTATGGTAGGTAGGTACTTGTATGTTTATTAAGTACCTATTAGCTCGATTGGTCGACACTCGATTCAAGGCCTTAAATGCAACTCCCAAGCGTACTCGTCGTGTCTAGTTGACGGGTAGTACACACGGCTACACATCAAGCTATACATTTCCAGTATAAGCTGATCTCGAATTGTAAACGATTTTCGTATAGCACGAGATCAGCGTAAACTGGAAATGTATAGCTTGATGTGTAGCCTTGTGTACTAGGTGATATCGTGATGCGAGAGGGGTGAGTTAAATGTCAATTAATTTCTCTCGTTTACGAGGAGATTGTAAATCCCGTGCTTCCGATACAATGAGAGATGATGGAGGTAAATGAACTTACACCAACCAACAATTGAGGTTTGTGTAGGTACTTACTTGCAGCTGGTTTTTCGTCCGACGTCTATTGACCCACCGCGAGTAGGTACCTACGCAACCAACTGATTCGCACACGCACAGCTGTGCCGCGCTACGTCATCACCGAGCGGATCGCGTACGATCTTGCGTTTATGAATGAAATAGTGAAAGTGCTACTAACATTTTACTCGAATGACAGAAAAAAGTGATAAATTTCTAACTTCTTTATTAGACGTCTTAAAAATATAATAACAATGCCAATAGTAACTATTACTCATTTGGAGTTACTGTGTTTCGGCTCCAGAACGATCTAAAATTAGCCGTGTATAAATAAATAAATAAACAAGGGGACCATAGACGATCAATTCGTCGTAGGGAAGCGAATAGTGGATTTATTTTATTTATTTGTTACGCATGTATCCTTTGCCATTACAGATAATAAAATCTAATGCGACAAAGTAACTTAAAATATACTTAACTATACCTTATCGATAATATTTTCTGCGATTGTGAATATGTGGAGAAAGCTATCGTAAATTATCGGCCGTCTGATCATAGTGGACAAATGGTAAATTTTAAGTTTAGAACACCTTTGCAAAAAGTGCAAATACAATTTAGACCAATAACGACGGGCAAATTATATAAATTCAATAGTACCCTATACAATAAATTAAATGTTCTGGGCGTTCATAATACGGACGATGCAAATAAATTGTATGAGGATTTCTTTTCAGTAGTGCACACTGAATTCAGTAAGTCTTTAGAAAAGAAAAGAAAAAATAATTGCCCTCAATTTGTATTTAGTGACTGGGCTACTAGAGGTATTAGGATAAGCAGAGAAAGACTGTTCGAGCTGTATGGCCTTAAGCCTTACATTAACACTGAAACTTTCAACAAGTATGTTGCCACATATTCCAATTTTTTTAGAAATACCTGCAAGTTAGCTAAAGCCTTGTACATTAGCAACAAGATCCAAACAGCAGAGAATAAAATAAGAACAGTTTGGAAAGTAATTAATAACGAAACTGGTAGGAAAAAAATAAGAAATACGGATTATACATTGGAAACTTCGCGTGGTGCCATAAGCTCTAACATAAAAGTAGCTCAAGAATTTGTAAAATTCTTTACTAATATACCATTTAAAACGATGGAAGCTTTAAATTCATCCCCTGATGTCTCAATTGATTTATTAAGAGTGAACGTTCCAATCTGTCCGGTTGAATTTCTGGTTGAAAGCACATAAACCCTATGATAGTTTTAAAATCTTTTCGGCAAATCAAAATCAAACTGTCCGAAGATCTATGGGGAATGTCTATAAAAGTTTGTACATCCATAATCGAGACCATAGCACCATACTTGGTGTACCGGACGGGCGTGATCGCTTGGACACGAAGGGTGTGTAGGGAGGGTGTATTCCTATCCAGGTTTTATCCCGGTGTATATGTAGGTCTCCCAGTCCACGCGGCGCTGACGTCCTGCACCTATAGGTTCCAGATATCTTCAGGGGCGGCTACTATCTTCCGTTCTTCACGACGTTACCAACGTTTTGACGACTGACAGAGAAACGGGTTCCAGACTTTCGTCTAGGAAGGGGTTGTTTTTGAGACACCTCTGTGAAGGGGTACTTTACCTGATTAAATAACACACATTTTGATTTAATCTTCAGGAAGCAATTTAGAACTTTTACTTGTACTACATGTTAATTAATTTAAGTTTAAAATAACAAATTTATCTTGCCGATGACTACGAATTAGTTTTATTCTATACTAGCTTTTGCCCGCGGCTCCGCCCGCGTGGATGTCGGTTATCGCGTAAAAAAGTAGCCTATGTCCTTACCCATATCCCAGGCTATATCTCGGCCAAATTTCATGACGATCGGTTCAGCGGTTAAGGCGTGAAAGCGTAACAGACAGACAGACAGAGTTACTTTCGCATTTATAATATTAGTAGGGATTTTCTAAGGGACTTATTTAGAAAAGCACCTACTGACACTTCTTAATACTATCAATTATCTTATCTTTGCGTTCGGATTCACAACGTTGTTTATTCTAGACTTGATGCATAAGGACGATAACGTCTCACTTATTTTGAGCATTCAAACCATACATAAATGCATCTACTTCAGTGAGAGTATTCGGAGTTTTATTATCTGGAACTGGATCTCAATGGCAGCTACTATCTTTACCAACTTTTTTACGTTTATTACGTTTAGTGTATTATCAAATCAAACTTCTCAAATAAGACAAATTTTTGAAATTTTTTGCAATTTATTATGTGTCATATGGGATCTAAATTTAGTTCTGGCCATCCGAATAATAATTTTGTTAAGAAAATATCTCAGAAAGTGGATTAAAGAACTCCTGTTCATGATCGATGGCCTTGACAATGAAGAGGATAGTTATGACTGTTGTTTAAAATTTCTTGGAATATACAAAGAAATTTTAAAAGCTTTTAATTTGTACAAGCAAATTTTCCAAGTATCGGTGAGTTTGTGATAATTTAATGTACATTACATTACGAAGAACTATTAGAGTTATATATAGAGTTATAAAAAAAAAAGCTTTCCTCGAGGTCCTCAGCAATGACCTTCGGGACCCGCAAACCTGGCTCAGTTATCATTCGTTAAACCTAATATTCACAAACATAATTACCTATTTTAATAACTAATTATGTATGTAAATATTAGGGTTTTTATCGATGTTATCGTAAATCTAATACGTCATCATCTGTATTGAAAACATCGAAATATGATTAGCCTAACGTTGTCCCACTGCAGGGGTTTTTTTTTTTTTTTAAGGCCTTTTTTTCAAGTAGAGCAGACACGCAGCATTGATCACCACGCTTGCATGCTTGCTCGTTTGCACGCTTGCTTGTCTGGTAGCTGATTTCATTTCAAACTTCTATTAGCTATTCGTCCAGATTTCTTCATGATGTAAAAACATCTGTTTGATTTTCGATAAATAACAGTAGTATATTGAGAAAATAATAAAAATACAATACCCACTAATAACTATGCAATAGCGGGCCTGCAAAAGGAAAGAGCGAGCAATAAATAGCAAGTAAAGAAAGAGTCGGCCATTTGACAGTTACTGCATATTAGACAAGAACAATCTAATATCATGTAAAAAAGGCTTCTGATTTGGAAATATATACACCCGTTTTCCCGCAGCAAAATGGTTTTGTCTTGGTAACACAATCGTTTTATAAACTAATAACAAATTAGAAGAAACAAAAAATTGGCAGATTAACCATTGTGCAAAATCACCACGTGCGAGAATTTGTTTGGCTCTGAACATTTATTTATTCATCGCAATTCCCTTTTTCGGCGGCGCATGCGATTCGAGTGGTACCTGCAATTTACCTCTAGTGTTACTATTGATTCTCACGTTTTCGATTTCATGAATATTTTTTAAATTATTTTAAAACAAAAAAGCTTTTATTTTTTACTTTTACTGTATGCTTCGAAAGTACTCCTTATGACAAGTTGTTCTGACACGGGAAAACCACCATTAAAATTTATCGGTGTATATTGTAACATTTGCCTTCACCAATGTCAGTAATGTTCAAGATAAACTCAAAAACTTTAATCACTATTACCAAGTTTCTTTTTTCATAGGTTTTAGTTTACACATCAATGACATTTTACATTCATCTTGTTTATTTTGACATGATGCTCTCTACGTTGAGAAGAATCACTGCAGGAGAGGGGACAAAAGTAAGTATGATATGACTATATTTTGAAACATTTATTTTTCTTTACTTTTTCTTGTTTTTGTCTGGAGATAAATATAGGCCCGTGAACTAATTTAAAATGCCCCTGATTTATTGATTTAATAATTCGTTCAATTTCATATATTTATTTGCAGTCCTTGTTTCAAAGTATAATAGTAATTTTATGGCTGAGTAAGAGTATATTACTGATAATTTTTCACGGTATATATTCTGAGAAATTCTATATAACTGTTGAGGAAGCTAAGACGGCGTGTTTACAGCTCATGAAGAACCGGAACTGTCCAAGTAAGAAAATCATTACAATAAATCTTCTATGTACGATGGAACGTAATAATTAGAAATATTATTGTAAGAGCGATTAAGAAAGTTTTTGAAGATTATTTTAGTAAGTTTTTTTTTTTTAACAACACGGTTGGTTTTTAAAGTGACGTCTTAGAGCACTGGGTGTTAAAAATCCGTCGGTGCGCTTTTTTAAAGCCACAAGGATAACTCCTGATTGCTGAATGGGCATGCTCTTGACCTCGAAAACGCCTGATGAAAGCGATTGATGATGGAACGAGTGTGCCAAGAATATAAATAGTGGGGTTGGCATTTCCGTGTGGATAAAACCCCCTTATAATCAAATCAAATCAACAAAACAACAAAAATAAACGAAACAAAAACAACACTAACAACAAACAAAAAAGGAACAGTAACATATAACAAAAATAGGAATATAAATGTAATATAAATATTATTAAGTCATACTACGCCTATGTTGAATCGCTACTATGGTCACGAGACCATAGTAGCGATTCAACATAGGCGTCATTCATTATACGAATAAATGTGGGGTAATGGTACCAATATGGATAGAGCATTTATCGCACAAAAGACGTGCATCAGAGCAATATTGTAGACTTTAACCTGATGACTCACGCCCCCGAGTAGGTTCCCGCATTGTCGTTGCGGGGGGGCTCAGTAACCGTGGATTCCGGCCACGGTGAAGCCAAGAGGAACCCAAAGGTGGGGCCGCTCGTCAGGGCTTTTGCCTCAAAGCCGACGACGTAGCGGCCAAAAAGTAGGTTGCGGTGAGGTGCACCGCAACTGAGGTGGGCCGCGATGTCGAAAGGGAGGCATCGCGGCTGAGGGTTACGGGCTGCGGTAGAGGAGGAGTGCCGGTGCTTCTGAGCAGCGCTCTTCCCTTCCGTGGCCTGGACGGGGCCGCCACCGTTTGATGGCGGACGCGGTGGGGCCGCAGGGGAAGAGGAGTGTCGGTATAGCGTCAGCCGCTCTCCCTATCCCCTGCGGTCGAAAAGTGGTAGACGGGACGGCGCGTTGTGTTCCACACGCGCACCGTCAAAGATGTCAGCGACCACTGGTGGGGTCCGCAAGGGCCGATGCCTGCCAGGGGTGCGGGTTTGTTCGAAAGAGATACCACAGCCCCTGGCATACGGGCTACTGAGGGAACACGGGTGGGTTTTAGTCAGTAAAAGTCTGACACGCCCTCCTGCTCTACTCAGCAGGAGAAGTCATTTGATGATTTCCCAACCAAAAAAAAAAAAAAACCTGATGAGTCATGTCAACCAATGTTCAAGAGGTTTGGTATGCTACCGCTACCGTGTCTGCAAATATACGAGGTATGTGTAAATGTAGCTAAAAATAAAGATTTATTTAAGTCAGCAAACAAAGTTAATCCTAGAAACAGACGAGATCCTGATAAACTGGTATTAAATGATTTGCCAAGACTTGCCAAATACAATAAAAACTACCTGGCAATGTGCGTACGCGTTTATATGTAACAAAATACCAAGTCGCTTTAAGGTATTAAACTCGAAGAAATTAAAGATTGAATTACACAAGTGGCTTTGAATGTTTGTGTGTATTAAGGCCACTTGTGTTTTATCTTAGCGAAACATGTTGATCTATGCCAATGAT
Organism: Polymixis flavicincta; assembly: GCA_949987655.1. Classification (NCBI taxonomy): domain Eukaryota; kingdom Metazoa; phylum Arthropoda; class Insecta; order Lepidoptera; family Noctuidae; genus Polymixis; species Polymixis flavicincta. Next base: position 21,332,653 of record OX465188.1, on the reverse strand, counting down.
ATTAACACAGTGCATATAATGTTTTAAACAAATAAATGATTTACGTACTTACTTACTTTTAAAGGTTGTACACACGGCTACACATCAAGCTATACATTTCCAGTTTACGCTGATCTCGCTTTGTACGGAAATCTTATACAATGCGAGATCAGCTTATATTGGAAATGTATAGCTTGATGTGTAGCCGTGCGTACCTACGAACGCTAAATATAAAACAGGCATATTATTTACTAGCTTCTGCCCGTGACTTCGTCCGCGTCATAGTTCTTGCTCCCCCAACCCACCCCGTCGTATTGAATCGCCTGCCTATGCGAGTACTTTGTATTCGTGACTTTTTTTTTCTGACTCCTAAGCGTCATACCATAGCCGATACCCTTTCTCGATAAATGGGCTATCCAACACAAATTTATCTTTGCGAACCAGTAGTTCCTGAGATTAGCATTTTCAACACAATGTACCTATATTGTTATGAAATAAATTACTTTGACTTATGACTTAGCGCGTTCAACCAAATAAACAAAATCTTCAGCTTAACAATATTAGTATAGAAGACCTCATCATGATATTTATGTATTTTGCAGGAAGTCAAAAGCGGTTTTGCAAGAGAGTGTTGCAGGAAAATCGATCGTACAATAAGATGTCAGCGTGTGGTCTGTTCTATGTCGACGGTACGCTACCAATATGTTTGATGGAAAACTTTGCTCAATATATTGTTATACTGCTTCAGTTCAATTTTCTATAAATTACATTATTCTAATATGAAAAATGCTTGCTTCATTGGTATTTTGTCAACGTCCAATGTTCTGTAAAGGTTAAAAGTAGAAAGTACACATTAGCATCGGTCAAAATAACCTTGTTATAGTAGCTTAAATACCACGATTAATCGTTGGATCTTGCTTCCAATACACCTAGTAGACACTGGGCACTACACGATTGCGGCGGTAAGTCCCCTCTTTGAGTTGTTGGCGTTGACACCATCCGCCTGATGCAGGTCCTCACTGGACGCGGGTGTTTCGGTAGGTTCCTGTTTTGCATAAAGCGGGAGGAAACGCCCGGGTGTTTCCATTGCGAAGATCGCCCTGAGGATACGGTGGAGCAAACGGTGGCGGTCTGCCCGGCTTGGGTGGACCACCGCCGTGTCCTCGTGGAGGCGATCGGCGGCGGCAATCTCTCGCGTCCGGCCCTGGTCCAGGCCATGGTACGGAGCGAGAGTGCATGGGTAGCCGTTACCTCCTTCTGCGAAGCAGTAATGCTCGCGAAGAGGGAGGTGGCGCACGTGGGGGAGAGGCTGTATATGCGCCCTCGCGGCCTTAGTCGCCGCAGGAGGCTGATTCCCGCCCACCGTAGGCGTGGTCTTGCGGACGGCTAGTAATGGGTAGCTCGCTGTCCGGTAAGAACCAAGCCCAGGTCGACGGCGCATTGTGTTTCACGCGCGCCTCAAAGAGATGTCAGCACAAACCGATGGGGCCCGCAAGGCCCGCCACGTCTGACGCGGAACAATTGTCACGTGTTCGCGGCGCGTGGGATTAAAATGACGATATCTCCTAAGTTATTTACAGGAGCTGTTTAGAAGTTACGTTATTAAAATCATTATGGAATTAACTATCAGATTACGTATGGATTAGTTCAGCTTTTCCTTGAAAAATATTAGTAATTTATTTGCAATTAGGGTGATTTAATAAAAAATAAAAAAACAAACAAGAAACATTAAAAATTATCAACCACTATTTCAAAATGTTTTTATTTTGTTTGGAAACTAATTAAACATAATTTCACATGAAAAATAGAAAGAACACACTTCCTCAACATATTTTTGTATCCACAAGTGTTTACATTACCGATGACTCATCGTCGACCGTGCGGCGAACAGTAACAAGGCAACATTCGTTTATTTATGTACATTTATTCGTGCTTATATTTATATATGTTTAGGTATATATGTATTATATTTATAGTTATAGTTAGGTTTAGGCGTTTATGTTAAAATATTCCTCAAATTTATTGCACCTACCACTGTTTGTCCCTGCATCACCCAAAGGTTGACTGGTAGAAAATGCCTATGGCATTAAGTCCGCCTCTGTACATTTGTGTGCTAAAAGTGTTATACACGGTTAATTTTAGGTCGTTCTGGAACCGAAAGCCATGAACTCGATCATCGAACTAGAATCGATTGAGACTATTATTTTAAATAAACAACAAAAAAAAAACACGAATCATTAAATTTATTGTTTTCTTGAGTGAAATAATGAGAACTCGAAGTAACGCTTCCTTGCGATCAATGTATACGTGCGTATAAAACGTATCGACAAACGGCAACACATGCGAACGATATCCATTGAAAAATCCATTCATCGATCAGACAGCATGATCCGTAAGCCACGCCCCCGACCCCCGTCTAGCCGACCGCCCGCCCTTCCTTGTTCCGAATTCCTTCCCACTCTTCCCAGTATTGTGTCGCGTTTCGCTGTATTAGGTCACGTACACCGCACGCGCAACCTAATTACGCGCCAAAAATGAGTGCAATCTGTGTGTGAAATGTGGATTTTTATGGGATTGCGAACCATAACTTGGAAGAGGCTAGAGGATTGTATGCTCAGCCGGAATACCTGAATTCACTGCGCGCACGTGGAATCAACGACCCTCAAGTTCCCTTCACCTCCACCATTCTGGCCGCAACTCAGCGCCTCCTCGATCATGGACAGTTTCGAGCGCCCGCACACGTGCAACGCGGACCGCGTTAGAGGAAGAAATACTGGAGTAGGTAAGTACTTCGAACGCTACCCACGTCGTAGTACCACAATGGCGGCCAGGCGATTCAATGTTGGCAAAATAGTCATCATTTCAGCCGAAAGACGTTCACTGCTGGACATAAGCCTCCCCCAAAAGGGGGGGTTTGCCATAATCGCCACGCTTGGCAGGCGGGTTGGCGATCGCAGTGAGGTGATCAAATGCATAGAGAACGCTGCTGCCCATTCTCTAGTAGATCCCTTAGTCGCCTTCTACGACACCCACGGGAAGAAATGGGATGGTGCTATTCTTATACGCCCGGCAACACACACGGGACCAATTAGCCAATAGTAAATATGGAAAATGAATTCGAATGGATTAAATTACATCCATAGGTACGTGTTTCTAAACCTGTGACTGCCGTTTTACTATGTCTATTTATTTAAGCGTAGGTACCTAGTTCACAGATGACAGAGTTCGCTGATCGCCGCTACCTTTGCCTACGCGCCGACTTTTTTTTAAATAAATACGCAATCGTTAAATAGGTACACAAATAAAATAAGATAAGCGAATTTAGACTTTATTTCATAACCGTTAACGGGGAAAAATAGAAATTTCACCAAACTAGGTTAGTAGGTCCGCAGTTTACTAAAAATATTCTGAGAAATCAATTGTCTCGTGTCCGACCGGGCTGTACAAGGGTTCAAGGTTCACAACCGAATTACGCGGTTAAAGTTATTCAAATAAGGTCTTAATTCGGTTCAATATTTTCATAGTAAGGGACACCTCCAACTAATAATGAACTCTATGCAACTCACTAAACGATTCATTTTTCTGTTTGAATTGCCTGCCTTTGTAGAAGCCGCCGCAAGCATTGTCGCAAAAAAATGTTTTAGGCAGTATTTAGTATTATGGTAGGTAGGTACTTGTATGTTTATTAAGTACCTATTAGCTCGATTGGTCGACACTCGATTCAAGGCCTTAAATGCAACTCCCAAGCGTACTCGTCGTGTCTAGTTGACGGGTAGTACACACGGCTACACATCAAGCTATACATTTCCAGTATAAGCTGATCTCGAATTGTAAACGATTTTCGTATAGCACGAGATCAGCGTAAACTGGAAATGTATAGCTTGATGTGTAGCCTTGTGTACTAGGTGATATCGTGATGCGAGAGGGGTGAGTTAAATGTCAATTAATTTCTCTCGTTTACGAGGAGATTGTAAATCCCGTGCTTCCGATACAATGAGAGATGATGGAGGTAAATGAACTTACACCAACCAACAATTGAGGTTTGTGTAGGTACTTACTTGCAGCTGGTTTTTCGTCCGACGTCTATTGACCCACCGCGAGTAGGTACCTACGCAACCAACTGATTCGCACACGCACAGCTGTGCCGCGCTACGTCATCACCGAGCGGATCGCGTACGATCTTGCGTTTATGAATGAAATAGTGAAAGTGCTACTAACATTTTACTCGAATGACAGAAAAAAAGTGATAAATTTCTAACTTCTTTATTAGACGTCTTAAAAATATAATAACAATGCCAATAGTAACTATTACTCATTTGGAGTTACTGTGTTTCGGCTCCAGAACGATCTAAAATTAGCCGTGTATAAATAAATAAATAAACAAGGGGACCATAGACGATCAATTCGTCGTAGGGAAGCGAATAGTGGATTTATTTTATTTATTTGTTACGCATGTATCCTTTGCCATTACAGATAATAAAATCTAATGCGACAAAGTAACTTAAAATATACTTAACTATACCTTATCGATAATATTTTCTGCGATTGTGAATATGTGGAGAAAGCTATCGTAAATTATCGGCCGTCTGATCATAGTGGACAAATGGTAAATTTTAAGTTTAGAACACCTTTGCAAAAAGTGCAAATACAATTTAGACCAATAACGACGGGCAAATTATATAAATTCAATAGTACCCTATACAATAAATTAAATGTTCTGGGCGTTCATAATACGGACGATGCAAATAAATTGTATGAGGATTTCTTTTCAGTAGTGCACACTGAATTCAGTAAGTCTTTAGAAAAGAAAAGAAAAAATAATTGCCCTCAATTTGTATTTAGTGACTGGGCTACTAGAGGTATTAGGATAAGCAGAGAAAGACTGTTCGAGCTGTATGGCCTTAAGCCTTACATTAACACTGAAACTTTCAACAAGTATGTTGCCACATATTCCAATTTTTTTAGAAATACCTGCAAGTTAGCTAAAGCCTTGTACATTAGCAACAAGATCCAAACAGCAGAGAATAAAATAAGAACAGTTTGGAAAGTAATTAATAACGAAACTGGTAGGAAAAAAATAAGAAATACGGATTATACATTGGAAACTTCGCGTGGTGCCATAAGCTCTAACATAAAAGTAGCTCAAGAATTTGTAAAATTCTTTACTAATATACCATTTAAAACGATGGAAGCTTTAAATTCATCCCCTGATGTCTCAATTGATTTATTAAGAGTGAACGTTCCAATCTGTCCGGTTGAATTTCTGGTTGAAAGCACATAAACCCTATGATAGTTTTAAAATCTTTTCGGCAAATCAAAATCAAACTGTCCGAAGATCTATGGGGAATGTCTATAAAAGTTTGTACATCCATAATCGAGACCATAGCACCATACTTGGTGTACCGGACGGGCGTGATCGCTTGGACACGAAGGGTGTGTAGGGAGGGTGTATTCCTATCCAGGTTTTATCCCGGTGTATATGTAGGTCTCCCAGTCCACGCGGCGCTGACGTCCTGCACCTATAGGTTCCAGATATCTTCAGGGGCGGCTACTATCTTCCGTTCTTCACGACGTTACCAACGTTTTGACGACTGACAGAGAAGCGGGTTCCAGACTTTCGTCTAGGAAGGGGTTGTTTTTGAGACACCTCTGTGAAGGGGTACTTTACCTGATTAAATAACACACATTTTGATTTAATCTTCAGGAAGCAATTTAGAACTTTTACTTGTACTACATGTTAATTAATTTAAGTTTAAAATAACAAATTTATCTTGCCGATGACTACGAATTAGTTTTATTCTATATTTTCTAAGGGACTTATTTAGAAAAGCACCTACTGACACTTCTTAATACTATCAATTATCTTATCTTTGCGTTCGGATTCACAACGTTGTTTATTCTAGACTTGATGCATAAGGACGATAACGTCTCACTTATTTTGAGCATTCAAACCATACATAAATGCATCTACTTCAGTGAGAGTATTCGGAGTTTTATTATCTGGAACTGGATCTCAATGGCAGCTACTATCTTTACCAACTTTTTTACGTTTATTACGTTTAGTGTATTATCAAATCAAACTTCTCAAATAAGACAAATTTTTGAAATTTTTTGCAATTTATTATGTGTCATATGGGATCTAAATTTAGTTCTGGCCATCCGAATAATAATTTTGTTAAGAAAATATCTCAGAAAGTGGATTAAAGAACTCCTGTTCATGATCGATGGCCTTGACAATGAAGAGGATAGTTATGACTGTTGTTTAAAATTTCTTGGAATATACAAAGAAATTTTAAAAGCTTTTAATTTGTACAAGCAAATTTTCCAAGTATCGGTGAGTTTGTGATAATTTAATGTACATTACATTACGAAGAACTATTAGAGTTATATATAGAGTTATAAAAAAAAAAGCTTTCCTCGAGGTCCTCAGCAATGACCTTCGGGACCCGCAAACCTGGCTCAGTTATCATTCGTTAAACCTAATATTCACAAACATAATTACCTATTTTAATAACTAATTATGTATGTAAATATTAGGGTTTTTATCGATGTTATCGTAAATCTAATACGTCATCATCTGTATTGAAAACATCGAAATATGATTAGCCTAACGTTGTCCCACTGCAGGGGTTTTTTTTTTTTTTTTGAAGGCCTTTTTTTCAAGTAGAGCAGACACGCAGCATTGATCACCACGCTTGCATGCTTGCTCGTTTGCACGCTTGCTTGTCTGGTAGCTGATTTCATTTCAAACTTCTATTAGCTATTCGTCCAGATTTCTTCATGATGTAAAAACATCTGTTTGATTTTCGATAAATAACAGTAGTATATTGAGAAAATAATAAAAATACAATACCCACTAATAACTATGCAATAGCGGGCCTGCAAAAGGAAAGAGCGAGCAATAAATAGCAAGTAAAGAAAGAGTCGGCCATTTGACAGTTACTGCATATTAGACAAGAACAATCTAATATCATGTAAAAAAGGCTTCTGATTTGGAAATATATACACCCGTTTTCCCGCAGCAAAATGGTTTTGTCTTGGTAACACAATCGTTTTATAAACTAATAACAAATTAGAAGAAACAAAAAATTGGCAGATTAACCATTGTGCAAAATCACCACGTGCGAGAATTTGTTTGGCTCTGAACATTTATTTATTCATCGCAATTCCCTTTTTCGGCGGCGCATGCGATTCGAGTGGTACCTGCAATTTACCTCTAGTGTTACTATTGATTCTCACGTTTTCGATTTCATGAATATTTTTTAAATTATTTTAAAACAAAAAAGCTTTTATTTTTTACTTTTACTGTATGCTTCGAAAGTACTCCTTATGACAAGTTGTTCTGACACGGGAAAACCACCATTAAAATTTATCGGTGTATATTGTAACATTTGCCTTCACCAATGTCAGTAATGTTCAAGATAAACTCAAAAACTTTAATCACTATTACTAAGTTTCTTTTTTCATAGGTTTTAGTTTACACATCAATGACATTTTACATTCATCTTGTTTATTTTGACATGATGCTCTCTACGTTGAGAAGAATCACTGCAGGAGAGGGGACAAAAGTAAGTATGATATGACTATATTTTGAAACATTTATTTTTCTTTACTTTTTCTTGTTTTTGTCTGGAGATAAATATAGGCCCGTGAACTAATTTAAAATGCCCCTGATTTATTGATTTAATAATTCGTTCAATTTCATATATTTATTTGCAGTCCTTGTTTCAAAGTATAATAGTAATTTTATGGCTGAGTAAGAGTATATTACTGATAATTTTTCACGGTATATATTCTGAGAAATTCTATATAACTGTTGAGGAAGCTAAGACGGCGTGTTTACAGCTCATGAAGAACCGGAACTGTCCAAGTAAGAAAATCATTACAATAAATCTTCTATGTACGATGGAACGTAATAATTAGAAATATTATTGTAAGAGCGATTAAGAAAGTTTTTGAAGATTATTTTAGTAAGTTTTTTTTTTTTAACAACACGGTTGGTTTTTAAAGTGACGTCTTAGAGCACTGGGTGTTAAAAATCCGTCGGTGCGCTTTTTTAAAGCCACAAGGATAACTCCTGATTGCTGAATGGGCATGCTCTTGACCTCGAAAACGCCTGATGAAAGCGATTGATGATGGAACGAGTGTGCCAAGAATATAAATAGTGGGGTTGGCATTTCCGTGTGGATAAAACCCCCTTATAATCAAATCAAATCAACAAAACAACAAAAATAAACGAAACAAAAACAACACTAACAACAAACAAAAAAGGAACAGTAACATATAACAAAAATAGGAATATAAATGTAATATAAATATTATTAAGTCATACTACGCCTATGTTGAATCGCTACTATGGTCACGAGACCATAGTAGCGATTCAACATAGGCGTCATTCATTATACGAATAAATGTGGGGTAATGGTACCAATATGGATAGAGCATTTATCGCACAAAAGACGTGCATCAGAGCAATATTGTAGACTTTAACCTGATGACTCACGCCCCCGAGTAGGTTCCCGCATTGTCGTTGCGGGGGGGCTCAGTAACCGTGGATTCCGGCCACGGTGAAGCCAAGAGGAACCCAAAGGTGGGGCCGCTCGTCAGGGCTTTTGCCTCAAAGCCGACGACGTAGCGGCCAAAAAGTAGGTTGCGGTGAGGTGCACCGCAACTGAGGTGGGCCGCGATGTCGAAAGGGAGGCATCGCGGCTGAGGGTTACGGGCTGCGGTAGAGGAGGAGTGCCGGTGCTTCTGAGCAGCGCTCTTCCCTTCCGTGGCCTGGACGGGGCCGCCACCGTTTGATGGCGGACGCGGTGGGGCCGCAGGGGAAGAGGAGTGTCGGTATAGCGTCAGCCGCTCTCCCTATCCCCTGCGGTCGAAAAGTGGTAGACGGGACGGCGCGTTGTGTTCCACACGCGCACCGTCAAAGATGTCAGCGACCACTGGTGGGGTCCGCAAGGGCCGATGCCTGCCAGGGGTGCGGGTTTGTTCGAAAGAGATACCACAGCCCCTGGCATACGGGCTACTGAGGGAACACGGGTGGGTTTTAGTCAGTAAAAGTCTGACACGCCCTCCTGCTCTACTCAGCAGGAGAAGTCATTTGATGATTTCCCAACCAAAAAAAAAAAAAAACCTGATGAGTCATGTCAACCAATGTTCAAGAGGTTTGGTATGCTACCGCTACCGTGTCTGCAAATATACGAGGTATGTGTAAATGTAGCTAAAAATAAAGATTTATTTAAGTCAGCAAACAAAGTTAATCCTAGAAACAGACGAGATCCTGATAAACTGGTATTAAATGATTTGCCAAGACTTGCCAAATACAATAAAAACTACCTGGCAATGTGCGTACGCGTTTATATGTAACAAAATACCAAGTCGCTTTAAGGTATTAAACTCGAAGAAATTAAAGATTGAATTACACAAGTGGCTTTGAATGTTTGTGTGTATTAAGGCCACTTGTGTTTTATCTTAGCGAAACATGTTGATCTATGCCAATGATATTAACACAGTGCATATAATGTTTTAAACAAATAAATGATTTACGTACTTACTTACTTTTAAAGGTTGTACACACGGCTACACATCAAGCTATACATTTCCAGTTTACGCTGATCTCGCTTTGTACGGAAATCTTATACAATGCGAGATCAGCTTATATTGGAAATGTATAGCTTGATGTGTAGCCGTGCGTACCTACGAACGCTAAATATAAAACAGGCATATTATTTACTAGCTTCTGCCCGTGACTTCGTCCGCGTCATAGTTCTTGCTCCCCCAACCCACCCCGTCGTATTGAATCGCCTGCCTATGCGAGTACTTTGTATTCGTGACTTTTTTTTTCTGACTCCTAAGCGTCATACCATAGCCGATACCCTTTCTCGATAAATGGGCTATCCAACACAAATTTATCTTTGCGAACCAGTAGTTCCTGAGATTAGCATTTTCAACACAATGTACCTATATTGTTATGAAATAAATTACTTTGACTTATGACTTAGCGCGTTCAACCAAATAAACAAAATCTTCAGCTTAACAATATTAGTATAGAAGACCTCATCATGATATTTATGTATTTTGCAGGAAGTCAAAAGCGGTTTTGCAAGAGAGTGTTGCAGGAAAATCGATCGTACAATAAGATGTCAGCGTGTGGTCTGTTCTATGTCGACGGTACGCTACCAATATGTTTGATGGAAAACTTTGCTCAATATATTGTTATACTGCTTCAGTTCAATTTTCTATAAATTACATTATTCTAATATGAAAAATGCTTGCTTCATTGGTATTTTGTCAACGTCCAATGTTCTGTAAAGGTTAAAAGTAGAAAGTACACATTAGCATCGGTCAAAATAACCTTGTTATAGTAGCTTAAATACCACGATTAATCGTTGGATCTTGCTTCCAATACACCTAGTAGACACTGGGCACTACACGATTGCGGCGGTAAGTCCCCTCTTTGAGTTGTTGGCGTTGACACCATCCGCCTGATGCAGGTCCTCACTGGACGCGGGTGTTTCGGTAGGTTCCTGTTTTGCATAAAGCGGGAGGAAACGCCCGGGTGTTTCCATTGCGAAGATCGCCCTGAGGATACGGTGGAGCAAACGGTGGCGGTCTGCCCGGCTTGGGTGGACCACCGCCGTGTCCTCGTGGAGGCGATCGGCGGCGGCAATCTCTCGCGTCCGGCCCTGGTCCAGGCCATGGTACGGAGCGAGAGTGCATGGGTAGCCGTTACCTCCTTCTGCGAAGCAGTAATGCTCGCGAAGAGGGAGGTGGCGCACGTGGGGGAGAGGCTGTATATGCGCCCTCGCGGCCTTAGTCGCCGCAGGAGGCTGATTCCCGCCCACCGTAGGCGTGGTCTTGCGGACGGCTAGTAATGGGTAGCTCGCTGTCCGGTAAGAACCAAGCCCAGGTCGACGGCGCATTGTGTTTCACGCGCGCCTCAAAGAGATGTCAGCACAAACCGATGGGGCCCGCAAGGCCCGCCACGTCTGACGCGGAACAATTGTCACGTGTTCGCGGCGCGTGGGATTAAAATGACGATATCTCCTAAGTTATTTACAGGAGCTGTTTAGAAGTTACGTTATTAAAATCATTATGGAATTAACTATCAGATTACGTATGGATTAGTTCAGCTTTTCCTTGAAAAATATTAGTAATTTATTTGCAATTAGGGTGATTTAATAAAAAATAAAAAAACAAACAAGAAACATTAAAAATTATCAACCACTATTTCAAAATGTTTTTATTTTGTTTGGAAACTAATTAAACATAATTTCACATGAAAAATAGAAAGAACACACTTCCTCAACATATTTTTGTATCCACAAGTGTTTACATTACCGATGACTCATCGTCGACCGTGCGGCGAACAGTAACAAGGCAACATTCGTTTATTTATGTACATTTATTCGTGCTTATATTTATATATGTTTAGGTATATATGTATTATATTTATAGTTATAGTTAGGTTTAGGCGTTTATGTTAAAATATTCCTCAAATTTATTGCACCTACCACTGTTTGTCCCTGCATCACCCAAAGGTTGACTGGTAGAAAATGCCTATGGCATTAAGTCCGCCTCTGTACATTTGTGTGCTAAAAGTGTTATACACGGTTAATTTTAGGTCATTCTGGAACCGAAAGCCATGAACTCGATCATCGAACTAGAATCGATTGAGACTATTATTTTAAATAAACAACAAAAAAAAAACACGAATCATTAAATTTATTGTTTTCTTGAGTGAAATAATGAGAACTCGAAGTAACGCTTCCTTGCGATCAATGTATACGTGCGTATAAAACGTATCGACAAACGGCAACACATGCGAACGATATCCATTGAAAAATCCATTCATCGATCAGACAGCATGATCCGTAAGCCACGCCCCCGACCCCCGTCTAGCCGACCGCCCGCCCTTCCTTGTTCCGAATTCCTTCCCACTCTTCCCAGTATTGTGTCGCGTTTCGCTGTATTAGGTCACGTACACCGCACGCGCAACCTAATTACGCGCCAAAAATGAGTGCAATCTGTGTGTGAAATGTGGATTTTTATGGGATTGCGAACCATAACTTGGAAGAGGCTAGAGGATTGTATGCTCAGCCGGAATACCTGAATTCACTGCGCGCACGTGGAATCAACGACCCTCAAGTTCCCTTCACCTCCACCATTCTGGCCGCAACTCAGCGCCTCCTCGATCATGGACAGTTTCGAGCGCCCGCACACGTGCAACGCGGACCGCGTTAGAGGAAGAAATACTGGAGTAGGTAAGTACTTCGAACGCTACCCACGTCGTAGTACCACAATGGCGGCCAGGCGATTCAATGTTGGCAAAATAGTCATCATTTCAGCCGAAAGACGTTCACTGCTGGACATAAGCCTCCCCCAAAAGGGGGGGTTTGCCATAATCGCCACGCTTGGCAGGCGGGTTGGCGATCGCAGTGAGGTGATCAAATGCATAGAGAACGCTGCTGCCCATTCTCTAGTAGATCCCTTAGTCGCCTTCTACGACACCCACGGGAAGAAATGGGATGGTGCTATTCTTATACGCCCGGCAACACACACACGGGACCAATTAGCCAATAGTAAATATGGAAAATGAATTCGAATGGATTAAATTACATCCATAGGTACGTGTTTCTAAACCTGTGACTGCCGTTTTACTATGTCTATTTATTTAAGCGTAGGTACCTAGTTCACAGATGACAGAGTTCGCTGATCGCCGCTACCTTTGCCTACGCGCCGACTTTTTTTTAAATAAATACGCAATCGTTAAATAGGTACACAAATAAAATAAGATAAGCGAATTTAGACTTTATTTCATAACCGTTAACGGGGAAAAATAGAAATTTCACCAAACTAGGTTAGTAGGTCCGCAGTTTACTAAAAATATTCTGAGAAATCAATTGTCTCGTGTCCGACCGGGCTGTACAAGGGTTCAAGGTTCACAACCGAATTACGCGGTTAAAGTTATTCAAATAAGGTCTTAATTCGGTTCAATATTTTCTTAGTAAGGGACACCTCCAACTAATAATGAACTCTATGCAACTCACTAAACGATTCATTTTTCTGTTTGAATTGCCTGCCTTTGTAGAAGCCGCCGCAAGCATTGTCGCAAAAAAATGTTTTAGGCAGTATTTAGTATTATGGTAGGTAGGTACTTGTATGTTTATTAAGTACCTATTAGCTCGATTGGTCGACACTCGATTCAAGGCCTTAAATGCAACTCCCAAGCGTACTCGTCGTGTCTAGTTGACGGGTAGTACACACGGCTACACATCAAGCTATACATTTCCAGTATAAGCTGATCTCGAATTGTAAACGATTTTCGTATAGCACGAGATCAGCGTAAACTGGAAATGTATAGCTTGATGTGTAGCCTTGTGTACTAGGTGATATCGTGATGCGAGAGGGGTGAGTTAAATGTCAATTAATTTCTCTCGTTTACGAGGAGATTGTAAATCCCGTGCTTCCGATACAATGAGAGATGATGGAGGTAAATGAACTTACACCAACCAACAATTGAGGTTTGTGTAGGTACTTACTTGCAGCTGGTTTTTCGTCCGACGTCTATTGACCCACCGCGAGTAGGTACCTACGCAACCAACTGATTCGCACACGCACAGCTGTGCCGCGCTACGTCATCACCGAGCGGATCGCGTACGATCTTGCGTTTATGAATGAAATAGTGAAAGTGCTACTAACATTTTACTCGAATGACAGAAAAAAAGTGATAAATTTCTAACTTCTTTATTAGACGTCTTAAAAATATAATAACAATGCCAATAGTAACTATTACTCATTTGGAGTTACTGTGTTTCGGCTCCAGAACGATCTAAAATTAGCCGTGTATAAATAAATAAATAAACAAGGGGACCATAGACGATCAATTCGTCGTAGGGAAGCGAATAGTGGATTTATTTTATTTATTTGTTACGCATGTATCCTTTGCCATTACAGATAATAAAATCTAATGCGACAAAGTAACTTAAAATATACTTAACTATACCTTATCGATAATATTTTCTGCGATTGTGAATATGTGGAGAAAGCTATCGTAAATTATCGGCCGTCTGATCATAGTGGACAAATGGTAAATTTTAAGTTTAGAACACCTTTGCAAAAAGTGCAAATACAATTTAGACCAATAACGACGGGCAAATTATATAAATTCAATAGTACCCTATACAATAAATTAAATGTTCTGGGCGTTCATAATACGGACGATGCAAATAAATTGTATGAGGATTTCTTTTCAGTAGTGCACACTGAATTCAGTAAGTCTTTAGAAAAGAAAAGAAAAAATAATTGCCCTCAATTTGTATTTAGTGACTGGGCTACTAGAGGTATTAGGATAAGCAGAGAAAGACTGTTCGAGCTGTATGGCCTTAAGCCTTACATTAACACTGAAACTTTCAACAAGTATGTTGCCACATATTCCAATTTTTTTAGAAATACCTGCAAGTTAGCTAAAGCCTTGTACATTAGCAACAAGATCCAAACAGCAGAGAATAAAATAAGAACAGTTTGGAAAGTAATTAATAACGAAACTGGTAGGAAAAAAATAAGAAATACGGATTATACATTGGAAACTTCGCGTGGTGCCATAAGCTCTAACATAAAAGTAGCTCAAGAATTTGTAAAATTCTTTACTAATATACCATTTAAAACGATGGAAGCTTTAAATTCATCCCCTGATGTCTCAATTGATTTATTAAGAGTGAACGTTCCAATCTGTCCGGTTGAATTTCTGGTTGAAAGCACATAAACCCTATGATAGTTTTAAAATCTTTTCGGCAAATCAAAATCAAACTGTCCGAAGATCTATGGGGAATGTCTATAAAAGTTTGTACATCCATAATCGAGACCATAGCACCATACTTGGTGTACCGGACGGGCGTGATCGCTTGGACACGAAGGGTGTGTAGGGAGGGTGTATTCCTATCCAGGTTTTATCCCGGTGTATATGTAGGTCTCCCAGTCCACGCGGCGCTGACGTCCTGCACCTATAGGTTCCAGATATCTTCAGGGGCGGCTACTATCTTCCGTTCTTCACGACGTTACCAACGTTTTGACGACTGACAGAGAAACGGGTTCCAGACTTTCGTCTAGGAAGGGGTTGTTTTTGAGACACCTCTGTGAAGGGGTACTTTACCTGATTAAATAACACACATTTTGATTTAATCTTCAGGAAGCAATTTAGAACTTTTACTTGTACTACATGTTAATTAATTTAAGTTTAAAATAACAAATTTATCTTGCCGATGACTACGAATTAGTTTTATTCTATACTAGCTTTTGCCCGCGGCTCCGCCCGCGTGGATGTCGGTTATCGCGTAAAAAAGTAGCCTATGTCCTTACCCATATCCCAGGCTATATCTCGGCCAAATTTCATGACGATCGGTTCAGCGGTTAAGGCGTGAAAGCGTAACAGACAGACAGACAGAGTTACTTTCGCATTTATAATATTAGTAGGGATTTTCTAAGGGACTTATTTAGAAAAGCACCTACTGACACTTCTTAATACTATCAATTATCTTATCTTTGCGTTCGGATTCACAACGTTGTTTATTCTAGACTTGATGCATAAGGACGATAACGTCTCACTTATTTTGAGCATTCAAACCATACATAAATGCATCTACTTCAGTGAGAGTATTCGGAGTTTTATTATCTGGAACTGGATCTCAATGGCAGCTACTATCTTTACCAACTTTTTTACGTTTATTACGTTTAGTGTATTATCAAATCAAACTTCTCAAATAAGACAAATTTTTGAAATTTTTTGCAATTTATTATGTGTCATATGGGATCTAAATTTAGTTCTGGCCATCCGAATAATAATTTTGTTAAGAAAATATCTCAGAAAGTGGATTAAAGAACTCCTGTTCATGATCGATGGCCTTGACAATGAAGAGGATAGTTATGACTGTTGTTTAAAATTTCTTGGAATATACAAAGAAATTTTAAAAGCTTTTAATTTGTACAAGCAAATTTTCCAAGTATCGGTGAGTTTGTGATAATTTAATGTACATTACATTACGAAGAACTATTAGAGTTATATATAGAGTTATAAAAAAAAAAGCTTTCCTCGAGGTCCTCAGCAATGACCTTCGGGACCCGCAAACCTGGCTCAGTTATCATTCGTTAAACCTAATATTCACAAACATAATTACCTATTTTAATAACTAATTATGTATGTAAATATTAGGGTTTTTATCGATGTTATCGTAAATCTAATACGTCATCATCTGTATTGAAAACATCGAAATATGATTAGCCTAACGTTGTCCCACTGCAGGGGTTTTTTTTTTTTTTTAAGGCCTTTTTTTCAAGTAGAGCAGACACGCAGCATTGATCACCACGCTTGCATGCTTGCTCGTTTGCACGCTTGCTTGTCTGGTAGCTGATTTCATTTCAAACTTCTATTAGCTATTCGTCCAGATTTCTTCATGATGTAAAAACATCTGTTTGATTTTCGATAAATAACAGTAGTATATTGAGAAAATAATAAAAATACAATACCCACTAATAACTATGCAATAGCGGGCCTGCAAAAGGAAAGAGCGAGCAATAAATAGCAAGTAAAGAAAGAGTCGGCCATTTGACAGTTACTGCATATTAGACAAGAACAATCTAATATCATGTAAAAAAGGCTTCTGATTTGGAAATATATACACCCGTTTTCCCGCAGCAAAATGGTTTTGTCTTGGTAACACAATCGTTTTATAAACTAATAACAAATTAGAAGAAACAAAAAATTGGCAGATTAACCATTGTGCAAAATCACCACGTGCGAGAATTTGTTTGGCTATGAACATTTATTTATTCATCGCAATTCCCTTTTTCGGCGGCGCATGCGATTCGAGTGGTACCTGCAATTTACCTCTAGTGTTACTATTGATTCTCACGTTTTCGATTTGATGAATATTTTTTAAATTATTTTAAAACAAAAAAGCTTTTATTTTTTACTTTTACTGAATGCTTCGAAAGTACTCCTTATGACAAGTTGTTCTGACACGGGAAAACCACCATTAAAATTTATCGGTGTATATTGTAACATTTGCCTTCACCAATGTCAGTAATGTTCAAGATAAACTCAAAAACTTTAATCACTATTACCAAGTTTCT
The DNA here is from genome assembly GCA_949987655.1 of Polymixis flavicincta. Classification (NCBI taxonomy): domain Eukaryota; kingdom Metazoa; phylum Arthropoda; class Insecta; order Lepidoptera; family Noctuidae; genus Polymixis; species Polymixis flavicincta. Next base: position 21,315,547 of record OX465188.1, on the reverse strand, counting down.
TTTTTCATAGGTTTTAGTTTACACATCAATGACATTTTACATTCATCTTGTTTATTTTGACATGATGCTCTCTACGTTGAGAAGAATCACTGCAGGAGAGGGGACAAAAGTAAGTATGATATGACTATATTTTGAAACATTTATTTTTCTTTACTTTTTCTTGTTTTTGTCTGGAGATAAATATAGGCCCGTGAACTAATTTAAAATGCCCCTGATTTATTGATTTAATAATTCGTTCAATTTCATATATTTATTTGCAGTCCTTGTTTCAAAGTATAATAGTAATTTTATGGCTGAGTAAGAGTATATTACTGATAATTTTTCACGGTATATATTCTGAGAAATTCTATATAACTGTTGAGGAAGCTAAGACGGCGTGTTTACAGCTCATGAAGAACCGGAACTGTCCAAGTAAGAAAATCATTACAATAAATCTTCTATGTACGATGGAACGTAATAATTAGAAATATTATTGTAAGAGCGATTAAGAAAGTTTTTGAAGATTATTTTAGTAAGTTTTTTTTTTTTAACAACACGGTTGGTTTTTAAAGTGACGTCTTAGAGCACTGGGTGTTAAAAATCCGTCGGTGCGCTTTTTTAAAGCCACAAGGATAACTCCTGATTGCTGAATGGGCATGCTCTTGACCTCGAAAACGCCTGATGAAAGCGATTGATGATGGAACGAGTGTGCCAAGAATATAAATAGTGGGGTTGGCATTTCCGTGTGGATAAAACCCCCTTATAATCAAATCAAATCAACAAAACAACAAAAATAAACGAAACAAAAACAACACTAACAACAAACAAAAAAGGAACAGTAACATATAACAAAAATAGGAATATAAATGTAATATAAATATTATTAAGTCATACTACGCCTATGTTGAATCGCTACTATGGTCACGAGACCATAGTAGCGATTCAACATAGGCGTCATTCATTATACGAATAAATGTGGGGTAATGGTACCAATATGGATAGAGCATTTATCGCACAAAAGACGTGCATCAGAGCAATATTGTAGACTTTAACCTGATGACTCACGCCCCCGAGTAGGTTCCCGCATTGTCGTTGCGGGGGGGCTCAGTAACCGTGGATTCCGGCCACGGTGAAGCCAAGAGGAACCCAAAGGTGGGGCCGCTCGTCAGGGCTTTTGCCTCAAAGCCGACGACGTAGCGGCCAAAAAGTAGGTTGCGGTGAGGTGCACCGCAACTGAGGTGGGCCGCGATGTCGAAAGGGAGGCATCGCGGCTGAGGGTTACGGGCTGCGGTAGAGGAGGAGTGCCGGTGCTTCTGAGCAGCGCTCTTCCCTTCCGTGGCCTGGACGGGGCCGCCACCGTTTGATGGCGGACGCGGTGGGGCCGCAGGGGAAGAGGAGTGTCGGTATAGCGTCAGCCGCTCTCCCTATCCCCTGCGGTCGAAAAGTGGTAGACGGGACGGCGCGTTGTGTTCCACACGCGCACCGTCAAAGATGTCAGCGACCACTGGTGGGGTCCGCAAGGGCCGATGCCTGCCAGGGGTGCGGGTTTGTTCGAAAGAGATACCACAGCCCCTGGCATACGGGCTACTGAGGGAACACGGGTGGGTTTTAGTCAGTAAAAGTCTGACACGCCCTCCTGCTCTACTCAGCAGGAGAAGTCATTTGATGATTTCCCAACCAAAAAAAAAAAAAAACCTGATGAGTCATGTCAACCAATGTTCAAGAGGTTTGGTATGCTACCGCTACCGTGTCTGCAAATATACGAGGTATGTGTAAATGTAGCTAAAAATAAAGATTTATTTAAGTCAGCAAACAAAGTTAATCCTAGAAACAGACGAGATCCTGATAAACTGGTATTAAATGATTTGCCAAGACTTGCCAAATACAATAAAAACTACCTGGCAATGTGCGTACGCGTTTATATGTAACAAAATACCAAGTCGCTTTAAGGTATTAAACTCGAAGAAATTAAAGATTGAATTACACAAGTGGCTTTGAATGTTTGTGTGTATTAAGGCCACTTGTGTTTTATCTTAGCGAAACATGTTGATCTATGCCAATGATATTAACACAGTGCATATAATGTTTTAAACAAATAAATGATTTACGTACTTACTTACTTTTAAAGGTTGTACACACGGCTACACATCAAGCTATACATTTCCAGTTTACGCTGATCTCGCTTTGTACGGAAATCTTATACAATGCGAGATCAGCTTATATTGGAAATGTATAGCTTGATGTGTAGCCGTGCGTACCTACGAACGCTAAATATAAAACAGGCATATTATTTACTAGCTTCTGCCCGTGACTTCGTCCGCGTCATAGTTCTTGCTCCCCCAACCCACCCCGTCGTATTGAATCGCCTGCCTATGCGAGTACTTTGTATTCGTGACTTTTTTTTTCTGACTCCTAAGCGTCATACCATAGCCGATACCCTTTCTCGATAAATGGGCTATCCAACACAAATTTATCTTTGCGAACCAGTAGTTCCTGAGATTAGCATTTTCAACACAATGTACCTATATTGTTATGAAATAAATTACTTTGACTTATGACTTAGCGCGTTCAACCAAATAAACAAAATCTTCAGCTTAACAATATTAGTATAGATGACCTCATCATGATATTTATGTATTTTGCAGGAAGTCAAAAGCGGTTTTGCAAGAGAGTGTTGCAGGAAAATCGATCGTACAATAAGATGTCAGCGTGTGGTCTGTTCTATGTCGACGGTACGCTACCAATATGTTTGATGGAAAACTTTGCTCAATATATTGTTATACTGCTTCAGTTCAATTTTCTATAAATTACATTATTCTAATATGAAAAATGCTTGCTTCATTGGTATTTTGTCAACGTCCAATGTTCTGTAAAGGTTAAAAGTAGAAAGTACACATTAGCATCGGTCAAAATAACCTTGTTATAGTAGCTTAAATACCACGATTAATCGTTGGATCTTGCTTCCAATACACCTAGTAGACACTGGGCACTACACGATTGCGGCGGTAAGTCCCCTCTTTGAGTTGTTGGCGTTGACACCATCCGCCTGATGCAGGTCCTCACTGGACGCGGGTGTTTCGGTAGGTTCCTGTTTTGCATAAAGCGGGAGGAAACGCCCGGGTGTTTCCATTGCGAAGATCGCCCTGAGGATACGGTGGAGCAAACGGTGGCGGTCTGCCCGGCTTGGGTGGACCACCGCCGTGTCCTCGTGGAGGCGATCGGCGGCGGCAATCTCTCGCGTCCGGCCCTGGTCCAGGCCATGGTACGGAGCGAGAGTGCATGGGTAGCCGTTACCTCCTTCTGCGAAGCAGTAATGCTCGCGAAGAGGGAGGTGGCGCACGTGGGGGAGAGGCTGTATATGCGCCCTCGCGGCCTTAGTCGCCGCAGGAGGCTGATTCCCGCCCACCGTAGGCGTGGTCTTGCGGACGGCTAGTAATGGGTAGCTCGCTGTCCGGTAAGGACCAAGCCCAGGTCGACGGCGCATTGTGTTTCACGCGCGCCTCAAAGAGATGTCAGCACAAACCGATGGGGCCCGCAAGGCCCGCCACGTCTGACGCGGAACAATTGTCACGTGTTCGCGGCGCGTGGGATTAAAATGACGATATCTCCTAAGTTATTTACAGGAGCTGTTTAGAAGTTACGTTATTAAAATCATTATGGAATTAACTATCAGATTACGTATGGATTAGTTCAGCTTTTCCTTGAAAAATATTAGTAATTTATTTGCAATTAGGGTGATTTAATAAAAAATAAAAAAACAAACAAGAAACATTAAAAATTATCAACCACTATTTCAAAATGTTTTTATTTTGTTTGGAAACTAATTAAACATAATTTCACATGAAAAATAGAAAGAACACACTTCCTCAACATATTTTTGTATCCACAAGTGTTTACATTACCGATGACTCATCGTCGACCGTGCGGCGAACAGTAACAAGGCAACATTCGTTTATTTATGTACATTTATTCGTGCTTATATTTATATATGTTTAGGTATATATGTATTATATTTATAGTTATAGTTAGGTTTAGGCGTTTATGTTAAAATATTCCTCAAATTTATTGCACCTACCACTGTTTGTCCCTGCATCACCCAAAGGTTGACTGGTAGAAAATGCCTATGGCATTAAGTCCGCCTCTGTACATTTGTGTGCTAAAAGTGTTATATAAATAAATAAATAAACAAGGGGACCATAGACGATCAATTCGTCGTAGGGAAGCGAATAGTGGATTTATTTTATTTATTTGTTACGCATGTATCCTTTGCCATTACAGATGATAAAATCGAATGCGACAAAGTAACTTAAAATATACTTAACTATACCTTATCGATAATATTTTCTGCGATTGTGAATATGTGGAGAAAGCTATCGTAAATTATCGGCCGTCTGATCATAGTGGACAAATGGTAAATTTTAAGTTTAGAACACCTTTGCAAAAAGTGCAAATACAATTTAGACCAATAACGACGGGCAAATTATATAAATTCAATAGTACCCTACACAATAAATTAAATGTTCTGGGCGTTCATAATACGGACGATGCAAATAAATTGTATGAGGATTTCTTTTCAGTAGTGCACACTGAATTCAGTAAGTCTTTAGAAAAGAAAAGAAAAAATAATTGCCCTCAATTTGTATTTAGTGACTGGGCTACTAGAGGTATTAGGATAAGCAGAGAAAGACTGTTCGAGCTGTATGGCCTTAAGCCTTACATTAACACTGAAACTTTCAACAAGTATGTTGCCACATATTCCAATTTTTTTAGAAATACCTGCAAGTTAGCTAAAGCCTTGTACATTAGCAACAAGATCCAAACAGCAGAGAATAAAATAAGAACAGTTTGGAAAGTAATTAATAACGAAACTGGTAGGAAAAAAATAAGAAATACGGATTATACATTGGAAACTTCGCGTGGTGCCATAAGCTTTAACATAAAAGTAGCTCAAGAATTTGTAAAATTCTTTACTAATATACCATTTAAAAAGACGGAAGCTTTAAATTCATCCCCTAATGTCTCAATTGATTTATTAAGAGTGAACGTTCCAATCTGTCCGGTTGAATTTCTGGTTGAAAGCACATAAACCCTATGATAGTTTTAAAATCTTTTCGGCAAATCAAAATCAAACTGTCCGAAGATCTATGGGGAATGTCTATAAAAGTTTGTACATCCATAATCGAGACCGATCGATACTTGGCTTTAATATTTAATTTGTGTGTAGATCAAGGAGTCTTCCCGGATTTAATGATATACAGTAAGGTTCTACCACTATTCAAATCTGGGGAAAGCAAAGACGCCAACAATTCAGTATCCATGCTGCCGGTATTCAGCAAGGTGTTCGAAAAGATAATGCTCAATCAAATGCTTAATCATTTTAATACCAACAAAATCTTACACGATCAGCAATATGGTTTCACCAAAGGACGTTGTACGACTGACGCCGGTGTTACCTTATTAAAACACGTATTTGCAGCTTGGGAGGAGGCCCAGGATGCCATTGGAATTTTTTGTGATCTCTCCAAGGCATTTGACTGCGTTAATCACGAAAACCTTGCTTTTAAAACTTAAGCATTACGGACTAGGTAAACTTGCGCTCAATCTAGTAAAATCTTATTTAAATGATAGATAGCAAAAAGTTCATATTAATGGTGTCAATTCACATGGTTTAAAAATAAAAATGGGTGTTCCACAAGGCACAATATCCTTTCCTCTTTTTTTAATGATCTGCCCCATTTATTAAAAAACCAACCACAAATGGTGTCATTTGCCGACGATACATCCTTAATTTTTAAAATAAATAGACGTGTTTCATATCTTGATGACGTAAATAATGCCCTACCACTGGTACTAAATTGGTTCACTGCTAATAATTTAGTGTTAAAGGGAAAAAAACTAAATGCATAAGATTTGCTTTATCAAATGTTAAAAGTACTGATTGTGACGTAGTATTGAATAAAGAGAAACTAGAATTCGTCGATAAAACTATTTGCCTAGGGATCACGCTCGACTCAAAACTACAGTGGAGTCCTCATTTAACAGCTCTTGCAGGACGGCTAAGTTCAGCAGCATATGCTGTAAGAAAAATCCGCCAATTCACTCATGTAACCGCGAGGCTAGTCATTTCGGTTACTTTCATAGTATCATGTCATACGGTATTTGACTATGGGGAGGGGCTGCAGATATCGAGTCTATTTTTATTCTGCAGAAAAGAGCCAATAAAGCAATATATGGCCTCAGTACGCGGGACTCTCTAAGGGAACTGTTCAAAGTTATTAATATCATGACGCTACCTTGTCAATATATCTATGAGAACATAATGTACGTTAGGAAAATGTTTAACCTTTTCAGTAAACGAGGTGAAAGACACACCATTAGAACGAGAAATAGGCACCAATTGGTTCAACCAGGCTTCAGACTGGCTAAAGTAGACTCATCCTTCATGGGGTACTGTTTAAAATGTTACAATAATATACCTCCCCACATACTCGAACTGAATGAATCGTTTAAATCTTGTATAAAACGCACACTATGCAGCCATGCCTAATATAAGTTGGGGGATTACATCGCTGACAAAAATGCTTTGCTAAACGCTGCTTCTCCTGCTCCACAAGGTAGCTTAAACTAAATTGAATAACATTTGAAAACATTTTTGGAGCTGCTGAAGACTGTAAAAGCATATTTGCATTGTTTAAATTAAAATTTTAGTATTGTGTAATTGCATAGCATATGTGTAAGCACTATGTTACTACTATAAATCAAACATGTACAAGGTACGTCTTTCATTGTCTTGAATGTGCCCTGGCAGCTGAGTCATGCTCACTCAAATGTCTCGCTGGTGGTGGCGTGTGTGTTGGATCATTAAGTTCCCTTCAAAATGGTTGAGCTGAATGGTGCTGATGAATACGTCATGTCCGTGAACGAGCGCCGTCAGTAGGGATTGGTCATCTCTTAGCTTCCACGGCTTACTTAAATTTCTGAATTGTTATTTTATTTTTGTCCCAATTACGGACGCTTTTAATGTGCACTATTTACATCGTTCTCACATTGATAATTTCAACATAATGATGTAACCAACTTTTTGTAACAAAATCATGATTTTAAAAGAGTGTCCATAGAGTTTCTTGCCCGTTCTTCTCCATAGGTACTTACGCTTTGGAATGGGCATCTAGCTTCATCTTTCTAACTCACCGACCTTGACAATTCAAAAGTGCCTGTAATTGGTTTATTTGAAATAAATGCTTTGAGTTTCAGTTTGAGTTTGAGCTTACATGCTACACAGTACGTAGCCCTTGTGAACTCACCCAGTGTACAGGTGAATATGTCTATGGCATCCGCCACCGTGTTGAGAGTGCGCAGCGTACGAGTCACCGGTGCGCGCCCCAGCAGGTTCGTGCGCGCACTCGGCACCACTACCAGCTGCGGCTTGCGCCGCCGCACCACCTACCTATCTGGTAAATTAAACTCAATTTCTGATAGTATTCTTAAGCACGAATAATTAATACAAAAGAAATGTTTCCATCATGAAAAAGATTATTTATTTGTAATTGCTTCACTTTTATTCTTTTTACTTAAGTTGTTATGGTAATGTTATTCTGGGTGCATCGTTTTCACACATAATTGTATAATGAATGTGTGTTAAATATTGTACTTAAAACATTTTAAATGAGTAACGGTGGAATTTCTTACCCATTCTTCTTCATACGAAACTACATTCTAGAATCAAATTTATTTTTAGTTAAATTTTGACGTTCAAAAGAGCCTTTTAATTGCCTATTTGAAATAAATGCTTTGACTTTGCCTTTGATATAGCAGTTTTTGGCAACCAAACCTCCAATACCAACGATGAAATCACGCCCGACCAAGTTGGTCGATATGTGAACTGAATCCGAAGAATAATGAATGCTTATAATTGTGATTGCTCCTGGTGAATGTTCATGAGACAACATCATTGAAATTATGGATTTCTGTTCGTTTATTGACGTTTTGATTATGTTTATAAAATCGTAAATTACGTTTATAGTAAGAGGCTCGGCCCAGGCATGCTGCCTTGTGGTACCCCAAAAGGTAACCATCTCATTTCTGCTTAGGTGGTAATCAAAAATTTTACGTACTGTCCACTGCCCGTTACATAACGTCTGAAGATGTATTGGGCAGTACCGCGGAAACCAACATTTTCCAGCTTCGAGAGTAATATGGGGACAGAGACAGTCTCGAAATCTTTGGATCGATCTATAAAGATAGCCAGTGTTTTTCTTTTGTTATCAATATTATTAATAATAAATGTCTGTTAGTACCAATACAGCTTCATCGGTGGCTTCATCGCTGGTGTCAGCACTTTTTGAACGTCAAAAATTACAAAAGACAGTTCCCCAAAAACGCCCACCCTTCGACACTTCCTAGTGCTTTAGCTGGGAAGAAGAAGTGGCGCAACAAACTCCCCAGCAGCACAGCTGTCTGTTATGTTAGAAGAACTTGATTTCAGAAGATTTTAGAACTTATTAGAACTTGAGTTTATACGATTGTTGGCTAAGATGTCAATTTTTGTAAAAAAACATTGTTAGTCGGATGTTAATAACTTTTTTTAAGATTTTTGAGAGAGTAGTAAGCCGATATGGGTCTATAATTTGTGGCTGACTGGAAACACTTGAAGTAGGGATACCGACAATACCAACGGCGTATTTGTTCTTTAGAACAAATACGCATATTAAACAAATACGTATTAAGCTCGAAGCTCTCAAGGCTGTGAAGAGCCACTGAATGCAAAGGTGCAGGATTAGACCAGTTGTTATCAAATTAACTGGATGTAGAACCGTTTTTGGGTTGAGAAGGCTGAATTTTAAATGCCAATAATTCAGCCCACATTGGCAAAGTAATAATTTACCGTTTCAGCTGATTGAGAGATATGGTCACAACACTTTAGGAGATCTGAAGACACTGTTCTGTTTTAGTTAGCTATCTGTAGTCCATGTAACTTTAGGGTTTTTTCTAACCTTCTACCTCTGCGCGTTGGTACTCGGTTTTAACTTTTTTTGGTAAGTTATTACAAAAGTCTCCGTATCGACGGAGGACTAGCTTGTGTGTTTCATTATCTGGGTATTTTTGAAATGTTCTGTATAATTTATCTCCATGCCTTACGTAAGTTATGGAAAAGGAAAGGTATTGAACAATTGTTCATAATTTGATAAACAGTGTTTCTTGTTTGTACTATGAATACACGCAACGCACACGTCTATCAAATTATGTTAAATGTTTTTTATTTTTTCTTCTCTTTATTGCTGTTAGAGAGCTTATCTTGAAAATTAACCAAAAATAATAAAAAAATACCACAGATTCCGTTTAATTTATTACAAAATTGCGAACTGCAACAACACAACAGTGTAGTTAGTAAGAAGACTAAACAGACTTAATTGTAATGCAGCATCTACGTAGAACAAGCCAGACGCACGTATCTTGCTGAATGATACCCGATGCAAGCGAAGTACATTCTTGCACAGTTTTTTCGAGTTATCTATAAGACAGAATGATTACTTACAAGTAAACTTATGCATGAAATATTCATAGCAGACTAATAAATTACTCAAAGCATCAAAATTCTAAATTACTATTGTAGTTAGGTACAATGGGTAGTTTGTTATCACCCTTCAAGGTGGTACTTTATTATCATTATAATAAGTAGTTTCATGATGGTGATGAGCCATTAGTATGGGTTATCCTAAGTTGATTGCCAGCAAACAACGTGTTTCAGAGTGCCAACACCACTTATGTCACCGAATCCTACATCGCACAAGCAAAATGTACCGTGATCGGTACATCTCGTCACATCATGATATTATTATACATTTCTAGTGTAAACTGCCAAGCCAGCCAAGAAAGATCGCATGGTTATAGGCTTTCGCCTCTATAACAATGCGAGCTCAGGTTATCCTGGAAATGTAAAGTTTGTTGCATCGTTGTGTTAAGTATACTCGATGTAAGAGTCATTGATGCACAAACTAATACTATGCAGCATAATGACATGATTCTAGACCGCAAGCTTGAAAAAAATTTGGTTTCTTAAAAAAAATACTTATTTACATAGAATAATGTAATACCGGCACGGTTCAAATTTATGGAACAGCAGATTTTTTTTTTTTTGTTAACTGAAGCAAAAATTCAACCTTTGGGTCCAGAATCGTGTACTAATTTCATAGTAACAGTTTTCATCCGGTCATTTTCAATGATTAAACTAAACACTTCTCAATCCTTCTCCTTCAAGTAATAAGTAAAAATCATTTTCAAATCAATTACCTGAGCAACTAGACGTCAAAATGTGTGCGCAGGAATCTTGAATATTTTTAACTGATAAGTAGAATTTCTCATATTGCTGGCTCAGTATTATCTGCCAAACCAAACATTTTATCACCCAACAGAACAAAGGCACTGCCTTTTGCATTGCTTCAGCCTGTAAAAAAGTCAAATTTATAGTCTTGATGTCATGCGAAAGTATAGTTTGATAGATTTCATATTATCCAGTGTCTTTTGAAACTAGCTTGGTATTTTGAACACAAGGTTGCAATAGGAGGTATTGATGGTTCGTGTGAAGGTTTCTCGCGACCAAGGTTTGTATGAACCTGATCATGTTGGCAACCCATCTTGCCGCAAGACAGACAACCAACATGATTGGGTTCATACAGAGAAGACTAAACTGTGAAATCAGACTCAGAATGATAATTTACAGACATATACAATATAAAACCAGTAAAAGATATCAATATAAGGTTAAACTACTTACAATTTTATCATACATAAAACCACTTTTCAAAATATCGATTGTCACTTGAAAGTACAACAAAGAGTGGATGAATGCTTCCAAAATGTGAAAAAGTGCCTGAAATGAAGACTTTCGTTGAGGGAAAATAGTTTTCCTACTTAACTATCACTTTGACCATGGCTTCGTTCGTCGAACATATTTCATATTTTCCCCTTACAATTTTAACACCCCCACCACACACTATAAAAAATAAGTTGGGAAAATTCAGCGTAGTCTTTCAACAAATTTAATTCTCTTATAGGGATTAATTTAAAAAAAAAGCAGGTACTCACAAAGTGCTGATAACAAAGTTTATGGATGTTATAACACTCTAGTATATCAACGTATGCCTGAAACATTTTTTGGTCATGGCCGTACATGTCTCCCGTTTCTTGAGCTTTAATATTCCATAAATAAACTTTATTTTCCAATAAGTTAATGACTCGAGCGGAATAAACTATATTAAAATCAATAGCAACCAAAAGGTTGACACATAATGTGATATAGAAAGGTATTCCTAGGCATATGAAGACGGTTGTAATGATAAATACGTAACCAAATAGAAATACAATTATGATCATCCAATTCCAATTGATGAGTTGGTCAAATCTGGTTTCATTGTTGAGAAATCTGTGCACTTTTTGAAATGTAATGACAAACTTAATTGATTTTTTTATGTGAAATATTCCGTTTGCAAAATTTTGTATGAATCCTAAAGAATAGAATATGCAGTCGAAATAAGTAGTGAAATATACGGAAAAAGTATATCCGCGATACGAGTCAGTAAAGCAGGTCATATAGGCGCGGTACACAAATGAACATATGAATATTAGTGTTCCAATCATTGAAATGATGTTCAAGATGAAACCACTTGGTCTTATAACATTGTCTTTGATATAATATTTAGGACAGAAAATAATATATTGCATCATATTAAAAGGCAAAAACATTGACTTCACATCTTTGTCCACCGTTTCGTTTACAATATCTCTTACGTTACGGATTTTTTTCATTTCAAGCAGATAAAAAACAATAGACTCCTAGCACACGAGAGTTATGATCAACTAATGAACACCGCACAGCAAATCCATTTTGTGTATATAATATAATTATTCATAGATGGAATTAGTACCTAATTTCCTTTAGTGAGTTCGACGTAGGTTTAATGTAAAAAGCATCGACCAAAGATTCTGAATAATACTTTTTATTTAAAGTTCTGTATCTAGGAATTCTTTAGCCGAAAAAAGCAAAAATAATAATAAATACTGTACACTCATTGATGACTAGATTACAAAGAAGCAAACTGTAGCAATACAACAGTGAAGTTGGTAAAAAGACTCGTCAGAATCAAATGATCGCATGGAGGTATGGTAGAGTAAGGAACTTCACGGACGCTTTTTCCGGGCTCTACATGGACCCGATGTAGATCTACAAGTGTCTGTAGTATGGCTTTGTTTCATAGACCACTTTGGGGAAACCGGAAGTTTTGCATCTCCAATTATTGACGAAGTAATGATGACAAACTATTACCAGAGATTTCTTGTAAAAGACGGCACGACATCTGGCGCTCATGCCACCGTCCAGGGGAATCAATCACTTACATTATTTCCGGGTGCACGGTTGGTATTGCGTAGATGCAAACTTGTAGCCAGGATTATCCACCAGGAACTTGTTCTGAAATACAGACTTGTGGAATCGGAAGTGCCGTACTACAGGTATGTGCCCGACCCAGATCTCTAAATAGGAATTTCTCACACTGTACTTGGATCGATCCATCATCACCGACAGGACTATTTATTCCAATAAGCCCGATATGGTGATGGTGGATTGAGTAGAACGGCTCGCACTGATCGTCGTCATAACGGTCCCGCATGACGGGAACCTCGTTAATGTACAAAAATATAGATAAAAATCGGTAATACGCAAACATTTTAATTAAATAATTTTTAATTAATCACAATAAAACCAAAATACAACCGATGCACATTCACACAAATGTATGCCAGAACATTTTGTTTATTTATTTTCTATTCTATTTTTTTTAATTATGGCAAGCAAAGCCGATGTCGACTATTCTGCCAATGTCTAAAGTGAATTGGAAAAGCATGTGTGCGTTATAAAAAAAAATGAAAAAAAAAAATCTTCGGTGATACAGTTGGGCTTAATGTTGATCTTGTGGGGTTAGTATTGGACTGAAACAAACAAAAAATAAACATACTAAAATAAAGTTGTTAGAACATTAAAAATACATATACCACATAAACACAGATTGAGGGAGTAAATCATAATTTTATATTATTGTGACGGATGAAAATCATCAGCGCCACAAGCAGTTCAGGAGAGGAATGAGTTAAAAGAGAGGGGAAATTTATCGGGAGAGGGATCTTAAATTTGGTGAGACGCTTTTACAAATCTAGAGGTGGGACGTTATTGGAACATTCGAAAAATATGTAATCAAGGGTGCCTTCCGGAAGTCCGCATTCGCAGAGCGAGGAATTGCGGACACGGATTTTTTGTAAAAACACAGGAGTGCAACAAAAACCTAAGCGAATTCTACATATAACAGAAATTACAGTTTTGAATACTTTTTGTAACCGGAGAACCATGGTTTTGGTTTAACGGTCGGTTGCACGGCATAGAAAAAACTGCCTTTCTTCTTACTAGAAGCATTCCACTGCTCCTGCCAGGAACACTGCAGATTCTTTTTTGGAATGGACAAAAGGTCGTAACCCTGATAAATGTTGTATGTGAGATCTGACGATAAAGATGAACAAGCATCTTTAGCCAAAGCGTCAACACATTCGTTACCCTTAATGCCACAATGACTAGGTATCCAAACCAGCTGAACATCCTTTTGATTACTAGCGCTGGACTTTAAAGAGTTTTAAATTTTTTAAATAAGGGGGCTGTGTAATTTACTCTTAAACGGATTCTGGGCTAAGGCTTGCAAGCTGCTAAGGGAGTCTGTAAATATAACGGCTTTCTCAATATTAGGGTGTGACTCAATAAAAAGACAAGCTTCCAATATAGCGACACACTCACCAGTGAATACAGAAGACTCCTTAGGGCATTTAAATTGTAGGATTATTTTGGAGCTTTGGTAATAGACCGCAGCGCCAGTGTGATTAAGATCGGTTAGTTTCGAGGCATCCGTAAAAAATAATTGAAAACCATTCCATCGCTCACCCACCACCGCATTGAAAGCCAGATTCGCTGATGGAGATTTTTTGGATATACCAATACCAAAGAAAATTTTTGGAATAAAATTTAAAACTTCATATGGGAAATTAAAAAGAGGTAATCTGGGATTTTGGACGATCGGGCATTCTAAATTTAGAAGTAGTCGAAAAGCTTTAAGGATTAAAGGAATTTCTTTATTTTTCCAGTAATTTGAGCGTCTGCATATGGCGTCTAACTCGTTCAATCTTCCTATAAGAGGATGGGAGGATCTACCTATTAGTCTAGACACAAAACGGGATGCCAGATATTGCCGTCTAAGGGCCAGAGCGGGTTCAGCACATTCGATTTGCAATGCGTTAACGGGAGAGGACTTCATACAACCTGAGATGATCCGAAGGCATTTGTACTGAACTCTATCCAGCCCAGCGAAAGCACCTTTGTTGCAAGGAATCAGAAGATATGTTCCATAGTCCAAAATACTGCGAACTAAGGCATTGTAGACTAACTTCATGGTGTAAGGGTGAGCACCCCACCAGACACTGGCGAGAACTTTTAGAATTGATATTATTCTTTCACATTTTTGGATAAGAAAATTTATGTGATGTTTGCCAGTTAGTTTTGTATCCAAAATAACGCCTAAAAATTTCACTTTACTAACTATAGGAATATTGTGGCCTGAAATGTTTACTGAAATATGAGGAACGAGTCTTTTACGAGAGAAGATAACTGTCGAACATTTCGGTGCAGACAACGACAATCCATGACTTAAAAGCCATTGATTCAAAGAATCCAGAGAGAGGCACAACGATGACGCAGCGTCGTCTATGGAGGAATCTGTCACATACAGAACAATGTCATCGGCGTATTGTAACATCTGACAATTATTAATATATTTAGGCAGGATCCAATGTCAGCCGTATAGAGATTGTAGAGTATGGGACTGAGGACATAACCTTGAGGGAGTCCCTTCCATGTCTGCCTTTCATCGAGCTCCTCACCCTGGACTCTGAGGACCAATGATCGTGACAACAGAAGCTCACATATGCACTGTATCATCTTAGCCGGAAGACTCAGCTGTTGCAGTTTTTGCCTGAGTACGGGAAGAATAACATGCTTATTTATTTTACTTTCTTAATAATTTCATTTCTTATTACAGAGACACAATACGAGGGTCATTCAATAAATACTTAGCCTACAAAAAGTAAACGAAAATTTTATGCACAAATGAAAATAAATTTACGAAAAGTGCCAATTTATTTTTCAACATAGTCTCCTTTTAGTTCGATACACTTAGCCCAGCGATGCTCCAACATTTTTAACCCGTCCGAAAAAATGACCTCCTCATTCGATCCATATCTATTCCCGGCGAGTGATTTATTCAGATTAGGAAACAGAAAGAAGTCACAAGGGGCCAAATCTGGAGAATACGGTGGATGGGGCAGCAATTCGTAGCGTAATTCGACCAATTTGGCCATGGCGGCAACGTGTGCCAACGGCAGACGTGTGAACCGGTGCGTTGTCGTGGTGAAACAGCACTTTTTTCTTCCCCAGATGAGGTCGTTTTTTCTTTAATTCGGCGCTGAATCGGCCCAATAAATCGGCATAGTAAAGCCCTGTAATTGTTTTACCCTTCTCGAGGTAATCGATGTAGATCACACCTTGTGAATCCCAGAAAACGGTGGCCATAACTTTTCCGGCCGATTTTACAGTTTTCGCCTTCTTTGGAGCACGTTCCCCGGTCTGGATCCATTGTTTTGATTGCTCCTTGGTCTCTGGTGTATACCAGTGGATCCAGGTTTCATCGACGGTCACAAAACGACGCAAAAACTCCGCTGGATTCCGCTTAAACAGCGCCAAACACGTCTCCGATGTGGTCTCACGGTTGCGCTTGTTTTCTGGTGTGAGTAAACGCGGCACCCATCGCGCCGACAGCTTTCTCATGCCGAGTTCCTCGTGAAGAATATGATGCACTGTTCCTTCTGAAATGCCTACAGTCTCAGCTAGCTCCCAAATCTTCAATCGGCGATCTGCCAATACGAGATCATGGATTTTTTTTAAAGTTTTCCTCCGTAGCAGCTGTTTTCGGTGCACCTGGACGTGGTTCATCAAAAACCGACGTACGGCCACGTGCAAACTCGTTGAACCAATTCTTGACGGTGGCCATCGATGGAGAAGAGTCACCGTACATAGCATCCAAGCGCTCTTTGATTTCGATGCGCGTTTTCCCTTCCAAAAATAGGAATCGAATCACCGTTCGGTGATTCGATTCCTATTATATTGCTCTTTTACCATTTTTGTAAAACCGATCGACACGTGCGCTTCCATAAGTTGTCAAATTAAAACAAATGAAGGGATTGGAATGACAATTTGAAAAATTATTAAAAAAGAATGTGCTACACTGTGGTAAAACTCTTTTGAAACTACAGCGCCCTCTGGCGATTAGGCTAGGTACTTATTGAATGCACCTCGTATTAACACTATTTGTTTATTATTCTGGCATATAGTACTCGTGGGTTCCAGCTGAAAATCAGCGTCAAGTGGTGCTTACTGTGTTGCCATCTGACAATATGTTGAGCTGAGGCCCTTTTGACATTACTATCAATGTTTTCTGTTTTCTTTTCTTTTTAAATAATTAAAGGTTTGCTATTGGGTTGTTAGTTTTGGTATAATGAAAATAAACGCATTTTCCTTTCTTTCTTGACTTGGCTCACTAGGTTGTCGATATGTGGGAAGTGAACTCAGGGATCATTGTGCCGATAGTCGTAACAGCCAATGGCTTAATAGCCAAGAGCCTGAACCAACACCTGTAGAGCAGCAGTCGTTGGGCAACTGGATCAAGGGCTTGGTTCAGAAAGTGGTAATACTTTTTGACACGGCTAGCATTCGTAGGTTCATTCGTGGTAAGGCCTCTGCCTAACCGGACCCCACCGCTCCGACAGACCTTCCCGAGCTTTCGGGCCGAAGCCATTCTGCCATCCGAGGACGACCCCTGGCCGTCCTAAGGTTTGGGGCGCTTCTTGAGGAACTCCTTTATCCTCTTTGAAGCGCCCAGCACTACACGCTCCGGGCCCTTAACAAAGCCCTTCGCGCTCGATGCGGCGTCGGACTCCGACCCCGCAGCACCTCCCTCCGCTTCGAGGTTTTTATGTTTTGTAATTTTTTCCATTTTTATTCCCACGAGTGTAACACTTAAATTTCTCAAAAACTAGTGGTTCGCACTAGAGACTAATACATTTAGCTACTCATTAGTCAAGCTAACAACCTCCCTCACGGTGCGCCGCCGCTTGGAGGTATGGGGTAATTTTCTATAGAGGTATTCTTCTCGCGGCCCGGGCATTTAAGCCAAGGCCCTCGACCCCCGTCAATAGTCAGAGACATGACCGTGACAATCTTCGGGGCTACGAGATAAACGGTGGCAGAAGGAGAAGACTCCTTCTTGCCTGCCCGGTGGCAGGATGAGTGCACACCGAGCCCGCTCTAACTCCGCCGCTGTGCTTCTCTGCAAGAGCGCAGAGGGATACGCGTTGGAGCGTCCCACCGCCAGGATATTGGCATACGGGCAACGACACCCCTTGGGCTCACAGTACCCAGTGGTGCATTGCCCGCATCCCAGCGTGGACCGTCCCGGAGACTGCCCTTTCCCCCAGATGCATCCAAGGGAAACTCCAGCCCACGGGCATACGGGGAGATTTCCTGTCCAAGCACCCCTGTTCGTAATGGTCAGTTAGACGCGGCAAACAGGGCGAGGTGGATGTATGCCTATCGCTGTCATAATTATTTACGATCTTCGCATTGTTGAAAGTGCTTCGTCCCGAAATAATTTCATCACATTCTTTCTATTTCACAAAGTACTGGTAAGCAAATTATTATTATTACATAATATGTTTATCTCTCAAATTCATTTTGTTCCTATTTTATTCTCGAATTTCTAATGCATTCGGTAAAGAAATTATTAACCAAAATCCGTCGAGTCTGAATTGTATTAAAAGTCTGAATTGAAATAAAAGACGGTGATTATTTAAACTGTCTTGTTGTATCTAGCTATTTTAAATTACCGTCTTTTATGGTTAATTACCATTCTAACCTATATAAAGACTGTTTTACGGTATTTAATTGTCATCCCGACTTATATCATCACCATCGCGCCATAGTTGATTACAATCCTTTAACTTTTCATCACCTTCCAGTTGTAAAATTTCAATTGTCAATGTTCATTAGATTCAATAACATTATAAATTTAAAAAAATAAATATGTTTACAGCTATTACATACTAATATTACCCAGTCTCACATTAACTAATTTCACATTTTTAAAACGTAGATTATGTCATCGTCTATCTTATACCGATATTTCTGCAATCGGAATGTTTTGAGTCTTGACTTAATTGACCTCTTGTAAATTATTATTTTTAAGTCCAATGGCAATCCCTTTAAAAATCTGCACTGCTTGAAATGGAGTGCAGTTGAACAATGTTAAGTTGGGGTTTCATTTTGTTTTTAAAATCTTTCCTGCGTGTATTTTCCCTCGATAGTCTCTCCTTATCTGTTTCATAATTATGCAGGTATTTTTTTTTTTATATATCGAAAATACTAAAACATGGGGGCTGGGCACAGTAAGAATGTTTAAATTTATAAAATGTGGCCGACAGCTCTCAATTTGTGAGATCCGGACCATGGTTCGTATGTCTCTTTTGGAGTACAAAGGCTCTCTGACACAGAACGCACACAGAGTTCTGAGATGTGCGTTCTGTGTTGATACATCACTTATTCACACAGCTATAGGGGGTTCCCCATTTGTCTTCGAAAGTTGATGATTCGATTTTTATTATATCGAATATGGTGTGTCGATAATTCAGTTGTACGATGTTTTATTACATCGATGCTTTATTGGTGCAACGTAACGTTTGTGCGAAAAATAACACGTAAAATATTCATATGTGTGTTTTATTATTATAAAATCATACAGCAAAAAAGATATAAACTTCGACGTAATCAGCAAAGAACAAGAAATAAACAAAACATTAATCGTAAATAAACAAAAATTATCATATTAATATTTAAATACAATGTACATGTTTAATATTTTCTATGTATTATTATTATTGTCACGGACAAGAGTAGGCGTTGCGAACCGACACACTATCGAACTAATAAGCAATCGCTGTAGGGTATTTCGCAACAGTATTTTTCGCACAAACGTTACATCGCACCAATAAAGCATCGATATAACAAAAATCGACTCATCAACTGTCGAAGACAAATAGGGAACCCGCTGTAGGTATTGCCTGGACCGCAAGTTTATAAGAATATAACCCTTAGTATGCTAGTACACTTATGATTCCTAACTGTACATATATACACAGTATACGTATGGCTCATGGGAAAGAAACGTGCGGTGACGATGACGCGAGTTTCACGCTTTTTGTTCACCCAAAAAGTACACATATATATACGGTATACACGTGAGTGACGATAATTGAATGTAACAACCCTAGGATTTGTGAAGTTTGTAGCAGTAGCCAGCGGCTTCGCCCGCTTGGAACTTTCATCCCCTATTTAACTCCCTTAGGGGTTGAATTTCGAAAATTCTTCCTTATTCCTTGTCTACATTATAAAGAGCCTCTATGCAAAATTTCAACTTTCTTAGACTAACTTAGGCTTAAGAGTTTAGGCTGGGCGTTGATGAGTCAGTCAGTCAGTCAGTCTAGACTTTTCTTTTTATTTATATGAATTTAATATTTCAGATCAATAATTCGGCCAGGCTGACATGAACACGTGTCTTGTAGACGTGAGGTATCGTGTGAGTAATGACTGACAAAGTATCTGTTATGCTAGCATAAAAGTTACTCGCAAGTTTATACCATATATTTGTCTGCCGAGACCAAAAGTTCAAGTGTTTTACGCAAGGAGAATGTATTAGATGTGGCGGTTATTTTAGTACCTTGTGGTCGTGGGTAGAAACTAGGTACAAATAAGAGACTAGGCAAGCGTTAATCCCTTTCACAGAATTTTGTATTTCTATAAAGACTTTCAACAAAATTAACATAGGTAAGCTTTTTGGCTGCTTATGATTTCCAATACGTAATTGTTGACTTCTCTGTCGTCGTTATGGCTGATACAATTAATCCTAGCATAGGCCATAAGGACAGGAAGAAGATAAGAACATAGTAATAGCAAAGAACAAGAACATCGGTTAAATAATCTGTATTAAAAGCAACAATGTTTGAAAATACTGTTCACTGATTTAAAAACTAGATTACAAAATCGCAAACTGTAATAATACAACAATATAGCTAGTAAGAAGACTCATCATACTTAATTGTAACGCAGCGTTTATGTAGAAAAGGCCACACACACTCATTTTGCTAAATGATGCTCGATGAAAGCGCATTACGTTTTTGCATAGTTTTTTCTGCTCATCTGGGAAATAATAATTACATTAAAGGCAAAATGGTCTCAAGTGTTTCAAAAACACGTTTAAAACGACAACGGATTTTTCATTTCAAACGCCATGAGAGTAATGCCTGGACATGATATTACCTGAACAATTGGACATTAAAAGCTGCGCGCATGAACTTTGAGTACTTTCAATAGTTAAGTAGAATTTCTCGCATTCTTTGCACAGCATAGTAAAGTACATCAAATCCTTTATAATCCAAAAGACTACGACCAAAGTTGCCCATAGTGAAATATCCTGTAATAGAATGGTTTAGGATTATTACTTTTACAACATGCTTGTTTAGTTTATTTTATAAATAAAGACATTTTTAACCCCGACGCAAAAAGAGGGTTGTTAGAAGTTTAACCGCTATGTGTGTGCTGTCTATGACACTAGCGCTTAAACGGGTGGACCGATTTGGATGAGGTTTTGTTTCAATTTAAAAGTTGTTTTGCTAGCGGTGGTTCTTAGAGATGTTTAATTAAAATCGGTTCAGCTGTTTGAAGATTATCAGCTCTTTTCTTGTGGATGAAATTTTGTGGTCGAAATTTGGGATTCTGTTACTTTAATGATATTAGATGAACAAAGTAACCTTGAACTGATGCTGGAGCATCACCTAGAATTTCCAGGATACCCAAGTTACTCACCAACAAACAGTAGAAGTATCGTGTTGGGGCTCATTGCCAAGGTCTCAATGAATAGTTTATAGATAAATGATGATAAGGACGACGAATGAGGATAAATTAGTAAACAACTTCACTGTGGGAAACATAGGCAATGCTGCGCAGATTTAAGCAAGACATTCAGTTTAAAAAGCAGGAAATAAAAAGTTAAATTAAAAAACCTCAAACAAAAACTCTAAAAGTTTAAAAATAATATTTATTGGCTTTCTTTTAAAGTTGTAGGCAATATTTTGATCAAGGCATTGTCAAGTCGAGGGATGGTCAATGAAAACGCCAAACAGAGGAGGCCTAGCATTTTCATTAGCCCTCCCCCACGTGACAATGCCTTAATCAAAATATTATCAACAATTATTTAAAAGGCCATTTTTTTACTTTTCGGAATTTTTGTTTTTAAGTACTTTATTAAATAAAGTTGGAAATGCAAAAAAACTGGATCAGAGCTTTAGACTAGAACTACAGTTATAACGCGTTTTTAATAAGACGGATATAGTTAGACCGTGAAAAATTCCGTGGGAATTTTATGGCCCATTACTTCTCGCAGAATGTTGCCTGTGTCCCAGCTGTGGGAGCATTATGGTTAAGTACTTACATATGTATTAAATCTTATTTTACCTTTCAAAGTTTTAATTAATTTTCTCATAAACTGTGTAGTGACGCTTCTTTTGAACAGTTTTTACCTCTTGACATCGTTAAGGAATCGCAAAACGGTCCATGGTTATCATAATACATCTATACTTAATATTATAAAGCTGAAGAGTTTGTTTGTCTGTTTGCTTGAACGCGCTAATCTCAAGAACTACTGGTCCGAATTGAAAAGATATTTTAGAGTTGGATAACCCATCTATTGACGAAGGCTAGGGCCCTCAGGAGCCGAGCAAAAAGAAAAAAAGTCACGAATACGAAGTACTCGCACGGCCAGGCGATTCGATGCGACGCACGGGGTGGATCAGGGTGCAAAAAATTTGACGCAGACGAAGTTTCGGGCAGAAGCTAGTAATCAATATAAATTAACACAGATAATTTTGGATATGTTACGCAGGCGCAATCATTATATTATAATGTTCAATAATATTTTTTGTAGTGCTTATTGGTAACTGTAGGAGGTTCGAATAAACATGCGTTTTACAATGAGAATGGAGGTTTCTAGCAGATTCTTCTACCAAGGAAACGGCTAATTTAAACTGTGTAACTGGTTTCTGAAGTGCCCATGTAAGTTAATTTAGAAAAAAAAAAAAAAAAAAATTGTACATACTTACTGTGTCTTCAACAAAAAATCCTATTTTTAACGCATCAATTGATGTTTGGCAGAAAATTAGAGCATGACTGAATAGTTCTATAATGTAATAAAGTATCTGAAATGTAACAAAAAATACATAAATACTTAGCTCTTTTTGGCTAACATTTTTTCTTTTTGTCCAAAAACGAATAATTAATAAAAATGCCTTATTAAACAGCACATTTTAAATATAAATAACGTGCAGATAGTAAGAAACTTACGACTTGCTGAAAACAGTTTTTATGGATGTCATAACACTCTAGTAAATCAACGTAGGCCCGAAACATTGTATTATAACAATTTCCTCCGCACGAGTCTCCTGTTACTTGAAAATGTAAGACATGAGTACTCCAGAGAAACACTTTACTATCCAACAGTTTCAATACTCGAATAGCATAGAGAATATTTAAATCAAAAACAAGCGCATTGTAGCAACGAAGTAAATAAATGTAAGGTATACCAGCCAGCTTGCAATAAACAGTTAATGCGATGACATGACCACCGATAGCCGCTATTACAATAATCCAATTCCATTTTAAGAAATGGTTGAAATTATCTTTGCAGTTTAGAAATCTGTGCACTCTTTGGAAAGTAAGGACGAACTTAATAGATTTTTTAGTCTTGACAATCGCAATTACAAAATTCAATAATAACCCCAATGAATAGTAAATAAAGTCATTTAAACTAGCCATATACATGAACAAGGTTCCTTGGAAATCATCGTTGTTAAAATAAATTACATAACAATATGTGCTGTACGCCAATGAAGCCACTAATACTAGTAGTGCAATCATTGAAACGAATTTAGAGATAAGACCATTAGAAGTTATAACATTATTTTTAATGCGGTATTTGGGACAGAACGTAATATTTTGCATAAAATTCAAAGGCAAAAGGAACGACTGCACGTCTTTATCCACAGTATTTTTCAGAATTATTTTCACACGACGTTCATCTGTCTTATTTCGAAATTTCTTCATTTTTAATATTTATGTTCACGTTCGTAGCTTCTTTACTCACAAATGATAGATCAATCAATACGCGAAGCTTAATATTTTAACAGTGCACATCAAACTAACTATGAAAATTTGGATGAAAGGAATCATTATCTACTACTTAACTAAATTAATATGTTTGGCTCTTTAAATTAAGTCATTTATTCATGCATAATTATAGTTAATATACCCCACAAAAACACAACACTTATATACTGGGCTAATCGCTTTCTGCGATCCTTTCTTCGGTGTAAACTTCAAATAGTGTTTTTCCTCGACATAAATTGGGGCAGGCAATATTATATTTTTTGGAATTGATTATAAACCGAATAAAATTTAGTGTCGGAACTTCGGCCCCTGTGGCTCAGTGAAAAAGTAGCATTAGATCTGTACCTATACTAATATTATAAATTCCAAAGTATGTTACTTTGTACTTTACCTTTTCACGCCTAAGCCACTAAACGGATTGGGCACGATTGTGGCGGTAAGTCCCCTCTTTGAGGAGTAATTTGAGAGGCGGCATGGCTTCCTCACCTTCTGCCTGACGCAGGTCCTCACCGGACACGGTTGTTTCGGGAGGTTCCTGTTTCGGATAAGGCGGGAGGAAACGCCCGGGTGTTTGCACTGCGCAGGTCGCCCTGAGGACACAGTGGAGTACACGGTGGAGTACACGGTGGAGGACTGCCCGGCTTGGGCGGAGCACCGCCGTGTCCTCGTGGAGGCGATTGGCAGCGGCGATCTCTCGCGTCCGACCCTGGCCATGGACAATAAGTATCAAATAGTTTAAACACTACATTCACCCCCGCATCAGAGAACGTAGTCCTGAAGACGGGCTAGAGCTCTCTTCTCTCTTGTGGAGTGCCGAGTTGCTATACTCTCGCGTTGCTGGGAGTCGTCCGCTGTGGTTAATTCTTGAACCAGAGGTATCTCCGTTTCACCCTCGGCCTCCTCTTAATGATCTTCAGATTCGGATTCACTCTCTAGCGACGGCAGCGGAAGAGGTGCAAACTGTCTGTTATGGTCGTTTCACGGCCATCTGGTAATTTTACGTGAGAATAAGATGGGTTAGCTTCCACAAGCTCTACTTCTTCCACGTCGGAATCGTATTTTGATGTTTTATAATTTTTACGCATCAATACAGATCCTGGCTCCAAAAGCCATGTTGGCATCGATTCCCCATTTGCAGATCGTCATGTATGTCTAAAAAAAAAAACCATGCGGTGTGGCATTAGTGGCCGTGCACAACAATGAACGGATTGAATGGAGAGCGTATGATAAGACTTGCTCCCAGCTAGCTGTTTCAAGATTTTTGGTTCTCAAGCATAGCTTTATTCTTTTCCATAAGGTACCGTTAAGACGCTTTACTTGACCATTTCCTTGTGGATTATATGGCGTGGTTTGACTACATGCAATTCCATTTGTTATTAAATAGTTCCGTAATTCGTTAGACATGAAGGCTGTTCCACGTTCTGAATGGATATATTGTAGAACACCATACGTGCAGAATAAGTCCTTCAAGCATTTACTAATGCTGCCAGCATAAATGTCTTTAGTTGAGTAGGCAAGTGGGAATGTTGAATATTCATCTATAGTTGTCAAGATGTAGCGATTTTGAGTATTGGTAGGTAGAGGTCCTTTAAAGTCGACGTTGCGTCTTTCGAGTGGAGTGGTTGCTTTCATGAGCGTTCCCTTCTTTTTAACAAACCTTGGTTTTATTTCTCGTTCTCTATAACTCGTTCAGTCTGTTCGTGCTCTTACTTGAGCACATACGGGAGAGGGTATCAGCCGTAACATTATCTTTACCCGGACGGTAGATTATGTCATATTTATAATTTGATAGCTCAAGACGCCACCTCTCTATCTTCTCATTTTTGATTTTGCTGTTATGGGATTGGTTGAACATAAAAGATACAGATCTTTGGTTAGTTAATAATAAAAAATGTCTACCAATGAGGTAGTGACGCCATTTTCTTACAGATTCAACAATAGCGCTTGCTTCTTTTTCTTTTGAAGAATGTTGCCGTTCGGAAATGTTGAGAAAACGTGAGAAAAAAGCTACTGGGCGGCCGTTCTGAGATAGGGAAGCTGCAATAGAGTGTTCTGAAGCATCAGTTTCAACAGTGAATATTTCGTTCTGATTTATGACAGTTAAGGCTGATTCCATTATGTCTGCTTTTAGTTTTTGAAAATAATCAACGGCGTCCTTTTTGAGGGGAAATTTAGATACTTTAGTAAATGGGTTCATCTTTTCAGACAAATTTCGAATCCATTCCGAGTTATGGGCGACATGCCAAGTGTTATTTTAAGTGATCGCGAGTCAGTTGGGATGGGCAAGTTCAATAAAGGACTAAGGCGATCATCATCTGGTCGAATGGTTTTCTTTTCAATTTTGTAACCCAATAATTTTATAGACTCTTGCCTGTATGCACATTTTTCCTCATTAAGAGTGAGATTGTATTTTACCGCAACCTCCATGAATCGAGATAAATTCAAATTATGTTCCACTGCTGTTGTGCCACAAATTGTGACTTCATCTAAATACCTACGAATAAGTACCTGCCAGTTTTATTTTTATTAATAATATAATGAAGTGTTCTTTGAAATGCAGCGACCCCTTTGGTGCCTCCAAATGGTATACGTGTAAATTGGAACAACTTACCGCAAGCTTCAAAAGCTGTATACTTTTTCTCAGTCGGCAAGATAGGCACTTGATGATATGCACTTCGTAAATCAATTTGATTGAAGAAATTGTATTGTGCTACCTTCGATACGATCGATTCAATGTTTTGCAAAGGGTACCTATCCAGTTCATTAAATTTGTTGATTGTTAATGAATAATCAATGACTAGACGTTTGCGATGCGTTGTGCCTCCAGTGACCAAGACTTGAGCTCGCCATGGCGAGTTACTAGGTTCGATAACCCGGTCTTTTAACATTTTTTTGATTTCGTCTCCTATGAATTGATAATCAGCTTCAGAATGTTTTCTTGACTTTATAGCAGGTTTAATATTATTTGAAAGATTACTGAAAAATGATACAGAATGCACCGTTGACGTTGCTTCCATGACGTTACATATTATCATAAGGGGTTTTGCCGTTCCTCCGAATTTGATTTTTACTGATGAATGGTCGCTTAGAATGTCATGACCAATGATCACATCATCACAAAGATCTTCCAAGAGTAGCAGCTGGTTGCTTAGGAATATGGTACGGTGACTCCCGCTGTCCCCACCACTCCATTTTACATATTCTTTGCGAATGTGATGATGATGATGATGATGGGACTCCCTTTTCCGCACGTAGACTCCCATTCGGTCCGTTGTGCGTGGGAATTCTGGCTAACAGAGCCAGCCTAGCTCCGCCCAAAAGCACAGAAGCTTCCTGGGAGCTTCACAGGCTTCGCGGAGCGACCTCACTGTTCCGAGAATTTCTTCGCGAATGTGATTGCTTGTTTTTATTACTTGCTTGCGGTGATTTCGGTCGGTTCTGTGTAAACAAAGGTAGGGGGAACTCACTCGGAGTATATTTATTAATATTTCCCGATTCTTCCAATAGCAGGCCATTAAAGCTGTTGTTAGTAGGTATTAATTTTCGACTTTTCGATATCTCTTACTGTTTCTAAACACATAGGTGACTTAGGCCTAACATACATATTGCAAGCAACGTGATAGATACAATTGTATTCTGCCATAAGCTCTCTCACGCGCTTCTCTCGAGCATATACTGGACAACTTCTAATCAACGACATGTGGTAACCCTGACAGTTCACGCATTTAAATATTGTCACTTCACAGTTACTGTGTTCTTCTGTGCACTTAGGGCATATAGTTTTTTTGGACGTGCATCTTGCTTTTACGTGACCAAACTTCCAACAGTTTGAGCACTGCGTTACCGGGTTCAACCTTGGCACGTAAACAATCTATATAAATGCTGGCAGGTGTGAATCCCTGAATGCCACCTTGGCTACCTCGCTAGGCACCCAGCCGCCTTCTTCATCGCGTCTTTCTAGCCTTTTTAATGCTATGATTTCAATATCATTAGAACACTTTATTGCTTTTAATACCTCCTCGCTAGATAGCTCAAGGTCCACATCCCGAATAATGCCGTACGAAATGTTCACATCCATTGCACTATACACCTTCCATCCTTTGTTTTGGAATTCCAGACAGTCTAACAACTTGCCCGCACATTCCTCACTCGAAACCTCAATTTTTAATTTATACGGGTTAATATACTTATTATGGTTTATATGGGTCAAACCTATGTTGTAAAATAATTTGGCAATAGCAAACTGTTTGGGTAGTTTCTCTTTGCTCCAAATAAAAACCTGTTTCTTAAGCTGTTTCTGTTTCTTTTCTCTATTAGTCTCAACTTTAGTCCAGCTTTGTTCACCCTCTTCTCTTTCTCGTTTTGACGGTTTATTTACTATGATATCTTATTCCATAATTTGTACCTCACAGTGCAATTCAATAGTATTATCTAACGCCTCACTTTTATTTTCTACATCTTCCATTTGTGACATCCATCCATCTAACTGAGTCACTTCATTCGTATCAATCTGATTCCAGGTTGTTTCTTCTTGTCCGCGATCATCTGTGGCCATTATTAGGTATAATCCTACATCACTGATGAGCGCGTCGATATATAAACTTAAAAAAAATCTATTCAGACCGTTATCGGTAGGCGCGTGTGAGCAATCTACACGAATGCCGTGATAGAACTGAACGTCACTCATTTCAACTAATTTCTTCCTACCATCTTTATGCAGATGATTTACAAATTTACTCGCGAGCTCCTCTGGGAAATTTGTCCGATGCTATCTTAACGATTAATTGTGATCTGGCCTGTATATGCGACTGGAGCAAGAGATATGGGGTTATGGTTAACCCTATAAAGACGCAAGTTGTGGTGGTAGGCAGTTCAAGGATGGTCTCAAGGATTGACTGGACGACTCTTCCCCAAGTTTCTTTTGACAACTCAGTTGTTCCTTTCAGTGAGAAAGTTTAAAACTTGGGGATATTTATTGATAAGAACTTCGCTTGGACTGCCCAGCTACAGGAAGTTAGCCGCAAGCTATTTGCATCCGCCGCGTCATTAATGAGATTGCGTAATTTTCTTCCGATTGCCACCAAAATTGCGCTTGCACAATCGCTTCTTCTACCCATCCTTGACTATGCTGATGCCAGCTATCTTGACCTTACCCAAGACCAACTCGATAAACTTGCGCGCCTTCAAAATTTTTGTATGAGGTTTACATATATTTGGCTTGCGCAAATATGACCATGTTTCCGAATTTCGAGTGAAGCTCAAGTGGTTACGTTACCAATTCGCCTTCGCCGGAATGCTCACATTCTTTCCCTTTTGTATAATGTGCTTTTCTCCCCTTCTCTATCTCAAAAATCGTTTTCAGTTTCTTTGTGACTCCCACACTAAATTCTTAAGGCCATCAGATAACTTGAAGCTTAAAATGCCTATGCATTCCACAACTTTCCTCGACCATTCCTTCACTGTCCAGGCTGCTCGTTTATGGAATGCATTGCCTATTGAAATTAAACGCGCTCAGTCTTTATATGTGTTTAAAAGACTCGTCAAGGACCACTACCTGTCGTTGTAATCTGGTTCTCATACTTTACTGTAATTATCGATGTAAAGTCTTCATTTATTTTCGTTCCTTATATATTTAGTATGTATGTATGTATTTATGTATCTATTATTTAGGATAGGATATGTATTTAAATGTGTATCTATTTTAGTATATTGTATATTAATTATTTGCGCCAAGAACATCCCCATTTTATATCCAGACCAATCGCTGTCCATGCTTTTTTTTTTTTTTGGGTGGGAAATCATCAAATAACTTCTCCAGCTCTGGGTGGAGCAGGAGGGCGTGTCAGACTTTTACTGACTAAAACCCACCCGTGTTCCTTCAGTAGCCCGTATGCCAGGGGCTGTGGTATCTCTTTCAAACGAACCCGCACCCCTGACAGGCATCGGCCCTTGCAGGCCCCATCATTTTTGTGCTGACATCTCTTTGAGGCGCGCGTGGAACACAACGCGCCGTCGACTTGGGCTTGGTCCTTACCGGACAGCGAGCTACCCATTACTCGCCGTCCGCAACCCCATGCCTACGGTGGCCGGAAATCGGCCTGGGATTCCCGACGCCCAGGGCGTCTCCGTATCCTGCGGCGGCTGGGGTCGCGAGGGCGCATATTCTGCCTCTCCCTTTCGTGCGCCGCCTCCCTCTTCGCGAGCATCACTGCTTCGCTGAAGGAGGTGACGGCTCCCCATGCCCTCTCGCTCCGTACCATGGCCTGGACCAGGGCCGGACGCGAGAGATCGCCGCCGCCGATCGCCTCCACGAGGACACGGCGGTGCTCCGCCCAAGCAGGGCAGACCGCCACCGTGTGCTCCACCGTGTCCTCAGGGCGATCTTCGCAGTGGAAACACCCGGGCGTTTCGTAGTAGACCTTTCTTTTTTTTTTGTAATGTATTTTTGTGGTGTACTAAATTTGTGGAGTAATAAAGTATATTTATATAAATAAATAAATAAATAATAATAAACAAAAGTTCTGGTGTGTAAACAAAGGTTGATTTGAAGTTAATCCATGTAGTGTAATTGTATCGAGCTACATCTGGTTAGACTGAAAACCGACTCGATCATAGTTGGGAGAGGCTAGGCCGAGGATAATTTTTGTTTCTTAAATATGCTGCTACTTGGCAGTCTGTTTGTTCCAAACAATAATCTGAAATGCTGTCAGATTTTCATTGGAACATATATCTTTAGCAGAGACGTGCACCCAGCGGCAGCGGTGCAATACTTATCTTTTGTCTGCGAATCTTGTCGTTAGTCCTGTGGTATACTATTCATCTTAAGGCGAGAGAATCTTAGACTGCCCACTCCCTGGGCTGGGCAGTTAGGGCCGAGGACAAATGACCAAATAAATAAGCTTTAAAAACCGTTTTCAATATCAAAAAGAAGAAGTACTCAGTTCGTCGAACTATTTTGTTTAAAAGTTCACTTATAGGTACTAATTGTTAGTTCTTTTGCTGAGGTACCATTGTACAAAAATATTATTAATATGTTGCCATATACTTACTTAACGATATTACATTAATGTTTTAAGTTAATAAATATCTTAAAACATTTACGTAATAAGCTAAAGTTATGAAATAATAATAACCGTGTCTTTAAAATTAGTACGATCTTAGCATTCATATTAAATAAAGTAAGTACTTTTCTTTCGTAAAATTACTTTATTTTTTATGATTTCAGAGGCGGCTTTAAGCAATGGCTATCATTCGAAGTCACAATAATGTCTCAAAAATTGGTTCCAGCGGTCTCAATCCAAGTTTTAGTTATTAATCGCCTTGAAAACTATATACAAAGAATTGTGCATTCTTTAGACTTTTTTCTCGATGTGTTTTTGATTTCAAAGTATAGTGTAATCATATTTATCTAAATAATAATACATTCCGTGTGTTGGCGTTCTGCTTATGTTATTAATGAATATTTTGTGCATCTATCAAAAGTGCACCGTGAACGTCACAGATTCCAATATGAATCATTTGGAAAGGCACCTGCTGACAATTTAAATACTATCAATTATCTTGTATTTGCGTTCGGATTCACAACGATCTTTATTCTAGAGTTAAAGCATAAGGACAAAAACGTCTTACTTATGTATTTTGAGGATCAAACTGTATATAAATGCATCGATTTCAGTCAGAGTACCCGGAGTTTTAGTATCTGGAACTAGATCTCAATAGCAACTACTATCATTACCAACATTTTTACATTTATTAAGTGTATTAATCAAATCAAACTTACGATTTATTTAAAATAATTATGAAAATTACCATGCATCATGTGGGATTTCAATTTAGTTCTGGCCATCCGAATGATAATATTGTTAAGGAAAAATCTCGAAAAGTGGATTAATGAACTGACGATGATCGATGGAATTGACAACGAAGATGATAATTGTGACCGTTATCTCAAATTTCTCGGAATATACCAATAGATTTTAAAGCTTTTAATTCGAATGCAAAAAGTAAACAAGAATGGGGCGACGTTGGGCACGCCACGATTGCGGCGGTAAGTCCCCTCTTTGAGGAGTGGTTCGAGAGGCGGAATGGCGTCCTCACCTTCCGCCTGACGCAGGTCCTCACCGGACACGGGAGGTTCCTGTTTCGGATAGGGCGGGAGGAAACGCCCGGGTGTTTCCATTGCAAAGATCGCCCTGAGGACACGGTGGAGCACACGGTGGCGGTCTGCCCGGTTTGGGTGGAGCACCGCCGTGTCCTCGTGGAGGCGATCGGCGGCGGCAATCTCTCGCGTCCGGCCCTGGTCCAGGCCATGGTACGGAGCGAGAGTACATGGGTAGCCGTCACCTCCTTCAGCGAAGCAGTGATGCTCGCGAAGAGGGAGGCGGCGCACGTGAGGGAGAGGCAGTCTATGCGCCTTCCCGGGGTGGCTAGGGAGCCACCCCAGGATACGGAGACACCCTGGGCGTCGGGAATCCCAGGCCGATTTCCGGCCACCGTAGGCATGAGCTTGCGGACGGCGAGTAATGGGTAACTCGCTGTCCGGCAAGGACCAAGCCCAAGTCGACGGCGCGTTGTGTTCCACGCGCCGTCGAGAGAGATGAGAGAGATCCCCTATTTAACTCCCTTAGGGGTTAAATTCCGAAAAATCCTTCCTTATTCCTTGTCTACATTATAAAGGGAACCTCTGTGCAAAGTTTCAGCTTTCTAGGTCCAAGGGTTTGGGCTGGGCGTTGATGAGTCAGTCAATCAGTCATTTAGGACTTCTCTCTTTATTTATGTAGATTATACATCAATTTTACTATCGACTATTTTTAGTGATTGTCATGGAAATCATGTCACTTTGTTTAAATACGAGTAGGTTCATTTTATATAAGTAGATTATTTTACATATTGTGAATGAGAGAACGTTCTAGGCTTTACGG
Source organism: Polymixis flavicincta (assembly GCA_949987655.1). Lineage (NCBI taxonomy): Eukaryota > Metazoa > Arthropoda > Insecta > Lepidoptera > Noctuidae > Polymixis > Polymixis flavicincta. The sequence goes on along the minus strand of OX465188.1, from coordinate 21,283,234 downwards.
ACTGTAGATTTGTAGACGATTTTCTATTCTGTATTCATCTAAGTACTTGGTACTTTTTGACAGGCCTGCACTGTCCTCTAATACATTTTATCTCTGTAATTTGAAAACATTTTAAAGCCAATTATTTTTAAAAGAGTAACCATGTAGTTTCTTGCCGGCTCTTTTCCATAAGAAACAACAATTTGGCAATGCAGGTTTATATGAAAAAAAAAAATATTTTGATTTTGAATTTGTACAAACAAATTTTCCAAGTATCGGTGAGTTTGTGATCATTGAAAATACATTACATAAGTTATGAAGAACTATAGTTACTAAATGATGTAGGATGCACAAGACCGGTCGAAGTGGAGGAGCCTGGGGGTGGCCTATGTCCAGCAGTGGACTTCTTTCGGCTGAAATGATGATGATGATAATAGTTACTAAAAACGCTCTCCTGGAGGTCCTCAGTTAGACAGCACATATGAGTATTTTAACTGATAGCCACCCTTTTTTTGGCAGCGAACGATAACGCTTATGCCCTGTTTTTAAACTCAACTCATAACAAGAACCAGTATCATACTCGTATTACTGTAATACTAAGGACCCGCATTGCAAACCTGGCCCAGTTATCATTTGGTAAACTTAATATTCACAAACATAATTACCTATTTTAATAACTAATAGTAATAATGTATGTAAAAATAAGGTTTTTTATCGATGTTATCGTAAATCTATTAACATCATCATCATCATCATCATTTCAGCCGGAAGACGTTCACTGCTGGACATAGGCCTCCCCTAAATCTAATATGTCATCATCTATATTGATAACATCAAAATATTATTAGCCTCACATTGTCCCACTGTAGGGTAAGGGCTTCTTCTCAAATAAAGAAGACATGAGCATTAGTCACCACGCTTGCACGCTTGTTTGTCTGGTTTTTTTTTTTTTTTTTTTTGGGTGGGAAATCATCAAATGACTTCTCCCGCTCTGGGTGGAGCAGGAGGGCAGACGTGTCAGACTTTTAATGACTAAAACCCACCCGTGTTCCCTCAGTAGCCCGTATGCCAGGGGCTGTGGTATCTCTTTCGTACAAAACCGCACCCCTGGCAGGCATCGGCCCTTGCGGGCCCCATCACTTTTTGTGCTGACATCTCTTTGAGGGGCGCGTGGAACACAACGCGCCGTCGACTTGGGCTTGGTCCTTACCGGACAGCGAGCTACCCATTACTCGCTGTCCGCATTGCTTGTCTGGTTGCTGATTTCATTTCAGACTTCTATTGGCTATTCGTCTAGATTAAATTGTCTTCTTTTTTTTTTTCTCCTGTTACTTTAAACACGGTTTTCGATAAAATAACAGTGCTGTATTGAGAAAATAATAATAATACAAGATCTACGATGAACTATGCAATAGCGGACGTGCAAACGGAAAGAGCGAGATCGCAAGTTAATAAAGATTTGGCCACTTGACAGTGATCACATATTAAACAAGAACAATCTAATGTCAAGATTTGCAAATATGTATATTCTAACATTTTCCTTCACCAATGTCAGTAATGTCCAAGATAAACTCAAAATTGTAGTATCTATGACCAAGTTTTTTTTCATAGGTTGTACTTTACACATCAATGACATTTTACATTAATCTTGTTTATCTTGACATGCTGCTCTCTACGTTGAGGAGAATCACTGCAGGAGAGTTCACAAAAGTAAGTATGAAATGTCTCTAAAACAGTGGACTGAATTTTGAAACATGCATTTTTCTTTACTTTTTTTTTGTCTAGAGTTTTCGATGCGTCGTCCACGCCGCTACTCAAAAGTTACAAGATTTTTGTTTTTTTTGAGATTGGTACTTCATCAAATAAATTCGCCCGCTCTGGATGGAGCAGGAGGGCTTGTCAGACTTTTACTGAGTAAAAGCCACCCGTGTGCCCTCAGTTGCCTGTGTGCCAGGGGCTACGGTATCTCTTTTGAATGACCTGCACCCCTGGCAGAAAAGTTACCAGTTAAAAAAACACAAATCAGAACAGAACCTTAGGAAGAACGTCACAGTAAGACCAGATTAAAAAATCCCCTGATTTATTTAATTACATTTTTCGTTCTTTCTTCATATCATTATTTTTGAAGCCCTTGTTTCGAAGTCTAGTAGTAATTTTATGGCTAGTAAGAGTATATTACTGATAATTTTTAACGGTAAATATTCTGAGAAATTCTGTATAATCGTGGAGGAAGATAAGACGGCGTGTTTACAACTCATGAAGAAGCGGAACTGTCTAAGTAAACAACAAGTAACACTTTTTAATCAAATCAACAACAAGAACAACAAAAATAGAACAATAACATAGAACAAAAAAAAACATATAAATATAATGCTGGGTTATACCTACGAACGGTAAATTTAAGACAGAAATATTGTATGCTAACTTGTGCCCGCGACTTCGTCCGCGTCAGAGTTCTAACCTCAAGAACTACTGGTTCGAATTAGGACTAGCTTGTGTCTTTCATTATCTGGGTATTTTTGAAATGTTCTGTATAATTTATCTCTATGCCTTACGCAACTTATGGAAAAGTAAAGGTATTGAACAATTGTTCATAATTTGATAAACAGTGTTTCTTGTTTGTACTATGAATACACACAACGCACACGTATATCAAATTATATTCAATATTTCTTTTCTTTTTTCTTCTCTTTGTTTCTGTTAGAGAGCTTACGAGTATCTTGAAAATTAACGAAAAATAATAAAAAAATACCATAGATTCCGTTTAATTTATTACAAAATTGCAAACTGCAACAACACAACAGTGTAGTTAGTAAGGAGACTAAACAGACTTAATTGTAATGCAGCATCTACGTAGAACAAGCCAGACGCACGTATCTTGCAGAATGATACCCGATGCAAGCGAAGTACATTCTTGCACAGTTTTTTCGAGTTATCTATAAGACAGAATGATTACAAGTAAACATAAGCATGAAATATTTACGGATTAAAGTGATAAGTTTATGAACGAAAGATTGAGTGAAAGGGTATGAGAGAGTGAGTGAAGTGTGAAGGAGAGAGGAAAAAAAACTAAGATGTAAGATGGACGTTGTGAGAGCGAGCTAATTAAGGTGAACTAAAAATAAAAGAAGAAGTAACAATAAGAAGAAACGTTTTATTTCATTTAGACCCTTTCCTACAAAATCTATAGCGGACTGATAAATTACTCAAAGCATAAACATTCTAAATAACTGTTGTAGTAGGTACAATGGGTAGTTTGTTATCACCCTTCAAGGTGGTACTTTATTATCATTATAATGGGTAGTATCATGATGGTGATGAGCCACTGATATGGGCTATCCTAATTTGATTGCCAGCAAACAAGGTGTTCCAGAGTGCCAACACCACTTATGTCACCGAATCCTACATCGCACAAGCAAAATGTACCGTGATCGATACCTCTCGTCACATCATGATATACATTTCTAGTGTAAACTGCCAAGCCAGCCAAGAAAGATCGCATGGTTATAGGCTTTCGCCTCTATAACAATGCGAGCTCAGGTTATACTGGAAATGTAAAGTTTGTTGCATCGTTGTGTTAAGTATACACGATGTAAGAGTCATTGATGCACAAACTTATACTATGCAGCACAATGACATGATTCTAGACCGCTAGGGGTGAAAAATATCGGTTACTTAAAAAAACACACACATTTTCATGTACAGTGGGCTGCATCAATTGGGTACCCCAGTTGTATTAAAATTAACTTTGCTAAACACACCTTTGCAATTGAAACATTTACCATCCTTAAGAATAATACACAAAAAGTGTTCATATTCCCGGCCGAGAATCGAACCATCGAATCATTGGTTTTCCTTTGGTTACCGCGAGCTCTTACCCACTAAGCCAGTTAGGTAGCCAACAGTGCGATAAATTAGCAGTCTACTTTTGTTATAATTCTGTCCAGTCTAATCGATATAATATTGTTACCAATAGTAAATTATATCGCATTTTAATAAGTAGGCTTTTAGATTTAATCGTTTTAGCATTATAAGTATTGTTTTGACTATGGTAGTACCGACTGAGTTCGTAGATGGCGCGACTAACGAATGACAGCGCACTGCCGGTTGATGGCGGGAAGAGAATGGCGGGAAAACGCCACTTGGGTAGTCGTGCCAGTCTTGCGAGCTCAGTCGTGCATAAGACGTCGATGTACTAGTACTAACGCTCGAGTTTTATTTTTAAAGTTACCTAGCGTGAATTGTTAAGTATATTTGGTTCTGTGTGTTGGAGAAAGTCAAATATAAGTGAGTACATGATAAAGTGACTATTATTTCAAAAACCTTATTCTTAAAAAGCCATGAGCCCGAATAACAGTTAATTTCAATATTTAAACTATTATTAGATACTCTGTTAGAATTCAGAGTCCACATCTCAGAAGTGGGATAAAGATCCCTGTTTGGCCAGTTAAATATATTTTCTAAACTTAATTATCTACCAGTAGGGGTATTAAACTATAATGACATTTTATTTGTCCTCATAATATGTTATTAAATTCTTTACAATTATTTTGGTTCTTGGCTAGTAAAAAACTTTTTTCAAAAAAAATAACAACCGACTTCCAAAAAACACTACAAAGTGCAAAATAACTTTAATTTCGGAAGGCGGTGACTTTGGAGGTGTAGGTATTTCAATTCTTTGTCACCGCCTTCCGAAATTAAAGTTATTTTGCACTTTGTAGTGTTTTTTGGAAGTCGGTTGTTATTTTTTTTGAAAAAAGTTTTTATTTTTCACTTTTTAGTTACCTACCACACCAATTCGAAATTTCATCATCTTTGGGGTCAAAACAATGCATATTTATGCGATAGCAGCATTCGCGGTTGATTTGCTGTAAAGTTTTGAAGAGTTCCGTTGTCTGTCTCCGAAACGCATCATCAGATCTATATGAAATTAATATGGGACCATTTCGGAATAAACCCCTTTCGAACAAAAAAAGAATTTTGCAAATCCGTCTATATACGACGGAGTTATGCCCGAACATACATAAAAAAAATATATATAAACATGTCGAATTGATAACCTCCTTCTTTTTGAAGTCGGTTAAAAAAGTCAGTATTTTTTTCTTTTAATTTTGCCGTAATGAAGCGTCCTACCGTCTACGTCATAAGAATATAAATTCTGCTATTTTGTTCAATATCCTGCTACCAATTATTGCGCACGTAACGAAGTTTTACAAATTTGATTTATTTTAATACATAAAGGTTTCTACAAAATCTTTTTGAGTACTTTTACTTAATTGATGCTATACAACCACGAGTTTTATTAAAGGATGGTTGTCTTAGTATTGGCGATAGTTGTTCGATCTTGTGTTTACAATATACTTTGTGCCAATGTCCGCTATTTAAGTATTGACAGATGGCTTACTCATGCTTTGTCGGTTTATAAAATCCATTTAAATACTTTAGGTAATTTTATGTATATAACGTGCCTGTGTTATGTTCCATGTTGCGCTAATTCTTTTATTTTAGAATCTGTTTTAAAGAACGAATTCTTTGGGATATAATTAACATTCCAGGGCCTTCCCATGGAGGGGGACAATCGAGAACGTCTTGTCTACACCCCGACGGATCCGACGGGCTCACCAAATGCTAACCGACGGTCACGCAGTCCTGGAAGGCGGCAATCCTGCAGACGGGATGTGAGTCGGTCACGCAGCCGGCCGAGCCGTCGGTCAACAGGGCGCCTGAGTCGTTGCTCACCAGATCAACCAGTGCAGCCTCGAAAGCGGGATAGTCCCCGCTCAGGCAAACGGCTGAGTCAACGGCCTTGCAACCCGGAGGCCCGACAGCGAAGTGAGCAGAGCAGCCGCAACCCGGACCGCCGAGCATCGAGCCGCACGGACAGCCGAGCTTCGAGCCGCACGGACCGCCGAGCTTCGAGCCGCACGGACCGCCGAGCTTCGAGCCGAACGGACCGCCGAGCATCGAGCCGCACGGACCGCCGAGCATCGAGCCGCACGGACCGCCGAGCATCGAGCCGCACGGACCGCCGAGCATCGAGCCGCACGGACCGCCGAGCATCGAGCCGCACGGACCGCCGAGCATCGAGCCGCGCTGCATCAGGGCGTCTTTCACCTGGCCGTGCAAGCTGCCACTCACCAAGCCGTTGGAGCTGCCGTTCGCGTAGTCCAGTAAGGCAACCGCGGGCCAGTGCGGTGAGAGACGTACCAGCCGGAACTCAAGTTAAGACCACGGGTGAGTCAACTTCTCCACAAGGATTACCTACTCTTTTGGATCTTGTTAATGTTTTAAAATCTATGTCTAGTAATAGTGCAGATAAATTAGGGTCCTTTAACAACACGATTCCCGAGTTTGACCCAAGTAAACGGGAACAGACAATGACCATGTGGCTTCATAAAGTAAATGAGTGCGCAACGATTTATGGGTGGTCGGAGAAGCAAACAATTCATTTTGCATTACCAAAATTAAAGGGTATAGCACAAAGGTGGTACGAAGGTCTTCCGTCGGTCCTGTTTACTTGGGCTGAATTGCAGGAGAAACTTTTAGCTGCTTTCCCATCGGAAGAAAATTATGGCCAAATGCTAAGCGATATGTTGGCCAAGCGGGCTAGGTTCACGGACTCCTTAGAAGAGTATTATTATGATAAACTGTCCCTAATCAATAGGTGTGGTATAACTGGAAAAAGGGCAGTTGAATGCATTTTGCATGGCATCGACGACCGGTCGGTTAGATTAGGGGCTGAGGCAGCTCAGTTTGATGACCCTAACAAACTTCTTTCGTATTTGCGTAATGCTCGAAATATAAAATTCAACAACGAGCGTAAATTAACTAAAGGTCAACCTCAAAAACACCCAAATAGCTCTAACCCTAGGCCTCCACGTTGTTCGAATTGTAAAAAGGACGGTCATATTACGTCTCAGTGCACACAACCCATTAAGAAGTGTAGTCGGTGCAATAGAATAGGTCATGAGTTGGAACAGTGTTACGCTAAACTGCCGACTTCTGTAGAAAAAAAGGTCATGCGAGTAGAGGATAGGGGTGAAATAGTTGCAGTAAACTCTTCAAAAATAACCACCCCGGTATCGGAGTCAAACAAAAAATATTTCAAAACTGCTACTGTTAACGGTTATTCCACAACCGCGTTCATAGATTTTGGGAGTGAATGCTCAATGATTAGGTTGTCAGCATTTAGAAATATAGGTTCGAGTTATAGTGTCAGTAATCTTCCAGTATTAAGAGGATTCGGTAATTCGGTCGTCCCTTGCATAGGTAAACAGCGAGTCCAGATAATTATTGATCAGGTGGAGGCTGATCTCGAGTTGTTGATAATCGCGGATGACACGATGCATGTGCCCCTTTTAATAGGTCAAACGTTTACGGAGCAACCACATGTAGTCATTCGTAAAACAAGTGATTCCTTGGAAATATCTGAACTTGTGCACCAATATATAGTACCTAACAGCAAAATAAGTTTGTTCTGTAAAGATTCCCTCGAAGTTTTGGGTCATACTGTTGTGGACGTGTATACAGATCCACCATATCAGGGCGACATATTTGTTGATGGAGGTTTGAGGTATCAGAAGGGTGTTCGCTACTTAGTAGCCGCTGGACTATTCCAGATGAGAGAATGTGGAACAGGAGAGATCGTTGTCAGTAACACTTCGTCAACACCATTGGTGTTTCCAAAACATTTCCTGATTGCTCGTGGTCGTGTGGCTCAGGAAGAGTCTAGTTTGCAAGTTCTGAACATTTCTTCAACTGTCAGCAAGGACTTTAAGTTTATTACTGAAGCTGATTTAAATCTGGAAGATGGACTCACTGCCGAGTATAAAATCCAACTGGTCAATTTATTGAATAAGTATCGATCCTGTTTTGCTTTTAACTTATCAGAATTAGGGAGCACCACAGCTGGTCATATGTCTATAGATCTCCAAGACAACGAACCAGTCGTCTATAGACCCTATCGTTTGTCGATCAGCGAAAAAGAGAAGGTTAGGGAAATGGTTTCCGAATTATTGGAAAATGGCATCGTAAGACCATCAACTTCATGTTACGCAAGTCCTATTGTAGTGGTTAGGAAGAAGTCTGGTGAACTTCGTTTATGCATAGATTATCGTGCCCTTAATAAAAAAACTGTGCGGGAAAACTATCCCATGCCACTGATTGATGATCAGCTGGATGCCCTTTCTGGTAATAAATATTACACAACATTGGACCTTGCTTCAGGGTATTATCAGATACCAATCCGGGAAGCAGACAAAAATAAAACTGGGTTCGTGACGCCAGATGGTCATTACGAATTCAATCGTATGCCATTTGGCCTCGCAAACGCCCCGGCCACCTTCCAACGTATTATGAACCAAGTCCTTGGGTCATTACGACATAAGGAAGCCCTGGCCTACTTAGAAGACGTGATTATTCCTTCAAAGGATATCAATGAAGGAATGTTCAGATTAGAGTCAGTGTTACGCCTGTTCGCACATGCTGGCCTTACATTAAAGCTTTCCAAGTGCTTCTTTTTCTGTAGCTCGGTCGAATTTTTGGGCTTTGAAATATCTGCTAGTGGCATCCGTCCTGGTGAGAGGAAAATAGAGGCTGTGAAACTGTTTCCAACCCCTCAGAGCCAACATAATGTTCGCCAGTTTCTTGGGCTGTCTAGCTTTTTCCGCAGATTTGTCAAAAACTTTTCTGTAATAGCAAAACCTCTAACACAACTCTTGAAGAAAGACTCCAAATGGTCATGGGGCACGGATCAGGAAACCGCATTCCGTTGTCTACAAAAAGAGCTCATACAACGTCCCATTTTAGCCCTCTACAATCCGAAGGCAGATACCCAGCTTCATACGGACGCTTGTAAGATTGGAGTGGCAGGTATCTTGTTTCAAAAAAAGATAAGGACGATGTGCTCAAGCCAATCGCGTATTTTAGTAGGCAAACGACGCCCGAGGAACAAAACTACTCGTCATACGACTTGGAGACGCTTGCCGTAGTCTCTTCCTTGCAGAAGTTCCGCGTGTATTTAGTAGGCATCCCTTTTAAAATTATTACCGACTGCAACTCTCTCCGTGCAACCTTTCAGAAGAGAGATATGATTCCACGAGTAGCTAGGTGGTGGGAACAGATGCAGGAATATAATTTTCGGCGAGGGCGATAGGTGGGTCGTGCCGAAAGGGGTAAGATGGCAGATTGTGAAACAAAATCACGACAATATAGGCCACTTTGCACTCGACAAAACTCTGGAACGTATCAAAGCAACATTTTGGTTTGCAAAGATGCGTAACTTTGTAAAGAAATATGTTAGCTCTTGTCTAGAATGCGCGTATTCAAAAGTTTCTGGCGGGAAAAAACCCGGTACTTTACATCCTATACCAAAGATTGATATTCCCTTTGACACTATCCACGCAGATCATGTTGGTCCCTTTATACGCAGTGCGAGAGGAAATATGTATATTTTAGCTCTGATTGATGCATTTACTCGGTATATTTATTTAAAACCCGTAAGAAACACGAAGACTTCTACCTCTATAAAGGTTTTCCGGGAGTATTTTGGTTTGTTTGGTGTCCCTAAAAGGGTCATAACGGATCGTGGAACCTCGTTTATAAGTGAAAACTTCAAAAGGTTTATGATCGAAAAGAACATCAAACATGTGCTGAACGCTGTGTCTACCCCTAGGGCCAATGGTCAAGTGGAACGCTATAATAGGACACTTGTTGATGCCTTGACTGCAAAGTGTGTTGGTTCTCCTGATAATAAATGGGATGAGCATCTACCTGATGTTCAGTGGGGCATGAACAATACGTTCAACAAGGGCATAAATCGAACACCGTCAGAGGCTCTGTTCGGTATAAGGCCATCGGGTCCAAGTGACTGTAGAATTGTATCCGAACTCTCGGTTGACTTATCTGGTCCTTCTAACAACCAAGACCTATCACAAATTAGGGAAGAAATCAACTCGCATGTCAATTCCTATCAAGAGTCCCAAAAGAAAGCTTATGATGCAAAGCACTGCCCAGTTCCAAAATACAAAGTAGGTGATCTGGTGAGGGTCGAACGACAAGTCCCAGCTACAGGAAATAGTAAAAAACTTGTTCCGAAATTCCAGGGACCCTACCGAATAACAAAAGTTTACGATTTCGATCGGTACCAAATTGAGGACACTCCCCTCACCCGAAAATCTAACCGGTCTTATTCGACAGTTGTTGCAAGTGACAAAATTAAGGCCTGGTTGAACTTTAATAGACCACATGACGAATCGTCTGGCAATGACAGCGAATAACCCAATTCTTGCATGAAATGTTAATATTACTATTTAATGTTGATTGTGTGATTACCAAACCTAACTTATTCCAGTTTTACCCGCAGGTTTACTTTTTCAGTATCTGGGCCATGAAATAATGCCCGTTACTGTAAATCCTTTCAGACCCTTAGACCATGAAATAATGTCTACTGAGGTCAAAACCGGCCATGAAATAATGCCGTTAAAATGGGCCATGAAATAATGCCCGTATATGTACATCGAGCCATGAAATAATGCCCGTATGTACATTGAGCCATGAAATATCGCTCATTCATTACTAATTATAGTGGGCCATGAAATACTGCCCAAAATTATAATTTATGATTGTAATAATAATCAATGTTGAGATAAAAACAAATGTGAAATAAATCTGTAACTTTATTTTCTATAAGTACACTTAATAAAATAGATTTAAAAAAAAAAAAAAACTAAGACTGTAGTATTGTAATGCATTAATTTATTCAATTATTTATTGTCATTGAAAACTTAAGTTTATGTTTTGTTTGGATTATCTTTACACGAGGACGTATAATGTACCTTGGATGGCCGACTGTTATCAATAGTAAATTATATCGCATTTTAATAAGTAGGCTTTTAGATTTAATCGTTTTAACATTATAAGTATTGTTTTGACTATGGTAGTACCGACTGAGTTCGTAGATGGCGCGACTAACGAATGACAGCGCACTGCCGGTTGATGGCGGGAAGAGAATGGCGGGAAAACGCCACTTGGGTAGTCGTGCCAGTCTTGCGAGCTCAGTCGTGCCTAAGACGTCGATGTACTAGTACTAACGCTCGAGTTTTATTTTTAAAGTTACCTAGCGTGAATTGTTAAGTATATTTGGTTCTGTGTGTTGGAGAAAGTCAAATATAAGTGAGTACATGATAAAGTGACTATTATTTCAAAAACCTTATTCTTAAAAAGCCATGAGCCCGAATAACAGTTAATTTCAATATTTAAACTATTATTAGATACTCTGTTAGAATTCAGAGTCCACATTATTAACTCACAGCGAATGCAAAGTTTGTTAATAATTGAGGGTAGTTATGCAAACATTTTACTAATCTATTAGAGGTTACCGTCTGATGAGTCTAGTTTGGTTTCACCTTTCGCATACTACCTATACGTGTTTGTGTTAAAAACAATTTAAAATAAAATGATAGATAGTTTCTTGTGAACAAAGATTGTGGTTCTTTACGAACAAAATGCAAGCATTAAAGGGATTGCCAGACACCTGGGCACAGCGGTAAATCTAATATTATCATATAAAACTAAATTGAAAAGTTCGTAAACTTGGTTAATCGATCGACTAACTTAAAATGTATTTTCTACACAGAGAAAACTAATGCGCTTGTGGGTGCGACGTTATTTGGATACTGGTGATGTGAAGTCAAAACCTTTTGGGCGGAGATGTTCAGGCAACTATACAAACCAGTGTGAACGCCACCGTGATATCGTAAATGTTTACCTGAAATCGCCGTTCGCAACCACTCGCTCAAGTGCTCAACGACACCGATCTCAATCGCCACAGTGCGGAGGCACTTGCAATTAAGGTATATTTTTGAAATGTTTATCACCACAATAACTTAAGCATTTATAGTAACTGCCTAATAAACTAATATTATGTTACTAATATAAACTTATTTTCAGGTTACTGGGGATGGATGTCATCTATAGGCCCGGGCGAATTGACAGAAATAGGCGGACGAATGAATGCCAAAACTTATCATTAAATATTGCAAGAGGTTATTTTTGCCTACAGTGCATGTTGCATACCCAGAAGGACAAATATATTTCGTCCATGATAACTGTGCTGTGCATCGATCCCGAATCTTGAAGGAGTGGCTAAGTTTACAGGCTGATATAACTGTTATCGCCTGGCCAGCTAAAAGTCCGGATCTTAATTCAATTGCAAATATGTGGGGTCAAATGATTTTAAATTGGGACTCAAGTGAATTAAAGTCCAAGGATAATTTACATCAAAAAGTCTTAAGGACTTGGGAATTGATGCGCGGTAGGAATATAGGCTAGAATATGGTAACTCAAATGAGAAGCCGCCTACAGCAAATAATTCTCAGTGAGCGTCATCCCCTCCGCTATTAACATAACGACTTATAGTAAATAGGTAAGTGGGTCCCAATTGCGATTATCTTAGATATTTTGGATCCTGTAATCCCGTTTGGTTTATATCTTTGTAGTAAGTATAAATTATAATCAAATATAGTGTTGACATTAATAGATTGAAGTAACTCAAAGAATAAATCATTTGACCTCACTATTTCATTATTGTGATTAATAAGTAATAGTCATTATTGGAGGTAGATAATATTTATGATTTACGAGAGATGTAAATCGTTTATTCATTAGAATGTTAACTAATGATGACATGTTTTTTCACTCGTTAAATTATGAAAATTAGTGTACTAGTTTGAAAGGTAGATAATTCTCAACCATTATAAGTAGTTTGTGAGTTAACTTTTTGCAGTGAAGCGATACAAACGTTTATATGTTAGAGTTATATAAACAATGTTATTTAATTAGTAAAGTTTTTCATTTCATAATAAATTTTACTAAAATATTTTGGTTTTTAATTTTTATATAAAACTTCTAGTAAAAACATTGTATTAAAATAAAAAGTTACATAAATTGTATAACTTAGAGAAAAATATTTTTTTACGAAAACAAATACCTTTATAGTCAGTCCTGCCAGTATCGAACTTGAATCGCCAGCTATGCATGTCGTATTCTCAACCTCTAGATCAGTTGAACTATTAGTAACCATTTTGAAATATTATATTGGATTGTTGTTTCTTTATAAACTGTTTAAAAACATTACAATATAAAAACTTTTTTCATAAACATGACAACCGAATTGCAAAATAACTTTAATTTGGGAAGTCGGTGACTTTGGACGTGTATTTAATTATTTGTCACAGCCTTGCCATTTTTTTGAAAAAAGTTTTTATTTTTCACTTTTTAGTTATCTACCCCCATTGATTCTACCCCACACCAATTCGAAATTTCATCATCCTTGGGGTCAAAACAATACACATTTATGCGATAGCAACATTCGCGGTTGATTTGCTGTAATTTTTTGAAGAGTTCCGTTGTCTGTCTCCGAAACCCATCATCAGATCTATATGAAATTTCGGAGTAAACCCCTTTCGAACAAAACAAGAATTTTGCAAATCCGTCTATATACGACGAAGTTATGCCCGAACATACATAAAAAAAAAAAAAAACATGTCGAATTGATAACCTCCTTCTTTTTGAAGTCGGTTAAAAATATAAAACTTGCTATGCGGCCATCGCGGGGTTCGAACGTAGGTGCTTCCTAGGGGGGTACCCACATCGTGAAGCTGACTGTACATACAATAATGACTTACACGGTCCAAATGTATGAAACAGCAGATTTTTTTTTTGGTAACTGATGAAAAACGACCTTTGCTCCAGAATCGTGTACTAATTTCATAGTAACAATTTTCATCAGGTCATTTTGGCAAAAACTCTCATGTGGTCGAAAGATCATCCCTATCCAATGATTATACTAAACACTTTCCTCGTCCTCCAAGTAACAAATGAAAAATCATTTTCAAATCAATTACCTGAGCAACTTAACGTCAAAATGTGTGCGCAGGAATCTTGAATATTTTTAACTGCTAAGTAGAATTTCTCATATTGCTGGCTCAGTAATATCTGCCAAACCAAACATTTTATCACCCAACAAAACAAAGGCAGTGCCTTTTGCATTGCTTCATCCTGTAACAAAGTCAAATTTAAATGCCTTGATGTCATGCGAAAGTATAGTTTGACAGATTTAATATCAAGTGTCTTTTCAAACTACATAGTTTGGTATTTGAACACAAGGTTGTAATAGAAGGTATTGATGGTTCGTGTGAAAATTGCTCGCGATCAATGTTTGTATAAACCTGATCATGTTGTCAACCCATCTTGCCGCAAGACAGACGACCAACATGATCGAATTCATCCAGAGAAGACTAAAAGTAGAAATCAAACTCTGAATGATAATTTACAGATATATAATATTTAAAACCAGTAAAAGATATTAATATAAGGTCAAACTACTTACAATTTAACCATACATGAAACCAGTTTTAAAAATATCAATTGTCACTTGAATGTACAACAAAGAGTGGATGAATGCTTCCAAAATATGAAAAAGTGCCTGAAATGAAGAATTTTGTTGAGGGAACATATTTTTCATAACTAACTAGCTCTTCGTCTATGGCTTCGTTCGTCGAACATATTTTCTATTTTCCCCTTACAATTTTAACACCCCCACCACACTCTATGCAAAGATAAGTTGGGAAATTTTAGCGTAGTCTTTCAACAAAATGAATTTTCATATAATATAAGGATAAATTAAAAAACAGGTACTCACAAAGTGTTGATAACAAAGTTTGTGGATGTTATAACACTCTAGTATATCAACGTATGCCTGAAACATTTTTTTGCCATGGCCGTACATATCTCCTGTTTCTTGAGCTTTAATATTCCATAAATAAACTTTTTTTTCCAATAAGTTAATGACTCGAGCGGAATAAATTATATTAAAATCAATAACAACCAAAAAGTTGACACTTAATGTGAAGTAGAAAGGTAGTCCAAAGCGCATAAAGATGGTTGTAATGATAAATACGTAACCACAAAGAAATGTAATTACGATAGTCCAATTCCAATTGATGGATTGGTTAAATCTAGTTTCATTGTTGAGAAATCTGTGCACTTTTTGAAATGTAAGGACAAACTTGATTGATTTTTTAATGTGAAATATTCCGTTTGCAAAATTTAGTACGAATCCTAAAGAATAGAATATACTGTCGAAATAAGTAGTGAAATATACGAAAAAAGTATATCCGTGATACGAGTCAGTAAAGCAGATCATATAGGCGCGGTACACAAATGAAAATATGAATATTAGTGTTCCAATCATTGAAATGATATTCAATATGAAACTACTTGGTCTTATAACATTGTCTTTGAAATAATATTTAGGACAGAACATAATATATTGTATCATATTAAAAGGCAAAAACATTGACTTCACATCTTTGTCCACCGTTTCGTTTACAATATCTCTTACGTTACGGATTTTTTTCATTTCAAGCAAACCAATAACAATAGACTCCTGGTACATGAGAGTTATGATCAACTAATGAACACCGCACAGCAAATCCATTTTGAGAATATAATATAATTCATAATGGAATCAGTACCCAATTTCCTTTAGTGAGTTCGACGTGATCAGTTTAATGTAAAAAGCATCTAACATACATGCTGAATAATACATTTTATTTAAAGTTCAGTGTCTAGGAACGCTCTAGACGAAAAAAGCAAAAATAATAATAAATACTGTACACTCATTGATGACTTCATTACAAAATAGCAAACTGTAGCAATACAACAGTGAAGTTAGTAAGAAGACTCGTCTGACTCAAATGCTCGCATGGAGGTATGGTAGAGTAAGGAACTTCACGGACGCTTTTTCCGGGCTCTACATGGACTCGATGTAGATCTACAAGCATCCATAGCATGACTTTGTTTCGATGACCACTTTAGGGAAACCAGAAGTTTTGTATCTCCAATTATTGACAAAGTTAAGATGACGAACAATTACCGGAGATTTTTTTGTAAAAGACGGCACGACATCTGGCGATCATGCCACCGTCCAGGGGAATTAAACACTTACATTATTTCCGGGTGCACGGGTAGTACTTGCGTAAACGCAAACTTGTAGCCAGGATTATCCACCAGGAACTTGTTCTGAAATACAGACTTGTGGAATCGGAAGTGCCGTACTACAGGTATGTGCCCGACCCAGATATCGAAAATGAATATATAACACTACTGGGACGATCCATCATCACTGACAGGACTATTTTTTCCAATAAGCCTGTTATGGTGATGGTGGATTGAGTAGAACGGCTCGCAATGACTGTCGTCATAACGGTCCCGCATGACGGGGACCTCGTTAAAGTAGAGAAAGATAGATAAACATCGGTACTACGCAACTATTAATTTATTTCAATTAATTTTTCATTTATCACAATAAAACCAAAATAAACGAACAAAAATAAGGTTTCTTAATATGTATTAGTTTGTCATTATTATTTAAGATTATTTGTGTATTTTATTTATGGGCCTTAGTTGCCTGACAATAAAATGATTATTATTATTTCCTTTATTTCAACATATAAAATATATTTATTAAATATATTATATTATATAAAATATAATATAAATTAAGTTTTTAAATATTAGTATAAAACAGTTAAAAATATAAAAGATAGTAAATAGCCCACCGGTATCGGGAACAAGGTCCAAGCTACCGGCGGTCAGGGCTCCAGAGAGAGGAACCTCCTAACAATGCGAGCCGTGTCTAGGAGTACCGCTTTCTGGATCAAGCCCTTGATCCAGCTGCCCAACGAGAGCCTCCTAAGATGTTGGTTGAGGCTCTTGGCTATAATCCCATTGGCTGTAACCACTATCGGTACAATGATCGCTGAGTCCACATTCCACATGTCGACAACCTCGCGAGCCAAGTCAAGATACTTGATATGTTTATATTTCTCGGCTTTCACGAGGTTCCCGTCATGCAGAACCGTTATATCAACGATCATTGCACGCCGCTCTAGTCAATCCACCACCACTATATCAGGCTTATTAGCAACAATAGTCCTGTCAGTGATGATGGATCGATCCCAGTACAGTGTGACATGTCCATTTTCGAGAACTGGGTCGGGCACATACCTGTAGTACGGCACTTCCGATTCCACATGGCTGTATTTCAGAGCAAGTTGTTGGTGGATAATCCTGGCTACAAGGTTGTGTCTATGCAAGTAATCCTCGTTAGCTAGACGAGAACACCCGGAGATAATATGTCTGATTGATTCACCCGGACGGTGGCATGCCCGACAAATGTCAACCGTGCCGTCTTTCACAATAAATCTTTGGTAGTTGTTCGTCATGATAACTTCGTCCATAATTGCACAGACAAAACCTTCGGTTTCCCCAAAGAGGTCACCGAAACGCAGCCAGGCTACGGACGCTTTAAATTCTACATCGGGTTCATGTAGGGCCCGGAAAAAGCGTCCGTGAAGCTCCTTATTCTGCCATACTTCCATGCGATCATTAGTGTCAAGCACTACAGGCTTGCGCCAGTTCTCTTTAGCCAAGGAGAGTGGGGTGAGGCCCGTATCCACCGCAACTACATTTCGATGCATCCCCACGTCGGTTTCTAGGAAATAATCCCTGAGACTGCATATCTCGCGATTGTGGAGAGTCTTAGAATTTAAAAAGCCTCGACATCCACATTTTCGCGGGATATACAGTCTCATTACCGATGACCGTGGGTGGTGCATTCGATAGCCAGTCAGCAGCGTACGGACCCTCCTATCCAGGGCGTCAAGTTCGGTCTGCGTTCATTTGAGTATGCCGAAAGAGTACATCAAAATAGGCATGACCCAACCGTTGAAGGCGCGCACCTTGTTTCCACTTGATAAAAGACTATTAAATACTTGTGCGGGTTTGTTTGGTGCGGGTTTGTTTGAAAGAGATACCACAGCCCCTGGCATACGGGCTACTGATGGAACACGGGTGGGTTTTAGTCAGTAGAAGTCTGACACGCCCTCCTGCTCCACCCAGAGCGGGAGAAGTTATTAAATGATTTCCCACCCAAAAAAAAAAAACCATCTCTCCTCAGCCGATAGCCTATACCTGAATCCTCCAGCAGTGTGCTTAGAGGATTCAGGGCTAGGTAGAACCAAAGCGGACTCAAACTGTCGCCCTGAAATATACCTCGCTCGATCCTTATCGGCTCGCTATTCCTCCGGATATTTTGACATTCTGGATATCAAAGGACCGTCTTCCACTGCCCCATACATGACATCAGGAAAGTGCGCAGAGTTGTATTTGTTTTATACAACTCCAGCACCCTCATGAGCCATGCATGTGGCACCGAGTCATAGGCCTTCTTGTAGTCTATCCAACATGTCGAAAGATCCTTTCGGGAACGGCGAACCTGTTGGCTGATGGCCATATCAATGAGGAGTAGCTCCTTAGTACCGCGGGACCCATTCCTACATCCATTTTGAGAGACAGACATGATGGAATTAGTGTCAACATGATTGTAAATTTTAGCTCTCAAAATGAATGTAAGAACCTTATAGACCGTCGGTAAACACGTGATCGGTCTATAATTTTTGGGTTCCACGGTACTACTTGACTTATGGAGCAGGTGGGTAACTCCTGTCGTTAGGAACTGGGGTAGTGAACCAGACTCCAAAGCAGTCTGGTACTGAGCCGCCAAGCGAGCGTGCGATCTTATGAACCATTTGATCCAGAAGTTGTACAGCCGGTCCGATTATTATTATTTCCTTTATTCATTTTAGTACTTATGAAATACATTTTTAAATATTTTTATAAAACAAAAATTTCAAAAAACATTTAAAAATATATAAAATAGGGATCCGCCGATATTGGGAGCAAGGTCCAAGATACCGGTGGTTAGGGCTCCAGAGACAGGAACCTCCTCACGATGCGAGCCGTATCGAGGAGTACTGCCTTCTGAATCAGGCCCTTGATCCACCTGCCTAACGAGAGCCTCGAGAGATGTTGTTTGAGGCTTTCGGCCATCAGTCCATTGGCAGATACGACAATCATTGTGCGGCGCGCTAACCGATCTATCACCATTATATCAGGCTTATTGTTAAAGTCAAAGTCAAAGCATTTATTTCAATTAGGCACTTTTGAACGTCAACACTATACGTATTGGCTACAATAGTCCTATCAGTAATGATAGATCGGTCCCAGTACAACGTTATTATTATTATTAAAATCAAACCGACACACATTCACACAAATGTATGCCACAACATTTTTGTTATTTATTTTACTTTCTTCATAATATTATTACGCACACACACTTCACCATTTGTTTATTATTCTAGCGTATGGTACTCATGGGTTGCAGCTAAAAATCAGCGTCAAGTGGTGCATACTTCGTTGCCATCTGACATTATTCTCAGCTGAGGCCCTTTTTACATTATTATCCTTGTTTTCTGTTTTCTTTTTTCTTTTCTTTGAATAATTAAAGGTTTTAAATTGATGATATAATGCCAATAAACGCATTTTTCTTTCTTTCTTTTCTGTCTTGACTTGGCTCACTAGGTTGTCGATATATGGGAAGTGAACTCAGCGATCATTGTGCCGATAGTCGGAACAGCCAATGGCTTGATAGCCAAGAGCCTCGACTAACTCCTGTAGAACAGCAGTCGTTGGGCAATTGGATCAAGAGCTTGATTCAGAAAGTGGTAATACTTCATGACACGGCTTGCATTGGTATTAGGTTCTTCTTTTTGGAGCCCTGACCGCTGATAGCTTGTACCCTGTTCCTGCCACCCGGTGTGCTTCTATTTTTATGTGTTTATTACTATACTAGCGGCTTCGTCCGCGAAGAGTTCGAAAATTATCCCAAGGGAACATACTTGCGGGATGAAGAGCATCCTGTGTTAATTTAAGTTAAACCTGTTTGCCAAATTTCATCCAAATCCATTTAGCCATTTTTACGTGATTGAGTAACAAACATCCAACATCTACACATCCAAATATCCTCACATTTATAATATTATGTATTTATAAATAGTAGGAAGTAGGATATTTTATATTTAAAAATGTTATTTAGATGTGATGTATCATGAAATAATAGAAAAAAAAAAATCCTCAAAAAACACAAAAATACGAATACAAATGAGTTCGGTAAGTACTACGTGTATGAGGTGGTGAGTAAGATGACGATAATTTTTAGTTGCTGGATCCCCTGAAAATTAAAACGCTCTTTCATTTTCCAAAAAAATATCGATCACTTTGTCTGGAGGATCTATTACAGGTTTGATTAAATATCCACGAATACCTACGGCAATGCATTCCCATTTTGTTTCTAACAATTTAAAAACGTATGGTCCTTTAGTTTTTCCTCGAATTATTTTATTCGTATTATCTATCATTATAACTTCGTCGCCCACTTTAAATTCAGGTAGTTGTTCAACACTGATCATAGGAGCTTACCATTCTGTTATGTTGTTAGGAAATAACGGGCTATTTAGTTTCAGATATTTATTTCTTTCGAGATAGACAACATGACTTGAAACTGAATCAAAACAAATCAAGAATTACCACAAATTCCGTATAATTATGTAAGTAATTATTACAAAATTGCGAACTGCAACAACACAACTGTGTAGTTAGTAAGAAGACAAAACAGACTTAATTGTAACGCAGCGTCTACGTAGAACAAGCCAGATGCATGTATCTTGCTGTATGACACTCGATGCAAGCGCAGTACATTCTTGTACAGTTTTTTCGAGTAATCTGTAACACAGAATTATTAGAACTAAATGTAAATATTTAATTGCACTGATATTTACTCAAAGCAGCAAAATTCGAAATAATTATTGTAGTAGGTATGGTGGGTAGTTTGTCCCCACCCTTAAAGGTCTTACTTTATTATAACCATTATCATAATGAAAGAAAGAAAGAAAAAACGTTTATTTGCGGTAAACATGACGCAAAAAGAACAGGAATACAAAAATAAGAAAAGGTTGAGGGAAACATGCGTCACGTCCACGCAAAACGGCTATCGCTCAGCATTATGCTGCGACCCTATGCAAGACAGAGCCCCAGCGCTGGTTTTCAGTGACAGCCGTATTGACGTCGCCCGGTGCCTCAAACAATTAATAGGACACTGAACTGGTACAGCGAACTTATAGAAAAATTAATATATCTAAATGTAAATATGACAGAACTAAACAGGAATATAAAAATAATAATAAAAACAAAATAAAAAAAGAAATAGACAAACTTGCTACGAGAATATCATCCTCAATAAACTTTTACTCTTTATGTAGTGGCAACATTTCGAAGCGTCATCCATAGAGTTAATGTGCGTGTGCGTCATAAAATTGATGTAAGAAATTACAAAATGGCCAATTATGTAATGTGTTTATGCAATAATAGTTGTGTGCCAGTGCCGTAGGTCAGTGTTTTAAGTGTATATGAGTGAATGTGATTGTGATAGACGAGATGAGATGAACCCAATAAAAGACAAAACAAAACCTGGGAATCTGGAGGGTGACCCAACATGCCAAACACTATAAAGAGCTCCAAAAGCTTCAAAAACAGGAAGTTGCCATTGACGCGTGAGAGATCCGAGTTAGCGGGCCGCCGTATGGCAAACTGCTGCCAGGGGGCGAAACCCTGGTGCCAAAAACAGGAAGGTAAATAACAAAAATGGAGTGGAAGTCAAGAGTCATGAATAGAAATACATAGAACAACATAACTTAAATAAATAATACGATTATTGGAATTAAATTTGAAACTAGACTGTAAATGGGCGATTATATGCATAAATATTTAGCGATAAACATGGATAAGTAATATGATCAAAATATATTTCAATAAATAGGTTGTCAACATAGAAAGAATGTGGACTGGGGAAACGCTACCAGCAGTCCCGGCATACAGGGGTCCAAATGCCATGTCGCAGTGCTGCTGGAGATCCAAAACTAAATACTGCAGGCCATGACCCATACGGTAAGCAAAGAATAAGACTTTTCATGAGATGTTACAAAGTTTATTGTTCAGAGAGCTGTTTATGTAACAATAACTTCTTAAGTTGGAATTTAAATTACTGTATTGTTTTTAGGCCTCACATTGGTGGTGGAAGGTCGTTCCAGCAGCGAGTGGCTGCAAACCTAAAGCTACCTCTGAAAGCTGCAGTTTTATGTTGCTGCATGTTTAGGGGGCCAACTACAGAACGAAGACCATACTTGTAACGAGCTTGACGCCAGGTGAGCTTTTCATATAAATAGTGTGGCTTATGGGTTGTTACAATGCCAAACATTAAACTCGCCAAATTAAGTTTCCGCCTAGCAGCCATTTTTAGTGTCTTGAGTTGGTTTATGTATGGTGTCACATGATGCCTGCGAGGGACATGAACACAGAAACGAACACAGGCATTCTGAATTCGCTAAACTAATCTTTCTGTCCTACCAAGCAGGCAGGGCCCATAGACAGTGTCACAATAATTGAGCTTAGATAGGATCAGACTGTCAACCAGTTGCTTTCTAAGTGGTACGCTAAGAAAATTACGTATACCATATAAAACCTTAAGCCTTTAAAAGCAATTTCTTAGTACGTTTTTTAAATGAGCCTCGAAACGCAGCTCAGGATCTAGGGTTAGCTCCAGACTACATGCCTGTTCTGCTCGCTCAATTTTCTCCCCTTTAGCTAGGTGCACGGTTCCAAATTGTCGCTTCCTATGGAGAAGAGCCAGCAAGAAACTCCACGGTTACTCTTTTAAAAATAATTGGCTTTCACATTGTTTTCAAATTACAGTGATAATAGGTATATAGGAGGACAGTGCAGGCCTGTCAATAAATACCAGGTACTTAGTCATTTTCAAATCAATTATTTACCTGAGCAACTTGTCTTGAAAATGTGTGCGCATGAATCTTGAATATTTTTAACTGCTAAGTAGAATTTCTCATATTGTTGGCTCAGAATTGTCTGCCAAATCAAGCATTTTATCACCCAACAGAACAAGGGCACTGCCTTTTGCATTGCTTCTTCCTATAACAAAGTCAAATTTAAATGCCTTGATGTCATCCGAAAGTATTCGATCTGACAGATTGAATTTCTAGTGTCTTTTGAAACTAACTTGGCATTTGAACATGTAGGGACAATGTACTGTACTACTTAATGACTTACATTGTCCCTACAAACACAATGTTCTAATAGAAGACATTGCTGGTTCGTCTGTTCGCAATCGTTATTAGAAAATAAGTAGGAAAAAGTATTCATTGTGACTCGCTTATGAAGATCACTCATTGAATGATGCTGATCATGTTGTCAACTCATCTTGCCGCAAAACGGACGGCTAACATGATCAAGTTCATACATAAGGCGCCTTGTGAACCTGCACAGGAGCAGGGAGATTGGCACAGGAAGGGCTATGCAGTGAAATCAGACTCTGAATAATAATGTACAGATGTATACAGTATAAAACTGGTAAAAGATATTAAAATACGGTCAAAATACTTACAACATTATCATACATAAAACCACTTTTCAACATATCGATTGTCACTTGAAGATATAACAAAGAGTGGATGAATGCTTCTAAAATATGAAAAAGTGCCTGAAAAACGACTTTTAATTAATTCAATAAATAAATCATTTATTTCAAGTAACATAGACTCATAATAATAGGACGAGAACACACGGTCACATTAACATTATTCAAAAATTAAATGCAAGTACAATTAAAATTAATTATACATTAAAAAATAAAATAAGAATAGCAAAATAGCAAAATAAGTTAAATTTGTATGTTTCAACCTAATCTACGCATGCTACGTGTCGTTTCAAATAGTGAGTCAATTATTTTCCCCTGACAATGTTAACACCCTCACACTCTATGAAAAAGTAAGTTGGGAAAATTCAGCCTAGTATTTCAACATAAAACTGCTATGTTTATCGAATTCTCTAATAATATATGGATAGATTAATAAACAGGTACTCACAAAGTGCTGATAACAAAGTTTGTGGATATTATAACACTCTAGTATATCAACGTATGCCTGAAACATTTTTTTGTCATGGCCACACATGTCTCCCGTTTCTTGAGCTTTAACATTCCAGAGGTAAACTTTATTTTCCAGTAAGTTAATGACTCGAGCGGAATAAATTACATTGAAATCAATAACAACCAAAAGGTTGATACATAATGTAATATAGAAAGGTTGTCCTAGATTTATAAAGAAAGTTGTAAAAAAGAATACGTAACAACAAAGAAATACAACTATAATTATCCAATTCGAAATGATGAAGTGGTTATATCTGGTTTCATGGTTGAGAAATCTGTGCACTTTTTGAAATTTAAGGACAAACTTGATTGATTTTTTGGTTTGAAATATCCCGTTAACAAAATTAAGAATAAATCCTATAGAATAGATGATGCAGTCGAAATAAGCGCTGATAATTAAGGAAGAACTACAACTTTGACAGGCGTCGGTAAAACAGATCATAAATGTGCGGTACAAAAATGAAAATATGAATATTAGTGTTCCAATCATTGAAATGACATTCAAGACGAAACTATTTTGTGTTATAACATTGTCCTTGATACGATATTTAGGGCAGAACATAATATATTGCATCAGATTAAAAGGAAAAAACATTGACTTCACATCTTTGTCCACCGTTTCATTTGAAAGATCTCCTATGTTGGAGATTTTTATCATTTTAAATAGATCACAAACAGTAGACTCCGAGCACATAAGAGTGATGGTTAATATATGAACGCCGCACAGCAAATCTATTTCGAATAAATAATATAATTCATAGATGGAATCAGTAATTTCTTTTAGTGTATTCGACGAAAGATTAATGTAAAAAGTAGCAAACAAACTTGCTGTATTATATATTATTTCTAGTTCAGTTTCCAAGAAGACTCTAGACGAAAAAAGTTATAATGATTATAAATATTGCACACTCATTGAAGACTAGATTACAAAATAGCAAACTGTAGCAATACATCAGTGAAGTTAGTAAGAAGACTCATCAGACTCAGTTGTAACGCAGCGTCTACGTAGAACAGGCCGCACACACGTATCTTGCTGAATGATGCTCGATGTAAGCGCAGTACGTTCTTGTAAAGTTTTTTCTTTTCGTCTGTCAATCAGTATTTATCATTTTGGCAAAACCAATATGGACTTAGTCGAAAATTGGAAATGTGTGTCTACTCCCTAAGCACAAAATCCGTACTTTCGGCTAAAATTACGTGCGCTTCCTACATCATATCACTTACAGAGTACGAAGATAAGATTAGTAAGGGGCCCTAACTAATAATGATAGAAAACGCGAATTAGCTGCTGTCGTTACTTGTACTCTGTATATTTTTGTCTGTCCGGAACATTGAATTTGACACTTGTTTTAATGGATCTACTACTTTTGGACAGGCTCGTATCTTTGTTGACGTACTTAGAGAGCAGACCGCCTGAATTTGGGTAAAATCTAGCTTTGGATAATGATAAAAAATCTGAGTACACAAGTAATAATGTTCACAAATAAATTACCTGAACAGTTTGACTTCAAAATGATCGCACAAGAATCTTGAACACTTTGAACAGCTAAATAAAATTTCTCGCATTGCTGGTTCAGTACCGTCTGCCACATCAAGTCATTTATCACCTATACTAATAAGGGAAGTGACAATATTGTTGCGTCAACCTAAAAATAACGTAAGTTTTAGTGCTACGAAAAGAAAAGTAATAAGAACAAAAAACTTTTTAATAAAAAAATTAAACCGCCGAAAAACCGAAAAATAAAATATAATAAACTAGCTTTGTCCAACCCCAATAACTAAGTTCGGAAGGCGGTGACATATAATTAAATACATATCCAAAGTCACCGACTTCCGAACTTAGTTATTGGGGTTGGACAAAGCTAGTTTATTATATTTTATTTTTCGGTTTTTCGGCGGTTTAATTTTTTTATTAAAAAGTTTTTATTTTATAATTTTTTGTGGCTATAATCTACTGATTACTACATGCTTAATTTTCATTTAATACACAACTCAGTATTAAAATCTGTGAGTAAACAATCAATCATCCCCTGTTTTCTTACCCTTAGGGTTGGAATTTTTCTTCGAAATTTATATGGGACCAACTTCGAGATATACCCTTTCCAATCAAAAAAGAATTATCAAAATCGGACTACTCTGGAAAAAGTTATGCGTGGTCATACATAAAAAAAAAAAATATATATACGCGTCGAATTGCGTAACCTCCTCCGTTTTTTCGTCGGTTCAAAAAGTGCGTCGCTCGCGCACTCGGGCGCTGTTGGCCGTTGACGCTGTTACTATGATATTGGTTCGACGTTAAATTAAGTTATTAAAATAAAAAAATGTTTATTTTGTAACCATATTTAAAGAACACGTTAGCGTTAATTACCGGCTAATGAGACACAATCAATTTTCTATTGTAACGGAACCGATAGGTTTCGCGCCGGACTTAACCGGATAGTGCCTCAGTATCTTCATAAGGAAATGATTTTATCCAATTTGTTAGGATTTTTTTACATATATGTGCTTGTTTAGTGTATAAATATATCTCTTTGTTTACCCTAATATATGGTTTAGCTGAACGTGTATTGTATTGTATAGCAGCGAA
Source organism: Polymixis flavicincta (assembly GCA_949987655.1). Taxonomy (NCBI): domain Eukaryota; kingdom Metazoa; phylum Arthropoda; class Insecta; order Lepidoptera; family Noctuidae; genus Polymixis; species Polymixis flavicincta. Next base: position 21,256,706 of record OX465188.1, on the reverse strand, counting down.
TTTAGTTTTCGTTTGTGGGCTATGAGCAATTATGGCCTTTCGTTTTTAGAAATTATTTTTGCATCGTAAGGAAGTGTCTAGTGTTTTTTAGGACCGTATGTGTAAAATATAGTTTTCTATTAGAAAGAAGGCCACTAATCTAAAATAGACTCTCAGTAGGGTTTCTTATCTTTTCAAATTACATAATTTTGATAGTGCTAACTGTCCTCTTTCAATATCTATGAATCTCAATTTAGCCGCACCGCCCCATTATGGGGATAGAGTAAATTATAACTGATTGTACAAGAGCCACATACATTTTATTAAAGAGGTTTCTATAAGGCCTTACTTTTTTATTTCTATTTGTTGGGATGAACATTTTAAAAATCCTAAATATATATACATATATATATATCTTAAATATAAATAATTATGTTTATGACATTGACTTATTACTTGTTAATATTCTAGAAAAATCGTAAATTTACTCTTACAATATTGGTAAATATGTGAGCACCATGTATCTATCATAAAATTAATTTATCTGTATTGCTTCAATTGCATTTTTTTAAACCAATTTTGGTATAGTAGTAATTTTATTCTGGGTGCATCGTTCACACATAATTATATAATGAATGTACTTTGTTAAATTGTATTTAAAACATTTTAAAAGAGTACCGGTGGAGTTTCTTGCCCGTTCTTCTCCATACGAAACTACATTTTGGAATGGGCGACTAAAATCAATTCTATTTTAATGTAAATATTGACGTTCAAAAGTGCCTTTTAAGTGCCTAATTGAAATAAATGCTTTGACTTTGACCATCCCAGTTTCTTAAATCTTCTCGTTACGTGCTCAATAACTAAATCGTTCATTATTATTAAGTTTTAAGCATCAAAGTACACTCAAGTGATAATGAAAAAAAAAATAGTGAGTGCCCTACTACTAGTGAAGTCTCACAGAATAAATATTTAGGCTTCTTGATGGACCAAAAATTATCATGGTATGCTCATCTTGAGCAATGCAAATGAAGTTAGTTTTTACAGTATTTAATCTGAGAAGGTTGTTGTTGAGCCTGTTGGTTTTTTGAACCATGCCTAACTCTGCCTTGAGTTTAATATTGGACCAGTTATATCCGGAAAAAACAACAGCTGTGTCATCAGCGTAAGAAAAAATGTTTGCACTATTGACTTTTATGCCTCAGAGATCGTTAAAATATGTTAAAAATAACGTACGCTCAGTACGCTCTCTTGAGGCACGCCGAATTATACGTCCGCATCATCATTAATATGCATATGTGCCTATCTTGATCCTCTGCTTTCTATTGGACAGGTAATCTTTGAAAAAATTAAGAGGGGTTCCTCTTATTCCGGCTTTTTGCAGCTTGGTAACAAGGTTTGCAACAGAAACGGTGTCAAAAGCTTTTTTTAGATCCAGCAATACCGTCAGGCCTTTCTTTCCTGCATCGAGAGGCTCGGTTACCAATGAGCTGAGGGCAGCCACTGCGTCATCTTGATAATCCTTCTCTAAAACCAAATTGTGTAGGTGATATTATTTTTAATGTATTTAAGTAGTTTACATACTCAGCCTATAACGTGGAGGGTGTGTGCGTAAACAACATCAGCTACGCTGATGATATGGTGCCGCTGAGCCCATCTATTGGTGCTATGAGAAGGCTTCTTAAAATTTGTGAAAGTTATGCGGTGGCTCACGGGCTCAAATACAATACCGATAAGAGTGAATGGTTGGTTTTCAAATCGGGTACTTTAACATACGAACAACTACCTGAACTCTCACTCTCTGGGTCTCTTTTAGGTCGAGTTATAAAGTTTAAGTATTTGGGTCACTGGGTCACTGATGACTTAAAAGACAATGTAGACATAGACAGGGAGCGCAGGTCGCTGGCTGTCCGTGGCAACATGCTGGCCCGCAGGTTTGCACGCTGTACTGATTCTGTAAAAATAACGCTTTTTAAGGCCTTCTGCCAGTCGCTTTACACGTGCAGCCTGAGGACCAAGTATACCCTCCGGGCATACAGCGACCTGCGTGTACAGTATAATAACGCATTCAGGGTGCTTCTGGGGCTGCCGTGGCGTTGTATCGCGTCAGAGATGTTCGCGGAAGCGTGCGTCGACGGGTTTGCCGCGGTTATGCGAAAGCGATGCGCTTCAATGATGGCGCGCCTGCGCTCCTCCACCAATGGCACCCTGATTGTGTTTTCAGACCGGTGGTACTCTCCCCTCTTACGAAGATGGGTAAATGTCCACACACACGTATCCAAATAATCTTGTGTACCATTGGACGAACAGTTCAATGGTTTCATTGGTTGTCTATTATTATTAAATACTAACATTAGGCTAAGTTACACTACTACTAACATTATATGGATGTTTATTCCGAAATAAAATATTTGAATTTGAAATTTGAATTTGAATAACGTTCCCACTGCTGTGACACAGGTCTCATCTCCATGAGAGGGAGTGGGCCGGAGTGGTTTGGTAGATGTCTTCAAATTTTTGGTTTTAGGACACGCCGGTTTCCTCACGATGTTTTCCTTCACCGTTTGAGAGCAGTGGTGATGAAATTATTTACACAAAGTAATGCGCCTGGCTGGGTACGAACGCTCGACCTCGACTTGTAAGTCGCGGCCGGTACAGCTGGGCCACCACTGCTAACTAGTTTATGAGTCTCGTATTCGTTCGTTTTTCTATAATCTTAGACAGGGCTGACAGCTCAGGCAGGACCGAAATAGGTCTGCAGTTATGACATCTTCTCTGTTCCGTCCCTTGTGTACCGGTGCGATAATGATTTTTTTTTCAGTGAGTCTGAGAAAGTGCAATTTTTGAAACAAATGTTAGCCAGGTGGATAATGATGGGAACCACATCTTTGCAAACATATTTTAAGAAACAAGTAGAGATACTGTCCCATCCTGGTGCACTGGGTGTTTTCAAGCTCATCAAAAGTTTTTCAACTTTCCTAGGTTCCGTGTTCAAGAGCACAAAGGAATTTGTTTGCGCAGGGAAAATGTTAGGTCGCCCTTGCGGGCCCTATCGGTTTGTGCTGACATCTCTTTGAGGCACGCGTGGAACACAACGCGCCGTCAACCCAGGCTTGGTCCTTACCCATTACTCGCCATCCGCAAGCCCACGCTTACAAAGTAGATACGTTCCTATTTTAAAGCAACCTCATTAACCACTCAAAAGAACTTTACCAATTTTGTAAAGGCTCACTCCTAATCTTATCAACACAAAATTAACAAAATCATTTAATTTATAGAACAATATCTATGAACAATTGAACATAGATTTTTTAAGATTCTGACGAATTGTTCCTTTTTGTACGTTGTATGTGACCTCACAATTTAATTAGTGTTGCCTAAATCTAAAGTAGTATAGTGGACGGCTAGTGTCAAAAGATGATGATCAGACTGTTTTAGGAACCAGCGGCAGTGATTCAGATCAAATAAAAAAAACCAAGAAATAAAATTTACAGATTTATTTCTTACCGTCTTAAGAAGTAAAAGTCCATTTTTCCATGTTTCAATTGCCACGTGTATGTAAACCAAAGAGTGGATTAACACTGCTATTATGTTTGTGATAAACCCCAGGGTGATAAACTATCTGAAAGGGACAACAAAACACAAAATTATGTTTCTAATTAATTATCCCGTCAAACGATCGCTTACTATAAACCGTGTGCATGTAAGCGCTAAACGGTTTTCACGATATAATTACCTATACAGTTGTTGAGAGCATATTTTTTTACGAACAATCGCTGGATCTTCGCATTATGAAATGCGTGCCAGCGCACGCATTTATCAATTATACAGGAAAAGTTTTTATCCAGTGCGCAAATTTTAACCATGAATTCAGCATATCATTCTAGACCACCTACCGTAGAAAGTTTTCGCCGGTTATACAAAAAAAAACAGCTGTTCCATATATTTTGACCGCGTAGGTATTGCCCTTTTCTATGAAACAACAGTTTTTTTTTTGTATAACCGGCGAAAAATTTCAACGCTAAGGGCTCTAGGATGGTATGCTGAATTCATGGTTAAAATTTGCTTACTGAATAAAAACTTATCCTGTATACTATACTGGACAGGTCCTCTTAAAACTCTGGGTTCTTTCCTCAAAATACCATTTCAGACACGGATATACATGGTCTTTACATGATCTGACCAAGATTATGTCTGGACTTTAAAACGGGGCCTTTGGATTTATTGGGCTTGGAGTAGGTAATCAAATGGGACATGCTGACCTCATCTATTTTTTTAAGTTGGATTGTCATTGAAAAACCTACTTACAGAAATAAAATCTTAAAAAAAATACAACTGACTTCCGGAAAAACACTACAAAGTGAAAAATATTTTTTCAGCACACTTGTTCATAAAATGGCTCTAATTTCACCGCAATTATGCCTAATTGCGGTGAAATTAGAGCCATTTTTGCCAAAAAGTCACAGTTTGAAATAGGTATCATTATGTGCCCATAATGACACCTATTTCAAACTGTGACTTTTTCATTACTATTATTATTCACTAGTGAGTTATAGGTTTTTTTTTTATTGGTTGAGTTGCTTTGTTCTTAAAAGTTTCGATACAAAAAAGGTCGTGTTCAATAGTACTAATAAATTAATACCTATTGCTTGATTTCATGCAACTTCGTATTTTAATAGATAATTTCAACTTGTACGTTTTTAATAAATAAAACTTTCACTCAAATATATTTTTTGTTTTCTCTGTAATAAAGAAAACTTTGAATTCCCCATTTTGTACGTGGCTAAAACCCTATCCGCGAAAAGCCAAAAAAAAGAAACCTCATTCTTTTAGGCCATGTTCAGAGTTACAATAATATCGATTTGAGCGCGCTCACACCTGTTCCGTATTGGTTCCGATAACGAAGTCCCGCGAATTGTCATAGATGACGTCATGACATGCGCCATCTTGAGATAACGCCGACCATACATTTTACTAATTTCACCGTGAGCGCTGTCAAAAATGACAGTTGTGCTTTTATAGTGAATATATGTTTTAACGTTGAGTGAACACTTTTATCACGATCACGAGCGTTCCGTATTGATGACAAAAATGACGGTTGTTAGCTGTCAGAATCGTGATATCTAACTCGGAACGCAAAATACCGATGTGAACGCTCACAACGCTATTTTTCTAATTCGGAATGCGGCCTTAGTCTATGGCAGATCGCCCTTGTTAGATGCGCGCGCATAGGAAAATGATTAATTTTTCACGCCATTGGCAAAAAAAAAACACAACTCTTTCACTGTTGAATGACTACAAGTACTAGTTATGAAGAAAATTATTTAAATTGTAACACCGCCCGATATAAGATGTGAAGCCCTTAACTTTATGGAAAGTTTACTACCCAAAAACCCCAAGTACAAAATGATTTTTAGTATTATTTTCTTCACTAGTGTGTTGAAAACCGTCGTATCATACACGTTGTGTTGATGTTTACCGTCCTCGGGTCTCAATGGCGCCTCAGCGGTAATCACCAACATTACACACTCGTACCATAATGTACCATTAATTTCGGAAGGCGGTGACTTGATTTGTATTTTAATTTTTTGTCACCGCCTTCCGAAATTAAAGTTATTTTTCACTTTGTAGTATTTTCCGGAAGTCGGTTGTATGTTTTTTGAAAAAAGTTTTTATTTTTCACTTTTTAGTTATTTCATCATCCTTGGGGTCAAAACAATGCATATTTATGCGATAAATAGCAACAATCGCGGTTGATTTGCTGTCATTTTTTGAAGAGTTCCGTTGTTTGTTTCCGAAACGCATCATCAGATCTATATGAAATTTAAATGAAACCATTTCGGAATAAACAACAAAACGAATTGTAAATCGGTCTATAAATGACGGAGTTATGCCCGAACACACACAAAAAAAAAACATGTATTGATAACCTCCTTCTTTTTGAAGTCGGTTACTAAAATCATGTATCATTATCATTTATAGTGAAGCAATAAAAGCTACTCGCTTCGTTGAATTAGATATAAATGCATTTTTACCACTTTACGAAACATTTTTGATTCAATGAAATGCCGTCGTATTTGCCGAAAACCTTCACCAATCCTTGAGATATCCATATCTTCACTATCACGACATGTAACACTATTGCACAGAATAACTTACTTTTGACCTGAATATCCTTTCATAAAAGGTCCAAAACAGAGTTTCTAAAGTCAGATTTACGGAAAGCCCAGAATTTGTGTCAGGCTTGCCTATTTCAGTCAGATTAGGCAGCACACGATCGAACAAAAATTTACGGCTCCGAAGACCACATTATCTTTGGTCCTTTTTTGGAATCTAAAAGTGTACTCCTGACTCCCATGGTCAAGAGTACACTTTCAGAACTCCTATCTGAAACTGCATCAGGCTGCATCAACTTCAACTATTTAATTTTTCTCTGATTATTTTTGCTCAAAACACCCCCCTGTAAAATTCGATTTCTATGCGAATACAACGCTATCGATCGAAACTCATATTTTTTTTGATATTTATGTTGCAAGATGATACAATATGATTTTTTGGCTTGGTTTTTATAGTTTTTTTAAACGATATTATATATGGTACTTACAAGTTGCTGGAAACAATCATTATGGATGTCATAACACTCTAATATGTAAACGTAAGCTTGAAACACTTTTTCACAATAACTTTGTCTGAGCGTTTCTCCAATATTTGGAGTATGTAAAGCTTGAATATTCCATTAAGCGACTTTATCTTCCAATAATTTGATTACTCTAGTGGCATAAATTGCGTTATAATTCATAAAAACCAAAAGAAACATACAATATAACAGGAATAAAGGTAAACGGCCGCGACTTACGAGTTGTAGGTCGTGAGTTCGAACCCAGACAGGCGCTTTACTTTGTGTACATTATTTCATCACCACTACTCTCAAAACGGTGAAGGAAAACATCGTGAGGAAACCGGCATGTCCCAGAACCAAAAATACGAAGACATGTGACATCTACCAACCCGCACTGGGCCCGCGTGGTGGATTACGGCCCAATCCCTCTCACCGAGAGGAGGCCTGTGTCCCAGCAGTGGGAACATTATAAGGCTGATGATGATGAAAGGTAAACGTAGTCTTATGAAGACGTAAGAATAAAACAGGATATAACAAAATTGAAACGATATTATAATAAGCCAATTCCAAATGATGAAGTGCTTAGAAGAACTTTCATTGTTGAGAAATGTATGCACTTTTTGAAAAGTAAGAACAAACTTGATATTTTTCTTGGAATGAATTATCCCACACACTAAGTTTGAAGTAAACCCGGCACTGTGAAATATGTAGTCAAAATAAACCGGAAGATTGAATAATAACGAACAATCTGGACAGTCAGGGTATGACAATAATATATTATAATATGGTTTATCAATGAAAATATGAATAGAAGTGTTGCAATTATTGAAACACAATTAGAAATTAAAGTATTTGGAGTTATTAAATTATTTCTTATGCGATATTTTGGACAAAGCATAAAATGTTGCATCAGATTCAATGGTAGCAACATTGACTGGACTTCTTCGTCCACTAAATTGTAGATAACAAAATTCATAGGATAATATGTTCAACATTAAGAAGATTCTTTATTTTTATAAACATCGTTTATGTAGCGACACCAAAAAACAAAACTGATACTAAACTGTATTCGAGAAACGTATAAATCCATTACTATAATTTGAGAAAGGTCAATAAATATTAATTACATATATGTGTTTGACTATGTAAGCATACTTACCAAATTATGCAAGCATGTAAACTTTTATGGAGGATGGTGACAAATTATTATTGTTACTGTTACCTGAGACAATATTTTGTCACTTCTCTCCCAATTTTAATTTCCTTTTCAACGAAAATGGTATTAAAGTGTAGTTGGTGCGTAGTAAGTATGTAAATAATATCTATTATATGTATATGTGCTGTTTATCACCCAATTATACATATTTAAGAGACTACTTTAGTATATTTATGTTGTATTAACCCTTTCCCTCGTCTTTTCAGCGACATCAGTATTTGTAAATCTACCACAAAGTGCAAAGTCTACGGCTCGCCGCTGCTATGTCGAAACGTGAAGTTGGCAGAAAAGTCGATATAGGCTCAGTAGCTATATATTTTTTTTTTAGCTCCAAATAATAATAACGAGTATATAAAGAAGCTTAAGTCTGATGAGTGCTTTTAGCCGGCGCTGATGCAAAAACAAAAATGGACTTCACAGCTTGCGCGATCCAGCTGCTGATGGACTTGATTAAAGCCATCAGGCAGGGGCAGGACGTGGAAACTGTTATCCTTGACGGTCTGGCCACCTTACTTACCCTTTACAGTGGCTAGGCCGTTGAGGGTAATTCACTGGAATGCCCGCGGCCCTAGGGACAAGGTCGCTCCCCTCCGCCATCTCCTTAGGGAACAGAACATCGACGTGGCGCTTATAAACGAGACGCACCTGGGATCCGAAGATAGGGTCAGGTTTCCCGGGTTCGTAATTTATAGGAAGGACGAAAAGTCGGCACTGCACACCCGATACCGTGGTCTGGCAGTACTGGTGAGAAGTATAGTCATACACCAAGGCCTCCCCCCGCCCTCGCTAAGAAGCCTATACGTGCTGGGTGTCCAACTGCACATCGCCGGTGAGGACATCAACATCTACGCGGATTATAAACCGCCCGCGACACACTTGGAATTACCGGAGTTGCGGGCGCTTTTGACCGCATCGCAAAACGCCACCATCCTCGCCGGTGACTTAAGCTGCAAGCACCCAGCGTGGAACTCTATCCCCATGAATACCGAGGGGAGGCGGCTCTTCGCGGACGCAGAAGCCTTCGGGTACACGGTGTCCGGCCCAGCGCCGCCCATTACCCTGACACCTACAGGTACATCCCGGATGTGCTGGACATCGTGGTCCACCGAGGGCTACGCTGCCAGATCACGCAACAGGTGATCGACGACAAGTTAAGATCGGACCATCAGCCGGTACTCGTCGTCCTATCGGGCGTGCCGGGCCGACTGCCGCCTATAGCACCACGTCGATGCACAGATTGGACGCTGTTTGCAGAGAAAGTAGAGACCACCACGCCGACTCGGCCTATCACCACGGCCGCGGACGTGGACCAGATGGCGGAGGAAGTCACTGCTTGCGTAAAGAGCCCCTTAGAAGCGGCGACCGTTACGCAGCCGCAGGGGAGAGTGCTATTGCCACCCCTGCCGGCACACATTAACGCGATGAAGAGGCGTCTACGCAAGCAGTGGCAACAAACGAGATGCCCCCACACGGGCGGAGGTCTTCGCCGAGCACCTGGAGCGTCAGTTCCGCCCCAACCCGACCAGCGAGGTAGAGCACGTCGCAGCGGTCGAGAAACACCTGGGAGACTACTTCGCATCGCCGATAGCTCCCGATGAAGACCCAGTCTTTTTCTCGCCTGGCGAAGTTAGACGCGCCATCCTAAGAACGAAGCCCAGAAAGGCTCCCGGTGCGGACGGTATCACAAACACAGTGCTGCGCCACCCTGCCGTACCGTATGGCAGCAGCGTTGGCGCGCCTGTTTACGGCGATACTGCGCACCGGGTCCTTCTCTGCCTCGTGGAAGGAGGGGCGCGTCATAATGCTGCCCAAGGCGGGGAAAAACACGCTGAAGCCGGAGAGCTATCGGCCGATCACCCTGCTGCCGACAGTCTCCAAGGTGTTCGAAGCACTCCTGCTGCAACACCTACAGCCGCACATCGACCCACGTCCGGAGCAATTCGGGTTTCGGGCGGAGCATAGCACGACGCTCCAGCTGTCGAGAGTAATGCACCACCTTGCAGCCGCTCTCAACAAGAAAGAATACTCGGTGGCAGTACTCCTCTATATGGAGAAGGCCTTCGACCGAGTATGGCATGACGGCCTCATATATAAATTGACCACCACGGATGCGCCCCTTCGCGTCGTTAAGGTGGTCTCTACTTTTCTCTCCAACAGGACTTTTAGGGTGGTGGTCGAAGGGGCGCTTTCAAGCGCTCGGCCGGTGCTAGCGGGCGTACCGCAAGGCAGCTGTGTCTCGCCGGCGTGTTACTCACGTTACACCGACGACATCCCCACCACTCCGGATGCAATGCTCGCGCTGTACGCAGACGACGCCGCGTACATTACTACATCGTTAAACGCGAAGTACGCGGCGGTCAAGATGCAGCGCGCGCTCGACCTTTTGCCCGAGTGGTTGGCCAAGTGGTGACTGTCGGTCAACGTAGGTAAGACGCAGGCGATGGTCACCGGCTTCGCGCCTCTCCCACCCTTTCTGATGCTACAAGGAGCCGAGGTCGCGTGGTCCTCCCGGGTTAAATACTTGGGGGTAACCATAGACCGTCGGCTCACCATGGGGCCACACGTCCGCACGGTCGCAGGCCAAGGCAGGGTAGCCCGCAACCTCCTCCGGCCAGTGCTCTCGTCCCGCCTCCCGGCGCGCGTCAAATTGGGCGTGTACAAAATGTACGTACGCCCGATATTGACGTACGCCGCCCCCTCCTGGTTCGCCCTCACAAGCGGGTTGAGTCGGAAGCTGCTCTGCGCGCAGCAAAGTCTTGCGCTGCGGACCATAGTGGACGCTCCTCGCGTTGTGAGGAACGATATCATCCGGAGGGATCTCGGGATTGAGAGCCTGGATGAGTTTGTGCGGCACCTAGCGGTAAGGATGTACGCGCGAGCCGATGCATCTGCTTGGCCCCACGTCAAGCAGATTGCACCCTAGCACGCGCGCCCTCCCGACCGGAAGCCACTGCCGCGCGACCTGGTTGCGCACAATAGAGCCCCCACCTGACTTCCGAGTGGGCCGCATCCAGGTTACACGCGGCCCATCCGTGACAAGTGAACTCTACATTCACAACACGCATACGCACGCGGCGCGTTCTAAGTTAATATAGGCGTGTCACGCAACGCAACACAGACATGCATCACTGCACAAGCGCAATCACACACACGTGAACTCGTGGGCGGGCCCGCGTTTTTCACGTAGACACCGGGCGGCGTTACTCAATACAATACCGCCCACACACTCACGACGGCACCGCAGCTCGGACCGCTAGCGGCTAGCTCTGCGAACGGGACGGGCGGGTGCCACATACCCACTCTGTGGGGGCGTCGAATGGCATCCCTGTCGCTGGTCGTCACCCGCTGGGCCTCCCCCGGGAAACCGGGGGTCTCACCCGGCGGTGACCGACCGCCGGGATGCCGAGAAGAAAGCGGCGCTGTGTTTCGGCGCCGTGACGCTCTTACAGAGACAAAATAGCAGCCACTCACAGGGGCTTGCGCGATCAGCGCGAGCCTTTAATTTCCATAAACCTAATGGGCAACTACGATGAAGGGCCCGTATTTACGGGCCGCTGTATAGCCTCCGTGGGCAGGGGGCGATGCCCCGACCCCGCTTGCCACGCCCCCTTACGGAGTCGTCGCGACTACCCGGCTTGAGTGCTTTTACTTACAATACTATTGTGTTGCTACAGTTAGTGTTTTAATTTGTGTTTGTTTTGTAGTAATTGTTGTTATTGCTATTGTTTATTTGTTGTTTACTTTAACCGTGCGATATCACCGGTCAGCCCTTTTTCTGGTTGCGTTGTTCTACTCCTGGGCTAGAGCCCATTGCAGTCTACTCCATCCATATTTCGCGAGTTCGCACTTCCAATTTAACTGGAATCTACCCAATTCGTCCCGCCATCTTTAATGTGGCTTGTTACAACCATTTTATTGTATCAGGGCAAAATTACAGTTCTGTGTTAAATATCCACAGTTTGTCCAAAATGTGTCAGTTAATATGACTCGCTAAGTCTCATGTAAGTTGGGCAGCCTTTTGAGCCACGTTACTTATACAGGATGAAATTGAAAAATAAATACGAGATTGGAGAGAGAACGAAGTAGGAGATTCAGTTACTGCATGTTGATCAAAATATAATTCATGATAGCAACAAATGTGTATTTACAAAATAATAATAATTAACATCATTAATATAGAACTCAATTAGTTTTATTTGGTCAAAAATATTTATGCAATATGATGTAGTCTACCGAAAGTGAGTTATAATGATGAAAACTTCACATTTGTGTAAACTGCTTCAATTGATTCAGAAATACATGTCATGTAATTAATTTAAACTAATTTTCTACGAGTATGCTCCACTTATGAAGACCCTTTCAATTTCATTATTACAAACCTTGACTGTTATGATAATATTCTGTGACATGGACAAACGATATGAATTCAATCGAAGACGTACATACATCTAATTGTTTAACACAAGAGGATTCGAAGGGGAAAAACATAATGAAAAAAACCCGCGACAGATATATCAGTGACAATTTCTTGGACAGGAGGTTCGAAAGTTTAATCCTCCCTTTCAGGTGCTTGAAGCACATGTTTTTCCTATCAAACTTCTCCATTAAGTGCAATCTTATAATGCCCCATACTGTATCCTACTATATCGTCTCGCTCATAGGTACCTTTTCCTTTATAATTTTCCATTCGTTGACGTACCTAAATGGAGAATATTTTGGATACTACAGTGCGTTCCTCAAATTTTTCAGTAAATTCAATCGTTTAATGTTGATCACTTCGTTTTTTGTGTTTTACTGTATTAACATTCTCCAAAAGGAAGACAACGTGCAAATGATTTTGAAGATTCAAGAAGCTTTTAGACTCATCCATTATAAGAACTACAAGATTTTTACTATTTGGAGCTGGATCAGCGTTTTGGTCCAATTTGTCACGTTATGTATCCTGGCGTCAATTTTGTCGAATGTGCACAACGCATTATTTTTCTATTCGTTGATTTATTTTGACGTAAACACAATTTATGGCACCCGTGTAATCTCTTTGATAAGAGATGGAATGATTGCATGGATGTCTGAGGCCGAGCACTATAGTAAACTGAGCTTGGAGCTAGGAGAAGACGAGTATAATGATAACTTAAAGAAACTATTTCAAGGATATGTTGATCTCTTAGAAGCGTTTAATATATTCAAGAGAATATTTAAGTTTTCGGTAAGAGTGACTTTTTCTGTCTACATTTAATTTAGTTGAAACATTTACAACCTTAATGTCTAGAACGTATTTACAACCAGTGTTTTTAAGGATTTTTAATAGATTGTCAAATAATGGATATCAAATACTCAGCTCTTGAAATGCTCTTATCAGTGGTTTTTAACACAATCCGGCCCGCTGAAGCTCTGATCAAGATGGAGACATGCATAGTAAAATATATAACATTTACCGCAACGAACGCCTTGAGGTTGAACCGACTTGATATGGGCACATTTCATAAAATTCTGTGCCAACCAAATGGTGATGATGCGAAGAGTCTGTTCAGGTTCATGGCACAAATGTAATGAGAAGCGTTGTATTTAGGGTACGATGGGACTGTCATACGCATTACGGTTATAAAAGTCCCTAAATAAATAAAGATATAAAAAAAATCGGTTGTCTGTAAAGTCGGTTTACTAACGATAGTTGAACGTGACAACGTCATAAGATAATACTATTGTTTATTATTGTATAGCAGCTGTCCACGCAGACGCATCGCTTACTCAAGTAGGAGAGAGACTGATGTCGAACGCTGCTGAACGCGGAGGCCGATTGTGCCTCTTTGTCGCTCGTTTCGCGCTCTCGCTTGCACTTCAAGCCTTAAATGGAACGCCTCAGAGCGAGGTAACGCCGCATGAGTCATGGTTTTTCGTGCGTGCAGCCGGCTCCATCGAATTATAAGACGTTGTCACGTCAAAAAAGTCGGACATCACGTCGTCCAACCAGTTGGTCGTTGGGATTAAGGTGTGCGTCAAAAGTCAATGGCACTTCTAGCAGACATAGAAGCTTCCAATGTAGAATACAAATATATAAATCAAATAAAACTATAATATTTTGCAATTTCGGTCCAGTTTTCTAGACACACCAACTGCATAAATAACTTTGTATTCCCATTTAAATATATAATGATTTGCAGTGAATGAATCAGTGTACCTATCTATATGTATAATATAATTATAATGAAATAATAGGTGTATAGGTACCTAGATATAATTAGTCTACAAAAAGAAATGAGATACCATCAAAAACATAACTTGTAAAAAAAAACAAGTCTCGCAACTCAGTTCTTCTACTGTTAAAAGTTGTGAGACCCATGTAATACCAAGTCGGTTAATTTATTCAGTCCCTACTTAAGGATCCTTCTATCTTTATTGCGGAATTATATATGTTTTTTTTTTAAACATCCGCTGGATGTGGGAAGCACGAGACTGGTCGAAGTGGAGGAGCGTGGGGGAGGTCTATGTCCAGCAGTGGACGTCTTTCGGCTGAAATGATGATGCTGTTCATAAATAGATTGACTTGGCCATCGCATGAAAACACAATGTATCTCACAAGTAATACATATTATAATAAATCAGATTATTTAGTACGATTGCCAAGTTAAATTTATTATCTAAAATATAAAAGATTTTTATTATTGATATGGTCACTATATGATGTTGTTAGGCTAGCTAATTAGAATAGAATAGAATATTTCTTTATTTTGAAAAAAATATAAATAAAATTACGTAATAACTTAAGTCAGAAGGATCCTTAAGTAGGGACTGAATAAATTTACCGACTTGGTATTACATGGATCTCACAACTTTTTACGGTAGAAGAACTGAGTTGCGAGACTTGGTTTGTTTTTAGAAGTTACGTTTATGATGGCATACAATTTTTCACACAGTCCATCGTTCGTTCGTTTTTTGTTTTCAATTTATAATAATCAAGTTTCATAATGTTTTCAGACTTTATTTCAAGCAGTGGATACATTTTTCCATTCCTTACTATTTCTTCAAATAACAATAGAATTTGAAAAATATTGTGCTATTAATTATCTGGCGGTAAGATTTAAGATTACGAAAACATTTTACTCTACATAAAATTTCACGTAGTGCATGTATGAACGTTATTACCTATAACATAGTAGGTAGAAGCTAATACATAACAGAAGATGAGGGATAAAATATCTTAGTGTGCATTTGACATTATTATTAATAAGTCTTCCATTATGCAGGCTCATATAAATGACGTAAAACATTTCTTCCTGAGTACAGAGGGCCTAGTAAGTGGCAATCCCTTTCAAAGCGTTTCGTATTTCTACAACGACTTTCACTAAAATTGTCGTAAGCTGTTGGGTAGCTTTTGTCAGTCCCATACATTTTTGACTGCGTCAGGACCAATTCTTCTATCGACCTTATTTACTAATGTAACTGCTGACGTTCACAAGTGCCTTTTAACGTGCCTGTTTGAAATAAATGCTTTGATTTTGACCAAATGCATAAGTTGCACACAAATGTAAATTGTATAATGGTACGGCAATTTGATATGAAACAGTGGAAAACTATATAAATAAAAAGAAAATTCCTGACTGACTGACTGACTCATCAACGCCCAGCCCAAACCCTTGGCCCTAGAAAGCTGACATTTTGCACACAGGTTCCCTTTACAATGTAGACAAGGAATAAGGAAGAAATTTTCGAAATTCAACCCGTAAGGGAACTAAATAGGCGATGAAAGTTTCGCGCGGGCGAAGCCGCTGGCAAATAGGTACCTACTCTTTGGAATGGGCAACTAGCTTCATCTTTCTAACTCACCGACCTTGACAATTCAAAAGTGCCTGTAATTGGTTTATTTGAAATAAATGCTTTGAGTTTGAGTTTGAGTTGAGTTTTGAGTTTGAAAGCTAGTATTATATATGTCAGACTTAGTTTACACAGCTTCACGGTTATTCGTCTATGGAGTAACACTAAATAGTATTTTTCTTTTTTTAGCTAAGCATCATACCTTTACAAATGGTAACCGGCATTTGGGTACTCAGAAATATGATTTTGACAAGCATGTTTAGTGCCAATTGTGAGAAGTTTTACATGACGGTCTCTGAAGCAGACGCTGCATGCAGTTGGTGGTTGAAAACCACTCAGAAGACTGGTGAGATCATTGTTCGGCATCGAACACAATACATCACTTTGCGCGCGGTCTACACGCACAGCTAGCGTGATCAACGCATCATCACTGGCCCATTCCGGCCCGAAGGACCATTGTTTGCGCGGGGAGCAAATAATAGTGAACTGTTTTTAAATAGGCAATGGTTTATTGCCGTGATTACAAACATATGTATACTTTCCGGATAATTAATTAATAAAAAAAGTTAGAGATAAGAAACGTCCGTCGCGGTGGAGTCCGTGAAAGCGAGAATTTGTTGGGCCAAGCCATGTCGCCACTACACCACACCTCAGCGTGAAGCCATGACGCGTTGACGACGCCACCTGCGCGTGCAGACCGCGCCCAATGTGCTGTGTTTTTTTCGATTCCCAACACCATACAACCAAATTTTTACCGATGCTGCCCCATGACTGGACATAGACCTTCCTCAAAGAACTATTCTATATTAATAATGTAAGGAATATTCCGTGTTCCGTGTGGTACCGGACGTAAAAGAATAGCACCATCCCATTTCTTCCCGTGGGTGTCGTAGAAGGTGACTAAGGGACTTACCAGAGAATGGGCAGCAGCGTTCTCTATGCATTTTACCATCATACTGCGATCGCCAACCCGCCTGCCAAGCGTGGTGATTATGGCAAAACCCCCCTTTTGGGGGAGGTCTATGTCCAGCAGCGGACGTCTTTCGGCTGAAATGATGATGATGATGATGAAGGAATATTAACTACCAATGGCATTAAAAGCTATATCAAGTGGCGATGCACAAGTTAGATCGACACAGAAAATTATCTTCTAAGAACCTTCGAGTCAAGTTTCAGTTGAAGTTATTGAGAAATCTTCATTAAATATTCGATTGATAAGGTTATTTTTTTTATAAAGACCAATAGGTTGTTAATACCTGCTTTCAAAACTGAAAATTTGTGGTTGAGAACATGTCACACTTTATTTTAGAAAGATTTTTTTTTATCCATCCTTTTCAAATCAAATCAAATCAAATCAAAATATTTTTATTTCATATAAACCTGCATAGGCACTTATGAAAAGTCTAGGCTAGGTGCACGGTTCCAAATTGTTGTTTCCTATGGAGAAGAGCCGGCAAGAAACTCCACGGTTACTCTTTTAAAAATAATTGGCTTTAACAATATTTTCAAATTACAGAGATTAAATGTATGGGAGGACAGCGCAGGCCTGTCAATAAGTACCAGGTACTTAGACGAATACAGAATAGAAAATCGTCTACAAATCTACAGTCAGTAAGGCCTACAACGTTCTCTCATTCACAATATGTAAAATAATCTACATGAATAAAATGAACCTAAATAAAATTGATGTATAATGTCAATTAATGACGAGATTATGTCAGCATTGTAAAAATAAAAATAATAAAAAAGAACATTGTATTTGAGAGCAGTTAATAGACTTTCACATAGTTATGCTGTTAATGAGGTACCAGGGAAGCCACATGTGCAGAAGGAATTAATGCCAAACTTCCCTGTCTTCAACGTAGTCTTTTATCTTATAATATGCTTTTTTGATAAGGACACGTTTGATGTGCGTTTTAAACTTTCCATCGCTAAGTTCTGTAACCGACTTTGGCAACTTATAGAAGCGGATACTGTTTATTAGAAATGACTTGCTAGTTTTAGTCAGTCTAAATTTTGGAATCACAATTTCATCTTTACTACGTGTATTCAAATTATGGAAATCGCGTCGTTTTTTGAAAAGGCCTAAGTTTTTGCGAACATATAAGATATTTTCTAGGATATAAAGAGAAGGCAGAGTTAATATATCAATTTCGCTGAATTTGTTTCTAAGAAACTCGCGAGGCCCCATTTTATAGATTGCGCGGATTGCCCTCTTTTGTAAAATGAAAATTGAATCTACGTCAGCTGCCGATCCCCACAGCAGAACGCCATAAGACATAATACTGTGAAAATAAGCAAAGTAAACTAACCTAGCTGTGGCTACATCAGTCAACTGCCTTATCTTTCTTACTGCGTAAGCAGCTGAGCTTAATCTACTTGAAAGAGCTCTAATGTGAGCACCCCATTGCAATTTTGAATCTAAAGTAATTCCCAAAAATACAGTTTCCGAAATAGCATCCAGTTTCTTGCCATCAAGTTTTAAGTTTAGACCTACTTGGGGTACATTTGGTAACGAGAACTTAAGACATTTAGTTTTGTTCGCATTGAGTAAAAGATTATTAGCAGCAAACCATTTCGAAAGAACAGCTAGACTATCATTGACATGTAAGACATCCGTATCTTTTCTATCTATTCTAAAAATAAGAGAAGTGTCATCAGCGAATAAAATGATATCCGAGAATTTAGCCATCAGGTAAGGAAGGTCATTTATATAAACTAGAAATAAAAAAGGGCCAAGAATTGAACCTTGAGGCACGTCCATCTTAACTAGAGACCCCGAGGACGTCGCCCCATTAACGTTTACTTTTTGCTGCCTGTTTGATAAATAGGAAAGTACAAGATCAGCAGCTTGTCCACGAATTCCGTAGTGGTGTAATTTACAGATCAGTGTATTGTGGTCAACGCAGTCAAACGCTTTTGAGAGGTCACAGAAAATGCCAATGGCGTCCTGGGAATTCTCCCAGGATTCCAAAATGTGACTGATGAGTTTTACTCCTGCGTCAGTCGTCGACCTACCTTTCGTGAAACCAAACTGTCGACTATGTAAAATCCCATTCGAGTTAAAGTGTGACAACATCTGGTCCAGCATGATTTTTTCATAAATTTTGCTCAATGCTGGAAGCACAGATATAGGTCTATAATTAGAGGGATCACTCTTACTACCCGATTTGAAAATTGGTACTACTTTACTATGTTTCATTAAGTCAGGAAACGTACCGCTGTCTAAACATTGATTAAATATGCCTGTTAGGACAGGGGCAATTGTGTCAATGATATTTTCGAGAACCTTAACGGAAATCCCCCATAAGTCTTCAGTGTTTTTTTATGTTAAGACTTTTAAATGCTGTTTTAATTGTGGCAATAGAGATGGGTTTGAATTCAAAACTTGGAATGTCCTTGCTGAAGTTTTCTTTAAGAAGAGATTCAGCTAATACAGATGATGAGGGGAGAGATTTCGTAACTTCTATTGGGATGTTGGTAAAGAAATTTTCTAGAGTCTCAGCAACTTGTAACTTATCTGAAATGGTTTCATTATCAATTTTTAGAGCTAACTCATTCTGATCTCGCTGTTTTGTGTTTCCAGTTTCTTTGTTAATTACCTGCCACACAGCTTTTATTTTATTTTTAGAGATACTAATTTTGTTACTTATTAATTTAGATTTAGCGTTTAGGTTCCTTCAATATATACCTAATTATGTACACGCAATTCAAAATTTCTCACGATTTTTGCTAATTAATCTTGAATTTTGCGGTCTTTCACCCTCAATAATGGTTATGCAAAGTTTTTCAAGTTCATCTCGTCTCACAAATTTTAAGGGATTTCCTCTCTGCTGCAGTGGTAGCCAAGAGGTTCTGCAAGAACGTGCAGCGACTGAATCGCGCAGCCTTCCATAAGATGTCTGCTTGTCGGATCTTCACGATTGATGGAGGTTTGCCACAGGAGTTTTCATACTTATTGTTGGAGAACCTAGTTATGTTATTACAGTTTGCCTTATTGCAATGAGTTGGGCTGAAATAAAGTATGTTTTAAGAAATATTTTTACCAGGAACCTGAAAAATGGGTGAGTAGTTATTTATCAATGAAATAAATTTTTCGCTGTACGTGAGCCCCTTACATATTTATTTTATTCTGTTTTTAATATTTTTTGTTATAGCGGCAACAGAAATACATAATTGTGAAAATTTCAACTGTCTAACTATCACGGCTCATGAGATACAGCCTGATGACAGACGGACAGACAGACAGACCGACGGACAGCGGAGTCTGCGTAATAGGGTCCTGTTTTCCCATTTGGGTACGGAACCCTGAAAACACACAAATAATAACGAAAGTAGAAAGAATTGTTTTGTTTCCATTTGGAGCAAATTTTATAATCTTTGAAGGTATATTTCGAAGAAATACTATTAGAAGAGAATTATTTAAGGGGATACATTATTTCTCGAGCTTCTTCTTCCAGGACATTGTTGACGTATTCTTCTCGATATGACGCCATTTTATAAAATGTTGCCTGTCACCACCCTGCTTTTATAACTGGTACAATATGTTCATACATATACATACATACTCAGCCTATAACGTTCCCACTGCTGGGACACAGGCCTCCTCTCCATGAGAGGGAGTAGGCCGTAATCTACCACGCGGGCCCAGTGCGGGTTGGTAGATGTCACATATCTTCGAATTTTTGGTTCTAGAACATGCCGGTTTCCTCACGATGTTTTCCTTCACCGTTTGAGAGCAGTGGTGATGAAATTATTTACACAAAGTTATGCGCCTGGCTGGGTTCGAACGCACGACCTACAATTCGTAAGTCGCGGCCATTACCACTGGGCCACCAGTGCTCCCAATATGTTCAATAAAACCTAATACTGATTATGAAGTCTGCTTCAGCCATTACTAGGTACTTAGTAATCTTTTTAATTTTAGATAACATGTTCAAGAGATTGATAATGACGTTTATATTTTTTAATTAATATAAAAGTTATATTTTCAGAAAAAAAAAATTATAAGTCTATTACATCCACTGCATAGACAAAAATTGTACAAGCCTCAAGCCGCACTTTCGAAGAAGAGTTTCAAATTCAAGAAAATGGGTGTTTGAAGAAGACTTTGAGTTCTTTAGAAATCATTAAACGTATATGTAATACATGGACTTTATTACATAGGACTTCTACAACTGGCAAATGTGCGTGTACCTTAGCACGTATGTACACCCACATTTGCCAGTTGTAAAAGTACACTTCTACCTAATTCTACGGGGAATTACAAGTGTGATGTTAAGCATAAAGTACGTAAGAACCCTCGATAAGTCACATGTCACATGCATAAGACAGGCTGTCACCTGTTTGTATAGTTTACGTTTGCTAATGTTAGTATTTCTGTTATACCTTATTAAGCGACACGAATAAACAATAGTGTAGTCCTTAAAGTAAATAATTATTTTGGTCAAAGGACGCAGCGATGGCTAATAACAAAATTATTAAATGAAATTACCTACGTAAATTACGACTGAAGCAGTAACTAACAATGTCTTAAAAAATATCCTGCGTAAGGCAGTTTTATGTCCTTAGCGCAAGAATCTAGTTATGTAATGACTTTGTGAGACAGGCCAGGCCAGCCAGTCTAGCATGCGCGCACGGCGTGTTGTTGTTGTCGCCGGTTTTAGTTTAGTGTTGCTTAAGTTGCTCATGCCAGACTGGTGGGCAAAACGCTCTGAGCCCATCACTAGATTTTAGTGTGTGCTCCCTTTTTCTTTTTGCTTAGACTTTGCGTCCATGTGGATAGCATAAAGTAGTCAGTAAGTACTTGGATATCACAAAAGTATAGACTTTTGTATTATGCGCAGTTTGGCAGAAGATATGTGTATTTTTCTATTTAAATTTTCCTGAATAAACGGCAGGCAAGATACAAAAACAACAGTCACACCAAATAAAACAGTTTAATGGTACCAGGATTACAGAAATGCAAACTGCAACAGCACAACAGTGTAATTAGTGACAAGTGTCATTAGACGTAGTGGTAGACCAATATCTACATAGAAAAAGCCACATGTACTCATCTTGCTGAATGATGCACGGTGCAACCGCAGAATATTTTTACATAACTTCCTCTGATGATCTGGAAACAGTATGTTAATCAATTATACAGTTCTACTTTACAAAGTCAAATTAAATTAGCCGGCGGAACTTAACCTATATCAATTTTGCCAAGCAGTTTCGAATAAAACACGCAATAGGCTTCTACAAATACGCTTAATATATTTTATCACTACACATATATGTGTATGCATAAATGCAATACTATAAAAATATAATAATATATTCGAGATTATGTAACAAACATTTCGTTAATAATACAAAACAATTTATACAAATAATAAAGTTAAAGTGTCCGTTCGTAATGTCAAAATAAGAGCTTTTACGCATATGAAGGTATATACGGGACTTATAACAAACAAAAACTTTTTCCAAAAAAAAAAAAACAACCGACTTCCGGAAGAACACTAAAAAGTGAAAAATTACTTTAATTTCGGAAGTTGGTGACTTTGGATATATGTTTATTTTTTTTTTTTGTCACCGCAAAGTTTTTATTTTTCCCTTTTTATTTAATAAATAAATCATTTATTTTGGCCAAAACTTTTACAATTTTTATAAATCTGCCAAACTGCGTGACAGTTTGTCGGCAGGTACCTACCCTACAGTTACACCAATTCGAAATTTCATAAAACAATGCATATGTATGCGAGAGCAGCAATCGAGGTTGTTACTGTAATTTTTTGAAGATTTCCATTGTCTGTCTCCGAAACGCATCATCAGATCTATAATTATGAAATTTTAATGGGACCATTTCAAAATAAAATCCCTTTGAAAAAAAAAAAAGAATTTTGCAAATCCGTTTCTATATGACAGAATTATGCCCGAACATACATAGAAATATATATATATTTAAACATGTCGAATTCATAACCTCCTTATTTTTGAAGTCGGTTAAAAAACATTTTTTTTTTCTGATTGTTTGTTCCTGCTAATCTCCGAAACGCCTAGACCGATTGTGAAGGGACCTCCACTGACAGATAGCTGATATTATACGGAGTAGGCTACGTTTTCTCTTGGTAACACGTTCCCGTGGTATATGTATATCCACGAGGACGAAATCAGGGGCAGCGCTTAAAATATTAAACGAATTTCACCTGTACATTCTGAAACCAAAACGCATTCGCTTGCAATTACTCCATGCTTGATAGCGTCATAAAATGCTTCAACTTGCAAGCTTAAAGTCAGCTGTATTATCGTAGTTTTTATCATACCCGAGTACAGGAACAACGACACATATGGAGTTTTAAACTAAAAAAAAACATAAATATTAATAGTCAATATTCATGTTCAGAAAATTCCTTAAGTTGAAAAAACATAGTGGATAGTAATATTATTATCATTTTCTCGTCTCGTATTATATTCTGTTTTGCATCAAGTACATAAAATATTGAAAAATATATGAAAAATGGTCATAATAGTTACCAAAAACAATTTACGGAATTCAATCATGATTTGGACGTTAACCAAGCAGCGGAAGAAAGTTTCAATAGTTTGATATAAAACCTGCAATATACAAAATATGACTGTTAATTGAAGCAAAGCAATGAAATATTAGGCTAAACAATCTGTTCGAGTATTAATGGAACACTCAGCGAAAATGCATAAAATTTGCATCGAACGCACATAAGCAAATTCGTTCGTCCAACAAAATGTGGGCTTGTTCACCTTTTTTTTTTTTGGGTGGGAAATCATCAGATAACTTCTCCCGCTCTGGGTGGAGCAGGAGGGCGTGTCAGACTTTTACTGACTAAAACCCACCCGTGTTCCTTCAGTATCCCGTATGCCAGGGGCCTAAGAGATACCACATCTCTTTCGAACAAACCCGCACCCCTGGCAGGCATCGGCCCTTGCGGGCCCCATCACGTTTGTGCTGACATCTCTTTGAGGCTCCCGTGGAACACAACGCGCCGTCGACTTGGGCTTGGTCCTTACCGGACAGCGAGCTACCCATTACTCGCCGTCCGCAAGCACATGCCTACGGTGGCCGGAAATCGGCCTATGATTCCCGACGCCCAGGGCGTCTCCGTATCCTGCGGCAGCTAGGGTCGCGAGGGCGCATATGCTGCCTCTCCCTCACGTGCGCCGCCTCCCTCTTCGCGGGCATTACTGCTTCGCTGAAGGAGGTGACGGCTACTCATGCGCTCTCGCTCCGTACCATGGCATGGACCAGGGCCGGACGCGAGAGATCACCGCCGCCGATCGCCTCCACGAGGACACGGCGGTGCTCCACCCAAGCCGGGCAGACCGCCACCGTTTGCTCCACCGTGTCCTCAGGGCCATAGTCGCAGTGGAAACACCCGGGCGTTTCCTCCCGCCCTATCCGAAACAGGAACCTCCCGAAACAACCGTGTCCGGTGAGGACCTGCGTCAGGTGGAAGGTGAGGACGCCATGCCGCCTCTCAAAACACTCCTCAAAGAGGGGACTTACCGCCGCAATCGTGGCGTGCCCAATACCTAAAATGGTTACTACATTGAATTCAGTGCTATAATTGCAAATCATTATTCATATTTTAGGTCACCAGTTTGCGATATTTTATATTTCCATACAGTAATACTAATAAATTAATAAAAATAGGTAAATATTTGACAGCTATTTGCGACGTTGCTAACTTTCAGAATAAACCCTCTTAAATCACTATAGCGCCGAACACTGAAATCAAAATATTAAATTCACATAAACCTGCATGGCTACATAAGAAAAGTTCGAAGCTAAGTGCACGGCTCCATTTGTAGTCACCACTTTCTACACACTCTTTTATTGAATTCGTCTTATTTCAAGAGGGTAGCCAATACACTGTATGCTAATAATTACACATTGGTTTCAAAAGTAGGTTCCCCAAATGCGAAAGTATTTTTTGTTGGGATCTTTATAATATGGACATCAAGTGGCAAGCGCTTTCATTGCTTTTCGAATTTTGACAATAATTTGTCGTAAGCATTTTTGACTTTTCTACCCTCGTATCGCTGCTAGGATGACACTTTGTCGAAGACTTAAAAGAATAAAAAAGCTTACCGGTTGCTGGAACAGTTTTTTAAATATCTGGTAGCATTTTAAAATGTCTACATAAACCTCAAACATTTTGTTACTATTCACATCATTGTACTCATTCGTCGGCAAATGCGTTATTTTTTTATCCCAAAGTTTTACTTTCTCAGACAATAATTTAATTAAGATAATGGCATAAATATGATTGCTATCAAGACTTAACAAAACCAATAAATTGAAAACAATATGCCACGGAGCAATACACATGAATATATTATTAACGTTGTGATATAGTATGCAAAGATTAATATGACATGGATCCAACTTCTTATAACAGACCACTTAAAACAGTTCTCATTTTTAATAAATCTATGCACTTCTTGAAAGGTCAAAACGAATGTGACCATGTCTTTTGTTTTACTGAAGTTCATGATAAAGTTCATTAGGAATCCCGTAGAGTAGAAGACGAAATCATAATAAGATGCGAAATATAAGAAAGAAATCGTGGTATATTTTCTCAAATTTATATCTAGGGAGATTTCCATTACGCGATATATATAAGCCGTGATATATGTTATCGTTGCGCACAGTAACATAAAATTATTGAAACAATTATTCGGACTTATAAAATTATTCTTGATGTGATATTTTGGATTTAACACCAGTTTTTGCATCAGATTTAGAGGGAAGAGCAACGACTGCACGTCTTTATCAACTGTGTTACTCAAAACGGCTTCAAAAGAAAAATGCTTTCCAATCTGACGACTGACTTTTCTTTTTATGGCCCTCATTGTATAGCGATATACCGAAACCAAATGCTAGATATGAAAGTAGGTAATTTTAAAATATGGAAAAGTATCTACTTGCAAGTTAATTTACTTCATCACACTTAACTAAATTGTGTTATTGCTATTATAATTCTAGACACGTTTAACGGTATAAGAATGAATAATTAAAGAAATTGACAAATAATAGTGCGTCGCCGTGAAATTTATTTCCATTGGTTTTCCATCAGGGCACATAAGACAATATAATGAAGTGTCCCATCGTTTGTGAAATACCACCACATTAGTACTCTGGCAGAGTATTCTCTACCTAAATAATTGGAATGCTGTAGGATAAAAGGACCAAAGAAACAATGTATAGTATGAAAGTCGACATGGTAAGAAAATGGGTGACAACTGATATTGTTCAGAGAAGGATAAGGATCCTACAGTTTATTTTGTTGGTATTTTTTACATCAGGCAGGATAAAATTGATGTCAAGACGACTTTCTTCTTTTTCGAAACAGAATAAAGCGGAAGCGAAACGGAATCTTACGGAATCTTTCGATTATTTTATTACTTACTATGAAAACAACGAAATAAAAAAAAATACCAAATTGAAAACCTCCGGTTTTTACAAAATTGGTTAAAAAATAACAGAGCCTTTTAATTGGAAAGTGTTCTTATCCTTTAAGAATACTTCAAATGCTTAAGATAATCAAACTCAAACTCAAAGCATTTATTTCAATTAAACTATTTAGAGGCATTTTTGAACTGTCAAAAAGTCGATCAGTTGGAAAATTGAAGCCCATTCCAAAACGTAGATCTCAATGGAGAAGAACGGGCAAGAAACTCCACGCACACTCTTTTGAAATAAGTTGGATATAACATTAACATTATTCTTGTTGTTTCTAGATGTGAGAACAATGTAAAAAAAAACAATTCTAAATACATGATTAAAAATACGCCCTGCAAGTTGGAAGATAACCAGTCTCAACTGACAGCGACCGTTCACGAACATGACACGTGGATCAGCACAATCCAGCTCAACCATTTTGTAGGGAACCGAACGATCCAACACGCGCCACCATATGTGAGACATTTAAGTGAGCATGACATACTCTCAACTGCCATGCTTTTTCAAGTTAACGTACAATCAGCAAACTTTAAGCATGCTCACTTAAGAAAATATTTCTGTGGCAGCGCAGCTAGTGACAAACCACACCCGTTCCTGGTTTCGCCCAATTACAGACAATATTCATTTGTGTGAGTATATTCACACAAATCCATTTTATCTTATTGTGTTTGTTACACGCTCTGCAGGTGTAACAAAAATATTTAGCCAGTGCCAATTTGCATCTCGCTAATTGCTACCGCTTCCCATTTCTATCGCTATTTCATTTTTCGACCTGTGTAACGTTGTATCGTTACTTTCTAATTAAAAACTTATTGACGACAATCAAATGTCAAGTCAAACCACAGAAGTAATAATAATGGGACGTCCGAGGTTACTAAACATAATTAGTTAGCCGTCCGTGCTAGTGAGGCGCGCTTTCTGCGTGTGAGAATGTAAACTTTGACCTTAGTTTAAGTTTCGCGACACCGCCGCATTCATCCGATTCAGTGACCAGCACATTCGAATTCCTGCTACAGGCGAAGACTCACGTGCACTTGATCCCATAGCTTGGATCCAACGTACAGGTCTTCATAATTTTTAAAGCTTAAAGCAGGCAACAGTTTTTATTTAACTCTATTAAATTCTGTGTTTTCGTAACCCCATAATGGGTAAGTGTTGAACAGCTAATTAAGTTTTATATTGTGTGTACCTATCTAGGATAACTTAGGGCGTGTGCCTATTTGCCCGTTATCTGGTATTGTTGTAAAATTATTATGCCTTTTGCGTGATTATCTTTTTATGCTATCTATTTGCCATTAGCTCTGCGCATTTCTATGTACTTTAAGTAAAAATGTGCAAGTCATGTTGAACTTCGCACTTTCCATTCCACATATGTAAACTCCATCCTGATTGTGACATCAAAAACATCATCATCATTAGCGCACAAGTACTTCTCGCTTTGCTTATGCCTTGGTGTCACAATCAGCGGAGATGACTAATAGTCATCTTGTGACACGCTGGACGTTATGTTCCAGGGTCCAAAGTTCCGGGTTTCATCCTTAAGGGTTCCGGTCAACATCAAATGTTATCTGTGGCATCCGTTTACTGTTTTACGGGCCACTAACCGCAAGAATTGGCGACTGCTGTCGTGCTCCTTGCAGGGCAGATATTTGCCCGCGTGAGCACGTTTGGACCATCTACGGTTTGGGCGCAACCAACCGCCGAACGTCACCGTTCCTAGCGTCTGCAGCGTAGCACACCTGCTGAGGTCATCGTCACACCAGGCTGAACCTGGCGAGTAATGTGCTACTCCCAAGGGGATTGAGGAAACTTGTGAGGATAAACTTACCTACCCCCCATTAATCTTTTATCTGAATATATTGTATGCTGACAAGGTTACGTGGTGTTATTTATATTTCCACGTAAGCCCCGCACACCTGCTTATTTATTTTTCAAATACTTTCTGTTATATTTCAGAAATTAAGGAGTATTTCCTATTTAAAATTACAGTTTAGTTCAATTACTTGATAAGCTTCCGGATTTTAAAGTGGCATAGGAACTGAATTGTTGTTATATTTGTTAAAAAATACTTGTCGCATGCAATGCGGGCAACGCGCCTGTCACGTTGATTATAAGCATGGTTTGTCAACCTTTTATTCAAACACGACCCACTCACTGGTTTAATTAAACTCCAGTCTTAACGTGCTGCCCCTTTCAAGCCGTTCGTGAACTACCCAACGGTAAGCACATCCTGCACGGCATGCCCCGGACATTGGAATGATACCTTGTTCGTGAAATCTCGTTATATTTATGATCAAATAAAAAATCAAATTTGTGATAAATAAATGGATAAAACGAAAATTGGAACTATTTAAAGTGTTCAAACAAATACCTGCAAGGAACACCTGCAAAATATTCAAGATAACATGGTAACAAAATAATATACCTTAAAAATATTTTGTAATATTTCGCGAAAGTATTTTATGGCCCTTCAATAGGGCCATAAAATACTTGCGAACAAGAGTTGCGACAGCAATAAACAAAAAGGTCTGATAACATTGTATGAATTGCGCAAAGTATTGAATAAAATATTAGGTCTTTACCTATGAAATTGCCGTTCTGCAGTACTGGCCATTTCAAATCAAAATAATTTTTGTTTGGCTAAGAATTCTAATTTCAAATTAATTTTATTTTAAAAACATGGATTTTTTTTTCTAAAAGTAGTCATTTCTTTATTGATTAGTGTTACATTTTCATCGCATTTCAATCTTTTTCGTCATCATGGATACGTTAAAAATTCGAGTAATTATGGAATATGAGTACCGTCGTGGCAGCAACGCGGCACAAGCGGCACGCAACATCAACGACGTTTACGGAGCTAACACTACAAACCAACGCACCACCTGTTATTGGTTTGCTCGCTTCCGTTCTGGAAATTTCGACCTGAAAAATGAACCTCGCGGTCGTCCGAAGACTTTGGTCGACAATGACGAATTAAAGGCGATTGTGGAAGCTGATGATACACAATCTACGGCTGAATTAGCAGCAGCTTTCGACGTTAGCGTCAAAACAATATTGGTCCATTTGCGTCAAATTGGCAAGGTAAAAAAGCTTGACAAATGGGTGCCCCACGAACTCAATGATCGCCAGCGCGAAGTACGCGTCGAGACGTGCCTTGCACTGCTCAACAGACACACAAATGAAGGAATTTTGAACCGCATTGTTACCTGCGATGAAAAATGGATTCTGTTTGATAACCGTAAGCGCTCAGCAAGTTGGTTGGATCCTGGTTCAGCACCTAAACAATGCCCTAAACGAAAACTTACCCCTAGAAAAGTGATGGTCACTGTTTGGTGGTCTAGCGCCGGTGTGATTCATCACAGCTTCTTACCAAACGGGGTGAGCATTACTGCAGATGTGTACTGTGAAGAACTGAACACAATGATGGAGAAGCTGGCGCATCTCCAACCAGCATTGGTCAATCGCTCGTCTCCGCTGCTCTTGCACGACAACGCGCGACCTCATACTGCACAGCAGACAGTCTCCAAGTTGCAAGAACTGGGGTTGGAAGCTCTCCGTCATCCGCCCTACTCACCAGACCTTGCGCCTACAGACTACTACTTTTTCCAGAATTTGGATAACTTCTTGGCGGGAAAAAAATTTAATACCCGAGAGGCAGTACAAAATGCCTTTGAAGAATTTGTTGCCTCCCGTCCAGCTGATTTCTTTAAGAAGGGCATCAATAAACTGCCACTGCGATGGCAAAGATGCATTGATTGCATGGGTGATTACTTCGATTAATACAAATAAAAAATTCATGAAAAAAATTCGTTTAAATTTTTTCATACAAAACGGCAATTTCATAGGTAAAGACCTATTAAAAGCAATTAAAAAATGACAAATTTAACAAAATATTATTACTTGCTTCTTTTTTATATATTTTAAACTATATAACACATTGAAATGTAGTTTTTACTTTTCAATAGACCTGCACAAGTAACAAGTCCCTCTCACGCCGATAAAACAGAAATGTGAATATTAAACAAAATGAAATATTTACATTTTATACCTTTAGGCAGTGCCGTGCCCACCGCGTCCGCTGCGTTTTGTATGGCGGCGGCAGCGCATAGTCATAAGATATCGTGAAAATTGTAGAGGCAGTGAAAGTGTTAAGAAATGACTAAACGTATAGACCCGTGGAGCATAATTATGTCAGAGAGAGGAAAAAATTAAAGTTGATAGAACATATATATGTTCTATCAACTATAAATTGTTGTTTGACAGTTATATTCCAAATTATTTCATTTAACTTAAAGCAATAGCAATTATATTTCGTCGCTTCATTCTTCAGATACTTTTAACCATGTAGTCCCCTTCACTTCCGCTAGCAACTACGCACGTCTTTTAGAGTATTATTACTTTTAGGGTTCCGTACCTCTAAAGGAAAAAACGGAACCCTTATAAGATCACTTTGTTGTCCGTCCGTCCGTCCGTCCGTCCGTCCGTCTGTCAAGACCGTTTTTCTCAGGAACGCGTGGAGGTATCAAACTGAAATTTCTATATGATACTTAGTTCTACTGTCCCTGGAAGCTGTAGAAAAATCAACCTTCTAAGTCAACGCAATCAAAAGATACAGCCATTTAGGCCGCAAAATTCCGCAAATTTTCGAAACTCGCACGGGAATCAAAACCTACAGGGTACTTCCCGTGAACTTAGAATCTTGAAATTTTGTACGAAGTCACGTCTTATAGTACAGATATAGGAAAAATTACGAAAACCGAAAATTTTTAGTTTCGTCATATAAAAAAATATTTTTGACAATTTTGAACTTTTACTTATATTCCCACAGGTTTGTACGGAACCCTCGGTGCGCGAGTCCAACTCGCACTTGACCGGTTTTTTTTTTGTATACTGACAACACTATCCTGCCTCGTAGCGACTCGGCCAGTTGTAACTGTCATTCCTTTTTCGTGCGCAGCAACGAATTGACGTCTTCAACACTCAATAAGTAGTAGGTTAAAAGTGTATTTAGCTACAGTATTCCAAAGCGAAGGTATTACAGGAATAAAATAAGAAGATTAGAAAAGAAGGCTCATCGTCGTCGTATAACATGTTTATCCTCATCAGATTCGGAACCAAATCCAAGTAAGTACATTTATTTTATTGTTGGGAAGTGACAAATTATAAAAAAGAAAACGCCTGAAGGTTGCGCGAGATGGTAACACGATGGCAAAATACGTAACGGTTACTTCACTAAGTAACGTAATAATACCAGGAGCTTGTCCGCGATGGCAACACGAAGGTTTAACATACCGGGAGGTTATCCGAGATGATAACACGATGGCTGAAAATTTAACAAACATGGTTTCTATGAACTAGACTCACATGTTGCACTGTTCTTATTTACTTACAAATTCCGCGCATTGTAAACTTGCTACTACCCTCATAACTTCTGAAAAAAAATACCAGGTTCAAGAGACAACGGTGACCCCGAGATTGAGGACGCTGTAGCGGACTCCGAGCTAGATACATCACCACCAGAACCACAACTGAGCAACGTGATTACTGCCCCAGAAGTTGTGACCGATCCACCCTGTGTTGACATCGAAACGACGAATCCCACTGATCCTGATTTAGATCCAAATGTTTTGGCAGCATTAGGTGAAATCACCGACGACACGCCGGAATTTGGTAAGAAAATTCCGGAAAATCACGCAAGAATATGGTTACCTCTGCTAAAAAAGGGTATGATAAAAGAAAATAGGGCAACCCTTTTGAGAAATTACCTCATACCCGAAAACTGTCCTTTACTCCAAGCACCTACGCTTAACCTCGAGGTTTCTGCGGCCATACCGGAATCTGGTAGATTTCGGGAAAAGAAAATGGCCGCTAGCCAGCAACAACTGGGAGCGGGCATTACTGCTGTCAATAGAGGCTAACACTTACTGGTCAATAATGAAAGCAGAGTAGAGGCAATTAAATTTATAAGCGACGGATGCCAAAAATATTATCCGACTTGCATCACCAAAATACGGAAGCAAGAGTCAGGTTTATTCTTCCTGGTTTAGACAAGTCATTTTTACAATTTATTGATCGTTACGAACCTGAAAACACACTATTTGGCAACAACCTCACTGAAAAAATTAAAGCCTCAAAGGCTATCGTAAAACAAGGGGAACAGATCAAGACGACTTTGCCCGCATTAAAGCCTTCTAGTTCCAGCTCGAGAGCACAACCAGCAGCTAACCGGTCCAGATATCAGGGAAACTGGTCGGGGCCTTCTCGGTTCCAGTCGAACAGGGGAGGGGGGCGAGGGGGTCAGAAACGTACCAACTATCGAGCTCCCCCTGCATCCAGCCAGTCGAGGACCAACTACAAGCAGCGTGCCCCAACACGACGTCAGTAACTCAGGTACAATCGCGGCTTCTTCCGCACGCTCACCTTTAAGGCGATAATCGCGTAGCAAGGCTCACGACTCGATCGCACAATGCATGCGTTTTGACCAATAGAATGCACGGAACATATTTTTGTAGTGTTCGTAGTAATGATGTATAGAAGTGTGACACTCACACAGGCGCGTGCTATGTTCACTAGTTTGTGAGATTATTTTTGAATAGGCACGGCCGGTATGAGCTCTTTATGAATTATTGTTGTTGACAAGAAGTAATTTCGTACTCATATTTATCTTCTTTTTGGCTTAGAAAATGTATTATTGCTTTAAGTTAAATGAAATTATTTTTAGGTTCTTAAGGTGTTTTATTTTATAGGTTTTAGGTTTGTTTTTTATTAGCAGAGGAGAATAAAACTAAGTCATGCCTTGCTTGACACGAGACCAGAGAGACGGTGTCACTTTTTTTTTTACCACAGTCAATAAGACATCACAACAGATCAAACAGTAATCGTAAACAGAATCTTATCGATTAGCTTTATGTTTTTTTTGTTAGTTTTTCTATTTATTCAGCTACTTACTAGCAGCGCTCCGCGGTTTCAACAGCGTAGTTCCCGTTCCCGTGAGAATATGGGGATAAAATATAGCCTATGACACCCAGTGATAGTGTAGCTTCCCAACAGTGAAATAAATTTTCAAATCTGTTCAGTAGTTTCGGAGCCTATTCAATGCAAAAAAACAAACAATCAAATCTTTCCTCTTTATTATTAGTATAGATAGATTATTTATCAATAATTTGGAATAATAATGTCAAACAACAATTTATATCTATTCTATCAACTTTAATATTTTCGTCTCTCCGACATAATAATGTTCCGTCAGGTCTATAAGTTTTGTTATATATGAACACTTTCACTGCCTCCCCAATTTTCACGATGTCCAATGGTTATGCGATACCGCCGCCATACAAAACGCAGCGGACACGCTAGGCACGTTGACTGGCACTGCATAAAGGTATAAAATGTTAATAATTATTGTCATTTCTGTAAATTCTGGTTAAGAAGTTTATCGGCCTTTCAAGGTCAACATAGAAATCCGTTTAAAAAAAAAACCTGTATTATCGGCGCGGCGCGGACGTAAGAGGGACTTGTTACTTGCGCAGTTCTATTGAAAAGTAAAAATCTTCATTACAATGTGTTATATACTTGAAAATATACAAAAACGAAGCAAGTTAGATATTTTGTTGGAAATTTGCAACATTTGTTTTTTTTATTTTTATTGCTCTATATTATGATTGGAATAGGTAACACAAATATACTTTGCGCAATTCATACAATGTTATCAGAGCTTTTTGTTTACTGTTGTCGGAACTCTTGCAACTGCAATAATAATACGTTCATTGTCTATACCATTGTTATTTAGTGGGAACTTCTGAAAATCCGGTTTAACAATAGAATGGCTTAAAAACATACTTTATGGCCCTTCTATTGAAGGACCATAAAATACGTTCGCGAAATATTACAAAGAATTTTTAAGGTATGCCTATTATTTTTTTACCATGTTACCTATCTCGAATGTTTTGCAGGTGTTCCTTATTAGGTATAATGTATATTTTGAATACTTTTAATAGTTCTAATATTAGTTTTATCCATTTATCACACCTTTGATTTTTTATTTAATCATAAACAGGCGGCTGTCCCTTACTTGTGCGCTGAACTACCAGATTTTAATACGAGTAGGTGTAGAAAAAATCACAAAATGTTTAATAATCGCATTGTTGCCACTGGTTTTGGTCTATGTAATACTAAAAAAACTGACGAAACAATATAAGCTCTTTGCTAAACTATTAAGACTCATTTCCGCGGTACAGAAGATCTCTCGTGCGCTATGCCGAAGCGCACGGTGAATGCTCATACATTTCTATGAGATCCGAGCTAAAACGCCTTGCGCCTCGCGCGTGACACAGAAGATAGTTGACATAACTGTATGGAGCATTATGGAGTAATTTGTCGATTCTCGTGTGCCGCACGGTTACCCCGAAGTTTGTCGAATATTACCGAACGTAAATTAGCGAGAGTGCCCGAGGTTTGGCGAAGTTTGCATGCCGGCCATAATGAATGACCAACTCATTAATGTCACTGCGAAGTTTGGTTTACGTGGAATTGAATGCTATTGTTTATTTTTTATTCGTTTAGATTTAAATTACTTACCTATCTAAAATAAATAAATTCTTTTTATTTACATAATACCCCTAATACTTAGTGAGCTAGTAAAGTGCACCACTAGTTCCATGACCTACCAGCCGCCACTGATCATAAATATAACGAGATTACACGAACAAGGTATCTTTCCAATGTCCGGGGCATGCTGTGCAGGATGCTTACCGTTGGGTGGTTAACAAACGGCTTGCAGGAGGCAGCACGTTAAGATTGGAGTTTGGCCGTCTTTTAATAAAAGGTTGACAAACCATGCTATAATCAACGTGACAAGCGCGTTGCCCGCATTACGTACGACAAGTATATTTTGACAAATATAACAATAACTCAGTTCATAGGCCACTTTAAAATTCGGAAGCTTATCAAGTAATTAAACTAAACTATAATTTTCAATAAGAAATACTCCTTAATTTCTAAAATATAACAGAAATATTTTCAAAAAGCCAGGCCGGTGGGCTCCTGAAAAAATAAAACTGTCACTGTGACCGCAGTGAGAGTGAAAGGATTGAAAAAAAGAAATATTAGCTATTAGTGAAATATATATTTTTCAGTTCGTGTTCATTTAATAATAAGCTGTTCAGGATTAAAGATTTCTTATGGTTGATATTTAAACCGTATCTGTATATTAAAACATTTTAGTAAAACATTTTTGTTTAAAGCGCAACTGTCGTCTGTAATCTTCGTACAAAATGTGTTAAAATTTAAGAACAATTTTAAGGATTTGTAGTTGTGGAAAAGAAGCAATTTTATTTTAGTTTAACTTATTTATTTTTAATAGAGTTTTTCAAGATTTAAAAAGGAAATTTTAAAGATTCACCCAGAAATTTATTTAAAAAATTACACAGAAATTATCATCAACTTGTATTTATCTACACTAATATCGTACAGTTATTATTAATAAATCAAAAATAGTGTTTTAATGACAGACATTAAGCATGTGCAATTCTAATGAAATTAATTTTTTTTTATTATAAATTTATAATTTTAGCACACCTTCCTTCTGTTTACGTATTTGTGTTTTTTGTAATGTCTTCGCTATTTCTTCTAATACTCCTAGTAATTGTTCTGACTGAGACATTTTTTGTAAACAACAAATGTAACGTGATATTCTTCAAAATAACGTGATGTTACGATGCGTAGATTCCTTTTGTAATAATATTGTAAATAACTTGCACAAAAAACCCTCAAACACTGTTAATGACGGTCCGGGCTCGCTTCTTATCTAAGGAATGCGATGTCTTTTGTTCTCGACGCTCAGTATGGTGCACTGTAATCCGGCTCGATTTCGACCATGTTTTGATGGTAGTAAGGTTGCAAATTGTTTGTATGGATTTTTGTGGGAACAAAATGCGTACTTTGTTGACGACACCTTTATTGCGACTAAAAAAATGGACATTAGTTTGCGTCTGTATACGTCATGCATTCAACAGACAATATGGATTTGTGTGAATACACTCACACAAATACATATTGTCTCTAATTGGGCGAAACCAGGAAGGGGTGTGGTTTGTGACTAGCTGCGCTGCCGCAGAAATATTTTCTTAAGTGAGCATGCTTAACGAATGCTGATTGTACATGCAGGCAGAATAAAGTTTTAATATTACGATTGCTGGGCAAAAATTACCGATATTATGATGGTTCTCAGATGGATTAGTCAAGGTGTAGATATCCCTTTATCAGATGAGATACTATAACCCTATAATACAACCAAAACATTCTGGTCTAAACAAGAGAAATGTGATATGGCGACAGCCATTAACAAGCTCTTAAACCTAGATGCGGTTACAGTTTGTAAGCCTGTAAAAGACCAGTTTATATCGCACATATTTTTATCACCTAAGCCAAACGGGGAATAAAGATTCATATTAAACCTTAAATCATTTAATAAGTTCGTCATAAAATTTCACTTCAAAATGGAAGATCATAGGACAGCCTCTAAACTTATTCCAAAAGAGGGCTTCCTTGCAACCATTGATCTAAAAGAAGCCTATCTTTTAGTTCCAATTAAATAGTCATTTCGTAAATACGTTTTCAATTCGAAAATTATAAATGCGGTACAGTAACATACGAATTTAACGCAATGCCCTATGGTCTTTCCGTTGCCCCTAGAGTGTTTACAAAAATTATGAAGAAGGTAATGACCTTCCTTAGATACAAAGGACATAAATCCATCATATACTTAGATGACATCTTATGCATCGGTAAAACCTACACTGAGTGCCTTGATAACGTTAACGGTGTTTCATTAACGTTAGCGTTAACGTTAACGATACTTTACGAGTGTTAACTTGTCTCGGCTTTGTGGTTAATTATAAAAAGTGCTCATTAATACCTCAACAAGAGTGCAAATTTTTAGGTTTTATCTTTAACACGACAAACCTTTCGGTTTATGAATAGAAAAATTTGTAATAAATATCTTAAGTTAACTAGTTTTAATTGTAAGTCGGTTAAATGATCCATAGATAATATTAGCGGGGGGTCTGATTTAGTAGCCCTACAAGAGACGTGGCTGCTTCCCCATGACATTCGAATGTTAGGAACAATAAGCCCTGACTTAGCGTGTACGGGTTAGATGGCTGTGGACACTGCTGATGGCTTGTTGAAAGGAAGACCCCATGGGGGGTTGCCATTACCTGGAGGAAAGGTATTTTTGAGAAGGTGTCTGTTGTTGACTGTAGCAGTCCTTGGTTAGCGGCCATTACAGCCAC
Organism: Polymixis flavicincta; assembly: GCA_949987655.1. Lineage (NCBI taxonomy): Eukaryota > Metazoa > Arthropoda > Insecta > Lepidoptera > Noctuidae > Polymixis > Polymixis flavicincta. The sequence continues at coordinate 21,219,309 of OX465188.1, read as the reverse complement.
GTCAAAGGGTCTTACTATTTTTGTATTTTCTCTGTATATGCCTACAAATTGCCCAGATAACTTACCAACTTTTACAGACGTATTAAGTAAGATTAGTGCTACATATAGTGAAGCTGTGATATAAATAATGTTTTTATATTGGGTGATTTCAAAGCTCACCCCCGGGAGATATTCTATAAAGAAAAAATGAACTTTTGTTCTGACCGATCCTGGTTTTGTGCTGATGTAAAGAAGCTGGGGGTTGATACTCGTACCAACACTTTATAAGCGATGTGCATGGAAGCAGGAGATGGTTAGACCATTGTGTGGTATCTGTATCAGCTTGGCACATAATTGCAAGTGTGGACTGGTTTTACGTTTCGGATCATCTGCCGATACATCTGGATTGTGATTTTGGTGTTGTGACGCCGAAATTGATGCCTGGGGGTGCTGGCCGCAATTTTGTCTTTTGGGGTGAAAGAACTAAGTCAGAAACGCAAAGATGTCATAATCTATGTACCAGTAAATTGCGAGACGTTGACTTCCCCCATGAGTTTGAAAAGTGCAGCGCTGGATCATGTGGATTGGCTGAGCATAGAGTTATTCTGGACAATTAGTACGCACAGATTGTAGAAATTCTATGTGCGGTGGTTAAGCAATGAAGAATGACATCTGGGGGGGGGGGGGGGGGAGGCGTGGTAAACGAGTGTGTGGGTGGAATGAGTATTTGAGCGACGCCCACCGCGAGGCCAGGTGTAACTTTCAGACCTGGATACCGAACAATCGTCCTTCGTCGGGCCCGGTTTATGATGAGAAGCGAAAAGTTTTTAAAAGTCGACTGAAATTTTGTCAAAACCATGCTGAGCAAATTGTAATGGATAGGCTAGCAGAGCAACGAGCTAGTAAAAATTTTGGTAAATTTTGGAAGTCCACCGGTAATTTGGATGCGAAACCTGGCTTCTCTGCGTGTGTGGAAGGGATAAGTGATAAGAGGGGTATTGCTAATGTGTTCAAGGCCTATTTCAAAGTTCAGTCCCCTCTCGGTCCCTCAGCAATGGTGAATGATTGTTAGCCCATCCGTCCGGGTGCGAATCTTCTGATACGTTTCTCAACCAAACAAGTATGTGCAATCATTAACATCTAACGAAACAAATCACCAGGACATGATGGACTCAGCATTGAGCACCTGAGGCATGCAGGTGTCTATTTGCCGCGAGTCTTGTCTATGTTTTTCACAATGTGTATTAGTCACGCGTACCTACTTGCTAATCTAATGAAGACCATCGTAGTTCCCATTGTGAAGAACAGGATAGGTGACATCTAAGACAGAGGTAACTATCGTCTCATTTCTCTTGCGACTATAATAGCCAAGGTGTTGGACGTATGCTTGATTCTTGCTTAAGTAAGTAAGGGGTGTTTTTAGGTGTAGAACTTTAAATTGTAATAAAACAACGATGGATTATTCGATTGATATGATTTTTTTTTATTCGAAAGTTAATCTTGTGGCATTACAATTTAAATATGATTTCTGGCATATGACTGCCACGGCTGGCTCGGATGTAGTCCAATCTAGACGTCCAATTTTGGATCACTTTTTCCAATATTTGTAGCCGTATATCGGCAATAACACGGCGAATGTTGTGTTCCAAATGGTCAAGCGTTTGTGGCTTATCCGCATAGACCAATGACTTTACATAGCCCCACAGAAAATAGTCTAGCGGTGTGAAATCACAAGATCTTGGAGGCCAATTCACAGGTCCAAAACGTTAAATTAGACGGTCACCAAACGTGTCTTTCAATAATTCAAATAAAATTGCACAATTTGCAAGCATTGTTCAGGCATGAGTCTATTCATGATGAATTGCCAAACCAAACTGAAAATAAATTACTTGACAGCTGTTAAATCGGTCACCATCTTGAAAAGTAATGCCAACTTAAAGTTCTATACCTCGAAAAAAAACACACGTTACATATATCTTCATGATGCAAAGTTCGGGTTTCGCCCCTGACTATCAACTGAAAGTGCAATTTTTTCTCAAGCATACCGTTCAATATTAGGATCGCGGTACGCCTGTTTTCTTGATCTCTCAAAGGCGTTCAATCTTGTCTCTTAAGAAGTGCTCTGGAGAAAGATGGGAGACAGGGGTATATTACCCGCGGAGATAGTGGGCTATTCCATTATTGGTATGGTAACCATTAACCAAGTCAATCGGGTGAAATGGGATGATACAGTCTCTGAACCGTATAGGTTGGAGTGCGGGGTGAGACAGGGTGGTCTGACGTCTCCCAGGCTCTTCAACCTCTACGTGGATGACCTGATAGGCGCACTCAGCAGCATGCGTGTCGGATGCAGTGTTAATTAACAATAATGGTTAGAATTAACCACATCAGCTATGCAGATGACATGGTGCTGCTGGGTCCGTCGGCAGGAGCAATCAGAGAGATGCTTAAGACCTACGCTGCTGTCTTTGAGGTCAATGGCAAACGCCGTGGAGAAGGACCCCAGTTGCTGATGAACGGGTCAACAATTAAAAGGTTGTCAAGTTTTAAATACCTAGGACATTTTCTTGCCACTGACCTCAGGGACGATGTAGACGTTAAGGGGGAGCGCAAAGCTCGAGCGGTCCGGAGTATGTTGTTGAGGCTGCCTCGTTGCTGAAGCGCGTCGGAAATGTTTGCGCAAGCACTCACCGACGGCTTCTACTTCGGCTCTCCGATTGTATAACAGTTTGTGCGGAGGTTGATTTTTTTACTAACACTAGGCAACAAGTTATTTTCTTGTATGTGCCAACACTATATGGATATTTGTGTCGGAAATAAAGATATTCTATTCTATATGACCCCAGCCTGTGTGGCAATAGCCTGTGCGGCACTAACCAGTACTAGCCTATGTGACCCCAGCCTGTGTGGTACTAACCTGTGTGATAATCTGGTAATTGTTTTGTGTTATCCGATAACTGTGATCGCTCTTTGTGATATTGTGGTATTTGATTAAAAAACGGTCAGAATGACCGAACGTGAAGTTGTTTATTTGAGTTCTTTTATGATTGTCCACAGATGATGACTGATGAGATAAACTCGGTATCACCTTTTATAACAAGCTTCCCTCTTCTTTGCTAGATTTACATTTTAATTCGTTTAAAGCTAAAGTAAAATCAAATCTTTGTTCGAAGGCATACTATTCAATCAACGACTACTTAAACGATAAGAATTGTTGGTCGCTGTGATTAACTCAAGACAACGTTTGTGTTCTTTCACCAGAATTAGCTTACCTACTGACAGGTTATATGAGTTACTCCATAGCATTGTTTATTTTATTTGACTATAAACCATTTTTTATTTTTATTTTTAATATTGATATTTCCATTTTTTTATGAAATTTAATTACTTACCTATTACTGTATAGAATCAAGTTCTTCCAACTTATCAGACAGCTGTGCTGCTGGGGAGTTTGTTGCGCCACTTCTTCTTCCCAGCTAAAGCACTAGGAAGTGTCGAAGGGTGGGCGTTTTTGGGGGACTGTCTTATGTAATTTTGACGTTCGAAAAGTGCTGACTCTCAGCCTAGTTTGAATAAATGACTTTTGATTTTGATTTTGATTTTGAACTGTTCACCCGAGATGTGTGAAGATGCAAAACGGCCGTATCGGCGCTACAGTGTATTTATTTCAACGTTTTCTGAAGTTTAACGCCCACTATGGATTCCCGTGCTGACGAGGTCACGAATCAGTAATCAGATTCAATAGCCCGGCCTCCCGATATCCCGTTATATAGATGTCAATATCAACTTTAATACATAGTAAAATAAAAAAACCTTTAATGGAAAAGTAGAATTTATTCAACGAAAAATGTACAAAACCGTATTCATTAATGCATGAATGCATTGCATTGATAAAAGTAGGACTTTTACAAAAAAGCGAACTGCAACAGTACAATTACGTAACTACTGATAAGTGTCATCAAACATATTGGTAGCATAGCGTCTACATCAAACAGGCCACACGCGGTCATCTTAGTGAACGTTCGATTTGTCTGCAGCACTTTCTTGCAAAGATGTAATTGATTCTCTGTAAGGATTATTGGTTATACTAGATTTATATTCTGTTTCAGTCGGTTAGATGAGAAGCCGACCCATTAAAGATGGGAACGGGTTTGGCAGATTACTTTAGTTGATAGTAAATTTTTCCTGTTTTGTTACCAATTTAACATTTAATAAATTGTTTGAATGTATGTAGAAATGAAATAAATACTTATAGGCACAATCTTGTATAATTCCATTGAACGAAACAGAAAGCAACACAGAAACCGTAAATGCAATAATACGTGTCAGAGCCATAATAAAAATATACATAGTATGAGTTTCAAGAAGCTCTCATAAAGTGGTTCCCATCTTGAGTCAAAGTTTTACCTCGCTATCGACAGCACCCTAAAAACCACACCCATGAAAACGACACCCATGATTAAAAGTTTGTAAAGCCAACCTCTTGGATTTTCTTTTGACCTCACCATTGACTTCAGCGTCTTCCGAAAACACGACAAACATGACGAAAAAAAACCAAATTGCAAATTTTTCCAGCTGGAAATTCGGATTTTCATTTAAGCTCAATATTGGTTTCAGCACCCTTAAATACCATGAAAACGACACACATCATGTTTTTTTATATCATTTCGGTCTCACTATCGGCTTTAGCACCCTCAAATTCCATCGAAACTATTTAACTCTCCCTTTGTCTCTGTCCATTATATTTTTTTAAAGTCGCATGGAGAAGGCCTAACGCTTTTTAGCTAAGCAACGCTGTTTCTGTTACCCACGTGACGATGTCTATGATTTTATTCGTACCGCAAGCTGCGTTTAAGAAATTCGTTTCAAAAATTCGCATGCAGTGGTACGCTTTTTCTTTACGTGACATTTTCAACCACTTATCTCCAATCGTAAACTGCGTTAAAAAACTTCAATTCAATAATTTTGGTAGGTACATACGTACCTTCTAAAACGATTGAATTAGACTATACTTATTTATTATCATATTGGTAAAACATTACTCATCGTTTCGTAAAATATTATAAAAAAATATTTAGAACTCTGCAGTAACGAGATATAGACAGAATGCTACACTGGGCGGTGTAGCATTCTTTCTATAACCCGCCCTCAAAAATATGCATATGCAGAAAATATGGTATTTAAAAAATTAAATTTAAAATTTAAAAAACCCCCGACCCAAACAAAAACTCAAAAAAGTTAAAAATAATATTTATAGGCCTTTTAATTTTAACGTAATATTTTGATCAGGGCATTGTCAAGTCGGGGGACGGCTAGGCCTCTGTTTGGCGTTTTCATTGACCGTCCCCCGACTTGACAATGCCCTGATCAAAATATTACGTTAAAATTAAAAGGCCTATAAATATTATTTTTAACTTTTTTGAGTTTTTGTTTGGGTCGGGGGTTTTATAAATTTTAAATTTAATTTTTATTTCTTGCTTTTTAAACTTATTGTCTCCCTTAAATCACCATTTATCTATAATCTATTCATTGAGACCTTTTCAATGAGCCCAAACACGATACTTCTGCTGTTTGTTGGTGAATAACTTGGGTTTCCTGGAAATTCCAGGTGTTGCTCCAGCATCAGTTCAAGGTTATTTTATTCGTCTAATATCATTGAAGTAATAGAATCCCAAATTTTGAGTTGATCAGAGGCTAAAATCCGTTTTTCAACCAGAAAAGAGCTGATAATCTTCAAACGGCTGAACCGATTTTGATGAAACATGTCTAAGAACACTCCCGACTAATACACCTTTCAAACAAAAAAAACTAAATCAAAATCGGTTCATCCGTTCGGGAGCTACGTTGCCTCAGACAGACACACACACACACACACACACACATACACACACAGACACGTCAAACTTATAACACCCCGTCGTTTTTGCGTCGGGGGTTAAAAATACAGGGTGTTTGGTACATCGTGTGCCAAATTGAAAGGGTCGACTGGGGGCGTCACCTGCTATCCTTTCAGACCCCTAAGCACTTATCTTGCCCTGTGGATTTTTTTCATCGAATTTTTATTGAAAAAATACCCAAATTTTACATTCAACTATAAAATAAAAATAAAGTCTAAATCGTAGACTCTAAATTTGTTTGTTGTTTAAAGATGTGTATTGTATTACAGTACTTTGAAATTCAAAATTAGTGACATTAGCCATTCAGTATTTTTTTTTAATTTACTCGCAAATTTTCGAACTTCAAATAAAGCTGTCTATGATACAGCTATTTACTTGCTTTAAAAGTACTGTAATACAATACACATCTAAATAAAATTAAAATTCAGAGTCTACGACTTACACTTTTTTTATTTTGTAGTTGAATGTAAAATTTGGGTATTTTTTAATAAAAAAATAAAAAGTCAATGAAAAAAAATCCACAGGGCATGAGAAGTGTTTTGGGGTCTGAAAGGATAGCAGGTAACCTCCTCAGTCGACCATTTCAATATGGCACACGATGCACCAAACACCCTGTATAATATAAAAATATAATCATCATCATACTGCTGTATTAATCCCAAATCCCAAAAACATATTTATTATAGCCCGCGATTTCAGCCAGGTAGAATTTCTCCTAAAGATTACCCCTTCCATAAAAAGTCCCTTATGATACAAAGTTTTGATCTTTACATGACAATTAACCGTCATGTTTTCCGCAGTGTTATGTCCGATTACATAACTTTTAAAATGTTTGTCATGATCGTTGTAAGTTTCTAACTCACTTGGATTGTCCGGATTTTTCATTAGCAGAATACACGACGTCTTAGCCTCCTCAACTGTCATGTAGAACTTCTCGCAACGGACGTTGTGTATAATCAACAGGGTCAAATTCTTTATAAGATAAACAGAGCTCACCATGCTGAGAGAAAACTGAAAATAAAATAAAGTAAGGCAAAGCGACATTTTATTAACGACTATTTTTTGCCTCCGAATTCTACCGCGTGAATATTGGACAATATCCCAAGGGACGTCCTAGCGGGATTAAAAATACTCGGTATTAATTCAGGTGACACGTGCTATATGTGTGCTAAATTTCATATAAATCCGTTCAGGCGTTTTTCCAATCCAACAAAATATACGAACAAATAATTTAAAATTTTGTTTTCAGCATTATGCTTGTTTCCACACAGAAAACCAGTACAAGTATTTTTCTGCATAAGGCGGGTAAGGATCACAGTGACACCCATGAGCTTACTCAACATCATGGGCCAATGGGTCGAGAGAATAATACTCAACCTCATCAAGACAGAGTTAAGCGGCTTAATACCCAGCCACCAGCATGTTCACGAGAAACAGAGGCACCACCACCCAAATCCTTCGTACAGGCAAATACATCGCCGACGCGCTAGATAAGGGCCATAGCGTCGCCATGATATCGACTGATTTCAGTAAAGCTTTCGATTCAATCAATCATAAAGGGCTCTGTCGAAAACTGATCGATGCTGGAGCACGCAACAACATCTTAAAGATGATCAAGAACTACCTGAGTAACAAGACAATAAGAGGTAGCTTCAGAACCACTTTGGGAACGGCCTGTGCCACACGGGGTGCCCCAGGGATCGATACTCAGTCCGGTGATCTTCATCCTCTATGTGGCTAACCTACCAAATGAAAGAATAGCAGGTCAGATGCTGTCACAGTACGCCGACGACCTGTATATACTCAACGCAGCTGAAAGCCCGGACCACGCTACGCGCCGAGCAGTTTGGGCCACCATCGACATAATTGATTACCACAAAAAATGGGGCCTCAAATGCAATGTCGATAAGACAGAATGCATAATGTTCTCGCACAAGAGACCATGACTCAACAATTTGAACACAGGGTATCGCAATTATGTTCAATTACGTGGCGAACACATTGCATTCAAACCGGAAATAAAATACCTCGGATTCTGGCTGGACAAAAGACTTTCGATGAATAAGCATGCCAAGGAAAATATTGAAAAGGCCAAGAGAGTCAGAGGAGCGCTGCATCCGATCATCGGCTACCACTCCAAGCTTGGTGTAGACGTTAAGCTACTTGTCATTCAAGCATGCTTACTACCAGTGATAGAGTACGGAGTAACATAACTGCTGCCGAGGTACAGCAAAACAAATCTGCTCAAGCTTGTGAGGCAGTATAAAATGGCATTGAAGAGCGCCGCACGGTTACCCAGACGCACTGACACCTATCTGCTCTGGGAGATCTTGCAACAAGACCCGTGGCACATTCATGCGCATGATCTCCACGGCGCGGGCGACATGATAGAACGTGCCAAATCTTTGTCGATCGAGGGGCTACAAGAAAAAGGCCCGGCGTATACGCGCTATGACAACACAACCCCTTTCTCTTCGCAACTAGAGTACATAAATAACAAAAATAGGGAAAGCCGCTCTTCAAACGACTGACCAACTTCCGACAGCGTAGGCTCTGACTGTGGAGTCACTTAATAAAGTAATAAGCGGCTTGCCGCTGGGGCTAACTACTGCTTTATCATTAATCCTCACGTTAAATTAAATAATCACTGGTAATAGAGGAAACGACCAGGATATGTTTCAAAAGCTCCTACTCTACGGACAAAATGAAACACGCAATTGTAAAATGAGATTTTTAAGTGACATGTAAATAAAACTAGAGAAATAAATTAATTCTAATTCTTGTTTCCACACCTACCTTGTTTCCTTACCTTCTCACAAAAATATTAAATTTACAGTGTTGACGTTGTTACTTATTTTCGTTATTTTTTTTTTGTTACAACAGTCATATAATTAAAAACGTATGGGACTGACATAATCTACCAGTAGCATGAATAGCAATCTAGTTGAAAGTCTGCTTTGAATGCGTTAACCACTTGCCTTCAGGAATTACATACAAAACAGAATAAACAAAAAGCAATGGACAAATTTTTACCACTGTTAATGGATCCATTTGCAATTTAAACATTTGTAAACTGGTCTCACAGTAACTCAAAGTACGATAAAATGTATCAACAGTGTAATATAACACCTGCAACAGAAAAAGTTAAATTGGGTTTATTAGGAAATTTAGTAAAAATACATACTATTCTAAATAATATCGTGTTCCTAAATATACATGGACATCAACGACGAAAAATAATACTAATACCATACCTGAAATCACCTCTCCTAGTCTCCATTCTCGAATTTGTATTACAACCTTCAAGATTATCAAGACAAACTGTCGAGTTTCACAGGCTCACTGGTAAATTATAATTTGTGACCTATCTATACGTAAAATTATAAGCTACTCTCATGTAGTCTATACTTGTATTAACCTGTAAGCTCTGCACACTGGACGATAACCTATTTAACCCGGCGAGGATGTGGAGGGGTCATTCTGACCCTGTCAATTTTTAATCGTGTGTAGTTTTTTATTCTGCGATTGAAGAGTTTTGAACGTCACAATAGCTGTTGCTAAGGAACCGGCGCACGCGCCCCGCGCCCCTGTTACGGCCTGGCCACGGGGATCGGCGGTGCGTACGGCGGTGCGGCAAGCGGGGCGACAATTCGCGCGGCATCGTTTGCAGGCCACGGGGAGTCACGTTCGCCGCCGCGACCAGTAAGGAAGTCCGAGAGCGAAATGTTTTTATCAAAGTTATCTCGATATTACTTAGAAAGTAATAGTTTTTTGGTTCAAGATATAATATTTTGAAGAGATTGTGGAGTATAAAGTTGAATAGGAATTGAGGTATAGATGGAGAATTCCACAAGAAGTACGAGAAAATCTGGAAATTTCATTTTAATTTCTTCCCACAATCACTTCACTATATGTTTATATATATGCTGTGGGTGGCCAGACTTCCAAATAGGTGGCTTTGCTAGTATTTCAGCTATAAAAGTCTCGGTGTTCATTATTCGCGGCGAAAACAACTAAACTCGTTTGATCGCTGCCCTAGTCGCCGCGACTGCCGCTTGACGCCGTGGCTCGCGCCGTACTGATTCATGTATTTGTTTCACTCGCCGGCCGCGCCGCCGGCCGCCCGTGCCATTCGCTTGGTACATTCCGCCGGTCGCCCCGCCGGTCGCCGCCCCGCGTGGCTTGATTAGTACATTTCTATGCGTTTGTTTCAGTCGCTAGACGCCTCGGCGGTCGCACCGCGCGAATTTTCGCTATGGCGGGTGTCCCGTGGCCAGGCCGTTAAGTTGGCAGCCGCCTGCGACGGGAGCAATACGTGCGTGCAGTCAGAAAGGGTAAATATGACCCCGCGACAACCGCGATGTAACATTTTTATGTAAGGTTTCAATTTTATTTTTTACTCAATATTATGATAATTTTCGGTTTTTCGTTTACAATGAATAGCCAGGAGCATGTTAATGCAGTCTGACAGTGAAGACGACTTGTTATCCGACGGTAGCGAAAAGGAAGATCATATGAGTACGCGCAGTCAAGATAGTGATACTGAGCAAAATGCAAGCAGTGATGGCGAGGATAACGTACCACTATCTGACTATATCTGATCTATAAGACTGTACGTGCAACTAATTGATCTCTACGGATGTACCAAATTAAAAGTTAATCGTCTAAGAAGTTAGATATTTTTTGTTGTTTCTAGTGTAAGTTTAGAAAGTTTATGCAAAAGTTGATTATTTTGTAGTACTTTTCTAAAAGTGATTTAATTATAATATTTTGTACTCTTATCTGCGTTTTATTTCGATAAAACCGTAAAAATAACATGTAATATAAATAATATTGATTAATATTTGGTACATTAATATAAATTTAGGTATTTTAAACCCAATTATATACAGGGTCAATAAGACCCTCCACAACCTCCACGTTACTATTTTCACCACATCCTCGCCGGGTTAAATAATCTATTTTAATTCATGATTCAATCAACTTGACCTATCGCAGTCCACTGCTGGACCTAAGCCTCTCCCAGGTTGCGCCGCAATACTCTATCCTCCGCCTTCCGCATCCAGTCTGTCCCAGCCACCTTTTTAATGTCCTCGGTTCATCTAGCTGGAGGGCGTCCCACAATACACTATCTCATAATTACTCAATTAAAATACTTACATGTATTTGATGAAGCTTCTTATACAAATTGTAGGTTTTGAAAATATTTAAATAAATCTGGAACAATTTCGTACAGTCCGTTTTATTCCCCTGGTAACCATTCAATATCAGTATACTTTTGATCCATTCATCCAAATACTTTGTCAACAATACCAAAACTCGAATAGCATAAACTATGTTAATATCAAATAAAATATACGAAACTCCGAATATTACATCTTTTGGATCCAATTGATTGCAAAATGTATAAAAGAAAATGAATATGAAAATATTGATACACAAAGCAGTTAAAACAAAGATCCAATTCCAAATAACAAAGCTCCTAATACTCTTACTAAAATTGATGTTCTTATTTATTATTTGGATGAACACAATGAGTTTGAAATTAATATAACAGTAAACGATTTCAAGAAGAAACATCAAAACAAAACCAATTAAAGTAAAAACACAATAGCAAAAACATAACCAGAAATAACTTTTAGAAACCTCGTTACTCTGGTAAGAATTTAACATACATAACAAACGATATGCATAACAAATAAGAAAACTCGAAATAAAAAACCACATCGCAAAACGCCTTTTTCCGATTGGAGAAACATAGTTATCATGAATTTCATATTTTGAACAAAAAAAGAATTTTAGTGTTAAGTTAAGAGGATAAAATATTTCCTGAACTTCTTTTTCAAGTTCATAACTTTGAATTTTTTTGACTTGATCCGTGGATGTCACTGAAATAATATGATGATGCAGAGACATAGCCGTTAATCACTGCAACTGCTTGTCTTTAAATGCTCATAGTACCCCTAACACAAAGCATTTATTTTATCAAAACCGTGAAGATATTTTTGACCTCGGTCGGTCAGTTGGACTGTTGATGCTAGTTATAACAACGAATACAATGGTTCCTAATTCATTAAAATGTCAACAAAATCGACTACGTCAAGATATTGATATAATTAATAAGTTGTCAACAGTGATGACTATTGTTTTCCAATTTTGTTAAAAGCTCCGGATGAAATTTTGGGGATGCTGACGGGTGAGTGAGTAACGGATTAAAATTATTTAATCATCATCATTCTCCTGCCCTTATTCTAATTTACTTGGAGTCGGCGAATTATGTCTTTTTCGTCTATTAGTCATTATGTAGGTAGTCTCACCCTTTCTAACCATGTCATCATTCAATACTCAATACTTTATAGCATTCCACAATTTATATTCTTAGGTGGTAAACATTGGCTTTATGACACAATCGTGGACCCTGCTGGGCACAGCAAAAGAAATTTAGAAGGTAGGGATGAGGACCTATAGTTTATATTTTTTTTCATTTTTGGGTATTTTAGATTAGTTTTAGGGATTTATCATATAAATATTCTTGCGGACCCCTTGGTCACCCTGCGACGGGTTAGCACAGTGGCCCCGCCGCCTACCACTTGTCGGCCGCAGGGGATAGGGAGAGTGGCCAACGCTATATCGACACTTCTCTTCCCCTGCGACCCGATCGCGTCCGCCATCAAACGGTGGCGGCCCCGTCCAGGCCACGGAAAGGAAGAGCGCTACTCAAAAGTATCGGCACTCCTCCGCCGCAGCATGTAACCCTTAGCCGCGATACCTCGGCTACTGAGCCCCCACGCAACGACAATGCAGGAACCCACTCATAATGTATTTTTGGGCAGGATGTTGTAAGTTTAGTCGCGTTTTGTATAGGAGTGTGTATCTTGTTTCTATGTTTTCTAGTTTTATCTTGGTGTTTATGAGCGAATTTGCATATTTCAATATGTACAAGGCAGAGTTAGGATATTTAGGGTTTATAAAATGGGGTTTACAGCAACCTATTTGTTGTATTTTTACTAAGATACGGACAAATTTCTTTTGTAATGTAAACAAGCATTCACGCAGTTATAGTATTCGTTTATTACTGATACTGTACTTACGCTTCTTTTTCATTCATCCACATCTTCTTTTTAGTGAGTTTTTTAGTATGCTTTTACGACTTTCTTACATTATTAGGTATATTGCGCACTTTGTTTTCTGTATTAGTACTCTGCGAATCGGTCTTAAACGATTCGTCTATATGAATTACCTGCTTTTACATTACAATTTTCCATCTTTTTACATATTATTGTTATGACATTTAAGTCAAACGTGTCAAACTGATGTCTAATTATTCTTTTAATTGTCTATGCAGTCTATTCAAGGAAGGTTGCATTAGGATTGTATTTAGTAAAAATAATTTTATTTCGTTTTGGATCTAAATTTGGTTTTTTCTACCTAATTACGTTGTCTATTAAATTACGGAATTCTAAATTATAATTTTAAGATTCTTAAACGCACTCTCGGTTTTTATCAAGGAGATTTGATGTCTTGGGCGACTAGACCGGCAGGCGAAATGATCTATGGCTGCGAGAAAAAATAAAAGGGAAGGCATTTTAAAAAAAGGGATGGAGGTGACAAGCTCAAGGAAAAATAATAAATTCGGGGGCTAAAAAAATGGGATTGAGAGTGTTGGACTAAAGAAAAATAGATTCTATCACCAAGAAGAACACGCTGTTTCCATAATTACATCAATGATACGCAACTGCCAAGACAGCTAAAAAGACAACGGCTATTAGCGAAGTTCTCTTAAAATGACCTTGAATAGGTGCCCTGCTCCTGGTTTGGCATTTTAAATGGATCGCACTATTTGTAAACTTAAACCGCATACCTGGCCTAACGCCATTATTTAAATATAACGCACTATTGGACACCAGAACTGCCGACATCAAAAAACATCACTAAAATACACAAAGTGGATTAAATTCGTAATATCGAAGCCAACACAACAACTACCTAAACACAATTCCCGAAGATAAGCGGAACGTAACATACGATTAAAATTCAGCCAAATTGAGAACCTCCTGACTTCCTTCTTTATAAGTCAAAAGATTTTTAGTGGAGTCAGTTGTTTTTGAACGGTTTCTTTTCCACTTTCTGCTCCAACATATGTAATGCAGCTGGCAGGCTCTTGAACTTATCCTGTAGCTCATAGCTGTTTATCTCTGTTCCAATGGTTGCTAAGAAACACTGGCTGAACTGTGCAGCTTACGAGTTGACTGCTTGTCAAATGTTCATATTCGATAAACCTCAGGAGTTCAATAATCTAGCATTAGAGTATTTCTGTGTCTGACGCTTCAGTTTGCCATCATAATTATCATGAATAACATCCTTATATAATAAAAAAAATCCCTTCATTGTTAAAGTAGAATTTATTCAACTGTAAATGTATAAACGTTTGTGAAACAATGGGAGACAAAGTTAAATTGGAAAGTAAATATCTAAAATGGAACAATCTTTCAAGTGTTGTGCAAAGCAATGTTCAATATAAATGCATGAATTAAAGTTTACAAAAAAGCAAACTGCAACAGTACAATAACGTAAGTACTGATAAGTACCATCAAACCTATAGGTAGCATAGCGTCTACATCGAACAGGCCACACGCGGTCATCTTAGTGAACGTTCGATTTATCTGCAGCACTTTCTTGCAAAGATGTTTTTGATTATCTGTAAGGATAAATGGTTAAACTAGATTTCGTGATATTCTGTCACACTCACGTAACCGATCCCTTTAAAAATGGGAAAAGGCTGGGCAGATGACTGTTATGGGTATTAATGTTTTCGTTTTAAAACCAATTTAACATTTAAATTATTTAAATGTACTTTTTCCATTTCATTTTGAATTTTTTCAATTATAATAGATGGAGACAAAAAAAATGAGAAACTGTAAATTCAATACGCGTTTTGAATACAGAGCGATATTTATGAGTTATTAGAAGGTCTCATAAAGTTGTTGCCATCTCGGACTTAAATCTTAACCTTGCAATCGACTTCAGTAACCTAAAAACCATGAAAACGACACCTATGATAAAAGTTAGCCGTCATCTTGGATATCTGTTTTGACGTAACTATCGGCTTTGGCATCCTCTGAAACCATGCACACGACATACATGACGATTTTTTTAATGTTCGCAGCCACCACAATGGATTTTCATTTTAATCTCACTATCGGCTTCAGCATCCTCGAAACCCAATAAAACGACAGCCATGGCGTTAAGTTAGAAAATTGTCACAGGCGCCATTTTGGACTATTATTTCGACTTCACTGTCGAATTCACCACCCTCGGAAACCATGAAATCGACACCAATGAACCAACATTTTTAAATTTTCGCAGTCGGCATCTTATATTTTCATTTAGACCTCATTTTTAGCTTCAAACTAATATCAGCAACTATCTATTAGCAGCTACTATTTTGCTCTCCTACTTTGTCTTTCTATAATCTATATTAATATTATAAAGCAGAAGAGTTTGTTTGTTTGTTTGTTGGTTGAACGCGCTAATATCAGGAACAACTGGTCCGATTTGACAAATTCTTTCATGGTTAGATAGCCCATTTATCGAGGAAGGCTGTATACCATCACGCTAGAGCCCTAAGTGGTCGAGCAAAAAGAAAAAGGTCACGAATACGAAGTACTCGCACGGCCAGGCGATTCGATGCAACGGGGTGAGTCGGGGAAGCAAGAAATTTGACGCCGACGAAGTTGCGAGCAGAAGCTACTGTAATATAATTCAAAGTCGCATAATGCTTTCTCGTACCGATATGCTTTTTCTGTTACGTGACGATTTCTACAATTTTACTCCTACCTCAAGCTGCGTTAAAGAACTCCGCTCCAACAAGTCGCAAGGAAGGGGCATGATGCTTTTTCGTAACTTGACAATTTCTACCAGTTTACTCCTAAACTGTGTTAAACAACTTCGTCGTTTCAATAACGTTTGAAAAAATCTTTGACTATACATAATTATTAATCATGCTAGTAAAACTTGACTCCCGGTATAATATATCATCATTCTCCTTATTCATCCCAAATCCATCCTTATCCATCCACTTTTGTCCCAAATCCCAAGAAAAATATAATACTAGCTTCTACCAGCGATTTTGATCACGTGGAATTTCTCTTTTGACATAAAATATATCAAGTAACGTCTGATTCCATAACTTTGAAAATGTTCGTCATAAAAAATCTTTAACAACATTGCTATAAGTTTCTAACTCACTTGGACAGTCCATATTTTTCAGTAGAAGAATACACGACGTCTCAGCCTCTTCAACTTTCATGTAGAACTTCTCGCAACAAACATTGTGTATTATCAATATGATCAAATTTTTTATAAGATAAACAGAGGTCACCACGCTGACAGTAAACTGAAAAATGAATTATACTGAGGCACTAGACAAAGCAACAATTTCTTGGAGACCAGCTTGTACCTGTGACTTTACCCGCATGTCTATCGGACAGTTTCCTACGGGAACGTACTACCGGGATTAAAAGTACTCTGTATAAATCTCTTGTGTTCCAAATGTTACCCATTTATGGAACATACATCCAGAAGAAGAGACGTACAAACAAAAGTTTTAAAACTATGTTTTCGGCTTATAATTTATTATTATGTATAATAATAGATGATCGATAAATCAAAAACGTATGGGACTGGTATAATTTACCGAATGCATATATGTCAATTTTGTTTAGAGTCTACTTTGAACGCGATGCGCTCTGGAATCGAAAAAAAAACACAAACAAAAAAGCAAATTTAACATTTTTACCCAAATTAAGGGATCCAACTTCACTTTAAGCATTTGTAAACTGGTCTCACAGTAACTCAAAGTACGATAAAATGTATCAACAGTGTAATATAAAACCTGTAAATGGAAAAATTTCATTGGTTTCATTACGATATTTACGCACATACTCTTTTAGAATAATGTCGTGTTCCTAAATAAACACGGCAGTTAATGCACACCACGCCACATCTGAAATCACCTCTCTTGTCTCCATTCCAGAATTTGTACCCAGTCGGGGTACAAATTCAAGAATTTCAAGACTAACTGGCTTTGAAACCTCTTTGTAAGTAACAAAGCTACTCATCCAAGCTACTGTCAACCTGCTAAGCAGACAATACATTTTTTTACTTTTTTATTTCATGGTTTCTAAATACTTACTAGCATTTGATGAAGCTTCTTATACAAATTGTACGTTTTGAAAATATTAGAATAGGTCTGCAATAACTTTGTACTGTCTGTTTTATTCCCTTGATTATCATTAAGTATCAGGATACTTTTGATCCATTCACCTAAATACTTCGTTAACAATATCAAAACACGAATAGCATAAACCATGTTGATATCAAATAAAATATACGAAACTCCGAATATTAAATCTATTGGATCCAATTGATTGCTAAATGCATACAATAATGTGTACGTTAAAACGTTGATGCTCAAAGCAGTTAAAACAGAGATCCAATTCCAAATAACGAAGCTCCTGACGCTCTTACTAAAATCGATGTTCTTATGTATTATTTGGATTAATACAATTAGTTTGAAGTTAATATAACTGTAAACGAGTTCAAGAAGAAACATTATAACAAAACCAATAAAAGTAAAAGAAAAATAACAAAAACATAACCAGAAATAACTTTTAGAACCCTCGTTATTCTGGTGCGAATTGAAGGTATATAACAAACGATATGCATAACAAGTAAGAAAACACAAAATAAAAAACCACATCACATTACGCTTTTTTCCAATTGGAGATACAAAATTGTTATGAATTTCATATTTTGTACAAAAAAAAAAACTTAGTGTTAAGTTAAGAGGATATAATATATCCTGAACTTCTTTTTCTAGTTCATAACTCTGTAATTTTTTGACTTGGTCCGTGGGGGTGACTGAAATAATATGATGATTCAGAGACATATCTGTTAATTACTGCAACTGATTGTCTTTCAAGGCTCATTAAACACAAACTCCAAGCATTGAATTTAATAAAATCTTTTGTAGATATTTTTGAAGTGTTAAGGAGTCGGTCAGTATGACTACAGTATACTAGTTATAACAACGAAGTTGATAGTTTCGTAATCATGAAAACGTTCAATAAACAAAATCGACTTCGTCAAGATATTAATATTAGTAATAACTTTGTCAACATTGCTGACACTATAGCTTTCCAATGTTGTTGGAAGCTTTAGATTCGATTTTCGGACAACTTAAATATGAGTGGGTAAGTAATTGGAGGTTACTTTAAAACTATTAAGTCATCATCATTCTCGTGTCCTTATCCCAATTTATTTGTGGTCAGCGCAACATTTGTCTTTTTCTTCCACACCTCTCTATTAGTCGTCGTGTTGGTAGTCACACCATATCATTATTCACACAGTCTATACATTGTTTTATTGGCCCCCCCTACTCCTATAACCGCATACTCTTATAGTAACATTCATAATCAAATTTTTTCTCACGACGTTTTCCCTATCCCTCCGTAAATTATTATATATACTATGTAATGTCTGGGGTTCCAAGTAAACTGAATATACATAGAAAGAACAACATGGGCAGTATCAACAAATTTACTTAAGGAATTTCAAGTTTATAACAAGAGTCATTGCAATCTAAATACTACAACCTTAATTACCAAACAACGAAAAATAAATGAAAGTAAATGACATAAACATAAAACAAATTATAAAAGAAAAAACAAAATAAAAGTAAAACAATCTAAAATCTGTAATCTATTGTTCTCTAATGATAAAGAGGAAAGATTTGATTGTTTGTTTGCATTGAATAGGCTCCGAAACTACTGAACAGATTTGAAAAATTCTTTCACTGTTGAGAAGCTACACTATCGCCGGGTGACATAGGCTATATTTCATCCCCGTATTCCCACGGGAACGGGAACTATGCGGGTGAAACCGTGGAGCGCTGCTAGTATGAAATAAAGAAATTATTAATGACAATAATGTGAACGAATTGTGTCTTTTATTATTTCTTAATAAATTGTTTGGCATCTATTAATTTTATGCGGAGTAAGTCAAAATTAGCTAAGTTAGTGGAACTATTTATTTGTGGCTTTTGGTTTTCCGATCATGGACTGAATATATATGGAAGGGAAAAGCGCTGCTCAAAAGCACCGGCACTCCTCCTCTGCCGCAGCCCGTAACCCACAGCCGCGATGCCTCCCATTCGACATCGAGGCCCACCTCAGTTGCGGTGCACCTCACCGCAATCTACTTTTTGGCCGCTACGTCATCGGCTTGAAGGCAAAAGCCCTGACGAGCGGCCCCACCTTTGGGTTCCTCCTCGCTTTACCGTGGCTGGGAGACCACGGCTACTAAGCCCCCCGCAACGACAATGCGGAAACCCACTCCGGGGGATCCACTTAACGCTAAGATTCTTTTTTTGTTCAAAATATGAAACAATAATGTTTCTCCAATCGGAAAACAGTGTATTGCGATGTGGTTTATTATTGTGGGTTTTCTTACTTGTTCTGCATATCGTTTGTTATATATGTTCAATTTTTACCTGACTCAGGAAGGTTTTAAAACTTTTTTCTGGTTATATTTTTGCTATTGTATTTTTACTTATATTGGGTTTGTTATAACGTATCTTCTTAAAATCGTTAACTGTTATAAAAAATTCAAGCTCGTAGTTTTGATCCAAATAATACATGAGAACATCGATTTTAGTAAGAGAGGCCTCCTTGCCTCACCGTGGCCTTGACCGCTACCGTAGCCAAGGGTAGGTGGGCCGCTGGACTGCTTGTAACTTAAATTAGACCAGTGTAATACCGTGTGGTGTCGGACTAAAAGAATAGCACCACCCCCTTCCTTTCCGTGGGTGTCACAGGAGGCGACAAATAAACTATTAGAGAAAGGGCAGCAGCGTTCTCCATACATTTTTTTAACCGAATGCGTTTAGATATTGATCTTACTAATAATGTCGTATACATTGATGATACCATTGTTTTCCAATTTTGTTAAAAGCTCTAGAAGTCTAAATTCTTTTTTTGGCATGCTGCAATATGCGTGACTAAATCATTATTGGTTACCTTATGATTATCATTGGGAAATAGTTTTTGATTATTTTGAAATTTGTGTGTTCTATAAGTATACTTCTATCCAACCCTTCGGAGAAAATAGGCATGATGTTTTATTATGTTATTAAATAAAACAATTCTATTAGAAATGACAAAAATGCTTTGATCACAATATTACCTACAACTTCTTATGAAACTAAAAGGGCCAATACATTTATCTCTTTTACTTTATAGAGATTTTGTTGTATTGGGTTTTTATTTTATTGTATTGTAACAAATTTAATGTTTCTCTTGAAAAACATTATTTATGGATAATATTCTTATTATGGAATAACCCGAAGAACCGAAGATAATAATTTCCAAGAATTCCTTAACTTCGGTGCCCATTTGTCTATTTAGTTCAGTAACTCCGAACTTACTAACAATTGGCGAAAGTCGTGTTAGTAGCAAAGGTTCCTCTTGAAAAGTTATTGCCATTAAAGTTATTTCTATGGCTATTAGGCTATAGAGCAGGAACCTATAGTTGGGGGCACCTTTATATTGTGAGTGCTCATTTGATCTTTCTTTAAATAATTTGTTGTAACAAATTTAATGTTTCTCTTGAAAAATACTATTTATGGATAATATTCTTATTATGGAATAACCCGAAGAACCGAAGATAATAATTTACAAGAATTCCTTAACTTCGGTGCCCATTTGTCTATTTAGTTCAGTAACTCCGAACTTACTAACAATTGGCGAAAGTCATGTTAGTAGCAAAGGTTCCTCTTGAAAAGTTATTTCCATTAAAGTTATTTCTATGGCTATTAGGCTATAGAGCAGGAACCTATAGTTGGGGGCACCTTTATATTGTGAGTGCTCATTTGATCTTTCTTTAAATAATTTGTTGAGAGAGGAAGATGTGATGAAATTCATAATGTTGGTATATGGATAATGTTGGGGGTAGCATAAAAATAAACAGAAAGATATGTCATTACTGGAGCAGGTTGTTTGATTCACGTTCCGCATAAGCTAATCTTACCAGTGCTGCAAAAAGTATGGCTTAGTAATACTAATGAGGAAACAATATTCATTGGACTTCCTTTTCTTGAAGATTACTATTAATAACTTGGTATTTGAAACATACACTACTTCTCCGAGTACTTGTATTTTTATATCTGGTTTTTCTTGATAATTTTATGACGTTGTACTGGTTATGATCATGAAGACTATGATTACACTACTCCGTAAAATATAGGCTAAACAATGTAGTAAATTGATGACAACGTAAAATTCGATAGGTATGGGTCTAAAATAATAGTCAAAGCAGATACGTACATTCCGTTTCACGACTGTTAAAATAAAGCATACAGGGGTATTAGAAAAACACTAACACTCACTTAAGAGGTCATTGTACTCATCATTATGAACAACTTTTACTATGGGACCAAACCGAAAATGGCGAAAAAAATAATTGTTTTTTTTACAAAGAGTACAATGACCTCTTATGAGGTTGTTGGTATATTTCCAATAACCCTTTATATATTTTAGGAACATGAAGCAACTTTGGTACTATTTTAATTTAAACAGTTGACTGAGCGATGACCGTGTGAAGGCTGCAAAAGCCGCAAGGGCCGATGCCTGCTAGGGGTCCGGGTTGTTCGGAAAAGATACCGTGGCCCCTTGCACACAGCAGCCATGGAGATAGCCCTTCAATTAACTTCCCTGGACCTGTACATACAGCATGAGGCCACACTAGCTGCTATCAGGCTAATGCATCTGGGCATATGGGGCAAGAATTTAACCAGCCCACACGCTAACATCCTGGACCGGGCGATTGACTCCCAGCCACTCATCGCTGCTCCGTGTGATAGAACACCAAACCAACCTATGTTCAACAAAAACTATACTATACAAACAGTAGAGGAAGAAAGGGATCAGTCGGGAGCCAATGAAGTGCGCATCTACACAGATGGCTCAAAAACACAAAACGGTTCAGGTGCTGGCGCACACTCCCTTGACCTCAACATCAACTTTCACATACCGCTAGGCACACACAGTTCAATCTTTCAGTGTGAATGTGTTGCCTTAACACAAGCCGCTACAGCAGTAAAGCGTTTAGGCATCCGGAACTACGGCATTAAATTCATATCCGACAGCCTATCTGTGCTCAAAGCTTTAGAAAACAAACAAACTAACAACAAACTAATTTTTGAGTGCCATCTTGCCCTGGAGAGTTTATCGACGTCCAATCGTATTGCACTCCAGTGGATCAAAGGGCACAGTGGATCTTTAGGCAATGATGCCGCAGATGAACTTGCGAAGAGAGGCTCTGATATGAAAGTGCTAGGCCCGTACCCACTTCTCCCCCTGCCTTTCTCACAATTTCGTGCGTGGATTCGCCAAAGGTCGACCGAACTCCATAACAACAGATAGTCACGGGCAACAGACTGTAGACAGTCAAAATTGGCTTTACCTTCTGTACACCCGCGATTAACCAAAAAACTTCTCAGCCTGAGCATAAATAACCTTAGAATAATAATAGGAACAATTACGGGCCATAACACCCTTAACAAACACCTTTTTAACATAGGCGCCACAGACAGCCCGCTTTGCAGGGGCTTCCTTGACGCCGAGGAATCAGCCGCCCACGTCATCCTGGAATGCGAGGCCGTGGCTTCTCAACGCGTAGAAATCCTCGGAACAGTGAGGTCGCTCCGCGAAGCCTGTGAAGCTCCCAGGAAGCTTCTGTGCTTTTGGGCGGAGCTAGGCTGGCTCTGCTAGCCAGCATCCCCACGCACAACGGACCGAATGGGAGTCTACGTGCGGAAAAGGGAGTCCCATCATCATCATCATCATCACCCTTGCACACAGGCAACTGAAGGACCACGGTTGGGTTTCCGTCAGTAAAGCCTGACACGCTCTCCCGCTCCGTCAGAGTGGGAGAAGTTATTTGATAATTTCCCAATCTCAAAAAAAATAAAATAATGGGCCGTGGTAATTCGCTCGCTATATACGATAGCACAGGACCGCTCGAGTCATTTTGGGGAGACCTATGTCCAGCAGCCATCTTTCGGTTTGAATGATAATTTTGATAATGGTGATACTGACTGGCACGGTACGTGAACCAATTGAAACAATAGTGCTTCTAATTACTATTTATTGTTCATTTAATTTCACAAGTTCTTTCAGTTTTCTTAGCCATGACAAGATAGCAAACTGAATTATTACAAACAAGTACTCGACTATCAGACTATTAAACACATGAGGTAGACGTCCATCGATCGTGAATATTCGACAGGCAGTCATCTTGTGGAAGGCTGCATGGTTCAACCGCTGGACGTTCTTACAAAGCCTCTTAGCTTCCACTGGAACAGAGACAAAAAAACTGTGAGCCATAGGATAGGTTCAGGAACCTGCCAGCGCAACCTGTCCTGTACCCAGTTGCAGCAAAAAGTGGAAAAAACATACTGAATGCACCAAAAATTTATTGAAAATGCCACAATCATCATTATTTTGCCCGTATCCCAATTTGGAACAAAGCTTAAAAAAAGGGAGTTTGTATGTATGTCTTATGTTCGCGATTTTCTGAAAACTAAAAATATGTATAAAAATATCAAAAACCCAATCCAAATCAGAATTTGGATGGGGTTTTCGTTATTTATATGCTTATTTTTCAGGGAAGGTAAGGTTAAACATATGATATACTAGCTTAGATAAAAGTATCCTGTGTATTAATTCAGGTTATAATCTCTGTGCCAAATGTTATCCAAATCCGTTCAGCCGTTTTTGCGTGATTGAGTAACAAACATCTTCACATACTTTCACATTTATAATATTAGTAGGATTAGGATTTGATGAAGATCTTCAGAGATAGGCAATGTAATACCATTGGTAACAACTAAAAAGTGAAAAAATAAAAACTTTTACAAGAAAAAACAATCCACTTCCAAACACACACTACAAAATGAATGCTTTTATTTCAGACGTAGATGGCAATATCTAATATACAAAACCAAAGACACCTACTTCCAAAATTGTAGTTGTTTTGCACTTTGTAGTGTGTTTTTGGAAGTCAGTCGTATTTTTTTCTTCTATTCTTTATTTATTTAGTCTTCAACTACTCTTTAGCCATTCAAATTCATATCCAAATATTTCCTCACATAAATAATATAATAATAATAAAAATGTTTATTTGTACTAATAGAAAAATATACTCGTTCATAAGTACACAAGGATTTAGGAAACATTGTACAATAGGGTCACATGAAAGGGCGAACTGGTGACTCCTAAACTAGGCGGAAGCCTGTGTTTTAGGAGTAAATTTTTCATAATCCTCCGCATCACATGCCATACCTACCATGACTTTATTTACTTTCTCAATCCATTCGCAAAATACCTCACATCCCATTGACATTCTCATATCAGGTGCATGCAACTACCTTGAAATCTCAATACAAAGAATCTAATCATTAATCATCAATCCCTGGTAAACGGTCACTTTTACCAATAGATGGCATAAAAAGACGAATGCTTAAAAAAAACGATCTAAGTAAAGTAACTGTCTTGTCTTACCAGTACTTTGCAGACTCCTCAGCAATCTACTACAGGTAGCGTCGACTTCAGATAAACACATATACAATTTCTCACAGTGGAAACTGAATATACTGACGAAACTAATATTCTTCATCATCCAAAGAATCGTGACCATTTTAAAAGTTTCGATGTCTGTCTGCAAAACAAAGTTAAAGGAGTAAAGCAACAAGTACTTTAGGTAAGTGACTAGAAACACTGGTTGGACGAAGAGTAGTAAGTCAATCAACATGGAAATAACAAGTAAGACAACACGGTGCTACGTGCTCCGACTTAAAGTTGCAGACACCAGCTAGTACATGCTATAAATATTAATATCATTGGTATATTTGTGGATTTTTATTTTCGCTTTTTGTTTATCCTTTCAATAAACCAAACCAAAAATTATTTTCTGTACCAGATCTTAGCAAACCCTCAATTTCTCTGTCACATAATTTGTTCAAAAATAATAATTTTTAAATCTGTTTCTCAATATTCAAACACGGAAACTTACGCTTCTAAATGTAAAATCCTTAAAGTAGGCTGGGGGTCCCAGCCAAATTTAAATAGATGATTTCTGAATAAAATAATACAATGCTTACCGAGCCATAATGAGTTAAACCTGATAAAGATAATTCTATTATTGTTTGGAAGTACAGTAGAGTATGGAAAAATGTGTCAAATGCTTGAAATAAAGTCTGGAAAATAAATAAATAATTTAGAATGATAAAATACTCTGGAAATAAAATACCACACACGCGGCACATATTATTATAATGATTAAGTGTACATTAAAAAATCACATATAGTCACTCTTACCGCGAACTTAAATATTTTCTTGAAAATATCAAACGCTTCCATTAAATTGATGTAAGCTTGGAAAAGCTTTTTAAATTTTTCGTTATATTCATCTTCTTCTAGCTCCAAGCTTAGTTTACTGTAGTGTTCGACCTCAGAGATCCATGTAATGATTCCATCTCTTATCAAAACGATAATGAAAACACCGTAAGTCAAATTCACATCAAAGTACATTAAAGTAAAAAAAAAGATTGCAATTGGTAGGTTGCGGGTCAGTGACACGCTTAAAACGTAGCTAAAAATATGGCGTAAAAAGCCACTCCAACTTCTAATGATAGACTTCTTATATTTTTTGTACTTGATTAATCTATAAGCTTTTTGAATCTTCAGAAGAACTGAAACGTGGTCCTCCCTTTGCATGATATTAAGTAAATAAAAGGCAAGAAAGGGGAACACCAACAAGATAACATTGAGCTTTATAAAGACGATGAGAACTGGATTGTTTATATCGTCATATCCGTTTGTCAGAAGGTTTTGCATATGAAATATAATAAACCCAAGAGTACCAATGAGTGACACGATATAGTAAGAGGCACGATGAGGCCTTATACAGTTGTACTCAATGGAATAACTTGATATGAAAAACATGTGCTGTAGAGACCGGATAGGAAAAAGTAAGTTTTGAAATCTTCTGTCTATGAAATTATTTGTAATAGGATCTATCTCGATCTGTGTCTTCATTTCTAATTCACTTAACAAGGGTGCGAGTGCGTAGTAGAATGCTAACGTCTTGACTGCCGAGTGAAAGTATTATTTAGTCAATTCTATTCTATTAATTTTAATCACGTAAAAGGGTGTCAGGGTTTTGACACCATGCGGAAGTATAGTGACCAATTAATAATTATGAAGTAGGCTGGGAGTCCCAGCCCAATTTAAATAGATGATTTCTGAATAAACTTTTACAATGCTTACCGAGCCTTAATGAGTTAAACCTGATATTTCTTTTTTTTTTCTTTGGGTCAACAAACAATTGCGTAATAATGCTTAATACTACTACATAGATTATTAAAGAACAATTAGGTAATAAAGCAACCAGCACCGTTATCCACAAAATAATACAGTAAAAAAATAATTAGGTAGGTACAAGCAAACTTAAGCAAATAAAACATTTAACTATTATAATGTGATTTACACAACACTTAGTAAAAAATGAGACAAACTTTTAACAACCGACTTCGAAACCTATCAGATCAAAAACAAAATTTAAATGCGTCCATTTCGGAGTATACATCATTCGAACAGAAAACTTTCGAAGTCGGTTAAAAATAAACAGGCAGATCTGTGTAATATTGAAATTATGAGGAAATGTGAACAATTTTTTAATATTTATTTTTCTTGAATTGTGCATGTTCAAACCGTGAACAATCAAGAACATCACAGCGTCAGCGTTAAGAGCGACATAAATCTTTTCCACGCACCGGCAATACCGGCACACCGTCAGCGCTAAGAAGTGACCTACTGAGATCTTCGCTTCATCGGCTCAATACACACACAACACACATACAAATAGATGTCAATGTGTATTGACCAAAAAACCTGTATATAATTAAGTTATTTATTGTAAAAAATCAGTCATCAAGCTGGAGTCGAGTGTAATTCATCTCCTATAACCTCTTACTGTGGCCAAGACACCTTTAGCCATCATCGATCCTATGAGTCAGTGGGATCGGCAGTGAGAAAACCATTTCCTGTGTACATTGCACGACGTACACAAACCCCTATTCCTTCCCAAATTCCGTCTGTTACCGTAGGTCTCCGTGTAACAGGTTTCCCTCTCGTCAACCGACGTAACTTACGAGTACGTTTGGTATGGTTTGTATGGTAGGTTAGGGCGTAGGGATAACTCGGGTGCTAGGTAAAGTCTATAGGGCTAGGTTGATAGTCAGTTGGGTCTTAGATACTAGGCTCAATTGTTCTAAACGTAGCCACACTGTACGTAATTGGAATTACAGCCGTACTAAGCTGTGAGTCCCACTGCGTACAGTGCAAGTGACAAAACAAACAAGTTGAAGATAAAGATAAAGTTATTATAGTATTGATACAATTATAATAGCATTAGTAGAATAACATCTAGTTTCGTTTACTATTACCTTATCGGTTGAATTATCATTTTTTTTTAAATCGCTTTATGTGGTCAAAGGTAGCCCGCAAAATTCAATTTAGATTATTTCTGAAGTGATGAAAATAAACCTGTAAAAATTAAATAGAGGTACTTCCTTACTTTTTTTTTATCCGTCTATAACAATGAAGTAACGGTGCTTCCGTTAGTAAATTTTTGTAGGATTATTTCTTGTCACTTCTGTCATTTAAATTTTATCCAAAATACTAACTAAATCAGGTCTTTCAAGTTTTCATAAGGTAATTAATGGGTTACAAACACTTTGACATCATTAACTCATTTTGGCTAAAAATTTCACTTATTGACTTCATCGTTGTAGGGCGAGAAATCACTAGGTGACCATGGTTCATTACTTAACACTTACTATTTTAATATAAAAGATTAAATATTTAAACTCCCGGACGATGCACTCTGAAAGTTGGCGACGTCGCCAATTAGTCTCCAATATTTCGGTGTTTAGATTAATTTATCAATATTACTTAACAACAATATGAAAATATCACTATGTGGTGCACTAAAATATGGATAGTATATTTATGCATTGCAAACAATCACTGAACTGGGTGATGTAAGAAGTAAGAAGAGTAAAACAAAACCCGAGAAAAGTGGATGTCGGCCCACGTGCAATGAAGGGTTCCGCAGTTGGGATGAAATAATCCCACAAATTAACAATGTTCGTTTTTTTTTTTACTTTATTTGTGATTTATGTCACTTCTTTTCTATTGTTTCTAAGCCAAGGTAAAGTAATCGGATAGTTTATTATTATTTATTACGGAGTATTAAAAACGTCGCATAAGTGGCTGTATTTTTATAGCGTTGATTGCGGAGTTGCAATTTTTAGAACTCAATGAGACCGTAGGTAGAGTATATATTTGTTATATAATTTTCAACCAGATACCTCGTCTTCCTAAAAAAGGGATTACAGACCGACGGACAATGAACTGATCCTATATGGGTTCCATTTTCCCTTTTGAGGTACGAAACCCTAAAAACATTTGGCAAGTTTTCATATGTTTTTGATTCTGTGTTATGATATTATTTATACACAGTGATATTAATTCATCAAAATAGTAAAATGTTGGACAAATTTTCGACATGCCAACTTTCAGGACGAACGCTCGAACGAACACAAATGATTACAAACAATATGTAGGTACTTACCTGAAAAATTTGAACTCAAAGTAAGAGTACACGAGTCTTGACACAATTTCAGAGCTGAGTAAACACATCGCCTGTTGAACAGCAATTGCAAAGATACATTTTTAAAGATACTTAGAAAATTTAAAAATAACACCAGTGGAATATCCTGAAAACACAATCATCATTTCAGCCGAAAGACGTCCACTGCTGGACATAGGCCTCCCAACACAATACACTGGATGATATAAAAGTTTGTATATACATAAATTAAATCCCATTGATATCATGCAAGTTTTTTGCCTGTGGCATAAAATAAAAATATAGAAACAAATTAATTGCATCGTCTTAAAATTGTTTAGACGGTGCAGCTAAACAAAACATTTACAGACTTATTACTTGCTATTGATATGATAAATTCAATATCAATGAGTGGATGTGTATTTAGGGGTATGAGGAACAGGGTGTAGAGTTCACTTATACCTTTGTTGGTATCGGAGGATCCTCCGACCAGACGAGTATTGTGTCTGGTCCGGGCAACTGCCCGACAGTTGATGTCGGGATTTTTGTAAATGTTCGAGTGTCGTGGAAAACTCTGATTGCGCGATGTTGAATTGCTCAGTTAGTTCGCCTGTGACATTGTAGACGGCGCCACTTTTTCTTTTTGTGTTTTTCGGTATTTGTTGCGAAACATTTTTATTTGTAGTTCCGCTACATGTACATGTTTCAAGCATGTGAATTAGAACCTGCAAGCAGAAACGGTTTTCTAGTAAATTAAATAAAAGTAAAATCATGCATCAGCTTAGATACACTGCCGTATAAATCTGTGTGTGCTATGTATTTATCTGTTTCGTCAAAGCCCAAGCAAACTGCAAAAATTATATCTAAAACAACACTAAAACTTTTTCTTTTTATCTATGCATCTGCATTATGTTCCGTGTGGTGCCGGACATAAAGAATAGCACTATCCCATCTCTTCCCGCGGGTGTCATAGAAAGCGACTAAGGGACTTGCTAGAGAATGGGCAGCAGCGTTCCCAATGCATTTTACCACCATACTGCGATCGCCAACCCGCCTGCCAAGCGTGGCGATTATGGAAAACCCCCTTTTGGGAGAGGCCTATGTCCAGCAGTGGACGTCTTTCGGCTGAAATGTTGATGATGGTGATGATGATCTGCATTATTCCTTTAACACCCATTCTCGTTATGTTACCTCTACAATCAGTACACAATTTGTCCTTTACTACGACAGCAAAAATTATATACGGCAAAGTTACACATAACATAACATCACGCCTTGTTTCCCCAAAAGATTAGGCAGAAGTGTATTTATAGTACACCCACATTTCGCCAGTTATGTTTCAATCAATCAACTCAGCCTATCGCAGGCCACATAGGCCTCTCCCAGGCTGTGCTACAACACACTTGGCTTCGCCTTCCGCATCCAGTCTGCCCCAGCCACTTTTGAAAGGTCGGTCCTTGTAGGGGGCGCGCCACGCTACGCTTGCCAATTCACGGTCTCCACTACAGGACTCGTCTGCTCCACCGGCCAGCGGTCCTTCGACAGACATGGCCAGTCTACTGCCACTGCCAGTTATGTTTAAGTCCCATGCAATAGGGGGCGTGACTATTGCTACCATAGACAAAAACAGCAAAATTAATTTTAATAAAATTTGCTTTATATCTACATCTTGGACAGATGATAAACAAATAATAATTTTACTTACCAAAGGATTATGTGATGCTTTGAAGAAATTATAACATTTTAATATTTTATTGTTAGCATA
This sequence comes from Polymixis flavicincta, assembly GCA_949987655.1. Taxonomy (NCBI): domain Eukaryota; kingdom Metazoa; phylum Arthropoda; class Insecta; order Lepidoptera; family Noctuidae; genus Polymixis; species Polymixis flavicincta. Next base: position 21,188,916 of record OX465188.1, on the reverse strand, counting down.
AAACTTGCAATTCAGATTGTATTCGTTACTAACATTTTGGGGTTAGAAAACTTGAGTATTCAACGAAATAATGTAGGTTTCTAAGCAATTAATAAATCTGATTGCGCATATCATGTTTGCGTCAAAGCAAAATAAAAACAAATTACAAACACACATGTACCAGACAGACAGCAGAAACTACTAAATGAAAGGCCATCATGAAGATAACTGCGATCCAGTTCCATTTGGCAACGTTTTTAATGATGTCCGCATCGTTGCGAAGTCTATGAAATTCTTGAATTGCAAGGACGATGGCAATATTGATTTTTTCGTGAACAATGTTGAGAATATAAATAATGACGAAGGAAGTAGAGTAAAAGAATAAATCCAAGAATATGAGGTAGTGAAAAAATCATTCGGCTTTTTAAATCCCAATCTTATAATTAAACGAGTTGAAAATGGAGCAGCGCGCAATATTGTCCAACATAATGACAAAAATATGGTTTCGGGTTTATTTTTGGTAATAAAATAGCGTTTGATCAAATATTTGGGTAAGAAAATAATATTTTAAATTAAATTTAAAGGTAAAAGCATTGCCTGCACATTATTATCAATTTCATGATAATGTGTACAATGGTAACTAGATTATTTTCGTGATCGCTCGGATGTATTTCCTTCTTGAATAACTTAGTGTAGAATTCTTTAAGACCCATTGCGGTAACGTTTAAACGACACGGAGATGGCAAATGAAAGAACAATAAAGTAATGCATGGTAATTTATCATTGACAAGGCCGTAAGCTTCTTTAATGGTTTTGTGTTAAAGATTATCCATCATAAGAGTCCTTGAAATGTCTAGTATAGTTCTTATCGCTCTTATAATATTTCAACATCTTAAAAATAATTAATTGCTCTGTATAATATTATTTATATATTGTCACTTAGTCTTTTTCTAGATAAAAATATTTTTTTCACACAGAAGTGTGAAATAAATTGTTTCCTTACGCGAAAGATCACCAAACATTAAAACGTCTGTGAAAATTAAAACAAAAGGTGAAATATGAATTCATTGAAATTATTTTATGATTGCAATATACATCAGGATTCGAGGAAAGCAAACTGTAACAGTACAACAGTGTAGTGAGTTAAAAGTACCAGCAGACGTATTGGTTGACAAACATCGAAGAAGAACATTCCTAAGACACTCATCTTGCTGAATGACGCACGGTGCACCCGCAGGATGTTTTTGCACAGTTTCTTTTGATCCCCATCTGTCAAGAATAAAAGCATATGGGAGTGGTAAGTTATGCTGCAGTACTATCTGAGAACGATGGTTTTATGCTTGTAATAAAATATTCTAATTGGACCGTCTGAAGACCTGCACATATTTCCATGAATGATTGTTACGCCACTTTGCGTTCGATGTATGTGCGATGCTATTATTAGCGATCGCATTTGAAATAGTTAAATCACAGGCCAGAGTGAAAGACATGAGTAGAGTCTTAGTTTAAAATAATGCCCATGACTTCAATTGCACACTGTTTAAAGTACAATTTTTTCATAAATACAAGTTGAAGAGAATGCGCTAGGAACTTCATTTCTGACGGGGAACCCCCGACCCGTAACACGTGTACACGTGTATTTTTGTTTGAAAAACTTTAATTGAATATTTTGTTATTTTAACATACGTGTTATCAACTTGTATTTACTGCTGTACTATTTATTGCTCTGAATGTCAAACAAATAATTCCAAAAGTTATTCACCTGTACAGTTAGAAGCCAAAATGAATTCACATAAGTTTTGTGAATAATTGACAGCTTTGTAGAATGCCTCGAGCTGCAGGCTGAGTGAGATTTGTATGAACAAATTTTTTATCATCCAGAAAGAAAGAAATATGGACGTAGTAGGATATCCCCGCTAGAAGAAACAAGCAAAACATTTGAATGTATTATCTATATTTGTAAAAGGAGAAACTGACTAACTGATCAATCAACGCACAGCCGAAACTACTAGGACTAGGAACGTGAAATTTTGCACACGGCTTCCTTTTATAATGTAGGGGTGCACTAAGAAGGGGTTTTTGGAAATTCGACCTTTAAGGGGGTGAAAAGGGGGGATTTTGTTTGTATGAAAAATCGTATTCTTTGAGTTAATAAACTTGAAACTTGGCACAAATACTATGTTAAGTAAATTATGAGGTTGGCTATTTATTGTTTTTCTAAACTACCCCCTAAAGGGGGATTGGGGGTGTCAAAGTTTGTATGGAAGAATTTTAACGCGCGGTCTGATTAACTCCAAACTCAGTATTTACACTTTATACCAAAAATAAAAAATAACGTGTATCAGGGTTTCTCGAAAATCTACCCCTAAAAGTAAAAAAGGGTAGTCCGTGATATTAGAAATGTGAAAGTTTGTGAACATAATTGGATGTTTGTTACTCAATCACGCAAAAACGGCTAAACGGATTTGGATTAAATTTGACACACAGACAGATTATAACCTAGATTAACACATAGAATACTTCTTATCCCGGTACTACGTTCCCACGGGATAATTTCCGACTTCCACGCGGGCGAAGCAGCGGGCGGAAGCTAGTCTATAATAATTAGTTTATATTTATACTATTCAGGGCTTGTTTCCGGATAACAGCGATGCGGACGAGTACTTCGATGCCTCAGTGTCCGTTCGCTTTTTGTATAATTACTTAGTTCGGCATTTAATTCAGTTAGTTGCGCTTTATATTGTACTAGCAGCGCTCCGCGGTTTCACCCGCTTAGCTCCCGTTCCCGTGGGAATACGGGGATAAAATATAGCTTATGTCACCCGGGGATAGTGTAGCTTCCCAACAATAAAATATTTTTTTAAATCGGTTCAGTTGATTCGTAGCCTATTCAATGCAAACAAACAAAAAATCAAATCTTTCCTCTTTATAATATTGGTATAGATAAATAATAATTTAAACGTATCCTAATTTCCCTAGCCTTTTCCCAACCATATCGGGGTTGGCATTCAGACTTACCGGATGCTGGTGAATACCAGTATTTGCGAATGCATGTCTGACCTCCACAACCCAGCCACTGGGTAATACGAAACCCCTTAGTAAGACTGGTTCTCAGACTTTCAGGCTTCTGATGATCCGTAACGACTGTTAAAGATCCACGAGTGATAGGCTGGGACCAACGGCTTAACGTGCTTTCCGAGGCACGGGTTTGGGAATGTAAAAGATAGTCTACTATAGATGTAAAACATTTTAAAAGAGTAACGGTGGAGTTTCCTTGCCCATTATTCTCCATACCAATCTTCCTTTTGGAAGGTGCGACTAGAATGAATTATGTTTGGCATACCAAAGTACTCATTATGTACCTATTTTTTTTTTATGAGCTCATAATGGGCTTTGCCACAGAAAAACTTCGGCAACCCTAGCTTAACCTCATCGATCAACCCGTACGGGTATTATCAGATAGCTACAGCCTGCAAATAGTTTTATGTATGTGAAAGTAAAGTTATATAACTAAATTTATAAACAACGATACTGGCACACTCCTTACAGCGAATAAAGACATTGTTGTGCGGTAGCATGAATATTACCAGCATCTGTTTGACGAGGAGTTTCCCCGAGATTCCACAATACCTGAACTAATCACGGAGGGCCCAATAGAAGTCGTCTCATTGAACGAGGTGGAGACTGCGTTTTCTGGCATGAAAAATGGGAAAACCACTGGCCCAAATGAATTTATCTCTGAATACTGGAAGAAACTTGGTTGCACTGGTGCGACTTAGTAAAAAAAAAATACAAGAGCTTGACCGAAGGAAAAATGCCAGATTTGTGGAGGTCTAGCCACTTGATCCCCTTCTTTATGGGCAAAGGGAATGTCGTAGAATGTGGAAACTACAGACCGATAAAACTAACTTGTCATGCACTAAAGATCTGGGAGCGAGTGCTTGCAAAAAGGATCGTCAGCATCGCAAAAAATACATCGAATGAATATGGCTTCAAGAGTGGCTCAAGTACTTAACTACAGATCCTATCCATAATATCACGATGCTTATGGGGAAATACAAATCGTCGAAGAAAGATCTACACGTTGTCTTTAATGATCTAGAGAAAGCCTTTGACCGAGTACCGCGGCAAGCACTCAGAGCGAAAAATGTTCCCGAGAACGATGTTCGGCTTGTCCAGGATACGTACACAAACACCAATACTCATGTTGTCACTCCTGCTGGCACGAGCAATCCATTTAAGGTGGTAGGTGTGCATCAGGGGTTAGCCATCAGCCCTCTGCTATTCAATATGGTCATTGACTACGTCATGAAACATATATAAAAACCGGCGCCGTGTACAGCACTCTACGCTTATAACATAGTCCTAATAGCTAAAACACTTGCGGCAAGTGGATTAAGAGTTAGCAGGCAAAAACAGAGTGCATGTGCTGCTGTTTCTCTGGTGTTGACGAGGCTGGCATGGCTTCAATTAACGGAACACCTATTATTAACAGGGTGCAAGAGTTTAAATACCTTGGCTCTGGACCAAAGGCAAGCGTGGAATGAGATTTTGATAACAGAATCAAAATTGGCTGGCTTAAGTAGAGATCACTCACTGGCGTACTCTGCGACGCGAAAGTGCCCGTTAAGACTAAGGGTATGATGTACAAAGCATCTGTTAGACCTGTTATGTTGTATGGCTCGGAATTTTGGCAGAGGGCAAGAGAGGCATAGGACGCCCCCCAACTACCTGGTTTTGAACCATTACAGAGAACATGAAGACGTTGAGTATTCGCCCAGAAACAGCTCAGCACCGCCAAAAATGGCTAAGTTGTAGGTTGTTAGGGGGGCCGACCCCGTATAGAGACATGGCAAGTAGAGAAAAAGAAGAAATAAAATTGTATATTTATAAGGTAGTACTGTTCCACGTAAAGTATCCGAAAGACTTGCTAAACTTTCGTAAGCGAGACATAAAATAATGAATTAAGTATTTATTCATAGGTGTAAAAGTTAGAAAGTAATCGATGATCGTTGGCAAATGTGGTAAAAAAAAACAAAACTTAAAACCAGAGTAGTGGTTTAAAAATGCAGAAAGTAGTTACTAAAGAATATGACTAGTGAGCTTTGTCGAAAAACTTGGAAAATATTTTGTTAGGACTTTTTATAAATTTTGTTGTCTTGTTAATTTTAGCTCGTTATAGATAGAGTTCTTTCAAAAAACGTTGACTTCCTCACCTTCTGAAATGTCATCTTATATTTGAAGAATTCAATCGCAAGTTGAATGTCAATCAAACCTTGAAAGAGGGACTCCGTTGTTTGATACAGGATCTAAAATTGGTTAGTTAACATTACAAGGCATGACTTAAGAAATGTACTCGTAAGTATGTTAAAACACAAAATATGCAATTATTCTAGATTAGTTTGTGATACTCAAGTGACTCAAAGTTCTCGATATCGTTCCTGCATGATATGCCAAATAATAATTTGCACTTACTGGTATCTGATAAATATTGTTTATAATTTTGTAGCATTTTAAGATTTGGCGAAAAGCCTGTAACATTCTGGAATGCATTTGTTGACTACATCCATTTTTCTGTAGAAGTAATAATTGAAAATTCCATATTTCCATTTTATCCGTCAGTAACTTAAAAGATCTAATTGTGTATATAAAATTTGAATCTAATGTTATTAAACATAATAGGTAAAACATGACATTCCATGGAGGCTTGTGAAAGATTACGTGAACATATAACAATACAATGATATAAAATCCAAAGATTGAAGCGACACTCATCCAACTTCTCATGACGAAACGTTTGAAACCAGCCTCATCATTAAGAAATATGTGCACTTCTTGAAACATCAAAACATATGAAACGCTTTTCTTAGTTTTAATAAAGTTCACGATGAAGTTCATGATAAATCCCAAACACCTCAAAATAAAGTCGAAGATTGATGCAAACATCAAGAAATCAATGTTACTATATCTTTTGAAATTGTCATCTAATACTATTTCTATGATACGGTAGGCATACGTTGTCAGGAATATAACTGCTCCACATATTAGTATTAACTTATTGAAATAATTATTTGGATTTATTAAATCATTTTTGATGTGATATTTGGGATTAAAAGTCAGAGTCTGCATCAAATTAAGAGGCAGAAAAATTTGTTGCACTTCTTTGTCGATTAGGTTATTTGTAACAGTTTTATCATTTATTTCTATTCTGTTTTCATTTATTATATTTTGAGACTCCATTATATATATATGTATTAAATTCACTGGAGTGTATGATTGTGAACTTTCAAGGAATATAGTAAATTCTTGATTAAAGGGCTACAGAACTATGCTTACTTAACAACATAATTACGTTATTGCTTTCATTTGGAAGAGTGTAGACGGTACTTTCGGAATTACCGTTGTGATTAATAACATTTGGAATCACCTGGTGTTGGTATAATATTACTACATATGCCTACCACCATTTCTGTGCACCCGACTGGTTCAGAAGGAGGGTAATGTTGTTCCTGTTACTGTCACGCAACTGTGCAAGATAGACACGAGATGAGTGCATCTTACATACATGATTTACAGCTAAATTACTATCTACTGCAATTATTAATCCCTTATCAGAGTTTACAATGAACAGTGTGCCGGATTCGACTTACTTCCACTTGTGACTCAGAGAAATATACCTGACAAATGGTCCTAGTAGTTTATGTGAAAATAGCACATTCAAGGGTATATATATATATTATATATGTCGCCGCGAAAGCGCCAACCTGTTAAGATTATAACATAATCTTATGCGTAACTATTAATTCTAACCATTTGCATGGCATCAATCAGTGTTTATTGGTTTTCTTGAGATCAATGTCATCTATTGGCCAGGTTGTAATATAAAACTCAGAGTACTGCTGGTTTAATTACTAGCTGAATAACTATAAAACTAACAACAATGTCTTAGTTAAAACTATAGTCACAATTATAAAGGAATAATGGTTTTTATTGTCTGTGGGCTCTTAGTTTATGATACATGGCTACCTACTGTGCCGAAAAAATGGCGCGTATTGTGAGTTTCTTGGTCAATAACTTACTGATATATTTTAATACGAAAACTAAATCAGTTTCAATCAAAATTTACAATCCATAATATTAGCAAGATTATTTCACACACACATTTATTTAAGAATACCTGTTCTTTGATTAAATTCCTTGAACTGCCGGAAATGTTATAAAGTAGTAATATTTGTGTTGTAAAAAGTAATGACGTTACTAATTAAACTTTCGTCTTAAACCGCCATTGCATTTGTGATTAGCAGCATTGTTTAATTGTAAAAGATTTAACTGATAAGCGTTTCACCATTGTTAGTAAATTTTATAACACTAACTAAGTAATAAGATTCTTTCTGTACGATACGCATTACTTCCGCCCACTTGAGGAGATGGTCGAGAATGGCGGCCGGACAGTATCGCTATGAAAGTGTGTGAAAAGGACTAAAATTATAATTGTGGAATATGAAACCTCTGTAACATAATGTTTTGATTGAAAAGAGTGTCCGTGGAGTTTCTTGCCCGTTCTTCTCCATATGAGACCTACTATAGCTTTGGAATGGGCGCCTTGATTCAATTTTAACTCAAACTATCTGATTCGCTGTTCTATGAAAAATCCAAAGTGCGTGTAAAAGATTTAAGTGAAAATAAATGGTTTGAGTTAAGTGTTGTGTGTGATTGTAAACCAACTACCCATATACCAACGAAGAAATACACCAGAATACAACAGAGACGGCATGCATTGGGTTTCCCGCCGTCTCATATATATATATATATAAATATACCCTGAACATATTATATTCTGAACACATTCTAAGCTGTCTTTAAATATTCCATAATTTATAATAATTCCAATATTCAAAAAGTGAAGAATCTCAGCCTAGCTTCAATAAATAATGACTTTTGATTTTGATTAATTTAACTTATTTCTAAAGAACAAGCAACTCTTTATTAGATTTCTTTGTAAGTTGCTTGGCGTCCTAATTACTATTTTTTTCACGTAAATGTTAAATAGGGATATCGCCTATCCCTATTTAACATTTTCGTATGTGCTATTTTGCCATTTTCTTTTTATTTCATTAATTACTTTAAAAAAACTCCTTCTTTTAATAGCTGCCACGTGTGAAATAGCCACGTTAACATTGTCCGATAATGTCACAACCGCCAGTTCATAATGACGGTTGTTAACTCACAACAGCGTTTGCGGGGCGCGAGGGACGGCGGCGCGTGCGGTTGTGCCAGTACCACAGAGCATATATACTCTAGGGAGGCCAGTACGGGCATGTTACACGGACGAGTGCACGTTGTGTGACATAGCGTTGCTAAAGTTATTTTTATTTTACTTGTTATTCTTCATAATCATGTGTACAAGGTCCGCCAGCTTAATAAAGCTAGCCACTAAACAATCTGAACAATATTGTAAGGATAAAAACAAAACTGTTGATATAAATATTTTGACTAATGCCGATGAAAATGAAGAAACAGGTAACTACTTCAAAACAAAAAAAAAAATACTAACATAGCTTTCCGAAAATTATATTAATTATTAAAAAAATAACTAATTACAATATTTACTTTTACTTTATTGATAATAAACTTATTTCATCTATACTAATATTTTATAGAGGAAAGATTTTTTGTTTGTTTGTTTGCTCCGAATAGGCTCCGAAACTACTGGACCGATTTTAACCATTTTTTCACCAATAAAATCAAAATTAAAAGTCATTTATTCAAACTAGGCTGGTGTCAGCACTTTTTGAACGTCAAAAATTACAAAAGACAGTCCCCCAAAAACGCCCACCCTTCACCACTTCCTATAACACAATCCAATAGAAAGCTAAATTATAATTATTATCAGAAAGTAACAAAAGTAAAAAAAAAAAATGTAATAGTTTAGAAAATTACAATAATGCAACCTAAAGCAGCAAAATTTCCCCCCCGAGTGGGTTCCCGCATTGTCGTTGCGGGGGGGCTCAGTAATCGTGGATTCCAGCCACGGTGAAGCCAAGATGGGGCCGCTCGTCAGGGCTTTTGCCTTCAAGCCATTGACGTAGCGGCCAAAAAGTAGGTTGCGGTGAGGTGCACCGCAACTGAGGTGGGCCGCGATGTCGAATGGGAGGCATCGCGGCTGAGGGTTACGGGCTGCGGTAGAGGAGGAGTGCCGGTGCTTCTGAGCAGCGCTCTTCCCTTCCGTGGCCTGGACGGGGCCGCCACCGTTTGATGGCGGACGCGGTGGGGCCGCAGGGGAAGAGGAGTGTAGGTATAGCGTCAGCCGCTCTCCCTATCCTCTGCGGCCGAAAAGTGGTAGACGGGATGGCGCGTTGTGTTCCACACGCGCGCCGTCAAAAATGTCAGCAACCACTGGTGGGGTCCGCAAGGGCCGATGCCTGCCAGGGGTGCGGGTTTGTTCGAAAGAGATACCACGGCCCCTGGCATACGGGCTACTGAGGGAACACGGGTGGGTTTTAGTCGGTAAAAGTCTGACACGCCCTCCTGCTCTACTCAGCAGCAGGAGTCCTTTAATGATTTCCCACCCAAAAAAAAAAGCAGCAAAATGTTCCTATAAAATTCATTATTTGGCGTGCGCTGAGAAAACGATTGATGATACATAAAAAAAAAAAACACCTACAAGATTAAAGTACTCATTATTACCTCATCATACTCGTATCATTTATTTTTTTGCCATAGGAGATAGGGGGTATAGATGTTAAACAATCAGTTTTTATATTGTTCTCCATGCTCTGCCTTCACATGGGCATGCATGAAATTTACACACAAATGAAAATACAGTTTCAAAATATGACAAATTTATTAGATTGGAAAATCGTTTTAACCGTATTTTCAATGTCAAAGAGTATTTGGTAGTCGATAGGTAATTAAATAAATGTCAGAGTAAATAAAGGATAAATAAATAAAAGTCCTAGTATGTTAATAATAGTTGAGAGTTTTACATTTAATTTCTATGATTGTAAATCTGATTATTCGTTATTGGCCTTAAGGATTCCCTTTTAGATATTCTTTCACACTGTAATACACTTTATCAGTTAGAAATTCCTTTAGCTTCCGCTTAAATATGTGCTAATTGTCAATATTTGTAATACAACGTGGCGATTTATTATAAATCTTAGATGTCATGCAATATACACTGGATTAACAAAAAAGTCCGCGAGGGCCTATGACTAACTATCATAGTTAAGTCACAATAGCAGCTTTTGTGTTCTAAAAATTTAATTAGATCGCCGGTAGAAACAAAGGTGGTTACATTCGTATTGTAATATTAATTCTTAGTCGAATAAATTATTTTATCATGAATGGTAATTACGTAGCAGTAAAATACTTTTTAACAGACTCGAATCGGACATTTGATTTCGAAGTTATCGCGATTATAACAATGCAATATGCGAAAACTTTTAGAACTGAACTATAATTTACTAAAAGACTTAGGTTTACCTTCCCCCATCAATCACAAAATACTGTAAATACTATACAATTACAATCATAATCTGTTAACGAGTTGTCTGAATTTGTCAACTCAAAAATATGCTGACCAAAAAATTGCTTAATCATCAGCTGCCTAGCCTTTTCCCAACTATGTTGGCTTCCAGTCTAACCGGTTGACAGCTCTCCCTCACCAGATGACAGCCTTAACGTGGTTTCTGAGGCACAGAGAGGCCTTGGTATTTAAAGATGGTCACCATCCACGGACCAACCGTAACAAGCGCAGGACCAGTCACCACTGGTGCAGTGCACTCGCTGCCTGTGCTTCGGCCACGGCAGGAAGTTGTGCACGAAGCCCGCCGATCTTTGCGTTCACTGCGGCGATCCCCACCTGCGTGCTGACTGTCCATCACGGCTGGCGGAGGAGGCTCCTAAGTGCCATAACTGTGTGCTGGCCAAGCTTGAGCAGACCGATCACAACGCCTTCGACAGTGCGTGCCCGATACGCGTGAAGTGGGACGCATTGGCGCGCCTGTCGGTGGCGTATTGGTAAGGTGCAATCAGCCGCTCCCAGTATTGAGAACCTGTACAGCAAGTCAATTGATCCTCATATCCGCGTAAAGTATGGCGAGAATGCGGGAAGAATCGCGAATTTGGACAACTTCTTCAAAATTAGAGCACTAGACGTAGAAAATACCAAAAACAATAGATTTAAAACAGTCCATAACCCAAAAGCAGTGAATTGGTGCCAATTTCATAAGAAATTGTCCCAATTTAAACCAAACACAAATTTAAAATTTTCAGAATTCTACAAAAAACTTAAAATGGATTTAGTTGGTAGTGAAACAGGAAACAAAATTATAATTAACCATAAAACCAAATATAGATACAAAAAATTGTTACCGAAGTGGTCCAATAAACTTGCCGATGTAGAAAAGGGGCTCATCACCCGGAATGACCGCATTCAAAGCGCTGCATCAAGCCGTACACAAGCTGTCGAGCAATACCTGCGAAAAGGAAAAACACAGGTTAAAAGCCGTAAATACGTCAGTGATAAAGAGGTTAGTGTTAAAATAACAGCTCTGAGTAAGACAGAAAGAAAACTAAGCAAAATATTAGTAGTGAATAAAGATAGGATTAGTTATAACAAAATAATGTAGCATTAAGAAAGTATGCCTAAATGATATATTGCACATATATTAGTATAGTCATAAAATAAAAATAGGGTAATATAAGTAATTGATAAAACTATTAATAGATTAAGCATAGATAATACATAAAATAAGATAAAAAAAAAAACAAAAATAAAGAACAAAAAAAAAAAAAAAAAAAAAAAAATATATATATATATATATATATATATTAAAAATAGAATAAAGTACCAAAATAATTATTATAAATGTAAGAAAGCTGTAAAAACAAAATGAAACAAAATAAAAACTACTGTTAAAATGAAGGTCATATTTTGAAAAATAAGATAAAAAGAAGCAATTGCTTCCAGGAACTCTCCCCTTTCCCAGATGTGGACTGACAAAAGAATATTAAAATAAGACAAAACGATTACAATCAGAAACCGTCATACCAAGGTCTCTGATCATGTCAGAGGGACACTGAGCAAGGGCAGGAGTGGGTTTTAGCCGGTAAGAGTCCGGCACTACCCAGACTGCGTCACAAGTGAGGCAGTCTGGGTGTCCATGAGGATTTCCCACTCCTGCCAAAACAAAAAAAAAAAAAAAAAAAAAAACCGTAACAAGCGTAGCTTAACCTGATCAATCGACCTGTGCGGCTAATATTCATCATCATCATCATCAGCCTATAATGTTCCCACTGCTGGGACACAGGCCTCCTCTCGGGGAGAGGGATTGGGCCGTAATCCACCACGCGGGCCCAGTGCGGGTTGGTAGATGTCACATGTCTTCGAATTTTTGGTTCTAGGACATGCCGGTTTCCTCACGATATTTTCCTTCACCGTTTTGAGAGCAATGGTGATGAAATAATTTACACAAAGTAATGCGCCTGTCTGGGTTTGAACTCACGACCTACAAGTCGTAAGTCGCGGCCGTAACCACTGGGCCACCACTGCTCTGCACTGCAGCGGCTAATATTACTTCGCCACAATCCCCCAAGACCAAAAAATTCTTATGATGCGATAATAAACAGCGTAGAAAATAATCGTGGAAAAAAATGTGTTTGGACGTTCCTGGTGAATCAGGTAAAACTTTTTTTGCGAATATGATTTTAGCTAAAGTAAAGCAATCCGGAAAAACGACACTATCAGTTGCTTCTTCCGGAATTGCCGCAACTCTTTTATAAAACGGGAAAACTGCCCACTCGACGTTCAAATTGCCCTTGACTGTTTCTTTTGAGCAACAGTCAGTCCGCTCAATTCGAAAATATGGCCCTTTAGGAATCCTATTACTATTAAGTCATCATCATCATCAAGCCTATAATGTTCCCACTGCTGGGACACAGGCCTCCTCTCGGTGAGAGGGATTGGGCCATAATTCACCACGCGGGCCCAGTGCGGGTTGGTAGATGTCACATGTCTTCGAATTTTTGGTTCTAGGACATGCCGGTTACCTCACGATGTTTTACTTCACCATTTTGAGCAGTGGTGATGAAATAATTTACACAAAGTAAAGCGCCTGGCTGGGTTCGAACTTACGACCTCGAAGTCGCGGCCGTTACCACTTGGCCACCACTGCTCTCTTACTACTATGTACCATGAGTCGTAGGGACGTTAAAAGTCCTTCGCAACTCAAGTGCTGTGATGGGAATCGAAAATCTCCAGCAAAGACAAAAGTCACTCCACTTTTGTCTTTGCTGGAGATTTTAGGTAAACACTTTCTGTTATTGCCAAGGGAACACGTGCCGATATCGATAAGGCTTAGTTATATTATACTACAAAACTAAAAGGAAACATTAAATGCTACAATTCCATCGACACAGTATGCAACGTCGACGACGCTGTCCACTACCCTCAAGAAATTTTTATACTATTTAAATCCATCTGGTTTGGTGCCATACGTACTAAAGTTAAAAGTTGGAATCCCCGTAATTTATATTAAGTTTAAACCCACCAAACCTGTGTAATGGCACAAGAGTTTTAATCAAAGAACTTCGACATAATGTCGCTGTAGCTACCATTACCACTGGTCCCGCAGCCGGCCAGCTCCCAAACATTCCGCGTATTCCAATGACACTGACGGATTCGCCTAGGTATATCATTTAAGAGGATTCAGTTCCCGGTTAAAGTAACATTTGCAGTAACTATTAATAAATTACTGGAACAAACATTTGCACTGGTCGGCATTGACATTATGAAAAAAATGCTTCTCCCATGAGCAACTACACGTTAGCCTGTCTCGCGGGGGATCTCCGGAAAATCTATTTATTTACCTTTAAACGAATCATCATCATTTGCTAAGCCTTTTCCCAACAATGTTTGGGTCGGCTTCCAGTCTAACCGGATGCAGCTGAATACCAGTATTTTACATGGAACGACTGCCGATCTGCCCTCCACAACCCAGTTACTGGGTAACACGATATCCTTGGTAAGACTGATTGTCAGACTATCGGGCTTCTGACGACCCGTAACGACTGTCAAAAATCCACGAATGAGAGCCGGTACCAACGGCTTAACGTGTTTCCTAGGCACGGAGGGGTCTTGGTATGTTGAGAAGGTCACCCATTCACGAACCAATCACGGCAAGCGTAGCTTAACCTGATCGATTCCCTTGAACAGTAATTCTTAGGATTTTATCAGTAAGCAGTATCTGCAAATAAAGCTTGCAGCATTTCAGCTTAGCACCAAATACACATTGTCATGAAACTTTATTCATACTCCTTTTGCCTGGTTGGTGGCGTGTCGGTGAGTCATCACTACGAAATGTAGGTAGTTATGAAAAAAGTTTTATGTGATTTCGGACTTTTCTAGCACTCTAACTAAAGTTGGTTCAGAAGTGTTTTTGAATCCTTATATGAAACTGCATAGATTGGCAACAAAAAATCAAATGTAAGAATTAACGTTTTTCTAGCTGACTGTACCATTTTTACAAAATCTATAAATACTATTCGCAATTATTCCAGAAGTTAAGGACAGGCTCCCAAGAACGATTTTCTGTAGTTACAACGGTAAGGTAGCTCGAACGGTCCTCGATCGGACAAGGAATCAAGAGAAGGGTTGTAGAAATTCTTGCATTAAATCTTGATACCTTTCCAATGATATTTAATTTATTACTATTGAAGCGGGTACCAGCTTCCACACATATCGTGGTATCGTTCTTTATTTCAATGGGATTAGATAAACTGGTAAACTGGATTAGTAAAAGGAATACAAGTGGTTTTGCAATTTATTTGTTTATAATTACATTCAGTCATAAACTTTACAGCAGAGCAAACTGTAACAGTATAACAGCGTAGTGAGTGAGAAGTGCTAGCAGACGTAATGGATGACAAACATCTATGTAGAACAGGCCACATACACTCATCTTACTGAATGACGCACGATGTACCCGTAGGATATTTTTGCACAACTTTTTTTGATCATCTGTCAACAAAACGTTATTATTAGGTTGTGTATGTTTGTTGTGTGTATGTATTAATAAATTTGCGTAGAATTTATTGGTACGGTCTTATCCTAATGCCGAATTTACTCCAACATCCACTACTATGAAAATAGCCACAAGCTTCAAAGTTGTTACCTGTACAGTTTGACGCCAAAATGAATTCACATGAGTCTTGCGCACAATTTACAGCTTCATAGAATGCCTCGAGCTGCATACTGAGTGAGATTTGAAGAGCATAATTTTTCATAATCCAGGAAAAAATAAAAATGGATATGTAAGGATTTTCTTGCTAGAAATAATAAATAATGTACGAAAAAATGCAAAGTGTTTTCCATTTATATTTGCTTTCAATAATTTATTTTGTCATAACTCACCAACTTTGTTTCAAACTCAATTTGGCTGATTTCAATCACAATTTTAATATTTATCAAACTTTGGAAGAAGGCTTCTGTTGTATTATACACTATCTGAAAATCATAAAAAACATGTTTTAGGCACAATTAAACTTAGCCTTTTAAATATGTGGGGCATATTCTAAAACAGTATTAAATATTATCATTGGAAATATTGAAAAGAAATGAACGAAAGGGTAGTCATCGATAGACTAGAAGACACTTCCGATAAGTGTAGATTTTCAATAAAAACAGTTAAATCTTTCGAGATGATGAAATAAAAAATAAAGTATTTAGAGTGGAAGCACTATAGACTGAACCCTTACAAGTTTTACCTATGAAATTGTACAACAATAGATAACCACCAAAACATAAGCTTGTGCTATTTTTGGGTGAACAACAAAAGAAAAAAAATGAAGCACAGAAATTGGGTCAACTTTAATGAATAATATGTATAATTTGTCGGATAGTGTGACAAATGATTCATAATTCCCAGTTACAGGCGGTCCATATCGCACTATAATAAAGCAATCTACAAATTTCTTGAAATAGTAACTAAAAGTGTTGATAAAAAAGTACCCGTTTGTGCATTATACATGGATTTAACCAAACCGTTTGACTATGTGGACCATGACACTAAAAAACTAGCTTTATGCTTATGGCATTCGTGGCAACGCCCTGGATCTAATTATGTCATATTTAAGTAGTAGGAAACAAGCCACATCAATAACGAAATTCTGCTCTAAATAAGAAGCGAGAAACTGATCATGTTTCAGACTACGTAGAAGTGATATATGGCGTACCACAGGGCAGTGTCCTAGGTCCCTTATTATTCTTAATTTACATTAATGATTTTCCGAAAACCGTGGGCTTTCCAATGATTCTTTTTGCAGACGACAGTACAGTCATATTTTGCAACAAAGACTATACATCATTGGAAAATGACATTAAGACCACGCATAGCACGCATTGTCGATTGGTTAAGAACAATCAACCTTCTAATTAATTTACAGAATACTAATTTCATGACCTTTAGAAACAGGACTAAACCACCAACAGACTTAAACATAAATTATGCTGGAACAAAAATTAATGAAGTTGATGTAACAAAATTCTTAGGTTTGAATGTAGATTATAATTTGAATTGGAAATCACATGCGGAATCTGTCTGTTTGAAATTGAAAAAATATTCCTATATGTTATACCTACATGCTCACAAAAATTGTAAATTTGTCCACTGTCATGACAGCCTATCATGCATAATGTGGTATCCACGCTGAGATATGGGGTAATTTTTTGGGGAAACTCGGCGAAATGGGAGGCTGTTTTTAAAGCCCAAAAAAAGTGCATACGAGCAATGTGCAGACTAAAGACCACTGATACGAGTAGCTGTGAACCATATTTCAAAAAACTTAAGATTCCTACTTTACCTAGATGTCAGTTTTTGACAAAAGTAATATTATGCATAAGTATGAAAAATTCCGAAGTACTAGATACAGAAATAAAGTTCAGACTGTACCCTGCAAAACTAATTTAATGGACTCCAGTGTATATTGCATGACATCTAAGATTTACAATAAATTGCCATGTTGTATTACAGATATTGACAAATCGCATACATTTAAGCGGAAGCTAAATGAATTTCTAACTGAATAAGTGTATTACAGTGTGAAGGAATATCTAAAAGGGAATCCTTATGGCCAATAATGAATAGACTTTTATTTATTTATCCATTATTTACTCTGACATTTATTTAATTGCCTATTGACTACTAAATACTCCTTGGCATTTAAAATACGATTAAAAAGATTTTCCAATAATTTTGTCATAATAATTTTTTTAGTATTTTGAATGAAACATTTTCATTTATGTGTAAATTTTGCATGCCCATGTGAAGGCAGAGCATGGAGAACATTATAAAAACACTGTAACATCTATACCCTTACCCATGTTGGCAAAAAAAAATGATTCATTCGATTTGAAACCCCTTTCGAACAAAAGAAGAATTTTGCAAATCCGTCTATATACGACGGAGTTATGCCTGAACATACATAAAAATGACCATATCCCGAGCAACCTAAAAATTACTAAATTAGACCCAAAGAAGAAGAAAGACGGTATTTCTAATTGTTATTTGTACAACTTACCCTTTACACAACATTTCTACGCATTTTAACTGCTTTCTTGTAAAACTACAACAATCTATCAGAATTGTCTTCTGGACCATCGATGTATAAAAACTAGCAAACCATTTATTAATTTGTAAATTCAGTATATATTCAGCATATTCGGGTTGTCGACGAACTACCATACGTGACGCACGCGCGGACGCTAAACTAAATTATACGATTACCCCTAGCTTTACTAAAAATGTCTAAATGCGATACGTATAAAAAAAAATTAAATAAAACCTCACCGGGGTTAGAGTGCAGTAAATGCGAACGAGTAGTACATTTGAACCTAAAATGTTCGGGACTGACAAATAAACAGATAGCTGCATTAAAAGCTTCACCCGGTCTGGAGTGGACATGCCACGAATGCCAGCAGGAATCCCCAAGACATAACTCATCTATCATAATACCTGAAAATGACGAGGAAGAGGATGATTCACCAGCTCAAGTTAATACAAAAAATTTACTAAGCAAAATCACCAAAGAGGTTGAAAAAGCAATAAAAAGTGAAATAGCACAACTAACTGATTCCCTGCAGTTCCACAGCGACAAACTTGATGAAGCAATGGAGTCTATGGAAGCTTTCAAGCAGACTATCAAGGCTCTCGAACGTAAGAATGCTGAACTAATAAATAAAAATAATAACATGGAAACCCGAGTAGGTGCCTTGGAACAACGTTTGCAAGAGATAGAACAAGAGAAGCTTGCACAATACGTAGAGATCGCAAATGTGCCAAATCAAAACAATGAAGATGTCAGACTTCTGGTGGATAATATTGCGGTTAAACTGAATCAGCCCAAAGAAGAGATCAAAAGTGCACGAAGACTCAATGGATGGAAAGAACAGTCGGCCAATATATTAGTGGAACTTAATGATGAAGACATCCAAGAAAACTGGATTACTGCCGCCAAAAGTATCAAGCCAACTGTCTCCGACGTATTTTCTAGCGAAACTACCAATAACAATGTCATATATGTGAGAGAAGCTATGACAAAACATCACAAGCAATTATTTTGGAATGCCAAGCAGGAGCTAAAAGTCAATCACAATTTCAAGTACGTGTGGTTCAAACGAGGACTTGTAAAAGCTCGCAAAGAAGACGGTGGAAAAGCTAGTATCGTAGGCACCATGACTGTATCAGCAAGTAGTCAGTAGGCATGAAATCGCAAGTAAATAAAACACAAACCAAAAACGAATGTCATATAAAAAATGGCTAATTCTTTTTGTGATATTAATGAAATTAATAACTGTCTAAATGTTAACGAATTCTTAAACTGTACACCTAAAGATCAATTTAACCTATTGTGCATGCATATTAATATTCGATCAATAATCCTAAACTTCTCCGCATTAGAACAAATGATTCAAATGTCAAAAAAATGTATAGATGTCATCATTTTAACTGAAAGTAATATATCAGAAAACAATAGTGTTCTGTATCAAATTAGCGGGTACCGAATGTACACAGCCTTGCATAAGTCTCGAAGGAGGGGTGGCATTATAGTGTATGTCAATAATAAACCTAAATGTAGCAAAATTAATGTAAAAACTATACACTTTGAAAGTTTGTTTTGTACCATCCCCACCCATTCGAACTATATCGCGAACCTGTGTGCGGTATACTGACCACCAAGCTCTAGTAAAATTCTATTTATTGACGAACTACAAACTTCACTACAAAAATTCACTAAAAACACAGATTTATACTTATTGGGAGACACAAACATAGATTTAAAAAGTGATAACCCTGTAAGGCATAAATACAATAACATGTTATGTGGCATAGGCCTTTTGTGCGGGATCACTGAACACACTAGGATAGCAATATCTAACGGGAAAATAAGTAAATCTTGTATTGATCATATTTATGCACGATCCCGTACACAAGACCTATTTACGGCGGCACTCGGTACCACACTGGCTGACCATCGCACGGTGATGCTCGCATGTTCTGGCGCACGAATACAGGATGTCCCTAAATACAAGACCTGCATAAATAACCATCAACTCATTAAATGTCTCGATGACATTCAATGGGAAAAATCACAAGATATAAAATGCCCCATAACCCTATACAACTTCATGCATACGCAGTTCAAAGAATGTTATAAAAAATCAGAATATAAAACCAAAGTTAAATGTAGTTCATCGCGTGATCAAAATAAATGGATGAATAAAAAATATCCAAAGCTTGAGAACATCGGGATAAATTATTCATGCAGTGGATAAAAGACTCTAATAACGTAATCTTAAAACAAAAATATAATAAATCAAGAAACTATGCAAATACCTTAATAGATAAAACGAAAAATATAAATATAAAGTCAGAAATTTTATCAAATAAGAGTAATGTTAGACAACTGTGGCAAATTCTTAATCGAATCACAGGAAGAATAAAAAATTCTATAGATGATGCTATTCAGAACACATTTAACACAACAAAATTAACTTCTAAAGATATAGCCAATAATTTTGCACAAACCTTCGATAAAAGCGTGAAGCAAATTACTCCTAAGTGCTCGAAAACATTATTAACCTTTCAAGGACCTTATCGGCCTGACGGAAAAGTGGCGTCCGTACCCTAAAGGACGGACGTCATTTGACACTTGAGATTTTTTCGTTCGGCGAGCAAAAAAAACGTTTTTGTTGCCTCCAGCTACTTAGAGATAAGTTTTATGGCTTCCTGAACAGGCAAACCATAACATAAACATTGTGAGTCGTTCTAAAATACGTTGTAGTTTATTATAAACAATGGAAATTAGAGACAATGACTGAGCATGTCTTTGTTCCCGTTTGTTGTTGATTTGTCATAGAACTGCCGTCTCAATTTGCTCGAAATTTTGGATGTTACTTATTGAATAGACTAATAATCGAACAGCAGTATTTTTTTGGGAATCCTACTCAACATTTTCGTAATATTTAAACTCAAACTTCATATCTCGCGGAGGTCAACGCCCGTGTTGTGCACTCGAACATTCAAAGGGTTTATATAACAAATTTTCTCATTAAATAGAATGAGATTCTTATTCTAATAAGAAAATACATTGTTTACATACCATTTTATACACCAGGATCCACATAATTCACCATGAATCACTCAAAATAAACACAATTCTCATATCACTGCACATTGTTCACAAAGGTTTGTTTACGTTTCATATTTCGTCGAAATATAAGTTTTTATGATGCTATTTGATACAAATATTACCTAAAACGATGTAATAACTACTTCTAAATGAAGATTTATCCACTTATCGTCGAAAACACACAAATAATAAGAAAAAACACTATAAAACTAGAGAGCATACCACGAAAAAGTACCGATGACCAACGAGTTCGAAACGTCACTTTCAACTTTTTTTTTTCGTGTTACCAGATTATATTTTCCATAGAGATTTAGTTCAACCAACTGTGTGTGTAACTAGCATTACAGTAAAATTGTCGCAGACGATATAGAACTTTATTTATATTCAGAAATAAGGCTAAAAACCGCCTGAACGGCGCGGTCGGGGGTGCGACCACAAGCCTTTTGGGACTAAAAAATGGCGGTTTCGCATGCGACCAAAAGTCGCAGAGCGGAACAGGAATTGTAAGACCGATTCATAAAAAAGGAAACAGGCTGGATTACAACAAGTACAGACCTATAACTATATTGCCTACTATCGATAAAATAATAGAAAAATATATCTGTAAACATATACACGAATTCTATGGAAAGAATAAAATACTGACGGACAAACAATATGGGTTTCAACCAAAAAAGAATACCACTCAGCTGCTTTCTACGTTCACAGATAGTATTCATAAACACTTAGATGAAAGAAAACACGTTCTAGTGGTCTTTATAGACTACAGCAAGGCATTCGATACGCTCAGACATGACCGGTTACTAGAGTGTCTTCATGACAGCGGAATTAGAGGCAAACTACTCGATTGGTGTGGAAACTATCTCGATGACAGAAAATACATGGTCAAAGTAAGTGACGAGACTAGTGAACCAATCAGCGTAACCGATGGAACGGCGCAAGGTTCGGTCCTTGGGCCACTGCACTTCCTCACTTATGTAAATAGCGTCGTCAATGTCATAAAAAAGTGCGAGATCTACCAATTCGCCGACGACACCTGCCTTGTAGCTGCTGGGCGGAGTATTATTGATGCCCAAAAGCATCTACAAGAGGACTTTGATTCATTGACGAGATGGTCTCATGACGCTGGTCTAGTGTTAAACGCTAGTAAGACCAAACTAATGTACATCAGCTCAAGTCAAAATAGAAGCTCTTCTGTGCCGAAACTAACAGCTCACTGTCATGATTGTCAGCATGAAAACTGCACCAATAAAGTAGCGAAGCCGTGCAACTGTGACTCCATAGATCTCGTAGATAGCCAAACATACCTGGGACTTACTATTGACAGCCGACTTAATTAGAAGGAGCACATTAACGGGGTATGTGATAAATTAAGATGTATTTTGGCTAAATTCTCAATAATAAAAACCAAAATTCCGTGTCAAACTCTGTTGCTATACAAAGCTCTGGCGGAATCAACAATATCGTATGGTCTGTCGAGTTATGGTAGGACATATAAGACTCACCTTGATCAAATTTACGCACTACAACTACGTATTTTAAAAGTAATTGTCCCGCAAAACATTAAAAAGAAATACAATAATGACTATCATCAATTATTTGAATTCTGTAAGATAATACCTATACATGAAAATACCAAATTTACACTGTTAAAAGAAGAATTCTTTAATGAAAACCTCAAGAAAACAAAATCCGTAAATAACAATGAAATTAGGACTCGTAGCGTCGTCAATGCTAAGCTTTTACTACCAAACTACACGAATTTACACGGCAAGAGAACATTAAAGTATGTAATACCCGGTCTAATAAATCAACTACCAATATCATTGAGGGACAAAATAACTCAAAATAACATAAAATTCAAATTAAAACAACACTTTTTACAAAATAGTATCTAAGAAAATAAAACACCCATTACTTAACAAAATATACTAGTATACTACTATATAGAAAAATACTTTAAAAACATTCAAAATACGCAAAAATAATACATTAACAATAATTATCAAAACACAAATTAAAATAATAGGAGCAGCCTGTAGCAATTTTAAAACATTCCACCACCACTTTTGTTCTAACGATGGACGGCCAGATTGGTCACCGATGTTCGATGGTAGATTTATTATTTCTTCTATATCCGAAGCTATTTTATTTGTTGTTTTTATGTAAGCTAACTACCTACTTAAGTCATTTTTTAACCAATATTGTATAGTCGATGACCTTGGTGCACGGTAAAACTCTAAAGAGTTTATGTTGGCACCACATTAAATGTAAAATAATGTATGTGTACTATTAAATAAATAAATAAATAAATTCAAACTCTCCATATTATAATTTTTACTTACCGGCAGTTGATAAATGTTTGTCAAAATCTTGTAACATTTCATTATTTGATCATAAGCTTGAAACATTCTCAAACTCTCTATTTTACTGCAACCATAATTCCGTAACAGTAACAGCTGTACATTCCATTGTACAACTTTATCAGTTAGTAACTTAATTAATCGTATTGTGTAAATTAGAGATGAATCAAGAGTCACCATTGTCAATAAATACAAGATGACATTCCACGGAGGCTTGAGGAAAAATAAGTAATCATAGATTACTGTTAAGATATAAAATCCAAAGATTGAAGCAACACTCATCCAACTTCTCATGATGAAACATTTGAGACTAGCCTCATTTTGTAGAAATCTGTGCACTTCTTGTAAGTACAAAACAAACAAAACGCTCTTCTTAGATTTAATGAAGTTAATAATAAAGTTCATGACGAATCCTAAACACTTAAAAATAAAGTCGAAGATGGATCCAAACAATAGAAAATTTATTGTACTGTATCGTCTGAAATTTTCATCTAGTAATATTTCCATGAAACGATAGACACACGAAGTCAGAAACATTACCACACCAATTATTAATATGAAGTTATTTAAACAATTATTTGGATTTATGTAATTGTTCTTGATGTGATATATCGGATTCAGCAGTAGAATTTGCATCAAATTAATAGGCAGTAAAATTCGTTGGACTTCCTTGTCGATTTTGTTACTTAACACAGTTTTAACACTTGATCCGATTTCATCATCAATATTCCTGTTCAGAGTCTCCATTTTGTGTGAAATTCTCTGCAGCAAATTGTAAGATTGTCAACTCCAAAGAATTAACAGAATGTCTTAAGATGATGTGGGTAGTTGAAGCTAAAATTCAATAATAGAATAAAGTTCATTTCGTTAATTTTATTATCACATTGAAGGAAGTCTTTCATGTCATTAAAACACTTAAGAAATTGTTATTTCATGTTATTGTAGGAGCCTCAGGGGCTTTTATATTAATTCTTATGTGTTGTGGGAAGTAGCAGCATAAATACAGCGCTTACATTAAAATTATTACGTTTATTTCAAGCTATCGTGTTTACAGTTTTCCACTATTTCTATTAATTTGAAAGCTTATTCTTACAACACTCGAATGTTTCAATGTGATTAAAGTTATTTCATTGCCAGCCTGTACGTACATAATGTCTTATTTTGCAGACAACCTACAAATGAGCTACGCCCACCATTTAATATAATGACTTAGCCCTATTTCTGAACATGACTTTTATTCATAACTAGCTGTGCCCGCGACTTCGTTCGCGTGCATGTCGGAAAACAATAATGTGTCGCTTTGACGGTGTAGGTACCACTCCTCCGATCTTCCGATCTAGCCTGGTAGGAATCTACCACAGCTTTCGAATGCAGTCCAGAGCCTAGAGACCAAACACATTACTCTTAGCGTTCACGCCAAACGCTACGCCAAAATGTATGGGAATGACATTACCTGCGGAAAGGACACGACGTCTCCTGTCCGCAGGTAATGTCATTCCCATATATTCTGGCGTAGAGTTTAGCGTGAACGTTAACAGAAATGTGTTTTGTCTAGGCCTGCAGGCGTCTTTAGGGTTTAGAATGATATTGCGACGAAGTCTCACTCAGATTTTTAAGAATAAATATAGATCAAAGCACCTGGTCGAGGCTCATTTTATAGTAAATGTGCACCTGCCGTAGGTACAGTAAAAGCTCTTTATTCGCGAGGTATACATTCCGTAAAATACCTACCGCGAATACAGAAACCGTGACTATGGAATGGTAATTTATATGGGATTATAGGGAATACGTTCCTAGGTGACAAAAAAAAAAATATATTTAATTGAAGTTTTTGACCATAATAATATTGATTAATTGTATGAGCGTGATATGGATGCAAGCGACTCTCCAATGCGTAAACGATCAAGCATTTCTATGCGTTAAACAGATTTTTGTAAGAAACTCTGAAATTTGACAGCTGTCACCTATGTTTATTCCGATTATGAATAATAGAGCAGTTAACGAAAGAACAACGCGTTATAATTGTGAAAACTTTTTACAAAAATTTGGAAAATTATGCTGAGACCACTCGCAAACTTCGCCGAATTTTCAGTCGTGAAAGTGCATCTAATGTGTCAACCATTCGAAGAATGGCCAAAAAATTTGAAGAAACTGGGTCGATTATGGACAGTAAGACTCCTGTGCGTCAACGTACTGGTCTACTCTTGAAAACATTGCTGCTGTAAACGAGAGTATCGCCGGAAACCCAAAAACATCAATTCGGCATCGTTCTCAATAACTTCAAACACGAACGCAGCGAATTTTGATTAAAAACCTCCACCATTATACGCACAAAATTCAGCCCACTCAGGAGCTCATACAAGCACACCATAGAAAGCGCCGGCAATTCGTTTAATGGGTAATGGAGCAAAGTGAAGTCAATGCCAATTTTTCATAAAGTCATCTTTTCCGATGAAGCGCATTTCAATCTGAATGGCTTCGTGAATACACAAAATTGTCGAATTTGGGGCTCAGAAAATCCTCATGCACTCCAAGAGAAATAAATGCACCCACAAAGAGCAACTGTCTGGTGCGGATTTTGGTCAGGCGGCGTAATTGGGCCTTACATTTTTGAAGATGGGACTGAAATTACAGTGACTGTGAACGGAATTCATTACAAAAAAATGATAACGGAGTTTTTGTAGCCTCAAATAGACGGCATGGATCTGGACTACATACGGTTTCAGCAAGACGGCGCCACCTGCCACATCGCGCATGAAGCAATCAATTTATTGCAGCAAAGATTTCCAGAAAAAATTATCTCAAGAAATTCTGATGTCGATTGGCCACCAAGATCATGCTATTTACGGCGTGCGATTTTTTTCTTTGGAAATCTCGGGCCTATGCGAATAAACCAGCAACAATTCCTGAGCTCAAATCCGAAATCCAACGCGTCATCGGTGACATACAGCCACATGTCTGTGAAAAAGTCATGGAAAATTTCATGAAAAAAGCAATGGGCTGTCATCAGAGCTAGGGGAGGCATTTGACGGATATTTTATTCGATACTTAATCGGACCATATCTTCTTTACAATCCAATAAAAATATCACAACTCTCTCAAAAATACGTGTTTTATTTTAAAATTAAAAAGTGCACTCTTACTGAGACACCCTTTACATTAATATATCTAGCAAAAGGGCTTATTAAATAATAATAAATCATTTATTTTCAGGTTACAAAGACCCAGAGATAAATACCTTAACATAAATATACGTATAATAATAACATTTTGTGTTAGTAAATAAAACTTAAAACTATGTTAGTATCACTTATTTGCCGTGTTTCGTTTTACATTCCAACCTACTCGTTACATAATTTACTTTCTTACACTTGACGTTTACGCATGTCAATTTATTGTTTTTAATAAACAAAACTTGTAAAATATAAGAAAAACATTCAAAAATTAATAATAAAAATGCATTCACATTTTTCTACAAAACTGTACAATATTAGTAGGTAATCTATTTTCTTTCATACATTTTTAGTACATTTTTAAATATTTTTACAAAACTCGTACAAAAAAATATAAAAATAGTGGCCCATCGGCATCTGGAGCAGGGTCTAGGGTATTATTACCATTATTTGTGCTATCGTAGAATGTAACGTTATACTCGTACTGTCAATAGCTGGCTGGCTGGCTGTCAGTGTCAAAACCAATTAGTATATTCTGTTGATTCTGTCGTTTGTTTTTGTTTTTTTTTTTTTTTTTTAATTTAGTTTTATGCTAATAATGATTATAGTATTATCCTATATCAATCTAGTCTATGATTTCATATCTTGTATTTACAAAGTCACAATAGTTCCTAGCTCCCAGACGTATTTTTTATTTTGAGTAGGTAATTACCTATATCTGGCCAGAGACATGCAGAACCACGATGGTAGTCTTGTTAGATGTTTTTATTCTGACTGAACACCTTTTTGAAACTACATAATATATTAAAAACATATTTTATTATTACATAATCAGCACCTATTAGATTCGTTTTAGGTTATAATTTTTTACCTTGCAAATATTTTTTCTCCCACCCTCTACGACTTACTGCCCATTAGCTTTTTTGCTAGTTTTAAATAGTTCTACAACTAGTTATAAGTTTCCATACTGTACGAGGCTCCTAACAGTGGGTCCCATTGTACATGCAACCTCGCTATCCTCCTTTAAATCTTCAGGCCATGTCGGTTATCTTGGGTCTGCCGCGGCATCTCTTCATTCCTGATTCGCCATTGCCCTTTTTCTCTCATTTATTTACCACTAGCTTCCGCCAGCGGTTTCACCCGCGTGGAAGTTGGAAATTATCCCGCGGGAACGTACCACCGGGGTAAAAAAGCATCCGATGTGTTGATCTAGGTTATCTATCTGTGTGCTAAATTTCATCCAAATCCGTTCAGTCGTTTTTGCGTGATTGAGTAACAAACATCCAAACATCTTCACAAACTTTCACATTCATAATATTAGTAGGATAAATATTTATCTTCTGACGTCAACAGTATTAAGTGATGTGATCACTATCCTTCACACAAAACCACCTCAGCAAGTTTCAGGTTTATAATGGCGGCGGCAGTGGCACGGGCGGCGCGGCGGCTCGCTCGGGCAAGCTCAAGCCAGTTTTGAAATTCGCGCACAGCAACAATCACAACAAAAACACTACATTTTTAAATTCTCGATGTGTCCTCCATTCACATTAATGCACAAATTATACCGACGGAGAATATTGTTATTTATTTTTCTAATTAAATCACTGTCCGTTGCTGAGCACTTTAATTTGTGAAATGCTAAAATTATCCTCTTTTTTAGTTCAACAATTGTAGTTACCTCTGAGGCATACACTTCACCCTTAATATACCCCCACAAAAAGAAATCCCTGTGGGTGAGGTCTGGAGATCGTGGTGGCCACCGAACAAGTCCGAATCGACCGATGCATTGCTGCCCAAACATTTCTGTGAGCCGCTCCCTGGAAGCCACCAGGACTGGACGGTATATTCCCAGCTCTGCTCAGGTGGAGCCGTGATTTACTGGCTGATTACCTCGTCAAGGTGTTTCGAGCCTGCCTGGCCCACCGCTACATCCCCTTAAAATGGCGAGAAGTGAAAATAATCTTTATACCGAAGCCAGGTAGGGGCGACTACACCCAGCCCAAATCTTTTAGACCCATAAGCCTCTCCTCGTTCTTCTTGAAGACACTGGAGAGGCTGGGAGATAGAAAGATCAGATCGCAAATTTCGGTACAAAGACCTTTACATCCCAATCAACACGCCTACTGTGCAGGCAAATCAACTGAATCAGCACTCCATGGCGTAGTTTCACGTATAGGACATGCTCTCAAAGCCAAAAACCCAACCCTAGGCGCCCTCATTGATATAGAGGGCGCTTTCGACAAAACTAACTTCGCCAGCATCGAACAGGCACTTGCCAAGCACGGTGTTGCGCGAACGCTCATAGAATGGATTAATAACATGTTAAAATACCGTGCTATTCAGTTTACCGTGAACACCACCACACGAGGAATCGTGAGCAGAGGCTGCCCACAGGGTGGGGTGCTGTCACCACTACTGTGGAATTTAGTCGTTAATGAGCTCATCGTAGAGCTCAACGCCAGCAGTCTTTACTCGGTAGGTTACGCGGACGATATAGCAATTCTGATGTCGGGGAAGTTTGAGGGCATCTTATGTGATCTCAAAATCAAAATCAAAAGTCATTTATTCAAACTAGGCTGGTGTCAGCACTTTTTGAACGTCAAAAATTACAAAAGACAGTCCCTCAAAAACGCCCACCCTTCGACACTTCCTAGTGCTTTAGCTGGGAAGAAGAAGTGGCGCAACAAACTCCCCAGCAGCACAGGTGTCTGTTATGTTAGAAGAACTTGATTTTATACAATGGTAGGTTATGGAATATCAAAATTGAAATTAGTTCTAGATATAATAGATCCATTATCGGGGTCGCTAGCTAGCTACATCTTGCAATTTAACTCATTATTAAAAATAAAAAACAATGAGTAGATTATGTCAACACTA
Source organism: Polymixis flavicincta (assembly GCA_949987655.1). NCBI lineage: Eukaryota > Metazoa > Arthropoda > Insecta > Lepidoptera > Noctuidae > Polymixis > Polymixis flavicincta. Next base: position 21,159,833 of record OX465188.1, on the reverse strand, counting down.
AGTAAATTCAAATGAATTTATATAGTCAAATAAAAAACAAACAATTATGTTAATAAAGATATGACCTGTCAGTAGGCAAGGAAACTCTGGTGAAAGAACACAAACATTGTCTTGAGTTAATCACAGCGACCAACTATTCTTATCGTTTAAGTAGTCGTTGATAGAATAGTATGCCTTTGCGCAAAGGTTGGATTTTACTTTAGCTTTAAACGCATTAAAATTCAAATCTAGCACAGAAGAGGGAAGCTTGTTATAAAAGATTATACCAAGACCAATAAATGAGTTATGAACCTTATGAAGCCGGTGAAAGGGAGCACGTAGTTTGTCCTTATTTCTAGTATTAATATTATGAAAATCACTGTTTTTAGTGTACAAGTGTATGTTTTGCCTTATATATAAGATGTTGGCCAAGATGAATTGCGATGCCACGGTGACTATACCAATATCTTTAAAAAAATCTCTAAGAGAAACTCTAGCACCTAGTTGATAAATTGCTCGAACAGCTCGTTTTTGAAGAACAAAAATATTTTGAATATCTGCGGCTTTGCCCCACAGCAGAATGCCGTAGGACATAATGCTATGAAAATAACTAAAATAGACTAACCGCGCTGTGTCAACGTCAGTGTATTGTCTTACTTTCCTGACGGCGTAGGCGGCCGAACTGAGCCTTCCCGCTAGGCTTGATTTATGTGAACTCCACTGAAGTTTGGCACCTACTGTTATGCCTAGGAAAACTGCAGAGTCTACAGTTTCAAGTATCTCATTATCTACGACGATGTTTGGTCCTAGATTCCTAATATTCGGTAAGGCGAACTTTATACATTTAGTTTTCTTGGCATTGAGAATAGGTTATTTGTTGTAAACCAATCCGTAACCATTGCGACTGCACTGTTTACGTCGTCAAAATCTTGTCTATTCCTATCTACTTTAAATATAAGAGAGGTATCATCAGCAAACAGTACGATGTCACAGATACCCTTTAAATAGAATGGTAAGTCATTAATATATACTAAGAACAAGAATGGACCCAGTATTGAGCCTTGAGGTACACCTAATTTAACTGGTAGCCCGGAGGATTTTACACCATTAACATCTACACATTGATGCCTATTTTGCAAATAAGAACTTAATACGTTGAGTGCTTCGTTTTGAACACCGTAATGACGTAGTTTACGCAAAAGCGTGTCATGGTGCACGCAATCAAAGGCTTTGGAGAGATCACAGAAAACTCCAATAGCATTTTGCGAGTTCTCCCATGCGTCAAAAATGTGTTTCAGCAGAGCAACACCTGCATCGGTAGTCGAACGACCTTTTGTAAAGCCATACTGTTCATGGTGAAGGAGTTTATTTAAATTATTATGTCTTAGCAACTGTTTTAGTATCAGCTTTTCAAATATTTTACTAAAAGCCGGTAAAATAGAAATAGGCCTGAAATTGTCAATGTTATTTTTGTTGCCCGATTTAAATAAAGGTATGACTTTACTACTCTTCATGAGGTCAGGAAAAGATCCTAAATCAACACATTTATTAAAAGTAATAGCTAGATAGGGGGCTACGATATCAATTATATTACTTAAAAGTTTAATGGAGATGCCCCAGTAATCACCAGTGTTTTTAGACTTAAGTGTGTTAAAAATATTAACTATTTCACGAGGCGTTACATGTTCGAAACTAAATAAACGACTACATTTGGGCACACTACTATGCAAAAGGTTTTCAGCTTTAGACGGGGATGAATTTAAAGAGTGAGTCGTAGTTATAGGTATGTTTGCAAAAAATTCATTAAATGCCTCAGCTACGTCAGCAGCTTAATCAACTAATTTGTTGTTGACCATAATCTCTAATTGTTTTTCTTGTTTAACTGATTTACCCGTTTCACTGTTAATAATTTTCCATGTGGTTTTTATTTTATTATTAGATTTTTTTATAGTATCGCTTAAAAATTTAGATTTAGCAAAAGCACAGATTCTTTTAAATAATTTTGAATAATTTCTGATATATTCTAAGAAAGGAGTGTCAAATCTGTATTTTTTTAAACCGTATAACTCGTATAGTCTTGCTCTACTTTTATAAATACCTGGGGTGGCCCGTTGGTTGAAGCCAACGGAGGTGCCATTAATATCAATGGTTTTGGTCTTAAAAATAGATTGGTATTCCTTTTGCACAACATCAAAAAGGGCTCCATAGATTTCATTAGGATTCTCGTGTTCTACTATAGATGATGTAATTCTATGAGCTATATTATTTTTAAATTTAATGCAACGACTAGCTGTATATGGCCTGCATTCTATTTTATGCGGCTTTTTATGTGAAGGCAAAGGAAAGCTAGCTAATAAACCGCAGTGGTCGGACGTTAAATCACTTAAAACCAATTTATTTTTGGCATCACAATCACTAAATATACTATCAAGGCAAGTCGACGAAGATGCCGTAATCCTAGTAGGTTCGAAAAACAAATTAATTAAATTAAAAGATCTGAACAGATTGAGAAGTCTAATACTTAATGGAGTAACTTCTAAAATATTAATATTAAAATCTCCACATAAAATTATACATTTATTACTTGATTTTAATTTATTGAGTGAATCCTCCATTACCGATTCGAAACGAATGAAATCCCCTGAGGGGGGTCGATAAACGCAAATTATAACGTAACGCTCGAGTTCAACACAAGACAATTCAATAGTGCGCTCGATGGAAAGATTAACTAGATCTAAACGTTGTTTACATTTCAACTTGTTTGAAACAAGAATTAAAGAACCACCGCGAATAGCATTTTTCCTCACAAAAGCTCTATGCACAGTAAAAAAATCATCATTTATCAACACTACTTCATGTTCTTTCAACCAGTGTTCAATCAAACATAACACCTGAACATCATAGTTTTCCATAAATAAACTTAACTCTAGCTCTTTGCCGGACAGACCCTGCATATTTTGATGTACAACATTCAAAATATGCAGGGTCTATCTCATGAGAAGGGCCTTCAAAATAATCGAAAGTTGGTGCGCGAAGCACGAACTGTCGGTTAACCCCTCGAAAACAGAACTAATAATGTTCACCAACAAAAGAACTCTTGGACCCCACAGGCTTCCAAAACTTTTCAACACAGAACTTTTCACTTAAAGACGAAGTCAAGTACTTGGGGGTGATCCTTGACAGCAAACTGCTCTGGAACAAGTATCTTGACTACAAACTTAATAAAAGCACTATTGCACTCTACCAATGTAAAAAAATGTTAGGGAAAACATGGGGGCTTTCTCCGAAGATCACTCTGTGGTTATACAAATCGGTAATCAGGCCAATGTTGGCTTATGGCGCTCTGGTTTGGTGGACAAGGACCGAACTCTCAACCACCATTACCAGACTACAACGCTTCCAACGACTGGCCTGTTCAGCTACCACTGGCTGCATGAGAACCACCCCAACAGCAGCCATGGAGATAGCCCTTGAACTAACTCCCCTTGACCTGTACATACAGTAGGAGGCGGCGCTAGCTGCCATCAGGCTAATGCATCTAGGCATATGGGGCAAGAACCTTACCAGTCCACACGCTAAAATCCTGGACCGGGCGATTGAGTACCAGCCTCTCATCGCTGCCCCGTGTGATAGAACACCAAACCAACCTATGTTCAACAAAAACTATATCATACAAACAGTAGAGGAAGAAAGGGATCAGTCAGGAGCCAATGAAGTGCGCATCTACACTGACGGCTCAAAAACACAAGACGGTTCAGGTGCTGGCGTACACTCCCTTGACCTCAACATCAACCTTCACATACCGCTAGGCACACACAGTTCGATCTTTCAATGTGAATGTGTTGCCTTAACACAAGCCGCAACAGCAGTAAAGCGCTTAGGCATCCGGAACTACGGCATTAAATTCCTATCGGTAAGTCGGTTACAGAACTTAGCGATGGAAAGTTTAAAACGCACATCAAACGTGTCCTTATCAAAAAAGCATATTATAAGATAAAAGACTACGTTGAAGACAGGGAAGTTTGGCATTAATTCCTTCTGCACATGTGGCTTCCCTGGTACCTCATTAACAGCATAACTATGTGAAAGTCTATTAACTGCTCTCAAATACAAAGTTCTTTTTAATTCTTTTTATTTTTACAATGCTGACATATTCTCGTCATTAATTGACATTATACATCAATTTTATTTAGGTTCATTTTATTTATGTAGATTATTTTACATATTGTGAATGAGAGAACGTTGTAGGCCTTACTGACTGTAGATTTGTAGACGATTTTCTATTCTGTATTCGTCTAAGTACCTGGTACTTATTGATAGGCCTGCGCTGTCCTCCCATACATTTAATCTCTGTAATTTGAAAATATTGTTAAAGCCAATTATTTTTAAAAGAGTAACCGTGGAGTTTCTTGCCGGCTCTTCTCCATAGGAAACAACAATTTGGAACCGTGCACCTAGCTTCTGACGTTTCATAAGTGCCCATGCAGGTTTATATGAAATAAAAATATTTTGATTTTGATTTTGATATCCGACAGCCTATCTGTGCTCAAAGCTTTGGAAAACAAACAAACTAACAACAAACTAATTTTTGAGTGCCATCTAGCCTTGGAGAGCTTATCGACGTCCAATCGTATTGCACTCCAGTGGATCAAAGGGCACAGTGGATCTTTAGGCAATGATGCCGCAGATGAACTTGCGATATGAAAGTGCTAGGCCCGTACCCACTTCTCCCCCTGCCTTTCTCACAATTTCGTGCGTGGATTCGCCAAAGGTCGACCAAACTCCATAACAACAAATGGTCACGGGCAACAGACTGTAGACAGTCAAAATTGGCTTTACCGATTGTACACCCGCGATTAACCAAAAAACTTCTCAGCCTGAGTAGACATAACCTTAGAATAATAATAGGAACAATTACGGGCCATAGCACACTTAACAAACACCTTTTTAACATAGGCGCCATAGACAGCCCGCTTTGCAGGGGCTGCCTTGACGCCGAGGAATCAGCCGCCCACGTCATCCTGGAATGCGAGGCCGTGGCTTCTCATCGTGAAGAAATCCTCGGAACAGTAAGGTCGCTCCGCAAAGCCTGTGAAGCTCCCAGGAAACTTCTGTGCTTTTGGGCGGAGCTAGGCTGGCCATGTTAGCCAGAATCCCGACGCACAACGGACCGAATGGGAGTCTACGTGCGGAAAAGGGAGTCCCATCATCATCATCATCATCCCTGGAAGCCATCACAGAATGTGGAGGCACTCCGTCCAGCTGGTACCACAACTTGCGATGAACGGCTAAAGGCAACTGCCTTTCAATGTACTCGGCCACAGGACCACTTAACAATTCTAAAATTTTCGCCGCTGTAAGGGTGCCGTCAATAAAAACTGGGCCGATAATATTAATATCATGGATACCAACCCACACATTGAGAGAAAATCTGTACTGGTTTTCAGATTCTCGAAACACGTTTGGATTTCCCAAACTCCAGTACTGGAGGTTTTGCCGATTCCAGATGCCGTTCCGAGTAAAAGTACTCTCATCGGTCCATATTAAATTATTTAGGAAATCACGGTCTTCGGTTGTTTTATTTAGTAGCCATTTGCAGTAACTGTTCCTGACCAGCAAGTCTCTCGATAACAAAACTTGCACCTTCCGATATTTATAAGGTTTGCGTTTGAAGAATCTTTTGGATGGTTCTATGACAAACCCTAAACTGCCGGGCGGCTCTGTGGAGACTCGTTGTCGGGTTGCGGGAAAAACGGTCTAAAATTCGTTCTTCCCAAGCAGCTGGTATTTGCCGCTGTGGCACTCCCTCGTGTTGCGGCACTATACGTTTATTGTCTAGAATTCATTGTAGTGCCAATTGTATGGTGCGGGCGTTTCTAGGGCAATTGCGGCTGTCACCATACCTCTCTGGGCACGCCACGATTGCGGCGGTAAGTCCCTTCTTTGAGGAGTGGTTTGAGAGGCGGCATGGCGTCCTCACCTTCCGCCTGACGCAGGTCCTCACCGGACACGGTTGTTTCGGTAGGTTCCTGTTTCGGATAGGGCGGGAGGAAACGCCCGGGTGTTTCCACTGCGAAGATCGCCCTGAGGACAGGGTGGAGCACACGGTGGCGGTCTGCCCGGCTTGGGCGGAGCACCGCCGTGTCCTCGTGGAGGCGATCGGCGGCGGCGATCTCTCGCATCCGGCCCTGGTCCAGGCCATGGTACGGAGCGAGAGGGCATGGGGAGCCGTCCTCCTTTAGCGAAGCAGTGATGCTCGCGAAGAGGGAGGCGGCGCACGTGAGGGAGAGGCAGCATATGCGCCCTCGCGACCCTAGCCGCCGCAGGATACGGAGACGCCCTGGGCGTCGGGAATCCCAGGCCGATTTCCGGCCACCGTAGGCATGGACTTACGGACGGCGAGTAATGGGTAGCTCACTGTCTGGTAAGGACCAAGCCCAAGTCGACGGCGCGTTGTGTTCCACGCGCGCCTCAAAGAGATGTCAGCACAAACGTGATGGGGCCCGCAAGGGCCGATGCCTGCCAGGGGTGCGGGTTTGTTTGAAAGAGACACCACAACCCCTGGCATACGGGCTACTGAAGGAACACGGGTGGGTTTTAGTCAGTAAAAGTCTGACACGCCCTCCTGCTCCACCCAGAGCGGGAGAAGTTATTTGATGATTTCCCACCCAAAAAAAAAAAAAAACCATACCTCTCTCGGTATGTTCGCAGAGCTAAAGCTGCGTTTCCACGGCATTCGCCGTAAATTAAAATCATGTCTGTGTATTCTTACGCCATGTAAGTTACACGAGGCATTTTTGAACACTAATTACACACACACACAACAAAAGTTTAATTTAGTATCACAATAAAAGCAGTCAATCACAAAAAAACACTAACACTAAATAATAATAATCCCAAGATACGTGTACTGTGACAATAAAAAAAATAAATACTGTCTGTCTTAAAATGATTTAGTGTCCTATCACAATAACAACACAAAATCACAGTTATTGTCAGCACGCGAGTTCGTCAAAAGAAAAGCTGCGCAGGATCTTCCGTGTTACGTAACATAAATCCGATCCCAAATGATAGCGTCGGCGAACTAAAAAGGCAAGTTTTTTAGACGCCCCACTTACCGATCGCAAGGATCTAAGATGCAGTAGCAACACAGTGAGTAAAGTGACCTATTTCTATTTCTTTTACACGCGGGATGTTTTGCTACGATTGTCACTCTCGCAATGAAAGTGCAAGTGTGTGTATTTATTGCTTCCTTGTTTGCATTGCCATCTTTTTAGTGAAAGTATTTGGTTGTACTTGTGACTTGCGTCACAGCGGCAATAACGCGTCGTAGGTTATACTCAGATTTATCGTTTTAAGGTGCATGACCTGTGCGATCAGCTTTTAGGAAAGATACATCGTGTTCAAACGGGGCAAAAATTAAAAAAATAATTTTCGAATAAACTACTGCTCCTATCTAATTGATTTTTGGCATAGAGCTTGAAAATGGTACCAAGTATATGCAGTTTATAGGAAAGCCCCTCTGTCGTATCAAATTTGTATAGATAGAAGATAAAATATTGATTTTGTAAATCACATTAATTTTGGTAACATGTTGTCATTAATAAATGTGTCAAGACGAAAGGCAATCAAGTAATACTATTGAAAGATAAAAGTAGTAGACTTATATTTAAAAAAAAAACTATATTTTTATTAGTTTCATTGAGTTTATTGCTGCCATTGTTGTTGTTATCTTCAAATAAAATCATCATGAAGAAAACCAAGTTTGTCGTTAGGCTAATTTCGGTTCACTTATGCTCAGGGAAATACATAAAAATGAAGTCAATGAAAATAAAAATAAAATCTATTTTTGAAAGTCATCGTGTGGGAGTGTTAAATAACTTCGTTGACACGGATGTGCAGTCAATGCTTTTACCTTTAATTTTTTTGCAAACTATTCGGTTTTATCCAAAATACCGCATTAAGGATAACTTAATATCTCCAAACACCCGATTATCGAATTTGATGTCATTGTGTGTCACTGTGTTATTTATTTTAATAATAATTATCTACTGCTGTTGCTTCACCTACATGAAGGGATTTTTATTGTCAGTCAGGTCCATAATCATCGCTGCAATATTTGGCGTCGAATTCATTATAAGTTTTAAGCACTGTGTTTTGAATACGAACAATAACGTCTTGTTTATTTTGAAATTTCAAGACGTTCATCGAAATATTAATGAAAAGGTCAATTTCAAACTTTTCAGCATCGTTAATTGGTTTGTTGTCATCTGGTTTATTATACTGTATGGCGGTTCCCTCACTGTATGTTGGTCTATGTTGGGAGTATCCATAGTTGGAATGCTAAGTACTTTAATTATATTGAGTATTGATGCAGACATCATTTACTATATCAGACTTATTCAGATGTTAAAAGATAAAGTTGATCTATGGAATATTCAAGCTATTCAAAGTCAAACCATGGGAGATAGCGAAAGAGAGGATCATAGTACAATCATGTTTCACGCTTACATTAATATACTCGCTTCCTATGACCTCTTTAAGGATTCTTGTCAACAAATGGTTAGTAAGAATAAGTCGTCAATTATTTGTATATTTGTGGCTCAATTGATAACACATTTTCAATCAGACATTAATCGCTTTCAGGTCGTATTTCAAGTTATAATGGTAGCTTTTAGCTATTTTCTGAATGTCCAGGTGTTACTTGATGAGATAAACTATAATTATCGATCAGACGGTTATTTTTATGTAAGTATTTTGACGTACACAATTATCGTTGCCAGCACACAATTATACTTAATTAATACACTTCGAAATATATATAATATTACTTAACGTAACATAACTTTCAAGTCTAGACTTAATTTCGGTTGCCTGGTTTATTTCTTAAGATTGATGCGCTAAGGTGAACACATAATCAGCCTATAATGTTCCTAGACTGCTGAAACACAGGCCACAGGCTCCTAGGACTCTGTGAGAGAGAGTTGGCCGTATTCCACCACGTGCGTCCAGTGTGGGGTGATGGATAGCAATGTAGGTACAGAGGCCAGCACATCAAGCTACCCAATCCGTTAATTTATTTTTGATAGATTTTCAACTTCATCACAAATATCGGTTCATATTCAATTAAGATTTGACAGTTTGGGATAGCGTGGCGTGCTGGCGTCTGTACCTACTACCTATGAAAGTCGCGGTCGTCACCACTAGACCACCACTGCTGTCAAGGTGAACCATGTAAATTTCGACCTTTATCGGCGATTTTTATACCTTAACCAGCTTTTGCCAGCGGATTCGCCCGCGTGGAGGTCCAAAATTATATTTTTTTGATTAAAACTTTCCATGTGCATTAAGGAACATATGAAAAAAATTGCCGAATTGGTCGAGCCGTTCTCGAGTTTTGTGCTTTAGCAACATTAATTTTTATTTAAATAGATTTCCTGCGTTTAATGCAGTGGTTGTTGATATTCTGCTCTGTTTTGCAGGGACAAAAATATGGTTTTAAGATAGTTATATGGTTGGGCTTTTTGATAATCAAATCATTGGCGTATCACATCGCATTGAGCTTGCACTGCGAGAAGTTCTACATTTCCATGAATAATGTTCAAGATTCATGCGCACGCATTCTGAAGTCAAGTCGTACAGGTATTAACATTAATGTTCCCAAAGTATCTGTAGTAAATATACACAATTGGATCAGAAAACGCACCTATGGATTAGTGCCACTTACGAATATGATTAAATATTTGAATATTTCAAATAGAGATTTTAAATTCAATTGAATACTCTGTGTTATGTTAAGTGGAAGTTCTGAGTCACCTAACAAACATCTTCTTGCATAAAAGGTGATGTCCTAATCACGCATGTTAAAGATTTATGTAATTGAAATAAACAGTGTCGTTTTTTTTTCTCCTTAGAAATTATTTTCATTTGAAATTATAATTAACTTAATAATTTCAATGTGCGTCGATAATTTATCAATTGCATTTGAATACTATAGCTAGTTCAAACAATATTTTTTTGAAAAAAGTTGTGAGATTTAAAGTTGGAACTAAGTACAGATGAATGTGTTACGAATTTCCTTTAGGGCGAATTTCACCAAACTTTTATACTTAGAACTACTACTTACCTTAGAGAGACTTTACTTCCTGAGAATAAATTTTGAATTTTTGACAGATCTTCCATAGTAGAATTGTCAGACGTGTATTTTACTCTACGGATAAAAGATATCAGCCCTTAGTGAGAGATTGGGAAAATGAATGGGGTAGTATTTGGTTCTTTCATTTGGTTTTAGTCGTATAGTAATCTCTGAAAATGTATATTTCAGATGTCGAGAATAGATTATGCAAAAATATTAAACGCCTACATCGAACGACATTCGAAAAGATGGATGCATGTCGACTATTCTACGTTGATGCGGCGTTATTAATCAAATTAATAGAGTTACTAACTAACTATACTTTTGTGCTGCTGCAGTTTGCATTTTTGTAATCTTGAGAACTATAAATCCTTAATTATGATAATGAATTAAATGCGTTGCTTTTATTTTTAAACCTGCTTGTTTTTTATTTTTTATTATTCCTTTATTACAAAGTTTATTCCTGGAAAACAATTATGTAATATATAGTCACGAGCATAAATTTATTACACAACTTGGCAATTACATATATATAATTTCACAATTCATCCATTAATGTCTTCAAGATGACGGCAGATATTAATTCATCATACAAATCTATGAATGTGATTATTGTGGAAAGTAAATAAGTACAAGTGGTCACAAAAATACGAGACATGCATCATAGCATAACAAAATTAGCTGACGAAACAAGTGACGCCAGAATATTGGTCAATATCTACAATGTGCATTTTAATTTAACTATGGTGGCGAAATTTTTTCTTCAGTTTTCAAGAAAAATTTGGACCTGGTATAAAAATAGAAAGTCCCAGCTAGAAAGATTTTTAATGCGTCTTAGAATATCTTGATAAGTTTTTGAGTTATTTTAGTTCAAAGTCTAGTGTGGCCACCAAAATTGAAAATCGCCCACCAAAATCGAAAGTGCTCACCAAAATTGAAAATAATTTATTTATATAATTCACTTTACGTAACAACAAAAGTGTAGCCTTGGCTCTTGTACTTGGCACCAAAATTGGATTTATTTATTACAAACCTCAATCTTACTAATAATGCTCAACTAATCGGGAGTCATCAATGACTTTCATCAGTTATTAAAACTCTTTGTTATTACAAAAAAACATTAATGTACGAGCCAATAATGCTCATACAGCAAAAGTACGTTTACGTTTACCTAATTAATAATCACACGATTCAGCCGTCACTAAAACTCCATCACACGCTAATGTGCGTGTCGATAATTACCTAATAACAATAACATTAAGTGCGGCTCAGATAACTAAACAAACATCTTTAAAAGGTTTCCATAAATAAACTGAAATGAACTTAACAGTGGTTTGGTGTTACGCGGGGATCGTGCGGTCCATGGCCCTACACGGAGCGCCGGTGTGGGCGCCTACATTGAGGCGCCAACCAGCTCGCAAGCTGAGGGCGTCCCATAGGGTCATGGCGATCAGGATGATCCGAGGATATCGCACGATCTCCGGCGAGGCGGCGGGCCTCCTTGCCGGATTACCGCCATGGGATCTGGAGGCAAAGGTCCACGCGCAAATATGGGAGTGGCGCGAGGAGGCCAAACGCCGGGGCGTAAGTCCGCTGCCGCAGGAAATCGCGGCACAGCGGACAGAGCTCCGGCGGGATCTCATGGTGACATGGAGAGAGCGATTGTCGCAACCCAGTGCTGGGCACGCCACGATTGCGGCGGTAAGTCCCCTCTTTGAGGAGTGGTTTGAGAGGCGGCATGGCGTCCTCACCTTCCGCCTGACGCAGGTCCTCACCGGACACGGTTGTTTCGGGAGGTTCCTGTTTCGGATAGGGCGGGAGGAAACGCCCGGGTGTTTCCACTGCGAAGATCGCCCTGAGGACACGGTGGAGTACACGGTGGCGGTCTGCCCTGCTTGGGCGGAGCACCGCCGTGTCCTCGTGGAGGCGATCGGCGGCGGCGATCTCTCGCGTCCGGCCCTGGTCCAGGCCATGGTACGGAGCGAGAGGGCATGGGGAGCCGTCACCTCCTTCAGCGAAGCAGTGATGCTCGCGAAGAGGGAGGCGGCGCACGTGAGGGAGAGGCAGCATATGCGCCCTCGCGACCCCAGCCGCCGCAGGATACGGAGACGCCCTGGGCGTCGGGAATCCCAGGCCGATTTCCGGCCACCGTAGGCATGGGCTTGCGGACGGCGAGTAATGGGTAGCTCGCTGTCCGGTAAGGACCAAGCCCAAGTCGACGGCGCGTTGTGTTCCATGCGCGCCTCAAAGAGATGTCAGCACAAAAAGTGATGGGACCCGCAAGGGTCGATGCCTGCCAGGGGTGCGGGTTTGTTCGAAAGAGACACCACAGCCCCTGGAATAAGGGCTACTGAAGGAACACGGGTGGGTTTTAGTCAGTAAAAGTCTGACACGCCCTCCTGCTCCACCCAGAGCCGGAGAAGTTATTTAACGATTTACCACCCAAAAAAAAAAAAAAAAACAGTGGTTTGGTGTAACTCAACTAACTACCTACAACAGCTACCGGGGTATCCGTCAACGACGAGATAACCTCAATATCTTTGGTCCTTCGAGCCGGATGACAAGGCAAATCATCAGCAGAGTGCTTAGCGTGGTATATCCCAGTTACGTTAGCAAATCGGTGTTGCTGGCTTCCCACAAGCGGGTCTAACCAGTAGTATTGAGACGTTGCACATGACGTGTTCGAGTTTTAATCGAACACTCAGCGAAAATGCATAATTGCAGCGAACGCAATAATGCACATTCGCTCGTCCACCAAATCGTGGACCAGTTCGCGTTTAGATCTCATTAGAGACACCTCGGACTCATACCATAACCATTACCATTTTACCATACATTTTTACCAATAAGTGAATTATATAGTTTTACCATTTTTTACCATTTCTTGTGTTTAAGTGTTATAGTGATTAAATATACATAGCCATTCCCCTTACGTTCAAGACTTTAACTTTTACCATATAAACCATCCAATTATACGAGAAAGGTGTGTTAGGTCACCATAGCGCCGAACACTACTTTCTACATGGTCCTTCGAGCATTTATTATAACTACCAGTGACTACCAAGTGAAACAGTGCCACGCGAACCAGAAGAGCGCTGCTATTAGGAGAGCCTTCGAGCGCAGAGACGGTCTGTTGGAGAATTAAGGTCAGATCAAACCATTTATTTGTAAAAATTACCGTTACCAATTTTTATCGAACTTAAATATGGATTCCGATTCTCTATTTATCAACCAAACGGAGCTTTATGAAATCCTAAACAAGTTTTTGATTAATATAAAGAAAGATGGATCCGAAAGGAAGACCATCGACAATTATTACAAGCGCAAAGCTAGTATGTTGGAAGCATACTGGCACGATTACCAGGAAAACCATAGGAAAATGTGTCAGTTTGCGAATTTTGACCACATTTACTTCAAGAAGGGTTGTTTCGAGACAGTCCAGGAAATTTATTCGGAAATCAAGGTGATAATTGATAAAACCCTGGGGCAGTTACGGACAACGCAGCTGCAAGAAGAAAGCCCCTGTAGACCAAAAGCGGAAGGAGTACAACCATTACCAGGTATCCGGACTAGGCAGCAGCTAAGCGCAGACCAGCCGGAGGATGAGGCGGCGCAGCCACAACCAGGTACGTCGTCTCGCTATGAGGAGTCTCACTGTATAGAGAGAGGGTCCAGCAAGCTGAACGGGTTAGTGAGAAAGCAGAATATTAATTTCAAAGCGTTCATGAGAACCGTAAGTAATGTTCAAGTCGATAAGTTCGAGAATCAATGGCAATTCGAGAACGCTCTAAAATCACTGGACAGCCGATGGGGTGAGATTGACAAACTTCATTGGGAAATTGAAGGTGAGGATGAAGGCGACGATATTACGTACCAAACGGAATTCTGCAAGCACGAGGAAAAGTACAATGAGCTGACAAACAACATCAACAAAAAGATGTGGGCAGTGAAGCACCGTGAGAAGTCAGCTCCAAAGATGGACATCCCCGTGTTCAATGGGTCTTACAACCAGTGGGTTCCGTTCAAAGACTTGTTCAGCGAAGCGATCGATAAAAACCCGTCGATGTCAAATGCACAAAAAATGCAGTTTTTGAAGAGTAAGGTGACTGGAGAAGCAGAGCGTCTGATTCACCATTTACAGATTAGCTCTGACAATTATCAGGTATGTTGGGAGATTCTAAACCATAGGTATGGTAACAAGTAATTAATTTTCACGTCCCATATTAATCTTTTACTAGGACTTCCCAACATACAACAACAATCGCTGGCCACGATTAAGAAGCTGCATGACATAACCAAAGAGACGTTACACGCTATTAGAAATCTGGGAGTAAACATAGAAACTTGGGATCCACTTTTAGTGCATCTGCTAGCGCAAAAGCTCGATAACGATACCTTCACCGAATATATAGAATCGGTCAAGAATCCTAGAGAGCTACCCAATCTGCAGGAGTTCCTGGAATTCTTGGAAACGAAATTTACAGCGCTAGAAGCGTCTCGCCGCAACCAAGAACCAGCCAACCAAAAAACCACGCCACACCGACCACATAAAAACAGCAACCATAACCAAAACCAGAAGAAAAGTTTCTACGGAAATAACCATCAATCAGGAAACAGGGAATCGAAGTCGCATGCATTACACGTGTCGCGGTCGAAAACCTGTGCATTATGCAATTCTGAGCACGGAGTGTGGCGTTGCCCTGATTTTTTTCGTAATTTGTTACGTGTTGATGTCAATTGTTCTATGCGTGGCAATATTATGGGTGTGGAGGACTCGGCGCTGTCACCTGTGCCGGCTGGCTACTGCTGGGCACCGTGGCGAGGGGTTCCGCCGGCAGCAGACCGTGGAAACCCCGCCGCCTCCGAGACCACGACGCCGCAGCGAGAGTCGCTGTCAACAGGAGTTAGCAGCGGCTCCGCTGACACCAAAACCAACCAGAAGACACGAATCACACAGTGAAGTGCTTAGTGCCAGGGATCTAAAAGATCAAAGTGAAATCGGCTTACATTTACACAATTATGCCAAACGCTGGCCTAGTGCGAACTATAGTGCGATCAAACGAACCAGAAATACGGACACAGGCAATCAAAATATTGCTTTTACTGTAGAAGACTCAAAAGTTTAGCTTTTAATATATTTTTATAGTTTTTTATAATAATTTAAGTAGACCAATATGCCTTTGTTTTTGCTTTTATTAATCAATGTGTTTATATTTAAGTATCACCATATCGTATAGTTTTCGCTATCATCCCGCATTTCTTCTCGCTCTCGGGAATATGTTCGAGTTTTAATCGAACACTCAGCGAAAATGCATAATTGCAGCGAACGCAATAATGCACATTCGCTCGTCCACCAAATCGTGGACCAGTTCGCGTTTAGATCTCATTAGAGACACCTCGGACTCATACCATAACCATTACCATTTTACCATACATTTTTACCAATAAGTGAATTATATAGTTTTACCATTTTTTACCAATTCTTGTGTTTAAGTGTTATAGTGATTAAATATACATAGCCATTCCCCTTACGTTCAAGACTTTAACTTTTACCATATAAACCATCCAATTATACGAGAAAGGTGTGTTAGGTCACCATAGCGCCGAACACTACTTTCTACATGACGTAAAGTAGGTTGTGCTACACTGAGTGCCTGCCACTAAGAACCTGCGGAGATCATGTCTACTGCTACAAACTAATTACCAAGAAACAATCGCCGAGGATAACGTCCACGGCTCCTACTACAGCGGCAATCACGTCTACCGCTACAAACAAGAAATAATCAGCGGGGATAACGTCCACTGCGTTTTCGTAATGTGTACTCACGAAGTTTCGTGAGTACACATTACCTGCACACCAACCACTAACAGCCATAACGCGTAAACAATGTCGACGGAAGACTATTTTGAATTTGTGGAACTTAAAACTGAGCAGCAAAGCAGCTACGAGAGAATCAAAACTCTTCAAACTAACAATAAAAAGGACGCTGTGAGTAGAAAAACTATAGAGTACCTTAACAAGCGCATCGAAGCTTAACAATACCTTTGGGATGAATTTCGGTCCAATAATGAAATCTTGAAAACGTATGAGTCCTAACAAAGAAAACATGACTACTTTAAGCAGGACATTTTCATAATAACAAAAAGCATGTTTGACGAAACAAAGCAACCTGTGAATCAACTACGAAACAAGTTGATAAAGAAACCCGGATTTTCGGGAATATCAAAACCGAAAATACCAGAAAATCTCGGAACAACGCAATTTGATACAACTGGAGTACACCAACATATATAAGATAAAACGGACAAGCACCTATCAATGCTGTTACCTAATCCATACCAAATGTGTAACTTCAATGGATTGAAGTGAGCGGTCTCCAAACCTAATCTGGATGGCATGAAAGAGAAGTGGTAACTCCATAATCAAGTCAACATATTAACATCTAGATGGGAATCCATCGACAGGATTCGCTGGGAACTAAGTTACTTACTGCAAGGGAACGACAAGGACTATGAAGCAAAATACGACCATTGGGAGCAAGTCTACGCCAGCCTAAAGGACGAGCTAAATAGAAAAATCTTTGAGACATTCCACTACGAAAAAACAACACCGCGTATGGAATTACCAGAGTTCAACGGAAGTTTCAACGATTGGATCTCTTTTAGAGATTTATTAACTTAACAGTGATTTGGTGTAACTTAACTAACTACCTACAACAACTACCGCGTTATCCGTCAACGACAAGATAACCCCAACAATTAATATTTTCATTTTAAATAAAATTACTTGCCAACAATTACCGACAAAAGTTTCCCAAACAAAACTAAGAAATAAAACATCATTAACCCAAAAATAAAACATGATTGAAAAATAAAAAAACCATAACAAAATACAATATTAAATCCAAGATGAAGACACAGTGGAATAGCCAGCAGCAATCTTATTGCGTAACGCAAGATCAATCATAATCTGGATCATTTGGAAATAGATTGCTAATACATTGCTTCATATATTCAAAAAATGTATCTGCTGAACAACGTCAATAACGCAGTAAATATTGTTAAACTGTCGAAATGAAACAGAATAGGATTGATCGTGTGTTACGCAATTAGGGTGCAGATCACGTCCATTTCACCAAAGCTCATGTTACAGTCTGCAATTTACTAAAAAACCTTAACAATTTTGGTCTTCAGTATTTTGGTTTAGCCTGTTCGGCATTGCTCATTATTCTTGTTTTTCTCGTTCTTTCAGCGAGTCCCTTTTTAAGCAGCCTCTGTTAGCTGGTCTGTTTTGGCATTCTAAAAAGCAACAAAATAAAAAAAATGTTTGATGATCAAACTAAACTCGCGAGCAATTAACTGGAATCACTTCATCGCGCGTTGCTCAAGACAATTTTTACAATTTCTATGTAATGAGCTGTAGATTGTGATATATCACCTGAAAGGTAATTTTGTTAGCTTTCAAATCATATTAAAAAGATTTCTAATTAATTAACTTTTCTACCTAAATTTAGAGAATTATTGCAATAGATCGAAGTTATGGACGTCTAAATGAATAGTAAGTTTTATGAAAAGATTTTATTTATTTACAATTTATGTTATTTACCACTTATTATTTTGTGTTACCCCCCTGGCTCTAATAACTGCCTGTAAACGGTTTTTCATTGACCGAATGAGTTTCCTGATGGAATCCTGTGGGATTTCCTGCCACTCTTCGACTAAAGCAGTTTTCAGGTCTTCTATTGACCAGCTGGACATCTTCCTCGTACCCGCCTCTTCAGCTCGTCCCATATATGTTCAATCAGATTTAAATCAGGGCTAAGGGCTGGCCAGTCTAGTGTTGGAATCCCGACTTCTACAAGGTACTGTCTAGTCACTGCAGCGGTGTGGCAGCGGGCATTATCGTGCATTAGCAGGAAATCTTCGCTAATAAATCCAGCGTAGGGGAGTACATGGCTTAGCAGAAAGTTATTGATGTATCTTTCTGCGGTTAGCCCCCTCCCCGACCTGCACCAGGTACGACTCTCAACTCCGTTTTTGCTTCAATACATATCCCCGTTTTCCACTGTTTCCGCAAAACAGCATTGTTCGAATCGCTCTCCCGGTCTAGAGGTAGACTCTCTGTTGATGGTCGCTACCATGCAGGTACATCCTGGATTCGTCCGAGAACAGGACTTGCCTCCATTGCTCGATATACCAATCTAAGTGATCGCGAGCAAACTGAAGCCTGGCTTGTTCGTGGGCTGGAGACAATTTAGGTCCCGTGGTTGGTCTTTTTGGGGTCAAGTTCGCTTCTTTGAGTCTTCGTCTGCTGGTTCACGCCGCCGCCGGTCACTTGCCGGTCACTTGTCGATTTCGAAAACAAGAGGCGACAATAAAACGGTCATATCTCACCGAAGTGTATCGCTGTCTTCCGAACTTGGTCTCCGGACTAAGTTTCCAGTCTCCCTGAGCCTCTTTTATACCTTCGAGACACAAGACTGGCTCAAATGAAGCTGTCGAGCGATAGTACGCTGAGATAATCCATGCTGGATTAGGATGACGACTTCAGCGGCTTCTATTGGTGTGGTTTCCATTTTCTTTTAGCTTCATTATTCCCAGTGACGTGAAATATTAGACTGATGATCAATTTTCACAAACGCCTCCTTTTTATAGGGTTACCGGTTTCAGGACTACCAAACAATATGATGTTTTGTTTCAAAAAAAATTGTTTTTTTGTTTTACGTTCCATGACATAATATGAATATTTTTTGGCTATGATATTGAAAGATATTGAAATCTAACAAAATTTCCTTTTAAATGATATGCCACAATCTATAGTTCATTGTACAGAAGTTGTATAAATTTGTTTCGAGCAGCGGACGATGAAGTGATTCCAGTTTAGTGGTCACGAGTATATCTTGCAACTTAAAAACTAGCTATACAGGGTGGAAACTTTCAGCGGGGCAGTAAGGCGAAGTACCATATCCGTTGCAGCTACGCGAAAATGGTCTTAGGAGGCTATCCAAATTTTTTTATGGAATTTTGATCCCCATTCACAGTAAAAAAAAAAATACAGTTAGCAAGAAAATAGCCATTTTACACAAAAACATTTTTTGATGCCAATCAATCTTGTTTCTAATACTGATCAAAAACTTTTATGGGACCAACCATCGTTGGAGTACTCAAAAAGTCGCAAATTGCAAAAAACTTTTCCCTTTCATTTTGTATGAAAATTTTACGCAAAAGCTTTTTTAGTGACGGTTGAGATCTTTTTGTTGAATGAATAAAAAGATAAAGTTTAAAAACAATTCAAATTTCGAAATGCGGATCAAAATTCTATAAAAAAATTATGGATAGTCTCCTAACACCATTTTCGCGTAGCTGCAACGGATAAGGTACTTCCCCTTACTGCCCCGCTGAAAGTTTCCACCCTGTATAGGTACAATACATAAACAGTACATACTTAAAACTTGCACTCTGTATATACAAATAGGAATACTTTTAATACTTTAGTTAAATTATATGTAACGAACAATGCCGAAACATACCTTTTCAGGTTTACCTGTACTGCTTCATTTAATTTAATTCAAACGATGACAGTCATTTCTTAACCGACGAAAAAATGGAGGAGGTTACTCAATTCGACGCGTATATTTTTTTTACCCGACGAAAAAACGGAGGAGGTTATTTTAACCGACGAAAAAACGGAGGAGGTTACTCAATTCGATGCGAATATTTTTTTTTTTTATGTATGACCACGCATAACTTTTTCCAGTGTAGTCCGATTTTTTTATTGGAATGGGTATACCCCGAAGTTGGTCCCATATAAATTTCGAAGAAAAATTCCAACCCTAAGGGTAAGAAAACAGGGGATGATTGATTGTTTTTACTCACAGATTTTAATACTGAGTTGTGTGTTACAAAAAGTAATCAAAAATTAAGCATGTATTAATTAGTAGATTATAGCCACAAAAAATTATAAAATAAAAACTTTTTAATGAAAAAAATTAACCGCCGAAAAACCGAAAAGTAAAAAATAATAAACTTGCTTTGTCCAACCCCAATAACTAAGTTCGGAAGTCGATGACTTTGGATATGTATTTAATTATATGTCACCGCCTTCCGAACTTAATTATTGGGGTTGGACAAAGCAAGTTTATTATTTTTTACTTTTCGGTTTTTCGGCGGTTAATTTTTTTTATTAAAAGTTTTTTAAACGACTTCAAAACAGAGGAGGTTCTGAATTCCTTGGAATTTTTTTTTATATAGGTCCCTGATTACTCGAAGACAATTTTTTGTTTGAAAGTATATACTTTTCAGGGGGACCCATGGTCATCAAATCAGGATCTGATGATGGAACCCTGGAGAAATCGAGGGAACTGTTATAAATTGTAAGACAGCCCTAACCCTAAAATATAAACACTGACGCCTCATAGGCGTCATGTAACGTTTCCCACCATTTCCCTACAGTTGTTATTTCCAAGACGGTTCAGTTTAGGCAGACATACTTTGAACTTCGTGGCGGAGACATTAAATTCATATCTTGTAAAACCTATTAATTACATTAAATTCTTTCAAGGGTTAAAAATTGTTTTTTTTAAAAGGGACTTTGAACCTGCCCCGTAACAGAACTCTTCATATTTTGTTTTTGTTTTGTGGCACACTTGTTGACATGACAAGTAGGGATCCACGAATTGGTGTAAGGTACGTACCATAGCTAAAAAGAGTTTTAAAAAAAAAACAACCGAATTCCAAAACAACTACAAAGTCGGTGACAGAAAACTAAACTCGCTTCTTGAAGTTGTGAAGGAGTATGTCTACTTAGGGCAAGTCATCCAGCCCGGACACACAACTTTGGAAAAGAAAACCCGACAACTGATCCAGCTGAGTTGAGCAGCGTTTAGGAAACTCCGTTAAGTCTTCTCGTCACCTAACCTGCAATGTCTTGGGCACGCCACGATTGCGGCGGTAAGTCCCCTCTTTGAGGAGTGGTTTGAGAGGCGGCATGGTGCCCTCACCTTCCGCCTGACGCAGGTCCTCACCGGACACGGTTGTTTCGGGAGGTTCCTGTTTCGGATAGGGCGGGAGGAAACGCCCGGGTGTTTCCACTGCGAAGATCGCCCTGAGGACACGGTGGAGCACACGGTGGCGGTCTGCCCAGCTTGGGTGGAGCACCGCCGTGTCCTCGTGGAGGCGATCGGCGGCGGCGATCTCTCGCGTCCGGCCCTGGTCCAGGCCATGGTACGGAGCGAGAGGGCATGGGGAGCCGTCACCTCCTTCAGCGAAGCAGTGATGCTCGCGAAAAGGGAGGCGGCGCACGTGAGGGAGAGGCAGCATATGCGCCCTCGCGACCCTAGCCGCCGCAGGATACGGAGACGCCCTGGGCGTCGGGAATCCCAGGCCGATTTCCGGCCACCGTAGGCATGAGCTTGCGGACGGCGAGTAATGCGTAGCTCGCTGTCCGGTAAGGACCAAGCCCAAGTCGACGGCACGTTGTGTTCCACGCGCGCCTCAAAGAGATGTCAGCACAAAAATGATGGGGCCCGCAAGGGCCGATGCCTGTCAGGGGTGCGGGTTCGTTTGAAAGAGATACCACAGCCCCTGGCATACGGGCTAATGAAGGAACACGGTTGGGTTTTAGTCAATAAAAGTCTGACACGCCCTCCTGCTCCACCCAGAGCGGGAGAAGTTAATTGATGATTTCCCACCCAAAAAAAAAAAAAAAAAAAAACCCGCTATGTCTGAAGACTTAGGTCTTCAACCAGTGTGTCCTGCCCGTAATGACATACGGTGCGGTGACGTAGGAAGCGTGGACACTGACAGTTGGGCTGGTTCAGAAATTCAAGCCTTGAATTTCAAGGTCGCTTAGCGCACTATGGAGCGGGCTTGAAATTGCTTTTAAAGACGAAATCAGAAATGAAATTATCCGGAATTGTAGAGTAAGCAAACTAAAGTGACAGTGGCTTGGCCATATCTGTTGAAGGACCAATGCCAGTGGAGCAGACGAGTCCTGGTGTGGAAATGGCGTATCGGCAACTGTAGTGTAGGAAGCCCCCCCATCTAGATGGACCGACTACCTAAAGAAAGTGGCTGGGACAGATTGGATGCGGAAAGCGGAGGACAGGGTGTTATAGCGCAGCTTGGGAGAGGTCTACGAATATGTCCAGCAATGATGTGCAAGTCTGCACTAAGCTCTTTACGATATTTACAGTTTTGTTTTACTACCGAAATCAAGTCGCTGGGCCTTTTGATTTCTGTAGATAATAACTGGACTGCGATAGGCTTAGTTTAGTTTAAATTATTTCACTAGCTTTTGCCAGCGGCATCGCCGCGTTAGCCAATTTACACAAAAATATAAACAAATCGTACATAAACGTTTACTTTATAAATCTTCCTAACGAAGCACTCTGTGAATCATTGAAAACCGAATGAAAATCTATTCAGTAGTTTTGAGTTTATCGCGAACAGATAGACGCGGTGGGGTACTTTGTTTTATAATATTTAGTAACAATGATTAAATGCGGGACTTCTGAATTGCTTATTCTTATTTATTTTTGAATATAATAGTACATTATGGTACAAGTGTATAACGTTGGTGGTCTTAAGAGAGCCGAGGACGGTAATCATCAATATACACGTGTATCATACGACGTTTTTCAACACACTCGTGAGGAAAATAATACTAAAAAATCATTTTGTCCTTGGAGTTTTTAGGTAGTATACTTTCCATAACGTTAAGGGCTTCACAACATAAATCGGGCGGTGTTACAACATGAATAATTTTCTTCATAACTAGTACTTGTAGTCATTTTAATAAATAACTATAATTTCAATAGTGAAAACGAGTTGAGATTTTTTGTGCCAATGGCGGGAAAAAGTAATCAGTTTTCCAATGCACGCGCATCTAACAATGGCGATCGACCTTATACTAAGGCTGCATTCCGAATTAGAAAAATAACGCTGTGAGCGCTCACATCGATATTTTGCGTTCCGAGTTAGATATCACGATTCTGACAGCTAAGAACCGTCATTTTTGGCATCAATACGGAACGCTCGTGATGGCGATAAAAGTGTTCACTCGACGTTAAAACATATATTTATATTAAACTTGGATACAACACACATTTTTTCTTCTTAGATAGTAGCACTATTTCAAATAAATCTAAATTAACTAAAGATTCGATGTAACTTAAAACAAAACAGCACAACTATCATTTTTGACAAGATGGCGCATGTCATGACGTCATCCATGACGATTTGCGGGACGTCGCGTGTGAGCGCGGTCACATCGATATTATTGTAACACGGAACGTGGCCTAGAAGAATGACGTTTCTTTTTTTTTTGCTTTTCGCGGATAGGGCTTTAGCCACGTACAAAATGGGGAATTCAAAGTTTTCTTTATTACAGAAAAAAACAAAAGTTATATTTGAGTGAAAGTTTTATTTATTAAAACGTACAAGTTGAAATTATCTATTTAATTACGAAGTTGGATGAAATGAGCAAGCAATAGGTATATTAATTTATATGTACTACTGAGCACGACCTTTTTTGTATCGAAACTTTTTAAGAACAAAGCATGTCAAGAAATTAAAAAAAAGCTATAACTCACTAGTGAATAATAGTATTGAAAAAGTCACAGTTTGATAATAGGTGTCATTATGTGCCTAATTGCGGTGAAATTAGAGCCATTTTATGAGCAAGTGTGTTGAAAAAACAGTTATAATAATAATAACATAAAGTAATAACAATAATAAACAACAGTAATAATCATAATATTGTGACATCCTGCATGCTTAATTTGCATGTATACACATGTTTTTGACAAATAAAATTATCTTTATCTTAATAACTGTTCTATTCCATTGATGGCCCTACTAAATATATAAAGGCATGTTATATTTTTCCTTTACAATAGGTACTTTATTTGTAACGTCGACGTGAATCATTATTGTTGTTGCACTAAAAAGTTAAATTTAAAACTTAAAAACCCCAGATCCAAACAAAAACTCGAAAAAGTAAAAAAAAAACGCCTTTTAAGTTTCGCTTGCTTCCCACAGTGAAGTTTGTTACTAATTTATCCTCATTCCTCGTTCTGATCACCACTTATCCATAACCTATCCATTGATTCCTTTTCATTGAGCTCAAACACAATACTTCTGCTGTTTGTTGGTGAGTAACTTGGGTTTCATGGAAATTCCAGGTGTTGCTCCAGCATTGGTTTAAAGTTACTTTGTTCCTCTAATATCATTGAAATACCAGCCACGAATTTGTCATCATTTTTGATAGTTATGGAAGAAATATTAGGTAAACTTTTCAAAGATAATAAATTAGTTTTTGTGTGTGGTGACCTAAATATTGATTTATTAGTTAATTCACCAGAAAAAAGTAAGCTTATCTCTTTGTTTAAATCATTCAATTTAAAATGTATATTTAATGAAGCGACTAGAATAAAAGCAACCACAGCTTCATGCATAGACAACATATTTACTAATTGCAAAATAAAGGACTCCTCCTTAATTAGTGGCGTCAGGTCAGACCATACTGGTCAGCTTGTATTGTTTGACTTAGATCAAAAGTTACATCTAGATAAAACCATTGAATTGAGACCTCTGACTAAAAATAAATTGAAATCTTTTAATAATAATGTTCTTAGCAAGCTCTCAACAGCGAGCTTTGATTCACAAGACCCCAATATAAACTATGGCACATTTTTTTCTACATGTCCTGTAAAAAAAGTTACGATAGCTACTAAACCAAAATTTAGCGAATGGCCACTGCTGGCATTAGAAAAAGCAGAGATATTTTATATAATTTGTATCACGAAAAATCATTGACTTCTGATCAGGCCCTTCATAATTATGTAACAAACTATTCTAAGATATTGAAAAGAGTCTGCGCTCACGCTAAATGTAAATTAATAAGTAACAAAATTAGTATCTCTAAAAATAAAATAAAAGCTGGGTGGCAGGTAATTAACAAAGAAACTGGAAACACAAAACAGCGAGATCAGAATGAGTTAGCTCTAAAAATTGATAATGAAACCATTTCAGATAAGTTACAAGTTGCTGAGACTCTAGAAAATTTCTTTACCAACATCCCAATAGAAGTTACGAAATCTCTCCCCTCATCATCTGTATCAGCTGAATCTCTTCTTAAAGAAAACTTCAGCAAGGACATTCCAAGTTTTGAATTCAAACCCATCTCTATTGCCACTATTTAAACAGCATTTAAAAGTCTTAACATAAAAAACACTGAAGACTTATGGGGGATTTCCGTTAAAGTTCTCGAAAATATCATTGACACAATTGCCCCTGTCCTAACAGGCATATTTAATCAATGTTTAGACAGCGGTACGTTTCCTGACTTAATGAAACATAGTAAAGTAGTACCAATTTTCAAATCGGGTAGTAAGAGTGATCCCTCTAATTATAGACCTATATCTGTGCTTCCAGCATTGAGCAAAATTTATGAAAAAATCATGCTGGACCAGATGTTATCACACTTTAACTCGAATGGGATTTTACATAGTCGACAGTTTGGTTTCACGAAAGGTAGGTCGACGACTGACGCAGGAGTAAAACTCATCAGTCACATTTTGGAATCCTGGGAGAAATCCCAGGACGCCATTGGCATTTTCTGTGACCTCTCAAAAGCGTTTGACTGCGTTGACCACAATACACTGATCTGTAAATTACACCACTACGGAATTCGTGGACAAGCTGCTGATCTTGTACTTTCCTATTTATCAAACAGGCAGCAAAAAGTAAACGTTAATGGGGCGACGTCCTCGGGGTCTCTAGTTAAGATGGGCGTGCCTCAAGGTTCAATTCTTGGCCCTTTTTTATTTCTAGTTTATATTAATGACCTTCCTTACCTGATGGCTAAATTCTCGGATATCATTTATTCGCTGATGACACTTCTCTTATTTTTAGAATAGATAGAAAAGATACGGATGTCTTACATGTCAATGATAGTCTAGCTGTTCTTTCGAAATGGTTTGCTGCTAATAATCTTTTACTCAATGCGAACAAAACTAAATGTCTTAAGTTCTCGTTACCAAATGTACCCCAAGTAGGTCTAAACTTAAAACTTGATGGCAAGAAACTGGATGCTATTTCGGAAACTGTATTTTTGGGAATTACTTTAGATTCAAAATTGCAATGGGGTGCTCACATTAGAGCTCTTTCAAGTAGATTAAGCTCAGCTGCTTACGCAGTAAGAAAGATAAGGCAGTTGACTGATGTAGCCACAGCTAGGTTAGTTTACTTTGCTTATTTTCACAGTATTATGTCTTATGGCGTTCTGCTGTGGGGATCGGCAGCTGACGTAGATTCAATTTTCATTTTACAAAAGAGGGCAATCCGCGCAATCTATAAAATGGGGCCTCGCGAGTCTCTTAGAAACAAATTCAGCGAAATTGATATATTAACTCTGCCTTCTCTTTACATCCTAGAAAATATCTTGTATGTTCGCAAAAACTTAGGCCTTTTCAAAAAACGATGCGATTTCCATAATCTGAATACACGTAGTAAAGATGAAATTGTGATTCCAAAATTTAGATTGACTAAAACTAGCAAGTCATTTCTAATAAACAGTATCCGCTTCTATAACAAGTTGCCAAAGTCGGTTACAGAACTTAGCGATGGAAAGTTTAAAACGCACATCAAACGTGTCCTTATCAAAAAAGCATATTATAAGATAAAAGACTACGTTGAAGACAGGGAAGTTTGGCATTAATTCCTTCTGCACATGTGGCTTCCCTGGTACCTCATTAACAGCATAACTATGTGAAAGTCTATTAACTGCTCTCAAATACAAAGTTCTTTTTAATTCTTTTTATTTTTACAATGCTGACATATTCTCGTCATTAATTGACATTATACATCAATTTTATTTAGGTTCATTTTATTTATGTAGATTATTTTACATATTGTGAATGAGAGAACGTTGTAGGCCTTACTGACTGTAGATTTGTAGACGATTTTCTATTCTGTATTCGTCTAAGTACCTGGTACTTATTGATAGGCCTGCGCTGTCCTCCCATACATTTAATCTCTGTAATTTGAAAATATTGTTAAAGCCAATTATTTTTAAAAGAGTAACCGTGGAGTTTCTTGCCGGCTCTTCTCCATAGGAAACAACAATTTGGAACCGTGCACCTAGCTTCTGACGTTTCATAAGTGCCCATGCAGGTTTATATGAAATAAAAATATTTTGATTTTGATTTTGAAATAATAGAATACGAAATTTCGACTTGATCAGTCCAGTGGAAGATGCTAAAATCCCTTTACTAACCAGAAAAGAGCGATAATCTTCAAACGGCTAAACCGATTTTGATGCAACATGTCCAAGAACACTCCCGACTAATTCACCTTTTAAACAAAAAAAAAAAAAAAACATAATCGGTTCATCCGTTTGGGAGCTACGTTGCCTCAGATAGAAACACACACACACAGACACGTCAAACTTATCCTCGTTTTTTCGTCGGGGGTTAAAAAAAACACGTTTAGGAACAAGGCTTCTTACAGTTTATCTTCATCATCATCATCATCATTTCAGCCGAAAGACGTCCACTGCTGGACATAGGCTTCTCCCAGGCTCCTCCATTTCGACCGGTCTTGTTCTTCTTCAACTCTATTTTAAATATTGGCAGCCCTGCTATCGGCTTTATTACCATCAAAAAACCATGAAAGGTGTCGTTGTTTGACGAAAGGTTTGAATAGTTTTGCAGTCGCTATTTTGGATTTTCGTTTTACACTCAGGACGACAATTTTTTACATTTTCGCCTGTTATCTTGAATTTTCATTATTATTACCTATAGTCTTCAACAACCTAGAAAACCACGAATAATTTCTCCATCTCTATCTCTTTCTGTTATAAATAAAAAAGTCACATGGAAGAAGTATAACGCTTTTTTGTAACGTGACGATTTCTACAAGTTTTCTTCTCCTGCAAGCAAAGTTAAAGAACTTCGTTCCGAACAAAATCCTATGATGAAAACAAAGAATGCTGAGTCGAATAATGACCTCAAATAACTAAATTTCGTAAAAGGTCAGATTACTCTATGTTTTTATACTGTAATGTAATGTACTCAAAAAGTCATTAGCTTAACTTCCATAAAGAAATGAGAATGACACGCGTGTCACGTTAATGTATAATTTAATAATCAATAAATGTACGTGTTAATAATATACGCAATACTAGTGTTAAGAACGTTTAAGCTAACATGTTCGCCCCACGTTCAGTCAGGATTAAAACCAGTTTTTTTTAAACATTTTACTAAGAATTCACCGTACATTTGATGATTACGCATAATGGAGAATCTACACATGGATATTGATAACGAAATTGGAATTAGTGATACAATTTTTTTAAACAACCAAATCGATGATGAAATTCAGCAAATTTTTCGGCCGCTAAATTTGATGCAGGTCCTAGTGTTGGCTCCCAAGTATCGTATTAAGAACCGTGTTATATATCCTAATAATTGTTTAAACAAATTCATATTAACAGTTGGCACAATATTATCCCTGACAGTGTATATTCATCGATTCATGGAAATATTGCTAGACGATACTTTTAGACAAAACAGTACAATTAGTTTTTGGATGTTCGCATCTCTCTTAGACTTTATTTTTCAGTGTATAGGATTCATCATGAACTTGATCATCAACGTCACTCAGACTAAAAACAGCGCTCTGTTTGTTTTATACTTTCAAGAAGTGCACAGATTCCTTAATAATAAGACAAAATTCAGACGGTTTATCAAGAGAAGTTGGATCAACGTCGCCATGATTTTTGGGTTTTATATCATCCTATTGAACTATTTCTACATAATATTCCTCAAGCCCCCGTGGACTGTCATAATTTATATATTTATTACAGTGGTTTTTGATACAAATTTAATGTACGCAAACGGACTTGTTAACTTACTGACTGATAAAGTTGGACTCTGGAATATTCAGTTGTTGCTAGTACAGAAGAACGATTGCCGTAAACGAGAGATAGCGAAAATGTTTAAGACTTATGACCAAATATTAAAGTGCTACAAGATTATCGTAAATATGTATCAACACCAAGTAAGCGAAAATGCTATATTAAGGAATCAATAAAAAACAGCATGTCTCTGCTTTTTTCGACTGTAGCAGCATAAATAAAGTTATTTTTCCCCAAGTTTAAAATTATAAACCAGTTTGATGTAAGATTTTATTGCAACTGTTTATTCTTGGCACCATTTTATTTTCGTTTAGTTTCTAGATAGTATTTCTAGAATTTCAAATGTCACAGCAGCTATAGCAATATAATGTATTACTTATTTATTACTTTCAGATGTTGTATCGAATTATAGAGGCTTTCTGTACAGGTTTGATTAATATTGAAGTTGTGATACAGTTCTGCAAATACAATTTTCAAAATACCGTAAGTCCTTGGTAAAATTGTTACTAAGCTATTGCATTTTTTATCAGCTTTTATCGCGGGCTTTGAGCGCGGCGACCGAATCAAGAAATTCCGTAACGAAAATAAAACCTAACCCCCCCCCAATTGCTCCCCCCCGAGTGGGTTCCCGCATTGTCGTTGCGGGGGGGCTCAGTAACCGTGGATTCCGGCCACGGTGGAGCCAAGAGGAACCCAAAGGTGGGGCCGCTCGTCAGGGCTTTTGCCTCAAAGCCGACGACGTAGCGGCCAAAAAGTAGGTTGCGGTGAGGTGCACCGCAACTGAGGTGGGCCGCGACGTCGAATGGGAGGCATCGCGGCTGAGGGTTACGGGCTGCGGCAGAGGAGGAGTGCCGGTGCTTCTGAGCAGCGCTCTTCCCTTCCGTGGCCTGGACGGGGCCGCCACCGTTTGATGGCGGACGCGGTGGGGCCGCAGGGGAACAGGAGTGCCGGCATAGCGTCAGCCGCTCTCCCTATCCCCTGCGGCCGAAAAGTGGTAGACGGGACGGCGCGTTGTGTTCCACACGCGCGCCGTCAAAGATGTCAGCAACCGCAGGTGGGGTCCGCAAGGGCCGATGCCTGCCAGGGGTGCGGGTTTGTTCGAAAGAGATACCACAGCCCTTGGCATACGGGCTACTGAGGGAACACGGGTGGGTTTTAGTCAGTAAAAGTCTGACACGCCCTCCTGCTCTACTCAGCAGGAAAAGTCATTTGATGGTTTCCCACCCAAAAAAAAAACCCCGCCTGACGCAGGTCCTCACCGGACACGGTTGTTTCGGGAGGTTCCTGTTTCGGATAGGGCGGGAGGAAACGCCCGGGTGTTTCCAGTGCGAAGATCGCCCTGAGGACACGGTGGAGCACACGGTGGCGGTCTGCCCGGCTTGGGTGGAGCACCGCCGTGTCCTCGTGGAGGCGATCTGCGGCGGCGATCTCTCGCGTCCGGCCTTGGTCCAGGCCATGCTACGGAGCGAGAGGGCATGGGTAGCCGTTACCTCCTTCAGCGAAGCAGTGATGCTTGCGAAGAGAGAGGCGGTGCACGTGAGGGAGAGGCAGTCTATGCGCCCTCGCGACCCTAGCTGCCGCAGGATACGGAGACGCCCTGGGCGTCGGGAACCCCAGGCCGATTTCCGGCCACCGTAGGCATGAGCTTGCGGACAGCGAGTAATGGGTAGCTCGCTGTCCGGTAAGGACCAAGCCCAAGTCGACGGCGCGTTGTGTTCCACGCGCGCCTCAAAGAGATGTCAGCACAAAAAGTGATGGGGCCCGCAAGGGCCGATGCCTGCCAGGGGTGCGGATTTGTTCGAAAGAGATACCACAGCCCCGGCATACGGGCTAATGAAGGAACACGGGTGGGTTTTAGTCAGTAAAAGTCTGACACGCCCTCCTGCTCCACCCAGTTATTTGATGTTACTGTGACTTTTTCATTACTTTTATTCACTAGTGAGTTATAGAATTGGTTGAGTTGCTTTGTTCTTAGTGAGTTATAGGTTGTTTTTTGTTTGAGTTGCTTTGTTCTTAAAAACGATGATGATGATGATGATTGATGATGCTGGATGATGATGGATGATGATGGATGATGATGGATGACGATGGATGATGATGGATGATGATGGATGATGATGATTTAGTATTATTTTCTTCGCAAGTGTGTTGAAAAACGTCGTATGATACACGTGTGTATTGATGATTATCGTCCTCGGCTCTCTTAAGACCCTCGCCTGACGGCTCGGGTCTCAATGGCGCCTCAGCGATAATCACCAACGTTACACACTTGTACCCTATTGTACTATTTTCAAATCGGTTCAGTAGTTTCGGAGCCTATTCAATGCACACAAACAAACAATCAAATCTTTCCTCTTTATTAATTGTGTAAATATAGATAACTAGCAGCGCTCCGCGGTTTCACCCGCGTAGTTGCCGCTCCAGTGGTAATACGAGGATAAAATATAGCCTATGTCACCCGGGGATAGTGTAGCTTCCCAATAGTGTAAGAATTTTTCAAATCGGTTCAATAGTTTTGGAGCCTACTCAATGCACACAAACGAACAAACAAATCCTTCCTCTTTATTAATTGTATATAGATATAGATTATTATCATTATATAATATCAGTATAGATGATGCACACTACTGTACAATACTGTACTTTACTAGCATAGTGTTGGGCAGATTGAAGTCAACGTTCATACTGATAAAAGTGTTTTCGACATGTGATGATGACAGACTTTTTTTTTGCGCTGGCAACACTGGTGACAGGTCGTGAAAAAACGACCTCGTAGTTAATTATTACTAAATTAGTTAAAAAATTGTGTTTAATTTATGTTAAAACTATTGTTTATCTTAGAATCTAAGTATAAAGTGTTTCACAAAGTGTTTGTGCCGTGTTTTTGTCGTGATTATTCATATTATATTCGATACCGAAAAATCATCTACCGGCTGTCAACTTTTGAAACTTTGGACTGCGGATTTGAATTCATCAAACCCGGGGAGTATTTTGTTTTATATTATTCATTGTTTTATTAATGTTTACTCAATACAACATCTGAAAACACTGCTCAGGGCTAGCTGAGCAACGTCCAGTACACACCGGCACCGTTTGTCTCCTTTCGCTTGACAATTATTGTGGAAGCAAAATCGAAGACAAAAACACTTGCCCCAGACATAAAACCTACACTACAAACTTTACTTCACACATATTTATCCCTAATTGATTGACTTTTATTTAATTGAATGGTAATTTGTTATGTACTAATCTCATGTCCAAATACATTATTACATTACTCTCTCTCTGTGGAAATTAGCTAGCCCAGTTATTATCCTAAACGATAATAAATGTTTTCCTGTAAACAGTTAAAATTGTGATAAGCCCCAGAATAAATTGAATAGCTTCCTTTTTCTTATAAGTACCTCCATTTTTATTTTATTTTTTATAATCTATTCTTAAACTTCATCTTTTGTCTGTTATTTTTATTTATTGTTAATTATCTACCTATTTCTTCCAATTTTACTCTCGTAATTATCTTCCCATGTTCTAAACTTATCTAGCTTCCTCATACACTTAGCTGTTTCTTGTCACATTCCAGGTGCCACTTGGGGTAATTTTTAAACATGATGACCCGCGGAGCCACTGTTCGTGACATGAGTGACAAGCTGAAAGCAGCGCTGAAGGAGCTGGAGGCATCAAGAAAAGAATGTGACCAGCTGCTACAGGAAAGAGAGGACAGTGAGATTGAAGTGAAGAAGATAATTGACAAAAACACTCAACTCAAGAGCCAGCTTGTTGAACTTCACACTCAGCACATGGACATACTTGACCAGCATCGCCATCTTCGTCAACTAGTGTCAGACTTCCAACATTGCAGTGACACTCATGACCAGGCACTGAAACGGATATCAGGCCTTGAAGCAGAATTATGCAAGGCCAACAACAAGATTTCCACCATCAACTCTCTGAAAGCCAGCGAACAGGTTGCCAACACCAGTAACCTTTTTGATGAGCTGGTTGGTAGTATATCCGGACTGGAGTATGTGAAGCCCACCGTTGCCATAGACCTGACTGGGGACGATACCATAACTAGATGTCCAACTCTAAGTAGTCATAATAAAATTAAGAAATATATTAAAATTAGTAAGAATATTAAAAAGTATAAGAAACTTTTGAAGACACAAAGTGTTTACAAATTTAACCTAAATCTTAGGAAAGAACGTGTCAACTTACAAAGCCAATTAAATGAATGTAATAATAAGTTGGAAACAAGTAGATTCATGTATAATGTTGACATACAAAACCTTCAAAAGGAATTACTGAGCAGGGAAAATACACTTAAAGAAATATCCTGTAAGTATGAGTCTAGTCAACAAATGTTAAGCGAACGTTTGCAGGAGGCCTGTGAGTTGGTGGACCTGGTTAAGTACAATGCAGAGAGGTATGAGTCACTGACAAACAATCTCACCTGTAGTTGTGCTCCCACTCCGCCACCTCTCATGTCACAGCATGTTGTTTCTGCCGCTTCACCCATTTTACCTCATACACTAGACAGTGTCTATCCCACTCAAAGTAATGTTTTGGTGTATTCTGATAGATTAGGAACAGGTTTTGGACCATTGTTAAATAACCGCTCTAAACTTACTATAACTAATTGTTGTTACCATAACCTGCATTTTAATGAGCTTGTTCATAAAATAAAACATACAAAATTGAATGAGCAGACAACGGTAGTTCTTTTAATTGGTAACAGTCTGAGCTTAACTAAAAGGGACATAGTTAATGGTATTGACACCCTACTTAAATTAAAATTAGGTAAAATAATATTATGTGCTTTGCCATATTCAAATCATTTGAATTATGAAGAAAATGATTACATTTTTAGCCTAAATAATTTAATGCATATTTTGACATGTCGTCATAGTGACCGTTTATTGTATTTTGATACTAACAATTTTGTTAGAGATTTTGTACTAGTTCGGGAACATATGTTTCTTCCCAAGACTAGTCGACATGTATTAGCTACTTTGTTAGCTTACAATATACACGCAGTTATTGATAATTTAACTGAGACTAGGTTAAGTGACGAAACAGTATTATCTAGTACTTCTAATAATACTGTAATTAATTCTTTAAACTTTTAGACGCGACAAAAGAGAAGCATAATAAGTGTATTTTACTGTATCACCAAAATATAAATCGCTTCTCTGGCAAAATTCTAGACGTGGAAATGTTAATAGATAAATATCATATGGATATCTTATGTTTTACTGAAACTTGGTTAAAACCGGATAGGATGTTGTTTAATGTAAATAATTTTTCAGTTGCCAGTGCGTACAATAGGTCTTCGATAGGGGGTGGTACTTTGATATTGTGTAATAGTTGTTTTAGATATAAGGAAAGAAAGGATATCACCGCTTGCTCTGTTGATCGCTTATGTGAGGTAGCATGTGCGGAGGTTGAGGGCCATACTTTCTTATCTGTGTATAGACCACCAGCCACGAATTTGTCATCATTTTTGATAGTTATGGAAGAAATATTAGGTAAACTTTTCAAAGATAATAAATTAGTTTTTGTGTGTGGTGACCTAAATATTGATTTATTAGTTAATTCACCAGAAAAAAGTAAGCTTGTCTCTTTGTTTAAATCATTCAATTTAAAATGTATATTTAATGAAGCGACTAGAATAACAGCAACCACAGCTTCATGCATAGACAACGTATTTACTAATTGCAAAATAAAGGACTCCTCCTTAATTAGTGGCGTCAGGTCAGACCATACTGGTCAGCTTGTATTGTTTGACTTAGATCAAAAGTTACATCTAGATAAAACCATTGAATTGAGACCTCTGACTAAAAATAAATTGAAATCTTTTAATAATAATGTTCTTAGCAAGCTCTCAACAGCGAGCTTTGATTCACAAGACCCCAATATAAACTATGGCACATTTTTTTCTACAGTATGCAAAGAATTCAATAAAGCATGTCCTGTAAAAAAAGTTACGATAGCTACTAAACCAAAATTTAGCGAATGGGCCACTGCTGGCATTAGAAAAAGCAGAGATATTTTATATAATTTGTATCACGAAAAATCATTGACTTCTGATCAGGCCCTTCATAATTATGTAAGAAACTATTCTAAGATATTCAAAAGAGTCTGCGCTCACGCTAAATCTAAATTAATAAGTAACAAAATTAGTATCTCTAAAAATAAAATAAAAGCTGTGTGGCAGGTAATTAACAAAGAAACTGGAAACACAAAACAGCGAGATCAGAATGAGTTAGCTCTAAAAATTGATAATGAAACCATTTCAGATAAGTTACAAGTTGCTGAGACTCTAGAAAATTTCTTTACCAACATCCCAATAGAAGTTACGAAATCTCTCCCCTCATCATCTGTATTAGCTGAATCTCTTCTTAAAGAAAACTTCAGCAAGGACATTCCAAGTTTTGAATTCAAACCCATCTCTATTGCCACAATTAAAACAGCATTTAAAAGTCTTAACATAAAAAACACTGAAGACTTATGGGGGATTTCCGTTAAAGTTCTCGAAAATATCATTGACACAATTGCCCCTGTCCTAACAGGCATATTTAATCAATGTTTAGACAGCGGTACGTTTCCTGACTTAATGAAACATAGTAAAGTAGTACCAATTTTCAAATCGGGTAGTAAGAGCGATCCCTCTAATTATAGACCTATATCTGTGCTTCCAGCATTGAGCAAAATTTATGAAAAAATCATGCTGGACCAGATGTTATCACACTTTAACTCGAATGGGATTTTACATAGTCGACAGTTTGGTTTCACGAAAGGTAGGTCGACGACTGACGCAGGAGTAAAACTCATCAGTCACATTTTGGAATCCTGGGAGAATTCCCAGGACGCCATTGGCATTTTCTGTGACCTCTCAAAAGCGTTTGACTGCGTTGACCACAATACACTGATCTGTAAATTACACCACTACGGAATTCGTGGACAAGCTGCTGATCTTGTACTTTCCTATTTATCAAACAGGCAGCAAAAAGTAAACGTTAATGGGGTGACGTCCTCGGGGTCTCTAGTTAAGATGGGCGTGCCTCAAGGTTCAATTCTTGGCCCTTTTTTATTTCTAGTTTATATTAATGACCTTCCTTACCTGATGGCTAAATTCTCGGATATAATTTTATTCGCTGATGACACTTCTCTTATTTTTAGAATAGATAGGAAAGATACGGATGTCTTACATGTCAATGATAGTCTAGCTGTTCTTTCGAAATGGTTTGCTGCTAATAATCTTTTACTCAATGCGAACAAAACTAAATGTCTTAAGTTCTCGTTACCAAATGTACCCCAAGTAGGTCTAAACTTAAAACTTGATGGCAAGAAACTGGATGCTATTTCGGAAACTGTATTTTTGGGAATTACTTTAGATTCAAAATTGCAATGGGGTGCTCACATTAGAGCTCTTTCAAGTAGATTAAGCTCAGCTGCTTACGCAGTAAGAAAGATAAGGCAGTTGACTGATGTAGCCACAGCTAGGTTAGTTTACTTTGCTTATTTTCACAGTATTATGTCTTATGGCGTTCTGCTGTGGGGATCGGCAGCTGACGTAGATTCAATTTTCATTTTACAAAAGAGGGCAATCCGCGCAATCTATAAAATGGGGCCTCGCGAGTCTCTTAGAAACAAATTCAGCGAAATTGATATATTAACTCTGCCTTCTCTTTACATCCTAGAAAATATCTTGTATGTTCGCAAAAACTTAGGCCTTTTCAAAAAACGATGCGATTTCCATAATCTGAATACACGTAGTAAAGATGAAATTGTGATTCCAAAATTTAGATTGACTAAAACTAGCAAGTCATTTCTAATAAACAGTATCCGCTTCTATAACAAGTTGCCAAAGTCGGTTACAGAACTTAGCGATGGAAAGTTTAAAACCCACATCAAACGTGTCCTTATCAAAAAAGCATATTATAAGATAAAAGACTACGTTGAAGACAGGGAAGTTTGGCATTAATTCCTTCTGCACATGTGGCTTCCCTGGTACCTCATTAACAGCATAACTATGTGAAAGTCTATTAACTGCTCTCAAATACAAAGTTCTTTTTAATTCTTTTTATTTTTACAATGCTGACATATTCTCGTCATTAATTGACATTATACATCAATTTTATTTAGGTTCATTTTATTTATGTAGATTATTTTACATATTGTGAATGAGAGAACGTTGTAGGCCTTACTGACTAGATTTGTAGACGATTTTCTATTCTGTATTCGTCTAAGTACCTGGTACTTTTTGATAGGCCTGCGCTGTCCTCCCATACATTTAATCTCTGTAATTTGAAAATATTGTTAAAGCCAATTATTTTTAAAAGAGTAACCGTGGAGTTTCTTGCCGGCTCTTCTCCATAGGAAACAACAATTTGGAACCGTGCACCTAGCTTCTGACGTTTCATAAGTGCCCATGCAGGTTTATATGAAATAAAAATATTTTGATTTGATTTGATTTGATTTGACAAATGACTGATTTGTACACATGTCATGTCTGTTAAGGTTCCCTAACGTAACAGAAATGACATGTATGGACATCTCACGACCAGAAAGTGCAAACTAAAATAAGAGTTTATAAAGCCAATACTAACCTATGCCACCGAAACCTGGTGTCTCTATAGAGGTGTTAAGAGATCTTAAATATTATTGTCTTTTATTAGATTTTTACATGCGTTGCACATCATAATTAACCGTTATTTTGATTCTTTCTAGCGGGAAAATCCTTTGGTCTCCACGTTTTATGTTTTCTGGATAGTAAAAATCTGGGCCATACCACTCGCACTCACCCTGCAGCTCGACGCGTTCTATAAAGCCATCCAGAATGCACAGAATACTTGTTTACTCATTTTGCAATCAGACCCTACAGGTGAATTGGTTTTCTTGGATTCAGTGAAGTACATATTTCGTCAAATTGTTATCATTCTTTATTATTTCGACGATGAGTTTTCGTAATTGGGTATGGTAGAATATATTACACTATGTGATGTTACTTAGTTCACCACCCAATTCCTTTGCTATGATTACAGATGAACAAAAGAAATTATGTAAGAACATCCTGCGGGTGCACCGCGCGTCATTCAACAAGATGAGTGCCTGTGGCCTGTTCTACATAGATATTTGTCTTCCATTACGGTTAACGTCACTTCTTACTCACTATACTATTATGCTCTTGTTGTTTGCTTTTCCACAAAATTGATATTTTATTAATAACTTATATAGATTAATTAAATAAATGATTTTTGATGTCAGTAGAATTCTCATTTAGTTGTAGGAAACGTCTGTACATTAAAATAATAGTACATTATGGTACAAGTGTATAAGGTTGGTGATTACCGCTGAGGCGCCATTGAGACCCGAGCCGTCAGGCGAGGGTCTTAAGAGAGCCGAGGACGGTAATCATCAATAGACACGTGTATCATACGACGTTTTTCAACACACTTGTGAAGAAAATAATACTAAAAATCATTTTGTCCTTGGAGTTTTTAGGTAGTAAACTTTCCATAACGTTAAGGGCTTCACATCTTATATCGGGCGGTGTTACAACATACATAATTTTCTTCATAACTAGTACTTGTAGTCATTTTAATGAATAAATAACTATAATTTCAACAGTGAAAACGAGTTAAGATTTTTCTTTTTGCCAATGGCGGGAAAATGTAATCAGTTTTCCAATGCGCGCGCATCTAACAATGGCGATCGGCCTTATACTAAGGCCGCATTCCGAATTAGAAAAATAACGCTGTGAGCGCTCACATCGATATTTTGCGTTCCGAGTTAGATATCACGATTGTGACAGCTAAGAACCGTCATTTTTGTCATCAATACGGAACGCTCGTGATCGCGATAAAAGTGTTCACTCAACGTTAAACCATATATTCACCATATTAAACTTGTATACACCACACATTTTTTCTTCTTAGATAGTAGCACTATTTCAAATAAATCTAAATTAACTAAAGATTCATTTTTGACAAGATGGCGCAAATCATGACGTCATCTATGACGATTCGCGGGACGTCGTGTATGAGCGCGGTCAAATCGATATTATTGTAACTCGGAACGTGGCCTAAAATAATGACGTTTCTTTTTTTTTTGCTTTTCGCGGATAGGGCTTTAGCCACGTACAAAATGGGGAATTCAAAGTTTTCTTTATTACAGAAAAACAACAAAAGTTATATTTGAGTGAAAGTTTTATTTATTAAAAACGTACAAGTTGAAATTATCTATTTAATTACGAAGTTGCATGAAATGAGCAAGCAATAGATGTATTAATTTATTTTTACTATTGAGCACGACCTTTTTTGTATCGCAACTTTTTAAGAACAAAGCAACTCAACCAATTAAAAAAAAGCTATAACTCACTAGTGAATAATAGTAATGAAAAAGTCACAGTTTGATAATAGGTGTCATTATGTCCCTAATTGCGGTGAAATTAGAGCCATTTTATGAGCAAGTGTGTTGAAAAGAAAATTATGATAAATCCTGAATTACCCTGAATCGGATGAAGTTAAACATAAAAACATGCTTTGTTGTAATAGAGAATTTTTTTCTTACACGATTTAAAAAAAATCAATACCTTTGACTTCAAACTCGAGGATCAATTTTATTGTTGGAACGAAAACACGTAGCCAGAGATCTTGGCGTGTTGATTGATGAACAACTAAATATCTTTTAGAGTTCATTACCGATGCGTCATGCTACGACGATCAGAAAGAACATTGAAACTTCTCGTTTTAGCTAGGTTTACCAAAGGATTAAAAAAAAAAATCAAAGCTTCATATTACTTTATAAAAGCCAAGTAAGAAGTATATCGGAATATTGCTCAATAATCTGGTCACCGGGTTAGCAGTACACTATGAAAGGTTTGAGAGTGTGCAAAAAAAATGTGTGGTGGGTCTCACACCGGTTTGGCTTCTCTAGAATGATTCAAAGTTATATCGAACGCCTTTAAAGTTCAATTTGGAACCTTTGCGTGTTCATTGAAAATAGCGAGACTTGATTATCCTTCAAACATCTTAACATACGTTTAAAACAAATGATTAAAAGAATTACAAACACCAACCTTGATAATTATTCTACAAGGGTTTTGCTATTAGGTATTAGTACTGGTATTACCAGAAAGGACATAGTGGAATCCACTCCATATTTTAATAAGGTGTCTACACCATCCACTAAGTGGATGGTGTAGACATCTTATTAAAATTAAATATAGGAAAGCTAATGTTGTGTGCACTTAACTCAGGTAGTATATCAGATCATGAAAATTATTATACTTATAAATTGAATACTACTATTATAATTCACATGCTGACATATTGTCATAGTGACAAATTATTGTATTGTGTTAGAGAACTTTATCTCTGTCTTGGGAATGTAGACAAATTATTGCTATGTTGATGGCATAGGTATAATATTAATGAGGTTATAAATAATATAACAAATTCTAGTATTAGTGACGAGTCTGTATTGTCTAGTTACTAACAGCATAGATATGAATTATGTATCGTTACGTACGAAGGAGGATCCACCTATTATACCAACATCTATGAAGGCCAGTATTCTCTTTCTGCTGGAACTCATAAGGATATTCTAGACACTTCAGTTGTAATGGTGGAGGTTGTTCCAGATAACTGTTTAAACTAGTTTGTGACAACAGTAGTTACCCTTTCAAATAACCAATTATTGTTAGAGAATAATAAAAAGGTATCTTCTGTCAATTTAACTCATGACATTAAAATATCAAAGGGAGTGCAACATACTTTAAAATTGTTTAACCAAAATATCCAAGGTTGCTCTTCCAAATGACTTGAAATATAATGGTTCTTGGAAAAAACCAAGATTGATGTAATTTGTTTAATAGAACACTGGTTAAAAGATCATCAAATAATGTCAAATAACTATGAAAATTATTGTGTTATTAGCTTTTTCAGCCGAAAACGTATGATATATGGTGGGTCTTTAATATTAGTTAGAAATTCTATTAAATCGAAAGAACGAAAAGACATCGTTGGGCGTTCTATTCGACTGAATTGTCCTGTGTTGAGCTTGATAAGCATGTTATAGTATGCTTTTAAAGACCTCCAAGTTACCAGAATCTATCTGTATTTGATTCTGTAATGGAAGATGTGTTATAGAAACTTAGCTTAACTTTGTAAAGTTACGAATTCACTTTAAAATGGAAGACTATATGGCAAGTGCCAAAGGCGACCGAATTTCCCTTCGTTTTAGTTGAAACTCAGAAAAGTTTATGAATCAATTGTTCGAATTTAACGTTTTGCCCTTTGGACTCTGTATGTACAGCACCCTACGTGTTTACTAAATTTGAGTGATGATTTTTTATGCATCGTTAATACCTACAAAAGCTGTTTTAATAACGCAGAAGACGTAAAGTTGGAAGGCCTCCCACAAGGTGAACCGATGACCTTGTGAGGGCAGCAGGAGTCCGCTGAATGCGGGAAGCACAGAACCGGTCGAAGTGGCGGAGCTTAGGGGAGGCCTGTGTTCAGCAGTGGACGTCTTTCGGCTGAAATGATGATGATGATGATAATAGACTTTCACATAGCTATGCTGTTAATGAAGTACCAGGGAAGCCACATGTGCAGAAGGAATTAATGCCAAACTTCCCTGTCTTCAACGTAGTCTTTTAGCTTTTAATATGTTTTTTTGATAAGGACACGTTTGATGTGAGTTTTAAACTTTCCATCGCAAAGTTCTGTAACTGACTTTGACAAGTTGTTATAGAAGCAGATACTGTTTATTAGAAATTACTTGCTAGTTTTTAGCCGACTTCAAAAAGAAGGAACATGAATATGTTCGGGCATAACTCCGTCGTATGTAGACGGATTTACAAAATTATGTTTTTTATTATTATTTTTTGTTCGACAGGGGTTTATTCCAAAATGGTCTCATTAAAATTTCATAGATATCTGATGATGCGTTTCGGAGACAGACAACGGAACTCTTCAAAAAATTACAATAAATCAACCGCGAATGCTGCTATCGTTTATATATGCATTGTTTTGACCCCAAGGATTAGTATTGTGCGCAAAGTACGAGGTACGTATTCACGTCTGGTGTCAATCTGGAAGTTATTCGAAGGGCCACAGTCTGGACTGAATCTTCCAATGTATTCCAAAAATATTATAATAAAAATGTGTCTACATCTCACAAACCTGAATTACAAATTCAGGTTTGTGAGATGTAGACACATTTTTGATGCACTATTTAGATGATTATTTATTATTATTGTATGTTAGATGATTACTACATAAGTACAGATAAGAATACCTTATGTTACATGGATTAATAAATATTACTCGATTGCTTCAATGTTAAATTTTTTCGATGCTCTAAACATCTGCATGTAAACTGTAATAATCTTCGGGAGAAATACTAAGTATAATTTAGAATCAAACGAACTTACCTTGTGAAGTTTGATATCTAATTATACGAGTGTCTTGACCGAAGATGACTACACTTCCTCCCCCCCTGATATCCCCAAGACAGTAGAAAGTACCTCTAAAAAAAAACAAGGATTGCGACGGTGACGGCGGGTTGCACTCAGTGGGGAAAATAGTCAACACAATGACTTTTTTCTGATATTTATTTATTTAAAAATAAATGCTGTAAAATCAAAATCAAAAGTCATTTATTCAAACTAGGCTGAGAGTCAGCACTTTTCGAACGTCAAAAAAAATAAAAAACACATAAGACAGTCCCCCCAAAACGCCCACCCTTCGACACTTCCTCGTGCTTTAGCTGGGAAGAAAAAGTGGCGCAACAAACTGCCCAGCAGCACAGCTGTCTGTTAAGTTAGAAGAACTTGATTCTGTCCAGTA
Source organism: Polymixis flavicincta (assembly GCA_949987655.1). Classification (NCBI taxonomy): domain Eukaryota; kingdom Metazoa; phylum Arthropoda; class Insecta; order Lepidoptera; family Noctuidae; genus Polymixis; species Polymixis flavicincta. The sequence goes on along the minus strand of OX465188.1, from coordinate 21,116,944 downwards.
CAATAGTAAAAAATAAAATGATTTAAAGAGTCTAATAAAATGAACAATTAAGTATATGAATGTAATTCATACAACCTGTCAGTAGGTAAGCTAATTCTGGTGAAAGAACACAAACATTGTCCTGAGTTAATCACAGCGACCAACTATTCTTATAGTTTAAGTAGTCGTTAATAGAATAGTATGCCTTAGAACAAAGGTTGGATTTTACTTTGGCTTTAAACGCACTAAAATGTAAATCTAACAAAGAAGAGGGAAGCTTGTTATAAAAGGTTATACCAAGCCCAACAAATGAGTTATGAACCTTATGAAGACCGTGAAAGGGATGACGTAGTTTATCCTTATTTCTGGTATTAATATTATGAATATCACTGTTTTTAGTGTATAAGTGTATATTTTGCCTAATATATGAGATATTAGCGAATATGAATTGCGATGCCACCGTGAGAATACCGATATCTTTTAAAAAATCTCTTAGAGACACTCTAGCACCCAGTTGGTAAATTGCTCGAACAGCTCGCTTTTGAAGAACAAAAATATTTTGAATATCAGCGGCTTTGCCTCACAACAGAATGCGTAGGACATAACGCTATGAAAATTACTAAAATAAACTAACCGAGCTGTTTCAACGTCAATGTATTGTCTTACTTTTCTGACGGCATAGGCAGCCGAACTGAGCCTTCCCGCTAGGCTTGATATGTGTGAGCCCCACTGAAGCTTAGCATCTACTGTTATGCCCAAAAAAACTGTCGAGTCTACGGTTTCAAGCACCTCTTTATCTAAGACGATGTTTGGACCAAGATTTCTAACATTCGGTAAGGCGAACTTTACACACTTTGTCTTCTTGGCATTAAGTACTAGGTTATTTGCCGTAAACCAATCCGTAACCATTGAGAGTGCACTGTTTACGTCGTCAAAATCTTGTCTATTCCTGTCTACTTTAAAAATAAGAGAAATGTCATCTGCAAACAGAACAACATCACAAATACCCTTTAAATAGAATGGTAAGTCATTGATATATACTAGAAACAAGAATGGGCCAAGTATTGAGCCTTGAGGCACACCTAACTGAACTCGTAGCCCAGAAGATTTTACACCATTACTTTCTACATATTGGAACCTACTATGTAAATAAGAATTTATGACGTTTAAAGCTTCGTTATGGACACCGTAATAACGCAGTTTACGCAAAAGCGTTTCATGGTGCACGCCATCAAAGGCTTTGGAGAGATCACAGAAAACTCCATTAGCATTTTGCGAGTTCTCCCATGCGATAAATATGTGTTTCAACAAAGCAACACCCGCACCTGTAGTCGAACGACCCTTTGTAAAGCCATATTGTTCCTCATGAAGGAGGCTATTTAAATTAAAATGTCTTAGCAACTGCTTGAGTATTAATTTTTCAAATATTTTACTATATGCCGGTAAGATAGAAATAGGCCTAAAATTGCCCACGTTATTTTTATTACCTGATTTAAATAATGGTACTATGACTTTACTAATCTTCATGAGGTCAGGAAAAATTCCAGAGTCAACACATTTATTAAAAGTAACAGCTAAACAGGGGGCTAAGATGTCGATTATATTACTTAAAAGTTTAATAGAGATGCCCCAGTAATCCCCAGTGTTTTTTGAATTAAGTGTATTAAAAATATTTACTACATCACGAGGCGTTACATGTTCGAAACTAAATAAGCTACTACATTTGGGTACACTACTATGCAAAAACTTTTCAGCTTTAGACGGGGACCAATTTAATTCAAATTCAAATTCAAATGTATTTATTTTGGGACAACAAGATCCAAAGGTTAGTTTACAAAAAAGAAAAAACTTAGAAAAACTATTGTTAGTACCTACCTAAATAAAATTACACATAGTTCTACACACAGATTCCCCTGCGCTGAGACACCCCGCCACGTCATGATAATCAATAGGGAGATGCCTCCCTAAAAGATCATCAGACGAACAAAATGCCTCAACACAGGGGCACGTACATCTTCAGCTATAGTTTTCAGGATGCTGTTGTGACTCCCCCGCACCCTCCTCATAAGTGACACGACTTTTTGCGGATGACGGCATGAAAGCCATCAGTATCAGCCTGCGCAAACATCTCAGAGGCACTGCAGAAACGAGGAAGTCCCAACATCATCCTGAAAATGTTATTGTATTGGACGCGCAAAGTGTCTAGGGATTTTTTGGTATAGCTAACCCATAGACCACCCGTGTACAAACCCTGACAATAAGCTTTAAATAGCGTGACCTTGAATTGGTCCGTACAGCGGGCGAATTTAAGGTGCGAGTCATAGTTAAAGGTATGTTGGCAAAAAAACTCATTAAAAGCCTCAGCTATGTCAGCAGCTTCATTAACGAATGTGTTGTTGACCATAATCTCTAGTTGTTTTTCCCGTTTAACCGATTTACCCGTTTCATTGTTATTAATTTTCCATGTGGTTTTTATTTTATTATTAGATTTTTTTATAATATCGCTTAAAAATTTAGATTTAGCAAAAGCACAGATCTTTTTAAATAATTTTGAATAATTTCTGACATGAGTATCAAAACTGTATTTTTTCAAACCATACAACTCGTATAGTGTCGCTCTACTTTTATAAATACCTGGTGTGGCCCATTGGTTGAAGCCGACGGAGGTGCCATTAATGTCAATGGTTTTGGTTTTGAAAGTAGACTGGTATTCTTTATGCACTATATCAAAAAGGGCTCCATAGATTACATTAGGATGCTCATGTTCTATTAAAGATGGTGTAATCCTACGAGATATATTATTTTTAAATTTGTTGCAACGACTAGCTGTTTATGGCCTGCATTCTATTTTATGCGGCTTTTTGTGTAAGGGTAAAGGGAAGCTAGCTAATAAACCACAGTGGTCGGACGTTAAGTCAGTTAACACTAATTTATTTTTGGCATCGCAATCAATAAATATATTATCAAGGCATGTTGACGAAGATGCCGTGATCCTAGTAGGTTCAAAAAACAAGTTAATTAAATTAAAATACCTAAACAGATTAAGTAGACTAATACTTAATAGAGTAACATCTAAAATATGAATATTAAAATCTCCACACAAATTATACTTTTATTACTTGATTTTAACTTGTTGAGTAAATCCTCCATTACCAATTCGAAACGAATGAAATCTACAGAAGGGGGTCGATAAACGCAAACTATGACTAATCGCTCGAGTTCAACGCAAGACAACTCAATAGTGCGCTCAATAGAAAGATTAACTAAATCTAAACGTTGCCGTTGTTTACATTTCAACTTAATTGAAACAAGGACTAAAGAACCACCACGAATAGCAGTTTTCCTTACAAAAGCACTTTGTACGGTAAAAAAATCATCATTGATCAACACTACTTCATGTTCTTTCAACCAGTGTTCAGTGAAACATAACACCTGAACATCATAGTTTTCTATACATAAACTTAACTCTAACATGCAAAATTTAAATAGCTTTAAAAATGTGATTAGGACAGCATCAACTCGCATGCTGCCGCATGTAAACTGTAATCATCCTCGGTCAAGACACTCGTATAATTAGATAGGTATCAAACTTCACAAGGTAAATTCCTTTGATTCTTAATTACTGGTCCGTTACTATCCGCGGTCAACTGATCATGAACTGTGAAGAAACCGCATTGTAATGGAAATCTTTAATCACGAACGGTGTGCCTAGCTATGTTGTGATTGGGTTTTCGTACGGTATAATAATAAAAGTAGCTGAGCTTTCAAAACAAAAGCTAAGTGCAAAAGTGGATTTGGTTTCTGAAGATGGTAATTTCTTTCCAATGAGTTCGCAAACTCCCTGGGTTAAAAATAGATTGAAAAACGACAAAAAATGTAACTTATTAACAGAACCAGTACACAATAATAGTTTGTTTTGACCGTGGACACATAAGTAACTACCGTTTGTTTTCTAAAGCGGTGGTGATTTTTTATAGATTCCAGTACTAAAAATAGGTCTGAATAAAAATGATGTCCAAAGTTTGCATCATGTGTGTTATCTTCGTATTTTTCGAAGGCGACCGGTGCCGAAAATCAGGGAAAGAAAATCCAAAGTGGACGCCATAACCATAGTAAATGGGTTGCTTTTCACTCGGGCAACTTATGTAGAAGTCATTTCGAAGTTTCAAGCAACTTCTCTAACATCGTTTACAGGTAAACTGTTGTATTATCTTTGCCACCCTCAATATTGTCTACAGCACTAGAATTTAGAGTCTATGTTTTTCCATCTCTGGAGCCGCCATCTTGGGATATCGGGCGCGGAACATGCAGTACCTACCTTAGTTATTTCTTAATAAAATAAATAAGTGCTGATTCAAGCAAGAGTTTTATTGATAATAACACATGGTGGCAGCGGTAAAAAATAAAATAAATAAATATATAATAAATGGATAAGGAAGATACAAAGATATCAGACAGACTGGCTGGTGTAAAGGTATCTACTCCGGGCCCCTTCAATTTCATTCCAAATGAATGGCCGAAATACAAAACTCGTTTTGAACTCTTCATGAGCCTAGCGGGCTATGATAAAAAGGCAGACCGGGACAAAATAAACTGCCTCATATACTGTATGGGAGTAAATGCCGAGGATATAATTGTGCAATTCGGTGCCGAGGAAAACTATGGAAATCTAATGAAAAAAATTGTCGATTTTGTACGCCTAAACGAAACGTAATCTATGAGCGTTTTAAATTTAACGCCAGAGTCCAACTACATGGGGAAAGATTTGATAACTTTTTTACAGAGGTGCACAAGTTGGCAGAGCATTGTGAGGTAATCAAATATGATCTTATACGCGACAGAATTGTAGTTGGCATGGAAGACAAAATCCAAAGTGACAGAATGCTACTAAAACCGAACTTAACACTAGAGGAAGCCATACAAATGGGCAAGCAAGCTGAAATTCAAAGTGAAGAAACAAAAAGAATGAGGGCTGCAAGTGCTGCATCGACAGAATAATGAAAATGGATAAAAGAAAACCTACAGGAAACTGCTGGTTCTGTGGAAAGGAGCGGCACCCGCGAGAAAAATGTCCAGCGGCAAAAGCTGTGTGTCACAAATGTCAACGAATGACGCCCTCCTGCTCTACTCAGCAGGAGAAGTCATTTGATGATTTCCCATCCAAAAAAAAAAAAAAAAAAAATGGGTCACTTTGCAAATGTGTGTCGATCGAAGCTGGTAAAAATGATTAATGAGAAAGCAAAAGAGTATGAGGTTTGTATGGTACAGTAAGGAAACACAAGAGCAGTCGCATACTAAGGGTTATATTGCTATAAACTCACGATCCAGGCCGTACCTACAGCTGTGTGTATACAAGTGATGTTTCAACACAGAACGCACACCTCAGAACTCGCACACTAACGTCGAATGAAGCAAAAAACATACCGTCACACAGAGTACTAATTACGTATGACCTTGGTCGGTTCATACCATTGTTAAAATTCACGATCTCATAGCGAGTTGCAATAGCTCGTATCGTATCGTCTTGTAATAAGATACTCATAGTGTATGAGTTCAATCTCGCGATTAGACTTTTACTCTTCTTTTCAAAAATCATTTGAATCTATTCTTTTATTATTCGATAAATTAATAAACGAGAATAATGTTTTTTTTATTACTTATATTGTTACTGAAATAAAGGATTTAAAATGAAAATGTTTAACAAGTCGTATATTTATGCTTTATAATTTTATAAAGTAGGTATTTAAGACTAATAATAACTTCTTGTTAAAACAGTTTATTTTCTCATAAAGAACAATTTGTTGAAGTAAATAATATTTTGCTTTCATTACTACTACTGTGTGTGGGTACAGTAAAACACTAGGTAATCTACGCAAATCTACCCTTGTAAATATAACAAATGCGGACTCGTTGTCACAATACAATTAAATTGTGCAGTAATACTACTTTTATTATATGCTAGTGAGTTTGTTCTGTCTCACACTTCAAAATTAACAAATCGTACTTATTGGGACTTAAAGAGGTTACCTATAGCTTATGTTTTCATTTTCATTACAAAAAGAAGATTGAAACTAAACCTTAAAATAATCCATATTACGGATATGACACAATATAATTTTACTACCTGTTACTAAAATCAATAAGTGTTTGTAATATCATTTAATACTTTATATACGCGAAGGTAAATACTAGACAAAGTTAAAAAGTGTTTGTAATATATCATTTAATACTTTGTATACGCGAAGGTAAAAGACAAAGTTAATAACATAGTTTTGTTTTCTTCATGGTAATGTTCGCACCGAGTCAATCCGAAACTAAAGCTAAAATTCAAACTCATTAGTATTAGTTCATGTGGCTAAGTGCGAATATGTATGACTTGTAAACGAGTGCCTGCTGGTTCGATACCCATCTGGGTTGGCTAGGCCCGTTTGTTTTTCATTCTTTATTTTTTTACTATAAACATTTTTTTTTATATTTATATAAGTTAGTTGTTCTATATAAGTAATTATTATAATAAATAAGATTTATGCATTTATATGAATATTTCATATATAATAATATATGCTGACTTTATATGTGATTTTGATATTATTAATGTGTAAATGTTATATATTTATTTTGTAATTATAGTTAAAATTGATCTCATAATTAGCTTATTACGAAAATGAAACGATTATAAAGGAATAATATTTTGGGTTGAAATGAAATAATAGTAGGTAATTTTAAGAAACATATATTAGTAACAAATAAGTTAAAAAACATTTTTTAAAATCAAGTTTGTTGATTTCAAATAAAATTATTCTTAAGCTTTTAACTGTATTGGGATTTTAGCTTAATTATTCATTTTCTCAAAGAGAAAAGAAGATTGAAGCATAATCCCAATCTTACAATCTTAGACCAACTCGTATTACTATATTACGACCAGCACACCCTCTATTTAAACAGTGTAATCTATACTAATATTATAAAGAGAAAAGATTTGATTATTTGTTTGTTTGCATTGAATAGGCCCCAAAACTACTGAATTTGAAAAAATAATTCACTGTTGGGAAGCTACACTATCGCCGGGTGACATAGGCTATATGTTATCCGCGTAGTTCCCGTTTCCTAAGAATCCACGGAAACGGGAACTACGCGGGTGAAACCGCGGAGCGCTGCTAGTATTTAATATTTGGTATAACCTCCATTATTGTCAATGCAGCTAAGCAGACGTCGACGCATGGAGGCCACAATGTTTGGACATATATCTGTGCCACGTAAATTATCCCACAATTGAGTGCAACGAGATTTAAGCTGCTCAGGACATCTCTCATCTCGTGCTTTCCATCTTTGAACCATTAAACCCCATATATTTTCAATAGGGTTTAGATCAGGGGATCTTGCTGGCCACGGAATAACTTTAATATCAGCATGCTGGCTAAACCACTCTTTAACAACACCGGCACGATGTATCGGACAATTATCCTGAACAAAATTAACTTCACTAAAGTCTTCCGAGGGGTAAACATTACGCACAGTAGGTAGCATTATGTCATTTAAAACTTCGACGTAATTAGAGCTGTTAGCACGCATAGGTATAAATTCCAACTCACCCGGCCCTTGAGCACTAATCCACCCCCACATATTCACACTTATTCTACCTGATTCTGTGTTAGGAATAATGTTTTTCTCAGACCAGCGAGTATTGTCTTTCCGCCATAAATGAAGTCTTCCTTTTTGGCAAGATTTGAAAGTTTTCTCGTCAGAAAATATGGTCGTCTCCCAGTTAAAATCTAAATATTCCCGAGCAAAACGTAGTCGTTCTTCCTTGTGTTTTTGTGTCAAAAATGGTTTTTTAGCCGGTTTCCGATGATGTAAGCCTTCAGCATGAAGTGCACGGCGAACAGTTTGCAATGATGTATCAAATTGATCAGCAAACATTCTAGTTGGAATGAAACCATTTGTTTCATATTCTTCCACCATGAAACGTCGCTGAGTCGGGTTAATAAGCGGGGGTCTTCCACTTCTTACACGACTCTTCAGGCTTCCTTCTTCCTCAAACCTCATTACCCAACGGCTCACAGTTTTTCTCTAAAAAACGAAAATATTATTAAACACTTGTGACTAGCGGTTTATTTATAATAAGAATACACCACAACTATCATCATAATCATAATCTTTAAAAATAACTTACACAGAAACCAGTTTCAGTAGAAATTTGAGAAATATTGAGCCCATTATTATGCAAAGCGACAATATTTGCCCTGGCATAAATACTTATATTTGTTTGCATCTTGAATAAAGATAAAACCAAACAATAGGCGCTAATCGTAGATAATGATAGCACAAACACTGCTCGTAACAAAGTTCACCAACCAACAACGTCGTAACTACTTTATTCAATCCAGTATATTTTGTTTCACATACACCCTCATCTCTTTTCTTTTTTGTAAATAATAAGTTCAACGAATGCGTCTTAAAGAAACACATCATCACATCATATTGGGTCTAACTTATCGTAGACATTCAGAACTCATTAAAACACAAAAAGAGTTTTGACGCTGGAGGCGCGAACGCAAGCTACATCGGGCATATTATCATACCTGCAGCTTTAACCACTTAGCCACATAGATACATACTCGTGGTATTGAAATTAATTACCACTATCTTAAAACGCCGCGCGCCGTCGCGACATGACAGACTTGCTACTAAGGCAAATGATTATTATATCGCACTCTTTCTGACTAGATAATTATGAAAGAGCGCGATATACGAGTTTGTGTATGTATGCAAAATGTTTGTTATAGAAAAAGGTCGTAAGTGCGACTTGTTTTGATGCGAAAGTTTTTTGCCACTAATACTGGATTTATAGCGCCTACTGTACATAGTGGCAAATATATGGTAATATTTCATTCTGAAAAATTTGTTGATAAAGTGGATTTTCTAATTGATACAGGTGCAGGTATAAGTGCCATACCACAAAATGTAGCAGTAAAGGCCAAACTTCCGCTGGTGAAATCCGTAGATTGCATGAAAGGGCCAGATGGGACCAGATTGCAAGTTTTAGTGACAGTGCAACTAAAATTACAGTACAAAGACAGGATTTCTGTAGGTAACGTTTGTGTTATTAAGGATCTTAGTTCAGCTATATTGGTTAGGCCATCAATTGATAGTATGGATATTTCAAAGTTTGTGCTATTTCAATATCATGTCAGAACAGTGAGTCATGCTCAAATGTTTTAGTGGACGAAGAGTTCCCCAACATTTTCAACGAATTAGGGGTTTTTAAAGATAAGTTTCACATAAAGGTGGTTAGTAATCCTAAGCCATATGTGCAAGCAACACCTCGTAGTGTATCAATTCCTCTGCTACCCAAAAGTAAAGGAGGAATTAGACAGATTGCAAAGATTAGGTATTATTATTCCAATTGAGGAACCTACAGATTTTGTGTCACCCATTATGGTAATTTTTAGGAATGACAAACTTAGAATTTGCGGAGACTATACACAAGTTATAAAACTATTTTAAGGCCAGTTTTTCCAATTCCAAAGGTGCAAAATACTTTAGGTAGGTTAAAGGGAGCGAAATATTTTTCTAAAATCGATGCTACTTCATGATTTCATCAAATTTGTCTTAATGAGGAGACTAAAAAACTGACTACTATTATACCATTCCATAGATACATATACAACCGGCTTCCCTTTGGACTTAATTGCGCTCCAGAATATTTCAGTATGAAGTTCTCAAATCTGTTTAGTGACCTAAATGGTTTTGTGGTTTACAATAAAGTATATTTAAATAAATAAATAAGTAAATGTAGTTATATGGCTGACATTTTAATTTTCCAACCTACTAAGGAATTCCATGACCAAATGCTCAGAGAACTATTGAAAAGACTGTATAATGAAGGCATAACAATATAAATAAATAAATAAATAAAAATAGTTTGTTTCTCACCATTTCAAGTTACAATTTTAACAATAGGTACATGGAGTATTAAAACATTTTTGTGGTGATCATTATTAAGGTGCACAGAGTATTGACCCTAACCTCTAAACTAGGCACCGCCATGGGATCTGGAGGCAAAGGTCCTCGCGCAAATATGGGAGTGGCGCGAGGAGGCCAAACGCCGGGGCGTAACTCCGCTGCCGCAGCAAATCGCGGCACAGCGGACAGAGCTCCGGCGGGATCTCATGGTGACATGGAGAGAGCGATTGTCGCAACCCAGTGCTGGGCACGCCACGATTGCGGCGGTAAGTCCCCTCTTTGAGGAGTGGTTTGAGAGGCGGCATGGCGTCCTCACCTTCCGCCTGACGCAGGTCCTCACCGGACACGGTTGTTTCGGGAGGTTCCTGTTTCGAATAGGGCGGGAGGAAACGCCCGGGTGTTTCCACTGCGAAGATCGTCCTGAGGACACGGTGGAGCACACGGTGGCGGTCTGCCCTGCTTGGGCGGAGCACCGCCGTGTCCTCGTGGAGGCGATCGGCGGCGGCGATCTCTCGCGTCCGGCCCTGGTCCAGGCCATGGTACGGAGCGAGAGGGCATGGGGAGCCGTCACCTCCTTCAGCGAAGCAGTGATGCTCGCGAAGAGGGAGGCGGCGCACGTGAGGGAGAGGCAGCATATGCGCCCTCGCGACCCCAGCCGCCGCAGGATACGGAGACGCCCTGGGCGTCGGGAATCCCAGGCCGATTTCCGGCCACCGTAGGCATGGGCTTGCGGACGGCGAGTAATGGGTAGCTCGCTGTCCGGTAAGGACCAAGCCCAAGTCGACGGCGCGTTGTGTTCCACGCGCGCCTCAAAGAGATGTCAGCACAAAAAGTGATGGGACCCGCAAGGGTCGATGCCTGCCAGGGGTGCGGGTTTGTTCGAAAGAGACACCACAGCCCCTGGCTTAAGGGCTACTGAAGGAACACGGGTGGGTTTTAGTCAGTAAAAGTCTGACACGCCCTCCTGCTCCACCCAGAGCGGGAGAAGTTATTTGATGATTTCCAACCCAAAAAAAAAAAAAAAAAAAAAACCTCTGAACTAGGCGAAAACCTGTATCTCAGGGGTAAATGTGTATTTGGGGTAAAAGAAGTTTGGTTGGTCATAATTAATCATAAGGGAGTTCAAGTAGATCCAGATAGAATTACAGCCATCAGTGAGTTTGAAATTCCATCAAGTAAAAAGAGCAACTTCAGTTTTTAGGCATGGTTAATTTTGTTGGTAGGTATATACCTAACAAATCTCATATCAAATCAAATCAAATCAAATCAAATCATTGCCATTGCTTTACTTGTGCCATTACATGAACTTTTGAAAGAAAATCGAATGCCCTCAAATACAAACATTTCAGTCTATAAAAGACAATCTCCAAATAGCTCCCACTTAGCACATTTTGACCCCAGTTTAAATATAATTGTTTCAGCACATAGCAGTTCGTTTGGGTTAGGAGCAGTTCAACACAAGAAGATAAAAAAGGTCAAAAATTAGTTGCCGTGTATGCTAGCAGAACCCTGACAGAAGCAGAAAAGCATTATGCTCAAACATCGATCACTAATAAAGAACTAGATACACAATCCCAAGCAAAAGTTCTCTTAAAACTGTCACCAAATTGTGTTTAGGTAATGCTAGTTGAAATAAATATACAGTAATGTAAATTCAACCTTAAACGCAATGCTTAAAGTCTATTTCACAAAGCTATGTACAAAAAGCAATAAATTTTTACGACCGATACTCACTGATCAACGTAAATTTTAAAAAATCAACCTTACACGCATGTCTTAAAGTTTGAATTAAAAAGTGCTAATAAACAGCAATAAAGTTTTACGATCCAGGCTCTCCGCTAGGACAAGGAATGAGTGGAGTCGAACTGTCCAATATTTTTTGTTTGTACTGTAATAATAAATGGCCTTTTTTAATTTCGTGGATAATGTATTTAAAAAAAAATAGGTACATACATTTTATTATATTTTAAGGTGTATATGTGTAATGATTATAGTTTACTTGAATGTAAATGTTTTTGTATGGGGCACCACATTTATTTATTAACTAGCTTCCACCCGCGTCTTCGCCCGCGGTTTCGCCCGCGGCTTCGCCCGCGTGGAAGTCGGAAATTATCCCGCGGGTACGTACCACCGGGATAAAAAGTATTCTATGTGTTAATCTAGGTTATATTCTATCTGTGTGCCAAATTTCATCCAAATCCGCTCAATCGTTTTTTCGTGATTGAGTAACAGACATCCAAACATCTTCACAAACTTTCACATTTATAATATTAGTAGGATAAATATTTCTCTTCTGACGTCAACAATATAAAGTGATGTGATCACTATCCTTCACACAAAACCACCTCAGCAAGTTTCAGGTTTATATTAATATGGCTCAGGTATGTGTAGGTATATTATTTACTTTTCCACAGAAAACTCTTCAAACAAACTATATCCCCCTTTTCACCCTCAAAGGGGTAATTTTTTTTAAGTCTTTTGTTTCTTTTACATTATTTGACTTATAAGTTATTTATACCAATTTTTCAGTTAATCATGACACGCAGTAAAATCATCCCTTGTAAAATTAACTAATCTTTTTTACCCCTTCAGGGGTAAATTTTCCAAAAACCCTGATACACGTTATCCTTTATTTTTGGTTTTCGGTTTGACTGAGTTTCAAGTTAATCAGATAGCGCGTTAGAATTCTTCCATACAAACTTTGATACCCCCCAACCCCCCTTTAGGAACATAGTCAAAATTAAATCCATAAAATGTTACTATAATATTGACAGAAACAGCCAAGTACTCTCATTAAACAAAAAAAAAACAATAATTCTTTAATTAATAATAAAAAATTAAAAAACAATAGCGTCTCCAACAAATGGAACAGAATCAACGCACATAACTCGAATAATTTAAGTGGGCATGCTATAGCATGGTTAATACGTTTAGTATGAGTCTTTAGAATTGAGATGCTTTATAACACCTGCTATTTATAACGATTTATTAAAAAAAAAATGTTTTTACGATGATTTCTTGACAAAATGACAGCATTTTTAATACAGTGATAACAATTATGTAATGATAATATTAATACTTACAGAAAATATCAAACTCCATACTTTTTTAGCGTCCTAGATGTGTGATTTTAATATTTTTAAACGAGCACCGAGACATGTTTACCGTCGGAGCGTTCGAATGCTACTAAATGAAAAGCGCACCCAAATGTTCAAGTGGGCGCTCATTTGGTGAGGACATTTTTTGCCGCTGATTGTGTATCTAGTTCTTTATTAGTGATCGATGTGCTCAAATTGAAAAGGAATGCTTGGCTCTTACATGGGCGGCTGAAAAATTAAAGGATTATATAATAGGAATTCCAGTTACAATAGAAACGGACCATAAACCATTATTGCAAATGTTACATACTAAACAATGGCAAAGAATTAGTGGTTGCAGATGCCTTGTCCAGGCGACCAGTGCCTTTGTCTCCTAGTTGAAATAGTGGTAACGATTTAATATTTACTTTAAATGTACTTATTCGGGAAACTGTACCCGATGAATTGTCAAAATTGTGATAGAGTAAAAAAAAAACCGGTCAAGTGCGAGTTGGACTCGCGCACCGAGGGTTCCGTACAAACCTGTGGGTTTATAAGTAAAAGTTCAAAATTGTCAAAAATATTTTTTTTTATATGACGAAACTAAAAATTTACGGTTTTCGTAATTTTTCCTATATCTGTACTATAAGACGTGACTTCGTACAAAATTTCAAGATTCTAAGTTCACGGGAAGTACCCTGTAGGTTTTGATTCCCGTGCGAAAATTTGCGGAATTTTGCGGCCTAAATGGCTGTATCTTTTGATTGCGTTGACTTAGAAGGTTGATTTTTCTACAGCTTCCAGGGACAGTAGAACTAAGTATCATATAGAAATTTCAGTTTGATACCTCCACGCGTTCCTGAGAAAAACGGTCTTGACAGACGGACGGACGGACGGACGGACAACAAAGTGATCTTATAAGGGTTCCGTTTTTTCCTTTAGAGGTACGGAACCCTAAAAATTGCAACATGTGCAATAAAAATAAAATAATTTATAGCTCAGGGTTGGCCTGCTAAACATCTTTAGGGACAACTTCTCGGTTGTAGGAGATCTTCTCTTACTTAATTCAAGGATGGTCATACCAGAAAAAATGCATAAATAAATGTTAAACAAAATTCGCGAAGGTCATTTAGGCATCTCAAGATGTAAGGAACGAGCAAAACAGTCAGTTTAGTGGTTAAGGTTATCAAAACAAAATTGAGGAAAAAGTAAAGAATTGCTCAAAATGCATAGAAACTTTACAAAATCCTACAGAAACCATGGTATTAGATCCACCACCAGATCGACCTTGTCAGAAAAGAGGTATTGACTTGTTTAAATATTTAAACCATTGGCATCTGGTTGCAATGGACTATTTACTCTAGATATTTAAAAGTTTTTAAGTTGCATGATTTGACTGAAGATAGTGTAATAATTAAATGCAAGGAAATGTTTTCTAGATATGGTATTCCAGAAGTAGTGCGCTCTGATTGTGCAACACAATTTAAAATAAGATTCAATTATTTTGCAGAGGAATATGGGTTCAAATCAATTACTAGTAGTCCAAATTATGCTCAAAGGAATGGCCTAGCAGAATCTGCAGTAAAGATTGCAAAAAAAATTCTTACTAAAATGAGGATATTTACCTGGCATTACTAGTTTACAGAAACACACTCGGAAACAGGTTACAGTCCGGCTAAATTAATGTTTAACCGAAAACTCAGTGATAATCTTCCTATGATATCAAGCTAACTCAACAACCCTGTAGTCCTGGGCCAAGAATTGAAACAAAAGCATTTATTAGAGAAACATAAGATAAGTAATTATAATAGGAGACATGGAGCAATAGACTTGCCAGAATTGGAGGTAAATGATAGGGTATGGCTTACTGATCTGAAGATATGTGGCACAATTATATTTAAATGCAAAGAACCGCGATCTTACATGTATAGTGAAAACGGAAAGAGGGAACTTGAGGAGATTTCTCCTAAAGTCTCTCCCTCTTTCCGTTTTCACTATATTTTAAATGCCTTCTATTTAGAAGGCATTTAAAGTTGGCATCTATAACAAATATTTCACCAGTGGAAGGAAGGTATGTTTCAAATGATAATGTTATTTCTTGGGAATAATAAAATAATAATTTGTAAGGCTACTCCTACTGCTCTTTCAGATCCGATAGAAAGCAATACCACAGAAATGGAGGAACGGTATCATTCCAATGTTAGTAGTCCGGAAGGAATCGGATCGTGTAGCCAGACCTAGAAGATGTGTAAGTAGGCCTAAACATCGAGATGATTATGTATGTGAATAATTTGTCATAAAACTAGATTATTTTGCAAGAAATATTTTTGTTTGCTTGTCTTGTGAAAAAGGGAAAAAGATTAAATGAAAACGCTTTATCACACTTCGCCACATGGGCAGTCGATTTAGCGAGTATAGCAGGTCTGGCACAGATAATGAGCCTCAACCAGGCGCCTTGATTTTTATTCATCCTCAAAATTTAATGTGACACTTCGTCGCATTGACATTTTGATCTTTGATGAAGACGTAGTGACTGCATTGGAAATGGCTGTAGTAAAGAAGACCAGGTAGCGCTTCCCGCCAGAAAAGATAGAAAAATTCTCCCTTTTCAATGGAGGAGTGGTAACTTCACCTTTTCGAAGCTACTTAATTGTTTTCCGACATCTCCGTGAAAGAAGTCGGCGGGCACAACTAGTTTTTATATAAATTTGACGGAAGACAACTGTCTACATCATTATTAGCACTCATCGTTGGTGTTGGACGTAGAAAACAGATTCGTATGTTCAATCAAATCTAGACACGCAGTAGCGTGTCAAGCCAAGTTCAAGTAACAGAACTGGCGAGCAGTACACGAACCATTTGGAGCCACTTTTGACCCCCTCGATAACTCAAAAACTATTTCACATAAACGTGTCAAATTTGGTTTGTATATTGAGACTTGTGAGGTACATTTGTGTTCCAAATTTCATAAACATATCTCAAACGAATATTTAGATATTAACGTCCAAAAATCGTAATTTTTATCACTGACTGACTTATAGATCAAAACTCTAACCCAGTTCCAGATAGCCAAGAAAGTTCAAATTTGGCATGCAGAAAGGTAATTAGGTGAATACAGAGGAATAAATCAGAAACTGGTTTTTTATCATTTTATTTTAATTTTTCTTTTAATTGATTCTATTAGGAACACTTTTATACTTAGTGCCTGTGAAAACCATTTGGTATTAATTTTGTTATAAATAAGTACCTACTAATAATTTATGTACAAAAAGTAATGATATCCCATCAAAAACATAAATGTGAAATGAGGGCCAAGTTTTTTTTTTTTTTTTGGGTGGGAAATCATCAAATAACTTCTCCCGCTCTGGGTGGAGCAGGAGGGCGTGTCAGACTTTTACTGACTAAAACCCACCCGTGTTCCTTCAGTAGCCCGTATGCCAGGGGCTGTGGTGTCTCTTTCGAACAAACCCGCACCCCTGGCAGGCATCGACCCTTGCCATCACCCATCACTTTTTGTGCTGACATCTCTTTGAGGCGCGCGTGGAACACAACGCGCCGTCGACTTGGGCTTGGTCCTTACCGGACAGCGAGCTACCCATTACTCGCCGTCCGCAAGCCCATGCCTACGGTGGCCGGAAATCGGCCTGGGATTCCCGACGCCCAGGGCGTCTCCGTATCCTGCGGCGGCTAGAGTCGCATATGATGCCTCTCCCTCACGTGCGCCACCTCCCTCTTCGCGAGCATCACTGCTTCGCTGAAGGAGGTGACGGCTCCCCATGCCCTCTCGCTCCGTACCATGGCCTGGACCAGGGCCGGACGCGAGAGATCGCCGCCGCCGATCGCCTCCACGAGGACACGGCGGTGCTCCACCCAAGCAGGGCAGACCGCCACCGTGTGCTCCACCGTGTCCTCAGGGCGATCTTCGCAGTGGAAACACCCGGGCGTTTCCTCCCGCCCTATCTGAAACAGGAACCTCCCGAAACAACCGTGTCCGGTGAGGACCTGCGTCAGGCGGAAGGTGAGGACGCCATGCCGCCTCTCGAACCACTCCTCAAAGAGGGGACTTACCGCCGCAATCGTGGCGTGGCCAGCACTGGGTTGCGACAATCGCTTTCTCCATGTCACCATGAGATCCCGCCGAAGCTCTGTCCGCTGTGCCGCGATTTCCCGCGGCAGCGGAGTTACGCCCCGGCGTTTGGCCTCCTCGCGCCACTCCCATATTTGCGCGAGGACCTTTGCCTCCAGATCCAATGGCGGTAATCCGGCAAGAAGGCCATGAGAGCCAAGTTCGATATTATGATATATGTCTTGGTTTTTGACTTCAGTAACAAAAGAAGTGAGATCTAAATCGGTGCCGAGTTCAATGGTCAGTCCTGAAATTTATTTATAACTAAATGAAATATCATTTCTTCTTATAACGTAGGATAATATATTATAGCCTAAGGTCTGACTTGGCTAGTTTTCATGTACGAATTCTTATCTTCGATGACCCATGAATTGGCCTCTAATAAAAATCACACTGGGCGTAGCCAGGACGCGATAGCCTCCTCTCTCCAGACCGCAGTCAACGTGTTTCGCGCGTGGTTTAGAAAGTGGAAGATCGAACTAAATAAAAGATAAAAGTCAAGCGGTTCTCTTTTCGAAATCGCGACAAAGCCCTGACCCCCACGGCCCATCTCCATATTCAGCAAGCCGATCTCTTGGGAGAAGCGAGCCAAATATTTTGGAGCGATCTTGGATCAGCACCTCACCTTCTCTGAGCATATCAAGAAGGCGCGCTCATGCGCCGCCTTCGCTCTCGAAAAGCTGCACTCTGTTCTGAACGCACGTAGCAAGTTGTCACTCAAGTGCAATTTGCGGATTTACACGCGGATTTAAAATAATAGGGCCACCAGTACAGCACACAAACACAAACGACCGTCCTTCCGACCTCGCCGCCGAGGTCCTTGCGCCCCGCGAAGACCCCTGAGTAACGATGAGACCCCCGACCGTCCCTTACTCGTTGATGCGCCAGCCCACGCCGCAGCTGAGCCAGTAGCTTTAAATTCCCCGAATAATAGTCAAGAAAATATTTTGATCCAGCCTGCCCCCACTAGCTGTACCCCTCCCCCGTCAAGTGACGCCCTGAGCCGAGGTTCGTTCCCCACAGGGGGTGCCCTCAGCGTGCAGTCGCTTTAGGTTAAGTAGGTTTTATGCTCTGGCTGGAGGCTTTTTAGTATCACTAAAAACTCTTCACAGGAAAGCCCGGTTAAGCAGTCACGGCCTCTCAAGGTCAACAGCAAGATGCCAAAAAAAAAAAAATACGCTAATAAACTCAACAGACCAAAAAAAGATTTAAAATAAAATAAAAATACTGACTAAAACCCACCCGTGTTCCCTCAGTAGCCTGTGCGCCAGGGGCGGCGGTATCTCTTTCGAACAACCCGCACACCCGGCATCGGCAGTAGCAACACATTTAACTGTTAATTTTGATTTATATATAATTTAGCTAAAAGGATACATCAAGTCGTTAACCTCATGTTTCAAGTCAGGCTGATTTATGCGAAAGGCATAGTTAAACAATTTTACTAACAATAGTCCGAAAAGAACATCCATATCAATAGATAACAAATAAAAACAAAACTGAACCACTTTATATGCGGTACACATAAAAAATAATTTAACTTTCACTATGACTTGACCTTCTGTGCGGGAAGCACAGAACCGGTCGAAGTGGTGGAGCTTGGGGGAGGCCTATGTCCAACAGTGGACGTCTTTCGGCTGAAATGATGATGATGACTTTCTGTGATTTCGATACTCTGTGACGATACTAAGCAAAGCGACGCGCTGTGTCGGCGTTCCTTTTCTAGTGCTTGCGGGTAGCGGAGTGACGTGGAGAGGGGTCGTTAGCTCCGCCCAAATACTGAAGATCCTAAGCGTGGATACAAGCCTTAAGGGGACACTTTGCACGGGCTCGAACTCACTGGTGGGTCTGGCTAAAAATCACGCTGTCTCACCAGGCTTCGTATCCGACAGAGATAGCATCAGTGGTGAGCAGTTAGACGCTAGTCTACACGCACAACCTTATTGAGTGAGATGCAGGAGCATTTTTGCGAAAAAAAATAAGAAAAGTCCTTCAGAAGATCGGGTTTTATGAAAAAACCACTGCATATATCAATGACCAATAAAGTTTATTAAATTTATTGTTAATTGAACTTTGTCGGTACCGTCTTGGTTTTCGAGATTTTACACTCCTTATAATACTGAAACACGCTCAAAGTTAGGTTAAATTAGCAAGAAAAACGAATCTTTGTTGGCTCATAACTTTTTAATGGCTTTTTATTTTAGTATTCTGTTTCCGTACAGACAATAATAATAACGAGACAAAACCATACCATGTTTAATTTTTGATGTACAGTAGCCCTCACTAATGGTGCCCCAATCTCAAAAAGCAATAGATTGACACTTCGCTTTAACTTACGACCTTCTTATAATAAGCAATTTCTATAGGCTATAATACTATATACACACACACTCTCATACGTTTACGAATGAATGTATTTCCTAAATTCAACCGTTAAAGCAAATGGCATGATAGCTGAGCGGTTACCGCACTTGATTATCGCGTTTGAGCGCAGCGAGTCGCGGTTTCGAATCCCACTCGCTGTGTGATAGTCTTTTTATTGTTTTAAAAATCACTTTTGAGTATAGTTTCTTGTTCTGTTCTTCTTATTCACTAAACTCGTTAAACTTTATCATTATACCCACAGAAACCTAAATAAATTTAAATGATTTACGACTCATTCACCGCGACTTATAGAACGGTGTTGGTTGATATTGTGTGCTAGTGACGTGTGTTTCATCTATTAGCGTTCTTCTAATTCATTTTAAAATGTAAGCAAATTTAAATATAGAAATGAAAGCGAATATTATTGCGCTGCATAAAAGTGGACTTAATACCTATATCACAAATACCTATGTGATGAAACCGGACTGAGTGTGAGTATTATGATTTAAATATAAATATTAAACATTTATTTAATTAAAGTATAACTGCTGATCCTTGTAGTTATTTTTAAACGTTTTATAAATATCACAATGTCTAAATATGTAGAATAAAAATATAAAATTTCAACGTAAATTTATTTCCTAGATTATAGAACTATGAAAATAACAATAAACTTAATATCTATGTGAAATTGCCCTTTTAAATAATTTTGTTTCTAAATAGTAGGTAATACATAAAGTGTGTATTTTGCTTAGTAGCCTAACAGTACCCCTTTTTTGTTTTAGTGAAATACTGTGAGTCGGTGGGTGAAAAGATATGAGGAAGGCGGTAGCCTTGCCCGTGGAAAGCAAAGTGGAAGACCCCAGCTCCTATAACAAGCACACGTTCAGCGAATATGAAACAAGTGGTTTCAAAACGACAAGACATTTTGCCGAATTATTCGACTTCGCATCAACCAGCTCGAGAATCAGCTCAAAAAACATAGTTAACGGAAAAAAACATTAACATTAAGTTATAAATTACAAATATTTATTTATTTTAGTAATATTCAAATAATATTTTGTCTTATCCGTAATCTGGATTATTTTGAGGTTTAGTTTCAATCTTCTTTTCGGAATGAAAATGAACACTTAAGCTATAACCTCTTTAAGTCCTATTAAATACGATTTGTTAACTTTGAGGTTTGAGTTAGAACGAACTCACTCGCAGTAGAATAAAAGTAGTACTACTGAGTCATTTAATTGTATTGTGACAACTTGTCTGCATTTGTTACTTTTACGTGGGTAGATTTTTGTAGAATATTGTGATTTATTTAGAGTACCGACACACAGTAGTAATCAGCACAATATTATTATATTACTAAGATACAATAGCCTGATTATCATAGTTCACCAACTAGCTTATTTACTTCAATAAATTGTTCTTTAAAAGAAAATAAACTGTTTTAACAAGAAGTTATTATTAGTTATTTTTATACATTCTTCATGAAGTTATAGCGAATAAACATTTTGTAATCATTTATTATTGGTAAACCTTTATTTAAATAACAATACGAGTAATAATAAAAAAATGTTACATTATTATTCTGGTATATTAATAAATCGAATAATAAAAGAACAGATGAAGATGATTGTTGAAAAGAAAAATTAAAGCTTCATCGCGAGATTTGAACCCAGACCTATGAGTTTCTTAATCCAAGACGATACGCTGCACGCTACCGGATTATAAAAGTAAATTTTAGCAATGGTATGAACCGACCAAGGTCATGTCTGTCGTCGCCGACGGTATGTATAAAATACAGAGACTAACGCCAGTGTGTGAGTGGAGCGGTGAGTTTTGTGTTAATACATCACTTATACACACAGCTGTAGGTACGGCCTGGACCGCTACTTCATAGCAATATAGCCCTTAGTATGCGACTGCATTAGTGAATCTTGATAGTACATAGTCAAACAGTGGAGTAAAACCCTCCTGAAGTTTGTATGGAAAAAAAATGGACAAGTGTCACCTTAAGTATGTTTCTGTTCAAAAACGTCTCTTTTATGATGACGTACTGTTAGCAGCTATGTACTTCTTCAGGGACAGAGTAGATACATAGGAATAAATAAATATTTTGATAATAGTATTGTGATCATTGTTTTCATTGCAATGCGTTCTAAAATTAATTGTCAAGCAAATGGACAACCTTCGTCCTTGAAGCCACGTCATACATCTATCAAATAATGACAGTAATGAATATAGGTACTGACAGACTTAGTTGATCGCCGCTTTGTTTAACAGTTCATTTCCCTGACTTTACATGTATGGAAGTTTAAAGTCAACCAAAATTAACAGGTGTAATATTTATGTTCGTCCCATTCTTGGCTTATTAGAGAAATAAAGATGAAAACAGCCTAAGCTAAGTTGTGCACATGCACGACAGAATGAGCAATTCACTAAACTATTTGAAAACCCACACCAAGTGGGACCCGAATAGACGTAAACTAACTTCACTACTGGCAAGAAGAAGAGGACAGGGTGAACTAGATCCCTCATTAAGCATACAACTTTAAATGGAACAACGAACTTTGATCATCTTTGGTTGCCTCAAATTGACCCCGGTGCAAATGCTGTATCCACTAGCTGGAATAGCGCCACCAGGAATTCGCAGAGCGGTGGCAACGAGCCAAGATGGTTGACATACGACACCCTTTTCATGATAACTTCCTCGTGTCACAAAGGCTGAAGAGCCGCAAAAGCTTTTAAAGTGTGTCCTCCCACTCACTAGCGAATAATCTAAGGAACGGCTAAGCCTGTGGCAAGATGGTGATTCCTTACCATTCGTAAATCCATTCGTTCTAACAGCTGAAAATCTCGTATCTGGACATGAGCTGCCTTGGCTTTCGTGAAAGTCTTTAAATACACTCCAGACTCAGGTAGGCTGAAGTAAAGAAAACCTGCTCAGGTGGAGCTTCACAGATGACTCCGCACTGGAGTGTAAATGTGATTCTGTCCGAGAAACAATGTGGCACTTAATATTTTGTCCAGCGTGTCTTGTTGTCTGCAAGCTACAGGATCTGATGGATGCTACTGAAAGTGCCAAGCTCGTAGCCAAATTCTGGGCTGACTATATTTCGATTGCTATACACACGCTAAGAAGAAGAAGATAAACGTAGCAACATCCTAAATATCTGTCAAATTTATTTTGATTATTTTAAATATAATTGAACTGACTTATTGGTAATACTAAATTGCGTTTTATTTAACGTAATTAAGTATATTGCTCATTGTTCATGTCAGCAATCTAGTAATAGAAACATTATCTTATACCATCTTTTTTTCAAATTCGATTTCCGTATTGCCCATACATATTTGATCAACCAGTCAGAAGCTATTAAAGACCACATAACGTCTTCGATAAACGTCATAAATAAATACTTCCATAAATGATCGCCCCCAAAAAAGTTTTGAAAATCTCAAAACGAAAATTGATAGTTAATGATTTAATGAGCATTTTTTTCCCCATATACTTTATCGTGACAATCTTGTTTGAGCCAGAATGTAATATCAGTGATCCAATTTTAGAAAAAGTTTGCAAAAAGAAAATCATGTATGCTGTCATTGGTAACGGTGTATATTCTTGTTTGTTATGGGCAACTATCATATACAATCCTTTTCGTTCCTTCTTATTCAAAATGTTTTACTTATTTCTTTACTTGTTATTCAATTTCAACTTAGCATATTTCTGTTACACTAACTTATACAAGAGCTATTTGAATGTACGCATAACATCGTCTCTCCAAGAAATCAATCATTGTCTTTACAGTACCAGCGATTTGAAAAAGTTCAAGATATTTTTTTGGGTGTATTTTTCTTTGATAAGTTTTCTTTGGCTTACTAATGTGACTGGAAAAATGGTTTTCGACTTACACTGGACATGGGTCAGGGTCTTTTATATTTCTTCATCCTTGATTTATGATTTAGGAATAGCTCATACACTAATGGTCATTTATATTTTGACTTGCAAACTTGAAAAATGGAACAACGTCGTAGAAAACATGAATTTTGGTAATGAAGACGAAGAAATAACAATAGACAGAGAAGTAAAAGCGAAGAACAAGCATCAAGTTATAAAGCTAACCTGCCAGGCTTGGAAACTGTCGAACGAAATGTCTGGATTCAAAGTAACTAAATTTTTTATTTATTTTACTAGCCTATACTGTCCCACTGTTGGGCAAAGGCCTCTCCCAAATCCTTCCAGGAATTCTTTTCCCGCGCCACTTCGAACCAGCCCTCTCAGTACGCATCCAGGTCATCTCCCCACCCTTTCAGGGCCGACCGCGGCGGCGTCGTCCATCTTCAATCGTCCATTTTATTATTATGGTAAAATTATGATAACAATAGATTGAAAAATACTGCAGCATGAATACGTCTGCGACAAAATAGTATATAACAAAAAGCTTCTATGTTTTGACACTATGTTGCAAAATAAGGAGGAACATGGTATCCTTGCGAAGCAGTGGCGGGTCGCTAGTATCGCCTACTCGGTTGAACGTCGCATATTTTCTTTCGTAGTATGATGAGTCAGCTTATGTGATTTCAGATTCTGCTCCATTTCGTCTCTACATTTATCATGTTTATCATGTATGTTATGATGATATTAATATTTTCGTGTTCAAATAAGGTTGGTATTCATTTTATTTACTGATGCTATTAGCTACAGCTGCTTTACCTTCTACTAATCACTATTTATAAGCACCCTGTAGCAATCCACTGCTGGAATAAGGGCACATCATTTTCAGATTCATTCAGCTATCACCAGTAGACACATACTATTACAAATGATTGTTTATTAAAAAAAAAATCGCCAGTCCTCCGACTGCAATGACAAAATTTTGCACGCTTTTAATTTACTATTTTAGATGGACAAAAATATTATAATTAGCCACACATTCGGAGTAACCATGCGCCTGGGCAAGTTGATCATAATGGAGGGGACAATGTGTTACGCTTGTGAACAATTTTATAAAGGAGCAGAAAGAGCTAAAAGTAATGCTATTTTGAAATCATCACGAGACAGTAAGTTTTTCCACAGTAAGTTAACATTCTGTCATAGTGTTTTTTTTTTTCATCAATATTCTAGTGGTCGCAAGCAAGACTACTAGTTAAAATCCTGCCTAAGGGCAACATTTCCAGATCGCACTTTGCTCGGCAATTGCATGGAAAGGTAACGCTATTTCGTAACGTGTCGATTTCAAAAAAAAAATTCAACACGTTTACTTCCACCGTAAACTGCGTTAGTAGAACTTCGACTCATAAAGCAAGATGTAAACGTTAAAAGCGCCCACAGTACAAAAAATAGAAACTAAAAGAAAAACAATAAAATAATAAATATACCAAAATAAGCTGTGGCAACT
Source organism: Polymixis flavicincta (assembly GCA_949987655.1). Lineage (NCBI taxonomy): Eukaryota > Metazoa > Arthropoda > Insecta > Lepidoptera > Noctuidae > Polymixis > Polymixis flavicincta. The sequence goes on along the minus strand of OX465188.1, from coordinate 21,092,039 downwards.
AGGAGATGACCTGTCCCAATTGACGGTGCCCGTTCATGCACATGATGCATGGAGCAGCTCCAATCAGCTCAATCATTTTCACTGTAGCTAAATGATCGATCACCGGCGCACCATCTGCGAGAAAGTTTAGGAGATGGACTTTATACAATGCAAACATAATCTTAGTATCTTCAGCTGCTCCAACAGGTATTTTCAAATTTAAACGAATTATTTGTGGCCAGAACCAGCATTGAGCGAAGCATTTTTACCAGCGATGTAATCCTCCTTCTTATAATATGCCTGCATGCCTACGTAATACCTGATGCTGGTCTTTATTTATGTCTAATGTCTTGTTTATGCAGGGTGTAATTGAAGTTATAAGCATTATTTTAAACTAAGACAGTACTTGTGGTGGACGGGCGTGATTGCTTGGACGCAAAGAGGGTGTATGCCTATCCAGGTTTTATCCCGGTGTGTGAGTAGGTCACCCAGTTCACGCGGCGCGCGGCGCTGACGTCCTGCACCTATAGATTCCCGATATCTTTAGGACGGCTACCATTTTCCGTTCTTCATGATGTTACCAGATGTACCAATGTTTTTGACGATTTCCCAAAGAAACAATTCCTCAACTTCTGAATGGGAAGTACCCCTGGTCAGACGTTGTCAAATGCACCCGTATCTGACAGCGTCTGACCAGGGGTACTTTCCCTGATGAATAACACAAGTTTCTTACAAGTCTTCAGGAAACAATTTCGGAACACTACTTGCTAATATCTATAGAAAGATTTAAAATAGAACCTTGCAAAATTTCATAACTGCTTACTTACCAATGAACTTTACTTTAACGAGAACCGCTAATTGCTTCCTGTTTTAAAGTTTTATTTAAACTATATTTCATCACAGTTACATCACATTTATGCTTATAACATTTCAATTTATAAAAATACAAATGACATCTTACATAACATTGTATTCTGCATAAAATCTCCTATCTCACCAGACATCTATTTGAGCTATAATTTTCACATACTGAAAGAATATTTCGAGGAAAACTGAAAAATTATCAAAATGTTACTAAACATTGATTAGAATTGGTCAGGAATCATGATGTGTATTAAAAATCATTTTAACTAACGTACTAACTAGCACTTACGTATTTTAAAAGATGTTCAAAATTTCCACTGCCTTTTTCAATACACAACTGATCCCGACGTCTGTGATTGTCTTTCACTATGGCCAACACAAATTCCAGTGATTTGTGTACCTAGCTTGCACATTACGCAGTCGAAGCATCGTGTCACAGTTGGTCCACTAACACTTAATGCCAATCCAAGGGCATGTAAGTTCGTGCTTGGTAAGGCACGTGCTGTGATTACGTCACTGGGTTAATCGCAAATCAACAATATGCGACACTATGCCCGCGAAGTTGTTGTTTTTTTTTTGGGTGGGAAATCGTCAAATAACTTCTCCTGCTCTGGGTGGAACAGGAGGGCGTGTCAGATTTTTACTGACTAAAACCCACCCGTGTTCCCTCAGTAGCCCGTATGCCAAAGGCTGCGTTATCTCTGTCGAACAAACCCGCACCCCTGGCAGGCATCGGCCCTTGCGGGCCCCGTCACTTTGTGCTGACATCTCCTTGAGCCGCGCGTGGAACTCAATGCGCTGTCGACTTGGGCTTGGTCCTTACCGGACAGCGAGTTACCCATTATTCGCCGTCCGCAAGCTCATGCCTACGGTGGCCGGAAATCGGCCAGGGATTCCCAACGCCCGGGGCGTCTCCGTATCCTGCGGCGGCTAGGGTCGCGAGGGCGCATAGACTGCCTCTCCCTCATGAGAGCCACCTCCCTCTTCGCGAGCATTACTGCTTCGCTGAAGGAGGTGACGGCTACCCATGCACTCTCGCTTCGTACCATGGCCTGGACCAGAGCCGGACGCGAGAGATCGCCGCCGCCGATCGCCTCCACGAGGACACGGTGGTGCTCCGCCCAAGCCGGGCAGACCGCCAACGTGTGCTCCACCGTGTCCTCAGGGCGATCTTCGTAGTGGAAACACCCGGGCGTTTCCTCCCGCCCTAGCCGAAACAGGAACCTCCCGAAACAACCGTGTCCGGTGAGGACTTGCGTCAGGCGGAAGGTGAGGACGCCATGCCGCCTCTCAAGCCACTCCTCAAAGAGGGGACTTACCGCCGCAATAGTGGAGTGCCCAAAGTTGTTATGATGACACTGGTTTGTGTGTTTGAGAGACCACTTCCGCGCGGGGGTGATATTCGTATTTTTAATAATGAGTGAGAGCGGGAAGGAGAGGAAGCGTCAGCGGCAGCGGCATACCTTAGTCTATCGTTAATGTTACTCGTTAAGTATTATCTGATGTTTGTTTACTATTCGTTCCACGCTGTACTGCGCTATAATAATTTGATACTTCAATACTTAATAGCGTTTATGAAGTTTAAAAAAACGTGTTTTGGCTTTCGCAATATGACTTACTACGTTATTATGGTTTTCCTTACTTGCATTAATAATATTTTTGATCTGCGTACTATTTGCCCTAATGTAATAATAGTATATGAGTAGAGTTTTGGGTTAATGACCACGACTTTTCGTTCACGATCTTTTGTTGGAGATCTATTGGATTTTCAAGTTTCAGCGCTGAGTTGAACCTTGAAAATTTTACAGTACCCTTTCCCAGCGTTTCTTTCTATGACCTCATACTTAATGACTAGAAAAATAAATCGACATATGTCCATCTTAATACCTAATCAATTATCTTTTTCAGTGACATCTCGAAGACTCTGGAAGAACATGATACGAATGATGGATGTTTACATAGTAAAAATGCATGCGTCCGGACTATTTACTATCGACGCAGTAACACTGATAAATCTTTGTTCTATTATCACAAGTTACATTATTGTATTACTGCAATTTGCTTTCCTGTAACACCGCATTCACACAATAGTGAATGGCATTGATACCATTGGATGGATTGCCATTTTATTACTTTGTCGCATTGCCTTTCACTTCACACAGCGAGGATAAGTACGATATTCTTAAAAATATAAATTTGGGATCACTCAAAAACCTTAAAAGTATGAACACTGGGATGTTGACGTGTGAATGCAACTTATTACCATAAAATGTTGTACGGATCACCGCCGAGTATATGAGTCCTGAAATTCAATTCACTTATCCATTTTTCTTGTAAAGTAAACTAATGGAGAACAGCTTATTTATCATTTTATATAGCTTATTAAAGAAGAGTGTTTCAATTCGATGTGACGATAATAATTATTAAGTATTGAAAATTGGGAAGCACAAGACCGGTCGAAGTGAAGGAGCCTGGGGGAGGCCTATGTCCAGCAGTGGACGTCTTTCGGCTGATATGATGATGATGATTGAAAATTATGTATATCACGGCTTTTTCGTGACCGATTTTGCATGACTAAAAATTAAAAAAAAAAAATGTTGCATGTCTGTATTAGCTTTTTATTATGACGATTAAAACTATGAGAACCTAAATGGTACAAGGTTTAACAATGATTGAAATCAAAACAATGACAAAAAATTGTATTTGGCGAGTTTAATTTCTTCAAGTACCTATATTACATACAAATATACATAAACTCACGTTTTTTTCTGGTGAGGGGAGGGTAGAAACTACAGAATACTACATGCTACAATCCTTATAATACTCCTTTTGCCTCGTTTAGGTTCATACATCTAGTCATACACGCACGCCGGTCGCGAGTACTACGCTACTGGCTTTTCTAAAGAACATAATCAATAAGGTCACTATAAAATGTCCTCCTAAAGCATCCTCAAATATATAAACTCACTTATTTGCTCTACACTCCAACCTTTTATTTTACACTAGCAGTGCCCCGCGGTTTGACCGGCGTAGTTCCCGTTCCCGTGGGAATACGGGGATAAAATATAGTCTATGCCACCCGGGAATAGGGTAGCTTTCCAACAATGAAAGATTGTTCATATCGGTTCAGTAGTTTCAGAGCCTATTCAATGCAAACAACAATAAAAAAATCCTCTTTATTATAAGTATAGATATAGATTATAAACCAATATATTCTCTTCTCATTCAAACACCATGACCTTCGTATTATTCACATTTATATGCATCCCCTTAATCTTCAATAGTCACCATATCTTGCAACTGTTCTGCTGACGATGCAAGTAGAAATTAATCATCTGCATCGATCAGTGAGTGGCGGTCTGCCCGGCTAGGGTGGAGCACCGCCGTATCGTCGTGGAGGCGATCGGCAGCGGCGATCTCTCGCGTCCGGCCCTGGTCCAGGCCATGGTACGGAGCGAGAGTGCATGGGTAGCCGTCGCCTCCTTCAGCGAAGCAGTGATGCTCGCGAAGAGGGAGGCGGCGCACGTGAGGGAGAGGCGGCATATGCGCCCTCGCGACCCTAGCCGCCGCAGGATACGGAGACGCCCTGGGCGGTGGGAATCCCAGGCCGATTTCCGGCCACCGTAGGCATGAGCTTGCGGACGGCGAGTAATGGGTAGCTCGCTGTCCGGTAAGGACCAAGCCCAAGTCGACGGCGCGTTGTGTTCCACGCGCGCCTCAAAGAGATGTCAGCACAAAAAATTATGGGGCCCGCAAGGGCCGATGCCTGCCAGGGGTGTGGGTTTGTTTGAAAGAGATACCACAGCCCCTGGCATACGGGCTACTGAAGGAACACGGGTGGGTTTTAGTCAGTAAAAGTCTAACACGCCCTCCTGCTCCACCCAGAGCGGGAGAAGTTATTTGATGATATCCCACCCAACAAAAAACGATAAAAAAAAAAACATTCAGCGCTCTTACAATCTCATCTATTTATATTTGATTCTCTTCGTCTACGTCTGAGTTCGGATCTTCAAAACTGGCATCTGCCCAGTTACCCACTCCTATCAAACTATCCTGACAGCTAAATGAACTTTCAAAGTATCACTTCCAGCGTTCCAAGACCTTACATTCATCTCTTAGTAGACATCCATCTTCTGCCTTTTAATATTCATAATCGATGTTCTTGTCACCTACAATACACATATTTTATGTACCTATTATATATTTTACAACATAATTTCTTCTTTTAAAACGGTGGAGGAAAATAACGTGAGGAATCTGGAACGTTCTAGAACCAAATATTCGAAGACATGTAGCATCAACAAACTCGCACTGGGCCCACCGCGTGGTAGTTTACAGCCCACTTCCTCTCGAAGACAGGAACCCTAAGACCCAGCAGCGGTAACATTATTGGCCAATTACGCTTATGTATATTTACATCTTAAAAACCATTATTTAGGTTAGTATGCCACGTTTAATTTTCAGTGGTGGCAAAATCTTATTCCACTGAAATTCCGTACTACGCTAGAACAGCTCCAGATTAAACTGCTACCACTGACGTGCAACCTTCTTTCTGTACTTGATTATTTTTAGTAAAGTTAACTTCAAACCTCACTCCAAGTACTCGAATTACAGAAATGCAAACTGCAACAGCACTGCAATATAATTGGTAAGAAGCGCCATCAAACGTAGTGGATGACAAATGTCTATGTCGAACATCCCAAAGACGCTCATTTTGTTGAATGACGCTCGGTGCAAACGAAGAACGTTTTTGTAAAACGTTTTTTCCTCGTCTGTAAATAAAATATATTGTTGTAGTTGGTCACACCTATTACTGAGTATATGTGGAGGATGGTAGCCCTACTTCTTGGTTCTGAGCGTCCCTCATTGAAGTGTTTCCGATAACTTCGATGAAATCAGTCATCCAACGCGCTTTTGGGGACCCTGGTTTCTTTGGCATTCGGCAAGTGCTTTATTCCATCGTTTGTTTCCACGTCTAGACCGATGGTTTTCCCAATTGACTTTCGTCCGAGAGTTGATTATTCATCAGTGTAATTATCATATTAAGGCAGTCACGTAGAAGTTTCTTAGTTTGAGTGGAAACGTGTAGTGTGAGTTAGTGTTACATAGAATCGCAAAACTGTTGCCATAAAAGGAAAACAGGTTAAATGTCTCATGTGTCTGTGCGCACAGGCAGGACATCCATTCTCTAAAAACTGCAACTTAGCAACACTTCCGAGTGGCAGTAAAACATTCAAGAAAGTTGGTGGTACTTCCCTAGACAAACTCCTTCACAATGCGCTATAATACTACGGTATCTTTTTATGATCTAAGGCACTTATTACTTTTAAAACATTTTTGTATGGCAACGAGGCCATCTTTTTCATCTGAACTAAGTCTCTAAGAGTTTTTTCCGTCAGGTTTATATGTGAGAATAATCATGTTAAACTAATATTATCTAAACTACTGCTTCATCGGTCCTGTGGTTAGTCTAGTTAATCAAAATTAGAGCAAAGGCTACTGCTGAACATCAGGAACACTGCATCACTCAGTGTTAAGTTGGGTTATTCTTTATGGAATTACTCAGCAGCCGCCTTGAGTTTGGATTGGAAATAGCCTCGCCCCCTTTTACATGGCACTGATACATTATCTGGCGAAATGTGCGTACTATTTCTGCCAAACCCACCTGGACACCAAGGCTAGAGAATACTCTAAAACAGAGGCTAGCAAAACATAAATATATTGTATACCTGAACAATTTGATGCCAGCACAATAGTGCATGAATCTTGAGCATCTTCTACTGTAAGATAGAACTCTTCCAGTTGCAAACTGAGTGTAATTTGCAATATCATGTTTTTTATTAACCAGGCGTAAAACAATCCTTGTAGAAAATGCTGTAAAAGAGAAAAATTTTATGATGGGTTCTTATTATTCACATCACCACTTGCTGGAGCATCACTATGAACACCATTTATGCTGTAATTAATGGTTAATATTAGAGGTTTTTTTTATGCTTAAAATAGTACCATCTCTTTAATTCACCACGTAAATTAAGAGTTCTGCTATTTCTTACTGACAGACCACGAAATAAAACAACAAATGACGCTTTAGAACTGTTAAACTAAATTACGTCTCGATTGCCTTGAATTGGCGTGATTATATGTATGATGAATCTAGACCGTCGTAGTTGCTTCGAAAAAAAAATGTTGCTTCAACTACAATTACAATTTTAGTTCAACTAATTTTGATGGCTTTTATTTATTTCCGTCTCTTTCTTGTTTTAATACAATGAAAAAGATAGCAATAGCCTAAATTACTTTTTTTTGGAGCACAACAGAATCATTACTAGTGTCCAACACAATCGATTTTTAACCGACTTACAAAAAGAAGGTGGTTATATATTCGACTGTATTTTTATTCTTTTATTATGTTCATTGATTTCTTCCCCATTTGTGGACCAATTCTCAAAATTCTTTTTTTATTTGAAAGAGTACGAGTATACTCCTGAAGTGGTCCCATTAGCACCAAGTCAGAATCTGATGATGGAATCTCAGGGAAAAGGAGGACAACTCTCATAATATGTTATAGGTATAAACAATGTTTTTCATATATTTTCTAAAGCTATTGAGACATTTGCGTATGGTCATCATCATCTCATGACGCTGAGCCGATGAAGGAAGGTACAACTTTTTAACGGTTAGGAGTTAGGTGGAGTGGTGGTGGAGTTATGCCCGAACATACATAAAAAATATATAAATAAACACGTCAAATTGATAACCTCCTTCTTTTCGAAATCGGTTAAAAATAACTTTAATTTCGGAAGGCGGTGACAAGAAATTAATAAAATACATTTACAAAGTCACTGACTTCTTAAATTACAGTTATTTTTCACTTTGTAGTATTTTTCCGGAAGTTGGTTGTTTTTTTTTTTAATATAAAATGGTCAACTAATACTCACTGGCTCCTTTTTATTCATAACGAACTTTGAAAATTCAATCAAGATCTGACAGTGGACCAGTTCGTGAAAAAATGACTCTGCCGTCTTCAAAAGAGTCTAAAAAAAGACAACTAAATCAATAAAATAATTGCATAGAAACAGAGAAAATCTCAATAATGGTGAACGAGAAACTTATGGCTATTGTTTGTAGGCAGATGTTATGAGAAAATTATGAGACAAAGAAAAAATGGATTGAGTGAAACATTACATTGCCAGAAAGTTAAAAAGAAGTAATAAGAGAAAAGAAAAAGTAAGTGAACATTTAGTCCAACAATTAACAACACTGAAGTAATTAATGAATTCGTTTTTACTTATCATCATCTCAATTTATTAAGGATTGTGGCAGCATGCCTATTTATTTCATACATATATGTGGCCATCTCCTTTCCCCTTATTGTCTTTTTATACAATGGCTAAAAAGGTGTTGACTTCAGACATCCATCCATTCGTTTCTTTGGTTTTCTTCTACTTTTATAACAATCCACGTTCACACTCAAAAATTTCCTTGCGACGTGCTTTAATTCCTTCACGTCACAGATTGTACACCCTGACAACCAATTTCGACACATACGCGTACTCACCGTTGGTTGAAAATGTTTTATAACGATCTTGTAGCATTTAAGTATTTGGGAATAGGACTGAAACATTATTTTACAATTTACTTCAGTTTCACCATCTTTACGGGAATATAATGCTTGTCTTTTCCAGAGGACAAGTTCTTCTGTTAACAGGCGAATTAATCGAATTGCATAAACTGTATCAGAGTCTAGAATTAACAGAGTAATCATGTGAAATAGCGTCATCCATGACGGATTTAAATATTTTATGTTCACATAAATAGCAGCAAAGATGTAAAATCCGAAGACTAAACCAACATTGATCCAACTAATAATGATAAAAGTCTTACTACTATGCTTTTTGTTAAAAAACCTGTGCACTTCTTGAAAGGTCAAAATAAATGTAACAATCTTCTTGGTTTGAATGAAATAGGTGATATAGTTCATGATGAAACCCGCATTTATGAACATCACATCAAAAGAGGACGCGAAATATACAAAATGTATCGGTTGGTATCGTATCATATTTTCGTCTTGCAGGACAGTAATAAACGTATAAAAATTGGTTGACACACAACTTATTGTTACACACAAAGAAATGAAATTATTAATATAATTATTGGGAATTATAGAGTCGTTTTTAATTTGATACTTTGGATGAAAAACTAGAATTTTCATTAGATTCAGGGGGAAAAGTAATGCTTGTACATTTTTGTCGACTTTGTTTTTAGGATCTCCTTTGATGCGGATACTCAACGACGGTGACGATAACGGCATTTTATATTCTCTTCTCTTTGTATGAATTTACACAGTTAACGGTGGGGACAAAAATAGAAAACCGATTAATTCGACTAATAGTCCACACACACTCCATCGTACTGAAAGCCTCATTATTTAGTAAAGTTCCGTTTTTCATGTTTAATTAATTTATTGAAAAGGTCTAGATGAAAGGAATTACTTACATGTGTATTTGTTTTTCCTGTCGATAAACTTTAACTTTTTACCGCTATACCCATTTAGGTGCCACAGTGATATGAAGTTTTATAATAGATTGGTAAAACACATTTTTCATATTTTACAGGCATAAAGTAGTCTTAAAAGATCTTTTTTTTTTTTGGGTGTTAATTCATCAAATGACTTCTCCTGCTGAGTAGAGCAGGAGGGCGTGTCAGACTTTTACTGACTAAAACCCACCCGTGTTCCCTCAGTGGGTGCGCCAAAGTTCACCTAAATTTTCAACTCCGATAATTGGAAATCCGAAAATGTTCTTCCTAACATTTTTCATCCTAACAATCACAATTCCTAACTACTCCGTCTCTAATGTTCATAATTCCGAAGCATTCAACTTCATAATGTCAGTAGCAATAAACATCTATTATACTTTTATTTGTTTTCCTATATTTTCTCAACATAACCATCTTTTACACTATTATCCATATCTTTTTTGTTTAGATTTCTTTTTATTCATAATAATCAGTATTTTATACATTAATTTTGCGTCACTTTATTTTCACATAACATGTTTAACATATAAGAATAATAGTACCATGGTACAAGTAGCGATGAGGAATGGATCCATAGGTTAGGTTAGGTTAGAACAGTGACCAACTACGTGCGAGCCGAGCGACCGAAGCGAGCGGTGCCGCGGGAGCGGCCGGCGAGCGCTACCTCGAAATTGGTCGCGAAATTTTTCTAAGTATTTTTTTCATAGTGCCCCCAAGACGACTCTCTGACCTGAATTTCATTCATTTAAGACAATAATCAGTAAAACGACCTTTAATCATTCTAAACAGTTGGTTTTTTAGATATAATTATTTCAGGTAACATTCATCTGATGATTCATGGTTTTTATTACACTTGGTAAATGTTTCTTTCTGAGTATGAGTGAAAATATTATGGTAATTATGTTTAGGGATAAAAGCGATATGATAAAAATAGTAGGAGTTTAAATATATTTACATTCATGATATTATTAATAACAATTTTCGGAAACATGAGTGTTATGAACATCGCCGGTAGCACTACAAATAGTATGAAAGAAAACTTTAGGATGAAATTTTTTAGGAAGAGTGATCATTCGGATTACAAATCATTAGGAAGAACAATTTCGGGTAAAGAACTTTAGGTGAGCCAATATGGACCCTCCCTCAGTAGCCCGTATGCCAGGGGCTGTGGTATCTCTTTCGAACAAACCCGCACCCCTGGCAGGCATCGAACCTTGCGGACCCCACCCCACCAGTGGTTGCTGACATCTTTGACGGCGCGCGTGTGGAACACAACGCGCCGACCCGTCTACCACTTTTCGGCCGCAGGGTATAGGGAGAGCGGCTGACGCTATACCGACACTCCTCTTCCCCTGCGGCTCCACCGCGTCCGCCATCAAACGGTGGCGGCCCCGTCCAGGCCACGGAAGGGAAGAGCGCTGCTCAGAACCACCTGCACTCCACCTCTACCGCAGCCCGTAACCCTCAGCCGCGATGCCTCCCATTCGACGTCGCGGACCACCTCAGTTGCGGTGCACCTCACCGTAACCTATTTTTTGGCCGCTACGTCAATGGCTTTAAGGCAAAAGCCCTGACGAGCGGCCCCACCTTTGGGTTCCTCTTGGCTTCACCGTGGCTGGAATCCACGGTTACTGAGCCCCCCGCAACGACAATGCGGGAACCCACTCGGGGGGGAAAAGATCTGTGTTGTGGCAGTTCTGTATATATCTGGCTGGTTTTGATACCTTTAAATAGAGTAGGAAGATGCTTGCGCAAAACGTCATTTCTGCGAGTGGACTTATGCGCGAACGGATTTTATCTTGCAAGTGACTTGCACGAAAGCACTTGCGCGAAGGACACTTGCATGAATCCACTTACGCGAAACGGCAGTTGCGGTTGAGAAAATTAGATTTCTTTATAATATTGGGGGGTGTGCAGTACACCCACAATTAGTTAGTGATTGTGGTTTTTCTATTGCACTTTCGGACTTTAGCGCAAAGTAATTCCGCACAAAAGTCTTTTCGCGCAAGAGTCAAGCATTGTAGGATCCATTTTTATACTTTTTGTTGTGAAATACATGGTCCGTAATTGAACTTTAACTTGAAGCCATTGTAATAACTTTCAATACATGTTTACCTAAGTAGTGGTATTTATAATGTATAAATATTGATGATTTTAATTTGTTTCGTTTATTTATTTTATTTTATTAATATTAGTGACATAATTAACGGTAACGGAAGTCCCGTCCCACGTTGTGAGTGCTCTGGACTGTCCAGCCAAGATATACCGAGTATTGTGCAAGTACCATATCAAGATCAGTCAGCTAGCAGTGTTATCCCTTGTAGTAGTCAAGTTTGTTATCAGACAGTTACGTTTTCTGATAATATAGAAAGAGGTTTAGGGAAATTACTTAGTAACTACTTGAGTCATTCTTCTCAAAACAAATGTTTACCTGGGAAATCCTTCAAAGAAATAATGACATCAATTTCAAGAAATCAATATGATTGTAATACCAACATAACTACTTGTAGGTAATAGTTCACAGGTAAATAAACCAGATATCACTGACAGTGTTACTGAGAGTTTTAAAGAATAATTGTAATAAAATAATTTTGTGTGCTTTTCCATATTTTGAGAGATTATCTAGGTATAAAAAAACAACTATATACATTATACTTAATAATTACATGCAGTTTCTAGTAAGTCACCGCAGTGAAAAAGTTATATTTTTTGACACCAACAGTTTTGTTGATAAGTTAAAATCGACAAGGAATACATTGTATCTGCCCATTAGGTGTAGACTTAAAATAGCGAGGCTATTGGCTTATGTAAACCCAGACATAAGTAGTATGTCGAAGTCTTGTTTGGTTACTGTTATTATTGGTACTTACATTACTTTCGATTCGCCTAGTAGTTTAAACTATTAGGTGCGACAACGGGTGGGCCGCATTATGTTGAATGTTGTTCATCAAAATATGCAGGGTCTGTCCGGCAAAGAGCTAGAGTTAAGCTTATATAGGGAGAACTATGGTGTTCAGGTGTTATGTACGACTGAACACTAGTTCAAGGAACATGAAGTATTGTTTTTCAATGATAATAATTTTACTGTTCAAAGTGCCTTTGTAAGAAAAACTGCTATCCTCGGTGGATCTTTAGTTCTTGTTTTAAACAAGTTAAAATGTAAACAACGTTTAGATTTAGATAACCTTCCTATTGAGCGCACTATTGGGTTGTCTTGTGTTGAACTCGAGCGATTCGTTATAATTTGCGTTTATCAACCCCCCTCTGGGAATTTCATTTGTCATGATTTCCAAATAATATTTATCAAATTGAAAGTATCTAATTTCCCTCAAATGATATTGTATCAATGTAGTGACGTTTTAAAGAGTATCTCATTTGACAGTTATCGAAAAAGTACTGGTTTGTTTTAACGGAACGAAATGGAAATATGATGTTGGGGGATTCACCTAGTTTGCTAAGTTAGTTCTCTGCTAGCTTCGAAGTGTGAAGGTTGTCTCAAGAAGTCTAAATTGTTATTATGTTGAATACCTAGTTCAAGAGTTTCATGTGTATTGGTTTGTATGTGGGTAAGAGTTTAAATGCATAAATATTTATACTGATAAAGGTGTTTTTCTTATTATTTCAGAAGTGGGATAAACCAAACAGGGTACGTAGTCTTTTGAAAATGAATTGCTAGTATTAATTTTTATTTAGCAGAATAATTTATAAACGCTCACTTTTGTTAAACTTACCCAGTGTCTTATTCTTTGAGGAGTGGTTTGAGAGGCGGCATGACGTCCTCACCTTCCGCCTGACGCAGGTCCTCACCGGACACGGTTGTTTCGGGAGGTTCCTGTTTCGGATAGGGCGGGAGGAAACGCCCGGGTGTTTCCACTGCGAAGATCGCCCTGAGGACACAGTGGAGCACACGGTGGCGGTCTGCCCTGCTTGGGCGGAGCACCGCCGTGTCCTCGTGGAGGCGATCGGCGGCGGCGATCTCTCGCGTCCGGCCCTGGTCCAGGCCATGGTATGGAGCGAGAGGGCATGGGGAGCCGTCACCTCCTTCAGCGAAGCAGTGATGCTCGCGAAGTGGGAGGCGGCGCACGTGAGGGAGAGGCAGCATATGCGCCCTCGCGACCCCAGCCGCCGCAGGATACGGAGACGCCCTAGGCGTCGGGAATCCCAGGCCGATTTCCGGCCACCGTAGGCATGGGCTTGCGGATGGCGAGTAATGGGTAGCTCGCTGTCCGGTAAGGACCAAGACCAAGTCGACGGCGCGTTGTGTTCCACGCGCGCCTCAAAGAGATGTCAGCACAAAAAGTGATGGGACCCGCAAGGGTCGATGCCTGCCAGGGGTGCGGGTTTGTTCGAAAGAGACACCACAGCCCCTGGCTTAAGGGCTACTGAAGGAACACGGGTGGGTTTTAGTCAGTAAAAGTCTGACACGCCCTCCTGCTCCACCCAGAGCGGGAGAAGTTATTTGATGATTTCCCACCCAAAACAAAAAACAAAAAAACCCAGTGTCTTATGAGAACAACTAGGTATGTAGATACTTACAAGGATTATTGTTTATTTTTTTAGTTTTCTTGATATCATTTTTTCGGCTGCATGATGCTGCACATCAGGTCAGGGCAACTCTCTGATGATTTGCTGTGTTATGTAGGTTGTGTTTAATACTGTGTGTGGGTACGTGGCTTTTTTTTTTTTTTGGGTGGGAAATCATCAAATGACTTCTCCTGCTGAGTAGAGCAGGAGGGCGTGTCAGACTTTTACTGACTAAAACCCACCCGTGTTCCCTCAGTAGCCCGTATGCCAGGGGCTGTGGTATCTCTTTCTAACAAACCCGCACCCCTGGCAGGCATCGAACCTTGCGGACCCCGCCAGTGGTTGCTGACATCTTTGGCGCGCGTTGTGTTCCACACGCGCGCCTCTTCTCCTGCGGCCCCACCGCGTCTGCCATCAAACGGTGGCGGCCCCGTCCAGGCCACGGAAGGGAAGAGCGCTGCTCAGAAGCACCGGCACTCCTCCTCTACCGCAGCCCGTAACCCACAGCCGCGATGCCTCACATTCGACATCGCGGCCCACCTCAGTTGCGGTGCACCTCACCGCAACCTACTTTTTGGCCGCTACGTCAATGGCTTGAAAGCAAAAGCCCTGACGAGCGGTCCCACCTTTGGGTTCCTCTTGGCTTCACCGTGGCCGGAATCCACGGTTACTGAGCCCCCCCGCAACGACAATGCGGGAACCCACTCGGGGGGGGGGGGTGTTTACGTGGCTGGGGCTGCACTCTAGCCGTACCTTAGCGCGCATTATTGCACATACTGAACGAACAAATCGTGTGTTTGATCGGGGCCATTGCTCGATAGCACGGGATGTGTTCTGGTTGACTAAATGAAACCAAGGAGCGCGATTTCTCGGTAATGTATATGAAACACAATTTTAAATTTTTTCATAGACTTTCCTTAGTAATTCATTGTTGCTACCATTATAACTTATGCCTAAGTTCCCATAAGCCTCTAAAGGGATGTACATGTGCTCATTTGAACACATTTATTTTATATTAGCAAGTAATTCAAGGTGAGCATAAATATTGTTCACCCCTTGATACGTGAACTATGGGTATTCACGCTTAGTTTTTTTTTTTTAATTATCTACATGGATGTGTTATGGGAAACCATGTATGTCCTGCTTTGTTCAATAGACGATTACGTTTGAGAAAAACTCGTAAAACTATTTCTGAATTCTATGTGAAACTTGTCAGCTTGACTGATCTTATTTCTAAATTATTATTCGTGAAGACTAAAGATGGTTTCATCAACCGATTCTGGTACGACCCGACTTATTTAGTACCTATTTGCCAAAATTTTAAGATGAATTTTATTGTTATCTATTTATTTTTTCGATAGTACCTACTAAGATGATGTCAAATTATATGTAGATTAATTATCAATAATTTTGGAGTTCAATGTATTTTTTTATTTACTTAAATTCTAATCGCAGTATTTTATTCTTTGAATAATTGTTACACATGTTGGTAATTTTATTGTTTATCCAGAATATTTGCGTTTTTTATGTTTTTATTAATGTTTCTGATGGATTTTGATTCCATTCGTGAAAGTGATTTTATGCAGTCGTATCTAAATTGTATTTGTACACTATATCATATATTTTGCTCCAGTTTATAATTATTATTTAAGGATTTCATTTTATTAATTTCAATTTGTCGAAACGTTTTCGTATATAGGCTAGTAGTATGTAGGTACGAAGTGTGGCCGGGTTAACGAGCGCGTTCTTAAAAGATGTGATCTATACAACAACGTGTAGTGTTATTTCAGTATGTATTGTTTGTTTCTGATTCTTGAGTAGTCGGATATCGCACTCGTTAGAGCAGACCGGGACATGCTATACTGACGTACTATTCTCGAAAATTATCGTATGTCAGTGTATGTATTATAGTCGTATAACACACATTTATGTTTACGTCTCCTAGCAAAATGGTATCGTTTAATTTAATAGGATTGGATAAGACACTGTTTATTCCTTTAAGGTATTGATGTTTACTATCGCTTGGTGGTCTGGGAATTGCACAGATATAATAGTAATCGCGAGGTGTAGTGATTGACCAATAATATTTTCAGTGTATTCAAGAATGAGTTGTGTGGGCGCTTAAAGGATCGTACCTTAAAGCCCACCGCTTTTTATGTTTTACGCCACTTACTGTGCATTTTATAGCCCTTGATGTTTTACATATGATCAGTGTTTTAAATCTGCCTAACTTTATTTAACATTAAATAATTAATTCTGTAACACAACCATTGTTTTAGATCATGAATCTAATATTTAGGTATGTCAATACTATTAAGATTAGTAAATGGAAGGAATAATCTAATGAAAACGTATCACACACACAGTGCACAATCGAATAATCATTGATGATCGTAAAAGAGATCCGGGGTCCTTTAATTTAAAACTATTACTTCAAGATAAAGTTCTGTTCCTGCATGAGTTGTAATCGAAAGCTGATCGATGTCCATTTCGCTCCTACAACATGTAACAGTGAACTCATTTCATGCTGAAGATAAGTTTTTATTGTTGATGGGTTTTTGGAATCTGACCATAAATACATAAGTATAAAAGCATTGGAATTCTGACAGAAGCAGCTGAGTGCATAAAAAGTTAAATGTCTGTTTTAATATAAGACACTGTTATCTAGGTACCTAAATAAATGTATGTGCTTGTAAAATGTATTGTCTTGTATTGTATATTCAAATATACTGTAAAGTTTTGTTGTTGTAATGTTCAAATAAAATGTATTGCAATGCTTTATAAATTCGATAGGAATTAATATAATGTCAATTTTGTTTTGCTTATTTCTTTTTAATATTTGACTGTTTATGGTATTTATTTATTACTGTTTGAGTTAAGTAACAATGTTTTGTTGGTATTTTGGCGTGTGCTAGCTGACTTAAGGCAAATAATTTAATTTAATGTTGTGTTTAGTAATTTTAATTACTTACTATTGTATAAAATCAAGTTCTTCTAACATAAAAGACAGCTGTGCTGCTGGGAAGTTTGTTGCGCCACTTCTTCCCAGCTAAAGCACTAGGAAGTGGTGAAGGGCGGGCGTTTTGTGGGACTGTCTTATGTATGTAATTTTGTTCCGACTCTTACCCTAGTTTGAATAACAAGCAAGTATGTCATGATTTGTCTAAAATGTTATTGTTATGTGTGTGCCAGGAGGCAAAACAGTGTCGGATGGCCGAATGTCATGATTTCCAAATATTAGTCAGATTTGTAATAATATTTATCAAATTGAAAGTATCTAATTTCCCTCAAATGATATTGTATCAATGTAGTGACGTTTTAAAGAGTATCTCATTTGACAGTTATCGAAAAAGTACTGGTTTGTTTTAACGGAACGATATGGAAATATGATGTTGGGGGATTCGCCTAGTTTGCTAAGTTAGTTCTCTGCTAGCTTCGAAGTGTGAAGGTTGTCTCAAGAAGTCTAAATTGTTATTATGTTGAATACCTAGTTCAAGAGTTTCATATGTATTGGTTTGTATGTGGGTAAGAGTTTAAATGCATAAATATTTATACTGATAAAGGTTTTTTCTTATTACATTTGTTTCGAATCGGTAATGGAGAATTTATACAATAAGTTAAAATCAAGTAATAAAAATATAATTTTTTGTGGAGATTTTAATATTGATATTTTCATGTTACTCCACATTGTACTAGACGTCTTAATCTGTTCAGGTCTTTTAATTTAATTAACTTGTTTTTTGAACCTACTAGGATCATTGGCATCTTCGTCAACATGTCTTGATAATATATTTAGTGATTGTGATGCCTAAAATAAATGAGTGTTAACTGACTTAACGTCCGACCACTGTGGTTTATTCGCTAGCTTCCCCATGCCATTACATAAAAAGCGACCGCGTATACTTGAATGCAGGCCTTATATGGCTAGTCGGTGCAAAAGGTTTAAAAATAATGTAGCTCATAGAATTACACCATCTGTAACACAACACGAGAATCTGACTAAAATTTATGGAGCCCTTTTTGATGTTATGCAAAAAGAGTACCAATCTGCTTTCTAGACCAAAACCATCAACATTAATGGCACCTCCGTTGGCTTTATTCAATGGGCTACTCCGGGTAAATACAATAGTAGAGCGAGACCATAGTTATATGGATTAAAAACATACTGTTTTGATACTCCTTTCCTAGAGTATGTATTAACAATGGAACAGGTAAATCGGTTAAACAAGACAAACAACTTGAGATAATGTACGGCGACAAATTAAGTATTAGAGAAGCTGAAGGTAGCACAAGCATTTAATGAGTTTTTTGCCAAAATACCTTTAACTACGACTCGCTCCTTAAATTCGTCTCCGTCAAAAGCAGAAATGTTTTTGCATAGTAGTGTGCCTAAATGTAGTGACCTTTTCAGTTTCGAACATGTAACGCCTCGTGATATAGTTAATGTTTTTAACACAGTTAAGTCTAAAACCACTGGTAATTTCTGGGCCATTTTCATTAAACTTTTAAGTTATATAATAGATAGCCCCCTATCTAGCTGTTACTTTAATAAATATGTTGATTCAGGAACTTTTCCTAACCTCATGAAGAGTAGTAAAGTCATACCATTATTTAAATCAGGTAATAAAAATGACGTTCAATTCGTACCTGAATTTAGCAAAATATTTGAAAAGCAGTTGATAAGACATTTTAATTTAAATAGCCTTTTTCTTTTAGTTTTTTAAGCACCAATCGTGAACTACGTTGAGGTCAGGAGTAAATGGACGTAAATGGATGAGTTGATATCTTTGTAGATCTTTAAATCATTCGCGAAAATAGAGCAAATTCTGTGCTTTGTTGACAGTGCTATGACATTGACAAATATTGGAAAGAGGATTGGACCTAGGTGCGACTAGGATGCCTTGGGGGACTCCAGATGAATAAAATAAACTGGTGACTCAAACCCCCTTGTTTTTGGTGGGAAATTATCAAATTACTTCTCCCGCTCTGGGCGGAGCGGCAGAACCTGTCAAACTTTTAATGACTAAAACCGGTGGGTTTTAGTCATTAAAAGTTTACCATGGTTATGGTAACTCAGAGTTACCATGGTGATGGTAACTCTTTCGAACAAATCTGCGCGTCGGTAGACCGATGTCTGCCAGGGACGTAGATTTGTTCGTTCGATTTGTAGCTCGGGCCGATGCCATAGCGGACCCCTTCGATTACTCCCACATTACCACTAATCTGTTTTCTTTCTGTGAGATATGATTTAAGCCAAAGGAGCAACCAAATATGCTGAAACCTTCAAGCTTCGTCACGACAATTTTATGGTCCACCTTGTCGAACGCACTGGTGAAATCAGAATAAATTAAGTCAACTTGGGCACGAGAGTCCGTCAATCTACTTATTTCATTGACGTAGTGGACCAAATTAGTAGTCGTCGTTAGTAGTAGAAGATTTACGAACACAGAAACCATGAAGTTATAGGACACAACAGGGATTCGAAAGGTTTAGCGAAAACTGAGAGAAGTGAAATAGGATGGAAGTTCATCTCTTTTTTTTTTATCGGTACCTACGGCATTAGTCATTTTCCATTCCGTCGGAAACCGTGATGTTGCAATCGAATCCTACTATTTAATTATAATTAATAATTATAAATCTGAAACTTTGAATGAATAAATGTTTGTTACTCAATCACGCTACAAAGGCTCAACGGATTTTGATGAAATTTGGTACACAGATAGATTGTAACCTAGATTAACACACAGGATTTTGGCCTGGTAATAAATTCCTGTGGGTTAATTTTTGACCTCCATGCAGGCGAAGCCGTGGACAAAAGCTAGTAGTTAAATATCATTTGAGAAGGCATAGATAAGCTTTTAGCAGACTTCTTTACAACTATTGGTGGCAAACCATCTGGCCCCGGCCTTTTGCAGATGTTGAGCTATTTAGCGCTTTCAGGACATCTCGTTTCGCAAATACAACTTTACCTAATGCATGTTCATGATACTTGGATCTGGTTTGAGCTGCAGCATGTGAAACAATCGAAGGACTAAAACTATTTTTATATATAATTTTGCTCATTTTATCAATGTTATCATTATTTTTTTAATTATTTTCATCTATTCTTTTGGCATTATTATCATTGTTGAGGTCATTGTTTTCTGTTTTTTTTTTTCTTTTTCTTTTAAATAATTTAAGGTTTTTACTACCGATATAATGCCAATAAACGCAATTTTCTTTCTTCATTCTTTCTAAAATTAGAAGAGAAACGCTCAGAAAAATGGTGACAGACTCCATCACCAGTAGATGCTGTTTCATTTCCTAGACACATCTGAGGGAATGTCTTTCGTCTTTCACTAGACATAGACTTTTTAGCTTAAACGAAGGACTAAAAGAGTTTCGGATTATGTCTAATACTTCTTTCAGGGACGCTTATATAGTTTATATAGTTTTTGTTACAGCTGTTGATCATGGTTTTCGATCTTCCCTCGAATATTCGAATTGGTCGCTTGGGTTTTTATACTTTTTAAAACAGTGCAACAGTTTCAGGTCTGCCATTCTTTTTTCGGTTTTCAAGTGAAACCATTTTGTCGTGCCCTGCTCTGTCTTTGTAGCTGATAATTTTTTGACCTAATCAATAATTGTAAGACAAATGATTTATGGAACGTGTTTGTACACTTTTCAGGTGATAAATTTCGTAGTGAGGACTTCGAACCTGACATATTCAAGTATTTATTTATTTATTTAAAATTTATTTGTTAGAATATTGTTGTTATAAAGGTGTTACACATAACATGACGTCCATAATATTCTGCTGTTTCCAGCGTACAAATATTTCAGAGAATTAAGATTAAATGTACAATATAATAAGTCAAAATTAGTTGTCGAAACCATACAATGTCCAGGATATAGAAAACTACTATCAAAATATACAGTGTCAAGTATTATTAATTATAATGTCAAAAAATATTAGATACAATGTAGAGAATTATTCAATACAATGTCATATCAAATTACATTCAATCAGGGATATAAAGGCAAGTCGTCGTCTAATTAAAATTTTGAGTCAAATTTTTCATTTAAAAACTCATTTGTTGAGTAGTAACACTTATGTAATAGGAAGTTAAATAATTTCTTTTTAAATGTCATGAAGTTGAGTTTTTTAAAAACATTTGGTAATTGATTATAAACACGAATTGCCATACAGTAAACATTATTGGAAAATAGTTTAATTCTTTGCTGAGGTACACATAATCTGTGGATATTTCGACTTTTTCTTATTACAACATCATTATGTACTTGAAATAGAGCTATGTTTTATATACAAAGATACAGAGTTCGAATATATATAACGATGGGAGTGGTAATATTTTTAAATTTTTAAATAGTGGGACACAGCTTTCTAATGGTTGGGCTTTAGTTATTGATCGAATGCATTTTTTTTGGGCCCGGAATACTTTAATAATTTCAACAGAGTTGCCCTATATTATAATGCCGTAGCGGAGAATTGATGCTACGTAACCATGATAGGCATAAAGTGCTGCATTGATACCAGCTACACGAGTTATTCTGTATAAAACAAATACAAATCTTTGAAGTTTAGTGCATAATTTGTCAATGTGTGCTTTCCAGTTGCAATACTTATCTAATGTTATCCCCAAAAAAGTAGCACTATCAACCTCTTCTATAGTGTCATTTTCATATCTTATTTCTAATCGGTGACGTTTACTATTGTATGTTTGGAACTGCAAAAGTTTAGTTTTATTGATATTGACATGTAAATTGTTGTCTTTTAGCCATTCTCTTATTTTGTTTAATGTGTCATTAATCTCTTTTTCATATTTGGTGATATTGGTATCGGTGAGTTCAATACTAAGGGTTGTATCATCGGCGTACAGAATGCATGAATATGGGGTTACGTTGGGCAAATCGTTGATGTACAACAAAAACAAAAAGGGTCCTATTATAGTGCCCTGGGGAACACCACAGGAGTTTTGACGATAGGCGCATCTATATGTTTTCTTTTCTGATAAAGTATGTCTAGATACCTCTACGCATTGTTGACGATTATTTAGATAACTTTCTAACCAGTGTAACGCGTTTCCCCTAATACCGTAACGATTCAGTTTGAAGAGAAGCAGTTTGTGATCTACGAAGTCAAATGCTTTTGACATATCAAGCAATATTGATGATATTGGCCTTTTTTCATTAAGACTAGAGGTAATCAATTTTACAAGAGAAAAACATGCATGAGTTGTTGATTTGTTTTTCCGGACACCGAACTGTTCCTCTTTTAAAATTGTATTTTTTATTATAAAGGAGTGCAGTTTATCGTACATAATTCTTTCAAAAATCTTTGATATAACCGGTATTAGAGTAATCGGACGATAGTTATTCATGTCATTCTTATCTCCTTTTTTGTATAATGGTTTGACTATGGATAATTTTAGTCTGGTGGGGAATACTCCTTGAAAAAATGATAAATTAATAATGTGGGCGAGTGGATGAGATATATATCTAGAGCAACGTTTAAGAATTTTTGTATTAATGTCATCATACCCGGTGGAGTTAGTGGAATTTAAAGAATTAATAATTTATACACAGTATCTTCATTAGTTGGAGTTAAAAAAATGCTATCCGATATGTCAGTGATGGTATGTTTGTAATCAATGTGTGTTTTAGAATTAGGGATTTTTGGTTTGTTGGTCATGTTAATAAAAAAAAAAATTAAATTTGTTGGCAATTATATCGGCATCAGTGTATGTGCACTGATCAATCTTGATAGAAGTAATTATTGGTTGAACAAGTGGTAAATATTCTGGCAGACGTCTTTTTAAAGTCTTTACTGTTGTGTAAGATGAATCAAATGTTTTGAAACACAAATTGAAATTAAAAATGTAATTAAAGACTAACATATCCTACGCCGACGCGGTGTCATCGAATGTGACAAGCGTAGAATATTTAGAATAAGAATAAGAATCTTTATTTGTGAACATAGGTAGTTACATGGTGTGTGAGATGTCATAATATAAGTTATGGTTCTCTATGTTTTGCTGTGAAGCGTACAAATATTATCAAATCTGAATTTAATAATTTATTAACATTTATATATGTCAAATAATATTGAACAAGTTATACACAACTGGAAGTCAAATTCATTATTATAGCAATTAATTAAAGAAAAAAAAACAATTAAACAGATGTCAATATAAAATATCACTTACAACAATATAATTAGATGTGAAGTAACAAAGACATGTCAATCATTAAACATTATATTTATATTTATCCTTCAGAAACTCAGTTATATTATAATAAGACTTATTTACAAGAAACTTCTTTAAATGTTTTTTGAATAGGTGAATACTTACATTTTAATTGATTTCGGTATATGGTCGTAAATAATTGGTGCCAAACAAAAAACACTATTGCGCATCAGTGCTGTCTTGGACTGTCTCGAACACAACATATTGACGTATCGTCGACTCCGGTCATATCTATCTGATAGCTTGGGAAATAGATTTGGGTTGGTTTTTACGAATACTGCAACTTCGAAAATGTACAAACAGGGTAATGTCAATATTTTACATTTAAGAAAGAAAGGTTTACATGACTCTATACTTTTTAACCAAACATTGCCCTGATGCACCTTTTTTGGGCTTTAAATATGAGTTCCCTATTGGATGAGTTTCCCCAAAAAATAATTTTAAAAATAGTAAAATCCGACACTTTGGTAAGTGCTATGTACCTAATTGTCTTTTATACGTGGTAGATGTTAATGATAAAAATAAGAAATAAAAATTATAAAAATAGTATATTCGTAGAACAGCTTTCTGGACTCGGTGTCATTAATAACAAAGAAGGTGGTAATACGAAATAGATTACCTTATCTTCAGAGCCATCAATAGCAATTGAATTAGGTTTATAGGTAGGTACGGTACATGAAAATGAATCACTCGTGTTCACTAAGTCCCAAAAACCATGCGGTCAGTAAAAAGAAAAAACAACGTTATTCATCAAAGTCATCGTGTTGAAGTGTTACTGAACAACTTCGTTGACAAAGATGTGCAGTTGATGCTTCGACCTTTAAATTTGTTGCAAACTGTTCAGTTATATCCAAAATATTCTATAAAAGATAATTTTATAACTTCGAACGGCCGTCTATCGAATTTTGTGTCATTATGTGTCACGATATTATTTTTATCCATTTTACTATACGAAACAGCCTGGTTAACTATTACATCCTGGGTTTTTTTTAATAAAATTACGTATCATTCCTTAAAAATCTTAAGATTTATTTTGTTCAGTGTGGGGTTCTTAATAAATTTAAAGCAAAGTGTTTCAAATACAAATGATAACGTGTTTTTCGTTTTAATATTACAAGATATTCATAGATGTTTGAATGATAAGGTCGGTTTTAAACGATTCAGTTTTATTAACTGGACTGTTGTTATCTTGTTTTTCGGATTGAACATCAGTTTCAATATTATTTCTTGTACGATGCTTGAAATATCCGTGTTCAACATATTTAGTGGCACAATTTTATTATGTTTTGATGCAAACATAATCTATGCTATTAGACTCATTCAACTAATGAAAGACAAAGTTGATCTATGGAATATTCAGGCTGTTCAATACCAAAACATGGACGAAAGGGACCGACAAGAATACTGTGAAAGAATGTTTCAGGCTTACGTTAAAATTATGGACTGCTTTGACCTCTACAAGGTTTCTTTTCAATTAATGGTTAGTAAGGTTAATCAGCTTGAAGGGTTTATGGGAAGTAATAACAGCTGCACGGGACGAGCAATCAGGTTAAGCTACGCATGCTGCGGCAGCTCCATGAATGGGTAACCATCTTTACATATCAAGACCACTCCGTGGCATGAAAAGCAAGTTAAGCCGTTGGTCCTGGCTGTCATTCGTGGATTCTTGACAGTCGTTACGCGTTATCAGAAGCCCGAAAGTCTGCGACCAGTCTTACCAAGGAAAAACGTACTACTCGGTATCTGGGTTGTGGAAGTAAGAATGGTATTTGCATCAAATAAAATATCGGTATTCATTTGCATTCGGTTAGACACGAAGCCGACCGCAACATAGTTGGGAAAAGGCTAGGCAGATGAAGATTAAGCTTTTTGCTTTTTACATGACGAAATTGTTAAATAAAGCACATAATTATTAAAGCTGAAATCTATTATTTTCCAGATCTTTTTTCAAACTACGCAGTTATCTTATGAGTACCTCTTGAAAATTAAGATATTTATAGATGTTTTTAAACATTATTCATGGATTGGCCGCAATTTTGTAAGTACAGCTTAAATATTTCATGTAATCTCTAACAGAAGATTTCATATATATAATCGTATCTTTATTTGCTTTCCATAATATATAATATATGTTAAAATATGTAACTATTTATGTTAGAACGTATCTATACGAAACCACACTATTGAGCCAAATAGAAACAAAATGCAAAGGTATCCTCAAAGTCTATTACGCTCATTTAAAAAAGACTACACAGCAATTTTTTCATTTGTTTCTTTTTACAGTTTAAATCATCTACGATGACAGCGATATTAGCCATGTGGATAGTAAAATCCATGACATTACACATCGCATTGAACATTCACTGTGAGAAGTTCTACATCTCTATGGAAAATATCCAAGACTCATGTGCACGTATTCTAAATTCAAATTGTTCAGGTATTTTGAAGTTTTTCTACTTTTTATTTGGCTTTTTTTTGTCAAAGTAGTCAAATACTTCTTTTATATGTATTAGATTTTATATCACCACTGATAACTTTTCAGAGATTTAGAACTGCGCTTGTTCAGATTTTATTTTTGGATACTGGATTCACGGGTTTACAATAAATTGAATGTTGTTCTAAATATTTGCTTACTCACCCCCAACAGCAATGCAGGAACACTTTATGTGACTGGTTGAAAGGTTTCAAAAACGAATAATCTGAGAGACTCATAAAATTTGTGGGTTAGCTAACTACTTCACCAACGTATATTCATACCTTATGCCCTTCTGGACAGACACTGCAACACATAACACTTCTCGTTACACCACACATATACACATTCTTATACACAGAAACACACACATGCTCCTTTTGTTTGTAAAAATAAGTTAATTGTTATTTTTGTTCATATCTCTTTTTTAGAACATTATTGTATAAAGAACTATCTTAGTTGGTCCGGAGGAAGATGATATACATGCTCATCCCAGTAGGAGTGCCAAAACAGTCCTTTGGTACTTAAGTGCCCATTACAAAAGACTAAATTTGTTTTATAAGGAGTTTTTTTTTCTATTACCTAATAAAGATTTGGTTTTTATTATTACAGATGCCGAAAAGAAGCTCTGTAAGAATATTAAGCGCCTATATCGTGCGACATTCGACAAGCTAGATGCCTGTCGGATATTCTACGTTGACGCTACTTTAGTGTTCCAAATGTGTGCGTTACTTGCTAACTACACTTTTGTCTTGCTACAGTTTGCATTTTTGTAATACTTCACTAGGAAATAGCGGTAATTAATAAATTAAGGGTTTTACGTGTTGCCTTTCGTCTTTTATTTTTGCTTGGAAATGATCCGATGACTGGTAAAATAATTGTGTTTTTAACTAAAATTCTGTGATAGAAAACATAACAGTAACAATAATAAACGATGACCTTTTGGTAGATCCTATGTAATCGGCATGAAGTCATATTATGTATTTCAAAGTAAAACAAATCCATACAATTTAGTGAAATTAAAGTGTCTGTTTGTACTTAATACCTAAATAACAGTTTTTTTTTTCTGCATAATGCATTTGAAAGTTTATTTCATTATCAGCCTTTAATGTTCCCACTGCAGGGACACAGGCCTTCTGTCTTCGAGAGGGAATGGGTCGTTATCTACCACACGGACCTAGTGAGTGTTGCTAGATGTGACATGTTTTCGATTTTTTGGTTCTAGGACATGCCGGGTTCCTCACGATGTTTTCTTTCGACGTATTGAGTACAGTGGATAAAAGTATCTACCGCATATGCTTTCACCCATGGCTCTCAAAAGTGTGCTGGAAATCTAAAGACAAAAGGTAAACATGAAAACGTACGAGTATCCCGTTTTTTTTTTTGGGTGGGAAATCAACAAATAACTTCTCCCGCTCTGGGTGGAGCAGGAGGGCGTGTCAGACTTTTACTGACTAAAACCCACCCGTGTTCCTTCAGTAGCCCGTATGCCAGGGGCTGTGGTGTCTCTTTCGAACAAACGCGCACCCCTGGCAGAACAACGAGTATCCCGTTAGACGTTTTTTTTTTTTAGGAGCAATTATCTAGTTAATATATCGGTATTTCATTCCGAAAATCGGAGTAGATGGCGAAATATCGTGTGATGAATCATATCAGCCACTAGACAAGAAATAAATTCATGAGGACCACGACCGCTCTTACTAGAGTGTGAGGAAGAAGATACCTTTCATTTATAAAGAGATTCAAATCGTAAAAATGTTCGTCTATTAAACCAGTTTTAATTTTTTACCCTGCTCTCGCGCCTCTAACAAACGGGGAAGCACAGACACTAAGTATGTGCTTCCCCGTCGAGAGTCGCCAAGACTTTGGGTGCTGTGCTGAGGCCAAAAGGGAGGCAGGTCATTTCTAGCAATGTTTATCTGTAACTTAGTCGTAGGAATCGTCTGTATGACTGATGTTTGTGCAAGTTGATGTAGGCTTGTGACAGGTCGACTTTGCACAGCCAGTCGTTTTGTGGAGGAAGTGTTTATAAGCATGAATGGCTCGGTGTTAACACAATCGTTCAGATTACTAAGTTTGAAAATAGGCCGGTTGGTGCTATCGGCTTTGGGGACCAGAAACATTGATGACAAGAAACTCGGAGTATGAGAGACTTCTATTAGCACCATTTGCATCATTATTTGAGATATAGCAGTTAACATTGCCTAGGATACTTTTGTTCGAAGTGGGCTATGTGTATTGGGTATCACTAGAGGCGGTTTTTGGATGAAAAGAATGCCTTTTATTTTGCGAAGAAAGGTATTTGGTGCTCCAAGTTTCTTCCATCGATCGGCATAGAACACTAACTGGCCCACTCTGAAGTTCTGTCTGTCAAAAGCTGCTTTTCTTTCCTCATGATTTATTACAGAAACTAATCTTATTTTAAGCTGGATGTGATACGGTAAATCTCCAAAAACCGGTTTCGATCTTACATACTCTTTTCCGTTGCAATATAAACTGGTGGTAAGGCGTAGGCCTCAGAAATAACAATTTATTTGCACATATTAATATTTTATGGAAAGCACATTTTCTTCGCTAGCGTTTTGCGGCTGCTCGATGATGCGTCCTCGCGTCCAGCGACAGGTGCTATTTTATATTGTAGATTCGTCAAAATCTCTGAACTGAGTAGCACATACGATTTTTAAGCATAATTTATTTACGTATTCTTAAGCATTTATTATTACTAATATTCAAGTATGTATTTATTTTCCGTCGCCAATAGTTTACTTTTTTTTTTTACCTACGTCCGTGTGTCGCAGCGGGGTGCCAACTGAAAACCAGCGCTGGGTGTCTCACGCCCAGCAAATGCTGAGATGGTAACCCTTTCGATATGGACACGCTCGGTACAACAGATACTGAATATTTTTTTGTTATGTTTAACGTTCTCTTTTTTTTTATGTGTTTCTTGCTGTTGTGTTGTGTCTGTGTCGAATAAATGTTTTCTATTCTATTGTAATATATTTATCAGCAGCTCTGAGTAATATTAATTGACGTTCGTAGATTGACGCTGGTCTTATGATATTCTGTTGAAATAGTAAAGACTATGAATAAATATTATAGATGCTGTTCTAATAACTCGTTGACTACTTACAAAAAAAGATCTTAGGTTGCAGGCGCCAAAGAAAACTTATAATTTCCCGTTTATAAAAACAAACCGGTCATATTGACCTAGGCTCTAGAGAAGTACCATAAATTTTGGTGTATAATTTTCTTCACCCAAGAAGCGTAGTTAAGTTGCGGGTTAAAGAGAATTTATGCCCTGACTGTGCGCACAGACACTTAAGGGTACACTAGTCGCGGGCTCGAACTCACAGGTGGGCCTGGCTAAAAAGTACCCTGTCTCACCAGGCTTCGTGTCCGACAGAGGTAGTATCAGTGATGAGCAGTTAGATGCTAGTCTACACGCACAACATTATTGAGTGAGCTGCAGGATCAGTTACAGTAAAACAGGCGCGTAAAAAATTAAGAAAAGTCCTTCGGAAGATCGGGTTTTCTGAAAAAACCACTGTACAAATCAACGACCAATTAAGTTTATTGAACTTTTCGATAGTTCAGCTTTGTCGATACCGACTTTACACTGCTTTTATTACTCAAACACGCCCAAAGTTAGTTTAAATTGCCAAGAAAAATGAATCTTTGTTGGCTCATAACTTTTTAATGGCTTTTTATTTTAGTATTCTGTTTCCGTTCCGTACAGATAATATTGATAATGAGACAAAACCATACCATGTTTAATTTTTGATGTAGGTACATAGTCAAACAGTGG
The DNA here is from genome assembly GCA_949987655.1 of Polymixis flavicincta. Classification (NCBI taxonomy): domain Eukaryota; kingdom Metazoa; phylum Arthropoda; class Insecta; order Lepidoptera; family Noctuidae; genus Polymixis; species Polymixis flavicincta. The sequence goes on along the minus strand of OX465188.1, from coordinate 21,062,608 downwards.
AGTAAAACCCTCCCGAAGTTTGAATGGAAAAAATGTGGACAATTGTCACCTTAAGACATTAGAGCTATATTTTTTAGATGGCAACGTTTCTGTGATGCGTTGTGACACTTACACACACAACAATTTTCACTAGTATTAGTAAAGATCTTAATGACTGGCAAAATATTAACTATAGAATCAACTCTTGGATCAATTAAATTAAATAAAAAAATTACCAACCGAATGTTGGCCAAAGGAAAGGGCCGTGCAAAAGTGCCTCGGTGAGGGATGCTCGGAACCGAGAAGTATGTAGGAGGCCTTTAGTCAGCAATGGGTGATTCCGTTCTAAAAGATGATGATTTACTAATGATGAACAATATACTACAAGATTATTTTTTTTACAGCCGAGGAAAAGAAGTTTTGCAAAAACGTTCTTCGTTTTCACCGAGCAACATTCAGCAAGATGAGCGTCTTTGGCATGTTCAACATAGACATTTGTCATCCACTACGTTTTGTGGCGCTACTCACCAATTATACTGTAGTGCTGTTACAGTTTTCATTTCTGGAAATCGAGTATTTAGAAGTGAATGGAGTGTGGTTTGTAGTGCACATTACTGAAAACAACCAAGTACAAAAGACCGCACGTCAGCGTCAGTGGTAACACTTCGACCTTGAGCTGATCTAGCGTAGTGCGGAATTTCAATAGAAAATGAGGCCAGCTTATTCTGATTTAGTCACAACTGACATACAGCCTAACAACCATCATAATTATTTTTAAGAAGAAAACATACACAAGCATAATCAGCCAATAATGTTCCCACTGCTGTGACTCAAGCCTCGTCTCTTCGGGAGGGAGTGGGCTGTTAACTATCACGCGAACTCAGTGCGGGTTATTTGATGTCACATGTCTTCGAGTTTTCCACTCGTGAACATTCCGGATTCCTCACTATGTTTTTTTGCACCGTTTTAAGAGTTTATGTACTGGAAGAAATTAAAATGGCAAAATAAAATGTTGTATCGTTGTTTTAATTTTAATAATTGTGAAACCTTGAGCATCGTACTTAGTTTCTAGGCATCAAATTATGTATTATGGTAGGTTTTTCGTTTTAATCGTCGTATTAAAAACCTAACATTTTGCGATAATATTCAAAACAATAATTTCTAGTCATATCACGAAAAAAGCCGTGACTTACACAATTTTCGATACCCAATAATATTTCCACAGCGAAATAAAATACACTTAATTAGAGCGTTGTAATACCGCTCTAATTAAGAGTGTTTTATTTGTGACATTACATTGTTGCATTGTGTCAAAAACAGCATCAGATATTTCTTCCCCCGTTCCTGCAGTAACCTTAGGTACAGTCGACAGTAGGTCAAGCTATCCCAAACAGTCAAATTTTCCCAATTGAACATAAACCTTATTCCTTTGTAATAAAGTTGAAAAACTATCAAAGAAATTTGACAGATTGGGGTAGCTTGATGTGCTGGCCTCTGTATTTCTAATAGTTTTTCACAGCCATTACCAGAGACAAGAATTGGAAGGCGCTTTAATTTCTTATTGCCAGTTATATCGGGCATTACTTTGCCGTACCAATGAATTACTAATGGAGAATCAATAATTATATTTTATTTTTTTTATTTCGTGTGTTGTATTCGGTTCGGAAGTGAAGCAGGATTGCAACCGAGAGCAGCAGACAATTGAATAATCAGTCGCATTACTTCTCGATCGGTGATCTTGTTATGATCAAGCGCACTGGTAACGTGATGTGTAAATATACCACTAGTATTGCCCCACTCACAGCTCATCACCGTCACGTTTGCCCATATTTGCCTTAAAGTCCCCCATGACAATGGTGAAATGAGTTTTAGAGCCATGCACGGCTTTGAATATATCCTCATACATAGTCTCCATCTCATCGTTGGGGTGTGACGAGGTCGGGGCGTAGACCTGTATGACCTTCAGCGAATATCTTCCGGATATTCTGAATATAAGGTACGCCACCCTGGTCAACACTCTCAATCTTCACCACGTTGCTCACCAGGGACTTATGGACAATAAACCTGACACCACCTTGGGACTACTGGTCACTTTCCTGTAAATACTTTATGAAATTAGTGAATTGATATCGGTCCCTGATAAGTGTGCAAAGTTTCAAATCAATTCGACGTTTTGAAGGAGGTGAAAATAACTATCAAAGATTCCGTTACATACATACAATATACTAAGCTAATACAAGGACAGTGCAACTATGTGCTTTTTAAATATTTAATTCACAGATAATACAATTTACATGTGTATGCATTATATCAACTGTGAGTGCAATCTTTTACCTCAAGCAGACTGTTCAAAACTACACATACTATAAGACTCCTATTATTGTCTGTTTAGTTGGATCTGTCAAGGGCATTTGATTTCATATGTTAGGACGTTTTCTGGCATAAACTGGATTGTACAACTACGTTACCACCTGAAATAGTCATCATGTGCTAAGTCTTTTCCCACCTGTTTTGGGGTCAGCTTCCAGTCTAATAATGTGGCTAAATCCCAGCATTGAATATAAAGTGACTGCTTCTGACCTTTAATAACATAATACCCTTTGGTAAGACTGGTTGTCAGACCTTCAGCCTTATGACGACCAACCAATACACGTCCGAGTGTGAGCCAACTCACTCCACGCACACTAATTCCATGTTCTAGTTTACACCACAAAATATCCAACAGGGTAGTATTCGATAAAACAACTTTTAGGGTTCATTTCAGGTCCGTTTCGTATACAAAAACAAGCAAACTCTAAACATGTTGCTTAAAAAAAATTTCAACCAATCATAGGCTTGTAACGTGTTTCTAGCAGAGCTGGCGTATTGAATGAGGTTCTGTAAAACCGGGCCTTACTTTAGTTTATTTTGACGCTTCGTCCCTAGCCAAATGAGTTTCAGAATAAAATAGCATCGAACTTTACCATCAGTGAGAGCCAAATCGAATCGAATCAATAAGCGAGTTGAATAAAAAATTCAATTTTTTATTTTATTATTTATGCCAGCAATATGGGCACAGCAAAAATAACTGTATGAGGCCTTACAGATGCGTGAAGTGTGCCGGGGCACACAAAACCACAATGTACTCAATAGATGATAATACCCCAGCGGTATGCGCGCTGTGCTCAGGAAGTCATCCTGCTAGCTACAAAGGATGCCAGGTATACAAGGAAATTCTAGAAAGAAAGCATATTGGAAACAAATATAAACCAGACCTGAAAACAAGACCCACTCTGAAAGTACCGAAAAAAGACACTGCAACGAACGAGCTCCAAACTGTAAATAACACAAGGGCCACCCAACCACAAAGTTTGCAACCAAGCGTAATAGAAAGCTTAGGTCTGTACAGTACAGCCGTCAAAAAACCAAATATAGCTGTAGTAGACCTTACACAGACAGCATACCCGAGAGATAACACTGACCGCTCGAAACTGCATAGAACACAAAAATAAAAAGTTTACCACACACAGTCACAGAGAACAAGTACAAAACATCACGTTGAACGTTAGTCACAGAGAACACATTTCACAAAAAAAAAAATTTAAAAATTTAAAAAACCCCCGACCCACACAAAAACTCCAAAAAGTAAAAAATAATATTTATAGGCCTTTTAATTTTAACGTAATATTTTGATCAGGGCATTGTCAAGTCGGGGGACGGCTAGGCCTCTGTTTGGCGTTTTCATTGACCGTCCCCCGACTTGACAATGCCCTGATGAAAATATTACGTTAAAATTAAAAGGCCTATAAATATTATTTTTTACTTTTTGGAGTTTTTGTGTGGGTCGGGGGTTGGATTGTCTTATTTTGTGAACCACTCGATGTACTTGCTCCACAGTAGAATGTTTTTCACGAAATCCAAATTGATGATCAGGTTTAACCTTGTTTTCGTCCAGGACTGGTTTTAGTCTCAGCAAAAGAATTTTTTCGAATACCTTAGAAAGAATAGGGAGAGGACTTATAGGTCTGTAAGAGCTAGATTCTGTTGGGGTTTTGCCTGGTTTTGCAATCATACAGATTTGTGATATTTGCCATAACTTTGGATAGTACTGAATTCTAAAGATGGCATTGAATAGCATTGTTAAGAATACTATTGCTTTTCTAGGTAGTTGCTTAAGGACTTCACCCGTTATTAGATCGAAACCAGGAGCTTTTTTTGTTTTCCAAGCAACGAAATGTTCGTGTCAGTTCCCTTGGAGTGACAAGTTTCAGCAGAGGTGATAACTGCTGGTCACTGTTGATCATTCTGTCCACTTCTTCTTCAAATTCGGTCATAGACGATTGGTTTGGAGTAAAAACGTTGCTCAAGTGTTTGGCGAAAAGCTCAGCTTTTTCGCTTCCACTTCTAGCCCACGGATCATTGGAAGACATCCTTAAAGGTGGAACATGGCTATATGGTCTTTTAAAGTTCTTAGTTTTCCATAATGAGTAGTTGTCTTTTTTACGTGATGAGAGTGTGGAAAGTTTTTCTTGAAAGGATGTGTTCTGATTTTCTTTGATTATCTCTTTTAGTTCTCTTGAGATTCTATTGTAATCTGTCCTGTCTATGTCGGATCTGCTCGCATGTAATTGCCTTCGTTGTCTCCGTTTTTCTTCCAGTTTATTGCGTATTTCCAGCCGTATATTATTTCTTTGAGTGGAGTAGTTTAATGCCGGTGTAGAAAGCCATGCAGCAACTTGTATGAGGTTTGTGATATAAAATGTTGTCTCATCTATATCATTCTCTGTTTTAAGTTTGACCTTTAAGTCGACTTCATCTTCTAGATATTCAGTGAATGCACCCCAATCTGTTTTATGATTATACAGTGCTGACCTCTGTGCTCTGTGTATTGCCGACAAGCTAAATGTTGCTATGATAGGACTGTGGTCAGATACGCTGTCAAGCGATGATTCCACATCAAAATATACATTAGACAGGCCCTTTACGATAAAGAAGTCTACTAGATCAGGTATCTTGTTGACGTCGGTTGGCCAATAAGTTGGTTCGCCTGTTGCTAATGGTATCAACTTGCGTTTATCGATACATTTTTTCAACTCACGTCCTTTAGTGGTGGTTAATCTTGATCCCCAGTGGATGTGTTTACAGCTCCAGTCTCCACCGCTTATGAATCTGTTTCCCAAGCTCTGGAAATAGCTGTCAACATGTGATGTTTTGGATTGTGCTTTGGTGGGCAGTAGATAGCGCTAACATTAATAGGGCCCATACTTTCGTTTATAGTGATGGTACTTAGTAGCCTGCATCCAATCCTCTTGAAACTCGCTGTGGAGGTGGTGTTTGATGTTATTTTTTACAATAACTGCAGACCCTCCGTGTGATGTGGTATCTGGATGATTGGTACAATATACGCAATAGTTGTCCATCTTGAAATTCTTGCGGTCATTAAGGTGGGTCTCAGTTATCAGAGCAATATCGACTTTGTTATCCTTGAGCAGTATTTCTAGTTCGTGTTTGTTTGGCGTCAGGCCATTGATGTTCCAGGTGGCAATACGTAACGACATCATTGTGGAAGCCTACTGATGAGAGTCATGATGAGGTTCATCATTGTGCTAAACTGTGATATGAGTTGGTCGATCCTTTCAGTCTGTTTTCTTAGAAGTGCTTCTAAGCTAAATCTATTTTCCTCTTCGTGTTCTATTTTTAACCCCCGACGCAAAAACGACGGGGTGTTATAAGTTTGACGTGTCTGTGTGTGTGTGTGTGTGTGTGTGTGTGTCTGTCTGAGGCAACGTAGCTCCCGAATGGATGAACCGATTTTGATTTAGTTTTTTTTGTTTGAAAGGTGTATTAGTCGGGAGTGTTCTGAGACATGTTTCATCAAAATCGGTTCAGCCGTTTGAAGATTATCAGCTCTTTTCTGGTTGAAAAACGGATTTTAGCCTCTGATCAACTCAAAATTTGGGATTCTATTACTTCAATGATATTAGACGAATAAAATAACCTTGAACTGATGCTGGAGCAACACCTGGAATTTCCAGGAAACCCAAGTTATTCACCAACAAACAGCAGAAGTATCGTGTTTGGGCTCATTGAAAAGGTCTCAATGAATAGATTATAGATAAATGGTGATTTAAGAGAGACATTAAGTTTAAAAAGCAAGAAATAAAAATTAAATTAAAAATTTAAAAAACCCACACAAAAACTCCAAAAAGTAAAAAATAATATTTATAGGCCTTTTAATTTTAACGTAATATTTTCATCAGGGCATTGTCAAGTCGGGGGACGGTCAATGAAAACGCCAAACAGAGGCCTAGCCGTCCCCCGACTTGACAATGCCCTGATGAAAATATTACGTTAAAATTAAAAGGCCTATAAATATTATTTTTTACTTTTTGGAGTTTTTGTGTGGGTCGGGGGTTTTTTAAATTTTTAATTTAATTTTTATTTCTTGCTTTTTAAACTTAATGTCTCTCTTAAATCACCATTTATCTATAATCTATTCATTGAGACCTTTTCAATGAGCCCAAACACGATACTTCTGCTGTTTGTTGGTGAATAACTTGGGTTTCCTGGAAATTCCAGGTGTTGCTCCAGCATCATATCAAGGTTATTTTATTCGTCTAATATCATTGAAGTAATAGAATCCCAAATTTTGAGTTGATCAGAGGCTAAAATCCGTTTTTCAACCAGAAAAGAGCTGATAATCTTCAAACGGCTGAACCGATTTTGATGAAACATGTCTAAGAACACTCCCGACTAATACACCTTTCAAACAAAAAAAACTAAATCAAAATCGGTTCATCCATTCGGGAGCTACGTTGCCTCAGACAGACACACACACACACACACACACACACACAGACACGTCAAACTTATAACACCCCGTCGTTTTTGCGTCGGGGGTTAAAAATAGAACACGAAGAGGAAAATAGATTTAGCTTAGAAGCACTTCTAAGAAAACAGACTGAAAGGATCGACCAACTCATATCACAGTTTAGCACAATGATGAACCTCATCATGACTCTCATCAGTAGGCTTCCACAATGATGTCGTTACGTATTGCCACCTGGAACATCAATGGCCTGACGCCAAACAAACACGAACTAGAAATACTGCTCAAGGATAACAAAGTCGATATTGCTCTGATAACTGAGACCCACCTTAATGACCGCAAGAATTTCAAGATGGACAACTATTGCGTATATTGTACCAATCATCCAGATACCACATCACACGGAGGGTCTGCAGTTATTGTAAAAAATAACATCAAACACCACCTCCACAGCGAGTTTCAAGAGGATTGGATGCAGGCTACTAAGTACCATCACTATAAACGAAAGTATGGGCCCTATTAATGTTAGCGCTATCTACTGCCCACCAAAGCACAATCCAAAACATCACATGTTGACAGCTATTTCCAGAGCTTGGGAAACAGATTCATAAGCGGTGGAGACTGGAGCTGTAAACACATCCACTGGGGATCAAGATTAACCACCACTAAAGGACGTGAGTTGAAAAAATGTATCGATAAACGCAAGTTGATACCATTAGCAACAGGCGAACCAACTTATTGGCCAACCGACGTCAACAAGATACCTGATCTAGTAGACTTCTTTATCGTAAAGGGCCTGTCTAATGTATATTTTGATGTGGAATCATCGCTTGACAGCGTATCTGACCACAGTCCTATCATAGCAACATTTAGCTTGTCGGCAATACACAGAGCACAGAGGTCAGCACTGTATAATCATAAAACAGATTGGGGTGCATTCACTGAATATCTAGAAGATGAAGTCGACTTAAAGGTCAAACTTAAAACAGAGAATGATATAGATGAGACAACATTTTATATCACAAACCTCATACAAGTTGCTGCATGGCTTTCTACACCGGCATTAAACTACTCCACTCAAAGAAATAATATACGGCTGGAAATACGCAATAAACTGGAAGAAAAACGGAGACAACGAAGGCAATTACATGCGAGCAGATCCGACATAGACAGGACAGATTACAATAGAATCTCAAGAGAACTAAAAGAGATAATCAAAGAAAATCAGAACACATCCTTTCAAGAAAAACTTTCCACACTCTCATCACGTAAAAAAGACAACTACTCATTATGGAAAACTAAGAACTTTAAAAGACCATATAGCCATGTTCCACCTTTAAGGATGTCTTCCAATGATCCGTGGGCTAGAAGTGGAAGCGAAAAAGCTGAGCTTTTCGCCAAACACTTGAGCAACGTTTTTACTCCAAACCAATCGTCTATGACCGAATTTGAAGAAGAAGTGGACAGAATGATCAACAGTGACCAGCAGTTATCACCTCCGCTGAAACTTGTCACTCCAAGGGAACTGACACGAACATTTCGTTGCTTGGAAAACAAAAAAAGCTCCTGGTTTCGATCTAATAACGGGTGAAGTCCTTAAGCAACTACCTAGAAAAGCAATAGTATTCTTAACAATGCTATTCAATGCCATCTTTAGAATTCAGTACTATCCAAAGTTATGGCAAATATCACAAATCTGTATGATTGCAAAACCAGGCAAAACCCCAACAGAATCTAGCTCTTACAGACCTATAAGTCCTCTCCCTATTCTTTCTAAGGTATTCGAAAAAATTCTTTTGCTGAGACTAAAACCAGTCCTGGACGAAAACAAGGTTATACCTGATCATCAATTTGGATTTCGTGAAAAACATTCTACTGTGGAGCAAGTACATCGAGTGGTTCACAAAATAAGACAATCGCTAGAGAAAAAAGAGTATTGTTCTGCAGTATTCATTGACATCCAACAGGCATTCGATAGAGTCTGGCACAAAGGACTGCTGTACAAACTAAAAACCCTCCTACCAAACTCATTCTACATGATTCTAAAATCTTACTTGGACCAAAGAAGATTCCAAGTAAAATACGAGGACGAACTATCAAAGCTGTACTACATCACCGCCTCAGTTCCACAAGGATCGGTCCTGGGCCCAGTCCTGTACTCAATATATACGGCAGACTTGCCTGAAACAGAGAATGTTGTAACAGCAACATACGCAGATGACACTGCATGCCTTGCAAGTGACTGTAACCCGAGCAACGCATCAGAGAAACTACAGGAACAACTCAGTAAAGTAAGCGTGTGGCTGCAGAAGTGGAGAATTAAACCTAATGTAACTAAATCGACACAAGTAACATTTACACTCCGAAAAGGCGACTGTCCACCTGTGCGTATGGAAGACAAACTGCTGCCAAGCAATAACAGTGTGAAATATCTGGGTCTACACCTGGATAGAAGACTTACCTGGGCTAACCACATCAAAGCCAAGAAAACAGAAGCCACCTTACAATTCAAAGATCTATCGTGGTTACTCGGACGTCAATCTCGGCTGACACTCAGTAACAAACTACTTGTCTACAAAGCTGTTATAAAGCCAATCTGGACCTACGGGATAGAGCTCTGGGGCTGTGCTAGCAACTCCAATATCGAGATCCTCCAGAGATTTCAAAATATTGCTCTCAAAACAATCTCAAGTGCACACTGGTTCGTGAGAAACACGGAAATACACGAATACCTGGAGATACCGACCGTTAAGGAAGAAGCCTGTAAAATAAGCAAGAGATACAAGGAAAGACTTAATAAACACACCAATGAATTGGCCAAGAACCTACTAACTCGACAGAAATACGTTACTCGCCTAAAAAGATGGCAAATACTAGATATAGACCAGAGAAACTAATAATTAGTCTCTACCAAATCAAATGGTGCTGTTTAATGGAATCGTACCTGATCAAAATTAATCCCAGATATCATTTGATTATGGCTGAAAGCCGATTGCAGATTTTAATTAAAAAAAAAAAAATATTTATGCACACACAATTACACACAAAGAGTTACGACATTCTTTCTTTTTATTTCACTTATTTGGTCGTCTCACATCTACGTCATTTATTGAATGTTACCTCTAACTGATGTTGCAGAAACGGTGATAAAAATCAAAAACGCTTTTATTTTAGAGAAAGTAAAATTGGAACTGTAAGATAACGTAATGACTGATAACTCCCACCAAATATATGGGTAGCGTAGCGTCTATGTCGAACAAGCCACACGCAGTCATCTTACTGAATGTTCGGATTGTCTGTAGCACGTTTTTGCAAAGATGTTCTTGACTCTCTGTAAAAAAAAAACGTTTATAAGAAGACTTTTATCAGCTTCAGATATTGTTTCCACCAAATAAATATGTATTCAAACTTTAATAATTTCAAATTTATACTTGGACAGTTCCTGTTCTGCATAAGCAGTATACACGCCGTCTCAGCTTCCTCCACAGTTATATAGAATTTTTCACAACATATACTGTGTATAATTACTAGTGCTATATCTTTTGATAGCCATAAAATAAGTCCTTCGAAGCAAATTCTAGAAATAAAAAACATTTTGTTTAGTAAAACTCTAAAATCACCTTCACGAAAGATCAAAGAAAAATCAACAATGGATATTGTTTAGAGTTGTGTAAATTAATATTTCTTTACAAAACTAAATGTCAGTCATCGAAAAAATATTTTACTCACTTGATTTCCAAATTCAGCGAATATTATCGAATTAATCATTGCGTTGACATAACACATAGCACGTTGAAATGCGCCAAATATGTGATGTAAAGCCTTAAAAATCAAAATGAAATGCTTAGTTTAAGATCAGACACAGTCGGTCTAATTACAATTGATCGGGTAGTAGCGTGGAGTGTAAAGAACAAGTTACACTTCAATGTGACGAAGTGTAATGTAATGTCCTTCACGCGGGCCGTGATACCCAGACGTCACGAATATACCATGGGCGGTCAGGTCATATCGCGGGTGGGGTCGGTGCGAGATCTTGGGGTCACCTTTTCGGCGGATTTATCTTTTCGATCTCATATCGTGCAGGTGTGTAAAAAGGCCTTCCAAAATCTTGGGTTTGTCATGCGAGAAACGCGGGACTTCACTAACATGGCAGCAGTGAAATCACTGTATAACGCATTGGTGCGAAGCAACTTGGAAACAAGTGCCATCATCTGGAATCCTCATGAAACTAAATATTCTCAGATGGTGGAAAAGATGCAGAACAAGTTTGCACGGTACCTATACATGAGACAATTTGGCGTCTACCCGTTTTACCCGCATATGTACCCAACTCTCTTTGTAATCGGGATGGTTGGGTACTATAAGTTGGAAGTAAGACGCAATCTTGCTCTAGTAAAGTATGTCTTTATGGTGTTTCGCGGGATGCTAAACAACCCGCAAATCTTGGGATCGTTGGGATTACTCGTTCCAAACAGTAGGCTACGGTTGGGGCCGAGGGAGAGTCTGTTTAAAACTCCGGTAGCCCGTACAAACCTATTAAAGTTTGCACCCGTGTGTCGGGCTGTTAAGCTAATTAATATCATCTCTCAGCGGTTGGATATTTTTTCCTGCTCATTGGCGGAATTCCAGAGAGTGACAGTTAGTGTGTTGTCCTCCATGTAACTTGGGCCGGCACACGGAGCCGTTACTTGGGACTGGTCAGTCATGGACCGGTGTAGGTGTGTGTGATCAGGTTTTGAGTGGCGTCTCTGGGTGTCTACTTTTCTGTATATTTTACTTGTCTGTATGACTACTTTTATTACATTGGGTCCTACCTGTAAAAATAATTGTATGTGTAAATGAATAAATAAATAAATAAAACATTTTTTTTCTTTGGGTTTGGTTTATAGTATTCGGTCCGAATTTTGGGCGGCAGGCCTGTGCGTCTTTTGCTTGAAATGATGATGATGATGTGTGATGATTTATTTAATAAGATTATAGGCTTACCAACACTTGGAAAATTTTCTTGTACAGATTGTAAGCTTTGAAAATATTTCGGTAAATCTCAAGGAATTTGAGACAACGTTCATTATTAATTACCATGATTTCCTTATTCCACTTATCTAGATACTTCTTCAATAATATTATAATTCGGAGGACTATAACAATATTAATATCCAATGCGATACAAATTACATCATAAATATTTTCAAGAATAATCCGGAAGTTTGAAGTAATAAAGCTTTCATAAAACACGACCTTTATAACAATATGTAAAAAGATAATGATTGTTATGGAGATCCAGTTCCAAAAAAGAAAACTCCGAATACTTTTTTTAAAATCGATGCTTTTATGAATAGTTTGGATCTTTAAAACAAGCAAAACGATATTATTGGTATGTGTACGATGTCCAGAATAAAAATAAGCGTGAATCCAATTGAACTGGAGAAAAAATAACTCATGTGAAAAAATAAAAATACATTATTATTGAACACCGTCTTAACATCTAGTTTGATTGGTACGGTAATCATACAAAAAGTACACAACGCGTATGTAAGTAACAATAAACAAAACGCAAATACGCGATATTTTAGTCCACTTGGATAAATACGACTATTTCGTATATAATATTTCGAATTTAAAAAAAGATTAAGAGGAAAATTAAAAGAAAACACTATTCTTTGCATATCTTTTTCCAGTCGATTATTCAACAGTAATTTTCGTGTTTGGGACATTGTATTACGCACTTTGAAATCGGTCCCCTAGTGAGTAATACTTGAGTCTACATTAATAAATTATTATAATGAGACATATTTACGATGATTGACAAATAAGATAGTGTTTACATATAAATAAAATTATGTACTCAAAACGGAGTACATACAAGGCAAACGCGCATTTAATACTTGAAATTGTTTTGATACCTAAGTAATGTTAAAGTTTTTAGGAAGGTATACCATAAAAGGTATTTTGTTTTTGCCCCCGTTTTATATTTCAACTCATCTGCTATTAATATGCTTTTAGGATACCAATCTTGATCATACAAAACAAAAACGATTTATAAATGATCGCAACTTTTAGTGTAGCACAATTAAAAGATGAGCTAAGGAAAATTTAAGCTTCTACCACTGGTTATGGGCAGCTTTACTAGATAGAATATACATTTGTTTTGTTATGTTTTAACTGTAAGGTCATGTCTTGTATGTCTACCTGGGCCAGTTAGTTACTTTCGAAAACAGGCAGGAAAAACAAATCTATCGCCGAATCGAAAATGCCTGGAAAAGCTACTGGTCTATGAAGACGCCATGAAAGGGTACCTGCCGATCTCTCTGAGGCTTTTCGATATAATAAACTAGATAACTACTAGATATGGAAGTAAAAACGTTATTTGCACAGATAATATTTTAAATTAAGTTTTTCACAAGAACGACATAAGTCATTATAAAAAAAAAAACATGTTCGAATATCAATTTGAAATGCGTTGTCAACTAAAAAGTTTTACACTTTCCCTCAAAAAACGTCTATCATTAAATATTCTCACATCACACCACACCAGACACACCCAAATTCAAATCGCATACACATTTATTAAATGCCACACGACCTACCGAATAGTTTTGTCAGAACAGACTATGTGTGTACGGAAGGTAACCCAGCAGATTACCTTCCGTACACACTTAGTCTAGACGTACAAAATTTTTGGCAATCTGTCACATAGTGCGCCCTTATGTTTATATGTTTCGTCCTTCAATGCGCTACAGGATTGTACGCAAGTTTAATAGCACTGATTTTCTACGAAAATGCAAATAGACCCAAAATATTCACCTCTTATAAATGCATTCAGATGAGGCAAGTCTACTGCCTCCTTGCTTGCCTCCGAAAGTGCAATATACTCGGCTTCCGTTGACGACAGTGCCACACAAGCTTGTTTTCGGCATTTCCAGTTAATTAACGAGTTTCCGCATCTAAAAATAAATCCAGAATAAGATTTCCTATCTTTGACGTTCCCTTCCTAGTCCCCATCTAGGAACCATGTGATGTCCTGCACCGGTGACTTGAAAGTTATCAAACATAGATCCCTTGTACCCTTCAGGTATTGAGATACCTAAAGGGTACAAGGGATCTATGTTTGATATGTTTAGTAGCTTTCCAATGACGTTCCTCACAACATGAGTTATACTGTGCCAAAAAATTGACCGCAGCTGCAATATCCGGGCGTGTGTTACAGGCCAAATAGTTCATCGACCCTATGAGCGCTTGATAACTACGAAAATCTTAGCAGGATAGCTTACCTATTTCCCCTTCTCTTCTCGATCTTCGAAATAAGTCTCTCTTGATTCAAATATATTCCAGTTTCCATCTTAAGCAAAGACATACCTGAAACATTTTCGCGCTTCCCCTAAATCCTTTATCTTGAAATGTTTACAGAGATTTTCGGCTTGGATCTAGTATCGTTTGGCAGGAGTTGGGGGTAAAAATGGTTAAAACTGGTAGGGCTTTTTTTTTTTTTTTGGGTGGGAAATCATCAAATAACTTCTCCCGCTCTGGGTGGAGCAGGAGGGCGTGTCAGACTTTTACTGACTAAAACCCACCCGTGTTCCTTCAGTAGCCCTTAAGCCAGGGGCTGTGGTGTCTCTTTCGAACAAACCCGCACCCCTGGCAGGCATCGACCCTTGCGGGTCCCATCACTTTTTGTGCTGACATCTCTTTGAGGCGCGCGTGGAACACAACGCGCCGTCGACTTGGGCTTGGTCCTTACCGGACAGCGAGCTACCCATTACTCGCCGTCCGCAAGCCCACGCCTACGGTGGCCGGAAATCGGCCTGGGATTCCCGACGCCCAGGGCGTCTCCGTATCCTGCGACGGCTGGGGTCGCGAGGGCGCATATGCTGCCTCTCCCTCACGTGCGCCGCCTCCCTCTTCGCGAGCATCACTGCTTCGCTGAAGGAGGTGACGGCTCCCCATGCCCTCTCGCTCCGTACCATGGCCTGGACCAGGGCCGGACGCGAGAGATCGCCGCCGCCGATCGCCTCCACGAGGACACGGCGGTGCTCCGCCCAAGCAGGGCAGACCGCCACCGTGTGCTCCACCGTGTCCTCAGGGCGATCTTCGCAGTGGAAACACCCGGGCGTTTCCTCCCGCCCTATCCGAAACAGGAACCTCCCGAAACAACCGTGTCCGGTGAGGACCTGCGTCAGGCGGAAGGTGAGGACGCCATGCCGCCTCTCAAACCACTCCTCAAAGAGGGGACTTACCGCCGCAATCGTGGCGTGCCCAGCACTGGGTTGCGACAATCGCTCTCTCCATGTCACCATGAGATCCCGCCGTGTGAACCCCTCCCACCGTTATCCGGGAACCCGTCGGTGGCGCATTCCGAGGACCATGAAACCACATGGCCTCGGACTTGTGCAATGCCACCTCGAGTCCCAGTTGCCGGATCCTATCCACGATTGTCGCAACCCCTTGTGTCGCCAAGTCGGCCGCCGCCTGGTACGACCTCCCTTGCGCTAGGACCAGCGTGTCGTCAGCGTAGCAGACTACACTGACGCCGCTAGGGAGGTCGGCGCGCAGCACCCAGTCGTACCCGATGTCCCACAGATACGGCCCCAGGACCGATCCCTGTGGGACACCGCACGACATCTCTCGCCGGTTCCACTCTCCGAGGTGACCGGGGTAGATGACGGCCCTGTCCGTCAAATAGGCCTCGACCACACGACAGAGGTAGGTCGGCATCCGGTGATACCGGAGTGCCTCCCTTATGCAACTCCAGGGCAGGGTGTTGAAGGCATTGGCGATGTCTAATGACACCGCCAAGACGACCCCACCCCGGGCCACAGCATCCCCCGTCGTGAGGGCTCGCACGCGCATGATGGCATCCACCGTGGAGCGCCCCCTGCGGAAACCAAACTGGCTCTCCGCCAAATCCGGCCCCACCCGCACCAGCCGCCCGACGAGGCGGTCTGCAATTACTCTCTCAAAGAGCTTGCCCACCTCGTCGAGCAGCACAATGGGCCGGTAAGCGGACGGAGAGTCCGCTGGGCGCCCCGGCTTCTTAATGAGGACCAGTTTCCCCGTCTTCCAGCGAAGTGGGAACTGGCCCTCCTCCAAGCATGCGCCCGAGGGCCCTCTTAGTCGAGGCCCGAGAGCCTGCAAGGCCAGGACCCAGGCTTTGCCGGGCAAGCCGTCGGGTCCTGGGGCGGTATTCTTGGCATTCAGCCTACGTACCGCCACTCTCAGGTCTACCTCGGTCACCTCTGGAGAGTCGTCGTCGTCGTCGGTGTGGTCCGCATCGGGCACCGCAGGAGGCGGAGCCATAGGCGGGGGAGCGTGCTCCCCTCGTGAGGGGAACAGAGCGCTCACCACGTCCTGCACGAGATGAGGCCGGAGACTCTGCGTCAGCGGGGGAGCCCACGGGCGGATTTTATCACGCACCGTTTTGTAGGGGCGTCCCCACGGGTCTCTGTTCAGAGTCTCCAGCGACTCCTCGCGGGCCACAACTCTGGCCCGCAGGATCTCATCCCGGAGGGCGGTCTTCGCCACTCTGTACCCCTCGTACAGCTCCGCCTCAATGGCTTCCGTATCCGGAGGGCGGATACGGAGCCTGCGGTGCCTGGAGTAAAGGTGTCGCGCAGCAACACACGCCTCGCGCAGTGTTGTCAACTGTGGCGACCACCAGTACACCTGGCGTGAAGCACGACCTGGCTGGACCCGGGGCATTGCCACGTCACATACCTCGGACATGGTCTCCCGGAACCACTCGGCCTCGTCGTTGATGTCGGCAGGCCTGTCCGGTGATGACACCCAGGCCTGCACGATCGAGGCTTCCAGGAGAAGCTCCCGGTCCAGCTGCTTCAACGCCCACCGCGGACCACACGGGGCCTGTCGGACCGGCGCGCTCGAGGTCTGGGCGGAGACGTCAAACCGGATGTACCGGTGGTCGGAATACGTCTCCACCCCCTCCATGACGCGCCAGTCGACGACACGCGGCGACAGAGCGGGGCTGGCGAACGAAATGTCCACCACCGACTCACCCCGCATCCGCACACACGTGGCGACAGAACCCCGGTTTAGGACGACCAGGTCTGCTTCCAGAGCCCAGTCCTCCACCATCCTGCCCCGCACATTCGTCAAACGGGAACCCCAAGCCAAGCTCTTGGCATTGAAGTCCCCGAGGACGAGCACGGGGAGGGAACGAAACCCGACGACGACGTCTCTCAACTCCGCAAGGGAGTTGTGGAACTCGGCGAGAGTTCGGCTCGGGGAGAAGTACACCCCTACCACGACTATCTCCCCGAACCGTGCTGCAACGCAACCCCGTCCCCTCTTGACACTCTCGAGGGTCGGGGTACCGGCGGCGGCCGACGAAATGAGGGTCACTGAGCCGCTCAGGTCCTCCACCCAGTCATCCCTGGGCGGGACAAAGTACGGCTCAGCGACCACGGCGATGTTAATCGACCACTGCGCCATGCTCTGGATCAACAGATCCTGAGCGGCGGCGCAGTGGTTGATGTTCGCCTGGAGGAGGCGTAATGGGGCCGTTACTGGCATTCCATTTCAGCCCCCTCCGAGGCCTCCTGGGCAGGCCCAGCCGCAACGGCGGCGACAATAACGGCGGTGCAGGCGGCAGCGGCGGCGGGAGTGGCGGCGGTTGCGGCGGTGACGGCGGTGGCGGAGGGCTTGGCCCTGCCTCGGCCCCTGGGTTCAGCGGGTGGAGCGCAGGTTTTACTCCCAGCCCGGTGTTCGGCCGGCTTGCCAGCTGCCGCACATAGGTAACAGTGCGGTGTGGCAGTGCACGAGCCGGCCTTGTGACCGGGCTGACCGCAGCGGAAGCAGTGACTGCTGCGGTCTACCTCCGAGGTGCATTGCACTCCCACGTGGTGGCCCACCTGGCAGCGGAAGCACCTCAGAGGTCTGGGTTCCAGCAGCTTCACCTGCGCAGAAACCCAGCCCACCAGGAGCCTTCGACCCTCCTCAGTTATTTTTCGGGCCGCCGACACGGGGCAGCTCACCGTGACGGTTCGCATCCCCGTGTTGTCAGGACGAATGGTGCCTGCCTTCACCTGCTCGGCAGAGCATTCTCCCGTCCTGACTACGGCGGCCACCACCTCGCCCTCCGTCACGGAGTCGTCCAGGCCCAAGATGCGCATGTCAGCGCACTTGGTGGGCCTGGACACTCGGACCTCGTCCGCGTCTAGGGACGCCCTAAGCCTTTCGGCCAGGGCGTCAGCGGTCGGGCCACTAGCCGCGCCGGGGATCTCCAGCATGCGGGCTCCGGTCGCAGTGACCCTCATCCGCATGCCGTTGGAGACTCCCAGCTCCGCGAGGTAAACTGGTAGGGCTTGGGTACCCGATTATAACGCTACCAATCTTATTAAAAGGTAATGCATATTTATCGAGAACATTACAAAATAAGTTTCTAACCTCAAATCAAATAAAAGCGGAAACGGAACGTTAAAATGGGTGATTGACAACCAAATCTGACACAACATATTGTCTGTTGTGTAAAATATCGTGCAAAATCCGTAAAACGGAACGAAAATTAAAAAAAAATACGCCCATTTGCGTCAAAATAATGTCACTGTCATCCGATTTCGGTCATTTCGTTTCTCGTACAGTTGCGTGAATGTGTTCTACTCCTACATAGGTGTATAAAAGGCAGTTATAACTGTTACTAGGAATACTTAGGATGCAAGAGTGACGTTAGGTTAGGGTTATTAAATTTTTTAGACCCGACACGCCTTTTAGGCAACTTTTAAGTGTTTTGAGGTTAGGTTACAGAAAATTATTTTTCTCGGAAACGGTGAGTTACCTTTTCATGGGAGTGGTACCAAGGAGATGGGGGGACAGCCCCCATCTCCCTCCCCCACTCCCACTCCCCCCTCCTGCCAAACAATACTAAATTTTAACCAGATTTTCTGCTAAAACGTCTTTCTGCTATTTGTCTTTGTAAAATAATAAGAAATCGTCAACGTAAAGAGCGATATAAAAAATATTATTTTTGCTCAGCTATCAAATTCACAGCGTTTGAAGTTCAAAGACAATAATAGTTCATTTACTTTATAATTCCAAGACCGTGAAGCTTGTTTGAGGTCGTATATCGCTTTTTCTAGTAAGCAAACTCGTTCCTTCGAGTTTTCGTTTATGTAACCCTCCGGTTGTCACATATAAACTCTTTCATACAAATCACCGTTCAGAAAGGCGGTGTGTTCTCTTCAAAGTCAATGATTAAAAAAAAAATTCAACAGCTAACGATAGCAGAAATCTAACTGTCGATCTTCTCTCGACCTGTGAATAAGTTCCGAAGTAGTCGACTCCGTAGGAATGAGTGAAACCCTTTTTTTTTTTGAGGATGGGCAATCATCAAATAACTTCTCCCGCCCTGACTGGAGCGGAAGGGCGTGTCAGAATTTTACTGACCAAAACCCCCCCGTGTTCTTTCAGTTGCCTGTGCCACGGTATATCTTTCGAACAACCTGCATCCCTGGTAGGCATGGGCCTTTGCGGTCTCTACCAGTTGGTGCTGACATCTCTTTGAGGAGCGCGTGGAACACATCGCGCTGTCGACCCGGGCTTGATCCTTGCCGGAAAGCGAGCTACTCATTACTCGCCATCCGCAAGCACGCGCATACAGTGGCCGGGAATCAGTCTGGGTTTCCCGACGTCCAGGGCATCTCCTGCGGTGACTACGGTCGTGAGGGCGCATATACTGCCTATCCCTCAAGTGCGCCGCCTCCCTCTTCGCGAGAATTACTGCTTCGCAGAAGGAGGTGACGGCTACTTATGCACTTTCGTTCCGTACCATATGGATGACCGTACTGAGATACTTGCACGGAAAAATTCAGAGTTGTTACTTAGGAGTAACAATTTACAACAACAAATAACTAGGTATTTAGCTCAACGCATGTTGGTACGTGCCTCCACACCGAATGCCTGATAAAGGGGCTGTCTTGCCTTGTCAAATAATATTTTTAGGATGCTGTTTAAGCTTATATTTACACCAAAAATGCCTGTAATTACAAACATGGTTCCTTGTTTTCAATGACTGCCTTATGAATCTTGAACTACAAAATGGATACCACATCGTCTCGACGGATAATCGGGTTTTATAGCCGGGGAACGGGTGTAAGAGAAACGCAGGTGCTTAAGAATTACACTATACTCAACAAGACACAAAGAGTTACAACAAATCACCTTACAATCAAACATCAAACAGAGTTCTTGTCATAGAGCGCGCGCACATTCACTCTCTGACGGTAGCTCACGGCCCACTACTCAGCGTTGCCAACCAATCTCACTTGAGCTTCCGCGGGCGCCCTCCGACGGGCAGCCGGGTAACCACTCTGGGTTGCCATTTATACTCTGCCGCACGCTATACACTCCCCCTCGAGTTCTAGAGAACGTCTCCGCTCATGAACTCGCTCAAAGGAAGCTGGACAAACTGGACAATGTTTTCGTGGACGCCCTCTTTGACGTTTCGGAACTACGGGACGAGGAGGCGTACTATCCCGGTTATGGAACTGAGTGAGATCTGATACATGATATTTCCCTATGACGCTCTCAGGGCTATCTAAATTAGATATAAAATATGCTGTGGGACTCGCCCTTTTTGCGATGACGTACGGTCCATCCTTTTTGGGAACAAACTTGGCAGTGATGTTCTTTGCTGCATTGCTAAGAACATGTGACTTCAGGAGAACCTGGTCTCCGACCTCGAAGACTTCGGCAGGTGCGACGGCCTTGTCAGCACATTCTTTCCGTCGGTCCTGTTGTGCCTCAACTCTTTCTCTTACAGCCATAAAGGTATTGACAAAGTTTTTTAAATAAGGCGTGATTTGCGGGACAAAGTTATCTTTGCTAAGTATCGACCGAATATCGTGTTGTACGTCAAGGGGTGAGCGAATCTCTCTAGCGAATGTTAAATACGCTGGAGACATACCCGTAGTCTCACAAACTGCGGAATTCATGGCAAACCTTTTTGCAGGTAGGTGCTGCGGCCATGAAGAATGGTCCGTTTCAACTAAACGTGACAACTGGAATTTCAAATCCCTATTTTTGCGCTCAGCTGGATTGGCTGAGGGATGATACAAAGGTAACAACTCTTGACTTATACCTAAAACAAACATACACTGCTGCATAACAGCGGATACAAATTGAACGCCATTGTCTGACACAATGCGTCGTGGAAATCCGTAACGGAGAAAAAACTCTTCAATCAATATACGAGCACACGCCTCTGATGTTGCCTCCTTCAAAGCGTACAACTCAGTCCAACGAGAAGCGGTGTCTTCTATCAACAATATCCAACGTTCTCCATTATCTCCCACAGGAAGCGGACCGAACAGGTCAATGGCTAACACTTCTCCCCTTTGGTTCAAAACAGGTGTCTGTAAAAGACCTGATGGCTTTTTATTTGAAGATTTATATCGCTGACACGTGGCGCAAGTCTTGATATACTCTGTTATGGCCCTACGCATGCCTGGGAAATAGAAACCTTGAGAGACTCTATTGTACGTTCTATCTACTCCATGATGACCTGCTATATCGGAGTCATGACACTCCTTCATAATTTCGAGGCGTAAAGAAGTCGGAACTACCAGCTGTGGTTCTTCGCTGTCCACATCGGGACTGTATCTATATAACACGCCTTGTTGCAAGAAGTAACCTCTTTCAGACCAACGCTAAAGACCTATAGACTCCGGATCAGCAGTATCCTCTAGATCACTAACGATTTTCATATGTTCCAAGTCATCTAACTGCGCGCGTCGAAGGTCAGTAGCACTCCTGGCAGGTAAGTCAACTACAACAGAGCAAACTCCACACTGATCCTTAGTATCTTCTTTGCATGTTGGTCGACTAAGCGTGTTGGCAATGACATTAGCCTTTCCAGGCGTATACTGAAACTGAATGTTAAAGCATTGAAGCTTTAAAGCCCATCGAACAAGTCTACCTGATGGCGACTTTAAAGTAAGAAGCCACTTTAACGGCTGATGATCGCTACCTTTGACGACCTCGTGTCCTTCAATGTACCCTCTGAATCGATCAACAGCCCAGACGACAGCAAGAGCCTCACGCTCTGTAGTGCTGTAATTCCTTTCTGCTGGAATAAGGAGGCGGCTAGCGTACTCTATGGGGCGTTCTTCCTTACCCTCGCCCTGTAACAGTACGGCTCCAATGGCGTAGTTGCTAGCGTCCGTCCTTAACACAAAAGGCTTACTGTAATCCGCTTGGATGAGAATCGGTGCCGACGATAGGTTCTTTTTAAGTTCCTCGAACGCACTAGCCTGGCTTGCATCCCAAGACCAGGGCTGATTCTTTTTGAGCAAGCGTGTCAAAGGCTCAGCTACGGCGGAAAAGTTTGGTATAAACTTCCTAAACCATGAGCACGTCTGTAAGAATCTTTCTTAGATGACGTAATGACGACGGTGCCTGCATATCTAAAACTGCCCGGACCTTGTCATCATCTGGTGACACACCATCTTGGGTGATGACATGGCCTAAGTACTTCACTTTGTCTGGTGCGAACACACATTTTTCTCTGTTCGCGCGTAGCTTGAATAAGCGTAATCTTTCAAATACCTTACGCAAGTCGGAAATATGCTTCTCAAAACTGCCTTCGGATATAATTAACAAATGGTCTTGGTATGCGAGAAGGGTCACGTCCTTCAGTGAAGCACCCGTACGAAACCTATCTATCAGACGCTGGAAGGTTGAAGGAGCGTTCTTCAAACCAAATGGCATACGCTTGAAGCGAAAAGAACCAAAAGGCGTCAGAAACGCTGTTTTATCTCTGTCTTGCTCGCGTAAATTCACCTGCCAAAATCCACTGCGCATATCGATAGTACTCATGAAAGAGTGCTTTTTTGTTGACTGCACAAGCTCGTCTATCAATGGCATCGGATAAACGTTGGTCTTAGTTACCGCATTGAGTTTCTTATAATCGATACAAAAGCGTACTTTACCATTTTTCTTTGGAACGAGAAGCGCCGGAGACCCCCACGCGGACTCGCACTCCTCAACAATGTCGTCTGCCAACATCTTATCCAACTCTGCCCGCATGACCTCTTTTTTAGCAGGCAACCTATACGGCGGAACAGCAATGGGGAGGTGATCTCCGGTATCGATAATATGTTCGGCGAAGGGAGTCGGGTCTCCCCCTGGCTTAAAGATATCCTGATGCTCTACAATGAGTTTTGCGAGTACTTCGCGTTGACTACCGTTAAGTGAAGTCGCCTCGTCTTCCCGTAGCACCTCTACAGCGGCACACGAAGATATAGGTGACGATGACACCCTCTCAAACTGGGTGTCAAACTTTTGATCACTATTTTCAGCAAAGTGCCAACTGTTATCACTAAAGTTGAAAACGAGATTAAATATCGAAAGAAAATCTATGCCTAACAGGCTTTCATTATTATCCGCCTCGGAAAAAATTAAGAACTTGATAAGTTTAGTCTTGTGTTTGAGTGTCACCTGTACCTCTGTGGTTAGAACATTCATTTCCCTACTAACACCATCCGCCAACCTAACAATTTGCATTGACGGCATTAACTGATGTCCTAATCTGAGTAGGAGAGCGTAGAGCGTGTGACCGGCAATACAGCTTTTTGCTGCAGAATCTACCAAAGCAGTGCCACAATGGCCTAAAATGCTTATGTTTAACACAGGGCGACGAAAAAGTACAATATCGTTTGCATTTTTGATATACTCACAACAGTTATAAGAAGTACAATCATAATAATTAGACACAGACGTATTACTATTTACTTTAACATTATCATAATCAAAACATTTATCCTTAGAAAAGGCACAGAAATGCTTACATTACGAACATGATCGTCTAAGACTAAACAATTATTAACGTTTGAGTTCGCCGAGAAATTATTTACGTTATCAAAATTATTGTTTTAAACTTAAGTGTTATTATGACCCTCTACGACATGCGTAGGGTTACCATGAGCCGACACTTGCTTTGGCGGGCTTACCGACGCCGACCGATGCGCGGCGACGTGGGTGGCAGCGGGCTGCATGCGCGAGCGCGCGGACTCCGCCGCGCTCGAATTTCGCAGCGATGCTGCCGTCTTGATTACAGACGTACCTAATTTCCCGTGTGTCATAACGGAATAGAATGCAGACTTCTGATCACCCGTCGAACAGTTTTTACACTTAGACTTGATAACGTTCGCGGCACCACAACCGTAACACGGATTTTATCTCGCACCGTTTTGTAGGGGCGTCCCCACGGGTCTCTGTTCAGAGTCTCCAGCGACTCCTCGCGGGCCACTACTCTGGCCCGCAGGATCTCATCTCGGAGGGCGGTCTTCGCCACTCTGTACCCCTCGTACAGCTCCGCCTGAATGGCTTCCGTATCCGGAGGGCGGATACGGAGCCTGCGGTGCCTGCAGTAAAGGTGTCGCGCAGCAACACACGCCTCGCGCAGTGCTGTCAACTGCGGCGACCACCAGTACACCTGGCGTGAAGCACGACCTGGCTGGACCCAGGGCATTGCCACGTCACATACCTCGGACATGGACTCCCGGAACTACTCGGCCTCGTCGTTGATGTTGGCAGGCCTGTCCGGTGATGACACCCAGGCCTGCACGATTGAGGCTTCCAGGAGAAGCTCTCGGTCCAGCTGCTTCAACGCCCACCGCGGACCACACGGGGCCTGTCGGACCGGCGCGCTCGAGGTCTGGGCGGAGACGTGAAACCGGATGTACCGGTGGTCGGAATATGTCTCCACCCCCTCCATGACGCGCCAGTCGATGACACGCGGCGACAGAGCGGGGCTGGCGAACGAAATGTCCACCACCGACTCACCCCGCATCCGCACACACGTGGCGACAGAACCCCGGTTTAGGACGACCAGGTCTGCTTCCAGAGCCCAGTCCTCCACCACCCTGCCCCGCACGTTCGTCAACCGGGAACCCCAAGCCAAATTCTTGGCATTGAAGTCCCCGAGGACGAGCACGGGGAGGGAACGAAACCCGACGACGACGTCTCTCAACTCCGCAAGGGAGTTGTGGAACTCGGCGAGAGTTCGGCTCGGGGAGAAGTACACCCCTACCACGACAGTCTCCCCGAACCGTGCCGCAACGCAACCCCGTCCCTTCTTGACACTCTCGAGGTTCGGGGTACCGGCGGCGGCCGACGAAATGAGGGTCACTGAGCCGTTTAGGTCCTCCACCCAGTCATCCCTGGGCGGGACAAAGTACGGCTCAGCGACCACGGCGATGTTAATCGAACACTGCGCCATGCTCTGGATCAACAGATCCTGAGCGGCGGCGCAGTGGTTGATATTCGCCTGGAGGAGGCGTAATGGAGCCGTTACTGACACTCCATATTAACCTCCTCCGGGGCCCCCTGTGAAGGCCCTGCCGTAACGGCGGTGACTACGACGGCGGTGGAGGCGCAAGCGGCGGCGGCAGTGGCGGCGGTTGCGGCGGTGACGGCGGTGGCGGAGGGCTTGGCCCTGGTTCGGCCCCTGGCTTCAGCGGGTAGAGCGCAGGCTTTACTCCCAGCCCGGTGTTCGGCCGGCTTGCCAGCTGCCGCACATAAATAACAGTGCGGCGTGGCAACGCACGAGCCGGCCTTGTGACCGGGCTGACCGCAGCGGAAGCAATGACTGCTGTGGTCCACCTCCGAGGTACATTGCACTCCCACGTGGTGGCCCACCTGGCAGCGGAAGCACCTCAGAGGTCTGGGTTCCTGCAGCTTCACCTGCGCAGAAACCCACCCCACCAGGAGCCTTCGACCCTCCTCCGTGATCTTACGGGCCGCCGACACGGGGCAGCTCACCGTAACGGTTCGCATCCCCGTGTTGTCAGGACGGATGGTGCCTGCCTTCAACTGCTCGGCAGAGCATTCCCCAGTCCTGACTACGGCGGCCACCACCTCGCCCTCCGTCACGGAGTCGTCCAGGTCCAAGATGCGCATGTCAGCGCACTTGGTGGGCCTGGACACTCGGATCTCGTCCGCGTCTAGGGACGCCCTAAGCCTTTCGGCCAGGGCGTCAGCGGTCGGGCCACTAGCCGCACCGGGGATCTCCAGCATACGGGCTCCGTTCGCAGTGACTCTCATCCGCATGCCATTGGTGATCCCCAGCTCCGCAAGGTTCACCGCCGCCCTTGCTTTGGAGAGCACGTCGCGGTAGGACACGCCCTTCTTTTCCGCCTCCGGCTGTAGGGTAATTACTACAGCTGTGGATCTCGGGGCGCGTAACCTAGCCGCGGTTACGCTTCTTGCGCCGCTGCCGCCTCTCCTTTCGTTTGGCTGCCCTTGCGGCCTTGCCCGCCTTCTTCTTCTCCCCAACCACTTGCCATTCGGCGTCGGTCGGAGGAGATTGAGGAGGTGGGGCCGTCCGTCCTGGCACCAGGGGTGGTGCCATCGCCACCTGCGTAGCCACCCCGCCCTTCTTGGGCTTGGGCGGCACCGGTTTCGCCGGGGGCCGACCCGACTGCGGAGCCGACTTGGCCGTGGCAGTCGCGGCGACGGCATACGTGGACCTCTGCTGGCCCGACGCCGGCTGACTCGTCGCTAGCGGGGAGCGCAGGACTATGGCCTCCAGGGTGGAAAACCGGCTCCGGAAGGTAGCCAGCTCCTGCCGCACCAAATTCAGCACCCGGTCTTCCTCTGGTGCGGGTCCACCCTGCCCATGCCGCGCCCCCTTCTGAAGCACCACACTGGGGCCAGCTCCTCGGAGCCCGGCCAGGTCCGCTCGGAGCTCCTCGTTCTCCTTGTGGAGACGCTCCATGGCGGCCGTCAAACGGGCGACCTCCGCCCGCACCTCGGACATACCGTCCGACGGAGGTCCGGAGTATATCTCCTCCGCTGCCGCCATGATGGAGGCTATGGCTGCTGTAATTGCCTTGCCTTTGGAGGCCTGAAGCCTCTTCAAGGCCACACCCTTGACTGCAGCAGCCACAACCTCCGCGAACCTGGCCGTACGCTCCGAGTTAGAGCCGCCGGCGTTGTCTGGCTCAACGTCAGACGACTCTGAGAGGGCCCTGCTACTGGTTCCTCCAGAACGTTGCCCCTCCGTTTCAGCTGGCTCAGCTGCCTGGGCCGCCTCGGCGCTCGGCTCTGCGGGATCCTTAGTGGTTAGGCCCCTGCCCAAATGGACCCCACCGCTCCGACAGACCTTCCCGAGCTTTCGGGTCGAGGCCATTCTGCCATCCGAGGACGACCCCCGGCCATCCCTCGGTTTGGGGCGCTTCTTGAGGAACTCCGTCCTCTTCGAAGCGCCCACCGCCGCATGCTCCAGGCCCTTAATAGAGCCCTTCGCGCTCGATGCAGAGTCGGACTCCGACCCCGCATCACTCTCCTCCTCTACTTGGTTGGTGTTTTCGTTTTTAAAATTTTCCATGTTAGTTCCCACGAGTATTTATATTTTTATCGTCTCAAAAATAGTGGTTCGCACTCGAGACTAATTTAGCTACCCATTAGTTAAGCTACCAACCTCCCTCACGGTGCGCCGCCGCTTAGAGGTTTGGGGTATTTTTTTATAGATGATTTCTTCCTCGCGGCCCGGGCGGTTAAGCCAAGGCCCTCGACCCCCGTCAAAAGTCAGAGACATGACCGTGACAATCTTCGGGGCTACGAGATTAATGGTGGCAGAAGGAGAGCACTCCTTGCCTGCCCGGTGGCAGGGTGAGTGCACACCGAGCCCGCTCTTACTCCGCCGCTGTGCGTCTCTGCATGAGCGCAGAGATACACGCGTTGGAGCGTCCCGCCGACAGGATATTGGCATACGGGCAACGACACCCATTAGGTACACAGTACCCAATGGGGGATATTGCCCGCATCCCAGGGTGCACCGTCCCGGAGACTGGCCTTTCCCCCAGACGTATCCAAGGGAAACTCCAGCCCACGGTCACACGGGGAGGTTTCCTGTCCAAGCACCCCGCGAGTGGCACGGTGGAGTGACCGTCGACAGGGGGAAGGCAAATAACAACGTTTCGTCGACCTAGACCATGAAAAATATGGCATTTGAATTTATTACGAGACCGTCATGGAATTATAAAGAAATACGATGATGAATAAAACAAAAAAGTAAAATTTCGACTTCTACTAGCCCTGAGAATATAAAAGCCTTCATTGATTATAAATAAAATATATATTTTAACGTTAAGCTTTAGTTAGTTAAAGCCTATCCTATGTGCGTTTAATTTAATTGTCAATAGTAGCTTATCATTAATTTGAACACATTCTCCATAATCTTGTACGCCTCCAATAAATTCTGGTAAACGTCAAACATTGCATTCCATTAAGAATCAATGTTCGGATATGTTTCTACTATTCCTGATACTGGAACTTCTAGAATCCACGTTCTCAGCGTTTGTTTTAGTAATTTCATGAGTTGCAAAGCATACACAACATTCATATCAAAAGATATGGTAGTTATGATGAAAGATGTAAAGAAAATGTATAAGGAAATGACTAAAATTCAGTTATATATTATCAAACTTCTAAGGTTTACGCGATTAATCTTGAGGACTCTGTGGGCACACTGAATCTTTAAGACCAACAAAATATTATTTTTACTCTGGATGATATTAATGTAACTGTTCAGCATGTAGTTCGCTGAGTGGAAGAAGGTATCACAAACGTTGGTCAAATAAAGGAAATACGATATACTCGTCCAGACAACAGAAAATGAACCAATTAATAATATAGACACATTGACTACTCGCAATATTAGCATGCATATTACTCCTAACAAGTTGTACAGACAACTATTAGGAGAGAAACGGTTATTAAAAGGGGCTTGCATTAGATTTAATGGTCTCAATACTGATTGTAAATCCTGTTCAATTACATTGTTTGGTAAAACTTCATTACTTAGACTGGTTGATATTTTCGTGATAGTAGCCGCATTTCTTTTCAATTTTAATTTATTTTTAAAAGACAAAAATATGTTATTAAAAGTAGGTAAATATACAATTCTGTATTTATGATACCGAATGAACAGCTTAATTAACGAAATGGGATTCAACAAGAGGTATAGATACTTTAATTATAGATGTGTAAGTAGTGTGTATGACAAGATCGGGACCCATTTAATGTTTACCCTACTGCGCCAGAAGGAAGGTTATGTTTTTCGAGTGTATGTATTTATATTTCCTTGTAACGCTCTGTAGCCTAAACGGCTTGATCGATTTCAGGTTGAGAGGTGCAGTTAGATTCCTCTTAATTGTGAGAGTGACACTTGGTATATCAAAATTGAAACACACACTACTGTATTTAAGGTAATTACTTAAGATTTAAAATTGCAATGGGGTGCTCACATTAGAGCTCTTTCAAGTAGATTAAGCTCAGCTGGTTACGCAGTAAGAAAAATAAGGCAGTTGACTGATGTAGCCTAGCTATAGGCTAGTTTACTTTACTTACTTTCACAGTATTATGTCCGCGTTCTGTTGTGGGGATCGGTAGCTGACGTAGATTCAATTTTCATTTTACAAAAGAGGGCAATCCGCGCAATCTATAAAATGGGGCCTCGCGAGTCTCTTAGAAACAAATTCAGCGAAATTGATAAAATAACTCTGCCTTTTATTTATATCCTAGAAAATATCTTGTATGTTCGCAAAAACTTAGGCCTTTTCAAAAAATGATGCGATTTCCCTAATCTGAATACACGTAGTAAAGATGATGAGAAGATGAAATTGTGATTCCAAAATTGAGATTAACTAAAACTAGCAAGTCATTTCTAATAAACAGTATCCGCTTCTATAACAAGTTGCCAAAGTCGGTTACAGAAATTAGCGATGGAAAGTTTAAAACTCACATCCAACGTGTCCTTATCAAAAAAGCATATTATAAGATAAAAGACTACGTTGAAGACAGGGAAGATTGGCATTAATTCCTTCTGCACATGTGGCTTCCCTGGTACCTCATTAACACCATAACTATGTGAAAGTCTATTAACTGCTCCGGAATTACAATGTTCGTTTTTATTCTTTATATTTTTACAATGCTGACACATGTTCTCGTAATTTTTTGAGATTATACATCAATTTTAATATCGAATATTTTTTACTGATTGTCATGGCAATCATGTCACTTTGAATAGGTTCATTGTATTTATGTAGATTATTTTACATATTGTGAATGAGAGAACGTTGTAGGCCTTACAAACTGTAGATTTGTAGACGATTCTCTATTCTGTATTTTCATTCCTCTAAGTACCTGGTACTTATTGACAGGCCTGCACTGTCCTTCCATACCTATTATCACTGTAATTTGAAAACATTGTTAAAGCCAATGAGTTTTAAAAGAATAACCGTGGAGTTTCTTGCCGGCTATTCTCCATAGGAAGCGACAATTTGGAACCATGCACCTAGCTTCTGGCGTTTCATAAGTGCCCATGCAGGTTTTGAAAAAAAAAAAAATGGCTGATTTTTGTCGCCATTTAGTGTCTTCTATTTTTTTTTTCTCAAACCCTATTTAGTGGGGTATAAAAATAAAGGATTTCATAAATAGGTCTCATTAATGCCAAAATTAATTATATTTATTAAGAACAGAAAAAAAAAATACAAAATCAAAAAACCCGACTGCCTTAAAGTGAAATTTTATTACAAAAGATTGAAGATACTGTTTCTAAAAGGATGATTATTAGACTGAATACTATAAGCAATCTCATGCAGTCGGAGGCAATAAGGGTCTTTATTGTTAATTATATGATGATGCCTCCGACTGCATGAGATTGCTTCCAGTATTCAGTCTAACAGTCATCCTTTAGGGTTAGTTTTGCTCTCTCTGGATTGCTGTAACACTAAATGTAGCAATAACTGGGGAGTGGTCAGATAGTTTATCGAAGGACGTCTCCACCCTACAGTTGATATCTGACAGTCCCTTGACAATAAACAAGTCCAGAAGGTCTGGTGTTCTGTTGGTATCAGTTGGCCAGTAATTTGGTTCGCATTAAGTTCGTTTGTATTAAGGTTCGTTGGTGGATGCAGTCGACAGCAAGGTTTGCCTGTGGGTTTCAACCCACTTTTTAAGCTCACGTCCTCTGGTTGTGATGAGTCTAGACCCCCAGCAGGTATGTTTACAATTCCAGTCTCCGCCACTGATATACCTGTGGCCCAACGAATTGAAATATATATCAAACAATCATTCTTGACCTTCTGGTTTGGTGGACAATATACCGCACTTACGTTGAGGGGACCCACTTTCTCATCTATGGTGATTGTAGTGGCTTGTAGCCACTCACACGTTCATTGAAGTCGCTATGTAGGTGGTGTTTTATGTTATTTTTATAATAACAGCAGCTCCGCCATGAAAGGCGTTGTCAGGGTGGTTGGTGCAATATACACAATAGTCATTCATCTTAAATAGTTTGCGATCATTGATATGCGTTTCAGATATTAAGGCAATGTCCACTTTATTTGTTTTTAAGAGCACCTCTAGTTCTGTTTTGTCAAGCGCTAGGCCGTTTATGTTCCAGACGGCTATACGTAGTGAGGTCAATGTTGTTGTTTACTAATGAGGGTCATGATTAAATATGGATTACAAAAACGCAAACTGAAGCAACACAATAGTGTAGTTAGCCAGAAGACTCATCAGACTTAATTGTGATGCAGCATCTATGTATAGCATTCCACACACACGTATCTTGCTGAATGATGCTCGATGTAAACGCAATATGTTTTTGCAGAGTCTTTTCTTGTTTTCTGTAAAACATTTTAACGTTATTTATTTTGGCTGAATGGCCTACTTTGATTTTGAATAACTTAGAAACAAGATGATCTAACTTCGTTAGTTCCAGAAATAGTAATTATTCTCACTCATCGTCTCCTACCAATCCATTGGGCCCCTAGTCAAGATGTTTTCTTCTTTTATATTACTCTATTATACAATCTCAGTAATTTGATAAATTCATTTAATAATATCATAATTAAATAATTAATCAGAACAAATAAAATTACCTGAACTATTCGACATCATAACAAGTCCGCATGAATCTTGAACTGTTTGAATAGCTAAATAGAATTTCTCATACTGCTTGCTCAGCATTGTAAGATAAGTCAAACTCTTTAACACCCAAAAAAATGAAGACAGCGCCCCGAAACTTGAAATATGCTTGAAAATAGAATATTAAAATATAACTGCATCGTTTGAATGTCTGGCTTATCTATATCAAAACAGCACGTATTACCCTCAAAAAATTTAATACTATGCTTTTATTTAAAATAAGACATTGCTTTTTCTTGGCTCAACCTCTGTACATGGGAATCAAATTTACCTGGCGAAATGTGTGTAGTACACACCTCTGTATTCGGGAATAAATTGCGTGGTGAAACTCGTTGTGAGTTTTTATTAAGATTTCATCAACTTCGAATACAAAAATTTTACGTAGATATTGAAGTAATACTTACTGAGTCACTAACCTTCGCCATATTTTCAAAAATTACAATCGTCACCTGGACGTAAACAAGAGTGTGACTGAAGACTTCTAAAATGTAATAAAGTATCTGAAAATGTTTTTTAGATAATTTCAAAAGCGACAACCATAACCTAACTATAAGACCTACTGTATGTATCACCAAAAATCACACCAATAAATACTTTGACTTCGACTTTAACATTTTTATGAACGTTACTTAAAGTTGAAACTACTTAATATGATCGTTCCCGTATTTATTTTATGGATATAAAGCAATGTACTCACCCCCCCCGAGTGGGTTCCCGCATTGTCGTTGCGGGGGGGCTTAGTAACCGTGGTCTCCCATCCACGGTGAAGCCAAGAGGAACCCAACGGTTGGGCCGCTCGTCAGGGCTTTTGCCTTCAAGCCATTGACGTAGCGGCCAAAAAGTAGGTTGCGGTGAGGTGCACCGCAACTGAGGTGGGCCGCGATGTCGAATGGGAGGCATCGCGGCTGAGGGTTACAGGCTGCGGTAGAGGAGGAGTGCCGGTGCTTCTGAGCAGCGCTCTTCCCTTCCGTGGCCTGGACGGGGCCGCCACCGTTTGATGGCGGACGCGGTGGGGCCGCAGGGGAAGAGGAGTGTCGGTATAGCGTCAGCCGCTCTCCCTATCCTCTGCGGCCGAAAAGTGGTAGACGGGACGGCGCGTTGTGTTCCTCACGCGCGCCGTCAAAGATGTCAGCAACCACAGGTGGGGTCCGCAAGGGCCGATGCCTGCCAGGGGTGCGGGTTTGTTCGAAAGAGATACCACGGCCCCTGGCATACGGGCTACTGAGGGAACACGGGTGGGTTTTAGTCAGTAAAAGTCTGACATGCCCTCCTGCTCTACCCAGCAGGAGAAGTCATTTGATGATTTCCCACCCAAAAAAAAAAAAAAAAAAAAAGCAATGTACTCACGACTTGCTGAAAACAATCTTTTTGGATTTTATAACACTCTATCACATCAACGTAAGCTTGAAACATTTGTTCACAATAATTTTCTTCGTTCAAGTTTTCTTGTTCGTCGTGATTTAAAAGTTGAAAACTCCAGAGGACAACTTTGTTTTCCAATAATTTAATTATACGGATGGCATATAGCAGATTAAAATCAAAAGTGACCGTGTAGAAGCAAACGTATACTAACGGGAAAGATAACGACATCGAAATGCACAAACCAGTAATCAAAATGATATAAACACCCATAGTAACGATTACAGTAATCCAATTCCAAATGATGAAATTGCTAAAACTAGTTTCATTATTAAGAAGTCTGTGTATTTTTTGAAACGTAAGGACAAACTTAACAGATTTTTTGGATTGAATGATACCAACCACAAAATTCATAGTGAATCCCAAACAATAGTAGATAGTGTCGTGATATGAGGAGAAATATTCGAAAACAGTAGACCTTTGCTCCATTTGGTGATAATACAACAAATAGGTGCGAAATATGAATGAAAATATATATAGAAGAGTTACAATCATTGAAAAAAAGCAGGACACAAGACCATTTGGGGTTATTATATTGTTTTTAATGTGATATTTGGGACAGAAACTAAAATATTGCATCAGATTCAAAGGTAAAAGCATTGATTGCACGTCTTTGTCCACCATGTTATTTGAAATTCTTGCAAGATGTAATTGTCTGATATTTGTTTTTTTTTTCATATTCAAGTAGGTTTCGTTCAGCCGCTCCCGGATATAACGTAAGCTTAAGTCGTTGGTAAAACTATTAACTTATGCATTAATAACCGATTACAAGTTCATTACTATAATGTAGATGTAATCATTTATATAATCGATTAATAGGTAATATTTCCACCTTGCTTTTACCAGAGGTTTCATTGATGGAAGTTGGAAAATATCCCTCGGAAAAGTACTATTGGGTTAAAGGTTCCTTTGTCCTAACCTCACGTCTATTCATGTGAAAAATTTCATGCGAACCCGTTCGACCTTTAAACTCAAACTCAAAGCATTTATTTCAAACCAGCTTAGCTCGAAAATAGTTCTAATAGGAATTTAATTGTTTTTTACGTTATTAATTTTGTTTTAAAATATTATGTTAAAATGTAAGCGCATTCTAGCTGACACAACTATGTTAGGTGTGTTCCTACCGAGTTATGACAACTTGGTACTTCGAAGGCATAAAGCGTTTTCTAGCTGATACAGCTACCTACTATGTTAGGTAGGTGTGCTCCTACCGAGTTATGACAACCTAGTACTACGACTGTATAAAGCGTTTTATAGCTTTTTTTTTTTTTTTTTGGGTGGGAAATCATCAAATAACTTCTCCGGAGCTCTGGGTGGAGCAGGAGGGCGTGTCAGACTTTTACTGACTAAAACCCACCCGTGTTCCTTCAGTAGCCCTAAGCCAGGGGCTGTGGTGTCTCTTTCGAACAAACCCGCACCCCTGGCAGGCATCGACCCTTGCGGGTCCCATCACTTTTTGTGCTGACATCTCTTTGAGGCGCGCGTGGAACACAACGCGCCGTCGACTTGGGCTTGGTCCTTACCGGACAGCGAGCTACCCATTACTTGCCGTCCGCAAGCCCATGCCTACGGTGGCCGGAAATCGGCCTGGGATTCCCGACGCCCAGGGCGTCTCCGTATCCTGCGGCGGCTGGGGTCGCGAGGGCGCATATGCTGCCTCTCCCTCACGTGCGCCGCCTCCCTCTTCGCGAGCATAACTGCTTCGCTGAAGGAGGTGACGGCTCCCCATGCCCTCTCGCTCCGTACCATGGCCTGGACCAGGGCCGGACACGAGAGATCGCCGCCGCCGATCGCCTCCACGAGGACACGGCTGTTGCGGTTGGTAGTTTTTTTTAATTTTATTTAAGTCTTAGTAATAAGTAATACAAGTATTAAGTAATACAAGTGTTTACTCCTGTGTTATCTTTTTTTTTTTGGGTGGGATATCATCAAATGACTTCTCCCGCTCTGGGTGGAGCAGGAGAGAGTGTCACACTTTTACTAGCTAAAACTCACCCGTGTTCCCTCAGTTGCCCGTGTGCTAGGGGCGACGGTATCTCTCGGTCACCCCACGACAGGTTAGCACAGTGGCCCCGCAGCCTACCATTTACTGGCCGCAGGGGAGAGCGGCCAACGCTATACCGATACTCCTCTTCCCCTGCGGCCCCACCGCGTCCGCCATCAAAAGGTGGCGGCCCCGTCCAGGCCACGCAAGGGAAGAGCGCTCAAAAGTACCGGCACTCCTCCTCCGCCGTAGCAGCTGGGAGACCACGGCAACTGAGCCCCCCTGCAACGAGAATGCGGGAACCCACTCTTTTCAATTGCTTAGGCGCAAATCACATGGCAATTTCGTGTCGTTAGCCCACAAGATGTAGAATTTACATCATTGGTACTATCAACTGATTGCTTGTTTGTTACATCAACTGATGAAACAAACAAGCAATCAGTTGATAGTACCAATGATGTTGCAACTGCAACAACATCAAAAGACGAGAACGAGGTAAGGAATATCACTAGTTATACAACTAGTACTGGTAGACATACGTCTAACACAAATTGTCAGGTTGCATTAGCAACGGCCTTAATAAAAGTAAAAACTAACACAGGGTCTTATATAACACTGAGGTCTCTAGTAGACCAGGGATCACAGGCTTCCTTTATAACGGAGTCTGCAGTCCAATTACTTGGGCTTATAAGAATGAAATGCAACTGTGTTATATCAGGAGTGCGGGGTGAAGACAACGCTTCACTCAATTGTAAACATGTGGCTTATGTTAAACTACAATCTCTCAAGGATCCTAACTGTACTGTAAAAGTCAAAACGTACGTTCTTCGGAAATCAACTTCATAACTACCTGAAAGAAAAAATGTCGTTCAGATGTGGCCCAATTTACCAGTTATGAAGTTAGCAGATCCGAAGTTTAACATACCAAACAAAGTCGACTTATTGCTTGGTGCAGAAGTCTATTGTCAAATTTTGGATAACAAAAGCACCATACCAACCGCATGACTTAGAATTAAATTGTTTTATTCCCCCTAAAATTGTATAAATTATTGAAATCATGACTCTAATGGAACACAAGAGGAAAGTCTTTGGTGAAAAACAATACCTAGTAGAGGAAGAACAGAAAAACAACGGATAAATGGGCAGAAAAGAGTGAACTACTGAGATTAAGGCTGGCAGAAATATATGAAAGTTAAATATACCAATTAAAAATGTCATTTTATATAACACTAGCTGACCCGTGCCTACTTCATTGGGCGGTAAACATTTTTATATCACTCAATGGATTACGACACGATCGCGGTTCAAATCAAATCAAATCGTTTATGCAATCCATAATGTACACTTACAGGTGGTTGGGCACGCCACAATTGCGGCGGTAAGTCCCCTCTTTGAGGAGTGGTTCGAGAGGCGGCATGGCGTCCTCACCTTCCGCCTGACGCAGGTCCTCACCGGACACGGTTGTTTCGGGAGGTTCCTGTTTCGGATAGGGCGGGAGGAAACGCCCGGGTGTTTCCACTGCGAAGATCGCCCTGAGGACACGGTGGAGCACACGGTGGCGGTCTGCCCTGCTTGGGCGGAGCACCGCCGTGTCCTCGTGGAGGCGATCGACGGCGGCGATCTCTCGCGTCCGGCCCTGGTCCAGGCCATGGTACGGAGCGAGAGGGCATGGGGAGCCGTCACCTCCTTCAGCGAAGCAGTGATGCTCGCGAAGAGGGAGGCGGCGCACGTGAGGGAGAGGCAGCATATGCGCCCTCGCGACCCCAGCCGCCGCAGGATACGGAGACGCCCTGGGCGTCGGGAATCCCAGGCCGATTTCCGGCCACCGTAGGCATGGGCTTGCGGACGGCGAGTAATGGGTAGCTCGCTGTCCGGTAAGGACCAAGCCCAAGTCGACGGCGCGTTGTGTTCCACGCGCGCCTCAAAGAGATGTCAGCACAAAAAGTGATGGGACTCGCAAGGGTCGATGCCTGCCAGGGGTGCGGGTTTGTTCGAAAGAGACACCACAGCCCCTGGCTTAAGGGCTACTGAAGGAACACGGGTGGGTTTTAGTCAGTAAAAGTCTGACACGCCCTCCTGCTCCACCCAGAGCGGGAGAAGTTATTTGATGATTTCCCAACCAAAAAAAAAAAAAAAAAAAATACACTTACAGGTGGTAAAGAAAAAAAAAATAGAAACAATTATGGACCCTGTCGGGCACAGTAAATTTTTAAATCTTCTATATATTTATATCTATATACAGGGTGTGTCGTAAATAATGGATAACCCTGAAACTGTCGATTGGCTAGATTATCATCTATCATTTACCCCACTTATATCGCCATATGCCCATGGATGATCAAATTATTGATATTTTTGTTAATTTAAATAAAAATCCTACTTACTCTTACAAAATCAGCTGCCATTTCTACAATTGGTGATTTTTCTCGTTTTTTTTTTCATGTCACCCCTGAATATTTGTATTATCAGATCAGTGTCAATTTTTTTTTATTACATTCTAAGATACCATTGCAAAAAAAAAATCTAAGGAATTATGCAATTTTGGGTCCCTGTATCGAAAAAAAATTTATGGCGATATAAGTGTGTTATATGGTAAATGATAGATAATAATCTGGCCGATCGACAGTTTCAGGGTTATCCATTATTTACGCTATACCCTGTATACAAAAGGAGAAAATGACTGACTGACAAATCAACGCACAGCCGAAACTACTAAGACTAGGAACGTGAAATTTTGCACACGGCTTCAAAATCAATCAAAAATCAAAATCAAAAGTCATTTATTCAAATTAGGCTGAGAATCAGCACTTTTCGAACGTCAAAATACATAAGACAGTCCCCCAAAAACGCCCACCCTTCGACACTTCCTAGTGCTTTAGCTGGGAAGAAGAAGTGGCGCAACAAACTCCCCAGCAGCACAGCTGTCTGTTTAGTCGGATGGACTTGATTCTATACATACATAGGCAAAGTAATAAACAATAACGCATATTACCAAAAATAAAAGTTTCCTGGTATAAAGGGCTCTATATGTCAATAACTAATGACTTATTAAATTAGATGATAAAAAACACTTGGTCAATAAAATTAAAAAAAAAAAAAGTATTTAACTAAATAAATATATGAACCCATATAACCTGTCACTAGGTACGCTAATTCTGGAGAAAGAACATAAACATTGTCTTGTGTTAATCACAGCGACCAACTATTCTTGTCATTTAAATAGTCGTTAATGGAATAGTAAGCCTTTAAACAAAGGATGGATTTTACTTGAACTTTAAACGCATCAAAAGGCAAATCTAGCAAAGAAGTGGGAAGCTTGTTATAAAAAGTTATACCAAGCCCAACAAATGAGTTATGAACCTTATGAAGCCGGTGAAAGGGAGCACGTAGTTTGTCCTTGTTTCTAGTGTTAACGGTATGAATATCACTGTTTTTAGTGTACAAGTGTATATGTTGCCTAATAAATAAGATGTTAGCTAATATGAATTGTGATGCCACTGTGAGAATACCAATATCTTTAAAAAAGTCCCTCAAGGAAAATCTGCCACCTAACTGGTAAATTGCACGAACAGCACGTTTTTGAAGGACAAAAATATTTTGAATATCAGCGGCTTTGCCCCACAGCAGAATACCGTAGGACATAACGCTGTGAAAATAACTAAAGTATACTAATCGAGCTGTATCGACGTCAGTATATTGTCTTACTTTTCTGACGGCGTAGGCGGCTGAACTGAGCCTCCCTGCTAGTGTTGATATGTGTGATCCCCACTGAAGTTTGGCATCTACTGTTATGCCCAGAAATACTGCCGTGTCTACGGTTTCAAGCACCTCTTTATCTAAGACGATATTGGGACCTAGATTTCTAACATTCGGTAAGGCGAACTTTACACATTTCGTTTTTTTGGCATTGAGAACAAGGTTATTTGCCGTAAACCAATCCGTAACCATTGAGAGTGCACTGTTTACGTCGTCAAAGTCTTGTCTATTCCTATCTACTTTAAAAATAAGAGAAGTATCATCTGCAAACAGTACAACATCACAAATACCCTTTAAATAGAACGGTAAGTCATTAATATATACTAAAAACAAGAATGGGCCGAGTATTGAGCCTTGAGGCACACCTAACTGAACTGGCAGCCCGGAAGATTTTTTACCATTAATTTCTACACATTGAACCCTATTTTGCAAATAAGAATTTATTACGTTTAGAGCATCGTTATGGACACCGTAATAACGAAGTTTACACAAAAGCGTCTCATGGTGCACGCAATCAAAGGCTTTTGAGAGATCACAAAAAACTCCAATAGCATTTTGCGAGTTCTCCCATGCGTTAAATATGTGTTTCAACAGAGCAACACCCGCATCAGTAGTCGAACGACCTTTTGTAAAGCCATATTGCTCATTATGAAGGAGGCTATTTAAATTAAAATGTTTTAGCAACTGCTTGAGTATTAACTTTTCAAATATTTTGCTAAATGCAGGTAAGATAGAAATAGGCCTGAAATTACGAATGTCATTTTTATTACCTGATTTAAATAATGGTATTACTTTACTACTCTTCATGAGGTCAGGAAAAGTTCCTGAATCAACACATTTATTAAAAGTGACAGCTAGATAGGGGGCTACAATTTCTATAATATTACTTAAAAGTTTAATGGAAATGCCCCAGAAATCACCAGTGTTTTTAGACTTCAGTGTGTTAAAAACATTAACTACGTCACGAGGCGTTACATGTTCGAAACTGAATAGGTCACTACATTTAGGCACACTACTATGCAAAAGGTATTCTGCTTTAGACGGGGATGAATCTAAGGAGCGAGTCGTAGTTACAGGTATGTTGGCAAAAAACTCATTAAATGCCTCCGCTACTTCAGCTTCTGTAATAATTAATTTGTCGTCGACCAAAATCTCAAGTTGATTGTCTTGTTTAACAGACTTGCCCGTTTCATTATTAATTATTTTCCAAGTGGTTTTAACTTTATTGTTAGAATTTTTAATTGTGTCACTTAAAAATTTCGATTTTGCAAAAGCACTAATCTTTTTAAATAATTTTGAATAGTTTTTGACATACTCTAGGAAAGGAGTATCAAACCTGTATTTTTTCAATCCATATAATTCGTATAGTCTCGCTCTACTTTTGTAAATACCCGGAGTAGCCCATTGATTAAAGCCAGCGGAGGAGCCATTAATGTTAATGGTTTTGGTCTTGAAAGCAGATTGATACTCTTTTTGCACAACATCAAAAAGGGCTTCATAAATTTCATTCGGATTCTCGTGTTGTGCTATGGATGGTGTAATTCTATGAGCTATATTATTTTTAAACCTTTTGCAACGACTAGCTGTATAAGGCCTACATTCAAGTGTACGTGGTCGCTTTTTATGTAATGGCATGGGGAAGCTAGCTAATAAACCACAGTGGTCGGACGTTAAGTCAGTTAGTACTAATTTATTTTTGGCATCACAATCAGTAAACATCTGCCGTCCACTAACTAAAAGGCAGCTAAGTGCAAAAAGTAGTTTTCGAGAAAACGCAAAATTAAGTGGGAATTGATGTCTCTTGAAAAGTATGCTACCTAGGAACAAGGTTGCAAGTTATATACGTAGGCACAGTCTTTTTGCACAATATGTGATTTAGTTCATTCATTTATATTAATCACATTTTATTTAAATTCATTTTCTAACTTTTAGCTAAGCAATTTTTTTCATTTTTACTTAATATACTGCACTATAAGGCCGCTAACCATACCTTAACTGCTTTATAGTAAAGCAATTTCTTGTAGCCGCCACGTCTTGTACTTATAGTAAAACTTATCAAAATATACTTAGTTATAAAGCAGTTAAAGGATTTTAACAGACTTATAGCCTAGTAACTAACACTTGGAAGACTAACTTCACTTACTTAGAAAGCAGTTATGGGATTTTAAACGCTTTTAAGCTCGGTATTGTAAAACATATTTTTATACTGGTTCTCCTATTGCTCAACTACAAGGCAGTTAAAGACATCTCGCTCGCAATTAACTGCCTTTTAAATAAGCACTTGCGGGTAAAAAGTGGAAAAGTTAAAAACTATTTTATGAAAATCAGAACTTTATTTAATAATAAAAAATAAAAGACAATCAGTACGTCTAATTAAATTGTGTAGGAACTTAACAAATAGCTTTTTATTTAATTAACCAATATAAAATAAAAAAAAACAAGTTTAATCAAACTTTTACAAATCTTATTCAGTAATGAGATCACAATTACATCTTTAATAATAATCAGTATTCGCGAAACCATAGGAAAAATTATATTATAATTATTTTATAAAAATACCCAAAACATGTAAGTATCGTTTTCGAAAGCTTTATGGCACATGACACTTGGTTTCAAATTCTTATGCACTTATGAAATAAACATAACACAACCAGAGATCAATAATTGCAAAGTTGAAATAATATAATTGTGCGTAACACATAACGTCATACATAATCAATTAAATATTGGACTTTATATAAAAAAATATAAATTCGGCCATTTTTTATGCTTAAATATTAATTTAAAACTTTAACAAAATGAGTAAATCAGATTAGGTAAATAAGCAATTATACCTAGTAACACTCGTGTAGTATTATCAAAATTAAGTAATAAAGTAAACAAAAATATTTAATAAAATATAAAAAATAACATTATTCTAAAGGCACTTTTTCAGTCTTTATGTCTACTACATATCCTAGTTTATAAAGTTACGTTCCTTTTGTTTTTCATCTGGTTCAATTCAGATTTATTATTTCCTTCAATGATCGGTAAATTTTGCCAAAATAACATCTTATGTTTAGGTATAATTGGCGATAACTTTGTTAAAAGATTAATCTTTCTCTCCTCATCTATTCCTTTCGGTTGCGTACGAAATGTTAAAACAAAATGCGGGTTCTTCAAGTATTTATCGTTTAAAAATTTAAGAGACACATATTCCTCATCAAAAGCTTCCTTATAATGGAGATCAAAACTTCCTCGTTTAAAACACACTTGAGTCATATTTTTAAGATACGCTCTGGGACTTGAATTATGTATGCGTCGATCTGATACGTTACCTACGTAGTTTACAAAATCTTGAGGCTGCATGGATTTAACCAGAACTTTACCATTATTTGCTGAGGCCACTGCATTTTCAAAGTCTGTGAAATCATATATGGTCTTTTTCCGCTTCATCGATAATTCGACTTGATGGTGAAATTGATCACAGCTCATAAATGTGTGACCCGGTTCGAAATAAAATAGAGTGATAGTTTTTGTGACTATTAAGTCACTATTGATGAGGTCGATTAGCATAGAAAACAATAACCAGTTTTTATTTTGAGATGTACAATTATCAAGCCACAAATTGATTGATTGGATATCTCGAAATTTAAGTAAAAAGCTGTAATAAGCACTCATGATATCATCCTGTTTACGGCCTGCTATACCATCATGCCATATGGCGGCTAAAGGTTTCACATCCCTTGTGATTTTTCCTACTGGTGCGAATGTCTGGTTATATACTGTAAGTCTAGGACAAAAAATTATGGATTTAAACGTATCTATCTAGTCGTGGTAACATAATTACTTTTTCTAAGTCGCTACTAAAATATATCTGTTGAGTATTCTGTTCCAAAGTTTTGTGTAAATCATATAATTCTCTTGCTTTTTTATACTTGTCATGGTGTTTTGCCCATGTCGAACATGCATTACAATCAGGTATAGCTTGCGTGCGAACATTATGGTTTGTATCAAGACTATGCAATCTGTAAGATTCGCATATTTCGCATTCCTCATTTCCTAGTCGAGCGAACGATATGTTTAGACTCTTTAGATGTGATCGGTATAGCTCATAGCCCACTTTGTATTCTGGATATTTCGAACAAAAGTCAGAATACATAAACGTAATATTAATTTCACTGGGCAAATAACGACGATGAGGAGCGTGTTCACGACGATAGTGCGGTGCAGCTGGATTGAAAGATTCAATATGTTCCGTAATAATATCTCTATTAAGAGCTGGAGTCTTGACGTGCATGCCCCGTTTGTCAATATCTTTGT
Source organism: Polymixis flavicincta (assembly GCA_949987655.1). Classification (NCBI taxonomy): domain Eukaryota; kingdom Metazoa; phylum Arthropoda; class Insecta; order Lepidoptera; family Noctuidae; genus Polymixis; species Polymixis flavicincta. Next base: position 21,019,415 of record OX465188.1, on the reverse strand, counting down.
CGGGATTAAGAGAATTATGCAATATTTTGTCATTTTTTTTGCAGTAACCTAAAGTAGTTAAGAAAAAGACTTTGCATACCTTCATTAAAACTCCATCACTCTTTTGTAAAGTAAAAGCTCTTTTTGCATTTCTCTTAGGCTCCTGAACATATTTTCTCTTAGGAACTGCTACCGTATAATTACTTCTTATAAATAATCTTCTTTCAGAATGTGTCATCATCCAATACTTGTTATTAATATCCAAACGTTCCTCGGGAGTAAATATAGTTGAACAACATTTTGTACACTTCATATCACAGCCTGTTTTTACATTGTACTTTCTTCTGCGTTCCTTTTCCTTCTCAACTAATCTATCTTTCAAGGTGGTATCATATTTATTTCTCTTTGTGGAAGATGGTGGTGCTAAATTTACTAAATCTGTAGAAATAGAGCAATCAAAAATAGATAAAGATGTAAGTCTTTTCTTAGGTAACCGATGTCCAATAATCTCTTCTGTTCTTGTAAATTCTTGAGTATGTCGTCGCGTTATTATTTTTTTGGGAAACGTTTTAGTTATTGATGTTTTCCTTTTCAATATTGCTTTACTTTTAGGGTTTGAAACTGTATTTTGTCTTTGCATGTCATAACCATATTCAGTATCATCACTAAAAACTTCTTCACATGGTTGGTAGTCCTTATCCTTAACAGAGTCATCACTGTCATAATCTAATATTTCTGGTATAATGCAGTGAGAAGAAGATGGCATCGGGGAAGGAGGGGGCATCGATTCGTGGCAGTATATGGAATGTGTTTCACGCTGTTGAGTTAATGTTTCTATTGTAAGCTTCAGAGTTTCCTCTGGTTGGCTATAATTATATGTGATTTGTGTTTCATTGAATTTTTGAAACACTTGTGATGTCATCGAGTAAGATTCTTGGTAGAGAAGATTAACTAAATCGTTATTGTTCATGCGGGGGTACTTTGATTCTTTTTGGCTAATATTAGAGCAAGTGGAAATGCGTATAGATTGCATGCTGTTAGTGTCAAGGCGTTGTGCAGTTGGAAATTCCTGGTCCACCAACACACTATTCATCATAGTTTGGATCCTTGATGATACACAGGAACGTCTAAAATACAATGAAATATAATCAGTGAACTAATGAACCAATTATACGATACATCTCTTTCGCACTAGTAGGTATAAAACAATCAGCAATCGAAACAGATACCTACAACAACAATTACGATGAACTTAGAAACAGTAGGTACTTTAAAACCCTCTTGCAATAGGTAGGTACATAATGAAAACTAGCACCACGCGTTTTACCTGTGCAGGTATTGCGGAATACAGAAAAATATATGGTAACAAAAACAGGCATTTAGTTAGATAAATTAAAAACCATTCATTCGGTTTTGCTTAAAAGATTTACAAACATACTTTCGTATTTATAATAATAATACAAATAGCTACTTATTACCATAAATGAAATAATAATGTCAGCTTACCTTTGCATATTTTGCGCCATTCTCGTAATTGTGGCGCCAAAAATCAAGAGACGCGCCGCACGTCCGTCCGCTAACGAGCACCCGAAGTGAAAAGGAAGGAATTATAGCCTGAGCTGGTCAAACGCAAACGCAAATCACGAGCGTTTAACTGCTTTTTAGTCTAGTAATGTCGTTTAGCTGCTCTCTAGCGATTGATATTTAGCTAATACTAATTTCAATACATAACTTAAAAGCCGCTATTGGCGTATAACTGCTTTCTAGTGTAGTTTTTCTTGATAACTGCTTTATAGTTAAGGCACGATGTTCAGATGGTTATTTGTGACACAATACATGAAGGTAGTTAAAGACGCTTAGCTGCTATTTAGTCAAGCATGACTAGATAACGTACTTTTAGTTAAGTAAATGTAGAAAAAAATGATACATCAATTTGCCGTTAAAGTATGTTAACGTCTTTCTAGAGAAGTATTGTGGCTTAGCCGCTTTTTAATTAAGGGAGTAACGAAATTTATGTGGTTTAACTGCTCAGCAATGTTCTGTATCTCTAAAACTATAAATCATAGAAAAATGATTCTTACACCAAAAGATAGAGCATCGAAAGTTGTATAAGACTACATTACAAAGTGAAAAACGACCAACTGTGGCTTAACGGCCTTTTAGTTAGTGGACGGCAGACATATTATCAAGACATGTTGACGAAGATGCCGTGATCCTAGTAGGTTCAAAAAACAAGTTAATTAAATTAAAAGACCTAAACAGATTGAGAAGTCTAATACTTAATGGAGTAACATCTAAAATATTAATATTAAAATCTCCACATAAAATTATACTTTTATTACTTGATTTTAACTTATTGAGTAAATCCTCCATTACCGATTCAAAACGAATGAAATCCCCAGAGGGGGGTCGATAAACGCAAATTATAACATATCGCTCGAGTTCAACACAAGACAACTCAATAGTGCGCTCAATAGAAAGGTTAGCTAAATCTAAACGTTGTTTACATTTTAACTTGTTTGAAACAAGAACTAAAGATCCACCGCGAATAGCAGTTTTTCTTACAAATGCACTTTGAACAGTAAAATTATCATCATTGATAAACATTCCTTTTATAATGTAGGGGAGCACTAAAAAGGGGTTTTTGGAAATTTCGTGTGTAATAAAAATCTTATTCCTTGAGTTAGTAAACTTGAAACTTGGCACAAATACTTATCTAAGTTAATTAGGTTATTTATTGTTTTTCTAAACTACACCCTAAAGGGGGATCACAGTTTGTATGAAATAATTTTAACGCGCTTTCTGATTAACTCGAAACTCAGTATTTTATACCTAAAACCAAATATAAAAAATGTGTATCAGAGTTTTTCTAAAATCTACCCTTAAAGGGGTAAAAAAGGGTAGTTAATTTTACAAAGGATGATTTTACTGCGTGTCTTGATTAACTCTAAAATTGGTATAAATAACCTATAAGTCAAATAATGTAAAACAAACAAAAGACTTTAAAAAAATTAACCCCTTTGAGGGTGAAAAGCGGGATATAGTTTGTTTGGAGAAGTAAATATTAAACACATATATACCAGGAGCCATATTATGTATTATAAACCAGAAACTTGCCTAGGTGGTTTTGTCTAAAGGATAGTGATCACGTCACTTTATTTTGTTGAAGTCAAAGAGAAGTATTTATCCTACTAATATTATAAATGTGAAAGTTTGTGAAGATGTTTGGATGTTTGTTACTCAATCACGCAAAAGCGACTGTACGAATTTGGATGAAATTTGGCACACAAATAGATTATAACCTAGATTAACACATAGGATACTTTTTATTCCAGCGGCAGCGGTACGTTCCCGCGGAATAATTAACGACTTCCACGCGAGCGAAGCCGCGGGCGAAAGCTAGTAACTAAATAACTAGAGACAGGAAGAGCGCTTTATTCGCTTCGTTTGAATATTTTTATATCCTAATAAATATATCGTCCCCGTAGTTGGAAAATTAAATAAGTCCGTTTTTGGCGATTTTGACTTTTCACTATTCAAAACACCTAAAACATGCCGCATATTTGAGCCTTACAGGCATTTTCCGATCTTATTCTGTTTCAAAAATATAGCCATTTTTGTCATTTTTGTTGTTGTTTGTTTTTTGGAATAATAAACATCTTCAGACTAACACAAATTTTTTGAAGGAAAAATAAATAACTCAGTAAATAAATGGTCAATGATAAGTTGAATATCAAATAAATTAAATAACATCAGTTGTTGGATTTTTCCTCAACTTAAAAATTATTTCACAAAACTAACTAAATTCTAGGAAAACTAAATAATTCTATTTATTTAATTCTGCCATTCAGAATTCTAATATAACGTACATTAATTTATAAATACTTGGTGTTATCTATTTCTTCTAATACTAGATAATGATTAATTACAAGATGCTAGGCCATTATATAGGCATCTTATAGATCTAAAGAGCTGGTAAATAAGTCGGAAGAAGATGAATCATATTTGTGTGTCACCATGACCTTGCAAAATCTACTGCAGATTCCATCGACTGCAAATAGTCTAATGTTTTATTCCAGAAAATTAAATTTATGTAATTTATCTATTTATGAGTTTAAACCTCCACAGAACGACGCACACTGTATGATCAGCACCCTAATTGCGTAACTCACGATTAATCATAATCGGTTTCATTTTGACAGTTCAACAATATTGCATTGCGTTATTTACGTTGCTGAACAGACACATTTTTCGGACATATGAAGCAATGATTTAACAATCCGTTTCAAAACGAAACAGATTATGATGAATCGCGAGTTACGCAATTAGGGTGCTGGGCCTAGAGACAAAGCAGATTTCTGTTAGCGTTCACGCCAAACGCTACGCCAAAATGTATGGGAATGACATTACCTGCGGAAAGGTTACGTCGTGTCCGTTCTGCAGGTAATGTCATTCCCATACATTTTGGCGTAGCGTTTGGCGCGAACGCTAACAGAAATGTATTTTGTCTAGGCCTGCTGGACGGAAATAAACGGCAAAAGAGGCAGTGCGCCCGTCTCAAAAGGACAAAATAAAAATGTAACTGAATTGTCATATCAAGACATGATTGATGTAAAATCTGTGGTTGTTGTGTGATAGTTTTTTTTTTTGTGTGGGAAATCATCTAATAACTTCTCCGGCGCTGGGTGGAGCAGGAGAGCGTGTCAGACTTTTTAATGTCTAAATCCCACCCGTGTTCCCTCAGTAGCCTGTGTGCCAGGGGCGGCGGTATCTCTTTCGAACAACCCGCACCCCTGGCAGGCATCGGCCCTTTGTGCTGACATCTCTTTGAGGCGTGCGTGGAACACAACGCGGCGTCGTCCTGGGCTTGGTGCTTACCGGACAGCGAGCAACCCATTACTTGCCGTCCGCAACCCCGCACCTACGGTGGCCGGGAATCAGCCTGGGATTCCCTTCGCCCAGGGCGTCTCCTGCGGTGGCGGGGCCATGAGGGCGCATATACAGCCTCTCCCTCAAGTGTGCCACCTTCCTCTTCGCAAGCATCACTGTTTCGCAGAAGGAGGTTACGGCTACCCATGCACTCTCGCTCCGCACCATAGCCTGGACCAGGGCCGGACGCGAGAGATCGCCGCCGTCGATCGCCTCCACGAGGACACGGCGGTGCTCCGCCCAAGCCGGATAGACCTCCACCGTGTCCTCAGGGCGATCTTCGCAGTCGAAACACCCGTTTCTTCCCGCCTTATGCGAAACAGGATCCTCCCAAAACAACAGTGTCTGGTGAGGACCTGCTTCAGGCGGAAGGTGAGGACACCATGGCGCCTTTCAAGCCACTCCTCAAAGAGGGGACTTATCGCCGCAATCGTGGCGTGCCCAAAGTTTGCTGGTTGAAAATAAAATGTCTAAGATTTGAAATCGTATTACTTGGTTTTATTAAATACAGATACGTTACGATCGGCCATATAATTTACTGAAAACTCTTTGTAAACCAGGGAGACTGACTACGAGAACTCAAAACTCAGAAATTCCATTTAAGTATTGATTAGGTACAGTAATTTCAATTATTCTGAATTTTAGATTATGTTTTATTTTGTTCGAAGGTATGTACGTTCAAAGTAAATTGATATTAGAAGTTGTTGATTGGTGTACTCAATGTACCTGATTAGTGTCATATTATTTTTTGAGTTTTGAGTTTTATTTATGTTGTGTTTTACTTCCCTAATTGTGAAATAGTTTTAGTTGAATTGAGTAGTTTTAAAGTTTTATAATGATTGCTGTACCTTTGTTTTGTTGTTCATTTTTTAGTTGAGTAGGTACCTACCTATGGCTTAGGTGCAAACAATCTTAATTTTTTGAGTTATTTTCTGTTTAATTTGAAAGAATACTTTAAGTTTCCAGTTGTTATAACTGGTGTAATTTTGTTATTTTTTTAAGTTTGTGGTAAGATAAGTATGTGATTACAATACACTTTTTCTAAATTTTATTGTACTTTTCTATTTCTTCCAAAATATAACTTTATTAATATTATCATAATACAGCTTTTATTTAATATGAGACCAATAATTGTAAAAAAAATATCAAAGTAATTTAACGTACAAAGCCACTAAATAAAATACAAAAAAAGCTTTAAACTTAATAAATTATTATTTGCAAAATAGGTTCCAATATGTAGGTATAAAATCTTTCGGGCTACCAGTTCAGTTAGGTTGTGCCTCAAGGCTCAATACTCGGCCCATTCTTGTTTTTAGTGTATAGCAATGACTTACCATTCTATTTAAAGGATATCTGTGATGTTGTATTGTTTCAAATCAAATCAAAATATTTATACAAAAAAAAATACAAAAAGTTTTATTGGCAAAAAGGAAAAGGTGATGGTTGACAGACAGTTATCTATACATGTAACATAAAACACAGGTAAGTTAGAACATCACAATAATGGTTAAGCGTTGACCCCCAAACTAAGCAGGGCTTGTATCTTGGGGGGCAGAGTGCGAATGAGCGGAAGATAATATGTCGACTTAAAGGGCTAGTTCAGTAAACCGTATCATGTTGTGTGTGTGTGTTTGTGTATGTTTGTGAAGAGAGTTGTTTGCTGGCACTTTGTCTTGTCGGCAAATGTTAGAGAAAAGATTCGGTTTCGGAATAAGATAGCTCCAGAAGCCATTTCTTTAGGGCAGTTTTTAGGCGAGTGGTGAGCAGGTGTTTGATGTCCAGTACTTTGCAGACCTTGTTGAATGTGTGTAGGTGAGAGTAAGCAGGGCTCCGTCTGGCCAAAAGGGACTTTGCTGGCGGAGTAGGGATTCTGAACACTCTCTTTGTCAGGAGTTCTCTATAGTCAGCTCTTTAGGGGAGGGTCTTGTGAGTGCGGACGATTGCAGTGACGATAAAAAGTTGCCTCACGAGGAGGACTTGGATCTCTCTATAGAGCTTGTCAGTTGAGAATCGGAATGGTTTCCTAAATGTAACTTTCAGGAGTGCCCTCTGGGCTCTCTCAACGTAGATCATGTGGCTTTTCCCGGCACTTCCCCATACAGAGACGCAGTACTGTACTATGGGCTGACAGATAGCTAAATATACCTTTCTTAAGAGACTTGGGGGCAGACAGTCCCGAAGAGTCTTCATTATGTAAATTAGTTTCCTTGTCCTGCCAGCCAAAGCGGCGATGTGTGGCCAGAAAGAAAGCCTTGAGTCTATAGTGACACCCAAGTATTTTACCATCGAGGTGCGTTCAATTGGGCGGCATGTGCAATTTGCAGGTATTGGGTCTGACAAGGAAGGGCAGGAGTGTATTGTCAGTTGGAGGTCGTTAGAAGGAGTAGAGGATGAGGTTTTCGAGAAGGCGATGCATTGCGTTTTTTCAGTGTTAAGTGAGAGTAAGTTATTATCGAGTGCCTCTGTAACAATAGACATACCCCTCCCTGCGCGACTGAACACGAGGTCCCACGACTTGTCATGAAATAGAATCACTGTGTCATCCGCGTAGGTTATTATTTCGGCGTTATCCAGTACTAAGTTAGAGATGTCGTTTATGTAAAGCGTGAAAAGCGTGGGACCCAGAATACTGCCCTGAGGGACTCCATAACTAATAGGAAGCTGTTGGCTAGAATGGTTATCTATTTTTATAAATTGCGCGCGGTTTGTGAGATAGCTTTTTAACCAGTCGTAAGATACTCCTCGGATTCCTAGTGTCTCCAGTTTTCTCAGGAGTAAATCCACCGACACCGCATCGAACGCCTTTGCCAGGTCCAGAAAGACCGCAATGCACTTATCTCTGTTATCCGTGTGAGACGCTATTTCATTAACCAGCAGTGTTACGGCATCCTCGGTGGACTTACCCCTACGAAATCCGAACTGTCTGTCTGAGACCAGTCGATGCTTTTCTAGAAAGTTAACTAGACGAGTGTTATCGACCTTTTCCAGTACCTTAGACAAGGTGTTAAGCAGAGCAATAGGCCTATAATTTTCTGGATTCTTTTTGGCTCCGCTTTTGTAAATTGGGGTTACGGCCGCTACTTTCCAGCATTCAGGGAAAGTGCCTGTCACTAAGCTCAGGTTGAAAATATGCGTTAGCGGTACAGCTATGGAGTCGAGGGTTTTCTTGATCAGAGGAACAGTAAGTGAGTCCGGGCCTGGAGAGCTGTCATCCTTGAGCTGATTGATAATATTCTTAATTTCATGAGGGTCAGTAGGATGAAGAAAAAACGTGTGTTCTACCGTGTTATGCGGCTGGTATTTATGTACTATTGATTCTTGTGTCTCTGATGTTTTAAGAAGTATTTTATCGACCAGGTGTTTGCCTACTGAAGCAAAATGATTATTGCAGTTATTTAACGAAGACTCAATGGTATGGCAGCTCTTTAGTAATTCTAAGTTATTGTTATTACGGTTTGAGGTACCGCTTACAATTTTGATTGATTTCCATAGCTTTTTTGGGTCTGAACTATTTTCCGAAATTAGGCTAGCGTTATAGTCGTCCTTTATTTTGCGAATAAGAGAGTTGTAGAAGTTATGGTAACGGCTGTAAACTTTCCTGCTGATTGCGTCGTCTGGGTGTGCCCTTGAATGACTGTGCAGTTTATCTCTGTGATGCGAGCATCTTAATAGCCCAGGTGTTATCCATGGCTTGATAGTTATCATAGTTCGGCTCACTTTAGTTATACGGGTATGTTTCTCACATGCTTCGGACATTATTGACAAGAAGTTGCTGATTGCTGTGTTTAACGAAGGGCTATTGGTCACAGGAGACCAGTCTGACTTATTAATTTCGGCAGCGGCCGCCTCAACGTCGATTTTCTGTTTCAGACGAGAGTTTCTATTTGCCGTGAAGCTTTTTGGAAGGTGCAGACCGGCGACAACAATGTCGTGGTCTGTTACTGATGACTTGCATACCATACCAAAGGTTACAAATTTTGATTTAATAAAGATATGGTCCAGGCATGCTTTACCCCTAGTAGGTTTGTTTATGGCTGGTAACAGACCGTGCGAAGCCATTAAAGCTAGGTACTCACTATTGCAGCTGTCGAGAGGAGAGCAGATGTCAATATTAATGTCACCGACAAGGATAACGGAGGAGTTATGTTTTAAGTTCGTTAGAGAACAGTCAAGGGAATCCAGGAAAAGTTTAGTATTGGAAATGGACGGGGAGCGGTATATGCCCAGTAAGGTTGTTGTACCATTTATTGTGATTACCACATTGTCTGCATTTACGATTGTTGTTTATATTTCATATAAACCTGCATGGGCATTTATGAAACGTCAGAAGCTAGGTGCACGGTTCCAAATTGTCGTTTCCTATGGAGAAGAGCCGGCAAGAAACTCCACGGTTACTCTTTTAAAAATGATTGGCTTTAACAATGTTTTCAGAGATAAAATGTATGGGAGGACAGTGCAGGCCTGTCAATAAGTACCAGGTACTTAGACGAATACAGAAAAGAGAATCGTCTACAAATCTACAGTCTGTAAGGCCTACAACGTTCTCCCATTCACAATATGTAAAATAATCTACATAAATAAAATGAACCTAATTAGACATAGTGACATGATTAACATGACAACCACTAAAAATAGTTGATATTAAAATTGATGTAAAATGTCAAATAATGACGAGAATATGTCAGCATTGTAAAAATAAAAAGAGTAAAAAAGAACATTGAGAGCAGTTAATAGACTTTCACAAAGTTATGCTGTTAAAGAGGTACCAGGGAAGCCACATGTGCAGAAGGAATTAATGCCAAACGTCCCTGTCTTCAACGTAGTCTTTTTTCTTATAATATGCTTTTTTGATAAGGACACGTTTGATGTGCGTTTTAAACTTTCCATCGCTAAGTTCTGTAACTGACTTTGGCAACTTGTTATAGAAGCGGATACTGTTTATTAGAAATGACTTGCTAGTTTTAGTCAATTTAAATTTTGGAATCACAATTTCATCTTTACTACGTGTATTCAGATTACGGAAATCGCATCGTTTTTTGAAAAGGCCTAAGTTTTTACGAACATACAAGATATTTTCTAGGATATAACGAGACGGCAGAGTTAGAATATCAATTTCGCTGAATTTGTTTCTAAGAGACTCGCGAGGCCCCATTTTATAGATTGCGCGGATTGCCCTCTTTTATAAAATGAAAATTGAATCTACGTCAGCTGCCGATCCCCGCAACAGAACGCCATAAGACATAATACTGTGAAAATAAGCAAAGTAAACTAACCTAGCTGTGGCTACATCAGTCAACTGCCTTATCTTTCTTACTGCGCAAGCAGCTGAGCTTAATCTACTTGAAAGAGCTCTAATATGAGCACCCCATTGCAATTTTGAATCTAAAGTAATTCCCAAAAATACAGTTTCCGAAATAGCAGCTAGTTTCTTGCCATCAAGTTTTAAGATTAGACCTACTTGGGGTACATTTGGTAACGAGAACTTAAGTAAGTTTGCAGATGATAGTTCTCTAATTTTTAAAGTAGACAGGAATACAAGACTTTGACGACATAAACAGTGCACTCTCAATGGTTACGGATTGGTCTATTTGCCGAATAACCTAGTTCTCAATGCCAAAAAAACGAAATGTATAAAGTTCGCCTTACCGAATGTTAGAGCTTTTCATCTCGGCAGTTTTTCTGGGCATAACAGTAGATGCCAAACTTCAGTGGGGATCACACATATCAAGCCAAGCGAGGCCTCAGTTCAGCCGCCTACGCCGTCAGAAAAGTAAGACAATACACTCGAAACAGCTCCATTAGTCTATTTTCGTTATTTTCACAGCGTTATGTCCTGCGGTATTCTGCAGTGGGGCAAAGCCGCTGATGTTCAAAATATTTCTGTCTTTCAAAAAACGTGCTATCGTGCAATTTACCAGCTAGGTGCCAGATTTTCTTTAAGGGACTTTTTTAAAGATATTGGTATTCCCACAGTGGCATCACAATGCAAATTTCGCTAACATCTTATAAATTAGGCAAAATATACCTTGTACACTTAAAACAGTGATATTAACATCGTTATCCTTAATTTGGCCTTCATTTTGTTACTGTTTAAGATGTAATACAAGTTTCACGAATAGAATAACTTAAAATGAGAGGCAAACAAGATTGTGGATTTCAGTGCAAATATGGCTATATTCGCTGCTAGATTAGAGTTATCAAATAATCTTTATTATTTGCTAAATTAGAAAAACAACACAGTGTTTTATAGGTACTTGATTAAAATCAATTAATTTATGAAATAATAGCGGTTATCAGTGTATACTATATACTTTTCGAATCGGATTTTTTTAATTCAGACTGAATATTGATGGATAATAACTTACAGCGATCAACAACTTGATTTACGGGGTCTGGTACATCAATCAATCTGCCTGGCTTTTCCCCAACTTTGTTGGGACCAGCTTCCAGTATAACCGGAAATAGCTGAATATTTTACATGGAGCGACTGCCTATCTAACCTCCACAGCCCAGTAACTGGGAAATCCTCCTTGGTAAGACTGGTTGTCAGACTTTCGGGCTACTGACTACACGTAACGAGTGTCAAAGATCCACGAATGACTGCCAGAACAATGGCTTAGCGTGCTTTCCGCGGCATGGAGGAGTCTCGATATGTAAAGATGGTCAGCCATCCACGGACCAACCCCGGCAAGCGTTGCTTAACCTGATGGATCGACCCGTGCGCTACTTTATAAAAAAACCTCTTTCAACTACTGTTGGGGTCTAGAAGTATGAAATTTAGCACAAGAATTTTCCATGTAACGAAGGTTTCCTGTGACGGCATAAGCGTAAACAACTTGAGCTATGCAGATAATAATTATGGTGCTGCTCAGCTCCTCGACCAATAGTCTCAGATTACTCATCAGCTGATGTACAATGTTCAGAAAACTGAAGTTATGTTATAGGCCCCTGAGACTGTATTGCCCATCACTTTAAATAATTGTACATAAAAAATTGTTAGCACCTATATATATCATGGACATGTATTGAATGAAAAATTAACGGCCGACAATGATTTGGAGCGGCAAAGAAGGAGCATTGCTTATAGAAGCTACATGCTTGCAAGACGATTTGCTCATTGTTTAGCTCCTGTTAGTTAGTTTGTTTCCAGCGGCTCCGCCCGCGGGGATCGGTTCAGCGGTTTAGGCGTGAAAGCGTGACAGACAGACAGAGTTACTTTTGCATTTAAAATATTAGTAGGGATTGGTTGAATAAGTCGCAAATATTCTGACAGACGCCTTTTTTAAGTCTTTACTTTTGTGTAAGATAAATCAAAGGTTCAATTCAATTCAATTTATTAATTAACAATTTACATTGTGTTTGAAATACTACTACATAATAAATAAAATAAAACTCTAATAAAACACTTAACATACTGGTAATTTCAAAATTAAAAACATAAGTCACATACAATAATATTATGTCGACTCACTAAAATTCAAAACAGTAGGTACTTAAAATGAAAACGCCATAAAATAGTTTGGTGTCAACATAAATAAATAAAAGGAATAATATTACAGATGTCACATAAAAACAATGACCATAAATATTACATTAAAAAATAACTTCAGTCACTTAAGTTGACAGGGAAAAAAAACGCTAGGTCATATTTTAATATCACATATCTACAACGGAGTAGAGACACTTATCTAATAGGAATGCTTGAACCTTTGTTTTAAAAGCAGATGTATAAATCAAGCTTTTTAAATGTAGTGGTAACTTGTTAAATACTTGCACTGCTTGATATTGTGAACTGTGCTTCACAATGTTGAAGTGTGGACTTATCTTATTTCTCAAATCCTTCCCAGGTGTGCTTTCCCTAACCAGTCTTTCTTCATGTGTCTCGTATTCATGTAAGTACTTTTTAAGATTAGTCGGGAGTACTAAAACGAAGAGACTGGGTACAGTAAGTATGTTTAAATCTACGAAATTTGAGCGGCAGCTCTCTCTTTGTGAAATACGGACAATAGTACGAATAGCTCTTTTCCGAAGGACAAAAGCTCTTTGGCAGTTATAATGATAGCTGTTCCCCCAAAGTTGTATACTATATCTTAATTTAGACTCAATCAGCGCGTAATATACTATTTTTAATTGTTTAGGTTTTGAAACACAAATTTAAATTAAAAATTAAATTCAAGAATAACATATCCTAAGACACGCGGTCATCGAATATGACAAGCGTAGGATATTTACATTTTATTTTATAAAACAGTAAACTATGACACTTTGGTAAGTACTATGTACCTAATTGTCTTTGAACCGTGGTAGATGTTAATGTTAAAAATAAGAAATAAATATTATAAAAAATAGTTTCTTCGTACAATCGTTTTCTAGACTTGGTGTCATTAATAACAAAGAAGGTAGTAATACGAAATAGATTACCTTATCTTCAGCACCATCAATAGCAATTGAATTAGCCTTAAGGGTAGGTACGGTACATGAAATTGATTCACTCGTATTCAACAAGTCCCAAATACAATGCGGTCAGTAAAAAGAAAAATAAATGTTGATCTTAAAAGTCATCGTGTTGAAGTGTTATTGAACAACTTCATTGACAAAGATATGCAGTCGATGCTTCGACCTTTGAATTTGTTGCAAACTATTCAGTTATGTCCAAAATATTGTATAAAGGATAATTTTATAACTTCGAACAGCCGGCTATCGAATTTTGTTTCATTATGCGTCACGATATTATTTTTGTCCATTTTACTATACGAAACTGCCTTGTCAACGATTAAATCTTGGGTTTTTTTTAATAATATGACACATCGTGCTACAAACATCTTAAGATTTGTTTTGTTCAGTGTGGGTTTCTTAATAAATTTAAAGCAAAGTGTTTCAAATACAAATGATAACGTGTTTTTCGTTTTAAAATTACAGGATATTCATAGATGTTTCAATGATAAGGCCAATTTTAAACGCTTCATTTTTGTTAACTGGACCGTTGTTATCTTGTTTTTGGGATTAAACTTCAGTTTCACAATTATTTCTTGTACGATGCTTGAATTATCTGTGTTCAACATATTTAGTGGCACAATTTTATTATGTTTTGACGCTAACATAATTTATGCTGTTAGACTCATTCAATTGATGAAAGACAAAGTTGATCTATGGGATATTCAAGCTATTCAATTCCAAAATATGGAGGATACAGACCGACAAGATTACTATAAAGGAATGTTTCAGGCTTACGTTAAAATAATGGACTGTTTTGACATCTACAAGGTTTCTTTTCAATTAATGGTTAGTAAGGTTAAGGTGTTTGTCTCTTAGAAATACCTGATCAGTCATCCCGTGGGTCTGTACCCACGGGATGACTGATCAGGTAAAATCGCTCTGTGGATTGGTTACCATTTTTAAGTAACAACACTCTTATGTGTGTCGTTGGTCCCGGCGGTCACACGTGGATCTTTGGTATTCGTTACGAGTTGTCAGAAGCCCGAAAATCTGACAACCAGTCTTACCAAGAAGTATCGTATTACCCACTTACTGAGTTGTGGGAGTCAGGCAGTCGCATCTAGCTGCATACTGTTACACTAGTAGTCGATCGCAACTTAGTCGGGAAAATGCTACGCAGATAAAGCCGCTTGCTTTTTACGTGAGGAAATAGTTAATTAAAGAATGTTTTAAAACTGAAATCTGTTGTGTTCCAGATCGCTTTTCAAACTACGCAGTTATTTTATGAGTACCTCTTGAGAATGAAGATATTTATAGAGTTTTTAAAATATTATGGACCAAGTGGCCGCAATTTGGTAAGTAATTTACACTTATCTTACATTCCATGAAATTATTTTTTGTAGTAGCTAACAGAACATATTTCATATTCGAATCTTAATTTGTTTTTTTTTTTTATGTTTAAAGTTCTTACAATGGCTTACAGCTGAGGAACAATAATTAGGGACTACGTAGAGCACTAGAATATATAGGAAATAATTATATCCCCCACCCCCCATCCCCACACCCCCCATTCCTCTCACTAAGAGGAGGCCTCTGTCCCAGCAGTGGGAAAATTATAGGCTGATGATGATGGTGATGATGATGATGATGATGATGATTATGATGATGATTATGATGATGACGATGATGATGATGATGATAATGATGATGATGATGATGAATTATAAATATTGAAAACACCTTCTCAAGATAAATATTAATGCATTTAAACTCTTACCCAAATGCAGACCTGGTGTATAGCAATTATCAAACTACTTATATAGGGTGACTGGTAATTAGTGACCGACATTTAAACATATGATTGTACTCATCATTATGAACAACTTTTACTATAGGACCAAACCCGAAATTGCGAAAAAAAAAACATCTGTTCCCTACATTTTGACGAGTTATGCGAACATAAATGTAGGGAACAGCAGATTTTTTTTTTCGCAATTTCGGGTTTGGTCCCATAGTAAAAGTTGTTCATAATGATGAGTACAATCATGTGTTTAAATGTCGGTCACTAATTACCAGTCACCCTATATAATTAGGTATTCAACATAATAACAATATAGACTTCTTGAGATAACCATCTCATTTCGAAGCTCGAAAATAACTAACTTAGAAAACTTGGCGAATCCCCAATATCATATTTTCTATTTCGTTCCGTTAAAAAACCAGCATTTTTTCTATAGCTGTCAAATGAAACACTTTTTAAACGTTATTACACTGATACGAAATCATCTGAGGCAAATTAAGTAGATACTTTCAATTAGTTAAATATAATTTAAAATAACTACAAATCTTATTAAAATAATAGCAGCGCTCCGTGGTTTCACCCGCGTAGTTGCCGTTCCTGTGTGAATACGGGGATAAAATATAGCCTATGTCACCCGGGGATAGTGTAGTTTCCCAACAATGAAAGAATTTTTCAAATCGTTTCAGTAGTTTCGGAGCCTATTGAATGCAAACAAACAATCAAACAAAAAAACAAACAATCAATCTTTCCTCTTTATTAATAGTAGAGTAGAGATATAGATAGATTATATTTTATTTAAATACATCTCGTAAGATTAAAAGTGCTTAAAACATGTGTTATTATTGGTGTAGACTTTGCTGGTGGTCCTTAAATAAATCAATATTTTGAAATCATGACACGTGAAAAACAAATTACAGTCAACCATTTTTATATAATTACGTCATCAACATTAATTTGGTTAACAATAAATATTTGAAGTTTTTACAATGGTAAAACTACGGTACAATCACGGACCCCCTAAGGCACACCAAAACGTTTAAAATTAATCCTAAAAATATAAATAGGAAACAAATTTATGTGTAGGTATAGCATTTTTTTTATTGTACATTTTTTTTTAATAGTGTCATTAACATTAATTATGTAATAATTATCATTTATTTCATTGAAATCAGATGAAGTTGTAGTACATGATTATTTTTGATAGGGTCAATTAAATATTATGTATTATTATATTATATATGAGATTCTACTAATGTTTTGTGGTAATTTTTGGCGATAATTTAGAGTCCAAAACTATTGTGATAAGAATGAAAATATATTATTTGTTCACCGCTCGTGGAATAAAAACTCTGGGTTGGAGTAACGTATTTTCTTTGTACTCTCATAACATTTTACTGCCATTTCCTACTACAGTGTGTGTAATATATTGGTAAAAACCATTATGTCTGACTCCGACAATGACGTTGATGAAGCGCCGACATACACCACTGTCCTTCGAGAAAACAAGGCTCGATATTTTAATTATGTTATAAAATTCGATGATTTATGTTGGAATGTATCTATACGACAACACATTATTGATCCAGATAGAAACAAAATGGAAAGGTATCCTCAGTCTGTTACGCAAACATTTCTTTTATATTATGATCAATAAAAACTTGGCCGTCTTTTATATCATGATCAATAAAATGTCGACACTTGTCTGGACTGGCGAAAGCAGGTCACGACTGTAAGTAAAAAAGTCACCGGAACGTTGCGGTCGCTCTATCGGTTGAAAAACCTTCTCCCATCACACATAAAGGCAATGCTTGTACAGTTCCTTATCTTTCCCATAATTGTCTATGGCGTAAACTTGACCGCCTTCTAAATAACTGCATTCGATTCGTTTTCAATCTTCGTAAGTATGATCATGTGTCCGCGCACCGGTTGCTTTTAAAATGGCTACCCATCCGTCAGCGCAGAGAGTTGAGGGCTCTGTCAATGTTATTTTCCATTCTCGATAAACCTACTTCTCCTTCTTACCTAACATCCCAGGTTCAATACTTGTGCGCTGCGCATAGTAAAAACCTTCGTTCCACACATTAATCGTCTTCTACGATGTCCCTCTCACCGCTCTGGTTTCATACAATCTTCTTTCTTTGTCCAGGCGGTGTTTCTTTGGAATGCGCTCCCTCTGAATGTCAGGATGGCAACTAGTCGGTTATCGTTTTAAGTGAAGGCTCGTGAGCATATTCGTAAGAAGTTGGCAGAATCATCCCAGCGCTGATTTGCTAGATTCGTTTTCTCCTCTACCTATCGTTATTTCTCAAGACAAAGTTTTATGTTCGTTATATCTATGTATGTATGTATGTATTGGTTTGTATTCTTTTCGAGTAACCTATCCCTTATGTTGCACCTGCCATGTTTTTTCTCTGCATCACCCTAAGGTTGACTGGTACAAAATGCCTCAGGCATTAAGTCCGCCTTTGTACAGTATTTTTTTACTTTTGCATTAAGTTTTAATAAATAAATAAAAGCAGACAGTTTGTACAAGGTACACGCAGCAATTCTTTAATCAGATGCTTTTTTACAGTTTCACTCGTATATGATGACAATGTTAGTAACCATTTGGATAGCAAAATCTATGACATTACACATCGCGTTAAACATACACTGTGAGAAGTTCTACATCTCTGTGGAAAATGTTCAAGATACTTGTGCACGTATTCTGAATTCAAATTGTTCAGGTACTTACATATATTCTAGTTTTTCTTGTTTTCATTTGACTTTATTTCGTCAAAGAAGTCAATTTCTGTTTCTAAGATTATAGATTAGGTATCTCTGATAACTTCACAGATGCCGAAAAGAAGCTCTTCAAGAACCTTAAGCGCCTACATCGAGCGACATTCAACAAGCTGGATGCCTGTCGAATATTCTACGTTGACGCTACTTTATCGTTCCAAATGGTTGCTTTACTTGCTAACTATAATTTTGTGTTGCTACAGTTTGCATTTTTGTAATATTGCGACATTCGACAAGCTTTCGTCTTTAATGTTGCTAGGATATGATCCGATAAATTGTTCTTTGATTCAATTTTTTTTATTCTTTTAATCCTTTTAGTGTGTTATATTTTTAGAATCTCCTCCTCGAACCCTTTAATGAGACCCCATATAGTCTGTAAACTATTGCAGTATTTAAAACCTAGCTGGCTTATCTAGTTCTTGATGGCAAGAAAACTAAATGTTTAAAGTTCGCATTACCTGATGTAAGAAATCTGGGACCCAAAATCGTCTTAGATAGTGTGGTGCTTAAAACTGTAGACTCGGCAGTTTTTCTGGACATAACAGTAGATGCCAAACTTCAGTGGGGATCACATAATATATCAAGCCCAGCGGGAAGGCTCAGTTCGGCCGCCTACGCCGTCAGGAAAGTAAGACACACAGTAAGATACACTGACGTTGATACAGCGTGGTTAGTCTATTTTGGTTATTTTCATAGCGTTATGTCCTACGGCATTCTGCTGTGGGGCAAAGCCGTTGGCTTTCAAAATATTTTCGTTTTTCAAAAACGAACTGTACATGCAATTTACCAACTAGGTGCTAGAGTTTCTCTGAGCTAATTTTTTAAAGATATTGGTATTCTTATGGTGGCATCGCAATTCATCTTCGGTTACATCTTATAGATATATTAGGCGAAATATACACCAATACACTAAAAACAGTCATTCATAATATTAATTCTAGAAATAAGGACAAACTACGTGGTCCCTTTCACCGACTTCATAAAGTTTATAACTCATTTGTTGGGCTTGGTTTAACCTTTTATAACAAGCTTTTATGTTATTTGCAAGACTTCTTTACATTTTAATGCGTATAAAGCTAAAGTAAAATGAAATCTTTGTTTTAAGGCATACTATTCCATCAAAAACAAAAGTCATTTATTCAAACTAGGCTGGTGTCGGCACTTTTTGAACATCAAAAATTACAAAAGACAGTCCCCCAAAAAACGCCCGCCCTTCACCACTTCCTAGTGCTTTAGCTGGGAAGAAGAAGTGGCGCAACAAACTCCCCAGCAACACAGCTATCTGTTATGTTAAAAGAACTTGATTATATACAATGGTAGGTACGTAATTAACGTTACGAAATATAAAATTTAAAATTGTTCTAGAATAATAGATCAATTGTCGAGGTCGCTAGCTAGCTACATCTTTCAATGTAACTCATTATTAAAAATAAAAATATTGCAATGAGTAGATTTTGTCAACACTAAGTAAATGAAAATTAAAATGAATTTGTACAGTCAACTACAAACAAACAATTATGTTAATAAAGATATGACCCGTCAGTAGGCAAGGAAACTCTGGTGAAAGAACACAAACATTGTCTTGAGTTAATCACAGCAACCAACTACAATAAAATCCACATAAAACGACTTCGCTTATAACGACTAACCGCTTTTAACGACGATAATGTTTACTCAAGTTAGGTTTCATAGTTAGGTACTGAGAAAATGTAACCGTTTAGTGCGACTCCGGTTTAAGCGACCAACTGCTTATAGCGACCATTTTTTATGATAATACGTCCGGTTAAAACGACGCGCAATGTTTTGTTTACACAACCTACGCACCAATACCTCGGCGCCCCAACTTCACCCCGCCCCGCGTGCATCCTTAGTGGCGTGCGTAAATCATAGTTAGTGTTTGTCACTTGTTATGACAAGTTCTTAAAGCTCGACAAAATGAGTTCTGTGAAGCGAAAGTGTTTTACAATTGAAGAAAAAAGTGCAATATTATTTCGATTAGAAGCCGGTGAATCAAATGCAACCATCGCAAAGGAGTTTGGCGTATCTCATTCTACAATTTCAACAATAAAGAAGAATAAATATAAGATCGAGCCGCTGTTTAGTGCTAATGTTTTGAAATGCAAACGTGTAAGGACTTCTACTCATGAGCAGGTGGATAAGGCATTGTTACAGTGGTTTAAGCTTCAGCGCGACCGGGGAATACCCGTTAATGGGCCTCTGCTACAAAAGAAAGCAAACTTTTTTGCTAGACAGTTAGACATGCAAAATTTCACATGTTCGATGAGTTGGATAAACCGTTTTAAAGTAAGACATAACATCGTCAGTGGTAAGATTGCTGGCGAGTCTTTATCAGTTCAACAAGGTTTTTTTTTTTTTTTTTTTGGGTGGGAAATCATCAAATAACTTCTCCCGCTCTGGGTGGAGCAGGAGGGCGTGTCAGACTTTTACTGACTAAAACCCACCCGTGTTCCTTCAGTAGCCCTTAAGCCAGGGGCTGTGGTGTCTCTTTCGAACAAACCCGCACCCCTGGCAGGCATCGGCCCTTGCGGGCCCCATCATTTTTTGTGCTGACATCTCTTTGAGGCGCGCGTGGAACACAACGCGCCGTCGACTTGGGCTTGGTCCTTACCGGACAGCGAGCTACCCATTACTCGCCGTCCGCAAGCCCATGCCTACGGTGGCCGGAAATCGGCCTGGGATTCCCGACGCCCAGGGCGTCTCCGTATCCTGCGGCGGCTGGGGTCGCGAGGGCGCATATGCTGCCTCTCCCTCACGTGCGCCGCCTCCCTCTTCGCGAGCATCACTGCTTCGCTGAAGGAGGTGACGGCTCCCCATGTCCTCTCGCTCCGTACCATGGCCTGGGCCAGGGCCGGACGCGAGAGATCGCCGCCGCCGATCGCCTCCACGAGGACACGGCGGTGCTCCGCCCAAGCAGGGCAGACCGCCACCGTGTGCTCCACCGTGTCCTCAGGGCGATCTTCGCAGTGGAAACACCCGGGCGTTTCCTCCCGCCCTATCCGAAACAGGAACCTCCCGAAACAACCGTGTCCGGTGAGGACCTGCGTCAGGCGGAAGGTGAGGACGCCATGCCGCCTCTCAAACCACTCCTCAAAGAGGGGACTTACCGCCGCAATCGTGGCGTGCCCAAGTTCAACAAGGTGATGTAGTCGATTGGTTAGAAAAGGTTTGGCCTATTCTGCGTGCGCAATTTAAAGATGATGAAATTTTTAATGCAGATGAGACCGGGCTGTTTTATAAATTAACCCCAGACAAGACTTTGAAATTTAAAGGCGAAAAATGTACAGGAGGGAAATTATCAAAGGAGAGAATTACTGTGATGGTAGCAGCCAACATGAGTGGCACTGTTAAAAAAAAAACTTCTCGTAATCGGAAAATCTCAACGTGCCAGATGTTTTAAAAATGTACGGCATTTGCCAGTGGATTATGAGAGCAATCAAAGAGCCTGGATGACTGCTGACATTTTTAACAAATGGATACGCGCATGGGATGGTGAACTTATGAAAAAGAACAAGAAAATTCTGCTGTTAGTTGACAACTGTCCTGCACATCCCCATATTGAAAACTTGAAAAACATAACCCTGGTATTTCTGCCTCCAAACACAACATCAGTGTTGCAACCCATGGATCAAGGGATTATTCGAGCTTTGAAATCACATTTTCGTAAAAACCTTGTGCTGAAAATGATCCAGTTGATTACTCAAAGATAAACTGTTCTTGATGCTATTCTAATGATTCAAGATGCCTGGACCCAACTCAAGCAAGACACAATTTTTAACTGTTACAAACACGCTGGTTTTGTCCGAAGCAATGTAGACTGTAGCGTAACTTTGAACGCAGATGATTATAACGAAGAAGACGACGTACCGCTGAGCACTTGGGTGAGGGCTATTGATAAACATCAGTTACCCATAACAAACGAGGAGTTTGAACAATACGCGTATGTCGATGATGCTGTCGCCACTTGCGAAGAACCGTCTGATGAAAACATTGTGGTAAATATCATCGCCAACGACGCGAATGGCAAAGATAGCGACGGTGATGATGACGAACCAGAGGAGACTCATCCTACCGTGAGTGTGTCTGAAGCTCTGAAAGCTGCGGAAACGCTCAATGAGTTTGTTCAAACTAACTTCGATGATGATCTC
This sequence comes from Polymixis flavicincta, assembly GCA_949987655.1. Classification (NCBI taxonomy): domain Eukaryota; kingdom Metazoa; phylum Arthropoda; class Insecta; order Lepidoptera; family Noctuidae; genus Polymixis; species Polymixis flavicincta. The sequence goes on along the minus strand of OX465188.1, from coordinate 20,997,323 downwards.
ATGAAAACAATGATGTCACGAATTCACAATGCTGTACGAAGTTCTTATTACCGAACAAAAGTTAGTCAAAAACAAACTCAAATAACTGACTTTGTACGTTAGTCAGTAACAGAGTTTTCATGTAGTGCGTGTGTATGTATTTTATCTCTTTGTATTACAGTACATAATGTACATAACTATTTTTGTAACTTGGAATATTTAAGAACCATTAAAATGAAGCTTGATGTGATTCCTACAAAATGTTTTATTTACCTAAATAAGAAAATCAAACTTTCCCAATTATAATAAATATGTATTCGTAAGTTAAGTACATGGAATATTTCTTAAGTAGATACATACATATGTATTCTGTATGTACTTAAGAAATAATCCGTTTTGTACGTCATCCGGTTAGTACGACATAGTATCGCCGGTCCCTTGAAGGTCGTTATATCCGGATTCTACTGTATTCTTATCGTTTAAGTGGTCGTTTTTTTTTGGAGGGTGGGAAATCATCAAATGACTTCTCCCACTCTGGGTGGACCAGGAGAGTGTGTCAGACTTTTACTGACTAAAACCCACCAGTGTTCCCTCAGTAACCTGTCTGCCAGGGGCTGCGGTATCTCTTTCGAACAAACCCGCACCCCTGGCAGGCATCGGCCCTTGTGGACCCCATCAGTTGTTTCTGACATCTCTGACGGCGCTCGTGAAACACAACGCGCCGTCCCGCCTACCACTTTTCCGCCGCAGGGGTTACCCTAAAAAAGGACCCTAGGAAAAGTATATATCGGGAGAGCGGCCAACGCTATACCGACACTCCTCATACCTTCCGGGTTAGATCGCGATTAATCACCAATATAGCCTCGGACAGATTTCCAAGAGGAGCTCGAGGGTAGATTTGTAAATCATCAGCATAAACATGGTAGGAAGAAATGAGTTCGTCAGAGATAGAGTTAAAAAACTGCGAAAAGTAAAGGAGAAAGAACGCCACCCTGCGGCACACCAGCAGAAGTATTACACCAGGAAGGCAAAGTCTCTCCGGTGCAAATACGTTGCCGATGACCGAACAGGTAACTACGAAACCAGTCAATTACCGATGGAGATATATTAGGAGAGCATAGAATACCAAGCAATACATCGAAATCAACAGTATTAAAAGCATTGCTGAAATCAAGCAAAGCTAAGACCGTTAGATTACCATTTTCCTTTGCTGACCTTATATCATCCGTAATATTCAGAAGCGCTGTGGTGGTGCTATGACCAGGACGGAAACCAGACTGGAAAGGGTTGAGGAGATATTATTTTTGTCTGTTGAAAATTTAAACGGTGCGAGGCGAATGTACGCACCCACAATCCTATAGACGTAACGGAGTCCCTGATCCCCGGAACCCCAGCACAGACTTGATATTCCGCACTTATCAGCGGTTACTTGACCATGGCCAGTTTCAGCTTCCCGGTCTTGCCAGAGGCTGAGGCCGGCCGGATGTCGAAGACGCAATATTTCCAGCGACACCTGAGGAGGAGGCGCATCCGGCAAGCAGGTCGTCGATTTGGCGTAAGCCAATATGTGGTATGGAAGCTGCTCCATTCAATGGACATGCATCCATACCACTTACACTCTGGACCGTGGACCTCATATTGAGTTCTGTCGCTGGCTGCAGAACCAGCCGCCGGCGAACATTTTATGGAGCGACGAGTCCATATTTACCCGCGTTAGTATCTACAACGTACCCAATGACCACTGGTGGAGTTTTCAAAACCCACATTTAAAAAAAAACCCAAACAAAAACTCTAAAATGTGAAAAAAATATTTATGTGCCTTTTAAGTTGTAGGTAATATTTTGGTCAAGGTATTGTCAAGTCGGGACAGCTATTGTAAATGCTAGGCCTCTTCTGTTTGGCGTTTTCATTGAACGTCCCCCGACTCGACAATACCTTGATCAAAATATTACCTACAACTTAAGGGCCAATTTTTTTTTTTTTACTTTTTAGAGTTTTTTTTTTTGGGGCCGGGTGTTTTCAAATGGGAAAAAAGCCATAAGTTTATGTATATTTGTATGTAATATAGGTACTGGAAGAAATTAAAATCGCCATATACAATTTTGTATCGTTGTTTTGATTTTAATTATTGTTAAACCTTGAGTATCTTAATAAGCTTGCAGGTTACATATGTACATATTAAACAATTTAGGTTTTTATAAGTTTTAATCGTCGTGATATAAAGCTAACACAGATTTGCGATTACATTGAAAATATATTTCTAGTCATACAAAATTTGTCACCTAATATTATTCTCACATCGAACACTCTTCGAAAAAGTTATATAAAATGATGAATAAACTGTTCTCCATTAGTTTATTTTACAAGAAAGTTGCATAGTGAATAGAATTTAAGGACCCATACACGCGGCGGTGATCTGTACAATATTTTACGGTAAAAAGTTGAATTCACACGTCAACATCCCACTGTTCATACATTTAAGATTTTTGAGTGATCCCAAAATTATACTTAAAGAATTTATATGCGGTGTTACAGGAAAGCAAATTGCAGTAATACAATAATGTGACTTGTGTTAATAGAACAAAAATTTATCAGTGTCACTGCATCGATAGTAAATAGTCCGGACGCATTCATTTTTACTATATGTACATCCATCATTCGTATCATGTTCTTCCAGAGTCTTTTCGATGTCACTGAAAAAGATAATTATTTATTAAGATAGACACAGAATGATGTTTTTTCTAGTCATTTTGTGGGAGACCAAAGAAAGAAACGCTAAGAAAGGGTACTGTAAAATTTTCAAGGCTCGACTCAGTGCCGAAAGCGTTTATTTTTTTTTTGTTAAAAAGTTTTGCCCCACACTAGGAATTTCTCCTGTATTGTGGGTGCGTTTACAAACATTTAAACTCACATACACAAACAGCCAGACCCGGAACCACTACTTGTAGTTTATACAAATATTTGTTCCGTGCGGGAATCAAACCTGCTACACGCAGCGCAGCAGTCAATTGCTTAACCACCGCGCCAACCGTGCCGTCAAAAGATACAGCGTGCAATTGAACTCGTGCGCAGTATTGTAACCTAAAACTCCACTCATGATACTATTTGCATTAGGGCCGCTATTACTCAAATTAAAAATATTCTTAACGCAAGTATGGAATGGGAAGTCCCCTCTTTGAGGAGTGGCTTGAGAGGCAGCATGGCGTCCTCACTTTCCGCCTGACGCAGGTCCTCACCGAACACGGTTGTTTCGGGAGGTTCCTGTTTCGGATAGGGTTCTGGTCCAGGCCATGGTTCGGAGCGAGAAGGCATGGGTAGCCGTCACCTCCTTCAGCGAAGCAGTGATGCTCGGAAGAGGGAGGCGGCGCACGTGAGGGAGAGGCAGTCTATGCGCCCTCGCGACCCTAGCCGCCGCAGGATACGGAGACGCCCTGGGCGTCGGGAATCCCAGGCCGATTTCCGGCCACCGTAGGCATGAGCTTGCAGACGGCGAGTAATGGGTATCTTGCTGTCCGGTAAGGACCAAACCCAAGTTGACGGCGCGTTGTGTTCCACGCGCGCCTCAAAGAGATGTCAGCACAGACGTGATGGGGCCCGCAAGGGCCGATGCCTGCCAGGGGTGCGGGTTGGTTCGAAAGAGATACCACAGCCCCTGGCATACGGGCTACTGAGGGAACACGGGTGGGTTTTAGTCAGTAAAAGTCTGACACGCCCTCCTGCTCCACCCAGAGCGGGAGAAGTTATTTGATGATTTCCCACCCAAAAAAAAGGCAAGTATATACGGAAAACCATAATAATGTAGTAAGTCATTTTGTAAAAGGCAAAAAACGTTTTTTTTTTTACATCTTAAACTCAATTAGGTCTTGAACAGTATCAGTGTCAGTACAGCGTGGAACGAATAACAAAAAAACTTCACATAATATGTACTTCATAAGTAGCAATAACAATAGGCTATGGCTTGCCACCGGCGCAGTCTCTCTATCCTGCTCTCCTTCATTACCGAAAATACGAATATCAACCACGCGCGGGAGTGGCCTCTCAAACCACAAACCAGAATCATTATAACGTCTTCGCAGGCGTACGAGTAGTGTCACATATTGTTGATTTGCGATTGATCCCGTGACGTAATCGCAGCACGCGCCTTACGAAGCACTTACTTACATACCCATGGATTGTAGTGCATAAAGTGTTAGTATATGAACTGTGACACGATGCCTCGACTGCGTAATGTGCAAGCTAGGTACACGGAACAACAGTATTCGAAATAGATAAATTACAGGAATTTGTGTTGGCCAGAGTAAAAGATAATCACAGACGTCAGTCAGGCTCAGTTGTGTATTGAAAAAGCAATGGAAATTTTGAACATCTTTTAAAACACGTGAGTGCTTGTTAGTACGGTAGTTAAAACGATTGTAAATATACATCGTGATTCCTGACCAATTATTATAAATACTGTGATTCCAATTTTTTAAACACGCCACTACGTAAACATGTTTTCTTTTTGTTTTAATGTGTGTTACGTGAACTCCGTGGACGATTATAACGATGGATTCGTGGAAACTGTCCATACGGTCGGGTCTAAAGTCTTCAAGCCCCGTCGTACTAATGGCAAAAAGAAACAATCTGATCCCACTCTGCAGCTAATGGATGATGGCAGGATCGTATCCGCCAAGCCTGAGCTGTAGAGAGAGATCGAGAGTTTCTATGGACAGTTATATACACGTCAACAAGCAACCCTGTTACGAATCTGGCAAATGACCCAAGAGTCAGATTGACCCGACACTACACCGAAAACATCCTGAACGTTAGCTCGTACGAGATGGCTCTGAAGCAACTTAAAAACAACAAGGCGATGGGTGATCACGGAATCTCAGCCGAACTCCTGAAGGCCGGCGGAAAACCCATTCCTAAGGCCCTCCAGCTGTTTGATTCCATGATACTCGAAAGCAAAACGCCACAGACATGGAACAGATGTGTGCTTATAATTTTCTTTAAGAAGGGTGATAATATCCTTCTTAAGAATTGTAGGTCCACCTCACTTCTGAGCCATGTCTACAAGCTGTTTTTGAGAGTCATCACGAAACGTCTCGCGTCCAAGTTTGATGACTTCCAGCCTCCCGAACAAGCCGGATTACGTAAAGGCTTTAGCACCGTAGACCACATACATACGCTGCGGCAGGTTATACTGAAGACCGAAGAGTATTACCTGCCTCTCTGCTTAGCTTTTGTGGACTACGAAAAAGCCTTAAATTCGATCGATACATGGGCTGTACTGCAATCTCTTCAACGGTGCCAGATCGACTATCGGTACATCGAGGTGCTGAAGTGTCTGTATGAAAACGCCACAATCTCAGCGTTCGGGAGGCTTCGCAATATCTTCTCGTCCCAAATGCCGCAGTGTCTCAAGACAAAAGTCTTTGACCAGTGTGTGTTGCCAGTGATGAACTATGGCTTAGAAACGTGGTCGCTCACAATGGGCCTTATCAGAAGGCTTAAAGTCACCCAAAGGGCAATGGAGAGGGCTATGCTTGGAGTTTCCCTACGTGATCAAATCATAAATGAAGAGATCCGCAGGAGAACCAAAGCAACCGACATAGCCCGAAGAATTGCCAAACTTAAATAGCAGTGATTAGTGGGTAGGGCAAATTTCTCGCAGAACAGATGGCCGATGGGGCCGAAAGGTTTTGGAGTAGCGACTGCGTACCGGAAGTCTTAGAGTGGGAAGGCCTCCCACTAGGTGGACCGATAACCTTGTGAAGGCCGCGGGAATCCGCTGGATGTGGAAAGCACTAGACCGGTCGAAGTGCAGGAGCCTGGGGGAGGCCTATGTCCACCAGTGGACGTCTTTTCGCTGAAATGATGAATGATGATGAATGTGTGTTAGTTGACATCGTTTTAAGCGTTCTTAGCCGGCAAAGTAGGAAGGGAAAGTTGGAATGAAATAAGAATCAAATCGTTAAAAACTACCTCTGTTCGGGTGGGGCAAAAGAGCAATGATGCGAACGCCGTAGTCAACCTACAGCAGTATTCGCTATCGCGATGCGCACCTATTTGATACTTTGTATGAATTACTACATTATTATAGTTTTCCACACTTGCATTAATAATATTTTTGATTTGCGTAATAGTAGCACTAATTCAAAAAGTATCATGGGTAGTGTCTTAATTTTTAATAATGCCCATGACTTCAATTGCACCCTGTGTAAACAAGACACATAAATAAAGGCATCAGGTATTAGGTAGGCATGCAGGCATATTATTATAAGATTACAGGGGATTACATCGCTGGTAAAAATGTTTGGCTCGATGCTGGTTCTGCTCCATAACCACAAATAATTGGTTAACTTCGGGGTATACCCTTTCCAATAAAAAAAGAATGATCAAAATCTGACCACTCTGGAAAAAGTTATGCGTGGTCATACATAAAAAAAAAAATATACGCGTCGAATTGAGTAACCTCCTCCGTTTTTTCGTCGGTTAAAAAATGTGTGCGGGCCATCTATCGGGCCTGTTATACCGATAGCTGTAAACCTTTGTTTTAAAAGTACAATATTCTGCCATTGCCGTGTATTTACATATATTCGAGAATTATGCCTATTTGTACAACAACATTCGGAATATTTTGTTAAACACAAAGATGTAACGAAAATAAATATCGCTCTTAGAAATAAAAACAAATTTAAAAATGAGCTCTGTTTACCGCAATGTAGGCTCCAAGTACATAAAAGGAACTCGTACATAAATAGGGTATATAACAAATTACCGGACGCCTTTAAAGTTTTACCTTTCCCATATTTAAAAAAAGTTAACGCAAGAAAAATGTTTCAAGTATGTAGTATGTATCAAGTATTTAATTTGCTTTTACTCAACAAAAGTTTGACATTACAATAAGCATGACATTAACAATTATATTTTACTAGCTGTGCCCGCGACTTCGTTCGCGTGCATGTCGGAAAACAATAATGTGTCGCTTTGACGGTGTAGGTACCACTCCTCCGATCTTCCGATCTATCCTGGTAGGAATCTACCACAGCTTTCGAATGCAGTCCAGAGCCTAGAGACAAAACACATTACTCTTGGCGTTCACGCTAAACGGTACGCCAAAATGTATGGGAATGACATTACCTGCGGAAAGGACACGGTAATGTCATTCCCATATATTCTGGCGTAGAGTTTAGCGTGAACGTTAACAGAAAGGTGTTTTGTCTAGGCCTACAGGCGTCTTTAGGGGTTATAATGATATTGCGACGAAGTCTCACTCAGATTTTTAAGAATAAATATAGATCAAAGCGCCTGGTCGAGGCTCATTTTATAATAAATGTGCACCTGCCGTAGGTACAGTAAAAGCTCTTTATTCGCGAGGTATACGTTCCGTAAAATACCTACCGCGAATACAGAAACCGTGACTATGGAATGGTAATTTATATGGGATTATAGGGGATACGTTCCTAAGTGACAAAAAAAAAACAATTTAATTGAAGTTTTTGACCATATTGATTAATTGTATGAGCGTGATATGGATGCAAGTGACTCTCCAAGGCGTAAACGATCAAGCATTTCTATGCGTTAAACAGATTTTTTCGCGTCGAAAATCGTTTTTTCAACATTTTGCAATAAATGGAAAGATGAAACAATAGGTAAAACACGCAAAGCGGCTCGTACCAAAGGATGGAATGTCTATTAAGTCGCAGCATTTATAAATGTGGGGGAGGCCTATGTCCAGCAGTGGACGTCTTTCAGCTGAAATGATGATGATGATGATATATAAATATACTTTTCAACACACTTGCTCATAAAATGGCTCTAATTTCACTGCAATTAGGCACATAATGACACCTATTATCAAACTGTGAATTTTTCATTACTATTATTCACTAGTGAGTTATAGAATTGGTTGAGTTGCTTTGTTCTTAGTGAGTTATAGGTTGTTTTTTAATTGATTGAGTTGCTTTGTTCTTAGTGAGTTATAGGTTGTTCTTTAATTGGTTGAGTTGCTTTGTTCTTAAAAACAACGATGATGACGATGATAACGATGACGACGATGATGATGACGATGATGATGACGTTGACGATGACGATGACATGACGATGACGATGATGATGACGATGATGATGACGTTGACGATGACATGACGATGACGATGACGACGACGATGATGATGATGATGACGATGACGACGATGACGACGATGGCGATGACATGACGATGACGACGATGACGATGACGATGACGATGACGATGACGACGACGATGATGACGATGATGATGATGATGATGATGATGATGACGATGACGTTGACGATGACGATGACGATGACGATGACGACGATGACGATGACGATGACATGACGATGACGATGACATGACGATGATGATGACGATGACGATGACATGACGATGACGACGATGATGATGACGATGACGTTGACGATGACATGACGACGATTACGTTGACGATGATGATGATGATGATTTTGTAGTATTATTTTCTTCGCAAGTGTGTTGAAAAACGTCGTATGATACACGTGTGTATTGATGATTATCGTCCTCGGCTCTCTTAAGACCCTCGCCTAACGGCTCGGGTCTCAATGGCGCCTCAGCGATAATCACCAACGTTACACACTTGTACCATAATGTACTATTATGGTGATGAGGTTGGTTTCATTATGTTTGTTTACATTCTCAAAAAACTTTTTTCAAAAAAATACCAACCGACTTCCAAAAAACACTACAAAGTGCAAAATAACTTTAATTTTGGAAGTCGGTGACGTTGGATGTGTATTTTAATTATTTGTCACCGCCTTCCGAAATTAAAGTTATTTTGCACTTTGTAGTGTTTTTTGGAAGTCGGTTGGTATTTTTTTGAAAAAAGTTTTTATTTTTCACTTTTTTGTTACCTACCATGCACCAATTCGAAATTTCATCATCCTTTGGGTCAAAACAATGCATACTTATTTATGTGATAGCAACATTCGCGGTTGATTTGCTGTAATTTTTTGAAGAGTTCCGTTGTCTGTTTCCGAAACGCATCATCAGATCTATATGCAGGGCCCAATCTAAGGGGGGGCAAGCCGGGCAAATGCTCAGAGCGGCAAAAATGAGCGGCGGCAAAATGTATACTTACAAACATACCTACGCTCATGAATTTTTGTATACTTGTTCAGAAGCCGTAGTAGACTAACGTATGTGAATATTATATAGTTAAAAGAATATCACATAATTATGGTCATACCATCTTTGATGGTGTTAGTGCAAAGGGCGGCGAATGTTATTTTTGCCCGGAGCGGCTAAATAGCTAGATCGGGCCCTGTCTATATGAAATTTCAATGGGACCATTTCGGAGTAAACCCCTTTCGAAAAAAAAAAGAATTTTGCAAATCCGTCTATATACGACGGAGTTATGCCTGAACATACATTAAAAATATAAACATGTCGAATTGATAACCTCCTTCTTTTTGAAGTCGGTTAAAAACACCGACCGCGGCGAAGGCGGCTATTGTAGATGTCAAAGGCCGAACCAATACAGCGGCGATATCATTTGACAATGTACTTTAGGCGAAGTTGTAATAAGGTCTATTTCACTTTTTTATAGTCCATCTGACGACGCGTTTACAAAGGATATTGGGTTGGATACCTATTGGAATCCTTTTTGTTATTTGTTAATATGTATGTACCGATGTACCGATTAGACCCGCAAATAAATAAATCTTTAGCCGCGGATATAGGAATTGGGTCGCATTTTTTTAATCCGCGAGTAGTGAAAACGCGAATGAAGGAAGCACGAATAAGGAGCTTTTACTGTACTTACTCAATAAATCGACTGCGCGTCTGGTTGAGTGTGCTGAAGCATTATTCCACGCGGGGGCGGGCGCCTATCTCGGCCCGTACAGGCGCGTGTCTTTTAGCTTTGTTTATCAAACGTTGACCACTGAATAAAACCACAGCAGTGGGAATGCTCTGCACGGACTGCGATAGGCCTCGACAGGTAGCAGTGCAGTAACACCTGACGCCACCCGTCAGTTAACGGCCCGTGGGACCATGGCGTTATCACGATGAAGAAAGATCACGCTGTAAAGGTGGATACTGACCGGCGTCACGGGTCAAAAAGCACCTAATATGTTACCAAGCAAGTATTCGTGCAGTCAGTAGTACCTACGGCAAAACATGCGAGCGAGCAACACTGATTTTAGCACACGGCGTAAAGACATGCTCGCTGCGAATGTTACCATTACCTACGCCCCGTAACGTCGGTCATTATCCACATTAAAAGCGCTGTTGAAAAAAAAACCAAACCAGGCAAAAAAAACTATTTAATTGTATAGCACGGGTTTTCTATGAACATATTAAGTACGATGTTGTTGCTACGTAGTGCCATACCGCGCTCGCCCCCACCTCTCTCCCCGCTGCTGACGCAGGCAGCAGGAAGAGAGAGAGCCCGATCCCGAGGATAATGGACGTAACAGAGCGATCCTCCGCGACTCTCAGTTGCGATGCCTTTTTATTGTAAATTGTAATCAAAAATGTTTCAGTGTTTCTTTTGTTCAGCCATACATTTATTTGTAGACCAATAAATAATTATATTTAAAGAAGCGACTTTAAAATTGTCAATATTTTACTATTGTGATTTCTATTGTTCCTGTGTAGGTAATGTATCCTTTGTTGGAGATGCCAAATGGATAAATAAATACATTTTTAAACTTGTTTTAACTAAGAAAATGCTTCTCTGTAAGCGATGTTGCTCGGAAGAGCATCGACATAACTACAGTTGCCTGTGTGAAAACCTATCTGTTTACTCAAATCCACCAGTAGTTATGGTCGCAATTTTGGATTTTTTTTCCTGACTTTCACCATCCGACCTCGCTTGAACCCCTCCCCTCCTCGAAAACTAACATCACGAAAATTAGCACATAAGTATTTACAACTCTTTACTCCCAAAACTCCCATTATTTGAATCGAGTAATGCTGTAAACACGCATTTAAATTTAACATTATCAAATTTCGCGCGAAATCAAGTTGTTGTCTTTGCATGTTTGCTATTCAAACCTAGATGGCGTTACTGACGCTAGAGATTAAGAATTTGGAGATGTTCCTCTAGCCGCTCTAATTTTGCTACATTATGCTAGATGGCGCTACTAAGACTTTTATCACAATTAAAAATGAGATTTCTTCCCCTCTATTTGTATTAATTTGATTGATAAAACTAATAAATATTTATCTAACATTGCATTCTAGGTATATGACTCAGAACACCACGTCAGTTAATATTATCACAACTTTTTATTTGAAATTCTTTTAGCTTTTTTGATTCGTGGGAATCAACCACCAACAGAAAGCGATTTTAGTAATCAGTATCATTACTTTTTGAAATAACACAGACACAGTAAGTAACTTAAATGAGAATGACGTGTTAATATTAAGTATTCGTTAGTACCGTTTCACGCCAATAGATGTCGCTAAGTGTTTCAACATTACGTAAATAAATTCTTCTTGAACACTTTAAATTATTTAGATAGGTTGACCGAAGCGATTGCGATGAAACAAAGACTAATATAAACTCTGAGTTATAAACAATATTTGAGTATGAAAGATAACCATATTAGTTTCGTTCTTTTGACGTGATACTTGATCTATTCAACATAGAAACTGAAAAACCGAGCTACAGACAAAAATTTTGATAAGGGTTAAAATGTCATCTGTTGATTATCCCTTACCACCCCAAGCAATTATTTTCGAAATATTTTAAATGTACAGAAAAACTTCCTTTACAGATTTATTATATGTATAGATTATTATTAAGTTCTCACATTTTATTTATCTTTGTATCTGACACTCTCGTAGGTTTAGCTTTGACATCGATTAAATAATTCATTCCTTTAAAATCCTAACGCATTAAATATTATGTGTCGTTGTTGTCTGTTTTTATTATCTATTAAAAATAATGTATACAATTAAAGACATATTTTCACACTATATGTGATGATAGAATGTAAAGGGGCCATTATAGTTATAAGATCATACACTGCCACAGCTGTAAACCTATATTGTAGCAAATAAATGATTTTGAATTTGGAACGTCCCCCAATATAACATCCAGTAGTCTACTGTTTTTGTTGGTAACATTATTGCGTTGTCAGAAATTATTAACTGACGTAAAATCAATAAGAAGTTGATCGAGACTACTACTGTGCTGATTTTTGAGAGGATTTTTTAAGACCAGTTTAAGGTGCTTAAATTAAAATCTCCCACGTTGCATGTGTACGCACTATGGTTATCCTGGTAAGAATTACAATTACAAATAAAATGTTCCAACATTGATTTATAGACCGGTGGTGGCAGGTAGACTGCACAAAGATCAAGACGGCGGAGTTGCCTCGAACACTCGCACGGTATTTTTACAGACACCCATAGATCCTCACAATTACTTTGTCTATGCCACAATCTTTTGAAACTAGTTTTTTAGATACTGCAATCAAGACACCTCCGCCATCCCTATCCCAGTGGTAACCCGAGGTTTCCCTGTCTATAGACCAAGTACCTATCATCAAATAGTTCTTTATTGCATACACTTTTCATAAGCCAAGTTTCTGTCAGAATTCGAATATCGAAGTTAAATATTGCCATTTTACATAAAAAATCCTGCGTTTTCGTCCGCAGGCCTCTTACATTTTGTTAGTAAATCTCAATATTAAACAAGTTGAATTTTGTTTGTGCAATACCATTAACTTGCATAAAAAGCTTCTACCAAGTTAAACTTATTTTAACAGCTCGGTTAGTATATTTTAGTTATTTTAATAGCGTTATGTCCACCCAGAGCGGGAGAAGTTATTTGATGGTTTCCCAACCAAAAAGAAAAAATGCTTGTCTGAAAAATGTTAAAAAAAAAATTTAGATTTTTTAAAATTAATTAATTAATTAGCAAAAACGTGCTTGATCTTTAGACATTTTTCATGTCAGTAAATAATAATAATTATTAGCTTGTATTCTCCCACTTAACTGATGAGCTGACAGCTCGAACTATCGACCGAAATTCCTCAATTCACACATATACAACTTGTGTAGCACGGCAGTCAGCAACTGTGTGTGAACGTGCCTTAACCGCGGCGACAGGCGGGATACACCCCCGCCAGCACTCCTGGACGCCCGCGCTAACGGACAGTGGACGACGGCTCGCGAGATAGTACGCCACGCTCGCGACCCGCTCTGATAGTTTTGATTGTTTTTACCATATTTACCTGTTTGTGCTCTTGAGTTTTGTTTCTGACTAATATACACTTTTCACTATTAAACGCGTGCCAATAATTCAACACCCAACAAACCCCTGAGAAACCTCCTACAAGTGACGCCCATCTCGCGGCTAAGTTTTAGTGAAAAAGTAGTAAAAGAGTCAGTGACAATAAGTGCTAAATCCTATCGTGCTAACTCATACTGTTAAACCTTTCCAATAGTGCATTTCACGTGAAATATTACCGAACAGTGCAAAAAAAAAACAATAAGAAAAACTTCGGGCGAGTCCATTCTTCCCGCCAAAAATTGTAACCGACGCGACGCGAACCGAGACGCGCGCGAGCATGCCGCGTGGTGTTTTAACGCGAGTTTACCGCGTGGTGTTTTAGCGCGAGTTTACCGCGTGGTGTTTTAATATAATAAATTCATTTATTTCAGGTAAATTACACCCATTGCCACAAATAGAAATAAAAATACACAAATTATACAAATAAAAACTAAATAAATACATCAAATGAAATTAAGCCTTAAAGAAATAAAATAACAATGTCAAATAAAATCAAATTAAATTAAATTACTTATATCAAAATAAACTAAATTAGGTCAAATCACAGTCACACTAAATCAGACTTAACAACGTAATAAAAAAAATAATTAATATATTCTCTCCGACACTGGTACAGCACCATGTCTGTTGGAACAATGCCGGATGAAAGGGCAGTCCAGCCTTCCCGCAATCATCGCTAGTACCGTGTTGGGGCTAACCCGCACCCTGTGCACCAAGGACGCGGCGCGCTTGCGCATGGTCGCGTGAAAGCAGTCGGTGCGCGCCTCTGCGAACATACCCGAGGCACTGCAGTATCGGGGTAACCCCATCACCGCCCTGAACGCGTTATTGTACTGGATGCGGATGGCGCTGTAACTTCTGTTAGAGTAGTGAGCCCACAAACTGCATGAGTACAGCGATGTACAATACGCTCTAAAGAGCGTAGCCTTAACTTTATTTGAGCACCGCGCAAACCTGCGGGCGATCATGTTCGCTCTAACAGACAACGCCCTCCGCTCCCGTTCCATGTCTGCATGATCCTTGAGGTCGACAGTCAAAACATGCCCCAAGTACGTGAACTGGTCAACCCTTTCCAAAGGGACCCATTTAGTCTTACCGGAGGTATGGTTCCCGGACATCTTGCACTGGCGGTTTCAAAGACCATACACTGGCTCTTCTTTGCATTATACAGCAAACCATGACCACAAGCATATTCCTCGCATATCTGTACTAGCTTCCTCAAGCCGCAGACCGAAGCGCTCATCAACACCATGTCGTCAGCATAACTTAGATTATTTACACATGTACCGTCAATGTGACAGCCGACGTGCTGGCTGCTGAGCGCCACGATCAGACTATTAATATTATTATTGTTTTAGTGCGAGTTTACCGCGTGGTGTTTTAGCGCGAGCTTACCGCGTGGTGTTTTGACGCTAACAAAATTATACGTTTCGTATCGTGCTACCGAATTGGTAACGAATACGTAGTTCGTTACCTACCACCCATATAACCATCACCCGTGTTGATCGAGCGAGTAAAAGCAGAGGTAGTGCCCTGTTACCATGCCGCCGAAGCCAACCAAAAAACTTACCGGAAGAGATGGTGGGTCGGAATCCGACACGGATACGGAGCAGAATAGGACGGTGGTTGCATCATCAGCATCGCCGAACATCACCATGTCTGAGGAATGCTTCAGACCCTTGTGTGCAATATTACAAAAAACCAAGCTGAAGCAAATCGCATGCTAATTGAAAGCATACTGGCGAACAAGGATGAATCATGCCCATCATCACCACGGATACCCGATACGCGTGATGCCGCGCGGCGATCGGGCAACTTTGCAAAGTGCACAGCACGCTTTGACGGGTCATCGAAGAAATAGGAAGAGCTCGAGGCATTTATCGATGCAATAGAAATTTACCGCGACTGCACCAACATCAGCGAGGAGCACGCGCTGCGAGGGCTGCCTATGCTGCTAGTCGGCGAGGCCGCGGTCTGGTAGCAAGGTGTGAAGGCATCGATAACGTCGTGGGCCGACGCGCTGCAGCGTCTTCGAGGGATGTACGGAGTGCCGCGACCCAGTTACAAAATCTTTCGAGACATTTTCGGTACCGAACAAAACAGTGATCGGGCCGACGTATTTATAAGTAAAGTGCACGCTTTAATATCGAAGTTACCATATGATGTGCCGGAAGTGATGATGCTTGATATGGTTTATGGATTGTTAGATCGTAGAATTAGAAAACGAGTGTCTCGCGACGCGGTGTACGAGCTGGATCAGCTGATAGTGAAGGCCAGGTTAGTCGAGGAGTCGTTGGCGGAGGTGAGTGCTTCTACCCATTGTAAAAGTGACAATGTAAACAATAACCTTCCTGTCGCCGCGCGTTCAAACACAAACTTTAACTCTACGAATGCCGTAGGTGACCCGCACAAGGCGAGTATGAATCAACCTGTTGTTAGGCCTTCAGACACGCACGCACCAAACGTGAAAATTAATAAAAATTGTGATGGGCAAAGGCGTGTTAGACCGAAGTGTGCCTATTGCAAGATTTTCGGTCATACGGTAGACGAGTGCCGTAATAAGGACAAGAAGGATGGAAAGGTTATTGACCCTTCTAATAATTCGAGCAAAAGTACCGAGTTACGTTGTTATGGATGTGGTCAGCTGGGAGTGGTCCGTTCAAAATGCAGTAACTGCAAAGGCGCATCGACTTCAAGCAAGTCGGATGTTTGTAGCGCTCAGGTAGCCGATAGTGACGATACGCGGCCACTAGTGGAAATCCAGGTCGTGAATCACAAGGGGGTAGCTATTTTAGATACGGGGGCCACACATTCTATCGCGGGCCCCATGTTACACGACTTACTATTAAGGGCTGGCGTTGCATTTAAGAAAACATTACGTACTATAGGGCTTGCTGATGGATCACAACAAGTAGGTACTGTACTCGAGTGCGATACTGACGTTATTTTGGAAAACGATAATATACCTACCACGTTTATAATTTTGCCGGACGCACAAACTCGGACTTTGCTAGGTAGAGACTTTATCATGAAAGCAAGTATACATATAAAACAACGACACAATATTGTATTTGGCGACTTTAATTTCTTCCAGTACCAATACATACAAATATACATAAACTCACGCCTTTTTTCGTGGCAGAAACTACAGAACGCTATCAGCTACAATCCCTATATACTCATATTGCCTCGTTTAGCTTTATACATCTGGTCATACACGCACGCCGGTTGCGAGTACTACGCTACTGGCTTTTCTGAAGAACATAATTAATAAGAACACTATAATATTATGTCCTCCTAAGGCGTATCCAAATAGAACGAACTCACTTACTTGCTCTATACTGCAACCTTTTATTTAACATTACAAACCAATATATTCTCTTCTCGTTCAAACGTGGCCTTCGATTATTTATATGCATCCCCTTCATCTTATATGCTTGATCCATAACAGTCACCATATCTTGCAACAGTTCTGCTAACGATGCAAGTAGAAATTAATCATCTGCGTAGAGAAGGCATTTGACAGGAAACTCATTCATGGTCAATAGACACTCACCTTCTTTCAAATCTATCAAACAAATACCCATGTACAACGATTTCAATGCCCTTACCAAGTACCAGCCCACACCGTACGAGGATAGTGTTGCCCAAAGTTCTTCCCACCACTCAGTCAGTAAAAGTCTGACACGCCCTCCTGCTCTACTCAGCAGGAGAAGTCATTTGATGATTTCCCACCCAAAAAAAAAAAAAAAAAAAAAACCCCTTTCTGGATTCTAATGGAATTTTACGTGTTGGAGGACGTCTAAACCACTCAAACTTGCCAGTGGAAACGAAACACCCCATACTCATACCAAGAGAGGGGCGACTAACTCAACTTATTGTTGAAAAGGCGCATCAACGAACCTTACACGGTGGAGCAAGATTAACGCTAGCTGACACTAGAAACAACTACTGGATTATCAGTGGCAATCGAACCGTTAAGAAAATGCTGCGACAATGCATTCGATGCCGTCGATATGCAACAACCCGAACTGAACAGTAAAGGGCAACCTTCCTAAAGAAAGGATCACTCCATCGAGGCCGTTTTTACACACCGGCATCGATTTTACAGGCCACGTGGACGTAAAGATAAACAAAGGCCGTGGGATAAAAACCTGCAAAGGCTACATAGCCATATTCATATGTATGTGCACAAAAGCAGTACGTATTGAACTTGTTTCGGACTTGTCAACGCAAACCTTCATCGCAGCACTGAAAAGAATGTGCGCCAGAAGAGGCACTCCAAAACATATCTACTCAGATAACGGAACCAACTTCGTCGGAGCCGCAAGAGTTTTAAACGAAGAGTTCCAACTATTTAAAACGATGCTATCTTCAGAGTTCTTTAGGGAGATTCACAACCTTCAAATCGAGTGGCACTTCAACGCACCATCCTGGCCATCAGCAGGAGGCTTATGGGAAGCTGCTGTACGTTCCATGAAAGCACACCTGAAACGAGTAATCGGACAACAGAAGCTTACATACGAACAATTTGCAACGCTTCTTACACAAATCGAAGCGTGCATGAACAGCAGACCACTGTGTCCATTATCGGAGGACGTGGAAGATCTGGAATACCTCACCCCTGGTCACTTTCTCACGGGGAGTCCAACACTAACACTACCACTCAATGAACCTGAAGAAACGAGAGCTATAGACATCAGAAACAACTGGAAACTCATTGAGCTCATGCGTCGACATTATTGGGACCGCTGGTCGAAAGAATACCTTCACTCGCTACAAAACCGAAATAAATGGCAACAAACCAAAGAAAACATACAAAAGGGACAACTAGTTCTCATCAAGGAAAGTAATCTCCCCCCAAGCAGATGGGCTATGGGACGCGTAGTGGAACTGCACCCAGGTAGCGATGACTTAGTACGAGTAGTCACGCTCAAGACACAAAATGGGATACTAAAAAGACCCATAATTAAACTAGCCCTGCTGCCCATAAACGAGGCAAGCGGAAACAGTGAATTACTAAAAATTAGCCCAGAAACTAAGCACGGCAAGCAAAACGAAGGAGTTGGTAAATCCACGAAAAGGGTAAACAGCTTGCTTATGATGTTACTAGTAGCGTTTACAACGTTAACATGTGGACTAGCAGCACCCCTGCAACCTTTTAAAATTATTCGTTTAGCTGAAAACCAACCAGTTTACTTTGACCCTGTCGGAAATATCCAACTTATTCACGATGAATGGAAACTTCTGGTATTTTACAACCTGACAACATTTTGCCAAAGTACGGCAATGGTAGAGAAATTCGTGAATCGTATAAGTCAACTATGCGACACGATGCCTAACGAGCCATGTCACTCTACGACACAACAACTAAAGTTCGAAATGAACCAGCTGAACGAGTACAACATACTACTACGGTCTCAACATCAAAAAAGAAGGCGACGTGGCTACGTCAACGGCGTAGGAAATCTTGCACGAGCCCTGTTCGGTGTCCTTGACAGCGATTTTGCCGAAAAATACGCTCAAGACATAGAAAAAATCAAAACGAACGAACAATATTTATTACAGCTGATAAGAAATCAGACACTGATTATCGAGGCAGAAAACAACGTCATCAAGAAAAATGAAGACTTCGTAAAAACGCAACTGCAAGTAATTCAGAAGTTCATGAACGAAACGAAATATAACACGGCAGTGATAGAAAACAGATTTCAAATAATGAAAACAATGAACGATGTCAACGCTGGGGCATTAACTGCCAGTTTACTTATCTCAGTACTGAGAAGAAACCAACAAATGCTCCTGAATGCATTGACAGATATCTACAGAGGCTATCTCGATATGAAATTATTCACACCGGAACAGCTATCTGAACAACTAAACTACATTGCCGGTATTATTCCGAAAAGATTAACATTACCTATCAAAAACAGCGATGGAGCTAACATAAAAAACATTTACAAAATTATTTATGTTAAAGCCCGGCTCACCGAACAGTACTTACTCTTCGAATTACATATCCCGTTACTAAGTGATGACGAGTATACATTGTATCGCAATATAGCTCTACCTAGACAGCTAACTTCTAACCAATGTCTGGTGATAGAGGCAACAACACAATATATTGGAGTCAACTTTATCAAGAATACCTACATACAGATGGAAGAGGTTGATCTTCAGCAATGCACAACAATGGCGGCGGACAATCACATCTACCACGCCTCGACAACTATCCGCAACTTGCATGGAACCACGGCATCCTGCGAAGCTAAAATACTCAGTCAAAATCTAAATAACATAACGTATGATTGGGTACCACAACAATGCTCGGACCAATGGATAAATTTACAGAGACCAAACATATGGCTGTATAACTGTATCGATGAGTTTACGACGCGCATAGTATGCGAAAATCGAATTACAACAACCATTATAACAAAAGCGGGGCTCCTTGCCCTAGGTCAGGATTGCATACTTCAGCACAAAGACGCTACAATTTATTCACATAACCTTTTTAGTAGCAGTACCAATATTGGAATTACCTTGGAGGTACCTACTATTGACTCGCCAAATGATATGTGGAATACATTCAAAAACACAAAGATTGTGCTAGCGAAACTAAACTTATCTAATGAACACAGATTATTAGATGACCAAATAAACGAACAAAAAGGACGAGAGAGCCTACCTAACGAACTAAGTGTCCACGACATCGGCAATTACGCAATAAGCACTTTGGTGGTGGGAGGAATCGTCGCCGCTATAATAGTTTGGCGAATAAGAAGATATCTTCAGGCGCGTAAGACGAACCATACCAATAGGAACAAGACTCGAGAGAGGACAGAAGATATAGAACTGAAGGAGATTCCTACCTACGCTAAAATACGAGGGGGATATTAAGAAAACTACAGTCCGCCGCAAACAGTAGGAACAAGATTCAAACTATGATGAATTATTTATGAATTATGTCTTGCTTTTTGTTTTTGATTGCTTTTATTATTTTTGTAACATTTTATACTTATTTAACTTGTAACGCAAGTTTGGTGATCTGAGTACGCATATCTTTCCCTCGGGAGCATGTACGAGCCAATAATGCTCATACAGCAAAAGTATGTTTACGCTTACTTAATGAATATACACTAAATTCAGTCGTCACTAAAACTCCGTCAGGCGCTAATGTGCGTGACGATAATTACGAAATAACAATAACATTATGTGCGGCTCGGATAACTAGACAAACGGTTTTCCATAAATAAACTCTTGAACTTTACAGTGATTTGGTGTAACTTAATTAACTACCTACAACCACTACCGGGGTATCCGTCAACGACGAGATAACCCCAACAAACCTACCTACCTAACCTACCTGTACCTATTAAATATTTTACATCATAATTTATTCTTTTAAAACGGTGGAGGAAAATATCATGAGGAATCTGGAACGTTCTAGAACCAAATATTCGAAGACATGTAGCATCAACAAACCCGCACTGGCCCGCGTGGTAGTTTACAGCCCACTTCCTCTCGAAGCCAGGAGCCCTGAGACCCAGCAGTGAAAACATTATTGGCTGATTATGCTTATGCATATTTACATCTTAAAAACAAATATGTAGGTTAGTAGGCCGCATTTCAGTGGTGCCAAATCTTATTCCATTGAAATTCCGTACGCTAGAACAGTTCCCGGTTAAAGTGTTACCACTGATGTGCAACCTTCTGTATTTGGTTATTTTCAGTAACTTCAAACCTCACTCCAAGTACTCGGACTACAGAAATGCAAACTGCAACAGCACTGCAATATAATTGATAAGAAGCGCCATCAAACGTAGTGGATGACAAATGTCTATGTTAAACATCCCAAAGACGCTCATCTTGCTGAATGACGCTCGGTGCAAACGAAGAACGTTTTTGTAAAACTTTTTTTCCTCGTCTGTGAATAAAATATCAGTATATTATTCATCGTCATCATTTTAACTCGGTCACACCTAATACTGAGTATAGGTGGAGGATGATAGGTGCCCTACTCCTTGGTTCTGAGCATCTCTCATTGAAGTGTTTCCGATGACTCTGCGGAATCAGTCATCCATCGCGCTTTTGAGGACCCTGGTTCATTAGTGTAATTATCATATTAAGGCAGTCACGTAGATGTTTCCTAGTATTAGTGAAAACGTGTAGTGTGACTAAGTGTTACATCGAATGGCAAAACTGTTGCCATCTAAGGAACAAAACTCAAATGTCTCAAAAGTGTCTGTGCGCACGGGCAGGACATCCATTCTCTTGAAACCGCAACATAGCAACGCTTTTTAGTGGCAGTAAATCATTCAAGAAAGTTGGTGGTACTTCCCTAGACAAGCTCCTTCACATTGAAGATACTGCTGTATCTTTTTATGATCTAAGGCACTTATTTCTTTAAAAATATTCTTGTCTGACAATGAGACCGTCTTGTTCATCTAAACTAAGTCTAAAATTATCTAAATAACTGTTTCATCGGTCCAGTGGTTTTACATGAGTGGCGAAATGTGCGTACTATTGATGTATTTCTGCCAAACCCTTCTGGACACCAAGACTAGAGAATACTCTATGATTTTTCTAGTCGCAACAACCGCGTGAAACAGAGGCTAGCAAAACATAAATATATTTTATACCTGAACAATTTGATGCCAACACAATAGTGCATGAATCTTGAGCGTCTTCTACTGCAAGATAGAACTCTTCCAATTTCAAACTGAGTGTAATTAGCATTATCATGTTTTTTACTAACCAGGCGTAAAACAATCCTTGTACAAAATGCTGTAAAAAAGAAAAATATAAAGATGGGTTTTTATTATTCACATCATCACTTGCTAGGGCATCACTATGAACACCATTTGTGCTGTAATTAATGAGTCATCTACTGAGCACAAAAGATCTAAAAAAAAAATTGTTAGCCTAATAATCTTCCATGTTTTGCATTTCTACATCCTTATAGAATCCATACAATTCGTCCTTATAATAGGTCTTTACCTATGAAATTGCCGTTTTGTATGAAAAAATTTAAACGAATTTTTTTCATGAATTTTTTATTTGTATTAATCGAAGTAATCACCCATGCAATCAATGCATCTTTGCCATCGCAGTGGCAGTTTATTGATGCCCTTCTTAAAGAAATCAGCTGGACGGGAGGCAACAAATTCTTCAAAGGCATTTTGTACTGCCTCTCGGGTATTAAATTTTTTTCCCGCCAAGAAGTTATCCAAATTCTGGAAAAAGTAGTAGTCTGTAGGCGCAAGGTCTGGTGAGTAGGGCGGATGACGGAGAGCTTCCAACCCCAGTTCTTGCAACTTGGAGACCGTCTGCTGTGCAGTATGAGGTCGCGCGTTGTCGTGCAGGAGCAGCGGAGACGAGCGATTGACCAATGCTGGTTGGAGATGCGCCAGCTTCTCCATCATTGTGTTCAGTTCTTCACAGTACACATCTGCAGTAATGCTCACCCCGTTTGGTAAGAAGCTGTGATGAATCACACCGGCGCTAGACCACCAAACAGTGACCATCACTTTTCTAGGGGTAAGTTTTCGTTTAGGGCATTGTTTAGGTGCTGAACCAGGATCCAACCAACTTGCTGAGCGCTTACGGTTATCAAACAGAATCCATTTTTCATCGCAGGTAACAATGCGGTTCAAAATTCCTTCATTTGTGTGTCTGTTGAGCAGTGCAAGGCACGTCTCGACGCGTACTTCGCGCTGGCGATCATTCAGTTCGTGGGGCACCCATTTGTCAAGCTTTTTTACCTTGCCAATTTGACGCAAATGGACCAATATTGTTTTGACGCTAACGTCGAAAGCTGCTGCTAATTCAGCCGTAGATTGTGTATCATCAGCTTCCACAATCGCCTTTAATTCGTCATTGTCGACCAAAGTCTTCGGACGACCGCGAGGTTCATTTTTCAGGTCGAAATTTCCAGAACGGAAGCGAGCAAACCAATAACAGGTGGTGCGTTGGTTTGTAGTGTTAGCTCCGTAAACGTCGTTGATGTTGCGTGCCGCTTGTGCCGCGTTGCTGCCACGACGGTACTCATATTCCATAATTACTCGAATTTTTAACGTATCCATGATGACGAAAAAGATTGAAATGCGATGAAAATGTAACACTAATCAATAAAGAAATGACTACTTTTAGAAAAAAAAATCCATGTTTTTAAAATAAAATTAATTTGAAATTAGAATTCTTAGCCAAACAAAAATTATTTTGATTTGAAATGGCCAGTACTACAGAACGGCAATTTCATAGGTAAAGACCTAATATATTCTCGTGATCACTTCTCCTATGTACGAATTTAATGACTATTTGATTTAGTTAATAATAGAGGTATTTGTAATGTTTATAATAGTGCCAATTCTTTATTTCATCACCTAAATTAAAATAAGAGTTCTGCTTAGACGTGTGCGTTATTTAACGTAATCGGTTTCAGAAACTGCTTACGAGGCTGATAATCGTGTAACTAGTTTCGTGGATAAAAATGTAACGATTATTTTACGTACGTAGTTCACAGTTGACATGACACTTACACAACGAACGGCGTACGCGTAACCGTTTCGCTCAACAGATTATTATTAAATTAATCTGTTGAGCGAAACGGATTATGATGATTATTATGTACGTAATACGACTTGCAAAACGAGAGTATTTTTCGGATTTATAAACTGTTACATATTCGTAATTGTAGGTAACACAACACACGTAAAACTAATATTATTATTATAATACGTATAACCATTAACATTAACCTGTAACATTTTGGTAATCATAACATAATACAAACGCAAAACCATACCAACTGTATACAAAAGTAACTAGTTACGAAAATAATCGGTTTCGAAACTAGTTACTCATATCCACGAAACTACGTATAACCGATTACGTCCAAAAGACGTTACGACCCATGTCTAGTTCTGCTATCTCTTACTGACAAACCACGATAGAAAAGAACAAATGGCGCTGTCAAACTAAATTACGTCTCGATGGCCTTGAATTACGTCTCGATTGGCGTGACTATAGGCATGATGAATTTAGCCCGTCGTAGTTGCTTCGAAGAATATTTTGCTTCAACTACAACTGCAATTTTAGTTCAACTAATTTTGACAGCTCTTATTTATTTCCGAGTCTTTCTTGTTTTAATAGAATGTTAGCATACAGATAGCAACAGATAGCAATAGCCTAAATTACTTTTATTTAGTGCACAATAGAATCATTACTAGTGTTCAACACAATAGATTTTAAACCGACTTCCAAAAAGGAGGTACTTATATACTCGACTGTATGTATTTTTTATATATGTTCATTGATTTCTCCCCATTTGTGGACCGATTCTCAAAATTCTTTTTTTATTTGAAACAGTATACTCCTGAAGTGGCCCCATTGGCACCAAGTCAGGATCTGATGATGGAATATCAGGGAAATCGAGGACACCCCTCATATGTTGTAGGTATAAACAATGTTTTTCATTTATTTTCTAAAGCTATTGAGACATTTGCGTTATGGTTATCATCATCATCTCATTTCGCTAAAGTGATGAAGGAAGGTACAACTCTTTAAAATTAAGTGGAGGTTCGGGCATAACTCCGTCATATATGTATAGACGTATTTGTTCAAAAGGGGTTTATTTCGAAATGGTCCCATTTAAATTTCAAATAGATCTGATCATGCGTTTCGGAGACAGACAACGGAACTCTTCAAAAAATGACAGCAGAATTAACCACTATTGCTGGTATCGCATAAATATGCATTGTTTTGACCCCAAGGATGATGAAATTTCGTATTGGTGTGGGGTAGGTACTATAACTAAAAAGAGAAAAAAAACTAAAAAAAACAAACGACTTTCGGAAAAACACTACAAAGTGAAAAATAACTTTAATTTCGGAAGGCGGTGACAAGAAATTAATAAAATACATTTCCAAAGTCACCGACTTCGGTTGTTTTTTTTTTTAATATAAATGGTCAACTAATACTCACTGGCTCCTTTTTATTCATAACGAACTTTGAAAATTCAATTAAAATCTGACAGTGGACCAGTTCGTAAAAAAATGATTCTGCCGTCTTCAAAAGAGTCTAAAAAAATACAAATAAATCAATAAAATAATTACATAGATACAGAGAAAATCTCAATAATGGTGAACGAGAAACTTATGGCAATTATTTGTCATGACTTGGGGATGTAATACGGAGGAACTTATTGAAAGAAAAGTTTTAAATATGAATGAAGAAAACAGAAAGGTAAGTATGGCAGGCAGATGGTATGCGAAAATTATGAGACAAAAGAAAAAATTGGATTGAGTGGAACATAACATTGCTAGAAAGATAAAAAGAAGTAAGAGAAAAGAAAAATTAAGTGAACATTTAGTTCAACAGTTAACAACACTGAACAAAGTAATTAATGATGATTCGTTTTTACTTATCACCATCTCAATTTATTAAGGATTGTGGCAACATGCCTATCTCTTTCATACATTTAAGTGCCCTCTCCTTTCCCCTTATTATGTCTTTTTATTCAATGGCTAAAAAGGTGTTGTCTTCAGACATCCATCCATTCGTTTCTTTGGTCTTCTTCTACTTTTATAACAATCCACGTTCACACTCAAAACTTTCCTTGCGACGTGTTTTTAATTCCTTCACGTCACAGATTTACACACCCTGGTAAAGAATTTCGACACATACACGTACTCACCGTTGGTTGAAAATGTTTTAGAACGATCTTGTAGCATTTAAGTATTTGGGAATAGGACTGAAACATTATTTTACAATTCACTTCAGTTTCACCATCTTTACGGGAATATAATGCTTGTCTTTTCCAGAGGACAAGTTCTTCTGTTAACAGGTGAATTAATCGAATTGCATAAACTGTATCAGAGTCCAGAATTAACAGAGTAATCGTGTGAAAGAGCGTCATCCATGAAGGATTTAAATATTTTATGGTCGTATAAATAGTAGCAAAGATGTAAAACCCGATGACTAAACCGACATTGATCCAACTCATAATGATAAAAGTCTTACTACTATGCTTTTTGTAAAGAAATCTGTGTACTTCTTGAAAGGTCAAAACAAATGTAACACTCCTCTGGGTTTGAAAGAAATAGGTGATATAGTTCATGATGAAACCCGCATTTATGAACAGCACATCAAAACAGGACGCAAAATATACAAATTGTATCGGTTGGTATCGTATCATATTTTCGTCTTGCAGGACAGTAATAACCGTATAAAATCGGATTGACACAGAAAATAATGTTACACACAAAGAAATAAAATTAATAATATAATTATTGGGAATTATAAAGTCGTTTTTAATTTGATACTTTGGATAAAAAACTAGAATTTTCATTAGATTCAGTGGGAAAAGTAATGCTTGGACATTTTTGTCGACTTTGTTTTTAGGATCTCCTTTGATGCGGATACTCGACGACGGCGAAGATAACGGCATTTTATATTCTCTTCTTTTTGTATGAAATTACACAGTTAATGTTGAGGGCAAAAATAGAAAACCGATTAATTCGACTGATAGTCCACACATACTCCATCGTACTGAAAGCCTCATTATTTAGTAAAGTTCCGTTGGTCATGTTAATTAATTTATTGAAAAAGTCTAGATGAAAGGAATTACTTAGATGTGTATTTGTTTTTCCTGTCAATAAATTTTAAGTTGTTATATCGCTATACATATTTAGGTGCCAAAGTGATATGAAGTTTTATAATAGATTGGTAAAACACATTTTTCATATTTTACAGGCATAGAATACTGTAGTAGGCGGATCTATTTCGGTCAAGGTATTGTCAAGCCGGGACAGCTAATGTAAATGCTAGGCCTCTTCTGTTTGGCGTTTTCACTGACCGTCCCCCGACTTGACAATACCTTGATCAAAATATTACCTACAACTTAAAGGCCATTTTTTTTTTTTTTTTTTTACTTTTTAGAGTTTTTTTTTTCGGCCAGGGGGTTTTTAAATGGGAAAAAGCCGTAAGTTTATGTATATTTGTATGTAATATAGGTACTGGAAGAAATTAAAATCACCATATACAATTTTGTATCGTTGCTTTGATTTTAATTATTGTTAAACCTTGAGTATCTTAATAAGCTTGCAGGTAACATACATATTAAACAATTTAGTTTTTTATAAGTTTTAATCGTCGTGATATAAAGCTAACACAGATTTGCGATTACATTGAAAATATATTTCTAGTCATACAAAATTTGTCACCTAATATTATTCTCACATCGAACATTAAAAAGTCATATAAAATGATGAATAAACTGTTCTCCATTAGTTTATTTTACAAGAAAGTTGCTTAGTGAATAGAATTTAAGGACCCATACACGCGGCGGTGATCTGTACAATATTTTACGGTAAAAAGTTGAATTCACACGTCAAAATCCCACTGTTCATACATTTAAGTTTTTTGAGTGATCCCAAAATTATACTTTAATTAAAGAATTTATATGCAGGAGTTACAGGAAAGCAAATTGCAGTAATACAATAATGTGACTTGTGATAATAGAACAAAGATTTATCAGTGTCACTGCATCGATAGTAAATAGTCCGGACGCATTAATTTTTACTATATGTACATCCATCATTCGTATCATGTTCTTCCAGAGTCTTCTCGATGTCACTGAAAAAGATAATTAGTTATTAAGATAGACATAGGTGATGTTTTTTCTAGTCAACTGTGAGACCATAGAAAGAAACGCTGAGAAAGGGACCTGTAACATTTTCAAGGCTCGACTCAGTGCCTCATACTCAGTACTTCATAAGTAGCAATAACAATTGGCTATGGCTTGCCACCGGCGCAGTCTCTCCGTCCTGCTCTCCCTCATTACCGAAAATACGAATTTCACCCACGCGCGGGAGTGGCCTCTCAAACCACAAACCAGAATCATTATAACGTCTTCGCAGGCGTACGAGTAGTGTCACATATTGTTGATTTGCGATTGATCCCGTGACGTAATCGCAGCACGCGCCTTACGAAGCACTTACTTACATACCCATGGATTGTAGTGCATAAAGTGTTAGTATATGAACTGTGACACGATGCCTCGACTGCGTAATGTGCAAGCTAGGTACACGGAACAACAGTATTCGAAATAGATAAATTACAGGAATTTGTGTTGGCCAGAGTAAAAGATAATCACAGACGTCAGTCAGGCTCAGTTGTGTATTGAAAAAGCAATGGAAATTTTGAACATCTTTTAAAATACGTGAGTGCTTGTTAGTACGGTAGTTAAAACGATTGTAAATATACATCGTGATTCCTGACCAATTATTATAAATACTGTGATTCCAACTTTTTAAACACGCCACTACGTAAACATGTTGTCTTTTTGTTTTAATGTGTGTTACGTGGACTCCGTGGACGATTATAACGATGGATTCGTGGAAACTGTCCATACGGTCGGGTCTAAAGTCTTCAAGTCCCGTCGTACTAATGGCAAAAAGAAACAATCTGATCCCACTCTGCAGCTAATGTATGATGGCAGGATCGTATCCGCCAAGCCTGGGCTGTAGAGAGAGATCGAGAGTTTCTATGGACAGTTATATACACGTCAACAAGCAACCCTGTTACGAATCTGGCAAATGACCCAAGAGTCAGATTGACCCGACACTACACCGAAAACATCCTGAACGTTAGCTCGTACGAGATGGCTCTGAAGCAACTTAAAAACAACAAGGCGATGGGTGATCACGGAATCTCAGCCGAACTCCTGAAGGCCGGCGGAAAACCCATTCCTAAAGCCCTCCAGCTGTTTGATTCCATGATACTCGAAAGCAAAACGCCACAGACATGGAACAGATGTGTGCTTATAATTTTCTTTAAGAAGGGTGATAATATCCTTCTTAAGAATTGTAGGTCCACCTCACTTCTGAGCCATGTCTACAAGCTGTTTTTGAGAGTCATCACGAAACGTCTCGCGCCCAAGTTTGATGACTTCCAGCCTCCCGAACAAGCCGGATTACGTAAAGGCTTTAGCACCGTAGACCACATACATACTCTGCGGCAGGTTATACTGAAGACCGAAGAGTATTACCTGCCTCTCTGCTTAGCGTTTGTGGACTACGAAAAAGTCTTAAATTCGATCGATACATGGGCTGTACTGCAATCTCTTCAACGGTGCCAGATCGACTATCGGTACATCGAGGTGCGGAAGTGTCTGTATGAAAACGCCACAATCTCAGCGTTCGGGAGGCTTCGCAATATCTTCTCGTCCCAAATGCCGCAGTGTCTCAAGACAAAAGTCTTTGACCAGTGTGTGTTGCCAGTGATGAACTATGGCTTAGAAACGTGGTCGCTCACAATGGGCCTTATCAGAAGGTTTAAAGTCACCCAAAGGGCAATGGAGAGGGCTATGCTTGGAGTTTCCCTACGTGATCAAATCATAAATGAAGAGATCCGCAGGAGAACCAAAGCAACCGACATAGCCCGAAGAATTGCCAAACTTAAATAGCAGTGATTAGTGGGTAGGGCAAATTTCTCGCAGAACAGATGGCCGATGGGGCCGAAAGGTTTTGGAGTAGCGACTGCGTACCGGAAGACTTAGAGTGGGAAGGCCTCCCACTAGGTGGACCGATAACCTTGTGAAGGCCGCGGGAATCCCCTGGATGTGGAAAGCACTAGACCGGTCGAAGTGCAGGAGCCTGGGGGAGGCCTATGTCCACCAGTGGACGTCTTTTGGCTGAAATGATGAATGATGATGAATGTGTGTTAGTTGATATCGTTTTAAGCGTTCTTAGCCGGCAAAGTAGGAAGGGAAAGTTGGAATGAAATAAGAATCAAATCGTTAAAAACTACCTCTGTTCGGGTGGGGCAAAAGAGCAATGATGCGAACGCCGTAGTCAACCTACAGCAGTATTCGCTATCGCGATGCGCACCTATTTGATACTTTGTATGAATTACTACATTATTATAGTTTTCCACGCTTGCATTAATTATATTTTTGATTTGCGTAATAGTAGCCCTAATTTAAAAAGTATCATGGGTAGTGTCTTAATTTATAATAATGCCCATGACTTCAATTGCACCCTGTGTAAACAAGACACATAAATAAAGGGCAGCATCAGGTATTAGGTAGGCATGCAGGTGTTAGATTATTTATTTGATATTGTAATATTGTTTGGTGGATAATGTCATCTGTCACATTAACGAACCGTTGAACAAATGTAGAAGTACCTAATTTGACTACTAAACTGACACAATAGGATATAAAAAGGATTGTAATGACGGTATCGAGTCAGTTGCTCGGTAGACGTTCAGTGAGATTGTCCTAGTGCTGTTGTTGTGTGGAATAGATCGACCAGATGTCATGTAAGTTATGTTATTCATATTCATATTCATATTCATTTATTGCATTCCATATTGTATTAGAGATGTTACAAAGGGCTTAAAGCTAGGTACAGAAATATGGACCCTGTTAGGGCACAGCAAAAACAATAAAATTAAGATTACCTATTTAGAACAAAATCAAAGCTACTACATAAATAAAAATAAAAATCCAGGTATTTAAATTAATATAAAAATGATAACATAAATTGCAAACTTTTACTTTAACACATATACAGAGACATGGTCATTATGGCACATTATCGGGCACAGCAATGTTAAAACTACATAATTAGTTTGTATAGAATAGTTTATTCGTATATAAAATTAATTAAATTCTGTAAATGTAATTTAATGAAATGAAATTTAATGAAATGAAATTTAATGAAATGAAATTTAATGAAACAACAATAATTAAAAAACAATAAAGTACCTACCTACTAGACGAAAATAATAAGAATCATATAATTTAAAATTGGTCAATTAGAAATTCGTTTATACTATAATAGCATTTACATAAAAGAAATTGTTTCAATTTATTTACAAATGTGTTAAATTTTCTTTCGTTTTTAATGATTTCTGGCAATTTATTAAATACTTTCATTGACATCACTAGGGTACTTGTTGAGTGCATTTTTAACTTAGAGCTTGGTAGGTTTAATCTTTTTTTATGGCGTAATGTGTATCTTGTCTGTATATTTTCTCTTGTAGTGTAAAAGTGTTGATACTTTCGAACAAATTTGCATAACTCTAGAATGTATAGGCAGGGCAGGGTTAGTATTTTATGCTCTTGAAAGTGAGGTTTACAGCTGTCGGTGTCTTCTATGTTTACTAGGATTCTTATTAATCTTTTTTGCATTGTGAAGAGTGTGGGTGCATCTGTGCTGTTTCCCCATAGTATCACGCCGTAACTGAGCCACGCAAATGCGTAGGCATAATAGGTGACAAGTGCAGTTTTAAGATTAGTAGTCTTTTTGACTTCACGAAGGGCGTATGCAAATTTGGATAATTTAGATCTAATCTTTTTAATGTGAGATTTCCAGTTGATGTTGGTGTCTATGGACAGGCCAAGTAAATTAAATTCTTTTACGACTTCTATTGTAATGCCATTGTAGGTGAAGTTTATATCCAATGGAGTTTTCTGACGGGGGTGGAAAGACATTATTTTAGTTTTGGCAAAATTTATTTCTAGGTTATGGTTATTCATCCAGGTTATTGTTTTATTTAGTGTAGTGGTTAGGTCCTCGCTCAAGCCAACATTGTTACGGCATGAAGTGAGAATCGAAATATCGTCAGCAAACAAGACGCATGGCCCTTCTATAGTTTTTGGGAGGTCGTTTATGTAGATAAGGAATAGGAGGCCCCCAATTACACTCCCTTGGGGAATAGAAGCATTAATTGTTATACTGTCTGATCGAATATTTTGTATTTCTTTGGTATTTTCATTATAAAATTCTATTTCAACCTGGTGTTCCCTATTTGATAAATATGATTTAAACCATTCGTGAGTTTTTCCGCGGATCCCTATGTCATGTAGTTTATTTAGTAGAATGTCGTATTGCACTTTATCGTAAGCTTTGGTCATATCTAATAGTATACCTACCGCGTATTTTTTGTCATTTATTATATTTAAAGCTTCCTGTATGTATTTATAAATTGCCAGAATAGTGGATCGGTTCCTGCGAAAGCCGTTTTGGCATTCATTAAATATTTTGTATTTTTCGCAGAACGAATATACACGATTGCACATTGCTTTCTCAAAAATTTTAGAGGCGGTTGGTAAAAGAGCTATGTTGCTATGCTATGTTATTTAATATTATACCGTAATTGTTGCTTATTATAACAATATTGTAATAATGCCGATTTATCTTGGACAAAGGTCCAAGAGTTGTAATTAAATGTATAGCAATGTAAGAGATGTGTTGATGGAATATATCAATACTGTTTCCATGGAGTTTCTTGTCCTTCTTCTCCATGAAGACCTAGCTTTGGAATGGACGACTAGCTTTCTGATTAAATAATGACAAGCCTAATTGAAATAAATGCCTAGTCTTGTCTTTCTGTGCTTTACTTCATGAAACCCTTTCCCAGAAACCATATTCATAAGAACCTTAATACACAGTAAATAAGCAGTAACCATTCTGATATTTAAAGTCTGATATTTGTTTTATATATACACACTTATAAATTCATATAGCCACTTATTCTGACACAGGCATATTATTATAAGATTACAGGGGATTACATCGCTGGTAAAAATGTTTGGCTCGATGCTGGTTCTGCTCCATAACCACAAATAATTGGTTAACATTTTAAAATACCTATTGGTGCTGCTGAACAGACTATATTTGCATTGTATAAAGTCAATCTCCTAAACTTTCTCGCTGATGGTGCGCCAGTGATCGATCATTTTAGAAATCGACACGTAACGAAATAACCTTCCATGCAACTACCGAGCAAAATGCGATCTGCAAATGTTGCCCTTAGAGAGGATTATATCTAGTAGTCTTGCTTGCGCCCACTAGAATCATGATGAAAAAAACGTTCCTTGCCGTTCACTATGACAGAATATTAACTTACTGTGGAAAAACTTACTATCTCGTGATGATTTCAAAATAGCATTACTTTTGGCTCTCGCTGCTCCTTTATAAAATTGTTCACAAGCGTAACACATTGTCCCTTCCACTATGATCAACTTGCACATGAGCATGGTTACTCCGAATGTGTGGCTAATTATCATATTATTGTCCATCTAAGATAGTAAATTATTATGTAAGCGTGCAAGTATTGCAGTCAGGAATGGCTAGGAAAAAAAATGTAATAAACACAATAATTTGGTATAGTAGGTATTTATCTACTGGTAGTAGCTGAATGTATCCACAAATAAAGTGCCCTTAATCCAGCATTGTTACAGGGTGCTTAGTAGAAGGTATAGCTGTAGCTAATATCATTAGTAAATAAAATGAATACCCACCTTATTTGAACACGAAAATATTAATAGCATCATAACATACACCACAAACATGATAAATGTAAAGACGAAATGGAGTAGAATCTGAAATCACAAACACTGACTCATCATATTACGAAAGAAAATATGCGACATTGAACCGAGTAGGTGGTACTAGCGACCCATCACTGCTTCGCAAGGATACTATGTTCCTCCTTATTTGGCAACATGGTGTCAAAACATAGAAGTTTTTTATTACATACTATTTGTCGCAGATGTGTTCATGCTGTAGTATTTTGAAATCTCTTTTATCATCATTTAACTATATTGATAAAATTTTATTTACTATAAATCCAGAAATTTCTTTCAACAATTTCCAAGCTTGGCAGGTTAGCTTTATAACTTGATGCTTGTTCTTCACTTTTACCTCTATATCTATTGTTGTTTCTTCGTCTTCATTGCCTAAATTCATGTTTTCTACAATGTTGTTCCATTTTTCAAGTTTGCAAGTCAAAATATAAATGACCATTATTGTGTGAGCTATTCCTAAATCATAAATCATGGATGAAGAACTGTAAAACACTCTGACCCACGTCCAGTGTAAGTCGAAAACCATTTTTCCAGTCCCATTAGTAAGCCAAAGAAAACTTATCAAAGAAAAATACACCCAAAAAAATATCTTGAACTTTTTCAAATCACTGATGCTGTAAAGACAATGATTGATTTCTTGGAGAGACGATGTTATGCGCACATTCAAATAGCTCCTGTATAAATTAGTATAACACAAATATGCTAAGTTGAAATTTAATAACAAGTAAATAAATAAGTAGAACATTTTGAACAAGACGGAACGAAAAGGATTGTATATGATAGTCGCCCATAACAAACAAGAATATACACCGTTACCAATGACAGCATACGTGATTTTCTTTTTACAAACTCTTTCTAAAATTTTATCACTGATAATAAATTGTGGCTCAAATAAGATTGTCACGGTAAAGTATATGGGGAAAAAAATGCTCATTAAATCATTATCTATCAATTTTCGTTTTGAGATTTCCAAATGTTTTTTGAGGGCAATCATTTATGAAAGTATTTATGACGTTCATCGAAGACGTAAAATATGTGGTCTTTAATAGCTTCTGACTGGCTAATAGTTAATACTTCGAGACTACGTTTTGGGATCCCCACACGTTACCCTTACATTAAAATCAAGCGAAATAAAGTAACTATGGACTGTGATTTGCAGGTTTAAGGGCAGGCTTTGAACGACTCCTTAAATGAACCAAATACAGATTTTTACACATGTCAGCATCAATAATATCGGGACGAACAGACTGTTGACACTGTTGAAACTGTTGACAGAACTATGTAAATGACATATGGAATGTTCCAGAATGAAGACGGTTATTTCGTTACGTGGCTCAAATAAGATTGTCACGGTAAAGTATATGGGGAAAAAAATGCTCATTAAATCATTATCTATCAATTTTCGTTTTGAGATTTCCAAATGTTTTTTGAGGGCAATCATTTATGAAAGTATTTATGACGTTCATCGAAGACGTAAAATATGTGGTCTTTAATAGCTTCTGACTGGTTGATAAAATATGTATATGCAATACGGAAATGGAATTTGAACAAAAGCTAAGATAAGATAATGTTTCTATCACTAGATTGATGACATGAACAATGAGCAATATACTTAATTGCGTTAACTAAAAACGCATTTAGTATAAACCATTACGTCAGTTTAATTGTATTTAAAATAATCTGAACTGTAGAATATTTGACAGACATTTTGGATGTTGCTACGTTTATCTTCTCCTTAGTGTGTTATTAGTAATCTAGATACAGTCAGCCCAGAGTTTGGGTACGAGCTTGGCATTTTTAGCTTCCACAGTATCCATCAGATCCTGTAGCGTACAGACAACATGACACGCTGGACAAAACATTAAGTGCCACATGGTTTGTGGGACAGCACTACATCTACACTCCAGGGCGGAGTCATCTGTGAATCTCCACCTAAGCAGGCTTTTTTAATTCAACCCACCTGAGTCTGGAGTATATTTAAAGAATTCCACGAAAGCCAAGGCAGCTCATGTCCAGGTGCGAGACTTACAGCTTGTGGAACGAATGTATTTGGTAAGGAAGCAACATCTCGCTAATAAATCGAGACACATATACAGCTTGGCCAAAAAGTCGTGAAAATAATGGTGGCGCCACTATCGTGCATGTTGTAACCCTATATAGTACCTACGACGTCAACAGTTTTGATACTTAGTTTTTTTGACAATTAATGGGAATTGACGTTTTAAGAAAAAAAGAAAAGCTCTGAAACGCTTGTTCAGGCACTGTCTATGACGAGAACATTTGCAGTTATGTATTTTAATGAATTAAAAATAAAATTATTGGGTACCTATTTCAAAATACATTGATGTCAACAAATTCCACATTATGTGAGTCAATTTTATGTTTTACAAGAC
Source organism: Polymixis flavicincta (assembly GCA_949987655.1). Classification (NCBI taxonomy): domain Eukaryota; kingdom Metazoa; phylum Arthropoda; class Insecta; order Lepidoptera; family Noctuidae; genus Polymixis; species Polymixis flavicincta. The sequence continues at coordinate 20,961,279 of OX465188.1, read as the reverse complement.
CCCAGATCAATTCAATGGGGTTTAGATCACAGTGACAAATTGGAAGCCTTACTACTGTGTGACTGTGTCCCAAAAATCTAAGTTCTCTAACCACAGACAAAATATTTCATAGTTGGTGTTCTGAACAAAAACTAAAAAAATAATCAGAATCAAGAATTTTAATCAGAATCAAAAATGTTTTCCTCTAAATATTCCGCGCCCGAAAAGTCTTCATCCATGTCTTGGTGCGAGCTTTCACCAAAACTCTGTTGGCTATCTTCAGATGTGTCACTGCTGCTTTCATCTTGTAGGTTTACGATATTCTTTTCAATATCACTATACAGAGTTTGCCCCTCTCGAAAATAACCTTTTTCTATTTTCATGACATGTTGATATGAATTTTTCCAGTCGTCAACTGAAATGCTCCGAAACGCTTGTTCAGCCACTGCCTAGAGCAATAAAATAAAAACAATTAAACATTTGCAATCACTAACTATAATGAATTAAAAATGAAATAATGATATCAAAACACCTAGATGTCAATTGATCCTACATTTACAGTACATTATGTGAAGCAATTTTATATTTTGCTAGATCAATTCAATGGGGTTTCGATCGATCAATCGTTAAGATTGATATAAAAGAGAAGAAGACACTGTAAAAAAGATTGTAAGTAGAACTTTACTACTTACAATCTTTTTTACAGTGTAAAAGAATTTAACTTTTTTCTGATTGCATACTAGTCAAAGTTGTCCAATTCTTTTTTAGGTCGCCCTGCTCTATGTTTCCCTGGTGAGGAGAAAACACCTTTGTTTCTTTGTCCTTCTACTGCAATTCGCCTTATAGTACTGATTGATTTACCTGAAAAATACTCTATGCAGTTTAGTTCAGTCAATATTAACCAAAAAGTATCAACATTTTACGAACGCGCTGCATTCCGAATGTGTTTTGTTAACATAACCTCAAATTCGTGAATGAACATTTCAATAATTGTATAAAAGGTTTATACTAGATATTGCACCTCGGAATACACACTTTACATATGATTACATGTATAAAATATAATTTTACCCGTCATTTCAGCGGTTTGTTTATACACATCGTTGAGATCGGATAAAATTTGTCCGGCCTCGAGTTCCGCCAAACATCTCACGTAAACTTTATAAATTATCGCTCTTGCGGAGCTGCGAATAACAGATCTGTTCTTTATGAACACAATGGGTCACCAGTATCACCACAATAATGCAAATAAATAAAAATAAACACGAGAAACAGACATCGATTACAAGAAATGACAGATTATGTACTTTAGTCGACGAGGCAGAGCGAGTGTTGCCAATGATTAAAAATTTAGTTCCGTTTCAGTACTTTCTTGCCAAACTGTAATTCTGACATTAATAACTCACTACCTAATTGCAATTACAGAATGGTGAAATATTAATCATTTAAAAATTAAATTTTAATAAAACTAAAATTATGCACTTTAATCAGCGCTCCTTTACATGAATTAAATATAGAGATATTAACTATATCAGCGCTCCTTTAAATAAATTAATAATATAGAAATAAACTAAAATGATACTAAAATTGACGAAGTTGATACATTAAAATTTCTGGGACTTATTATTGAAAACAAATTAAATTGGAAGGCACACATAGACGGTAGATTCCATTTTAAGATACGGCGTTATCATCATCATCATCATTTCAGCCGAAAGACATCCACTGCTGGACATAGGCCTCCCCCAGGCTCCTCCACTTCGACCGGACTTGTGATTCCCACATCCAGTGGATACGCGCGACCTTTACAAGGTCATCGGTCCATCTTGTGGGAGGCCTTCCCACTCTATGTCTTCCGGTACGCGGTCCCCACTCCAGAACCTTTCGGCCACATCGGCCATCTGTTCTGCGAGCAATGTGCCCTGCCCACTGCCACTTAAGTTTGGCAATTCTTCGGGCTATGTCGGTTGCCTTGGTTCTTCTGCGGATCTCTTCGTTTATGATTCGATCTCGTAGGGAAACTCCGAGCATAGCCCTCTCCATTGCCCTTTGGGTGACTTTAAGCCTTCTGATAAGGCCCATTGTGAGCGACCACGTCTCTGTACCATAGGTCATCACTGGCAACACACACTGGTCAAAGACTTTCGTCTTGAGACACTGTGGTATTTGGGACGAGAAGATATTGCGAAGCCTCCCGAACGCTGCCCAGGCAAGTCGGATTCAATGAATGACCTCTTTCTCGAAGTTGGACTTACCTAACTGGACAGTTTGTCCTAGGTAAACATACTCGTCGACAACATCGAGTGTAGCGCCTCCAATCGTCATGGGAGTGGGTGTTACATGGGCATTCGACATGACCTTTGTTAGGTTTAGGTTTCGAAGTCTGGTCCTGGAGTCGGACTGACTGGCGTTTCATACAGACACTTCAGCACCTCGATGTACCGACAGTCAATCTGGCACCATTGAACAGACTGCAGTACAGCCCATGTCTCGTTCGAATTGAAGGCTTTCTCGTAGTCCACAAACGCTAAGCAGAGAGGCAGATTATACTCTTCAGTCTTCTGTATAACCTGCCGCAGCGTATGTATGTCTACGGTGCTAAAGTCTTTACAGAATCCGGCTTGTTCGGGAGGCTGGAAGTCGTCTAACTTGCGAGCGAGACGGTTCGTGATGACTCTTGAAAACAGCTTGTAGACATGGCTCAGAAGTGATATGGGCCTATAATTCTTAAGAAGAGTATTATCACCCCTCTTAAAGAAAAGTACCACCACACCTCTGTTCCATGCCTGTGGCGTTTTGCCCTCGAGTATGACGGAGTCAAACAGCTTCTGGAGGGCCTTGAGAACGGGTTTTCCGCCGGCCCTCAGGAGTTCGGCCGTGATTCCGTCATCACCCGGTTGTCTTGTTGTTTTTAGCTGCTTCAGAGCCATCCTAATCTCGTACAAGCTAACGTCCGGGATATCTTCGGTGTAGTATTGGGTCAATCTGGCTCTTGGGTCGTTATATTTTGGGTTAACTCGACGGACCGGGAATTTATATTTAAAACTCAGAAGCGTTGCATAAGTCCGATTCAGACTTGAAATTAATCAGGGTTGCAAGCATAATTTCCAAAAATACAAGATCTTGACACTACCTTCATTTTATGTATTAGAAAATGTAATGTTTTTAGGGGCCAACCCCCTCCTCTTTTCTCGGATTTTTGGCGTTTTATCTACACTAATATTTTTAATCTTTATTTAAAAGGTAGATGGCGCTGTCTCGCTTGACACCTCGATAAATAAGCTCCGTGTTTACATATATTTTTAAAATATTTTAAATCATGCTTTTGTGTTAATAATCATTAAAATACATGTATACATGTCTAATTCACCAGTGTAAACGTTATAAAAGTGACTGATTCAAGAGTGACTGAAATAATTAGTGTTAAAATAACAACCGTGACTATTCATAATAAACCACAAAAGTGACCATTAAAATCAACAATGACAGTGATATTATTAGAATCAATACAATTAATCAACTAAACTGTATTCAAAGAAACAGATTCAACACAAAAAGTTCTCACATTAGTGTCTCAAACAAAGGTGTACCTACGTTATGTGGAAAAAAATCTAGACACATTAGTCATACCAACCGCTTTGCAAAATTAATATTTTTCGACCTCTAACATACGCTTCTTAATTTCAACACTACTACGTAATTACCTTGTGGCTCAGACGACTAATTACCTACATGAGAAAGTCATCCGCTCGACGTACCAAGTTCAAATCCGGGCACGCAATCTATGACTTTTTGTGATCTTTAATTTCACTATCAACAACTTGTGTGTTCAAAGGAACACCGGTAACTAAAAGCCAAGAACGTGCTAACAGAGGGCGCCTCAGTAACGTAACCAACGTCACACTAACATTGATAATAATCTAAAAGATGGATACAGATAATGTTACACTTCGTTAGCAGAACACTATTTCTTTGGCTGACTTATCTGTCTTGACAAATGACGATGAGAAAACATTACTTGACACTACAATGGTGAGCTTATCGGACAGCCTACACGATGATTATAATGTCGACATTGTTAACGATTTGAACGAACAAATAAATATTCTTAAGATGCAACTTACGAGTGCTCATCAGGAAATAGATGACCTCAACAGCGAAAACTTTCGATTAAAATCCGATTTACAAAAAGCCCTAAAGACTGCCGAGACATGTAAAAAGATCTCTTTAACGCCTGACAGAAAAAGTAGTACACAATCATCATCGAGCGAACCAAAATCAAACCATTACAAGATTCGACCAATTGCTTCAAATGATGACCCCAAGACTTCGATTGATTACTGTAAGAAAATAAATGCCGACACTCTCAACATAGGAACTCAAACTACCGAGATGACCTATGACACATTGACGCAAAACAAAAACCTGACACCATCTTCACACCTGGGTAATATTGCTCCAAAAAAACCAGTAGGCGTATCTCGACCAAAACGTAAAAATAGACTCGCTAATAAGAGTAGTAGGTGTACTAAAGGAACACTGCCGTTGATCGGAGAAGTCTTCTCTGGTAAATTTGACTACTGTCATTATTTGTTACATAACGCCACCATAGAAGAGTTGTTACGCACCGTCAAAAATAACTTAAAAGACTTCACAATGCAAGACTACTGCCTGATCTTCATTGGGGAAAACGATTTAAGAAATAGCGAATATCGAAATATCCTCGAAAACTTGAAAAACTCGTTGAAAAACATTAAACACACCAATATTGTTATATGCGCACCGACTTATATAAGAGGTGCATTAATTCATAATTACAAAGTCGAAATATTTAACAATCTCCTCAGTTTGGATATAAAAAACCAAGAATATGCATATTTTTTTGACAGTAATTACACCCTGACTCTTGACATGTTTTCCTACAACACAGGAAAAATTAACAAATACGGATGGAGAGACATCTTTGACCAGATCAGATCCAATATATTAATTGACTACGGTCAAGATTATACTAAAGTTAGCGACGATAGCCACGTGCTTGAAGAACACCATAGTGGAACATCCCAACTCCCACATAAATGCAATAGTGATCAGGTTAGTGAACGGTTTTTTCTCCAGTAAATATCTCAAAACCCTGCATCAAAATATTGCAGGCTTACTAACAAAATCTAACTCTCTCACTGTATGTTTAGATGAACTTACGGAAAAAAACATAAATGTTGATGTCTTGTGCATTACAGAGCACTTTATGATGGAAGGATATCAAAATCAGTTACATGTTCCAAATTATTGTTTAGCTGCCTATTTCTGTAGAGAGGGAAGAAAAAGGGGAGGAGCTTGTATACTAGCTAAAAATGGTGTAGAATGGAAGGAATTACCTAAAATTTCGAATTTATCTTGTCCAGGTATATTTGAATGCTGCGCTATTGAGCTTACGCATTATAAGATAATTGTAATCTGTATCTATAGAGTACCAAATGTCAATAATCTAAACTACTGCTTAGACAAACTTGAAACTATATTGCGAGAAATATCACAAGCACGTTATAAAAACATTGTTATTGCTGGAGATAGGTTCCGCGTTTGGCTTCTAGCGAGAACGGACGTGTGTCACTCGCGCGCGGGTGCTCTACTTTTGAGTTATTCGCTGGCGCATCACAATAACACCGTAGTGTCCGCGTTGCGGAATCGGTTTTTCAAGGTCGCCGCTATGACCTAGTTATTTATAGTGTAAACAGTGTAATTAAATAATTGTGATGGTAAAGTATTTACTAACCTTATAATGTCTCCAACAAAGGTAAAAATTAAAACTGACCTAGAAAGGCTGTTGTATGACAATTACATCCACGAAAAATCAGCGAGAGAAAAGCTGGAACTTATGGTTAATGATCTGAAGGTCCAGATAGAAGGCCTCCAGAGACAACTTCAAAGCAGCCAGTATGTAAATTCCAACTCCAAGAGACAAGAAAATAATGAGTCTAAGGAGTTGGAAGCTAAAAGCAATATACAATTTGCTCAATCCGAAAAAGGAAACGTTGAGTACTGCACAGACGAGGAAGAACTCGCCAAAGAGACTGAGTGGATTAGGGCCAAAAGTAGGAAGAAAAGGAAGCTAAACACGTCCCTGTCTCCACCACAACAACCAGGAACAAGCGCCCAACAACACCAACAATGTGAGAAAGATCAGACATTAGTCAAAAAAGTGCCTCCACCACCGCCAATCATAGTAGATGGAGTCAAGAACTACCAAGTGTTCTACGACTCACTTACTGAAACCCAACCAACTGAATCGTTCACCGCTAAAATGATGAATGGAGATTGCGTGAAGATCAACGCCAAAACCGAGGACTCTTATAGAGCCATTGCTAGACTTTTATCAGTAAAAGAATATCTTTGGCATTCATATGAGAACAAACAGGTTCGACCAATAAGAGTTGTAGTAAAAAAAATACATTCTTCTTGCCAGCCAGATCGAATTAAAGACGATTTAATATCGCAAGGTCTGAAAATAGAAAAAGTCGACAGCAAGTTGAGCTGGAAGAATAAAGAACCGCTCAATATGTTCGTTTTATCATTTAATAATGACGAGGATGTCAACAAAATCTATGGCATAAAGCACATTTTAGGGTGTAAAATTGAAATACACCCTCTCAAACATCCGAAACTAATTCCTCAATGTAAGAGATGCCAGGCTTATGGACATACTCATAAATATTGCAGAAAAGAGCCAAGGTGTGTAAAGTGCACTGGCAAGCATCTTACAGCCAACTGTACTAAATCTCCGCAAGAGAAACCAAAATGCGTCCACTGCGGTTTACCCCACCCAGCCAACTACAGAGGGTGTGAAGTGGCCAAGGAGATGCAAATTCTGAAAAACAAAAACATCAAAAAGAAACTTGTTGCGCCAACTGCCCAACAGTTTTCTTCCATAAATCCTGACAAAAAGGCACGGAAAGAAATTTTACAGACAACTGCAAAACCTGTTCAATTAAGTAGTTCCTATGCACAAGCCGCAAAACAAGGAACACAACCTTCGAATCTGGAAGATAAGATAAATCAAATCTTGAAGTGTATTACTACATTTGACAAAAGATTAGAGAAGCTAGAATCCAGCACCAAAACAGCTATTTTTAATAACCAAAAATGAGTACTACATTAAAAATAATGGCATGGAACTCCAATGGGCTCCTTAAACATCAGAACGAGTTACAGGCAGTCCTGGAAACAGAAAATATAGACGTGTGTTTGATCTCCGAAACGCACTTCACTAACCAAACTTTCATCAAATTTAGAGGATACAAGGTATATAATTCGCTCCACCCTGACAACTCTGCCAGAGGAGGAAGTGCAGTTATAATCAAAGAAAGCATCAATCATTACGAGCAGAGTAAATTTCAAGAACCAGACATTCAAGCTGTGGCAGTATCTGTCAAAACCAAATTTTGTCACCTTTCCATAGCTGCCGTATACTGCCCCCCAAGGCACATGATAAGAAAAGAGCGATTTCTACAACTTTTTGAGCTTCTAGGCCAGAGATTCATCCTAGGTGGTGATTTTAATGCCAAGAATACATACTGGGGATCGAGACTTACCACAACAAAGGGAAGGCAGCTCTTAAATGCAGTTAAAGATACACATTGTGAGGTTATGAGCACAGGCAAACCAACATACTGGCCTACTGACCACCAGAAAATACCAGATCTTATAGACTTTTTCATATGCAAAAATATATCCACCAATTACTTTAATTTGGAGGAAGGTTTCAACATGAATTCGGACCACTCCCCTATTATCCTAACATTTAGTCAAAAAATCCTACTAAGAGAAAGCCATTTAACCCTGGTTAATAAGTCTACAGATTGGGACAGTTTTGCCCTTGATTTAGATAATATTATCGACCTAAAAACCCCGTTACATAATCGGGATCAGCTGGACTCGGAAGTAAATAAATATGTTGTTAATATCCAACAATGTGCTTGGAACAACACGCCACAGTTAAAACGTAAATATAAGGGGCATATCTATCCCAAGGAAATCGTAAATTTGCTAACTGAGAAGAGAAAGCAAAGAAAGCGGTGGCAACAAACAAGATGCCCGCGGGATAAAACATTATTAAATAAACTAACTAAAAGATTAAAGAGGAAAATTATACAATTTGAGGATGAATGTCTGAATACTCACCTTGTGCAGCTAACCAACGACGAATCAACGGATTTCTCTCTTTGGAAAGCTACAAGAACGCTAAAAAGGCCGATAGGTCAAATACCGCCCATCAGAAACAGCGACGGAAAATGGGCCGTAAGCAATGAGCAAAAAGCGTTTAGATTTGCCCAATACTTAGAAGATACTTTTCAACCCAATGATAGCTCTATAAAAATACTGGAAACTGAAAATTTATCGCAAAGTCAAAGAATTCGGCTTGTGACTCCTAAAGAAGTTTTGAGAGAAATTCAAAACAACATTAGCTCGAAAAAATCTCCAGGTTACGACCTTATTACAGGAGAAATTCTAAAACATCTCCCGCGTAAAGCTATAGTAAAACTGACGAGACTTATCAATGCTGCACTTATCCTAAAACATGTACCTGAACCATGGAAAGTTGCGGAAGTTATTATGATTGCGAAGCCTGGGAAATCACCCCATGAAGCATCATCATATAGACCCATTTCCCTGTTGCCGGTATTATCTAAACTATTTGAAAAACTGTTATTGAAACGGTTAAAACCAATAATTGAACAAAAAGACCTCATACCAAACCATCAATTTGGCTTCAGGGAAAAACACTCTACTATAGATCAGGTACACAGAATAACTAACATTATTGAAAAGTCACTGGAAAATAAGCAAGTCTGCGCCACTGTATTCTTAGACGTTGCGCAAGCTTTTGATAAAGTTTGGCATGAGGGTCTGGTATTTAAACTCAGACGCATGCTACCTCCAGAATTTGCCGACATTCTAGAATCATACTTAAGTGATAGAATGTTTAGAATAAGACAAGAAGATGCATCTTCCGAGCTGAAAACTATAAAAGCTGGGGTACCACAAGGAAGTGTGCTAGGCCCTATCATGTACTTGCTATACACATGTGATATCCCAGAACTAGAAAACAACACCATTGCGACCTTTGCAGATGACACTGCTATTATGGCTACTGGATCAAGCCACAAAGAAGCAGTAGAGAAAGTTCAACAAGCTGTGAACAAAGTGTATGACTGGACACAAAAATGGAAGATCAAACTCAATGAGTCAAAATCAGTTCATATTGACTTTACTAATAAACACTGCGATTACCACCCAATCTACACAAACGGCATGCAAGTGCCTTATGCTAATACAGCCAAATACCTTGGCATAACTCTTGACGCCAAGCTGCGTTGGAAATCCCACGTCAAAAAGAAAAGACAGGAACTTGACATACGTTATAAAAGTATGTATTGGTTATTCGGAAGGAAATCCTGCCTATCAGTACATAATAAAATTATATTATACAAGCATATTCTTATGCCAATTTGGACGTATGGCATCCAACTTTGGGGCTGTACCAAAAAAAGTAACGTTAAAATAATTCAACAATTCCAAAATAAAGTACTCAGAAATGCTGTAAATGCACCATGGTATATTAGAAATGACGACCTCCACCGCGACCTTAAAATAGAACTCGTCACCAACATCATCAAAAAATTTGCTGAAGCCCACGAACGCAGACTTCACCGACATGTGAACATTGAGGCAATTCAGCTGCTAGATAACACGGACATAGTGCGTAGGCTAAAGAGAACTAAACCATTTGAATTAGTGTAGTGTATAAATAGTGTATAATAGTGACAGTAATGTGCTATACATGTAACACATGAACAAAGTGTTTTTTATTTTTGTTATCAGACCCTAAGAAAGTGTAAAAGTGCAAAATGACACTATTCTTAGTTATAACGTAATCTACCACGTAAAATATTAAGTTAGAGTTAAATTACTTATTAGTCTATTAGGCTAGATTGTAATAAATTACTAAGAACTTTAGTTCTTACTAACAAGGGAAAAAAAAAAAAAAAAAATTGCTGGAGATTTTAACATAGATATGCTTAAACAAAATAATCACTCAAATGCATTTGAAAATCTGTTAGTGAGGTATAATTTGAAATTGGCATTAAGACAGCCTACTCGCATGGCAAGTTTGACATGTATAGACAATTTTGCGCATAACTTTGGTAAATCTTGCAAAACTGATGTGCTAGAATTTGCGTTATCCGATCATACGGCACAGCTCCTTCACTGTCCTGTTCTAACAAAATGTGTCATAAACTGTTGGTATGCGACTAAAAGGGATTATAGTGTGGAAAACACAGCCAAGTTCAAAGGCTACATCAAAAATATTTCCTTTTCTGAGATTTACGACACGGATGACCCGAATATAGCTTATGGTAAATTTATCGACTCTTTCAAACTTTTGTATGATTTGTGTTTTCCAATGAAATTAATTAAAATTGATGTCATTAAAAAACCCAACTGGCTGTCAAAAGGAATTAAATTGTGTAGCCAAAGAAAAAGAAAGCTTCTGTGGCAGATGAGATTAAACCCAAATAGAGATAATAAAACTAAATTCTCCAAATATTCGCAATTGTACAAAAAGATTATACACTTGACACAAAAGGCACAAAACAATAAAAAAAAAAAAATATCTAATAATAAATCTAAAACTACGTGGCAAATTATTAATCGCGCAAAGCATAATTTACCCAAACAAAACATTTATAAAATTAAGACTAGAAACCGTATTCTCTCAAATCCCAAGAGCATTGCTGAAGCGTTTAATAACTACTTTGTCGATAAAATACAGCCAAAACAGATTGACACCGAAGAACCCAAACGCTGTAAAATAAACATGAATACTAAATCAATGTTCATGTCGCCTAGTGTACCTTTAGAAATACATAAGATAATAATGACATTGAATAATACAAGTAGCGTAGGATATGATGGTATTAGTACAAAAATACTGAAACACGTATCAATGGAAATATGTGGTCACCTAAGCCATATAATTAATCTTAGTATCAGTGCAGGCATCTTCCCAGATGCCTTAAAAACTTCAATAATAAAGCCAATGTTCAAGAAAGAGAATAGAGAATTAATGGAATATTACCGGCCAATCGCACTCATACCTGTGATATCCAAAATATTTGAAAAATACATTTATAATGAACTGTACAAATTCATTGAAAAAAATAACGTTCTATGTGACGAACAGAAAGGATTTAGACAACATAGGACTATTAATATGGCTATATATGACTTTATATATAATGTGATGCAAAACATCGACAAACGAATACCTGTATGTGGCATATTTTGTGACATGACCCAGGCCTTTTACTACGTAGTTTATGCTACTCTCTTGAGAAAACTTGAAGCTTACGGTATTAGAGGCAATTTACTTAGTCTTCTTGAGTCTTACCTAAAAGACCGAAAACAAATAACAGAAATTTGTCAAATTAATCTAGTTAGCAAGCGCGAAGAGATTTATCGATCCTCAGAGCGTGAGGTTATCTTTGGAGTACCCCAGGGGAGCGTACTGGGTCCTTTCATTTTCATACTTTACGTAAACGATTTACCTGAATGCATTGAACAACCAATAACACTGTTTGCGGACGATAGCACTGTGACAATACCATGTAAAAGTATGGAGACATATGAAGAAGACATTAACAATTGTTTGAAAAAAATTGTTAGTTGGTTAGAGGCAAATAATTTAAAAATAAACTTGGGAAAAACAAAAGTTGTACATTTTAGTCAGCGGATTCCGAGCACTAGCCCTAATATACACTACAACAATGAAGTTGTAGAAGAAGTAGAAAATACCAAATTTCTAGGGCTCATAATAGACAAAAGCCTAAATTGGAAAGCACATGCTGATACTTTGTGTAAGAGAATTAGTAAGTCCGCATACGCTCTGCATTCATTATCCCCAATAATATACATGGATGCACTTCTTACTGCATATTATGGCATAGTAGAATCCCACTTACGTTACGGTATAATATTCTGGGGTAACTCAACCGAAAGAGAAACAGTTTTTAAAGCCCAAAAAATATGTTTACGGGCGATGTTTAATCTTCAATCCACTGATAGTTGCATCCCATACTTTAAACAGCACAAAATATTAACACTGCCTAGTCTATACATAATGGAGGTAGCTGTGTTTGTGAAGTCGAACCCAAATCGTTTTAAACGCCTGGCTGACGTAGTCCCACGTAATAGACGCGATAATAATCTAGTGTGTACTCATCAATCCAAAACGGCACTAATGCGCAAGAGTGTCTACTGCATGGCTCCGGTCATATATAATAAATTACCTAAGCAATGGAAAGAATTGACACTGTCATTGTTCAAAAACAGGCTCCGAAGCTTTTTAACGCATAAAGCTTACTATAATGTCAGCGAATTCCTTACTGAGGAAGAATTTTGTATATAAGTATTGTGTAGTGTTTTTATATTAAAAAAAAAAAAAACTTGTATGGATAAATTGTGTGGTACTTAGTGATCTATTTATGTTGTGATTTAAAACTAAAACTTCAATGTTATACTATCTTGTAATTGCCTTAATACTGTTTAACGTCAAACTACCTCTAATTTTTGCATGCCTATTGGTAAAATATGGCTGAACCTATCTGTTAACCTGTCTATTTATTACCATGTACTGTACCCATATTTGCAAATAAACGACTTACTTACTTACTTAATACGACACGTACAGAAATGTACAGAGGCGGACTTAATCCCACAGGCATTTTATACCAGTCGACCTTTGGTTGATTTTGAGACAAATATTGGTAGGTGCAATTACGTTGGTAGTGTAATTAATATTTATTCAAATTTGTAGAGTGTAGTTGGTCGCTATATGAAATAGGGGACATCAATTTTGTTGTCAGATTATTATTGCTTTTATTATTCCACAACATACAGTTTTAGTTTACGTTGACGACTTGTTGTAGATCAACTATCAAGTTGATAGTTGATCTGAAATTTGTCTTTAATTGAAGCATTAAATGCATTAATATAGCATTAACTTGCCCACTTGTTAAGTTTAGTGTGTATTAGAAGGTACTGAACGATCAGCTGATAGCTGAATAGTTTCATCCTCACTAGAAGGTAATGCTCTTGTATTTGAATGCACTTTTGCACTTTTCATAAGCACACTTATTTAGTACTAGCTTCTGCTCGCAACTTCGTCTGCGTCAAATTTCTTACTACCATGACCCACATGGTGATGTTTGTATGTGCCTTCGTCGATAAATGGGCTATCTAAAACTAAAAGAATTGTTCAAATCTGACCAATAGTTCCTCAGATTAGCGCGATCAAGCAAAACAAACAAACAACTCTTCAGCTTTATATTTATAAAAGTATAGATTAAGTAATTACGTATTAAGTATAAGTATTATGTATTAAGTATAGATAGAATATGGTGTGATCAGCTGTTAGCTGAATAGTTTAATTTTCACGTGCATGCAGAAATTGGTAATAGTCAGATGTGGTTCATATTTAAATCTAGTAAGAGACCTGAGGGGCAATTCGACTAATTTTAAGAACGTTCACAGTCTGATCTCAGTGTCAATCTGTCAAAAATACCTCGATTTTTCTTAGATTTTTGACATTTGCTTGTCGCTGAGATGACCTGCGACTAGATTTCAAAATCTAGTCGCAGTGTCATCTCGTAATTAAAACCGTTCAAACGGTTTTAATTACAAGAATAAATTGGCCTTCTGCTGTCTACCCGATTTGTCTTTGGAATAATGGGTGGATTAGTATGGAACACCTACTGTAGTCGAAGCCCAATAAAACAAGCTATTTTGTAATCATTTTAATGTAGTAGGTATTTGTATCGTTACCTGTATAATTACCTAACACATTACCAGTTTACTCATACTAATCAGCTGTAGTTTGAATTCACTTGAAACTAGTTTCTGCCCGCAACTTCGTTCGCGTGGAAGTCGTGAAAATGAGAGCCACAATTTAAGACACTATCCTGTACGTTTGTAGTATTGGGAACAGTACAATTGTCCCTGTGAGAAGCAGCTTGTCCTGACGTCGACACCCGCCCACTGTTCTTACGGCCATTAGCTTTTAATTAGCAAGAGAATACTGTGATTGTTCGCTGAAGCTTGATAATTTTTGGGGTGTTAAAATGGCCTGTTCACACGCCTAAGGATTCTCTTGGTACTGTATTGGACTGTGACTATATATTATGTCCTCGTACCACAGACGAACCGGATCTTCTAAAATGGGAACTATTCTACCAAAAGCCTCTGGTAGGTTCACCTATATCCGCTCTATTCTGGCAGAGTGTCTTCACTAACTTTAAAACAAACTCACATGGTGATGGTCAAGCGTAATCTATAAACTTGCGACCATAGAGTCAACCTATTCAATGTAGCAAAGGCGAGGTTCACCTCGTCAGTCCTAGTTCTTCGCCTCACCACATGTAGTGTTTGCTGGAAATCTACTAAACAGAACTGTGAAACCAAGTCTTTGTTGCTGCAGATGTCTTTTCCTGGCCTGCCCTATTTTGCTATCAAGAAACAGTCACATTACGCAGGCCTAGTGCGGGATGGTAGCTGTCACATGTGTTTGAAGTTTTGGTTCTAAAACATGCTGGTTTCCTCACGTGGTTTTCCTTCATCGTATTCAGAGCAGTGGGGAAGAAATAATGTAAATAAAGTAAAGCACCAGTGTAGCGGACGACACGGGCGCGTCCAGCACCACTCCCAATATTGTTGACGTGCGCCCTCTACTATCTGAGTCGAGTCACTCCGCTGGCAGCACACGTCACCACGCATCTCTTAATGCGGTAGTCGAATGTAGGCCCTGTGTTATAGTACAATCCATAAGGACCTCGGGAGAGACGGATAGCGATGAGGATGTTATGTTGAAATAAAATGCAGATTTCTTGTTTGAATCTGTTCCGTAGATTTTGGCTTCTTTTTGTGTTGCGAATAACCAAGTGGCGTTTTTTTTTTTGGGATGTCATATTGTAGGGACCTAGAAGGTTGTCGGCTGCATAACCGGACTTACCTGTATCCAAATATTAAGGCCTCCTACCAGAGATGAGTCGAAATTATATAATTAATAATTAGTGAAGGCTCCAGGCTCAGCGACGCGGGTTGGTTCGAGCAAGAGTCGGAGGTTGGGACGTCGCAGCAGGTCTAAAAAACTGGCGGTGTAAAATCAGCTCGTCGCAGCGGGCCTCGGCTGGGAGGATTGAACGAAGGCGATCTGTGTTTATGTATTTTGAGGGTACTGGTGGACTTGCTATTCTCCTGGAGAAGGGTTGTTGTGTCGTCGGGAATGGTTCGAGTACGCCATGGCCAGCGAATCCATTGGTTCGGTGCCCGTGTGGCGGTCGGCTGCGGCAATTAGGAGATTAGGGTTATAGAAAGTCGACCAAGTGCCGACAAATGATACGCCATTCATAATAACCTTCCTTAATAATTCAAAACACCAATATTGCACATTTCTACACGTAATAAAAATACGTAAAAAATAAACTCCAAAAACTGTAGTTTGAACCTTTAAGCCTCTCTCATCTTTTAATTACAGAGGTCTGAAATTCGGAATATTTTTTTATATATTTTTAATTCTAATTCGTCTCTTAAAAACTATTCTGACGTGTCGTCGAGTCGTGAAACTCAAAGTCAAAGTCAGGCACTTAAAAGGCACTTTTAAATGTCAACATTTACATAAAAATATTATTGATTCTAGTGACACCTTCCAAAATGTAGTTTCATATGGAGAAGAATGCGCAAGAAACTCCACCGTTACTCTTTAGGCCAAACGCCGGGGCGTAATTCCGCTGCCGCGAGAAATTGCGGCACAGCGGACAGAGCTCCGGCGGGATCTCATGGCGACATGGAGAGTGCGATTGTCGCAATCCAGTGCTGGGCACGCCACGATTGTGGCGGTAAGTCCCCTCTTTGAGGAGTGGCTTGAAAGGCGGCACGGCATCCTCACCTTCCGCCTGACGCAGGTCCTTACCGGACACGGCTGTTTCGGGAGGTTCCGGTTTCGCATAAGGCGGGAGGAAACTCCCGGGTATTTCCACTGCGACACTTGCCTTGAGGACACGGTGGAGCATACGGTGGACGTCTGCCCGGATTGGGCGGAGCACCGCCGTGTCCTCGTGGAGGCGATCGGCGGCGGCGATCTTTCGCGCCCGGCCCGGGTCCAGGCCATGGTTCGGAGCGAGAGTGTATGGATAGCCGTCACCTCTTTCAACGAAGCTGTGATGCTCGCGTAGAGGGAGGCGGCGCACGTGAGGGAGAGGCAGTACATGCGCACTCACAGCCTAAGTCACCGCAGGAGACGCCCTGGGCGTCGGGAATCCTAGGCTGATTCCCGGTCACCATAGGCCTGGGCTTGCGGACGGCGAGTAATGGGTAGCTCGCTGTCCGGTAAGGACCAAGCCCAAGTCGACGGCGCGATGTGTTCCGCGCGCACCTCAAAGAGATGTCACCAAAAATGGATGGGTCCCGCAAGGGCCGATGCCTGCCAGGGGTGCGGGTTGTTCGAAAGAGAAACGTAGATATTAGTAGTAGGATCGATTGGCATCACATTTGTTTTGTGAAAATTGTCATTTTCTTGCTGCCTGTACTTTAAAAAAAAATGCGAATGCAAACAGTCTCCTATAAGGCCGTTTTCATGTAGCAACAACGGTAGAATGACCTACCCTAATTGCCCCATTCAACCTGTATATGTTGTAATTTCCATCACTGCTGCTTAGGTGCATAGTGGAAAAGCGTAATGATAATCATTCTGTAACTCTCCGCAATTTTCTAACCTTTTGGCGTGTCTTTTACAATTTGCGGTAAACTATAGAAGAGTATGGATAAATTGCAATACTGCTAATCCCCCATAGCAAGCACCGTGATAATTTATATCCTACAGTCAGCGCAGACATATTGGGAAGATCTATGCAAAATTTGAACAAAATATATTCAGCAGTTTTCGCGTGATGCTGGAACATACAAACAGACAAAAATTATAAAAAATATATTTTCGGCATTTGAATCGTTCCCAGATCTCGCAAAAAATGTATATTCAAAATACAGTTTTGACTTTGAGGGGAGGGTCGGGAAAGGTGAGATCATCCGCAGGCGCTGGATGTTTACTCTCCAGAGCTGAAAGAGTTTCTGGAGAGTAACGCGCATCGCTACTGAACAGTAGCCTGGCCGCTCCCCTGATGTCACCGTCACTTATTTTGGATTATACATAGGAGGATATGCCTCTTCGTGAAGAGTTATAGAAAATCGGTAATTTTGGATCTAAAATAGGGGTCGAATTGGTGCAGTTATCTTTAATTTGGTTTGTTAAAGTTTTTTTGGTTTCCAAACTTTTTTGGACATGCAGAATCCTGTAAGGGAACGTGAGTAGTTGCTCCCAGGCGCTATAAGAATTCTCCTGGGTCGCAAGGCGGAGACATCGTGCCAAGCTTAGAGCAACAGACCTCCTTGCGCCCCGGGGAACCGGGGAACTCTCTTTAAAACAGGGGTAGATTTTTTTTAAATTTGAAAGTGTTTTCCAAAGGGTTTGGGCTGAATGAATTGAAGTTGTGGCTGGGGGGCACATGGGTACACTATGAGGTTTGTGAACCTTGCCATAGTGTATCCGTAGCCCCCGTTCGCCTTTAAAGAAGCGTGGCTGGGAGCAAAGGGGACATTTCACCTGAACATCGAGTGATGTGGCAGGTTAACTGGCGCTAGTTCCGGTGTCGCTACAGGCGGCATTTAACATTTGTAGAAATAAACTTAGGTACCTAACACAAAACACAGCATCAACACGAACAAAAAGAAAAAATAATAATCTATACACTATATAACATTGGTATGAAATTCACAATAAAACACAAAAGTCAAAATATAATTTTTCTCTAGGAAATGTCACTACACTGACGGCTGATCCACAGACCGCAGGCCTAGGGTGCCGTGGGCGGCGCCACGCGTGGCGGGCGAATCTTTTGCGCCTTGATGACCGTTGCTTTGGGCCTTTGGGGCCTCGCGTCCCGTAGTCGTGCGTCGTTAAACAGTTGTAAGCGTCGTCGGGTATACTTTTTCCGAAATGTAATTTGCTTGGCGAAACAATAAATAGTTGCTAAAAAGCATGGAGTTCGGAAGTACCTACTACATATTATATACCATACTGAATTTCAACTGTCGTTTATTTTATTGCCTGACCTTTAGAAAAATGATAATGGCTTCGTGTTTCTAGCAAATCCTTAGCACATTCCCTTTTCCCGTTCACTTAATACGTGCATTCAGAATTTCGGAGCGCAATGCATGTTTCACGACAGCTGTTTCACATTCGTAGAAGTAATTTTCCGATTTATTAATAAAAATTATTATCTGGATGACCGAATATATTTAATTTTTGACTTGGAGTCCAGGGTGTACTTATAAACTGGGATAAGGGCGGGAGGATGACACCCAC
The DNA here is from genome assembly GCA_949987655.1 of Polymixis flavicincta. Taxonomy (NCBI): domain Eukaryota; kingdom Metazoa; phylum Arthropoda; class Insecta; order Lepidoptera; family Noctuidae; genus Polymixis; species Polymixis flavicincta. Next base: position 20,942,825 of record OX465188.1, on the reverse strand, counting down.
ATCACATCCGCACTGCTCCGGCCGTAGCAGCAGTACGACACCAGCCGTCTACATTGAGGATGACACCCACATCACATCCGCACTGCGTCAGATGGCAACGTTTCTGTGATGCGTTGTGACACTTACACACACAACAATTTTCACTAGTATTAGTAAAGATCTTAATGACTGGCAAAATATTAACTATAGAATCAACTCTTGGATCAATTAAATAAAATAAAAAAATTACCAACCGAATGTTGGCCAAAGGAAAGGGCCGTGCAAAAGTGCCTCGGTGAGGGATGCTCGGAACCGAGAAGTATGTAGGAGGCCTTTACTCAGCAATGGGTGATTCCGTTCTAAAAGATGATGATTTACTAATGATGAACAATATACTAATATTGATTATTTTATTTACAGCCGAGGAAAAGAAGTTTTGCAAAAACGTTCTTCGTTTTCACCGAGCAACATTCAGCAAGATGAGCGTCTTTGGCATGTTCAACATAGACATTTGTCATCCACTACGTTTTGTGGCGCTACTCACCAATTATACTGTAGTGCTGTTACAGTTTGCATTTCTGGAAATCGAGTATTTAGAAGTGAATGGAGTGTGGTTTGTAGTGCACATTACTGAAAACAACCAAGTACAAAAGACCGCACGTCAGCGTCAGTGGTAACACTTCGACCTTGAGCTGATCTAGCGTAGTGCGGAATTTCAATAGAAAATGAGGCCAGGTTATTCTGATTTTGTCACAACTGACATACAGCCTAACAACCATCATAATTATTTTTAAGAAGAAAACATACACAAGCATAATCAGCCAATAATGTTCCCACTGCTGTGACTCAAGCCTCGTCTCTTCGGGAGGGAGTGGGCTGTTAACTATCACGCGAACTCAGTGCGGGTTATTTGATGTCACATGTCTTCGAGTTTTCCACTCGTGAACATTCCGGATTCCTCACGATGTTTTTTTGCACCGTTTTAAGAGTTTATGTACTGGAAGAAAAAAAATGGCAAAATAAAATGTTGTATCGTTGTTTTAATTTTAATAATTGTGAAACCTTGAGCATCTTACTTAGTTTCTAGGCATCAAATTATGTATTATGGTAGGTTTTTTCGTTTTAATCGTCGTATTAAAAACCTAACATTTTGCGATAATATTCAAAACAATTATTTCTAGTCATATCACGAAAAAAGCCGTGACTTACACAATTTTCGATACCCAATAATATTTCCACAGCAAAATAAAATACACTTAATTAGAGCGTTGTAATAACGCTCTAATTAAGAGTGTTTTATTTGTGACATTCCATTGTTGCATTGTGTCAAAAACAGCATCAGATATTTCTTCCCCCGTTCCTGCAGTAACCTTAGGTACAGTCGCCAGTAGGTCAAGCTATCCCAAACTGTCAAATTTTCCCAATTGAACATACACCTTATTCCTTTGTAATAAAGTTGAAAAACTATCAAAGAAATTTGACAGATTGGGGTAGCTTGATGTGCTGGCCTCTGTATTTCTAATAGTTTTTCACAGCCATTACCAGAGACAAGAATCGGAAGGCGCTTTAATTTCTTATTGCCAGTTATATCGGGCATTACTTTGCCGTATCAATGAATTACTAATGGAGAATCAATAATTATATATTTTTTATTTTATTTCGTGTGTTGTATTCGGTTCTCTCTTTTTTTCTTGCGTATCGAATATTGCTGCGAGAGATTGGAAGTGAAGCAGGATTGCAACCGAGAGCAGCAGACAATTGAATAATCAGTCGCATTACTTCTCGATCGGTGACCTTGTTATGATCAAGCGCACTGGTAACGTGATGTGTAAATATACCACTAGTATTGCCCCACTCACAGCTCATCACCGTCACGTTTGCCCATATTTGCCTTAAAGTCCCCCATGACAATGGTGAAATGAGTTTTAGAGCCATGCATGGCTTTGAATATATCCTCATACATAGTCTCCATCTCATCGTTGGGGTGTGACGAGGTCGGGGCGTAGACCTGTATGACCTTCAGCGAATATCTTCCGGATATTCTGAATATAAGGTACGCCACCCTGGTCAACACTCTCAATCTTCACCACGTTGCTCACCAGGGACTTATGGACAATAAACCTGACACCACCTTGGGACTACTGGTCACTTTCCTGTAAATACTTTATGAAATTAGTGAATTGATATCGGTCCCTGATAAGTGTGCAAAGTTTCAAATCAATTCCACGTTTTGAAGGAGGTGAAAGTAACTATCAAAGATTCCGTTACATACATATATACTAAGCTAATACAAGGACAGTGCAACTATGTGCTTTTTAAATATTTAATTCACAGATAATACAATTTACATGTGTATGCATTATATCAACTGTGAGTGCAATCTTTTACCTCAAGCAGACTGTTCAAAACTACACATACTAGAAGACTCCTATTATTGTCTGTTTAGTTGGATCTGTCAAGGGCATTTGATTTCATATGTTAGGACGTTTTCTGGCATAAACTGGATTGTACAACTACGTTACCACCTGAAATAGTCATCATGTGCTAAGTCTTTTCCCACCTGTTTTGGGGTCAGCTTCCAGTCTAATAATGTGGCTAAATCCCAGCATTGAATATAAAGTGACTGCTTCTGACCTTTAATAACATAATACCCTTTGGTAAGACTGGTTGTCAGACCTTCAGCCTTATGACGACCAACCAATACACGTCCGAGTGTGAGCCAACTCACTCCACGCACACTAATTCCATGTTCTAGTTTACACCACAAAATATCCAACAGGGTAGTATTCGAGAGAACAACTTTTAGGGTTCATTTCAGGTCCGTTTCGTATACAAAAACAAGCAAACTCTAAACATGTTGCTTAAAAAATTTTTCAACCAATCATAGGCTTGTAACGTGTTTCTAGCAGAGCTGGCGTATTGAATGAGGTTCTGTAAAACCGGGCCTTACTTTAGTTTATTTTGACGCTTCGTCCCTAGCCAAATGAGTTTCAGAATAAAATAGCATCGAACTTTACCATCAGTGAGAGCCAAATCGAATCGAATCAATAAGCGAGTTGAATAAAAAATTCAATTTTTTATTTTATTATTTATGCCAGCAATATGGGCACAGCAAAAATAACTGTATGAGGCCTTACAGATGCGTGAAGTGTGCCGGGGCACACAAAACCACAATGTGCTCAATAGATGATAATACCCCAGCGGTATGCGCGCTGTGCTCAGGAAGTCATCCTGCTAGCTACAAAGGATGCCAGGTATACAAGGAAATTCTAGAAAGAAAGCATATTGGAAACAAATATAAGCCAGACCTGAAAACAAGACCCACTCTGAAAGTACCGAAAAAAGACACTGCAACGAACGAGCTCCAAACTGTAAATAACACAAGGGCCACCCAACCACAAAGTTTGCAACCAAGCGTAATAGAAAGCTTAGGTCTGTACAGTACAGCCGTCAAAAAACCAAATATAGCTGTAGTAGACCTTACACAGACAGCATACCCGAGAGATAACACTGACCGCTCGAAACTGCATAGAACACAAAAATAAAAAGTTTACCACACACAGTCACAGAGAACAAGTACAAAACATCACGTTGACCATGAGTCACAGAGAACACATTTCACAAAAATAGAACACGAAGAGGAAAATAGATTTAGCTTAGAAGCACTTCTAAGAAAACAGACTGAAAGGATCGACCAACTCATATCACAGTTTAGCACAATGATGAACCTCATCATGACTCTCATCAGTAGGCTTCCACAATGATGTCGTTACGTATTGCCACCTGGAACATCAATGGCCTGACGCCAAACAAACACGAACTAGAAATACTGCTCAAGGATAACAAAGTCGATATTGCTCTGATATCTGAGACCCACCTTAATGACCGCAAGAATTTCAAGATGGACAACTATTGCGTATATTGTACCAATCATCCAGATACCACATCACACGGAGGGTCTGCAGTTATTGTAAAAAATAACATCAAACACCACCTCCACAGCGAGTTTCAAGAGGATTGGATGCAGGCTACTACCATCACTATAAACGAAAGTATGGGCCCTATTAATGTTAGCGCTATCTACTGCCCACCAAAGCACAATCCAAAACATCACATGTTTGACAGCTATTTCCAGAGCTTGGGAAACAGATTCACAAGCGGTGGAACTGTAAACACATCCACTGGGGATCAAGATTAACCACCACTAAAGGACGTGAGTTGAAAAAATGTATCGACAAACGCAAATTGATACCATTAGCAACAGGCGAACCAACTTATTGGCCAACCGACGTCAACAAGATACCTGATCTAGTAGACTTCTTTATCGTAAAGGGCCTGTCTAATGTATATTTTGATGTGGAATCATCGCTTGACAGCGTATCTGACCACAGTCCTATCATAGCAACATTCAGCTTGTCGGCAATACACAGAGCACAGAGTTCAGCACTGTATAATCATAAAACAGATTGGGGTGCATTCACTGAATATCTAGAAGATGAAGTCGACTTAAAGGTCAAACTTAAAACAGAGAATGATATAGAAGAGACAACATTTTATATCACAAACCTCATACAAGTTGCTGCATGGCTTTCTACACCGGCATTAAACTACTCCACTCAAAGAAATAATATACCGCTGGAAATACGCAATAAACTGGAAGAAAAACGGAGACAACGAAGGCAATTACATGCGAGCAGATCCGACATAGACAGGACAGATTACAATAGAATCTCAAGAGAACTAAAAGAGATAATCAAAGAAAATCAGAACACATCCTTTCAAGAAAAACTTTCCACACTCTCATCACGTAAAAAGGACAACTACTCATTATGGAAAACTAAGAACTTTAAAAGACCATATAGCCATGTTCCACATTTAAGGATGTCTTCCAATGATCCGTGGGCTAGAAGTGGAAGCGAAAAAGCTGAGCTTTTCGCCAAACACTTGAGCAACGTTTTTACTCCAAACCAATCGTCTATGACCGAATTTGAAGAAGAAGTGGACAGAATGATCAACAGTGACCAGCAGTTATCACCTCCGCTGAAACTTGTTACTCCAAGGGAACTGACACGAACATTTCGTTGCTTGGAAAACAAAAAAAGCTCCTGGTTTCGATCTAATAACGGGTGAAGTCCTTAAGCAACTACCTAGAAAAGCAATAGTATTCTTAACAATGCTATTCAATGCCATCTTTAGAATTCAGTACTATCCAAAGTTATGGCAAATATCACAAATCTGTATGATTGCAAAACCAGGCAAAACCCCAACAGAATCTAGCTCTTACAGACCTATAAGTCTTCTCCCTATTCTTTCTAAGGTATTCGAAAAAATTCTTTTGCTGAGACTAAAACCAGTCCTGGACGAAAACAAGGTTATACCTGATCATCAATTTGGATTTCGTGAAAAACATTCTACTGTGGAGCAAGTACATCGAGTGGTTCACAAAATAAGACAATCGCTAGAGAAAAAAGAGTATTGTTCTGCAGTATTCATTGACATCCAACAGGCATTCGATAGAGTCTGGCACAAAGGACTGCTGTACAAACTAAAAACCCTCCTACCAAACTCATTCTACATGATTCTAAAATCTTACTTGGACCAAAGAAGATTCCAAGTAAAATACGAGGACGAACTATCAAAACTGTACTACATCACCGCCTCAGTTCCACAAGGATCGGTCCTGGGCCCAGTCCTGTACTCAATATATACGGCAGACTTGCCTGAAACAGAGAATGTTGTAACAGCAACATACGCAGATGACACTGCATGCCTTGCAAGTGACTGTAACCCGAGCAACGCATCAGAGAAACTACAGGAACAACTCAGTAAAGTAAGCGTGTGGCTGCAGAAGTGGAGAATTAAACCTAATGTAACTAAATCGACACAAGTAACATTTACACTCCGAAAAGGCGACTGTCCACCTGTGCGTATGGAAGACAAACTGCTGCCAAGCAATAACAGTGTGAAATATCTGGGTCTACACCTGGATAGAAGACTTACCTGGGCTAACCACATCAAAGCCAAGAAAACAGAAGCCACCTTACAATTCAAAGATCTATCGTGGTTACTCGGACGTCAATCTCGGCTGACACTCAGTAACAAACTACTTGTCTACAAAGCTGTTATAAAGCCAATCTGGACCTACGGGATAGAGCTCTGGGGCTGTGCTAGCAACTCCAATATCGAGATCCTCCAGAGATTTCAAAATATTGCTCTCAGAACAATCTCAAGTGCACACTGGTTCGTGAGAAACACGGAAATACACGAATACCTGGAGATACCGACCGTTAAGGAAGAAGCCTGTAAAATAAGCAAGAGATACAAGGAAAGACTTAATAAACACACTAATGAATTGGCCAAGAACCTACTAACTCGACAGAAAGACGTTACTCGCCTAAAAAGATGGCAAATACTAGATATAGACCAGAGAAACTAATTATTAGTCTCTACCAAATCAAATGGTGCTGTTTAATGGAATCGTACCTGATCAAAATTAATCCCAGATATCATTTGATTATGGCTGAAAGCCGATTGCAGATTATAATTAAAAAAAAAAAAATATTTATGCACACACAATTACACACAAAGAGTTACGACATTTATAAGTAGATATTGAATTCAAATTTACTGCTTAATTCTTAAGAGATTTCTTCGAGCAGACCTGCGAAAGGAGATTTTTTTTTTTTTTTTATATTCTTTCTTTTTATTTCACTTATTTGGTCGTCTCACATCTACATCATTTATTGAATGTTACCTCTAACTGATGTTGCAGAAACGGTGATAAAAATCAAAAACGCTTTTATTTTAGAGAAAGTAAAATTGGAACTGTAAGATAACGTAATGACTGATAACTCCCACCAAATATATGGGTAGCGTAGCGTCTATGTCGAACAGGCCACACGCAGTCATCTTACTGAATGTTCGGATTGTCTGTAGCACGTTTTTGCAAAGATGTTCTTGACTCTCTGTAAAAAAAAAACGTTTATAAGAAGACTTTTATCAGCTTCAGATATTGTTTCCACCAAATAAATATGTATTCAAACTTTAATAATTTCAAATTTATACTTGGACAGTTCCTGTTCTGCATAAGCAGTATACACGCCGTCTCAGCTTCCTCCACAGTTATGTAGAATTTTTCACAACATATACTGTGTATAATTACTAGTGCTATATCTTTTGATAGCCATAAAATAAGTCCTTCGAAGCAAATTCTAGAAATAAAAAACATTTTGTTTAGTAAAACTCTAAAATCACCTTCACGAAAGATCAAAGAAAAATCAACAATGGATATTGTTTAGAGTTGTGTGAGTTAATATTTCTTTACAAAACTAAATGTCAGTCATCGAAAATAGTACATTATGGTACTAGTGTGTAACGTTGGTGATTATCGCTGAGGCGCCATTGAGACCCGAGCCGTCAGGCGAGGGTCTTAAGAGAGCCGAGGACGTTAATCATCAATACACACGTGTATCATACGACGTTTTTCAACACACTTGCGAAGAAAATAATACTAAATCATCATCATCATCATCATCATCCATCATCATCCATCATCATCATCCATCATCATCCAGCATCATCCATCATCATCCATCATCACCCAGCATCATCCATCATCATCATCATCATCGTTTTAAGAACAAAGCAACTCAAACAAAAAACAACCTATAACTCACTAAGAAAAATATTTTTCAACACACTTGCTCATAAAATGGCTCTAATTTCACTACAGTTAGGCACATAATGACACCTATTATCAAACTGTGACTTTTTCATTACTATTATTCACTAGTGAGTTATAGAATTGGTTGAGTTGCTTTGTTCTTAGTGAGTTATAGGTTGTTTTTTGTTTGAGTTGCTTTGTTCTTAAAAACGATGATGATGATGATGATGGATGATGCTGGGTGATGATGGATGATGATGGATGATGCTGGATGATGATGGATGATGATGATGGATGATGATGGATGACGATGGATGATGATGAATGATGATGATGGATGATGATGATGGGTGATGATGAGTGATGATGGATGATGATAGATGATGATGGATGACGATGGATGATGATGGATGATGATGGATGACGATGGATGATGATGGATGATGATGGATGACAATGGATGATGATGGATGATGATGATGGATGATGATGGATGATGGATGATGATGATGATGATGATGGATGATGCTGGATGATGATGGGTGATGATGGATGATGATAGATGATGATGGATGATGATGGATGATGATGGATGATGATGGATGATGATGGATGATGATGATGGATGATGATGGATGACGATGGATGACGATGGATGATGATGGATGATGATGATGATGATGATTTAGTATTATTTTCTTCGCAAGTGTGTTGAAAAACGTCGTATGATACACGTGTGTATTGATGATTATCGTCCTCGGCTCTCTTAAGACCCTCGCCTGACGGCTCGGGTCTCAATGGCGCCTCAGCGATAATCACCAACGTTACACACTAGTACCATAATGTACTATTACTCACTTGATTTCCAAATTCAGCGAATATTATCGAATTAATCATTGCGTTGACATAACACATAGCACGTTGAAATGCGCCAAATATGTGATGTAAAGCCTTAAAAATCAAAATGAAATGCTTAGTTTAAGATCAGACACAGTCGGTCTAATTACAATTGATCGGGTAGTAGCGTGGAGTGTAAAGAACAAGTTACACTTCAATGTGACGAAGTGTAATGTGCGAGATCTTGGGGTCACCTTTTCGGCGGATTTATCTTTTCGATCTCATATCGTGCAGGTGTGTAAAAAGGCCTTCCAAAATCTTGGGTTTGTCATGCGAGAAACGCGGGACTTCACTAACATGGCAGCAGTGAAATCACTGTATAACGCATTGGTGCGAAGCAACTTGGAAACAAGTGCCATCATCTGGAATCCTCATGAAACTAAATATTCTCAGATGGTGGAAAAGATGCAGAACAAGTTTGCACGGTACCTATACATGAGACAATTTGGCGTCTACCCGTTTTACCCGCATATGTACCCAACTCTCTTTGTAATCGGGATGGTTGGGTACTATAAGTTGGAAGTAAGACGCAATCTTGCTCTAGTAAAGTATGTCTTTATGGTGTTTCGCGGGATGCTAAACAACCCGCAAATCTTGGGATCGTTGGGATTACTCGTTCCAAACAGTAGGCTACGGTTGGGGCCGAGGGAGAGTCTGTTTAAAACTCCGGTAGCCCGTACAAACCTATTAAAGTTTGCACCCGTGTGTCGGGCTGTTAAGCTAATTAATATCATCTCTCAGCGGTTGGACATTTTTTCCTGCTCATTGGCGGAATTCCAGAGAGTGACAGTTAGTGTGTTGTCCTCCATGTAACTTGGGCCGGCACACGGAGCCGTTACTTGGGACTGGTCAGTCATGGACCGGTGTAGGTGTGTGTGATCAGGTTTTGAGTGGCGTCTCTGGGTGTCTACTTTTCTGTATATTTTACTTGTCTGTATGACTACTTTTATTACATTGGGTCCTGCCTGTAAAAATAATTGTATGTGTAAATGAATAAATAAATAAATAAAACATTTTTTTTCTTTGGGTTTGGTTTATAGTATTCGGTCCGAATTTTGGGCGGCTGGCCTGTGCGTCTTTTGCTTGAAATGATGATGATGATGTGTGATGATTTATTTAATAAGATTATAGGCTTACCAACACTTGGAAAATTTTCTTGTACAGATTGTAAGCTTTGAAAATATTTCGGTAAATCTCAAGGAATTTGAGACAACGTTCATTATTAATTACCATGATTTCCTTATTCCACTTATCTAGATACTTCTTCAATAATATTATAATTCGGAGGACTATAACAATATTAATATCCAATGCGATACAAATTACATCATAAATATTTTCAAGAATAATCCGGAAGTTTGAAGTAATAAAGCTTTCATAAAACACGACCTTTATAACAATTTGTAAAAAGATAATTATTGTTATGGAGATCCAGTTCCAAAAAAGAAAACTCCGAATACTTTTTTTTAAATCGATGCTTTTATGAATAGTTTGGATCTTTAAAACAAGCAAAACGATATTATTGGTATGTGTACGATGTCCAGAATAAAAATAAGCGTGAATCCAATTGAACTGGAGAAAAAATAACTCATGTGAAAAAATAAAAATACATTATTATTGAACACCGTCTTAACATCTAGTTTGATTGGTACGGTAATCATACAAAAAGTACACAACGCGTATGTAAGTAACAATAAAAAAAACGCAAATACGCGATATTTTAGTCCACTTGGATAAATACGACTATTTCGTATATAATATTTCGAATTTAAAAAAGATTAAGAGGAAAATTAAAAGAAAACACTATTCTTTGCATGTATTTTTCCAGTCGATTATTCAACAGTAATTTTCGTGTTTGGGACATTGTATTACGCACTTTGAAATCGGTCCCCTAGTGAGTAATACTTGAGTCTACATTAATAAATTATTATAATGAGACATATTGACGATGATTGACAAATAAGATAGTGTTTACATATAAATAAAATTATGTAGTCAAAACGGAGTACATACAAGGCAAACGCGCATTTAATACTTGAAATTGTTTTGATACCTAAGTAATGTTAAAGTTTTTAGGAAGGTATACCATAAAAGGTATTTTGTTTTTGCCCCCGTTTTATATTTCAACTCATCTGCTTTAATATGCTTTTAGGATACCAATCTTGATCATACAAAACAAAAACGATTTATAAATGATCGCAACTTTTAGTGTAGCACAATTAAAAGATGAGCTAAGGAAAATTAAAGCTTCCACCACTGGTTATGGGCAGCTTTACTAGATAGAATATACATTTGTTTTGTTATGTTTTAACTGTAAGGTCATGTCTTGTATGTCTACCTGGGCCAGTTAGTTACTTTCGAAAACAGGCAGGAAAAACAAATCTATCGCCGAATCGAAAATGCCTGGAAAAGCTACTGGTCTATGAAGACGCCATGAAAGGGTACCTGCCGATCTCTCTGAGGCTTTTCGATATAATAAACTAGATAACTACTAGATATGGAAGTAAAAACGTTATTTGCACAGATAATATTTTTAATTAAGTTTTTCACAAGAACGACATAAGTCATTATAAAAAAAAAAACATGTTCGAATATCAATTTGAAATGCGTTGTCAACTAAAAAGTTTTACACTTTCCCTCAAAAAACGTCTATCATCAAATATTCTCACATCACACCACACCAGACACACCCAAATTCAAATCGCATACACATTTATTAAATGACACACGACCTACCTAATGGTTTTGTCAGAACAGACTATGTGTGTACGGAAGGTAATCCGCTGGGTTACCTTCCGTACACACTTAGTCTAGACGTACAAAATTTTTGGCAATCTGTCACATAGTGCTCTTATGTTTATATGTTTCGTCCTTCAATGCGCTACAGGATTGTACGCAAGTTTAATAGCACTGATTATCTACGGAAATGCAAATAGACCCAAAATATTCACCTCTTATAAATGCATTCAGATGACGCAAGTGTACTGCCTCCTTGGTTGCCTCCGAAAGTGCAATATACTCGGCTTCCGTTGACGACAGTGCCACACAAGCTTGTTTCCGGCATTTCCAGTTAATTAACGAGTTTACGCATCTAAAAATAAATCCAGAATAAGATTTCCTATCTTTGACGTTCCCTTCCTAGTCCCCATCTAGGAACCATGTGATGTCCTGCACCGGTGACTTGAAAATTATCAAACATAGATTCCTTGTACCCTTCAGGTATTGATATACCTAAAGGGTACAAGGGATCTATGTTTGATATGTTTAGTAGCTTTCCAATGACGTTCCTCACAACATGAGTTATAATGTGCCAAAAAATTGACCGCAGCTGCAACATCCGGGCGTGTGTTACAGGCCAAATAGTTCATCGACCCTATGAGCGCTTGATAACTACGAGAATCTTGGCAGGATAGCTTACCTATTTCCCCTTCTCTTCTCGATCTTCGAAATAAGTCTCTCTTGATTCAAATATATTCCGGTTTCCATCTTAAGCAAAGACATACCTGAAACATTTTCGCGCTTCCCCTAAATCCTTTATCTTGAAATGTTTACAGAGATTTTCGGCTTGGATCTAGTATCGTTTGGCAGGAGTTGGGGGTAAAAATGGTTAAAACTGGTAGGGCTTGGGTACCCGATTATAACGCTACCAATCTTATTAAAAGGTAATGCATATTTATCGAGAACATTACAAAATAAGTTTCTAACCTCAAATCAAATAAAAGCGGAAACGGAACGTTAAAATGGGTGATTGACAACCAAATCTGACACAACATATTGTCTGTTGTGTAAAATATCGTGCAAAATCCGTAAAACGGAACGAAAATTTTAAAAAAATACGCCCATTTGCGTCAAAATAATGTCACTGTCATCCGATTTCGGTCATTTCGTTTCTCGTACAGTTGCGTGAATGTGTTCTACTCCTACATAGGTGTATAAAAGGCAGTTATAACTGTTACTAGGAATACTTAGGATGCAAGAGTGACGTTAGGTTAGGGTTATTTTATTTTTTAGACCCGACTACGCCTTTTAGGCAACTTTTAAGTGTTTTGAGGTTAGGTTACAGAAAATTATTTTTCTCGGAAACGGTGAGTTACCTTTTCATGGGAGTGGTACCAAGAAGATGGGGGGATAGCCCCCATCTCCCTCCCCCACTCCCACTCCCCCCTCCTGCCAAACAATACTAAATTTTAACCAGATTTTCTGCTAAAACGTCTTTCTGCTATTTGTCTTTGTAAAATAATAAGAAATCGTCAACGTAAAGAGCGATATAAAATTTTTTATTTTTGCTCAGCTTATCAAATTCACAGCGTTTGAAGTTCAAAGACAATAATAGTTCATTTACTTTATAATTCCAAGACCGTGAAGCTTGTTTGAGGTCGTATATCGCTTTTTCTAGTAAGCAAACTCGTTCCTTCGAGTTTTCGTTTATGTAACCCTCCGGTTGTCACATATAAACTCTTTCATACAAATCACCGTTCAGAAAGGCGGTGTGTTCTCTTCAAAGTCAATGATAAAAAAAAAAAAAACAACAGCTAACGATAGCAGAAATCTAACTGTCGATCTTCTCTCGACCTGTGAATAAGTTCCGAAGTAGTCGACTCCGTAGGAATGAGTGAAACCCTTTTTTTTTTGAGGATGGGCAATCATCAAATAACTTCTCCCGCCCTGACTGGAGCGGAAGGGCGTGTCAGAATTTTACTGACCAAAACCCCCCCGTGTTCTTTCAGTTGCCGTTATACTCTGCCGCACGCTATACACTCCCCCTCGAGTTCTAGAGAACGTCCCCGCTCATGAACTCGCTCAAAGGAAGCTGGACAAACTGGACAATGTTTTCGTGGACGCCCTCTTTGACGTTTCGGAACTACGGGACGAGGAGGCGTACTATCCCGGTTATGGAACTGAGTGAGATCTGATACATGATATTTCCCTATGACGCTCTCAGGGCTATCTAAATTAGATATAAAATATGCTGTGGGACTCGCCCTTTTTGCGATGACGTACGGTCCATCCTTTTTGGGAACAAACTTGGCAGTGATGTTCTTTGCTGCATTGCTAAGAACATGTGACTTCAGGAGAACCTGGTCTCCGACCTCGAAGACTTCGGCAGGTGCGACGGCCTTGTCAGCACATTCTTTCCGTCGGTCCTGTTGTGCCTCAACTCTTTCTCTTACAGCCATAAAGGTATTGACAAAGTTTTTTAAATAAGGCGTGATTTGCGGGACAAAGTTATCTTTGCTAAGTATCGACCGAATATCGTGTTGTACGTCAAGGGGTGAGCGAATCTCTCTAGCGAATGTTAAATACGCTGGAGACATACCCGTAGTCTCACAAACTGCGGAATTCATGGCAAACCTTATCGCAGGTAGGTGCTGCGGCCATGAAGAATGGTCCGTTTAAACTAAACGTGACAACTGGAATTTCAAATCCCTATTTTTGCGCTCAGCTGGATTGGTTGAGGGATGATACAAAGGTAACAACTCTTGACTTATACCTAAAACAAACATACACTGCTGCATAACAGCGGATACAAATTGAACGCCATTGTCTGACACAATGCGTCGTGGAAATCCGTAACGGAAAAAAAACTCTTCAATCAATATACGAGCACACGCCTCTGATTTTGCCTCCTTCAAAGCGTACAACTCAGTCCAACGAGAAGCGGTGTCTTCTATCAACAATATCCAACGTTCTCCATTATCTCCCACAGGAAGCGGACCGAACAGGTCAATGGCTAACACTTCTCCCCTTTGGTTCAAAACAGGTGTCTGTAAAAGACCTGATGGCTTTTTATTTTGAAGATTTATATCGCTGACACGTGGCGCAAGTCTTGATATACTCTGTTATGGCCCTACGCATGCCTGGGAAATAGAAACCTTGAGAGACTCTATTGCACGTTATATCTACTCCATGATGACCTGCTATATCGGAGTCATGACACTCCTTCATAATTTCGAGGCGTAAAGGAGTCGGAACTACCAGCTGTGGTTCTTCGCTGTCCACATCGGGACTGTATCTATATAACACGCCTTGTTGCAAGAAGTAACCTCTTTCAGACCAACGCTTAAGACCTATAGACTCCGGATCAGCAGTATCCTCTAGATCACTAACGATTTTCATATGTTCCAAGTCATCTAACTGCGCGCTAATGAGAGCGGGATCTGCTTGCACTTGGATATTTTTTTAAATGTTTATTACACCTACAAAGCTAACTATTTCTTAACCAGGTACATAAGTTGTTACGCTTGTTTTGATACATCTATTTTAGTTAATACAAATACCTCCATATTTTGCATACACCAACCACACTTGTTATTTACACCGACTTTTATCTGCTATTGTTTTATCTTGGGACATAACATGACTGTAGCTTATACTGTTCTAATTATTATTCTGGTGTTACATCTGACTTGTCATGGCACCTATTAGTTTGTTCTATCAAAACGTACGTGGGCTACGGACAAAAACATCTGTTTTCTTGGAATGTTTGTTTTAATTCGTTTGATGTCATTTGCCTTACTGAGACATGGCTTATAGAAGGCATATCCGATAGTGAACTGTTTGATGACAGATATCTTGTATGGAGACGTGATCGTAATTACTTTCTTACTAACCAAACTATGGGAGGAGGAGTCTTAATAGCCATACGTCTGGAACTTGTTGCT
Organism: Polymixis flavicincta; assembly: GCA_949987655.1. Classification (NCBI taxonomy): domain Eukaryota; kingdom Metazoa; phylum Arthropoda; class Insecta; order Lepidoptera; family Noctuidae; genus Polymixis; species Polymixis flavicincta. Next base: position 20,927,624 of record OX465188.1, on the reverse strand, counting down.
GACGCCCGCAATGAATGGTGTTCGTCCGCAGAGGATCTGTGGGTCACCTTAACTTTAAACCAATCGAAACCTAAAGTAACCTATAAAATGCATGTTTGTGTAGTTTATATATGTAATCAGCAGTCTGGCAACTCTTTGGTGGTACAATTACACAACTTCGCTAGTAATTTAGCTGACATTGTTCTTAAAAATCCAGCAGATAAGTTCTTGATTCTTGGTGATTTTAATCAGCCGACTATTGACTGGCACGTGGTGAGTGATGGTGATTATCTGTGCCCAAATAATTTGCACGGACCCGTCCAGACCTCCTTTTGCGATACCCTTACCGCTTGCAATTTGTTACAGTACAATTCTCATCGTAATGTGAATGGTAGGATTCTAGATCTCATCTTATCGAATAACGAAGTTACTGTCACTTGCTGCTTGGATCCTTTAGTGGAGGAGGACTTACATCATAAGGCACTTTGTATCACTGCTGACTTCGTTCAACTACATCAGCTGCATTCTCGGCCAAGAGTCAAGATGTTTTATGATCTTGCGGATTATGATGCTATAATTAATGAAATGGTGGCTAAGGATTGGTCATTGGAGCTAAACTGTAGGACTCTCGAAGAAGCTGTAAATTTCTTTTACAACACTTTTAACTTGCTTCACAATAAGTATATACCTACGAAAACTATTGTGCCTCGGGGCAAGTATCCTCCCTGGTATAAAAGCCCTCTTATTAAAATAGTTAGGGAAAAGGCTAAATTTCACTCAAGGTTTAAAAGGTATGGTAATCTATCTGATCATCATGCGTTTGTAACTTTACGTCAGCGGGCTAAAGATTTGGAGAAGGAAATGTTCGATTATTATATTGCAAATATTGAATTTTCCATTGCTAAAAATCCAAAGGCTTTCTGGCGATATGTAAAATCGAAACAACAAACCAACTGTTACCCGTCTGTTTTTAACTTTGGTCAAATTTCATCTAGCAATGGGGAGGAAATTTGTGATATGTTCGGAGACTATTTCTTTTCTAATTTCCAAGAACGAAGCTACCATGATCTATCCACTATGGTAATGGACGAACCCGTTAGCCAGGCTGTTGATTGCGTATCAGACATAAGCTCTATTGATGTACGGGAGGAGGAAGTGTTTCAGTTGCTCAAACAAGTGGACCTTAATAAAACCGCGGGCCCTGATAACATTTCACCAATTTTTATATCTAAATGTGCCAGGTGCCTATCCCGTCCATTAACTATATTATTTAAGCGGTCATTCGAGTTGGGGGTAGTGCCTTCTATCTGGAAGTCGGCGTTTATAACGCCAGTTCATAAAAAAGGAGCTAAGGACAGCATAGGCAACTACAGACCGATTTCTAAACTTTGTGTGTTCGCTAAAATTATGGAGAAAATTGTGCACAGACAACTTTCAGCTTCCCTTAAATTTAGTTTCTGTGAACATCAACATGGGTTCCTTAAAGGTCGCTCAACCACGTCCAATCTCGTAGGATTTAGTGACTATCTTTCACAGCACATGTCCAGACGGTCTCAGGTCGACGTCATATACACTGACTACAGCAAGTGTTTTGATCGAATTGATCATGCGCTTCTTTTGCGCAAACTCTTGTTGGTTGGTGTGAGGGGTAATTTGTTTAGATGGTTCTCGTCATACGTGGAGAATAGATGCCAGACGGTGGTTCTCAATGGGTATACGTCAAGAGCGATGTACATTCCGTCGGGAGTTCCCCAAGGATCCTTGTTAGGACCTCTCTTATTTAATATTTTTATAAATGACGTTGCCTCTTGTTTCCTTAATTCTAAAGTCTTATTGTATGCGGATGATATGAAAATTTTTGGCCAAGTGGCAACTGTTGAGGATGCGCGCCTATTACAAGATGATCTGGACCGGTTCCACGAATATTGCGCTAGAAATAGGTTGGATTTAAATGTATCCAAATGCTATGTTTGTACATTTACGCGTAAGCCAAACCCTGTTATATTTGACTACGGGCTTTCGAATGCTTTGGTAGCCAGAGTGAGTGTCATTAGGGATCTTGGAGTTACTTTTGACTCTAAGCTTCTGTTCGATGCACATATTAATAACATAGTCAACAAAGCTTCTAAAGCCTTGGGTTTTATTTTTAGGGTCTCTTCAGATTTTAGGAATGTTAAAACAATGAAAATTCTTTATTGCTCATTTGTCCGTAGCCACCTTGAATATGCCTCTCAGGTTTGGAATCCAAATTATAATGTGTATATTAATCGGCTTGAAGGTATACAAAGGCGATTTTTGAGATACACTCAATATCGCTCTAATACCTATGTCCCGAATTATATAAGTCGGTGTAAAAAAAAATCATATCCTGCCTCTACACGAGCGAAGGAAAGTTGCAGATCTTGCTTTCTTATTTAGTGTTATGAACGGATCTACTGACGTCCCTGAGTTAGTGGGCAAGATCGGACTTCGCGTACCGAGTGCATTTTTTCGGAGACCACGTCTTCTCCATGTGCCTCAAGCCAGAACTATCTACAGACAGAACTCGTATGTGATAAGAGCTTGTCGTACTTTTAATATGGTGTGTCAGGATGTCGACTTAGATTTATTTAGTAGTGGCATTAAGGAGGTAAAGAAGAGTTTGAATCACTATTTTTTCGATGTATAAACTTTTTTTTCTAATTTCATTATTCAATTATTTTTTTTGAGTGTAAGATTTTATTTGCGTATTTCTCGTCGCTGTTTTCGTGTGTTCGTTAATTTTACTCTCATTAATCGCCAGCGGAAGCTTGTAATTGGCCATCATTTAAACATTGTACTAGATATCAAAATGTATTAGCTGTAAGCTTTCCTAAAATGAATAAAATAAAAATAAAATAAAATTAAATAACTTTGGTTTCCTGGAAATTCCAGGTGTTGCTCCAGCATCAGTTCAAAGTTATTTTATTCGTCTAATATCATTGAAGTAATAGAATCCCAAATTTTGAGTTGATCAGAGGCTAAAATCCGTTTTTCAACCAGAAAAGAGCTGATAATCTTCAAACGGCTGAACCGATTTTGATGAAACATGTCTAAGAACACTCCCGACTAATACACCTTTCAAACAAAAAAAACTAAATCAAAATCGGTTCATCCGTTCGGGAGCTACGTTGCCTCAGACAGACACACACACACACACTCACACACACACACACACACAGACACGTCAAACTTATAACACCCCGTCGTTTTTGCGTCGGGAGTTAAAAATAGACTTGTGTCGCCTGCGTATAGAGTTAAGTGCCCCTTAAGCCCTATTTTATTGATATTATTAATATAGATTTTTAAAGAGTAGTGAGCTAATAACTGAGCCTTGGGGACAGCCATAAGTAACGTTTTGAACCGAGCTAGTGAAACTGTCCAATTGGACTACTTGTTGCCTATTTTGTAAGTATGATGTGAATATATCGAGGGCGCTGCCTGTGATATCTATATTATTTAGCTTCTGAATAACCTTTTGATGACTTACTGTATCAAACGCTTTTTTTTTATCAATAAAGATCCCTAAAACAACATTTTTTTCCATCGATATTTGTTTTTATTTTTGTTATTAAGTCTACTGCAGCTGTCAGAGTGCTTGACTTAGTTCGAAAGCCGTACTGTTGGTCTATCAGGAAATTCTTGTCATTTAGGTATTTACTTAAACGATTATATAGAACTCGTTCGAATATTTTTGATATTACAGGTAAGACCGACACCGGCCTGTAGTTATTCGGGTCAGTCTTACTTCCGGACATATAAGTAGGACTGACCCTAGCAATCTTAAGCGTATCGGGAAAAATACCTCGTGATAAACACACGTTTATACAGTCAGCTAATCTCCCAATTATTATAAGTTTTAAACATTTGATCGCCTTAGTGCTGATGCCATCTATGCCTGTGCTTGTGTTGCTGTCAAGGTCGTCAATAATTCTAGCTATTTCATCTTTGCTACATGGGGATAGCTCGTTAAGTGTTATGTTATGTGTGTAATTATGGTCGTACTACATAAAAATATTATCGGTGTTTACATGGTATGTAGTAGGTATTTTGTTAGCTAGGTCTGCGCCTATTGAAGAAAAAAATAAGTTAAATGAGTCACACACAGCATTACCTTCTGTAATCATGCCTGCGCTCGACAAAACTAATGTCGAGCGCAGGCATGATTACAAGATCCCGTACGAGGCCAAAAAGCCACTATCTCAGCACGATGCTGCGACATTTAAAAAGTGTCGCAGCGCTGGTATTCTGATAGGGCCCGCTGTGATGTCACGGACAGAAACATTAATAAAAAGTAATAAATGAAATAAAATAAGATAGGTAAGTGTGAAATTACTAAAAACTAAACAATAACGTATAATGCAAATAATTGTAATCCGCGTGTCTGTACCCCACGTAACATCTATCACTTGTCTATGCCTTTAGTGACTGTGACACTATGGCATCGCTATGACAAGTAATGAGACGCAGGCGCCGACAATTTATGGCAAATAGAAAAATCAAATCAAATTTATATCTAAAAGTGTTACGGCCGACTTGTAATTCAGACAATTTGCAGCAATTGGAGAAATGCAGATAATATAATATATGGTGTTGAGATGTTATGGATTCCGGTTATCAAAACACAAACAACGAAGAAAATCAAAACAAAAACAAAGTGCAAAACTAATGCTGCCGAGCCTGTACAATCGTTCCCAAACGCTCACCACCGTGGCTCGCCACCATTGCCAGCTGCGTGCAGATCAAGGGTATGTTCAAAGGGCAGTATCTTTTTGAAGTAGTAGTAAGTGCTGTTTAAATTTAGCTCTGAATGTCCCAACTGTCTTTATAGCACGAAAAGGAGGTGGCAAGTCGTTCCAGCAACGTGAGGCAGCGAATTTAAAACATCCACGGAATGCAGCAGTTCTGTGCGATGTGGCTAACAAGAGGTAAGAAGAAGCTCTAGTTTTAATCTTGTTAATATCGCGTGACCAAGACAATTTTTTGTATAAATAGTCTGGTTTCTTAGTGAGAATAGTGCCAAAGAGTAGGGTAGCCAGATGTAGCTTTCTGCGTGCTGACATTCTCATCAAATTACCCTTATTTAAAAATGGAGTGATGTGGGATCGGGGTGGGACATTGTAGCAGAATCTTGCACAAGCGTTCTGCACCCGCTGGATCAGCTTTTCGCTTCTACCGAGAATGCAAGCCCCATACACAGTGTCAGCATAATTCAGCTTGGATAGAACAAGTGATTCACAAAGCATGACACGCATATCCACCCTAATGTAGGGACGGACACGATACAAGAGCTTGAGTCGGTAGAAGCAGTTGCGCACAGCTTCCAAGATGTGAGTTTCGAAGTGCAGCTGCCCATCAAATACTAGCCCAAGATTACGAGCCTCCAGAACCCTTTCCACATCACAACCATCAATACTGAGACCCAGGTTGCAAGCGAGCATTTTGTTCAGGAAATTCCTAGATCCCATCACAATAAACTTGGACTTACTTGGGTTCAGGACCAAGGAGTTTCTTCTGGACCAAGCAGAGATCCTCTCCAAATTCTCATTGATTTTTTTAACAGTTTCAGCAGTATCCTGGGAGCGGAAGGAGAGGTACAACTGCAGATCATTAGCGTATAAGTGAAACTTGGTGTTGATCAAACAGTCGATGATATCAGCACTGTACAGAATGAAGAGAAGCGGACCAAGGATCGATCCCTGCGGCACGCCCCTGTCCACGCGCCTCGGACCAGAGGACATGGTATCTCCGCTACTATCACATGTCAACTGGACAAATTGTGTTCGATCACTGAGGTAACTCCTAAACCACTTAACCGTTTCTACATCACATCCATAGTATGCCAGCTTAGAGAGAAGAAGTGAAGTATCAATGGAGTCAAAGGCGCGCGAAAAATCCAGCAAGACAAGAAGGGATCCCATACCCTGGTCTCTAGCTTCGAGAATGTTACCAACTACATCCAGGAGCGCTGTAGCTGTGCTATGTCCCCTGCGAAATCCGGATTGAGCCAGAGGCAAAATACTGTGGTGCTTAAGATATGCCCTAAGCTGGTCCGAGACAACTCTTTCTAAAATCTTGGACAGACATGGCAATAGGCTAATTGGACGAAGGTCTTTCAAGCTAGTGGGGTTAGGTACTTTTGGGATTGGTCTAACTATTGCCATTTTCCACAGTTCCGGGAAAGAAGCGGTGACTATCGACTTGTTGATGATGGCGGTGATAACTGCAAGTGTTCGAGGAAGTGTCAACATCAGCATCTCCAGAGAAATATGATCAGAGCCCTGTGCATTAGACTTAAGACCACGCAAGATCCTTAGCACCACATCCTGTTGGACGGTCTCAAGCCGAAAATGACCATCAGTGTCTATGGTGCTCAAAATATGTTAAAACAGCAGTTGTGACCTTACCACTGCCAGGCACATCCAGAAAGTGTTGGTTGATAGATTCTGGATTGTTACAGAAGTGTGGTAGACTATGCTCTGGTTTTTTAATAAGTCCTATTAAATACGATTTGTTAACTTTGAGGTTTGAGAAAACTAACTCACTCGCAGTATATTTATTCCAGTAGTAGTACTAATGAGTCATTTAATTGTATTGTGACAACTTGTCTACATTTTTGTTATTTTTACGTGGGTAGATTGCGTAGAAAAATGTGATTTCTTTAGAATACCGCACATAGTAGTAAATACAGCACAATATTATTATATTACTAATATACAATAGCCTGATTATCATGGTTCATCAATTAGCTACTTTACTTCAATAAATTGTTCTTATGAGAAAATAAACTTAACAAGAAGTTATTAGTAGTTATTTTTATACCTACTTCATAAAATTATAACGAACAAACATTTTGTAATCACATAACATTCTTAATCCTTTATTTAAAAATAATAATATAAGTAATTAAAAAAAAAACATTCTCGTATAACGAATAATAAAAGAACTGATGAAGATTATTGTTGAAAAGAAAAATAAATGTCTCATCGGGAGATTTGAACCCAGACTTATGTGTTTCTTAATCAATGACAATACGCTGCGAGCTACCGAGACTTGATATTAGAACGTGAATTTTAGCAATGGTATGAACCGACCAAGGTCATACGTAGTTACTACGTAACAAAGTACAGACAGAGACAGAGTACTCTGTGCGACGGTATGTTTTTTGTATCTTTCGACGACAGTGGTGTGTGAGTTCGGTGGTGTGCGGTCTGGTTACATCACTTATACACACAGCTGTAGGTACGGCCTGGACCGCGAGTCATAGCAATATAACCCTTAGCATGATAACATGGACTCTTGACCGCGACCGTACATATTTTCCCAGTCTAATAGTTTTAATCGGCTTGGGACTATCCTCATACAATGTCAGCAATACTTTCATGACTTCATCACTATCGTAATTTCTCCTTGAGTTGAAATCTTTATCGTTTTTTTTTTTTTCGAATATACCCACCATTACAATATTTTTTTCGCGTTCACATCGGTCTTTGAGTTCAAGGATGAGGTCTTGTTGACATAAGATGGGTGGTTCCAGTAATGTAGTTTTATATGTTGTTGACTTTTAATTTGGTATATCTCACTTTCTATTATTTGAATCTTGTTTTCGTTTTCGGTATTTTTGCATTTAATGTTCTATTTCGTTGTTTATTTGATCAAATCTCAGTGTAAAATTTTCTGTTGCTGTTTTTTTTTTTTTTTTTTTTTCAGTTTTAATCTCTGATATTTCCTCTGTCTGCGGTTTAGGTTTTGGTTTTGAGTTTAGCCAAACTTCTCCAAAAAAATCATCATATATTTACGGAAGTCATCAATGTCCTTTTTGTAGTCTGTGTCTTCAGTACGCTCCTTCCTTTTTCTTAGGTTTACGTTTGTGTAGAAATCATTATTATCGCCGTAGGTGGATAAGTTTGGCACAGACTCGCTGGCGCATTTGCTCCCGCTTATCAACATCGCATTTGGCGTTGGTGGGGTTCTTTGCATTGTGTAGTGTGAGCAAGTTTAGCGTAGCGTATGCGTGTGAGTAAGACGAAAAATAGCGACTGCTCTCTTTACTCGCGGGGGTGAGCGGTGCTGCGCACTCGCCGATGTATAACGTCGCGTACCAGCTAAAGTTTTTTATTTATTATGCACTTTGTAGCAAATTTGACTTGAAAACCACTTTCACTAGACTGACTTTTGAGAGATACGATTTTAGTAAAATAATTACATGTTTCGAAAATCAACTAACACGTCTGCTTCCAACAAGCACAACAAGCGCTCTTCCCCTGCGGCCCCACCGCGTCCGCCATCAAACGGTGGTGGCCCCGTCCAGGCCACGGAAGAGAAGAGTGCTCAAAAGTACCGGCACTCCTCCTCCGCCTCAGACTGTAACCCTCAGCTGCGATGCCTCCCATTTGACATCGCGGCCCACCTCAGTTGCGGTGCACCTTACCGCAGCCTACCCTTTTTGACCGCTACGTCGTGGGCTTTGAGGGAAAAGCCCTGACGAGCGGCCCCACCGTTGGGTTCCTCTTCGCTTCACGGTGGCTGGGAGAGCACGGCATCTGAGCCCCCCTGCAACGACAATGCGGGAACCCACTCTGTGTTTTAATTATTTAGGCCCAAATCACATGGTAATTTCGTGTCGTTAGCCCACAAGATGTAGAATTTGCAAAAAGAAACACCATTTGTTGCTCCGAATCCGAATAATAATAGCCAATCAACTGATGAAACAAACAAGCAATCAGTTGATAGTACCAATGACGTTGCAACTACCTACGTTAATTATTTATCAAATTTAGAAACTAAGAGTTAATAAAATTAAGCAACTCAATATTAATATAACTATTTGTCTATTGTCAACTTTTAATTATTTATTAACTTTTAAAGACTATTTTAGCTCTTCTTGCCTGAAACACAGGATTACCTAGTTCAGGCACGTAAATCTTAGGAATATAATTTACATTTAAGCAAAACTGTACATAATTCTAAGCCTTATAATTTTTGAATAAAAAAAAAAAAACTGCAACAACATCAAAAGACGAGAACGAGGTAAGGAATATCACTAGTTGTATGTCTAACACAAATTGTCAGGTTGTATTAGCAACGGCCTTAATAAAAGCAAAAGCTAACACAGTGTCTTATATAACACTGAGGTCTCCAGTAGACCAGGGATCACAGGCTTGCTTTATAACGGAGTCTGCAGTCCAATTACTTGGGCTTAACAGAATGAAATGCAACTGTGTTATATCAGGAGTGGGTGGTGAAGACAACGCTTCACTCAATTGTAAACATGTGGTTTATGTTAAACTACAATCTCTCCAGGATCCTAACTTTACTGTAAAAGTCAAAGCGTACGTTCTTCGGAAATTAACTTCATTACTATCTGAAAGAAAAAGTGTCATTCAGATGTGGCCCAATCTACCAGTTATGAAGTTAGCAGATCCGAAGTTTAACATACCAAACAAAATCAACCTATTGCTTGGTGCAGAAGTCTATTGTCAAATTATAACTGAAGCATGTTGGGTTTTATCTGACAATGTGAGTGACAGTGAAACCAACGAGAAACACAAAAAAAATACAGCAACAAATATTAATATAAAAAAGACATACCTAAAAAAACACATTTACGTACAATCGACAAATCTTCCGCATGCTCACCTTTAAGGCGATAATCGCGTAGCAAGGCTCACGACTTGATCGCACAATGCATGCGTTTTCAAAAATAGAACGCACGAAAAATATTTTTGTAGTGTTCGTGTTAATGTAATAATTTATATAAGTGTGACACTCACACGGGCGCGTGCTATGCTCACTAGTTTGTGTGATGATTTTTTGAATTATTATTGTTGACAAGAAGTAATTATCTTCTTTTTGGTTAAGAAAATGTGTTATTGCTATTGCTTTATGTAAAATATGTCAAACAACAATTTATATATATTCTATTAACTTTAATATTTTCCTCTCTCCGACATAACTACGCTCTGTCGGGTCTATAAGTTTAGTTATAAATATGAACACTTTCACTGTCTCCTAAATTCCATAGATAAACTATCGTCTTTCCTTCCGACGCTGCGGAATAAGCGTTAGGCGTGATCTTGGTTTTTTGACTACCATTTTATTCACGCTAACGTCCAATCCGTAGCGTGCGCGGAAACACGTACGAATGTATTTTGTCTAGGGCTGGTGCTTGGCCGTTTCGCGTTTCGTAACCAAAACGAGTAGTTTGTAGAGTTGAGCATTGTTGATGAGTTAGGTGCTTGGCTCTACAATAGATCTGATTATTTTTAACTCACGGGGGGCTTGCGGATAAGTAATAATAGCCGCACGGGTCGATCGATCAGGCTAAACTACGCTTGCCGCGGTTGCAAATGAAATTGGGTATGCTGATTATCTGTAAGAAACACAAACTTGCACCGCAGTTTAACAGGGGGTTGTCCCAAATTGCCTCTTTAAGAATGAATATTAAATGATCAAATTCGTGTATTTAGGCCCTGAAAAAAACATATGTCAAAGATAGATCCTTGTTTGAGGGATATTAAAGGTTCAAAACACGATTAATTGCAATTTGCTCGATGAAAAAAAAATACCGAAACAGGGTCGATTTCAAAACCATTTTCCGTCTCATTTCCTAATAACTTCACAAAATTATGTGAACATTGCATGTGCGATGAGGGAATCGTATTAAGGACAAGACAAGACAAGATATTTATTTGTAGAAACATGAGTATACATACAAGGCATGCAGGTTGTTCATAAACAAGAAAGATCCGTCATGTTCGGCCTTTTTGGCATATTTGTATAAAGGTAAGAAAAGTAATCCGGCTACATCGGCACACGCTCAGAGTCTGTCACAGTCCTGCGGGACGTCATAATCGAGGGTGGACCTGTGTCAAAATTTTCAAAAACTCGCTCCTTCTGCGCCTGTACAAAAAAATCTAATAAAATAATAACAAATTAATTTATGAAATTGCGACAGCTCAGAAAAAATATATTGTAATTACTTAATAGTTTTAATTCATAAAATTGTTTTAAAAAATGTGATTATTTCTAGGCAATATGATGACTCATCTTAAAATAGTGTTGAGACATTACAAATTATTATCGATGAAATAATAGTCAAGTGAGAGTCGTATTTGTCGTTTATGAAGAAGTTTGTACAAATCACAGTTTTCTAAGATTCTTTTAATCAGTTTCATCCATATCAACTATGATATTTCCTCTGCACCGAACTGTGTTCGCTACTCTCATATCCTACATTAAAATTACATATTATACAATATGTCTGGTTATTGGTTGTAAACTAATAATTTAGAGAAATTTCAGTCTGACACCAACAGAGAAAATAGGAAAAAAACTAGCTCACACATAAGTGCTATACCAAATGTAAGGAACACGATGACAACTTTATTGATATTTCTCGAATAGCGGAGCTAGCAGTACAAGATTTTTTCTCGAATCCATGATTTTAAAATATTAATGTTGATGTCCTAAAATAATTGTTTCGATAAAAGTATAGCTGGAGCAATAGGTACGTCACTAGACAAGAAAGTACGGCAATTGTTCCTTCATATGTAGCTCACAATATTTACGGTTCTTTCTGAGTGATGGCAAATACCAAAAACAAAAGAATATGGTTACAGTGTAACCGAAATAGTACGACCATTTTTAGCGTATTCTACTTAATAAAAATCTGAAAATCAGGATGTGTGAAAATTCTGCCATTAAAGATGTAAATAAAATAGTGTTTAAAATTTGTATGGAAATCTACACACGGCTTGTCTACTTGATACATTCTTGAATTCACTGACAACTTACGCTTAGCCTTAACCTCTGGGTCTGGAAGCATGATTTCAATTTAAAGACATTTATTTTCTCAAAGAACAAGTTGCACAAGGGTTCTTTTTGTTTTGAATGGGAAATCATCAAATGACTTCTCCCACTCTGGGCGGAGCGGGAGAAGACTAAACGCACAGGTGTTCCTTCAGTTCGAATTCACTGACAACTAACACTTGTCTGGAAATTCTCTGGTTGAAAGGTCTGGAAGCATGATTTCCAAATGACACTATTGCAATTTTTCATTTTCACCTTACAACCGCAAAACCATATGTATCTGTAACTTGCTTCTGCTCGTGACTTCGTTCGCGTGGAAGTCGTAAGACACCACTATTGTGCCACATTATATAAAACTTCCCTGTACACAACTACGTCACATTTGTAGGTACATTTGCTCTCAGCAGCCTAAATATACAAAGAAAATAGGACTGGTGTCGCGGGATCAATTGACGTACAATTGTCCGTGTGAGAAGCAGCTAGTCCTGAGGTTGAAACCAGTAGCAATCATAATAATAGTAAAGCTGAAGGGTTTGTTTTTTTATATATGTTAGAAATCACTATCTCTGGAACTACCAGCCTCAGGCAAAACCCGCATTACAAATTATTAGCTAGTTTTGAATGAAAACACATTTCTGCATTTTCATTCGAAACTAGTTGATTACATCACATTAACAATTATATAAAATTACAACACAGCATATTAGCCGATTCAGACACTGCCACGATACCGGGGATCAGATTTTCGCATACGTTTAGTACCTACTAAACGCTTTTACATAGAGTTGTTATTGTCACCTATGTCGTCGCAGACATTAACTGACACCGATATCAGCACAATAGAGGTGAGAGAACTAGCCATTCTTCACTTGAACACACTTATTCGCACTGCTGACTTCGAGACGTCAATACTTACTGTACCTACTGTGGTCGTTTGGTGAGTCGCGATGGTCATCGATATTCACCATCAGGCCGATTATAAATATATCGGTTTCGAATCGATATGTGTATAGCTGCCGACGTATCGGTATCGGGTTGGTGTCAATATCTGATAATATGAAAACGCTCAATAGGTAACTTACAGGACACTTACCCTACACAGGGAACTTAATTATTATTTTTAGTTTTACCATATCGTACCTAAAACTAAGGAAAAAATATCGAACCTAAGCAAAAATAATTCAGTTGATCAACTGCAATATGTTATACTATGGCATGGATTTTCTGCTAAATAGTTGACAGTTCATCGTAAATAAATACGTCGTGTTGCATTTGGGGGAGGCGGAAGTAGCGTTTCAAAGGCCCACAGGCCGGAACAACCTAGCCTTAAAAGGGTTGGAGGGTGAATGTTACAGATTTCTCTCTTTGTGTGATGGTACCTAGTGGCGTATCTATTGCAGTAGGTATCACTGTGTTTCGATTTCATACCGTAACTCATTCTAGTGTATTGTAAAATTTTAGTATAGGATATAGGATTAGAGAACCGATATCCGACCGATACCGATATGATTGACGTGTAAAAGTGTTTGTACAAACCTACTTACAGAAATAAAATCATTTATCATTATCATTTGAAGTATACGGGTTTCCGTAACTCTCCTGGCTTCCATGGCGTAAACCGCTTGTATAAATTCCACATACTCTGCCTGGTAAACGGTGTTGAACTAACCAGCGGGCTGGATATGTTTATGTTAAGGTCTTGGAACAAAACTCAGACTCCGCTTCCGTATTCAGTCTTTGATCCGTCGGTGTATACTCTCAGCTTTCTTGGGTCTAAGTAGACACTGTGAGTAGAAAATAGTCTTCTGTGAGTATTAAGTGTATAAACTTATGTGCAGATTTGGAGCTTTGTCGCAGGGTTATGCCATTAGTAGTTTCATTTGATCGCATCCACCTTTATGTGTATGTGCTTGATTTTAGAATATTTTCTCAGGGTTCTGGATGTATTAAGCCTGACGGCACTGATTCTTGTCAAACTTCGTTGTAACACGTCTTAGTACGAGCAATGCAGACACCTTTTACAGGCAGGATATAAGACTGATTGATGGGTCTGTAATTACATGAATTTTCTGGTGTTCCTTTAGAAACACAAGGCAAAATCAATTTCGTAATACCGATACAACATTTATTCAAACATAACAGTACAATTCAAGTACACAACAAAAAGCTTCCAAATTAACGTGGAGTGGAAAGCCTCTAAGTATTAAAGAAACGCAAACTGCAGCAGTACTATATTGTAAGTGGCGACAAGGTCGCAGAAGTCTAGTAGTGTTGCCGCGTCTACGAAAAATACTCCACATGCACTGAAGTTCTCGAATTCCTCTTGTATAACACGAAACATATTTTTCCAGACTCGCTTTGATGGCACTGTAATCAAGAAAATAGATGTTGAACTATAATCCCTGCAAACCTATCCCAGGTTGCACGACATAAGTGAAATGCGAGGGAAAGATCATGCTACATAGCATTAGCAATAGCGCTTATAAGTAAACATAAAAATTAGCTTTCTTTTTCAGATCCACAAGCCTCTTTTACGATCCCGACATGTGGTCTCCATACCTACTATTGTATTCATAAGTAATAAATTCATGTTCATGGATCTTGAAACTCAGTAGGGACGGTTAATCAGTAACTAATGACACATTTTTATACAGGTACCAGTGAACCAGTGAGAACCAGTGGCGAAAGCACCATTTAACATTATTCCTACCAGCTTCCCGTCGGTGATTCGCATCTCTACCGCTTTTCAAAAATGGAACGTCAATTAATAGTGTCTACTATTGCCAAAAAATATAGTTACACTACGGGTATCTAATTCACAATAATATTCAAACCACAAAACGCTTATTTTTAGATTTGTCTTGCAACAAAAAAAATAAATTCTAAATTAAACCCGGCGCAGAAACGTCCTAATCGAGAACTAAAAATTCATGGAATAGCGATCCCGTAATGTTGTCACTTTAGGTCACGTGGCACCCCCTGAAATATGGACGAGAGCAAGCCGCTGTGCAACTGGTTATGTCAGAGACAGATGTAGAAAAATGCGTCAGCGAGTACGAGATGAAGAATATTGCTCATTTTATTTGGTTTTCACTTTGATTATATTTAATTCATTATATTATTCCTATATTAATTTTAGTCAATAAACTAAAAAGGCAGAGCGTTAAAGCCGGCTTTCACTTCGGCTTCTCCCTTACAAAAATTGACACCTCGCCGCTGATGAAAACTGATGACTGTCTGGTTTATAGATCTTGTTTTCATTGAAACAGTAAAAGAGCCAACAATCCTAGCGGTCGCTAGTTCGGAACCAATGCGTTACAGTAGTAACATCGAAGCACAATTGTTTTTGACTAGCTTTTGTCAGCGGCTTTGCCCGCGTGGTGGTAAGAAATTATCCTCCGGGAACGTACTACCAGGATAGAAAGTATCCTATGTTTTAGTCCAGGTATCAGGTAACTATTTGTGTGCCAAATTTCATCCAATTCCGTTCAGCCTTTTTTGCGTGATTGAGTAACAAATCATCTAAATATACAAACTTTCACATTTTAATATTAGTAGGTTAGTAACAAAAGCAGTAACAATTTTTACAATTAGTACTTACAGTCTTGGGATATTTTCAAAATCACGTTAGTATGAGCTCTTCTGATTTCCCTATAAAACCCTTCACAGGCAATGTACAATTGGGTTTCAACGAAGAATGCCTTGGATAACAAAAGCACCATACCAACCGCATGACTCAGAATTAAATTGTGTTCTTCCTAAAATTGTATAAATTATTGAGATCATGACTCTAAAGGACACATCTTGAGGAAAGTCTTTGGTGTAAAAGCAATACCTAGTAGACGAAGAACAGAAAAACAACGGATAAATGGGCAGAAAAGAGTGAACTACTGAGATTAAGGCTGGCAGAAATGTATGAAAGTGAAATACGCCAATTATAATGAAAATAGAAATGTCCTTTTATATAAGACTAGCTGACCCGTGCCCACTGAGTTGGGTGGTAAACATTTCTATGCCACTCAATAGATTACGACACGGTCGCGGTTCCATACCTACGTCGTATTATCTTTTTAACCATTCGTCAAAATTATACGAGTATGTAGTCAAAGGGAAAGTCTTTTGTTTTAAACACTTGAAACGATAAATTTACTTATTTCATACTTGTTGATGTTATGACGCAAAAACCTGGCCTAACGATTTAAATAATTTAAAAAAATGAAAAACTACTTTTTGTGACTTAAATATATAAGTTAGTTTTTTAGTTTCTGTTGACTTTTTTCTAGGCATTATCAAGTTCTACAACTTTATCTAGAATTCAATCATATATTTCAGACAGGAAGGCAGCGTTCGTAAGAAATGTTTCATTCGACCGCTTTTTCTCCGACTTACTTTGAAAATCTGACAATCACGAAAAAGTCTTTTAATTTTTCGGGTAGGTATATATAGCCTATGACACTCACAAATAACTTGGCTTTCTGTTGTCAAAATTAATTTTCAAAATCGGTTCAGTGGATCCAGAGATTTCCCCTACAAGCTACAACTTATACCCTTAGAATATTAGTATAGAGAGATATTGTAATATAGTATTTATAGTAAATTAGTGTATGTAGATATAAATTAAAAGTTTATAATACTTACAAAATGCGTTTTTAACCATGATATTAAAATTTCAGCGTAAAACATAGATTGTATAAACGTTGTAACAGAATGAAAAATAATCTAGAACAAGACATAATTAATTATAGTATTAATATTTGGTATCCTCTGGAAAAATTGGCTGTAAGTAGGTAGGTGAAACATCAACGGTATAAAACAGACAGTGAAATATAAAGGTAATATTTACTAATAATCCAGAAGAATTTCTTATTAGATCCCAAGCTTCACTAATAGACTTCAATGCATTGTTTATTTCTTCCAATACTGTTTCACAGTCCACTGTTAATTCGTTATCATTAACTTTTCCAAAATAGTAAGTATTTTCTAAAATGTTGTTCCAGATTCTAATTTGGTAATTCAACATACTAACAAATACTACGATTTGTAGTAACTCAATATCTAAGAGTGCAGATATTGACACATAGATACCTCTCATGAACGACCAATTTACATCGTATGCTATTTTAAATAAGACTAGGGTAACACAGTTGAATAAGATTAACATAATTGTCACCCAAGTGAAAATCCTCAGTTTCCCCATATCTTTGTTGCTATGAAGGTTTTTGTTGATCTCATAAAGAATTGATAGCAAACGCACACTTTTGCGACTAAAATATAAATTGAGGACACACACAGCTCCAAAAGTGAATGCATATTCGAAATAAACAAAATAGTAACTCAATTGGAATGCCAGACCAAAATGGGCGAATTTCATTACTAAGCAGTAAAAACAAAGCATCAGACAGTTTATAAATATAGCACACATGACGTTTTTTCTTGTTACAATTTTCACCCAATTACTGTAGATATTATATTTCCGCACACACAAGATAGTATTCATGTAGTAAAAAGGGTAAAAGACACTCAGAAAATCGTCATCTAACAAAACTTCACTTGTATTTTTCATATTGATTTTCATGTAATAATACTAATTACAATTTTTCAGACGTCCTTCTTCGAACTTGTGAGAAATTAAAAAGAAAATATGTCAATAGTGGGTGTTATGCCAACCAATATGTCTGATGGTGATATAATTATTCATATTACTTCGTTAAAGCAATTTTAAAAGTACTCACAGGATAGTCAAGCCCTTTTTACATATAAAATATCGAATGAGACATCACCATCATTATTTCAGGTGAAAGACATCCACTGCTGTCTCCCTCTTTCGAGCATCGCCACTTCGACCGGATCTGTGCGTCTCGCATCATCTGCTACACAGTCGTCTTTTACACTCAAAGTGTTCAACGAATATGTTTATCTAAGACCTAATGTCCAGTTAGGAAGGTCCAACTTCGAGATTGAGGTCAATGGTTGAATTCGACTCAGCTGGGCAGCATTCAGGAAGCTACGTAATACCTTAACGTGTCACATACCAGTGTCTCAGGACGAAAGTCTTTGACCGGTGCGCGTTGCCAGTATGGCATACCTATGGCACTAAAACGTGATCCTTCAAAGTGAGCCGCATTAGTAGGCTGAAACGGAAAGGTCAATGGACAGGGCTTGGAGATTCCGTCATCATCATCATCATCATCATCATCAGCCTATAATGTTCCCACTGCTGGGACACAGGCCTCCTCTTGGTGAGAGGGATTGGGCCGTAATCCACCACGCGGGCCCCAGTGCGGGTTGGTAGATGTCACATGTCTTCGAATTTTTTGGTTAAGACATGCCGGTTTCCTCACGATGTTTTCCTTCACCGTTTTGAGAGCAGTGGTGATGAAATAATTTACACAAAGTAAAGCGCCTGTCTGGGTTTGAACTCACGACCTACAACTCGTAAGTCGCGGCCGTTGCTACTTGGCCACCACTGCTCTCTGGAGATTCCGTATCGGAACGAATCAGATATGAAAAATTGCCAAACTTAAATGGCAGTAGGCAGCATAGCAAATTGCTCTAAGAACAGAAGTCCAATAGGGCTGAAAGGTTCTGGAATAACGAACGCGTATCGAAAGACTTAACGTTGGAAAGCTTCGCGACCGTCCAACCTGTGAAGCCGATAGGAGATTATTAAAGGCGTTAACTTGTATATCTAAATTCCTAAAACCCACCTGTGTTCCCTCAGTTGCCTATGTGCCAGGGGTAGTGTTGAGTAACTCAGCACATGTGCTAGCACAGTTGTAGCTACTCACTTGGATAAAAAGAGTCACTCACTCTTTTTATTTTGAAGTGCTAGCACATTAAGTACACACCACAGAGCTACACCGCAGAACATTTTTGTACGATCAAGTACATGTTGTGAGTTTTGAACGAAACGAGTTACTCACTATGTTCATGCTAACATTTTCAAATGATGAAGAAACTAGCAAAATATATAGCATCAAAACTGTGTTGGGATGTAATGTGGAAATACAACCGCTAAAGTCCACAAAACTGGTACCTCAGTGTAAAAGATGCCAGGCGTACGGCCATACCCAAAAGTTTTGCTCCAAAGAACCGAGGTGCGTAAAGTACACATGCAAACATCTCACTAAGGATTGCAAAAAATCAAAAGAAGAGAAGCCAAAGTGTGTCCACTGTGGAGCTCCACATCCGGCTTACTACAGGGGATGTATCGTAGCTAAAGAAATTCAGCAGATTCGAAACAAAAAATCGAAAGGCAATACAACCCCTCAACAAAATACACCTACTGGAAGAGTTGAAAGCACCAGCCAGTACAAACAAAGTCAACGCACAATAAAAACCACAGATAAAAATGTATCTTATGCCCAAGTAGCTACAAGTGGCATTGTGAAGGCACCTTTGGCTGATATGGACAGTGACAAAAAGTTAAATGAAATTTTAAAGTTAATGTCATCATTTTCTGAGAGATTGAATAAAATTGAAAATAGCAACAAAGCTGCTATTCCTAAGCCAAAAAAATGAATACTACACTGAAACTTATGGCGTGGAACTGTAATGGGTTATAAAAACATCAGAATGAGTTACAAGTAGTATTAGACATAGAAAAAATTGACGTTTGCCTGATATCAGAAACTCACTTCACAAACCAATCTCACATTAAGTTTAAAGGGTACAAAGTGTACCATGCACTTCACCCAGACAATTTTGCAAGAGGCGGTAGTGCCATTATTATAAAAGAAAACCTTCAGCACTATGAAAAGTTTAAATACGAAAAGAAAGAGATCCAAGCAGTAGCGATATGTGTACAAACCAAAAAATATCCTATTACAGTATCTGCCATCTACTGTCCACCACGGTATACGATACAAAAAGACCACTTTATGAGCTTTCTAACGCGTTGAAAGCAGATTTATCTTAGGAGGTGACTTCAATGCTAAAAATAAGTATTGGGGCTCCAGACTAACAACTACTAAAGGAAAGGAACTACTGAATGCCATAAAAGAGCTGAAATGTGATGTATATACTTGTATCAACTGGAAAGCCCACCTACTGGCCAACAGATCAAAATAAAATCCCGGACTTAATAAAAAAAATTCTATCAACGGGGTATATAAAAGTGGAACAAAGCTATGACATGAACTCGGATCACTCTGCAATCTATTTAGAAATTAGCGAGACCATTTTGTTTAAAGAAAATAGTCCCACTCTTGTGAATAAGTATACAGACTGGGTAGGCTTCAGGACCAGATTGAATGATGAAATAGACCTCAAAATCCCATTAAAAACACCCGAACACCTAAACATTGAAGTACAGAATTTCATAATGCACATCCAACAAGCAGCGTGGGAAAATACACCTGACTTCAACAAGAGAATGAAGGGAAATACATACCCCTTCAGAATCAAGGAGCTCATTATGGAAAAAAGAAGGCAGAGAAAAAAGTGGCATCAATCTAGGTGCCCTGTTGACAAACAAAAACTAAATGACCAGACTAAAAAACTAAGAAGACGAATTCAGAATTTTAAAGATGACTCAACCAACACCTATCTTCAGAACCTAAGTAACGACCAAAACACAGAGTATTCTCTTTGGAAGGCTACTAAGTACCTAAAAAGGTCGGTTACCCAAATCCCACCTATTAAGTGTGAAAACGGACAATGGGCAATTAGTAACGAGCAAAAAGCTAAGAGGTTTTCAGACCATCTAGAAAATATCTTTCAACCAAATGACGATGAAATCACTGAAGATCACACATTGGCTCATATGATGGCATCAGAAAATGAAGTTATCATAAAACTAGTAACACCAAGAGAAGTCGCACGAGAAATACAACGCAATATAAGTATACGAAAATCGCCAGTTTACGACTTAATAACAGGAGAAGTACTTCATAACCTCCCAAGAAAGGGCTTGGTTAAGTTAACGACCCTTAACAATGCCGCACTAAGGCTGAAATATGTACCAGACTTATGGAAGGTGGCTGAAGTAATAATGATAGGTAAGCCAGGAAAACCGGCTCACGAAACATCATCATATAGGCCTATTTCCTTGCTACCAATCAGGTCCAAGTTATTTGAAAAGCTATTACTCAAACGGCTTAAACCAATTATAGATAGTAAAAACATAATACCAGAGCACCAATTTGGTTTTCGAGAAAAACACTCTACCATCGATCAAGTGCATAGGATCACCAACGTAATAGAAAACGCCCTCGAAGACAAGAAAGTATGTTCTACTGTATTCCTAGACGTGGCGCAAGCCTTTGACAAAGTATGGCATGAAGGCCTTATACACAAATTGAAGAGCCTGTTACCGAAGCAATTTGCAGATATATTAGAATCCTACATTCACAACAGAGTCTTTAGAATAAGACAAGAAGACGCCTACTCAGAACTGAAAGAAATTAATGCTGGCGTACCGCAAGGAAGCGTGTTAGGTCCGGTCCTGTACCTACTATATACTTGCGATATTCCTGAATTAGGGCAAAACACGATTGGGACCTTTGCTGATGATACAGCTATAATGGCTGTAGGAAACAGCCACGAAGAAGCAGCAGAAAAGGTTCAATTAGCTGTAAATCAAGTTTATGACTGGACCAAAAAATGGAGGATTAAACAAAATGAATCCAAATCTGTTCACATAGACTTTTTCAACAAAAAAAATCAGTATTCTCCAGTTTACATCAACAATAAACTAGTACCATACGAGAATACAGCCAAATATCTCGGTATGACCCTTGACGCAAAGTTACGCTGGAAAGCCCACGTCAAGAAGAAAAAAGATGAACTCGACCTCTGATTCAAAAGAATGTATTGGCTGCTTGGAAGAAACTCCATGCTATCCGTGCAAAACAAATTACTGCTTTACAGACAAGTCCTGTTACCAGTTTGAACTTATGGTATTCAGCTGTGGGGCTGCACCAAACAGAAAAATATATTAATTATACAACGATTCCAAAACAAAGTGCTAAGGGAAATTGTAAATGCACCTTGGTACATACGAAATGATGACCTCCATCGGGACCTAAAAGTTGAGTTCATCGCAACAGTGATCCAGAAATTTGCAGAAGCTCACGAAAAGAGACTTCATCAGCATGTGAACGTCGAGGCAATCCAGCTTCTCGACCACACAAACATAATTAGAAGACTAAAAAGATCAAAACCGTTCGAGTTAGTGTTTAGTGTTAGTGAATAATGTAAAGTGCAAAAGTGCAAACAAACACAAGAACGAAGTGTATTCGCCTTAATAGAGACAATAAGAAAAGTGCTATTGGACACATTCTTAGTAAAGACAATTTAATAGTTTAGGTTATAATTAAATTACTTATTAGTCTATCTATAGGGCTAGATTGTAATAAGATTAGGGTCCATCCTATTGATGAACCCTAGGACCAGGGAAAAAAAAAATACTCTTTTTATTTTAGCCATTTCGGCCAGCGATACATTTATAGCGGATACAGACTTATAACATGCCTCGTCATGCGAATTGCGACGTCAGTAAAAAGTGTGCTTATTGGCCACAATTCAACTCGGGCCGGGTAGTGTCGATTGTTACTAGTGTGCCGGAGTCATAAAGCACGTATTGTGGGTTTTGAATATGCGTTATTTGAGCCAATGTTATTCTTCTTTCTAAGCACCTCATGTCCTGTGTATGTAAACGATCATAAGTTATTTAGTACTTACTGTCCTTTAGTGCCCATGGTTGTCGAGAGTAGATACAATGTTATAGTTATCTGATTATTAAAAACCTGCCTTTATATATGTAAAACAAAAGTGTCACACTTAATTTTTATTTTATTTTAAAGATAATGTAGGCTAAATAAGGACGGTCATCAGTAGGAACACTAAAAATAAACAAAACACAAGAAAAAATAAAAAGTCAATAATATTATTTGAAAATAAATTATGCCTATTGAAAGTTGTGTTAAGGCGAAGCGCCAGGGTAGCCCGCGCAATTCAAATTTTCTTAAGATTTTTTGCAATTTTCCGGTCACTATTATGTTGTATGTTGATTAAAATATGATTTCAGCCGTAAAAAAATATTATATTTACATAATTGTAACCATATAATCATCAACATATCTTCTAAGTTAGATATGTTCAAAGTCAAAGTCTAAGCATTTATTTCAATTAGGCACTTAAAAGGCACTTTTGAACGTCAACATTTACATTTAAAAAATATAATTGATTCTAGTCGCCCATTCCAAAATGTAGTTTCGTATGGAGAAGAACGGGCAAGAAACTCCACCGTTACTCTTTTAAAATGTTTTACATACAATTTATCATAGTACATTCATTATATAATTATAATTATGTGAAGACGATGCACCCAGAATAAAATTACTATACCAAAAAGGTAACAAAATGCAACTGAAGCAATAAAGATAAATTAATTCTATGATAGATACATGGTGCTCACATATTTACAAACATTGTAAGAGTAAGTATACGATTTTCCTAGAATATTAACAAGAAATAAGTCAGTGTGTGAGTGTAAATCAATGTCATAAAATATAATTATTTAAATAATTCAATTAGCAACCAGTTTGATTTTGTCTAGACTCTGGATTGTCCTATGGAGCAGGACCAGCATGTTTCCAAGCATTCTTATCTTGGATATAATCCTCTAATGTATAATACGCTTGTTTACAAAGTGTACTTTTAAAATGAGTTTTAAATTTCCTTTCATTTAATTGCAATATATCACAAGGTATTTTGTTATAACATTTAACACAGTACCCCATAAAAGATGAATGTACTTTAGCTAATCTGAAATATGGTTGATCTATTTTGTCTTTGTTTCTAGTATTAAAATTATATCTATCACTTATTTTATTAAAAAGATGTAGATTTTTTCTTACATACATGATATTTTCGTAAATGAATTGGCATGGTACTGTCATAATATTAATCGTTTTAAACAGTTCCCTGAGGGATTCGCGGCGACGTAGATTATAAATGGCTCTGACAGCTCTCTTTTGCAAAATAAAGATGGATTCAATGTCAGCAGCCCGACCCCACAGTAAAATGCCATACGACATAATGCTGTGGAAGTAGCTAAAATAGACCAAACGAGCGGTTTCTACATCTGTTAACTGTCTGATCTTTCTAACAGCATAAGCGGCCGAGCTTAGCCGCCCCGCAAGAGATGTTATATGAGGTCCCCATTGCAATTTATCGTCTAGCGTGGTTCCCAGGAACACCGTTTGATTAACAAATTCCAGTTTTTCTCCATTCAATAAGATGTCACATTCGCTACTTCTAACATTTGGTAATTGAAATCTAATGCATTTGGTTTTTGTGCCATTTAGTACCAAATTATTTACCGTAAACCAATCTTGGACCTGAAGAATTGAGTTATTCACGTCGTCAAGATTTTGTGCACGTCGGTCTATTTTAAATATCAATGATGTGTCATCTGCAAATAACACCATCTTCGGCTGATTTAGAAGTATATACGGTAAATCATTAATGTAGACTAAAAAGAGGAATGGACCCAATATTGAACCTTGGGGAACGCCCATTGCCATTTCAGCCCCTAGTGAGTTTATGCCGTTTACAAGAACTTTAACTTTTCTGTTTTTCAGGTATGATCTTAGTAAATCTAGAGCTGTATTTGTAATCCCATAGTGCTCCAGCTTCAGCAGAAGTGTCTCATGGTTTACGCAATCGAACGCCTTGGAGAGGTCGCAAAAGATTCCAATGGCATCTTTTGCTTCTTCCCAGGCTTTAAAAATGTTTTTTATTAGGGTAACACCAGCGTCAGTGGTACAACGCCCTGTGGTGAAACCGTACTGCTGTTCATGAAAGATGGCATTTTTATTAAAGTGACGTAACATTTGATTGAGAATCAACTTTTCAAACACTTTACTGAGGACTGGCAGAATTGACACGGGCCTATAATTGTTGGGTTCTTTACTATCACCGGATTTGTTCCCCTTTTGATCTAATTTCGGAAATCATGACATTGTAGATCAAAAGCGAACAAAATATATATCAACAAACAAGCTGACACTGACCTGTAAATTGCAAAAAACGCAAGAAAATTTGAATTTCACGGACCACAACTGGACATTCGCCTCTTTCAATTTACATTATTTATTTTGATAGTCATTTACATATTAAAATTTAGGAACAGAAGCTTATCGACTTTCAAGCCCAAAATGCGATTTCTTTTCTCGGAGACCATGTATCCAGACTTTGAGAATACTCTCTCTGAAGGCACTGACGTAGCAAGAATGCAAAATCTTTTTAGCATAATTTGATACAACCTTGGGTATGCAATTTTTTTTTCTTCCCACCATTTGGACGGATCTCTTTGACGCTGCAATAACGGCTCCTCGAGGTATTTGTCAACCTCTACGATGGATGCAGCTCTCGGGTTCGGAATCTGTATGCAGTTTGACACTGGTATCAAATTCAGCCCAAATATCAAAGGCATTTTGGCTAGATGAACTAGCGGCAGTGGCAGCACTGGCAGCAACTGTTGTACACTACATGCTCCGATGTGTCCGATGGCAATACTACCCGTGCAGCCACATCATATAATAATATTTTGGCTCTGTCGTAGCTTGATAGACGGGATTCAGGAAATCCATATTTTTTAGTCTTGGGTCGAGTAGGGTGCTTATCGAAAACATGTTATTGTCTTCGATTCTCCTGAATCTTTCTTGCAGTTGGTCATTTAATTTTTGCGCCATGTTATAAACAGAAACAGGTAAAGGTGGATCGTGAGACTCTTTTAAAATGTTGTTTATTCTATTAATTATTAAATGTGATAATGTGATTATTTCTGAAATAGTTACAGACTTCTCGGCGCTCATCATTTCTGTAACTGCCTTAAATATTTTTTAAATGTCACACTCTTTGGTCATAATATGCACATCGTCACTTTCTAAATTTGGTACGCGTGGGTAATCGTTCGCCAACGTTGCTATCAAGCTCGTTTTTATTTCAAGTATTCGTTGGAACATGTCATAAGTTGAGTTCCAACGAGTGACTACGTCCTGTTTTATTTTGAGCACCTTTTCGCCTAAGCGAATTTGCATCGCTTTAAGGCGTTCTGCAGCTAGCGGGCTCCTTCGAAAGAGATCCACAATAGGTTTGATTCTCCCCCTCGTTTCTTTAATTTCCAACAGAGCTACCTGGACACCTAAATTTATTGTGTGGGCAAAGCACGGTACTTGCCTCCAACCTGCTGCCACGATAGCACCTTGAGCGTTGGCTGCGTTATCTGTGGTGACTGCCTGAATCTTTTCTACCACTCCCCACTTTTCACACGTTTCTTTTATTTGTTTAGCGAGATCCTCGCTAGTGTGTCTGTCATTGTAGGAAATACACTGAAGCAAGTGAGACTTTAAAGTCGTATTTTTATTAGTTTAATGTGCAATTATGGCTTATGATTCTTGAGCAATTGAGGTCCAGCAGTTGGTGGTAATAGCAACATACTTTACAGCCTTTAGGTTTTCTTTTATTTCTTCACATTTAATATTATAATATTTCTGTAAAAGTGCATTTGACATCGTTTTTCTCGACGGAATTGGATAGGCAGGATTTAATTTATTTATAAAATATCTAAAAGATTCCAGTTTCTACGACGCTGAATGGCAAATAGTTTTTGGAAACCATTTTTACTAAAGCTTCGTTTAAATCATCGATTTGTTTTACGGACATTGGTCTCTGTAGGTATTGTCTAACGGAAGTTGTATTTTTTTTTTTGGCTGACGTGAAATAGATGGCTGAAGTAGATTGGCAGATGAGCTTGGGAGAGTTTCATGTGGTGCTGAATTTTCTACATTTTCTATCTGGGTGGTGAGTGGAGTAACTGAAGTAACATTTTCAATTTGAATTTGGCTCAACAGTTTCAGTGATAGTCGGAAGTAAGATTTCTGGCATTGCTTCTCTAGCTGAACTTGCAATTGCAACTAATGGGTGTTTTGATTTTAGGTGCCGGGTTAAATTGTAAAGGCCACCACCTTTTACTGATAAAAAGTTCCCACAAAGTGTACACTTTTTTTATTTTCGCCGGCATCACAAAAGTATTGCCATATATGTGATGTTCTTCTATCTGCCATTATTAGATAAGTAAGCTGTCGGTGTTATGAAGTAGTAGCTGGTATTAAAATTTACCCAGTTAACAAAATTCCCGTTACCAAAGCTTATGCATAAACCATAGCGCACCCTTTTGTAATGTATGTGTTCGATATTAATTAGTTTATAGTGGGTAGGACCTAAAATATAATATTGTACCGGCCATCATTCTCGAGGCACGCCAGTCTGCGATTATATGCTGTGTTGTCAAGTCATCGTTTTATTCCACTCCAACTACCCAAGTGCCTCCATATCCTTCACCTTTCACCAGAATAATTATATTTAATCACTTTCCAATTATAGCAAGCGATTTTCCAAGCAGTCGCACAGGCAGAAAAATAGTCAGTCTTCGATCTACGTAGGTACCTATTACATATAGTTCACCAAAACAATTTGATAAATATTAAACACTCAAAAAGTTTAAAATACTTTAGTCAGTCTTCGATTTATTAAGTTAAAACTGGATAATTAGTCCATCACCAAAATATGATAAAACTCAGAAACTTTAAAATAGGCACATAAAACTTTAAACTTAGGTCGCGCAAGCGTCGCTGATCGCAATCAAAATACAACAAGACAGTTTAACATTATAAAATGTAAGTCAAGGTCAAGATCTAACAAATTTCGCTATTACGAAAATACTATTAACAAAAAACCAAAAACGAAACTTTTAGTCGTTGCACTAGTTGCAAGTTACGATTCTAAGCAAAGGACTTAAGGTCTAAGTTTAATTGCCGTCTTTTGCTTTCGTTTGACGATGTCACGTAAACATTCTCATTTCTCTTTCCTTCATCACTCGTGCGAGGTGTGTGACGCGCTTAACCGATTAGTCACTGCGTGTGCCTACTCTATCGCGTATGTGTGCCATCATGCTGTGTCGTGCTGTCGGGATCGTCACTACACACACACCACACTCGCGTCGCGAGTCGACTCGCATGGCGAGTCACGCGACTCACGGCACGTTCGTGCTCAGTGTGCTCACAGGCCACCGCAGCCTCGCGGCCTCACCTCATTCGTGGTAGCACAGTGTGCTAGCACACTTGGTACAAGGAAAGCCTCACACGATCCTCATTTTAAAAGAGTGTGCTACCCACCACTAGCCAGGGGCCACGGTATCTCTTTCGAAAAACCTGCACCCCTGGCAGGCCTCGGCCCTTCCGTTGGTGCTGACATCTCTTTGAGGCACGCGTGGAACACAACGCACCGTCGACCCGGGCTTGTTCCTTACCGGACAGCGAGCTAACCACTACTCGCCGTCCGCAAGACCGCGCATGTGGTGGCCGGGAATTAGCCTGGAACTCCCGACGCCCAGGGCGGGCGTCTCCTGCAGAGGCTAGGGCCACGAGGGCGCATATACAGCCTCTCCTTCACATGCGCCGCCTCCCTCTTCGCGAGCATTACTGATTTGCAGAAGGAGGCGACGGCTACTCATGCACTCTCGCTCCGTACCATGGCCTGGGCCAGAGCTGGACGCGAGAGATCGCCGCCACCAATCGCCTCCACGAGGACACGGCAGTACTCCACCCAAGCCGGCAGACCTCCACCGTATGCTCCACCGTGTCCTCAGGGCGATCTTTGCAGTGGAAACACCCGGGCGTTTCCTCCCGCCTTATCCGAAACAAGAACCTCCCTAAACACCCGTATCCGGTGAGGACGCCGCGACGCCTCTCAAGCCACCCCTCAAAGAGGGGACTAACCGCTGCAATCGTGGCGTGCCCTATTTCAATTCTTTCTTTGAGAGTATTAAATCTAGTTTGGAACAGATCGGCCGAAGCGATGAGACTGTCTAATGTAGATGATCTAAAGTTGAACCTGTGTTTAGTACCTACATAAATTGAATTAATAAATAAGTTGTACTTTTAGATGTATTACGAAAGTGATCTTTTGCGATTATTACTTGTTTGGCAAGCGTAGAGTAGGACGCCCCCCATCTAGATGGACCGACACCCTCTAGAAGGTGGCTAGGACAGACTGGATGAGATAACAGACATGGGTGAGGCATATGTCCAGCAGTAAAGTCCGATAGGCGTAAATATTGATTCCTATGAAAGTACTTGGGCACACAGACGACGACACACAACTACATAGTATTAGTTTTTTTTTCTTAGTTTTGCTATTTTGTCTTTTATCTTCTGTCTAGGCATCATATAACATCATATCAGTTGAAAGACCTCAACTGCTGAACAAAGGCCAAGCGTGGCTACTGGTCAGTGGTCATAATGCATGTCCAGAAGATATGTGATTAAATATCACTAGATCCGAGTGGCAGAAGCACTGAAGGCTTGTGTTCCAGCAGTAGGTTTTGTTTAAATAATATTACTGTCGCGGCCGTTACCACTGGGTAATGGCCGAGAATTACGAGATGTAGGCGTAGGTTCGAACCTAGACAGGCGCTTTCATCATTTCATCCGAAAGACGTCCACTGCTAGCCATAGGCCTACCCCAGGCTCCTCCACTTCGACCAGTCTTGTGCTTCCACATCCAGCGGATTCTCGCGGCCTTCATAAGGTCATCGGTCCACCTTGTGAGAGGCCTTCCTACTCTACGTCTTCTTGTACGCGTTCGCTACTCCAGAACCTTTCGGCCCCATCGGCCATCTGTTCTGCGAGCAATGTGTCCTGCCTACTTCCACTTAAGTTTGGCAATTCTTCGGGCTATGTCGGTTGCCTTGGTTCTCCTGCGGATCTCTTCATTTCTGATTCGATCACGTAGGGAAACTCCGAGCATAGATTGCCCTTTGGGTGACTGGAAAGCACATTTCCTTCGCTAGCTTTTTGCGGCTGCTCGATGATGCGTCCTCGCGTCAAGCGACAGGCGCTATTTTATGTTGTAGATTCGTGGGTATTTTAATTTTTTTCTCTAAACTGAGTAGCACACAAAAAATCATTTATTATTACTAATATTCAAGTATGCGGTTACTCGTTCAAGTGTACCGTTTTCCGTTGCAATAGTTTACTTTTATTTACCTACGTCCGTGTGTCGCTGCGGGGTGCCAACTGAAAACCAGCACTGGGTGTCTCACGCCTAGCAAATGCTAAGATGGTAACCCTTTCGGTATGGACACGCTCAGCGCAACTGATACTGCATTTTTTTTTTTTTGATAAGTTTGTTGTTCTCTTTTTTATGTTTTTGTTGCTGTTGTGTTGTGTCTGTGTCGAATAAATGTTTTCTAATATATTATTTTTCTATTCTTGTGAGCGACCACGTGTCTGTACCATAGATCATCACTGGCAACACACACTGGTCAAAGGCTTTCGTTTGAGACACTGGTATTCGGGCGCTTTACTTTGTACAAAATTATTTCAGCACCACTGCTTTAAAAACGGTGAAGGAAAACATCGTGAGGAAACCGGCATGTCCTAGAAACAAAAATTCGAAGACATTTGACATTTATTAATGCGCACTGGACCCGCGTGGTGGATTATGGCCCGCTCCCTCTCACAAAGAAGAGACCTGTGTCCCAGCAGTGGGAACATAATAGGTTGATTATGTCAAAAAACTTTCAACTTGTACAAATAAAAAGTTGGGTATTTTTAAGTACAAATGATTTAAGCATCTGTAGTCAAATTAGGCACAACGTGTATTTCCGCTTTCAGCACCAATCTCCTCGGATAATCCTACTAATAAATGTGAAAGTTTCTATGTTTAGGTGTTTTGATATTTAGATGTTTGGATGTTTTTATGCAAAACCAGCTGTATATATATATATATATATATAGTATATATCCGGGAATAATACATAGGATACTTTTTATCTCGATGGTACGATCCTGTGGGATAATTTTTGACCTAGGCGCGGGCGAAGCCGCTAGCAAAAGCTAGTTTTACATAATATATCGGAGCCAATAACATTTTAATTATTACGAATATCGTAGCACATTTGAACTATAAGCTGATTGTAATATTGGAACCTAATTTGATCACATACGATGAAAATTGAATATTAATGCCTCATATTCAGAAGCAATAGTAAATTATGTAACTCGTCATATGATTGAATTGTTATGGGTTTAGTTAGCTCCCAAATAGTAACAGTTCAAACGTGTTGTCCAGACAAAAACTTTATAACTGTGCCGGACGGGCGTGATCGCTTGGACGCGGAGGGTGTGTAGGGAGAGTGTATGCCTATCCAGGTTTTATCCCGGTGTGTGTGTAGGTCTCCCAGTCCACGCACCGCTGACGTCCTGCACCTGTAGATTCCAGATATCTTCAAGGCGGCTACTATCTTCCGTTCTTCACGACGTTACCAGATGTACCAAAGTTTTTGACGACTGACAAAGAAACGGTTTCCAGACTTTAATCTTGTTTTAAGGGATTGTTTTTGAGATGCGTCTTTGCAAGGGTACTTTACCTGATTAAATAATACACTTTTTGAATTAATCTTCAGGAAGCAATTTCAGAACTTTTACTTTTGACTACATGTTAATTAAGTTTAAATAACAAATTTAATCGTGCCGATGACTACAAATTTGCTTGAATTTATCGTTTTTCTAACGTACTGCGAATCTTTAACGCAGCAAATTGCTTCCTGTTTTAAGTTTATTTCATCTATTTTTAACTATTATATTATTACATTGGAATCTTACATATAACTCATCCATTTATTACAATACATGAGGCATGTTACATATCCCTGTATTGCCCATGAAATTTCCCATCTCCTGAGATATCTGTATTGACTATATCTTCTCGCACTGAAAGAATATTTTGAGGAAACCCGAAAAATTATGGAAAATGTTACTAAATATTACTTTAAAAAGTTGATTTCCTCGAAAACTACTGAAATGATTTCAAATCTAGTTACAAATATCTCAGGCTGATCTATAGACCTAAAACAATCTGATATTTAAAACCTTACAACTATGATTTTCAGGGCGTGACGCGCCCTGAAAGAAGTCTAGCAAAACTCAAATCTTAAAAATTACTTAGCTAAAGCAACACGACTTTAAAGGCTCAATTAAGTGGGTTTATCTTAGGTTTACGTTAAGGATAGTTACGCCCAGGGCTAGTCTCGGTTATAGGTTACCTGGACGCACTTGAAACTACAAATTACGGCTATACAGCCCACTTATAAGAGGTTTGTAAGGGTGGTACTTACGGTTTTCTTATCCTAGGCACTAATTCACCACTGTCTATTGGTTTTACTATCACTGTTATCACTATGAATTTAAATTAATGTCAAAAACAAACTAATTAATTATGTTGTGACGCATCGTCGCGAACAATAAGCATCGACGGGACAAAATCTTAGTCGAGTTAGCATAATTAATTATAAACACACGTTTTACAGAAAATTGTACTGCAGCAAGACAATGTTATAACTAGTGAAAACTTCCATTAATCGTATTGGTAGTGTTGCGTCTACACAGAACAGGCCACATGCGGTAACCTTTCTGAACGATTTTTTTAACTGTCGTATTTTCTTGTACAGATGTTCTTGACTTCCTGTAAAGCAAAATTATAATAACTGAATTAGTTGAAATTAAGTTTAATTCGACAAAACAACCAAGTTTTGCTATATACGAGTAACATTCTTACAAATGTGTCTTAAAACTATCTTTGTTTCATGATACAAAGCAATTTCACGTACATGAGGTACCTAATAATAATAGTAGCTCGATCCCCATGCCATTAGACTAATTGGCTTTTCTTTGAATAATTCAAGATAATTAATAACATCATCATCATTTCAGCCAAAAGACGTCTACTGGTGGATATAGGCCTCTCCTAAGGACAATGTTTGTGTTCTTTCACCAGAATTAGCTTACCTACTGACAGGTTGTATGAATTACATTCAAATACAACTTCATTGTTTATTTTATTAGACTCTTTAAATCATTTTATTTTTTACTATTGTATTGTACAGAATCAAGTTCTTCTAACTTAACAGACAGCTGTGCTGCTGGGGAGTTTGTTGCCCCACTTCTTCTTCCCAGCTAAACTAGGAAGTGTCGAAGGGTGGGCGTTTTGGGGGGACTGTCTTATGTAATTTTTGACGTTCGAAAAGTGCTGACTCTCAGCCTAGTTTGAATAAATGACTTTTGATTTTGATTTTGATTTTGACTCAAAAAGACTCGGCCTTCAAAAAGACATCGGTCCGCTATAAGGGACGCCTTCCAACTTTCGGTACGAGGTTGCCAGTCCAGAACTTTTTGTCGTCTTTTTTGAAGATCTTATTAGTCATAATAATATATTCTGCGAGCAATGTGCCTTGCCCACTGCCACTTAACTTCGGGCTATTTCGATTGAATTGGTTCTCCTGCAGGTCTTTTAATTTCTGATTCAATCACGTAGAGATACTTTAAGGAGCTCCCTATTTTATTGCCCTTTTGGGTGACGTTTAGTATTAGGAATAAAATGTTTTAGAGGGATATCGTTTACATTCTTTTAAGGAACGATAACATAGAAATAACGGCTAGCCAAGCGTTCTTCCCTGGTGTACGCCTTATTGTGAGTCTTTGTTTTAATTGGTAATTTACTTCTGTATTTACGGCGACAATATTGTTTGTCAACGTGCACATTTCCCTCAACATATCAAATTCCCTTAATTCTTCGTTAATGTAATTTGTAAGGAAAATATAATGAGCTACTCAGAAGCTTCCGTCATGTCAAATATAAAACAATGTGACTATTCCTAAAATAATCTAGGCTGATAATATTTTAATGTTTAATGTTTTATTTTGTCATGCTTTTTCTGGTGTACAATAAAGCGTATATAAAGAAATAATTAACAGTATTAACATTTGTATTAACAGGTCTACTCAATCTGTGTGGTTCTTTCCTTAAGGTCTTCGTATGACCTGACTAAGATTTTGTCTGGACTTTACAAAAAGAGACTGTCACCTCTGAGTTTGTTCGGCCTTTCTTCACAGAGTAGTCACATAGTAAACGCCGACTTATCTAGTTATAAACATATGATTGACGTGCAAAAGTTTGTACAAATCTACTTGCAGAAATAAAATCATTTATCATATATAGTTGGTAGTATAAGTTATTTATTGGGTAATAGTTGTAGGTAGTATGTTCCCAATTAAATAGATAATGTAGGTACATGTTGCTAAGGGGCTCGAAACATGTGCTAGTTTAATATGAATATTATATTTTGTTATTGATTGCTAGTGCGTGACAGACTGGTACAACGATTAAAAGTTTGCTTACTTGGACAGTTTTTCTTTTTCATAAGATGTATACACGCCGACTCGGCTTCTTCAACACTAATATAAAATTTCTCACAGCTTATACTGTTTATAGTTAGGAGTATTATGTTCTTTGTCAGCCATACAATAGTTGCAATACAGCGAAACCACGGCTGGAAAGGGAACATAAATAGAAAACATTATTAATTTGAAAAATAAATAACGTTAAAAATTGACACAGTCTTGAACCACATACCAATATATTTTCGTTATAGGTACGGACTCATAAAATAAACACTTACTTTGGATCCAGCCTTTACTTTGATTGTGTAAAGCATTAAGTGGTAAATAACAAGATTCCGGTATATTGCACTAAATGTAAGATATACAATCTGTAAAAACAAAATTTAGTACTTGGTTGTAGATAAACACTAGAGCTACCGACAGGATCTATGATCAAATCTACAGCCAAGCAAAGTTGTAAAATCAGCCTATAATGTTTTTTTTTGGGTGGGAAATGATCAAATGACCTCTCCTGCTGAGTAGAGCAGGAGGGCGTATCAGACTTTTACTGACTAAAACCCACCCGTGTTCCCTCAGTAGCCCGTATGCCAGGGGCTGTGGTATCTCTTTCGAACAAACCCGCACCCCTGGCACCAGCGGTTGCTGACATCTTTGACGGCGCGCGTGTGGAACACAACGCGCCGTCCCGTCTACCACTTTTCGGCCGCAGGGGATATGGAGAACGTCTGACGCTATACCGACACTCCTCTTCCCCTGCGGTCCCACCGCGTCCGCCATCAAACGGTGGCGGCCCCGTCCAGGCCACGGAAGGGAAGAGCGCTGCGAAGCATCGGCACTCCTCCTCTACCGCAGCCCGTAACCCTCAGCCGCGATGCCTCCCATTCGACATCGCGGCCCACCTCAGTTGCGGTACACCTCACCGCAACCTACTTTTTGGCCGCTACATCCAATGGCTTCAAGGCAAAAGCCCTGACGAGCGGCCCCACCTTTGGGTTCCTCTTGGCTTCACCGTGGCCGGAATCCACGGTTACTGAGCCCCCCCCGCAACGACAATGCGGGAACCCACTCGGGGGGGAAAGGGCGATGTTGGGATCAGTTTGTGAAGCTCTTGCGCACACCCTCCTTCACTATTAGTTTCAGCACCCTCGAAAACCATTAAAAAACACCATGGATTAAAAAAAAACGCAGCTGGCATCATTTTCAATTTAACCTCAACATTGAGAGTGCTGGGGAGCACCCTCGAAAATCATAAAAACTATCTCACACTCTCGCTCTGTCTCTTTCTACTATATACAATAAATAGTTGCATGGGGACCAGAACACTTTATCGTTACGTGATGATTTTCATAGTTAATAATTGTACGGTGTACGCAATGCATTAAAAACGCCACAACCACTACTGCCCAATCCTTCAGGGAATTACACACGTACATGAATTCGTGCCTTTTTGGCATAGGGGAAGGCAACTACTGTTAAAGAAACGCCACCTGCTCCGTGGCGTTTTTTGACAGTGTCTAACATCAATACGGAAGGACCTTATAAGATTCGTTTCTTACAAGCTTCCTTCCCTAATGATTAGTACTAAGAACAAATTGCTTTCAAATAAATAACGAACTTACCAAGACAGGAAAAATTTTCTTATACAAGTCGAAAGCTATTAGGATATTTTTGTATGTCTTAAACAATTTCAAACAGTGCTCATCATTTTCATGTTCATCAATCATCATCAGGACTTCTTTAATCCACTCATCCAGATATTGTCTTAACAATGTAATTATTCGGGTAGATAAAATTAAATTTATATCCAATGTTGTGTACATTATATCCAAAATATTGTCAAAAACAATATCGATGACATAATCGTAATAGGATGATGAATAATACATAACAGTTATAAAAATATTTATGAATATTATGGATGCAGTTGATAACCAGTTCCAAGTAACATAACACCGGATACTTTTGCTTAAATTCACGCTCGTATGTACAGTTTGGATCATCAAAATAAGTAAGACGTAGTTGTTTGTATGCACTAAATCCATAATGAACATCGTCGTGAACCCGATCGCATAGGTGATGAAGTAGAATACAGAAAAGAGTTTCAAGAGGTCACTCTCTAAATGGCCCATATATCTATCCGTGATGTCTACACTATACATACGATAGATACACATTAAATTGGTGAATAAAACACAGCAGAATGCAAATATTTGATCAATTCTTCCCCTTGGATAAATTTGATTGTTTCGTACAGAATATTTTGAAGACATAAATAGATTAAGCACAAAGTTAAAAGATGTAGCTATTCTTTGGACTTCTTTTCCGAGCCGATTTTTGAGTAACACTTTTAATGAGGTCTCAGGAAAGATTTTACGAATTAGGAACATTGTTACTATAAAGGTATTTTTTAATCCCTTCGACACATCAACAGACTGTCTGATTATGGATAACGAATGCCTGACGCCTGTAACAATAGGTTAATGAGTTGACAGACATGAATTTGTGTCGACATATTCATTTAGAAACCGATCGCATCAAAGTTCTTGACAGGCTAAGGTTAAAAATGAAGTAACAGAAGTAATAAATTATTTTATTATTATAATTGACCAAAAGCCCTGTCATACTGTTATTAGATAATTTGATAGGGAAAAACTAATGCTTTTACATATTTGAATTGATCGTGGTTTTAATCGTAATTATTGTAATTATTCGTGTTATGTTTTGTTCGGATATGTTTTATTTTAATTGGTAGTTAATATAATAAAGATAAAGATGTATTTATTTGTTTAAACATGTGTAAAAAGATACATAAATATGAATTGTAGGTTCAACATGTTTTGCCATATTCGGCGTACAAAATAGCTTATAATTATTTAGTCACAACCATAAATAAGATTTTTTTATTTTTTATTATTATACTCGAAATTAAAACAATTCAAATTGATACATAATCAGTCAATGCAAAAAATATAGTCAAAAAAACAAAAAATAAATTATAATTGAATCAGTAAAATCACTAAACTAAAAATATTTATTAAGTTATTTATATTCAAAATGCCTCATTCAAAAATTCCGTAACACTATAGTATCCCTTACTAATTAGCAATATTTTTAGTTAAAATAATTAATAATAATAATTAATAATTTTTAGTTAAATTCTTAGATGTTTAGAACCTGGGACGTTAAATTTGTAACCAGTTTATGTTTTTACTCGTGTACCAATGTAAATTGTTATATATAGGTAAAAAAACATTATTTTTATAAAGTAATTTGAATCTTATATTTTTTTACATTGTTCTCACATATAGAAGCATCAAGAATAATGTTCCCAAGATTTTGTAATAACCATGATTTAAAAGACTGTCCTTGGAGTTTGTTACGTTTTGGAATGGGCACCTAGTTTCAACTTCGATTTTTTTTTTGACAATTCAAAAGTGCCTGTTATAGGATTGATTGAAAATAAATGCTTTGAGTTTGAGTAAATATTTTAGATTGTTTGTTGCTATTTTTGTAGTGTTTTACTTACCATTCAGTAGGAAGATTAAGATGAGGATTGTACCTACATAAAGGGGTGCATTAGGAGATACCTATGTCCAGCAGCGAACTGCAACAGTTTAATAATGATGTAGTTCTGATGGGAGTTTGAGTGTAGGTAAATAAAACAATAAATTTGTTTTTAAAAGTAAGTTTATTATATTGTACTTATATTTAATTCGTTCAAAATAATTCATAATTCATTTAATCATTTGTTAACATAGGTACAATAAATAGTTGTTTTAAGAAATTACAAGCGCGCTATGTTATACCAGAAGGCGTACAAATATTCATGGATGTCATTGGTGCTAAAATTTATGACACAATTACATTGATCAAACGCATTAATAGTATTAAATAATTGATTTTCACAAACAAAAGATAAGAAAAATATAAATGTCGAATAGAAAAAATATGTAACAAATTTTACTACGTCAATATTCAAATAATGTTTAAACAAAAAAATAAAAACAAGAAAATGCTAAACAAGTAGTAAAACAATTAAAATAATACAAAAATGTCACAAGCAATGTTAAATGGACTTGACTTGAGTTCATAGTAATCAAAAACAATAATTACATTTTGTCTGTAAAAAATACATAAATGCTATAATATGCTTTATACAACAGTACAAATTTAAGCCTTTGTAGTGAAACACACGCAAGTTGGTTAAACACTAGTTTATTTCCACACACTCTCATATACAATAACATAAAGATTGACATACCGTCAGACTCCTTATTATTACTCTAGTGATTGGTATTTTGTTATCTTAAAAGCTAATTACACTACTTTAAAAGGTTTTTTACCCATGGGTGAAACTAATGTGAATCGGTAGAATAATGAACCCTTGCTTCGATACTGCAGTGAAAATAATAATTTGACGTCAAGTTTTTGAAATACTTACTAATTTACTTTCAACAATATTGTGTTACGTTCCCACAAAAAAATAAAAAATGTACAGTTTCTCTATAGACAGAGAAGCAATAATCGGCTAACATATTTTAATCCCAAAAACCTGGGTACCTCTCTTCATAAGTCTTCAAGTCTCGATGGAAACTTTCACCACGTTCATCACTTTCGCTTCCCAGGTTCATAGGGAAAAAATCCAGGTGCGAATTTAAAAAAAATGAATTTTTAATGAATGTTCACTCCCATTCAGTGATATAAAACAAAAAGATGGTACATACATAAACCTCTGATTTATTGTTGGCTAAGAAAGTTGCACTTCTGCTTTAAATGGACACCGGATTAGTGACCAGCAAAATGCCCATCCCTTCATACCTTTCTTATTTGGTTCCTCACAAAGATCCCCTCTTTTACTTTGGAATCAGAAATGTTAGGAAAAATGTTTTTTCAAATACTTAAAAGCAGGTCCATCTTTGTCAAATCAGTAGCGTTTTCTCAGTAACATTGAGACACCAAATTGCAAGTGTTTTCTTTTTCCTGCAGCCCAGTTCAATAATAACGTCTACAGTTTTCACATACTACTCCAGGGACCCATTTCCTATCAAGATTTGTTACTGAGATATGGAAATATTGGAAATTGGCTCGTTTTACGGATTCAGTGATTGGTATCATCTCTTTGACAGGATAATTTTACTAGGAACATAGCAAAAGTTATTTGGGCTTAATTTCCATTGTTGTCTTAAGGACATTTCAAATAAAGTTAAAATATAGAAATAATAGCTTAACACAACAATAGCGAATGATAACCCACACACTACTAACAAGATAACATCATAACTTAATGATGGTATAGAAACTTGACGTTATAAAAATATGATAAAACTGTTTTTGTAGTAAGAAGTTAGATAGAAAACACATTCAGTATGAATTATCTTGTGGTAAAAGAAAAAGAATTGTATTATAAAGTAGTGTTATCGATTACATTAATACTTATTTTCTATGTTTGTTTATAATTTTTTATTATTTCCCAGCCATTTGTAACCCTTCCTCTTCACGGCCTAAGAAAAGGTTGGTCAACATTCTTACAGCTCTTTCCTTAGACCTTACCACATTTGGGGTCTTGCTACTATTTACACTATCTGTTGATTGTCTCGCTGACTTCTCTACACTTTCTGGTGACCCCGCCGTACCCATAACAACTGACTTCGTGTTCGCCGATAGCGGGCACCATGTTCGTCTTCCTACATTATAAGAGCGCGGTTGTGATGCATGTGCTACAATTTTTACCGATTTCCTGACGCCGTTACTGGTTAAAGTCGCCTCATCACATAATGACAAGCTTTTTAGTGTGTTCGCCGTTCTGTCGTAATTTGTTTACGGTTTTTCATAATTCTTTTGTAGTTCTGGTCGTTATCCATCTTTTCTGTTAACAACTTAGCACTAACAGGTAACCTAGTTTTAAGACGTCTACCCATTAAAATCTGTGCGGGTGAGTCTCTACCTTGGCGTGGTGTAGCCCTAAAATTTAACAGTGCCAAGTAAAAATCCTGTCCCGAATCCACACATTTTTTTACAAATTTTTAACTGTCTGTACAGTTCTTCAAATTCAAATTCATTTATTATTTTGTAAACATAGAGTAAAAATTATACAGATGTTATGTTAAAATATGTTTGTCCATACTATGTCCCACCGCAAGCGTCAGTAGATTGAGACGGCACGAAACAAATACATATATTTACTCACAATTTCGTATAGAATAATAGATGCTATAAAAATGTCAACAAAGAATGTTCACTCTCACCGTTTTTTTTTTTGTTTTTTGGGTGGGAAATCACCAAATTACTTCTCCCGCTCTGGGTGGAGTAGGAGGGCTTGTCAGACTTTTACTGACTAAAACCCACCCGTGTTCCCTCAGTAGCCCGTATGCCAGGGGCTGTGGTATCTCTTTCGAACAAACCCGCACCCCTGGCAGGCATCGGCCCCTGCGGGCCATCATTTTGTGCTGACATCTCTTTGAGGTGCGCGTGGAACACAACGCACCGTCGACTTGGGCTTGGTCCTTACCGGACAGCGAGCTACCCATTTCCGCAAGCATGCCTACGGTGGCCGGAAATCGGCCTGGTATTCCCGACGCCTAGGGCGTCTCCGTATCCTGCGGCGGCTAGGGTCGCGAGGGCGCATAGACTGCCTCTCCCTCACGTGTGCCTCCTCCCTCTTCGCGAGTATCACTGCTTCACTGAAGGAGATGACGGCCACCCATGCACTCTCGTTTCGTACCATGGCCTGGACCAGGGCCGGACGCGAGAGGTCGCCGCCGCCCATCGCCTCCACGAGGACACGGCGGTGCTCCACCCAAGCCGGGCAGACCACCACCGCGTGCTCCACCGTGTCCTCAGGGCGATCTTCGCAGTGGAAACACCCATGATAATTACAAATTGAAGAAATTATTTAATAATTAATTAAGACAATAACTGAATGCGCTACTTGCACATGAAATGTGATCCCATCCTTTTCTTTATTTACTGACGAAAAAACGGAGGAGGTTACTCAATTCGACGCGTATTTTTTTGTATGACCTTTTCCAGAGTAGTCCGATTTTGATAATTCTTTTTTTATTGGAAAGGGTTAACTCTTTAGTTAGAAGGTGAAAAAATGTTGCAGATTTTATCTTTTTTCTTTATGGGGAGTCTATTTATAGTCTAAATAGGTAAATAAAAATGTTTAAAAATCCAACATTTAAACTTTTTGAGAAAACATAATTATGTTGTTGAGATACAACGTTGCGAAACATTCTAGTGAATAAATGGAGAATATTATGTGGTGCACTACCAACATTGCGGCTTGAATGGACAGTTACTCTTGCAATCAAAATCAAAATATAATGTGGAAAAAACAATATTTAAAAAAAGCAACATAATTATCGTCATTTAGTCGTCCACGTGGTAATGGTAGTAATAATTTCTCTTTTCCAACATACACAATCTAAGGTTACACTTATTGCAATATACACTCTTATAACCCTTTTACAATACTTGCACCTGCCTTGAGACACAAATGTTGGTAAGTGGCCTATATTGTCATAG
The DNA here is from genome assembly GCA_949987655.1 of Polymixis flavicincta. Taxonomy (NCBI): domain Eukaryota; kingdom Metazoa; phylum Arthropoda; class Insecta; order Lepidoptera; family Noctuidae; genus Polymixis; species Polymixis flavicincta. Next base: position 20,886,039 of record OX465188.1, on the reverse strand, counting down.
CAAACAGAATCTGGCGGTCTTGGAGTAACAGGAGCCTTAATCTTGACAACCGCTTCATTTTCTTTTGAATCTGTCTGCCGAATTTAATTTGTTTGTAAATTTAGAACCTGGGACGTTAAATTTGTAACCAGTTTATGTTTTTACTCGTGTACCAATGTAAATTGTTATATATAGGTAAAAAAACATTATTTTTATAAAGTAATTTGAATCTTATATTTTTTTACATTGTTCTCACATATAGAAGCATCAAGAATAATGTTCCCAAGATTTTGTAATAACCATGATTTAAAAGACTGTCCTTGGAGTTTGTTACGTTTTGGAATGGGCACCTAGTTTTAACTTCGATTTTTTTTTTGACAATTCAAAAGTGCCTGTTATAGGATTGATTGAAAATAAATGCTTTGAGTTTGAGTAAATATTTTAGATTGTTTGTTGCTATTTTTGTAGTGTTTTACTTACCATTCAGTAGGAAGATTAAGATGAGGATTGTACCTACATAAAGGGGTGCATTAGGAGATACCTATGTCCAGCAGCGAACTGCAACAGTTTAATAATGATGTAGTTTTGATGGGAGTTTGAGTGTAGGTAAATAAAACAATAAATTTGTTTTTAAAAGTAAGTTTATTATATTGTACTTATATTTAATTCGTTCAAAATAATTCATAATTCATTTAATCATTTGTTAACATAGGTACAATAAATAGTTGTTTTAATAAATTACAAGCGCGCTATGTTATACCAGAAGGCGTACAAATATTCATGGATGTCATTGGTGCTAAAATTTATGACACAATTACATTGATCAAACGCATTAATAGTATTAAATAATTGATTTTCACAAACAAAAGATAAGAAAAATATAAATGTCGAATAGAAAAAATATGTAACAAATTTTACTACGTCAATATTCAAATAATGTTTAAACAAAAAAATAAAAACAAGAAAATGCTAAACAAGTAGTAAAACAATTAAAATAATACAAAAATGTCACAAGCAATGTTAAATGGACTTGACTTGAGTTCATAGTAATCAAAAACAATAATTACATTTTGTCTGTAAAAAATACATAAATGCTATAATATGCTTTATACAACAGTACAAATTTAAGCCTTTGTAGTGAAACACACGCAAGTTGGTTAAACACTAGTTTATTTCCACACACTCTCATATACAATAACATAAAGATTGACATACCGTCAGACTCCTTATTATTACTCTAGTGATTGGTATTTTGTTATCTTAAAAGCTAATTACACTACTTTAAAAGGTTTTTTACCCATGGGTGAAACTAATGTGAATCGGTAGAATAATGAACCCTAGCTTCGATACTGCAGTGAAAATAATAATTTGACGTCAAGTTTTTGAAATACTCACTAATTTACTTTCAACAATATTGTGTTACGTTCCCACAAAAAAATAAAAAATGTACAGTTTCTCTATAGACAGAGAAGCAATAATCGGCTAACATATTTTAATCCCAAAAACCTGGGTACCTCTCTTCATAAGTCTTCAAGTCTCGATGGAAACTTTCACCACGTTCATCACTTTCGCTTCCCAGGTTCATAGGGAAAAAATCCAGGTGCGAATTTAAAAAAAATGAATTTTTAACGACATGTTCACTCCCATTCAGTGATATAAAACAAAAAGATGGTACATACATAAACCTCTGATTTATTGTTGGCTAAGAAAGTTGCACTTCTGCTTTAAATGGACACCGGATTAGTGACCAGCAAAATGCCCATCCCTTCATACCTTTCTTATTTGGTTCCTCACAAAGATCCCCTCTTTTACTTTGGAATCAGAAATGTTAGGAAAAATGTTTTTTCAAATACTTAAAAGCAGGTCCATCTTTGTCAAATCAGTAGCGTTTTCTCAGTAACATTGAGACACCAAATTGCAAGTGTTTTCTTTTTCCTGCAGCCCAGTTCAATAATAACGTCTACAGTTTTCACATACTACTCCAGGGACCCATTTCCTATCAAGATTTGTTACTGAGATATGGAAATATTGGAAATTGGCTCGTTTTACGGATTCAGTGATTGGTATCATCTCTTTGACAGGATAATTTTACTAGGAACATAGCAAAAGTTATTTGGGCTTAATTTCCATTGTTGTCTTAAGGACATTTCAAATAAAGTTAAAATATAGAAATAATAGCTTAACACAACAATAGCGAATGATAACCCACACACTACTAACAAGATAACATCATAACTTAATGATGGTATAGAAACTTGACGTTATAAAAATATGATAAAACTGTTTTTGTAGTAAGAAGTTAGATAGAAAACACATTCAGTATGAATTATCTTGTGGTAAAAGAAAAAGAATTGTATTATAAAGTAGTGTTATCGATTACATTAATACTTATTTTCTATGTTTGTTTATAATTTTTTATTATTTCCCAGCCATTTGTAACCCTTCCTCTTCACGGCCTAAGAAAAGGTTGGTCAACATTCTTACAGCTCTTTCCTTAGACCTTACCACATTTGGGGTCTTGCTACTATTTACACTATCTGTTGATTGTCTCGCTGACTTCTCTACACTTTCTGGTGACCCCGCCGTACCCATAACAACTGACTTCGTGTTCGCCGATAGCGGGCACCATGTTCGTCTTCCTACATTATAAGAGCGCGGTTGTGATGCATGTGCTACAATTTTTACCGATTTCCTGACGCCGTTACTGGTTAAAGTCGCCTCATCACATAATGACAAGCTTTTTAGTGTGTTCGCCGTTCTGTCGTAATTTGTTTACGGTTTTTCATAATTCTTTTGTAGTTCTGGTCGTTATCCATCTTTTCTGTTAACAACTTAGCACTAACAGGTAACCTAGTTTTAAGACGTCTACCCATTAAAATCTGTGCGGGTGAGTCTATATCTTGGCGTGGTGTAGCCCTAAAATTTAACAGTGCCAAGTAAAAATCCTGTCCCGAATCCACACATTTTTTTACAAATTTTTAACTGTCTGTACAGTTCTTCAAATTCAAATTCATTTATTATTTTGTAAACATAGAGTAAAAATTATACAGATGTTATGTTAAAATATGTTTGTCCATACTATGTCCCACCGCAAGCGTCAGTAGATTGAGACGGCACGAAACAAATACATATATTTACTCACAATTTCGTATAGAATAATAGATGCTATAAAAATGTCAACAAAGAATGTTCACTCTCACCGTTTTTTTTTTGTTTTTTGGGTGGGAAATCACCAAATTACTTCTCCCGCTCTGGGTGGAGTAGGAGGGCTTGTCAGACTTTTACTGACTAAAACCCACCCGTGTTCCCTCAGTAGCCCGTATGCCAGGGGCTGTGGTATCTCTTTCGAACAAACCCGCACCCCTGGCAGGCATCGGCCCCTGCGGGCCATCATTTTGTGCTGACATCTCTTTGAGGTGCGCGTGAAACACAACGCGCCGTCGACTTGGGCTTGGTCCTTACCGGACAGCGAGCTACCCATTTCCGCAAGCATGCCTACGGTGGCCGGAAATCGGCCTGGTATTCCCGACGCCTAGGGCGTCTCCGTATCCTGCGGCGGCTAGGGTCGCGAGGGCGCATAGACTGCCTCTCCCTCACGTGTGCCTCCTCCCTCTTCGCGAGTATCACTGCTTCACTGAAGGAGATGACGGCCACCCATGCACTCTCGTTTCGTACCATGGCCTGGACCAGGGCCGGACGCGAGAGGTCGCCGCCGCCCATCGCCTCCACGAGGACACGGCGGTGCTCCACCCAAGCCGGGCAGACCACCACCGCGTGCTCCACCGTGTCCTCAGGGCGATCTTCGCAGTGGAAACACCCATGATAATTACAAATTGAAGAAATTATTTAATAATTAATTAAGACAATAACTGAATGCGCTACTTGCACATGAAATGTGATCCCATCCTTTTCTTTATTTACTGACGAAAAAACGGAGGAGGTTACTCAATTCGACGCGTATTTTTTTGTATGACCTTTTCCAGAGTAGTCCGATTTTGATAATTCTTTTTTTATTGGAAAGGGTTAACTCTTTAGTTAGAAGGTGAAAAAATGTTGCAGATTTTATCTTTTTTCTTTATGGGGAGTCTATTTATAGTCTAAATAGGTAAATAAAAATGTTTAAAAATCCAACATTTAAACTTTTTGAGAAAACATAATTATGTTGTTGAGATACAACGTTGCGAAACATTCTAGTGAATAAATGGAGAATATTATGTGGTGCACTACCAACATTGCGGCTTGAATGGACAGTTACTCTTGCAATCAAAATCAAAATATAATGTGGAAAAAACAATATTTAAAAAAAGCAACATAATTATCGTCATTTAGTCGTCCACGTGGTAATGGTAGTAATAATTTCTCTTTTCCAACATACACAATCTAAGGTTACACTTATTGCAATATACACTCTTATAACCCTTTTACAATACTTGCACCTGCCTTGAGACACAAATGTTGGTAAGTGGCCTATATTGTCATAGCAAACAGAATCTGGCGGTCTTGGAGTAACAGGAGCCTTAATCTTGACAACCGCTTCATTTTCTTTTGAATCTGTCTGCCGATTTTTTTTTTTTTGTAAATGTTCTGTTACCAGCTGAATTCGAATTTTTTTGAGAGTTAGTGGTTTCTTGATATTGTGACAATCCCTTCTATAAAGCGGCCAGGCGTTATTGACGCAAATGTCAAATGCTTGAGCAAACAAAGCCATATAGGTACCATCTTTTTGTTTTAAAGTTTGAGCGATACAATGACACCAACATGTCGGCCAAATCGACACCACCCATGTGAGAATTATTATTATTTCTTTATTCATTTTAGTAATTATTATTAATTGTCCTTTATTTTAGGCAACTAAGGCCCATAAAACACAATACATATAATATAAAAGTATAAAAACAATAACTATTAACTAATACATATTTCATAAAACAAAATTTAAAAACTATTGCACACGAAGTGACGGCGTTTTGTTACGCTGCGAGGTGTCGCGTAGCTGGCGAAAACGCCGATACAGCACACCTTTCGGCCAAAACTCTTCCTTGAGGAAGGTCACGAAATTTTGAGTCGGAACGCGCACCAGGAATGACTTGAAGTTGGTATTATGACGGGCCTCTAACTTCTCCACCCTCAAGGTCCAGTTAGTCTTCACCCGTATGTACTCTACGATGTCCTCAGTCTTCGTAGAGTGCTGCAAACGGGACACGTACATCGTCGGTACTGCAGGACGTAGCAGCATGTTCGAACCTGCCAGCGCCGTCCCACATTGGTTGCGATAAGTAGGCTTCCTGTTCTTTCTCTCCACCTTGATGAAGCCATCCTCATCGCATTTGCTCTTCGGTGAAACCTGCTGTCCGTGGTTTATCACAATAGTTTTCGGTGCGCGCTCGATCCTGAGCGACTCTTCTTTCCCCCGTTTGGTATTTTTGCTTGTCGTGTAGCTTGCGACACAGCAGGTTTTGTCGTGGCGACAGTTGCAGAATAGGCACCTATTACGCGCGTCGCTTCCCCGGCAGGTATGACGCGATCAGCGGAACACGAAACAACGTTTGCATTCTTGACAGTCGGTGACGTAGATTCACTCGCCGACTGAAAACTGCAGACGGAAGCATTTTGTGCATTTTGTGTGTGTTCATATTGGAGCCTTCCGATGACCCACTTGTCGGAATAGCGTTGCGCAACAACGCTACTTCGGCTTGCAGTTCACCAATGGTGACATTCGATAACTCCTACTTGGACTTCATCTCAGCCAGGCTCACCTTTAGAGACGTGATGTCCTTCAGCAGTCTGGTGACGTCGACGTGGTCGAAAGTGACAGGAGGCAACTTGTGCAGCTCCTTCGCCACAAAATCTGGCACATCATCCAGGTTGGTCTTCTTCAGCAGGTCGATGAAATCCTGCAGACTCTTCTGGCCACCATCTCTCCGGCGAGATGGCATCTGTTCAACATGGTCGAGTGATTGAAACAGCAGCAACTTGGCACTACACACTTCTTCTGCTTTGAAGGAGGACTTGCAGATCTGCAAGACGCTGACCTCGTCCATGTAGCCGATTGCATGCAATGAGCTGCTTCGTTGCCATTGCGAATAAAATCAGGCAGCAGTTAGCACTGCGGAAAAGCGTGAATAAATTATTAATAAAATATTTGTGCTGTGTAGCGCAAACGCGTCCGTTTCCATATCAAAAAGCTTGACTATTTGTGGATAATCTACATCAACCCTAGACTTGGTTTCTTTTGAGTATCGCTTGATTTTTTCTTTTCGGTGAGAGTCAACAAAAGAACTTGCTAAAGTGACTACTTTATTATCATACCACTTGACCACAGCAACTTTCTTCTCATTGCAGACAACCTGTTGGCTGGCACTCCTTTTTTTTTTTTTTTTTTGATTACGGGGGGAAATCCTCATGGATGTCCTCCGCCCCGGGGAGGGCGGAGGGGTCTGTCAGACTCTTACTGACTAAAACCACCCCGGTGTTCCGTCTCTCACGTACACCGGGGATCACGGGAACTAGAAAGTCTTCCGCGATCCCCGACTAGTGCCGGCCCGCCTATGCGGGCCACCTCGCGATAGGGGGGGAGTGAGGTGTTAAACTCCCCCCCACATCAAAGAGAGGCGCGCGTGGAACACTACGCGCCGCCATCTCGGGTCCTAAGAAATAGGGGGCTACGGATTCCCCAGTCCGTCGCCCCTGGACCCATTCAGGGGGGCTGGAAGAGGGCGTTGTCCGCCCTCCGCCGACGCCCGGTGCGTCTGCTGCGGATCGGGTTAGCGGAAGCAATCTCCCGCTCCCTCTCCGCAGCCTCCTTCTGCGACATAACTGTTTCGCAGAAGGTAACCACCGCGTCCCAGGACTCCTCGCTGTCGACCATCGAGTCGACAACGGCCGGCAGCGATAAGTCACTGCCTACTCCTGAGATGAGGGCACGGCGTGGCTCCGTCCAAGCGGCACACTCTGCCAGCGTGTGCCACGCCGTGTCCTCCCGACAGTCGACGCAGTGGTGACACCGAGCGTCCGGCTCCCTGTTTATGCGACACAGGTACTTCCCGAAGCAACCATGCCCCGAGAGCACCTGTGTCACCCGAAACGACAGGGAGCCGTGCCTCCTCCCGAGCCAGCGCTCGAGTACTGGCCGGATCGCCCCAATGGTGGCGGAGCCGGCGGTAGGGCGTGAGAGCCTGTCCCGCCATTCCGCCACCGGCTGGCACTCCTGCCTTAGCGCTTTGTCAGAGAGTAACATTACTTGACTGTTGTTTTCTGACTGTTCATAAGCTGAAAATGCCATAATCGTTGCATAAATGATAGATAAGCTCGAGCGATGTAAAAAAGTTGTCCAAGTACATAGTTGCTGGTTTTTCCTCTATAGAAAAAAGCTATGACAACTTTAGCTCCAAGACTGCTATTTTCGTAGTCCGTAAAATGGCAGTTTCTGAATGTATCTTCACCAGCATATGGGATGAAGTCGTATATTAATTATTTATCCGGAGACTCCAGCTAGCACAAATATTTTAAATCCCCATTTCTTGGGCTTCCTGGGCAGATACTGGAGTCTACTCTCTGCTCGTGTTCTCTTGTCCACACTGTAGCGCCCTTTTTGCACGAGCAACAAACAATTCTTACGAATTTTCTCAATTACAGGTCGCACTTTGAAATAGTGGTCATCAGTTGTGTCAGTGTTGTCAACAAAGTGAAGGAATCTTCTTATTTTTTCATATTTTTTGCATTGCTCCAATAGTCACGGTAAGCTGGCATTTGGACCACACCCATTAAAAGAGTTATGCCAATAAAATCTCCTATGTCATTTTTAGTAACATTTATGCTTTTCGAAACTTCATGTTGAACTGAATAAAGATTCGTATTTTCTGTGATGAGATCCGTTGTGTCTTCTGAGACAAAATGCTAGAAATAATCAAGAGAGCTTTTCAGGCCTGTATCAAAAGGAGGATTATATTTTGGTAATTCTGCTATCGCTGTGTGTTGAAATTTGCCTTTTTTGAATTTGAAGTGTGGGTTTTCTAACAAACGTCTTCACTCGTTTTGTAAGAAGTCTAGGTAATGTGGTTGCCTTTCTCTTTTAACGAGTTGTGGTTACCGGTGAGCTAGTCAAAGGCTATAAGATGGATGATACCGAATTTAGCATGAAAGGGAGTTGTTCCTGCGGTCAACCAGTAGGAAAGTTTTGAAGTGAGCTGATTGGCAATCTTCATTGTCAACGAACGACTAGCTTTCTGATTAAATACTGACAAACCTAACTGAAATAAATGTCTGGTCTTATCTTTTTGTGCTTGACTTCATGAAATCCTTTCCCTACAATCCATATTCATAAAAACCTTCATACACAGTAAATAAGCAGTAACCATTCTGATATTCAAAGCTTGATATTTGTTTCATTTAACGAAGGTGGTTCACCCATTCGGGGTACCTCGTTATCAGAGTCCGAGTTAGACATGATGTAGGTACGAAATAAGTCTTAACACGGGTTACAACAGTCTATATAATCACTCTCAACAAAAAATAAAGAAATCTCAAATGATGAAGCCGATGGAAATAGATTTAAATAAGGAAACGCGGTAAATTCGGCACAGGCTGGCAGAACGACCTCTCGCGCTCGTGTCTGATCAAAAAGTGTCGTCTCTGAATCAAATGCGTTCAATGTCAAGCATGACAACTGACAGCTGTCAACAGGACCTGCCACGCCCTGTACCGACCTTACCCAAGCACTCTGCTTGACGTTTCTGACAACTATAACAGATGGCGCTGTTCTGACACTTATAAATTGATATAGCCTCATATTCTGACACGCTCGATGCGTTAGATCGAGATGGTAAAACAAACTCACACTAGGGCCACAGTGCTCTATAATTAAAGGAAACTATAAACTATGTAACTTTAATAGTAATGAATTACAAAGAAAAATGTCACTAAGTATGCAAATACTTATATTACAGGTACGTGAATTGTAAAAAAACAATAATTTGAGAAGCAACAAAGCCTAAAAATCGAAGAGGTAGCTCAGCGTCTATGATGAATAAGCCGCAAGCGCTCATCTTCTTGAACGATGCCTTCTGTACACGTTGGATGTTCTTCAAAACCCTTCTTGCTGAATCTGTAAAATAATAAGACCGTAATGAATCAAAAGTAGCAGTAGTAGCAGTAGATTTAATTAAGAGGGCTTGGTATAGCTTTATATAGGAAAACCAATGAGGAAATACTAACATATACTACAACTTTGAATGAAGACTATTTTTAGTACGAACGAAAATTACCAGATTACCGAATATCAAAGTGAGAACAGAAAGCACGCCATGGCGAATATTGTTCCACCCCAAACGTGAAAAGTGAAATGACCAAAGTTTATCAGTAAATTCACAAAGATCACACGTAACTAACGCTACACTCTCGATTCCCAGACGCAATAACAACAGCTCCTGCTAAATTTCTAAACAGATTGTAAAACATAACAATAACAACACGGGATGTTGTTACTCTCACTGATTTTTTGAAAATAATACGCTGGATTTTCAATCCGTTTATAATTTTTCGGATCATAATTATGTACTAGCCAAATAAATGTGAGTGTGCCGTCACTTTATTTCTTCGTCATAAGTCTTTTAGCTTTCGCATATACATATCAGAGGCCGAGGCAACGAGGACCGATAACAAAAAAAGAGTCTCTTTGGTATTTTGTTGAATTTTCACCATTCCAAACAGTCAAAGCGCCTGCTTTACTTTGTGAATAATTTCATCACCACTGCTCTCAAAACGGTGAAGAAAAACATAGTCAGAAAACCGGCATGTATTAGAACCAATAATTCGAAGACATATGATATCTACCAACCTACACTGGGCCTACGTGGTAGATTACAGCCCACTCCCTCTCGTAAGGTCGGTGTCCCAGCAGTAAGAATATTATTGGCTGAAAACTAAAAGCAGCGGATTTTACAATGGTTCATTGCGAACTACATCTATAGTGTGACGAACCCAAAATCTGAATCGGCAGGCAATATTACTGACCACACTCGCAGATGGCGAAGATTGCGGCCGATATAACTTTTCCAAAAGAAATATCGCGGTGCCTTAAAGAAGACATTCCCACTTTTCTTGACAGTCACTTCTCGCTAAAATCTGTTCATGGAAACAAAAACCGGGAACTGTGTCTAGAGTTGATTGAAGTTTTTCTACTGAAGATTTTAAGTTAATTTTATGTTATCAAGCTTTCGAGAAAGCTTTGCGGTAACGATGCCATTGACGATTTCGTAGACTGGCAAATTGTACTGGTTTTAGGAGTATCTACCGAATCTTTCTCCGGAACGTTTTCCTGATTTGGGCCTCTAGCCTTCGGACAAAAACTCAATTACAATGATTAGTGCCATTCTGGGCAGTAACTGGCAGTAAAATATTATTTTGATCAATTTTCAAATATTTTCGCCACAGTTCTTTCAAGAACGAACGTGACAAAATTATAATAATCAAAATGTGAGGGGCTTGTGGCTAAGTAACAATAGCTGCACGGGTCGATCGATCAGGTTATGCTACGCTTGCCGCGGTTGGTCCGTGGATGGGTGACCATCTTTGCATACCAAGACCCCTTCGTGCCTCGGAAAGTATGTTAAGCCCCGGTTGTCATTTGTGGATCTTTGACAGTCGTTACGGATCGTCAGAAGCCCGAAAGTCTGACAACCAGTCTTACCAAGGGGTATCGTCTTACCCAGTTACTGGGTTGTGGAGGTCAAATAGGCAGTCGCTCCATGTAATATACTGGTATTCAGCTGCATCCGGTTAGACTGGAAGCCGACCCCAACATAGTTGGGAAAAGGCTAGGCAAATGATGTCAGTCAAAATGTGACATTTAGGACAAAATGGGTGCACCGATATTAGCTACTAAGACAAAGAGACCCAATTAAACGTCAAAAAATTATGTCTCCTACCAAAAAATTATGTCGCGTCGCCTTGCTACCATTTAAGAAAAAAAACGTTTTAAGTTGCATGACTCAAGCGAAGTGATAGTAGGCCGTGCTCACCCCGCAGGAAATGGTAAAAGATCGGCGGCTTGCGTAGATTTGACGTTTTAGGGGTATGAGGAACAGGGTGTAAAGTTCACTCATACTTATGATGGTAAAGGAGGATCCTCCGACCAGACGGGTATTGTGTCTGGTCCGGGCAACTGCCCGACAGTTGATGTCGGGATTTTGCATACGTTCGAGTGTCGTGATAAACTCTGATTGCGTGATGTAGAATTGCTTAGATAGTTCGCCTGTTGCATTGTAGATGGCGGCACTTTTCTTTTCGAGTTTCTTAGATTTTGTTGCGAAGCATTTTTATTTGTAGTGCCGCTACAACGTAAAATAAGTTCTGATCCTCAGTCTAATTTGAATAAACAGTTTTCGATTTTGTGTGCGACTTGCATAACCAAACACATGACATGTCACAATAACGGCGGTAAGGCCTGTGTTGAAAAAGATTCAAGAAAGACCGTATGGCGCCCATATCCTTTTGGTTGTCAGAATGCTTTTTTGTCAAGGGTGGCAACTGCCTCGATGACATGGCGCAGCACCTATTTCTGTAGTGCTTAGCCTAGGTATAGTATCTCCATGAGTCAATCAATCAATCAAAATATTTTTATTTCATATAAACCTGCATGGGCACTTGTGAAACGTCAGAAGCTAGGTGCACGGTTCCAAAATGTTGTTTCCTATGGAGAAGAGCCGGCGAGAGACTCCACGGTTACTCTTTTAAAAATGATTGGCTTTAACAATGTTTTCAGAGATAAAATGTATGGGAGGACAGTGCAGGCCTGTCAATAATTACCAGGTACTTAGACGAATACAGAATAGAAAATCGTCTACAAATCTACAGTCTGTAAGGCCTACAACGTTCTCCCATTCACAATATGTAAAATAATCAACATAAGTAAAATGAACCTAATTAAACATAGTGACATGATTAACATGACAATCACTAAAAAATAGTTGATATTAAAATTGATGTATAGTGTCAAATAATGACGAGAATATGTCAGCATTGTAAAAATAAAAGAATAAAAAAGAACATTGAGAGCAGTTAATAGACTTTCACATAGTTATGCTGTTAATGAGGTACCATGGAAGCCACATGTGCAGAAGGAATTAATGCCAAACTTCCCGGTCTTCAACGTAGTCTTTTATCTTATAATATGCTTTTTTGATAAGGACACGTTTGATGTGCGTTTTAAACTTTCCATCGCTAAGTTCTGTAACTGACTTTGGCAACTTGTTATAGAAGCGGATACTGTTTATTAGAAATGACTTGCTAGTTTTAGTCAATCTAAATTTTGGAATCACAATTTCATCTTTACTACGTGTATTCAGATTATGGAAATCGCATCGTTTTTTGAAAAGACCTAAGTTTTTGCGAACATACAAATATAGGATATAAAGAGACGGCAGAGTTAGAATATCAATTTCGTTAAAAAATTTTCTAAGAGACTCGCGAGGCTCCATTTTATAGATTGCGCGGATTGCCCTCTTTTGTAAAATGAAAATTGAATCTACGTCAGCTGCCGATTCCCACAACAGAACGCCATAAGACATAATACTGTGAAAATAAGCAAAGTAAACTAACCTAGCTGTGGCTACATCCGTCAACTGCCTTATCTTTTTACTGCGTAAGCAGCTGAGCTTAATCTACTTGAAAGAGCTCTAATGTGAGCACCCCATTGCAATTTTGAATCTAAAGTAATTCCCAAAAATATAGTTTCTGAAATAGCATCTAGTTTCTTGCCATAAGTTTTAAGTTTAGACCTACTTGGGGTACATTTGGTAACGAGAACTTAAGACATTTAGTTTTGTTCGCGTTGAGTAAAAGATTATTAGCGGCAAACCTTTTTGAAACAACAACTAGACTATCATTGACAGGTAGGACATCTGTATCTTTTCTATCTATTCTAAAAATAAGAGAAGTGTCATCAGCGAATAAAATTATATCCGAGAAGTTAGCCATCAGGTAAGGAAGGTCATTAATATAAACTAGAAATAAAAAAGGACCAAGAATTGAACCCTGAGGCACGCCCGTCTTAACTAGAGACCCCGAGGACGTCGCCCCATTAACGTTTACTTTTTGCTGCCTGTTTGATAAATAGGAAAGTACAAGATCAGCAGCCTGTCCACGAATTCCATAGTGGTGTAATTTACAGATCAGTGTATTGTGGTCAACGCAGTCAAACGCTTTTGAGAGGTTACAGAAAATGCCAATCGCGTCCTGAGAATTCTCCTAGGATTCCAAAATGTGACTGATGAGTTTTACTCCTGCGTCAGTCGTCGACCTACCTTTCGTGAAACCAAACTGTCGACTATGTAAAATCCCATTTGAGTTAAAATGTGATAACATCTGGTCTAGCATGATTTTTTCATAAATTTTGCTCAATGCTGGAAGCACAGATATATGTCTATAATTAGAGGGATCACTCTTACTACCCGATTTGAAAATTGGTCCTACTTTACTATGTTTCATTAAGCCAGGAAACGTACCGCTGTCCAAACATTGATTAAATATGCCTGTTGGGACAGGGGCAATTGTATCAATGATATTTTCTTCTAATGTTAACGATAAGTTTTCAGTGTTTTTTACATTAAGACTTTTAAATGCTGTTTTAATTGTGGCAATAGAAACGGGTTTGAATTCAAAACTTGGAATGTCCTTGCTGAAGTTTTCTTTAAGAAGAGATTCAGCTAATACAGATGATGAGGGGAGAGATTTTGTAACTTCCATTAGGATGTTGATAAAGAAATTTTATAGAGTCTCAGCAACTTGTAACTTAACTGAAATGATTTCATTATCAATTTTTAGAGCTAACTCATTCTTATCTCGCTGTTTTGTGTTTCCAGTTTCTTTGTTAATTACCTGCCACACAGCTTTTATTTTATTTTTAGAGATACTGATTTTATTACTTATTAATTTAGATTTAGCGTGAGCGCAGACTCTTTTGAAAATCTTAGAATAGTTTCTTACATAATTATGAAGGGCCTGATCAGAAGTCAATGATTTTTCGTGATACAAATTATATAAGATATCTCTGCTTTTTCTAATGCCAGTAGTGGCCCATCGCTAAATTTTGGTATAGTAGTTATCGTAACTTTTTTTACAGGACATGTTTTATTTAATTCTTTGCATACCGTTGAAAAAAATGTGCTACGGTTTATATTGGGGTCTTGTGAATCAAAACTCGCTGTTGATAGATTGCCAAGAACATTATTAGTAAAAGATTTCAGTTTATTTTTAGTCAGAGGTCTCAATTCAATGGTATTATCTAGATGTAACTTTTTATCTAAGTCAAACGATACAAGCTGACCAGTATGGTCTGACCTGACGCCACTAATTAAGGATGAGTCCTTTATTTTGCAATTGGTAAATACATTGTCTATGCATGAAGCTGTGGTTGCTGTTATTCTAGTCGCTTCATTAAATATACATTTTAAATTGAATGATTTAAACAAAGCGTTATGCTTACTTTTTTCTCTGTCAGGGGTGCGGGTTCGTTTGAAAGAGATACCACAGCCCCTGGCATACGGGCTACTGAAGGAACACGGGTGGGTTTTAGTCAGTAAAAGTCTGACACGCCCTCCTGCTCCACCCAGAGCGGGAGAAGTTATTTGATGATTTCCCACCCAAAAAAAAAAAAAAAAATGCTTACTTTTTTCTGATGAATTAACTAATAAATCAATATTTAGGTCACCACACACAAAAACTAATTTATGATCTTTGAGTAGATGCTGTATCATTAACATGGTACTCACCGGAACAATTTCTTGACTTCATAAGCATTACACAAGTAGTCTGGACATCTCTAATTGCTGCATAAAATTTCTCGCATTCCACGCAAAATAATACAAGTATGATGATATTCTTGAGGGTCCAGATTTGAGCTGCTATTACCAGAACGATAAACTGAAAAAACAAGCCATATTCGTCATTATTGTCACCCACAGACCTACACTTGACCACTGGTTGGACGTAGGTTCTGGGCATGTCAATCTTATAATAATAATAATGATGACACGGCAACATCGACTATTATACTATTCGATGTTGCCAGTCCGCATGACGGGAACCTTGTGAAAGCTGAGAAAGAGAAGCAAATTAAGTATCTCGACTTAGCACACGAGGTTGTTGACATGAGGAATGTTAACTCAGCCGTCATTGTGCCGATTGTCGTATCAGCCAATCGACTGTTGGCCAAAAGCCTCGAACACCATCTCTCGAGGCACTCGATGGGCGGTTGGACCAAAAACCTGGTTCACAAGGCAGTACTCCTCAATACGGCTCGCATGGTGAGATGGTTCCTGTATGTGGAGCCCTAACTACCGGTAGGTTGGACTCTGCTCCCAATACCGGCGGATCACTATTTCATATATTTTTTAATGCTTTTTTAAGCTCATTTTAGCAAAATATTTAAAAATGTATTAAAATGAGTAGCTAAATGAATAAACTAAACAATAACATAAAATTTATTTTCAAGTATCCAGGACTCATAATGTTATTAAAAAAAATCTTACAAGCTATGTTAGTAATATTTACAAAAAAACTATGATAATCTAAACAATTATATTAGCAGGCACATGTAGCTGCTTAAAAAGTGTAAAATAGGGCAATCCAGCTTGTTCTAGCACTATTGGAGCTGGCACAGACTCTGTGCAACAGAGATGCTGCACGCTTGCGTCTGACGCAGCGAAGCCGTCAATTTGCGCGTCCACGAACATACCCGAAGCACTACAAAAGGGTGGCAGTAGTAAAAACTATATGTTAGCGCATTTCCACTTTTGATCTAATCAAAGTTGTTGCAACTCGTTACCAAACAATTCGTTGAGGTGGGAATTAAAGTCGCCTAAAATAAAGCAGGCTTCTACTTTTTGTTCCTCAATAATGGCACTAATCCGGCTCAAACACTCGGTAAACTCACTTAAGTTCTCGGCACAGTTCGTAGGCATATGCACACACTAAACACAAGGATTAATCTTTGAGACAAGACTATCTTAAGTGCTGATAACCGCACACTGTTACAATTTACTACAGACACCGTTTGAAAAACACATTTTCTCCAAAGTAAGGCGACCCCGCCAAACGGTCTAACAGAAGACCAGTGGAGGTGTCCATCGCTGATGTCCCAGTATGTCCAAAGGCGGGATCAATTGTTCCCAACAAAGGGATGTCATAGGGCATGAGCCAGATTTCTTGCAGGCTCACAATGTCTGCTGAATGCTTGAACACCTTCAATACTTTTCTTGAGAGATTTACAGTTAAATGTGACTAATGTTGTATTCATTAACAGATACCTTTATTCTCCAATACATTTCGCTTTGCAAAATAAACAAAGCGTCTAAATGTTATTCAACCAGGCCCTAGTTTAGAATACATAAATATGATTAATTTACTCCGTGGTATAAGTATTTTGTAGGTATCGTACTCTTTTTCCTTCTTCACGATAATCCTTTCCAAAGAAATTTGAACCTGAGTCTTTCGATATAATGTAACTCGAAATATCATCCTCAGAAGTCATTTTAGACACTTTATTTATAAATAGAGGAATTTTGATATCAGCTGCTCTGAAGTTTCCGTCCGATTCCACTCCAGCCTCGCCTTTTTCACTGTGAAATCTATTCCTAAAGTTCCGTCTTTGAACGAATTGAGTTGCTGCTCTGGTTACGTATTATGCGTATGCATACGCATGGTTAAACTACGGCGTAATATTATGGGGAAATAGTACAGACGCATCAACACTATTCATACTACAAAAACGACTGATAAGAATACTAGTTAACATAGATAACACAGACAGCTGCAAACCCCATTTCCAAGAACATAAACTTCTAACCCTACCTTGCATATATATCTTAGAAATGTGCAAATTTGTTAGAAATAATCAAAAACTCTTTACTACACGCGAAAACATACAGACTCGCTATACACTACGACACAAAAATAGACTAAACCAACCAGGTTCTAAGCTAAAAATACACTCCAAAAGCACTTTAGTAATGTCAGTTAAAATACATAATAAACTACCTGATGAAATTAAAAATGAACAAAAATTTAATATCTTTATAAATAAATTAAAACAATTTCTAATCTGTAAATGTTAATAAAATGTGCATGAATATTTAAATGATAAATTTAATAAATAAACAACCAGCAAAAAAAAACGCAATAATAATTTATTTAATTATCAATGAAAATAATAATATATGTATAATTTAAATAAATATTAATGTATAAATCCAATAAATGAGTAGTAAAAATTATATGTACACAATTAGTTATCAGCCTACCTACCTACACAAAACGAAAGAGTAGATTATTAAAATTGTTAACAAATATCTATAATAGCCCTCTTCCAAATTTTTATGTTGTTATGCCCGACAGGGCCCACAATGCTCCAAAACTAATGTATGTCTTTATGTACCTACCACCTAAGTTCACATTGTGGAATGCAATAAACGTATTGAGTATTGAAAAATGGTAAACAGGATGAGAATTCTCATCCTGTTTACCATTTTTCCAAACTCCGCCACCACTTAGCAAATCATCAAAAAATCTTTTTACTGGACCTATGTTTAGTACTTGCTTATCAATCGCCAAGATGGGCATGCATTCCTAAGTTGTTTTTTCTGTCTAGCGTATTATAATATCTTCAATCAGTTGATCACGCCTCAAAGTTGTTATAGACGGAAATGCATTTTTTGGTAGAGTAAATCGCAAGTGTGACTCATCACGACCCGTTAACTGGTCGGGTGAAATACCCTCAGAAACATTTGTGTTCTCAACGGAGTTTTCTATTTCTGCATTCTTAAACATTTCCATCTCATTCTGTACGATATTGAAGTCTTCAGTTTTTGCATAGGTTTGCTTAATTGTAGTAACCTCCTGTTGTAACAACACAATCTCTTTCAAAAGTCTCGTAACGTCGACATGATCGAACGTTACAGGCGATAGATTTGTCAGATTACTAGCAACGAAAATCCTGATTTATTAGGTTCATGACACTTAGAATGTATTCAATATCACGATGTGATTTACCATCTTCCTTCTTTTTTACCTTTCTCTTGTTTTTTTTGACAGAATCAAACAAAAGATCCTTTGCCGTCACAATATCCTCCTCTGTAAAAGCACTGGTATAAATCCAAATTAAGCTCACATTATCCATTAAATCCATTTTATTTTGTATGAATGCTAGCAATTCGTTTATAACAATATTGCACGTATTACATTTAACGACATCAGATGCCATTCTTACACTCTTTTTAAACACACTCGCAACGTAAAAGCGCGTGCGTACGGTAGCGCGTCTGACCGGTACTCAACTAGTTGTCATATGCATCTGAATATTATTTTTGCCTTATTCTCACTATTTACAGTGCCTTAGTGTAAGTTGACATTTTGTCCACTTCTTGTAGGGCCATACTATGATTTTAAATACAAATGTTTGAACTACACTATAACCTTTTTATTGACAACTAGCTTTTGCCAGCGGCTTCGCCCGCGTTGAACTTTCATCCCCTATTTAACTCCTTTAGGGGTTGAATTTCGAAAAATCCTTCCTTACTCCTAGTCTACATTATAAAGGGAATCTGTGTGCAAAATTTCAGCTTTTTAGGTCCAAGGGTTTGGGCTGGGCGTTGATGAGTCAGTCAGTCAGTCAGTCAGGACTTCTCTTTTTATTTATATAGATTTCAACTACCCATGACAAGGCATTACTTTACTAATTTCTGATTTTTTCTTTTATCATGCTTGTAACTGTCAAATAGTTGCGTAATGCGTTTATAGAGTATACATATCTTTAAAATTATTATGAGCATCAGGGCAGTAATATGTACCTAATCCCCCTTATTACAGAACAAGGTTTTTCTTTAGGTATGGTTTAAACCACCGAGCCTGTTTTTGAAATAAGAACCTAACTGAAATCGAAATACAGCTCCTTTTACAAAACTGACAAGTTAGTCCAGTGCTAAATTGTCAGTTTTGGAAAAGGAGCTGTAATTCTATTTCAGTTCTAAGTTCTTATTTCAAAAACAGGCTCGGTGGTTTAAACCATACCTAAAGAAAAACCTTGTTTTGTAATAAGGGGGAATAAGTTTACACTTACTTACTAAACAGCCAGTCTTTGATTTTTCTTCAGCAGGCTATGTTTCAGATTAATGGATATTATTGCAGAACGATTCTAGTTTGCACTAACCGGTTTTATATTTTATAGGTTTATAGCGGATTTTAATCATGCGGCGAGCATATGATTAAATTCAATGAATTTCTAGGAATCCTATGAAATGGTGGCCAGGCGACCTATCATGGTTAAACAAATGATTGAACGAGACGGAGAAGCTTAATTCGTTCGTTCGTTCATATGAACAGACATAACAGCAAACGTATGATCCCCAAAATTCACTCTCTGATTCAGTGCAAAATTTGCGCAAACAACTTAAATTACAGCCGCCGAAAGGCAGTTAAAGTTTTTAATTTCCATATATATAACTTTTTGTGTGCGCGATCTGTTTCCTTCGCTAAATCCAGTCATCTCACCTGTGCTTGCGGGAGGCCCCTCTAAATATGTGGCGTAGAATGCTTCAGATGTTCTGTACGGGGTTTTATTCAAGCATTATCTGAGTACCCGCAGTGTCAAGATGAATGATAACTAAAGCCAAGAGATCGATATGGTATACGAAGTCCAACAGGGATGCGTGCTAGGCCCAACGCAATATTTAATCTACGTCAATGATCTGTAACCTTTCAGAAATAAGGTTCTTTTAAAGCGGCTTGCGGTACGAGTAAACTTGTAGAAATTGAGCGACAGACGAGGGATAATTTTCTTGGGGCCAATAGTGGGGTAAAATCGAGTATCCAAGATGGCAGCTGCGAAAATTTTCAACGTTTTTTATCATGGGTGTCGTTTTCATGATTTTAGAAGGTACTGAAGCCGATAGTGAGGTAATAATGAACACCTAAGATGGCGGCTGTGATATATTTCATCATGGGTGTCGGTTTCATGGTGTTATATAGAAATAAGGTTGGGAGTTAAACAAAAATCGTAATTTACTTCGTTACTGACCAGACCTTGACCGGTTATCAAACAGTAGAAGTAGACAGTAGTAGAGTTTTGCCAGCGGCTTCGCCTGCGTGGATCTTCCATCCCCTGTTTAACTCCCTTAGGGGTTGACTTTCGAAAAATCCTTTCTTATTCCTTGTCTACATTATAAAGCTGTGCAAAATTTCAGCTTTCTAGGTCCAAGGGTTTGGGCTGGTCGTTGATGAGTCAGTCAGTCAGTCAGTCAGGACTTCTCTTTTTATTTATGTAAATGAATATTATTTGTTCGGTGTATTGTTCCATGGTATTTTATTTAAACGAAAATGTATAAACTACAAAAGTTAGTGACAAAAACAAATCGCTGCAAAACCGACTCCACGTTGTTTTGTCTGCCCTACCCCTAGAGTATAATTTAAATCCGCGTAGGCGTGGAGGGGCGAGGCTGCATGCGAGGTTTTTTTATGTGTGCGAGAAGTTTAAATAAATAAATAATACCATCTGCGAGGATAAGCAGGGACCGCCGGAACCCCGCAGCGTCAGAGTCGTGACAAAAACTATGCCTGCTGCATGTTGCATGCTCGCTTGCATGCTGCACCCGCATTATTTTTGTGAACGCAGTGTTGTAATTTTATGAGAGTATGTATGCATTTTATAAATGGTATGAATGGAAACGTTTAGAAACTGTTACTTGATAATATGGTATTCTTGGTAATAAGTTTTATATTCAATAAACAATTTAAGGATTAAGAATATTTGATTTGTTAATCTATGATATGATTATTCTAACATTAAACTTTATATGAAAAAAAAAAACAATTATTTAAAAATCTTCAAAGTAAGTATTCTGCGAATTGATTATTCTATGAAACGAATATTTGAGAAAAGGCCGTCATCTACCCCGGTCACCTCGGAGAGTGGAACCGGCGAGAGATGTCGTTCGGTATCCCACAGGGATCGATCCTGGGGCCGCATCTGTAGGACATCGGATACGACTGGGTGCTGCGCGCCGACCTCCCTAGCGGCGTCAGTGTAGTTTGTTACGCTGACGACACGCCGGTCCTGGCGCATGGGAGGTCGTACCAGGCGGCGGCCGACTTAGGGACACACGGGGTTACGACAATCGTCGATAGGATCCGGCAACTGGGACTCGAGGTGGCCTAGCACAAGTCCGAGGCCATGTGGTTTCATGGTCCTCGGAATGCGCCACCGACGGGTTCCCAGATAACGGTGGGAGGGGTTCACATCGGCGTCGAGTCGACGACGAAGTACCTAGGACTCGTCCTCGACAGCTGGTGGAACTTCGCGGAGCATTTCCGCCGTTTGGCTCCCAGACTGGAGCGGGCTGGGGCTGCCTTGAAGCGGCTCCTGCCCAATCTAGGGGGGCCAAACGCCTCCTGCCGGAGGCTCTACACGGGGAACGTGCGGTCCATGGCCGTATACGGGGCGCCGGTTTGGGCGTCTACATTGAGGCGCCAACCAGCTTGCCGGTTGAGGGCGTCCCATAGGGTCATGGCCATCCGGATGATCCGAGGATATCGCACGATCTTTATCATCACGATTCGACACGATACGATCACGATTACCGCCATGGGATCTGGAGGCAAAGGTCCTCGCGCAAATGTGGGAGTGGCGCGAGGAGGCCAAACGCCGGGGCGTAACTCCGCTGCCGCGGGAAATCACGGCACAGCGGACAGAGCTCCGGCGGGATCTCATGGTGACATAGAGAGTGCGAGTCGCAACCCAGTTGGGCACGCTACGATTGCGGCCGTAAGTCCCCTCTTTGAGGAGTGGTTTGAGAGGCGGCATGGCGTCCTCACCTTCCGCCTGACGCAGGTCCTCACCGGAAACGGTTGTTTCGGGAGGTTCCTGTTTCGGATAGGGCGGGAGGAAACGCCCGGGTGTTTCCACTGCGAAGATCGCCCTGAGGACACGGTGGAGCACACGGTGGCGGTCTACCCGGCTTGGGCGGAGCACCGCCGTGTCCTCGTGGAGGCGATCGGCGGCGGCGATCTCTCGCATCCGGCCCTGGTCCAGGCCATGGTACGGAGCGAGAATGCATGGGTAGCCGTCACCTCCTTCAGCGAAGCAGTGATGCTCGAAGAGGGAGGCGGCGCACGTGAGGGAGAAGCAGACTATGCGCCCTCGCGACCCTAGCCGCCGCAGGATACGGAGACGCCCCGGGCGTCGGGAATCCTAGGCCGATTTCCGTCCACCGTAGGCATGAGCTTGCGGACGGCGAGTAATGGGTAGCTCACTGTCCGGTAAGGACCAAGCCCAAGTCGACGGCGCGTTGTGTTCCACGCGCGCCTCAAAGAGATGTCAGCACAAAATGATGGGGCCCGCAAGCGCCGATGCTTGCCAGGGGTGCGGGTTTGTTCGAAAGAGATACCACAGCCCCTGGCATACGGGCTACTGAGGGAACACGGGTGGGTTTTAGTCAGTAAAAGTCTGACACGCCCTCCCGCTCCACCCAGAGCGGGAGAAGTTATTTTTGATGATTTCCCACCCAAAAAAAAAAAACCCCTATACTTTTTATGGACCAGGGACAAATTGTCACATATTCCGAAGACACGGTTTTATTATTTCAAGCAAAAAATCGGTGGATATAAATAACAATACAAAGCAAGGAATGCGCTCAGCGGCAACATGGCTCAATAGTAATTTGCCTTATATGCCCGAAAAACCATGTGGAGTGGCCAAAATGTCAACTTACTTTCGTTGGGCACTGTACTCGTACCTGGGGTCGAAAGACTTAAGTCACAATTGGGCTGAATTTAGATCCGTTGTAAAAATGTTGGAGGGTAAATGTACCTATGAATAAGAACAACATTTAGTGTACGCTGTTGATTAATAAATTATTCGTTCACTTACTCCAGTGTCGCCTGCTGCTATAAAATTCTTTAACGTTAATATTAAAATCAAATTCCGCAAATACATGTAGGCTGCGTATACTGTATAAAACACAATCTGGAAGTAAATGAAATTAAATCAATTCAATTTTAATTAAAAATCTACAAATTATAAAATGATTTAGCCAAAAAGATGAAGCAAAATATGTAAGGAGTACTCTAAAATAAAATGAACTTATTATAAACTTAACATTTGTCGAATCGTCGTCTCTATATTCATGTATGTCTCGTGTATATTCAGATATACATAAAACATTTTATTCCAGAAATCTTCTCTTTCTAATTCATCGTTGTTTCCGGAGATTAGATTTCTTTCAATCCACCCTCGAAGAATTTCCTTGATTAGTTTCAATAGAAACATAGTATAAACAAAGTTTAAATCAAACATGAAGCCAAAAAAAATCAGTATGGTACCAAAAAGATTTAAAGTCTTGAAAATAAATAAAGAACCAATGAAGATACAAATAAATAGCATGTTTAAGATAATAACACTAGTCCAGTTGTAGACAATTAAACCTCTTAGTTCGTTGCTCTTTATCTGTAAGACTCTAATCACGTGTTGGATTTTTAATAAAAGCAAGATATTGGAGTGAGTTTCCATTATGTTTGAGAAGCTGTTCAAGACTACTCCTATGATAAAGATCACAAAATCGAAAATACTGCTCAAACAATGAAATAAACTGAAAAAGTCCCATTTTCTACTGAAGACTGTGATCACTTCTACCAAACTATGTAAACAGATACACTGAAACATAAACAAGCAAAACACTGTCATGAAATTATAAAGAAAAGTATTAGGAATGATAATGTTGTCGCGAATAAAATACTTTGCACTGATGGAAATGATTTGAATCAGATTCAACGGCTTTAACACTGATTTTAAATCATTATCAATTACATTATTAAGTAATATTTCATAAGGTGAGAGTGTTGGTACATTTTCGATTTTAGCAGCATTTTTGTTTGATTTGAAATAACGTTTGAATTTCGAAAACATGTCCGTAATCCCTGATGTACGAACAAAACTATCGATAACCTGAAAAATTTATGTTTTTGTTCATAGTTATTAATAACTCATTAAGGTAATGCGTTTTAAGTCCACCAATGGACGTGTGGATAGTATTAATGTCAATTTCATCATCAATGTATGACTCATAATCTACCGTACATGTTATTATTCCGATACTTACGTACGCACCATGTTCCGCTTTATGCCGTGTTTGCTTTTCTTAATAAGGGAGATGTTACGTATGTTTCTGAATTTATGAGTACCTGTGTTCTCTATAGTCTTCCTGTTTCCTGTTGTCAATGGTACACCAGCATGTCGATTCTGCAACCATCTCACCGCGTGAAGTGAGCGTGGAGTGACCTCAGTCAGTGTCATCCCACTGATGCTAGGGATTGACTAAGCATTAGGTAAAATTACAACGACAGCTCACTCCACGCTCACTTGACGTGGTGAGATGGTTACTAAATAGCAATGCAGGTCCGTCATGGCTGAGACACGGTCTCTACAATAGTCCAGTCGTCTTGTTTATAATATATAGAAACCCGCCAAGTGCATCTTAACAGGGCTTTTTTTTTTTTTTTTTGGGTGGGAAATCATCAAATAACTTCTCCCGCTCTGGGTGGAGCAGGAGGGCGTGTCAGACTTTTACTGACTAAAACCCACCCGTGTTCCTTCAGTAGCCCTTATGCCAGGGGCTGTGGTGTCTCTTTCGAACAAACCCGCACCCCTGGCAGGCATCGACCCTTGCGGGTCCCATCACTTTTTGTGCTGACATCTCTTTGAGGCGCGCGTGGAACACAACGCGCCGTCGACTTAGGCTTGGTCCTTACCGGACAGCGAGCTACCCATTACTCGCCGTCCGCAAGCCCATGCCTACGGTGGCCGGAAATCGGCCTGGAATTCCCGACGCCCAGGGCGTCTCCGTATCCTGCGGCGGCTGGGGTCGCGAGGGCGCATATGCTGCCTCTCCCTCACGTGCGCCGCCTCCCTCTTCGCGAGCATCACTGCTTCGCTGAAGGAGGTGACGGCTCCCCATGCCCTCTCGCTCCGTACCATGGCCTGGACCAGGGCCGGACGCGAGAGATCGCCGCCGCCGATCGCCTCCACGAGGACACGGCGGTGCTCCGCCCAAGCAGGGCAGACCGCCACCGTGTGCTCCACCGTGTCCCCAGGGCGATCTTCGCAGTATCTTACCAGGGCTTGGAATCTTCTCAGAGCATGCCGTAAGATTAATAGCCTTGTGTACTTGACAACTCTGTATCGGAGGGCACGGCAGTGCCCCCACCAAGTCAAGCGCGAAGCAAACACTGCCGTACTATACTTTACTGGAACCATTTCGCCGCATTTTCAGGCCCTTGAGAACTTCTGGATAAGACCAGAACGCAGAAATTTTTGTCATCCAGTGAACTATAATCACATACTTAAAATCCAAAATTTCAAGTCTGTAGGTCATTTAGTTCCGAAGTTAAACGAAAGCAAAGTTTCGCATTTATGACACTCACTCACTCGTGATTATCAGAATACAACTAGTACTTCCCATAAACTCAGAGAGCTGAATTTTGGTACAGAGTTAGGGTTTATGGCCACATAAAGGGAAAACTATAAAACTGGGATAATCTGGAGTACCTGGTGAACCTGATTAGAAAACACAAGAGCCCAACCAAACTATTAGAGATCGACATACTGCCTTCACAAAAAATATTCAACTTGGTGGGCCGCTTCATTTGATGTCAAAAATCGAAGGTCTGAAGTATCTGATGAAGAACCCTCAGCTGGTCTCAGCTGTATTAGAGATATGGTAATGCCCCCATGCCTACCAATAGTAGAAGGGGGCATTACCCCCTTCTACTATTGGTACATAAAAAGAAACAAGAATCAGAACCGGAAAAAAAGAAAAGCAAGATTTGTAATAATAAAAAAACTATTCCTAAAAAGAAAAAAACTGTGTCAAATAAGAAAATCTAATAAAATAAATCAATATAATAATAAAGAAACAATAATAAAGAAATCGCAGTAAGGAACCTTAGACTTGGCACGACTTTGTCTAGATTTCATTACTTTTTAGAGATAAACAAGCAGCTCCATCGAGACTTGGCTAGTTTTTACAGAATATTTTTGGTGGGATTTTTGTTTCACCTGCCATCCTTCAATATTTATATTTTTACTCCCTTTATTTTTCTTGGTGGTTGCGCCAAGAGATACGTTCTAGTTTCCGTCGAAGTTAATTAAAACAATAACATGAACAATGACCATAGATTAGACCTACTGCTGTCTCATCATATATTAAATTTAAAAGGGTGACAAGTTACATGATCTCTTATTCCCCAAAATGTACGTGAGTTAATTTTCCTGATAGGGGCAGCACTTCAATCTTATTGTCATCAGGCTTTCAAAATTAACCAACCTCAAACTTGCTTTTTCAGCGGATTATACATTAAACGAATGGTATTTAAATTAAAAATGATTCTGTTGCTATCAGTAAACAAAGTTAAGAGGCCGTATCTAATGAAAGCTAGGGGCATTCATTAGATAGTGTTTTTTTTTTATATTAAGTACACTGTCTGTTCCATGTCATTCAAATTGTTACTTGTAATAATATTTATTTAATGTTAGTCTAAATTAAACTGAAACGATCTTGTAATTTATATAAGTGCCTACATTAATGTTTGCCATTACAGATCGGTGGGAAGCATAAAAAATATTTAGACGTGATAAATTACCGATGTTTAATTTAACGAATTACCCGTACCGCACTAAAGCTTTGGTTATACCTTCTTGCATTCATTGCTCTTAAAAGGCAAACAAATAAAAAAAAAATTTTTCTTTCAGATATCTACAAACTATCTTTACAGCTTCTATGCAATGAACAATGGATTGTGGTATATAATTTGAAAAACAATTTTGTTAGCTTTCAACCTCTTTCAATTTGTATCCAAAGATTATTCACCTTATGTCATGGAAAGTAACACGCAAACCCTTTTTTTATTTAAAAAAAAAACACCCTATTGTTTGGTTGTCCTGAAACCCTATAAAAAGGGGGCGTTTATGAATATTGATCATCCGTGCAATATTTCTCATCACTGGAAATAGGTACTGAAGTTAAAAGAAAATGGAAACCACACCTATAGAAGCCGCTCAAGCAGTCATCCTAATCTACCGAGGATTGTCTCAGCGTACTATCGCTTGACAGCTTCATTTAAGACAGTCTTGTGTCTCGAAAGTATACAAGAGGTTCAGGGAGACTGGAAACTTAGTCCGGAGACCAAGATCTGGACGACAGCAATGCACTTCGGTGAGAGATGACCGATTTATTGTCACCTCTTCCCTCCGAAATCGACAACTTACCGGCGTGGACGTCCAGCAGCAGCTCTAAGAAGTTTGAGGGAGGGCTGTCAGCAAGTGGACAGTGAGGCAAAGACTCTAAGAAGCGAACTTGACCCCAAAAAGGCCTGCCACGGGACCTAAATTGTCTCCAGCACACCGACAAGCCAGGCTTCAGTTTGCTCGCGATCACTTAGATCGGGATATCGAGCAATGGAGGTGAGTCCTGTTCTCGGACGAATCCAGAATGTACCTTAATGGTAGTGACCATCGACATAGAGTCTATAGGAGACCAGGGGAGCGATTCGCACAATGCTGTTTTGCGGAAACAGTGGAATACAGGGGTGGGCCCTGCATGATGTGAGCAGTGATATTCGTACCTGGTGGAGTTCGGGGAGGGGGCCTAACCGCAGAAAGATACATCAACGACATTCTGCTAGGCAATGTGCTCCCCTACGCTGGGTTTATTGGCGAAGATTTCCTGCTAAAGCACGATAGTGCCAGCTGCCACACCGCTGCAGTGAATAGACAGTACCTTGTAGAAGTCGGGATTCCCACACTAGACTGTCCAGCCCTCAGCCCTGACTTAAATCTGATTGAATATAAATGGGACGATCTGAAAAAGCGGGTACGAGGAAGATGTCCAGCTCCGGTGTTAATAGAAGACCTGAAAACTGCTTTAGTCGAAGAGTGTGGCCAGTGGTTTTTAAATTACATTGCATATATTTTTTACATAATTCTAAATAATAATTAAAAACTATTATGTTTGTGGTCAAGTTTGATACTTGTTTTAAATAATGACTTATATTTTACAGAAAAGCAAACTGTAATGGAATCACAGCGTAATTAGTAAATAGTCCCATTAAAGAAATTGGTAACGCAGCATCGTTATAGAACATGCCACAAGCAGACATTTTGGTGAACATTCGGTTTTCCTTTAAAATACTATTGCAAAGTTTTTATTCCATCTCTGCAACAATATTATTACAATGTTAACTAATATTAAAATATCTGAATATTATAGAGAGTAACAGTCTTGGAATTATAAAGGATTGCTGCCATGAGATCTGGAGGCAAAGGTCCTCGCGCAAATGTGAGAGCGGCGCGAGGAGGTCAAACGCCGGGGCGTAACTCCGCTGCCGGACAGAGCTCTGGTGGGATCTCATGGCGACATGGAGAGTGCGATTGTCGCAACCCAGTGCTGGGCACGCCACGATTGCGGCGGTAAGTCCCCTCTGAGGAGTGGCTTGAGAGGTGGCATGGCGTCCTCACCTTCCGCCTGACGCAGGTCCTCACCGGACACGGTTGTTTCGGGAGGTTCCTGTTTTGGATAAGGCGGGAGGAAACGCCCGGGTGTTTCCACTGCGACGATCGCCCTGAGGACACGGTGGCGCAAACGGTGGCGGACTTCCCGGCTTGGACGGAGCACTGCCGTGTCCTCGTGGAGGCGATCGGCGGTGGCGATCTCTAGCGTCCGGCCTTGGTCCAGGCCATGGTACGGAGCGAGAGTGGATGGGTAGCCGTTGTGTTCCACGCGCGCCTCAAGGAGATGTCAGCACAAAGTGATGGGGCCCGCAAACGATGCCTGCCAGGGGTGCGGGTTTGTTCGACAGAGATACCGCAGCCCTTGGCATACAGGCTACTGAGGGAACACGGGTGGGTTTTAGTCAGTAAAAGTCTGACACGCCCTCCTGCTCCACCCAGAGCAGGAGAAGTTATTTGATGATTTGCCACCCAAAAAATAAATAAATATGTAAATGGCCTGAATAGATCTTCATGGGCCCACGTTCAAAATATAAACCAATTAATCCATTGGAGATGCACCACTGAATAGACTAAAAGACCACGTTTTGTTATAAACTTAAAATCCTAATGCTTGGCTTCAGATTTGCATTCTCTAGTGTCATAACTTACTTTTATACCATGGACTTGATTAATACTGTATTTATCTCGGCTCATGTTGCCCCATAAATATGTATGTAAAACGCGACTATGTTGCTTTAATCAAAATAAATTGAAATAACGGCAGATGGATTAGTCTTTCATGCTTACTTGTGTAGTTTATATTCTTTATACGCTCTATGCATGCTATCTCAGCTTTCTCAACTGTTATGTAAAACTTCTGGCAGTATATTATACAATGCATAATTACGTGAACTATGTCTTTTATTATCCCAAATATTGAAAGAATGCTCATTGCTATCTGTCCGACTGGCCTCTGTAAAAGAAATATTTTCTCGTTGAAAAAGAAACCTTTCAAAGTAATAATATCAAATAGTAATTCTTACTTCATCACGTGACCACCCTTTAAATGTTAGTATCTGTAACATCAGCTCAAAAACACATAAATTGCGACAAAACGCATTAAACGTGCGATTTAGTATCTGTAAAACATAATGGCAGGCTCGCGTCATCATCATCATCGTGATGATTATAGCTACACGGAAAACATAAAATGGCGGTCAGTCAGCCATTGGATGGAAAATATCATAAAAAAATACTTATGGAAGAAATTGCTTTTGAACACTGTAAACTATACGTCTAAAAGATCAAACTGCAGTTTAAAAATTTAAATATTATCACTCGTTTTTTCTGGACGTAAACAGTTTTTTTCTGGAAGATATATTAATAACGGGAGTCGATAGAAAACAACACATGAGCAGATTAGTCACGGTACTAGAAAGGCCGGCGGACACAGGTCTCACAATACAATCAAGCAAGTGTGAGTTTTTCAAGAATGAAGTAAACTACCTAGGTCATATTATAGACAAACAGGATACAAAAAGTCGCCGGATAAACTCACAGCAGTTTCACAGGCACCTAGACCATATAACGTGTTACTATTGCAATCTTTTCTAGGATTAACAAATTATTACCGAAATTTTGTTCCAAACGCTTCAACCATGCTTGCAACGTTATATAACTTGTTGCACAAAACGAAAAAATGGGAATGGATTGAAGTACACGAAAATGCTTTACAGCAGTTGGCATCGGCTGAGGTACTGGCTCATTTTGGCCCTGCGGCGAAATTAATTTAGACGGCAGATGCTTCTCCATTCGGGTTAGGCGCCGTGCTATCAAGTAAGAAGCAAGGGCACATGAATAACTAAACGGAACAGAGACAAATCTTCTTAAGAACGTGCAAAATTGTTACATATTATGGTAGGGTTGTCACAATAGGTGAAGACAAATTTAACAAAACGGCTGTTAAATTGTTTTATTATTCAGTATGATAGAATAGTTTACAAATTTCTTACTCTAATAATTTTCTTTATATTCCTTATTCTTTGAATAATTATTGATTTTTTTTTTAATTTATTGTTTCTTATAATGGTGTGGTAAATTCTGAATCTAACAAAGTTTTTTGTCTCCAGTCCCGATTGTCATTCGTAGATCTTTGACAGTCGTTACAGGACGCCAAAAAGTCTGACCTTCAGTCTATCCAAGAATATCGTGTTGCCCAATAACTGGGTTGTTAAGGTCTGAAAGGCAGTCGCTCCATGTAAAACACGGGTATTCAGCCGCATCTGGTGAGACAGGAAGCCGACCCCAAGCTAGTTGGGAAAAGGCTAGGGAGATGATGATACCTATTATTTAAGTATTTATTTAATTTAAAGACAAACCGACTAGCAGCGAGAAATGCGATGTAGGTATCAATGTTAAATTTTCATTAAAAATGCTTTTTAAACGCGTATTCAAAATAGCGGAGCTTGGGGGAGGCCCATGTCCAGCAATGGACGTCTTTCGGCTGAAATAATGATGATGCAAACTTTCATGCTAATGCTTTAATAGCTCTTGAGGAGTTCCCTCGTGAGGAGACTATCCTGTCTGCAACAGCAGTTTATGGTGAAGATCATGTTAAGCAAACAAAATTAAATTTAAAAACAAAGATTCGAGTCCATGCTACTAACCTAAACTAACATACTAGTATTATATATAACAGTTTATTTTCGAAGGTATTCGGTTTTATTCACCGCCTTATTTCCACGCCCTGCGAGATGAGTTCTGATGATGGCCCTCCTGCTCCTTCAGGGACTTACTTGAAAAAGTAATAATCAAAGATTTACTTACCTATTGTACTCCTTTAAAGTATGATATATTTTTATTTTTCTAGTATTATTCATACACACCGTACATTATACAACCATTATTAATACTAAAATACCACGTTTTTACAATAACCGGTGTAGGCCGGACGATGATTTTTGACGTTAAGTAGCCGTCAAGTCCCGCGCCAATATCTGTCAATATACGTTGACAAAAAAGGTCCACTTAAGTTTTTGTTTTTTTCTTAAACTAAACTTGCAACTAATAAAACAAACAACGTGCGTCGCACTAACCCTGAGATTATCAACTGGCTGAGCCAGTGTAAACCGGTTTTTTCCAGTGTCGCCGCGTACGCGATAAGCGGCCAGTGGTCACGCACACATGCCCCGTGTGCTTGTAGTAGTGCAATCGATTCGCGTGGTTGTATGAAGCTTTGCCTATGTTCCGTTTAGTTACTCATTAATACTCATGTGGCAAGGGCGTGAACGACCGATTAGCTATGCATCTAGAACGTTAACAGCAGCGGAGAAAAAATATGCGCAAATACAAAAAGAGGCAATACATCCTCAATAAACATTTTACTCTTTATGTAGTGGCAACATTTCGAAGCGTCCTCCATAGATATAATGTGCGTGTGGTTCATAAAATTCTCTTCCTCAACGAGCGGCTGACGAAAGCAAACCGTCTGTTATTTCTTAGGGCACGGGATGCAGCCAGTCTCCTCGACTGGAAGTTTGTATGGACCAAGCAGGGCCGTATCCTCGCCAGGAACATGCTGGAAAACAAGGCACAGATGATCCGCACTGAAGAGGACTTAACCCATGTCTTCGGAACTGGAAATGACATGGCTTAATTATTTTTGTGTCTGTTTATATACATATAGCTTTATTGTTTATGCTTGGGGAAATTTGAGTCACAACCGTTTTCATGGTGTGCTCAGCCATGGATCGGAGGTGTATGGAGCTTGTGTACCCACGTTACACTATTTTGCTCTTATAGTTTTTTTTTTTTAATTTTTGTGAAAAGTCTATTTTCACATAATCAATTTCATCCAAATTATGTACAAGAAGTACAGTCAGCCGCAAACTATAAGTCGAGTGAGACTGCGCCCTATAACTACCGGTTATTATTAATAGTGACCACATTTTACCAAACTGACCGTAACATTTCTACCATTTGCTTTAAAGGTGAAGATTTAATGTGTATAAAAATGACAAATATTGTTACAGTATCGGAAAACAAACCTGCAAGCATGTCATCCCTGTTTGATTCGAGCTAAGCGCCACTTAGTACTGAATACACTCGGACAGGTAGAAGAACTAGAGGAAAATGAACCTGAATTGCCTGAACCACCTCCACTTCTACCAGTTCCTTATCCTACTATCGCACATGAACCACCATCACCACCTCCACCAGCTGATAATACTACTCAAGCACGAAGGATTCAGCAAATGAATTGTCTGCCTAGTCACAAACGTGCTCCAAATACTTCTAGCCATTGTATTTTTAACCGACTTCAAAAATAAGGAGGTTATCAATTCGACGTTTATATATATTTTTTTATGTATGTTTGGGCATAAATCCGTCGTTTAGAAACGGATTTGCAAAATATTTTTTTGTTCGAAAGGGGTTTACTCCGAAATGGTCCCATTGAAATTTTATATAGTTCTGATGATGCGTTTCGGAGACAGACAACGGAACTCTTCAAAAAATTACAGCAAATCAACCGCGAATGTTGCTATCGCATAAATTTGCATTTTTTTGACGCCAAGGATGATGAAATTTCGAATTGGTGTAAATAAAGAGAAAAAAATAACTTTTTACACCGACTTCCGAAATTAAAGTCATTTTGCACTTTGTAGTGTTTTTTTGGAAGTCGGTTGTTAATTTTTTGAAAAAAGTTTTTTAATGAGTGTAATTCAATTCAATTCAATTCAAATTGTTTTATTCGGGACAACATAGGAACCAATTTTGTTAGTAGATACACACCTTATACACTAGGATTAGTAATATATTATCATTATTTCATTTTTAATAATATAATTAGGAATAATCAATTGTTTATTTTTATTTGTTGCGCCATTTCTTCTTCCCAGTTAAAGCACTAGGAAGTGTCGAAGGGTGGGCGTTTTTGGAGGACTGTCTTATGTATTTTGACGTTCGAAAAGTGCTGATTCTCAGCCTAATTTGAATTTTGATTCAATCAGGGCATTTAATTCCTACCTTTGTTATGGTAATGTTGTTTAAAGAACGGAAATATTATGTTTCCATCAGTTACCGAATTTGCCAGATACACTTATTTGCTTAAGAGTGGCATTTGTTACTTAAGGACACAAATATCTCATCTTATCTTACTGTTCGCTCAGTCAGAAGATTTTATAGGACTTCTAAAAAAAGATCCAGTGACTTTTGACTTTAATAGTGTGGATCAAATGCCGCATCACATATGTCACTATTGGACGGGACTTACAGTAACAGAGTAAAATAATCAATGTGTCTTGTCTAAGTAATCCACCACGCGGTCCCACTGCGGGTTAGTAGATGCCGCCCACTCACACTCACAGAGAGGAAGCCTGTGTCCCAGTAGTGGGCACGTTATAAGCTGAATTTGAGATGGTTTCAATAATAAATGTATTGTACCTCAGTTGTACGTGGTTTACTCATTAACATTATACTTAATTAACAAGGTTGTTGTGTACTTGGATTTCGTTGGAATTTACTCCGAGAAAAGTACTCTCGAAAATAAATTGAGAAAACTACATAAGTGAACTTCACATTAGAAAGTAAGTAATTCTTTATTTGCCAAAATATAGGTGTACAAAGTAGTATGTTGTTGTTATTAATGTGGCCCATTTACATTCTACCACTACATGTGGTGTGCAAATATTTAATTTCAGAATATATTAAATTATTAAAAATGTCAAAATATTACTTATATAATGACATTTTTAATAATTTAATATATAGTAAGTGTGTAGTGTAAGTTTAAATTCTAACAAAAATTTTCACTCGGTGACTGATACTCATTTAAGTAATTAATAAATAAAACGCCAACTTACTTTATTTAAGTTAGATATTATTAAGTTCGTTTCAACCACATTATTTATATAGGTACTAGCTTTTTCCAGCGGCTTCGCCTGCCTTTAGGTAGGAAATTATCCCACGGTAACGTACTACCGGAATAACAGGTATCCTTTGTGATAAACTAGGTTATAAAATATCTGTGTGCCAAATTTCATCCAAATCGGCTCGGCCGTTTTTGCGTGATTGAGTAAAAAACATGTAAACATACAAACTTTCACATTTATAATATTACTAGGACTAGGATAGGATACAATTATCGAGCTTTACGTTTGATATAACTCTACCCAGAGTATATATAAACTACTCTAAGTAACACTCTTATTATAATAAGGCAAATTGTAGCAGTACGACGACATAGGTAGTAAGCAAGGCCATCTTTTTTAACGGATAAGTAGCATCAATGTAGAACATTCCACAGGCATTAATCTTGTCGAATTTTGCTCGATGTAGGCGTTTTATATTCTTGCATAACTTTTTCTCAGCATCTGAAATGGTGTTTGCATGACTAAATTATACCTACGCCAAGGAGACAAATGATCTTTTTTAAAATATAGTTTCCTTTATTATGCAACACTGCAATTTTTTCCAAAGAACTTTCTAGCACTTAAGTACATTAATTTAATCATACAAACCAGTGCATTTGGATTTCAAAATGAGCGCGCATGAGGTTTGGACGTCATTCATTGCTGTGTAGAACTTTTCATAGTACAAACTCAAAATACTTTCTAATATCAAACTCTTAATTGACCAAACGTACCAACATGCGACCATTATGTTTGTCGTTCCCTGCAAAAATACAAAATATTTTCAACATTTCTTGTTCCTCGAGATTCCCTTGGTTGCATTATTATCATTAAAATGGTAAATTCAACAATATTCATTTCGAAATTTATTTCGCCGAGCAGACAAATTTGTCATACATTTTAAGCAATGTTCTCGTGGAAGTCCACACACAGACCACCGAGTAGTATTGTTGAGCTGAATGGTGCTGATGCATACGTCATTTCTGTGAATGGGCGCCGCCTGTAGGGACTGGTCATCTCTTTGCTCCCACGGCTTATTTTAATTTCTGAATTGTTATTTTATTTTTGTTCTAATTAAGGACGCCTTTAATGTGCACTTTTTACATCGTTCTCACAATGATAATTTCAACATAATAATGTTGTGGTATTATTAGTATGGTCACTAATTTCCACTAGATCGGGATTCGAACCCGTACTAATATATTATTAGCAAGGTAAGCGTAAAGCGCAGCGGAAGGATGTAATAATGAAGTGAGAACAGATGAAGAAATGAAGAATATTATTTAGCGATATGAGAATTATAATTGAATTAAATTACACGGAAAAATAAAACAAGCAAATATAAATGATTAAACAACAGTAAGCGCGGCGCGATCCGAATGGTTCGGTAGGTGGTGGAGTGAAGACTGTGGTTCCGCAGCCCGGCTCGCCGGCCGGTGGAGGTGCGTGCACGCAGTCTCCCAGCAGCCAAGGTCGTTGACGCCGTCGCCCGTACAAATATCACGCGCTCCGTGAGTACGCGCGGCACGTGTAAGCGTCA
Source organism: Polymixis flavicincta (assembly GCA_949987655.1). Classification (NCBI taxonomy): domain Eukaryota; kingdom Metazoa; phylum Arthropoda; class Insecta; order Lepidoptera; family Noctuidae; genus Polymixis; species Polymixis flavicincta. Next base: position 20,850,083 of record OX465188.1, on the reverse strand, counting down.
GGGCATTCGGTGCAAACATCGGATGATCTGCGTGTTTAGCCCAAGATTCATGAGCGGAGCGATTCCGCTGTAAAATGTAAGGCGTTGGTCCAAGTTGTCTTTGTTCTGCCACAATGTAACCAACTTTTTGTAACAAAATCATGATATTAAAAGAGCGTCCATGGAGTTTCTTGCCCGTTCATCTGCATAGGTACCTACGCTTTGAAATGGGCAACTAACTTTATCTTTCAAACTCACCGACCTTGACAATTCAAAAGTGCCTTTATTTGGTTTATTTGAAATAAATGCTTTGAGTTTGAGTATCATCGGGTGGTCTCTGTCACCTTTTGCATTGCTGATACTTTCCAAAATAACCTTGTCTGGTCAGCCCCTGCGGCAGCCTGAACACGTGGACACCTAGCCGATTCACTCCTACCGATCAAGCCCCGGCCGCACCCGATAGGGTACGATACAATAGAAAATCAATTATGTCTCATTAACGGTATGTCCCATTAAATATATTTTTTAATATCCGTTGAGCGGCCACGGGACAGCCTGTGTCCCACGCGTGCAATATTGCGGAGTGACGCATTTATTTTAACTTGTTACAAAAATCGACTATTTAGTTCTCTATGGTAAACGTACATTCTGATTCCATACTCAATATACTACGTTTCAAGCTAAGGAAACGTTCGAATAAAATATTTTTTATCTGTTGATTTTGCAAAATTGGTAATAAAACTTACGTCAGGCAATTGTTATTGTTTTGTTTTGTGATGCTTGTGGTTAATTCATTTTGTACTAAAGGTAGGTGGTTTTACTCATTTGTTATGCTAAGAATATACACACCATGCATTTTAAACCATAAAAAACATAGGTCATGGCTTGTTTTTTTTTTTGGTGTTGTTATTTATTTCGATAGGGGAAACATTCTAAGATTAACATTCTCGCGCTCATTTTCAACAAATTATGTAATTTTTTACGACCATTCATTCAAACGAAAGTGAGACAAGTTAAAAAGTTCATTTCTTCAGCATTCCTAAACAATTAACAGTCAAACCAACCCACATACAAAGATCCATTGTTTTTTTCGAGTTTGCGATAAGAGCGCGGACCACCCACGACGCAAATGGGTGCGATGACGTCATCGCGGCCGCTCTACTACCATAATAAATTTAATTCGCTTGGCCGGTTCAGGGGTTAGCGACTTGACAAATTAATATCTGGCTTAACCGAAAATATCCTGTCCTATTGTTACAAGGCTTATTAAATGCTAATTAATCTGTATGATTTCAATATGGTTTTATATTTTTTATTTAGTATAGTTATTTACTACCCACCCTTCTTGAGTTAAAGTGAATTTACCCCTCCATCAACGCCCCCAAGTGGGTTCCCGCATTGTCGTTGGGCGGGCCTCAGTAACCGTGGTCTCCCAGCCACGGTGAAGTGAAGAGAAACCCAAAGGTGGGGCTGCTCGTCAGGGCTTTTGCCTTCAAGCTGATGACGTAGCGGCCAAAAAGTAGGTTGCGGTGAGGTGCACCGCAACTGAGGTGGGCCGGGATGTCGAATGGGAGGCATCGCGGCTGAGGGTTACGGGCTGCAGCAGAGGAGGAGTGCCGGTGCTTCTGAGCAGTGCTCTTCCCTTACGTGGCCTGGACGGGGCCACCATCGTTTGATGGCAGACGCGGTGGGGCCGCAGGGGAAGAGGAGTGTCGGTATAGCGTTGGCCGCTCTCCCTATCCCCTGCGACCGAAAAGTGGTAGACGGGAGTTAGATGTCAGCGACAACTGGTGGGGTCGCAAGGGCCAATGCCTGCCAGGTGCGGGTTGTTCGAAAGAGACACCGTCGCCCCTGGCACACAGGCAACTGAGGGAACACGGGTGGGTTTTAGTCAGTTAAAGTCTATCCAGAGTGGAAAAAAAAACACAAAAACTCCTCCATCAAAACTCCTTAATCGACATAAAGTTTTTTAAAGTAATACTCACGTTTGCAACATGCGGTACCTTAAAATAGTCAAGTGATATTTGCAATTTGAATAAAATGAGACCAAAACCTGCTACACTGTAAAACGCAATCTGAAAAGAGAAAGCATTGCTTCAATACAAATATTATATACTATCAGCACTCCGCAGAATCACCCACGTTGTTCCCGTTCTCATGGGAATATGGGAATAAAATATAGCCTATGTCACCCGGGGATAGTGTAACTTCCCAACAGTGAAAGAATTTTTTAAATCGGTTCAGCAGTTTCGGAGCCTATTCAATGCAAACAAACAATCAAATCTTTCGTCTCTATAATATTATTTAGTATAGATAGATTATATCACATTCATGAAATTATACAAAAATGAGCACATAGATATGTACTTACCATTTGCAAGAAAGAAATCCTGTAGATGCTATAACATTTCATAATACTTGCGTAAGCTTGAAACATTATTTTGCAATAATTTTCATTCTTGCTGTGGTCCAATTGTTTTAAATGTTGAACTTGAATGCTCCATAAAATAACTTTGTTTCGTAATAGCTCAATAAGCCTAATAGCGTACACAAAAGTTGCGTCAAAGAATATCGAAACTAACCCATAGAAGAATTCATAATAGGAAGACCTAAGTTGTATAATACAAAAGACGAGACTGCATATTTGAGTACCTATGTATAAGATGACACTAAACCAATTAAGAATGATAAATCGCTTGAATTTGGTGTTGTTAGTTAAAATTCTGTGAACTTCTTGAATTTTCAAGACCATCATTATATTTCCGTTCGATTGCAAGACGTTAACGACATAATTTATGACGGACCCGATACTGAATACGAGAAATTCAAAGTAGGAGCTAATGTAAACTGTATCAATATCTTTTCTTATAATTTCGTTGCAATGCAGATCGTAGATGCGGTACATGAGTAGAACTGTGTATAGTATCGCGGAACATAATGATACCATTTTCATCACAAAGCTGTTAGATTTGATAAAATTGTCCTTGATACGATATTTGGGATGCAACAACATTGTGTGCATTAAGTTTAAAGGTAGCAGCATAGACTGCACATCTTTATCAACCATGTTATTCAACGGAAGTGGAACACGACATTTGTTTCTAATGGTTGAAAGCTTTTTGCCTTGAACGGACATCGTTTCAGTTAGATTTTGTATATGCAAATGAGCTATTAATAAAATAATGTAAAGGACGCCCTAATACATACCACACAATCACACGATTAATAAGAGATAGTTGTATAAAAGCCATTAGAATATTACCATAATGTTGTTGTATGGTGATATATTTTATTGTAATTCATAGACTTATTAACATTTTAAATATTGTAGCAATTTCGATCTAACACAGCGACAAAAGGAAAGTGGCGTTGTGACCTGTAAAATAAGTTGGAGCCATTTAATTGGAACTCATATTGTTAAATGTATAGGTCACATGAAATAGTAGTTGGGATAACGTTTATGTATATAATAATGTATGTAGAAGTGTGAAACTTACACTAGGCGCAAGCTATGCTCACTTGTCTGTGAGCATAGCTTGCGAGCAAAAAAGCATATTATAAAATAAAAGACTACGTTGACGACAGGGAAGTTTGGCATTAATTCCTTCTGCACATGTGGCTTCCCTGGTACCTCATTAACAGCATAACTATGTGGAAGTCTATTAATTGCTCTCAAATATAATGTTCTTTTTTAATCTTTTTATTTTTACAATGCTGACATATTCTCGTCATTATTTGACATTATACATCAATTTTAATATCGACTATTTTTAATGATTGTCATGGAAATCATGTCACTATGTTTAAATAGGTTCATTTTATTTATGTAGATAATTTTACATATTCCGAATGAGAGAACGTTGTAGGCCTAACAAACTGTAGATTTGTAGACGATTTTCTATTCTGCATTCGTCTAAGTACCTGGTACTTATTGACAGGCCTGCACTGTCCTCCCATACATTTTATCTCTGAAAACATTGTTAAAGCCAATCATTTTTAAAAGAGTAACCGTGGAGTTTCTTGCCGGCTCTTCTCCATAGGAAACAACATTTTGGAACCGTGCACCTAGCTTCTGACGTTTCATAAGTGCCCATGCAGGTTTATATGAAATAAAAATATTTTGATTTTGATTTTGTGAGAAAATTTTAATAGGCCCGGCCAGCTCGGGGCCTTTAGAAATTATTATTGTTGACAAGAAGTAATTTTTTACATTTTATCTGTTAGGGTATTGCTGATAAGGATTGATATTGCTTGATAAGGTATGTCTTTTTAAATTAGTATCAACTTGCCACAAAAGCATAATCATTTGAAATTAAAAAATATGTCTAACAACAATTTATATCTATTCTGTTTTCTATAATATTTTCCTCTCTCCGACACATGGCTTGGCTCTGTCGGGTCTACACATATAGAACTATATGTGTAGACTCGACAGAGCCAAGAAAGTGTAACTTTACACTTTCACTGCCTATTCAATTTTTACGATGTCATCATGCGATATCGCCATACAAGTCGCAGCAAATGCGCTAAGCATGTTGACTGGCATTTTTTATTATTATATTGGCAAGAGAGAGAACTGCTACTTGTGCAGTGCTAAGTATATAATTATATTCCAATGCGTTTAAACTTAGGAATATGTGGAAATAGAAGCAAGTTAGTATTTTTTTTTTTGAAACTGATAAGATTTGGTATCATTTTCGTTTTTATTCAATGTTTTGATTGAAATAGCACAATTACAGTAAGTAGTATTGTCAGCCGGCAAACGGGTTTTCAAAGAGTCTTCTACCCTGAAGTTACGAGTAAACTACAGACTAACAGTAAATTTATAGAGTATAATCTGTTGGGAAAGATTCAAATAAACAAGTACTTCCTCACAATGATACAAAGTTCATTTTAATTAACCTAAAATTAAGTACAAACAAATAATGTGGCGAGCCACTAAACCAATATATCTTTCCCAGACTCCTGGGTATTCACCCATACAATTAGTCTCCGGTCCTAATTGTATTGATGTACGCCAGCATGAGACTATGACAATTTATATTTCTCAGAGTCGCTATAGCGAGTCCGTGAGATGAACCAGTTAACAACTTCTAGCTCAATCGTACAAATATCTCCCTATTTGGATTGTGCTCATATAGGGTAAATGACAATTATGCAAAGCCCGAGACAATATCTTATAACAACTGGTCTGAGCACCTAGTTCCTACAATAGGCCTAACTCTCTCAATAGGTTAAATAGGGTATTTTCCAATTTATTAAAAACTATTTTAATTTGAAGATTGGGACGAATTAAGTAACAGAAAAATAAAAGTAAATTGGTTTAAATGCATTTTCTCAATTAAAAACGATTTAAACCAAATTTATTTTTCCTTGTTTTGAATTTACCGCCAAAACGCTCCTTACGATGACTTTTCATCTCGTGACGTCAACTTTGTGTAATCTAAAGTAGTTAATAAGTAAAGCAATAGCAAGTGAGTGTCGTGTTTATAATTAACAAGATTTTTTATGGATAGAAACTGAAATCACTGGTGTGCGGTGCCTCTGTGCACAAATACTTCTAAAACTGCGCCAAACTAAGTATTTGTACTGGTGCTGTTTACACAAAGCTGACGTCACGATGTCACGTGCTGAAAAGTCATCGTAAGGAGCGTTTTGGCGGTAAATTCAAAACAACGAAAAATTAATTTGATTTTGATCGTTTTTAAATGGAGAAAATGGATATAAATAAATTTATTTTGATTTTTCTGTTAAATAAATCGTCCCAATCTTCAAATTGAAATAGTTTTTATCAAATTGGAAAATACCCTATTAGGACAATATGTCTATAAATTTCCTCAGTGTTCTCTCAGTACAACTACTTAGATTTAAGTTGAGTTGACGGGAATAAGTCCCTTGGCGTCTTCATGAGGAACCTCACGTATTTGCTGGCAGCCAATAGTTAGGCTGTGTCTATATTCGAATAATCGAGAAGTTTTTATCTTTAGAATGTCAAATAATTTTACTTAGGTTTTGTTGCGGAAGCTTCACTTGATTGTCAGGCGCGATACTATAATGAGCTAATTCCTTATTAAAGGTGGAGTCCCACCGTTAAAAGATCACAAAGCATTTTATTTATACACACCATAACCCCCGGTACCTTGAGAGCTCAGTAGAGCTCTCACATATTGGTGGAGTGCACCGTACTTGTAGCCACCTCCCGTAAAACGTGTTTACATAAAACGCTGCGTGCACAAAGCGCGTAATATTGTGCGAAATAAGGCGTATGCAGAGCGTATAATACTGCACAAGTTAAAATATTGAGCAAGAGTACGTAAGTAATATGTAATAATTGAGTGCCTTGCTTCTTCTTGTGATAGGCCTCGCCTTATCGTAGGCGAGGCCTATCACAAGAAGAAGCAAGCACTCAAAGATAAATGGTTTTTATTATTTTAATGTCGAAAGTAAGCAAGGAAAATGGCTTATGAATATTTTTGGCCTGTGATCAATAAATTCTTTACGGGTACGAACAGACGCGACTGTGTCTAAGAATTTATTAGTGAGTTCATAGAAGAAGCCAACCATTATGGATGGCGTAAGAGCGATTTGGCGCTGATAATAAGCGCATATATGGATGGCGCTGCCCGTATTTACCATAAATATACATACCAGGAAGGCATGACCTTTGAAACAATCTGAAATAAATTAAGAGAAGAGTTTGAGTGCAAATGCCATCCATGGCAAAAGTATACGGTGCAAGAAGACGTCATTGCACAAGCATCGTCCGAGGAAAGCGGGCAGGAGAGCGTCGTTGATATAAATAATGATGCCGAATCATTTTCTAGCGAAAAACAAAAAGATGAAGGGAGCTTGCCTTGATGACAGCCATGATGACTTTTAAGAAGAGGAGCGCAGCTGCCAGGAATACAGACCTGCGAGTGCAGAGACAATATCCTGTGAAGTGTTCGAGTCCAAACACGAGGAAGAGAAGGACGAATCGGGTCAGACAAATCCATTTATTTATTCCATTAGTTATGTTTCAGAGGCTCGGTATGACTCCTTGTCGAAGGAAAATGACGATCATAATGACGAAATATATAAAAACAACGTCAACTTTGATCGTAGTATTGAAAGTGAACAAATGTCCATAGTAGAAGAGATCGATCAGCTCGCATTGCCGACCGTAATGAAAGAGGACGAGCAGTCACCTGTGATGTCAAAGGGTTTTGATTTTAAGGTTGTTTTAGAGTCAAGAGAATTTGAATATGATCAAGAGGTATCAAGGTCACAGATTCACCTGAGCAGACATTTATGTCATCAAATAAAATTTATGAAATTGAAGTTATTCCAATGCCATATAAAGAAAGAGACAAAGGAAATGATATGAAAGTTATGATGAAAGAGATCAAAGACATAAAGTTTCCAAAATGTTTCAAATCTGTACGTCGCAGATGTCCAGTAAAAATAAATATAGCACAAGAAAACTTATAAATGTCTCGTTACGACGAAAGCGCACCGTTTATAATTTAAAACACCGCTTAAAAAGAAAAATGTCGCATACAAATATGCTAGAGAAACTAAAATTAAAAACTTACCTCCAGAACTAAATAAACTTAAAAGAAGTTCTAAACATTTAATAAAGACATTTTACAAAAGACTATTTATAGAAGCATTTTTCATATTAAAGTTTAAATATAGAAGATTAAATAATAGAAGGATTAAGGATATTTTACATGTTAGATTAAAACCTTTTCTCGTTAATTTATAGTATTTTTTATTTTCCTTTTTTTTGTCAAATTTATTTATTCTTTTATTGTCATGTTAAGGTCAGCTAGATGTAAACATTAGGGTATAATTTTAGTATAGTTAATTTTACATTTCACTAATGTATTTTCCTTTGTATTTATTGCATGTGATCCTGAGAAAATATCAGACGCTATTATATGCGTGTGTTAGATTATTTATTTTGATGTTAAAATATTGTTTGGTGGATAATGTCATCTGTCACATTAACGAACCGTTGAACAAATATACAAGTATCTAATTTGACTACATGTTTACAAAATAGCTGTCTTAACTTGTGAAAATAACTTGGAGGTTGTTACTATAAATGATTACGTAGTATTTATTTATACTTGTAATATATTTTAGGTTTTCTATTGTTATTTAATAAAATACGCTGATTCAAATGACTGACACAATAGGATATAAAAAGGATTGTAATGACGGTATCGAGTCAGTTGCTCGGTAGACGTTCAGTGGAGTAGTCCTAGTGCCGTTGTTGTGTGGAATAGATCGACCAGATGTCATGTAAGTTATGTTATTTAATATTATACTGTAATTGTTGCTTATTATAACAATATTGTAATAATGCCGAGTTATCTTGGACAAAGGTACAAGAGTTGTAATTAAATGTATAGCAATGTAAGAGATGTGTTGATGGAATATATCAATACTGTTTCCATGGAGTTTCTTGTCCTTCTTCTCCATGAAGACCTAGCTTTGGAATGGACGACTAGCTTTCTGATTAAATAATGACAAGCCTAATTGAAATAAATGCCTAGTCTTGTCTTTCTGTGCTTTACTTCATGAAACCCTTTCCCAGAAACCATATTCATAAGAACCTTAATACACAGTAAATAAGCAGTAACCATTCTGATATTTAAAGCTTGATAATGTTTTATAAAGACACACTTATAAATTCATATAGCCACTTATTCTGACACGTGCGAGGCAGCACCTGGTCACCGGGTGACATTCCTCATAGCCACGCAGAGTCTGAGGGAAGGACACCTCAACTTCGTCTTCATGTGCTAGGGTTCACAGCGGTGAACTAGCATGGTCATACTCCAGAATATAGTTACGTGTTAAGTAGTTATGCGAAGCAGGTAGTCTTGAAAACTATGGTTCCACTCACTCTAAGCAACCAACTTTGCTAAAGGAGCATAGTTTCCGCAAAGGGTGTTGAGTTGACACCATTGGTTTAGCTTATAGTTGGGGACCCTTTACCTTCATTCACCCCAAACCACCACCAACTTTGCTAAAGGAGCATAGGCTTCGCAAAGAGTGTTGTGTTAACACTGCTGGTATGGCTTGTGATTGAGGACCCACGAGTTTTTGCAGCTGTTATTAAATGAATAGTAACAAGTGAGGAGTGGATACATTTTTAAAATTAACCTTTGGAGTATGGACATGATATAAATTGTGTCAATGTACGGTCGCGGTCAAGAGTCCATTATCATGCTAAGGGTTATATTGCTATGACTCGCGGTCAAGAGTCCATTATCATGCTAAGGGTTATATTGCTATGACTCGCGGTCGAGGCCGTACCTACAGCTGTGTGTATAAATGATGTATTAACACAGAACCAGACCGCACACCACAGAATTCACACACCACTTTCGTCGTATGATACAAAAAACATACCGTCGCACAGAGTACTCTGTCTCTGTCTGTACTGTGTTACGCGTAACTACGTATGACCTTGGTCGGTTCATACCATTGCTAAAATTCACGTTTTAATAACAAGTCTCGGTAGCTCGCAGCGTATTGTCATTGATTAAGAAACATATAAGTCTGGGTTCAAATCTCCCGATGAGACTATTATTTTTCTTTTCAACAATAATCTTCATCCTTTTAATAATCGAAATACGAGAATGTTTTTTTTTTTTAATACTATAGTCGGGGCACTTTAGGCAAAAGAAACTCCAACTATTTGTGCATGTAAACTGTGTATTGGTACAAACGAAACAAAACAGTGGTACACTTATTATTAATACTTTTAGCTTATGGGTTAAATATAAGGTTCGCGAGGCGCACGAGTAGGTACATTGACGCCGAGCGCGTGCGCGCTTTTTGGGTGCCTGTCAATCACTCACTGCGGCGCGCGGGGCGACATGATAGTGTTGTGCCGAACCGTTACTAGTCACGTAACCTGGCCGGCACACGACGAACTCTGGAAGTGCGGGGAGTTGCCTCTAATAGGGGTCGCGCTATATCCTCCCCCTCCAAGTCAGCAGAAGGCTCTGGAGCTGGCTTGGCAACCGATGACTTACAGGGCCTGCCCTTCTTCCTACTATGGACGACAACGTTGGAATCACCTACGTACGGTGTAAGGAGACTGGCATGATATTTCCCGCGTGGTTCGTTCTCTTTATCTACAACCTCGTAAGTGGTTGCCGAAACAACTTTATTTATACGATATGGGCCCTCTCGTCTTGGGGCGAACTTACTGGTGAAGCCTTTCGCGGCTTGACTAAGTCGATGGCTATCCACAAGTACGAGGTCACCCTCCTTAAACTTAGTTCCAGGACGGCGGTTCTTGTCCGCTGCATCCTTGCGAATATCCTGCTGGCGCTCGACTCGCCACTTCACCTCTTGTAAGCGGTGTACAAAATCCCGTAAATAGGGCGTGATTTGGGGAACGTAGTTTTCTTGATCTACGACCGTTCGCAAGTCGTGGGCCACGTCCACCGGGGACCGGAACTCACGCGCAAACGTTAAAAAAGCGGCAGAGTGTCCCGGGCCTTGGTTAGGAGCCGTATTCAACGCGAAGCGCACAGCAGGCAACACTTCCGGCCAACGACGATGCTCGGGATCTATCAGGATCGCCAACATCTGCTTCATCTCCCGATTTTTCCGTTCAGCGGGATTGGCCTCGGGGTGATATACGGGAGTTAAATTTTGATGAACACCGAGGACGTGCATTGCTTTTTGCATCACCGCTGACACGAATTGAGTTCCATTATCTGAGATAACTCTACGGGGAAACCCATATCTCATAAATACTTCTTCTATCAATACTCTAGCGCAACTGTCTGCATTGGCCTCGGTCAACGGGAACAACTCTACCCATCTGCTCGCAGTATCTTCAACTAGGAAGATCCACTTCTCACTCTTACTGCCCTCAGGCAGAGGACCGAACAAGTCCATGGCGAGAACTTCAAAGCGTTGCTGGGCTACCGGGGTTTGCAGCAGCCCAGCAGGTTTAAGATTAGTAGGCTTAAACTTTTGACAAAGATCACAAGCCTTGAGATACTTCGCCACGTATTGACGCATATTTGGGAAATAGAATCTTTCCTTGATCTTTGTTAGAGTTCGCTCCAGGCCCAGATGACCGGCTGTGGGCGCATCATGGAGCTCTTTCAGTATCTCGGTGCGCATAGAGTCTGGTACTACCAACTGAGGCTCCTCAGATTCGGAATCCGGATCAAATCGAAAAAGGACTCCGTTTGACAGATAATAGCCTCGATCTGTCCACCGGGTGGTGGCATCACCGTCTTCAAAGTCCGTAAATATTTTCCTAAGTTCAGGATCTTCGAGTTGAGCTGCTCGCAACTCCTCCGAGCTACGGTGAGGTAGGTCTACTAAGACTGGACACAGATCGCAGGTAGACTCGGGATTTTCATCCATCGACGGCCGGCATACGGGACGACTGAGTGTATCTGCCACCACATTAGATTTCCCAGGCGTGTACTCGACATCCAGGTTAAAAGCTTGGATTTTCAGGGCCCACCGAGCAAGGCGTCCACTGGGTGTCTTTAAAGACAGTAGCCACTTCAAAGGTTGATGGTCGGTTGCAACACGGACTTGGGCGCCTTCGAGATAACCACGAAACTTATCTAGGGCCCACACCACAGCTAATGCTTCTCGCTCCGTCGTGGAGTAATTACGTTCGGCTGCCGTTAATAACCTACTGGCATACTCAATAGGTTTCTCAGACTTCGGATTCGGACCTTGCACGAGCACTGCACCTAGGGCATAACCACTGGCATCTGTGCGAAGGATGAAAGGTTGCTCAAAGTCTGGCTGGCGTAGGATTGGACTCGTTGTGAGTCTCCGTTTGAGCTCATTAAAGGCGGTGACCTCCTTCTCACCCCATTTCCAAGATTTACTCTTCCTCGTAAGGTCGGTCAATGGCTGGGCTACTTGAGAGAACTGTGGAATAAATTTTCTAAACCAGGAACAGGTTTGTAAAAAACTTTTAAGTTCCTTTACATTGTTAGGAGGTATCATTTCCACGACTGCTTGGACCTTCGTCGGATCCGGTTCGATACCTTGAACTGTAATAACGTGCCCTAAATAAGCAACTCTTTCCCTGGCAAATACACACTTTTCACGGTTTGCTTTGAGGTTGAATTGACGAAGGCGATCGAATACCTTTTGCAGATCCTGTAGGTGCACATCCAGGTTATCAGAGATTACGAGAATGTCATCTAAATATGCCACAACGGTTACGTCTTTTAGTCCAGACCGAAAACGATCCATCAATCGTTGGAACGTCGAAGGCGAATTCTTTAAGCCAAATGGCATGCGCCTAAATTGAAACGTTCCGAACGGTGAGACGAATGCAGTCTTGTGTCTGTCTTCTGGAGCTACTTCCACTTGCCAGTACCCAGATTTTAGATCAATAGTGGACATCACACAGTTACTCTTTGTGGAAGAGAGGATCTCGTCGATTAATGGCAGCGGATATTTGTCCGTACGGGTTACAGCGTTTAATTTTCGATAATCGACGCAAAATCTTGTCTCACCATTCTTTTCGGCACTAACACCACTGGGAAAGCCCATTCTGACTCAGCTTCTTCTATTATCTCCAGTTCCAACATTTTATCAATTTCAGCTCTTACCTTCTCCTTCTTAGCAGGAGTCAGTCGATAAGGGGGCGTTGCGATAGGCGCAGCGTTACCTGTGTCTATTCTATGCGAGGCGAAGGGCGTCGGCCCTCCCCCTGCACTAAAGATGTCAGCGTTAATTTCCAATAATGCAGCCAACTTGTCCCTATCAGATGGTGATAGGAGAATACCCTCGCACTCGTGGAGACCAATCGTCGAACTGACCGCAACTCGGTCCTCGCGTTCATACTGTAGCTCATGAAAGCCTGTAGCACGTAAAGCGAAACGATTCCTCTCGAAATCGAGTATCATGCCAGCGTCCTCTATAAAATTCATACCTAGTAAGGAATCGGTTGCGCCGGGCAAGACCATAAAAAGAGTGCTTATTGCAACTCCCTGCACTTTTACATTTACCACAGCTGTTTCTACAGTTTGGAGGCGTTGGGTTCCGTCTGCAAATCTTAACTCTGTTTCACAAGTATTAAATATTTGGCCATTAGCCCGCAAATGTCTTGTTAAACTGTCTGTAGTAACGCGGTGCCTACTGCACCGAACACCTGCACATAAAAAATAGGGCGCACACGCGGGTTTAACACTTTTCTATCTACGGACACTGATTGGAATGCGGTCGTCGTGGTCGGCGATGAAGCGCGTTTCCCTTTACACACCGTGCAGTTCGACCGTATCACACCGGGCGCACCACATCCAAAGCAAGCTACGGACGGGCGCAGCTCCGATAGGGTGGCAACTGGTTCGCTCTTGACCGGTTCAACAATTGCCTTATTCCGATTTTCTAGTTTACGACAGTCATCTTTGACATGTCCAAACATCTTGCAAAATGCACACCTTGGTCTAGCCTTGTTTGGCGGTGCTTTTTCTTGTTTATTCACCACAGGACCAGCTGATGAAGACGTAGCAGCATGTCCAGTGACATGCGGTGGCGGCAGCGGCGGGGCGGCAGATGCAGGAGAGTGCCTTTTTGTCGGCGCTGCGGGGCAGACTTCTTCCAGCACATCCTCCACTACTCGAGCCTGTTGTAGCAGCTCGGCGAACGAAGTGAAGGCACTCCTTGTTACCCTCTCCCGGATTCTCCTATGGAGTAGGCCGTACACCATATCCAGCTGCACTGGATTTTCAGGTAGCGTGTGCAGCGGTAGTTGGGCGATGAGGGCTCTTACCCTACACACAAAAACATCTGTCCGTTCTGCACCTTGCTCTCGACTAAACATCTCTCTATATAATCTATGAGGTGGGAGGCGCGGACCGAATGTTTGGCGAAGTAAATGGATGGCCTCCTGCCAACTTGTGACCGAATGTTTAACACCTTGCCACCAGGTAGCCGCAAAGTCAGTGAGCAACATTGGCAGGCCTCTTAAAGCTATATCGTCGTGAACACCAACACAGTCTTTATAAATCTGCACAGCATCTACGAATGCCATTACATCGCCGGCACCATTAAATCTCGCCGTACACTTAGCCAGGTTTGTACTTACAGTCGTCGTCGGCGGTAGCTGCGCGCCCTGCGTAGGCGGCTGCGACCGTAAAGCTTGCACGAGGAATACTAGTTGTTGGTCCGTCATAACGATAGGTGCGGACATCGGTGGCTGCGGTGTGGCGACGGGCGGAGCATGCCCGTGCTGTGACATCTGCGAGTAGCCAGGCAGCTCACGCCCATACAGTGGCGGTGGTGATGGTGCTGAGGCGCCGGCGGACGGAGGTCCAGCCAGCGGCGGCGTCGACGATCGTACGTCGACGAACAATGCGTGGCCATCTGAAGTAGACGGCAGCGGCATCGTACCGTCTAACTGCTCACCAGCCGTAGGATACGTGTCTACAGGCTGCTGCGTAGCACGTGAAGCACTATTATTACGCGACCGTGTTAGCACCATGTCTTTTATGCACTATGAACAACGTTCCGGTACCACAAATAGGTAATAGTGTGCCTAGGTAATCTAGTTCGTCACTCAAGTTCGACAACTGTTCGTACACAACGCGTAGGTACGTACGTTAGCAACGTTCATGCACTTACGCGAGTGTTAACCTTAATATATCTACAAAACAATACAACTATAACTAGTTCTCTAACACACAAGACACTATTTAAAATATCAAAGTTATTATTCACAATAATGTTCGACGCGAGTCGGTGTTCTAGGTATCCTAACTAACCTACGTAAGTACCCACACTATAAAGTCTTAACTCGCACGAAGCGTCACTATATACAATACTTTGTACACTGAATGTTCACAGGATTACGACTTATAGCAAAACGACTATCCTAGGTAACCTAAAATATAGCACTATAACCTAGGATGACTAAACGTAACACTATAATTAAGTTCGTAAAATCTAGGCACTGTAAACAAAACAAGTGTTCGCGAATGTTCCTCAAAATTGGCCGTTGGATTTCGAACTAGGTGCACGACTGTTCTAGGAAGTATATAGGCACTAGAACGACTAAACCGTGAAATAACTAGTTCGTAACACTGAATCCACTGTATAGTCACTATAATACACCAAAATATGCTAAAAGTTCTTTAAAATTGTTGATAAGTGCACAAAACGTAACGAATCTGCGGGCGGCGCGGGCGAGAACATAACGAGTAGGTATATAACGCCGCACGAAGAAATCCCGAAAAAGTCACTGTTTTCACTGTTTTTCGAGTCTTGACACGAACGTTGTTATACAAATATACACAACAACAGTTTTACACGAAAATAATGTTTGTTTAACCGTTTTTCACAAAACACGGCCGCACGTTGGGACGCCAGATATAGTCGGGGCACTTTAGGCAAAAGAAACTCCAACTATTTGTGCATGTAAACTGTGTATTGGTACAAACGAAACAAAACAGTGGTACACTTATTATTAATACTTTTAGCTTATGGGTTAAATATAAGGTTCGCGAGGCTCACGAGTAGGTACATTGACGCCGAGCGCGTGCGCGCTTTTTGGGTGCCTGTCAATCACTCACTGCGGCGCGCGGGGCGACATGATAGTGTTGTGCCGAACCGTTACTAGTCACGTAACCTGGCCGGCACACGACGAACTCTGGAAGTGCGGGGAGTTGCCTCTAATAGGGGTCGCGCTATAATACTTATATTGTTATTTAAACAAAGGATTAAGAATAACAAGTGATTACAAAATGTTTATTCGCTATATTTTTATGAAGTAGGTTTAAAAATAACTACTATTATCTTCTTGTTAAAACAGTTTATTTTCTCATAAAGAACAATTTACTGAAATAAAGTAGTTAATTGGTAAACTATGATAATCAGGCTATTCTATCTTAGTAATATAATAATATTGTGCTGTAATTACTATTATGTGCGGTACTCTAAAGAAACCACATTTTTCTACGCAAATCTACCCACATAAAATAACAAATGCAGCCAAGTTGTCACAATACAATTAAATGACTCAGTAGTAGGTACTACTACTAGAATAAATGTACTGCGAGTGAGTTAGTTCTCTCAAACCTCAAAGTTAACAAATCGTATTTAATAGGACTTATTGAAGTTATAGCTTTCATTGCGAAAAGAATATTGAAACTAAACCTCGAAATAATCCATATTACGGATAGGACACAATCTTTTAGGGGTATGAGGAACAGGGTGTAAAGTTCACTCATACTTATGATGGTAAAGGAGGATCCTCCGACCAGACGGGTATTGTGTCTGGTCCGGGCAACTGCCCGATAGTTGATGTCGGGATTTTTGTATATTTTCGAGTGTCGTGGAAAACTCTGATTGCGCGATGCAGAATTGCTCATTTAGTTCGCCTGTGGCATTGTAGATGGCGCCACTTTTCTTTTTGTGTTTCTCGATATTTGTTGCGAAACATTTTTATTTGTAGTGCCGCTACATCACTCGCCCCCGGAGACCGGAGGTCGATAGTGGGCTGAGTCAGTGCATGTTATGATGCTTGCCAGTGCCAGTTGTGGTTCCAGTGAGTCGGAACCGCGCGTCGCATAGTTTGCGGTGAGTCGGAACTGTCTGCGACGATTCCCCAGTGAGTCGGGGTTGCGCTGCGTTATGCTCCAGTGAGTCGGATCTGGCACAGCGCTGGGTTGAGAGGTTGAGGCTGACTGCTGGCGTCGACCGGGAGATTGAGCTCTCAACCGGCCGAAAGTGCAGTGTGCTGGGTCATGGTTGCTGATGAGGCTGTGGGTGATGACCAGGCATGCGGTTCGCTGCATGCAGGTGGTCGGGATACCCGTTGAAGCCGTTGGTGCTGGCTGGCTGTGTGACTAGCCGCTCGAAAGCTTGAGGAAGTGGTCTTGATTTGATGAAGATGACGTCACGCCGAAGTAATGCTCGAAGGCTGCGCTGACGTTCGTTCTCGGGGTCACCAGTATAGAGGTATGAGGAACAGGGTGTAAAGTTCGCTCATCCCCTATTGAAAAGGAGGATCCTCCGTCAGACGGGTATTGTGTCTGGTCCGGGCAACTGCCCGGCAGTTGATGTCGGGATTTTTGTATATGTTCGAGTGTCGTGGAAAACTCTGATTGCGCGATGCAGAATTGCTCATTTAGTTCGCCTGTGGCATTGTAGATGGCGCCACTTTTCTTTTTGTGTTTCTCGATATTTGTTGCGAAACATTTTTATTTGTAGTGCCGCTACAATATTATTTGAATATAACTAAAATCAATGAAAATCAATGATAATAAATATTTCTAATTTATATCAGAATGTTAATGTTTATGTTTTTTAAGCTGGTTTTCGAGCTGGTTTTCGATGATGCAAACCTTCTGCGTGGAGTGCACGGCGCACGGTTCGTAAATATGTGTCGAATAATTTGCCAAAATGTTTTGTCGTTTGAAACCACTTGTGCTGTCGCTTTCTTTTACGAGCTGGGGTCTTCCACTTTTCTTTCCACGGGCAAGGCTACCCCCTTCCTCATATCTTTTGATCCACTGACTCACAGTATTGCACTAAAACAAAAAAGGGTACTGTTAGGCAACTAAGCAAAATACATACTAATATGTATTACTATTTAGAAACAAAATTATTTAAAATATAAATTTCACATAAATATTAAGTAAGTATAATGTTATTTTCATCGTTCAATAATCTAGGAAATAAATTTACTTTGAAATTTTTTATTTTTCTTCTATTTAGACGTTATGATATTTATAAAACGTAAAAAAAAATACTACAAGGATCAGCAGCTATACTTTAATTAAATAAATGTTTACTAAAATAATTAAATCATAATACTCACACTCACTCCGGTTTCATCAGATATTTGTGATATTTAAGTCCGCTTTTATGCAGCGCAATAATATTCTTCGCTTTCATTTCTATTATTAAATTTGCTTACATTTTAATATGAACTAGAAGACCACTAATAGATTAAACACACGTTACTAGCTCACAATAACAACCAACACCGTTCTATAAGTCACGGTTAATGAGTCTTGAGTTAACTATCATTTAAATTTATTTAGGTTTCTGTGGGTATATTGATAAAGTTTTCGGAGTTTAGTGAACAAGACGAACAGAACAAGAAACTATAGTCAAAAGCGATTTTTAAAACAATAAAAAGACTAGCAAGCCGCGCGTGGGATTCGAACTCGAGACTCGTTGCGCACGAGGGCGCTAATCCAAGTACGGTAACCGCTAAGCTATCACGTCATTAACTTTATCGATTGAATTTATGAAATACAATCATTTGTAGACGTATGAGAGTGTGTGTGTCTACAGTATAGAAATTACTAAATATAAGAAGGTCGTAAGTTAAACCGTAGTCTATTGCTTTTTGAGATTGCTACTCCGCTTTTGGATGCTACTGTACGTTGACGGTCTAACTTCTCAACCTTTTCCTTCCCTCTGACTTAATGCCGTCCGATGGAGCAAAAGTTTTTGATGTTAAGGTCTTCTCTAATTAACCCTTCTGGACTGATGTGAATTGTCACATCAATTTGTTTTTTATCTAGGAGGACTCGTCGCGTCTTTTCCTCGGGTTTTGACGTGACGAGGTTCAAGCATGACAAACCTAGACTTTGTGGGTGCATAGTGGCACGAATTAATATTAAATTTTCGCCGACACTTATCATAGTGTAAGACTCGCGGTTTGTTTGTCCTGTACTTGAGCCTTCTCTATAAGAGAGGTACCTCACTCTGCGTTCTAACTCCCGAGTTAGGTAAATATTCTTAAAGGGTTAGGGAGGTGCCTCTTGATTATTAGAACGCTGTGAATAAAAGTTTCGTGGCTTGTGGCTATCTTCATCCTTTTATTCAAGGGTGGGCGTAGCTCATTTAGAGGTTTTTCGCTTCATGAGGAACCTCACGTACTTGCTGGCAGCCAATAGTTAGGCTGTGTCTATGTTCGAATAATCGAGAATTTTTTATCTTTAGAATGTCAAATAATTTTACTTAGGTTTTGTTGCGGAAACTTCACTTGATTGTCAGGCGCGATACTATAATGAGCTAATTCCTTATTAAAGGTGGAGTCCCACCGTAAAAAGATCACAAAGTATTTTATTTATACACACCATAACCCCCGGTACCTTGAGAGCTCAGTAGAGCTCTCACAGTACACACGTGAACGTGGCCTACGGGCTAAGATGGTGACGCTTTCGTTACCTGGAGTGGCGAACTTCCCTCATTACCGGGATTCGGCTAAGTAAGGCTTTCTTCATCTCGAAGACCTAACCCCTTCAAGCCGCCTGCGCTCCGATGAATTCTCAATCAATCGGCGCAACACCCAGGCATCCACTTAATTGCGCATAGACACCAATCTTATCCCTTCAGTGGCCACGGGACATACCGTGTCCCACCTGGTACTGTTGCGGAGTGACGCATTTATTTTAATTTGTTTAAAAAAATCGACTATTTAGTTCTCTGTGGCACCCGTACATTCTAATTCCATGCACAATATACTACGTTTTAAGCTATGGAAACCCTGGAACGTTCAAATAAAATATTTTGTTATCTTTTGATTTTGCACAATGGGTAATAAAACTTACGTCAGGAATTTTTGGCGGGATCGCGTTGGAACATGTCACATGAATTTTCATTTTCATGAAATTTTGTGAAATAGCGAATTAAATTGCATAATTTTGGTAGTGAATTATCCTATTTAGTTACGTGTGAGTACACAAGTGTAGTGAAGGTGAAAATTGACTAACGTGGACTTTTCGTGTTCCCTTCAAAAATTCCTAATAGGTTGTTGTAAAGTTACTATCACTTTACAATAACTTTGACTTGACTGACTTTAGACGAATATGACTTTTTTGTAACCTCTTGCCTGCTACCGCTAGCAGGCAAGAGGTTAGGCCGTTACTTGATCGAAAAGATTTTTTTAAAGATTCATTTCTTGACACTGGCTAAATGCACAAACCGTGCGAAGCCAAAACGCAAAAAAAAAAGAAAAAGCTTACGTCAGTCAATTGTTATTGTTTTGTTTTGTGATGCTTGTGATTAATTCATTTTGTACTAGAGGTAGGTGGTTTTATTCATTTATTATGCTAAGAATGTACACACCATTCATTTTAAACCATAAAAAATATAGGTCATCGCTTATTAAATTTTTTGGTATTGTTATTTTTTTGATAAAATTAACATTCCAAGATAAACATTCTCGCGCTCAAATTTCAACAAATTATGTAAATTATTACGACCATCCATTCAAACGAAAGTAAGACAAGTTAAACCGTCCATTTACTCAGCATTCCAAAACAATAAACAGTCGAACCAACCCACAAACAAAGATCCATTGTTTTTTTCGAGTTTGCGATAAGAGAGCGGATCACCCACGACGCAAATGGGTGCGATGACGTCATCAAGGTCCATGTGAAATATCCATTTCAAATAATTTTGTTTCTAAATAGTAGGTAATACATATTAGTATGTATTTTGCTTAGTAGCCTAACAGTATCCCTTTTTTGTTTTAGGGAAATACTGTGAGTCAGTGGTTGAAAAGATATGACGAAGGCGGTAGCCTTGCCCGTGGAAAGCAAAGTGAAAGACCCCAGCTCATAATAGAGGCACAGAGACAGCATAATTATGTTCAGCGAATATGAAACAAGTGGTTTCAAAACGACAAGACATTTTTCCGGATTATTCGACACATCTTTACGAACCGTGCGCCATGCACTCCACGCAGAAGGTTCGCATTATCGAAAACCAGCTCGAGAATCAGCTCAAAAATCATTTATGACGGAAAAAAAACATTAACATTAAGTTATAAATTACAAATATTTATTGATTTTAGTAATATTCAAATAATATTTTGTCTTATCCGTAATCTGGATTATTTTGAGGTTTAGTTTCAATCTTCTTTTCGTAATGAAAATTAACACTTAAGCTATAACCTCTTTAAGTCCTATTAAATACGATTTGTTAACATTGAGGTTTGAGTTATAAAGAACTCACTCGCAGTAGAATAAAAGTAGTATTACTGAGTCATTTAATTGTATTGTGACAACTTGTCTGCATTTGTTATTTTTACGTGGGTAGATTTGCGTAGAATGTTGTCATTTAATTAGAGTACCGACACACAGTAGTAATTACAGCACGATTATTATTATATTACTAAGATACAATAGCCTGATTATCATAGTTCACCAACTATCTTTTTTACTTCAATAAATTATTCTATATGAGAAAATAAACTGTTAAATCAAGAAGTTACTATTAGTTATTTTTATACATTCTTCATGAAATTATAACGAATAAACGTTTTGTAATAATTTATTATTCTTAAACCTTTATTAAAATAACAATATGAGTAATAAAAAGAACATTATTACATTATTATTCTGGTATATTAATAAATCGAATAATAAAAGAACAGATGAAGATGATTGTTGAAAAGAAAAATTAAAGCTTCATCGCGAGATTTGAACCCAGACCTATGAGTTTCTTAATCCAGGACTACACTACTACTACTACAGGATACGCTGCACGCTACCGGAACTCGATTGTATTACGTAAATTTTAGCAATGGTATGAACCGGCCAAGGTCATACATAGTTACGTACTCTGTGCGACGCCGACGGTATATTGTGTGAGTGCTGTGGTGAGCGTTGTTAATACATCACTTATACACACAGCTGTAGGTACGGCACGGACCGCGACTTCATAGCAATATAACCCTTAGTATACTTATTGATTTGTGAATCTTGATAGTACATTACACCCAGAACATTATGAAGAAATCTAATTTCCTCAACCGCAACTGTTGTTTCGCGCAAGTGGATTCGCGCAAGTCACATGCAAGAAAAACTACGTTCGCGCTTATGCAAGCATCTTTCTACTCTATTTAAAGATATCAAAACCAGCCAAATACATACAGAACAGCTACCGAGATTTTAATACTACTTATAACTGTAAAATGTGAAAAACTCCTTATCACTTTAGCACCTAATTATGTATATTGGTGAAAAAATTAAAAAAATCCATAGGAAAAACAAATACCTACTTAACTAAGTAACTCATTTCATCTAGAGACCTTTACATTAACTTTATCAAACATAAATAACGGAACTTTACTAAATAATGAAGCTTTCAGTACGGTGGAGTATGTGTGGACAATCAGTCGAATTAATCGGTTTCGTATTTGTGCCGACACCATTGACTGTTTAGTTTCATACAAAAATAAGAGAATATAAAATGCCGTTATCGTCGCCGTCGTCGATTAGCCGCATCAAAGGAGATCCTAAAAACAAAGTCGACAAGGATATACAAACATTACTTTTCCCACTGAATCTAATGCAAATTCTAGTTTTTCATCCAAAGTATCAAATTAAAAACGACTTTATAAATCCTAATAATTATATTATTAATTTTATTTCTTTGTGTGTAACATTATTTTCTGTGTCAACCCGATTTTATACGATTATTACTGTTCTGCAAGATGAGAACATGATACGATACCAGCCGATACATTTTCTATATTTCGCGTCCTCTTTTAATGTGCTGTTCACAAGTGCGGGTTTCGTTATGACCTTTATCACCTACTTCATTCAAACCAAGACGAGTGTTACATTTGTTTTGACCTTTCAAGAAGTGCACAGGTTTCTTAACAAAAATCATAGTAGTAAGACTTTTATCATTATTAGTTGGATCAATGTCGGTTTAGTCATTGGGTTTTACATCTTTGCTGCTATTTATATGATTATCGAATATCTAAGTCCTTCATGGATAACGCTCTTTGACATTATTACTCTGTTAATTCTGGACTCTGATACAGTTTATGCAATCCGGTTAATTCGCCTGTTAACAGAAGAACTTGTCCTCTGGAAAAAACAAGCAATATATTCATGTAAAGATGGTGAAACCGAAGTGAATTGTAGAAGAATGTTTCAGGCCTATTCCCAAATATTTAAATGCTACCAGATCGTTCTAAAACATTTTCAACCAACGGTGAGTACGCGTATGTGTAGAAATCGGTTGCTAGGGTGCAGGTATATGATGTAAAGGAATTAAAAACACGTCGCAGGGAAAGTTTTTAGTGTGAACGTGGATTTTTTTAAAGTAGAAGACTAAAGAAACGAATGGATGGATGTGTGGTTTACCCCGTTTTTATCCGTTTTATAAAAAATCATCATCATCATCTGCCTAGCCTGTTCCCAACTATGTTGGGGTCGGCTTCCAGTCTCCGGATGCAGCTGAATACCAGTATTTTACATGGAGCGACTGCCTATCTGACCTCCACAACCCAGTTACTGGGTAATACGATACCCCTTGGTAAGACTGGTTGTCAGACTTTCGGGCTTCTGACGACCCGTAACGACTGTCAAAGATCCACAAATGACAGCCGGGACCAACGGCTTAACGTGCTTTTCGAGGCACGGAGGGGTCTTGGTATGTAAAGATGGTCACCCATCCACGGACCAACCGCGGCAAGCGTAGCTTAACCTGATCGATCGACCCGCGCAGCTATTGTTACTTAGACAGTTAACTAGAATGTAAATTACTACAGCGATGACAGGTAATAGAGATATATATAAGGAAGAAATAGACATGCTGCCACAATTCTTGAAATATTGAGATGGTGATGAGTAAGAACGAATTACCATTATTGACTTCAATGTTGTTTGAACTGTTCGACAGCATTTTCTCTTACTTCTTTTTGTCCTTTTAGTAATATAATCTTTCACTCAATCCGATTTTTTATTTTGTCAAATAGTATTTTCGTACCGTCTGCCTACCATGCTGAACTTTTTGTCATCTTTATTCATATAAATAAAGATTTTCTCTCAACAAATTTCTCCGTGTTACATCGCCAAGTCATGACAAACGATTCCTACAAATTTGTCTTTCACCATATTCAAATTTTCTGTATAACTAACTATGCAATTATTTTATTGATTTTGTTCACTATTTTTAGACACTTATGAAGACGACAGAATCGTTCTTTCACGAATTGGTCCACTGTCAGATCTTGATTGATTTTTCAAAGTTCATTGCGAATCAAAAGGAACCAGTGAGTTTTAGTTGACCATTTTAATTTAAAAAATTATTGTGTTGAACACTTGTGATGATTCTGTTGTGCACCAACTAAAATTAATTTGGGCTATTGCTACCTTTTCTTGCTAATGAAACAAGAAAGAGACGGAAATAAATAAGTGCTGGCAAACTTAATTGAACTAAACTTTTTTTCGACGCAACTACGACGGACTAATTCATCATGCTTAAAATCACGCCAAATTCAAGGCAATTGAGATGTCATTTAGTTTTACAGTTCTAAAGCGTCAATTTGTCTTTTTCTTTCCCTATCTGTTAGTTAGAGAAAAAAAAAACTGTTGTTTTAATATATGTCGTAAACAAAAGAATTGGCACCATTATAAACATTACAAAAACATCTAATATTAACTGTAGTCATTAAATTCGTACATAGGAGAAGTGATCACGACGAAGATGTAGGGACGAATTGTATGGATTCTATAAGAACTGAATGAAAAAAATAATAACATGGAAGAAGAATATAGGCTAACAAAATAAAACAAATTTTTTAGACCAGTTGGGCCCATTAATAACAGCACCACTGATGTTTATTAGATCCTCAAAAGTGGAGTAGTGAAAACACTCGGGATGCTCCAGCAAATGAGAATTTGAATAATAAGAACATTAACGTTATAATAATATCTTTTTTTCTTATTACAGCATTTTGTACAAGGATTGCTTTACGCCTGGTTATTAAAAAACATGATATTGCAAATTACACTAAGTTTGCAACTGGAAGAGTTCTATCTTACAGTAGAAGATGCTCAAGATTCATGCTTTATTGCGTTGGCATCAAATTGTTCAGGTAAATATAATATTATTTTTTTGCGAGCCTCTGTTTAACACGGTTTTTGCGATATATCCTCTTGGTTTGGCAGAAATGTATCTCTAGTGCGCACATTTAGCTATTTATCTATAAGTGCCATGTAATAGGGGGCAGGGCTATTGCCAGTGCGAATTCAGACTCTGGGGTGCTGCTGAGTAATTCCATAAAGAATAACCCATCTTTTTGCCTAACCTAGGAATCCGACTCTCTTGAGTTGAATTCCTAGATGAGGCACAATTCTCATGTTTATCAGTAGCATTTGCTCTACTTTTGACTTACTAGACTACCCACTGGACCGATGAAGCAGTTCTTTAGTTAATTTTAGTTTATTATCATTATTCTCACACATAAACCTGACGGAAAAAACTCTTAAAGACTTAGTTTAGATGAACAAGACGATTTCAATGCCAGACACGAATGTTTTTAAAGTAATAATTGTCACAGCCTTAGACCATAAAAAAACATCTGCTCATTGTGAAGGAGCTTGTCTAGGGAAGTACCACCAACTTTCTTGAATGATTTGCTGCCACTAAGAAGCGTTGCTAAGTTGCGGTTAGAAGAATCCTGCCTATGCGCACAGACACATGAGACATTTGAGCTTTATTTCTTGGATGGCAACAGTTTTGCGATTCGATGCAGCACTTACTCACAGTGCACTTTTTCACTAATACTAGGAAACATCGAAATTACTGCCTTAATATGATAATTTCACTTATGACTAATCTTCTCTCGGATGAATGTCTACGACGCCGGTAACAAAGCAATACGTCTCAAATGGAGTTGGGCAAACCATCTGGCTAGACGTGGATATGAACAATGGAATAAAGCATTTGCCGATTGCTGGCCAAATACACCACAGCCCCCAAAAGCATGTTGGTTGGCTGATTTCATCAAAGTCATCGGAAACACTTCAATGACGGACGCTCAGAACCGTACAGTAATAGGTGTGACCGGGTAAAAATGATGAAGATGATGATGAACAATAAACTTATACTTTATTCACAGACGAGGAAAAAATGTTTTATAAAACGGTTCTCCGTTTGCACCGAGTGTCATTCAGCAAGATGAGCGTCTTTGGAATGTTCAACATAAACATTTGTCATCCAATACGTTTGATTGTGCTTCTCACCAATTATACTGTAGTGCTGTTACAGTTTGCATTTCTGTAATCCGAGTGCTTGGAGTGAGGTTTGAAGTTAACTTTACTGAAACAACCAAATACAGAAGACCGCAATGTCAGTGGTAACACTTTGACCTGGAGCTGTTCTAGCTTATTACGGAATTTCAATGGAATAAGATGCTAGAACATCATCTTATTCCATTGAAAAATTTGGTGGAAAAACCACTAAAATGTGGCCAACTAACCTTTTTTTTTTTTTTTTTTTTGGGTGGGAAATCATCAAATAACTTCTCCCGCTCTGGGTGGAGCAGGAGGGCGTGTCAGACTTTTACTGACTAAAACCCACCCGTGTTCCTTCAGTAGCCCTTAAGCCAGGGGCTGTGGTGTCTCTTTCGAACAAACCCGCACCCCTGGCAGGCATCGACCCTTGCGGGTCCCATCATTTTTTTGTGCTGACATCTCTTTGAGGCGCGCGTGGAACACAACGCGCCGTCGACTTGGGCTTGGTCCTTACCGGACAGCGAGCTACCCATTACTCGCCGTCCGCAAGCCCATGCCTACGGTGGCCGGAAATCGGCCTGGGATTCCCGACGCCCAGGGCGTCTCCGTATCCTGCGGCGGATGGGGTCGCGAGGGCGCATATGCTGCCTCTCCCTCACGTGCGCCGCCTCCCTCTTCGCATATTGGTTTTTTATGATTTAAATATGCATAAGCATGATCAGCCACTAATGTTTCCACTGCTGGGTCTCAGGTCTCCTGTCTTCGGGTAGGAGTGGGCTGTAAACTACCACGGGGGCTTAGTGTGGGTTTGATAGTGTCACATGTCTTAGAATTTTTGGTCCTAGGACATTCCAGATTCCTCGCGATGTTTTCCTCCAACGTTTTAAAAGAAGAAATTATGTTGTAAAATATATAATAGGTACAGTAAATATGTATATGTTGTAGGCGACAAGGATATCGATTTTGAATGTTAAAGGGCAAAAGATGGATGTTTAATAAGCGAAGAATGTATGGTCTTGGAACAAGAAACTTTCAAAAGATCAAGTTATGTTTTGAAAGTTTATTTCGCTGTCAGGATAGTGTGCAAGGAGTGAGTAACTGGATAGATGCTAATTTTGAAGACCCAAAATCACACGTAGATGAAGAAAATTAAATTGATATAGATGAGATTGTAAAAAAAAATAACAGCTTATGCTAGTGATCACAAACTTTTTTTGATTTATGTTTAAGCATTGTAGCAGGTCTACCCCCATGGGAAAAAGGCGTGAGTTTATGTGTATTTGTATGTATTATACTGGTACTGAAAGAAATTAAAATCTCCAAATACAATTTTATATCGTTGTTTTGATTTTAATCATTGTTAAACCTTGAGCATCTTACTAAGTTTTCAGGTTACAAATTAAGTATATTATAGGTTTTTATAAGTTTTAGTAGTCGTGATAAAAATACAACATAGATTTGCGATTACATTCAAAAGATAACTAAATGGCTAAAGTCATGCAAAAGGAGAAGTCCAACTTCCATATAAAATTACCCCACGACCGACAGCTGAGAAAAATATCTCAAAAAAATAGATAAAAATGAGTATTAATAAATTGCACAGATCCGATTGTCTTCCTTACTGGCTATCATATTTAGAAATTGCTATAAATATTATGTCTGGTGCCATTGATTTAAATAGTAAAGGTCGTCCGAACATTTTGACGGACGCGGTCGCCCTACTAAAACACTAACACCATCTATTAGAACTAGTATGAACTACGGCGTGTCTGCTCCTAGACGTAACCTTGTAAGAGCGGGCTGTGGTATTTTTCGAGGTACAAAGACATAAAATAAAAACCTTATATTTTTTTAAATTTATATTTGGTGCAGTTTGTTTCTGATAATAAGGCCTTCGAATAAAACATTTTTTTTGTCTATTTGTTATTCTGGACATATTTTCCATTTTGGATTCGTAGTATTTTCTGACGTTGGACATATTAATTTGCTTTTAATAAACAATAAAAATCAATTTTATACAACATTTTATCTTATAGTAATATTATTAAACCTTTTCATTTCATCGGCTACAACGAGCGCCGCTGCAAAGTTATGTCGCACTTTTACGCGGCTTCGCGTCGTCTTTGCCAAAGGTTGAGATAAATAAGTAAGAAAATTGTTTTAAATAATGTGAGAAGTCGATTTAATGACATATTCTTAACCTACCGGGAATATGAAATGTTATCATTTTTAATGTGCTTTTTGTCGTAGTTCACGCAACCCTTCACGGCACAACTTGGCATTTTTGTTTGCAAAAATTTACGACCGCTCCGAAGACAGCCGATCGCGTTCTAGTTCACTTCGCTATTGGGAAGACCATTTTGGGACCAAGTTCGAGGCGTCATTGTAACATGCGGTTCGCCCGGTCCTTAAATATATGTCAATGTCTGGCGCAGTATTATTTATATTAAAATATTTTATTTTCAGTCATGCAATACCTATAATTAGAATGACCATGAAAAAGAGGAATAAAGATGACATAAAGATTTAATAAATGTACACCTGTGATATTCTAAATTCATTTGCTTTCTTGTTCCAAGGAAGGTAAAAAGAAAAAAACTATTTTATTCCTGTTCTACATCTAGCAAAATATTATCTAAAAATGCGCTGGGTGGCAAAAAACATCTTCATATCTCGCCAAACCAAGATAATACAAAATCAGTAAGCGTTACTTTTAACAATACTTTTTATATACATATTATTATTAACCTAGTATAATAACTTATCAAACAATCGTAAGATTGTTAATACAGTGTTTAATTGCTTTTTAATCCTATTGTGAAACTGAAATCAGAAGTTAGTCTATTAAAGTTATTCTGCCCCTGAATTAATATTTGGAGCAGTTTTTTTTATGTGCATTAAGGATGATCACCGGAAGTATATCATATTTTAAACGAATTTTTATCGATTTTTTGAGATACTGATCTTTGCAGTCGGAAGTGGGGCATTTTTGCTAATTCTTCTTTGTCACGAAAAAGCCGTGACATACACAATTTTCAATACCTACCCAATATTATTCTCACATCAAAATAAAACACTCTTCTTTTAAAAGCTATATAAAACGATAAATAAACTGTTCTCCATCAGTTTATTTTACAAGAAAGTTGTATAGTGAATAGAATTTAAGGACCCATATTCACGGCGGTGATCCGTACGATATTCTACGATAAAAAGTTGAATACAAAAGTCAACCCCACTGTTCATATGTTTAAGTCTTTGAGTGATCCGAAAATAATACTTTAAAGAATATAATATAATATTTATCATCGCTGTGAGAAGCGGAGAGAAACGGAACAAAGTAATAATATAGCAATCCATCCAGTGGTATCAATGGCATTCATTATTGTGTAAATGCAGTGTTCTAGGAAAGCAAATGGCAGTAATACAATAACGTAACTTGTGAAAATAGAACAAAGATTTATCAGTGTCACTGCATCGATGATAAGTAGGTAGTCCAGACGCAATGATATTTTACCATCCGGAGTCTTCTCGACATCACTGAAAAAGATAATTAATTATTAAGGTAGACATAGGATATTTCTTTTCTATTCATTCTGGTGAGATCATAGAAAGAAACGATGAGAAAGGGTAAGTACTGTAAAATGTTCAAGGCTTAGCTGAGCGCCGAACTTGAGCGTCCAATAGCTCAGGATCTTCAAATTCTTCAACAAAAGATACAGGGTCCAATTGAAGTCGTGGGCATTATTTTAACCTACAAATCGACTCATGATACCTACTATTTGCATTAAGAATACTATTACGTAAATCAAAAATATTAATAATGCAAGTATATAAAAACCATAATAATGTGGTAAGTCATGAAAGGCAAAAAAAACGACATCAAGTCTTGAAGTATCAAAATCTTAAAGCACAGTACAGCGTGGAACGAATAGTAAACAAACATCAAATAATTTTATACATTAAAATATTTTTTTGAATATAAGTAGATATTATATATAGATATTTGACTTTTTATATTAATACGAATTATTTTGTATTGTATAAATGTTTCCTTATATACACAGCCTTAAGTGTTTTGTATCGTGTACTGAAGTTAAAATAGTTTAAAAGTTAGGCTTTACCATTACCCATGTGTAATTACTAATAAATTGTAAGTATTCGTATGCCGCTTTTAGCGGCGGATGTGTCCTGAACTTATTTATATTTGTCCAACTTTGTACCTACCATATCCGACGAATAAATATCTTTATCGTTACCTATCTAATATTTCACAAGTAGCAATAACAATAGGCTAAGGCATACATGCATATCACCCACGCGCGGGATTGGCCTCTTAAATCATAAACCAGAGTCATCATAACGACTTTGCAGGCGTGTACATCTTTATGAGTCGAAGTTCTATTAACGCAGCTTGCGGTAGGAGAAAACTTCGACACGTAACGAAATAGCGTTACCTTTGCATGGAACTTCGAGAAAAGTGCGACCTGCAAATGTTGCAAATAACTCCTCCCGTTCTGATTGGAGCAGGAGGACGTGTCAGACATTTTCTGACTAAAACCCACCAGTTGCCTGTGTGCCAGGTACTATCAAGATTCACTAATGCAGTCGCATACTAAGGGCTATATTGCTATGAAGTGGCGGTCCAGGCCGTACCTACAGCTGTGTGTATAAGTGATGTATTAACACAAAACTCACCGCTCTACTCACACACTGGCGTTACTCTTTGTATTTTATACATACCGTCGGCGACGACAGACATGACCTTGGTCGGTTCATACCATTGCTAAAATTTACCTTTATAATTTGAGTTCCGGTAGCGTGCAGCGTATCGTCTTGGATTAAGAAACTCATAGGTCTGGGTTCAAATCTCGCGATGAAGCTTTAATTTTTCTTTTCAACAATCATCTTCATCTGTTCTTTTATTATTCGATTTATTAATATACCAGAATAATAATGTAACAAATTTGTTTTATTACTCGTATTGTTATTTAAATAAAGGTTTAACAATAATAAATGATTACAAAATGTTTATTCGTTATAACTTCATGAAGAATGTATAAAAATAACGAATATTAACTTCTTGTTAAAACAGTTTATTTTGTCATAAAGAACAATTTATTGAAGTAAATAAGCTAGTTGGTGAACTATGATAATCAGGCTATTGTATCTTAGTAATATAATAATATTGTGCTGATTACTACTGTGTGTCGGTACTCTAAATAAATCACAATATTCTACAAAAATCTACCCACGTAAAAGTAACAAATGCAGACAAGTTGTCACAATACAATTAAATGACTCAGTAGTACTACTTTTATTCTACTGCGAGTGAGTTCGTTTTAACTCAAACCTCAAAGTTAACAAATCGTATTTAATAGGACTTAAAGAGGTTATAGCTTAAGTGTTCATTTTCATTCCGAAAAGAAGATTGAAACTAAACCTCAAAATAATCCAGATTACGGATAAGACAAAATATTATTTGAATATTACTAAAATAAATAAATATTTGTAATTTATAACTTATGTTAATGTTTTTTCCGTTAACTATGTTTTTTAAGCTGATTCTCGAGCTGGTTTTCCATGATGCCTTGTTTGCCATGAACCTTCTGCGTGGAGTGCACGGCGCACGGTTCGTAAAGATGTGTCGAATAATTCGGCAAAATGTCTTGTCGTTTTGAAACCACTTGTTTCATATTCGCTGAACGTGTGCCTGTTATAGGAGCTGGGGTCTTCCACTTTGCTTTCCACGGGCAAGGCTACCGCCTTCCTCATATCTTTTCACCCACCGACTCACAGTATTTCACTAAAACAAAAAAGGGGTACTGTTAGGCTACTAAGCAAAATACACACTTTATGTATTACCTACTATTTAGAAACAAAATTATTTAAAAGGGCAATTTCACATAGATATTAAGTTTATTGTTATTTTCATCGTTCTATAATCTAGGAAATAAATTTACATTGAAATTTTATATATTTATTCTATTTAGACATTGTGATATTTATAAAACGTTTAAAAATAACTACAAGGATCAGCAGTTATACTTTAATTAAATAAATGTTTAATATAATTATATTTAAATCATAATACTCACACTCAGTCCGGTTTCATCACATAGGTATTTGTGATATAGGTATTAAGTCCACTTTTATGCAGCGCAATAATATTCGCTTTCATTTCTATATATAAATTTGCTTACATTTTAAAATGAATTAGAAGGACGCTAATAGATGAAACACACGTCACTAGCACACAATTATCAACCAACACCGTTCTATATGTCGCGGTGAATGAGTCGTAAATCATTTAAATTTATTTAGGTTTCTGTGGGTATAATGATAAAGTTTTACGAGTTTAGTGAATAAGAAGAACAGAACAAGAAACTATACTCAAAAGTGATTTTTAAAACAATAAAAAGACTATCACACAGCGAGTGGGATTCGAAACCGCGACTCGCTGCGCTCAAACGCGGTAATCAAGTGCAGTAACCGTTCAGCTATCATGCCATTTGCTTTAACGGTTGAATTTAGGAAATACATTCATTCGTAAACGTATGAGAGTGTGTGTGTATATAGTATTATAGCCTATAGAAATTGCTTATTATAAGAAGGTCGTAAGTTAAAGCGAAGTGTCAATCTATTGCTTTTTGAGATTGGGGCACCATTAGTGAGGGCTACTGTACCACGCTATCTCTTTCGAACCACCCGCACTCCTGGCAGGCATCAACCCTTGCGGGCCCCTTCCGTTGGTGGTGACATCTCTTTGGAGCGCGCGTAGAACACAACGCCGTCGAAGGGCGCGGCCACCCTACGTTACTGAAAGATCGTAGGCGGGCAAAAGTACGATGTTTTCTGGTCTGACCATTTACCATTGGTTCTTACCTGTGACTTTAATGTTATAAGACAAAAACAAATCTGAAAAGTCCTTTACGTAGTTAAATATAATGGGGAGAGAGAGGCGTGGCGATGTTCCTATGAAAATATATGTAATCAACAGCTAAAACATATTGACTTGCCTGTCGAGCTACAATGTTGTGTTAGGAATTCTAGTCATAGTATCTTTATAAATGACATGTATAGGGACATTGTTAACATTTTATGTAATAATGCGTGCTATTCGTACACGCGTGTTTATGTCAATTAAGCGTAGGTTTACTTGATTGAGCTTGATTTTCGACACCAGCCGCCCTCGAAAAATAGGAAGATGTCACACATGATGCAAACTTTGTACATCATTTTTATTTAAATCTATTTTCAGTGCCGGAATCAATAAAAATTTCACGACCGCTTTAGAAAACAAACGGTAAGTACTTATTGTGTCCAGGGAAAAAATTGACTGTCATTGTGGAATTTTGTATTTTGCTCCACAAAGTGCAAAATAATTATTTTACACTTTTTGGTATTCTGTTAATAAGTCTGATATATTTTTGGTAGGTTATCGGTCAATTTTTTACCCTGGAGTTTGGGAACTCATTGGCAAGAAATGACCATCTTCAGAAAGATAAGTTTTGTACTTAGTGTTGATATTTATGAGAGACAGCAGAGTTAACAAGTCCAGCTTGGAGTGCATGATCTTATGCAGGTTAATTATTAAGTCTTGCTTTTTGCGATGAACACGCAAAGGTTCCAAATTGAACTTTAAAAGGCGTTTAGAATAGTTTTGAAGCATTCTAGAGAAGACATACCGGTGCGAGACTCACAAGACATTTTCTTTGCACACTCTCAATTCTTTCAGAGTGTACTGCGTAACGCGGTGATAAGATTATCGAACGATATTCCAAAATACTTCTTACTATGATTTTATAAAGATTTGAGTATTTTTAATCCTTTGGTAAACCTAGATAAAACCGAGAAGTTTCAATGTTCTGATCGTCGTAGTATGCTGCATCGGTTATGAACTCTAAAATAGATGTAGATGTTCATCAATCAGCACGCCAAGATCTATGGCTACGTGCTTTCGTTCTAACAAATTGACCCTCGAGTTTGTAGTCAAAGGTGTTATTTATACATTTTCGTGAAAGGAAAAATATGCTTTGTTATAACAAAGCATACTTTTATGTTTAACTTCATCCGATTCAGGATAATTCAGGGTTTTATATAAGTTTCTTTATTTTAATGTACAGACGATTCGTACAAGTGAATGAGAATGCCAGTGAAATCAAATAAAATTTATTGAATTATCTGTTTTTCTTAATAATAAAAAATCAATTTTGTTGGAAAGCAAACAGCAAGAGCATAATAGTGTAGTGAGAAAGAAGAGACATTAACCGTAATGGAAGACATATATCTATGTAGAACAGGCCACAGGCACTCATCTTCTTGAATGACGCGCGGTGCACCCGTAGGATGTTCTTACATAATTTCTTGTGTTCATCTGTAATCATAGTAAAAGAATTGGGTGGTGAACTAAGCAACTTCAGATAGTGTAATAATTATATTCTACCCTAAAAAAATACGAAAACTCAACGTCAAAATAATAAAGAACGATAAAAATTTGATGATATACTTTACTGGTTTCAAGAAAACAAATTCACCTGTATAGTCTGATGCCAAAATGAGTAAACAAGTATTTTGTGCACACTTGACTGCTTTATAAAATGCGTTGAGCTGCAGAATGAGTGAGAGTGGTAAGGCGCAGCATTTTATTATCCAGAAAATATAAAACGTGGAGATCAAAGGATTATCCCGCTGGAAGTAATAAAAATAACAGATAATTATCATATGTCACAATGATAAACATTTAATGAAAGATAATAAAATATAAGGCCTTTTAATTGATATCTACATAGATACCAGGTTTGGGCTTACACTGGTAAGCGCCTACATTTCCTGGGGTTAAACATAACTTTGGCCGTAGCAGGTAAAGGACGTTACTCAAGAAGAAATTCCATGTATATACAGGGTGTCCAAGAACCTGGCGTCCAACTGGATTCCCACGATGCCCCAAGTTCTAACAGTACTCAGAAAAATATTTTAAAAAATCCACCCCATGTACTTACAGAATTATACTGATTTCAAAAAAAAAGGGGAAATGAGCACCCTGTGACATACTTTTGAATGCTGTGACTGCTAATGCTGATAATTTCGATATTTCTTGGAGGTTTTGTAATCTAGGGTATTGCTGTGTCTAAATAGAATGTAAAAATAATGTACTTATTGTACCATTTTAAAATAAAATATTATTTTAACTAAAGGTGATATGGAAAACTATTGAATTTCGCAACTTTGACCGACTGTAGTGTAAAAAAAATGTACCAAAATAGTATGGCAAGTGACGTCAAATTTTGACGCGTTTATTCCTCTTTTTAAAAAGGTATAATACTTACACATTAATTTGAAAAAAAAAATTTTGATAATATTTTTACTCAACAACCCAATTTTTACGAAGTGCCTACCTACTAACGGTAACTGTCGGACCCTTTCTTATCTTAGAAACTGTTATGTTACTACTATTATTTACTTCGGTTCCAAGAGTGAGCAAGAAGGAAATACACACAGGTAGATGGGTTCCCAGTAGAATAAAAGCAAAAAATGTTAGTTTAAAGATATTTTATTACAATAAATGTTCAAAATGTTGACCACCCGCGGCAATACAAGCTCTCACTCTCCTTAAAAAGGACCGCTTTATGTTTCGCGAGTAACTTTTTTGACGTATCACCTGCACTGCTTGTGTTATCTTCTCACGAAGGTCAGCGATGTCATTAATGGGCTTCGCATAAACGAGCTCCTTCATAGTTCCCCAGAAAAAAAAATCCAGCGGATTTAAGTCAGGTGAGCGGGCTGGCCACGGGATTGTTCCTGATCGCCCAATCCACCTGTTCGGGTATTGCTCGTCCAAAAACTCTCTAACGGATACGCGAAAATGTGCTGGACAGCCGTCGTGTTGGAACCACATATCTGGTGGGGTCTCTTCTAGTAAGTTTGGCAAATCATTTTGAAGAAAATTTAAATATGATTCGCCAGTCAAATTCTCGGGCATCTCAAATGGACCAATAATATTCCCACAGAGAATACCGGTCCACATGTTCACTTTGAACCGGTACTGGGATCTATCTTCTCGCATCAAGTGCGGATTTTCCACATGCCACTCGTGCAAGTTGTGTAGGTTCATGTAGCCATCCTTCTTAAATGTTGATTCATCTGACCACAAAATTTTGTCGATAAAGTTTTCGTCTTCTCGATGTTTTTGCAGGATTGTTTCACAAAACGCGACTCGGCTCGGATAGTCTCGAGGTAAAAGACTTTGCACTCGCTGTACGTGGTACGGATGATATTCTTCTTTTTGGAGAATACTGTGTGCTGTGCTCTTCGGTATCCCCGTATCAGCTTCTATTCCTCGCACAGAGATGCTTGGATTTGCCGACACCGCCTCTAAAACTTCATCGCGTATGAAGTCATTTACGGGTCGTCCTTCACCAGCTACTTGATTGGGGAACCGCCCGTCACATAGTGATCTGTGCACATTAATGAAAACTCGATGGTCGGGATATCGCGTAGCCCTCGGATACCTTTCTCTGTAAAGTCTCGCTGCAGCTCGTCCATTACCTCTACATTCTCCATAAATGTAGTGCATATTTGC
Source organism: Polymixis flavicincta (assembly GCA_949987655.1). NCBI lineage: Eukaryota > Metazoa > Arthropoda > Insecta > Lepidoptera > Noctuidae > Polymixis > Polymixis flavicincta. The sequence continues at coordinate 20,813,531 of OX465188.1, read as the reverse complement.
GTATTCTTGCGGAGTGTAGGTCGCCATGGTAGCACACACAAAACACAAACTGTCCAAACACAGGCAAAGGTCGTCGTAAAGAGTTCGTTTCAAAGTCCAGAGCACAAAGAGTAATCGAGTCCAATAAACAAAGCTTTAAATCGTAGTACGTGATCAATGGTAACAATAAGAGAGAGGTGCGTAGTAACGGCAGGAGGCAGTGACGCGTACTGACCGTACTGTTATCCTAAATAGCACGATCCCAGATAGCGTCACTATCTATCTCACTCGCACCTCTAACCTTTTTCTCCCTCACTCTTACCTGAATAATGGGGTACCATAAAGAAGAACCAGCAAATCGCAAAGATAGTTTCTGTCTTGCTCCCTCCTGTTGTAATAACGAATCACTATGGTGAGATGCATGCACATACCGTCCCTTACGGTCTAACCTGTTTTTTGAGAGGCCTGTTGTTATTTTTATGAGCATACAATAGTAATTCTTTAGAGGTTAGATTCAATTCGTCGTAAATTTTTCTTTCTAAGAATTCTGTAAGACATCGTAAAAATTGGGTTGTTGAGTAAAAATATTATCAAAAATTTTTTTTTTCAAATTAATGTGTAAGTATTATACCTTTTTAAAAAGAGGAATAAACGCGTCAAAATTTGACGTCACTTGCCATACTATTTTGGTACATTTTTTTTACACTACAGTCGGTCAAAGTTGCGAAATTCAATAGTTTTCCATATCACCTTTAGTTAAAATAATATTTTATTTTAAAATGGTACAATAAGTACTTTATTTTTACATTCTATTTAGACACAGCAATACCCTAGATTACAAAACCTCCAAGAAATATCGAAATTATCAGCATTAGCAGTCACAGCATTCAAAAGTATGTCACAGGGTGCTCATTTCCCCTTTTTTTTTGAAATCAGTATAATTCTGTAAGTACATGGGGTGGATTTTTTAAAATATTTTTCTGAGTACTGTTAGAACTTGGGGCATCGTGGGAATCCAGTTGGACGCCAGGTTCTTGGACACCCTGTATAATGTGCCCAAAAAAAAGGCAACATTAACCAATCAATTTAATTATATCAGCCTATAGTTTCACGTTCCAGTTTCACAGGTGTTCTGTCAGTGAGAGGGACTGGGCCGTACAATCACAGTATTAAAACCCATACAGTAGCAAATTAGTCGAATAAGTAACAGCGTTTTTTTTTTTTTTTTTGAGTGGGAAATTATCATTTAACTTCTCCCGCTCTGGGTGGAGCAGGAGTGCGTGTCAGATTTTTACTGACTAAAACCCACCCGTGTTCCCTCAGTAGCCCGTATGCCAGGGGCTGTGGTATCTCTTTCGAACAAACCCGCACCCTAGCAGATAAGCGTTTGGTCTTAATTTTACTATTTGTCCTAATTACTAGACCAATTTAGTTCATGTTTTGTATTTCGTCAGAAAGAGCTATAGCGATTACGTTGATTCATTTATTTCATAATATATATATTCCATAATGTACAAAAATAACATTAGTAATGCAATATATGAACATAAGTGTCAATAACATTAATATCCTGCCCGATTAAGATCAAGTCTACAGCCGTGCTGAGAAGGGACTACGGGTAGTGGCTAAGACTCTTGATAAAAACCTGCTGACCTTAAACGTAAAAAAAAAAAACAAGATAATAACATTATATAAATCCAAGGCATCCACACCCCCTCAACACCTTAATCTCAAATTTCATACTTATAACAATAGCCTTAAACGTATTCACTCCATGAGAAATTTATTATATTAATATCAATTAATTAATTAACGGATTTGTTGTTGCCAACAACAATGTATATTCTATTCATGAGATTTTATCTATACATATGTAAAGAAAATTAATCGATTAATTTCATTTATTTTTATCTGTGGAGCATAGTTAATGCGTGCTCTATAAATGGCTGTCAAAGAGGATTGAAAAAGCTTAATGAAAACCACGTGAATATTAGATTGTTATAGATAATTATTTATAAAAGGGAATTGACAATTTAAATTATAAACTTTAACGTCGTTTCTTTGTTTTTTCAGGTAAGATAGTATAGTATAGAAGTAAAATAGATTAACTATGATTGGGTGTGATTTTAAGAATAAACTTTGTTTTTTCAGAGGAACACAATTGCTTATTTGCAATGCCTAAAATCACTATAAATTGTCTTATACATATAATAATTTCGCCAAGTACTTACCATATATTTAAAATTGTATTTGCAGAATAGTATCACAATTTCAATATTAATCAAACCTTTACAGAATGCTTCTATAATTCGATACAAAATCTGAAAGTATCAAATAATATATTATATTGCTATGTAGAATAGCTGCTGTGACATCTGAAATTCTAGAAAGACTGTCTGGAAACAAAATGAAAAATAAAATCTTGGCAAGAATACACAGTTGCATTAAAAGCTCACTGGTTTAAATTTCAAACATAGGAAAAAAATATTTGTAATGGGCAATCAAAATACATATTTTAATCATTAGTCGAAGGAAGCGGATGGATGTTGTTTATTGATTCCCAAATTGAATAATTTTCGCTTACTTGGTGTTGATAAATATTAACGATACTCTTGTAGCACTTTAATATTTGGTTATAAGTCTTAAACATTTTCGCAATCTCTCGTTTATAGCAATCATTCTTCTGTACTAGCAACAACTGAATATTCCAGAGAGTAACTTTATCAGTAAGTAAGCTAACAAGTCCGTTTGCGTAAATAAAATTTGTATCAAAACCCACTGTAATTAATAAATAAAATACGACGGTCCACGGAGGCTTGAGAAATATTACGTAAAAATTGCTCAATAGCAAGATGTATAACCCAAAAATCATAGCGACGTTGATCCAAGTTTTCTTGATAAACCACCTGAGACTTGTCTTATCATTAAGAAATCTGTGCACTTCTTGAAAGTACAAAACAAAAGTGACGCTGTTTTTAGTTTTAGTGAAGTTGTTGATCAAGTGTATGATGAAACCCACGCACTGAAAAATAAAATCGAAGAAAGATGCGAACAGCCAATAACTAATTGTACTGTATCGTCTGAAATTATCGTCTAGCAATATATCCACGAATCGATAAATACACACTGTCAAGAATAATACTGTGCCAACTATAGATATGAATTTATTTAAACAATTATTAGGACATATAACACAGTTCTTAATACGATACTTAGGAGCCAGTACTAGAAGTTGCATCAAATTCAGAGGCCGAAACATTCGCTGAACTTCCTCATCGATTTGGTTAATTAAAACACTTGTATCACCTATACCAATCTCATTATCAATATCCCTGTTTAAATTCTCCATTATGCGTATTCACCAAATTTACGGTGAACTCTAAATAAAATATTTCAAAAATCTTGTTTTAATCCTGATAGAACGTGGGGCGAACATGTTACCTTAAACGTTCATAACGCTATTATTTCTATACATGTATTATTAACATGTACATTTATTGATTATTTAACGATACATTAACATGACATGTGTCTCTCATTACTTTATGGAAGTTAAGCTAATTACTTTTTCCATGTTTTTTATACTGTAATTTAATGTAAGTACTCGCATTACATCACAGTACAAAAACATAGAATAAACTGACCTGTTACGAAATTTACTTACTTACAGTCATTATTCGACTCAGCATTCTTTGTTTTCATCATAGAATTTTGTTCGGAACAGAAGAAAACTTGTAGAAATTGTTACGTAACAAAAAAAGCAACTGCATATAATTAACAATAACAAGAACAAAAACTTAAAAAAAAAAACAACCGACTTCCAAAAAACACTAGAAAGTGAAAAATAACTTTAATTTCGGAAGGCGGTGAAGCTAGTACATAAATAAAAAGAAAAGTCCTGATTGACTGACTGACTGACTCAACAACGCTCAGCCCAAACCCTTGGACCTAAAAAGCTGAAATTTTGCACAGTTTCCCTTTATAATTTAGAAAGGGAACAAGGAAGGATTTTTAGAAATTCAACCCCTAAGGGAATTAAATAGTGGATGAAAGATACAGGCGGGCGAAGCCGCTGGCAAAAGCTAGTAATTATTATAAAATACCATATGAACTTACTTTAATCAATCTTAATAGATTTTAAAACGAAACATAATTACCTATCTAAGCTAGAGAGACTAACATAGAAGCATTAATATATCATCTAATTAAAAAAAAATCTAATAGGTCTCTTAGAAAACTATTCTGACTCACGACTCGATATTCAAAGAGAACCTCCCGCTACTTCTAGTAAAATACCAATACTTGGGAATCGAACTAACAACTACAGGTACGCAAAAGAATCGGTAAAATGCTTAGTTATTTTGCTTTGTCGAAAGTTAGCTAAATAACCGTTCTATTACTCTGTCATGATTGACTGCAACTCATGTCAACTAATGTTCAAGAGGTTTTTTATGCTACCGCTACTGTGTCTGTACATATATGAGTTATGTGTATTCGTAGCTAACAAGAAGGATTTATTTAAGTCAGCAAACGATATTAATCCTAGAAACAGACAAGATCCTCATAAACTGGTGTTAAATGATTTGCCAAGACTTGCCAAATATAATAAAAACTGCCTGGCAATGTGCGTACGCATTTATAACAAAATACCAAGTTCCTATCAGGTATGAAACTTGAGGAAATTAAAGATCGAATTACACAAGTGGCTTAAATAAGAGGCCTACGCAGAATGAATTGTCCATACAAACGTAATACCTAAATCATTTGCAACTCGAGCATATTTCCACCATATTATGGTGATATTCGGATTCAGACAGTATTTATCTAGGCTCGTAGGGGTTTTTTTTCCAAAATACTTACCTAAAATGAAGTTTAAGCGAATTGAATTTCGTAAATTTTTATAGGGTAAATGACATATTTTCTCACTATTTTTTTGGTATTATAACCAACAAAATCTGTAATATTGTTATCTCAGAAGCATAGCTCATATTATCAAGTTGTAAAATGTTGAAATAAATATTGAAATACAATAAGTTTTCATTCATAATTTTTGGTATTACGGAACACATTCAAATTCATCATAAATATCAGTAGCTAGTAGCGCTATCGCGACAAGCCAATGTCAATGTGTGTGTGATCGTACTGCTCACTGTGTAGGTGTGTATCGCTGGGACAGGTATTAACACTAGCGCAACATGACGGTATTCCCTTGGCTATAAAATTGTGATTTAGCATTGAGTAACCTACATTCTTACGAACTTTGCTTTGTTTCCGGATTTGGATATACAGGGTGACAGGGACATCGACGCAAACCGGTGATTCTGATCCTTCCGCGTTTAATTTTTTGTAGGACTGCTGGCATATTAAAAAAATATAATTTATAGGGTGGCATCATCGACGTGCAAACTGTAACCAAGAATTCAGTGCATGATTTTAGACCTCCTACATTGATATTTTTCTTCGGTTGTTTAAAAAAATAGCTACTGCATACATTATGATCGCGGAGGAAATTTTCTACGAAACAGCAGATTTTTTTCGGTGACCGACGTGTAATTACTACTTTAGAGTGCTTTGAACCATGTGCTGAATTCATCGTAACAGTTTGCGCGTTGATGTCCCTGCCACCTTATAAGGAATAAAATGACAAGCTCTCATGTTTAAATAAATATGAATTTGAAAACGAGGAGATCTAGAAGCATGTACTGAACGCATGGTTACAGTTTGCGCGTCAATGTCCCTGCCACCCATAGATATATTTTTTTGTTCATTATGCCAGTCCTTTTGGTGTCCATACTATAAAAATTATATACTTTATTTTTGCGGATTGTTATTTTGTAATTGTCCTTGTACCCGCCCAAGGGGGCTGAAGCCAATTGCAAGGTCAAAGTGAAAATCCTAGATAGCGGCTGAGACTATTTTCACTATTTCAAAACCTTGAAAACGACACCCATGATGGAAAATTCGAAAATTTTCTTGGACGCGTCTTAGATTTTCATTTTGACCCATCGGCTTTAGATCACCCAAAAACCCAGAAAACGACACCCATGATGGAAAATTCGAAAATTTTCTTGGCCGCCATCTTGGATTTTCATTTTGACCCCACCAGCGGCTTTAGAACCTCAAAAAATCCTGAAAACGACACCCATGATGGAAAAGTCGAAAATATAGATACCTTAGGTAGGTACTATCGGGGAAGTTCATATCTAAGCACCTTAAAGACTATTTCTGCTTGCAGCGCTCGGCCGCAATAGAAATCTCATCAACCAATAGCATCGCAGCATCAGATTTTTGATGCGTCTCTTGTTTTTGTACATGAACAAAAAAGACAGTAAAAAACCAGCTGAGGTAGTGCGTATTTTTTCAATGGAAATAAATATCAATGGACCTTCGTTCGGTCGTAGTTCGAGCACGTTTGGGACAAGTTTATGGGTTTTTATTGACGAATAGGTTTTGTAAGCTGTCAGAAAAGTATAACATTAGCATCCAAAGTTGAGTAGATTTCTCACAATTATATAGGAGTTTTTGGGTGAGAGGCGGAAAATTTCCATAAAATTTTAAAAGTGCAATACCTTTGTTTTAAATTAGCTCTAGTCATAAACCCCTTTTCAAGGAATGCACCTAATTAGAAACCTGTAGACAAAGCAGTTTGATTGAATAAACTGGGAGCTTACTCATGAACCACTTAAAATTATTATAATCCGTGCCTAAAGAAACACTTAAAACTTTCTCATCTTTGTTTATTTTGTTCTATTCCTAGTGTTCGAAAAAGGGTCAGACATCTGTGATCATTGTAACAGAGATTGTAAAACACACGAACAACAAAAAAACTTAAACGACAAAATATTTGCTACGTATTTTCGTTTCATTGGTCGAGGCCAAAAGGGGCGCTAAACAGATGTGGTCATCGTGCTCACGGGATTTTGTTTTGAAATTGCTTAGATATGAACTTCCCCGATAGTACCTACAAATATGACGAAAGCAAGTAATATAGCAACGTATATTCAGACCGGTCAACTCCATTTGGTCGCATTCGAAACCGCCATTTTTCAGTCCCAAAAGCCGTGTGGTCGCATACCCGACCGCGCCGTTCAGGCGGTTTTTAGCCTTATTTCTTAATATAAATAAAGTTCTATATTGTCTGGGACAATTTTACTGTAATGCTAGATACACACACAGTTGGTTGAACTAAATCTCTATGGAAAATATAATCTGGTAACATAAAAAAAAAAGTTGAAAGTGACGTTTCGAACTCGTTGGTCATCGGTACTTTTTCGTGGTATGCTCTCTAGTTTTATAGTGTTTTTTCTTATTATTTGTGTGTTTTTGACGATAAGTGGATAAATATTCATTTACAAGTAGTTATTACATCGTATTAGGTAATATTTGCATCAAATAGCATCATAAAAACTTATATTTCGACGAAATATGAAACGTAAACAAACCTTTGTGAACAATGTGCAGTGATATGAGAATTGTGTTTATTTTGAGTGATTCACGGTGAATTATGTGGATCCTGGTGTATAAAATGGTATGTAAACAATGCATTTTCTTATTAGAATAAGAATCTCATTAGATTTAATGAGAAAAGTAGTTATATAAACCCTTTGAATGTTCGAGTGCACAACACGGGCGTTGACCTCCGCGCGATATGAAGTTTGAGTTTAAATATATTATTACGAAAATGTTGAGTAGGATTCCCAAAAAAATACTGCTGTTCGATTATTAGTCTATTCAATAAGTAACATCCAAATTTTCGAGCAAATTGAGACAGCAGTTCTATGACAAATCGACAACAAACGGGAACAAAGACATGTTGAGTCATTGTCTCTAATTTCCATTGTTTATAATAAACTACAACGTATTTTAGAACGACTCACACCCCCTTATTACAAAACAAGGTTTTTCTTTAGGTATGGTTTAAACCACCGAGCCTGTTTTTGAAATAAGAATATAGAACTGAAATAGAATTACAGCTCCTTTTACAAAACTGACAATTTAGCACTGGACTAACTTGACAGTTTTGTAAAAGGAGCTGTATTTCGATTTCAGTTAGGTTCTTATTTAAAAAACAGGCTCGACGGCTTAAACCATATCTAAAGAAAAACCTCGTTCTGTAATAAGGGGGACAATGTTTATGTTATGGTTTGCCTATTCAGGAAGCCATAAAACTTATCTCTAAGTAGCTGGAGGCAACAAAAAATCGACACGGACGTTTTTTTTTGCTCGCCGAACGAAAAAATCTCAAGTGTCAAATGACGTCGGTCCTTTACGGTGCTTACCCCACTTTGACGTTTGGTAACGGTAAGGCGCTTGAGCGGTTAAAGAGCTATTCATCGGTGTATTTAAAACATGGCTATTGGAGGGAGGAACCAAAATAACCTACACACTTTGGGATAATGTGCACTGCCTTACTACTCTACATAGAAAAATACCAGATCCGTTATTTTAGGTATACTGTGTTGATCGACTTTGAACATATAAGGACTGCAAATCCAGATCGCGGTTCGCAAAGAGTTTTATATAAGCTGTTTAGCGGTTTTGCCAGTACCTGCGCGCGCACAGCTAACGCGGCAGGTGGACCAAAAAAAGCCAGTCCACACTTTTCCATTAATATTTGCTAATTTTGTCGTTGTATGGTTTATTATAATCGTAACCGAGGCACCCTTACTTTATTTCCTTCTCCGCAAAGAGTTTTTATATCCACTGTTTAGCGGTTTTGCCAGTTCCTGTATTTACACCCACGCGTACCTACATCGCTAGCGCATCACGCGGAAAAACAAAACCAGCGCGCCATTTTCCATAAATATTAGTTAACGTTCTCGTTGTATGGTTAATTATTATCAAAAATGTCGACTTCACGTAGGGAAGAAGAGCAGTTAACAATACAAATCTGTTCTTTTCCTCGCAAGTGGGTTGAATAACGTCATTTAAAACGCATGTGCATTGATATACGTGTGAGTGAGACGCACATGCGCGATTTCGCGTAAACGTATTCCAATAAACCAGTATGACACGCAACTCTGAACTACAATGCACGGAAGACACCATGCATGTGACCATGACATGTGGCCACCATACCTCTTGAGACCCCCTTAGGTGAAAACCTACGACATGCGACACCTCAGTAAAATGTTTTTTAGCTCCATCTACGGGACTGTGTTAGAACATTAACCATTGATATTTATCTCCTTGAGTCTGCGCCTTCTATAGATGGCAGCAGTTTGCCGTGCAAACACATTCTTTAGTGTAATGTCACTTTTTGAAGTAAACATTTTTTGTGAACCACATTATGGCGAAGTCACGTGAACGTAATTATTGTTTTTAAGTAGACATTTCAAAGTTTTTGGTTTGTTTCGATTTTAATTCAATGTCATTTAACCATTTATGTAAACACTATAAAAACAGACAAGAAGATTAGAACGGAGAAATAGGTACAGAGGTGATGCTTATTTATTTCAACTTTTTTCAGTAATAAAAACCTAGAAATTAAATGAATTTCTCGGTTCCATATATTTTGACCGCGTAGGTATTGCACTTTTGTATGAAACAGCAGAGTTTTTTTTACAACCGGCGAAAAAATTCTGCACTAGGGGTTCTAGAATGATATGCTGAATTCATGGTTACAATTTGCGCACTGGATAAAAACTTACCCTGTATACAATATTACTCAATACTCAATACGTTTATTGCATTCCACAATGTGAACTTAGGTGGTAGGTACATATAGACATACATTAGTTTTGGAGCATTGTGGGCCCTGTCGGGCATAACAACATAAAAATTTGGAAGAGGGCTATTATAGATATTTGTTAACAATTTTAACCCTAGACACCTAACGTTTGCCTGCCCCGTATAAACCCTAACCATTCGTCGAATCGACGAATATTTTTTAAGGTGTTTTAATTTCAAGTTATAATATAACTTTTCGTCATATATATTGCACATATACTTGGTCCAACTATTATTCTACAAAATGAAATAATTAATTTCTGTATTATTACATATTATATTTATTTTCTAAATTTTTTGTGAGACACTAACTGTTATGAGATCGCTGGAGACAACATATTTATCAAAATTCAATTAAAAAAAACAACAAAAAAAAACCTTTTCTTCTTTGGTGTACCTTAATTATAAGACTATAAACTATTTAGAAAAATAGAAAAAAACAAATTTTTTGGAGCGCATTTTGAACAAAAATCAACCTTATGTTCCCCATATATTGCTGAATTAAATTTAGCGCATGATGACTGCCATGCTCCTTTTAGTATATGAACATAGACCACAGATTTTTCTTTTTCTACTATTTGGTGCCTCTATTGGTTGAAGGTCATTGCTGGGTTGTGGCTGACTCCGACCTTGACCTTCATCATGCCCTGAATATATCTGCGATTTTGTTCTTGATGTGCATAGGCATGGTACGAATTTCCAGTCGGCTTTTCAACCATGATTCTTCTACAATCTCATTTAATATCCGATCAGTCATGGATCGATCAAATAACGATACCGGATCGGAAATATGCTTTAGTGTGCGAGGTGGTCCCCTAGCAACACGTACAATATTTATTGCTGCTGTTCTGTTGGAAGAACGCTCTTTGCTAGTTGCCCAAACATGGCGGGACCGTGCTTGTTGAGGACAGTATACTTTTGGATAATGATCCGAGCTCACTTCTGGAGGTGGATGAGGTGTTTGTGGTTCCAGCATATCATCCATTAAAGCAAGTGACACCCGCTCTTGAATAACTTCATCGTCAGAAGAACCGGAAGATTATTCTGTCTGGTTATCACTTTCAACAGCATCCACCTCCAGATTATCTTCAGTTCCGTCATCAGATAATTCCTCCGAAGCACTGACATCTTCCTCTTCCACTAACAAACGCGCTATGTATTCATCAGGTAGCAATTGTCTTGAATTCATGGTAAAAAATGCAAGAAAACAAAAAAAACATTAGTTGCGAAAGTAACACAAACCCTAACCATTCGTCGAAACGACGAGCATTATTGAAAAATCTCGAAAAATATTATACTTACCCGCTGGAACCGAACACCTCTCGGAAGAGCTCGGCGAACACTAAGTTGACAAGCAACGTGGCTTTAATTGGCGCACGTGCCGAAAAGATACGGCAAATTATTTGCCGCGTACTCGTCGAATCGACGAAGGTTAGGTGTCTAGGGTTAATATTAATCTACTCTTTCGTTTTGTGTAGGTAGGTAGGCTGATAACTAATTGTGTACATATAATTTTTACTACTCATATATTGGATTTATACATTAATATTTATTTAAATTATACATATATAATTGTTAGGGACCTAACTAAGGACTAAAGCGCCCGAACAATTATTATTATCAATGGTAATTATAAATAAATTATTATTGCGTGTTTTTTGTTTTTTTTTTTTGCTGGTATTATTGTTTATTTAATAAATTAATCATTTAAATATTCATGTACATTATAATAACATTTACAGATTAGAAATTGTTTTAATTTATTTATAAAGATATTAAATTTTTGTTCATTTTTAATTTCATCAGGTAGTTTATTATGTATTTTAACTGACATTACTACGAAAACTACTAAAATATGTTTCGTGCATTCTATTGGTCAAAACGAATGCATTGTGCGATCTGTTAGAATTGAAATTCCGGGAATCTTTAAAAAAAAGGTTTATTGCTAACCTAACCAAGGACAATTTAATTTGGGGAAAATTCGGTATACGTCCCAACTCTTTGGATGCCAAACCCGAACTGGCTAGTAGACTGTGGGCAATCATGTTCTAGGAGGCCCGGTGCTGACTAAGCACTAGTGTCAGCACTTACTAGCACAGACTAGGGATGTAACAACCCCCCCAACAAGATGAAACTTATATTATTTTTTTACATAAGTTTCAGGGCGATATGCGAAGTCTAGGGACTGGAATTTCTTCTAATTCCTGAACCTCATCTGTTAAACTGTTAGATTCTATTTTAGTTTTAGGAGTTGGACATTTACCGAATTTTTTACAAAGTTTATAACATACAAAAATTAAAAGTAGGATAATTATACAATAGGTAATGATAGAATAATGAGATTCATATTTTATGAATGGGCTAGGTTCATTAATAATATTGTCAATATCTGACATTAATTGGTGATTTGAAACAGTTACAAGTTTTTCTAGGTGTAAATCATTTAACTTTAAAGGTTTTAATTTTGATTTCATTAACGCGAATTTATCTTGGTCACAACAAGGATCATTGATAAGATTAAAATCAGAAATTACAGGTTTAATAACTGTTTTATAATAAGGTTTCGATAAAAGTTCCCTGTCTTTACAATAAGCTTTACATTCCGGTTCTAGACTGATAACACCAGTACCTAACAATTTGTACTCTGTTATCTGTGAATTACAGTCAAGGGTAAGTTTGGTTGGTTCTGACTTAACAAATAGCCATCTATTGTTTTTAATTCTTGCCAAATATCTATATTCCCATGGAACAATTTAGTTTCGCATTGTTGAGGTAATTTATTAATAATTTTACATAACATCTCGGTTTCGCAAGTAGGCATATCTTGAACTGAGTATGCATCGAGATTATTACATATATAAAACTGATTAATACTTTTGACACATTTATTTAGTTCCTGAAGGCATACATATGTTAATTTATCTTTACTTATAGCTATATAATTACAATTAGGTATAATCATTGCATATGAATGAGGCTGGCCCATAGGTACCGAGATAGGTTTATATAACCCATATTCTGATTTATATACTAAGGGAATCTTAATTACAAACACTACTTTACTACTTATAAAATAACACGATAGTTGGGCTAAGTCAGTTAGCACATGGATACTATCTAAACTTAAGCTAACAGGTAGTTCACTATTCTTATTTAAATCCTTAACACTACGCATCAACTCTTCATACAGTTGTTTAGGGGTTAGGATAGAGGGGTGTATAGAATGACTTTTCGTAAACATTATAGCGTTAATAATATCATCAAGTCTAAATGATAAAGTTAGTAAACTAGAAAACAATTCATTATAAATTTCATTCATTTTAGATTCTATATACAAGTCTTTTTGTATATTAGATACATTGTTTAATACGGCTGATAAATATAATAGCATTGCCTAATCGAGCTTCATTGGTTTTGATTATTTTAAGTGTTTCATTATAATTATTTAATGCCGTATTAGTCATCAAAATATTATCTTTTAGAAGAGATGAAAGTTTCTTATCATTGTTTTCTAGGTGTTCTATTGCAGAGTTATACTTGATTGAGTCGTCCTCATCCATTGTGCCAATTACTTGTTTGAAAAGGGAACCGATACCAGCAAACCACGCAGATCTCTTATCTCTATCGGGAATAAGATGAGATATAGCACTATAATCTTTTAAAATACTGTCAGGGCGAGATGTTAAGGGTTGTAAGAGGTTATGGCATTTTGAGACACTTAGTTCGTTCTGTCGGCAAAGAAATCTAGCAGTTCCCAAAGCAGACTTAATATTTTCTATATGGGGTTGTATATATCCAACATCAGTCGGGACTAATATGTGAAGATAATTATTAGATATTTTCAAGGTTCCCACAGGGTCAAAATAGATTCCAGTACTTTCTTTCATGGGTTCTATAACGTCAGCTGAGATAATGGAGATACACGCCGAGGCGATCCTGAAATAATATTCTAAGTTATAAAACTAATTTACGTAACTAAATATAAAACTAGACTAATCATTTATTTCGGCAAGTTTAACTTTATCATAGTGATGTTTTACATGCCGACGGTTCATCAATAAGGTAAGTGTATTATTTCCATTTATCCGAATTATTTTATAGGGACCTTTCCAAATGGGTGATAAAGCTTTACGAAGTCGTAAATGATTTTTCACGTAAACCATATCAGCTGCTTTATACTTTGTTGGTTTCGTATGCTTATCGTAATAAGCTTTGGAGGTTATTTTTGATTTTAGTATGTTTTCTACAGCTTTCTCCCTGGAAATTCGTAGACGTTGTTGTAAGATCCTTACGTAATTATTGTATGTGGATTCCAGAGCGGAGTCGTATATGGATGAGGGTATAAGTGCCTTATGACCGAATACTAGTTCATAAGGGGTGAAGTTTGTAGTACTGTGAACTGTTGTATTATAGGTGAGCATGGCTTTATAGACATATCGAGGCCAGTTAGTTTGGTTATCATCTACAAACGATTTTAGGCATTCTTTTAAAGTTGAGTGGCTCCTTTCCAAGGCTCCCTGTGTTTGCGGGTGATAAGGGGTAGACCAAAGCTGTTTAATTTTTTAAAAGCTACAAGTTTGTTTGAATAGCTCGGCCGTAAAATTCGGGCCTTGATCAGTTAGGATGGTTTTTGGAATGCCGAATTGCGCGATAAAATGGATCTTACATTCAGACGTTTCTTCTGCGGTAGCATTAGAGATAGGATAAGCAGCTGAGTATTTCGTCAAGTCATCTTGCAGTGTTAGAATGAATCGTAATTTAGCACTTCCTACTTCAGAAAGAGGGCCTACGATGTCTAATGCAACGCCTTCAAATGGTTGCGTCGATGTTGTGGTGATCTGTATCGGTGCACGGTTAGTTTGACGTAGCGCTTTATTAGCTTGACATGGTACACATTTGCGGATATAATTTTCAATGTCACTGCGCATATTACGCCAGTAATATTTTTCTTGGATTCTGTTCAACATTCTGTTAGAGCCTAAGTGGCCTGAAATAGGAATATCGTGATTTTCACGCATAATTTTAGCGATTTCGCTCATAGTTGGATACATTATAATATTTTTGTAAATATTAATGGTTATACTTGTATTATGAAATAGGTACGTGATTATGTTATATATTTTTATTAAATTATGGCTATCAAATGGATTTCTGAAATCTGTGATGCTAAACTCGTTTATATTTTCAGATAAAAGGTAATTCTTTAAGTTTTTCAGACTTTTAAAGATATCATCGTAAGTAGATGTTTCATAATGATACACTTTAGTGAATAGTAAATAATAAATGGTATTCTCTTTTTTAGACGTCAAGAATGAATATAGAGTTCTTTCCAATGCAAGGAATTCTTTACTTTCAGTCATATTACCGATAATTTCGGATACATAACGGTTTAATTCATCAAGGTCAATTGAGGTAGGTATCACAATATGTTTTGATTTTGTTTTTAAAAGGTTTTCATTATGTTCGAGGATTTTGGTATTAAATGTAACTAATCTGTTATTTATAGCTTTAAGGCATTTGGAATAGGTATCGTCATCATTAATGAGTTCACTGGATTGTGGTGTAGGTATATTAAAGTCATCAGGGAGTTCCAGGTTTTCAGGAAGGACAAAATCATCAGGTAAGTCTAAGCTTCCAGGATTTGATTGCGGTGAGAACTGCGGAGGAGTTGCATCATCGGTAAGTATTTGGTCAGGGTCAGTGGGGACATTTTCAGAATTAGGTATTGGGTAATTATCAGGTAATGTTTTACTTGGTTGAGTTTCCTCCATGTTTTGTAAAGGATTTATTGGATATCGCGAAAGGGCATCAGCATTTGTGTTAGTCTTACCTTTCCTATATTGAATTTCATAATTATATTCTTCTAATTTAAGGCGCCAACGGATTAATCGAGATCCAGGGTCTTTGCAATAAAAAAGCCAGTTTAGGGGTTTATGGTCTGTTAATATTTTAAACTGACGGCCGAAAAGATAAGGACGAATTGTTTTGGTTCCGTACACAATGGCCAGACATTCTTTCTCGGTGACACTATAATTACATTCCGCTTTATTATGTGTCCTTGACGCGAAAGCGATTGGTTGATCTTTTCCAATTACACCCTGGGATAATATAGCTGAAATAGCGTAATTTGACGCATCGCAAGTTAAAATAAAAGGTTTTGTAAAATCAGGATAGATAAGGACTGGTGCAGTTACCAATTTCTCTTTCAGTTGTTCAAATGATAATTGTTGATTATTGGTCCAGTTAAAAACAATATCTTTTTTTAGAAGAGCGGTAAGGGACTTAGCGTATTTTGAGAATTCTGGTATGAATCTCCGATAATATGACGCTAAACCTAAGAATGATTTTATGTCTTTAACGCATTTTGGTACAGGGAAATTCACGACAGCTTTTATTTTGTCAGGGTTTTTTTTTTTTTTTTGGTTGGTAAATCATCAAATGACTTCTCCCGCTCTGGGTGGAGCAGGAGGGCGTGTCAGACTTTTACTGACTAAAACCCACCCGTGTTCCTTCAGTAGCCCTTAAGCCAGGGGCTGTGGTGTCTCTTTCGAACAAACCCGCACCCCTGGCAGGTTTTGTCAGGGTTAGGTCTAACGCCTTCACTGCTTATTACATGTCCTAGATAGGCGACTTCTTTTCGCAGGAACTCGCATCTGTCCGGCTGAAGTTTAAGGCGGAATTTTCTCAACTTTTCAAAGACAAGAAAAAGCTTTTTGATATGGGAAGATAAATCATGCGATTATATGACGATGTCATCTAAATACACGAAGCAATGAACACCCTGTAATCCGGACAAGACAGTGTTCATTGTTCTCTGGATGGTTGCGGGTGCATTTTTTAAACCAAACGGCATCCGCTTGAATTCGAAATGGCCTTGGGGTACACTGAATGCAGTTTTTGGGGCGTCTAGCGGAGACATTTGAATTTGATGAAAACCGGAAGCTAGGTCTAGGGTTGTAAAGTATTTACTTTGACCCAATTGGTCTAATATTGGGGAATTGGGTAATTTTCCCCAATAGTAATGTCATTAAATTTTCTATAGTCTATTACTATTCTCCACCTCTTTTGCCCGGTGGAGTCTTCTTTTTTAGGTACTATCCAAATAGGGGATGACCATGGGGATTTTGATGGTTTAATGATTTGTTGATCTAACATTTTTGTTATTTGAGAGTTAACTTCTTCTTTGTGTATTTCTGGAAATCGGTACGATTTTACATTAATTGGCTGTGAGGAATTAGTTTTTATTTCGTGTTGAATTACATCCGTACAGGTTAATTGGTCTCCCGGTAAGTGAAAAATATCGGAGTACTGATGACAAATTTCATTAAGATGATATAGTTCCTCCTGATTTAAATGAGATGTTCGCAGTAGTTTAGATAATTGCTGGGACCTTTCTAGGCTATTAATTAATCTATTATGTTGTATTATACTACACTGAGTAAGATTAAGTGAACTTAACGTAAGCATAAGGTTAGCGTTTAAGTGAACTGGTTTTTCGGATACATTGATAACTGTCAAATTAATTCTGTTATTGTCCCTTGTTAAAGACAAGGCAATTTGATATAAGAAGGGAATCGGAAATATGTTGATCTAATATAATTCCCTCTTTCAATTCAGGGTTTTTCACGGAACACTCTATTACTGTTTCGGTACGGGGCTCAATGACATATGATGGTTCATCGAAGGATAATTTAATGTTACAGTTATTTATTTCTAAACAGTCTGTCTGATAATTAATGCGACACTTATATTCCGTAAACAGGTCGGTGCCTATTATACCGTCGTAAGGTAAGTTTACATCTTCAAAAATTTGGAAAGGATGGAATAAACTTAGTTTTTCATTGAACTGTAATTGTAGTTTAAAACTTCCTACACTTTTCATAGTTTCATTTTTGGAATCTATTCCTTTAATTGTGACGATATTATCTTCTAGTTGCAGAGTACTTGTTATACTTTTCTTTTTCAGAACACAGAGTGATGCTCCTGAATCTATCAGGAAGGTAAGTGGTTTTTTATTTACAAATGTTTGTAATTTGATAAAAGGTAAGTATCTTTTCCGGGTAAGGATTTCATATATTTTAAGTTCTTTTTCAGGTTTACAATTGGATTGTTGGTTCAGACCTTCCTTATGGGGCTGGTTACCCTGCGGCGTGGTCCTACTTTTGGAAAGACCATGAGTTTGGGGCTGGTTACCCTGTCCATTGGTCCTAATGTGTTGTTGGTTCAGACCTTCCTTATGGGGCTGGTTACCCTGCGGCGTGGTCCTACTTTTGGAAAGACCGTGAGTTTGGGGCTGGTTACCCTGTCCATTGGTCTTAATATTAGTAAGGGTAGTATCGGCTTGATTAAAAGGGGTTTGCCTCGTGCGATACTTAAACGGGACATTATTTAGTTTAAAGTATAATTAATGGGTTCATCTACTTCATCTCTACCCTCCTCTTCATGATTATCAGAGTAGTTTACATGAGATCTCGGTTTAATATCCGTTTGTTTATAGTTAAACGGCGAAGGTCTAAATGGCTGAGGGCCATTTGAAAATCTTTTATTGTTGAACTCACGCAGTTTGCAATTTTCGAGAATATGTCCTGACTTTTTACAGTATCTACAGAAAGAAGAATCGTTGAAAGCAATGTTGGGTTGACCATTGTTACTTTTAATAAAAACTTTTGCGTAAGGTGTATTTGTTTCACTTCTTTTAACGGGTTCAATACCCTTTTGCCTGTTGAAATTTCGGTAGGAGAACTGAAGTATTTTTTCTTCAGATATCGCAGCGTTAATAGCATCATTTAGGGTCTTGTAATCTCTACATCTCACAATATTGGCGATTTTAGGGTTTAATCCTAATATAAATGTATGGAGAGCGAGATCTTCCATGGCGGCTAATCTACCAGGAAGTTCGGTCTTCTTCGTATTGGAAACGGTAACTTCTGTAAGAAGTTTTTGTAAACAGGTTTCTACTCTCAAGGAAAATTGGCTAACGGGTTCTAGACTTCCTTGCCTACAGTCTTGTAAGTCAGTGAGCAGGTGAGCATAGTGTTTGCGTTCACCAAACTGATTTTTCAGAAATTCTTTTAGTGATAACCATGTATCAAACTCTTTAATAGAGTACGCGGTCTCGGCCTTGCCCTCTAATTGACTTAGTACATATTTAAAAACTACGTCTTCCTGTTGAGAGAACGCCAAGGATATTGCGCTATCGCAGTTTCTTATGAAAGCTGTTAGCTTGTCTCTGTCGCCGTTGAATGGTTTAATAAACTTTAGCACGACACCTAACGGGATTTCCTCCTCACCTTTTAATTCTTTGATGTCTTTATTAGCTTCAGTTCTAGCCGTCATATTTGTTTATAAATCAATAAACCTCTGCTTAACTCTTCGGGAATCCCCCCCGAGTGGGTTCCCGCATTGTCGATCCGGGGGGGCTCAGTAACCGTGGATGCCGGCCACGGTGAAGCCAAGAGGAACCCAAAGGTGGGGCCGCTCGTCAGGGCTTTTGCCTCAAAGCCGACGACGTAGCGGCCAAAAAGTAGGTTGCGGTGAGGTGCACCGCAACTGAGGTGGGCCGCGATGTCGAATGGGAGGCATCGCGGCTGAGGGTTACGGGCTGCGGTAGAGGAGGAGTGCCGGTACTTCTGAGCAGCGCTCTTCCCTTCCGTGGCCTGGACGGGGCCGCCACCGTTTGATGGCGGACGCGGTGGGGCCGCAGGGGAAGAGGAGTGTCGGTATAGCGTTAGCCGCTCTCCCTATCCTCTGCGGCCGAAAAGTGGTAGACGGGACGGCGCGTTGTGTTCCACACGCGCGCCGTCAAAGATGTCAGCAACCACCGATGGGGTCCGCAAGGGCCGATGCCTGCCAGGGGTGCGGGTTTGTTCGAAAGAGACACCACAGCCCCTGGCATACGGGCTACTGAGGGAACACGGGTGGGTTTTAGTCAGTAAAAGTCTGACACGCCCTCCTGCTCTACTCAGCAGGAGAAGTCATTTGATGATTTCCCACCCAAAAAAAAAAAAAAAAAACCCTTCGGGAATTATTGGCGTGATGATAAATTACTGGTATGGACAAGAGGTGTTTGGTTCTGAGAATTACGTGAACTACGGATGTTTAAGTTATGCGCAACTGATAAGGACGACTGGGATCGAAGCGTAGGCTTCTTAACACGTTACTTTGAATCTTATAAATATTTTAAGCTAATCTTATAATTATTAACTTATTTTAACACACGGGATTATACGCGATATCGTTACGGACACTTAACGCACAACACACACAAATTTCACAGGATAAGTTAATTTGGACTTACAGGAACAACTTGTAGGAACTCTTCATTCTGGACTCGCTAGATTACGTCTACCTTGGACTTATGGATGAGAAGCCGACGGTTGCCGTCAGGTCGGCGCTGGATACAATATGTTTGGGTGCAGCAAGTGCTACCCAACAACGTAATACCACTTACTACGCAGTGGACCCAGGGCGGCGATATGCAGCTTTGGAACCAGGTCGGATAGTATCGACCTCCGATGAGATGAGTTCGGGTTTCAGTGTTTATTGGGCGACACAATCACTGGGCACTTTCAGGAACACAGATACACATGAAATTTTACTTCCGGTGACGTATAAACCGTTTTAAGGACACTGGGGACGTCTTATCCCACCGCTGCCACCAAATGTTAGAATTGAAATTCCTAGAATCTTTTAAAAAAAAGGTTATTGCTAACCTAACCAAGGACAATTTAATTTGGGGAAAATTCGGTATACGTCCCAACTCTTTGGATGCCAAACCCGAACTGGCTAGTAGACTGTGGGCAATCATGTTCTAGGAGGCCCGGTGCTGACTAAGCACTAGTGTCAGCACTTACTAGCACAGACTAGCGATGTAACAGATCGAGTCGTGAGCCTTACCACGGGATTATCGCCTTAAGGGCACACTTTGCGCGGGCTCGAACTCACTGGTGGGCCTGGCTAAAAATCACGCTGTCTCACCAGGCTTCGTACCCGACAGAGATAGTATCAGTGGTGAGCAGTTAGACTCTAGTCTACACGCACAACGTTATTGAGTGAGAAGCAGGAGCATTTTTGGCAAAAAAAATCGCGAAAAAATTAATAAAAGTCCTTCAGAAGATCGGGTTTTATGAAAAAACCACTGCATAAATCAATGACCAATAAAGTTTATTGAACTTATTGTTAATTGAACTTTGTCGGTACCGTCTTGGTTTTCAAGATTTTACACTCCTTTTATTACTTAAACACGCTCAAAGTTAGGTTACATTAGCAAGAAAAACGAATCTTTGTTGGCTCATAACTTTTTAATAGCTTGTTACTGTCCCACTGCTGAGCAAAGATCTTCTTCTTCTTCATGCCTTTTCCAACCAATCCATCATGAATATTTTGAAGTCAACGTGCCATCGATTTTTAGGCTTTCGTTCACCCCCTGCGCAATGACTCTAACCCATTCTACTACTGTACATTCAAAATTTAATTTAATCAAGTTTATTGCGTGTATCAAGGTTGTTTCTACCATTCTATTCACATAAAGTCTAATCTGTCATTATGATCTGTCCCAAATTAATAAGTTCCACTTTTGAATCACTCTTCGTTGCTTCATTCGCGTTCAGGAAGCCTAAAAAAATGAAGTCAATAAAAAAAAGAATTTGTTCCAATCATGGTGTAAGTCATCGTGAGGAAGTTTTATCAAATATCTTTGTTGACCAAGATGTGCAGTCCATGCTCCGACCTTTGAATTTATTACAAACTATTCAGTTTTGTCCAAAATATCTCATTAAAGATAACTTTATTTCTGCAAACAGTCGTCTATCGAATTTTGTGTCATTGTGTGGCACGATATTATTTATATCGATATTATTTTATAATTTATACTGCGAAGTTAGTGAACTGGCTGTAGGGAAGCTTCTTCCTATCGCGATGATTTTTTCTTGTTACAATATTGTTTATTTTAGTGTCGGATTCTTAATGAATTTTAAACTAAGTGTGACCCAGACGAATAAAAATGTCTCTTTCATCTTAAAATTTCAAGATGTTCACAGATACCTGAACAATAAGACTAGTTTCAAACACTTCATCGTTTGTAGTTGGTTTGCTGTTATCACTCTCTTAGTACTTTCTGTCATTTCTATCACTAGTTTTGGCTTATTAATAGAACAATATCGCGGAATTTTTATAAATTTAACCCTGATTAGTTTTGACGCAAACATCGTTTATGCTATCAAACTCATTCAACTGTTGAAATATAAAGTTGATCTATGGAATATTCAAGCTCTTCAATATCAAAGAATGGAGGATAGGGTGGAAGAAGATCATGGGAATAGAATGTTTCAGGCTTACGTTAATATATTAGAGTGCTATGATATTTATAAGGTCTCTTTTCAAGAAATGGTAAGTCAGAATAAGTCCTTTGCCTTCAATTTAATATAAAACGACTTCTTCGATAATAAATCTTATTGGAAGCAAAACATATTATTTTTCAGATTGTATTTCAAACCATACAGTCCATCTATCAACATCTCTCCGGCATTCAGACAGTAATTGAAATTTTTAAAATTACAACATTGAATGAATACTATTATGTAAGTATTTTACACAATTTTATTTATATTTTATCATCTGCCTATCCTTATCCCTACTAAGCCGCGGTTGGCTTTCAGTCTAACCGGATTCAACAGAGTACCAGTATTCTCTATGAGGAATTTGCCTATCTGACCCAGTTACTAGGCAGGTTTTCGGATTTCTGACCACCCATAACCACTGAGTCGCAAACAGCTCATATGCGATATACTTGTCTTTGTGTTAACTCAGACAAATAAATCGCATGTCTATTATTTTAATACGAATTTGCGCATCTTCTTGCAGGAAATGGCACTGATAAGCGGAATTTGGGTAATCTTTTGGTTAATGAAATCTTTGACACTACAAATCGCACTGGACCTTAACTGCGAGAATTTCTATATGTCTTTGGATAATGTTCAAGATTCATGCTCACGAATTTTGAATTTGAATTGTCCAGGTTTGTTTGAACCATACAATATTTAATGGGGGGTTATCCGAAATTGCCTGTTTCAGAATCAAGATTAAATGATCAAATTCGTGTATTTAGGCCCTGAAAAAACCATTTATGTCATAGATAGATAGATCCTTGTTTGAGGGAAATTAAAGGTTCAAAAAACGTAAATTGCAATTTGCTCGATGAAAAAAAAAAAATCCGAAACAGGGTCGATTTCAAAACCATTTTCCGTCTCATTTCCTAATAAGAGCACAAAATTATGTTAAAATTGCATGAGGGAATCGTATTTAGGAGGGAATGTAAAGGTTTAATTTTTGGTTTAGTAGATTTTTTTAAAAATAAACTCAAAAAGATCTAAATCGGGCTAAATCGGCTCACGCTCTGAGTCTGTCAGAGTCCTGCGGGACGTCATCGAGGGTGGACCTGTGTCAAAATTTTCAAAAACTCGCTCATTCTGCGCCTGTACAAAAAAATCTAATAAAATAATAACAAATTAATTTATGAAATTGCGACAGCTCAGAAATAATAATATCTTGTAATTATGTAATATTTTTAAATCACAAATTTTTTTTTGAAAGTGTGATTATTTCTAGGCAATATGATGACGTTTGATTGTCATTTTAAAATAGTGTTGACACAATACAAATTATTATCGATAAAACAATAGTGAAGTGAGAGTCGTATTCGTCGTTTATGAAGATGCTTGTACAAATCACAGTTTTCTAAGATTCTTTTAATCAGTTTCATCCATAGGAAATATCACTACTACTATCTTATCCTACATTAATATTACATATTATACAATGTGTCTGTTTGTCGGTTGTATACTAAATATACTAATAATATAAACAACTTTCAGTCTGATACCTACAGAGACAATAGGAAAAAATTTGCTCAGACAAAAGTGCTCCAAGGTACACGACCACGTTAGGAACATGATAATAACTTTATTGATATTTCTCCAATAGCGTTTTCATTATGAAAACCAATCGTAGCCTCATAAAGCAGGACAGTGAACGCACTTATGTAAACAATGCAGAATTTCATTTATGTGTTAGTAATTATAATAAATTATTTAAAAAAGTTGTTGGGTGGCCAAGTCGCGTTATTTGAGTTCGAAGATTAAAAACAGTAGTAATGTAAATAAAACGACTTTGTTAATAGTGAAACGGGAAGGTCTAGTAACCGAAAACCTGACTTCAGCCTGTCTATTAATTGGGCACGCCACGATTGCGGCGGTAAGTCCCCTCTTTGAGCAGGGGTTTGACTTCCGCCTGACGCAGGTCCTCACCGGATACGGTTGTTTCGGGAGGTACCTGTTTCGGATAGAGCGGGAGGAAACGCCCGGGTGTTTCCACTGCGAAGATCGCCCTGAGGACACGGTGGAGCACACGGTGGCGGTCTGCCCAGCTTACCTGGAGCACCGCCATGTCCTCGTGGAGGCGATCGGCGGCGGCGATCTCTCGCGTCCGGCCCTGGTCCAGGCCATGGTACGGTGCGAGAGGGCATGGGGAGCCGTCACCTCCTTCAGCGAAGCAGTGATGCTCGCGAAGAGGGAGGCGGCGCACGTGAAGGAGAGGCAGCATATGCGCCCTCGCGACCCTAGCCGCCGCAGGATACGGAGACGCCCTGGGCGTCGGGAATCCCAGGCCGATTTCCGGCCACCGTTGGCATGAGCTTGCGGATGGCGAGTAATGGGTAGCTCGCTGTCCGGTAAGGACCAAGCCCAAGTCGACGGCGCGTTGTGTTCCAGATGTCAGCACAAAAATGATGGGGCCCGCAAGGGCCGATGCCTGTCAGGGGTGCGGGTTCCTTTGAAAGAGATACCACAGCCCCTGGCATACGGGCTAATGAAGGAACACGGGTGGGTTTTAGTCAGTAAAAGTCTGACACGCCCACCTGCTCCCCCCAGAGCGGGAGAAGTTATTTGATGAATTCCCACCCAAAAAAAAAAAAAAACACTCGCGTCAGTAGATTGAGACGGCACGAAACAAATATATATTATTTACTCACAATTTCGTATAGAATGATAGATGCTATAAAAATGTCAACAAAGAAGTCAAGAAATTTTTTATGGAAATCTACCATTTTGACGAAGAAAAATGCCGTCGCTTTTCTACTTGATAAATTCTTGAATTCACTGACAACCTACACTTAGCCTCAACCTCTGTGTCTGGAAGCATGATTTCGATTTAAAGGCATTTATTTTCTCAAAGAACAAACTGCACAAGGGTTTTTTTTGTTTTGAATGGGAAATCATCAAATGACTTCTGCCGCTCTGGGCGGAGCGGGAGGATGTATCAGACTTTTACTGTCTAAAACCCACCCGTGTTCTGTCAGTTCGAATTCACTGACAACTAACACTTGTCTGGAAATTCTCTGGTTGAAAGGTTTGGAAGCATGATTTCCAAATGAAACCGTTGCAATTTTTCATTTTCACCTTACAACCGCAAAACCATATGTATCTGTAGCTAGCTTCTGCTCGTGACTTCGTTCGCGTGGATGTCGTAAGACCACACTATTGTGCCTTAGATAAAACTTCCCTGTACACAACTAAGTCACATTTGTAGGTTTTCTCTCAAAGCCTAAATATACAAAGAAAACAGGACTGGTGTCGCGGGATCAATTGACGTCCGTGTGAGAAGCAGCTAGTCCTGAGTACGAAACCCATAGAAATCATAACAATAGTAAAGCTGAAGAGTTTGTTTTTATAAATGTATGAAATCGCTATTTCTGGAACTATTGCCTCAGGCAAAAGCTAGTTTTGAATGAAAATACATTTCTGTATTTTCATTCGAAACTACATGATTACATAACAATAACAATTACATTAAATTACAACACAGCACATTAGCCGATTCCGACACCGCCACGATACTGGGGAATAGATTTTCGCATACGTTTAGTACCTAATAAACGCATTTACATAAGAGTTGTTATTGTCACCTATGTCGTCGTAGACAGTGACTGACTCCGATATCAGCACAATAGAGGTGAGAGCACTGGCCATTCTTTCAATTGAACGCACTTATTCGCACTGCCGACTTCGAGACGTCGATACTTTGTGGTCGTTTGGTGAGTCGCGATGGTCATCGATATTCACCAATATCATCAGGTCAATAATAAATGTATCGGTTTCGAATCGGTATTTGTATAGCTGCCGATATATCGGTTTCGGGTTGGTGTCAATATCTGATAATATGAAGACGCTGAATAGGTAACTTACAGGACACTTACCCTACACATGGAGGTTTTAGTAATATTTTTAGTTGTACCGTATCGTGCCTAAAAGTAAGGTAGGTAATTCAATTGATCAGCTGCAATATGTTATACTATGGCATGGATTTTCTGCTAAATGGTTGATAGTTCATCGTAAATAAATACGTCGTGCTGCGTTTGGGGGAAGCGGAGGTAGCGTTTCAAAGGCCCACAGGCCGGAATCATCTAGCCTTAAGTTTGTTATTGACTAACTAACAGCCCGTTTATATAGTGTTATATCACCCCCCGAGACACTAATGAAAAATGAAATTGGTTATGGTTTCTGAAAATTGGTTTCGATTTAAAAGAGTGTCCATGGGTCTTCTAGCCATTTCTTCTCCATAGTAAGCTTATTTGCCATGGAATCGGCAACTAGCTTCATCTTTCAATCAAATCAAAAACAAAATCAAAATATTTTTATTTCATATAAACCTGCATGGGCACTTATGAAACGTCAGAAGCTAGGTGCACGGTTCCAAAATGTTGTTTCCTATGGAGAAGAGCCGGCAAGAAACTCCACGGTTACTCTTTTAAAAATGATTGGCTTTGACAATGTTTTCAGAGATAAAATGTATGGGAGGACAGTGCAGGCCTGTCAATAAGTACCAGGTACTTAGACGAATACAGAATAGAAAATCGTCTACAAATCTACAGTCTGTAAGGCCTACAACGTTCTCCCATGTATCTTTCTGAGAGACCCAGTACTTTATTTATGTGAAGTAAAATAGATAAATTTGAAAGAATTGAAATAAATGCTAGTTTGTTAACCCTTTATAAAAATATATTTATGGAAACATTACAGATACCGAGAAGAAGTTATATAAGAATGTTAAACGCCTTCATCGAGCCAGATTCGAGAAATTATATGCATGTCGGATCTTTTACGTTGATGCTACTTTACCGGTTAGAGTGATAGCGTTTATTTCTAACTATACTCTTGTATTGCTGCAGTTTGCGATTCTGTAATACTAGTAGTTGAGTTGTACGTTAATCAATTTAAGATTTTTTTTTATTCCGAAGTGTAATTCGATCGTGTGTCATTCAGTAAGATAAGTTTACACTGCTGTAAGAATATTTTGGCATTCGAATGATAGGGAGGAGTTAAATACACATAATATTGTGTCCTGGTAACATGGCGTGACTTTATTTTGCCTCTTAATAGTGTTGTCACGCGCCTCTAAGATTATATTATGCGGAATAGATAACACACTAGATAACTCTAGTGTCAAGTTCTAAGGCAGTGTATCGGCGCAGTGCATTTACGCATACATTACAGTTGACACAGATGATTCGTGTTAGTCTGTCCCTACCACTCATCTTCACCAGTAGCATTCAACCAGCACCCTAATTGCGTAACTCAAGATTCATCATAATATGTTTCGTTTTGAAACAGATTGTTAAACTACTGCTTCTTAAGTTAGGAAAATGTGTCTGTTCAACAACTTAAATAACGCAATGAATACTGTTGAACTGTCAAATTGAAACCAATTATAATAAATCGTGAGTTACGCAATTAGGGTGCAGTTCACAACGAAATCCAAACAATGAGGCAAGATCGGTGTACAAAAGAGAAGCAGTATAATGTCACACAAGGAAAACCATAAAGTCCTTTGGCATGCACGGTCACACACGGGAAATATCAGAGTCCATTAAAGCAGTGCAGGCCAAGTGGAAATTCCTCAGAATTCAAAGAAAATGGAAAAACAATCGAGAGTTTAGGGGTTGCTTGTTGTAAATAAGAAAGCGAATAAGGATCTGTGACATTTATTTAAGGGCGCTGTTTATATACAGTCCCTGTCCTCAAGAATGCAAAATAAAAGGGTACAGAAATAAAACTTAGGAAAAACACAATTTGGTAATGGCGGTAGAATGTGCCGCGCTCCGCTATATAGCGCGATGATACGGACGGCCACTCCACATTCCTGTAACCTTGACTAGCTTAGTGTGCGCGGGCGCGCCGTGACGAATGGCCGTATGCGCTTTTCTAACTGTATGTGCTATGTAAGTATGGGCTGCTACAAGAGCAAAACAACTCAGAACTGAGTGTAAGCGTCTGGTCAAGAGTTGTAAACTATCAGTGTCAACGGTCAACGGTTGTCAATGAACGACCAAGCTATATTTTTTAATACTTTGAATTTAACGTTACCATAACATGTAATATTTTCCTAATTTACCTACTGAAGTATTATTTTAGATGGAAGAAAACAGAATAAACTTGAATACAGCTAACAAATGTGTTATTTATTCATCTAATCCATGTAAATATAATTACAAACTAAAAATTACATCATCATCATCATCATTTGAGCCGAAAGAAATCCACTGCTAGACAGACGCCTCCCCCAGCGTCCTTGTAATTTTTGGGGCGTTTTGCGGGCTGACGATCGCAGTATGGTGGAAAATGCATAGAGAACGCTGCAGCCCATTCTCTAGTTAGTCCCTTAGTCACCTTCTACGACGCACACAGGAACAAATCGGATGGTGCTGTTCTTTTTACGTGCTGTTCTAATTATCATAGTCTAGTAGTTAAAAAAATAATAGACCACGATAATTACGCAGCAAAATAAAATAGCAATACTACCAACAACTTCATAATCTTTTAGAACGAAATGGTCAAATTACTTTTCAACACACTTGCTCATAAAATGGCTCTAATTTCACTACAGTTAGGCACATAATGACACCTATTATCAAACTGTGACTTTTTCATTACTATTATTCACTAGTGAGTTATAGAATTGGTTGAGTTGCTTTGTTCTTAGTGAGTTATAGGTTGTTTTTTGTTTGAGTTGCTTTGTTCTTAAAAACGACGATGATGATGATGATGGATGATGATGGATGATGCTGGATGATGATGGATGATGATGATGGATGATGATGGATGACGATGGATGATGATGAATGATGATGATGGATGATGCTGGATGATGATGGGTGATGATGAGTGATGATGGATGATGATAGATGATGATGGATGACGATGGATGATGATGGATGACGATGGATGATGATGGATGATGATGAATGATGATGATGGATGATGCTGGATGATGATGGGTGATGATGAGTGATGATGGATGATGATAGATGATGAAGGATGACGATGGATGATGATGGATGATGATGATGGATGATGATGGATGATGATGACGATGATGATTTAGTAATATTTTCTTCGCAAGTGTGTTGAAAAACGTCGTATGATATACGTGTGTATTGATGATTATCGTCCTCGGCTCTCTTAAGACCCTCGCCTGGCGGCTCGGGTCTCAATGGCGCCTCAGCGATAATCACCAACGTTACACACTTGTACCATAATGTACTATTTCAATACTATTATAGTTTAAAAAATACGTAGATTATTATTTGTATTAATTTCGTTTATGTGATTCTAATCAGCTATATGATGATTTTTAAAGATATATTGTAAACAATTTAATTTCACTTTTATTCCCAAGACTATCTCGATTAATAATAACGTATCATTCAGTGATTGGGCTACCATTGATATTCATAAAAGTAGAATACGGCTTTAAGAGATGTACCAATGAAAGGACTTATATAAACACTGCTGAATCTAATTTAAATGTCAGAAATTATTCTAAACTATTCAAAAAAGTTTTTTGGTTAGTCAAGTCGCGTTAATTGAGTTTGAAGATTATAAACAGTAGTAAAATATTATTAATAGTGAAACGGGAAGTTCTAGTAACTAAATACTGACTTCAGCCTGTCGATTAATGACAACATAATAACATCAGACTCACAAGCCAGTGCGGCTTTTGAAAATGTATTTTCAGATATTCCCGTTTCAACTACAAAATTTCTAAACTCGTCACCTTCTATTGCGTTGAGTCTTTACTTCAGGAGAATGTTAATGTTTGCGATTTGGAATTTCATTTTGAACATAATAGCTGTAGAGATATAATTAAAACCTTTCACACTTTAAATGTAAAAAAGACTGCAGATCTGTGGGGTAGTTCTGTAGAAGTTGCTGAGTCTATTATTGACATTGTAGCACCTACTTTAGCTCTTATAATTAACTAATATTATAAACAGGAAATATTCGATCGTTTGTTCGTGTGTTTGCATTGAATATGCTCCGAAACTACTGAACCGATTTGAAAAAATATTTCACTGTTGGGAAGCTACACTATCCCCGGGTGACATAAGCTATATTTTATCCCCGTATTCTTACGGGAACGGGAAGTACGTGGGTGAAACCGCGGGGTGCTGCTATCGACTGTGGGGAGTTTCCTGATCTAATGAAGAGTAGTAAAACAATACCTTTGTTCAGATCAGGTACTACATCAGACCTGTAGTAACATTTTTGAGAAATAATTTAAGACCAATAAAATTGCAAAGATTTTGATGATTATGTCAGCAAATTAAGTTAATTACACCGTAAAACGATAGAGAACTAAATAGTCGATTTTTGAACCGACGAAAAAACGGAGGAGGTTACTCAATTCGACGCGTATATATATTTTTTTTTTTTTTTATGTATGACCACGCATAACTTTTTCCAGAGTAGTCCGATTTTGATAATTCTTTTTTTATTAGAAAGGATATACCTCGAAGTTGGTCCCATATAAATTTGGAGAAAAAATTCCAACCCTAAGGGTAAGAAAACAGGGGATGATTGATTGTTTACTCACAGATTTTAATACTGAGTTGTGTATTATGCAAAAATTAAGCATGTAGTAATTAGTAGATTATAGCCACAAAAAATTATAAAATAAAAACTTTTTATTAAAAAAATTAAACCGCCGAAAAACCGAAAAGTAAAAAATAATAAACCTGCTTTGTCCAACCCCAATAACTAAGTTCGGAAGTCGGTGACTTTGGATATGTATTTAATTATATGTCACCGCCTTCCGAACTTAGTTATTGGGGTTGGACAAAGCAGGTTTATTATTTTTTACTTTTCGGTTTTTCGGCGGTTTAATTTTTTTAATAAAAAGTTTTTTTGTAACAAGTTGAAATAAATTAAACAGTAGAACACGATGTGTCCCGCGGTCGCTCAAGAGGTAGTTCAATCTCAAAAGTAGTTCACTGATTCAATGTTAATAATACACTTCTGTATGAAAAAAAAAACAAATCCATTAAGTTTACGCTACCTCACGTTAGGCAGGTGAAAACTAATGTATTGGTAAAGGGCGAAAAATTGAATCCTGAAGATAACACTTTATTCTTGGGCTTAACTTTGGATGCCAAGCTTCAATGGGCCTACATATACACTGTAAAAGTAAATATACGATTTTCATAGAATATTACAATTAAATTGCAAGTAATAAGTCAGTGTGTCAGTTAAATCAAAGTTGTAAATATAATTAATAATACGATTTAATTAGCAATTAGTTTGATTTTGTTTGTGCAAGCTTATACTTTTCGACATTTGATAATTATTAATAGGTCTTTACCTATGAAATTGCCGTTTTGTATGAAAAAATTTAAACGAATTTTTTTCATGAATTTTTTATTTGTATTAATCGAAGTAATCACCCATGCAATCAATGCATCTTTGCCATCGCAGTGGCAGTTTATTGATGCCCTTCTTAAAGAAATCAGCTGGACGGGAGGCAACAAATTCTTCAAAGGCATTTTGTACTGCCTCTCGGGTATTAAATTTTTTTCCCGCCAAGAAGTTATCCAAATTCTGGAAAAAGTAGTAGTCTGTAGGCGCAAGGTCTGGTGAGTAGGGCGGATGACGGAGAGCTTCCAACCCCAGTTCTTGCAACTTGGAGACCGTCTGCTGTGCAGTATGAGGTCGCGCGTTGTCGTGCAGGAGCAGCGGAGACGAGCGATTGACCAATGCTGGTTGGAGATGCGCCAGCTTCTCCATCATTGTGTTCAGTTCTTCACAGTACACATCTGCAGTAATGCTCACCCCGTTTGGTAAGAAGCTGTGATGAATCACACCGGCGCTAGACCACCAAACAGTGACCATCACTTTTCTAGGGGTAAGTTTTCGTTTAGGGCATTGTTTAGGTGCTGAACCAGGATCCAACCAACTTGCTGAGCGCTTACGGTTATCAAACAGAATCCATTTTTCATCGCAGGTAACAATGCGGTTCAAAATTCCTTCATTTGTGTGTCTGTTGAGCAGTGCAAGGCACGTCTCGACGCGTACTTCGCGCTGGCGATCATTGAGTTCGTGGGGCACCCATTTGTCAAGCTTTTTTACCTTGCCAATTTGACGCAAATGGACCAATATTGTTTTGACGCTAACGTCGAAAGCTGCTGCTAATTCAGCCGTAGATTGTGTATCATCAGCTTCCACAATCGCCTTTAATTCGTCATTGTCGACCAAAGTCTTCGGACGACCGCGAGGTTCATTTTTCAGGTCGAAATTTCCAGAACGGAAGCGAGCAAACCAATAACAGGTCGTGCGTTGGTTTGTAGTGTTAGCTCCGTAAACGTCGTTGATGTTGCGTGCCGCTTGTGCCGCGTTGCTGCCACGACGGTACTCATATTCCATAATTACTCGAATTTTTAACGTATCCATGATGACGAAAAAGATTGAAATGCGATGAAAATGTAACACTAATCAATAAAGAAATGACTACTTTTAGAAAAAAAAAATCCATGTTTTTAAAATAAAATTAATTTGAAATTAGAATTCTTAGCCAAACAAAAATTATTTTGATTTGAAATGGCCAGTACTGCAGAACGGCAATTTCATAGGTAAAGACCTAATATATACACTTTGACATGAATATTTACATAGAGAAGAATAATATTATCATTGTTTTAACTATTGTGAATGTCAGGAATATGTGGGTGTAGTGTAAGCAAGTATCATTAGTAATATTATGTATGTATAACCACACCTTATTTAGGATTAGCCAAGTAAGCAATATATTAAGATCGTGTACGCTCAATTGATGTGAACACACAATAAATCGAGACACTATCCAGTGCACATGTCTTTCATTTACCACAACACTTCATGGCGACCCTGCCATTCAGGTCACATCGCGAGTGAAATTTGGACGTGCGAAAACGGAGTGAAAAAAACATGTGATTATAAATTCGGACAGACAAAATTAGTGGTTTTGTGTAGTAAAACATGAGTCAATCTACTCAAACGAAAGAAGAGACGATCATCGCGCATACGGTTGCTGGAAATGGCAAAAATGGTGCGACAACTGAGCAAGGCTACTACAGCATCAGCACGACAAATATCCTCCTCACCCTGATCACAATCGTTCTACTAGCAGCGGCATGCTATGCTATCTGCTATTTTTACAAGAAGATGCATGTCAAATGGATGGACAGGCAGATGAACCGCAGGTCCTTACGTCGCAGGCAGACCTCGATGTATCTCAAGAAACACGCTCCCCGTGACGAAGGCGCCGAAAAACCAGTGTAAGTGAAAAAAAAACAGACTTTATTGGCGAATGACAAATTAAATTGGCGCGTACGGATTAGTGTTTTGGACAAAAAAAAAGACTGCACAGTGTTTAACTACAGTGAAAAAAAAAAAAAATAAGCTATCGTGAAAACGGAACGGAACGGAACTTTTAAGTGATACATACCGTCTAGTGATGCTGATAAAGGCAAATCATTTTATTAACTTTACATCTTTTAAATAAGGAATTGCATGTAAAATGCATAATTGTGTTGTTACAAGTAAGTAATTAGTATACGGTCTTATTATGCTAATATGTAACAGTTCATAAATCGTGCATGGCGACTCACCGAACCCAGAAAGTCGTAAATATACTGCTTTTTCCACTAACACAGGCCAATATCAATTAAAGCGTCTCCCTATGGGACTTAAAACTTCCTGTAGTAATTTCAGTAGAGTAATGTCTATAGCTATGTCTGGTCTGACGTACGACAAATGTTTTATTTATCTCGATGATTTAATTATTTTTGGGCGAAATCTAAATTCACATACTAAAAATTTGATAGATGTACTCGAAAGGTTAAGAAAAATAAACTTAAAACTAAATCCAGACAAATGTCAATTTCTAAAAAAGGAAATATTGTATCTAGGACATTTAGTATCTGCTGATGGAGTATTACCAGATCCAGATAAGACAACAGTTTTGCAAAATTACCCAGTACCCAAAAATGTAGATGAAGTGAAACGATTTGTAGCTTTCTGCAATTACTATCGTAAATTTATACCATCGTTTGCTGACATAACGTTACCTTTAAATCGATTATGCAGAAAGAAAATTGTTTATAATTGAACACCGGAATGTCAACACTCTTTGGAGATCTTGAAATAAAAGTTAATTAGCCCACCCATACTTCAGTATCCAGATTTTTCAGAAGAAAACGAATTTATTATACAGACTGATGCATCAGGTACAGCTATTGGTGCAGTTCTGTGTAACAATGACTTAAGACCGGTAGCATATACTAGTAGAACATTAAATAAGGGAGAATTAAATTACCCCACAATACAAAAAGAACTTACTGCTATAGTCTGGGCAGTAAAGTACTTCAGGCCGTATATATTTGGTAGGCATTTTACTATTATGACGGATCATAAACCACTCATTTATTTATTCAGCATGAAAGATCCCTCTAGCAGGCTGTTGAAGTTTCGTTTAGTTCTAGAGGAGTATGATTTAAAATAGTAAATGTTCAAGGGAAGGAAAATGTAGTCGCGGATGCATTATCCAGAGTAAACGTGACTTCCAGTGAATTAAAGAGTATGAATGAAAAAATTTCGGAATTTAGTGTTATGACTAGAGCACAAAAAAGGAGAATGGATGAGAATAGTAAGAATGCATCACAGCCAATTAGTAAATAAACTGATGAAGGGTCTGATCAGCCTAGAGTCGTGGAGTTACTGAGGAAGCCAAGTGATGTCGTGGAGATGATTTTGCTAGAAAAAGATAGAGTGGATAAATGTAGAAAAGACAATTTGGTAAGTGCTGAAGACGAGTGTCTCGCTTACATCCCTAGTCAAATGTTGTTATGTGTAAACCTCAACTTTAGGGCACATTTCTCGCGAGCCGAATTTGTGACTAAGTTAGAGAAGTTTAGCAATAAAATAAAAGTAAAAGAAGTATGCATAATTAAAAATAATGAAAATGAAGATTTTATAAAAGGTTTGTGTAGTGAAATACAAACATTAAAAGAATGGACCGGTCCGAGAGTATGCATACTAAGAGGAATAGAAAGAATAGATAACGTATTTTAAATGACTATCATTTACTGCCTACCAGTGGACATGCAGGTGTCCGCAGAATGACTAACAATATCAAGAGGCGATATTTCTGGCCAGGTATCGATAAAGATGTTCTTGATTTTGTAAAAAAGTGTTCTACATGTCAGAAGACTAAATATAGTAGGTACACAAAACAGCCGATGACGATCACAACAACCGCGTCATCAGGTTTTGAAAAAATATTTTTAGACTTGGTTGGTCCTTTGGATAAAGACGAGAATGGAAATTGTTACCTTGTAACGATTCAATGTGAATTAACTAAATTCATTGAAGCATATCCTATAAAAAACAAAGAAGCCACAACTGTTGCAAGATCAATTATCCAAAATTTTGTTTTACGTTTCGGTATACCTCAAGTTATAGCTACTGATAGAGATACAGAGTTTGTATCTAGCACTATGGTTGAAGTTTGCAAATTATTAAATATAGAAAAAATAATGTCCACAGCATACCACCATCAATCAATCGGATCACTCGAAAATGCTCATAAGCATTTAGGCGCTTTTCTAAGAGCTTACTCAGGCAATAACGGCTATGAATGGTCACACTGGATACGGTTTTGGTGTTTCAGTTATAATAATACCGTCCACTCAGAGACGAAGTACACGCCCTTCGAACTAATTTTCGGCAGGCCGTGTAATATTCCTAATAATATTAAGAATTGTAACAGAATAGATCCATTGTATAACCCCAATGACTACTCTTTAGATTTAAGATATAGGCTACAGGTAGCGTTAAAAGAAGCTAAACATAATTTAGAAATAAGCAAGGAAAATAGAAAAGTAGCGTATGATAAGAAATGTAATTCAGTTACATATAATAAAGACGATTTAGTTTTAGTAAAAAGTGAAGGAAGAAAGAAGTTGGATAATATTTTTGAAGGCCCTTATATTGTGTTACAGGATATGGGCTCAAATGTCAAAATTCTAAAACAAAATAAAATCGAATTGATACATAAGGATAGAACTAAATTGTTTCATAGTTAGTTTATATTTATAGTAGTAGAAGTAGTATACATTTGTATTTTTTTTTTGTTTGATTGTTATAGTACTAACATAATGAAAGAAAAAAAAATGAGCTCTAATTTTTTTTTTCCTTGTACCCCCGGAGGTGTAGTGTAAGCAAGTATCATTAGTAATATTATGTATGTGTAACCACACCTTATTTAGGATTAGCCAAGTAAGCAATATATTAAGATCGTGTACGCTCAATTGATGTGAACACACAATAAATCGAGACACTATCCAGTGCACATGTCTTTCATTTACCACAACACTTCAGGGTCATGTTTTGTTTTTGTGTTTCATCTCTTTCTCAGTTAGTTTCGTAGTTTGACTACTTTATGCAGCCTACCCAAATGTACTTTCTTTGGTATTGTTCGTCAAATCATTGAGCTCCTCAAGTTCTAAGTTGAGCTGCATGATTACTGATAAATGAAAACGCTTTGGACAGGTCCACTCAATCTGTGTTGTTCATTCCTCAAAAGACCATTTCAGACACCAATCCACATGGTCTCCACATGATCTGACCAAGACTATGTCTGGACTTTAAAAGAGACTGTGACCTCTGAATTTGTTTCAGCCTAGTTGGATAGGAAACGCCGGCCTCATCTACTTAAAATACAATAATAAAGTCTTTTATCATTTTCATGAACTCGAAAAACATAACCCTCCATCTGGCATAGTCGGGTAATAATTGTAGTAGAAAATAATTTAATTATAAAGTATATAACGGGTTTTTCAACAAGAACTTTGTTTTTCAATTGGCGCAATACCAACAGCATGAGAGTTTTGAAATTTAGTTTTTTGACGAATTCGTAGTATATGCTTTGGCAATTGTTACAATGCATTAAATTTCGCTCGAAAATCGCATTAAAATAATTAAAATCCACTATGAAAATGGTAGTTCTGTTAAAGTTACATTTCGTAAAATTCGTGATATTTTCGGACAACATAACCGTCCTTCTGAGACCGCTATTAAGAATTTGGTCGCTAAATTTGAGTCGACAGGCTCGGTACAAAATGTGCCAACACCAACGCGTGTTCGACCGGGTCGTTCTACTGAAAACATCACAGCCGTGAGCCACAGTGTTGAAGAAGATCCACATTTGCCTATTCCTCGTCGTTCTCAACAATTGGGGTTATCCAAAACCACCACATGGCGAATTTTGCGTAAGGATTTGGCTTTGAAGCCTTACAAGTTCAACTGGTGCAGGAATTGAAGCTGACCGACCATTCACATCGCCGTAGATTTGCTCAATTCATTCAGGAGCAACCCGCTGGTTTTTCTGAAAAAAACATCTTTTTCAGACGAAGCCCATTTTCACTTGTCAGGGTACGTCAACAAGCAAAATTGCCGCATTTGGGCTTCTGAAAATCCAAAAGCAATTATTGAGAAGCCTTTGCATGCTCAACGTGTCACTGTATGGTGCGCTATGTGATCTGGAGGCGTGATTGGGCCGTTTTTGGCCCAAAAGTGATTAAACTTTGATGAAAGAATCCACATCTGTCAGCGTGCTCGTGGTGGACATTTGTCAGATATCATTTTTCATTCATAATTGCCAAACTCTTTCTCTTCGTAATACAATAAAAATTTGAATCATCTTCATACATATTCTTTGTTTTATTTTGTTTCAGAAAACAAAGTTCTTGTTGAAAAACCCTGTATGAACGTTGCACTCATCTTGTCTCTGTCTTGCACAGTTGTTTGACACTGAGAAGAATAACATTACCCTCCTTCTGAACCAGTCGGGTATACAGAAAAGGTGGTAGGTATATGTAGTCGTATTATTCCAACACCAAGTGATTCCAAAAGTCATTAATCATAAAATTAATTCCAAAAGTACCGTCTACACTCTTCCAAATGAAAGCATTATCGTAATTATGTTGTTAAGTAAGCATAGTTCTGTAGCCCTTTAATGAAGAATTTACTATATTCCTTGGAAGTTCAAAATCAGAAGCTCCGGTGTATTTAATACATATTTACCTACATAATGGAGTCTCAAAATATAAATAATGAAAACAGAATAGAAATTAATGACAAAACTGTTACAAATAACCAAATCGACAAAGAAGTGCAACGCATTTTTCTACCTCTTAATTTGATGCAGATTTTGACTCTTAATCCCAAATATCACATCAAAAATGATTTTATAAATCCAAATAATTGTTTCAATAGGTTAATATTGTTATGCGGTGCAGTAACGTTCCTGACAACGTGTGCCTACCGTATCATAGAAATAGTATTAGATGACAATTTCAAAAGATATAGTAACATTGATTTCTTGATGTTTGCATCAGTCTTTGACTTTGTTTTGAAGTGTTTGGGATTTATCATGAACTTCATCATCAACTTTACTAAAACCAAGAAAAGCGTTTCTTACGTTTTGATGTTTCAAGAAGTGCACATGTTTCTTAATGACGAGGCTGGTATCAAACGTTTCATTATGAGAAGTTGGATGAGTGTCGCTTCAATCTTTGGATTTTATATGATTGTATTAATCTACGTTCACGTAATGTTTCACAAGCCTCCATGGAATGTCATGTTTTACCTATTGTGTTTCATGACATTTGATTCAAATTTTATATACACAATTAGATCTATTAAGCTGCTTACCGATAAAATCGAACTATGGAATTTTCAATTATTACTTGTACAGAAAAACGGATACAACAAACATATCCATTCGGGGATGTTACAGGCTTTTCGCCAAATCTTAAAATGCTACAAAATTATTAACAATATTTATCAGATACCAGTAAGTGCTAATTATTATTTGGCATATTATGCGAGAACGATATCGAGAACGTTGGGTCACTTTAGTATCACAAACTAATCTAGATTAATGTATATTTTGTATTTTAACATACATACATTTCTGTCATGCCTTGTAATATTTACTAACCAATTTCAGATCCTGTATCAAACAACGGAGTCCCTCTTTCAAGGTTTGATTGATATTCAACTTGCGATTGAGTTCTTCAAATGTAAGATGGAATTTCAGGAGGTCAGGTGTTCACTGTTTTTTGGAAGAATTCTATCTATCATCATCATTCTGTTGCCCTTATCCTAATTTATTTGTGGTCCGCACAACATGTCTTTTTGTCCACACTTCTCTATTAGTCGTCATCTCCGTGGTCATACCCTTTCTAACCATATCATCATTCACACACACCATCCATCGTTTCTTTGGTCTCCCCCTACTCTTATAGCCATTCATACTCAAAACTTTCCTCACGACATTTTCCTCATTCTTCCATATCATATGCTCATACGATGACAACTGATTTCCACACAAATTCTCAGTTATCGGTGGCACTTTCAAGGTTCCTCATATGTACTCATTTGTTATTCTATCCATTCGTGTAACACCATCTTAATTTTCTCATCTCGACTATATGCAATTCATTCCTCCCTTTGTGGCCCAACATTCTAACCCATACAAGACGGCAGGCGTTACTATGGTTTTATAAATCTTCCTCTTCGGTATAGGGGGATGTGGAAGTCGCAGATTGCTCCCGTGAATAAAAAAGAATAGAAAACATTTATTCGACACAGACACAACACAACAGCAAAAAACACATTAAAAAAAATGGAACGTTAAACCGTCATTTAACCGTCACTAGCCGTAATTTTATCCATTCAGTATTAATTCTATGCTTAACCGTCAAATCTAGTTCGTGCCGTCGCTTTGCACGAATGAGCCGAGATACCGAAAGCCGCAGCAAATTGAGAGAAGCGTACCTTCAAGCGCTATGGTTCCAGAACTGAAGAGACCGCCGAAATCGCAGAACATATTATATTCGGTTCTGCCACCGTTCTCCAGCTTCTTTTGCTACTTCTCCAATCTGCACTGGATCTCTTATACATCTTCACCGACAAGAGCAATATCATCGGTAAACAGCATGCACCAGGGTGGGTGCCTCTTTCTGTATGTCCGACGTCAGACCGTCCATGATCATCATGAAAAAGCCTACAGCCACATTGAACTCCTCGGTATTGCCAGCAGCCGACTGGACGTAGGTACGAGGTTGACTGTACATAGCATGAATTAACTCTACATACTTCCCGGGCAACACTTTCTCTATCAAAGTGCACTTCAACACATCCCGAGGTACCCTATGATACGCTTTCTCCAGATCGATGAACACCATTTGCAAGTTCTTGTGTGCACGTCTATATTTTTCGCACAATTGGCGGAGTGCAAAAGTGGCGTTCACTGTATCTTGACCTGGCATAAATCCAAACTGGTTCGGGGTAACCTCACTCTCCTCTCGCAGTCTCTATTACTTTCTCTCATATATTCATACTATGTGACAATTCTATTCAGATCAATTCTGTGAGAAGATTCCATCTAGATCGAGCTAAAATTGATAAGACATATTTAAAAAGACATAAGAAAATATTATCCAAGTTTTTCGGAGCTAAGGCTCATTAGCCATAACCGGTAGTAACTATTTTCTGCATCTTTAAGCACTACTCTGGTTTCAAATTCCGATTTTTTGTTTTTACAATATTTGCCAACTATCATCACTAAATTTCCAACTTTTATACATTTATAGAAATACTTAATTCATTACTTTATGTCCCGCTTACGAAAGTTTAGCAAGTGTTGCGGATGCTTTATGTGAAACAGTACTAGGAATATTAATAACTGTGCAACAAACCTTATAAATATGTATAATTTCATTTCTTCTTCTTCTCTCCTTGCCATTTCCCTAAACGGGATCAGCCCCCCTAATACAATTTTGCCATTTTTCGCGGTGCTGAGCTGTTTCTGAGCGTATACCCGACGCTATGTAATTGGGGGTCCTCTGCCTGTCTTGCCCTCTGTAATGGCCATGGACTTTTCGGGTCACATGGTCCTCTTCACGACGCATCACATGGCCGTACCAAATTAGGCGATTTTTTCAGAGCTTTTGGCTAATATCAACGACCTTAAATGAACCCAGGTTGAACTTATTTCGCACGTTATCGAGGCGGTTAATGCCTCCAGACGAGCGGAGCATGTTCATTTCACTAACATGCAGCCTCTAGGCGTCAGACTTCTTTCTGGCCAGCATTTCGAGCCTTACAACTTAGCAGGTCTAACAGCTGCTTTGTATTTGTACACCATACCCTTGGTCATAATGGGCCTTTTCACGTCGCAGAGTACGCTAGTGAGTGACCTCCATTTAAGCCAGCCAGTTTTGATTCTGTTTTCAATGTCTCTTTCCACTTTTGTCTTTGAGTCAATTAAAGAGCCAAGGTATTTCAAGCCAAGATATATCACCCTGTTAATTAATGTTCCGTTAATTGAAGCCGTGCCAGCCTCGTCAATGGCAGAGAAACAGCAGTACATGTTCGTTGTTTTTTGCCTGCTAACTCTTAATCCACTTTCCTCATGAGCATTGCACCAGTCCGTCAAGTGATTCTGGCTACTTGTAGTGTTTCAGCTATTAATTAGGACTATGTCATCAGCGAAGAGTGCCGTCCACGGTGTCGGTTGTGTATATGTTTCGTGACGTGGTCAGTGACTATTTTGAATAGCAGAGGGCTGATAGCTGACCCCTGATGCACACCTATTCCCACCTCAAATGAAATGCTCTTGCCAGCAGGAGTCACAACTTGAGTATTGATGTTTGTGTACATATCCTGGACAAGCTGAGCTGCATAGTACTCGTGAACATTTTACGCTCTGAGTGCTTGCCGCGGCAATAAGTCAAAGATTTTCTCTAGGTCAATGAAGACAAGGTGCAGGTCTTTCTTTAACTATTTGTATTTCCAAATAAGCATCCTGATGGAAAGGATGTATCTGTGGTATTATTAGTACTTGCACCACTCCTAAAGCCACATTGATTCGGTGTATTTCTTGCAAGCACTC
The DNA here is from genome assembly GCA_949987655.1 of Polymixis flavicincta. NCBI lineage: Eukaryota > Metazoa > Arthropoda > Insecta > Lepidoptera > Noctuidae > Polymixis > Polymixis flavicincta. The sequence continues at coordinate 20,771,501 of OX465188.1, read as the reverse complement.
GCTCCCAGATCTTAAGTACATGACAAGTAAATTTTACCGGTCTGTAGTTTCCACATTCCGCGATATTGCCCTTGCCTTTATAGAAATTGATCAAGTGGCTAGACCTCCACGTATGCCAGAAATTTTTCCGTCGGTCAAGATTTTGTTGAAAAAAATATTTAACCAAATCGCCCCATTAGAACCAAGTTTCTTCTAGTATTCACAAGGAATTTCATCTGGGCCAGTGGTTTTCCCATTTTTCATGCCAGAAAGCGCAGTATCCACCTTTTTTGATGAGACGACTTCTATTGGGCCCTTCCTGATGAGTTCAGGAATTGTGGAATCTCGGGGAAACTCTTCATTAAATAGATGCTGGTAATGTTCACGATATCACACAACAATGTATTTATCCGCCGTAAGGAGTTTTTCAGTAACGTTGTTTATTTTCCAGTACAACGTCCGAAAAATGTGATGGGAAATTCTAGAATCAGCTGTTAACTTAGGAATTGATCTCGCGCGGCTGTCTGTGCCTACACGGTGTACCGTGAGCATGTGCATATTTAATAATTAGCGCGTAATGAAAATATTGCATATCTTTGGAATGGATACTAATTTTTTCGTGATTATTTTTTAATGTATATTTAAACAACTCCTTAAAAAATTAACACCCTATATATAATATCAAGAACAACTAACTACTATTCATTCATATCGCTGTCATCCGGAAACGTTCTCTAAATAATATTATTAATATTAAATAATTATTATAATATATTTATATCTGTTTTGCTTATTTCTTCTAGCGGGGATATTCTACAACGACCATATTTCTTTCTTTCTGGATGATGAAAAATTTGTTGATACAAATCTCACTCAGCCTGCAGCTCGAGGCATTCTACAAAGCTGTCAAGAATTCACAAAACTTATGTGAATTCATTTTGGCTGCAAACTATACAGGTGAATAACACTTGAAATTATTTTTTTGACATTCAGAGCAGCAATAAGGTTATCGTATTAAATAGTACATCAGTAAATTCAAGTTGATATGACGTATGTTAAATTAATAAAATAAGCAATTTTATTTTTTCACAAATACGCGTACACGTATGGGGTCGGGGGATCCCCGTCAGAAACGAAGTTCCAAACGCTTTTTCTTCAACTTAATTTTATCAAAAATTTGCGCTTTAAATAGGGTGTAATTTAAGTCAGGGGCATTATTTTAAACTAAGACTACTCATGACATTATTTACATAATGGTTACTATTACGCAAATCAAAAATATAATTAATGCAAGTACCCTTAATATTGTATTAAGTCGTACAAAGCATCAAGATGCGCATTGCGTAGACTCTGCCGAACGCGTCATTGCGCGTAAAATCTTTGAACCCGCCCGACTCACTTGTCATAGGTATTTGCTAACGATTTGATAAATAATTGATTTCAACTTTCCATCATACTTTGCCGGCTTAGGACAGTCAAAAAAAAAAAATACTTCGCTATGGCGATCTCTCGAATGAGCCGGTCCTGGGTCAGTAGACAGTTCATGGTGTATGAATGCGTATATTTTTAATAGAGAAATTTTATTACACAGTTGACGAATACATGACGGATAAAACTTTATAGATTAGGCACGAGTTACGTACTCAGAGCTTCCCCTTTTCTATCTTTTTTTTTAGATCCGGCCTTATCAGAGGCATTTTGTTTATTCCAGTGACATTATATGGAGTCTTTTATTTTTATTTTGTATTGTATTGTAAAATTACACACTATAATTCAATTAATAACTTGACATGATATGATTATAACTATGTATTACCTATTCCTTAAATTATTTAATTCTACTGTTTTTACTACCTACCTACTCATACCATTGCAATCTGACTAAATGTGTGTTATTGTTTATTATTTATTGCTGTTAAATTGTGACATCAATATTGACTTCGAGACGTGTTTTTTCTTATATCTTTTTATTACTGAAATGTGTCATAATGTGTTTAAATTCGTCATAATAAGATTAGTTTTCGTTAATTATGTGATAATTATGATAATCATAAACTCAACAGCAAACCAACATTGTGCTTTGCAGTGGTGTATGTACAAAAACCGACAGTATATTGTAAAATGTATGATGTGCATGAGAGCAAATAAATAAATATATAATTGAGGCATTGTCAAGTCGGGGGACGGTCAATGAAAACGCCAAACAGAGGCCTAACATTTTCATTAGCCGTCCCCCGCCTTTACATTGCCTTGATCAAAATATTACCTTCATCTTAAAAGGCCTTTAATTTTATTATTTTTACTTTTTAGAGTTTTTGTTAGGGTCGGGGGTTTTTTAAATTAGAAATATTTTATTTTTATTTTTTAGAAATCGTCTTTTTAGGGTTGCATACCCGAAAGGTAGTCTTTCATGATTGTGTATTTTTAACCGACTTCCCAAAAAGGAGGAGGTTATTATGTTCCACTGTTTGTATTTTTTTTTGAGACATTAGCGTATGGTCATCATCATCTCATGACGCTGAGCTGATGAAGGAAGGTACAACTCTTTAACGGTTAGGAGTTATAAGACCGATTTGCAAAATTCTTTTTTTGTTCGAAAGTGGTTGATTTCGAAATGGTCCCATTTAAATTTCATAATGTAGATCGGATGATGCATTTCGGAGACAGACAACGGAACTCTTCGAAAAATGACAGCAAATTAACCGAGATTGCTGCTATAGCATAAATATGCATTGTTTTGACCCCAAGGATGATGGAATTTCGAATTGGTGTGGGGTAGTTAGGTACTATAACTAAAAAGTGAAAAAAAAAAACGACTTCCAAAAAACACTAGATATTGAATAATCACTTTAATTTCGGAAGGCGGTGACAAGAACTTAATAAAATACATATCCAAAGTCACCGACTTCTGAAATTAAAGTTATTTTTCAATTTCTAGTGTTTTTTGGAAGTCGGTTGTTTTTTGATTTTGAAAAAGTTTTTGATATAGTATGTAAAAAAGGGCCTGTAACTATAAATGTTAACTGATTTTTCTATGAGTAGGTATATTCGAAATACATCATGTAGGATATACAGTTTCATTTAATGTAATAATCGCATCGCACATACATCGAACGCAAAGTAGCGTAACAATCATTCATGGAATTAAATAGTTTATTAAAAGCACAAAACCATCGTTCTCAGATAGTACTGCAGCATAACTTACCACTCCTATATGCTTTTATTCTTGACAGATGGGGATCAAAAGAAACTGTGCAAAAATATCCTGCGGGTGCACCGTGCGTCATTCTGCAAGATGAGTGTCTTAGGAATGTTCTTCTTCGATGTTTGTCAACCAATACGTCTGCTGGCACTTTTTACACACTACACTGTTGTACTGTTACAGTTTGCTTTTCTCCAATCCTGATGTATAATGAAATCATAAAAGAATTGTGAATTCATACTTTACCTTTTATTTTAATTTTTATGGACATTTTTATGTTTGGTGATATTTCGCGTAAAGGAAACAATTTGTTTTTGGTGAAAAAATATTTTTGTTTAGAAAAAGACTAAGTGTTAATAGATAAGAAATATTAAAAAGAGCAATTAATTAATTGTTAAGATGGTGAAATATGGTTTTGGTATTATGAGCGATAAGAACTGCACAAGACATTTCAAGGACTCTTAAAATGAAAAATGTTTCACACAAAACCATTCAAGAAGCTTACGGCCTTGTCAACGATACATTATCATACATTACTTGTGTTCTTTCATTTGCCACTTCCGGCTCGTTTAAACGTTACCGCAATGGGTCTTAAAGAATTCTACACTAAGTTATTCAACAAGGAAAGACATCCGAAAAATCACGAAAACAATCTAGTTACCATTGTACATTATCATGAAATTGATAATGATGTGCAGGCAATGCTTTTACCTTTAAATCTAATGCAAAATATTATTTTATTACCCAAATATTTGATCAAACGCAATTTTATAACTACAAGTAAACCCAAAACCATTTTGTTTTCATTATGATAGCAGGCGCGGCAAATATTGAATAGCTTATTGACGGCAAATGTGTAAATCCGCCAATGAAATTATCCATACTGTTAGGCACCGATTCACCGTACGAGCGTTTCAGAACGTCTAGATCGACAGCGCCTCTACGGGATTTGATGTGAACTAATTGATTGTTGTAATGTCAATATATTCTAGAAGCCGAGTTCGTCTTCCCATGCTCTTGTTCTGCTATGTTATCTAATAATTCATGTGATTAGTATAAGAGATATTTACATTGAACTACCGCTATTATTTCATCCCCTGTATGAACACAACAGACTGGCGACGAGTAAGGGATATTGTGAAAGAAATGAGTACATATGTGAAGTGATACATAGCCTCGCGGGCAGTGAAAAATCCCACGTCCTCCTGTACACCCTTTCTTTTTCCTTTGTTCCAAGGGTTCCACAGCCTGTGATGATAACCCGCTTCACACCTTCCTTCTCCGTCATTTACGTACGCACATAATACGACTACAATGGAACAACTAGAGCAAGTTTTGTTACAAATGATGGAAACGATGCGAGGTATGCAATTACAACAAACTCAATTACAACAAGCCTTACAAAGTAATGATAAATCGGTTAGTGGTATTACGCTGCAACCGTACGACGAGGATAACGAATCATTTTCGTCTTACTTACAAAGACTCCAAAATTACATTGCATTGAAAGGTGTCACCAACGCTACAGTTAAAGTGCATATTTTTCTGAATTGTATTGGTCCTAAATACTACCAAGTGCTAAAGAACATTACAGCACCAGAGTGTCCTGAATCCAAAACATATGATGACCTTGTAAAACTATTAAGGAATCAAATTGCCCCTGAACCAGGGGAAGTAGCCCAACAACACAAGTTCTGCCTTCGACAACAACATGAGTGTGAAAGCATTGCTAATTATGTGGCAGGATTAAAAGAAATAGGCGGTAAATGTAATTTTATTTGTAATAATTGCAACCATAGTACTTTTGAGACTCATTTGCGAGTACAGTTCATACGAGGGTTACGTAACTCTGAAATCAAAGAAAGATTATTACAAGAATCTTCTACAAAATTGGATGATTTAATTAAGATTGCACTGGCAATTGAGACTTCCAAAGCTGAAACAAAAGAAATGGGTTCAGAGACTCAACCAAATATAAACAAAATATCAATGAAAACAAAGAACCAAAACATGTACAAACAAAGGAAAAATATAAATACATACCAAGGGCTTTCAGACGATAGTAAACAGGAAAGAAAAATAAAGTGTTTCCGGTGTGGAAAGGAAAATCATTCAGCAACGCAGTGCAGACTCAAAGATAAATTGGTCTGTAAGAAATGCAATAAAAAAGGACATATTCAATCAGTATGTTTCAGGGAACAGAAACAGCTAGAGATAGTAGATGAGCAGTCCATGGATGATGAGGAAATATATGAAATACATAACATATTCTACATAAACAACATGCAAAATGATAAATTCAATATTACACTACAGCTAAATGGCAAACCACATACTATAGAGCTGGATACAGGTGCAGCAGTTACAACATGCTCCATGGAATATTACAAAAATAATTTCAACAACCTGAAACTGGAAAATACACCTGTAAAGCTAAGAACATACACAGGAGAAATAATACACCCACTGGGAACCTGTAACTTAGATATTAAATACAAAAACATGAAAGTGAAAGGCAGAATCTTTGTTATTGACAGAAAAGTGGATCCAGTAATAGGAAGAGAATGGATAAGAAAATTAAACCTACAATTGGATATAAATTCACTACAAAAACAAGGAAATGATATTACAGAAAAGGAGTTTAATGAGAAATTAAAACAATTAATAGAAAAATACAAGGACTTATTTTCTGAAGAAATAGGAGAAATAAAAGATTACCAAGCAGTATTTAAATTAAAAGAAGGTACAGTACCAGTATTTTTGAAGCCACGTCCAGTGCCATTTGCACTAAAAGATCAAGTGGAAGCAGAAATTGACAGGCTAGAAAAAGAAGGAATATTAGAAAAAGTTACATACTCACAATGGGGGACTCCAATTGTTCCTGTAATAAAACAAAATGGAAAGGTTCGCTTGTGTGCAGACTACAGAGCAACATTAAATAAAAATCTGGAAAATGATAACTACCCCATTCCTAGGGTTGAAGAAATATTTTCAAAACTTAGTGGTGGAAAATATTTTTGTACACTGGATATAAACCAAGCATATTTACACATGAAGACAAATGAAGATACAGCAGAGATGCAGGCTATAAGTACATGCAAAGGTACATACAAAGTAAAAAGATTAATGTTCGGTGTAAAAATTGCACCAAATGTTTGGCAAAGATACATGGATCAAACGCTTCAAGGAATAGAAGGCACAGCTTGTTTCTTTGACGATATTGCCTTACAAGGACACACATACTTACAATTATTACAAAGAATCCAGGAAGTATTTGAAAAATTAAAGGAATGTGGACTACACCTAAACAGGAAGAAATGTCAATTTTTCCAGAAATCAGTGACTTACCTAGGACATACAATAAATGAAAAAGGATTACACCCTACAGAAGAAAAAATAAATGAGATAAAGAATAGTCCATGTCCTACAGATGTTACATCCCTACGTACATTCTTGGGAATGGTAAATTATTATCAACAATTCATTGCCAACTTAGCATCAAAACTAACTCCATTATACAAATTACTACAGAAGAATAGTAAGTTTATATGGTCCACAGAATGTGAGAAAGCATTTCAAGAGCTGAAAACGGAAATCTGTGGAGAAAAAGTACTTACACCATTCCATGACAATTTACCAGTTACTTTAGCTACTGATGCTTCACCCACTGGATATGGAGCAGTGTTGTCACACATTATGCCAGATAAGTCTGAGCGACCCATAGCATTTGCTTCAAGATCTCTCACAAAAGCAGAGAAAGGTTACAGCCAGTTAGACAAAGAAGCCGCTGCACTAGTATGGGGACTGAAGAAGTTTTTTCAATATTGCTATGGCAGAAAAATAAGACTCATTGTGGACAATCAACCATTAGCCAGAATCCTACACCCAGAGAAAGCAACACCCGCTACTACAGCCATACGACTTGTACACTATGCTAATTTTTTGGCAGGATTTGATTATGAAATAAAACTAAGAAAGACTACAGAACATGGTAATGCAGACTACTTGTCAAGACTGCAACATACAAAAATAAATGACAGGAATGATACACTTACAGATGATGAAGCTTTCTACCTAAACCAAATTGCAGAAATGCCGGTCTCATTACAAGAAATAAAGGAAGCTACAGCTACTGACTCCGAACTACAAAAGCTTTACATAGACATACAATCAGGAAGAGAAGATACAAAAAGACTTCATGAATTTTCATTACAAAATCACTGCATATTTTATGGCATACGAATTGTCATACCAAAGAAATTACAACCTCAAATTTTAGAAGAATTACATACAGCACACACTGGTATTGTAAAGATGAAGGCTTTAGCCAGAAGTTATGTGTGGTGGAAGAATATTGACACAGATATAGAAAATATGGTGAAGAAATGCAAGAGATGCTGTTTGATGCAGAAAAACCCTACTAAAGTACCGGTGCACACCTGGGAATACCCTAAAGAACCTTGGAGCCGAATTCATATTGACTATGCTGGCCCATTCATGAACCAATACTTCCTTATTGTGGTAGATGCATAAACAAAATGGCTAGAAGTCATACCCACTACTTCTATTACAGCCACAGCCACTATTAACATTCTAAAGAAGCTATACACTACATTTGGCCTACCAGTAACTCAAGTCTCTGACAATGGAAGACAATTTAGATCAGAAGAAATGCAAAGATTCTTAAAAGAAAACGGAATTCAGGCAAAATTTACAGCACCATTTCACCCATCTACCAATGGCCAAGCAGAAAGATACGTTCAAACCGTGAAGAATAAGCTGAAAGCAATGAGTAATGAAGAGGGCTCTTTACAAGACAAACTGCAACGATTTTTAATGATGTACAGAAAAACACCTAACAGTACTATAGGGGTAAGCCCAGGCGAAATGATGTTCAAGAGAATATACAGAACAAGGATTGACTTAGTAAAAAAAAGACAAGAAATAAGAAATTACAGCAATGAAGAAATAGAATTAAACAAAGAGTTTCAAAGAGGAGATAAAGTTCAAATAAGAATGTATGACAGCAACAAATGGAAATTTGGAAAAATCATAGATAGGAGTGGAAAATTACATTATGAGGTGGAAGTAGATGGAAGAAGACACCAAAGACACGTTGATCAAATCATTAAGACTGCATGCATAAGGGAGAACACTATAATACCAGATACTTACCAGATGAGACAGAGAGACCTGCAGGAAAATTTTGATGTACCAAAATCACCTGAAAAAGGTTTAACAACCACACAAATTAACCCTACAAGAAGAGAATCGATTCCACCCTTGCCAAGCCCTGAAATTGATAAACCTGAAAATATCTTACTGGAACCCAGCCCTGAGACATCTAAACCTACAACGGCTCTGACGTCACCTACACCTGCCTTGCCTCTACGTACACCTATACCGGCCAGGATAGAACCACGTCAAAGTACCAGGACCAGAAGACCACCCAACCGGTTGAACCTTTAAATTAATAACGAGGGAGAGTGTTAGGCACCGATTCACCGTACGAGCGTTTCAGAACGTCTAGATCGACAGCGCCTCTACGGGATTTGATGTGAACTAATTGATTGTTGTAATGTCAATATATTCTAGAAGCCGAGTTCGTCTTCCCATGCTCTTGTTCTGCTATGTTATCTAATAATTCATGTGATTAGTATAAGAGATATTTACATTGAACTACCGCTATTATTTCATCCCCTGTATGAACACAACACATACCGACCTGTGTGGACCGATGGAGCAAACATCACTGGGAGGTATGAAATATTTCATTACCTTTATCGATGACTTTAGTAGACAGGTTCATGTTTATTTTTTGAAAGACAAATTGAGTGTATTTGAAGTGTCCAAAGATAATAAAAGTAAAGTAGAAAATGAACTTGACACTAAAATTAAGACTGTTAGATCAGACAATGGGAAGGAGTATTGTAACAAAGAATTTGGTTGTTTTTTGAGTAACCATGGAATTGAACATCAAAAAAGTATCCCATACTCACCCCAACAGAATGGCCTGGCAGAAAGGATGAATAGAACACTGATAGAAAGGGCAAAATGTATGCTGTTTGATGATAATTGATGATAATTTGTCAAAGCAATTTTGGGCAGACGCACTAGCAACAGCACCCTATACAGTTAATAAATCTCGCACTAGATCACTTAATGGCAAAACTGCGATAGAAATGTGGTCACTTATTATCATTTAGAAAATAGTATGTACCCCAAACATTTTTACGCATTTAAAATTGAGTCTTATGAGAAGATTTAATTTTCTTTGGCTCTATCGGCGATCTTTGTGGCAATTTTTTTTATTAAAAAATACCTATTTTAAAAGTCAGTGAAATCGATTCAGTAGTTTAGGAACAAACTTCTTTCAGCACGTGTGTTTATTCTGTTACACCTTATCACTATAATTATGTCGACAGCGGAAAGGTAAAATTGCTAAAGCGCCAAAAGGTATCAATTGTAAATGATTTCTAAATCATTCAACTTTAAAATTAAATTTTGGCACTTTAGCTATTAACCTTTCCACTGTCGATATTATCTCCAGTGCGTTTGTCTGTCTGACAGTTCACGATAAACTCAAAAGTACTAAACGAATTTCCATGCGGTTTTCACCAATAGACAGAATGTTTCAATTGGTTAAAGTGGGCGTGGCAAAAGCTTGTATCTATATTATAACTAAGTATGTGTTTAAATATTTAATGCAGCTTATAGGATCACCACACATGTAGCAGGTACAGCCAATGCGATTTTGCTACCACTTTATACCTATAACAAAAAAACAAATACCTATCTACGAGTAAGTAACTATTTTCGTCTACCTCTTTTCAATGACATTATAAAACAAGGCTTTCAGTATGATGGAGTATGGGTGGACTAACAGTCGAATTCACAGATTTTTTTATTTTTGCCCACACTTCATTGGCTCTATAATTTCATTAAAAAGAGAATATAAAATGCAGTTACCGTTGCCGTCGTCGAGCGTCCGGATCGAAACAGATTCTAAAAATAAAGTTGACAAGGATGTACAAGCATTACTTTTCCCACTGAATCTAATACAAATTCTAGTTTTTCATCCTAAGTATAAAATTAAAAACGGCTTTACAACTCCCAATAATCGCATCAATAATTTTATTGCATTGTGTGCAACATTATATTGTGTGTCAATCCACTGTTATAGTTTTATTACTGTCCTGCAAGATGACAACATGATACGATACCAACTGATACATTTTCTATATTTCGCATCCAGTTTTGATGTGCTGTTCATAAGATTATGACCGTTATTACCTACTTCATTCAAACCAAGACGAGTGTTACATTTATTTTGACCTTTCAAGAAGTGCACAGGTTTCTTAACAAAAAGCATAGTAGTAAGACTTTTATCATTGTTGGTTGGATCAATGTCGGTTTATTCATCGGGTTTTACATCTTTGCTGCTATTTATATGAATATAGAATATCTAAGTCCTTCATGGATAGCGATTTTTCACATTATTATTATGTTATCTCTGGACTCTGATACAGTTTATGCAATTCAGTTAATTCGCCTGTTAAAAGAATAACTTTTTCTCTGGCAATCAGTATATTCTCTTAAAGATGGTGAAACTGAAGTGAATTGTAAAAGAATGTTTGAGTCCTATGCCCAAATATTTAAATGCTAAAAGATCGTTCAAAAACAATTGCAACTAACGGTGAGTAGACAAATGCGAGGCAATGGTATGGGTTTGTTTTGTGGAGAAATAAAAAACACTTCGTTAGTGTCGTGATTTCATTGATTTAGTTTAGAAAAAAATAAATATCCAATTATAATATCCACTGTGGCAGCACTGTTAAGTTAGTATCATGAATTTTAACAGTCGTTTTAGATATATTTTTATTATGACAAATCAGGCAATTTATTTAATGTGTGATAAAATTGTACGACGGCAACACTCAGAAACAACGTCACCGAGCCGTTATTTCTGGGTGGGGACATTAATGTGTTTTAATGTATTTAAAATGGTAAAATTGAGTGCGGATCATTGGTTGTTCGACACGAAGAGAACAGTTGTGAAAGTAAAAGCATAAGCAAGTTATAAGTATCGTTTTTCTTCCACATTAGAAAAGTTTTGCGTGGGTTGTTGTAAGAGTAGAAGAAAACCAAAGAAACGAATAGACGGATTGTGTGATGTCCCCTCTTCTTCTAGCCATTTTATGAAACACGATAGGATAACCACCGACAGTCGCTCCATGTAAAATACTGGTATTCAGCTGCATCCGGTTAGACTGGAAGCCGACCCCAACATAGTTGGGAAAAGGCTAGGCTGGTGTGATAGGATAACTAGAAAGGAGGTAACTACAGAGATGATCGCTAATAGAAATATATGTATAGAAGAAGTAGACCAGGTGCAACAATATTACTAATGTTATAAATGTGATTATGTGTCTATTTAGATTTTTTTAAATAAGTAAGTAAACTTATGAAACAAAAACTCAGTTTTCAGTTGCATTAGTAATCACTGTGTCGCAGTCATTAACTCCCACCTCCACAAAATCGAGACAAAAGCAAAACTAAAACACTACAACTATATTAAAAAAAAAACCTTAAAATGTAGAACTTAAAATCTATATAAATATAAAGAAAGGTTCTGACAGACTGACTCATCAACGCCCAGCTCAAACCCTTGGACCTAGAAAGCTGAAATTTTGCAAGGAGGTTTCCTTTATAATGTTCACAAGGAATAAGGAATGTTTATTTCATTGTAGTCACATAATTTAATTAATATTGGCATAGAATATATGGAATCATGGTCACCCCATCAGTTGTAATATATGACATTTGATCAAATTTATTTTTTAAAGTATTAATACAGCAGAATCGCAATTTATTTGGAACGAATGTATTTACATACATAATAATTCAGGAAGTCAAATTTTGTAAACAAACATGTCATATCTAAAAAGATATAGGCAACTATAGAGAGCTGTGCTGAATGAACTAACATAAGTTTATTCTTCAAATTTAGCAAGTTGTATGAGAAACGAATGCGTTACATAATTATGTTACTTGCCAAACATCAATTATTTTTTCATAGTTTTTGGCTAAGGTTTATTTGTCTTTTTTAGACATTTCGTTGTTTATTTTTTTCCAACACGGCCCCCTATCCACATCTATATATTAATTGTTATTACGAATTCACAATATTTGCACAGCAAGCAAGAAGAGCAAGCCTGCTCGCTCCCGTATGGTGGACGGTACTTTGGTGAGCTACGCCGAAGCGGCCGCGTCGTTCCGGAGCAACGAGCTGTGTGTTGCCGTCATGACGGAGCCCTTCTTGGACATGACGCAGGAGCAAGCAGAAGGGATCCGACACACAGTCGAAAACCAGCTCCGGGATCTGCTGAAAGCAGCTCCCGATCCAACCGACACAACCCTCAACACCGCGATCCACTTTAGAGGCCGGGCCCACTTCGCAGAAGGCGTCCTCAAGACGTGGTGTGAGGACCATTTCACACTGGCCTGGCTCAAGGGGGTCGTGACAAACATACCGTCCCCGCTACCGGGGACCAAGCTAACCGTTCGGCCACAAGCAGACATACCCAAGAAGGTCCTGTGTATGCTGTATGTCCCAGAGACCAGCGAAGACACTACGGAACTGATCAGGATGCTGGCAAGGCAGAACCCTAACCTGAAAATAAATACCTGGACTCTGACACACGAAAGGGTTAGGCAGGAGCCCCCGGGTACCTGTCTCTTCTTTCGTGTGCCAGAGTCCATGGTAAAAACCATAAAGGACCAACAGCGGCGAGTATACTACCTTATGGGTAGTATATACATCCGCTTCCTGGAGGAGGGTGGAAGCAGGGAGGCGGCCGCTGCGTCGACAGCAGCAACAGCCTCGAGTGCGCATGGGAGTGGGCCGGGTCCGTCGCTGCCCGTACGTTCCCCGTCGCCTACCGCGATGGGAACCGTTGGGGGGGCGATGGAGTTGGCGACTTCCATGGCAGCACTGGAGGTTGTTTCAACAGCGGGATCAACGCATGACCCACCCTCGTCCGGTCAAACTTCGGACGAGGATTGCTTTCCGTCAGGGGAGGGTAGTGAGGGCGAGGACAGCAGCCTCTGCTCCTCTCCTTTGCGGGACTAAAATCCTGCAGACCAACCTCCAGCACAGCCAATCTGCGTCGGCCACCTTGCGCAGAGTGCTGGAGAACAAACAACAACAAGGGAACACCATCGCCCTCATCCAAGAGCCGTGGATCAGGGGTGGCAAAATATGCGGTCTTGGTAACATCGGAGGTAAGGTAACTACCACGCGGACCCAGTGCGGGTTGGTTGATGTCACATATCTTCGAGTTTTTGATTCAAGAATATTAAGGATTCCTCACGATGTTTTTCTGCATCGTTTTGAGAGCAGAAAATATAATTATGTACTGGAATAAATTAAAATGGTAAAATAAAATTTAGTATCGTTGTTTTAATAAAATTTTAATCATTGTAAAACCTTGAGCATCTTTGAGTTGTCTAGTGACATATTAAGTATGATTAAGGTTTATTTTTATTTTTAATCGTCGTATTAAAAACCTAACAATTTGCGATTAAATTCAAAACAATTATTTCTAGTCATTTAAAATATGTCACGAAAAAAGTAGTGACATACACAATTTCCAATACCTAATATTATTTCCACAGCGAATTGAAACACTCTTCATTAAAGCTATAAAAAAGTATAAATATACTACATTGATCAATAAGTACACATTGGTATATTTTACAAAAACTTGCGTAGTCATAAGAGCTTAAGCAGTCATATCACGGTGGTGATCAGTACGATATTACACGGTAAAAAGTTGGAAAAACACGTCAACATCTCACCTCACAAAAAATGAAAGATGAAAGAAGAACGGCAGTTTTGATGTATCTATTACTTTTTATCATAACTGGGCCGAGACTTATCTTTTAATAGTATTTGTACGAATGTACGCGAAGTCTTAGTGCGACACCCACATTACATGGAATCCTACCATTCTTCTTTCTATGTGATTCCTAAATTATAATAGGGTAAATAATACATTACTGACCATCACTGCATGAAGGGGCCTAAGAGCTACTACACAATGTAATAATTATGATCAAAAATGACAATTAATCATTGTGTGAATGCGGTGTTACACGAAAGCAAATTGCAGTAATACAATAATGTGACTTGTAATAATGAAACAAAAATTTATCATTGTCACTGCATCGATGGTAAATAATCCGGACGCATTCATTTTAACTATATTTACATCCATCATTCGTGTCATGTTCTTCCAGAGTCTTTTCGATTTCACTGAAACAGACAATTAGTTATAAAGATATAAAATTAATAATAATGTAAATGTTTGCATGCCGAATGGTAAAATATGGCTGACCTATAATGTATATTAACAACTATTGTGGACTACCCATATTTGCAAAATAAAATCCTATTCTATTCTATTCTACCGGGTGACTTTTTTCTAGCATTTACATGTCCAGATCATAGAGAAAAACGCTGTAAAATGTTCATGGCTCGGCTTGGTGCCAAGAGTTGAAAATCTAATAGTGCGGTTGTATTTAGGCACAAATAAAATATTTATATTCAAAAGAGCAAATTTAAGCTTTTGGGTAAAAAAGACCCACCAGAGCTTAAAACTGCTTATAGTAGACTCATCTTTCATAGGATACTGTTTAAAATGTTACAATAAAATACCTCCCCACATACGTCAAATCATCATCGTCATTATCATCATTTCAGCCGAAAGACGTCCACTGCTGGACATAGGCCTCCCCCAAGCTCCGCCACATCGTTACGTTTACCTAGGACAAACGGTCCAGTTAGAAAGTAAGAGGTCAATCGTCGAATCCGACTCAGCTGGGCAGCGTTCGGGAGCTTCGCAATATCTTCTCGCCCACATACCGCAGTGTCTCAAGACGAAAGCCTTTGACCAGTGCGTGTTGCCAGTGATGACATATGGAACCTTGGACCTTGGGACCTTGTGAGGGCCGCGGGAGTCTGCTGGATGCGAGAAGCACAGAACCGGTCAAAGTGGCGGAGCTTGGGGGAGGCCTATGTCCAGCAGTGTACGTCCTTTGGCTGAAATGATGATGATGAATTTAATTAAAAAAAAAAACCGAAAAGAAACTGCAGGAACACTTCCATGGAGTATCTTCCTGTTCTTCTCCATAGGCTACACCGCTTGTGCAACTGTTTTCATATTTCTGACTGACAGATTCCTTGACAGTTAAAAGTGCCTGTAATTAGGCTTCATTTAAATTAATGAACAAGCTTCACATAACATGAACGTTAACTTTATACAAATTATGTCTTACCCGTATGCGATGCTAACTTTACCAAGCAAAGTGCGATCTGCAAAATATTACGCTTAAGGAGGACTTTATTTACCAGTCTTGCTTGCGATCACTAAACCGATGAGGAATTAAACGTTCCTTGCTGTTCACTACGACAAAGAATGTTTACTTACTGTGGAAAAACTTACTGTCTCGTGATGATTTCAAAATAGTATTACTTTTGGCTCTTGCTGCTCCTTTATAAAATTCTTCACAAGCGTAACACATTGTCCCCTCAACTATGATCAACTTGCAAAGGCACATGGTTACTCCGAATGTGTGGCTGATTATGATATTTTTGTCCATCTAAAATAGTAAATTGTGATTCAAGTGTCCAAAAGTTTGTAGTTGCACGCGGGGGATCGGCGAGGAAAAATGTAATAACCACAATGTTTTGTAATATTTTGTCAGCTGGTATCAGCTCAATGAATTTACAAATGGAGAACCCTTAATCCAGCAGTACATTGCAACGGGCATATAATAAAGTGATTAACAGAAGGTAAGGCTGTTAATAATATTATCAGTAAATAAAATGAATAGGTACTGACCTTATTTGTACACGAAAATATTAATATCATCATAACATACATGACAAACATGATAAATGTAGAGATGAAATGGAGCAGAATCTGAAATCAAATGAACTGACTCTCATATTTCGAATCAAAATATGCGACGTTTAACTGGGTATACGATACACTGCTTCGCAAAGGATACTATGTGGCAACATTGTGATGAAACTTCGAAGTTTTTTTGTTATGTACCATTTATAGAAGATCGTTCTGTAATTTGTTGAGATCTCTGTTTTATCATCACTTAGCTATTACAATATAATGTTATTTACTCTGAATCCAGATATTTCGTTCGACAGTTTCCAAGCTATGCAGGTTAGCTTTATAACTTGATACGTGTTCTTCACTTTTAAAGCTCTGTCTATGGTTACGTCTTCGTTTTCGTTGCTAAAATTCATGTTTTCTACGATTTTGTTCCATTTTTCAAGTTTGCGAGTCAAAATATAAATGACCATTAGTGTATGAGCCATTCCTAAATCAAAAATTATGGATGACGAACTATAAACGACCCTAATCCACGTCCAATATACGTCAAATACCATTTTTCCAGTCACATTAGTTACCCAAAGAGAAATTATTAAAGAAAAATACGCCTGAAAACATATCTTGAACTTTTTTAAATCGCTGGTGCTGTAAAGACGATAATTAATTTCTTGGAGAGACAATGTTATGCGCACATTTAAATGGCTCTTATTTAAATTGTTATAACACAAAACTGCTAAGTTAAAATTAAATAACAAGTAAAGAAACAAGTAAAACATTTTAAACAAGATGGAACGATAAGGATTGTATTTGATAGTTGCCCATAACAAACAAGAATATACACCATTACCAATGATAGCATACATGATTTTCTTATTGCAAACTTTTTCTACAGTCTTATTATCACTGATATTAAATTCTGGGACGAACAAAATTGTACCGATAAAATATAAGGGAAAGAAGATGCTCATAAAATCATTGTCTATCAATTTACTTCTTGACTTTTCCAATTTTTTTGTGGGAGCAAACATTTATGAAACTATTTATATATGATGTTTAATCGAAGACGTTATGTAAAGGTCTTTAATGGCTTCTGACTGGTTGATAAAATATGGATGTGAAATATGGATATCGAATTTGAATAAAATATACTATAATATGTTCTTATCGCAAACGCTAGATTGATGGCTTGACAAATGAGCAATTACTTAAATGTGTTAAAAATAATGCTATTTAGTATAAGCAATAAGCCACTTATATTTAAAATAATCAGAACGGCAAAATACTTGACAGATATTTGCAACGTTGTTTATGAGGAAGTCGAGGAGTTGCGCGAGTCTTAACTATCCACCCATCTCCTTCTTGGCCTTTCGTGAAGTTCGTTTAGTTCTGTTAGGATCCCACTTGGTGTTGGTTTTAAAATTAGCTTATTAAATTGCTTGTACGCAACATTATAGATGATGAAATATCTTCATCACATCCTGAGAGTAAGACATAGCTGTGTTTAACTTGGAAAAGTACTAAACTTACCGCAATCCAACGTCAGTATTTTTAATTACAAAACGAAACATCCAGTCTACACCATTAGGTAGAGTATTCAATTTGTTACCTTTACAGGAATACTGTATTTGTGACATGCATATATAGCCAAAAGAGGGGCTACTGAACACAAGTTTTCTCTTTGACTTCTTCAAAAAGAAGGCTCTCAATGGTGTCAAATCAGTTTCTTTATTTTTAATTAATTTATTTTATTATTTATGTACACACGGTAAAATACGTAGGAGATACGGCATAATCAAACAAGTGAGTACAAAGGCACTGCTTATTTCTTTAGATTTTTTTTTCAGCAGACCCGCGAAAGGAGAAATGAGAAAGAAATGTAGACAATAGTGTGTGAGAACAAGAAAAGGAAATATGAATATGTGACGTCTTAAACTAAAATATACTTACACATATAATGCAGAAAATTTACATATACTTAAATAAATACCTAATGATAAAATATATAAACAGATATAAATATATATCTATATTCATACATACACAATTAAGAGGAAAGGTCATCATACTCAGCCTATTATTACGTTCCCACTGCTGGGACACAGGCCTCTTCTCCATGAGAGGGAGTGGGCCGT
This sequence comes from Polymixis flavicincta, assembly GCA_949987655.1. NCBI lineage: Eukaryota > Metazoa > Arthropoda > Insecta > Lepidoptera > Noctuidae > Polymixis > Polymixis flavicincta. Next base: position 20,753,274 of record OX465188.1, on the reverse strand, counting down.
AATCTACCACGCGGGCCCAGTGCGGGTTGGTAGATGTCACATGTCTTCGAATTTTTGGTTCTAGGACATGCCGGTTTACTCACGATGTTTTCCTTCACCGTTTGAGAGCAGTGGTAATGAAGTTATTTACACAAAGTAATGCGCCTGGCTGGGTTCGAACGCACGACCTACAACTCGTAAGTCGCGGCCGTTACCACTGGGCCACCACTGCTCCGGAAAGGTAATGCTCTTTAACTCGACATTTGAATAGGGAAATAGTTTTCAAGTCACGAATGCTAGGCGGATGTGAGTTCCACAATGTTACAGCATGGACGGAGAAGGAATAAGAATAATAATTAGTTTAATGGGGATGTGATTTAGGGATCTAAGGTGTGATCTACATGGTGCGTCGCTAGGACGAGCGTAAGAAAAACGCTCACGCAGGTAGGCAGGATAAGAAGGGTTATGTAAGATGTTAAAGAGGAGACATAAAATCCGAGTGTTCCTGCGAAGGCAGATTGGGAGCCACTTGAGTTCCTTGCGAAGGTGAGAAACGTGGACATACTGTCGAAGACCGAAAACAAAGTGAATGCACAGGTTTTGCAGGCGCTCAAACTTGTTTAATAACTCCTCAGTAGCGTATATGTAGCAGGCGTCGGCATAATCTATAATCGGCTGAATGAGTGTTTGGGCCAAAGAAGTTTTAGTCTTCAAAGCCAGGAGACTTCGAAGGCTTTTCAACGAATTAAATGAGAAATGTACCTGTTGCCTGACCTCAATGACCTAATTGACCTGAGCACGCGACGAAAGATTGAAATCGATAATTACACCCAGATCTTTAGCGGTTTCGGTATAGTCAATGGGTTCCCATTCACCATCGAGATATAAAGGCATCAGAGATGCAACAACAGACGCATTACGAACGAATCTGCTGCCTATGATCATGGCCTGGGATTTAGTTGGGTTAATTTGCAAACCAAAACTGTTTATTGTGGTGACATTATGTGGCACGATAGAATACATTTTATTACTTTGGTATTGAATCTATCTACATACCAACGAATTTTTCGAACTTTGCCCTGGTCTAGGCCATGATACGGAGCGAGAGTGCATGGGTAGCCGTCACCTCCTTCTGCGAAGCAGTAATGCTCGCGAAGAGGGAGGCGACACACGTGAGGGAGAGGCAGCATATGCGCCCTCGCAACCCTAGCCGCCGCAGGATACGGAGACGCCCTGGGCGTCGGGAATCTCAGGCTGATTTCCGGACACCGTAGGCATGAGCTTGCGGATGGCGAGTAATGGTAGCTCGCTGTCCGGTAAGGACCAAGCCCTGGTCGATGGCGCGTTGTGTTCCGCACGCCTCAAAGAGATGTCAGCACCAACGGTGGTGGGTTGTTCGAAGGAGATACCGCCGCCCCTGGCACACAGGCAACCGAGGGAACACGGGTGGGTTTTAGTCGTTAAAATTCTGACACGCCCTCCTGCTTCACCCAGAGTGGGAGAAGTTACTTGATGATTCCCCAATCAAAAAAAAAAAGCTTCGGAATGCCTAGATTCCCTTCGTAACTCAAACTATCTACTTCACTGATAAATGCAAAATCCAAAGTGTCTGTATGAGATCTAAGTAAAAATAAATGGTTTGAGTTAAGTGTTGTGTGTGTGAATCACACAAGAAACATCAGAGATGGCATGCATTGGGTTTCCCGCCGTATTATGTATGAGTTAATATTAAAAAGCGTATTCGAAACAGAAATCAGTCAAATGACAACAAGCCCGGAAATTGCACTTTACAAAAAGTTCTGAGACAACTGGAAGAGTGTCGACCCGAATGAAATACAGTGCTATAAAGATGAACTAGATTTGCATCTGACTGTTTCCGAAATAGAAAACATGATCAAAATTTACCAATCTGAACCAAAGAAATAGTCTGCCAGGGGTGCGGGTTCGTTCGAAAGAGATACCGCTGCCCCTGGCATACAGGCTAATGAGGGAACATGGGTGGGTTTTAGTCAGTAAAAGTCTGACACGCCCTCCTGCTCCACCCAAAGCGGGAGAAGTTATTTGATGATTTCCCAAACAAAAAAAAAAAACAAAGATAAAATCCGAGTTGACTATCGAGAACCAATTGAGCACTCAGTGATACCTATTTTTAGGCGGAAATTAAGATCGAAAATTTAAAATTGGTGTCATGCTCCAAGCTACGTGAATGGCGAGGGCGATTAAAGCACTGAAAACAGCACTTATTAAGCGTTCAAGCATGACAAACTTAGTTTTTATGGGTGCATATTGGCACGAATTAATATTTAACTTTCGCCGGCACTTATCATAGTGTCTGACTCGCGGTTTGTTTGTCCTGTCCTTGAGCCGTCTCTTTTAAGGGAGGTACCTCACTTTATAAAAAAAAATGCCCCCGAGTTAGGTAAATAATTCTTATAGGTTTAGGTAGGTAGGTGACTCTTAATTATTCGAACGCTGTGAATAAAAGTTTTGTAGCTTGTGGCTATCTTCATCCTTTTATTCAAGGGTGGGCGTAGCTCATGTAGAGGTTGTTCGCCTCACGAGCGATCTCACATAATTGCTGGCAGCCAATATTTAGGCTGTCTATGTTCGAATAATCGAGAAGTTTTATCTTTAGAATGTCAAATTATTTTACTTAGGTTTTTTTGCAGAAGCTTCAGAATTCGATTGTCAGGCGCGATGTCCGCATGAGCTAATTCTTTATTAAAGGTGGAGTCCCACCGTTAAAAGACCATCAAGTATTTCATTTATTAGTTAGCATTACACCCGGTAACTTGGGAGCTCAGCAGAGTTCCCACATTTGGTGGAGTACACCGTGTCTGTAGCCACCCCCCGTAAAAGTTTTCAAAAAACGCTGCGTGCACAAAGCGCGTAATATTGTGCGAAAAAAGGCGTATTCAGAGCCTATAATACTGCACAAGTTAAAATATTGAGCAAGAGTACGTAAGTAATATACGTTAAGGCGAGGCCTATCACAAGAAGAATAGAAAAAATCAAAGCTAAGTGGTTTTCTTTATTATTTTAATGTTGAAAGTAAGCAAGAAAAATGGCTTATGTACATTTTTGGCCTGTGATCAAAAAATTCTTTACGGGCTCGAATAGACGCGATTGTGTCGAAGAATTTATTAGTGAGTTTATTGAAGAAGCCAACCATTATGGATGGTGTAAGAGCGATTGGGCGCTCATAATAAGTCCTTATATGGATGGCGCTGCCCGTATTTACCTTAGATATACATACCAGGAAGGCATGACCTTCGAAACAATATGCAATAAATTAAGAGAAGAGTTTGAGTGCAAATGCCATCCATGGCAAAAGTATTCGGTGCAAGAAGACGTCATTGCACAAGCATCGTCCGAGGAAAACGGGCAAGAGAGCGTCGTTGATATAAATAATGATGCCGATTTATTTTCTAGTGAAAATCAAAAAGATGAAGGGAGCTGCCTTGATGACAGCCACGATGACATTGATGAAGACGAGCGCAGCTGCCAGGAATGCAGACCTGCAAATGCTGAGGAAGAATCGCACGATATGACCGAACACGAGGAAAAGACGGACGAATAGGGTCAGTTCATTCCATTTAATAATCCTGTTAGCTATGTTTCAGAACCTCAGGAAGAATCCTTGTCGAAAGTAGATGATCACGATGACGAAACATTTAAAATTAACACCATCTTTGATCATAGCACTGAGAGTGAACAAATATCCATGTTGGAAGAAACTAGTCAGCTCTCATCGTTGGGTGAAATGTATGAGGACGAGCAGTTTTCCGTGACTCCAAAGGATGATGATATTAGGGTTACTTTAGAGTCAAAGGAAAATGGAGTTGATGAGAAGGTAGTTAGAATCGTCATGGATTCACCTGAGCAACCAACTTTACCATTAAATGAAATTTATGAAGTTGATGTTAATCCAGACCCGTATGTAAAAAGAAGCAATGGAAATTATATAAAAGAGTTTAGAGAATTATATAATAGAATGTCAAATTATTTTACTTTGGTTTTTTTGCGGAAGCTTCAGAATTCGATTGTCAGGCGCGATGTCCGCATGAGCTAATTCTTTATTAAATTTGGAGTCCCACCGTTAAAAAACCATCAAGTATTTCATTTATTAGTTAGCATTACACCCGGTACCTTGGGAGCTCAGCAGAGTTCCCACAGTACTATGTACGGCTTGGCATTTATTGAAAAAATATTTAAGAGTTACTCCGTTACACGACAGCTATTTGTGTTGTTTTTAAGAAAGAAAGTATTCAAATTGATAAAATATGAAGGTGTAACAAAAATTTTGTTTATGAAACTATATTATTTGTTTATTTTTACTTCGTCAAGTGGTTGCCTCAATTACTAAAGTAATAATTTTAAATAATCTAAAATAGTACATATATATTTTTCTTTGGAATTGATCAGATGTAATAGCTAGCTTACGATCATTTAATTCAATGTTGAAGCCGCTATGCAATAAAAATAGTTTAAAAAAATACTTTCCAGTTCACTTGTCACGTGCCACTTTCCTAAAAAGAACTTTGTCATCACGCACATTGTTATTTTGTAATATCATAAATTGGTGGAGCTACATGAAAATCAATATTCTTAATAGACTGTTCATTACCTTTCAACTTTGCCTACCTTGTTTGAATGGTATAATGAATTTCTACGAATACAATCGCTTATATGTGCCCACATAGTCTCAACGTAATGAGGTCCATAACAAGAAAAAAACATTTAAACACAATAAAAAGTTTTCGTGTAAGATTTCTGCCAAACGACTCGGTTGACAAAGATGTTCAGTCCATGCTTTTGCCTTTAAATCTCATGCAAAATATTTTGTGCTGTCCCAAATATCGTATAAAGAATAACCTCATTTATTCGAATAGCCGTTCATCGAATTTAGTGTCGTTATGTGGCATGATAGTGTTCATTTCTTTATTCTGTTATCACGTGTACCAGCATTACTTGGCCAAAATCTTAGGCGGATATTATCAAGTGGCCTACATTTGGTCTTACTTCGACTTGTTGTTGTACTGTATGGGATTTGTCATAAATTTTATAGTCAACATGGCACAAACAAAAATGAATACAACTTTTGTCTTAAAAATTCAAGATGTTCACAGATTTCTCAACGAAAAGACTAATTTTAAGCGCTTTATTATTTGGAATTGGATCAGTGTCATCTTTATCTCTGTGTTCTACATTTCCGTTGTCGGTTCATTAAATCGTACAGTGAACGATTTGTTCCGTGTTTTATCGACCATTTTTATTGACTTTAACATTGTTTATGCTATCAGACTTCTGACAGTATTAAGCAATAAAGTTAATCTATGGAATGTTCAAGCTCATCGTTCGCAGCAGATGGGTGGTGACAATGAAGCTAATTGCAATAAAATGTTTGAAGCTTACGGAAAGATTTTGGACTGTTATGAAATCTATATAACTTCATTCCAGCATATGGTATGTACGCTTATTTTTATTACAAGCAAACCAGCTTCCGCCCGTGGTTTCGCCCACATCGATGTTGGCAATTATTTCACGGGAACGCACTACCGGAGTAAAAAGTATCCTATGTCCTAACCTAGGTCATAATAATCCCTTTTATAAAAATCGGTTCAGCCGTTCAAATGTTAAAAAGCAGACCGAGCGTGTCGCATTTATAAAATAAGTTTACTTCAGAATTAAAAAATATTCTGATATACGACTTTGTACGATTTATTATTTTCCGCCGGTACGTGTAAATTCCATGAATTCGATGATCTTGAGCAACAAAGTCCAAATACGTTTAGCCGTTTTTGCGTGATTGAGTAACAAACATCCATACTCCCAAACATATTTTTAAGGATTAGATCAAAATCATAAAGATGAACGTCAGTTTTGGTGTCGTTTGTGTGTTGTGTAGCTACAGGGCTTTACTTTTATGCATCAGTTTTTTATTTTATTTTTATAAATCCGCACAAACAAAAAAACAATAAACAAGTATATTACTAATTCTATTCAAACCCAGAACCTGGGAGGATATGGTTTTTCTATTTATATAATTATGCTAATGCAAGATTTTGGTGTCGGTGTTGTTTCATCGTTTAAACGATAAACCCTTAATTAGGCGCATGGAGTCAAGACAATTTCTAATCGAAAAAAAAATATGTTTGAGTGTTTAGAACGCGACAGCGCTCTTTTTTAGATGGTCTTGCATACTTGTGCTATTTTAAACGATAACTGTCATATTCTGTTTTTTTTTTTTCTCAAATGTTTGATGTGGTTGATTTTTATATGGACTTTGTACGGATACTTTTTGGGGTTTTGTTATTCGAGATCGCGTGGATACGGCGTTAAGTTTTTCGTGGTAGCGTGCATTCGTTGGTAAGTTATTCGTGGTAGCAAGCATACGTTGTTGAGTTTTTCGAGGTAGCGTGCATTCGTTGTTAAGTTTTTGGTGGTAGCGTGGTAGCGTGCATTCGTTGTTAATTATAATGTATTATTGTTTTGCATAATACAATTTATGTATTTTTCTCTTTTTTTTTCTCTTTTAGTTGTGATTATGAATAGAGAAAGACAGATCGAAGAGAACGCCACTTCCCCCACTTCTCACTTGAATTTTATTGATTTATGGGCACAAGATGGTTATGGTGTAAAAGTATTTCGGCTATGTTTTATAGACGATTTCTATTTTTGTTACGATGTCTTCGGTTTGATGATACCTCAGTAAATTTGTTTGCCAACTACACTTCAGGATTTACTACATTGGATGCGAAGTAGATGATTCTGCTGATGAATCATGTTATTTTTTATTTATTTTTTATCTCAGCTATGAAAAAAAATTATTATTTTAACAGCTGTTAGAAGTTGTTTTGTGTTTTCAATTATTTTAAGTGAAAGTTATGTTTTTATTTTTTTATTATGATTTCAATAAACCATTTTATTATTTTTAATATTACATATTTCATTTTATTAGTTCCTTCCGCTCCATTTTTAACGGACGAAAAAACGGAGGAGGTTACTCAATACGACGCGTATTTCTTTTTTTTTAATGTATTTACGCGTAACTTTTTCCAGAGTAGTCCGATTTTGATTTGATAATTCTTTTTTTATTGGAAAGGGTATACCCCGAATTTGGTCCCATATCAATTTTGAAGAAAAATTCCAACCCTAAGGGTAAGAAAACAGGGGATGATTGATTGTTTACTCACAGATTTTAATACTGAGTTGTGTATTACAAAAAAGTAATCAAAAATTAAGCATGTCGTAATTAGTAGATTATAGCCACAAAAAAATTTGAAATAAAAACTTTTTAATAAAAGAATTAAACCGCCGAAAAACCGAAAAGTAAAAAATAATAAACTTGCTTTGTCCAACCCCAATAACTGAGTTCGGAAGTCGGTGACTTTGGATATGTATTTAATTATATGTCACCGACTTCTGAACTTAGTAAACAGTTTTTATTCATAAATTTGGGGTCAGATGTGCCCCATGCGACTACTTGTGTGATTTTCTCAATGCGCGTAATTAAGGGTTAGGAGACTTTTACTACCTCGTGTGTTTGAGAGGAAAATCACAAGATAAGATGGTAATTATTATTCTGTTAACTCAGTTCTGTTCTATTAAATCTAAGACATTTTGGGGAAGCAGACTCGTGTCCCTTCAAACAAAACAGTATTATTCTAAACATTGTAGCCAGTGCTTCCTTGTTAGCTTATTGTTAATGATTATGTTGTTCAATGAATCTATTAACTACGGTCACTAAAAGACATAAGTAACCAGAGTCATCAGATTTAGTAGAGGTTTTGTAAGAAACTAATGGATTTTTTCGAATAAAATTTAATCCAATTAATAGAAAACAGACAGTTCGTTTGTGAAATTAAATTTCATTCGAAAACATTCACCGGTTTCTTACTAAACTTTAACTATATATGACAACCCTGGTTCATTATCTGTTTTGGTGACTGAACGTACATATTTTTAGAGAACTTTACTCTCATGGAAACTTTAAAATCAGAATTAAAATCACTTTATTGATGTCAGCTTCAAATCAGAAATATAATGGTGATATCTAACTGTCACATCTAAGACAACGTTGAAGGATCTCGATGTGTTGTTGTGATAAATGAATTAGTTTTTTAACTTACTAGTTTCATTTGTTGTCTGGTTAAGTATAGAGAGGATTGCACGTAATCAGGACATGCAGAGAAATGTGATCGAGTCGAAAGCAATGCCATAGGATAAATTTGCTGCTAGTAAGTGTGATGAGCATTTCATGGTGATGCCGACGACAAACATGATGCCCGCTACGCTTACTCAGGTACGATGAAGTTCTTCTAAGAGTAGAATGTAACAATTCTACCAATATTGCACATGTGAAAGTTTGGAGCTTTAATTGTTGGGATATTTGTCACTCAGTCACGCAAAAACGGTGGAACGGATTTGGATGAAATTACGCACACAGATAATTTATAACCTCGATTTACACATATTTTTTTTCATCTCGGTAGTATTTTCCAGTGGGATAATTTTTAATTCAACTACTGAATAAATGTTTTTTTTGGTAAATTTATGTATAATATTTAGAAATAAACTGACCAAGATAGTGTACACAACATGGTATGCGCGGCCTCCCCAGCCTTTGAACCTTGCATAGAAGCTATAAGATATTAGGAATAAGAAGAGGCATTTATGCTATTAAAATATTTGTAAATGACGTCACGACTGATAGCCGTCCCATTACGCACTGTCAGTATTATCAGTGATGAAGCCTCGTATTCACAGGATAAATATTCCGCGACATTAGTGACTGGAAACATCGGGTGATCTCGACCTCTTGCTATCTTCTCGACCTTTGTTATCGTATTCTATGTTTCTAGACATTTTGACCAGCTTATTATCTAGGGTAAAACGTCGTTGGAAGCTTTATGCGTCGGAGCCGGTCCGGCCGTGTACGATGCATGACGCGAAGCAATCGTAGTTGGTTTGCAGTGGCAGCGCAACAAACTATCGTGGATATTTCATGTTGGAGGAATCCTTTCGTCGCATAATTGGCATTTTGCCAATCATCACATAATTAGGGCTGCTTGCTTTGCATATAAGTGCATGGAGCACTTTTGTGTTCCATACACTTATAAAGCAAGCAGACACGGCGCTATTTAGATGTCGAAAGTTTATAGGGCTTAATGTAGAAAGTCCGCGACTAGTACCCACCATCTTTGAATGGATGTTGGATGTTGCTATTAGACCCGTAACATTTTCACAATCGATACCAATGGAAACATTTTTATTTTCAGATTTTTTATCATTCTGTGGAGTTTCTTTTTCGCATATTAATCAAATTGCAATTGACACTTGGCTTTTTAAGACTAGATGCACAAAAATGCGAATTTAATTATGTGAGTATGGCGTCAAAGTTTAATATTATAATTATCTTACTCACATAAAATTATACAATACTTATTATTATTAAGTGGAAACAGTTTTCGCAATTTTTTATGCTCGTTTTCTATGAACAAAAACGAATTGTTTTGCTTACCAATGGTAGCATTTTGCATTGCCAACATAGGCGTTAAAATAGATTCGTGAACTAATTATACTTTTGATAGCTACTGCCATATAGGAGGCTCTACTATGCAAACCTATGAGGTCTTTGCTTGATTATTGTCAAAGATACAAGTGTTTTAACCGACAACGGTCCGTAAAAAATAGGAACCGGCTATTAATTGAGTGTTGAAATTAAGTACAAATGGGTGTGAAACAAATTCTTTCCACCTCGTTTGCCTAAAGGTAACTTAGTTATTTACAATAAGGTATTGCTCAAATGTAAAGGTAAATCACGAAAACAAAAGGCCAATTCTCGTAATTAAAAACTTTCAAAATCTAGTCGCAGTCTCATCTCGGCGACACTCAAATTAATGTCAAAAACTTGTCAATAATGTATTGAAACTCAAGGTATTTTTGACAGATTGAGACTGAGATCAGACTATGAACGTTCTTAAAATTACCAGAATTACCCCTCAGATGTCTGGATTACGTTTGTGCTTTTTTACAGATTGCAGCCTGGTTTGCAACTCTATTTTTAGACTTCTGGGCGATCAAGAGTTTTGTAATCGAAATCATTTTGAGCTCGTGCTGTGAAAAATTCTACATAGCGATGAATAATGTTCAAAATACGTGCGTGCTCATACAGAAATCAAATTGTTCAGGTAATATTATCTTATAATCATGAATGCATTTCATTCTTTGTACTTGCTGGTTACTGGTAAGTGTCATTCATCATCCCTTTGACTGGCAAAGGCCTACCCAACGACTTCTAGCTATTTCAGCCTAGGGTGGATCATCATGATTGTTAATTCATTTTGACCAGCTCCTACCTTCGTCTTCAACGTGGTCTACAGTGACGACTTCTGGTTCCGACAAATATCGGAGCACAAAAATAACACAAACCGTGACCAGTCCATCATTATTTGGTTTACGTATCAATCAATCAATCGAGTAATAGGATTATGTAAATATTGCAGATGCAGAGAGGAAGTTGTGCAAGAATATTCGACATCTACATCGAGCGACATTCGACAAAGTCAATGTCTGTAGGATGTTCTATGTCGATGCTTCTTTCTCGATTAAAATGATAGCTTTACTAACTCACTATTCTCTGGTTCTTCTCCAGTTTGCGTTAGTTTAATCCTAGTCACATTATTTTGTTTTATATTATTTTTAACCAACGGAAAAAATTGTCTCCAAAAAAAGTATATAAAAGCTTAGAACGTATAATCATGTATATTTTTTTAAGAATGACCACGGATAACTATTTAGTGAGTAGTTTGATTTTAAAATTTTTGTTTTAATTGAAATCAATGAAATGAATAATTTTGAGTAAAATGTAAATGCGCCAAGTAAATTAATGGCAATTTTATTGGTCAGCGGCAGTGATTGTTTGATTGGCGCTGACTTCAAATAAGTAATTTACATCAATTTAGGAGTTCAGTTAGACTAAAAGATTAGTTTTTTGTTCTATTTCTTTCGTCAGTTTCTATTCGTCAGATTATTTTTTTGTAAAACATATTGGTTTAAAAAGAAAAAAAATGTGAATTTCGTTTTTTTTGCTTTTGAGGTTATGCATATAAAATTTAACAGAGGTATGTATAATAGTATCACGTTGTAATGATTACAAATAATTCGAAAACCACATATGTGAAAATCTTTTTTCAACACACTTGCTCATAAAATGACTAATTTCACCGCAATTAGGCACATAATGACACCTATTATCAAACTGTGACTTTTTCATTACTATTATTCATTAGTGAGTTATAGCTTTTTTTATTGGTTGAGTTGCTTTGTTCTTAAAAAAAATCGATACAAAAAAGGTCGTGCTCATTATTACAAATAAATTAATATACCTATTGCTTGCTCATTTCATGATAGATAATTTCAACTTGTACGTTTTTAATAAATAAAACTTTCACTCAAATATATAACTTTGGTTTCTTTCTGTAATAAAGAAAACTTTGAATTCCCCACATTTTGTATGGATGACGTCATTACATGCGCCATCTTGTCAAAAATGACAGTTTTGCTGCTTTGTTTTAAGTCACATCGAATCTTTAGTTAATTTAGATTTATTTGAAATAGTGCTACTATCTAAGAAGAAAAAATGTGTGGTGTATACAAGTTTAATATGGTGAATATATGTTTTAACGTTGAGTTATTTTTCTAATTCGGAATGCGGCCTTAGTATGAGGCCGATCGCCATTGTTAGATGCGCGCGCATTGGAATACTGATTACTTTTTCCCGCCATTGGCAAAAAAAAAAAATCTCAACTCGTTTTCACTGTTGAAATTATAGTTATTTATTCATTAAAATGACTACAAGTACTAGTTATGAAGAAAATTATATATGTTGTAACACCGCCCGATAAAAGATGTGAAGCCCTTAACGTTATGGAAAGTTTACTACCTAAAAACTCCAAGGACAAAATGTTTTTTTTAGTATTATTTTCTTCACAAGTGTGTTGAAAAACGTCGTATGATACACGTGTATATTGATGATTACCGTCTTCGGCTCTGTTAAGACCCTCGCCTGACGGCTCGGGTCTCAATGGCGCCTCAGCGGTAATCACCAACGTTATACACTAGTACCATAATGTACTATTATTTAATTTTGTTTTCGTCTCAAACATTCCGAGAGGATTAACAGCGTTGATCAAGAATGTGAGGTCATGTTTGAGGGTGTGGTACAGACCGTAATTAACTGAACAAAACAAATGCAATAATACAAATTGTAAAGTAACAGTGTACTCATTGTTGAGAAGCCTAATAAATAAACGAGGCCCTTTCCGAAGCCCATTTGATGTGTTTCAGGGTTTTGTTTTTAATTTTCTAGTTTGTCCAATAACAATGTGTACAATACACGTCCGTGTTTGGTTCACAGAAATTGATATTTTGCGTACCAAACAACTTAATCAGTTCAATACATTCTAATCAAGTTAGCTGTGACAGAAGGACAGACAGGCAGACGTTGTAAAAAAGCATACCGCAATTTAGGGTTGGTCTTACGGTTAGGAAACCAGTTCACGAACATCAGTGCTCTGAGATCGTTGTATGAAGCGCTTGTAAAAAGTCATTTGGAATGCAATGCAGTCGTCTGGTCGCCACATGAAGCCAAATACAAATTAATGCTAGAACGTATCCAGAAAAAAATTGTAAGATTCCTGTACTTAAAGCAGTATGGTGTGTATCCAGGGTATCCACTGTTGTATCCTACTCTATTTGTGCTGGGAATGGTGGGCTATTACAAGCTGGAAGTAAGAAGGGAAGTAGCTCTCGTCACTTACTTATTTAATATTGTGCGTGGTAAAATCCACAACCCAGGCGTTCTATGCACGATTGGGTTGTGTGTACCTGATGGGTACGTGGGGCGACGGAGGCGGCCGCCCCTGCTGTGGGTGCCACCCGCTCGCACCAACCTGCTGCAGCACGCGCCGCTGACGCGTGCCTTGCGCTCACTCAATATGGTGTCACAACAGATTGACTGCTTCAATTGTACTCTGAGTGAATTCACACGGGCCGCATTTTGTAAAATTGCTGATGATAACAATCACACAATCAACCCATAATAATTTGTATCTGATCTTTGTAACCTATTATTATTAAAACTATATATAACTACACTATTGTATTAGGTAAGCCTGTGAGGATAGTGTATGTGTTTTGTGAATAAATAATTAATAATGTTCGAAAAAAAATGTTATTCCGTTTTTACTATGACGAAAGAAACTGTTAAAAGGATCAGTATTAGAACAAAAAAATACTTGTACCTACTAGATAATGTGATCAGTAAGTAATCACTTAATTTATTTTTCTCCAAAAACTTAGTAATATTATTTTACAGAAACATTGTTTGGCAATATTAATTTCCAATAAATGGATGTAGTCACTGCAACCGAACTAGGCAAAGTCTGTATTTCGGTTTTCAGTGCCTTTTCCATCGACATTTTAACAATAAAATGCCAACAAAGCAAATATGGTTGGTTGTACTACTAATTAATTTTGGAAAACTTATAGCTCGCTTAAGTGTTTAGTTATTTAAAATTATAATTTTTGCCTTTAGTAAAATTAGTAAATGATGCAGATATATACTTGAGTGAAGTGTTTGTGAGTGTGTGAAGACATAAGGTCATTTATGTAAAGTTTGAGTGATGTGGGTGCGTGTGTGTGATGGTGTATGAGGGTGAGAGTGTGTGAGTGTAGAGATGAGTGTGTATGATTGAGAGTACATGAGCGTGGTTTATCCGAGATTGTTTTAGTAATTAAAGTATGAAATTCTCCCTACTGTACAACGTTCAGTAATAACTCCGTATTTTCATAATTAAGTTTTTGCAAATATTCAGTTACTACTTGTTTACTTAAAGATTTAATAAGAGGGTAAATATTTATTTTTTATTAATTCTGCTATAAAGATACGACATTCGTCTTTCAGAAAATAAAAAAAAGTAAACCATAGTAACTAGTCAGTCATGTAGCGTTTTTCGGTTTTTTTTTTGGGTGGGAAATCATCAAATTACTTCTCCTGCTGAGTAGAGCAGGAGGGCCTGTCAGACTTTTACTGACTAAAACTCACCCGTGTTCCCTCAGTAGCCCGTATGTCAGGGGTCCCGTCTACCACTTTTCGGCCGCAGGGGATAGGGAGAGCGGCTGACACTATACCGACACTCCTTTTCCCCTGCGGCCCCATCAAACGGTGGCGGCCCCGTCCAGGCCACGGAAGGGAAGAGCGCTGCTCAGAAGCACCGGCACTCCTCCTCTACCGCAGCCCGTAACCCTCAGCCGCGATGCCTCCCATTCGACATCGCGGCCCACCTCAGTTGCGGTGCACCTCACCGCAACCTACTTTTTGGCCGCTACGTCAATGGCTTGAAGGCAAAAGCCCTGACGAGCGGCCCCACCTTTGGGTTCCTCTTGGCTTCAACGTGGCCGGAATCCACGGTTACTGAGCCCCCCCGCAACGACAATGCGGGAACCCACTCGGGGGGGTAGTACCTTGTGTTAGGTGTTAGTTGTGTTAAATATTGTATTTCCTTATACACCGCAAAATTTTAGTCGTCTTACAAAGATGGGCCACTCAATGTATCCGACATAAAATACCTTTTTTTTTTTTATTTAAATTTTATTCACGAAATGTTACATACAAAAAAATACATGAAACTTCTGCCAAACTGCTGTACAGTTTGTCGGCAGTATTCTCGTGGATACACTGTGATTTTGTACTTTAAAATACAATATACTTACACGTGGAAACAATAAGAAAAAGGAAAAGGGTACACACTAAATATCTAATGATGGGCTTGCCTCTAGGCGCGATTAAAAATTGTTACAATTAATTAAGATAATAGATACAAAGAATAATAATATTGCTTTAGAATTATGAAACACCCTGTTAATAATGTTTACGTATCAAAGGATAGAAGTTACATATAACATTACATTCCGTCATTCATTCCATCTCCATGTCAGGCGGGTGTTTCAAACTACGTCATGCGTCTTAGTGAATATTTTCTTTTTTTTAAATATTCAGAAAAGTTCCAATTTTTTTCTTTTATTATTTAAATGTATTGTAGTCATTAGATACATGAAGTGGAGTGCCGTTTTACAACAGCGTCATACGACGAATAAAATGTCATGGTGTATATATAAAATGGATGGAAGTATTTTGAAACTATAAAATGTTTTTCAGTTAAGTCCCTATAAACAACTATCATCGCCAGAATCATGAAAAGCGGTTGACAGTACACGTTGTATTAGTATTTTATAATAGTCAATATGTCATGATAATATTCATGATGGAAGTCTTAACATTTAATCCATCAACCACTAATTTATTGTTTTAGTTTAATGTTGTTCTATGGAAAAAAATTGCTGATTTTTAATGGCAAAGTCTTAATAAAACGAAGTCCTTAAGAAGAAAACCTTTTGGTAAAAAGAAAAGTTATGATGCCACAGTTCCGTTGGATAACTTCGTCGATGAAGATATTCAGTCGATACTTTTACCTTTTAACGTCGTGCAAAACACTTTTTTGTGTCCGATGTATCCTATTCAGAATAACTTCTTATATCCAAAAAGCCTAACATCGAATTTGGTGTCATTGTGACATGACACTATTAATACCACCATTATATCGCCAGTGTGACGCAATCGAAAAGGCATGTATTGTTTGTCATCAAAATTCAAGAAGTTCATAGATTCCTCAAAGAAAATACCGATTCCAAGCGCTTTATCATTTGGAATTGGATCGGTGTCATCTTAATCCCTGGTTTTTATATTACAACCATCGGTTATTGTTACATAAGATATAATACGGTTATAAGGTCGCTCAGCGCGCTATGGAGCGGGCTATGCTCGGAGTTTCTTTGAAGGATAAAATCCGGAACGAAATTATCCGGAAAAGAACCGGAGTTACCGACATAGCTTATAGAGTGAGCAAGCTGAAGTGGCAGTGGGCTGGCCATGTTTGTCGAAGGACCGATGGACGGTGGAGCAGACGAGTCCTGGAGTGGAGACCGCGTCTCGGCAAACGTAGTGTGGGACGACCCCCAGCTAGATGGACCGACGACCTTAAAAAGGTGGCTGGAACAGACTGGATGCGGAAGGCGGAGGATAGAGTATTGTGGCGCAGCTTAGGAGAGGCCTATGTCCAGCAGTGGACTGCGATAGGCTGAGTTGATTGATTGATTGAAGATATAATACATCCATCAACAATTGCGTTTGTGGGTTAACTATCATGTGTTTTGATATAAACATCGTTTACGCTATTATACTTCTGCAGCTGTTAAGGAATCAAACTAATTTGTGGAATATTCAAGCTCAAAGTTTGCAACACATGAACCATACCGTTACTGAAAGTTTTTGCAAAAGAATGTCTCAAGCATACATCCATATCGGTGGAGCACACGGTGGCGGTCTGCCCTGCTTGGGCGGAGCACCGCCGTGTCCTCGTGGAGGCGATCGGCGGTGGCGATCTCTCGCGTTCGGCCCTGGTCCAGGCCATGGTACGGAGCGAGAGGGCATGGGGAGCCGTCACCTCCTTCAGCGAAGCAGTAATGCTCGCGAAGAGGGAGGCGGTGCACGTGAGGGAGAGGCAGCATATGCGCCCTCGCGACCCTAGCCGCCGCAGGATACGGAGACGCCCTGGGCGTCGGGAATCCCAGGCCGATTTCCGGCCACCGTAGGCATGGGCTTGCGGACGGCGAGTAATGGGTAGCTCGCTGTCCGGTAAGGACCAAGCCCAAGTCGACGGCGCGTTGTGTTCCACGCGCGCCTCAAAGAGATGTCAGCACAAAAATGATGGGGCCTGCAAGGGCCGATGCTTGTCAGGGGTGCGGGTTCGTTTGAAAGAGATACCACAGCCCCTGGCATACGGGCTACTGAAGGAACACGGGTGGGTTTTAGTCAGTAAAAGTCTGACACGCCCTCCTGCTCTACCCAGAGCGGGAGAAGTTATTTGATGATTTCCACCCAAAAAAAAAAAGCATACATCCATATTTTGGAGTGTCATGATATATGTAGGACTTGTTTTAACCCAAGGTATGATCATAATAAGAAAATGTTAACTAATTCAAGTCTATTAACTGCTCTCAAATACAATGTTCTTTTTTATTCTTTTTATTTTTTAAATGCTGACATATTCTCGTCATTATTTGACATTATACATCAATTTTAATATCGATTATTTTTAGTGATTGTCATGGAAATCATGTCACTATATTTAAATAGGTTCATTTTATTTATGTAGATTATTTTACATATTGTGAATGAGAGAACGTTGCAGGCCTTACAGGCTATAGATTTGTAGACGATTTTCTATTCTGTATTCGTCTAAGTACCTGGTACTTATTGACAGGCCTGCACTGTTCTCCATACATTTTATCTCTGTAATTTGGAAACGTTGATAAAGCCAATTATTTTCTAAAGAGTAACCGTGGAGTTTCTTGCTGGCTCTTCTCCATAGGAAACAACAATTTGGAACTGTGCACCTAGCTTCTGACGTTTCATAAGTGCCCTTGCAAGTGTATGTGCTCCCTTTCACCGGCTTCATAAGGTTCATAACTCATTTATTGGTCTTGGTATAACCTTTTATAACAAGCTTCCCTCTTCTGTGCTAGATTTGAAATTTAATGCGTTTAAAGCTAAAGTAAAATCCAACCTTTGCGCAAAGGCATACGATTACTATTCAAACAACGACTACTTAAACGATAAGAATAGTTGGTCGCTGTGATTAACTCAAGACAATGTTTGTGTTCTTTCACCAGAGTGCCGGCTGTGTGAACAGTCAGCTACAATTTTTTATGCCCACTCTCTTTCGTGTCCACACCAAATTGTCTAATGTGTAGCTATGGTTAAAAATATGTATTTCTCATTAGGAAATTCTTCTTTTACTTGAGAGCATTTGTTAAAACTAAAATATATTGTACTACCAGCGCCCCACGGTTTCACCCGCGTAGTTCCCGTTTCCGTGGGAATACCGGGATAAAATATAGCCTATGTCACCCGGGGATAGTATAGCTTCCCGGCAGTGAAATAATTTTTCAAATCGGTTCAGTAGTTTCGGAGCCTATTCAATGCAAACAAACAATCAAATCTTGCACACTTAACACTTAAACGAAGCAGCGATTGTATATCTTTCAATAAATCATTCAAATCCGTTATATATATTTAATTTCGGAAGCAAATTACATTAACGGTCACGTAAACTTAAAATTTTCAATCCCTCAAAATAAATAATTATTGTGGTCGCAAAGATAAAGAATGCGAACCCGGTGCCACATTAAAGCAACGCAAAGAGAAATGTTACCATTACGCTTATTATAATAATGATCATTCAGCCTATATTTTTCCACAGCAGGGCCTCAATGGGGTCACGCAGGATATTAAAACTAACGAAGGATTTAAGTGGGTTTTGAGCTTATTCTTTGCATTTTATTTTACAATTATTATTTTTTATAATATTTATTTTTCATAATTAATCATTACTAAGTAAATATAATTATGATTTTTTCCGCTTTCGTTTGTTTATGTTAGTCAAGTATATCCCACTTAATGTTATAAAAATGTGAAAGTTTGTGAAGATGTTTGGATGTTTGCTACTCAATCACGCAAAAACGGCTAAACGGATTCTGATGAAATTTGGCACACAGATAGATTATAACCTAAATTAACACATTAGATAATTTTATCCCGGCCGAAACTAGAAGCCGCGGGCGGAAACTAGTTATTAATATATTTATATTTTTATGGTAGAAGGTCATGGCGTTTGAAAGAGAAGAGAATGTGATGTGAAAATAAATTATAGAGTCTGTTTACAAGGGAGATGATTTGATGATTTTTGATTGTTAAGATGTGGAAAGGAGAGTAAATGCGGGAAATAAACTAAGTGGTGGTATACATGCGGTTGAGGCCAACTAGCTGATGTCCGAAAAGACTCGACTGGCTGTTCACAATAGTTTATAGGTGCCTACGCTTATGTGTGGAAGTGTATTTTGGGTGTGGCAAAAAAAGTATGAAAGTAGAATAAATGCTGTGGAAATGCGTTCCTTGTGTGTGTGGATGATTTGATAAGACTACGGTAGGGGTTAAATAAAGATGTAGTGACAACATTTTAAAAGAGTATGCGATGGTTTAGTAATGTTGCGAGGATTACCGAAGGGTGGCTAACAAAAAGTATTTACAAGGCAAGTTTGAGTGGATTCGCCGGATGAGATGCCTGAAGAGGACATAAACTGACCTTAATGGTGGTGGTTTTCAGAAAGGCCAGGTGCTTAGCACTCGCAACCGGTGTGCGTGTATTACCAGATGTATGAACATGAGCAAGGTAAAAAGATTTTGTAATAATCGTAGCAGGTGGCGTTCAGTAGTTTTTGGCTACTAGGGCCCAATTCTGTATGGTTAAAATGATTCTCCGCGGAAACTTACTATGTTCAAACTACGACAAGATCGTGTAGAAACCAATGTAATGGTGAATAATCGAAATGTCATGTTTTGTATGTTCCAAGACAATTTGTGGACATTTATTAGCAGATGTCGTGTGTGACCTAAGGATGTCGATGTCGTGTGTGGTTTTAAAGTATTTATTTATATATATTACATTTATAACATCTTTACAGATTTCTTCACGGTGATGTTATAAGTTACACTATTTAAGATTATTAAAATTTATAAACATAAAATAAAATACAATGTATGAAAAAATATTATAAATAGTTAGGTTATCAGACCTCCCTCAATTGGACGTAGATAACCAAAAAGGATCCAACCCACAAAATGTTACATTTGAGTTATTGAAGATTGAAGTTTAACCTGTGTTTGCTCATTAATAGACTTGCTTGCGTTTATTGTTTCTTAATAAAATATGTGTGTGTCAATGTATATTTTATTCTTACAAATAAATTTTATTGAGTTTAGTTTTATTTCTTGAGATATTGAGCTAAATGTGTGTTAGGATCCTTTTTGATAAAACCTTTTTTCAATTATGTTAAGCTCATTGTGATTTCGCAAAAACGATTCAAAATAGCTAATTGCCACTAAAATCGTTAAAAATTGTTCATTTCATTAATAAAACAACTAACTTTTTAAAATTTTGTTTATTTTTTATGTAAAACATCAATCCAATTTACTCTTCTTCCTGTGTGTCCGGTTCACCGCCAAACGCGTCCATATCGTCATGAAGACTCGGATTGCCCCTTAAAGATTTATCCAGGCAGTCTTTAGGTATATAGTCAAAGATTGACTCCAAATCGTCTAATTTTGCTTGTGGTATTACTTTCCCATTCGGCCATAGTAATGTAAAATCGTTTTCTGATACCTCCAAAGATTTTCCTTTTATCTTTTTCTCTATATTCAATTCTTGAAACTGGTCTTGGTTTTGAGTTTTCATAAATATAACGTACTTTTCTTCTTTTTTCAGTAATATTTCTTTTGTTTGTAGCCAGTTTGCTTTGGTCTAAGAAGACTTTCCGATTAACTATATTTTTCTCAATTTTTTTTTGTACTAAAAGAGTCTTTCTTTTCCATTCTCTGCACTTGAAGAGGATTTTTCTTCTTACTTTTTTTTATTACTGCGACATATTCGTCAGCTGTGTAAATTCTTTCGTGGTATTTTAACTCTGCCTCTATTTTATAAAAATCGGTATCATTGGGCAAAAATGTGTGACCCGATTCAAGATACTTGAGTGTAATCGTTTAACAAAAGAGATCCACATGTTCTGAATCCTTTTTGTGATTTTAACCAGTGCATTTTTAAAGTAAAAATTTAATTTAACAAAAAAGATTCATGTTTTCTGAATCTTTTTAGTGATTTATCTTTTGCATAGATTTGAAGTAAATATTATAATGTAATAGGATCCACATGCTTTGGATTTTTTTAAACATTTTAGTTTTGTGTCAGTTGCTTAGACTGACCGTTTTACAATATGATCCAAGGAGAATGGATCGTTTTTACGAAACTAAAATAGGGGTTCTCCATACATGTGGCTTGGTAACCAGTGTCATTTTAATGTCAAAATATTCGTATTTTACTTGGATTGTTTTTGCTAATCGAAAATATAGACCTTGACGAGCAGTTTGGTATACATAACTCATTTTCGGTCATGTTGTGGGTTGGATCCTTTTTGCTTATCTACGTCCAATTAAGGTTTGTGCCATCTTAATGAATTTCGGCAGGTTTAGCCCAAATATATCCTCAGATACCGTAATAGTATTTATTATATGTGCAGCTCGTGACAAGGGGGCAAACTTGAGCAGGTTAGTCCTAGCTGCGGGCACGTGCAAGGAATCGTTATGTGGTCATAGTGAATTAGGGCCGCGCATGGGAAAAACCACATCCAGCGGGTATCCGCTGGATGTGGGAAGCACAAGACCGGTCGAAGTGGAGGAGCCTGGGGGAGACCTATGTCCAGCAGTGGACGTCTGTCGGCTGATATGATGATGATGATGATGATGGGAAAAACCTAATAAATAATTTAAAAAAAAAAGCCTTTTATTCCATGCAACACATAGTACAGTATTATTTACATTAAAAATATGCAACAATTCAATTTTAATATATTAATAACTTTGTTTTCTCTTTCGTTTTGATTAAAGCTAAATAAGTTTTTCTTCTTACATATTAATTCTCATGCATTGATCATAATAGTAAATTATTAGAAAAACATTTGGTTTCTTTAACAATTGCCTACTCATAAAAAAAAGTTAATTAGAGTACATTTCATTTTTGTTCGTTCATTTAATGTAAATTAGTTATTTAAAATTATATAATTATATCTAGCAACATTCATTCAATAATATAAAAATATAAATTAATTGTAAAAATTCAATTAGCACGGACCCCTCTCAGGTAAAGGCCTCCTCCAAGGCTTTCCATTTATCTCTGTTTTTTGCTGTTACTAACCAGTTTGCTCCTGCGGTCTTCTTTATGTCATCCTCCCATCTCATGTAGAGTCTCCCTAATCGGCGTTTGCCTGGCGGGCCCTTCCATATGGTGACATTTTTAGTCCACCTGTTGTCCACATATCGGGCAACGTGGCCGGCCCATCTGAATTTTTGTTATTGGGTATAAGTCAATGCGTCAATTGCTATAGTGTAATTCCTTATTTTTGAGTGTCGTATTTTGTGGATTTTCTTAATGTTAAGCATACTACGTTCCATTCCTTTTTGGCACGAACTAATTTTGTTTTTAATTTTCTTCGTAATATTCCATTTCTGGCAGCCGTACGTTAGGGTGGGTAGAATGCATGAGTCCATTGTTTTATTTTTTAGCTTTACTGGCATGTTACTTTTAAATACTTCTTTTAGACTCCAATATTTGTTCCACGCGTTTTTTAGTCTACGCTCTATTTCCATTTCATTACTGTTGCTTTCGAAACTTATTTTTTTACCAAGATACTCGTAATGGTCCACGTACTCTAGCGTTTCATTCTCTAACCATATATATTTCTTGATACTGTTTGTCATGGTTTTCGTCTTTGACAGGTTCATCTCCAATCCCACTCGTCTGCTGTTTGCGTGAATTGTGTCTAACATATATTGCAGGCCACAACTGGTTTCTGAAAATAATACTATATCGTCTGCGAATCTTAGATGACTTAGGTATTTGCCATTAATGTTCAAGCCGCAATTTTTCCAGTCAAGCTTACTTATGATGGTTTCCAGTACAGCAATTTTACTTTGCTAGTGCTGTTACTATATATGTTTCTTCACATCACTTGTATATTTTATCTACTTTTTGAGCTTTCAAGGCTTCCCAGATACTTGTGTAAGATATTGTATCGAATGCTTTTTGATAATCGACAAAGGCTATGTAGAGCGGTTTCTGTCTTTCCTGGTACTTTTCTATAATCAATTCTAAAGAATGAATGTGGTCTATTGTAGAGAATCCTTTCCGAAAGCCTGCTTGCTCTACGGGTTGCCATGTATCTAGCGATTCGCTTATTCTCATATTAATGATCGAAGAAAATAGTTTGTACAGCGTCGGTAAAAGGCTAATAGGTCTGTAGTTGCTGATGTCATGGCAGTCGCCTTTTTTATAGAGCAAGATAATGTTCGATTCAGACCATTGCGTAGGTATAATTGCCGTTTCTAAGATCAGATTAAATAGGTGTGCCAATGGCGTGGCTAGTAGAGTTCCCCCGAACCTTATGGCCTCGTTGGTGACTTTATCTGGGCCTGGGCTTTTATCCGATTTTAATCTCCTAATAGCCTGAATAATTTCTATTTCATCAATCGGTTGGATGTTGTCATCAATACTCGTCTGCAATGTATCATCATTATCCTGAGTGTTTTTACCGATAGGAAGCTGTGCATCTAATTTGGCGCTATACAAGTCCCGGTAAAACTTTGTTGCAACGTCGATGATATCTTTACGTTTGTGCGATGTTCTCCCCAGCTGATTCAAACCCTCGATCCAGACTCTATATGGTCGAAGTTCTTTAGTGGCTTTCTTCAGGCTCCCTTCTTGTTCGAGGTGTTTTTCTATAGTCTTAGCCCTGTGGTTTGTGTAATCAAGTTTTATATATTTGTTTGTTAACTTATAAAGAGCGCTAAGTTCGTTTTTCTGGGCACGGGATTTATTTTTGGTTTTTTGGAGTATTTGCCTTCTATTTATAAGCGATAACGTTTTTTCTGATAAAACTTTATGTTTGGTAATGGATTGGCTGGTTGATTTTGTGTTTTTTAGGCTTTGTAATATAGCATTTATTAGTGAATCATAACAACTTTGAACGGTATCTAATAAGGTCCAGTGTAATAGATGGTTTTTTAGACAATTTTTGTATTCATTTATATCTTCATCATTTTTCAGAGTACTTCTTTGTTTAATTTTATACTTTACTCTACTCCTTTGTGGTTTTGATAGAGTAATTGTGCTTCAAAAAAAAGATTTTTTTTTTATGGGAAAAACCGCAGTGTCTCAAGACGAAAGTCTTTTACCAGTGCGTGTTGCCAGTGATGAAATGTGGAACCGAACCGTGGTCGCTCACAACGGGCCTCATAAGAAGGCATAAAGTCACCCAAAGGGCAATGGAGAGGGCTTTGCTTAGAGTTTCCGCGCGTGATCGAATCAGGTATGAAGAGATCCGTAGGAGAACCAAAGTAACTGACATAGCCCGAAGAATTTCCAAACTTAAGTGGCAGTGGGCAGGGCACCTACCTGACTGATATGTTTAATGGAATATTGTTAACATTTCCTCAATGTTTTATACATTTCATACATCTATACTTAATAAAATAAAGCTGAACAGTTTGTTTGGAAACGCTTATCTCTGAACATGTCGATTTCCTCACGATATTTTCCTTCTGAAAGCATTGGTAATAAATGATTTACACAAAGTAAAGAGCCTGTTCGATAATATGATCCTATGTGTATCTGCTGGAAGCACAGAACCGGTTGCTGTGGCAGTGCTCGGGGGCCTATGTCCAACAGTGGACGTCTTGCTGACGTCGGTTTGAAATTATTATGAAAAGAAGCACCAGTCAGAGTTCAAACCTACGACCTAAAACTCGTCAGTCGAGATCGTTACCACTACTAGGCCACTACTTGAGCCACCAGTACTCTAAAAAATATTTTACCGCTACTTGAGATGAGACGTAAAACTGGAATAATATTGTCACAGCCTTAACTTTGATGTAACATAGTTTTCATAACAGTGGTCAATACAGACTAATATTCTAAATGGATGAATACTTACAATTAATTATATCCACGTCTTATTATAACTATACTTGGAATTGTATTTATCAAGATATTGTGTAACCTTGGTAAATACAATTTCGTAGTACTAAATTCCTCACTTGTGTCCGCATAGCCACAATAAAATGAAGTCCATAAGAGTAAACCCTTTGGTCAAACATAAAAGAAACCATGCGATGGTACCGTTGGATACCTTAGTTGATAAAGATGTCCAGTCCATGCTTTTTCCTTTAAACCTCATGCAAAATATTTTGCTTTGGCCAAAGTATCGTATTCAGAATGATTTTATACATCCAAATAGCCTTATATCGAATTTAGTGTCACTGTGCGGCATGATACTATTCATTTTAGTATTCTTTGGTCGCGTTTACGAACTACATTATTTCAAATCTGTAAGAAAATATTTCAATTTAATGTACCTCTTTTCTTACTGCGATTTGTTCTTGTACTCCATCGGATTCGTAATAAATTATGTCGTCATTGTGTCACAAACGAAAAGTAACATATTGTTTGTCTTGAAATTTCAAGAGGTTCACAGATTTCTTAACGAAAAGACCAAATTCAAGCGTTTCATCATTCGGAACTGGATCAGTGTCGTCTTAATCTTTAGTTATTACATAACAGTAATTACTTATACTTACATAAGAATTGATAATTCAATCACTCATTGCATTTGTGGGCTAACTGTCATGTGTTTTGATGTTAACATTGTTTACGTCAACAGACTTCTTAAGCTATTATGCAATAAAGTTGACTTATGGAACATTAAAGCTCAACATTTGCAACAAATAGACCGCAATGAAATAGAAACTTATAGCAAAAAAATGTTTGAAGCTTACATTCATATTTTGGAGTGTTATGATATATCCAGGACTTCTTTTCAGTATATGGTGCGAATACTGCTATTTTATATAAAAGTTATAATATCTAGATGCCAAAATCAGAATTGAAACATTATGATTTTCAGATAGTTTATCACAAAGTGGAGTTCTTTCTTCGCGTGTTAACGAAATTACATATGTCATTACACGTTTTGAAAATTACTGCTAGTAGCAACTTTCTTTATGTGAGTAATAAGTTCACTTTGCATTCTAATTTCTTTAAGATGTCATTTAAAATTTATAAACATTTTTAAATTTTTGCAGTGCAGCATGATAGACACTTTAATTTAAGCTTAAACTAGGTTTTATATGTATGTTTACAGTTGGCAGTGTGGTTTTCAATCCTATATTTGTACGTCTGGGTGATAAAGAGTTTGATATTTGAAATCATTTTGAGCTTTTACTGTGAAAAGTTCTACATTGCGATGAATAATGTTCAAGATTCATGCGCGTTAATTTTGAAATCGAATTGTTCAGGTAATTTTAATCGACCAACTTATTTTCATACCTTATTAACTCTTCGTATGCCATACACAATGGCTTCTGTACTGTAGACTCTAATTCAACATTCAACTGGTTAACAATATCAAAATTCATTTACTATAATTAGGCTGAGAATCCACAATTTTCGAACGTGAAAATTACGTTACACCCTTTACCCAATATTATACACACTATAAATAAATAAGAAATAATACCAGCCTTTTACTGTCTCACTGCTGGGCAAAGGCTACTTCTCGTACAGTTGGCAGGACCATTTACCACAACGTTGCTCAAGACGGACCAGCGCGACGGGTTGGCAAATAAATGATATGCTAAAAATAAATGTAGACGTTAGTTTTAATAAAAATTATGATTACAGATGCCGAGAGAAAGTTGTGTAGAAATATTCAACGCTTACATCGAGCGACATTCGACAAGTTGAATGTATGTGGAATGTTCTACGTCGATGCAAATTTTCCAAAAATATTTTTTGCTTCACTAGCCCATTATACCTTCGTACTACTGCAGTTTACGTTTTTATAATTCTGTTTACAATGCAACGGTGTTCTTGTGTAAGAGTTGCTATCTGA
This sequence comes from Polymixis flavicincta, assembly GCA_949987655.1. Lineage (NCBI taxonomy): Eukaryota > Metazoa > Arthropoda > Insecta > Lepidoptera > Noctuidae > Polymixis > Polymixis flavicincta. The sequence goes on along the minus strand of OX465188.1, from coordinate 20,726,616 downwards.
ATCAACGATCAGTCTGCCTCTGTAGCCATTATAATGTTATATTTATATGCCTTTTCTCAAGAACATTGTAAAGTTTGTACTCCTGTAGATGTCTAATCCTAAAAATGTTGTTGTGTGTAATTACACAGTAGACAACATTTTCAGATTACACATTCTAATTGGGAATAAAATTAAAATAATGTTCAAAAGTGTTTCTTTTTCTTGTTTGCAGTAAAGTAAATGTTCTTTTCGATTAGTGTTTCAAGCCATTACTTCCAGATTGTATTAATATATCATTTACTTATCTTGTAGCCATAACAGTAAAAAAATATACAAGTAGTTATAAATTTTCGTTTTCGTTTCATTTTGGACAAGAAGAAGGATTCCTTTTGACGATTGAAAAAAGTCAGTTTCTGAAAGTACTTATACAATCACAGAACATGATATTTTTCGGGAATTTAACCCTAAATTACAATAATAAAATGTAAACGCCAGGACTGTTTCACTAGCATTCATGCCTGTTATAATTATGAAATCATATTTTACTATACTCTTCGAAATTGTTATGAACTTCTCCTTATTCAGTCCCTCAGTGGAAACCTTAGCCTTTTTTCTAGTGTAATACACTAATTAATTTACATTACATGCAGAACCAGTTATAATTCGGTGCTTGCGGAAGGTTTGTAAGTTCTTGGTTTGCTTCTATCAGCCGCATATAGTCCTTGAATTTTGAGACCGGCATGTCCTTTCTGGCAGCGACACACGTTGGCGTATATTACCTGCGAAACCGTCGAAGAGAACTACTACACTTTAAGGCCAACGGTTCGTCAGTATCGACTAGACGTACTACGTTTTAGGACTGTGGTTCTTCAGGATCGATTTGTAATTTTTAAACAATACGTTTATATATTATTGTAGCATTAGAACCTCTGGGGTTATTATTTATAACTAATATATTAATACAAGTAGATACTGTTTCTATCGGTATAACTTAAGTTCATCTCTAAGATAGTATTTATTCTACACTTACGTAATTTAGTGATCACGGTCCAAAACCCGATTACAATCAATTCATTAGTTGGGAAAACACACACAAGACAAATAAATAACACAGTGTTCAGTGTTCTCTCGTATTTTTTGTTTTTTGAATTGGCAAACTGTATGCTCAGCAACCTTTTTGTTATACTGAATTATGCTTTTTTTATTTATTTCGTGTTTTTTCAATCTAAATAAATTTACCTTACTGTAAACGTGAAAGTTTGTATGTATGGATGTATGGGTGTATGGATGTTTGTTTGACTCTTTCAAGCAAAAATGGCCGAATGGATTTGGATGAAATTTGGCACACAAATAGATCTCTCGATCTAACCTTGTCTTGTAACGTTTTGTCTTGAATTTTTTCATTCACTTCGTTCATTCCAAGGATAATTTCAAATTCATTTTGACTTTTCAAAAAGTTCATAGATTCATTCAAAATGTTGCCAGTACGAAACTGGTTGTTAGAAGAAATTGGTTTAATGTCATTCTACTTTTCGTATTCCATATCATGGGATGCATTTATGTATACGTAGTTTATTTGCATCCGCCGTGCTATGTCATTATTTACTTATTTTTGTTGGTTAGTATCGATTGTAATGTAGTTTATGCGATTTGCTTGATAAAGCTACTAACGGAAAAGGTTACACAATGGAATACAAAAGTAATACTTTCTTTGAGCAATGACAGTCATGTATTGCGTTGTAACAGGATGGCTCAAGCTTATTTTCACATATTGGAATGTTACAATATTTACAAAAAAGTTTTTCAACTATCCGTAAGTAGCGACTTTATATAATTATGTTCAAAATACTACTTTGTTAATTTATAAAAATGGTGGGTTAGTAACGTTAATTTTAAGGTACTATTTCCCACAGCAGAGACTTTTTTCCTTGGGTTGATTAAAGTTCAAGTACTGATAGATTTTTTACATTTCTATCCCAAAAATCCGGATAGTGTGAGTATGTACGTCTGACATTTTCATAGTAATTCATTTATTGTTGCAACTATTGCATTTTTATTGTTCTATTGTTGTTTTTTAATATTTCCAGGAAATAGCCGTCGTAAAGGGATTACTGAATGCAAGTATTTTGAAGTGCTTGGTAATACAAGCTCTACTCTGCTATAACACCCATGCGTTTTATGATGCTATTAAATCTCACAATTCATGCTTACTTGTTTTGACATCAAGTTGTACAAGTAATAATACAATTTTGGCAGAAGATCTTCTCCTAAGAATATTATAGCATCACATAATAATATAATCCCTGAAGGATTAGCAGACGTAAACTATTAGTACATCCACATTTCGACAGCTATGTTAAAGTCTCGTGTAGTGGAACGTGAAGAACGAGAATATTACCATTAATTTATTTATTTATTTAAGAGCATGGAGGACTTACAGCTTTAAAAACAGATAAAAACGGAAGCTATAGTCGTCAGAAAACCAATTACAAATCCTCACGTATAGACGTATTATAACAATAATTTATGGTGTGAGCACGAAAACAAAGAAAACCACACATCGCCTTAATAAACAGAAAAGTAATGTAAATACAAAGTTTTACAATTACATGACTAAAAATATAGAAAAAAATATATAAAAAAAACAAATACAATTAACCTACCGCTACTTGAAAAACTTAAGGCTTAAGCACCTTTTTGCCGAATTCACACTAACTGTGAATGGATCAAAATTATATTCTTTGCATATGTCATTGAAGTTCCTGCTTGCGCGCACAATATAACTGTTCTGCCTATAATTCGAAGATGCATGAGGCACACGTATAGGTGGATTAAAACGAACTGAACGAACTTAACCGGGTGCAACTCCAAACTTTGGGTTGTTACTTAAATCAAAATCAAAACCAGATTTCATTTATATGTATAATATTTTTACTTATTACTTTTTAACATATAGTTTTAGGAACTGTCAAAAATTACCGCCAAGTCAGTCATACATTTGTCATTATATACGAGATTACCAATAAATGTCATTTCTTTCAATGGAGTGTCAGTGGCTGACCATTGGAAAGTCATAATGAAGCCATTATATTAGTAGATTACCAAACTTGTCAAAATCAACAATTTTGAAATCAATGATAGACCATTCTGACACTATTGTAATAGCAGACTTGAGGCCCTGGGCGTAAGACCAACAGAACTATAACTAGTGCCAGTTGTTGGGACACAATGCCAGAATCGTAATTATATTAATAACTTCATTACGAGAGATTGTTATACACGTCAACAAGAAACCCCGTTACAAATCTGGCAAATGACCCAAGAGCTAGATTGACCCGACATTAAACTGAAGACATCCCGGACGTCAGCTTGTACGAGATTAAGATAGCTCTGAAGCAGCTCAAAACTAACGAGGCGCCGGGTGATGATGGAATTACGGCTAAAGTCCTAAAGGCCGGCGGGAAACCCGTTCTTAAGAGCCTCCAGAAGCTGTTTAATTTCGCATATTTTACGATTCGGCATACTCGAGGGAAAATCACCACAGGCATGGAAAAGAGGTGTGGTGGTACTTTTCTTTAAGAAGGGTGACAATGCCCTTCTCAAGAATTATAGGCCCATCTTACTTCTGAGCCATGTCTCCAACGGTCCCAGATCGACTATCAGTACATCGAGGTGTTGAAGTGTATGTACCGAAACGCCACTAGGTCAGTCTGACTCCAGGACCAGACCACGAAACATATCCTTCTGCAGGGAGATCTTAGACAGGGAGACGTTATCTCTCCGAAACAGTTCACCGCGACACTGGAAAATGTCTTCAAGGTTCTGGACTGGAAAGGGGCTGGCATTAACATCAATAGCGAGTACATGACTCACCTTTGGTTTTGAACAGTTTTGAATGAAAAGCATGTTTAAAACAGTATCAAATCAAAATAAAGTCCGCAAGTAAAATCTATTTCAGTCTATGACGACATCTAACAATTTTCGTGTGGGGGCGATAAATGGTTCTACCATGGACGCTCGGGTCAAACTCCGATCCCATCAACCGAAAATCGGTGGGGCGCGTACTAGAAACTTGCGTAAAACGGGTTGCATGACTATCATCAACCGTAACACTAAAGTCTATAAAAGTTTTATTCTGTAACAAGGAAACTTTTTCTATCCTAAGCCAAATACTATGCGGCAGTAGTATTTAACGAAAAATCCATATAAATAAAAAGAAAAGTCCTGGGTGATTGACTAATCAACGCCCAGCCCAAACCCTTGGACCTAGAATGCTGAAATTTTGCACCGAGGATAAGGAAGGATTTTTCGAAATTCCACCAAGGGAGTTAAATAAAGGATGAAAGTTCCGCGCGGGCGAAGCCGCTGGCAAATGCTAGTCACAAATAAAAATAATATAACAGAAAACACTCACTTTAATAGTCAAAAATAATCACATTAAATGTACTCGAATACTTTTTAATAATTTGGACTTTACAGAAATGCAAACTGCAACAGCACAACAGCGTACTTAGTAAGAAGCGCCATCAAACGCAACGGATGACAAATATCTATGTAGAACAGGCCGCATGCAGTCAACTTGCTGAATGACGCCCGATGCACCCGTAGGATGTTTTTGCATAACCTCTTTTGATCTGATCAAATGAAATAAATAATTTAAACAGAGGTTGTTTAACGAATAGTATAAAACTAAGCTAGAAGATTAATAAGCATTCTTTTGTCCTCATCCAAATTTATTTGGAACCAGCGCCACATTTATTTAAAGGTTTTTTTCTTCTACACTTATCTATTCGTTATTCGGTCATAGATTGGCCGCGTCTTTACCAAACGCGATCGTTGCGTTTAAATTACACTTCTGGTCGGAAAACCGGACTGCATATTCGCGTAACAATCGCTTTTAGTTAGGACACGGGGATTAGTGTATAAATATAAAATGAATACAATAAAATGACTAACATTAAAAAGTCATTAAATCTTCGTTACTTTACCTGTACAATCTGTGACACAAACTAACAAGCATGAATCTTGCACATGCTTAACAGCTTCATAAAATTCGTCAAAATACAGGCTGAGCACAATTTGTATAACCAAAGATTTTAATAACCACAAGTTAACAAGCATCGACACATAAGGCATTTTTTCCTAAAAATAATGATAACAATTAAAATAATAGACATACATAAATTATTTACAAAATTATGCTCTGTCGCTTTAGGAGAGTACATTCAGAAATATGGCAAGCTGACAAGTATTGAAAAAAAAATTTTAGACTTTTTTAAGTGTTTTGTTTTACATTTTAAACGAAGATATCTGGATGACCGAGCACTGCTCGTTTTTTTTTTTGACGTTTTCTAAAAATGAAACCTAGCTAGATCGATTTATCATGAAAATCGTTGAAACAATTTCCGAGATTTAGATTGTAATATAAATTGCTCGTTTAAAGGTATTAGATATACCTACCTACCTTATTTTGTATTACAACATAATTATTGTAATAATGCAGCGTTGCAACTTTCTGAATATACCCTCTTCACTAACTATTAATACTCACATATTCGTAATAAAGAATGCAAATCTCGATCATCGCTTGAAAGTCAATCAAAGTATTTGAAATAGTCCCCATTGTATGATACAGAATCTAAAACATATTATTTAAAGCTTTGGAGCACATAAACAAAACAAAAAAACAGAAACTGACGAAATTTTTATTACATTGACTAAGTTTTATAGAAAAATAAGATATACGTATTAGAAAGCTATATTGGTTCCATGTATTTTAGAAACAACGATGAATAAATACAGGTATTGGCTATAATATGTAACAATGTGAAGTTACTCAAAAAAAATATTATAAGACACAATACTTCGCCCTTTCTCCATGCCAGAACTTTTGGATGAAGTACTAGAATAGATTAATTTCTCGTAGTTTTCTAAATGAAATAAAATGACCTTGATCTTTTTTTAACTAATATGAAATCTCAACATAGTTTTAGCCCCACCCCCCGAGTGGGTTCCCGCATTGTCGTTGCGGGGGGCTCAGTAACCGTGGTCTCCCAGCCGTGGTGAAGCGAAGAGGAACCCAAAGGTGGGGCCACTCGTCAGGGCTTTTGCCTTCAAGCCGATGACGTAGCGGCCAAAAAAAATTGACAAGACGGTCACATTTATAAGTAAACAATATGACGAAATGTCAAAAGAAATTGAGACATCGCAAAAAGAAAAAAAGGCTTACAGAGACAGTATACTACACCTGGAAACAAAGTTACAGGATCTCCAACAACTATCGCGGTCATCCATCATAGAAATCCGCAACGTACCAAATAAAGAGAAAGAATCCACAGCCGATCTTACCACCATAATTAATAAACTAGGCACCACGGTCAACATGCCCGTCGATAAAACTCTTGTACGCGACATTTACCGCCTGCCGGGTAAGCCTGGCGCCGTCCGACCAATAGTTGTTGAATTCACCAATGTGGAAACAAAAATCCAGATGATCACCTCGGTACGGAACTTTAACCAGGAAAACCCAAACGAAGGGCGCTTAAGTACCTCCAGTATCGGGCTGTCCGGTGACCGCCGTCCAATCTACGTTGCTGAGTATCTTCCTGCCAGTTCTCGGAAGCTCTTCTTTGCGGCGAGGGAATTCTCAAAACGAATGGAGTACAAATTTTGCTGGACAGCGAACGGAAACATCTTTCTACGTAAGGAGGAAGGAGCCAAACATCACCTTATTAAATCCGAACATTCCCTAACCGAACTGCAAGCTCAAGCAAGTGAATGACTATTTTGCGTCATAGCTGCGATTACCATTGTATGTATCTTTTTATTTCCTCGCCACTATAAATTTACAGAAAATCTAAAACACTTAAGTACATTTTTAACTACCTCTCCATCACATACCCAACACAACAACTTCTACACCACTACCACAGAGACCTTTCACAACAATAATACTAATACTACCACCACACTGATTAAGCATATCATTATAAAAACACCTATCACTCAACGGTCTGTTTCTTCTGAATGTATTCGATATAACGATACAATCTACTTTCTTTCACATAACCGGAATGGTTACACAATAATCTATACAACCAGCACATTAATATCAAAACCAATACTCAAATTAATATCGAACCCCTATACACATTTTTGTTGCCATTCGTCCAATAAATGGCTACTTTAAATAACATTTCTATCGACTTAGATCGTATTGAAGTATCTACGTCATACACATGTCAACCAGACCGTTGCAAAGATTATTTACAGACATCAAACGCACTAACTGTTTTACACCTTAACATCAGAAGTATCACTAAAAATGTTGAGGAACTTAGATGTCTCCTAGTTACAATGAACGTAACATGCGACGTAATTGTGCTATCTGAATGCTGGCTTATAAAAGCAGGAAACATCCCTATTTTGGATGGATACTCATCACACCAAACCCAAAGTTTAATTAACCAAAATGATGGATTAGTCTTATACATTAGGAAAAATCTACGTCACACTACAACTGAACCGATTTTCCCTGACGCTAGTTGCCTGACCTGTTCCATAGAAAATAACCTAACCATCATTGCTGTGTATAGACCACCATCACAGAGAAACATTGACCCATTCCTAGACCAATTAAATAATGTTATTCTTGACCTTAAAAATCACAATCACACCACAATTATCGGAGATATAAACATCAATATCAGCCATGACAGCAATGACCAACGTTCACTACAGTACCTAAACATGACTGCGTCTCACGGATTTCTTCCAGCCTACCTTCTTCCTACTCGCCTGCATACCTGCATAGATCATATTCTATTAAAAACCAACAACAAAGCGACTACTTTAATTTTAAAAACATCAATAACAGACCACTTTGCAGTCTTGCTAAATCTGGAAAATAAACCCAAACCTACCAACAATAAAGTCCATACATCTTTCCTTAATCTTTCAGGCGCTATCTCCGATATCGAAAACTGTAACTTCTCTGTATTAGATACAATGAATGAGCCCAACCAAGCTATCAATGAATTACTAAATATAATCTCCCCCGTAATAATTAAAAATACTAATTATAGAACAATTCCATGCAAACAAAGAATTATAAAGCCTTGGATAACTACAGGTCTTTTGAGATGCATACGTAATAGGGACAGAATGCACTATAACACAAGTAAAGAGCCGAATAACCAGATCTTAAAATTAACCTACCTACGATATCGCAACTTCTGCAATGATTTATTCAAAAGGATCAGAGCGGACTATGAAGAAATGGAATTTCAAAAATCTGAAAACAATCCAAAAAAAATGTGAGAAACTATCCGCAGTGTAACTGACACCAAAAGCGTGCGCTCGACACCAACAGAGCTTCTATCAATTGAAAACTGCCCCACTAAGTCCGTCAACAAAATTAACTCGTTCTTTGCAAACGTTGGTATAAATCTTGCGAACAATAAACCTAATTTAAATTGCCATCTATCGGTCAACACCCACCAACAAAATACAGCCAACTCAATGGTTCTTCTGGAAACAGACGATGAAGAGGTTAATTCAATTATAAACAGCCTCCGGATTGATAGTGCTACGGGCTGGGACGACATCCCACCAAAATTGCTAAAACACGCTAGCCACATTTTGGTTCCACCTATAACACGTATATGCAATCTTGCAATTTCCACAGGTATATTTCCCAGCGCTCTAAAAAAAGCTATAGTACATCCAATATACAAATCGGGTGACAGAAACAAGGTCACAAATTATCGCCCAATTTCAGTCCTTCCAGCAATCTCCAAAATCCTGGAAAGAATAATGTACAAGCGCCTTAATAACTACCTAAACAAACACAAAATTATCTCCCAAAACCAGTTCGGTTTCAGACGCGGATTATCCACGGAGGGCGCGGTGTCATCTTTACTGGATTTTGTAGTTGACAAAATCGATAATAAGTTCAAATGCCTAGGAATCTTCTTAGACCTTTCGAAAGCGTTCGATACAGTGTCTGTTCCTCTACTTCTTTCTAAACTTGAGTCCATCGGAGTGCGAGGCATCGCTCACGACTTATTTAAAAGCTTTCTCACTGATAGGATGCAGTGCGTTAAGATAGGGGAGTACGTTAGCGAAGCAAATCCTGTGATTGTCGGAGTTCCACAAGGAAGTTTGCTCAGTCCTCTCCTTTTTCTGATCTATGTCAACGAACTCTGTCAGCTATCCCTCCCATCCACAAAAATAATAGCCTACACGGATGACACGGCCATTCTATCTTATGGCCGCGACTGGGCCTCAGCTAAAGATACAGCCGAAAAGGGGCTCGGTAAAGTGATGTTGTGGCTGGAGCATAACAGTCTCACATTAAACGTTGCGAAAACTAATTTTATAACTTTTGGTTTAAGACCTTCCACCCTACCACAAGACGCTTCACTAATTATAAAAGCCCACACATGTTCCAATCCTCTGCCCCTTTGCACATGCCCCGTTGTAACCAGAGCACCAGTGGTACGATATCTCGGCCTTCAATTAGATGCCTGCTTATCCTGGAAAATACACCTACAAACAGTGTCCGCACGAATACGAAAACTTATTTTTCTATTTAAAAAACTAAGGGCAAACAGCAAAATCCTTAAGATTGTTTACTCGGCACTCGCCGAATCAGTACTAAGCTATTGCATTACTGCCTGGGGAGGAGCCGCCAAGACCGACATCATACAGCTGGAACGAGCCCAAAGAGCCGTAATTAAGGTCATTCTAAAAAGACCCTTTAGATTCCCAACGCGGCAACTTTATAGGGACTTTAAAATACCAACGGTTCGACAACTGTACATACTACGCGCAGTCATGCGAAAACACGCGAGTCTTCCATTCAGCGCAAATAACAGCCCCTCAGTAAGAAGAAGACCCAAACCGGCTTGTCCCATAACACATACAAAAACTACATTCGCTAGACGTCACTACCCCTACCTAAGTACCATTATATACAATAAAATACACCAAAAACATTACATACATACACTAAACACACACAAATGTAAAAACGTAACTAAAGAATTCCTCCTCACCCTAGATTATGATGAAACAGAAGCACTAATGAAACCTCTATACAAATAAATAACTATTAGTATCACGAGCACTTACACACTCACAGACACCCCAACTCACTGTCTCTTTAGACACACAAGACACACATCACACACTCATCATACACACATCATCACTCATACAAACATCGGACGCGGTGGGACCGCAGGGGAAGAGGAGTGTCGATATAGCGTTGGCCGCTCTCCCTATCCCCTGCGGCCGAAAAGTGGTAGGTGGGACGGCGCGTTGTGTTCCACGCGTGCTGTCAGAGATGTCAGCAACCACTGGTGGGATCGCAAGGGCCGATGCCTGCCAGGGGTGCAGGTAATTCGAAAGAGACACCGTCGCCCCTGGCACTGGGTTTTAGTCAGTAAAAGTCTGACACGCTCTCCTGCTCTCTACCCAGAGCGGGATAAGTCATTTGATGATATCCCACCTTCCAATAAAAAACATAGTTTTAGCGGTTTAAAACGCTAGTGTGGAAATCATAGCAAAAACTCGAAAAAACAACACTATTTAATACAACATGCATATATTTACACACGGCTACACATCAAGCTTTACATTTCCAGTTTACGCTGATCTCGCACTGTACGAAAATTCTATAGAATGCTAATAGCTTGATGTGTAGCCGTGTGTACAAGGTTAAGCTTACCGATGTTTGAAAAACATCTTTGTAGATATCGTAGCATTTCGATATTTGCAAGAAAACTTGAAACATCTTTTTGCATTCCCTTTCGTTGCAGTCATTATTTGCTAAGAGTGAAACTCGATTATTCCATAGTGTAAGCTTATCCGTCAGTAACTGAATTAATCTAATTGCATAAACTTTATCTGTATCATTTGTTATCAAAGACAAAAGATTAAAAATAGAAATAAACTGTGGCTTGGTGTGAATTGAAAACATGTAAGTTAAGAGCATAAAGTAAAATCCAAAAATAAGGATGGGGTGAATCCAACTTCTAATGACAGCCCTCTTCATAATAGTTTCATCGTTAAGATACCTATGCACTTCTTGAAATGTCAAAACGAAATTGACATTATTTTTCGTTTGCACAATATTTATGATGGAGTTCATGACAAAACCCACACAGAAGAAGATAGAGTTGAAGATGGACGCAAAGTACAGAAAATGTATCAAAGTATAACGTCTTAAATTTTCGTCTAGCAGCACACCAAAGTCTCGATAGAAGAAAGCCGATACATACAGTGCAGTCCCACATAGTGATAAAAGCTTATTGAGACCATTATTTGGATGAATGAAATTGTTCTTGATATAATATTTAGGATTCAGCACTAGTGTTTGCATGAGGTTGAGAGGTTGAAGGATGGACTGCACGTCTTTATCGACCATGTTTGTGAAAACTGATCCAATCCCAATATTTGTGCTGGGTCGGCGATCTCTCTCTGATTCCAAAAGATTCATTTTGATTGAAAACTTAAATAAAATAGGAAATGAACTACGTTTATTGGAGCACGAATACACTTTACCAGGCTTAATAGAATTTGAAGAGTATATGTTTGTGTAACCTTAACTATGTTGTTATTTGTTTTCTTTCTCCAAAATTAACTCGTAATATTGCTTTATGATATGAAAGCCTAGAAATGTAGAGTATTCGATTAAAGGTAGAAGCTATAATTGTAAGTGTCAGGTGTCGTATACGTATTCAGAATTGACACTTTTCAAATTGATTCATTGATTTTGACGTGACAACGTCTTATAAATTGGTTTGCCGGGTGACACTTCAAGAAACTGCGTTACGCTCCGCTCACGTTATGCGCTCACAATGAGAGCGAGTGAGAGGCACGCGTCCCTTCCACTCGGGCATGGTTAGCCCGCCTAAGAGCGAGAGAGACAGACATAAAAAGTGAAAGGCACGCGTCTATTATTTCATCCTTCTTCCTACTATACGAATGAATATTCACATTAAAATTATTTTACCAATCAAAGTCGTTGTCACGTAAAACTTTCGCCCGTATACCGACTTTACAGGCAACCAATTTTTTATTTAACTTTCACCATTGGCTATTGCGTCCCTTTTCTTCATGTAAATGTATTGTTATGTACTTATTTTGAACAAAATCTTTTACTACACTGGTACAATATAGTACCCCACTTTGTCTAAATCCAAATCTCTAAACTGTAAATAAATATATTTTTTTCAACCCTTCGAATAAGACCGATCAATCTAATAATTTACAATATTTAGAAAGCAAACAAGATACTAAATCGCGAACTGTGTTATCACAACAATAAAGTTGGTAATTAACGCCATCATCTTTAAGGGGAAAGTGGCATCGACGTAGAACATTCCACATGCGTTCACCTTATCAAATTTTGCACGATGCAAGCGATTAATCCGTGTGGTGCCGGACGTAAAAGAATAGCATCATCCCATTTCTTCCCGTGGGTGTCGTAAAAGGCGACTAAGGGACTTACTAGAGAATGGGCAGCAGCGTTCTCTATGCATTTTACCACCATACTGCGATCACCAACCCGCCTGCCAAGCGTGGCGATTAAGGCAATCCCCTCCCCGTCTCGAGGAGGCCTATGTCCAGCAGCGGACGTCTTCGGCTGAAATGACGATGATGATGATGAAGCGATTAATATTCTTGCACAATTCTTTCTCAGCGTCTGTAACATTTTTATAAGTGTTTTATTTTTCATCATAGACATGGAAATAAGCATTATAATTATCATCAATATGACTCTATCTGAATCATTTTTTTTTTGATGTGATGTCATGAACTGCTTTGACTACGAGATCTAACCTAAAATCACGATATCATGTCAGCTGCTCCATACATTACATTTATATCCACATTACTCGAAAAACTATAGGGAAAAGCTTGGTGCGAAGTTTTTCATTATTTAAATTTCAGGATTCGTACCAAAATAAAAGTTAAAGGAGGAGCATAATGACATCCTTTCAAGTTTTCGATTACACCTCGCATAAAATTTAGCAGCCTTTACAACAACAAAAAAACTAGTCAATGAAGGTACGTACCTGAACAGTTTGTATTTAATATGAGTGCACATGAGTCGTGAACATTATTCATGGCTTTATAGAACTTTTCGCACTACGAGCTCAAAAAATTTCTAGTATCAAACTCTTAATAACCCAGAAGTATAAAGATAAGAACGTGTAAGATACTACAACCTGTAAAAATACAAAATTCACCAAGAATTTAGCAGATTCACTTATTCATGTCATCTCTTCAATGATTGTAAATCTACTCACTACAACATATCAAGCTATAAATGTCCCATATATTTGTGTCTTTTAAATACTCTTTATGTTATTTTATTCAATATTCAGTATTATTATTTTATTTCTTATGTGTTTGTGCACACTTTTGATGACTCGTCATTATATTGTATCACCATTATAAATATGTCATTTGTGTGCCTTGCTTACCTAGTATATAAAATAATTATTCTGACCTTACATTGTTATGAATTTCCGTACAATGAAAACTAAACTTATATTGACAATGTTTAGCTTGATATGTCGTAATGCTTACAATACCTACTGTCTTAGAGTGCTTGCAATAAGAAACGGTGAAACAGTCCGATGTTAACTTGTGTACACGTAAAGAAACAACTAAAAATGTACCTTATCGTTTCTTTCCGAATATTAACCAGCTGTGAATATCAGTCTGTACCTGAGTCTGGCCCAAAAATACGCTTCTTCACGCAAACACCGCTATTCTTACAAATTACATAAACAATTAAAAAAACATTCACTATCATTTCGATGTAAGATAATATTTGAAATGAATACTCACATAGTCGCCATTGAATGCTGCTGATTTAAAAACTTCAATAGTTATTTGCAATTTGATCAAAACGTGACAAAAGAACCCCACAGTATGATACACGAACTAAAAAACAAGACCTTTACTTTAGTTAGATTATCTTTGTAGTCACTGATAATTCAAACATCTACAAGGTAGATGGCGAACTTCACAGGCATGCTAGGTATCCATCTAAACTTAATAAAACAAAAAAAATGATTCTCTTAACTCATACATTCATGAACATACATTACCATCTTTGATCTCGTAATCAATTATTAAAAATATAAATACATTTTTGAAGTCATATTGTCATTAGATATCGTCAAGTCAGCGTTCTTTCGCCACTTAATTTAATTTGACATTGTATTTAAACAATAAAAACTGTTTAGGCGTACCATTTGTTCAAAACACGACTTGTAGATGTCATAACACTCCAAAATATTTGCGTAAGCTTGAAACATTCTTCTGCAATAAGTTTCATCGTCGCTATGAACAGTTTGTTGCAAATGTCGAGCTTGTATATTCCACAAATTAACTTTGCAGCATAACAGTCCAATTAGTCTGGTAGCGTACACATTATTCATGACAAACAATAATGAAGCTACCCCACAAATAAAATCGTAGATAGGAAGCTTGATTTGCATGCAAGTATAGGCGAAACTTAAAATATAAAAGCCTGAGGCCGAAATGATACTAAGCCAGTTCAGAATGATAAATTGCTTGAAATTCTTCTTTTCGTGAAGAAATCTGTGAATATTTTGGAGTTTCAAGACAAGAGAAATATTCCTTTTCGTATTTATCACATTGACAACATAAATTGATGCCGGATCCGGTACTGAACAAAACAAAGTCAAAATAGGAAAAGATGTACATGATGTTAGTGTATTTTCTTCTAAATTCGGCGTGATACATCACGTAGATGCGATATAAGAAAATAGAGCTGAATATTATCGTGCCACAAAATGACACCAAGCTCAATGTAAAGCTGTTTGGATATACGAAGTTATCCTTAATTCGGTACTTAGGACTTAAAAAAATGTTATGCATGAGGTTCAAAGGCAAAAGCATCGACTGCACATCTTTGTCAACCAAGTTATCTGCTAAGATCGTCACACGACAAGTTCTTCTTTTCTTAGAATAAGTTTTTCTTATCGACATAATTTCAGTTGAGTTACATTGAAATAAGTGTGGAATTGAATCCATAGAAAAGGTTACTATGCAATTAATTAGAGGTTGCAATTAAAATGTAAGGCAAAGTCCATTAGGAATAATTACTATTGCTCTGCCACTATTAATTTTACAAAAACAGAGACTATCATTCGGCAATATTAATTATTATTTTTGTTGTTCATCGCATTAACCATAATGTGACAACTTTATCCTAAATTTCACTTTTGCCCAATAATAGAAGGATCACTTTTTTGTTACTTTGACGTTTACAAAAACATAAAACTAGAATCTTTTATTGCTTTCTTCACTAATCAATCTAATTTTATAATGTGAAATACCTACCATACCAATTTAACGTGAATCTTGTCGACATTTTTTTCATACAAACTGGGGGAGGGTGTTACTCCATACGATTCGACTGTTCGACAGTTTACATGAAAAACTAAAAATGGTATGATTTTTTCTCTTTATTAACATTGTATGTATGGAAACAGAATACCAAAATAAAAAGCCATTCAAAAGTTAGGAGCCAACAAAGATTAATTTTTCTTGGTAATTTAACCTAACTTTGGGCGCTTGTAAGTAATAAAAGAAGTGTAAAATCTCCAAAAGCAGTCAGTACCGACAAAGCTCGTATATCGGAAAGCTCAATAAACTTTATTAGCTATTGATTTATGCAGTGGTTTTTTCATAAAAGCCGGTCTTCCGAAGGACTTTTCTTAAGTTTTTACGCGCCTGTTTTACTATAAATTATCCTGCATCTCACTCAATAACGTTGTGGGTCTAACTGCTCATCACTGATACTACGTCTGAGATGAGCAGATTCTTGATGCCTGGTGAGACAGCGTGCTTTTTAGCCAGGCCCACCAGTGAGTTCGAGCCCACGGCCATAACTAGATTCCGCTTAATGGATGATGTGATTAAATTATGAAAACACTCTTCTATTCACTCAGTGGTATATGTAACTACATTTTTTTTTAAAACGTTGCCCCACACTAGGAATTTCTCCTGTATTGTGGGTGCGTTTACAAACATTTAAACTAACATACACAAACGGCCAGACCCGGAACAACTACTTGTAGGTCATACAAATATTTTTTCCGTGCGGAAATCGAACCCGCGACATGCAGCGCAGCAGTCAATTACTTAACCTCTGCGCCAACCGTGCCCAAAACTATTTAATTAAGATTAAATAGCTTTGGGGACAGAGACTAAAGTAACGCAAACTGTAGCAATACAATGGTATAGTTATAAATTAAAGTTAGGAGTTAAACGCACATCAAACGTGTCCTTATCAAAAAAGCATATTATAAGATAAAGGACTACGTTGAAGACAGGGAAGTTTGGCATTAATTCCTTCTGCACATGTGGCTTCCCTGGTACATCATTAACAGCATAACTATGTGGAAGTCTATTAACTGCTCTCAATGTTCTTTTTTATTCTTTTTATTTTTAAATTGCTGACATATTCTCGACATTATTTGACATTATACATCAATTTTAATATCAACTTATTTTTTTAGTGATTGTCATGTTAATCATGTCACTATGTTTAATTAGGTTCATTTTATTTATGTAGATTATTTTATATATTGTGAATGGGAGAACGTTGTAGGCCTTACAGACTGTAGATTTGTAGACGATTTTCTATTCTGTATTCGTCTAAGTACCTGGTACTTATTGACAGGCCTGCACTGTCCTCCCATACATTTTATCTCTGAAAACATTGTTAAAGCCAATCATTTTTAAAAGAGTAACCGTGGAGTTTCTTGCCGGCTCTTCTCCATAGGAAACAACATTTTGGAACCGTGCACCTAGCTTTTGACGTTTCATAAGTGCCCATGCAGGTTTATATGAAATAAAAATATTTTTGATTTGATTTGAATTGAAAGTCATCATTTTTAACGGAAAAATTGTTTTATTTGAAGGCCGATGAAAACTTAATAACACAAACAAACTGCAACAAATATAAATTTGTAAAAATATGAGGTTCTTATTCTATTTCTTTGTTTCTCGAAAAACACCACACCCCACTCTTACAAGGTTACGTCTAGGAGCAGACACGCCGATTGACATCGTAGTTCATACTAGTTCTAATAGATGGCGTTAGTGTTTTTTGCAGGGCAACCGCGTCCGTCAAACGTGCGGACGACCGTATCTTTACTATTTAGATCAATGGTAGGCACGAATGAAGAAATTGTAACTATAGCAATTGCAAATGTGAAAGTAAATAAATTAATATATTATTTGACGACACTCCATTAACAATATTAGTTGTCTATATCATATTCAGAATATCAAATATAAAAATCGAGTGGTGAATTGTAATTATTTGAAACATTTACCTAATTTTGACCGTTGCTACAACATAAAATACAAAAAATACAACCAACTGCCAAAAAAACAATACGAAGTAAAATATAACTTGCTCGGAAGTCGGTGCCTTTGAATCTGTATTTTTGAACTAAAATGTACAATTTGAAGTTTCTTTTCGCGCTGTTATCCATAACCTCGAACCGTTGACCCATTGCATTATAAATGTAAAACGTTAAAATAATTATGAAGTAAGTATTTATGTTAAACCTCTAAACGTCGTTCAGTTGTTCTTCATAACGAAACTATTACGTAAAACAACTATAAAAGTATTCCAAATTGGTAGTTCCTGAAATAAAGGAGAAAGATGACGTTCCTATACAAGCTTGGTCCAGCAAGGAAACAAATAAAACAATATTATATCATGAAAAAATATTTGTATTGCATAGTCCAGTTCATATTTGATTACTCCAAAACTCGGTGGAGACGAGATATAGGACATTGTAGGTAAACATTTTGGTATGACATTTTGATGTTTAAATACAGTAAATGTGTACATTTTCGTAATGGTTCTTCTCATGCACGAGGTTGTGGGTTCAATTCTTGGCAAGTTGGTACCAGTGTAAGTTTTTTCGATTCATAAATACCACAGTCAGTGCAGCGCAAAATCAGTTGTCCAAAGGGCAAGTAGCCAAGGTAAATCGAAATGAGGAGATGCTAAGTCCGTGCAAGCTGGGGTCGGTCGGGAGAGCAGAAACAACAAATATCCAGAAACAAAGCGAAAGATCGTTGTAAAACACCACGAGAAACCACAAGTAAACATTCATGATGCGAACCACACGAATCTATACACGAATGACTTATGTTGTCACGTCATTCATAAAAGACATGTCTTGACTTTTTCATGCCAATTGACATAAATCCCGTAACACACGTACTATCAAGATTCACTAATGCAGTCGCATACTAAGGGCTATATTGCTATGAAGTGGCGGTCCAGGCCGTACCTACAGCTGTGTGTATAAGTGATGTATTAACACAAAACTCACCGCTCTACTCACACACTGGCGTTACTCTTTGTATTTTATACATACCGTCGGCGACGACAGACATGACCTTGCTCGGTTCATACCATTGCTAAAATTTACTTTTATAATTTGAGTTCCGGTAGCGTGCAGCGTATCGTCTTGGATTAAGAAACTCATAGGTCTGGGTTCAAATCTCGCGATAAAGCTTTAATTTTTCTTTTCAACAATCATCTTCATCTGTTCTTTTATTATTCGATTTATTAATATACCAGAATAATAATGTAACAAATTTGTTTTATTACTCGTATTGTTATTTAAATAAAGGTTTAACAATAATAAATGATTACAAAATGTTTATGCGTTATAACTTCATGAAGAATGTATAAAAATAACTAATAATAACTTCTTGTTAAAACAGTTTATTTTCTCATAAAGAACAATTTATTGAAGTAAATAAGCTAGTTGGTGAACTATGATAATCAGGCTACTGTATCTTAGTAATATAATAATATTGTGCTGATTACTACTGTGTGTCGGTACTCTAAATAAATCACAATATTCTACAAAAATCTACCCACGTAAAAGTAACAAATGCAGACAAGTTGTCACAATACAATTAAATGACTCAGTAGTACTACTTTTATTCTACTGCGAGTGAGTTCGTTTTAACTCAAACCTCAAAGTTAACAAATCGTATTTAATAGGACTTAAAGAGGTTATAGCTTAAGTGTTCATTTTCATTCCGAAAAGAAGATTGAAACTAAACCTCAAAATAATCCAGATTACGGATAAGACAAAATATTATTTGAATATTACTAAAATAAATAAATATTTGTAATTTATAACTTAATGTTAATGTTTTTTCCGTTAACTATGTTTTTTAAGCTGATTCTCGAGCTGGTTTTCCATGATGCCTTGTTTGCCATGAACCTTCTGCGTGGAGTGCACGGCGCACGGTTCGTAAAGATGTGTCGAATAATTCGGCAAAATGTCTTGTCGTTTTGAAACCACTTGTATCAAATTCGCTGAACGTGTGCCTGTTATAGGAGCTGGGGTCTTCCACTTTGCTTTCCACGGGCAAGGCTACCGCCTTCCTCATATCTTTTCACCCACCGACTCACAGTATTTCACTAAAACAAAAAAGGGGTACTGTTAGGCTACTAAGCAAAATACACACTTTATGTATTACCTACTATTTAGAAACAAAATTATTTAAAAGGGCAATTTCACATAGATATTAAGTTTATTGTTATTTTCATCGTTCTATAATCTAGGAAATAAATTTACATTGAAATTTTATATTTTTATTCTATTTAGACATTGTGATATTTATAAAACGTTTAAAAATAACTACAAGGATCAGCAGTTATACTTTAATTAAATAAATGTTTAATATATATTTAAATCATAATACTCACACTCAGTCCGGTTTCATCACATAGGTATTTGTGATATAGGTATTAAGTCCACTTTTATGCAGCGCAATAATATTCGCTTTCATTTCTATATTTAAATTTGCTTACATTTTAAAATGAATTAGAAGGACGCTAATAGATGAAACACACGTCACTAGCACACAATTATCAACCAACACCGTTCTATAAGTCGCGGTGAATGAGTCGTAAATCATTTAAATTTATTTAGGTTTCTGTGGGTATAATGATAAAGTTTTACGAGTTTAGTGAATAAGAAGAACAGAACAAGAAACTATACTCAAAAGTGATTTTTAAAACAATAAAAAGACTATCACACAGCGAGTGGGATTCGAAACCGCGACTCGCTGCGCTCAAACGCGGTAATCAAGTGCAGTAACCGCTCAGCTATCATGCCATTTGCTTTAACGGTTGAATTTAGGAAATACATTCATTCGTAAACGTATGAGAGTGTGTGTGTATATAGTATTATAGCCTATAGAAATTGCTTATTATAAGAAGGTCGTAAGTTAAAGCGAAGTGTCAATCTATTGCTTTTTGAGATTGGGGCACCATTAGTGAGGGCTACTGTACCTAGCCATAATATGTACACATAATATAGAATAAATATAAACTCCCTGCTTTTCCCATGAGGGTAGACAGAAACTAAAAAACGTCCATTACTACGACCCTTACGTATGTAGGTACTCGTTTTATTTGACTATGTTAATTTATCTAGTCATATAGACGCATCCTATTAATAGCACCGATATAGCATAATCATAGCCTATAAGGTTCGAACTACTGGGATACAATGTGTTACAAGTATATGTCACATATCTTTTAATTCTTTGGATTTAGAACAGTAGAAGAATTTTCCTTCATCGTTTTGTGAGCAATAGTCCTGAAATTAAATACACAAAGTAAAGTGCCTGCCTGTCTTCGAGCTTAGGACTTACAACTCTTAAGTCAGGGCCACTGGCTCACCACTGCTATCCTGAACGTAAATGTAAATGTAGTATATCGTAAATGTCACAAAAATATACCAACATATATTTTAAATTACCTTACTATAGTAATACAATAATGTGTCTTGCACTAAATAACTGTTTTTAAAGATAACTAGACTACTAATAGACTTACTAAGTAATTAATTTATGTTATATTGAAATTATCAGTAGCAACCCGGAGTCTAGATACGTGCCCGATTGATGGAAACAGGCTCGCCCCTATTACATGACGCTTAAACATAACTGGCGAAATGTGGGTGTACTATAGCTATACCTCTCCCTAACCCTTCAGAGATAACAGGCTTGATGTTATGTGTATGTTGAACCAATCACTATATCAACGTGCATTATTTTGAAAACATATAGGTATTTACTTTTTCGTGTGTTCCTGCCTTAACTGAAGAAGATAGTGTCCATTACATTGAAGAACTAATTCTTCTATTGATTTTTTATTAAAGAGCTAAATCAAATGTGAACTTTAACTCACTTCCAAATTTTGACAGTTGTTTTTTTTTCTTTTGTTTTTCTTCTACCCGCACTGTTAAAATATATTAGTAATAAGATTTAATGTTCTCATGTAAGTGACGATTGTCATAATTAGAATAAAGTTCTTTAAACCGAACTTTCAGTTCCGTTATCACCAAACACGCATAATAATGTTTATTTTTCTAACTCTATTAACTAAATTACAAATTTGTCATTTCAAAAAATGTGTATGTACTAATTACTATTTTATTTCAAAGAATTGCAACATTCTGTGTCATTATTAACTCATGGATGGAAATCAAAATAATACAATCAAATATAATACTCTTTTAAATTGAAATTTGCCTGCAAATATGTGCGGTGAAATTAAGGCCATAATGTAAATTCAAATATAATACTTTTTAGAAAGATTTGCGAAAAAAACAATGTTCAATAGGTTTTTTTTTTTTTAGTTAAATCTTTTCAAAGCACTCTCCACTAGCCTCTATACAACGTTTCATAAGTCTGAACACGTCCGCCACATTAATCTCGTTAGCAGCCTACTCGAACGCTGACAGCGTATCTTCCGGCGAAAATTGTATCCCTTTGAGCTGATTTTTTTATTTTCGGAAATAAAAAGAAGTCTCACGTTGCTAGGTCAGGGCTTTAAGGAGGGTGACCCAGGAGTTTGACCAGTGTGCTGTCCAGGAAATCCGTCGTTTTGAGCGCGGTTTGCGAAGGCGCGTTGTCATGGTGGAGCAGTAGCCCGCGGAGCCCTGTGTTTGGTCGCTTGTTGCTCACAACAGAGAAAACTTCTGCCATACATATGGTAGTATACCATTCAGCGTTGATGCTTGTTTGGTTCCGTAAAGGAATTGACACCATTGACACCAAGTAGCCAGTCAAATTGAAAAAGCTCATGATACCGTCGACTGGCGCTTCGTTTCTAGATCGTATTGATAAATTCAAGACATATCACCTGTAATGATGTCGTATGCACGCCGAGACGAGCCTGCTTTAAATTTGTTTATCATATCACGGCACCATTCCACCCGGGCTTGCTTCTGAGCATCGGTGAGGTTGTGCGGCACCCAGCGTGAAACTCTCCTCCTCACGCAAATATGCACGTGTAGAATTTCTTGAAGGCTTCCCGGTCCAATCTGCAGTATATGCTGAATCGCTTGATACGTAACTCGCCTATTGTCATGGATAAATGTTTTCACTGTTAGCACGTTTTCTTCCGTAACAGCCGACAAAGGGCGACCACATTGATTTAAATAGTAAAGATACGGTCGTCCGAACATTTGACGGACGCGGTCGCCCTACAAAAAACACTAACGCCATCTATTAGAACTACGATGTCAATCGGCGTGTCAGCTTCTAAACGTAACCTTGTAAGAGCGGGGTGTGGTATTTTTCGAGGTACAAAGAAATTAAATAAAAACCTTATATTTTTCAAAATTTTATATTTGTTGCAGTTTGTTTGTGTTATTTAGTTTTCATTGGCCTTCGAATAAAACATTTTTTTTTTAAATCTTGTTTTTTTCGAAATCTGGACATATTTTCCATTTTGGATTTGTAGTGTTTTCTGACGTTGGACAATTTAATTTGCTTTTAATACACAATAAAAATCAATTTTGTACAACATTTTATCATATAGTAATATTATTAAATCTTTTCATTTAATGGCCTACAACGAGCGCCGCCGCCGCTGCAAAGTTTCGTCGCGCTTTTACGCGGCTTCGTGTCGTCTTTGCCAAAGGTTGAGACAAATAAGAAAGAAAATTGTTTTAAATAATGTCAGAAGTCGATTTAATGACATATTTGTAACTTACCGGGGATATGAAATGTTGTAATTTTTTTATGTGCTTTTTGTCGTAGTTCACGCAACCCTTCATAGCACAACTTGGCATTTTTGCTTGCAAAAATTTACGACCGCTCCGAACACAGCCAATCGCGGTCTAGTTCACTTCGCTATAGGGAAGACCATTTTGGGACCAAGTTCGAGGCGTCATTGTAAATGCGGTCCGCCCAGTCCTTATTTAAATATCAATGGGCGACCACTTCTTTTTTTATCCCCCAAAGTTAGTCATCCGCGCTTGAATTCGTTATACCAACGATACACGGTTGCCCTAGTAAGGCCTTCATCCATGAATGCCGTCCAGCGACACTTGAAACAGAAAAATTTCATAGCGCGAAAACTTTCCCGGCGCAGATCCATTTTTTATGAGACACGATAATTTAAATTACCTCGCAAACTTGGGAAATTTTGAAATTGGAACGTACCTATTTTTACTCACAAATAATCATATTTTCAAAATAGATTGTAACTGGCCAGTCTCTCATACACAAAAACTTTTTTTTTGCAATACTTTCTGAGTGGCCTTGTAATTAAGTCTTTTTCCGTGCTGGGCCACGCTTTAACCATCTTCTTTGAAAAAACTTACTTAATTTTAACTCATACTTAAAGTTGAATAAAATAAATCATATCACCTTAATTTCATAGTTACAAATATTTTCTTATCAAACTATAACTAAAACTATAACAACACAAACTGCAGTAAAACAATGGTATAGTTAGTAAGTAAAGCCATCATTTTTAACGGAAAAGTAGCATCAACGTAGAACATTCCACAGATATTAATCTCATCAAATCTAGTTCGATGTAGGCGTTTTATGTTCTTGCTTAGCTTCCTCTCTGCATCTGTAATATTAGATTATACGACATCGAATTAAATCTTATTCACGATACGTACATAATCTTTCAAATACTCTGTTGTATTGCTATATTTATAATAATTCCTGGAAACTATACGAGAATTATTATATTAAATCCTTTTAGTTAGACAGACATAAAATGTGGTGTCATGTGGTGGTGCAAACTCAAAAGGTCGACTTTCGTAGACAGATCGAACTTTTATGACGCGGTAATACCCGAAGGCGAAAGTATCGAAGGCTGGACGGTGCGTTTGAGAGGACCCGCCGTAACTTGCGAATTCGGCGAGGAGTCTCGTCTCTCTCTGGCTACTCTACTACATCTAGTTCTATCGATCTATCTGATGTTATCCCTCATTTTTTCCAATAATTATTCCACTGCTAGACATAGGCCTCCCCCAAGCTCCGTCACTTTGAACGATTCTGTGCTTCCCGCATCCAGCGGATTCCTGCGGCCCTCACAAGGTCATCTTTCCACCTTGTAGGAGGCCTTCCAACTTTACGTCTTCCGGTACTCGATCGCCACTCTAGAACTTTTCGGCCCTATCGGCCATCTGTTCTGCGAGCAATGTGCCCTGCCCACTGCCACTTAAGTTTGATAATTCTTAGGGCGATGTCGGTTACTTTGGTTCTCCTGCGGATCTCTTCATTCTTGATTTGATCACGCAGGGAAACTCCAAGCACAGCCCTCTCCATCGCCCTTTGGGTGACTTTAAGCCTTTTATGAGGCCCATTGTGAGCGACCACGTTACAGTTCCATATGTCATCACTGGCAACACGCACTGGTCAAAGACTTTCGTCTCGAGACACTGTGGTAGGCGAAGCTTCCCGAACGATGCCCAGCCAAGTCAGTTTCAACGACTGACCTCTTTCTCGAAGTTGGACCTACCTAACTGGACAGTTTGTCCTAGGTAAACGTACTCGTCCACAACTTCGAGTGCAGCGCCTCCGACCGTTACGAGAGTGGGTGTTACATGGGCATTGAACATGACCATTGTTGGGCACACCACGATTGCGGCGGTAAGTCCCCTCTGAGGAGTGGCTTGAGAGGCAGCATGGCGTCCTCACCTTCCGCCTGACACAGGTCCTCACCGGACACGGTTGTTTCGGGAGGTTCCTTTTTCGGATAGAGCGGGAGGACACGTCCGGGTGTTTCCACTGCGAAGATCGCCCTGAGGACACGGTGGAGCACACGGTGGCAGTCTGCCCGGCTTGGGCGGAGCACCGCCGTGTACTCGTGGAGGCGATCGGCGGCGGCGATCTCTCGCGTCCGGCCCTGGTCCAGGCCATGGTACGGAGCGAGAGTGCATGGGTAGCCGTCACCTCCTTCAGTGAAGCAGTGATGCTCGCGAAGAGGAAAGCGGCGCACGTGAGGGAGAGGCAGCATATGCGCCCTCGCGACCCTAGCCGCCGCAGGATACGGAGACGCCCTGGGCATCGGGAATCCCAGGCCGATTTCCGGCCACCGTAGGCATGAGCTTGCGGACGGCGAGTAATGGGTAGCTCGCTGTCCGGTAAGGACCAAGCCCAAGTCGACGGCGCGTTGTGTTCCACGCGCGCCTCAAAGAGATGTCAGCACAAAAAGTGATGGGGCCCGCAAGGGTCGATGCCAGCCAGGGGTGCGGGTTTGTTCGAAAGAGATAACACAGCCCCTGGCATATGGGCTACTGAAGGAACACGAGTGAGTTTTAGTCTGACACGCCCTCCTGCTCCACCCAGAGCGGGGGAAGTTATTTGATGATTTCCCACCCAAAAAGAAAAAAAAAAACATGACCTTTGTCTTGTTCATGTTGATTTTAAGACCCACTCTTTTGGAAGCTCTACTGAGGCCATCGAGCATTGTACTGAGGTCCTCCTTGGTCTCAGCCATGATGACTGTATCATCGGTAAACTGAAGGTGAGTGATGAACTCGCCATTTATGTTTATGCCAGCCCCTTTCCAGTCCAGAACCTTGAAGACATCCTCCATTGTAGCGGTGAAGAGTTTCGGAGAGATAACGTGTCCCTTTGTAACAACTCGCTGCAGATGGATAGGTTTCGAGGGCTGGTACTGAAGTCGGAATGACATAGTGGCTTTTTCATACAGACACTTCAACACCTTGATGTACCGATAGTCAATCTGGCACCGTTGGAGGGACTGCAGTACAGCCCATGTCTCGATCGAATCAAAGACTTTTTCATAGTCCACAAACGCTAAACAGAGAGGCAGATTATATTGTTCTGTATAACCTGCCGCAGCGTGTTTGTGGTCTACTGTGCTAAAGCCTTTACGGAATCCGGCTTGTTCGGGAGGCTGGAAGTCGTCAAACCTGCGCGCCAGACGGTTCGTGATGACTTTGGAGAATAGCTTGTAGACTTGGCTCACAAGTGAGATGGGCCTACAATTGTTAAGAAGAGCATTGTCACCATTCTTAAAGAACTGTACCACCACACCTCTGTTCAATGCCTGTGGTGTTTTGCCTTCGAGTATGACGGAATCAAACAGCTTCTGGAGGGCCCTAAGAACGGGTTTCCCGCCGGCCTTTAAGAGTACAGCCATGATTCCGTCATCACCTGGCGCTTTGTTGTTTTTGAGCTGCTTCAGAGCCATCCTAATCTCGTACAAGCTGACGTCCGGGATGTTTTGTTCAGTATAGTCTCGGGTCAATCTAGCTCTTGGGTCGTTTGCCAGATTCGTAACGGGGTTTCTTGTTGAAGTGTAACTATCCATAGAACTTCTCAATCTCTCTCAACAGCTCAGGCTTGGTAGATACGATCCTGCCTTCATCGGTCTTCAGTTTCGTAAGCTGACTCTACCCAATAGACAGATCCCTAGCAAAGACCTTGGAGCCTTTATTCCGCTCTATCGCGTCTTTAATACATTCTGTATTAAAGCGGCGGAGGTCGCTTTTCAATGACTTAGAGATCTGTCTATCAATAATTATAAGAATTAAAAAAAAAATAACTTAGACAAAATTACCTGAGCAATTTAGTGTTGAAATAACCGCGCATGCGCTTTGAACGTTATTCATCGCAGTGTAATATTGTTCGCAGCACACGCTTAAAATAATGTGAAGCGTTAAACCTTTTAAAGCCCAAATGTACAAGACTGTGGTGGAAAAAAACACTGAATTCTGAAAAAAGAAATATATCTATAATGCTCGTTGTTCTAGATGGTTTATCAGCATTACTTTGGCCTTTGAATTAAAAATACTGTTAAGTAATTGAGATAAATCCTATTTCATATTTGAAAGAAGGAAAAGGTCAAGTGTCCAACGACTGACAGCGGTTGTAGAATAGCTAGTGTATTCTGTAATAATCTCACAATGGTTTAGGTGGAGAGTGCTTGCAGTGAACTGTCACCGTACTTGACGCTAGAAAATCTAGAGATTGACTGCTCAATTCAAACTCTATTAACCTAAGATTCACGGTGAGATTTAAACAGAATTGTACTACTGGTTAGCTTGCAGGTGAATGGACCACTGAATTCGCAGCCGATTTGTCGCTAACAATGTCAAAATATGTGTGTACCTAGATATTGATTTTTGAAATTGCCTGCACATCGCCTGCGACCTAAGTCACTGCGACTGTTCCTTCCAGAAGATACGATTTGTACTAAAACAGAATCAAGATGAAGAAAGAGATACTCACCAACTCATGTCCATCAACTGCGGTTAATTCAAAATTTTCGAGTGTTTGTTGCAATTTGATCAAAGTAAGACAGAAAAACTCTATCGTGTGACAAACGATCTGAAAATTCAATGTTTTTTATCACCTAGCTTTTGAAACGAAGTTCGTACTAATAGGCATACTTGGCAAATGAGAGTTAGACTGGAAGAACTGTAACATTTTAACCACTGCGGCACATTTGTTACGTTAACAAAGTGTCGTTGGTCAAGCTCTGAATCACCAAGTGAGCAAAAGCTAAAGGAACTTCGTTCCAAAGGGGTATCTCACGACACCTCTCGACAGTTTTTTATGTTATTCGCAGCTTTGTTTAATTATACTAACCATTAGCTGATAGGAAGTCCTGTAGATGTTATAAAACTCCAAAATATTTACGTATACTTCAAACATACTTTTGCAATTAGCGTCCATGTCAATAGGAGCTATTTGTTGCAAACATTGAGCTTTAATGTTCCATATGTGAACTTTCTCACTTAAAAACTTAATAAGTCTGATAGCGTACACGATGTTTACATCAAAACACAACGCAGGTATCCCATACACAAAATAGTATACGCCCAGGTTTAGTTCTGTATAGACATAAATATGCATGCAAATATTAAAACCTATGATAAGAACCACACTGACCCAATTCCAAAATATGAAGCCCCTAAAACTGGTCTGTTCGTTAAGAAATCTGTGAATATCTTGCATTTTCAAGACTAAACATATATGTATTTTCGTTTGTAACACATTGACGATATAATTTATTGCAAATCCAATACTATAACAGACAAAACATAAGTAAGAGTAGATGAACATCGAAATCACATATTCATTCATTACAAATTCGTTGCTAAAAGCGTGATATAAGTAACATAAACTGGAAATGATCAGCTCGCAACATGACACCAACTTAACTGTAAGACTGTTTGGATAAATGGAGTTATCCTTAATCCGATACTTGGGACACAACAAAATGTTGTGCATAAGATTTAAAGGCAGAAGCATCGACTGTACATCTTTGTCAACAAAGTTATCTAATGTGGCTGTCACACGGCAACTTTTTATTTTTATGAACTGTTTGATTCTTGCGAGCTTCATTTTACCTAGATTAGTACATACGCTAATGCCTACAGAATATATAAAAACTGTTCTGTGTTAGCAGCACCAGAACGTGAGTCATCAAAATATGTTACCAAAAAATAATCTATTAGTGATAAGGATTTGTAATGAAAAGAAAAAGCCATTAGGAATATTGTTGCTTATACAAATATTATAAATGTGAAAGTTTATAAATAAATATTTTTATGAAATGGGTTTTATATGTATTATGTAGGTTCCCGTGGGATCGTTTCCAAGATTTACATGGGTTAAACTGCTGGAAAATGCTAGTTTTATATAATTCTGTTCTATTTGGTTGATGATTGTGGGTCTTTTATTCGTAGGTATCTATATATCTATTATATAGGATAGGATATGTATATATGAAAGAAAGAAAAAACGTTTATTTGCGGTAAACATGACGCAAAAAGAACAGGAATACAAAAATAAGAAAAGGTTGAGGGAAACATGCGTCACATCCACGCAAAACGGCTATCGCTCAGCATTATGCTGCGACCCTATGCAAGACAGAGCCCCAGCGCTGGTTTTCAGTGACAGCCGGCTTTGACGTATTGACGTCGCCCGGTGCCTCAAACAATTAATAGGACACTGAACTGGTACAGCGAACTTATAGAAAAAATAATATATTTAAATGTAAATATGATAGAACTAAACAGGAATATAAAAAATTATAAAACAAAATAAAAAAAAAGAAATAGACAAACATGCTACGAGAATATCATCCTCAATAAACTTTTACTCTTTATGTAGTGGCAACATTTCGAAGCGTCATCCATAGAGTTAATGTGCGTGTGCGTCATAAAATTGATGTAAGAAATTACAAAATGGCCAATTATGTGAATTATGTAATGTGTTTATGCAATAATAGTTGTGTGCCAGTGCCGTAGGTCAGTGTTTTAAGTGTATATGAATGAATGTGATTGTGATAGATGAGATGAGATGGACCCAATAAAAGACAAAACAAAACCTGGGAATCTGGAGGGTGACCCAACATGCCAAACACTATAAAGTATAATATATCTGTGTATCTATTTTAGTATACTGTATATTTTTTATTTGTGCCAACAACATCCCCGTTTTATATCCAGACCAATTACTGTCCATGCCAAGGTTGCCTGGAAGAGATCGCGGAAAGCGATAAAGCCGCCCATTGTATATTTTGTAGTGTACCTTGTTTTTTTGTAATGTATTTTTTATGGTGTACATATGTGACCATCTTTACATACCAAGACCCCTCCGTGCCTCGGAAAGCACGTTAAGCCGTTGGTCCCGGCTGTCATTTGTGGATCTTTGACAGTCGTTACGGGTCGTCAGAAGCCCGAAAGTCTGACAACCAGTCTTACCAAGGGGTATCGTATTACCCAGTAACTGGGTTGTGGAGGTCAGATAGGCAGTCGCTCCATGTAAAATACTGGTATTCAGCTGCATCCGGTTAGACTGGAAGCTGACCCCAACATGGTTGGGAAAAGGCTAGGCAGATGATGATGATGATGATTTTTTATGGTGTACAATAAAGTATATATAAATAAATAGGTAGAACAGAAAGAAGCCTTAAAGAAAACCGATCGAGCCATATTCCCCGCCTGTCTTCTTACTTCGAATAATTGTTAGATTTATTTTGAGTACATCCAACAATCACCATGTTTACCGTTGTGAAAACTGGGAAAGACTCAGTGATCTCGATAATGTATGTAAGAAAATAAGTAGAATGTAGGTAAATAGATAGTGTTAGAAAAATAAGTAAATAAAATTTAAGTGTGTTAAGTAATTGTCATTGTGAAGTATTATATTGTAATATAGTTAGTATTGCTTGTAGTATATTTTTTGTTTTAATATTGTCATAAATTTTATCTCATATTTTATTTCAATTTCTTGTTTGCAAATACCGTTTTTTTTTTAATTAAAATGAGCGGATCGCCATCACACGGATAAACCCTGAGAGGTTTTCGTTGTGTGGCTAAAATCATTTGTGTAATAGGTTAAGTTTTTTGGAAATAAATCTTCTATTTATATAAAATGAATCGCTGAAATGTATGTACGCGCATATCTTCCGAACGACTGCACCAAAATGGATGCTTATCCTTATTGTCAGGACAAGGTTTGTATAGCTAATGCCAACAAATAAATAAAATGTTTATTTGTACTAATAGAAAAATATACATAAGTACACAAGGATTTAGGAAACATTGTACAATAGAGTCACATGAAAGGGCGAACTGGTGACTCCTAAACTAGGCGGGAGCCTGTGTTTTTTGGAGTCAAGGTTCCTCCAGGTATAATGACACACAACTGGTATTAATTGTCATGCAAGTACTTATAGATACAATAAAAAATTAAACAACAGTGCCTTAATTTAAATACAGTATTTTGATTATATTAAGAGACAATTGTAAAAAGATTTTCGGTTTCATCATAAGTTAACTTCTGCAACCAATTTGTAAGTTTGGATTTAACTTCATGTTTAGTCAGGGGGTAAATTGGTATACGTTTATGTATTCTGTTATACAGACGCGAGCTAGTTGCCGCATATTGACGGCTGGCAAATTTGGAACGGCATTGGACTAAATCACACACGGGAGTGCCTTTTTTTTTTTTTTTTCTTGCTGGGTGGGAAATCATCAAATGACTTCTCCTGCTGAGTAGAGCAGGAGGGCGTGTCAGACTTTTACTGACTAAAACCCACCCGTGTTCCCTCAGTAGCCCGTATGCCAGGGGCCGTGGTATCTCTTTCGAACAAACCCGCACCCCTGGCAGGCATCGGCCCTTGCGGACCCCACCAGTGGTTGCTGACATCTTTGACGGCGCGCGTGAGGATCACAACGCGCCGTCCCGTCTACCACTTTTCGGCCGCAGAGGATAGGGAGAGCGGCTGATGCTATACCGACACTCCTCTTCCCCTGCGGCCCCACCGCGTCCGCCATCAAACGGTGGCGGCCCCGTCCAGGCCACGGAAGGGAAGAGCGCTGCTCAGAAGCACCGGCACTCCTCCTCTACCGCAGCCTGTAACCCTCAGCCGCGATGCCTCCCATTCGACATCGCGGCCCACCTCAGTTGCGGTGCACCTCACCGCAACCTACTTTTTGGCCGCTACGTCAATGGCTTGAAGACAAAAGCCCTGACGAGCGGCCCCACCGTTGGGTTCCTCTTGGCTTCACCGTGGATGGGAGACCACGGTTACTAAGCCCCCCCGCAACGACAATGCGGGAACCCACTCGGGGGGGACGGGAGTGCCTTTGCGTCTTTTCAGTTACGCAAAATCTAGATTAAGCGTAGAGTGTTTCCGTAGCACAGCGCGGAGCACAATTCAATATTCATAGCTAAGACAGGACAACGTCTGTCAGGTCAGCTAGTAAATAATAAAATAATAATCTAAAAGGACTTAAAAAGACATTGGTGGTTATCAATAACTGACATACTTATTTCTTGTTAAAATGTTTGTCATCATCATCATCAATCATTAGCAGCCTATAATGTTGACACTGGCCTCCTCTCAGTGAGAGGCAGTGGGACCGCGTGATCAACCACGCGGTCTCACTGCGGGGTGGTAGATGTCGCCCACTCACTCTCACAGAGAGGAAACCCGTGTCCCAGTAGTGGGAACGTTATAAGCAGAATTTGAGACGGGTTCAATAATTATTGTGAGGTAAAATAATTATTGTACCTCAGTTGCACGTGGTTTACTCATTAACAATAATACATACTTAAGGAACAAAGTTGTTCTGTACTTGGATAATTCATTAGAATTTACTCCGAGAAAAGTACTCTCGAATGGAAATTGACAAAACAGCATAAAAATGAACTTTAATCAATCTAAATTGTAACTATAATTTTCACTCGGTGACTAATAATCTTATATGAAGTAATTATTTAATAAAACGCCTACTTAGTTTATTTAAGTTAGCATTTAGTTCGTTTCAACTAGATTATTTATGTACTAGCTTTTTCCAGCGGCTTCGCGCCTGGAGGTAGGAAATTATCCCGCGGTAACGTACTACTACTAGTTATTTGCAACTAGCATTGATAATCTGGAATCCCTACTTAATAAAATGGAACAGGTTAGCCTTGATTTTGGTCTGAAGATAAGCCGCAATAAGACGTAGATCATGATTATCGATCGAGTTAACAACAACTCGCCCGAAGTCACTAAGATTGCAAATTGTGACGTCGTCCAGTCATACATTTACCTTGGGGCACTAATATCAAACAGTGGTGGATGCGCGGACGAAATCAAACGGCGCATGGTTATCACCAGGTCCTCCATGGATCGGCTTAAAAAAATATGGAGAAACAGAAATATCACAAAGGTCACTAAAATGCGACTTGTCAGGGCTTTAGTGTTTCCCATATTTCTTTACGGTGCTGAGACACTAAGGGAAAGCGCTAGACTTTAAGGGAAAGCGAGAAAAAGAAGATAGACGCCCTAGAAATGTGGTGCTGGAGAAGAATGCTTGGCATAACCTGGACACAGTTCCGAACTAACGTCTCAATCCTCCAAGAGCTTCGTATCGAACAGCGTCTTTCTTCCATCGTCCAATGTCGTATTCCAACTTTTTTTGGACATATCGCACGTCAAGAAGACACATCTGTGGAGCGACAGGGAAAGGTTGAAGGTACAAGAGCACGTGGCAGGTCTCCAATACGTTGGACCAACCAAGTCAAAACTGCACTCAATGGTCCACTGCACGAATGAATGGCGACGGATTGTGAAGCTTGCCACTACCCCTGATGTGACGACCACGACCACTCTGCCAAGAGTGTGACGACGAAAAAGAAGAACGTACTACCGGAATAAAAGGTACCCTTTCTGTTAATACAGGTTATAACATATCTGTGCGCCAAATTGCATCCAAATCCGCTTAGCCGTTTTTGCGTAATTGAGTAACAAACATGTAAACATTTTTACCAATTTTTTCGATGTCATCATTCAATATCGCCATACAAGTCGCACCAAATACGCTAAGCACGTTGACTGGCAATTTTTTTTTTACATTAGAGGGAACTGCTACTTGTGCAGTGCTATAATTGAAAAGTATATAACTACATTCCAATGCGTTTAAAATTAGGAATATGTGAAAATAGAAGCAAGTTAGTAATTTTGTTAGAAAATGACAAGATTTGGACAAATTTTTATTTTCAATGTTTTGATTGAAATAGCACAAATACATTAGTATTTAAACCAACACTTGTCCTTCATCTGTGACTCTCATTTCTATACCATGGTAAGTTGATTGTTTAGATGTATACAGTATCTACTTATAATATGTATAAGTGTTAATTTTATGTAATTTTAAAAGGCACGATGGAGTTGGGGTATCTGTTTAGATAAAAACCCCTAAACCAATAAAGAGGAAAAAAAACACCAACACTTGGCGCAGTTCATACAATGATAACAGAGCGCCACTTTATCAACTGCAATGAAAATAAGTTATTTATCTACATGCTATTGTTATTTAGTGGGAACGTCTCCGTGTAAATAATAAAACGGCTAAATAGAAGGGTCATAAAGTACGTTCTCGAGGTATTGGCACTGGCTAATTTTAGTTTTATTTTCGTGCATTCCCGTTGTCTCTGTAATCTCAAAAAAAAGTCTTACCTTTGTCCTACACATGGCTACACATCAAGCTATACATTTCCAGTATAAGCTGATCTCGCAATGTATAGGATTTCCGTACGGTGCCAGATCAGCATAAACTAGAAATGTATAGCTTGATGTGTAGCCATGTGTACATACGAACAACGGGGACAACGGACAGTTAAGATTTCACGTATCGATGTCCACTTTAAATTTATTTCTTTTTAACCGACGAAAAAACGGAGGAGGTTACTCAAATCGACGCGTATTTTTTTTTTTTAATGTATGACCACGCATAACTTTTTCCAGAGTAGTCCGATTTTGACAATTCTTTTTTTATTGGAAAGTTTATACCCCAAAGTTGGTCCCACATAAATTTCGAAGAAAAATTCCAACCCTAAGGGTAAGA
The DNA here is from genome assembly GCA_949987655.1 of Polymixis flavicincta. Classification (NCBI taxonomy): domain Eukaryota; kingdom Metazoa; phylum Arthropoda; class Insecta; order Lepidoptera; family Noctuidae; genus Polymixis; species Polymixis flavicincta. Next base: position 20,691,895 of record OX465188.1, on the reverse strand, counting down.
AAACAGGGGATGATTGATTGTTAACTTACAGATTTTAATACTGAGTTGTGTATTACAAAAAGTAATCAAAAATTAAGCATGTAGTAATAAGTAGATTATAGCCACAAAATTTTTTTTTTTTTTTTTTTTTAATAAAAAATTAAACCGCCGAAAAACCGAAAAGTTAAAAATAATGAACTTGCTTTGTCCAACCCCAATAACTAAGTTCGGAAGTCGGTGACTTTGGATATGTATTTAATTATAAGTCACCGCCTTCCGTACTTAGTTATTGGGGTTGGACAAAGCAAGTTTTTTATTTTTAACTTTTCGGTTTTTCGGCGGTTTATTTTTTTTACTAAATAGTTTTTTATAAACGTGGGTAATTTAGCGAGGCAAGCCTGAAACGAAAGTGAAAGATATTTTGTATATAATGGATTTATATTTAAAATGAAGAAACAAATAAGAAATGTTTACTTTTAAAGTACCTATATTTTCATAAATTGGAATCCTGCACGAAGTACCAGGTTGTCAAAACTTGGTAGCAGCATAACAAAGATAGGAGTAATGATATTAAAAATAATCAACGAGTTCGAGTTGTAGTTTATTTCTTTAATTATTACTTGATATAGCATATATTTGTTACACGCCCTGTATTCACACAAATGCATATTGTCTCTAGTTGGGCGAAACCAGGAAGGGGTGTGATCTGTCACAAGCTGCGGTTCAGCTGAAATATTTTCTTAACTAAACATACAAGTTTCCCCGATAGTACATTGTTGAGCGGACGAATTTTTCAAGCAAATGAAGAAATGATTTAGCAGTATCCTATTTAAATTATGCTTGAAAGTATAGTGAGTTACGCCACTGGGGTACAAAGATGCTCACCCAAATTCTTACGATTTATCATAAATTAAGTCTTAGGCGGTTTACCGCTTGAGACATGGCTTATCATTAAGAAGTCTGCGTACTTCGCGAAAGTACAAAAAAAAAAACTTGACGTTTTTCTTCGTCTGAGCGAACTTAATGATCAAGTACATGATGAATATACACCAAAAAATTAAGTCGTAAACAGAAGCGAACACCAGGACACTCATTGCACTGTATCGGCTGCGCAAGTTTCTATGATGTCATTTGAGTGGGCGCCCCCAATGATGCAGAAAATGGCGCCTATTACGAGATAATAAGTAACAAGATTATTTTACATACACATAATTATATTTATGAATACCTGCTGTTTAATACAATTTCTAGAACTACCGGAAATGTGCTCAAGTAGTTGTATTTGAGTGGCATTACTAATTAGACTTTCATCGTAAAACGCTTTGCATTTGTGAATATATGCATTATTCAATTAATACAAAAATGTACTGTTAGTAAGTTCTATGAAACTAAGTAATACTATTCAGTACTCTACGACACGTAGTACTTCCGCCCAGTTTACAGAGGGTCACGTTTGATACAGTCCCGGCAAAGAGCTAGAGTTAAGTTTGTCTATGAAAAACTATGATGTGCAGGTGCTATGTTTGACTGAACACTGGTTGAAAAAACATAAAGTAGTGTTGATCAATGATGATTTTTTTACCGTGCAAAGTGCTTTTGTAAGGAAAACTGCTATTCGCGGTAGTTCTTTAGTCCTTGTTTCAAACAAGTTGCAATGTAAACAAAGTTCGCCTTACCGAATGTTAGAAATCTAGGTCCGAACATCGTCATAGATAAAGAGGTGCTTGTAACCGTAGACTCGACAGTTTTTTTGGGCATAATAGTAGATACTAAACTTCAGTGTGGATCACACATATCAAGCCTAGTGGGAAGGCTCAGTTTGGCTGCCTATACTGTCAGGAAAGTAAGACAATACACTGACGTTGAAACAGCTCGGTTAGTTTATTTTAGTTATTTTCATAGCGTTATGTCCTACGGTATTCTGCTGTGGAGCAAAGCCGCTGATACTCGTATTCAAAATGTTTTTGTTCTTCAAAAGCGAGCTGTCCGAACAATTTACCAACTAGGTGCTAGAGTTTCTCTAAGAGTTTTTTTTTTTAAGATTTTCGTATTCTCACGGTGGCATCGCAATTCATCTTCGCTAACTTCTTAAATGTATATTATGCAAAATATACACTTACACACTAAAAACGGTGATATTCATAATATTAATACTAGAAATAAGGACAAACTACGTGCACGGAGCACGTTCACCGGCTTCATGAGGTTCATAAGTCATTTTTTGGGCTTGGTATAACCTTTTATAACAAGCTTCCCTGTTCTTTGTTAGATTTACATTTTAGTGCGTTTATAGCTAAAGTAAAATCCAACCTTTGTTCTAAGGCATACTATTCTACTAACGACTACTCAAACAATAAGAATAGTTGGTCGCTGTGATTAACTCAAGACAATGCTTGTGTTCTTTCACCAGAATTAACTTCCCTACTGACAGGTTGTAGGAGTTACATTCATATAATTGTTTATTTTATTAGACTCTATAAATCATTTTCTTTTTGTTATTGTACAGAATCAAGTTCTTCTAACTTAACAGACAGCTGTGCTGCTGGGGAGTTTGTTGCGCCACTTCTTCTTCCCAGCTAAAGCACTAGGAAGTGGTGAAAGGCGGGCGTTTTTGGGGGGACTGTGTTATGTAATTTTGACCTTCAAAAAGTGCTGACTCTCAGCCTAGTTTGAATAAAATGACTTTTGATTTTGATATTGTAGTCCGGTCAATTTAGACATAACAATAGTGGTCAAATAACAAAATATTCCGGAGAGCCAAATAGTTGTGGAAAGCAAGGATTTACAATTACAAATGAGTTACCATTCCTGAGAATCGCGATATCTCAGGAATGGTAATTCTTAGGAAAAAAATCATGAAGACCATTTTTGTAGAGAATTTTAAGATCTACAACTTTGGTGTGAGGTATTTTTATAAACCTTACCGTTTTCGAGGAAAAACCAAAAAACCTCAAATTTTGACTTTTGACCCCGAATAACTTTTGTAGCAAACATAGGATCGATGGGGATTTCTTAAACTTTATTTATAATGGTAAATCCCAGCTCTCCTCCAAAATTTGGCTGTCCGCAATTTTTGTTATTTTAAATGTCTATATTGACCGGACTATTGGTAGGATAGGATACAATGTTCGAGGATTAAGTTTAAAAAAACTTTACCCCGAGTATTTGAATAAGAGAGCAATACTATTGATCAATAACATTAATGAATACTCTAATTATAATAACGCAAATTGTAGCAGTACGAGGACATAGGTAGTAAGCAAGGCCATCTTTTTTAATGGATATGTAGCATCAACGTAGAACATTCCACAGGCATTAATCTTGTCGAATTTTGCTCGATGTAGGCGTTTTATATTCTTGCATAACTTTTTCTCAGCATCTGTAATTGCGTTTGCATGACTAAGTAATACTTACGTCAAGGAAAAAATTAATAAACATGGTTTGCATTCTAATATGTCGCTGCAATTTTTTCCAAAGAAAGCATCTTTATAGCACTTAAGTACATTAATTTAATAATACAAACCAGTGCACTTGGATTTCAAAATGACCGCACATGAGGTTTGGACGTCATCCATTGCTGTGTAGAACTTTTCATAGTACAAACTCAAAATAATTTCTAATATCAAACTCTGAAAGGTCCAAATGTACCAACATGTTATCATCATATTTGTGGTTACCTGCAAAAATACATGATCCTATTACCATTTCGTATTCCTCGGGATTCAATTGATTGCATTATAACAATCCGAAATATCATTTTATTTGTTTTCAACAATATTCTTATGTGTCGAGCTGACGAATTTTTCGATGATATTATTATGAAGAAATGTACTCGTCGAAGTCCACAGAGTGATACAACTGGGTGAGCTCTCAGCTCTCGTCAGCTTATGCGATGTTGAAACATCCCGAAACAGCCTTGTCCGGTCATCCCCTGCGTCAGCCTGAATATGTGGACACCTAACTGTTTCACTCCTTAATAACAAGTTTAACCGACAATTTCAAGTTCCATATTAACAAACTTGACGAAAAGTCTTATGCTTGTCTGTTTGATTCCAAAATGGTATATATGTTTAAAGTAATACTCACGGTTGCACCATAAGGTATATCTAACTTATAATAGTCAAGTGATATCTGTAATTTGAATAAAATGAGACCAAAACTGCCTACAATGTAATACGAGATCTGAAAACAGAAAGCATTGCTGCAATACATTTATCACATTTGATAACCGAAATTATAAAAAATATGCAGACATATTTTACACACCATTTGTAAGAAAGAAATCCTGTAGATGCTATAACATTTCATAATACTTGCGTAAGCTTGAAACATTATTTTGCAATAATTTTCATTCTTGCTGTGGCCCAATTGTTTTAAATGTTGAATTTGAATGTTCCACAAAATAACTTTGTTTCGTAAAATCTCAATAAGTCTAATAGCGTACACAAAATTTGCGTCAAAGAATATAGATTCTAATCCACAGAAGAATTCATAATAGGAAGATCGAATACAAGAAATGAGACTGCAAATTTGAGTACCCATGAATAATATGACACTAACCCAATTAAGAACGATGAATCGCTTGAATTTGGTGTCGTTAGTTAAAATTCTGTGAACATCTTGGATTTTCAAGACAAACAATATATTTCTGTTCGATTGCAAGATATTGACGACATAATTCATGACGGATCCGATACTGAACATGAGAAATTCGAAGTAGGAGCTAATGTAAATGATTTTAATACATTTTCTTATAATTTCGTTGCAATGCAGATCGAAGATGCGGTACATGAGTAGAACTGTGGTTATAGTCGCGGAACATAATGACACCACATTCAACACAAAGCTGGTAGATTTGATAAAGTTGTCTTTGATACGATACTTCGGATACAACAAGATTGTGTGCATTAGGTTTAAAGGCAACAGCATTGACTGCACATCTTTGTCAACCAAATTATCCAATGGGAGTGAAACACGACATTTGTTTTTTATGCTTAAAATATTTATGTCTCGTGCGGACATCGTTTTATTTAGGTTTTGTCGATACAAATGAGCCATAATTAAGATAGTGTAAAAGCGACCAGCGTAAATACATACCAAACACACGATAAATTAGAGATAGATGTATAAAACCATTAAGAATATTACCATAATGTTTTTGTATGGTGGTATATTTTATTTTAATTCACAGACTTTTTTAATATTTCGAGTATTGCTATTTCGCTGTAACACTTGTTAGTGTGGTTAAACATTTAGAGCATGAAAAATAAGTTAGAGCAATTTCATTAAAAAATCAAACTGGATACATACTAGGGGTGTTCAATAAAAAGTGATAATCAGTTTGAAGCAGATATATATTATTTATTGTTATTTTATTTTTCGATATAACACCTTTGAAGTTTATACACGTGGTATATCGTTTTTCTAATCCTAAGACGGGTTCTTCTTGATCACTTAAAAAATCATGTACGGCGGCAATCACTTCCTCATCATTGCCATATTTGTGATCTCTCAGTTGTTCTTATAACCGCGGGGACAGATAGAAATCAATAGGCTAAGATCAGGTGAGTATGGAGGATGTTCCATCAATTCAAATCCAGCATCTTGGATAGCAGTCATCGCAACTAAGGACTTGTGTGTGGGGGCGCTATCTTGCTAACTTTAGCAAGATTTTTTATTTGTTCTGCGTATAAGGGCCCCGTAATAGTGGCTCTATGATTGAGGTATTCAATCATTATCACCCCCTGGCTGTCCCAGGAAAGAGAGCCCATAATATTACCGGCGGATGGAATTGCCTTAAACTTCTTAGGCGTTGGAGATAACGGCCTCTTCCAAGTCATGGACTGTCATATACAATTTCGTTTCATGATCATAATGGTGGAGCCATGTTTAATCCATAGTTACGAAGCGAGCCAAAAATCGGCCAGGATCTTGTTGTAACAATTCCGAATTGATTTGAGAAATCCGCAGTCTCGTTTGTTTATACTCGTCTGTAAGCATTCTAGGCACCCAGCGCGCTGATACGTTTTTCTTGCTAATTTAACCTAACTTTGGGCGTGTTTACGTAATAAAAGGAGTGGAAAATCTCGAAAACCAAGTCGGTAGCGACAAAGTTCAATTATCGAAAAGTTCAATAAACTTAATTGGTCATTGATTTATGCAGTGGTTTTTTCAGAAAACCCGATGTTCCGAAGGACTTTTTTTTAATTTTTACGCGCCTGTTTTACTGTAACTGATCCTGCAGCTCACTCAATAATGTTGTGCGTGTAGACTAGCGTCTAACTGCTTATCACTGATACTATCTCTGTCGGACACGAAGCCTGGTGAGACAGCGTGCTTTTAGCCTGGCCCACCAGCGAGTTCGAGCCCGCGACTAGTGTACCCTTAGACTCGGCACACCACCGCGCAACCGTAGAATACGGAGGAGCATTAACCCCTTTTTCAGGCAGAGATATTTTGTTACGGCGCGAATTTCATTTTTATCCATTTTTCGTACCAAGCTCCGACACGACGAAAACAAATGACATCTATTTTTAAAATAAAATAAAAATGTTTTATCAAATCTCTGGGCTTTACCTGCCAGTATTTACAATTTTGTTGTTCAAGGAGTTTATATCCCATGATTACTTTTTATTGAACACCCCTCGTACTGGCTGTCTCAAAACCAACCAATAGCAAAGATGAACAGATTGACTAGCTTAGAAAGTGACAACCTAGTGGCAGAACAAACTATTGCTACTAAGTAGACAAATAATGTCCTACCGATTTTTGTTGCCAGAGTTGGGACATAATATGCAACCCCTTCTTAACGTTCTTAATGAACATGCCTATAACACGTATAACCTCAAAGTTCTGAACAACGACCAAGTTAAATGACAGCCTTACACCGGACAAGATTCGAACACAATTACACCAACTAGGACTTAAAAATACAGAGTTCTTCATTTTCAAGCCCAGACAAGAGCTTCAAAGTGGTCCTCAAAAACATGCATCCGGAGGAAATGTAATGAAATAAATGAAATGGGGCATACCAACACCAATATGTGGAATATCAAACAAAGAAAGACGAAGAAACTATTGTTACTTTTCATAGTTGAATTAAATTATTTGCATAGAGGTTTCATCAGTGCTTCTGTTTCATCATAATTTAGGGAGAGGAGGAATTCTTTAGTCACGTTTTTACATTTGTGTGTGTTTAGTGTACTTAAAAGATTATTAACCGAAAGACCTGTACGTGCTATTTATATTCATAACGCGGTAACTGAGTTGCATACGGATGCAAGTAAAGTAGGTCTAGGTGGCATTTTAATGCAAATTCAATTTGATAATACACTAAAACCGGTAGCGTACTTCAGTAGAGTCACCAGTAACGAGGAGCAATTCTACCACAGCTACGAGTTAGAAACGCTCACTATAGTGGAGTCCCTTAAAATATTTCGTATCTATCTTGTAGGTATACCGGTAAAAGTTGTCACAGACTGCGCAGCCATTTGTACTATTTTAACAAAAAAGGACTTTATACCAAGCATTGCACGGTGGTGGCTAACAATTCAGGACTTCGAACTAGAGATAGAATATAGGCCTGGTGATAGCATGCGTCATGCGGATGCACTAAGTCGAAATCCAGTAGGCGTCAACACTGTAGATATTGCCATGATTGACGAAACCGACTGGGCGGTCTCTATTCAACTTCAGGATGAAGGTATCCAACAAATTATTAAGCAGCTACAGGGGGGTACCGAAAATCGAGATATCGCTAGTAATTATACCGTAACTAACGGCCCAAGCAGCACGCAAGCGTTTTCAACATCAATAAACCAGCCTATTTAGAACTTAGAGTTCTCTTAGAGACTTACAAGAGTGTCTAAATATTATATAGTAGTTATAAGAAAGATTTATGAGATAATATACAGCTCAAACTGTATAAAAGAGTTACTAAGGGATCCGCGAACGCTTAGGGTATTTAAACAGAATATTACAACTCTAATATAAAACTTAAGGTATTTCTAGACACTTTAATCTGGTTTTATCGTTAAAGCTGTATGCAAGCTGTATTTTGCATGTGATCACTTACTTATTACAGCTAAGTGTTACTACAGTATCATTTGATACTTGTTTCTGTACAATGGTATATGCAAACTCCATTGTAAAACTAATTTTTATGGCGTAATTGGACACTATTATAAATACAGTGGTTCTATGATTTCTGTCTATGAGGGCGTTTTAAAACTAATAAAATAAATGACACCTATAGTACAGCTTTATTTTGTATTCATGACACAGTCGCTCGATAATACTTAACGGTCAACCGCCAATTCCATCGACGTCCAATAAAGAGGGTTCCCCCCCGAGTGGGTTCCCGCATTATCGTTGCGGGGGGGCTCAGTAACCGTGGATTCCGGCCACGGTGAAGCCAAGAAGAACCCAAAGGTGGGGCCGCTCGTCAGGGCTTTTGCCTCAAAGCCGACGACGTAGCGGCCAAAAAGTAGGTTGTGGTGAGGTGCACCGCAACTGAGGTGGGCCGCGATGTCAAATGGGAGGCATCGCGGCTGAGGGTTACGGGCTGCGGTAGAGGAGGAGTGCCGGTGCTTCTGAGCAGCGCTCTTCCCTTCCGTGGCCTGGACGGGGCCGCCACCGTTTGATGGCGGACGCGGGGGTGCCGCAGGGGAAGAGGAGTGCCAGTATAGCGTCAGCCGCTCTCCCTATCCCCTGCGGCCGAAAAGTGGTAGACGGGACGGCACGTTGTGTTCCACACGCGCGCCGTCAAAGATGTCAGCAACCACCGGTGGGGTCCGCAAGGGCCGATGCCTGCCAGGGGTGCGGGTTTGTTCGAAAGAGATACCACAGCCCCTGGCATACGGGCTACTGAGGGAACACGGGTGGGTTTTAGTCAGTAAAAGTCTGACACGCCCTCCTGCTCTACTCAGCAGGAGAAGTCGTTTGATGATTTCCCAACCGAAAAAAAAAAAGAAAAAAAAAACGAATAGGGTTCCGTAGCAAAAACATTAAACAGTGATATTAATGATCATAATAGTTATGTTAAATGTGTAGATTTATTTCAACCTTCGTAACCTTAGCCACTCAAACGTCCGAGCTTAACAGCTGCTACAGCTTTGTAATACGTGGTTGAGCGCCCCATACCGTCACCAATTTAAAGCCTATTTTCTAACAAACTACTGCTGTTATAGCAAATTAAAAAACAACTGTATAGAGGTGATATTATAAGGAATTAAAATATATGAAAACTTAATTATAACTCTTATCGTAATTATAACTCTTATCGTAAAATGTACAAAAAAAAAGTTGAATTTTACAATATGGGTGAAATTTGAGTAAAATATTTGTTAATTACAAGTTTTTACGAAACATTTCGTAACATATCTCAATGTTATTTATTTATTAATAAACTAGATTAAATAAGCTTTTTTTCGATATCAATATATCATTACTTAGAGCAAACAGTGTAGCACAATAAATCAAAGCAAACTACCCATTCCAGATATCGCCTTGTATGACGAAATCACGGCAAGATGGCCGACCATCGCAAACATTTTTTTTTAAATCTTACTGTCGTCTGGCTTGTTGTTAAAGTGACCAAAAGAGAATTATAAACTATGTATTGAGAACTGATATACAGCCTAAGTAATAAACATATTCTATTATAAAGCTGATTAACAGCCAAACGCTGTACAATATAATCCTTAACTTAGTACAGCTACACAGAATATAACACACTCCGAATATCGTTTGGGCTGTTTAACAAATTGTCGCCATTTTCGTAATTTCGAATGTATGAAAACAAAATTTTAAATATAATTTAAGGAGTATTTTATAGCAGTTAAAGCCATATCATGATTATCAGCTTGATGTGATGATCACACTGTGCCCTGATTTCTATTATTTTAATATATTTTTTATTCTAAACTAAAAAATAAACACTTGCTTACCGTATTAACAGTATGTTTTCTTTGTGTCAGCTCGATTATTTTGCTGGCGCTTGAATATTTTGCCAGATAACATAAACAGGTTCACAATAAATTTGAATCCGTGAATCCGAAACCTAAGTTTAAATACTAAACGATTGACTTTCTAAGTTCCAGTAAATTATTATATTAAGAATACGCTGCGAGGTTAATTAACTTATCAATTATATTTTTGTAAAGGCATCGTTACAATGTTTTGTTTAAACATTGTATTGTTTTGTATTATTCGTTCAGTTCATTTTATCTATTGCAATATTCATGTTAGATAGGTGGTAAGGGTAGACAGCTGTCATTTGAAATATTATAAAAGATCATGGAACCATATTTTTGGCCTCTTTTCTGTCGCTGGATAGGTAACATATATAAACTTGTAAATCATTGATTTTAATTTAATTTCAACCTACTTCTAAACACGTGCTACACAAAACTATTACAACGATGACGTTATTGTGCAGAAAAACTTGTAGTCTGGTCCCGTTACACAAATTTGGTGGCTTAAGATTGCTAAGGGCGAATTTCACCAAACTTTTATACTTAGAATAAGTCTTATCCTGAGAATGAATTTTGAATTTTTGACAAATCTTCCATAGTAGAATTGTCAGACGTAAATTTTACTCTACGGATAAAAGATATTTGACTTTGGTAAAATCAGCCCTAAGTCAAATTATTGGGCACCTATTTTTAACTTGAGGGATTAAGAAGGAAGGCCACTCGGATTTAAAGAATTAAAAACTCCTGTGGGTAATCGACCGCATCTTCTTGATCCATTACATTATCAATAGATGTGTGGTTAACGGTATCTCCTGGAAGTTTTGTAAAATTAGGTCGTTAATTTCGTCAACACTACTGTTTTCCCACCAGTCATCGTCTTGCGCGTCATGCGCGTGTATATATCACGACGCTAACATTTTAAATCTCAGCCCGACCGTCCCTTGCTCGTTGATGCGCCAGCCCGCGCCGCAGCTGAGCCAGTAGCTTTAAATTCCCCGTCTAATAATCATGAAAACAACTTGATCTAGCCTGTCCCTGATAGTACTAGCTGCCCCCCCCCCCCCCCCCCCCGCCAGCGACTCCCTGAGCCGAGGTTCGTACCCCACAGGGCTCAGTGCGCAGTCGTTTTAGGTTTAAGTAGGTTTACGCCCTGGCTGGAGGCTTTTAGATTCCTAAAAACCTTCACAGGAAAGTCCGGTTGAGCAGTCACGGCCTCTCAAGCTCAACTGCGAGATGCCATTATCAAAAAAAAAAAAAAAAAAAAAATTAAATCTCAGTTTCACTTCATTAACTCGCGCGTGAACCCGAACTTATGTACCTGTTTTGTTGAAAATTAAATTAAAATTATGTTATCTCCTAAGATGTTGATTGAAATTAGGTGATGTCAAGTACAATTTTGTTTACAATTAAATACCTGTGATTAATAAAATATTTATTGGGATAAGGATTAATACTGTGTTGACAAAACTCCTTCGCAAATAATGCATTAATTTCGAACAAATTTGATTACCATTAAAAAAAAAGATATGGTGACTCAATCTTAAAAGATAGACATAATTATGCTGTCGGGGACTTTTTTTTAGAACCTAAAAAGAGGAACAATTCCATGACATGATTTTTGCGTAACTTAAACCGTTTACACAGTGCACGCAACGGAAGCTCTCGAAAAGGAACAAATTTTCCCGTTTTTGCAACATTATCCATTGATGCTTCGCTCTTATTGGTCGCAGCGTGATGTTTTATAAAGGTAAAGCCTTTCACGATAAACTACTGAACTATGCAACACAAAAATAATTTTGCAATTCAAACCAGTAGTTCTTGAGATTAGCGCGTTCAAGCAAACAAACAAACTCTTCAGTTAAAATATTAAATGTAGTTTAGATAAATAATTTAAGCATAAAGAAAATTTTATTTGTTATTCTATGATAGGTCTATGATTAGAGTATTCTAACATTAAACTTTAAGTGAAACAAAAATCAATGATTTAAAAATCTTCAAAATATGTGTTCGGCGTGTTGATTATTCTGTGAAATGAAAATATGAGATTTTTTTATGTGAAACGAAATTCTATAAAACTATTAGCTATAAAACAACGTAAAACCAGAAATAATACTAAAAATGAAAATCATAGTAACACCTAAGCCATGCAAGTGATACACTCATAAAACTAACTGGGAGATGGATAACTGGGGGATCTTCAGACAGCTACTGGTAGAAAGCTTGGACATTAAAAAATATCTAAAGACGGACAACGGCTTAACAGAAGCAGTTGAATAATTCAATAGCTGTGTTCAACAATCTGCTTGGATGGCTACTCCGGTTGCCACAGAATTGCTTCAAATAATGTCAGCGCTTCATCGCCGTCATTGTTGGAGTCAGACATATTGGTTTACACCAATGTATAACACACACACATAGTAATAGAAAATAGCAGTAAAATGTTTAAGAGAGTACAAATAAAATACCTTAGTCTTACCCGTGGTGTTTATTCCACGAGCGACGCACAAATAATAATAACAACTCATTAGCATTACAATAGGTTTTAAACAAAATTACCGCCAAAGTTTACCCGCCAAACATTACGCGATAACTTTTCCGCCAAGTAGAATTTTAATAAATCAATAAAATGTGTTAAGATTGATCCTTAATATTATAAACTCAAAGGCAGTAAACATTTTAAATAATTCCAGCGGATGTGTCAAAAGAAATACATAGAATCTTAAAATTAAGTCATCCCGAAACGCACAATATTATTAATAAACCAAAAGGAAGTTTGAGAATTAAAAAAAAAACAACCGGAAACTACAATATTTTTAACAAGCCAAAAGAAAGTGAGTATCTACATAAATAGAAATATAATATAAATTAAACCGAAAACCATACATCAAAATAAAACCTTAACTGGACTTAACTGGAAACAAAAGTATTAAAATAATAAATAACATGACACTCAAATTAGGTACAAAACAACCAAACAAGCTTAAATTAAAATCAAAATTATGAAGTGGCGCCCATAAATACAAGACTATCCTAATACTGTTTGGGAACTACCAGTTCAAAAACGAACAGTTCAAATCGCAAAAACAGGTTATTCTCCTGATAAAACACATCTGAACTATCTATAATCCAAATTAAAAACACTGCTACCAGATAATGAAAATTAAAGTATCTAAAATATAATACCTTAAAAAACCTAGGACAGTCACTAAAAATCTCAAACGTCCAGCTATTCTTATAGATGGTTGGTATTCTGAGTTTTACAAAAAGATAACTCAGAATGGACTTCTAGTAATGTGGGCAAAGCTAACACATTCGCAGAGCTTATTAAACAGGTCTTCATACCAAATTCAGACAGGGGTTTTTTTTTTGGGTGGGAAATCATCAAGTAACTTCTCCCGCTCTGGGTGAAACAGGAGGGCGTGTCAGACTTTTATTGACTAAAACCCGCCCGTGTTCCCTCAGTTGCCTGTGTGCCAGGAGCGGCGGTATCTCTTTCGAACAACGGCAGGCATCGGCCCTTGCGGGCCCCATCAGGAGTTTATTTCTTAATACACTATTAATCAGAATCTAAATCATTATGAATGTTATTGCTAATCCATTGTTTCGTATGTTCGAAATTACTACTGATAGTGTATTAAGCAATCACTCCTCTGATGAGGCGCAATCATATAGACCTATTAGTCTGCTGCCAGTACCCTCGAAAATCCTGGAGTTACTTATCTTGTAGATTGTCTCCGTTTATCTCCTGAAATAAGCTGTTACCTGATCATCAGTTTGACTTTCGCCGAAAACACAGTACCATAGAATATGTGCACAGATTAGTGGAACAAGTTGACAAACTTCTTGAGTTAACTTGCACAAGTCCGAGGCCATGTGGTTTCATGGTCCTCGGAATGCGCCACCGACGGGTTCCCAATTAACGGTGGGAGGGGTTCACATCGGCGCCGAGTCGACGATGAAGTACCTGGGACTCGTCCTCGATAGCCGGTGGAACTTCACGGAGCATTTCCGCCATTTAGCTCCCAGACTGGAGCGGGCCGGGGCTGCGTTGAAGCGGCTCTTACCCAATCTAGGGGGGCCAAACGCCTCCTGCCGGAGACTCTACGCGGGGATCGTGCGGTTCATGGCCCTATACGGGGCGCCGGTGTGGGCGCCTACATTGAGGCGCCAACCAGCTCGCAGGTTGAGGGCGTCCCATAGGGTCATGGCGATCAGGATGATCCGGGGATATCGCACGATCTCCGGCGAGGCGGCGGGCCTCCTTGCCGGATTACCGCCATGGGATCTGGAGGCAAAGGTCCTCACGCAAATGTGGGAGTGGCGCGAGGAGGCCAAACGCCGGGGCGTAACTCCGCTGCCGCGGGAAATCGCAGCACAGCGGACTGAGCTCCGGCAGGATCTCATGGCGACATGGAGTGTGCGATTGTCGCAACCCAGTGCTGGGCACGCCACGATTGCGGCGATAAGTCTGGATAAGTCCCCTCTTTGAGGAGTGGCTTGAGAGGCGGCATGGCGTCCTCACCTTCCGCCGGACGCAGGTCCTCACCGGACACGGTTGTTTCGGGAGGTTCCTGTTTCGGATGGGGGGGAGGAAACGCCCGGGTGTTTCCACTGCAAAGATCGCCCTAAGGACACGGTGGAGCACACGGTGGCGGTCTGCCCGGCTTGGGCGGGGCACCGCCGTGTCCTTGTGGAGGCGATTGGCGGCAGCGATCTCTCGCGTCCGGCCCTGGTCCAGGCCATGGTACGGAGCGAGAGGGCATGGGGAGCCGTCGCCTCCTTCAGCGAAGCAGTAATGCTCGCGAAGGGGGAAGCAGCGCACGTGATGGAGAGGCAGCATATGCGCCCTCGCGACCTTAGCCGCCGCAGGATACGGAGACGCCCTGAGCGTCGGGAATCCCAGTCCGATTTCCGGCCACCGTAGGCATGGGCTTGCGGACGGCGAGTAATGGGTAGCTCGCTGTCCGGTAAGGACCAAGCCCAAGTCGACGGCGCGTTGTGTTCCACGCGCGCCTCAAAGAGATGTCAGCACAAAAAATGATGGGGCCCGCAAGGGCCGATGCCTGTCAGGGGTGCGGGTTTGTTTGAAAGAGATACCACAGCCCCTGGCATACGGGCTACTGAAGGAACACGGGTGGGTTTTAGTCAGTAGAAGTCTGACACGCCCTCCTGCTCCACCCAGAGCGGGAGAAGTTATTTGAAGTTTTCCCACCCAAAAAAAAAAAGCCATTCGATCGTGTGTGGCATGACGGATTACTTTTCAAAATAAAACGAAACCTGCCTATAAACTTGTGCAACCTTATTAAGTCATATCTAACTGACAGATACTTTTTGTGAAAAGCAAGGAGAAAAGGTAACTTCCTTACATATTAACCAAGCTGTAGTTCTGCAAGGCAGTGTAATGGGTCAAACGCTGTACCTGCTCTTAAATGATAAATGATTTTATTTCTGTAAGTAGGTTTGTACAAACACTTTTACACGTCAATCATATTTTTAAAACTAGGTGAGGTCGGCGTTTCCTAACTGACTACTCTGAGAAGAAAGGCCGAAACAAACTCAGAGGTCACAGTCTCTTTTAAAGTCCAGACATAATCTTGGTCAGATCATGTGAAGACCATGTGGATTGGTGTCTGAAATGGTCTTTTGATGAAAGAAACCACACAGATTGAGTGGACCTGTCCAATCAGTGCACGCATGTATCAGTAATCATACGGCTCAACTCAGAACTTGAGGAGCTCAACGATTTGACGAACAATACCAAAGAAAGGACATTAGGGTAGGCCACATAAAGTACTCAAACTGCCAGATTAACTTTAAAAATGAACTGAGAAAGAAATGAAACACAAAAACAAAAATACCACATAGTCCTCACATTCACAATAATTAAAGCAAAATAATATTATACTTCTCAAAGTAAATATTCATGTCAAAGTGTATATAATAATAATCAAATGTCAAAGTGTATATAACAATAATCGAATGTCAAAGAGCAAAATAAAAATATTAAAAAAGAAAAAAAAAAAACTGTATACAAAATTGGAGCAGGTCAATCCCAAGCTTTTTTGTCCTCAATATAATCTTTAACAGTATTAAAGGCTTTCAGGCACAACTTACGTTTAATGAATGATTTAAATTTATTGAGACTTAGATCTTGAACATGGCTTGGAAGTTTATTATAAAAGCGTATACATTGACATCTGAATGACCCACCTATTTTCTTGAGCCTTGTTGATGGTACAACAAATTTGTGTTTGTTCCTAGTATATATACTATGGATATCACTGTATTTTTTAAACAATTTAATATTTTTATGGCCATATAAAAGATTTTCATAAATATACTGTGAAGGCACAGTCATTACATTAATCTCCTTAAATTTATCTCTGAGAGAGTGTCTCGGACTTAATTTATAAATTGATCGAACAGCTCTTTTCTGCAAGACAAAAATAGTCTGAACGTCGGCGGCATTTCCCCACAATAGAATACCATACGACATTACACTATGAAAATAGCTAAAGTACACTAAGCGGGCTGTCTCTATATCAGTTAAATTACGAATTTTTCTAACAGCGTATGCTGCAGAGCTTAGCTTTTTCGATAATTTGGCTATATGTGGGCCCCACTGAAGCTTGGCATCCAAAGTTAAGCCCAAGAATACAGTGCTATTTTCAGGCTTCAATTCTTCGCCCTTTATCAACACATTAGTTTTCACCTGCTTAACGTGAGGTAGCGTAAACTTAATGCATTTGGTCTTTTTTTCATTAAGAAGTAAATTATTAACATTGAACCAGTGAACTACTTTTGAGATTGCGCTATTTACATCGTCATTAACAAGTTGCTGACGTTCAAGTTTAAACAAAAGTGAAGTGTCATCCGCAAACAACACTATATCATGATTATCCTTTATGAGAAACAAGAAAGGACCAAGAATCGAGCCCTGTGGGACTCCCATTGATACTACGGATCCGGGAGATCTTTTTCCGTTTACATCAACACACTGAATCCTATTACACAAGTATGAAATGAGAAGACCCAGAGCGGTATTCCGGATCCCGTAGTGGCGGAGTTTCCTGATTAAAGTTTCATGAAGCACGCAATCGAATGCTTTAGATAAATCACAAAAGATGCCCAAGGCATCGTATTTATTTTCCCATGCATTGTAAATATGCCCTAAGAGTTCAACACCGGCATCGGTAGTTGAACGACCCCTTGTAAAACCGAACTGTTTGCTATGTAATAAATTATGTTTATTAAAAAAAATTAAATTTAAAATTTAAAAACCCCCGACCCAAACAAAAACTCTAAAAAGTAAAAAATAATATTTACGGGCCTTTTAATTTGAACGTAATATTTTGATCAGGGCATTGTCAAGTCGGGGGACGGTCAATGAAAACGCCAAACAGAGGCCTAGCCGTCCCCCGACTTGACAATGCCCTGATCAAAATATTACGTTCAAATTAAAAGGCCCATATATATTATTTTTTACTTTTTAGAGTTTTTGTTTGGGTCGGGGGTTTTTAAATTTTAAATTTAATTTTTATTTCTTGCTTTTTAAACTTAATGTCTCCCATAAATCACCATTTATCTATAATCTATTCATTGAGCCCAAACACGATACTTCTGCTGTTTGTTGGTGAATAACTTGGGTTTCCTGGAAATTCCAGGTGTTGCTCCAGCATCAGTTCAAGGTTAATTTATTCGTCTAATATCATTGAAGTAATAGAATCCCAAATTTTGAGTTGATCAGAGGCTAAAATCCCTTTTTCATCCAGAAAAGAGCTGATAATCTTCAAACGGCTGAACCGATTTTGATGAAACATATCTAAGAACACTCCCGACTAATGCACCTTTCAAACAAAAAAAACTAAATCAAAATCGGTTCATCCGTTCGGGCGCTACGTTGCCTCAGACAGACACACACACACACACACACACACACACACACACACACACACACAGACACGTCAAACTTATAACACCCCGTCGTTTTTGCGTCAGGGGTTAAAAATCTTTGCAATTGTTCTAAAATTAATTTCTCAAAAATTTTACTAAAGGTAGGTAGTACTGAAATAGGTCTATAATTAGTGGGGTCTGATGTACTACCTGATTTAAACAAAGGTATTATTTTACTATTCTTCATTAGGTCAGGAAACTCCCCACAGTCTATACAATTATTAAATATAAGAGCTAAAGTAGGTGCTACAATGTCAATAATAGACTTAGCAACTTCTACAGAATTACCCCACAGATCTGCAGTCTTTTTTACATTTAAAGTGTGAAAGGTTTTAATTATATCTCTACAGCTAATATGTTCAAAATGGAATTCTGAATCACAAACATTAACATTTTCCTTAAGTAAAGACTCAGCAACAGAAGGTGATGAGTTTAGTGATTTTGTAGTAGAAACGGGAATATCTGCGAAGAAATTTTCGAAAGCCGCGGCGACTTGCGAGTCTGATGTGATTATGTTGTCATTGATAGACAGGCTGTAGTCAGTATTTCGGTTGCTAGACTTTCCCGTTTCACTATTAATAATATTCCAAGTCGTTTTAATTACATTACTACTGTTTTTAATCTTAGAACTCAAATAACGCGACTTGGCCATCCAACAAACTTTTTTAAATAATTTGGAATAATTTCTAACATATAAATTAAATTCAGCAGTGTTTACAGAAGTCCTTTCATTGTACAGCTCATAAAGTCGTGTTCTACTTTTATGAATACCAATGGTAGCCCAATCACTGAAAGATACGTTACTATTAATCGAGATAGTCTTGGGAATAAAAGTGGATTTAAATTGTTTACAATACATCTTAAAAAACAGCTGATCTCCGACCGACCGAAGGCGTATTCACTGGAACATTTGCCAATGAGACAGCAAATGTTGCAGTGAAGTTTCTACAGTCTCTTAGTAGTCAGAAGGTGAACACAAAACCTTCAAAATAGTCTCAATCATGTATTCAAATGGCTCAAAAACTGGCGAATCAAAGTCAAAGAAACCGAGTACGTCCGTTCGGTGACTTTCACTATCAGTAAAGAAACATGTCCTCCTGCCACTCTAAACGGAATACTTCTTCTGCTAGAGCATTGCGCCAAGCATCTAGAACTATATCTGAATAAACGCCTAATTTGGAAGAAGCACATATTAAAAAACAGTCGGCTATGGGATAACAGCTGCGCATAATGTACTGGCTACTTAATACAAAATCTCAACTCTCACTTCTTAACAAATTGATGCTTTGTAAATGCATAATAAAGCCTATATAAACATACATATGTTTCAAATAAAAGATTGCATCATGATTTCTGCATCCAAACTGTTACAGAATAAATCTTAGAAAAGAGAAAACGGTACAAAGAGTGAATCACAAACAATTAAAACGTGCTAGCAGTAAACCTGATGAATACCCAAACAGTCGCTAGAAGACTAAAAAGAAAGACTCTTTAAGACTTAAGAAGCTTCAAGAATATATAGAGCAGTCACTAGACATCTTCCGTACAAGACCGTAAAAATACCCAACATATTGCTGAAAATAGAACGATAGATAGCAATGAAAATCATTAACAAAAAAGAAACCTTGACTAATTTAATTAGTTGGGTAGAGGTTATTTATATAGTTGTTGCGGATAACATGTATTTCAAATAAATTCCACTTATACCAATTAATTTTGCAGGAAAGCAAACTGCAAGAGCACAATAGCATAATGAGAAAGAAGTGACATCACACGTAATGGATGACAAATGTCTATGTAGAACAGGCCATAGGCACTCATCTTGTTGAATGATGAACGATGCATACGCAGGACGTTTTTGCATAACTTCTTTTGATCACCTGTAAGCATCTCATAATGTGAGTAAAAAAATTGTGTAGTAGAACAGAATAGCAAAGTGTAGTACTGGATAGTTTTATCGACCCTGTTCTCATTATCATCTATAGAAAAAATAATATGTACCTGTACAGTCTGATGTCAGAATGTATACGCAAGTATTTTGTGCATACTTGACAGCTTCATAGAATGCTTCGAGGCCCAGACTGAGTGAGATTTTTACCACCCAGGTTTTTAATATCCAGATAACAAGAAACGTAGAAATTAAAGGATGGTCCCGCTAGAAGATATAAAAACAGATAATTATGTTGCACATGACATACACATCTCATGGGAACAGTAAAGCAATGAAGAATATTATTTTATATTATCAGGTTGATAGCACTTGCACAAACAAGGAAACCGTAGCACATATGGGCAACAGCATATGGGTACTTAGCAGTGGATGGAACAGGGCTGGCAATGTCGATGATTATGATTATCTTGTTGAATAAAACTCAGTAATTATTGCACCGATATCTGTAATAACACAAAAATTAGAACCATAAAACTTCCATCACAAAGACATACTTTTTTTTTTTTTTTTTTTTTTGGGTGGGAAATCATCAAATGACTTCTCCTGCTGAGTAGAGCAGGAGGGCGTGTCAGACTTTTACTGACTAAAACCCACCCGTGTTCCCTCAGTAGCCCGTATGCCAGGGGCTGTGGTGTCTCTTTCGAACAAACCCGCACCCCTGGCAGGCATCGGCCCTTGCGGACCCCATCGGTGGTTGCTGACATCTTTGACGGCGCGCGTGTGGAACACAACGCGCCGTCCCGTCTACCACTTTTCGGCCGCAGAGGATAGGGAGAGCGGCTAACGCTATACCGACACTCCTCTTCCCCTGCGGCCCCACCGCGTCCGCCATCAAACGGTGGCGGCCCCGTCCAGGCCACGGAAGGGAAGAGCGCTGCTCAGAAGCACCGGCACTCCTCCTCTACCGCAGCCCGTAATCCTCAACCGCGATGCCTCCCATTCGACATCGCGGCCCACCTCAGTTGCGGTGCACCTCACCGCAACCTACTTTTTGGCCGCTACGTCGTCGGCTTTGAGGCAAAAGCCCTGACGAGCGGCCCCACCTTTGGGTTCCTCGCAACGACAATGCGGGAACCCACTCGGGGGGGACAAAGACATACTTGAGCGAAGAGTTATAAATAAAATAAAATAAAATAAAAAGGTTTATTTCAGAAACTTGTACAACTTTTACATTTAATCTTACACTGGGATCTCCTTTTAAGTAAAAGATATACCTGTGCTAGGAGATCCCGCTCTCCTATAACAAAATTATAAAAAGTAAAAGTGGTGTACAAAAACAAAAAAATACTAGTAAAATTTAAACTAAACAAGACAAGATTTGAATTATACCTAAAACTAAATAAATGAGCAAGGAACCTAAACTTAGAGATACATTCTAAAATAGTGTGAAAGAGTGAGTGTGAAAATGTGTGTGTGGGTGTGTGTGTTGGTGTGTGTGAGTGTGTGAGTCCGTATGTGTATCTTTTCAACTCATATTGACGATGCTTGCAGTAATAATTCAATGTCGTCATAAGTCTTGAGTTTTAGCCATTGAACTATTGCCTTTTTACAGTCTTTATTAGTCATAGGATAGATGTTAATTATTTTATTAAGATTATTGTAAAGGACAGCGGACTTTGTATTGAATTGCCTTTTGGCGTATGCAGTTTTAACGAATTTCACTGGTGCTACTCTGTATTTTCGTCTTTTTTCCTGATGGTGAGGGTCATAGGGCAGGGCTTTATGTAATTTTAATACAGCATGTAGTATATATAGCTTCCTGACTGTGAGAATACCGCTAAGGGAGTATAGCTCATTGGTTGGGAATCTGTACGGTTTAGTAAACATGACCTTGATAAGAGATCTCTGTGCTCTCTCTAGCTCAATAAACTTCGTTTTTGTCGCACCGCCCCACACGGGTATGCAGTAGGTAAGAATTGATTGAGCCAGAGAAACATAGATTTCAGTTAACATTTTTTTAGTTGTCACATGTCTTAGGTTCTTAAATATCCAGATAAGTTTTCTCATGCGGGCCATGACCATATCTGTATGTGTATGCCAAGATAACCGCTGATCAACGATTATACCAAGGTATTTGATATGAGTCACTTTTTCAATATTTTCACAGGAACAGTTTGTGCTAGATACATTATGACAAGTGTGGATTTTGAGAGAT
The DNA here is from genome assembly GCA_949987655.1 of Polymixis flavicincta. Taxonomy (NCBI): domain Eukaryota; kingdom Metazoa; phylum Arthropoda; class Insecta; order Lepidoptera; family Noctuidae; genus Polymixis; species Polymixis flavicincta. The sequence goes on along the minus strand of OX465188.1, from coordinate 20,669,883 downwards.
ACGTTAGGTCCAGGTTGAGTGTTGTTGTAGATGGTAAATGTAACATATTTTGTTTTAGAGATGTTTAATGTAAGAAGATGTGAGTTCAGCCAGTCAGCAATTTTGGAAAGACCTTCTTCAGCAGATTTGTATACGGATTCCCATGTATCGCCAGAAAAAGCAATAGCCGTGTCATCTGCATATGAGAAAACGCGGCCGTTTTGTAGCATCATTTTGCAGAGATGATTTATGTATATTATGAATAGAGTCGGGCCCAATACGCTACCCTGAGGGACGCCGTAGGTCACACAAGATTCTTTGCTAATATAATCTCCTACCTTAACCTTTTGCCTACGGTCCCGCAGATAATCCATTAGTAATGCCAACGGGTTACCTCTTATGCCTATACCCTCCAGACTACGCACAAGAATGGGGACAGAAACGGTATCGAAAGCTTTTTTCAGATCAAGAAATACTGTTAGACATTTTTTTCTTGAATCTACTAGGGTAACAATATGAGTGGTTAGTGCTGTAACTGCGTCTTCTGTTGACAATTTTTGTCTGAAACCGTATTGTGCTTGTGAAATAATATTATATTTATTAGTATAGCTGGTTAGTCTTATATTAATTAGCTTTTCAATAACTTTAGATATTGCAGGCAAGACTGAGATAGGTCTGTAGTTGTTAACGTCATCCCTGTCTCCACCCTTGTGCACAGGAGTAATTATGGCTTGCTTCAGAGCTGGTGGAAATTTTCCTTGGCTAAAACACAAGTTAGCAAGATGCGAGATTATGGGTACGACTAATTCATGGGCAGTTTTTAAAAATTTTGTTGTAATATTATCCCACCCTGGGGCGCTTTCAGATTTAAGACCCATTAGCACGTTATAGACTTCCTCAGGATCCGTTTCGAGAAGCACGAAGGAGGAAGCCTGTGAATTTAATATATGATCAGAAACGTGTTGAAATTGTGATCGGTTTGCGAAGGTAATATCTTCAGCCAAGGTTTTTCCAATGTTAGAAAAGTAATCGTTTATGTGGTCTACTGAAATTTGAGGGGATGTCTTTATTTCCAGTAGTTCTGAGTTAGGTTTTTTTTTAGGTTTGCGATGAGTTATGTTATTAATTGTGTTCCATATCTGTTTCGTGTTCTTGTTAGCCTTTAGTAGTTGTTCCTTATCATATTTTCTTTTAAGCTTTTTAACTAAACTATTGCAATAGTTGCGATATCTTCGGTAGGTAATTTGTAATATATTGTTTTGTGGATCAGATCGTAGCTTTCTTTGCATATTATTTCTGTTTTGAATACAGCGCAAAATTCCTAAGGTTATCCACGGTTTAATAATACGATTATTTCTCAGAACTAAAGTAGTAATAGTATTTTGCTGCAGGCAATTTTGAAGTTTATCTATCAATTGTACAGATAAAAAGACTGGATCATCGAATAAAATAAGTTCAGAAATATTATTTCGTTTTAAGGCTGTTATTGCTTTATCAAAGTCCACCTTAATTTTAGTTTTCGAGCATTTGTAGGAATTTACTAAATTTGATAATTTAAGGATAATCATGAAGTGATCCGTGATAGTGGTATTCAATACAGCAACTGAAGCAGCGTTTTTAATATTGTCTAGTTTTATAATAAAATGGTCCAAACAATTTTCGCCTCTGGTAGGTAAGGAATGACCCGGTAACAAGCCATGCATTGCAAGCATATTTAGGTAGTTTAATCTGTTTGAGCGCTCATTCGTTTGTTCAGTAGGTTTATTTATTATGTTAATGTTTATATCGCCTGTTATAATAATATTCTTATATGATTTAAGTGAATCTAGGTGATTATTTAGCGAGTCTATGAAACTGTCAGCATTATTATTTGAGGGGGATCGATAAATAGCAAGGACAACAAGATTAGGCATTATTATTTGTAGGCATGATGCGTGAGTTAATATTATTTCCTTAACAGTAACCTTGCGATCACACTTAACATATACTGCCACGCCATCACACTGGTTTATATGGTTACTCGTAGTAAAAGAATAATAGTTTTTGATTTCAGGGGTGGGTTTATTTACGTCTAGCCTACATTCATTTAAGATCAAAAGGTCAACACTAAACTTAAATTGTGTTAAAGTGATTAGTAAATCATCTAAATTACTATATAAACTTCTAATATTTTGCGATATTATTGTAAGATCCGATTTATGTACATGGAATTGTTTTAAAAAATCACACACGTGAAATTCCTTAGATTGCGCTACATCTATGTTGTCTATTTCTTGCATTATTGTGTGTGTGCTATCCATAATTAAGGTGAATAGCCAGTCTAAGATTTAATTCCATATGGTTTACGTAAACGTATTTTGCTCGATCCTCAATAACAAGTTTTATGAAAATTATGATAGAGAAGAGTACATCATTATAACTGCTGATGAATTTTTTTACGTTGTATGCAATATTTATTCTATAAGCATTGTTTAGAGAATCCGATATGAGTGTGAATGAGTTTTTGACGCCCATGTATTTGGGAGTTTCTAGAGTTCGCAAGTAGTCATGCATCAGATAATTTAATTTAAAGACTTTTGTTTTGTAATTGCATATATGGAGTTTACGGTGTAGAGGTAAGTGAGTGTGTATTTTAAGTAAACTGACAAGTATGCATTTTATTTGCGTGAAAGTGTATGTAAGGTTATGTGTGATAGGGTAATTGTTCTGTAAAGAGTATTGGACGTGTACATATGTGTTTAATTTGAGTGTATGTAAATTGAGAGAAATACAAGTATTCAAAAAAAGGTTGAATAAGCTAAATAAAATAATCATAAAAAACATGCAGTATAGACAATTTAATAGTAGTCACGCTTCTTGCATTAGGCTTTGTATTTGCGACTCATTTCTAATTATGTATGTAGGTGATTCGTCGTGTTTCTTAACATAAACTTTACCATAAGCGGTCCAGCAGTACTTATATCCTTTTGACTTAGCGAGGTCGCGTGCAAGGAAGTGTAGTCTTGAGCCTTTTGCAGTGAGCTGCTCGGATACGAAGATGGGTGTGTCTTCGCTACTTTTGAAACCTAGATGCTTAGCGCAGAGCTTTGCTTTATGCTTGGTGTTGAAAGACTTACACATCTTAAGAACTTCAGTCTTTAGTATTGTAGAGGACAGTTCCACTATTATAGGGGTGTTGGTCATACCCTGCTTCTTCCCCTTAATTCTGTAAATATCACGTATATCCGACTTCGCGACTACAATGTTTACGGTCTCTGTTAAACATTTTACCATCTCAATAAGGTCTTCCTTATTTTCCTTCATTTGCTTGGGAACGTTTTTAATCTCAATGTTAGATTTTCTACTACCACGCTGAAGATCCTCGACTTTTTCTTCCAGAATGGTTATATATTCTTTGTCCTTCTTAGCCTGTATCTCCATCTGTTCTATTTTCCTCTGGAACTCTTCATTTTGCTGAGCCATGGCGGCTACTGAGTTTTCTATATTGGAATTAGTGAGTTTTATTTCCATGAGCGTAGGTGTTATTTTTTTGAGCTCCATTTCTTGAGTTAATAACATAGACTTAATCATTTTAATCATATCTTCTCTAAACCCGTCTAGGTCAGACTCCTCTCTTCTTCTTTTGGATCTTTGGGAAACATGACTCAGTGGTGAGTCATATCTCTCTTCTTGGGTAGCTAGGTTCGATTCAGAGACTGACTTGTCCATAATTGTACTAGGGTAGTATAAGCAATTAGGATGATACTTTTATAGTCAACTCCGTATTGGGTTAGCACTGTTGGGTGTAAAGCGTTAGTTATAAAAACACTCACCAGGTTTTCCTGTCAGCCAGAAAGCATACGAAGTACCAGGGCAGCAGTGATTGAGAAGAGGTACAGATTGTCTAATGTCCAGTACCAGAGGCGTGGTCACAGTGATAGTCTTCAAATTGCAGCCAAAGAGGGCGTGTCCAGGGCGTAGCCGAGGGCAGGTACGATGCGAGTACGTAGGCGGGGATTAATATCCTTGGCCAATACGCATAGGCCAGGTACCAGGGTATTATGACAAGCTTCGTTTGCCGCGATACACTGAGTTTATTTGAATACCTCTTCTTAATTTATGCACTCCTATTCTTACGATGGAATTAAATTTACTTTAATTATTTATAACCCTTTATTTGAATGGTCTATGGCACTGAGTACACGTCAACACCTTGCGGCGGTCCGGAGGGAGAGGAGAGTTACATGCAGGGAAAATAATAGATCATCATCATCATTAACAGCCCTGCGGGGTAGTTGCAAAACACACTATTATTTAAAAACTTTTAATTGTATAGTATTATAATCTCCTAATTTGTAATCCTTCATCATTCCTCTTGTCACTGAACTGATAATGTAAGTATCTTTCTTTGAAGTTCCTAGGATATTGACCAATTGAGGTTACCTCCAATATTGTAAAGAAGTATTTTCTTCAAAGCATGTTATTGGCTTCTGTCCCTAAAACCACGAATTTATAATAAATTTAACTTCTAACTGTGTAGGAAAAATAGTGTTTCCATTTTCAGCTCAGCTTAATGATGTGATGATTCCTAAACTTAAACACCTGATTCAGTTATAAAAAGTAAACACTATATATACTATACGTGCCCATAATTTTCGACGGTTTGGGAAGGTTGCCTCTTTTTGTGAGGAGGTGATGCATGAAACGGAGGAGTTGGCAAGGGAGAGAAAGCGTATCTCTCATAACACTCGCATCAGAAGAGACTACGGGCGGTAAAATTGGGGCTGCATCAAGCAGTCAGGCTCAACGATATGGCACGCACTATGTGTGCCTTAATGGAAGTACGTGTGGTCGTGGGATCGGCCGCACTTTATGATGGGGTCCGCTAGTTATGGCGGGCTGATACCAGTCGGAGTTGCAGCGCATCTGCCGGGGAGAAACCTGTACATTTACAGGTATCTCCTGGGCCCCCGACTCATGGTACTAGAAGGAAAAGTAAAGTTTTATTCAGTAGGAGACTCAGTCACATAACCCTTCGTTCTTTCCAGACGGACCCATCCATAAGAAACTGTCCACGAAAAGTAAAGCCATAATGTAAATCAAAGATTGCAACACAAATATAAATATTTTCCCAATAAACTTAAACTTACCTTTCCATATTTAAAATTAAATTTGCAAAACTGGATCACAATTTCAATATTAATCAAACCCTGACAAAAGACTTCTGTCGTTAGATATAAGACCTGAAAAGAATAATTACACAACTACATCAATTGCCTAGCCTTTGCCAACCATGTTGGGGTCAGCTTCCAGTCTGACCAGAAGTCGCTGAACACCAGTATTTTACATGGAACGCCTACCTGAACCTGTCCTACCTGATCTCCATAACCCAGTTTCTGGGTAATACGATGCAACTTGGTAAGATTGGTTGTCAGACTTTCGGGCTTGTGACAACCCGTAATGACTACCTGCGATTGACTGGCGGGACCAACGGCTTAAAGTGTTTTCCGATGCACGGTGGGGTCTTGGTATGTAAAGTTGGTCAACCAACTACGGACCAACAGCGGCAATAATAATAGAAAATGGTTGATAAGACTGAAGTAAATTCTTACCAGGGTGCAAAGAAGCAGGTATACCAATGATTAAATTCTGATTTAAAAAAAATCACAAACAAATTCTTTGTTACTTACTGGTGGTTGATAAATGCTCGTGATTATCTCGTAGCACTTTAATATTTGGTCATAGGCCTGAAACATTCTCGCAATTTGCAGTTTGTTGCAACCGTTCTTCTTTGCCAGTAGTAATTGAATATTCCAGAGTATAACTTTATCAGTCAATATCTTAATTAGCCTGATTGCATAAATTAAATTGGAATCAAAACAAACCAAAATAAATAAGTAAAGTACGACATTCAACGGTGGGTTGAGGAACCTCAGATAGATGTAGATACATATGAAGACAAAAAATCCAAAGATTGCAGCGATGCTCATCCAACTTCTAGTGATGAACTGCTTGAGACTTGGCTTATCATTAAGAAATCTGTGCACTTCTTGAAAGTACAAAACAAAAATGACGTTTTTTTTAGTCTGAGTGAAGTTAATTATCAAGTTCATGATGAATCCTATACATCGAAAAATGAAGTCGTAGATAGATGCGAACACCAGGACATTAATTGTACTGTATCGCATGATATTGTCATCAAACAATAGTTCAACGATACGATGAATAAACGTAGTCAGGAATATTGCTGTTCCAACTATAACTACGAATTTATTCAGACGGTTATTAGGAAATATAAAATTGTTCCTAATTTGATATTTCGGATTTAGCACTAGGATTTGCATCAAATTCAGAGGAAGAAAAATTTGCTGTACTTCTTCATCGATTTTGTTATTTAATATTGTTTTATCACTTATTCCAATTTCGTTATCAATATACTGGTTCTGAGTCTCCATAATGCCTGAATCACATTGCAGCACAATGTAGGTAAAGTAAAGAATAATACAATTATTTAAAGTAAATGCCAACAGGGCTGGACGGAAAATGTTTGTTTAAACGTACATTATGAAATCACCCCGTGCGTCATTACTTTAAAATCTATAACCAAATAATATTATTTGGTACAAGGACGACTCACACACAAAGTGCTAGAAATACCGAAAGACCAAGATTATGTCTGGACTTTAAAAGAGACTGTGACCTCTGAGTTTGTTTCGGCCTTTCTTCTCAGAGTAGTCAGATAGGAAACGCCGACCTCATCTAGTTTAAAAAATATGATTGACGTGTAAAAGTGTTTGTACAAACCTACTTACAGAAATAAAATCATTTATCATTTACTGTTTGTGCCGTTTAGCTTGCTTATTCATGAACAATAGGACGCTATCAGAATAGTTGAAATCGGGTCAATTGCCATGTTTTTCCCTTTTAACATCTCACAGGTCAACCTAGGGAGATATCTCGCAGGCGCCTTAAGGTGACACTTGTCCACATTTTTTCCACACAAACTTCGGGAGGGTTTTACTCCACTGTTTGACTATGTACATCAAAAATAAAACATGGTATGGTTTTGTATCGTTATTATTATTGTCTGTACGGAAACAGAATACTAAAATTAAAAGCCATTAAAAAGTTATGAGCCAACAAAGATTCGTTTTTCTTGCTAATTTAACCTAACTTTGAGCGTGTTTAAGTAATAAAAGGAGTGTAAAATCTCGAAAACCAAGACGGTACCGACAAAGTTCAATTAACAATAAATTCAATAAACTTTATTCGGCATTGATTTATGCAGTGGTTTTTTCATAAAACCCGATCTTCTGAAGGTCTTTTCTTAATGTTTTCGCGATTATTTTTTTTCAAAAATGCTCCTGCATCTCACTCAATAACATTGTGCATATAGACTAGCGTCTAACTGCTCACCACTGATACTATCTCTGTCGGATACGAAGCCTGGTGAGACAACGTGATTTTTAGCCAGGCCCACCAGTGAGTTCGAGCCCGCGCAAAGTGTCCCCTTAATAATAAGGCGTCCAGGCAATGCATCAAATTTATAAACTCGACTTCACTCTAAGGGCATCCTCCCTATGAAGTACGGATTTCGGCTTAGGGGGTCGCTTGGGGGAGCTCAGCCAAGCTGGATCCGATAAAAAAAAATTACGTAATGACATTTTTATGCCTCATAATCAGCCTATAATTTTCCCACAGCTGGGACACAGACCTCGTCTCTTCGAGAGTAAGTGGGCTGTTATCTACCACGCGGGCCCAGTGCGGGATGGTAGATTTCACATGTCTTCGAATTTTTTGTTCTAGGACATGCCGTTTTCCTCATGATGTTTTCGTTCACCGTTTTGAATGCAGTGGTGCTGAAATAATTTACTCAAAGCAAAGTGCCTGCCTGGGGTTTAACCCACGATCTATACCTCGTAAGTCGAGGGCCATAGCAGTTGGCCACCACTGCTCAACTTATATACCTACTGTTTCACATTCAAGCGGGCTACACTGCAATGCAAACATTCTCCTATATCATACATAAATCTATATTAATAAAAAGAAAAGTCCCGACAGACTGACTGTTTGACTCATCAAGGCCCAGCCCAAACCCTTGGACCTAGAAACCTGTGGGTCATTCGAAAATGGCGCCAGTGACAAAAAAGTTCAAAGGAATTCGAGTAAAGGGACGAAAAAAGTGATGAATATAAGTGTTTATGTATGGAAAGGAAGAAGAAAACCAATGAAACGATGAGTGGATTTTGTGAGGAATTATATAAAAGAGAAGGGAAAGAATAATAGCCTGACTATTACTAGGGGACCATGGGGTAAGATGAACTGTCCCCAAGTAACATAGGGCAACGGCGGGAATATCATAATTAAATAGGATAGTACAAATTGAACTATGTATAATTATGTAGTTGGTTATAATAACTACCATAATTAACTTACATACTTTACATGAAAGCTGAATTCTTTGAAAAGGTCCGTTTTGGTGGGCTTAGATGATCTTATAATATTCATACTCTTTTCATCATCATCATCATTATTTCAGCCGAAAGACGTCCACTGCTGGACATAGGCCTCCCCCAAGCTCCGCCACTTCGACCGGTTCTGTGCTTCCCGCATCCAGCGGATTCCTGCGGCCCTCACAAGGTAATCTGTCCACCTTGTGGGAGGCCTTCCAACTTTCCGTCTTCCGGTCGCCACTCCATAACCTTGCGACCCCATTGACCATCTGTTCTTCGAGCAATGTGCCCTGCCCACTGCCACCTAAGTTTTCTTCGGGCTATGTCGGTTACTTTGATTCTCCTGCGGATCTCTTCATTCCTGATTCGAACATGCAGGGAAACTCCAAGCATAGCACTCTCCATCGCCCTATGGGTGACTTTAAGCCTTTTTATAAGCCCCATTGTGAGCGACCACGTTTCAGTTCCATATATCATCACTGGCAACACGCACTGGTCAAAGACTTTCGTCTTGAGACACTGCGGTATTTGGGACGAGAAGATATCGCGAAGCTTCCCGAACGCTGCCCAGCCGAGTCAGATTTGACGATTGACCTCTTTCTCGAAGTTGGACCTACCTTACTGGACAGTTTGTCCTAGATAAACATACTCGTCCACAACTTCGAGTGCAGCGCCTCCGACCGTTACGAGAGTGAGTGTTACATGGGCATTGGACATGACCTTTGTCTTGTCCATGTTCATTTTAAGACCCACTCTTTCGGAAGCTCTACTGAGGTCATCGAGCATTGTATTGAGGTCCAACATGGTCTCAGCCACAACAACTATACCATCGGCAAACTGAAGGTGAGTGATGTACTCGCCATTGATGTTGATGCTAGCCCCTTTCCAGTCCAGAACCTTGAAGACATCCACCAGTGCAGCGGTGAAGAGTTTCGGAGAGAAAACGTCTCCCTGTCTAACACTGCAGAAGCTGCAGAAGGATAGGTTTCGAGGTCTGGTCCTGAAGTCGGACTGACATAGTGGCGTTTTCATGCAGACACTTCAACACCTCGATATACCGATAGTCAATCTGGCACCGTTGGGGGGACTGCAGGACAGCCCATGTCTCGATCGAATCAAAGGCTTTTTCATAGTCCACAAACGCTAAACAGAGAGGCAAATTATACTCTTCGGTCTTCTGTATAGACTGCCGCAGCATTTGTATGTGGTCTACGGTGCTAAAGCTTTTACGGAATCCGGCTTGTTCGGGAGGCTGGAAGTCGTCAAACCTGCACGCTAGACGATTCGTGATGACTCTGGAGAAGAGCTTGTAGACATGGCTCAGAAGTGCTCTTACTCTTTTAGTGTAAGGGAAATGGGATGGAAAATTAACAGAATAAAAAACATGTGGGTACAATCCAACAATTTTTTTTCATTTCAGATAAATAGTTTTACAATAAATTATTAAATTTAATAATGTTAAAATTTAGAACAGGCAGAATAAACAAAAAAGTTTAACAACTGTTAATGTAATATTTTTATGCGACAGGCATGAAACCTAGGTACTTAATTCAAAATTATTGTTGAGTGCAAGTCATTCACTTAAATAATTACATAATGTAATTAAAATTAATTTACGCAATTTATTAAATATTATTCACGTGTTCAACTCCCATGGTCTTCAAAAATAAATGCATGAATGTGCATTTAATTTTCATTAATTAGCCGAAGCATACCCGGTATTTGATGCAATTTTGAGGGAAAGTCTATGGAACATCAACGGTACTCACTGATCACGATGGTGAGAGATCGAAACTACAGTAAATATGATTTTTTTATAAAAACGCAAACTGTAGCAGTACGATGGTATAGTTACCATGTAAAACCATCATTTTTAACGGAAAAGAAGCATCAACGTAGAACATTCTACAAGCATTCATTTTATCGAATGTGGCTTCATGTAAGCGCATTATATTCTTGCACAATTTCTTCTCAGCATCTGTAATGTTTCCAATATTATTATGATTAAAAATTATAAATATGAAATCCATCCATCCATCCATTCTCAAATCATTTACTGACAGATAAAGATTGGTAGACACAATTATCTTCGACTGCTCAACTTCACCCATAAGTCCATAGAGATTGGCACAAGAGACAGGTTCTTGTGCCAATCTCTACGCTCTCGTGATCACATAATCAGAAATCGTTTTCAAAGCATTTTGTTTTGCTACGAAGACTTTCAACAGAATTGAATCATTTTGGTTGCTTCTATTAGTGCTATTGATTTTTTTAATTTTTCATTAGATTCATTCCTAAGAGAATGTCACCTACTCTAGGCCCTCAGGTTCAACCCACGATGGCAAAATGTTATCCATAGATCTCGGTGTCGGACTAGCGAAAATCCTACTTCCAGTTATTGCTCATCAGTTTGTTTGAGCGTTACTCCACCTTTCGTCACCACAACATCAAATATGTGTCCTACCAAAGAATATTTGAATTCCATCACTTGTTTTTCAATGTTAAACACCACGATTCGTAGGAGTCGCACTAATCATAAGTTTAAAAAACCAGACAAGTGCGACATGAACTCACGTGGAGCGGGTTGCGTACGATGAATAGGTTACCCACCAAAAACATTTCATGTAAAGTCAGTAGCCGAGACTTACGTAACGCATTCACTGTGAAAATTTTATTAAGTCGAATGCAGAGCCAAGCCCCTTACTCTGAAAGGCTTAACCGTTTCACAGTCATCGCACAGACACTTCTATAGGCTTATGGTAAGAAATTAAGTCGCTGTTCTTCAATGTTGTCATGTCATGTTCAATTAAACGGCCAAGCCATGCATTTGGACCAAGGTTTAGGGTTACTTCTCCCGCTCTGGATGTAGCAGGAGGGCGTGTCAGACTTTTACTGACTAAAACCTACCCGTGTTCCTTCAGTAGCCCGTATGCCAGGGGCTGTGGTATCCCTTTCAAACAAACCCGCATCCCTGGCAGGCATCGGCCCTTGCGGGCCCCATCATTTTTTGTGCTGACATCTCTTTGAGGCGCGCGTGGAACACAACGCGCCGTCGACTTGGGCTTGGTCCTTACCGGACAGCGAGCTACCCATTACTCGCCGTCCGCAAGCTCATGCCTACGGTGGCCGGAAATCGGCCTGGGATTCCCGACGCCCAGGGCGTCTCCGTATCCTGCGGCGGCTGGGGTCGCGAGGGCGCATATGCTGCCTCTCCCTCACGTGCGCCGCCTCCCTCTTCGCGAGCATCACTGCTTCGCTGAAGGAGGCGACGGCTCCCCATGCCCTCTCACTCCGTACCATGGCCTGGACCAGGGCCGGACGCGAAAGATCGCCGCCGCCGATCGCCTCCACGAGGACACGGCAGTGCTCCACCCAAGCTGGGCAGACCGCCACCGTGAGCTCCACCGTGTCCTCAGGGCGATCTTCGCAGTGGAAACACACAGGCGTTTCCTCCCGCCCTATCCGAAACAGGAACCTCCCGAAACAACCGTGTCCGGTGAGGACCTGCGTCAAGCGGAAGGTGAGGACGCCATGCCACCTCTCAAACCACTCCTCAAAGAGGGGACTTACCACCGCAATCGTGGCATGCCCAGCACTGGGTTGCGACAATCGCTCTCTCCATGTCACCATGAGATCCCGCCGGAGCTCTGTCCGCTGTGCCGTGATTTCCCGCGGCAGCGGAGTTACGCCCCGGCGTTTGGCCTCCTCGCGCCACTCCCACATTTGCGCGAGGACCTTTGCCTCCAGATCCCATGGCGGTAATCCGGCAAGGAGGCCCGCCGCCTCGCCGGAGACCGTGCGATATCCTCGGATCATCCGTATGACCATGACCCTATGCGTCGCCCTCAACCTGCGAGCTGGTTGGCGCCTCAATGTAGGCACCCACACCGGCGCCCCGTATAGGGCCATGGACCGCACGATCCCCGCGTAGAGCCTCCGGCAGGAGGCATTTAGCCCCCCTAGATTGGGCAAGAGCCGCTTCAACGCAGCCCCGGCCCGCTCCAGTCTGGGAGCCAAACGGCGGAAATGCTCCGCGAAGTTCCACCGGCTGTCGAGGATGAGTCCCAAGTACTTCAACGTCGACTGACGCCGACGTGAACCCCTCCCACCGTTATCTGGGAACCCGTCGGTGGCGCAATCCGAGGACCATGAAACCACATGGCCTCGGACTTGTGTAAGGCCACCTCGAGTCCCAGTTGCCGGATCCTATCGACGATTGTCGCAACCCCGTGTGTCGCTAAGTCGGCCGCCGCCTTGTACGACCTCACTTGCGCCAGGACTAGCGTGTCGTCAGCGTAACAGCGTTGAGTCATGAGCTTGGTTCTATATTCGATCAGAAAACATTTTCTCAAAGAGTGAAAGCGTTTTTGGTGGGACTTTATTTCTCTTGGTAAGGTGCTCAGTGTCTATTTATTTTAAGCGTTACTAAAATTTATATGTGTACCAAATTTCAACCTAATCACTCCAGAAGATTCGGAGCAAATTGTTATGACAGACGGACAGACAGACACACGATTGATCCTATGAGGGTTTTTTTATTTATTAAGATATACGCAATACTAAACACATAAAAAATAATTTAATTACCTGTATAATTTGATTTCAAAATGAGTGCGCATGAGTTTTGAACATTATTCATCGCTATGTAGAACTTCTCACAGTACGAGCTCAAAATAATCTCAAGAATGAAACTCTTAATGACCCAGATATAGAAAAATATGATGGATAACCAAGCTGCATGCTGAAATAAAGATAAAATACCTGATGAGAAACCACTAAAGCAGCAAAAAGAAAACATTAAACATTGGGGACAGAGGCAGTGTTGGTAACTATAGACTGTTTTCGATACTACCTACTATCTCAAAAATGTTAGAGAAAATATTGAACAACGGTCTGCTGTCTTATTTCCAAGCAAATAACCTTTTATCCGGAAACAAATACGGCTTCAGAGCTGGAATCGATACAGAAGATGCGGTTACTGCGTTCTCTGAAAAGGTGACAAAACTCATGGATAGCAAACGGAGATGTCTTGGTATATTTCTAGATATATCGCAAGCGTTCGACACTGTCTTTGCGCCCATACTCTTATCAAAATGGAACGCATGGGGATACGTGGAATTGCACTGAATATTTTCTCAAGTTATCTTGAAAAACGAAACCAGCTTGTTAAAATGGGTGAGGTAATAAGTCACAAGGCTAAAATTGAATATGGCGTTCCACAAGGAACCATTCTAGGGCCAACTTAATTCCTCATCTATATAAACGATCTGTGTTCGCTGTCACTAACCAACTGCTCGGTGTTTACCTACGCTGATGATACAGCTCTACATAATCACGGTGAAGATTGGAGTGAAACAGAAAAGTATGCTCAGATAGCACTAGACGCAGTTATGGATTGGCTTACCTAAAACTGTTGACCTTAAATGCAGAGAAAACTAAATTAGTCTCGCTCTCTTAAAGAAATCAATCTCAGCCAAGCACATCACTCACTATTCAAGCCCACATCAGTCATGGGCGCCAAATGCATTCTTCTTGATGTCCTCCCTTAGCAATCACATCAAACATAAAAAACCTAGGAGTGCTGATTGAAAAACAGGTCAATTGGTATAGCCACATTGTAAACCTGATAGCCCGAACACGTTAACTCATATCTATTTTCAGAAAACTACGCTGTTCAGCAGACACTAAAGTCATTTAAAGTTAAATACACTATTTTTCACTTTGCCAATCTCTTCTCATATATTGTTTGCCAGTATGGGGTGGCGCTTGCAAATCACACTTTCTAAAATTAGAAAGGGCCTAGATTGCTGTTCTCAAAGTCATGTTTTGCAAGCCCTTCAGATACTCAACAATGGAATTATATATGGATAGCAAAGTATTGTCAGTGAGAAGACTATATGTGTTACAGTGTGTACTAAGAAGACATTGACTGCCATTACAAATAAGTACCAAACGTCGTGCAGATATTATTTTCTCACCAGTAAGACATAAGACCACCTTCGCAAAACGTCAATTTACTCGTACCTACCTCAGTTATGGTTTATATAACCAAATTAATAAATCTCTCCAGGTCCACAAATTAAATAATCATCAATGTAAAAATACGGTGTATGTGTGGCTGATGGAACGGTCTCACGATGAAACCCAAAAAATTGCTTCTCACCCAATCCTAAACAACTTGAGACGTATGTATGCCTCATATCCTCACACACATACATTTATCTTCTGTTATATTTTCTTAATACTTTTGTAAATTAGTTAATAAGTAACCATAACTATAACTATATAAGAAGTCTATTATATAGACTTATTATGGTGTATCGTACTCAGTTTTATGTTTAGCATAAGTTTTGAAATCTCTGACTCCCAAGTCACAGGCAATAAACCTAGTTTGTGAGCCAGGAGATAAATTACTCTCACATCTCTGTACCGAAAAATTGTACAATTGATTTTGTCACCAAGTTATAGATAATAAAAAATAATAAATTAATCTGTTCTAAAAAAATAAAAAGTGGTGTCGGGTGGATGGTCCTCGACAGAAACGAAATTCTTTACGCTTTTTCTTTCTCCAACTCCGAATGTAATGTTGCTTACTCTTTCTTTAAAATACTTGAACTTTATTTCATCCTCACAGTCAACTTTAGCACCATCGAAAACCATGAAAACGACACCCATAAAAAAGAAAGTGAGCTTTTTCGGAACCGCCATCTTGCATTTTTATTTTTACCTCTCTATCGGCTTTAGCATCCTCGAAAATCATCTCACTCCCTCTATGTCTCATTCTATAATCTATAAATTACAATAAAATCATAGCGAAGTCAAAACTGTACATTGTTTTTTTTTTTTTTTTGTAATTTTTGCGACGTCTGGGAACGATTCTAACGGCGAAAATATTTGTTTTCTGGATTTTTGTTTGTTTGTCTGAATGTATGTTCGTGAATCTCTCGAAAACAACTAAATATATTGTGTTCATTTTTTGCACAGATATTCCCTATATATCTGCGCTGGCCGTTAGGAATAAATTCTTACGCTTTTGCCATGGGGGGTGAGCAGTATTGATATTTGTTCGTATTCTTTTGTGGTTTACTGCAAATTATTAAAAGACGGGCCAAAGGGTTAGAAAAATAAAGAGACTTACAGATTTTACCTTCTAAATTATTATCATCAATCATTTTTGTTATGCACTTAAGCAGTAGTGATGGACATCATAACATAAACATCACATCATAATTTGCATTCCCAATTTAAACAAAGTTTACAGTCAACAAGAAAATGGTAATCAAACACCAATCGATCTATTTCTTTCAAGGATCAAAAAACTATGGAACCACACATGATTGAGTAATACAAAAGTCGGAAATCGCAAAGAATCTTGACACACATTTCCGTACGGAAAGAGACTAGATGAGAGCGAACACAAATACTAGTGTATGACAACAGTCTAATTATTAAATTACTTCATTGAGCTAATACAGCAATACAAAGCAGATAGTTATTGGCATGATTAACATTCCACTATACCTTTCAAGACCTAAGTAGTCAATCATGACATAGTAAAAGAACGGACATTCAGTTAACTCTCGACAAAGTAAAATAACTAAGCCGTTGGACGATTCCTTTGCAAACCTGTAGTTTTCAGTTCGATTCCCAAGTATTGGTGTTTTTTTAGGAGTAGTGTTATGTTCCATATGAATATCGAGAAGTAAGTCAGAAGTTTTCCAAGAAACCAATTAGAATTTGAAGAGATTTTGCTTAATTTGATGCTTATGCTTCCAATTATTAATCTATCTAGCTTAGATAAGCAATTCTTTTTGATTTTGAAATCAAATAAGAGTGATTGAAGTAGGTTTATAAGGATTTTTTTGAAATACAAGAAGAGTCGTATGATTACGTAACTTGAAAATGTGATTTTTTGTTTATTTATACATTTTTATAATTTTAGATTCGAATAGTAGAGTTATTTATGAAACGGATATTCCAGTTGGAATCATGTTAATCGGACCGTTGGTTTCGAAGTTATTAAAAGATTTGTGTGAGGCTAAATGTAAACTACAGTTTTTGGAGTTTATTTTCTACGATTTTTATTTACGTGTAGATATGTTCAATGTTGGTATTAAATATGATTAAGGAAGGTTATTATTTAACTAGAACAGTGGCGGCCAACTGGTAACTGACGCGACTTACGAGATGTAGGTCGTAGGTTCGAACCCAGACAGGCGCTTTACTTTGTATAAATTATTTCATCACCACTGCTCTCAAAACGGTGAAGGAAAACATCGTGAGGAAACCGGCATGTCCTAGAAACAAAAATTCGAAGATATGTGACATTTACCAACCCGCATTGGGCGCGGTGGATTACGGCCCACTCCCTCTCACAGAGAGGAGGCCTGTGTCCCAGCAGTGGGAACGTTATAGGCTGATTATTTAACTAGAATTGTGTGAGGGGTAAAGTAGGCCCGTATGAAAAACGTGTCATTTATCGGCACTTGGTCGGCTCTGCTATAAAGGACCCCAAAAATTGTACTAAAAGACTAGTGTCAAGCAACATACTGTGTATAATTTAATTATAATACCCAATGGGGACTGGCACTGTATTCAGGTTACTCTATAACCTGGCTGGGAATAAAGCACCTCACCACCATTTCAGTTGTAGTTTCAGTACACTTAACTACCTTGTCGTGTAACTAAATTGTCTAGCCTGTAAACTGTACTACAATGCTGATAAGGTGAATAAACAATTTGAATTTGTATTTGTTGAAATAAATACTTACATTCGCAGATTCACCCATTAATGTAGCTATTTTAAAAACTTTAATTGATATTTGGAATTTGACTAAAGCATGGTAGAAAAACTCTATTGCGTGAAACACGATCTGAAAATAAAGATTTCCACATCAACATTTTTCGAATACTAAATTTCACTACCAGGTTTTTTGGCGCGTTGCCAATATCGGAAATGACACCGCCATCTTGTTTGCGGAGTTTTTTTTTTTTTTTTCACAAAAATGTACACACATGTTTACCTACAGGGCCTCTCTGGTAATATTATTAATTTGAGCACTATAAGATCCTTGTAGCAGTGTTATATTATTTTGTCTGAAAGAAAACGTAGGTAAATTCCTTTAACAATTAATTTACCTCTAACAGCAATCACGAAACAATGAGAATAAATGTCACTGGGATGCAAAATCAGAGGTAAAATAACTATCAAAGGATAATACTTACTATTTGCTGGTAAGAGGTCCTGTAGATGTCAAAACACTCCAAAATATTAACGTAAGCTTGAAACATTCTGTTGCAATGAGTTTCATTTTCGCTATGCTCAGATTTTTGTATATTTTCAGCTTGAATGTTCCATAAATTAACTTTTTGGCTTAACAGCTTAATTAATCTGATAGCGTTAATGATGTTTACATCAAAACACATAATAGCCAAGCCACAGAAGAAATAGAAACTGGCCAGCTTCAGTTTAATGTAAAAATAGGTCACAATATAGATGTTAAAACCTAAGGTTAAGAACATACTGATCCAGGTTCGAATGACAAAGCACTTAAAATTCTTCTTTTCGTTCAAAAATCTGTGAACTTCTTGAAATTTCAAGACAAACGACATATTCCTTGTCGTTGGCAACACATTGACGCAATAATTGATTGTGAAACCAAAACTATACAAGACAACATCAACGTTAGAATTGATGAAAGTTAAGTAAATGTATTTTCTTATAGTTTTGTCAAAATATAGCTCATAGACACGATTTAAGAAAAGAAAAATTGATATAATTGTGCCACACAGTGACACCACCTTTACTGAAAGACTGTTTGGATATATGGAGTTATCCTTAATCCGATACTTGGGACACAATAAAATGTTGTGCATAAGATTTAAAGGCAGAAGCATCGACTGCACATCTTTGTCAACCAAGTTGTCTAAAGGAACCGCGCAACTACAGTTTTTTCTTCCGTTCAAACGTTTTTTTAATATCAAGGACTTCATTTTGCTAAGGTTCTTATGACACAAATGAACAATTGAATTTATAAAAATACATTTAGTTGAACAAACAGTTCATTAGAATTGGGTGAAATTAAAAGTATAGGAAAAACCATTACTACTATTGGTCTGACACGGTAACCTTTAAAACAATTAAAATAACAAAGCTTTAATTATAACTAGCGTTGAAAAGAATTTTGTCATACAAACTAATATTACAAATGCGAAGGTAAGTTTGTTTGTTACCTTTTCACGCCTAAATCACTGAACCGATCATCTTGAGATTTTGCTA
Organism: Polymixis flavicincta; assembly: GCA_949987655.1. Taxonomy (NCBI): domain Eukaryota; kingdom Metazoa; phylum Arthropoda; class Insecta; order Lepidoptera; family Noctuidae; genus Polymixis; species Polymixis flavicincta. The sequence goes on along the minus strand of OX465188.1, from coordinate 20,651,193 downwards.
TCACGTTGTCAGATGTACAGAAACGAACATTGGGTACCTTTCATCCCGAAAAAAAATACAGTTTCTGAGGAAAACAACAATAACGTCACGATCCCTCCGTGCCTTGGAAAGCACGTTAAGTCGTTGGTCCCGGCTGTCATTTGTGGATCCCGTGGATGTGAAGCCCGAAAGTCTGACAACCAGTCTTACCAAGGGGTATCGTTTTACCCAGTAAATGGGATGTGGAGGTCAGATAGGCAGTTGCTCCATGTAAAATACTGGTATTCAGCTGCATCCGGTTAGTTTGGACGCTGACCCCAACATAGTTGGGAAAAGGGGGTGGGGCCATCTATTATAATAGATGGCGCCACGTGTTTTTTGAATCATGATTGAATTATATTATTGAACTAGCTACTGCTCGCAACTTCGTTCGCGTCAAATTTCTTGCTCTCTAGATCCACCCGTCGCTTCGAATCGCCTGCCGTGCGAGTACTTGGTTTTCGTGAAATTTTCTCCTCTTTGCTCGACTCCTAAGAGTCTTAGCGTGGTGACATATAGCCTATAGCCTTACTCGTTAAATGGGCTATCCAACACTAAAAGAATATTTTAATTCGAACCAGTAGTTCCTGAGATTAGCGATTACAAACAAACAAACTCTTCAGCTTTATAACATTAGTATACACGGTGAAATTTAAATGGTTGTTTTCCCGCAGCGAAATGGTTTTGTCTTGGTAATACAATTGTTTCATATACAAATAAAATATTTGAAACAAAAAATGGCAGATTGACCATTGTGAAAAACAAAACTCGGAAGCGACCACGAACCAATAGTTCCGATACCTACGCTCGGCACAAGCGGGCGCCGCCGCCGCGTGGCCGTTGACCCGCGTGCTTTTCAATCAGCTGATCGTATTCTTGATAATAAGCTGTACCCAACAAGTTATTCAAATTTTCCCTTCATACTTTTACGGGCTTAGGACCGTTATTAATACTTTTTTAGCTGCAATTTACTGAACAAGAAATTAACATAAAAATTAATAAAAACAAGTTTATCATAATTTTCAGAATTAGATACCTAAAAAAGTTTGAGGCATATTTCAAAATTTGAATCAACTTATTAACAATCATTGTAATTAATTTGACTACTTTTAAATGTTCACAATTTACAAAAGTACGAGTAGGTACTTACACTTCACGGTAACGGAGTAATTGTTCGAAGTGCAAGCAGTGCAACTGCAACCCACTACGTTGAATACACAATAAAGCACGTTATAATTGATTGCCTTTCAATTTTTATAAGGTGTCTCTGTCACTTCTTACGATATTGAAATGAGGTGGCCATTTATTATCACTAAACCGTTCTTGATGCGCTCACTCGCGAATAACATGTGGGTTATTTAACGCCTAAAAATGTTCGTACAAGTTACCTCCAGTGTTACTATTGATTCTCACGCTTTCGAGTTGATGTTTTTTTTTTTTATTATTTTAAAACAAAAAACATTTTTATTTTTTACTTTTACTCTATGGTTCGAAGGGACTCCTTATGGCAAGTTGTTCTGCCGCGGGAAAACAACCATTAAAATTTCAGCGTGTAGATTATACAAGCAGAGTACAACCCGAATTTACTGTCAAATTCTAAATTAACGCGAGCGAAGTCACGTGCTAAGGCTAATTGGTTATAAAGGATCTAAAGGAACCATTAAACATGTATTTTTAAGTAAAAGAGTTATTTTAAATATACTAAGATATAATTAATTCCCGCTGGATGTGGGTAGCACAAGGCTGGTCGAAGCGGAGGAGTCTGGGGGAGGCCTAAGTCCAGCAGTGGACGTCTTTCGGCTTAAGTGGGCGATAAACCAAAATTTCCTATCTTAAATTTGATTTGTCATGAAATTTAGAAGACTTAGGTATAAAATAAAAATATTACGAGTAACTACATGATATTTTCAAACTTTTTGTGGAACAGAAAAACGATACATTAAAATTTTCTCGATAAAAAATCATCACGAAGTTACCTCTCATTTTCCCGTAGTTTCAATTTGTACATAATATGCTAATGACTAATGGGATAAAAATTTGATGATTACTTGTAAAATCACAAGGCGAAAAAAATTGTGGAGGCGTTTTTTTGAAATTCGTTTTATTTTTTATTTTATTACGACTACAAGCTATTTGCACTTACGACGCTCTTACTTCGAGGAAAAAGTCATCTTCCGTCGCATGTTACAGGAACTTCAAGCATATTTTTGTTTCACAAATCAGTTGCCATCGCTCTATTGAGACAAGAGGACTGCGCTTGAATTTTCAGCTGCGCTGAGAAATAATTTATTTTCGTAAATAATATTTTCGTAATTTATCACATTGTAGAAAATACACTGTGAAATATAAAACATGAAAAATTGAATAAAACCACTTACGAAACGATTATTAAAAACGTTAAGAATGGAAAAACTGAATAATTGCCGAGGGTAAACTACAATATTATTTATCACAAATTGTGTTGTTGATGTTTATACTGAAGATGACATACATTATATTTGACAAATTTTTGACTGGTATACCTACGTGGTAGTAGTAAGTATTATAAAGCAACTAGCCCTTTTGCTCAGCATTTCGGTTAATTTCCTTGCGGCAATAATTTACAACATAGGCCACTAGCCAATTTGAGATCTTATTGTTGTTAAGTAGGGATCCAAATTTGTTTACTCGCGGACTCAACTATCCAAAGGTACGGAGTGTCAAGTTCGGTGAAGCACATTATTATAGACAGCTACGGAAGGGCGCGAGTTACGAGTCACATCTTTTAGCACTCTCTGCTTTGTCGGCAAAAAAGTTATTGGCAGGGAACGCCTCAGGCATTATTCGTTCGTTTTCGTACTGTTATTGTACACAAAATTTTATAAATTAAAACAGGAAACTATCAAACTTTTGACTTTCTTTAACCTCCATATAACTTGGCACCTTTTTGCATACCAATTCTTTTATTGGCTAAGCTGACAATTCTGTTTTAGCCTTGTACCAAATCATCATTGACAACTATTTATTTGCTTTGCATTATTTGCTATGTTTTTGTTGGGGAGGTTCATTCTTCAACGCTACAGAAATCTTACGGCGCGCGGCTAAAATTGGAACTAATGCCCCCATCTTTTTTTCCCAATACAATTTATGTGACAATTTCACAAATGTTTACCAACAACGCCCCCCAGACCATGTCAATTAGACGCCAAAAGATCCTTGTAGCAATAAAGCAAATAGTATGTACTTGCACTATAAAAAGGAAAGGTTTGCTTAGACACACATGTCAAATGACAAAAATGTGTGTAAAATCAACAATCAAATTTTTTTTTCAACTTGTGAAGTAATAAGGTCCTAAATAAAATAGGTTACGTACTTAAATTTCAACATTGACACGTCGTTTCTGATTTTATATTTCCAAAACATAGTAGTAAGCTAAGATTCTGAATTCGAGATTAGTGCGTAGTATATGCAAACGAAACAGATGATTATATCGAAGGAAGAATTTCTTTGAACTATTTTTTCTTTTAGAGTTGCCCCTTCACGAAATAATTATAACAATCCGTCGAATGTCGTTGTCTCTGTCGACTCAAATGAAATCAAATATTTGTTGGAACTAAAAACTGGTTTACAATTTTTTTAGCTACGATAGTTTAAAAAACTATGTTGCAGCCATTAGCGCCCACCTAAGAGAGGGAGGAACTGCACATGATTGAAAAAAATAGGATGATGTAAAAAAATCGTTAAGCACTAAATATATTTGTAGTGCAAACGGATCTCAAATAACTTATAGACGCAATAATGACCGACAAAAACAACATTGTACACAGCGGTCAATACTTTAATTGATCATCTGATTATTTTGCATATACATGCGACAGAAGGATAAATATCAGTTAAATATAAACCGGGGAACACGGCGTGTAGGGATTGTGTTTTGTTTTCGTCGAGTTTCATAAGAGGGGTAAGTAAGGGTAGCGGGGGTGAAATTTGTTTGAATTCTTGGTTTAAATGCTGGGCGAAATGTTTCTGCTGGCGGGAAGGGATTATGTTTTGTTTTCGTCGTATATGAAGAGAGGGGCAGGCAACGAGGCGCGGGTGAAATTTGATTTTTTCCTAGCATACTACGCAGCCTTAAATGATGATGGTGAAGTTATAATTACACCGCATTTGATAAAATTAAAAATATGAAGAAAATCAATAAAATATTGACAAAACCATGTAACCTACTTCTTCTTTCGTAATCCATTAGCCAAATAGATCTTTAAAAAAAAACTAGCATTTGTCAATATTTTCCTTTCTATTGTATGTCAGGAGGTGTCGGTCGAAATAAACAACAGCAGATAGCTTTCCTAAATGACAAGGAAGGTCGGACGATCTTATCATTCTTTAAAGTAATTTGTTAAAATAATATTTGATAGATAGATAGTGTGTCACGTGTAATCTTTTACTTTAATTGTGTTTTTCAGTAAGAAATAGTTTTTTGGAATTTGCAGGTGAGTGCAAGGCTGTACTCGTATGTAGATTGAAATATGATTTGCGACCGAACAAATATGACTATTTTTTTTTCAATCTTTGTTTATTTACCTTTTTTTTCTATGAAGAATATGTCACTCCGATTATCGAATACAATAATATAACAAAACTAGCCTACGCGCAACCTTATACCCTTAATAATAATATGATAAAGTGTTCTGGCCTCATATGACAATGGTGAGGCCAGGACGCTATTAAAGAAACCTACATTAAAATGTTTGACGAACGCTTGACGTCTTTGGACTCCAATACAACCACACTCAGTCAAGATGTGATGCACATCTTCTATGACTCCACAGACAGAACGATCGGGTAACTCAACTTTGCGAATCATAAATCCAAAACTATTGAGAGGAACGTGTCCGGATCGGAGTTTCAAAGCCATCACAACTTCATGCCTATTCATCCTACTCTCGCTGAACCAAAACTTACGTGGGACAGATGGTTGAATCGTCCTGTACCAAATGCCCATCGTTAAAGATCTTTTATCAAAATATTCTGACCAAAATTGAATACATCTGTTTTTTACTAGGGGTAAAACCTTAGCATAACAAATATCCCCCCCGAGTGGGTTCCCGCATTGTCGTTGCGGGGGGTTCAGTAACCGTGGATTCCGGCCACGGTGAAGCCAAGAGGAACCCAAAGGTGGGGCCGCTCGTCAGGGCTTTTGCCTCAAAGCCGACGACGTAGCGGCCAAAAAGTAGGTTGCGGTGAGGTGGGCCGCGATGTCGAATGGGAGGCATCGCGGCTGAGGGTTACGGGCTACGGTAGAGGAGGAGTGCCGGTGCTTCTGAGCAGCGCTCTTCCCTTCCGTGGCCTGGACGGGGCCGCCACCGTTTGATGGCGGACGCGGTGGGGCCGCAGGGGAAGAGGAGTGTCGGTATAGCGTCAGCCGCTCTCCCTATCCCCTGCGGCCGAAAAGTGGTAGACGGGACGGCGCGTTGTGTTCCACACGCGCGCCGTCAAAGATGACAGCAACCACCGGTGGGGTCCGCAAGGGCCGATGCCTGCCAGGGGTGCGGGTTTGTTCGAAAGAGATACCACAGCCCCTGGCATACGGGCTACTGAGGGAACACGGGTGGGTTTTAGTCAGTAAAAGTCTGACACGCCCTCCTGCTCTACTCAGCAGGAGAAGTCATTTGATGATTTCCCACCCAAAAAAAAAAAAAATCAGTAAATATATAAATCAATCAGTTACCACCACCAACATAAATGAAATATTTCCCGCCCTGACTGGCAGGCTCCAAATGAATATACTTTACATAGATGACCTTAAGTGTCACCCTCTAGAATTCTGCCAAAGAGCAAGTAAAGTTATCCAATCGCAGAGATACGCTGTTGAGTATCTTTATTGGTCGCCCCACCGGTGCAAACTTTAACAAGTTCATACGGGTCACCGGGACTTAAAACAGCGTCATCATTTCTCTCTCTGAATCTATATCTGGCTTGTCCTCCTATTATACAGCTATTTTTACCCGAGCTTCTTAATGCCTGTCGACCCGGCCGATCTTGCTGCCTCCTGCTGCTTCTTGTCGCATACGTTGCATCCCGCTACGTTCTCCGGATCATGTTCGGCGTGAGACGCTGTGACCTCTTCATCCGGCTCCGCAGCTGGCCTTCGGATCTTACCTGTCCGAGCCGATTTTGACCCTTTGATACCTTAGATATGCGTTTCGTTTCATCTCTAGCAGATACCATCAGGATGAAAATAATTATTTATGCTCACTAGTTCCTTTAGCAGTTCCTTTGAAAGAACTACTGAAAATTTATGAATCAGTAGTTCTTTTGCAAAATCTAAAAGAACTACTGAGACTAGATAGTCGATTTAGCAGTTCCTTTGAAGCAAATAAACATATAATATGTATAATGCTGCCCGCTGCTGCTGCTTTCCGAAAAATTATGCATTCTGCCATACCTACTGCCGATTAAGCCAAAGAAAACTCCATCTTATCTCAGGGCAATAAGACTCTATTTGAAATGCGTAATGTAATGGAAACAAGTTTTGCTTAGTAACAACTTTATAATACTTTCAACTCAATACTCTTATTGGGGTGTATGAGGTCTTGTGTTAATTATGTTACACGTTGTAAAAGCGATACAACTTATTTTAAAAAGAAATCCCTAAATCGAAAAATGGTTTTCGAGTACGGGATTCGTTTGATTGATGAGCCGAATTCTTCATGGTAATCAAGATTTATAATAAAACTAATTACAATCTATAATATTTATTTATTTATTTATAATATATTGGAGGATTTCTCTCGAGTCAAATGCATTACACATAAGCAGATCCAAGACAGTGTACATGGTATGCAGCTTCAACCCCGACGAACGCATATCATTAGCGTAGAAGTCAAATTGGATGACGTAGCCTAACTAGAGTAAATTCATTGAAATACTAATCCAATGAATAAGTACCGTACACTAAAAAAAGTTTTCTGCGATCCAAAAATGCTGATGAGTCTACAAAACAGCTATGAGGCCTGTTTTACTCCATGGTAGCAAAAAATGGGCTTCGAAGAAAACCCATAAGCAAAAAATTCAGATAACTGAAATGCGAATGTTACGTAGGGTGCATGGAGTCAATCTCAAAGACAAAGTGCGTAACGAACACATAAAGGTGAGTTTTAAAGTAACGACTATTACGGAGATAATTACGTTGACTCCAGGCTAAGGTGGTACGGACATATTGTGCGTAGACCCGATGACCATACCGTGAAAAAGTGCCTTTCCATGGCTAATAAAAAGAGAGGGAGAGGTAGACCTCAAACTACCTGGATGACAAACAGGACATGCAAAAGCTTGGCTTTACGGATGACGATGCTTACCAGCAAACCAAATGAAATAGCGCCGAATCATTTAAAAAATGACCCAGCCTAACGGGAAGAGGCGAGTGCAAAGAAGTAAATGTATGTCATATTAATCACTTCCAAGTTATTTCATTAAAATACACTATACTAATGAATACTAATTTGATTAAGTACGCTTTTCTAATTCCTTTCGTTATCATCCTTCATGTCAGTTGTCAATATATTCATTTGAGCTTTCAAATGAATAATTTAAACCTAACCCAATGTTAACTCTTTGTTCACATGCCAGACTGTTTACAACTCATCTATTGAGATTTAACAGAAACGACTTAATTTTTTCTAAAAATTTAACAACATGAATAACAAAAAAATATTGATAAATGAAGACATATTGAGCATTTTCTACCCTTTTTACACAGTCAGAACTATTTTATGTGCGCGCGAGTACAACATCAATAATAATTATGTTCAAAAGGTTTCTTTAAAAAATATCATCTGTTCTATATTTGCGAACTGTGTTATGGTTTACCTTTTAACCTCAACCATGATATACTCACATTTTAGTATGACCCAGTCCATGTTTGTCTACAAAATAATGTATTCCGAGATTTTTATTTTTTTCTTTGTAGTTTCTATACTGAATTTGTTCTACAGTACCACAAGTATTCGTTTATTATCAATCATTAATATGATTAATCGAAGCCTCCATTGCAGCAGAGATTTGAAGAAGTTCAGGCTCGTGGCTCGGGTGACAGTTTGTTCCCTGGTATTATGTAGCTTCGGTTTTTTTGTCTTCAAACTAGTTTTTGACTTTCACTGGTCGTGGACAAGAGCCGTATTCGTGTCAGTAATGATAATCCTTGATGCAGAAATAGTTCATATTGTGCTACTTATTTATATTATAACCTGCAAAACAAGTAAATGGAACGATGATATAGAAAGTACAAATATTCGGAATGATAATGAAGATGCTACGATTGATATAGATGCAAAGTTGGAAGATATGTATCATGTATTAAACTTACTTATTGAAGCTTGGAATTTGCTGACTAAAACTTCTAGTTTGAAAGTAAATACAAAAAATATACTAATAATATACTTGTGAGAGGACTTTTAAATGTAACAGTGCGAAAAAACTAAACAAAATTCCAAAAAGTCGTCAATATTTTTTATTACGAGTTTCATAATTATGATGATAACAACACTTATATAGGTAATATATTTTCAGGTGATGTTACATTTTGTCACAACTTTTACAGTGAGTTTGGTGTATGTGACTGTGATAACATTTTGGTTGAAGAGAAAATTTGTAAGTATGTACTGGTGACCCATGATAGGTTGATGGATATGACCACTGATCATTATTTTAGTTACAGTTTTTCGAACAAAATCCGTCATAAAGCTGTCTTTGGCGATTGCGTACTGGAATTGCGAAATTTGCCAATAATCGTTTTTTTAACATTCAGAGTGATCGCAAACTTTCTTGTGAAAGACAAGAAAGTTTGTCATCGTCTTTTTGCTTTATTTTACATCTTTGGCCATATCGTATACCGTCCTTAAAATTAAAATATTTTAATTGACATAAACCTAAATGGGCATTCATGAGTTTCCTATGGAGAAGACCCGGAAAAAAAATCCACGCCACAACTCTTTTAAAATTAATTAGCTTTTACAAAGTTTTCAAATTTAGATGACGGTCAAAATGGGCGGAAGTCCAACAGAATTGAAACATATATCAAATTATAGCTTATAGTCACTAATCTATTTCATACTATGGCAAAAAAAGTATCAAAGTCGCCGGAGGACAGTGTTAGATACAATTGAAAAAATAGCATTTTTCTGTATACTTACCGAAGATTGGACTACATCACATTTTTTTTTTCAAGTTCGTGTTTTATAACTTTTTTTTAACATTGTTACCTGCACGTGCGCCATGTTTATACATGGCGCACACGCAGGTAACAATGTTTGCTCGAATTCACCCCAACTACTCCGCGTGCAAGCCGCCTCGCGCGCGTTCAGGCGCTGTTTACTTGTTGTTTGGCCGTGTTTTAGTTTTTAGTGGTAGTGGATTTGTTCGAAAGAGTTATCATGGCCCTGCTACAGGCAACTGAACGAACACGGGTGGGTTTTAGTCAGTAAATGTCTAAGCCTGCCGCTCCACCCAAAGCCGGATGAGTCATTAAATGATTTCCCAACCAAAAAAAAAAAACAAGGTACACGGTCCCAATTAGTTGATTCTCATGGAGAAGAGCCGGCAAGAAATTCCAGGGATACTCTTTTAAAAATAATTGGCATTGGTTCCTGTGCACTTATAGTTTTTATATTATGATACCTTGGTTTAGACGACAAGAACCTTAAATTTTATGGAGTTCACTTGAGGACTTTATTTTGAATTGATTGTGTTTTTTTTAAATTTTAAACATGCTTTTCATTAAAAACCAGTCAATTTTTGAAAATTTAGTTATATCTCTGTTAATAATTACGTATCGTTATATTGTTTCATTAACAATAAAACGATATTTAATAATTATGTTACGTGTTTTATTTAATTTTTGAAACAGTAGTTAAAGTAAACCCGGTGGATTTCCGCCAGGTGCCACTCTACCTTTTTCGAACAACCCGCACTTTTTTGAAAGAGATACCGTGGCCTCTGGCACACAGGCAACTGAAGGAACACGGGTGGGTTTTAGTAATAGTCTGACACGCCCTCCTGCTCCACCCAGAGCGACAGATATATGATGATTTCTCATCCAAAATTAAAAAAAAAACACCGGTGGATATGGCTAGGGTTATTTAAATAATTACGATTCTGGCACTGGGTCCCAACAACTGGCACTAGTTGCAGTTCTGTTGGTCTTACGCCCAGGTTTCATACAATTTCCCCATTATTCATGACTCATCAGTTAATCGCTTTGGAGGACAGTGTAGGCCTGTCAACAAGTACTAAGTATTTAACAAAATAGAAAAATGGTCTACGTAAGGCTTGGCTAAAAAAAAGATAAACAGAATTTAGGATGTTCAAGTGCCTGCCCCCTCATTATTTTTTATTCAACGACTGTCGGCTGAAATGATGATGATGATTAAACATGGCGTATAGCAAATGACTTTACATTTCTGTAAGGAATTTTCTACAAAACATTAGACTATTTTTGTAGCATTTTAACTTTCAGAATGAATTCGAGCTGGCAGTTAGCCACATAATAGGAATAGCTGTAATATTACCGAAGATGATCTTGGTTGAAATAGCACTATCCTTGAGTTGCGAAGCATTTTATGCTGAAGTTGCGAGAGCCAAAAGTAATATTATATTGAAGTCATCACAAGACCGTGAGTATGAACTAAACAGGAAGATTATTATTTTATTTATTAGACTAAAAAGAGTGTACATGTTCCACAATTTGTCTTAGCTACTTAAAGTTATACTTAAGAGTAAATCAGTTACAATTGTGTCTAGTTGTTAGCATCTGCTGCCGAACTAGGTTTATAGCCTGTGTTTCAGCACTCAGCGCCTCTAGCCCTCGGACTGGGTATGTAAGTATTAGCTTATGAACAAACGGAAACATTTTCATATTAAAATATGGACTTAACTAATTTAAAAGAATAAAAGGATTGCTGTCCTCTGGGTGTGTAGGTGAAGGATGTGAGTGTATGTGTGTGAGAGGGTGTGTATAAGATAGGATAGTTTTAGCTAGTAGATTCTAATGGTGTTCATAGGTTTACAAAGCTGCCAGACAGTTCAACACTACTTTAAGATGGTCAGTAGATTTTCAGTTTGATCGAATGTTAACTTCCAAAGAAATTAATGTAAAATTATGTATCTGTACAGCCTATAACTTCACGCTGTTGAGCTTGTCCAGACACTTCTATTCCTTGCTGTGTCGTTATGGCCCGGTGGTTTCATCCATCCATGGGATAATATCTAAGCAAGTACTAATGTGACTTGTAAATATCAAAATTGTACTTTCTGAGTTTATTTTGGTTTCGGTGAAGGAAACATTGTGAGGAAACCTTATTGATATTTGAAAAAGTGTATACGCTAAGATGTTTGGATGTTTGTTACTCAATCACGCAAAAACGGCCGAATGGATTTGGATGAAATTAGGCAAACAGATTTTTTATAACCTGGATTACCATAAAGAACACTTTCATTCCGGTAGTACGTTTCCGAGGGATAACTTCCGACCTCCACGCTGCGCGCCGCCGAAGCCGCTGGTAAATGCTTGTAGTAATATAGGTCTAAAAAAGACCAAACCCGTCTTACGCTAGCATGTTGATCAATGCTGGTACCTTAATTTTGTATGAAGCAAGGCTTTTTCCCTTAACTGGGACAATAGGCTGGTATGATTATTATTACATATGACATGAATAAAATAAAGACACAAGTATAATCAGCCTATAATGTTCCCACTGCTGGGACACAGGCCTCTTCTCTGTGAGAGGGAGTGGGCCGTAATCTACAACGTGAGCCCAGTGCGGGTTGGAAGATGTCACATGTCTCCGAATCTTTAGACCGGGTTTCCTCACGATATTTTCGTTCACCGTTTTGAGAGCAGTGGTGATGAAATATTTTATGCAAAGTAAAGCGCCTGACTGGGTTTGAACTTACAATCTAGAACTTGTAAGTCGCGGTCGTTATTACTGAGCCACCGTTGCTCTAAAGACAAAGCTTCAAAGATACATGGCTTTAGACAAACAATTCGTCGATTATAATTATTGATAGTACATATAACATCTAAACTGTTCTTTTTGGTTTTAGTATCATTGAAAAGAAGATGGATTGTTTTACAACGAGTATTAGATACAGATATTCAAGAGATGACTGCTTCTGGAGGATTCCCGGTAGATGCTGTCTTAATGGTCCAGTTCATCAAAACTATCACAGCTTATACTGTAGTGTTGCTACAATTTGCTTTCTTGTAATTAATGGTAAAGCACTACCAACTTTGTCTTATTATTTTGGTTCTGATTTATAATAAACAGTGTGTTTTTTTAAGCCCTGTTTTAATTTAGAACTTTCAGAAAAATATAGGTTATTTGAAAAACACTTACAACCTCTTAAACGAAAAATAATCAGCTGTTCCTTACACTTATGTTTATATAACTCATCAAAATGTAGGGAGCAGCTGCTTTTTGGGTGGTAAATCATCAAATAACTTCTCCCGCTCTGGGTGGAGCAGGAGGGCGTGTCAGACTTTTACTGACTAAAGTTCCCTGTTCCCTCAGTAGCCTGTATGCCAGGGGCGGCGGTATCTCTTTCAAACGAACCCCGGCAGGCATCAGCCCTTGCGGCCCCGTCATTTTGTGCTGACATCTCTTTGTGGCGCACGTGGAACACAACGCGTCATGACCTGGGCTTGGTCCTTACCGGAAAGCGTGCTACCCATTACTCGCCGTCCGCAAGCCCATGCCTACGGTGGCCGGAAATCAGCCTGGGATTCCCGACGCTCAGGGCGTCTCTTGCGGCGGTTAGGGCCGCGAGGGTGCATATACTGCCTCTCTCTTACGTGCGCCGCCTCCCTCTTCGCGAGCATTACTGCTTCGCTGAAGGAGGTGACGGCTACCCATGCACTCTCGCTCCGTACCATGGCCTGGACCAGAGCCAGGCGAGAGCGATCGACGCCACCGATCGCCTCCACGAGGACACGGCGGTGCTCCACCCGGGTGTTTCCACTGCGATCTTCGCAGTGGAAACACCCGGGCGTTTCCTCCCGCCTTATCCGAAACAGGAACCTCCCGAAACAACCGTGTCCGGTGAGGACCTGCGTCAGGCGGAAGGTGAGGACGCCATGCTGCCTCTGAAGCCACTCCTCAAAGAGGGGACTTACCGCCGCAATCGTGGCGTGCCCAAAAGTGGATGGGTTAAGTGAGAGATGATATTAGTGAAAAGGGAATAAATGTTAACGTGACAGCACTAACCGCGGAGAATGGAGGAAGAAAACAATTTGTGTCAATCTCTAGTTGCAAACAAGATTAATTTTCAAAAAGAGCTATATTAAAATTTCAAACATATTACAGAAAAGCAAATTGTAGTAAAACAATAGTGTAAGTAGCTACAACGTTGCAGAAGTTTAGCAGGGTCGCCGCGTCAACAGCAAAGAATCCGCAGGCGCTCATCTTCTCGAAATCTTTATGTAACACCCGGAAGATATTCTTCCAGACTTTTTTTGATGGCACTGAAATGACAAAAGAAATTAATTTTGCGCATATTATATAAACTACTAGCTGCTGTTCCCGACTCAATATTTTTTTTCAGACAAACTTCCACCCCCTGTTTCACCACTTTACGGAAGGAGTATCCTAAAATCCTTTCATATTTAACGTTTCCTACTCATAGTCTACCTTTACGCTAAATTTCATCTTCGTATGTCCAGTAGTTTTTGAGATTTCGTGATTAATCAGTGAGTGTTTTAGAGTTAGCTTTTAAAAGTGATTACTAAAAGTGTCTGACATGCCAACCTTAGTTACTGGCAAAGACGTAACTGCTTTTCAAATATGAAGCGTCACTACCTTCCCATTAAGCATATTTTTAAAGCAGTGGAATCATTTCGATTTTTAAAGTTTTAAGATGTTGGTCTTATTTCATACTTACAGTCCTGTGCTACTTTTATCACAACATTACATCGCGCTTTTCCAAGTTCTTCATAAAATGCTTCGCAAGCGAGACATAGCCCCAATTCCACAAAGAACACCTTGGTTAGCCACAGAATTACTCCAAATGTATGACTAATGATAACTTCATAATTCTCCTGAAATTGCAACTAATTTTATTTTATAATAATCGTTAAGGAATCTGCCCTTTTATTTACTTCTACGAGTAATTATGGTTCTTCTCTATACGTGCGGCCTACGAGGTGGATCGACGACCTAATGGCCGATAAAGTGCCATCAACAACACCAGTCGTTGTGACAGTATTTAGCAGGAGTTTATGTTCAGCAGTTGACGCCTTTTTGGCTGAGATGATGATAGAAAAAGATAAGGTACAGGATGAACATTGTTATAATGATCATATTTGGCAAAAATATTATAACAACAACAATAAATGCATTGTTAGGAGGTTCCTCTCTCTGGAGCCCTGACCGCTTGGACCCTGTTCCCGATACCGGTAAGCTATAATTTCTTTAATATTTTTATAATTTAATTGTATATTCTATTATTTAAATATACAATTTATGTGTGATCAATTAAATAAAGGACAACAATAATAGAAAAAAATCCCAGTGCTGTTATTCACATACTTGTTGCATAATTCCGAAAGTGCGGTTTACGACATCCATCGATAGGAAGGATAGGCAATTACCACTGCATTGCAACAAATTGACTCAAAATTATTCGACAGGAACATTGTATTTCAGGATTTCATGTCTATTAGCCAAAGGACCAATTCTTATTCTGATTTGATTACTTGACTCTTATTATGATTGATTGTGTTAGCGCTATCTCAACTTTTAACATACAATAATACTCACAAAATGTACTTTAGACCATATTATCAGAACTCCTACATAAACCAATGTCTGCACAAATGTGGTTATAAAGTGGAACAAAATCTGAAAAAGAGTTTTGCAAGTAAATACCTATTTATGTTTTTAGCAGGTTTTTTTTTAAAGAATCATTATTGTTATTTGAATGTTTCTAATGAAACCTGTATCCCGAATGCCTGTGCCAATGATAACAACATTATAACATAACATTTGGACATTTTTGCGCTAAACGCAGATGAAGATGATGTTGATGATAGTGATGATTATTACTATTGCTTAAGATTATTTTGTGTATTTTATCTATGGGGCTTAGTTGCCTGATAATAAAATGATTATTATTATTAAAACAACAGTAATAATAATTACACTAAATCCAGAAGTTTTTAACGTAAGATTCCAAGCATCGAAAATTGATATCATTGTATTTTGCATTTCGTCCAGCACCATTTCTCTATTCACAGCTATCTCATCATTGGTGTTTCCAAAATTAAAATTCTTAATATTATAATTCCATCGAATAGTTTTGCAAGTAAGAATATAAGTGTATAGCATGATTTGGATTAGCTCTAAATCCAAGAGTATTGATGTAGATACATAAATTCCTCTATACAGTGACCAAGTAGGGTCATAAGTTATTTTAAAAACTATCAGTATAAAAGAAAATAGTAGGAGTGTAACTGTTAAGGAACAAGACATTGTCTTGAAATTTTTGGTATCATTGCTACTATAAAGGTATTTGCTAATCTCGTAAAGAAGTTCAAGTAATCGCACGGTTATTGTGCTGTAGTATAAATTGATTGCACATACTCCAGCAAAGTTTAACAGATACTCCAAATATATAATGTTGTAAATACTCCCGTATGTTTTAACACTAAACTTGGTGTACACCATGATAAGGTGATAAAAACCAATCATAGCACAAATCATGATTACAGCATACACGAAATTTTTTCTCGTAACATTTCCCACAAAATTATTATTAATATTATATTTCCGCATACAACAGATAGTACTGATATAGTAGAATGGATAGAAAATTCTCAAAAACTCTTTGTTTATGTAAACTTTTCTCTGATGCATATTGTTGGAAAACATTTTTTTATTATTGAAGCGATTCTTGGTAAAAATGCGACCGTGAAAACCTATTTTATTAGAGTAAGTGGAGTACATATACCGCTGTTAATCAATCATCGCTAATGATACGCTGGTATTTTTCCTTAGCAATTATCTTGAAAGCTGGCTCAATTTATACAATGTCAGCAAATAAAATAAAGTATGCTTAAACATTTTCCATTAATTTGTTAATGGATGGTCGGACTTAATAAACGACGTTCGTAACACATTCTAAAAAAATATACAAAACAATGTATATCGTGTCGTTGTAAACAAACACTTATTACTTAATTTAATGAGACATGGTATGCTTCTGTATTAAACGAAGTAGACATCAACTAATTAAAAACTGCACGCCCCTTCACTGCTTGTTTGCATACACATTTCAAATGCTTTTATAACAACTTTAGTGGAGAGCGTGCCGTTTTAAATTAGTTCATATCTACCACGCATTGTCATTGAAATCGTATGTTTTATTCTATGCTAATTAAAAAGAGCCACTATTTTAATGGGCAATAATTCCGAATATAAAATAATAATAAATACTTACAGGCTTGTCACTGAGTAGTAAGTAAAGACGGACGGTTAAATCGATTAGGTTAAGCTACGCTTGCCGCTAATGGGTGACGATCTTTACATACCAGTACACCTCCATGCTTCGGAAGAGCATGGAGGTTCTGACAACCAGTCTTATTGTATTACCCAATCACTGGGTTGAGCAGTCGCTTCATATAAAATACTGGTATTCAGCTGTATTCGGTTAGACTAGAAGCCGACCCCAACATAGTTGAAAAAGGCTAGGTAGATGATGAGGATGAAACCTTCATAATATTTCACTTTTTATTGTTGGAACGAATATAATGATGCCATATTTATCGTATAAAAGTAAATCCAGTACAAGGAGGTTGAAGAGTTCAAACCAAAATTCAAATCATTGTTCACAATTTTTTTATTAAATAAATCAATGCTACAAAAATCACCACAACTCTCTAAGCATCCACCTTCCCAGCCTCTATAGCTACTGACTTTTCTCTTTCAGATTTTTTTTCTTTTTTAGTCTTCAAGTCTTCATAAATCTCTTCCAAGATCCTTTGTTTTGTCTCTGGTACACAGATAAACACATAGACGGTTGTGCAAAGACAGACAGCTCCGTAGAAGTAGAATGCTACATGAGCTCCTACTGCATTAACTAGAGGCCTGAAGAACAACGTTTGTAGGAAGGCAGCAGTGGAGGCTGCTGACATTGTGGTCGCCATTACTGATCCGCGATACTGAAAAGAAGGTACGAGCTGATGAGCTGTCTTTACTCAAGTCGATGTAATCTAGTTACTCAGTCATAAGCTGAGTAAAGGAGAAGAGATCAATTTATTATATACCTAAGTACATTAATATTTAACGTCCTAGGATGCACAATCTCGAACAAAAGTTACACTCAAAACTGTCCCCAATTATACGTCAGTAGTTATAGTTATCAAATTGGTGGTCAAATTCAACCTTTAAACGCATGTCTTTAAAATGGTTTTTCCAAAGCAATGTCCAAAAAAAACTGATTGAAAGATAACTGACGATATTTTTATTTTACACCTGCGCATTATTGTGCCCTATTTATGCGGACGTTTTTGAGACGCTGATTGTGTATCTTGGGTTTTTTGTATTTATTGTATTGATTTCAGTATAGTAACGGGTTTTTCAACAAGAACTTTGTTTTCCAATTGGGGCAACACCAACAGCATGACAGTTTTGAAATTTAGCTTTTTGACGAATTCGTAGTAGATGCTTTGGCAATTGTTACAATGAATTAAATTTTACTCGAAAATCGCATTAAAATAATTAAAATCCACTATGAAAATGGTGGTTCTGTTAAAGTTAAAGTACGTCAACAAGCAAAATTGCCACATTTGGGCTTCTGAAAATCCAAGAGCAATTATTGAGAAGCCTTTGCATGCTCAACGTGTCACTTTATGGTGCGCTATGTGGTCTGGAGGTTTGATTGGGCCGTTTTTGGCCAAAAAATGATTAAAAACTTTGATGAAAGAATCGACATCTGTCAGCGTGCTCGTGGTGGACATTTGTAAGATATCATTTTTCATTCATAATTGCCAAACGTTTCTCTTCGTAATACAATAAAAATTTGAATCATCTTCATACATATTCTTTGTTTTATTTTGTTTGAGAAAACAAAGTTCTTGTTGAAAAACCCTGTACTTATTACCAAACGGGTGATAAAGATTAATTTAATAAGTTGCCTTTTACTAAGAATATTATTCAGTTGTCTCCAAATAATTAATCAACGAATGCTAAACAAAATACGCTGCATTTCGTCTGTCTTGAAGATGAATGATCACAAAATAAATAATAAATACTTGTGGAATTATGATTAGTATCTACCTTAAAAGAAAAGATCTCTCCAGTAACTATGACCGAGACAGGTTGCAAACCAAGCGCGTCACAGAAGATACACACGCAGAGAGCTACGACCGGCAACCAAGATGGGGTGAACACGTTGTAATCTCGAGCCACGTACCAGGAGGCCAGAGCACACATACTCAAACCAGACACGAAGGCTGTAGCTATGAAGAGAGGCTGTGAATAATTATTAAGAGAAATAATGGAGATCAAATGCATGTTTTAGTGTTACTATCAGAAGTCCCAAGCAAGATAAATTTTCTATTTCGAGACCTTTTGTTCACTCTTAGAAAGTGTGATTCGGAAATTACTTTATAAAACAAGTCTAACTGTCGGTTAGTCGGATTTTTTTTTAAAATCATTTAAAGTATTAAAGGAAACATAAATCTTGTTGTTAACTCTTCATAGTATGTAATTTGATCCAAAAGAAAGAAATGAAATCGAGCCCTAAATCAAAAAGAGACAAATATTTTGCAAGTGAGCAATAGCACATCATTTGCAGATAGAAATAAATGGCAAAATTGGTGATCAGACAGTGGCTGAAGTTATGCTTATGACCAATATATTTCTTGTCTTTTTTAGGGTTCCGTACCGCAAAAGGAAAACACGGACTCCTTATAGGACTAGTTCATTGCCCGTCTGTCAGACTGTCAGTCATTTTTTTTTTCTGAAACTTACATGCAGGTATCAAATTGAAAATAACATGACTTACAGAGGTCAGCGGTCTATTGGAGCTCCAAAAATTAAAGAATGTAAGTTAACGCATTAAAAATACACGGCCATTTTTGCACATATTCTGATAACTAAACTTACTTACTTCCCGTACCGTACTTCCCGTTGACCTAAAATCATAAAATTTGGCAAGACAGACTCTTTTGCTGTGAGTGCTGACACACAACTGCTGGTAAAGGAAAAGTATGTCCTAGACTTACTTACTTTAAATAATAAATATGTTGTAGCGATTACTTAATTATATTTGCAGTTGGAGAATTAACTGTGACGTACTCGTATATAGATGTGCGGGAGGACAGGTTTTTGAACCAAAATGTTAATTTTGTTTTCGAAATAAAAATTTAAAACAGTGTAAATCCCACCTTCCTTCCAGCTTTCTCTACTGAGAATGACGCCAAGGCTGCTCCAAGCACTTGCACAGCTCCCAAAGCCATGGCCTGTTGATTTGGAGTCAGGACCATGCCTGATCCTTCCGAAGACTTCAAGAATATCTCCCCAGCAAAGTTTAGTACTGGGCTAGAGCCACACGTTTCTCTCGCTAAAGACATTATCATAGCTATTATGAAAGCTCTGATCAGGATTTTGTCTTGTACTGTAAAATAAATTTGTACAGTAATTAGTAAAACGTAACATACAATAGTCAAAATTCGATTCGTTTTTCTATTAAGGCGCTCTTTCGTTAGGACCATTGCCTGTAATGTTGTGACATTACAGTTAAGATTTATCCATGATTCCTATGTTACGGCTAGGGCTTTACAAGTAGACTGCAGAGGTCGACAATTCCTTGATATTGGAGAGGGGTCATTGAATCCAGCAGAATAGGTATACAAATAATTAAATAGGTAGAAGTAACTCGGCTAGTTGCAGCGTAAAGCGGTTTCACATTTTGAATTGCTTTACGTACATTAGGATGGCTAATTTGTATTACATTTCATGTGATGCTTTGCCAATTATTGTCTGTATCGAAAATGTTATGAAATAAGATACATTCGAATATTGTAGTACCAATATCGAATAAATGCGCTGTCACACAGCTGTAATCGAGCAATGAAAATGAATTGAATAGCGTGCCTCGACATCTCTCAATACTAAATGGGCTTGATTAAAATGTTTGGAGTAAAAAATATCATTGGACGAATCAAAACAGTCTGGTATGTGATGACCGTGATAATTTTGGGATAATTTCCAATATTTACCAAATTAATCCAATTTAAATTATCACAAACGTAAAGTTTAGCAAAATTGACATAATTTCTTTTCATATAGTGCAAAAAAAATTTAGGTACTGTTCTCAAACTAAACTTATTACTACTGCATTCGCTGTTTGTTGTATGTGCTTAAAATCAATTTCATTTTCTTATAAGTTTTGACGTTCAAAAGTGCATTTAATGGTATACTTAAAATAAATGAGACTCACAGCCTGTTACAGAAACGAAATTTAATTATTGAAGTAGTCATTAAACTTGTTGCAGAAATCAACATTATACTCGAATTTAATGGTTCTTTAATTTTAAATAATGAACTGTCAAACGAGGCAGTCCGTCACAGTTTTTGTTGCACAAAGCAAGCACCATTAGTGCCCTGAAGTTGTTTTGTGCAACATCATTAAATTAATTAAATCATTAGCCGTAATCAACCTTTATATAACTTGGCATTAATGTTTGTGTTTGGGCAACTGGGTGTCACACTCTGATTTTGAATAGAGCACAGAAAAAACACATAATCTAAGTCAGAGTACCCCTTAGGGCAAGCAAAACTCTTTGGGAAATACAGAATTGTTCTTGTAAAATTTATTATTTTGGATTTTACGTTCGTATCTGCAATCTTCTTATTAGCATGTCGATAGTAATGCAATAATATGCGAGATCATTTCTACTTTTTCATCAGCAGTAATAATATTAGGAAAAAACTTACGAATAGCCTTTATAATGAATCGATTGCTGTCTTCATCTTTCATTTGTTCTTTCTTGATCTGGTTTACTTCACTTATCACATTCGGGTCATCTTCTTTTCTGCACCTGAGCCATGCCATTGACCTAATTGCTTCCTGCCAAACATTTGATTAGAATATAAATATACAGATTATTTATTTATTTAACCATTTATGCACACACATATAAACAGACAAGACAGACAGATTATACTTCGATAAGCCGAGTTGATCGATTGATTGACACAGATTAAGAATGAATATTGTATTTCTAGGCATAATTAGTATTGACCAAAAGTATTATCATCAGCATTCTAGCCTGTTCCCAAAAGTCTTGGAGTCAGATTTTATTCAAACCGGGTGCGGACTGGTTGCCAGATTTTATGAGTTCTGACTATCCGTAACAACTAAGGCCTACGAATGAATAATCAACGGTTTTACGTATTTTTCGAGGCACGGAGGAGTCTCTATAGGTAAGAAATGGTACCCATCCACGGACTGACCTCAGCAAGCATTGCTTAACCTTCAATCGACCCGTGCAGCTGTTATTATTTTTCAACGAGCTCCTCGTTTTATTCCAAAGCTGATATGCTTAACCATTTTTTAGAAAAGTAATCAAGATATATTAATGTAGGTTACGGTTTCTCTAGATCGAACGAATTATACAATGCAGTTTTTTTTTGGGTTTGTCGCAGTTCGAAGTCTGGATTTAGAGAGATAAAGTAACTAATGAAATATGGCTTATACTTTCGTTAAACAGGCGTTTAGATGACCCAGTGCGTAATTAGTTTTAGAATGAAACCATTGTTGCTATCAGTCAACTGTAAGCACTTTATCTATTTTACAAAGCGTATTTTATTGAGGAGATCATTTATTCATATAATAACAGTACGTTTGATGTTATATCTTACTGCTCAAATATTGTGATTGCTCCCGTCAGTATTGTTAAGTGGAAGGAAAATTACAGTTGTAAGTAATATTTAGAATGGATCACAGTAAACTATATTTTTTACTGCCTGTCATGAACAAAATTGCGACTGCTGAGTATTTTGGATGGTGACATTTGGAAATTCCAAGACCAACAGACTAGACCATGATAGGCAGAATTTTGACACACACGGGTAGTCCGAAGCACGGGTAGTCTGACAGTCTGTTCATAATATTAATAATTATACCAACTTTAAATATGTATGTCCCATAAAATCATTAATACTGTAAAACAAGACTTTAGAAGCTATTCTGTCAATTCTGTCTTAAACCCTGTAATAACTTTAATTCATTTGATAACTTATAATAAACTCAAACAAACGTTATACACATTTTATGACGTGTGGTTGAAACAGTAGCTTGCGAAGCTTAGCCAGTTTTGTCTAGTTAGGACGTCACTACATTCTTTAGAGTAGTGCAAGTGTTTTTTTTTTTTTTTTCTGTAAAATGCATCTTTCATGTGATAAAAAATATTCGAGATTTGATTTTTTTTACATTTTAAATATAGGTTTACAACTGTATAGGAATGAAGCCTTCTCGATGACTCGGATGCATCGTTGTTAAATTTTAAAAATTCTGTCTATATCGATCGACACGTAATCTTGGTAAGCCGATAGGGCAGTTTATAAAGGAACATTTAGTCCTATTTTTGTTGTTGTGCATGTTTCTGACGATTTGATTAAATTATTTGCTTTTCCAATTTTGATGTTTATCTACATTAAGTTCCAAAAAAAAAAAAATATCGCTATCTTGTTCTACTTTTTGTCTTAATCAAAAATATCTAAAGTAATTAATGGTGGTGCCGTGTGGTGCCTTGTGGTGCCGTGTAGTACCGTGTGGTGCCGTGTAGTACCGTGTGGTGCCGTGTGGTGCCGGGCGTAAAAGAATAGCAAGATCCCATTTCTCCAGTGAGTGTCGTAGAAGGCGACTAAGGGACTTACGAGAGAATGGGCAGCAGCGTTCTCTATGCATTTTACCACCATACTGCGATCGCCAACCCGCCTGCCAAGCGTGGCGATTATGGCAATCCCCTCCCCGTTTGGAGGAGGCCTATGTCCAGCTGAAATGATGGTGATGATGATACAAACATAACAGCAACGTGTTTATCGAAAAGTGACTTCGGTATCAGTCATTCCTAATTATAAGTCCACAACTGTATGTAATCAATGACGTAATGTCAATATTTTTATAGTAACGTTTCACCTTGATGAATTATGTAAAATAAGAGCAAATAAGCTAAAATAATATTACAAATTAGTATTAGTAGTATTGTGTGAAATAATATTTCACATAGTAAAAGTTAATGAATAAAGAACATAATTATGCTGAAAGGATAATTATAACACAGCAACAAACATGAAAATTATAAAATAACTGGCTTTTGCCAGCGGCATCGCCCACGTGGAGGTCGTAAATTATCCCACGAAAAAGTATTGACGGGATTAAAAATATCCTGAATGTTATGTTATTGTTATTCTAAAAAAAAAAATGTATTCAATCAATAACTAAAGCCCAACCATTGGAAAGGTGTGTCCCACTCTTTAAAAACATAAAAATATTACCACTCCCATCGTTATATATATTCGAACTTTGTATCTTTGTACATAAAAACATAGCTCTATTTCAAGTACATTATGATGTTGTAATAAGAAAAAGTTGAAATATCCACAGATTATGTGAAACATCCAAACATCTAAACATACAAACTTTCACATTTATAATATTATTAGTAGGATAGGATTGATCTACCTCTGTATCTCCTTTCTTGATTAGGTACGAAGGAGACTCAGGCATCATAATGAAGAGTACCAGGTGCAGTGTAGGTATCAACAAACATATCCATAGGATGGTGCGGTAGCTCAGAATATCACCAATGATGTACAGGAACAAGTTACCCGTTGTGTGGAAAAGAATCACCTGGAAAAGTAGATACAAATGAAATAAATATATTTAAAAAAATAGAAACGATCATTTACATTTAGCTGACTGAATTATTTAAACATGTTCCAATAGCAACTTATATCATTCATCATCATCATTATTTCAGCCGAAAGACGTCCACTGCTAGACGTAGGCCTCTCCCACGCCACGCTATGCAGGCGGGGTGGCGGTCGCAGTATGGTGGTAAAATGCATAGAGAACGCTACTGCTCATTCTCTAGTACCGGAGTCCCTTATTCACCGTCTACGACACCCACGGGATGAAATGGGATGGTGCTATTCTTTTACGTCCGGCACCACACGGAAACTCGCATGGTCAAGTGTTTTCCAGCGTCAACAGTCCATTACGGGACATAGGCCTCATCCAAGTTACGCCAGTATGTCCGTTTCTCAGCCTTCCACATCATTGCACGTCACTTTACATACACAGTCATCGATTTTTCTAGCTAGTACGCTTTTCATGATACGTTTTGCCTATTTGCAGTCGTAAGTCGAGAATTCGTCTGTTATAACCCAATAGCCAACAGTTCTTGGACAGAAATGGCCGCAGTAGTTTTGAAACTCTACAAGTCATGTTCCTTTTTTAGTTATCATTTAAAGAAAATCCAGCAACGTCCGATTCCTCTATCCATCTCGTCCACCTAGATAAGATTAACTTACCAATGTGCCAAGCATTCCTCTAACGTTGGCGGAACTAATTTCCTTAGTATACAGTGGACATGTGACGTAGGCGCCCGCCATTGTGAGACCAAACAATGCTCTGGCTAGGATGAAAGCCCACACTTCCATGGATAACAATTTGATTGCCCAGCACGCCTGAAAAATTAGTACCATTAATGTTTTGATTTTATAGACAGATGATTATGTGGTTTAGTTAGTGTGTGAATTGCATTATTATGACAATAATAAGTAGTTAAAGAACAAAACGGTTCAGGTGCTGGCGCACACTCCCTTGACCTCAACATCAACTTTCACATACCGCTAGGCACACACAGTTCAATCTTTCAGTGTGAATGTGTTGCCTTAACACAAGCCGCTACAGCAGTAAAGCGCTTAGGCATCCGGAACTACGGCATTAAATTCCTATCCGACAGCCTATCTGTGCTCAAAGCTTTAGAAAACAAACAAACTAACAACAAACTAATTTTTGAGTGCCATCTTGCCCTGGAGAGTTTATCGACGTCCAATCGTATTGCACTCCAGTGGATCAAAGGGCACAGTGGATCTTTAGGCAATGATGCCGCAGATGAACTTGCGAAGAGAGGCTCTGATATGAAAGTGCTAGGCCCGTACCCACTTCTCCCCCTGCCTTTCTCACAAATTCGTGCGTGGATTCGCCAAAGGTCGACCGAACTCCATAACAACAGATGGTCACGGGCAACAGACTGTAGACAGTCAAAATTGGCTTTACCAACTGTACACCCGCGATTAACCAAAAAACTTCTCAGCCTGAGCAGAAATAACCTTAGAATAATAATAGGAACAATTACGGGCCATAACACCCTTAACAAACACCTTTTTAACATAGGCGCCACAGACAGCCCGCTTTGCAGGGGCTGCCTTGACGCCGAGGAATCAGCCGCCCACGTCATCCTGGAATGCGAGGCCGTGGCTTCTCAACGCGAAGAAATCCTCGGAACAGTGAGGTCGCTCCGCGAAGCCTGTGAAGTTCCCAGGAAGCTTCTGTGCTTTTGGGCGGAGCTAGGCTGGCTCTGCTAGCCAGCATCCCCACGCACAACGGACCGAATGGGAGTCTACGTGCGGAAAAGGGAGTCCCATCATCATCATCAAGTAGTTAAAGACTGGTCATGGTAGTTTTTTGATGAATTTGCAGACCCAAATTTGGCTTTGCTAGTCATTAGACAGCTCCCGAAAAGAAAATACACTCGGTACTTCAGCTATAAGATTATAAACCTGATGATTATATCGTTTACGGACTGACATTATTGAGGCGTCCGTATAATAAATTACCAATCACAATATTTATATTTTTCTAAAGATATTTTTGTTTGTCTTATATTGCAATTCCAGATTTCACCTCTCAATCAGGTGGAGATGGGAATATTAGAAGAATAGAAATTACTACAACAGGTGGTTTCTGAATTCACGATCTCTAACATCCCATATCTATTGCTGAATACACATGCGAGGTCAAAAGTGAACGTCTTCACACACGTGTCGTTTGTTTTGAGAATCGGAATAACAGGAATCAATGTAGAGGTTTTCATTACGTACCTAGAATACACACATTTCTTGCCCAGTCCTAATAATTTTCCAATTTGATATAAACTATTTTAATTTGAAGATTGGCACGATATATTTTTAACCCTTAATTTGATTTTGTTCACTGTGGTAAACATTCATTTAAACAGAAAAATAAAAATAAATTTATTAATATCCATTTTCTCCATTAAAAACGATTAAAATCAAATTGATTTTTCGTTGTTTTGAATTTACCGCCAAAACGCTCCTTTAACCCAAAAAGCCAAAACTTTATCACGTGACATCGTGACGTCAGCTTTGTGTAAACAGCACCAGTAGAAATTGTACTTAGTTTGGCGCAGTTTTAGAAGTATTTGTACACAGTGGCACCGCACACCAGTGATTTCACTTTGTTAATTATAAACACAACACTCACTTGTTTACTTACTAACTACTTTAGTTTACACAAAGTTGACGTCACGTGATAAAAAGTCATGATTAGGAGAGTTTTGGCGGTAAATTCAAAACAACGATAAATAAATTTGGTTTAAATCGTTTTTAATTGAGAAAATGTATATAAATCAATTTACTTTTATTTTTCTGTTACATATTTCGTCCCAATCTTCAAATTAGAATAGTTTTTAATAAATTGGAAAATACCCTATTATGAGATTTGCCCCGCATCGACCATCCAAACAAAGGCTCGTGGCGAATGAATTCTTTTTAAATCTGAGCTGACCGAACATAACAAATTTGATACTTACGAATGTAATTCCAGAAATGAAGAATAAAGTCAGTTTTCTCCCCAATTTGTCACTTAGTATAGCCATTAAGTAATTTGCTGGTATGCATGTTAAGTACGGAGCCGCTGCTATCCATGAAATCTGAAAATAAATTTATGATATTAATTGGTCACAATTTCATACGTTATTATATTTATATACAAGTAAAAAATACTGTACCTAGGCGAACTTATTGCATGAGGAATTTTCTACCAGTCAACCTTAGTGTGATACATAGACAAAACATGACAGATGCAACATACGGGATAGATATCTCGGAAACAACTATAAAATACAAGTATATCTATATTATATATATTTACATATACATAATATTATATAAACAATCACACAAAGAGAGATGTACTAGTCCATCCCATATTTGGCCAGTTTTGAGTTCCATGTTATAGCGGGCGTAACTTATACTAGTACGATACTCCGGCCCCGGGCTTCAATTTAGAATTAACCGGTCCGGAATTTGAATCCAAAACTAGAAATTTGAAATTTATCATCGTTATTTTTGCAATTAACAACAGGTCAGTAGTTGGATAAACATAAGAAAATTAGAATTTAGCGGGCTGCTTTCTGGGAGGACTTCTAACTTTAATGTGGCTCCTGTGATTCAATAAGCCAGAAGTAGGAATAGTACTATTCAAATTATTTATATCATTAATGTGATAGATACCGTATTCTTACCTCAAAGATATAGCCAGAAAATAATAGTTCATATTCATCAAAAAAACTCATCCATCATCTTTATAAACAATTTTTTACTTGTGCGTACGGAGGACGTAATACTCTAATATTGAGCTTTACCTCATTATCCGTAAGTGGGGTCCGAGGCGAGTCTTTGGATTGTAGTAGAAGTGACATCGGAGAGACCCATCCGATACTAGTCCCGTAAGCAAATACTGGCAAGTTAACTGCAAACAACAAACAATGATTCGGAAACATGCATACGTTTTGGTAGAAAAGTGTGGTTTTATTACAAAATCAGCACCCTAATTGTGTAACTCACGATTAATCATAAACTGTTTCGTTTTAAAACAGATTGTTAAACCATTGCTTCATATGTTCGAAAAATGTTCAACAACGCAAATAGCGCAATTAATATTGTTGAACTGTCAAATTGAAACGGATTATGATTAATCGTGAGTTACGCAATTAGGATGCAGGATTTTCTTATAGCAATACGGTTGATAGTTGACTCCCGACGTGACGATGCTTTGACCAAAATATTACCTTTAACTTAAGCTTAAAGGGCCAAAAGTTTTTGCTATGGCAGGATTTGTAAATGTTTTAATTGAAACTATATTTCCTGCTTTTTAAACTTAATATACTTATATTAAACACGCTACCATCAACATGTGCCTCACTTAAATATGTACAGCTGTACGTATATTTCCCACATTGAAGCTAGTAACTAATTTATCCTCATTTCTCTTTGCTACCTGACTCTGATCACTCTCTATCTATAACTTATTTATTGAGACCATTTCGATGAGCGCAAACACTTTACTTTAGCTGTGGTTGGCGAGGGAGTTGGCTATCCTGCAAATTCCAGGTGATGCTGCAGCATCAAGTCATGGTGGAAGGATGTTCTTCTAATACCATTGAAGTAATAGAATACTACATTTCCACTTGATATGACGATTATGAAGATGTTCACATCCCTTCATCTACTAAAACCGAGCTGATAAACTTCAACATCTGAACAAATGTTCTTAAATTATAGATAAAACCCTCTCGATTAAGTAAATTAAAAAAAAAAAAATCGATTTAGCCGTTTGGCAGCTATGATGCTACAGACAGACACACGGAAACACACGTCTAACTAATAATACCCCTCAGTTGCCGTCGAGGTTTAAAAACAAGCCATGAAAACTATGAAGTCCCATGAGGAGGCATAACGCTTTTTCGTTACGTGATGATTTCTATCAGTTTACTCCTACAATAAGCCATTTTAAAGAACTTCGTTCCAACATCTAACTGTGGCTGAAAAACAGTATATATTCAATTAAATTTTATTTATATCAGAAAAATCTCCATGAACATACATCGAAAAAAGTTTGCGATCACTTTGAATAATCGAAATCTTTTTTTTTTGTTACAGTAGATTTTAATAAGATTTCTTCTTCTTTGTAGATTCTTTTTTTTTAATATAGATTTAGAATATAAAACAATAAAAAAGTTATTTTCCGTATAAAAAGGCCTAAAGTCCTAGCTTACGCTCATTCAGAAATCAGATTTAGTCAATTTTAACGGACTTAAAATACTTTATCACGGAAAGTTGTGACTGGAGATTATCAGAAGTTTTACGAGCAAGAATAGTAACTTTGAGGGAAGAAGGATACACCACGAGAGAAATAGCACGCAGAGTTGCTATATCCCAATCCTGTGTCGTGACCACGTTGCAGACCGGTACCACGGGATGGGTAATTTTGCTGACCGACCCGTGTGGTCGCCCAATTGTTTTGACTGCTGCCCAAAAGAGCTATATTAGTTTGCTGGCAGCCCGTGACCCAACAATTAACATAAAAGCAGAAGTTCGGGCCACCTCTGGGCTTGAAGTTAGCACTCAGACCATTCGGAATTACTTGCACCAGGCTAGATTACGAGCACGGAGGTCTTGGTGAGCTCCTCTGAATTCCCGGCAACGACAACGACGAAGCTTGCAGTGGGCTAGGCTTCGGAAAAATGAAGAAGAAAACATTTGGCAAAACTGTCTCTTCGTTGACGAATCGCGAATCAGTACTCATCCAGACAATTGACGCGTCCGTGTCTGGAGAAGACCAGAAGACCGTGATAGGCAAAGAACTGCCACTGGAAAAGTTCAGCAAGGCGGTAAATCGGTGACTTTTTGGGGTGGTATTATGATTGGAGCTAGAACGCTTTTGACCACGTATAGAGGCTTCATGACAGCAGACATGTATAGAGCAGTTGCTATTGATGTAATTGTCAGACCATTCCGAGTAAGCCATGGGCACCAATTTTTACTCGTCGAAGATAATGCGCCCGCCCATCGAGCTCAAGGAGTCAATGCTGCTTTCCAAGAATGCTACACCACAAGGTTAGACTGGCCTGCCGGCTCGCCTGACTTAAGCCCAATAGAGCATGTGTGGGATGCTCTTAAGCGAGCTGTTTGGAACCGTCAGCCACGTTCCCAGACAGTGCCAGAGCTCAGGGAAGCCGCTATTTAAGAATGGGATAGGTTACCCCAAGATATGCTGGATAACTTGATTCTCAGCATGCCCAGGAGGATCACAGCATGTGTTCGAGCCAAGGGAGGAGTTACATTATATTGAATATAAATCTTTTATTAATCAAATTGTTGTTTAAGTTTCGTTAAACAGTATTTTTCTTTCTATCAAATTTCTGTTACAATTACCTACATTATGATAGATTACTCATTAAAAAAAATGGAAAATAGTGATTACTATGACTGTTGGACATAGCTATCGCCAATTGTATACCTTTTGACTCGATCTTAAGCTACCGTACGAAATTCAAGATTAACGAACAACATATTTTGGACTTTTTGCATCCAGAGCCATAGATAAATTTGTAAACATAAATAAAATATGGAGAAAAAACTCAGTCTTATTAGGATTTCAAGTAAGATTGTTTCTGTGGTTCTATGTTGACAAGCCCCAAGGTTAATGACCATTCATTGATTTTAATGAGATCGAGATCTCCAATTGAGATGTAAACGACAAATGGTGTGTCTATCTACATCAAAACCAAGGAAAGAAGATATTTAAACAGGTATTTAAAAAATGGGTGTTTGTTTAATTATTTGTTTGTTATGAAATTCAGTAACTGAACGAGCAGGGACGTTGTTATGACAGTTTTTTTTTTTAAATATCTATGTGATGAAAACATACAACGTAATATTTATAAGTACACTAGCTTTGCCCAGCGGCTTCGCCTGCATGGTGGTTGGAAATAGTCCCGCGGGAATATGCTAACGGGATAAAAAGTAAGTAGTCAATCGAAGTTATAAACTATTGGTGTGCCAAATGTCATCTAAATCCCTTCAGCCGTTTTTTGCCATATAAGATATTAGTAGGAAGGAGATTGCTATAAAATTAATTGAATGTTTATTCCCCATTCCCAACTCAAACATGGTACCTGTGACTTAAATTGTCAAGGGGTCGGTCAATTGGTCAAAAAGTTGTAGTTAGTAGTCATGGTACTCACTTTTCATCTGTTTAGATGTATGTTATGTTATGATTCATTACCTGTAGTACATGTGTATGTTCTACAGGTAATAATTAAAAATAAAACAAATCATTGGCACTTAAAGCCAGATTAAAATAATTAATAAAACAAGTAAGTACTTACTAAGCACAGCACATATTATTTGGTTGATCTTGCTCCCCTCGTTGAACATAAAGTAATATTTCGCCATTTTTAAAACTAATCAAATAACTAAATTCTCCTTAAACATTAACATAAACTTAAGAAAGAAATAACCTGTTTCTAAATACTATCACTTTTCACTGATCACTACAAAAGCAAACATTAAAATAAACGGTGAGTAAATGTCGTCATACTCATTTTCACTGAAAACTATTATTGAAATAGTTTCACGTCTACAATCTAAGACTAAAGACGGCAAAACTGCTCGTCGTTCAGCTTTCGCGCTCACTTATAAACTGAGTTAAGATATAAGGAAGCTCTTTGATAAATATAACATCTACACATAATATGCTAGATGTTTTTGTGTAAGAGTTCAATTACTTATCAAGGAATCAAGGCTGAAACAACAGTGTTTCTTTGTAAAATACATAAGGAAAAAGTGAATTCTCAAATCACATTCGCATTTCGTGTTTGCCTGTTTGCATAATCTTACATGTATTAAATAATTCTTAATATTTTGTCAAGTCTTAGTCGACGCACACACGCCTGGGGATCATGGGCTTACAAACCGCGCCAATAGGCTGGTCGCTAAGTACTACAATTAAGGTATAAAACGATGTCGATTTCAATGTCTGCTGCGTGACCGCTGAGATCTTAACTTCAAAATGGCTTTTAGAGCATTTATTTGGAAAGGTTATCATGATTAATCCTACTTAGATTATAAACTAGATTTATCCAGCGAAATGGAAATTATTCCAAGAGAACGTCATAATTCTCCTGCCCTTATCCCAATTTATTTGGGGTCGGTGCAACATGTCTTTTTCTTTGACACTTCTCTATTAGTCGTCATCTCCGTAGTCACACCCTTTCTAACCATATCATCATTCACACAGTCTATCCATTGCTTATTTGGTCTCCCCCTAGCCATCGACATTCATACTCAAAACTTTCCACACAACTTTTCAGCTATCGGTGCCCACTTTCAGGCTTCCTCTTTTATGTACTCATTTTTTATTGTATCCATTCTTGTCATCATCAGCCTATAATGTTCCCACTGCTGGAACACAGGCCTCCTCTCGGTGAGAGGGATTGGGCTGTAATCCACCACGCGGGCCCAGTGCTGATTGGTAGATGTCACATGCCTTCGAATTTTAGGTTCTAGGACGTGCCAGTTTCTTCACGATGTTTCCCTTCACCGTTTTGAGAGCAGTGGTAATGAAATAATTTACACAAAGTAAAGCGCCTGTCTGGGTTCGAACTCACGACCTACAACTCGTAAGTTACGGCTGTTACCACTGGGCTGCCACTGCTCTTTCCTCCATTCGTGTAACAACATTCCAACATTAGCATTCTCGGTTACATACAACTGCCTTTCATTCATCCCTTTTGTGGCCCAACATTCTTACCCATACAAGACGGCAGGTCTTACCTTAGTTTTATATAACTTCCCCTTAAGTTTAAGTCGAAAGTGGGAGTCGCAGATTGTTCCCGCGACCTGCCGCCATTTCATTCGTTCAGTGTTAATTCTGTGCATAACCGTCCGATCTACTTTGCCATCGCTTTGCATGAGTGAACCGAGATAGCGAAAGCTGGAGCAGACTGGGAGAAGCGCGCCATCAAGTGCTATAGCTCCAGGGCTGGAGAGACCGCCGAAATAGCAGAACATATATTCAGTTTTCGTACTGCTAATTTTCAAGCCAACATTCTCCAACTTCTATTGCCACTTCTCCAATCTGCTCTGGATCTCGGATACATCTTCATCGCCAAGAACAATGTCATCGGCAAACAGCATGCACCAGGGTGCCTCTTCCTGTATGTCCGACGTCAGACCGTCTATAATCAACAGGAAGAAGTTAAAACCGATCTCTGGTGCAAGCCTACAGCGACATTGAACTTGTCGGTATTGCCAGCAGCTGACCGGACGTAGGTACGAGGTTGATTGTACATAGCACGAATCGAATCTACATACTTCCCGGGAAAACCTTTCTCTTTCAAGGTCCACTACAACACATCCCGAGGTACCCTATCATATGCTTGCCCCATGTGCAAGTGCAAGTCCTTGTGTGCACGCCTGTACTTTTCGCACAATTGGCGGAATGCAAAAGTGGCGTCCATTGTTCCTCGATCTGGCTTATGCCAGGTAACCCAAACTGGTTGGGGGTAACCTCACTCTCCGCTCTATTACTTTTTCCCATACCTTCGTACTATGTGACATGAGCTTTATCCCTCGCTAGTTGTTGCAGTCCTGTACATCACCTTTATTCTTGAAGATGGGGCACTAGTGAACTATTGCACCATTCTTGTGGGATCCCTCCTTCGTGCAAAAACTTATTGAAGAATAAAGTCATCCACATACATCCGTCTTCTTTTAAGCACTTCCATACTTCTTCTGGTATATTATCTGGGCCCATAGCCTTTCCATTTTTCATACCATGAACTGCCTTTCTTAGTTCATTCATGGTTATTTCCCGCACCAATTCCACATTTACTTCTACTTCTCTGAGCACACCGTTCCATTTATTATCTTCGTTCATTAGCTTTTCAAAATAAACCTTCCATCGTTCTTTTATTTTGTCATCTTTGAACAGAACGTTACCGGCGTCGTCTTTTAATATGAATGATATCTCTCGTTCTCCTTTCTCTTCCTTTTGTAATGCAGTACAGCTCCTACTGACCTGTCGGACTATAAAAAATAAAAAAAATAAAAATCTTTATTTCAGACATGAACACATACATGAACAGTCCATAGATTGGTTAGTGATGAGTTATTAACAGAAAGTACTTATAGTCTATATTAGTATTGTTAGTAAAGACACAAACACAGAAAAATTGCCTAAGCCCGCCCTCGAGGCTCAGTGTGGAACCGCTATAGGTACATTTACGCCTCCGCCTAACTCTTGGGGAATAACAGGCATGACGTTATGTGATGGAATGATTTATTTGCGTGCACCTATAGCTAGCTCCACCCAGTGCCGTTGTATAGGACAATCTGGCACTATCCAGTGAGTCGTACAACTTCTGCGCCTTAGCGCTCGAAACTGCGACCGCCTTTTTGCCATTCTCTTATATTCTTTATAAACCTTTATCTTATCTTCTTTCTTCTCTTTAAGCATCTTTTGCACGTCTTCATTCCACCACCATGTATCTTTTCCTATCATACCTTTTGATTCTCCAAACAAATCTTTTGCTACATCTCTATCCAACATTCTTTCACGGGTTTTCCTTCTATATCCTTCATTTCAATAATTTTATCTACCACCTGACTCTAAAACTACGGGCACATTCCTCCTTTTCCATTATGCGCCCTCTGGTTTCGGTGGGTTTCGTTCCTTATTACTACTAGATGAAACACCGAATTTTGCCTCCATTACTTTGAGTCTATGTTGTGAGACTAAGTCTTCGACTGGGCACTTCACAGTTTTTGACACTTTTAAGGCTGTTCCGTTTTACCAGCAAGTAATCAATTTGCGTTGCGTGGTGGCCACTTTTATATGTTATAAGATGCTCATTTTGTTCTTCAAACCACGTATTTTTTATTGCTAGGTCGAAGGCCAAAGCAGCTTGCAGCAGTGTTTTGCCATCAAAGTTACGGTCTCCGTATCCCCAACCACCATGCACTCTGTCATACCTATCCTTCTGTCTTCCTACATGTCCGTTAAAATCACCTCCCACGTATACTTCAAACTATCTTGCACTTCCATCATCACACGATCGAAGTCCTTCCAAAACGTCTTTTTACACTACCCCTCACACCCTGACTGGGGTGCATTTACACTAACTACATTAACTACTGAAATCTTCACAATAATTTTAACAGCTATCACTCTATCACTCACTCTTTTAACACCCACCACACATTCTTTCAACTGACTATCTAAAACTATACCCACACCATTTCGCTTGCCATCGCTTCCACAGTAATAAAACTTATATCCTTCTCCAATCTCTCTAGCCTTCACACCCTTCCATTTCGTCTATTGCAGACACGCTATGTTCAGTCTTCGCAATATTCCAAGAGAACGTACCATAGGGATAAAAAGTATCCTATACGTTAATCCAGTTATAAACTATCTGTGTGCCAAATTTCATCCAAATTTGTTTGGCTTGATCGACTAACAAACATCCGAACATCTTAATATCCAAACATCTCAACATACAAAATTTCACATTTATAATATTAGTAAGATGTAAAATTTTGTATTTTTGGATGTTTGTTACTCAATCGCGCAAAAACAGCCCAATTGATTTCGATGAAAGGAGAAAACTAAATATAAATATGGATTCGACTT
The DNA here is from genome assembly GCA_949987655.1 of Polymixis flavicincta. Taxonomy (NCBI): domain Eukaryota; kingdom Metazoa; phylum Arthropoda; class Insecta; order Lepidoptera; family Noctuidae; genus Polymixis; species Polymixis flavicincta. The sequence continues at coordinate 20,615,625 of OX465188.1, read as the reverse complement.
CAACAATCTATAAAAATGTTACCTAGCAATATGTAATGCTGAATAACTGAATATTAGTATTTCATATATAAAAACCTTTCAGGAACTTTTCCAATCTATACAATCCTGAACAGAAAAAATGTGTAACTCCTACGTCAATATTTGTACGAAAAACTGCAAACAGATGACATTGCTAGAACTTTTATCTAGGCGTTTGTATGTCCATTATCATCTGCGATGATATTGCTATTTGTAATTTTGACTAACGACCCACCCCGATTTCACTCGGTAGTCATACATAAATATAAAACTACCAGAATTATTTCCGCGCATGAAAAACACTCAGTCGGAAGGACTTTACTGTCTGGATTTACATTGGTCAATACAACTTACACGAATGTATACCTCAACTCCGTGACCTCAATCTTCCAGATCAACTAATCTACCTACTAGTGACAAACCCATCGAATTTGTTGATACAGCCATATATACAGACTTTTACAGACAAACTGTAGAAGTCAGTTTAGTTAGTATGTGGAGATTGATAAATCCTGCCTAAACTAGATAACGAACGCACTGAGTAACCCAGGATTTAAAAGATATAGAAATGACATAACAAAATGCGATGTATTTATTTATTCATTATTCTGTGAATCTTACAAGAACATTCTTCTAAAAAAAAATGAAGCCGGAGCTGAAAATTTGTTCTGGTGTCTTGCCCACCTCGGCATCAGTTCCGAGTACTAGCATATGGTCCAACATCATATTATGACATCTATGGTTGTACAAGACGAGATGAGTCTTTTTGATCCATTGCCGTTGAGTTCATTATGTATTTTGATAAACACGGTAAACAACTTGAAGTCACATTTGTTCGATATTTCTTATATTTATTAGTTCTAGAATGATTCAAGCTGACTGGTGACTGGTGACTTTCCTCAATTGTTAACCATCGTGCTAGGATAGTGAGCAAAACAGCAGGCAATGAAGAGGTGATTGGGCATGCCACGATTACGGCGGTAAGTCCCCTCTTTGAAAAGTGGCTTGAGAGGCAGCACGGCATCCTCACCTTCCGCCTAACGCAGGTCCTCACTGAACACGGCTTAGAGTATAACTGTTGTAATGCATGTATAAAATTGTGTAGTTTTGTTAGTGATGAATACGAAATAGTGAAGTTTTTATAAAGGAAAATCATAACAGGCCCTTTAATCCAAGACCCAGCCCTCGAGTCGGTCACCGCCGATATTATTTCAGTAAATTCAAAAATGGATGTCAGCCATCGAACCGCATCTAAATGAAGTTTGCTCTATTGCCGCGGATCGCAAACTCAACTCAGAGCAGAAATTGAAAATTTCTACCCTATGTCGCAAAGTAGGATCTGGAAGCTCACAAATGGCACTCCTATTTAAGTTGCTCAAGCAGAAGGTCATTCAGGCGTATAATGCGGTCGATGCCCTTTAAGAAAATTGCGACCGTACGGAACATATTTTGAAGCTCAAGCAGACGATTAAGGACTCTGGTTCTGCAAGAAATGCTTCTTTTGCCGAAATGGTGAAAAAGGGATCAAATAATTTCATCCGACCCAAAAACCTGAGCTCTGTTGCCACAACCTCTTTACTAAATAGAGATATTTAATTTGTTTCTCTTTCCCAGGTTTCACCAGGTTACCGTCATGCGGAATAGTAACATCGACTATCATTGTGTGACGCGCTAAGCGGTCCATCACCACTAATTAGGTTTATCGGCTACAATATAGTCCTGTCAGTAATGATAGACCGATCCCAGTACGTGACATGGTCATTTTTGGGAACTGGGTCGGGCACATACTTGTAATACGGTACTTCAAAATCCAAGTAGCTGGTGAATAATCCTGGCTACTTGGTTATGCTTGTGCAAGTATTCGCCGTTAGCTAGACGAGAACAACCAAAGATAATATGACTGATGGGCTCACCCGGACGGTGAGATGCCCGAAACACATCAACCGTCCGTCCTTTGGGCACGCCACGATTGCGGCGGTAAGTCCCCTCTTTGAGGAGTGGGTTGAGAGGCGGCATGGCGTCCTCACCTTCCGCCTGATGCAGGTCATCACCGGACACGGTTGTTTCGGCAGGTTCCTGTTTCGGATAGGGCGGGAGGAAACGCCCGGGTGTTTCCACTGCGAAGATCGCCCTGAGGACACGGTGGAGCACACGGTGGCGGTCTGCCCTGCTTGGGCGGAGCACCGCCGTGTCCTCGTGGAGGCGATCGGCGGCGGCGATCTCTCGCGTCCGGCCCTGGTCCAGGCCATGGTAAGGAGCGAGAGGGCATGGGGAGCCGTCACCTCCTTCAGCGAAGCAGTGATGCTCGCGAAGAGGGAGACGGCGCACGTGAGGGAGAGGCAGCATATGCGCCCTCGCGACCCTAGCCGCCGCAGCATACGGAGACGCCCTAGGCGTCGGGAATCCCAGGCCGATTTCCGGCCACCGTAGGCATGGGCTTGCGGACGGCGAGTAATGGGTAGCTCGCTGTCCGGTAAGGACCAAGCCCAAGTCGACGGCGCGTTGTGTTTCACGCGCGCCTCAAAGAGATGTCAGCACAAACGTGACGGGGCCCGCAAGGGCCGATGCCTGCCAGGGGTGCGGGTTTGTTCGAAAGAGACACCACAGCCCCTGGCATACGGGCTACTGAAGGAACACGGGTGGGTTTTAGTCAGTAAAAGTCTGACACGCCCTCCTGCTCCACCCAGAGCGGGAGAAGTTATTTGATGATTTCCCACACAAAAAAAAAACCGTCCGTCCTTCATTAAATCTCCGGTAGTTATTCGTCAAGATAACTTCGTCCATAATTGCACAGACGAAACCACCGAAAGGTCACCGAAACGTAGCCACGATACGGACGCTAAGAAATCTACACCGGGCTCATGAAGAGCCCGGGCTCCTTGATTCACCATGCTTTCTTGCGGTCGTCGGTAGTAAATATTACAGGTTTGCGCCAGTTCTCTTTAACCATGGACAGCGGGGTGAGTCCCTTCTCCACTACGACGACATCACGGTGCATACCCACTTCGGCTTGTATAAAATATTCCCAGAGACTGCATACCGCGCAGTTGTGGAGGATATCGGCGTTCAAAAAGCCTCGACCCCCACACTTTCGTGGGATGTACCGTCTCATCACTGATGATCGTGAGTGATGCATCCGGTTTGCAGTCAGCAGTGTACGGACCTTTCTATCCAGGGCATCGATTTCGGTTTGAGTCCATTTGAGTATGCCGAAAGAGTACATCATAACCCAACCATCCTAACCGTTGAAGGAGCGCATCTTGTTTGCGCCTGAGAGAAGGCTAATTAATACCTACTTCAGGTAACCAAAGAAGCGCTCTCTCAATGATTGCTTCATGTCTAACGCTTCCGACATACCCAAGTACTTACATATAGCTCTCGTATGAGGAGAGGTATCTTGGTTGCCCGTTCTAAAACGAAGATTTCTACGGATAAGAACTGATCGTTTGTTTCATTATTTACATACATACATACATACTCAGCCTATAACGTTCCCACTGCTGGGATACAGGCCTCCTCTCCGTGAGAGAGAGTGGGCCGTAATCTACCAGGCGGACCCAGTTTGGGTTCATTCTTTGCTGATCAAAAATGCAACAATGCTAATTGAAGGCAATCATTCTTACTACAAAATAACATTATGACATATTATTATTACACCTGTTATTGTTGCAGTCTTCTTTCTTCTTTTGAATTGGAAAGTAAATTGTTAAATGGAAGTTGAAGGGTAATGTGTCGGTTGGCCATGTGATGAGGAGGAAAGAAACGTACGTGTATAAGAGAGTCATCATCAGCCTAGCCTTTTCCCAACTATGTTGGGGTCAGCTTCCAGTCTAACCAGATACAGCTGCAGCATTTAACATGAAGCGACTGCCCGGGTAATACGATACCCCTTGGAAAGACTGGTTGTCAGACTTTCGGGCTATATATAAGAGAATAAGAGAGTGATGAATGTAAATGTTGGTGGCTGAAGAGGGAGACGAAGGTCAAAGAAAAGATGTGTAGATTATGTGAGTAATGATGCGAAAAACAACGCAGTGAATGGTGGCGTGATGGCTGACAGGGAATGAAAGATTATAACGTTGTGCCGACTTCAAGTAACATTAGACAGGGGCAGAAAGGTGATGATGATAAGTAAATTGTTAAATGAGTTGAGCCCAGTAGGCACTTGGAACTACAAATGTAGTATATTTTTAATCGTACCTAGAAGTAAATCCAGTATTAGCAGGTCGTAGAGTTCAAACCAAACTACAAATCATTAGTTTCACTATAGTTTAATTAAATAATAATCAGTGGTTCAAAAATAATCACAACTCTTTAAGCATCCACCTTCCCAGCCTCAATAGCTAACGCCTCTTCTCTCTCTATTCTCTTCTCTTTCTTAGTCTTCAAGTCTTCATAAATCTCTTCCAAGATTCTTTGTTTGGTCTCTGGCACATAAATAAATACATAGACGGTCGTGGATACACAAACTGCTCCGAAGAAGTAGAATGCGATGTGGGCTCCCACTGCATTAACTAGAGGCTTGAAAAACAAGGTTTCTAGAAAGGCAGCAATTGACGCTGCTGACATTGTTATCCCCATTACTGAGCCTCGATACTGAAAAGAAAATAGAGTTGATGAGCTTTTATTGTTACCGGACATTGTTATAAAAATAAAGACGCGTGTTTGTTCAGGTCGATGTAATCAAGTCACTCAGTCAAAAGTTGAGTAAAAGAGAAGCGTCAGATTTAAACAAAGTATATTTTTTTTTAGCTGGAAACCGACACGTCCTAGAACCAAAAAATTAAGCAATGTGACATCTAGCAACCCGCAATGGGCTCGTCTCATGGATTATGGCTCACCCCTCTCACAACGAGGAGACCTGTGTCCCAGCTGAGCATTGAGAACATTAAAGGTCGATTATACTGAATTAATGATCGTAAACGAAACGTGGAACGGACTATTGGTATTCACAGTGTTCTGTTATCAAACTAATAATCTTTAAGATGCAATGATTTCAAAATGTAAAAATCTATAACGTGTGGAGTTATCATTGACACCTACCTTAAAAGAAAAGATCTCTCCAGTAACAATCACGGAGACAGGTTGCAGTCCAAGTGCGTCACAGAAGATGCACAAACAGAGAGCGACGACTGGCAACCAGGATGGGGCGAACATATTGTAGTCTCGAGCAACGTACCAGGAGGCTAGGGCACACATGCTCAACCCTGACACAAAGGCTGTGGCTATGAAGAGTGGCTGTGGATAAGAGGGTTCATGTTCATTGGTCGCTATACACAGACACATGGCAAAGACATAATGTAATTCTGTAATCAAGTAACACTGAGCCTTCTTTAGAATCCAATCCATCTTAAAGTTGCTTCTTGTGTCAATAACGAAGTCATCAAAGACGGCAAGTCACATCTGGAAGTGCTTATTTGGCGGAAAATTTGCAAAAAATGTGCTGTACAAGGATAAGATAGAAAATAAATATTAGAAAATATAAATCTCTAGAAACCTCACCTTTCTCCCTGCTTTTTCTACCGGAAAAGATGCTAAGGAGGCTCCAAGTACTTGCACAGCTCCCAAAGCCATAGCTTGTTGATTAGGAGTTAGGACTATTCCTGATCCTTCCGAAGACTTCAAGAATATCTCGCCAGCGAAGTTAAGAACTGGGATAGAACCACACATTTCTCTCGCTAAAGCTAATATTAAAGCTATTGTGAAGGCTCTGATCAGGATTTTGTCTTGTACTGTAAAAGAAAAACGGTAAAATGAACAAAGTGGTAAAGTGATGAAGATTTTGAAGACACAAAACATTGAGAAGAAGTTTGACGATTGGAAAAGAAAGAACTCGAATTTCGTCTTCTGCTTAGGTTGTTCCCAAGTATGTTGGGGTCCGCTTCCAATTTAACCCAACGCAGCTGAATAACTAGTGTTTCAATCAAATTAAATCAAAATATTTTTATTTCACATAAACCTGCATGGGCACTTATGAAACGTCAGAAGCTAGGTGCACGGTTTGAAATTGTCGCTTCCTAGTAAGAAGAGCCAGCAAGAAACTCCACAAGAAAGTTTAAAAATTTGACTCGATTTCATAAAATATAAAATAATGCATTCACAAAATGTGAATGATTTGTTGTCATTGTTTCAAGTATGAATATACGAGTCCTAAAAGTCGTAGAAAAGCCATCTGAAATTAAAAATGATAAGAGAGTTATCAAAGCTTGACAGAGTACTAAAAAATAAGATAGAACAGTAGTAAATCACTCTAATCCGCTAAACAAACATAATTCACACTGTGGCAAATACGGCAGGCTCCTATCATAAATAATTTTATTATAACAATACTACGATTATTTATATAAAACTTAGTTTAGAAGTTATTTCGACAAAGGCAAACACGAAGGGGAAAACCGAAACCTACACTTCCTGTGTTGACTTTTTTAAGTGTCCTTAAATTATTGGCTTAGTTAGTAATCTGGCAAAATGAGTACAGGTTCTTCCAACACCCAGTGCGAGTCCAAAGTGTCCTTATGCCTGAAAATTTGAGATCCTAAAGAATGCTTCTTAAGCCGCAATCAACGTGGCCACCTGCCTTATGTATACAAATACAGTTCCTTTTACAAAATTTACAACCTAATCACGTACGAAGTGATCATTTTTGTGTTAAGAACTTTACCCAAATCGATGAAATATCTGGTTCAGAGATTTAGCATACAAACTAAAGATAGATCGCGTTTTGAAATATGGCGGTATTTGTTATTAATCATGTTCAACTGAAAAGATAGTGTCAGGAACGCAACTGGGTGGCCCGAATATACCTCTTTGGAAACCTTCAAGGGTATATTCTGGTATACTGGAGGTATACACGCGATATATGGTGAAATTGAATTTTATAGTAACAAAAATGCGCACTGATAAACAGCTGTATACGCGCAATGAGATACAATTGAACGCTTGGGTATCTCTTAACAAGCTTGATTGAAACGATTAGAGTTGTCAGCAACCAAAACATCATTGGATGAATCAAAACAATTTGAGGTCTGGAAAATTTTACGCTATTTGACTGTCAAAAGGTTGCAGTTAACAAAATTGTTATAATTTCACTCTTTTTTATTTGGAGCTCAAACGTACTAGCTTTTTTGCATCAAACTAATTACTGTAACAGTCGTGGGTTATTGTAAGGAAAATACCCACCACTTAAGTTTATGTTTATTCTCTTAAGAGAGTATAAGGCGTGTTCTAATGTGTTATTAATCGAGTATACAGGTTAACCAGGTATAAGCTTCGGTAATCTTCGTGTTTCCACCACGGTGCACTACAATGGAACCCCCCTGACAGAGGAAAAGCTTTTTAGTTCTGTACTGCCGCCTTTCATGCATCTATATGAAGTTTTCTCTCTGTTTGGACCAACTTTGGTCGTAGATCGTAATTTGTTTGTTTGTTGTTGTTTTGCTTTTTTTGCATTTGTTGTTAAAATTTTGGGTCAATCGATCAGATTAAGATACGCTTGCCCGGTTGGTCCATGGATGGCTGACCATCATTAGATGCCTAGACCACCCCGTGCCTCGAAAAACACGTGAAGCTGTCATCCGTAGATCTTTGCGAGTCATTACGGGTCGTCAGAACCTCGAAAGTCAGACAGCCAGTGTTATCAAGCAGTATCGTATTACCAAGTAACAGGGTTGTGGAGGTCAGATAGACAGTCGCTCATTGAAAAATACTGGTACTCAGCTGCATCCAGTGAGAATGCAAGCCGAGCCCAACATAGTTGACAAAAGGCTAGGAAAATGATCAGTTATACAAAATAGGCAAGCATTTACCAAGTTCAAAGCTCTAATAAATCTATTAGATCTCATCATCGCACATTCGTACTTCGGCAGATAGACGATAATTACCGAAGCGCATACTTTTCTTGGGATATCTGTATTAACTTTCGTTGTATACCTTATTTGGGAGACGCTTTTACATTCATTAAAAAAAAAGAAAAGAAATTAACTTACGTATAGCTTTAATAACAAAATGGTCGCTGTCTTCATCTTTCATTTGTTCTTTCTTGATCTGGTTTATTTCACTTATCACTTTAGGGTCATCTTCCTTTCTGCATCTGAGCCATGCCATTGACTTGATTGCTTCCTGCAAAATAGTTTATATCCACATTTAAATATAAACATTGAGAAAATACATGCGTGTGCATCATGTTTTTTTTCTTCACATCGTTATATAAAATTAGGTTTAAGAGTTTTTAGGCACAGACCGTAGTCTAAACTTTTGTTATGTAGTGGCAATATTCACTTACTACATAGGATTACTACTGAAGAAATGTGGCCTACTCTCTTCGAGGTATTCCGGCATGAACATGATGCAGTGTGTATTTGTTTGAGAATTGTATCATTGTTACTATCTGTTGCTTCTAAGCACGTTATCTGTTTCACAAAGCCTATTTTATTAAAAAAGATTATCTTATTCAAACATAAATAGTACATTTGAGCATCTTTAGAATTATCGTTTTATATAACTGCTCAAATGTTGTTTGCTCCTATAAATATTGTTAAACGGAAGAACAATTAAAATATAGATAAATATATTAATGGTGGCACACGAATGAGACTCGAACAGAGGTGGCCAAGTTGTAACGGTCGCGACTTACGAGTCGGTCGTAGCTTCGAACCCAAACAGGCGCTTATTACTTTGTGTAAATTATTTAATCACCATTGCTCTCTAAACGGTGAAGGAAAACATCGTAAGGAAACTGGCATATCCTAGATCCAATAATTCTGGACCCGCGTTGTAGATTACAGCCCTTTCCCTCTCACCGTGAGGCCTGTGTCCCAGCAGTGGGAACATTATAGGCGGATTAAGTGCACGAATTAATACAATAACAAATCAGTAGGTACATAAGGGGATGCCTGAAAGTATCCACGGCACCCGTAGGAGCCGAAGAAGTGGTTTGGAAATCGGTTGTCATGGTATTGGCATGTGATTCGGAGGAATGAGTAAAGTTTTGAGTATGAAGTCGATGGCTATAAGAGTAGGGGGACCAAAGATACGACAGTTGAACTGTGTTTATGATATCATGGTTAGAAAATGCTGATTACCGAAGTGGTGACTAATAGAGAAGTGTGGAAGGAAAAAATATTTTGCGCCGACCCCAAATAAATTGGGATAAGGGCAGGAGAATGATGACGGGGGTGACTATCTTAGAACATTACGTTTGTTCTTTCACCAGAATTAGCGTACTTCCTGACGGGTTATTTAATTATGTTTTTTCATATAATTGTTTATTTTATTTGCCTGTTTAATTCAGTTTATTTTCATTTATTGTTGACTTAATGTACTCATTAAAATGTTTTATTTTAATGAGTCGTATTGCAATATGTAGTTAGCTACCGACCTCGACAAATCATATTTATTATTCTTGCCAGAGCAACCGGCAGCAAGTTCGTCATACGGTAGCATTGTGGTAGCGTCGGGGTCGGGTTGCCTCCTTCCCTCAAATATGGCGAGGGGGTTTTGGCTGATCTTTGCGTTATGCTCGTGAACGGGTGCTACTTGTAGCGACTAGTCTTGCTGACGATGATTTTGTTATTGTTAATTGTATTAACTTTGTATTAATTTTATTCCAAAGGTCCTAGTGTAACTTTACTTCATCATCATCAGCCTATAATGTTCCCACTGCTGGGACACAGGCCTCCTCTTTGTGAGAGAGATTGGGCCGTAATCCACCACGCAGGCCCAGTGCGGGTTGGCAGATGTCACATGTCTTCCGAATGTTTTGTTCTAGAACATGCCGGTTTCCTCACGATGTTTTCCTTCACCGTTTTGCGAGCAGTGGCTTTAGTTACTTCAAGTCAAAGGTATATTTACATAATGCAGAATTGCTTAATTATGTAAGCAGGCACGCTCTTTATACCTAGAAGCTTTATTTCGATTGTAAGTTCTGTTTATGTTTTTTTTTTTATCATTTATTTCGACATTGAAAACTATAGGTTGAGTACCTATAGTTTTCAATGTTTTGTTGGTATATTTGCGTCTGCTGGTTGATATATGGCAAATTTGTTGTCTGTTGTATTTTTTAATGTTAATTACCTACTATCAATATTACAGAATCAAGTTCTTCTAATTTAACAGACAGCTATGCTGCTGGGGATGTTGTTACGCTACTTCTTCTTTCCAGCTATAGCACTAGGAAGTGGTGAACGGTGGGTGTTTTGGAGGGACTGTCTTATGTTATATTTACGTTTAGGAAGATCTGACTCTCAGCCTAGTTTGTATAAATGACTTTTTATTTTTTAAACAACGGCATCGTATCAAAGGATTTCCTTCTAATTTTGTTTTTTCATTTAATATTTAAAAAACCAAACGATCTTACCTCTGTTTTTCCTCTCTTAATCAGGTACGAAGGTGACTCAGGCATCATTATGAAGAGTACCAAGTGTACTGTTGGTATCGACAAACAAATCCACAGGATAGTACGATAGCTTAGTATGTCACCAATGACGAAGAGGAACAAGTTACCCGTTGTGTGGAATAGGATTACCTGGAAAAGTAGACTTATTATAATAAATTAGAAATAAATCAAATCATTTTTTTTTTTGCTTTGTTATTGCTTTGTTATATATGTTGGGTCTCCGGGTAATTAAATTGTGTAGCAGTCAGCTGCAATGTAGTACAAACAATAGGGCAAACGAGTCTTAGAGTGAAGACCACGTATCAGCAAGCGTGATCTGGGACGCACCCTCGCTAGATGGCCCGATGACCTAAAAATAAGGCAAAGCCAGACTAATCTATACTTTATAATATATATATAAATTAAAATTAAAAAGTCACGAATACGAAGGATTCGCACGGCCAGGCGATTCGATGCGACGGGGTTGGTCGAGAGAGCAAGTAATTTGACGCAGACGAAGCTGCGAACCTAAGCTAGTATAAAATGAAATGAAACGTTTATGTATTTAAGTACATCTTATAAGACACTTTATCACATCAATATTTTGGTTGGTCAATCTGTTAAAAACTAGATGGGGCCAGCATTTCCTAACTTAGCGTTTTGTGGCCCAGCTTGGGATTGTAAGGACCGTCAGTGGAATGAGATAGATTGAGTTAGTTTATTGATATTGAACGACATCGGAATAATTAATTAGATCTCATAAGACATATTATCACAGCAATATTTTGGTTCGTCAATATTTTAAAAACTAGATGGGGCCGGCACATCCTAACTTAGCGTGTTGTGGCCTAGCTTGGGATTGTATGGACCGTCAGTGGAATGAGATAGATTGAGTTAGTTTGTTGATATTGAACGACATCGGAGTATTTAATTAGATCTTATAAGACATATTATCACATCTATATTTTGGTTGGTCAATATTTTAAAAACTAGATGGGGCCGGCATTTCCTAACTTAGCGTGTTATGGTCCAGCTTAGGATTGTATGGGCCGTCAGTGGAATGAGATAGGTTGAGTTGGTTTGTTGATATTGAACGATATTGGAGTCGCTTCTAAAGGCATTTAAAGCATAACTTGAACACCAATGTGCATTCAGCAATCGCGTTTCTATCACTGTACAACTATTCAGTCTGAAAAAAAAAACCACCCGTTTTTCAATATTGATCATTTTCTTTTTAATTTATTAGAATAATTTTATATGAGTAACTTACCAATGTGCCAAGCATACCTCTAACGTTGGCTGAACTAATCTCCTTAGTATACAGTGGACATGTGACGTAGGCACCGGCCATTGTGATACCAAACAATGCTCTGGCTAGGATAAAAGCCCACACTTCCATGGATGACAGTTTGATTGTCCAGCATACCTGGAAAATTATTTTATGAATGTTTTGGTTTTATAGACACATGATTTTGTGATCATTAAGACAGAAATAAGTAGTTAAGGACTGGTCATGGTCGTTTTTTGATGAACTTGTAGACCAAGTTTGGCATGACTGGTTATCAACAGATCGCGAAAGGAATGTAAATTAGTCCAGCAAATCTGAAAAATTGCCATTTCTAATGTTTAGACATTGTATCTATCTCACAAGTAATACATTTAGTGCGATTGCCAAGTCAATCTATTTATTTATGTAGGAACTGAATAAATTAGCCGACTTGGTATTACATGGATCTCACAACTTTTTTACGGTAGAAGAACTGAGTTGCGAGACTTATTTTTGTTTTTACAAGTTATGTTTTTTATGGCTAGTGCCTCGTACTTATTGACAGGCCTGCACTGTCCTCCCATACATTTTATCTCTGTAATTTGGAAACATTGTTAAAGCTAATTATTTTCTAAAAGAGTAACCGTGGAGTTTCTTGCCGGCTCTTCTCCATAGGAAACAACGATTTGGAACCGCGCACCTAGCTTCTGACGTTTCATAAGTGCCCATGCAGGTTTAAGTGAAATAAAATAATTTGATTTTGATTTTGAGTGTATTACGCAATTACCCACTCAGAATATCGAGTTCATAAATCTTATTTTTTATTTGATTAAATCTATAGACTTCGTCAATTTTTCATTATGTTTAACGTGTACAGAAAATGGCTGAATGTCATTCTGTGATATTGATATTACGATGCGTAATAGATGGCTATTACGCATATTACAATGGTGTAAGCAGACAAAATAACCATTAACCCTTTTTTTGGGTGGGAAATCATCAAATAACTTCTCCCGCTCTGGGTGGAGCAGGAGGGCGTGTCAGACTTTTACTGACTAAAACCCACCCGTGTTCCTTCATTAGCCCGTATGCCAGGGGCTGTGGTGTCTCTTTCGAACAAACCCGCACCCCTGGCAGGCATCGACTCTTGCGGGTCCCATCACTTTTTGTGCTGACATCTCTTTGAGGCGCGCGTGGAACACAACGCGCCGTCGACTTGGGCTTGGTCCTTACCGGACAGCGAGCTACCCATTACTCGCCGTCCGCAAGCCCATGCCTACGGTGGCCGGAAATCGGCCTGGGATTCCCGACGCCCAGGGCGTCTCCGTATCCTGCGGCGGCTGGGGTCGCGAGGGCGCATATGCTGCCTCTCGCTCACGTGCGCCGCCTCCCTCTTCGCGAGCATTACTGCTTCGCTGAAGGAGGTGACGGCTCCCCATGCCCTCTCGCTCCGTACCATGGCCTGGACCAGGGCCGGACGCGAGAGATCGCCGCCACCGATCGCCTCCACGAGGACACGGCGGCGGTGCTCCGCCCAAGCAGGGCAGACCGCCACCATTAACCCTTAAGGTATGATGCTCGTAGTACTTATTAAGTCAAAAGCAAAAGGGAATCTCAACTATTTATTACTTACGAATGCTACAGCAGACATGAAGAATAAAGTCATCTTTCTCCCGATCTTATCACCAAGTATTGCCGTAAGATAATCAGCTGGTATGCATGTTAAGTACGGCACCGCAGCTATCCATGAGACCTGGGAATAAATCAAAACATGTTTCACTTAATCTTGGGTCTTTTTATAAGGGTATTTAAAGGGGCTGTGAGAGTAGAAGAACACATAAATAGCCAGTTATAAGTTCCCGTGTGTAATAAGGGAGGGAGGGGGGAGGGATTCTGTAAAAATCTCTCCGTGATAACTTGGGTAAAGTGAGCTTAAAAAGGGCTGTCGGAAGTTTTCGGCGGGATCGCGTTGGAACATGTCGCACGAATTTGCATTTTTTCATGAAATTTCGTGAAATAGCGAATTAAATTGTAAAATTTTGGTAGTGAATTATTCAATTTAGTTACGTGTGAGTGCAAAAGTGTAGTGAAGGTGAAATATTTACAATAGACTTTTCGTGTTCGTCCCAAAAAACTCCTAATAGGTTGTTGTAAAATTACTACCGCTTTACAATAAATTTGACTAACTTTGACTTTGACTGACTACGACCTTTTTGTAACTTTGTGCCTGATATCGGGCCATGACACTGGCTAAATGCACAAACCGTGAGAAGCCACAGTTAAAAAAAAAAATTAACGTAATAGATCGGCAGGTTTTCACCTAGACTTTGGGCTGGTACAAAACCTTTCCTAATGTAAAATCCCAAAAAAGACCCGACTCTGAAATCGAATTCATGTATTCTCGCCCAACAGTCACGCTTGTAAACTATGACAAAGGAGGTAGTACCTAATTAGTAATTACAAAACATTGGTCGTTTTGGGTTCTGTCGCAGTCGGTTAAAAATTAGATCATCATCATCATTTCAGCTGGAAGACGTCCACTGCTGGACATAGGCCTCCCCCAATTTGGGGGGGCTTGCCATAATCGCCACGCTTAGCAAGCGGGTTGGCGATCGCAACATGGTGGTAACATTCATAGAGAACGCTGGTGCCCATTCTCTAGTAAGTCCCCTTTAAATACCCTTATAAAAATTAGATATCTAGTTTAATTATTTCAAAAGTATGGTACAGTCTGTTACAGTAAATATAATTTTACAATTTAGGGTTAAATCGAATAGAAAGAAAGTAACAAAAAAACTTTTTAACAAAATATTAAACCACCGAAAAGTTAAAAAGTTTTTATTTCATAATTTTTTGTGGCTATAATCTACTAATTACTTTATCCTTAATTTTTGATTAGTTTTTGTAATAAACAACTCAGCATAAAAAATCTGTGAGTAAACATCAATCATCCCCTGTTTGCCTACCCTTAGGGTTGGTTTTTTATGTTTAGAAATGTATATGGGACCAACTTAGGGGTATACCCTTTCCAATAAAAAAATAATTATTAAAATCGGACTACTCTGAAAAAAGTTATGCGTGGTCATACATAAAAAAATATATTTATATACCCGTCGACTTGAGAACCTCCTCCGTTTTTTCGTCGGTTAAAAACATAATTGAATCTGGCGTTCTAGCTAGGCTACATGGTAATCTGTATTAAGGTTTGCCAGCCCGGGTTCCCACAGGGGTACAAACATTTTAATAGAGACAGCTTAGGACTATTAAGTACACTAACAGTGGTCGTTGAAGCCAATAAAAAAGAACATCAAATCATTTAATTGTTTAATCTTCAGGTAACGATACCCATAATGTGTGAGCTCTTTCGCTATCTAATAAATTTGACCTTGTATATTTGATTGTGCCGATAGTAGACGGCCAATGGCATTATAGCCAAGAGCCTCGACCAACACCTCAGGAGGCTCTCGTTAGGCAGCTGGATAAAGGGTTTGATCCAGAAAGCAGTACCACAGGACACGGCGCGCATCGTGAGGCGGTTCCTCTCTCAGCAGCCCTGACCACCGGTAGCATGGACCCTGTTCCCGATACTGGTGGGCTACTACTTTTTATCTTTTTATATGTCTTATACAGGAAAAGTTTTTATCCAGTGCGCAAACTGTAACCATGAATTTAGCATATCATTCTAGAACCCTAGCGCAGAAATTTTTCGTCGGTTTTACAAAAAAAAATCAGCTGTTCCATACATTTTGACCGCGTAGGTATTGCACTTTTCTATGAAAAAACAGATAATTTTTTTTAATAACCGGCGAAAAATTTCTGAGGTAGGGGGTCTAGAATGATATGCTGAATTCATGGTTACAGTTTGCGCATTGGATAAAAACTTACCCTGTATTTATATATATTTTTATGTTCGAATATTTAAAAATGTAATTTAAATGTTAGTTTCAACGAAATAAAGGAGAAAATAATCTATCCCTATTTTCCTTGGTCGCGGCGTCACACGTGAACGACTGGACCAATTTTGCTAATTCTTTTTTTATTGCGCTTTGTTGTTTATTTATTTATTTATTTAATACTTTAAGCACACGTACATGTACAGAGGCGGACTTAATGCCATAGGCATTTTCTACCAGTCGACCTTTGGGTGATGCATAGACAAAAAGTGGTAGGTGCAATAAATTAGAGGAATAATAAGTGCATAAAACTATTTAAACTAAAAATATGATATATATATACCTAACTATATATAAATATAAGCACAAATAAATATAAATAAATAAACGAATTTACTAAAACAAATGAGACAAACAATGAGAGAACATTACCGTTGTAATGATACTGCCAACTTTTTGCGAATGTGTTCGCGTTTAACTTTGAAAGTCAATCGGTTGGTTGCCATCCTGATTTCTTCTTTTCTTTGTTGTTGTCAGGAGAAGATTCATAAGAAACAAAAAACTAAGAACGTCGCGCGTAACATTAGAAAATTTAAGAAAACTTAAAGATCTTATTAAGTTTTCTAATATTATTCCAATGCAAGTTCAAAATTCATGTTTCAGTTAAGACAGGACAACATGACCGATGTTGTCCTGTCCTAACTTTTCATGAATTTATCACTTACGGTCAGCTAGTAAGTGATAAATTCATGAAAACATACTCAACCTATAAGGTTCCTACTGCTGGGACACAGACCTCATCTCCGTGAGAGGAAGTGGGCCAAAATCTACCACGCGGGCCGAGTGCGGCTTGGTAGATTTCACATGTCTTCGCATTTTTGGTTCTAGGACATGCCGGTTTCCTCACGATGTTTTCCTTCACCGCTTGAGAGCAGTGGTGATGAAATTATTTACCCAAAGTAATGTGCCTGGCTGGGTTTTAACGCGCGACCTACAACTCGTAAGTCGCGGCCGTTACCACTGGGTCACCACTGCTCAATTATTCATGAATACTCAACATCAAATGGATCGCTAGTCTTAACAAACAAACGTTTACTTGTGATTTACACGGATATCATAATGCCTTGTTGGTCTAATAGTAGCAAGTGCTACTGCTGAATATGGGGTCCTGAGTTCGATTCTCAGGTCGGGAAAAGTGTTATTGGGTTTATCTATAAGAAACTTCTTAGTAGTAACCCATAGTCTGAATTTGTGTCCGAGTGATTGCAATTGGCTCGCCCTAATTTTTTAAGGATCCCGATCATTAAATAACTTATCCCGCTCTGGGTGGAGCAGTAGGGCGTGTCAGACTTTTACTGACTAAAACCCACCCGTGTTCCTTCAATTGCCTATGTGCAAAGGGAGGTCCACGGTATTTCTTTCGAACGACCCGCACCCCTGGCAGAATTACATGAGACTTAAAAATAAATGGCGAAATGTGGTTGTACTATAGTTACGACTCTGCCCACCCTTTCGGGGAAACAAGGCGTGATGTTATGTGACATAATGCTGTAAGATTGATTGTGATAACTTTACCTCATAATCTGTAAGTGGGGTCCCTCTAGGCGAGTCTTTGGATTGCAGTAGCAGTGACATTGGAGACATCCATCCAATACAGGCGCCGTAAGCGAAAACTGGCAGGTTTACTGCAGAAAAAAAAGACGATTTAAAAGGAACAAACATAAATCTACCAACGGTTTCTAAAAAAAAAATGTATCCTTTTAACTAAAACTCACTACATACATGGTGGTTTTAAATACATTTTTAATATTCGAAGAGAGAACAATTTTTAATATGCCAAGACATCGATTTAGGATATGTCATATGCTGTTGAACTTAATTCTTATAAATCGCAAGCCTCAACTCAATTCTCCACTACTCCCTTCCAGTAAATATCAGCTACAAAATAGGCTCTAGCCTGAGGCCGTGCATGGTATTTTACACTGATTGGTTTAACTTGTCTATTCTAATTGAAATGTATTCACATATTCATGATTTGCCTGCAACATGTTTTTGATATATCTACATTATCAGCCTCCCAAAGGTTTTAGATCTTAGATGAGAAGTTGTAAATCTTGTAAATTCTAAAAGTTAAAATTTCCTTGTCTGCTGTTGATGCCCCTTTGCACAAAGGTATGGATGAAATATCCCTACATAAAAATCTGAACCGTATCGCTATTGGCTCATAAACCATTTCCCATTCAAATTCGAACAGTCTCCTAATGTGCTTCGTTCTATATTTGCAGACGCAAAACGTTAAGGATCCTACGACCGAAGCTCGCAACTAGGATTCGGGCGGAGACAATATTTCGTCTGAAAATTGCTATCGTTGCGCTAGTGTTAGTAGTACCTGTCGAAGATACATACCTACAGTGAGCAATACGATCACACACACATTGACAATGGCTTGACGCGATAGCGCTACTAGCTACTGACCATTTAAGATGAATTTGGATGTGTTCCGTAATACCAAAAATGATGAATGAAAACTTATTGTATTTTAATATTTTTTTCGACATTTTACAACTTGATAATATGAGCTATGCTTCTGAGACAACAATATTACGGAAATTGTTGGTTATAATACCGAAAAAACAGTGAGAAAACATGTCATTTACGCTGTAAAAATGTGCGAAATGCAATTCGCTTAAACTTCATTTCAGGTAAGTATTTTGAAAAAAAAAAAACCCCTACGAGCCTAGATAAATACTGTCTGAATTCGAATATCATCATAATATGATGGAAATATGCTCAAGTTGCAAATGATTTAGGTATTACGTATGTATGGGCAGTTCATTGTACGTAGGCCTCTTAATGTCTATTTATTGATTTTAATGTGACCATGAACTCTAATTTGGATGTACTTAAGAAATACAAAGTATGTTTATACTAACTATGAAATATTGGATACATGTAGGTACATTCATAGAATAAAGTGAAAGCTAATGGAGATTTTAAGTTTGCTGTAGGAACAATTACATGAAATGTTTTTAATGCATATTAAAAACATCAATAGCCGCACCAAGGGAGTAAATCGATCTCGTATGCCGTGGCCGTGGCAAAACGGCATGACTTTCTCATGTAACAAAAATACAGGGTAGCAGGGATATTAACGTGCAAACTGTAAACATGAATTCGGCAGACCACTATCATAGTCTTTTTTCGTCGTTTATCAACAAACCTGCAGTGCTATTAGTAAAAATCTCACCGTAATAAGTTGGGTGAAGTGAGCTGTCATTGGTATCAATCCCTAGTGCCAGATGGAATGACAGCTCACTTCACGTGATATCAGTTCTCACGGTCAGATTCTAATAGAATAGAATCGGCTGTTCCATTCAAACTGGTCAAACTGTTGGAACAGCTATTTTTTTTTTTTAAAGAACCGCCTAAAAATGTAAAGTTGTGTTCCAGAGTCATGTAAGTAATGAATTCATCATAACAAGTTGCGCGGCGATGCCACAAGCCACCCTGTATATTTATTGTTTTCTCTTTATTTATTTATTGGATGTCTTTATCCATAAATTCTTTCAATAACCATCAATTTCGATCCCATGACGGCCATATTTTTAACACTACTATATTTTTCAAAGATATACCTATTATTAAGACGTAAACTTGCCACTTTAAAATTAATAGGGTGACTGGAGCATATAGAAATAACTAAAAAGGTACTTACTAAGCACAGCACATATTATTTGATTGATCTTGCTCCCTTCGTTGAATATAAAGTAATATTTCGTCATTGTTGAACACCACGTAAAACTATTAAAATACTAAATTCGTCTTTAGTATTTATGTCAACTTAAAACACTAATTAGGTATATTAAAAATAATCTTTGGATCTAAATAATATCACATTACAGTAATTACTGCTTAATAAATAATTACATTAAAATAACTGTGGTAACCTGAAACAGTTATCCTTAGCAAAAATTACTTTATTTGCAACCCATTGTCACTGAAATCTATTACTAGAATAGTTTTCACATTGAATCTAAGACGATGAAAATGCTCGTCGTTCAGCTTTCGCGGTCTGGTTTAAACTGAGTCAAAACACAAGGAGGCTTTGTGATATATCTAGACGTTTTATTTGATTTAAAGATTAATTACTTATCAGGGAATCAAATTCTGATGGTAACATAGGTCTATGTAAATAACAAAACACTATTATGTACATAGTATAAAACAAAGCCGCTTTAGCGTGTCTGTGTGACCGATTACATCTTCTAAATTACACAGTGGATTTTAATTCGGTTTTCACCATAATTTTAGAGTATTTTTTTTTGGGCAATTCGCAACTTCGTGACCACCTAAGCTGCTTAACTGGGCTATCTTGTGGATGCCTTAATAAATTAAGACCTTCAGCCAGGCCGTCAAACTTATGAAATGAGCAACTCATACATAAGTATACGTCATTCCGTGTGGTGCCGGACGTAAAAGAATAGCACCATCCCATTTCTTCCCGTGGGTGTCGTAGAAGGCGACTAAGGAACGGAATAAAGAATGGGCAGCAGCGTTCTCTATGCATTTGACCATCATACTGCGATCGCCAACCCGCCTGCCAAGCGTGGCGATTATAGCAAATCCCCCCTTTTGGGGGAGGCTTATGTCCAGCAGTGGACGTCTTTCGGCTAATATGATGTTGATAAGTAATTTGTTTCATAACAAAATTCATTGTGTTGAAAATATAAAATACCCCCTTGTGGGGTATGAACCTTGACTTAGGGGGTCTCTGTGGGAGGGCAACAAGTGACAGGCTGGTTTGGATTGCGGGTATTTAGGGACGTATTTAAAGCTCACTGCTCAGATTCAGAATTATTTTTTGCAAAAACATGTGTAGATAATATACATGGTACACATGGTACCAGATATGTGGTACCAAAAGTATTTAATAAAAATAAATATTTTAAGAAAAACCCCCAAACTTAGTAAAGGTGACCTAAAATCGAAACTAAGGATACTGAGGTCGATAGCGAGGATTCAGCCACTGTCGAGAAATGAATTCACTTCGAACCTTATTATTAGTTTTATTGCTTAGTATTAAGTAGTTAGTATTTTATTTAAGGTTAGCTCCTTAGAAGTCTCAGATAACATTAAAAATGTAATAAAGAACAAGTGCTTCTCGCCATCAAACTGCAAAGTTTGGCGAGCAAAAATGTAAAACCAAAAAAAAAATAGATTGTTTTGTAAAAAAAAAAAGGTATTATGCTTATTATAGGTGTTACAAGGTTTTTTGGATCAACATGTTTGACCATGTCTGGTGTACAAATTAGGTTGAAATACAATAAGATATAAAAATACTAATAACATAAATAAATCAACAAACTCAGGCTCAGAGGTGTGGGCTGGCTCGAGCTAGGTTCGCGATGGTCATTTTACAGCAATTATTCCAGAAGGTTTATGTGGTTGTAACATTAACCTAATTACCAGTGATAGGAATAGATAGTGCCTATTTGCCTAAACTTCGAAGAACAGAGACAAGAAACGGAAACTTCCTTAGGACTAATTTTTTTTCCCAGGAGTCGGGAAGAATCTTCAGTAAGTTGAAAATAAGCTTTATTTAAGATGTTTAAAAGCTATATTTAACTAAACTTGCAACTACCAAATTTTCAAAATTTTCACGTAAAATCCCGAAATAAATAATCTAACTTGATACAACGGTTAGTTGGATCGTAAATATAATTCGGATACATGAATGAAAGTTAGATTTTTTATTTCGGAATTTTACTTGAAAATCCCGAAAATGTGGTAATTGCAAGTTTAGTTAAAAATAGCTTTTAAACATCTTATACAGGATAAGTTTTTATTCAGTGCGCAAATTTTAACTTACTGAAGAATTTTCCCAAATCCCGGGAAAAATTATTTAGTCCTGAGGAAGTCTCGGTTTCCTGTCTCTATTCTTCGAAGTTTAGGCAAATAGGCACTACCTATTTCTATCACTGCTAATTACCCTATTTATAAGTATTTTTCTACTACTACGGAATCAGTAACAATGTTAGTCTAAAGTGACAAATTGTGAAAGCTGACAGTGTACACAAACAAACCAGTGTGCCATATTTGTTTTAGGTGTAATTGCGTGTGACATTTACGCCTAATTAGAACAAAACAAACATTTTTACATAATTAAATATTTGTTTAAGTTTTTTTTTTTTGTTTACTCAACTGGTAAAATTACTCAGTCAGTAGACCCGCTGTATCTTTTAATAGTAAACGTGAGATTGTCGAAAATAACTCGGTCAATAGAAAACATTTACTGTGGTTTTCCCACTTTTATTGAATGATGTAATAGTCATGACCAGTGACGTAAAATCTTTGTAAACATTGAAATTGAAAGGTTTTATTGTAACAAGTCCATTTCCACTGCAGGGTATTTGTCATTGTCCCTTAAAAAGAAAAAGCATATAGTTAAGAAAGTAAGAAAACATGCATGGAGTTGACCTCTGATCTAAACTTCGGCTCAACCATCGAGTGAAAAGCTGAAACTGCAGTCAAGAAGCTGGGCATCCTAAATAAGGTGAGGCGTTCTCACCTGGACAGTTTTTGAGCCTGCTTAAAGCTCAAGAGCGATCTTGTATAGAGTATTGCAGCCACTTCAGATGGCTCAACAAAATACCAGCTTGCTGCCCTTGACTCGGTGGAACGCAGAGCAAAAAGGCTCATAGGAGACGAAATGTTGGTGGCTAAGCTTCACAGCCTGGATTATCAGCGTAATTTTGTTTGCCTGTCGGTCTTGTTCAGACTCTTTTTTTTTTTTTTTTTTTGATTGTGGCAAATCATCAAATAGCTTCTCAAAACTACTTTTACTGACTAAAACCCACCCGTGTTTCCTCAGTTGCCTGTGTGTCAGGGGCCACGGTATCTCTTACGAACAACCCGAACCCCTGGCAGGCATCGGTCCTTGCGGATCTGGTGGGGTGCTGACATATCTTTGAGGCACTCGTGGAACACAACGCATCGTCAACCCTTCTTCAGACTGTACTTCGCAGAATGTGTGCAGGTGCGATCACATTCTCAGCCCGATGATCCCATCGTCGCCCTTTTTCTACCAGATTTCCAGACACGCTTCCGCACTTGATTGATATCCCGGACAGTCGCACTCAGCGCTTGTCCTCCACATTTACTATGCCCACAGCCAGTGTTGAACTCTCTGCCTAAGTCTGTTTTCCTTTCCACATTTAACCCGTCTACCTTCAAAACAAGAGTGAACAGGCATCTTCCAGGCACGCTCGATTCGTCATATACCTGATCAATCGCTTTCCTTCATGCGTGATTGAGGTCAAGAGCAAACACGTTTAGTAATAAAAATAATTAAAAAATTGGTTTCTTTGTCACAAAAACATGTGCATATAAAAATAAAACTCGACTAGTCAGATAAATAAAAGAATATAGAGCTATATTTTAATTCCAGCACAAAACATTAGTAGTCATCAGTAGCACAAGAAGGCTTCCACTCAGCGTGATCTTGTGCTATGGAGGCCCTACAGCACTGCGCTGTTCAGTGGTCACCCAAAAATCCGTATGGAAACCAAGTCAGGTTTAATTACTGGAAGTACGAGTACATAAATGGTACCAAAATAAAATAAACAATATTTTGAATGTCCTAGTTGGATACAACCACGGATTTTTATCTATTAAACCTTAATTTTCTTACGATGTTGTCCACCGTTATAAAGTAGTTTATTTTATTCATTAGTATGTTTTATTTATCACTAGCTTTTACTAGCAGCTTCGCCCGCGTGGAAGTCAAAGTTATCCTACGGGAACGAACTACCGGTACCTATAAAAAGTATCAAAGTTGTCTTTACTGTTGTCCACGCATTTTTTTTAACTTTCCGTTTGCCTCAACGAAAATGCGAAAAAAGAAAATTGGCGGTTTGGTCGAGCCGTTCTCGAGTTTTGCGCTTAGCAACATTCATTTTCATTTTTAAAGAAGATTTCATATTATAAATTGAAACTTGTTCTTCAAAACTTTTTTCTGTTTTTAAAAATCTTTGACCTGCTCTCAGGAACGTCAGAATGATTATTATGACATCTGCTGTCGATATTTTCCAAAATGTAGTACCTAAACTCAAAACCTTAAATTGAATGCTCAAAAATGAAGAAATACATTTATAATTCACGCCAAAGACATTTAAATATATCGAGGAATTCACGTAAATCATTCTTTGTGAGTATATTTTTTAATTTAAGTTCATTGCATTGCACTGCACTAACCAGGGTTAGTAACAACGTGCTTGCCCCTTAATACGTAGGACTGAATTTATTAAATTAAAATGAATAATGTAATAGCACCATGCCTCCTGGGCTAGGCAACGTTCGGGAGACTTCGCAATATCTTCTCGTCCCAAATACCACAGTGTCTCAAGACGAAAGTCTTTGACCAGTGTGTGTTGCCAGTGATGACCTATGGTACAGAGACGTGGTCGCTCACAATGGGCCTTATCAGAAGGCTTAAAGTCACCCAAAGGGCAATGGAGAGGGCTATGCTCGGAATTTCCCTACGCGATCGAATCAGAAATGAAGAGATCCGCAGGAGAACCAAGGCAACCGACATAGCCCGAAGAATTGCCAAACTTAAGTGGCAGTGGGCAGGGCACATTGCTCGCAGAACAGATGGCCGATGGGTCCGAAAGGTTCTGGAGTGGCGGCCGCATACCGGAGGACGTAGAGTGGGAAGGCCTCCTACAAGGTGGACCGATGACCTAGTGAAGGCCGCGGGTATCCGCTGGATGTGGGAAGCACAAGACCGGTCGAAGTGGAGGAGCCTGGGGGAGGCCTATGTCCAGCAGTGGACGTCTTTTGGCTGAATTGATGATGATGATGATGAATAGCACCATACTATATCTTCCCGTGGGTGTCGTAAAAGGCGACTAAGTGACTTACTAGAGAATGGGCAGCGTTCGCTATGCATTTTACCACCGTACTGCGATTGCCAACCCGCCTGCCAAGCGTGGCGATTATGGCAGAACCCCCCCTTTTGGGGGAGGCTTATGTCCAGCAGTGGACGTCTTTCGGCTGAAATGATGATAATGATGAATAAATAATGAGTATTAACCGGGGACTGTCCTTGGGTGCACTTACAGGGATAATCGTCGTTTAGTGCCTTATTTAAATAATTATCAAACGGGCCTCTGTGAGCTGGTTCTATCTCTTACGCTCAGAAGGTCCAGGGCCTCTGGGTCCCGAGTTATGTCATTTAAAAATAATCAGGCGCAGTTCCTCACCAGAGCTTTTTAGAAATACCTAAAACGGCCACCTAGAAATTGTCTGAAGGTATTTCCTGGGTTCACAAGCAAGAAATTCCTTCGGACAAAATCTCAGCGCAGGCAGGCAGCGGAGCAGCCGTCATCAGGGAATGTTTTTGTCCCTGGACGTCTGTTGGCATATGTTGATTAGTTAATGTTTGTTGGATCTTAAAAGAATGTCCATGGAGTTTCTTCTCCATAGGAACATACTATGCTTTGTAAAAGGCAACTGGCTTCGCCTTTCATACCGACCGACTCCTGAATGGTTTAATTGGTCTTTGAGTTTTAGTCTGCCAGGGTCTATAACTTTTAAAGCCCACTCGACAGTTCAGTCTTATTAACTGGCCTCTCTCGATCTGGTTCAGTCTTATGCCACAAAGGAGAATATATTCAAAACTTTTTCAACAGATAAATCTAAGTGGCTGATCATGGGTTACTGGATGTGGGTAGCTTCCTATGCTATGATTGCAAGTGAGTTCTTTGAATATAATAATATGTTGTATCGAAACCAACACAACAGCAACAACAACACAACACAACACAACAGCAGCACCACAATCTCACAATACGGAAATCCCTAATACACTGCTTCATGTGTTTGAAAAATTCGTCTGCTCGACAAAGTAAGTAACGAAATGAATTTTGTTGAATTGTCAAAATGAAAGACACTGGCCATTGTAAGTTTGCTACGCAATTACCTCCCTAAATTATCATGCTCTGAACATTATATACAGGAGCTCTCTTTGTTCCTCTTTTTTCCACAAATATTATTAGTATTTGGACGTGTCATTGATGGTATCAAGTTTTATACATCAGATACCTACCTATCCAACAAAAGAAACAGGTTGCATGACACTGCTGCATGTGGACTTCCCAGACTGGCTGTTGTGTTGATTCTTAGAGAAGGTCTGTGTTTAGCAGTATTTTGTTTTTGGGTGCAATTTGAAGTGCCAACCACCACACGACATAAAAATATAATATAGGGACGCACGACGATACGTCAAACTATACACTTTCAGTATGACCTGATTTCTCACTGTACGAAAAGCCTATACGTCACTGTTGCCAATGTGAAATCAGCTAAAACTTGAAATGTATAGCTTGATATTTCGGCGCGTGTACACATAAACCGACCGCCAGTCAATTGTGTAGTTAAGAATTACTAAGCGATCACACAGACGACATGTGTTTTAAAGTATGTTATGATAATATAGACGACAAAGACCTGCACATAACTCTAACGACTTTTTTTCATCCACAGGTGCAATAATGGCCTATAACGACGACTTCAGAATGGAAGCTTTAGAAGGATTCACAGCAAAATTCAGGATCCTGGTAGAAGAGTTAGCGATGTACTTCAAACCAATGAACTACCCCTACGACCTGGTCAGCAGGTTGTGTATGGAAAAATAGCAGAAATAAACTCAACGGTAATCGATTGTACCGTGGTGTTCGGTAAAGAATAGCGTGAGGTTATACACACCTCTAGATAGACGCCAAATCGATTTTGACGGCAAGATCCTTTAGCATAATCAGCCTATAATGCTCACACTGCTGGGACACAGGTTTTCTCTGTGTGATAGGGAGTGGGCCGTAGTAATCTGCCATACAGCTGTAAGGGTTGGTAGGTATATGTCACACGTCTTCGTTTTTTTGTTCCCAGTACATGCCGGTTTCCTCACGATGTTATAGCTCACCGTTTTGAGAGCAGTAGTGGTGACCTAATTTCCACAAAGTAAAGCGCCTGTCTGAGTGCGCTACGACTGGGCCACTTCTTTAGTCGCTAATAACCATAGGCCCACGTACACACGGCATGGTCATAGGATAATTTACTGATTAATCTTGAGAAACGGCAGTGTATATACAGCATTTTGTTTTTACCCACGCAGCATTTTGTTTTTATGTTTAACCAAAAACTGTGTTGACGGTTGATCGTTTGACGTTGACGTGTGTTGACGTTTGATCTCAACACTTTACTGTAAATTTCACAGTACAAATACCACTTTTTCGACGAATACGGCAGGTTTTTTTTTTTTGGGGAGTGGGAAATCGTCAAATGACTTCTCCCGCTCTGGGTAGAGAGCAGGAGGGCATGTCAGACCTCTACCGACCAAAACCCACTTGTTTTCCCTCAGTTGCCCGCGTGCCAGGGGCGACGGTGTCTTTATCGAACAACGCACACCCCTGGCAGGCATTGGTCCTTGCAGACCCCACCAGTGGTTGCTGACATCTCCGACGGCGCGCGTGGAACACAACGCGCCGTCCCGCCTACCACTTTTCGGCCGCAGGCGATAGGGAGAGCGGCCAACGCTATACCGACACTCCTTTTCCCCTGCGGCCCCACCGCGGCCGCCATCAAACGGTGGCAGCCCCGTCCAGGCCACGGAAGGGAAGAGCGCTGCTCAGAAGCACCGGCACTCCTCCCGAATATGGCAGGTCTAGCATAAAGAATTGCCGGGACTCAGAGGTAACCCACGCGGCTGGTATTGACTGCAATTCGCTTATGAACTTTGCTTTTTAGAGACTTTTATCTTGAAGACAAAAGTCTTGTGAATCTCGAGTTACTATGCTAGTGAATTATCTCGTTTGGTTGACAATATTCATTTAGGAGTCACCAACCTTTCCCTCGAAACCCTTCTCGGCTCAAGTTGGTATGTGGAACTAAGATGTGTTAAGGTAAGTTTGGTGCTGGCTGACTACGACTCAAATTTTACACAATTTTATTCTGCCCCAAAAATTTACACAAATTAAATTGACGTAGAACACAATGCTGCCAACTTAAAAAAGAAATGCGAAATTAGCCGGGTATTTGATTCGTACCTACTGTCTTATCCCAGCGCTGAACTTACCCCAAAATCCTCTACCAAGTCCAATTTTTCTGGACTTTTGACAAGATTCCTTTACTTACAAACTTGTCCTTTCATTTATGTTTTTTTTTTTTATTCTTTTTTTGGAAGAAGTCAGAAGTTGCTGATTATTTTCAGAAAAACACAAAATCAAAAGGTATTTCGGTTCCCACAATACTTTATCCTGATTTTGTTAACATATGGAGGAAATAAAATCTTTAGGAGAGATGCCGTTTTTTTGCGGAGGTTGGCACGAAATCCAACGGTATAACTATTTACACAAAGAACATTGGCAATCATACAAGTGCAAATCGCGAAAAAAAATTGTCGACTTTGTAAATAATTACAATGAAACTTTTTGGCGTTTAAAGTTTGTTGTTTGTTAGCCCGAAATATAATAATGCTGTTGAGTTAGTAAAAAGTAAGTCAAAAATTTCATATAAAATTAATAAAAAAAAAGGAAGATGAATAAAATAAATGAAAGAAAGAAAGAAAATACATTTATTTAGCATTTTTTTAAATTTTTTTTTTAAAGGCAAACAATAAACAGCAAAATAATAAAAAATAATAAAACCAACTAAAAAGTGTAAAGTGCGTCAAAGTGTGCCTCACGGCTGCGCTAAAAAGGCCCAGTTCAGCATAAATGCCAGACAACTAGTGCCTGGCGCTGGTTTTCAACTGGACCTGACGTGTGAGGTGACGGATGTAAATCAGCTTTATACCAATACTGCAAGGTGACGTGTGTATGCATACTTAATTAAAATAAATTTGTGTCAGATAAAATAAAATAAAAGTAACGAGTAGTACTTATATGTATAGTGAGAATGTATATTTTTATCTATACCTAGTAATTGAGTTTAGTAACTAGTATAAAAATACTTATTTGTGTCAAATATTGTAAAATATAGTAAAATAAATATTAGAGTGTGACATTTACTAAAATTGCGAAACAAACAAAACAAAATAAATAGGCCGGTAAATAAATAAATGAGACTGATGCATGATAGACCTTCGCTAATGGTGTAAACAAAGATAGGAATGATATGAAAGGAGTACAGCAAAAAACACCAAGGAGTCCACAAACAATGCGACGACACTTCCACAATCCAAACATATTTAATAATTTATTAATCCATGCACTTCATCGCACAATACGCTGCAAGCAGCCGAGCGCGACGGACTGATTTGTTTGCAATTTTTGACACATACTCAAGTGGGTAGGTAGGTAGGTAAACAAGTAAGTAGGTGGATAGGTGGGTAGGAAGGTACCCACCCACCTATGCACCTAGATAGGTAGGTAGGTACATAAATTATATGATTGAAACATTTAGTGTGACCATATCCAGTTTCCGTTGCGCTTCTATGAGGTAGGTACTGCCGTAAGCGTCGTCTGAAAGCGTCTATTGTCTTAATAACTCTAATCGGTGGTGGCAGGTTATTCCATACTTTAGAAGCCGCATAACGAAAACTGCCTCTAAAAGCAGCTGTACCTTGAGACTGAGTCGAGAGTTGTTGTGAGCATTGCCTTCTCCCGCATTCCCGTCTACTCGCAACCCAACTTAGCTTGTTATATAGGTAGTCCGGTTTTTGATATTTAACGACACCGAACAGAAGACAAGCTAAGTGCAGTTTGCGCCTGGACTTAATTTTCAATGAAAAATGCTCATTTAGGAAAGGGGTAACATGACATCTGCGAGGAATTGGGCACGCCACGATTGCGGCGGTAAGTCCCCTCTTTGAGGAGTGGTTTGAGAGGCGGCATGGTGTCCTCACCTTCCGCCTGACGCAGGTCCTCACCGGACACGGTTGTTTCGGGAGGTTCCTGTTTCGGATAGGGCGGGAGGAAACGCCCGGGTGTTTCCACTGCGAAGATCGCCCTGAGGACACGGTGGAGCACACGGTGGCGGTCTGCCCTGCTTGGGCGGAGCACCGCCGTGTCCTCGTGGAGGCGATCGGCGGCGGCGATCTCTCGCGTCCGGCCCTGGTCCAGGCCATGGTA
The DNA here is from genome assembly GCA_949987655.1 of Polymixis flavicincta. Taxonomy (NCBI): domain Eukaryota; kingdom Metazoa; phylum Arthropoda; class Insecta; order Lepidoptera; family Noctuidae; genus Polymixis; species Polymixis flavicincta. Next base: position 20,585,946 of record OX465188.1, on the reverse strand, counting down.
CGGAGCGAGAGGGCATGGGGAGCCGTCACCTCCTTCAGCGAAGCAGTGATGCTCGCGAAGAGGGAGGCGGCGCACGTGAGGGAGAGGCAGCATATGCGCCCTCGCGACCCCAGCCGCCGCAGGATACGGAGACGCCCTGGGCGTCGGGAATCCCAGGCCGATTTCCGGCCACCGTAGGCATGGGCTTGCGGACGGCGAGTAATGGGTAGCTCGCTATCCGGTAAGGACCAAGCCCAAGTCGACGGCGCGTTGTGTTCCACGCGCGCCTCAAAGAGATGTCAGCACAAAAAGTGATGGGACCCGCAAGGGTCGATGCCTGCCAAGGGTGCGGGTTTGTTCGAAAGAGACACCACAGCCCCTGGCTTAAGGGCTACTGAAGGAACACGGGTGGGTTTTAGTCAGTAAAAGTCTGACACGCCCTCCTGCTCCACCCAGAGCGGGAGAAGTTATTTGATGATTTCCCACCCAAAAAAAAAAAAACATCTGCGAGGAATACTGTAACAAAACCGAGCACAGGCGTTTTGTACCCTTTGGATGAAGCGGTCTGTGCAAGCTAATAGGCGCGGGCCGTAAACCGTGTCAGCGTAGTTCAACCTGGACAAAACCAGGGTTTCCACTAGCTGTTTCCGTAGTTTTTCGGATAGATAAGGCCTAACATTGTACAAAACCTTCAGACGATAAAAGCAGTTTCTAACCGACTCCGCTACGTGTTTTTCAAAACGAAGGTCTTTGTCCATGACAACACCTAGATTCCGCGCTTCATACACTCGCTCAATTGGTTCACCCATAAGTTTCACGTCAAATGTCATAGGTAGTCGCGCCAACTGCTGTCTTGTGCCAAATACCATATACTTCGTTTTTATTGGATTTAAAGATAGGCAGTTTTCCTCTGACCATGTAGCGATTCTTTGAAGATCATTGTTAAGATCTTTAATGGCAGTGTCGTACTCATCGGGCCTAAAAGATATATTTAGTTGGACATCGTCGGCGTATATATGGTACTTGCATTTCTGGAGACATTTTATAATATCCGCACAGTACAAAATAAAGAGAATTGGGCCCAAAATAGAGCCCTGCGAAACTCCTCTCTCTACAGAAATGAGTGTCGATCTAAGGGTAGTGCCGTCACCCAAACGCAAGTCAACAAATTGCTGTCTATTACTTAGATAGCTAAGGAACCATTGCGTAGCGCTGGGGTCGAACCCATAATAATTTAACTTCGATAGTAGTAATGCGATATTTATTGCGTCAAACGCCCAGGAAAAATCAAGAAAGACCAGTAACGTGCACATTCCCCTATCTTGGGCAGACAGTATGTTATCAGTAACATCCAGTAAAGCAGTAGATGTGTAAATGAAACAGGAAGAATTGTAAAATCTTTTTATTGGTTTGTTATTACACCTGGCAATACACGGTAGACTATGATTATAGAGTATAAAAAATTGTTATTGAAATGTAGTATATTAAATATTTGTAGATAAATTGAAAAAATGCAGTTTCAATTGACTAAAAAGTACAGATTTTAATTTAGGCTAAAAATTAAAAAATAAATACGTAAATCCTATGTTATTTGCATGTCGATTAAAATTGTTATAGAATCATTCGGTTTGCTATCAAAATAACTGATTCATTCATACAAATCGCATTAGTAGCATCTTCGTTTAACGTTTCAAGTGTTTTGAAAGAAAATCTTTATTAATTCAATTATCATGTAATTTATTTTCAACTTGATGGTAATGTAATGCTAGGCTGTATTCACATAATTAGTGTTGTGTATCCTCGAAAACGCTTCAACGAATTTATGCCAAGTAAGTGCGCGAATGATGATCAGTGGCATGTAATTTGTTCAAACGTCAAACAAAAATATAAATCAGTTATTAAAATACTGGAATGTTTGAAAAACCTATTTAAAATTTTGCTTAAATAGGCGGCAAATGCATACAAATGTCTCCTATTCGATTTATAATTCTTATTGTCATAATCGTTAAAATAATAATAAAGTCTTCTTCTAAATGCATCGATTCTTATGAAAAAATAATAAATACTTCGAAAAATTCACTAATTATTTACAAAAAAATAATGATCTTACTTAATACCTACGCACAGATAATAAATAGAATAAATAAACAGTCAAGTATTAATTCTAAAATCACTAAACATTATCTCAAGAGTTTTTAGTAAGGGCGGCCATTTTGTCCGCCATCTTGCAAATTTAGTTCGAACGTTTGTACTGATCGATTTTTTAAATGTAAATTTTCATATTGAATTGCATAGTTAAATCGATTCTTGGTCTCGATATAAGACGAATAAGAATCGCCACACTAATTTACACGAAGCAGAAAGATCCAAATACCGTTACTATTAAAAACCCAATATGAAGAAGTATTTGCGATTGATTAGTGTGGAACCCATATTGATTCCTAATCGATTAAACTATGAACATAAGTTAAGTGATACTTAAATTTATCGATTATTGGAAGACGAAGATTGGTCGCTTACATTATTTTACAGAATACTTTTACTTATAAAAAGTTGGCACTAATAGTGGGACTCCACTCCCCGAGAGTATGATTATGGAATGAAAGCGATATATCGATATGACTGTGATAATCGATTAGTTTATCGATAAAGATAGTTTTTCGGTTCTTCTGCGATGGGGTCCGTGCAGGTGCCCAGGTGTTTCAGTTGCACCAGACTCCTGAAAACAAAGAGAGGAACACCTATTAATTTAAATTCATCTTCACTGAGTAAAACTCAAAAGTTAATAAAACCAAGCATTCAACCGAGTCTCTGTGCGTCGAAAAAACGCATTGTCCGATTTTAAACTCTCGGCGCTATGCAGTGCGTTGAAGTTCCAGCGCGCGAAAATATCCCACCGCGATTTTATGACGTCCGTTTGAATGTCGACTCAGCCCCCATTCGGGAGTCCGACACAATAATTTTGCAGTCCCTGGAATGGTGACGGACCAATCGGAGCGCCGAACGCGCTCGATGCGTTTGTTTGAGATGTTCTAATAAAACTCACACTAGGGCCACCGACTGCTTTGCGTATTCGATTGTCTCTGAAATTCGACGATAACGCTAGACGACCTCACGTATACGAATTCGGGTAAACGACAAAGAATAATTATTGCGCCTTTTTGCGATTTAAATGAGTCAATATCAAAGGCAACGAACGACCGTAGAAAGTAAACAGAACAAAGAAATCCTGAGAATGGTATAATTAAATTATTTACAGAGTAATCACATACTCGTATATTTTACTTACGTTGATTACCTACGAAAGATAACTGAGGTAAATACTGTTCATACTAACAAAGATTTATTTATGTGTTTAGACGATAACCAAATTAGGTAACCAGTTACTATGTGTTTGTACAAAGTGGGTGATTTGTTTACTCTAAAAATAACATTGTATATTTATATATTTCCATTTAAAGTCAGTATTGCATCAGCTCATTAACATTGTTCGAGACTCACTTTCGCCCGTCTCTTCGCCCGCATGGAGGTCGAGAATTAACCCAAGGAATAATACTACCGGATTAATTAGTACCCTATATCCCAACCTTGGGAAAAAATCATCAAATAACTTCTCCTGCTCTGGGTGGAGCGGGAGGGCGTGTCAGACTTTTACTGACTAAAACCCACCCGTGTTCCTTCAGTTGCCTGTGTGCGGGGCCACGGTTTCTCTTTCGAACAACCCGCACCCCTGGCAGGCATCGGCTCTTACGGACCCCACCAGTTGGTGCAGACATCTCTTTTAGGAAGGCCAACCGTTCAGGTTTCCTCGCGCACATTTAGGAGCGGCGCGAGGAGGCCAAACGCCGGGGCGTAACTCCGCTGCCGCGGGAAATCGCGGCACAGCTGACAGAGCTCCGGCGGGATCTCATGGTGACATGGAGAGAGCGATTGTCGCAACCCAGTGCTGCGGATTGCTCAAAAGAGATATTGTGGCCCCTAGCACACACGCAACTGAGGGAACACGGGTGGGTTTTAGTCAGTAAAAGTCTGACACGCGGGCTCCTGCTCCACTCAGAGCGGGAGAAGTTATTTGGTGGATGCAACTATTTCGTCTTGGGGGTTATAGATATAAATGATGAATATCTTTATATGTATTTCAAAGTGTTTATTATTTACAACATAGAGAATCATGGTTTTTCTCATAATATTTTTAATACAGGCGCCAATGGATTCTACAGAAAATCACTCATTTTATCCTTAACAGTAAAGTTTTAAATTGAATGTTGAGGGTTATCCGATAAACAATAACTTTTAACCTTTCAATCTAATGAATTTATCGTAAAACCTTCGACATGGGGATCAAGTTTTGGAAGGACATGGCTGGAGACAGAAATAAGATCAAAAAAGCGGCTAGCGATATCTACAAAAAACCAGAATCTGATAGCAGTGAGAATTCAGGAGACGACTATGAAAACAACGATACAGAACATAGCGAAGCAACGGCATACTACCCATAAAGCCCGACCTGTATCAACATGCCGGTGACGTCGTGAAAAGATAATTATATCAGAAAGATATAGCCTATAAATAAATACCACCCGTCTCTCCACTAGTCCAATGCTTACTCAAGGATGCATATCCGGTAGGCTCGTAATCCTTTCCTATCATAAGGGCACATCTCCCGACCGTTATAGCACCCCCTGGTCTACTTCTTGATATGCAATGGCCTCTGTAGTACCATGAAGCATGAGGCTCCAGGGGCTAGTGCAAATCTTGGGGTTATTCGATAAATCGAGTCTGGTCACACTACGCTGGGATCGGTGCATTTCATTCATTCATTCATTATACCAAGCGCATTGGAATAATTGACAGAAATCAATAAAAATATTGATGATGAGAAAAATAATTATGTTAAAGATATTATGAAGTGAAAGTACCAGGCTTCCACAAACTTAAAGAACTCACCTAGACCGGCAGTTCTCCATCTCCAAGAAGCATTTGTTGGAGTATGTCTTGTAGTCAGTACCGCAGACGGGGTCGTACTCGGGCGGGCACACGCGCGCGCACCCAGAGTACTGGAAGCGCGCGAGGCACCGCTTCAAAGGTACCACGAACACGTGCTTGCTGTGAATAGAGAATATAAATCTTTGTTTGTTATGCGTGCTTGGTATCCTGTTTGTGACTTGTGTGCTACCGATAAAAAAATGTATTTAGAAACAACTTGTGTGACAATCTGTGAAGTTCCATACTTTGTTTTGGTAGGTAAACCCATAGACACTCTTGCGATTAAAAGAATATAATGTTTTGTTTTGTATGACGTCTTCTGATAGATCGTAACATTACCATCGTGTCAGTCAATGTTCGTTTTAGTTGCAGTCATAAAATGATGGAGCGAGATAAAACGAGACTTAACATAGTATTTTATTTAAATCCGCGTACTTAATCTTTACACGACCTTTTTCGACCACGGCTGTGGACTGAGACTTGGCGTTTAGCATATTTGATGAGAGTATGCTTGGCCATCATTTGCTATGAAGTCCAAAAAAATATATTTGCAACCAAGTTCAAACTCAAAATGGTTTTGGAGATTTGGATTAGTCATGACGATACCCAACATTTCACTTAAAATTAGTATCATCAGTCAAAAGACATCCACAACTGCACAGAGGCGTCCCCGCAAGCGTCACCCAATGAACTGGTGCTGTGATTCTCGCGTCCAGCTAAAACAATAATCCGATGGTACTCACCCGCAATTCTCCTTCTTCATCAAACACTCGTTCTTATAGAACCGGTTGTCGGAGCCACAGATGAAGGCGGGTGTGTCGGGGCAGTCCTCATGGCACAGCGCCGTGGTGCGGCAGTGCGCCGCTGCCACCGGCACCACGTGCTGACCGCACGTTGCTAGGCGGAGCTCGCATTCTGATCTGGTGGTCAAGAAGGTGTTAGTTTGTTTTGATAGAAGGATAATGGTAAAATAGGACGACTTCCATGGGCAAAACATGTCGCAAGAATGGACGAGACTGGAGCACCAAAGTTTTCACTGTATAGTAAACCGGATGGCCAGAGCAGTCGAGGGCGGCCCAAGATCAGATGGTTGGATGGCGTAGACCAAGATTTAAGAATTATTTTGAGTGAGGAATACGACCATCCGTTCCATTACAAACACACTCGTAACTGCTGTTACTTGGAAAACTGCCACATTAAAATGGAATTGGGCTGGACACATCTGCCGCATGTCAAACGACCAATGGGCCAAACTTACGACCCAATGGGTCCCTCTTAATGGCAAGCGATATTGCGGTAGACCCAGACCCAGCGGGATGAGTTGGCCTCCTTCAACAAGAACTGGTCCTTAGCAGCATTTAACAGAGAGAAGTGGAAGGAGGGTAGTGAGGCCTTTGCCGTGCAGTGAGACAACACAGGCTTTTAATCAATAGTAATGGAGTGAGAAATTGACGAGAAAAGCTAGAAAGGAAAGCTGGAAGCCGGAAAGTCACGTTGGAAAAATATAATTGAGCAGGCTAAGGCTCACCCGCGGCTATAAAGCCTTAGATGGTGATGAAGATGATAATGGTGTCCGAAATTAGTTATAAGCTTGGGAAATACTTTCGATAGAATAAAATGCGCATGCCAGTGCGGGTTGGTAGCTGTCATATGTCTTAGATTTTTTTTAGTTGTACGACATGCCGGTTACCTCTCGATGTTTTCCTGCATACTTTTGAGAGTTATTGGTGATAAATTATTTAACGCAAAGTCAAACGCTTGTCTGGGTTCAAACCTGCAATCTAAATCTCGTAAGTCTCAGCCAGTACCCCTGGGCCACCACGGCTATACTAAACTTATAAGCACAGTACTCCAATTTGCACCAAAAAAACCTGCATTAAATATTAAATCGATATTGGGAAGAAAACATATATTGTGCCAACTACAAATAAACTGGAATAAGGCAATGGTAAATGATGATTGCACATACTTATAAACATTTCCATCAGAGCCGCAGACGGGTTGATCTACCACATTCTCGCAGGTATCGGGACAGTCCTCCTTGAACCGAGGCAGTAGTGTGCAGTTACCGAAGTGCGCCAGTTGAATTCCTTTACTGTAATCAAACACACAACTATTTGTAAAATAACCTTTTCAATTCATCATCACCTAGTAAAAGATTATGGAGATAATGATGATGAATTGTAAAAGATAGTGATAGTAATAGAATGTGACAGTGGAGGGGAAGATGTCCTTAAGATCGAATGAATGTGATCCTCTAAACTCTAAGATTGTTCTTCTGGTGTTGTTTCTATAAGTAATCTTGTAATTTAGTTAAGTTTGTATTAATCTAGAAAGAGGAAGAAATCAAAAACAACTATTATTTTCCTTATTTGATGTCAGCAAATAATGTCAGACTGTTGAATTTAATGTTATCGTTGCATGCAGAATTTAAAAAGATATTTATTTAACCATTTATGAACACTCATATAAACAAACAAGAAGATAAGACCATAAAAATACGTACAAAGGTCATGCTTATGCAATGAGCCGTATTTTCATTCAGCATATGCTGTAAGCCATGGTACACAATACAAGAGAAGACGAAATTCCTAACAATTTGCACGAAATACTTAAAAAAGGAGGGCCTGGTGAGAATAAAATTTGTCTTTCATAAACCTTGTGCAAATTCTCACATCCTAGCTGATCGATTTTTTTATAACATGTGGGAAACCTGAAATAAACATAACACATAAAACTCAATACTCACAGGCAAGTAGCGACCTTCAAGAAGCAAGGGTTGGTGTACACCTTCTGATCAGTTCCACAGACGGGGTCAAGGTCGGCGGGACACTTTACCTTCATGCACCTGTTCATTTTGCCACGACATTTCTCCATGTCCACCTTCTTCACAATCTTTCTGTTACTTACACTCCTGTTGAAAACATTGAAATGTTAAAATTATAGAGAACAACTTCTTAAGGACTAGACTATTTTCGTTTGGTTCTAGAGCACAAAACAATGAATTGCCGCACCGACGGGTCTAGAAAGGGCATAATCAGCCATTGCTGGGACACTGCTGGGCCTACTGTTTGTGAGAGGGAGTTTGATGCCTTCGAATTATTGGTTCTAGGATATACCGGTTTTCTCATGATGATGTTTTCTTTCACCGTTTTGAGAGCAGTGGTGATGAAATAATGTACACAAAGTACCTAAAGCGCTTGTCAGAGTCCGAACCTACGAGCTACAACTCGTAGTTGTGGCCGTTTCCACTGCGACACCACTGCTCTTAGAGACGGCTGCGTTGGGATGCAAAATCTGTCAAGGACCTCCTTCAAAGCCTTCAGTTACTCTATGCGCGGGCTTGCGGATGGCGAGTAATGGGTAGTTTGCTGTCCGGTAAGGACCAAGCCCGGGTCGAAGGCGCGTTGTCTTCCACGCGCGTCTTAAAAAAATGTTAGCACCAACTGGTGGGGTCCGCAAGGGCCGATGCCTTACAGGGGTGCGGGTTGTTCGAAAGAGATCCCGTGGCCCTTGGTATACAGGCAACTGAGGGAACACGGGTGGGTTTTAGTCAGTAAAAGTCTGACACGCCCTCTTCCTCCACCCAGAGCGAGAGAAGTAATTTGATGATTTCGCATAGTTTCTATACGTCATTAGTGTCGTAGTTTGAGTATATGGTCACATGCTTGATTGTATGGAAAGTGTTGACAACGCCACTTCTAGCACCGGCTGCCAAGGGATCTCAGTGCTCCGTAGATTTTAAATTCTTGTTTGCAATCATTGGAAACAAGGATCTTCAACGCATTACTTCGCGTCGAGGGTAAAAAAATACAATAATGTTTTAGACGCGCTGGGGTGCATTTTGTTAGATTCTCAATGCTCGATTCGACACCGAAAGTTAAAAATCCAACGCACGATAAAATCCTACCCCGATACTTTTATGTCCTTGCAAACGTGGTCTAAATTCTGAATAAATTGATTATTAACGTCATTTCCACTTAAAGAAAAATGAACTTTATTTTAATGTTCACACAGTTGATTTCAGGATGACTAACACTATAATCAAATTATTTTCTAAAGCAGTATTCAACACAATGTGAGCAAGCGCTTTTCACTTATTTATACCTGCTTCTGTTTTCTTTCTAGGATAAATGTTTGGTTGCCCCTATATCCCTGTTGCAGCTTGCCGGGTGAGCCGGAATATGAGTAAGTACTACCTTCCTCAGTGCGATATGTGGGATTAGTCAGAAGCCTGAAAGCCTGACAATCAGTCTTACTAATGGGTATCTTAAAACCCAGCAAATGGGTTGTGAAAGTCAGATAGGCAGTGGATTCATCTTAAATACTGGTATTCAGTTGCATGGCTAGGCAGATTGAGTCTGAGTGTATCTATGTAGAATAATTAAGCTTATCATATAATGCTATCATTCATTCTACAACTAAGTACCCAGTGTAGTTGGTAGCTAGTCTAGCTACACATTGATAAAATATTGAAAAAGGAAGATTTTAGAGATTGCCGTTAATTCAGGTCGATGTATTGGTACATCTTTTAGAGTACTAATCAAGCTGCCTTTGAGCACATAACTTTTCCTACGTGTTTTTCCCTTTCTCTTCTCTCTCTCTCTCTCTCTCTCTCTTTAACACTTACCCACAATTCAGCATTTTCATTTCGCACTCATTCCTGTACACCATTTCATCGGAGCCGCAGACCAGTTTCTCTTTCTGTCCCACACAGTCCTTAGGACAGGACTCCCCTCCCGATGTTCTCTCTTGTGATACGCAGAACGCCATTGGAACTTCAAACACGTGTTTTCTGAAAACAAACGGTATTACAATGAAAAAGATGGCCAACCTAAATGTATTAAAGTTTACAAACAGCAACTGACAGAAAAGCAGGTTAACGCGTCGCGTCGTCGTAAGCACAATTTATCTCGTTTTGTTCTCTTTTTCGAATCAAATATTATATACTTTTCTAAATTACACACAACCTCTACATCCGCCATTCCAAATAAAAATGAAGCACGCTTGAATCAGCGTTCGCCGCATCTTGTGGATCGCTGTTTTCCTACAAAACTCGCGTCGAATGATACATTACAAACAAACGTTGCAAGTCAATCTCCGCCTTTAAGGTCATCTGGGTTCTTTTAAGGCTCTTCTCCTACACACTATGCCGGCGGCACAGCCGGCCGGTTTTGGCCTTGCGGGTATGCTGCAGGTGTTATTAGGCCGCTGGCACTTGCCGCAGAAACCGAGTATGCCGCCAGCCTTGTTTTCAGCATCGCCGGCTGTCCCACCAGCATAGTGTGTAGGAGCCTTTAAAACTCTGGCCAAACTGAAGTGAATCCCTTGCGGAAAGCGGGAAGAAATTTGCTTGCGACGATTTTCTCAATTTACTAGTATGAAAGTTTTCAAACTAGATAATCGTGCGACTTCATAATTATTAAGAAGAGAACGTGCACGTGTATTTAAGAAAACAGCACTTGAACGTCGTCGTGGGGTCTAGTCCGATTTAGCCTGTCCCTTGCTTCCCTCTATCAGTGATGCCCTAAGCCGAGGTTCGTACCCCACAGGGGATGCCCTTAGTGAGCAGTCGCTGAAGTTTCAAGTTTTCAATCCTTGGCTGGAAGCCTTAATTTATTAAGATTACCACAGGCAAGTCTGGTTCAGTAGCCGACAATCTCTAAGGTTGACCTGCGAGAAGTCATTTCAAAAAAATTCAAAAAAATCCGTCGTCAGTGACGGACGGTTACACGTCGTCGGTCGCATGTGGTCAGATAGACCCCAGCCTAAAGAAATAGATGCGCCCACTCGCGTTCCTTCCTGCATGAGATACGCCTTATTGTAGCCATATCTTGAATTACCCTTACAGAAGATAGTGAAAATCTGGACACCTAGACAGTTTCTTAAATTGGGCTTTATTGCGTCCTTATAATAACCCTCTAATAAATAATAATAGTCCTAACAAATATGAGTAAAACTGGACTAGAGCATTAAAAACAAATTCTTTTCTAGTAAGTTAATAAATCAGTCAAAGAAATTAAACGCTTCCTTAACTTGGGAACATATCGGAACAAAGTCCATTTCCAAAACTGGCTCGATGATTGGGCTAAAGGTTTTAAATAACGCCGATGCATTTAACTCTTCTGTGAAAGAAAAACTGCCATTTATAATTTCTCTCCTCTCTCTATACTTTCGTAACTACATACCCGCAATTGCTAGCCTTCATCCTGCAAGCGTTGGCGTATAGCTTTCCATCAGATCCACACGTCGGTCTGGCAACGCGCCAACAAGATTCGCGGCAATGACGGGTAGTCTGACAATGCTTTTTATTCGTTCGTACCACACCTTGCCTGAAAATATTATGTTTTAAAGATTATTTTGGGAAATTTGGAAAAGAAAAGATTTTCATAGTCAATGTGGATGGAAGTATGTGCTATAAATTATAATTTATAAATCAACACGGACCAACAATATAAAACATACTAACAATATATTGTGGCTGTATGTTGATACACTTGAATAAAACACATTGTATTTTGCTTCTATTTAAAGCTTTTGCATGTTGAAGTGCCTGCTGAAATGCATACAGGAAACTATCTTAATAAAACCTCACCAAAATCTTGACTAACAAAGGCAGAACTTCGACACCTAACTGTGCTTCAGTTTTCGTAATTATTTGTATAGTTCAACAATCATTTAATTTAATATATCATGTAAATCAGCATTGGCATGCCCTTTTCGTGTAAATACTTGTGTTATTTAAGTTCAGTCACGGGGTTATTCATTTTAATGTTAAAGAAGTAAGTAATCATTTAATATTAGTATTTCAAAAACAAAATCAAAAGTCAATTAATCAAATTAGGCTGAGAATCAGCACTTTTCGAACGTCAAAATACATAAGACAGTCCCCCAAAAACGCCCACCCTTCTACACTTCCTAGTGCTTTAGCTGGGAAGAAGAAGTGGCGCAACAAACTCCCCAGAAGCACAGCTGTCTGTTGACTTGATTCTATATACCTTTTAAAAAAGAAAATTTTGCTTGGATACAATCAAAAACTTGTGGCAGATAAGAATATCCATGAATAAATAAAAGGGTCTACTCAACCCATTTTTTGATAAGATAATGATGGGCACTGAAAACTATTACTAACTTAGAAAATTTCTTTTTTATCAAAATTCCCATTAATACGGGTTCAATTTACTGCTAATTGTTTATAACCTACCTAAATCAGGTATCAGCCACCAGGGCTTCATAAAACAAAGACACTCACCCACAAGTTAACAGCTTCATCTGACAAGTGCTTTTGTATACGTTTCCATCAGAACCGCAGATGGGTCCGTCGAGGGGTGCCTGGGAACAGTCGACGGGGCAGTTTTCTCGATGAGCACTGATATTATTGCAAGCACCCAAATGAGAAAGTCCAATACCGACTCTGAAAAACAAGTAGAAAACGCCGTTGAAGATATCAAGATAAATCAAGATAATGAACATAATCAAGATGAACGAAATGTTGAATGTTATTGTCACAAACATGGACGCTAATCGAAATAGGTAATTTTACAAATAAAATATTGGAACAATAGAACCTATTTTGTAGTTTTATTTTTTACATAACAACATCACGATTGGCTGTGTCGCTCCTTGTGAAGTACGGGCATTCAGCTGTATTTAGTTAGACTGGGAGCTGACCCCAAGATACTTAGGGAAAATGATAAGCAGATTATGGTACGATGTATTTTTTCTTTCTTTCTTTATGACAATTAGATATGTCTAGATATATCTAGATATTATCGGAAATTATCACCTATCTTCAAAAATAAGAACATACGATGATGAAATTTTATATAAAGTTGTTCCAACCGTGGAAGTATTTGCCTATTATTTTGTATTATTATGACTACAAAAATTTTGATCTTTAAATATCTCTATGCACTGCTTAAAAACTGGTGAGTGACAAATGACGATCTGGGACCGAAATAGGTAACCCAACGTAAAGAAAACTTCATACAAACGTGCAATGATAAGTGCGCTACTACAAAGCGCGGCAGTACAAAACTGTTAAGGTTTTCTTTGTGGCGTGACGTTCCTGCTAATTCGGAAACACGATAATTACCGAAGCGTATACCTTTTTTGGCTTAACTGTAAGTATAGCATATTATATTTGACAACTTACCTGCAAATCTCAACTTGTAGCATGCATCTATTGAGGTAAGTCCTGCCATTGGTTCCGCAGACTGGGTCCCGCTCCGACGTACACCGATGATCGCATTTAGACCCCTGGGCTCGAGAGCAGGATGTTTGGTCCTGGGCCAGGCGTACTCCTGGAAACATCGGAAATTATATGGGGTTATTGGAAAAACACTAATAATATCTTAAGAGGTCATTTTACTCATCAATAGGAACAACTTTTACTATGGGATCAAACCCGAAATCGCGAAATAAAAGTCAGCTGTTCCCTACATTTTGATGAGTTATACGAACATAAATAGTATAGTTAGTAATAGATAAATATAAGGGTATAGACGAGAACCGATCACTTTAGCAATTATTTTTTTTGTTCGAATTTCATTTTACCGAAAACTATTGACCAACGTCTCTTTTTTAGTTACTCATATGCTTTTTCTAAATACATTATTTGACATATTTTTAAATCATCCAAGTATCATGTGTCATAGGTATTATTTTACCGAACTATATTTCGCCGATTTACAAAATAACTTTTTGCTATTGGCCGAAGCCTCTTTTGAACATTTTCTAAATTTGCCAAATGATTTATTTGCCATATTTTCACCACAGCGAAACAACATTTTACGGGATGTTATTTGGTCACAAATATAAAGCCATTTTCAATTCAATTAAAATAGTGTGATAAAAGACACTATGCTGTGCTAAAAAAAATGTGAGAAACGAATCGCTGCAAAACCGTCTTCACGCAGTCTTGTCTGCCCTACCCGTAGAGTGTAATTTAAGCCCACGTAGGCGGCCAGCAAGCCGAAGCTGCGGTCGTAAGCATTAAAACCATCTGCGACGATAAGCTCACGTGGGGCCGCCTAAACCCCGCAGCGCCGGAGCCGTGACAGAAACAATGCTCGCTGCATGTTGCCTGCTTGCAAGCTTGCTTGCACGCTGCATGCCTACATGCATGCTGCATACTTGCTTGCACGCTGCATGCCTGCTTTTATGCTGCATACCTGCTTGCATGCTGCATGTCTGCTTGCACGCTGCATGTCTGCTTGCATGCTTCATACTTGAAGTAAACATCCTTGTTTATATGCTTCTTAGTGGGACCACTTAAACCAATTTTGTTCAAAATCAACTATTTTATTAAGTGCCATTCATCATCATCAGCCTATAATGTTCCCACTACTGGGACACAAGCCTCCTCTCGGTGGGAGGGATTGGGCCGTAATCCACCGTTGGTAGATGTCTTTGAACTTTTTGGTTCTTGGACAAGCCGGTTTCCTCACAATGTTTTCCTTCACCGTTGTCACAATGTTTTTAGAGCAGTGGTAATGAAATAATTTCCACAAAGTAAAGCGCCAGTCTGGGTTCGAACTCACGACCTACAACTCGTAAGTCGCGGCCGTTACCACTTGGCCAACACTGCTCTAGTGCTATTACATTTAAATAATTAATTAAACAAAACAGTGGTAGCTATAATGAATGTTCAGAATCATAATACTTCGAACAAATGTTATTTCGGCCAAGTGTAACTTCGGTAAAAAGTTTTTAAGCCAAATGAAACGTCAGAGTAACGAAAAAAATCGAATTGATAATTGGTCAACTGAGACAGTGGCAGACGTGACTTCGATAAAGTAAAAAAGTCCAGCAGTGGCCGTCTTTTGGCTGAAATGATGATGATGATGATGATGATGATGCAATAATGTCCTTATTTTGAAGCTTCCATAAGTATCCACAAGTATCATCATCATTTCAGCCGAAAGACGGCCACTGCTGGACATAGGGCTCCCCCAAAAGGGGGGTTTTGCCATAATCGCCATGCTTGGCAGGCGGGTTGACGATCGCAGTATGGTGGTAAAATGCATAGAGAACGCTGCTGCCCATCTTTTAGTAAGTCCCTTAGTCGCCTTATACGACACCCACAGGAAGAAATGGGATGGTGGTATTCTTTTACGTCCGGCACCTCGCGGAACGGTCATACAAGCATGACTGGCTTTAATGCCCGCAAAAGCATATTTATATGACCAACACAGGCAGTGCATGCCAAAATGTTGGTAATATAAAAGATATTCATACCTTTCCCACAAGTCTTCTTCCGCATCTCACATAGCGAAGGGTAGATGTATCCATCAGTAGCGCAGACTGGTTCACTTTGAAGTGAGGGCCCACAGATCCTTGGGCAGGTGGCGTCGCGGGCTCCCTCGCACCATGATGCAGCTGTAACAAAGAGATGAGAAGGTGAGTATTCACCAGCAACATGCACTGGTCAAGAAAAGACTTTTGTCATGAGGCACTGTATGTCTTTGTTTGTTTACGATAAGTCAATCCAATTTTTCCATTTATGACAAACTTAGGTAAGCAACAATTTTTTTAAACTGTGTAATGATCCATCGTGCCTGCCTTTGAATTTGATGCAATCCATTCAATTTTATCCAAAATATTTCAATAGGGGTTGATTTTTCAATAGTCAATTATCTTAAATCTGATATATAAATATTGCGGTTTGATAGCTTTTGTATTGAAAGTATGTGAAATTGACATAATTAGGTAGGTAAAAAGTTATCTGGCTATTGAAAAATCAGCCCTAAGAATAACTTCATATGACATGAGATGATCTGAAATTGTTTATTCTATCTATATGTAGGATATCGGAATCACATTAACCGTCATGTTATTTTTTTTAAAAATGGATGGTGTCGACATTTCCTATCTGACTACGTCTGAGAAGAAAATAATGGTGAAATAAACCCAAAGGTCTCTTTTAAAGTTTAGAAATAATCTTGGTGGACATACTAACAGTTTATTAATCTTGGTGGACATACTAACAGTATAATAATCTTGGTGGACATACTAACATTATAATAATCTTGGTGGATATACTAACAGTATAATAATCTTGGTGGACATACTAACAGTTTATTATTCTTGGTGGACATACTAACATTATAATAATCTTGGTCGATATACTAACAGTATAATAATCTTGGTGGACATACTAACAGTATAATAATCTTGGTGGACATACTAACAGTTGGAATGACTTTCATTTTTGTTGTTTACGTTTTATTTACGTTGTTGAACAGACAATTTTTCGAACATAAGTAACAATTGATTAGCAAGATCCTTGAAATTTATTCAGATTCGGATTGATAGTGTTATGCAAATCCGTTGCAGATATTGTGAGGACAATCTAGTTTAGTGCCTCAAATGGTATTTTGTGGAAAGAGCCACACTGCGTTGAGTGGACTAGTCCAGTCAGTGCAAGTATAATTCCAAACAACCGATTATCGAATTCAGTGTCATGTCACTGGTTATTTTCTAGTAAGAATAAAAATGGCTACGAACATGATGAGGGTAGTCATGTGATTCAACTACAGGAGAGAAAATGTGCCCGATTTTGTGTTAGGGCATGATGACTCCCAACATTTTCTCGCTAATATGGATCGTAGCCAAGGCAAAATGACACGTACTTACGTACGTACGTGGCTGATATAGGCAGCCCATGACCTTGTTTCTCGTACATTGTTGCGGTTTTGTGGTGGGTAAATAAGTATTTAATAGCGAACACACTAACGATAAACATGAAAATTCTGGTAAACTTCAATACAAAATTCTGCTTTAAAATCTCGACAGTGTTAGGGTGTACAAAATAAAACAAAGGTCCGTTGAAAGTCTCTAGATAAGGAGACTAAACTGAATCTCAACAATACAACACCCAGATACGACGCCGTAGATAAAATACGAGGTGCAGAGTGGGGCCAGGAGATATTGCATTTATGCATACTGCAATAATTTGTGCCATACACTACTTTGCCTCGGTTCAACAAATAAAAACAAAAGACAAACAGAGGCATCGAGAAGAATGCAGTTTTGGTGGCATTTAGAAAACTGGACGATATTTTGAGATAAGCTAAAATTTCACAATGACTGAAGTCCCGCCTCTATAGTCAGTAGTTCTTTCCACCCTGACGTATGGTACTTAAACGTGGACGCTCACGCAGGAGGCTGTGTACACGCAAAGAGTTGCACAGAGCGCCATGGAGCGGTCCATGCTTGGTATCGGGCTAATAGACTGAGTTTCAAACATCGAGATACGAAGATTTACGAAAGTCATCGTTATTGGAAAGTATATTAACTATCGTATATTAGAACTGAAATGAAGCTGGGCAGGATACCTGGCAAGGCACAGTGAAATAAAATGTTTATTTATGCAAGTAGATCTTATAAGACACTTTTACACGTCAATATTTTGTTGGTCAACATTTTAAAAAACTAGATGGCGTCGGCATTTCCTAGCTGACTTTCTGAGAAGAAAAGCCAAAACAAACTCAGAGGTCATGTTTTCTTTAAAGTCCAAACATCATATTATTTGAATTTAATGTGAGTCTTACAATACAGGGCAATGTCGGGAAGTGCCTTTTGAAGAAAGAGCCATTGCAGCTTTGAGCTGACCTGTCTCAACAGACAGCATGTATGTATCAGTCACCGTGTAACTCAACCCTATTTTAGGGAGCTGAACGACCCGTCACAAGACTACCAGATCTGCAGGACATTTACAGTGATGACAAGCTGTAACAGGCTGTATCCAAGGACTGAAAGACGAGATTTTGGTAGTCCGGCAGCAAGATGGGCAGAAGACATTGTTGCCATCGTATGCAAAACCTGGATGGAGCTAGCACAGGAGCGCGGGAATTGGCACAAGAGAAGAGAGGCCTATGTCCAACAGTGGATAAAGTCGGGATGTTGATGATGATTATGAGTGAAATTAAGCTAACGTTTATGTTAACGTTTGTACTAAAATAATTTAATAAAGGAAACGTGGAGACAACGCAGGCTGTTTTAGAAACATATTTCGCGATACAGTCCGGTCACACAGTTATTGTACCTCTGACAAAAACATAAGTAGCAACCTATCACTAACCGTATGGCAACGAAAATAAGGATCACTGTTATTTGGGCATTGATGCAAAACCAGAGGTAAAAGAACCGTGTAACTAAGAAAAGACTGTAGAAAAATTAGGACACAATGAGAGATATTGAGTATTTTGGTGATTCATCTTGTGAAGTTTAAAAAAAAAATCTGCCAACGACATGGTTGTGTTTATAAGATACAGCTAAAACCAGCTATGTCTTTTTTTATATTTAGAATCATTTTTAATTAACCGACTTCAAAAAGAGGGAGGTTATCAATTCGACATGTTAATATTTTTATTTTTATGGATGTTCGGGCATAACTCCGTCGTATAAAGACGGATTTGCAAAATTATTATGTATTTGTTCGAAAGGGCTTTACTCCGAAATGGTCCCATTAAAATTTTCGTATGGATCTGTTGATGCGTTTCGGAGACAGACAACGGAACTCTTCCAAAAAACAACAGCAAATCAACCGCGAATGTTGCTATCGCATAAATATTCATTGTTTTGACCCCAAGGATGATGAAATTTCGAATTAGTTTGGGGTAGGTAACTAAAAAGTGAAAAATAAAAACTTTATTCAAAAAAAAAATAACCCACTTCCAAAAACAACACTACAAAGTTCAAAATAACTATAATTTCGGAAGGCGGTGACAAATAATTAAAATACACATCCAAAGTCACCGACTTCCGAAATTAAAGTTATTGTGAACTTTTTAGTGTTGTTTTTGGAAGTCGGTTGTTATTTTTTTGAAAAAAGTTTTATTCAAATCAATCTTCTAATTCTAAGCGTTTTATTGCTGCTCATCAGGCACTATTCGGGTTTTGTTATCAATTTTATTGTTATAACTTTTGGAGGTCACAAATACTGGCTATTTACTAGGCACGTTTACCATAATGTATACATTCTCGAAAACCCTCCCTTTAAATAGGTTACGTGAACCCGACACCCTAAAAACCGTAACACGTGTAACATTTCCCGATACTTTCTCAACCCGCTCACTTCACAGCCATACCCATAGCTAGCAAGTCGCCGCGGGCTCGCCCGTGACTAGGAAAGTCCATTAGCACAAACCGCGGACCGACACCCTCACTTATCGTACCAGATAACCTTGTTGCATAAAAATGTTAGGGTAAAAGGAAAGGATGTTGCTGTTTTGTGCCTGCAAGTCGTGATAGACGCTGTTTTGTTTTATTTTTGAAATAGATTAGATATTATTAGATAGAAACTTCCCTGTTTCTTTGCTTCCAATTTACTTTGTAGTCATTGAAGCGATACTGATTATCTTTTCTTAACATCCTGTGAGCTTTCAGAAAAAAAATACTCGTTGTCTTTGTAAACCGTTACCTATGTTCACATTGTGGAATCCAATACATCTGTATTCGTGAAATAATCAAAACCAATCCCAAATCAACAATAATCAATAACACTAATGAAAAATTCGACAAAGTATTAGAAATTGTAAAGCATAACGAAGCTGTAGTAGGTATATGAGACATGTACTACTAATAACTGTCTAGAGAGTATGTCACATAAGAGAAAACACCCAAGAAAGATAAACCAAAGCAATCAAAAGCTTGACTTAGAAAACGGTACCAGTAATAAAGTATAGGAAAATTGTAAAAGAAAATTATTGCGCTTTTACTTAAAGTAAAAGTATATTTTCCATTTATACGATCAGATAACGATGGAATATGAAATTAATGTTGAAATTATGTACCAGAATCAGCCTATAATGTTTCAACTGCTAGGACACAGGCTTCCTCTCGCTGAGACAGATGGGCAGTCCATCTGATGTCGACTATGAAGCGTGACAGTTAATTTTGAAGAAGATCATTATTGAGAGCAGTGGTGGCCCAGTGGTAACGGCCCAGACTTACGAGTTATAGGTTGTGGGTTCGAACCCAAATAGGCGCTTTACTCTTGTAAATAATTTCATCACCACTACTCCCAAAACGGTGAAGGAAAACATCGTGACGGAACCGGTTCGTATTTCGTACCAAAGATTCGAAGACATGTGACATCTACCAATCCGCACTGGGCCCCCGTGGTAGATTAAAGCCCACTCTCTCTCAAAGAGAGGAGGCCTGTGTCCCAGCAGTGGGAACATTATAGGATGATTATGATGAAGATCATGAATACTGTAGGATATTTGTTTATCTGTCTTAAGTCTCTGATTACAGTCTTAATTACATGAAAGTTAATCGTGTCAGTTCGTTTTTTTTTAAATGATGTCGCTTTTTCTAAAATTGGTTCTTCTCACTCAAATAATGAATCACGGTTTTTTGTTGTCTTCCGGTCTGTTTTTTTTTTTTCTTTTGAAGCTACCGTCAAATTTAGAAACATTTCGTACTTAATTCTTCATTTTAGCTAAATTTTTCATTGAAAATACTCGTATCATGGGGAACAAGATCATAATTATGTCCCATGCATGATGCAAATGCAAAGATGGGCAGATTTTTTTTTCACGTTTTCCATATTATGTCTAATAGAAAAACTGGTTCACAATGATGAGTACATACAATACAAACCCTTATGAGGATTAAGGTAGGTGGTACATAATCGTTTACTAAAAATTCTTCCACTACACGCAAACACATCAATCTATTAGATATAATATTAACCAGGCGATCATAGATCGTGTAGAGCGTACACTCGCCCTTGAGAGCTCGAATTGGGTCACATCCCTATTGGTAGCCTGCAATGTATGCAGCTGCAGTCCAAAGGGTCTGATTGGGGTCAAGTTCTTACTATTGAACTAGCTTGTTCTATAAAGACCACTGTCGCGTTCATGATTGCCTGGTAGTTGTGTAGTTTAATGTAGGTGAGAGTTTCTACATCTATATTTAAATCAGTAGTCGCTCTAATACTCATTCATAATTAAATTTGAAAAAATATGTAAATTAAAGACCAACATTTGGGTTTGATTCGTAAGTCAGGCAAAGTGTTATTGAGTTTTTCCATATGGGATTTCTCACTAACAGCTCAACTGGGGCCTCTAGATTTGCTGTTACGTAAAGTTTCAAACTGCATTCCAAATAAAGTACGTAAAATAATATAAAACTCTCTGGTAAAATCTCATCTTGAATATTTAATTGAGCTATGGGGGTCAGCCGCGTAAATTTACCTACAAAGAACACAAAAAAAAAAAAACATTATTTCAAAATAATTATTTAATTCCGACAAGAATACTATACAAAAAAATAAACGAAACACTCAATATAACTCAACCTTACACATACTGCACTTGCGTCCTTATAAAAAAATCATCACCAAATCTGTACAATCAAACATACACTTACACAGGAAAAATATAACATACAACCGTAGTATTATAACGTAAGGAATAAAAACAAAATCCAATTAAGGCGGGGATAGATGATTTTTAAGAACTTTAAATTGAAGATCACGTCTAAACGTCTTGTCTCATGTATTTGGAAAAAATATATGTTAAACTAAAAAAAATTCTTCGTCATTTGATATGTGAATATTTTAAATAATATTTTTATAACATAATGTAATTAATTGGTAAAGTAATGTCTATCGCAGACATAAAAATGATAATCACGCAAAAACTATACGGTGTATTTCCATGAAACTGTGACCATCTAAAAGACAATTTAATTACCCAAAATTTAGTATACGGTTTTTCTTTGAATTGTGTTTGATAAATCAACATGGGTTGTTTTTCTAAAAACTTGATGCGCGTTGAGGCGGGGTCTCTTGCGCGCGACGGGCGGCAGTGCATCGCTGTAGGTAGCTGTCATCTATCATCGCCTTAAAACCAGCGCACGCTCGCACTAATTATGGCAAAATAACAATATTGGTTGAAGGAGCACGGCTGTTCAATAGATTACCAGAAGACATATAAAAGTGTGTGCAAACACATTCAAACATAGATTATGACAATACATCATAAAATTTGAAACAACATAATGCTAATACAATGTTTCCAACACCCTAGAGGTGACTAATATTAATATTAAGTACTAGTTATAACAAATTTTTAAGTATCCCATTATAAGCGAACTGTTATTTTTAAGTTCTTTTCAGAAATATAGTTCTTTAAACCCAATATATTTCATAGGTATTTTTTAACTAATTTATGATAATATGTACAGGTATATAAAAAGGAAATAATCTTAAAGCATCAAAAAATACCTCCGCATCGTTGTCAATGGGAAAAGTGCCCAAAAGGCTGGCAGCATTGCCACGTTGTATGGCAATGCTGATTCTTTGGCCGAAAAATAGGCCAGCCCTTTGGTCACCAATATTCATCATATCGGCCGAAAGATGTCCACAGCTGGACATAAGTCTCCCCCAAAAAGTGGGGGTTTACCATAATCGCCACGTTTGGCAGACGGGTTGGCTATCGCAGTATGGTGGTCAAATGCATAGAGAACGCTGCTGCCTATTCTCTAATAAGTCCCTTAGTCGCCTTTTACGACACTCACGGGAAGAAATGGGATGGTGCTATTCTTTTACGTCCGGCACCACACGGAAAATAATAATTTGCTTTCGAGCGGGATGAGATGCTACTAAGAGCTCATAGGAACATAAACAACGCAAGTAATGGGCAAAGCGCATAAAGAAAATAAAATTGCTGGAAACCAGCTATTTCCAAATTGCCTTTATTATTAAAACTACAATGTTAACTAATAAATTAACCTAACATTCAGAGCGAAATAAAAAACAATGTCTTATTATTAACATAAATAAAACCTATAATAACAATTATAGTGGACGTAATTTTCAATAGACTTTAAATTACCTCTACATATGATTTAATCACACAATAAACTTTGGCTTGTGATAAAGTCGTTCCTAATTATTTCTATAATAAAAGCCGTCTGCGAGTACCAGGCAATCATGAACGCGAGAGTGTTCTTATAGTTTTTAATGAAATAAATTATGTACACTACCATCGCTCGAGTAAGTGCACGCTTTAACATTTTCATTGCCGTCTGAGAAATGGAGCATCTCTTAATTGTTATGTGATCTTTGTGTACGGATTTAGATTTTTTGTAAACGTCTATGTTTATGATACCCTGCGACGCGAGATGTTATAAATTACCCTGGAAAAACTCGCCCGCAGTTTGTACTAAAACATAAATATCACATAAAAATATATTTTTATTAAAATATAAATGAACTGTGAGCCAAACCTAGCCGCAATTAGACGATCGTAAAACTGAAATAAATTATTTTAATGACTGTCCTAATTGCTTTGCATTATAAAGTGCATATGCTTGTTAAAAATATTGTTCTTGACTTTTGCCCGCGGTATCTCTTGAAATACAGTCACTGATCAAAAAGACAATTTGCAATAACTATAATTAAGGCATAAAGCCAGTAAGATTCATTTGTAGGAATAAAAACGAATAATTGAATCGGTCGTATGAGTGGGTGGTGAGTATTTTTTTTTTTTTGTAGCTTTGCAGCATGTTTCTTTATATATTTTTTTTTACTGTGATCAACTTTACTTTTCATTCGTATACTAAGATTGGCTTCGCGTTTTACCAGATTTGCCTGATTATGTAAACTTTTATTTTATGTATTTTATTCATAATAACACAGAGTTTTGCTTATGTTTAATTTTAATTAACTATAATTTTGCACGAAACTTTGCTTAACCAAACATAATAATTATTTAAAAAAAATCTAAGTCAAATCTAAGACTACGCAATGACTCCGGATATAGACTAGTGGTAGTGCCCAACCACGTCTACTACACTCAGTTGACTCAATGGCCAACGAATACCATGAGACCAACCCAAAGTAACTTCTCAGTATAAGGTGACGTTTAACCAGATTATTTCAATGATTTCTTTAAATTTTATTATTTTTTGTCCTCTTTAGTCGCTCTCAGTAATTCTATATGTTTGTTAATATAACATTTTAGAATATGGTATGTGTTCTCTCTGATACGTAGCAACATATATAGTAAGAATAATAGGTATCAAAAACCCAATATTTGCGCTCGAATCACTATAAAATTGCCTTCATTGGTTTGACTCCATCGAAATTTTATTTGACGTTATCAAAGCCAAAAAAAAAAAACTGGGTCACTCCGGTGATTCCGAATGAAATATTGCACTTCACAATTTTTCGTTTCTTTATTGGTGCTGATCCTATAAAAGTAATGGCCTGAAAAACGAGCCACTCATCCCAGGATCTGTCAGTTCCATAAGTTAATAAATCGGAATGATTTAATCGAAATCGTTGATAAATTGGATTGATTTAATCAAACGGCTGATAAATCTGATTTCTTCTCGTTAGTTAGGAGCTTGTCTGTAACAGTCAGGTCTATCAATTAGATTTTCTCTTTTCCCTGATTTGAATTGAATTATCAATAAGAATTTGAAATATTGAGCCGAAGCATTAGGCACTCTTCATCTATATAGGGTGACTGGTAATTAGTGACCGACATTTAAACACATGATTGTGCTCATCATTATGAACAACTTTTACTATGGGACCAAACCTGAAATTGCGAAAAAAAAATCAGCTGTTCCCTACATTTATGTTCGCATAACTCGTCAAAATGTAGGGAACAGATGATTTTTTTTTTGCGATTTCGGGTTTGGTCCCATAGTAAAAGTTGTTCATAATGATGAGTACACTCATGTGTTTAAATGTCGGTCACTAATTACCAGTCACCTTATATATATCTGCTATTCATGCGGAAAAGAGCTTCTTATTATTAGGTAGTATGTACATTCTGTAGCCCTCAGGTGCATCAATTATATTTTCTCTTTTCGCTGATCTGAACTGAATATTAAAAAGGAATTTGAAATATCGCGCTGAAGTACTCGTATGACTCTTCATCTATAATATGTCCTATTTACATGTAAAACAGAGCTAGTTAGTTTGCTTCTTTATTATTAGTATGTTCTTTGTATTTTCCAGTTGGGGCTTCTTGGTCCTCTGGCACAAAACGAATAATACACACAGCAACAGCCCCTAATGTAACCTAACCTGTACTATTATCAGCCAGTTGTCCATTCAGTGTCACATTCTGGTGTCACAAAGTGTGTCCTCTCACTCTCTGGCGAACGGTCTAAGAAAAGGCTTATCTTGTGGCGAGATGGTGCTTCCCTACCAAACCCATACGTTCCACCTGCTAAAAATCTTACACCCCCTAATAAAAATTTACTAACAATCGCTTTTCATAATCATTGCGGAACGTTAACATCAGGCGCATCAAAAACGAGACTCAAACTAACTACATTAAAATAGTTGGTATCTGATAATAATAATTTAAATGTGAAATAAGTTGGTGTCAGACAGTTACATCAATCACGAAAGAAGGAATAAAATTAACTTTTTATTATTATGTGTAAATACAAAAAAATACAGCAGTGGTGGCCCAGTGGTAAACGCTGCGACTTACGAGATGTAGGCCCGCTTCCTCTCACAGAGGAGACGTCTGTGTCCCAGCAGTGGGAACATTATAGGCTGATCGTAGCCAAAAAAAACTTAAACAATTACGCGTGTATTTTTGTGAATCGTCAGATTAAACCACGTTCAACGGTCAATGTTATTCGTTAGTACGTTCGTGTTGTCAGTGGTGTCGGTAACAGTTTCGCGAGTTTAATTGTTTTTTTCCCATCTCAGTAAATGCCCACCGCGCCTAAAGAAGTTTTCACTTCAAAAAATTACCCAATAACAAGATCTTTCGGTTTTATATCGATAGAATTAGAAAGCACTCGTAAGCTACAGTCTACAGTAGCATTATTATTGTCTAAAGTAGTCTGTAGTTCTAGGCAGTACACTGAGACCAAAAAGAGAAAACATGCTGAATCCTTACGGTCACCTGGTCTGAAGCTCATCAGCTAGTAGGCTATAAATATAACTTACTATGGACAGTAATAAAACAGGATTTACTGATCGTAACAGTAGCAGTGCGCAGAGTCGTTATACTAACCCGTTTTATAAAATCGAGTTAAAAGCAGGAAGATCAATCAGTGCAGTTCTATTTTTAGCAGACTGAAAATGGTTTGTGATATGACAAGCTGCAGTGTCAGAGTTTTTGCACCGCAATTCGCGATCGGTTCGAGGATGGGTTATCATCCTTAATATATCCAGACTCACACATACGTCCCACACTCACACATAATTTTTTTTTTAGGTATTGTTAAAAACTTTTGGCATGACTTCAATGTTATCTGTTATTCAGTTGTATCCGGAAGCTCATCATGTAATTATACCTCTAGTACTGTGTTATCATTCGTTCCACAATTAAGTACTCCCAGGATTGTGGAGTTGTGGAAGACTTACATCACTTATTGATGGATTATGTTCGGTATGAGTCTTGGAGAAATGATCTTTTTGGGACCTTGAGGTTGAACCGACTTGATATGGGCACATTTCATAAAATTCTGTGCCAACCAATGTGATGATGCGAAGAGTCTGTTCAGGTTCATGGCACAAATGTAATGAGAAGCAATGTATTTAGGGTACGATGGGACTGTCATACGCATTGCAGTTATAAAAGTCCCTAATTAAACAACGATTTAAAAAAAAAAATAAGTACCCAATGTGTAGCTGCATATTGATATATTATTGAAAAAAAAATGATTTTTGTGAATTCAATTAATTCAGGTCGATGTATAGATACATCTTTTTGAGTACTAATCAAGCTACCAACTCCAATATAGTTAGGAAAAGGTTAGACAGAATAATTGATTATTTGATAAATAATTTTTTTTTAGGTTTTTACTCTGAGAAGTATACAATTATTATTGTTTTAATTATTGTGAATGTGAGGACTATGTGGTATTTTTGTTTTAGTGTTTCATCTCTTTCTCAGTTCGTTTTTAATGTTAATCTGGTATCAGTTTCAGTACTTTATGCAGCCTACCCAAATGTCCTTTCTTTGGTATAGTTCGCCAAATCGTTGAGGTCCTCAAGTTCTGAGTTGAGCCGTATGATTGCTGATGAATGCGTGCACTGAATAGACAGGTCCACTCAATCTGTGTGGTTCTTTCCTCAAACGATCACCTGACCTCAGAGTTTGTTTCGGCCTTTCGTGTCAGAGTAGTCGGATAGGTAAGGCCGACCTCATCTAGTTAAAAAAAAAAATATGATTGACGTGTAAAAGTGTTTGTCCAAACCTACTTACGGAAATAAAATCATTTATGATTTAGGCACTTTCAGACCACAGATTGCATTTTTGACTGACGTGGCCAAGGAATTAAGGGACGGCCCTCAAATATTTTAAAACTGCGTTTAGTTAGTTTTGCCCAATCAAATAATTTCAAAAGGCAATCCATTGTTTGATAGTTCGACATTTGACAAAAAATAGAGAATTAGTTTAGTAACTTTAAGTGAAATATTAATTGTGTTTTTCACGTCGAAAAATAAAAATCTTTTCTACAATTCAATTGTTTTTTTTTTATCTCGGCCCATGTCAGTGTGAGTTAGTGCGTTGACACACTACACGATTTCTAACACTCTTAAACGTTGGAAAGTGAGTGTTTGAGGCTGAATACCAATTTTTCTCGGTCTAAGTGTGGGAACCATGTCCTTCTAGATTTCTTAATGCTGTAGGCTTTTTGAGATACTCGTAAGTAGGTCTTGTATTGATCTTGCATACATAAGAGCAGCAGGCTTATCACGAGCACCGATTTGTCGACGGAAGAACAGACAAGACTATTAACTACATTAAGAGAAGATAGCTATGTTTTTCTATTAATTACCACAGTTATGCGTTCGAAACGAATCACGATTTCGTAGATAAACCTATAGACATTGTGGCCGTCGAGTAGAAAAATTGTGGTCAGCGTAATTTTGACAGTTTGGGAAGAAATATTCTTCTGAAATAGTCTAAATCTATAAGGACCTAGACAAAGGACGTTAGAAACGAAAGAAAAAATCACAGATTTTAGAAGGATATCTACGGTGCCATAAAAAAATGGAGAAAAGAAATGTCACTTTGTATTGAAAAAGCACTGTCTATTCTTCGTAGAAATAGAAAGCGTGCAGGTGGTACCTATTATTATTCTTGATTGAATATATTTGCAAGACTAAACAAGTCCACCAGCAGGCTTAGCACGAGCACCGATTTGTCGACGGAAGAATAGACATGACTATTAACTAAATGATGTACAATAAGAGAAGATGGCTATGTTTTTCTATTCATCATCACAGTTATGCGTTCTAAACGAATCATGATTTTGTAGATAATCGTACATACTATGTGGCCGTCGAGTAAAAAGTTTTGTTGTCAGTGTGATTTTGACAGTTTGGGAAGAAATATTCTTCTGAAATAGTCTACATCTACAAGGACCTAGACAAATATCGTTAGAAACGAAAGACTAAATGACAGATTGTAGAAGGATATCTACGGTGCGATAACAAAAATGTAGGAACGAAATGTCAATTTGTATTGAAAAAGCACTGTCTATTCTTCGTAGAAATACAAAGCGTCATGCTACGCCCGCTGCAGGCTTAGCACGAACACCGACTTGTCGACGGAAGAATAGACAACACTATTAAATAAATTATGTACAATAGGATAAGATACCTATGTTTTCCATTCATTATCACAGTTATGCGTTCTAAACGAATCATGATTTTGTAGATAATCGTATATACTTTGTGGCCGTCGAGTAGAAAGTTTTGTTGTCAGTGTGATTTTGACAGTTTGGGAAGAAATACTCTTCTGAAATAGTCTACATATAAAAGGACCTAGAGAAATATCGTAAGAAACGAAAGACTAAATGACAGATTGTAGAAGGATATCTACGGTGCGATAACAAAAATGTAGGAACGAAAGATATTTCGTTCCTACATTTTTGTTATCGCACCGTATATTTTGTTTTTTCAATACAAAGTGATAACTTTGTATTGAAAAAACACTGTCTATTCTTCGTAGAAATACAAAGCGTCATGCTAAGCCCGCTGATGTAAATTATGTTACATTTAAATACTTTACACACGTCACACTGTCAAACCTAACACCTGGTAGTAATTGCATGATAATATTTTCATAATCACTTAACAGATGAATTACAGATTTGATTTTCATTTAGCTTTTTAGATGACTACATAACAGCCGTTATTCTTAACTTTATTTAAAAGCGAAATTGTATCAAAACAACAACTAAAAGACACCGCCGCCGCCGCGCCGTTTATCCTAGAAATATTATAAATGTGAAAGTTTGTATGTTTCGATAGTTTTTATTCAATCACGCAAAAACGGCCAAATTTGATTTCACATAAACCTACATGGGCACTTATGAAACGTCAGAAGCTAGGTGCAAGGTTGCAATTTATCGCTTCCTATGGAGAAGAGCCCGCAAGAAACTCCACGGTTACTCTTTAAAAAAATAGTTGGCTTTTGCAATGTTTCCAAATTACAGTGATAATAGGTATGGGAGGACAGTGAATTAGTATAACATATTCTCATAATCACTTACCAGATCGATCAAAGATTTTGCATTGCATTTAACTCTTAAGATGACAACATAACAACCGTTGGTCTTAACCTAGTTTAAAAGGCAAATTGCAACACCCATGGGTGGGCAAGCAGCAAGACGGTAATCATACCGGTTCTTAACCGGGAACGGGAACTAAGAACGCAGCCGTTTATTCTTACATAATACTTTAAAATATCTGCAAACATCACATCACTTCTAATGACCGAATTACTGTAATTATGAAAGTCTGACAACCAGGCTTTTGTATTACCCAGTAACTGGGTTGTGGAGATCGGATAGGCAGTTGCTCTATCTACTCTATGTAAAATACTGGTACTCAGCTGTTTCCGGTTAGACCGACACTAGCATAATAAAGAAACGGCTAGGCTTGATGCTATTTGTAATTACTATGCAATAAATGAATTCTTAAAATTTCTATAAAAGCGAGCTCTATGAAAATCAAACCCCTATTATTGTTTAAAATAAAGACCGAAACTAAGTAAACTTTACTGTTAAAAATGTGTCCAGTACAACTTGAACTCTAATTGAAAACCTCGTCCTAAGAGTCTAAGGATCAGAATGCACTGGTCCTTTGCAGTGTTTAAAATGAGGCCGGTGCAACTTGAGCTCTTAGTGCGAAGCGTGGTATTCGCAGACAGGTTGCTATCACCCTTGGTGCGGACAACCCGTTTAAACTATATCACAAGTAGATACAGGATAAATGTACTGAATAATGAGTGTGTCGCTTAGAATGCTCGAGTTAGGGCTGTGCTGAAATCAATTACGTTTTCAGTTTTCAATTAGTGATGTTCTTTTTATCACATAGAAACAAAAATAATGAAAAATGTACCCAGGAGTTTGTGATAGGTATATTGATTTAGAGTATCTTTGGAGTTTCTTGCCCGTTTTTCACAGTAGAGATCTACATTTTTGACTGGGCAACTAGCTTCAATTTTTTGACTAACTGACCGACTTTTTGCACTTCAAAAGTGCGCATAAATGGTTTTATGGGAATAAATGCTTTGAGTTGGAGTTTGAGTTTGAAAAGGTTATAAAAACTTGTTTAACGACTGTGTAATAAAATCCGCCTCCACCAATCCGCCTACCCAGCGTGGCGATTATGGCAAAACCCCTCCTCTTGGGGAAGCCTAGGTCTAACAGTGGACGTCATTCGGCTGAAATGATGTTGATGACGATGAATAAAATAAGAACGACTTATTTAGAAAAATGTGTTTCCAAGCCCACCCAAAAGAAATATTTCAAATGCGTCCTACGGTTTTAATTATTCTGTATAAAAATCCTACATTACTATTTATCCCGTGCCGTATTGGCATCCGATCTGTTTCTGTCAGAATCAGAAACTGTGAGAACACAGCACAGTTTCTGATTCTGACCGAAACAAATTCTAACATTTGATAAGAAATCACGACGGCGAATGCCAAGACGGCCCAGTTATGTATCCTAACTATATTTACAGCAGATGAAAAAGGTTTTTTGTCTTTTTTTTTGTATTGGACTAGCCCACGTTTAAAAACTGAATCTCGTTATACATATAAGCTATGTTGTTGAGGTAAATCAGCGTGAATGCATTATAAATAAGCACTGGATTTTATAGTTTATTTATTAATTTAATACTTTAAGCACTCAGCACGCTGCTAATTTCTGTTTTTTTTTTTTTTCTTTATCGCTTTTTCTATTTGTCCCAGTAATTTTTCGAGTGACATAAGTATAGCCCACGCTGTCTTGCGTTTATCGTACTAATAACGTCACCCCTTGAAGTTTATAAGTAACTTAACAGAAAGATAAGATTTTGAAAATTAAATATTTGCCAACACGTTTTGTCAACCCTACACTATCGTCATGCAACGCGCGAGCCGTGGGCGACTACATGAGCCGCAACCTTCGCTTAAATTCAAATCTGTGCGCGCTTTAAATGTGATGCACGCGTAAGGTGAAAGACCCCGCATTGTCCGCGAAAATGGTAATTTACGCTATTCAGCAATATCTCGAACAGTATGCAATCCTGGTACAACGGGACTTTGTTATGATGTCATTGCTCAGCAATGACATAATAGATCGCTTATTTATGAGGTCCTTGTCTCAAATAGTAACTGCAGCTGAAATGTACCGGTAGTCATTTGTACTAGGCGCTCAGGAGATGTGAGGTGATGTATTGCTTATTCATACGTTCTTAGGCCTGAGTAACTGCATGAGCCGACATTGTACTAGTAGTCACTGGTACTAGGAGTTCATATTTCATGAGTATGATAATAAATAAGTCCGTTACTCTGTTTCTGTTGGTCATGTGTTGATGTCAGGGCTCGGGACGGTACTGTTACTTATTTTGCCTTAAATTCCCAATAGCCTTTTGTCTTCGATCAATAATCCTTTTGTAATAATTATTAGAAGAACAGAGACCTAAACATTTCATGAAACCAAAGATTCTACATCAACAACACTGAACCTGTACGTGTTATAATCGTTTGTCGTACATTTGTTATTCGGGTAGCAAACGCTCACAATCCAATAGACATTTACGGGCAGTACAGACATTGTTCGCGACAATGGTCATAAAACTTGGAATGGTATCTTTACCATTATGCTATCCTAGTACAACGGGACTGTTTATGATGTTATGACGTGCATAGCTGAGTTTAGTAGATATGCTGAATATTCATTGTCACTACTGGTGGTATTGTGGTCTTTTAGTACATTCTTGCTTCTGCTTGTGTGGTGTTGAGTTTTTGCTTTTTGAAGCAATATTGGCTTCGAAGAAAGATTGTTGTGTAAAGTACGAGTATAGAAGCTGGATTTGTTTATAAGTATACTAACTTAGCAATTCTGATCTACATCAGCGAGTTTTCAACTTATTTGTGATATAATTAGTAGGTAAATTTTCTGTTTTTAAGCCATTAAAACTTTTACATTGTCTTTAAATATAATAGTCTTTAAAATAATAAAAGTTGGCATCTAAAATAAGTTTTAAATCAGCTTTTAATTGTCAATATCAATAAAGTGCCAATATATTTTGGGTTCCCATAACTATGATCTATTTTCCTTCCGTGAATACACGAGTTATTTGCCAATGCATTCTCAAACTTTCTACTCTTCGACGGCCTCCAAAATTCAGTATGCACATGTGAAAATAAAGAATCCAATAAATCTTCATACATTTACATACATGTGCTAAAACAAAACACTGCTGTCACCAAAGTCGCGCCTTTGTTTGTCGAACATGTGTTTATAAAGTACTTGGTTTCTCTGTACAAAATTTAAAAGAAAATTGTTTGAAGAATCCATTTTCATTATGTATTTTGTCACCAGGTGTGTGTGATGCATAGAAATATTTTTAAAGTGTGTTTGTACCGAATATGCTTAGATGTAGTTTGACCTACTGTTCCAAAGACTTGGTCCTATGAAGAAAATTCGTCGTAAATTGAATGATCTATAAACTTTTGAAGCCACCACCTAGATGTTTTTTTTTTTGAAGATGGGAAATCATCAAATAACTTCTCCCGCTCTAGGCGGAGCGGGGAGGGCGTGGCAGGATTTACTGACTAAAACCCACCCGTATTCCTTCAGTTGCCTGTGTGCTATCTCTTTCGAACAACCCGCACCCCTGGCAGGTATCGGCCCTTGCGGACGCCACCAGTTATTGCTGACATCTCTACCTAGATATTCGACCTATCAATCGTTATATATGGTGATTACAAGGCACATGTTATGTTCCAGACCATGTAGTCTCAAACTAACTCAAAGCATAAATTGTGTTATGTTAAGATTATATCGATTTCATTAATATGGAAACCATATGCCCATCTTGCATACGCTCTAATCATGTTTTAAATCCGCTTTGACAAAATAGATTAAGGTGTCTACGTATTAATTACAAGCTGCTCAATATTCTGCTTGAGGGAGAGATTCGGCTCGAAGGACGAAATAATTTTTCTACTATATTATACTCGTACTTTACACAACAATCTGTTGTGTAAAGTACGAGTATAGAAGCTGGATTTGTTTATAAGTATACTAACTTAGCAATTCTGATCTACATCAGCGAGTTTTCAACTTATTTGTGATATAATTAGTAGGTAAATTTTCTGTTTTTAAGCCATTAAAACTTTTACATTGTCTTTAAATATAATAGTCTTTAAAATAATAAAAGTTGGCATCTAAAATAAGTTTTAAATCAGCTTTTAATTGTCAATATCAATAAAGTGCCAATATATTTTGGGTTCCCATAACTATGATCTATTTTCCTTCCGTGAATACACGAGTTATTTGCCAATGCATTCTCAAACTTTCTACTCTTCGACGGCCTCCAAAATTCAGTATGCACATGTGAAAATAAAGAATCCAATAAATCTTCATACATTTACATACATGTGCTAAAACAAAACACTGCTGTCACCAAAGTCGCGCCTTTGTTTGTCGAACATGTGTTTATAAAGTACTTGGTTTCTCTGTACAAAATTTAAAAGAAAATTGTTTGAAGAATCCATTTTCATTATGTATTTTGTCACCAGGTGTGTGTGATGCATAGAAATATTTTTAAAGTGTGTTTGTACCGAATATGCTTAGATGTAGTTTGACCTACTGTTCCAAGGGGTGCTTGGACAGGAAACCTCCCCGTGTGCCCGTGGGCTGGAGTTTCCCTTGGATACGTCTGGGGGAAAGGCCAGTCTCCGGGACGGTGCACCCTGGGATGCGGGCAATGTCACCCCATTGGGTACTTGTGCCTAAGGGGTGTCGTTGCCCGTATGCCAATATCCTGTCGGCGGGACGCTCCAACGCGTGTATGTCTGCGCTCATGCAGAGACGCACAGCGGCGGAGTAAGAGCGGGCTCGGTGTGCACTCACCCTGCCACCGGGCCCCCCCGAGTGGGTTCCCGCATTGTCGTTGCGGGGGGGCTCAGTAACCGTGGATGCCGGCCACGGTGAAGCCAAGAGGAACCCAAAGGTGGGGCCGCTCGTCAGGGCTTTTGCCTCAAAGCCGACGACGTAGCGGCCAAAAGGTAGGTTGCGGTGAGGTGCACCGCAACTGAGGTGGGCCGCGATGTCGAATGGGAGGCATCGCGGCTGAGGGTTACGGGCTGCGGTAGAGGAGGAGTGCCGGTGCTTCTGAGCAGCGCTCTTCCCTTCCGTGGCCTGGACGGGGCCGCCACCGTTTGATGGCGGACGCGGTGGGGCCGCAGGGGAAAAGGAGTGTCGGTATAGCGTCAGCCGCTCTCCCTATCCCCTGCGGCCGAAAAGTGGTAGACGGGACGGCGCGTTGTGTTCCACACGCACGCCGTCAAAGATGTCAGCAACCACCGGTGGGGTCCGCAAGGGCCGATGCCTGCCAGGGGTGCGGGTTTGTTCGAAAGAGATACCACGGCCCCTGGCATACGGGCTACTGAGGGAACACGGGTGGGTTTTAGTCAGTAAAAGTCTGACACGCCCTCCTGCTCTACTCAGCAGGAGAAGTCATTTGATGATTTCCCACCCAAAAAAAAAAAAAAAAAAAAAAAAAAAAAAAAAAAAAAAAAAAAAAAAAAAAAAAAACCCTGCCACCGGGCAGGCAAGAAGGAGTGCTCTCCTTCTGCCACCGTTAATCTCGTAGCCCCGAAGATTGTCACGGTCATGTCTCTGACTTTTGACGGGGGTCGAGGGCCTTGGCTTAACCGCCCGGGCCGCGAGGAAGAAATCCTCTATAAAAAATTACCCCAAACCTCCAAGCGGCGGCGCACCGTGAGGGAGGTTGTAAGCTTGACTAATGGGTAGCTTAATTAGTCTCGAGTGCGAACCACTATTTTTTGAGTAAATTAATCGTTTATACTCGTGGGATCTAATATGGAAAAACTTATTAAAACAAAACAAAACCAAGTAGAGGAGGAGAGTGATGCGGGGTCGGGGTCCGACTCCGCATCCAGTGCGAAGGGCTCTGAAAAGGGCCCGGAGCATGTGGCGGTGGGCGCTTCGAGGAGGACGGAGTTCCTCAAGAAGCGCCCCAAACCAAAGGACGGCCAGGGGTCGTCCTCGGATGGCGGGACGGCCTCGGCTCTAAAGCTGGGCAAGATCTGTCGGCAGGGTGGGGTTCGGTTAGGCCGAAGCCTAACCCCAAAAGAACCCGCCGAGCCGAGCGCCGGGGCGGCCCAGGCGGCTGAGGCTCAGGAAACCGAGGGGCAACTTTCTGGAGGGACCAGCAGCAGGGCCCTCTCGGAGTCGTCTGGCGGTGAGCCGGACAACGCTGGCGGCTCCAATTCGGAGCGGACGGCCAGGCTCGCGGAGGTTGTGGCTGCTGCAGTCAAGGGTGTGTCCTTGAAGAGGCTACAGTCCTCGAAAGGCAAGGCCATACCCGCAGCCATAGCCTCCATTATGGCGGCAGCGGAGGACTTATACTCCCGACCTCCGTCGGACGGTATGTCGGAGATGCGGGCGGAGGTCGCCCGTTTGACGGCCGCCATGGAGCTTCTCCGAAAGGAGAACGAGGAGCTCCGAGCGGACCTGGCCGTGCTCCGAGGAGCTGGCCCCACGGTTGTGCCTCAGAAGGGGGCGCGGCATGGGCAAGGTGGAACCAAGCCAGAGGAGGAAGACCGGGTGCTGAGTCTGGTGCGGAAGGAGTTGGCAGCCTTCCAGAGCCGGTTTTCCACCCTGGAGGCCATCGTCTTGCGCCCCCCGCTAGCGGCGAATCGGCCGGTCTCGGGCCAGCAGAGGACCACTTATGCCGTCGCCACGACTGCCACAGCCAAGTCGGCATCACAGTCGAGTCGGACCCCGGCGAAACCGGTGCCGCCCAAGCCCAAGAAGGGCGGGGTGGCTGCTCAGGTGGCTACGCCCCCAGCCGTGGTGCCAGGACGGTCGGCCCCGCCTCCCCCATCTCCCGCGGCTGACGCCGAATGGGAAGTAGCCGGGGAGAAAAAGAAGGCGGGCAAGGCAGCGAGGTCTGCCAAAAGGAAGGAGAGGCGGCAGCGGCGCAAAAAGCGTAGCGCCGCGGCTAGGTTACGCGCCCCGAAGTCCGCCGCTGTAGTGATAACACTACAGCCGGAAGCGGAGAAGAAGGGCGTGTCCTACCGCGACGTGCTTTCAAAGGCACGGGCGGCGGTGAACCTCGCGGAGCTGGGTGTCTCCAACGGCATGCGGATGAGGGTGACTGCGACCGGAGCCCGCATGTTGGAGATCCCTGGTGCGGCCAGTGGCCCGACCGCTGACGCCTTAGCCGAAAGGCTCAGGGCGTCCCTAGACGCGGACGAGGTTCGAGTGTCCAGGCCCACCAAGTGCGCTGACATGCGCATCTTGGGCCTGGACGACTCCGTGACGGAGGGCGAGGTTGTGGCCGCCGTAGTCAGGACTGGGGAATGCTCTGCCGAGCAGGTGAAGGCAGGCACCATCCGTCCTGACAACACGGGGATGCGAACCGTAACGGTGAGCTGCCCCGTGTCGGCGGCCAGAAAGATAACGGAGGAGGGTCGAAGGCTCCTGGTGGGCTGGGTTTCAGCGCAGGTGAAGCTGCTGGAACCCAGACCTCTGAGGTGCTTCCGCTGCCAGGTGGGCCACCACGTGGGAGTGCAATGCACCTCGGAGGTGGACCGCAGCAGCCACTGCTTCCGCTGCGGTCAGCCCGGTCACAAGGCCGGCTCGTGCATCGCCAAGCCGCACTGTTACCTATGTGCGGCAGCTGGCAAGCCGGCCGAACACCGGGCTGGGAGCAAAGCCTGCGCTCCACCCGCTGAAGCCAGGGGCCGAGGCAGGGCCAAGCCCTCCGCCACCACCGTCACCGCCGCAACCGCCGCCACTGCCGCCGCCGCTGCCGCCTCCACCGCCGTTGTTGCCGCCGCCGTTGCGGCTGGGCCTGCCCAGGGGGCCCCGGGTAATATGGAGTGTACGTAACGGCTCCATTACGCCTCCTCCAGGCGAATATCAACCACTGCGCCGCCGCTCAGGATCTGTTGATCCAGAGCATGGCGCAGTGGTCGATTAACATCGCCGTGGTCGCTGAGCCGTACTTTGTCCCGCCCAGGGATGACTGGGTGGAGGACCTGAGCGGCTCAGTGACCCTCATTTCGTCGGCCGCCGCCGGTACCCCGACCCTCGAGAGTGTCAAGAGGGGACGGGGTTGCGTTGCAGCACGGTTCGGGGAGATTGTCGTGGTAGGGGTGTACTTCTCCCCGAGCCGAACTCTCGCCGAGTTCCACAACTCCCTTGCGGAGTTGAGAGACGTCGTCGTCGGGTTTCGTTCCCTCCCCGTGCTCGTCCTCGGGGACTTCAATGCCAAGAGCTTGGCTTGGGGTTCCCGTTTGACGAATGTGCGGGGCAGGATGGTGGAGGACTGGGCTCTGGAAGCAGACCTGGTCGTCCTAAACCGGGGTTCTGTCGCCACGTGTGTGCGGATGCGGGGTGAGTCGGTGGTGGACATTTCGTTCGCCAGCCCCGCTCTGTCGCCGCGTGTCATCGACTGGCGCGTCATGGAGGGGGTGGAGACGTATTCCGACCACCGGTACATCCGGTTTGACGTCTCCGCCCAGACCTCGAGCGCGCCGGTCCGACAGGCCCCGTGTGGTCCGCGGTGGGCGTTGAAGCAGCTGGACCGGGAGCTTCTCCTGGAAGCCTCGATCGTGCAGGCCTGGGTGTCATCACCGGACAGGCCTGCCGACATCAACGACGAGGCCGAGTGGTTCCGGGAGACCATGTCCGACGTATGTGACGTGGCAATGCCCCGGGTCCAGCCAGGTCGTGCTTCACGCCAGGTGTACTGGTGGTCGCCGCAGTTGACAGCACTGCGCGAGGCGTGTGTTGCTGCGCGACACCTTTACTCCAGGCACCGCAGGCTCCGTATCCGCCCTCCGGATACGGAAGCCATTGAGGCGGAGCTGTACGAGGGGTACAGAGTGGCGAAGACCGCCCTGCGAGACGAGATCCTGCGGGCCAGAGTAGTGGCCCGCGAGGAGTCGCTGGAGACTCTGAACAGAGACCCGTGGGGACGCCCCTACAAAACGGTGCGGGACAAAATCCGCCCGTGGGCTCCCCCGCTGACGCAGAGTCTCCGGCCTCATCTCGTGCAGGACGTGGTGAGCGCTCTGTTCCCCTCACGAGGGGAGCACGCTCCCCCGCCTATGGCTCCGCCTCCTGCGGTGCCCGATGCGGACCACACCGACGACGACGACGACTCTCCAGAGGTGACCGAGGTAGACCTGAGAGTGGCGGTACGTAGGCTGAATGCCAAGAATACCGCCCCAGGACCCGACGGCTTGCCCGGCAAAGCCTGGGTCCTGGCCTTGCAGGCTCTCGGGCCTCGACTAAGAGGGCTCCTAAGCGCATGCTTGGAGGAGGGCCAGTTTCCGCTTCGTTGGAAGACGGGGAAACTGGTCCTCATTAAGAAGCCGGGGCGCCCAGCGGACTCTCCGTCCGCTTACCGGCCCATTGTGCTGCTCGACGAGGTGGGCAAGCTCTTTGAGAGAGTAATTGCAGACCGCCTCGTCGGGCGGCTGGTGCGGGTGGGGCCGGATTTGGCGGAGAGCCAGTTTGGTTTCCGCAGGGGGCGCTCCACGGTGGACGCCATCATGCGCGTGCGAGCCCTCACGACGGGGGATGCTGTGGCCCGGGGTGGGGTCGTCTTGGCGGTGTCATTAGACATCGCCAATGCCTTCAACACCCTGCCCTGGAGTTGCATAAGGCACTCCGGTATCACCGGATGCCGACCTACCTCTGTCGTGTGGTCGAGGCCTATTTGACGGACAGGGCCGTCATCTACCCCGGTCACCTCGGAGAGTGGAACCGGCGAGAGATGTCGTGCGGTGTCCCACAGGGATCGGTCCTGGGGCCGTATCTGTGGGACATCGGGTACGACTGGGTGCTGCGCGCCGACCTCCCTAGCGGCGTCAGTGTAGTCTGCTACGCTGACGACACGCTTGTCCTGGCGCAAGGGAGGTCGTACCAGGCGGCGGCCGACTTAGCGACACACGGGGTTGCGACAATCGTGGATAGGATCCGGCAACTGGGACTCGAGGTGGCATTGCACAAGTCCGAGGCCATGTGGTTTCATGGTCCTCGGAATGCGCCACCGACGGGTTCCGAGATAACGGTGGGAGGGGTTCAAATCGGCGTCGAGTCGACGATGAAGTACTTGGGACTCGTCCTCGACAGCCGGTGGAACTTCGCGGAGCATTTCCGCCGTTTGGCTCCCAGACTGGAGCGGGCCGGGGCTGCGTTGAAGCGGCTCTTGCCCAATCTAGGGGGGCCAAACGCCTCCTGCCGGAGGCTCTACGCGGGGATCGTGCGGTCCATGGCCCTATACGGGGCGCCGGTGTGGGCGCCTACATTGAGGCGCCAACCAGCTCGCCGTTTGAGGGCGTCCCATAGGGTCATGGCCATACGGATGATCCGAGGATATCGCACGATCTCCGGCGAGGCGGCGGGCCTCCTTGCCGGATTACCGCCATGGGATCTGGAGGCAAAGGTCCTCGCGCAAATATGGGAGTGGCGCGAGGAGGCCAAACGCCGGGGCGTAAGTCCGCTGCCGCAGGAAATCGCGGCACAGCGGACAGAGCTCCGGCGGGATCTCATGGTGACATGGAGAGAGCGATTGTCGCAACCCAGTGCTGGGCACGCCACAATTGCGGCGGTAAGTCCCCTCTTTGAGGAGTGGTTTGAGAGGCGGCATGGCGTCCTCACCTTCCGCCTGACGCAGGTCCTCACCGGACACGGTTGTTTCGGGAGGTTCCTGTTTCGGATAGGGCGGGAGGAAACGCCCGGGTGTTTCCACTGCGAAGATCGCCCTGAGGACACGGTGGAGCACACGGTGGCGGTCTGCCCTGCTTGGGCGGAGCACCGCCGTGTCCTCGTGGAGGCGATCGGCGGCGGCGATCTCTCGCGTCCGGCCCTGGT
Source organism: Polymixis flavicincta (assembly GCA_949987655.1). Classification (NCBI taxonomy): domain Eukaryota; kingdom Metazoa; phylum Arthropoda; class Insecta; order Lepidoptera; family Noctuidae; genus Polymixis; species Polymixis flavicincta. The sequence continues at coordinate 20,545,617 of OX465188.1, read as the reverse complement.
CCAGGCCATGGTACGGAGCGAGAGGGCATGGGGAGCCGTCACCTCCTTCAGCGAAGCAGTGATGCTCGCGAAGAGGGAGGCGGCGCACGTGAGGGAGAGGCAGCATATGCGCCCTCGCGACCCCAGCCGCCGCAGGATACGGAGACGCCCTGGGCGTCGGGAATCCCAGGCCGATTTCCGGCCACCGTAGGCATGGGCTTGCGGACGGCGAGTAATGGGTAGCTCGCTGTCCGGTAAGGACCAAGCCCAAGGCGACGGCGCGTTGTGTTCCACGCGCGCCTCAAAGAGATGTCAGCACAAAAAATGATGGGGCCCGCAAGGGCCGATGCCTGCCAGGGGTGCGGGTTTGTTCGAAAGAGACACCACAGCCCCTGGCTTAAGGGCTACTGAAGGAACACGGGTGGGTTTTAGTCAGTAAAAGTCTGACACGCCCTCCTGCTCCACCCAGAGCGGGAGAAGTTATTTGATGATTTCCCACCCAAAAAAAAAAAAAAAAAAAAAAAACCTACTGTTCCAAAGACTTGGTCCTATGAAGAAAATTCGTCGTAAATTGAATGATCTATAAACTTTTGAAGCCACCACCTAGATGTTTTTTTTTTGAAGATGGGAAATCATCAAATAACTTCTCCCGCTCTAGGCGGAGCGGGGAGGGCGTGGCAGGATTTACTGACTAAAACCCACCCGTATTCCTTCAGTTGCCTGTGTGCTATCTCTTTCGAACAACCCGCACCCCTGGCAGGTATCGGCCCTTGCGGACGCCACCAGTTATTGCTGACATCTCTACCTAGATATTCGACCTATCAATCGTTATATATGGTGATTACAAGGCACATGTTATGTTCAAGACCATGTAGTCTCAAACTAACTCAAAGCATAAATTGTGTTATGTTAAGATTATATCGATTTCATTAATATGGAAACCATATGCCCATCTTGCATACGCTCTAATCATGTTTTAAATCCGCTTTGACAAAATAGATTAAGGTGTCTACGTATTAATTACAAGCTGCTCAATATTCTACTTGAGGGAGAGATTCGGCTCGAAGGACGAAATAATTTTTCTCAAATTAATTTATTGACAGCTTATAACATAACTTGCAATAAGTTCGATAAAATTGAATAACTTGTATCAATATCGTTTTTTTTTTTTTGTTTCTTAGATTTTGGTTTTCATTCAAACATTCAGAAAATATTAAAATATCTCAGCGTCTATCCTTCGGTTCTACCTTATTTGGTCAGGGGGTACTCCGATGAGCGGCATAGCGATTGCCGGGCCACATCGCAAACTATGACACACCTTTTGTCGTTCTCTCTGTGCACTAACACCACAAGCACTATGGAAGACCTTTGCGAGGCCAAAGTGGCGGAATTCTGGTCGAAGAATATAACAAAAAAAAATCGATACGACAAAGAAGTAGAAGAAACTTAACCCTAGACAGTAATCAACGTTACCCATAATCATTCAGATATTGACTGAACTTTTAGTGCAACATATTATCTTTAGAAAAGAGTAAAATACATACATCCCTAAAAAGAAAAAGTAATGTTTTCACCCTATAATGAGTATATTATACATAAAATTTATAGTGATAGGTTCTCATTTCAAAAGTAAATAGAAGGAAATAAGAACCCATTACTTTACCCATCATAAAAGTGAAATCAACGTTTTCGAATGCGGCACATGACATCGAGACAAGATCGAAAGTACCATCAACTTGTACCATGAATAATGTACCATGTGGGTAGGTCCTCGTAAAACATAGGTCCCTTTCACTTTTCCTGTTGATGAGCTTTCTTGCTATTATTAAATGTGATGTCCTACCATAAACATTGCCAATTTCAATGTTTTCATGAAAAGGACCAAAGCCGTAACGACCAAAAAAACTTAGTACATAACGCTCAAAAAGCTCCGTCAAGTAACTTTTTAATCCTTACAATGTGTGTACTAGGAAAACATAACTCAACAGCAATTTCAAGAAGCTAGTGCAAACAATTCGTCCTATTTAACCCCGCAAAGTTTATCCCCGCATCAAATCTCATGTACCTGCGAGCTTATGCGTTCCTGGTAGGTATTTATACAAAATTGTTTTTACTGAGAAAACGTTTTGTGAATCTGGAGCGTACGGTACATCCAGTCCGTGTTGCCGTCCCTTTCTCGCATCATGTTGTCCTTGTTAGGCACCAAACATGAAGAATGTTGGTATAGTTTCATCAGCTGATATTTTGTTTGAACGAGTGCAGTGGCCATGATTGATGATGGAGCGAGAAAGATCCTGTTTTCCGATTTTGAGTAACGAGTTGTCTCGTTAAGAATATTTACATTGTGGGTACATTAACATTCCTGATTGTGTAGTGCAGTAAATAAACGAAGAGGTATTTGCAAGTTAACAGGAAAGTGTATTACATGTAGGTACCAAGAGCTGTTATTGAATGCAAATTATTTTGGGTGAATCATTTTTGATTATCGATTTTAATTATCTTTAAGCTCCCTGTATATCAATGGGATCATCATTATTGCCTGGTAACAGAAACAATTCCAAAGCAATGTTTGAATTGTGTTTAAAGAAAAACAATCTTTTAAAGAAAATCCTTACAAGTAAAAATACGGCCGTGCCAAGCCGGTCAATGTAGATGTAGTTTTTCAAACTGACCGAGTAGCCTTTGATAGAAAGTGTTTACTGCATTTTAGGCACTTACAAATATTACTTCGAAGCTTTATTACCAAAACGGTGACGTGTGAATTGTGATTATTTGGGCATACCTGACAGGTCTATGATTAGTCAAACATTCGTTTGATTACAATGAAGTGATATTTATTTGTTGGCTCTCTGCCCGCAACATCATATTAAAAGGAACGTATTTAATTCTGTTGAATTGAGACAAGTATAAAATAATAATCACGTACTACAGGTTTATCCAATTCTTTGTTCATGTTATGTGGTGGATCAATGAATTTTGTTTCATATAAATGTTGTCTTTGAATGAAACAAATACTTGCCTAAGCCAGTTCTTAGATTGGCGGCTATTCAGTACATACCCCTACGCCTCCATGCCTCGGAGAGCCCGTTGAGCCGTTGGTTCTGGCTGCTGGTTGGTTGATCTTTGCCAGTCGTTACGGGTCGTCAGAAGCCCGAAAGTCTGATAACCAGCCTTGCCAAGGGGTATCGTTAGACTGCGAAGCCGAAACCGACACCAACATATGTAGTTGAGAAAAGGCTAGGCAGATGATGATGGTGATGATTGCATGGTGATGATTCTGTTGTGCACCACCTAAACTTAATATAGGCTATTGCTATATTTTTCCTTTTAACTAAACAAGAAACATATGTAAATACAGAGCTGTCAAATTTACCCATCCACAGATCAACCCCGGCAATCGTACCTTAACCTGATGGATCGACCCGTATAAGAAAGAAAAAAAAATGGATTTATTTGTCACAGAAACACGTGCATATAAAAAGATGAAATAACATTTAAAAAAAAACATGATAACAACACAGATATTTTGATACATAGGCATACATAACACAGTACACACGGTAGTTAAGTTATTACTTAGTCCTCAGAATCATCACCAATATATGTAGTAGAAGTAGTTCTAAAGTTATGTACATATGTATGGTAACGCACCACCTGTTGACCTACAAACCACAACGGCTATTAAAGAAAGACGTGTCTAAAAAATGCTAGTGAAGAAAACAATAAATTAAACGATTATTCAGTCAGAATAGTAATAGGATCATCTCCGTAATGGCCATATTACTATGCAGAATGATAGCTTGAAGCTTGAATAGCATTAAATCATTTGTATATTTAATAATGTTCCTCGTTGGTTCAGTGATCACAAGAGCTATACTGAGCATAACGTTCTGGTTTCGATTTCCAGGTCGGGCAATTTTTTTTTTGGGTTTTGTCCGTCAGGAATTTTTCAATAGCAGCCCGGAGTCTAAATTTGTGCCCAGTTGATGGCATTAGGCTCGCCCCCTTTTATATAGGACTTAAACATAACTGGTGTAATGAGGGTGTACCTATTATAGGTATTCAAATTTTATTCAAATCCGTTCAGTCGTTTTTGTATGACTGAGTAACAAACATATAAACTTTTACATTTATTATATTATTTTCATCATCATCATCATCATTTCAGCCGGAAGACGTCCACTGCTGGACATAGGCCTCCCCCAATTTGGAGGGGCTTGCCATAATCGCCACGCTTGGCAGGCGGGTTGGTGATCGCAGTATGGTGGTAGAATGCATAGAGAACGCTGCTGCCCATTCTCTAGTAAGTCCCTTAGTCGCCTCCTACGACACCCACGGGAAGAGATGGGATGATGCTATTCTTTACGTCCGGCACCACACGGTACTATATATTCTTTTAGATAGGTCAAATCTAAATCGTATCACACATTCCCGTCTTAAATTAAAATAAATATTATGGAAGTTTATTTCTCGCCGGCTGGTCGACACTTCACGTGACCAGAGGGCTGGGTCATTCTTCGGCCAAAGAATTAGCATTGCCATTCAACGTGGCAATGCTGCCAGTCTTCTGGGCACATTTCCTGATGACAGCGATGCGGACGAATACTTTGACGCCTAAGTGTCCTTTTGTTTTTATTTGTTTAGTTATTTAGTTTACATTTTTGTGATAAGCATAGGTAGTTAAAAATATGTCATGTCATATGTAAAAACATTTATACATATAAATAAGAAACCGATGGAAGTTATATTTCAAAATAAAGTGTTAAAAGTATTTTCAGATAGAAAAAGTTAATCTCTTCGAACCGCATAAAATTTAACACAGAAAACTAGAGATTAAAATTACTTCCAATGTTTATTACAACATAAACTATATTTTATGACAACATAATCATAACATGTCATATAAGATATTGTATTTTACCTTGCCAATTCCCAATAATTACGTAGAAAGAGCCGACTTTAACAATTTTGTAGAGCATTTTGAACCTAATGATTTGCTTCTTAAGGTTTGAATTTTATCGCTGAAGTTGTACCGACAGTAGCTTAGTCTGATTTTATTAAAATAATTTAATGGTGAAATTCAATTTAATTTAAACTTTGAAAGCTTCTTTTATTAATTTAAATTACCTTTTTAACTTTGTCGCATAATATAGTACGTTTGATAACGTTTTCGCTATAGAGTGAATTAAAAAAAAAACCTGTATCAGTGCTACTGAAGGGAAAACTCCACTTCTTAAACAATAAAGCATCAAATTCGATGATTGTAAAGGCCACAGAATATGCACACAATATTCATAGAGTAATACACAATCTGGGCAGGACATCTCTGCCACTGACAAACTGGGCCAAATAGCACAAAACTGGCGCCCTGAGACAGTGAGGCTAGGTTGCAGCAGACCACGTAGGATCAGGGTATGCTGGATAGGTTGAAACTAGAAGGAGGACGCGCTGGCACGCAAAAGATGGAAGGAATGGAGGGAAGTCTTTGCCCAGGAGTAGGGCAGCGTAGGCAAGTAAAAAAAAGAAAATGCATAGTCAATTAAATGTTGGCAGACCAATATCCAGGCGGTATGAACGACCTACAAAAGGTCGTGGAGAAGATCTTGTTGAGGCTCGCACAGACCAGGGAAACATAACACAACAGATAGGAGTACATACACTCAGCAGTGGGTGGAACAAGGCTGCCAATGTTGATGGTGATAATGAATGCATATTTTTTTAAAGAATAAACAGATAATCACTAACAGTCATTGAGATACAGCTTATTGACAAATTACTTCATAATCTAAGATAAGTTGAGATAGATGATAATATTAATCTGTCGGTTCCCTTCATAGTTATGTACTTCACATTGAAATACGAGAATTTAAATTAACCACCATCTCAGAAATAAATAATTTATAGCAAATTAGTTCATAATATTAATATTAGAAATGCAGTAGATATGTTATGCTTTATTTATTATTAATGTTATAACCATGCCGTCTTGCATCTTATGCCTTATAGTTTATTAAACTAAACTAAGCTTCAGCGGATTTAATTATGTTCTTAGCGGTTATAATTATGATCATGATATTATACGAGTATGTCTGAAGTATAGCAGGAAGTTATATGAAAATCTGTCAAGTTATTTCTTATCTTAATTGCTATTTCGCTTATGTCATATTTTAGAACTTATTTTATTTTATTAATTAGCTACAGTGAAGTTGCAGTATTACATTGCCATATTGCTTATAAAATACGTATAGAGGTCAAACAAAGTCATTTGCTAAGGTGTCGCTTACAACAGGGGATGAGAGCTGATGCCTGAAATAAGGATATTTACTATCTAGTTCAGAGACAATGTTCAAAATCTGTTTATAGAAACAAGTGTCATAAAGTGTATCACCATATTATTTCATGGTATGCTTTTTCGAGTCAGTGTCTCGAGTGTTATCCTTGCCACTTCCACGGCGTCGTCAATGGTAGCACAGACGTTGCCAACTGCATGTTTTGGAATACAATACAGAGGGCAGGATAGATAGTTCATAATTGGACGAGCAAAGGTACCAAGTTTTCCCAAAAATATCCTCAAAACAGTAGCTCTCCAAACCTGAACCTATTCATTGAGTCTATTTATTTCTTTGTTCTACTCAAATCAAATTAAAAGATGATGCTTAGTGCAAAACTAAAGCAAGGTTTTTTGTACTAACTGACTTTTATAAATCGTAGCACATTACTAGGACAGCATAAACGTCAAAAAGATGACTACAGATTTATCTCTAATCTGACATAAATAACATAAATAGAGAGCAATATGAATGATCCGTGGTTACCTGCTTTTGATCGATGGGTGTTTTAAATGATTTGTTGTGGCTGAAGTTAGACGAGTATTAATTAAAGTGCGCCTGCAATTTATGTGGTCCTGGTACTCGTACCGCTGTGTTTTGTAATAATTCTGAGTGGATTTATAATGGAATACAGAACCTCGTATCGTTCACAAAAATAATTGGATACTAAACAAAATCTATAAGACATAATGCTGAACATAAACGACTTAATTTTATTATAGCTCTAGACTACGCAATAAACAAATTACAGATTGAAATATTTGCGAATTGTTTTAGGAAAACCGGAAAATAAAGAAACATCTATCCTTTTGTTGACAATTATCTGAGTAGAACCTGAAAAACGTTGCGTATCTGAGGACATTTTTTTTAGTTGTATCTTTTTAGTATAAGCACCAAAATAAAATCTACTTCATTTGAAAATTGTACTCAAAGGAAAGCACGAAACGTAAAACAACCTACATTTACCGGTGCTCGATCCCTAATGTATCAACGTTGCACCAACAATTGCAGCTACACGACCAGAATTCATTATCTGTTGGTATCTCCTCTCCTCATGTTTTCCTTAATCGATTGTAGGCTGTGATACATATAAACTGTGTATCCTTATGCTAAATGCTTTGAAAGTTAGGCTGGGAAATCACGCTAGGCTTTTGTTTTCTTTTATGTTTACTCTTTTGTTTTGTACGATCCTGCCGGCTTAGTATAACGCTTTCTACATATTTCTACGAAGAATAGACAGTGCTTTTCAGTTTCTAACGATCTTTGTCTAGGTCGTTATAAATGTAGACTATTTCAGAAGAATATTTCTTCCCAAACTGTCAAAATCACACTGACAACAAACTTTCTACTCGACGGCCACAAAGTATGTACGATTATCTACAAAATCATGATTCGTTTAGAACGCATAACTGTGATAATTAATAGACAAACATAGCTATCTTCTTCTATTATACATAATTTAGTTAATAGTCATGTCTATTCTCCGTCGACAAATTGGTGCTCGTGCTAAGCCTGCTGTTAGTTCGATAGCTTCATGACGGTGACTTGTACTAGTAATACTTTAAGGCCCACTAAAAGCTTATTGGCGTCATAAAATCGTAATGGTGGTAGATATTTCGTGGCCACGTAGATTTACTCACTTAATGAAATGCTCGAGAATTTCATGAAATTGTCGCATTTCATGAAATTCTCGTCTTCTTCTGGTTCTTATTTATTACAGAAGAAGACGGTCGACGTCAGGTTGACGGAGACTCACTGCGTGGGGCTCATATTTCTGTCTGCAGGGTTTAAAGGAACCTAACCAAACCGAATCTCGGGGTGCCCCTGACGTCGACCGTCTTCTCGAGAAGAAATTCTCGAAAATTTCATGATTGAACAAATCTACGATATGGCCACGACAGTTACATAAATAACTTACACGATAAACAAATGATTTTATTTCTGTAAAAAGATTTGTACTAAAACTTTTACTTGTCAATTATATATTAAAACTAGACGAGTTTGGCGTTTCCAATCTCACTACTCTGAAAAGGCCGAAATAAACTCAGAAATCACTGTCAGTCAAAAACTATTAAATTTCTTTTGTGTCTCGTTCAGTGTACTCCAACCGATATAATAAAAAAAGTCACGTACTTGAATTCAAATTTTTCAAGTTTGAAATTATAGCATTAAAATCAATAATATATTTAAGTAATATATTTCATCTAGAGCAATTCTTAGGAAAGATAGTTCAAATATTGACTACGACAGCCAAAACACGCTTCAAATCAACTAAATAAATTGATACCTAATATTTCTTAAGACTTTTACTAATCTTGCCTTAGACTAAGACTCACAAATTAAGAAATTGGTGGACAATCTGATTCATAACTTAGCTAACTTATGTGAAGGTAAACGCAGCGTTCTACTTTTTTAATTATCTTACTTTCATGTGTTATGGCAATCATTAATCAAAATTGTCGGATGTTTATTAACATGTGAGATTTTTTTACTAAATTATGTTTAGCTTACTTCTGTTGTGTGTTAATTTTGCTGTAGAAATGAGTCACTACATTGCAACACAGTTTTTGAAGTGAAAACTTCTTTAGGAGCGTTGATCACTTTTTGGGTGAACAAAAAGCGTGAACAATTCACAAGTTACTTAGTTTTCACCTCTATCGGCAGTCCCCAAAGATTGCCCCGGATGTTTTTTTTTTACAAAACAATCATCCTTTTGGGCAGAATTAAGTATGGTGCTTCACTTGATGAACTGCAGAAGGAGCTGTAGATACTTCCGTTACTTTGGACCAGACATTTTAAAAGGCGAGTTGATCTCCGTAACTGCTTTCCACAACGAAAAAGCTTAAGGTGAATCTAGCCGACATTTTTCCATACAAACTTCGGGAGGGTATTACTCCACTGTTCGACAATGTACACACGGCTACACATCAAGCTATACATTTCGAGTATAAGCTGATCTCGCATTGTATAGGATTTCCGTACAGTCCGAGATCAGTGTTATCTAGAAATGTATAGCTTGTTGTGTATCCGTGTGTAAATAAAAAATTAAACATGGCATAATTTTTTCTCATTATTAATATGTGCGAAAACAAAATACTAAAATAAAAAGCCATTAAAAAGTTATGAGCCAACAAAGCTTCGTTTTTTTGCTAATTTAACCTAACTTTGGTCGTGTTTAAGTAATAAAAGAAATGTAAAATCTCCAAAACCAAGTCGGTATCGACAAAGCTCAAATATCGAAAAGTTCAATAAACTTTACTGGTCATTGATTTATCCAGTGACTTTTCTTAATTATTTACGCGCCTGTTTTACCAGAAATGATCCTGCTTCTCACTCAATGACGTTTTGCGTGTATAGTACCGTCTAATGCATCACTGATACTATCTCTGTCGGACACGATGCCTGGTGAGCCAGCGTGCTTTTTAGCTAGGCCCACCAGTGAGTTCAAGCCCGCGACTAGTCTCCCCTTACGAAAAGGATTCCACAATGTTTTATTTCGAACTCATTATAGAAATAGGTGGTAACAGGTGTTGACAATCTTGTATTGAGCAATGGAGCATAAAATATATTTTATTACCAGGTATATTTTAATTAAAAACAGGTTTTAATTATTAAATTCAAATCAAAATGATAAAGATGTCAATTTCAAATTATAATCCACTTAAAATTCGTCGAAATTATCGTTCCATTCAATTTAATGTGTGATGAATAAATTATAGCTACGTTCTGATCAGTAAATGAATGAATTGAATCATAATGAATGAACACGGATTTTTAAACGAGATACAAAAAAAGCTTTTTATATTTCCGTGGGAATATTTGTAACAAGGTAATTGACCTAGTCCACATCCGATTTTGAAGTCTTGATACCAGTTTGTACTCACTAACATGATTTGAGATACGTATAGGCCTCGATAATAATAATCCTCGAAGAAAGTAGCAAGAATGCGGAATAACGTAGAGTTAAACTAAAATAGCTCGTGGTTCCTCAAGCATGAAGAACCAGTAATGTTGCTTGTTTTACTGGTCCCCTACGAGTCTCACCTAAATTTTCCTCCTCTATGGAACCTCTATGTAAAAACTGCAGTTCATTAACCAAAAATCTTTTGCAAAACCAAAACACCGGTACCAGGGCCGCATGAACAGAGCAAGTCTACCACAAAAGCCACAGGTCAATAGGTTACAAAAACAGTTACAGCAAAACAAAAAGTAAACAAATGCACGCTCGAACGTAAGATCTAAATCATGTTTATGATAATCGGGCATGCACGTAGCGACAAAAAGTCGCATAGCAGCCAAGATCGGCGCAAAAAGTCGTGCGTCTGTAACGGTACGGTACTTAATGTGATGAAACTGTATCTATTTTGCATATAACATGACGCCCTGGGGAATGGGGCAGTAATTTCGTTGAGGGTCTATCCTGTTTAATTTCGTAATGATAGTCACAATTTTTTTTTCTGAAATGCGAGATTCGAGTAGGTCTTTCATTTCTGGTTCCTTAGTCGTTTCCTCATCTTAAAAAGTGAAATAAGAGGACATTATTTTCAACCGATTTCGAAAAGAAGGAGGTTATCAATTCGACATTTTTTTAAAAAAAAAATTTTAAGTATATTTGGGCATAACTCCGTCATATATAAGTAGACGGATTTGCAAAATTCTTTTTTGTTCGAAAGGGGTTTATTCCGAAATGGTCCCATTAAAATTTCAATAATAGGTCTTTACCTATGAAATTGCCGTTTTGTATGAAAAAATTTAAACGAATTTTTTTCATGAATTTTTTATTTGTATTAATCGAAGTAATCACCCATGCAATCAATGCATCTTTGCCATCGCAGTGGCAGTTTATTGATGCCCTTCTTAAAGAAATCAGCTGGACGGGAGGCAACAAATTCTTCAAAGGCATTTTGTACTGCCTCTCGGGTATTAAATTTTTTTCCCGCCAAGAAGTTATCCAAATTCTGGAAAAAGTAGTAGTCTGTAGGCGCAAGGTCTGGTGAGTAGGGCGGATGACGGAGAGCTTCCAACCCCAGTTCTTGCAACTTGGAGACCGTCTGCTGTGCAGTATGAGGTCGCGCGTTGTCGTGCAGGAGCAGCGGAGACGAGCGATTGACCAATGCTGGTTGGAGATGCGCCAGCTTCTCCATCATTGTGTTCAGTTCTTCACAGTACACATCTGCAGTAATGCTCACCCCGTTTGGTAAGAAGCTGTGATGAATCACACCGGCGCTAGACCACCAAACAGTGACCATCACTTTTCTAGGGGTAAGTTTTCGTTTAGGGCATTGTTTAGGTGCTGAACCAGGATCCAACCAACTTGCTGAGCGCTTACGGTTATCAAACAGAATCCATTTTTCATCGCAGGTAACAATGCGGTTCAAAATTCCTTCATTTGTGTGTCTGTTGAGCAGTGCAAGGCACGTCTCGACGCGTACTTCGCGCTGGCGATCATTGAGTTCGTGGGGCACCCATTTGTCAAGCTTTTTTACCTTGCCAATTTGACGCAAATGGACCAATATTGTTTTGACGCTAACGTCGAAAGCTGCTGCTAATTCAGCCGTAGATTGTGTATCATCAGCTTCCACAATCGCCTTTAATTCGTCATTGTCGACCAAAGTCTTCGGACGACCGCGAGGTTCATTTTTCAGGTCGAAATTTCCAGAACGGAAGCGAGCAAACCAATAACAGGTGGTGCGTTGGTTTGTAGTGTTAGCTCCGTAAACGTCGTTGATGTTGCGTGCCGCTTGTGCCGCGTTGCTGCCACGACGGTACTCATATTCCATAATTACTCGAATTTTTAACGTATCCATGATGACGAAAAAGATTGAAATGCGATGAAAATGTAACACTAATCAATAAAGAAATGACTACTTTTAGAAAAAAAAAAACCATGTTTTTAAAATAAAATTAATTTGAAATTAGAATTCTTAGCCAAACAAAAATTATTTTGATTTGAAATGGCCAGTACTGCAGAACGGCAATTTCATAGGTAAAGACCTAATAGTTCTGATGATACGTTTCAGAGACAGACAACGGAACTCTTCAAAAAATTACAGCAAATCAACCGCGAATGCTGCTATCGCATAAATATGCATTGTTTTGACCCTAACGACGATGAAATTTCGAATTGGTGTGAAATCGCTTGTCTACAATTCTCGGTACAAAACTGTCAATTGTCAACACTGAAACGTCATTTTTGTCTACTCTTCCGTCGACAAACCGATTCTCTACGGTTCTCGTGTTAAGCCTGCAGCTGATATTTTCAAAGTGATATAAATTTATTCATTAAATAATAAGTCCGGTTTTAACTGAATCTAGGGGAAAGCGATAGATGAAGTCTGGGATGGAACTAATGCACACAGAAGACGACTGTACACTCTTGCTTTGAAGGTTAAGGCAATTAATCCGCCTGTGCACAGTTATTTCTTACTTGTGCATAAAGTTTTTAAATAAATAATGTTGATGGGTTGTTATTATTGTAGGAGATACAGAAACATAGAAATTTGATGAAAATTTATCTATGTTCTTACCCAGGTCATGTTCTACCTGTGTGCCAAATTTCATCCAACTCCGTTCAGCCGTTTTACCGTGTAAGTGTAACAAAAAAAATACTTCAGCATTTAAAATATTAGGTAGGATTTAGATGTGATCACGGCAGTATAATTATGACTACTAGGGATGATCGGAGGTTCAAAGAGAACGATGAACCATGCCATTTTCCTGACAGAAAAAAGAATCTGTGCATTATTTGAATAGAAAAAAAAAATGTCGGTAAAACTCCTTGTAAAGTGCGTCGGCATCACTCAAAGCAACTTAAACGTGTCGGGTCTAGAGATCACCTCTAACTTAAGTTGTACGTGAGTAACGACAGGTTGAGTTATAGTCTCATCTGACCTACTTCTCACTGACTTCTTATTGAGGCGAGATATTTCACACGCGTTTTTAAGCTATATGTATGTATAAATTTTTGGACGCATACATCGCTAGGACTATTAAAATCGTGTGTTCACTAAAAGGAATCAATAAGGATTAGCTGAAATGGTGCAAATGGTAGCATCAGTATGTAACAGGGTTTTAGAGTTTTTCAATAAGGATCGTATACGGGGTTATTGGAAAAACACCAACAACCTCCTAAGAGGTCACTGTACTCATCATAATGAACAACGTGAAATCGTGAAAACAAAATCTGCTGTTCACTACATTTTGATGACTTACACGAACATAAATGTAAGGAACAGTTGATTTTTTTGTCCCTATACATCTGAATTTAAATAAACACAATTTGAGCTGCAGGATCAGTTAAAGTAACATAGGCGCGTAAAAAATTAAGAAAAGTCCTTCGGAAAATCGGGTTTTCTGAAAAAACCACTGCTTGAATCAGTGACCAATTAAGTTTATTGAACTTATCGATAGTTGAGCTTTGTCGGTCCGACTTGGTTTTCGAGATTTTACACTCCTTTTATTACTTAAACACGCCCAAAGTTAGGTTAAATTAGCAAGAAAAACGAATCATTGATGGCTCATAACTTTTTAACGGCTTTTTATTTTAGTATTCTGTTTCCGTACAGACAATATTAATAATGAGACAAGACATACCATATTTAATTTTTGATGTACGTAGTCAAACAGTGGAGTCAAACCCTCCCGAAGTTTGTATGGAAAAAATGTGGACAAGTGTCACCTTAAGGCGTTCGTGGTGTGCGTGCCGAATTGTTACCTTCCCGTCGTCGTCACGGAAGAGGACTTTTGGCCGCAGGACGTAGTGTTCCGTCGCTTCCGCGGACAAGTTCCACAGGACAGCACAGAGGAAAGCTAGTGCAAAGTGAAGTGACACTAATGATTTTTTTTTTATGTTTAGTCTATAAGGTATTTACGTTATGGGTCTTTTTGCCTGAATAAAATGTTTTATAATTATTATTTATTTATTAAAGCGCCTGTCGGGTTTCGAACCCACGGCCTACAATTGAAAGTCGGAGCCACCACTGCTCTCACACAATCAATTGACTTCATTAGACAAGTGAAGTTTAATAAATGTAATTAGTACCTTTGTACTTTCACATGTGCCGGATAAATTCGATTTTAGACACGTGTTAGTGGGTTGGCGCTTACAGATGTAAAGCGCGTTCGTGGTTTTAGATACAGGTTGATTTTTGTTTGAGTACAAGGCGTTATAAAAAGATTTTAAGAATAAACATGAATTGAAACTACATCATTATTTTAACACGCGTTGAGTACTAACCTGCCGATTACATTTTAATTTTTCTTCCAATGCGTTAAACGTCGCCCTCATTTTTCTGCATTTCTCTGCTAATAGCTATCGCTTATCAAGTCTGAGCTACATTCTCAATACGGACTGTGATCTGATAAGACTGGTTTTTTTATATTAGTTTTAATTAGCACCAGATTCCAAGATATAGACAGTTAGCTGTTACATAATGGATATTGATATATTGAATGAGGAACTGAGAGATTACGGTACAGGCTGGAAAATATTGGATACCTAAAGGACATCATACAAAAAAAAAACTGTTCTATAGTACAAAAGGTAAACACACTCAACATTACGTATGGTAAGGCAGACAGTAGAGTACAAAATGGTTTTATAAATAAATATTTATGTATTGCATTCCATATTGTAAAAAAAAAAAGATGTAACAAAAGGCTTAAAGCTAGGTACAATAATATGGACCCTGTAAGGGTATAAGCAAAATGATAAAATGAAGGTAAGAGTAAATTAAATTAAATTATATGATATGGTTAGGCAGAGGTGTACCAAAATTTTTGAGTCCTATGTAATAAAAAAAGCCCGTCTTTCCCTGTACAGAGGCCAGCACATCAAGCTACCCCAATCTGTCAAATTTCTTTGATAGTTTTTCAACTTTATCATAAAGGAATAAGGTTCATGTTCAATTGGGAAATTTTGACAGTTTGGGATAGCTTGACCTGTACATTGAAAATATGATTAGTATTACTTATAATAACATTTTTAATAATAAAGGCAATAATTAGCAGATTTTAAAATTACGCTTAGCAAATATGCTCTCGAAAAAAAGAGGTTTAAGTCTTTACGACTATTTTTTTTAAACACCTAAAACATTTATTTGAGAAAACTTTTATTAAGAAGTGTCTGTGCAATGATGTATGTGTACTGACTGATATAACTTAAAATTGCTATCTGTACAAGCTTCAGAGACATTTTACGAGCCATATGTAGCCCGTGAGGGGCTTGTGGCTAAGTAATAACACCCGCACGTGTCGATCGATCAGCACCCTAATTGCGTAACTTACGATTGATCATAATTGGTTTCGTCTTCACAGTTCAACAACATTCATTGCGTTATTTATGTTGTCGAACAGGCACATTTTTCGACCATATGAAGCAATGGTTTAACAATCCGTTTCAAAACGATACAGATTATGATGAATCGTGAGTTACGCAATTAGGGTGCAGGTTTAGCCACGCTTGACGCGGTTGGTCCGTGGATGGGTGACCATTTTTACATAACAATACAGAAAGCACGTTAAGCTGTTATTCCCGGCTATTATTTGTGGATGTTTGACAGTCGTTGAGGGTCGTCAGAAGCCCAAAAGTCTGATAACCAGTCTTAACAAGGGGTATCGTATTACCCAGTAACTGGGTTGTGTAGATCAGATCATCCGGTTAGACTGGAACTCGACCCCAACATAGTTGGGATGATGATGTAGCCAATAAGGGAAAACCATTTCATATTCTTTGCATACAAGTGAAAATATCAAGTTATTGAAGAACCGCTAATAATAATAAACAACGGTGTTATTAAACCAGACTAATTTCACACTGTTAATAATTATTTACAAGTTTTAATAAACAGTGTCCGGTCTTTAACGATCTACGTGTGACTAAAAAACTTGACTCAACGATGTTATTGATTCTGCTCTAGTTTTAACATCGTATTGAATGTGAGAAAGTGAAATTTCAGTCGTTTGTTAAAAGATTTATGATGGTACTCGTTCTCATGTAAGTAAGTGTAAATACTATAGTGCCAAAGGCTATATGCATAAAATAAATACGTAAAACGTGTTTTGAGAATGCGGTAAGTGGAGTGAAGGCTGATCGAAATCAGTACAATGTTGTTTTTATTTTGTTTGTCGAAACATAAAAATATCATGCAGTTGTATAAGCGAGGTTCCGTGAAGAATACAAATTTTAAGATCACTCCTACGAAGTTGGTATTCCACATTGAGCACCCATTGTTGGTTTAAGCAAATCCCTAGTAATAATATTATAAATGCGTAAGTAATTCTGTCTGTCTGTTACGCTTTCACGCCCAAACCGCTGAACCGATCGTCATGAAACTTGCCCAAGGTATAGCCTGCGGATACGGAGAAGGACTTAGGCTACTTTTTTACGCGATAACTGTCATCCACGCGGGCGGATCCATGGACGAAAGCTAGTAAATAGTAAAAGATGCGAACCTATTTTTGATAACTATTAGTAATTTATTCACAGTATTTTTAGGAATACGTTAGATAAATTGACATTATCATAATAGCTAAAAGTGCGCAGTTTCTAAAAACATTCAGACAGTTATTATAATGACTTTTCTACAAAAAGAAATTTAAAAAAGTAATCGGCTTAAAAACAAAGAAAGACTTTTGACCGATTACAAAATTCATGACAGCATTTAATAAAACGTACACAAGTAAAATGTTAACAACCTGTATAAGCGGATTTACCGCTAAGTTTTATTCGTCGTGCAAAAAAACAGGCTCAGTGTAACACAGTCGTACGTGCGAGCATGCGTACTCAGCTTTAGCGGGAAAACGTGCAATTTTGTGCAGAGCAGCATTTTGGCACTATGTAGACAATTTTACCGGCTAGGTAAAAAAAAGTTGACGAACTGCGATTACTGGGAAAAAAGGTTTTGCATGTTTTGCTGGAAATGGACGGGCTTTAATGTAAAATTCTAAGGTAGGTACGCGATTTATTTAGAATATTCACATTAATCTTGGTACTTTTGTTTTCTTAGATATTGGTAATACCACATGTCAGGAGAGTTCCTTTGTTCCGCAACAAGTGGCTTAATTTGGTTTAAAAAAATAAATCTTAAAAAGAGAAACTTTTGGCTAAGATATAACAGCAACACGGGTCGATCAATCAGGTTAAGCTACGCTTGCCGCGTTTGATCCGAGGATGGGTGATCTTTCATCTTTACATACAGACCCTTTACATATACAACGCGTAACATAATAAGCGCAAGACCTGAAAGTAGTTTGCTCAGAATCGGCTTCTGAATCGATTTCCATCATTATTTATAGGTGTTAATTTTTCACGAGAAAATCTTTTAATTGACTGAAATTAGAACCACCGCGTCTTAAAATCCTTTATTTTAGAAAATTTGAACCTTATCTCAAAAGCGTAAAGCCTATTCAAATGCACAACCGAATTTGTTATTCGATCATAGCTATCCTATGTGTAGTGCGTTATAGCTTTCTTTACACACACATGAACAACTCTTTTATTACATTATTTGAGCTAGAGTATTAAAATAAATCGTTCATTTAAGGAAATTTCGACCTTATCGGAAGGTAATAAAGTAATTTTAAATGCACTACTGAATTTGTAAACCGTATTTCCATTATTTTGTTGAGAAATGCCGAAATATTAGAAACATTGTAGTACATTTTTTGCAAATGGAAGATTAATGTGAAAGAGCGAGATAAACTAATTTGCCGACTTACCCCTTAGACGTTTGACATAGACGCACGCGCCGCCACATCAAAAGTTTAGTTATTTGCCGACAGCGACAAGTGAAAGTGTTCCCGAATTTCGCTTTTGTTGCATTAATTTGATTAGGCGCGAGATGTCGTTCCAGTACACAAACATTCAGTACACGGAGATGGTGAGGACACTGGCTCGGTGCGATGATAATGTTGAATTAGCGTGTCGAGAATTCAACCGAAGATATGGTACCAGAAGGAGCGCCAGGACAATGTTAAGTGCAACTCAGCGCTTGAGGGACTCTGGTACCTTTCGTCCTAACACGGCAATAGATAGAGGGGTGAACGTGCGCACTACTCGCTTACAAGAAAACATACTTAATTATTTTGACGAACACCCAGAGACCAGCACGAGAGAAGCTGCGCCATTGTTCGACTGCAGCCACATGTACGTGTGGCGAACGTTACGCGCCGATGGTGAACACCCGTTTCACTTACGACGTTGTCAGGAGCTAACGCCGAACGACTACTTGCCACGGTTGGAATTCAGTAGATGGTTGTTGGAGAACTGGCAGCGAAACATCATTTGGACAGACGAGAGCACCTTCACGCGAGTTGGCATTTACAACCAGCATAACCAACATTTGTGGAGACATGAGAATCCGCATGCATGTCGTGTTGATTCTTTTCAGCACAGGTTCTCCTTGAACGTGTGGGCGGGCATCATAGGTACACGCGTACTCGGCCCTGTTTTTCTACCAACTTTGACTGGGGATACCTACCTACAGTTCTTGCGGGAAACATTGCCCGAATTGTTGGAGGACGTGCCTCTCTTGTTTCTAAGAGACGTGTATTACCAACACGACGGTGCTCCCGCGCATTTCACATGGATCGTACGGCGGCATCTTGATGCGGAATATGGACCACTTTGGATTGGTCGTGGAGGACCAGTGCAGTGGCCTCCCAGATCAGCTGATCTAATGCCGATGGATTTTTATTTTTGGGGTCGAATAAAATCACTCGTCTATGTAAACGAGGCAACGAGTGTCGAAAACCTAAGACAAAAAATTGAACACTCATTCAATATTGTGAAAAATGACACTGAAGTGCTAAATAAACTAAAACTTAACTTAAGAAAGCGTGCAATAACGTGTATCGAGCAAGGCGGTGGACATTTCGAAAGTTTAATGAAAAGGGGACGAAGAAATAGTGTCGTGTAAATACTTGCTCCAGTTCTGTAAGTACCTTACCTTTATCGTTATCAATTGTAATTACTGTGAATAATATGATTCAAATCTTTTAAACACGCCCGCTCACTTTGAATATGATTTCGCGACGTTAGTTAGGTACGCATCAGAGATTATTCGTGAGCCGGGTCCGGGGCGGCTATTCGGAGACGGCAACGACGCGGGCACCCGTCGAAGGGCGCCGCCGCCCTACGTTACTGAAAAATCACAGACCGGTTAAAGTTGCTTGATTTAAAATATACTAAACCTAATAAGTATCTTAGAATTTTACATGATAACGGTTAAAAATCAAAATATTTTATTAAATGTGACGGAAAGATAGAATTATTAATTTTACCAGTTGGACAACTATCAATAATAGTTAAATTAATTAATCAAATTACGTGTGACGATCAGTACGTAAAGTTCGGTCATTGAACTGACGTACATACCTAGTGCGTTCGCTTGTAGTGCCTACCTAACCAGCTGGCGTACAAGTGTGCGATGGGGTATTAGTGTGCGTAAATCGAGTAGTGTGCACAAACGTTTTATGTTTAGTCAGTACAACTATTTGATAAAAACATATTAAGTGTAGTTTAACTAAATTAAATTACTGATGTTATTTTAGTGTTATAATTTAAAGTTCTATTTGGGGTGTATGAGCTCTTGCGTTAATTCCGTTACTCGTTGTATAGACCCCCGTGCTTCGGAATACACGTTAACCTCTTTAGTCTCGGCTGTCGTTTGTAGATCTTTGACAGTCATTACGGGTCGTCAAAAGCCCAAAAGTCTGACAACCAAGGAAACTTACCAAGGGGTATCGTATTACCCAGTAACTAGATTGTGGAGATGAGATAGGCAGTCGCTCCATGTAAAATACTGGTATTTAGCTGTATCCAGAAGACGACCCCAACATACTTAAGAAAAACATTTTAACAAAAAAAAAATACTGCCGAAAAAAACTGAAAAGCAAAAAATAATAAACCTTTTTGTTTAACCTCAATAACTAAGTTCGGAAGTCGGTGACTTTGGATATGTACATTAATTTTATGTCACCGTGCTTTTAATTTTTTTTCGGCGGTAATTTTTTTTTTTCATTTTTTATTTTACAGTTTTTTGAGGCTATAATCTACTAATTACTACATGATTAATTACTGATTACTTTTTGTAATCACCACTTAGCATTAAAATCTGTGAGTGAACAATAAATCACCCTTATTTTCCCAACCTTGGGGCAGGTTTTTTTTTTTTCAAATTTATATGGGACCAATTTCGAGGTACACCTACCCTATCTAATAAAATACGAATGATCAAAATCGGACTACTCTACATTACAATCAGTGAGTGAACAATCAATCATCCCTGTTTTGTTCTAAAAGTAAGAATATTTATGTTAAATCTAGCCTCCTTGATCAGCCAAACCCTGCATGTACTAAAACGGTACTTATTAAATTCGTTACTAGACAAACGAATTTAGTACCAGTTTCATAAAAATAAAAAACAAACTGAGTTTATGTAGTTTAAAAAAAGTAATTTACTTTAGTTCAAAAAAAAATACAACGTAAAACGTAAATCTAATTTCAACAATCCAAATTTCGTGGAACTAAAAAAGCTAAAATTCTTGAACAACTCTCGCACTTAACTACGTTTCTGCAATTTTCGTATTTATGGCTAGAACTTTTAGAAAGCTTTTTTAAAGCTAAAGTTTTGCGCCACCGACTCTGCTGCCGCATTGCACCGAAAATCGTGAAATCCTAAATTGCATTGCAGTGTGATTTTTGATGGCCCATGTTGAGAGATTGGTCTACATCCGTTGGTTTTTAACCTCTGCAGATATTTGTACCAAACCTGCCTGAATTTAATGTCTATCGCGAAAAGAAAAACTTTCCTATGCTACTGGCAAGTTAAATATTAAAACTGAGCCGAATAAGGCTTCTTGGTAAGACTAATTTTTAAATGATTTGTTACAACCTTAATACGACATGAGTTGACGAGTTGTGTCTCATAGATTGGAATCCAAACAGGCGCTTTACTTTGCGTAATATATTTCATCACCACAGCTCTCAAAACGGTGAAGAAAAACAGCGTGCGGCAACAGGCATATTCTAAACAAAAAATTCTAAGACATGTGATATCTACCAAACCGCACTGGGCCCGCGTGGTGGATTCTGGCCCACTCACCCACGAGAGAAGACTGTTTTGTCCCATACTGATTGTGGTTAATCTGATTAAACTTTGGACCCTCCCCCACTACTTTAGCAGCTGACGCTCAGTCATCTGAAGCACTAAGGACAATCTATTATTGTGGTGTTTTTTTACCGGAAAACATTACTTCTTCAAACTAAGGCAACGTCTGTACCATAAAGGTTTTATGCTTTAATTAATTACCTTCACTTATATGTATTAAACACAAGTGCAAAGCGAATAAGAACTTATTTTGTGGATGTTCAAGAATACTTAGAGCGAATTTCACCGATTAAACTAAACGCGTTCAGCGTACAAACCACGTTTAAGGGCTGCCAGTGTCATTATTTATCTGTGGAATATTGACACTGACAGCTCCTGAATGCGTTCAGTTTCATTGGTGAAATTCGCTCTCAGTCTTATAAACCCAAAACCGGATAAATGATAAATGACAACTAATAAATAAAAACATTTTCGTAACGCTACACAAATGTTCCTAGATCATTAATAACACAAAAAAAGAATGGAATAATAAATCAAAACAAGTGTCGTATTAACGGTTATTGACGGCCGCGCACGCGTCATCGATCACGATCTATAGATCATTGATCTAACGTCGAATAACATTAGCGCCATTATCGACTACAAAGTGAGAATGTGCAGAAGTTCCACTTCTTCATTTAGCTCAACAATATGAGACACATTTATACAATATTGTATGTGAAGTTGAAATGGGATATAGGAAAATAAACTCAAAATTATAAGCGTCATCATTATGAGTTTTTTTTTACCAGACGTAGGCATCTGACCGCGAGGAAACAAGTAGTTATTATATTTTCTTTGTAGTTCATTACTGTAAGTCCTCTAGAGGGCGTTGGCGCCATATTTAATTTAATGTAACGTCACATCGCAACCTATAACTACCGGACAAATTATGGTACAGATCGCGGCACGTAAGTTGCACCAAAATGTCGGATTTTGTTTCAACTTACCTGCCGCGATTTTAATTTATTTCCAAACTTCAGTACACGTTAAATCAATGCCTATGCTAGAAGGTGACCTCATTCTTTTTCCGTGCGAGGCAACGAGTGCACTCGCTCCTACTTCAGGTTATTTGTTCTGATTATGGTTAAACTTACGTGCTGCGATCTATGAGTAGTTTAAGTTTTGACATAAATCAACCAACAAAAATCATTCAATCATAAATCAACACGAATCATATACTCTCCTGTTTACTTCGACGTAGTCGGGTTATTAAATTATAAGAA
The DNA here is from genome assembly GCA_949987655.1 of Polymixis flavicincta. Classification (NCBI taxonomy): domain Eukaryota; kingdom Metazoa; phylum Arthropoda; class Insecta; order Lepidoptera; family Noctuidae; genus Polymixis; species Polymixis flavicincta. Next base: position 20,522,934 of record OX465188.1, on the reverse strand, counting down.
ATCTCCAGTTATAATGTTCGTTCTAGTCACGTCATACATAGAATATTGACTAGTAGATACTTCTGCTTCTATTCATGATTGTCTGCGATCGAGATAAAGCGGCACATCAGCGCCATGATCAAGAGCGAAACAAATTAAATTATGTTTTAATAAATCCTCAGTTTTTTACTGACTTTTAAAAATGTTTACGTAAATATGTACTTACATACAAGAGCAGCCTGATATTTCTGGGTTAAGTCGGTTTTAAAGATAGCAATGATCGATCGTAATCTTAATAAGAAAAGAAAGGCGTGTATGGACGTTTAAAAAAAAAAGAAACATATTTTGCATTTTTTTGAACTTTATGTGGTAAGCTTTCACTTGGAAATATGGGCTCAATGAAGCTTATCGCAACGTTTATCAGTTTTAAAGAAATCTAGTCTTCAGAATAGGCTATCCAGTTTATGCTTCTATTTTTTTAAATGGTGTTTTAATTTTAGTTCCCAGCTGGACCATGGAGCTAGAGCGACTGCCTATCTGACCTCCACAACCCATTTACTGGGTTATACGATAGCCCTTGGTAATACTAACTGGCTAACTTTCGGGCTTCTATCGACCCGTAACGGGACCAACAGCTTAGAGTACTTTCCAAGGCACGGATGGGTAGAGATGGTGACCCATCCACGGACCAACCGCGGCAAGCGTAGCTTAACCTGATCGATGGGCCCGTGCTCTCTGTTTGTACTTATCCACACGGTTATTAGTCGATATTAATGTTTTAGCTATTGTATCAAAACTACGATCATAATTGATGAGTGATAGATAAATATTAAGATAACATTTTTTTTGTGTGACTAGGTACTATTTTTAATTCAACCAAAGCTTTTATTGAGCAGATCTGATCATGGGTACCTACAATACATACGTGTGTACATATATAAACTCATGCGTTTTTCCCATGGAGGAAGACATGAGTTTTAAGTATGCTACGATCCTCACATAGTCTTTTTGCTTCGTTTGCGGTCATACACACACGCCGCAGTTGGAAAGCAGTGCAACATAAGAGTTGTAAGTCGTTGGTTCGAACCCAGTCAGGCGCTTTACTTTGTTTAAATAATTTCATCAGCGTTGCTCTCAAAACGGTGAAGGAAAACATCGTGAGGAAATCGATAAGTCCTAGGACCAAACATTCGGAGACATGTGGTATCCACCACCCCACACTGGCCCCACGCGGTGGATTACGGTACAGTCCCACTCACCGACAGGAGGCCTGTGTCCCGGTGTACAGACGCCAGCAGGTCAACCTACCCCAAACTGTCAAATTTACCCATTCGAACATGAACCTTATTCTTACACTATAAAGTTGAAAATCTATCAAATAAATTTGACAGATTGGAGTAGCTTGATGTGCTGGCGTCTGTACAATATCAGTATACATTTTTAACCGACTTCAAAAATAAGGAATTTATCAATTCGACATGTCTTTTTTTATGTATGTTCGGGCATAACTCCGTCGTATATAGACGGATTTGCAAAATTCTTATTCGCTTATTCCGAAATGGTCCCATTAAAATTTCTTATAGATCTGATGATGTGTTTCGGAGACAGACAACGGAACTCTTCAAAAAATTATAGCAAATCAACCGCGAATGCTGCTATCGCATAAAAATGCATTGTTTTGATCCCAAGGATGATGAAATTTTGAATTGGTCTGGGGTAGGTAACTAAAAAGGGAAAAATAAAAACAAAAAAAAATAACAACCGATTCCAAAAAAACACTACAAAGGGCAAAATAACTTTAATTTCGGAAGGCGGTGATAAAGAATTAAAATACACATCCAAAGTCACCAACTTCCGAAATTAAAGTTATTTTGCCCTTTGTAGTGTTTTTTTGGAAGTCGGTTGTTATTTTTTTTTTATGAAATACTTCAAAAACCTCTACTTAAATACAAAATGCTAAATATTTCAATTCATTCGGATTCGCAAATCAAAACCAAACTCCCACGATACAAATCCGCCACGTAAATATTTAAAAAGACGTCCAAAACCTTTCCTTCATTCAATATAAATATTTTACATGCTAATAAAAATACCTCGGAGCGTATTAAACGATAAAAGTCGATGCGAGTCCAAGATTGTGCTTCGAGGAACTAATTACTGCCTAATTAAGTACTGTTATGCCCGCAAAGTGTCATGGCCGCCTTATTTTATAAGTTAATTGATGCGTCTCGATCTTTATATCTTGAAGATTTATGGTGGAGCCACACTTGAGTGATTTTTGGCAGGCTTTGCCTGATTTGGCAAGGTTTTGGAGACATATGTTTTTTTTTAATGGTTGATATCAAGTCTGATATACAGAAAACTTGTATCATCTCATAGGAATTTTATTCTGTACCTATATTAGTTTGAAGAACACTATCTTTACGCTTTGTAACAACTGCTAATGTATTTATTATTCAAATAAAATTATAATTATAAACATATTATTTTGCTATATTTATTTTAGAAGTATGTATGTAGGTATATTCTCATATTGTATGTGTATATTGATATAAGAGTATAATTTTTTTGATTTTGTGTTTCCCCTTTCACCGTTACACACGTTGTCTACATCTTTTTTATCTTTTGTTCTATCGCAAGCGTGCTAAAAGAGAGTTCTGTAAAAATAAGCATTACCGTTTTACGTATTTTTCTGTTCCTTCCTTGACTGTTTATATGTGTGTGTGCATACATGGTTAAATAAATAAAGAATTAAAACAAGTCAAATGGGAATTTCAATGTGTGGGAATGTAATACTTATAGTACTCGTTTAGACATGTTAATTTGTTATATATAAGACGTAATGTCTGAATATACTTATCCGATTACAAAAATCTTTCCCTGGCAAAAAGCAGGACTATTGCCAAGTACTTACAAAAGACATAAGTTAAAACAACACATTTAATGCGTTAGAAGTCGCAAGCAGTAGCTAGTCATTCAAAAGAATGATGAAACAGCCGATCTATTCTATTGTGGCGGCATTTACATCGCCATATGCGACGTCACGCAAAATCCTGCATCGCGCAAGTAGAGTTTAGCGCGCGTTAGTACAACGCCCCGACATCAATCGTCGGGCAGTTGCTTAAAGCTTTTACACGGGAAAGTTTTTGAGCAATTATTTCTCGGCAAAACCCAAATGGATCAATCTTGATTAATTCAGTGGAGCAATATGGAGCAACAACAATGAAATGCGGATATCGTTTCGGAAATATTGCTTCTAATTGCTCCACATATTTCACATTTCTCAATTCTGCCAATGTGAGTTGTCGAATATCCAATCGGTTCGGAATTTTTTAGTATTTTTTTTTTTTTGTCTATCAGGATTGTACGTATAACGGTGTTTTTACGGAGACGGCGGGGGGGGGGGACGTATTGCCTAGTTTTTTAATTTGCTCCACATTCTGTGTTCCGTATCTCTGGCAACATATTGCCATTGCTCTAAATTGCTGGATGTAGTCGTGACGTCATAGTTGACGAGAACTGACCAGGATGGAGCAATTTTAGTTACTCGTGTAACACGCTTAACAGACGCAACACCTACCAGCAGTGCTATTCTATAAAAATCTCACTGTGATAACATGAGTGAAGTGAGCTGTCATTAGTATTAATCCTTAGCATCAGATGGATTGACAGCTCACTGTAAGGTCACTTCACCTCAGTTATCACGCTGACATTTTTACAGGATACATCGTTTGGTCTCACTTCAAGCTCACGTCACTTATGCGCTTTCACGCGACGATGCGCAAGCGGTGCGCGTCTCTGGTGCGCAGAGTGCGGGGCAGCGCCAACACCGTCCTGGCGATGATCGCCGACAGGGTGGATTGTCCTTAAGTCCGGCAATGCTGCAGCAGGCATATTGTTATCTTGTGATTGTTCGTTTTTGTTTTATTTTATTTGTCTTTACTTGTTATCCTGTCTGTATGTACGCCTTTATGTATGTCTGTATATGAGTCTTGTTTAATTTACTCGTACTTAATTTAATTTAATTTAATTTATTTAATCGTATAAATAGTCTTAATACAAGTTTTTTTTTTTTTGTATCATTAAACCAGAGATGGTTTGTATTGATACTCACATTCGATAACACTGCTTAATCACTAAATTAATAACTAAATTTTGGATGTACCTACATTACTTAATTAATTCACTATTAAGTAAGCAATGTAGGCACATCCAAAACAATTTGCACGTAACCACGCCAAACTACGGTAGCCGTAAACATCTAGTAAGTTAAGTACCTTACCTACGTGTTACTTGAATGAAACACATTTTATTATTAAGTCTCCACAGTGACATTTATAAAGAATAAATCAGCTTTATACCAAGCTTACTGCTCAGCTCCTTAAAGCTTCAGCAAGTTATAAGAATCAGGATTTTTGTCTGGTTATGGCACCAGGCCAAAAGAAACCTGAAGAATTTCCAAACTTATGTGGCAGTGGGCAGGGCACATTGCTCGCAGAACAGATGGCCGATGGGGCCGAAAGGTTCTGGAGTGGCGACCGCGTACCGGAAGACATAGAGTTGGAAGGCCTCCCACAAGATGGACCGATGACCTTGTGAAGGCCACAGGAATCCGTTGGATGTGGGAAGCACAGAACCGGTCGAAGTGGAGGAGGTCGCGGGAGACCTATGTCCAGCAGTGGACGTCTTTCGGCTGAAATGATGATGAATGATGGTATCAGGCTCGCCCACTATTACACGGGACTTAAATGTACTTGGCGCAATGTGGGTGTATTAAGGACACACTTCTGTCTCACCCTTCGGGGAAAACAGGTGTCATGTCATGTCATATTGTAAGAACACATAAAATGATCACTCATATTTAATATTACAAATATACAGTAATTAAAGTCTGTTTGCGGCAAAGTAATTTGTTTAATGTCAAAAAGAGCAAAATAATATAGCTATTTTGTTGCAAATAGCTAATAGAATTAATGACTACAACTTCATTATAATGTTATTAATTAGTTATGAATACTGTTTAAATGCAGTTAACTTATAGCGCAATACGAAAATACACAGCGGTAGCGGTTTTTTGAGTTTATTGAATATTTCGATTATAATTCAATAATTTTATTTAAACACATACACATGTGATTACTTTCATTTAATTAAATAATTACGAGCAAAATATAAATTGCGTTAAAATACAGGACAGTTTTGATAATTATTGAATTGTGCCAGTCCTTCTTCCCAGCTTCGCTAGGAAGTGGTAAAGGATATTTTGAATAACTGACTATTGACTTAGATTTTGAATCAATTGTTAATTTGATTTTCAATTCCATTCAATTCAATCTTAGATTTGAATTGAATTGTTTGATTACTGGTCTAACATACAATGTCTTGAGGGCCTAGACAAAATGACATTCTATCAGCAATAAAGATGATGGAAAAGTGAGAGCTACCGAATAGCTTATGTTAATATTGCTGAAAAGAGTTTGCCATTTGTCTAGGCCACATATTTTTTTTTTAATCATCTTAGAAGAAGAACAGTTAATTAACTACGTTGGATAGATTTTATTGACGCCTGCAACATGTATTACTAAACTACCGTTTAGAACTCATAATAATCATTTCTATTAAACCAGTCAAAACCATCACATCATAATTAAAAATCAAATCCAAAAATATACACATAAATCAGTCAAGTCATTTCAGTTGCTTTTTGTTACACCATGGTTATCCCAACTAATATTATAAATGCAAAAATGAGTTTGTTTGTCACAATTTCACGCTAAAACGGCTGATTGGATTTCGATGAAATTTGGCACACAGATAGACCATGAGTAGGGTAAGGACATATGCTACTTTCGATCCTGGATCGTAGACGAAGTCGCAGGCAACAGCTTGTTTACTATTATTTTGTGTTCATAAAAGTTTGTGCCAATTTCAACAAAATATAATGTGGTCATACAATTATCGAAAACTGGTTATAATCAATTATTTGATGCACTCTTTATGTTTCGTTGTTTATTAAAAGAAGACCGAGCTTTCTTTTAAAGCATCGTCTGTTTTTTGCTCATGTTATTATTGGTTCATTTGAGGATGAGGATGCAAAAAATGGAGGAGCTTTGCAAGAGCACTCAATTGGAACGGTGATAAGTGACAGTGTTTTGAGGTTATTGATTATGAATATGATTAGATTAATTTGATTTCCTATTTTAGTCAACGCATAAAAGTTTTAAAACTTAAATATTGTCGTACTAACAAATTGCATTCAAGATATCCAATTTGTCATCTTTTTAACAGAAAACTCAGCATGTGACATCCATGAGTGATTTCAGGAAAATTATTCTAACAATTTTTTAAAGTGCCATTTTGCCAAAACTATGAAGATAACATTACAAAATCCAATACCGAATCAGAAAAAAACTTCATTCTTGCATGCATGTATCGCAACACGCACGTAAGGTTAATCTAGTTGACATTTTTTTTCCATACAAACTTCGGGAGTATATTACTACACTGTTCGACAATGCACATCAAAAATTAAAAATGGTATGATTTTGTCTCATTTTTTATATTGTCTGTGCGGACAGAATACTAAAATAATGGCATTTTTTTAAGTTATGAGCCAACAAAGATTCGTTTTTCTTGCTAATTTAACCTAACTTTGGGCGTGTTTAGGTAATAAAAGAAGCATAAAATCTCCAAAACGAAAATACCCTGCTCAGATATCGGAAAGTTCAATAAACTTTTAGTTGTCATTGATTTATGCAGTGGTTTTTGTCATAAAACTCTGAAGGACTTTTCTTAACTTTTAACGCGCCTGTTTTACTATAAATGATCCTTCATCTCACTCAATAATGTTGTGCGTGTAGACTAGCGTCTAACTGCTCACCACTGATACTATCTCTGTCGGTCATGATGCCTGGTGAGACACCGTGCTTTTTAGCCAGGCCCACCAGTGAGTTCGACCGCGACTAGTGTCCCCTTAAGGCTGGAATATTTATTTATAGATCGTCTTTTATTATCCCTGATGCTTGTTATAAAAATATTGAACATACAGGTTGTGGTCAAACAAAATAGAGAGATCACTTAATCCGTATGACTGGCACTTTGTAGGCTATTCGCATGCAAGTAAAGTAAGTTGTGTTTAAGTAAGGTGTGACTGCTTGACATGTTTTTGACCGCAGTTCTTATTTATGGCATTATTAAACGTTCACACCAACGAAGTAATAATATCGCAGCGAGAATATTTCGCGTATTGTAATTTTGAATGTACTCTTCGTACTGTCGTTATGAGCGATAATAGTTCTTACTGCAATCCGATACGGGTTAAAATCTATTGTAATAAATTCGAATAATAAATGAGCAAGCATTGTCGTAAAACTGCAAATTAAATCGTATAAAATTTGATAGTAAATAATCCATCACTGGATGCAGTTTGGCATTTAGAATTTTATGGTATATTTTAAAGTGTAATAATAATTGTTATTGAAGATATAAACTGGTTTTAAAAGATAAATAAGAGGTGACTTTGATGATTTTTTTGATGCAGTATGTTTAATTATATTTCGAGTACCATCACTGTATGCAAAAATTAAACTTAAAATTTAAAAAACCCCCGACCCAAACAAAAACTCAAAAAAGTAAAAAATAATATTTATAGGCCTTTTAATTTGAACGTAATATTTTGATCAGTGCATTGTCAAGTCGGGGGACGGGTAGGCCTCTGTTTGGCGTTTTCATTGTCCGTCCCCCGACTTAACAATGCCCTGATCAAAATATTACGTATTTTTATTTCTTGCTTTTTAAACTTAATGTCTCCCTTAAATCACCATTTATCTATAATCTATTCATTGAGACCTTTTCAATGAGCCCAAACACGATACTTCTGCTGTTTGTTGGTGAATAATTTGGGTTTCATGGAAATTCCAGGTGTTGCTCCAGCATCAGTTCAAGGTTATTTTATTCGTCTAATATCATTGAAGTAATAGAATCCCAAATTTTGAGTTGATCAGAGGCTAAAATCCCTTTTTCAACCAGAAAAGAGCCGATAATCTTCAAACGGCTGAACCGATTTTGATGAAACATGTCTAAGAACACTCCCGACTAATACACCTTTCAAACAAAAAAAACTAAATCAAAATCGGTTCATCCGTTCGGGAGCTACGTTGCCTCAGACAGACACACACACACACACACAGACACGTCAAACTTATAACACCCCGTCGTTTTTGCGTCGGGGGTTAAAAAGACTTGAAAATATCATACATTTTTTTGCTTTCAAAATGATTTACGGTTAAAGAGACACTGGTTTAAAAAAACCACCATCATGAGCGTTTTCAAGAAATCTCCGCCTAACACCGAGATTTTAAAATCGAAAATCGTTGAGATGCACTTTGTTGGATTCGCAAACCTTGGTTCAACACCGAGAATTGGAAAACCAGTGCGCTATAAATACCACCGCGATACGCCTCCTTGTAAACGTCGACTTATTTGTCAAACTATGTGTCATCCTCAGATTATAAAGCAAAGGCAGATAGACCGCGCGGAACACCAAGAGTGAGGTCCAAAAACCAAATACTAAAGCGTCGCATTGTATGTAACATAGCGTAGCTTACACACAGGGCGTCGTACTACAGTTTTGAATCAGTTTTCTTTTTTTTCGTTTTGTGATAATTATAAGATAAACATTGTAAAGAAAAATTAAAACAATTTACTATTATGAAATGAAATGTCTAATGTTGATTTTATATGAAATGAAATGTCTATTGTTGAGTAACGGTGGAGTTTCTTGCCCGTTCTTCTCCATACGAAACTACATTTTGGAATGGGCGACTAGAATCAATTCTATTTTTTAAATGTAAATGTTGACGTTCAAAAGTGCCTTATAAGTGCCTAATTGAAATAAATGCTTTGACTTTGACTTTTGACTATATTTTTAATTCAAACAGCAAGAATTATTTTTTTATTTATTATTTGGTTTTTGGCCTTACTCTTGGTGTTCCGCGCGGTCTATCTGCCTTTGTTTTATAATCTGAGGAGTGAGGTGTCATCATACAAATAGGAGCAGGTAGGTAGAGCCTAAGTAAATAAATAGCTATGAATCGTATTCCTCTTATAAAGCACAAAATGCATTGATAGCCTTTATGGTGTCAGCCACTTTGGGCAGGTCGCTGAGGTGAATTTAACGACCTAAATTTTTCCCTTCTTCTTTTTCAATCTTCTTTTTGAAACAGCTGGCTTAGCATTACGCTTTCTATTTCTATGAAGAATAGACAGTGCTTTTCCAATACAAAGTGACATTTCGTTTCTGCATTTTTGACATCGCACCATACCGCCCCTGGCATACGGGCTACTGAAGGAACACGGGTGGGTTTTAGTCAGTAAAAGTCTGACACGCCCTCCTGCTCCACCCAGAGCGGGAAAAGTTATTTGATGATTTCCCACCCAAAAAAAAAAAAAAAAAAAAAAAACCATAGATCTTACCACATTCTGTCATTTCGTCTTTCGTTTCTAACGATCTTTGTCTAGGTTCTTTCAAATGTAGACTATTTCAGAAGAATATTTCTTTCCAAACTGTCAAAATCAAATAAACTTTCTACTCGACGGCCACAATGTATATACGATTTTTTACAAAATCATGATTCGTTTAGAATGTATAACTGTGATAATTAATAGAAAAGCATAGCTATCTTCTCCTATTCATCATTTAGTTAATAGTCATGTCTCTTCTTCCGTCGACAAATTGGTGCTCGTGCTAAGCCTGTTAATTGTTAAACCATTACTTCATGCGTTCGAAAAATATGTCTGCTCAACAACGTAAATAACGCAATGAATATTGTTGAACTGTCAAAATGAAACAGATTATCGTGAGTTACGTAATTAGGGTGCAGGGTAGCTCGCGAAATTCAAATTTTCTTGTTTCAATTTGCAGGTAAGCTAGCTAGCTATCTCTTTCTGGCTCCATCCAGGTCCTCTTGTGTACGATAAAAAATCACTTACCAATTATAAGAAGCGCAGCAGCCGCAAGTATATGTGTCTTGGCCTCCATTTTGTATAAAGAAACACTTGAACACAATTTAACACTAGTCAGTCTTAAACAATAACTATAAATTAAATAACACTGAGCAGTGGAGTCAGTCGTCCATGATGTTGAGATTCTGTAACAAATAAAAAAAACTTGTTAAAAATCGGTTCAAAGTCAAAGCACTTATTTCAAATAGGCACTTAAGGCGGAGATTTCTTGAAAACACTCAAAAAGGTGTTTTTTAAACCAATGTATCTCTAACACTTGGTGTTCCCTTGACACTTGAGGGGTTAACCGTAAATAATTTTGATACTAAATTAAAAAAAAAAGATATTTTCAAGTCTTTTTGCATACGCTGATGGAACACAAAACATAATTAAACATACTTTAATGCATCAAAAAAAAAACATTTTATCTTTAAATCAGTTTATCCCTTCATTATCAATTATTATTACAATTAAAAATATACCATGCAATTCCAAATGTCAAACTGCATCCATCATCATCTGCATAGCCTTTTCCCAACTATGTTTGGTGTGTACCTAAAGATGGTCACCCATCCACGGACCAATCGCGGCAAGCGTAGCTTAACCTGATCGATCGATCCGCGCAGCTATTGTCTTTTAGCCACAAGCACCTTCTGACGACCCGTAACGGTTGTTAAAGATCCACGGAGGATAGCCGGGGATCTTTGACTATTGTTAACAATAACTAACGGCTCGGTATGTAAGAATGGTCACCCATCCACTGACAAACCGTGGCAAGCGTAGCTTAACCTGATTGATGGACCCGTGCCGCTGTTTACCAAGCAGTTGTCATTGGCGAAATGTGATTTCACTATACACCATATGTGTTATTATTTAAACACACAGAAAGTTACAATGTATTTAGTAGTCACTCCAAACACTTTTAATAATGGTATTGTTGTATACAAATAGCAGGGTTCTACTTAATAACATGGTATTTACCATTTTCTACACGTTGAAGTGTAGCTTGTACAATGTTGGAAAGCACTTGAGCGCAGTTTACGAACATGAAAGCTTAACGTTTGTAGATTGAACATTGTTAATCCACATCCGTTGAAATCTGATAAATATTTCTATCTTTTACTGTTTTTATTTACTATCATGTCGTATAATTCGAATTTTAAACTTCAAAACTGGTTTTATTGACGTACCAGGGGCCAGCACTTTAAGCTACCCCAATCTGTCAAATTTCTTTGATAGTTTTTCAACTTTATTGCAAAATATTAGGGTTCAAGTTCAATTAGGAAAATTTGATAGTTCGAGATGGCTATATGTGCTGGCGTTTGTACTTTGAAAACACACTAACGGAATTTAAAAATAAAAACATATTACACTTTTTCTCCAACAAAATAATGTTATAAAAAACCCAATACGATACAGGGCAAATCCAAAAAGTTAATTTCAGTATTTTTTTTTCTAATGGAACGCATATGATTTTTATAGCATCGCAAAACTATTTCTTACACTTTTAACTTTAATCTTTTATTTAGTGGGCTCAATCCTAATGTATGAGAACAGACAAAGTAGTGTACTATGTAACTGCAAATAACTACCTAGCTATTAAAACATACGTGTGATACTATTAAAAACTTCTCCATTGGCTAGGTTTTTAAAGACACACATGGGTTTTAATACTCCTCACTATGCAACAGTTTCATACTATTAGAATTTTAGTACATTTTGCACATGGTGACTTATTTTTAATTCATGCCACCTGGGTACTTAATAAAAATCGAAAATTCATTCACACACTGACAGACAACGCTCAAACCAAACTAATGAGTTGCAAGCACAAAATTTCGCACGAGACTTCCTTTTACTACGAACCTAATCACTTTGAAAGGTTTTTTTTAATTGATCCCCTAAAAGGTTTATCGGGATAAAGTCTTGTATAGAAGGGCGCACGGCTTGTTTATTCATAAAACCTTTAAAATGAATCCGATTATTTTTGGTTTGTCTGTACTGCTCGACTTGCCGTATCTCTGCTAATATTTATCGTAACGCTAATAAGCTTTGTCTCTTTACCTTCACCTTTACCTCAAATTCGATCATTAACATTTATTTCTATCTAAACAATCGCAAAACAATTACTGTGTAGAATGCCTTACAAATCTCTAGCGCTTTGCTAACTTTCTAGAAGGTACTGTAGAATGGCCCTTCCCTTGCGACTTCTCACGACTGTGACCTTGTATTAAATGCCATTTACCATGCCTTGCTTCATAGCTAGCCACTCAATACATTTGTAGACTTTCCCCATTTTGCTGAAGAGATGTATTAGATTCTATTTAGCACCGTTTAAAGGCATAATGATCGTGTTTTGTTTCAATATTGCTCACAGAGGTCAAAAGCGAGAGTCCATTGAATAGCTATCAAATAGTTTATGATCACAGTTTCTTTTAAAGCTTCTATACAATTTTCTCGATAGAAAATCGTTGAAAACTTGAAGATAGTTAAGTGATTTTACGAGATTAGCCAGGCAGTAATTATGGTACTAACGTTGCTGAGTAAGCGTAAGATGAGATAGAGAGAGAGAGAAGAATACCGACCGAATAGATTTAGCTATTTAAGGATAAGCAGTAATTTTAACGTCTCCCAAATATCTCTTAACCTTCTGCACACGCGTAGCATGACTACCGTAGAAACTAAAGAAATGAAAGATTAAGTGAAAAATTGGAGAAAAATGTCTACTGTGCGGCTCACAAAAATTAAAAAAAGAAATGTCACTTTGTATGGAAAGAGAAGAGTCTATTCACTGTAGAGTAGAGAGTGCAGTGTTCATACATGCTATGCCCCATCTACTAGAGTCTAGCAGATGGGGCATAGTCTGTTCTGTATGAATGGAATACACTAGCAGCTAAAGTGTCCCATTCACCTGCACTCGTGACGATGAGAACAAACTCTCTGACACCGCGATAAATGTAGCTACGTCTTGGGTACAAACAATAAAATAAACATATACGTAGATGTACCGTTATAGCGAAAAATATAGAAAAAGCTCAGATAGAAGTAGTCACGCTACGCGTGCTGGATGTCATAAAACTGATACAAATATTAAGGAAGTAAATAATGCACAAGAGAAGCAAGACAATTTCTCTTATTTCCCGTATATGTGTGTAACCGGGCACCACAATGCATATTGTTCGATAGTTCCGCCACAACCGCAGGTACCGCTCGGAATGCTAGTATTAATCTCGTTGTCAACGGTACTGTTAGGGCTGGCTATCGTTGCGTACGTAGAAATGGTTATTATATTCGTTTTGATAAATATCTAGCAATATCTGACGATCGTATACTATACGTATTATGTTGAGAACGTAGTCAAAAGCGATGAAAATAGAGTTTAGGAGATGGCGATATCTAAATTGAATACTAAACACGTCATATATAAAATCTAGTATTAAAACTATTTCACAGGACTAGGAAAACCCAGTGTTAATGATAATTTTATCCGTAATAATTTTTTTAAAGAAATTGAGTACCTCTTATGTTGAAGCAACACAAGATCTTACAAAGGCTGGACGGATTTTTCAAGAACTACCTACATTAAATTTTTTCATTAAAAATACTTAATTTTGCCGGCCCTGCTTCTCGTCAGTATGTCACTCGGTCGGGCATGCATTTAATCCGAGCTTAAACCGTTCTCTGAGAAACATTCCTTTGAGAACGGCCGATCGCCCATCATTTTATATTTTGACTGTCCAAGATTAAAAACTTGAATTTTAAAATTACGGTCAATTCTGTTACCTCGATACGGTCAACCGCATTTCGGAATAATAAAACTACTTCGACATAAAAGTGATATCAATATCCATTTTTTTCCATGGAGATGCATTTGATTGCACAGTCAACATCAAATCCACATGTCGCTTCAAGCTGAACTAACACTAATCCAGGATGTATAGGATACTTATTTTTGGTGGAAGTAAAATAAGATAAGGCGTCATCGTTATACTCTCAAATGTAGTCAAGACAGTCTTTAATTAATGATTTGAATGAAAATTTAATGGCAAAAGTCCAAAATAACATTCGTATGTTACACAGCAACAAAACGTTCAATTCAATCATTCAAAGGCTTTCTTCCACATCTTATTAAAGTTAATTGCGTACTTAACATTATACTATTGTTCTATGTTAAATCTCTTTTCACTGACCCACATTGTGCTAAACTTAACGTTTATACCAGGATCGCAGAAACTTAAAGCGTTTTAACTTTCATCTCTGATAGTAATCGATTTTTGCACTGCGTGGATAGCGGGATTAATGTTACTAGGGAGTTAGACATGAGCAGGAGTATATTTATTAAGTTGTTTCTCTACTGGGTCAGTAGAGTAAAATAGTTTGGTAGAAATGGAATAGGCAGCAGCTGTGGCACAATAATACTGGCACATATATGGGTGAAGAAAACCAAAACAAAAGAACGTAAGAAAGAAAAAGCACTTCGGGAGATACAGACTAAGTCAATAATAAAACAAATGAAGCTGGTGAAGAAGAATAACAAAAGACTATGAACTTAAACATACTTTTGGGAGTTTTGGGGAAAACCCAGTTGCAGTAATGCACAAAGAGTAGGCGTGCAGACGTAATAAATAATTTTCTCTTGTGAATTTATATTATTTCATAGTAGCTTTTAGAATACCACAAACTGTCCAAAAACAAAACGAAATCACATCTAAAAGCTCCCAATCTTCTAACTCTTCAGTGGTTAAAGATTTTTGAATAGAATTAATACCTCGATCATAATCATTAATCATCAGGTATCAAAAAGAATTGTCAATACCTACTAATCGCGTTGTAAGTCAACAGCCTGTGATAGTTCACAATATACGATTCGAGGTCGTCGGTGACCTCAATACTTATATTGCTATGGCGTAATATTATCTCGCTAACGGTACTAAGACCTTGACATTGGCTTTGAATGGATTAAAACCTTCACGTGGGTTGATTCACCTAATTCTGTTGTGGGTCAAACGTTGATAACCGTCTGAGGTCGGATTGTGGGCATTTGAGTAGATTAGGCTCATTGATTATTATAAAAATGTTGTGTTATCTTAAAGATATGCAATAATGTCTTTCCATATGAGTGGTACAGCAGGCGATTATGAAAAATAGTACCGTTTAGAACTTACAAAGGAAATAAATAGCGTGAAGACAGCGTTTATGCAAACTTGTTCCACAGTATCAAGGCAAAAGGCAAAAAGATAATGCACGTACGAATTAGTGTCAATAACTTCAACAGCGTACAATTTACTAGGTAATCATGAAATCAAACAGGTCACTGCATAGACCGATCAACCTTGAGTCCGCGTGACCCATGACCCGGAAGAGTGCAACGAAAGTAGTTCTTCGCACAATACCTTGAAAGACTTTCACGCGGTTCATGCCTGGTACATACACGTTTAGAACGGCTTTTGCACAATTTTGCAAGCTCCATAATTGTGTTTGGTTTACAATTGGTTCTACACGGCGATTTTATTAATTACAACGGACAGGCTCTACTTCAAATATCATCAATCGATGTCTGTGAAGGAAGTACCGTATTTATTTATTTCATAGTGCTTATCTTGTGGAGAGTACAAAATATAGTTACAAAACAATTTACAATATGTCCGTAATATAGGTAGTTAAAAGCCAGTCATGTAACGTTAAAACCACCTTAAAATAAACATGGCATATTTCTATTAAATGGTGCTTGCAAATATAAAATTATATTTACTTTTAGCTTTAACACTCTATCAACTGCACGTGTTTGACAAAGTGCTCTTCAGTTCCCGCAAATTATGCTGGTCCATTCAACATGACAACGTTACATTGATCGCTTATATTCGATGCAAAAATGCGGGTGTGAGTCCAACATCGCATAATGAAGCAGATTTAAATATAATGCTAAAATGCACACTTAAAAAAGAATACAAGGTCCAGTGCGGGTTGGTAGATGTCACATGTCTTCGAATGTTTTGGTTCTAGGTCATGCAGGTTTCCCCTAGATATTTTTCTTCTCCGTGTTAAGAGTAGTGGTGGTACAATAATATATGCTAAAAGAGGACAAGTATTTGACGCATGATTTGGCTATCGCGTGTTGAAAGTGACCTCGACAAACATCGATTTAGATTTTGAGGATAAAGTCAAATAATGACGGCAATGTTGCCCTTTCCACGAAAAATCACAAAAGAATTGCATTGATCACTATGTATATGATCCAAACTTTTTTTTTTACGAAAACGTCAGCTTCCTCCTTAAAGGAATGCCATCATTTACGTAATATATTAAATAAGATTTGTTTAATTTAGATTTTTTTCACCATTCATTTTGGAACCTGTTTTCACCTGTATCGATATAACTGAGAAGTGTGTCAAATACGCTGCGATTAGTATCAGTGTGTTAGCGAATATCTTTCACAAAAGTCCGTTGTGCTATGAAAAGTTTGCTGAAAATAATCTGAAGTAAAATCTGAGTGAATTTATAGATTAAAGAGAACGGTCATATAGAAAGTTGCTAGAGAGCATTGTGATAGGTTAAATGGATTGACGGATTTAAGTAAAATGTTAGATAAAATTACTGCAGACGAAATTAGAACTGGCCAACTTGATAAAACAATTTGTGGTGTCCAGGATAACATATCGACTAGCATGAAAAAAATGTAGCAAATCATTCTGATAATGTATTCTATTATGAATCATAAAAATGTTCTCAAAGAAACTTGTAGGCACCGAACCAAAATACATCTTAATTTTATTGCAAAGACCAACATTACAATAGTTGTTATTTTCATATCCAGATCAATCAAACAGAGGCAAAAAAGAGTCCAGCTATATATTGCCTAAGAAGAATGAACTTATTGTAATGTTAAAGAAATCCAAAAGAAGACTAAACTTAATATTATATAAAGTACCAAAAACCCATATTATGATTGCAATGATAGATGATCCAACCATCTTCTAAATTCAGCAAAAATTATACTCAAAGAACATTAAAGGAGAATAAAGTCATAACCATTAAGTACGATATACACAGAAAAACAGAAGTGGGCGAACGACGATGACCCAGACGGACGAAATTACCGCATTATTGGTCTTTTAAAATATCCGTTAAAAATATATAAAAGTTATTTGAAAGCTGAGCGTACCATTTGTTTGACGAAGGAAAATTGCGAAGCTTCTTCGGATTCATCATCATCATGATCATCTGCTTAGTCTTTTCGCAGCTATGTTCAGGTCGGCTTCCAGTCTAACCGGATGCAGCTGATTAGCAGCATTTAACACGGAGTGAGTGCTAATCTGACCCCCAAATTATAGTAACTGGGTTACACAATATATCTTGGTAAAACTGGTTGTCTACTGAATATAACCCCTGATGGGATATTCGTAGTAGACTGTGAGGACGGTCTGTGAAATTTCTGCAGCTTATATAAATTGACCCCATTTATTTTGTCGGATGTTTGTGCAATTCTAACTGTATGTAACAGCAAGCACAATGCAGAGGATCTTTGTGATCAGTGAACTTGTGAATCATATTGAATTTCTTTGTGAATGTAGACATCCTTTAAAAATTTGGTCACAATGGAAGGAGGTCGAATTGGTTTTTACATTTTGTGATCCAGTCACCACATTATAAAACGTTATGTTCATTAAATCAAAATCGAATAATATTGTTGTTGTGCTGTAAGGAAAAATCGTAACTAAACGGTACAAGAAAGTAGCTGGCTGTCCGGTAAGGACCAAGCCCAAGTCGACGGCGCGTTGTGTTCCACGCGCGCCTCACAGAGATGTCAGCACAAAAAATGATGGGGCCCGCAAGGGCCGATGCCTGCCAGGGGTGCGGGTTTGTTCGAAAGAGACACCACAGCCCCTGGCATACGGGCTACTGAAGGAATACGGGTGGGTTTTAGTCAGTAAAAGTCTGACACGCCCTCCTGCTCCACCCAGAGCGGGAGAAGTTATTTGATGATTTCCCACACAAAAAAAAAAAAAAGGGTGCAAGAAAAAAACACCGAAAACCATTAAAATGCTGTCACGAAGTCTAAATACGGGTAACTTCTTTGACATTGAAATTATATCCTTACAAATTAGAGTAATAAATTAATGAGAAAAAAAGAAGATGATGAGATGAGTAGCAAATCAAAAAAGAACCCTCATTTCCAATCCAATTACCTCACACCAAAATCAAAAATGATAGATGGCGCCACCGTTCTCAGGACACGTAAAGATTTAACGAGGAAAAGATTTTTAAATTGCTGTACAATACGATGACCTAGTTCACAAGATGGCGCCCATTAAAATGGTATTACGACATAATGATGAGTCTGTGTGGTCGTGGGATCGAGGATACGGGTAATATGGAAGTAATACTCACTGTGGCTTAACCTCGGGAGAAAGCATTGCACTTAGTACTCGTACTTGGTAAATTACAGGGGCTAAAGTGTTTGTGAATCCTTTTGAGATAAGTGCAGCTGCATCAGCTAACTAAAGCTCTCTCTCTGGTTAGAATTTAGCTGTGTATTTGGTTTTAGTTTGCAAGTTATGATGGTGTAATGCAAACACAAACCTTTTATGAATAACTAGCTTCCGTCCGTGGCTTCGCCCGCGTGGACGTCGGAAATTATCCCGCGGGAACGTACTACCGGGATAAAAAGTATCCAACGTGGTTTCGAGTTAATCAGAGAGCGCGTTAAAATTCTTCCATACAAACTTTGAGACCCCCCCAATCCCCATTTAGGCGGTAGTTTAGAAAAACAATAAATAACCAACTTTATAATTTACTTAGATAAGTCTTTGTGCCAAGTTTTTCGGATAGACTTGATTCTATACATACATAGGCAAAGTAATAAACAGTAGCATAATACCAAAATAAAATCCTCCTGGTATAAAGGGCGTGATAGCTTACATATGCAATGCTGGATTATTGTTTTGAGTAGATCATGTCAATAACTAATGATATAAAAGTTAATAGTAATCTTATATATAAAATTCTCGTGTCACAATGCTTACTCCTCCGAAACGGCTTTACTGATTTTTACCAAATTTTATACGCATATTCAGTAGGTCTGAGAATCGGCTACTATCTGTTTTTCATACCCCTAAGTGATAAGGGTTGTTCACTAGAAATTACCTGCAAAACAACGTTTGCCGGGTCAGCTAGTAAAAATATAAAAAAAAAGATAAATAATTATATTCCTACCCTTCTTCGATAAATGGGCTATCCAAAACTAAAAAGACTACGGCTTTGTTATAATAAAAGTATGTAAAGGCCGCAGGATTTTGCTAGATGCAGGAAGCATAGAACCGATCGAAGTGGCGGAGCATGGGGGAGGCCTATGTCCAGCAGTGGACGTCTTTCGGCTGAAATAATGATGGTGATGATGATGCTATAGGTATTAGTATAGATTCCGATCTAACTATATTTTTCACTTAACACGTCAATATTTACTTAGAATTGCACCTTTAGTTATAGCCATCCACAATATTATTATACGCCATAGATTTAGGTAGTTAACTATAAGTAAACAAATCGTATATATAAATACGTGGTAAGTCCTTTATTATGAAATGCAAAATTTTTGATCTACATTGTGGGACATCAAAAATTAATATATAGGATTTTGACACTTTCTTGTTCAAAAATACGGTGTAACAAAATTAAATTTATTTTCGATTTATACGATATTTTCTTCTTTTAATAATGTATATTAAACTTTATCATTTATTCTTAAACTTCTCTTCCTAGACGTTAACTACTTGAGCACATTTATTTAGTTAAATTTATTAAAATAATATAACATTTTGATCTGCCTAATGTAAAGAGCCCAAAAAAGCAGGTTCCCTAAACCTTTTTAGGAAATACAGCGAATTAAATAACGTTGCTAAATTATTTTTGGTGTTTTGCCTTA
The DNA here is from genome assembly GCA_949987655.1 of Polymixis flavicincta. Taxonomy (NCBI): domain Eukaryota; kingdom Metazoa; phylum Arthropoda; class Insecta; order Lepidoptera; family Noctuidae; genus Polymixis; species Polymixis flavicincta. Next base: position 20,503,031 of record OX465188.1, on the reverse strand, counting down.
GTGAATAAGTCGGTGAAGTAAATAAAATTGAAAAGTACAACTGTGATGTAGTCTTGCAACTGAAGTGAACGTAGAAAGTTTAGTCGGTGAACCAAACGCCTTTGACAGCGCTCTCGACATTACGATTTTGCAAGTGCGTTTCGATTTTGTTAAATTGTGTTATTATAGCTAGCAGAATAATTGTTGATACAACGGGACGATTTAATAATAATGTGACAGATGGTTCATCAGATTCTGATTCAGATTCAGAATAGAGCCTATTATTATAATATGACTATAAATAATATGATTTGAACATTTGAAATAAAAGCTTTCGCATCTATGAGTCGTGTTTTTTTTAATTTTATTTTTTACCTTTATTTAAGTACCTAAGCCTATGGAGTATAGGTCATTTTTATCCCGGTAGTACGTTCCCGTGGGATCATTTCCGATCTACACGCGGGTTAAGCCACTGGAAAAAGCTAGTGAACCATATTTTCTGATTCGATAATTGCGTCACTATCATTAATTGCATCCTCTTAGATCTCATCCGACAGTGTTAGTTGTCGTAATATGGTGTTCTTTGTAATTCTTTCCCTATTCTTCAGATCAAATAAATTGTTGACTACAGTTCGAAACTGATTGAAAAAACAGTGGCACTCCGGGAGTGCCAACATAAGTGAAAACTTGAACAATTACGTGTGTATTTTTTTATCGTCAATACAGGATTTCATATTGGGTCCTTTGGTCCTGATTGCTCTCGGTAAAAAAATATAAACGAGCGATCCAGTTTTTTACAATAAAAATACAAAGGAAAAGAAAGGGATAAAAGAATTAGAATTTCTTAATGAAAGAAAGGGAATTTTCCAAAAGACATCAACGCGCGACTCATCCGTGTGCTCGTTCACCCATATTTACACACTATACACATAGGTCATGGAAAGCGTTCGGCGACGATGATGGAGTTCCATGATTTTTGTTCAACCAAAAACTGCTCAATGCGCCTAAAAAAGTAATCACTTCAATAATACATGACCATAAGGAAGAAAGAAAGAAAGTTATGATGAAGTACACGAGCGTAACCACGTTATACTAATTGTACCAGAGCCACATAAATTACAGGCAGTTGTTAGCTCCACAGATGAATTAATTACAATTATTCCTCAATCTTACGGGTAAACTATCTTGTTAATAATGGTTAACGGTAATGCGAGGCAACGGCACCACGGTTAACTGAATTTTGACCGTTAAACTTACCTTAGATTTACAAACTGTTGCCGTGTACGTCACTAGTACTTGTTTAGTTTTTGGAGTGACTAAATAACAATAGCTGCATGGGTCGATTCGCCAGGTTAAGCTACGCTTGCCGTGGTTGGTCCGTGGATGGGTGACCATCTTAACATACCAAGACTCCTCCGTGCCTCGGAAAGCACGTTAAGGCGTTGGTCCCGGCTGTCATTTGTGGATCTTTGACAGTCGTTACGGGTCGTCAGAAGCCCGAAAGTCTGACATCCAGTCTTACCAAGGGGTATCGTATTACCCAGTAAGTGGGTTGTGGTGGTCAGATAGCCAGTCGCTCCATGTAAAATACTGTTATTCAGCTGCATCCGGTTAGACTGGAAGCCGACCCCAACACAGTCGGGAAAAGGCTAGGCAGATGATGATTTGATAATTGTAGGTTACAACTCACGGTGTGTTAATCATTATGGTTTTTTTTTTATGCGAAGAGAAGCAGTACCTTCTATTATGAATTACTTTGGCGATGTTCGTCGGAGGCCAATGTCCAGAGGTGAATGTCTTTTGAGATAATGACGATTTACTACCAAAGCATTGTCTATAAATGTTTATTAATACGTGAAGCAAAACTTTGTACTCACCCCTTTTTACGGAAATTTCACGCGATATCTTTTTCAGTTAGTGTTTTTAAGTAGAAGGAGTCCAAAAAGGTACTGTTTAATATAATACTGCATTAGAAATACATTAAAATTTTAATGAATTATGGTCAAATTTTACTCTAGTTTTGCTTTAAAATATCAGCTAAATACTAAGTATTTAGTTAACATTACTTTATTATCTGAATTAAAGTTTCTATACTCTGAAAACCGATATTCCTTAGTTTCGTAGACCTTCTTAATTTCTTTCAAAATCACACATTTTAAAAACTTTCAATTCATTTTAGTAACGGGAATTTTCACAAAAACAGTCTATGCAATGTCTGTGAGAAGTGAATGAACAAAAGTAAACTTTCCTCTTACCCGAATTTGAATGCTTTCAACTTTTTGCAAATCATCACTTTATCAAATCATTGTGTGCAAAATCAAGGTATTATCATTCAATCAGTGACCACATTTACTAAATTGTTAACTGACCGATAAGTCTAATTTCTCACCGCCGATGTTCGTCACTAAAAAGTGTCAAGTGCCATCGAGTTTTTGCCACTACGCTAACTTGAATGGACACGCACACAAAGAGTCATTTTTTGCTCAATAATGACTATACGGATCTCGAATAAAGACGGCTACACGAGATCGATTAAATTAAAACGTATTTTTTGCGATAAATTCTGTTAAAGAAAAAGTTAATGAAAAAAATTATTGATACGATTTTTGCAGCTTTCTTGTGGTTCCTTTTTTAGCTTTCTGCTGGTTTGGGAACAAATGAATGTTTAGTATCTAGCAGATGAGCAGTAAAAGTGGGAGTTGGGAATCTTAGTAACTGTTCTTTGTCAAATCATTCCCTACGGTGGCCGGGAATTAGCCTGGATAGGTGATTTAGCTTGATTGGGTTTTTTCCACATCTTTTTATAACTCATTTGAATAATGTGTGTTTCCCAGTCCCATCTTTTTTTGAGGTTTGAATAACTTCTCCTGCTCTGGGCGGAGCAGGTGTCAGACTTTTACTGACTAAAATCCACCCGTGTTCCTTCAACACGGGTGGGTTTTAATCAATAAAAGCTAAGCGTCCTTCAGTTGCCTGTATGTCAGGAGCTGCGGTATCTCTTTTGAACAACCCGCACCCCTGGCAGGTATCGGTCCTTGCGGACCCCACCAATTGATGCTGACACCTCTTTCAGGCGCGCGTGGAACACAACGCGCCGTCGAACCGGGCTTGGTCCTTACCGGACAGCGAGCTAACCATTACTCTCCGTCCACAAGCCCACGCCTACGGTGACCGGGAATCAGCCTGGGATTCCCGACGCCCAGGGCGTTTGGGTTCGGATTATTCTACCTGGAATGTCTCAGTAGTAGCCCAGAGTCTGAATTTGTTGATTGCAGTAGAATTGCCCCCTACTAAATACTACCTACTTTAACTAAATAGGATTTAAACATAACTGTCGAAATCTAAGTGTACCTAATATAGGTACACCTCCGCCCATCACGTAGGGGTAACAAGGCGTGATTATGGCAATGTTAATAACCTAACGAAACTTTAGAATTAAAAGCTCCGCTAAATCGTTAGTTCGCAGCAAGCCTATAACAATAAGAATACAGCTGATTTGAAAGCGAATTATGAGTGCTTTTAAAAAAGAAAGTATTAAACAAACTCGGCATTTTTGACATGCGAATTGGCAGACACTCATTTAGCATGATGAGTACTTGATGATACACACTGGTAGAACGGCTGTCAAGCTTAGTAACTGATGAATTGTGTCTTATTTTTCAAATTCCTAATTGTATTTCTTGAGAAGATCATTGTGCTGCTGATTGAAGGATTTGCCGATTACTGTCTGGTATCATTTTGTGAATGAATGCAGAATCAGAAAGTTAATCATATTTGGAAATGTATTGAATGAATTTTTTTTTTAAATCCTTCATATCTATCTCATCATCTGCCTAGCCTTTTCCCAAATATGTCTAACCGGATGCAGCTGAATACCAGTATTTTACATGGAGCGACCGCCTATCTGACCTCCACAACCCAGGTACTGGGTAATACGATACCCTTTGGTAAGACTGGTTGTCAGACTTTCGGGCTTCTGACGACCCGTAACGACTGTCAAAGATCCACAAATGACAGCCGGGACCAACGGCTTAACGTGCTTTCCGAGGCATGGACGGGTCTTGGTATGTAAAGATGGTCACCCATCCACGGACCAACCGCGGCAAGCGTAGCTTAACCTGGTCGATCGACCCGTGCAGCTATTGTTATTTAGCCACAAACCCCTATCCCCCATATCTATATCTATCTATTCTACTAATATTATAAATGTCATTGATGTAATTATGTTCGGATATTTAGATGTTTGCATGTTTGTTACTCAATCACCCAAAAACGGCTAAATGGATTTTGACAAAATTTGCCGGACAGATAGTTTGTAACCTGGATACACACACACACACACGCGCATCTCCACGCGGGCAAAGCCGCTGGTAAAAGCTAGTCATTAACAATACTTTGCTACAAAGTAGAAGCTATCGACAGCTAGTATTATTAATTTTGACGATGAATATTGTCACGATAGATGACGAGCCACAATGTTGTCGAGTCTTGAATTCGGATTGGGTTAATTCATTGATAATGCTTGAAAAACCTAAAGGTTCCCGCAGATAGGCACGACGTTGCGTCGTGATTCTAGTAGAATAATTTCCAAAAAGTTTTCACTTTTTTTTTAATAGAGTAGCGTCACGCTTTCACGTCGCGCCAGTCTGCGGGAGTCTTAATCTGGAATCGTTCAAAGTAAAAGCTTTTAAATAATGATAAAAGACATGCATTTAATTATTCCTCCTTGCGTGGGTATGATGGTTAAGATTAATAAAATGATGCACAAAATTATTTCCTCAATACTTTTTAAGAACATTGAAATATCTTTTTACCGGTTCCCCTTTTTGAAACATCTCTTTACCGGTTATTTTATAAAAACTGGTTTATTGATTGAAACCTTTAATAATTTTGACGATGGGCACTCATTAATGATGTAATGTGCGTAATAAGAAACGACGTTTTGGGAGCGAAGACCTCTTTTACATTGTAACTTGTTTGTAAAAATGCTTGTTCATTGCGTGCTTGGATTTCAGAGCATCAAGTCTTCCCCTGTAGTGTTTTTCCTCAACAGCAGGGTGACGCTTTCTATTTCTCTCTACTGTAGAATAGAAATCGCTTGTCTACATTTCTCAGTGAAAAACTGTCAACTATCTATACGGAAATGTCATTTCTGTCTACTCCATCGACGACAAAACGCTTGTCTACGGTTCTCATGCTGAGCCTGCTGAAGTTATTTTTCTTAAACGTTTCTGTTAGCTGTCATCTCGGAGTACACGATTTATTACTAGCCAGTCATTGATAGGTATACAAAAAAAAATCAGCGTCTCAAAAATATCCGCATAAATAGGGCGCAATGTGCGCACAATGCGTCCTATTTATGCGGGCATTTGATGTGACAGGTGTTTTTTTTAGGGTGGGAAATCATTGAATAACTTCTCCCGCTTTGGGTGGAGCAGGAGCGAGTGTCAAACTTTTACTGACTAAAACCCACCCGTGTTCCTCGAGTTGCCTGTGTGCCAGGGGCCACGGTATCTCTTTCGAACAACCCGCACCCCTGGCAGATGTGCGCAGGTGCCAGTCATCTTTCAAGACAGGTCTTTTTGAACCACTTTCAGTCATGCGTGTAAGGTTGAATTTGCAAAAAAAAAATAGTTTTATTATAACTATAACTACTGACGTAATTGGTGACAGTTTTGAGTGGTCGAGATTGTGCATATTGGGTTTTTTGTATGTCAATGTAGTTAGCCATACTATCTTTCTCTCAATACAGTATCGTTTATTTGGTATGTCTCTACTTGCATAGCCATTCACTCACCACGACATTGGAATAATCATAGTAAAATATTAAGGTTGAATGACAGCTTGCATACATCAGCTTAGGAGGGCAGGTCTATAAATTTCAGGACCACCATACTTGCAAAATAGAGGAACACAAATAGAAGATAGCTCTACTGTCTACTTTTCTAGAGAATTCTTTTGTAAAATAAAAATAACTAAAACGCATTTTTCAATACCACAACCAAGGATTTCAAAACGTCACTAAGATTTATAACAGATATTTTGACTTAAGAAATCTGCTCAATACTACCTCACAAGATACTTATAGATATCACTTTCTCGAAGTGAACTGTTTAACGCGGCTCGGGGTCAACCGCACCGGTCAGTGTAATTTAATAGTGTTAGTGAATGAACGAGTCATCCATCACTGATGTTAAGTGCGTTGTTGTATTTAAGAGTCATAAATTAACCTTTATTGATAGATAGTTTAACTCGTTATGGTAATAAGAAGAATAGAAGATGCTACGGGGAATAAATATTAATCTTACTGGGTGCTAAAATGAGCCTCGACGAGTAATACTTAAAAATGTCTGGCACACTCGGAATATTTTTCTCCGTTACAAAAGCTTGCTCTCGTAAATTTATGCTGGCTTATACAGGAGAAGAAAATCGGTCTGCTAAACAATAATGGGAGATCTACGCTCATTAATCGAAATAACAAACGGCCGTTTGGTAAATAACGAGTCTTTAAACACTTTTCAAAAAATGATGCTACAATCCTACATATAAAATAAATCCAGGTTACATACTTCACTTTTTGTTAACACACCTAAGTAGAATTTGCGTTCAAGCAAAAAATCGCAAACCACAAGATGAATATCATATATTTAAAATTTCCCTAATTTATCTTCTTGACGACTCAACAACATCCTTAATCACCTTATTGATCAAAACTCCACAGAATGAGGTTTCTCAAACTATTGTTATTCGTTACAATCTTCTTGGGGAGGCAACATCGCCCAAACTTGATTACTGTACGTTTTATAAGTATTATAACTGTCAGAAGGTGTTATTATGTTAAACAATCCGTTCCATTTTCAATTGTTTTGACAGCTATTATACTAGCACATGTGAAAGTGTTATTTGGAACTGTTCTTTTTTTAACTTTCGTTTTCACATCACTGCGATATGTGAAATACTTGAATTAGTTCGAGTGACTTTTTCCTCCTTGACGCGTTGTGTCGATTAGAATCGAATTGTAGTCAATTAGAATTCGATTTTTCGAATGAGGAGCCGATTTAGTAGACAAAAAAGACGATTCTTAAAATTGATTTGTTTCAATGCTGATTTTAGTTGCTTTTTTAGTCTCATCTTTTACTTTCATTTAAAATTTAATTTATAAAAAGAGATTGAACGAATTGTGTTTCTATGCCATTAATGCTTCATTATGATGTTAAAAGCCGTGACTACATTTCAAAACTTATTTATTCAACCATTAAATAATTTAATGGTTTTACTGACAGTTTTTGCACACTAAAAATATCTGATTATCATAAATTATTTGTTTATGCAACAACCTCCCATTCCGCACAAAAGTACCAGGCAGACATGAATTCCTAAGAGTGACAACTTAATTAATTGTTTGCACAGCCATCCTTCAATTTACCACCAACGAATAATAAAAAACCCTTTCATCATTACACACAGACCCGAGAGAGTTATCTTCCAATATCACCAATAAGTTCCTCTCCTGACAATGGTACTTTTAAGACCAGATAGCGGAGACCAGTTTATATTGACCTTCGTCACCTCTGTCTTGCAACTAACTGATGAACAAAACGGGGGGTCTTACAAACTGGACGTCTGATATAAATGGTTGGCAGATGCCGTATGTATTGAAATACGCTACGGCATTCTCGTGTGACTGCATTGAGTCTACGTTCCAGTACAAGACGATATTATTCTTTATTAAGTATGAATATGTGCATAATTTAAAATGATTATAGTTGTGGTTTTGTGTGGCGTAAGTTATCTCTCTTATATTCATTGGGTTAATAGCATCTGCTGTAACTTTACAAGCTACTTACTTGGAATTGGAAAAGTCTATTTTGTATCGCATGGTTGAAGCGGTTTGTTAAAATGTAAATGGTAATTTAGTGTTTTGAGAGACTATTATTATCCAGGGTAAGTTTTTATCCAGTGCGCAAATTGTAACCATGGATTCAGTATATCATTCTAGAACTCCTAGCGCAGAAATTTTTCGCCGGTTATACAAAAAAAGTGTGCAGTGGTGGCCCAGTGGTAACGGCCGCGACTTCGACGAGTTGTAGGTCGTGCGTTCGAACCCAGCCAGGCGCATTACTTTGTGTAAATAATTTCATCACCACTGCTCTCAAGCGGTGAAGGAAAACATCGTGAGGAAACCGGCATGTCCTAGAACCAAAAATTCGAAGACATGTGACATCTACCAACCCGCACTGGGCCCGCGTGGTAGATTACGGCCCACTCCCTCTCATGGAGAGGAGGCCTGTGTCCCAGCAGTGGGAATGTTAATAGGCTGAGTATGTATACAAAAAAATATCAGCTGTTTCATAGAAAAGTGCAATACCTACGCGGTCAAAATGTATGGAACAGATGATTTTTTTTTTTTTTTGAATAACCGGCGCAAAATTTCCGCGCTAGGGGGTCTAGAATGATATGCTGAATTCATGGTTACAATTTGCGCACTGGATAAAAGCTTTTCCTGTAGATAGCTTGAGGTCAAAGTAAGAGCAAAAGCATGTTCAATCATAAATTGATAAGCGAGTGTGGTGATCGAGGCTCTTCACGAAATGTCATCGCATATTTTAAGGGATATTTCTATAAATTAATACGTGAAGCAAAACATGCTTACACCTTTTTATGCAATTTACGCGGACGGAAAAGTTTGAAATTTGTCACAGTTGAATTTCGTATGATCCGTGTGGTGCCGGACGTAAAAGAATAGCACAATTTTATTTCTTCCCGTGGGTGTCGTAGAAGGCAACTAAGGGACTTACTGGAGAATGGGCAGCTGCATTCTCTATGCGTTTTACCACCATACTGCGGTCGCCAACCCACCTGCCAAGTGTAGCGATTATGGCAAAACCTCCTTTTGAAGGAGGCCTATGTGACGAATTGGCTATCTAAGCTAGATAGACTAATTTAGAAGCATAGACGTCTAATTAAGGAAAATATTAATAAAATCTAATTGGTCTCAAAACTATTCCGACTCACAACTCGATATTCATAGGGAACCTCCCACTACTTCTAAAAAAATACCAATACTTGGGAATCGAACTGACAACTACAGGTTCACAAAGGAATCGTTCAAACGCTAAGTTATTTCGCTTTGTCGAAAGTTAGCTAAATAGCCGTTCTATTACTCTGTCATGATTGACTGCTTAGCTCTAGAACGGTATAGAGGGATGTTAATCATACCTGTAACTATCTGCTTTGTTCCCTAGTAGCCCAGTGAAGTAATGGAATAGTTCGACTGTTGTCATACACTGGTATTTGTACGTAAATGTATGGCGAGATTATTTGCGATTTCCGATATCTGTAGTAGGTACGCAAACGACTGTGGTCCCATCGAGTTTATTGATCCTATAAGAAACAGGATCGATGGGCATCACATTTTTTTTTTGTGAAAATTTACATTTTCTTGCTGACTGTACATTTTTTTTTGAATGCGAATGCGAATACAAACAGTCTCCTAAGGCCGTTTTCATGTAGCGACAACGGTTGAATTACCTACCCTTATTGCCCCATCCAACCTGTATATGTTGTGATTTCCATCACTGCTGCTTAGGTGCATAGTGGAAAAGCATGATGATAATAACTTAAAACGTTAAATCTGTAACTCTTCGCAATTTCCTAACCTTTTGGCGCGTCTTTTAACAATTTGCGGTAAACTATAGAAGAATGCGAATAAATTGCAATACTGCAAATCCCCCATAGCAAGAAGCATGATAGTTTATATCCTACGGTCTGCGCAGACGTATTGGGAAGATCTATGCAAAATTTGTACAAAATCTATTCAGTAGTTTTCGCGTGATGCTGGAATATACATTCAGACAAACAGACATTTTTTTTTTTTAATCGGCTTTATCGTTCCTAGATCTCGCAGAAAATAAAAACAAATCAATGTACAGTTTTGACTTTGCTACGATTTTATTATATTTTATGTATAGATGAGCTAATTACTTACTTGCTTTAACTCACAAATGGTCGCAGTAACTAGCTAGAAAACCCCGATCAAATTGATTTAATGCTATAAATGGCAATTTATGTGAACTGCTATTGACACACATCACTATTTTTAGTATCCTATCAGGAGAAAACTGCTAACCATAGGGTCCGTAAGATTATTGACATTATCAACAAAAATCAATCGTTTGACAAAATGACAACAACAAACGACAATGTCCCAAAAAGAAGATCGTAAACAGAAGCCATTAAAAAGGTGAAAATAAAAAGGAAATAAATATTCAAAAGACTTCAGGCCTCGCATATAAAAAATTTGAAATCAATTACCACCCTATTCCATAATTATGTTACAAAATTGCATTTCAAGAACCTTTAAAAATTCCAGAGCAAATTATGCAGAATATCAATTTCTCTTGCCATTTTTGTACCAAAAAAGAAGAACTACATTTTAATGAGCGTACCTTTTTCGCGGAATCCTTATAATTCTTGTTATTAAAAAAAAAACTCCATAATAATCGAGCCAAAAGCGTACATTCACGGTCTGGTACAACTATCATTGTCTTTGGCTCCTGCCATTGTCCGCCATGATGGTTTTTTATTTGTTCCCGCTACCCCGCGCTGTCATTAAACTTTTTAATATTTTTACTTGCGGGTAGCGTAGATTACTGTCCGGTTGGGTTTTAGTTAAAAGCTTATAAATAGAAGGCGTTCTATGCGCGACTGCTAATTCGTCAAATATTTATTCTGCACAAGTTTTCGATTGTTTCTTTTGGGGAAAATAACCCTGATTCTACCCTGAACATTATTTGGTTGTTTTTTTCCACATCAGCATTAATTTTCCCACTGGGACTTATAAATTAATGGTTATTTTTTCCATAAACTATAAAATATTTTCAATATTCTTGTGCCATAAAATCTTATGACGTGCATCAAGTAATTGATATGTCCACGAAGCATCACACAAAAATAGTCTTTATGAAACCAAAAATAAGACTTAATGCATCAAAACAATTAACTTCGGCAAAATATAAGCCTAGATCATCTTGGAATTTACATTCCTGACTGATTGAACAAAAAAGTTGTTTGACACTTTTAAGATATGCACCTGCAGTTAAGCAACTCGTAAGTTTAACAGCTCCATACATATTATGAGTCTTAATAAAACATTAAGTTACTTAAAGTGTCTTAAAAAGGATCGGAGAGAACTGAAGAAGTAGACAGTTGTTATAAATTGTACGAAATCGCTGGCAAAAATAAGCATTTTAAATAACGGATAACTAACAATTGAATAGAACATCAAAATAATAGCAAAGGTAATATAACTATAGAACAACTCTCTTGTATTGCTTTTACAATAAATAAACTAGACAAAGACTTTGTGTATTCAAACGGACTCAATTCTATTTAAATTCTGATATATTTTACAAAGGAATCGCTTAAGTTTAATCTAACTGCAGTTCTACTACAGAACAACAAAAGTACGTTCATGTCCAGGAAAAGAATTGCCCGTTCATTTGTTTTGCAGTTTTGTTAATGTTAGGTTACATAGTTTTAATAGATTATTTCAATTCCGTAAGGCACATCGAACACTTACTAAAGAAAATATCATAAAGTGGTAAAAAATTGAAGTTTCCAAAAACTATTTCACTAATGGGAAGCTAGAGTATTATTACCATTGCAAATATATAAGTTAAAACAAGAAATTTCACGGCAAGACATCACAGGTAGAAGGTAGTATTAGATATATTTGAGTCATTCCCTTAAATATGTTTGAGTTCGCATCAAAACCTATAAGGGTAGGCAGCGTTTGCTGGAACCCATTGATTATTTTCAATTAATTGATCTAAATCTCTATGATTAATATTAATTGATCTTGTTTCTGACATTTGCATTACATAGAACATCATTAGCAGTTCAATGCTGGACTTAGACTTTTTCAAGTCCACTTTCACCCAGCCATTGCCAAGCATTCAATACTATAAACTGTTTCTCCCACTACCTCATTTACCTTTACTCGTATAGTAAATAAATCAAACACATTGTCACGATCAGCTACTCCTCCATTTAAAACTGGCACATAATTTACAGCCCTCATAACAAAAAACGGTTTAAAATAAAAATAAAGAGCCAAGTCAACATCACCTTTACTTAGTGCACCAGATTCCATAAACTTTTATAGGGACATTAGCGTCTTAATGGCTATTGTGATGGTTGACACTAAAGCTACAAAGTAGTGTGACTGTGCCGACAGATCAAGCCATTATTGGTACAATGGCAGTCTTAAAGCACGAACTGAATGGATAAAATGATAATATATATACTCACAATTCAATGGTAATAGTAAAATGTTCGAGATATGAATCGTGGTATAAATGTTTAGAGTTTTGCGCTTAGAAGGTGTTAAATATTCGACTTCCTATAATCTCGAAGATATGGCTATTTTAGCAGGACAGTTACATTTTTTTATCAAGGTTAGTCAACGCTTGCCGAGGTCTGTCCGTGCAAAGATCCATCCTTTTCATAGCGAGACCCCTCCGTGCCTCGGAAATAACGATCCCGCTGTCATCCCATAGATCGTTGACAACCGTTTTGGATAGTCAGAAGCCCGAAAGTCTGATAAACTGTCTTATTAATTAATGGTTATCGTGTTACTCAGTAACAGTCTTGTAGAAAGCAAATAGGCCGAAGCTTCATGTAAAATAGTGATATAATTGAAATTATGCAGTTACACTAAAAACCGACTCCAATAAAGTTAAAAAAAGGCTAGGCAGGTGATGATGATCATCAATTAATCTATCCTGTCAATGCAATTAAGGATGCACCTTTTCATTCAAATTCAAAGATACTTCATTTTGTACATAAATAATCACCAATTAAATCTCATACACTTAACCAAATAGCTACACATACACTGCCGGCCAAAAGTTTGAGACCACCGACATCAAAGAAGGAAAATGAAATAAAACTCAAAATACAAAGCAAGAGGTTTAATTCTTATTTAAAATACTTATTTACTAATACAAAAACATCAAGAAGAAAAAAAAAAAAAATCAACCATTTATATTAAGACGCCGTTCATATTTTAAACAGATTTTTCGTCAGAAAACCCTCCCTTGCATTTTATTACTTTTTTCACTGGTCTCGGCGTACGAGCAACCAATTTGTCGATTGTATCTTGTGAAATACTGTTCCAGCTTTCTTCTAAAGCTTTCCACATGTCTTCTTACGAGGAAGGACAACAACCGCGCACATTTTTATCAAGCTCTTCTCACAAAAGCTCAGTTGGGTTGAGATCCGGGCTCTGAGGGGGCCACACCATGTTTTTTAACACCCCTTCTGTTTCTTTATGTTCTAAATAAACCCTGCATAATTTTTAACTATGTTTTGGATCATAATCTTGTTGGAAAACAAATCCATTTCCAATTAATCTTGGACCAGACGGAATGCCATTTTGCTGTAGTATTCGTTTATACTGCTCCTTTTTCATGATTCCTTTGACTCGTATCAAATCTCAGGCTCCCTGGCCCGAGAAGCATCCCCAGACCATAATGGAACCACCACCATGCTTGCCTGTTGACACCACTTAGTCTGGCATCATCTTTTCCTCGGCGCTACGTCGAAAAAAAATTCGTCGTTTTGATCCTTATATTTCAAATTTGGATTCATCTGAACAACGAACTTTTTAAAGTCTTCTTCCGTTCAGTATCGGTGGGTAAGGGTCTACTGCATGCGTTTCTTTTTGTTTTGTGGCCTTAGTAGTGGATTTTGAACGGCGACGCGACCAATTAACTTAGCATCTCGCAATCGTCTTTTTACTGTAGTCAATGACACAGGTTTAGATCGGGATTTGTTCACTTCTGCGCGGATTTCTGGTGCTGTTAGGTGTCTATTCCACTTGCTGGTAACGAGGATGAAATTATCCTCGCTAGAAGTGGTAGCTCTCTGCATTCCAGATTGCGAACGATTTTGATTACTGCCAGTCTCCTTGTATCGGGTTATTGTGTTACGAACACAAGTCTTCAGCAACTTAAGTTGAGAGGCAATCGCACGATCAGATTTGCCTTCGTTGTGTAAAATAACTGTGACAGAACGAGTTTCACTGCATTTTCGCGGACTTTTCTCATTTTAAAATGTCTTCACTATAACAACGACGAGCTCAGACTTATCAAGATAGAGAAAGATTAATCTCCATGAAAACTCAGACAGTAAATAATTATGTTTTAGGAAGCTAAAATAATCCAACATTTCAGCTAACGCGAAACAAAACCAAAATAATTAGTAATGAGCAGCTCATAAAAATATTACAATGACTCTACCGCCTGGTCCTTGCGCGGAACTCATTGATGGTTTGAAACAATTAACCTTTATAGGATGAGAACTTAAAAAATTACAAAAACAATTGACTCTTAGAAATTCTTTAATAACAACAGAATACGCAAGTGTTCAAATTAGCTCTTTATCATATGTACTTTTATTTTATTTTTGTTGATGGCAAAGATTTTTACAAGTGGTCTCAAACTTTTGGCCGGCAGTGTATAATAAAACTAGACATTTATGTTTCTATTCATGTGAATAACAGAAAAAAGCTACTCGTAGTTCTAGACATCCTCCACAATTTATTATAACACAATTATGAACTGAATGAAATAGTCGCCGCGAGCATAAATGCGTTAACATCCTATGTGCATCATGACTATTAACATAGCAGTGGTGCTGAACATTCTACTAAACTAGATACCTCTGGGGCTTTAAAATAGGCTTAGTAAGATACCGTTTTTATTGTTAGTATTTTGATATACACTGAGTTTAGACTTTTGTTCCAATTATGGCAATAAGCTCGCATATAACTGGTATGGGCCTTATAACGTGGATGTTTTAATAATAAACATCTGACTATCCTTATGAGGTTGAGGACGCTACGTTAAATAATATTTGATGTGTGATATGGACATATAGGTATACTTCTTCTTGGCTACATAATTTCCCTGCTAAGCATCTTTAGCCAGTTTAAATTCTTTTGTATGAGTCACACAACCTAGAGGATTCATTTCCTCTTCAAGAATTCCTCAGTAGTAAATCTGCACCAATTTATTTCTCACAACATGCCTAGACTAACAATTTGATCACTTAAAATTTTACCAACACCACCGATCTAGATTTCGGAATTCAGTGAAATTCTAGAATTACATTCTTAACATGGAAAGTAACACGTTGGTCCTAAAAAGTTTATTCTTGATACATTAAAATGCTTTCGACACTGTATTATGTGGGTTTTTACGTTTTATTCGCCTTGTTTGGAAGGTCAGAAACGTTTTTATGCACTGATTTTGTTCCAGGAGAGCATAACGAGGTGGCGATTTGTATTCAGCACTCGTAGTTGATGAGCACTGGGGCGGTGTGCCGCAAGGAGTTGTGTTCGGTCCAACAAATTTATGCAGACCACACGGTTTGTTTACACTAATCATTTGGTACTTATCTCTTTTTGATGTTTGTTCTTCACACTTAGGATTTAAGCCACGTACAAATAAATTGAGGGGTCCCAGTTATGTAAATATTTTCAGATATTTGCAACTGAGAAGTCGCAGCTGAGAATATAATAACGGTAGTTAACCGTAATTAAATGTGTAAAAGTGACGCCACTAAAACTATGAAAATCGACTGTTCATATCATAAGATTCACTTAGATAAAATTACAGGCTTGTTAACAATAAATACTTTTCTTACTTGCAAAAAACATTGCATTTTTTAAAGAAAACATTGTCTTTCTCATAGAGTAGTATCTCAAAAGAACTTCCTAGATCTTTTATCATTTTAGTGAACAAACATCAAATTCTGCTTTCGCATAAATTTTATGAAACTTATAATAAAAATTAAACCTCAAAAATATCTGCATAATAAATTGCAGGTAAACATTAAAATAAACCGTATCTTTTATCTTAATTAACATTTACCTGCCTCGTTGGCAAGTAAACCTACTTTCACGAAATTAGTCATCTGCTGATATATACTATTTATAACAAAAAGTAATATAGTTTAAACAATAATTATAGCATCCAAAGCTAAATCATCTACATTACTTATAGTATAATAGATAAAATTATAAGAGAAAATTTCATTAATTCTGAAATATCCCAAAAAATTACGCCATAGATGCAAAACAACTATTCCTTACCAAAGTAATTTTAACTATAAAAATTATGATGACAAAAAATAATTTTTAATAGACATTAAGGATCATATGACAATAATCCAATCTTATTGAAAACAAGCAAACCACAATATTAAAATAGCACATTTCTGATTAAAATACTCCGAACGTTACTATACGCCAATGAGCATTGCCGAGTGCATACACCAGGGTCACTGCTCTCCGCCATAATTGAATTCTAACAAAACTATCGAACCGCTAAATCAGTACCGTAAAGCGCTAGCCGCTAGCATTGAACAAAACTGTTCATTGTTAAGTTTATAAGTAACAAATAATGCAGCGGTACAGCGATTGATTTGCATAAAACTAAAATAGTGACCGATTTTGGTGGTCTAGTTGGAGCAGGAGTTCTGTTCTGCTGGTTTGGTTTGAGAATTTTGAGCTTGGAATCCAGAATAACCTGCTTTGTGCGAATTGATAAAGGGAATTATTTCGAAACAGTTGTATCTATAATTTAGTTTCTACGAGTAATAAGTTTACAATGGTGGTTCCGTGGTGGCGTAGATTTAAGGACCGGATTTGAATAAGTACCAGGTTGCTAGTTCGAAAACTGTATTTTCCAGTTTAATATGGACAATACTATCTTTTGGAGAAAGGAAACATCATAACAAAACCTGGGTGCTTACTCTGGAATATAATTCCGATAGATCAACATTGGTCAAACGTCAGTTGGTTGACTTAAACGTCAGGGATTATGGGCACGCCACGATTGCGGCGGTAAGTCCCCTCTTCGAGGAGTGGTTTGAGAGGCGGCATGGCGTCCTCACCTTCCGCCTGACGCAGGTCCTCACCGGACACGGTTGTTTCGGGAGGTTCCTGTTTCGGATAGGGCGGGAGGAAACGCCCGGGTGTTTCCACTGCGAAGATCGCCCTGAGGACACGGTGGAGCACACGGTGGCGATCTGCCCTGCTTGGGCGGAGCACCGCCGTGTCCTTGTGGAGGCGATCGGCGGCGGCGATCTCTCGCGTCCGGCCCTGGTCCAGGCCATGGTACGGAGCGAGAGGGCATGGGGAGCCGTCACCTCCTTCAGCGAAGCAGTGATGCTCGCGAAGAGGGAGGCGGCGCACGTGAGGGAGAGGCAGCATATGCGCCCTCGCGACCCTAGCCGCCGCAGGATACGGAGACGCCCTGGGCGTCGGGAATCCCAGGCCGATTTCCGGCCACCGTAGGCATGGGCTTGCGGACGGCGAGTAATGGGTAGCTCGCTGTCCGGTAAGGACCAAGCCCAAGTCGACGGCGCGTTGTGTTCCACGCGCGCCTCAAAGAGATGTCAGCACAAAAATGATGGGGCCTGCAAGGGCCGATGCCTGTCAGGGGTGCGGGTTCGTTTGAAAGAGATACCACAGCCCCTGGCATACGGGCTAATGAAGGAACACGGGTGGGTTTTAGTCAGTAAAAGTCTGACACGCCCTCCTGCTCCACCCAGAGCGGGAGAAGTTATTTGATGATTTCCCAGCCAAAAAAAAAAAAAAAAATTAGGGATTAGCTAGACTCAGTGAGTCCAGCCAATTCCTGACGTTTGACTGACAATTCCAATGTCTATCTATCGGAATTATATTCTAGAGTAAGCACCCTGGTCTTAACTATCTAAAACCGTGAAACAGTGGACACGTTGATCAATTTAATGCTCTTTGTATGGAAAAACGATTTGCAACGAGACAATATACATCGAACGGGACTTGAAAAACTCCATAAAATACAAATGTAAAAAACAATCATTTATATTCCGCAGAAAGTTGGGTCTGGTGGAAAGCAATTGACAATTGTAGTTGTTCACAACAGCGCAAACTACTGTACAATACGATGCCACATTGTTTTTAAAATCGTTCAGCGTGTTATTTTCTTTTAGGGTCAATTGAATTGAATGCCGCGATGAATTTATAATTCAGTTGGCGTAAAAGGCATTTGCGAGCAACAATACGGAAGGACCAAACAATAAAAATATTGTTCTATCGAGAGGTTAACAGCCTTTGACAAACGATTAATAAATTGTTACACAACATATTATTACGCCTCTATCTCCCGAAGAAGATGACGGAGGTGGATGGTGTAACCATATTTCGTCAGTCATGAGTATTGTCTAGTCCTATGTAATAAAGGGCGAGCCTATTGCCATCAATCGAACGCAAGCCAAGGAACAGTGGTGGCCCAGCAGTATTGGCTCCAATGTAAGAGGTATACAGGCAGGCGCTTTACTTTGTGTAAATAATTTCATAGCAACTCCTTTCAAAACGGTGAAGGAAAACGTGAGGAGACCGACATGCCCTAGAACCAAAAATTCGAGAACATGTGACATCTGGCAACCCGCACTGGGCCCGCGTGATGGATTACAGCCCACTTTCTCTCGAAGACAGAATTCCTGACTCAGCGCCAGGAACATTACAAGCTGATCATGGAACATAAGTCCAGACTCCAGGCTACTGTAAATGAGAAACCAAGAAACACTTTTTCAAACCGGAAATCATAAGAAAGACCCAAAACTCAGCAGTTGCACTTACGACCACAAGATCAACTAGGCTGTCAATAGATTTTAATTGAATATCATATGCTGAGACTTCAATATATTCAAATTCCTTACATTTCTATTAACTAGACTCTCATTTGCATACTTGCATATCTCATCTGCATAGTCTTATCTGGTATGTATCTTGTGTACCGTTCGTAATTAATTATCATGGTGTCGCTAACAATATTCTGATAATGTTTGTATAATATTTAACTAGCGACCGCAATGATGAAATATATGATTGTACTCTATATATACTAACACCTGATGAAAATGGTATCTCAATCCTTAGACAAAAAATATGTGTTTGGTACATTACATTTATTAATTATCATGTAAAAGAGTACATAACCATAAATGAGTACCGTGCTTTCCTATAATTATGAGAGACTGTGGGTTTATGCTGTAATTGTGTTAATTTAATCAGCCTAATAAGAAAGGATTTTTAAAACTATTATTATAACTCACACACTGTCTTAATTTTTTTTTGTAAAAATCGTATACTTTTACAATATTTGCAAATTATAATGTAAGCATTATTTACCTGCCATGGCTTTATTTTTACCGATTGTGTTAATTTCATTGTAGGTGCATCGTCTTTACCTAAAATAATTAATTATATGATTAATGTATATTGTAAAATATTTTAAAAGAGCAACGGTCGAGTTCTTGCCTATTCTTCTCCATACGAAACTACCTTTTGGAACGGGCAACTATAAAAAATCATTATTTTTGTAAATATAGACGTTTAAAAGTGCCTATTTCAAATACTTTCATTGTTTGGCTTTGACTTTAGCATGACATGACCTTTCCTCTTTTATGTTTTACAGACCAAACTGAAGGTAATTATGCTGTTTTTTTTTTTTACATTTCATAATTCGTTTTTTCAACCGACCTTAAAAAGGAGAAGGCTCTCAATTCGACTGTATTTTTTAATATTAACTGTCTCACAACGACCAACCGTTCCCCTAAACACTCTCTCCCGCCCTCAGGCACTAAGAGAATAAAAAGGCTTAGCCACTTGGTTGCGAGGTCGTCGATCTAGCTGCCTCCAATATTGATGAGTTGCCATAGCTAATCAGTTTACTAATCGACTGGAAAATTGTCTCGCTAATGCTGGGTGCAAAAAATGTCTAGCTTAATTGGCTTAAGTTTTTATGCTAACTTTTATAAGTTTCTTTTTGCGAAATTTTAACTTTTGAGGGCAGGTTGTTTTCCATTTTTATTTAATACGCATTTACATTTTGTGGGTGTCTTACTTTGCAATACTTTTATTTTCGGTTTTAGTCCATCAGTTATAGAATCGGATTTGGGAGCAAGAGGTCATGATTTCGAAACTCACCCGTTCTAATTATTAGCATAAACTTACTTTTATTATAAGCATAATGTTTAGCTCAATACGACGGGATTAGTCTTAGTCAACCCGACCTATACTCGTTGTGTTGCAATCATTTCTTGATTTTGCAATCATTAAGCTTGATAACATGCAGTTAGTTTTTTTTAGATCCCGTTACTTTACTAACATTTTTTCCAGAAATCATTCACGCGTAATTATTATTTCGCCAATATAATTAACACGGAAGCTTCAAATTCTCCTAACAGCACATTTAAAACGGAGCTTTTTGTCAATGATTAAAAACTTTGCTCGCCGCTGCATTGCGTTGAAAAATAAACCTCAGATTCATGAATATTTAATCTTATGGTATGCTTAACGCTTTGTAGTTTCCTGTTGAACTTATATTTAGAGATATATACTGCACTTCCACCGTTATCTTTATGTAAGTAACACAGTTACGCATACATTTTAAGTCGAGATATTCGGATTTCCTGATTTTTATCTGCAGTAGCGTTGGTTATGTTTCATCCAATATGTCGAATTTGAGATTCCACCTACAACATTTTGCAAGATCCGTCATTATTGCAACTATTGCTTTCGTAAGTTCCGTGATTTATTATCATTTGACTCGCCTGGCCCTTCCAACTATGTTGGAGTTTACTTCTAGTTTAACCGGATGCGAGATGCAGCTGAATACTGGACCCGTGATTAGTGTCACGAAATCGTTATCGTGCAATCGGTTTGGATAAGTTCGTATCTATTCTGTTGCTATAATTTAGCTGACCAATCCACCACCAATGATGCCCTACATAGATCGATCTTGTCTCACGAAGTTCGTGAATACAATCTTGATTCACAAAATTACTACCCCATCCGTGGTCTTATTCATTAAAACTTGGAACTTTAAATGCATTATAGCAAGTAGTCCATTCTTCGTCAAGCAAATAAAGTGTTGAAATCACATCATCTTCTCTAAAATTGATTGCAAAGTGTAAAAATAAAGAAATGTACACAACAAAGATCAAAAAGAATTATTCGATCAGTCGAGAGCCAATTACCAGTAAAATCCAGAGGGCTGAATGCCTATCTAAAGAATACTGGTCAAAACTATCGGTCAGAACTATTTGATTGAACCCAATTCTACGGTTCTATTGCACAATGAACCATAGTATTTGAGCACCGATTGCTTTACAAAAAGCATTCTCCCAAGTGTGTTGCACTTTCCAAACGTTACTTATTGAAATAGCTTGACTACTGTTATCACGCTGGCTTCAAAGTTTGAGTCTAAATTCAATCATGCAACAGGTGGAGGTTGTACTGAAGGTATTTCGATTGTTGGTTCAACGTGAATTTTTTTCTATTCAACCGACTTCAACTTCTCAATGCGTCGGAACCTTCTTTTTATACATGTTCCCCGATTATTCGAAGGTGGTTGGACCGATTTTTTTTTTTAATGAGTATACTTCCCAGGTGGTCCCATGATCATCAAGTCAGGATCTGATGATGGGATCCTGGAGAAATAGAGAGACCTCTATAAATTTATAGGCACACTTGAAGCGATTTGGGTAGGTTTTGGAAGAGTATTTTCTCGGAGTGGTCCAATTTCAATTTGGTGAAGATTTGATGAAGAACTTCGGAGATAAGCAACGGAGCTCCTCAATAAATGATAGCAAATGGACTGGGATTGCTGAAATCTCATGTCTGTCTATTATTTACCCGCCGGTACGCTGTGAAGGGGTAAGCACATGTGAACCACTAAAAAGTGAAAAATTTCGGAAGACGGTGACAGAAATTAATTAAATACATTTTCAAAGTCACCGTATTCCGAAATTAAAGTTCTTTTTCACTTTGTACTGTTTTTCCGGAAGTCTGTTG
This sequence comes from Polymixis flavicincta, assembly GCA_949987655.1. Taxonomy (NCBI): domain Eukaryota; kingdom Metazoa; phylum Arthropoda; class Insecta; order Lepidoptera; family Noctuidae; genus Polymixis; species Polymixis flavicincta. The sequence goes on along the minus strand of OX465188.1, from coordinate 20,481,139 downwards.
TATTTTTGTTTGGAAAAGTTTTTTCATTCATGAAGTCAGTTTTTCGATGTATTAAGTGACTTACACTTATACCGTGTGGTGCCGGACGTAAAAGAATAGCACCATCCTATTGCTTCCGGTAGAGTGGGAAAGCCTCCCACAAGGTGGACCGATGACCTTGTGAAGGCCGTGGGTATCCGCTGGATGTGGGAAGTACAAGACCGGTCGAAGTGGAGGAGCCTAGGGGAGGCCTATGTCCAGCAGTGGACGTCTTTCGGCTGAAATGATGATGATGATGTTGGTGATTGCTTCCCGTGGGTGTCGTAGTAGGCGACTAAGGGACTTATTAGAGAATGGGTAGCAGCGTTCTCTACGCATTTTACCATCGTACCGATACGATCGCCAACCCGCCTGCCAAGCGAGGCGATTATGGCAAAACCCCTCTTTTAGGGGAGGTTTATGTCCAGCAGTGAAAGTTTTTCGGCTGAAAAGATGATTATGAAGTGACTTATAGATAAAAATACTCTTTTTATATCTTCTGTTTAGTCATCTGATCTCGATGGAGACTGAAGGACGCAGAAAATATCATAGTTAGCAAGTGCATGCGCAGCATAGATACTCGTATGTGCACACTCTTGCACTCCCTTCCCTACACTCTCGTAGTCCGATGTTCAACTGTTACTGTATCTTTCCAATTATGCTAATAGAGCTAATCTTCATAACTTTTGCTTCCTATAATTATTCCGGTAAACTTAAGTACCATCTTTTTAAAATCAAGTTCTTATCTCCGGTATTTCACTAGCAATTAAAATATCGATCACTATCTCAAACTTGTTAAGGATTTCTTGACACAAATCAGTAATACTTAACTTGTTAGTAAAAATAATAATAGTACAGTCATCTAGGAACGTGTAGTTACAGATGCTGCACATAACAGTCATAACACGCAAGCTGATAATGTTAACATTATAGTTATTACTGCTGTCATTATTCCATCTCACTGTGTTGAAGTAAGTCATTACGTTCGAAAGTATATTGATACGATTTTAATTCGCCTCCTCATAGTGGATGAAAGTTGTGATTACGCTAGACAAGGTTCGGACGTTCCAATTCGCACACAATTTGCAAGATGATTAATAGCTAGATCAAACCAATGCCATGAGATCAATTAATTACACGTTGAAGTGTAAATTTGCACTGATATCATCTGTTGCTACAGAGCAACAGATGATATCAGTGCAAATTTATGATGCCCGGTACATCACTGGTGCATTATTTTCTGATGTACAGACATCAGCTAGTGCTATCTAAACCGGAACCGTCAGAGATATGCTTTGGACAGTCTGCAGAATTTTAGACATAAGGCAGTCGTTACGTGTCGTCAGAAACCCGAAAGTCTGACAACCAGTCTTAACAAGGGGTATCGTATTACCCTATAACTGGGTTGTAGAGGTCAGATATATAATCAAAATCAAAATCAAAAGTCATTTATTCAAATTAGGCTGAGAATCAGCACTTTTCGAACGTCAGAATACATAAGACAGTCCCCCAAAAACGCCCACCCTTCGACACTTCCTAGTGGTTTAGCTGGGAAGAAGAAGTGGCGCAACAAACACCCCAGCAGCACAGCTGTCTGTTTAGTCGGATGGACTTGATTCTATAAATACATAGGAAAAGTAATAAACAATAACGCATATTACCAAAAATAAAAGTATCCTGATATAAAGGGCTCTATAAGTCATTATCTAATGACATAATAGATAGATAATAAAAAACACTTGGTCAATAAAATTAAAAAAAAAGTATTTAACTAAATAATTATATGAACCCATATAACCTGTCACTAGGTACGCTAATTCTGGAGAAAGAACATAAACATTGTCTTGTGTTAATCGCAGCGACCAACTATTCTTGTCATTTAAATAGTCGTTAATGGAATAGTAAGCCTTTAAACAAAGGATGGATTTTACTTGAGCTTTAAACGCATCAAAAGGCAAATCTAGCAAAGAAGTGGGAAGCTTGTTATAAAAAGTTATACCAAGCCCAACAAATGAGTTATGAACCTTATGAAGCCGGTGAAAGGGAGCACGTAGTTTGTCCTTATTTCTAGTGTTAACGGTGTAAATATCACTGTTTTTAGTGTACAAGTGTATATGTTACCTAATAAATAAGATATTAGCTAAAATGAATTGTGATGCCACTGTGAGAATACCAATATCTTTAAAAAAGTCCCTCAAGGAAAATCTGCCACCTAGCTGGTAAATTGCACGAACAGCACGTTTTTGAAGGACAAAAATATTTTGAATATATAAATATAGTCGTTTTATGTAAAATACCTACTGGTATTCAGCTGCATCCGGTTAGACTGGAAGCCGACCCCAACATAGTTGGGAAAAGGCTAGACAGATGATGATGAGCCACACAATAATTTTCCTTTTGAAGCTCGCTTCAATTTCATGAACAGTCCCGGAACTTCCCGAATCAAATAACAGTTCTACAAAGAATTTATCTAATCAAAGATTCACTGGACACGAAAGATCAGACAAAAACTCAAAACCCATCAAAACTAAACAAGAGAATTGAATTAAATCAATTTACTGAATAAAAAAAGGCCTACCAACAGAATTTCTTGCTCTACATTCATTCAATTGATACCAATAAGTAGTTGAATTAATTCTTAACGAGCATCGAGAAATTACTTGGGAGTGACCCGAAGGCCTGAATAACGCGATTAAGGCCATACATTGTGTTCATTTACATCTTGGACTTGGTCTACCACATTATATGGCTGATGATACATGCTTTCTAGTTTTTAATGAGGATTTCTGCAGTCGATGTTTTGATTTTTACACGATAAAGCAATAGCAGTCTTAGGCCGATATTTATAAATGTGACTTAGCTCAATACTCAAATTTTATTTGCATTCAACAATATGTACTTAGGTGGTAAATAAAAAATTGTGATCATTACGGACCCTGTCGGGCACAGCAAAAAATTGTATGAGAGAGGAGGCTTAAATAAGTAGCTAAACTTACATCTAAACTAAATCCAATAATAACACTTATATGGGTTCTTTATACCTACAAGCTATATGATGTAGAATATCTGTAATTTTCTTGAGCTAATAATGAGCTGTTATTAATTTTGAATTTAAATGTTAAATGATTTAAATTATAATTTTATTTTATTTTGTTAATTCTAAGTTATTCATCTAACTATACATTTTATTTTATTATTTTTGAATAATTATATCAATCTAAAGCTAATTTTATTGTTATAATTTTTAGTTTTAAGGTCGCATGATTCAGCATTATACCTGTCACTGTCGCCGTCAAACTTTCGGGTTTTCAGACTTTCGGGCTTCTGACGACCCGTAACGACTGTCAAAGATCCACGAATGACAGCCGGGACCAACGGCTTTTGGGATGTACAGATGGTCACCCATCCACGAACCAGCTGCGACCAGCGTAACTTTACCTGATCGATCGATCAGTGCGGCTTTTATTACCTAGCCACAAGCCCCTTCGGTTTCAGGGTCTAAATTCACTATGAGCACTTAACGATTCCTTACTCGTAACCACGTCAATCACACACGAACTCTGCTAGTATCGTATTATTATTATCGATAAATTTTCTTGGAACATACAGAATATGGCGTATCGTCGACGTATTCCTTACCGTTTCTTTTTTTACATTGGTTTAAAAAAAAACGATATCGACGTAATTTGAACGTAGTAAGAATCCGCGGGGAATCATTACAACCATGCAGAATTGGGGCCCAACTATGTATATGCACATAACTGCTCATAAAGCGCCGTTGTAAGTGAAAATTCTCATTAACGAAGCATTTCGATTGTAGGTTCGCCGTTTAAGTTCACGTAAGTAGTAAAGTTTAATTACAAGAGCGATTTATGTAAGTTAATATACTTCAGGATGAGAGTTTTCCATCGGTGTTATGGGAATACACTTAATATCGTTTACGCTCTTCAAGCAAGTCTACAAGTCCTAATCACTAGTAGGTACACGAGCACAGATACACTTGGCAAAATTCAAAAACGATTACAAGTTTGAAGTAAGGCCTACTTCATAATTGTACGACAAAGTCAATTTCAAATAGGCACATTAAAGTTACTATAAAACGTCAAAATTTACAAAAAAAAAAACATTCTAGTTGCCCCTTCCAAAAGGTGGTGTTCCACTATGGGTTTTAAATTCCTTTTTTTTTCTTATTTTTATTAAAAAAATCGGTTCATCGGGTCGGCTGTTTTTTTTTTTTTGGAAAAGTCTTTTATTTTTCTCTTTGTTGTTAAAATATCTACCCCTCACCAATTCGATTTTTTTTCATTCTGGAGGTATTTTCAAAGCCAAACAAATCAAAATAATGCATATTTATGCGATATCAGCAATCGCGGTTGATTTGCTGTCATTTTTGGAAGAGTTCTGTTGTTTGTCTCCAAAACTCATCATAGATTTTTTTTTTTTTTTTAATTTTTATATTTTACAATATGTCACATATTCCCGTCATTATTTGACATTTTACATTTATTCTAATATTGACTATTTATTAGTGATTGTCATGGAAATTATATCACTTGGTAGGTTCATTTTATTTATGTAGATTCTTTTACACATTGTGAATGAGAGAACGTTGTGGGCCTTGCAAACTAGATTTGTAGACGATTTTCTATTCTTTATTTTTATTCCTAGTAAGTCTAACCGAAGAGTATTATCTGCCTCTCTGTTTAGCGTTTGTGAACTACGAAAAAGCCTTTGAAACGATCGAAACATGGGCGGTACTGTAGTCCCTCCAACGGTGCCAGATCGACTATCGGTACATCGAGGTTTTGAAGTGTCTGTACGAAAACACCACTATGTCAGTCCGACTCCAGGACCAGACCTCGAAACCTATCCTGCCGAGAAGTGTTAGATAGGGACACGTTATATCTCCAAAACTCTTCGCCGCTGAACTGGAGGATGTCTTCAAGGTTCTGGACTGGAAAGGGGCTGGTATCAACATCAATGGCAAGTACATTACTCATGTTCGGTTTGCCGATGATATAGTTGTCATGGCTGATACCATGGAGGACCTCAGTACAATGCTCGATGACCTCAGTAGAGCTTTCGATCATGTCCAATGCCCATGTAACACCCACTCTCGTAACGGTCGGAGGCGCTGCACTCGAAGTTGTGGACGAGTACGTTTACCTAGGACAATCTGTCCAGCTTGGTAGGTCCAACTTCGAGAAACAGGTCAATCGTCGAATCCGACTCAGCTGGGCAACGTTCGGGAAGCTTCGCATTATCTTCTAGTCCCAAATACCGCAGTATCTCAAGACGAAAGTCTTCGACCAGTGCGTGTTGCCCGTGATGACATATGGAACCGAAACGTGGTCGCTCACAATGGGCCTCATACGAAGGCTTAAAGTCACCCAAAGGGCAATGGAGAGGGCTAAGCTTGGAGTTTGTCTGCGTGATCGAATCAGGAATGAAGAGATCCGCAGGAGAACCAAGGTAACCGACATAGCCCGAAGAATTGCGAAACTTAAGTGGCAGTGGGCAGGGCACATTGCTCGCAGAACAGATGTCCGATGGGGCCGGAATGCTCTGGAGTGGCGATCGCGTACCGGAAGACGTAAAGTTGGAAGGCCTCCCACAAGGTGGACCGATGACCTTGTGAGGACCGCAGGAGTATGCTGGATGCGGGAAGCACAGAACCGGTCGAAGTGGCAGAGCTTGGGGGAGGCCTATGTCCAGCAGTGGACGTCATTCGGCTGAAATGATGGACCAATAGGTATATCTAGGCAGATGTAATGCAATTTTGTAGTTTTTATCAATAAATACATATTAATATATACAATTAATAGTCTTAAATATGAGTTTTTCTTCATTTCCCTTGGTATAATAATTATGGTATCTAATAACTGGGCTGTGGAGGTCTGTACAGACGCCAGCACATCAAGCTACCTCAAACTGTCAAATTTTCCCAATTGAATATGAACCTTATGCGTATGTTATAAAGTTTAAAATCTTTCAAATAAATTTGACAGATTGGGGTAGCTTGATGTGCTGGCGTCTGTACACTGATGTAACTCATGATTAGATTTATTTTATGACTCTATAATCTGCACCCTGATTGCACACTACCAATCAGTTCATCAGTTCTGGAGTGGCGACCGCGTACTGGAAGATGCAAAGTTGGAAGGCCTCCCACAAGGTGGACCGATGACCTTGTGAGGGCCGCAGGAGTCCGCTGAATGCAGGAAGCACAGAACCAGTCGAAGTGGTGGAGCTTGAGGGGGCTCTGTCCAACAGTGGACGTCTTTCGACTGAAATGATGATGATGATGATTCCTCTAAGTACCTGGTACTTATTGACAGGCCTGCACTGTCCTCTCATACCTACTATCACTGTAATTTAAAATCATTGTTAGAGTCAATAATTTTTAATAGAGTAATCGTGGAGTTTCTTGTCGGCTCTTCTCCGTTGGCACAAATTGGAACCGTGCTCCTAGCTTCTGACGTTTCATAAGTGCCCGTGCAGGTTTATAGGAAATAACAGTTAGAAAAATTCGTAATTTAACTGATGTAGAGACATCAGCCCGCTTAGTGTACTTTAGCTATTTTCATAGTGTAATGTCGTATGGTATTCTATTGTGGGGAAATGCCGCCGACATTCAGACTATTTTTGTCTTGCAGAAAAGAGCTGTCCGATCAATTTATAAATTAAGTCCGAGACACTCTCTCAGAGATAAATTTAAGGAGATAAATGTAATGACTGTGCCTTCACAGTATATTTATGAAAATCTTTTATATGCTCATAAAAATATTAAATTGTTTAAAAAATACAGTGATATCCATAGTATAAATACTAGGAACAAACACAAATTTGTTGTACCATCAACAAGGCTCAAGAAAATAGGTGGGTCATTCAGATGTCTATGTATACGCTTTTATAATAAACTTCCAAGCCATGTTCAAGATCTAAGTCTCAATAAATTTAACTCATTCATCAAACGTAAGTTGTGCCTGAAAGCCTTTTATACCTACCGTTAAAGATTATATTGAGGACAAAAAAGCTTGGGATTGACCTGCTCCAATTTTGTATACTGAATGTTGTTTTTTCTTTGTTTTGCTCTTTGACATTTGATTATTATTATATACACTTTGACATTTGATTATTATTATATACACTTTGACATGAATATTTACTTTGAGAAGTATAATATTATTTTTGTTTTAATTATTGTGAATGTGAGAACTATGTGGTATTTTTGTTTTTGTATTTCGTCTCTTTCTCAGTTCGTTTTTAATGTTAATCTGGCAGTTTGAGTACTTTATGCGGCCTACCCAAATGTCCTTTCTTTGGTATTGTTCGTCAAATCGTTGAGCTCCTCAAGTTCTGAGTTGAGCCGTATGATTACTGATACATGCGTGCACTGAATGGACAGGTCCACTCAACCTGTGTGGTTCTTTCCTCAAAAGACCATTTCAGACACCAATCCACATGGTCTTCACATGATCTGACCAAGATTATGTCTGGACTTTAAAAGAGACTGTGACCTCTGAGTTTGTTTCGGCCTTTCTTCTCAGAGTAGTCAGATAGGAAACGCCGACCTCATCTAGTTTAAAAAAATATGATTGACGTGTAAAAGTGTTTGTACAAACCTACTTACAGAAATAAAATCATTTATCATTTATCATTTATCATTAACATATTTTGTTTTAAATTTTTTAACCCCTTTCGAACAAAAAAAGATTTTTTAAGTCTATACGACAGAGTTATGCCCGAACATACATAAAAAAACATACCGAATTGATAACCTCCTCCTTTTTTAAGTCGGTTAAAAAATACAACCAATCAATCAGTGTATCTTGATTTAAAGTAATTTTCTCCTATTGCATTGGTTAGTTAGGTAGTTATTTGAAACTTGGTTGTGGTTTGCAGACTAGCTGACGAGAAATAGCTAGACTATTTTCTATTCAAAATATTTACCATGTTACAATATAATTATGATTCTGGGAATTTGCCCCACTGCGTTGAAAATTTCCGTATGTTATTTTAGAAATAAAACTGTTTCCTTTAATACCTATGTAGTGAAAATGTATGCAACAAACATATAACATTTAATAACCGTTAAAAAAAAAACAAAGCAATGGAGTCCGTCGTGCGTCGTCGATTTTGGAAAAAAGAGTTTTGGTCAGAAATTATTATGCCATCTCCGCTGTGTTTCCTAAAAGAAAAAGCAGTAGATCACCAACATTGGGTCAGTTACATATTATGTTCCATAATATATTCTAAAAGTACGAGTCTGTTTCCACTAACCAAATCAATACAGCCTCCATGCTGCTATTCAGAAAATTCTGATGGAAAACCCATAACAAAGGTACAACACTGAACTGTTAAAAGCTTTTCATTCAGTACTACGACGAAATTCATAGAAAAGTAATATCTTAAAGTTATGTGTCAAAATAGACCACAAAATACTAAATGACGAAAATGACAAGAAACGAAATAGAAATTAACTTTAAATTGTCGTAGGGTGTAAAGATGTCAGAAAAGGGCACAGGCAAGCTATAAAACCATAAAAGTCTAGGTCCACGAATAAAGATACAAGAAAATAACCGCTTTTAAAAATAACAATATTATATGCACTTACTAATAACAGCGAAGCTTTCAAAGACGAATTATATTGACTCTAAACTCTTGCTATTAACTGTCAAAAAGAAATATATTCAATTGGATCCAAACAATAATAATGAAATAAGCATATTACAGCACAAAACATCATAGGTAAAATAGCACTCAAGCAGAATGAAACTGTCAGTTCCAAACCCATAATTGTCATGTCACCCCAAATGCCTATAATTTCATTGACGAAAATGATTCACTTGACCTTTCACTATCAGAAGAAAAGGATCGTAATAACTTCAAAGGAGACCAACAAGATACCAATTGTGGTCCACTTGCACACCGTTAAGATCGCAGCAGGCACAAGTAACGCCCAAACACAGAGTGAATAGGTACAGAAGATCATCTCCATAGAACGAGCGAAAATAGGACCACTTACGAAGGATGGAGATCTCAACCGAATGTCACTTGCACTCACTGTACGTGAAGCATGTCTATGTGTGCGTGCGTTTTCACTCGTTGCATGGAGCCGACCTTCTGTACCTATCTATTCTGTGGGCGAGAATATCAAAATCATTTAATAAAACTGTGCCAGAATCTGACCCACATCTTATGAACAATACTGGTCATTTTTTGCTTTACCGATTGATGCTTCAAAGCCTGAATAGGATATCGATCCTTATAGATTGGTGTAACGGATTTTTTGTTCAAGTTTATTGAATTTTGATCGATAGATGTGTTTCTTGTGGTTATTATGATGAAGTGTTGATGTTTTGTTGTGGTTTATTAGATGTTCCGAATGTGCAAGTTCATTTTCGATCTTTATCATTCATTAGTCGCTTTGTAAGTTAAAATATTTTGGTACTCCGCTTTCTATAACTATACCGCATGCCACTTTTACTACTTTAAAATCGTTGCATATTCTTCCTTAATTGAGAATATATAGCAAAACAATTGATAAGCGATCTAGTTTAGCGGTCTTGTTCACCTCTTATGTAGTATATATGTAATACTTTGCTATCTTCTAATTATAAACCGCACGACTTAAAGCGTCCATCAAATAATTGTATAGAAACACAACTAGTATGCCTTTAACACTTCTTATTTTAAATTCTATCCTTGATTGCATAGAACTGACATTACTAGTTCCAGCGTGGAGCTAGATTGATTTTTTATTACTTCCTTACTGTGAATGAAGGGATCAGCTGCTTGTTATCCCACCATTTATGAACCGGAATCTTAGTTAAATGAGTCATGTGAGATAAATCAATAAAATCATTGGCAAACTCATTTATCTAGTGGGAGAAAATTTCCTCTATATACATATATTATATTAGAAAACCGTTGATTGAAGACCTGGAATGAATTTCCTAATCATGATCAGCTTGACTCTCACGGATCAAGACCTAAATTGAAATGATCTACTCAGAAAGTTGAGTATGAAACAATCATGAACTGGTATGCTTTATCAATAAAGAAATAGAAGAGAATCGATAGCAAAAGTTTTATACAGGGGAAGTTTTTATCCAGTGCGCAAATTGTAACCATGAATTCAGCATATCATTCTAGCGCAGAAATTTTTCGCCCGTTACAAAAATAAAAATCAGCTGTTTCATAGAAAAGTACAATACCTACGCGGTCAAAATGTATGGAACAGCTGTTTTTTTTTTTGTACAACCGGCAAAAAAATTCTGCGCTTAGGGTCTAGAATGATATGCTGAATTCATGGTTACAATTTGCGCACTGGATAAAAACTTACCCTGTATAGAACTTCAAATTTAAATGAGAGAGTTATTGCATTGTAAGAGTATAATCTTGATGGCCGGCTGACCCAAGATTAATATTATATTATTATCGCTACCATTGCAACCTTAAGACCTAATGACCCAGGTAATGTTGCTATCTTTGCAACATCAAGCTACTCAGCAACTGTTGAAGATGTTATCATGATGGCTGATCAATATTTTTATTTTATTTGAAATTCACCACACAACTTCACGTTATGTTAATGACCCATAAAACACGTCCGGCTGTCATTGGTAGATCTTTCACAGTCGTTACGGGTCGTCTGAAGCTGCGAAGTCTGATAACCAGTCTTACCAAGAGGTATTACCCAGTAACTGGGTTGTAGAAGTCAGATAAGCCGTCGCTCCATTTAAAATACTGGTACTCAGCTGCATTCGGATAGACTAGACGCCGACCCCAAAATAGACGACAAAAGGCTAGGTAGATGATGATATGCAATGACGGAGTTCACAAATGATTTTTTTACGTATTTTTTCTAAAAATAATGGTCAATTCAGCGTCACAGATTTTGACAAACCTATCCCAAATGTCCAGCATTTACAGGTTCAGACAAATACCTCTTAAATATTACTACCACAGTATAACATAGCCGTCAGCAGGTAATTCAACCGCACGCTTATTTGATTGTTTCTAATGCTTAAATTGCCGTGTCTGGACCGCACAGATAGTACCGTATGCAGTCTGTGGATAAAACTATAATGTCCGTAAATGATTCGTTACTCATACGTTATGGTTTGATGGTGGTAGACAATGATTAATTGCTTAATATTTAATGAGAGACTTTTCTCACAATAATGTGGTGTCTAGTTCGTAATCTGGTTGCTGGTAGTATAGTACAACTGCGCTTTTTAAACGACGAAATAAAAAGAAGGTTCTTAAGTCGACGTGCCTATACATAATATAAATATATCTAACTCTGTACTGCCGAGTCCAGTTTAAAAATATATTTTTTAGTGGAAAGAGTATTCTTAGAAGGTTAAATTAAAAAAGAAACTCTACCCCTTAGTATAGAAAAACAAATACAAAAATTTTTTTTAGCAAAAAATTAAACTGACTCAAAAAGAAAGTAAAAAGCAAAAGCTCCCAAATGATTTAATGTAAATCAATAATTTTGTGTCGCCAAGTAAAGTAATCTTAGCTTGATTGATTCTGCAGCTTTGATAAGTAAAACCTTAGCTTTATAATCTTCTAATCTTTAAATTAAAAATAAACCTGTCAGCTTTAAAAATATTCTCCATTTGAAAACCGCACATTGCGGTTAATAACTTTTTTTTTCATGGCAAATATAAGGCGACAGTATTCAATGAACATCATAGATTATCCATGGCTTTCCATGAATACCGATGTAGGTAATGAGCACTACAGAACTCGTTTGTGATTAAAAAATAGGTCTTTTAAAGGCCAGGTGAAGTTAATTCACATTCGTTGGTCGATTTTATTGAATACGTCTTTTACGTTGTTGAAAATAAATCATTGTAGAATTTGTACATAATTATTTTGCCATACGTAAATTACTAGTTGAGTGGGAATTATATATCCGCGCCTGTTTTAATCTCCAGAAAAGATTTTTCTAGCATCTGTATTAATTAAAAAGTTAACTTAAATATAAGTTGTTCCAAAAACTCTTCAACGTAAAAGCTCTATGACTTTCTTAACTGTTACTTTTCTATCAAACGTAATCGACTAATTACTTTTAATTACAACGTTAAATTTTTTTTTCTTAACTATTAAAAACTACAAAAGAATAAACTTACTCAAAATAATTCCCAAAGCACGCTTCAACACACAAACACAGCCAAGTTCCAGCAAAATTCAAATTTGGAACGCTCAAACGCGATCGGGATTGAGAAGAGCGATATACACGTGCGGTTTCGTCCGCGGACGCTTCGCGACTGAGCCCGCGTTCGCTTCACCACAAGCTAATATATCTCGTATACTAGTTTTCATCGTCTTTCACTGGTTTAGCTTCGAGTCGACGGCCACCAGTTTCTGGGTTAATGAGGAGCCTGACGGAGCCCGCACTCGCCCGTTTTCTACGTTTTCGAATACGCGTCGGGTGCCGAGTGGTTTTCGAACCGCTGCGTTGCTATGCGCTCCTGGTACAATCGCTAATAGTTTTTTGACGTTTTTTCGTGAAATTTTAGAAAAAGCTCCAATTTTATTGTCAAGCTTTCTGGCTTCTCCACTATTCCCAAATGTATGCCCAGGTATAGTAAAATCGAGGTGGCCATACCTAGTGCTGCAGGTGGCCATTGTGACTCAAACAATATTTAAATTAAACCATTAACATGAAAAAAGTATTCTGAATTTTGAATCATCGTCATCAACATATAGCAGTCTATTGTTGCCTGACAAAACGAATTGAATCTACAAATTCAATATCGTTTTCCAGAATACTTAGCGTTTATTTTCGCCATAATTGTGACGGTCTCAACAGCATAGTCATTTATTATAACAAGCAAAGCTGCAAGAAATTAAAATGTATATTAGACAGGAAATACGAAGAAAATCTAATCCTTTACCTTACCTCCATTGGCAGTTAAAAGATTTAATGTCAACTAGATCACGATTTATCTGTTTAAATTATATACAAACACGGATCTTAAATTACCGCGTCAATTTAAAACTTTCCTGGAGTTAAACTGATAATAATTAGGGTAAGCTATACAGAAGAGGCAGATAAAAATCCTTATTTTAAACTGACTCGAAAAAGGAGCCTAGATTCTCAAGTCGCCTGTATTTTTTAGTTATTTTTCGATGTACGTTCGACGGTATCTCCGGCAATTGAGAATCGATGTAATTTTTTATTTTAGTTTAAGGCTCCCTTCAAATTTTATCAACTTTGCTTTGGTCGTTTTTGCGTTATCGTCGATAGTACGTTTTTAGTCCACTTTGTGTGAACTGATGACATTCTGCTACTTCCTGTTGTTTGCATAGAAATTTTCTTTTTGGTATGACAAGCAGAGGAACTTCCTCAAATGGTCTAATGCGTTGTCAGACTCGTACAAACTCGAGTGCGGTGTTAGGCAGGGAGGTCTGACTTCCCCGAGGCTCTTTATAAAATATATATCTCATTAAATATATTCTCTCTTGTTGAGCTCAGCAGCACTCATATCGGATGCCAGATAGATGGAGTATGCTTAAATAACTTAAGTTATGCTGATGACATGGTGCTGCTGAGCCCTACTGTCAGTGGGATTACAAAATTACTCTCCATTTGTGAAAGACATGCCAAGCAGCACGGGCTAAAATATAATCCTACAAAAAGTGAGCTGTTGGTGTTTCGAGGTAGGAATAAAAATCCAACATTTGTTCCTCCCGTAGAACTTAATGGTACACTTTTGCGGAGAGTTGCCCACTTTAAATATTTGGGCCACATTGTTACCGAAGAATTAAAAGACGACTTGGATATGGAAAAGGAGCGCAGGGCACTAGCTGTGAGGGGAAATATGACTTGCAGAAGGTTTCATAGTTGTTCAGTTCCCGTAAAACTAACTCTTTTTAAGGCTTACTGCCAAATATTTTACACCAGCAGCCTTTGGGATAACCATACCCTAAAAGCAGCCAACGCCCTGCGTATTCAATACAACAATGCCTTCAGGGCGCTGTTGTGACTGCCACCTTACTGTAGTGCGTCGGGTATGTTTGCTGATTCGCACACTGACGACTACTTTGCGATAATGCGGAAGAAAGTTGCCTCAGTAATATCGCGAGTGAGGGGAAGCAGTAACAGCATTCTGAGGGTGTTTGCAGAGAGGCTGGATGGGCCTACAATTGGCAGATTTATCGAACTTCATTTTGGCAACAAAGCTTGTTAAACCTTCCCTTTTTTATGGTGATTATCTGTTTATATCTTTTTTAGTGTTTTAGCATATTACTAATATAGTTTTTAAGATGTAATACTAACACCCTATGGGCCTTGATGCCTGACAGTAAAACGTTTTTATTTTTATTTTTTATAGAAAGAAAACAAAGTTTTTTTTTAGTCTGCACAAACAAAACGCACATTTAAAAAAAATTGACATAAAATGCACACATACAAAGTAGCCAAAAGCCATTCGTATACCTCTGCTCGCTATGGAATATGGGTATTCTATAGCGAGCAGTGGTATACGAATTGGTGTGGGGTTGGTACCAGAACTAAAAGGCTGGTATTCCATAATAAAAACTTTTTCCTAAAATAAAACAGGTCATTTCCGAAAAAAAATACATTACACAGTGAGAAATAAACTTCTTTAAGAAGTTTTTTCATATTATTAGCCTGTTTTTGAGCGTAGGATTTTGATTTGTGTCCCAGATTCGATGAAGTGATAATAAGTTTTTCGGTTCAATTTTCGCAATCAAATGTTTTTCTACACCGTTTTGAAAGCAGTGGGTAATTGCTCAATCTAAATACTTTTCCACAAAGTTACCTGACCTAGTACTCGAACTCAGAACCTGACGCCCCGCAGCCGCGCTCAACCATTTGACCGTTGTTGTCTTCTTATCTCAGATTTTTCTTAATGAAATAACTCCACAAGTCACCTTGTCCGGACTGAATACCAAGAATTAAATCCCGTTAAGCGATAACAGCTTTGTACTGTAAACATAAATTGAATACTTTCATATTGTTGCTATATTATCAACTACATACCTTCTTACCAATTCATCTACCTAACCTTCTGTCAACTAAGTTGGGGTCGGCTTACAGTCTAACCGGATGCAGCAGAATACCGGTATTTTATATGGAGCGACTGCCTATCTGTCTTACACAACCCTGAAGAAGACTGGTTGTCAGACTTTCGGGCTTCTGACGACCCGTAACTAAGGTTGCCAGGTCTTAAAACCGAAAAGCCGGACAGACCAGTCTGTTTAGCCGGACATTTGGGTAAAAGGCCAGACGTCTTTCTTTTTTTAGTGTTAGTATAACACTACAATAAATAAAGTAAAATAAGTCCTTTTTTTATCATTTACCAGAAACCTTAAAATGTAATGAAATAACAACAAAATGTAATTAATCAATCTTGTTTATTATGGACAGTGCTACTTCGCTCGCTTGCGCTAGCGATACAAAGGTAAGGCGGGCGGAGCGGAAACCAACACATGTAAAAAAAAAACAATTTCTAGAGCCTATAGAGGTATGAAGAACATGGTGTAAAGTTCGCTCATCCTCTATTGAAAAGGATGATCCTCCGACCAGACGGGTATTGTGTCTGGTGGGCAACAGCCCGACAGTTGATGTCGGGATTTTGTATATGTTTGAGTGTCGTGGTAAACTCTGATTGCACGATGTAGAATTTCTGAGAATAGTTCGCCTGTGGTATTGTAGATGGCGCCACTTTTCTTTTTGAGTTTCTTAGATTTTGTTGAAAGGCATTTTTATTTGTAGTGCCGCTACAAGCCTAACAAAAGCCGGACAGGCCGGACGTCAAATAATTTGGCTGGACACGCAACCAAAAAGCCTGACTGTGTCCGGCTTTATCCGGACGCCTGGCAACGATACCCGTAAAGACTATCAAAGATCCACGAATGACAGCCAAGACCAACGATTTGACGTGCTTTTCGAGGCATGGCCCCTCCATCTCCATCTTGTTATGTAAAGATGGTCAACCCATCCACGGACCAACCGCGGCCAGCGTGGCTTAACCCGATCGATCGACCCGTGCAGCTATTTTAATAAGCCACAAGCCCCTGTTACATTCTTTTCAATTGCGATGCATATTCGGTTATGACAAGATGTTTGTTTGAATCTAGACATGGGCTTTGATATTTTCAACCGACTCAAAAAAGAAGGATGCTAACAATTTGTCTGTAGTTTTTTTTTTTACAATTATGCTTCGCGATCTCTCCGGCAAATGTGGGTCGAAATTGAAAAAAAAATTATATAGGGATGCTCAGGGGTCCCATATTTTTTTTTTTAACTTTGCTTTTGTAGTTTATACGTAATATCTGGATGACCAAGCGTTGCTCGTTTTTTTTTTAATTGCTCGACGTTTTCTAAAAGTTAAACCTAGCTAGATCGATTTATCGCCCCCGAAATCCCCTGCATACTAATTTTCATAAAAATCGTTGGAGCCGTTACCGAGATTCAGATTATGGTAGGTTTTTTTTTTATTTGACTTTTTCTAAAAATGAAACCTAGCTAGATTGATTTATCGCCCGAAAACCCCTGCATACTTAATTTCATGATAATCGTTGGAGCCGTTTCCGAGATTCAGATTATGCTCGGCCTATTTTTTATTTGAAGTTTTCTAAAAATGAAACCTAGCTAGATCGATTTATCGCCCTGAAACCCCCTGCGTACTAAATTTGATGAAAATCGATGGAGCCGTTTCGGAGATTCAGATTATGCTCGGCTTTTTTTTGTTTGACGTTTTCTAAAAATGAAACCTAGCTAGATCGATTTATCGCCCTCGAAAACCCCTTCGTACTAAATTTTATGAAAATCGTTGGAACAGGTTCCTTTTTTTTTGTGTTTGGCATCTCGAAGTTGACCTTGAGAGGCCATAACTTCTTAACCGGGCTTTCCTGTGAAGGGTTTTTAGTTATGCTAAAAGCCTCCAGCCAGGGCATGAAACCTACTTAACCTAAAGCGACTGGGCCTCCTTGCCGGATTACCGCCATGGGATCTGGAGGCAAAGGTCCTCGCGCAAATGTGAGAATGGCGCGAGGAGGCCAAACGCCGGGGCGTAACTCCGCTGCCGCGGGAAATCGCGACACAGCGGACAGAGCTCCGGCGAGATCTCATGGCGACATGGAGAGTGCGATTGTCGCAACCCAGTGCTGGAAACGCCACGATTGCGGCGGTAAGTCCCCTCTTTGAGGAGTGGTTTGAGAGGCGGCATGGCGTCCTCACCTTCCGCCTGACGCAGGTCCTCACCGGACACGGTTGTTTCGGGAGGTTCCTGTTTCGCATAGGGCGGGAGGAAACGCCCGGGTGTTTCCACTGCGAAGATCGCCCTGAGGACACGGTGGAGCATACGGTGGCGGTCTGCCCGGCTTGGGTGGAGCACCGCCGTGTCCTCGTGGAGGCGATCGGCGGCGGCGGCCTCTCGCGTCCGGCCCTGGTCCAGGCCATGGTACGGAGCGAGAGGGCATGGGTAGCCGTCACCTCCTTCAGCGAAGCAGTAATGCTCGCGAAGAGGGAGGCAGCGCACGTGAGGGAGAGGCAGCATATGCGCCCTCGCGACCCTAGCCACCGCAGGATACGGAGACGCACTGGGCGTCGGGAATCCCAGGCCGATTTCCGGCCACCGTATGCATGGGCTTGTGGACGGCGAGTAATGGGTAGCTCGCTGTCCGGTAAGGACCAAGCCCAGGTCGACGGCGCGTTGTGTTCCACGCGTGCCTCAAAGAGATGTCAGCACAAAAAATGATGGGGCGGGTTTGTTTGAAAGAGATACCACAGCCCCTGGCATACGGGCTACTGAAGGAACATGGGTGGGTTTTAGTCAGTAAAAGTCTGACACGCCCTCCTGCTCCACCCAGAGCGAGAGAAGTTATTTGATGATTTCCCTCCCAAAAAAAAAAAAAAACCTAAAGCGACTGCAGGCTGAGGGCACCCCCTGTGGGGTACGAACCTCGGCTCAGGGCGTCACTGGCGGGGGGGGGGGCAGCTAGTGGGGACAGGCTGGATCAAGATATTGTCATGATTATTAACATTCGGAGAATATAACTCTACTGGCTCAGCTGCGGCGCGGGCTGGCACATCAACGATCAAGGGACGGTTGGGAAAAACAGTTTCCGAGATTCAGATTATATATACTCGTACATGATTACGTCTGAATACGTTTTTATCAATGCCACGGCCCTCGTGATGTCGGAAATTATCCCACAGGAACGTACACTACCAGGATAAAATGTATACTTTGTCCTACCCAGGTCAAGGTCTATCCGTATGCCCATCCAAAGCTCTTCAACCGTCTTGGAGTGTAAAGGTAACAGACAGACACACAGAGCTACTTTCGCATTTAAACCAATAAATAAAAATTTAAGTGTCTGTTTGTACTGTCAAAATAACATCTTATTTACTAAACGCATAAGAGAGTAATTATGTGGTTCTTATTTTATTTTATTTTTTGTCTGTCCGTTCCAACTTTAGGGGTATGAGGAACAGGGTGTAAAGTTCGCTCATCCTCTATTGAAAAGGAGGATCCTCCGACCAGACGGGTATTGTGTCTGGTCCGGGCAACTGCCCGACAGTTGATGTCGGAATATTTTATCTATCTGAGTAGCGTGGTAAACTCTGATTGCGCGATGTAGAATTGCTCAGTTAGTTCGCCTGTGGCATTGTAGATGGCGCCACTTTTCTTTTTGTGTTTCTTGATATTTGTCGTGAAGCATTTTTATTTGTAGTGCCGCTACACAACTTTCACTGCCAGATACTGATGTTAGAAGGAGTAACATGGCTACTTTTTATCCCGGTAGTACATAATACGTAATGTCGGACATCCACGCCAGCGAAGACGCGGACACAGCTACTTATAATATTAGTATGCAAATATGGATGTCGTAGAAAAGAGATTAGCCAATCAGTAAAGGTGGTCAGCAGTGTCACTTGCTAATACTAGACTAACGAAGCAGTCAGCTCTAAACAATTCTCATCTTAGAAATTCAAATCACTTGTAAGATACTACTTGAGAATAGCAAACATAGAATTAACTGTAATGATCCAATAAAGAAGTCCGCTTTAGACTGTACGCAGACTGAGTCATGATTGAAGATTATCGATGAAAAACTGACTGTCTTTCAATCTCAGTAAACTGTGAAAGTGAAAAACAAGACATTTTAGAAAGACCAAAAAAACTGACTTCAAAAAAAAATACTTTAAAGTGAAAATTGATTTTTTTTTCGACTTAAATTAAAGTAATTTTTCCACTTTGTATTTTGTCGGAAGACGGTGGTTTTTAAGAGGTGTTATTAAGTTTGACGTGTCTGTGTGTCTGTGTGTGTGTGTGCGCGTGTGTGTGCGTGTGTGTGTGTGTGTGTGTGTGCGTGTGTGCGTGTGTGTGTGTGCGTGCGTGTGTGTGTGTGTGTGTGTGTGTGTGTGTGTGTGTGTGCGTGTGTGTCTGAGGCAATATAGCCGAACGGATGAACTGATTTTGATTTTGTTTTTGTTTTTTGTTTGAAAGGTGAAGTAGTCGGCTTTTTCTGGTTTATGAAGGGATTTGAGCATCTTCCACAAGTCTGATAAAATCGAAATTTGGTATTCTATTACTTCAATGATATTAGACGAACAAAATAACCTTGAACTGGCAAAACACCTGAAATTTCCAGGATACCAAAGTTACTCACCAACAAACAGCAGAAGTATCGTATTTGGGCTCATTGAAAATGTCTCAATGAATAGGTTATGGATACATGGTGATTAGGACGACGATTTAGGATCATTTAATTAGGAACAAACTTCACTGTGGGAAACATACGCAACGCTACGCAGATTTAAACGAGACATTAAGTTTAATAAGCAGGAAATAAAAAAAAATTCAAAATTTTAAAAATCGCGACACAAACAAAAACTCTAAGAAGTAAAAAAAAAAAATTACTAGCTTTTGCGAGCGGCTTCGCCCGCGCGGAACTTTCATCCCCTATTTAACTCCCTTAGCGGTTGAATTTCGAAAAATCTTTCCTTAGTCCTTGTCTACACTATAAAGGGAACCTCTGTGCAAAATTTGAGCTTTCTAGGTCAATGGGTTTAGGCTGGGCGTTGATGAGCCAGTCAGTCAGTGAGTCAGGACTTTTCTTTTTATTTAGTTAGATTGGCCTTTTAAGTTGTAGGTAATATTTTGATCAAGGCATTGTCAAGTCGGGGGGCGATCAATGAAAACGCGAAACAGAAGAGGCCTAGCATATTCATTAGTCGTCCCCCGTCTTGACAATGCCTTGATCAAAATATTACCTACAACCATTGACATATATATAAGGTCCGGGCGGACCGCATGTTACAATGACGCCTCGAACTTGGTCCCAAAATGGTCTTCCCTATAGCGAAGTGAACTAGAACGCGATCGCCTGTCCTCGGAGCGGTTGTAAATTTTTGCAAGCAAAAATACCAAGTTATGCCGTGAAGGGTTGCGTGAACTACGACAAAAAGCACATACAAAAAAAATGATAACATTTCATATTCCCGGTAAGTTAAAAATATGTCATTAAATCGACTTCTAACATTATTTAAAACAATTTTCTTTCTTATTTGTCTCAACCTTTGGCAAAGACGACGCGAAGCCGTGTAAAAGTGCGACATAACTTTGCAGCGGCGCTCGTTGTAGCCGATGAAATGAAAAGGTTTAATAATATTAGGACTATAAGATTAAATTTTGTACAAAATTTATTTTATTAATTGATGTTTAAAAATCACTTACACAACTAATAAATAAAAAAACGATGAAATACTAACTTAACTAATCCTTATCACAAATTAAAAAATTGCGTTAAAATATTCGTCCTCATCGCTGTCGACTGGTAATGTTCCCAAGAGACTGGCAGCATTACCACGTTGTATGGCAATGCTTAGCCGCTGGCCAAGGTAGAAACCAGCCCTTGGGTCACGGGAAGTGTCAACCAGCCTTTTTGAGATTTCCTTAAAGAGGCCGTGAGCACTCGGATTTGTACAAAATTGATTTTTATTGTTTATTAAAAGGAAATTAAAATGTCCAACGTCAGAAAACACTACGAATCCAAAATGGAAAATATGTCCAGAATAACAAAAAGACAAAAAATTGTTTTATTCGAAGGCCAATGAAAACTTAATAACACAAACAAACAGCACCAAATATAAATTTTGAAATTATAAGGTTTTTATTTTATTTCTTTTTACCTCGAAAAATACCACACCCCGCTCTTACAAGGTTACGTCTGTAGTTGTTGTGTTTTTGTAGGGCGACCGCGTCCGTCAAAATGTTCTGACGACCGTATCTTTACTATTTAAATCAATGCCTACAACATAAAAGGCCATTTTTTTTTTACTTTTTTTTTTTTAAGTCACAACAAACCTGCCTGATAGTCAAATCGGGAGAAATTATTGCAGCCAACAATCTCAAAATCAAACTGTTCCGTCTGTGATAGACAAAAGTGTTTTGTTTCAATTGTGCGCACTGCCTTAGATACCAGTGTCTTACAATAAGATATGGTCGATCGTATATCATAACGGAATGGAGCCGATGAAGCGCTGTTACGCTTAAGGGCCGGGGAACTGGGTTGATTTTATTTATAACTACGGTTTATAAACTAGGTTTTAGTTTTAAATGGACGGTAAACGCTTGTATAGTGGATTTTAACAAGTAAAGAGGATATTTAGGTAATTTCAATTTCATTTATTAAGTCAGTGTTTCGATGTAGGTAATGAACCCCAAAATGTTTCCACCGCTGGGTAATCTAGTCATAATTACAACAATCTATTTGTCAGCATATGGTACATAATATAGTTCTAAGTTTAGTCAATGGTCTCATCACATTCTGCCACATAATGTAGTAATGTAGTAAAAATGTAGTAGGTCAGTAGTATAAAAATATAAAGCCAAAGAATTTTTTTTTACCGCATATGAATCACCATTGGGAAGTATTTAAAAAGATGGTTGGCAATAATTAATAATATATTACATAGCAACAATATGAAAGTATTTAATTTAAGTTTACAGTACTGTAAAGGTTGTTCGCCTATCGAAGGTAACCTCACACACATACTGGCAGCCAACGATTGAGCTTTGTCTATGTTCGACCAGTCAGGACGTTCTAGAATAAGAACGTCATTAATTTTACGTAGGTTTTGTCCCGGGAGCTTTGATTCTATTGACAAACGCTGACTTGTAAGATTCTAACTCTCGAAATAAACGTGAAGTTTATATTTAAATGCACGTTTATTATATTTAATTTTTGACCCCGGTTGCCCAGGGCTCTTCGGTGTCCTAATAGTACAACTCTGTTATCGCTTAGCGGGATTTGTTTCTTGGCATTCAGTCCGGACAAGGAGCCTTGTGGAGTTCTTTCATTATTTAGAAAAATCTGAGATAAGAAGACAACACCCAAATGGTTATACGCGGCTGTTGAGCGTGAGGTTCTCAATTCAAGTACTAGGTCAGGTACCTTTGTGGTAAAGTATTTAGATTGAACAGTGGTGTCCCCGTGGTAACGGTTCCCACTAAGCGATGACATGCGCTTTATTTTGCGTAAATTATTTCATCATCACTGGTCTCAAAACGATGAAGGAAAACATCGTGAGGAAACCGGCATGTCCTCTAGGAATAGTTCTGACCAAAAATTCGTACAAATGTGACATCTAGCAACCCATATTACATTTAAATATTCTAAAGTTATCAGTTTTAAAGAAATCTGGTTATTGTTACTGATACTGTTAGCCCGTATCAGGCCACTTGTCCCAGTGACTTCCAACTCTTTCGATCCAAGGCTAAAAGTGGACCACTGGTCATGTGTTTTCTCCAATCTGAAACCATTCTGGTTCTGGGGTTTAATGTAAACTTTAGTCGCCATTCAAAATACACTACTAGAAGTAGTGGAGCTACACAGCAAAGGGTGCGTATATTAAGACAAACATATATTAAGAATACTGAAGGCTATTTCAATGTACATTCTATTCTTAGAGAGTGTTGAAGCGAAAGTATTCAAACCCAAGTTAAACATTGATGTTAAGACTCTTAACACGAACTAAGCTTGGTGCAAACATACCTATGAAATGCTAATCATAGCCAGTAGGCAGTAGTAACCTACTTCCCACAAGCATTTAGCTGATTAGCTTTTTAATTCAATAACCCGTTTGTTTTATGGAATTAATTCATTAAGTTACTTGTTCTAAGAGTGCCTCTTGGCGTCCAATTCTAAATCCACAAAACAGAGCCCCAGGTCCACCTAATCTGTAAATATTATTTCCTGATCGTGGTTTTAAACTATAAGATCCTACTTTGACAAACAAATAATGCTCTCAACATAATAATTAACAGTGCTTCAAAGATTTTTTGACACTTGGATGACGTTGTCACCAAGACACTATTGATAAGCGTTTGTGAAATTGTTTTGTAAAATTTATCGTAAAATCCGGCAAGTACAAGTCGGACTCGCACACGTAGGGATTCGTACCGCAAGGCAAAGCGGATTTTTTCGGCGTTTTAATGTTTATTTGATGTTATAGCGGAAATATATTTTGAGAAGAGAGTATTTTCCGAAGTGCGAACATTCTGCGTCAAACCCGAGACATACACATCCTGTGAAAATGTCAACAGTTTAACTGTTACGGTGATGAGATACAGCCCGCTGTCAGACAGACAAACAGACGGACAGAGAAATCTTAGTGATAGGGTTTCCGTGGCTCCATTTTGGTACGGAACCCTAAAAACAAGATGACGGCCTTAGTTCAGATTTAGGCCACGCGCCAATAGCCACTAATATAGTGTTTTCAGCGATGACTGTTTATATTGACAGCGAATACCAACAAAGTTGAACCAGCTACTGCTCAATCTGCACTAAAACAGGCGTGACTAAGGAATAAATGAGATTGTTAAAAACATTGAGTGGGTTTACTGCTTGATTCTGAATGTCATATGCCCGATGGCTAATTCCCCGAAGTCATCAGATCGAACGTCCGAATTGCCGAAATTCCATAGCATCGATGTACCACAATATTTCGAATAGAGTAGATCGAGCGTCCGTTTCACCGAAAAGCCATTGCAACGGTAGTTAACTGCTGGTTTGTTATTTATCCCATTTTACATTCCTTTTTTTACTATTCTTGAATATTTTATGTAGTAATAGCTTTTGATTTACTGGCATGTCGAGCCAATAGACATTCGATTGATAGGACTACCGTTGCAATGGCTTTTTGGTGAAACGGACGCTCGATTTAATGGGTCTTCGAAATTGTGGTACATCGATGCTATGAAATTTCGGCAATTCGGACGTTCGATCTGATGATTTCGGGGAATTAGCCATCAGGCATATGACATTCGGAATCAAGCAGTAAACCCGTCTCTGTTAATAACTTGCAATTTCATTACGATTTTCATATATTCTAATTGCAGATATAACCAAATCCATGTTTTTATTAAAGTTTAAAATTTATTCATCGGTAAACGTAAGGTAGGATACCCTCAGGCTAGGAGCGATGATCTTCGCAGGGTGGCCGGTAGCAGCTGGATGAGAGTTGCCGAGAATCGAGTTGAATGACGTGCAATTCGAGAGGCATATGTGCAGCAGTGAACTGCTGTAAGCCGATTATGATGATGAGTTATTCATTTTAGTAGCAACTTGAATCAACGTAAAGTTTTAATTTATATTTCTTCTTCGTCTTGTCAATTATTCCAATTAAGCTCAAACAAGCTTCGACAAGAATTCAGCCACTTCAACAGGGTTATCGGTGGCCTCGCAAAGGTCTTTCATAGAGCAGGAGTTATTGCATAGAGAGCACGACAAGAGGTGGGGCATCTTTAATTTAATATTCTAAGACCAAAAAGTTTTAAAAAGTTCATAATTATTATTTTAAAACTAACTCAATCAAGGCATAAAATTGAAGAAATTTTCATACTTTAAGAACGTTTAATGTAAATAATCCTTCATAGTATTTAACAAAGACCAGTTAGATAATACAGATCACTGTTTTTTGACACATAAGAAACGCACGAAATTAACTTTATCTTTACCACACAGTTTATTATCAAAACCGTTAACTGAATAACTTCTAAGGGATTGTAAACTATTACAATCTGATCCCGTGCCGGTTAAACTAAACCAATTAAAGTTACCCAAACATTACATATCGGGTACCAGGCATGCAGAGACTAAAGGAACGTTAATCACGTTTTGGAAGTTGTATCGCCTTGTGTTCTTGTGTGGTGGAAGATTTTAGGGTAGTTTCGTTGTTTTCTGTTGTCCTGGTAGGGAAATTAAGTTGAATAATGTTTCTGCTTGCTTATCAATCCAGATAAAAAGTACCCTAAATACAGCGACTTGAAAGTCTTAGGAAAAAAAATAGGCACAATGGGGGGGGGGGGGGGGTAGTCAGAAGCCCAAAAGTCTGACAACCAGTCTTACCAAGGGGTACCGTGTTACCCAGTTACTGGGTTGTGGAGGTCAGACAGGCAGTCGTACCATGTAAAATACGACATCTCATCATCTGCCTAGCCTTTTTCCCAATAGGCTGTGATGATGTGATGTTTATAGGCACAAAAGTAGGTGCAAATCGCAAGTTTAACAATTCCACAAAAACACTGAACTATAAGCACTTGATAATGTACTCTTTGTTTGAAAATAAAGCCCAGTAAGTATACATTTGAAATAATTTAAAATAATAAATGTTTTTTTTATTAGAAATACCGGAGACGTGTAATGCCAACTCAATAAGAAAGAAAAATAAAAACATTTGCAAAGATTTTTGAAAGCATTTATTTACGTCGTGTATGCAATAAATATTTTGGGTTTTATAGACTCGTTAACTACGTACGTCTCACTTTATTACGTGATACAATTTTGTTATCATTAAACACTTTTCCCGGGAGATTTTATCTCCATTTCTAAACAATGTAATTACGGAATTAACTGGTCGTATAAGAATACAATACTAACATGAACTTTTTGTCCGTCTGTGTTTTGGTTGTACTCCACTCGGTTAAAAATTTATCATAATTCTGTTTATAAATAGGTGTAATATACATAACTATAACACCTACTAAATCATATCAATGGACAAAATTTTAAAACTTTTTGTTTCACAATCTTGGCTACTTTGTCGCTTTCTATGGAGAAGAGCCGGCAAGAAACTTCACGGATAATCTTTAAAATAATTGGATTTTACAATGTTTTAAAATTACAGTGATAATAAGCATAAGAGGACAGTGCAGGCCTGTCAATAAGTACCAGGTACAGGAATGAAAAAACAGAATAAAAAATCCTCTACAAATCTACAGTCTGTAAGGCCGACAACGTTCTCTCATTCACAATATGTCAAAGAATGTACATAGATAAAATGAACCTTAAATAGGTTCATTTTATTTATCTAGATTCTTTCTAGACCTTCTTTCTTTCTAGACCAAGTGACATGATATCCATGACAATCACTAATAAATAGTCGATATTAGAATTAACGTAGATTGTCAAATAATGACGAGAATAATGTCAGACATTGTAAAAAATAAAAATAACAAAAATGTACATTGTAATTTGGGAGCAGTTCATAGACTTTCACATAGTTATGCTGTTAATGAGGTACCAGGGAAGCCACATGTGCAGAAGGAATTAATGCCAAACTTCCCTGTCTTCAACGTAGTATTTTATCTAATATTATGCTTTTTGATAAGAACACGTTTGATATGAGTTTTAAGCTTCCCATCGCTAAGTTCTGTAACCGACTTTGGCAACTTGTCATAGAAGCGGATATCTACTGTTTATGAGGAATTACTTGCTAGTTTTAGTTAGTATAAATTTTGAAATAACAATTTCATCCTATCCTAGTAGGTGTATTTAGATTATGGAAACCGCATGTCTTTTTTGAAAAGACCTAAGTTTTTGCTACTAGTAACATACAAGATATTTTCTAGGATATAAAGAGAAGGCAGAGTTAGTATAACAATTTCGTTAGATTTGTTTCTAAGAGACTCGCGAGGCCCCATTTTATAGATTGTGCGAATTGCCCTCTTTGCTCTTGCTTCAGATGCCGATCCCCACTATCTAACCTCTACAACCCAGTTACTGGCAACACGATATCCCTTGGTAAGACTGGTTGTCAGACTTTCGGGCTTCTGACGACCCGTAACAACTGTCAAGATCCACGAATGACAGCCGGGACCAACAGATCGACGTACTTTCCGAGGCACGGCGGGGTCTTGGTATGTAAAGTTGGTCACCCATCCACGGACCAACCGCGGCAACCGTAGCTTAACCTGATCGATCGACCCGTGTGGTTATTATTACTTAGCCACAAGCCCTTCTTCTTCCATATGTCTTTTAATCAACCTGTAAGTAGTCACCCCTTTCTAGCCATATCATCTTTCACACAGTCCATCCATCGCTTCGTATGTCTTCGTCTACTCTTATAGACATACACATTTATACGGGAAAATCAATTGTTACTTTTTGGACAATAAGGTATTGTAATAACTTAGGTAAGAGGCCCACTTGTGAATCATTAGGCCATTTAATTTTCTTCTGAGTTACATTTAGGTCTAGTTAAGTAAGTTTTATTAATGTTTTCCATCAGGATTTTTTGATGGAAATAGGCTCGCTCTCATGAACCTATCATGGGAAATACGTCCTAATTGGCAAAATGTCTAAATTTATGCTACACATATGCCTTACTCTTCAGGAAGTCCAAGCGTAGTAATTATGTTGTAAGGTCTTAATGTGTAACCGAAACCAAAGTGCTTTCCGAGTATAGAAAATGCACAAATAAGTTAAAAGGGGAAATCCTAAGGAAAATTGCGTATGTTAGTAATCAAACAGCTTTAGTGAAATCAAATAATTAGAGCTATAAATGTAGCAATAAACTAGCGGTCTGTCCCGGCGTTTCTTAAGCGATATTGCAGTTCAATTTAAGATTACCCATTAAGGTTTTGGGATGATAATGGAGACGAAACAGATGGTAAGAGCAGTTGTCTTGCCTCAAGGTAACGATCTCCATTTACGTGTCGTAGGTCATAAGTTTGAACCCAGTTTGATATTTATAACTTTACCACCACTCTCTAAAAAAGGCCCAAAAATACAACTCGAAGATAAGTGACATCCACTCACACGCACTGGGCGCGCTTGGTGGATATAGGCCCACTCCCTCTAACAAAGAGTGGGCCAGTGTCCAAGCAGAAGGAATATTGTAGGATTTTTAGACTACGCTGCTGTATTCTGATGTTGATAAAAATTATTAACCTCAACAAAATAATACAATGGTGTCAGGAGGGCTGATGCCTGCCAGGGGTGCGGGTTGTTCGAAAGAGATACTACCGCCCCTGGCACACAGGCAACTGAAAGAACACGGGTGGATTTTAGTCAGTAAAAGTCTGACGCGCTCTCCTGCTCCACCCAGAGCTGGGTAAGTTATTTGACGATTTCCCAAACTAAAAAAAAAAATGGCGGTAAAAACATCGACGCGTAAACTGCAACCATAATTTCTTGATTCTAAACCCTCAAGACTAGACATATTTTGTCATTTACGAAAAAAAAAAAAACAGCTATTTCATAGAAAAGTGCAATATCTACGCAGTCAAAACGTATGGGATAGGATTTTTTTTATAACGTGTTTTTTTTTTATGCATTCAAATTATGGTTATAATGGATTCACTCCATGATTCTGAATCCTTCGGGTTCACAGTGACTTGTTGTTGAAAATTACAGAAACTTCCTTCTATAGTTTCAAAACTTTATTCCAACTTTATTATTATTCTTTTAACTCCAGAAACATTATTTTAGACTATTCAAGATAGAAAGATAATCAAAATTTAAAATTCATCATGACTGGCAATTGCAGTATCAGAAATTATGAATGGGCTTATTTTATATCTATTAATACTATTTATTTGTATAGCTTTCACTAAGCTGAGTTTCAAATGTAAACTTTGAAAAGTATCTGTTCGATTTTCTTAACTTAAAACTGGATATATGGGCGGTTCTTGAAAAACACAATGGAAAAAAAGAAGTTTTTTAGCTATCTCTAACTTTAACTGACCTACATTATAACAGCCAGTTGCAGAAACATACTTTAACTTTTAAAGCCGTCAGCAACATTAGACTCGATTTTAATGGTTCTTTATGTTTAAATAGTGAAGTGTCAAACGAGTCAATCGGTCACAGTTTTTGTTGCTTAAAGCAAGCACCATTAGCGCCTTAAAATTTGTTTTGTGCAACATCATTAAATTGATGAAATCATTAAAATGGTTGTCTTTGTGCAACTAAAAATTGAAACTCAAATTGAATAAAGAAAAATATTCCTCAATTTTTTGTTATTGGTGCTACCCATAGTTTGTCTCTATATCAACCGAAAGTTGACTGGTGGAAAATGCCTGTGGCTTTAATCCCAGCTCCGCATTTCCTTCATGTTAAAAGTATGTCTTAAATAAATAAATAGAAAACTCAAATAGGTTCACGTGGTTTTTTCTTATTTTCGTTGTGAATGACGGTTTTATTAGCAGACTCGAGATTTAAATTCGCTCTATCTTAAGATGTACCATTAAGTACATATTTTTATTTATGAACGTTTTATATACGCGGGTTAGTTATTTTTTGCGTAACCAATGCTATTATAAGCTACAGTGAGGAATTCAGTACCTAATCATCAAAAGATTGACGATTTTCAGATGTTGTGAAAACACCGTAGATGCTTAAGAGGCCGTATACGAATTTTTTCCAATTTCGCTGATTTACAGACAGTTTGGGGTAGCACATCAAGCTACCCTAAACTGTCGAATTTTCCCAACTGAACATGAACTTTAAACTTATGATATAAGTTGAAAATCGATCACAGAAATTTCACAGATTGGGGTAAGTTGATGTGCTGGCATGTACGTGAGTTTATAGGCGCGATTTTACAGTTAAAATACTGTATTTCTAAAAGTTTTAATGCACCATATGAGAGATCGTTTATGACCAAAAGAATGAGCCACTTCATTTTTATTTTTGACGAGAATTATAATATAAATTATAAAACGTATTTTCATATAATTTTTTTTCTCTCAATTGTATAGTAAGAGGAAAATTATTATGATACCTTTCTATCACTGTTATTTACATAGAAAGTAGTGGTATACGAATTTGTTAGGAATAGAAATCACAAATAAAAACAAAAAAATTAACTTTTTCCAAAATAAAAAACTGACTTCGAAAAAAAACCCTACAAAGTGAAAAATTTATAAAATTTAGGAAGTCGGCGTGTAGTGTTTTTTACAACTTTTTGTACAAATTCAGACCAGCGCGCCAGCGCATTGTTGTAAAAAGATTTGCTTACAAAGGTTCATATTTCCAAAATCTTGTTTACTGCTTTTACAATGCTTTTACAAATTATTATTTTTATTTTTACAATGCTGACAAATTCTCGTCATTATTTGCCATTATACATCAATTTTAATATCAACAATTTTTTAGTGATTGTTATGTTAATCATGTCACTAAGTTTAATTAGGTTCATTTTGTTTATGTAGATTATTTTACTTACTGTGAATGGGAGAACGTTGTAAGCCTTACAGACAGATTTGTAGACGATTTTCTATTCTGTATTCGTCTAAGTACCTGGTACTTATTGACAGGCGTGCACTGTCCTCCCATACATTTTATCTCTGAAAACATTGTTAAAGCCAATCATTTTTAAATGAGTAACCGTGTAGTTTCTTGCCGGCTCTGCTCCATAGGAAACAACATTTTGGAACCGTTCACCTAGCTTCTGACGTTTCATAAGTGCCCATGCAGGTTTATATGAAATAAAAATATTTTGATTTTGATTTTGAATGTCTTTTCTTACAGTACTTATTCATGCTCTTGCAAAGGCAGCATACATTATCATCATTATCTAATAATATAAAATTTTCTTAGGACATTCACTGCATCTTACACTGCAGAACACCCATCGCTTTGCATCACGCATGAGCGAGGTCAAGCAGCTTTCAGCAGTATGAAAAATGTATCTTAGGAGAGGACTTAGAATTTACCACGAAAATATATTAAACAGAAGGTGTAATCCTTAATTAATATTTATAAATGCGAAAGTAACTCTGTCTGTCTGTCTGTTCCGCTTTTACGCCAAAACCACTGCACCGATCGTCATAAAATTTGGCAGCGATATAGCATGGGATATGGAGAAGGACATAGGCTACTTTTTTACGCGATAACCGACATCAACTCGGGCGAAGCCCCGAGCAAAAGCTAGGCTAGTGATACATAACGACCCAAGAAATATTAAAATGACAATGCGCTCGAGCGTATGGGAATCGATCCTACGAACAAGCAACCTAAATTTATCGTTTATTTTGGGTTGTAGGAACAGGATATGAACAGACTGAGCATACTAGAAGTAACGTGTCCCGATTATCAGATCAAAGTCGTGGCATTACTAACAGAATTAACCCACGAAGATATTTATCTTCAAATCAGCAAGTCTAAATCTAACTGTTTAGCAGCTTTGAAAGAAATCGCCATGGAAGTGTACCAATACTATGGGATTCAGGTTAAAACTATGTATGCGTATGCAATTGGATGTATGTATAACACCACGAGGTATTCCCCGAAGCGAAAGATGGAGATGCGTTGTTTTACATCGACATTTATTCGACAGTATTGGTAGTCAACTTTCATTCGTTGTAGCTCGTCTAAGGAGACGAGCACTGAACAGTGAAGTTTTGTTGGCTTCCAAGAAGGAGCAATGTTTTTTCTTATAAAATCTTATAATCTCATTCCCTCAATCAATCTCATTTTTTCTTATTTTTCTCATATTCTCACTGTTGGGACACATGCCTCCTCTCATGAGCGTGAGGGCCGTAATCCACCACGCGAGCCCAGTGCGGGTTGGTATATGTCACGTGTCTTCGAAATTTTGGTTCTAGGACATGCCGGTTTCCTCACGATGTTTTACTTCACCGTTTTGAGAGCAGAGGTGAAGAAATTACTTATACAAAATAAAGTAGTGAAGTGACCATCGATACCTCGTCCACCGTATAACTATGCCTATTCAAAATAGGCCTGCTTGCGCGCGAGTAACTTATGGTCGCATACTTAGATGTGATAATCTGAAAATCATATTTTACCCTGCCAATTAAAATAAAAAGGAAAAAATAAATAAATACGGGATCTACCTTAGCGCATCTTCAACATCACCTGAAGTAAATTAGGATATGTTACTGTTTTTTAAGCAAAGGTGTGAATAATAGAATAGAATATAATTTATTTTGCAAATATGGGTAATGCACAATAGTTGTTAAGGTACGTCAAAGGTCAGCCATATTGGTTATAGTTAAAGTGGAAGTCAAAGCATTTATTTCAATTAGGCACTTAAAAGGCACTTTTGAACGTCAACATTTAGATTAAAATAACAAAATGTAGTTTCCTATGGAGAAGAATGGGCAAGAAACTCCACCGTTACTGTTTTAAAATGTTTTAAATACAATATTTAATATACATATAGTTAGTTAGGTACAGTTGATATCGATCCAGCACGTCCTTTGCAGTCCTCTTCCAGCGATGCTTTAAACCGAGGTTCGTACCCCACAGGGCACATAGCGTGTAATGTCTTAGATCTAAGTTTTTAAGTCCTGGCTGGAGACTTTAGTGTATTGAAGCAGCCACAGGAAAGTCTAATTAAGCAACTAACGAACTCCTAGGTCGTCCTGCGAGACGGAAATAAGAATAAGAATAATTTATTGTTTTGAAAGTTACATTCAAATGCGTTGTTTCCTCGAACTCACACTAGGATTCCCTGTGTCGTGAGATCCAGGTTCCTTCGTTCCGTTTACATTTATTGCTATGATTCTATACATGTAACAGTACGTTACAATAAATTTCTTATTTTTTTCTAATCTACTAGAAAAGAATATACAATAATAAACTTACAATAAAATAAAACAAAATAATTAAAAAAGAGAATAACTTATTGTGTTGTTAATGTGTGTTGCTTGTGATTTTATAGTTTGTGTGTGTGACTGTGATGGTGTGTGATTGTGTGGGTGTATGAGATAAGGTAGTTGTATTGGTGTTGTCTGAATGTTACACCTGAGGATGTATATAATTATGTTTAAGTTTATGTTATTAACTAACTAATAAGTATATAAATAGAGATGTATAGCTGTACCTATAAAAGCGCTCCATTTCTAATTTTTGTTTTGTTTTTAAAAATAAAAAACGAAATAAAATATTGGTACAGTTTATACATACTATGCCACCCTAACATGCGGTTTAAAGGTTAAGCGTACTTCAGGTTTACGAGTCTTTGGTGCGTAAGAAAAACAAACAAAAACTATTACAACAGGGAAATTTTAGAATAGAATTCCGCAGCTAATAATGGACCATAACCCAAGTTTATGAACGAGTGTCGTCAAAAATCAGCCATAACCTAAATTACTTAATCTACTCTCATTATATTTGTTTCCATGATAACAGATGATATAACTAAAAAATCTTCTATTTACTTGCCAGTTGCACTCATGGACTAGTATTGAAGAGATCTGATTTTTTTAAGTGTGATAGTTTATTTTAAGTTCTTAAAATGGGTCTGCTATACCAGTTTCTTGGCACGGCAATAAGTGAGTAAAATTATTTTTTATTTAAAGCAAATCCAATAAAATAAAACGAATGTTTGCTTAAAAAAAAAAAAGAATCGACGACAAAAACAATGCAAAGTAAAAATGACTTTAATATCGGTTTTTTTTTCCTGGTTTTAGTTATTACCACAAATTAAAAACCTTCCCTGAAAAATATGCATTGAAATAAAGAAAACTATAAAAAAAAATATAAATAAAGAAAATAAATAAATTTTAAGTCATCCCCTAACTATCCACTCTTACTGGTAGAATATTTTTATGAAATTTATATCACCACCCTTGTATACCCCTGGGTACGCCACGATTGCGGCGGTAAGTCCCCTCTTTGAGGAGTGGCTTGAGAGGCGGCATGGCGTCCTCACCTTCCGCCAGACGCAGGTCCTCACCGGACACGGTTATTTCGGGAGGTTCCTGTTTCAAATAAGGCGGGAGGAAACGCCCGGGTGTTTCCGTTGCGAAGATTGCTCTGAGGACACGGTGGAGGATACGGTGGAGGTCTGCCCGGCTTGGGCGGAGCACCGCCGTGTCCTCGTGGAGGCGATCGGCGGCGGCGATCTCTCGCGTCCTGCCGTGGCCCAGGCTATGGTACGGAGCGAGAGTGCATGGGTAGCCGTCGCTTCCTTCTGCGACGCAGTGATGCTCACGAAGAGGGAGGCGGCGCAAGTGAGGGAGAGGTAGTATATGCGCCCTCACGGCCCTAGCCTTCGCAGGAGACGTCCTGGGCGTCGGGAATCCCAGGCTGATTCCCGGCCACCGTAGGCGCAGGCTTACGGATGGCGAGTAATGGGTAGCTCGTTGTCCGGTTAGGACCAAGTTCGGGTCGACGACCCGTTGTGTTCCACGTGTGCCTCAAAGAGATGTCAGCACCAACGGAGAAACCTGCTAGGGACAATGCCTGCGGGTTGTTCGAAAGAAATACCGAGGCCCCTGGCACACAGGCAGCTGAGGGAACACGGGTGGGTTTTAGTCAGTAAAAGTCTGACACGCCCTCCTGCTCCACCCAGAGCGGGAGAAGTTATTTGATGACTTCCCACCCACAAAAAAAAACCCCTGTATACCCCCGGCATACTCTATCAATAATAAAAAAGATTTTTCATAATCGATCCCGATTAACGGATAGACGCGTAAAAAATATTTACAAAAAAGAAACAGTCGAATTGCGAAACTCCTCCTTTTTGAAGTCAGCTAAAAATGTGTTCCTTATAGAGTATTAGCATTAATCCTACTTCCTACTATTCCTGTTTCTACTTTTCCTACTAATATCATAAATGTGAAAGTTTGGATGTTTGTTATCAATCACGCAGAAACAGCTGAACGGATTTGGATGAAATTTGGCACACATATAGTCTATAACCTGGATTACCATATAAAATACTCTTTTTATCCCGGTAGTACGTTGCCGTGGGATAATTTCAGAACTCCACGCGAGCGAAGCCGCTGGCAAAAGCTAGTTAAAATATATGTTTTTGTCAATCCTATTTTGCCGCAATGCCATAAAACGAAATGGAAACTCCTAATGTACAAGTTATAAATACCAAAGAGTTGTTAAAAAGAGATAAGAAAAACCTAAATATTAAGTGTTTGTGAGTTTCATAAAACAAGAATTTGAAGCATGACATCTTTAGTCTAAAATAAGTACAAAGTGTTTGTCAGTTTTTATAATCGTATACATACATCAATTTAGAAGTATTATGACAAACAGAGACATCACGAGATTCACTAATTTCATTAAATTAAATTAAATAATCATTTATTTCAGGAAATTATTCCCATATTAAGCGGTACAAATTACACGGAAATATAAATAAAAATTACATTCTAAGTACATTATAATAATATTACACATAGAAACATTGCATTACAAATAAATAATAAATTAAAGTTAATAAAAAATAAAAATAAAGTTACAGCACATTAAGGTTGCAGGTCAAAATTAAAGTGTGCCAGTGCTACTATAAATCTTCTTCAATTTCTCATATCTCTCCGAAAAAGTATTGGTGAGCGAAAAGATTGTACCCTGTACTTACTGGTTATTGGCAACCTGCATTATCCACCTGCTGAGTGGGAACATTGGCCTTCCCCTTAATTTGACACACATAGGAAGTACGTTCGTTCTTCTTCATCTTCTTCGTCGTTCCCTCAATGCTGAGGATCGCAACCAAATACGACCCAAGTTATTATGCGGCCTTATGGAGTATGGACCGCTCGGAAGATGCTGCCTTCAATTCCTGTTTGATTGTGTCAGACCATTTTGCCGGTGCACTGCCTTGACCGCGTTTTCGTTCTCACCCAAACCAGTATCCATGGCCTTACCAGACCATGCGTAGGTGAAGGTATTATGTCCAAAAAAGCCTAGAGTACGCTCCTGGCATATTGTAGATAGCCGCTTGGTGATGCTGAGTTCCTCTAGTATGCTTTGAGTGGTGTATGGTATACGAAGTAGCCTCCGTCAACACCACATCTCGAAAACATCGACCGTACTGCTTTCACGGCTTTAATGCACCACGTTTCCGCGCTATATAAATCATCATCATCATTATCAGCCTACAATGTTCCCACTGCTGGGACACAGGCCTCCTCTCGGTGAGAGGGATTGGGCCGTAATCCACCACGCGAGCCCTGTGCGGGTTGGTAGATGTCAGATGTCTTCGATTTTTTTTTTGGTTCTGGGACATGCCGGTTTCCTCACGATGTTTTCCTTCACCGTTTTGAGAGCAGTGGTGATGTAATAATTTACACAAAGTAAAGCGCCTGTTTGGGTTCCAACTCACGACCTACAACTTGTAAGTCGTGGTCGTTTGGTCACCACTGCTGGCGCTATATACACAGATCGAAAAAACTGAAGTCCGTAGTCTAGTTTTCTTTCATCTGTCATTTCTTCAGTCGTATTTTGGTATTGTGACGTATGCCGCAATTCAATGCTCATTCTTACTTTCCCAAAAATAACCCAGAAATTGCTTAAGTTTCTCAAATGACCACTAATTCCTTGCAACTGCATAAGTTAACTTAACTGTTAAGTTTGCATTCACAGTAAAGAGTCCATAGTCCATTACAATATTTATTTTATATACTACAGACATTAAAACTACATGTGCTAAGATTACTACTGCAGATAAATAAAATTGATTGTAATCACGTACGTAATAGTGAATTGTAAACTTTACAATCGTGTTTATTTCTCTTTCCTGGTTATCATTAAAACGTTTTGTCTCTTTTAGAAGTACCTCTAGATTAATAATTGTGGGATTACATAAGCGAGATTAGATCACCAAAAGGCCTAGAAAAGTTACAATCGCTTTAAAAAGCGTTTCGTATTTCTACAATGAGTCAATTAGATTGACAACGTAGCTTATATCAGTCCCATACACATAAAAGGATTTTTCTTATCATACAATAGATGTAAAATAAACTCAAATTTGTTGCTTCTGAAATTGAAGAAATGTATTTAAATGTAAGTTTTACTAAATAAACGAATTATTATTACATACTAGGCATTTATATTAAACGTACCTAAAATTGAAGAAACGACATTTAAAGTTATAAATTACATCTATATCGATTCTTACAATGAAAATTGTGAACAAAATAATTAAGAAATATAAAATCAATGATTTTATAAGTACACTTATAATATCATTGTATAAAATCAAGTAATTCGTTTGACGATGTCACCTTGACGTCCTTTCCATCCACCTCTGAGGTAGCATCTTTAAAGTTTTACCAAAAAGTATTAACAAGAACGCGGAACGTGAATAAAGAAAATACAATATATTTTCTTTACACGTATAAATGATACATGATACATTCTATTTCGATTACGATAATGATCACAATCGAAAATAGAATGTCCCTTTGTATGTGCTTTTTGGTACCTACTGATCTTAATCCAATACATTTTTTGAGTTTTCCATCACTTTTATCGCTAATAGAATAGAACACTCTGATTAGACACTCAGGTTTCATACAACTCCACATATACTGACAATTCCCTTAAATTATCGCCAACTTAACTTTACCTTTGATGTTAGTTCTTCACTCCCAAATAACACTAGTAACTTTATGATGATGAAGCAATAAGCTATGTACGGAAAGCTATTGTAGATAATGTAGTGCAGCTGAGTCTGCGTCTCGTATCTCGACGATCGGTCAAGTGGTTCGCCGGTGCAATATGGTCCACGGTTATACTAGGCTCTTTACTGATGTTTCGTGCTAAGATCACTGATTCGTTGATCAGCATGTGGCGTTTTATAATCATCATCTGCGTAGCTTTTTGCCATTTTTGCAGGGTGGCATGGACATCGACGCGCAGCCTATTAACATGGATTCAGTACAAGATTCTTAACCAAAATTTCAACGCATGGTCGCACTGAAATTTTGCGTAGCTTATTTGAAAAAAAAAAACCTGTTTCATAGATTTTGGCCGTGTAAGTATCGCACTTTTCAATGAAACAGCTGATTTTTAAGAAAAATTTCTAAACTAGAGGGCCAGAAGCATGTACGGAGTTCATGGTTACAATTTGCGCACCGATGTCTCTGCCACCCTAAATTGGGGTCGGCATCCAATTTTCTATTTCCATCTAAAATGTTCCGTGTGGTGCCGGACGTAAAGAAAAGCACCATCCCATTTCTTCCCGTAGGTGTCGTACAAGACGACTAAGGGACTTACTAGAGAATGGGCAGCAGCGTTCTCTTTACCACCTTATCGCGATCGCCAACCCGCCTGCCAAGCGTTGCGATTATGGCAAAGCCCCACATTTTTTTTGGGGGGGAGGCGTACATCCACTTGTGGACGTCTATCGGCTGAAATGATGATGATGTAAAATAAGGCATTGATTCATTTGACTGAACTAACTGCCTGTTATGTGGCCGTTAATAACCTCTACTTTTGTCCACAGTAAGCACCATGGGTATGAACATGGGTGTGATCTTTGCGTGGCCAGCTTTCACTATTTCCATGTTCCAAACGACAAACACAACACTGAACAGGCCAATGACAGACACAGAGATTTCTCTGTTCGGCAGTTTGTCTTCAATAGGAGCTCTTCTATCCACACCGACCGCTGGTTATATGTTGGAGAAGTTGGGGAGAAAATACTCCTCTGTTCTGAATGCCTTGTCCTTAGTTGTAAGTACTTTTTCTTTAATTATATAAGTAGATACAGGCAAACGCCTAGTTTGAGGGTCACCCTACATACTGGACTTGTAGACTCATAAACACAATTTGATTAATTAATAACTTCGCAATTTTTGTTCAGTTACGTCTTGATGCTGACTTGCTGGTCCTTCTCTTTAGGACCAGTTTTTTATACGAGAAAGCAAATAATTCGTATTTTTATGAATTTTCTAACTTTATTCGTCTTATTACAAAACGTGACGTGACCTAACTTTAGTTCTAGCCTAGAATTGGCTCAGAGGCCAATTTTTGCAGTTCTAGTATCATATAGATATGAGTAAAAATTACAGAGTACCAGACTAAGTTGTCAGTTTAGTGAAAAGAACTTAATTTATCTACATATTGGATTCATAATTCAAATACTGGCTTAGTGGTTTAAACCTGATCTAGATGAATGATCTTGTTTTGTAATAAGGGGGCTTTGTTCAGGCCTATACATATTTGCTTTTGCTTTGCAGCTTTAATACTTTCAAATTAAATCTTATCTGACTATGACATTCTACTATGATACAGACGTCAGCACGTCAAGCTACCCCAATCTGTCAGATTTCTTTGATAGCTTTTCATCTTCATTCCTTAAGCATAAAGTTCAAGTTCAATTGGGAAAATTTGACAGTTTGGGGTAGCTTGATATGCTGGTATCTGTACTATGGCAGCTTTCCCATTGTTTAAAGAAGTGGTCGTTTATAGGCTGACGCAGTAATCTGAATTTTATTTACAGCTCGTCTGGGCACTATTGGTATGCACCAGGAATGTAGAAACGGTCCTAGCAGCCGTATTCCTATCTGGAGTCGCTAGCTCAGTGGTTGTGGTAGCCACGGTGTACATCAGTGAAATCTGCCAAGATTCCATTCGAGGTTCCATGACTGCTACAAATATGGTGTCATATGGAATAGGGATGCTGTTTTCTTATTTGCTGGGAGGGTTTTTGCCTTACCATATGATGTTGTATATTGGACTGTCCGCGTCAATCTTAGGAACATGCACACTGTTTATTTTGAAGGAATCCCCCATGCATTTGTTAAATAATGGAAAGGAAAAGGTGATTAAGCTTTTTTTATTTGTGCAATTGCTTGTGTCGTTTTGTGTTCAAGAGCATCTAAGTAGGTCGCTTTAAAAGTAAGGGATTTTGTTGAGATGTTGAAAAGTATCATTCAGTTTTGCGATAGTAACAAAATTATTGTGGTAGATTGTGTTTTTCGGTTGGGTGTGTAACGCATTGTTCGAATTGAATGCTAATATCTATGATTATTTTGGCCAGTATAAGTGCTACTGAGTAATACTTTTAAATTATTACATCAAGAGCATAAAAAATGCGTGAATATTCAGATATCTGCATCAATTGCAACAACGCCAAAATGATTTCCTTCCTAGTATATATTACTGTGGCTAGAAGATAAATGGAACCTAAAAAAATAAAGTACTAACCTTATTTACTTTTTAGGAAGCAGCACAATCTTTAGCCTTCTATAGAATGTGGAAGTTGAATTCTAAAGAGCTTTTGGATGAAATGAACAGTATGAAACGCGCTCTGAACCCAGATCTTGGAGGTATGTGTTTGTATTTGTACCTATATCTATACATAGTACAAAACATAGTCGCTCTCCGTTTAAACTTGTGTGGTCGCGTCAATCTTCGAAACTACACCATGGCTTTTCATTCTGTTCTCACCATTTTTTAGAGAATTTCTTTCGGGAATTACTTACTTACTTTAAGCAGCCTCTGATTGTTTTGCGGCATTACTTTTTATTGCTTAATGGTCCTGCTCTTGAACTCGATCACGTCAGATGGGAAGTGACGTATGAGGTCTACGATGGAACGAGCGTGTCAAGAAGATACCTGTTCACTCTTGCTTTGAATTTAGACGGGTTTAATATGAAAGGGAACACAGACACTGGCAGAGAGCTCCACATTTGGCTGGGTGCATGATAAATTTATGTGCGCATAGTAAAATTATAATTATAAAACACATTTATTCAAAACGAGCTTAAGTGAATCACCACATTAGAAGGATCGAAAGCTGTTTTGTAAACAGCTCCCAAAATACTCACTCTACACCACTTCCTAGCATTTTAGCTGGGCAGCCCAAATAACTATGCATGTAATGATAGTACGATTAAGCTAAGCTAATGGTATTTTTTATAAATTATTTATGCACATATTGAACACAAAGATGCAATGAGACGAGGCTTAACTAATGAGTTAGTGACGAAGCGGTTAATATTACAATATTTTGATACTTATAAGATAGAAAATTCATATTTTTTAATTATTTTCCCACAGAAGAGACGCCTGAAGAAGAAAAGTTGAAACCTGACATGAAACCCGCTGAAAAAATATCTCTATGGAAGTTCATTAGTAAGAATTTCTAACCTATAAAAATAAATACTTAAAATCACTACTAACTTACGAGTGCTATCAGATTCTCTGGCTTTTGGTTTTGAGTTTTAAATAAGTCTTTAAAAACCAACTTATACACACACAACATATAACAATAATGTAATTTTCACATTAATTGCCAGTCTGCAATAATCTGTTATTTAATTTCACAGGAAAATCAAAATCATCGCAACGAGCCTTCATTGTATGCTTGGTAGTGTTGACCGCAGCCATTTTTCAAGGTTTAGTCGTCGTCCAAATATACGCGGAACCCATATTCACTGAAGCAGTGCCTACTGTGTCTGCTACACTTTTGAGTGTCATGTTGGCTGTTACGTCTGTTGTTGCCGGGATGGTCGCTGCATACTGCACTGATCAGCTTGGGAGACGGGTGAGGCCCTTTTGTTTAATGTTAACCTGGTACTTTTACTATGTCCTTGTAGTTGCAAGAATGCTAAAACTGCTAAATTCCCAGGTTGCGCAGACTTATTGGGTTTTTGTATCAGAAATATTTTAATACAAGCCCGAAGTCTGTATGTGTGTCAGTTAATGTAATATATAGGCTTACTTTCAATAATAAGAGCCTTAAACATTGCTGACGAAAACTGGGTGTATTATTACACCTTGCCCTAACCCAGGAAATACAGGCAAGCAGATTTTATGTGAGAAAGATCCGTCTGCATGTTGCAATTCTAGCTCGTAAAGCAACTTGCTTGATCTTCCGCTTCTCCAAGATAAAGCCGGGCAAATATCATCATCTGCCTAGCCTTTGCTTTTCCAATAGTTTTGGAGTCAGCTTCCAGTCTAACCGGATGCAGCTGAATACCAGTATTTTAGATAGAGCGACTGCCTATCTGGCTCCATAACCCAGTTACTGGGTAATACGATACCCCTTGGTAAGATTGGTTGTCAGACTTTCGGGCTTTTGACGACCCTTAACAACTGTCAAAGATCCACAAATGACAGCCGAGACCTACGGTTTAGCGTGCTTTCCGAGGCACGGAGGGGTCTTGGTATGTAAAGATGGTCACCCATCCACGGACCAACCGCGGCAAGCGTAGCTTAGCCTGGTCGACCGACTCGTGCAGCTATTGTTATTTAGCCACACGCTGTGCAAATATATGATAACTAAAAATGATTACTTTCAGGCTCTCATGATCTACGCATCTCTGGGCAGCGGATTAAGCTGTGTGGTACTAGGAACACAGATGCAGTTTCACTGGGGACCGAGCTGGGTGACGGCACTATTCATCTACGTGTTTGCAGTCATGTACACCTGTGGCGCGGGAACTGTGCCCTTCGTTCTTCTAGGCGAAGTGTTCTTGCCTGAGGTGAGTGATGCTATTGTTTTATGTGATCCTAGTAGCTTAGAAAAGAATAATCAAGAAACGATGGACAGGAGTTCAGATTACAACAATATACTATTTTTATTTTGTCCCATCTATACAAATAATAGAATAGTAATGAACTCAAAACTGTACATTGAAAATTTAAATAGAGATGAAAGTACTTCTTCTAGGTGTGGATGAGTGGGATCCCGAAATTTTATGTTGTTTTCTGATATTTTGTTCGTTTTCTGGTTGTCTGTATTAAAAGTTCTGGATTAAAATTGACACACAGATAGTTTATAAACTGCATTAACACAAAGGGTAATTCTAAAAACGCGCGGGTGAAGCCACGGTCAAAAGCTAGTTAATAAGTGAAAAGTACTAGTACAAAAAGTAGTGTTCTTATTAAAAATCTTGAACATCTCTTATCAAAACGATTGATTCATTAAACTACGCAGCAATACATGGGCAGGGCTAACTTAATTTTTTTGATATTCTGGCAGGCAGGATACGTTTTGGTCTTTTAGCTCAAAATTAAAAAGGACGACATGCTCATTCACAGTTTCTAAAATAAATGTCTTCTCTTTCTAGGTCAAGAGTTTGTTCTCAATGATGCTATTCGAATACGTGTGGCTGTGCAACTTCGTGATCCTCTTCATCTTCAACCCTCTTCTAAAGGCTCTCGGCTGGGGCCCTGTCTTCTACATCTTTGCCACCATTTGCTTTTTAAGTTCCACCTTCTGTGCCTTCTTCTTACCAGAGACCAAAGGATTGACAGTGGAAGAGATTCAAGCACGGTTCGTTAAACCTAAAAGAAAAGCTCCGTTATACTAGCTTGTCGGTTATAATAAATTATTGTTATTTAAGGAATTTTTGTGTTTCTTTTTTTCCTTGAAATATTTTGACTGCACGAAATTGATGACATTGTACGCTGATCTCGTGTAGTATACATATATGACACAAGGTACGATCAATTAAGATTTTGTGTCGATTAAAGATGTGCAATGAGTATCGAGTAACAGATGGTTAGTCGATGTTAAACCCAAACAATTAACACTATCGAAAGCGTTATCTGTACAAAATATTATTTAATTCTAACATTTTAACACCCAAAATTTACAGTTTTCTCTACCAATGTTACAGGCACCCTTCTAAATTACTTTATAAAGACAATCTTTTGGAATCAGCCGTTGGTTGTCAACAAGTTGACCCTCTTGGGCCAGTCATTTTTCGTTTGGCAATAAATCCAATTATTCGACAGCTAAATTCTAAATTTAACATATGGTATTTGGATGACAGAACCCTAGGAGGTGATGTAGACACAGTCTTAAAAGATTTGACTTTTCTAAAAGAAAAATTCAGTTCCATTGGACTAGCCCTTAATCTTTCAAAATGTGAAATCTATCTTCCCCAAACCACTGACAGACAGACTACCGTAACAAAATTTTGTACAATAGCACCAGATATCAAAATTACAGAAAGAAACTCTCTTCACCTCTTAGGGTCTCCAATTTTTGACGAATCCAATCGTTACCAACGTTTATTGAAGAAAAAATTCAAAATTTCAATGATGTTTCGGAACGACTTTTAAAAATTAATATTCATTCGGCCTTCACGCTCATTCGATACTGTTGCTTTGGACCAAAATTTACGTATAGCCTTCGCTCCTCCCATCTTCGGAAGCATCCACAACTTTTAGAAAAAGTAGACCAAATTTTTAGAAATACACTAACTTCAATCCTAAATGTGGCCTTGGACGACCGAGCATGGCAGCAAGCCACACTTCCCACTCGCCTGGGTGGTCTCCGCAAAATTTCCAGTATAAGTTTACCGGCCGTCCTCTCCTCGGTCCACAGCACGGATAAATTAACCAGGAACATTTTACCTTCCTCACTGGTCGATTTTGAAGTGCCGTGTTTGACTGATGCGTTGAACGCTTGGAAAATGGCTTGTCCCAATACGGTGTTACCTGACAACCCATCCTACCAGAGACAGTGGGACGTGCCGCTCTGCAGTACTATACGGAATACCCTAGTAAATATGACAACTAATACTGTTGAGCGTGCTCGTCTGCTGGCTGTAGGAGAATGGGAGTCAGGCTTGTGGCTTCAGGCACTCCCGTCATCCACCATAGGTATTATGATGGATGACTCATCGTTTCGGGTCTCTACGTGTCTCCGCTTGGGCGCACCTTGTGTTGCTTCGCATCGGTATCACTGCGGTGAAGCTGTCGACATTTGCGGGCACCATGGCCTATCCTGCTGCAGGAGTGCAGGTCGCATAGCACGCCACGCCAGCATCAACGATATTATTCGTCGAGCCCTTGT
Organism: Polymixis flavicincta; assembly: GCA_949987655.1. Classification (NCBI taxonomy): domain Eukaryota; kingdom Metazoa; phylum Arthropoda; class Insecta; order Lepidoptera; family Noctuidae; genus Polymixis; species Polymixis flavicincta. The sequence continues at coordinate 20,436,312 of OX465188.1, read as the reverse complement.
CACCACCGGCGTACCAGCGGTATTAGAACCAAACGGCTTGGTACGTGATGATGGGAAGAGACCATGACGTTATTGCCTTGGAAGATGGGTAGACCTCTGGTGTGGGATGCAACCTGTGTCGACACCCTTGCGCCATCTCATGTTCCTAGCACGGCGGGCTGTGCTGGTGCCGCTGCTGCGGCTACTGATACCCTCAAGCGGCGTGAATACTGTAACCTTATGGGTAACTACAGTTTTGAGCCGTTTGGGGTCGAAACGTTCAGGTCATGGGGCCCGAGTGCACGTCTCCTCTTTAAGGAAATTTCTCGCCGGCTGGTCGACACTTCACGTGACCAGAGGGCTGGGTCATTCTTCGGCCAAAGAATTAGCATTGCCATTCAACGTGGCAATGCTGCCAGTCTTCTGGGCACGTTTCCTGACGACACCGACGCGGACGAATACTTCGACGCTTAAGTGTCCTTTTGTTTTTATTTGTTTAGTTATTTAGTTTACATTTTTGTGATAAGCTTATGTATTATTCTAACATTACATTTTCTTTCGTGGGGAAATCCTCATATATACCCTACATCTGGAAAGAACGACGAATAAGTTGACTCCCACCGACTAAAACCCCACTGTTCCTTCTAGTACCATGAGTCGGATACCCGGGGCGTACAGTACCCGGCGATAAATATTGCACATCGACCTTTGGAAAGAGACAATCGGCTAATTTCGGCTTCGTAGAGCGTTAATCTCTGTCGCACGAAATACAAACAGTCCGGTATCTACTAGGAGCTGTTATAAAAACTTTTTTCAAAAAATAACAACCGACTTCCCAAAAAACACTACAAAGTGCTAAATAACTTTAATTTCGGAAGTCGGTGACTTTGGATGTGTATGCACTTTGTAGTGTTTTTTGGGAAGTCGATTGCTATTTTTTTGAAAAAAGTTTTTATTTTTCCAATTTTTAGTTACCTACCCCTCACCAATTCGAAATTTCATCATCCTTGGGGTCAAAACAAAGCATACTTATGCGATAACAACATTCGCGGTTGATTTGCTGTAATTTTTTGAAGAGTTCCGTTGTCTGTCTCCGAAACGCATCATCAGATCTATATGAAATTTTAATGGGACCATTTCGGGGTAAACCCCTTTCGAACAAAAAAATAATTTTGCAAATCCGTCAATATACGACGGAGTATATTGACGGATTGTGTGAAGTCGGTTAAAAACAATTATGATTTGCTTCTTTTGACATTTTTTTTTATTCTTTGTATTAAACACACCATTTTTTCTATAAGTGATGGCTTTAGGTTGGGGTAAAATAAAATGCCATAGACACCAATGCCACAGATGCCATAGTACAACTTTAAATTAATTAATTATTAAAATTTGGGGGTGTTAACAACTCTAAATATATATTTGAACTGGACGCAACCGCACTCTATCGCACTTGAACAACGACTGACAAAACGTCACATAGGTAGTGTGCGACAGAGATAACGCTCTACGAAGCCGGAATTAGCCGATTGTGTCTTTCCAAAGGTCGATGTGCAATATTTATCGCCGGGTACTGTACTCCTACATTCGCCACACTACTGATAGATCAGCCCACCATCCCTAACATGGCCCATCAAAACGTGCGGCACGACCAGACGCCCTGCCTCATAAAAAAGAGACGACAGTTCCACGCATTTTCGCTTCCGACATTGTACTGAATCACAGCCAAGAGATCACCCACACCATCTGACCAAGATTATGTCTGGACTTTAAAAGAGACTGTGACATCTGAGTTTGTTTCGGCTTTTCTTCTCAGAGTAGTCAGATAGGAAACGCCGACCTCATCTAGTTTAAAAAAATATGATTGACGTGTAAAAGTGGTTGTACAAGCCTACTTACAGAAATAAAATCATTTATCATTTAGCAAGTTTTACAACGAGGGCATGGTGTTGGTCCTCAAGGTAGTCCACACAGTGATGATAAGCAGGCATCTGCTACCGACCTATACAACGCAGGTACTTTCTGAAACATCCGTGACTCCGTGTCCAGTAAGCATGCGTCAGATGCGTCAGATGGAAACTGAGGGCGCCATGCTTCCACCCCAACATTACCTTACCTATATAAATTTAAATTGAAAGTATTTTTTAGGAAACATATCGATGATTGCGGTATTAAGTTGCTAGGCGAAAACTGTTGCATATCGTTATGGGAGCAACGACAGTGAAAAATGTAAGTAAGTGGGATTTTTTATTCCCCTCGCAAACTTCAGATATGAAGCTTCAGCGATCATGTAAAAAATACTAAGCAATAAATAATAATAGTATTTATTCGTATCAACCATTATTATTCTGGTCAAATTAGCCCTAAAAATGATTGTAAAGATACAATAATAAAATTAGCATAGAGGTCAAAATCGATAAGAATATTCGGAACACCATTATAGATGATGCCGAAAAGTCCCCATCGATCTCGTACCTCGTTTTTTTTGTTATTTAAGGTCAGTGGTCCCAAAAATGGATTTTTCAGCAAAACGGTATGTTTTATCATAAAATAAGGTCCAACAAAAATTTGTAGATTGTAATTATTTATTAAAATGTCTCAATGCTTTTCTTCCTGTTTCTGAGATTTAACATTCAAATAGTTGAAAAGTTGTAATCTTCATAAGATTTTCACGCCACCTGTGTGGTAGTGTACTTAGCACGTTTTTTTAACGGTGGTTTTCTATTGGTTTGGTTTCCCCGGTAAGCCAACCCCATGTTCTATTGTGATCCTGTTTAATTTAAAACTTTTGAATATTAAAAAATTATAGTATTGGGAATGATGAAGCAGTATATTTTTTTTACTGGGGAATATTATCCGTCAGATTCATAATCGTCTAATACTTCTGCTCCCTCTTCTTCTTGTTCTTCTTGCTGGGTGCAAGTAAATTGCCTCAATAGCGATGCATCTCATGTCTCCTCGTTGGCATCATACGAAACCTCTTCTGTAGGTGATTCAACATTGGAGCACGACTGGCCTCGACAACTAGTACATGAAAGAGAACAAACCAATTCAACTTTTTTGCAGCCGTATTTAGCACTGACCTAATTTTACGATAAAACTTACCATTTTGCTGAAAAACGCGAAAAATCCATTTTCGAGACCTTTGACCTAGAATAAAAAAATCCAGGTACGGGATTTATGGCGGCTTTTCAGCATTCATTTATAAAGGAGTTTCAAACATTGATACCAATTTAAAAAAATCTAGTTTAAAAAATATGATTGACGTGTAAAAGTGTTTGTACAAACCTACTTACAGAAATAAAATCATTTATCAATAGCTATTTAACGTTACATACTTATGACTTAATTGTAAGCATAGCACTAGAAGTTGTCGTAACTTGCACCCTTGCTAAGTTATCAGAATAACTTATATTAAGGGCACCAACCTTAGTTCATACTGGCTTCTGGCCGCGACTTCGTTTGCATGGAAGTCGTAAGTCACATCAATTTTCTAAATTAACAGCCACAATTTATAAAACTTTCCTGAAGCAGAGCGTGTTCTGACGTCGACACTCGCCCAACGGTCTTATGGCCATTGGCCTTCAATTTTCTAGAGAATACTGTGATCATTCGCTACAGCTTGATCATTTTTGAACGTTAAAATGGCCCGTTCACACACCCAAGAATTAGAAGTTCATCAGACGAATCTGATCTTCTAAAGTGGAAACTACTCTACCAAGAGCCTCTCGTAGGTTCACCTACAAATGATATCCTCTGGTAGGGTGTCTTCACTAACTTTAAAAAGAACTCACATGTTGATGGTCAAGCGCAGTCTATAAACTTGCGTCCAGTCGACCTATTCAACGTAGTACTCACCTCATCCGTCCTAGTTCCTTGGCTCACCATGCAGTGTTTGTCAGAAATCGCCACCAAACAGAACTGTGACACCACCCATCTATGTTTGTTGCTGCGGATGTATTTTGCTACCAAGATGCAGTGTGATAGCAATTCCAGAAGACACGACAGTGATTGCAATTTTGTCTTGCTCCGAAAGTTTCCGAGTTTTTTCACAAAGTGTGTTAATGTTATCCTTGTTAGTATACATATGCATGCACCAGCCTTTATTGCTAGGGGATAGGGCTCCTCTTTGTGAGAGGGACTGGGCCGTAAAGTCACAGGCGGGACTAGTGCGGGATGGTAGATGTCACATGGCTTTCAACTTTTGAATGAGCGGCATCATGAGTTGAGTACGTGATCGGCTGTCAAAATGGTTCATATATTTTTTGGAGAGCTGTCTGAAACAAAACAAAACAAAACAAACAAACAAAAAAAAACAAACAAACAAACAAACAAACAAAACAAACAAACAAAAACAAACAAACAAACAAAAACGTCTGACAACAGTTCCGGCCCATGATGATGATGGGACTCCGTTTTCCGCACGTAGACTCCCATTCGGTCCGTTGTGCGTGGGGATTCTGGCTAACAGAGCCAGCTTAGCTCCGCCCAAAAGCACAGAAGCTTCCTGGGAGCTTCACAGGCTTCGCGGAGCGACCTCACTGTTCCGAGGATTTCTTCACGTGAGCACATATTATAGGCTATCGGATAGGAATTTAATGCCGTAGTTCCGGATGCCTAAGCGCTTTACTGCTGTTGCGGCTTGTGTTAAGGCAACACATTCACATTGAAAGATCGAACTGTGTGTGCCTAGCGGTATGTGAAGGTTGATGTTGAGGTCAAGGAAGTGTACGCCAGCACCTAAACCGTCTTGTGTTTTTGAGCCGTCAGTGTAGATGCGCACTTCATTGGCTCCTGACTGATCCCTTTCTTCCTCTACTGTTTTTATGATATAGTTTTTGTTGAACATAGGTTGGTTTGGTGTTCTATCACACGGGGCAGCGATGAGAGGCTGGTACTCAATCGCCCGGTCCAGGATGTTAGCGTGTGGACTGGTAAGGTTCTTGCCCCATATGCCTAGATGCATTAGCCTGATGGCAGCTAGCGCCGCCTCCTGCTGTATGTACAGGTCAATGGGAGTTAGTTGAAGGGCTATCTCCATGGCTGCTGTTGGGGTGGTTCTCAAGCAGCCAGTGGTAGCTGAACAGGCCAGTCGTTGGAATCTTTGTAGTCTGGTAATGGTGGTCGAGAGTTCAGTCGTCGACCAAACCAGAGCGCCATAAGCCAACATTGGCCTGATTACCGATTTGTATAACCACAGAGTGATCTTCGGAGAAAGCCCCCATGTTTTCCCTAGCATTTTTTTACATTGGTATAGTGCAATTGTGCTTTTATTAAGTTTGTAGTCAAGATGCTTGTTCCAGAGCAGTTTGCTGTCAAGGATCACCCCCAAGTACTTGACTTCGTCTTTAAGTGTTAGTTCTGTGTTGAAAAGCTTTGGAAGCCTGTGGGGCCCAAGAGTTCTTTTGTTGGTGAACATTATTAGTTCTGTTTTCGAGGGGTTAACCGATAGGTCGTGCTTCGTGCACCAATTCTCGATTATTTTGAAGGCCCTCCTCATGAAATCGCTTAAGATTCCCTCAAATTTCCCCGAAATCAGAATTGCTATATCGTCCGCGTAACCTACCGAGTAAAGACTGCTGGCGTTGAGCTCTACGATGAGCTCATTTACGACTAAATTCCACAGTAGTGGTGACAGCACCCCACCCTGTGGGCAGCCTCTGCTCACGATGCCTCGTGTGGTGGTGTTCACGGTAAACTGAATAGCACGGTATTTTAACGTGTTATTAATCCATTCTATGAGCGTTCGCGCAACACCGTGCGTGGCAAGTGCCTGTTCGATGCTGGCGAAGTTAGTTTTGTCGAAAGCGCCTTCTATATCAATGAAGGCGCCTAGGGTTGGGTTTTTGAGAGCATTTCCTATGCGTGAAACTACGCCATGGAGTGCTGATTCAGTTGATTTGCCTGCACAGTAGGCGTGTTGATTGGGATGTAATGGTCTTTGTACCGAAATTTGGGATCTAATCTTTCTATCCCCCAGCCTCTCCAGTGTCTTCAAGAAGAATGATGAGAGGCTTATGGGTCTAAAAGATTTGGGCTGGGTGTAGTCGCCCCTACCTGGCTTCGGTATAAAGATTATTTTTACTTCTCGCCATTTCAAGGGGATGTAGCGGTGGGCGAGGCAGGCTCGAAACACCTTGACGAGGTAATCAGCCAGTAAGTCACGGCTCCACCTGAGCAGAGCTGGGAATATACCATCCAGTCCTGTTGCCTTGAAAGGTAAGAAGGTGTTGATTGCCCATGTTATTTTGTCTTGGCGATTACTTCTAACGCCACTTCCCAGTCTAAACTGCTCGTGCCTCTCTCCCTATGCGGTTCCCAACTTTGCTGGGTCGCAATCTGGCATCCTGGGAAGTGTTGGAAGTATAACGCTGGCCATCTAGAGAACATACTTCAAATTCAAATGTAAAAGCGGGTGTTCTTTTATTTGTTGGTCACTAGTCATCTTTTCTTCCTTTGAAAAATATGTCATGTCATCGTGTAATTTTATAATAATATATTAAATATTTCACTTTTTTCCAACTGTTCAATTCTGCTTTACAAATAAATAATTATAACAGGAAGTGAGTGGTTAGGAGTAGTTCGCTTGTCTCAGCGTCGTTTGTTGTGAACGTATTATCTGGTTTTTTCAGGCATCCTATTGAGTGGTCTGTCTCTTGAGCAAGACAGGTCTTGACCCTCATTGCCTGGTTGTTACTTTCAATGTTGGTACAGAAACGCCTCCAACTATTCTTTCCTCTGAGGCGTATCAGTTTTTTATAAATTTTCCGAGCTGTTGTATAACGGTCCCAATCTATCGGCGACCGTGTGTTCCTAGCTCTGTTGAACAGTCTTCTCAGCTTTCGTCGATGTCTTTCCAGTTCAGGACTCCACCAGGAATGGCGAGAGCCCTACCTTGGTACCGTGAGGGGACACGACTGTTCATAGCTAGATAAGAGGATGGATGTGATGTTGTTTACATGTTCGTCTAGGTTGGTTACTGGTATTTCAGCCGGAAGGGCGGGTAATCTACATAGTTCAGACTCGACTAGTTTGAGAAACTTGACTTGGTCTGTGTTGCGAGGAACCCTTCTAGGCTGTGGTTTGGTTAGGTTAAAATTAATGGTATAACGGATCCATCTGTGGTCTGAGCACGATATCTCATTGGACACATGCCAGTCCTGTATAGAGTTGGAAATACCTATGGCTGCTATTGTTAAATCAATTATTGTTTGCGATCTCGCGTTTACGAAGGTAGGTTCAGAGCCCTTGTTGAGTAAAACAAGGTTATTACTAAGAATAAAATCAAGCATTACCTCACCTCGGTTGTTGGTTTTGACATTACCCCAGAGCGTGTGATGCGTATTGGAGTCTGTCGCGATGATTAGCTCCAGTTTCTCCTTTTCACAGTACTCAACCAGTGAGGCGAGCTCTGGCAGAGGCACGTTTTCGTCGCCAGGCAGGTATGCCGAGGCTAGTACGATGTCCGGGAGATCCTGTTCGGTTCTAAAAAGCCTGATTGCTGTCAGGTCCCTTGAACAGAATTCGTTAATTAAAAGGTTAGGTACATGTTTTGGGACAAAAATGCAGGTGCGCGGATTACTTGCGGAGGTATCTAGTAGCAACTTACCCCCGATGTTACCAAGACCGCATATTTTGCCACCCCTGATTCACGGCTCTTGGATGAGGGCGATGGTGTTCCCTTGTTGTTGTTTGTTCTCCAGCACTCTGCGCAAGGTGGCCGACGCAGATTGGCTGTGCTGCAGGTTGGTCTGCAGGATTTTAGTCCCGCAAAGGAGAGGAGCAGAGGCTGCTGTCCTCGCCCTCACTACCCTCCCCTGACGGAAAGCAATCCTCGTCCGAAGTTAGACCGGACGAGGGTGGGTCATGCGTTGATCTCGCTGTTGAAACAACCTCCGGTGCTGCCATGGAAGTCGCCAACTCCACCGCCCCCCCAACGGTTCCCGTCGCGGTAGGCGACGGGGAACGTACGGGCAGCGACGGACCCGGCCCACTCCCATGCGCACTCGAGGCTGTTGCTGCTGTCGACGCAGCGGCCGCCTCCCTGCTTCCACCCTCCTCCAGGAAGCGGATGTATATACTACCCATAAGGTAGTATACTCGCCGCTGTTGGTCCTTTATGGTTTTTACCATGGACTCCGGCACACGAAAGAAGAGACAGGTACCCGGGGGCTCCTGCCTAACCCTTTCGTGTGTCAGAGTCCAGGTGTTTATTTTCAGGTTAGGGTTCTGCCTTGCCAGCATCCTGATCAGTTCCGTAGTGTCTTCGCTGGTCTCTGGGACATACAGCATACACAGGACCTTCTTGGGTATGTCTGCTTGTGGCCGAACGGTTAGCTTGGTCCCCGGTAGCGGGGACGGTATGTTCGTCACGACCCCCTTGAGCCAGGCCAGTGTGAAATGGTCCTCACATCACGTCTTGAGGACGCCTTCTGCGAAGTGGGCCCGGCCTCTAAAGTGAATCGCGGTGTTGAGGTTTGTGTCGGTTGGATCGGGAGCTGCTTTCAGCAGATCCCGGAGCTGGTTTTAGACTGTGTGTCGGATCCCTTCTGCTTGCTCCTGCATCATGTCCAAGAAGAGCTCCGTCATGACGGCAACACACAGCTCGTTGCTCTGGAACGACGCGGCCGCTTCGGCGTAGCTCACCAAAGTACCGTCCACCATACGGGAGCGAGCAGGCTTGCTCTTCTTGCTGATCCCCGTTGGCGTGACGGTATCTTCGGGACGCGTACGCTTCTGCGCCCTGGCCGGTGGTACCGTATTGGTATTTCTAGGTTTTTTACGCCCTCTTGGCCTTGCGCTGCGCTTGCGCATAACGCCGGTGGCACCTTTTGGCGTCTCAGCCGTTGCCGGCACCGCCTTGAGGGACGTCTTCTTGCCCTGGACTGTTTGCCAGTTGTCGTCGTTTGACACTCCTGCCAGTGGGGCTTTGGCCAGACTCGACAGGTCCCTTTCAGAGACCGCAGCCGTTGACGCAGCCCGTGTTTTGGGCGCATCCACATTTGCAGTGCTCCTCAAGTCGCCGTGAGCGAAAACTGTCCTTGGCCTTTCTGTCAGGGTTGTGTTTGGGGGCGCATCCATGGACGCAGATGTGGTTGGTATTGCTCGGGACGCAGCCTGTTGTGGTGCATCCCTTGCGGTTACCTTCCTCATCGCATCCTTGGACGCACCCGAGCGTTTATTTTTATTTGGTGCATCTGTAGATGCAACCTTAGGCGGTTGTCGCTTAGGCGCATCTTGAGACGCAACCCTTCTGTTGGTTGTGGAAGGCGCATCTGAAGACGCGGCCCGTGGTGTGTTTGTTAGCGCATCCGTCGAGCGGGACGCAGCTTGTAGCTTGGTTATGTTGTGGTTAGTCTCATTATCCATGGGTTTGGACGTCTAAGATTCACCGTTGGAGCTCTCCACCCGCCAGGGAGCCCTCAGTCGGGGATGTCGTCCGTTCAACGAGCGAACGCCAGAGCTACTCCTTCGGTATAGGATCAACCTAGTAGGAAATTGACGAACCCGCACGCGACGGAAGATCCCAGGACTGTATACGACACGACACTATGCCGCAACTCACCCCGAGACCTCACGCCGCGCCGGCTGCCCTCCCCCACTAAGCCGATCCTCGCCTGATAACCCTCTTATGGGATGCCTCAGCCGGTTGATCGTGGGTAGCTACCCCACGACCTCTCGTGTAGTAGAAATCCGGGCCAAAGTGGTGTGTTGTGTGCAATCTGCTCCACTCAATCACCAGGATTCCTTCATCCCCCCGTACGGGCCCCGCGCACGGCACAAACACGCGGGAGGTCATTGCTGTCCATCATCTGCTCTTGTTCGATGGTGTACACCCAGGGGCATGACCTCGCCACCCCTGAGGTGAATCACCTGGTGATTTCTGTTATGTCTAATTCATATGGAATTAGACCAAGAACGGGGCGGCAACCTCGAGAAGGAACATCACCAGACTTGCCTTGAGGATCTACACGACCGTTGCGCTCTCCCTCAAGACCACGCCACCTTACCGCCTCTGAGGGAGGAAGCAAGGTAGGTTTGCGTCTACAAAACCAAGCCAAGCAAGCGAAAGCGAAGCGTGTTGTTGGAGGCCAATACATAAATTTGTGAATGCAAGACCCTCTCCAAGTTCCGGCCCATGAAAAGCGTCTGATACTTTTGATATTACATCAGAGTAATATTCTACAATACACAATACAAAACTCAGCCATGTGAAAATAAGTAAAGTAACACTTAATTTTAGGTAATTTTCTCACCTGGTACCTGCACAGGTGTCACTGAGCGAACTCCACAAACATGCAGGTATTATAAGTACATGAGGCCACTCCTCAGAACCGAAAGTTTCATCTTTGTGAAAATAAGTTATGTCAGAAAGCTTTGGGATCTTGGACTAAAAAGATCACCAGACGAACGTAATGCTTCAACACAGGTACACGTACATCTTCAGCAATAGTTTGAAGGACGCTGTTGTGTCTCCCCCGCACCCTCCTCATAAGTGACACGACGTTTTTCCGAATGGCGGCACGAAAACCATCATTATTGTCATGTCAGTATGATTTTAATTAATTCCATTAGACTGTAACGTGTTGTAAAAAGATTATGCGTGCCTCAGGTTAAAACGATGTCATAATTATAGCAAACAAAAAAGTTTTAGCTTCATCAAAAACAACCGTTTTCCAAAAAAAAATACTAGATAGTGAAAAACAACTTTAATTTTAGTTGTTTTTTAGCAAAAAAGTTTCAATTTTTCACTTTTTAGTTATTGTACCTATCCCACACTAATTTGTAAACAGCAGCGACCGACAGGAAGTATCAGAACATAATGACACACAAAGTGGATGAAGTATATATTGTCGAAGCTAACGCAAAAACTGCACAAGCAAAGTCAATAAAATATGTATCGGATCACCCCTGAACCTGAAGCCTAACCAATAAAAATTAAAAAAATTAAAATTGAAATCGATCCACAATTGCCGGAGATATCAAGGAACATACATACAAAAAAAAAAAAAAATAGACGACTTGAGAACTTCCTCCTTTATGAATTCGATTAAAAACATGGAAATCTCTAAATAGAATTTCGTAGCTAATCTGCACCATAACCTAAGTTTATGAACGAGTCTAGTCAGAAATCACGATGATGCGTATTATCTTAATTATCTAATCCATGTTCATTGTATTTATGTTTGCCTAGTACATCATATCATTATTACCCCTGATAACAGATGATATAACTAAAAAAAAAATATTTACTAGCCAGTTGTACCCATGGACCAGCATTGGAAACGTCTGGAAGTCAGTTTTTTTTACATAAGAGCTGATTTTTTTTAAATTGTGATAGTTTAATTTAAGTTTCCAAAATGGGTGTACTATACCAGTTTCTTGGCACGGCGATAAGTGAGTACAATTATTTTTTAAAGTAAATTTGGTAATTGCAAGGGCTGGATCGAGGAGGCCCTGGAAAAGGATGCCTGGAATTGGGGGAGGCCTTTGCTCAGCAGTGGGACAGTGTAGGCTACATGAAAAAAAAGGTAGGTATCCACAAAAAAAAAATTGAGAGTTTACATAATTTTATTTTCGTTCTTTTGAAGAAAAATGTCGTTGATTTTTGTGTTAGTGGGTTATCCATAATTTATTAGTTTGCTTCTCCATTCGCGAAGTTAATCCGATAAAAGCTTTTACTTAACATTGCAGACATTACTTTACTTAACATTTGCCATAAAATTTGGATTTGCAGATCGCACGAGACGTCTTTAATACAATACACATAGTACCTATTTTGTCAGTTTTATAATCTTACACAAATATCAAACCATATGACAATAAACAGAGACGACATAATTATTAACATTCTACAATAAAATATTTTCATATGAAAATACTTTCAAACATTTTGTATGTACACTGTACACTACAGGTGGAACGCACCACACTTTTTGTAAAACAAAAATCCGACACCATTCGGCCGTTTTTGCGTGATTGCGTAACGAACATCCAAACATTTCAACATCCAAATACAAACTTTCATATTTATAATATTAGTACGAGGTAGGAGAATAGTAGGATACAACAGACAATAATAGTACAGATACTAAGATATCTACTGTAGATAAATAAATTGATTGTCATCACACACATAATAGTGAATTCTAAAACTTACAGTCGTGTTTATTTCTCTTCCGTGAGTTTAATTAGTGATTAGTGTTTTGTTTCTTTTAGAAGTACCCCTAGCCTGATCATTGTAGGGTTATTTTTTGGATGGTGGGAAATCATCAAATAACTTCTCCCGCTCTGGGTGGAGCAGGAGGGCGTGTCAGACTTTTACTGACTAAAACCCACCCGTGTTCCCTCAGTTGCCTGTGTGTCAGGGGCGACGGTAACTCTTTCAAACAACCCACACCCCTGGCAGGCATCGGCCCTTGCGGACCCCATCAGTTGTTGCTGACATTTCTGACGGCGCGCGTGGAACACAACGCGCTGTACCGCCTACCACTTTTCGGCCGCAGGGGATAGGAAGAGCGGCCAACGCTATACCGACACTCCTCTTCCCCTGCAGCCCCACCGCGTCCGCCCTCAAACGGTGGCGGCCCCGTCCAGGCTGCGGAAGGGAAGAGCGCTGCTCAGAAGCAGCTGCACTCCTCCTCTGCTGCAGCCCGTAACCCTCAGCTGCGATGCCTCCTATTCGACATCGCGGCCCACCTCAGTTGCGGTGCACCTCAGCGCAACCTACTTTTTGGCCGCTACGTCGTTGGCTTTGAGGCAAAAGCCCTGACGAGCGGCCCCACCTTGGGGTTCCTCTTCGCTTCATCATGGCTGGGAGACCACGGCTACTGAGCTTCCCTGCAACGACAATGCGGGAACCCACTGGGGGGATCCCACGCTCATAGTAAGATAGAATTGCAATCTGAGCGAGTAAAACCATTGGTCCAACGCCTGATTTCACTCCGGTCGTGGAGTGAAATCAGGCGTTGGACCAATGGTTTTACGCGTTTTCCGAGGCATGGAGGTGTCATACAACTTCCAAACTCCAGAGTATATGCAAAATCAGTCATCGTTATAGCGTTGGCCGCCCTCCCTATCCCATGCGACCGAAAAGTGCTAGGCGGGGGGGCACTGTGCTGACCCGTCGCAGGGGGACCAAGGGTGCTAGACACGGGGTCGTCTGGGGCCCTTGTGCTATTTGGTTCCTGAGGTGGTCACGGCGTGCCATGTGTCCTGGTGCGCCGGTGATAGGGGTTATTCCCCTCAGAGGAGGGTCCGGTGACGGACAGCCGCAGCGGGTTCGCGGATGGCTTGCGCGTTTCCATGTTCCCGCCTCAATCGGCACTGGAGGACACCGTGTAGTTTCAGTGGGTTACAGTCCCACATAACTGCCCTATCTAACCGTGGTAGCGCACCAAGCATTTCTTCTAGTAAAAAAAATGGCCAGTTCGCCTGGCACACGGGCAACTGAGGGAACACGGGTGGGGGGTATTAGTCAGTAAAAGTCTAACACGCCCTCCTGCTCTACCCAGAGCGGGAGAAGTCATTTGATCAATGCCCACCGTTAATTATAAAAAACTATGTGGGAAAAAGAGTCCATCTAGCTGTGTTTACGCACACACTGTGCTCTATAAAATCTCAGCGTACCCTACGGTAGCCATGACTAAACTCGGTCGGGAAGTATATTATTTGTTTATTATACGTAAATGCTTTATTTTACACCAGAATAACATATAAATATATTTAGGCTGTCCAGTAAATCGTACGACAGTGCAGGGGTAATAGGTTGGGTCAATACCTACCAAAAAAAACATTATATGTTCCGCAAAATGTTACGGATTTACAGTTATAGTGATAAGCGATAAGAAAATTGTTCAGCGAAAATTTAAAACGAAATTAGTATTTCTCGAAAACATTCCGGTTTTTAAAATAATTTGATGTAAAACAAATACTAGAAAAGGATGTTTAGAGGAAAAGACATTTTGTATGACAGTAAATCCAAGTATAATTGACAAGTTAACTAAACCTTAGTTAATATTTCTTGAGTCCAAAATAAGCTTATGATTTTTGGTGATATTCCATACTAAGGTTGCTTATCCGTCTTTAGGCCCTGTATAACCCACACTTTTGTCCACAGTAAGCACCATGGGTATAAACATGGGTATGATCTTTGCATGGCCTGCTTTCACCATTTCCATGTTCCAAACGACAAACACAACACTGAACAGGCCAATGACAGATACAGAGATATCACTATTTGGCAGTTTGTCTTCAATAGGAGCTCTTCTTTCCACACCAACCGCTGGTTATATGTTGGAGAAGTTGGGGCGAAGATACTGCTCTATTCTGAATGCCTTGGGTTTAGTTGTAAGTACTCTTTCTTTTAAATAGTCTTAAGTAACTTATCCATGACTTTTATCTGAGTTTCTTGTTAGTCCTTCTCAAAAAACCAGTTTTATATATACTAGAAACCAAATAATTGGCCTTTTGTTTCAAAATGAAAATAAAAAATCAGAAGTCATTTATTCAAACTAGGCTGGTGACAGCACTTTTTGAGCGTCAAAAATTACAAAAGACAGTCCCCTCAAAAACGCCCGCACTTCACCACTTCCAAGTGCTTTGGCTGGGAAGAGTTTAAATAGATCTTTTATGTTTTCTACAAATTTCTGGCTTTTACATCTCACAAAGCTGCTTTAATATTTTAAAACAAATCTTATTTGATTTTAGTTTTGAAAGTTCTTGTATTAATGGAATAGTCCTGTAATAACGGATGATACATTAAACATTTTGTTCTGTTTACAGCTCGTCTGGGTCCTTTTAGTATGCACCAGAAATGTAGAAACAGTCTTAGCAGCCGTATTCCTTTCTGGGGTCGCCAGTTCTGTAGTCCTAGTAGCGACGGTGTACATCAGTGAAATCTGCCAAGATTCCATTCGAGGTTCCATGACGGCTTCTATGATGGTGTCATATGGAATAGGAATGCTGTTTTCCTATTTGCTGGGAGGATTTTTGCCTTACAATATAATGTTGTATGTTGGACTGTCTGCGTCAGTTGCTGGGGCATGCTCGCTGTTCATTTTGAGGGAATCACCCATGCACTTGCTCAGTCATGGGAAAGAAAAGGTGATTAGCTTTTTTTTACTTTTGGAAATACTTTTGTCACTTTCTGTTTAACTTTGAAAGTAAGGTATTTTATTCAGGTGTTGGAAAATATAATTCACTTTTGCATTTATTAAACAAAGTTACTATGGTCTTGTTCCAAATGCATTGTTCGATCTGAATGCCAATCATCATCATCATTTCAGCCGAAAGACGTCCATTCCTTAACATAGGCAGCATAATTATGTCCAGCATATATGCAACAGATATGCCTAAATATCCGTGACAATTTTTTTTTTGAGTGTCATCAAAATCAAAATATTTTTTATTTATTTCATATAAACCTGCATGGGCACTTATGAAACGTCAGAAGCTAGGTGCACGGTTCCAAATTGTTGTTTCGTATGGAGAAGAGCCGGCAAGAAACTCCACGGTTACTCTTTTAAAAATAATTGGCTTTAACAATGTTTTCAAATTACAGAGATAAAATGTATGGGAGGACCAGTAACCATCAAATAAATTTTCCCACTCTGGGTGGAGCAGAAGGTCGTGTCAGACTTTTACTGACTAAAATCCACCCGTGTTCCCTCGGGTGCTTGTGTGCCAGGGGCCATGATATCTCTTTCGAACAACCCTCACCCCTGGGCTATTTTATTGATGTTATAAAATGCTTTTAAATTACGGGGGCAATAAAATTCAGACTTAATATGCATCAATAACAACAACACTAAAATAATTCTCTTTTGAGTATACAGGGATAGTTTTTATCAAGTGTGCAAAAAATATATCAGCTGTTCCATACATTTTGACCACGTAGGGATTGCACTTTTCTATGAAACAGCTGATTTTGTTTCATAGAACCGGCGAAAAATGTCTGCGCTAGGGGGTTTAGAATGATATATGCTGAATTCTTGGTTACAATTTGCGCACTGGAAAAAACTTTTCCTGTATTCGTTTCGTTACTGGGACTAGGAGCTAAATGGAATGTGTACTATGTTCTAAATGTAGAAACTAATAACTACTACGTTTCAGGAAGCAACACAATCTTTAGCCTTCTATAGAATGTGGAAGTTGGATTCTAAAGAGCTTTTGGATGAAATGAACAGCATGAAACGCGCTCTGAACCCAGACCTTGGAGGTGTGTATCTATTTCTAAACATAGTACAAAACAGAATGGTAATTTCTTAACATTTCAATATCGGTAGGAATCGCTTTATTACTAAGCAGACAATTTTTTGAACATATGAAGCAATGGAGTAGAAATCAATCAATCATTTATCAAATCTTTAAAATTATTCAGATTCTGATTGGTAGTGCGTTACGCAATTACGGTGCAGGTTCCCTATCTGTGTCCCATCTGAGTTATTCTAAACTATAGAAAGGATGATGTGGATTTCATCATGATTCAGAAAGATTTGAATGGATTAATGTTAAATTTACATAATAATCAAGAAATCTCGAAAGGAGATCGCCCAATTTTGGGCCCACGTGTTACACAAAAAATTAAATGTGGAAAAAATACTTTATTTTATGATAAACTAAAATCATAAGAAATAATTTTAATTAACAGTTGCTAAATACAGAAAAATATTTTTTGAAATGTTTGTGTTTTTTTGTTGAGATCACGCATTCCGTTGTGAAATTACTAAAATGGCAATGAGTCAACTCTATAAACAAATGTCAGTGTCAAATAAAAATGACATAAAATGAAAAAACATTCCCTCATTCGCTCTGTGTTTACGCGTCAGTGAATGTGTTGCGTTGCGATATTTTTGTTTTCGGTGATTTATCCAACGACTTTGGCTGCTTCACGGAATCTGACGAATCTTGCTCTCACGAACTACCTCAGCGCGAAAACGGACTTTGTATCTGCTACTTTGATTGACTACGGCTTGTTAGTTCCGACTTCGATACCATCTACTGTGATGGACAACTGCATTAACTGCAGTATCGCTACTTTTCGCTGCCATACTATAGTTTACCTGCGAATCATAAACCTATCTATCCACTAAAAACTAGGTATCTGACATTTCATGTGAGATTCTTAGGATAAACAAATACATAGAAGTACCTACCTTAAAATCATTATGTTTAAATCTTACAATATTTTTACAGAACTCATAACTGTGTTTCATTTGCTACCAGTTTGAGGTTTATTAAGTTGACATCTGATTAGTGTTTTCAATGTAATTGAAATTGTCATTCTATACTTTTCTACGTAAAAGTATATAAGTACATTATGTACTAATGCATAAACCGCTGTATATAATTTTAGTCTGTTATGTCGGTTTATTTTATACAACAAAAAACTAACTCAGGAGTTTACTATTAGTCTTCTAAACATTACCAGATTGATAAAATTGCAAAATATTTTGTTATATAACACAATCGCTAATATAACCTGACCTTAGATTCGACCCCACCTGAAACTAAAACTAAGGCAGCATAAAGCTGATATTTTAATCTAACATATGACACTAGTTTGGAACTTGTAACGGTTCATCAAATTGTGGGCCCCACGATGTATGGGAGATGGTCGATGTCCTTTTGTCATTTCGCAAGCACTGTGCAAAGCAGCGACTGGTCACTAGTACCAAACCATAAACAACTCCTCCAAATTGTTCTGAGAATCAGCACTTTTTAAACGTCAATAGATACAAAAGACAGCTCCCAAAATGCGCTCTTCACCACTTCCTAGCGTTTTAGCTAGGGAGACAGAAGAACTATGCCAGCACTATGCTTACTTAATGGTCTTTTTATTTATTTATTCACTTATTGCACCATGTGCTCGTACACAAAGATAGACTATGAAACAAGGCTTAACTAATGAGCACATGACCCTGATAGCGCGTAGCAAGTTAACCAGATTCATATTGTTTCAAAAAATATTGAATAATAAGTAGTATCATAATATTTTGATACTTGTAAGAAGGAAAATTTATCAGTTGTATTTTTTTTTTTCCTACAGAGGAGACACCTGAAGAAGAAAAGCTGAAACCTGACATGAAACCCGTTGAAAAAATGTCTATATTGAAGTTTATTAGTAAGTATCTCATCAATCGCTCTTAATCAGACGTGATCAAAGTCAAGAGCAGGCCCATTTAATGATAAAAACTAAAAAAGTATTTCTATCCTCTAATGGCCGATTCCTATAATTAACGGACAATTTTAGGTTAAAATTAAGACTCTTGTATCCGTACCAATAAAGAAGAAAATTCTTCATAGCTTTGCTGAGTAGACCGTTCTATGGAAGTGGCTATCACAGGTAAAATTAGCTTACGAAACTATTTATTCGCCCAGTTAGGAAATAAGAAATGCTACCATTGGTATGCAAAACGATCCGTTTTTGTTTATACGAACCAACTGTTAAATAGTAGACGAATTAATAATCATTAGCATCTTCCTGATAACCTACTGCTACTAACTCTGACCTTGGAGAATCGGGACCAGGGTTCACTTTCCAAAGCAGAGACAGTTAATCTAAAACCAATTTTGATGATTAAAATTTATTGTCACATACATTCCGAATCTTTAACAATCCGTGTTTATTTTCACAGGAAAATCAAAATCATCGCAACGAGCCTTCATTGTATGCTTGGTAGTGTTGACCGCAGCCATTTTTCAAGGTTTAGTCGTCGTCCAAATATACGCGGAACCAATATTCACTGAAGCAGTGCCTACTGTGTCTCCAACTCTTTTGAGTGTCATGTTGGCTGTTACGACTGTTGTCGCCGGGATGGTCGCTGCGTACTGCACCGATCTGCTTGGAAGACGAGTGAGGCCCTTTTGTTTACTGTTAACCTGGTACTTTTATTAGAGTTATTGGCCTAGTGTTTGCAAGCACTACTGCTGAATTCCTGGGTTGAACATAATATTTGGGTTTTTGGATTAGAAATAGCTCAGTCGGAGCCCCAAGGGTCTGTATTTGTCTCGGTTAATGTCAATTATAGGCATACTTTCAAGGACCTAAAACATTACTGACGAAAAGTTGGTGAACTTTTTATCATCTCGTCCTACCCCGGGAAATACAGGCGTCTGTGACCCAGGTTTTGTATGGGGATAGATAGATCTTTTCTGCATTTTGCAGTATTAGCTCATACAGCAAGGCTGCTTTTTGCATAAAGCAGCCAAGCGCCTGAACCTCTATTTCTTCCAGATATCCATTTAAATCAAAAGAGATTATGTTAATTAACATCGTGATAAAATGAGAAAGCAATACGATTAATTTCAGCCTCTCATGGTCTACGCATCCCTGGGCGGTGGAATAAGCTGTGTGGTACTAGGAACACAGATGCAGCTTCATTGGGGACCGAGCTGGGTGACGGCACTGTTCATCTATGTGTTCGCAGTCATGTACACCTGTGGCGCGGGAACTGTGCCCTTCGTTCTTCTGGGAGAACTGTTTTTGCCTGAGGTGAGTTTTGCTTTTGTTTTATGTGATCCTAGTAGCTTAGAAAAGAAGAAAGAAGGAAATGTCACAGGCGTTCGAGTTACAATAAGTTTTTGAAACAAAGTACTCATAATTTAGGAAAAGTGGGCAGAAATAATGAAAGTTATAAAGATTAAAAATAGGGACGATAAAACTGTACATAGGATATTTAAAAACAATATGAAATTGCTACTAGGTGTGGACGAGTCTGATGCCGAAATATGGTTTTGAGAACTTTTGTTCGTCTATCTGAATGTATGTTCCGCATTGGTGCAAAAACGGCTGAACAGATTTGGACAAAAAATTGGCACACATAGTTTATAACATCGATTAACACACAGTATAATTCTAATAATCTATATAAATAAAAAGACAAGTCCTGACTGACTGACTGATTGACTGACTCATCAACGCCCAGCCTAAATCCTTGGACCTAGAAAGCTGAAATTTTGCACAGAGGTTCCCTTTATAGTGTAAACAAGGATTAAGGAGGGATTTTTTGATATTCAACCCCTAAGGGAGTTAATTAAGGGATGAAAGTTCCGCGCGGGCGAAGCCGCTGGCAAAAGCTAGTCATTAATAAAAATGAAGAATAAATGAAGAATAATGAATAGAATGAAAGAAAATATCTCATTGTGACGTGCCTATGGTACCTGGAACATCTGTTTTGCCAATACAATTGATCCAAAAAACTATGCAGCAAAACATGGGCATACTTACATTCCTTTAATATTCCGGCAGAGAGAATACGTTTTAGTCTTTTAGCTCATAATGAAAAACAAAGGACGATATTCTCTTTTATACTACAAGTGTCTCAAATAAATGTCTCTTCTCTCTCCAGGTCAAGAGTTTATTCTCCATGGTGCTATTCGAATACGCGTGGCTCTGCAACTTCGTGATCCTCTACATCTTCAACCCTCTCCTTAAGGCTCTCGGCTGGGGCCCTGTCTTCTACATCTTTGCCATCGTTTGCTTTTTAAGTTCTACTTTCTGTGCCTTCTTCTTACCAGAGACGAAAGGATTGACTGTTGAAGAAATTCAAGGACGATTTGTGAAACCGAAAAGACGAGCCCCCTTGTACTAACTTTTAGGTTCTAATAAATTATTGTTATTGTTTAAGGAAGTTTTGGGTTTTATTTGATCCTGAAGTATTTATTTATTTAAACTTCTCGCACACAAAAAGGTACAAAGGCGGACTTAATGCCTTGGGCATTTAGGTAGTATTCTGACTGCAATCAATTAATGGCATTGTTCGATTTGACTGATTCAGTGTAGTGTAAGACGCAAGACACGATCAATTCAGATTTATGTCGATCAAAGGTAATAAATATCGAGTAACCGATACTGATGGTAAATCGATATTATAATTGAAGGGCTTCTTACCTCGAACTACATTAATATTGGATAATGTTGTTTATACAGAATATTACCTAAATAGATGACAATATAATTGAAGGGGACTGTACCTGAACACCACTGCTGGTTACTAGACTTTTACTATTAAGGGACTATTCTACGAAGTAAACGCCGTAATGGTCGGTGGAAGACTGTTTTAATCTTGGACAAAAAGCATCAAAATAAATAGCATTCGAAATATAAAAAAACACTGTACAAAATACACTAAAAAGTAAACTGTAAAAAAGGTGCGTCGCGCACATTCCTCCCCCCAAAGTTAAGCCCTCAGCTTGAGCAGCTTTTTCAAGGGCCTCCTCAGTGTGCCCGCTGCAGTCCTGACGTCTGCCACTCGGATCACCCCATCGCGACCCGGGTAAGTCGCTGAGATGCGCCCTCTCGGCCAGGAGCCCCTCGGTAGGTTGCCATCAGCCACTAGGACCAGATCGCCCACAGCTAACTCTGGAACATCGCCTTGCCCTGGTCTGGGAATAAGATTCGGCAAGTACTCTTTAACCCAGCGCTGCCAAAAGTGGTCCGCCAATCTGACTGCTTTGCGCCAGCCGCTTCTTGACACTAGATCTCGGTCCGTCAAGGTTGCTGGAACAGGGCGCCCCGACGAAGCTGCAAGGAGAAAATGATTTGGAGTGAGTGCCTCTTCGCTGCCGGGCTCTACCGAGACGTGCGTCAGGGGACGGGAGTTGATGAGCCCTTCTGCTTCTGCCAGCACGGTTCGGAGGACTTCTTCTGTCGGAGCACGTTCGGTGAGGGTCGCTCGGAGTGCCGTCTTCACACTTCTCACGAGTCGCTCCCATACTCCACCCATAAACGGAGATGACGGGGGAATGAAGCGCCAACTGATTTTCTCCGTCGCAGCATATTCCATAGCTGCGTTCCCGTAGAGTGCACCGAGTTCTTTTCTTGCCCCGATGAAAGCGGTGCCATTGTCAGACCAGATCTCAGACGGCGTTCCTCTGCGAGCCACGAAACGCCGAAGACTCATTACAGCAGAATCCGTTGACAAGCTTCCAACAACGTCCAAGTGGATGGCGCGCACGACTAGGCACGTGTACAAAGCGACCCATCTCTTCTCCCGTCTTCGGCCAATAGATATCTGAACTGGCCCGAAGTAGTCTAACCCAGTGAATGTAAAAGGACGCTTGTGGTGAGCTAAACGTGCCTCCGGTAGATTCCCAGTGGGCGGCTGGAATTTCTCAGCTCGGCGAATGCGGCATAGCTGGCAACGGAAGGCAACGGAGCGGACGACGTTTCTTAAGCCGACCAAGTAGAAGCTCTGACGAAGCTCGTTGACCACGGTCTCCGTGTTGGCGTGGGCGGCTCGGCGGTGGTGGTGGTCCACCAGTAATTGGACGGTAGGGTGTTTCCCGTCGAGGACGATGGGGTTCTTTGTAGCTTCAGGCACTCCCGAGGCTGAAGCGATACGACTGGATAGTCGTAGTAGGCCTTCTTCATCCACAATCAGCGACAATCGGAACAGCCGACTGATGCGAGGTATGGGCAGGGGTGGGAGTCTACTCAGACACATCATCTCATCAGGAAATGAGTCCAGCTGTGCCTGGCGCAAAATATGCGTCTCGGCCATGCGTATATCGGCAGCTGTCTCATGCGTTGAGTGTAGAGAGCCAAAAGAGCTTGACGGCTGAAAAGAAAACGTTAATATCCCCCCTTGCTCACGCACTAAATTCTCTACATGAAACCCCCTACGTGATAAAGAATGGATTCTGATCTGAGTTAGATATTTATGAGCTCTATATGTTGCTCGTACCAATCTCAGCCAAGAGCTAAACCGTTTGGGATCGGCTGAGACGGGCACATGCCTCTCAACGCTACCGATGAGGTGAACTGCTGCAATGGTATATGCAGAATTCCTAATTTCTTCATTGACGCTTGGGTACTCTGAGGGACTACAAGGCTCACTAGGCCAGTCTGAAGAAAGTAAGAATTCTGGACCAGTGATCCAGCGAGACTCTAGAGACAACGTAGTGCGTTTTAACCGGGTTGCATCGTCAGCGACGTTCAACTCGCTAGGCACCCACCGCCAATCACTGGCGCTCGTTAACTCCAGAATCTCACCGACTCTGTGCGAAACAAAAGGCTTGAATGAGCGGGCCTCGCTTCGTAACCAGCTCAACACCGTCATTGAATCACACCAAAAAACTTGCCTGACGGGTCTGAAACGATGAGAATCACAGATTGTTGAAGCGAGGCGCGCGGCGATCAATGCTCCCTGCAGCTCCAACCGCGGAATCGACACCGGCTTTAAGGGAGCTACACGGACCTTGCTGCAAATCAGTGCGAGCTTGACTTCCCCATCCTTAAGCACGAAACGCCAGTAAGCCACCGCAGCATAGGCAGATTCGCTGGCGTCGGAAAAAACGTGAAGCTCGCAGTGATTCACTTCACAGTCGGCTAGGCAGTAGCAGCGTGGGATCTGCAATTCGGCAACCCTAAACAAATCCTCAAACCATAGTCTCCACGCTGAACTGTCCCGCTGAGAAAGTTCTTCATCCCACTCGAGACCCTTGCGCCACGCATTTTGGAACATGATGCGACCGGTAACTACTAGAGGCGCAATAATTCCGAGAGGATCAAAAACCCGCATCACGTGGGCCAAAACCACCCGCTTGGTAAGCTTTTTTGGTAGCCCACCCTTTTTTAATCCAATATTGAAACCGACACAGTCTGTAGTGGGCTGCCAAATAAGGCCAAGCGTCCTCACAGGAGTGGCCAGGTGGCCCAGGTCCACAAGTGACGTCACCGGCGTCTCCAGCAATGTCTCTTTCGGTAACAACGTTAGGGCTGAGGCGTTGTTGGAGGCCCAGCCACGCATTTCAAAACCCCCGTTTTTGTGGACAGCGTAAATATCAGCGGCCAGTTTTGCTGCTTCATCCACGCTGTCAAGGCTGCAGATGCAATCGTCCATATAATGGTCGCAAATGATTGCACGCGCTGCGTCTGGGTATCGTGTCTGATGCTCAACCGCATTTTTATTCTTAATGTAAATTGCCGTAAAGGGACTGGAAGCGGCACCGAACATCATCGACGACATCCGGTAAATACGCAGCGGTTCGAGCAGACTATCGCGCCACAAAAACCTCTGCGCGTCGCGATCTTCAACGCGAATTTTAATTTGCGGAAACATTTCCCGTATATCCGCGGTCAACCCAATTTTGCCTTCCCTAAACCGAAAAAGAATGCCCAGTAGTGGCTGAAGCAGGTCAGGGCCTGGTAACAACAACGAGTTTAGCGAAACGCCCTCAGATTTGGCTGCGGCATCGTGCACAACCCGCAGCTTATCAGGTTTGTTTGGGTTGACTACGCCGAAGTGAGGCAGGTACCAAATACGTGGGCCTGTGGGCGCCTCTGGACACAGCTCGGCGTAGCCCTTCCCAACCATATCAAGAACGTTGGCACGATACCGCTCCGCATAGCCACCATCCCTACACAACTTCTTCTCCAAGCCTAAAAACCTAGATAAGGCGAGGTTGTAACTATCAGGTACCGATAAAACGTCAGACTTCCAAATCAGACCTACTTCAAAACGACCACTGGGCATGCGGCGTGCTGTGCGCTCAATAATCTGGCCAGCACGTTCATCATCAGCATTGCGCGCCTCACGTTTCGAAATACCTATAGACTCGAGCTTGTACTGCTCCTTAATAAGCTGCTCTAATTCGGAACGGTCGCTCTGGCCTACAGTCGCAGACTCAAACAGTGTGGCGTGGCTGACAACATCAACGCGAGCAGTTGAACTACAACCGAAACCGAACAATACCCAACCTAGCGCAGTAAGAATCGCGACAGGTTGTGACTTAGACCCCTTACGTGTGGCCCTAGATACGGTGAGATGCCAGTTGTCAATGCCAATGATGAGCATTGGCTGAATTTTACCATAGCACAACTCATCTGCAAGATCCGCAAGATATGGGTATTTCGTGACGGCATCCCTGTTGACAAACTGTGATGACACCCCTAGACCCTCAATAGATCTAGCCCTACGAATAAGGTGACTATCTTTCGCGTGACGACCCTTGATGTAGAAGTCGACGTAACGCACAAGTGCGTTCTTATTAAGGCCCCCTATGCAATCTACGTGAACGTGTCCTTCAGGCCCCTTAATACCTATCTTAGCAGCGACCTCCGCATCAATAAAAGTAGCGGTCGACCCGTCGTCCAACAAGGCATAAGTATCGACAATACCAGACGGACCGGACACAGTTACAGCAACAACTTTCAGTAGAGGACGAAAACTCAGCGATCGCGCCGAACTTTCAGCTGAAAAAGAAGTTGACGCGTGGGTCAGGATCTCTTTCCCTTCAGCAAGAGAAACTATAGGTACGTAGCTCAACGCACACGGGTCGGAGCTCGTCGTGGACGGCACAGGGTCGTCGTCCTCTTCTACGCCTACGTGAGCAGCGGCTGCGCGCTCACTAGCACTGTGCAACAACCTATGATGGCGAAATTTACAATCGCCAATGTCGCACAAACTTTTCGCTGAACATAAACTTAGCTTATGCCAACCTTTTTTGAGACACCTGTGGCAAATTCTTTTCTTTTTTATTAAATGCCACTTGTCATCTACTGACAAGGAAAGAAATTTGTCACATTGCGTCAATGAATGCTGTTGTTGACATAAAACACAATGAATTTTGCCTGCAGCAGTCGTGGATGAACTATTTTTAGATGCCGACCGAGATTTCTCTTCAGCAACGACTGCGTGCACCTTATCCCTGACTCGGCTATTAGCAGCGGAAGTCAAACTCGGCGCCCCAGCCGATTCAGGGAGGAGGCCGAATCTAGACTGCAGCTCGACTATCTCGACCAGGAAGTCGGCGAACATGTCGAGCATGGGTTGACCACTGACCGCGTGACTGCTGGCGTAGGCCACCCATTGTGCTCGTAACAGTGGGGGGACTTTAGAAATAACCGATTGAATCAGCTCTGGCGATGATAGGTAGTGAGGCTGGTCGAGTAACCGAATCGCTTCCACACAATTACGAACACGACTAGCAAAAATAGCAAGGTCTTTACCTTCACCCGAGACGCGCGGTAAAGCGCGCATTGTAGCTGCCTCCTGAGCCACTATAAGCTCGGGGCGGCCGAAGCGTGTATCGAGCGCGCGCAGCACTACATTAGGCTCGCGCGCCGTCGCCAGCAGCATCATGACCGCTTCACGCGCGCATCCCTTCAATGCTTTATTCAACCTAGCTAGATTTTCCACTGCAGAATGCGAGTCCATCGTATCCAGAAAGGTTCTTTTAAAAGAAAGCCATTCTAGATGTGATTTACCATCGAAAAACGGCAAAGGAAAATCCCTATCACCCCTACGGTGGCAAGCGCCTTTATTAACATTATCTATGAGAATTCCTAACGACTTCACAAGACGGTCTGAATCGCTGGAACAAAGATGCATGTTAACATTTGTGGCTGTGGTGGCTAGGTCAGCCGGTTTTTTAGGCGATACTGGGGTTGCGGTAACTACAGCCTGGCGAGAGGGAACGGCCGAGATAATAGAATTAAATTCAACGGGGTCAGCTAGGCCAACTGGATCATCTTTCAGAGCAGCTTTTGAATTCTGTAGCCAGTCATTGACCGAACGGCTGCTTCTCGAACTATGATGACTGGCATCGGCATCTATAGCCGCTAATTCCGCTCGGAGTTCCAACTCTGCTACCTCGCGCTGTCGCGCGAGCTTTTCTGCGGCGAGCTTTTCTGCGGCGAGCTTTTCTGCGGCGAGCTTTTCTGCGGCCTCCTGCTCTAATTCAACCATACGGCGAGCATGTAAAGCCTCTACGGCTAACTTTCTAGCCACCATTGTAGCAGAAGAACGAGATGAAGTTCTACTTACTGGTCTCGACGGAGTCTGGGTGGTAGTGACGGACCTCGGCGAGGTCTGATTGCCGGAGACGGGCCTAGAAGGGGTCTGGACTGCGGCCGCCGCGTTGGCGGATGAGTGGCTGGGCTCTGGTTGCTCCAGTTCCTTTTCCACAGCGTTCCCTTCAGCTCCCATCTTGGCAGCCGCACGAGTAAGCACCATCACTACTATCTACTAGATTGGCTGTCGAAGGACCACGATGAAGGGGACTGTACCTGAACACCACTGCTGGTTACTAGACTTTTACTATTAAGGGACTATTCTACGAAGTAAACGCCGTAATGGTCGGTGGAAGACTGTTTTAATCTTGGACAAAAAGCATCAAAATAAATAGCATTCGAAATATAAAAAAACACTGTACAAAATACACTAAAAAGTAAACTGTAAAAAAGGTGCGTCGCGCACAATAATTGAATACAACGTTTACCAAACAAATCGATGATTGCTCTATGAACTTGCTAGGCGCAAGTCGCCTTGTGACTATTCTGGACTTTTTAAGCAGAAGCGATTGACTCTTTACTTCCCATCTTGAATATTTATACATATTTAACAAAATATGTGATATAAAAATCGGAGCGATGTTTAAAAATGTACATTGTTTTTTTTTCGTTTATTTATTTAATACTTCTCCCACAAAAATTTACAGACGCGGAGATTGTTATTTAAGTTATATTTACGAAGCCTGGAAACGATTCTAATCCCGAAAAAAAAAAATTGTTTTTTTGAATTTTTGTGTGAATGTATTTACCAGCATCACGCAGAAACTACCCGGATAGATAGATTTTGTTAAATGTTGCACATATATTCCCTCTATGTCTGGTCGTCAGTAGAGATGCTTGAAAAAAATGTACAGTCTGAAAGAAAATGAGCACTTTACACCAAAGAACTGTTTTGATTTGAAATTTGATTGAGATGAGAGAGATCAGCATATACCTGTGTATGACAACAGTCCAATTATCCGCCACTTCTCTGGGCTGTATTCAGCCCTATCTGTACTATCTGCTATTTTCATTTTCTACTGAAAGTGAATATAGCAGATAGTTCCGTGTGGTGCCGGACGGACGTAAAGAATAGCACCGTCCCATTTCTTCCCTTGGGTGTCGTAAAAGGTGATTAAGGGGCATTTTACCACCATACAGAGATCGCCAACCCGCCTGCCAAGCTTAGCGATTATGGCAAACCAACTCAGCAAACCTAAGTTCAGGTCCCACAAATAAATTGTTATTTTATGTACTTCTCTTTTATATATTTTTTATTTATTTATTCAAATCTCCCTTACAACTATCAGGTGTATGTGCTCAATGAGGGGTCATATTAAAAATTACCTACTAACTTATTTAGACACAGAGAAACATAAGGTTTACGCTTCTTCCGTCATCTTTGGTTATAATAAAAAAAAAGAATACCTAAGGTTAGGTGACTGTTAATAATAAATCCCGTGTGTTTAAAATCTACTGTTATAATAATATTTTAGTGAGCTATTCTTTAGGAATAATCGGTAAGAATGTATCATCCAGTTCAAATGTGTTGTGCCATTAGGCAGTAATATCTGGATTTTCTTGCTTTTGTTTGACATTTTCTAAAAATGAGACCTAGTTAGATCGATTTATCGCCCCTGAAACCCCCTGTATACTAAATTTCATGAAAATCGTTGTAGCCGTTTCCGGGATTCTGATTATTAAATATACAAAAATCGCTCGTTTAAACATATTAGATCAGGAACGCAGGCGCATTCATAAATTTTAATAACGATAAACTTCACAAGCAATGGGAAATTACTACTGAACACTGCGGTTCGACCTCAGGACAAGCTGCTTCTCACACGGAACTGTACGTCACTTGCTCCCTTGTCATCAGTCCTATATCTCTGCTCTCTCTCTATTTTGGCTGCTGATACCAAAACTACAAACGTATACTACGTTTGTAGTTTTGGTATGTCTGTAGTGTGGATAGTCTTATAAAATGTGGCTGTTATTTCAGTATCAAGGTTTCTTACGACTTTCACGTGAATGAAGTCGCAGGCAAAAGCTAGTCAAGTATAAAACTATTGCCCGAGATTTATGACCGATTCCTATTATAATTACGGACAGTTGTAGGTTAAAATTAAGACTTGTATCTTAACCAAAAATGAAGCAATTAATGCCTTATATCTTTCCAAAATACACCGTCATATATGGAAGAAGCTATCACAGGTAAAATTAGCTTACGAAACTATTTCTTTATCCGTTTTTGTTTATAGAAACTGAGCATTAATCCATCTGTTTTATGCGCTCGGTAACTGAACAGTTTTTTCGTTTTTTTACTTAAACCCACCCATGTTCCTCCAGTTGCCTGTGTGCCACGGTATCTCTTTCGAACAACCCACACCCCTGGCAGGCATCGGCCCTTGTAGACCCCACCAGTTGGTGCTGACATCTCTTTGAGGCGCGCGTGGAACATAACGCGCCATCAACCCGGGCTTGGTCTTAACCGGACAGCGAGCTACCCATTACTCGCCATCGAAAGACCGCGCCCGCGGTGGCCGGGAATCACTCTGGGCTTCCTGACGCCCAGAGCGTCTCCTGCGGTGACTAAGTCCTAGTATACATGTCTTTTCCATTTGTGGTTAGCTACGTTTTATCTGCCAATAGGATAGCCACAGAACTGCTTCATTATAACTTGTACACATAGAACAGCCATACTATACTTTCTAACCACGAAATCGAAACTACATACTCATCTTCACAAGAACCGAACAGCAAATATGACCTCCTAAACCTAATACAAGTTCCATGCACTATGGTGCAGTCGTCCCATTTGCCTGGTCATAAAGATTTACAATGGAACAAACAATGTTAGCCATGGTTGCATGCCATTGGCCCACTGCCCCGGTTTCGAATAATTTCACCTTTATTGAATGGTTTTGCATCTTTGTACTACGTGCGTGTTATGAGCGCCTGGTACTATCAGTTTTGTGGGTCTTCGATTTATAGATTTTAGTTATTGAACTTTCTACCTATAAACGTGGCATGATTGTACATTATATGGATCATAATCATAATGGTGTTGTTTTTGCTCGCAAAAGTCGATATGTTTGTCAATAAAGACATTTATTCAAATATTTATTCAACCATTTATGCACACACATATAAACAAACAAGAATTAAGGAACAGAAAAATACGTACAAAAGGTAATGCTTATTTCTACAGAAATCTCTTCCAGCACACCTGCGATAGGAGAAAAGATAACAGAGATGTAGACAACGCGTGTAATAATAATAGAAGGGAAAACATAATAGCACAAATTATAATCTAATTTATAAATACACATATCATATAAGAATATACATACAAACAAACATACATACATACTACTAAAATAAATATCAACACATATAATATATAATTTTAAAACTTATGACAAAGTGGAGAGATTGTGTTCTTTCACTCTTCTTTTGAATACTGCTACAGTTTGGCAGTTCCTAATGTCAACATTGTGAAAATATAATATGGGAAGGCTCATCATAATCACTACTTTTGATGTCATATTTACAGGTTTATTAAGAAACGACGCTCACATGGTGCAGTTACGTTAAACATTTTCTTCCATTCAATCAACATTTTGGTCTTTCGAGCCGGGTTGTAGAATGCGGAATCACCCAACATAAAATACTAAAACTTCCGTGAATTGTGTAGTGAAAAGAACACGCTCTAATTTCCTAGACTGTATCGCGTCTAAACTGACACCACTACGTACTAAAAAGCACTATAAGCAAAACGTAGTGTCTCCCGTAAGAAAATCTTTAAAAAGGTTAAGAAATTCCATTACCTAGATAATATATCAAGCTCTATTTAGCTCTGAGAACCCCTAATCAGACAGTATCAAAATAAAATACTCGTTTTTCTTAACCGAAATAACTTTATCACTTGCATAAAGGCATTACAAATCTTGCATAATCTCATAATAGACATGCAAACAAAAAATAACACTATCCAAACTTCTCTGGTAACACTCGTCAAAAGATCGTTGTACTAGGCAAACATAATAAACGTGGATATCGCTAACATTACGCAGTACAACGTACGCAACCACGTAATAAAACCTAAGCATGATGTGTTTTCGTGTAATCTCTTTTTATTAACGTCTGATTTCCTGGTAAAGAGTGTCAAGTTCAAGATTCTTTTTCTTTTTGTTTTCTCGGGACGAAACGAAGACATGAATCAAGAAAACGCGTTTTTGGGTGGGTCACAATAAAACATTTATTGTGAAAACAATTATTCTTTTTTCCATCTTAGTTTCTGTAAACTCACATGATATAATTATACAGGATCAAATGAAATTAGCGGGAATAACGAAAACGAATGAAAACAAAAAGTCATTAAAACTTTGTTCAAAACTTTCAAATACCCTCACATCGGGCAACCAAACGAGTGGTTTCTTTTGATTTTTGGAAATTCGTAACAAATATATAAGCTCCAAGAAAAATTACAAAAACTGCTGATCGATTCTTTCGGCTATGGAACCATGAAAAAACTATTACATTTTTCTTTCGTTAGTTTTCGATATTCATAGATACCCAACAAGTTGTTACAGTATTGCCAGCTATTTTAATTTAACCCTGTTTAGATATCTAAATGAATTTCTCGTAAAATAAAAATAACGATTGTAGTTAAGTATTGTACCTACTTACCATAAGAAAATAAAAATTAAATTAAAAATTTAAAAAAACCCCGACCCAAACAAAAACTCTAAAAAGTAAAAAATAATAAATTTATAGGCCTTTTAATTTGAACGTAATATTTTAATCAGGGAATTGTCAAGTCGGGGGACGGCTAGGCCTCTGTTTGGCGTTTTCATTGACCGTCCCCCGACTTGACAATGCCCTGATTAAAATATTACGTTCAAATTAAAAGGCCTATAAATTTATTATTTTTTACTTTTTAGAGTTATTGTTTGGGTCGGGGTTTTTTTAAATTTTTAATTTAATTTTTATTTCTTGCTTTTTAAACTTAATGTCTCCCTTAAATCACCATTTATCTATAATCTATTCATTGAGACCTTTTCAATGAGCCCAAACACGATACTTCTGCTGTTTGTTGGTGAATAACTTGGGTTTCCTGGAAATTCCAGGTGTTGCTCCAGCATCAGTTCAAGGTTATTTTTTTCGTCTAATATCATTGAAGTAATAGAATCCCAAATTTTGAGTTGATCAGACCCATGGAAGAGGGTAAAATCCCTTTTTCAACCAGAAAAGAGCTGATAATCTTCAAACGGCTGAACCGATTTTGATGAAACATATCTAAGAACACTCCCGACTAATACACCTTTCAAACAATAAAAACTAAATCAAAATCGGTTCATCCGTTCGGGAGCTACGTTGCCTCAGACAGACACACACACACACACACACACACATACACACACAGACACGTCAAACTTATAACACCCCGTCGTTTTTGCGTCGGGGGTTAATAAAACACATTATTAATGAATAAAAATTGTTTTACTTAAAAATATACAACTCCTGTACCTGAAGTCATACGACTGTAGATACATTTTATTACAGATTCAAAATGTAAATACTTTATACTTCTTTCTCAAGCCGGGGGCACTTAACGGGATCTAGCTTATGTGAGTCTGAAATCGACAACTCGTCTTTAGTTATCAATGCTCAGCTCAACAGTGAATCTCATACAGATGTGAGAAGAGGCAATTGCCTTACAACAGGCAACGATAAATCGGTGCTCATGCTAAACGAGCACCGATTTATCGTCGGAAGAATAGACATGATTATTAACTAAGTGATGTATGTACAATGGAAGATAGCTATGTTTTTCTATTAATTATCACAGTTATGCATGATATTGTAGATAATCGTAAATACTTTGTGGCCGTCGAGTAGAAAGTTTGTAGTCAGTGTGATTTTGACAGTTTGGAAAGAAATATTCTTATGAAATAGTCTACATTTATAAGGACCTTGACAAAGATCGTTAGAAACGAAAGACAAAATGACAGCTTATAGAAGGATATCTACGGTGCGATGTCTAAAATCAAAGCACGAAAAAAGCACTGTCTATTCTTCGTAGTAATAGAAAGCGTTTTAGTTATCTTATTTCACATTTTTAGTCATCACTTTCTAAGTTTGTCCCATATAACTTGGTTATTTAAATAACTTCAACTTCTTCGCCAATATTATAAATCTAATAATAGTTTTTAAACAAATGTTATTTTCAAGTTTATCTTCCCAAAATAGAAATTCACATATGTACTTAATGTTTTTAAGTCTTTGTCACACAAATTGTATGATTAAGCATATATAGTCCATATCAGAATCGGCTGAAACCTGGTTTCAACAGAGTTGTCTTAAGGGTAGACTCTAAATAATTATTACAACAACAGATTTTAATTGCATTGGAAACAACAAAAACATGAAAAATGCTGTTTAATTTTCGGTCGAATCTGAACTATATTCATATCAAATTATTATTTTAGCTGAGAAATTACCAAAACTAAAACATTTATTTCTACTTAAACTTAATTACATAGGCTACAGGCACTTAATGAATATTATAAATCCATTCTCTCTTACTTACAAATAATACCTTATATTATTTCTTCATTAAATTCGTTTCTTATCAAATCTCTATTAAACTCACAAAGTGCTTATGAACATTACTATCGTTTCGCTCCAAAATAATATCTGCTTTTAAAATGCATGTTCACAATACGATAATTTTTTCGATCTATTAAATTGAGCAATTGTAGATGTTCTCTTTGAAATAGCATAACATTGGAGCAGTATTCATAGTGCGTGCATTGAGAATATTAAAAAAAATCGGTACTATGAACTGACCCCAACATTTTTAAACAGATTCAAAAACATAGAAAAATATTTTCTAATTCTTCTTTCTTGCTCTAAAAAGATCTTGAATCTGCGCATTGGAGAGTCCTTTAGTTTCCGGCACTATTATAAATGATATAATGGCGTTTACAAGGCTCACAACACCAAATATATAGAAACATCCAAAGATTCCGAAAGCGGTGAGCATGTACGGGAAGACCGCTAAAATGAAGAAGTTGAGGAACCACACCCATTCTATGATCATCATTGATGCTAATCCTTGGACCTGAGAACAAAGAAATAGATTAATAATAATTAATCATAATGAAAGATATTAATTATATTAACCATACAGAAAGTGGTACTCCTGGACACGGCTCGCATCGTTAGGCGGTTCCTCTCTCTGGAACCCAGACCGCCGGTAGCTTGGACCTTGTTCCCGATACCGGTGGGCTACTATTTTTCATATTTTTAAATGTTTTTATATTTTTATAATAATATTTAAAAATGTAATTTATATGTATATTTAGCATAATAATAATAATGTATATTTATCGTAAGGAAAGTTTTAAGTATGAATGTCGATGGCTATAAGAGTAGGGTGAGACCACAGAAACTATGGATGGACTGTGTGAATGATGATATGGTTGGAAAGTGACTACGGAGATGACGACTAATAAAGAAGTGTGGAATTTTGCACCGGTCACAAATAAATTGGGTTGAATGATGATGCAGCGTTGTTCCACATATTTATGATTATGGTCTTCTAAGACTACGTAATGTAATTCAGAGACATTGTCAGCATATTACTGCGATCGCAAATCCTTTCCCAAGCGTAATAATGGCATTCCAGTAAGTCGTTCTACACGAACGAAATAATATCGTGCCGGGATTTCATGGCGCACTGCATTTTCAACTCTCGGTGGTGAACTGAGCATTAAGAATCCAACAAAGTGCATCGTGGCGCGTCGTAAAAACAGTGTTCGATTTTCAACTCTCGACTTAGAAAGAAGAAGAAAGAAAGAAAATATGTTTATTTCCGGTAAACATGACGCAAAAAAAGAACAGGGACACAAAAATAACACAAGAAAATAAGAAAGGTTGAGAGAAACGGCTAGCACTCAGCATTATGTTCCAACCCTATGCAAGACAGAGCCCCAGCGCTGGTTTTCAGCGACAGCCGGCTCTGACGAAATGACGTCGCCCGGTGCATCAAACAATTATTAGGACACTGTACTAGAACAGCGAACTTATAGAAAAATAATATAATTTAATGTAATTGTGATAAAATATACTAAACAGGAACATAAAATAAAAAGAAAACGAAAATAACATACAAATGCTACGCAAGGCACTTAGGCAAAATCTAACACTCTGTGAATCGAACACAGAAGAAGATTGAGGATCCAGTGTGTGAAAAATTCCTGCCGCGATTTTAATACGTCCGTGTGGATTTCGACTAAGACCATTTTTCATCAATGTTCTATATTTACTTCGTTCCAAAGCATATACGATGCTTTGGAACTAGTTACTAATTAGTTTATGAATCAAGAAATTATTCTGAAAGAAATCCAATGAATTAATCATGAGCAACCAAATGTTCTATCAATATGATATATAAAGTTTCTCCTTTGGCTTAAATAAAGCTAAAGGAGAAACTTTTAATAGATTTTAGATAAAAATATTTTCTTTTTAAGAAGTAGTGTAGCTTCTTGAAAAGAAAATATTTTTCGAACTCCAAAAAAAAAAAAGGTTTCCATCCTTACCTCAGGTTCAAACACTTCAGCCAGTAACACATAAGGAACGGTACCGGCTCCCACGAGGAATGAGAAGCAGTATGCCATGAGTAGCACCACGGTGATCCACGCAGGAGCTGACTTCGTCTGCAGCAAGAATCCAAGAGCCGCCAAGCACAGGCATGTCAGCACTGATGAGGATATTATTAGAAGCTGGAAATAATGGGATGAATTAGCAAACTATCATAATTGTTAGTACCAAGTGGAGACGAACATCATCATTATCCTAGCCTTTTCCCACCTATGTTGGGGTCGGCTTCCAGTCTAACCGGATGCAGCTGAATACCAGTATTTTAAGTGGAGACGAATATATGACAGTAAATTAAAATACTGATAATGGTATAATGGATAATGGTATATAAAACTGTTGCATAGGATTGAGGGGTATTAGTAATCCGAGCCAAAGTTTTTAATAGAATCACGCGATTATATTTAAGGATTCTATGAATCTTAAAATCATACAAATTGTAAATCGTTTAGAAACACAATTAGTTGTAGTTTCCTCTAAAGAAAAATATCCAAAGTTTGTTTTCGTGAGGCCAGCCTATACTATCGTTTGGTTTAACAAAAACGAGTCTAAGATGGCAAAATGCACTTTAAATCCATAATGTCATTACATTAACTAGAACATGATATACGCGTGTTTGAAACTTTGAAGCGCTCCCCTGCTAAATTTGTCATTTGTAGTTAGGGTAGGGACCGTCGATATTCAAAACGTGTATTTGTTATAATAATACGAAGTAAATACCCAAATAAAATCACCCTGCGAAAACGTGAAAGAATAGTTTAAAATTGAATCCAAAATTATCTTACCCTTCTGCCAGCCTTATCAGCAACTAGAGCCGAGGTCATAGCGCCACAGAACTGTATGACGGCGAATATCACCGTGTACAGATCTGACTTGCTCGGGTCTGTCTCAGTGAATACTGTCTTAGCGTACACTTGTACTGGGACTATGCCCATGAGTACCTGAAAGAGTAGATCAAATATAAGACACATGACTCTAAAAAATTTGAAATGATAAAAAAGTAAAAAATCTTGGATATCAATGTAAGGACCGTTGCATCGCTGTTAAATAAGGTGAAGAATTGGACCACATGACCATGTTCCAAATAGCCTATAACATTCTCACTACAGCAGACTTAGCATGACGATTTATATTTTGACGAAGAATAGACAGTGCTTTTTCAATACAGAGTGTCATTTTTTTTCTCGGTTTTTGACATCACACCGTAGATATCCTTCTACAATCTGTCATTTTGTCTTTCGTTTCTTAAGATCTTTGTCTAGGTCCTCATAAATGTAGACTATTTCAGAAGAATATTTCTTCCCAAACTATCAAAATCACACTGACAACAAACTTTCTACTCGATGGCCACAATGTTTATACGATTATCTACAAAATCATAATTCGTTTAGCACGCATAACTGTGATAATTAATAGTAAAACATAGCTATCTTCACCTATTGTATATCATTTAGTTAAAAGTCATGTCTATTCTTCCGTTGACAAAACGGTGCTCGTGCTAAGCCTGCTGGGACACAGGTCTCCTCTCTTCGAAAAGGAGTGGGCGGTAAACTTCCACGGGTGCCCAGTGTGGGTCGGAAGATGTCACATGTCTTCGAATTTTTGGTTCTAAAACATGCTGGTTTCCTCACGATGTTGACCTTCCACGTTTTGAGACTAATGGTGATGAAAATATTTACAGAAAATAAAGCGCCTAGGTACCACTGGGTCATCACTGCTCATTGCTCGGTTTAAAGATCACGAATAAGCAAGTTGAAACACAAGTTATTAACGTAACTTCGGGACGGTTTCCCGGATAAGCTCAAATTGTACAGCGCCTATTACCAAGCGAGTACGGGACTAGAGAAGCTTTATTTACCTGAGTTGTGATCACTGTCATGACGACAAAGAACGCCCGTCTTGATACTGGTGAAACAACTGGAACAGAATAACATTTTTTAAATAAAATCCTGACCTCAAAAATTGTAACGAAACTAATTTTTTTTCTGTATAATTATATTATGGAATAAAGTTCTTAGTAATTTATTACAATGTAGCCTAATAGACGAACAAGCAATTTAACTCTTACTACTTAATAGTTTACGTGGTAGATTACGTTATAATTATAACTAAGAATAGTGTTATTTTGCACTACAATTTCTTCCCTTTCTTAGGGTCTGACAATTAATAAAAACACTTTGTTCATGAGTTACATGTAAAGCACATCACTGATACTATTATTTACTATTTATACACTACACTAATTCAACTGGTTCAGTTCTCAGCCTATGGACTGTGTCCGTGGAACTAAACTATGAACAAAAAAAAAAGAAGTATTTTCCACACAAATTAAACCACATTTATAAAGCCGTGATAAATCTGGCATATATATGCAAATCGTCATATAACTATATTCATTACATTTTAAGGTTTTTATATGAAATTTCATAGAACGACAAAACCAAACGAAATTCGTCAGATGTAAGCTATTTGTAGAACTAAATCTGCAAGTCAAACAGTGTCGAGTGTGTCTGAGCTTATGAGTACTCACATAATAGCTTGATCGGAGACATTGCCTTCGGTTGCTCCGGCATGATGTCTTCATTATTCAGCTTTTGTTTTTCAGCTTCTTCTGCTTTTGGGTCGGTGTCTGCAAAAACAAATAAAAATTTGTTTGCTACTGAAAGTGCCAAGCTCGTAGGCAAAGTCTGAGCTAACTGTATAAATATAGATTGCTTGTTATCTACATGCTAAAAAGAAGAATTTAAATTTAACTGGAACACAACAGTAGCTATATTATTTTAATGGAAACTGATTACCACCATGGCACTCTCTTGGATCACTGGAGGAATTATCGGATTTTGATAAACTAGAGTAAAAAACAAACAGTAAAAAAAATCTTAACTACAATTTCTTTCACTTAGGCAAAACTACCGTATGGTGCCGGACGTAAAGGAATACTGCCATCCCATCTCTTCCCGTGGGTGTCGTAGAAGGCGACTAATGGACTTACTAGAGAATGGACAGCAGCGCTCTCTATGCATTTTACCACCATACTGCGATCGCCAACCCACCTGCCAAGCGTGCGGATTATGGCAATTCCCTCCCCGTTTGGAGGAGGCTTATGTCCAACAGTGGACGTCTTTCGGCTGAAATGATGATGATGATGATGATGATGAGGCAAAACTAAGTTTTAGAATTAGTCAATTTCATTATCTACCATTTAGGTCACATCTTCATTTCAGAACACGGCTCTAGTAACTGCAGCTAGTTAATGCTCGTTCCAGCAATAGATCATGCAAATTAAAACTAACTCTAGTATCCTAGATGTAGAACAGTTATTTACTTGCATATTTCACAAGCAAATTCTAAAATTGCATTTTTTACAAGCACTTTCTTCTATAAGAGGGGCTCACCACCATGGTGAGCCCAGGGTACCTTATTGCATATTTCTTAAAATCCTAATACATTAATTACCAAGAAGACTTACCTGTAACAGATATTAGCTCAACAGCCGGCATGATCTGGTGCTTCAACCTCGTCAGTTCATCTATTACCACCATTGAAGACGCAGGCACCCCTCGGTACTTGGCTATCGCTTGCCTTGCATCCTGGAATTGTAATTATGATTTTTTTTAGCCTTGTGGAATACTGCCTGAGAACCATAATATAATCAGCCTATATAGTTCCCACTGCTAGGACACAAACGTCCTAAATGTGCGAGGGAGCGGGCATCCATTGGTGGATGTCACATGACTACGAGTCTTTGGTTCTAGAACATTTCGTCCCTGCCTGGGTTCGAACTCACTAGATCACGACCTACAACTCGTAAGTCGGGGCCAATACCACTGACCCACCATTGCCCCTTAGATAATTCATCGTCATCGTCAGCCTATAATGTTCCCACTGCTGGGACACAGGCCTCCTCTCTGTGAGAGGGATTGGGCCGTAATCCACCACGCGGGCCCAGTGCGGGTTGGTGCTTAGATAATTATGGCACATAAATCTCGAACTTTCGTCATATCGCTAGTTATTTCTAAAACTGTAATTTAATGAACAATTCCTATGTATTCCCATACTAACATGTGTGAAACGAACTCACCTCTTCTCTTTTCTGCCTCAGCAGATACACAGGACTTTCTACAACCAGCAGTATGAGTAGCGTGCAGCTTATACTTAGTGTTAACTGCAGCCAGATGATGGTTCTGTACGTCAGGAACCAGCCGACTATGTAGGACAGTAATGTGCCCATACAGTACAGGAATATTGAGGCTGGTAGAAGGGGAAAAATACATATTATTAGTATTTAAACAAATCATTCAATGTGAAAGGAACATATTTTTATTTTTTTATTTATAATGGGATAACAAACGGCTACAATATACTAAAAGTCTTGTAACTATAAATGTTTAACAATATTGCAGCCCACTACATTATCCACATATTAACATGCAATATTCAAACTTAAAGGTGTCGTCACTAGGTGGCTTTATACATTATTAATTTACTAGTGTTCAAAGGTAAACCTATTAAAAATTATAATTAATAAAGGTATATAAATTACAATTTCCGAAACATTACTGAATACATAATTGGATATTCATTCCATTCACTGCACATAAATGACTTAGAGAATAATATAGAAATATAATTAACCACGTACAACAAATCTTAAATTGAGATAATGTATACATAACATAGTATAAATTCTTAGCATAGTATAACAATGATTAACATACACAATATTGGCAAATTATATTATTCAATAACAACATACATCATTAATTGACAAAAAACTAGATACATTCCTTTTGAAACCAGGCTTTGACTGTGGAAATATATCTAAATCTACAAAATTGTCATTATAGGCTTTTAACATACGATGAATAGGATATCACATCATCGTCATCATTTCAGTCGAAAGACGTCCACTGCTAGACAAATTCCTCCCCCAAGCACTACCATTTCGACCGGCTCTGTGCTTCTCGCATCCAGCGAATTCCTGCGGCCTTCACCAGTTCATCGGTCCTTCTTGTGGGAGGCCTTCCAACGCTACGTCTTCCAGTACGCGGAATGAAGAGATCCGTAGGAGAACCAAGGCAACCGACATAGCCCGAAGAATTGCCAAACTTAAGTGGCAGTGGGCAGGGCACATTGCTCGCAGAACAGATGGCCGATGGGCCCCGAAGGTTCTGGATTGGCGACGTATCACATACATAACTACATATTTATTAAGTTAATTTTGAGTATTAAAAAAATACTTTGTTCATGACGGGGGTGTTCCTAACTTTTTCTTTGTCTTAAGCATTAGATATGTAATGCTTAACTGCGAAACTCATGCATTACCATTCAGTTTAATCTTAAGATTTGTGAATTGACACGGGATTATCTACGTAACAGATAAGACTTCTTAACACATGTTTGCAATTTCAGTTTGCCGGATTTATTGGATGCTGAATCACCAATCCTTTTATCTCTAGTAATCAGTACTACAATCAACAATTTCGAATCACAAAGATTTTCCTTGAATATGCTAAAGTTGCATATATTTGTAATATTGACATTCAGCTGTATCCAGCCAGATAAAGTGGACGCTAACCTCAATATAGTTGTGCAAAGGCTAGGTAGATGCGAATTTTAACACATACATACATAACCACAAGCCTTCTTGTCATGGAGGTACACAGAAACTACAGTACGTCACCTACTACGATCCTTACATACTCCTTTTGCCTCGTTTACATTCACACATCAGTGGCCCTAGTGTGAGTTTAATTTACCAAACCAATGCGATGCGTTTGATTGAGATAGTTAAATGAATCTCGCACTAAGGCCTCTGGCAACACACGCACGCGCACTGGCGCGAGTACTAAACACCTGGTTTTTCTGAAGAACATCACTAATAAGGTCAATGCTTGCTCTTAGGGCGTCCCGGGGTTGGATCTAGTATCGTTTGGCAGGAGTTGGGGGGTGAAAATTGTTAAAACTGGTAGGGCTTTTTTTTTTTTTTTGGTTGGGAAATCATCAAATGACTTCTCCTGCTGAGTAGAGCAGGAGGGCGTGTCAGACTTTTACTGACTAAAACCCACCCGTGTTCCCTCAGTAGCCCGTATGCCAGGGGCCGTGGTATCTCTTTCGAACAAACCCGCACCCCTGGCAGGCATCGGCCCTTGCGGACCCCACCTGTGGTTGCTGACATCTTTGACGGCGCGCGTGTGGAACACAACGCGCCGTCCCGTCTACCACTTTTCGGCCGCAGAGGATAGGGAGAGCGGCTGACGCTATACCGACACTCCTCTTCCCCTGCGGCCCCACCGCGTCCGCCATCAAACGGTGGCGGCCCCGTCCAGGCCACGGAAGGGAAGAGCGCTGCTCAGAAGCACCGGCACTCCTCCTCTACCGCAGCCCGTAACCCTCAGCCGCGATGCCTCCCATTCGACATCGCGGCCCACCTCAGTTGCGGTGCACCTCACCGCAACCTACTTTTTGGCCGCTACGTCAATGGCTTGAAGGCAAAAGCCCTGACGAGCGGCCCCACCGTTGGGTTCCTCTTGGCTTCACCGTGGGTGGGAGACCACGGTTACTAAGCCCCCCCGCAACGACAATGCGGGAACCCACTCGGGGGGGAAACTGGTAGGGCACATTTTTCGAGAAGATAACAAAATAAGTTTCTAACCTCAAATCAAATAAAAACGAAAACGGAACGTTAAAATGGGTGATTTACAACCAAATCTGACACAAACATATTGTCTGTTGTGTAAAATATCGTGCAAAATCGATAAAATGGAACGGAAATTAAAAAAAATACGCCCATTTGTGTCAAATGTCACTGTCATCCGATTTCGATCATTCCGTTTCTCGAGTTGCGTGAATGCGTTCTACTCCTACTGATCGTATGTATGTATAAAAGGCAGTTACAACTGTTATTAGGAGAACTTACGGTGCAAGAGCGAGCGAAGCGAGCTCGGGACTTCGGGAACCCCGACTCGGACAGGTTAGGTTAAGTTAGAGCGAGCGGAACAACCGAACATAGACCCCGCCATCCACTCCGTGGTTTTTTTTACGCCTTTTAGGCAACTTTTAAGTGTTTTGAGGTTAGGTTGCAAAAGATCATTTTTCTCGGAAACGGTGAGTTACCTTTTCATGGGAGTGGTACCAGGGAGGAGGCACCTCCATCCCCCTACCCCACTCCTACTCCCCTCCTCCTGCCAAACGATACTAAATTTTTACCAATAACGTTAAAGGCAAGAGTGATTATTTTTAACATTTTAATTGGATTTAAGTCAAGAGTGTGAAAAATGTATATGACCCAAAAAGCTGGCAGCATTGCTACGTATATTACGTATATACGCATTGCTACAATGCTAATAAATTGTTTACTCGAAGAAAAGCCACTGGCAGCGTTTATTCAAAACACCCACACTAAAGACTATCCTAGTAGAATAATTATCTCACCTGAAGCTAAGCCTCCCCGAATAGCATCCTCAGCTACTTCAGAAATGAAGATAGGTGCCAGCACCAGGAAACTACCACCCGATATACCAGCTAAGAACCTGGCTGCAAGGACCAGGTTGATTGAAGTCGATACTCCTACTATAGCCCATGATAACTGGAAAATGAAATATACTGCGTTTAATAGGTGTCCCCGAAAGAACAAGTTTATTTTTAAATTCGGAATAGAGTCTTTTCATATTTGATTTTCCAACCCCGCGAATACTTCATTTCTCATTTACTTCGCATCACATGCCGTAAATAGGGGATGTTATATTCTAGAATTAATAAGGAGTGATACAAATAGGTATTTCATTCATTTCAAATTCATCTAAGTATTTTATTGTTGCTATGATTTTGTAATTAGTTTAAAATGCGGAATCAAATCTTCTCAATACAAAGGGTAAAGATTATGAACATATAATTTTTGTTTCAGTTATTATTTCTTCCTCATCATAATCACTCTCATTTCAGCCGAAAGACGTCCACTTCTGGACATAGGTCTCCCCAAACTCCGCTACTTCTACCGGTTCTGTGCTTCCTGTATCCAGCGGATTCCAACAGCCTGCCAAGGTCATCTGGTGACCTTGTAGGAGGCCTTCCAACTCTAAGTCTTCCAGCACGCGATCACCATTTCAGATATTTTCGGCCCCATCGGCAATATTTTTCTTATAAATAAATAAATCAATCCACTCACCACAACCGGCAAAGACAATATAACACCACCGTTTCTTCTTCCTAGTGAATTAATTAATAAACCAGCGATTGCTGATCCAACTATAGCTCCTAATGAAGGCAAACTGCCTAACAAGGCCTCTTCAGCTTTCGTTATAGGTGCTGATAGAGGAGTAGTTGTATTTGAAGCATATAGCTCTGATGTGTATGAGGGCCAGACGTTGAGCGCCCCCATGACAGTGGAGCCGAAGCCACCTGGAAACAAAAGAAGAATACCATACATTAGGATATGACGAGGAGTGAAGTAAAGAAAACGTTTACAAATAAAATGAACTAAGTTCCAATCACTACAAAGTGAACAAAATAACTTTAACTTCGGAAGTCGGTGGCAAAAAAACATACATATACAAAACCAAAGAGACTCATGTCGAAATTAAAGTTATCTTGCGGTTATTGTCTTTTGTTAAACGAAAACCCCATCCAAATCGGATCATAGTTTTTGAAAAAATCACGAACATACTAACATTCATACATACAAGTCGAATACAGAACATCGTTATTAAAGGAGGAAAACAAAACAAAACTAACCGACTAGTGACTATCCCAGAACAGAACAATTAAGGCCTCTTTCTCATCAAGAAAAGGAACAAGCTTTAACCACCGTGCATGTTAGCGATTTC
Source organism: Polymixis flavicincta (assembly GCA_949987655.1). NCBI lineage: Eukaryota > Metazoa > Arthropoda > Insecta > Lepidoptera > Noctuidae > Polymixis > Polymixis flavicincta. The sequence continues at coordinate 20,392,065 of OX465188.1, read as the reverse complement.
AGACGGTTAGATAATTTTAAAAGTTTCTTTAATACATTATTTGCTTTATTAAACAGCCACAATGTCGTAAACATTTTGTAATTTTTACGGTTTTTGTTTTTTTGGGTGGGAAATTATTTAATAACTTCTCCCGCTCTGGGTAGAGCAAGAGGGCGTGTCAGACTTTTACTGACTAAACCCACCCGTGTTCCCTCAGTAGCCTGTGTGCCACGGTGGTATCTCTTTCGAACAACCCGCACCCCTGGCAGGCATCGGCTCTTGCCTACTACCCATGCACTCTCGCTCCGTACCATATGGTCTGGACCAGGGCCGGACGCGAGAGATCGCCGCCGTCGATGGCCTCCACGGGGACACGGCAGTGCTCCGCCCAAGCCAGACAGACCTCCACAGTATGCTCCGCCGTGTCCTCAGGACGATCTTCGCAGTTGAAACACCCGGGCGTTTCCTCCTGCCTTATTCGAAACAGGAACCTCCCGAAACAACCGTGTCCTGTGAGGACCTGCGTCAGGCGGGAGGTGAGGACGCCATGCCGCCTCTCAAGTCACTCCTCAAAGAGAGCACTTACCGCCGCAATCGTGGCGTGCCCAATCATTTAAGGTTTCAGGTTCCGTACGTAAAAGAGAAAAAACGGAACCCTTATATGATCACTTCGTTGTACGTGTGTGTGTCTGTCTGTCGAGACCCTTTTTGTCAGGAACACGTAGAGGTATCAAGTTGAAATTAATATCGGATATGTATCTAGGTCTCTTGGAGCTGTTTTATAGCGTTGACATATATGTCAACGCTATAAAAATTAAACAAATATCTTTATATAACTCATATTAAAACAAGAGCGATTACAAACTTACATTTTCAATTGGAGAAATGACCGTAAAGTACATTGATGTATGGGAGATTTTTTCTAACTAGAAAGTTAACTTCCTGTGATATATTCCCTAAGACCCAAGTTTATTCACCATCCCTATTGACTTCTAAGCTTAACTCAAATGTAATTGAGAGACTTCTATTAAATTAATTCGTACTTTCACGTTTGTATCCACAAGTTCGTGCTCGAGAATTTGACATGAGGATCTCTAACCCTCCAGGCCATCAAAAAATTTAATGGTGACATTATAACATTTCATTTCAGAAGATTTGTAATTGGCACAGGAACATTTATCTTTAAAGTTAATAGTGTTATTTGACTGTCAATCTTCTCTGCAATAAAAAAGTACTTTTACAAATGAATTTGCGATTTCAATGTTTTAATTATTCTACTCTATATTTAGTTAAATACTATTTGAGTATGCAAAAATTATCAGTATTGATATTACTACGACACATGAACGAGTGTCACATAATTTCACTATCGAATCAGACAAAACCATAGCACCGGATATGTGTGTGATGATAAATAAATGTGTCCCAACATTTTTTATCAGTTCAATTAAAATTTTGCAGGACACATTTTTTTGTCACGCTCTATAAATATAAAACATTTACGTTCATTATATTGTAAGCCTGATTATTTGAATCAGTAAGATTCGTCTGTAGTCTTCGATCAAAATGCTAAGAAACCATAAAACTCGGAAACCATGCGGTACATACAAACATGCGTAATTAATAGTTTGCTATAGAAATAGTTGTCCACAAGAACCGGTTGTCCAACTACGAAGATTTTGTCTATTCTCACGTCATCGTCGTCTTGAATTGCGTCGTGTTCGCGTATAAGTTTTTCAATACTATTTTTATTCATTTTCTCTTCATTGTTTTATTTTCTTCTTTCAATAACTTCTTACAGAGCTACCCGCACAATTTGTTTTTATTTGTTCCATTTTTCTTAAACCAATTCTTGCTAAACACCGTCTGCATTTGATTGCATTTTGACTTAATATTCCACAGATTTTTACTAATTATAAACGTCGATAACGGTGACGGTTATATTCTTTTTGCTTTCATAAATATTAATTCTTACCCGGTCTTCTTCATCATCATTGTCCTCTTCTTACATAATTTATTTTTCTAGTACTTCTTGTTTGAATACCTCGTAAATTACACCGGGATTGTCTTTGCAACACACAAATAACACACACAAAACACCCATACTCGTAACAAACATATCGGAACTGAATAACACGTCTCCAAGCAATCACTGTTTACTGACAAATAACATGTAACAAATATTTTATTATCTCCCAATCGAGATGCGTCAATGCCTCATTCCGAATTAAAATTCGCGCTAAAAATAAGTATATTTTTTATTTCTTACCGGCCAAAGCGGCATGGAACTGCCTAAGTCTTCCTTTATTCATGTTGATTCACTCCGAACTAACGAGTATCGTCACTATACGCTCAAGTAATAGTAACATTTCGGCAAATAGTTTATTACATAAATGAATTAGAATACACAAGATGTGTAAACAAAACCTGTGTGTAAATATTTTATCTTTTGATAAGAGTCTGTCATTCTTATCATCTGTGGAGCAAAATATATGTTTGTCTGTATGTTCTTATATTAATTAAACATTTCCAAAACCAACATTTCGCTATATTAATATTTAATTGGTATTTTTAAATTTCCAGAGTGATTTTGCGAATTCTCTGTAAACTAGAATTCTAAGCGTGAATCGCCTCCCACGACATATCAGATAGCCACGTGAAGGCCACGCGGAGTCGTTATAAACAAATAAGCTCAAAACTTTAACAAGTTGTACATAGAAAAAAATGATAGTCATTTAAGGAAAATTATTTCGTTAGTTAATAAATAATCTAAATTTTTATAAAATTTTCCATCGCTTATAATTTTTGTTTCGTCGTTCTATATTAAATACTGAAATATAGTTCATCCAGTTAGACAGGAAGCCGGCCCAACACAGTTGCAAAAGCCTAGGCAAATGATGTGATGATGACATAATTTTCCTTCAATCAATATCGGAAATGCAAAATTTAGGCACAAGAAAATGTAGAAAGCCAATATGTTTTTGAACGAAGTTCTTGAGATAGGAGCAAAATTGTAGAAACTGTCGCGTAACGAAAAAAGCGTTATACTCGACATTTTATTAAATATGACAGAAATAGTAAGATCGAGGGTACTGAAGTCAAAATAAAGTTAGAGAATTTTACAGATACAGTAAACGAAATTACATTCGGAAATGAAGAAAAACCGTTAGTAACTTTGCTGTTGACGTGGGTCCCCCCGACCCCACACGTTTTTATTTGACAGCAGGTTGATAGATATGAGAATACTTACCAGGCTATTGTCCTCGTGTATAAGCCCAATGATTTCTCAACGTCAACGTTAATAAACTAAGGGCAAGTGCCGTGTGTGTGTGTGTGCGTATACGAATGTTACGCAAAGTTGCATAACATTCGTATACGATTTTTTTTATTAACTTATTCAAATTATTTAGATGAAATAACCTTGGTCTAGGTTTTATGTGAAGTCTTTGAATGAACCCTACTACGTGTATCAAGCACAGGTTCTTCAGCTTAAGGTTGCTACGGTAGCTAGCGACAGTCAAAATTTCTTCCGTTTGTACTTCAGTGTCAAGCTGTATGTCGAACTAAATATGATTCACTGCAGTAATCATTAAAATCATCAAGACAACCCTCAAAGTTCATTTAATCCAATTGAATGACTTTTTCATAAAAATAATTGAATGGGATTAAAAGAAAAAAAAAACAGAAGTTCTCTAGCACGGCTTACGATAGGAGTTGACTTGTAGAAAAGCCTTATGCCCAAACAAGTGACCTTCTCTCTCTGTCTCTTTCTGTAAATAGTACCTAGAAAGGGACCCAGAGAGGGATTTTTTTAGTAAACAATAGATGGTGGCTACAAAAACTTTAAACTTAAATTTTTCGTCATGGGTGTCGTTTTCCTGGTTTTTGAGGATGCTAAAGCCAATAGCGAAGCACAATAAAATCCAAGAAAACAACAACTTTATGAGAGCTTCTAAAAACGTATACTAGATGGCTCTGTATTAAAATAGCGTATTACATTCACATTTTCTGTCTCTGTCTGTTCTCTCTCTCTGTTCTTTCTATTATATACGAGTTTGTGTGCGTGCTTGCGAGTATCACGTAAGGAACTTCGTTCCTGACGGTTTTCTTATTTGTTCTTATAGTAGAATGTAAGTCTGAAATCGCCGATCTGCTTTGAGCAAGCGTGGTAATCAATGCTCATGCCTTCTCAGTATGAGAAAGGGCCTTGTCCTTGCAATGGTGCAGTAATATGCTGATAATAAATAATGTCTTTTTATATTATATACTTTAAACACCACAAAATTCCTAAATCTCTTCCAGACAACCTTGGAATGGGAAGTGGTTATTATAATATGACCGACCGGGTATTTTGTTGGAACCATACAGGGTAACAAGATAAAATTTTAATCAGTGCGCAAACTGTAACCATGAATTCAGCATATCATTCTAGCCCCCTAGCGTAAAAATGTTTCGTCAGTTATACAAAAAAAAAATCTGCTGTTCCATACATTTTGAACGCGTGCACTTTGCACTTTTCTCTGAAACAGCTAATTCTTTTTGTATAGCTGAAACATTTCTACGCTAGGGGGTCTAGAATGATTATGCTAAATTTATGGTTACAGTTTGCGCACTGCAGGCTTAGCACGAGCACCGATTTGTCGACGGAAGAATAAACATGACTATTAACTAAATGATGTACAATAAGAGAAGATAGCTATGTTTTTCTATTCATCATCACAGTTATGCGTTCTAAGCGAATCATGATTTTGTAGATAATCGTATATACTATGTGGCCGTCGAGTAGAAAGTTTTGTTGTCAGTATGATTTTGACAGTTTGGGAAGAAATATTCTTCTGAAATAGTCTACACTTAAAAGGACCTAGACAAATATCGTTAGAAACGAAAGACTAAATGACAGATTGTAGAAGGATATCTACGGTGCGATAACAAAAATGTAAGAACGAAATGTCACTTTGTATTGAAAAAACGCTGCCTATTCTTTGTAGAAATACAAAAGCGTCATGCTAAGCCCGCTGGTTAAAAATTTATGTTGTACACACTTGTTTAACTTCTCCCTATTTTTCTTTGCAATGTCACAACAAAATGATTACAATCGAGATGAGAGCCAGTAGCTATTTGTGTATGATATAATATATAACAGTTCAGTTTTATTCAAACAACGTAGTACAATTAGTATTACATGAGATTTAACATAAATTATGATTTTACTGCTTATTTATATTTGCCATGTGGCGAGGATTTGAGGAGCGATTGGAGGTTCTTACCTCCATTGTTCTTCAATTGGTAATGTCATGTGAGATTTTTACTTACTTTTATCAGAGACACTACTGTCTCACTAACTGATAAGCTTTGGTTTCCCAGTAGTAACGTCCTCGACTTATGAGTGGTTGAAGGTTTAAGGGGTTGAAATCCAGACATGGCGCTTTACTTTGTGAACAACACGGTAAACAAAACATCGTGCATCGTGAGGAAACCGGCATGTCTTAGAACCAAAAATTCACAGACATGTGACATCTACCAACCCGCACTGAGTTCGTTTGGTGGATGTGGGCCTACTCCCTCTCACCAGGAAGAGGTCGCTGCGTACTAGCAGTGGGAACATTATAGGCTGAGTAGGTACAAATGTAATAATATATGTATTAGTAAATTGTGAATAAATTGTGTGACTGAAATTAGATGTCCTCAATAATTGCGTATTGCCTGATTTAAGGGGTCCGCGCCCACTCGACCCGCTTAGACTCGACCCGAAGAATAATACCAGATGTTTTACTACCAAATCAGTGACATTCGTACAGTCAGGCAAAGTGATATTTTAATTCTAAATAACTTATTTTATTATACATCAAATCAAATATTTAACATTTTGTTTTGATACATAATTTATAAAAAAGTTATGAAACTATGAGAACATCATGGTATTCTTGAATATAAAAGTGTAAAATATCGGATAAATAGTGCGCGTAAAAGACATCTTGGGCTCCCAAAAATTCGATTCAATAACGAAGTGACGTCATAATTTCGGACAAATTTAAATCAATCTTATTGGTGCATCTTAAAGGAAAAGACAACGCGATTATAATTTTTGCTTCAGACCAAATTCAGAATCACATAAAAAATGTGAAGCATTACTTTTGCGACGGAACATTTGATTGCTGTTCAGAGCCTTTTGCACAAATATAAATAGTACACTATCCACGGAGACAGGGAGTGACACTACAAGAACAAATATTATACCTATGTTTGCACTATATCCTTGAAAATAAAGAAGCGAGCACTTATGAAACCATGCTGAGAATGAGAATTTTGATTTATTTGTCCAAACATTATCAAAATTGTACACACTCTGTGGTGCAAGCGTTAAATAAATACTTTTTTGTCTAACTATACAAGCAGAAATATCCAGATATTATTGTTCGGGTTGAGTCTAAGCGGGTCGAGTGGGCGCGGACCCGATTTAAGGACTGAAGAGGTCGTTTACGTAATTTTATCGATTTCGCTTGTCCACTTGTTTTTAAAGACGTACTTTTACAGTTAAAATACTGTAATTCTATAAGTTTTAATGCACCATTTGAAAGATCATTTCAATTATGATCTAATGAATGAGCTACTCTTTTTTTATCATTTGATTTTGTTTAATCGACCTAACCGGCGACTATTTTATGAACGATTGAAAAATTTCGTATACGGCCTCTTTTTGCTTTTTGTAACGAATAGGATAGACTTTTTCGAGTTCATTTCCTGAGTATACGGGCAAAAGTTAGTTTCTTGTTCTTATACTTACTGAAAAGTAGACAATTGTGGACATTGTGTAAATGCAAAATAGATACTTTTGATATAATTCGACCTTGAAACGTGAAGTTGTGATTAGGGGCACTAATTATTGAATTCAAACCTGTATGTCGGTATTTATCCAAATATTAATAAATCAACTTATTAGCATAACAACTTCCACTTAAAAAAAAAAAATGTTGCCAGGGACATCAACATGGAACCTGTTACAATTTAGAACATGTTTCAGACCCCTCTGTGTTGAAATTTCCCATAGAGTATTAAAATACTTTTTTTGAGAACCTTCGGAAACTATCTGCGCCGGTGTCAATAAAGATAATTATGCTGAATTTATGGTTAGAGTTCGTTAGTCAATGTCTCTTCTAAACCAGATATTCTGATATATGGGGATATATCAGAATATCTGGTTTCCTCAAAGAGGTAACGAGAAGTATGTAGTACATTAAGTGGGTACCTACCTACTTCGTCGGTATATATATTTCACCAGTCGTATCTTGAGTCCACAATTAGCCCGTGACACTCGCCCCGAGCGCATGTGCTAATTGCTCCTGCCTACCGCTGCGTGACTCATCCTCCGCCGCCAACCTGACTCGCCGCGCCCCGCTGCGAACACTCCGAATTAATAACCCAATTAATTTAATTATTGACTGGGTTATTAATTACACCAAAAACTGTCTTTTTCAAGGCAAACATCTGTTTCTTTACGGAAGTAAATCGTCAAGTAAATTCACTTGGCCCCTTCTGGGTAAAATCCACAGTTTCGTGGTTCTCGGTGGAAACCTTACGGTGCCAACGAAACCGAGAGGGTGTTGTCCCAACACACCCGCCGAACCTCTTCAAGGCAAGGCAGTGAATTGGACGGGTCCCAGACCGACGGCCTTGGGGGATCTCCTAGTCGTCACTGGTGACAGTGTTCCTTCCACAGCAACACACCTAGTGTCTTTGGGGCGTGTCTACGCCCCTCGCGCTAGACTGACAGGGCCCTGTTGCACATTAAGATTGGCAACAGGTTTACAAGCTTAGGGCTCACCCGAGGTACACATCTCCCTGTCTATACCCGACAGGGAGGAATCACACATCCCCGGGCATCCCCCCGGGGAAGTAGACGTTAGGTTGATAGGAGTTATTAGGGACTCAGGCTCACTCCTTATGAGTGGGAAGTAGGTCACCCCCCACCCCTTTTCAACATGGACGTTTCCGACGACGCCTTCTGGGCGTCGTTCGAAACGAAAATGAAAGATCCCGTGTCTCGCGCACGGATCAACCGTATCTTGGGTTACGAAAAACCCACTTTTCCCACCGCGACCGCGACCGAGACCGCGTATAAACCCCCCGCGCCCGTTATAACTTATAACGATTCCCCGGCTTCACCGGCCTTGGCAACCCCGCAATCCCAGGAGCTTTTCTCCGACGCAGCGTCCGACCTTATGGACGCTGAAGATTGCCCTTGCACCCCCGAATCGCCAGGAACAGCTTGTTTCTCCTCTCCCTCCTCGAACGAAGAGGAAGTGGCAGAGACTCAAGTGACTCAAGAAGAGGGCTTCACCCCAGTTGAGTCAAAGTCGAAGGGGAAGAAGAGAAAGAAGAAAGTCTGCGATTCATCGCGATCTTCTAAAATTACCGCGCTCGTAACCGACCGCCCCCCCACCCCTTTCCCGACCGAGTCGACCCCCGCGACCCCCGCAACCCCCGCGATCCCCGCAACCCCCGCGACCCCCGCGACTGCGACCGCGACCGCGCCCGCACCCACCGCCGTACCCCGCGCCGCTGCGGGGAAAAAGGTGCCCGTTCCGCCCCCTGTCTTCATCCAAGACAAATCTAAATGGACCGACGTGTCCAAATGGTGCTTAGAGCAAAAGATTGCCTACACCAGCGCCCGCACCACCCTCCAAGGGATAAAGGTAGCGATCCCGACGGCTAGCGACTACCGCAGCCTTACCAAACTCCTCCGAAACCGAAACGTGTCCTTCCACACGTACGCCCTTGCTGAAGACCGACAGACACGAGTTGTCCTCAAGAGGGTTCCGGTCGAAATAACCGTTGACGAAGTCAAGGCCGACCTTGACTTTCAAAATATCCCTTACACCGAAGTGCACCGGATGCACCGCGCCCGCCGCGGAGTGCCATACGATATGGTGCTCGTAGTATGCCCGCCCTTTGAGGGCCATAACCCGATTTTTAATCTCCGCACAATCTGCAACCTGTCCGGCATTCGGATCGAAAAGCCCTACAAGACGGGAACAATCGGCCAATGCCACAGGTGTCAATTGTACGGACACGCGCAATCGCACTGTTACGCCACCCCGAGGTGCGTAAAGTGCTTAGGTAGTCACGGTACAGCGGATTGTACCAGGCCTAAGGACCGCTCCTTGTGCACGGAACCGCCGAGCTGCGTCTTATGCGGCGAAGCCGGTCACCCGGCCAATTATAGGGGGTGCTCGAAAGCACCCAAAACCACTTCTCCCAAGCTGGTGAAGCGTGCCGACGCCCGCCAGCAAAGGGAAGCCCCCTCAGGGTACCTCCCAGAAAGGCTCAGTCCTCAGAGACCGAGCCCCTGGAACTTCCTGAACCACCAGCAGGCATTCCCTGCGATGGCTTCAGCCAGGCCCGTCCCCGCGCCCATCCCTCAGTCCAAGAACCCGGGTTCAGGCGCTCCCGCGCCCCCTACCGCACCTCTTACCGCGACCACCGCCGCCGCGCCCCCCGCCGCCGCGACCCCCGCGTCCCGCGACCCCCGCGTTGGAGCACGCCCCGAGGCGCGCCCCGCACCCACTTACGCCGGTCCCATGACCATGTCCCCCGCAGTCGTGCATCAAAAGCTCGATAACGCGTTTTTCACTTTCTGCACCCCCCGTGCCCATCAGATGGCCATGGAGGTAGATGCCGCCACAAAGGCAGGCGATATCCTTAGGATATACGCCATCTATGATGCGTACCCTGACGTTACGCAAGCCCTGTTAAACGCCAGACTTTCCGTGAACCACAATGGCTAACACGGCCCTCGCGCGTACCAAACCCCGATCCCTAAAAATAGGAACTTTTAACGCCAACGGTATCCGTACCCAAAGGGATGAGATCGCCACGTTCCTCCGCGACCATCACTTGGATATCCTGTTAGTTCAAGAGACGTTCTTAAAACCCTGCTATCGTGACCCGAGAATTGCCAACTATAGAATAGTTCGCAACGACAGAGCACATTGCCATAAGGGTGGAACTCTCATTTATTACAAAAAGTCCCTACACTGCATTCCTATGGATGCCCCCCCCCTCTCCCGATTAGAAGTGTCAGTCTGCCGACTGGGCATGACGGGTCATCAACCCATCACACTAGTCTCAGCCTACCTTCCTCCCCAGACCGAATCAGAGGACTTTCAACTGTTCTCAAATGACCTCACCGCCCTGTTGAGCATGAGCGACTCCGTTATCATAGCGGGCGACCTCAATGCGAAACACCCCGCGTGGAATAGTTCCAGGGAATCGACCAGAGGGAGACACCTGTTCAACCTCTGCTCGACCCTGTCCTTCGACGTCATCGCCCCGATGTCGCCGACTCATTTCCCCCACACAGTGGATCACAGACCTGACGTACTCGACATTGCAATTCTGAAAAGGAACAACCTACGGTTGAATTCCATAGAGGCAATAAACGAGCTCACCTCTGACCACCGTCCGGTAGTCGTGCATCTGGCCCCCCGCACGGGTCTCCCAGATACCGACCAACCTCCGCTCACCAAAGTGGTAACAGACTGGAGGAGAGTAAGCGATTCGCTGAAATCCAACACATCCACCCACTTGGACGCCATCCCCGACCATTTCGACTCTCTAGCGGACACAACGGCCGCGATCGACTCATTCACGGGTCACGTACAATCTGTCCTGAACGACTGTTCGAGGCGGGTTCCGGTAGGGGAAGACCCCCGCTGGAAGCTGCCGGACGATGTACGCGAACTGCTGAATGAGAAGAACGCGGCCGTTCGTGCCTACAGCAACTTTCCCTGCGACGCGAACAAAGCTCACATGCGCTATTTACAGCGAGCTGTAAAGACACGCATGTCGGAGCTACGTGACGCGGGCTGGGACAGGATGCTGAGCGAGTTGGAACCCACGCACTTAGCTTTCTGGGAACTCCAGAGGAAACTCAAGTCCCGAGAAATAGCCACCATGCCCCCCCTGACCCGGCCCGATGGCACCGTTGCTTTCGACGACATCGAAAAGGCCGAATGCCTCGCCGATAGTCTAGAGGCCCAATGCACACCCAGCTCTCTACCTGTAGACCAAGCACACCTCGATGAGGTGGACGCTGAAGTCGAACGTAGAACCTCTCTCCCGCCCGTCGAAGACCCTGATGATCCATTACCTCTCGTCACCCCGGACGAAGTTCACGAGATCATCAAGGGTCTGAAACCCCGAAAGGCCCCCGGAGCTGACGGCATCACCAATAAGGTGATCCAGATGCTACCCGCCCACCTGATCATGCTCTTGACCACCATCTTCAATGGAGCCTTGAGCAATAACATCTTCCCCCAAGCCTGGAAGCAAGCCACGGTCATTGGCTTTGAAAAACCAGGCAAACCCAAAACGGAGCCCGCGAGCTACCGGCCCATCAGTTTACTGGACAGCCTCGGAAAAATCTATGAGCGACTTATTTACAAGCGACTCAGGGACTTCGCCGAGACTAAAGGCCTGATACCCAACGAGCAGTTCGGCTTCCGAACCCAGCACAGTTGCGTACAACAGGTACACCGGATCGTAGAGCATATAGGCGTTGGTCTCCAACGCAACTATGCGACCGGTGCAGTATTTTTCGACATAGCGAAAGCCTTCGACAAGGTCTGGCACAACGGCTTGATTTACAAGCTGTACAAACTCGGCGTGCCGGACCGACTCGTACTCATCTTACGAGATTTTCTGTCGAACCGCACCTTTCGCTATCGCATCGAAGGGGCTCTCTCATCCCCCCACCCGATTCGCGCCGGCGTCCCTCAGGGCGCCGTGCTATCCCCTCTCATATTTACGCTGTTCACCAGCGATATCCCCAAGAGTGGTAAGGCTCAGTTGGCTCTGTTCGCAGACGACACGGCCATCTACCACTCTGGGCGTAGTTCCAAAGCGATAGCCAAATCCCTCCAGACCGCAGTCAACGTACTCGGTGCATGGTTTAGGAAATGGCGAATCGAACTAAATCCGGACAAGAGCCAGGCGGTTCTCTTTAAGAGACCGCAGCGCCGCCAAGACCCCCTCCCGGCCATCTCCATATTCGGCAAGCCGATCCCTTGGGAAAAGCAAGCCAAATACCTTGGAGTGATTCTAGATCAGCACCTCTCCTTCTCTGAGCATATCAGGAAGGCGCGCTCACGCGCCGCCTTCGCTCTCGGAAGGTTGCATTCTGTTCTGAACGCACGTAGCAAATTGTCACTCAAGTGCAAATTGCGTATTTACACGGCGTGCATAAGGCCCATCATGACGTATGCATGTGCAGTCTTTGCACACACGCACCCCCGACACATCCATAGGATGCAGACCCTCCAAAACCGTTTCCTCCGCCAAGCCACAGGCTCCCCATGGTACGTTCGGAACGAGATCCTCCATCTCGATCTGAAAATGCCCACTATTGCTCAATTCATGAAACGCAACTCGAAGCGTTTCTTCGATAAAGCCGAGATACATCGCAATCCCTTGATTGTGAAGGCCGCCAGTTATGTCCCCAGTAGAATCAGTAGTATTCGCAGGCCGAAACATGTCCTCTCAGACCCAGACGACCCCATCACTGTTCTCCAAGAAAAGAATAGGGCCACCAGTACAGTACACAAAAACAAACGACGACCGTCCTACCGACCTCGCCGCCGAGGTCCTCGCGCCCCGCGAAGACTCCCGAGTAGCGATCAGACCCCCGACCGTCCCTTGCTCGTTGATGCGCCAGCCCGCGCCGCAGCTGAGCCAGTAGCTTTAAATTCCCCGTCTAATAATCATGAAAATAATACCTTGATCCAGCCTGTCCCTGATAGTACTAGCTGCCCCCCCCCCGCCAGCGACTCCCTGAGCCGAGGTTCGTACCCCACAGGGGGTGCCCTCAGTGCGCAGTCGTTTTAGGTTTAAGTAGGTTTACGCCCTGGCTGGAGGCTTTTAGATTCCTAAAAACCTTCACAGGAAAGTCCGGTTGAGCAGTCACGGCCTCTCAAGGTCAACTGCGAGATGCCATTCACAAAAAAAAAAAAAAAAAAAAAAAAAAAAAAAAATCTTGAGTCCACCAACCGGGCAGCATCTAGACTCTGAGCTGCTATTGAGAAATTCCTAATGGTGAAACGCAGTAACATTGTACAACGTGCAGATAAAACCCAAGACCCTATGCTCATCTGTCATGCTTCCGACCACTCGACCAACTAAGCAATCAAAACAATAATCTGGCAGGTACTTAGAGAAGGACTGCGGTAAAACGATGACTGGTCGCTTTTTCCTGCACCCAAATTGCATAATATACTATCAATCATAATCTGAACGATTTCGAAGGATACTGCTTATACATTGCTTCATATATGTTCGAAAATTTGTCTACTCAACTACGTAAATAACGCAATGAATGTTGTTGAACTGTCAAAATAAAAGTCGTTCATATTGGTGTGTGACGCAATTACCCTGCAGATGGACTTTAGTGACTCTGACGAGCAAACGCATACATTTCGGGGGTCGTGGGGTTTTTGAGACCGGGATCTCGGTTTTGGATGCCATCTTTAAATACAGTAAACAATTTTAGTAGTCCTTTGGGACCACAAATAAGATAAACAAAGTAATGTCTTAGTAAAGTACGGTCAACCAAAATTTTTGAAATTATACAAATAAAACTATTTTTATAAAACGATAAATATTTCTTTTATTTTAAAAAAGTGCGGTGTCTTGAGTATTTAATTATTAAATTAAAACTGTTTAATTGAAAACATTTTTCTGTAGCTTAACTTCTTTTTTCTTGTGGTCCCACTGTGGGACTACTAAAAATAATTACTTATTGTATTTAAAGGTGGCGTCCGGGATCGCGGTCCAAAAGTCCCATGACCCCATTTCGGGTGGTATTCCGCACCTAGCGCCTAGTGGTAAAATTTACTAGAGGAATGAATGATTCCAAAAACGCTTTTCACCATTCATCGCTTGGGATTCTGCGTTAACTTTATAAATATTAATTTCGGCTTTAGTGGTAAAAACGACCATCATCATCCCTTAACCCAATTTATTTGTGGTCGGCACAACATATATTTTTCTTCCACACTTCTCTATTAGTCGTAATATCCGTAGTCACACCCTTTCTAACCATATCATCATTCACACAGTCCATCCATCGTTTCTTTGGTCTCCCGCTACTCTTATTCAAATTCAAATTCAAATATTTTATTTCGGAATAAACATCCATATAATGTTAGTAGTAGTGTAACTTAGCCTAATGTTAGTATTAAATAATAATAGACAACCAATGAAACCGACACAAGATTATTTGGATACGTGCGTGTGGACATTTACCCATCTTCGTAAGAGGGGAGAGTCCCACCGGTCTGAAAACACATTCAGGATGCCATTGGTGGAGGGATTATAGCCATCGACATTGATAATAAATCAAAACCTTTTAGTAGTAAAAACGATATTTTATTTAAAAAATATTGTATTAAAATAATACACAAAAATAACTGTGAAACTAATATAATTATTTTTTCAGATCTCCTTATTCTAAATCTTAACATTGCAAACAATTTTTCGATTTCGGTACTTTATTCGTTATAAAAATAAAATACTTTTGTTTTGGACTTGCAACCTTAGCTATAATAATTTAGACTATAATTATGGAATAATTTTAATCTCATTCAAGCATATAATTATGCTCACTCCTCTTACTTTTACAATACTTAGAATCAGGCGTCCTGCAAGGACTCATTCTAGGTCCACTACAAGTAACTATAATAATGTATCGTCATCATTTTCCTACCCTTATCGCAATTTATTTGGGGTCGGCGGCGGCGTGACATAATATGTAATCCGTAATGTATAACTACGTTGTAAAATTATGTAGGCACATAACTATGTAATTGTCAATACCTAGATTCTTAAAAGCTTGATATAATTTGGTTTTGCAATTCATCAAAGCGTTACGCTTTTCTACTTTAGTAAATTACATATTTTATAATCTTTTTACATTTTAATGCATTTTTTTTTTCATTTTTATACACAAGTACATTTTTATACACTTTTAGATCTCATCTTACAATATTAAAACGCAACTTTTTAGTTTACCATGTAATCCTCAAATCCATCTTCTTTACACAAACAACGTAATATTTTGTCTCCATTAATGGCTGGTAGACAAACGACTAGCTATAATTACATTAATATCGATTTTCCGACCGACCAAGCGAAGGGTTATGAATTTTAATCCCTGCTTAATATGCATGCAGCATTTTGCTTCACATTATGCGACCGTAATCACTTTATACACGAGGTCATTTATTACATTTTTAAGGGTGACTGTTTTGATGCTTAATTTTATATTTTTCATTAAGATTTCTGCAAATGGACGAAACAGCACGACGCGACACTTGTAAAAGAATTTCCATGAATTGTTCATAGAAATTGTTTTACGAGAGTCGCGACGCGCTCTCGCGGTCGCGTCTCAACTGTTTGGAGAAATCATTATCTTGCAAATGCTTTATCGATTTAAGCTTTCTCATTATTTAAGTCACCTACGTCTATAAAAAGTATTATACAAAACTATGATACAATTAAATTGTAATATAACACAAAATCTTGCAAAATCATTCTGACAGACTCTTTTCTACAAATTCTTAAACAATCTTCAATTCTTTTGTTGTCCGTATGAACAGTTGATAAGCTTATCTATCTTATATTGGGTATAAAAATAAGAATATTAAATGCTGCCAATATTACAACAAATTCCGATATAAAGTCACCAGACCAAAAGTCTGGTGACTTTATTATCGCAATCTGTTGGTTGAATGAGTTGTCAACAGACTCTGGTCTGGTGACAACACTAAATTTCACCGTTTCACATTTCAAAGTCTGGTGACTTTTTTGACATTAAGAACACTTGATGATACTGATTCTTATCGTTAAGTAGGTCTTCTACTGACCGATAAGAATTAATATAATCAGGTGCAGTAGGCCGCATGTCAGTGATAATAAAACCAGTTTTGCGGCATAGTAGTCAATTCACACAAATTTAATCGCCCAATACGGGCGAATTGACACTTTCTCACGTTTTGTATTTTATGTAGGTTTAGATTCAAGTTAGTATAATATTTCCTTAACTTTTCGTTGTTTCCTTAACGTTTTATTCAAACCGTGCCAATTGCCTAATACGTATTTCTATAATTGTCGTTTCGCCGCAAAATAAATTAACTGCATTACCAGGCCGAAAATATGGCAAAAATGTGAAACAGCCACGAGCATGTGCCACCTTGCACTAACGCAAGATTCAAAAGCAGTTTTCGTGTGGGAATTTTATAGTTACGAACATTATCTGAATTCTTAAAGAAACTTTTCTGTTTGAAGGTCGTGATTTAGAAGTCGCTGATGGAGGTACTTGGTTGGTTTACTATTTATAAGGGTCGATTCGCCCAATTTGAAACAGTTTTGTACGAATCGACTAATGAGCCGTTTTTGCAGGCTTCTTATGCTATTGACACTCGATACTACGCTAGGCCAGCTCAAGTTAAATCATGAACAAAATTCCTAATTTAACTCCAAATCTAAATCTAGCTACCTAAACTGCAACTTTCCTTTTAGTCTTCTTAACAAACAAAGCTTGGATAGCATCTATAGATAGTCCTTTAGTTTCTGGTAGATAAAACACGCAGTAGGCAGCTCCAACGAATCCTACTACCGAGAAGGCATAGAATAGAGGAGCGAAGCCGACCTCTTCGACTACAGGAGTGAATATGACCATAGTGACGAAGTTCATGGCCCATCCGCAAGCCATCACTATGCTGCC
The DNA here is from genome assembly GCA_949987655.1 of Polymixis flavicincta. NCBI lineage: Eukaryota > Metazoa > Arthropoda > Insecta > Lepidoptera > Noctuidae > Polymixis > Polymixis flavicincta. Next base: position 20,375,309 of record OX465188.1, on the reverse strand, counting down.
GCAGAGACCGCGAACCTGGAAAGTAAAATGGAGATTTAGAGTTGGAATAATTTTCACAGAACCAATTATTAAAAAAATCAAGGGTGAGAGAAAAATGGGGTGGGGGTGTGGTTCCCTTGTAAGGCAAGGTTTCGGCTCTTCACAACCCAGTAACTGGGTAGAACGATACCCCTTGGTTAGATAGGTTGTCAGACTTGCGGGCTTTTGACCACCACTCGTAACCACTGTTAAATATCCACAAATAACAGCCACGACCAACAGCTTAGCGTATTTTTCGAGGCACGGAGCGGTCTCGGTATGTTAAGATGGTGGTCACCCATCCACGGGGCGAGCGCGGCAAGCTCAGCTTGACCTGATCGTTCGATCCGTTGTTATTACTAAGCTACGAGCGAGATTTCTGACGTAACCATGACACCATGATCCATATTTTATTCGGAAGTAAATAATACATCAAGATACAATTTTGTTCTAGGAGTTCAATATTTATCTTGCAATAAGATTAGATTACTTCAAGTTTGTAATGATAATATCAAATGCCAGATGGTCTTGTGAATATGCCAAATTATATCATCGCAACCTATCGCAACCCATACAAAATTCCAGCTATGTAACGATAAACTATAATTTCACTTCGAAGAAAAGGTTGTACCCAAAATCCCTATGTAAATTAAAGTAAGTACTTCTGCTAACTTGTCCAACTAACCCAAAGATTTCATCCTTAGATTAAACACTTCTAATTAACTAAAACTTGGGACACGTGTTTCAATTTTCGTATTCATTTAGTAAAACAAGTTCCAATGAAGCCAAGATTAGAAACAATTAATGACGCCAATGGTAGGTTCGTGTTTCGTTTTGACCACGGGTTGTTCGATGTCCCTGTAGATAGCGATATGATTGGTGTCATATCGTTATCAAATGTTGCTGGTTGCATGCCTAATTTCAGGGCCGCGAAAATACCTCCAAAGTAAGTTTCGACCGTTTCTTTCAAATCTGTTTGTTTTAATTATGGTAGGTCTAAAGTTGCGTGTCAAGTATCAGTAAGGTAGTACAATTACTATTCGTATTTCTATGTTGGTGTTTGTAATCCGATCCTAAACAATATCTCGTTAGTTAAGAAGATCATTACAAATCTTGTGACGATTGTTAGAGATATAATATAAATACTAATTGTGCATTTAAATTGTGTTTTTTTTTATCATATCATTGTCGATGAAAAACAGCACTGGGGTTTTTTCGTATAGGGTCGTAGCATCATGCTGAGCGGTGGTTGGTTTGCGTGGACGTGACGCATATTTTTCCCCAACTTATTCTTTTCTGTGTTATTTCTCTGCGTCATCTCTCTCTGTGTTCTTTCTTTTTTTTTCTTTCTTTCTAAATGAACTATTACACGAAATAATGACACGACTTTTTTTAATTTATTCTATATATACTTACTTCAGGCAAGAACAACTCAGCACTCAACACATAAGGTATAACAGCGACTCCGACGTTGAATATAAAGCTGTACACATAGATGATGACGGCAGTAAACCAATGAGGAGCCCAGTGCCATTGTATCTGTGTACCTAGCACCATTGTACAGATACTGGCCAGGATCGTTGTACTGATCATCAGGGGCTGGAACAAACAGTTTAGCTTAATTATGTTATTCTAGAACTTTTCGTTATGAATCGAGGTTTTCCACTAAGAGCACCGATTTGTATCGCGATTGAACGCATGGCACCTCAGGTTTTCCACTTACGGCACTTATACAATTTTTTATACCACTGTATGGTGTAACTCTAAGAACAACTTTTTGATGATGCAATTTTTATAAAACGCTTCTGTGAAGGAAAAACTCGTTCATTTTCTTCTTAGAACTATACCACATTGAATAGCATATAGCCAGTGGCTTTTATAATTACGTAAATAATAATAAAAAATAAAAAAACGAATAAGTACCAAAACCACTAAGAAAATAATTACTGACTTATTTGGTTTGACCAAATAGAAGGATTTGAGTCGTTAAATAACACCAATAACACCAAAGTTTTCTACTTTTCTACTTGATAAACTTCTGTACTATTTTTTAAACACAGCTCTGTCGTCATATTAGGTCTTTACCTATGAAATTGCCGTTCTGCAGTACTGGCCATTTCAAATCAAAATAATTTTTGTTTGGCTAAGAATGCTAATTTCAAATTAATTTTATTTTAAAAACATGGATTTTTTTTTCTAAAAGTAGTCATTTCTTTATTGATTAGTGTTACATTTTCATCGCATTTCAATCTTTTTCGTCATCATGGATACGTTAAAAATTCGAGTAATTATGGAATATGAGTACCGTCGTGGCAGCAACGCGGCACAAGCGGCACGCAACATCAACGACGTTTACGGAGCTAACACTACAAACCAACGCACCACCTGTTATTGGTTTGCTCGCTTCCGTTCTGGAAATTTCGACCTGAAAAATGAACCTCGCGGTCGTCCGAAGACTTTGGTCGACAATGACGAATTAAAGGCGATTGTGGAAGCTGATGATACACAATCTACGGCTGAATTAGCAGCAGCTTTCGACCTTAGCGTCAAAACAATATTGGTCCATTTGCGTCAAATTGGCAAGGTAAAAAAGCTTGACAAATGGGTGCCCCACGAACTCAATGATCGCCAGCGCGAAGTACGCGTCGAGACGTGCCTTGCACTGCTCAACAGACACACAAATGAAGGAATTTTGAACCGCATTGTTACCTGCGATGAAAAATGGATTCTGTTTGATAACCGTAAGCGCTCAGCAAGTTGGTTGGATCCTGGTTCAGCACCTAAACAATGCCCTAAACGAAAACTTACCCCTAGAAAAGTGATGGTCACTGTTTGGTGGTCTAGCGCCGGTGTGATTCATCACAGCTTCTTACCAAACGGGGTGAGCATTACTGCAGATGTGTACTGTGAAGAACTGAACACAATGATGGAGAAGCTGGCGCATCTCCAACCAGCATTGGTCAATCGCTCGTCTCCGCTGCTCCTGCACGACAACGCGCGACCTCATACTGCACAGCAGACGGTCTCCAAGTTGCAAGAACTGGGGTTGGAAGCTCTCCGTCATCCGCCCTACTCACCAGACCTTGCGCCTACAGACTACTACTTTTTCCAGAATTTGGATAACTTCTTGGCGGGAAAAAAATTTAATACCCGAGAGGCAGTACAAAATGCCTTTGAAGAATTTGTTGCCTCCCGTCCAGCTGATTTCTTTAAGAAGGGCATCAATAAACTGCCACTGCGATGGCAAAGATGCATTGATTGCATGGGTGATTACTTCGATTAATACAAATAAAAAATTCATGAAAAAAATTCGTTTAAATTTTTTCATACAAAACGGCAATTTCATAGGTAAAGACCTATTATTAAACCAATAAAACGTAATCAAAACGACAACAAAGTCAAAATACCAACCTTTCTTCCAAACTTATCAATAACGAACGAACACAACACACTGGCGACCAACAGATCTATCGCCAAGAAGATAGAACACTGGTTCGAGTCCATCAACGGTACAGCTTCCTTGAACAGGGTCTCAGCATACACCTGTAGTGCGATGTTACCCATCAGGATCATTGTCGCCATACATGCCAGGCTTGTCATCAACGCACGGATTGAGGTTTGTGATTGCTCTGCAACGATATAATTGATTGCTTTAGTCGCTACTTGTATGATTACGTATACATTTTCTGACATAAACCACAAAGTAGGTTAGATTATTAACTAGCTTTTTGCCAGCAACTTCGCGTGGAAGGTGGAAATTATACCACGGAAACGTACTACCGAGATAAAAGTATCCTATATGTTTATATAGGTTAAAAACTGTCTGCCAAATTTCATCCAAATCAATTCGACCGTTTTGGCGTGATTGAGTAACACGCATCCAACAATACTACATACATAATGTATTTGTAGGATAGCATTTGACGGTTTGAACTGCCTTTCTCCTACTTGACTATAAGCTACTGTTATTAAGGCCTCATTAACATGATGTTAGTTTTATGCCAAAAATGAAAAAAAAAATATGCAGCAAGTTCCTTTTATTTTTTCTTCGACTACCATAAGTTGATGTGATTGAATTGCTACAATCACACCGTGTAAATCAAGTTTAAGGATGAACATACATTCTTAAGCTTGCCAGGACGGAACCCTCTTTTCCATTTTTGAAATTAGAACCAGAACTCTAGGGATAGTCCCGCGTCGACGTCGCGTTGTGTTCCACGCTCGCCTCAAAGAGATGTCAGCACCGCAATGTCTCCCGCTCCACCCAGAGCGGTAAACATCGAACATAGAATGGATTCAAAATTAATGAGATTCTGATTTATAGTGTGTTATGCAATTAGGGTGCCTGTTAGCTATATGTGCAAATGTAATAAATATCTAACCATCAGAAATTGTAGAATTTGGTGAGTGTTCTCACTCATCGTGAGATTAAATGGTATCCTATAGTTTCAATACAACTATTAACTACTAAAATAATATAGGCGCTGGTTCATAGTAGTCGTAAAACAAAAGTATATTTGTCAATCAGAAAAAATATAAAAACATAGACAAAAGGTATCAAAAAGGTAAAATATTCTAAAAAGCTTTGTGCAGACTTGCACATTCTCCCCTTTTTTATGCAATGGGCTGCTTAATTAGCTTTTGGAGGGGCCTCCTGAAGGTGCCTGCCATAGTGGCAACATCGGCCACCCGCACCACTCCATCTCTGCCGGGAAACAACCTCGTAACCCGTCCTCTGGGCCATGAACCTCGTGGCAAATTTGAGTCACATATTATGACCACATCTCCTTCCGCAATTGAGGGCGCGATGCCTCCACCCCTTCTGGGTGACAACGAAGGCAGGTATTCTCGAACCCACCGCTGCCAGAAATGATCAGCTAGTCTGAGGGCTCTCCGCCAATGACTTCTGCTCGAGAGATCCGACTCTTGAAGCGTAGCAGGGATGGGACGCCCTGGTGATCCGTTTAGCAGAAAATGAGCTGGCGTTAGTGCTTCTTCAGCATTCGCGTCCAGTGAAGTAATCGTTAGTGGCCGCGAATTTACCAATGCTTCAGCTTCGGCCAGCAGGGTTCTAAGTACCTCATCAGAGGGAGTCTGCTCTCGGAGTGACACTTTCAGCGCTCCCTTGACACTTCGGATAAGGCGCTCCCAAACTCCACCCATAAATGGCGCCGAGGGGGGAATGAAACGCCAGTTTATAAACTCACTGGTAGCGTAATCTTCTACGGCATCACCGTACAACTCCCGCAGTTCTCGGCTGGCCCCAACAAAAGCAGTGCCGTTGTCGGACCAAATTTCCAATGGGGTTCCTCGGAGCGATACGAAGCGGCGTAAGCACATGATCGCCGAGTCAGTTGATAAGCTGTGCACCACGTCCAGATGTACGGCACGGACGACCAAGCATGTAAATAGGGCAACGTAGCGCTTCTCCTTTCTTCGGCCAACAGTAACGTTAACTGGCCCAAAATAATCGAGACCGGTAAATGAGAAGGCCCTTTGATGATGAGCTAGGCGAGCTTCTGGCAGATTTCCCATAGGAGGTTGAAACGGTTTAGCACGGCGCAATTTGCAAAGCTGACAGGTACGGGCTACGATACGAACAGCGTTTCTGAGACCAATAATCCAGTAACGTTGATGAAGCTCGTTCATTACCATGTCTAGGTGTGAATGTGCGGCCTTCTGATGATATCTCTGGATCAAAAGACGAACTGCTGGGTGTTTTCCGTATAAAATGAGCGGACGCTTAACGTCATCTGTAACGGCTGGGGCAGCAACAATGCGGCTTGACATTCGCAGTTCATTATCATTATTTATGAATGGCGACAGCTTGAACAGGCGGCTATTACGAGGCAACGGCAGTTGGTTCTTAATCCGTAAAATATCTTCTTTAAAGGAATCGAGCTGAGACTGACGTAAGATGTGGGTTTCGGCCAGACTCAAATCGTTTGCTGTTATTCTTGCTGATATATTGTGGTTATTAAGGATATTAGGAGAGGATGTGCAAGAGGAAATAAATGTACATATACTTCCTTCCAGACGAGTTAAATTGGCGTCAACGCCTCGTCTTTGCAGACTACGCATACGCAGTAAAGAGATGAAGTGATGTGCTTTGGCTGTTGCTCGCACCATTCTCAACCATGAGCTGAAACGCAGCGGATCCGCGGAGATTGGTGCGGGCAGGTCAGTATCAGTGATGAGGTGAACATGTTGTTTGAATTCTTCGCGGCCTAGTCCACTGACATCGATCACGGGTTCTGTGGGCCAGTCCGAGGAGAGCAAGAAGGGAGGACCTGAAATCCATCGAGATTCAGGAGTTAACTCAAATCGTTTGACCCGAGTTGCATCATCTGCCACGTTTAAATCACTCGGAATCCAACGCCACTCACCGACGTCTGTGAGCTCCAGTATCTCACCTACTCTATGAGACACGAATGGTTTAAGAGTACGCGCATCGCTGCGAAGCCAACCTAAGGTCGTCATTGAGTCACACCAGAAAACGCGTCTCTTCGGTTTGAGTCGATGGGCTTCGCATATAGTCATAGCAAGACGTGCAGCAATCAGAGCACCTTGGAGCTCTAAACGGGGAATTGAAACAGGCTTAAGGGGTGATACGCGAGCCTTACTGCAGATAAGAGAGAGTCTAACGTCACCGTTGGTGTACAGAAACCGCCAATAAGCGACAGCGGCAAAGGCAGATTCACTGGCGTCCGAAAACACATGAAGTTCGCAGCCCGCTAGCTCGAGATTATTCAGGTTATAGCAACGAGGAATTCGTAAACGAGACACCGAGGATAAATCCTGAAACCACGACATCCATGCAGTGCTATCACCTTGAGAGAGCCTCTCATCCCATTCCAAACCCTTACGCCAAGCATCTTGAAACATGATGCGGCCTCGAACAACTATTGGCGCAATGATTCCAAGAGGATCATAGACTCGCATGACGTGAGCTAACACCTCTCGATTGGTGAGCTTATGTGGCAACGCACCCTTATGGGTTCCCGTGTTAAAACCAATCACGTCACGGGCGGGTTGCCAGATAAGGCCAAGCGTGCGCACATGGGTAGCCAGGTGACCTAAATCTACGTCTTTCACAACAGGCGCGTCTAGCAAGGATTCTTCGGGTAGCAACGAGAGTGCCATGAGATCGTTTGACGTCCAGCCACGCATCTCAAAGCCAGCATTAGAATGTACCTTATAAATGTCCGCAGCCAATTTGGCCGCTTCATGAACGTTGTCTAAACTAGTGATGCAGTCATCCATGTAATGATCGCATATAATTACTCGAGCTGCTTTGGGGTATGTATCCTGCCACTCTAATGCATTTTTGTTTTTGATATGGATTGCAGTAAAGGGACTGGACGCAGCGCCAAAAATCATGGATGACATGCGGTATGTACGTATAGGCTCATTCGGGTTGTCGCGCCACAGAAATCTTTGGGCATCCCTATCTTTCTCAATTATTTTAATTTGAGGGAACATTTCACGAATGTCTGCTGTCAGAGCGACTTTACCTTCACGAAACCGCATCAGAATACCTAGCAGGGGTTGCAAAAGGTCTGGACCAGTTAAAAGCATTGAATTTAATGACACGCCGTGGGACTTGGCGGCCGCGTCGTGGACCGTTCTCAACTTGTTAGGCTTATTTACGTTTATTACGCCAAAGTGAGGGAGGTACCACAACGGAGACCCCAAGGTAGGAGGAGCTGAACACGGTTCAACATATCCCTTTGATATCATATCATGGATATTCTGACGGTAGCGTTGAGCATAGTCAGGATCTTTCATCATTTTTTTTTCTAAACTAAGGAACCTAGACATGGCTAACTTGTAACTGTCGGGAAAATCCAGTTTATCAGCCTTCCACAACAAGCCTACTTCAAAGCGGCCACCGGGTACACGGCGCGCGGTGCGCTCGAGAACTTGCAAGGCGCGTTCGTCGTCGGCACTACGAGCTTCCTTTTTAGAGATACCGATTGAATCAATTTTGTACTGCTCCCTAATAAGACCTTCCAGAATCAACCGATCGTTCGCTAAATCAGATTCGCTAACCGTGGCATGGTTTACAACGTCGGCCCGTTTAGTCTTGCTGCAACCGAAACCATACAAAACCCAGCCTAAAGCAGTTAAAATAGCCACGGGTTGTGTCTTGGACCCTTTGCGCGTAGCTTTAGCGAGAGATAAGTGCCAGTTGTCGATGCCTATAATCAGCATGGGCTTAACTTCTTCATAACAAAATTCATTAGCAATGTCTGCAAGGTATGGATACTTACGCACGCTCTCAAGATGCGCAGACTGTCGAGCAGCACCCAAACCGCTCATCGACCTGGCTCGCTTAACGTGGTGAATTTCATTTGAATGACGACCTTTTATAGTGAAATCGACGTACTGAATATTTACGTCCATTCCTAGACCACCTACGCAGTCTAAATGAATACGTTTTTCTTGGCCCTTGCAACCAATTTGAGCAGCCAGCTTGGAATCTATAAAGGTGCCTGTGGAACCATCGTCCAGCAAAGCGTACGTATCAACACTGTTAGAAGGCCCCGACACGATCACGCGAACTATTTTCAACAACGGCCGAACAGAAGGTTCCATTGCTGACAAGGAGGATGCATGAGCCAAGACTTCGTGATCCGAGTCGTCATACAATAGTGCGCCGGTCTCCTTACAGGCCGCGGGCGCACTGCACGTCGCTGGCGTGGCTGCGCAGGATGTCGATGGCTCAGGTTCAGCGTCGTGTTCCACGTCGACGTGCGCGGTGACTGCACGCTCATATTTCGACCCGTGTAACAAAGCATGGTGGCGCATGTCACAACCTTCCACGGTACATACTCTTTTAGTACAAGAAGTTTTATTTTTGTGCCAACCTTTCTTTAGACATCTATGACATATTTTATTTTTCTTAATAAATTGCCAACGATCACTTATTGTCATTTTGACAAACCTATCACAAAACTTCAACTCATGTTTTTTTTCACACAACGGACAAATATTATTTGTTGTGGAAACGTTATGTATTTCAGCTACAACGTTCACCTTATCCCTGAAGCATCTATTATCAGTAGGCAACGAGCAGTCAGTAGCACCACCGAACCTACATTGCAAATCAGCTTCACGGGAGAGGAAATCGGCAAACATTTCAACTTTAGACAAGCTGCCGTCGCACAAATAAGCGTAGTCCAACCACCGGGGACGCAATATCGGTGGCAGCTTGCTCCACAGAGCCTGAAACAGCTCGGGCGAGCGTAAGTGGTCCGGCTGATTTAACAGGCGGATTACTTCCACACAGTTTCGTACACGGCCGGCAAAATTGACGAGATCTTTACTATCGTAGCTTACCTTAGGGAGCGCACGTATCACAGACACTTCATGCATCACGACGAGCTCGGGGCGGCCGTAGCGCGCGTCGAGCGCAGCTAGCACCACACCGGGGGTGTGCGCCGCTGCAAGCAGGCCCGCAACTGAGTCGCGCGCCGCTCCGCGCAGGGCGCACGACAGCCTCGCTAAATTATCGGTTGCCGAAGAAGTTTCGGCTGTATTTTTATACGCACGTTTTAAAGCTAGCCAATCTAAATAGGACTTGCCGTCGAACGTAGGCAGGTCTGTCTTTGTAGCAGTTTGCTTGTTAGCTTTATTTATTAATATTCCGAGCGAGCTGATTAAGCGCGTCACTCCTCCGTCTTCATCACGACCTTGGTTGAGGGCGGTCGCCACAGCGTCTTGGCCGTGCGAAGCTCTCATGCCCGGTGTCACACACTGGGCTGTATCGTCATACCTGAAAGGTGGGTTGGCTCTTAAGAAATCTCGCTCATCGGGATTAGGTATTAAATTTTTTACCCATTCATGGATACTAGCACGGCCACGCATGCTGTGGCTGCCGTGCTGGCTGGCGTCCGCTTCTATGGCGGCAAGCTCAGCTTGTAATTGGAGATCTACGACCCGTCGCTCTCGCTCGAGAGCTTGGTGCTCCAAGTCGGCCAGGTGGCGCGCGTGCTCGGCTTGTCGCTCTCGCTCTAGTGCTTGGTGCTCCAAATCAGCCAGGCGGCGCGCGTGCTGCGCCTGTGCCGCCAGCTGACGCGCCTTGATGGTGGCGGAAGAGCCCGATGTGGCGGCGCTGGCCGGGCAGGAAGGCGCCGCGGCGTGAGGGGGCAGGCCCGCGATCTGCTGCGCGGGCGGGGCAGTCTCCCTCACCGCAACTTGGGTGCCGTCTCCTGCACACAGCGCGTCCACTTTTGCACGTTTAGAACGTGTTTCCATCTTATTTTTCCGAAGATTGGACCAAATATTAACTACTAAAATAATATAGGCGCTGGTTCATAGTAGTCGTAAAACAAAAGTATATTTGTCAATCAGAAAAAATATAAAAACATAGACAAAAGGTATCAAAAAGGTAAAATATTCTAAAAAGCTTTGTGCAGACTTGCACAACAACAATGAGTAAAACATAAAGTCTGAGATGACTTCTAGATTTAAATCTCCACTTTCTTTACGACGCCATACTTATTGAATAGTACCTTCTTAGTGTTCTATTTTATAAATTATTAGCAACAGCTCGTGGCCTGTTCAGCCCACGATGTTATCACTACCAGCAACAAATTCTGTACTCTATTTAGTTGAGAATAAGTTCCGTTATTTATCAATTGATACTGTGAAATCATCTTGAGAATGTATTCTTTCAAGATTCTACGATCAGATTGAAACGATGATTCATATTTAATTTAGCTTTTAACCAACATATTTATGTTCAAATTACTTACTCAAGAACTGCCATTCTGTCAATCTTTGCTGTGGTGGTGGTGTTGCTATCAGCTCTTTAGCACTTATGGGATCTGAAAAAAATGTGAACAGTTTCATTTTGGACTATATTAATAACAGCTGGTCCCTTATTGGCAAGGAAAGACAATGATAAATGTTAGTTCTTTTATACCATGGTACAAACACTGTACCGTGTATTCCCACACATATTTGTAGGAAGGTGTAATCTTGGGTACATTTTTTATCTAAGGCTTCTTTCCACACCTCCGAAATATGGTGGAAGGTGTGTTTACACCGCCCACTTTTCTATGACACGTATATTAGCAAATAAGCTATTTACTTCGTTTGACGTAACACGCCAGCATTCAAATTCAAACCTTATGTCATAAAAGTCACGAGACACTTTATCTTGTAGGACAGTTAACATTAGATATAATAAAGTTAATATTGGATACCAAATTCTATTCATATATTTGCTAAATTCAATTGTTTTATGACGTAGGGACCTTGACACACAGTAATTGACGTCACGGAAAGAGTATCTACTTTTATGATATAGAATAAAATGCTCAGCATAAGGATTCTAAATTGTTTAAATATAGAAAACTAGGTGTTGCCTGCGACTTCGACTGCGATCCAAGATATAAAGTACCTACATGTTATGTCCTTACCCAGGTCAAGTGCAAAAATGGCATGATAGCTTAGCGGTTACCGCACTTGGTTATCGCGTTTGAGCGCAGCGAGTCGCAGTTTCGAATCCCACACGCGGTGTGATAGTCGTTCTGCCAGGGGTGCGGGTATGTTCGAAAGAGATACCACAGCCCCTGGCATACGGGCTACTGAGGGAACACGGGTGGGTTTTAGTCAGGAAAAGTCTGACACGCCCTCCTGCTCCACCCAGAGCGGGAGAAGTTATTTGATGATTTCCCACACAAAAAAAAAACCAGGTCAAGTGCAATCTGATTTAGCGTAAAAGCGTAACAAAGAACTAAACCATGTGGTTCCGGCCGTAAAAGAATAGCACCATCCCGTGGGTGTCGTAGAAAGCGACTAAGTGACTTACTATAGAATGGGCAGCAGCGTTCTCTATGTATTTTACCACCATACAGCGATCGCCAATACGCCTGCCAAGCGTGGCGATTATGGCACAACCCCATTTTGGGGGAGGCCTATGTCCAGCCGTGGACGTCTTTCGGCTGAAATGATGATAACGAAAGAACCAAACAAACTTACGCATTATATTAATTGGTAGTCATTTATTTGCAAGGTTGACTCCTAGCAGTTTATCAAACAACTGCCTTCACTGAACAATTTCACCGCCTAGGATTCCATTCTTTTCAACAACACACTTGCAGAACGTGCGTTAAGGATAGGTTTAAGGTTAGATTTAGAGTGGCTGAGATTCTAAAGACTCACAACGTTTATAGGTATGCCAAGTTTCCGGCCGCTACAAAAAGATGTCCATGACAAAATTGTTTCTCCACTGATATTATTGCGTTATTCACGCCAAACCCCTTAAAAAGATTTTAAAAAATCGGATGACTCAGTATAATATTGCGTGGCCATACATACAATACATTATATTTATACACCGTGACATTTTAGTTGTCTCACAAAGATGGTCCACTCAATGTATCCGACTTAAAATAGCTTTGGCGCGATTATAAAATGGTTACCATTAATTAAGATTAAAGGTACAAAGAATAATAAATAATGCTTTAGAATTATACAACACTCTGTTAATATTACCACTAGATTCCATAATTTACTCCATCTCCTTATTTGGGTGTTTCAATCTACGTCATGCGTCTTAGTGAATGATATCTTTTATTATTATCTATATGTCCAATTTTTATTTGTTTAAATGTATTGTAGTCATTAGATACACGAAAAGGGGTTGCCGTTGGAAAACGACTAAAATGTCACGGTGCATATACGCGTCGACTTGAGAACCTCCTCCTTTCTTTTTGGTCGGTTAATAAGCACGTGCAATTAAAATAGAGTGACAAATAAAATTTCCACGTGTTATCTGTACAATTTGTGCAACATAAAGTTAAATGACGTCACGGAATGGGAGACTGCTCATCTTTTCAACTCTTTATTAATTTTCCTAGCTGTAGTTGCTAGAAGTACTGACAAACTGTACTGCTGGAGAACTTGTGAAATTAAACTATATAATACCGATATCGACGTATTTAGAAATTATAACACTACCGGTCAACGTTTTTGGACCTAACAATTAATTAAAGCTAAAATCCAATTATTGAAATTGACCCAGAAAGCTTCACAAGCTCTCTGTATGGTTTGACACCTACCCCTGATTTAAATACATTTTTTTTCGGCAGTTTTTCTTCATCCGTCAACTCAGTAGCACTTTCTCGTCATAATATAATCTTATATACAGACGACTAAACATTTTCTTAGTCTTCCCTTCTCTTTTAATCATCCGCTCACCACCACATAGGTTGACCTATGACATTAGAAAAGAATAACTATTCTTTTTTCCCTTTACCCACTGTAAGAGTTTGGAATTTAGATTTTTGCCATCACCTTATGATAGAACCTACAGCTACAATCATCTCATCTGGTAACGAACATAGACTACTATATACGTATATGTTAACGAGCACAAAGCCGCAATTTTCACTATCACATTATGCAAATAACCTTGTTTAAATAACGTGGTGATAATATGTCACAAACAAAGCTAAAATTGGCAAATAACACCTTCGTGTGATTTGAACAAATATGATTCTTACATCATAGTGAAACATGTTATTTACGTCGCTATAGGTACTTGATAAAGCAGACAAGGGATCGATCTGTATATCATCAGCAGCCTACAATAGTCCACTGTTGGACATAGGCGTCTCCAATCGCACGCCATTCAGCTAAACTCTCGGCAACTCTCATTCAGCTAGCCACCAAGCATCCTACAAAGATCGTCGTTCCATCTGGCCTGCGGAAAACCTACCTTATGTTTGCCGATTCACGGTCTCCAATCAAGAACACGTCTTACCCTAATGGTCGATCTGCATATACGAGAGTATGATGAATACACATTAACACTTATTTCAGGAAATTAGGAGCGCAAAAACCATAACCTACGGTACCGGAGACCAACATAATCTAGGGTAATCTGTGTTGCAATTTTCGGGGTTTGGAATTCAAAGCCCAAAAATTAAACCCCATTTTACAAAACTGGAAGAACGGAACTTGAGAGTCAAATTCTTCTTTTCGTTGCGACGGTACAACTTTGTGCCTTATACTGTTCTGAATTAGTAGATGGACACGATTGTTAATCAACTAACTATAAGCTTAACTTATGAAGTTCACAAAAATATAACGACTTCGTAAGGGTTTCTTTTTTTTTGCGTGGGAAATCATCAAATTACTTCTCCTGCTGGGTAGGGGGAGGGGAGGGAGGGCGTGTCAGACTTTTACTGACTAAAACCCACCCGTGTTCCCTCAGTTGCCCGTGTGCCAGAGGCGGCGGTAACTCTTTCGAACAACCCGCTCCCCTGGTAGGCATCGGCCCTTGCGGACCCAACCAGTGGTTGCTGACATCTCTGACGGCGCGCGTGGACCACAACGCGCCGTCCCGTTTACCACTTTTTGGCCGCAGGGGATAGGGAGAGCGGCCAACGCTATACCGACACTCCTCTGCCCCTGCGGCCCCACCGCGTCCGCCATCAAACGGTGGCGGCCGCGTCCAGGCCACGGAAGGGAAGAGCGCTGCTCAGAAGCACCGGCACTCCTCCTCTGCCGCAGCCCGTAACCCTCAGCCGCGATGCCTCCCATTCGACATCGTGGCCCACCTCAGTTGCGGTGCACCTCACCGCAACCTACTTTTTTGGCCGTTACGTCATTGGCTTGAAGGCAAAAGCCCTGACGAGCGGCCCCAACTTTGGGTTCCTCTTGGCTTCACCGCAGTGGCACTGGCAGACCACGGTTACTGAGCCCCCCGGCAACAACAATGCGGGAACCCACTCGGGGGGGACTTCGTAAGGGTGCGTTTGTAAATGAGTTTGAGTACCGATAATGTGCGGTCGTGGAGACTGAATCAATAATTAGATGCATTGTAGCATATAAAGTGTACATTACCATCTTCTCCTTCCAGTATTTTCTCAAGTCTCGGGTCTAATTGAAGTCTTATCTTCGCCAATTCAACTTCTACTTCTTTTGAAGTCACACTCACTTGTCGGTAGAAAGCTATCGACTCTGCAGCTTCCTGCAACATTCAATTATGTTAGTAAAGTATTTATTTTATTACAGCGTCAAATATGTCAAGTAAAGGCGTTTTATAAAAGCGTAGGCTTGCTTTAATTTACCACTCCTAAAATTATCTTAAAACCGGGATCCAACGGGTTTCCGAAAGCTGACTAAGTACTTGATTAGCTATTCTCAGTCAAATGTCTTTGGTGTTATTCATAGAAATATAAAAAGCAGGTGTTATTGACTGGCGGAAATAGAAACAGCCCATCAAATCGGGTCGTAGGGCTTTTGGGACCGGGACCGCGGTCCCGGATGCCAATAATTAATTTTAGTAGTATTTTGGGACCACAAGAAAAAACAAGTTAAAGTACAGTTAACAAAAAATGTGATATAATATTTTGATCAAATATTGCATGAATATTATCAGTACCAGTTCAAAATAAAGGTTTTAAAAAATATGTAAAATTTTGAAATAAAATAAATATTTATCAAAATCAAAATATTTTATTTCACATAAACCTGCAAGGGTACTTATGAAACGTCGCTTCCTATGGAGAAGAGCCGGCAAGAAACTCCAGTTACTCTTTTTAAAAATAATTAGCTTTTACAGTGTTTTAAAATTACAGTGATAATAGGCATGGGAGGACAGTGCAGGCTTGTCAATAAGTACCAGGTACTTAGAGGGTAGAGTTTTTAAAAAAATAGTTTTATTTGTATAATTTCTAATGTTTTTGGGTGACCGTACTTTACCAAGACATAACTTCGTTTATTTCATTTGTGGTTCCAAAAGACTACTAAAATTAATTATTGTATTTAAAGGTGACATCAGAGGCCGTGGTCCCGGTCCCAAAAGCCTCACGACCCAAAATTACTTAGACTTATTATAGATTAGTAAAAATAAAAATACATCATCTTTTCAAGTTAGTAATTACGAGTATGTTGGTCAGGCTTTAGATATCCTAAGTTTAATTCTTACATTTTATTTTACATAAGTAACAGCGCATACATCTTTTATGGGGTACTGTGTTAAATGTTATAACAAAATACCTTGTGATATATTGCAATTAAATGAAATGAAATTTAAAACTCATATTAAAAGTAAACTTTTTAAATGAGCGTATTACAAATTAGAGGATTATATCCAAGATTAGAATGCTTGGAAACATACTGGTCCTACTCCATAGAACAATCTAGAGTTTAGACAAAATCAAACTGGTTGCTAATTGAATTGCATTATTAATTATATTATGACATTCATTTACACTCAGTGATTAGGTACTTTAACTCACACACTGACTTATTACTTGTTAATATTCTAGGAAAATCGTATACTTACTCTTACAATGTTTGTAAATATGTGAGCATCATGTATCTATCATAAAAATAATTTATCTGTATTGCTTCAATTGCATTCTTTTTACCTATTTTGGTATGGTAATTTTATTCTGGGTGCATCGTTTTCACACATATTTATATAATGAATGTACTATGTTAAATATTGTACTTAAAACATTTTGAAAGGGTAACGGTGGAGTTTATTGCCCATTCTTCTCCATACGAAACTACATTTTGGAAGGGGCGACTAGAATCAATTAAATTTTAATGTAAATGTTGACGTTCTAAAGTGCCTTTTAAGGCCCTGGTAATTTTAAATGTACTCGTCGTATTGTCGTTATCAGCGATAATAGTTCTTACTGCAATCCGATACGGGTTAAAAATCTGTTGTAATTAATTCGAATTATAAATGAGCAATCAATGTGGTAAAAATGCACATAAAATCGTATAAAATTAGATATTAACTATTTGATAATAAAATAACCCATCACTGGATGCAGTTTGGCATTTAAAATTGTATGGTATATTTTTAATAATAATAATAATTGTTATTGAAGGTATAAACTGGTTTTAAAGATAATTAAGAGGCGACTTTGATGATTTTTTTGATGCATTAAAGTACGTTTAATTATGTTGTGAGTATCATCACTGTATGCAAAAAAGACTTGAAAATATCTGGTATTTTTTACTTTCAAAATTATTTTCAGTTAAAGAGATACACTGGTATAAAAAACCACTATTTTGAGCGTTTTCAAGAAATCTCCGCCTTAAGTACCTAATTGAAATAAATGCTTTGACTTTGACACATAGGCTTCATAATCAACCTCACAAAAAACATCTCTTACTTTGAACCATTTCCACTGCACTGACTTTATTATTCGAGTGGTATTATAACATTATACCTCGAATAATTTATCGCATAAAGTGTTTTTTTTTTATTGCGCATCAAGTGTTAGTAATACAAATTAAGGGGTAATCGCCAGGGTAGACCGCATGATTCAAACGCATGTTCTTATCTTGCCGAACTGATAAGTTAAAGCAGTTTTTTGTTTTATGGCAAACTAAAGGGTATCCTTCATGTTACCAAAAACAAAAAAGCATCGAGAGAACAGGCGACACTATTTTCGCCTGTCCTCTTAACCGCTTTTAACCCCAGACCAGATGGCTTCAGGGTCCTTGATTAAGTAAACTAGACCCCATAGATGGCATAGGACGTGGAAAGCGAACCTAGGAACCCTTTGGGAAACACTCTAAATACAGCTACAGGTATAATATATCAGCACAGTTGTGCGGTAAGTTCAAGTAAATATTTTGTTTTTCATCATCATAATTTCAGCCGAAAGACGTCCACTGTTGGACATAGGCCTCGCCCAAAAGGAGGGTTTTGCCATAATCACCACGCTTAGCAGGCGGGTTGGCGATCGCAGTTTGTTGTTAAAATACATAGAGAACGCTGCTGCCCATTTTCCAGTAAGTCCCATAGTCGCCTTCTACGACACCCACGGAAAGAAATGGGACAGTGCTATTCTCTTACGTCACCACACGGAATTTTGCTTTTACTAAATGAATTTTTATCACAAGAAAATTAATACTTATTCAAATAGAACTCGTGTGAGAGTCAGCCTTTATTCTTGGAATTCTCTACTGCAACACTCTACGCAAAAAGACTTCGCAATTAGATAATGTTAGTCCCAGTTGATTTATTACTAGCTTGTACCAGCGGCTTCGCCTGCTTGGAGGTAAAAATTATCCCACGGAAACGTAATAACTGGATAGAAAGTACCCTATCTGTTAATTCAGTTTAAAAACTATCTGTTTGTCAAATTTCATCCAAATCCTCTCAGCCGTTTTTGCGTGATTGGGTAACAACCACCCAAACATGTAAATATAGACGCCTAATTGTTCTTTTGTTTTTATTTATTTGTTTAGTTAGTTTGTTTAAATTTTTGATCCAACTAAATATAGTTTACTAAAATAAAAATAAAATATTATTTTAAGCTGGCAACATTCAAGACATTTAGCCATACAGGTACCCTTACTAATTAAATCAGTTGCCTGTGTGCCAGGGGCGACGTTGTCTCTTTCGAACAACCCGCACCCCTGGCAGGAATCGGCCCTTGCGGACCCCATCAGTCGGCGCTGACGCGTGGAACACAACGTGCCGTCCCGGCTACCACTTTTCGGCCGCAGGGGATAGGGAGAGCAGCTAACGCTATACCGACACTCCTCTTCCCCTGCGGCCCCACCGCGTCCACCATCAAACGGTGGCGGCCCCGTCCAGGCCACGGAAGGGAAGAGCGCTGCTCAGAAGCACCGGCACTCCAACTCTGCCGCAGCCCGTAACCCTCAGCCACGATGCCTCCCATTCGACATTGCGGCCCACCTCAGTTGCGGTGCACTTCACCGCAACCTACTTTGGCCGCTACGTCATCGGCTTGAAGGCAAAAGCCCTGACGAGCAGCCCCACCTTTGGGTTCCTCTTGGCTTCACCGTGGCTGGTAGACCACGGCTACTGAGCCCCCCCGCAACGGCAATGCGGGAACCCACTCGGAGGGGAGACATGGATCCTACTGTCAGCATTTTGCATCAGACCAACGATTCAGTCGATAAGATGTCATAACAATTAATAAAAACTAACCTTCTCTTTCCCTCTCTGCATCAGAAACACCGGTGACTCTTTCAATAATGCCAACATCACAATATACAGAATCGACATCGATAAATGTAGGTAGACCACCACATTGTAATTCAAGTAGCCTCCAAAGATATATGAGACCAATAGTCCTAAGAAATAGGAGGATACTACTGTAGACATCATGGAACCTCTTATTGAGTCTTGTGATATTTCTGATATGTATATTGATGATATTGTTTGGCCTGCTGTTCCTAAGCCGGCGAAAGCCATTGCTGTGATTATTAAGGGTACTGAGTTGGTTATTGAGATTATTGTCCACGCCAACTGTAAGAGAAAGAGAAGTAGCTGTTAGAATAAACAGTACAAGGATAAGCGATACACTAATCATTCTTTCATTCGTATCATTAGATCGATTTTTTCGATTATCCGTTTCATTTTCGATATTTAAGGTAGGTACGCTATAGCTTCGAACTTTGTTATATGGATCACCTCATCGATCTACATTCAAGAATATAAATGATTTGATTTGTTCTTTTTTACAGTACTCAAAATAATGATGGTATACATATTGGCTTTTTTCTGTAACTCTGCACAATTGTAATTAAGTATAAAATAAGGTAAATAACTCAATATTAGCCACGAACACTCAAAAATCTCAAGTCATCTAGTCTCTAAACATACTAGATGATCTTAAAGAGAGATGTCGATACAGACTAAGCCCTTTATTTGTCAACGTTGCTTATTGTTAAGTAATGATGAACGACTGTTAAACCATATATTTTTGACGTTCAAACATTTCTTAACTGTAAGCAGCATTTCAATAAAAACCATGATCTCTAGAGATGTATTTACAGGCAATATCTCTACAGACTAGATGACTTGATATTATGTTATTAGAAAGAGTCTTGAGATATAATATTGACATACCTAATCTAGTATACGTAAACAGTATAATTTAACGTATTCGTTTTTTTTTTTAATCTGGATCTTATATTCGGAGCCGGCCAGATGAAAATGATTATGTAATCCAGATTAACGTAAATAACTACAAAAAATTGCGAAAAGTCTATTGAAATCAAAGTTAACAAAGTCCTTACCACAAACGGTAATCCAAACAGCATCGCCCCATACTTCCTCCCCAACCAGTTGACGATGTACCCGCAGAACGGAGTTGCCAACATGGCGCCAGCGTTGGTCAAGCTGCCCAGTAGTGACACGTGTACTGAAGACATTGGCTCCGAGAGGACTGTGTCGTTGGACATGAAGTTGGCCACATTGTAGGATGGCCAGGAGAAGATCAGGCCGGTGAGTGTCGTGAGGTAGGCGACTGGAATGTACAAAAAAAAAACAAATTGAGAAAAAAAACACTCATTGAAGAAACATCGTGAAACTTGTGCCCCAACTCAAAAGGTGGGGTTAAGCTCGTTCCTTCTCTGTTTAAAAAGTTGGTTGGTTACTACCTACAGGAAAAGTTTTTATCCAGTGCGCAAATTGTAACCATGAATTCAACATATTATTCTATAACCCCTAGTGCAGAAATTTTTCGCCGGGTATACAAAATACCTATATACCATAAATAATTTTGACCGCGTAGGTATTGCACTTTTCTATGAAACAGCTGATTTTTGTTTTTGTATAACCGGCGAAATATTTCTGCGCTAGGGATTCTAGAATGATATACCTATGCTGAATTCATGGTTACAATTTGCGCACTGGATAAAAACTTAACCTGTATCTATATAATTAAAAAGAAAAGTCCTGACTGACAGATTGACTGACTCATCAACGCTCAGCCCAAACCTTTGAACCTAGAAAGCTGAAATTTTGCACCTATCCTTTTCTAATGTAGACAAGGAATAAGGAAGGATTTTTCGAAATTCAACCCCTAAGGGAGTGAAAGTTCCGCGTGGGCGAAGCCGCTGGCAAAAGCTAGTTAATGATATATAGCAAATTGCCAGCAGAATCTTCTTAGTGGGTATGTATGCAAACAAACGCCTGATTGAATTCTAAGCAATAGCCCAATATATCAAGAACGCCTAGTGTTATTTAAACGCAATAACTTTACGAGACGTTGCTATCAAACTTTGTGCAGGCGTCTGTTTTCAGGCTTTACTTTGCAGTCCATTGAAAGGTAAAGGTAATCATTATACATATACATATCACAGCCCCTTTTGTCACATCTGATTACTTGTCCCTAAATTTAGAATATCGTCATGTTCAATTATTAGATTGACGTCAGAAAGCACCATTATCATCATCTGCTTAGCTTTTTCCCAGCAACATAAATGTTGGGTTCGACTTCCAGTCTAACCGGATGCAGTATTTTACATGGACCGACGGCCTATCTGACCTCCACAACCCAATAACTGGGAATTACGATTCCCCTTGGTAAGACTGGTTGTCAGACTTTCGGGCTTCTGACGACCCGTAACGACTGTCAAAGATCCACGAATGGCAGCTGGGACCAACGGCTTAGCGTGCTTTCCGAGGCACGGAGGGGTCTTGGTATGTAAAGATGGTCACCCATCCAGGGACCAACCGCGGCAAGCGTAGCTTAACTTGGTCGATCAACCCGTGCTGCTGTTATCACCAGTGATCGGAATAGGCTAACTATATTGGCCTAAACTTCGGAGAACAGAGACAGAAAGTGGAGACTTCCTTGCGACTATATTTTTTTTTCCGGGAATTGGTAAAAATCTTCAGTAAGTTGAAAATAAGGTTTCTCATTTTCTTAAACAATTGTATATTAGACTTAAGTTAGTAAGTTAGCGGTAATCTGGTGTCTTGTGTTGTCAATGTTGTGTTTACCTATAACTGGCATATATATTAGAATATAACCGTATGACTTACTATTTCTATGTATATGTATGTGCTGTGGGTGTATCTTTATGTAAATATATAAAGATTTATATAAGATGCGTAAAAGATATTTTCAACTAAACTTGCAACTACCAAATTTTCGGGATTTTCATGTAAAATCCCGAAATAAATAATCTAACTTTAATTCATGATTTGATACAACGGTTAGTTGGATCGTAAATGTAATTCGAATACATGAATTAACGGCAACGTTTAAAAACAAAAAATATCATTACAGTCCTGGATACTAGTCACACTCTCATTGTGAAATGGAAAGAAATACATAATATGACGAGGCTTAAAGCAGCCAGTTAGACCGTACATTTTGCGAAAAAGTGACGGAAACTTTATGAAAGCTTCTGTTCTCAATTAATTGTTGTTTATTAAACATACTTAACCGACTCGAATACACCAATATGAAGAAAAAGTTCAATCTCATCATGAACACGAGTTGTTTTGAACACAAATAAAGCGTGTCTTATCTGGGAAATCCTAATTATAGATAACGTTTTGTTATATTTGCACGGCTATAGAACACAACGTTGATGTTGAATTCGCGTACTTACTGTCCTGAGTGATACATAGTTTCACTGCACGGCAAAACGGCTATTCTCAAAATTATAATCACCATCATCATCCAAAAATCACCATCATCATCCAAAAATCACCATCATCATCCAAAAATCACCATCATCATCCAAAAATCACCATCATCATCACCATCTGGCTAGCCTTTTTCCTACTAAATTGGTTTCAGTTTCCAGTCTAACCGGATGCAACAGACTATCAATATTTTACATGGAGCGATGGCGTATCTGTCCTCCACAACCCAGTTAATAGGTAATGATACCCCTTGATAAGACTGGTTGTCAGACTTTCGGGCTTCTGTCGACCCGTGACAACTTTCAAAGATCCACGAACGATATTCGGAATCACGGGGTCTTGGTGTGTAAAGATTATCATCCATCCACGGGCCAACCGCGACAAGCGTAGCTTACCCTGAGTGATCGAACCGTGTGGTCGTTATCACTAAGCTACAAGCCTCTTGTTGCCAATACGCAGAGTGAACAAGCATAGAGAAGGAAGATTGCTTGTTCTATAAGATAAAAGATTTTAACTTGCGAGTCACACAATTTTACACATTGATGTTGTTATTATATTATTATGTCAACACTATCACCATTCATTAAACTAAATGGGCATCAATTTTTCATTCACACAACACAAACATCACTTTCAAAAATCACGTTCCTGATCACAGTATGATTTTCACGGATGAGAATACTAATCCATCTCTTGTCATAATCACTTTGCCGCCACATGCAACACTAACGCAAAAAGACACAGGTTAAAACTCATCTGTTTTAATCCGCAACTACACAATAACATAATCCCATACTAACTTGCTAATGTCGCGACACCCTGCACGAGAAATCCTTTCACAGTCACTTTATCACCGTCCATGTTAAACGATCACAGATTTCAGATCAAATGGCTCCTCACTAGACGTAACTCAATATAAAGAAGTAAGGATCTCTTGTACAAATAGTTCATTACTCTTTATTGTTGTATAATGATAGTGTAGGGTGGGCGGAATAGTAACCGCCTGCGATAACAATTGTTTCGAATTATAAGTGACAGTATTAGTGTTATCTGAAAAGGCTATTATCAGGTATTAATGCACCTTAATGGATAATTTATGCGATACATTTCCAGTATTAGCTGACTTGGTATTTTATATTATTTTCGAGCAACGAGAAGTCCGCTTATGCTGAAAATGTATAGCTTGATATGTTCTCGTTCGTGCCAGCTTATATCTCTGTGATTATATACAAACTTTTACAGTATCGGTAAATTGGTTAGAACAACATGTTAATCTGATCGTTATTATAATAATATTTCAGACGTCATCCAGAAACTAAACCTTGGATATCTGAAGGCCAATTCTCGTAACTAAAACCGTTCAAAATCTAGTCGCAGTGTCATCTCAGCGACAAGCAAATGTCAAAAACGTAGGAAAAATCGAGGTATTTTTGACAGATTGACACTGAAATCAGACTGTGAACAAAATTAGTAGAATTGCCCCTCTGAGCTTTGCCCTATCTTAGTTCTCGTCTTTTTCTTTAGTTCTCCGCTCTAATTTTCATAGATCATTCAAATCAAACTGCGGTTGTCAATAACTAGGCTTCCACTCCAACAAAACTCAATCTTTAACCTCCAACTGTATAATTTATAATAAATAATTACTAGTAAAACAGTTTTATTGCAAAAAAGTTCTCGCGTTCAACGCTATCAGTCACAATTTAATGTTATTTGGCGTTTTCATAGCCAATGTCATACTTCAATGGCTTCGCCATGACGACATTAATGAAGTCGTTTCATGAGGCCATACATTACATAATTTGAGGATGATTTTGACCCGGATACATAACACCTGGAATATTTGCTTTGCATTTTTTTTGGTATTTAAATAAATGCTTTCACTACGTAAATCATCGCTGTGCTTAATTAACCATGTAGATAATTAAGATGGTGACGTTATAAACTATTCAGTACCTTATGTTATGGGATTAAGACAAATTACCAATTAGAACAAAAATAAATGTATTTGAATACCCTAGAAATAAGCAGGCTTCCCCAGGGAATAATACTTAGTCCTGGAAAATATATTTATCTCAGATTATAAAATAAAAATAAAAACAAATACTAAGGCGTCGTATTTTATGTAACATACAATGCGACGCTTTAGTATTTTTTTATTTTTTTTAGGTTTAGATTATAAAACAAAGGCAGATAGATCGCTTAGATCACCCAAGAGTCAAAAAAACAAAAACTAAAGCCTCGCACTATACCTATACAATACGACGCTTTAGTATTTGGTTTTTTGGCTTCACTCTGGTGTTCCGCGCGGTCTATCTGCCTTGTTTTATAATCTGAGATATTTATATTGCAAACAATAATTAACATGTAATAATCAAATTATTTAAGACCAATTTTTCAGTAATTAGTTAACTTTCACCTAAAGAATAAATGTGATATTTTGACAAATTATCCATTCGAAAATCATGAAACATGGCAGTAGTTGACTGTTTTTAAAAACAATGTTCAAAGAGCTTTCTCATTGAAATACGTACAAGGTGCATTATGTAGGTGTACCTATAAATACTGTTACCTATCAAAGCAAAACAGAGACGAAAAAAAATATTTTTTATAAAGGCATGGAAGCTCGAGGAATTGATGATCAAAATCAAAATCAAAAGTCATTTATTCAAATTAGGCTGAGAATCAGCACTTTTCGAACGTCAAAATACATAAGACAGTCCCCCAAAAACGCTCACCCTTCGACACTTCCTAGTGCTTTAGCTGGGAAGAAGAAGTGGCGCAACAAACTCCCCAGCAGCACAGCTGTCTGTTTAGTCGGATGACGACGGCACGCTGCAGTAGTTGGACGAAGACTGCGCTTATCGCTGATGCCCATCTTCGAGGTCACTAGAATAGAAGTAGATATGAGGAACTGGGTGTAAAGTTCACTCGACGTCTATAGAAAAGGGTCCTTCCTCACCAGGTGTTGTGTCTGGCGGACACATCACCCGGATCGATGGTGGGAGTTCGGAACGTTGTACGCTGCACTGCTTGTGCGACGTAGGATTTTTCCTGACGTCAGTTCATCAGTGTGATGCATAGTTCGCATGTGGCGATGTAGATGCCGCTACAATTTTATAAGAATCAATACTACCTAACGGATAGCACAACACGGATACACAACTACCGTACACTCCCACCCTACCAGATTACTTACACGACATCAAAATAACGTTGTATACTCGTAAATCTAAGATAATGCAGTCTATTTGCAGACTAACTTAGATAATTGTTACCTTATAACGCAGGACTCGCTATTTTAAGTTCACATTATCTTCAATGCGAATGCACTTGCATTATAATGTCCTTGAATGTGTGTGTAGTCCACACGAGCTACGATATTTAACCCGACTGAACTAAATGAAGTTTTCACCATGGCTTGAGCGCAAGTTCGGTTTACCTATATTGTAACAAGTAAGACTGTCGTAATTAAGTGCTTCATCCCTCTTACTAATAAACACGAAATAAAGTAATACCAGAAATAACAAAGGAACTGGGGCCTAAGTCTACTAATTTATAAACGTCACAATGGTCTCTCAATGGTAAGTTTTGACAGATTTGCCATACAAAAACTGTCAAAACCACACCATTGAGAGACCATTGTAACGTTTATAAATTAGTAGACTTAGGCCCCAGGGCCTCAAGTCTGCTATTACAATAGTGTCAGAATGGTCTATCATTGATTTCATAATTGTTGATTTCGACAAGTTTGGTAATCTATTAATATAATGGCGTCATTATGACTTTCCAGTGGTCAGCCACTGATACTCCATAGAAAGAAATGACATTTATTGGTCATCTCGTACATGAATCACTGACTTAGGGGGTAATCTGCTGCTGCTGCTGGGGGTAAATGTTCAAATTTAGTAGTATTTTTTCGAAAATCATTTCTACCAACGGGTTTTATAAAAATGACAATGCGACAATGCCATTATAACACAATTCTATTACGAGACCATTGACCGACCACTGATCGACCATTATGAATTTAGCAGATTACGAACTTTTAGCAAAATGACAATGGGATTGTGTTGGAATGACGAATTTATAAAATAGCAGACTTAGGCCCCAGGACGCAGGTATGCTGGAAGAGATTTCTTTAGAAATAAGCATCACCTCTGTACCTATTTTTCTGTTCTAATCTTCTTGTCTGTTTATTTAGTGTGTATATAAATGGTTAAATAAATAAATAAACATTTTCATAAATTTAAAATGGAATAAAATTCTGTGTTTATTAGTAAGAGGGTTATTTTTAATCTGCCCTAGCCTTTTCCTGACTACATTGGAGTGGGCTTCCAGTCTAACCGGATGCAGCTGAATAACAGTATTTTACATGGAGTGACTGCCTATCTGACCTCCACAACCCAGTTACTGTATTACACGATACCCCTTGGTAAGACTGGTTGTCAGACAATCGGGCTTCCGACGACCCGTAACGAATGTCAAAGATCCACGAATAACAGCCGGGATGTAATTTCCGTACTTTCCGAGGCACGGAGAGTCTTGGTATGTAAAGACGGTCACCCATCCACGGATCAACCGCGGCAAGCGAAGCTTAACCTGATCGACCGACCCGTGCAGCTGTTCTTACTTAGCCATAAGACCCATTTAGCTGACAACTGTGAAGAAAAAACTTTGTAAGGAATCCAGGATTCCTTATCCTGGACTTATACAGGATAAGTTTTTATCCAGTGCGCAAAATGTAAACATGAATTCATCATAACATTGTAGAACCCCCCCCCACACACATCAATTTTTCGTCGGCCATACATTTTGATCGCATTGGTATTGCACTTTTCTAAAAACCCCCGACCCAAACAAAATCTCAAAAAAAGTAAAAAATAATATTTATAGGCCTTTTAATTTTAACGTAATATTTTGATCAGGGCATTGTCAAGTCAGGGGACCGCTAGGCCTCTGTTTGGCGTTTTCATTGACCGTCCCCCGACTTGACAATGCCCTGATCAAAATATTACGTTAAAATTAAAAGGCCTATAAATATTATTTTTTACTTTTTTGAAATTTTGTTTGGGTCGGGGGTTTTTTAAATTTTAAATTTAATTTTTATTTCTTGCTTTTTAAACTTAATGTCTCCCTTAAATCACCATTTATCTATACTCTATTCATTGAGACCTTTTCAATGAGCCCATACACGATACTTCTGCTGTTTGTTGGTGAATAACTTGGGTTTCCTGGAAATTCCAGGTATTGCTCCAGCATCAGTTCAAGGTTATTTTATTCGTCTAATATCATTGAAGTAATAGAATCCGAAATATTGAGTTGATCAGAGGCTAAAATCCCTTTTTCAACCAGAAAAGAGCTGATAATCTTCAAACGGCTGAACCGATTTTGATGAAACATGTCAAAGAACACTCCCGACTAATACACCTTTCAAACAAAAAAAACTAATTCAAAATCGGTTCATCCGTTCGGGAGCTACGTTGCCTCAGACAGACACACACACACACACACACACACAGACACGTCAAACTTATAACACCCCGTCGTTTTTGCGTCGGGGGTTAAAAAAACAGCTGCTTTTGTTTTGTAAAACCGACGAAAAATTTCTGCGCTGGGGGTTCTAGAACGATAATTATGCTGAATACATAGTTAAAGTTTGCGCACTGAATAAAAACTTTTCCTGTATAATGTATCTTCTAGGTGTCCATCTATATGAATAAAAATGCAATCCTGTTCGTTGTTAAACGCATCACTTGAGAACGGTTGGTCCGGCTTCGATATTCTTTTGTTTTTACATGTTCCTAATGGTCCGAATAAGGAATGAAAGGGGTTCCCGGAAAATTGTAAAACTGGAAAAGCTATCAAAAGTACTTTTGCTAATGTTCATGCCTTCTCAGTCTAAGAAAAAGCATTTGCCATGCATTGGGACATTAAAATACTGATATTATAAGTATAATATCAGACTTCTTTGACCAGTGCATGTTGCCAGTGATGTCATATGGAACCGAAACGTGGTCGCTCACAATGGGCCTCATAAGAAGGCTTAAAGTCACCCAAAGGGCAATGGAGAGGGCTATGCTTGCAGTTGCCTTGCGTGATCAAATCAGGAATGAAGATATCCGCAGGAGAACCTAGGTAACCGATATAGCCCGAAGAACTGCCAAACTTAAGCGGCAGTGGGCAGGGCACATTGTTCGCAGAACAGATGGCCGAAGGGGCCGAAAAGTTCTGGAGTGGCGACCGCGTACCTGAAAACGTAAAGTTGGATAGCCTCCCACAAGGTGGACTGATGACCTTGTGAGGGCCGCAGGAGTCCGCTGGATGCGAGAAGCACAGAACTGGTCGAAGTGGAGGAGCTTAGGGGAGGCCTATATCCAGCAGTGGACGTCTTTCGGCTGAAATGATGATGATGATTATGATAAAACTTCAAAAGCAAGTAGACCATACACTTCATTCGCAGGTAAACGTTTAGCAAAAAGTAATGAGTCATACGAAGTTGTAAGCGATTTTTTACCATGTCTGATACAATTAAACCATATCAAAAACACCCTACGCAATAAAACATAATACCACTACTGCGAAACTGTAAATTTTTCATTAATACTGGTCAAAATATCCTGAATATTTTGAGACCCAGATGGACATTATTGTATCGAAACCTGGATTTGATAGTCTAGTATTCGGTAATATTTTAGGGTGTCTTACGATTTCTAGGCGAACGAAGTCGCAGGTAGGAGCTAGTCAATGCCTAAATGTACTACATGAATGTCGCAAACTAAGAAATTTTTGCTGGCTAACATAAAGGATAAATACGGTGGACAAGTACAACCAATGCCTACTAAATCATCATCATCATTTCAGTCGAAAGATGTCTACTGCTGGACATAGGCCTCCCCCAAAAGGAGGGTTTTGCCATAATCGCCACGCTTGGCAGGTGGGTTGGCGTTCGCAGTATGGTGGTAAAATGTATAGAGAACGCTGCTGCCTATTCTCTAGTAAGTCCCTTAGTCGCCTTCTACGACATTCACGGGAAGAAATAGGATAGTGCTATTCGTGTCGGACGTAACTATCTAATGATAATTTCACTAAGCCGTTCCGCGATTATTTCAGGGCCCTAATTCTGTATGGTTGAATATCATATATTGAATATTACTCCGTCCAAACTATGTCAATGCCGTGTTTTTAGAAACCAATGTAACAGTAAAGAATCGAAACGTCATATATTCTGTATGTTCCAAGACAATTTGTGGATATTATTAATACGATATTAGCAGATTTCGTGTGTGATTGACGTGGTTACGAGTAAGGAATCGTTAAGTGGTCATAGTGATTTAAGGCCCAGCTCTCTTAATTGAAGAGACGTGATCTTATTCTTAGCTAAAAAATCATTGATGATTTCGTCATTGTTCCCGTTTTCAATGATTGATACAGAAATATCATCACTAAGTCCATATTTAGTTGAAAGATCAAGCAAGCTTGTAGGTGGGTACCTCTAGACAGAGGTAAAATCTAATCTCCTATACTTTATCTTTTACAGGTGTATGATATAATCTGTTTGATGTCTACCTGAACAAACATGTATAAATATAATGTCCACAAAAAATTATATGAAACTAGTAAAAACTACAATGAGAGAAAATTACGTAATTAAATATTTCGTAATATTTTGTCATCAGTAAATCCTCTTATAGAGAAAGAAAGAGGAAATAAACTTTTTTGACCCAGTTAATACAATTGTACTGTTCGCCTCACGGCTGTGCCAAATAGTTCCAGTTAAGCATCATAATTTTAGTTCAAAGACGTCCACTGCTAGACATAGACCTCGCCCAAGTTCTGCCGCTTTAACCGTTTCTGTGCGTCCCGCATCCAGAGGATTTCTGCAGCCTTCTCAAGGTCCACCCTATGGGAGGCCAGCATAAATGCCAGACAACGAATGACCGGCGCTGGTTTTCAAGTAGACCCTATGTCATACATGGGCAGTTCGGACTACTATTGATTATGGGTTTCACAGACTGCACTTTTCCTATAATTCGCTAAGTAAAGTTTGCTTTGCATTCAAATGTGAAAATTATCTACGTAATTTGTGTGACATAGAATCTCACCTCGGAGGACCACTGGGGCAATGCCTACTCTAGGATGCATATTTGGTTCGGCTCGCAATCTTTGCCTATTCTAAGGGCACGTCTTCCTTGCTATTACAGCGCACTCCGGTCTATTCCTTAATATGCAATCAGCTGGCATTCTTATCATTTCCGAGCACCCTCGCCGTGTGTGGCTTGTCCAGTACCAGGACACAGCAGCGACCTGCCCCAACTTCACACAGGTGTGGCGGCTGTATGTCAAAACATCGAGATGTAGTAAACTACATATAAGTTTAATATTATTGTTTAATGCATAAAATGTAGGAATGCATAAAACTTCTGGAATAAATTCTCAATTGATGGTGAAAACCGCATCAAAATTAATTATATAGTTTAGATAAACTAAGCATAGAATGTTTCGTGTGGTGCTGGACGTAAAGAATAGCACCATCCCATTTCTTCTCATGGGTATCGTAGAAGGCGACTAAGGGACTTATCAGAGAAGGGGCAATAGCGTTCTCTATGCATTTTACCACCATACTGCGATCGCCAACCCGCCTGCCAAGCGTGGCGATTATGGCAAAACCCCTCTTTTAGGGGAGACTTATGTCCAGCTGTATGATGAAGCACAGACAGACACGAAAATATACTTTGTTTTATGTATGCGTATAGATTTCTGATGCTAGAATGAAATATTTATGAACATTCCAATTATTTTCTTTGATGTTATACTTCCATTGAGTTTGTACTACACGATAAGTGAATTTCATGGGAATCACTACTCGTATCTAATTTTAGATCTAATGATGATGATTTAGTAAAATTCTATAAAAGAAACCACAAGCATCGTCACTCTTGTTGGCTGGTCAGAGCCAACATGAGTGAACGCCTCTGTCTGATGAGTCACATATTATTCTTATATGACTCACTGTGATTTAAAAACTTATGTCTTAGCTCAAGATACCACAAACCAGTGATAAATCAATACTGTCAAAAAAACGAAGTAAATAATACTAGCCAACAATCATTTATTCCATAAAAAATCACACACACACAACCAAACATTTAACAATGATGGTCCCAATATTGGATCGAACCAGCGATCCTATAAATACAGCTCCACTGCCGATGACATCGTCAAAATATCTTCTTTAAAGATTCGTCTTAATACTCTGTTTTCTTCCTTTCAAGAATAAGGCTTGAATGGCATCAGCCGATAGTCCCTTAGTTTCTGGGACACAGAATTGGCTGTAAAGTGCTCCTATGAAGCATACAACTGAGAAGAAGTAGAAGACTGGTCCTAAGCCAACAGCCTCCACGAGAGGATTGAAGATGACTAGTGTGATGAAGTTGAAGATCCACGTGAAGGCCATCACAACGCTGTTGCAGAAGCTTCGAACCTGCAAAGAGACATTTTATCAGAAAAGACTCTCTGCAACTGTTGCCTATTTTGCTGTCTTACAATTTTGAAGCAATCGATGTTGATAAAATTACAATTTTCATTCAATCAAAAAACAATTCATGTTTTTTTTTTTCTAGATAAAACAGTCTTATGATGTATAACATACCTATATGGCTCGTTTTACGAAGACGTGACCTGCGAACGATTTCACTACTTTCGATTTGAAGTTATCGAGTCTAAAACCATAATTCGAAAATTTCTCACGAAAAAACTGTTTGGTTATTTAAATAATATAGTGACTTTACATCTTTATCTGTAAATGGCACAACCATGGTAGTAAAATTTTCTTTCATAAGCATTAATACTCAAAGCTTCAACATTCACACTTAACATAAACAATGAACTATACATACCTCAGGCAAGAATACTTCAGCCGTCAACACAAAGGGTATGACAGCACAGCCCAGCGTGAAGACGAAGCTGAACCCGTATATTAAGAACACGGTGAACCAGGCAGGTGCCCAGTGGAACTGCAGTTGGGCGCCCAGTAAGAGTGTGAATACGCCAGAACTGGCTGATGTTAAAATTAGCAGGAACTGTTGGAAGAAATGAAGGACGTTCAAAAATTAAATGAGAGAAAAAGACGGAACTACGGAACTCTGTTTTCGAAACTTAAAAAGGTTGAAGAACTACAGAGTATTAGGTCATTTGGATCTATTTCAGATACGATTCTAGGTTGAGACGGTAAATAACTGCATATTAAACAACTATACCAAGAAGGTGTTAAACGTAACGTTTTCACGAAAAAATATGTTTTCTCGACAAGACAAATATTTAAATCAGTTCATTTTGAACTAGTCAACTTACCAAAACCAATGGGGAAGTAACTTTCGCATTTACCTAATTACGAGTATTATCCTAATATCTACTACTCCAAAATGTTAAGCTTCAAATCTTTAAAGGTCTTACCTTCCTCCCACACCTATCAATAGCCAGCACACACAAAATACTGGCTATCAAGAAGTCCAGAGCCAAGAATACGGCGCACTGGTTAGCAGGCATGGTCGGGGCAGCTTCCTTGAATAGAGGCTCTGCGTAGACCTGGAGGACGACACATCCCATCATGATTGTCAGGGCCATTATGATCAGGACTGTTGTCAACGCACGCTTGGAAGACTTTGATTTTTCTGTGGAATAAATTATATTTTTGTCTTTTAGGTACATAATATCAAATAGTAAAATAGCTGATTCTAGGCATTGTGTTTTTAGAAGAAATAAGACGGTGACTCCAATTTATTGTTGTTAACAATTTCTGCTAATTTTTTGACTCTTTATCGCCTTTTACAATAAGTGAATTGACCTTTTTCTCAATGAGATCTTCGCCAGTCATGAATATACAGGGTTGCAGGGAGATCGATGATCATCCCG
This sequence comes from Polymixis flavicincta, assembly GCA_949987655.1. NCBI lineage: Eukaryota > Metazoa > Arthropoda > Insecta > Lepidoptera > Noctuidae > Polymixis > Polymixis flavicincta. The sequence continues at coordinate 20,341,975 of OX465188.1, read as the reverse complement.
TTACTATGGATTCAGAACATCCGTCTGAACCTCTGGATTTTTTTTAGTGCAATTCCTACACGATCAAAATGTATGGCCCAGCAATTTTTTTTTTAATTTACTGATGAAAAATTTACACGTTAGGGGTCTCCAGTGGTGCGGGTTGTTCGAAAGAGATACCGTAGCCCCTGGCACATAGGCAACTGAAGAAACACAAGTTATTTGATGATTTTCCACCCTCAAAAATAAAGAAAAGAAAAAGGGGATCTAGAATGATCGCTTCGTTTAGTTTTGCCTGCTACGTGCTACTATAACATACTCGTTCTTCAGTATAATGTCATGAATCAAATGCTCACTGAAGTGTTTCCATGCGGACTCACTCTTCCTTTCTTCTGGTGCTTGCAACTTCTTTTCTACGAGCTCACCGATGATCTCTGGATCTGTAGGCAATTAAGAATCAATGTTACCGGAGCGATAATTGTGTGAAAAACTAACAGTAATGCTTTTTTTTGTGTGTTCTCAACATTAATTGTGTTATTAACCTTGTTAATGTAATGTACCTAATGTAATGTAATGCACCGATCCCAGCGTGGCTTGATCAGACTCAATTAATCGAAAGAACCCCAAGATTCGCACCGGCCCCTGGAGCCTCATGCTTCATGGTGTTACAGAGGCCATTGCATACCAAGAAGTAGACGGAGAGGCGCGCTAATGGTCAGGTAGACGTGCCTTTAGGATACGAAAGGATTACGAGCCTACCGGATATGCATCTTTGAGTAAGCATTGGACAAATGGAGAACAAATTTTTCAAACATATAGTTATGGATTAACAAAACCTACAAAATTATTGAGTGTAACCGAATTAAGTGATGGTTCATTGTAAGGAAATCATTTTATAATAGTCTGAGATTGCCAATAAAAGAAACAAGCACGATCCCTATCCCTGCAGTAGAAGAATAATTGATATCTAATATAATGACAACCTAGGGCAAGCCTGGATGTGATATACCCCACAAATCTGAATTTAGGAGAAAAAGTGCACCATTGGACAGTTTTTATTGTAATCCAAAGCAAGACCATGGGCGTCTGATTTTCGTTCTTATTTTTACGATTTGCACGTAGAGATAAGTAGTACATAACTGCTTCATTAAATATTATTCTTTTGATTACACCGAAATTAGCTTTAAACACAAATAAATATTTTTAAGCCAACACATACCGTACTTTTAATTAGCAGAGGTTTTCCCCACGTCAATCTAAATTACCTACCAGGCGCCCAGATAATACTAGCAAATATAAGATATCTCTTAGTAAACACAGTAATAAAGTTATCTCAGACGTAATATGGCATGTGCGTCGTTAATTTTTCACTCATTTAGCTGGTAATGATCTTCAAAAACAAATGTCATTCACACTTTTCTGTTAGGTCCACATTATGATTCGACTGATCTATGATACGTTCTAGTATTGTACACAGATATTTTTAAGAAGTAAATGACGTTGCAAATTATGTCACTAAGCTCTGGTGTTCTAATAAGGTGGTTAACGAACACACAGTAATGGCTGCTCAAATACGGAGCGTTTTTTGAGACCTAAGCTAATGTAAAGTACTGGGGAAAAGTACAGATTATTAAAGGTCGTTTTAATATGACGAAAACCAAAGCTTTTTTTTTTGGGTGGGAAGTCATCAAATGACTTCTCCTACTGAGTAGAGCAGGAGGGCGTGTCAGACTTTTACTGACTAAAACCCACCCGTGTTCCCTCAGTAGCCCGTATGCCAGGGGCTGTGGTATCTCTTTCGAACAAACCCGCACCCCTGGCAGGCATCGGCCCTTGCGGACCCCACCAGTGGTTGCTGACATCTTTGACGGCGTGCGTGTGGAATACAACTTGCCGTCCCGTCTACCACTTTTCGGCCGCAGGGGATAGGGAGAGCGGCTGACGCTATACCGACACTCCTCTTCCCCTGCGGCCCCACCGCGTCCGCCATCAAACGATGGCGGCCCCGTCCAGGCCACGGAAGGGAAGAGCGCTGCTCAGAAGCACCGGCACTCCTCCTCTACCGCAGCCCGTAACCCTCAGCCGCGATGCCTCCCATTCGACATCGCGGCCCACCTCAGTTGCGGTGCACCTCACCGCAACCTACTTTTTGGCCGCTACGTCAATGGCTTGAAGGCAAAAGCCTTGACGAGCGGCTCCACCTTTGGGTTCCTCTTGGCTTCACCGTGGCTGTAATCCACGGTTACTGAGCCTCCCCGCAACGACAATGCGGGAACCCACTCGGGGGGGAAACCAAAGTTGTAGACGTTGACGGACATATCGCAACAGCTCCACAGCTCGCATATTGACCGAAGGTTTAGCTATAATTGCCGTAAAAAAGAAAGTCCAAAGCCAAATGGAAGAGTTTCTTGCCCGATCTTTTCCATAGGAACCTACGCTCAGGAATGAGCGAATAGCTTCATTTTTCGGGCTGGCCGAATCCTTCCTAATTAAAATGTGTCTGTAATAGGTTATTAGAAATAAATGCTTTAAAGTTTGCATTACCACATATCATTGCCTAGCGACTAGTCAAACGCCTGACCATTTATGAAGCGCAACTAATAGTATTCAACAACGTTTTGTGTTTTGCTTAGGCGTAGTATGTGTTTATTATTTTATTTTTGCGATACTTACGCGGAGTTCGATATAATTATTTGTTGTTATTGGTTTTCTTATATTTTCGACTCGGCCGGGCAGCGTTCGGTAAGCTCCGCAATATCGCCTCGTCCCTTATACCGCAGTGTCTCAAGACGAAAGTCTTTGACCAATGCGTATTGCCAGTGATGACATATGAAACTGAAACGTGGTCGCTCACAATGGGCTCATAAGAAGGCTTAAAGTCACCCAAAGGGCAATGAGAGGGCTATGCTTGCAGTTGCCCTGCGTGATCGAATCAGAAATGAAGATAACCGCAGTAGAACCAAGGTAACCGGCATAGCCCGAAGAATTGCCAAACTTAAGTGGCAGTGGGCAGGGCACATTGCTCGCAGAATATATGGCCATCGGAACCGAAAACTTCTGGAGAGGAGACCGCGTACCGGAAGACGTAAAGTTGAACGGCCACCCACAAGGTGGACTGATGACCTTGCGATGGCCGCAGGAGTCCGCTATATACGGGATACACAGAACTGGCGGTCAAAGTGGCGGAGTTTAGGGGAGGCCTATGTCCAGTAGTGCACGTCTTTCGGTTGAAATGATGATGATGATTATTTTCTATGAAACACAATTCTTCCACGTACTCTTCTACATTAATGATTTAAGTATTAGGCATCTCTCAAGCCAAGGAACTACTTTATGTATAAGTGAAGACGGCATATGTGCCTCATGCCCTCGGTCTAGTGGTTGTAAATTGATGAGATATATAATTAGCTACACACTGTTTTAAGAGCTGACACAGTACATTGTGATGAAAATGAGCAGCATCGTTTTTAGGAATGATTAATATTATATTATTACAAATACTTATTTTTTTATATACGACCCGGTAATTTAATGGCCCTTATAATTTATTAACTGCTCCCAAATTACCATGTTATTTTTTTTTTTAAATACAATGTCTGACATATTCTTGTCATTATTTGACATTATACATCAATTCTAATATCGACTATTTATTAGTGATTGTTATGGAAATCAGGTCACTTGGTTATAGGTGTATTTTTTTTTTAAATTATTTTACATATTGCGAATGAGAGAACGTTGTAGGCCTTACAGACTGTAGATTTGTAGACGATTTTCTATTCTTTATTTTCTTTCCTCTAAGTACCTGGGACTTATTGACAGGCCTGCACTGTGCTCCCATACCTAATATCCTTCGATCAACAACAACAGTGACTAACTGTAATTTGAAAACATTGTTAAAGCCAATTATTTTTAAAAGAGTAACCGTGGAGTTTCTTGCCAGCTTTTCTCCATTGGAAGCGACAAATTGATACCGTGCACCAAGCTTTTGACGTTCCATAAATGCCCATGCAGGTTTGTGTGTTTTTTTTATGAATACTGGCCTATTGACTTCATACTACTGGGCACTGTCTCGTTAGTCTTTGGTTGCAAACGCTACTGGTGACCATGGGGTCTTTGGTTCGATTCCCAGGTTAAGCAAAATGTTATTGGGATTTTCTATCTGGTATTTCTCAGTTGCGGGCCGCGACTTGCGGCCCGCAGTTTAAATTTGGGCCTGGTTAAAATAAAAATATTATTTCACATTAAACCTGCATGGGCACTTATGGAACGTCAGAAGCTAGATGCACGGTTCCAATTTGTCGCTTCCTATGGAGAAGAGCCGGCAAGAAACTCCGCGGTTACTCTTTTAAAAATAATTGGCTTTTAGTGTTTTCAAATTACGGTGACAATAGGTATGGGAGGACAGTGCAGGCCTGTCAATAAGTACCAGGTACGTAGACGAATAGGTTGATGGCAATATGCTCACCCCCCCCCCCCCCCCTCCTTTTTAAGGCGAAATTATGGTGTGCCATACGTACACCTCTGCCCAAACCTTCGGACAACCAAGGCATGAGATGTTATGAAGACGGTATGTTTATAATAATTATGGCTCACTAACCATTGTCTCCTTCAAGTAACTTCTCTAGTCTTGGGTCCATCTGCATTCTGATCTTGGCGATCTCAGCTTCAACTTCTTTGGATTTTACGTCTAATTGCTTGTAGAATGATATTGATTTTGCTGCTTCCTGTGAATTATTTGCATTATTAGCTCATAATATGTTGTTACTTAATCATCACCATCATCATTTCAGCCGACAGACATCCACTGCTGGACATAAGCCTCCCCCAGAAAAAAGGGTGTGTTTGCCATAGTCGCCACGCTTGGCAGGCGGGTTGGCGATCGGAGTATGGTGGTAAAATGCATACAGAACGCTGCTGCCCATTCTCTAGAAATTCCCTAGGTCGCCTTCTACGACACCCACTGGAAGAAATGAGATGGTGCTATTCTTTACGTCCGGCACCACACGGAAATTGTTGTTGCTTTTAAACAGAAATATTGTGAATCTTATGAAGATTAAGAAATGTACTGAAGTATGAACATGACTAAAACTACTATCTGTTTTTAACCGACTTCAATAAGGAAGAGGTTCTCAATTCATATGTGTTATTTTATGTATTTGTTTTCTTTTGTATGTTTGATCGGCGATATCTCCGGCAATTGTGGATGGATTTCGTTTTTTTATAGGTATAGTGTATGCTTTACGGGTATATCAATTTATTCACTTTTTTATTCAATAAATATTCAGTTTTTGCGTTAGCCTCGATAATACATTTAGTCCACTTTGTGTATCTTTATGACATTTTGCTGCATCCTACCACTGTTGTTTGCATAGCAAATAGTGGCATACGAATTGGTGTGGGGCTCACACGCCTTTAAACATGATCATATTTTACGGCATTCTAATTCAAACTATAAATAACACTATTAGCAAACAATTTTAAAAGACAGGTAATCTATAATAAAGTTATGGTTATATTACGGTCAAAGATCAATAATTACAAATCCACTTATATAGAAAAACATAGTAGTGTAGACGTGCCCTTAGGATAGGAAATGATTGCGAGCCTACCGGATATGCATCCTTGAGTAAGCACTGGACTAGTGGAGAAACGGGTGGTATTTATTTATAGGATAGGCTTAGTTAAAATATATGGCTAAAAAAAAAATTAATCATGTTACCTCTTCTCTTCCCACAAGTACCAGGAACACAGGAGATTCAGGAAGCAGTGCGATCAACAGTATGCATAGTATGGACAGCGATAAGTTCGTGTATATTACTTGCATGTACGTGAAGTATCCACCAAGTGTGTAGGTCATCAGGATGCCTGGAAAACACAGGAAAATTAACCTTAACAATCATACCATAATGCTTGTATTCCCTCGAAAGGCTAAGCAGAAGAGCACATTACGATAGCACGTTCTCATCGTATAATTTCCTTCAACCACACGGGCAAAAACTAGTATTTCAACCTAACTAAATACTGGTTTTCCTCGAAGAATTTAGCAGAGGTATATTTTAAACCCACATTTCGCCAGATATTTTTGATTCTGTCCCATGTAAGAGGAGATACAATTAAGCCCACTGCTGCTAACCGGACACATAAATCGTGACTTAAGAGGCCTACGTACAATGAACTGTCCATACATACGTAATACCTAAATCATTTGCAACTTGAGCATATTTCCATCATATTATGATGATATTCGGATTCAGACAGTATTTATCTAGGCTCGTAGGGTTTTTTTTTTTCAAAATACTTACCTGAAATGAAGTTTAAGCGAATTGCATTTCGCACATTTTTACAGCGTAAATGACATGTTTTCTCACTGTTTTTTTGGTATTATAACCAACAATTTCCGTAATATTGTTGTCTCAGAAGCATAGTTCATATTATCAAGTTGTAAAATGTCGAAAAAAAAATTAAAATACAATAAGTTTTCATTCATCATTTTTGGTACTACGGAACACATCCAAATTCATCATAAATGGTCAGTAGCTAGTAGCGCTATCGCGTCAAGCCATTGTCAATGTGTGTGTGATCGTACTGCTCACTGTAGGTATGTATCCTCGACAGGTACTAACACTAGCGCAACGATAGCAATTGTCAGACGAAATATTGTCTCCGCCCGAATCCTAGTTGCGAGCGTCGGTCGTAGGATTCTTAAGGTTGCTAGTCCTGCTAGGGGTGCGGGTTTGTTCGAAAGAGATACCACAGCCCCTGGCATACGGGCTACTCAGGGAACATGGGTGGGTTTTAGTCAGTAAAAGTCTGACACGCCCTCCTGCTCCACCCAGAGCGGGAGAAGTTATTTGACGATTTCCCACACAAAAAAAAGGTTGCTAGTCAGAATTTTGCTTGACTTGGGAATCGAACCAAAGACCTCACGCCTAACTGTAGCGTAAGACCATAGATCAACTCCCAGACTGGAGCGGCCCGGGGCTGCTTTGAAGCGGCTCCTGCCCAATCTAGGAGGGCCAAACGCCTCCTGCCGGAGGCTCTATGCGGGAATCGTGCGGTCCATGGCCCTATACGGGGCGCCGGTGTGGACGCCTACATTGAGGCGCCAACCAGCTCGCCGGTTGAAGGCGTCCCTTAGGGTCATGGCCATCCGGATGATCCGAGGAGGCCCAAAATTTGGATTTGAGCTCGATTGATCATAGCATTAGGTTCGCCATCTGGAACTAGAACAAACTGGCTGGGAATGTGGGTATACAATATACCTCTGCTTAGCTCTTCGAGGAATACCATCCTTTAGTTATGCTGAAATACCAGCTTTTGCCCGCGTGTTTGTCGGATATTATACCATGGGGACGAGATTTATTAATAAAATTTATCCTTTTTCCTAATCCAATTTATGGTCTATCTGTGTGCCAAATTTAATCAAAATCCGTTCAGGAATGGTGACGTGAAAAGGTAACAAACACGAATTTAAGCCGAAAACGTCCACAGCTGGACATATGCCTTTCCCAAACATTGCCGCTTTGACCGGTATTGTGCTTCTCGCATCCAGCGCATTCCTGCGGCCTTTACCAGTACATAGATGAAACTTGTGGAAGGTCTTTCTTCCGGTATGCGGTTGCCACACACGCCCCGAGAGCTGGTGGACCTTGACACCAGGCTGCAGGCAGTCTAGGAAAGCTATGCCATCTTTGAATGGCAGGCTGACCAGACGTCTGTTACGCCTGGATAGAAAGAATCTGCGTTTGGTGACTGGGACCATCACGGAACACTGCCCACTAAACAAACACTTCTACACAATAGGCATAACGTACAGCCCACTGTGCAGGGCCTGCATGGAGGCTGAAGAAACCGTCGCGCATGTGCTTTTCGAATGCACAAGCGTGGCCCAGATTGGAACAAAGACCTTCGGGTAGCCAAATCTTACACGGATGTTCTCAACAGACCAGGAGATATATTTAACTTCTGGAGGGAGGTGGGCTGGTTGATATAACCACCGACGGCCGCCATGGCTCACGCGCAATGTTCCACTTAAAGGACTAAGGGCGGAAACCAAACCCAATAACATAGAACCTTTTGACCCCATCGGCCATCTATAACAGCAGTGGTGGTCCAGTGGTAATGGCCTCAACGTACGACTTGTAAATCGTAGGGTCAAGAGACAAGGCCTGACAAGCACTTTACTTTGTGTAAATTATTTCATCACTACTGCTCTCAAAACGGTGAAGGAAAACATAGTGAGGAAACATGTCCTTGTATAAAAAACTTCGAAGACATGTTACACCTACCAACCCGCACTGGAAGAAGCCTTTGTCCCAATAGTGACAACATTATAGGCTGATTATGATGGTTATCTGTTCTGCGAGTAATAAAATAAAGTTTATAATATTAAGTATGCATGATTTACCCACGAAATATCCAGAAGCCGAGCTAGCAGTGAGTCCTCCTCGGATGGAGTCGTGGGCGATCTCGGATATGTAAATGATGGCCACATTCTGGCCAGCAATGCCCACACCAGCAACACACGTGGCTATTAGAACTAAAGTAACGTTCCCTGTCAGGGATATTGTCAGCCACGCGAACTGGAAGAAGAAATATAATAGTTAACTTGTTAGTTTGCATAATGTTTGATGACATCTCTATAAAACATAGATTATGAACATAACAAGCACAGGATTCTACTTTTTATAGTCAAACTAGCGTTTTGAAAACCTTGATAATCAGGAAAAATAATATTAAACAAGCATAGGACAGGCTGGCATCCCATCATCATCATTTCAGCCGAAAGACGTCCACTGCTGGACATAGGCCTCCCCCAGGATGGGCGGTTTTGCCATAATCGCCACGCTTAGCAGGCGGGTTGGCGATCGCAGTATGGTGGTAAAATGCATAGAGAACGCTGCTGCCCATTCTCTAGTAAGTCTCTTAGTCGCCTTCTACGACACCCACGGGAAGAAATGGGATGGTGCTATTCTTTTACGCCCGGCGACACATACGGGACATGGCATCTCATATCGACGCGCAATCTGTCACTATGGATTCAATACAGGATTCTGCTTTGAAATTATTCGTCATGTATTTTGACCGCGTATGTATTGTACTTTGCTATTATAGTAGTTGTTTTTTTTTTGATAACCCACGAACAAATTATACGCTAGAATCATATGCTGAATTCATGGTAACAGATTGTGCGTCAATTCCCTGCCGCGTGTATAACTACTAATGTTACAATGCAGATGATAATTCTGAACCAATAGCGATACATGAAACATAATAATTGAGCTTTCTTTCCATTAGATGGTTGTAAGAGGTGGGCAGAAACTTGGGGCTGCCTTAATTTGTCACACGTTTCAGGGGATCGAACCCAGGAAGATGCTTACGCTTACATTCACAAGACAAACGGCATATTGAAAACATTTCTTCCATCCAATACTCACCACATAAGGCAATGTAAACAACATCGTAGCATATTTCCTTCCAAAAGTATTGAAGGCGTAACCACAGAAGGGACTGACGACCAACCCGCCAATATTGGGCAAACTGCCCAACAGCGATACGTCCATTGAAGACATTGGCCATGATAGCACCGTTTCATTTGACATGAAGTTGGCCACAGTATTTGATGGCCAGGCGATCACAAAACCTGTCTGACATGCTTGGAAACATACTGGAAAATAAAGAAAGTACAAGAATATTAGTGTTTGTGAAATTTGAGCCATTTGGGTTCAAACTTGTGGGTAGGTCCGAATGCCTACTTAGTATTTCGAGACATTGCCAAGCGGTTGGTCGACCCTTCACGTGACCAGAGGGCTGGCGTATTTTTTGGCCAAAGAATCAGCATTGCCATACAACGTGGCAATACTAATACATCAGTTCGACTAAGCCGTCAACATGTACGGACGTCTCAGCGCAAACTTATTGTTAACCTAGATTGTGTAATTAATAACATGCGAATTATTGCAATGGCGCAGGCTAAAATCTGCGATACCATTGTGGTTCACGAACTGCTCGCCTTTCTGCAGAATAAGTTGGATGTGATGGATGAACTCTCTCTGGAGCAAATCTGCAAGTCCAGCTATAAGGAAGGTGAGATCCTAGAGGCTAAGAAACTGCTTAGCGAGACCGCCAAGACAAACATCAGGCTTAGCACGAGAATACGAGACGGACGTGGCAAGAGGGACCTGCAGGATATTTTCCGAGTGTTCAAAGAAACGGATCCGGATGATGTTCCAACAAACGTGGCGAGGGACCGCAAGCTGCCGCCAGTGACGTTTGACCATGTGGACGTCACAAGACTTCTAAAGGATATAATGTCACTCAGGACTTAAGTCGGACTCATAAACAGGAAGCTCGAGGCTTCAGAACGGACCGTTGCCGAACTAAGGCAAGAAGTATCGGTGTTACGTAGTACCAACGCTGCGTCAGCAACACCGTCAGCTTCGCGGAATGTGAACGCGCGTCGTGGCGCTGCGGCTCATTTTTTGCCTGTCACCGAAACGGGAACTGTGTCGGATGGCGCGTCACAAACGCGAAGCAATGACGGCGACCGCGATGTACAAGCAGCTAGTGACACAATTACGTCACAGGCTCAAAATAAAACCCTAGAGACACAGCCGCGTAAGGAAACTTACGCGAAAAAGACTTCACGCCTCCACCAAAGTTCTCAGCCAACCCTTGCTGGTGCGGCATCGGTTGTTGAGACACAGAAGCGGAAGGCGCCGGCTGCTAAAACCAGTACAGTGGATGAGGACGGCTTTACTCTGGTTGAGGGCAAGAGTGGTCGTTCGCGACGCAACCGCAACAAACGCGGTACTGCTCCCGCAAGTGAGGATGTCCGCGTTGCAGTGCCCACAATGCTCCTGTACATTTCCCGGTTGGACCCACAGACGTCGGGAGATAAGCTCCTCGCTGAAGCTGTCGCGGTTGGAGCCAACCAGGACTATACATTTTAAGTCCTACATACTCCAGGTTCCCGCGATGCAGAAGGCTGTCTTCCTTAGCTCAGATTTCTGGCCGGCAGGAGTTGTGTACAGACGTTACAGGGAAGCACGACAGAAACCAAGCTCCCAAGTGTAGTGTTATGTTTTGTGGTTTTATAATTATTAAGTATTTATGTTATGGGTCTTTGTTGCCTGAATTAAATTATTAAAATAAATAAATAAAAAATACTGCCAGCCTTCTAGGCAGCTTTCCAGTTGACAACGATGCAGACGAATTTTTTAATGCGAATTTTTCGATTATAGTTGTACACATATTATTTGTTTACGACTTCGTTTTTAAATCATGTAAACAATTTATTTTTTAGTAACTTCTGTAATCGAGAGGCAGTGGTAGCTCTGTGGTAGCGGCCCCGATTTACCAAGTTATAGGTGGGTTCGAACCCAGGCAGGCCATTTGCAGGCAGTTTTCTCTGTGAGAGGGAATGGGTCATAATCCACCACGCGGGCCCAGTGCAGGTTCATGGACGTCACATGTCTTTGAATTTTTGATTCTAGGTCATGCCGGTTTCCTCATAATGATTTTCTTCACCATTTTGAGAGCAGTGGGTGATGAAATGTCCCGTATGTATCGCCGGGCGTAAAATAATAGCACCATCCCATTTCTTCCAATGGGTGTCGTAGAAGGCGACTAAGGGACTTACTAGAGAATGGGCAGCAGCGTTCTCTATGCATTTTACCACCATACTGCGATCGCCAACCCGCCTGCCAAGCGTGGCGATTATAGCAAAACCCCCCATTCTGGGGGAGGCCTATGTCCAGCAGTGGACGTCTTTCGGCTGAAATGATGATGATGATGATGATAGGTGATGAAATTAAATACACAAAGTAACCTGCCTTTGTGCCTATAACACCATGGCTCTATTTCACCACTGCTCTAATGGGCCATCACTGCTCTTGCGCAGCATGCACCTTTGCATCTTTAATACGATTAATTCATGATCAGAATAAAAATTCATTTACTGTTTGTCACACGTGGAAACTCAGTTTTTAACAAGTACTACGAGGCCTTTCATAACAGGGCCTCAAGTCTGCTATTACAATAGTGTCAGAATAGTCTATCATTGATTTCATAATTGTTGATTTTGACAAGTTTGGAAATCTACTAATATAATGGCGTCATTATGACTTTCCGATGGTCAGCCACTGACACTCCATTGAAAGAAATGGCATCTATTGGTAATCTCGTACATAATGACAAATTAATAACTGATCTGCTAAAATTTTGACAGTTCCTAAAATAATATGTTAAAAAATAATATGTAAAAATATATACATTTAAATGAAATCTGGCATGAATAAATGATTAAATTTAGTAGTATTTTTTCGAAAATCATTTCTACTAACGGGTTTTATAATTATAACACAATTCTATTACGAGACCATTGACCGATCACTGATCGACCATTATGAATTTAGCAGATTACGAACTTTTAACAAAATGACGATGGGGTCGTGTTGGGATGACGAATTTATAAAAATAGCAGACTAAGGCCCCCGCACCCTAATTGCGTAACTTACGATTGATCATAATTGGTTTCGTCTTCACAGTTAAACAATATTCATTGCGTTATTTATGTTGTCGAACAGACACATTTTTCGAACATATGAAGCAATGGTTTAACAATCCGTTTTAAAACGATACAGATTATGATGAATCGTGAGTTACGCAATTAGGGTGCAGGTCTCATTTCTAGAAATTGCAGTGTTTAAGGAAATGAAACTATTTACCGATGTTCAGCTGTTTATAAATGAAACAATACCTGTTTGTTTACTTTGTCAAGATTCAGATCGACTTGTGATAAGAAACGCCACGCGTGTGTTTGAAATGTAATGCAAATGCAGGTGTATTACGAGTGGAGAAGGTACCCTGATACAAACTATTACCGAAATTATATTGCCCCAATGTTTTACAAAAACTACTGTGCCTATAGCAATCAAGGCAGAAATCACTCAGTAGGTTCCTTTTACCCCACTTCAAAAAGGAGGACGTTTTCGATTCGACTGTAGGTACTTTTATTTTTTAAGTTCACGTGATATCTCAGGCAATTGTGGACGATATCGATTTTTGAAGTGAAAATTTCTTTGGGCGCGTTGGACATTTAAGACGGGGAAATTAAAAAAAAAAAAAAAAAAAACAACCGACTTCCGGAAAAACCAGCAATATTAAATAATAGCGTAATAATAATATTTAATAATGTACGCACATAAATTTACTTTTTGTTTTAATATAATTTTCCTTTATTTCATTTAAAAAAAATTAAAACCCAGATATGAGTTCTATGACAATGACTGTTGTAAAGGTATTGTATCTGTGTAACTAGCTAGTTTTTAAATACTTTAATTGTAATCTGTGGAGAACGTAGTGGGTAGCATTATTGTTTAAAACTTAATATTTAAGATAATTTTATGTCTATCTCTTATTGTGCTACTGTTTGTTTTTCCTTAAATAAATAAAACAATACAAAGTGAAAAATAACTTTAATTTCGGAAGGCGGTGAGAAGAAATTTATAGAATACAAAAACCAAAGTCACCGACTTCCGAAATTAAAGTTAATTTTCACTTTGTAGTGTTTTTCCGGAAGTGAGTTTTTTTTTTCACTTTTTAGTTATGGTACCTACCCCACACCAATTCGAAATTGCATCATCCTTGGGGCCAAAACAATGCATATTTATGCGATAGCAGCAATCGCGGTTAATTTGCTGTCTTTTTTCGAAGAGTTCCGTTGCCTGTCTCCGAAACGCATCATCAGATCTATATGAAGTTTAAAGGATATTGGGCAAGATACACCCAGCTCCGCCAGCCATGTGTTAAATATGACTCGAAACATCTCACAATTGTAATAATTTTTAATTACGGTGCATTAAAAACTATCCCCGAGGTCATTACATAAAACCGTGTGTACGTATCAAAACTGAGTGAAATATTTTTACTAGTGGGTATCGTTATTTAATATTATTATTGACTATAATGATGTGATTTTTTGCAAAAGATATGGGCTAGAGACACAGCAAAGGCTGGCTGACCATAAAGTCTCCTGCGCTCGTACTTACCCCCACCCATGGACCGTTTTCAAAACGGTTAGCTGGGTCGGCCGCGCGGTCGTTTTACCTCAGTCCGATCTAGCCTGTCGTACCAGCGATGCCCTAAGCTGAGGTACGTGCCCTTAGCCCTGGCTGCAAGCCTTAATTAATTTGGGCATGCCACGATTGCGGCGGTAAGTCCCCTCTTTGAGGAGTGGTTTGAGAGGCGGCATGGCGTCCTCACCTTCCGCCTGACGCAGGTCCTCACCGGACACGGCTGTTTCGGGAGGTTCCTGTTTCGGATAGGGCGGGAGGAAACGCCCGGGTGTTTCCACTGCGAAGATCGCCCTGAGGACACGGTGGAGCACACGGTGGCGGTCTGCCCGGCTTGGGTGGAGCACCACCCGTGGAGGCGATCGGCAGCGGCGATCTCTCGCGTCCGGCCCTGGTCCAGGCCATGGTACGGAGCGAGAGGGCATGGGTAGCCGTCACCTCCTTCAGCGAAGCAGTGATGCTCGCGAAGAGGGAGGCGGCGAACGTGAGGGAGAGGCAGCCTATGCGCCCTCGCGACCCTAGCCGCCGCAGGATACGGAGACGCCCTGGGCGTCGGGAATCCCAGGCCGATTTCCGGCCACCGTAGGCATGAGCTTGTGGACGGCGAGTAATGGGTAGCTCGCTGTCCGGTAAGGACCAAGCCCAAGTCGACGGCGCGTTGTGTTCCACGTGCGCCTCAAAGAGATGTCAGCACAAAAATGATGGGGCCTGCAAGGGCCGATACCTGCCAGGGGTGCGGGTTGGTTCGAAAGAAATACCACAGCCCCTGGCATACGGGCTACTGAGGGAACACGGGTGGGTTTTTAGTCAGTAAAAGTCTGACACGCCCTCCTGTTCCACCCAGAGCGGGAGAAGTTATTTGATGATAATTCATTAAGGTTTCCTTCGCTGACCCAAAGGGAACTAATTATTTTTGCTCTGGGTACATATCAACTTAAATTGGCAAAAAGTTATTATATTGAGCATGTTCGGGGGACGGGCACTTCAGTATTTCGCTTTACCGAGATCACAATAATAATTAAACACTGCTTAATTGATTCATGCTCAGTAAGTTAAACCTATTCGACTCAAAATATAAAGAGAACCCTCGGACAGAATTTGATGCACATTGGCACAGTGAGACATGGCTGTGATACCTTCCAAACAAAAGTAGTCTGAGCTGTGGCGGACGTGGATGTGCCGTCCAAACATTTTTGCCCACCATCCTGTGCATTTTGGAATAAACCAGTTTCTAAAACAAAGAATTTTGCAAATCGGTCTATATTTGACGGAGTTATGCCCGGATCCTAACCGTTGAAGAGTTCTTCATCAGCTCATACGCAAATGTGTCAATAGCTTTAGAAAGCATATGAAAAACGTTCTTAATACCTATAATATTTAAGGGTTGCCCTCGATTTCCCTGGGATTCCATCATCAGATCCTGACTTGGTACCAATGGGATCACCTCAGGAGTTTATTCATTCAAATAAAAAATGAAGATTACACACAAATAATACACGTAGAACGAATTTACTGAAAAAAGCTTCAATATTTTAAAATAAGTAGGAATTAAAATCCTTCAATAATTTTCGAATCTGATTTATGTACAGAACATCATGTACATTTGACAGATTGGGGTAGCTTGATGTGCGGTCAGCACCCCAATCTGTCAAATTTCTTTGATGGTTTTTCAACTTGGAATTAGGTTTATGTTCAATCGGGAAAATTTGACAGTTTGGGATAGCTTGACCTGCTGGCGACTGTACGTTAAGCTTCGCGCGCGTTTATTTGCATTACGTTAAGCTGTCATCTACTAAATTCCTGTTTTTGACAAAAATAGTTTCAAAAGAAAATGAGTTTGTTATTAAAACTTGAAAAGCTCGTATTTTTATTTACTTTTCCCCCACGGCCCTACCAGTAGATTAGACGACCGATAAACACTAAAAAACAATTTCCATATCCTTGTTTATATGGGTATATATGGCCAGGTTCACTCACAAACATAAATAAAAACAAAACAAAAAAATTACTCACTAACAGCCGTAGCCAAACTTTGAATTAAAAACTCAGAAGTTCTCACTTTTTCCTTTTCCATTTTGTCAAAAATACCACTCACTCTTTTACCTATTATTTCCCTAGCTGATCATCAAATGACGACTGTCTATTAATTACTATCAACTAAATAAGGAGATCATATTGTGGTATCTTTTGTAGTATTTGCTTCCACGCTGGCAAGCAAACAAACTGTGGGGCGAATGTCACAATTGTCTTCCTTGTTATCTTATTATTCAATATAGGGAACGCGTAAGTGTGTTTAATGGGTATTATGTCTTCGGTAGGTCAAGAATCGTTTCGGTATTGCCGAAGTTTGGCATAGAAAACCATTAAAATTTGCGGATTATTCTACTAATTAAAATCCTCAATAATTTTTGACCTCATACTCATGGCAGCTTTACTAGACAAGAAATGTATTCAAAAGCAGCAGTGCCAGAATTAGCAATTTATAATCATTTTTTTAACGAGAATTAAATAGAAAACTTTTTTTCTGACGAGTCCATAGGTTTAGTTTAGTTATTGCGCAACGGTCGTGCAAGGAACTAAAATTAACAATACAGCTACTTAAAAAAAACAAAGTTAGTAAATTATTTTATTCACGTTTAAACTATCATACCTTCCTTTTTCAACTGATCTTGGAGATTTGAGCATTATAGTTGTTTCTGGCAGCACCATGTTACTATGGTATTTCTTTGTTCCATGTTGCCGCAGGATTATGTTGAGTGTTTAAAAGACAGCAAGGCCTTTGTTCGGCAGTGGAACAACACATTCTGATTTATTTCATTCATTCTAACAGCACTGGATTCTTAGAAGAGTGTTGCCATAATTTGGCAAAATTTGGCGAAATAATTTCGACTTACCTCTTACACCTAGTAAATGTCAGTGCTATCCTGTGAATATTTATCTGACAGTTTTCCATACAAAACAGATCAAAGATATCTGATTTTACTAAAATTAACCATATGCGTTTATATGGTTTTTGCAGATCACACAGAGTCCATTACGGGTGAACCACTAGCATACTGCATAATTCCAACGCCTGTGGTCAGTTTCTTTGAGTTATATCGGTTCAACAGATTGCAAAGCATCTTTAATCCATTTATTAAAACAGTGCACTTGGGACTGTCAAAGTCTAAAGATTGGCAAGATTGGATTTCCCGCCCGCTTCCGTTACTACCACACCGCTGACGCCTACCAGTACGGTCTGCACCCCCGTGCCGTCTGCACTGATAAGTTCGTTTAAAATACTGTTGCTGACGCTACCAATGCAGCCATCTTGACAAAATTTTGACGTTGACAGACGCACAGTTATGAAAATCGGGTTATGCAAGGATATGTAAAAAATCAAACATACTGTTACTTGCACTTCTCCATCTCTTAGCCTTGCGTAGTAATCATTTTCAATACTTTTGTAAACCAATGTTGAACGTATATTCTACTGGTATTCTTTAATAAATACATAAATAGCAAATTATATTTGTTATTATTTTTATAATATGTTCCATAGATTCCCTACATTTCTCAACTTTGACGTTTGCTTCTTATAAATTCTTAGCTGCCAGTTCTCTTTACTGGGTCAAAGTTAAAAATAAAATCAATAATATAAAAACAAAAGATAAACTCAGCCCTATTGTAACCTGTCATACATTATTTATTAATTCGCATGACCGATAACTGGGGCATTCATCCTTTAGTCTCGTTTACAACTGATACGCAAACAAATTCAGACACCCGTATATGTTTGGTACTCTCTCAATTTATCATGTACTACTCACTTCCGTGATTTTGTTCAAGACATTTTTGATATTACTACATTATTACATGTATAGTTTACTATGTGTAAATTATTTCACACCACTGTTCTCAAAACAGTGAAGGAAAACATCGTGAGGAAACCGGCATGTCCTAGAACCAAAAATTCGAAGACATGTGACATCTACCAACCCGCACTGGGTGTGGTGGATTACGGTCCACTCCCTCTCACAGAGGAGAGGAGGCCTGTGTCCCAGCAGTGGGAACATTATAGGCCAATTTATCTTTTTAAATACTCATTAGGTACATGAATGGCGTATGTATAGACGCCAGCACATCAAGCTGTCCCAAACTGTCAAATTTTCCCAATTGAACATGTACCTTATCCCTTTGTTATAAAGTTGAATATCTATCAAAGAATGACAGATTGGGGAAGCTTGATGTACTGGCGTATGTAGTGACGAGTAGTGGTGGTAACGATTACCACTTACGAGGTGAAGGTTCGAACCACAACAGGCGGTTATTGTGTGTAAATTATTTCATCACCGCTGCTCGAAAACCTGCATGTCCTAGAACCAAAAATTCGAAGACATACCTACTCGCTCCAGGCCCGCGTGATGGGTTACAGCCCACATCATTTCACAGAGAGGAAGCTGGTGTCCCAACCGTGGGAGCGTTATAAGGTGATGATGCGATGAATCGTAAATGTGACAAAATAGAACCTACAAGAAAAGCTTTTTTCTTCTTTAACTGCAGTCCAACTGTAGCCTAAATGCAGGTATGGTTTGTTCGAAAGAGATACCGTGGCCCCTGGCACACAGGCAACTAGACGAACACGGGTGGATTTTAGTCAGTAAAAACTAAAAAGAAAAAAAAATACGCGTCGAATTGAGTAACCTCCTCCGTTTTTTCGTCGGTTCAAAAAGTCTGACACACCCTCTCCACCTAGAGCGGGAGAACTTATTTGATGATTTCCCACCCTATAAAAACAAACTATACTTAGTCTAAACTCTAATTAATGTATCTGCAGAATAAATCGTCGGATCTGTTGGACTCTTAGTGTGATCGTCAACGATTTTTGTCAGAAAAATCCTGCAATTTTCTAGTGACAGGTGAACCAAAGCTTTTCCATCATTTGCTTGCATCCATTACATTACATCATAGTTATTTACTTTTGTTTTTTTATGGCTGAATTTCGTCTCTGTTTTACGCTAAAGGGGAAAATGTTAGTATTGTTACTCTCTTACCCATAAACATACATCATAGTTATTTTCTTTTGTTTTTTTTATGGCTGAATTTCGTCTCTGTTTTACGCTAAAGGGGAAAATGTTAGTATTGTTACTCTCTTACCCATAAACACAGAATAAAGTTATTCCAAGTTTAAACCAAGTTCATTCCTACTCGTAGCATAACTTTATTCTGCGTTTATTAGTAAGAGAGCTGGTGATAAGCATAAATCAATCAGCCTTTAACGTTCCCACTGCTGGGATACAGGCATCCTCTGTGTGAATGGGAGTGGGCCGTAATCCGTCACGCGAGCACAGTATGGGTTGGTAAATGTCACATGTCTCTGAATTTTTGGTTCTAGGACATGCTGGTTTCCTCACGAAGTTCTCCTTCCATTTTGAGAGCAGTGCCGCTGAAATAATTTATCCTACTCCTAAAACGCGTCCGTTTTTACTGGGCCACCGTTGTTCTGGTTAAAATGTATTCAATTAATATTTTTCTATATACAAACTAATCTATCTACATTACAGTATATAGATAAAACATGTAAATGTTGATAGTTTTAGCAAGTAAATACACGACTTTATAGTTTTATTGTTAAGGATTAAACTCAGTCTGTCGACGTGGCAGTATTTTGTTTGAACAATCATTTTTATTATGAGAATGTTATGCGTTTTTATGTGCTTACTAGTTGTGCCCGCGGTTTCCCCCGTTTGAATGTTGGAAATTATGCCACAGGGAACATGCTACCGGCACAAAAAGTAGCATTTGTGACGACTTATAACGTTAGCTACCCGCGAGTGAAATTCCCGTCAAAATCTGTCCAGCCGTTTCAGAGATCAGCCGGAACAAACAGACAGACAAAACTTTTTTTTTATACGTACCGTATATACTTTCATTATGAATGTAGATAAAAGATATTATGTTGACGTTATAAACAGACACTTCAATTTTATTTATTTGTACTAATTTATAGACGTCAAAATTCGTACGCCCGTCCTCTTTTTTTTACGATTTTTAGCTTTTAAGAATGAGTATTTAGAATCCAACAGAGCGCACCTCACCGTGTCAATAAACATTTTTGTTGCAACTGTCGACGCTGAGCAGTGTGCTGAAAATCCAGTACGCAAAAAAATCATCCGTGCTTTTCTGGGCTTACTTAATTCAACATCCATGGGAGTGACGAGTCACGAGTAAAAGTTAGTGTTCCAAACAGCCGCATAATTTTCGTCAATCTCCTATCATCTGGCAGTACACGTCAGGAAATATACTAAAACGAAGTGTTTATCTACATAAGTATTAATTAGGGTCTTAATGTATTAAAAAGATGGTTGACTGGTAGAGAATGCCTAAGGCATTAAGTCCGCCTTTGTACCTTTTTGTGTGCGAGAAGTTTAAATAAATAAATAAATAAAGACAATATTAACTTTCGTAACATATATTTTGTTACAAAAATCTGTCTACGGGGAAACCCCAACTTGTGCAATACTGTAGGTATTGCACAAGTTGTGTCAACTCTCTAAAATCCCAAAATATTTAGTTTCAAGATTTATTAAATCGTTTATTTATTTCGTTCCATAATTTATAAAAAATAACATGTCTTCATTATTTCAGCCGAAACACGTCCCCTGCTGGACATAGACCTCCCAAGCATTTCGACCGGTTCTGTGCTTCTCGCATCCAACGTATTCCTGCGGCCTTCACCAGATCGTCCATCTTGTGGGAGGACTTTCAACGCTACGTCCTCCAGTACGCAGTCGCCACTTTCAGAAACTTCTGGCTCCATCGGCCACCTGTTCTACGAGCAATGTGGTGCCTACTGCTACTTAACTTTGGCAATTCTTCGGGCTATATCGGTTAACTTGGTTCTCCTACGGATTTATTCATTTCTGATCCGATCGCGTAGGGAAATTCCAAGCATAGCCCTCTCCTCGCCCTTTGGATGACTGTTAGCCTTCTTATGAGGCCCATTGTGAGCGACCACGTTTCGGTTCCATGTGTCATCACTGACAACACGCTCTGGTCAAAGACTTTCGTCTTGAGACACTGCGGTAATTAAGTGGGATGAGAAGGTACTGCGTAGCTTCTCGAACGCTACCTAGCCAAGTCGGAATCGACAATCGACCTCTTTCTCGAAGTTTGACCTACCTAACTGGACAGTTTGTCCTAGGTAAACATAATCGTCTACAACTTCGAGTCCGTAGTCTCCGATCTTTATGAGAGTGGGTGTTGCATGGGCTTTTGTCCGTGTTCTTTTTAAGACCCACTCTTTCGGAAGCTCTACTGAGGTCATCGAGCATTGTACTGAGGTCCTCCATAGTCTCAGCCATGACTACTATATCATCGGCAAACTGTAGGTGAATGATGTACTAGCCATTGATGTTGCTGCTAACCCTTCTCCAGTCCAGAACCTTGAAGACATCCTCTAGTGACCGGGCCCTATCAGAATACCAGCGCTGCGACACTTTTAAATGTCGCAGCATCATGCTGAGATAGTGGCCTTTTGGCTTCGTACAGGACTTTG
Organism: Polymixis flavicincta; assembly: GCA_949987655.1. Taxonomy (NCBI): domain Eukaryota; kingdom Metazoa; phylum Arthropoda; class Insecta; order Lepidoptera; family Noctuidae; genus Polymixis; species Polymixis flavicincta. The sequence goes on along the minus strand of OX465188.1, from coordinate 20,320,381 downwards.
TTTTATATTTCACTTTTTTTTTCGTTGTATAAATCTTATGTTAATTTTAATAGTAGTAGTGTGGCATAGTAGTGTTTTAGTTTTTCTTTTTTATGTGTTTAATTATCGTATTGTACTGTAGTAAGTTTGTGACCTTCCTGTGCAAGTCCAATAAATAATTTTTCTTTCTTTTCTTTTAGTGCAGCAGTGAACATTTTCGGAAAGATTACGTCTCCCTGTCTCACCCCTCGCTGCAGAAGAACAGGTTTCCAGGTCTAGTCCTGGAACCGGACTGACATAGTGGTATTTTCATACAAACACTTAAGCATGTCGATGTACCGATAGTCAATCTGGTACCGTTAGAGAGACTGCAGTACAGCCCAAGTCTCGATCGAATCGAAGGCTGTCTCGTTTTCCACAAACGCTAAGCAGTGAGGCAGGATATAAAAACATTAAAACACCATCAACTATGAGGCTACCCTCGACTTAAATACATACAAAATTCGCTCGCTCTGTCTTCATAATATTATATAAAAGTATAGATTAGGTAATTATTATGAATGATAAAGATAATTTTCATGAGCGATCCGTAAACGTTATCAACTTTGTATATTATTGATGTCGCAGAGATAAACTAATTAACAAACTATTTAAGATCAAAACAATGGTTCAGTTCACTGCACTTGCTTTAGAGAATGATAACCGTATGATACAAAGTATTCATTCAGTTTTAGATCATAACAGCGACTGTGTTACCATTGACCCCAATTATTTGTCTTGTCATTGTGTTAATTTGTTTATGACTAAGGGCCCATTCACAGGTACCACAACCTGAACAAATAAAATATTAATTGTCCTTCAGACCGTATTTCGGTTATAGCGGCCAATCTCAACGGATACTAAGTTTCAGCGCGAGAGATATTATTGTGAACAAGTGTGTGCGCAAGCACAGATGCACTCTCTCTTCTCTCACTGTCATATTCCAATTAGAGGGCACACAATCTGACACAATCGGAGAGCCATCAAGTGCAGGACAAACAGCTTAACGTGCTTTCCGAGGCAACACCGCCAACTTTCAAACTCCGGGGTGGAACTAAGAAATTCGTAATAAAAAAGCCTGCCAGCTTTTTCTGACCCAGAACCCCCAGGAGTGGCGCTTGCAACGATAAAACTAGCAGGAGCACTTACCACAACCACACTACTTCGCACGACAAAATGTAAGCAGTCAGCGATTATGTGTGAATAGCGTTGCTGCAACTTTTTCAGTTGCGTTGTCACTGGCAGTTGCGATGTGTTTGCGTTGTGGCTAGTATTTGCAGACAGACAGCGCTTTGTATTTGCATTGCGACTACGACGTCGCGTCGCCCTTGATGTCGTCGATATCGCCTACACGGTTGATTTTGACGATCAAACGTGGTTCGTGTGAATAGCCTAATAATTTAATAATACCACACAAATTTTACATACCACTGTTAGCAATCCTCACATTATATTAAATTAGTAATTGAAGGTAGAATTAAGTTGTTGATTTGACAGATAGTCATAGCTGAAGAGCCCCGGCGGGCCATATCGATTTGTACCGTTAGGCCTAGTGCTTGTAACATTCATTTTGTAAGAAACATTGTGTAGCCTATTGATTAAATCATTTCAGGAATTGGATAAGACTGTGTATAATTTGACCTGACTCCGCTAACAATACCATACCTGAAATCACATCTCTTATCTCCACTCTGGAATTCGTACCCTGAGCCCCAAGATACAGACTAACTGTCTAGTTTAGGGCTCACTGCCAATTAATTAATATACTATAAGTAACCTAGATGTAGGTACCTAATATTTTAAGCTACTCATTTCGTCTCAACTTGGTGTTACCTTGTGAACCTGCTTATTGCGTTACCTGGACAGTAAATACTGTATATTATATTTTCTATTCAATTCTATTGTATTGTATTATTTTATAAATTATAATCTAAGATGTTAGTGAGAACTTACATCTTATATAATTATTTCTTATCATATTGGATCTCTATTCAATGCACTTGACATTCTAATCACAGCAGCAAGACACACATACGAGTATGCCTTTCATTCATCCCTTTTGTTGCCTTTTCATTGTTTTATAGATTACATTGTTGTGGAATAGATCTACATAATGCTTGTTTCATGGTTGATTGAGATCACCTTGTCCTCTAACTGGCATCATTTACTGCAGTTGCTTGTATTAGCATTTTTTATTGCTCACGCAGCGTAGCTTCAAGACACTTCTTCGTAGTTCCATAACTCCATTCATATTGCACAAATTCTTTGCGACTTTTTGGGACTTAGTATTTTTATTAAATACAGGTAGGTAGGTTTACATGTTAAATTGAAAAAAGCTTTATATATGTTGATGTGACAGATGATTATGTGTTATTATTATTACTAGCTGTTGAGATGTAATATCGTCGTTGAATGTAAAAGTTGTCTATAGTAGGAGCGATTGATACTTCTTTGAATAATGTGTTTGTTTGAGAATGTATCGAATATTTTGCATTAATGTATTACTCTACATCTGTGCATAAAAGAACAGAAACTTTTATTGACATAAACAATAATTATTCAGATTCATTAAATTATATAGTATTTTATAACGGTTACGACATACCAGAAAAAGATAAAACTATTCTTAGCAGGTAGTAAAAGATAAGAACACAGCGATTGTTTTACAAATAATATTTTAATACTTATAAAAACTTTAATATAATATTTACACATTAAAATAACTTATTTTAATACATACTTACAATATTTTTTACAGCTATGATTAATCTAAAAATACTTTTATTGTTGGTTATCTTTATGAAGGAAAATTACTTCACATGATTTATATATTTGAATCTTACATTTACACAATCGGCCACGCAGGTCACTATAATACGTCTATTTGCAATTAACCAAAGTCGTTGTGTGTAAATGATGAAAAGAACCTCAAACGCTTTGTGATACAGTGTGATAATTAAGGAATCAGAAATAACAGATATGAACATAATAATACAAGTCGAATTCAGATATAAATGAAAAACCTATCTTAAAAAGAACATTATTGGTACGTTCATAAAAATATGATGTCTGAGGGACACATACAGCAATATACTTTTGCAATAATATTTTTAGACCTGAGCCCGAACACCCATCTGTTCATATTTCAATGACCCAATTGATAACTGTTGGTGTTAAGCCTGATCTATTGGTAATAACTTAAATATATCGCATTTTGTTGGCAGTGATTTAATTAAAATGAAGTGAAAGATTCGAAACGAAGAAAAAGAACGCTATGAAGAATTTTAGATTTTTAAATTACATAACCTAGTCATGTGATATTTTCCCAAACAAAATTAATATACTAATGTAATTCATAAAATTACATTGACAAATTAACAACAGAATTTGATGCGATTTTAAATTAAGTAGACGATACAAAACAACATACGCCAGTACATGCAATTTTACTAACGGAAAACAATGACAGCAAAAAAGAACGCGTAAAAAGACTCGAATAGCGCAAGACGCGGTATCTCACGAGGCAATCAAACGTATGGAATACTGTAGATTTTCCCATGGCAGGCTTAGATGTGGGAGGCAATGTATTCTTGTTCCTAATATCACCTTATTCTGATAAAATTGCTGGTTGTTTAACATTTTATATTGTTGCCTTAGATTGTAAGACATTACTTAGTGTGTAATCTGCCACAGTTTTAGGTTCATTCATATTAGGACTATCAAAACTATTATATTAATTGTATAATCTACATCATCTTCATAACTTTTAAATACTTTGTACCATAACTTACTCTTCATATTTCTGTATATCTATACAACATTCCATATTTATAAATACTTATCAACCTATTGGTATTTCAAAGAATTACTATCGAGATTTCAGCAAATGGTTCATTTCGCTATCTCTAGGTATAAATAACAGAAAGATAGCTAAGACCAAATAGATATAGATTGCTTACGAAAATTTAGCAGAACCTCGAGATTTCTGCCAACAGTATGATACAAGGATACTGCTCATTAATGACGCAAGGAGTATTAGACTACCACCCCATAAAGCTACTGGAGGTGACATGCAAAATCCTGTAGGTTGTGGAAGATCCTCTGCCAAAACAACCCTTAATCCTTTACCAATAATCGTGGAAGGTTCTAGTACAGTACTGTTCCCAATATGGATGACATCACGTCTTCTCCTTCTAGGTTCTATACTTCCAGGGTTAGGACAGACTTCACAGTCAGTCTTGCAAAGTTCGACCTCGCATTGAATTATCAGGTCCATTTCATCAGGGAACTTGAATGCATTAAAGAAAGCGAATGCTATGACTGAAGCTCCAGTATTTCCCGTGTCTCTAGTCTTTTGGAAGGCGCCGAAGACCTTCTGTTTTAGGACACAACCATTTTCATCAGTCAGAGGGACAACATTTCTACTTTCAGAATCTCTAGCTATACATTCTCTAACGAGAATGTCAAAACCGGCATCTCCTGTCACTGACACTACTAAAGTCATGGTTTCTCCAATCTTGACTAAACCATTTGCTTCGGGTGCAAAAGGTCCTCTTCCTGTTTGTATATCTAACCTAGCCATGGCAGTATCTCCGCTAAAGTTGCTGGTAATCTGGTTCAGCATGCCAACACTGAGAGAATGAACCAGCTGCTTCTTCAGATTTCCTTCCCATAGACATCTGACTCGTCTGATGTGATCCCAAACTTCTTGGATGCCGACTTCGTTTTGGAGAACAAGGACATTCTCTAAGTAAGCTTGCCCTTCATTTTCGAAGTCGCTGTAGAATCTAGTACCACAAGTGTTGAGGCTGACTGTGAAAGAATACTTGGCTTGGTTGGAGTTCTCTCGGACATAAACGCATTCGGGTTCGTTGTAGTGATCTTGAGAGTAGATGATTCCGTTGTACGGCTTGTTGAATTCGATATTAATAGTCATCATTTCTTTGCCACAGTCGACTGTGATCTCATGAATGTGAGGAGGATGACGATCATCATCATCAGTTTGAACTTGCGTTTGTGTAGTATCAACAACCGTACCGCTGACACTGCTGGAAATTGAATTGGAACTGGATCCAGTGTTGACACTACCACCAGTTTCCTGTGACACGTAAATCGCTTGCGTCGTTTGATCGGTCTGGCTGGGTTGGTAGCCAGGTTTTGAGTAATCGTAACCTGGCTGGGACGGTTGAGACGGTTGGGAAGGCTGGTAGCTTGGAGAAGAAGGCTGGTAGCTTGGAGAAGAAGGCTGGTAACTAGGAGAAGAAGGATAGCTTGGAGCTTGAGAAGGTTGGGATGGTTGGTAGGATGGTGAAGACGGTGAATTGGAAGGCTGGCTTGGTTGGTAACTAGGAGTTGATGGGCTAGGAGAATAGGAAGGCTGAGATGGTTGGTATGACGGCTGCGATGGTTGATAAGCAGGTTGAGTTGGCAGACTTGGCTTATAGCTTGGTTTGAACGATTGTTCAGGCTTGTAAGAAGACTCAGGTTGATACGGTGACTCGCTTGGTTGGTATGAAGGCTGGCTCGGCTTGTATGTTGGACTTGGCGACGGTCCCTCGCTGTAAGTTGGTGAAGGTCGGGTACCAGCAGCTGGGTATCCGGTTGCAGGTGGCAGGTATTGGTTCGCCGGTTCAAAAGGTCTCGGTTTTTCTGGTTTCCCTCCGAAGTACTGACGAGCTGAAAGTATATAAAGAGGAAATAAGTAAATGTCTTTTAAAGGAGGTTATATCCTCAATGACCCAATGTGCTTGTGCCTAAAGTGATTGCTGGAAGATGTGATTCGTGCAAAATATTTGGTATTTGAAGGTCCTACGATTTCAAATGTTTTCTACGATGTGTGTAAGTTGGACATATTTGATATTTATGGCCTATTTTACCGTCGTATCGTCATTCAGTTGAGGAATTATGTCACCTTTAAAATATTACTGTATATATTATTGATTGCGCTTTCATTGAAAATATTCTCAGATACAATGACAAACATATACCTAGAAAACATCCTTAAAACTAATTACAATCTTAATCTTAAAACTAATTTGCACCTTTCCTATTCTTCTGTTGGTACAAGCCTTGGATCCACTGCAAGAGATTGTTCACCATGTCATCCACCTCCGCCTGCTTCTCTGGCTGCAAGTCCGCTGGAAACCATGATCTTCATCAGCAACCAGGAGTTGGTTACCTCCACCAACCATTCTACTTCACTACTAGTTAGCTCTTGAAGATAATTGCTAGTACTTGACAGATCTTGGAAATTGTTAATTAACGCCGAACACAGATTTTAGGAGCTAGTTGCCGACAATGAAGTAAGGAAAATTAAGGAATTAGGTAATTAAGGACTATTAATATTTTGATCAGATCATGATTGTTATAGAAAAAGGAATACTATGATGAAAATATTTATAGACCCCAACAAAGAAACAGAAGACAACAGTAACAGTAGGATCCTATTAATTAGCTGAAAGAAAGTACTTATACCATAGTATTAGTTGCTAAATAAGTAAATAAAAAAATTAGTAACTAAAGAAAAACTACTAAAGTACAAGCATGAAAAGATTGTAGACAGCTACAAGAGAGAATAGTTTTACTAACTACAAATTACAACAGATTACAAATAGGAAACAAAGGAGGAAATTAATCAATTTAACTCTAATACTACAGAAAATTAAGAAAGAATCAAACCAGTTTTAAAGTTTACATAAATTCTTAGCGTGTTCAAATAAAATGCTCTGCAACACTGGGCAGAGAAATTGAATTTATCTGAACACGCATTGTAAGATCACTTGTTGAAGCTATATGCTTACAGAATTTGTATAATTTGGAAATATTTTTGGCAAGTACGAAATATTTTATTGTTTCATAATCAGTAATTTCTTGACATATTTAACAAAAAAAAAAAAAAAAAAAAACAAATAACCCAGCAGTGATTTGTCACATAAAACATTTGCAATTTTCCAAACTATACTTGTCATAAAATAAAGTAAAGCTAGTTACATTTATGCCTTGAAATGGAGACATAACCACAGTCAAAGCAAGTTAAAAAAGAGACCTTATAGACAAACTTATGAACAATTAAATAATAATAAATTTGTTATTTACATCTGTTTAATAATATTGTATTCTTTTACACTTGCACGCGACATATGGCATAAGTATGCATATTATGAAGATTTAGAAGATAACAGTTTATGTATGAGTATACCTATCAGTAAAGGAAGTGAAGACATGAGGCGACGTTCGGGTAATTATAAAGCAAATAATAATATACTGATTAATTTACTGAATCATCAAAGAGCTGTCATTAATGAAGAAAGAAGAAACAGCTAGAAAGTGAAGACAGATCGAAAGCATGAAGAATTAATTGCCGCCGAAATATTTTGAATAATAACAGAGTTATATACCGTGAAAAATGATGAATTGCGTAAACAATTTGCATTCTATCATGATTCGTCATCTAGATAAGCATACAAAAAGTTTGTTTGCAAATGTGATTCTAAATGTTTTGAATGAAATAAAATTAATTATATAAAATTTTCGTTTTGGTAATTAATTCGGCAAACTCTGTGGATACTTATAATTTTGTTCTAGGAGGTCTAAAGTTTATCATATATGCTACTTGTATTGCGGTAACAAACAAATAATATCTAAGCTATACCATTAAAGACTCAGAAAGAGGTGCCACGCTAGTGCAGCCGCGGGCAAAGCTGTGTAAGTGTCCAGAAATGTCAAGAAGTATCAAGAAAATTGTAATAAATAATGCCAAGAAGGGAAGAGAAGATAGTTCCAGAAGCGTGGAGTGAGTGTTGCTTAAGACTTGCCTTCTGCTTGTAAACATTTAGATCTAAAATAAGCAGCCAAATGACCGAACTGAAGAGGGCAGTTGCCGATTGAATGTAATGAAATATAATAACGTAAAAGTGCGCAAACCGAGAATCGAGTTTAATGGCTTGCAATTGAAAACGCCTATATCCAGCAGTGGATTGCTATAGGCGGATAATGATGGTGATGAACATAAAGAGATAACTGAGAAGGCTGTTATAGAAAGACTATTTGTAGAACAGGGAGTTATTGCGAATGTAAATAAAAATTTGACTTCTACTTGATCTAATATGCTTAAGAGTTAATGTGGTAAATAAACTAGGGGAGAATTAATATATCAAAGCAAGGATAAAATTGTGAAGTAATAAAATCATTAGATACAAATTCGGAAAGCCTATCGATGGGTCGCTATTAAGGGGAAATATTCTGTTGTCTACAAGCATGGGGCTGTGTAAGTGTGGCAGAATGTTAAGTGACACATTCAGGTACATCACGCATTGATTATATTGATTGCTATTAAAAAATTGCATTACAAACGTACATTTTTTTTACATAAACTTTTTTTTAAAGAGACTCAAAGATCTACACAACAATAATATGTATGGAAATGAGTCTTCCACTCCTTTTCAGACAAGTCTGAACAAGCGAATGAATGTAATGTTAAACTATAAGATAATGATAGTTGAAAATGTTATTTATATAAAGTACTTCCATTTGTATTTCTTGAAACGTAAGTCAATTTTAAAAGTTTTTTTTTTTTATGGAAGCAAAGCCTTCAATAAATCAGTGTTGTACCAAAAATGATAAGGTTGCACATAAAAGGCTGTATCTGTATGTGTACGTACCAGTCTTGCGTTTTCTTGGTTCTGTAAAACATATTACAATTAATCTAAATACATAAAATGAAACGATTTACACACATAAATATTTATATACATATTTTTACAAAACTTACACCTATAGTAATTATATCTTACAAAAAATCTTAAACACTAACAAGCATGCGTGGTATATATACAGACATTTTGCACAAAATGCGTTCATTAGATATATTATGTGTACCTACATACAAAGAAAGGAAAAAAAATATTTACATCTTTGAACTGTCTACTAAAGCAACCAAAACATTTTATGAAAATGCCAAGGATAATCAAAAATGTTATCTACATAACACTAAATTAAGAATCTTTGTCGTAATCTTAAAATTATTACTGCACTAACTTGGGCTTCCCTTTATAATGATAGAACTCAAAAAAATAAGTGCGTGTGTATTCGTCAAATCGATTATTTATAATGCTAATTAATTTTGCCGTGAATAATCGTGTTATAAAGATGTTTCTTTTTTAGCCAACATAAAAAGTAATTTGCAAAAGCGTGGCGTGTAGCAGAGAGTGAATCACAAAATTAATCGATTACGTGTACTTATGCAAATTGAAGAATCCTGAATCAACATTTTATTCCTTCTTTCTAATTAATGTTTTATTTGTTGATGGATAAAAAGAGAGAATAATACTCTTAATTGTGTACACAATACGACTAAGCCTAGTAAAACCAATTCTATGAAAATTTTGTTATAAATTTATTCGCTTTGTTTGTTTGCTTTGTTTTTTTTTTACTTTTTGTGTTGTCATTACACAACTACACCCTAATTGCGTAACTCACGATTCATCATAATCTGTATCGTTTTGAAACGGATTGTTAAACCATTGCTTCATATGTTCGAAAAATGTGTCTGTTCGACAACATAAATAACGCAATGAATATTGTTTAACTGTGAAGACGAAACCAATCATGATCAATCGTGAGTTACGCAATTAAGGTGCTGTTCACTGTATCTCTGTTTTACGGGAGGACACTGGCTCCTGCAACACAGTTATATAACTAGCGCAGGAGCCAGGGTAATCTACAACTTGATGTGCATTCTTGGTTGCAAATAAATAAATTTTGGATTTTTGTATTCCATTTAGTAAAAAAAGGAACTTCATGTGTTGTTGTTCAACTAGAATCGCGTCGCACTATGATGTCGCGTCCGTTGGCCTTTATAAATATAAATTAAAAATTATTACATAGGGTAACAATGGGCTGTCTGCTTACTAAAAAACTAAGATTGTAGGAGGACTCAAATGATAGAAAAAGTGAATGATAGAGCGACGGCTGACGGGGGAGAATGGAATAAAAAAACGTGTCATCAGTGACCCCACGTAACATGGCCAAATGGCAAGAAGATGATGAATAACCAATCAAGTTATCACCACCAGCAAAAGAAGTATTGAATAATGAGATAACTTTGACAATATCGGTTGTTTTTGTGATAGCACATTGATCGCACAATCGTCGTACCTACTATTCACGCGACTGCAAATTACATAACGAACCCAAAAGTCTGATAATGTTTGTCTAGTGTGTGAAACGTGTTTGTATGAAGCTTATTATGCATTCTAACATATAAGGCGTTGAAGGCTATACTTAGCCTTCCTTTATGTGCTTTTTTTCTACTCGATTCATACTTTTTAAATCTATTTTCCATGCATATTTGTATGGTTTTTGCTATGTAAAGACTATCTACAAATTGTACTACTTTCATTTTGGTCTGTATGGCCATATTTGGGATCCTTTTCTGTGTATCGTTTTTAACCGACTTCAAAAATGAGGTTTTTTTATGTATGACCCCCGATTACTCGAAGAGGTCTCGACCGATTAGTTTTTTTTTTTTTTTTGAAAGTGTATACTTCTCAGGTGGTCTCGTGATCATCAAGTCAGGATCTGATGATGGCATCCTGGAGAAATAGAGAGATCTCTTCAAATTTTATAGGCACACTTGAAGCAATTTGGGTAGTTTTTGGAAGAGTACTTTCTCGGAGTGGTCCCATTTCAATTTGGTGTAGATCTGATGAAGAACTTCGGAGATAGGCAACGGAGCTCCTCAATAAATGCTAGAAAATGGACTGGGATTGCTGAAATCTCATGTCCATCTATTGTTTACACCAGTTAATAACATAACATCACGCCGGTACCCTTTGAAGAGGTAAGCATATGTGAACCACTAAAAAGTGAAAAATAAAAACTTTTCACAAGAAAAAAACAACCGACTTCCGGAAAAACACTACAAAGTGAAAAATTACTTTAATTTCGGAATTCGGAGACTTTGGATATGACTATTTTATTAATTTCTCGTCACCGCCTTCTGAAATTAGGGTTATTGATTGTTATTGGTGGTGGTGTTGATTCCAGCTCAACAATTTACAAGAATTAGAGCCTTACTACAGCTTTTGCCACCAGCTTATCCCGCGTTGTAGTCTGAAATCGTCCCATGGGGACGTACTAAGATAAAAAGTATCCTATGTGTCAATCCAGGTGCTAAATTTCATCCGAATCGGTTTTGCCGTGATTGAGTAAAAAATATCTAAACATCCATCGTAGGATCGACAATGTGTCAAGTCAATAGAGTTTTCACTCATAAAAGTTATGTGTTAGAGCTTTATCACACTGACGATTTCCGAGAAAGTTCAAAGCGAGGCGAGTGCGCAACGAACTCGCAGCGACTTCGTGAGGCAAATTCGCGGCGAGTTCGCCGCGCGCTCTCTGCTAATTCGCGATGAGCTCGCTGCGCACTCGCCTCGCTTTGGACTCTCTTGCAAATCCCCAGTGTGATAAGGCCCTTACAAACTCATACAGACGTGAAAGTGTCTAAACTAACAGCTGATTCGTCAAACTGTTGTACCAGGCTACCAGGAACGCATGAAGTGCATAAAGCATACAACTATGTTGTTAACAATAAACCGGTGAGCTAGTGTCGATAAACAAGCGTTTGTGTTTGACGATGTGTGTGTGTGTGTGTCAAGTGTGACATAATGTTACCAGACGTAGGTAAAGGAGGTGCGAAGTGCACGATGTTTAGACTTTTACGTGTCATTATTGTTATGGATGGAACAATTTAGGCCACGTCCCGAGTTGCGATTGCGATCGATTTGAGCGTGCTCACACCCATTCCGAATTGGCGTGAGCGCGTTAACGATGTCCGGTGAATCGTCACAGATGACGTCATGAGATGCGCCATCTTGCGATAACGCCGACCATGCGTTATACTAATATCACCATGAGTGCATTCAATAATTACAGTTATCTTTACCTAACTTAAATTTGTTAGAAATAGTGCTTCTGGGTAGAGTCGCCACCTAACCAAATAAGAAGATGAAATTTGTGGTATTTACAAGTTTTATAAAGAGTAATTAGGTTTAATATTGAGTGAGCACTGTAAGGGCTTTGACGAGCGTTCCGTATTGTTGATAAAAATGACAGTTCTCAGCTATCATAATCGTGACTTGATGTGAGCGCTCACAGCGCTATTTTTCTAATTCAGAAAGCGGCATTAGGCTAACCCTCCGAACGTTATAGTTGGATGAGCTAAGGAAGCACGCAAAATTCAAATTTTGTTACGTTTTTTGCTATTTGTAGTTCAGTGTTCGCTTGTGTTGATTAAAATTTGATCCCACTGAATGATTTCTTCATTAAATTGTCTTTCAATGTACCTAAAGGCTTTGGTTTTTTTTTTTTGTTGATGATTTTAATTATTATAATTCCGTTAAACCGTATTTGTTACGGTCTAAAATCATATTTTAGTAAGTTAAGATGATATTTATTTGCTAAAACATGTGTACACATCATCATCAGCATTTCAGCCAAAAGACGTCCACTGCTGGACATAGGCATCCCCCAGGCTCCTCCAGTTCGACCGGTTCTCACATCCAACGGATTCCCGCGGCCTTCTTGTGTACACATACAATAGAATAGAATAGAATAAAAACTTGCATGCAGGATAACATAAAGAAAAAATACAGATTCAGGCTAGTTTTCCACATACTATGGCAGTAGCAGCCGTGCAAATATGAATATTTGTAATCAACATAATAGCCTGCCCTGACACTGAACTGCAAATTGCATAAAACGTAAGAAAAAATTTATTTCGCGAGCTATCCTGGCGTATCCCCATTAAGATAGGCTACGAGTATTTGTCTACCAAATGTTCCGCAGTAAAAATCTAGCTTCTCTTTTGATATGATAGAAAAAAGTCAGGGTACGAATTATTTGGTCTATCACCGTAAGATTGTGAATACCGTTAGTTTGTAATTTTTCTCGCCACGTTATCAACTGTCGAGAAATGGTCAACTGCACCATATTGCTTACAATATAAATAGGTTAGGTTAGGTTAGAACTGTGACCAACCGCGCGCAAGCCGAGCAAGCGAAGCGAGCGGTACCGCGGGAGCGTCCGGCGAGGACAACTTCCAATTTTGTGGCAGTTAGGTACTTGGCTATTTAGTAATATCGCAAGGTAGTACAGTTCACAATGTTTCGATACTTTGTAATCTCCCGAGATAGATGATAAACTAATGGTGTTCACAATCTTACGGTGACATATATAAAACTCAAAGTTTTAGGATCAAAGGGCCAAAACTTTGAAGTTATAACAATTTAATTATTTAAAATTTTCGCACACAAAAAGCTACAAAGTCGGAGTCAATGCATTGCATAATGCGTTTGTCTTTTAAAGACAATTTGCATGATGTGCTTCGTGCTCTAATAAGTAGTATTTTTCTTCTATTTTTTGATAATTTTATTTCTTAAAGTATAATTTTTCCATACATTCAAATGTTTGAAATTAAATAGGGTTTATTTAAATACATAAGCAGATACTTACGGAAACGAGATGAGCTCTCTGCGGCGCCGGCGACCGCGACGATCGCGCACAACGCCACCACAGCGCTAATGCGCACCATCTGGAAACAAACAGAGATTTCTGATAAACAAACAATGATTACAAAATAAAACGTGTACAAAATAAAGTGCAATGGAACATATGCGTACATAGCTAGTTAAGGCGACGATAGATGACATCTACCTACAGCGATGCATTGCCGCCCGTCGCTCGCAAGAGACCCCGCCTCAACGCGCATCAAGTTTTTCGAAAAACAAACCGTGTTGATTTATCAAACACAATTCAAAGGAAAACCGTATACTAAATTGTGGGTGATTAAATTGTCTTTTAGATGGTGAAAGTTTCATGGAAATACACCAGATAGTTTTTCCGTGATTGTCGTTTTTATGTCCGCGATAGACATTACTTTACCAATTAATTACATTATGTTCTAAAAATGTTATTATAAATATTCACATATCAAATTACAAAGAAAATGGTCTAGTTTCACATATTTTTTTTTCAAATACATGAGACAAGCCGTTTAGACGTGATCTTCAATAAAAAGTCCTTAAAAGTCGGCTGTCAGCGCCCTAAAGTCGCTGATGCTATTTATTTGGCACTAACTGCAGCCCGCGGCTATGCCCGTGTGGCTGTCAGAAATTACCCCACCAGAACATGCTACCAAGACAAATAATGGTTACGCCTTAGAATATCAGCTATCTGTCACGTCAACATTTAGGGATTAGCCAGACAGGCAAACTTTTTTTTTTTTTTGTAATATGTACAGTTACGAGCAATAATATGTATACGCTTACCAACTTTTAAAAGTGATTTTCTCCACTTTTACTCATTGTAATCTTAATTTATTATGAAAGTAATATTTTGGAACCAACACTATAATGAAATACCTAAGTTATCTCAAGGTTGCAATCGCTATTTAAAAGAAAATCGCTTTTGAATCTGGCGATGTGTATACATATTAATGCTCGTGACTGTACTTACTGTATTTACTTACTTTCATATATGTATTAAGTAAAAAGTTGCTATTTTGACGTATTTGAAAAAATATACAAAATAAAATTGAAGTGATTGTGTGTGACTCATTTTATTTATTTGTATAAAAAAATCCTATGAAACTTCACAACAACCAAATATGGGACATCCAAAAAAATAACTATCTTAGTCGTGGAAATTCATCATATTTTACAAGTATGTGTTACCCAAGTTTTATTGAACCGACGAAAAAACGGAGGAGGTTACTCAATTCGACGCGTATTTTTTTTTTTTTATGTATGACCACGCATAACTTTTTCCAGAGTAGTCCGATTTTGATAATTCTTTTTTTATTGGAAACGGTATACCTCGAAATTGGTCCCATATAAATTTCGAAGAAAAGTTCCAACCCTAAGGGTAAGAAAACAGGGGATGATTGATTGTTTACTCACAGATTTTAATACTGAGTTGTGAATTAAATCAAAAATTAAGAATGTAGTAATTAGTAGATTATAGCCACAAAAACTATAACCCCAAAAACTAAGTTCGGAAGTCGGTGACTTTGGATATGTATTTAATTATATGTCACCGCCTTCCGAACTTAGTTATTGGGGTTGGACAAAGCTAGTTAATTATTTTTTACTTTTCGGTTTTTCGGCGGTTTAATTTTTTTATTAAAAAGTTTTTTTTTAGGTTATTTTGTCGGATTGACAAAACCCCTTGACCCCTCCGTGCCTCGGAAAGCACGTTATGCCGTAGGTCCCGGCTGTCATTCGTGAAGCTGTAAACGCTATCCTTTCGCCTGACTAGAACAAGTGTCAAATTACGAGATAACCGTCAGACACTAATGGGTGCGCCTGCGCATCTTCGGCCGCGTGGGCTTAAAACGACGATAACTCTTAAGGCGACGATAGCTGACAGCTACCTACAGCGATGCACTGCCGCCCCTCGCCCGCAAGACCCCGCCTCAAAGCGCATCAAATTTTTCGAAAAACTACCCATGTTGATTTATCAAACACAATTCAAAGAAAACCCGTATACTAAATTTTGGGTGATTAAATTGCCTTTTAGATGGTGAAAGTTTCATGGAAATACATTTAATAGTTTTTGCGTGATTATCGTTTTTATGTCCGCGATAGACCTTACTTTAAGAATTAATTCAATCATGTTTTAAAAATATTATTTAAAATATTCACATATCAAATGACGAAGAAAATTGTCTAGTTTTACATACATTTTTTTCAAATACATAAGACGAGCCTTTTAGACGTGATCTTCAGTACAAAGTCCTTAAAATTCGGCTGTCTGCGCCTTAAGTTAACTATAGGAGCTGTTTAGAAGCTATGGTAAAGCTTAGTTTACACAACGAACGCTCCACATAACTAACTTAATGAAGGCTTAAATGAATGTAATGAACATAAGACAGTCTCCCAAAACGCCCATCCTTCACCATTTCTTACTGCTTAAGCTGGGAAGAAGTGGCGCAACAAAGTCCTCAGATCAAAAAGATTTACATGAATCACATAACAACGACAATTCAAACATTGTTTTCATTAAAAACAAAACATGCAATTCGAAACATCTAATCAAGTCATTAAATCGACACCATTCCACAACTACCCTCAATTCCAGTCAAAAATCCTAGTAAAACAAGTCAAGGTCTAATTAGCATATCAACGAAATAGATAAATCTATTGTTTGATAAGTCTGGGAATCGAACCAGGGACCACAATGAACAATTACTTAACGTGTAACGTGAGACGCCTGACGCAACGTCAACGTAAACGTTAGCGTTAGGTTTAGACGAATGTAGATCACTGGATAGGTATATGAATATTAAAGTGTACTGAAAGTATTGTGTATGTGGGTCGATGGCAATCAAAGTCATAAAAGTTAATTAGGGAACGATTGTGGTGTAAAAATATGAAATAAATATTATAACGTGAAGTTTTTTTAGGAACGTCCTGCACCCTAATTGCGTAACTCACGATTGATCATAATTGGTTTCGTCTTCACAGTTAAACAATATTCATTGCGTTATTTATGTTGTCGAACAGACACATTTTTCGAACATATGAAGCAATGGTTTAACAATCCGTTTCAATTATTAATCCGATACAGATTATGATGAATCGGGAGTTACGCAATTAGGGTGCTGGTCTTTATATTATTACAAACTTTGAAATGATGATCATTACGATTTTAATTCGCGTCACCGACATTCAAATATCGTGTTGTTCTTTTTTTTCTTTTTTTTAGCACTTAAAAAAAAACTTCCATCACGAAACCCTTTAGTTTCTGCCTACCCGCATGGGAAGAAGATATTAGTTTATGAATGCAAATAAACTCATCCATTTTTTTATTTTTTTTGCAAAGCTTAGGATTCTGATCTAACTGTTACTTTATAGAAGGCTGGCAAATATGTCAGTGCCGATGGCAATATCCACATATACCCACAATAATAGGTATAGCCCACATTGCCTCATCTCGAAACAGACACGTGGCTTTTACTTTCGTTCTAACTCAGATTATAAAACAAAGGCAGATAGATCGCGCGGAACAACCGAGTCAAAAAAACAAATACTAAAGCCTCGCATTATATACAATGTGACACTTTAGTATTGGTTTTTTTGGCTTCACTCTTGGTCTATCTTTGTTTCTCTGCCTTTGTTTTACATCTGAGCTGAAATTTCTAAATTTTACTGATGTTCCGCATTTCCCTTTAAACTTGTTAATTCCTTGCCTAAAGCTAGTCGCACATCAAATAACACATTACGCGTCAAAGTAATCTTGTTGTCACGAGCGTAACAGAAAATATGTAGACTGTTGTATGTTTACATGTTAACAGTTTACGTATTTAGTTGTGTTATGTCACAATATAAATATAGACAGTACGGAAAGTACGTACAAACGTTCGAGACGGCATCGGCACACTCACTCAGACGCGAGCATTGTCGAAACCCCGAGGTGGTCGCGCTATACGTTTATCTCTTGTGCCGGTGAACGTCCGCGATCTTTAAAAAATGCCACGAGCATAAAATGGTTTTCGCATTAAAATGTTATCCTTTACATACTTTTACATACAATAAATAAATCAGAGTTGGGGTATAATGACCCTCGACTCGAGAAGCCGTCTACACTTTGTCGCTCTAACTGGACAGCATACAAATTCCAACCAACGATCACTACTTCAAGAAATTGGACTAGTTTTCATACTGTCCATACTTGTACCGTGGTGGTGGTGGATGGTGTAAACTAGCGGACATACAGCTTTAGGTCACACTCGATAAGTTTTGATTAACTCCTCAAAATGAGCTGTATTGTCATCTTTGGCATCGTTTCTTTCTACGGCCCTTTTACATCTGGTGACAATCTATGATTGATGTACCTAAAAGAATTTGGGCCAGTGAAAGCTATAGCAGCGACTTCAGAGAAGTGGTGGCCCACTTTACTTTGTGTAAATAGTTTCAACAACACTGCTCTTAAAAACGGTGAAGGAAAACATCGTGCGGAAACCACTATGTTCAAAGTCAAATATCCGAAAAAATGTAACATCTACCAACCCATACTGGGCCCACATGGTGGAGCCCACACCCTCTCGAAGAAAGGAGGCCATCAGTGGGAACATTATAGGCTCATTACGACACGGTTGGCGTAATGGCTGAGCGATCGACCGCTGCGCAGCGTGTCGCGGGTTCGATCCCCGCACGGAACAAATATTTGTATAATCTGCAAGTAATTGTTCTGGGTCTGGGTGTTTGTGTTTGCGAGTTTCTATGTTTGTAAACGCACCCACGATACAGGAAGAAATTCCTAGTGTGGCGCAATGATAAAAAAAAAAAAAAAAAAATATACAACGAGTAACGGAAAGGGTATATACATAATATCAAGGGTACGGATTCTTTAGATGATATCAAACGATATTGGAAGGGTGTTTTAATCCTATGTCTACATGTTCGGAAGTTATGAGAATTTTTAATAGGTACATTGTTACCAGAAATCGAACTTTTCAAATTGAAATAAACACACCACTCGGAATAGATTTATCGTGATATTGGCAAGTAACGTGGAAAGTTATTGACCTACGTAGTGCGGTGACACGTTTGTTATGATTTGAATTTAAGAAAAATAATGAAACCGAAAATTTGGTATCAATTCTTAGAGTATTTTATTTTGAGCTGAAATGATGCATAGTGATTCTATACCAGCTATTATCTTTAGTGCTTAAGGATAGCAATATAGCAATAGGGTTCCTGTTACACCCTGTTTAGTATCTAAAAGTGCCGGGTCAAGTCAATCTTAGTGACCAAAGCTCATAATTCGTTTCTCGAGATGCTCTATGGAACTTGCCAAATATTGTAGAAACTTATGGAGGGTGCGCCAAGGAAGCTCGGTAAATTTTGAAAAGGCTAGTACCTAATTAAGTCATCAAATAGTGTTTGCGTAAACATAGCCCGATTTGGATGTTATAATTTTGCTGATTACTTAATTTGTACCTCAAGGTATTTGTTTCTGCCAGGGGTGCGACTGTTCGAAAGAGATGCCGCCGCCCCTGGCACACAGGCTACTGAGGGAACACGGGTGGGTTTTAGTCAGTAAAAGTCTGGCACATCTTCCTGCTCCATCCAGAGCTGGAGAAGTTATTTGATGAGTTCCCACCCAAAAAAAAAAGAGAGAATTAACACTCGAAACGACAACACGACTTATGTAATTGCCCGATCTGTCTCATTTCGACGCCCATTGATAATTTCCGACCAAACAATGGACGTTAAATTACGAACAACAAACGTGGGCCATTGTGTGAAGAGCCATCACAATGGTCACAAGTTAATTTCTGTCACATCCGGATGAGCATGACACCTTCTTTAATAATTCAATAAGGTTAAAACTTGTGATCTTACGAGTGAGAAGTATGTGAGGAGAAAACTATTGTTTTTGAGTTTTGGGTCATTTTGACCTCTGATGCAATAAAGTGTTAGAGTTCATTAGGTGTAGACGGGCGGTCGAAACGTGGCGTTTTGAACGTCGCGTTTACTTTTGTTGTAAATCATCATCATCATCTGGTTAGCCGTATTCCCAACTATGTTGAGGTCGGCTAACAGTCCAAGCTGATGCCGCTGAATACTAGTATTTTTCATGGAGTGACAGCTTATTAGATCTTCACAACCAAGTTACTGGGTAACACGACACCCCTTGGTAAGACTGCTTGTGTTGTAATACATTTATTTTATTTAACTATACGAAGTATCGTGACCAGATATTGGCGGTAGGGAAATTGTTTGATTCAATAAAAGAAGCACCTAAAAGTTGATGAAACATGTAAATAATGAGAAAAAACAATAACAACTTTTTTTTTAATATGGTAACTAACATTACAAGCTCGTGAAATCATCATCATAGCCTTTTCTAAAATAGGTTGAGGTTGGCTTTCAGGCTAACAGGATGCAGCTAAATACCAGTATGCTCATTAAAAAATTGCAATAAAATAAATAAGTGCCTATTCATCATAATTCAATTTTCAAAAAAGTAACACGCTAAGCCAATAAGGCAGTTATTTCAATAACAAATTGCGCATTTTACAGTCTTAACCTAAACATTACTAAATCGATTAACGATAACCCGAAACAACACTTCAATGCATGAATATGCATATTAATGTAAAGGAAAGAACATAATTCATTTCCCACACGTTAAGTTCACACATAAGCCTATTTTTCGTGTAATCATATTAATAAATTCAGAACACCATCAATCTTGTTGCAACATTTGACTCGTAAAACG
Source organism: Polymixis flavicincta (assembly GCA_949987655.1). Taxonomy (NCBI): domain Eukaryota; kingdom Metazoa; phylum Arthropoda; class Insecta; order Lepidoptera; family Noctuidae; genus Polymixis; species Polymixis flavicincta. The sequence goes on along the minus strand of OX465188.1, from coordinate 20,300,077 downwards.
GTTTTATTATGTTATTCTTAACCCGTTTATGTGTAGAAGAGAATTACTGTGTTGTTTTATTACCATTTTGATAGATTTTAAAGTGAAATTGATTGACAGAAATGCTGGGAATTATATTTGTATAAAATCACCATGTTTCCCTGAAGAGTTAGGCAGAGGGTGTACACCCACATTTTACCAGGTATTAATGTGTTATGTAATTAAAGGGCGAGGTAATTGCTATCAATTGGGCACTAATCCTGACTTCGTGCTGCCACTGAGAAGTTAAAAATCGTAAGCAGCCAGTAACGCTTTGCTCATGCTCAGGCAGACACAAGGTGGTATTTTATTATTTTCCAATAGATATGAAGTTGGGGCTAATTAACAGAAATACTCTTAAAATACTACTTCCGGAGAAAAATCTTATCCATTTTTCTCCAAACAGGGTTAATATTTGATGAATAGGAAAGTTAGAAATGATCGCTAATCATCCCTCGAATTGAACAATAATTAAATTACATTGTCTAAAAATGTTCGTCTAATTCGTGGTCTAATTCCTTCAACTGTACAGTTGGTTACATAAAAATATTATAAGAAAACATACATGAGTAAAGTTACAATAAAATAACGCTCGTCTGCCTCTTTACAATAACACGATGACTGACAGCTGACATAGACACACAGCCTAGCCCTACACTACTAAAAATACGAATTTTATCAACAATAGTACCAATTGTAGTGCTTGTTATTGTAGTATTGATTACATTTTTGGGGCATGCGGTGCTAACCTAAGAAATTGTTACACTAAACTTAGATTGTAGTAAAATATTATTTGATCATTTTAACAGAGTGCACAATAATTGGTTGGCCATAAAAGAAAAAATAAATAAATTGTAAAATATTATCATCTGTCATATCTCCAAAACGCCCGTCTACAACCAAAAGATGTACAGTCAGTTACATAAACAAGATGTATGCCGAGAATACTCTTAGTATCACTGTTGCACGTCACATTACGTAATAGTGCGTTGTCATATTATGACACTTGACCTCACGACTGCACACTTTAGAAAGGAAGCGATTTTCTATCGGATATTTTTATTTTTTTATCACTTCCATATTTTGAGAAAGATTATTCTTAAATATATTGGAATGGTGTTAGATAATAATGTTAGATAAGATTAGTTGTGACTGGATTATATGTTTAGATGTAGACTAACAATTTGCGAATGGTTTTAAAACATTTATCGTAGGAACTATTATGTACAGAGGCCAGCACAATCATCAAGCTACTCCAATCTGTCAAATTTCTTTGATAGTTTTTCAACTTTATTCCAAAGTGGCAGCGCTCCGCGGTTTCACCCCCGTAGTTCCCGTTCCCGTTGGAATACGGGGATAAAATATAGGCTATGTCACCCGAGGATAGTGTAGCTTCCCAACAGTTTCCCTCAGCAATTATTATTAGTATAGATATGTAAGGTTAATGTTCAATTGAGAAAATTTGACAGTTTGGGGTAGCTTGCTGTGCTGGCGTCTGTACATAATCATCTGCCTAGCCTTTTCCCAACTATGTTGGGGTCGGCTTCCAGTCTAACCGGATGCAGCTGAATACCAGTATTTTATATGCAGCGAGTGTCTATCTGACCTCCACATCCCAGGTATTGGGTAATACGATACCTCTTAGTAAAAATAAGAATAATTAACTTACATTAAAATGCAAGACGAGAGAAGAACAGTAAGACTTGTTGTTAGATTTTCGGACTTTTTAGGACCCGTAACCACTGTGGAAGATCCACGAATGACAGCTGGTGGCTGAGGGACTACTCACACTTATTCAGCTCTGTTCAGCTTTTGTCCATAGAAAACAACGATTTTGTTTCGAGTCCAGTCAGCTTTCCGCGGCTGAACGGATGCGTACGCATTTCATACCTCGATGGGTGGGGGTGGTGAGGGGTCTCGATATGTAAAGATCGTCACCCATCCAAGGACCAGCCGCGGCTTCTGTGAAACTTGATGATTATAGAACCGTAACTGGTGTCTGCAACAAGCCTAAGTTCAGTTTTCTAGATCAGCTTAATAATTATGATAATACTATTCAAAGGTTAAAGAAAGCCCAGTCCAGTTTGTTGACCTTGATTTTATAACGCGCGCCGACTAGGTCATTCATCTTTGATACCGTGAGTCTTAGCTTGTATTAGAATCTGACTGAACAGGGTGCAGGGACATCGACGCGAAACCGCGGATTAGTTCTTGACTCCAGAACCCCAGGCCCCCTATCCCCGTATTCCCACGCGAACAGGAACTACGCGGGTGAAACTGCGGAGAGCTGCTAGTACGTAATACATTTATTTTAGTTTTATAAATGCTGTTTGTTTTCTTTTAATTAAATTACATTTTATTCGGAAATGTCCATCGCTCTCTTACTACAAAACTTCAATCCGACGACCCTGGTTATTTATTTCTTTTGGTGACCGTTTATAAAAAAATATAAATAAAAACTTTTTTCAAAAAAATAACAACCGACTTCCAAAAAAACACTACAAAGTTTGTAGTGTTTTTTTGGGAGTCGGTTGTAATTTTTTTTGAAATAATATATGTTTTTATTTTTCACTTTTTAGTTACATACCCCACACCAATTCGAAATTTCATCATCCTTGGCGTCAAAACAATGCATATTTATGCGATAGCAACATTTGCGGTTGATTTGCTGTCATTTTTTGAAGAGTTCCGTTGTCTGTCTCCGAAACGCATCATCAGATCTATATGAAATTTCAATGGAACCATTTCGGAGTAAACCCCTTTCTAACAAACAAATAATTTTGCAAATCCGTCTATACACGACGGAGTTATGCCCGAACATACATAAAAAAAAACATGTCGAATTGATAACCTCCTTCTTTTTGAAGTCGGTTAAAAATCTGGCATTACAGTCCATAGATTGTTAGTAATTAGTTAGTAACAATTTGTGCTTATCTGCTATGTTAGTAATGTTAGTAATTAGATAAATATTTACATAATTAAACCTACAGCCACCTCCACCAGGTGCCTCTGGATGAGGCAGTCTGGTCTCGTAACAATCATTTTCAGGATGCCATTCCGACTGTTACGTAAACGTTGTAGTAAGGATGTGCTTTCTTTCGCATGATGGCTTGAAAAGCATCCGTATGAGCTTCCGCAAACATCCCCGACGCACTACAACGCCACGGCAGCCGCAATAGCATCCTGAAGGCGTTGTTATATTGCACACGCAGGACGTTGTAGGCTCGGCTCGTGTGCGACACCCACAGGCCGCTCGAGTAAAAAGACTGGCAGAACACCTTAAATAAACTCACTTTAACGTCTACTGTACATCGAGCGAACCTGCGGGCAAGCATATAGCCCCTCACCGCCAACCACCAAATCCAATTGACCAAACAATTAATTAATTTATGAGACCAATTAATTTGTTACTCAATTAAGACAGCAAAGTAGTGTACATGGTACACGTGAACTTCTTTTACTTTGATATGTTTGTAAATCTGGTTCCTGTCAATCAATACTATCTTTGTTTAAAACCACGCGTTTTCATGTCATGGAACCACCATAACCAGGTAGGAACTGCCGCCATCTATATAAATAATAAGAAAAGTCCTGACTGACTGACTGACTCATCAACGCCCAGCCCAAGGCCCTTGGACCTAGAAAGCTGAAATTTTGCACAGAAGTTCCCTTTTTAATGTAGACAAGGAATAAGGAAGGATTTTTCGAAATTCAACCCCTAAGGGAGTTAAATAGGGGATGAAAGTTTCGCGCGGGCGAAGCCGCTGGCAAAAGCTAGTATTGTATATTACTATGGCTTCGTGTCGGTATAAAGTGGCATCATCAGATCAGCGATACAACCACACACGAGACGATCGTGTCAAAATTATGTATTCGAAAATAAAACATCGAATACCTAACGTATATCAGCTTAGAAGAGTCCCACTATTGGGACACTGACCTCCTCCTGGGACTGGGCCGTGGGACTAGTTAAAGGTCACATATCTTTGAATTTTTGGTTCTACGACATGCCGGTTTCCTCACGATGTTTTCCTTCGTCGTTTTGAGAGCATCATCATCATCATCTGCCTAGCCTTTTCCCAATCACGTTGGGGTCGGCTTCCAGTCTAACCGGATGCAGCTGAATACCAGTATTTTACATGGAGCGACTGCCTATCTGACCTCCACAACCCAGTTACTGGGTAATACGATACCCCTTGGTAAGACTGGTTGCCAGATTTTCGTCGTTTTGAGAGCAACGGTGATGAAATTGAAAACACAAATTAAAGTGCCTGCTGGGTTCGAACTCCAACTCGTAAGTCGGGGCCGTTATCACTGGGCCATCAACACTGCTCCTCACAATCATCAAATAACCAAATCCTTTAAAACCAGCTTCCTACGACCCAGCTTCCCAGCTACATGATACCAAAACGATGCAATAGTAATATATCCCACAGCATGGCGGCACTTTCCCTCCATAGCCTAGGAGCCTAGGTCCGTACCTAGTACCTACATATCTAATAGAGATGGCCCACTGTGACTTTGGCCGAGTAGCCGACCGGCCGACTAGATAGATAAAAAAAAAATTGGCCCATCCAATCATGGCTTTCGGTGAAGATTGAGAGCGCGCAAACGGCAAAGCCGATACTGCGATTCTAAAATAAATACCTTATACACAATAACTTACGTACAGAGAGGCCAGGACATCAAGCTACTCCAATCTGCCAAATTTCTTTAATAGTTTTTCAACTTTATAACAAAAGGATAAGGTTCTTATGTACAGTTTGGGATAACTGGCGTCTGTACGTTCTTATACAGAGTTGAGAAACCGACATAATATGTCCTAGAGCCAAAAACTCGGGATTATGGCCCACTCTCTCTCGCAGATAGGTCTTTGTCCCAGCTGTGGGAATGTTTTAAGCTGATTATGCTTATAGATATATGCTTATTAACTACCAAAGGTAGAGACACTACTCCTAGATTATATTACACACTGTTAACCTGATTGTAAAATCAAAATAACGACCAATAAAGCTTATAACTTCAATCACCCTATTTTTTTAAGCATAGAAATATATGAATAAAGTACATAGCCGACTCGTTATCGACTAGTCGCCGACTACAAATAGGGCCGGTTCTGTTAACCTGTGTGCTACAAAGTCATTTTGGGGCGTGGCCAAAATCGAACTGACACCGCCATCTTGTTTTTTCAATGCACAGTGACAGTGACAATTTCAATGTCCTGTCAATTTTGATTTATACGCCAAAAGTTCGGCAAACTAGTCAGCCATTAGTTGGTACATCTCTAATACCTAGGTGTAGTTAGGTCTCGTGGGAGCTCTTTGATAACATCTTAAAGTGCTAACAAGACGTGTAGAACGTTTTGTCGCCTGTCTAAGCAGCCATCTTGCTTTCAATTATACCATAAATGGTGGTCTTTTACTTTGAAGGTAATTTGTTGGTCTTACCCTTGATATATGAATGTTATCTGCTGTCAAATCGGTTGTTAATTTGTGACTGATGTTGTCTAGTGGTCGTGACCGTCCCTGCTAACCGTAATAAGTAAGTTTGATATCCGGTTACTTAATCGGGTTTGCCATCAATAAATGTAGGCCTCCAGCCACGACTTCAAAAGTAAGCTACCACACCGTAAGCGGATCCCCTGTGGGGTACGGACCTCGGTTTAGGGGGCGTAACTAAATCACGATGATGACGTAGCAGGGTAGACCGAGGCGAATCGTTTTTTTTTTTATTTTTTTTTGAGAATATTAAAATCATACTAAACTTTTATTGTCAAAACGGTAATCAGTAACAATCCAGCTATACATTAAACATTTCAAAACTTAAATCGTTCATAAATTCTCCAAAATACATAGATATTAATTAAAAACTTGAAAGTCAGCAATATCCGAATTGCCCCAATTTTCGGCGCGAATGGGACGGGACATACATGACATACAACTAAATTAGAATTTTCTTAACATTTACGCTTTTGAATCATTGACAGTGTTTAAATAATTATAATGAGATCAATTTATTTATTGTTAACCGACTTCAAAAAGAAGGAGGTTATCAATTCGACATTTTTTTTTAAATGTATTTTTGGCCATAACTCCGTCGTATATAGACGGATTTGCAAAATTCTTTTTTGTTCGAAAGGGGTTTATTCCGAAATGGTCCCATTAAAATTTCATGTGGATCTGATGATGCGTTTCGGAGACAGACAACTGAACTCTTCAAAAAATTTCAGCAAATTAACCGCGAATGCTGCTATCGCATAAATATGCATTGTTTTGACCCCAAGGATGATGAAATTTCGAATTGGTGCGGAGTAGGTAACTAAAAAGTGACAAATAAAAACTTTTTTCAAAAACATAACAACCGACTCTCAAAAAAACACTACAATGTGCAAAATAACTTTAATTTCGGAAGTCGGTGACTTTGGATGTGTATTTTAATTCTTTGTCACCGCCTCGCTTTCCGAAATTAAAGTTATTTTACACTTTGTAGTATTTTTTATGCCGTCAATCCTTGCTTTTGACAATCATTCTGGTTTCCGAATAGTTAACTTAAATTCTTATTTCTTTTCATAAAGCGTTGAAACGTACTGACCAGCCATTCCTATTTTACTGTTGTTGCGGGATGAAATTTGAAATTTATTCAAAATATCTTATTTTGATCCGATTCACCCACTGCTCCGATTCACCTCGGTCTACGAGTATATCTCCAAAGACGCTTCTGTCAATATTCTTTCTTTGAACTCTTACAAAACTTACAACACCCAACCAAAGAGGTAACAAACACACAATATACGCAATACCAACATTACAATACAATAATATGTTCCATCATAACTTATCGACGATATATCGCCGATATTATTCGACATGTCATTCAATGCAACACTCTTCCTGCAGAGTGCTGAGCAAGCGTGTGGTTTGATTATCGTGATGGTACAGAGTTATGTAATACATAAAATGTGCTTTTGAATCGTTATGTAAATGAGGTATTGTGTTTTTTTAAAACAGCGATTGGAAACTGTATTGCGACAGTAGTAAATACGATGGATATCGTTTTATCACAAACATTTTGCGTTATATAGAATGGTATCTGCTTTAATCTCTTCATTGACATGAAGTGCCAAGAAAGGTAGTTTATAATACGATAGCTTAGGGAAGTATTATAATTTATGTTTATTAAGAAACCTAGAGTAGGGGTAGGGGGGAATGGCCGCGACTTACGTATTGTATGTCGTAGGTTCGAACCCAGCAGGCTTCGCACGAGAACCGCATACAAGCGTTTTGTCGTCGGAAGAGTAGACAAAAATGACGTTTCCGTATAAACTATTGACAGTTATTCACCGAGAAGTGTAGATAAGCGATTTCCATTCTACAGTAGAGTAGACATAGAAAGAGTCATGCTGAGATATGCGTTTTTTGAGCGTCATTAAACTGACGGAAGCCACATTGCACACAACATTCAGTGTAGTAATTACATCATCATCTGTCTGAGCTTTTCTCAACCATGTTTTTTTTTTTTTTTTTGGGTGGGAAATCATCAAATGACTTCTCCTGCTGAGTAGAGCAGGAAGGCGTGTCAGACTTTTACTGACTAAAACCCACCCGTGTTCCCTCAGTAGCCCGTATGCCAGGGGCCGTGGTATCTCTTTCGAACAAACCCGCACCCCTGGCAGGCATCGGCCCTTGCGGACCCCACCAGTGGTTGCTGACATCTTTGACGGCGCGCGTGAGGAACACAACGCGCCGTCCCGTCTACCACTTTTCGGCCGCAGAGGATAGGGAGAGCGGCTGACGCTATACCGACACTCCTCTTCCCCTGCGGCCCCACCGCGTCCGCCATCAAACGGTGGCGGCCCCGTCCAGGCCACGGAAGGGAAGAGCGCTGCTCAGAAGCACCGGCACTCCTCCTCTACCGCAGCCCGTAACCCTCAGCCGCGATGCCTCCCATTCGACATCGCGGCCCACCTCAGTTGCGGTGCACCTCACCGCAACCTACTTTTTGGCCGCTACATCAATGGCTTGAGGGCAAAAGCCCTGACGAGCGGCCCCACCGTTGGGTTCCTCTTGGCTTCACCGTGGATGGGAGACCACGGTTACTAAGCCCCCCCGCAACGACAATGCGGGAACCCACTCGGGGGGGTTCTCAACCATGTTGAGTTCGGCTTCTAGATTATTCGAATGTAGCTGACTACCACTACTTTACTTACATGGAGCGACTGCCCATCTGACCAACCCAATTACTGGGTAATACGATACCTCTTGGTAAGAATTTGTTCTCAGAATTTTCGGCTTCTGACGACCCGAGACGACTGTCAAAGAAAGAAGAATGAAGGCAGCCGGTACTAACGGGTTAACGTGGTTTCCGAGGCACAAAGGGGTCACACATCAAAATCAAAAATCAAAAGTCAGTTATTCAAACTAGGCTGAGAGTCAGCACTTTTCGAACGTCAAAATTACATAAGACAGTCCCCCAAAAACGCCCACCCTTCGACACTTCCTAGTGCTTTAGCTGGGAAGAAGAAGTGGCGGAACAAACTCCCCAGCAGCACAGCTGTCTGATAATTTGGAAGAACTTGATTCTATACAATAATAGGTAAGTAATTAAATTTCATCCAAAAATGGAAATTTCATTCATAATTTAAAAAAAAGAATGGTTTAAACAATCAAATAAAATAAACAATACTATGGAGTAACTCGTATAACCTGTCAGTAGGTAAGCTAATTAAGGTGAAAGAACACAAACGTTGTCTTGAGTTAATCACAGCTACCAACAATTCATCCACAGGCCAACCGCGGTAAGCGTAGCTTACCCTGATCGATCGACCTGTCTGGCTGTTAGAACTTAGCCACGAGCCCCTCCAATGTGGAAGTTACGTACCTATTATAGTAATAATTACAAACTCTCACTATTTAATTCTCTTTGTCTTTACACCTATTAAAGAACAGAGAGGACTATATCATACATTATGTATGCACTGATTAATATGGTAATATATCACTGTATGGTAAATATGGTAATATTCTGTGTCCAAAGCACTTCCGGCTTGCACTATGACTGTGGAATATTTAAATTATATTTATGCAGATTTCGTTTAATGTATTATATTTTATTTGCATACAATTTATGGTTTTGTGTGATATAATTTTGATTTTTGTTACCTAATGAGTTTTGTGAGTCATTGAAATATCTAGTTTTTGAAATCTGTCTGTAACTGTGCCTTAATTTTTTTTTTAATTAATTATTCTAATATTCCAAATCTTACAAACGTTTTTTTAAAGTTTTGTAACGAATGATAAAAATGGTTTCATTTAAAATGAAACCATTTTTATTATTCGCCCTTTACGCAAAATCTTTCACTACCTTTATTATTATTAGTTTTAGTATGGTAACATTATTTTTCTTTGAACTGTCAAAGTTACTGAATACAATTAAAAGTCAAAGTATAGTCAATATCATATCGTCAGATGAAAAAGTGCATAGTCATCTGCGTGTAGGATATTTCAGGTATGAGGCACGTCAGTTATAAATATGATAGAATCTTGCAATGTCTTGTGAAATATTGTCATCTAGAGCTAGACAAGGACGATGTTCATGGCTATTGCAATATGCAGTAATTGACCAATATTTGCAAGTTTTGCAATATGGAGGACTTTGTACCGGTTGCATTATGTCTATGTTTGTCTTTGTCTAATCGGCGTGGAATTTTGAGATCTTTAAGGATTATGAGCTGGTGAATGAAGTGGGTGCTTGAGGTGTAAGTGGCAATCGTTAGGACATAACTTCCGAAGTGTCTATTTTGCGGTTGTGGTTTATTTCACTTATGTGTTGGCAAACCAGCTCCTGTATTAAACTGAAATCATAATGACTAGTTGGTAGCAGTGGTGGTGCAGTAGCAACGGCCGCGATTTGCGCGTTGTAGGCCGTAGGTTTGAACCCCGACAGGCGCTTTACTTTGTGTAATTTACACATCATCATCATCACTGGTCAAAAAAACGGCGACCACATCGTGAGAAAACCGGCTTGTCCTAGAACCGAAAATTCGAAGAGATGTGACATCTACCAAGCCGCACTAGGACCGGGTCTTTTGGCCCACTCTCTCTCACAGAGAGGAAGCCTGTGTCCCAGCAGTGGGAACATTCGATATGGACTGACTATGCTTATTGAGTTTGCAAAACGTTTTGCTATTTAGCAAAACGCCACCTGATTTAGAGCAGTTTATTTAAACTGCTCTAAATCAGGTGGCGTTCTATAGCTTCTGCGTATGCTATTCCCATTGGGAGAAAGCATTTTTTTCTTATTGCCTCTTTTCCTAGCAAATCTACCTACGCTTTTACCAACTGTGTTGGGCCGGCTTCCAGTCTAACCGCGTACAGCTGAATACCTATTTTACATGAAGTGACTGCCTATCTGACCTCCACAGCCAGTTACTGGGTAATACGCCCCGAAAAACCTTGGTAAGACTGGTTGTCAGTTTTTCGGGCTTCTGACGACCCGTAATGACTGTCAAATATCCACCGATTACAGCCGGTACATACCAACGGCTTAACTTGCTTTCCGTGGCACGGAGGAGTTTTGGTATGTAAAAATGGTCACCCATCCACGGCAAGCATAGCTTCACCTGAATGATCAACCCGTGCGGCTATTCACTTAGAAAAAGTGCAGCTTTTTAGCACCAAGAGTATCTTAGCAGCAACATGTTAGTCCACTTCCGACCACTAAATCTTATGACGCGAGCAACTCACAACTCTCCCACATAATACAACATAACTTATTAAAAACGTATAGAAGCACATCTGCACATGTAACGTTATTCGTACCATAAAGATGCTCCATCTTTAACAAAAACTGTGAAAGGTCACCGGCTTCCGCGTGTGTCAGTCATTATGTTACGTCATGACTCGTGGTGTACTACTGAAAGCTATTGAGATGACGATGATAATGAAACTTTTGTGCCATCTGTTAGACCTGTAGAATAGAATAGAATAGGTCTTAGAATGTAGGTAGATAAAATAAGCCGTTAAATTATATAATAGGATCCATGTACATTCTGCCTTAATATATCATGCAAATTTAATACATAGTGTAGGATAATAAAGATATTACAAAAAATCAACATTTAAGAAATCTTGCACAGAGTAACGAATAACATTTATCAACAAGGAATTCCGTGAAACGCTTTTTAAATTCTTGCAATGGTAAGTTTTTAATTTAGTCAGTTATTTTATAATAAATTACAGGAGCCATATATATCTAAGCTAGTTTTAAATACACCCGTGCATATTGCCTAATAGATTTTGGTATTTAAATCTCGTAGCTGTACTTCGGTTTCTATTTTCTATTAAAGTTACAAATAGACATCGATTAGTTATTAAAAATATTGCTAATTCAAGGATATAAAGGCATGGGAAGGTTAATAATTTATGATACTTGAACATAGGTACATTACTCGCAGAACAGATGGCCGATGGGGCCGAGGTTCTAGAGTAGCGACCGCATACCGCAAGACGTAGAGTGGGAAGGCCTCCCACAAGGTGGACCGATGACGTTCTGAAGGCCGCGGGTATCCTCTGGATGTGGAAAGCACAAGACCGGTCGTAGTGGAGGAGCCTGGGAGGCCTATGTCCAGCAGTGGACGTCTTTCGGCTGAAATGATGATGATGATGAACATAGGAACGCAACTGTCTGTTACTTTAAGACTAAATATAGCTCTCAGGCAGCGCTTTTGAGCTTTTAAAATGCTTTCTTGTTCATTACAATGACCCCAAAATATTATACCAAATCTAAGGATGGAAATTACTAGACCTTGGTAAGCCACTAATATGTTCGGTAATTTACTTTTTTTGACAGATTATGCAACACAAACGTGGCTGTGTATTATGTATTAAATAATTACATACATAATGATCGGCCTACAATGTTTCCACAGCTGGGAATATATACCTCCTCTCGATGAAAGGGAGTGGGCCGTAATCCACCACGCGTGTAACTGGTAATGTGTATTAAAATATCACATGACAATCGAAAGAACAAAAAAAGAGTCAAGAGTACAACCATTGCATCTAAACCAGGTCACAAGATTCCAATCATACAATTTTCAAGATTAATTCATTTGAAAAAACGTTATCTATCAATCATCATTCAATCAGGTCGACTCCCACGCATGTAGGATGACGTTATGCAAAACTGTGATAGTGAGATGCATTGTTTCAACTTTAGCAATGTTAAATCATAATTATTACAAAAGTCTTATTCGAGATGGTGAAGAGTGAAATTCAATCTCATCGAGTAAGGATTTAGAAAGCCTTCTTGTTTCAGTTCTGTGTGAATCATTATACCATTTCTGTCCACAGACATTAGAAGTGGGTGTTATGTTACTGAGCGGTGGTGGCTCAACGGAATCGACTGCGATTTACGAGTTATAGGTCGTAGGTTCGAACTTTTTTTTTTCCTCATATCATAACTATACTCCAGTGGAGTTGCAAATTGTTTCAAATATTGTTTAAATACGAAGATTGTTTTAAAACCAGATAATCATTAAATAAATAAATTTGTTTTTTCTTTTATCTTTCAGTTATATGTGTTCTACATGAACACGTTTTAGTTTTTACTGTAAAACATTTCGACACAATGTAAAGATTGTTAATGAAATAAATAAAATAAAAATATTAACCTTGGGAAGGCACTTTACTTTGTGTAAATCATTAATTATAATTCATCACAAATGGTTTCAAAACGGTTCGGATAGGGCGGGAGGAAACGCCCGGGTGTTTCCACTGCGAAGATCGCCCTGAGGACACGGTGGAGCACACGGTGGCGGTCTGCCCGGCTTGGGCGGAGCACCGCCGTGTCCTCGTGGAGGCGATCGGCGGTGGCCATCTCTCGCGTCCGGCCCTGGTCCAGGCCATGGTACGGAGCGAGAGGGCATGGGGAGCCGTCACCTCCTTCAGCGAAGCAGTGATGCTCGCGAAGAGGGAGGCGGCGCACGTGAGGGAGAGGCAGCATATGCGCCCTCGCGACCCTAGCCGCCGCAGGATACGGAGACGCCCTGGGCGTCGGGAATCCCAGGCCGATTTCCGGCCACCGTAGGCATGGGCTTGCGGACGGCGAGTAATGGGTAGCTCGCTGTCCGGTAAGGACCAAGCCCAAGTCGACGGCGCGTTGTGTTCCACGCGCGCCTCAAAGAGATGTCAGCACAAAAATGATGGGGCCGCAAGGGCCGATGCCTGCCAGGGGTGCGGGTGTGTTCGAAAGAGACACCACAGCCCCTGGCATACGGGCTATTGAAGGAACACGGGTGGGTTTTAGTCAGTAAAAGTCTGACACGCCCTCCTGCTCCACCCAGAGCGGGAGAAGTTATTTGATGATTTCCCAACCAAAAAAAAAAAGCCCAAACCCATCATCCCACTAAACTTTTCCCATCCAATTAATGGTCATGTTTTGTCACAAGCATAATCATGGCCTTTTCCCAACTTTGCGTACATCACTTTATGACATAAATGGCAATGTAATTGTTTAATTTACGAAGATACCGCAATCTGATATGACCTCATCGCTCAATTATAAGAAGACATCTATATCTTAAGACATGTTACTAAGACCCAATTGCCTACTGTACAGAGTTCATCTGCTGTTCAAACTGTCCATAATACGCAAGAAGCCTATAATATTCCCACTGCTGGGACACAGGCCTCCTCTGTGAGAAGAAGTGGGTAATCCACCACGCGAGTCCAGTGCGGGTTGGTAGATGTCACATGTCTTCGAATTTTCGGTTCTAGAACATGCCGGTTTCTTCACCATGTTTTCTTTCACTGTTTTGAGAGCAGCATATTGCAATCTTTTACACAAAGTAAAGGGTTCGAAGATACGAACTACAACTCGTAAGTCTCGTCGCAATGATCATGGGTAGGGTTGCCACTCGTCCGGGTTTCCCCAGATTTGTCCTAGTTTAGGGCATCCGGGTAGCATCCGAGCGGGGCTTCACTTGTAGTCCGGCTTTAAAAATTTGAACTGTTGGGCCGCCCGTGACACATGGACTGTGCCCGCACGCCGCGATCAACCGACGAACGTAATGAGATTCTGTTTTGTTACGTACGTACGTTTAAAATGATGATAAAAGATGACTAAATTTAATTTTAACGTCTGAAAATAAATAAGGTGATTTATGAAATTTTCAACTGTTTTTATTACACTGACTATGTTTAAAAAAACCTGTTGACATATCCGGGTTCTGACCTCTAAAATCCGGGCTTTTCACGCGTCGCGCCAAATTTTAGAGATGGCAACCCTAATCATGGTTAATTATCGCGATGGTAAATATAAGCAGAAGCTACTTCACATCCATCTAAGTTATACACAAGTAGGTCAATTACCTTTCTATATATACGCAAGTCATAACATCACACATGCCATGTCATACAAACACGTAGGTATACACACCATGTCATCAATGTACAATTTGTTACAAGTTTTCTCTCCTTCCCTACAATTGACTTATGAAAGTATCACCTTATGACCGGAGGCCTAAAATGTGCATACTAATACATAGTTACTTATATTACTTTACACATTATTTTCTCAGAGAAATATTACGTAATAGTTGCGTAAATAAGCAATGTTCCGCTGTGAGATTTCCTGAGTGTTTGAGCAAATATTTTGCGGGTCAACAATTTAGGTAAATATCTTTGCTGCCGTGTGTAGGATTTAGGCAAACAGCAAATGGTGTAAAAGGAGCTAAGTTGAGAAGTGACACGGAAGGAGAAAACAGGGTCACATTTGTAGGAAGCCGGGTTTTGTTTATATGTTCTATTGTTAAGGGTACAATAGCCGCGGGCTCGAACTCACTGGTGGGTCTGGCTAAAAAGCACGCTGTCTCACCTGGTTTCGTGTCCAACAGAGGTAGTATCAGTGATGAGCAGTTAGACGATAGTCTACACGCACAACATTATTGAGTGAGCTACAGGATCAGTTATTGTAAAACAGGCGCGTAAAAAATTAAGAAAGGTCCTTGGGAAGATCGGGTTTTCTGAAAAACCACTGCATAAATCCATGACCAATTAAGATTATTGAACTTTTCGATAATTGAGCTTTGTCGGTACCGACTTGGTTTTCGAGATTTTACACTCCTTTTATTACTTAAACATGTCCAAAGTTACGTTAAATTATCAAAAAAAACGAATTTGTTGGCTCATAACTTTTTAATGTTTTTTTTATTTTAGTTATTGTCAAACAGTGGAGTAAAACCCTCCCGAAGTTTTTACGGAAAAAATGTGGACTTGTTTCACCTTAAGGTTAAAGCTCCAGAGTAACCGCCAAAATCAAATTTTGTTACTTACGTTCATTACAAATTGCAGGTCCAGTGCCAAACTGTATGATGAATTCCATTGAATTACTCGTTCATGAAATGGTCATTTAATGGCATTAAATAAATTTAGAAGGATGTGTTGGTTTTTTTGAGATCTTATTTTAATCAACATACAACCTGGCACTGACTTGCAAATCATACAAGAAAGCGCTGAGATGCACAACAAGATCCAACAGAGTGCGTGTCAGCGCATCGAAAAAACACTTCGATTTTCTACTCTCGGCGCTGAGGAGTGCGTTGAAGATCCATTACGCAAAAATATCTCGCCGCGATATTTTACGTCTGTGCGAACGCGAATTTACGACGGGACCCGAGTATTCGCGATTCAGCGCCGAGCGTTACGGTTCAGTTCGGTTCATAGTTTAAAAAGTGCACAAAGTGCGCCTAAAGAAGTATTCATTTCAAAATCTGGATCAATTAAGTGGCAGGCTTACTAACGAGGGTGATGTAGAATGTAGTGCGATAACAAGAGATCCAAAAACAGAGTATCGATTACAGATAGACAGATTAATTTCCACAAAAACGTCTTCAATAAACTAAAACTATGTACTAAGCCAGTCACAGCGCTTTTTATCAACAAAGTCATTAATATATAGATCTATGACATTTACTGTATCTTGAAACTAGCGTGGGAGACTACGGTTCTTGTTCAGATATCATCGCGAACTGTCGTAAGGAACCTCATTATGCAGCTTAATAATTTGGGTTGCATTTATACGCATACAGGATTCAAATATATTATAGTGCCAGCATATCGGTTGATATTCTGCCTGATGTCTCTAACTCATTGATAGGCCATAAAACGGTAACGAAGAGTTCTCTTGGAGAAGTTAGATTTTGTATGAGCAAAATTTTTCCAATCTGGTGGGGTCCGCAAGGGCCGATGCGTACCAGGCGTGCGGGTTGTTCGAAAGAGATACCGTGGCCCCTGGCATACAGGCAACTGAAGGAACACGCGTGGGTTTTAGTAAGTAAAAGTCTGACACGCCCTCCTGCTCCACCCAGACCAGGAGAATATTTTGATGATTTCCCACGCTCAAAAAAAACCTTTTCCAATCTGACTCTAATTTAATGAATAATCGACAAAAAAACATCAAAGCTGGAGGGTTCAGATTCATGCACTGATTTTATTGTAAAAGTTTGCACGTCGATGTCCCTGCGACCATGTATTTGCAGAGGTACATTGCTAAATCTTTAACTTTTGTGTAAGTATGTCGCTGAAATCGCCCCATCTTAGGCGATTAACACACGGCACCGCAAACCGCCGCGGTAGGCGGTGAAGCGGATCTCATGGCGCATTGGTCTCTAAGAAATCCGTTGATGCCTAACACACGTACACCGCCCGACCGCGCGGTCGAATTGTATGCCGGTGCGCGGTGCCGTGTGTGAATCGCCTTAAGTAAGCGTGGTGAACAAAATTCGTTACTTCTCTATAAGCGAAGAGCCTTACCCTGTGGTGGTACAATAATAGGTTGAGCGAATTGTGGATAATTGTCACGCAAATCGTTTTTGAGAGATCCATCTGATTTTCCGTAAATGAATATATTTTCGATTATTTTTGGAAGACCACCTGAGCAAAACAGACTTGCGAAAACGAGCACATACACATTTCATAATGCGTACTTTAGCAGTGTCTTATTATTTAAAAACTAGGACTAAGTGATGGAACCGACTTTACGAGGCTCTAACGATGTCTTTACGCACTCTTATGTAAAATCACATACATAATTATATCTTTTAATGTAACACTATTGTGTTATGCGTAGGCTTAAATCACAGATAATATAATACTACTTAAGTGCAACTTAATCACTTGAAAAGTAAAATCATCTACGACAAATAACTTAAATGTCAAAAGGCAATTGACCTTGTGTAACTTACGCATAATGATACGTTGTGTACCTACTTGTATCACTTCATGCTCATCATTATCAAACCAATATCCGGCTTATAACTTTAAATCCGGTCTGCTTGAAGACTCTTAAGATTCACAAATGTATATCCTATTGTAATACATTGCAAACGCTCGATTCGAGCACTATAAAATCAGCTGATTGAATCCAGACATAGAGCCTATACCTAAACATTGCTTAAACTTATCTCCTCTTAAGTTTAAACAATGTTTGTGTTAAAACAGACACTAATCATTAATTAATTTTAAGCAACGTTTAGAAATAAGGGAATTTCTCTTATAACTAAATACCGGAGGGTAATTAGTTAAAAGAGAAAATCACAAATACTGTTTTGCCATCGTGTTTCTATTTCGCATCAGACGACCTAACCATTCTATTATCGATAACGATGCTGGAAAAGTCAAAACTATACCTATTACATTATATCATTAAGGTTACTATCGTAAACATTGGCGGTCAACCACTTTTCAGCCTTATTGCTTAAGGCATTAGGGTGAAAATTCCGCTTTTGCACCTCTTTAATTAAAGATGTTATGACATTTAAGTACGAAGAATTTTTACAAATATTTATGCAAAGTCATTGTAGTAACGTAACATTACCATTACGTTACAGACTTGCTCCCAAAATGGTGGATTGATTGATTGATTGATTGACTAACCCAATGAAAGGTCAATCGCTACTTATGGCGTGGTGATTGGTAGGATTATTATCGACTACTTGGTTGTATGGTTTGTTAAGATATTAGATGCAACTACATATTTTGGGACCAGAAAAAAATCAGCTGTTCCATACATTTTGACCGCGAAGGTATTGCACCTTTCTATGAAACAGCAGATTTTTTTTTGTATAACCTACGAAACATTTCTGCGCTGAGGGGTCTAGAACGAAATGCTGAATTTATGGTTACAGTTTGCGCACTGGTTAAAAACGTATCCTGTATACATAAACTATACCTTCTTATGGGGGTACGCAGAAACTACAGAACGCCGACTGCAACGATCCTTACATTCTCCTTGTCAGTCATACTCGCTCCCTGGTTGCTAGTTCTACGCATCTGATCTTTCTGAAGAACATCACCAGTAAGGTTACTGTTTTGTCCGTAATCCCGTTTCCGCTCACATGTCTTTTGACCATGAATTTTGATTGCTCAAACTATGTATATGATATCGTCACTCGTAAGTTTTTATCACCAAATGCAAACAAAATGGTTGACCCAAACTCAAGATGCGTCATAACAAGATCAAAAGTTCACACAACTATTCTTCGCTAAGTGGCACAATAGACGCAATTCTCTCAAAGAAAATTCGGTAAACAGCTACTTCCTACGTAACAATAATGACGAGAAGCTTCGCCAACATTCGTGTATCTTCGTGAACCTCTGCTATAATTCGTGTACCGGTAGTTCACATACAGGGTGTAATGATTACAATCGTGTCGTTGATTATACATATTATGTCAGAAAGGCGTGCGTGGTAGTTTCGGGCAATGAGGCTAAGTGCACTCGTTACAAAGGTGTATGGAAGACAGATGCAATGTTGGTTTGAGGTAGTCTGTGGGTCGATTCCTATAATTTACGAACCGTTGTTGGTTACAATTAAGATTCTTGTATTTTCACCAAAAATGAAGCAAAGACCTCATCATAGATTTGCATAGTAGTCCCATACAGTACTAGCCATCACAGTTAAAATTTGCTTACGAATCTAAATAAATGCCCAGTTTGGCAATAAAAAATGCTACCATTTTGGTAAGCAAAACGACTCGTTTTTGTTTATCGGAACGGAGTATTAGTGATGTTTTGAATGGGGATATTGTAGGAAAAGTATTTAATAGAGTTAATAGCGTGATAGTTGACAGAAAAATGGAAGACGAAAACTTGTTTCGCCGACCGCATTGACATGAGACAAGGTTGGAAAATGATGAATAATGATCAATAAGGTAGTGCCTATTTGCCTAAACTTCGAAGAACAGAGACAAGAAACGGAGACTTCCTTAGGACTATTTTTTTCCCCGGGGTTCGGGTAAATCTTCAGTAAGTTGAAAATAAACTTTATTTAAGATGTGTAAAAAAAAATTGTCCTAAGGAAGTCTCAGTTTCTTGTCTCTGTTCTTCGAAGTTTAGGCAAATAGGCACTACCTATTCCTATCACTGATAATGATGATGGATTTAATAGAGTTGAACTTAGACGTAAATCTGAATCACGTAATGTACCTATCTACAGCTAAATCCATGGAAGATGAAAATATAGCAGAAATAAGACTACAAAGGCACTTGTTGTTTTAACACGCTTTTATTCGCTTCACCTGTATATTTGTTTGTAACCGACTCCTTTTTTGTACATGATTTTGACTCACTTTAAATAGTCGGATTTCAGTTAAACTTTAGGTATAGACTTATTGAGGACCGATGACAATTCAATAATATCAAAAAATTAAAAAAAAACTCGAAAATCACGCTTTTGTCGTTAGCAGAACTAAAAAATAGAAAATAAAGCCTGTTTTTTAGTTTTTTAAACTATTATTTTTTGTGATATTCTTAAGGTCGAAATGGATATGCGACAGAAGACTATTATTTAAATATTACTATTTATGGTATTTTTTGGCATTCTAAAAAACTGTCCTTATGAGCCCGCGACTAGGTTCCCCACTCGCGGGCTGGAACTCACTGATGGGCCCGGCTAAAAATCACGCTGTCTCACCAGGCTTCGTGTCCGACAGAGGTAGTACCCGTGATGAGCAGTTATACTAACGTCTGATATGGAGAAGGACCTAGGATACTTTTACGCGATAACCGACATCCACGCGGGCAAAATCATGAAGTGAGGGAGATCATAATTATTATATAGGTACATAGAACCTATCAGTAACACAGAATAGACATGACATCAGACCAATTTGACCTCACACCCCAAAAAATAAAAAAACCATGACGAGTAATAGCATAATAAATGGGTGCTTGAAGCCTCTTATATCTTTATGACTACAAATCACCACAAGCATCAACCGTAAATTATGTGTAACAATA
Source organism: Polymixis flavicincta (assembly GCA_949987655.1). NCBI lineage: Eukaryota > Metazoa > Arthropoda > Insecta > Lepidoptera > Noctuidae > Polymixis > Polymixis flavicincta. Next base: position 20,279,762 of record OX465188.1, on the reverse strand, counting down.
CATAATACCTTTTTAGATGAAGTCGGATAAGCCACATTAGAGTTATCTCTATGGGAATGTTGACCATAAGGTAACTATAATGTGTTGAACATTGTTCTTTGAATTTGAGGTCAGTTGTGTTGAAGTGTGTGCTGTGCAGTGCAGTGGACCTGCACTCATTTGAGTACACTTTGGCTTGGCATGTTTTTAGAATAACACTTGGGTTTTTCATCGGCTTACGGCTAATTAATAACAGCATCCCGGGTCGACCGATCAGGTTAAGGTACGTTTGCCGCGGTTGGTTCCTGGATGGGTGACCATCTTTACATATCAAGACCGTGCCTCGGAAAACACGTTAAACCGTTGGTCCCGGCTGTCATTCATAGAGTTTTGACTGTCGTTACGGGTCGTCAGAAGTACGAAAGTCTGACAACCAGTCTTACCAAGGCGTATCGTATTACCTAGTAAGTGGGTGGTGAAGGTCAGACAAGCAGTCGCTCCATGTAAATTATTGGTATTCAGCTTCATCCGGTTAGACTGGAAGCTGACCCCAACATTTTCAATCCTAAACACCGCGTAGAAGATCCAAGCTCGATAACCATCATCATCATCATCATTTCAGCCGGAAGACGTCCACTGCTGGACATAGGCCTCCCCCAATTTGGGGGGGCTTGCCATAATCGCCACGCTTGGCAAGCGGGTTGGCGATCGCAGTATGGTAGTAAAATGCATAGAGGATGCTACTGCCCATTCTCTAGTAAGTCCCTTAGTCGCCTCCTACGACACCCACGGGAAGAGATGGGATAACCATATCGCAATACAATCTCCACCATCAACACCCTTGGAGACTACCACTCAACTATCACACACGCCTATCCGCAAACATGATTGGTGGAAATCTTTCAACTCGTGCTTGCAACTTGCCAATTAACCAATCAGGAAACGTATTCTTCTAAATGCCTGACGCAACGTCAGGGGGCAGCCTCACGATTCGTCGGCGAAATGACGAGTCATTATGGTATAAACGTAAGGTCGTGACGGGAAGGTGGACGGAAAATGGAATTACGGATGCAGTGGACGAGGATTGTTTAGGGGATCATGACAATTTGGTACTTCCAGATGCTGATAATTTTAAGCTATTGCATAGCTTCTATCGCGGGCCTTGAGCGTGGAGACCGAATCCAGAAATTCGGTAACGAAAATAACCTAACACCTAGCAACAGGTCAGACTGTTGCATAGCAACGGAGGAATGACATGTTAAAATTGCAATTTTGACTGCTTTATCTGAATTTTCAACATCGTATATTTATGGATAGTTTATGAAATTTTCTAACCGTTTTAGCAGTATTTTAGCCATTTCATACTGGGGGGTGTTAGGTTATTTTCGTTATAATTGCATAAGTTGATAAAAAATGCTATGCAATAGCTTTACCGCGGCAGTCTCCGAGTGCCACACGTTTTTTTTATGGTGATTCGTTATGACAGCGAGACTGTACATACAGCTAATGATTAACCTGCCCTGTTTTTATACAGGACCCATAACATAATCAGCTTTAGCGTGTCCTCCTATTCCGCTTCCACAATATTTGGCAGGTCCCATAGAGGATCTCAAGAAATGAATTATGAGTGATTGAGAGATTGTCTTGACCCCGGCGACACTTTTACTGCATAATCAACCTATATCGTTCCCATTGGTGGGGCATAGGCCTCTCTGTGAGAAGGAGTGGGCCGTAATACACCACGCGGGCCGGTGCGGAATAGTAGATGTCACATGTCTTCGATTTCTTGGTTCGAAGACTTGCCGGTTTCCTCACGATGTTTTCCTTCACCGTTTTGAGAGCAGTGGTGATGAAAATATTTACACACGGTAAAGCGCCTGTCTGGATTCGAACCTACGACCTACATCTCGTAAGTCGCGTCTATTACCACTGGGCCACCACTGCTCTCTCGCTCTCTATACAACACCCGTTTGTCAGTAAATTTTAGCAGAAATATTCTACGCCACTTCATAAAAAAATCTTACTGAATCTAAAACGAAGTTTTTACTGTTTGAGTGCAACAAGTTTTTTAATTTCAGCTCTCTAATTGATCTAAATTGTTTTGAAGGACGGCTTCATATGTTCGAAAAATTTGTCCCCTCAACGACGTAAATAACGCAATGAATTTTCACACTTCTAACTATGGTCTACAAATATTTTAATAATTATTATTAAATTCTCTTTCCCTATCTCATTTTTTTTTTTGGGATTACCGCTTGTCTTTTTTCCTTACTTCTCTATTAGTCATCAGTCACACCCTTTCTAGCCATAATATAATATTTCACACGATCCTCAGCCCATCCATTGTTTTATTGGAAGAAAGCTTAATCAGAAAAAAAGCGTTATGCCCTCTCCATGTGGCTTTCTCTATCTCTCTCTCTCTCTTTCTATTCAATACAAGTCAAAGTCAAAGAATTTATTTCAAACTACACTGAAAAACCGAATAGGTTGTTTTAACCTTTTTTCAACCTTTATTTTAGGTTAATATAGCACCTACCGACATGATTTGTTGAATTAACAAAATAAAAATAGTTGAACTAGGTAAAAGGTCAATTTAACCTGTGTTCAGTTTGGTTTAAACTGATTCTATATTTAACTTAGTTATTTTGTTGACTCTACTTCGTTAATATGTTGACTTGACTATATTATCAGTTAGACTTACTTAGATTCGAATATTGTGTCGTTTTAACCTCTTCTAGTGGTTGGTTTAACCTATTAATTTTTAACAATTTTATGTTTGTAGAAATAAATATCATATAATAGTTGTTTAAACATAATATTAGGTTAACGCAACTTACATGAAATTAACATTATGGAATTCAACCTATTCGGTTTTTCAGTGTAGCTTTTGCCAGCGGCTTCGCCCGCGCGTAACTTTCATCCCCTATTTAACTGTCTTAGAGGTTGAATTTCCAAAAATCCTTGTCTACATTATAAAGGGAATCTCTGTGCAAAATATCAGCTTTCTAGGTTCCAAGGTTTGGGCTGGGCGTTTATGAGTCAGTCAGTCAGGACTTTTCTTTTTATTTATATAGATACGCTCATAAATAAAAGGCACTCTTGAACGTAAAAATGTGCAATTGATTCTAGTTGCCCCTTCCAAAAGTTAGCTTCGTACGGAAAAGAATGGACAATAAACTCTATCGTAACCCTTTTACAATGTTTTACAATATTAGCATTATTTTTTTCTTTTAATTACATAATTATAATGTGAAAACGATGCACCTAGAATAAAGGTGTGCAATGCATGCGAGTATAGCGTTATATGGGAGTTTGTTCCTGGTTCCTCTCTTTTTGTCTTTCTAAACTCTTAAAGCCAATCTATCTACATTTGTACTCAAAACATTCCCCATGACATTTTCTTTAACATTGCAATTATAGATAAAATCAATCTGACAGTAGATAATGGTCAATACAGTATCGACAATTCCACAATATACAAGGTAAATGTCTTATTGAATTACGAAGAATCCACCACATAAAACCAGTACCTTTAATATGCACGAACGGCTGGTGAAAACGAAAGGCATGAACTGCCGGGAGGTCGGGGGTCGGGGAAAGCTTCCATAGGACCCGTTCCTAGGTCCAAGGTCTAGTCTAGCGAGATGACTAGATGAACATACCGTTGTACAGGTTTGAAGCGATTAAATTGAATGAAGTGAAATCTTTCTTCGATGGCTGGATTCTCGTTTCCGAGTTCCATGTTTGCGTTGACAGTAAAAAGGAAGTGTGCGTTTTATTTTTAACTGACGTACCCAGTTTTATGCATGTTTACAATAGTGTATTATCCAATATATTAAAAAAAAACCTCATTTGAAGATTGGGACGTAATATGGAACAGAAAAATAAATATAAATTGATTTAAATCCATTTACTCAATTAAAAACGATTTAAACCAAATTTATTTTTCGTTGTTTTGAATTTACCGCCAAAACGCTCCTTACGATGATTTTTTATCACGTGACCATACATGACGTCAAATTTGTGTAAACTAAAGTACCTAGTTAGTAAGAAAACAAGTGAATGTCGAGCTTATAATTAACGAGATTTATGCATAGAAAGTGATATTATTGGTGTGCGGTGCCTCTGTGCACAAATACTTCTAAAACTGCGCCAAACTAAGTATTTTTACCGGTGCTGTTTACACAAAGCTGACATCACGATTTCACGTGATAAAAAAGTCATCGTAAGGAGCGTTTTTGCGGTAAATACAAAACAACGAAAAATTAATTTGATTTTAATCGTTTTTAATGGAGAAAACGGATATAAATAAATTTATTTTTATTTTTCTGTTAAATATATCATCCCAATCTTCAAGTTAAAAAACTTTTTTCAAAAAAAATACAACCGACTTCCAAAAAAACACTACAAAGTGCAAAATAACTTTAATTTCGGAAGTCGGTGACTTTGAATGTGTATTTAAATTTTTTATCACCGCCTTCCGAATTTAAAGTTATTTTGCACTTTGTAGTGTTTTTTTGGAAGTCGGTTGTATTTTTTTTGAAAAAAGTTTTTATTTTTCACTTTTTAGTTACATACCACACCAATTCGAAATTTCATCATCGTTGGGGTCAAAACAATGCATTTTAAATGCGATAGCAGCATTCGCGGTTGATTTGCTGTAATTTTTTGAAGAGTTCCGTTTTCTGTCTCCGAAACGCGTCATCAGATCTGTATGAGATTTTAATGGGACCATTTCGGAATAAACCCTTTTCGAACAAAAAAAGAATTTTGCAAATCCGTTTATAAGTGACGGAGTTATGCCCGAACATACATAAAAAAAAACATATAAACAAGTCGAATTGATAACCTCCTTCTTTTTGAAGTCGGCTAAAAACAGTTTTTATCAAATTGGAAAATACCCTGTTGTACATACATTACATAACATGATACAATTTGCAGAAGGATGTACCTGTAGTACAACCACATTTCACTAGTAGGTAATGTTTAAGAAAGCCTTAAGTTTAAGCACAAATCTAGGACGCTACTAGTGTTATAGTTCCATCTAAAATTGAGAAATTTAAAAAACATGTCTTTGTTAACTTTTTTCGTCGACCCGGAAGAGTAACGATGTTCCTTTAAAATACTAAATTAATTCGGTCTACGTGAACACAAGTTTTAACTAATTGAAGGAAAATTATCGACACAAAATAGAGGTTTTTATGTCGTAACCTGTCAAAAAATTGTCAATCTGTAGTTACACTAAAAAACCGTTAATTTGAACTACAAAATACACAAAGCCGTGAGCGTATCCTACAGCTTAATAATTAAACCATAAACTACCATTACATAGTTACATAACCGGCCACCAGAGGTCGCCGTGTCGCAAGATTGATGATTCCAAATGTATGTTATTACTTCCATCGCAAATTGGCTTTAATTTAATGCAATAATATCTTCAAACAGACATAGTTGCAATAAAAATAGGCCTAACGTTTTCTTAATTGGTTTACGTAATGTTTTTTTTTGTATGATTTATGTATGTCATTACTTACATTATACTTGTTTGTTGTTGCAAGTGTATTTCTTCATTTATATTGATTGGACTTCGCTATACGATGTTTGGTAGTTGGCAATGACTAAGCGATTCTTTCATCGTTTTGTTTTAAATAAAATAAATAATATTGCAGACGTTCATCAGGTTCTCTAGCATATTTGCCCTCCACAAACCAGGTAGTGGAGGTTAGCTAAGCAGGCGCTTTGGTACCGTATTAAGACTGGTTGTCAGACTTTCGGGCTTCTGACGACCTGTAACGACTGTCAAAGCTTCACGAATGACAACCGGAGGCACGGAGAGGTCTTGGTATGTAAATATGGTCACCTATTCAAGTGCCCACCGCTGCAAACGTAGCCTAACCTGATCGGTTGATCCCCGAAACTGTATTTATGTAGTCAGTAACCTCACCATATATGTATCTTATAATTAATTCTCTAATGACTAATAATATTTTGAATTAGGTACATAAAGGTTTCGTAGTACGCGAGGGACTTACAAAGTACGCTTTATTAACCTTCTGGTACAACGAATAATCCAATACGATACGATGAGAGCAGTGGTGGCCAAGTGGTAACGGCCGCGACTTACGTGTTGTAGGTCGTGAGTTTGAACCCAGACAGGCGCTTTACTTTGTGTAAATTATTTAATCACCACTGTTCTCAAATTTGTGAAGGAAAACATCGTGAGGAAACCGGCATGTCCCAGAACCAAAAAATTCGAAGATATGTGACATCTACCAACCCGCACTGGGCCCGCGTGGTAGATTACGGCCCAATCCCTCTCACCGAGAGGAGGCCTGTGTCCCAGTAGTGGGAACATTATAGGCTGATGATGATGATGATGAGGTAAAGGTTTCGTAGTACGCGAGGGACTTACAAAGTACGCTTTATTAACCTTCTGGTACAACGAATAATCCAATCCAACGACAAATCCAAAATAGCATAAAAATCCAATGAGATAATTCAATTTTTATCCACAAATGTAGAATATGTGTAATTGTGGAAGTGGGTGAAAATATGATTACAAAACTAATTCTCATACACATAGGTACAATGAAACATTAAAGTCGCTATCAAACCGTGTGATTGTGTGAAGATGTACTTCGTTTCGTCATAACAAAGGTTACATATCGAGTTCTATTCAATACGCCAACATCTTTCATTGATTCATCATTAATAATGTCAAAGATTATCGAAGATTCAAATGCCTTTGACGATTTGACATGGCTAAGATTAAGTTGCCAGCATTTGACTTGACTTTGACCAAATGACCTTCTATTTGAAAGAAATAATTTTATTATATTTGCAAGGACAGTGTGTTTATTTTACGAGGTCAATTTTTAATTTTATCATAAATAAGCTGCGTATGTACTTCCATACACTTGTTTTTAATGCCTTCAAAAAGGACCGTGGCATGCGTCTTGACCTCAAAGGTGGATCAATATTTCAAGCAATGGAATTTTGATTGATGAAAAATTCATATGGCCATGTACTGTGGTCATATAGGTAAGAATCCTTATTTATTCCTTGGAGTTTCTTACCCGTTCTTCTTCATAGAGCTCTACGTTTTGGAATGGACAACTAGCTTCAACTCCAACTGATCGACTTTTTGACAATTCAAAAGTGCCTGTAAATGGTTTCATTGAAATAAATGCTTTGAGTTTGAGTTATTTAAATATACTTTATTGTACACCGCAATCATACATAACAAAAAAACAATGAACACTACAAAATATGCAATGGGCGTCCTTATCGTTTTCCGCGATCTCTTCCAGGCAACCATAGAATGGACAGTGATAAGCCTGGATATAAAAATGGGGATGGTATTGGTGCAGTTGTCAAAGTCTTCCAGACCTTACACAGCAAACGCAATCAATCTACGTAAATGCAATGTAGCTAAAGATTAAGGAAACAGCATAAATGATAAGCTCCCTACCATCTAATTGATTCGTAAAACTCAAATTTAAATATAACCAAAATCTTTCATTGACGTGTAAAAAGTGTTTGTACAAAGTGTACAAACCTTGTTACAGAAATAAAAATGAATACATTTAATATTTTAAAAATAGAACTCTAGATTAATTAAAAAGCAATTACAACTCTATTGCCTCCATTTCTAATAGAATCCTCAAATTCCCGACCGCCATTCACCGACCTAACAACCAGCACACCTATCACCATAATTTCAACTCTAAACTTTAGAAATAAGTCATCATTTGCAATGACGTATCTTGCGCAAGAGTTCAATTACGTATGTCAACTGAAGATCGATGGTCCAGTTGAAGTGTAAAGACGTTATTTTCCTAATTTTGAACAAGTTGATCATAATGATATGTATTTGGTAATGGAGATTGATATGCACAAAGCAATCTTATAAATTCCTTGACAGTTTTTGGTGAAGTATTTAATGGGAAGCCGTGAATTTCGCAACATCAAAACTTGAGGTCAAATGGAAATATCGCTATTTTATTTACATTTAGAGGTTCATTTATTTAGCAGTGTCAACCAATACAATCCTGATGACCCGATAAATGAATCGTATTAAAAGGTCATTTCAATTGTAAGCTTTTTCAGGGACATTTTCAACATTCGAATCACAAGGTGGTATCCTCTCAACCATGAAAGCCTTTATACGCAATACCAGGAACCCTTTCCCTAAATCAGGAGAATATAATAAGAGAAAAGGAGGAAAAGATCCTATAAAAAAACAATGGCACTCCGGGAGTGCCGATAGAAGTGAAAACTTGCACAAATACGAGTGTATTATTTGAATCGTCAATACAGACAGGATTTCACGTTATTCATAATCATAATTTTGGTCATATCTTCTAACCGGGTTATCCGATTTTCATAATTCCAATTGGAATACCAGTTCTGGCCCTAAATCTATCTTTTGAGAATTAAATTATTGAAATACCTCTACTAAAAAACAGAGGTGTCGATAACGGTGTCGCGAGCTCAATTTTTCGAGTTGTTGTTGTCGAGTGTAATTGGTGTGTTGTTTCTCATCTCAAAAAATACCCAACGCTCCTAAAGAAGTTTTTATATCAAAAACGTACAAAAACACGTACATCATAATCAGCCTACAATGTTTCGACTTCTAGAAGACAGGCCTCAGGATTGGACTGTATTAGACCGTAATCCACCACATCATTTCAGCTGAAAGACGTCCACTATTGGACATAAGCCTCCCCCAAAAGGAGGGTTTTGCCATAATCGCCACGCTTGGCAGGCGGGTTGGCGATCGCATTATGGTGGTAAAATGCATAGAGAACGCTGCTGCCCATTCTTTAATCCACCACGCGGGCCCTACATATTGATAGGGGTTTTACCGTAGGATAGCAGTTGAAGGAATGCCAATGATTATGACTAAATTAGTCTCAAGTCTTTCAGGCTTGAGTTTTTAGGATCCAAATGATTATAGATAGTCTAATTTTGAGGTGAAATTAAGTATTTAGATTGGTTTCAGTGACTCGAGCTTACGTTTTATGTTTGTAACATGACGACAGGATATTCATGGTAGCGTACCTATACGACTAGTCAGATATTACTCTAGCTAAATTTTGAACACTTTACCTAGAAAATCGATTTGAAAAAAAAAACTAATATAGAGCACAATAATTTCAGTGACCGACCAAACTTTCGTTTTCGACTTTTTTCGGATAAAAAATCATGATCCCGTCATATTTTCGTTTTCGACCATAAAACAGCCTTTCATTTCTTTTAAAACCTATTTTGCTACCCTAGGTGTGAAATGAACAAACGAGATTTCAACGTGCTGCGAAAATATTAATACTTTAAAAAGTATTAATATTTTCTAAATATTAATACTTTAAAAAGTATTAATATTTTCTAAATATTAATACTTTAAAAAGTATTATATTTTCGCAGCAGTGGTGGCCAAGTGGTAACGGCCGCGACTTACGAGTTGTAGGTCGTGAGTTCGAACCCAGCCAGGCGCTTTACTTTGTGTACATTATTTCATCACCACTGCTCTCAAAACGGTGAAGGAAAACATCGTGAGGAAACCGGCATCGAAGACATGTGACATCTACCAACCCGCACTGGGCCCGCGTGGTAGATTACGGCCCTATCTCTCTCACCGAGAGGAGGCCTGTGTCCCAGCAGTGGGGAACATTATAGGCTGATGATTAATATTTTCGCAGCACTTTGTTAAAATGTCTAAATTATTTTCGTTTTTCTTCTTCCTTTTCGGCTGAAAATCCATTTTCGGGCAACAATAAACCGAACAAACCTCTTTTGAATGCAATCTAGGCGCCACTAGATGGTATATGTGGCCATGTGGTTCTCATGGTATAACACAAATACTATTGCAAACACAATCTGATTCCATTAATTGTTTACTGAGAATTACTGGTGAATTTGTAACGAGGTACGCAATGGAAGCGCGCTCATTCTTTTTTTTAATTTTTCGTTCTAGTGCAGTGATGTGAATGTAACGACAGAGACGGTTGACAATAATGTTGGAAGGGAAAGAAATCGTGAAGATTTTTCGGTGAGAAAATAATAATTTCAGTAAGCTTTAAAATGGTACAATAATTATGATTTGATCTTATACTTAGTAGTAATTTCAATGATCAATCAATTCTAAGTATTTTTATAAATGATTGAGAGTATTTTCTGTCTGCGGTTTCCGTTATTTAACTATAGAAGAGTATGTTTACACATATAGGCCAGTTGTACTGCCCACAGTACTTGCCCCAGGAGAGGTCTACATAATCTCCATTGGACGTGCCCGTATCAAACCGCGTGGCTATATGGGACATGCCCGTAACCCGCCTACCGCGCACTCTAACGGGAACATAGCGACTACCCACAAGTATCTACTGATTGTAGAATAGGTACACACGGCTACACATCAAGCTATGCATTGCCAGTTTACGCTGATCTCGCACTGTACGGAAATCCTATACAATGCGAGATCAGCTTATACTGGAAATGTATAGCTTGATGTGTAGCCCTGTGTACTATATAACTTTAGCACTCATCGGATCAGAATAGAGTCACCTATAAGCTAACAAGATCAGAAAGAAAAAAAACTACAAGTACCTATACAAGAAATACGCTAAGCGTATGAAAATGTGATGGACAGTCCAACACATTTTCTGTGTCAGTTATTTACACTCACACAAAAGCTTTGTTTTGCTTGCAATGCTTTCGTTTTCTACGTGTGCTGCAATAATGTGTAAACAATGTTTTATTACGCGGTAGGTAACCACGGAACAATTGAATGACTAAACTTAAAAAAATAACACCATAGATTCGTCATACGTGTGCTAAAGTTGTGATAAATCCAACAGAGTTGGATATTAGGTATGGCTTGAATAATTTTCATATAAAATATTTAAACGCACTGAAAATACAGACCTATATTTCTAGTATGGTTATTTTTGAGTTTCCATTAAACTAATTATTCGCTATAATGTTTAAAATAAACGCACCATATAAAAGTAAACTAAAATATAATAACTTACCTTTGAATTTCTTCTTCAAAAAATAAACACCGAAGGGAAAAACTATAAAAAAGTAAAACTATTAAAATCAAAATAAATCACAGCACTACAATCACTTTCCGATGTATCGGCGAAAAAAAACTCACGTTCCAAAAGGTATTTGAAAAAAACGCGCTAAAAATTCAAAAATAGAATGCGATTAGAGTCTTCCACTCATTGGAGGCAAATGCACGCGTGCGAACCATAGACCACGCTTATAACGCTCTCCCATACATAGACACCATTTTATGCCGACCCCGCCATACGAACTTTCACCCAGCGACATCAGGCCACAATAAGATGGATGCGTAAACCATTATTTTTAGACCTCTACCTTATAAACGTCACCTAAAAATACTAGGTCTACATAAAATTTGCAGTTTCTGCGTTCTGCCAACATTCTGGGGGTATTACCACGCAAATTAATGAAGATACAACAATTAGAATAAACGCATTATGTCGGCACTAGGTTCTGCTTGCGTAAAATAAGACAATAAGAACAGCCGAAGGCCATATCTATTCAAACGTCTTGAAAATTAGCGTCCAAAAGATTTCGCAGTGGTGACTGACATTTATTTAGTGAGGTCCTAAATCGTATAGACGTGTGGATCTGATACGGTTATTTATAAAGAGGGTGATACAACCTCTTTTGTATGTTGGTATAAAAACTTCTTAGATAGAAACGCGTTCTTTTTTTTAAACCACAATGTATTGGAAAAGATATTTGAAATGCGTATGTAATGAGGCCTAACGAATGTTATGTAAGATCAAATCTGCAATATAATTGGTTTCAACTATTTATCATCTTCGCGCGAATTGAGAGGTTGAATGGAGAAAGAACATTACATGTACAATATTTTTGACCTATTGTTGAGCTAGTACGACTTCTTTCCTTACTTACATAGTTTGCATTTTGCATGTCAGGCTGTATGGTGAGTAAAATATGAATTGAATTATTTTTTCATAGAATGGTCATTCAATGGGAACTGTCAAATTTTTGCAATTGAACATGAACGTTATTTAGACATTATGTTACACAATTGAAAATCTATCAAATAAATTTGACAGATTGGGGTAGCTTGATGTGCTTGCCTCTGTATAGACACCTTATGGATGAAATCCGTTCTCTGTTTTAATTTGATTTACTATCATTGGCCAGATATAGTATCAAATTATGTCCGAGCATTCCCATCTTTTCCTTTACCGTAATGGACAGTTCAGACGGAACGGAAAAATGCCCGAGCATTACCATAGGCTAAAGTATAAAACTGTCTGACTCTGTTGCTCTTTTTTTGCTTTATGATTTATGGTAATACGGTCCTATTTTCAATGGAGCCAGTAGATTGCTCAGGCATTTGTCCGTTCTGTCTGAACTGACCCTAAAACTGCTCTTTTATGCAATATAAAAGATACTATAATATATCTCTTTTAGAATGCAAAAACTGTAGATTACATAGAAAGTGTTTTGAATTTATTGTTGCTACAGGAATTTGAACCTATCTTAAGTTTCATCACGTCATAAATTACTTAAATAAATTACTTACCATTCCGCTTTAATGCTTTTCGAGGGCTATCGAACCCCGAATAGCAGTAAAATTAAGAATAAAATTATACATTTATGGAAATTAGTGAGGATATAAATTAATTATGATGCTATAACTATGCAAAATGGGGCTCATGAATTCTTAGCAGATCAATTAACCTACGAGACCCAGATTCTGAAAGCCTATTCAATTTCCGCGTCACCCTATCAAGTTGTTACGTCCCTCATTCCTCGTAACGGTTTCGGGATCCAACTCACCAACTGGAGTAGAGATGAAGGGATTGATATTTGTTGCTCTTCACTTCAAAAATTCAACGTCAAGTCCACCAAAATATCTAGTCAACTACTTAACGCAAGATTTTTATTCGTGTTAAAATTGTGTATATATTGTGCGTTATTTCTGTTCTAATACATTATTTTCTTTCTTTCTTTGGTAAACCTAATATTGTTTTTGTATGCTGTAATTTACTTCCAAATTTACATTACATCAATGACTATGCTAGAAGTTGACGTCATTCTTTTTCTGTGCGAGGCAACAACTCCTTCGGTTGTTTGTTCTGATTTTGGTTCAACTTACGTGCCGCGATCTATACTCAAGGGTAAAGTTGCTCATGGAAAGTAGCCACATTTGACGGTACTAGAATGTACTAGAAGTACACGCAAGCATTGCATTAGGCTGAGAAATGAGGTTGTCTTCATTTCGTCAGTAATGGTTAAGTCCAATGTAAAATAACCTCTCAATCAACTCAGCCTATCGCAGTCCACTGCTGGACATAGGTCTCTTCCATGTTGCGCCACAACACCCTGTCATCCGCCTTCTGCATCCAGTCTGACCCAGCCACCTTTTTGAGGTTGTCGGTCCACCTAGCTGAGCGCGTCCCACCACGCTTGCCGAAACGCGGTCTCCACTCCAGGACTCGTCTGCTCCATCGACCATCGGTCCTTCGACAAACATGGCCAGCCCACTGCCACTTCAATCTTCTTACTCTGCAAGCTGTGTCGGTAACGCCAGTGCTTTTCCGGATAACTTCGTTTCTGATTTTATCCTTCAAAGAAACCCCAAGCATAGCCCGCTCCATAGCGCGCTGAGTGACTTTAAATTTGTGGACCAGCCCAACTGTCAGTGTCCACGTTTCCACGCCGTATGTCATCACGGCCAGGCGTACGGGTTGAAGACCTTAGTCTTCAAACATTGCGGTATTGGCGACGAGAAGACTTGATGAAGTTTTCCAAACGCTGCCCAACCCAACTGGACCCTCCTGTCGGTTTCTTTCTCAAAGTGGTGTCTACTAAGCTACTTGCCCTAAGACGTGCGAATTGTACAAAAAACCTCTAAAAAGTTTTTTTTTTAAATGGCCTTTTAAATTGAAGGTAATATTTTGATCAAAGCATTGCCACGTCGGGGGACGGCTAATGAAAATTTTATCCTTTCTACAATAGCATAGTTACATCATTATTGCTGGGCATCGTCCGTTTGGCGTTTCATTGGCCGCCCCCGACGTGACAATGCTTTGATCAAAATACTACCTACAACTTAAAAGGCCAATAAATATTATATTTTTACTTTTTAAAGGTTTTTTTTGGGGTCGGGGGTTATTTAAATTTTTAATTTAACTTATATTTCCTGCTTTTTAAACTTAATATAGTAATAGTAAACGACGATGCTAAAATCGATACATGTCACGCTTAACTCTGCGCAGCTTTACGTCTGTTTCCCACAGTGAAATTTACTACTAATTTATCCTCATTCCTCGTCCTGATCACCATTTATCTATAAATACATTCAGACCTTTTCAATGAGCCCAAACACTATACTTCTGCTGTTTGTTGGTGACTAACTTGGGCATCCTGGAAATTCCAAGTAATCCAGTATCAGTTCGAGGTTACTTTGTTCGTCTAACACCATCATCAAGAATACCAAATTTCGACTCGATCAGACCCGTGGAAGATGCTCAAATCCCGTCATCAACAGAAAAGAGGTGATAATTCTCAAACGGCTGTACCGATTTTGATTAAACATATCTAAGAACCACCGCTAGTAAATCTACTTTTAAATAAAAAAAACCGCACCCAAATCGGTTCACCCGTTTAGGAGCTACGGTGCCACAGACAGACACACAGACACAGCGGCCATCTTATAAGACCCCTCTTGCGTCTGGGGTTAAAAACGGAGCGAACTTATTGCCATCAACTGGGCATTTGCTCTCCAGTACCTTCGAGGAATTCAGTGTAAACTAACCCTTGAAATATACACAAAATTTTACCTCCTTGCCATGTCATAATGTCAATGAGTGTGCGAATAATATAACTAAAGTCGTTACATAATGTGTAGAGATGAAACTGTGTAAATGAGGTTATGTTAACGAAATATTAACTTTTTGCTTGTTAACTTTTTAGTCTACTTATTAGAGTTAGATGTCGTATGTAAATTTTAAAAGAAAATGCAATTAAATTATAATAACCATTCGTTCATTGATCAGCCCGTAATTTTATTGCCTTCATGCAATGTAGGTCAGGCTTTTTGCATAGAGAGAAAGAATTCGTATTGCGCTTGCTCGCTATGTTATTTAGGATCCCTAAAAATAAGTTCATTGCCATTTGCTAGTCTACAGATACCAGAATTTGTTTTTCTGAAGTTCGAAAGAAACGTCAAAAAAAATACAGCCTGTTTTGCCCGTCTACAGGGCAATTTTTTTGCTTTATCTTTTTTTTACCTATAAATGGCTGCCGTCACCACAAGTCTGTTCAGTATCAAATTAGAAAGTAGCTACAGTGAACTTGAAGTCTTTGTAGCACTTGCAATATGTTGAACCCGTATCTTCATGCCCAAGAAGCGGGCTTCTTATCCTCTAGGCCCTAACATATACTCAACTCAAAACATTTATTCCAATTAAATCATTTACTGGCACTTTTGATTCGTCAGAGTCTGCCAGTCAGAGTTAAGTTAGTTGCCCATTTCAAAACGTAGATTTATAAGGAGAAGAACGGGCAAGAAACTCCAAGGACACGCTTTTAAGTCAAGATATTACAAAATCCTGGATACATCATTCTTGTTGCTTCAATGTGAGAACAATGTAAAATAAAAATGAAATAAAGAAACAATTCAAAATACATAAAAGAATAAAATAAGCCATGGCAGTTATGAGATGTCCTGTCTATGACGTGACGGCGCCCGTTCACGAATATGACGCGTGGATCAGAACCATCCAGCTCAACAATTTGATAGAGAACCGAAATGATCCAACACAAGCGCCACCATCAGTGACCCATTTAAGTGAGCATTTTAAGAACGTACTCAACTTAATCAATAGCACCATATCTAACATAAATCTAAATCATTGCACTTATATAACAATGTAACAGGACATATTACACAATATTCCAAGAAATGCAGATGCATAAATAACATTATGCTAAACTTAAAAAAGTATATGTTTAGCACATGCTGTGTTTTACACTTTCGTTTTTACACTAACTATGGTAATTTGGTTTATTCACATTTGTTCATTTTAAAATGCAAATGTGCCTATTATAAGTTATAAGGTCGGGCTAGTCGTCGAGAAGTCGTGAATTTGAACCCCAGCAGTTGCATTTCGAATCAGGAATGAAGAGATCCGCAGGAGAATCAAGGTAACCGACATTTCCCGAAGAATTGCCAAACTTAAGTGGCAGTGGGCAGGGCACAATGCTCGCAGAACAGATGGCCGATGTGGCCGAAAGGTTCTGGAGTAGCGACCGCGTACTGCAGGCTTAGCACGAGCACCGATTTGTCGACGGAAGAATAGACATGAATAGTAAATGATGTACAATAGGAGAAGATAGCTATGACGAAGCAGGATTTTCTAGATAATCGTATAGGTATACTTTGTGGCCGTTGAGTAGAAAATTTGTTGTCAGTGTGATTTTGACAGTTTGGGAAGAAATATTCTTCTGAAATAGTCAACATTTATAAGGACCTGGACAAAGATCGTTAGAAACGAAAGACTAAATGACAGATTATAGAAGGATAACTAAGGTGCGATGTTAAAAATGGAGAAATGAAACGTCACTTTGTATTTAAAAATCACTGTCTATTCTTCGTAGAAAAAGAAAACGTCATGCTAAACCTGCTGGAAGACGTAGAGTTGGAAGGCCTCCCAAAAGGTGGACCGATGACCTTGTGAAGGCTGAAGGTTGGATGCGGGAAGCACAGAACCGGTCAAAGTGATGGAGCTTGGGGGAGGCCTATGTCCAGCAGTGGACCTATTTTGGCTGAAATTATGATGATAAGTTGCACTTCTGACGGCGCTATAGCTACATCAAAATAATATAAAAATGCCTTTCTACTTAGTGTCAGGCTATTGTAACCGTTTTGATTGGTTTTGATGCTACAATTTCTCATTCATCTTGGATAACTAGGAACATTTGGGATACATTGAAGTTTAGTGGTATACAAGGTGAAACAGAATAGAGGAAACTCCAGAAAGATTTTTTTTAAATGGGTTTCTTTTTTTAATATTTGTATTACCATACCTACCTCCGATTGAGCTAAAGAAAATTCAGTCTTCTACCAAGGCAATAAGCCTGGATTTCCAACACCAGCGCCACCATCAGTGACCCATTTAAGAGTGGTATACAAGGTGAAACAGAATAGAGGAAAGTCCTGAAAGTAGTTTTTAGTGTAGTTTTTTTTTAAATATTTGTATTACCATACCTGCCTGCGATTGAGCTTAAGAAAATTCAGTCTTCTGTCAAGGCAATAAGACTGGATTTCCAACACCAGCGCCACCATCAGTGACCCATTTAAGTGAGTGGTATACAAGGTGAAACGGAATAGAGGAAAGTCCTGAAAGTAGTTCTTCGTTACTTCCGATTGAGCTAAAGAAAATTCAGTCTTCTTTCAAGGCAATAAGACTGGATTTTAAATGCATTAAGGAATGCTAGGGTCAACACGATTAATAAAAATAGCATAAACAATAAGTTTTTGTAATTTTTTTATGCTTTTAACTCAATACTTAGTCTAATTGCGGAGTATGAGCTCTTGCATTAAAAATGATATACTTACGTTGTATAATGGTACGAAATATTTACAAAAGATGACTGCATTCAACTGTGTATATCAAAAATGCTGTCTGTATGACTATCGAGAGTGGCATCTAGGGACATCGATGCGAAACCTGTTACTATAGATTTAGTCAATGTTTCTGAAACCTCCTGAAATGTATCGTAGGTCATCATCGTCATCTACCTAGCCTTTTCCCAACTTTATTGGTCTGCTTGGCTGCTTCCAGTCTAACCAGATTCAGCTGAATACCAGTATTTTACATGAAGCGACTGCCTATCTGACCTCCACAACCCAGTTACTGGGTAACACGATGCCCCTTGGTAAGACTGGTTGTCAGACTTTCGGGCTTCTGACGACCCGTAACGACTGTCAAAGATCGATCGTAGGTATGTTTTTTTTTAATTGCGCATTGTGATCGCGCACTGCACTGCACAGCACTACTACAATAGTATACATACATACTCAGCCCATTGCCCCGTTCCCACTGCTGGGACACAAGCCTCCTCTCCGTAAGAGAGAGTGGGCCGTAATCCACCACGCGGGCCCAGTGCGGGTTGGTAGATGTCACATGTCTTCGAATTTTTTGGTTCTAAGACACGCCGGTTTCCTCACGATATTTTCCTTTACCGTTTAAGAGTAGTGGTGATGAAATTATTTACACAAAGTAATGCGCCTGGCTGGGTTCGAACGCGAGACCGTTACCACTGGGCCACCACTGCCAACAACAGTACAATAGAATTCTACAATAGTATAGTATTGTACTTTTCTATGAAACAGCAGATGCTTTTTTAATCGATAAATAGTTACTATGCTCGGGGATCATTCTAGCATCACGTGCTGAATTCTCGATTACAGTTTGCGCGTCGAAGTCCCTACCACCATGTATATCACCTTGCCATCCTCAAGAGTAAATTAAACATTAATAAATATTCTTTTATTTAACGGGCCGTAAAGGATAATAAAAAAGTAATAAAAGTGAAAGTACTATTAAATTCTTTCAGTTATTATAATTTAAATAATATACGCAACGCATTTTAAAATGAGGTATTTTAATTAATAATAAATTATTATCAGTGTCCTGTTAGGTTGTTGACCCTTCCTATTAATTTAGTTACATCTTAGTTGTAAAGTGTACATCATTTTAATATTAACGTACATTTAGAATTTTATTTAAAAATCGATCGATCAGGCTATGCTACGCTGGCCACCTTTTTTTTTTTTGGTTGGCAAATCAAATTACTTCTCTCGCTTTGGGTGGAGCAGGAGGGCGTGTCAGACTTTTACTGAATAAAACCCACCCGTGTCCCTTCAGTTGCCTGTGTGCCAGGGGCCACGGTTGGTCCGTGGATGGGTGACCGTCTTTACATACCAAGACCCCTCCGTGCCCCGGAAAGCACGTTAAACCGTTGGTCCCGGCTGTCATTTGTGAATCTTTGACAGTCGTTACGGGGTCGTCAGAAGCCCGAAAGTATGACAACCAGTCTTAACAAGGGGTAACGTGTTGCCCAGTTACTGTGTTGTGGAGGTCAGATAGGCAGTCGCTCCATGTAAAATACTAGTATTCAGCAGCATCTGGTTAGACTGGAAGCTGACCCCAACATAGTAGCAAAAAGGCTTGGCATATGATGAGTTGATGAATAAAGTTTTTAAACAGAAGTAATTTCTACTCACACAATTATGCATACTTAATTTTAATTATATATTTATATTATTGTCAGTTTATATTATGAAAATTAATTATGCATGTTAATTCGTCTAATTTATTTTCTCTAGTTTGTGTTTTTTTTTAGTTTTTAACTTTGTTCGTAATGGTTCAACGTGCAGTTTAGTAGTACCTACCGTATGGGTTCCCTCTTGCCCACATTTTCATTTGAGACTAGCTTTTGCCAGCGACTTCGCCCGCGCGGGCGAAGTCGCTGGCAACTTTCATCTCCTATTTAACTCCCTTAAGAATCCTTATTTATTCCTTGTCTACATTATAAAGGGAACCTCTGTGCAAAATTTCAGCTTTCTAGGTCCAAGGGTTTGGGCTGGGCGTTGATGAGTCAGTCAGTCAGTCAGGACTTCTCTTTTTATTTAAATAGAAGATGATATCTATCTATATTATTCTGTATGTATATTAATACGTGAAGCAAAAACTTTTTACGAAAATGACGCGGATGGAGAAGTATAATAGGTATTTGGCACAGATATCTACTCGTATCTATATAAATAAAAAGAAAAGTCCTGACTGACTGACTGACTCATCAACGCCCAGCCCAAACCCTTTTTTTTTTTTTTTTTTTTGGGTGGGAAATCATCAAATAACTTCTCCCGCTCTGGGTGGAGCAGGAGGGCGTGTCAGACTTTTACTGACTAAAACCCACCCGTGTTCCTTCAGCAGCCCTTAAGCCAGGGGCTGTGGTGTCTCTTTCGAACAAACCCGCACCCCTGGCAGGCATCGGCCCTTGCGGGCCCCATCATTTTTTGTGCTGACATCTCTTTGAGGCGCGCGTGGAACACAACGCGCCGTCGACTTGGGCTTGGTCCTTACCGGACAGCGAGCTACCCATTACTCGCCGTCCGCAAGCCCATGCCTACGGTGGCCGGAAATCGGCCTGGGATTCCCGACGCCCAGGGCGTCTCCGTATCCTGCGGCGGCTGGGGTCGCGAGGGCGCATATGCTGCCTCTCCCTCATGTGCGCCGCCTCCCTCTTCGCGAGCATCACTGCTTCGCTGAAGGAGGTGACGGCTCCCCATGCCCTCTCGCTCCGTACCATGGCCTGGACCAGGGCCGGATGCGAGAGATCGCCGCCGCCGATCGCCTCCACGAGGACACGGCGGTGCTCCGCCCAAGCAGGGCAGACCGCCACCGTGTGCTCCACCGTGTCCTCAGGGCGATCTTCGCAGTGGAAACACCCGGGCGTTTCCTCCCGCCCTATCCGAAACAGGAACCTCCCGAAACAACCGTGTCCGGTGAGGACCTGCGTCAGGCGGAAGGTGAGGACGCCATGCCGCCTCTCAAACCACTCCTCAAAGAGGGGACTTACCGCCGCAATCGTGGCGTGCCCAAGCCCAAACCCTTGGACCTAGAACGCTGAAATTTTGCACAGAAGTTCTCTTTATAATGTAGACAAGGAATAAGGAAGGGTTTTTCGAAATTCAACCCCTAAGGGAGTTAAATAGGGAATGAAAGTTCCGCGCGGGCGAAGTCGCTGGCAAAAGCTATGCAGAAAGCTAATATTTATGATTAAAATATTAGCTCGCACAGCCAAAGTTTTGAACTCTCTGCCGGCGTCTGTTTTACCATCCACATTTAACACGACCACAAAACAAGTGAACAGGCATCTTCTGGCACGCTCCATTCATCAATCGCTTCCCAGGCGTAATCAAGGTCACGAGCAGGCGCATTTAATAAAAAAACTTTTTAATAAAAAAATTAAACCGCCGAAAAACCGAAAAATAAAAAATAATAAACTAGCTTTGTCCAACCCCAATAACTAAGTTCGGAAGGCGGTGACATATAATCAAATACATATCCAAAGTCACCGACTTCCGAACTTATTTATTGGGGTTGGACAAAGCTAGTTTATTATTTTTTATTTTTCGGTTTTTCGGCGGTTTAATTTTTTTATTAAAAAGTTTTTTTAATATACACGACTCAGTATTCAAATCTGTGAGTAAACAATCAATCATCCCCTGTTTTCTTACCCTTAGGGTTGGAAGTTTTCTTCGAAATTTATATGGGACCAACTTCGAGGTATACCCTTTCCAATAAAAAAAGAATTATCAAAATCGGACTACTCTGGAAAAAGTTATGCGTGGTCATACATAAAAAAAAAAAAAAAAAATACGCGTCGAATTGAGTAACCTCCTCCGTTTTTTCGTCGGTTCGAAAATAAAAAGAAGTTCTTTTTTTAAATCTGACTGTTAGTATGTACCTACCAGAGATTAGCGTTATCAAATAATCAAACCTACTCTTCAACTTTTTTATTAGTATAGATACTGATGAGAGAAGCATATTGTTATGTCAGAGATCATTGGCCTTAAAATAAAGTGCATTGCATAAATTACGTATGCATCAAAGCAAACTCTATTGTACCATTTTATTCGTACACCAAATTGACTTCGATTAAACCATTTGATTTTGAATCAATCTTGTCTTATAGGCACTTAGCTTAGGTACAAAAGAATAGCACGTTATGTATCTACCACACGTAGAAAAGTTTTTGGCATTTGGTTTAAGCTAAGTATGCACTTACGAAATATAGGTAAGCGTTGTGGTTATACAAGTGAGTGTGAAGTGTTAAAGTAACATTGTTTATAAAGTAAATACTTATACCGTAGGTATTTGCAGTTCATTATGTAGTTTTTGCCTTCTGTTCTTGGTTCTAGGTGTGGCCTAGCCTCTTCCCAAATATGTTGGGGTCAGCTTCCAGTCTAACCGGATGCAGTTGAATACCAATATTTTACGTGAAGCAACTGTCTTTCTGACCTCCACAACCCAGTTACTGGATAACACGATACCCCTTAGTAAGACTGGTTGTCAGACTTTCGAGCTGGAGAAGTCGTATTGTATATGTTACAGTAAGAGCCCGTTTTTCATTAGAACTCATTTTCCCTAGTTATAACTAGTTTTTACTAAATGGCTTTGTTAAAACTAGAAATACCTAGTCAAATCTAGAATTTAACTAAACTAGAGTTACCAATAACTTGGAAGTAGCGCTCGCTAGGCTTTTGCGCGTTTGGCACAATTCTAACCTAACCTAACCTATTACATACCTAAGTCCTGTCGGCGAAGAATCCTGTCGGCGAAGTGTCCTGTCGGCGAAGAGTCCTGTCGAACTCGTTTTAACAAAACCATTTAGTAAAACCTGTTTAACAAAAAAAAAATTAACCTGCTTTGTTTAACCTTAATAACGAAGTTCGGAAGGCGGTGACATAAAATTAAAATACATATCTAAAGTCACCGGCGAAAGATTTTGCGTCAAGAATCAATGATAAAATGGTTTAATTTAGTTATACAACATAAAAAAAATCAAATTAGTATTCAAAATTATCGAATGGGCCATGTTATTGATAACATCACGGATTCCTTTATAATACAAGAAGCGACAGTGTTTCTGATTCAGATGATTTAAAAATACATTTCTAACTAGTTGTTTTATTTTAAATTACTGAGAAACAAAATAAATAACAAATTCTACTATTTTTAATCGTGCATGTCATGTTTTTAAGATAAGTTATTGAATTGAATTTTTTTTTTTTTTTGCACATTATTTCAAGTTCATTTAATTTCATTCATTCTTACACCACCTCTCTATCTCTTTTTTTGTCATAATACCCCTTCAACTGTCAAGTTATTGAATACTTACAATTAAAGGTCCAAATCTGGTTATTATAATTTGTTATACTGTGCCAAATTCGGCTTGAAGAACTAAATAAAGTTTGTAATAGTGCTAATTCCATAAGAATATCCTTCCATTGTATTGATTTACCGTTATACTGCGCCAAATAATTCAAGCTCTGATGAAAAAAAGCATTATATTCCACCACATCACGTTTTATAAATCTTTCAAAAAAGGATTCAGTCACTAAAATAAATGCAAGTGTTATGGGGATATGGGTAAGATACTGTATTAGGAACTGGCAGGGTAACTGCTTAAAAAGTCCCTTCAGGGATCACAAAAAATAGGTATTACATTTGACACATTTGAATTCCGGTGTATAGATACCAATCCTTACTGTATTTCAGCGTTACATAATAAGTTAATGACGCACACATTAACTGCACTCTCGTGTTTGTGACGAATCCATTCATTGTTGACAACTTAACAAAGTGACGTTTTGAATAGCCTTTGAAAGAAGGAGATTAGTTGCTATTATGTCATGTTATGTAATTGAGATGCAGCTTTTTGTAACCGTTATGTATGCACTTTGTATATTTTATCTTTGAACTTGCTTTCTTTTGTTTTTCTAATATGTATACTAATCTTGTTAATGCAATGAAGAATGATAAATGTGTCTGCTTTTAAAGTAACTGTATTTAAAATTCTGTTTTAATATACGACTTTGAAAAGTTTTAACTGTGAATGAACTCTTTAATATCCATTTCATTGAGTACCTCATTATTGCTTCCTCCAACTCGCAATATCATATTCCTCAATTACTCTCAGGCGTGCTCCCCGATGTAAAGTCAAGTGACACGTTGACAGTTCAACAAAATTCATTGCGTGTTGACAATCCGTGAACCAATGGATTGGTTTCAAAATGATTCAGTTTCTGATTGATCGTGTGTTACGTAATTAGGGTGCAGATGAATGAACGTAAACGAAGCAATAGGAATCTATAAGGATTGTAGCGTGGTCTTTATTTTCTGCCTTCCCTGCATTACCTGCGTAAAGGATACGTCATGTTCTTTCCGCAGGTAATGTCATTCCCATACATTTTGGCATAGCGTTTGGCGTGAACGCTAACAGAAATGTGTTTTGTCTCTAGGCCCACATCTGTTAGCAAGCGTTACTACAGCGGCTGAGCGCTGAAAGCAATAATAGTCCTTACGGTGTATAGAGGTTAGTTTCCTCGATCATAAAAAATAGAGTAGATAGGTAACATTCAAATATGAATTAGTTACAGAAGAGCCTTTTAAATAGCTGCGCAAGTTAATTCCCAGATTGTATATGGCTCATTCTTAGACCTGTGTATGATAGGAAGCTTTTTTATTAAAAACAATACAGAGGATGTCCCTTAATTATTAATTAAATGGTGTGACGAAGATATTGATAGTGAAAAAGGTTGACCAAGGTCGAAGGCATAGCAATCTACGTATCCTAATTTATAAAAAAAAATCGTAATTAAAATTAACAGCTTTTTACCAAATTACATAAGAAATTATAAACGGTATTTATGGTAAAAAAACAATTTTTAACAAAAATTCGAAAACGTGTGACACCAAACCGCACTGCGCCCGCGAAGTGGATTGCGGACCATTCCACCAAATTCCCTCTCGATGAGAGGAGGTCTGTGTCCCAAAAGTGGGAATATTATACGCAGTATGCTGCTAAAGTATGTCGTGTTTATGTGGAGATATCCACATAAACACGACATACTCTTATACAAGGAGACCTACGATAGCAGCAACCTTTTTATACGAACAAAAATTTCTCCAATACTCCAAAAATTTCTAACTCCACGTAACTTATAATTGCGCACTGTTAAAAACAAGTTCGTATTTCGAACGCCCAGTTCTTGTAAGCAAACATACGAAGATGCACGACGATTTCCGATCAATTATCGATTACTACACGTTATTTGAATCATACTGTTTTTTACTTTCACCCTCGTTGTTGTTTGGGAAGACGGTTGGGTTGATAACCTAGGTATGAATGCTTTTTTAATGATTGGTTCATTAAATATTTTAGAGGGAAAACCATGCGGCTATTATTTAACCACGAGCGGGTTGATTGATCAGGTTAAGCTACGCTTACCGAGGTCAGTTCATGGATGGGTGAGCTTCTTCACATACTGAAACCTCTCCGTGCCTCGGAAAGCACGTTAAGTCGTTGGTCCCCGCTGTCATACGTGTATTTTCGACAGCCGTTACGGGTCATCAGAAGCCCGAAAGTTTGACAAACAGCCTTCCCAAGGGGTATCATATTACCCAGTAACTGGGTTCTGGAGGTCAGATAGGCTGCCGCTCTATGTAAAATACTGGTAATCAGCTGCATCTGGTTAGACTGGAAGCTGATCCCAACATTTTTGGCAAAACGCTAAGCAGATTTTGTTCTCTGAAACCAAAAACTTTCAATTCGCTACCGTCCTGAAAACTTTGATATTATCACTTATTCCACTTTAATAATTTATATATAACACAAAATCAGCCTATAATTTACCCACTGCTGGGACAGGCCTCCTCTCGGTGAGAGGGAGAGGGCCGTAATCCACCACGCGGGCCCAGTGCGGGTTGGTAGATGTCGCATATCTTCGAAGTTTTGTTTCTCGGACATGCCGGTTTCCTCACAGTGTTTTCTTTTACCGTTTTGAGAGCAGTGGTGATGAAATAATTAATGCAAATAAAAGTTCCTGTCTGGGTTCGAACCTACGGCCCTAACCTCTGAGCCACAACTGCTCTCAAAATATATAATTTTCAATATATTTCCCACCAATTTACCTACCTTTTCGGCAGCAATACAAAAAGACAGGTGGAACGTATCATCTGTGAAATGATAATATTGTACACATTACAATGTGAAATTTTGATTTTCATTCATACAATACATTGCGAATGTATCGAAAGCAGACCTTTCGATACATTCGCAATACTCGACTACTATAGCTAAAGAACTGAGTTTCTTTGTGTGAGTTTGAATGTGTTTACGGAACGGTGAGGGAAGTCTTTAAAATATAATGTAAATACGGTATTTCTTTTATATAAAAATGAATCCATATTTCCCTTGGTCACGGGCTCACGGCATCACACGTGAACGGCTGCACCAAACTTGCTAATTCTTTTTTTTTTATGTTCCATAAAGTCAGGAGAAGATTCTTAAGCAATAAAATGCGAATTCAATAGTCATAGTTAACACAGAACAACGTCTGTCGGGTCAGCTAGTCATACAATAGATGTAAATCAAACTGAAATTTGTTGATTCTGAAATTGAAGAAATTTATTTACATTTAATTTTGACTAAATAAACTAATATCAAATATTAGTATTTACATTTTACATACCCCCAAATTGAGGTAGGCCTATGTCCAGCAGTGGACGTCTTTCGGCTGAAATGATGATGATGACGATGATACCTGAGATTGGAGAAACGACATTTAAAGTTTTTTTATACATCTATGTCGATTCTTCTAATAAAAATTGTGAACAAAATAATTATTAATAGCTAAAATCAAATATTCAGTTTGACGATGTCGTCTTGACATCCTTTCATCCACCTTTTAGGTAGCATCCGTACTCTTTATAGTTTTTACCAAAAGGTATTTTACAAGTACGCGTAACGCGAATTAAGAAAATATATTTTCTTCATCTATACTCATATTATAAAGAGGAAAGATTCGATTGATGGTTTGTTTCCACTGAATAGGCTCCGAAACTACTGAACCGATTTGAAAAATTCTTTCATTTTTGGGAAGCTACACTATCCCCGGGTGACATAGGCTATATTATATCCCCGTATTCCCACGGGAACGGGAACTAAGCGGGTGAAATCGCGGAGTGCTGCTAGTACTTGTATATACATATACTAGCTTCCGCTCGCAGCTTCACCCGCGTGGAACTCGAAAATTGTCCCGCAGGAACGTACTACCGGGATAAAATGTATTCTATTTATTAATCTAGGTTATAATCTGTCTGTGTGTCAAATTTCATCCAAATCCGTTTAGCCGTTTTTGCGTGATTGAGTAACAAACATCCAATCATCTTCACAAACTTTCACATTTCTAATATCACGGACTACCCTTTTTTGCTTTTAGGGGTAGATTTTCGAGAAACCCTGATACACGTTATTCTTTATTTTTGGTTTAAGTTATAAATACTGAGTTTGGAGTTAATCAGACCGCGCGTTAAAATTCTTCGATACAAACTTTGACTTTGAAAGATTTTTCACCCCTTTTCACCCCCTTAAAGGTCGAATTTCCAAAAACCCCTTCTTAGTGCTCCCCTACATTATAAAAGGAAGCCGTGTGTAAAATTTCACGTTCCTAGTCCTAGTAGTTTCGGCTTTGATCAGTCAGTCAGTTTCTCCTTTTATTTATATAGATAGATATAAATAAACAAGCCCAGTTGGTAGTGGGACAAAACACGTTAGAAATACATCGACGTGCAAACTATTATTACGATGAATTTAGCACAGATTCTAGCCCCCTGCAGGCTTCGCATGACGCTTTCTATGTCTACTCTACTATAGAATAGAAATCGCGTGTCTACATTTCACGGTGAAAAACTGTCAACAATCTATACGGAAACGTCATTTTTGTCTACTCTTCCGACGACAAAACGCTTGTTTACGATTCTCGTGCTAAGCTTGCTGGCGTAGAATTTTTTTGTCGGTAATCAAAAACAAATCTGCTGTTTCATCAGATAAGTGCGTGAAAAGTGTGATTCATAGGTTTTTTTTTTTTTTGCGTGGGAAGTCATCAAATGACTTCTCCCGCTCTGGGTGGAGCAGGAGGGCGTGTCAGACTTTTACTGACTAAAACCCACCCGAGTTCCTTCAGTAGCCCGTATGCCAGGTGGTGTCTCTTTCGAATAAACCCGCACCCCTGGCAGGCATCGACCCTTGCGGGTCCCATCACTTTTTGTGCTGACATCTCTTTGAGGCGCACGTGGAACACAACGCGCCGTCGACTTGGGCTTGGTCCTTACCGAACAGCGAGCTACCCATTACTCGCCGTCCGCAAGCCGTGATTCATAGGTTTTTTTTTTTTTTTTTTTTTGGGTGGGAAATCATCAAATAACTTCTCCCGCTCTGGGTGGAGCAGGAGGGCGTGTCAGACTTTTACTGACTAAAACCCACCCGTGTTCCTTCATTAGCCCGTATGCCAGGGGCTGTGGTATCTCTCTCAAACGAACCCACACCCCTGACAGGCATCGGCCCTTGCGGGCCCCATCATTTTTTTTTTTGTGCTGACATCTCTTTGAGGCGCGCGTGGAACACAACGCGCCGTCGACTTGGGCTTGGTCCTTACCGGACAGCGAGCTACCCATTACTCGCCGTCCGCAAGCCCATGCCTACGGTGGCCGGAAATCGGCCTGGGATTCCCGACGCCCAGGGCGTCTCCGTATCCTGCGGCGGCTGGGGTCGCGAGGGCGCATATGCTGCCTCTCCCTCACGTGCGCCGCCTCCCTCTTCGCGAGCATCACTGCTTCGCTGAAGGAGGTGACGGCTCCCCATGCCCTCTCGCTCCGTACCATGGCCTGGACCAGGGCCGGACGCGAGAGATCGCCGCCGCCGATCGCCTCCACGAGGACACGGCGGTGCTCCGCCCAAGCCGGGCAGACCGCCACCGTGTGCTCCACCGTGTCCTCAGGGCGATCTTCGCAATGGAAACACCCGGGCCGCAATGGAAACACCCGGGCGTGATTCATAGGTTAGGTCATAATAGGTTTTTTTTGAGGGTGGGAAATCATCAAATAACTTCTCCCGCTCTGGGTGGAGCAGGAGGGCGTGTCAGACTTTTACTGACTAAAACCCACCCGAGTTCCTTCAGTTGCCTGTGTGCCGAGGACAGCAAGTTTTCATTTGAATAACCAAAGAAAATTCATCCTGAAATTTTTCATGGGTTCAGAATCATGTAAGTGAATCTATGGTTAGTAGGTAACTTAGGTTTGGCAGACCAATCTCTTCCAGATTTTTACTAGTAGCTCGGAAGTCTGACAACTGGTCTATCCTCAGAATACAGGATTCACTGAGTTATACCTCGTTCCGAATAAAAAGCCTTAGACCAAATGCAGTACTTTCATTCTGCCTGATTCGATGAAACTGGAAGTCATAGTCAAATGATCGACTTACACAAAGCTCTGATTGTTTCCACTGATTGTTCTCTCGCACTGATTGTTTCCACGCTGTTATGCGCAAGCGGTGTGCGTCCCTGGTGCGCCGGGTGCGGGCCAGCCCCAATGCCATCTTGGCAATGATTGCTGAAAGATTGGACTGCCCTTATATCCGGCATGGATGTGGCAGGCATGTTGCTGTACCAATACCGGTTAGAAAATTATAATTATTGCGACCGAAAAAGTTTTTATTTTATTTTATTTTTATCTGTTTTATTTTATTTTATTATTATCTGTTTTATTTTATTTTATTTTTTGTTGACCAGTAATGTGTTTTAATTTAATTTAAATTTAACAATAATTGTAATTTATTTAGTTAATGGTTTTTATGTTAATATATTTGTGTTGTAATTATTTGCCTGATAATGAGTCTATTGTTACTTGACTAGGAATAAATAATAATAATAAAAAAGCTTTTGTACAAGTGATTGCCTCGATTCTCACGGAAACAGGCATGTCCTAGAACCAAAAATTCGAAGACATGTGGGTAGGATGGTGTAAGACGCCGCGGGCGATAAGAGTACGCAAAGATGACTACTACGAAGTTGTTTATGATTTAGAGCTAACTTCAGTGTTATTTTGAAGTATTCAATGGCTGCATACGCTGTGCAAAAAATAAATGCAAAGTGTGTTAAAACGGAGAGTACACGTAAGTTTGAATATTAGGTACCACTTGTTTTCTTAATTATATTACAGGTTTTTAAAGTGATGTCCTGTCAAAAATATACGTACTTTGAGTGAAAAAAGTTTCCATTCAATTGCCGGCAAACCAGTTGTAACTAGAATATCCACGCAGTACCTTAAAATTTCAACAGATGGCACTACTTGAGGTTTGTCGATAAAGTAGGCTTAATGTGTAAGAGTACGCAAGTCCATATTGTCTAAGAGTACGCGTGCGTACTCTTATAGGACATTTTTTCTACTAAACTTTAATATACATAATTTGAAATATTTTCTTTTATTTTTTTGTCAGTAGGATGTCACGAAGGAAAAGGACGAGTGACCGAAGTTTGTGTCCGCCAGAAGTGTTGCAGCAAGCCAGAAACCGAGTCACAGAAGGTGAAAGCATTACATCAGTTGCGCGATCCTTGGAGATGCATGAGGCTACCCTGCGAAAACGGTTGAAAAAACCCTCACCTGCCACGAGCTTAGGTAGATATACCACTACCTTTACTGCTGAAATGGAAGCAGAACTAAGCAACTATATAATAAAGGTTGATAATATGTTTTATGGGTTAACTACGAAGAGGCTTCGTGAAATTGCTTATGATTTTGCGGAGAAAAATAATCTCCCAAATCGTTTTAACAAGGAAGAGAAACTTGCAGGTAAAGAGTGGTTACGAGGTTTTTTAAAAAGGCACCCTGAGTTGTCTTTGAGAAGGCCAACATCGACGAGTATTGCTAGAGCTATTGGTTTCAATAAGCCTCAATGTGAGCGATATTTTAATAACTTATCGCAATTATTGTTATCTCATCATTTTCCTCCCCAATCAATTTACAATATGGATGAAACTGGGATTTCCACCGTTCCAAACAAACCACCAAAAGTGTTTTCTCAGAAAGGAAAAAAATGCGTTAGCAAAATTTCTAGCGCCGAACGTGGAACGAATGTGACATTAGTAAATGCTGTCAATGCTATTGGTAACTTTATTCCACCAACATTCATATTTGCAAGGAAACGGATGAAAGCAGAGTTGTTAGACGGAGCACCACCTTCATCAATAGGCATGGTATCGGATACGAGTTACATCAATGGAGATCTGTTTCTAGACTGGTTATCTCATTTCAAAGATAACGCTAAGCCCTCAAAGGAAAATCCAATCCTATTAATACTAGACAATCATACATCACATTGTACCATAAAAGCTGTTGATTTTTTCCGCAAAAATTACATCTATGCTCTCACAATACCGCCACATAGTAGCCACAAGACACAACCCCTTGATCGTTGCATTCACAACAGTCTCAAAGTATTTTATGCAGCTGAATGTGAAAAGTGGATGCGTAATCATCCTGGTCGTGCTATTACAACGTATCAGATAGCCTCTATTCTGACTCCAGCCTATTTGAAAGCGGCAACTCCGGATAATGCAATTGAGAGTTTTAAAACTACGGGTATAGTTCCGTTCAATCCTGAAATATTTTCAGAAGAAGATTTCTTGGCCAGTGTTGTGACAGAAAGACTTATGCCTGAAACCATTGAACACGATACTACGCCTTCTACATCAAGTCCAATGAACGCACACAATAGTGCATCTTACATTGAAGTCCCTCAGTCATCAGAAATCTTAAATCCTATCTCTGCAGTGCTTACCCCAGAACGTAATCATCCTTTAGTTCAGAGAGGAACAGTATCTACCATTTTTATTTACAGAAATAAATGTATGACTCAGACAAATGAAAATTCAGCATTCACTTTGGAACCTAATAAATCAACTTCAACATCAGAAGTCATTGGATCATCAATAACACTGGCCAGTGAAGAGGGCGCTTCTTCTTTTGTTGAAAAAAACCAACCTGATACCGCAGAAGAAGTAACTTTGAAAATCTTGGAGACAGTCCCAAGTACAAGCTCATCAAAACCTTTTGTGTCGGTGTTGGATGTCGCTCCTTTACCAAGAGCAGAAAATCTAACACGGTCTACCAGAAAGAAAGGGAAGACAGATATTTTAAGCAGTTCACCATTTAAAAGACAACTTGAAGAAGAAAGCGCACTAAAGAACAAGAAAACTCCACAGAAACACAAAATACAATTCAAAACACCGAAAAAGAAAATATGGAAGTGTCCAGGATGCCAAGAAGTTTATAAGGAACCAATTAATGAAGATTGGATACAATGTTCGAGGTGTCAAGCATGGTGGCATGAAGAATGTACCGATTACAAAAGTATTGGGGAATATATATGCGACTTGTGTGGCGAATAAGCTTTGCGTACGCGTGTCGACGAATCGGCGTACTCTTGTCGACCTATTCGCGTACTCTTATACATAGTATTGTACAAGAGTACGCAAATGCCTTTCTATTGTTTTTTTTTAATTACCAAAGACTGAATTAAGTTTGAGCTTTATTATGATTATATGTTGTTCCTAACTAGGCTTGTAATTAAAGTTAACCATTTTTGATTATTAGAAATTATTACTTTTATTTCTACACTGTCTCAAACCTTAGGTGCGTACTCCTATACCAGCCTACCCAACCCGCACTGAGCCCTCTCACGGAGAGGAGGCCTGTGTCCCAGCAGTGGGAACGTTGAACAGGCTGAGTATGTAAAGCCAAGGTAAGTATTGTCGATGCATACCAACCTTCAAGAATTGAAGATTCTTGTGGAAAATGCCATAACAGCGATGGACAAATATGTGTCTTCGGCTGTCAAACATTCCGACTCGGACGAAAACCTCAGATTAACGGCTATTATCAGTGTCGTAAAACAAGTTAAGGACATTCAACCACAGGGTTGACAAA
This sequence comes from Polymixis flavicincta, assembly GCA_949987655.1. Taxonomy (NCBI): domain Eukaryota; kingdom Metazoa; phylum Arthropoda; class Insecta; order Lepidoptera; family Noctuidae; genus Polymixis; species Polymixis flavicincta. The sequence continues at coordinate 20,247,147 of OX465188.1, read as the reverse complement.
TAGTTGGTCGGCCGTATTCTCTTATAGTTATCAATTGTGCGCGCTGTGACAAAACTGTCTAATGGTTCGCCAACCGCATGACTGATGCGTTTGTACTGGCTCGTACAGAAGTGATTTTTAAACTTTTTTTGAGTTAGTAGATATAATTTTCTGTATGTAGAATGTGTTCTTGTGTGAAGCCCGCGAATCGGCAGACGTAAGGTAGGACGCCCTCAAGCAAGGCGGAGCGACGATCTTCGCCGGGTGGCTGGTTGCAGCTGGATGATTGCCGAAAATCGAGCTGAATGGACTGCTTTAGGCTGATGATGATGTAGATTGTAATCTGGAATAAAATCATGTGGGCAATTATTGTATATGTAATATATAAAAGTAGATACTCTAATTACTAATGATATAAAAAAAACCTTAAAAATAATAATTGATCATTTGTTAGGTAATAAACGCATTGATTTTCGTCTTTACTAATTTGAGTCCTACTTTCATTTAACTTTGAGCTAAAAGTTACGAGAAATAACCTAAATTTTTGTTTTGCCTAATGGACAAAGTCTTTGTCAATTAGTGAAATTATGTCTCTTTGCCGCTGCCCACATTCTCGCTAATGGCAAGTCTTTAAGCATAGACAATACTTATCCTAGTCACCTGGCAGGCATTTAGAATAAGAAGTAGGCATAGCTTGTGAAATACCCTAGTATCTTGCGTAACTACCATAGATTTCTCATCTCAAAAAAAAGTAAATTGGCATTTACAATCATTGTTACCGAACAATGATAGTAATGATTTTGGAAAATGTTTTATTTAAAAAAAAAGTGTTTTGAAATGAGGATGTTTTTTATGGAAAAACAAAATATTGCAAAATATAATAGGTATGTACTTAATTGTTTTTATCAATTTTTTACGTAAAAATAATGGTTTAATATTAGTAAAAAAAAAAACAATGAACAATTTTTTTTGCCAAGCCCTTAATTTATGTATACCACAACCCAATAAAATTCATAGTGTATTACATATTTTTTTGTATCAGAAACCAATATTTAGTTACTATTAGATAACAATAATAAAATTGCGATTTTAAATACACTGTTGGAAATTAGTGAATTCGTATGTCACGAGCATGTCACAATATTAGGCTTTAATTGCATGTCCCACTTTCAATTTACTTAAACCTTTTATGGGGTTTCAAATCAAAGTATAACGATCATAATTGAATTTAATTCTTAGATAAAATTCTGAATCTCTAATTGATTTCGTAACTGAATTTTATCATTCATTTGCATGTTATAATAAACAGCTGAGTTGTGAGCAGTGGTGGCCCAGTGGAGGTATTCCGTGAAGCACACCCAAACGAAGCACACCTAGACGAAACACACCCAAAGTATTCCATTTAGCACACCCGTAGGTGGGCTTCAAATAAAAATTTAAAATAATTAATTTCCTATTCCACGAAGCACACCTATGAATATCACTCGCATAGTGCGGGACTAAGAAATAAAAATGTCCATAGAAGAAAATATTTATTATTTAAAAGACTAACTTAAATATCTAACATCTTTCAGTTTATCATATCTGAGTGATATTCGTAGGTGTGCTTCGTCGAATAGGAAATTAATTATTTAAAATTTTTATTTGAAGCCCACCTACGGGTGTGCTAAGTGGAATACTTTAGGTGTGCTTCGTCTGGGTGTGCTTCACGGAATACCTCGCTCAGTGGTAACGGCCGCGATTTACGAGTTGTAGTTCGTGGGTTCGAACCCAAGCAGGCATGTTGTGTAAATAATTTCATCACCACTGCTCTCAAAACGGTGAACGAAACATCGTGAGGAAACCGGCATGTCCTAGAACCGAATATTCGAAGACATGTGACATCAGCGAACCCACACTGGGTGAACAACCCACGTGGTGGATTACTGCCCACTCCCTTTCACAGAGAGGAGGTTTGTGTCCCAGCAGTGCGAACATTATAAGCTAATAATGCTTATGCTAATAAACATCTAGACTTGGTAATTGCAGGTGGAACAGAGCCCTAAGTCGATTTTCACATGGGACATCATGAAATCGACTGTCGCTGTGAGGTTCTGTCTCATATAAGGCCGTAGCATTATGCTGATGACATGCGACGCATATTTAAAAAAAAAATATTTTTAAGCTATTGCATAGAGAGCAGTGATGACCCAGTGGTAACGGCCGCGACTTACGAGTTGTACGTCGTGCGTTCGAACCCAGCGAGGCGCATTACTTTGTGTAAATAATTTTATCGCCACTGCTCTCAAACGGTAAAGGAAAACATCGTGAGGAAACCGGCATGTCCTAGAACCAAAAATTCGAAGACATGTGACATCTACCAACCCGCACTGGGCCCGCGTGGTAGATTACGGCCCACTCCCTCTCATGGAGAGGAGGCCTGTGTCCCAGCAGTGGGAACGTTTATAGGCTGAGTATGTATGTATGTATGTATTGCATAGCTTTTATCGCGAGCTTTGAGCGCGGCGACCGGATCAAGAAATTCCGTAACGAAAATAAAACCTAAAAAAAAAAAAAAAAAAAAAAAAAAAACACCCCCCACTCCACCTACCATGTAGCTCGGCCGAGCGTTCGCTATATGGTACGACTGTACGATATAATAAAATTTGTTTTCTTATCGGTCACCACGCTCAAAAAGTGTAACTTGAATTAATATCAGAGAAAAAACTTGAATTAATAACAAAGAAAAAAAAAGCTGCATAAATAAAAATTAATAAATTATTATAATTGCATATGTTGTTAAAAATGCTATGCAATAGCTTTACCGCGGCAGTCCCCGAGTGCTACACGTATTTTTTTAGGATTACGAACCCGAACGGTAACCAACGAGACCCTATTACTAAGCCACCACTGTTCGTCCGTCCATCTATCTGACAGCAGGCTGTAGAATGAGTATTTTTCTTGCCGCTATAACAACAAAAAAAAAATTAAACATTAAAGAGGTCTCCATACAAGAAACGTGTTATTTTTTCGGCATTTTTGCCTTGTGATACGGAACGCTTCGTTTGTTTGACTTACACATAGCCGGTTTTTTGCGTTTGTGTTTTTTATATGTGTGCTATTTACCGCAAATAAACATCTTTTCATTCTTTCTAAAGAAGATGCAACTGTTTAATTATTCATATTTAAAAGCTACAACACAATTTAATTTTATAAATACAATTATTACATCATGAAGTAGTCTCTCTTAACTAAAACCATAAATTGTTAATATGTTAATCAAATAAAAACTGCCAATATCGTGAACACGTAACGGAAATATTATTTGTAAAACATTATTTATAATAATTATTATAACTTCCGATGCTTTCGTGTATTATATTTTTATTTAAATTAGCCGTTTGAGGATTATATTTCAACTGAATGCAACCTCTTTTGGGTCAGACAGCAAATCACTTTTAATTATATTATTATAAGTTGCAAATGTGCTTTCGGCATGGCATTGTTTATATAAATCTATTTTAATACGTGAAACTAAAACTTTTTACCCTATTTTAAGAAAATTACGCGGATGGAGGCACAGTTAAAGTTTGTATGGGGAAGGAGTGGAGAAAGCCAATATTTTTATTAAAAAATCTGTTAGAATAACATTAATTTTTAAATTAATTATGATCGAATTTCGACCACTGGGCGTCCACTAGTCATATTAAATGCATGAATTTGATAACGTACGCTAACAGTGTCACTTAAATAAAGAAATACGGAAAACATCTATTAAAAATGTATTAGGTCTTGAAAACAAAAAGCTTGGATTTTGATTAAATGACCGTTGAATCAAAGGAAATTTTCTTTAAAAAAACTTTATTCAACAAAAAAAAAACAACCGATTTCGGCGGCGGTGATTTTTTTTTTATACACATCCAAAGTCACCGACTTCGGAAATTAAAGTTATTTTTCACTTTGATGTGTTTTTTCCGGAAGTCGGTTGTTTTTTTAAAGTTTTTTTTTTCACTTTTTAGTTATAGTACCTACGAATTCGAAATTTCATCTTCCTTGAGGTCAAAACAATGCATATTTATGCGATAGCAGCAATCGCGATGGATTTGCTGTCATTTTTTGAAGAGTTCCGACGTTTGTCTCCTAAACTCATCATCAGATCTATATGAAATTTATATGGGACCATTTCGAAATAAAGTTCTTTCGAACAAAAAATGAATTTTGCGAATCCGTCTTTATATGACGGAGTTATGCCCAAACACAAGAAAATAAAATACACATAAACATGTCGAATTGATAACCTCCTTCTTTTTGAAGTCGGTTAAAAATTATATGAAAAATAATACATACACAGGACTTTTTCGTGACTTCATTGAGCGTCCAAAAATATTTAGCATAACACTTATCTCTCCGACTGTCCAAGTACACTTGCCTACACATATCGTTGATGGGTCACCGAAAGGTCACAGAGGTCGCGCCTGAAGGCTCACCTGACCTCGACACACTGTTTACTTCGATGTTAACCGAATTCGTATATTGCCAAATAGACTATGTGATATACCTACTAACGAAAGGTACAAAGAAGGTCAACTTACTTATGCCTCCTGTCTTTATGAGCTATCTCATCGTCATCATCATCATTACAGCCTGTGCACTACCTCATCTCCCTCAAGCGTCACTACTTCTGATTCCCTTCACCAAATGGCTTAGCATGACGCTTCCTATGTCTACTCTACTGTAGAATAGAAATCGGTTGTCTACATTTCTCTGTAAAAAACTGTCAACTGTGTCTAAGTAAACGTCATTTTTGTCTACTCTCCCGACGACAAAACGCTTGTCTACGATTCTCGTGGTAAGACTGCAGCCGATTTATTCCGTAAAAATCTTGACGTAAAATGTAAGTGAAGTAAGCTATCAACCCTTAGCATTAGGTGGAATGACGTAACATTTCACTTAAATTGTCACGCTGAGAGGGCTTATCGATCGGGTTAAGCTACGCTTGCCGCGGTTGGCCCGTGGATGGGTGACCATTTTTACATACCAAGACGCCTCTGTGCTGAAAACACGTAAGCCGTTGCTTCCGGCTGTCATTCGTGGATCTTTGACAGTCGTTACGGGTCGTCAGAAACCCGAAAGTCATACCCAGTAACTGGGTTGTGGATGTCATACAGGTAAAATACTGGTATTCAGCTGCATCCGGTAAGACTGGAAGCTGACCCCAAAATAGTTGCGGAATAGGCTAGGCAGATGATGATGATGTCACGGTGAGATTTTTACAGAATAGACATAGGTTATCCGTCTAACCATTTCTTCCCGTGGGTGTCATAGAAGGCCACTAAGGGACTTACTAGAGAATGGGCAGCAGCGTTCTCTATGTATTTTACCGCCGTACTGCGATCGCCAAACCTCCCCTTTTAGGGGAGACTTATGTCCAGCAATGGACGTCTGTCGGCTGAAATGATGAAGATGATGGTGATCGGTCTAACTCGTGGGAGGCCCATAGCCCGTGGGAGAACGTAGGTAAGTCTTTTTTTTTTATTATTTTACAAAACTTTTTTTTTTTTTTTTTGGTTTTACAGTTTTGCAGTTTGATGGCGAGAAGCGCTTGTTCTCTAATACATTTTAAATGTTATCTGAGACTTCTAGCTAACCACTAACTAATTAATACTAAACAATAAAACTAACTAACTAACTCAGGTGTGCTGGAAGAGATTTCTGTAGAAATAAGCATTACCTTTGTACGTATTTTTCTGTTCCTTTATTCTTGTCTGTTTATATGTGTGTGCTTAAATGGTTAAATAAATAATAAATAAAACTAACTATAAGGTTCGAAGTGAGTTCATTTCTAGACAGTGGCTGAATCCTCGTTATCGAGAAATAAACTCCTTAGTTTCGATTTTAGGACACCTTTACTAAGTTTAGGGATTTGTCTTAGCATAATTATTTTATTAAATACTTTTGGTACCAAATATCTTGAAGTTCTTTCCCCATAGTAATTTGTTGTTTTCGGTGCAACTAGTCTTTTTTCTCTTACACCTCTTATATTATATTTATTTTCAACAGGTACTTTAAACTCATCACTAAAATAGTGTTCTAGGCTTATCAGATACTCAACTTTCCTATCTATTGGTAGGACTTTACAAATAGGGAATAATTTCTTGAAGAGGTCTTTTTCCAAAAGAGCTTCCATGGGTGGCTATATATAATACATCTGGCGTACGATAGGCAAGTTGTGTCCCGCTACCAGTTTGGCTGGCCATTCTGGACAAACATCATAATCTGCTTAGCCTTTTTCTAGCTACGTTGGGGTTGGCTTCCAGTCTGACTGACCGCAGCTGAATACTAGTATTTTACAAGGAGCGACTTTATATACCAGCGAAATAGTTACCAAGTTACCCCACGGTACATTTTCCGGTACGTCGTCGCCACTCCAGAAACTTTTGACCCATCATTCATCTGTCCTGCGAGCCATCTCTAACTGACACCAAAATAGGTAACCCTTATTAAAGTACCGTTAACATAATTGTCTACGTCATTAAAATCTGGTTAGCACAATACCGTGTTCACATAGTTTGCGAAATACCTTTTACCGTTAATCTTTGTTTCAGACAAGGAAAGCTTAGCTTCGGAAACTATATAGGTGACGAATAACCTTCATAGTTTTCAAAGTTGATCTTTTGACTTCAAAGAGTCGCAGACTTGTAATAGATATTGGCTTGGCATATAGGTAACGCATCATCATCATCATTACAGCCGAAAGACGTCAACTGTTGGACATAGGCCTCCCTCAATTTAGGGGGGTTTGCCATAATCGCCACGCTTGGCAGGCGGGTTGGCAATCGCAGTATGGTGGTAAAATGCGTAGAGAATGCTGCTGCCCATTCTCTAGTAAGTCCCTTAGTCGCCTCCTACGACGCCCATGGGAAGAGATGGGATGGTGCTATTCTTGACGTCCGGCACCACGCGGAACCAGACGGATTTTGGATGGATAATCAGCCTAAATTTTTCCCACTGCTGGGACTCAGGCCTCCTCTTTATGACAGGGAGTGGGCTATAATCCACCACGCGGGCCCAGTGCGGGTAAGTAGAAGTCACATGTCGTCGATTTTTCGTTTCTAGGACATGCCGGTTTCCTCACGATGTTTCCTTTCACTGTTTTGAGAGCAGTGGTGATGAAGAAATTTACACAAAGTAAAGTGCCTGCTGGGGCTTGAAGTGTTCGAATCGACCTACAACTCGTAAGTCGTGGCTTTACCACTGGGTCACCATTGCACTCTCGAATTTTGGATTGTCCAATAATAAATACGCATCTAAGGATCGGAATTAGGAGCTAGTAGATAAGTAACAACAGCAGCACGAGTGGATAGATGAGGTTAAGCAACGCTTGCCGCGGTCGGTCCGTGGATGGGTGACGATCTTTAGATACTAAGACACCTGCGTGCCTCGGTAAACACGTTAAGCCGATGGTCCCAGCTGTCAATCATAGATATTTGACAGTCGTTACGGGTCGTCAGAAGCCCGAAAGTCTGACAACCAGTCTTACCAAGGCGTTTCGTATTACCTAGCAACTGGGTTGTGGAGGTCAGATAGGCAGTCGCTCCATGAAAAATCAGCCGCATCAAGTTATACTGGTAGCCGAACTGTAGTTGGAAAATGGCTAGCGAGATGATGATAAGTCGCAAAAGAATCCTATTCTGCAGAAAAAAGTCTACTTTAAAATTATCTAGCTGCTCCGGATTTCTTAACGAGTTGTTTACACAAAGTAAATTATTTTAATAAGAACCGTCAAGATTCTAGACGGGACGAGAGCTTCTTCTAGACTCTAGAAGAAGCTCTCGCTCACCGCGATGGGCCTTCTACACATTTATTTTGTAATAGAAATGTGTGTAAGTTATAAAAGCGTGCCCTTTATGGAAATGAAACGCCTACTGCACCTACATTTTATTGTGATATGAAACCAATCTCGGTTTTATAAAACCTTTTCTAGTTGCGTCCTCGTTGACGTAACTAATGTGTTAACCTTGACATGACTTTGATGGATTGATATTACGATTCAATAGAATTATCTTAAAAATCGTATGCGATGTGTGATGTCGACGATGAGATGACGAGAGTGCTTTACTTTTTAAACTAAAAATGAGGAGGTTCTCAAATCGTCATCAATCTCATCGGTTTCTGTATCTTGAAGAGGTCCTGTCACTGATTGTTTACATAGCAAGTACCTAGTGGCATACGAAGTGTTATCAATTACACCTTTAATTGATAAAAAGTTTCTAACTTACTGGCTTTTCGAATTGACAATTCAAAAGTGCCTACTTTTGAATTGTCAATTCGAAAAGTAAGCAGCTTAGAAATCAACAACATGAAGTAAGTGATCAATGAGCCAATGCAATCTCCCTACGGTGGTTCTATTGAAAGAAATTCTTACGTATGTAAATGTCACGTTGGTCTTGCTCACAAATATCATACGAGTAATAATAACATTAATTCGACAAGTTTAGTAACCTCTGCTGATTTAAAACTATACGTATGTGTAGATGACAAGAGGCTTTTATAGGAAACACCAACTTACAGTATTAATAATTAAATAGCATCCGTATACTTCTGGACACGGTTCGCACTGTTAGGAGGTTCCTCTTTGGAGCCCTGACCGCCGCGCCTTGGACTCTGTTCCCGAAACCGGTGGAAAAGTATTTTTTGTAATATTTAAAATATAATCCATTTGTCGTATATAATGGAATAAAGGAAAACCAAACATATTATACCACCCTGGCCAGCCCCGTCAAAAAGCCACAAAAGCTAGGCCCTGTATCATGTAGGGCAAACAAACGTCTTCGAATAATGACTGTCATTATTATTTGATCTCCTACTTAGCATGTCGATGGCAATCTAAATTACCTACGTCTGCCAAAATTGAACTACGAACATTGGTTTTTCAGCTGTTCTTGTTACAGGCCAGTACCCTACTACATGATATTAATTGTGTAATTGTTTGTGGAACAGTCTTTTAAGAACTACTCCACCTCACTGCAGTAACCCAAAGGGCTATATAACAAACGAGGAAGAAATCAGCATTGATCTCCACGCTTACTCTCTTGCAGTAGGCCTCATTACGCCCAGTTTTCTAAGCCGCATTTGTTGGCATTGGAAGCTGACCCCAAAATAGTTGAGAAGGCAAGGCTAATAGTGATAAATACGAAACTACGTAAGACCAGTCAACAATGAATTAATATTAATTATCAATTTGGCTTTATCGAAAGCTTTTGAATCGTTAAAACTACAACATAAGTTAGGAAGGTCACAACTAATGAGCCAAAATATATTATTCTCTTTTGTTTATACTTAATCTCATCTCGCATAATTTTACCATAGGCCTTTGTTCTGTATGATGCCGATTATTTTGTGCAACACCTAAACTATTATAAAGAAAATTGCTATCTCTTACTGACAGACCGTGAATAAGGTAAGTGACGCTAGAAACATGAATTTAGTTCGCCGTAGTTGCGTCGAAGATAGTAAAATTATAATCTTAGTTACACTGTTGACAGTTATTATTGATATCCGCGTCTTTCTTGATTCATTAGAAGGAAAAAGGTAGAATTAGCTTGGTGCACAACAAAATCATCACCAATAACCAACTAAGGGCCCGTATTTTAGAACGACAGGTAGGTTTTTTTTTTTTTTTTTGGGTGAGAAATCATCAAATAACTTCTCCCGCTCTGGGTGGAGCAGGAGGGCGTGTCAGACTTTTACTGACTAAAACCCACCCGTGTTCCTTCATTAGCCCGTATGCCAGGGGCTGTGGTATCTCTTTCAAACGAACCCGCACCCCTGACAGGCATTGGCCCTTGCGGGCCCCATCATTTTTGTGCTGACATCTCTTTGAGGCGCGCGTGGAACACAACGCGCCGTCGACTTGGGCTTGGTCCTTACCGGACAGCGAGCTACCCATTACTCGCCGTCCGCAAGCCCATGCCTACGGTGGCCGGAAATCGGCCTGGGATTCCCGACGCCCAGGGCATCTCCATATCCTGCGGCGGCTAGGGTCGCGAGGGCGCATATGCTGCCTCTCCCTCACGTGCGCCGCCTCCCTCTTCGCGAGCATCACTGCTTCGCTGAAGGAGGTGACGGCTCCCCATGCCCTCTCGCTCCGTACCATGGCCTGGACCAGGGCCGGACGCGAGAGATCGCCGCCGCCGATCGCCTCCACGAGGACACGGCGTTGCTCCACCCAAGCTGGGCAGACCGCCACCGTGTGCTCCACCGTGTCCTCAGGGCGATCTTCGCAGTGAAAACACCCGGGCGTTTCCTCCCGCCCTATCCGAAACAGGAACCTCCCGAAACAACCGTGTCCGGTGAGGACCTGCGTCAGGCGGAAGGTGAGGACGCCATGCCGCCTCTCAAACCACTCCTCAAAGAGGGGACTTACCGCCGCAATCGTGGCGACAGAAAAGATGTATTTAGTCCGGCGGAATGTGGAGTCTTGAGTACGATTTTGGATGGCTATATGAGTAGTGAAATACCAAAGAAACGCATGGACTGTGTGTAGGATGATATGGCTAGAAAAGGGACGACTTCTGAGATGACGACTGAAGGTGACGTATCGAAGCACAGAACATTTTAGGCTGATTATGCTTACGCTTATAATAGTCTAAAGTATTTTTGTTGAGACACAGGCCTCTTCTCTTCGAGAGGAAGTGGGCTGCAATACACCACGCGGACCCAGTGTGGGTTGGCAGATGTCACATGTCTTCGAATTTTTGGTTCCAGCACTCGCCGGTTTCCTCACGATGAGTTCCTTCACCGTTTTGAGAGTAGTGGTGATGAACTTATTTACACAAAGTAAAGCGAACCTACGACCTACAACTAATAAGTCGGGGACGATACCCCTGGGCTGCTACTGCTCACCGGCATGACAATGACAATGAGGAACGTAGGTGTCAATCTTAGTCCGAAACTACGTTTCATTTGGAATGACAGTCTCAGTGTTTTCAAAACACTAGACCGACTAAGCTATATGTAAGACTCTCACATATACATAGCTTAGTCGGTCTAGTGTTTTAGTAGTGAAGTCTTGGGTTTAACCTCGAGTAGGGCAGTGTAATGGAGTTTTTAATTGTGATTGCTCTCAATATCACAAGAGTTAACACTGTGGCTTGTCAAGCCCCTTCCAGCTGACTATATTGAGCCTGCATAAAGGCTTCCAGCGAGCCACCAACTGCCATGGCTCACCTGGAAATGTTTTAATCGACTAAGAAGCCAGGTGGGTCACTGCCAGTACAACTTGGTCAGGTGGGGGTACTCCGATGAGATGTAGTGCGACTGTGGAGCCATAACGCAAAGTATGGCCCACCTCTTGTCGTGCTCCCTTTGCAATAACACCTGCCCTATGGAATAAATCAAAATCAAATCAAAATCCATTTATTAAAATTAGGCTGAGAATCAGCACTTTTCGAACGTCAAAATACATAAGACAGACCCCCCAAAACGCCCACCCTTCGACACTTCCTAGTGCTTTAGCTGGGAAGAAGAAGTGGCGCAACAAACTCCCCAGCAGCACAGCTGTCTGTTTAGTCGGATGGACTTGATTCTATACATACATATGCAAGGTAATAAACAATAACGCATAATACCAAAAATAAAGTCTCCTGGTATAAAGGGCTCTAAAGCTTACATATGCAATGCTGGATTATTGTTAGATCATGTCAATAACGAATGACATAATAGATAGATAGTGAAAATAAAAAAATTAAACACTTGGTCAATAAAATTGAGAAGAGAAAAAAAAAGTATTTAACTAAATAATTATATGAACCCATATAACCTGTCACTAGGTACGCTAATTCTGGAGAAAGAACATAAACATTGTCTTGTGTTAATCACAGCGACCAACTATTCTTGTCATTTAAATAGTCGTTAATGGAATAGTAAGCCTTTAAACAAAGGATGGATTTTACTTGAGCTTTAAACGCATCAAAGGCAAATCTAGCAAAGAAGTGGGAAGCTTGTTATAAAAGGTTATACCAAGCCCAACAAATGAGTTATGAACCTTATGAAGCCGGTGAAAGGGAGCACGTAGTTTGTACTTATTTCTAGTGTTAACGGTGTGAATATCACTGTTTTTAGTGTACAAGTGTAAATGTTGCCTAATAAATACGATGTTAGCTAATATGAATTGTGATGCCACTGTGAGAATACCAATATCTTTAAAAAAGTCCCTCAAGGAAAATCTGCCACCTAGCTGGTAAATTGCACGAACAGCACGTTTTTGAAGGACAAAAATATTTTGAATATCAGCGGCTTTGCCCCACAGCAGAATACCATAGGACATAACGCTGTGAAAATAACTAAGATATACTAATCGAGCTGTATCGACGTCAGTGTATTGTCTTACTTTTCTGACGGCGTAGGCAGCTGAACTGAGCCTCCCTGCTAGGGTTGATATGTGTGATCCCCACTGAAGTTTGGCATCTACTGTTATGCCCAGAAAAACTGCCGAGTCTTTGGTTTCAAGCACCTCTTTATCTAAGACGATATTGGGACCTAGATTTCTAACATTCGGTAAGGCGAACTTTACACATTTCGTTTTTTTGGCATTGAGAACAAGGTTATTTGCCGTAAACCAATCCGTAACCATTGAGAGTGCACTGTTTACGTCGTCAAAGTCTTGTCTATTCCTATCTACTTTAAAAATAAGAGAAGTATCATCTGCAAACAGTACAACATCACAAATACCCTTTAAATAGAACGATAAGTCATTAATATATACTAAAAACAAGAATGGGCCGAGTATTGAGCCTTGAGGCACACCTAACTGAACTGGCAGCCCGGAAGATTTTTTACCATTAATTTCTACACATTGAACCCTATTTTGTAAATAAGAATTTATTACGTTTAGAGCATCGTTATGGACACCGTAATAACGAAGTTTACGCAAAAGCGTCTCATGGTGCACGCAATCAAAGGCTTTGGAGAGATCACAAAAAACTCCAATAGCATTTTGCGAGTTCTCCCATGCGTCAAATATGTGTTTCAGCAGAGCAACACCCGCGTCTGTAGTCGAACGACCTTTTGTAAAGCCATATTGCTCATTATGAAGGAGGCTATTTAAATTAAAATGTTTTAGCAACTGCTTGAGTATTAACTTTTCAAATATTTTGCTAAATGCAGGTAAGATAGAAATAGGCCTGAAATTACATATGTCATTTTTATTACCTGATTTAAATAATGGTATGACTTTACTACTCTTCATAAGGTCAGGAAAAGTTCCTGAATCAACACATTTATTAAAAGTGACAGCTAGATAGGGGGCTACAATATCTATAATATTACTTAAAAGTTTAATGGAAATGCCCCAGAAATCACCAGTGTTTTTGGACTTCAGTGTGTTAAAAACATTAACTACATCACGAGGCGTTACATGTTCGAAACTGAATAGGTCACTACATTTAGGCACACTACTATGCAAAAGGTGTTCTGCTTTTGACGGGGACGAATTTAAGGAGCGAGTCGTAGTTACAGGTATGTTGGCAAAAAACTCATTAAAAGCCTCCGCTACTTCAGCTTCTGTAATAATTAATTTGTCGTCGACCATAATCTCAAGTTGATTGTCTTGTTTAACCGACTTACCCGTTTCATTATAATATTTATTATTTTCCAAGTGGTTTTAACTTTATTGTTAGAATTTTTAATTGTGTCGCTTAAAAATTTCGATTTTGCAAAAGCACTAATCACCTAAAATACCTTTGAGAGGCCAATGATAAGGCTGACAAAGTGGAAGAATTCTGTTCTAAGCTCGTTTAAAACCAACAATTTGAATCATCAACACGACGAAGAAGAAGAATAGATAATCTTTTTATTTAATGTCTTGAATAATACCAGAGATTTCACAATAAATCTTCAGTTTATCAAAATGCAAAACGCAGACATCACAATTGTTTCTACCTTCAAGATCAAATGGCTTTCGCCCGAACCTTGATAATGACTTTAGTCTCAGACTGGACCGGTGTATCCAGTTAATGTGTTAGCTTTACACATAACTGTTAACGATTATAGTCTATTATATTATCCCTGTCTACATGTTGGTAACATCGTTATAGACGGAGAGTGAAAGCTTTTTGTGGCTTTTAAACCAGTGAGTGAATAACAATTTGGTGGGTCAGTTTGTGCGGATTTGGTCAAAACGATTGAGGAGCGTGCGAGGATTTTTTACGGATTTGATGATCGATTTTGTGACTCGGTAGATTCGATAGCGAGCGACGATTTTTGTAGTTACCAAGATTGTTTATGTAGCTGTAGGTACTAAGGTATCGTCCAATGTCGTATTCTCACTTTCTATAACACGTCAAGAAGACACATCTGTGGAGCGACTTGTAGTACAGGGAAAGGTTGAAGGTCCAAGAGCACGCGGCAGGTCTCCAATGCGTTACTACTGTATAGTCAAAACTGCACTCAATGGTCTACTCCACGAATTTTCAAGAAAAGCAAAAGTATGGGAGGAATGACGACGGAATTGTGAAGGTCCCCTGATATGATGACCGCGACCACTCTGCCAAGAGTGTGACGACGAAGAAAAAGTTACTAAGGTACGGATTTTATTTTGAGAGTTCACACAAAGACAGCATTCATTGCTTTATTGACGTTCTTGAAGAAAGGAAAAGAGAGGGACAAATAGAACATTATGAAGCAATGGATCAGCAAAATCCTTCAAAATGCTTGCAATTGTGATTGACAGAATGTTACGCAATTGGGGTGCAGACTTGCCCCCTGATTAGCTGATTGTACCATTCATAATTCAAGTTAAAGACAAATACTATTAGTACTATCAATATTTTTATAAAAGTTTTTTTCGTAATCAATAGGTTTTACAAATAAGTTTGAGAAGCCTTCTTTTAAGAATGAAAATACCTGTAACAGAAGAACTGCCTCTTCCCTAACTATGTGTATTAATGATCGCAAGGGCTTCCGTTCCTGCCAGGGGTGCGGGTTGTTCGAACGATATACCGTGGCCCCTGTCACACAGGCAACTGAAGGAACACGGGTGGGTTTTAGTCACTAAAAGTCTGACACGTCCTGCTTCACCCAGAGCGGGAGAAGCTACTTGATGACTACCCATTCACACAGGGAAAAAACAACGGGTAGATACAGCTGTATTGGGGACCATAGGAACATTTGTCACCAAACCCTATGTAGAAACATCTTGTATAATGTTTTCACGAAAACAAACAGCGCGGACTCGAATTGCGCCGCTTAATTTTTTTTTTTCCGGAACATACCAAGAAGGACATTAACATCAACAACGGGCTGGTAAGTAGGTTGAACTATTATTGTTATTACTTCGTCAATTTTAATATCAAAGGCAAATCTAATTTGAAATATGTAAAACCGTAAAATTAAAAAGAAATTACTGTATTAATTATCAATCGGAGGAAGTTGAGACCTTCAAAATTAGAAGTCAGTCACAGAACTTTGATTGCCATTCATTGTTCCCATGATCATGATAATAATCTCTAGAAAAACTTTGAATAAGTAGGTATACCAAGTGACCTTGATATACGTTTTTCACAAATTTGTTACATTACAATGGGCTATTTATTTACTCCATACTTACCGATACGGTAATAGCTTCTTTTTACGTAACCAAAGTTGCTCTTGTAAGCGCTTGCGCAAGAATAACAAAGTTGATAGTTTTATTTGAGAATAGCAATGTTTATGTTTTCCATTTTGGCGATTGACTTCGACTATTCTGCCAGCAGCGTCGCGTTTAGTAGACGGCAGCGCAGCGGCGGCGGTCTCTTTGCATTTAGTGTTCAAGGAGCAGGAGAAAAATATTTGGTCCAAAGTACCGTCTGCAAGAGGCTGGCTTCAGAACTACACCCACACACAAGCAGAGAGCTGGTGAACCTCGACACCAGGCTGCAGGCAGTCTAGGGAAGCAATGCCATCTTTGAATGGCAGGCTGACCAGACGTCTGTTACGCCTGGACAGAAAGGATCTGCGTCTGGTGACTGGGACCATCACGGGACACTGCCCGCTAAACAAGACTGCTATACAATAGGCATAACGGACAGGCCCCTGTGCAGGGCCTGCATGGAGGCTGAGGAAATCGTTGCGCATGTGCTTTTCGAATGCACAGGCGTAGCCCAGATTAGAACACAAACCCTCGGGGCACCCAAATCTAACACGGATGTTCTAAACAGACCAGGAGTTATAGCTAACTTCTGGAGGGAGGTGGGCTGGCTGGAATAACCACCGACAGCCGCCATGGCTCACGCACAATGGTCCACTTAAAGGACTAAGTGCGGAAACCATACCAAATAACTCCCGAAACAACCGTGTCCGGTGAGGACCTGCGTCAGGCGGAAGGTGAGGACGCCATGCCGCCTCTCAAGCCACTCCTCAAAGAGGGGACTTACCGCCGCAATCGTGGCGTGCCCAGCACTGGGTTACGACAATCGCACACTCGATGTCGCCATGAGATCCTGCCGGAGCTCAGTCCGCTGTGCCGCGATTTCCCGCGGCAGCGGAGTTACGCCCCGGCGTTTGGCCTCCTCGCGCCACTCCCACATTTGCGCGAAGACCTTTGCCTCCAGATCCCATGGCGGTAATCCAGCAAGGAGGCCCGCCGCCTCGCCGGAGATCGTGCGATATCCTCGGATCATCCTGATCGCCATGACCCTATGGGACGCCCTCAACCTGCGAGCTGGTTGGCGACTTGACGCCGATGTGAACCCCTCCCACCGTTATTTGGGAACCCGTCGGTGGCGCATTCCGAGGACCATGAAACCACATGGCCTCGGACTTGTGCAGGGCCTCGAGTCCCAATTGCCGGATCCTATCCAGGATTGTCGCAACCCCGTGTGTCGCTAAGTCGGCCGCCGCCTGATACGACCTCCCTTGCGCCAGGACTAGCGTGTCGTCAGCGTAGCAAAGCTTAGGGGTTTGGCGGATATAAAATCAGAATATAAGTTTGTTGAGTTTATAGTACCTTATCCACGCACAACGGACCGAATGGGAGTCTACGTGCGGAAAAGGGAGTCCCATCATCATAGTACCTTATCTAATTCTTGTGATTAAATCTCGGCGCGATTTTATTCATAATTTCAGCTAAAAGACGTCCACTGCTGGACATAGGCCTCCGCCAAGCTATTACGTCCGTCTACACGTCCCGTGTGTGTTGCCGGGCGTAAAAGAATAGCACCATCCCATTTTTTCCCGTGGGTGTCGTAAAAGGCGACTAAGGGACTTACTAGAGAATGGGCAGCAGCGTTCTCTATGCATTTTACCACCATACTGCGATCGCCAACCCGCCTGCCAAGCGTGGCGATTATGGCAAAACCCCCCCCAAAAATGACGAAGTGGAGGAGCCTTTGGGAGGCCTATGTCCAGCAGTGGACGTCTTTCGGCTGAAATGATGATGATGATGATGATGAAACGTGGGTTTACTGTGTCAAATTACATTCTCCTTCGTCCGCTTAATTTTCGTAAAAGGGGGTACAAAGTTTTTGCATATACTTACAAATAGATATAATTTTTTGTGAGTGAGTCGCGCGTAGTAAATATTTTTTTGAGGGAATCCTAACAACAGAAATAGGTACTAGGCAATTGGCACGTTTTGAATTCCAAGCAGTTTATTGCATGTACCTATGTACAGTACAGTGACCATTATACGTAACTTTATTGCAAAAAAATAAAGGCCAAAAAAATTGTGCGCATCTACTGATAAGCCATCCAAACAACTTGTGTGTGTATTTATCTGGTCACAACTTTGGCATTTATCTAAGAAATTATGAAGAAAGCAGCGTAGACATGCACCATTGTGTATTTGAAACAGATTGTTAAACCATTGCTTCATAAGTTCGAAAAATCTGTCTGCTCAACAACGTAAATAACGCAATGGATATTGTTGAACTGTCAAATTGAAACGGATTATGATTAATCGTGAGTTACGCAATTAGGGTGCTGAGCAGAGCTCTCTCAGACTCCAAACCCCGAAGAAAAGAGAGCGGCGCGGCGTATCGTATCAACCCTGAACTAAAAGCAATAGATACCTACATAAGATGACAAATGTTATTAATAAAGTTAGCAGTAAACAGTTACAAGTTTCAAGTATACACGATTATTTGCTCATTTTTCGTAATCGCTCGCTTCTAATACCAAATGCAAATCTTGCCGCGGATTTCATGGCCACACAGAACAAACATCTGTAGCTATTACAGATATTAACACGTGTCTTTATGATCGTGACTTATGAACTGGGAATCAGTTTATATGTATAAAGGTTCTGCTTTAAATGCTCCAGCAGACCGGTAAGACGCGACTTTATAGTAGATCAATTTTATTTCCATGAAGTTTTCATAGAAACTGTTAGAGTCACTGTTAGCGATGATGGACGGCTCAGTACTGTTTTAAAAGATAATACAGTACCCGGCGATAAATATTGCACATCGACCTTTTGGAAAGAGACAATCGACTAATTTCGGCTTCGTAGAGCGTTATCTCTGTCGCACGAAATACAAACAGTCCGGTTTCTATTAGGAGCTGTTAAAACAATTATGATTTGCTTCTTTTGATAGTTAATTTTATAATTTGTATAAATACACCAATTTTTCTACAAGTGATGGCTTTAGGTTGGGGTAAAATAAAATAAAATAAAACATGTTCATATTATGTTTACGTGTTTAAATAATTTGGAAAATTACAGGTGTAATAAACACCATTATACCTATTGTTAGAATGAGATGTGGTTTGCTACTCGCTCTTGAACCTTCTTAAAATAACAACTTACATTTTCATCTTCATTTTTTTTTAATCGGTCAGCTTCGTTTACAAAATATTTATAAACATTGTAAATAATTTCGCGTGACTGACCTCGTAAAGGTTTCCCTCTTTTTCCTAAAGATGCCATAGTACAACTTTACATTATTTAAATTTGGGGGTGATTGGCTTAAGAGATAATTATATTGTCATCATCTCACTATCACTGAGCAGTGTAGGCAAACTGTTAGATGCTAGTAACTTTGACAAAATTACATTGAGCTGTTCATTGATATTGAGGTGAACATTCACATTCATACTCATGTAAATTAATTATAAGCTGTTGAGTTTCCAAATAAATAAATTTTGAACTGGACGCGCCCGCACTCTATCGCACTTGAACAACGACTGACAAAACGTCACATAGGTAGTGTGCGACAGAGATAACGCTCTACGAAGCTGAAATTAGGCGATTGTCTCTTTCCAAAGGTCGATGTGCAATATTTATCGCCGGGTACTGTACCTAATGTAGGTAACTACTTAGTTTTTCGTTAAAATTAAGAAACCTTATTTCAAAATCAAAATCAAAAGTCATTTATTCAAACTAGGCTGAGAGTCAGCACTTTTCGAACGTCAAAATTACATAAACAGTCCCCCAAAAACGCCCACCCTTCGACACTTCCTAGTGCTTTAGCTGGGAAGAAGAAGTGGCGCAACAAACTCCCCAGCAGCATATGCTGAATTCATGGTTAGAGTTTGCGCACTGGATAAAAACTTATCATGTATAAGGTAATAAGAATACTTGCTATCCAACAAAACATATATTTTAACCGATTTAAAAATCGGTTAAAATAAAATTGATTCTAGGCACAAAATGGTACTTTCGTATGGAGAATAAAAGGCAAGAAATTCCCTACTTACTAATTAAAAATGTTTTGTTGGATAGCAATTTGATTTACTGTGTTTGTATATATATGTGAATATTATAATATGGCATATTGTGTTTCCCTGAATATTTTGTCGCTTTTGATGTGGTACCTAACATTGTAACGTTTTGAATATTATTCCAATAAAAGGCGGGGTGGTTGCGAACGTCGCGATACAGATATTAAAGAATACATAAATGCGCGAGGGAGCAGAATCGACGGCGATCCGAGTAATGTGTTCTGTGGCGATCCCGCACCATAATTGCGTAACTCACGATTCATCATAATCTGTTTCGCTTTGAAACAGATTGAAACAATTGCTTCATATATTCCAAAAATGTGTCTGTTCAACAACGTAAATAACGCAATGAATACAGTTGAACTGTCCAGTTGAAACCGATTATGATTAATCGTGAGTTACGCAATTAGGGTGCTCATCACCCCCGCCATCGATAGTCGCCCGCTAGACACGACGCCGCCGCCGCCGCCGCGCCGTGAGCCAGGGTTGCCAGATCGATTCTTCCTGTTATCGGGATCAATAACCGATTTTTCGGGATTTTAGGGCTTTGGTCGGGAGAAATAAAAAAATAAGTTAATAATATTAATTATACATAATATATTAAGTAAACAAACATATTTTTGCATTGCACTGTAGATATAAGAAAAAAAAACATAGTAGGTATTTGTGACACATAAGATAAGAACCGAATGAGCATGTTCATTGTTTTTGTTCTTGCCATAAGTATTTGTCATTTTTTTTTACCGCGTTTAACAACTTTTGAGCTTTATCGCTATTCAAAAAGGTCTTAAAATTTTAACAGTTTTCGTTAAAATTCAAACGAATTATTAATTCCGCCTTTATTAAATCCATGCTCATTCGGTTCCTTTCTTTTGAGTATAAATTATTAAGTATACTAAAAACGCGTCCGCAGTAAGCGTTACTTACTGGAATTGAAAATATAAAACATACAACTTTGGTTAAATTTTTAACTTCAACGCAGTTTTTTATAAAATATGCCCATAGCTTATCATTTGTCATTTTAGTTTTTTCTTCTGGAAGGCGATTTAAACTAAAAACTTCTTATAAAGAACAATAATCACTGTACAAATGGTCGGTGTAAATATCATTTAAAATTTTTAATTAAAACTTAGAGAGCATTTTGTATAATGACTCCTCACTAAAATCAAAACGTTCTTCCAAATACCTGATGGCCCTTTGGAAAAACTGTTCTGCTTCTTTGTTAAAGTTTTCTTTTTCGGCGTTTGGCAATTTTGTTAAAATGGACCTATTTTTACTGCCATAAAATTTGTCCTGTAATCGGCTTTTTAGCTGGTTCAACAGCTTTCTCATAATACCATCTATTTCCAGGACAGTACATCCATCATTTTCCAATGCCAATATCGCCGTCTGAAACTCTAACATAACGTTATGTACAAAATATATATACACTTCAGAAATTCCCTCACTGTAACATTCATCAAACCCTTCATTATTATCAAAAGAAGTAAGATTTTTAGATACAAGGTCCCATATTTCCTTTCGACATTCATCTTCTCCTTTTAACAAGAAGTAATGTTTTATGGCTGGCCATCCATGAAGTTATCGTTATAAAGCAGGCATAAGTGACAACCACCTTGTTGGGACATGCCGAAGAAGGTTTTTATATTCTACACTTGCAAACAAAAAACACTCTTTTAGCTTCTCGGTTTTCGTAGAGGATGAGCTAAACTCATTGAATGGAGTGCATTGCAATGTTTTTTCGCTCTGCGCCAAGCGCCCAAGTGGTTTGCAAGTTTCGTTTGACGAAAATGTGAACTTAAAATTATCGAACTTGTTTTTCGGGAGAGCATTTGCTTTGTCGGGAGTCGGGAGGACATACAAAAATTCGGGAGAATCCCGCCAATTCCCGACCGTCTGGCAACCCTACCGTGAGGGCGGAATCGAATGCGCACCGGACACGTCTGTGCAGCTACCCCGTGTTAGCATATTTTCGTGGTTTTAACAGTGCAACGATCCGCTAGTCACGTTGCGCCTGTCTGCGGGCCTTGTCCCAGGTTTCCTTTAAAGGGGCGATTTACCTACCTTCAGTACGGAATAGAATAAAATACCTACTATTTAGTATGTACAAAATCATAGGAATTACAGAAATTAATTGACGAGAATATCCGTATTATGGAAAAGGCGAGGCAGATGATGATTTTAAAATCACTTCTGTCATTCTTGAAACCCTGAAAGCAGCTGTTTTGTTAGGCGATTCACACACGGCACCGCGCACCGCCGCGGCGGCATACAATTCGACCGCGCGGTCGGGCGGTGTACGTGTGTTAGGCATCAACGGATTTCTTAGAGACCAATGCGCCATGAGATCCGCTTCACCGCCTACCGCGGCGGTTTGCGGTGCCGTGTGTTAATCGCCTTATGTCGAACCATTACCGCCGACTTATCGTAAGCGACATTTTTACTACTAGCTTCCGCCCGCGGCTTCGCCCGCGTGGTAAGTAAATTATCGCCTGTGTGTTATTCTGATGTCTAAGCTACATTACTGGAAAGTTTCATCCAAATCCGTTCAGTAGTTTATTTTGTAAAATTTGGTTTTTGTCGGTTACGATAAGTCGGCGGTAATGGCTCGATTTGTAAAATTTGGTTTTTGTCGGTTACGATAAGTCGGCGGTAATGGTTCGATGTAGATACGTATCAGTTGGTCCCAAAATAAAAGTTGTTCATTTTGATGAGTACAATGACCCCAATTTAGGCTTTCAGTTATTCCAATTATACCTACCTTGTGTACCCCTCTAACACCGTTTCATTAGAGAGGAAGAAGTTCACATTCTTATTTACCTACGCTTTTAGTCTGTCAAATCACAATGTTCCATTCAAGAAAAACCTGTTTATATGAAAGTGAAATGAATGCGTATCTAATAGTAAGTATTGTCTAATTTGTTGTGAGAAAAAGCAGTTAGGTCCTCTAATTGCCGTCTGTTTTGTAAGCGAATTTCAAGGTAACGGAATTAATTAAATACATTCACGTGAGTGTAGCGGCACCTACAACGCTACATGCGAACTACATATCATACTGACGTCACGCTAAATCCTGCATCGCGCAAGCAGAATTTGCCGCGCAACTAACATCTCGCACCTTTAAAATTATAGACACCTAATGCGAAATTAGCCGCAAGCAAAATGGGTCTCTTTAATTCTATAGGTGCGATAGGTATTTACAACGTCCCGAGTTCACAACATCAATCGCCGGGCTCACTTCGATCCAGCCTTTCTCTTTCTGCCGTCTGTGATGAGGAGGGAAGAAACACTTGTGACCAAAAGAAGGAAGGAAGGATGTATTAGATTGGAGAGGAAGGCCCAAGAAAAGATGGAACGATTATGTGAGGCTGAGGACTGATATGAAAGAGAAGGAGGAATTGTATGATAGCGTGATGGCTGAGAGGGGAGAATGGAAGGAAACTTGTTGCGCCGACCCTAAGTTACAACAAGGGTAGAAAGATGATGATAAACTACTGTAAGGAAGAAAGGCAAGGAAAACCTTTTTTAAATTGCAATGAAAATATGCCGCCTACCAAAAATGTCTTAGCAATTACTTTAGAGCTGGTTGCTAGATATTATATTTTTGTAGGCGGAATTATTTGATTACAATGTAAGAAAATTGACTCTAAGCAGTTTCTGATATTTTACCTCTGGCAGCAGTGACATCAACAACCCAATATCACCCTTATAAAAACGGTGACAAAGATCTCTGTGGTATTGACTGACTCGTCAGTGGCAGCAGCCCAAAAGCAACCTTAGGCAACCGAAAACAAAGATCACTTTGATTTTGACAGTGACGCAAAATCAGAGGTAAAATAAGCGTGAACGGACTGTAGCTGACATTTAATACCAAGAATTATTAAAAAGCTAAATAAGTATTATTCTAGGGCTGATTTTTCAATAATAGTCAGATAACCTTTATCGGAAGATTAAGGGACTACAAACACTTATTCAGCTCTGTTCAGCTTTTGTCAACGATTTTGTATGAGATGCCTACGCGTCCGTTCAGCCGCGGAAACCTGAACGGACTCTATACAAAATCGTTGTTTTCTATGGACAAAAGCTGAACAGAGCTGAATAAGTGTGAGTAGTCACTAAATCTGACAATTTGACATATTTTCAAATTTCAATATAAAAGTTCTCAAACCGACATAGTTATTTATTTCTCAGATAAAAGTAATCTGACTATTGAAAAATCAGCTCTAAATTGAATAAGATTATGGTAAAAAAAAAATGACAAAATATAAAAAGCTATGTGTTTCCGCCCGGGATCGAACCGGGGGCCTTCTGCGTGTTAGGCAGATGTGATAACCGCTACACCACGGAAACGATATATGTACTGTTGAAATTATACATCATTAGAAATAATGTTGTCATTTTATCATAACACGAATGTATCATCGAAAAAAGATTTATTACATTTTAAAATTCGGACTTGATAGCTTTAATCCCTTTATTCCGAAATGTTTTGTTTGTAGAATACTTACTTGTTAATATTTAGCTTCAATAAAATAATACCAAATAATATTCACAATAAAGCTTTTTATTACACTTAAAAAAATCGTTACAAAATGTAAATAATAAATTTTACTTAACGCATCTCATATTTTATAAGCTCACATTATTATTTCCTATAGCATTTTAATACAAACAATATTAAATGTTTAATTTTCATAGAAAAAAGGAATGATTTTTGTAATGAGCAAATTGATATGATAATTTTTGGAACACAGCATGTTTTTTTTCTACATGAAATCCTTTTTAAATTGTTAAAGGATCTAAAGTGAAAACCTGTTCACATTTTTACTTAATAATTATTACTAAATCGAAAAATAGTAATTTTAAAAAAGTAATTTATACATAACCAACAATTTTTCAAAATAAATTTCATATTAAACAACATTTCATACACCAATTTCTTCCATAATTATTGAAATTTTCAAAGTTTCACATTGTGAATTTGGTGTAGCGGAGGACTACGGTTTTAGAACACTGCAGAATTATAATATTTCAAATATTTGGAATCTGTACTCACTATTGAAGCATAAATGGTATAATATTGGTAAAGTGTACTTATAGATATTTTTTGATGTTCGTTCGTTTGACAAAGGCATTTCTCATTGTTCCAAATATTTTACATCAATATTGGTTCAGATCATTTTTTTTGGCTGCAGTGACAAATATAGGACAAGCCAAATTGTGCACAATACATCACAGTCTTCATCTTTCAATCATGAATGTGGTGTGTTCATAATTCTCCTTATCATGTATTTGAGACTGTGGCTTTTAGAATGCCTTTGTCAAGCAAGAGCAACCTCTTGCATTTAATTTAAGCATGTTCAATCCTGGATAAAGCTACATAACTATGTTTAGTGTCCATATCATAGAAGCCAACCGGACCAGCGTCACAGTCCGCACAACTTAGGTATTTGCAATTCGCTACTGTGTGAGTGAATCCAATGTTTTCAAATGTATACATGTTTTCAACATGGTAGAATTCCTGTACTGGTTCATTCTGGATTTCTCCTTCTTTTCTGTTGTTGTCTTGCTGCATTAGCGGTAAATCTTTCTGTAATTAAATAAATTGAGGTTATTGTTTCAATCATTGATTGGGAGGTACCTACATGTTATCTTATTGGAGCATAAAAAACTTACAAAGTAGGTACTAGTACGGGTTATAAACAAGTAATTTACTTGACTATAGGTAAATAGCAATAAACAAGTACAAACAATTAGATGAGACAAGAAGCCCCACTGACCGAAAATTACAAGGCTGAGTACACAGCTTAGGATATAAAAGAAAGCACCAAAATGAAAGTTGAGTCACAGAAATATTACCTCTAATGTGACATACTTCGCTGATTTCTTTTCTAATATCTTTGAACCGCAAAATTTGCACTTTATAACCAACTTATTTTTCCCATCTTCAACATAGTCTTTTTGCTCATTTGCCACCGCTACTTCATTATTTTCTACTTCAGACATGTTGTAACAATATTTATCTTTCTATTTGAGCTTGTAGTTGTGAAGAAAGTTCATTTGAAATTATAATTTTATGTGCAAACTAACCGGCTCTCTTGGCTGAAATCTCAAATTCTGACGTTCCCAAATTTTATTCAGTGGTCGTTTATGAAGCCTAAGCCAAAAGAAAAATTTAAGCATCACGATGAAATAAATAGCTGTTTTGAAAATCTTTCAAGTGAATTTGGTACTTCAAATTGATTTCAGTTTATGTTTTCGAGTTCAACCATAAATCATCAATCTTTTCGACATCTTTAAACATAACTTGAATCAAACCTCGTAAACACACCTCTTTCTACTGTCAAAACTTTTACGTTCCATTTTCTACTAATATTCCACACAAATTCCATTGGATTAGGAATTTTGTTTTAAAATGTATGTATGGTGTTGTGTGTGATGTATCTATACTCAATTGGTTTTTATAGAAATATGAGAGATGAAATCGAATAAAAATATTAGAGATGAATATTTCAAACTTTTGTGATATAAATATTTCCCAAGCCTAGCCTGGAATAAGGTTGAATTACCTTTGCCTTGAACCGACTCAGCAAATCAAATTACCCATTTAAAAAGTTAGGTTATTAGACAAGTGAGAAAGTCCAGTGTTTTTCGTTACTAAAAATTATTGTTTTAATCGAAAATGAGTTCCGGATTCATATCGGAGTCTGAAGCATTGGAAGCAAGACGACGACGACAGGAGGAATGGGATAAAGTACGCACTGAAGACCAGCCTGAAGGTACGAATTGGAATTTGTTATGATCAACCATACATTAATAGGGTTGGCATTGATAAAAACGTATTATTTTGCTATCAAACCATATCTTTCCCCGTACATTTGTAGTTTTAATTAAAGGCACGAGATAAGACTACAGTTTGAATGATAAAATCACGTCAAATGGCAATTATTTTCATTGGTTTACAGATATTTACAGTTGTTTAAAAGTGTCAATTCGTAGTCTCATGGTTCGGTATCTTCGTTATCCATGACTTTTAACTTTTGGGCTTATGGAGGAACAATTAAGCGACAAAGAATATGTTAATTTAGTTATGGAATGTGTATTGAAGCTATAAAAATCTAGTCTAGTAATTTTATTGGAGATAGTAATAATTATCATCACCATAGATATTATTGATGGATGCATCCTTGGTGTAATGATTGCAAGGAGGTAGGTTGGATCCTCTGGTTAGGGAAAGTTATAACAGTGGTTATTGTCATAGTGAACTTAATGCAGCATTGCATATGTAAGCTATCACATTCTTTATACCAGGAGGCTTTTATTTTGATAGTATGCTTTGTTTACACTTTTATTTTTTATGCTTGAGTGAAGTTTTCATTTTATTTGTTGGTATATTGGCATGGCTAGCTGACATATGACAAATTATTAAAGTTCTGTGCAGTGGCGTAACTATACTGTTCGAGGCCCGTGGCAAATTCAACAGATGCCCCCCCCCCCCCCCCCCCCCAAATATAAAGAAGCTGAACCAACAATAATAGTATTTTTTATTGTATAATACTTATTATTTAAATACTTTTACTTGCAAGAGTTTACTTAATAATAAATCACTACGTGAGAAGGTACATACAAAATGTGTAATTTTAATTACTTGATTTTCGATAAATGTGTAATAATAAATGTTGGGAGTTGGGATTCTCTGACCGGGGGCCCCTCCCGGCTAGGGGCCCGTGGCATTTTGCCGACTTGCCACCCTGTAGTTACGCCACTGGTTCTGTGTCTCATAATGTTGATTACTTTTCCTACCAATCTATAGAATCAAGTCCATCTAACTAAACAGACAGATGTGCTGCTGAGGAGTTTGTTGCGCCACTTCTTCTTCGCAGCGAAAGCACTAGGAAGTGGTGAAGGGTGGGCGTTTTGGGGGACTGTCTTATTTGTTTTGATGTTCGAAAAGTGCTGTTTCTCTGCCTAATATTTGAATAAATACCTCAGTAGAAGCTTAGAGTAACTAGTGCCCATTTTAGGTCTTGGCAAAAGGTACAGGAGCATAGGGATTGGCGAAAGAAAAGCGAGGCCTATTTCGAGCAGTGGGGGAAGTTGGGCTGTGGATAATGATGATGATGTTAGGGCTTGGCTCCCAAAAAACTCAAAACTGTAACATTTCTTCACAAAAACTCAAAACTGGAACATTTCTTCACAAAAACTCAAAACTGAAACATTTCTTCACAAAAACTCAAAACTGGAACATTTCTTCACAATATTTTCCTTCTCCATTTTATAAGTGTTGTTTTTTTTTTGTGGTTGAAATAAAATGGTCAAAGTGCAATATAAATATTTCTTTATTAGCTTTTGCCAGCTGCTTCGTCCGCGTGTAGGTCGAAAATTATACCTCAGGAATGCACTACCAGGATGAAAAGTGCATGTGTTAATCCAGGTTATTAACTATCTGTGTGCCAAATTTCATCTAAATCCGTTCAGCTGTTTTAACAACCAAACTTTCACATTCAAATATTAGTAGGATAGGATGAACAATTTATTTTCTAGAGGGGGCCACCGGGCCCATGGCTAAGTGATAACAGCTGCATGGATCAATCAATCAGGTTAAACTAAGCTTGCCAGGGTCGGTCCATAGATTTGTGACCATCTTTACTTCCTACAGGGTTATTGGAAAAACACCAACAACCTCTTAAGAGGTCATTGTACTCATCATTATGAAAAACTTACGAAGGGAACAAACGTGAAATGGTGAAAAAAAAATCAGCTGTCTTTTGATGAGTTATATGAACATAAATGTAAGGAACAGCAGGTCTTTTTTAACCAGTGCCCAAACTGTAACCACCAATTCAGAATATCATATTAGATCCCCCAGCGCAGTAATTTTTCGTTGATAACCTAATTTTTTTAAAACTGTTTTTCCAGACATTTTGACCATTCAGGTATTGCACTTTTCTATGAAATAGCTGATTTTTGTGCAGTGTGTGGGTCTAGAATGATATGCTGAATTCATGGTTACAGTTTGCGCACTGGTTAAAAAATTATCCTATATATTACTTAATATGAGCCTGAATTTGAACCAACTACCTACAACTCAAAAGTTAGAGCTGTTAACACTGAGCTACCACTGGTCATGATACATGTGAGGACACTCATTTCATTTTGTTTAATAAGTTCCCATGGAATTTCCATTGTGTTCAAGCTAAGTTTAATAACTAATATGTGATAGCAGTCACATTACAAACCGTCCCATGGACATAATATAAACAATAGTAGATTATAACAGCTTATAAGCCATAATATCAGAGATTTTGATCGGAATCAACCCCATTCAAGCCAAACATTACAAAGCATCCTTGGGTGTCCTTGTTTCTGAAAATTCTACTTTATGGGGCAGGGTATAAAACTCTTGTTTCAATAAGTTGAATTGGCATTGAGTGACTCTGAAAAAAATCTAATATTTTAACCATCAACGATAAATGATTTTATTTCTGTAAGTAGGTATGTACAAACACTTTTACACGTCAAACATATTTTTAAACTAGACGAGGTCGGCGTTTTCTATCTGACTACTCCGAGAAGAAAAGCCGAAACAAACTCAGAGGTCACAGTATCTTTTTAAGATCAAATGTGTGACCAAGAGGTGGACCGGTCCAGTCAGTGCTCGCATTTATCAGTAACCATGTAGCTCAACTCAGAACTGCCATACTTCATGACTAGGGATGGGCCGACTATGACTTTGGCCGACTAGTCAGCTGCAGAATGGCCGACTAGTCGACCAAGCCGATCATTGCTTTCGGTTGAGTTCTGGTGACATCTGTAATGTTCGTGACTAGGCTTTCGGCTCGTATGCGGCGCCCGGCGCTCAGGTGGAATTGTCGGGACATGTTTTTATTTACTTTGCATTTATTCTATAATTGTTTACGTGCGAGCCGGCGTTTCTTCCTATCTTAATTTCCTATCCTGTTTTAAAACTGATTCAATTATAAAAACAACAACTGTTATAATAACAATAGATTTCAATTGCCGTCTTTTAAATTTTCAAGCATATTAATAGGAGTAAAAATGGGCCGACTAGTCGGCGGTTTTAGCCGACTAATCGCCGACTACAAATATGGCTGACTAGTCGGTAAATCACAATTCATGACAGTAAAGAATGTTGCTAACCAATTTTGCCTAATCGTCTTATCCTATTAATGCCCCTTCATATTTTTACTCACTTACAACATATTTAACCTTCAGAGGCGCCAGAGGAGCCTTACGACACTAGGCCGCTGTACCAGCGTCTGGAGGAGCAGAGGATCCAGAAGGAGGCCGAATATGAAGAAGCTCATAAGCTCAGTAAGTATTTCTAAAGGCTTCCCAGATCTCATGTTTATGCATTAGTTAAAAAAAATAGATATTTTTTGTGTTTTGTTATTAGTATTTCAAAAATGGGTAAATACTTAAATATGTTTGTAAACATTACCCAGGGCCCGATCTAAGGGGGGCAAGCCGGGCAAATGCCCAGAGCGGCAAAAATGAGGGGCGGCAAAATGTATACTTATAAACACACTCTCGTGAATTTTTGTATACTTGTTCAGAAGCCGTAGTAGACTAACGTATGTGAATATTATATTATTAAAAGAATATCACTTATATATCATAATTCATACCATCTTTGGTAGAAGCTCATGACTTATATGGTGTTAGTGTAAAGGACGGCGAATATTGGTTTTGCCCGGAGCGGCTACATAGCTAGATCGGGCCCTGACATTACCTATATACCGCCTCAAAGAGATGTTAGCACCAACTGGTGGAGTCAGCAAGGGCCGATGCCTGCCAGGGTTGCGGGTTGTTTGAAAAAGATACCGTGGCCCTTGGCATACAGGCAACTGAAGGAACACAGGTGGATTTTAGTCAGTAAAAGTCTGACACCCAGAGCGGGAGAAGTTATTTGATGATTTTCCAACCTCGTGTCATGCCGGGGCCACACCAACGGGAAATGCCGTTGATTATCGCGATGATGGACGTCAACCGTAGGTGTAGCCACAACTTATCACGATAATTTTGCAACGGCATTCACATTGTCATTTGACGTTAGGCGATAACTTGAGTGGCGGTCACGTGTGGCCACTGAATTTATCGCTTTAATTATCGGAATCTTTACCGCGTTGTTTTTATCGCGATGATAGGCATTGACGTTGACCGTTAGTGTGGCCACAGCATAACAGAATAAACGCAAGAACTGAAAATAGTTTGTTCCTAATTGACTACTGCATCGATTTCATTTACTTATAATATGGGTATATTGTTTAAAAAAATAATGATTTTTCCTATAATCTACTGATGATAGAGCCAAAGAAAATTCAATCTTATAACAAGGCAATAAGACTCAATTTTTTTTATGCGTAAAGTAATGCTTGGTGCAACACGCTTTTCTTAATATTAACAGAAATACATTTTTATTTTTCTGTTAAATATTTCGTCCCAATCTTCAAATTAAAATAGTTTTTATTCAATTGGAAAATACTCTGTCGGGGTATAAGGTCTTGCAATAATTAGGTTACTTGTTGTATAGGTGGCAGGGGCATCGACGCGCAGTTGAAACCATAAAGTCAGCATAAACAACCAAAAATTTAAACACAGGGGGTGTACGGTGGCCCTAGTGTGAGTTTTATTTAACGTGTGAGTTTTATGTCCGTCACCAATTCAGAGCCAATCGGAGCGCCAAACGCGCTCGATGCGTTTGATCGAGATGGTAAAATGAAACTCATACTAAGACTTCTGAATCATGTCACTCAGTCATCTGAATCCAGGGATAGGATGAAAATTGAAGTCCCTGCCACTCTGTATAATTTTGAATATTATCTTCCGTACCTGGCATATGGGAGTCAGTATTGAATGTATTGTCAATAATAACCTCAGCTGTTCTTACGAATTTAGAATCATTGTGCGAATGAATGGGTCATTCTAACACAACTCATAATAATAATATCTCTTTCTAACAAATAGCTCTATCTCTTTCCTGTAGAAAACATGATCCGTGGTCTGGACGACGATGAGGTCGGTTTCTTGGACCTGGTGGAACGCTCGAAGGCGAATGCGGCCCAGCAGATATCTATTGAAGAGCAGAGGGAGATGAGAGAGTTCAGGTGACATTTTGTTTTATGTCTAGTCTTCTAAATTTTCTGGGAAAAAAATGAATTCGACGATTGTTAAAAACTACATATTGATAATCAGCTGCTGCTGGGATAAAGGCCTCCTCTCTGAGAGAGGGAGCTAAAATAATAAACCTTTTGTTTAACCTTAATAACGGAAGTTCGGAAGGCGGTGACATAAAATTAAAATACACATCGAAAGTCACCGACTTCCGAACTTCGTTATTAAGGTTAAACAAAAAAAGGTTTATCGTTTTTTACTTTTCAGTTTTTTTGGCGGTTCAATTTTTTGATAAAAAGTTTTTATTTTATAATTTTTTGTGGCCATAATCTACTAATTACTACATCCTTCATTTTTGATTACTTTTTGTAATACACAACTGAGCATTAAAAAATCTGTGAGTGAACAATCAATCATCCCCTGTTTGCCTACCCTTGGGGTTGGTTTTTTTTTTTTTTTTTTGAAAATAAATAAACTCTCTCTCTTCTTTTTCCAATAAAAAAGAATAGTTATCAAAATCGGCCTACTCTGAAAAAAATTAATTCGTGGTCATACATTAAAAAAAAAAATGTACGCGTCGACTTGAGAACCTCATCCGTTTTTTCGTCGGTTAAAAAAAAACTGGGCGCGCCAGTGCAGGTTGGTAAGGTGAATGTCATATATCAAATGATAAATGATTTTATTTCTGTAAGTAGGTTTGTACAAACACTTTTTACACGTCAATCATATTTCTTTTAAATAGATGAGGTCGGAGTTTCCTATCTGTGTACTCTGAGAAGAAAGACCGACACAAACTCAGGTCACAGTCTCTTTTAAAGTCCAAACATAATCTTGGTCAGATCATGTGAAGACCATGTGGATTTGTGTCTGAAATGGTCTTTTGAGGAAACAATCACACAGATTGAGTGGACCTGTCCATTCAGTGCACGCATTTATCAGTAATCGTGCAGCTCAACTCAGAACTTGAGGAGCTCAAAGATTTGATGAACAATACGAAAGAAAGGACATTAGGTATGTCTTTGATTTTTTGGTTTTAAGACATGTCGGTATCCTCACGATGTTTTCCTTCGCTGTTTTGATAGAAATTGTGATGAAGTGGTGATGATAATTTACAGACGGTAAAAACTTGTTTAGATTCGATTCACAACTCGTAAGTCGCAGCCAATGGGTCACCACTGCTCACAACGTATATGGGTGTAAACTCGGTGTTTCAACTTCCTGGCCACAGCATCATGAAGGCTCTAACCCAGTGATTCCGAAAGTGGTCCAGGTGGCCCCCCAGGAGTTCACGGGAAACACGAAGGGGGTCTACGATACAGTAAAAAAAAAACCCCCGACCCAAACAAAAACTCTAAAAAGTAAAAAATTATATTTATAGGCCTTTTAATTTGAACGTAATATTTTGATCAGGGCATTGTCAAGTCGGGGGACGGCTAGGCCTCTGTTTGTCGTTTTCATTGACCGTCCCCCGACTTGACAATGCCCTGATCAAAATATTACGTTCAAATTAAAAGGCCTATAAATATAATTTTTTACTTTTTAGAGTTTTTGTTTGGGTCGGGGGTTTTTAAAATTTTAAATTTAATTTTTATTTCTTGCTTTTTAAACGTAATGTCTCCCTTAAATCACCATTTATCTATAATCTATTCATTGACACCTTTTCAATGAGCCCAAACACGATACTTCTGCTGTTTGTTGGTGAATAACTTGGGTTTCCTGGAAATTCTATGTGTTGCTCCAGCATCAGTTCAAGGTTATTTTTTTCGTCTAATATCATTGAAGTAATAGAATCCCAAATTTTGAGTTGATCAGACCCATGGAAGAGGCTAAAATCCCCTTTTCAACCAGAGAAGAGCTGATAATCTTCAAACGGCTGAACCGATTTTGATGAAACATGTCTAAGAACACTCCCGACTAATACACCTTTCAAACAAAAAAAAAACGAAATCAAAATCGGTTCATCCGTTCGGGAGCTACGTTGCCTCAGACAGACACACACACACAGACACGTCAAACTTATAACACCCCGTCGTTTTTGCGTCGGGGGTTAAAAAA
The DNA here is from genome assembly GCA_949987655.1 of Polymixis flavicincta. Classification (NCBI taxonomy): domain Eukaryota; kingdom Metazoa; phylum Arthropoda; class Insecta; order Lepidoptera; family Noctuidae; genus Polymixis; species Polymixis flavicincta. The sequence continues at coordinate 20,213,301 of OX465188.1, read as the reverse complement.
TGGGGGCCCACGAAAATCTATCTGTTTTGATAGTAAAGAACAAAAATGTTGGCTTGGGGTTACCTATCAATGTAGATAATCAACTACTCAAAAAAATTGCAAAATGAAAGATTTTAACAAGCTGTATTTCAGTAAAAAATTGAGACTTTTAAAAAATCTTTTAAGATTCAAATTTGCAAATTTGATGCCTTTAATTTTTCGAAGAGTTTTGAGAATATGATAGAAATGTTAACTAAATTTCTTACTTAGTACTACATTTCGTACTCAGTAAAATTTTGAAAGTGGTCACCTCTGCTGTAACCAGACAATACCTGCTTGTTTCTAGGGAGCGGGTGTCCACCCTAGCTGAAACTGAAGAGCTGACCCGTCTGCGAGCTCAGCTAGCGCCGGCGCGGCAAACACAGACCACGTCGCAGGCACAGACGCAGAAGAATAAACTACAAGGGGTGAGATACTAATATTCAATGTGTATTTTATTTTTAACCGACTTCAAAAAGGAGGAGGTTATCAATTCGACGTATATTTTTTTTTTTATGTATGTTCGGGCATAACTCTGTCATATATGTATATACGGATTTGCAAAATTCTTTTTTTGTTCGAAATGGGTTTACTCCGAAATGGTCCCATTTAAATTTCATATAGATCTGATAATACATACTCTTCAAAAAATTACAGTAAATCATCCGCAATTGCTGCTATCGCATAAATATGCATTGTTTTGACCCCAAAGATGATGAAATTTCTAATTGATGTGGGGAAAGTACTGTAACTAAAAAGTGAAAAATAATAACTTTTCCAAAAAAAAAAAAAAAAAAAACAACCGACTTCCGGAAAAACACTACAAAGTGAAAAATAACTTTAATTCGGAAGGCGGTGACAAAAAATTAAAAAAAAAAACATATCCAAAGTCACCGACTGAAAAAGTTTTTTGGTAACTCCTTTCCAGTGATAGTGTCATACAAAACTTTAATATCAGTTCTGAGTACCTGCAAGCTTAGCTCGAGCACCGTTTTGTCGATGGACGAGTAGACAAAAATTACGAAGTTTTCTTTCACCGTCACAACTGTCAGTGTGATTTTGACAGTTTGGGCTAGAAAACTTTCTTCTGAAATAGTCTACATAAAAAAAGGAACCAGACAAAAATCGTTAGAAACGAAAGGCAAAAGGACTAATGTGCGATAGAACGATTTTTTTTTTGGGTGTGAAGTCATCAAATAACTTCTCCCGCTCTGGGTGGAGCAGGAGGGCGTGTCAGACTTTTACTGACTAAAACCCACCCGTATTCCCTCAGTAGCCTGTATGCCAGGGGCGGCGGTATCTCTTTCGAACAAACCCGCACCCCTGGCAGGTAGAAGGATTAATATGGTTTTTATTATGTAGGTGGTGGTAAGGAAACGCAAGGCTAGTGAGATGGAAGGCGAGAAGCCTGAGAAGACGTCCCCGCCGCCGAAGACCAACGGACTTGTACGAACCAGCCCCAACAAGTAAGTACTGCAGAGGTTTTAATTCTCATAGAACCTTCACAAATATTTGATTACTTAATGGCATATTATTTAAAAAAATAAATGTAATTTTATATTTAGAACAATTGGAAAAGATTCAACAGTCTGTGAGACTAGCTTTTGTCTCCGGCTTCGCCTGCGTGGAAGTCGAAAATTGTCGTACGAGAACGTACTATCGGGACGAAAAGTATCCTATATGTTAATCTACTATTAACTAACTATTATGTGAGCCAAATTTCATCCAAATCCGTTCGGCCGTTTTTGTGTGATTGAGTAACACATTTATAATATTATAAGTAAGATAAGTACCGATACTACAAACTACAAGTAGACTATTTTTTAAAGGATAAACCCAAAAATAGTACCTATGGTGGGGATCGAATCCAGGACCTTGCCACCAATAGTTTTAACGATATCATTCATTTTAGTGAAAGTTGCGGCATACTCAGCCTAAAATGCTCCCACTTCTAGAATACAGGCCTCCTCTCTGTGAGAGGGACTGGGACGTAATCCACCACGCGGGCCCAGTGCGGGTTGGTAGATGACACATGTCTTCGATTGCCGGTTTCCTCACGTAATTTTCCTTCACTTCTTTAAGAGTAGTGATGATGAAATCAAATACATAGTACAGACGCCAGCACGTCAAGCTACCCCAAACTGTCAAATTTTCCCAATTGAAAATGAACCTTATGCTTACGTAATAAAGATTAAACTCTATCAAAGTTTGACAGATTGGGGTAGCTTGATGTGCTGGCGTCTGTACAAGTAAAGTGCCTGTCTGTGTTTCAACTCACTACCTACAACTTATAAGTCGGGGCCTATACCACTGGGTCACTACTGCTCTCGAATGTTGCGGGAATCCTCTAATTGCACGGTTGGCGCAGTGGTTAAGTGATTGACTGCTGCGCTGCGTGTCGCGGGTTTGATTCCCGCACGGAACTAATATTTGTATGACCTACAAGTAGTTGTTCCGGGTCTGGCCGTTTGTGTATGTGAGTTTAAATGTTTGTAAACGCACAGGAGAAATTCCTAGTGTGGGGCAACGTTTAAAAAAAAAAACCGGGCAGTGCTGGAACGGTCGTGATGCCTTTAGTATCTCAGCTGATATCATGATACAAATCTTTTATTTTCTTTAACAAGCTTTGTACACACGGCTACACATCATCGTCATCATTTCAGCCGAAAAACGTCGTCCACTGCTGGACATAGGCCTCCCCTAATTTGGGGGGTTTGCCATAGTCGCCACGCGTGGCAGGCGGGTTGGCGATCGCAGTATGGTGGTAAAATGCATAAAGAACGCTACTGCCCATTCTCTAGTAAGTCCTTTAGTTGCCTTCTACGACACCCACGGGAAGAAATGGGATGGTGCTATTCTTTACGTCCGGCACCACACGGAACGGCTACACATAAAGCTATACATTTCCAGTATAAGCTGATGTCGCATTGTATAGGATTTCCGTACAGTGCGAGATCAGCGTAAACTGGAAAATAGCTGTGTGTACCACATACACCCACTTATGCATAAACGCGGGTTAAAGTTAAGTAATGATTAGCGTCTGTTTAACCATACATTTCTGACGTTTAAACATCATTTAACTTTAATCATCGTTTAAGAACATGGCCCTGAATGTTTAAATTAAAAATTAGAACTTAAAATTAAAACTAAACAATAATATGTTCACTATGTAATTGTATGTGAGATTGTGTGTCTGTATGGAAGGATTGTGTATGTTTTGTGCGTGGAGTCTATGTGTGATATGTGTGTGTGTGTTTGTTGTATGTGTGGTGTGTTAAGTGTACATGTTGTAAGATGTATTATGACAATGAATACCTCCTTCTTCTTTACAGTAAGGCACAGAACGGCAACACCGCATCGACCGAGGACTGCGTACTACGCTGCGTCGGCGTACTGCCGGGGCTCGGCCACTACGACACAGACTCAACTTCAGATACCGACGACTCCAGTGACCATGATTCTGTGAGTAGCTGAGTATAGTAAGTTTCTGACTAGTTTACCTATTTTCATCTTTAGGAACGCAGCGTGCGTTTCGCGATATATGTAAACTAGCTTTTGCCCGCTGCTCCGCCCGTGTGGATGTCAGTTATAAAATAGTAGCCTATGTCCTTCACCATATCTCTGCCAAATTTCATGACGATCGGTTCAGCGGACAGACATACACGAGTTACTTTCGTATTTATAAACCCTACCAATATTATAAATGCGAAAGTAATTCTGTTTGTCTCTCAGTTACGCTTTCACGCGTAAACCTCTGAACCGAACGTCATGAGGTTTGGCAGAGAAATAGCCTGGGATATGGAGAAGGATATAGGTTGCTTTTTTTACGCGATAACCGACATCCACGCGGGCGGAGCCGCACGCAAAAGCTAGTAATTAATAAGTAGGGATATTTTAAATCAAATCGTTTATTTGCCTGAATATAGGTACAAGTAGTTGATTCCAAACTTTTGCTGGCGAGTGTATATTATATGTAGTACCTTACAATTTAAATCTAAATGGGAATGAAAAAAACCGCTTTGTAGTTTAAAACAGTCGTTTATTTCTTTTACATTAGACACAACACATTAGATATTATTAAAATAGGCAGAATATGGTATTTTCCAAATTATTTAAAACTATTTTAATTTGAAGTGGGAAGAATTATGTAACATAAAAATCAGAATAAATTGATTTATATCCATTTTCTCAGATGAAATAAAATTTTATTTTTCGTTGTTTTGAATTTACTGCGAAAACGCTCCTTACGATGACCTTTTTTTTTTCACTTGACCACATATGGCGTCAACTTTGTGTAAACTAAAGTAGTTGTAAACAAGTGAATGTCTAGTTTATAACTAACAAGATTTTTAATGGATAGAAAGTGGTATTACTGGTGTGCGGTGCCTCTGTGCACAAATACTTCTAAAACTGCGCCGCACAAAGTATTTTTACCGGTAGCGTTTACACAAAGCTGACGTGTTGTCACGTGATAAAAATTCATCGTAAGGAGCGTTTTGGCGGTAAAATCAAAACAACGAAAAATAAATTTGATTTTAATCGTTTTTAATTGAGAAAATGGATTTTAATCAATTTATTTTTATTTTTCTGTTAAACATATCGTTTCAATCTTCAATTTAAAACGACTGCTTTTCGTTTCTGCAATTGGCTGTAAGTAGCATCGGCGATAATACGTGCATGGATTACTCTGCTCTATTAGAACTCTCCGCGTATTTGTCATCCATACATCTTTAGTTTCTAATAGCTACAGTCCTTTTGCAGATATTACATTTGACATTTAATTATTTTTATTTTGTATTTATTCTTTTTTTTTTTTGCATTTGTTTTTTTTCCGACAGCCCAAGGATCGAAAAAAAAATAACGAAAGTTTTACGAATGAATAAGATCAGCACTTTTAAATCGCGATCAAGAGTCAATCCGTGTCAATATTCCATAACAATTTTGACAGTGACAGCTCTTGAACACGGATTAGGTGTGCTAAACGCGTTCATTGGTGAAATTTGCCCTACGTTGTCTCACCCAGTCATAAGTCTGAAATTGAGAATAAGTGAATTTCTCTATTCCAGAACGACAAATGCTGCGCTAAACGGGACATGCTGGGTCGCCGACACGAGGATAAGGCGCGGAAAGAAGACAAAAGTTAGAAACTAATGGATTTGTTGACCCGTAGACTCTTTGCTATACTATCCACTCGGCTTTTTGAATTGAGAAATTGAAGTTGGGAACTGGTCAAACTCTTCTTTAGCATTACATAAGGAGAAAATTTCTTCGCAAAAAAAAAATGAGCGGTCGGGGCGCCCCCGCCTACTCTCCTAATCCCTCAAGGAAGACTCGGGCCTGTACGAAAGTCTTTCGATACCTTGGGATGAACCCTACTCCCGATAATGAACTTTTTCGCCCGGAGCAAGGACAACTCTCAAATTGTGTTCTTATTAATTCCTAGTTCGGGCCCCAAACTAATCGTAGGTGATAAGGAGAAGGAAACTCCCGTAATTACGGATTTCGGGCTTCGAGAGTAGTGTCCCCCTGGAAACAAGTTCCTTACGTGACATTCGCACATAAACACACTCGTTTATAATAGAAAGAGACAGAGTGAAAAGTTGCATGGAGGGGGCATGACGAATTCCCTTCGTGAATTTCTACCATTTAATTCCAAACTCAAGCCGCGTTATGGAATTTCGTTCCAAAACGTAAGACAATTGGAATTTCGTGTGGTACATACACCAGACCAGTAGAAGCGACTCATTCCCGTTTTCAGCGACATCCCCTAAACTACCACCTACATATGGGATCTTTAGCCTAAAGCTCGGATCCCCCCCAACGTAGGCTTGTTGAAAAAATATCGATATATCGATATTATTTTTTCAATATATCGATATTTTTGAGCGATATTTAATAGTTCGATATATCGATGTATCGATATAAAATTCTAAGTATCGAAAAGGTATAAAAACCAAATTTTTTTTCAGACCAATAAACATTTATAAGTTTTAAGATAAAAAAAATCCCAAAAAGAAAATACTTTTTTATACTAACATCTTTTAACAAATTATATTTTATGTATTTTTTGTTTTTGGTCGACTTGATTTGCTGTTTTATAGTTTGGTTTTTAAGTTGGCAACTCTGTTAGTCAATTCTCTGTCAAATCATACCGATATATCGATATTTTTTAATAAAAATATCAATATCGATATTGATATATTTTCAAAAAACATCGATACGATATATATCGATACTTTATTGCATTTCCGACATCCCTACCCCAACGAGCCCCTAAATAAAATTTCGTTTCACCATCATTTTTACCACCTAACCAGGGGACACATATCTATCTGACGTTTTGTTCTCGATAATAGTGATTAATTCGTCGATATTTTCGAACGAGTATGAACTTATCGATATTTTCTACCAAGATAGCTTTTTATTAAATTCTATAAGGTCTACACTTATATGGATACAGATATTTATAAATCGTGTTTTGATAGCAATAACAAATATTATTTCATTCATGTTTTGAATTAATTTCATGTTTTCTAGCTTATTTACTCTGAGACGTTACCAAACATTACGAAACGTCGCGTGTTATCTGTGGTCTTATTTGTATATATTTGACACTTCTTTCTTTTGTGACGTCGTGATGTGAGATTTGTTTGAAAATTTGCATTTACAAAGAGTTGATTAAAGTTAATCTAGTCGACATTTTTTCTATACAAACTTCGGGAGTGTCCACTGCTCGAAAATGTACATCAAAAATTAAACATGGTATGGTTTTGTCTCTTTATTATCAGGAAATTCTAAGTCATGTTCAATCTTTTCCAATAAATACAACACTGAAGATTTATATAACCTATATCTTCGAAAAAACCAGTTAGGTACATCAAAAATTTCGAAGTAATTTGGTCGGTTCCAATATATGTTTGGTCTACAGCTGTTATTTACGTCGAATATAGTAGAAACAGTTCTTAAACTTTCAACAAATTCTAATATATCGCTAACCATGTTCGTTGCTTGAGACGTCACATACGTATGTGCCGGTTTATAGGCCCACATTTCGACCACCTAAATTTAGGGGACCTTTTAACGTTTAACTGACTCTTACTGTTGGTGAAACAGTAACCACCTTTTAACAGCCTCCCCTAGGATCCCATAAAGTTAGTGGATGTCGGTGAAAACGGGCATTAGAGTTGTAGGTAAAAGATCCGAACCCAAACAAGCGCTTTACCTTGTGCAAATTATTCCATCACCACTGCTCTCAAAACGGTGAAGCAAAACATCGTGAGGAAACCGGCATGTCGTAGAACCAAAAATTTGAAGACATGTGACATCTACCAACCCGCACTGGGCCTGCGTGATGGATTATAGGCCTCGCCCTCTCAGAGAGAGGAGGCCTGCGTCCCAGCAGTGGGAACATTATAGGCTGATTATGCTCACACATTAGGCCGATATCAGAAATTTCACTGACATACCAGTCATAAGGGTCCCCGAAACGAACAATTGCAATTGTCAATATTAACGTTATTTATACACATTGATGCGCAAATTGATCTTCTACCAAAAGCAATTAAAGCGATTGCATTGACAATATTACTACTATTAGAATTGATCGTTAACCAAAAGGAATTGAAGCGATTGACGATATGACTACAACAATTGATCGTTTCGGGGACCCTTTTTTTATTTGAGGATGGGAAATCATCAAATAACTTCTCCCGCTCTGGGTGGAGCGGGAGGGCGTGTCAGACTTTTACTGACTAAAACCCACCCGTGTTCCCTCAGTAGCCTATGTGCCAGGGGTGGCGGTATCTCTTTCGAAAAACCCGCACCCCTGACAGAACAACCCGCACCCCTACCCTTTATATCTTCTTTAGTGCTAAACTACACTTTGACAAGTCCGCAACTTTAAATTCTCAATTCCTCAACCGGGTTTTTGACATGTTATGTGATCTAATCTAAGTTATCGATAGTACATATAATTTTAAACTTATTTTTCTGTGTTTTATTTGTGCTAAGTTTAACCTTACTGCGCCTGTACACAGAGGAGTAATAGGGTATTTTACTGTACAGGAAAAGTTTTTATCCAGTGCGCAAATTTTAACCATGAATTCGGCATATCATTCTAGACCCCCTACCGCAGAAATTTTTCGCCGGTTATACAAAAAAAAATCAGCTGTTCCATACATTTTGACCGCGTAGGTATTGCACTTTTCTATGAAACAGCTGTTTTTTTTTTTTTGTATAACCGCCGAAAAAATTCTGCGCTAGGGGCTCTAGAATGATACGAGTATATGCTGAATTCATGGTTAAAATTTGCGCACTGGATAAAAGTTATCCTGTTTATGAGAAAAAAAATATTATTGAGATAGCTTAGGTAAAAAGCAGTCGGAAAATATTAGTTTTAGTTCATGAAATAACAAAATAAATGTTAAAATTCAATTCAAAGATTCCAGTTTTTTAATCTGCTTTTGAACACCATGAAATAGTAGCCGCCATATTATTACGTCATACCGCTGTTTATACTAATCAACTGAACAACTTTTTACTTTTATTACTTTCGTAACTAATTTTTATTTAAATAATATCTTACATTCAGGAACAGCAAACAAACGATAAGTAGAAAAATAACTCATTTTATAAAATTATAAACTAGCAGCGCTCTGTGGTTTCACCCGCGTAGTTCCCGTTCCCGTGGGAATACGGGGATAAAATATAGCCTATGTCTCCCGGGTATAGTGTAGCTTCCCGACAGTGAAATAATCTTTCAAATCGGTTCAGTAGTTTCGGGGCCTATTCAATGCAAACAAACAAACAATAAAAAAATTCCTCTTTATAATATTAATAGATAAATACAAAATATCAGCGCATTTGTTTACACAGCAAACTGACGTCATATCCACAGAGCAATATGGCGTCCACTGCGTCCAGCGTTTTCGTCAAATTACGCGCGAAATATTATAATGTCAAATTGTAATGCATTTTAATGGCACTAATCGATTCAATACAAATGTACTTTTTTTGTGGTTTATTAGCATTTTAGAATCTAATCAAGACACTTTTCAAAAATGGGTGTAATACCCTATTGCGTAATACGCTAAGAGTAGGAACGGATTTCATTTTGCCAGTTCAACATTCATTGCGTTGTATATGCTGTTAAGCAGACAAGTTTTTCGAACCTGTGAAGCAATTAATTGGCAATATACAAAATTATCCTAAATCTGATTGAAAGCGTGTTACGTAATTAGCTTACAAGTTAGTTTAGGGTTTATTGGTAAGCTTATAGGTGGAACTCTAATACTAGTTGTGTCCGTGGCTTCGCCCGCGTGGTGGTCGCTAATTATCCAACGGGAACTACCCGTACTGCCGTCCACAAGCTAAAATGCCGTTATTCAACAAAATCATGTTTCAAATTATAGACAAAAAAGCGCAGAAAAATATCAAATGCATGCTGTTTAGTTATGCAACGGATGGTAAAAATGTAAATTATAGGTAAGCCCTTAATCACTTTTTAGTTTAGTAATGTTGCTTACCTGCGTTTTAGCGTAGGTAGTAAATATCAAACAAAGCAAGTTAACGGCGTTTTTTTTTTTTTTCTCGGCTTCCATAAATAGTAGAAAAATACTGCTGAGACAGAAAGATAGAGATTTTATTTTTGATTATGGTGGCATCAAAACGATAATCGACTATATGTGAGTTAACGGCATTATTGCTTGTGGACGGCAGCGTAGTTCCCGTTACACAGGGTTCACAGATAAACTATGAACTATCAATGGAATTACTACAGATACTTTTATTCTATTAATACTCGAATAAGTAGAATAACAGTATCCTAATTCCACATACATAGTTCATAGTTTACCTGTATGTCAAAATAAAATTCATCATCGAATAGGGTATTTTCCAATTTTTCAAAAACTATTCTAATTTGAAGATTGGAACGAGATATTTAACAGAAAAATAAAAATAAATTGATTTCTGTCCATTTTCTCAATTAAAAACGATTTAAACCAAATTTGTTTTTATTTGTTTTGAATTTACCGCCAAAAAGCTTCTCACGATGACTTTTTATCACGTGACGTCAACTTTGTGTAAACTAAAGTAGTTAGTAAGTAAATAAGTGAATGTCGAGTTTATAATTAACAAGATTTTTAATGGATTTAAAGTGATATTACGGGTGTGCGGTGCCTCTGTACAAAAATACTTCTAAAACGGCGCCAAACTAAGTATTTGTACCGGTGCCGTATAAACAAAGTTGACGTCACATGTCACGTGATAAAAAGTCATCGTAAGGAGCGTTTTGGCGGTAAATTCAAAACGACAAAAAATAAATTAGATTTTAATATTTTTTATTGAGAAAATGTGTATGAATAAATTTATTTTTATTTTTCTGTTAAATATATCGTCCCAATCTTCAAATTAAAATAGTTTTTATGAAATCGGAAAATACCCTATTCTGTTCATCCGTTAAGGGGATAAAAGGTAACAGAGTTACTTACGCATATGTAATATTAATAGCAAGGATCTCATGCACCTGACCCACTGCCGACGAAGAAGCGACTGACTATAATCCGTTTGAAATAAGAATAGACATTTAAATATACCTTTTTTACAGTCCGTTCAACAGATTTTGACCTCTATTGCGCTGGTAGCATGACAAATGGCATGTGCAGTGAGCAGTTGGTATTATAACCACTTTTTTGCTTTTAATGTTATCCATATCTCTACAGAATGGAAGTCAAAATCGGTTGAACGGACTGTAAAAAGGTTTGTATAAATGTGTAATCTTATTTCATAATATGGAGCATAAATATCATAGATTTTCTCCCTCAAGAAACGAACACAAGATGTACAGTACCCAGCAATAAATATTGCACATAGACCTTTGGAAAGAGACAATCGGCTAATTTCGGCTTCATAGAGCGTTATCTCTGTCGCACGAAATACAAACAGTCCCTTATCTATTAGGAGCTGTTAAAACAATTATGATTTGCTTCTTTTGATAATTATTTTTATTCTTTGTATAAAATACACCAATTTTTCTATAAGTGATGGCTTTAGGTTTTTTTTTTTTTTTTTGGGTGGGAAATCATCAAATGACTTCTCCTGCTGAGTAGAGCAGGAGGGCGTGTCAGACTTTCACTGACTAAAACCCACCCGTGTTCCCTCAGTAGCCCGTATGTCAGGGGCTGTGGTGTCTCTTTCGAACAAACCCGCACCCCTGGCAGGCATCGGCCCTTGCGGACCCCACCAGTGGTTGCTGACATCTTTGACGGCGCGCGTGTGGAACACAACGCGCCGTCCCGTCTACCACTTATCGGCCGCAGGGGATAGGGAGAGCGGCCGACGCTATACCGACACTCCTCTTCCTCTGCGGCCCCACCTTTGGGTTCCTCTGGGGTAAAATAAAATGCCATAGACACCAATGCCACAGATGCCATAGTACAACTTTAAATTATTTAAATTTGGGGTGTGTTAACAACTCTAATAATATATTTTGAACTGTGACGTTTTGTCAGTCGTTGTTCAAGTGCGATAGAGTGCTCTATCGCACTTGAACAACGACTGACAAAACGTCACATATAAGTAGTAGTAGTCGACAGAGATAACTCTCTACGAAGCCGAAATTAGCCAATTGGCTCTTTCCAAAGGTCGATGTACAATATTTATCGCCGGGTACTGTAAGTACATAATATTACATAATAACATAATATTTGATCGCGCGACTGTTCACACCGGCGAGTACTCGTTTGTCGCAGCGACAAGAGCGATCGAAGAGATTATCTCATCGGAGGAATCGCTCATTGCCGTTGTGTGCTCGCCAACTCGTTTTTAGTTGCTAGTTCTACTCGCTTCTCGTTAATCGCCGGCGCTGGGACAGTTGAGTAAACAATTTTATTGTGGTATCTACTCCGGAATCGTAGCAAAAAACGTCCGTTTCATATGCATATTATACCCAGTGTTTTTCTATTCAACTATCTCAAAATTTTCAACTTTCATCAACCTGAGATGTTTGTCTTTGGATTAATGAAAGATGTGTATCATCATCTGCCTTGCCTTTCCCAACTATATTGGGGTCAGCTTCCAGTCTAACCGGATGCAGCCTAATACCAGTATTTTACACGGAGCGACTGCCTATCTGACCACCACAACGTGGGTAATATGATAATAATATTTTAAGGACACGCTATATCAGAAGGTATTTACGAAAAACTACGGTGGTTTTTGTACGAAAGAAAAAAATTTGCAGCCAATCCATTTTAGTTTTAAATAAAACAAAGTACAATCAATTCTTACAATTTAATAGCCACATCAATAGATTAATGACATTAAAATAATCGAGGCAAGAATGCACAAAACTCATTTTTACACACACACTGGCATTTACTGGTAAGGTAGGATTTTTAAATTAAGAATAATTACTGTACCCGGGCGCGTATTTACGTTTCCGTGTACAATAGAAAACAATACTGCCTTGAAACACGCACGGTTTTGTTAGTGTACGTTACCCTAGCAAGAAAGTGTCTCCTAGAGTTATATGAGTAGAACGTATATATGTGTGCCTTATCTGCTGTAAATGTGCCCCCACATAAAAAATGTGTGCCCCCTGTCGTTTTGGAGAAAAACGGAAAAAACGATTCTTGCTGGGGTAACGTTTTTCTAGCAGGAAAATTCTAAACGAATGGTCGGAGAGAGAAAATTTTTGCATGGCCAGATAGCTTATATGTGTGCCAAAATGTGCCCCCAAAAATAAAATCTGTGCCCCTTCAGGTTTTCGAGATATTGCATTTCCTGCTGGAGTAACGTTTTGATGAATCGTATATCTCTAAAACCATTGCATGTGCCCCTGTAGAATAAACATACACGAGTAGCTCTTAAGGGGCACACCTTAGTGCCCTAATTAGATTTAAGAAAATATTTATAGTTTTCAAGTTATCGCGGTTTTATGAAAACCCGAAAAAACATCGCAGCGCCTAAATGAGACAAGGCACAAGTTCGCTGAAAACTGTATTCGGTCCTTCTTGACGCTATTAATAACCATACAAAGTTTCAAAACTGTTCATGCATGCGTTTTTGAATAATCTTGCTAAAAGTCAAAACGATGGTGTCTTAACTTTGACGGCAAAATACAAGGAACCGGCTCAATCCCAGATGTGTAGGTGTGAACCAAAATTGTGTGCCTTTAGTCAAAAATATATGGTGAAAATATACAGGTTGGAATGTTTCGCATTAAGTTAATATTAACAAAAAACCAAAATATGTAAGCAACGGCTGGTTATCCGACCAAATTTGATTGACTACTAAAAAGCGACGGATTCATACATATCGATGACCTTCTTTACTTTACTCACTAACCGGTTGTGCCTGAGTACACTGAAGTAGAAAAGTAATAAGTAATAAAATAAAGTTGTTATTGGATTATAATTATTCTACTAGCTGTTTCTATTATATTTATTGCTATGCCGTAGGTTAGATAAATTAATAGTAAGTTATTCATCAGTAAGGGGAATGCTCCAACCAGCCCGCGAAATTCAAAGTTTCTTGCGTTTTTTGCAATTTGCAGCAGCATGTTGATTAAAATATTATTCACGGCTGTAAGACATATGTAGTTACAGAATTATAATCATCAAAATCATCATAATCTAAGTTCATAAAGCTATAGGAATGACTTTTTGTTTTTTTTTTTTGTTCCTACGCCTTATGAACTTGGAGGGTTGTATTGGTGATTTTGATGCTTATAATTCTGTAACTACATACGTCTTACAGCCGCGAATAATATTTTAATCAACATACAACCTAGCACTGGCCTGCAAATTCCAAAAAAAAGTAAGAAAATTTGAATTTCGCGGGCTGGTTGAAGCATTCACCTTAATAGAAGATTCCTTTTTTTCGCCTCCTCACACCGCTGCAGATATCTCTGGCCCCGCTGCATCCGCTGACGTCGTGTCGCAAGGAGTCTCTTTGTCTAATTTGGAGAAAGTGAGACAGCTAGTACGCGTACGGTGTTAGTGTGACAGAGACAGTTACGTGTAACGGCGCTCTAATATGAATAATAGGTACGAAGTGTTTATTGACTAGGAAGTCCGTTTGGATTATTATTACTTGGTATTGGTAAACAGTTGCAGTTATGTTATGACGCCAAGGACACTGTTACGTTGAGTCACGCAGTTGCACTGATACTGTTTGTTTACTTTTTTTTAAGTTGGTTGAAAGTGGCGTATTAAGCATTTTATAACAATTATGTGGTTGTAGGGGTGGTGAATTTTATGGCACGATCTGCAGTGGTAAGTATTTAATGGCATTGTTTTGATTTATTTAAAAATACTTGTACACTTATCAAGTACTTGGATTTTTTTCATTACTTTACCTATTTATTTATTTTTTTAGGAAATTTAAGCTGTGTTTTGATGCAATACTTACTTTAAGAATTAAGAATTAAAATTAAGGGAATAAAAATAATAATTTCCACATCAACAAGCTGTTTCATTTAATAGTCACAAGGTGCATTTAATATATATTTTTAATTGGCCCCCAAATCTTTTGAACGCGACTGTACGGACAACAGCTTAGGTATAATACGTCAAATAAAGAAGGTCATCGATATGTATGAATCAGTCGCTTTTTAGTAGTCATTGGAATTTGGTCGGATAACCAGCCGTTGTTTACATATTTTGGTTTTTTGTTAATATTAACTTAATGCGAAACATTCCAAGCTGAATATTTTCACCATATATTTTTGACTAAAGGCACACAATTTTGGTTCACACCTACACATCTGGGATTGAGCCGGTTCCTTGTATTTTTCCGTCAAAGTTAAGACACCATCGTTTTGACTTTTAGCAAGATTATTCAAAAACGCATGCATGAACAGTTTTGAAACTTTGTATGGTTATTAATAGCGTCAAGAAGGACCGAATACAATTTTCAGCGAACTTGTGCCTTGTCTCATTTAGGCGCTGCGATGTTTTTTCGGGTTTTCATAAAACCGCGATAACTTGAAAACTATAAATATTTTCTTAAATCTAATTAGGGCACTAAGGTGTGCCCCTTAAGAGCTACTCGTGTATGTTTATTCTACAGGGGCACATGCAATGGTTTTAGAGATATACGATTCATCAAAACGTTACTCCAGCAGGAAATGCAATATCTCGAAAACCTGAAGGGGCACAGATTTTATTTTTGGGGGCACATTTTGGCACACATATAAGCTATCTGGCCATGCAAAAATTTTCTCTCTCCGACCATTCGTTTAGAATTTTCCTGCTAGAAAAACGTTACCCCAGCAAGAATCGTTTTTTCCGTTTTTCTCCAAAACGACAGGGGGCACACATTTTTTATGTGGGGGCACATTTACAGCAGATAAGGCACACATATATACGTTCTACTCATATAACTCTAGGAGACACTTTCTTGCTAGGGTAACGTACACGTTTTGTTACGCTAACACCATTAAAGGCAAACAAACAATCAAATGTTTCCTCTTTATAATATTAGTAGATAAGTATGTATGTAGTTCAGGATTTTATAAAGGCTAAGTTCCATGCATCAAATTCAACACGCGTTTGGAAGAACAGTTTGCGTAGCAAACCCGTGCGCGATTGGAGGACGCGTGCCTTAAATTGAACACGGATTAGGAAAGGGTGTTAGCGTAACAAACCCGTGCGTGTTTCAAGGCAGTACTGCCTCCTATTGCAAACGGAAACGTAAATACGCAGTTTGAACGCAGTAAGATTCAGCCGGGAATCGTTATATATAACCATACAGAAATCGAAGTGTTTTCTCGACGCGCTGAGATACACTCACTCTATTCGATTTGCATCTTTCGGCGCTAAGCAGTACCTCGAAAAAGTCCCGCCGCGATTGAATTACGTTCGCATAGGTGGGCGACAGAAACGAATATGAATAGGTATTTTGTATTTTCCCGCACGGCTGTGCTGTGCTGATTCATGCCGACCCGAACAAGTGTGTAACACGCCTAACTCTGCCTACTTTTATAATTATTCTAAAACATTATAGTTATAGTGTCGCCATCGATAACTTCTTTGTAGGACTTGCAGCAGCTCTATGGCTCACATTTGTATATTTTATTTTATTTATATTCATGTACAGACGCCAGCACACCAAGCTACCCCAAACTGTAAATTTTTCCCAACTGAACAAGAACCTTATGTTTATGTGATAAAGTTGAAGATCTATCAAAGAAATTTAAGGCGGAGATTTCTTGAAAACGCTCAAAAAGGTGGTTCTTTAAACCAGTGTATCTGTTTAACCGTAAATTATTTTGAAAGAAAAAAATATTATGATATTTTCAAGTCTTTTTTGCATACAGTGATGGAACTCAAAACATAATTAAACATACTTTTATGCATCAAAAATATCATCAATGTCACCTCTTCATTATCTTTAAAACCAGTTTATCCCTTCAATAATAATTATTAAAAAAAATTATTAATTATTTAAAATATACCATAAAATTCCAAATGCCAAACTGCAGTGATGGATTATTTATTATCAAATTATTAATATATATCATTTATTATTCGAATTTATTAGCAGATTTTAACCCGTATCGGATGACAGTAAGAACTATTATCTCTCATATCGACAATACGACGAGTACATTTAAAATTACCAGAGCCTTAACAGATTGGGGTAGCTTGATGTGCTGCCGTCTGTGCAATACTTATTTATCATTTAATTGTGTTTCTGGCATTTATCCGGTTTCAAATCATTTTTGTTTTGCTTTCTTTTTCTTCCTATGTCCACATTAAGGTTTAGTAAACTTGACAAATGACAAGTGCATAAATACACGGTCAAAATAAATTAGCTAGCGGAACTCCGAAGACGTGATTGAATAGGGAATATGTTTGTTTTGTAATACAAAACTCTCATTAATTAAACATACAAAATAGCAATTTACTTCTTGACTCCTATACAGAGTCAAGAAGTAAATTGCTATTTTTTAATGCATTACGTATTATAAAATTTCTTATTTCATGTTACGTTTTTCTGGTGGAACGAGATGCAAGCTCTAAAAGCGTCGTCTTCTAAAATGCCGGAAGTGACCTCAAAAAGCATGTGAATAATATATTTTCTTAGCAAACTGCTTGAATTCTCACCAGGGTAAATTAGTAAGTGCGATTTTTGCTTGCTTAAAGATTTAAGCAAAGCAATATCGTGGCAAGTGACGTCACAATATGGCCGCGACGATAACGCATATTTGAACCATAGTAAAATTTGAATTTTAATACTTTTCCTGGTTTTATATTAACGTGCTTCATTGCTTTTATGAGAAAAAAAGTACCTACATGCATATTCCTATTGATGATTTTTTTCTGTGACCTAAAAAATCACTAATAATTAGAGATCGGATATTCGGATGCATATTTACCTAAAGTTATTTTTTAATTATGAAAGTATGGAAGTGGCTTCTTAATTTATATTTTTTGTGAAAAATATCCCGGGATTCTAGGAACGCCGGGAATTCATAAAGCTTTCTAGTCAGGTGTATAGTATGGAAGCAACTTCTAAATTATTAGGATTGCATTCAGATGCATATTTATTTAAAATTAACCCCGATACAAGTAATATTTATGTGTATGTAGAGTGTAAGTCTGTAAGACAAGGGGTGGTGTGAGTTAGTTATAATATATATTTTTTACATGAAATTAAGATTTTTTTCGATAAAAAGCGTGTTCTATATTAGCCAACACCTCAGCTTTAGGTGAATATGCATCCGAGTATCCGATCTCTGCTGATAATGTTGGGATATCGATATCCCTGCGGAGTTTAGCTAGATAATTAAATTTGACCCTGTATATGTAATAATAACTATCGAATTTAACACACAATTGCTAGCTCGAAACACGTTTCTATAACGTAACGTTCATTTCATTCATGCTACAACTCATTGATATACAAAAAACCCAAGATCCATGGTCTCTAACAAAAGTGACACTCAAAGCTGTCCTTAATCCCCCCCGAGTGGGTTCCCGCATTGTCGTTGCGGGGGGGCTCAGTAACCGTGGTCTCCCAGCCACGGTGAAGCCAAGAGGAACCCAAAGGTGGGGCCACTCGTCAGGGCATTTGCCTCAAAGCCGACGACGTAGCGGCCAAAAAGTAGGTTGCGGTGAGGTGCACCGCAACTGAGGTGGGCCGCGATGTCGAATGGGAGGCATCGCGGCTGAGGGTTACGGGCTGCGGTAGAGGAGGAGTGCCGGTGCTTCTGAGCAGCGCTCTTCCCTTCCGTGGCCTGGACGGGGCCGCCACCGTTTGATGGCGGACGCGGTGGGGCCGCAGGGGAAGAGGAGTGTCGGTATAGCGTCAGCCGCTCTCCCTATCCTCTGCTATCTCCCCATTCCACACGCGCGCCGTCAAAGATGTCAGCAACCACCGGTGGGGTTCGCAAGGGCTGATGCCTGCCAGGGGTGCGGGTTTGTTCGAAAGAGATACCACAGCCCCTGGCATACAGGCTACTGAGGGAACACGGGTGGGTTTTAGTCAGTAAAAGTCTGACACGCCCTCCCGCTCTACTCAGCAGGAGAAGTCATTTGATGATTTCCCACCCAAAAAAAAAAAAGCTGTCCTTAATTATACGTCAGCGGTAATAGTTATGATAAAACACATTTTTTTGCAAATTGGACCTTATACGCATGACTTAAAGTGGTTTTTACAAAGATACGCCCAAAAATACTGACTGAAAGATGACTGATGTACGTCCGCCTAAGGGCCTGTGCACACTACGTTTTTTAAACGCGTCGTTGACGCTTGTTTTAGAAACGTGCGTCGACGGCGCACTTTTATCCTACAGAAAGGTCTGACTCGCGTGCGTATCGCGTCTGTATCGCTACAACGCGACAACGCGTTGAAAAAACGCGGTGTGCACAGGCCCTTAACCGGACGTTTTTGAGACGTTGATTGTGTATCTTGGGTTTTATGCATATCAATGCTACAACTAGACTATACCACTACGTCAGAGTCAAATAATGCATTTTTTCTTCATTTGGCTTATCGGGCATGACGTCGGACACAGGTTTGACCGGTTGGACGTCGGGCAACTCCGGCTCCATGTCGGGCAAACTGCTGTCCGAATCGGAGTCGGTGTTGGATTCGTCGGCGTCAGCTGTTTTAGGCTCGTCTTTGTTTTTTCTTCGGTTCCTGAAAATACATTTGGACGATATTATTAACTACCGTTTTTCCAGCGTCTTACCACTTTTTAATCGACGAAAAAAACGGAGGTTACTCAAATCGACGCGTATATTTTTTTTTTTTTTGTACGCATATATTTTTACAGAGTAGATCGATTTTGGTAATTATTTTTTTATTGGAAAGGGTATACCCTGAAGTTGGTCCCAAGTAAATTTACAAAAAAAAACTTTCACTGTTGGGAAGCTACACTATCCCCGGGTGACATAGGCTATATTTTATCCCGGTATTCCCACGGGTACGGGAACTACGCGGGTGAAACCGCGGAGCGCTGCTAGTAGTTAATCATTGCAATTGGCAGTTGTAGCGGCCGCGACTTAGGTGTTGTAGGTCAAAGATTCGAACTCAGACATGCACTTTACGTTGAGTGAATTATTTCATCAACACTGCTCTCAAATCGGTGAAGGAAAACATCGTGAAGAAACCGGCACATTCGCCGAACCGCATTGGGCTTGCGTAGTGAATAATGGCCCACTCCCTCTCACAGAGAATAGGCCTGCTGTGTCCCAGCAGTGAGGACATTATAGGCTAACGTTATTTATATAAATAAAAAGAAAAGTCCTGACTGACTGACCCATCAACGCCCAGCCCAAACCTTTGGACCTAGAAAGCTGAAATTTTGCACAGAGGTTACCTTTATAATGTAGACAAGGGATAAGGAAGGATTTTTCGAAATTCATCCCCTAAGGGAGTTAAATAGAGGATGAAAGTTCCGCGCGGGGGAAGCCGCTGGCAAAAGCTAGTTATTAATATTTGCATGAGTACAGAAAGGGAACATAACATACCTCTTAGGATAAGGCTCTTTCAGGTGGAATGTGCGGTAATGCAGCTTCATACTGTTGCTCTGTGTGAATCGTTTGTCGCATAACGAACATGAGTACGGCTTTTCTCCTGTGTGTGTCTGAAAGGACATTATTATTGTTACATAACATTTACATAAGTAAACACTTATGTGTTTACAAGACTAAACAGTCTTGACTAAAAACATTTAAATCACATTTGCTTATTTACTTTCAACGAGGTAATTGCGTAACACAGTAGGTAACAGTAGGAATATGTTTCATTTGATAGTTCAGAGATTTGAGTGACAGTTCAACAACATTCATTGCGTTTTGCGCAATTTGAATGCAGGTTTGTACAGTCAACCCGCTTTTTAGTGGTAATAATTTGACATTGGCTTTGTGTCGTAGTTTGTAGTTTATTGTTGTTCGCATCGCGGCACGTAAGTTGTAACTAAATCCGCCATTTTGGTTCAATTTACGTGTCGCGATCTGTACCAGCAGATTCTTACCAGTAGATGTCTCTTTAGTCCTACAATCGCGTGAAACTGTTTGCCACAGGTGTCGCAAGTGTGTAGCTTCTCTCTTGTATGCATGTTCCTGTGAGTACGGATACTGCCCGGCTGAGGGAAGGACAAATTAGAATTAAAACATGACCAAATGTTTGGAGAGCAGTGGTGGGCCTGGGGCGGTACGGGTTGGTAGATTTGACATGCCTTCGAGTTTTTGGCCTCGAACTAAAAATTTGTAGACATGTGACATCTACCAGCTCGCACTGGGCCCACGTGGTTGATTACGGCCCACTTCCTCTCACAGAGAGGAGGTCTGTGTCCTAGCAGTGGGAACATTATAAGTTGATTATGCAGCAAACTAAATGGACATTGGACTCACCGCTAGTGAAGATCCACAGATCTCACAGATGTATCGCTCGGTGGGCGCGTAGAATGAAGTGCGCGGGTGTTCTGACAGGTGATGCTTCCAACATGCTGCTTGAGTGTCGAAGTGTTTGCCGCACTACAACAAATATGGAAAGAATATGACACGGCCTGGCAGGGACATTGACCCGCGACCTGTTACAGATCGCGGCACGTAAGTTGAACCAAAATGGAGGATTTTGTTTCAACTTACGTGCCGCGATGCATAATTAATTACCAAACTTCTGTACACGTTACATCAATGCCTATGCTAGAAGGTGACCTCATTCATTTTCTGTGCGAGGCAACGATCGAACCGTACCTTCGGTTGTTTGTTCTAATTTTGGTTCAACTTACGTGCCGCAATGCTATAGAGCATTGATTCGGTACATGATTGCGACCCCATGCTCATGCTTTACGATTTGCCAAGTTACTGCCAAGATAATAGAGCCTTTAAATAAACTGAACTGAACTAAAAATAAACTGAACAAAGGCGGACTTAATGCCTGAGGCATTTAGTCCGCCTTTGTACATTTTTTTTTTAATTGTGTATTAAATTTTAATAAATAAATAGGATGGGAAGGTGCCGAAATGCGAAAAAAACATATTTACGTGAATATCAAGGTAAAAGAGGACACAATCATCATGTAAGATGGCAACAAATACCCGAAATTCAATTTTCTTTATCTCCAAAATTATGAAATGGTTTTATTCTAACTCACCTGATGGCACGTGGTAGGTTTCCTATGTTCCTTCCTATATTTCGTTTTTAGTCTCCTATCTTTTGTAAACTTGAATATATCTTCATCATGGCTGTAAAACACAAAACACCATTTCAGACTTAAGTATTCTCAAGAACAAGCGGTGTGCCCGATAAGATCGACACCGGCAAAAATTATGAGCACCCATACAATTTTTTACATTCATACAAACTCATCCGCGCCTTCTTCCCTACGAGGTACGCAGAAACTACAGAACGCTTCTTAGCAGGAGTAGTTTTACTACTCATTGTCATACATACTCTTTTTACTTCGTTTACGTTCATACAACTGGCCACACACGCACGCCCGTTGCGAGTACTACGCGCCTGACTATCTGAAGAACATCACCAATAAGATCACTATGTCCAGGAGGACATAGTGATGATTGGTGATGTTCTTCAGATAGTCAAGCGATGCGACGCGACGCTTCAGAAAGCGTCGCGTTCCAGCGTTTCCATTCACATCTGCCTCGTAAATACCTTTTGTTATTCCCTTTTCATTCATTCCCCGCTCAAAATGACCATACCATTCTAAGCATACTTTTTTTCCTATCTTTTTTAATGCATTTAAGATTTTAAAAGAGTAAAATAGTGAAACATACCGTTTTCTTAATCGCCTTGTAACCTGAAATAAAATAGATAAATGTTTACTTTTAAACATACAACATTTTGGAACGAAGTTCTTAAACGCGGCTTGCGGTAGAAGTGGACTGGTAGAAATCGTCGCGTAAAAAGCAAACTTTATGTCCCCCAAGCGATTCTTTCTCAGTTTTCATGTTTAAGGAAGGTGCTACAGCCAATAGTGAGGTCAAAAAGAAAATCCAAGATGTCGGCTACGAAAATTTACAAATTTTTCATCATGGGTGTCGTTTTCATGGTTTTTGAGGGTGCTAAAGCCCATAACGAGATCAAAATAGAAATTTAAGATGGCGACAACGTCATGAGAACTTCTAAAAACTTATACTAGATGGCTCTTTATTACAAATGCGTATTGAATTCACACTTATTTTCTGTCTGTCTCGTTCTACGACGTATATACGAGTGTGTGCGAGTAGCGCGTAAAGAACTTCCTTCCTGACGGAGGTCCTTAGACCGCACACGTTTTTTTACTAGTTTATTTTATCGCACGGTTAGAAAAGGGGTGACTACCGAGATGACGACTTATAGAGAAGTATGGAAGAAAAAGACGTGTTGCGCCGACCACAAATAAACTGTGACAAGGGCAAGATACTAATAATGATTTTTGCACAGACGCTAGAACATCAAGCTACACCAAACTGTAAAATTTTCCCAATTGAAAATGAACCTTATGCATATGTGATAACGATGAAAATCTATCAAAGAAACTTTACAGATTGGGGATTTTTTGTAATGCACGTTTTGTTTGTGCTGAATAAACATTTTTTCTTTCTTGTCTATCTTTTTATGATGATGATGGTTATTATTGACTGGTATTATATCGATATTTGGTATAAGGGCAGGAGAATGATTTTATCGGAATACTCACTTTGGCTTTTTGCTTTTTCCCTAAAACTTTTCTGCTCATTGTCTGTTTGTAGTCACTGAAAAAAACAAATAATGTTTTTAGTTTATTTGCAATACGCATAGGTTACGTTGTTTTTTTTTTTGCAGTAGTGGCCCATTGGTAACGGCCGCGACTTAGGAGATGTAGATCGGTTCGAACCCAGACAGGCGCTTTACTTTGGGTAAATTATTTATTTGATCACCACTGCTCTCAAAACGGTGAAGGAAAACATTGAGAGCAAAATGTCCTAGATCTAAAAATTAAGAATCATCAGATAACTTCTGGGTGGAGCGGGAGGGCGTGTCAGACTTTTACTGACTAAAACCCACCCGCGTTCCTTTAGTTGCCTGTGTGCCAGAGGCCACGATATCTCTTTCGAACAACCCGCACGCCTGGCAGAAGGGACAGGCTTGATGGGACTGATTATTTAGGGACAAATTTAAAGCTACAGCCTTGGCGGTGCGGGCTGGCTCGAGCAAGGGTCGTGACACTGGCTAGTATTGTATTACATACATGTCCTTACGAGAGAGTGAGAGATAGGGAGGGGCTTGTGGCTAAGTTAAAACAACCGCACGGGTCGATCGATCAGGTTAAGCTACGCTTGCCGCGGTTGGTCCGTGGATGGGTGACCATCTTTACTTACCAAGACCCCTCCGTACCTCGGAAAGCACGTTCAGCCGTTGGACCCGGCTGTCATTTCATTAGTGGATCTTTGACAGTAATTACGGGTCGTCCGAAGCCCGAAAGTCTGACAACCAGTCTTACCAATGGGTATCGTATTACCCAGTAACTGGGTTGTGGAGGTCAGATAGGCAGTCGCTCTATGTAAAATACTGGTATTCATCTGCATCCAGTTAAGACTGGAAGCTGACCCAACATAGTTGGAAAAAGGCAGATGATGCTGATGACAAGAGAGAGAGAGAGAGAGAGAGAAGAATAATCTTACCTCTGTCCTTCGCTATGTAACGCTGAATGAAACAAATGTTCTTCGTACGCCTTCCGCGTTTCGAAAGTGATGTCACATCGCTGGCAATAAGTATTCACTTCTTCATCGTCGTCGGGACTGTCCTGGTACGGGAAAATAAACTTTAAAAAGTAATAGCATAGAGTAGTATTTACTTTGTGTTGAATTTTATGGAGCTTTTTTGAGATTAGTGGTTCTTTGAGAGTTGGTCATGAGAGGTGATTGCGTAACACCCTAGCAGTGGGAATGGCTTTCATGTTGACAGTTCAACAACATTCATTGCGTTGTTGACGTAACGTTGTGAAATTCTGCCCTGCTAATTGTAAAATGCAGCACTTAACACACAAAACAGTTTCGAGAAAAACGCGGAAATGTAATAGTAAAATTTTCTTATTTTATATATTTTGAACTGGACGCGACCTCACTCTATCGCACTTGAACAACGACTAACAAAACATCACATAGCTAGTGTGCGACAGAGATAACACTCTACGAGGCCGAAATTAGCCGATTGTCTCTTTCCAAAGGTCGATGTAAAATATTTATCGCCGGGTACTGTATTTTTATTTTTCCCATATAGCCATTTCAGCAAAAAGTGAAAACCCCAAAAGTGTCGATTACTGCAGATAAATTAACAAGGCAGAATTAGGGTCCTGTAGGTTGGGTTCAAAAGGAAATAGAGTAATTTGGGATCATAAAAAGTGTTCCTTATTGTATGCACCTACTTATATAACGTGTAACGGAAAGGGTATATACACACCAAAGGCACGGCTTCTTTGGATGATATCAAACGATATAAGTGTTTTTTAATCCTATCTCTACATGTTTGGAAGTTATGAGAATTTTTAATACATTAATATACCAGAAACCGAACTTTTCAAATTGAAATAAACACATCACTCGGAAGAGATTTATCATGATATTGGCAAGTAACGTGGAAAGTTATTGATCTACGTAGTGGGGTGACACGTTTGCCATGACTAGAATTTAAGAAACATTATGAAACCGAAAATTTGGTATAAATTCTTAGAGTATTTTATTTGGAGCTGAAACTATGTATAGTGATTCTATACCAGCTGTTATTTTTAGTGCTTAAAGATAGCAATAGGGTTTCTGTTACACTCTGTATATTTCTTCCAAAATCTGTGAATGCAGGAAAACGAAAAAGTAAAGTAATGTCCTGTAAATCCTTTATTCAGTAGTCTGCTGTATTTCAACTCATTTCTTCGCAATTTGAAAAATAAAAAAGTATGAGTTTACTTACAATATCATCAATAACATGTTTGACCTTCTTGTGTTGGTGTAGGCCCGCCTTGCTGACGAACGACGCGCCGCACAACGTGCACACATGCTCGCTGCGATGCGTGCGCAAGTGTGTGTAGTATGTTGACGAATGCCTTGCAAGAAAAAAAAGAAGTGTAATATAAATAAGTGTTATAAAAATAAGTTTAAATTATATCATTATAATTGTAAAGCAATTTTTTGGGGGGATTTGCCATAATCACTACGCTTGGCAGGCGGGTTGGTGATCGCAGTCAACATTTACATTAAAACAGAATTGATTCTAGTACCCTATTCCTAAATGTAGTTTCGTATGGACAAGAACGGGCAAGAAACTCCACCGTTACTCTTTTAAAATGTTTTAAATACAATTTAACATAGTACATTAATTATATTATTATGTGTGAAAACGATGCACCCAGAATAAAATTACTATACCAAAATAGGTATAAAGAATGCAATTGACTAACTACTAACTCTTATAGGCTCTATAATACAAGGTGCCCGGTAATTCGACCTATTCCTTGAAAAAGGTTATCATCATCATCATTTCAGCCGAAAGATGTCCACTGCTGGACATAGGCCTCCCCCAAGAGGGGTGGTTTGCCATAATCGCCACGCTTGGCAGGCGGGTTGGCGATGGCAGTATGGTGGTAAAAATGAGTCCCTTAGTCGCCTCCTACGACACCCACTGGAAGAAATGGGATGGTGCTATTCTTTTACGCCCGGCTACCACACGAGAAAAAGGTTATACTAGAGGTAATGGTTTACGAGCTAATGAGGTTTTTAGATTATTGTTCAAATTTTCAGACTGGTGACCAAAAACAAAATATTTAAAAATAACGACTTTTCTCTCGACACTTATTTGTTACTGACTCATCACCATCATCATCATTTCAGCCGAAAGACGTCCACTGCTGAACATAGGCCTACCCCAGATTGGGGGGTTTTGCCATAATTGCCACGCTTGGCAGGCGGGTTGGCGATCGCAGTATGATGGTAAAATGCATAGAAAACGCTGCTGCCCCTTCTCTAGTAAATCCCTTAGTCGCCTTCTACGACACCCACTGGAAGAAATGGGATGGTGCTATTCTTTTACGCCCGGCGACACATACGGGACCACATGTTACTGACTGATTGATTATAAATGAAATAAAAACTCCTTTAAAAGATTTTCCTTAAAAAAAAAGTGAAAAATAACTTTAATTTCGGAAGTCGGTGTCTTCTTTAATGTTTTTGTCACCGCCTTCCGAAATTATAGTTATTTTCACTTTGTAGTATTTTTTCGGAAGAAGGTTTTTTTTTTGAAAAAAGTTTTTTAGGTCTCTTCTCTGCGAGAGGGAGTGGGCCGTAATCCACCACGCGGACTCAGTGCGGGTCGGTGGATGTCACATGACTTCAAATTTTACGTTCTAGGACATGCTGGTTTCCTCACGATGTTTTCCTTAACCGTAATGTATTCTTACCTAAATTCTTCACCACAGTAAGCACACTTTCTTGTAATTCCACTGTGGTATTCATCATGGAGTAGAGCTGAACTTCTGAAAATAATTAAGTTTTTCGGTCAAAAATAGAAGATACAGATCGTAGCAGTTTCTTACTACCCTCATAGGTACATGGGGCGTTAGTTTAAGTATGTGTCACCGTAACATTATGAACATCGACAGTTTATAATCTATCACGGGACATTACAAAGTATCGAAACATTGTGTACTGCAGACGGATAGTACCTTGCGCTATTACTAAATAGCCAAGTAACTGCTACTAACTTGGAAGTAGCGCTCCCCGGCCGTCGCCGCGGCACCGCTCGCTTCGCTCGTTCGGCTCGCGCGCGTCTGCTCAATGTTCTAACCTAACCTATTCATATTCTCATGGTGACATGGAGAGAGCGATTGTCGCAACCCAGTGCTGGGCACGCCACGATTGCGGCGGTAAGTCCCCACTTTGAGGAGTGGTTTGAGAGGCGGCATGGCGTGCACTCCACGAGCACCGCCGTGTCCTCGTGGAGGCGATCGGCGGCGGCGATCTCTCGCGTCCGGCCCTGGTCCAGGCCATGGTACGGAGCGAGAGGGCATGGGGAGCCGTCACCTCCTTCAACGAAGCAGTGATGCTCGCGAAGAGGGAGGCGGCGCACGTGAGGGAGAGGCAGCATATGCGCCCTCGCGACCCTAGCCGCCGCAGGATACGGAGACGCCCTGGGCGTCGGGAATCCCAGGCTGATTTCCGGCCACCGTAGGCATGGGCTTGCGGACAGCGAGTAATGGGTAGCTCGCTGTCCGGTAAGGACCAAGCCCAAGTCGACGGCGCGTTGTGTTCCACGCGCGCCTCAAAGAGATGTCAGCACAAAAAGGCAAGGGTCGATGCCTGCCAGGGGTGCGGGTTTGTTCGAAAGAGACACCACAGCCCCTGGCATACGGGCTACTGAAGGAACACGGGTGGGTTTTAGTCAGTAAAAGTCTGACACGCCCTCCTGCTCCACCCAGAGCGGGAGAAGTTATTTGATGATTTCCCACCCAAAAAAAAATCTCACAAGATATATTTCACAATCTTACGGTGACACATGTAAGTGGATACGCGGACGTAATAATATGGCGTCACAATGTTTTCGCGCACTGTATCTTCAACGGACTGGTTAGCGCCGACAGTTGAAAATCTAACGGCCACTTAACGATTCCGTACTCGTAACCACGTCAATCACACACGAATTCAGCTAATATCGTATTAAAAATATCGACAAATTGTAATGGAACATACAGAATATGACATTTCGATTCCTTACCGCTACATTGGTTTCTAAAAAAACCGGCCAAGTGCGAGTCGGACTCGCGCACCGAGGGTTCCGTAGAAACCTGTAGGTCCTAACGTGATGTTAATTAGCCTTCCTCAAAAACTGGGCTATCACATGCAAAAATAATATTTCAAATCCAACTGGCATTTTCATAGATATAATGAGAGTACATATAGATGAGTAATATAATGAGTAATGAGCCTAGGGGAGGCCTATGTCCAGCAGTGGACATCTTTCGGCTGAAATTATGATGATAATGATGATGAGTAAATAAGTAGAAGATACTCACTCTAAAGGGCAGATGAGATGACACCGCAAGCACTCATACTTGAAATAATGCTGTCTGATATGTTTGCGCAAGTAACACTTTAGTTTATAACGCATACGACAAAAACGACACTCGTACGTTCCCAGCATCTGTGGAGATTTAAATGATTTTATTTCTTTAAGTAGGTCCCCCGGTAACCCCCGATGCGAAAACGACTAGATGCTATAAGTTTGACGTGTATGTGTGTGTGTCTGTCTGTGGAATTGTAGCTCCCAAATTGATGAACCGATTTTTTTTTTGTTTTGTTTGAAAGGTGAATTAGTCGAGAGTGTTCTTAGCTATGTTTGATTGAAATCGATTCAGCCGTTTGAAAATTA
Source organism: Polymixis flavicincta (assembly GCA_949987655.1). NCBI lineage: Eukaryota > Metazoa > Arthropoda > Insecta > Lepidoptera > Noctuidae > Polymixis > Polymixis flavicincta. Next base: position 20,184,430 of record OX465188.1, on the reverse strand, counting down.
TCAACTCTTTTCTGATTGATGAACGGATTTGAGCATCTTCTTGAAGTCGGTGTCTTATAATATGTAACTATTTGAATTTTTTGCCACCACCTTCTGAAATTAAAGTTATTTTTCACTTTGTAGAGTTTTTTCAGAAGTCTGTTGTTTTTGGAGGGCTCTAAAAATCCCTATCTATCTAACCTATGCTTTAGACAAACAGGTACAATTAAGAAGGTTAATAAAGACAGATAAATTCTGGCTCTATGATGTAAATTATGCAACATGCTCGTGCTAGAGAGCAGTGGTGGCCCAGTGGTAACGGCCGCGACTTACGAGTTGTAGGTCGTGCGTTCGAACCCAGCAAAACGCTTTACTTTGTGTGAATAATTTTATCACTACTGCTCTCAAAAACGGTGAAGGAAAGCATCGTGACGAAACCGGCATGTCCTAGAACTAAATACTCAAAGACATGAGACATGTACCAATCCGCACTGGACCCACATGTAGGATTATGTCCCACTCCCTCTCACGGTGAGGCCTGTGTCCCAGCAGTGGGAACGTTAGAGGCTGAATAGGTAGCTTGTTTTAATTGATTTAATGAGAAAAAATAAAATTTGTGTTCTCACCGTAACATGTCTCAACTGTTTATGTCTAGCCAACATATCCTTCTTTGAGAATCCTTTAAAACAATCCGTACACTTATAAGCAGCATTTTTATATTTCTTATCCTCCGCTCGAGCCCGAAAATTCTTCACAGCTTCTTCCTCACTTAACGTAAACCTTTTCCAATGAGCCTTATCCAAAACCTTACTTCTTATCCATGAGACCTTTCTACCATTATTCTTTTCATTTATTTCTTCACATTCAATCTTCATAATACCTTCTTCACCTCCTACGTAAACCGCTGAAGGACTATACGGCTCTATATCTTTCTCGTCATCAACTTTTATCTTTTCTTCTTCAAAAGTGACATTCAAGTCTGTAATTATCTTTTCTTTAACAAAATCTAACATTGGATCATTATCTCCTGTCATGGATGTATCGCTAAAGTAATCTAGTTCAATGTTTTCTAACTTTTCTACTTTCTTTTCTGTGCCAAAGATATTGTCTGATTCAATGCTATCTTTTGTGATGTAAGTTTTAATTCGGTCAGAGAAGCTGACTACAGTTAATGGTGATATGAGCATTGTATTGTTGCGATCTACTTTGTATACTGTTTCGTAGGTTATCTGAAATTAATGAGGAATGTATTATTCATTTTTATATTTTTGATTTGTGGATGGACTGCTTGTATTCTATCATTAAGATTGGAGAACAAGTAGAACAGGCAAGACAATGAAGTTAGTGGCCGAGAAGCCACTCATCATGATCCACCTAGCTTTATCCCAACTATTTTGGTGTCGGCTTCCAGTCTAACAGGGCTGAATACCCGTATTTTATATGGTGCGAAATACTGGAATTCAGCAGTAAGTTTTTGGTTACACTGGTAACCGACTCTAACATAATTGGAGAGAGACTAGACTGGGATGATTTTTAAGTATTTTAATTGCATTTGATGTGAGCTTGGGGATTGGCACAAACAGAGGCCTGTGCCCAAAACTGGGTGACATCGGGATGTGGATGACAAAAATATTTTAATACTTACAGGTCCTCTCCAAGCGAGTTCTCTGAGAATCTTCAGCCCACTGAAACATTTCTCCTTAAACCTATGGAACTTGTGTAGTATTGTAGCGCACTCATAACAGAAGTATTGAGGTAGACCGTCTTGCTCATTTAGCTGTTTGGAAAAAAAAACAATTGACTGTCAATTGGGTGATTGAATTGTGTGCAAATTTTAGATATCAAATGCTACTAAGAGGTACCCCTGAGGCTCTATTATATAGTCCTAGAGATATCAGGATTCCAGTGTGAAAAAGAGATGGAGCTATGCAAGATAAATAGTACTGACCCTTTTCCTGAATGTAATCGTCATGGCTTTAAAACTTTATAATGCGGCCTCAGCAGCCTACAGAATCAGTGTCTTGCAGTCCGTAGTGTGGTGGCATATCGTATTATACAGACTGACAAGCTTAACTTAGGCACACTATGTAATCTAATATTATTAGACTGAGCGAAAAAAAAAAAGTAACTATTACCAAAGAACTTTGAACGCTGTTAAAATTTTATACCGCCTGCGTCGGACTGCATGCGATAACACATACATAAAGACAGCAATTTTATGGAAATGTCTGTAATTTTTTATTAAATTAGCTAAATAACTTGCCTGTATAGCGACAACTTCTTCATAATAGAACTTGAGTTGATACAAATGGAAATGGTACATTTTTGCTTCCGTCCGAAGGCATACTCTACACACTTTTAGGTCCGACATAGTTTACTTATCCGCTATTTAGTGCTAAATTGTGCCTTTTACTATTTATATACCCTGAAAACGCGCAAAAAAGCCTCTTGGGCACCGACCGACTACCGCCATATTTGTTTACCTGTCAAAGTCAGGTCAATAAACAAGTAGCTGTCAAGTGTCAATCAAAGGGCGCATTCCGTATTAGAAAAATAGCGCTGTGAGCGCTCACATAGATATTTTGCGTCCCGAGTTAGATATCACGATTCTGACAGTTAAGAACCGTCATTTTTGTCATCAATACGGAACGCTCGTGATCGCGATAAAAGTGCTCACCAAGGAATTTATAGATATAAGTTCCTTGGTGCTCACTCAACAAGTGGTGAAGGCATAATACGTGCTTTTGTTTGTGTTAAGAATTTTTTAGATTTAAGTGAATTTTGCAAGTGTGAGCTTCAATCGTAACTATTCTTTGTATTTGTGTTTTTGCCTAAGGTTAGTTTTAATCCTAATTTTAGTTTTAATCCTGCTTTAATCGCGTTTAACATTTTACCCGGCATCCATCCATAATGGATACCAAAAAACTCCCTGACCCCCCCGATCTTCTTGATTATACCCCGCTTTTAACGGTCTCTCTCCCCGACAAAAATGTATTAAACAATGCTATGGATTCAGAATCGGCTAGTAGAAAAAGATTAGCCACTTCAACTACTATAGTTAACCCTCCAAAGTTAATGAAAAAAGAAATTGGAAGACAATCGTACCTATACTTTAAATGACAACCCACCCTACGTTGTTCATGTCTCTTTGAAGGATGGTCAGACCCCAGGTACTGTTCTGCACCCAGTTAAGTTTGGAATGTTTTTAACAAAATGTAACTACAGTAACATTCTACTAGGTAGTGTAAAACGTCTTGGATGTAGGTCTGGATTAGGGCAAAGTAATAGTTGCGCCGATCTGACATTTTGCTCACCTGGCATAGCCAGCCTTTTTTATTTGGAATTGTTTGCATATGACCTATGGTAGCGATCATTATCCCATTACAGTTGAAATCCCATCTAAATTCCTTCACGAAAAAACCTCCCCTCCCTTACGAAAGTACCAGCTTAACTCTGTTGACTAGGATCTGTATTCAAAAATTTTAGACCTACGTATCTCCTCCCTCCCAACCATCAATGCTTAGAATGCTCAAGAATGTTTTGAAACTTTTTCTAACACCATATCTGCTACAGCTGATGATTGTTTCCCTGCAAAAAAAACCGGTCAAGTGCGAGTTGGACTCGCGCACCGAGGGTTCCGTACAAACCTGTGGGTATATAAGTAAAAGTTCAAAATTGTCAAAAATATTTTTTTTTTATATGACGAAACTAAAAATTTACGGTTTTCGTAATTTTTCCTATATCTGTACTATAAGACGTGACTTCGTACAAAATTTCAAGATTCTAAGTTCACGGGAAGTACCCTGTAGGTTTTGATTCCCATGCGAGTTTCGAAAATTTGCGGAATTTTGCGGCCTAAATGGCTGTATCTTTTGATTGCGTTGACTTAGAAGGTTGATTTTTCTACAGCTTCCAGGGACAGTAAAACTAAGTATCATATAGAAATTTCAGTTTGATACCTCCACGCGTTCCTGAGAAAAACGGTCTTGACAGACGGACGGACGGACGGACGGACAACAAAGTGATCTTATAAGGGTTCCGTTTTTTCCTTTAGAGGTACGGAACCCTAAAAATCACCTACAGGCAAAATACCATCTCCGCCTTGGTGGGATAGAGAATGCACTACCATGATCAGGGCCAGGAATGAGGCAGAAGAGACTTTTAACCTTGAACCTCGAAAATCTTCTCGCATTAAAAAATTGGCTAAGTCCAGGAAATTTAATAGAAAAAAGAAAAGAGCAGGCTGGGTATCGTTTTGTAGTTCCCTGAGTCCATCCACCCCAGCGTCGGTGGTGTGGCAGAGAGTGAAAAGTCATATCTGAAGATTTGGGGTACCAGTTTTTTACCAAAGTCGCCCCAGTCTATGTTCCTGATATAGACGAAATAAAGGGTGTAGCCGTACTTCCATAGGCAAACTGCCCCCGATAGGAACCTACATCGTAACTTATGTTATATTGTAGAGGATGCTAATAGTAGTTCATTGAGTAGATATTAGCTCTGTATCTTAGTTAATTGAGGAGCTATTTAAAAAAAGTGTCCGGAGACGACTTTTTTTCAAAGTTATATATCTCTGTTGATTTTAAAGCTAGACAAATGAAACAAATTCCAGTGTTTATAGTACACTTTACAGTTAATTTTATATAAATTTCCATGAGCCAAACCTAAATAAAAATATAAAAAAATGCAAAAAAAGATTTTTTTTAATTGATTTCTATCAGATCGAATTGAATTACCACTTTGAAAAAAAAAATTAATAACTGTCTATACCTTGCCTAACACCATGTCAAGTTTCATTAAAATCCATAGGGTGCAACATGTTGAAAAAATTTATTAAAGTAAGTGGACCACCTTATGACCACTTTGTTGACGCTTTCAAATTGTGTTAGATTTTAATAAACTTTAGCAAAGTAGCGTTTTGACAGTTTATAAAAAGTACATTCACGGTTGGTGGAGTCACTAGCCTATTACAATATATTTTGTTGATCTACTTTTATAATGACTAGATAGATTTACAAAGTACCCAAAGCGTGCATGTTCTTACATGATCACAGTGCAGTCGTGATACGCTTTCGCAGTTATTATTTGCGCAGTTTTACGAATTCCTAATTCAGGGACGTATTTTTTGCTCATGTTTAAAAATATATATAAAAGTTGGCTCGAGGCTGATGTTGATTGGCCGAGTTGCTTAAAAGAAAATATAAAATCGATTACTCAAAACGAGGGAAGCCCTATAATGCCAATTTCTGAACCATCATCAAGTACTATTTTGGAATCATCGTCAAGCGCTACTGGTTCTCTTTTGGAGCCATCTACATCATCAACTGGAAATCTGAGTGCGCTGTTTCCGATTATAAACCTAAAAGTTCATTTTATAAGGCATGTAGAAGGTATTCCCAATCGTTACCAAGCAAAAAAAGCGACACTTAAAAAAAAATGTTGAATGTCTATGAAACGTGAATTTCAGCCCACTGTGCGACATCCAGCGGAAACCTTGGTTTTTTAAATGCACAAAATTGACAAAAAGAACTGTTTCATCCTTGTGTAGACTGAGACTCGGTCACTGCTGCAGTCCAGTATTCTTGAACAAGATCCGTGTTCGTGGCAGTTCCTTGTGCGAATGCGGTCTTGATGATGGTACTCTGGACCATATCTTTTTTTCATGTCCTTTAAACTCGCAATCTTTTGATCTGTACCTTATGCTTCCCAAAATTAAAATAACGCTGCCTACTAATTTCCATTCCCTCTTGGCTTAATTTTCACCCTAAACTTGTACAAGTCCTATCAATTTTTTTAAATGACAATGACATAAAAATTTAGTATAGTGTGTAATGTATTTAGAAGTTTGTAAATATCTGTGTAGTTATATAGTGGTGTAACAATTATTAATATATTATAGTCAACTAACAAAACTTGTCTTGTCCTTTCAGCTAAATTCTAACAAATAACAACTACCACAAAGTGCCAAGTTCGACGGCTCATCTTGCTGTGTTGCCGTCTCTACATAACGCTGGCAGAATAGTCGACATCGCTCAATTGCCAAAAAGGAAAAAAAAAACCTTAAAACATATTTTCACCATATTAGACTTGTATACACCTCACATTTCTTCTTCTTAGATAGAAGCACTATTTAAAATAAATCAAAGTTAGATAAAGATACGATGCGAATCAAAACAAAACAGCCCAACTGTCATATCTGACAGCGCTCACGGTGATATTAGTAAAATAATTGCATGGTCGGCATTATCGCAAGATGGCGCATGTCATGACGTCATCTATGACGTTTCGCGGGAAATCGTTATCGCGCTGACGCCAATTCGGAACGGGTGTGAGCGCGCTCAAATCGATATTATCGTATCTCGGAACGTAGGGGAAGATTCGTTCTACAGCACGCAGATTTGTTCAAGATTTTGTGGTTTTTTTAGGTTTGAAACTTATCTTTTGAGCTACAACTTTTTTTCAACACACATGCTCATAAAATGGCTCTAATTTCACCGCAATTATGCACATAATGACATCTATTTATCAAACTGTGACTTACTATTAATCACGAGTGAGTTATAGGTTTTTTTTATTGGTTGAGTTGCTTTGTTCTTAAAAAGTTTCGATACAAAAAAGGCCGTATTCAATAGTACAAATAAATTAATATAGGTACCTATTGCTTGCTCATTTCATGCAACTTCGTATTTAAATAGATAATTTCAACTTGTACGTTTGTAATAAATAAAACTTTCACTCAAAACTTTGAATTCCCCATTTTGAACGTGGCTGAAACCCAATCCGCGTCATCATCATGCCCGTAGCGTGAAGTCGAGTTTATAAGTTTTATTCATTAGCTGGGCGCCTTAAATTATTAAGGGCCCTACAAGAAAGGCCCCTAGGTTGACCTGTGAGATGTTAAAAAGGGAAAAAAATGGCAACTGACCCGATTTCGACTATTCTGACAGCGTCCATCCAGCGTTCATGAATAAGCAAGCTAAACTGCACATACAATATTCCTAGAACTTTGCCTGTAAGTCGTCCTTGTACAGAGGCCAGCACATCAAGCTAACCCAATCTGTCAAATTTCTTTGCTAGGTTTTCAACTCTATTCCAAGGGAATAAGGTTTATGTTCAATTGGGAAAATTTGACAGTTTGGGATAGCTTGACCTGCTGGCGACTGTACCAAATAATATTGTTAGGTAATAATAAGTAATGACGCACTGGGCAATAACATAATGTACGTTTAAACAATTTTTTCCGTCCAGCCCTGTTGATAAGATATACTTTGAATAATTGTATTATTCTTTACTTTACATTTGGTGCAATGTGATTCAGGCATTATGGAGACTCAGAACAAGTATATTGATAACGAAATTGGAATAACTGATAAAACAGTATTAAATAACAAAATCGATGAAGAAGTACAGCAAATTTTTCTTCCTCTGAATTTGATGCAAATCCTAGTGCTTAATCCGAAATATCAAATTAGGAACAATTTTATATTTCCTAATAACCGTCTCAATAAATTCGTAGTTATAGTTGGAACAGCAATATTCCTGATTACGTTTATTCATCGTATCGTGGAACTATTGTTTGATGACAATATCAAGCGATACAGTACAATTAATGTCCTGGTGTTCGCTTCTGTCTACGACTTCATTTTTCGGTGTATAGGATTCATCATGAACTTGATCATTAACTTCACTCAGACTAAAAAAAAACATCATATTTGTTTTGTACTTTCAAGAAATACACCGATTTCTTAATGATAAGCCAAGTCTCAAGCAGTTCATCACTAGAAGTTGGATGAGCATCGCTGCAATCTTTGGATTTTTTGTCTTCATATGTATCTACATCTATCTGAGGTTCCTCAAGCCACCGTTGAATGTCGTACTTTACATATTTATTTTGGTTTGTTTTGATTCCAATTTAATTTGTGCAATCAGGCTAATTAAGATATTGACTGATAAAGTTATACTCTGGAATATTCAGTTACTACTGGCTAAGAAAAACGGTTGCAACAAACTGCAAATTGCGAGAATGTTTCAAGCTTATGACCAAATATTAAAGTGCTACAAGATAATCACGAGCATTTATCAACCACCAGTAAGTAACAAAGAATTTGTATGTAAGTCTATTTTTTTATTTAAATCAGAATTTAATCATTGGTATGCCTGCTTCTTTGAACCCAGGTAAGAATATACTTCGGTCTTATCAACCATTTATTATTAATACTATGCCGCGGTTGGTCCGTAGTTGGTTGACCAACTTTACATACCAAGACCACTCCGTGCATCGGAAAACACGTAAACCGTTGGTCCCGGCAGTATTTCCCAGACAGTCGTTACGGGTCGTCAGAAGCCCGAAAGTCTGACAACCAGTCTTACCAAGTTGTATCGTATTATCCAGTAACTGGGTTATGGAGGTCAGGTAGGTGAGGTTCAGGTAGGTGTTCCATGTAAAATACTGGTATTCAGCTACTTCTGGTTAGACTGGAAGCTGACCCCAACATGGTTGGCAAAGGCTAGGCAATTGATGAGGATTGTAGGTCATTGCTATGCTCAACTACAATTTATAATATAATTATTATTTTCAGGTCTTATATCTAACGACAGAAGTCTTTTGTCAGGGTTTGATTAATATTGAAATTGTGATACAATTTTGCAAACTTAATTTTAAATATGGTAAGGTAAGTTTAAGTCTATTGGGTAAATATATTATTTATGTTTGTGTCGCAATCTTGGATTTACATTTTGGCTTTACTTTGTCGTGGACAGTTTCTCATGGATACCATTCCATTTAGGAAGAACGAAGGGTTATGTGACTGACAGTGTCCGACTGACTAAAACTTTACTGTTGCTTCTAGTACCATGAGTCGGGGTCCCAGAAGATACCTGTAAATGTATAGATATCTCCTCGGCGGACGCGCCGCACTCCCGACCGGTATCAGCCCAGCATCACAAAGTGCGGTTGCTCCCACGACCACACGTACTTCCATTAAGACACGCCTACTGCGTGCCAGCTCTTTGAGCCTGACTGCTTGATACACCCCAATTTTAACGCCCGTAGTCTCTTCTGGTGCGAGAGTTATGAGAAATACGCTTTCTCCTGCTCCGTTTCATGCATCACCTGCTTGCAAAAAGAGGCAATCTTCCCAAACCGTCGAAAATTATGGGCACGAATAGTATTTCTGTTTACTTTTCATAACTTAATTAAGTGTTTGAATTTAGGAATCATCACATCATGAAGCTGAGCTGGTGTTGGAAACCATACTTTTCCTACACAGTTAGAAGTTAGTTATATTATAAAATCGTGGTTTTAGGGACAGAAACCACTAACATGCTTTGAAGATAAGACGTCTTTACAATATTGGAGGTAACCTCGATTGGTCAATATCCGAGGAACTTCAAAGACAGATGGGTACATAATCAGCTCAGTGACAAGAGGAATGATGAACGATTACAAATTAGGAGATTATAATACTGTATAATTAAAACGTTTTCATTGTGTTACGCAACTACCCCGCATGGCTGTCAATGATTATAATTTATCTGTTTATATAATTCTTCTAGCGGGACCATCCTTTAATGTCTACTTTTCTTGTTCTCTGGATATTAAAAACCTGGGTGATAAAAATCTCACTCAGTCTGAGCCTCGAAGCATTCTATGAAGCTGTCAAGTATGCACAAAATACTTGCGTTTACCTTCTGACATCAGACTGTACAGGTACATATTATGTTTTCCATAGATTATAATAAGAACAGGTTGATAAAAGTATTCACTACTACACCATTCTACTTTGCAATTCTGTTCTACTACACAATTTTTCAGTCACACCAAGATTTGCTTACAGGTGATCAAAAGAAGTTATGCAAAAACATCCTGCGTATGCATCGTTCATCATTCAACAAGATGAGTGCCTGTGGCCTGTTCTACATAGATATTTGTCATCCATTACGTGTTATGTCACTTCTTTCTCATTATGCTATTGTGCTCTTGCAGTTTGCTTTCTTGCAAAATTTATTGATATAAATGGTATTTATTTGAAATATGTTATCCGCAACAACTATTTATTTAACCTGTACGCAACGAATTATATTAGTTTCAAGGCATATTTTTTGTTTGATAATGATTTCTATTGCAATCTACTATTCTGTTTCTTTTTTTTTTCTTACTTATAATATTTTTATTTAAAACAGCCACCAATCTCTTTAAATTATAATATGTACAGGTATATAAAAAGAAAATAATCATAAAGCATCAAAAAATACGTCCGCATCGTTGTCAATGGGAAAAGTGCCCAAAAGGCTGGCAGCATTGCCACGTTGCATGGCAATGCTGATTCTTTGGCCGAAAAATAGGCCAGCCCTTTGGTCACGTGAAGAGTCGACCAACCGCTTGGAAATTTCTAGAAAAACTAAGTGGGAACTCGGACCCAATGGCCCTAGAGTTTCAACCCCAAACGGCTCGAACATATACCTAGGTTCCAATAAGATTGGAATATTTGCGCCGTTTGAGGTTTTCCGCAACTGCAGCAGCCGCCCCAGCACAACCCGCCGTACTAGAAAGATGTGATGGCGCAAGGGTCATCACATGTTGCATCCCACACCAAACGCCGACCTAACTTCCAAGGCATTATGAAGCCATGAGCGCCAAGCGAGCCAGAAGGTCGAGTCACCCAGCATGGTGCCTATGTTGGGTGACGGTAGTGCATGCAGACAGAGGCCCGACTCCCATTCACCCACAGCCAGAAGGCGACCACGCTCAGCAGCATTGGTGGACGTATTAATAAGTTTATTCCGTACCAACCGGCAGAGCGGCTCATCCCACTGTCTCTGGGAAGATGGGTTCATGGGCCGATCTGTATCCGGGCAAGCCATTTTCCAGGCATTCACCGCATCGGTCAAGCACGGCACTTCAGAGTCAACCAGGCAACGGGCTAAAATTTTCCCAGCCAACTTTTCAGTGCTGTGGACAGAGGACAGGAAAGCCGGTAAGCTAAGACTAGTAATTTTACGGACGCCGAGGCCACCAAAACGGATGGGTAGAGTGACTTGAAGCCACGCTCGGTCGTCCAAGGCCACATTTCAAATGGATGAAAGTGTGCTGCGAATAATTTGGGCAATTTTGTCCAAGAGCTTATTAATTATTTATCATCAATTATTATGTATCCAGCAATATGTTGGGTATTTTTTTTACGATTTTGTAAAGAAGCTGTTTAGTGACTGCTCTGTATATTCTTGAAGCTTCGTAATTGTCTTCTAGCGACTGTTTGGTATTCATCAGGTTTACTGCTAGCACGTTTTAATGGTTTGTGATTCGCTCTTTGTAACGTTTTGTCTTTTATGAGATTTCTTCTGTAACAGTTTTGACGCAGAGGTCGTGATGTAGTCTTTTATTTGAGACATATCAAGGTACCTTTGTTATCATTCTTAACATTTTTGACTCGAATCTTTGCATTATTTCAATATTTCATTTGGCCCCTTATCCTCAAAGTTGTAGGCTGTAAGTCCATATAGGCTTTATTATGCATTTACATAGCATCTTTCTTTCTTTTTTTTTAAACGCTGCCCCACACTAGGAATTTCTTCTGTATTGTGGGTGCGTTTACAAACATTTAAAACTCACATACACAAACAGCCAGACCCGGAACAAGTAATTGTAGGTCATACAAATATTTTTTCCGTGCGGGAATCGAACCCACAACACGCAACGCAGCAGTCAATCGCTTAACCAATGCGCCAATCATCATCAATCAGCATCAATTTGTTATGAAGTGTGAGTTGAGATTTTTTATCAAGTAGCCAGTACATTGTGCGCAGCTGTTGGCACATAGCCAACTACTTTTTGAATATGTGCTTCTTCCAAATTAAGCGTTTATTCAGATATATTACTATTTCGGCCACATCGTACGCAAAGGCGATGAAAGTTTGGAAAAACTGATTGTGGTTAGGAACACCGAAGGCAAACGATCGCGTGGTCGTTCACCAATACGATGGACCGATCAGGTGAAAGAATCATCGTCCTCTAAATTCTACACGGTGGTGAGGGATGCGCTGGACAGAAACCGGTGGAGGCGCATCATCCGCTCCAGATGCAACTCCGAAGCTGACCACGGGTCTCAGATATGAGAGACCGACTACAGAGAGAGACACTTCCAGTGTGTACGCAACCATTGGGGTGCATCGTCTGATATGTCTTGTAGTTTTTAATGCTAAATTAGCTCTTTTTGGTAGAATGCATTTCCGTAATTAGAAGAATAACAATTTTTTGTGTCTCTAGGTATGCTTTAACTTCAAAAGTATGCTTAGGCCCCCATTAGCATTCCATAGGGCAATTTTTAAGCAGTCAAAGTTGACAGCTTGGTTGTGTGGCCTTTTATTAGGTTTGTCAGAGTGGTCAGTTGTTGCATCATTTGTTTCATCAAGCTAAATTGTTTCATGCATGTCGTGTTCGTTAAAGTGTCTCTGTATTTGTACATTCAGGTTGATTGGTTGGTTAGTGCGTCTTTCTATGAGAAATGTTGGCGATTTCAAGATTCGAAATCCACAAGTTCCTGGTTTTCCGCTGTAACTCTTTGTTCCTTGTAGAGTATATAGGTTTTTCTGCCTTCTGGTGCCTTAGTCAACTTGAGATTATTTTGAATGTCTCTGTAGATTTCATAACCTTTTTAATTTTCCAGTGTTTACCGTCACAGAGAACATATTTCACACTGTCTGATCTTGTTTTCCTTATACAATCGGTGTGGAGGTGGTCACCAACGTATTTGATACGTTTGGGGCTACGGCGACAGTATGTTCTGGTTAAAAGTTATGATGTAGTTCATTCGGGTTTTTACTTCATAATGTACTTATTTTCAACACATTTGCTCAAAAACTGCATTTACGAAGCCTGTATACATGGTTCGAAAGTTAAAAATTACGCACTAATACAACGGAACGTGCGGTAAAATAGGTACTCTCACTTAAGTACCTATTTTACCGCATACCTCGTTGTATGGCACCGTGCGTATTCTTTACGGTTTTTTTTTTTAATTTCCATAAAATATTATAAGAATTTCGTCCAAGGAGTTTCACATTACGAGAATAAATAAGCTGACTGATCGAACCTCCTTGGAAGCGATTTTGCTCAATACGTTTGTCTCACTTTAATAATAAAGAGTAAATGAGATGAAAGATGTAGTTCTAATTTTCAACACGGGCATGTAGCGCCATTTGCAAATTCGCGCCATTTTCATATTAGAAACGTCAAAGATTGTTGCGAGTTTCCGACTGATTTATAAACAAACTTATAATATGAGTTCAAGCGAGGAAATTGATAGGTATTAATATGGAATCTACTCCACCTGATATTTTGAATGAGGTGCAAATTGCAGGAAACGGTCTCTTGCCGCCAAAATCGGAGAGCGCTATTTAATGATGTTTAAGTTTGTTTCATTACATTTTGTACTGTTTTCTCGCAAATGTGTTGAAAAACATTGTATGACACACGTGCAGAAATTGGTTTTTACAAACTCGTGACTATGGTAAGCCCTCGACTTCGTCTCGGGCTTACATTCGTCTACTCGTTTGTAAAAACCAACTTACCGCACTAGTATCATAAATATATATAATAGGTTGGTAGTTCGTTCAGCAGAGTAAATGCTATACATGGTGGCTCATTAATTTTAGTAAGTAACCTGTTACAATTTAAAGAACGTAAGGATATCGTGAGCCTCTCTGTTGAGCGGACAGTTGAAATAGCCTGTATAGAATTGGAGCGGTTTGTTGTATTAAGTGTGTACAGACCACCTTCAGGATTGTATGACTGCTTTGAAAAGGTAATGGATGAAGTATTACACAAGATTTGTAACTCGAACAAGTCTATTATTGTTTGCGGTGATTTTAATGTTAATTTATTAGATAACTCAGGTTATAGTAGTAAAATAATAAGTTTGTTTCAGTCGTACAATCTTATTAACTTATTTATGGAGCCCACAAGAATAACCCCTAGTAGTGCCACATGCCTAGATAATATTTATACAGATGTTGTACCGAGCCACAAAGAAATTATTAATTTATTAGAATCTGATCATTGCGGGCAACGGATTACCATTCAAAATCAAAATAAAAAAATGGGTAAAAAGGATATCACTGTTAACCCCAAAACTGCATTTCGCCTAGAGGCCTTTATAGTTAAACTTGAAAATAAATTACCCGTTTTATCTGCAAATGCTGATCCTAATCACCTATATGGTGATTTTTTTAAGATGTATTGTAAACAATTTAATTCCACTTTTATTCCCAAGACTATCTCGATTAATAGTAACGTATCTTTCAGTGATTGGGCTACCATTGGTATTCATAAAAGTAGAACACGACTTTATGAGCTGTACAATGAAAGGACTTCTGTAAACACTGCTGAATTTAATTTATATGTTAGAAATTATTCCAAATTATTTAAAAAAGTTTGTTGGATGGCCAAGTCGCGTTATTTGAGTTCTAAGATTAAAAACAGTAGTAATGTAATTAAAACGACTTGGAATATTATTAATAGTGAAACGGGAAAGTCTAGCAACCGAAATACTGACTACAGCCTGTCTATCAATGACAACATAATCACATCAGACTCGCAAGTCGCCGCGGCTTTTGAAAATTTCTTCGCAGATATTCCCGTTTCTACTACAAAATCACTAAACTCATCACCTTCTGTTGCTGAGTCTTTACTTAAGGAAAATGTTAATGTTTGTGATTCAGAATTCCATTTTGAACATATTAGCTGTAGAGATATAATTAAAACCTTTCACACTTTAAATGTAAAAAAGACTGCAGATCTGTGGGGTAATTCTGTAGAAGTTGCTAAGTCTATTATTGACATTGTAGCACCTACTTTAGCTCTTATATTTAATAATTGTATAGACTGTGGGGAGTTTCCTGACCTAATGAAGAATAGTAAAATAATACCTTTGTTTAAATCAGGTACTACATCAGACCCCACTAATTATAGACCTATTTCAGTACTACCTACCTTTAGTAAAATTTTTGAGAACAATTGCAAAGATTTTTTAATAAACATAATTTATTACATAGCAAACAGTTCGGTTTTACAAGGGGTCGTTCAACTACCGATGCCGGTGTTGAACTCTTAGGGCATATTTACAATGCATGGGAAAATAAATACGATGCCTTGGGCATCTTTTGCGATTTATCTAAAGCATTCGATTGCGTGCTTCATGAAACTTTAATCAGGAAACTCCGCCACTACGGGATCCGGAACACCGCTCTGGATCTTCTTATTTCATACTTGTGTAATAGGATTCAGTGTGTTGATGTAAACGGAAAAAGGTCTCCCGGATCCGTAGTATCAATGGGAGTCCCACAGGGCTCGATTCTTGGTCCTTTCTTGTTTCTTATTTATATTAATGACTTGCCTTACCTCATAAAGGATAATCATGATATAGTGTTGTTTGCGGATGACACTTCACTTTTGTTTAAACTTGAACGTCAGCAACTTGTTAATGACGATGTAAATAGCGCAATCTCAAAAGTAGTTCACAGGTTCAATGTTAATAATTTACTTCTTAATGAAAAAAAGACCAAATGCATTAAGTTTACGCTACCTCACGTTAAGCAGGTGAAAACTTATGTGTTGATAAAGGGCGAAGAATTGAATCCTGAAAATAGCACTGTATTCTTGGGCTTAACTTTGGATGCCAAGCTTCAGTGGGGCCCACATATAGCCAAATTATCGAA
The DNA here is from genome assembly GCA_949987655.1 of Polymixis flavicincta. Lineage (NCBI taxonomy): Eukaryota > Metazoa > Arthropoda > Insecta > Lepidoptera > Noctuidae > Polymixis > Polymixis flavicincta. Next base: position 20,168,740 of record OX465188.1, on the reverse strand, counting down.
AAAGCTAAGCTCTGCAGCATACGCTATTAGAAAAATTCGTAATTTAACTGATATAGAGACAGCCCGCTTAGTGTACTTTAGCTATTTTCATAGTGTAATGTCGTATGGTATTCTATTGTGGGGAAATGCCGCCGACATTCAGACTATTTTTGTCTTGCAGAAAAGAGCTGTTCGATCAATTTATAAATTAAGTCCGAGACACTCTCTCAGAGATAAATTTAAGGAGATTAATGTAATGACTGTGCCTTCACAGTATATTTATGAAAATCTTTTATATGCCCATAAAAATATTAAATTGTTTAAAAAATACAGTGATATCCATAGTATAAATACTAGGAACAAACACAAATTTGTTGTACCATCAACAAGGCTCAAGAAAATAGGTGGGTCATTCAGATGTCAATGTATACGCTTCTATAATAAACTTCCAAGCCATTTTTAAGATCTAAGTCTCAATAAATTTAAATCATTCATTAAACGTAAGTTGTGCCTGAAAGCCTTTTATACCGTTAAAGATTATATTGAGGACAAAAAAGCTTGGGATTGACCTGCTCCAATTTTGTATAGTGTTTTTTTTTTTTTTTTTTAATATTTTTATTTTGCTCTTTGACATTCGATTATTGTTATATACACTTTGACATTTGATTATTATTATAAACACTTTGACATGAATATTTACTTTGAGAAGTATAATATTATTTTGCTTTAATTATTGTGAATGTGAGGACTATGTGGTATTTTTGTTTTTGTGTTTTATTTCTTTCTCAGTTCATTTTTAAAGTTAATCTGGCAGTTTGAGTACTTTATGTGGCCTACCCTAATGTCCTTTCTTTGGTATTGTTCGTCAAATCGTTGAGCTCCTCAAGTTCTGAGTTGAGCCGTATGATTACTGATACATGCGTGCACTGATTGGACAGGTCCACTCAATCTGTGTGGTTTCTTTCCTCAAAAGACCATTTCAGACACCAATCCACATGGTCTTCACATGATCTGACCAAGATTATGTCTGGACTTTAAAAGAGACTGTGACCTCTGAGTTTGTTTCGGCCTTTCTTCTCAGAGTAGTCAGTTAGGAAACGCCGACCTCACCTAGTTTAAAAAATATGATTGACGTGTAAAAGTGTTTGTACAAACCTACTTACAGAAATAAAATCATTTATCATTTATCATAATAACTATTATGATACTAGTGTGGTAAAAACCAACTTACCGCACTAGTATCATAAATAACTATTATGATACTAGTGCGGTAAGTTGGTTTTTACAAACTAGTAGACAAATGTAAGCCCGAGACGAAGTCGAGGGCTTACCATAGTCACGAGTTTGTAAAAACCAATTTCTGCACGTGTGTCTTATAATGTTTTTCAACACATTTGCGAGAAAACAGTACAATATGTAATTAAACAAACTTATACATCATTAAATAGCGCTCTCCAATTTTGGCGGCAAGAGACCGTTTCCTGCAATTTGCGCCTCATTCAAAATATCAGGTGGAGTAGATTCCATATTAATATCAGTTTCCTCGCTTGAACTCATAATAAAAGTTTGTTTATAAATATCAGTCGGAAACTCGCAACAATCTTTGACGTTTCTAATAAGAAAATGGCGCGAATTTACAAATGGCGCCACATGCCCGTGGTGAAAATTAGAACTACATCTTTCATCTCATTTACTCTTTAGTATCAAAGTGAGACAAACATATTGAGCAAAATCGCTTCCAAGGAGGTTCGATCAGTCAGCTTATTTTTTCTCGTAATGTGAAACTCCTTGGACGAAATTCTTATAATATTTTATGGAAATAAAAAAAAAACCGTAAAGAATACGCACGGTGCCATACAACGGGGTATGCGGTAAAATAGGTACTGAGGTGAGAGTACCTATTTTACCGCACGTTCCGTTGTATTGGTGCGTAATTTTTAACTTTCGAACCATGTATGCAGGCTTCGTAAATGCAGTTTTTGAGCAAATGTGTTGAAAATAACTATTTTGGGCTTTGGTTTTAATTCAACTATGAAAATTAGCAATGGTTTCTTCGTCTTTCTTTGTTTGATTTCCATATATTGGTACTGGTATGCCCCATTTCATTTAAAGCTGGTTAGATTTTCTCCGGTTGAGGGGTGCATGTTTTTGAGGACCATTTTAAAGCTATTGTCTGGGTTTGTATTTATGAAGAACTCTGTATTTTAGTTCTAGTTGGTATAATATGGTCCCGTATGTCTTAGAATCTTTTGGCTGTATTGTGACTTAGTCGTTGTTCAGAACTTTGAGGTTATACAGGGTAAGTTTTTATCCAGTGCGCAAACTGTAACCATGAATTCAGCATACCATTCTAGACGCCCCAGCGCAGAAAGTTTTCGTCGGTAATACAAAAAAGAAATCTGCTGTTTCATATAAAAGTGCAATACCTACGCAGTCAAAACGTATGGAACAGCTGATATTTTTTTGTATAACCGGCGAACAATTTCGGCGTTTGGGGGTCTAGAATGATATGCTGAATTCATGGTCGCAGTTTGCGCATTGGATAAAAACTTTTCCTGTACATGTTTATGGGCATGTTCATTAAGAATGTTAAGAAGGAGTTGCATATGTCCCACTATGGCAACAAAAATCGGTGGGACATTAATTATCATCTTAGTAGCAGTAGTTTGTTCTGCCACCAGGTTGTCACTTTCTAAGCTAGTCAACCTGTTCGTCGTTGCTATTGGTTGGTTTTGGGACAGCCAGTTTGTATCCAGTTTGGTTTTTCAATGAAAAGGCTCTAACTTATTTTACAAGCCCGTTTGGGCTTGTAAAATAAGTTAGAGCAGGCGTTTGCCAATGCCCTTTTCTCGCTGTAACAAGTGATACAGCGAAATAGCAATATTCATAATATTAAAAAGTCTGTGAATTAAAATAAAATATACCGCCATACAACAACATTACGGTAATATTCTTAATGGTTTTTATACATCCATCTCTAATTGATCGTATGTTTGGTATCTATTAGGTTGATTTTACATTATCATAATTATAGCTCATTTGTATCTACAATACCTAAATAAAATGATGTCCGCACGAGACAAAAATATTTTAAGCATTAAAAAAAAATGTCGTGTTTCACTCCCATTGGATAATTTGGTTGAGAAAGATGTGCAGTCAATGCTACTGCCTTTAAACCTAATGCACACAATCTTGTTGTATCCGAAGTATCGTATCAAAGACAACTTTATCAAATCTACCAGCTTTGTTTTGAATGTAGTGTCATTATGTACCGTGACAATAACCATAGTTCTACTCATGTACCACATCTACGATCTGCATTACAACGAACTTATAAGAAAATGTATTAATATCATTTACATAAGCTCCTACTTCGAATTTCTTATGTTCAGTTTCGGATCTTTCATGAATTATGTCGTCAACATCTTACAATCGAACAGAAATATATTGTTTGTCTTGAAATTTCAAGATGTTCACAGAATATTAAATAATGATACAAAATTCAAGCAATTCATCATTTTGAATTGGGTTTGTGTCATCTCATTCCTAGGCAGTGAAATTGTCAGTCTCTATTTTTGTTCTTTAAATCTTCGATCTTCCTTTTATGAATTCTTCTGTGGGTTAAAATCATTTTTCTTTGAGGCAAATTTTGTGTACGCTATTAGACTTATTGAGAATTTACGAAACAAAGTTTTTTTGTGGAACATTCAAGTTCAATATTTAAAACAATTGGACCACAGCAAGAATGAAAATTATTGCAAAATAATGTTTCAAGCTTACGCAAGTATTATGAAATGTTATAGCATCTACAGGATTTCTTTCTTGCAAATGGTGTGTAAAATATATCTGTATATTTTTTTATAATTTCTTAAATGTGATAAATGTATTGCAGCAATGCTTTCTGTTTTCAGATCTCGTATTACATTGTAGGCAGTTTTGGTCTCATTTTATTCAAATTGCAAATATCACTTGACTATTATAAGTTAGCTATACCTTATGGTGCAACCGTGAGTATTATTTAAAAAATATACAGGATGTGTGGCAGAACCTTGAACATACGAAAATGGTGGATAGGTGGGGTCATATATAGTTGGATATAGTTTACAATACTCCCAAATGTAAGACTAAGTTTGCTCAGACATTTCCAAATTATCTTGGCCCCTACATATTTAATAAAATAAGCAAAAAACGAAAAATAAGAGACCTTAGCTATCGCGAATGTGAAAAGTCAATTGATGAATTTCTTAAAGAACTAGATTACTATGAAGTGGAAAATATATTGAGATGATGTAAAGTCACGCACAGACACGCACACACGCTCTCGTACATAAACACACACACACGACACATACACACGCCCACAGACAAACACTCACACATTTTATACTAATAAACACTAAATATGGCACTGAAAAAAAAACATTAATTGTACTTGTTATTTATTTTCATTAACATTTTTTTATTGATTAGTTATTTTTCCTGTTGTTTTATATAAAGTTAAAACAAAAAGATTTTTTTTTTCATATTTCTTAATTTTTACTTATTTTTCATTTTTACTTACTTATAAATATATATATTTTTTATCAGTAGATTTTCACAATTGTTTTACATAAAGTAAAGAAAACAAAACAAATAATTTGTAATAAAACTAAGCGTCTAAAATTTTTACATATACTATGTCAGTTTACGCTACTACCTGCAATGTTAAAACAACTATTTTTATATGTGATACAGTTTACCCACATTTTGCTTTGTGTTATTGTAAAAGTAGGAATATCTAATTATTCTCTCTCAAATCGGCTTATTAAAATAATCTTCTATGTATATAAAAGGAGAAACTGACTGACTGATCAATCAACGCACAGCCGAAACTACTAGGACTAGGAACGCGAAATATTGCACACGGCTTCCTTTTATAATGTAGGGGAGCACTAAGAAGGGGTTTTTGGAAATTCGACCTTTAAGGGGGTAAAAAGGGGGATTTTGTTTGTATGAAAAATCTTATTCCTTGAGTTAATAAACTTGAAACTTGGTACAAATATTTAGTTAAGTAAATTATAAGGTTGGTCATTTATTGTTTTTCTAAAATACCCCCTAAAGGGGGATTGGGGGGTGTCAAAGTTTGTATGGAAGAATTTTAACGCGCGGTCTGATTAACTCGAAACTCAGTATTTACACCTAAAACGAAGAATAAAGAATACCGTGTATCAGGGTTTTTCGAAGTCCGTAATATAATTGTGAAAGTTTGTGAAGATGATTGGATCTTTGTTACTCAATCACTCAAAAACGACTGAACGGATTTGGAAGAAATTTGGCACATAGATAGATTATAACATAAATTAACACACAGGATACTTTTTATCCCGGTAGTACGTTCCCGCGGGATAATTTCCGACTTCCACGCGGGCGCAGCCGCGGGCGGAAGCTAGTGTTAACTAAGAACGACTACAGCTGTCCCACCGTAATACAGTTTATAAGTAGTACGGGGGTCAGAGTGAATCGGTTTCGTAATAACCTGAATGTAATTGTGCACTGAGAAACTAATTGGCTATGTATTTTTAGATTCGTACGAACGCTAATTTATTTGGCCCTGGCCCCTGGATTAAAAAAAAAGCAAGCTGAAATCAAGATTTAAGTATTTTTTACATGTTTCTGTAAGTTGGAGTACTCGTAACTTTTTTTAACCGACGAAAAAACGGAGGAGGTTACTCAATTCGATGCGTATATATTTTTTTATGTATGACCACGCATAACTTTTTCCAGAGTAGTCCGATTTTGATAATTCTTTTTTTATTGGAAAGGGTATACCCCGAAGTTGGTCCCATATAAATTTCGAAACATTCCAACCCTAAGGGTAAGAAAACAGGGTATCATTGATTGTTTACTCACAGATTTTAATACTGAATTGTGTATTACAAAAAGTAATCAAAAATTGAGCATGTAGTAATTAGTAGATTATAGCCACAAAAAATGGTAAAATAAAAACTTTTTAATAAAAAAAATTAACCGCCGAAAAACCGAAAAGTAAAATATTAAACTTGCTTTGTCCAACCCCAATAACTAAGTTCGGAAGTCGGTGACTTTGGATGTGTATTTAATTATATGGTTGTCAAAATTATAGGGTTGGACAAAGGAAGTTTATTATTTTTTTACTTTTCGGTTTTTCGGCGGTTAATTTTTTTTATTAAAAAGTATTTTTCTAGTTAACATCTGAATAAAGCAATAATTAAGAAAGTGGTGAAATTGGAAGAAAGCAAAAAAAAAATATTAAAAAAAAGTATCCAGGGGCCAGGGACAAATAAATTAGGGCTGAGTGAATAGCAGATGACCCCACCTTTTCCCCATTTTCGTATGTTCAACGTTTTGCCAAATACCCTGTATTTATTACTATTTTGGAATCAAACGGACAAGCATAAGACTTATCGTCTAAGTTTGTTACTATGGAACATGAAATTGTCGGCTAGGCCTGTTATTAAGGCTGACGCAGGGGATGACCGAACAAGGCTGTTTCAAAATGTACTTACATCGCATAGGCTGACGGGAGCTGAGAGGCCACCCAGCTGTATCACTGTGTGGACTTCGACGAGTAGGTACATTGCTTCATAATATCATCGAAAAATTCGTCTGCTGGACAACATATTGCAATTAATATTGTTGAAATCAAATGGAATGATATTCCGGATGGTAATAATGCAACCAATATAATCCCGAGGAACACGAAATGGTAATAAGATCATGTATTTTTGCAGGTAACGGCAAATATAATGATAACATGTTGGTACGTTTGGACCTTTCAGAGTTTGATATTAGAAATTATTTTGAGTTTGTACTATGAAAAGTTCTACATAGCAATGAATGACGTCCAAAACTCATGCGCGCTCATTTTGAAATCCAAGTGCACTGGTTTGTATTATTAAATTATTGTACTTAAGTTCTATAAATATGCTTTCTTTGGAAAAAATTGCAGCGACATATTAGAATGCAAACCATGTTTGTTCATTTTTTCCTTGACGTAGGTAAGTGTAACTTAGTTATGCAAACACCATTTCAGATGCTGAGAAAAAGTTATGCAAGAATATACAACGCCTACATCGAGCTAAATTCGACAAGATGAGTGCCTGTGGAATGTTCTACGTTGATGCTACTTATCCGTTAAAAAAGATGGCCTTGCTTACAACCTATGTCGTCGTACTGCTACAATTTGCGTTATTATAATCAGAGTATTCATTAATGTTGTTGATCAATAGTATTGCTCTCTTATTATATTATACTCGGTGTAAAGTTATCTAAAACTGAAACCTCGAACTTTGTATCCTATCCTATCAATATCAACGTGACCCCCGAGTGGGTTCCCGCATTGTCGTTGCGGGGGCTGAATAACTGTGGTCTCCCACCCACGGTGAAGCCAAGAGGAATCCAAAGGTGGGGCCGCTCGTCAGGGCTTTTACCTTCAAGCCAATGACGTAGCGGCCAAAAAATAGGTTGCGGTGAGGTGCACCGCAAATGAGGTGGACCGCGATGTCGAATGGGAGGCATCGCGGCTGAGGGTTATGGGCTGCGGCAGAGGAGGAGTGCCGGTGCTGCTGAGCAGCGCTCTTCCCTTCCGTGGCTTGGACGGGGCCGCCACCGTTTGATGGCGGACGCGGTGGAGCCGCAGGGGAAGAGGAGTGTCGGTATAGCGATGGCCGCTCTCCCTATCCCCTGCGGCCGAAAAGTGGTAGGCGAGACGGCGCGTTGTGTTCCACGCGCGCCGTCGGAGATGTCAGCAACCACTGGTGGGGTCCGCAAGGGCCGATGCCTGCCAGGGGAGCGGGTTGTTCGAAAGAGTTACCGCCGCCCCTGGAACACGGGCAACTGAGGAACACGGGTGGGTTTTAGTCAGTAAAAGTCTGACGCGCCCTTCTGCTCTACCCAGCGAGAGAAGTCATTTGATGATTTCCCACCCAAAAAAAAAAAACCTTTCCAAACTGGTCAGAAGTAGTACGTGTCGTAGAGTAGTGAATAGTATTACTTAGTTAGTTTTTTAGAACTTACTAACAATGATGAAATGCTTATCAGTTCATTTTTTTTATTAATTGAATAATGCTTACATTCACAAATGCAAAGCGTTTTACGATGAAAGTCTAATTAGTAATGTCCTTATGTTTACCACTCAAATACCTACAACTACTTAACCACATTTCCGGTAGTTCTAGAAATGTTATTAAACAGCAGGTATTCATTAATAAATGTGTGTGTAAAATAATATTGTTACTTTTTTTTTAATTATTATGAAAACTGATTTAGCTATCGTAATTGGCGCTATTTTCTGCATTATTGGGGGCGCCCACCCAAATGACATAATAGACACTTGCTCAGGCGATATGGTGCAATGTGATGAGTGTCCTGATGCTCGCTTCTATCTACGACTTGATTTTTCGGTGTATATTCATCATGCATTTGTCACTCAGACTAAGAAAAACGTCAAGTTTTTTTTTTTTTGTGCTTCCGAGAAAGGCACAGACTTCTTAACGACAAGCCAAGTCTCAAGCGGTAAACCGCTTAAGACTTAGCTTATGATAAATCATAAGAAGTTGGGTGAGCATCGCTGCAATCTTTGCATCCCAGTGGCGTAACCCACTAAAACTTTCAACCAATATTTAGGATACCGCTAAATCATTTCTTCATTTGTTTGAAAAATTCGTCAGCTCGAGAATGTACTATCAGGGAAACTTATGCATGTTTAGTTTAGAAAATATTTCAGCTGAAGCGCGGTTTGTGACAGATTACACCCCATCCTGGTTTCGCCCAACTAGAGACAATATGCATTTGTGTGAAAAGAGGACGTCTAACAAATATATGTTACTAGCTTTTGCCCGCGGCTCTGCTCGCGTGGATGTCGGAAAATCGTCGGTTCTAGTCACGGATCGAGCCGAGGCGGCGTTTGTTTATTTCCGGTTTCCCATTTATACTTTCATCCCCTATTTGACGCCCTCAGCTGTTGATTCCCCAAAAACACTGATACATTTGGTTTTTAATTTTTAATCAGAATGATAAACACCAATTTTCATGGTTTAAACTACAAAAACGACGATTTTCCATAAAAACTTCAATCCCCTATTTAACTCCCTTAGGGGTTTAATTTCGAAAAATCCTTCCTTGTTCCTTGTCCACATTATAAAGGGAACCTAGCTCTGCAACATTTCAGCTTTCTAAGCCCAAGGGTTTGGGCTGGGCATTGATGAGTCAGTCAGTCAGTCAGGACTTTCTTTTTATTATTGAATTAAATGTCAAGTAATAATTAAAGAAATAAACTGCAACTGGTACCTACGTTGATTATTTTTAAATTTGATTACTCCTATGTTTGGTAAGCTCCTACTCGTACAAAGTTATGACAACCTGGTACTTCGTGCAGAATACCAATTTACGGAAATATCTACTTATAAAAGTTTTTTTTTTTTTTTTAAACGTTGTCCCACACTAGGAATTTCTCCTGTACTTACCTATTGTAGGTGCGTTTACAAACATTTAAACTCACATACACAAATAGCCAGACCGGCACCCTAATTGCGTAACTCACGATTGATCATAATTGGTTTCGTCTTCACAGTTTAACAATATTCATTGCGTTATTTATGTTGTCGAACAGACACATTTTTCGAACATATGAAGCAATGGTTTAACAATCCGTTTCAAAACGATACAGATTATGATGAATCGTGAGTTACGCAATTAGGGTGCCGGAACAACTACTTGTAGATTGTTTGTGAAAGTCTATTCTTTTATTTTTACAATGCTGACATATTCTCGTCATTATTTGACATTATACATCAATTTTAATATCAACTATTTTTTAGTGACTGTCATGTTAATCATGTCACTATGTTTAATTAGGTTCATTTTATTTATGTAGATTATTTTACATATTGTGAATGGGAGAACGTTGTAGGCCTTACAGACTGTAGATTTGTAGACGATTTTCTATTCTGGATTCGTCTAAGTACCTGCATTGGTACTTATTTACAGGCCTGCACTGTCCTCCCATACATTTTATATCTGAAAACATTGTTAAAGCCAATCATTTTTAACCCCCGACGCAAAAACGACGGGGTGTTATAAGTTTGACGTGTCTGTGTGTGTGTGTGTGTGTGTGTGTGTGTGTCTGTCTGAGGCAACGTAGCTCCCGAACGGATGAACCGATTTTGATTTAGTTTTTTTTGTTTGAAAGGTGTATTAGTCGGGAGTGTTCTTATACATGTTTCATCAAAATCGGTTCAGCCGTTTAAAGATTATCAGCTCTTTTCTGGTTGAAAAACGGATTTTAGCCTCTGATCAAGTCAAAATTTGGGATTCTATTACTTCAATGATATTAGACGAATAAAATAACCTTGAACTGATGCTGGAGCAACACCTGGAATTTCCAGGAAACCCAAGTTATTCACCAACAAACAGCAGAAGTATCGTGTTTGGGCTCATTGAAAAGGTCTCAATGAATAGATTATAGATAAATGGTGATTTAAGGGAGACATTAAGTTTAAAAAGCAAGAAATAAAAATTAAATTTAAAATTTAAAAAACCCCCGACTCAAACAAAACTCAAAAAAGTAAAAAATAATATTTATAGGCCTTTTAATTTTAACGTAATATTTTGATCAGGGCATTGTCAAGTCGGGGGACGGTCAATGAAAACGCCAAACAGAGGCCTAGCCGTCCCCCGACTTGACAATGCCCTGATCAAAATATTACGTTAAAATTAAAAGGCCTATAAATATTATTTTTTACTTTTTTGAGTTTTTGTTTGGGTCGGGGGTTTTTTAAATTATAAATTTAATTTTTAAAAGAGTAACCGTGGAGTTTCTTGCCGGCTCTTCTCCATAGGAAACAACATTTTGGAACCGTGCACCTAGCTTCTGACGTTTCATAAGTGCCCATGCAGGTTTATATGAAATAAAAATATTTTGATTTTGATTGATTTTGAAATCATACAAGTATTTGTTCCGTGCGGGAATCGAACCTGCGACACGCAGCACAGCAGTCAATCGCCTGACCACTGCGCCAACCGTGCCGTTTGTTTCTATATTTTAAATTTAAATCCATTATATACAAAATATCTTTCATTTTAGTTACAGGCTTGCCGCGCTAAATTACCCACGTTTATAAAAGAAACAAAAATTTAAAGTGGACATCGATGCGTGAAATCTTAATTGTCCGTTGTCCTCGTTGCTCGTATGTAGGTACATAATGGGAACCGTTGTAAGGATTTTTTTTGAACGTCCTGGTGTCCTTGCACTGAAAAACCGAATAGGTTGAATTCCATAATGTTGATTTCATGTACCTAAGTTGCGTTAACCTAATATTATGTTTAAACAACTATTATATGACATTTATTTCTACAATTTTTTTTTTTAATTAATAGGTTATACCAACCACTAAAAGAGGTTAAAACGACACAATATTCGAATCTAAGTAAGTCTAACTGATAATATAGTGAAGTCAACATATTAACGAAGCAGAGTCAACAAAATAACTAAGTTAAATATATATAATCAGTTTAACAACCAAACTGAACACAGGTTAAATTTACCTTTATCTATAGTTCAACTATTTTGTTAATTCAACAAATCATGTCGGTAGGTGCTATGTTAACCTAAAATAAAGGTTGAAAAAAGGTTAAAACAACCTATTCGGTTTTTCAGTGTGTGACGGGGACACAGATTACGGAGCGAACGGGAATACACGAAAATAAAAATTACCTTAGCCAGTGCCAATAGCTCGCGAACGTTTTTTATGACCCATTTAGATAATGAACTTATTTGTATTGCAGTTGAAAAAGTGGCGCTCTGTTAAAATTGTATGAACTGCGCCGCGCATGTGTTGGTTCAAATACTATAATGTAATTGTGCTATTTCAATCAAAACATTGAATAAAAACGAAAATGATACCGAATCTTGTCAGTTTCTAACAAAATTACTAACTTGCTTCTATTTCCACATATTCCTAAGTTTAAATGCATTGGAATATAATTATATAGGTACTTTTCAATTATATAGCACTGCACAAGTAGCAGTTCCCTCTCGCCCCAATAGATAAAAAAAAAACTAGCCAGTCAACATGCTTAGCTCATTTGCTGTGACTTGTATGGCGATATCGCATGATGACATCGTAAAAATTGAATAGGCAGTGAAAGTGATAACTATATGTGTAGACCCGACAGAGCCAAGCCATGTGTCGGAGAGAGGAAAATATTAAAGAAAACAGAATAGATATAAATTGTTGTTAGACATATTTTTTTAATTCCAAATGATTATGCTTTTGTGGAAAGTTGATACTAATTTAAAAAGCCATACCTTATCAAGCAATATCAATCCTTATCAGCAATACCCTAACAGAAAATACGTAAAAAATTACTTCTTGTCAACAATAATAATTTCTAAAGGCCCCGAGCTGGCCGTGCTATTCAAATTTTCTCACAGACAAGTAAGCATAGCTTGCGCCTAGTGTAAGTGCCACACTTCCACATACATTATTATTTTAATAAACGTTATCCCAACTACTATTCATGTGACCTGGGGCCTAAGTCTACTAATTTATAAACGTCACAATGGTCTCTCAATGGTAAGTTTTTGACAGATTTGCCATACAAAAACTGTCAAAAACACACCATTGAGAGACCATTGTAACGTTTATAAATTAGTAGACTTAGACCCCTGTACATTTAACAATAATATTATGAGTTCCAATTAAATGGCTCCAACTTATTTTACAGGGTACAACGGCACTTTCCTTTTGTCGCTGTGTTAGAGCGAAATTGCTACAGTATTTAAAATGTTAATAAGTCTGTGAATTACAATAAAATATATCACCATACAACAACATTATGGTAATATTCTTAATGGAGTTTATACAACTATCTCTTATTAATCGTGTGATTGTGTGGTATGTATTAGGGCGTCCTTTACATTATTTTATTAATAGCTCATTTGTATCTACAAAATCTAACTGAAAAGATGTCCGTTCGAGGCAAAAAGCTTTCAGCCATTACAAAAAAATGTCGTGTTCCACTGCCGCTGAATAACATGGTTGACAAAGATGTGCAGTCTATGCTGCTACCTTTAAACTTAATGCACACAATCTTTTTGCATCCCAAGTATCGTATCAAGGACAATTTTATCAAATCTAACAGCTTTGTGATGAAAATGGTATCATTATGTTCCGCGATACTATACACAGTTCTACTCATGTACCGCATCTACGATCTGCATTGCAACGAAATTATAAGAAAAGATATTGATATAGTTTACATTAGCTCCTACTTTGAATTTCTCATATTCAGTATCGGATCCGTCATGAATTATGTCGTCAACGTTTTGCAATCGAACGAAAATATAATGATGGTCTTGAAAATTCAAGAAGTTCACAGAATTTTAACTAACAACACCAAATTCAAGCGATTTATCATTCTTAATTGGTTTAGTGTCATCTTATACATAGTTACTCAAATATGCAGTCTCATCTTTTGTATTATACAACTTAGGTCTTCCTATTATGAATTCTTCTATGGGTTAGTTTCAATGTTCTTTGACGCTACTTTTGTGTACGCTATTAGGCTTATTGAGCTATTACGAAACAAAGTAATTTTATGGAGCATTCAAGTTCAACATTTAAAACAATTGGACCACAGCAAGAATGAAAATTATTGCAAAATAATGTTTCAAGCTTACGCAAGTATTATGAAATGTTATAGCATCTACAGGATTTCTTTCTTGCAAATGGTAAGTACATATCTATGTGCTCATTTTTGTATAATTTCATGAATGTGATATAATCTATCCATACTAATAATAAAGAGGAAAGATTTGATTGTTCATTTGTTTGTATGTTTGTTTGTTTGCATTGAATAGGCTCCGAAACTACTAAACCGATTTGAAAAATTCTTTCACTGTCGGGAATTTACACTATCCCCGGGTGACATAGGCTATATTTTATTCCCATATTCCCACGAGAACGGGAACTACGCTGGTGATTCCGCGGAGCGCTGCTAGTATCCAATATATGTATTGAAGCAATGCTTTCTATTTTCAGATCGCGTTTTTCATTGTAGCAAGTTTTGGTCATATTTTATTCAAATTGCAAATATCACTTTACTATTTTAAGGTACCGCATGTTTCAAACGTGAGTATTACTAAAACTTTATGTCATTTAAGGAGTTTTGATGGAGAGGTTTATTTTTTTTTGGAGTTTGGGAAATTATTAAATAATAATAAATAAGTGGCAACATTGTGTCAACAAGACGTATGTTTTTTAAAATTTTCTAAAATCTTTAGTACCTAATAATAATTTTAACCAATTTTAAACATACCATATTGTTCATAAATCAAACCAGAACCCGAAAAAAGATTAAAAATCTAAAGAAGACAGCAAAAAAACATAAATGTAACAAAAACATCTAATAAAACTGGAGCGGAGGTGACATGACAGATGTCACCTCCGACAAAACATGATAAATAGAAAATGAAATTATGTAAACAAGATTAAGGATGAAATGTTGACAACAGGAGTTACCCACCTGCTCCATAAATCAGGTAGTACCGCGGAACCCAAAAATTATAGGCCGATCACTTGTTTACCGACGGTCTATAAAGTTCTTACATCCATTTTGAGAGCTAAAATTTACAATCATATAGACACTAACTCCATCATGTCTGTCTCTCAAAATGGATGTCGGAACGGGTCCCGCGGTACTAAGGAGCTGCTCCTCATTGATATGGCCATTAGCCAATAGGTTCGCCGTTCCCGAAAGGTTCTTTCGATACGAGTATGTTGGATAGATTACAAGAAGGCTTATGACTCAGTGCCACATACATGGCTCATGAGGGTGCTAGAGTTGTATAAAGTAGATACAACTCTGCGCACTTTCTTGATGTGATGTATGGGGCAATGGAAGACGGTCCTTTGATATCCAGGATGTCGAAACATCCAGAGGAATAGCGAGCCGATAAGGATCGAGTGAGGTATATTTCAGGGCGACAGTTTGAGTCCGCTTTGGTTCTGCCTAGCCCTGAATCCTCTAAGCACATTGCTGGAGGATTCAGGTATACGCTATCGGCTGAGGAGAGGTGGTCAGGTTATATCTCACCTCCTCTACATGGATGACCTAAAACTCTTTGCCCCCAACAATTTGCAACTGATGGAACTACTGAAAGTAACTGAAACCTTCAGTAGCGCCATCAGGATGAAATTTGGTGTGGACAAATGTGCAGTCATGCATGTAAAGCGAGGGGAGATTGTGGAATCCGTGGGAACCCAATTATCGGATTCCATAAACCTTCGAGCCCTCTCCGCAGCCGAAACCTATAAGTATTTGGGTATGTTGGCAGCGTTGGGTATCAATATTCCTGACATGAAGCAATTGTTGAAGGAACGCTTCTTTGGCCGCCTGAAGAAAGTATTTAATAGTCTTTTATCAGGCGGAAACAAGGTGCCTTCAACGGTTGGGTCATGCCGGTCTTGATGTACTCTTTCGGCATAGTCAAATGGACTCAGACCGAACTCGACGCCCTAGATAGAAGGGTCCGTACGCTGCTGACTGCATATCGAATACATCACCCACCGTCACCGTAATGAGACTGTATATCCCGCGAAAGTGTGGAGGTCGAGGGCTCTTAAACGCTAAGACCCTCCACAATCGCGAGATATGCAGTCTCAGGGAATATTTCCTAGAGACCGACGTGGGGATGCATCGAGATGTGGCTGCGGTGGACAAGTGCCTCACCCCGCTCTCCTTGGCTAAAGAGGACTGGCCCAAGCCTAGGCCCTACATGGACCCGATGTAGACCAACTAGCGTCCGTAGCCTGGCTGCGTTTCGGTGACCTCTTTGGGGAAACCGAAGGTTTTGTCTGTGCAATTATAGACGAAGTTATCATGACGAACAACTACCGGAGATTTATTGTGAAAGATGGTACCGTTGACATCTGTCGGGCATGCCACCGTCCGGGAGAATCAGCAAGACACATAATCTCCGGATGTTCTCGTCTTGCTAACGAAGAGTACTTGCATAGGCACAACCTTGTAGCCAGGATTATCCACCAGCAACTTGCTCTAAAATACAGCCTTGTGGAATCGGAAGTGCCATACTACAGGTATGTGCCCGACCCAGTTCTCGAAAATGGACATGTCACACTGTACTGGGATCGATCCATCATCACTGACAGGACTATTGTTGCCAATAAGCCTGATATAGTGGTGGTGAATCGACTAGAGCGGCGGCAATGATCGTTGACATAACGGTCCCGCATGACGGGAACCTCGTGAAAGCCGAGAAAGATAAACAAATCAAGTATCTTGACTCGGCTCGCTAGGTTGTCGACATGTGGAATGTGGACTCAGCAATCATTGTACCGATAGTCATAACAGCCAATGGTTTGATAGCAAAGAGCCTCGACCAACACCTAAGGAGGCTCTCGTTTGGCAGCTGGGTCAAGGGCTTGATCCAGAAAGCGGTACTCCTGGATACGGCTCGTATTGTCAGGAGGTTCCTCTCTCTGGAGCCTTGACCGACTGTAGCTTGGACTCTGTTCCCGATACCGGTGGGCTACTATTTTTTATATTTTTAAATATTTTATATTCTAATATTTAAAAATGTAATTTGTATGTATTTATTGAAATAAAGGAAATAATAATTATTATTTTATTGTCAGGCAACTAAGGCCCATAGATAAAATACACAAATAATCTTAAATAATAATGACAAACTAATACATATTAAGAAACCTTATATCGATGATATCTTTAATACTCTTCTCCGTTCCATCTCTGCGACGAAACGGCATCTGGTCAAGTTTTCCAAGTGACTGGAACAGTAACAGCTTTCCACTGCTGATCTCGTCCTCCTTGAAATTGGTCCGACATATCTGCAGGATGCGCACCTTGTCCATGTAGTCCCATAGCATGGACTAGGAATGCCAGCACTATTATAAGTGGTTTGGAACTCATAGCGTTTACGGGCAGCGGCTATGGCCGTGCAACACGCGAATAAAATTCGTGCCCTGCACAGTGGAAACACGTCCGTGTTCGAGCGCGCATCGTGACTTCTCCCGCTCTGGGTAGAGAGCAGGAGGGCGTGTCAGACTTTTACTGACTAAAACCCACCCGTGTTCCTCAGTTGCCCGTGTTCCAGGGGCGGCGGTAACTCTTTCGAACAACCCGCTCCCCTGGCAGGCATCGGCCCTTGCGGACCCCACCAGTGGTTGCTGACAACTCTGACGGCGCGCGTAGAATACAACGCGCCGT
Organism: Polymixis flavicincta; assembly: GCA_949987655.1. Taxonomy (NCBI): domain Eukaryota; kingdom Metazoa; phylum Arthropoda; class Insecta; order Lepidoptera; family Noctuidae; genus Polymixis; species Polymixis flavicincta. Next base: position 20,151,493 of record OX465188.1, on the reverse strand, counting down.
TCCGCCTACCACTTTTCAGCCGCAGGGGATAGGGAGAGCGGCCAACGCTTTACCGACACTCCTCTTCCCCTGCGGCCCCACCGCGTGCGCCATCAAACGGTGGCGGCCCCGTCCAGGCCACGGAAGGGAATAGCGCTGCTCAGAAGCACCGGCACTCCTCCTCTGCCGCAGCCCGTAACCCTCAGCCGCGATGCCTCCCATTCGACATCGCGGCCCACCTCAGTTGCGGTGCACCTCACCGCAACCTACTTTTTGGCCGCTACGTCATTGGCTTGAAGGCAAAAGCCCTGACGAGCGGCCCCACCTTTGGGTTCCTCTTTGCTTCACCGTGGCTGGGAGACCATGGTTACTGAGCCCCCCAGCAACGACAATGCGGGAACCCACTCGGGGGGTTGATGGAGGGGTAAATTCACTTTAACTCAAGAAGGGTGGGTAGTAAGTAACTGTACTAAATAAAAAATATAAAACCATTTTGGAATCATACAGATTAATTAGCATAAACCTTGTAACAATGGGACAGGATATTTTCGGTTAACCCTGATATTAATCTGTCAAGTCGCTAATGAGACACAATATTGATTTTCTATTGTATCGTATCCTATCGGGTGCGGCCGGGGCTTAATCAGTAGGAGTGAATCGGCTAGGTGTCCACATGTTCAGGCTGCTGCAGAGGCTGACCAGACAAGGATATTTTGGGAAGTACCAGCAACGCATAAGGTGACAGAGACCACCCATTGATACTCAAACTCAAAGCATTTATTTCAAATAAACCAAATAAAGGCACTTTTGAATTGTCAAGGTCCGTGAGTTAGAAAGATTAAGCTAGTTGCCCATTCCAAAGCGTAGGTACCTATGGAGAAGAACGGGTAAGAAACTTCATGGACACTCTTTTAAAATCATGATTTTGTTACAAAAACTTGGTTACATCAATATGTTGAAATTATCAATGTGAGAACGATGTAAAAAGTGCACATTAAAAGCGTCCTTAATTAGAACAAAAATAAAATAACAATTCAGAAATTAAAATAAGCGGTGGGAGCTAAGAGATGACCAGTCCCTACTGGCAGCGCCCGTTCACGGACATGACATTTATGTATCAGCACCATTCAGCTCAACCTACTACTGGGTGGACTTCCACGAGAACATTGCTTCATAAATGTATGACAAATTTGTCTGCTCGGTGACATAAATGTCGAAATGAATATTGTTGAATTGACCAATTTAATGATAATAATGCAACCAAGGGAATCTCGAGGAATAAGAAAGGTTAAAATTATTTTGTATTTTTGCAGGGAACGACAAACATAATGGTCGCATGTTGGTACGTTTGGTCAATTAAGATTTTGATATTAGAAATTATCTTGAGTTTGTACTATGAAAAGTTCTACACAGCAATGAACGACGTCCAAACCTCATGTGCGCTCATTTTGAAATCCAAATGCACTGGTTTGTATGATTAAATTATTGTACTTAAGTGCTAGAAAGTTGCTTTCTTTGGAAAAAATTTCAGTGTCATATAAAGAAGTAAACTACGAGTATATCTATAATTTTTTTATTTTTCTCCTTGGCGTAGGTATAATTTAGTCATGCAAATACCATTTCAGATGCTGAGAAAAAGTTATGCAAGAATATAAAACGCTTACATCGAGCAAAATTCGACAAGATTAATGCCTGTGGAATGTTCTACATTGATGCTACTTTTCCATTAAAAAATATGGCCTTGCTTACTACCTATGTCGTCGTACTACTACAATTTGCGTTATTATAATAAGAGTATTACTTAGAGTAGTTTATTAGAGAATATTAATTATAATAGTTTATATAAACTCAGGGTAGAGTTATATCAAACGTAAAGCTCGATAATTGTATCCTATCCTAGTCCTTGTAACAATATAAATGTGCAAGTTTGTATGTTTACATGTTTGTTACTCAATCACGCAAAAACGGCCGAGAGGATTTGGATAAAATTTGGCACAGATATTTTATAACCTAGTTAAACACAAAGGATACCTGTTATTCCGGTAGTACGTTACCGCGGGATAATTTCCTACTTCCAGGCGGGCGAAGCCGCTGGGAAAAGCTAGTAGGTACCTATATACATAATGTGGTTGAAACGAACTTAATAATATCTAACTTAAATAAACTAAGTTGGCGTTTTATTTATTAATTACTTATAAGAGTATCAGTCACCGAGTGAAAATTATTGTTAGAATTTAAACTTACACTACACACTTACTTACTAAATATGTATAACCCAATCTCACTCACACTCTCTAACATATACTCACACTTAGTACACTTTTAAATTTGTCAAATAGTGTTAGATATACGGGGAGTCAGGTGATGTAGGCGGGGGTAACGGTGTTCCCTTGACGAAGGAGTGAAAGTAAACCAGCATCACACGAATTAAAACTCTTATATTCACGTATCAGTCATTAGGCACAAGATAGCGAGGTACATGTGATGTCACAGAGCAATAGGATATTACGCATCCCGTTATTACACAACACATTAATTTACACAGAATATTATTACGAGCACAACATATTTAGGACAAAAATATAGTAAGAAATTCACACAAAATACATCCTAAGCTAATACTGAGACTGGCTAGCTAGTTAAAGGGTACATCGCGACTTAACAGTGGGCAGCGGAGCCACTATTTTCACAATTTCACTGATTATTCATATTCACTTGATGACTATTTGATGACTAGTGCTTTACAAAACAAAACATGCTTATTATATCGTCTCCAACCACTAGCGCAAGTTGCACACGTAATTACTAATTTTGGGCTAATTCCACCAATCAGCGCCGAGAAACCATGGCCTTCCCGGGGAGCAGGTTTCGACTTGTCCAGTTCCGGTCAACACGTGTAAGGAAGTTCAAGGTTTTGTAATTCTTACTGGATTAGCGAGACCGTTAGTGGGGTGCAACGTATATTACTTGCGCTACAAGGTTTTACCTATATAAAATAGTTTAGGTATTTTAAATTAACTTTTACTACCGGATGGGTACAAATTACAAGTAATGTGCTTAAGGCAAATGACACAGGTGAGTATACAGTAACTTATTATAACAAAAGGAACATTACATGTATAAGGTGGCTCGTTTTAATGGACTTTACCTACAGCGTGTTTTACTGAGCTTTGCCTACAAACTTATTATAATAAAAGGAACATTACATGACTAAGGTAGCTTGTTTTATTGGGCTTCGCCTACATTCCACCCCCTGTAAAAGGGTTCAACCGCCTTACATCTCTTGGTCTGTGGGAAGCACAATAACCTTCGCTACCGGTCGACGTAGGACACCATTGACGGTTCTTACGTCCACCACACGGATAATACCATCGTTGCCGTGATAGACAGTCTTAACTACACCTTTCGTCCACGCACTTCGCGGTCTATTATTGTCCACAATCACTACTACGTCACTGACACGTATGTTTGGCACGTTATTTGCCCACTTTTCACGCCGCTGCAGCGTAGGTAGGTACTCTCGCAGCCAGCGCCGCCAGAACATGTCGGCTAGCGCATTCACGCGCCGCCACTGCCTGCGGGAGTCGATGTCATCGGTGCTGCTCGACGCAAACGGAGTACTCCCGGACGCAGTGCCCAGGAGCAGGTGATTTGGTGTCAGGACCACAGGCTGGTCGTGGTCGTCGTACACGTAGCTCAATGGCCGGCTGTTTATGATCAGCTCGGCCTCTGTGAGGAGGGTGTAGAGTACCTCCTCACGAGGTGCACGTTCCTTGAGCGTGCTTCGGAGTGCATTCTTGACCGATCTGACGAGGCGCTCCCAGCAGCCACCCATGTGCGGGGCCGCCGGGGGATTGAAGTGCCACTCGATGCCACGATTGACCGCCTCGTCCCTTATATGACCCTGGTTGAGGTCTTTCAGGGCGGCTCGGAGCTCGGTGTTGGCCCCGATGAAGTTGGTACCCTGGTCAGAGTACAGGTGCGCCGGTTGCCCGCGGCGCGCTATGAGGCGCCGCAAGGCTAGTATGGCGGAGTCGGCGCTTAGGGAAGCGGCCAACTCTAAGTGGACAGCGCGCGTAGTGAGGCAGGTAAAGAGGGCGCCCCACCTCTTTTCGCGGCGCCGCCCGATTGCTACTTCCATCGGACCGAAGTAATCTACCCCCACTCGAACAAAGGCTCTTCTAGATGATTCTACCCTTGCGAGTGGCAGGTCGCCCATTTTAGGTGGGGCGGGTTGGGCCCTGCAGATACGGCAGAGCTGGCAATTGGCTACTACCGTCTTGACTGACGTTCTGACCTTGGTAACCCAGTACTTTTCTCGTGGGTTATTGACGACGGTCTCGTGGTTTGCATGTAAAGCCATCGCGTGGTAGTGTGCGATTAGCTTTCTCGTTAGAGGATGACGACCTTCTAGAATGATGGGGTGCCTCTCACTGAATGTGAGTACTTCACAGGCACTCAGGCGACCTCTTACTCGTAGCAACCCGTCGTCGACGATCATGGGGTCGAGAGGTTTGATGTTGCTATTATTCGGTACGGGCAGACCTTTTAGTATGGCGGCCCGCTCTTCTCTGAAGCTGTCTTCCTGACACAACTTCATAAGGCAGTTGTGAGCCTCCTCCAGGTCTCGCAGACTTATTTCACTGGTTAACCGACGTTTGCGACATCGCCCAATGAAAATCAGCACGCGTGTCATCACGCGCTGCACGCGTACCCACGACGAGTAGCGCTCGTAGTCCAGGAGGGGCGCCTTAGGCGCTGCTGTGGTGTGGACCCGCTGGATGCGCTCCAGGTCCGCCTCTGATGCCTCAGCCTCGGGACACGCTGGCCACCGCTCCTGTGGATCACATAGAAACGGGGGGCCCGAGAGCCACTCTGCGTGGTTATCGGGCCAACACAATCTGGTGGCCTTATCAGCTGGGTTATCCTGCGAGGATACCCAGTGCCAGTTGCCTCTATCAGTTAACCTGTCTATTTCGGCCAACCTGTGTGAGACGAACCTCTGAAATTCTTGTGCATCGGAATTTATCCATTTTAGGACAGTTTTACTATCGGTCCAAAAGAATTTCTTATTAATTTGTAAACCTAGCTCTCTATGGGCGGTGTCGGCTAAGCGGCAGGCTAACACCGCTGCTTGTAACTCTAGTCTAGGTATGGATACTACTTTTTGTGGGGCTACACGTGCCTTTCCTAGTAGCATGACGGTTTCCCTCTTGCCCTCAGAGTTATGACCTACTAGGTACACGACCGCGGCGTAAGCTAGCTCGCTGGCATCGCCGAACGCGTGTAATTCTAGATTATCTAGATTCAGACCGTACCAGCGCGGTATTTTCAACTCGTTTAATCGCGGTAAGTTATTTAACCAACTAAACCATGCTTTGGCATCTTTTTCTTGTAATGGTTCGTCCCACTGAATTCCTGTTTTCCATATTCTTTGCATTAATATTCGCGATTGTATCACACAGGGATAAAGGAAACCCAGTGGGTCGTAGATAGACATTATCATACTAAGGAATTGTCTTTTGGTGGGAACTAAATTACCGTTTATTATCTCAGGTGGTAATCGTTTGAATGATAGATCAAAACCTAACTCGTCGTCTCTAGGTGACCATATTAAACCTAAGGTTCTCTCGACGGAACCCATCCCTTTTTCTAGGGCTACTTTGTCAGGCATGTCTACTTTTAATTTTTCCCGTAAATCTGATGAGTTAGTAACCCACCCCCGGATTATGAATCCGCCAGAGGCATGTACCTGGGTTACTTCCTCTATTAACCTGTTGGCCTTCTCCTCGGTCCAGGCACTATCCAGATAGTCATCCATATAATGCCTAGATTTTATGGCTTCAACGGCATCTGGATAAATATCAACAAGCTCACTGGCATTTTTATTGAGTATGTATATTGCCGTGGTAGGTGATGAGGCTGCACCGAAAATCATGGAATTCATCGCGTATGTATCGGGTTCCTTATTATGATCCGCGCCTCGCCATAGAAATAATTGCGCGCTTTGATCTTCTGATCTTATTCTTACACGTAGGAACATATCGGCGATATCCCCTGAGAATGCGATGGGGCCTATTCTAAATTTTAATAGAATACCGAGTAAGGAATTTAAGAGGTCAGGTCCGGTCAGTAAATTATCATTTAGGCACGTACCATGAGACGTAGCGGCAGCGTCGAATACTAACCGCAGCTTGCCCGGTTTGTTCGGGTTAACGACCCCGAAATGAGGTAGGTACCAAACCGGCGAGCCGTCTATGTCGCCTGTTACTTTGCGGGCGTACCCTTCGTTCACTAACCTACCTATTTGGGCTGAATATGCCTCGGCAAAACTTGCGTCTTTACGCATACGCTTTTCGATGCCGTACAACCTCTGTCTGGCCTGATTATAATTATCAGGTAACTGAATATTGTCATGTTTCCATAACAAACCCACCTCCCACTGTGAACGGTCGGGGGTACGGTGGCTAGTGCCGTCTAACACGGCCAATGCCCTCTCGACATCTTTATGTTTACGAGTATTTTCTGAAATGCCTATCGATTCTAGCTCAAACTGTGATTTTACTAGGTCATGCAAATCAGGGAGGGAAACAGACGTGCAATTTACGCTTTCTTTACTATTATTATTATTTTCTTTTATTCCATTAAATATACATATAAATTACATTTTTAAATATTATTATAAAAATATAAAAACATTTAAAAATATAAAAAATAGTAGCCCACCGGTATCGGGAACAAGGTCCAAGCTACCGGCGGTCAGGGCTCCAGAGAGAGGAACCTCCTAACGATGCGAGCCGTGTCCAGGAGTACCGCTTTCTGGATCAAGCCCTTGACCCAGCTGCCCAACGAGAGCCTCCTCAGATGTTGGTCGAGGCTCTTGGCTATCAAGCCATTGGCTGAAACGACTATCGGTACAATGATCGCTGAGTCCACATCCCACATGTCGACAACCTCGCGAGCCAAGTCAAGATACTTGATTTGTTTATCTTTCTCGGCTTTCACGAGGTTCCCGTCATGCGGGACCGTTATATCAACGATCATTGTACGCCGCTCTAGTCGATCCACCACCACTATATCAGGCTTATTGGCAACAATAGTCCTGTCAGTGATGATGGATCGATCCCAGTACAGTGTGACATGTCCATTTTCGAGAACTGGGTCGGGCACATACCTGTAGTACGGCACTTCCGATTCCACAAGGCTGTATTTTAGAGCAAGTTGCTGGTGGATAATCCTGGCTACAAGGTTGTGTCTATGCAAGTACTCCTCGTTAGCTAGACGAGAACAACCGGAGATTATGTGTCTGATTGATTCTCCCGGACGGTGGCATGCCCGACAGATGTCAACCGTACCATCTTTCACAATAAATCTCCGGTAGTTGTTCGTCAAGATAACTTCGTCCATAATTGCACAGACAAAACCTTCGGTTTCCCCAAAGAGGTCACCGAAACGCAGCCAGGCTACGGACGCTAGTTGATCTACATCGGGTCCATGTAGGGCCCGAAAAAAGCGTCCGTGGAGCTCCTTACTCTGCCATACCTCCATGCGATCCTTAGTGTCAAGCACTACAGGCCTGCGCCAGTTCTCTTTTGCCAAGGAGAGCGGGGTGAGGCCCTTATCCACCGCAACTACATCTCGATGCATCCCCACGTCGGTTTCTAGGAAATAATCCCTGAGACTGCATATCTCGCGATTGTGGAGAGTCTTAGCATTTAAAAAACCTCGACCTCCACATTTTCGCGGGATATACAGTCTCATTACCGATGACCGTGGGTGGTGCATTCGATATGCAGTCAGCAGCGTACGGACCCTCCTATCCAGGGCGTCGAGTTCGGTCTGAGTCCATTTGAGTATGCCGAAAGAGTACATCAAAACCGGCATGACCCAACCGTTGAAGGCGCGTACCTTGTTTCCACCTGATAAAAGACTATTAAATACTTTTTTCAGGCGGCCAAAGAAGCGCTCCCTCAACGATTGCTTCATGTCAGTAACATTGATGCCCAACGCTTCCGACATACCCAAATACTTATAGGTTTCAGCTGCGGAGAGGGCTCGAAGGTTTATGGAATCCGAGAGTTGGGTTCCCACGGATTCCACAATCTCCCCTCGCTTTACATGCATGACCGCACATTTGTCCACACCAAATTCCATCCTGATGGCGCTACTGAAGGTTTCAGTTACTTTCAGTAGCTCCATCAGTTGCAAGTTGTTGGGGGCAAAGAGTTTTAGGTCATCCATGTAGAGGAGGTGGGATATAACCTGACCACCTCTCCTCAGCCGATAGCCTATACCTGAATCCTCCAGCAGTGTGCTTAGAGGATTCAGGGCTAGGCAGAACCAAAGCGGACTCAAACTGTCGCCCTGAAATATACCTCGCTCGATCCTTATCGGCTCGCTATTCCTCTGGATGTTTCGACATCCTGGATATCGAAGGACCGTCCTCCATTGCCTCATACATGACATCAGGAAGGTGCGCAGAGTTGTATCTACTTTATACAATTCTAGCACCCTCATGAGCCATGTATGTGGCACTGAGTCATAGGCCTTCTTGTAATCTATCCAACATGTCGAAAGATCCTTTCGGGAACGGCGAACCTGTTGGCTAATGGCCATATCAATGAGGAGCAGCTCCTTAGTACCGCGGGACCCGTTCCGACATCCATTTTGAGAGACAGACATGATGGAGTTATTCTCTATATGATTGTAAATTTTAGCTCTCAAAATGGATGTAAGAACTTTATAGACCGTCGGTAAACACGTGATCGGCCTATAATTTTTGGGTTCCGCGGTACTACCTGATTTATGGAGCAGGTGGGTAACTCCTGTTGTCAGGAACTGGGGTAGCGAACCAGACTCCAAAGCATCCTGATACTGAGCTGCCAAGCGAGCGTGCGATCTCATGAACCATTTGATCCAGAAGTTGTGCAGCCCGTCCGGCCCTGGAGACTTCCAGTTGGGCAGTGGACGGACTGCACGAGCTACGTCTTGGGGGCAGATGGTAATAGCCCCCATTTCTGGTATGGGATTGCAGGCTCGCTCGACTTCTCGAGCCCAATCACCTTCGGTGTGACTGACAGGCACCGACCAGATATTGCGCCAAAAAGAGCACATGGCGTCATCATCCGGTAGGCGCGTATCAGCCACACCTTGGTCCGGTCGCTCCCAAGCCCTATAGACCCACCTTTCATCACTCTGGAAGGTGCGGTTCTGAGTGTATCGGTCTACTCGCCGCTTATACCTACGAATGCGGTTTGCCCATGCATACACTTTCTGCTTCAGGAAGTCTATGCGCTCTGTGACACGGGACATATAATCTTGAGGGCTGGTATCAGTCCCTGAGAATGCCCGCCTCACAAAGCGCATCACTCTAGGGTAGGGCTTCCATTACGTAATTACGTAATTACGCAATTACGTAATTACGGACAGATTTTAGAAATCTCACAAATACGTAACTGAAGAGCTGCAGTCCGTAATAACGTAACTATAGGATAATATTAATTAATTTAGGTACCCATTTATTTAGTTCTATAGTTTCTGCCTACTCCATGGGAAAAAGGCATGGGTTTATCTGTGTATTTACAATTTACCTTAATTTAGTTAACCTACGACTTACATTATGACAACACCAAAACCCTTTCTGTGGGTATCCCCCGAATTCCCGGGGTTTATTTTATAACTTCCAATTTGAGTCCGCAAGATTTAATTTCTTAGTCGTACAGAATAGAGTTCATTGTTGACCAATCGGGAAACGAAGGGAATCCCCGTTGGTTGTGGATAGTTCGGTACGTAACACAATCAAAGTTTATAAGTGTTTCGCAAGTATTTGATCTACCTCGTAGATAATAAAGTTTAATATTGTGGATTGAGCAAGCTAAGGGAACTCCCTACATTTTTCTTTACTTTCGTGAATTTAGAAACAATCTCAATACTCGGTACTCAGTCGTCTTACGTACACCTGCGAGATACTGTCCTGCCTGGTCTAAGCTTATTTTATTGACTTTTGTGATTTTGTGTATGTGCCGCAAAGTTTGACGCTTGGTTTTCAGAAGCTTTTCATTACAAGTTTCTAAGTAGATATCACCATACACGAGTAGAGATACTTCAACGAAAATGTAAGTACCTATTTTAACATTACTTTACTTGTCTACTTACTTTGTTTCTAGGGTATTGTGTGAGAGTTTATACATATAATTTAGTAGTTGATTTTATATTGTTGACGGCACGGTTGGCGCAGTAGTTGAGTGATTGGCTGCTGCGCTGCGGGTCACGGGTTCGATTCCCGTACGGAACAAATATTTGTATGACCTACAGATAGGTGTTCCGGGTCTGGGTGTCTTGTGTATGTTAGTTTACATTATTGTGAGTGCACCCACGATACAGCAGTAATTCCTAGTGTGGTGCGACGTTTAAAAAAAAAAAAATATGTGCGATTTTATTTTATTGTTGCTTGTTAGATGTCTGTGCAAATAGACATTGATTATGAGTTCACGGTACGTATGTAAATGTATCCCGTTTTAAGTGTAGTGCCTAACTATAGATGCTATTTATATGTATTACCTAACTATTAAATTATGAAATATTTATATATTGTTTTAGGTCTGCAGTAAAGAAGACTATTTATAAGGAGTTTTTGAACAAACGCACACAATCAGCTATATGGGAACACTTTTTGAGGGCTGAAAATGGGCAGTGTCCAATGTAAACATTGTCAAAAAATTTTGAAGACTCCTGGTGGTGCTACTGGAGCACTACATACACATATGCGTGCTAAACATATTGGCGAGATGTCACAAGAGCAAGATGCGCAAAGGGCAAGTACTTCATCGTGCTTTCAAGCAAGAAAAAGTTTAGAACCTCCATCGAAGAAAACTAAACTAACGGATTACTTTTCCACTGAGTATTCCTTGGACGTTATAGTGACTAGAATGGCAGCATTGGATGGCATCCCATTAAGCAAATTTTGTACTTCTGAAGATCTAAGGTATGTTTTCAAAAAATCTGGTTATGATCTACCGAAATCTCCTTCAACTATTACCAAAATTGTCCTGGAACAGAGTTGTGCCATAAAAAAACAATTAATAAATCAGTTTAAAGATATGAAGTCCCAAAAAAAACGGTTTACTATAACGTTTGATGAATGGACCTCTACCCGGAACCGGAGGTATATGAATATAAATATTCATAATAAAGACCTAGAACCAGCTAAATATAAAAATTTAGGACTAGTAAGGATAAAGGGTTCAATGCCAGCTCACGTTGGAACTGTACTGTTAGAAAATCATCTAAATGACTTTTATTTGAAACTTGAAGATATAATTGCATTCACAACGGACGGAGCCGGTTTTATGGTTAAAATGGGCAAAAAATTTGATGGTCACCATCAGTTGTGTTTTGCTCACGGAATACAACTTGCAGTGCTGGACGTATTATATAAGACACGGAAAAGTACAACTACTGAACCAGAACTAGAAGATGAAGCTTCAGATACTGACACTGAAGAAATTGAAGAAAAAGATGGCGGACTTTTCATAGAAGTACCTAGAGTTCTAGAACCAGAGTTTCTGTACAAAGATATTATAGTAAAAGTAAGAAAACTTGTTAAATCATTCAAAAAATCACCACTGAAGACCGATTTGTTGCAAAAATATTCTTTACAAGAGCATGGTAAAAGCCTCGATCTTATACTAGACTGCAAAACGCGATGGAACAGCTTATCAGATATGGTTGGACGATTTCTGAAATTGAAATCAAGTTTATTTAAGGCTTTATTAGACTTAAAATCAAATATAAGTTTCACAGACACAGAAATACAAGATCTACATAACATTCATCATAGTTTAGATATAATAAAAACTACAGTGATGGCATTGTGTCGCCGTGACTCGAATTTGTTAGCAGCAGATGCTGCGCTTCAGTTTATGTTAAATAAGCTTGATGCTCAGTCCAATGGGCTCAGTGACAAGCTTGCTGTATCCCTTAGAAAAAGAATAAAAGAAAGGCGAACAAATGTGTCTGGTGTCTTGCAGTATTTGCATAATAATGAAGAATATTATAAAACCGAAGAAACAGAAACTTTTACAAAACCGACGTCGGATTATATTAGAACATATGTTGCAAACTTATTAGAAAGGCTCAAATTTACACCGCCTACAAGTACACAAATGAGTTTAGATTCCGAAGCAGATGACAATGATGCTAATGATGGTTGTGGCGACGAGTTGACTGTTGCACAGCAACTAGAAAAAGAAATACAGAAAACTATGTCTACAGTAAACAAATCTGGAGTAAACACAGATCTTGAATCCATCATCAGAGTTGAAATGTGTATCTACGATAGCACTGGCGGCGGTCGTGAAGTTTTCCTAACAGCAGCTTATAATTATTTACTATGTATAATGCCTACTAGTGTTGAAGCAGAACGGGCATTTTCTTCTGCCGGCTATCTTTGTTCTAAACTAAGAAGTTCCCTTGGTGACAGAACATTGCATTCGTTATCATTTATGAGATCATATTATCAAGAACAAAGATTGGAAAAATAACCATATTTTATATTGTTTCTTACTTTTAAACCATTTGTGCGTGGTACATGTTTTGTTTGAATTGTTGATTGAGTTTAGTCAAAATCAAAATCGTCAATCAAATCAAAATATTACATTTTGATTTGATTGACGATTTTGATTTTGAGTTTAATTTTAAAATTATCATTTTAATCTGTAATTGACTTTTAATTCCTTAATATTATAATTTTTTTCATTTGAAGTTGTTTGATTTTTTACTTCTAAAATACGTAATAAGCCCAGAATTTATCGTGCTTTAAAAAATCAAAACAGTTAAGTACGTAATTACGTAGTTACGTAATTGAAGCATCAAAATGCGTAACTAGTTACGTAATTAGCAAATCCGTAATTTTGGAAGCACTACTCTAGGGCGAGTGTTGCCCTCCCTGAAGCAGATTAGTTTGCCGATGAGGGCTCTGGCCCCACCAATACGACGTTCAATCCTGCACTGCCAAGCTGGTACGGCTGGTTTCGGTCGCGTAGCTCTAGAGTCATTTGCGAATTTGACATGAGCTACACGACATGCCGCCACAGCCGCGCAGTACAGAATCGAATGAGTATCGGTGAGGTCTTCGCAGTTATCAAAATAATTTGACAACTGCGAATCCAAAGCCGCCACCAGCGCCCTATTCTTGTTATGCATGGGCAAACGAGGTAAACGTGGCCTAAGCTCGGGCGACATGAACCGATGTTCTCGAATCGCACCCTCCAAAGCACTCCTCAATTCGTCACTGCACTGGGTACTTACGTTTGTAGCCCTGTCAACACTCCCCTCGTCAGCTCGACTTGTGTTAAACTGTGGTGGTACCATAACAGCCTGTAACGGGGGGACGATGACATTGCTACTCCGCATTTCAGTTCGTAGGCGATCAAGTACAGTGTCATCCAACATATGATTACGTTGAATGACCCGCACCTGATCCGACAGTCGTTGTGCCGAAACGTTGACAGCTGGCTCAAGCACCTGAAAAAGAGAGAGCATCCGAACACGGTACGCGGTCAGATTGTTTCCTCCTTCTGTAGCCCCATAGTATGAGCGCATGACGTTTTCATTGATGGATCTCGTCCATCTCATGCGCTGCACACTTCCGCCGGGAGCTGGGACCCTATCAGAGGCCGGTGGGCCTCGAGGTCCTAAGCCGTCCGGCGGCCAGCGTCTTCCCCGTTGGCGAGCAGGTGGTGGCGTCGTTGGCGGGGAGAAATACTCGTCGCTCGAGCTCGACGCAACTACCGCGGCCGGTGTCATCACAGCGCCCGCAGTGGGGCTGGGTACCGGCGGCGGCGAGGCGGAGCTGAGCGACGAGTCCGGAGGTGGTGGGCGTGCTTTTCTTGCGGCTGATCTTGTCAACATTTCATTAACATATTTTCATGATTTCCAATTTTTATTTGCTTGATATTTTATCGGAGGTGACATGACAGATGTCACCTCCAATTCGGTAATTTTAAATTATTGTGTTTTTGCATTTTCGGTTTTTCTGGTCTATTAATTAATTGATTTCCAATTATTCTTCCGATTTTATATTTGTTTTATCATGGAATCACTTTTATTATGGGTCGAATTTATTATTAAATGTTAAAATTTGCAAATATGAAAAACGAGACGTCTTGTTGACTTAGTGTTATTATTATTATCAAACGGTCCATGAATGACCCAACCTAGCTTTGTAAGTGAGGCAACTGGCTTACCGGATTTTCCTCGTCGGATGTCCTGACTGACGAGCAGCTCCCAGTTGTCTTGACCGAGTAACAGCATAGGCTTGGCGCCCCTCATTTCTACGCAACCCAAGTCGCTTAGGTGCGCGTTATCACTTATCACTGAGGTGGACACTGTTTGCGTTGGTAAGTTTATGTCTTTTATGGTACGACACTTAATGTTATGGCACTGTCCGTTAGGCCCTTTTACGCGCACTTGTATCACACGCGAGGTTGAGTCTGTCACTCCGTGACCACCGGCGGTCTTTAACGAAAGAGGAACACACGGACCCGTTAGGTTAGTGGCGAGCGAACTATCGATGAGTGATACCGTTGCACCATCGTCCAATAGCGCGTAGCACTGGTTGCTATCACTTGTTTCATCATTGATGGTCACTGGCATGATCTTTAGAAGTGCAGTAGCTCGCCATTCGCCTATGTTCGTAACACATTCCGTTTTATTATTTTGAGGCTTATCTTCCCTCTCTTTCGGTTGTTTATCCGCGTGTAGTAGCAGGTGGTGCCCGAAGCCGCACTTCTTGCATCTGCTGGCGCGACAGAACCTCTTGGGGTGCTTCATCACAAGACACTTGAAACACGTATTCTTTTCTTTGATAGTTTCCCATCGCTGCTGAATGGTGAGTTTCTTGAACTGCTCGCAATCCTCTATTTTATGTTTTTGTTGACATATCACGCATTCTTCCGGTGCGGTGGTTTCATCGCTCTGCGTGTTCACACGTTGTGTCAACATAGGCCTGCTGCCGGTTGAGCGCGCGTTGTTCGCTGGTCGGGACTGGTTGGAGCTGCCATACCTCGGCTGCTGCTGCTGCTTGGCGGGGGTTCTCGCTGAATCAGCCTCAAACATGTTTGGCTGAACGTAATATGATGTTGACCGTGTCAGATGTACGAGAAAGTGTGATAGTATTTCTAGGTTTGGTGACACTCTTAAGTCCACCCCCTGTGCACTGTCCAGGCCCATCGCGAAATCACCATATTGCGCCCGCTGTACCGGTGTTAATTTGCTTAGCAGGTCACTTATCAGCTGTGGGTTATTTAAGTAACCCTCTGCGTGTATGTTCTTCAACAATGATACACAGTTTCGAACCGTCGATGAGAATTTCCGCAGCTCCCGGCAACTCTCCGTCACTCTGGGTAAATTCCTCACCTTCTGTATGGCGCACTGTAGCACTAAGGTCGGATGACCAAACTCTTCCTCGAGCGCACGCATTATCTCTGTAGGATCAGTCGATGTTCGCAATAAATCTTCTACTGATACCTTTGCGTCGCCCTGTAGCGAGGATTTTAACCGTGCCAGGTTCTCATGTGCTTTGAAACTGTATAACTGTGACGTTTCCCAGTACATATTACGATAAGATATCCAGTCGGCTGGGTTCCCACTAAAATACGGCAATTCATATGCCTGTCTAGGTACCGGTCGTGGTCGCGCCAGGCTCGTGATTGCTTCTGCCAGCTTATCAAACTTATCATGGCTTCTATCCCCCGAGGACTCGCGCCGTCTTTCTCTATCATCCGCTCCGTATTGTGTCTGTCGCCGCGTATCCGACTCGAGCGTCGATACCCGAGGTACACTGGCGACCGGAGTGGTAAAGACGGGATAATAATTGGGGAGATTGAACCTTACACCTTCTGACGTCACTGGCATGTACCTTGACGTAATTGGTACCGTTACGTTAGGTAACGGTACAGACACGGATTGTCTCGGTACTTGCGACACATTTACTACTTGCGGCACTGACGACACACGATAACTAGTTGTATCACGATTCACTCTACTTACGTTTTGATCGTGGTTCTCAGACGGTTCACGGGGCGCAGCCTCTTCTATAGGTGCGCCTGACACAGCTGGTGTACCCAATGCAGCAATCGATTGGGCCACGGATACCTGGGGCGTCTTCTTGACCCACTCCTCAACGCGCTGTGTCGTACTCACGTCTGAGTGAGAATCATCGCTTTCAGCGGCCGCCTCTATCTCGGCTATCTCTGCTTCCACCCTTTTTCTAACAAGGTTTTCCTTTAGCTGCACCAACTCGCGCTCCGCCTCATACTCGATCCTTTTCTTAAGGTGGTCGATGCTCCTACGGCTATTTCGTGACGAGGCTTTGCTTCGCGGCGAGATATGACGAACCTTGGTTACTGCCTGCCCCCCGTCCGACACTTCCTTACTATGGTCGATTAGCCGGCCACCTGTCAGAGGAATGTTGCGAGCGGACGTCGATGTCATGGTTGGTGCTATAGACGGAGACCCTGGTGCCCTTTCGGATGGTAAGCCTGAGTCAGAGACGATATCCTCTGCCCGTCGCGTACTCATTTCTTCAGCCAGTCTCCTGTGTTTGCTGCGTGTGGTAATTTCGCTTCTATTGCTCATTATTCTAGCTGGTTCACTCCTTCTATTTGAACCTGAATCCGACTCGACAGGACCAAAATGTTAGATATACGGGGAGTCAGGTGATGTAGGCGGGGGTAACGGTGTTCCCTTGACGAAGGAGTGAAAGTAAACCAGCATCACACGAATTAAAACTCTTATATTCACGTATCAGTCATTAGGCACAAGATAGCGAGGTACATGTGATGTCACAGAGCAATAGGATATTACGCATCCCGTTATTACACAACACATTAATTTACACAGAATATTATTACGAGCACAACATATTTAGGACAAAAATATAGTAAGAAATTCACACAAAATACATCCTAAGCTAATACTGAGACTGGCTAGCTAGTTAAAGGGTACATCGCGACTTAACAGTGGGCAGCGGAGCCACTATTTTCACAATTTCACTGATTATTCATATTCACTTGATGACTATTTGATGACTAGTGCTTTACAAAACAAAACATGCTTATTATATCGTCTCCAACCACTAGCGCAAGTTGCACACGTAATTACTAATTTTGGGCTAATTCCACCAATCAGCGCCGAGAAACCATGGCCTTCCCGGGGAGCAGGTTTCGACTTGTCCAGTTCCGGTCAACACGTGTAAGGAAGTTCAAGGTTTTGTAATTCTTACTGGATTAGCGAGACCGTTAGTGGGGTGCAACGTATATTACTTGCGCTACAAGGTTTTACCTATATAAAATAGTTTAGGTATTTTAAATTAACTTTTACTACCGGATGGGTACAAATTACAAGTAATGTGCTTAAGGCAAATGACACAGGTGAGTATACAGTAACTTATTATAACAAAAGGAACATTACATGTATAAGGTGGCTCGTTTTAATGGACTTTACCTACAGCGTGTTTTACTGAGCTTTGCCTACAAACTTATTATAATAAAAGGAACATTACATGACTAAGGTAGCTTGTTTTATTGGGCTTCGCCTACAAATAGATTTTAAGATACTACCTTATTTATTAGATTTTTGTTGATTATTATTATTTTTGTTTCGAAATTGTTAATAATGATTAATACTTGTATTTTTAATCAATTGATCTCATATTGATTATTTTATCTAATCTCACTCATAAAGCAAGGTATACTTTAAGTGTTTTATTGTAGTAGATTTTAGTTTAGTATTTTCTTTTTTCTTTAGTTTATGTTTTTCTGTTATGTTATACTGCTATGTACCTCACTATGAAAATATCGCAACTCCGACCCCCAAGATACAGGCAAACTATTAGATTGGGGGTCACCACCCACTCTTTTTAACCGACTTAAAAAAAGGAGGTTATCAATTAGACATGTTTTTTTTTTAAATATATGTTCGGGCATAACTCCGTCGTATACAGGATAAGTTTTTATCCAGTGCGCAAACTTTAACCATGAATTCAGCACATCATTCTAAACCCCCCAGCGCAGAAATTTTTCGTCGGTTACACAAAAAAATCTGCTGTTTCATAGAAAAGTACAATACCTACGCGGTCAAAGTGTTTAGAACAGCTGATATTTTTTTTTTGTATTACCGACGAAAACTTTCTGCGCTGGGGCGTCCAGAATGATATGCTGAATTCATGGCTACAGTTTGCGCACTGGATAAAAACTTATCCTGTATAGACGGATTTGCAAAGTTCTTTCTCCCTCCTTCGAAAGGGGTTTATTCAGAAATGGTCCCATTAAAATTTCAAATAGATCTGATGATGCGTTTCGGAGACAGACAACGGAACTCTTCAAAAAATTACAGCAAATCAACCGGGAATGCTGCTATCGCATAAATATGCATTGTTTTGACCCCACGGATGATGAAATTTGGAATTGGTGGGTGGGGTAAGAAACTAAAAAGTGAAAAATATTATTACATAACAAAAATAAATTTGAAATTTGAATTTGAGAAATATTTTCCGGCAAAGATTTATATTTTAGAATTTGTATTGATAATTTACAGAGCCAATCTATACAATACATATTTTGCAGACTGACAAACGGATCTCTAGACAAGTGGTTTCTATTAACATATGGAAAGCTATTCTATAAATATTTTAGTTTGACATACCTAAACGTTAGTTTGTGATGAAAATGTCACGTTGTTTGATGGTCTGATAGGCGATATCGAAAAAGTCAAGTTGAAAAAGCGTTTGCAACTTGTCTAAGACCTACAAGTTACTTTGGCAGGATTACGATCATGAGCATTTTGGAATGGGCGACTAGAATAAATTCCGTTTAAATGTAAATCTTGACGTTCAAAAGTGCCTTTTAAGTGCCTAATTGAAATAAATGCTTTGACTTTGACATATTAAGAGAATAAACATGTTATCAATAGTGATACTCAGTAGCGGGTTTTACACAATTAAACACAAACTATAAATCACACTCAGTCTGTATTTGGGCAGGGTAACGTCCTTATGAATAGTTTACAATAATTGCATGCTGAAAATGATTTGCCTCCCTTTTTATACACTTAACCGCCATATTACTTATCAACTGTCAGTTAATGACTCAATATGTTATGGATACTAAATAATTGTTTTAAAAATCAGTTAGTTACTTATTATGGGAAAATAAATAGAAAAATTATGATTTAGATATTAATGAGAATATTTAAAGTAGTTTAAATAATTAAGCAACTACAACGTCATAACCGTCAAGTATCTATGTGGTACTTGTTAACAATAGTTAATCAATTAACATCTCATAGTAACTCATGATATCTAACTTAGAATATTTCGTTATACCTACCAAGTGACACAGTGGGATCAAATGAGTTTAATGGCTTCGTTGTTTATTTTCTTCTCATACTTACATAATTTACATAACCGCTGTGAAATTACTATATTTAGTTAACAAAATGTTTTCACTACAAATACAATTTTATTTTTCTATTCTAATACCCGGGGTTTCGAATTGTGAAGTGATGACATATCGGTACCTACTTATTACATTTAATAGCTTCGCTTTCTATTATTTGTTGGAGTCTGCTTCTCATTTGAGAAACCATCGTCCGACCTGCATTACTACCTCGCATCAACTCCCAACTGTTACTGTAAGTCCCGTCCAATAGTGACAAATGTGATGCGGCATTTGATCCACACTATTAAAGTCAAAAGTCACTGGATCTCTTTTTAGAAGTCCTATAAAATCTTCTGACTGAGCAGTGAAATAAGATGAGATATTTGTGTCTTTAGATAACAAATGCCACTCTTAAGCAAATAAGTGTATCTGGCATATTCGGCAACTGATGGAAACAATATTTCCGTTCTTTAAACAACATTACCATAACAAAGGTAGGAATTAAATCCCCTGATTGATTACGAGTATTACACTCCTTAAAAATACAATGGCTAGAAGTATTTGGAGCACGTTTGTGACTAGGCAGATAATTCATTTGCTGAATCCTTCATGCTTCAGCAGGATTATCAACTGGTGGAGGTGGTGATGGTGGTTCATGTGCGATAGTAGGATAAGCAACTGGTAGAAGTGGAGGTGGTTCAGGCGATTCAGGTTCATTTTCCTCTAGTTCTTCCACCTGTCTGAGTGTATTCAGTACTAAGTGGCGCTTAGCTCGCATCAAACAGGGATGACATGCTTGCAGTGTTTTCCGATCCTGTAACAATATTTGTAATTTTTCATACACATTAAATCTTCAGCTTTACCTTTTAAAGCAAATGGTAAAAATGTTACGGTCATTGTGGTAAAATTTGGTTACTATTAATAATAACCGGTAGTTATTAGGCCGCAGTCTCACTCGGCTTATAGATTGCGGCTGACTGTTTGTCTGAGTTAGCTACCAATACTATTTTCATTAGAATGGCCTCACTACACACATGCAAATATGTAGCTGGTGGTCTATATGTTAAGTAAGACCACCTTTACTCATTAATTATAAAGAATTTGCTTCATCATGGGAACGACACAATAACCATTTACAGCAGACAGGCAAGATAATAGACAAAAATATAAGTTCAACAGCACACACTAACCTGATTGTGGGTATTCCATGAGAAGAAAATATCGATTAATGGACTGTTTTCTTCAAGGGTGTGATGTCACACTGAGTAACGCCCCACCATAACAGAGCGTCCACAACCAATTGGGTAGCCCAGTACGCTGCAATGTCTACCTTCTTCACTGCATGCATTTCACATGAATTGCAAATCAATTCATTTAAAAGAAGATGAAAAACATGAGATATTGTACGCAGTAAAGTGCGGATTATAAAACGTAAAAAAAAAAACCATCATGGGTGTCGTTTTCAGGGTATTTGGGGGATCTAAAGTCGATGGTGGGGTCAAAATGAAAATCAAAGATGGCGGCCGAGAAAATTTTCGAATTTTCCATCATGGGTGTCGTTTTCAGGGTATTTGGGGGATCAAAAGCCGATGGTGGGGTCAAAATGAAAATCCAAGATGGTGGCTAAGAAAATTTTCGAATTTTCCATCATGGGTGTCGTTTTCAGGGTTTCTGGAGGTACTAAAGCCGCTGGTAGGGTCAAAATGAAAATCCAAGATGGCGGCCAAGAAAATTTTCGAATTTTCCATCACTGGTGGGGTTAAAACGAAAATTCTGAAACGATCCCACATACACAACATCGTATATTTATGGATAGTTTATGAAATTTTCTTTCCGTTTTAGGAGTATTTTAGCCATTTCATACTGGGGGTGTTAGGTTATTTTCGTTGTAATTGCATAAGTTGGTAAAAAAAATGCTATGCTGCTTTACCGCGGCAGTCTCCGAGTGCCACACGTTTTTTTTATTCATTTTATTTTTAATGTCAATGTCTGTTTATGGGTATATCGCCTGCAATAAAACAAAATTTATTTTATTTTAATGTCCTATATTTCGTCTCCACCGAGTTTTGGAGTAATCAAATATACACTCTACTATTCAATACAAATATTCCTTCATGATATATATTGTTTTATTTGTGTCTTTGCTGCACCAAGCTCGTGAGCGTTGTACTCCTCCTTTATTTCAGGAACTACTAATATTACCAACTAGAAAAATTTGGAATACTTTTATAGTTGTATTTTAGTTATGTATAACAACTGAACGACGTTTAGCGGTTTTACATAATTACTTCATAATTACATTAACGTTTGACATTTATCAATGCAGCGGGTCAACGGTTCGAGGTTATGGAAAACAACGCGAAAAGAAACCTCAGATTGTACTCTTTAGTTCAAAAATACAGATTCAAAGCACCGACTTCCGAACTCAAAGTTAAATTTTATTTCGTAGTGCATTTTTTGATGTCGGTTGTATTTTTGTAAAAAAGTTTTAATTTCGTTGGAACGGTCAAAATTAGGTAAATGTTTCAAATAATTACATTCGCCACTCTATTTTCATATTTAATATTCTGAATATGATAAAGACAACTAATATTGTTAATGGACTATTCATCAAATAATATGTTAATTTATTTAGGTACCTCTTGTAATTGCTACAGTTACAGTTTGCTCATTGGTATCTACATAATCTAAATAAAATGAAGTCTACACAAGGACAACAACTGTATCACCAAAGAAAAAGTATCCAACTCCCATTCGATAATTTGGTCGATAAAGATGTTCAGTCAATGCTGTTCCCTTTAAACCTTATGCAAAATATTCTGTTCTGTCCTAAGTATCGTATTAAGGATAACTTCATATATCCTAACAACCGTACTTCGAAATTGGTGTCATTGTGTGCCATGATGATATTTATTTTTCTATTCTTCTATCGCGTCTGTAAGCTGTGTTTAGACGCAGATACAAGAAAATATGTCAATTTAAAGTACATCACCTCTTACTTCGATATTGTTTCGTTTGGTTTCGGATTCATAATTCATTACGTCGTCAATGTGCTTCAAACTAAAATAAACATTTCGTTTGTCTTGAAAATTCAAGAAGTTCACAGATTTCTTAACGATAAGGTCTACTTCAAGCGCTTTATTATTTGGAATTGGATCAGTATCATCTTAACGTCAGGTTTTTATTTGTCCATTATCACCTTTTCTAACATAATGCTTTGGCTTCCAATCTACGAATACTTTTGTGGGTTCGTTTTATTGAGTTTTGAAATTAACTTCGTGTACACTATCAGAATAATTAAGCTCTTAAACAGCAAAGTTGATTTATGGAACATTCAAGCTCAACATTTGCATCAGCTGGATCATAGTGACAAAGAAACGTATTGCACAAGAATGTTTCAAGCTTATGTGAAAATTCTGAAGTGTTATAAGATCTACAAGACTTATTCCCAGTATATGGTACGAAAACTAACTATTTTTTATAATTTAGGTGATTATGAGAGACCTAACTTAAAATTTTTCTTTTCAGATCGTCTATCATACATTTGAGTTATTTTTTCACGTTCTAATCAAATTTCAAGTATCGCTTCAAGTTTTTGATCTTGCAGCCCCTAGTGGCATGTATGTGAGTATTTTTTAACTTTGCCGATTTCATAATAAGTAATCATTCAAGCCTGGAATACGCTTATCTATCATTTCAACAATATTAATAATAAAAACAGTAATAAGATCCCTTACTACATACTTTCTGTCTGAAAGGTATACCTATCCTTTCAGACAGAAAGTATGTAGACTATAGGTCTATAGGTATATACCAATATTCTCTTTTTGTAGGTTCCTAAATACGGTTCCATGGAAGCTCCAGCCAAAAACACAAAAACAGATCAGATTTTTTTGTCAAGCTCGGTTCGTTCGCCGCGCAAGAACTTTTATGTTCCTTCTTTAGCCTTTGTCTTAGTTTTCACTTCAGCTATATCATTCAGCACAGCACATATTTTTACACTCCACAAAAATCAAGAAAAGAGTCAGATCAAAATTTGGTATTCGTTTTTTGCATCAGCTGGTTACCCTTGAAGCTGGCCCAATATATGTAGTTGGTAGAAGGCTAAGATGATCATGGTGACAAAAGATAAATTGTTAAGAAATGCGTTACAAATATGATAGTCAATTTTAATTTTTACAGGAAACAGCATATATGACGATTATATGTTTATACATGTGGACGATCAAGAGTTGGATATTTGAAATTATTTTGAGTTTGTGCTGTGAAAAGTTCTACATATCAATGAATTATGTTCAAAACTCATGCGCGGTTATTTTGAAGTCAAACTGTACAGGTAATTTTATTAAAATTATTTTTCGCTTAGCATTCCCAGTGGAACAGTTTGAAGGTATTCAACACCATAGTACAGTTATGCTGGAAGCCGACCCCAACATAATTTGGAAATGGTTACGTTGATTGATGGTTGTGAAATATGGTGTTATTTCCAAAATTACATTTGTCTTTGAAGATCACTGAAACTTATTCTGTCTTTTCTTATTTCTCTCCGAGTGTTTACTTATTTTTACTTTTGCTTGCCTATCTGCTGTTTCTTGTGCTACCCTAATATTGTCAGTGAAAACTTTTAATTGGCCTTCTTTCACTAATGGTCAACTATCTGTATCCTAGCTGTAAGTTTTCTTAAGAAATAAAATAAAATAAATAATATAATCTTGACCATGAATAAAATAAGTATCGAATAAAATATTATTTTCAGATGCTGAGAAAAAGTTTTGCAAGAATATTAAACGCTTACACCGTGCGACATTCGACGAGTTAGATATCTGTAGAATGTTCTACATTGATGCAAGTTTTCCGTTAAAAATGATGGCTTTAATTTCTAACTATACCATTGTATTGCTACAGTTTGCGTTACTTTAGTCTCTGTCCCCAAAACTATTTAATCGTAATTAAATTAATGAAATGTAGTTAAATAAATCACTAAGTAGTTTTAATCACATGTTTTGATAATTTAATTATATCATCCATTAAGGGGAATCTAGTCGCGGGCTCAAACTCACTGGTGGACCTGGCTAAAAAGCACGCTGTCTCACCAAAAATCATGAATCTGCTCATCACAGAGGTAGTATCAGTAAAGAGCAGTTAGACGCTAGTCTACACTCACAACGTTATTGAGTGAGATGCAGGATAATTTATAGTGAAACAGGCACGTAAAAAATTAAGAAAAGTCCTTCGGAAGATCGGGTTTTATGAAAAAGCCACTGCATAAATCAATAACCAATAAATTTTATTTAACTTTCCGAAATTCGAGCTTTGCCGGTACCTACTGACTTGGTTTTGGAGATTTTACAGTTCTTTTGTTACAACACGCCCAAAGTTGGGTTAAATT
Organism: Polymixis flavicincta; assembly: GCA_949987655.1. Lineage (NCBI taxonomy): Eukaryota > Metazoa > Arthropoda > Insecta > Lepidoptera > Noctuidae > Polymixis > Polymixis flavicincta. The sequence goes on along the minus strand of OX465188.1, from coordinate 20,126,686 downwards.
AGCAAGAAAAACGAATCTTTGTGGCATCCTAACTTTTGAAAGGCTTTTTATTTTAGTATTCTGATTCCGTACAGACAATAATAATAAAATAAAACTATACCAATTAAATTTTTGATGTACACTGTCGAACAATGGAGTAATACCCTCCCGAAGTTTGTATAAAAAATGTCAACAAGATTCACCTTAAATGAGTATATATATTGAATAATTAAGATAAATACACATATTGAAAACATTGTTAAATCCGATTATTTTTAAAAGAGTAACCGTGGAGTTTCTTGCCGGCTCTTCTGCATAGGAAGCGATAATTTGGAACCGTGCACCTAGCTTCTGACGTTTCATAAGTGCCCATGCAGCTTTATGTGAAATAAAATATTTTGATTTTGAATAAAATTTAAATTGCTTGGTAAAGAAAGAAATAAACGGTTCTAGTTGTATGTTTTTGGCAAAACATATTGGGCAAAAGTGAAATAGCCGATGTCGACTATTCTGCCAATGTCTAAAGTGAATTGGAGTTTGGATGTTTGTTAGATACACAATAATGTCTTGACTTTTTAGTTTGGAAGCATGTTTCCATGGGATTTATTTTGTCGAAATGACACTGTTTTTCGATTTCGACACGGACACAGCCTCTATGTGACTTCACAATATTTGTCATGCTCAACAGTCTTTTCATATTAGCGATTGAATCCAAAGTTATTTCGATATTTTAAAGAAATAAATCGTAAAATTACTAACAGAGGTTTCATGCAAACAGTAAAAAAAAACATGCCATCATCGTGTTATTATAATAACATTCCACAAACTAAATTAGACTAACCGAAACAAAACTAACAGCCGCTAAAGCAAAATTTAGTTTGCTAGTCGGGGTCGTCCAAACCCCCAGTTTTAGGAGTTATCCCACTAAGTTGACAACACTGCTTTTCTAAGATTTTTTCATTGGCTACAGATAAATAAACGTGAACATTATAACGTTTCGTTGCTTTTTTTCAATTATGGTAGTTTTTGGTAGAAAGTGTTTTATAAATTGGCTTTACGTTTTTTAGGTAATCATTGTGTATTTTCATTTGAAGCAATAGTAGACCACCAGTTGTAATTAAAACAATATTAATTTATAGTAATATTATTCGGAAGCGAATAGTTCATATGTTAAGAAACAAAACGCGTAAACGTAATAGATTGGGCGAGATTTTAGTAACATCCCTATACAATTTGACAGAATTTGATTCAATTTAGTTTCACAATTCAGATTATAGAACACGATTACGAAGGGAGTTTGCTTAGTTTCGGAATCGTCATCAGAAAGTTAATACGTTACGCAATTAGGCTGCTGAAATGTAATTTAAGTGACGCGACGATCGTTTTTGATAAAGACGCGGCCATAATATGACCCAATGTGTTAGTATTTTTTGCATTAGAAGCATAATGTACAAATAGAGAAGTGTAGAAGAAAAAAAAACCTTCAACAAATGTGGCGCCGGTTCCAAATAAATTTGGATAAGGACAAGATAATGCTTATGAATTTTCTAGCTTAGTTTTATATTATTACCTTATAGCATAATAGAGAAACGACCTCTGTTTAAATTATTTATTTAATTTATCAGATCAAAAGAAGTTTTGCAAAAACATCCTACGGATGCATCGGTCGTCATTCAGCAAGATGACTGCATGCGGCCTGGGGCCTAAGTCTACTAATTTATAAACGTTACAATGGTCTCTCAATGGTAAGTTTTTGACAGATTTGCCATACAAAAACTGTCAAAAACACACCATTGAGAGACCATTGTAACGTTTATAAATTAGTAGACTTAGGCCCCTGTTCTACATAGAATATTTGTCATCCGTTGCATTTGATGGCGCTTCTTACTAAGTACGCTGTTGTGCTGTTGCAGTTTGCATTTCTGTAAAATCAGAATCATTGAAAGAAAATTCCAGTAGGTACATTTAATGTGATTATTTTCGATGATTAAAGTGAGTGATTTCTCTTATACTACCTATTTTTATTTGTGACTAGCTTTTGCCAGCGGCTTCGCCCGCGCAGAACTTTCATCTCCTAATTAACTCCCTTAGGGGTTGAATTTCGAAAAATCCTTCCTTATTCCTTGTTTACATTATAAAGAGAACTTCTGTGCAAAATTTCAGCTTTCTAGGTCCAAGGGTTTGGGCTGGGCGTTGATGAGTCAGTCAGTCAGAACTTTTCTTTTTAACCGACTTCAAAAAGAAGGAGGTTATCAATTCGACATGTTTATATTTTTTTTTATGTATGTTCGGGCATAACTCCGTCGTATATAGACGGATTTACAAAATTCTTTTTTTGTTCGAAAGGGGTTTATTCCGAAATGGTCCCATTAAAATTTCATATAGATCTGATGATGCGTTTCGGAGACAGACAACGGAACTCTTCAAAAAATTACAGCAAATCAATCGCGAATGCTGCTATCGCATAAATATGCATTGTTTTTACCCCAAGGATGATGAATTTTCGAATAAGTGTGGAGTAGGTAACTAAAAAGTGAAAAATAAAAACTTAAAAAAAAAAAAAAACCACCGACTTCCAAAAAAACACTACTTAACTAACTTAACTAACTTAACTTTAATTTCGGAAGGCGGTGACAAAGAATTAAAATACACATTCAAAGTCACCAACTTCCGAAATTAAAGTTATTTTGCGCTTTGTAGTGTTTTTTTGGAAGTCGGTGGTTATATTTTTTTTTTAAGTTTTTATTATTTATATGGATAGATGGCGGAAGTGCTGATGGATGGATGGTTTAGTACCAAATGCGTTGTTGAGCAGAGATCAAATCCAAAAACTACCACGACAAAACGAACACAGAAAATTACTTAAAGTGACTAGAGGAGAAACTAATATCAAATCTCACAAATGATGCCGTGGTAGTCTTGGATGATACCGCCTAACACAACACGAGTTCGGAAAAAAATACCAACATCCAACTCCAACAAATTAGACTTGCAGACTTGGCTTAGTGCAAAAAATATCCATTTTGACCCAAGCTTCAAAACACCTAAATGATGATATTAATTATTAGTGTAGTTTTAAAACAAAGAAAACTTCCGCAAGTACAAAGTTGACAAATTGTTGAAAGAACATGGATTCACAGTGTTTCGGTTGCCTCCATATCATCCAGATTTAAACCCAATCGAAAACATTTGGAGAATTGTAAAAAACGACGTTGAACCTGACACTTTTGTTATGCCCATTTTAAATGAAGCATTTGATCAAGTTAATAAAGATTTCTGGTTCAGTACTAGTCAGCACGTGGATAAAATAGAAGACGAATACATGAGATACTCTTGAGATCTCGATTTCAGTTTTATTTTAAATTTCGGTGATACATCAGACTCTGAATCAGATATTTCTGAAACGAGTGATTGAAGATTTTGACTTCTCAATAAAGTTCAGAAAAAAAAAATCACGTATATCATTTATGTCTATTATTACCCCTTATTATTAAAAAGGTAATATTTTCTTATATTAACTAATAATCACATAAAATAACCACATCTAAAAAAAATTAAGTACCTAGAGCATCTTTCGCTTTGGCCGTGACGCTCTCTCCTTATTAGTCTATTCATTGTAGTGGGCGCGTGCACTCATAGGTAATTAGTGTGTATCGATAACACTCAAACATTGGCGGAAGCTAACATAGATACCTACTATAAACGGTTAGGAGGAATAGTGGAGCGCGTCTTCGTAGATTGCACTATCTGTATTTGGGCCATATCCCAACTGGCTATAGCTTGACCGATACCGCTGTACCGCGCCTTACGGCCTGGCCACGGGACATTCGCCATAGCGAAAATTCGCGCGGTGCGACCGCCGAGGCGTCTAGCGACTGAAACAAACGCATAGAAATGTACTTGTCAAGCCACGCGGGGCGGCGACCGGCGGCGGGGCGACCGGCGAAATGTACCAAGCGAATGGCACGGGCGACCGGCGGCGGCGGCGCGGTCGGCGAATGAAACAAATACATGAATCAGTACGGCGCGAGCCACGGCGTCAAGCGGCAGTCGCGGCGACTAGGGCAGCGATCAAACGAGTTTAGTTGTTTTCGCCGCGAATAATGATCACCGAGACTTTTATTGCTGAAATACTAGCAAAGCCTATTACCTATTACCTATTTGGGAGTCTGGCCACCCACAGCATAAATATAAACACATAGTGAAGTGATTGTGGGAAGAAATTAAAATAAAATTTCCAGATTTTCTCGTACTTCATGTGGAATTCTCCATCTATACCTCGATTCCTATTCAACTTTATACTCCACAACCTCTTCAAAATATTATATCTTGAACCAAAAAACTATTACTTCTAAGCAATATCGAGATAACTTTGTAAAAACCTTTCTCTCTCGGACTTCCTTACTGGTCGCGGCGGCGAACGTGACTCCCCGTGGCCTGCAAACGATGCCGCGCGAATTGTCGCCCCGCCTGCCGCACCGCCGTACGCACCGCCGATCCCCGTGGCCAGGCCGTTAGGTATGCGCGGCGAGGCGACGGGACGGGACGGACGAATAAGCGGCTTGCACTGACGAATCAGCGGCCTGCACTGCTCTCCCGTCCCGACGCGCACATACCTAAGGCGCGGTACAGTGGTATTGGTCAAACGATAGCTGGCGTTAGTTTTTTGAAAAACAACCCATGTTGATTTATCATACACAATTCAAAGAAAAACCGTATACTAAATTTTGAGTGGTTAAATTGTCTTTTAGATGGTGAAAGTTTCATGGAAATACACCCGATAGTTTTTGCGTGATTATCATTTTTATGTCCGCGATAGACATTAATTTACCAATTAATTACATTATGTTATAAAAATATTATTTGTAATATTCACATATCAAATGACGAAAAAAATTGTCTAATTTAACATATATTTTTTCCAAATACACGAGACAAGCCGTTTAGACGTGATCTTCAATTTAAAGTCCTTAAAACTCATCTATCCCCGCCTTAAGTCAGAAAAGCAGACGCTCCATTTAAAATGTTTATATTAAGCTGTATCCGGTTAGACTAGAAGCCAGCCCCAAAGTACTTGGGGAAAGGTGATGATGATAGAGTCTTGGAATGAAGATGTTTAAGGACGTATCGAAATATACTCGTAATTTATTATGTATGACGCATCACTGGTGGCAGAGTTGCGAAACATCGGGTCTTCTTCAGGATCCGACTTAGTTTAAGCAGGTGTGGGCGCTGTACTAAGTTCTCGAACGAAAAGATTTTTTTTTATTTAAAACTTTAAATTATAATATTGTTGCGCCGCACAATTAATGTTTGGTTGCCACTAGCGCCATCTCTTATCGAGTAGCGGAATTAATGGTCAGGAGCTTTCTAGAAAGTTCGATGATGTTCTAGAACTTTTTGGAACTATCGACATGTGTTCGGTCAGGGCCGATATGTACTCGAACATTCTAGATGCTTCTACGGTAGAAGGTTCTGGAACTATCCGAGGGCCCTATATAAGCGGGAACGGAGCGCGTCCCGGGGTAGTTCATTGGAAGCGATACATGCGAGAACATCTAAAGCGATCTTCAAGTGCGACTTAAGAGTGATCCGTAGTGCTATTGTGTTGTGTTATAGTGTGTTTAATTAAAGTGTTATTTTTGGTAATTCATATCGGCAGTTTTTAATTGTCACGAACCCCTAGCTCGTAACAATTGGTGTCAGAAGCAAGGATTAAAATCATGCCGATTTTACCTAAAGACGACACGGAGGGTATCCGTACCCGGAGTCAACGCCAGCAGGAGACGGACCAGAGGCGATTTGGTGGAACAATGCCACAGGCGTCGGAGGGCCAGCTACCAACCACAGAGGCCGGCCCGTCCACAGCTGCTCCAGCATCACCAGCACCAGATTTTGCTGCTCTGATGATGATGTTGCAGGAGCAGGCCCGCCGACAGGAGGAACAGGCCCGCCGACAGGAGGAACAGGCCCGCCGACAGGAGGAACAGGCTCGCCGACAGGAGGAACAGGCCCGCCGTTTGGAAGAACAGCTCAAACGGGATAAGGAGGAGCAGGTGCACCGCCAGGAAGAGCAGATGCTCCTCATAAAGGACCTTCACGCAACCTTCGGGAAAGACATGAAGGAGGTGAAGGAGAAGGTTGCCCAGCATGACAACCGCTTGTCAGAAGCTGAAACTCAGATCAGCAAGTTTAGTGACGTCATTGCTGATGTGAAGCAAGAGTTGGGTAACCTCAAACTTGGGGATGGAATCGCAGCTCCCGTAGCTACAACACCTTCGCTACGTGGATTCAAAGTGCCGCCGTACGATGGGACTTCTTCCTGGTCGGCCTACAAAATTCAGTTTGCGGCTGTCATGAAGGCGAACGGGTGGAATAAAAGTCAGGCCATGACTGCCCTCACCCTAGGCCTGCGCGACCAGGCTTTAAATGTGCTGGAAGCTCTCGGTAAGGAAGTGACTTACGAGCAGCTCCTCGAGGCATTGGAGGCTAGATATGGCGACGCTCACCTGGAACACGTGTTTCGTGCGCAGCTCAAGGATCGTGTGCAACGCAGTAACGAAAACCTGCAGCAGTGGGCCCTTGAAGTGGAGAAGCTGGTTCGAAAAGCATACCAGTCCGTACCTGCGCTTATTGATGGGAACCTGGTGCAGGCATTCATCGACGGCATCCGGGACCTTGAAGTTAGAGCTGCTGTGAGGCTCGGTCACCACGGAACGCTTAGGGACGCCTTGGCCCATGCACTGGAGGTGGAAGCTGTGCGGCAGGATCATCGTTCCCATCGCGTCAGGGAGGTTGTAGTGGCCACAGTTCGCGATCGTAAAAGATACAGCCCTAGGTGTTACGGCTGTGGGGAAAGGGGCCACCTGCGATCCAGTTGCCCTAAGCGAACTGCAGAAAGGGAAGAATTGCCTATCCGTCAGCGGCCAAGAAGATTGCCGGTAGCGCGTTGCGAAAAGGAACCGGAAACCATGATTAAGGGAATGGTGACAGATGGTGTTATTGAACCTTCATCAAGTTCATGGTGTTCACCTGTAGTGCCTGTGAGGATGCTCAGGACAGACCTCAGCAACGAGTGGAAGGAAAGCCTACAACGTGCACAGCAGGAAGATTCGGAAATCAGGCCGATTCTGGAGTGGATGAAGGCCAAATCTCCTAAGCCCAAGTGGAGCGACGTCTCAGCAATGAGTTCGGTCACAAAGAGCTATTGGGCCCAATGGGACAGCTTGGTGATTCAGGATGGAGTCCTGTGCCGTAAATGGGAAAATGCTCGGGGAAACAGCTGTCACTTGCAAATGGTTGTCCCTAAATCTCAAGTACCGGATGTTCTGCAGCTGTACCATAATGGTTGTTCAGGAGGTCACCTGGGAGTAAAACGGACTCTACTGAAGATACGAGAACGGTTTTACTGGTTCCACTGTCGGGACGATGTCGAGGACTGGTGTCGCAAATGTACAAGTTGTGCAGCTGTAAAGGGACCTCAGACGCGTAGCAGAGGTGCATTAAAATTGTACAATGTTGGTGCACCATGGGAGAGGATAGCCCTTGACGTTGCGGGGCCGTTTCCTGAAAGTGAAAGTGGTAACAAGTATTTCATGGTTGTGATGGATTACTTCACTAAGTGGCCGGAAGTCTTCGCCATTCCAAATCAAGAAGCTTCGACAGTTGCAGATAAATTAGTTCATGAAGTCTTCTGTCGTTTTGGAGTACCTTTAGAGATTCACAGTGATCAAGGAAGGAATTTTGAGTCTCAAATATTCCAGGAAACTTGTCGAGTTATGGGTACTCATAAAACAAGAACAACTTCTTACCACCCACAATCGGATGGAATGGTGGAACGATTTAATCAGACATTAGAGAGGTACCTAGCAAAAGTTGTGGAAAATCGGCAACGAGATTGGGACAAGCACATACAACCGTTTTTGTTGTCATATCGAAGTGCTGTTCACGAAAGCACATCGGTGACACCAGCTTTCGCAAACTTTGGAAGGGAATTACGGCTGCCTGCAGACCTGATCACTGGAATACCACCTGATGCCCCACGCAGTATAACCGATTATGCGAATGACTTGCGGAACAAGATGAATGACATTTATGAGCACGTCAGACAATCAGGCCAGCAAATGTCTGAAAAGATGAAAACCCGTTATGACCGCAAAATGAACAATAAAGGGTTTGACGAAGGTTCACTAGTGTGGTTGCACAATCCCGTTCGCAGCAAAGGGAAATCTCCTAAGCTTCAAGCTAACTGGGACGGACCGTACCGGATTGTGACAAAGATCAATGATGTTACCTACCGGATACAGAAAGGTGCAAGAGGTACTCCTAAGATAGTGCACGTGGATCGACTGGCGCGTTATTATGGGGCCGATAATGCTCGGGACGAGCATTTCTTAGGTGGGGGCAGTGTTGCGCCGCACAATTAATGTTTGGTTGCCACTAGCGCCATCTCTTATCGAGTAGCGGAATTAATGGTCAGGAGCTTTCTAGAAAGTTCGATGATGTTCTAGAACTTTTTGGAACTATCGACATGTGTTCGGTCAGGGCCGATATGTACTCGAACATTCTAGATGCTTCTACGGTAGAAGGTTCTGGAACTATCCGAGGGCCCTATATAAGCGGGAACGGAGCGCGTCCCGGGGTAGTTCATTGGAAGCGATACATGCGAGAACATCTAAAGCGATCTTCAAGTGCGACTTAAGAGTGATCCGTAGTGCTATTGTGTTGTGTTATAGTGTGTTTAATTAAAGTGTTATTTTTGGTAATTCATATCGGCAGTTTTTAATTGTCACGAACCCCTAGCTCGTAACAATATGTACAGGTATATAAAAAGAAAATAATCATAAGGCATCAAAAAATACGTCCGCATCGTTGTCAATGGGAAAAGTGCCCAAAAGGCTGGCAGCATTGCCACGTTGTAGGCAATGCTGATTCTTTGGCCGAAAAATATGCCAGCCCTTTAGTCACGTAAAGAGTCGACCAACCGCTTGGAAATGTCTCGGAAAACTAAGTGGGCACTCGGACCCCATGGCCCTAGAGTTTCAACCCCAAACGGCTCGAACATATAGGTTCCAATAAGATTGGAATATTTTCGCCGTTTGAGGTTTTCCGCACCTGCAGCAGCCGCCCCAGCATAACCCGCCGTACTAGAAAGATGATAATTTTAATTGAAGATAACGTTTATAAACTGGCCAGTAACAAATTAAATAAATATGTGCATCGGAAACAAACAGGTGTGTGGATACAGAGCATTTGCCTAGACTGTTCGAGCTCGACTGTCAACTGTAGACTGTTGCCGCACTCAGTCTCTTCGCCAGTCCAGCAACTAACGTAGCTTGGCTATCCTGCCAACACTAAACAACTAAGGTAGCTCTGCTATCCTGCCTATACCTAATAACTAAGGTAACTGTAACTCATTGGTACTTTAATTCCTCTACGTCTGGATACAATAACCAACTCTCATAATTAACAATGCCTTATTATCAAAGTTTCGTTCACAACCGTTGCAGCCCACAAAACATTAATCATTAAAATAGATCCGATCAATTATTTCAACCAAAGAAAATCTTAATAATTGTAACGAATCAGATAAGTACTATTTCCCATTTTTTTAAACAATAATTATCAGTGATAGGAATAGGTAGTGCCTATTTGCCTAAACTTCGAAGAACAGAGACAAGAAACGGAGACTTCCTTAGGACTAATTTTTTTTCTTCAGTAACTTAAAATTTGCGCACTGGATAAAAACTTATCCTATATAAGATGTGTAAAAGCTATTTTTAACTAAACTTGCAATTACCAAATTTTCGGGATTTTCAAGTAAAATCCCGAAATAAATAATCTAACTTTAATTCGTGTATTCGAATTATATTTACGATCCAACTAACCGTTGTATCAAATCATGAATTAAAGTTAGATTATATATATTTCGGGATTTTACGTGAAAATCCTGAAAATTTGGTAGTTGCAAGTTTAGTTAAATACACGGTGAAATTTAAATGGTTGTTTTCCCGCAGCGAAATGGTTTTGTCTTGGTAGTACAATAGTTTTATAAACAAATAAAATATTAGAAACAAAAAATGGCAGATTAACCATTGTGAAAAACAAAACTCGAAAGCGACCACGAACTAATAGTTCCGATACCTACGTTCTGCGCAAGCCGGGCGCCGCCGCCGAGCGGCCGCGCGGCCGTTGACCCGCGTGCGTTTCAATCAGCTGATCGTATTCTTGATAATAAGCTGTACCCAACAAGCTGTTCAAATTTTCCCTTCATACTTTTACGAGCTTAGGACCGTCATAAATACTTTTTAGCTGCAATTTACTGAACAAGAAATTAACATAAAAATTAATTAATAAAAACAAGTTTATCATAATTTTCGGACTTAGATACCTAAAAAAGTTTGAGGCGTCTTTCAAAATTTGAATCAACTTATTTACAATAATTTTAATTAATTTGACTACCTACTTTTAAATCTTCACAATTTACAAAAGTACGAGTAGGTACTTACACTTCACGGTAACGGAGTAATTGTTCGTAGTGCAACTGCAAGCCACTACGTTGAATACACAATGGAGCACGTTTTAATTGATTGCCTTTCAATTTTAATAAGGTGTCTCTGTCACTTCTTACGATATTGAAATGAGGTGGCCATTAATTATCACACACTATCACTAAAACGCTCTTGATTTGAACATTTTTGGGCGAGTCTAACTCGCGTAAAAGTTCCTTAATCTATCCACAAAATGTTCGCATTTTGACTGTCGATTAACCACTGACAAAAAGTAATTCTGTTCTGCGCGTCGTTTTCACGGAGGGCATGAACTCTGCGATAATCATAAGGATGAAGTCCTTCAGAGTTGAGTAGTTTCCAGAAGTAGTATTGGCTTACGCCAAACCTAGCCGCAGCCTTACGTGTACTTCGCCGAGGATCCCGTTCGAAGTACTCGATGATCTATTCGTCGAGCTCTGGCGAAATAACGGCCGATCGACCTCTGCCCTGTGCAACTGCTGATGTCCGGAACTGCTCATGATCGTCGAGTAGCCGCTGTGTCGCTGCTACGATCGTCCGGGCCGATGGCCGAAGACGAAGCGACTCCAAGTGTGGCAGCTCCGCGTAAAGTCGACGGGCATCAAGGGTGTCATAATCAGCCCTAGCGTACAGATGCACCATAGCGACGTACTCCAAATTGCAATAATTGTAATGGCGATCCATTGCACTGATAACGCGTGTTTCACGTACGACATTCCGCCGCCGGCGCCGCGCGCCGTCCCGCTCAATGGGAAGCCGGCGCGCTGCTTGGTTTGTAATTGTTGTTAGTTTGTAGTTTGTGCTGTATCATTACACGCGAGAGCTTATTTTGCTTTGAACATTTATAAATCGGTCTTTTCTTTGTTTTTCTTTGTCGGTGCCGCGGCTGTGTTTTGTGTTGTTGCGTGAAAACTAATTTATGACTTAGTACCACATGCGAGAGTTTATTTTGCTTTGAACATTTATGCATCATTGTTCCTTTGTCGGCGCGGCGGTGCGGCTGCGCGTGCGTTTCGAGTAATACCTACAAGTTACCTCCAGTGTTACTATTGATTCTCACGCTTTCGAGTTGATAAATATTTTTTTAATTATTTCAAAACAAAAAACATTTTATTTTTTTTACTTTTACTCTATGGTTCGAAGGGACTCCTTATGGCAAGTTGTTCTGCCGCGGGAAAACAACCATTAAAATTTCAGCGTGTATAGCTTTTACACATCTTAAATAAAGCTTATTTTCAACTTACCGAAGATTTTTCCTGAATCCCGGGAAAAAAAATAGTGCTAAGGAAGACTCCGTTTCTTGTCTCTGTTCTTCGAAGTTTAGGCATATAGGCACTACCTATTCCTATCACTGATGATTACTGAACTCCTGTGCCACCAGCACAGGCTAGAATCGCACCAACGATTCATTACAGATCTCCAACAACACATCTGGTGATCTGTATAACAACAAATCACACCAACAATTCAGTGTAGCATCATTTTCACATATACACATGAGATGTGGTCGAGAACCAGCTTCACATGTGCTTACTGCACATAAGTTACTGTCGAGACCTATCGCCATATGTGCTTACGACACATGAGGTACTGTCGAGACCTCATGAGGAGCGGCCCGAAACCCATCGCCTAATGTGCTTACCACACATGAGGCACTCTGTGCATCAACACAGACCAGAATCGAACAAACGATTCTCCAAAAAAAAAAAAAATACAGCGCGATATGTGCTACAACACATGAAACGCTGTGTACACCAACACAGATTGGCCTCCACCAATCAACAAGTTAAACCACAAGAAAAATCTTAACAAATCTGTAAAAAAAATACCAAAATAAACTTAAGCAATGTCATACTCAATTCATGAAACTTTCATTGTAATCTGTGCACCAACAGTGACAAGAATCGCACCAACGATACTCAAAAATCTAGTGCAATATGTGCTACAACACATGGAGCGCTCTGTGCACCAACAAAGACAGAAATCGCACCAACGCGCAACGATTCCTTGTAGACTCATTGCGACATGTTACTCATGAGGTGCGGTCTTAAGTTTCGAGTTAGAGTGTACAAGCCGTTCTTCATCAGAGGTAGTTTCACTACCACTGTCCTCAACTAACTATGACATCTAATTCGGGAGGAACTTGGTGATCGGGCATCCTCCTCACACGCTTTTTTTCTACACGAGTGAAAGCTGCTTCAGATGTAGGGAGAGAAAATGTCTAGAAAGAAACTCTACATACATTGAAATCATTCATTAAACGTAAGTTGTGCCTGGAAGCATTTTATACCGTTAAAGATTTTATTGAGGACAAAAAAGCTTGGGATTGACCTGCTCCAATTTTGTATACTGAATGTTGTTTTATTTTTTTGCATACCTCTCTCTTTGACATTTGATTTTTATTAAATACACTTTGACATGAACATTGATTTTGAGAAGTATAATAATTATTATTATTGTTTTAACTATTGTGAATGCGAGGACTATGCGGGTCATGGTTTATTTTTGTGTTTAATGTCTTTCTCAGTTCGTTTTTAATGTTAATCTGGCAGTTTATCTATCAAAACACAGAAAACTTACTTGCTCGCATTGCATAATATCATATAACACTCACTTCCACATATATATACTGACACCCCCCACGTTTCACCTCACCACACGATGCACACATACACTCACACACACCCCCACACACATATGCACACCCATACACACACCCACACTAAAACATAACCACACTCACAAGTTCTTATTGTACTAAAATAATAATTTACGTCAAGACTTTCACATTCACGTTGACACGATCTCCATATAGAACGCTCCACGTTTGAGAACTGACTCCCAAAATACAAGCCCTGGCTTAGTTTGGGTATCAGTTCCGTACCTTATGTAATTTAATGAATATTGTAGCTTTCCAAATTCTTGTGAATGTTTTTTTGTGAAATAAACTTTTTTACTTTACTTAGTTTGAGTACTTTATGCGGCCTACCCAAATATCATTTCTTCGGTATTGTTCGTCAAATCGTTCAGCTCCTCAAGTTCTGAGTTGAGCCTTATGATTACTGATCCATGCGTGCACTGAATGGACAGGTCCACTCAATCTGTGTGGTTCTTTCCTCAAAAGACCATTTCAGACACCAATCCACATGGTCTTCACATGATCTGACCAAAATTATGTCTGGACTTTAAAAGAGACTGTGACCTCTGAGTTTGTTTCGGCCTTTTTTTCTCAGAGTAGTCAGATAGGTAACGCCGACCTCATCTAGTTTAAAAAAATTGATTGACGTGTAAAAGTGTTTGTACAAACCTACTTACAGAAATAAAAATAATTTATCATTATCATTTATCATACGCAAATGTCTCAATAGCTTTAGAAAATATATGAAAAACATTATTAATAACTATAACATCTGAGGGTTGCCCCCATTTCCCTAAGATCCCATCATCTCCTGACTTGGTGCCAATGGCACTACCTCAGGAATTTATTTTTTCAAAAAAAAAAAGAATGTTGAAAATCGGAGAAATCAGTGAACATACATAAAAAAAAATCCAATCGAATATGTAGAACCTGCTCTTTTTTTGAAGTCGGTTAAAAATTAAACAAATGCTAAAGGAACACAATAATGATTTTAATGAAATATAAGAAATTACAGTAATGCAAACTGCAACAGCACAATAGTGTAGTTAGTGAGAAGAGCCATCACATTTACTGGGTGACTTATGTCTACGTAGAACAGACCACAGGCACTCATATTTCCGTATGAAGCTCGGTGTATACGCTGAATATTCTTACAAACCCTCCTTTCATCATCTGTAAAAATATTTGAAAATAATTTATGACTAACATCTTGAAATGTAGAACACTCACATAATACTTTTTATTTATATTTCTGTTCTATTTATTTATATGAAAATAATGCACTAAAGTCAGGGCACATTGCTCGCAGAACATGGCCGATGTGGTCGAAAGGGTCTAAAGTACCGGAAGACGTAGCGTTGGCCTACCATGAGGTGAACCGATGACCTGTTGACAGCCGCAGGATGCTGGATACGAAATACGGTTGAAGTGGCGGTGCTAAGGGGAAGCCTATGTCCAGCAGTGGACGAGTTTCGGCTGAAATGATGATGATGATAATGTATGCACCATTTACATTTTGCCACTCTATTAAGATCTTATGAATGTTAGTAGCAAGGTTCATTATTCAAGATTGCACGGGCGTAGCCAGGGGTTTTGGGGGTACAAACCCCCCCCCCCCCCCCCCCCCCCCCGAAAAGTTAATAAAAACAGAGAACATAGAATTAAAATAAAAACAGGCGTGCAGCATATCTCATTGATTACTAACTACTATTACCTACATTAAAATATACAGTGTTTTGGAATGTAACATAATTTTATTATTTAGCTTATAGTTTATATTGTCCCACTGCTCGAAAAAGGACTCCCCTAATTCCTTCAAGGAGATTTTTTTCTGTAGGTATGTATTTTTCACATCTTTAATATTTTTCTTATAAAAGGGTTATTTTATGTAGTACCTACTTTTAGTCGTTTTATTTTCTTGAACCCTCCCCGAAACTAAAACCTGGCTACGCCCGTGCAAGATTGGTTTTATAACTGAGACTTCTCTGTTGTCTAGCTAAAAACATCAGCTTCGTAAGAGAAAATATCGGCCCGAAGTCTGGAATTGTGCCCAGTTGATGATAATAGGCTCGCCCTTCCTATCCCATTACACGAGACATTAACATAGCTGACGAGATGTGGATGTACTAATTGTTTACTTCTGCTAATAATTCAGGGACTTATATTATTTGTGATGTTATGTTATTTTTTCCTAGGTAAATCTACTCGTCCACAACTTCGAGTGCAGCGCTTCCGACCGTTACGAGAGTGGGTGTTACATGTGCATTGGACATGACCTTTTCTTATCCATGTTCATTTTAAGATCCACTTTTTCGGAAGCTCTACTGAGGTTATCAAGCATTGTACTGAGGTCCTCCAAGGTCTCAGCCATGACAACTATGTCATCGGCAAACTGAAGGTGAGTGATGTACTCGCTATTGATGTTGATGCCAGCCCCTTTCCAGTCCAGAACCTTGAAAAGATCCTCCAGTGCAGCGGTGAACAGTTTTGGAGAGATAACGTCTGTTTAACACCTCGCTGCAGAAGGATAGGTTTCGAGGTCTGATCCTGGAGTCAGACTGACCTAGTGGTGTTTCCGTGCAGACACTTCAACACCTCGATGTACTGATAGTCGATCTGGCACCGTTGGAAGGACTGCAGTACAGCCCATGTGTCCATCGAATAGAAGGCTTTTCGTAGGCCATAAACGCTAAACAGAGAGTCAGGCTATACTCTTCGGTCTTCTGTATAACCTGCCGCAGCGTATGTCTGTATTCTGCGGTGCTAAAGACTTTACGGAACCCGGCTTGTTAAGGAGGCTGGCAGTCATCAAACCCGCACGCTAGACGGTTCGTGATCACTCTGGCGAACAGCTTGTAGACACCATAGCTGACGAAATGTGGATGTACTAATTGTTTACCTCTGCTAATAATTCAGGGACTTATATTATGTGTGATGTTATGTTATTCTTATGAGAAATTCTTCGACCAAAATTGTATTATTACCTGTACAACTTGATGTCAAAACAAGTAAGCATGAATCTTGTGAGATTTCAATAGCATCATAAAATGAATGAGTGTTATAGCAGAGAACGACTTGTATTACCAAGCACTTGAAAATAGTTGCATATAGTAATCCCTGTACGACGGTTATCCCCTGGAAATATTAAACAACAAGAATAGAACAATAATAATGCAATTGTCGCAACAATAAATTAATTACTATGAAAAAATCAAACATACACTATCCGGATTTTTGGAATAGAAATGTAAAAAATCTATCAGTACTTGAACTTTAATCAATCCAAGGAAAAAAGTCTCTGCTGTGTGAAATAGTACCTGAAAATTATAGTTACTAATTAAACATTAACATTTTCACAAACTAAAAAAATAGTCTATTGAACAAAATTATATAACATCGCAACTTACGGATAATTGAAAAACTTTTTTGTAAATATTGTAGCATTCCAAAATTTGAAAATAAGCTTGGGCCATCCTGTTACAACGCAATACACGACTTCCATTGCTCAAAGAAAGTATAACTTTTGTATTCCATTGTGTAAGTTTCTCCGTTAGTAACTTTATCAAGCAAATCGCATAAACTACATTACAATCGACACTACCCAAAACAAATAAGTAAAAAATGACATACCACGGAGGATGCGAATAAACTACGTATACATAAATACATCCCATGATATGGAATGCGAAAAGTAGAATGACAATAAACCAATTTCTTCCAATAACCAATTTGGTACTGGCAACATTTTGAATGAATCTATGTACTTTTTGAAATGTCAAAACGAATTTGACATTATCTTTTGAATGAACGAGGTGGATGAAAAAATTCATGACAAAACCCAAAACATAGAAGAGGGAATCTAAAACAGTCGCGAAATAGAGGAAATTGTCAGTCTGGTATCGTTGCATATTTTCGTCAAACATCATCGCACACATTCGGTACAAATTCAATGACATGAAAACAGCAAGCCCACACAATGACAAAAGATTGCTTTTACGGTCATTTGGATACACGAAATTATTTTGAATGCGATACTTGGAATTTAGCGACAGAGTTTGCATCAAATTCAAAGGCAGAAACATTGACTGCACATCTTTGTCTAAGCAGCTATACAAAAACACAGTAACACGACATGCTGTAGACTCCATTTTAAATAATGTTGTTCAAAAATTTACGGGTTAATGGTAAATAGTCCCTATAGAACTAATATTGATTAAAAGCTTCATATCAATTGATTAATTGGTGCCATGTTTATCATACATAAGTAATTACATTTTATATATGTAGGTTTATCTACACTTGAAATGTTTTTTGTGAAAACAAAGTATGTAATATTACACGCAATAATATGTCGAGGTATAAATAAAAACCAATGTAACACTTTAAAATTAAACCTAAATAACCGAATATTTTATGACACGTAAATAAATTACAACTGTAAACTAAGTACTATCCGGTACCGGACTAAAACAATAGCATCACCTCATTTCTTCACGTGGGTGTCGTAGGAGGCGAATAAGGGAACTACTAGAGAATGGGCAGCAGCATTCTCTATACATTTTTAAAAATCATACTGCGATCTGTTATGGGAGACCACGTAAACAACGTTTTAAAAAAAAACACTTTGAATAAGCTAAAAGAGATAGTTTAATTTTGGAGTTTGACCTTGATACACTTTTAGGTTTTATATTAAATTAAAACTGGCAGACACAGTGATAATAGGAGATGGTAGAGGTTCGGCGATCGGGACGAGACTGACTCGTTGCTGGAGTGGGAGGCAGTGCTGTCCTAAGATGATGACAAGGCAATTTCTAGGAAAACCATGTAATCATTTATTATTGATTATTAAGGGCTTTACCTAGCATTGGGAAACTGTAACAGCCCCCCGCTTTAGAGTAAACTACACCCTTGAAGGTGAGGTTTATGTTTAAGTTAATGAAGTTATGGGTTAGCCGATTCGAAGAGAGGGCCCCGTGTTAACGTTTGAGAGTTCAATATCATCCAACTCAGGGTCATTATTTTTAGGAGTTTCGTTTTCCTTAAATTTCATTATTTTCCTGTGTATGCCAGTTTTGTACACCTTATAAACAATAAAGCACATAATAGAAATTATAATTACAAATGTAATACCTGAATAGTATTTTTGATATAAGACAATATGTGGTTTTTCAATTATATTGTTAAGGCTTTTCAGGATTTCAGGATTATCATAAGCTAAGGAATCTAAGTTAACATTCTTAAGATTAACTACAGGTAAGTTTGATACAATATCATTATATGCTACAATATTACAACAAGAATCATTTAAAATATTAAAATTAGGAACAATAGTTTTCAGCTGAATTTTATGATTTTCGTGCGAGGTTAAACGAGTGTCCTTGCAGTAGGCAACACATTTAGGAGGTAAGAACAATACACCATTTCCACTAAATTCTATTTCAGTAGATTGAGAGTTATTACATTCAATACTTATTCTAGTTTTTTCAGACATTACATATAGCCATCTACTATTGCGTAGTGGCTGCCAGATGCTTACGTGACCATGAATAAATCTGGTTTCACAAATCGAAGGGATTGAGGTAAGTACTTTTGTAATAATTTCCGTTTCACAGGAAGGCGTCGCGGAAGAGGAGTATAACATCGTGATTTCACAAAGGTAGTGATCATTATTGATTATCTTACAATAATCCAGATTATCTAACTTACAGTACATTGACCTATCTCTGCTGATACCAATATATTTTGAGGATGGAATGATGGTCGAATATGACCTTGGATTATTTTTATCATGTGGAACCAGCGAAGGTAAGTTATGGAATACATTTAAGTATACAGGGTTAATGAGAGGTATTTTTACTGTAAACACTACTTTTTCTTTATTGAAATAACTTGATACTTCCGATATATTTAAAATTATATGCATGTTATCAATGTTTAAAGGAACTGGAAGTTGTTTAGATTCTGGTAAGAATCTGTAATTATTGACCAATTCGGTATAAAGTTCTTTAGGTGTTAGGATAGTGGGGTACAAGACATTAGATTTGCTGAACATAATGGAGTTAATAATGTCTTCGACCTTGAAGGATAAAGCTAGTAGACTATTTTCTATCATGGAAGTTAATTCCATCATGCGAGACCTAATACCTAATTCTTTTGAAACGTAAGTCATATTTAAAATATCTTGGGACAATTCATCCATTGCATTTTTCAGATGTCTTTCATTTAGTTTTATTATACTCAGGGTTTCATTGAAGGATCTAAGCGAAGAAGTAGTGACTAAAATATTTTCTTTCATCAGAAGGGCTAGTTTCTTTTGGTCTGTTTCCACCTCTTTAATGGCATGGTCATATCGAATTGCATCGTCCTCGTCCATTGTGCCAAATAACTTTTTAGATACAGTGCCTACGAATCCTAGAAGTGCAGATCTTCTCGACTGGCGAGATGTAAGATGGAAAATAGCTTCGTTATCATGGGCTATATCATTGTATCGGGTGTTCAGTGGTTCAAAGAGATTACTACATTCTAAATAATCAAAGACTTTACCATTGTCGCATATTTGTTTGGATTTATCGAGAACAAGGCGGAGGTTAAGAATATGCGGGTTAATAAAAGATACGTCATAGGGAATAACTATACTAAGGTGACTATCGACTAAACTTAAAGAACCTAAGGGGTCGAAGTAGATGCCAGGACTGTTCGTCAAGGGCGTAATGAACTCCTGACCCAGCGCAGATTTGCTGCAATAAAATATAATTAAGATTAGTATTGATTATATAACTGTACGGTTATGTTTCGGACCTGGGAGCTAGTTTAACTTCGTCATAATGGTGTGTCACATGACGTCTATTTATGAGTAAGGTCAAGGTGTTTTTACCATTGACTTTTACAACTTTATACGGTCCTTTCCAGATCGGCGAGAAGGCTTTGCGCAAACGCACATGATTTTTGAGATAAACGTAATCTCCTACTTTATATTGAACAGATCGCGAGCGGACATCATAATATTGTTTAGATCTTTCTTTAGATCTTTGTATGTTTTCGATGGCTTTTTCACGTGAAAGTTTTAGACGATGATGCAGGGATTTGAGATATTCTGGGTATGTAAGATCCGATTGTAATTCGTAGACAGAGTCCGGAATAAAAGGCTTCTGGCCGAAGAGGAGCTCGTATGGAGTGAAGTTAGTAGTGGAATGAGTAGAGGTGTTATATGCTAACATTGCAGTATAGACATATTTATGCCAATCAGAATGACTTTCATTGACATAAGATTTAAGGTATTCCTTAAGCGTGGAGTGACTGCGTTCAAGTGCACCTTGAGTTTGAGGATGGTATGGAGAAGACCAGATTTGTTTGATCTTCAAAAACTCGCAGGTTCTTTTAAATAACTCTGCGGTGAAGTTTGTGCCTTGATCGGTTAAAATGGACTTCGGGATGCCGAAAACAGAAATAAAGTGCACTAAGCACTCACATGACTCTTCTGCTGTCGCATTAGCGATAGGATAAGCGAGAGAATATTTAGTGAGGTCGTCCTGTAGTGTAACGATAAATTTGAGTTTAGTAAGACCAGCTTCTGGAAGGGGACCCACAAGGTCAAGGCTGAGTCGTTCAAATGGCTTAGTGGAAGTGGTAGTTATTTGCATCGGTGATCTATTGATCTGTCTTAGGGCTTTATTACTTTGGCACTGGGAGCAATTTCTTATGTATGCTTCGATATCCGTCCTCATGTTTTTCCAGAAATACCTTTCTTTTATTCGACTAAACATTCGCGAGGATCCTAAATGTCCTGCAATAGGGATGTCATGGTTTTCGCGGAGTATTCTAGGTATCTCTGAGAGTGTAGGGAATATTATAGTATTGTGATAAATATGAACTGATACTTGAGTATTGTTAAAGATATAGCAGAATATGTTGTATATTTTCGCCCAGATATGCTTGTCGAAAGGATTTTGGAAATCAGTAATGGCTAAATCTAAGTTGGAATCTGTAGAATTATGTAGTACGTCAGATTGTAGATTTAGTATACTTTTATAAATGTCTTCATAAGAACTGTTATCAAAGTGATATACTTTAGTGAATAGGAAATAGAATGTCTTTCCTTTGTGATTAAATGAGATAAAGGAGTAGAGAGTTCTTTCTTTATCTAGGAGTTCGTTAGAGTTTTCGAGGTTGCTTAGGATTTCCTCTACGTGAGGGTTGGAGTCATCGAGATCGATGGAAGTAGGTATGACAATGATTTTGCAGTTAGCTTTCAGGATGCTTTCGTTGTGTTCTGTGATTTTAGCGTTGCTGTTATAATCTTTATTGCTCATTGCTTTCAGGAATTTGCTATAGTTATCGTCACGAGAAGGATTTGTTGTGGGATTCGGGGATTTGTTAGATGTGGTAGGCGTAATAGGATCATCGATTTCTGGTGGTGAATCATCGTTTTCTAAGAGGTCTACAGACGGTAGTTTATCGTCAAGGTTTAGGGAGCCAGGAGGTAGTTGGATATCAAGATCCTCGAGAGTAAGAGGACTGAATTGAGGTGTAGAATCGTCTTGATTTTGGTTAGAAGTGGATGGAATGGGATCACAGTCTGATGGTTGAATTGGGTTTACAGGATATCGGGATAAGGCGTCAGCAGCGGCGTTAAGTTTTCCCTTTTGATAACCGATTTCATATTCGTATTCCATTAGTTTCAGGCGCCATCGTTGTAATTTGCTACCAGGATCTTTATGATTAAACAACCACTTTAATGGCCTATGATCGGTAATGATTAGGAATTTTCGTCCATAGAGATATGGACGGAAAGTTTTGCAACCATACAAAATAGCAAGGAGTTCCTTTTCAGTGGTATTGTAGTTTGATTCGCTCTTGTTGAGGGTCCGAGAGGCATATGCTATTGGCCTGTCCTTACCAACTGGACCTTGACTGAGTACGGCACCAATGGCATAATTAGAAGCATCACACGTTAAGATGAAAGGAGCGGAAAAGTCTGGATAAATGAGGATAGGAGCAGAAGTAAGTTTATACTTGAGTTCGTCAAAGGCGACTTGTTGTTGGTTTTCCCATAGGAAAGGGACATCCTTTTTTAAGAGCTGAGTTAAGGGTTTTGCAATTTTCGAGAAGTTAGGAATGAAACGGCGGTAGTAGGATACAAGTCCGAGGAAGGACTTAATGTCCTTCGGGCATTTGGGAGTAGGAAATTGGGTTACCGCTTTTATCTTTTCAGGGTTAGGTTTTACACCATCTTTAGTTATTTGATGGCCAAGATATGCGACTTCGCGTCGGAGAAACTCGCACTTGTCTGGTTGGAGTTTTAGATTGTAATCTCTGAGCCTTTGGAATACTGACGAAAGATTATCAATGTGAGAATTTAAATCGTGAGAATATATGACTATGTCATCAAGGTATACAAAACATCGAATGCCTTGAAGGCCTGTGAGAGCGGTATTCATTAACCGTTGGAATGTAGCGGGCGCGTTCTTTAAGCCAAATGGCATTCTTGTAAATTGGTAATGTCCTTGAGGTACACTAAACGCTGTTTTAGGAGCGTCCTCTTCATTAATCAAAATTTGATGGAATCCTGATGCAAGGTCAAGGGTCGAGAAATATTTACTCTGACCCAGCTGATCTAGAATTTCAGATATCTGCGGTATAGGGTAGCTATCTCCAATAGTGACATCATTTAGTTTTCGGTAATCGATTACTATTCGCCATTTTTGTTGTCCGGATGCATCGATTTTTTTAGGGACTATCCAAATTGGTGATGACCATGGAGACTCTGAATGTTTTATGATTCCTTGTTCGAGCATTTGGTCAATTTGTTTGTTGACTTCTTGTTTGTGTACCTCTGGGAACCGATAAGATTTTACATTTATTGGATTTTGAACACTCGTCGTTATGTTATGCTTAAGTGAATTTGTGTGGGAAAGTTTGTCACCAGGAATATAGAATATATCCGAATATTCAGAGCAAACATCGTGGAGAGCATTTGCTTCTTCAGGATTGAGGTGGGAGATTCTAAGAAGGTTTAATACTTCTTGTGTTCGGAGGTAAGAGTCGGTATCTTTGAAATGACAAACTGCATGAGCATTCACTGGATCGGAGGGTTTGATTAAAGAATCTAAGGGAATGAGTGTGATATCCAAATTTGACTTTAGGGTTATAGGAGTTTCAGAAGTATTGATTATTGATAAATTAATTCTTTTGTTTTCTTTGACCGCGACTAAGCAATTGGCGATCAGTAAATCTTCGTGATAGCATTGGTCTAGTATGAGCCCTTCTTTCACCTCAGGGTTGGAAACTGAGCATTCTATGACAGTTTCAGTCCTAGGAGGAATGATATAAATAGGCGCATTGAACTGTAATTTTATTTCGTTCTTACCTATCTTCAAGGTTTCACGAGTGTAGTCAATAGTGCAGCCAAAAGCGATTAGCATATCAGTGCCAATAACACCGTCATAAGGTAAGTGTATTCGGGGTATGACGTGAAATCTATGCGTGATACTATTTATATCATCTATTTTTATTTTAAGCGGAAAATGGCCTATTGATGGTGAAGCTTGATCAATGGGGTCAATACCTTTCAGAAGGATTATTTCTGTTGTGATGTCAACTGGTATTTGTATGGAAGATTTTTTTAGAAGGCTTACAGTTGCGCCAGAGTCTACAAGAAGAGATAAGGTGGTATTTGACACTTGAGTTTGGACAAGGATGTGAGGTAAGCGTCTCTTAAACGGACTAATATTAATCTCGTAAATTTTTGTTTCAGGAATTGAACGAGGAGCGATTGAGTCTTGAGCGGATTTGGAATTTACAGAATCATTTATTTTACGTTCAGCGGGAGCAGAGGATACAGGGGACACAGAGGATGCAGGGGATACAGCGGATGCAGAGGATACAGCGGATGTAGAGGACACAGTGTTGTCGTTTATTCGCGAGTCCCTATTATTAGGGGATACAGAGGATACAGTGGATGCAGAGGATACAGTGGATTTAGCATTGGTGTCTTTGATATGGGAGTGTTTTTGAATTTGAGGTTTGGGTCTCACGAGACACCACCGTGAGCCCTTTATTCGTTTAAATCATCATTTGATTTATCTAGAGTATTCTCCGTGTAGTCTTCGTTGCTATTTATCGCGTGAACTTGACCTTGATTGTTTTGGTAACGCCTTGGTAATGGTCTTTGGTTATCTCTGAAACGATTATTATTAAATTCTCGTTTCCTACACTCCTCAATGGTATGGCCCACATTTTTGCAATAACGGCACACTGGAGGACCTGATGCAGGTGGTCTTTGACCGTTGGATTCGTTTGAGAAACTTTGTTGTGCAGGGTTTCTATTTTGTTGGAATCGACGCTGAGGCCAACGTCCTTGATTCGGTGGATTGGTATTGATTGCTGGATTACGCTTAGAAGTGGTCTGAACTATTTTTTCTTCAGACATGGCGAAGCCAATGGCTTCGTTTAATGTTTCAGGGTCACGGCATCTGACTACAGTTGATAGTCGAGGGATTAAGCCACTGATAAATGTATGTAATGCTAAGTCTTGCATTGCGGCGACACGACCAGTCAGTTCACCTTTCTTTTTTGTGGGTATTGAGATATTGATTTCGGTTAAAAGTTTGGCTAGGCATGTCTCTACGCGTAGTGCGAACTGGTTGACTGTTTCGCTATTAGTTTGACAGCAATCTTGGAGATCTAAGAGTAGTGCAGCGTAATGTTTTTTCTCGCCAAATTGGTTTTTCAGAAAGTCTTCTAGCTGTTGCCAGTTCTCAAATTCTTTAATGGAGCACGCACTTTCAGCACGGCCTTCAAGTTGGCTCAAAATATATTTTAATATTGTATCTTGTTGAGATGTTGACGCAAGGCTTATTGCATTTCTGCAATTATTTAAGAACGCGTTGAGTTTTTCGCGGTTTCCGTCAAATTTGTTAATAAATTTGCTTATAAAGTTCATGTCAATTTCTTTTATTTCTTTAGACATAGTAGTGGGCTCGTCTTTAGGCATGGCAAGTTAGTAAAACAAAGATAGCACAGGAAGTATGGAGTTGCGATAAGAAAGGAACGTTGCACTATTCTCGGAGCTGAGTGATAAGATAATGCACTGAGACAATTAATTAAATGAATGGTACTAAGTCTAGCACTTTGGAGCTCGAAATAAGTTGGAACTATGCGATAATATACGGAACTTTGTAGTTTATTAAATCACTGACACTATTTTCACAACACGGATAGTTTCGATGTAGAACAGATTTACTTACAGGAACACTGCTACTACGACGGCAACGAGAGTCATCTCGTAGTCAGGCGAGATCACCCAAGGTGAGTGATAGATATTCGGGGTATACCCCGTTACACCAACACAGCACGTGAGGGCCTGGTAAGGCCAGCAGGATGCAGCGGTACTGCGCGGAAAGGCACAGCGACAGGATACAGCGACAGGATACGGAGGTACTCGTAAGTTTGGGTTTTAGCACTTTTCACTGTCACAATCACAACACAAGTGGGTATGGTTTTTTTTTTAATATTTAATTTTCACTGAATTGAGGCGTTCCGAGGATTTTTTTTTTTTAAATCCCTTAAGCTGCCACCAATGTTATGGGAGACCACGTAAACAACGTTTTAAAAAAAAACACTTTGAATAAGCTAAAAGAGATAGTTTAATTTTGGAGTTTGACCTTGATACACTTTTAGGTTTTATATTAAATTAAAACTGGCAGACACAGTGATAATAGGAGATGGTAGAGGTTCGGCGATCGGGACGAGACTGACTCGTTGCTGGAGTGGGAGGCAGTGCTGTCCTAAGATGATGACAAGGCAATTTCTAGGAAAACCATGTAATCATTTATTATTGATTATTAAGGGCTTTACCTAGCATTGGGAAACTGTAACAGATCGCTAACCCGCCTGCCAAGCATGGCGATTATGGCAAACACCCCCAACATGACAAGCACCAAAAATAAATGGCCTCTAGTGCGCGGCAATATCAAAATCAATTATGCGCCATAAAATGCAGAACCAGTTTAATGAAAAAGAGCTTTTTTGGAATGGCTTCGAAAATTTATAATAAAATACCTGAGAGTATAAAAAACTCGCCCATTACAACATTTGAGAAAGTTCTCACCTCTCTATTAATAGAAAAATGTTATACTTATTCCTCTGTTCAAGATTTTAAAAATGATAATTTTTAATATTTTGGAATTTTTTGGCTTTGTTTTTATTGTTTGTTTTATTTAGTTTTTTTTTTTAAGTTTTTTAGTCTGTTTATTTAAAATTTGTATGCCTTTGCGGCAAAACATAGCGCTTGAATATGTTAACCTGACATCATTATGTAAATATCTATGTTTAACAAATAAAGATTCTGATTCTGATTCTGATTCTACCCTTGGCTTAGGTAGCGGTAAAGGCCACGGTGAGGCAAGGGGTGCAAAGAATCCCCGGAAGAGATCCCGCTACCAGAACCACCGAAAACTGGATCTGGCAACATATAACTCGTGTACACTCCGGACCGACGAGAAGATCGTCCAACTCGAGGAAGAATCGAGCAGGTTACGATGATATATAGTAGGGTTATCTGAAGTCCGACGAGAGGGGAAGACCTCCTTGAAGAACGCCTTCTTCAAAATACGTGAGTACAGTGAAATGAAAACAAAAATGAGATTAACATCATTACGTCGACGAAGAAGCAAGAATTCAATGATCAACGCGGTGAAAGCTGGTGGTGATCACTGTTTGGTAAGAGGCACATTGAATCTCATTATCAAGCTGGAAAGATCTCGGTTGATGAAGTCTACACGCCGTCCTGCACTGACCCAAGTCCAAAACTCCGAGAGCTTCCAACTCGAACTTCAGAATCGTTTCGAGTATCTAGGGAGTTCTGTGGACGATTTTAACGACGAGTTCGTGGAAACTGTCCATACGGTCGGGTCTAAGACTTTCAAGACCCATCGTATGAATAAAAATAAGAAGCTCTCTGATCCTACTTTGCAGCTTATGAAAGAAAGGCGCGAGATGATCCTGCAGTCTTCAAACGATACGCTCGAGTACCGGCAGCTCAATAGACAGATCTCTAAGTCCTTGAAAAGCAACCTCCGCCGCTTTAATACAGAACTTATTAAAGACGCGATAGAGTGGAAAAACGGCTCCAAGGTCTTTGCTAGGAACCTGTCTATTAGGCAGAGTCAGCTTACGAAACTGAAGGCCCATGAAGGCCGGATCGTGTCCACCAAGCCTGAGCTGTTGAGAGATATTGAGAGGTTCTGTGGATAGTTATACACGTTAACAAGAAACCCCGTTACAAATCTGGCAAACGATCCCAGAGCTAGATTAACCCGACATTAAACTGAAGACATCCCGGACGTCAGCTTGTCCTTTGTATTACTTTTGGCAAAGTTAACATTCCGCATAGTTTCGTTTAGCATAACTTTTATTTAGAGCGATATTTTATTAGGCTACCCGAAACCGAACTATTTAGATTACGTTAAATATTATATTAAATACTCGCAATCAAAGATTAGGTTAGTTTGATTAAAACTGCGACCCCCTGCACATGAACCGAGCGAGCGAAGCGAGCGGTGCCGCGGCAGCGGTCGGCGAATGCCAGAACCGAATTCTACCTATTTTACTTATGCTAAAAGACGATTCGGACTGTGAACTTTCTGCGCTATGATGGTTCTACTTTTTAAATATGATTATAACAACATTATGAGTTTTGTAATATAGCATACATTCTGAACGGCACTACCTTGCTTCTCCTAAAATTGTTTGTCCGAAAATCACTATCCGTAACACGTTTGCTATAAACTTCAGTAACCATAATGTTCAAAACTTCGAAATTTTGTTTTACACAAATATCTTAACTTATAAAATTATTCTGTCATACTAACGAGTACTATAATAATTGATTCTCCCAATTTTGTATGACATAAAGTCAGATGTCCTAAGTATTGTATTATATAATGTGTATTATTCCGAATGTTCATTTATATTTTATTTATTTATAAAATTTATATATACTTTATTGTACACCACAAAAAATACATTATAAAAAACAAGGTACACTACAAAATATACAATGGGCGGCTTTATCGCTTTCCGCGATCGCTTCATATTCATATTCATATTCATTTATTCATCAAATATAAGCTAACAGTTTATACCAAATCGCTTATATCTATGCTAATTCTACAAAATGACATTAAAATTTATTTAAAACTTCTTAGACGAAACATAAAAAAAAACCTTATACATAACACCATAACTAAACAATTATTTCTTCATATTTAAATAAATATACACATTTTTAACTATTGTCCATTGAGAGTCAAAAAATAAATCTGCCTCAGGAATATGTTTTAGAAAGTCATTTAATAACTTAATTGCTCTAGCAGTGGGGGTGTTGTTGGTTCGGGGAGCACGCCATGTAGGCGGGTAGCGGAGTCTATGTTGTCGTCTTACAACGCCTCGCATATACTGGTCAGGAACATAAAAATTTAATGACTCTCGTAGAACGGGACTATCTATCTTACTTACTAATATTAGATAATAACTAACTATATGTGTGGATTCTCGCCTGAATTTGAGTGTGTCTAAACCTACCATTCCTGACACGAACAAAGAAGGATATAGAAAGGGGTAGTGTCCATATTGACGTTTATATAGGTATCTACAGAATTTACGTTGAATTTTTTCTATCATAATTGTGTACAATGACTCTTGAGGGCTCCAAACTATTGCATTATATTCTAATTTACTACAAACATAGGCATTGTATAATTGTTTTATAACTTGAGTGTTCTTAAACTGAGATGATAATCTAATAATGAAACCAAGACATTTATTAGCGTCTTTGCAAGTTTTAAGAATATGCTCGTGAAAAATTAATTTGCTATCCATTATTAGTCCCAAATCCCGGATCGAGAAGACACGTTCCATTGACGCGCCAGCAAGGTTATAATAATTTCTAATCGGAATACGGGATCGGGAAAAAGTTATTGTTTTACACTTAGAATGATTAAATGACAGTTTATTTTTTATACTCCATTCAACCACAGCATCAATATCATTTTGTAGCGCCTCACAATCCTTTGCGTCGGTTACAGAAAGGTACAGTTTTAAATCATCAGCAAACATAAGGCATTTTGCGTTAGAGATTACAGTAGGTAAGTCATTGATCACTATTATAAATTGTGTAGGACCAATGGTACTACCTTGACTTACCCCTGATTTAGTATAATACTCTTCCGACTTATATCCTTCTACCTTAACAAACTGTTTACGATCTTTTAAGTAGTGGGCCATGAATTTTAAGAGAGAAGTTGAGAATCCTAGTAATGCAAATTTATTTAAAAGTACATCATTATCTACAAGATCGAAGGCCTTCTTGAAACCAAATATGCGGCGTCCACCTGACAACCAGACTTAACTCTACTATTTATATAATCAACAAATTCTATATGATTAGTCATCGTGGAGCGCCCAGGACGAAACCCATGCTGGCAATCACTCAATTGTCCTTTGATTTGTTTATAAATGGCGCTATTAAGAATAGATTCAAATATCTTCCCAAATACACACAGTATAGCAATAGGTCTAAAGTTTGTTATATCTGCGGACGACCCACATTTAGGTATTGGAGTCACTCTGGAGACTTTCCACTTACCAGGGTATAAACATTGTCTAAGCGAAAGATTATATATATATAGTAAAGGCTCTTCTAAAGCCGACAAGCAATCCTTTATTAAGAAACCCGGTATATTGTCGGGACCACAAGCTGTTAACGCTTTTAGTCGGCGCACTGCACGCCTAAGATCCGCAGCTGTAACATGTTCAATAGCCACTGTAGACAGGCAGCCTGAACGATTAGCCTCTTCCTCCGCAGCCTTCACATCCAATGACGGGGAGGTATCATGGAACACTGAGCTAAAATATTCAGCAAACGAGTCAATGGCATTCTGTCCTTCTACAGACTTACCATTATAAGTATATGTTTTTATATGTTGCCTATTGTAAGGGTCTTATAATGGACTTTAAATAAAAGCAGTGGACTGTATAAACTGAGGTATATATATCCAAGATTAATGTACAGCTCTATGAACTAAGGTACGCGTGTGTCGTCGGTTGCTCTTGCTACTGAAGTGTCGCAGCCGCCCGCGCCGTCGTCCACGCAGCCACCCGACGCCTGACGAAGAAAGTCGACGGCGCCCGAACATCCTCCCCGGGTTGATACGTTCAAATGATGGGAAGTGGGCAGAGGTTGTTGTAGGCCCGCAGCATTGTCCCCTTCTTCGTCTTCAGCTCGACCACGCGTGAAGCTCCGTCGCTGCCTGGGAAGACCTTCGTGACTCGTCCCAATGGCCACACGAGTGGTGGTTGTCCCCGTTCCTTAATAAGAACAAGGGTTCCCAAAGTCAGTTGCCCTGTTGAGGATATCCACTTGGTTTTTTGCTGGAGCAGAGAAACATATTCAATGTGGAATCGATTCCAAAAATGTTGTCGTATATGCTCCATTCTGTGGTAGCGCTCCAATCGGCTAATATCAATGTCAGTCACCTGTGGATGCGGAACAGACATAAGTGTTCGTCCAATTAAGAAATGAGAAGGAGTTAGAGCAGCAAAATCTAGAGGATCAGAGGAAAGTGGGGTAAGTGGACGTGAATTCAAGACTGCCTCAATTTGGCTTAAGCATGTGGCCATTTCCTCATATGTGAAGTGTGTTAGGCCGAGAAGCCTTTTCAAGTGGTGTTTGGTGGATTTTACAGCGGCTTCAGCAATGCCGTTGAAGTGGGGAGAGTAAGGAGGCGCAAAAGTAAATTCGATACCTTGCTGACTGACATCAAATTCAATGTTTGAATCTTGTAGGAATTTTCCCAATTCATTGCTTGCACCAACGAAATTGGTGCCATTATCTGACAAGATGCTTTGGGGCTTGCCACGACGAGACACAAAGCGATTTAAGGCAGCCATGTAAGCTTCCTTAGTCAGATCTGTAACGAGCTCAATATGCACAGCTTTAACTGCAA
Organism: Polymixis flavicincta; assembly: GCA_949987655.1. Taxonomy (NCBI): domain Eukaryota; kingdom Metazoa; phylum Arthropoda; class Insecta; order Lepidoptera; family Noctuidae; genus Polymixis; species Polymixis flavicincta. The sequence continues at coordinate 20,095,535 of OX465188.1, read as the reverse complement.
GGCAAACAAAAATACACAAATACGCCTTGACAAGTCTACACCCTCTCCCTTTGCGGTCACTTATCATTACTGGCCCGGCATAGTCGACACTGCAATTTAAAAATGGAAACTCTAAATGTGTTCTTGAAGAAGGCAATTGGCCCATTGTAGGTTGCACAACTTGACACTTATGTTTAAAACATTTAATGCATTTTTTTACTATTAATTTGGAAAGATTTCTGCCACCAAGAGGCCAGTACATTTGCCGTATATTTGCCAGTAATAGCTGTGGGCCAGCGTGTAATAAATCCAAATGATATTTATTAAAAATAATTTTAGTAATGTGATGTTTACTACATAGTAAAATGGGATGTTTTACACTATACTCGTAGGGAGAGTTGTCAAGTCTGCCGCCTACACGAATGATACCATTTGTATCAATGAAAGGGCTCAAAGAAATAAATCTATTTTTACGAGGCAATGGTTTACTTGATTGTAATAAGGCACACTCTTCAGGAAACATTTCAATTTGAGCGTGACGTAGAATCAAATTTAAAGAATTTTTAAGTTCTTGATGAGATAGGGAACCTAGAAATTTATCATGTTTACTTTTTATTTATCTTATTATGTATGTATCTTAGTATATAGGCAACTACTCTCTGTAAATGGTTAAGAGTTGAATATTTATGAATAATGAAATTCATGAATGTGTAATTATTATGTGACTGATGATGTGAAATTAAATTATTATTATTAGAACATGATGGGTGAGTAATTAATTGAGATGACACAACTTCAGGTAAATCCTGTCTCACGTTTTTATTGGGCATTTTTGGCCAGTCTTTTTTAGTCTTAGACAAAAAACTTGGACCTGACCACCACAAGGGACACTCTCTGATAAGGTCAGCCTTCAGCCCGCGAGAAACAAGATCTGCCGGATTATCCCTTGACGGCACATAGCTCCACGTATACCCAGTGGTACTTTCTTGTATTTCATCAACGCGGTTGCGAACAAAGGGTTTCAATAAACTTGGTGACATTGACAGCCAACTCAAGACTATTGTTGAATCGCACCAAAACCGACATTGACTGAAAGACAAGGTAAGAGATTTGAGCACATTAGTACACAGTCTTGTTCCCAACAACGCGCCACATAGCTCCAGTCGGGGAATGGTCGTTGGCTTAATTGGTGCCACTCGACTTTTAGAGACCAACAATTGTATTCTTGCCGACCCGTTCTCACTTACCGATCGTACATACACACAAGCACCATACGCCTTTTCAGATGCATCAGTAAAAACGTGAAGTTCGTATGTAATCGAATCATCATAGAGCACCCACCGTGATATTTTTAATTCATTTAGATGTGGAAGCGTATTTTTAAAAGAAACCCAACGATTATAGATGTCATCTGGTACTGGTTCATCCCAGTCACACTTAGCCATCCATAACATCTGCATTATGATTTTTGCCTCGACAACACAAGGACCCACAAGACCCAGTGGGTCAAAAATCTGACTTATCACAGACAAAATATGTCGTTTAGTGACATGTTCGTTGTTGTCGATACCAATTGAGAATGCTAGTATATCTGACTCACAAATCCAATGTAAACCTAGTGTTTTTGAAGACACGTTCCTATTCGCGGACAAATCCAAACTTTTAGAACTCTCTGAAACACCTGTTATTTCAGCTAAAATGTCTTCACTATTCGACTGCCATTTACGCAGATGAAAGTTCGCTGAAGCTAAAACAGAAATGACCTCCTTACCCATCGCTATTACCTCTGAAATGGAGTTGCCACCACTAAGAAAATCGTCGACGTAGTGATCACGTGCGATCGACAACTTCGCCTGCTCACTAGTGGCAGCTGCCGCCAGACTTACTAAGCATTTCGTAGCTAAATAAGGAGCGGAGGCCGTACCGTAAGTAACGGTATTAAGATTATATGTTTTTAATGGAAGCTTTGGATCAGTCCGAAAAATTATTTTAAGCAAGGAACGTTGCTCAGGTGTCACCATGATCGCCCTATACATCTTTTCGATGTCTCCAGAAATTACGTACTTGTGCTGTCGAAAGCGTAACAATATTGAGAAAAGATCATCTTGTACAGTAGGTCCCACCATCTGGACATCGTTGAGCGACAATCCAGATGTGGTTGTAGCTGATGCATCAAAGACTACCCGTAGTTTCGTGGTGACTCTTGACTCTTTAACGACCCCATGGTGCGGAAGGTAATACTCCGTGTTACCATCTGAATGAGGTTTCCTTAGCGAGCGATCCTCTGTCATGTGCCCCAGACTCTCGTATTCCTGCAGGAAATCGATGTATCTCTGCTTGAAGACAGGATCGCGCTGGAACCGACGCTCTAACGACAAAAAACGTTGTTTAGCCATTGCATAAGATTCGCCTAGTACACTAGGATCCTCTTTTAGAGGCATGGTAACCACAAACCGACCTTTTTCATCACGGGTTGTATGCAAACGGAAACATTCTTCGCAAGCCCGTTCTTCCTGAGTTAAGGAATGTTTAGAAGAAATGGAATCAAGCTCCCAAAACCTACTCAAATTTTGATTGATTTCGCATAAAGAAATGTTACACAAATGCGACTGAATTTTCGTGGGTGAATGTACTGGAAACGCCACAGATCCTGATATTATCCATCCAAACTTACTGTCACGTAATGTGGGTTGGTTTTTACCTAGATTAATTGATGCAGAACCTAGGGCGTTCCAAAATACTTCGGCACCCACTAAAATGTCAATTACTGACGGAATGTGAAACGTAGGATCGGCCAACTGTATATTTGAAGGCACAGGAATACTATGTCTGTCTAGTGTAGCGGAGGGCAATATTTTTGTAATTTGTGGCAATACAAAACAACTTATATTTGTTTCATAACCACCGTTGCGAGACTGGATAGTTAAGTTACAAGACCGTGTACTAGTTGTAGTCTGACTGTTGATACCTGTGATCGTGGAGCTCGTGCTGCGTCTAGGTAATCCCAATTGATCAAAAAACGTCTGAGTTACAAAATTGGCTGTGCTACCATTATCGAGCAGGATCCGGGCATCAACCTTGCGTCCTTGGTTGTTCGCCACCTTCACCAACGCTGTGGACAGTAAAATATGCGAAGCGGTAGAAACTTTTAAAGAAATGTCACTAGACAATGCGTCATTTTTTGGAGGGCATTTAATCGAGAAAGTACCTCCAGATACGTTAGTAGGTAAGGCAACACTACTTGGCATGGGATCTTGAAAGTTAGACGATTTTGAATCCTCAACATGTAGAAGCGTACTATGTCTACCTTTACAATATTTGCATCCTGTTAATCTACATCGCTTAGTTAAATGGCCAGAACGTAAACAATTAAAGCAAACCTTAAATTCTTTCGCTTTAGCTATACGGGTTTCAACTGGCAATGCACGAAATTCTTCACAAGTATACAAAAGATGAGCTTTTGTACATAAGGGGCATTTTGTTTTATTTTTATTTGTAGTCTGCTCGGTTGCTATAACCAAAGATTCAGGTTTATTGTGTAAAGTATTACAAATAGCGTCTGCGTTTTCCTTTGTATTATATTCTAAGGTTTCTAATAGATCAGCCTTTTTACTAATAAATGAACAAAATTGTGACAATGTGGGTGATTTTGGTAACGTGTTCCGATGTTCCTCCCAATTTCTACTGGTGATGGAGTCTAATTTAATGGACATCATGTACACGATCAACGTATCCCAGTACTCCGTGGGCTCGTTCAATGTTTTTAGGGCTCTGATATTTTTGTTTATGACGTCAACTAAACGCCGCAAAAAGGTACACGACTCCCTCGAAATGTGCTCAACATTGAACAATGCCTGCACGTGATTATTAACTAAAAGTCTACTATTATCATAACGGTTACATAGCAACTTCCACGCCATATCATAATGCTCACTCTTGAAATCAATATTTTTAATTATTTCCACTGCATCGCCTTTTAGCGATGCACGGAGGTAGTGGAACTTGCTAATTTCATCTATGCAACTACTGTTATGGATTAGTGACATAAAAGTATCTCTAAACTCAAGCCAGTACTGATAACCACCGTCAAAAATAGGCAAATTAATCTTGGGTAAGCGTATAAAATTACGCTGGAACGATTCACCTGATTGTTTGCCTGCCGAGCCCGCTACAGATCCATTCTCACCAACGCCAGTGGTGGCGCCAGCCAACAGACTACGCGCCTGCGCTGCCAGTGCATGGTACCGCTCCTCAAACTTGGATCGCTCTGCATATGCCTCGTCTGGCTTGTCCGACTGCACCTCGATTTGCAACTGTAAATCGTCAAATTCATCGTATATAGCATCAAATTTACTTAAACGTCCCTCCAACTCGATACGCTGTAAATCGGAAATAGCCTCACAACTAAGCAACACAGTAATATAATTACCGAAGTTTGTTAGCTTAGCTTTCATAGCACTGCGTTTCCTAATAAGTAAATCTTCGGCCATAATGAACAAAGTGTCGTAATATGTAGATATTAAAAACTGAGCGAAGCGATAAACACTTGACAAGGATTACTTTTTAAACAAAGAAAATTACGTTAAGTATGAATAGACGCGTGACCTTGACGCAGTGACATCGACGCACGGAACAGTCAGCTGATGCGACCGTTACAAATTATAACGGTTAACGGCAAGCGATAGATAAGCAATGCGTGAATGCAACAGAAAATGTACGCGAGAATGCGATAGAAGAGTGAAACATATGATGGCAATGACAGTAACACTAATGAAGCGAAATAAAAAACAAGGAAACAAATAATCTACTGATAAATTTAACACGGTAATCGTTAAGAACGTTTGGATAGGAAATAGAAGGGAAGTAATTGGAACAAACTCACAAAATATCCTTATCCTTATCCACACGATGAACTTATTTGACTTCCACGAAGCGGTGACTCGGCGCAATTCGATCAGGGCAGTCGTTCTTGCACCACAGTCGTTACCAAAGACTTCAGAAAGATGTTCGAAGTTCTTCTTTTTGTTCTGATTGTCCGTTGACTTCAAAAAATTCCGTTACGAACAATGACACGGCGCTTTTTAACCGACGATATAATGGCGGCGGTTCTTCAACTGTACGGCCAGTCGTCGACCGTTTTGTATGTTTCAAAACGCGACGTAGAAGAGGCTCGATGGACCAAAATGTAAGGGTCTTATAATGGACTTTAAATAAAAGCAGTGGACTGTATAAACTGAGGTATATATATCCAAGATTAATGTACAGCTCTATGAACTAAGGTACGCGTGTGTCGTCGGTTGCTCTTGCTACTGAAGTGTCGCAGCCGCCCGCGCCGTCGTCCACGCAGCCACCCGACGCCTGACGAAGAAAGTCGACGGCGCCCGAACACCTATTTTACGTTTTTCCTTCACATATTGCCAAAAACTTGAGGGATCTAAATTTATATTGTTTTCTACCTTTACAATATATTTTTTAAATGCTGTATTAATGAGCTCTTTTACTTTAGCCCTATAGTATTTAAAAAGTTCCTTGTTAAACTCTAAACCATGACATTTAAATTTCTTTAAATTAAAATATTTTAATTTTATGTAATGAATAATTTCTTTGGTATACCATTTTGGATATATATATTTATTGTTTTGGGTTATTCTTTTTAAAGGAACATGTGTACTGATGACGTTATTGAGTTTATTATATAGTAAATCAACAGCTAGGTTTATATTTAAGTTCTGTTGCTCAAGTAATTCGGTCCAGTCAATATTAGCGATATCAGTGCACAACCCATGTAAATTTGCTTCACGGAAGTTCCATTCCATACTTAAATACTTTCCTGGAACCAAAGGGGGAGGATTGTTTGCTCTTCCAGGAAGTTTAAGTAGTATCTCTAATGGTGGGTGGTATGCATCCATAGGGACTAAATGTTCAGTATCGGGTGAAACTTTGATACTATTGGAATCAATCGTAGTCAATACTAAATCCAGGACGCATCCATATTTGTTTCTAATGTTATTGCATTGTTGCAACTTACAATACTCTAGAAAATTATCAAATTGAGATCCAACAGTTTTATTGCAGGAATTTAAATTGAAATCACCAACTATCAGAAATGAATATTCAGCATACATGTTAATTGCATTTTCCATGCATGTTAAAACGTCTAGATATTGTTTACTGCTGTAACTGGGTGGCAGGTAGACGACACAGACCATTAGCTTAATATTTTTTCCACTGACAAGAGCGAACAATAGTTCTTTATCATCTGTTAAGTCATCTATATTTGTAACTCTTTTCATAGCAGTTCTTAGTTGCCAACAGAACACCGCCCCACCCGACATCACCCGGACGGTCTTTCCGTAGAACAACATATTCAGGCGGAAACAGTTCCGCGTCATTAACAGAGCTATTGAGAAAAGTTTCTGTAAGGATGATAAGATCGCTTGATATTGTTTTAGTATTATTGTAAAATAAAGTAGTTTTTGTTCGGAGACCTCTTACATTTTGATAATATAACAATAATTTCTTGGTCTGTTTATTTTTATTACAGATTTCTTTAGTTTTGTGACCAGCTGCTTTACTCGATTTATACACATTTCTCCCATTCTGTCTAAGCGAGAAAAAACTTAGGACACCTATCCTTCCAGGCAACCTTGGCATGGACAGCGATTGGTCTGGATATAAAATGGGGATGTTGTTGGCGCAAATAATAAATATACTATATACTAAAATAGATACATAGATATATACCTACATATCCTATCCTAAATATTTATTTATTTATTTATCAAGGTACACCAACAGCTTCTGTGTATAATATATTATATGCATTGCAGTGATGGCTTTGGACTTACACAGTATATACATACATACTAAATATATAAGGAACGAAAATAAATGAAGACTTTACATCGAAAATTACAGTAAAGTATGAGAACTAGATTACAACGACAGGTAATGATCCTTGACGATATATATATATAATAAATTGTTAGTCCTAAAACATTTGCTAAAAATTCGGTTTTAGTGACAGAAACGAATCGCTGTAAATCCGACTCCACGCAGTCTTGTCTGCCCTACCCCTAGAGTGTAATTTAGAATCGTATAGGCGCGGAGGAGCGAGGCGGACCGCGAGGTGAGGAGCAGGTGGTGCGCGTTAAACCATCTACGACGATAAGCTCACGGGGGACCGCCGGAGCCCCGCAGCGCCGGAGCCGTGACAGAAACCATGCCTGCTGCATGTTGCATGCTCGCTTGCATGCTGCATGCTTGCTTACGTGCTACATATTGCATGCTCGCTGTATGTTTGCTGCATGCGTGGTGTATGCTGCATGCTTGTTTGTAAGCTTCTTACAGGGAACTACACAACAAGTGAACTATCGCAAAACAAGTCGGTAGAAGAAAAAATATTGCCCACTGTCATATACCTACCATATCTACGTATGAGAGAAGCTCATAACAAAAGCGTAATACAAATTTGCCTTCAAAACATTATTAGAATAAATAAATACTAAATAATTTGAAATTAGGAATTATAACTTTTATTGAAAACGGTTTTATTTCTTTTGTATATTATTGATTTTAAAATTTATGACAAACAACTTTAGGGCATATTGTATTTAGGGATTTCAATTTTATGGCATCTTATATTATGTTCGGACAAATGATTTATAGGACAAAAAAAAATGGCACTTTAGATCATGAATAAAAAACTTAGGTGACACAATAGAGAACCATTCAGAACTCATAATGATTATGAGTGTGTGCCAAACACATTTTCTGCGAAATGAAGTTTATGCTATTCGCGTTATGCAAAATAATAATATGACATAAAAAGTTCAGCTATAACGGGTAGACCCGTTATTTTTGTGGTTAGCGATGATATTCGGGAACAGAGCTCATCTTTCTAAGAGACGAAATTCGGGGGAAATGAAATCAATCCACTCGACTCGTCGACGGGAACACGGCTATTATCGATAGTCAGCAATTGTTTGGTGAAATGTTCAGCAGATGGATCGTTCAGCAATGCAACTACTAGGATACAGGCCTCATCTAGGTGAAAGGGAGAGGGTTGTTATACACCTTTCGGGCCCAGTGCGGATTGGTAGATCTCACATGTCTTCGAATGTTTGGTTCTAGGATATGCCGGCTTCCTCAAGATGTGTGCGTGTTTTGTACATACTGTAGCACAATAAAGTAAATTCGGGTAAAAAGAAAACTCATTGTTTTATAACGCATAACTCATTTAAATTTAAAAACACAAAAAGCTTGAAACACTAATCGAAAAGAACATTAGCTTTATTACAATCAAGAAAAAGAAACACTTTTGAACACAATTTTAATTTGTATTCCAAATTAATTAGAATATGAATTAATGTGAAAATGTTGTCTACTGTGTAATTAACTAATTACACACATCAACATTTTTAGGATTAGACATCTAAACTTTACAATGTTCTTATAATATAACATTAAAATGACTACAGAGGCAAACTGATCGTTGATTCATGAAACCCAGAACTCTTAGACAAGAACACCGTTGCATTATAAATAGGATTATAAAAACGTAAACTGCAGTAGTACGAACGTATAATGGGCTAGTGAAGCTAAAATTCTTATTGGAGAATAAGCATCGACGTAGAACATTCCACAGACATTAAACTTGTCGAATGTCGCTCGATGTAAGCGTTGAATATTTCTACACAACTTTCTCTCGGCATCTGTAATCATAATTTTCATTATTAAAACTGACGTTTACATATTTTTAGCATAGCATTTATTTGCCAAACCGCAGCGCTGGTCCAGGTTGAGCAACGTTATGATAAATGGTCCTTCCATAACTGTACGAGAAGTAGCCTCTGCCCTGCAGTGAGCCAGTAAAAGGTTGGTATTACTTTTTTATTGTGTACTAGCTTTTGCCAGCGGCTTCGCCCGCGCCGAACTTTCATCCCTATTTAATTCCCTTAGGGATTGAATTTCGAAAAATCCTTCCTTGTTCCTTAAGATAAAGGGAACTTCTGTGCCAAATTTCAGCTTTCTAGGTCCAAAGGTTTGGGCTGGGCGTTGATGAGTCAGTCAGTCAGTCAGGACTTTTATTTTTATTTATAGAGATAAGATAGTGAAGGGTCTAATATTGGGTTAAGGGTGTAATGTAATATTGACATTCGAAAATTGCGGATTCTCAGCCTTATTTGAATAAATGGATTTTGGTTTTGATAAACCGTTTAAATGTTGAATTAGAGCGTAGGCTCTAATTCAACATTTAACCGGTAACTCTTCGTATGCCATACATAATGGCTTCTGTACTGTAGAGTACAGAAGCCATTATGTATGGCATACGAAGAGTTAAGAAGGTATGAAAACAAGTTATTGCGATTAAAATTACCTGAACAATTTGATTTCAAAATTACTGCGCATGAATCTTGAACATTATTCATCGCAACGTAGAACTTTTCACAGTAAAAGCTCAAAATAATTTCAAAAATCAAACTCTTTGGTACCCAGACGTACAAATATAGGATTGAAAACCACACTGCCACCTATAAAAATACATTAAAAAACCCAATTTAAGCTTAAATTAAAGTGACAATCATGCTGCACTGCAAAAATATAAAAATGCTCAAAACATTTAAGAAATTAGAATATAAAGCGAACTCAATACTCACATAAATAAAGTTACTACTAGCAGTAATTTTCAAAACGTTTAGTGACATATGTAATTTCATTAATACGCGAAGAAAGAACTCCACTTTCTGATAAACGATCTGAAAATCATAATGTTTCAATTTTGGTTTTTGTTCCTAGATATTATAACTTTTATATTAATATAGCAGTAAATATTCGCACCATATACTGAAAAGAAGTCCTGGATATATCATAACACTCCAAAATATGAATGTAAGCTTCAAACATTTTCTTACTATAAGTTTCTATTTCACTGCGGTCTATTTGTTGCAAATGTTGAGCTTTAATGTTCCATAAGTCAACTTTATTGCATAATAGCTTAAGAAGTCTATTGACGTAAACAATGTTAACATCAAAACACATGATAGTCAGCCCACAAAAGCAATGAATGATTGAATTTTCAATTCTTATGTAAGTATAAGTGATTACTGTAATGTAATAACTAAAGATAAAGACGACACTGATCCAGTTCCGAATGATGAAGCGCTTGAATTTGGTCTCTTCGTTAAGAAATCTGTGAACTTCTTGAAATTTCAAGATAAATAATATGTTACTTTTCGTTTGTGCCACACTGGAGACATAATTAATTACGAATCCGATGGAGTACAAGAACAAATCGCAGTAAGAAAAGACGTACATTAAATTGAAATATTTTCTTACAGTTTTCAAATAATGTAGTTCGTAAACGCGACCAAAGAATATAAAAATGGATAGTATCGTGCCGCACAGTGACACTAAATTCGATGTAAGGCTTTTTGGATGTATAAAATCATTCCGAATACGATACTTTGGCCAAAGCAAAATATTTTGCATGAGGTTTAAAGGAAAAAGCATGGACTGGACATCTTTGTCAACTAAGGTATCCAACGGTACTGTTGCACGATTTCTTTTATGTTTGACAAAAGGTTTTACTTTATAGGACTTCATTTTATTGTGGTTATACGGACACAAGTGAGGAATTTAATACTTCAAAATTGTATTTACCAAGGGTATATAATACCTATAAGAGGTGGATGAAATTAAATGTAACTATTCATCCATTTAGAATATTAGTCTGTATTGACCACATTTATGAAAATTATGTTACATCAAAATTACACACAGTACAATAAATATGCAAAAGTAAATTTAATATTCAAATGTACATTAGAATATTAAATTAGTATAAATCATCACTATCCTGCCCTTATCCCATTTTATTTGTGGTCGGCGCAACATTTTTTTTCTTCCACACTTCTCTATTAGTCGTCATCTCCGTAGTCACACCCGTTCTAACCATATCATCATTCACACAGTCCATCCATCGTTTCCATGGTCTCATCTTTCTTAAATTTGTAAACATGCTGCGAATAAATTACTTGACGTTGCTGACAATTAAAATTACATATTATAAAATAAACGAAAGCATTGTTTATGAAACTTGGTACTCACATACACAGTATTGCTTCTACCAGATGATTTAAGATAATCCAGGGTCATTTGCAATTTCAATAAAACGTGAAAAAAGGACTGCACTTGATGATAAATGATCTGAAAACCAAAATTATTGGTTCAGTTAAGATTTCTTTAATTGAATTAATTAACCTTTTCTCAGTATGATCATACCTTGTGCTGAAAACAAGTCCTACATATATCATAATACTCCAAAATATGGACGTAAGCTTGAGACATTCTTTTGCAAAAACTTTCAGTAACAGTATGGTTCATGTGTTGCAAACTTTGAACTTAAAAATCAATTTGATTCCTTAACAGCTGCAGAAGTCTAATAGCGTAAACGATGTTTATATCAAAACACATGATAGTTTACCCACAAACGCAATTGTTGATGGATATATTGTATCTTATGTAACAATAACCAATGGTTGTAATATAAAAACCAGAGATTAAGATGACACTGATCCAATTCCTAGTGATATAGCGCTTGGAATCGGTATTTTGTTTGAGGAATCTATGAACTTCTTGAATTTTCATGAGAAATAATACATGCCTTTTCGTTTGCGTCACACTGACGATATAATTTATGAAGAATCCAATAGAGTACAAGAACAAATCGCAGTAAGAGAATATGTACACGAAATTGTTTTTTTTTTTTTTTCTTAAAGATTCGTTGAAATGGAGCTCGAAGATGTGACGAGAAAATATAAAAATGAATAGTATCAAGCCACACAATGACACCAAATTCGATGTAAGGCTTTTTGGATATATGAAGTTATTCTGAATACGATACATCGTACACAACAAAGTGTTTTGCACGACGTTAAAAGGTAAAAGCATCGACTGTCAACTTCGTCAACTAAGTTATCCAACGGAACTGTGGCATGATAATTTTTCATTTTAACAAAAGGTTTTCTTCATATGGACTTCATTTTATTAAGACTTTGCTATTAACAATGAGCAATTGTCTCCATAGAACAACATTTAACCCGAACAAAACAATAAATAAGAGGTTGATGGATAAAATATTAAGACTTCCACTATGAATATTATCATGACATATTAAGTATTATAAAATACGAATACTACGTATACTGTCAACCTCTTTTCATGATTCTTGCGATCGCAGTTCGCAGATTACGCAGTATATGGGGACTTAACTGAAATTTATATTATAATTTCAAAATACTCCAACGCATTTTATTTCAATATCTAAGGAAATACAATATTTAACACGACTAACTCCTCCAACTCCTTACACTTGGTACTAAATTAAATTACTAACAAACTGCATGTAGACTAAATACTTAAATTAGAGTACCTATTGCTGATTATTATCATAATAAACAAAGCGAAAAAAGCTATTATGTTATATTTTATTTTATTTTCTGAAAGACGAATGTCGTATTTGTCAAGTATTTTCTTGTTCTGATATTGATCCTTTTAACAGTTTCGTTCGTCCTAATGCAAAAACAGAACAATGTCTGCCTGTTTGTCCTTCTGTCACAGCCAATTTGTTCAGAATCTATTGGACTGATTAAGTAATTTGGTACGCATAATATGAATTTATGTGACCCAAACACGGACTCATATTGTAAATTAGTGAATTTTGAATATGGAGATCTCATTATCGGGGCATGCTAGAAAATCAAAAACAATACCCTGAAACACATCACATGGGCTTCGGAAAGGGCCTCGTTTATTTATTAGGCTTCTCAACAATGAGTACACTGTTACTTTATAATTTGTATTATTGTGTTTGTTATGTTCAGTTTTACGCCCTCAAACATGACCCCACATCCGCCGCAGGATACGGAGACGCCCTGGGCGTCGGGAATCCCAGGCCGATTTCCGGCCACCGTAGGCATGAGCTTGCGGACGGCGAGTAATGGGTAGCTCGCTGTCCGGTAAGGTCCAAGCCCAAATCGACGGCGCGTTGTGTTACACGCGCGCCTCAAAGAGATGTCAGCACAAAAAATGATGGGGCCCGCAAGGGCCGATGCCTGCCAGGGGTGCGGGTTTGTTTGAAAGAGATACCACAGCCCCTGGCATACGGGCTACTGAAGGAACACGGGTGGGTTTTAGTCAGTAAAAGTCTGACACGCCCTCCTGCTCCACCCAGAGCGGGAGAAGTTATTTGATGATTTCCCAACCAAAAAAAAAAAAAAAAAACATGACCCCACATTCTTGATCAACACTGTTGTAAAGACGCTTGGATAGAAGGACAAGTATTGATTATAAACTGATTGGTGAATATTACATAAAAATAGAAGAATATTTTTTCAATAATATAACGGTGAACATCGAAGTTAAAGATAACAAGTGCCGTTTGAAGTTACGCACAGAATTAAGCACATTACAGATTTTCACATAAGTTGTTTTCGAATTATTTGTAATCATTATAACATGATGCTATTATACATACCTCTAATATAATATTATCTGCATAACCTAAAAGCAAAAATAAATAAAAACAAAAGCCACATTTTTGTTTTTTCATCCTAATACTGTTTACAAAAAAAAAAAAAAAAAAAATCGACGTATAGAAACTGACGAAAGAAACGGAACAAAAATGAACCTTATAGTCTAACTAAACTCCTAAATTAATGTAAATTAGTTATTTTGAGTAAGCGCCAATCAAACAATCACTGTTTTACTTGGCGCATTTACGTTTGACTCAAAATTAGTCATTTCATTGATTTCAATTAAAACATAATTTTCAAAATCGGACTACTCACTAAAAAGTTATGCGTGGACATACATAAAAAATATACCTACGTGACGTTCGACGCGTTTATTATATACTTTTTTGTAGTCTATTTTTTGCGTCGGTTAAAAATAAAATAAAACAAAATAATGTAGTCCCATTATTTAAAATAACGCAAACTGGAGTAGAACCAGAGAATAGTGAATAAGTAAAGCTATCATTTTAATCGAAAAAGAAGCATCGACATAGAACATCCTACAGACATTGACTTTGTCGAATGTCGCTCGATGTAGACGTTGAATATTCTTGCACAACTTCCTCTCTGCATCTGCAATATTTACAAAATACTCTTACTCGATCGATTGATTGAAACGTAGACCAAATAATGATGGACTGGTCACGGTTTGTGTTATTTTTGTGCTCTGATATTTGTCGGAACCAGAAGGCGTCACTGTAGACCACGTTGAAGACGGAGAAACGAGCTGGTCAAAATGTATTAACAATCATGATGGTCCACTCTAGCCCTGGACCGAAATAGCTAGAAGTCGATAGGCTTTTGCGCATCAGAGGGATGAGGCAAGCTAACACTTATCAGTAACCAGCGAATACTAAGAATGAAATGCGTTTATGATTGGTAAGAAAATATTACCTGAACAATTTGATTTCAGAATGAGCGCGCATGTATTTTGAACATTATTTATTGCTATGTAGAACTTTTCACAGCACGAGCTCAAAATGATTTCGATTACAAAACTCTTGATCGCCCAAAAGTCTAAAAATAGAGTTGCAAACCAGGCTAAAATCTGTAAAAAATCAAAAACGTAATCCAGACATCTGAGGGGCAATTCTGGTAATTTTAGGAACGTTCACAGTCTGATCTTAGTCTCAATCTGTCAATTTAAAAATACCTCGAGTTTCCATACATTTTAACAAGTTTTTGACATTTGATTGTCGCCGAGACGAGACGTCGACTAGATTTTGAACGTTTTTAATTACGAGATGTGGCCTCCATTTTTGGTGATTTACCTTTACATTTGAGCAATATCTTATTGTAAATAACTGAATTACGTTTAGGCAAACGAGGTGGAAGCACTTAATTTGTTTCACACAAATTTGTACTTAATTTCAACATTCAATTAATAACCGGACTGTTATGGGTTAAAATGAAGACTCTTGTATCTTTGACAACAATGAAGCAAAGACCTCATAGGTTTGCTTAATAGACTCTCCCATATGGCAGTAGCTATCACAGATAAAATTAGTTTACGAATCTATGTATACGCCTAGTTTGGCAATGTAAAATGCTACCATTAGTAAGCAAAACGATTCGTTTTTGTTCATAGGAAACGAGCATAAAACAATAGGGAATATGCATGTTTTTTTTTTATTTCTAAAATTAATCATTTACATCTTCATAACATAGAAAAAAATATAAAAAGGCTTGAAAAGAGTCATTTTTTTTTTTTTCAAAGAGAAATTTAAAACATTAAATAAATTTGAGCCGTTCAAACGCCACCATTTTGCGCGCGCTTTTGATGACGTCATTGGTTGTGTCCCGTGTTTGTTTACTATAGCGTTTTAGTTACTTTCTGCTTATTTTCAGTTTTAATTGCTTTACATATCATGAAAGAAGTTAAAAAACCTTCTTACAAGTATTATATGGTACCGAAGCGCAAAAACAGTATTATTAGTACACCCGATAAAGTAATTTTTTAAGTAAAAAAATTGGTATAAGATGATGAGAAGGGATTATGTACCTCCATTATCAGTTCCGTGTGGTGCCGTATGTAAAAGCATAGCATCATCCCATTTCTTCCCGTGGGTGTCGGTCGTAGAAGGCGACTAAGGGACTTACTAGAGAATGGGCAGCAACGTCCTCTATGCATTTTACCACCAACGCCAACCCGCCTACTAAGCGTTCCCCTTGAGCGGCCACGGGATATATTTAATCCCACGCGCAAAATGCCGTTGAGCGGCCACGGGATCAAATCTATCCCACGCGCGCTCTGTTGCGGAGTGACTCATTTATTTTAACTCGTGACAAAAATCGACTAAATATTTCTCTATGGTAACTGTACATTCTGATTCCATGCTCAATATACTACGTTTTAAGCTAAGAAAACCCTGGAACGTTCGAACAAAAATATTTTTAATCTATTTGAAAACTTAGTTTACAAAAGTTTATTGAAAACTATCTTTAAATGCATCTATTTTCGGTAGATTATCCGATTGTGCTTTGATAAAACCAGTGTGTGTCATCGTCCTAGATTGACTACAAATATAATATTCACAAGTAATCACACAGGAATACAGTTTGAAACAATTTTTCACACAAACACTACTAACAAATTATGAATATCGACGCCGACGGCCGATAAATCCGATGACGTGCATGACCATTGACGTCACATTTCGTTTCGACCAATGGTGACGCGTTTTGTAAGTTTGAATTTCCCTCCCTTATTTTTCACTTTTTATATAATATTTTCTGGGTTTAAATAATAACTAAATTAAAAAAAAATACCTTTTAAGTATAATGTAAAGACAATATAGAATCTAGAAAAAAATATTTGAGACAAATTTAATTTTTTTGCATATTCCCTATTGCGAAAACTGTTCCCACTCAACAATAATAAAATAATTATGTGAATAAAATATAATATTAAACTTTGACGCCATACTCACATAATTAAATTGGCAATTTCGTGCATCTAGTTTTAAAAAGCCAAGTGTCAATTGCAATTTGATTAATATGCGAAAAAGAAACTCCACAGAATGATAAAAAATCTGCAAATAAAAATGTTTCCATCGGTATCGGTTAAAGTTTTATAGATCTAATAACAACATCCATTCAAAGATGGTGGAAATTATAGCAACTGAAGAAAAAAGGGGCAATAGTCGCGGACTTTCTATATTAAGCCCCATACACTTTTGTCATCTAAATAGTGTCGTATCTGCTTGCTTTGCCTATAAGTGTATGGAACACAATAGTGTGCTCCATGCAGTTATATGAAAAGCAAGCAGCCATAATTACGTGATTATTGGCAAAATTTCTTTTGTTATTACTTATTAACGTCAAATGCAATTCCAAGAAAACAACGTATGAAGAAAACTAAATATGCGACGTAATGATACCTCCAAAATGAAATATCCACGATGGTTTGTTGCGCTGCAACTGTAAACCAACTACCATTGCTTCGCGTCGTACATCGTACCCGGCCGGACAGACTCCGACGCATAAAGCTTCCAACAACGTTTTACTATAAATATTATGCTGGGCAAAATGTCTAGCAGTATACATAGAATACGATGACAAAGGTCGAGAGAGAAGATAGCAAGTCGACATCGCCCGATGTTTCAAGTTGCTGATGTCGCGGAAAATTTATCCTGTGAATACGAGGCTTCATCACTGACAATAATGTCAGTGCTTCGTGGGACAGCTATCAGTCGTGACGTCATTTATAAATATTTTAAGAAAACTCCTAGGAAACCGGTGAATGTTTTCGATTGAAATTTAATTTGACAAATAAACCCTCTGTTTTCTATTAATTGAATTAAATTTTCTTCGAATACATCCACTTCTACTAAATCCGACGACCCTGGTTACTTATGTCTTTTGGTGACCGTACATAGTAGATTCATTGACCTAAATATCATTAACAATAAGCTAATACGTAATGAAAAAACCATGTTGCACATACAAGGAGGGACTGGCTACAATGCTTAGAATAATACTATTGTGTTTGAAGAGACATGAGTCTGCTTCCCCAAAATGTCTTATATTTGATAGAACAGAACTGAGTTATCACAGTAATTATTACCATCTTCTCTTGTGATTTTCCTCTCAAACACACGACGTAGTAATTTTTATTGCGAAACAATCATTGAGGTAATATGTACTAGCGTTAGTAGGTACATATTACCTCAATGGAAACAATACTACCACTAAAACCCTGCATTAGCATAATTATGTAGATAGGAAAACCATATTTTTCCAGTTTCTGCGTTTGGATAGAATTAGTAATATATGTTAATTCTTTTTTGCTTGTGCAGATTTATAAAAAAAAGCTGATGCATAAATAGTAAAGCCCTGTAGCTACAAAACACACAAACGACACCAAAACTGCCATTCATCTTTATGCTTTTGATCCTATCCTAAAAAATATGTTTGGGAGTTTGAGTGTTTGTTACTCAATCACGCAAAAACGGCTGAACGGATTTGGATTTTGTTGCTCAAGATCATCGAGTGCATGAAATTTACACGTACTGGCGGAAAATAATAAGTAAGTCGGACAATTTCGTCTACCACAATATTTTCACCAATTCTGAAGTAAAATTATTTTATAAATGCAACATGCTCTGTCTGTTTTTTGACATTTTGACGGCTGAACAAATTTGGAAAAATGGGATTGACCATGACCTGGGTTAGGACATAGCATACTTTTAACTCCAGTAGTGCGTTCCCGTGAAATAATTTCCGACATCCACGTGGGCGAAACCACGGGCGGAAGCTGGTTTGCTTACAATAAGAATAAGCGTACATACCATATGCTGGAATGAAGTTCTGTAGATTTCATAACAGTCCAAAATCTTTCCGTAAGCTTCAAACATTTTATTGCAATTAGCTTCATTGTCACCACCCATCTGCTGCGAACGATGAGCTTGAACATTCCATAGATTAACTTTATTGCTTAATACTGTCAGAAGTCTGATAGCATAAACAATATTAAAGTCAATAAAAATGGTCGATAAAATACGAAATAAATCGTTCATTGTACGATTTAATGAACCGACGACGGCAATGTAGAACACAGAGATAAAGATGACACTGATCCAATTCCAAATAATAAAGCGCTTAAAGTTAGTCTTATCGTTGAGAAATCTGTGAACATCTTGAATTTTTAAGACAAAGGTTGTATTCCTTTCCGTTTGTGCCATGTTGACGATAAAATTTATGACAAATCCCATACAGTACAACAACAAATCGAAGTATGACCAGATGTAGGCTGCTTGAAAATATTCGCCTAAGATTTTGGCCAAGTAATGCTGATACACGTGATAACAGAATAAAGAAATGAACACTATCATGCCACATAATGACACCAAATTCGATGTACGGGTATTCGGATAAATGAGGTTATTTTTAATACGATATTTGGGACAGCACAAAATATTTTGCATGAGATTTAAAGGCAAAAGCATCAACTGAACATCTTTGTCAACCGAGTCGTTTAGCAGAAATTTTACACGAAAACTTTTTCTTTTGTTTAAATGTTTTTTTCTTGTTATGAACCCCATTACGTTGAGTCTATGTGGGCACATATAAGCAATTGTATTCGTAGAAATTCATTATACCGTTCAAACAAGATAAGCAAAGTTGAAAGGTAATGAACAGTCTATTAAAAATATTAATGTCGCTCCATCAATTTAGGATATTGTAAGATAACAAACAGCGTGATGACAAAGTTATTTTTAGTAGTGGCGTGTGATATGTGAACGGGTTTTTTTATGTTTTCTAAAACCTTTTTTATTACAAAACAGTTTCAACATTGAACTAAATAAGCATAAGCTATGATTCATAATTTCAGCCGAAAGACGTCCACTGCTGGACATAGGCCTCCCCCAAAACCCCCGTGGCGGTTTTGTCAAAATTGCCACGCTTGGTAGGCGGGTTGGCGATCTCAGTATGGTTGTAAAATGTATAAAGAACGCTGCTGCCCATTCTCTAGTAAGTCCCTTAGGCGCCTTCTACGACACCCACGGGAAGAGATGGGATGGTGCTATTCTTTTACGTCCGGCACCACACTGCACCATATGTATAAGCTATGATTACATCTAATCATTTCCAAAGAAATGAATATGCTTTTATATTTTAAACTTAAAAAAATAGAAATATAATTATTTATACGATGTTGGCCTTCAATAATAATATTTGAGATTATTATTTTAGTAATTGAGGAAGCCACTTGACAACAGTAAAAATAAACAAATAATATGTTCTAAAACAATATTTTTGTGACACCTTCATATTTAATCAATTTTAATAATTGCTTTCTTAATAATAACATACTCGTACATAGCTGTCGTGTACCTCTTCAATATTATGTCAACAAACGCCAAGCTATACAGAGTATCTAGCATGACCTTACATAGGTATGTAAAAAGACAATTTTAGAAATTTCTCAGTAGGTAAGTACTATAATCATAGATGTCTCATAGCTACCATTTAGATATAAAATTAATGAGATTATTATAAATAACGCAATTGACAAACATTTACAATCACTTTTTAGGATTCCGTAACCGAAGGCAACCAACGGGATCCTATTACTAAAACTCCGCTGTCTATCCACCCGTCCGTTTATCTATCTGTCAACGGGCTGTTCAGTACCCGGCGATAAATAATTCACATCGACCTTTGGAAAGAGACAATCGGCTAATTTCGGTTTCGTAGAGCGTTATCTCTGTCGCACGAAATACAAACAGTCCGGTATCTATTAGGAGCTGTTAAAACAATTATGATTTGCTTCTTTTGATAATTATTTTTTATTCTTTGTATAAAATACACCATTTTTTCTATAAGTGATGGCTTTAGGTTGGGGTGAAAAAAAAAACATGACACTAAAGATGCCATAGTACAACTTTTAATTATTTAAATTTGGGGTTGTAAACAAATCTAAATATACACGGTGAAATTGAAATGGTTGTTTTCCCGCAGCGAAATGGTTTTGTCTTGGTAATACAATCGTTTTATAAACAAATAAAATATTAGAAACAAAAAATGGCAGATTAACCATTGTGAAAAACAAAACTCGAAAGCGACCACCCGCCGCCGAGCGGCCGCGCGGCCGTTGACCCGCGTGCTTTTCAATCAGCTGATCGTATTCTTGATATAAGCTGTACCCTACAAGTTATTCAAATTTTCCCTTCATACTTTTACGGGCTTAGGGACCGTCATAAATACTTTTTTAGCTGCAATTTACTGAACAAGAAATTAACATAAAAATTAATCAATAAAAACAAGTTTATCATAATTTTCAGAATTAGATACTACCTAAAAAAGTTTGAGGCGTATTTCAAAATTTGAATCAACTTATTTACAATAATTTTAATTAATTTGACTACTTTTAAATGTTCACAATTTACAAAAGTACGAGTAGGTACTTACACTTCATGGTAACGGAGTAATTGTTTGAAGTGCAAGCAGTGCAACTGCAAGCCACTACGTTGAATACACAATGGAGCACGTTTTAATTATTTATTTATTCATATAACAATTCGCATTGTGTCTGAAATATTTTGTACATTAATATTAACATAACAGAAAAGTAATAAATTATGAATTTCATTAATAATAAAATCTAATAGTATTGCTTAAATTTAATGTCATAAACTAATTAATAAATACTAAAACTATGTACTATCATTCGTCCCCAATTCAGATACAGAGTATAAACATCTATTCAATAAGAATGCTTTAAGTTTAGCTTTAAATAGAGTACCTTTGTAAATCAAGGATCTTATGTCAGTAGGCAACCTATTAAATAATTCTACTCCTTGGTATTTAGAGCAGTGTTCAGTAATATTAAGTTTAGGTGCAATTTTATTTTTTATAACGTTTCTTCTAGTTTTCTCTCTAAGTTCGCGTTCTTCTTGTGATTCGTGCTCGTGTATGTATTTTGCAAAGTGGCTGAGTACAACTAGAACATATAAACTTGGTACTGTTAGTATACCTAATTTTTTTAAATAATCTTTACATACTAATGCACGTTTCTGTAGTATGAATGCTCTTTGGCAATTATACCCGTAACTGCTCCCCCAAAACATAATACTGTATCGTAACCTGGATTCCACCAATGCATAATATACTGCTTTTAGCTGCTTTAGATTAATATCGTCCCTGAGGTTTCTTAGCGCGTAACAAGCTGAAGATATTGAGGAATCAATGGCGGTGAGCTCTTTCTTCCAATTTAATTGGGAATCTATATAAACTCCTAAAAATTTTACTTCGTTAACTAGTTCAATATTGTCCCCTTTGAGCGTGACATCTATGCTATCATTGTTACGTGACGTTGTTTTAAATAACATGACATGGGTTTTATTTGGGTTTATTTTTAAATTATTGGCTGTAAACCATTCATAAAGGCTTTCTAAACACATATTTACATTTTGTGACAAGTCATTTATGTTTGGCGACCCGATTACGGCGTTCGTGTCATCCGCAAACATTACAAGTCCTGCGTCGGGTTGGGTAGTATTCATAAAATTGAGTAAATCATTAGTAAAAATTAAATATAATATTGGTCCCAAAATTGAGCCTTGAGGCACACCGCGGTTTATTTTGGTCATTTTTTATTTATATAGTATTTCACTCACACATTTTACGTCACAATTGTTTGCAGTAATGTCTTTTACTTCTACGTACATTTTACGGTTTTTAAATAAGATGTCAAAAGATTTAACGCTTTACCTCTTATTCCATACTACTCTAGTTTAGCCAGAAGTAGCTCATGATCCACTGTGTCAAACGCAGAACTTAAATCAATAAATAATCCAGCTACCTTCATTTTGTCATTCAATTTACGAATAATGTCATTTACGAGAGTATCTATCGCATCTGAAGTGCCTACCCCCTTTTGGTATCCAAATTGTCTAAAATTTATTATTCTATTTAGATTTAAGTGGACCATTAACCGAGATTTTATTATTTTTTCAAAAAAATTCGATAAAATTGGTAGTAAGGATATCGGCCGGTAGTTTTTAGGATCCGTTCTTGTGCCCTTTTTGTGCACCGGAACCACCTTTGCCAATTTAAGTTGTTCAGGAAAAACAGACTCTTCAATACATTTATTAATGAATTCAGATAGAGGATACGCTAATATTTCAATGTTATCCTTGATCACCGATATCGGCACATCATCGTGTCCACAAGACTTTTTGTTCGTCATCTTCCGTACAATCTTTGTTATTTCTTGTGGTGTCGTCATATTGAATGTCATCTCACTTTCCACTCTCAATGTTGAGTTTCTTAAGAAGGACATCGCTCTTTCTTCTTCTGTTTTTGAAAGCGATGTTTTATAAACAAATATGTCGGCAAAAATATCCGCTATTTCTTGTGTGTCTGTAACCACCTTGTTGTCAATGTTTAGAACAAGTTTTCTTCTAACTTTATTTTGCTTTCTCTTTGTCTGATCATTCACAATTTTCCATGTCTCCTTAATTATATTTTTGGCTCTGTTTAGATGACACGATATTGCTAACTTTCGTGCGTGCTTTAAAATTCTTCTATAGATTCTGATGTAATTTATTTTGTAGTTAGAAATACTAATATTATTGGTGGTGCTCAAGCATAATATCCTTTTCATTTTGCTTGACACCTTAATTCCCTTAGTTATCCACTTTATTTGATTATTTTTCATCAGTTTTACTTTACTAGTTTTTTTTGGGTAACATTCACGAAATTTTTTGTTAAAATAATTGAGAAATGGATTGATGCCTACGATACTATTATTTTTAATTTGAAAGTAACTTTTAAAAGCAGCATTATTTTTTGTGTTAAATGTTCTTTTATTAATCAGTATGGTATGTTCAGATTTATTTGTCTTTTTGTCAATCTTATCAAGACTTACATTACAATGAAGGCCGCCATGGCCATCTGCCAAACCATTATGATCTACCAAACACTGCTCTATGTCGTCCTCGGAAAGATTAGTCAATACATTGTCAATGCATGAGTATGAATTGTTTCGAATAAAAGTAGGAACATTTATAAGGTGCCTAAAGTTGTAAGACGTTAATATACTAACAAATTCAAGAGATTTTTTACTATCCACAAGTATGTCAACATTGAAATCGCCACATATAACGCACTTCCTATCAATAAAATGTTCTAACAATTTTTCAAGACTCCCTAAAAAACTGTCAAAATTTTTGTCATTTGGACTTCTGTAACAGCAACAAACATTTAATCCTGTATCAAGATCCTTTATACCACAAACCTCAAAACTTTCAGATCTGTACAACTTCTGTATTGCATCAATATTTTCTCATTTTTTATTCGTAAACGCTAAAATAAAACTACCGCCTCTTTTTTTATTTGTCCTTGTGTTATACGATACCAACTTATAATTGTGTAATTGGAACAAAATAACTGATTTATCATTCAAAAAATGTTCTGTTATACAAACATAGTCCAAACCTTTACAAAAAGTTTCAATATATGTTTCGAGTTCAAGTTTTTTATTATTTATACTATTTATAATTGATTGCCTTTCAATTTTAATAAGGTGTCTGTCACTTCTTACGATATTGAAATGAGGTGACCATTAATTATACCCACACATTATCACTAAAACGCTCTTGATGCGCACACTCGCGAATAACATGTGGGTCATTTAACGCTCAAAAATGTTCGAGAGTCTAACTTGCGTAAAAGTTCCTTCATCTGTCCACAAAATGTTCACATTTTGACTGTCGATTAACCACTGACAAAAAGCAATTCTGTTCTGCGCGTCGTTTTCATGGAGAGCATGAACTCTGCGATAATCATAAGGATGAAGTCCTTCAGAGTTGAGTAGTTTCCAGACGTAGTATTGGCTTACGCCAAACCTAGCCGCAGCGTTACGTGTACTTCGCAGAGGATCCCGTTCGAAGTACTCGATGATCTATTCGTCGAGCTCTGGCGAAATAACGGCCGATCGACCTCTGCCCTGTGCATCTGCTGATGTCCGGAACTGCCCATGATCGTCGAGTAGCCGCTGTGTCGCTGCTACGATCGTCCGGGCCGATGGCACTTGGGGGTTCAGAACCCCGCGAAGACGAAGCGACTCCAAGTGTGGCAGCTCCGCGTAAACTCGACGGGCATCAAGGGTGTCATAATCAGCCCTAGCGTACAGTTCCACCATAGCGACGTACTCCAAATTGCAATAATTGTAATGGCGATCCATTGCACTGATAACGCGTGTTTCGCGTACGACATTCGCGGGAAAACTAAGTGCGCCGCCGCCGGCGCCGCGCGCCGTCCCGCTCAAAGAGAAGCCGGCGCGCTGCTTGGTTTGTAATAAAATTGTTGTTAGTTTGTAGTTTATGCCGTATCATTACAAGCGAGAGCTTATTTTGCTTATTCGGCTAATTTATCGCCGGGTACTGTATCTCATGATCCGTAATAGGTAGACCGTTGAAATCACTTAATGTGTATTTCTGTTGCCTTGTGGAACGGAACCCTTCGTGCACGAGTCGCAATGGCGGGTTTATGTCTGTGCAAAGTTGGTACTAGTGACACAATTATCACTTCAAACAACATCATTTACAAATTTCTTGGGCTCCTCTATGACTTTGTGTACCGGTCTCTTATCTAACATATTTCATATACTTATCTTGATTCTCATCATAGTGTATTATTGGGAACCCTTAATGTTAAAAGATTAATGATTTTATTTCTGTAAGTAGGTTTATACACGTTTCCTGTCTGATTAGTTGATTACTCTGACAAGAAAGGTCGGAACATACTCAGAGGTCACAGTCTCTTTTAAAGTCCAGACAATCTTGGTCAGACCATGTGTAGACCATGTAAATTGGTGTTTGAAATGGTCTTTAGAGGAAAGAACCACATAGATTGAGTGGACACGTCCGGTCAGTGTGCGCAAAAATTATACGCACTCATGAGAGAAGACCAAAGTATCTGTACGCTGTTTATGACATTAAGAGATTGTTCAGATAGTGATGAGCATTTGTTGTTATGTTTCATATCTTTTGGTAGACGTTTAGCTTGAGAAACTGTAGGAAAGGCAAGTATAATACCATAATCTGGCCACGTTCACGCCGCGTTTCTCAGTACGATATTTTGATGTGTAGTTTTTTATTACATGGGAGGTTTCATACATCATTTCGTTTGACCTTATAAACAGTAAGATGTTGAATATTACCATATACTATCGTAAAGGATAGCGCGCGGGTGGGTAATCAGCCGTTTAATTCAACCATTAAACTGTACTACAAACGCCAGTCCTAAGAGAAACTGACGTTACAAACAACAGTGTTTTTATAATGATGTATGAAAAAATGCGAGGAATGCTTCGCAAAGGCATTCTTATAAGTCAGATGGCTCAGCCTTCGCCGTATGTCACATACGCATTTTATCAAGTCTAGACAAACCGTAACATTCAAACAAAGGTCGAGACAGGCTAATATTCTAAATTAACTTTTATCATAAATGTTCCACCTATAAACAAAAATGTTTGAATAAGCAACTTTCTATCGATTCTTAGAATTCATGTGTTATCCTACATTCAATGAAGTCTTCCACAGTAAAAAATTATCGAGTGACATTCTCGTTTCACGACTTGGTTGATAAAGATGTTCATTTCATAATTTTCCCGTCTATTCTGTCCCAAATATCGTAATAGGGATAACTTTTTATATTCAAATAATCTAACATCGTTTGTGGTAACATTCTGTGGCACGATGATATATATTTTATTACTCCGTTATTGAATCTAGCTTCATACCAAGGAATTTTGCAAGGAAGTCATTTAATGTAGCGTACATTAGCATTTAGTTCTATGTGTTCTGCTACTGCATTGGATTCATTGTAAACTGCGTAGTCAATTTCGTTTGTCTTAAAAATTCAAGACGTTCAAAAATGTCTTAATAAAGATACTTATGCCAGCGCTTCTTCATTAAGAACTGGATCAATATCATCATAATCTTCAGGGTTCACATTACCAATGCTGCTAATATTATACTTAAATTTATTACCTACTCTTCATTATTTCTTTTGTCGGTTACTTATTATTTCTGAAGCTGTCAATAGAGCTATTAAGTTGATTTATGGAACGTTAAAGCAAGATTATAGTGACGAAGAATCTTATCCAGTGTACTCGTATGTCAATATTTTGGAGTGGTATAAGATAAACAGAACTTATTTTTAGTATATGTATATACAGGGTGGCCGGTATTTAAGGGATAACCTTGGAATGGTTTATGGTAGAACAATGGCCTTTCAGAAAAAAACATTTTTAATTGTATTTTTTCTGTAAAAAAATACAACTGACTTCCGAAAAAACACTACCTACAACGTGAAAATAACTTTAAAATTAAATACATATCCAAAGACACCGACTTTCAAAATTAAAGTTATTATTCACTGTGTAGTGTTTTTTCTGAAATCGGTTGTATTTTTTAGATTTTTTAAATGTATAGTTATATTATAATACCAAGTATAATCCCGGTTATCGCGCACTTTGACTATATTATAATTATGTACCATTAGGTCTATAACTTTCTCCACGCAAGCATGCAGAGTCCCTTTTATTTTGGGTATGGTAAAAACCTGTGAAACTTTATCAAAAGAGCTACGAACATGGTATGCATGTAGGAGCGCAAATATAAAGCGCTTTCTATTCTAGTCTCAACAGTTATCAGAGAAACCGATTTGACACCATTGAGAGTTTCGTTTTTGAAGAAGTCAAAGCGACCGCTTGTGTTCATAGGCCCCTCTTTTGGCTATAATACCGTTCGAGGCCCGTGGCAAATTCATCGGATGCTAACACCCCCCCCCCCCATATAGAGAAGCTGAACCAACTATACTGCCGTCGTACGACAGAAGGGCACATCTATCATTTTAGTCAAACTGAGATAATTGGGATTAAAGTTTTTACCATATTTTGCTTCATAGTGTGAAAACCTATTGCTTAAAAGAAAAAAAAATACCGATGATATATGCGTGAAGGTTAGTACTATTATATTTTTTACTTTTTAGTTTTTATGTATAACTAATTATTAAATAAATTTAAAAAAATGCTTTCAACTTAAAAAGAAAATATTTAAAAAATACCACTTACTACAAAGAAAAGGCATAGTTAACCAAATGTGACCTTTCTTTTTAATATTTCAAGCAAATTGGTCATTGAGTCTGAAAGAAAGGGCACATTTCTCTAATTGTGCCTTTTTAATGTAAATTTACTTTGTCTTCTATAAAAATAAAAATAAAAACATATGAAGAAAGTCTATTAAACTATAAAACATATTTATTGTCATGCCATTTCTGGTTAGCTTATCCAAATATCTGAAACAAAACTTAACAAATCTTCTTCTTTCTGTTGGTGTCAACATTTAAACAAAAAGAAAGCGTTCATAATATTCAATAGTTATTTAAAAATGATTAGAGATAAGCATCTACCTACAATTTTGGTTAACAAATAGAACTTATGAATTAGAAACAAAAAGTGCTAATACTTAAACTCAATTACACTTTTTAGTTAGTTAGACACCTAAGGAAAGTAAAAATTAAATATTACTATTATTTTTACTAATAGGTTGGACCCCTAACTTAAAAATCTATTTTTAAAAATTTACTCTAAATCACAATATGAAAAATCTCGGCTGTTCTTGTAGAACATCGAATTGCTCCCTCGCCGAAAAGTGATTTCAGACATGTTTCTTAAACAAGCTCGCGGCACAGAATGTTGTAATTTATACGACGAAGAGCAGTCTTCAAAATCGTGAAAATCCTGGACTGTCATTTTTTTCACCACAGTATTTAAACCTGTATCAGCGACAGCTTTGCAAAAATCTTCAAAGTCATACACTCGCTTGTTCTTCTTAAGGTGAAACAAGTCCACATTTTTTCCATACAAACTTCGGGAGGGTTTTACTCCACTGTTTGACAATGTACACCAAAATTAAACAAGGTATGGTTTTGTCTCATTATTCGGTATGGAAATAGAATACTAAAATTAAAAGACATTAAAAAGTTATGAGCCAACAAAGATTCGTTTTTCTTGATAACTTAACGTAACTTTGGACATGTTTAAGTAATAAAAGAAGTGTAAAATCTCCAAAACTAAGTCGGTACCGACAAAGCTCAATTATCCAAAAGTTTAATAAACTTAATTGGTCATTGATTTATGCAGTGGTTTTTTTCAGAAAACCCGATCTTCCGAAGGAATTTTCTTAATTTTTTACGCGCTTGTTTTACTATAACTGATCCTGCAGCTCACTCAATAATTTTGTGCGTGTAGACTTTCGTCTAACTGCTCATCACGGGTACTACCTCTGTCGGACTCGAAGCCTGGTGAGACAGCGTGCTTTTTAGCCAGGCCCACCAGTGAGTTTGAGCTCGCGACTAGTGTAGCCTTAAGTGATTGGATTCATCGGCAGCTATAAAAGTATTACCAACTTCCAGATAACGCAGCACAACACTTTCAATATTAACACCCTTGGAATTGACTAAATATACTAAGTAGGAAAAAAGGCACCAATTTTTGTTTTGGGCCGCGCAGTTATCCAGCCACAAAATAACATTTTTGCAGTCCTGGTTTTCAAGGAAAAATGCTTGAAAGCAGCTAACTATGTCTTCCTTTTTTCTCCCTGCAATAGCTTCGTGCCATAGACTTTCAGTGTTTTGCCGCAGGCACAACTGGCGCATTTCAATCAAACCCTGCCCTCCTTTCCTCACCCCTAATCGTAAATAATTTAAAGAAAAGGCACAACTGGTTATTTGTGCCGTTTATACGTAAATTAATTGAGACATGTCTGGATCATTAATTAAGTAGACAGGGCACATCTGGCATTTGAGCCTTTTCTTCTTGTTATGTTGTAGGTGTGCCTTTTCAAAGTCGTTTTTAGTAAAAATCTGTATGAAGTAATAGTCACATCTACGTATTTGTGCCCTTTCAATATAATGGTAAATAAATGTGCCTTTTCATTCTCTAAAACATGAATATTAGTCTTATTTGTGCCTTTTGAGCCTACTGTATCTCCGGATTCCTTGAAGATAAAATTCTACAAAAAATTGAGCAGATGTGCCTTTTTTTTCTGATTCTAAATATGTATATAACTCAATTTTGAAAAAAATGTTAGTTGTGCCCTTTTCTCTTACGACGGCAGTATAATAGTATTTTTTATTTTATAATACTTATTAACACACTTTTACTTGTAAGAGTTTAATAGTAAATCACTACGTTACGTGAAGTAGGTACATACAAACTTTGTACTACTTGATACTACTTGTATTACATGATTTTGTAATAATTCACTTTAAATTAAAGGTACCTAATTTAAAGTACATGTTGAACTGAAATCACACTTGTAGTTTTTTTTTTTGGTTTGGAAATCATCAAATAACTTCTCCCGCTCTAGGTGGAGCAGGAGGGCCTGTCAGACTTTTACTGACTAAAACCCACCCGTGTTCTAGCCTGTGTGCCAGGGGCGGCGGTATCTCTTTCGAACAACCCGCACCCTGGCAGGCATCGGCCTTTGCGGGCCCCATCAGTTTGTGCTGTCTCTTTGAGGCGTGCAATCCTAAAAAGACTCTTTAATTACGAGCGCCTTTGGAGTTCCATTTTCATCTTTCTCGATTACACAGTAACGGTAAAGTTCACACAATTGATCTGTTTTGGAAATATCTTGAGTAGTATCAAATAAAACGGTGCTGTTATTATTTCATTTAGAGCATTTTCCACTTTTTGAACCAGAGCAGCAATAAGCGCATTTTGTATTTTTTGACTTAAGTATTTAATCTGGCCCTTAGGCTTGCTTAACAACTGTTGTAAAAAACAATAGTATCGTATTTGGCCAATAACTCAACAACACTCAAAAATTAAAAATGTATAAAACCCCCGACCCTAAAAACTCTAAAAAGTTAAAATAATAATATTTATAGGCCTTTTAAGATGAAGGTAATATTTTGATCAAGGCATTGTCAAGTCGGGGGTTTTCATTGACGGTCCCCCGACTTAATAAACAACGTCGCAAATATCCGTCAAGTATTTTGCTTTTCTCATTATTTTAAATATAATCTTAATGTTTTTATAATAAATTGCGTTTTTTGCTAACGCAATTAAGTATATTGCTCATTTGTCAAGTCATCAATCTAGCGTTTGTGATAAGAACATAATAAGGTATATTTTATTCAAATTCGGTATCCGTATTTCACATACATATTTTATCAACTAGTCAGAAGCCATTAAAGACCATTACATAACGTCTTCGATTAAACATTATAGATAAATAGCAAGTCATCAATCTAGCGTTTAAGTTATGAACATAATAAGGTGTATTTTATTCAAATTCGTTATCCGTATTTCACACACATATTTTATCAACCAGTCAAAAGCCATTAAAGACCATTACATAACGTCTTCGATTAAACATCATAGATAGTTTCATAAATGTTTGCTCCCACAAAAAAATTGGAAAAGACAAAAATGAAATTGATAGATAATGATTTTATGAGCATCTTCTTTCCCTTATACTTTATCGGAACAATCTTGTTCGACTCAGAATCTAATATCAATAATAAGACTGTAGAAAAAGTTTGCAAAAAGAAAATCATATTATATGCTTTCATTGGTAATGGTGTATATTCTTGCTTGTTATGGGCAACTATCATTTACAATCCTTATCGTTCCATCATTTTTAAAATGTTTTACTTGTTTCTTTACTTGTTATTTAATTTAAACTTAGCAGTTTTGTGTTATACCAATTTATACGGGAGCTACTTAAATGTGTGCATAACATCGTCTCTCCAAGAAATTAATTATCGTCTTTACAGCACCAGTGATTTGAAAAAATTCAAGATATTTTTTTGGACGTATATTTCATTAATAATTTGTCTTTGGCTAACTAAGGTGACCGGCAAACTGGTATTCGACGTATACTGGACATGGACTAGGGTCATTTATAGTTCTTCATCCATAATTTTAGATTTAGGAATTGCTCATACAATAATGGTCATTTATATTTTGACTCGAAAACTTGAAAAATGGAACAACGTCGTGGAAAACATGAATTTTTGCAATGAAGATGAAGACAAAACTATAGACAGAACAGTAAAAGTGAAGAACAAGCATCAAGTTATAAAGCTAACCTGCAAAGCTTGGAAACTGTTGAACGAAATATCTGGATTCAGAGTAAATAACATTCTATTGTAATAGCTAAATAATGATCAAAAAGAGATCTCAACAAATTACAAAACGATCTTCCATAAATAGTATTAACAAAAAAACTTCGATGTTTTGTCACCATGTTGCCACAGTACTCGTATCCTTTGCGAAACAGTGGAGTATTGTATACTCGGTAAAACGTCGCATATTTTCATTAGTATTATGATGAATCAGTTTATTTGATTTCAGATTCTGCTCCATTTCATCTCTACATTTATCATGTTTGTCATAAATGTTATGATAATATTAATATTTTCATGTACAAAGGAGGTTAGTACCTACTCATTTTATTTATTGATAATATTTTTAACAGCCATACCTTCTACTATATAATCACTTTATTACTAGCCCGTTGCAATCTACTGGTGGATTAAGGGCTCTTCATTTTTAAATTCATTCAGCTGCTACCAGTAGACAAAATATTACAAATCATTGTGGTTATTATATTTTATATTTTTTTCCCTCGCCAATCCTCTGCGTGAAACTACAAACTTTTGGACACTTGAATCATAATTTGCTATTTTAGATGGACAAAAATATCATAATCAGCCACACATTCGTAGTAACCGTGTGCCTTTGCAAGTTGACCATAGTTGAGGGGGCCATGTGTTATGCCTGTGAAGCATTTTATATAGGAGTAGCAAGAGCCAAAAGTAATGCTATTTTGAAATCATCACAAGACAGTAAGTTTTTCAATGGTAAATAAACAATCATTGTGGTAGTGAACGGCAAGGAACGTTTAATTTCTCATCGGTTTAGTGGTCGCAAGCAAGACTGCTAGATAAAGTCCTCCCTAAGGGCAATATTTTACATAACATATTAAAACAAGGTGATACTCCATGGAAGTGTTCCTGCAATTTCTTTGCCGTTTTCTTTAAATTATACATATTGTTACAAATATTAGTTACATCATTACTGTTGAATTTATGATCATAATACATATGTGCGTTCGATGAATAAAAAAACCATGTGGGTTCGGGAAACCGTCGTCAAGCCTTGCAATTTTTTCTTAACTTCGAATGTAATTCGATATGGAGACATAGATTGTCGAACACCATGAAAACGACATCCATGATGAAAAATTTGAACATTTCGCAACCGCCGTCTTGGACTTTCATTTTGAACTCACTACTGAATTCAGCACCCTCGAAAACCATGGAAACAATATTTATCTCTCCTCCTTGTAAACATAATGAGATACTACCCGGTAAATAGTAGCTCTATAATACATGAGTCATTTTCTCAAACACAATATTTAGGCGGCGCGGCTGAAAATCATATCTCATATCAGAAAAGCAAACCTACAATATTTTTTTTTTTTTAATAAAGAAGAAGTACTTATCTTCCGTCCGTCTTCCGGCCGTCAATGTTTTAGTAGATAACATTTCAGTAGTGAAAAAATAATTTGTTATTCAGCATAATTCTAAGTTTGGTGGCGCGTCCACAATCTGTTTTTCTGGGAATTACCACCGCTTAAACGAAACTACACTACTTTATTAGAAATCACGAATTTTATTTGTATTCAGTATTCGTTTTTCTATTTATTGACAGTTCTATTTTATATTTAATGCATTACTTTAACCTAGTGAAAATCGAAAAGGACTGTCCGCGCGAAATTTTCAATTTTGGTGGGACTAATGTAATCATTAAGTGGCTCGACAGACATGTGCCATCCCGTTGTGGTTTCCTGCCAAAAACGTAAGTAAGTCTTTTCGTAGTCATCATTTCAGCCGAAAGACGTCCACTGCTGGACATAGGCCTCCCCCAAGCTCCGCCATTTCGACCGGTTCTGTGCTTCTCGCATCCAGCGGACTCCCGCGGCCCTCACAAGGTCATCTGTCCACCTTGTGGGAGGCCTTCCAACTTTACGTCTTCCGGTACGCGGTCGCCACTCCAGAACTTTTCAGCCCCATCGGCCATCTGTTCTGCGAGCATTGTGCCCTGCCCACTGCCACATAAGTATGACAATTCTTTGGGCTATGGCAGTTACCTTGGTTCTCCTGCGGATCTCTTCATTCCTGATTCGATCACGCAGGGAAACTCCAAGCATAGCCCTTTCCATCGCCCTTTGGGTGACTTTAAGCCTTCTTATGAGGCCCATTGTGAGTGACCACGTTTCGGGTCCATATGTCATCACTGGCAACACGCACTGGTCAAAGACTTTCGTGTTGAGACACTGCGGTATGTGGGACGAGAAGATATTGCGAAGCTTCCCGAACGCTGCCCAGCCGAGTCGGATTCGACGATTGACCTCTGTCTCGAAGGTGGACCTACCTAACTGGACAGTTTGTCCTAGGTAAACGTACTCGTCCACAA
Organism: Polymixis flavicincta; assembly: GCA_949987655.1. NCBI lineage: Eukaryota > Metazoa > Arthropoda > Insecta > Lepidoptera > Noctuidae > Polymixis > Polymixis flavicincta. The sequence goes on along the minus strand of OX465188.1, from coordinate 20,061,476 downwards.
CTTCGAGTGCAGCGCCTCCGACCGTTACGAGAGTAGGTGTTACACGGGCATTGGCATCACCTTTGTTTTGTCCATGTTCATTTTCAAAAATCTGCAATTTAGGTGTAATGTTAAAACGTTTTATGACTAAGTTGGTGTTGTAATTTAAATTTATAATAACAAGGTTTGGTATGCTTTCAAAATTATACAAATATAAATAGTATATCCTCAGCCGTTCTTTTTTTTTTTTAATAAACATATGAAACAAGATTCTAATTTTGGTGTTGCAATTTTGGTGGTTTTGGTAGTATTTAAACAATCACCAAAGTTGCTTAGTTACACCAAAATTAGTTTTTAGAGTAACGTACCTCAAAGACAAACGAAAAAATATCCATAATAAGATAACTCGGTTTTTAAGTACAGTTACGAGTAGCTTGAGAGTGATGAAGAAACAAGATAATATATAATTCTGCCTGCTGTATAAAAATCGCTATCAGTAGCAATAAAAAATTCAGTTAGATAAAAAAAAAACCAGCATGTCAAAGAGAAAAAACAAAGTTGACACACGCAGAGTGCTTGGAGAGGAAAAAGATGGCAGAAAGGAAGAGAAAAGAAAAATTTAGAATGGTCCCGTCAAACTAGAGGAATTGCGAAAAAAAAACATTGAGAAAGATATCATAAAAAAGCTGAAGGGAAAATCGTACCTTTGAGTGAAATGCCACCGCGTACTCGCAGAGTTCAACTTGAATGGAAAAAAGAGCACTCCTAGAGAATAGTGTACCTACTGAGCAAGCAATGTGAAACTATCGATGATGAATTGATGATCTAATTTTGGTGGCAGATAACAATTTTGGTGTCTTACTAATTCTGTTGTCGACAAATTAGAAACTTTCAGGAAAAAATAAATTTTTCTCACATTTTATGTACCTAAATACGTATTTCTTGCTTATCAACATCTTAGATTATAAAAAAAAAACAGAAACAAAATTTTCCACCAAAATTAGGAAAAAAAATCATAGTTGTTGAAATTCACTCACATGGTACTCACTCACACCTGTGTTTTGAAATGTTGTAATTATTATTTTGTCTTAGGCATTTGAAGTATGTGGGGAGGTATTCTATTGAACATTTTAAATAGTATCCTATGAAAGATGAGTCTACTTTAACCAGTTTTAAACCTGGTTGAAATAATAGGCCCCCCTATGTATGCTACTATAATTCTTTGTTTTACGTCTAATACATAAGAAATGTAAATTTTTTCTTACGATGTTTCCATAGGTATATTTACAAGGTACTACCATGATGATTAAATTCTGAAACAACTCCCTTAGAGAATTGCGGCTCCGGAGATTATATAAGGCTCTGGTGGCTCTTTTCTGCCCAAAAGCTTAAAGCGTATATGAATATGAACATTTTACTTGTGCCTAAATACAACTGCGCTATTAGATTTTCAATTTTCAGCGCCAAGCCGAGCTAAGAAAATTTAACTGTACCCTTTATCAACGTTTTTCTCTAAGATCTGGGCATATAAAAAATGCTAGAAAACAGACACCCAATTTACCTTAATAAATAATTGTCTGTTTCAGTGAAATCGAAAAGACTCTGGAAGAACATGATACGAATGATGGATGTAAATATAGTTAAAATGAATGCGTCCGGATTATTTGCCATCGATGCAGTGACAATGATAAGTTTTTGTTACATTATATCAAGTCACATTATTGTACTACTGCAATTTGCTTTCCTGTAACACCGCATTCACACAAGCCTCTTAGGCCCCTTCATGCAGTGATGATCAATATTAGATTATTTACCATATAATTTAGGGATCACACAGGGGAAAGAAGAATGGCAGGATTCCATGACTTCGCGTACATTCGTACAAATACTATTAAAAGATAGATCTCGGTCAAATTATGATAAAAAGTAATAGATACACCAAATCTGCCATTCTTCTTTCAAATCAAATCAAATCATTTATTTGCCTATTACAGGTTCAGAGGATATTGTAAATGTTCATAGGGTACACTGTATTATAACCATAATATGAGGTGTGCAAATATAGGTAGGTATTAGGAAACATTATCACATTTATTTTATTTAAGACAAATATTATTCATAATCAGTTTTATTATTAAATTACATTGTCACTGAAAACATACATAAATAGTCAATTAAATTAAATCTGAACAAATAAATTATAACAGTAATGTCAAGCAATTAATAATGTCACAGTAATTGTAATTATTATTGTATTGAGTTAATGTACAAAAAATTGTTATAGTTAAAATACAATATCTTTATCCTCGAAGTAGTCTTTTAACATTATAATAACACTTTTTAATTAGGAATGTGTATAGTTTCTTCTTAAACAGATGTGTAGGTAACTTCTTAATGTCATCTGGCAATTTGTTATAAACCAGTGATGCCATGCAAATAATACTTTTATTGAGTAGTGCCGTTTTCCCATACGGTATTTCTACGTCTAATCTTTTTTGTCACGTAATTTTCTGTAATAACTTTTAGAAGCAGTCTTATAATAGCTTGGATTCGATTTTACAAAAAGATTTAATTCGTATATGTACAAGGAGGGTAATGTCAGAATTTTTAAATTTATAAAGTAATCGTGACAGCTTGTAGTACTATCTAGATAGCACATGGCTATGATGCATTTCTTTTGGGCTTTGAATACAAATTCCTTATCTACCGAGTTGCCCCAGAACACTATACCATATCTTAATATAGGTGCAACAAGTCCGTGATAAGCCGTTAAGACGGCTTCTTTGTTGACAATTTTGGTCAGTTTGTAGAGAGCGAATGAGAATTTATTGATTCTTTTACAGAGATTATCTACATGTGTTTTCCATGACATTTTTTAATCTATATCAATTCCCAGAAATTTGGTATTTGTTACAGAATGTACTGTCTGTCCGTCGTAATTAACATTAATGTTTTTAGGTTGAGTTCTTTGGCGAAAGTGCATTATTTTTGTTTTTTCCATATTTATTTTAAGGTTGTTGTTTATTAACCATTGGATAATTGTACTTAATGTTTGATTGATTTCATCTTCGTAATCATTTGCTTTGTCACATTTTATTATTACCGTGCTATCGTCAGCAAACAGTACCATTGGTTGCTTGACGTGTCTAGGGAGATCATTAATGTATGCTAGGAAGAATAAGGGACCAAAAACAGTACCTTGTGGAACTCCAAATTCTATAGTCCTAACATGGGATCTATATTTGATCTCATTTCGCGTTCTCTGGCATATTCGTGTAATTTCTGTTACTTGTTTTCTGTCAGAAATATATGAAGAGATGAGGTCGAGCGCTTTACCTCTTATGCCGTACATGTTTAATTTTTGGAGCAAAACTTTGTGGTCAACACGGTCAAATGCTTTGCTCATGTCCATGAAGATAGCACATATTGGATTATTTTGATCCATATCAGTCAAAACTGTTTTGATTAGGTCATAAATAGCAATGTTAATAGATTTGCCCTTGCGAAATCCTTTTTGTTCTTTAACCAAAATATTATATTTTTCTAAAAAGTTGTTTAGTCGACTATGGATAACTTTTTCAAATAATTTTGAGAAGATGGGGATTAAAGCTATCGGTCTATAATTTTCCATATTTTGTTTGTCCTCTTTTTTGTGGAGTGGAATAACAACAGAAATTTTTAGTTTTTCTGGGTAAATTCCAAAGGAAATGCATAGATTTATTATGTAGCTTAAATGAGTAGCAATAGACTGTGATACATGCTTTATAACTTTAGTACAGATACCGTCTTATCCCACGCTTTGGGTATTTTTTAATTGCTTTATTTCTCTATCAATCTCCATTGGAGTCGTAGGGGTAAGAAAAATTGAATTTACGTTAGCGTTAATGTTCTGATTCGAGGGTGCTTTATTACTTTTTGAATTAGTTGTATTTATTGATTGTGATACTTGGTCGATAAAATAGTCATTAAAACTATTTGCAATTAATGTAGGCTCTCTAATTTTGATATTGTCTCTTAAGATTTCCGTAATAGGTTCTTTGGGAAAGTTATATTTAGAATTATTTATAATTGACCATGTGGCTTTTGATTTGTTTTGTGTAGTATTTATGTGATGGTTATTTTGTGACTTCTGTGTTAGGTTTATGATTTTTTTAAACTTTTCAGCGTATTGCTTAAAAATGTGTTTGTTTGTTTTCGTTGGAAGGGCCCTATACTGCCATAGTAATTTTCTTTTTCTTTTGCTACATATTTTGATACCTTTTGAAATCCATTTAGATTTTTTATTTAAAGTTTTTGTTATTGTTTTGTAAGGAAAACACAAATTATAGAAACATAAGAATAGTTCTAGAAACCGATTGTATGCCTCGTTAGGGTCATTTGTCAGATAAATGTCAGCAAAGGTCAAATTGTTCATGCAGTTGTTAAATTTAATGAGGTTATCCTTACTATAATCACGTCTTCTGATACGCCAAGACTTTATCACACATGTTTTTTTTTACTGGGAAATGTAATAATTGGGCTGTATGATCCGAGAATCCAAATTCAATAACATCACTTTTGCATCTATGAGCATTGTGAGCAAAATTATCAATGCAAGTGTTACTAATTAGTCTAGTGGGATCTTTAATTTCTAGTTTCAAGTTATGGCTTTCCAGAATATAAGTCTAGAGTTTGTCGGTTCCTTTTTAATATATTTATATTGAAATCGCCACATAATACAACTTTTTTATTAGTGTTATCGGAAATTTGACGTAATTATTTATTACTACATATTCATGTCCAATTATAGTTAATATACAGGCACCTCCCCTCTTTACGTCTCTTGAAAAACTAGCTGCTAAGCGAAAGTTGGATAAATTAATAGTAGCCTCCTGTCCTGGCGTCATAAAATGTTCAGTAATACAAATTAAGTCAATGGGTGTATTCTTTAGTTCCAATTCCTCTAAGTGTACCGCCAAAATGTCAACTTTGTTTATAAGACCTGCAATATTTTGGTGTAGAATCCGAATATTATTATAGAAGAAAAAACTGTGAGCTCTGTTCATGTCTGTCATTAGTTATGTAAGGGAATAACTCCAGGTCAATTTTAATCCTATTCATTACATTTTTTAGTATGAATCGTATTCCAGCGTTATTTAATTTACCTGATTTATTTGAAAACATGTCAAATTTAAATGTTAGGTCATAATTAGTATCAAAATAGTCTGCATATTTATGATATTGGAGGTCCATATAGAGTAGGTTATTGAACATCTCTACCTTATAATTGTATATAGGCGCTCCTCGTACATATGTAGGAGTACATATTATTATATTAGTGTGGGTTATTTGTACCAAGCTTTCGTTAATGACTTTTACTAAATCAATAAGGTTATTGCTATATTTAATGTCAGTTTCTCCTAATAAAATTATACAATAATCATTCATGCTAAAGTCTCTCAATTTTGATTCTATATCAGCTAATAGTTGTTTTATTTTAGAGTTTGGTAATGAATAACTACAGAATTTAAATTCTTTACAAAAACTTTCTTCAATAGCTTGTAGTTTGCCTTTCTGTGCGCTATTACTTAATACACAAAGTTTTCTATGTCTGACTTCGTTGTGAAAGCTAGTTCTTGTAGCTTTTTTGTCTGGTGTTGAATTTTTCATAGGCGGCGCCAATTCTATATCATTGGGCAACATATCCAATTTTGGCATCAGATTTTTAGTAATCGGTGTGTTATTACTATTATTAGTTGGTTGTGCCTCTTCCAAGTTATTCTTTACCTGTGCGCAAGTATTATCTTCAGTTAGTGACTTGTGATCTTTCTGCATCACAAGTCCATCCATGAACGGTGTGCATGTTATTTCCTTAGTAGGTTTCTGATTGCGCTTTTCTGGTGTCGTATACTGTGAGCATGAAGTTTCTCTGTTACTGTTATGTATTTTATTCCATTTAGTTTTCCTAATGGAGGTTATAGGAGAATTTTCTGTGAAGTCTAGTTTTTTGTAAACACTTATAATTTTTTGGCATTTTTCCAACTCATATTTCAAGTTTTTGTTTTCTTCGTTTAATGCATCGATTTCATTATTAGCAGACTGTAGTTCGCCTGTTAGTTGATTTATTTGTACTTGGAGCACTTCGCAACATTAGTGATTTACATCCAGGGAAGTGCTTGGAAGACTTCTTATTGTTGAGTCAAATATGTGAGAATCAGATAAATCGGTAAATGATCTCGATTTGTACATATTGGTAGGAATCCTTTTCCTATGCGTTATGTTACTGTTAGAATCCATTATAAAAAGTTAATATTATTTGTTAGTAAAACCCAAAATTATTTTAAATTCCCCAATTTGTATAGTTTTTTCAGGATGGCAACACTATGTAGTTCACGATGCTCAAAATCATAAACTTTAATGGCCTGGAATGCTTCGGATTAGTTCCGCCACTCACAGCTAGATGGCGCTAGTTTAGCACATGATGCTAATTATGTTGCAACATATCCAAGCTTGTGACTGGAACGCGACCACAGTTTAACCAATAGCGGTTGATTACGGTGCAATGTTATTGTTTTTTTTTTAAGTTTAACTTTCATGTCAAATGTTCCGAATAGTATTTACACACTTTTTCACTTACTAGTAAGGTCTTTACTTGTAATGAATTCAGTTGAGACGAAAGTAGTTCTCTAATTATCTTTTGTATCACTTTTTTTGCTTCACTCATCACTTTTGTTGTTTTTGAAAACAAACACTGAGTCGTCACTTTTTGGTACTTTTTATAACACAATGATAGTATTTCACTTCGCAAACAATGTCACTGGTTATTTATACTATATCAATAATGTTTTTTCACTTTTTACAAATTATCCAATGTTTTATCATTATTTCTCAATTTATTAATTAGTAAGCACTTTTGAGCAAGCCCGGTGGGGTAGGGTTAATGTGAGAGAAATTGCTTATCTACATTTCTCGGTTAAAAACTGTCAACTGTCTATACGTAAACATCATTTTTGTCTACTCTACCGATGACAAAACGCTTGTCTACGGTTCTCGTGATAAGCCTGCTGCCGTTTTATAGTTTCCATAATTTCATCTTGCATTTTTATCATTTATGAACAGTGACATATACCAACCCGCACTGCGCCCGCGTTGTGGATTACGGCCCAATCCCTCTCACCGAGAGGAGGCCTGTGTCCCAGCAGTGGGAACATTATAGGCTGATGATGATGATGAACAGTGAGATGAGATGTTGACGTGTGATTCCAACTGTTTACCGTGATATATCGTACTGATCACCACCATGTATATGGGTCCTTAAACTCTTATGACTACCAACTCAAGTTTTTATAAAATGTATCAATGTATACTTATTGATCAATGTAGTTTATTTATAATTTTTTATAGCTTTAATTAAGTGTTTTAATTCGCTGTGGAAATAATAATAAGTTTTGGAAATTGTCACTACTTTTTTCGTGACATATTTTATATGACTAGAAATAATTGTTTTGAATCTAATCGCAAATTGCTAGGTTCTTAATACGACGATTAAAAGTAAAAAAAAACCTAAATCATACTTAATATGTCACCAGAAAACTAAGTAAGATGCTCAAGGTTTTGCAATTATTAAAATTAAAACAACGATACTAAATTTTATTTTGCCATTTTCATTTATTCCAGTACCTACATAATTATACTCTTGACTCTCAAAAAGGTGCAGAAAAACATCGTGAAGAATCCGGAATGTTCTTGAATCAAAAACTCGAAGACATGTCACATTGACCAACCCGCATTATGCCCGCGTGGTAGTTAACAGCCCACTCCCTCTTGAAGACGAGGCTTGAGTCACAGCAGTGGGAACATTACAGGCTGATTAAACTTGTGCATGTTTTCTTCTTAAAAAATATTATGGCGATTGCTAGGCTGCATTTCAGTTGTGGAAAAATCAGAATAAGCTGGCTTTATATTCTATTAAAATTCCGCACTACGCTAAAATAGGTCAAGGTCGGTGTTACCGCTGACGTGCGGCCTTCTGTACTTGGTTGTTTTCAGTAATGTGCACTTCAAACTTCACTCCATTTACTTCTGAGTACTCGAATTACAGAAATGCAAACTGCAACAGCACTACAATATAATTGGTGCGAAGCACCACAAAACGTAGTAGATGACAAATGTCTATGTTGAACATCCCAAAGACGCTCATCTTGCTGAATGACGCTCGGTGAAAACGAAGAACGTTTTTGCGAAACTTCTTTTCCTCGGCTGTAAATAAAATAATCAATATTAGTAAGTATATTGTTCATCATTAGTAAATCATCATCTTTTAGACCGGAATCGCCTATCACTGAGTATAGGTCTCCTACATACTTCTCGGTTCCGTGCGTCCCTCATCGAAGTGTTTCCGATGGCTTGACGGAACCGGCAACCAAACACGCTTTTGGACGGCCCTTTCCTTTGGCCAACATTCGGTTATATTTTTATAATTTTATTGAGGTGCGTTGCCCTGTCGTCGTAAACTTTGATCCAAGAATTGATTCTTGAGTTCATATTTAGGCAGTAATTTAGATGTTTCATATTACTAGTGAAAACGTGTAGTGTGTGTAAGTGTCACAACGCATGACAGAAGCGTTTCTATCTATTAAATATAGCTCTAATGTCTCAAGTATCAGTGCGCACAGGCCAGACATCAATCAAATTCTCTTCAAACCGCAACTTAGCTACGCTATTTGGGTGAAGAACATTACACACCAACTTCTCTAGACCTTCACGATGAGCTGTCAGTACTACTGCATCTATTTTATGATCTTACGCTGTTACACTGATCACTTTAAGAATATTATAAAATAAAGTCACTTTTCGTGCTTGTCAGTGTAACCGATTTGTTTTTATAAATGGGAAATTATAAGTTTTCTTTAGAACCTGCACTAACATCTTTTTTTTTTAAGTAGACAACGAGTTAACAGAACAGCTTCTTTAATTTTAATTCATCTTTAGTATTCCAATAGAATATCAAAAAACCAGCGTCAATTTACTAACGTCAATTTATATTACTCAGAGCTACGGATAAATATATTCATTTCTGAATTTATAACTCATCAACTAATGTTGTAAGTGGGCTACTTTATATTTTTTAGAGAACCAACATCTGTCTGCTAATATAATTAAATTCCAGCCTGAAAGTTAGCCATCTCACTTTTTGTTCAACAACTAAATTAATCAATCTTATTCTTTTATCGTGCCGAGTTAGCAGCCGCCGAGCGCCTGATCCCTTCTATTGTCGGGAAAAACTTTTTAGTTAGGTTAGGGTAACCCCTTCAGCATCGCTGTCCTGCAAAGGCCGCAGCGAGCGATGACCGTCAGAGTCATCAGGGGATATCGCACGATCTCCTACGAGGCGGCTTTTGTACTGGCCGGATCCCTGCCCTGGAACCTCGAAGCGAAGGACAAAGGATAGACTCGCGTCACTGTTTCAGTGGCGTATATATCTCAGTAGCAGCCCTGAGTCTGGATTTGTGCCCGGTTGATGGCAATAGGGTAGAGCTTCCGAAAGAGTGGGTCTTAAAATGAACATGGACAAGACAAAGGTCATGTCGAATACCCATGCAACACCCACTCCCATGACGATCGGAGGCGCTACACTCGAAGTCGAAGACGAGTACGTTTACCTAGGACAAACTGTCCAGTTAGGTAAGTCCAACTTCGAGAAAGAGGTCAATCGTCGAATCCGACTCGGCTGGACAACGTTCGGGAGTCTTCGCAATATCTTCTCGTCCCAAATACCACCACAGTGTCTCAAGACGAAAGTCTTTGACCAGTGTGTGTTGCCAGTGATGCCCTATGGTACAGAGACGTGGTCGCTCACAATGGGCCTTATCAGAAGGCTTAAAGTCACCCAAAGGGCAATGGAGAGGGCTATGCTCGGAGTTTCCCTAAACTAAAGTGGCAGTGGGCAGGGCACATTGGTCGCAGATCAGATGGCCGATGGGGCCGAAAGGTTCTGGAGTGGCAACCGCGTACCGGATGACGTAGAGTGGGAAGGCTCCCACAAGGTGGACCGATGACCTTAAATATAGCATACCTGAAAAATTTGATGCCAACAAAATAGTGCAAGAATCTTGTGCTTTTTCCACTGTAATATAGAACTCTTCGAGTTGCAGACTGAGTGCAATTTGCAATATCAAGTTTTTGATAAACCAAACGTAAAGCAATCCTTGAACAAAATGCTGTAAATAAGAAAAAATAAATCATAATGACGTAAATGTTCATATTATCCACATTCCCACTTGCTAGAGTGTCCCAAATATTTCCACTACACCTACGCAGAGGATTATCACGATAACTACAACACCACTGTGTGCTGTAATTATCGTGATCATCTACTGGGCCCAACTTGGCTAAAAAGTATTTATTTTTTATTTGTTATCCTTTGTTTCCCATTCTTCCTCCATTTTTTCCATTTCTTCATTCAGTCCTTTGACAATCCATACAATTCGTCTCAACATCTTAGACGTGATCACCTCTCGTAGAATTTTTTTAGTAGTCACTTGGCGTCAGTTGGTTTAGTTCAGTGCCGATTCTTTTTAGAGCACGGTCGATAATTTTAGAAACCAAAAAAATATATAGTAAGATGAAACCCATTGGAAAAGGAGAGAATATGTAACAAAAATGAAAGGAAAAATAAATTACGGGCTATCTGAGGTCGGGAAGTGAATCACGAGGTTTTCTGCACGCACCCCAACCTAACCTAACCTTTATTTTTCCCTGAGAAAATGCTTAATGCATGTCCGCTCGTGGGGGCGAGACGGGGTATGTAGGACTCCTGTCAAAATGACAGTCTACTCACTAAAAACTCAGTATTCCCGCATCGCCGTGATGGGAGGGTCATGGGATTCTGCTCAACCATTACTTCCACGACCCTCCCGGCGCATGGCCGCCTAGCTGGCAGGCCCCGCATGCCCCCCTGACTGGGGCGCTACAGGAATGGCCGGGAACCTAGCTATTCCCGTCCGACACTGGCGGAGACCTGTGCAATACAGGCAAGAGAGCCCCCACGCCTGTTGCCTGCTGGCCTCCACCTGGGAGGAGTCGAAGATGACTGTCATACTGACGTCTTCTTTGACTCCTCCTCCGCCTTCAGAGCGGCGCCGCGTGAAGATCGTCCTCCCGCATGCGCTCCGCCGCCTCCTTCTGGGATATAACGTATTCGCAGAAGGAGGCGGCTGCCGCCCACGACCTCTCATCCCCCAGCATGGCATTACCAAACCGCGGAGTGAGAAGTCTGGTCCGATCACCGCAATGAGACTGCGGCGTGGCTCGGACCACGACCACCGCCACGTTCACCAACCACTCGGCCATGACCTGCACTATCAGGTCCTGGGCCGCTCTGCAATGGTTGGTTTTCGCCTGGATGATGCGGTAGTCGGACGTAACCATTACTCCGACATCGCACCATCCTCCTCAGCTACCGCTGCTGAAGCTGCAGCAGCGACGACGGCGGCGGTGGTGGCAACAGGGCGAACCTGCGCCGGCACTATGCCCTTCCTCACGGGGAGCTTACAGCTCCTGCCGGTCATCCTGTGGTCCGCGGGGTGGCCACTGGCGGCACACGCCGTGCAGTGTGGCTTGGCGGCGTGGCAGGTGACACTCTTGTGTCCCTCTTGCCGGCATTGGTAGCACGTGTCTCCCCAGTCGAATTTGGAGGGACACGTGGCTCGGGTGTGGCCGAACGCTAAGCACTTGAAGCAGCGCGTTGGCTGGTCTTCAAGTGACCGGACCACAACCGAGCTGAGTCCCACGATCAGCCGTCCCTTGGTCACAGCAAGGATGGCCCCAGCCGCGGCAACTGGGCACTCGACGCGGATGATGCCCATGCCGCGGCGGCCGAGCCTGATGGCTCTACATTTCACCGCGCCAGCGTCGCAGCCTCCAGCCGCCGCGACGGCTGGCACCACATCCTTCTTGGTGACCGAATCGTCCAGATCGGCCACCTCCAAGGCTGCGATCTTGACAGGTCTGACGACCGTCGCCGCATCCGCGATGACCTCTTGCAACTTTATTGCGAAGAGGTCCGCATTTGTGCCGCGCTGTTCCCCCGAGAACTCGAAAATTCGAGCCCCGGTTAGGGTTCGACGGCACGAAAATATAGATAAACCGTTTTATTACGTTTTAAAACTCACCCCCAGCCAATTCCCGACATCAGATCGCCCCTAAATTATTTTTCCTTTCATTGTTCTTATATTCTCTTCCTTTTCCAGTGGGTTTCATCCTACTACTATATTTTTTTCACTTTTTACCATTTTCGAAGGCTTCAGCACCGGTCTATTTGTTCACCACCTAAACTGAAATAATAGTATTGCTATCTCTTACTGGCAGACCGCAAAAGCTAAAGGCAAATGACGCTTTAGAACTGTCAACCTAAATAACGTCGCCATTACTTTGAATTCGTCGTGATTTTAATTAAGCTTGATGAATTTATTTCCTATTAGGTATTTGGCTCGAAGAAAATATTAGTTCAGTTCAATGTGACGGCTCTTCAATATTTTCGTATCTTTCTTGTTTAATTTGAAGAAAAAAGATATTAATAACCTGAATTTTGTTTAGTTGTTGCACAACATAATCATTATATTGTTTCATTAACACAATACATTTAAAATATTCAACAACACATGACTTCACGCCTTTTTTCCCTAAAGGTTTGGGGCAGAAGTATACCTACACACTAGTACGCCCATTTTTACGATTCCATACTTAAACTACCGTTCAAGTATGGAATCGTAAAAATGGGAAGTATGGAATCGTTGAATACCTTCAACAGGACCCTATTACTATGGCTCAGCTATCCGTGCGTCCGTCTATCTGTCTGTCAGCGAGCTATATCTCATGACCGAATGGATGTAAACAGTTGAAATTTTTTTAGAATGTGTATTTCTGTTACCGCTACAACAACAAACATCGAAACAAAGCTAAAAATTAATGGCCATACAAGAAACGTGTTCTTTTTGTCGTTTTTTGCCTTGTGGTATGGAACCCTTCACGTGCGAGTCCGACTTGCACTTGACCGGTATGAAATAATAAAGTGGCCAACTTATACTTACTTTTTTACTTTGTTCCGCGTTTGGCTTCTAGCGAGAACGGACGTGTGTCATTCGCGCGCGGGTGCTCTACTTTTGAGTTATTCGCTGGCGCATCACAATAACACCGTAGTGTCCGCGTTGCGGAATCGGTTTTTCAAGGTCGCCGCTATGACCTAGTTATTTATAGTGTAAACAGTGTAATTAAATAATTGTGATGGTAAAGTATTTACTAACCTTATAATGTCTCCAACAAAGGTAAAAATTAAAACTGACCTAGAAAGGCTGTTGTATGACAATTACATCCACGAAAAATCAGCGAGAGAAAAGCTGGAACTTATGGTTAATGATCTGAAGGTCCAGATAGAAGGCCTCCAGAGACAACTTCAAAGCAGCCAGTATGTAAATTCCAGCTCCAAGAGACAAGAAAATAATGAGTCTAAGGAGTTGGAAGCTAAAAGCAATATACAATTTGCTCAATCCGAAAAAGGAAACGTTGAGTACTGCACAGACGAGGAAGAACTCGCCAAAGAGACTGAGTGGATTAGGGCCAAAAGTAGGAAGAAAAGGAAGCTAAACACGTCCCTGTCTCCACCACAACAACCAGGAACAAGCGCCCAACAACACCAACAATGTGAGAAAGATCAGACATTAGTCAAAAAAGTGCCTCCACCACCGCCAATCATAGTAGATGGAGTCAAGAACTACCAAGTGTTCTACGACTCACTTACTGAAACCCAACCAACTGAATCGTTCACCGCTAAAATGATGAATGGAGATTGCGTGAAGATCAACGCCAAAATCGAGGACTCTTATAGAGCCATTGCTAGACTTTTATCAGTAAAAGAATATCTTTGGCATTCATATGAGAACAAACAGGTTCGACCAATAAGAGTTGTAGTAAAAAAAATACATTCTTCTTGCCAGCCAGATCGAATTATAGACGATTTAATATCGCAAGGTCTGAAAATAGAAAAAGTCGACAGCAAGTTGAGCTGGAAGAATAAAGAACCGCTCAATATGTTCGTTTTATCATTTAATAATGACGAGGATGTCAACAAAATCTATGGCATAAAGCACATTTTAGGGTGTAAAATTGAAATACACCCTCTCAAACATCCGGAACTAATTCCTCAATGTAAGAGATGCCAGGCTTATGGACATACTCATAAATATTGCAGAAAAGAGCCAAGGTGTGTAAAGTGCACTGGCAAGCATCTTACAGCCAACTGTACTAAATCTCCGCAAGAGAAACCAAAATGCGTCCACTGCGGTTTACCCCACCCAGCCAACTACAGAGGGTGTGAAGTGGCCAAGGAGATGCAGATTCTGAAAAACAAAAACATCAAAAAGAAACTTGTTGCGCCAACTGCCCAACAGTTTTCTTCCATAAATCCTGACAAAAAGGCACGGAAAGAAATTTTACAGACAACTGCAAAACCTGTTCAATTAAGTAGTTCCAATGCACAAGCTGCAAAACAAGGAACACAACCTTCGAATCTGGAAGATAAGATAAATCAAATCTTGAAGTGTATTACTACATTTGACAAAAGATTAGAGAAGCTAGAATCCAGCACCAAAACAGCAATTTTTAATAACCAAAAATGAGTACTACATTAAAAATAATGGCATGGAACTCCAATGGGCTCCTTAAACATCAGAACGAGTTACAGGCAGTCCTGGAAACAGAAAATATAGACGTGTGTTTGATCTCCGAAACGCACTTCACTAACCAAACTTTCATCAAATTTAGAGGATACAAGGTATATAATTCGCTCCACCCTGACAACTCTGCCAGAGGAGGAAGTGCAGTTATAATCAAAGAAAGCATCAATCATTACGAGCAGAGTAAATTTCAAGAACCAGACATTCAAGCTGTGGCAGTATCTGTCAAAACCAAATTTTGTCACCTTTCCATAGCTGCCGTATACTGCCCCCCAAGGCACATGATAAGAAAAGAGCGATTTCTACAACTTTTTGAGCTTCTAGGCCAGAGATTCATCCTAGGTGGTGATTTTAATGCCAAGAATACATACTGGGGATCGAGACTTACCACAACAAAGGGAAGGCAGCTCTTAAATGCAGTTAAAGATACACATTGTGAGGTTATGAGCACAGGCAAACCAACATACTGGCCTACTGACCACCAGAAAATACCAGATCTTATAGACTTTTTCATATGCAAAAATATATCCACCAATTACTTTAATTTGGAGGAAGGTTTCAACATGAATTCGGACCACTCCCCTATTATCCTAACATTTAGTCAAAAAATCCTACTAAGAGAAAGCCATTTAACCCTGGTTAATAAGTCTACAGATTGGGACAGTTTTGCCCTTGATTTAGATAATATTATCGACCTAAAAACCCCGTTACATAATCGGGATCAGCTGGACTCGGAAGTAAATAAATATGTTGTTAATATCCAACAATGTGCTTGGAACAACACGCCACAGTCAAAACGTAAATATAAGGGGCATATCTATCCCAAGGAAATCGTAAATTTGCTAACTGAGAAGAGAAAGCAAAGAAAGCGGTGGCAACAAACAAGATGCCCGCGGGATAAAACATTATTAAATAAACTAACTAAAAGATTAAAGAGGAAAATTATACAATTTGAGGATGAATGTCTGAATACTCACCTTGTGCAGCTAACCAACGACGAATCAACGGATTTCACTCTTTGGAAAGCTACAAGAACGCTAAAAATGCCGATAGGTCAAATACCGCCCATCAGAAACAGCGACGGAAAATGGGCCGTAAGCAATGAGCAAAAAGCGTTTAGATTTGCCCAATACTTAGAAGATACTTTTCAACCCAATGATAGCTCTATAAAAATACTGGAAACTGAAAATTTATCGCAAAGTCAAAGAATTCGGCTTGTGACTCCTAAAGAAGTTTTGAGAGAAATTCAAAACAACATTAGCTCGAAAAAATCTCAAGGTTACGACCTTATTACAGGAGAAATTCTAAAACATCTCCCGCGTAAAGCTATAGTAAAACTGACGAGACTTATCAATGCTGCACTTATCCTAAAACATGTACCTGAACCATGGAAAGTTGCGGAAGTTATTATGATTGCGAAGCCTGGGAAATCACCCCATGAAGCATCATCATATAGACCCATTTCCCTGTTGCCGGTATTATCTAAACTATTTGAAAAACTGTTATTGAAACGGTTAAAACCAATAATTGAACAAAAAGACCTCATACCAAACCATCAATTTGGCTTCAGGGAAAAACACTCTACAATAGATCAGGTACACAGAATAACTAACATTATTGAAAAGTCACTGGAAAATAAGCAAGTCTGCGCCACTGTATTCTTAGACGTTGCGCAAGCTTTTGATAAAGTTTGGCATGAGGGTCTGGTATTTAAACTTAGACGCATGCTACCTCCAGAATTTGCCGACATTCTAGAATCATACTTAAGTGATAGAATGTTTAGAATAAGACAAGAAGATGCATATTCCGAGCTGAAAACTATAAAAGCTGGGGTACCACAAGGAAGTGTGCTAGGCCCTATCATGTACTTGCTATACACATGTGATATCCCAGAACTGGAAAACAACACCATTGCGACCTTTGCAGATGACACTGCTATTATGGCTACTGGATCAAGCCACAAAGAAGCAGTAGAGAAAGTTCAACAAGCTGTGAACAAAGTGTATGACTGGACACAAAAATGGAAGATCAAACTCAATGAGTCAAAATCAGTTCATATTGACTTTACTAATAAACACTGCGATTACCACCCAATCTACATAAACGGCATGCAAGTGCCTTATGCTAATACAGCCAAATACCTTGGCATAACTCTTGACGCCAAGCTGCGTTGGAAATCCCACGTCAAAAAGAAAAGACAGGAACTTGACATACGTTATAAAAGTATGTATTGGTTATTCGGAAGGAAATCCTGCCTATCAGTACATAATAAAATTATATTATACAAGCATATTCTTATGCCAATTTGGACGTATGGCATCCAACTTTGGGGCTGTACCAAAAAAAGTAACGTTAAAATAATTCAACAATTCCAAAATAAAGTACTCAGAAATGCTGTAAATGCACCATGGTATATTAGAAATGACGACCTCCGCCGCGACCTTAAAATAGAACTCGTCACCAACATCATCAAAAAATTTGCTGAAGCCCACGAACGCAGACTTCACCGACATGTGAACATTGAGGCAATTCAGCTGCTAGATAACACGGACATAGTGCGTAGGCTAAAGAGAACTAAACCATTTGAATTAGTGTAGTGTATAAATAGTGTATAATAGTGACAGTGATGTGCTATACATGTAACACATGAACAAAGTGTTTTTTATTTTTGTTATCAGACCCTAAGAAAGTGCAACGGAATTGTGTAAAAGTGCAAAATGACACTATTCTTAGTTATAACGTAATCTACCACGTAAAATATTAAGTTAGAGTTAAATTACTTATTAGTCTATTAGGCTAGATTGTAATAAATTACTAAGAACTTTAGTTCTTACTAACAAGGGAAAAAAAAAAAACTTATACTTACTGGCTCCTTACTATTTGTGATGAACTTGGAAAAATCGATCAAAATCTGACAGTTGATCAAATCGGTAAATAATAATTCTGCTGTCTTAAAAAGAGTCTGAAAACAATCAACAAATCAGTGTAAGAATTGCATAGATATGACGAAATCAGAAAATGGTGAACGAGAAGTTTTGTAGAAATCGTTAGTTATGGTTTGGGTATGGCATACAGAGGAAAATATTACAGGAAAAGCTTTAAATATGAATGAAAATGAAAAAAGGTAAGAACGGTAGGCAGATGGAAAAAACTATGGGACAAAAGAAACGATGGATTCAGTGAAATACGATATTGCTAGAAAGATAAAAAGAAGTAAAAGGAAAACGTTAGTCCAACAGTTTACTAACATTAAAACGAATAGCAGGCGCCACATGGAGAAGGAAGACACAAGACCGCACTTTATGGCAAGCTTTCGGGAGGCCTATGCTAAGTAGCAAGACAATCGTTGCGAAACCAGTGTCTATGTTAAATATTTATTTTAGTTTATAAGAAATATGTTTTATAAGATTGTTTAATAAAGGCTTTATTATTACTAATATGGACGTTGTGGCGGCATCCACAACGCCACATGCGAACTACGCATCAAAAACTTGACGTCACACAAATCATACATCGTACAAGCAGAGTTTACCGCGCGACTCGTATATATACAACATCCCGACATCAACTGTCAGGCAGTTGCCCACCAGACACAACACCCCTCTGGTCGGAGGATCCTCCCTTTTCCACAGAGTATGAGTGAACTTGAGAGCGGTGGTGGCCAAGTGGTAACGGCCGCGACTTACGAGTTGTAGGTTGTAGGTTCGAACCCAGACAGGCGCTTTACTTTGTGTAAATTATTTTATTACCACTGCTCTCAAAACGGTGAAGGAAAACATCGTGAGGAAACCGACATGTCCTAGAACAAAAAATTCGAAGACATGTGACATCTACCAACCCGCACTGGGCACGCGTGGTGGTTTACGGCCCAATCCCTCTCACAGAGAGGAGGCCTGTGTCCCAGCAGTGGGAACATTATAGGCTGATGATGATGATGATGATGAGTGAACTTTACACCCTGTTCCTCATACCTCTATAACGTCATAATCATCATCTCAATTTATTTGCGACTAGCTATTGCCAACGGCTTCGCCCACGTTGTGGTCCATAATTATCCCTCCCGAAGATGTGTTAATCTAGGTTATGGCAGCGAATTTTGCGTTAAATAAACATTTTAATATACAAACATTAACATTTATAATATTAGTAAGATTGTTGCAGCATTCTACTTCTTCTATACATCTACATATATTAGCCATCATCTCTGTAGTTACCTCCTTTTCTAGTTATTCTGTAGTTTTTCATAAAATGGCTTTATAAGAGGGGACATCACACAATCCATCTATTCGTTTCTTTGGTCTTCTACTCTTATAACAATCCACGTTCACATTCAAAACTTTCCTAACGACGTGTTTTTCATTTCTCCGCAACACAGACCCATACCATTACCACGCACTTGTCTACTCACCGTTAGTTTCAAATGTTGTTGAACGATCTTGTAGCATTTAAATATTCGGGCATAGGACTGAAACATTATTTTACAATCCACTTCAGTTTCACCATTTTTATGTGAATATACTGATTGCCAGAGAAAAAGTTCTTCTGTTAACAGGCGAATTAACCGAATTGCATAAACTGTATCAGAGTCCAGAGATAACATAATAATAATGCGAAAAATCGTTAACCATGAAGGATTTAGATATACTATAATCGTATAAATAACAGCAAAGATGTAAAACCCGATGACTAAACCGACATTGATCCAACTAATAATGATAAAAGTCTCACTACTATGCTTTTGGTTAAGAAACCTGTGCACTTCTTGAAAGGTCAAAACCAACATAACATAATTTTTAGTTTGAATGAAGTAGGTGAAATAGGTCATGATGAAACCCACACATACGAACACCACATTAAAAGAGGACGCAAAATAAAGAAAATGTATCGATTGGTATCGTATCATGTTGTCGTCTTGCAGGACAGTAATTAAACTATAACAGTGGATTGAAACACAACATAATGTTGCACACAATGCAATAAAATGATTGATGCGATTATTGGGAGTTATAAAGTCGTTTTTAATTTGATACTTTGGATGAAAAACTAGAATTTGCATTAGATTCAGTGGGAAAAGTAATGCTTGTATATCCTTGTCGACTTTGTTTTTAGGGTCTCCTTCGATCCGGATACTTGACGACGGCAATGATAACGGCATTTTATATTCTCTTTTTATTGAAATTACAGTCAATGTAGTGTGGGCCAAAATTAAAAACCAATGAATTCGACTTATAGTTCACACATACTCCATCATACTGAAAGCCTTGTTTTATAATGTAATTGAAAAGGGGTAGACGAAAAGAGTTACTTAGTTAAGTATTTGTCTTTTCTATAGATCAACTTTAATTTATTACCACTATATCTATCTAGGTGCCAAAGTGATATGTACTTTTTTATTACATATGTCAAAGTAAAACTTTTTTCATATTTTGTTGGTACGAGCATAAAGTAGTAGCAAAATCTCTTTGGCTGTACTATATTAACTGCATAAAATATCTATACACATGCATAATTATAATATAGGTACAAGCTTCTGCTAGCGGCTTCGCCCACGTTAACCAATTGAAACACTCTATTTATTGGTGAAAACTGCATGAAAATCTGTTTAGAACTTTTTGATTTTATCATGAACTGTCATACAGACAGACAGACAAACGCAGCGAAGGACTTTGTTTAATACTATGTAGTGATTAAGTGTAACAGAATAAACATAAGTACTGAAAGCAGTTTATAAACTCAAGGTCTGCTGTAAACACGTCCCTGTCATTTTCTTTTTAACCAACTTCATAAAGAAGGAGGTTATCAATTCGACATTTTATATATATATATTTTTTTTTTAATGTATGTTCGGGCATAACTCCGTCGTATTTAGACGGATTTGCAAAATTCTTTTTTTGTTCGAAAGGGGTTTATTCCGAAATGGTCCCATATTAATTTCATATAGATATGATGATGCGTTTCGGAGACAGACAACGGAACTCTTCAAAACATTACAGCAAATCAACCGCGAATGCTGCTATCGCATAAATATGCATTGTTTTGACCCCAAAGATGATGAAATTTCGAATTGGTGTGGGGTAGGTAACTAAAAAGTGAAAAATAAAAACTTTTTTCAAAAAAATAACAACCGACTTCCAAAAAACACTACAAAGTGCAAAATAACTTTAATTTCGGAAGGCGGTGACAAAGAATTGAAATACCTACACCTCCAAAGTCACCGCCTTCCGAAACTAAAGTTATTTTGCACTTTGTAGTGTTTTTTGGAAGTCGGTTGTTATTTTTTTGAAAAAAGTTTTTATTTTCAGCAACTAGGTAATTAGTAAAGGAAATATGACCCTCTAAAAATTACAAAACTTGCCCTATTTTACTGCCGTGATTATAGAACTACCGGACAAACTAGAAAAAGTTCTAACATAAAAAAATGGTAGGAACCCAAACATACTCTTTCTTAAAATGTTAATGTAAAAATAATTGAATCGGCTCAGTTTTCGAGGAAAAAAAAGGGAATACGAAACGTCGATCTCGACAATTTTTTTGTGAAAATTTCGGTCTGAGCTGCAGCTCGCATACCTCGCAGGCCCCGTCCCCTCGTAAGGCAATATAAAATCAATGGCTCATAATGAAAATTTTATCCAAAATGTTTATCGTTTAAGCACGGCGAAGAAAAAAAATGTTTCTTTTCTTCAATCCACAAAAGTTTAACATCCAGAAAAACTGGTTGTCATGCTTGCCCATGACGACCAATTTTTCTCTACTTTGACACTTGGGTTTAGAGCATTTTTACTCCCATTGAAATACTATTTCATGAAAAAATCGAATATCGTAGTGCATCTACCTTACTTAACCACATCATTAGCTACCTCCCCATTGCTAAGGAAAGACTAACTGTCTTTATCTTCATAGAATCGCGAGTCTACGAGTCGCTCCGTGGTCGGGCAGAATATTAAGAAGTTTGTCTTTTCTTGGTAAAATAGAGATAGAATTGGTCATGCTACGCCTACAGCACGCGTAAATGACCATCATAGAAACGGAAGAAACGAGAGACAAAAAATAATTGCCGTCTATGGCGCGACGTAAAACTTGAAGAGTCGCTACATGCTCGGACATAATACGTGTCAACTAGAGATACAATGCTACAAGGATCTTATAAAACACTAGCTATTGCCAGCGGCTTCTCCTGCGAGGAACTTTCATCCCCTATTTAACTCCCTAAGGGGATGAATTTCAGAAAATCCTTCCTTATTCCTTGTCTACATTATAAAGGAAACCTCTGTGCAAAATTTCAGCTTTTTAGGTTCAAGGGTTTAAGCTGGTCAGTCCTCAGTCAGGACCATTTATATAGATTGACAGAGGACGTTGTTTGTAAACATTCATGATGTTTGGTGAAATAGTACCTATTCAATAAACAAAATAGCGGCGTCAGCTTTAATTAAGGTATTATGCACTCCAGCTAAAGTGTTTGAGTTGACCATTCACGGTAGCCTGTATCCACAGATTAGTGCTCTGTTGTCCGACGCGCAGCATGGTTTCCGTCCTGGGCGGGGTACGATGGGTAACTTGCTGGATCTTATGACACAAATAGTACCGACGGTGGATGCGGGTCAACAGGTAGATGTGGCCTACTTCGATTTCAGGAAGGCTTTTGACACAGTGGATAATGACGTCCTTTTAGCTAAATTAGCTGATGTGGGCTGTACACCTCACACTTTGTCGTTTTTCCCCTCCTATTTACGAGATCGTTGTCAGTACGTCGACTGCAGTGGGCAGCTCTCGGAGCCCTATTTCACAAGATCAGGAGTGAGTCAGGGCACAAATTTAGGGCCTTTTCTCTTCATTTTAACAGTTAACGACCTGCCGAGGGTAGTCAGTAAATCCCTACCATTATTATTCGCTGACGACTTGAAATTAGTTCATAAAATAAAACAGGAAACTGATCATGACGTACTGCAGCAGGATATTAATAGGGTAGTAGAGTGGAGTCAAAGCAATAGATTGTATTTCAATGTGGCCAAATGTTCGGTGTTATCATTTTCTCGTGCGCGCGACCCAAGCCATTATCTATATTGCATGGATGGAATCCAACTGCAACGTGTGTCAGAGGTTAAGGACTTGGGCGTGCGCTTTACAACTGATTTAAATTTCCGTAAGCATACCACTGATGTTTGTAAAAAAGCATACCGCAATTTAGGGTTGGTCTTACGGTTAGGAAACCAGTTCACGAACATCAGTGCTCTGAGATCGTTGTATGAAGCGCTTGTAAAAAGTCATTTGGAATGCAATGCAGTCGTCTGGTCGCCACATGAAGCCAAATACAAATTAATGCTAGAACGTATCCAGAACAAATTTGTAAGATTCCTGTACTTAAAGCAGTATGGTGTGTATCCAGGGTATCCACTGTTGTATCCTACTCTGTTTGTGCTGGGAATGGTGGGCTATTATAAGCTGGAAGTAAGAAGGGAAGTAGCTCTCGTCACTTACTTATTTAATATTGTGCGTGGTAAAATCCACAACCCAGGCGTTCTATGCACGATTGGGTTGTGTGTACCTGATGGGTACGTGGGGCGACGGAGGCGGCCGCCCCTGCTGTGGGTGCCACCCGCTCGCACCAACCTGCTGCAGCACGCGCCGCTGACGCGTGCCTTGCGCTCACTCAATATGGTGTCACAACAGATTGACTGCTTCAATTGTACTCTGAGTGAATTCACACGGGCCGCATTTTGTAAAATTGCTGTTGATAACAATATCAACCCTTAGTAATTTGTATCTGATCTTTGTAACCTATTATTATTAAAACTATGTATAACTACACTATTGTATTAGGTAAGCCTGTGAGGATAGTGTATGTGTTTTGTGAATAAATAAATAAAAAAAAAAAAAAAAAAATTTGGCCCACTCGACAAATATTTGTCTGTTTAGATAAAGATTTAGAAATTTTGTTTCAGGTCTCAAGGAAAAAGAAAACGCTTATTACATTGAGAGAATATTGAATATTATTCCTAAGTTTTCAAAAACGCAAACTGCAAAAGTACAACAGTGTAGTTAGTTAGTAGTCCCAGCAGTCCTAGGGGCATCGCAGCGTCCACGGAGGCCAGGCCACATAAGTCAATCTTGCTAAAATTTGCTTCATGTAAACGTTGAATATTTTTGCACATTTTCTTCTCATCATCTGCAAATATAACGATGAGTTGAGTCATCATAACATGTCAAAAGCTATGCTTCGATAACTATGTGTTATTGATGAGTTCAATTGGACATTTAATTTGTTTTTACGCAAAGCTTTCGTCTGCAAAAAATCACTATGATACATTCAGTGGTTCTCGTCGAACATATTGCATGCGAAAAGTAACTAAGAAACATTCATGAGCCTTGCAGCCCCCAGTTATTGAGAAAACGTTACGAAGCAAATTGATATTCAATTATTTCTGATGTGATGAAAATCAGTTTTTTGCCACTTCTGTCATTTGAATTATATCCAAAATACTAACAAAATCAGCTCTTTCACGTTTTCAATGGGTTACAAACACTTTGGCATCATTAACTAATTTTGGCTAAAAATTAAACTTAGTTGCAGTGCCAGAAATCAATAAGTGACAATGGTTCATTACTTACAATTTTAGTATAAACTATTAAATATATAAAGTCCTGGACAGTACACTCTGAAAGTAGGCGACGTCGCCAACTACTGTCCAATATTTCGGTAATTTGATTAATTTATCAATATGACTTAATAATAATGTAAAAACATAACTGTGTGGTGTACTAAAATATGGATAACTAGCTTTTGCCAGTGACTTCACCTGCGTTGAGTTCGAAAATTATCCCACGGGAACTGGGATCAAAAGTATCCTATATGTTAATCCAGGTAACAAACTTTCTGTGTGGCAAATTTCATTTAAATCCGTTCAGCCATTTTTGCATGATTGAGTAACAAACATCCAAACTGTCACATTTACAATATTAGTAGGATAGGATATATTTATGCGTTGCAAACAATCACTGAATTAGGTGATGTACGAAGTAGCAAAAGTAAAAAAAAAAACCCGAGGCAAGTGCGTGTCGGCCCACGTGCGATGAAGGGTTCCGTAGTTGGGATGAAATAATCCTACAAATTAAAATTGTTCGGTCTTTTTCCTTTATTTGTGTTGTAAGTCGCTTGTCTCTTATATCTAAGCCAAAGATTAGGTGACCCGATAGGTTTTATTTATTTATTTACGAGTATCAAAATACGTCGCATAAATGGCCGTATTTTTCACAGCGTTGATTGCGGAGCTGCAATTTTTAGAGCTCAATGAGACCGTAGGTAGACTACATATTTGTTATATTCATTTCAACTTGATTTCTCACCTTCCTGAAGAAAGGGTTGACAGACTGACGGACAACGAACTGATCCTATAAGGGTTCCATTTTCCCTTTTGAGGTACGAAACCCTTAAAACATTTGGAAAATTTTCAAATGCTTTTGTTACACCTTAAACTAAATATTCTGTGTTACGATATTATTTATAGGACCTGCTTATAATACACAGATAAAAAAAAAGTGTTACTAATTAATTCATCAAAATAGCAAAATGATGGACAATAATTTGCGAAATTGCCAACTTTCAGACCGAAAGCTCTTATGAACACAAATAATTACAAACAATATGTACCTGAACAATTTGAACTCAAAGTAAGAGTACACGAATCTTGACATAATTTCAGAGCTGAGTAAAACATCTCACATCGCCAGCTGAACAGCAATTGTAAATATAAATTTTTAAAGATACAATGAAGATTTACAAATGACACCAGTGGAATAACCTGAAAAGACAATACACTGGATGATATCAAAGTTTAATATGAAACAAGTCCCATTGATATTATGCAAGTTTCTTGCCTATGGCATAAAATCAAATTAAGCAACAAATTACTTTCATCGTCGTAACATTGTTTAGATGGTGCAGCTAAACAAAACACTTACAGACTCATTACTTGCTCTCGATATGACAAATTCAATTTCAATTAGTGAATGTATACATGTTTCAAGCATGTGAATTAGGACCTGCAAGCAGAAACGTTTTTCTAGTAAATAAATTAAAAAAAAAGTAAAATCGTGCATCGGCTATTAGATACACTGATATAAATCTATGTATTTATCTGTTTCTCTAAACTGCAAAAATTGTATCTAAACAAAAAACTAAAACTTTTATTTTGTAGATGCATCTGCTTTAGTCCTTTAACACCCATTCTCGTTATGTCACCTCTACAATCAGCACACAATTTTTTTTTTCTACGACTGCAAGAATAATGTACGGCAAAGGTATACATAACACTACGCCTTGTTTCCCCATAAGGTAAGGTAGAAGTGTACCTATAGTACACCCATATTTCCCCAGTTATGTTTCAATCAATCAACTCAGCCTATTGCAGGCCACATAGGCCTCTCCCAGGCTGTACCACAATACTCTTGCCACCTTCAGCCACTTTCTTAAGATCGGTCCATGTAGCTGGGGGGCGTGCCCCGCTACGCTTACCGATACACGGTCTCCACTCCAGGACTCGTCTGCTCCACTGGCCATCGGTCCTTTGACAGACATGGCCAGTCTACTGCCACTGCCAGTTATGTTTAAATCCCATGCAATACGGGGCGAGTCTATTACCACCAGCAAAAGTAATTTTTAAAAACTTGCTTTAAATCTACATCTTGGTCAGATGAAAAACAAATAATGATTAAACTTACCAAAGGATTATATGATGCTTTGAAAAAATTATAACATTCTAATATTTTATTGTAAGCATAAAACTTGCAATTCAGAATATATTCGTTGCTAACATTTTGGGGTTTGAAAACTTGTGTATTCCATGAAATAACGTAGCTTTCTAAGCAACTAGTAAATCGGATTGCGTATATCATATTTGCATCAAAGCAAAATAAAAACAAATTACAAACACACATGTACCAGGTGGACCCAAGAATTTTAGTTGTAGTTAAAACGAATACATGAAAGGTCATCATGAGAATAACTGCGATCCAGTTCCATTTGGCAACGTTTTTGATGATGTCTGCATCGTTGAGAAGTCTATGAAATTTTTGAATTGCTAGGACGGCGGCAATATTGATTTTTGAATGAACTATGTTGAGAATATGAATGATGATGAAAGAAGTAGAGTAAAATAATAAATCCAAGAATATAAGGCAGTGAAAAAAAGCATTCGCATTTCTAAATCCCATTCTTATAATTGAACGAGTTGAAAATGCTATAACGCGCAATATTGAAAAACATAATGAAAATAAAATGGTTTTGGGTTTATTTGTAGTTATAAAATTGCGTTTGATCAAATATTTGGACAAGAAAATAATATTTTGCATTAGATTTAAAGGTGAAAGCATTGCCTGCACATCATTATCGATTTCATGATAATGTAAAATGGTAACTAGATTATTTTCGTGATCGTTCGGATATGTTTTCTTCTTGAATAACTTAGTGTAGAATTCTTTAAGACCCATTGCGGTAACGTTTAAACGACTCGAAGATAGCAAATGAAAGAAGAAAAGTAATGGATGGTAATTTATTATTGACATGGCCGTAAGCTTCTTTAATGGTTTTGTATGAAACGTTATCCATCATAAGAGTCCTTGAAATGAATAGTTCTTATCGCTCATAATATATTTCGTCATCTTAATATTTAATTAATTGCCCTTTTAAAATTATTTATCTATTGTCACTTAGTCTTTTTCTAAATAAAAATATTTTTTTCAAACAAAAGTGTGAAACAGATTACGCGAAAGACCACCAAACATCGAAACGTCTGTGAAAATTAAAATAAAAGGTGTAGTATGAATTCATTGAAATCATTTTATGATTGCATTATACTTCAGGATTGGAGGAAAGCAAACTGTAACAGTACAACAGTGTAGTGAGTTAAAATTATCAGCAGATGTATTGGCTGACAAACATTGAAGAAGAACATTCCTAAGACACTCATCTTGCTGAATGACGCACGGTGCACCCGCAGGATGTTTTTGTACGGTTTCATTTGATCCCCATCTGTCAAGAATAGAAGGTTACAGGAGTGGTAGTTTATGCTGCAGTACTATCTAATAATGATTGGTTTTGTGCTTTTAACAAAATATTCAAATTGGGCTGTCTGAAGACTTCTGTCTGTCTTTCCATGAATGATTGTTATGCCACTTTGCATTCGATGTATGTGCGATGCAATTTGTTTTGTGATGCTTGTGATTAATTCATTTTGTACTAAAGGTAGGTGGTTTTATTCATTTGTTATGCTAAGAATATACACACCATGCATTTTAAACCATAAAAAATATAGGTCATCGCTTATTTTTTTTGTTTTTTTTTTTTGTTGTTGATAAAATAAGCATTCTAAGATAAACATTCTGGCGCTCAAATTTCAACAAATTATGTAAATTATTACGACCATCCATTCAAACGAAAGTAAGACAAGTTAAACCGTCCATTTACTCAGCATTCCAAAACAATAAACAGTCGAACCAACCCACAAACAAAGATCCATTGTTTTTTTCGAGTTTGCGATAAGAGAGCGGACCACCCACGACGCAAATGGGTGCGATGACGTCATCAAGGCCACTCAAGCGGCTAGTCTTTAAAAAAAAACAGTTAAAGTTGATAGTTGCGTATCCTTTGTTTACTATCTTTCAGGTACGGAACCCTTAAAAGAGGATTTCTAAAAAATACATTTAAAATGGTAAAAAAATGGAGAAATAACCCGCTTTTAAGATTTTTCTTATATTCTTGTACAGCAAAAAGATCATGATGCTGAACAGGCGTTTTTTATGTCGCCATGTTTTGAGCAACAATATTTGTATCGTAGTGTAGAGCTGCACAGGCACTAAATTGTATATATGCATTCTAACACCATGAACTGTCTACTGACCCAGGACTGACTCAATCGGGAGATCTCCACAGCAATCATATGCACAGGCACGACATTTTATATACGCATTCAATTATGATAGCCCGTTAGTATGGCATGACTTGGATAGTGCATCTCGGTTGGTTTTACATCATGACTTATGTTAAGGCCTGTTTGGGTTCGTTGGATTTTTCTTTACAGAGCCTTTCAGGTCCATAAAAGCTTCTTTTTTTAACCGACTTCCAAAAAAGGAGGAGGTTAAATGTTCCACTGTATGTTTTTTTTAATGTATGTTCATGGATTTTTCCCCCAATTCTGGACCGATTCTCAAAATAATTTTTTACTTGAAAGAGGATACTCCTGAAGTGTTCCATTGGCACCAAGTCAGGATCTGATGATGGAATCCAAGGGAAATCGAGGGCAACCCTCAAATCTTATAGATATTAACAATGTTTTTCATATATTTTCTAAAGCTATTGAGACATTTGCGTATGGTCATCATCATCTCATGACGCTGAGCTGATGAAGGAAGGTACAACTCTTTAACGGTTAGGAGTTAGGTGCAGATTTGGGCATAACTCCGTCATGTGTAGACCGATTTGCAAAATTATTATTTTTTTTAGAAAAGAGTTTATTCTGAAATGGTCCCATTTAAATTTCATATAGATATGATGATGCGTTTTGGAGACAGACAACGGAACTCTTCAAAAAATGACAGCAAATGAACCTCGATTGCCGCTATCGCATAAACATGCATTGTTTTGACCCCAAAAAAAAAAAAAAAAACACCAATTCATCATGATTTTTTTTTTTTTTTTTTTTTCGGGTGGGAAATCATCAAATAACTTCTCCCGCTCTGGGTGGAGTAGGAGGGCGTGTCAGACTTTTACTGACTAAAACCCACCCGTGTTCCTTCATTAGCCCGTATGCCAGGGGCTGTGGTATCTCTTTCAAACGAACCCGCACCCCTGACAGGCATCGGCCCTTGCGGGCCCTATCATTTTTTGTGCTGACATATCTTTGAGGCGCGCGTGGAACACAACGCGCCGTCGACTTGGGCTTGGTCCTTACCGGACAGCGAGCTACCCATTACTCGCCGTCCGCAAGCCCATGCCTACGGTGGCCGGAAATCGGCCTGGGATTCTCGACGCCCAGGGCGTCTCCGTATCCTGCGGCGGCTGGGGTCGCGAGGGCGCATATTCTGCCTCTCCCTCACGTGCGCCGCCTCCCTCTACGCGAGCATCACTGCTTCGCTGAAGGAGGTGACGGCTCCCCATGCCCTCTCGCTCCGTACCATGGCCTGGACCAGGGCCGGACGCGAGAGATCACCGCCGCCGATCGCCTCCACGAGGACACGGCGGTGCTCCGCCCAAGCAGGGCAGACCGCCACCGTGTGCTCCACCGTGTCCTCAGGGCGATCTTCGCAGTGGAAACACCCGGGCGTTTCCTCCCGCCCTATCCGAAACAGGAACCTCCCGAAACAACCGTGTCCGGTGAGGACCTGCGTCAGGCGGAAGGTGAGGACGCCATGCCGCCTCTCAAACCACTCCTCAAAGAGGGGACTTACCGCCGCAATCGTGGCGTGCCCATGATGAATTGGTGTGGAGTGGGTACTATTACTAAAAAGTGAAAACTTTTTCCGCAAACACTAGAAAGATAACTTTAATTTCGGAAGGCGGTGACAAGAAATAAATGAAATACATATCCAAAGTCACCGACTTCCGAAATGAAAGTTATTTTTCACTTTCTATTGTTTTTTGGAAGTCGGTTGTTTTTTTTAAGCTATTGTATAGCTTCTATCGCGGGCCTTGAGCGTGGAGACCGAACCCAGAAATTCCGTAACGAAAATGATGTCACACCTAGCAACAGGTCGGACTGTTGCATAGCAACGGAGGAATGACATGTTAAAATTGCAATTTTGACTGCTTAATCTGAATTTTCATACACAACATCGTATATTTATGGATAGTTTATGAAATTTTCTTACCGTTTTAGCAGTATTTTAGCCATTTCTCACTATATATATATAGTATCTGTTTATTACCTGATACTGTACTTACGCTTCTTTTTCATTCATCCACATCATCTTTATGTTTTAGTATCTTTTTACGACTTATCCTTTTACATTATTTATATTTCACACTTTGTTGTCTGTATTAGTACTCTGCGAATCGGTCTTAAACGATTCGTCTATTTAAAATTACCTGATTTTACATAGAATTTTCCATCTTTTTACATAATATTATTTTTATTTATTTTCATTCCATAATATCTACATTTTTAAATATTTGTATAAAAGTAAATTAACAAAAACATTAAAAAATATAAAAAATAGTGGTTCACCGGCATCGGGAGCAGGGTCCAAGCTACCGGTGGTTAGGGCTCCAGAGACAGGAACCTCCTCATGATGCGAGCCGTATCGAGGAGTACTGCCTTCTGAATCAGGCCTTTGATCCAACCGCCTAACGAAAGCCTCGAGAGATGTTGATCGAGGCTTTCGGCCATCAGTCCATTGGCTGATACAACTATCGGCACAATTACAGCCGAGTCCACATTCCACATGTCAACAACCTTGTGAGCTAAGTCAAGATATTTAATTTGTTTCTCTTTCTCAGCTTTCACGAGGTTCCCGTCATGTGGAATGGTAACATCGACTATAATTGTGCGGCGCGCTAACCGATCTATCACCACTATATCAGGCTTATTGGCTACAATAGTCCTGTCAGTAATGATAGATCGGTCCCAGTACAACGTGACATGGTCATTTTCAAGAACTGGGTCGGGCACATACTTGTAATACGGTACCTCAGAATCCACAAGTTTATATTGCAAAGCAAGTTGCTGATGAATAATCCTGGCTACTTGGTTATGCCTGTGCAAGTATTCGCCGTTAGCCAGGCGAGAACAACCAGAGATAATATGTCTGATGGACTCACCCGGACGGTGACATGCTCGACACACGTCCACCGTCCCGTCCTTCATAACATGTCTCCGGTAGTTATTCGTCAAGATAACCTCATCCATAATTGCACAGACGAAACCTTCAGTTTCCCCAAAAAGGTCACCAAAACGTAGCCAGGATACGGACGCTAAGAAATCAACACCGGGCTTCATGAAGAGCCCGATAAAAGCGCCCGTGAAGCTCCTTGCTTCGCCATGTTTCCTTGCGATCATCAGTAGTTAGTATTACAGGTTTGCGCCAGTTCTCTTTAGCCATGGACAGCGGGGTGAGTCCCTTGTCCACCGCGACCACATCACGGTGCATACCCACTTCGGCATTTATAAAATATTCCCTGAGACTGCACACCTCGCGGTTGTGGAGGGTCTTGGCATTCAGAAAGCCTCGACCCCCGCACTTCCGCGGGATGTACAGTCTCATCACCAATGATCGTGGGTGATGCATCCGGTTTGCAGTCAGCAATGTACGGACCCGTCGATCCAAGGCGTCGAGTTCACTCTGAGTCCATTTGAGTATGCCGAAAGAGTACATCAAAACTGGCATGATCCAACCGTTGAAGGCGCGCACCTTGTTTCCGCCTGAAAGAAGACTGATTAATACCTTCTTCAGGCGACCAAAGAAGCGCTCCGTCAACGATTGCTTCATGTCAGCAGTATTGATGCCTAACGCTTCCGACATACCCAAATACTTATAGCTTTCGGATAAAGAGAGGGATCTGAGGTTTATGGAATCCGAGAGTTGAACTCCCTCGGATTCCATAATCTCACCTCTCTTTACATGCATGACTGCACATTTGTCCACACCAAATTCCATTCTGATGGCGCTACTAAAAGTTTCAGTTACTTTCAGTAGCTCCATCAGTTGCAATTTGTTGGGGGCAAAGAGTTTAAGGTCATCCATGTATAGGAGGTGAGATATAACCTCAACACCTCTCCTCAGCCGATAGCCAAGACCTGAATCCTCCAGCAGTGTGCTTAGAGGATTCAGGGCTAAGCAAAACCAAAGTGGACTCAAGCTGTCGCCCTGGAATATTCCCCGTTTGATCCATACAGGCTCATCATTCCTCTGGATCTGTGGACACCCCGGATAGCGAAGGACTGTCCTCCATTGCCCCATGTACGACTCAAGGAAGGTACGTAGAGTTGCATCAATCTTGTACAACTCCGGCACTTTCATGAGCCATGCATGTGGCACTGAGTCGTAGGCCTTCTTGTAGTCTATCCAGCATGTCGACAGATCCTTGCGGAATCGACGAACCTGTTGGCTTATGGCCATGTCGATGAGGAGTAGCTCCTTAGTACCGCGGGACCCGTTCCTACATCCATTTTGTGAGGAAGACATAATCGAGTTTTTCTCAATGTGCGTATTAATTTTCGCTCTCAAAATGGATGTAAGAAGTTTATAAACCGTCGACAAACATGTGATCGGTCTATAATTCTTGGGTTCCGCGGGACTACCTGATTTATGGAGCAGGTGGGTAACGCCTGTTGTTAGAAACTGTGGTAGCGACCCAGACTCTAAGGATGACTGGAACTGGATGCCAGGCGATTGTGTGAACTAGTTAGCCATTTTAGCCAAAAATTATGCAGCCCGTCCGGTCCCGGTGATTTCCAATTCGGTAACGGACGGACTGCTTTGGCTACGTCTATTGATGTAATGGACACCTGTTCCATTTCTAGTATTGCACCGACCAAATGTTCCGCCAAAAGGCACTTGTAGCGGCATCATCCGGGCGGCACACGTCTGTCACATTTTGTACGGGTCGCTCCCAAGCTCTATATACCCACCTCTCGTCGCTCTGGAACATGCGATTCTGCGTGTACCGGTCAACCCGCCGCTTATACCGCCGAATACGGCTTGCCCATGCACAGACTTTCTGCTTCAGGAAGTCGATGCGCTCTGTGACACGAGACATGTATTCTGGAGGACTGATTCCAGTCCCCGAGAAAGCCCGTTTCACAAAGCGCATCACTCGTGGACGTGTATTGCCCTCCCTGAAGCAGTATAGTTTGCCAATAAGTACCCTGGCCCCATCGATACGACGCTCGATCCTGCACTGCCAGGCTGGTGCGGCTGGTTTCGGTCGAGTAGCTCCGTCACAGTTTGGGAACTTGACGTTAGCTAAACGACATGCCGCAACAGCCGCGCAATACAGGATCGAGTGTGTATCAACGAGATTCTCGCTGTTCTCGAAAAAAATTTTTAGCTGCGAGTTCAAGGCACTTACCAGCGCCCTATTTTTCTTGTGAATAGGTAACCGTGGTAGTCGGGGTCTAAGTTCGGTCGGGGTGGACCGAAACTCGCGAATCGCATCATCCAGTGCGCTCCTCAGTCGGGCGTTGCACTGGCTACTTACTGTGACAACCCTATCATCCTCTTCAACATGATTAGACCGTGGCGAGATCGTATCAATACTTGACGCATGTGCCGCGGTTTGTATCGGAGACGAGACGATATGGTTGCTCAGCACTTCTGAGCGCAGCCTATCAAGTGCGGTATCATCCAACCTGTGATTGCGTTGGATGACCCGCACCTGATCCGACAGTCGTTGGGCCGAGACGTTGACGGTTGGTTCCAGTACCTGGAACAGAGACAGCATCCTTTCGCGGTACGCAGTGAGGTTAGTTCCCCCCTCTGTAGACCCGTAATATGCGCGCATGACGTTCTCGTTCATAGACTGAGTCCATCTCATGCGCTGCACACAACCACCGGTAGCGGGGACCCGGTTCGGGGCCGGATGGCCTCTAAGTCCCAAGCTCTTCGGTGGCCGGCCTCTCCCCTGCCGACGTATAGGTGTTGGCGACGTCGGCGGGGAAAAATATTCGTCGCTCGAGCTCGACGCAACTGCCACGGCCGGTGTCACAGCACTCTCGATGGGGCTGGGTTCCGGCGGCGGCGAGGCGGAGCTGAGCGACGAGTCCGGGGATAGTAGTTGTGCACGTCGAGCAGCTGATCTTGTCCACATAGCTTATTTTTAATTTTCCATAAGTTTTTCATTATACGAGGCTGCATTTGACAGCCGTCATTTTCGGGTGCAATATATTTTCTTTACGTTTTTTATTTTATTGATGTTTTGTTTTATTGTGAAGATTTATTTTGATTTATTCTGAGCGTTTTGCTGTGGTTTTATACTTTGGGTTTACAGGAATTAATTTAAACAGAAAATAGGAAAATGGAAAAAAAAATTGACGTGTGTGACGTATCAGTGTTGCCATATCGTTTTTAATATTATTATTGTTATGACATTTAAGTCAAACGTGTCAAACTGATGTCTACTTATTCTTTTAATTGTCTATGCAGTTTATTCAAGGCAAGGAAGGTTGCATTATGATTGTATTTACTAAAAATAATTTTATATCGTTTTGGATAGCCCAAATTTGGTCTTTTCTACCTAATTACGTTGTCTACTAAATAACGGAATTCTAAATTATTATTATAATATTCATAAACGCACTCTCGCTTTTTATCAAGGAGGTGCATAAGTTGATAAAAAATGCTATGCAATAGCTTTACCGCGGCAGTCTCCGAGTGCCACACGTTTTTTTTTTTTTTTTGGAATTTTTTTTTCATCGATGATAGATTTTATTTAAGGCCCTGGTAATTTTATATGTACTCGTCGTATTGTCGTTATGAGCGATAATAGTTCTTACTGCAATCCGATACGGGTTAAAATCTGTTGTAGTAAATTCAAATTACAAATGAGAAAGTATTGTCGTAAAAGTGCAAATAATAAAAGCCTTTATTCGCTGACCAATACAGTGCAGTTTTACTTATAAACTTAAATCTTGTTTATTACAGTAAAAAATAAACTTAATCTGATTATGTAGGTAACTAACTATTGAAAAATCAGAAATACTCTTCAGCAACCAGTTTGTTGGTCAGGTTGTCCTTCGACATAGGCCTCCCCTAGTTTCTTCCACTGATCTCTGTCATGAGCTAATCTTCTCCATCCTTTTGGTAAGTCATCTTCCCATCTCTTAATTTGACGTCCCTTTGTCTCTAGGATACCATTCCATTACGGCTTTCGTTCATTTGTCTTTGTTAGTTCTCATAATGCCTCTAGTTCAGTTCCATTTGAGTTTTTTTATTTTTTAAATAACATCACTAATATCGTTTAGTTTTTAACTATTTCTTTTAGCGACCAGTAACGTTTCCAAGCGTTGCTTATTCTTCTATCAATTTCTTTTGAATATTGGTCTTTTACTGATATTAGTTGTCCCAAATATATATATTCTTCAACATATTCGATTACCTGCAGTCCTGTTTCTATCTCAATTTCTATGTTTTCTTTTATTGCATTCGTCATTACTTTTGTTTTCGCTGGATTCATTGTCAAACCTGCCTTCCTGCTTTCAATGTCCTATTGCTGTAACATAGTTTGTATATCGTCGGCAAATCTTAGGTGATTTAGGTTTGTTCCATTTAGATTTATTCCAAAGTCTTCCCAGCTAATATTCCTGAATATGTTTTCTAATACTGCTGTGATTTTCTTTTGGGGAAAGTGGATCACCTTGCCTGACGCCTCTCTGGATACAAAATTCTTCTCCTTGCTGTTCCAGTTGGACCTTTGCTGTGGTGTTCTTGTATATTTCTTTTATGATTTTTATATATTTGCTATCTACTCCCTGGTTTTCTATCGTCATCCAGATATAGTTATGACTTAGAGAATCGAATGCCTTGTTCTAATCAACGAATGCCATATAATAGTGCTGGCCATATTCATTGAGTTTTTCGATGATCTGTTTTACCACATGAATGTGATCGATAGTAGAATAATCGGCGCGAAACCCCGCTTGTTCTCTGGGTTGATTTTCGTCCAGGTGTTTCGTAATTCGGCCAAGTATTGTTTTTGAAAACACTTTATAGAGATTGGACATTAGACATATAGGTCTGTAGTTATTTATTTCACTTTTATCTCCCTTTTTATGTAACAGGACAATAGTGGACTTCGTCCATTGAGTTGGTATTTGTTCAGTAACCAATATTTCGTTAAACAGATGCGTCACAGGGTCAGATATTACGGTTAAAGTGTTCTTCAGTAGCTCGTTTCAAATTTTATCTTCCCCAGGCGCTTTTCCGCTCTTCTGTGTTTTTATAGCTCTTATGACTTCAGTTTCTAATATGTAAGGTATTTCTTCTTCATCTGTACAGTTCTCTGATTCTGTGGATATTGTTTTATTTGTCTCCGTGTATAGTCTCTTATAGAATTCTGTTGGGACCAAAAGGTCATGTCTAAATCAAACAATACAAATTTACACGCATTAGATAACATTTATTAGGAATTGATCTGTTTTGAAGTAAATTCGAGTGCTGATCAAATAATAAATCATTAGATCAAGGTTAAAATATTTCGATGTGACTGTCACATATGGAAATGACAGGTTACTATAAATGACAATATTGATTAATTAATGTAAACAGTAGAAAATAAAGGTACCAAGTTGTGCTTACAATTACTTCTATATACTTAAAATAACGTGTAAAAAAGTAGCCAAGTACAAGTCGGAAACGCGCACGAAGAGTTCTGTACCACTGTGTAGTATTTAACTTTTATATTTATATTTTCTAAAAAGTAAAAGCAGGTTTCTTGTATTTTTATTCTTATTTAAGTTTTATTATTTGCTGTTGCAGCAACCATAGTAATACACATGTGAACATTTTAAGTGTCTACCTTTTACAGTACAAAGAATACAGCCCTGTGACGGGCGGGTGGACGGGCGGGTGGACGGACGGACGGAAGCGGAGCCTAAGTGTTTCACACGCACGAATGGCACTCGTCATCTGCAGGGACAACTGCAGCCGTCGGCAACTAGCCGCGCGTGTTTTTTAAATGGCATTTCGCAGGTCAGCATTTGAGGTGGTCGGCTGCTTAACCGGACTTGCCTGTGATAATCTTTTTAATTTAAGATTACCAGCCATCCTGTGGGGTACGGACCTCGGCTTTGGGCATCGCTGATAGAGGGCAGCAAGGGAAAAACTGAATCAGACTGAAAACAACGTGCCGCTCGTGTCGTTGCACGTTACACGATGGGCACGTTGTCGACGAATGCAGTAGCTTCTACCGCTGATGCATGCAACTCTTGTGTATGAACACGCTCATGGGACCCAATTACTAAGTAGAAATCTAAAAATTGTTAACACAGGAGTAATGCCTGTAATTATATAAATCGATTTAGCAGATCAGAAAACTGCAACAGTACAATAATACACCCAGCAGACGAATGTATGAAAAATATTTATGTAGAACAACAGGATAATTGCGTAAGATACTATCGATAGCAATGGCTTTCATTTTGTGAGTTCAACAACAATCCTTGAGCTGCAAAATGATTCAGATGGTGATTGAAAGTGGGTTAAGGAATTAGTGTGCAGGTTACATAAAGAGCTACAGGAAAAGTTTTTATCCAGTACGCAAATTGTAACCATGAATTCAGCATATCATTCTAGACCACTTAGCGCAAAAAAAATTCGCCGGATATACAAAAAAAATCAGCTGTTCCATACATTTTGACCGCGTAGGTATTGCACTTTTCTATGAACCAGCTGATTTTTTTTTTTTGCATAACTGGCGAAAAAGGTTTGCGCTACGGGGTCTAGAATGAATTCATGGTTACAATTTGCGCACTGGATAAAAACTTACCCTGTATAAGGTTATTGCGGCACATGCCCAAAATCAGAACTTACGCCACCATCTTGTTTTATTAATGAATATATTTATACTGATACTTTACAAATAAATGCACAAAATGTTTACCAACAGCTCCTCCCTATCAAACTCATTCGAATGCCAAAATATTCTTGCAGCAGTATAGACTCATCTTACTGAATGTCACACGATCGAATTACACTTCGGAATAAAAATAATTCTTAATTTGATTAACGTACAACTCAACTATTAGTATTACAGAATCGCAAACTGCAGCAACACAAGAGTATAGTTAGAAATAAACGCTGTCACTCTAAACGGTAAAGTAGCATCAACGCAGAAGATCCGACAGGCATACAATTTCTCGAATCTGGCTCGATGAAGGCGTTTAACATTCTTATATAACTTCTTCTCGGTATCTGTAATGTTTCCATAAATCAGATTATCAGTAAGGCGATATCAACCTACCATTTATTTCAATTCCTTCAAATTTATTTCATTTATTTCACATTAATCAAGTAGTCGGTCTCTCAGAAAGATGAAGCTAGTTGCCTATTCCATGCCAAAGAAGCTTCCTTTACAAGAACGCGCTAGAAGACCCATGGACATTCTTATATATCGTAATGGTTTTTTATAAACTTTTACCAATTTGAGTATTGTCTCGGTAGGTGATATGATACGATATAAACGGGTTGTTAGCTAGTCAATAACCAACTTAAATATTGAATGGCTCATACAAACCTTGACAATTCGAATTCAAAATTCGTGCGCATGATTCTTGAACATTATCCAAAGACATATAGAAGTTCTCGCAGTTAAGGTTCAGTGCGATTTGTAGTGTCATAGATTTCATTAACCAAAAGATTACCCACAGTCCGCATATCAATGCCATTTCCTGCAAGAATAAAGATATCAAGTGGCGCTTCAACACACGGGAAGATTTCTGCTTGGTAAGCGTACCTACCTACTTCTGTAGTCGATGCGTAAATTCGTATTAAAATAATCGACATGAGATTTATTGGTCTGAGTTAACACAAAGACAAGTACATCGCACATGTGCCATTTAAGTACAAATTTGAAAACGTAAACGTCTCAAAAAAATACGAACTGTTTACGACTCAGTGGTTATGGGTGGTCAGAAACCCGAAAACCTGACAGACAGTTTTTAGCAAGGAGTGTCGTATTACCTAGTAATTGGGTCAGATAGACAAATTCCTCATGGAGAATACTGGTATTCTGTTGCATCTGGTTAGACTGAAAGCCAACTGCGGCGTAGTGGGGATAAGGCTAGGCAGATGATAAAATATTAATCAAACTGTGTAAAATACTTACATAATAGTTTTCATTCAATATTGTAATTTTACAAATTTCAATTACTGTCTGAACGCCGAAGAGATGTTGAAACATGGACTGTATGGTTTGAAATATAATCTGAAAAATAATATGTTTCACTTCCAGTAAGCTTCAAAGAAGTCGTTTTATATTAGATTAAAGGCAAATGGCTTATCCTGACTTACCATTTTTTGAAAAGAGACCTTATAAATGTCATAGCACTCTAATATATTAACGTAAGCCTGAAACATTCTGTCACCATAATCCTCTTCAGCCCTATCCTCCATACTTTGATATTGAATAGCTTGAATATTCCATAGATCAACTTTATATTTCAACAGTTGAATGAGTCTGATAGCATAAACAATGTTTGCGTCAAAACTAATCAAGGTTAAATTTTCTAAAATTCCTCGATATTGTTCTGTTAATAACCCAAAACTAGTGATAGAAATGACAGAAAGTGCTAAGAACGTAATAACAGCAAACCAGCTACAGACGATGAAGTGTTTGAAACTAGTCTTATTGTTCAGGTACCTGTGGACATCTTGAAATTTTACGATGAAAGAGACATTTTTATTCGTCTGGGTCACACTGAGTTTAAAATTCATTAAGAATCCGACACTAAAATAAACAATATTGTAATAAGAAAAAAAAATCGCCATAGGAATAAGCTTCCCTACAGCCAGGTCACGAATTTTGCAGTATAAATTATAAAATAATATCGATATAAATAATATCGTGCCACACAATGACACAAAATTCGATAGACGACTGTTTGCAGATATAAGGTTATCTTTAATGAGATATTTTGGACAAAACTGAATAGTTTGCAATAAATTCAAAGGTCGGAGCATGGACTGCACATCTTGGTCAACAAAGATATTTGATAACACTTCCTCACGATGACTTATACCTTGATTGGTAATTTTTTTTCTTTTTATTGACTTCATTTTATTTAGGCTTCCTGAACGTGAATGAAGAAAAAAAGAGTGATTCAAAAGCAGAACTTAATAATTTGGGACAGATCTTAATGAAAGATTAGACTTTATGTGTATAAAATGATAGGAACAACCTTTAATTTAATCAACCAAAATTTAATTTAATCAAGTTTTATTGGCCAATAAAACTTGATTAAATTAAATTTTGAATCTAGTAGAATGGGTCAGAGTCATTGCGCAGGGGGTGACAGAAAGCCTAAAAATCGATTGGGCACGCCACGATTGCGGCGGTAAGTTCCCTCTGAGGAATGGCTTGAGAGGCGGCATCCACACCTTCCGCTTGACGCAGGTCCTCACCGGACACAGCTTTTTCTGGAGGTGCCTGTTTCGCATAAGGCGGGAGGAAAAGTCTGACACGCCCTCCTACTCTACCCAGAGCGGGAGAAGTTAATTGATGATTACCCATTCAAAAACAAAAAGCCTAAAAATCGATGGCATGATGACTTCAAAGTATTCATGATGGATTGGTCGGAAAAGGCATGAAGAAGACGAAGACCTTTGCTCAGCAGTGGGACAGTAACAGATAATAATAAAAATCTGTTTTATTTCTTGATGAATAATGAGTGAAAATAATGTATGATCCAGCGCACAATTCTCGCGTCGCACGCCACAGATGGCATTGGTCTCCGGTTTTATTGGAGCACGAGACTACAGTGCCTTAGCTGTTTATTTAGTAGATATTTCGGTGAGAAAAATAGTCGCTCTTGAGTTTCGCAAAAAAAATTAAAATAAGTAGGATGGAATATGTAAACGAATGTCTTTTAGCATCTATTAAAATGAGTTTAATATTTTGAGTGTAACTGGTTTCATTTCATCTTTGAATTGAATATTTCTACGTCTATCTTTTATGGTGACCACTTATGTCTTCCGTGCATGTGAGTTCCGATTTACGTGTCATACTGGTATATTGGAATACGTCGATGCGAAATCGCGCACGAGCGTCTCGCTCACACGCACGTGTATCC
This sequence comes from Polymixis flavicincta, assembly GCA_949987655.1. Lineage (NCBI taxonomy): Eukaryota > Metazoa > Arthropoda > Insecta > Lepidoptera > Noctuidae > Polymixis > Polymixis flavicincta. Next base: position 20,020,015 of record OX465188.1, on the reverse strand, counting down.
TTCGCGAAGTAGGTACGATATAATTATAATAGTGTGTTATGATCAATGCACCCACTTGCGAGGAAAAACCAGATTTGTATTGTTAACTGCTCTTCTTCCCTACCTGAAGTCGATATTTTTGATAATAATTAACCATACAACGAAAACGTTAACTAATATAACTTATGGAAAGCGCTGCATTCATAGGCGTAGCTAGGGGGGGGGGGGGGGGGCAAGGGTGGGTGGCGCCCCCCCTTGTAACTTATTTGCCCCCCCTAGATATTATATCTTCCCGCGGTAAAAAGTATCTTCGCCAGAATACTATTATATCTTCTTGTCAACCTTTAACGCAATCAGTTTAACCGGTAAAAGCCCTGACAGTTAAATATTTTCAATATTTGCGCTTGCGTCGGATCCATAAAGATCCACTTGGCAGCTATCAGGGCTTTTACCTGTTAAACGTGGAAAGGTATCTACCAATCGGATATAAATACAAGAATTTCTTTTGTATTTATAATATTAGTCGATTTAGCTATACTTTTTAACTTTACTTAGGCATTCAGAAATACGCCACATCACCAAGTGGCTTATTTCATCAAAAGGAGAGTGAATGGGGCTTGTTTGTTACTGCCCCCGACAAGACGAGCCAAAAACAAAAAGCAGGGGTACCTTTTCTCGAAGCGTTTCGTCGTATTATCAAAGCTTTAGACTGGACAATGCTAAAGAGCTCAAAGTCTCAGGATAAGATATAGTTAGCAGAATTAAAAAAAAAAACAAGTTTTATTTAACTTGCTTTTACACTTTGGATTTTAGCAATACCTAAAAATTACAATTTCGTCACTGACTGACTCACTCGTCAAAACCTCTAGTGCACTCCTTATCCTTAAAATACCTTTAATTTCAATTTTACGTTTTTCAATGAGCAATTCTTGTATAAATATAATTATATAATCTGAATCTCGGAAACGGCTCCAACGATTTTCATGAAATTTAGTATGCAGGGGTTTTCGGGGGCGATAAATCTATGTAGCTAGGTTTCATTTTTATAAAACGTCAAACAAAAAAAAATGATAAGTACTGGATAATAAATACGCCAGCACAATCCCACCCTAAACATACCATTTAAAAGGTTACCAAGATTAAAATAACGCTTTCACTGTTTAAAATTCCGTATGGTGCCGGACGTAAAAGAATAGCACCATACGATTTCGTCCCGTGGGTGTCATAAAAGGCACTAGAGAATGAGCAGCAGCGTTCTCTATGCATTTTACCACCATACTGCGATCGCCAACCCGCCTGCCAAGCGTGACGATTATGCCAAAACCCCTCTTTTAGGGGAGGCCTATGTCCAGCAGTGGACGTGTTTCGGCTGAAATGATGACGATGATGAAAACTGTTTAATAGTACATTATGGGACAAGTGTGTAACGTTGGTGATCACCGCTGAGGCGCCATTGAGACCCGAGCCGTCAGGCGAGGGTCTTAAGAGAGCCGAGGACGGTAATCATCTATACACACGTGTATCATACGACGTTTTTCAACACACTTGTGAAGAAATAGTTATTTGTGCAACAAGAGAGCAAAGTCGTTTTTTGCTGCGAGTGCTGATTTTGAATCTTGAGCAAGCGAAGGATTCAACGATTGAATCACGAGCGTAGCGAGTGATTCTAAAGTTGAATCCTGTGTGGCGAGGGATTCAAAGGCACGAGATGCAAAAAACTTTGCTCTCGTGTAAAACACATAACTTTTCACTTCAGCAGCGAGAGCACTTTAGGAGATAAAATAATAAACAGGAGTATATAATATATAATAATAAATAATAAACTTATTCAACTCTTTACGCTAGCCACGAAATTTTATTCCCGCTCGTTTATTTAAATTAAGGCGTGTTCGGAAATAGAACCCATGATATTTTATTATTCAAAATATATTACGTAACATTATTGAAACTAGAAATAAATATTTACAGGTTAAATATCAGTTTTATTCGCAGTAAATACTTATTTTCGTTTAAATACAACAATAATTAAAAAATTCAATAAATTACATTATAAGACATAATTATCTTTTTGCAAAATTTCTTTAGATTACGAAATTCCGAACGTGTTTGTCTTTGAAGTCGAATTCAAAATCAAAACTTCGAAAGGGCTGGTCTTTGTCTCTCTCTCTTTATAATGGCGGGAAAGAGATAGAGTGTGAATGTTTCGAATTGTATGATTAACCCAAGGCTGAATAAGATATTTCTTTCGGCTTTCTGAAAACAATAAAAACTTTTTTCAAAAAAATATCAACCGACTTCCAAAAAAACACTACAAAGTGCAAAATAACTTTAATTTCGGAAGTCGGTGACTTTGGACGTGTAGGTATTTTAATTCTTTGTCACCGCCTTCCGAAATTAAAGTTATTTTGCACTTTGTAGTGTTTTTTTGGAAGTCGGTTGATATTTTTTTGAAAAAAGTTTTTATTTTTCACTTTTTAGTTACCTACGCCACACCAATTCAAAATTTAATCATCCTCAGGGTCAAAACAATGCATATTTATGCGATAGCCGCATTCGCGGTTGATTTGCTATAATGTTTTGAAGAGTTCCGTTGTCTGTCTCCAAAACGCATCATCAGATCTATATGAAATTTATATGGGACCATTTCGGAATAAACCCCTTTCGAACAAAAAAAGAATTTTGCAAATCCGTCTATATACGACGGAGTTATGCCCGAACATACATAAAAAAAAAAAAAAAAAAAAAATAAACATGTTGAATTGATAACCTCCTTCTTTTTGAAGTCGGTTAAAAATTAAAAAGTTACTTTGTCAGTGAGCAAAATCGCATTTTGCTCACTCAGTGAGCAAAATGCGATTTTGCTCGCTGGTCAGGCAGCAAAACCTACATGTTTGAGCTACTGAAGTGAAAAGAATACTAAAAAATAATTTTGTCCTTGGAGTTTTTTTTTTTTTTGGGTTTCGCGGATAGGGTTTTTGCCACGTACAAAATGGGGAATTCAAAGTTTTCTTTATTACAGAGAAAACAAAAGTTATAATTGAGTGAAAGTTTTATTTATTAAAAACGTACAAGTTGAAATTATCTATTTAAATTAAATACGAAGTTGCATGAACAATAGGTAGGTACATTAATTTATTTGTACTATTGAACAGGACCTTTTTGTATCGAAACTTTAACTACGAGTACGTTTATCTTAGATGTGATGTCGACGTCATAGCCCCTATAGACGACGACATCGCAATGGAGCCGGACCACTTCACTCTTGCGGACGAACACAGGCTGTTCCAGCAAGAGGAAGTGGTAGAGGACGTGATGGCAGAGCAGCCGCAGCAGCAGCGTCGGCCACGGCGCGGTGGAGCAGCGCGGCGTGGCGGTGTGAATTTTAATTTGCTGAACCAACATTCAGATGGAATGAATGGTTGGATAGAACCATAAAATCTTCCCTTCAATATTCTAGTTTTTTGCCAATGCTCATTCCAATTCTTCATCATCTCGGGTTTAACAAGACAGCGCAGATCTCGGGGATAACAAGACGGATGAGACTCGATCCCATTCCGAGTAGCCAGCTTAGCAATCGGATCCACATTCTCATTATCAACAATTCCAGAGAGGGATCCAAGCCAAAGCAATCTCTAAGCCTAAGCAATGGCATCTATACAGTAGTTGTAGACAGCTAAGAGAATCTGAAAGAATAAGGCTTTTGTTGAGTCTATGTGATTCAATGTAGGAGACTGCTTCCAAAAGAGCTATTGCTTCCCCTGTGTATATAGTACCATACGCAGGGCTACGAAAATTAAGAATAATTTTGTATTTTGGGATCCACACAGCTGATCCGACATTGCTATTATCTGACATCTTAGAGGCATCTGTAAATAACGTCAGCCAATCGTGCCAGTCCTCTGCTAGAATCCTATTGAATTTGACATTAGCAGCAGGGTCATGTTTGGAAATACCAAAGTTAAAAATAATTTTTGGTTGAAAGAGCAAGGAATCAAAATTTACATCAAATAAGGGGTTTGTATCTAACTGGACTAAGGAAATGTGCAAATTATTGAGTTTACTGAAGCTATTAATGAGGAGAGGAGGATTTTTGTGAGACCAATAGGGAGATGTTGGGATTGTCTGAGAAAGTTTAAGAAGAGGGAGAAGAGGGTGACATTTATACTGGATGACTTTATAAAAAAATCTGTCACAAAGATATTGTCTACGCAAGTGAAGGGGGGGCTCTAAACATTCTACCTGAAGGGCATTAATAGGAGATCATCTCATAGCACCCGTGATAATACGCAAGCATTTGGATTGAATCCTATCCAGTTTGGCCAGGGCTATTTTGTTGCATGGTTCCAACAGAAAGATTCCATTATCAAAGTGGCTACGGACTATGGCATTATATAGGATTTTCTGGGAAGTTGGATGAGCTCCCCATCGAACTCCAGAAAGGGCACGTAAAACATTGACACCTCTTTCACATTTCTTTGAGATGTAATCCAGATGATAGAGACCAGACAATTTTGAGTCAAGAATGAGGCCAAGAAATTTTACTTTGTCACGGATCAAGATGGGTTCATTTTCAATATAAAGGTTAATGGGGGGAATATTACGCTTGCGAGAAAAGACAACTGCATTGGATTTGGACACTGACAAACTTAAGCCGTGATCGGTCAGCCACTGGTTTAGTTTGGTTTAGATAGTAAAGGGCAGAATTTAAGCGAGATGAGGCATCTGAAAGGGAAGCTGAACTAAAGTATAGAGCAATGTCGTCGGCATATTGTAGGATTTTGCAAAAACAACTCACTGAAGACTCTAAATCATGTATTATAAAGGATGGGGCTTAAGACCGACCCCTGGGGTAGGCCCTTCCACACTAGACGGGATGGGGAGAGGTAGTTTTGGTGACGGACAGAAATAGAACGGGACATAAGGAGATTACAAATGATGTTGACCATCCTCACAGGGATACTCAGCTGTAGCAGTTTTTGCCTGAGTATTGGAAGTTGGACGTTATCATAGGCTGAAGCTATGTCTAGAAAAACACCGAGAACACTTTCATTATTGGAAAAGGCAATGCGGACATCAGACATGAAGACACTTAGACTATCTAGAGTGCCCATACCTCTTCGAAAACCGAACTGAGAACTGGATAAGATGCCTTTAGTTTCCAAGATCCATTCAAGTCGATTCTTGATGAGATTCTCCATAATTTTAGCCAAGACAGAAGAGAGGGCGATAGGACGATAGGAAGTAGAATCTTTTGGGTCTTTCCCAGGTTTTAAAATTGGGATGATTATTTGGGATTTCCAAGAGTCTGGAACTTGGCCAGTAACGAAAAAGGAATTGATTAGGTTCAGAAAGATTAGTTTGCAGTTAGAAGAAGATTTGGAAATAAAGGAGTAGGGTATTCCATCGATCCCCGGAGCAGAATCCCGGAGATGATCTAAGGCACAAATAAGTTTTGAATAAGAGAAAGGGTCATCAAATCTATCAGAGGAAGTGGGAGGAGGAGGATCTATAGTGGGAAGGCATTCGCAGCTAGGAACAAAAGGAGGGGCTAATTTGGATATAAAGTCTTCCAACCAGGAACTGTGGTCATTGGTAGAAATATCGGGAAACTCGCTGTCACACGATCTGCGGTAGATTTTAATTTTTTCCATACAAGGGAAACTGGGGAACGTGGAGAAAGTGACTCGCAAAACTTGAGCCATCCACATCTTTGGGCACGCCACGATTGCGGCGGTAAGTCCCCTCTTTGAGGAGTGGTTTGAGAGGCGGCATGGCGTCCTCACCTTCCGCCTGACGCAGGTCCTCACCGGACACGGTTGTTTCGGGAGGTTCCTGTTTCGGATAGGGCGGGAGGAAACGCCCGGGTGTTTCCACTGCGAAGATCGCCCTGAGGACACGGTGGAGCACACGGTGGCGGTCTGCCCTGCTTGGGCGGAGCACCGCCGTGTCCTCGTGGAGGCGATCGGCGGCGGCGATCTCTCGCGTCCGGCCCTGGTCCAGGCCATGGTACGGAGCGAGAGGGCATGGGGAGCCGTCACCTCCTTCAGCGAAGCAGTGATGCTCGCGAAGAGGGAGGCGGCGCACGTGAGGGAGAGGCAGCATATGCGCCCTCGCGACCCCAGCCGCCGCAGGATACGGAGACGCCCTGGGCGTCGGGAATCCCAGGCCGATTTCCGGCCACCGTAGGCGTGGGCTTGCGGACGGCGAGTAATGGGTAGCTCGCTGTCCGGTAAGGACCAAGCCCAAGTCGACGGCGCGTTGTGTTCCACGCGCGCCTCAAAGAGATGTCAGCACAAAAAGTGATGGGACCCGCAAGGGTCGATGCCTGCCAGGGGTGCGGGTTTGTTCGAAAGAGACACCACAGCCCCTGGCTTAAGGGCTACTGAAGGAACACGGGTGGGTTTTAGTCAGTAAAAGTCTGACACGCCCTCCTGCTCCACCCAGAGCGGGAGAAGTTATTTGATGATTTCCCACCCAAAAAAAAAAAAAAAAAAAAAAAAAAGCCATCCACATCTTTTCTTTCTTGCCAATAACCTACAAGTAGTTGCAGAAGTCTTTTTAAAATTTAAATTAATAAAGTTTTATTTTATCTTTGATAATTTGAATATTAATTCCTTATTATTTTAATTTAATTAGATTTAATTTAGGAATTTTATTTTTTATTCGGGCATATTAATACTGGAGGAAAAGGTGTTTTCTGCTTCTTTACGTTTACGGACGCCATCAGTGCATTCAGCATCCCACCAAGGTGGAGAAGGTATTAGGTGACGGGCAGAGTTTTTTTAATGGGATTGAAGAATTGGCCGCTCTCAACAGACGCTCAACAAAATCACTGTAGAGGATTAGGGAGTTGGATGCATTTATTTGGGGAAAGTTCTGCGTCCAAATTGGACAAGAACTTAGACCAGTCAGCTTGGTGAAGGCGATATTTTTGTAGGGGTTGGATTGGAGGAGAACGAGGGTGAGTACTTGGAAAAGAAATTAGGATAGGAAAATGGTCACTCTCATATGAATTAGGGAGAACAGACCAGGAAAGAGTTGATACTTTAGCGTTCTTATTCTCGAGGTATTCGTGTGTGGAGATAAATTAAAGTTTGTACACTGACACAGTAATAATAGGTATAGTTTATTGGAAAAACTTGGAGCAGTAGGTACACAGATTAAAGTTCACAGCACAGTAAGAATGAAGATTAGCGAAGATAGATTGAAGGAGTAGACAGAATGAAAACACAGTAAATTATTATGGATAGTTAGCGAAAGGGGATAGCGGACAGAGCGACACGGTGGTCACTTGCGAGGCGATCGGCTGACTAGCGGGCGGTCGGCGCACACTGGTGCGCTGGCGCGGCTCAGGAATGCGAGCCCCCACCTCGCGCGTTAAACAATGGAGTTCCCAGGCGGCCGACCGATTTGGTCACTAATAACAAATATGGTTTGCTTGTCCGTCCGCGTTTACAAATATTATTAAATTTATTTTATTTTTACATTACAATATTTTATTTACATAGGTATTAAGTACTAATTATTATAACTACGCCACATCACCCCCCTCCAGAGACCGTCGCTACGGGCGATAATAGTCTGGAAAATGGACTTGACGACCAGATTTTGTCGTTCTGACATTAGTTCCTGTGTTTCCTGGTAATTTGGTGGTGGGTGCTGTTTTATGTAGTGTGGGTGATGGCGTGTTTGTATGCATTTTTGTGTTGTTTGTGTGAGTGTTTGAATCGTGTAATATGTAGGCAGGTTTAAGTCTGTCAATAGTAACAGTGACTATTTTGCCCTTGAAGAGGAGCTTGAAGATCTTGTCCCCGTGTTTGAGGACTTTGTGTGGTCCTGTGTATGGTGATTTAAGTGAGCCTGATGTCTCATCTCTTAGAAAAACATGACTCGATGTACCTAAATCTTTGAACACGAATGTTGATCTGCTGCCATGCCTGGATGCTGGTGACGGTTGCAATTTTCTTGCAAATGCCCTTAACCGTGCCACGTAGTCTGACATATCGATCGTGTCATCGACCTGTGGCTGAAATAGTTCCCCTGGCAGCCTGAGTGTTTCGCCATACAAAAGTTCAGCTGATGTTGCACCTAGGTCTTCTTTGTACGCGTTCCTAATACCTAGTAGAACTAGTGGCAAAGACTCGACCCAGTTTTCTGAGGAGTGGCAGGTTATAGCTGCTTTTAATTGCCTGTGAAATCTCTCTATGAGACCGTTACAGGCAGGGTGATAAGCCGCGGTACGCTTGTGGTGAAATCCAGCCATCTCCGATAGGTGCCTGAAGAGTGCTGACTCGAACTGTCGACCGCGGTCCGTTACTATATCAATGGGGCAGCCAAATCGAGAAATCCAGCCACTTACCAAGGCTTTTGCCACTGTCTCTGCTGTTATGTCGGATGTAGGTATTACCTCAGGCCAACGTGTGAACCGATCGATGGCTGTGAGGCAATAACGATATCCTTGTGATAGAGGCAGTGGACCTATGAGGTCGATGTGGATGTGGTTGAATCTTGCCCGCGGCAGCTTGAAGGTTCCCATTGGTGATGAGACGTGACGGGTTACCTTCGATCGCTGGCATGCTATGCAGGAACGGCTCCATTCTCTGCAGTCTTTTGTGACTGCTGGCCAAACGTACCGTTCGGTAACCATTTTGGTTGTTGCGTTTGCGCCAGGGTGGCTCCACGAGTGTACGCTCTCGAATACTCTGCGACGGTGTTCTTCTGTGACATATGGTCGTGCGATCTTGCTTCTCTCATCGCAGTACAGTTCGGTCTCAGATCCTGGCAGTTTTACCTTAGTGAGGCATAAGGATGTGTTGCTGTCGAGCAGCTGTTTCAATTCGGTATCGTGCTTCTGTGATTCAGCTAGCTTGTGTAGGTCTACCGGCTGCGTTACCTCCTCGATCCTTGAGAGGCTGTCAGCGACGACGTTATTCTTGCCTGATATATGCCTTATATCTGTTGTAAACTGTGAGATGTAATCTAGGTGCCGAAACTGTCTTGGTGAGCAATTTTCCTTTCGCGAGTGGAACGCGAAACATATGGGTTTGTGATCTGTGTAGATGACAAAGTTTCGTGCTTCGACCATATGTCTGAAGTATTTTATCGCTTCGTAGATTGCCAGCAATTCCCTGTCATAAGGTGAGTATTTCTTTTGTGCCGGACTTAGCTTGCGGGAGTAGAATGCCAGTGGTTGCCATGGTTCCTCGTTCTTGCACTGCTGTAATACTGCTCCTACTGCTACGTCTGAGGCGTCCGTCACTACTGCTAGTTTGGCTTCGCAGTCGGGATGGACAAGCATCGCAGCTTTGCAAAGGCCTTCCTTGCAGGTATTGAAGGCTTCCGTTTCTTCGGTGGTGAAATGCACTGGGTGAGAGCCTTTTACGGACCCTACCAACAGAGCATTTAAGGGGGCCTGGTGTTGAGCAGCGTCAGGTATAAATCGTCTGTAGAAATTTAACATACCTAAAAATCTGCGAAGCTCTCGGACAGTTTTCGGTGCTGGGTATTTTGCTATAGCTTCCACCTTCTCGGGTAGAGGGCTGGTGCCATCGGCCGAGATCCTATAACCTAAGAAAGTCACTTCCTTCACTCCGAATACGCACTTAGCAGTATTGATCACCATACCATATTCCTGTAGGCGGGTGAAAAGTTGCTGTAGGTGGTCTTCGTGGGTCTTCTGGTCTTTCGAAAAGACCAAGAAGTCGTCAAGATAAGCGTAGCAAAAGTCCAGTCCTCGCAACATCTCATCGACGAACCGCTGAAAAGTCTGTCCAGCATTGCGAAGACCAAAAGTCATGAAAGGAAATTCATAAAGACCAAAAGGCGTGGTGATTGCGGTTTTGGGAATATCCTCTGGACTTACAGGAATCTGATTATATGCTTTGACAAGATCGATAGTACTGAAAATCGTACATCCTGACAGGCTATGTGCAAAATCATGTATATGACGAATTGGATAAGTGTCAGGCACTGTTCTGGAATTGAGCATGCGGTAGTCACCACAGGGTCGCCATCCGCTGTTCTTTTTGGGAGCCAGGTGTAATGGTGATGACCATGGTGAACTTGAGGGTCTGGCGGTGCCGTCTTTCAGCATCGCTTCAAACTCCTCTTTTGCAATTTTTAATTTGTCGGGGGCAAGGCGTCGTGGTGTACATGAAACTGGTGGTCCAGGTGTAGTCTGTATGTGGTGAACTGTATTATGTGTTGATGTGCGGTGTATACCGTGTGGCCGGGTGATGTCAGGATATTTCCGTAGTATGTTATGGTATGTGGTGTCACCAATAATCCTAATAAAACCTTAACCGAGGAAATAATGTCTGACGAACGGGTAGGTGAAGCCGGGGTCGCAAGCATTGTATAGTTGTCCAATAGACGCTGGTTTCTGCAATCAACAATTATATTGTAAAATGACAAAAAATCCACTCCTATTATTGCTTTCGTAACGTCGGCTACAATAAATGACCAAGTAAAGTCGCGGCGCAACCCCAAGTTTAAACTTAAACTAATATAACCGTACGTTTTGATGGGTGTACCGTTAGCTGCGCACAGTTGATAATCTGTTGTTTCACGTCGCCCTGGTAATACTGATCGAGGGTAAACACAAAGGTCGCTGCCGGTGTCGACCAAAAATTGCGTCTTTGATCGTCGATCGGTGACAAATAAGCGACCGGTGCTCGGGCAATCGTTGGCCGCCATTACTGATTGCCCCTCGTGTTTTCCGCCGCTTTGTAGTCGCATGGTTTCAGACATTTCTTAGCACGTTCTCCAAACCTTTGGTGGTACCAGCACTGGGGGAACTTGCTGTAGCTCGACTGCGATCTCGACGAACTCGGTTTGAACGGCTGCTCGATCTTTGCCGCGGTCGTGACATGCGGTCGATTTTCGCGGTTAGTTTTTCTACCTGCCTGGCCAGCGCAGCTATCTCCGGATTGGCACTGCTGGACGCTGTTGCCTTTGCGATTGCGGATGTAGATGCTACCTGGGGCCCGACGACGTCGTTGATTCGGTCTGCCAGCTCCGCCAGTTCCTCCATCTCAGCCTTGGACTGCGAGGCAATGATGGCCTGCGTCCCACTTGGTAGACGACTCGTCCAAATGGTGCGGAGAAATTCTTCGGGAACGCCCGGTCCAGCAAGGTTTAGTAAGTGGCGGTAGAATTGCGATGGTTTACGATCGCCGAGTTCCTCGTGTATGAGTAACTGTTTAACCTTCTTCTCGCGCGAGGCTGACATTCTTTTAATGAGTTCTGCCTTAAGCTTCTCGTACTTGTTGGTAACTGGAGGGTTTTCGATTATTTCTTGAACCTCAGAAGCATATTGCGGGTCCAAGTGCCCTGTGACGTAATAAAATTTCGTGTCATCTGCCTTTATATTCGAAAGCGCGAATTGTGCTTCCATTTGAGAAAACCAAAGTGAAGGCTTCTCCGGGTAAAACGGTGGTACCCTCACGCCCACGCGGAATGTTTCTAGATGTTTCTCACCACCATCTTGGTTTGCCACTATCTCGTTGCGCTCACCTGTGTCTGTCATTATAGCGTTCTTCGTCGGGGTCACCAATTTAGCGTTCTTATTCTCGAGGTATTCGTGTGTGGAGATAAATTAAAGTTTGTACACTGACACAGTAATAATAGGTATAGTTTATTGGAAAAACTTGGAGCAGTAGGTACACAGATTAAAGTTCACAGCACAGTAAGAATGAAGATTAGCGAAGATAGATTGAAGGAGTAGACAGAATGAAAACACAGTAAATTATTATGGATAGTTAGCGAAAGGGGATAGCGGACAGAGCGACACGGTGGTCACTTGCGAGGCGATCGGCTGACTAGCGGGCGGTCGGCGCACACTGGTGCGCTGGCGCGGCTCAGGAATGCGAGCCCCCACCTCGCGCGTTAAACAATGGAGTTCCCAGGCGGCCGACCGATTTGGTCACTAATAACAAATATGGTTTGCTTGTCCGTCCGCGTTTACAAATATTATTAAATTTATTTTATTTTTACATTACAATATTTTATTTACATAGGTATTAAGTACTAATTATTATAACTACGCCACAATACTAAGGAAGGGGAAGAGAAAGTAAGGTCAGGAACACTGATATTTTGGTTAGGGGAAACCCGACGGGTAGCAGATCCATCATTAAGAACACAAAGGTTGCGGTCATCTAAAAGATCTAGTAAAAAGCTAGAGGAGGGATCATTACAGTGAGAGCCCCAAAGGGTGTGACGGCAGTTAAAATCACCTAGCACAATCAAAGGGCTAGGAATAGAAGAAAGGATAGAGTTAAATTCAGACAAAATATTAGCATTGGGGTGGGGAATGTAGGCAGATACATAGGATATGTCCATGGCTCTAATGGCCACTACATGTAGACCAGGATCATGATGGGGGAGAGGAATCTGGGAAAAAGTGATAGATCTGCTGACCAATAGGGCGCAACCCGCCCATCCGTCATCTCTATCGTCCCGAAGACATGAATAACCAGGAACCCTAAAGAGAGATCCAGGCCTGAGCCATGTCTCCGACACAGCAAAGACAACAGGTTTGTATCTATTTATAAGATAGATTATATCATGTTTTTTCCTGCGAATTGATCTACAGTTCCACTGAAGGATTTTTTCCATTTTTGCGAGTCCAGGATTCAAGGAGTTGTTGAACTAATATAACGACATTGTCCGGTATTGCGTCACTAAATTTAGACAAGATGTTTATAAGGGAGCAAGTCAGGAGCTCTATCAAATTGTCATTAGGAGTGGGAAGGGGAGTGGTTTCCACATAAGGGGAGTTCAGAGCACAGCCATTAGGCTGAGAAGAATTAGGAAGAATTAAGCTTGAGGTAGTTTAGATTGGGACGGACCTGCTGTAACATTAGAATGTGGCAATTTATGGGGACGGGGAAATCTTACTGAGGCCTCACGGTAGGTTAAGTTTTCTTGAGACATTACCATTTTAATTGACTTCTGTCTTGAGTGTTCAGGGCAATTATTATCCGTGACCTTATGTCTTCCACCATCACACAAAAGACACGAGACCTGTGAGTCGGGAACATTACAGCTATCTCCAGGATGAGGTTGAGCGCAATGGTAACAGCGGGACTTCGATCTGCACTGAGTGCTTATATGGCCAAAACATAAGCAGTTACGACATTGGATAGTGGGGAGATGATAGATAGAGACAGGAAGAGAAACATTGTAACAGAAGACTTTCTCTGGGAGTATTTGCCCAGAGAAAGTAAGCACCACAGTCGATGATGGGGACCAAGATACGGAGCCCTCTTTCTTGTTTTTAAAATTAAGCCTTCTAGCCCTAATGACTTCTCCACAATTGCGAGGGGTTTCTATACCGAGGACTAGCTCTTCTAGTGTCCAGTCAGTAGGAATATCCCTAACAACTCCCATGCGACTTACATGAAAGCGTGGGATGGTTGCCGAGTATTTGTTTTCAGTAAGGATTGGATTGCTGACAAAGTTGTTGGCATCACTGAATGTCATAAAGTCAATGGACATCTTGTTACGGCCCAAAGACCTGACACTACCTTGGACAACACCTATAAAACCTTTATTGAATATAAATTGGGCAAACTTAAGGGAATTTAAGGTTAGACCTTGCTTAGGGTCTGTTTCCACCCTAGAGACAAATACAGTGAAGGGAGCTCTGTCACTCTCACCATATAGCATTTTGGAGTCGTTTTCATAACCTGGTTTAGTAAATGCGGACTGAATTGAGTCAGACGGCGGCTTATTTCTTTTCGCGTCAACAGAAATTTCAGGGTCTCCGGGGCGTTTTCTAATATCGGGTCTTACGCGATCAGTGTTTTGGGAACACTCCACAACTTCCATTATATCTGGAGGAGTCCCTCCACCCCCGTCAGGGGGTTCCTCGGCACTTATTTCCTTAGGAAATGAGTGCAAATAAGCTTAAAATACCAACCTTAAACACAAACCAGACCACACAAAACAATCACAACACTACAAACTATGCTACAAACAGATTTCGTTATCAAAAAAAAGTTGAGGTTAAGAAACGCGTGCTTAATCTCACCAAGACAATGACAAAATCCATGTTTTAACTTGGTGGGGTACATTTTGTGATTTCCCATCTCCTTTGTTACCTATGTAATCGGATGAAGAATTTAAAACCATGTTAAACATGATCATATTTTACTACCAAAAAATTCTAAATATGTTTCATAAAGTAGGTATTGTAGAAATTAACCAATTTTGCTTTTTATTCTATGCCATAAAGATTTATAAACGCCTTTGTCACCAATATTTTATTTCACGACTTTCAATTTAGTCAGTTTTACTGAGGCAAAAAAGCTAACGGACAAGCATGCAACATGCAAGCAGGCATGTAACATGCAAGCAGGCATGTAACATGCAAACAGGCATGCAACAATCAACAAGCATTGTTTGTCACGGCTTCAGCGCTGCGGTGTTTGGGCGGCCCCACGCGAGCTTAAATTACACTCTAGGGGTAGGGCACACAATACTGCGTGAAGTCGGTTTTGCAACAATTCTTTTCTCACTAAATTTTGTAGCACAACATATTGATTCAGGTTGGATAATTTGATAACACTAAAGCTGAACTGTAATTTTGGGTATTAATGTTACTATTTCAGGGAAACAAGATTTGGTGAGCATTTATCCATTTTGGTAGGCAAAAAGAATATAAATGCAAAACTTCTATTTTACTTGGTACTTAGTCTTAGGGTCTAAACTTTATTTTGGCGAGCATTTAAATTATACCCTTAGTAAAACACATAGACCATACCTTTGTGATATTGATTTTATTATTGTGTGCTCTATTTATAATTGTAATTAGATATTTAGCATGTCATTCTATACTTACAGGATAATTACTTGCGTTATATATTTTTGTATTGTTTTTTTCTTATTTTTTACTATTACTTTTCGTTAAAGATTTGTTGTGCTATGACTGAATAATAATAACCTATATTGGTTGATATTTTAATTTGTTTCTTTTTCTTTTGTACAGACGCCAGCTCATCAAGCTACACCAATCTGTCAAATTTATTTGATAGATTTTCAACTTTACCACATAAGCATTAGGCTCATGTTCAATTGGGAAAATTTGACAGTTTGGGGTAGCATTATGTACTGGCGTATGTACCAAATAGTTAATATTTAAACCCATTTTATTGAATAGAACAATAATTTGTAAGTAATGCTTGTTTATTAGTACATTATTTTACTTTGTTGATTTCCTATTATCTAAGTTTTCGAACATTGTTTAAAAAAATATACCAATTGATTAATATAACAATGATAGCTAATTTAAAATGTGTTTTATTATTACAAAATAATATCATACTACAAAGTATCGATAAGCGAGATGTTATGATCCCTTATTCCGATATATGTAGGTACCTATATCAAATCTCGGATATTTTGATATATATTATTATTATCGCATTTTTATGAAACCTAGAAAGCTTTCTTGCGCTCTTCAGATTAAACTACAGCTGTGCCAAATTTCAAACGCCTCCGTCCGCGTTTTGTTGGAAATTTGTGGGTATTTGGGAAACATAACATTCATTTGTGGCTTTACTTCATAAATGAGTGCAGGAGGTAACTTATTTAATAAGTTAAGTAGAAAAAGGGAAATACAATAAAATATAAAACAGTTTAGGCGGCAATATAATTTAATTATTGTTCGCAGCATAATAGTTAGCCTATAATGTTCCCACTGCTGGGACACAGGCCTTCGAGGGGAAGTGGGCTGTAATCGACCACGCGGACCCAGTGTGGGTTGGTAGATGTCACATGTCTTCGAATTTTTTAGTTCTCTAGCACGATGTTTCGGTTTCCTCAGCATGTTTTCCTTCAGTTTTGAGAGCAGTGGTGATTAATTAAATGACACAAAGTGAAGCGCCTGTCGGGGTTCGAACGCATGACCTGCAACTCGTACTTACGAGATTACTCAAACAGACCCGACTTCGGGGCTGTTTGAGTAATGTATGCGGCCAACCCAAATGTCCTTTCTTTGGTTTTGTTTGCCCAATCGTTGCAAATGCGTGCACTGACTGGACAGGTCCACTCAATCTGTGTGATTCTTTCCTCAAAAGACCATTTCAGACACCAATCCACATGGTCTTTACATGATTTGACCAAGATTATTTCTGGACTTTAAAAGAGACTGTGACCTCTGAGTTTGTTTCGGCGGTTCTTCTCAGAGTAGTCAAATAGGAAACGCGGAACCTCATCTAGTTTTGACGTGTAAAAGTGTTTGTACAAATCTACATACAGAATTTAATCATTTAACTATAGGCCACCACCGCTCTTCAGTTATTGTTCATATTACAACTTAAATAACTAGCGCCATCTATTATTTTTCTACGAATCTTCTTCATTCATTCTATAGTCTTCTATTTCCTTTGCATTCTTTTTTCTGTTTCTGTAAAAAAAGAGACTATTTTTACCCGACTACAGGAAAGGAAGTTAGCTTCAACATACTGACTGGCCGAGACTTTGACAATTCAAAAGTGCTTGTAAATGGTTTAATTGAAATAAATGCTTTGAAGCTCGACGTGGTCGTGACTGGAGACCGCGAATCGACGTAAGGTAAGACACTTTCAGGCCATACTTGAATTCACAATCATAGATAATATCTACTTTAGTGTTATGTAGTTTAAGTAAATTTTTGATTAAATGTTTGCAAAGAGTCATGTGCAGTGGATTTTGAACTTTGTTGTTTATAACCAGTGATCGGAATTGGCTGACTATATTTGCCTAAACTTCGGAGAACAGAGACAGAAAGTGGAGACTTCCTTAAGACTATATATTTTGCCCGGGATCCGAGAAAAATCTTCAGTTGTTGAAAATAAGCTTTATTCAAGATGTGTAAAGGCTATTTTATTTAAACATGGAATTACCAAATTTTCGGGTATTTACGTGAAAATCCCGAAATAAATAATTTTACATTAATTCATGTGTTCGAATTACATTTAAGATCCAACTAACTGTCGTATCAAATCATTGAATACATTACGTTTTGTCAGAAAAAATGGTAATTGCAAGTTTAGTTAAATATAGCCTTTACACGTCTTAAATAAAGTTTATTTTCAACTTACTGAAGATTTTACCCGAATCCAGGGAAAAAAAATATAGTCGTAAGGAAGTCTGCACTTTCTGTCTCTGTTCTCCGAAGTTTAAGCAAATATAGTCAGCCTATTCCGATCACTGTTTATGACATTCAGTTTATCTTCCCAAAACTCGATAATTATCTTACATTTTGAATTCATATAAAGGAGGCACGACGATACGAACTCAAAGAATAACAATCTCGAGGATTTTGCAAAAAGTGATGTTTATTGTTGTTGCTATAAGGTTCATAATAGGTTGCTGTCAGAGGTAACATGACTGCTACAGGCTCGTGACAAAAGGTACAGTCCTTTCACAGTTATTTTACCTCAGAAAGCTAACAGCAACCTTATTGTAACGGGAATAAAGATAATTGTGACTTTGACAGACTTGTTAGCGGCAGCAACCACACAGCAACCTTATTGTAAATAGAATAAGGATCACTGACTTTCACATACTTGTCAGAGGCAGAAATTCAATAGCAACCTTATTGTAATGAGAACAAAGGTCGTTGTGGTTTTGAGAGTAATGCAAAATCAAAGGTAAAATATCTGTAAAAGGATTATAAAGTGGCAGTGTCAATATTCTTGTATCTTACCTCTTAGGATACGGCTCTTTGAGATGGAAGGTGCGGTAGTGTAGCTTCAAACTGCAATTCTGAGTAAACCGTTTTTCGCACATCGGGCATTCATATGGCTTTTCACCTGTGTGTGTCTGAAATATAAAATATTCACAACCTTTTACAACAATTTGATAGTCCGCTAGAGGGCGCTACAACCTGTTAACTTTTTGCATCGCTCCGTTTTCTTTCTCGTCTTTGTTATCCGTGTAATAAAGAACGGCGAACCTTAATACAGGTTACCATGTAACCTAGCCAGGACGCCAGATGCAATTATGTTACTTGTTACTTTCTTTCTATTCAATTTAACACTAAATAGTAACATTTTATTTATTGTACTGTACCAGTTTTTAAAATTAATAAATTATTATTATATCATCATTCACACAGCCTAAAGCCATCACCCGAACACGAATCCAGACCTCCGGTCTGCAACGGGGAAATTCCAGATAGAAAAATCCAATTACATTTTGCCTGACCTGGGAATCGATACCTGGACCACATGCCCAGCAGTAACGCTTGCGAGTATAGTCCGCGAGGAACTATTTGGCCGCGCCTTAGGTCTGTGAGCGGTGGGACGGAAGTGCGGGGTTGCTTGCTCACTGTCATTACTCAGTATGGAGCCGTACTTCGCAACAGCAACACGCGTCAAAAGTTCCGGCTAGTTTAGATAAAATGCACATGAGATTGCAATAGCAAGATGAGTCCGCCGATAAATAGACAGGTTAAAAATTTAATATTCAAGGTGCATACGTTTTTTCAAAAACGGAACGCCGATGTTGATAATTTGGAAAATAAAACTGATGCGAATATACATAAATCCCAGAATCAAGTCATTTAGAGGATATGGCAATAATTTCATATAATTTGTTTTTGGTTTATTTTAAATGACTAAATAATTACAATAAAACTTCTAAAAGTTTTAAGTATTTTTCAATTGTTCACTTACTAGTCATGATACATCTGTTTTCTATTTTATTAAGTTCGATATCTCGAGATTAGTCGTCCATCACTGTCTATAAACACATGTGCGTTGCGAACACTAGGTAACCCGCCGCCTCACCCCTGTCCCTATCTACGGCGCGGTCAACTAGTTCCGCGCGAACTATACTAGACCAAAGAGGCAATTAAAATTCTCCAAAAATTTCCTAGGATTAAAAGCAATGTTCCAGTATTTACCAGCTGATGCCTCGTCATGCTGCTTTTACTGTTGAACTGCATGCGGCAAGTAGAACAACTGTAGAGCTTCTCTCTCGTATGAGTGTTTAGATGAGCTGCCACGCTGTTGGCCTGTGAAGAAAAGTCATGGCTGGTTACAAAACGTACTCCTGGACTTCTAAATCGAGCTACCCTGCACTTTTTTGTATGAACAGGTACGATATCATTGTGTGATACAGGGTGACTTTGTTAGATTTTAAATGCTGGTTTCAACATCGAGAGTTGAAAATCCCGTCGCGATTTTATTATTGCGTCAGAGTGAACGTCCAATCCAAATCTGTTTTTTTTTTTTCAAAAACTTTGATTACAGTTTATTTTAAATACTATGTTATGACGGATGAAGTTTAATTAAATTAGGCTATTATTCAAGGTAAAGGGCGCAGTTTTTTTTTAATTTAATTTAATTTGAGTAAATTATTATTATTTTTATTTTATTTTAGTGATTTATTGATATTTTAGTAGGGATCCATTAGCGATTGATTACTTTATATTTTTATTTATTCATGTTGATTAAGGAGATTCTCAGTAGCTGTATAGTTTAGTTTTAGAAGCCAAAACTGTAATTTTCTTTTTGACTCTATTTTTAAAGTTTAGAATTTTGTTAATTTTGCTGTACAGGAAACAGTTAATAACTTACCGCTAGTGAAGCGCCACAAATCTCACAGATGTGTCTCTGCTCTTCTTTCGATGGAAGAGGCTCATCCTTATGTTCCTCTGTGTGATGCTTCATGTAAGCCGCCAAACTTGAGAAGTTTCTGTTGCACTGTAAATAATCGTTTAGTTTTATTATCTTCATCATCATTTCAGCCGAATGACGTCCACTGCTGGACATAGGCCTCCCCCAGGCTCCTCCACATCGAACGGTTTTGGAGAGGTTTTACATAATGCAGGCTGGCGGCTTGCCGATCGCAGTAAGGTGGTAAAATGCATAGAGAACACTGCTGCCCATTCTCTGGTAAGTCCCTTAGTCGCCTTCTACGACACCCACGAGAAGAAATGGGATCATTTTATTATGTACAAAATCAATCAACCTACCTAAGCCTTTTATTTATGACCCAGATCTCTTAAGCAAAGTTACGACGTAAAGTTGGAAGGCCTCCCACAAGGTGGACCGATGACCTTGTGAGGGCCGCAGGAGTACGCTGGACGCGGGAAGCACAGAACCGGTCGAAGCGGCGGAGCTTGTGGGAGGCCTATGTCTAGCAGTGGACGTCTTTCGGCTGAAATGATGGTGATGATGATGATCTGAAAGAAAGAAAGAAAAGAAAGAAAGAAAAAAAACGTTTATTTACGGTAAACATGACGCAAAAAGAAACAGGTGAGTACAAATATAAGAAAAAGTTGAAGGGAAATGCGTCACATCCACGCAAAACGGCTATCGCTCAGCATTTTGCTGCGACCCTATGCAAGACAGAGCCCCAGCGCTGGTTTTCAGCGACAGCCGGCTTTGACGTAAAGACGTCACCCGGTGCATCAAACAATAATTAGGACACTGTACTAGTACAGCGAACTTATAGAAAAAATAATATAATTAAATGTAAATGTGATAGAACTAAACAGGAATACAAAAATAATCAAAACAAAATCAAATCAAAATCAAAACAAAATGTAAAATAAAAAGGAAATAGACAAACATGCTACGAGAATATCATCCTCAATAAACATTTTACCCTTTATGAAGTGGCAACATTTCCAAGCGTCATCCATAGACGAAGTTGCGTGTGCGTCACAAAATTGATGTAAGAAATTACAAAATGGCCAAATTATGTAATGTATTTATGCAATAGTTGTGTTCCAGTGCCGTAGGTCAGTGTTTATGAGTAAATGTGATAAATGAGATGGACCCAATAAAAGACAAGACAGAACCTTGGAATCTGGAGGGTGACCCGACATGCCAAACACTATCTAAAGTGCTCCAAAAACAGGAATACGCCATTGACGCGTAAGAGATCGAGAGTTTGCGGGCCGAACTGCGGCCAAGGGGCGAAGCCCTAGTCTCACTTGCCACGCCACCTGACGTGGGCGTTGCGACTTCCAACAACAAAAACAGGAAGGTAAGTAACAAAAATGGAATGGAAGTCAAGAATCATGAATACAAAATAGAACAACCTATCTTAAATAAATAATACGATTATTGGAATTTAATTTGATATTAAATTGTTATTATAAATATTAAACAATAAACATGGACAAGTAATATGATCAAAATTTATTCAATAAAATAGGTTGTCAACATAGAATGAATGTGGACAGGGGAGACGCTGCCAGCAGCCCAGGCAGACAGGGGACCGAATGCCATGCCGCAGCGCTGCTGGAGATCCAAAGCCAACTACTGCAGGCCATGACCCATGAGGTAAGCAAAGAATAAGACATCATGAGAAATTAGGTTATTGTTCAGAGAGCTGTTTATGCAACAATAACTTCTTAAGTTGAAATTTAAAAGACTGCATTGTTTTTAGGCCTCGCATTGGTGGTGGAAGGTCATTCCAGCAGCGAGTGGCCGCAAACTTAAAGCTGCCTCTGAAAGCTGCAGTTTTATGTTGCTGCATGTTTAGCGGGCCAACTACAGAACGAAGACCATACTTATAATGAGCTTGACGCCAGGTGAGCTTTTCATATAAATAGTGCGGCTTATGGGTCGTTACAATGCCAAACATTAAACTCGCTAAATGAAGTTTCCGCCTGGCAGCCATTTTTAGTGTCTTGAGTTGGTTTATGTATGGTGTCACATGATGCCTGCGAGGGACATGAACACAGAAACGAACACAGGCATTCTGAATTCGCTGAACTAACCTATCTGTCCTACCAAGCAGGCAGGGCCCATAGACAGTGTCACAGTAATTGAGCTTAGATAGGATCAGACTGTCAACCAGTTGTTTTCTAAGCGGTACGCTAAGAAAATTACGTATACCATATAAAACTTTAAGCCTATAGAAGCAATTTCTTAGTACATTTTTTAAATGAGCCTCGAAACGCAGCTCAGGATCTAGAGTTAGACCCAGACTACAAGCCTGTTCTACTCTCTCAATTTTCTCCCCTTTAATAAGAATTTCTGGTTTGGCAGACAATATTGCAGAAACTTGCTTTTTTGTACCTAGCACCATGAACTTGGACTTCAGTGGGTTCAGAACCAGAGAGTTCTCTTCAGACCAGGTCACCACTCTATGCAGGTCCTCATTCACCCTTTGCACTGCCAATACTGTATCACCCCCCTTAAAGGACATGTACAACTGGATATCATCAGCATACATGTGATACTTGCAGTTTACAAAGGATCCGATAACATCAGCACTGTACAGGATGTACAGCAAAGGGCCCAAAATCGATCCCTGGGGTACTCCCCTAGACACCTGGAGTGGAGGGGAAGACATAGTCGATCCGTCGTCCCTGTGGACCTGCACGTACTGCGACCTACCAGTCAAATAGCTACTAAACCAATCCACAGCTGCAGGATCAAAGCCATAGTAGGTTAGCTTGGACAGCAGTAGATTTGTATTAATAGCGTCGAAAGCCCGTGAGAAATCCAGCAGGACCAGGATCGACCCCTCCCCCCTGTCACGTGCCTCCAGGATATTGCCCACTACATCCATCAGAGCCGTTGCAGTGCCTCTTCCTTTACGGAATCCTGATTGAAGTTCAGGGAGAATGTTGTTTGCTTCCAAGTATTCAATTACCTGAAGATACACCACACGCTCCAGAATCTTTGACAGGCAGGGCAGTATACTAATTGGCCTGAGATCTTTAAAATTGGCTGGATCACTAATTTTAGGGATAGGGCGAACAATTGCGCGACGCCAGAGACCAGGGAAAGTGCGCGATTCTATTGACCTGTTGATGATATCAGTGATGACTTCCAGGGTAGTAGGCAATGTGAGTGTTAACATTTCCAAACTGATACCGTCAACACCCTGAGCGTTTGATCGTAGACTCCTGACAATCTTCAGAATTGTCTCCTGGTTGGTTGTAGTGAGCGAGAACTCGGCTGAACTATGCCTGCGAGAACTGAAGCAGGATATTTGTGAGACGTTATCATTACAGTTTCCTGGAACATCCAAAAAAGCCGCATTGATAACATCTGGATTGTCAAAATGTCTTGGCAGTAGCCTTTCTTTATGGTCCGGTAGTACATCTGACTTCAAATTACGCCACAGTAGTTTGGGGTCCTTACTCTGATCATTGATGTTTTTTGTAAAATATGCTGTCTTTTCCCTCACTAATGCGGCGGCGGCTTCATGCTTAAGATCCAGGTAGTACTGCTTATGATGCGGTTCTTTAGTTTTACGACATCTGTCCCTAGCCTCATCCCGCAGCTTGAACATCAGACGGATGTTGTCAGTGATCCAAGGCGTAGGCCTCTTATAGAAGGTCTTTTTCTTGATAGGAGCGTGAAGATCAAAAAGCTGGAGCAAGAATGTGTTAAAAGTGTTCACCATAGTATCAACATCACACATATCTCCTATAGTAGACCATGGTATCATGTTCAAATCATTGTGGAAGTGATCCGGCATGATGTCTGAAAGAGAGCGAAACTCCACCACCCTAGGTTTAACCTTGGGCTTTTTAAAAACAGATTCGCATGTGATGAAGGAATGGTGACCGAGCTCACTGATATGGTCCACCTCCACACTACGCGTTGTAGCATCAGTGCACACTATGTCGATAAGCGAACTACTGTTACCCACAAAGTGTGTCGCTGATTGAACTAATTGAGTAAGGTTCAAGTAATTAAAAAAGTCCGTAAGCTGCCTTGATTTTGAGCTGTTTACATCCAACAGATTAACATTTAGATCACCCAACAGTACCAGATTATCATAAGGGGCCAAAGCACTAACACTTGCAGTTATGGCGTCAAGGAAAAGCTCCAAATCCTGCCAAGGGGGGCGGTACGCAGTTCCAATAAGAAGCTTTTTTTTGTTAATGGTCAGGCCCAGCCAAAGTTGCTCCACATCAGGGTGTTCAGGGTGAGCTCTCACACGCGCGTTGATGCCATTCTTTATATAAAAAGCAACTCCCCCGCCACGCCCACCTCGGGTAGTCACAGGTCGCGGTACGTGCCTAAATTTGTACCCAGGTACACTAGGAGCGCGATCCTCTTCCCCCTTTCGTAACCATGTCTCATTGATAGCCATGATGTCCACAGAGTGGTTACCCATGGCAATCAAGAACTCATCCTGATTTGTCCCTAGAGAGCCCGCATTAAGTAGACCAAACTTAATATATTTTGCTAATAGTTTTAGGTATTAGGTATGGTAGTGTGGTGATTTGGTACAAATGAAAGTATGAAGATGTTGTGTGGTGGTTCAGTCTGGCACTATAGTAAGAGCATGTAGTTATGATTGAGAAAAATACTTGTACATAATTTGGATGAAATAGATTAGGTGAAAATATGGTGATTAGTACAAATAGTAAAAGTAAATAATATTCTATAAGAGTAAAAAAGTGTAACGTGGGTATGCAAACTCCATACACCGATCCATGGCTGAGCACATCATGAAAACTGTTGCGACGTACATTTCCCCAAGCATAAACAACAAAACTATATAAATATAAGTAGACACAAAAATAACTAAGCCATGTCATTTCCAGTTCCGAAGACACGGGATAAGTCCTCTTCAGTGCGGATCCTCTGTGCCTTGTCTCCTGGCATCTTCCTGGCGAGGATGCGGCCCTGCTTGGTCCACACAAACTTCCAGTCGAGGAGACTGGCTGCATCCCGTGCCCTACGAAATAACTGACGGTTTGCTTTCGTCAGCCGCTCGTTGAGGAAGAACCGCTGCGCTGGGGCGGGCATGTCGAGGTCGGCAGTGGTTGCTCCACGTCGGACTCGCGCGCTCGCCAAAAGCTGATCGCGCAGTTCCCGACGAGCAAGGCGCACGACGATCGGCCGCGAACGAGATTCAGTCGGCCCCGCTGAGCTTGTCGCGTTGAGCTGCCTTCCACCAACACGTTCTGCACTAACGATATCGCGATCGTCAAGGCTGACCCCTAGCTTGTGGCCAATGACCTTAATTATATGAGCTGGGTTTTCCGCCTTTCCCTCCGGCAAATTTGACACCTCTATGTCGTTAGCAAGAAGGTCCTGGTCCCTGTCATTGAGCTCTCGCCTCAAATCCTCCACAATCTTGTCCACGTTGGCTGAGTTCGTGGTCCCCAAAGCAGCACGTTGCTCCAGCGTGTCCACCCTGGCCTCCAGGCTGTCGATGCGCGTGCTGCAGATATTTAAGGTGGTT
Organism: Polymixis flavicincta; assembly: GCA_949987655.1. Classification (NCBI taxonomy): domain Eukaryota; kingdom Metazoa; phylum Arthropoda; class Insecta; order Lepidoptera; family Noctuidae; genus Polymixis; species Polymixis flavicincta. Next base: position 19,994,872 of record OX465188.1, on the reverse strand, counting down.
TTGAGCTCCGCCATTTCCACCTCCATCTCCTTTCTAAACACCTGAATCTCTGCACGCACCATCCTCAGCTCCTCAATGATCACCTGCAAGTCGGTTCCAGCTGCAGGCGATAATTCCCGAGTGGTGACGTCGGCAATTGAGATTTCAGGCGGCGGGGGAGTCAGGGCTGCATTAACGGGGCTGACAGTCTGCGTAGGTTCAAAACTTGATCTATCCTCGTGACTATTAGGCGTACTAGAGCCCGTGACACTTGCACTCCCTGTGTTATGAGAGGGGGGGCTTTGTGTGGCACCTCTAACAGGAGTTTCGGTCCTATTGTCTCGAGCAATATTCTTCTTGCATTCCGGACACCGCCAGTTAGATGTTATGTTGGCCTTTGTAGGGACACCCACACAAACTCTGTGATAGTACTCCTGGCACTTACCACACCTAGCGCCCTCTAACGTGGATATAAAACGACCGCAACCTCCACACTTGATGCCCGGCATGATAATCGATGTCTAGTGAACTTGCTCAGCTGGTGGTGTCGAGGATGTTCGCTAGATGGCGGCAGTAACGATTCCCTACACGGGTCGATAGGTCGTTCGCAGCCAACAAGACAGATGGCTCTGTTATCAAGGCGACGTTACCGATTGTTGTGTTGTTATTAGCGGGTAACTATAATTTAATTTCGGCACTTTGGTTTTCCTTTTTCTGATTTTACGGCCCTTAAACGCACTATTTATTGCTCACTATAATGTATGTTATGCTGATTGCCACTATGATCACTATTAAACAGATTGTAATGCACTTTGACTTTTATTTATATTTAATTTAGAGAAAAAATTGACAGCGAGCCACACCGATGGAGACGTCAAAACGTCACTCTATCTATCTATTTCATTTACAAATTCAAGGCATTTTTTTATCCCTACATTGTTTATTTCCATTTGTATTATAATATTAGCAGCGCTCCGCGGTTTCACCGGCGTAGTTCCCGTTCCCATGGGAATACGGGGATAAAATATAGCCTGTCACCCGGGGATAGTGTAGCCCAACAGTGAAATAATTTTTCAAATCGGTTCAGTAGTTTCGGAGCCTATTCAATGCAAACAATCAAAATCCCATGGAGCCCATCTCTTGAGAACGGCTGGACCGGACAGCATTTAATTTTATTTACATAAATACTATCTCAGAACTATCTCTCGCTAAGCATTGGCAAAGTATGGTTACAGTGTTACAGTTCCGAGGTAAACATATTAATATTACAACGAAGTTCAAAATGGTTTTGATATGTGTACTGGCAGCCAGCAGAAATTAATTATTGTAAAATACTTAGAAACGTACCAAGGTACAAGGAGTGATTTTCCGCGGATTTCTTCGGAGATACTTTCTTCCTCGCTTCGGTATTGATGGGGCAGGTATCTCGCATGCCAAGTCTCTGTAACATACCATTTAAAAGGTGTTAAAAAATTAACTGCAAGAATTTCGTCCACTTACTGGACATCGAAAAACGAACACATAGAAAAAAATAATTATTTTTTTGAGCATTTTTGTATTTTCACATAAATAAAACAATTTGTTAAAATATTTTTTGTGCACTGTACGCAGGGCTGCGCTTGCGTCTTGGGCCGCCATTGTACCGCGCGCGAGCGACTCGCTAGCGGTTCCCCCGGCTCACGCTACTCTTCCCACAGCTCTCGCTACACCTTCCTGACCCCTTTAGTCGTCCGATATCCGTCGCGCGAGAAGGGTGCGATTCCCTGTGTCATTACGGCAGTGTACAGCGCGCATATTCAATAATTGTGTTCGAAGTGAAAATATTGCATATCTCGGAAACGGGTTGTTATTTTGAAATCTTTTTTTCGCCAATATTTTTTATTTATAATTCTAAACAAGTCCTTACTTTTCTTGCAGTTAATTTTTTAACACCTTATATAACAGCCTTTAACGTTCACATTGCTGGGACACAGGCCTCCTCTCTGTGAGAGGCATTGGGCCGTAATATACCACGCAGCCCAGTGCGGCGGTTGGTAGAGGTCTTCCAGGACAGTCCGGTTTCCGCACGCGCGATGTGTCGAAGTAAAGCGCCTAGGTTAGAACCTATAACTTGTTACACGGGGCCGCAACTACAGGGCTACTACTGTTCGCAACAGAACAAAGCAGACCATACAATATAAGAAATAGTTGTTACCTTAATTGAGCTAAGGAAAAAATGGCTTTGACCTACCACCTATGCCGTACGTCGATATAAGTCGATGTCTACGGCATAGGCGATATCCGTGAAATAATTTCGATATACTTAACTTAAAATTTCAAACTCTTTATACAGGATAAAATTTTAACCAGTGCGCAAAATGTAACCATGAATTCAGCATATTATATTACAGTTTGCGCGTTAAAAATTTACCCTGCATAATTAGTTTGACATTTTTAACCAGAAAACCCGCTTAATTTCCGTTAGTAAAAACGTTCAAAATCTATTTAAATTCCCATTTATTTCTGACAGTTAACAAAGACTGAGATCAGACGGGGAACTCTTGGAAATAGGAGAATTGCTCCTCTGAATAGCTATTCACAATCATTCAATACGCTTCCGTACTGAATTGATTAGCAATCAATGTTTTCGTAGGAGTCCTATAAACGCTATTTACAAATCCAAAAATCCGAAAAATGTTGTCCGTTTAATTCAAATAGATGACCGCTATTATAGGCAAGGCGAATCTGGTTATCGAAATGTGTTATCATTTTGGATACGATGGTACATCGAATGCTTGTGAATAGCTATGCTGGTTTGCAGTCAAGCTTAACATTTTTCAGTATACATCTACATTAACTTGCAACATTGCGCAGGTTATCGAAATGTGTCATTTGGGAAAAGATAGTTCATCGAATGCTAGTGAATAGCTATGCTGGTTTGCAGTCAAGCTTAACATTTTTCATTATACATCTACATTAACTTGCAACATTTATTGATAGAATGTGTCCAATATGAGTCCATAAGAAATATTTTAGTAAGGTCCCTGAATTTGAACAGAACTGATGTATATGTTCCATACAATTCTGTCCCAACAAAATGGAGACATTCATAGCCCACGTCTTATGAAAGTACATTTGTTTAGGATACGATGGGACTGACATACGCTATGCGTGAAAGCCCGTATAAACAAATAAAGAAAAGAAAAAAGAACTTGAAAAGTAACTTACTCAACTCCTTCGCTATGTTTGGCTGAATGAAACACATGTTTTTGGTAAGCCTTTCGCGTCTCGAACTTGATGTCACATCGATCACAGTATGTGTCAGTATGTGTCACACCTTCTTCAGGACTCTAATAAAAAAAAAAGGATTAAACATGTTATTCTAAGATTCTTTCTTTTGCTTTCAATGCAAATACGAACATGATAATTTACAACAGAAGAGGACCAATAATTGATCCCTAGGGAACTCTGCAATATGTTACACTAGACTCTAAGTAAAACAAGCTCTTTAATTTATAAACCATAATAACAACAATTTTATTATTGTATTAGATTGGGCGCAATAAACTCGATCTGCTCTTAGAAATTAATTTAATTTTTTACCAAAATTATCATGCTTTAATCTGTAAAACGCTTCATAGAAAACCAAATGGATTTTTGATTTGAAAAAGTTTCTGATAGCATAAGATAGATATGCTGCAGTCGTAAATGAAATACAACATAACATCGTACCCTTTTTTTTGAGGGTGGGAAATCATCAAATAACTTCTCCCGCTCTGGGTGGAGCAGTGTCATGACATGTCAGACTTTTACTGACTAAAACCCAGCCGTGTTCCTTCAGTTGCCTGTGTGTATCTCTTTCGAACAACCCGCACCCCTGGCAGGCATGGCCCTTGCGGACCGCGCCAATAGGGTATTTTCCAATTTTTCAAAAACTATTCTAATTTGAAGATTGGAACGAGATATTTAACAGAAAAATAAAAATAAATTGATTTCTACCCATTTTCTCAATTAAAAACTATTTAAACCAAATGTATTTTTCGTAGTTTTGAATTTACCGCCAAAACGCTTCTTACGATGACTTTTTATCAGGTGACGTCAACTTTGTGTAAACTAAAGTAGTTAGTAAGGAAATAAGTGAATGTCGAGTTTATAATTAACAAGATTTTTAATGGATCGAAAGTGATATTACTGGTGTGCGGTCTCTATTCACAAATACTTCTAAAACTGCGCCTAACTAAGTATTTGTACCGGTGCCGTATAAACAGAGTTGACGTCACATATCGTGATAAAAAGTCATCGTAAGGAGCGTTTTGGCGGTAAATTCAAAACAACGAAAAATAAATTAGATTTTAATCGTTTTTAATTGCGAAAATGTGTATTAATAAATTAATTTTTATTTTTCTGTTAAATATATCGTCCCAATCTTCAAATTAAAATAGTTTTTATCAAATCGGAAAATACCCTATTGGTGCTGACATCCCTTTGAGGGACAAATTAATACAGCGAGCTGATACTGAGAATTTCCAGATGGAAAATACCCAATAACATTTTGCCCGACTTGGAAACGAACCCAGGATTAGCAGTAGCGCTCGCGACCACTAGCGCAACGACACAATATACCAATAATGCATACTTACCACAACTGTATTTATATGCATGGTCCTTTGATGCATTTTGAGTCCTACTGTACTGACAAATGACGCGCCGCATAGAGTACATACGTACTCGCTGCGATGGGTGCGCAAGTGTGTGTAGTATGTTGATGGGTGTCTGGATGAGAAGCAAAAATTATTTCAACAGTACATGCTAGCTGAGTGGAATAATATCTAGAGAAAGAAACACACAATATTAATGTAGGAAGACTCACTCAAGATTAACGTCTCCCCTCAACATGAGATTCTAGATAGAGATCTGGGCATTCTAAAATGCAAATCTGTTAAATCTGATGTCAGACTTTAAAAGTCCTCAAGGAAAATGACCTTAAATTATAATCTAAATTTTCCAGTTTTACCTGAATTCCTCTCCGCAATGAATGCATTTTCTTATTACCCCGTTGTGATAATCATTGTGAAATAGAGCTGTATTCCTGCAAGTGGAAAAAAAAAACATATGATGAAAATAAATAAAAAAAGGAAACATCATAATAATTATGCTTCTACTGAGCAGATGCTACTAGAACTAGTATGTATTAACTTATTGAAAATAAGAAATTAACTCCATGTTGCCAGTGAGATAGTAATTACACTATCCATCCGAGACTCGAATCCACGCTCAGCTATCACTAAGCCATCATCAATGATCGTTGCGGTAATTTATCGGTAATCATTTTGCAAAATTAACCTAACTACAACAATTTAATCAGCCTATATTATCCCCACTGCTGGGACACAGGCCTTCTGTCTGTGAGTGGGTGGGCCGAATCCACCACGCAGACTCAGTGCTGGTTGGTGGAAGACACATGTCTTCGATTTTCTAGGACATTCCGGTTTTCTCACGATGTGTCAAAGTAAAGCGCCTGATGATGGCCTACTAGTAAGACGGAGCCGATGAATCATGGTCCGAACAATGCGCAGAAAGTTCTCCAGCGGCGCAATATTTTTTTATTGGGAACCAAATGAGGCGAGTGTAAGTGAGAGAACACACGCGAAAGTTCGGAGAGCCTATGTTGAGACGGGCTATAATTCATCGGCAGTATTTTGCATTATATACTCACTCCAGTGGGCAAATGAGGTCGCATCTCAGGCATTTGTACTTTGTGTAGTGTTGCGTTATATGTCTCGTTAAATGACATTTCAGTTTAAAACGCATGTTGCAGAAGCGACACGTCACTGGGCCCAATGACTGGAAATACATTTATCTAAATAAATAAAAAGTCCTGACTGACTGACTCATCAACGCCCAGCCCAAACCCTTGGACCGAGAAAGCTGAAATTTTGCATAGAGGTTTTCTTTATAATGTAGACAAGAAATAAGGAAAACTTTTTCGAAATTCAACCCCTAAGGGAGTTAAATAGGGTATGAAAGTTCCGCGCGGGCGAAGCCGCTGGCTAAAGCTAGTAACGAATAATGATTCGATTATAGAATGGAATGAGACCGTGCACGAGTATAGGTGTCGCAGAATTCGACGCGAGTTTACGAAGGTTAATGAAGTAAATACTAGTGGGTTGGTAACATTCTGAATTATAAATAATTTGAAAGTTTTAACTGGTCTATTAAAATACAAAATTATGTGAGTACTTCTAAGTGTTTTAAAGTTCTAAATGAAGATAAACAACTTAAACTATTATTCATTGTATTTATACCTATATATAAAAGCGAAGGATAACTCATTCATTCACTCACTCAATGATCAGTCATTGATACTGATAGTCAATCAGTGAGATAATGAATGTATGAATGAGGTATTCTTCGCTTCGCTTCGATTTCGTGATTAATCACGAAATCTCAAAAACTACTAGACCTACGAAAATGAAGTTTGGCACAAAGGTAGATTATTTTTACAGGTATATATATATTGCTCGCAGAACATCTGTTCTGCGCAATGTGTACCATAACCACGCAATGTGTGACTTACAATGTTTGATCGGCCATCTGGCCAATGAAACGTTGTAAGGCCTCCCACAAGGTGGTCCAATGACCTGGTGAAGGCTGCAGAAATCCGCTGTTTGCCAATAGCACAGAATCGGTTTAAGTAGCGGAGCTTGGGGAAGACCTATGTCCAGCAATAGACTTCTTTCGGCTGGTATGATGATGATGATACGTACATAAAGCATATACTCGTCTATTATAGTTATAGACTGGAGGAAATCCGTGGAGAATACTATTTATGTATTGTATACTAATTTCAAGGGCACAGTAACAAAGATCAGAGTACTTGATCTGTCCGTTCTCACTTCACATCGTAGACAAAGAAGATTCAAAAAAGGGGTGCAAAAGCCTTGATACATACCTCACTATGCCTTAATTTAATATGTCTGTTAAGCATATCCTCTTTAGAGAACCCCTTATAACAATCAGAACACTGAAAAGCCGCCAATACGTACTTCCGATCTTGGGCTCTCGCTTTAAACCCTTCTAGAGCTTCCTCTTCAGTCAAACTGATCTTCAACCAATGATTAGGATCTAAGTTATTTATTTTTGTACTGAAAACTTCGAATTTTTTAGCTTTACTGTCACTCAAATCTGTTTCAGCTTTTTTATTCCTCTTTTTTTTTGCTTTGTGTTTTGTATTAAGAACTACTTCCTCGTCTAGGTTTGTTTGCTCAGTATTTAAGTTTATTTTTTCTTCTTCAATAATAATTTCTTCCTTGATGGCAGGTTTATCAAAATCATTAATACATTCTGAATTTGAATCATCATCATCACTAAACATTCTATCATCTTCTAAATTTGGTATAGGCTTTTCTTCTGCACTTGCACCATTATCAAAATTTGTTTTTCCATTTTCAATTGGCGCTGTAGTTTCAATTATCATTTCACTCTTTATCTCAGCTAGGTTTTTATCATCTAAAGAGTTTTCACTATCATACTCTACTATATATTTTTCTGTTTCTGGTGTTTCGTCTTTTTTTGTTTCTTTTAGCAGACTTTTTGACGGTATTTTGTTTTTAACTATGTATGTCTTAACTTTATTGTTGACTGTTATAATTTCTAGTGGTGATTGTAAATTATAATGCCGTCTGTCTATTTGAGATATTGATGATAAGGTGATCTGAAAAAAGAAAATGGTTGCGGTTTTAATTTACGTGTTATTACATAAACTTGCTAACTTTATTTTTCATGTGGCTTATCTTTGCAAAAAGAAACACTTTTAAATTATCTGTACACTATTTTCAGGCTAAGGATCACCTGGCTCCTTAAGTCAAGTCAAAGGAAAAACACCAAATTCAGGCGTCAGAGTATTTAAATATTGATCCATGTTCTATTAAGCCTTTTATGTCTGCCTTTTATGTCTTCCTTTTTAGTCGTAAAGATATTGCAAAAAATCAGGCTTTGGGGTAATTTTTTATTTATTTATATGGAATTATTTTGTTTTAGCCACATTATTATATTCTACTTACAGAACCACTCCATAGCACCTCCTTGAGAGCCTTCTCTCCCACCCAGCATTTCTCTTTGAATTTATGAAACTTGTACAATACCGCTGCACACTCATAGCAGAAGTAATTAGGTAAGCCATCTTTTTCATTTACCTGTGACAGTAATAATGTTTTTAGCCTTGTTAACTTTCGAGAGATTGTTCCAAGAATTACCTGTCACTGCAAAATACCTAAGTTTTTAAATGTTTTTTTTTTTTCACATAAGAGCTCTTATAGGAAGCTATAAAGTTATTGAAGGTTCAGACGGAATACAAATGAAGTTATTTATTTGCATGAATATGCGTAGGTGATACATAATTGCAAGAAAAGTTCTTTAAAACATATCCTACCTTAAGAGGTGTGCAATTATTTATTATAATAAAAAAATATACCCTTCCTCTCATTGGGGTAGGCAGTAACTACAGAATGCCTACATACACATGTCCGGTTGTACACACATGCTGGTTGTGAGAAATACTTTTTACATTAATACATAACAATAACAATCATTATCTATACCAAATATTAATATTAGAGTATTTGGTGGCCATTTATTAATGATTAATATTTAATATCCTTACTTTTTTATATTAATTAATTTTGTCATTGAAATAATCATCAACATTATAATAGGCTTTATTGATAAAATATATATTTAACCTATTTTTAAATGATATAAGATTTGTTGCTTTGTTTATATTATTTATTCTAAGGTCCATACAGAATGCAAAGCATATCTTCTCAAGCATAGCCGTTCTATGGCATATTACTCAAGCTCAATGTGTACTAGCAAGCCTGGTACCTTTCATATTTATTTGTGTTCCCTCTTATTCATAAACTTTGCTTAAAGTTAAGAGATGTGCAACTGTCAAAAATGTATGGTTAAACATGCGCTAATAATTACTTAACTTTAAGTAGCTTTTATAAATATGGGGATTCTAACTAATGTCTAATGCTAGTTCTTAGATAAACAGTGCTGGGAATTATTTTCAAATTTATAAAATGTGGTTTACAAGTATCTGTAGGTTTTGCACAGATGCACAGATTGCCCGTATACACTTCTTTAAGGCTTTGAACACTGTTTTTGTCACAATAGCATTCCCCCAAAACATTATACCATATCTCAGTGTCGAACCTACATATGCATAGTCAGCATTTAGAAGTGCACTTCGCTTTACCAGTTTATGAAGCATATAAATGGCATATAAATATAATATTAGTTTAGTACATTATTTGTATATGTCTTCACCACAGATTTTCATGTAATTTTCTTGAATTGAAACTATTCTATTTTTGAACCCAAATAAAGGGATAATACTATTCTCACTTCAGACTATCTGAGTGGCTTTGACTGAACGGCGAGAACTTTTAGCAAACAAACCTTACGTCAGAACAAAAACTTTGTACCAATTAAAATCAATTAAAACACAATAAGACACTTTACTATTATGGCAAAACCTTTTGAGGGAGGCCTATGTCAAATAGTGGACGTCTCTTTACTATAGTATTATCAAATGCGACACTTAAGAAACCACAGTACGTGTTTATCTACCAAGCGGCCGTAGGTATTTAATTTCAAGGAGACTGCCAAGATGTAATACTCTTTACTTTATTATACTGTGGCTAGTCCATAATAAACTAAAAATAACTCTCCGTCCACTGTCGGTATACCGTGCCAACGGTCCAGAAAAATAGTAAGGATGATTTTTGGGTTGATTTAGACCCGATAGAGTGAAGTTTTCATTCACAAATGGTTTAATCTATTCATTGAAAATGCAAAATTAGTTTTAAATATTGACAAAAAACTTGGATAATCATGTGAAGAAAGCGTTGTGATAGAGTCAACATAGAAATAAAACCTTAAAATATGAAAAATACTTGCTTTTCTGGCCATCATTTCTTCATAATATTGTTTCAAGTGAAAACTGTCGTAATTATACAATTTAACGCCGTTGCACAGACATATGCGGCAAACTTTGATATTACACATTTTGCTATATTTATGATTTACTTAGAATTAATCTTTCATACATTAATATTTAAGTTTTACTTTTAATTAAAACTAACAAAAGTACGTTTCTACTCTGATCAAATCTGTCAGTCTCAAATCTGTCAGTCAAGACTGAATCACTGAACAGTCAAAGTTGTTGTGGCAATTGACAGTCGGTAGTTCTATGTTATATCATTGTTATATTAAAGAACCAAGGTTTTTTAGTTTGCTCTTTTTGTTGAGTGTCGGATGGGCCAAGGAGGACGCACGGTTTACGTAAAGGTGGTCTTTACATAAACCGTGCAATGACAGGGGGTCATAAAAATCTTTTTCGTGGAGTCTTAAGTCATTCATCATTCATCATCATTCTCCTGCCCTTATCCCAATTTATTTGGGGTCGGCGCAACATGTCATTAAAACTAACAAAAGTCAAGTCCATCCGACTAAACAGACAGATGTGCTGATGGGGAGTTTGTTGTGCCATTTCTTCTTCCCAGCTAAAGCACTAGGAAGTGTCGAAGGGTTGCCACGAGTTAAAATAAATGAGTCACTCCGCAACTAAGCGCGCGTGGGATATATTTGATCCCGTGGCCGCTCAACGGCATTTTGCGGGTGGGATTAAATTTATCCCGTGGCCGCTCAAGGGGCGTTTTCAAGTGATGATTACTACAAAAAAGCAAGAGCAGGCACAGTTTCCTCTATATAACAGTGTCTCTACCAAGAAACCGACTCGTCGGCCGGGCCGAAAAACAGCCATGACGAAACATTTGGAAGTTTTCGCAGCCGTCAACTTAGATTTTAATTTTGTCCTCACCACATGATATGATTCACTGGTCGTTTTAGCACCCCACCTCGGATAGGACAGATTTTCTTTTGACCATAAAATACGAGTTTGTCGACCAAGGCAGTAAATAAATATTTATTTAATTTATACTAAAGTACATTATGTACTTAGACGATACCGGTAAAGCAAAGCCTAATAGGTACAATAAAGAGAGAAAAAAGAAGTACAGACGCCAGCACATCAAGCTACAATCTGTCAAAATTATTTAATAGATTTCTTACTTTTTCACAAATGAATAAGGTTCATGAGCAATTGGGAAAATTTGACAGTTTGGGGTAGCTTGATGTGCTGGCGTTTGGACATGCTCGATTTACGAAACTCCTGACACCCAAACTAGGATATGTCCTGTTTCTCAGGTGACAGCGTTCCGCGCTGCGCGTCACATTTGTGAAGCCGAAATTGCGTGCTCCATGTCTCAAAGAGAGCTCACAAATAAAAAATACAATTTATGTATATTTTTTATTACAGAAGTAACTAACCTATTTTATCTCTGCTATTAATATGTACGTGTGGGGAAGTGAGTGTAGTCTGTGTGTAAGTGTGTGAGTTGATAGATTTCGGAAGTGTTTTTGCTGCGTTCGTTTAAAAAAAAACGGTTTTAATATTGTTTTAAGTATTAGTTACTACTTTAAAAAAAATGTACTTAGCGTATTTTTTCGCCTTTTTTTAACTTTGTTTACAAAGTTATTAAAATTTAGATTTTCTGGTATGAAATATTTTATGATACTGGTAACACTGCAGAAGTTCCAAACATTACGGCCTGGCCACGGGGATCGGCGGCGGTGCGTACGGCGGTGCGTACGGCGGTGCGGCAGGCGGGGCGACAATTCGCGCGGCATCGTTTGCAGGCCACGGGGAGTCACGTTCGCCGCCGCGACCAGTAAGGAAGTCCGAGAGCGAAATGTTTTTAACAAAGTTATCTCGATATTGCTTAGAAAGTAATAGTTTTTTGGTTCAAGATATAATATTTTGAAGAGATTGTGGAGTATAAAGTTGAATAGGAATCGAGGTATAGATGGAGAATTCCACAAGAAGTACGAGAAAATCTGGAAATTTTATTTTAATTTCTTCCCACAATCACTTCACTATAAGTTTATATTAATGCTGTGGGTGACCAGACTTCTAAATAGGTGGCCTTGCTAGTATTTCAGCAATAAAAGTCTCGGTGATCATTATTCGCGGCGAAAATAACTAAACTCGTTTGATCGCTGCCCTAGTCGCCACGACTGCCGCTTGATGCCGTGGCTCGCGCCGTACTGATTCATGTATTTGTTTCACTCGCCGGCCGCGCCGCCGGTCGCCCGTGCCATTCGCTTGGTACATTCCGCCGGTCGCCCCGCCGGTCGCTGCCCCGCGTGGCTTGATAAGTACATTTCTATGCGTTTGTTTCAGTCGCTAGACGCCTCGGCGTTCGCACCGCGCGAATTTTCGCTATGGCGAATGTCCCGTGGCCAGGCCGTGGCGGGATCGCGTTGGAACAAGTCGCACGAATTTTCATTTTCATGAAATTTCGTGAAATAGCGAATTAAATTGTATAATTTTGGTAGTGAATTATGCAATTTAGTTACGTATGAGTGCACAAGTGTAGTGAAGGTGAAAATAAGTGACTAACGTGGACTTTTAGTGCTCCCCCCAAAAGCTCCTAATAGGTTGTTGTAAAATTACTACCGCTTTACAATAACTTTGAGTTGACTGGCTATGACTTTTTTGTAAATTCGTGCCTGATATCGGGCCATTTACTTGATTGAAAAGTAAAATTACCTGACACTGGCTAAATGCACAAACCGTGCGAAGACAAAACCCGTGGGCTATACAACACTTAAATTATTTTTGAATTTGAACCAGTAGTTCCTGAGATGAGTGCGTTCAGCCAAACAAACAACCTCTTCAGCTTTATTATAATTAGTATATATTGATGTTTCTTTGTTTACATAAATTATCTAAATTAAAGTTTAAGGCTTAATAGGAAGCCATGATTCATTTATGTGCGTTTGAGTTGGCAAGTGTGATGTCGTCAGAATCCTCGTGGCCCTCATCCCTTGATAGATCATCGATTTTCCTTTTTCTGTTCCTGAAACAATAAAGCAAATAAATAACCGCCGCCCGTATTATATTATTCCTGACCATTTAAAATAAAAATAAAAAATACTAGAGACCCACCCCTTTTTTTTTTTTTTGGGTGGGAAGTCATCAAATAACTTCTCCCGCTCTGGGTGGAGCAGGAGGGCGTGTCAGACTTTTACTGACTAAAACCCACCCGTGTTCCTTCAGTAGCCCTTATGCCAGGGGCTGTGGTGTCTCTTTCGAACAAACCCGCACCCCTGGCAGGCATCGACCCTTGCGGGTCCCATCACTTTTTGTGCTGACATCTCTTTGAGGCGCGCGTGGAACACAACGCGCCGTCGACTTGGGCTTGGTCCTTACCGGACAGCGAGCTACCCATTACTCGCCGTCCGCAAGCCCATGCCTACGGTGGCCGGAAATCGGCCTGGGATTCCCGACGCCCAGGGCGTCTCCGTATCCTGCGGCGGCTGGGGTCGCGAGGGCGCATATGCTGCCTCTCCCTCACGTGCGCCGCCTCCCTCTTCGCGAGCATCACTGCTTCGCTGAAGGAGGTGACGGCTCCCCATGCCCTCTCGCTCCGTACCATGGCCTGGACCAGGGCCGGACGCGAGAGATCGCCGCCGCCGATCGCCTCCACGAGGACACGGCGGTGCTCCGCCCAAGCAGGGCAGACCGCCACCGTGTGCTCCACCGTGTCCTCAGGGCAATCTTCGCAGTGGAAACACCCGGGCGTTTCCTCCCGCCCTATCCGAAACAGGAACCTCCCGAAACAACCGTGTCCGGTGAGGACCTGCGTCAGGCGGAAGGTGAGGACGCCATGCCGCCTCTCAAACCACTCCTCAAAGAAGGGACTTACCGCCGCAATCGTGGCGTGCCCAGCACTGGGTTGAGACAATCGCTCTCTCCATGTCACCATGAGATCCCGCCGGAGCTCTGTCCGCTGTGCCGCGATTTCCTGCGGCAGCGGAGTTACGCCCCGGCGGAGACCCACCCCTGCTGCGCATAGTTTTACGACTTGACAGAATGGTGATATTTATATTTTTTAAATGTTTTATACTCATATACATTCCGGAATAGTTACATTCTTAAAATTACGGTGAAAACCGCAGCGAATTCCGCCAGGCAGGCATTGTGTAAGTAATTTAATCACCGCTGCTCTCCAAACGGTGAAAGAAAAAAAACGTCGTGAGGACACTGGCATGTCGTAGCACCAAAAATACGAACACATGTGGTATTTACTAACCCGAGGCCCAATCCCTCTCGTAGAGAGGAGCCCTGTGCTGTGTCCCATGGCAACATTTTAGGCTGATTATGATGACATTAGGCTCGCTCCCTATTTAATAGGATTTAAACATAACTGGCGAAATGAGAGTGTACTATGCATGTCTTCTTGATCCTTTGGCAAATACAGGCGTGATGTGCTATCGTAAATGAATGCTAGATATTGTCGACATTGTTCATTACCTTTTAGGATACGGTTCTTTGAGATGGTAGGTGCGGTAGTGTAGTTTCATGCTGCTGGGTTGCTTGAAAAGTCTGTCACATAGAGTGCAAGCCACCGTCTTTTCATGTGTATGGGTCTGAAAATATAGCAATTTACTAGTTTGATTTACACGGCTTAAAACCGATACTATAAATCATAGTATATATACGTACAGACGCCAGCACATCAAGCTACCCCAAACTGTCAAATTATCCCAATTAAACATGAACTTTATGCATAAGTGATAAAGATGAAAATCCATCAAAGAAATTTGACAGATTGGGGTAGCTCGATGTGCTCGCGTCTATACAAACATAACAACTAAACTAATAACAAAAATTAAATAACAATATAGGCATATAACCATTAAATTGTCAAATTTATACAGATCGCAGTCTGAGTTAGCATCCACGAGCTTGTTTAGTTCGGTCAATACGCGCGGCACGGGAGACGCAGTATGGGCTGCTGTCCGACACGATTAACCGATTTGAAAATCAACTAAATGGTAATTTTAATTAAGAGCGGGTAACACCGAATGGAATTGCGCCTGTCATGGCGGGTGACGTCCGGACGTCGTGTCTATTCATTCAATTGTTGATAGCCGTTGCCGTGGTGGTCAGTGGTCACTCGCAAACCCATTAGCTCTAAATCACTAATTTGTAACTGTAATCCTTAATTTAAGTAATTTAAGTGTCTGTATAATTAAAATAATGAACAGTCAACGCTACAGCGTATTTATTTCAACGTTTCCTGAAGTTTTACGCCCACTATGGATTCCCGTGCTGACGAGGTCACGAATCAGCATTCAGATGCAACAGTCCGGCCTCCCGATCTCCCGTTATATATTTATAAATACTTTTATTATATATTTTTGAATATACAGGTCAGTGTCAGGTTGTTGCTTAAAATATGATTCGGGAACGTAACAAATATGGCTGCATCCTTACATAGTAGGTATAAAACAAAGTCGCTTTTCGTGTTTGTACGTTCAGATCTTTTAAACTACGCAACGCATTTTAATGCGGTAATCATCAATAGACAGAGCGATTCTAATACACCGACCTCTACGTGGGCAAAGCCGCTGGCAAAAATTAGTAATCTATATATTAATAAGTGAAGCAAAAACTTTGAACGAAGGGTTCAAAGTTTTTTACGAAAATTACGCGAACAAAGGAGTCTAAAATTTGGCTCGGTAAAAGTTTATATTGAGAAGGAGTGCAGAAAGCCAATACTTTTGATTTAAATGAATAGGGTATTTTCCAATTTATTGAAAACTATTCTAATTTGCAGATTGGGACGAAATATGTACTTAACAGAAAAATAAAAGTAAACTGATTATTTATATCCATTTTCTCAATTAAAAACGATTTAAACCAAATTAATTTTTCGTTGTTTTGAATTTATCGCCAAAACGCTTCTTACGATGACTTTTTATCACGTGACGTCAACTTTGTGTAAACCAAAGTAGTTAGTAAGTAATTAAGTGAATGTCGAGTTTA
This sequence comes from Polymixis flavicincta, assembly GCA_949987655.1. NCBI lineage: Eukaryota > Metazoa > Arthropoda > Insecta > Lepidoptera > Noctuidae > Polymixis > Polymixis flavicincta. The sequence goes on along the minus strand of OX465188.1, from coordinate 19,978,953 downwards.
TAATTAACAAGATTTTTAATGGATAGAAAGTGATATTACCTACTGGTGTGCGGTGCCTCTGTGTACAAATACTTCTAAAACGGCGCTAAACTAAGTATTAGTACCAGTGCCGTTTATACAAAGTTGACGTCACATGTCACAAGCGTTTTGGCGGTAAATTCAAAACAACGAAAAATAAATTAGATTTTAATCGTTTTAATTGAGAAAATGTGTATTAATAAATTTATTTTGATTTTTCTGTTAAAAATATCAAATCAAAATCCCAATCTTCAAATTAAAATAGTTTTTATCAAATTGGAAAATACCCTATTATGGTAATAATAATTAGAATCAGCAATAAAATTGAATTGCAATTCTATCTTATGAAGTTTCTTATGATAGAATTTGCCTCAAATGTCACTTTTTCATGAAATAGTAATTCAATAGGGTTATGTGAACTCACCAGCTGATGTGTTTTCAAACCTGTTTTGTTTCTAAACGGTCGTCCACAAGTGTCGCAAGTGAACTTCTTCACGCCAGTATGACTATTCAGGTGACTTGTCACGCTGCCCGGCTGTAATCAGAGGAAGACAAATTAATTATTTAGTTTAATATGAAGTGACTGCTCATCAAAAAGCAGTCATTTCATGTGTAATCGAATATGAGCCGTAGTGGGCCACTGGTAAATCCACATTCGTTCGGACGTAAAACTGTCGCAGTGGGGTTTATTCGCGCACTGAATCACACACATAGGCTGATAAGCCTCCGTAGCCGGGTAACAAATTTATGTATATATGCACCTTTGAAGCAGGGGCCAGAATCGCTAGTTTAGCATAATTAGATAGACGTCGAACGTACCGCTAGTGAAAGCCCACAAATTTCACAGATGTGTCTCTCATGTGGGTCTTTTTTCGAAGTCGATGGAAGAGGCTCATCCTTATGGTCCTCTGCGTGATGCTTCATGTAGGCCGCCAGACTTGAGAAGTTTCTGTCGCACTGGAAAAAATATTTTATTTAAGAAAATAAATTATTACACATTTATATACAATGTTATGGTGTAGAACTCTAAAATGGGAGTATAAATGTATAACCAACAATATTTTCCACATACATAATATGAAAAGTTAAATAAACATGAACGGCGTGCGGTATAACTTACATTGAATAGAGAGTAGGTAATCTATAACTAATAGAGATCGGATATTCGGATGCATTTTTACTTAAAGTTAATTTTGAGATATCAAAGTGTGGAATGTTTCTTAAAATGCATGTTTTTGTAAAAAAAAAACAGGGATGCTAGGAGCTAGCCTCCCAGGATTTTTGGGAATGCTTAACTAGTCAGGTGTATAGTATGGAAGCGACTTCTAAATATACAGGATTGCATACACATTCAGGTACATTATATATTTAAATAACCCTGATGCAAATATGTGTTTGTAGTAAACATGGGTAGCTCGTGAGCGAGTGATAGAAAAGGGCTAGCTCTTTTCGATTGACGTGGCTCTCGCTTACTCACTGGCTCATTTAATAGCTTACTCAGACTCACTAGCTTAGTGCTTCAGTGAGACACCGACGACCGACCGAATTCACTTCGGCTCCCTTCGGAATACTTCAGAGCATCATTCGTTCTTCCAACAATAGCTCTCCGGCACAAATACGTCATTGTAAACTTATCATTTGACATAAATCACTGTAAATGTATGTTTATAGTTATTGATTTTAAGTAGAAAATACTTTGGCACATTATAAAAAGGAACCGCAATGTTTAACAAAAAACAAATGAGCTAACAGTCGGCGTCTGAGTCACTGAGCTATAGAAGAGCTAGTGAGCTAGCGGAGTGATATAGCTCTTTAGAGTGAAAGAGCCAATCGCTCTTTTTCTTTTCAGTGAGCTATTTCGCTCATGTCTATTATGTAGGAGTGTAAGAGAAGAGGTGGTAAGGGTTACCTAGTAAAAAAAAAAAAAAACATCCAAAAGCGCATTCCATTTTAACCAACATCTCAAGGTGAATATGAATCCAAATATATATCCGATTTCTGATGATTATATATAAAATAAAACAAAAAGAGAAAGGAGATACGTAAAAAATATGATTTTAGATTTGTTATGTACAGACGCCAGCACATCAAGCAACCCCAAACTGTCAAATTTTCCTAATAAAACATGAACCTTATTTATTTGCCATAAAGTTTAAAATCTATCAAAGAAATTTGACAGATCGGAGTAGCTTGATGTGCTGGCGTCTGTACATAACAAATCTAAAATAATATTTTTTATATATCTCCTTTTACTTTTTAATATTTTCGTTTGTGTGAGTTTAAATATTAAGTATTTTATTTTTCTTTATTTTCTTTAATTCTGCTTGAAAGCGCCATACTTTACAATTTAAAAAATCGGCCGAAGCCGATCGGGTTTCAGTTTAACTGGATGCATCTGATCTCCATAATTCAGTTACAATGCAACACGATACCCCTTGGCAAGACTGATTGTCAGACTTTTGGGGTCCTGGCGACCCGTAACGACTGCTAAAGATCTACGAATGACAGCCGGGACCAACGGCTTAAGGTACTTTCCCCGTCTCGGTACAGTCGCCAGCAGGTCAAGCTATCCCAAACTGTCAAATTTTCCCAATTGAACATAAACCTTATTCCTTTGGAATAAAGTTGAAAACGTTGATGTGCTGGCCTCTGTACGTTATGGATGTTGATTAACCTTGAATCTACCAGAGGCCCTAGTGTGAGTTTCAATTAACCATCTCGATCAATAACATCGAGCGCATTCGACGCTCCGATTGGTCCTTTACCAATCTAGATCTCTCTCTCCATTATCTAGCCACGAGGTTTATTTAAGTACTACATACATCCAACATTAGAAATCTCCAGAACTAGGAGAATGTTTAATAATCACAGTAGATCATTTATGTTCCAAGGTTTTTGCATGGAAAATTTAAAACAGATTAACGTAGTTGCGAATGTGTTTGTAACTGACTCAAAAGACGTCGTCCTGTCAAAATTTCAGTATGTTGCAGGTCCATTTAGTACCTACTAATAAAAAAAGGTCTGAAGTCCATTTTTTTTTGGAAAACAGGACGTTAGCTTTCCTGAATTTGAAAAATTTCCGGGAAAAATAGATGTAGAAAGAAAATCTTTCTATAAAAACCGAATTTGAACCCAGAAATCACCGAGCTATCTCTCTCTAGGTTTAGGCAAGCTATGGGTACCGTCTTACAGTTCAGAAGTAAAACAAAATAATTTAAAAAATCTAATAACCCGACTGCGTAAAAAGTGAAGTCGGAGGCAGAAAAGTCTTTATTGTTAAATTTAAGAAGAAGTCTCAGACTGCATGAGATTTCTTAGAGTATTCAGTTTAATAGTCAACCTCTTAAAACAAAAGATTCTCATTTTCATTTTTTTTAATTATATTTCACTCTTTACGCAGTCAAGCTTTTTATCTTTTTTAGAAAACTTTTCAAAAAGGTTTTCCGGTTGAACACACACATTTATTTTCTAAAATAAAATAAGACTTTTTATATGAACATCAATACGGATTTAGGCAAAATTGTAACACACTCGCAGTAACAATAAATTTAGTAGGTACTAAAATTAAAAACATATGAAAAAAAAAACAACAAGGTCTAGGTAGGTATTTACTTTGATCTTAAAAAAAGCATTTGATACAATAAGTCATTCTATACTATTATAAAAGCTAAAAAGCATAGGAATCACTGACCAAGCAACAAAATATACAAAATATTCGAATCTTATCTTGCAAACAGACATTGATAAATATACAATACAAATAGTAAAAATTGGTAATTATGTAAGTAAATCTGCTGAAATAATATGCGGAGTTCCGCAGGGATCAGTTTTAGGACCACTATTCTTTATAATTAATATAAGCAAAGTTGGGGTAGTGGGACATATCTCAATGTAAGCAGACGACACGTGTCTTTTTTATTTTGGCGACTCCCTACTTAGCGTTATTACTGAAGCACAGCAAGACCTTAATATCCTAAGCAGGCTTATGCAGAACGTACTGACTAATAATGTTAACAAAACTGCACAAATAATATTTTTTCCTAAGAACAAAAATATTCCTGATTTCCCTCCTCCTACGATAGATGGCCAACAGCTTTTACTATGAGAAATACTTGGGCCTTGCTTGGCTCTTGGACAGTAAACTGACATTTAGACCACACGTTGATTACGTTAGAAGCAAAATGATTCCATTAACTGGAGCTGTACAAAATATTTCTAATTGTGTGCCATTTCAATAACACTAAACAATCTATAATACACTAGAGAAACCGCTTCTAGACTATTTAAATCAAGTTTAGGGACAGGGTACTATTACACATCTTCATGGCCTACAAGTAAAACAAAACAGAGCAATCAAAGTTCTAAATAATTACTTAACACCTACGAAATAAATGTACGCTAAAACTCAACTATTCAACCTTCAAAACCTATATACTTAGCACACATGCATGTGGGAATAAAAGGGCTGAGCACACAGAAAAGTAAAATAGATAGCAGCAACTGGTTTATTATTTGAAATAAACTAGTAAAAAAACTATAAATACGTCTTAGTAAGAACCTCTTCTCGTCTTTTCACGTCATTCAAAAGCTCCATTCTACTTTTTTAAATATTTTCTACGTCATGCCAAGCACCACCTTTGGCATAGGTACGTCATCTGTCTCAGTTACACCTAAGCACTGAGCTCTTTCACACAAGTGCATTTCAATGCATTCATCAACGTTCCATTCCTACATTAAATACATCCGTACGTTTTTTCGCACACGCTACAGACTGAACGTCGGCGTGAGTAAAATTTTAGCTCACGCCAGACGTTGATTCCGCAGCGTCGGATGGAAACAATAGTTTCTCAATGGAAGTTAAGCATGAGTTTGAAAAAACCCAAACGTTAATGTCTAACGTGTCTTTATTGGCGGTCATTTGAAACCATTTCAAAAGGTTGTACGGTATATGTCGAGGGTAAGCTAACAATAATTTATTACTTATAAAGGCAATACGTTATTATGTGTTTGTTTGATATTCGAAATTCATATAAGAGAGTACCTACTTCGACATAATCCGGCGTTTACTCGCTAGATGATGCAATTTACGTCACGTAAGACGACCTCAGCGCTACCCGTGGCCGTATCTGGAACTAACTAAACAGCACAGAGCAAGCCGCAATTCGTTTTTCATTGTTGTGTCGTTTTGTCTAGCGCGCGCAAGCCGTTACAGTAAAATGTATTTTAACTTTCGAGATTTAAGTAGAATGTTAAGCACTATTTTTTGTTTTCAGAACCATCTGAACTTATATACATAAATGATGCTGCTGCTGCTGCCGATCGTGTCACGAAGTTAGCTTCAATGCAAAGGTTTGACCTCGTGAATTGGAACTGTGAAGAAAACTGAGGTTGAAAAGAAATATCTGGTCGTCCCGGTGTTCACGAAGCTGAAAGTAAACGAGGAAATGAGGCGTTTTGAGGCTCCATTTGCCTTCTGGTGGCATCAGATGGAACGTAGTTTTGCTGCGTTGTCAAATGCATTTTGAGCCCAAAATGAGTCTGTGAATGTAGGCTTGAGAAATTTTATAGACTAGTCTGCAAAATCTGATGCACAGCTTACGTCAGCTACATTTTACAAAAAGCTAAAAGAGTTATTTAGAAATGAGTCTGAATACAAAAAACTTTTTCACGACATTTTACAAATTATTTGCGGGAAGCGTGCAGAGGTTTTGGAGATATGACGTAAACGACCTTAAACCTTAAAGGTTTGAACGGAAAATACATAAAAGAAGATTTAGAAAAAATAACGCCCTCCGCGGAATTTATGTTCCACGCTCAAAATTTATCGGCTTACATTCAACAAATTATTATTTTTGGTTGGGAAATCTTCAAGTAACTTCTCCCACTCTGGATGGAGCAGGAGGCCGTGTCAGACTTTTACTGACTAAACCCTACCTGTGCCTACAGTTGCCTGTGTGCCAGGGGCCACGATAACTCTTTCGAACAACCCGCACCCCTGGCAGGCATCGGCCCTTGCGGACCCCACCAGTTGATGCTGAAATTACTTTGAGGCGCGCGTGTCACGCAACGCGCCGTCGACCCAGGCCGCTTCTATTTTCCATGAATAGCCCTTTCGTTTTCCATAAAATAAACCGAAGCATGGAAATACTATAACGCTAAATTTTGACGATCAAAAGAAAGGAGGAGGCGAAAGGTGAAGTTAACAGGGGTAGGCGCAAATGATGTTGCATGTTCATGGGCGGTTGTCTGATGCATTACCGAGCAGTGTGAGCCCAATTCGGGCCACCCAAGATGATTCTCAAATCAATTTCTGCGGCTCGCATTCCATTTATTCAGACACCACCGCTAATTCTTCCAATGAACGTCATGCAGAGATTTCAAACTCCACAATCTTCAGCAATGCTGTTGGAAATTCAAGGCATGATTCAAAGTCGAATTCTCGAGTCCGCACCTTTGACTCTATCTTTCATATCCCCACTTTCGATTTTAAAGAAAAGCAGTGGAAAGCATAGGGTTATTTTCAATCTGCAGGCTTACCATAGCGCTTTCTATGTCTACTCTACTGTAGAATAGAAATCGCTTGTCTACATTTCTCGGTGAAAAAAATGCCAATGGTCTATACAGAAACGTCTTTTTTGTCTACTCTTCCTACGACAAAATGCTTGTCTACGGTTCTTGTGCTAAGCCTGCAGAAGGCGCTAAATCGATTTAAGCAACCAAAACGATTTCATCTTTTTCATAATTATCGTAAGCCAATTTTTTTTAATGATTTTTTCCTCCTTTAGCCCTGCTCCCACGTGTGTAACGCCACTTGAATTCTGCGATAGGAAAATTCATAATAGTATCACCCAAGTGGAAGAAACCCCTTTGGCGTACAGATTTGAAGAGTTCCTGCCTTAGTTCGTCCCATGTAAATGTCCCATGAAAATCAGGGACCTGCAGTCATCATTGACGGACACGATGATCGGGCATCCCCCAGCTCAAGTGCACAACCTACAGCTGGAAGCTTGGCTCATTTCGGCTGGGACTGTCAAATCCAAAATTGACCGGATGAGGAAAAGCAACTTTTGTCCTGGCCAAAATGAGCGTCTGTTATGGCCTCCACTGAAAAATCTCAGCATTTTCCTTAACGTCTTGCGCCCTACTTGCTGCAGACTGTTTTGTCTCGCCCGTCGAATTTCGGAACCGCTTCCTCAGTATGAACATGCCTGTGTCGTGCTCTGGCCGATCTCATGATCCACCGCGTCGTTTAACTCGTTAGGTTCGCAACTTTTCCGTCGGCTTTCACCCAAATTTCACTCTTCCAGGAAAAAATATATCGAGTGTGATTTTTTTCCGATCGTCTTTTTTTCTGTTCAGGCCTCTATCTATCTCGGATGAGCCCCCAAAGTGGCAATAATAGAAATGAGTTCTCAGAAAAACTATGATTGATAGCAACTACTGGTTTATTGTTTAAAAAATTAATAAACCTGTAAAACAACTAAAAATACGTCTTAGTATAAAATCACGGTTACTCATCTTTTCACGTCATTTAAAAGTTCCCAGTCATTCTACCTTTTTTAAATACCATCCAGGTCATCCCAAGCATCCTTTGGCATACGTCATTTGTCTCACTTACACTTTAGTATTCGGCTCTTTCATTCAAGTCATGCATTCATCAACGTTCCATTCGTACATGCATACTAATAAAGAAAATCTAATAAAATAAAAACATACAAAAGTACAAGAAGTGAATCTCCGAGGACAGCTTTTGTAATATTTTCTTTCTCCCTTCGGTACTGATGGGTCAGGGATCTCGCATGCCAAGTCCCTGAAACAGATCATACATAATAATTAAAACACAATAACAAACTACGTGCTCCCTTTCACCGGCTTCATAAGGTTCATAACTCATTTGTTGGGCTTGGTATAACCTTTTATAACAAGCTTCCCTCTTCAAACCTTTAAAAACAAAGGATGGGTTTTACTTGAGCTTTAAACGCATAAAAAGGCAAATCTAGCAAAGAAGAGGGAAGCTTGTTATAAAACTGCATAAAAACTTTTTCTGTCCCTTTTTTGATGTTTTTGGCCTTTATATCTCACACGGAATTGTATGTGACTCGATTTAGAAGTCCTCCCAGTCCTCCCGGACTTTCAAAATTGATTCAACGTGCGTGCGTATTACACAGCGTAGAATGCATAGCACGGACTCCAGTAATGGTTGAATTGGTTGGAATTGTTGGTGCATTGAAAAACAAATATAGGTCAAATGGAGAAAGACAAAATAACAAAATTTTTAGATTATGAAGGTATCAGATTAGACAGTAGTTTTGGTATAAAAGTAAGTATGTTTTTCAGAAGAATATGCGCGGATAAATGGACTCTTTTGATCGAATGTTGAGTAGATTGGGTGAGTACCTCTTCCTACTAATGGTTTTATAACAACAGGTTTAACTTGGGAGATGTGACATGGAGCTCATAATTCATGGTTGAATTGGTTGGATAATTATCAATCAATCATCCTTAACCCGACTGCATCCACGGCGGAGCATAGGCCTCTTGTGCCAATGTTGGCCCTGCTGTCTGCACGCTACAGGAGTTGATGGACGCTGCTGAAAGTGCTCAAATCGTTGCCAAATTCTGGGCTGACTGTATTTAGATCGCTATCGACACGCTAAGAAGAAGAAGATAGAAAAGGGGTGTCAAAGACTTGATACATACCTCACTCTGCTTTAATTTAATATGTCTATTCAGCATTTCCTCTTTAGAAAATCCCTTATAAAAATCAGAACATTGAAAAGCCGCTGACACGTACTTCCGGTCTTGTGCTTTCGCTCTAAACTCTTCTAGAGCTTGCTCTTCAGTCAAATTGATCTTCAACCAATGATTAGGATCTAAGTGATTCTTTTTTCTACTGGAAACTTCGAATTTTTTAGCTTTTGTGTCAGTAAAATCTGTTTCAGCCTTGTCTTTCTCTTTTTCTATTTCTTTGTGAGTTGTATTAAGAACGACTTCCTCCTCTTTGTCTGTTTGTCCAGTATTGAAGTTAATTCCCTCGTCTCTGTTTGCTTGTCCAGTATTGAAGTTAATTCCGTCGTCTCTGGTTGCTTGTCCAGTATTGAAGTTAATTCCGTCGTCTCTGTTTGCTTGTCTAGTACTGAAGTTAACTCTCTCGTGTTTAATAGTAATTTCTTCCTTGATGTCCGGTTTATCATAATTATCAATAGTTCTTAAATTTGTATCATCATCATCACTAAATATCCTATCATCTTCTAAATCTGGTATTGCCTTTTTTCTGTAGGTACTAAGGACATTTTCAATATTTGTTTTTCCATCTACAATTAACTGTGTCTTCTCATTAATCGTTTCATTATTTATATCAGCTAGGTTATTAACTTCCAAAGAGTTATCACTATCACACTCTACTGTATGTTTATCTGTTTCTGTTCCTTTATCTTTTGTTGTTTTTTTTACCTGACTCTCTGATAGTGACTTGTTTTTAATTATGTATGTTTTAACTTTATTGCTGACAGTTATAATGTCTATTGGTTATTTTAAATTAATATGTTGTCTGTCTATTTGAGATATTAATGATAAGGTGATCTGAAAAAAGCAATTGTGCGGTTTTAATTTACGTATTGTTAATAAACCTGCTAACTTTTTGTTTTATACGGCTTATCTTCAGCCTGACCATAGTGCATATTCAGACATCTCTTGTGATATTTTAGTTTAAAATTGCCTCAAATCTATTTTTGTTTTAAATTATCTAAGTATTTATGGTAACTCTTCTATTGTAATTGTGATTGTACAGTCGCCAGCAGGTCAAGCTATCCCAAACTGTCAAATTTTCCCAATTGAACATAAACCTTATTCCTTTGCGATAAAGTTGAAAAACTATCAAAGAAATTTGACAGATTGGGGTAGCTTGATGTGCTGGCCTCTGTACATCAGTTTTGTGAATTACAATAAAAAAAATCTGTAAACTGTGTTCTATTTCTCTATGTGAAGGATCACTTGATTTCTCAAATTCATTCACAGGGCAAGCACGAAATTTAGGAGTCACAGTATTCGAATATTGAACCATGTTGTATTAAGCCTTTTTTATGCTTTTAGTCACACGGATAATGTATAAAATCAGCCTTTCATCAGACAAGTCAGCCTGGCCGCGACACTCGTTGCAAAATATGGCAGGATACTCTACCTCCAGTCGCTCAATACCTACCAACAAACAAGCACCTTCCCGCTGGGTCCAAATTTACGTGGGCCACTTGGAAGTCTCTGAACCGCCTCCGTACCCAAATGGGAGGATGGAAGCTACAACCTCTCTCGACGGTATGGAAACAGGGTGTGGAACACAGACCACATTATTTATTATTGGTGTGGATATGGAGCTGTGATGCAAACTATGTCTCCTCTTCTTTCCTGCCGTGCCCTAAAAATGTAGGCATAGTCACCTCTGCTCTAGTACCGACGAAGATGCCGTGAATCTGGAGAAGCTTTGGGCCACTAAAAATTAATGCACTGTAGGGCCTTCGAAACGACGACGGAGAGTAAATCAAAACACATATTAGTAGAAATAATACTTTACTAGAAATAAAATAAACATTCTTATAAAATGTACAATTCAAATCTTATATTAATTTGCATTAGTTTTATAATTATAACATAATTATTAATTATGTAGCTACACGACCAATGTAACGTTCATTCCATACAAATAGTAATAACTAAAATTGTAAAATATTTTAGTATTTAGAGATCTATAGTTAATATTAAATACACGATGTAAATATTAGTTAAGCCATGAGTAATGACTGGCAGTGAATGATTTCGGAAGACAACTGAATAAGTACCGATTACATTAAAAATATATTTTATTTTAAAATAATATAATAATTTATTTTCCTTTTGAAATTCGTACAAATTAACCGTATTGGACAACCATTTGTTTCTATAAAATAACAGGTGTGAAAATACCCTTAACGAAGCCGAGACTCAGTTGTTCCATCCGTAATTTTTTTTTTGTTCCGTACAACCCACCAAGATCGAAATTCAAACTTTTTAGACGTTCCGTTTTTACAACTTAATCATAAATACTTCCACGTTCCCGAGTAAACGACGGCTCCGTGAAGGTTCTTTTTTATCCTGTACTTAATTAATTAGATTTTTTGAATCTGCGTGAAAAAAAATGTTGCATGCATAATGAATACTTTATATACCGCGTACAGATTCACAATGAGGAATACGTCGTAGGCTCTAAGAATACCTATAGTCCGTTCAAAGTTGTTAAATCTCTGACTGCAGCGACCCAATAGCAACCTTATTATAACGACGATAAAGATCACTGTGATGTTGATAGACTCGTTAGTGGCAGCAGCCCAAAAGCAACCTTATTGTAACGAGAACAAAGAGCAAATTTGATTTTGACAGATAGGGACATCAGGGCCTAGAGACAAAATACATTTCTGTTAGCGTTCACGCCAAACGCTACGCCAAAATGTATGGGAATGACACTACCTGCGGAAAGATTGCGTCGTGTCCTTTCCGCAGGTAATGTCATTCCCATAGGCCCAGAGGTGAAATAAGCGTGAACGGTACTATAAGCTAGAACAACGCAATTAATATTGGTGAACTGTCAAAATAAATACTATTGCTGAGACCCGGCTGTCATGTGTAGATCTTTGAAAGTCATTAAAGATAGTCAGAAGCCCGAAAGTCAGACAACCAGTCTTACCAAGAGGTCTTACCGTATCGTGTTACCCAGAAGTGTGTTGTGCTGGTCCGATGGGCAGTCGGTCCATGTAAAATACTGGTATTCAGCTGCATCCGGTTGGACTGGTAGCCAACTGAAAAGGCTAGACCAATGATGCTGACTGAGACATTCTACCCGCGATGCGCATTATTCAACTATATGACAATCGGAAACCATGATCATTTCATTCGAGTTTTTATGGTGGATTTCTACGAACCAAGGATTTCATCATTTTCTCAAGCCTCCGTGTAGGGAGTACGATACGCCAATATTTTAAGGAAAGTTCTCATTAAGATACATTTCAGTGCTTTTCTAACAATGCCACTCAGATCTATACATTTTCATATAGGAAATCTATGCCTCTTATTTTCTTCACCCGGTTTTAAGGGGACTCTATCCATGGATAGTGTAATTATTTTAATTTATGATCACTAATGTTTGGCCATTTAATGAAGTAATCGTGCGTATATAACTGTTCATATCATCAAATGTTGATTATGCAATGATCTGGTTAGACCACTTTATGATGTAACCAAGATTCGATGTTGTATTGCATGAAATACAACTATTTCATGAAATAATCGAACACTTCGGAATTATCAGTTCTAAGAGCTGGCCACGATATATCTATACTCCATTTGAAATTAGGTCCAGAACTAATATTCCAATAGGAATTACGAAAATCGGACAACCCGTTTAGAAGATATGACCAAAATTATGATTATGAATTACTAGCTTTTGCCAGCGGCTTCGCCCGCGCGGAACTTTCATCCCCTATTTAATTCTCTTGGGGTTGAAGCTCGAAAAATACTTCCTTATTACTTGTCTACATTATAAAGGGAACTGTGCAAAATTACGGCTTTCTAGGTCCAAGGGTTTGGGCTAGGCGTGATGAGTCAGTCAGTCAGTACTTTTCTTTTTATTTATAACCTATATGTGAAATCCTGTATTGACGATTCAAAAAATAAACACGTAATTGTACAAATTTTCACTTCTGTCGGCACTCCGGGAGTGCCACTGTTTTTCATACGGCGCGGCGTTTAGTAGAATCTAGTCAGGCTATCTCGTTACCGACCTAGCAAACTTGCTAAATTTCCCACCAAGACACGAGATACACTGCTACAACTCGTGCCAACACGAGTTTCATAACTATTGTACTATTTCTCCTATACATACCTAACTTTTCGCCTTATTCTCATGGAGTTAGGCAGAAACTACAGAACGCCACTACGATTCTTATATACTCCTTTGTCTTCGTTTACGATCATACATCTACAGGCTTAACACGAGCACCGATTTGTCGACGGAAGAATAGACATGACTATTAACTAAATGATATACAGACGCCAGCACATTAAGCTGCCCCAATCCTCCAAATTTCTTTGTTAGATTTTCAACTTTATCACATTCGCATAACGGTTCATTTTCAATTGGGAAAATTTAACAGCTTGGGGTGGCTTGATGTGCTGGCGTCTGTTCAATAGGAGAAGATAGCTATGTTTTTCTATTAATTATCACAGTGATGCGTTTTAAGCGAATCATGATTTTGTAGATAATCGTTTAAACTTTGCGGCCGTCGAGTATAAAGTTTGTTGTCAGTGTAATTTTGAGTTTGGGAAGAAATATTCTTCTCAAATACTCTACATATAAAAGTGACCTAGACAAAGATCGTTAAAAACGAAAGACAAAAGACAGATTGTAGAAGGATATCTACAGTGCAATGTCAAAAATGAGAATCGAAATGTGAGTTTGTATAGAAAAAGAGCGTTTTCGTCAAATTACGCGCGAAATAATGTAAAATTTAAATGCATTTTTATGGCACTAATTGATTCAATAAAAATGTTGTTCTTTTTTGTGGTTTGTTAGCATTTTAGAATCCAATTCGGACACTTTTTTAAATGGGTGTAATACCCAATTAATGAAATCAGTAGCATTAATGATCCACTATGTATTGTATGTGTTAATCCCAGCTAATGAGACACAATTGATTTTCTTTTGTAATGGAGCCACAAGGTTCCGCGCCGGACTTAACCGGTATTTGTCTTTGTGCAACTGGGTGTTAGTGTGTTATGCAATTTTACCTGCAGGCTTACCATGACGTTTTCTATTTCTACTCTACTGTAGAATAGAAATTGCTTGTCTACATTTCTCGGTGAAAAACTGGCAACTGTCTTTACGTAAGCGTCATTTTGTCTACTCTTCCGATGACAAAACGCTTGTCTACGGTTCTTCTGCTAAGCCTGCCGGTCATACAAGCACGCCGGTTGCGAGTATTACGCTAAATATACTATAAATAGTTACGTAGACGCCATGGTTCAATACTTTCGCCCGTAAAAGTTGTCGAGTGTCATGTTGTCGTCAGAATCCTCGTGGCCGTACTCATCCTTTGATAGATCGTCGTTTTTCTTTTTTCTGTTCCTGAAATAATAAAGCAACTATAAAAAAACACATATATTTTTTAATTAAATTAACGAACTATCCACCACTGCTTTGCATGTTTTTTACGACTTGACAGAACAACGAAATTTCTTAATTATATTGAACTAGCTTCGCCAGATAAATCATCATCATCATTTCAGCTGAAAGACGTCCACTGCTGGACATAGGCCTCCCCCAAGCTCCGTCACTTGGACCGGTTCTGTGCTTCCTGCATCCAGCGTACTCCTGCGGCCCTCACAAGGTCATCGGTCCACCTAGTGGGAAGCCTTCGAACGCTACGTCTTCCAGTACGCGGTCGCCACTCCAGTAGCTTCCGGCCCCATCGGTCATCTGTTCTGCGAGCAATACCCCACTGCCACTTAAGTTTGGCAAATCTTCAGGCTATGTCGGTCCTCTGTCGGCACCCAATACGTGTGTGGATAAAAAGTAGCCCCAGGCTTCAGACTATCCATAGTATCAAACATGGTAGGCCAGCTTTTATGTCGCTCCACTCGGCTCATTCCTATCGTGGTAACTTTTAAACTATTCGTCCAAATTACTGTGTTTAAGACAAAGTTTATTTACATTTAATACCGAAAGCGATAAAGGTACTAATACAAGAATCTACTCCATACTACAAAATGTGCATTGTAGAAAAAGTATCCAATTTGAATTTGTTTGGGACAGCATGGTTTATTATGGCTCATTCCTACAGTCTGTTCGCTGAGAGTTGTTAAATATTATGATACTGTGTCTCCGAACAGAGACTGTCGCTTAATTATCGTAAACTATATGATGGCTGTCGCTTATCTCCCGCTTTCACTGTTTTCGTGGTACAAGGCACGCAGGTGTGTGAACTGCGGCGCGAACGGCGAGCGAACGCGGCGGCCATATTGCCATTCCGTTCTGGAATGCGGTTTCGAGTGAGTCATTTGGGTGTTCGCGTATTGTTTTCTGTTTTATACTGTTTATAAAAGTTTCTTAGTCACTAAATCGGCGTTTTACTTACCCAGTTCGAAACCCGACGAGTAACAAAAAATATGTCGTGTTTTTAAATAATTAACGGGCCGCAATTTGTAATGAGTTAGGAAACCCTGACTTCATCAACTCTCTGCGAACAGACTTTACAAGAGAGGAGTCCTGTGTCCCAGTCCTGGGAGCACTATAAGCTGATTATGATGATGTAGCTGCTAGCTGCAAACATCAAGACATCCGTACGCTGGCACAGCGGACGTTCAACTGACCATGGCTTTTTTTTGTTTTTTTTTTTGTTTATGGCATCTCGCAGTTGACCTTGAGAGGCCGTGACTGCTCAACCGGACTTTCCTGTGAAGGTTTTTAGGATTCTAAAAGCCTCCAGCCAGGGCGTAAAACCTACTTAAACCTAAAACGACTGCGCACTGAGGGCACCCCCTGTGGGGTACGAACCTCGGCTCAGGGAGTCGCTGGCGGGGGGGGGGGGGGGGGGGGCAGCTAGTACTATCAGGGACAGGCTGGATCAAGATATTTTCATGATTATTAGACGGGGAGTTTAAAGCTACTGGCTCAGCTGCGGCGCGGGCTGGCGCATCAACGAGCAAGGGACGGTCGGGGGTCTGATCGTTACTCGGAGGGGGTCTTCGCGGGGCGCGAGGACCTCGGCGGCGAGGTCGGAAGGACGGTCGTTTGTATTTGTGTGCTGTGCTGGTGGCCCTATTCTTTTCTTGCAGAACAGTGATGGGGTCGTCTGGGTCGGAAAGGACATGTCTCGGCCGGCGGATTCTACTGATTCTACTGGGGACATAGCTAGTGGCCTTCACAATCAAGGGATTGCGATGTAACTCGGCTTTATCGAAGAAACGCTTCGAGTTGCGTTTCAGAAATTGAGCAATAGTGGGCATTTTCAGATCGAGATGGAGGATCTCGTTCCGAACGAACCATGGGGAGCCTGTGGCTTGGCGAAGGAAACGGTTTTGGAGGGTCTGCATCCTATGGATGTGTCGGGGGTGCTGACCATCGCGTGGAGCCACGTAATATTTATATGGTTGACACACTGCGCGTGAGCACTGCGTCGTCACGCACCACGCGGATAGATTAAGTACTACTTGTAACAAAATTATAGTATTCTCCTATTGGTTGGTTATGAAATGTTAATTAATTATGAGAACTATAGTGTGGGCAGTTGTTTTAACCGACAATCCATGCTTCGTGGAGGTTCGCTAATCTTAATTAAAAATTGTCTAAAATCGAAGACTCGTACAGACATAGTTAAACTATCAGTGGAACATAGCATTGAACTGTCGTGTGTTGAGCTAGATAAGCTTTGTATAGTGTGCGTTTACAGGCCTCCTAATTATCAAAACTACTCTATATTTGAGTCAGTAATGGAAGATGTTTTGGCAATACTTGCAACTGGTAATAAGTCAGTAATTATTTGTGGGGACTTTAATATTAATATTTCGGAAAATAATTCAAATAGTAGCAGATTGTTAAACGCGAATAACTACGGCTACTGCTACATGTATTGATAATGTTTTTTGTGACTGCGACTATTTAGATAAAGCCATTGTCAATTATCTGCCTTCTGATCACAGCGGTCAAACCGTTACTTTTGAGTCCAACACACCAATTCAAAAAGTACAGAGACAAACTAGACAAATAACATCAGGTAATTTAAATAAGTTTAATAGCGCTTTAATTAGCAAGTTAAGTGTTCAGGGACTAAATGTGAATAATGGTAATATTTTGTACAAAGAATTATTTTCATTAGTACAAACAGAGTTCAATAATTATTTTAAGCATAAATCTAAAACTTTTTGCCCTAAATTTTTATTTAGTGACTGGGCAACTAAAGGCATCAGGAAAAGTAGAGAAAGATTATTTGAACTGTATGGC
The DNA here is from genome assembly GCA_949987655.1 of Polymixis flavicincta. NCBI lineage: Eukaryota > Metazoa > Arthropoda > Insecta > Lepidoptera > Noctuidae > Polymixis > Polymixis flavicincta. Next base: position 19,961,912 of record OX465188.1, on the reverse strand, counting down.
CTTAAGCCGTATATTAACACAGAATCTTTTACTAAGTATGTTGCCACTTACTCTAAAACTTTTAAAAATATCTACAAAGTAGCTAAAGCTTCATTCATTAGCCACAAGGTCAAATCAGCAGATAATAAAATTAAGGCAGTTTGGAAAATTATAAACAATGAAACGAACAGAAGCAAAAGGCTTAATACCGATTAGACACTGGACACTTCCCGCGGTCTCATTAGCGATAACATCGATGTTGCTCAGGAATTTGCAACTTTCTTTACCAATATTCCTATTAAAACTACAGAAACTTTAAATTCTTCGCCCGCACTTGCTATTGATTTATTAAGAGCGAATGTTTCAACCTGTCCTGTGGAATTTAAATTTAAACATATAAACCCTGTGGTCGTTGTAAAGACATATAAGCAACTTAAGATCAAAATTACGGAAGATCTGTGGGCATGTCTACTAAAGTATGTCAATCCATTATTGAGACAGTTGCACCCTATTTGGCGTTAATATTTAATTTGTGTGTAGATCAAGGGGTGTTCCCAGATTTAATGAAGTACAGTAAAGTTATTCCACTCTTCAAGTCTGGCGACAGCAAAGATATGAATAATTATAGACCCGTATCGGTTTTGCCAGTTTTCAGCAAAGTGTTTGAAAAAGTTATGTTAAATCAAATGCTCAATCATTTTAATCGTAATAACATCCTACACGATCAACAGTATGGTTTCACAAGACGACGTTGCACAACTGACGCCGGTGTCACCTTATTAAAACACATCTTTACCGCATGGGAAGAGGCGCAAGATGCAATAGGTATCTTTTGCGACCTATCCAAGGCGTTTGATTGCGTGAATCACGAAACACTTCTCTTGAAACTTGAGCATTACGGACTGGGTGAACTTGCGCTTAGCTTGGTAAAATCGGTGTACGTTACCCTAGCAAGAAAGTGTCTCCTAGAGTTATATGAGTAGAACGTATAATGTGTGCCTTATCTGGTGTAAATGTGCCCCCACATAAATAATGTGTGCCCCCTGTCGTTTTGGAGAAAAACGGAAAAAACGATTCTTGCTGGGGTATCGTTTTTCTAGCAGGAAAATTCTAAACGAATGATCGGAGAGAGAAAAATTGTGCATGGCCAGAGAGCTTATATGTGTGCCAAAATGTGCCCCCAAAAATAAAATCTGTGCCCCTTCAGGTTTTCGAGATATTGCATTTCCTGCTGGAGTAACGTTTTGATGAATCGTATTTCTCTAAAACTATTGCATGTGCCCTGTAGAATAAACATACACGAGTAGCTCTTAAGGGGCACACCTTAGTGCCCTAATTAGATTTTAGAAAATATTGATAGTTTTCAAGTTATCGCGGTTTTATGAAAACCCGAAAAAACATCGCAGCGCCTAAATGAGACAAGGCACAAGTTCGCTGAAAACTGTATTCGGTCCTTCTTGACGCTATTAATAACCATACAAAGTTTCAAAACTGTTCATGCATGCGTTTTTGAATAATCTTGCTAAAAGTCAAAACTATGGTGTCTTAACTTTGACGGCAAAATACAAGGAACCGGCTCAATCCCAGATGTGTAGGTGTGAACCAAAATTGTGTGCCTTTAGTCAAAAATATATGGTGAAAATATTCAGCTTGGAATGTTTCGCATTAAGTTAATATTAACAAAAAACCAAAATATGTAAGCAACGGCTGGTTATCCGACCAAATTTGAATGACTACTAAAAAGCGACGGATTCATACATATCGATGACCTTCTTTACTTTACTCACTAACCGGTTGTGCCTGAGTACACTGAAGTAGAAAAGTAATAAGTAATAAAATAAAGTTGTTATTGGATTATATTCTACTAGCTGTTTCTATTATATTTATTGATAAGCCGTAGGTTAGATAAATTAACAGTAAGTTTTTCATCAGTAAGGGGAACGCTCCAACCAGCCCGCGAAATTCCAAGTTTCTTGCGTTTTTTGCAATTTGCAGGCCAGTGCTAGGTTGTATGTTGATTAAAATATTATTCGCGGCTGTAAGACGTATGTAGTTACAGAATTATAAGCATCAAAATCACCAATACAACCCTCCAAGTTCATGAGGCGTAGGAACAAAAAAAAAAAAGTCATTCCTATAGCTTTGTGAACTTAGAGCGTAGTATTGATGATTTTGATAATTATAATTCTGTAACTACATTATGTCTTACAATCGTGAATAATATTTTAATCAACATACAACCTAGCACTGGCCTGCAAATTCAAAAAAAAAAAACGTAAGAAAATTTGAATTTCGCGGGATGGTTGGAGCATTCACCTTAATAGAAGATTCCTTTTTTTCGCCTCCTCACACCGCTGCAGATATCTCTGGCCCCGCGGCATCCGCTGATGTCGTAAGGAGTCGCTTTGTCTAATTTGGAGAAAGTGAGACAGCTAGTACGCGTACGGTGTTAGTGTGACAGAGACAGTTACGTGTTACGTCGCTCTAATATGAATAATAGGTACGAAGTGTTTATTGACTAGGAAGTCCGTTTGGATTATTACTTGGTATTGGTAAACAGCTGCAGTTATGTTATGACGCCAAGGACACTGTTACGTTGAGTCACGCAGTTGCACTGATACTGTTTGTTTACTTTTTTTTAAGTTGGTTGAAAGTGGCGTATTAAGCATTTTATAACAATTATGTGGTTGTAGGGGTGGTGAATTTTATGGCACGATCTGCAGTGGTAAGTATTTAATGGCATTGTTTTGACTTATTTAAAAAATACTTGTACACTTGTCAAGTACTTGGATTTTTTTCATTACTTTACCTATTTATTTACTTTTTTAGGAAATTTAATCTGTGATTTGATGCAATACTTACTTTAAGAATTAAGAATTAAAAAATTAAGGGAATGAAAATAATAATTGCCACATCAACAAGCTGTTTCATTTAATAGTCACAAGGTGCATTTAATATTTATTTTTAATTAGCCCCCAAATCTTTTGAACACGACTGTACGGACAACAGCTTAGGTATAATACGTCAAATAAAGAAGGTCATCGATATGTATGAATCAGTCGCTGTTTAGTAGTCATTGGAATTTGGTCGGATAACCAGCCGTTGTTTACATATTTTGGTTTTTTGTTAATATTAACTTAATGCGAAACATTCCTAGCTGAATATTTTCACCATATATTTTTGACTAAAGGCACACAATTTTGGTTCACACCTACACATCTGGGATTGAGCCGGTTCCTTGTATTTTGCCGTCAAAGTTAAGACACCATCGTTTTGACTTTTAGCAAGATTACTCAAAAACGCATGCATGAACAGTTTTGAAACTTTGTATGGTTATTAATAGCGTCAAGAAGGACCGAATACAATTTTCAGCGAACTTGTGCCTTGTCTCATTTAGGCGCTGCGATGTTTTTTCGGGTTTTCATAAAACCGCGATAACTTGAAAACTATCAATATTTTCTTAAATCTAATTAGGGCACTAAGGTGTGCCCCTTAGGAGCTACTCGTGTATGTTTATTCTACAGGGGCACATGAAATAGTTTTAGAGATATACGATTCATCAAAACGTTACTCCAGCAGGAAATGCAATATCTCGAAAACCTGAAGGGGCACAGATTTTATTTTTGGGGGCACATTTTGGCACACATATAAGCTCTCTGGCCATGCACAATTTTTCTCTCTCCAATCATTCGTTTAGAATTTTCCTGCTAGAAAAACGTTACCCCAGCAAGAATCGTTTTTTCCGTTTTTCTCCAAAACGACAGGGGGCACATATTTTTTATGTGGGGGCACATTTACAGCAGATAAGGCACAAATTATACGTTCTACTCATATAACTATAAGAGACACTTTCTTGCTAGGGTAACGTACACGTAAAATCGTACTTGAATGATAGACTGCAGCAAGTTCAAATAAACGGTGTGAATTCCTTGGGCTTAAAAGTCAAAATGGGAGTACCGCAAGGTTCAATATTGGGTCCGTTCCTCTTTTTAGTATATATAAATGATTTACCTCATTTACTAAAAAACCAACCACAAATGGTGTTATTTGCTGATGACACATCACTGATTTTTAAAGTTAAGAGACACGCACAGGAGCTTGACGAGGTAAATAACGCTATAGTTAAGGTCCATAATTGGTTTACTGTAAATAATTTGGTATTAAATTACTGTAAATAAGTGGATTCCGCGCGACTTGTTTATTTTAGTTACTTTCATAGCATCATGTCTTACGGTATTTTGCTATGGGGACGGGCTGCGGATGTTGAGTCGATCTTTATTCTGCAAAAGAGGGCTGTCAGAGCCATTTACAACCTCCGCAGACGCGAATCTCTAAGGGAACTGTTCAAAACAATTAACATCATGACGGTACCTTCTCAATATATTTATGAGAACATTATGTATGTTCGGAAAAATCTACATCTTTTTAGTAAGATAAGTGACAGGCATAATTTTAACACTAGAAATAGGAACAAATTAGATCAACCACGTTTGAGATTGTCTAAAGTACATACTTCTTTTATGGGGTACTGTGTAAAATGTTATAATAAACTACCAGTCGATATTCTTGAACTAAGTGAAAATAAATTTAAGTCATGCATTAAACGCACACTATGTAGACAAGCGTATTATAAGTTAGATGATTATATCTTAGATAAAAATGCCTGGCTTAATGCTGGTCCTGCTCCACAGCCACCTGGGCTTACTAATTAACATTTTAATATTTGGAAGAGATGCTTCCCCTTTTTTTTATGTTTTCTGACATTACGAACACTTCTGTTCCTATTATTATTATTTTTCTGACATTGCGAACATTTCTGTTCCTATTTTTATTAATTTTGTGACATTACGAATTTGTTTTTGATTTTACTGAACCAAGTATTACTTATTAAAATTTCAATAGATACTTATTATATATTTTTCTTTCTTTTTGGAAGTCAAATTTTATGAATTTCTCAAATAGGATTGAAACTATAGTTTTGTATAATTTAGAAGCATTTTGTCAAATTTTTGTAAATGTGAGTACCATGCATCCTTATAATAATTATGTTGTTTTGATGTACGTCGACTTGAAAAAACGTGGTAGTTGAGAGTATGTCATGCTCACTTAAATGTCTCACTGGGTGGCGTGTGTGTTGGATCATTCGGTTCCCTACAAAATGGTTGAGCTGGATGGTGCTGATCCATGCGTCAAGTTCGTGAACGGGCGCCGTCTGTTGAGACTGGTCATCTCTTATCTGCCGCGGCTTATTTTGAATCTTATTTTTTTTTTTTTTTTTTTACATTGTTCTCACATATAGAAGCACCAAGAAATGTTTCCAAAATTTTGTAATACCCACGATTTAAAAGAGTGTCCTTGGAGTTTCTTGCCCGTTCTTCTCCATAGAGATCTACGTTTTTGGAATGGGCACCTAGCTTCAACTTCGATTTTTGTTTGACAATTCAAAAGTGCCTGTGAAAGGTTTAATTGAAATAAATGCTTTGAGTTTGAGTTTTGAGGTCAATTCATTTTAGTTATAAGCGCAACACGCACTACATAGATAATAATTTTAGCTATAAGTCTGTACATATTTAACATGAAAATACATGAAATTTACAATCTTCTGGAGTTTTACTATAACACCTTCCAAGCGCTACAATGACAATAGGCTCGTCCCTTATTACATGGGACTTAAACATACCTAGCAAAATGTGACTGTACTATATACACGTCTGCTTATTCCTTGGGGAATGCAGGCGTGTTATCGTAAAGCAGGGATGCACAGACTGAGACCATGGGCCACTTGGAAAAATGATAAACTAATGGCGGGCTACCAGCACAAATTTAAAATATAAAAATAGGCCCAGATTAAAATTTATATTATTTGTTAACCTCAGGGCCCACTGGCATATTGCCGGGGGGCCGCATGCGGCCCGCGGACCGCGGTCAGTGCATCCCTGTGGTAAAGGAATGCTAGATATTGTCAACACTGTAAATTACCTTTTAGGATACGGTTCTTTGAGATGGTAGGTGCGGTAGTGTAGTTTCATGCTGCTGGATTGCTTGAACCGTTTGTCACATAGAGTGCAAGCCACCGGCTTTTCGTTGGTGTGGGTCTGAAAATATAGTAACAGCATTATTTATTAGTTTTATTTTAAATGCGAAACTAAGTTTTTTACGATTTAACGCTAAAACGGCTAAACGTATCTTCTATCTACGAACAGGACATTTTTATAATGCAGCAGGCTTAGCACGATAATCGTGAACAAGCCTTTTGTCGTCGGAAGAGTAGACAAAAATGACGTTTCCGTATAGACAGTTGACAGTTTTTCATTGAAAAATGTAGACAAGCGATTTCTATGCTACAGTAGAGTAGAAATAGAAAGCGTCATGCAAAGCCTGCTGTAGGTTTAGACCTAAAAAAAAAATGGAGCTACGACCTTAGGGTCGTAGCTCCATTTTTTTTTTGTCATACGTTCTTATTCGCAAGGATGGTATAGAAGATATAATATCAAGATCAGCCTTTAAAAGTGCAGAATCTAAGTTGATCACTATTGGTTTCATAATTTTAACGTCATCTGCAAACATGATGTAAATGAAGATGTTAAAGAGGATAGGGCCTAAGTGTGAGCCTTGCGGGACTCTCGACATTGCTGGAAAGTTGCAGAGTCATTATCATCATCATCAGCCTACAGCAGTCAATTGCTGGACATAGGCCTCTCCAATTGCACGCCATTCAGCTTTTTTCCTTGGAACTCTCATACAGTTGCTACCAGTCACTCTGCGAAGATCGTCGCTCCACCTAGCGTAAGGGCGTCTTACCTTACGTTTGCCGATTCGCAGTCTCCACTCAAGAAAAAGTCTACCCCAACGATCATCGGTTCTACGGCTAATGTGGCCGGCCCATTGCCACTTCAGCTTGCTAATTCTGTGAGTTATGTCGACAATTATTACAAAAGGGTAACGGTGGAATTTCTTTCCCATTCTTCTCCATACGAAACTACATTTGGAATGGGCGACTAGAATCAATTCTATTTGAATGTAAACGTTGACGTTCAAAAGTGCTTCTTAAGTGCCTATTTGAAATAAATGCTTTGACTTTGAATTTTGGTCCTCTGCCGGTTCACCTCATTCCGGATTCTATCTCTCAGAGATACTCTGAGCATAACTCGTTTCATAGCTCGCTGAGCGGCTTTGAATTGATGGACCAGCCGTACCGTGAGTGTTCACGTTTCGGCCCCGTAGGTGTCAGAATGGTGACCATTAATTACCACTTTTGAATTCCTTCTAATGAGGTAATAATGGAACCATTTAAGCAACAAGGCTTCCATTTTTTTTTTGTTTTGTTTGTTCGGACGCGTTAATCTATGAAACTACCAGTCGGATTGCAAAACAAATGTTTTTTTTTTGTGATAGCTCAGTTCATGAGGAAAGCTTTAGGCAATTTAATACCACGCTAAGGCTTAGAAGCTGATCAAAAACAAAAAGAGTAAAAAAACGAAGTATTAGCAGGGGTAGGTGATGCAATGCGACGGGGTGGAAGACGTCTCGTAAATCACGGGCAGAAACTACATAGTAATGAATGAATGAAATGCACCGATCCCAGCGTGGCTTGACCAGACTCAATTAATCGAATGAACCCCAAGATTTGCACTAGCCCCTGGAGCCTCATGCTTCATGGTGTTACAGAGGCTATTGCATATCATGAAGTAGACCGGGGGCGCGGTAATGGTCGGGAGATGTGCCCTTAGGATAGGAAAGGATTGCGAGCCTACCGGATATGCATCCTAAGTCACTGGCAGAAACTAGTAAATAAATAAACTTACAAGCTGATGTGTAGTCATGCCTCCTTTGCTGCTAAACTGTCGTCCACAAGTGTTGCACGTGTACATCTTCTCGCGAGTGTGAGTGTTCAGGTGACTTGATACGCTGCCTGGCTGTAAAGACAGATGACGTAAAATGTTTCTTTTTTATTTATTAACATTTTGTGAAAGCGAGCATGAGCGTGGTAAGTCCAAGTTCGCACAAATGTAGCAATATCGTGGAGGGTTTTTCGCTCACTGGATCTTCAACGCTCCGATTGCCGCCGAGAGTTGATACTCGAACAGCGTGTTTTTTAACACGCTGGGCTGCACTCTTTTGAATTTTTGATGCTCTTTTCCAACTTTTTTTTCATATACAACGTGTAACGGATAGGGTATCTACCTACAAACCAAGAGCACGGCTTCTTTGGGTGATATCAAACGATATTGGAAGGGTTTTTTTTTAAATCCTATCTCTACATGATCGGAAGTTATGAGAATTTTTAATACATTGCTACCAGAAACCGAACTTGTCAAATTGAAATAAAAACATCACTCGGAAGAGATTTATCGTGATATTGGCAAGTAACACGGAAAGTTATTAACCTACATAGTGCGGTGACACGTTTGTTATGATTTGACATTAAGAAACATATGAAAGCGAAAATTTGGTATCAATTCTCAAAACTATGTACAGTGATTTTTTATCAGCTGTTATCTTTAGAGCTTAAGGATAGCAATAGGGTTTCTGTTACACCCTGTATATGTACATTAACATAATTTTAAGTCTGTTAGCATAGAATATTATAGTTTGTTAGTTAAATTAGTATAAGAAGTTAATCCTGCTTATTCAAATAGTTTAGCGCACTAATGAATACAGGTATACAGGAATGAAGGTATATTATGTTTTTCTTTGTCAGAAGTTCAGTACTCACCGCTAGAGACATGCCACAGATCTCACAAATGTGCCTCTCATTGGGCGCGAAGAACGAAGTGCGCGGGTGTTCTGCCAAGTGGTGTTTGCGGCATGCGGCCTGCGTAGCGAAGTGTTTGCCGCACTAATACCGTGAAAAGAAGATAAAAAAAACTTGATACATAAGGGATGAGAATACATGACTTGTGTCAAGCACATGAGAGATATTATCTTGACATTAGAGCCATCTCGTCCGATGTCTTATTTTTGCTAAAATCAATTTTTAACTAATATGTTTGTAGTTTTGGTCTCTTTGTTTCTGTCTAGACGATGCATGTATTCATATCTCATTTAGTAAAAAAATTCGTTAACGTGGAAATTGTCGTATGTCCACAATACACTAGAGCCAAACAGTCTGAATATTATCCAGGTTAAATGTCATATATAAAAAAATTACACTCATTCAATGCACGCAAAACTTAATTCGCTGTATATTTTATGACGAATAACACTTTTCCTAAATGCTGAATGCATTGCATGGGTGTATTTTAATTACTGCAATGACGTCTGTGACGTACTTTTTATATAAATAATTTATTTTAAGCATTGTTCTCATGTAAGTGAGTTTGTGTCTTTTTTGAGCATAAATATATCTATAAACTTAGTTAAATTTCATTTTTTAAAGCCAGATACTAATTTCACGGGTGTAATATCAAAGTCATGTCAAACTCCTATACTAAAAAGCAAACACAAAAGACTTGAAATGACATATCAGTCTCAGAGATTAAAAAATGAACTTTGGTGCATTTAATATTAACTATACTGACGTCATGTGCCGATACGAATATACACTCGAGGGACGAAAAAAAAAAAAAGTTTTTTGCATGGCGGCCACATTTTACCTCTTTAAATTGTCATTTGCATTAAAAACAATGACAGTTCATAGACGGAAAACATCTTAGATATTTCATGAACCACGCTCAACTTGTTTATTCCTCGACTGTACCTATTGTGTTTTTGAGAGCAATACTGTAAATATACACAATGAGGGTTTTCTAAAATGACGTTCACTAGGTGGCAGCACTGAGACGTCAGGTCCGGGCACCTGTCAAAAGTATCTAAGCGCCTACGGACTGAATGGTGAACGAATAAATGAAACGAATGACATCAAATATTTTAAGTTCTTTCTTGAACTGGAAGACCTCTTGTCAAAGTGGCGCCAACTGGTGGCTTGAATATTCAAGGAAACCCCCATTCAACAGAATCAATATTAAAAAGCATTTAAAGCAAAATATCTTAATTTTATGTGATACGTGTCTGGGTATGACGGTTTTTAGAACATTTCCAAATTAAAAAGTTGCTACTCACAATATGACAGTCGGTGGGTATTCTGGTCAGCCTCTTGAGATTCTGCCGCCGTTTCCTGGGGTTAGAAGTTATAGGTGCATTTATTTCTAAGTCTCTGCAAAATATAAAAATATACATACATCTTAGGTACCCCGTAGCCGGGGATGGGAATTTTCCGACATTTTACTATCTCGGGCAATAGTTGTAGGAGTTTTTATGAAAGAGTTCAGATCGGAAGTGTAAAGGCTTTGCAAAAGGATTCAGATTTGAGCAATCTTGGTTTCATAAACAGCAGGTGTGATGTCCTTCCACTATCCGTAATTTTGTCTTTCGTTTCTAACGATATTTGTCTAGGTCCTTATAAATGTAGACTATTTCAGAAGAATATTTCATCCCAAACTGTCAAAATCACACTGACAACAAACTTTCTAATCGACGTTCACAAAGTATATACGATTATCTACAAAATCATGATTCGTTTAGAACGCAGAACTGTGATAATTAATTGAAAACCATAGCAATCTTATTCTATTGTACATCATTTAGTATTAACTAAAGATTACTATTAAGTAATGCCTATTCTTCCGTCGACAAATCGGTGCTCGTGCTAAGCCTGCAGATAGGTCAGGGTTTTAAAAGCCATGTTTTTTTTTAATGCAGCATAACAGCTTGTGCCAGCGGCATTACCCGCGTTACTGTCAGTAAATCCCGCGGCAACGTAGGCACTATCGGAATAAAAAGTATCCTATGAGTATCTATTTGCACGAATTTCATCCAAATCCGTTCAGCTGTGTTTGCGTGCAAACAAACTTTCACATTTATAATATTAGAAGTATTCCACCAAAGGTCGCATGTTTACCAACAGGGAATCTTGTATTAATAAATTTTTAATGGAACGAGTGAATCTACTTTGACTTTATGGTACAGGACCTGAACATATTAAAATATTTTAGATTAAGCGGTTTTTGGATAAAGGGTTTTTAGTTGCATTATAAAAAAATCGTGTGTTTTCTTTTTGAATACAGGGCTTTTGGTTGCATTGTAATACGTGTTGTTTTAGTATGTTACAATTTGGAATACACGGCTTTTGGCTTCATTGCTATATGTTGTTTTAGTGAGTTTAATTTTTGAATACAGGGCTTTTGGCTTCATTGTAATATGTTATGTTTAGTGAGTTTGATTTTTGAATGCAGGGCTTTTGGCGGCAATGTAATATGATTTTTGTAACAAATTTCTTTTTGCACATCAGACAATTTTCTTTCTTTATTCTTAATCTATACCTATACATACAGGGTGTAAGGGAAACGCTTCCGAAAACGAAGACAGGTTATAGGGCTAGTGATTCTCGATACAGTACCATCAAAAAAATGTTTTTTTTTTTTTTTTACATTTTTTACCACATTCACACTAGGCTGTGAGAACAGTTAAATGAAACATTATTTGAGATTAAGCACATTTAAAAACGACCACAACTGGCGGCGACCTTAGGTTTAGGTATCCTTTATAATACGCCGCCAAAATAAGTAGAAACATTACAGAAGAGTCAAACGTTTTAAATTAATGCAAAATAACCAATTTAAGGCGAAAGGTTATTGGTATCCGTTTGCATTTAGGTTGTATATAATCGACGTTCTGGCTTCGGAAGCGTTCCCCTTACTTACACCCTGTATACAATCCAGCAGTGGACAATGACCCATAATATGCAGGTTGCGATATAAAAACTCACTCAATTCCATCGACGTGATTTGCAGAATGTATGAGATGTTCCTCGTAAGCCTTCCGCGTCTCGAACTTGACGTCACATCGCTGGCAGTACTGTTCCTCACCTTGTGGTAGCTCCTGCATGAGAAAGTACTAGATTTGAACCCGATTAATCAAACTCAACCTGAAAGCATTTAAAAAATTTAATGCTTGTGAGTATAATATGAATTGTGATGTGGGAACAAGACAATACAGGATAAGTTTTTAACCAGTGCGCAAACTGTAACCATGAATTCAGCATATCATTATAGACCCCCAACCCAGAAATGATTAGTTGTTATACAAAAAAAAAACTGCTTATCCATACATTTTGACCGCGTAGGTATTGCACTTTTCTATGAAACAGCTGTTTTTTTTTTTTTTGTATAACCGACGAAAAATTTCTGCGCTGTCGGGTCTAGAATGATAAACAGAATTCATGGCTATTATCCGGGAGCCTATTCCATGCTGTTGCAACTCGGTTAGACAAGAAGTGCTTCAAAAGCTTTTTCTTTGACGAATGTTCCCATAACTTAAGGGAATGCCCAAGCAAATGTTTGTTGGCATTCAGAGTGAAAAGGATTAATAATATAATTATTATGATTTTTATTTCTTTAATTACACCGTTCTGCAAAACTCGCTCTCCTTCAAACGTTTTGCACGACTATTTTAAATTTAGTAATACTGAATATAAATATAGTATTTAAAGTTATGTATCACGTATACTTTTTTGTAAAATAATATTTAAATAAAATTTATTTTGGCTTCACATTTTTAATCATGAATTTAATAAGTTTTATAATTCCAGATATATACCGTTACAAAACATTAAAACGCGTATGGCATTGTTATAACTTGCAGCTATTTTGTAATTTTCTTCCATTTCATAATTTCTATTGTAGTTTCGTGACTAAGAAAAATCTGCAAGCATTGCTTCTGAGCATTTTTCGTTGTAGCGCCTCTCTATGTGCAAAATATCTTGATGAAACCTCTTACTGTGTTCATCTGATACTGCTTCAAGATTTTCTAGGAAGAAATCTAAGTGAGAGTATTTAAAATAATTTTGAGAGACATGATACATTTTAGAACTTTGTAGGAAGAAAGAAGGTCTTCAATGATTTTCTGATAGTTAGTCTAATCATGTGAGGTTATTTTGCTCAGTAGTTGAGAAATTACTACATGTATCACAAAATTACAAACTTACCAAAATATCCGGGATGAGAACTGTACAACTTTTTAACGTACAGACGCCAGCACATCAAGCTACCCCAATCTGTCAAATTTCTTTGATAGATTTTCAACTTTATAGCATGAGCATAAGGTTCATGTTCAATTGGGAAAATTTGGGGTAGCTTAATGTGCTGGCGTCTGTACTGAGCGCCATCGAATCCAAGCGAGAATTAGGCAGCATGCGTGCATTCGTATAAAAATAACGTCAGAAAATATCGTTCTCTCTCTTTCTATCAGAGCACGGCGTTTTTTTTTATGTGTAAAAATAAGATCTAAACTAAATAATGTTACATTCATGCAAGAACTACAGTAACAGAAAGACAGAAATGTAGGCTATAAAAAACGGAAAGCAGATCTAGATTCAGCATGTTAAACTCTATAAACTGATCGTAATTTTATTTAAAGGAGGATTTCGTTGCAGACCAGTGTTATTTTCCATCTATCAAAGCAACTAAATCTATACTATAGGAAGAAGGCATACTTACAGAAGCAGAATTAACATGTTTAATCTTCTTATGTATGCCTAGTCCGGTGACACTGACGAACGACGCGCCACACAACGTACACACATGCTCGCTGCGATGTGTGCGCAAGTGTGTGTAGTATGTTGTTAGATGCCTGATACAGAAATAATACTCAGTTAAAAACAAATATTAAAAGATAAAAAATACTCGCTATTATCCGGTTTACAGCTATAATTTCGTTATAATTAAAACGACATAATTTCGGACCCAACTCGATTTTTTTTGTTAATTGTCGAATTCCGAATAATAGCTAGTATTATTCGGCATTCGGCGAATAGTTGTCTAGAATAAAGTTTTAGTACAAGAAATAGGTACAAGGAAAGGGTTGCCAGCATTAAAAACATGTAAAATCAGTACAATGTGAAACGTGAAACTGATTCCTTTAACTTCATTGTTTTTTTTTTCTCATAACCTTAGATATTTTTTTTAATTACTGTAACAAATAAACGATTTGTAAGTTCAAGACCACTGCAAGCGTGATATTATTATTTGATAACAAGTAAATATTTATTTATATTCCTTTATTTATGTCGAATAATAATGGCGAGTTATTCGACTATACGCCATAGGCCATGGCGATTAATCGGTATTCGACTATTCGCGGCATCTCTACCGTATAGCATCCCTAATAAAAACAAAAAATAAAAAAAATCTAAACTGTAATGCTACATTTTGAAAAACAAGAGCGATTTCCTAAATCAGCACAGTCTAGCGTAGGATTTGATAACAATCAACTGGGCGTTCACCGGCATTCACTAGGCATTTCGGGGGCGTTCACAGTTTGTGTGCATGCACGCACACATGGACACATCACCGGTTGCGACTCTCAGAGCGCGTAAGTGAATAGCCCTACGTTCCGAGATACGATAATATCGAATTGAGCGCGCTCACACCCGTTCCGAATTGGCGTGAGCGCGATAACGATTTCTCGCGAAACTTCATGACATTCGCCATCTTGCGATAACGCCGACCATGCAATTTACTAATATCACCGTGAGCGCTGTCAGAAATGACAGTTGGGCTGTTGGTTTTGATTCGCATCGTATCTTTAACCAACTTTGATTTATTTGAAATAGTGCTTCTATCTAAGAAGAAGAAATGTGTGGTGTATACAAGTCTAATATCGTGAAAATATGTTTTAACGTTGAGTGAGCACTTTTATCGCGATCACGAGCGTTCCGTATCGATGGCAAAAATGACGATTCTTAACTGTCAGAATCGTGATATCTAACTCGGAACGCAAAATATCGATGTGAGCGCTCACAGCGCTATTTTTCTAATATGGAATGCGCCCTAGATAACTCTAGTGCCGTGTTCCGAAATGCAACAAAAGTGATAATATCGCGAACCCGACCAAATTGAATAGTCAAAAAATTTAAGAGCTATCAGATCATTAGTACTGATTTTTATTTTGGTTGGCTTCGCGATATTATCATTATTTGTCTAATACGGAATGCGCCCTAGGTGACGCATGACACTTGCATATTGCAATTAAATGAAAGGAAATTTAAAACTTCTATTAAAAGTACACTTTGTAATCAAGCATATTACAAATTAGAGGATTATATCCAAGATAAGAATGCTTGGAAATATGCTGGTCCTGCTCCATAGGACAATCTAGAGCCTAGATAAAATCAAACTGGTTGCTAAGTGAATTGTATAAATAATTATATTTATGACGTTGATTTACACTCAGTGATTACTTTAACTCGCATACTGACTTATTACTTGTTATTATTCTAGGAAAATCGTATACTTTTACAATGTTTGTAAATATGTGAGCACCATGTATCTATCATAAAATTAATTTATCTGTATTGCTTCAATTGCGTTCTTTTTACCTATTTTGGTATGGTAATTTTATTCTGGGTGCATCGTTTTCACACATAATTATATAATGAATGTACTACCTATGTTAAATATTGTACTTAAAACGGTGGAGTTTCTTGCCCGTTCTTGTCCATACGAAACTACATTTTGGAATGGGGGACTAGAATCAATTCTATTTTAATGTAAATGTTGACGTTCAAAACTGCCTTTTAAGTGCCTAATTGAAATAAATGCTTTGACTTTGACACTGTTCAAAAGTTCAGAATACTTACTTGAACACTTCGCCACAGTGATCGCATTTCCTCGTCACACCATTATGATATTCTTCATGGAAAAGTGCTGTTGTTCTGAAACAAAACGCCATTGATATTATAACAGGATCATCATCATAATTTCAGTTGAAAGACGTCCACTGCTGGACATACCATGCCTCCCGCAAGTTCCTCCACTTTGAACGGTTCTGTGCATTCCGCATTCAGCAGATGCTTTTATCAATATAAATTTAACGGAATTCTTATACAATCTGATGAATATTGGAAACTGTTATTTTAAGCCATGATTTCACAAAATAGTCTTTATTGAATAGGGTAATATAATTAATTTGATTATAATTTTGTAAATACACATTGTTATTTGGTACGGTCAAGAAACATATTTTGATCTACTTACAACCTGATAAAAACCTGCAAATTGCAAAAAAAAACATAAGAAAATTTGAATTTCGAGGGCGACCTTGGCGCAATCTCCTTAAAATACAATCTTCGTTAGTTAATACTCACTCTAAAGGACAGACGAGGTCGCAGCGCAGACATTTGTACTTTGTATAGTGCTGTCTCATATGTTTGTTGAGGAAACACTTCCATTTGAACCGCATGTGGCAGAAGCGACACTCAATTGGGCCGTTAGACTGAAAACAACAATCACACAGAATTTTAAATTGGAAATACATTAAAAGTAATTCATTCAAATAATAGGGAGGGAAAGAAAAAGAAAGTAAAACCTCTTAAAAGGTGGCAGGATGACTTGGTGAGGACGGCTTGAAAGACAGGCAAGGAACAAGGAGAACTGGAAGGGGTCGGTGGAAGACTATGTTATATTAATGTATAAATAGTATATTCATGTTTTGTACTATAGCCTGACCGATAGCGCGGTACGACAACCAGTGTACTAATTAGAAAATCAGCACGGACATTGACTATCCTCTTAATACTCTTATTAAAAATGTGGAGTAAATTGCAACCAGTATTAATTAACTTTTGTTCAACCATTCTACAAAGTTTGTCATAAGTTATGACAAACATTAATAAAAAGGGTAACAAACAGTGAAAGCTCAATTGTGCTTGCATTGATGTTCAAGCTTTGTTCAAAAATTCAGATATGTTCACAAAGTCAAGTACACAACCAGCAAAATAATGTTATTTCAATTCATTCACAACAAAATTATTGTAAGCAAAGCATGCTTTTTTCTCTATTAGCTGTGTCTGTAGCTTTGCTCTTTGATCTGTAAATATTCTACTATAGATTTTCACCCCTTATTAAGCAATGATGACTTACCTCACTATGTCTCAACTTGTCATGCCTCTTCAACATATCCTCCTTCGAAAAACCTTTGAGACAATCAGTACATTTGTACTGAGCGTTCAAATACCTCTTATGTGTCCCTCTGGCCTTAAACTCAGCATCAGCCTCCTCTTCCGTCAAATTTATCTTCAGCCAGTTATTAGGATCCATTTCGGCCTTTTTAGTTGTCTTAACAGCGAATTTCTTCTCTTTTGGTATAGTATCTTTAGCTTTTTTCTTTTTACTGCTACCACCGTTTCTAGTTCTTTTCTTTTTAACTGGCTCTTTTGGTTCAAAATCTTCGTCATCGTCTGTGACAATTTTAATGTCATCAACAAATACCTTTTCATTATCACTTGGCATATCATCGTCAGAAAAGACTTTATCTATGTCTAAAGTTACGTCTTCTGTTGGTTGTATTTTAGGTATAATATCGATATCTACAACATCTATATCTTTTTCAATCTTTTCAGGTTCTAGATCTTCATCTTCCTTTTTTTCTTTTATGTCTATTTTTTCTATGTCTATTTCTTCAACTAAACGTTCTTTGCTATCTTCAGTATTATCGTCACCATCAAAGAAATCGCCATCATCACTTAAAGAGGCTACATCTACTTCTTCAGGCTTTCTTTCATGAAGTTTTAATTTGGCTCCAGTTTTAACAATGCAGGTCCGTACTCTTTTGTTTACAGTTATTATGCTTATAGGTACACGCAGGTTTTTGCTATTCTTGTCTATGGTTCGGACTGCTTTTTTGGTTAGCTGAAATTGAAGAGGTCATTAGAACATGCATTTTATTTGTCAATTCAGTTAATGGTGCTGAACCCTTTGACCGCTGTTGTGTGTGAAATGGTTTCTGGGGTACAGAGGCCAGCACATCAAGCTACCCCAATCTGTCAAATTTCTTTGATAGGTTTTCAACTTTATAACAAAGGAATAAGGTTTATGTTCAATTGGGAAACTTTAAGATGCTGCTGTGAATCCTTTTAAGATGATCTTTACTATCTAGTCATCACTTACATCGTCAAAATAGGATATAATTTTTTTTCAAACAAATGAATAGGAAGATTGCTACAGAATCATCAGAACATTAAATTTGCCCTTACTCAATTATATACAGTACAGATTATGTTTTCTAAGTTGTTTTTTGAGTGACAACTTCTAATTAAAAGGTCCTAAATTAGTTGGAATGGAATTTAAACTTTGTCTTGTATGATACTGAGTTAGCTATTCCAAAATTTGTTAATTTGCTGATATTCTGAATTGAACTAAAGGTATTTTTGTACTTACTTGACCTTTCCATAATATTTCTTTGAGAGCTTTCTGCCCAGTGTAGCACTTTTCTTTAAATTTGTGGTACTTGTGCAGTAGTGCCGCACACTGGTAGCAAAAGCATTTGGGCAGACCCGATCTTTCATTCACCTGAAAAATAACATTAACGGTGCTGTTTAATGGAATCGCACCCAATTCAAATTAATCCCAGAAAACATCTGAATATGGCTGTAAGCCGATTGCAGATGAAAATAAGGGAAAAAGACCCTGAGAAATAAGTAAATTTTTATTTTTTGTTTATTATTGTATAAGACGCAGAGGCATAGAGTAACTTAAGCTTATATCTTGCCTATGGCTTAGGTTTGGTAAACAAATCAGGGTGTTTTATTTTATGCATTCAAGGTAGTCATAGCATAGTGAAGTGTTTTTAAGTTTTAGGGATCTACAACCTTTCTTTTCATCAATCAATCTTGAAAGAAAGTAATAAGTAACATAATTGATAATTGTATCAATAAAATTTGTCCGTCTTAGGTATACATACATGTCTCATTTATGTATAGGCGTAACATGAATCCAATAAGACCACTTTTTTATTGTACTCTAAGCATAAAATAACACAATAACAAGAAATAATAACTATTGTGACGAACAAAGGAGTCCAAATACGACAAAATAGGACGAAAATATAGCAAACATCCTTACTTTTGTGGCCATAATCTCTTCGTATAAACTCTTCAGTTGAAATTGGTCGTATTTATACATTTTCACATCAGTAGATAGACATATTCGACATATTTCTAGGTTCGACATCTTGCACTGTGTACTTTAAACACGAAAACACACCGATTTTTATAGATAAAACGCAAAAATTGGCGTAAATAAAATAATTCTTAACGCGGCATCAGAACAGCTTTTATTAGAAAAATGACAACTGTAGTGTTGCTAGGGAATAATTTGTTAAGTTCCCAGCTAAGTTTTCTATTGAGTTTCGTTAGAATATTTCTTAAAGCGCTTATTACACTTGGCTGAATTTAGGCATCTAAATTCAGAAGCAACTTAAAAGCAAATTAGAAGCTTCTGATTACACTGTCCTAAATTTAGTAACTGAATCAGTAACCAGTTAAAGCGCGACGGAGTTGGACGTGCCGTGTACACATGGCTACACATCAAGCTATACATTTCCAGTTTACGCTGATCTCGCTTTGTACGGAAATCTTATACAATGCGAGATCAGCTTATATTGGAAATGTATAGCTTGATGTGTAACCGTGCGTACGAGAATGGCTCCAAATTGTCAAGACACCAAAAAATTGGCCTTTGCGTAGCCCTGGCCGTTGACTCAATTAAAATATACTTCTCACAAAAATTAAGGAAAGAAAAAAAAAACAATGTTTTGGTCGATTTCAATAGGCTGTATCTTGAAGAAAAATGGTCATAAAGCAAATTTAAAAAAGCGATTGGATTCCAAATTGTTTCTCGTCAAAACAAATCGAGTAATCGTTCGAAAACTACTGACAAAACAATTATATTTTTCTCGGCAACCAATGATCGCACAGGAAGTTTGAGGTCAAAAATTTGAATAAATCTACAATGATAAGCAAATGATTTTTCAATACAAAATTTTTAATTACTCATTACATGAATTTGAAAAGGCAACAAAAAAAAGGCTTTTCGTACCTATCTAATTTTTTGAAAAATCAGGTGCCCAATCAAAAATAATGAGGAAACCACTAATGTTATGTACGCCTTTTACAGATCAATCTACCCAAAAAAAAACCCTACAGAGTATCAATTTAATCCACCAGGCCTTTTTTTATCCCACTCGATTGAATTTTCGAAAAATTTTAAGGTGCATGATTTTTGTTCTGAAAAGCTCACAAATTTTTATCAAAATAAAAACAATAGTAGCATTTTTTCCTGTTTTGCATCAGTAATACAAAACAAAAGTGTACGTCCTCAACTCCTCACGCACGGACAGTTACGTAGCGACTGAAGCGTAAAGTCAATACTAAATGCGATTACACCTTCCTAAATGCGTTTCTAATTAGGCTTCTAAATGATTTAGTCAGTTAGAAACCATCCTTGCTTCTGAATTTAGGATGCTAACTTGCTAATTGCGATTACACTTGACTAAATTCAGTAACGACTGAATTTAGATGCCTAAATTCAGTCAAGTGTAATAAGCGCATAAGACAGAGTTTTAGTAACCCTTTGCATTTGTTTGGCTTTCAAAATATTTTACAAATTATATATTAATTAGTTTTGTTGTAAAATAACGACGTGTGTTGTGCTTTCGCGATTTATCGAAAAGTTTTGTCTTAGTAAATAAATGGGTATTTATTATCTATGGTAACATTGCACAAATTGATGACAGATGCGTGAGTTTATTTTTAAAAGTCAGTATCGGAACAAAGTATTTTGAGAAAAACACTACACACATCTAATTCATCGATTTGTTGACAGCTGGAACTGGAATAATGTGTGTCGTGTTAAGGAGGAAGCGCACGAGAAGACTGCGGAATTCAAATTTTAATAAGTTTTTAACAATTTGCAGGTCAGTGTCAGGTTGTATGTTGAACGAAATGTGATTCGTGACCGTAATACCTTCGATTTCATTATCATCATCATCTTTTCAGCCGAAATACGTCCACTGCTGGACATAGGCCTCTCCCATGCTCTTCGCTCTCGCCACTTCGACCGGTTCTGTGCTTCCCGCATCCAGCGGACTCCTGCGGCCCTCACAAGGTCATCGGCCCACCTTCCACTACCTTGTGGACCTTTGATTTACATAAGTAATTATAATCTTATATTATCATCGAGAAAACCCTCTCTTCTAAGTTCATTTAATCCCGTTGAACGACTATTTCATGAAAAGTAAAACAGTTTTCGCATCCACCTTATTGTATTAATATTCACTTTAAACTTTGTGCATGGTCCGAACATATGTTTTCTCTTTCATAAGATGTATTTAGAAAGAGAGCGTTAACCCACAGTAAAGTCGTCTTCAGGTGTTTGCAGTGTTGCCTCTACTTTTATCTATAAACTTCTTGGGTCCTACACGCACTTGGCAGGTACACACGGTTACACATCAAGCTATATATTTCCGGTATAAGCTGATCTCGCATTGTGTATGATTTCCGTACAGTGCGAGATCTACGTAAACTGGAACTGTTTAGCTTGAAGTGTAGCCGTGTGTACCTATTTTCGTGTCGTTAGTATTTTTTTATACTGAGAAGACCGGGAGAGCCTCATTTTGTCTTGCCGCCCGGGCCCCTGACAGACTTAGTCAGCCACTGATTGGAGCCTGTCCTGACTGGACTCCAACTATGTGACCCCCACTGACTCGAAAGCTGGATCCGCCATTGTGGGCAGCAAAATGATGAATGGTTTTCTACATGATTGTTGGTTTGTTAAAATAAAAGATTTGAAGTAGGTCGCCAGTCGTCGTGGCTGACTGCCGAGTATCTACGTAAGTATAATGGAATCAAACCCAATAGATCGACTCTTCTGCATCTCAACATTTTACCCTAACTTTTTCTTCACCTTCCTAAAATTACCGAAGCTCGATCAAGGTTTGATTTACGCTGCGAAAAAAGAAATAAATACGTGTGGCACCTCGGGGACTGCCGCGGTAAAGCTATTGCATAGCATTTTTTATCAACCTAAGGCGATTAACACACGGCACCGCAAACCGCCGCGGTAGGCGGTGAAGCGGATCTCATGGCGCATTGGTCTATATAAAATCCGTTGATGCCTTACACACGTACACTGCCCGACCGCGCGGTCGAATTGTATGCCGCCGCGGCGCGGTGCGCGGTGCCGTGTGTGAATCGCCTAAGCAATTATAATTATTTATTTATTTTTTATTTTGCAGTATTTTTCTTTCTTTCATATTAATTCAAGTTTTTTCTTTGAATTTAATTCAAGTTACACTTTTTGAGCGTGGTGACCGATAAGAAACCAAATTTTATTATTTCGTACAGTCGTACCATATACATACACGTTAAGCGAACGCTCGGCCTTATTTTCGTTACGTAATTTCTTGATTCGGTCGCCGCGCTCAAAGCCCACGATAAAAGCTATGAAATAGCTTACTAGGTGCTCACTTACTTTCATTTACGAAGATACTGAGACCATATTGCGAGTTTCATTTAACCATCTCGATCAAACGTATCGAGCGCGTTTGGCGCTCCGATTGGCCCTGGATTGGTGACGGACCAATCGGGCCGTCGAACGCGCTCGATGCGTTTGATCGAGATAGTTAAATGAAACTCACGTTAGGGCCACTGATTTATTGCAACCCTAGTAAGTTCACATTGACACGGACGTAACGCGCACTGGACCTGCAAAGCACTGCTTATCGCCAAGAGTTCAAAATCGAACACGTTGTTTTTTCAACGTGTTACTTACTCGCGATGCACTCTGTTGGATTCATAATGCTCGGTTCAACACCGAGTGTTGAAAATCCCGTGGGCGAAAAAATCCCGCCGCAATTTTATTAGGTACCGTCAAACGGGGCGAATAGGGATGCAGGGGTGAATCGGGACGAAACTACAAAATGGATTTTAACGTTGAAATAATATAGTTTGTCCCGTGTGGTGTCCGGGCGTAAAAGAATAGCACCATCCCATTTCTTGCAGTGGGTGTCGTAGGAGGCGACTAAGGAACTTACTAGAGAATGGGCAGCAGGGTTTTCTAAGCATTTTACCACTATACTGCGATCGCCAACCCGCCTGCCAAGCGTGGCGATTATGGCAAATCCCCCCCCCCCCCTTTGGGGGAGGCTTATGTCCAGCAGTGGACGTCTTTCAGCTGATATAATGATGCCAAATTAACGATTTAGTGTCCTTGTTGGCAACAAACGATTATTATTTCAACGTTATATCCAGTTTGTAGTTTCGTCCCGATTCACCCCTGCATCCCTATTCACCCCATTTGCAAGAAGGTACGTCCGTATGAATGTCGACTAACCGTCGACCTTACAGTTTATTATATCGGACGTCTACTCCGAAATAGCCTTCCCTAAATTGACCCTGACCGGTGTTTTAGCGACATTAGTGCTTATAGCACTAATGTCGCTTCGCTTATTATAAGGGAGACTACAGAGAATTAAATAGTGCTGGTACTATTACTATCAAAGATGTAGCCAGTTAAAACGGGCCCTTCTTACAAAAGGGGGCCAATTTGTACCTACCCAATTAATTCTAAATTTGATTTGGTTCCAGACTTGTATTTTTTTTAAACTGAAATGATTAAAATAGCATAGCATATGCTATGCTATTTTATTTCTCGGAGAAATTTTATTGTGATCTTTCTAAGAGAATGCACAAAGCGAGGGAATCGAGCCAGGAAACTATACGGATAGGTTAAGCTGTAATTGTGATTTTAGGTACTAAGCACTTAATATGGTAATGGTCTTGCATTATCTTAAGGTGCTCTTACACGTGTGATGCCGGACCATCCCATCTCTTCCCGTGAGTGTCGTAGAAGGCGACTAAGGGACTTACTAGAGAATGGGCAGCAGCATTCTCTACGCATTTTACTACCATACTGCGATCGCCAACCCGCCAGCCAAGCGTGGCGATTATGGCAAATCCCCCCTTTTGGGAGAGGCTTATGTCCAGCAGTGGACGTCTTTCGGCTGAAATGATGATGATGCTCTTACACGGGCAATTTTTTGAGCAATTATTGCTCGGCAACACTAATGGATCAATCTGGATCAATTAAGTGGAGCAATCTGGAGCAACAACAATAAAATGCGGCAATTTTTTGGGGAACATTGCCACTGATTGCTCCATATAGTTCACATTTCTCAATGTCGCCATTAAGAGTTTGGATTTTTTTTATTGTCAATTTTCTTTCTATCTCGTTTGCACGTATGGTATTGTGTGGCCTTATTTCTGGCGACAGGTTCCTACATGTTGCCATTGCCCTAAATTACTGAATGTAGTTGTGACGTCGTAGTTGACCAGAATTGAGCAATTCTAGTTGCCCGTGTAAGCGCACCTTTAGTGCGAGCTCGATAAGCATTTCGACTTTGTTATGTAGGTTAAATATTCTTGACTGTCCGGAGGCCCTGTATCTTTAAGGCTGTCCGCCCACGTCCGATAATAGTCGGTGACCGAATTTTTGTGGGGTCCTACAAAAAGTCGGTCAGAAACAAAATACGTGAATCCAAACTGATCCGATTATCGGTGAAAAATGGAACGTTCGTAAATGTATTCGATTCACCGACAGTTGGTCGCGTGCGTTTGCAGGAAAGGACGCTCCTCCCACGATCGCCACCGGCATAGTGACGTGTGCGCTGAGTCGGTCACAAAATCGGTCATAGGAATCGGAGGAAAAATCGACCCGATTATCGATCCTACGAAAAGTCTGTCTTGGAAGGGCAGCCTTATATGGCTCGTACGGTGGTAGCTAGGTACGTCCCTGATTATTATCATCTATGGCAGCGATTCCTAAAAGGTGGCCCGGGGAACCCCAGGGTACCGTCAAATGGTCGCAGGGGTTCCGCGGTCTGTCCGAGAGTTAGGAGCTCCAGATTTTCGCGTTCAATTGTCAGACATAAAGCCTTTAGTACTATTATATGTATGTGAAAAAAATTCATTCTTTACATTAAACAATTTTTGCATTGTATTACTGAGTAACAATAAATATTTTGCAATACCTACACCTTTTTTTTTTATTATTATTTTAATATCTCAAGATCTCGAGTCCAACATGAATAAATACAAACTACTTTAGTTAACAAAATAGCCAGCTAGGGTTCCGCCAAGAAAACTATGATCAATTAGGGTTCCATGGCCAAATAAAACTGGGTAACCTCTCTATGGTACTGCATTAGATTAAGAAAGTTCGGGCTCATTTGCACTCTGCTGTGTCCATTACAAAGAGCTTCAGGGCGAGTTACACGGTGTCTCGATAAACTAACAGATAATTTAAATATGAAATAGAGTTTTGACCCCACCAAGGATGATGAAATTTCGAATGGTGGGCAAAATAAAAAGATTTTTAATTTTTAGTTAGAGTACCTACCCCACACTAATTCGAAATTTCATAATCCTTGTTAGGGTCAAAACAATGCATATTTATGCGATAGCAGCAATCGCGGTTGATTTGCTGTTATTTTTTGAAGAGTTCCTTAGTCTGTCTCCGAAACGCATCATCAGATCTAGATGAAATTTAAATGGGATCATTTCAGAATAAACCCCTTTCGAACCATTTTTTTTTTTTTCAAATCCGTCTATATATGACGGAGCTATGTCCTAACATACATCTATACTAATATTATAAAGCTGACGAGTTTGTTCGTTTGTTTGCTTGAACGCGCTAATCTCAGGAACGACTGGTCCGATTTCAAAAATTCTTTCAGTTTTAGATAGCCCATTTATTGAGGAAGGCTATAGGCTAACACCACGCCAGGGCCCTTAGAAGCCGAGCAAAAAGAAAAAAGTCACGAATACGAAATACTAGCACGGCCAGGCGAATCAATGCGAACGGCTGGGTTGTGGCAGCAAGAAATTTGACGCAGACGAAGTTGCGGGCAAAAGCTAGTCAAAATATATATAAATATGAACATGTCGAAATGATAACCTCTTTCTTTTTGAAGACGGTTAAAAACAAACGAACTCTTCAGATTTATTAATATACTAGCTTGTGCCCGCGGCTCCACCCACGTGGATGTCGGTTAGCGCGTAAAAAAAGTAGCCTATGTCCTTCTCCATATCCCAGTCTATATCTCTGCCAAATTTCATGACGATCACTTCAGCGGTTTACGCGTGAAAGCGTGACAGACAGACAGAGTTACGCATTATTAGAAGGGATAAAAAAAAATGTTACCTTCTTTCTGCCGTCTTTGAGCAAAGTGTACAATCTACAGGCACCTTAACAGTGACCAAATCAACAAAATTGCCGAGTTCATATTATTCTAGAAAAAGTGTGAGTCATCACTTAAATTAGGCATGTCTCGTGCCTGTCCAATGTCGGAAATAAGGTAAGGTACGTTACTTAGACAGACAAAGGAGATAGTTGGATGATTTAGGAGTATAACGGAACGGATACTTACCTAGGTAAATAGTAGGTAAGTTAGGCGTGTTTAATAATAAATGGGAATATTATAGCGAGAAGTGATTGGTTGGTTTTGTTGGAGATTGAAAGGTCGGTTGGTTGTGTAGAACTAGAATTTTGGTTTCATAAATTATGTATTTATAAGCTTTTGAAAGCGGTTTCGCCCGCGTGGAGGTCAGAATTTATCCTACAGGAACGTCCAGTCGCCAGCAGGTCAAGCTATGTCAAATTTTTCCAATTGAATATAAACCTTATTCCTTCCCCCCCGAGTGGGTTCCCGCATTGTCGTTGCGGGGGGGCTCAGTAACCGTGGATTCCAGCCACGGTGAAGCCAAGAGGAACCCAAAGGTGAAGCCGCTCACCGCCGTGTCCTCGTGGAGGCGATCGGCGGCGGCGATCTCTCGCGTCCGGCCTTGGTCCAGGCCATGGTACGGAGCGAGAGGGCATGGGGAGCAGTCACCTCCTTCAGCGAAGCAGTAATGCTCGCGAAGAGGGAGGCGGCGCACGTGAGGGAGAGGCAGCATATGCGCCCTCGCGACCCTAGCCGCCGCAGGATACGGAGACGCCCTGGGCGTCGGGAATCCCAGGCCGATTTCCGGCCACCGTAGGCATGGGCTTGCGGACGGCGAGTAATGGGTAGCTCGCTGTCCGGTAAGGACCAAGCCCAAGTCGAGTCGTCAGCGCGTTGTGTTCCACGTGCGCCTCAAAGAGATGTCAGCACAAAAATGATGGGGCCCGCAAGGGCCGATGCCTGTCAGGGGTGCGGGTTTGTTTGATAGAGATACCACAGCCCCTGGCATACGGGCTATTGAAGGAACACGGGTGGGTTTTAGTCAGTAGAAGTCTGACACGCCCTCCTGCTCCACCCAGAGCGGGAGAAGTTATCTGATGATTTCCCACCCAAAAAAAAAAAAAAAAGATGGAGCCGCTCGTCAGGGCTTTTGCCTTCAAGCCATTGATGTAGCGGCCAAAAAGTAGGTTGCGGTGAGGTGCACCGCAACTGAGGTGGGCCGCGATGTCGTATGGGAGGCATCGCGGCTGTGGGTTACGGGCTGCGGTAGAGGAGGAGTGCCGGTGCTTCTGAGCAGCACTCTTCCCTTCCGTGGCCTGGACGGGGCCGCCACCGTTTGATGGCGGACGCGGTGAGGCCGCAGGGGAAGAGGAGTGTCGGTATAGCGTCGGCCGCTCTCCCTATCCCCTGCGGTCGAAAAGTGGTAGACGGGACGGCGCGTTGTGTTCCACACGCGCGCCGTCAAAGATGTCAGCAACCACTGGTGGGGTCCGCAAGGGCCGATGCCTGCCAGGGGTGCGGGTTTGTTCGAAAGAGATACCACAGCCCCTGGCATACGGGCTACTGAGGGAACACGGGTGGGTTTTAGTCAGTAAAAGTCTGACACGCCCTCCCGCTCTACTCAGCAGGGGAAGTCATATGATGATTTACCAACGAAAAAAAAAAAACCATATTTCTTTGTAATAAAGTTGAAAAACTATCAAAGAAATTTGACAGATTGGGGTAGCTTGATGTGCTGGCCTCTGTACTACCGGGATAAAAAGTATCCTGTGTCAATTCAGGTTATAAAATCTCTGTGTTCTAAATTTCTTCCCAATCTGTTCGGCCGTTTTTGCGTAATTGAGAAACAAACATACAAACATTCACATTTGTTTCTAATATTAAGTAGGAAGTAGAATGTAGACCTAACTACATAAGTCATGTTAAGGTGGTCTCACACTGGCGAGGTGAGGAGTGAAATGAAAGGGATGAGCGAGAAAATTAGGTAAAATTTCAATTCGCATTCCGTAACCAGACTAATTAATCATCATTTCAGCCGAAAGACGTCCACTGCTGGACATACGCCTCCCCCAGGCTCCTCCACTTCAACCGGTCTTGTGCTTCCCACATCCAGCGAATACCTGCGGCCTTCACAAGGTCATCTGTCCACCTTGTGGGAGGCCTTCTCACTCTACGTCTTCCAGTACGCGGTCGCCACTCTAGAACCTTTAGACCGACTAATTAATAATTAATCGTAATTCGCCTGCCGTGTGGTACCGGACGTAAAATAATAGCACCATCCCATTTCTTCCCGTGGGTGACGTAGAAGGCAACTAAGGCACTTACTAGAGAACAGGCAGCAGTGTTCTCTATGTATTTTACCACCATACTGCGATCGCCAACCCGCCTGCCAAGATAAAACCCTCTTTTGGGGGAGGCCTATGCCCAGCAGTGGACGTATTTTAGCTGAAATGATGATGATGATGAACCAGACCTTTCACACCAAAGAAATGTGAAATTTTCCTTCACAATCTGGAAACATGGTTAGGTTTGTGCGTTCTCTTTAAGGCGCAGACAGCCAACTTTTAAGGACTTTTTATTGAAGATCACGCCTAAACGGCTTGTCTTATGTATTTAAAAAAAAAAAAAATGTGAAACTAGACAATTTTCTTCGTCATTTGATAAGGGAATATTTTAAATAATATTTTTATAACATAATGTAATTAATTGGTAAAGTAATGTCTATCGCGGACATAAAAACGATAATCACGCAAAAACTACCGGGTGTATTTCCATGAAACTTTCACCATCTAAAAGACAATTTAATCACCCAAAATTTAGTATACGGTTTTTCTTTGAATTGTGTTTGATAAATCTACATGGGTTGTTTTTCGAAAAACTTGATGCGCGTTGAGGCGGGGTCTCTTGCGAGCGACGGGCGGCAGTGCATCGCTGTAGGTAGCTGTCATCTATCGTCGCCTTAAAACGATTGAATCACAAAAACATAAAAACTTGGATTAGTCCGTAATAATAATTGTTCTCAGTAAAATAACAAAATGTTGAAATAGCAAAGCTAAAAAAGTTTAATTTAATTTTTTCTCGGAAAGGTTAATTAGAAAGAATATTAATTAGTTACCTGTTAACTTGAACACCTTTTTACAAAGGGAAACTTCTTACCTATTTTTTCGGCCAGTTATATTTCTGAAATTAAATTATAGCTAAATCATTTAAATAATGGAGAGTTATTTCTACGAAATGTTTTATTGCGGAACGAAGTTCTTTAATGCGGCTTACGGTAAGAATTTACTACTTAGTATAAATCCCGTCATATCCTTCCAAGCGTGTCTCTTTCTCACACACACACTATAAAATATAGTGTGTGTGTGTGTGCGAGTATCTCTCACACATACACGACAGTTCCCTAACCCAAATCGTCATTGTATTGGTCTGAAAGCGGGGTGGGTGGGCAATCCTGTCGACCTCGCTCCCATACAACAGACATGTTTTTTTTCCCGTTTTTATAGATAATGGTACGGAACCCTTCGTGCGCGAGTACGACTCGCGCTTAGCCGGTTTTACAAACCACCGACAAGAACATTCGAATTTCGTTCGTAAAGGCCGACCGCACATTTTTTTTTTACAAATAAGTTTCATACATTCATCTTCTTTACACATATTTCTTTCCATGAAGGGAGGTAGAAACTACAGAACGCCTTTTGCATTTTCATTCGGTTCTGGCACAAAGATGAAAGAAACCTAAAAATAATTTATATGTCATGATTGAATAGTAAACAATTCGAAATCATCATTTCAGCCGAAAGACGTCCACTGCTGGACATAGGCCTCCCCAAGCTCCGCCACTTCGACCGGTTCTGTGCGTCTTCAATTCAAAATGAAAAAAAAAAAAAAACGATTCGGGAGACGCGTAGCCTTGTAGTGTAGCGTAAACGTAGCGGTGACGAAAAAGGGACGATATAACGAAAAAGGGACGATCACAATCACGACATGTTAGTAGTAGTACGAATAAACGAACACTAGGTAATATTTATTAAATATGGTCATTTTATAGTTCCAGTGACAAACAAACCTTTACAATTTTTTCTACTACCCTCATTAAATAATTATCCTCATTAACTTTACCGTAATGGCTAAAAGTGAAAAACATTGTTTTTTATAAAGTAAAAGGATAAGCTAATTAGTCATTGAGAGAGAGAGATAAAGATAAAGATAATTTTATTTTGCAAATATGGGTATAGGAGATAACAAAAAGGATTACAGGATCAGCCATATTTTACCATGTAGGCATGCAAAAGGTACACAAAAAAAATATTATTACAAAAAACATACTAAATTACAAAATCTTTTTCGTTAAGGAACTCACTTAAATTATAATAACATTTCCCCACTAAAAACCTTCGAAGTGTTTTTTTAAACAAAGAAAGCGGCAGCTCTTGCCAACCCTTGGGTATTTTGTTAAATATTACTGGAGCCATGCAGTAGACACTTTTGCCCATAAGCGCTGTCTTGGCTGACTGTAGACATAGCACGCTGTTGTCACGTCTGTTGCGGGGAACTACGTCGGCTAGACGACTAAATCGACTTGGGTTTGTCTTCACAAACAGAGCTACTTCTAGTATGTACAGACAAGGTAATGTTAATATTTTGTACATTTTAAAGTACGGTACACAGCTATCTATGTGTTGTTGGTTGTTGTTGTTGGTAGCTAGCTATGTATTGTTGTTAGTTGTTAAATAATTATGTGTATTATTACGTGCTTTTACATACTATTCCATATCAAATTTAACTTAAAAGAAGCTTTTTATTCAATGTATTTTTCATTTTTTTTCGGTCCATTTATTTGGCAGAGTGGCAGCTTTATGCAGATGTTCATAGCATCAAATTATATAAGACTAGACAAGGTATAAGAAAAATAAAGTTTTAAAGCGGGATCACACGCTACTTAGCAGGAATTTGACTTAATTTGATCCGCTCCATACAAAAAAATAACAAAACTGATTTTTCTACCCAAAGTATAAAGTTTAGGAAAAAAAACATCAGGACCATTATTATTGAGGGTTATGAGCTCTATCCATCCGCATAAAGAAAAAAGTAAAAAAACAAAATTGATCCCTAAGTCACTAAAATCATAGTTTCGACCCACTGTGCGTCGTGTAGCCAGTAAATTAGTCGCAAATTAATTACAATTACAGACTGTAATCACTTCCATTAATGGGACTCAGGTCTGTCTTAAGGTGCTCTTACACGGGTAATTTTTTGAGCAATAATTGCTCGGCAACACTAATGGATCAATCTTGATCAATTTAAGCTATAAAAAATGTAGTACTATGTCATCAGAATACTTAGCGTTACTCAATTACACAGACACAGAAAAACTTCTAGAAATTATGTCATGACGATAATTAATTATTCCCTCGTAAGTATTTACTTTTGTAGTACCTATTTACCTATTTGGCTTAGCTATAGATATTAATGTTTAATTACCAATATGCTTTATCTAATAGTTGTTAATAGATTATTTTTATGTAAATTTAATTTTAAATGTTAATGTCCCAATTTAACTGAAATGTAAAGTGATGGCCGGAAACACAGGTTTGAATAAACCTCGATCGGGCGAGTCGCAACCTAACATTCTAATTCCGGAACATTGTACTAAAAATATATCTTAGAAGTAGTTCATTTTGAGGCACTATAATCGTATGGGAAATTTACAACTGTTGACCAAATTACCAGTCTTACCAAGGGGTATCCTATTACCCAGTAACTGGGTTGTGGCTGGTATTCAGCTGCATCCGGTTAGACTGAAAGCCGACCCCAACATAGTTGGGAAAAGGCTAGGCAGATGGATGGTGGACTAAATTTACTGTTTTTGTATACCTACGTTTTTATTAAAATTAAGTGGGGCAATCTGGAGCAACAACAATAAATTGCGGATATGTATCGGGAATATTTAATATTTATTCTAGGATAATCGTATACTTACTCTTACAGTGTTTGTAAATGTGTGAGCGCCTTTGTATCTATCATAAAATTGATTTATCTGTATTGCTTCAATTGCATTCTTTTCCCTATTTTGGTATGGTAATTTTATTCTGGGTGTATCGTTTTGACACATAATTATTTATTGTACAGACGCTAGCACATAAAGGTACACTAATCTGTCAAATTTCTTTGATAGATATTCAACTTTATTCCATAAGTGTAAGGTTCATGTTTAATTGGGAAAAACTGACAGTTTGGGGTGGCTTGATGTGCTGGCGTCTGTACTATGTGGCGACTATGTGGCCTGGCTAAAAAGCACGCTGTCTCACCAGGCTTCGAGTCCGACAGAGGTAGTATCAGTGATGAGCAGTTAGACGATAATCTACACACACAACATTATTGAGCGAGCTGCAGGATCAGTTATAGTAAAACTGGCGCGTAAAAAATTAAGAAAAGTCCTTCGGAAGATCGGGTTTTCTGAAAAACCACTGCATAAATCAATGACCAATTAAGTTTATTGAACTTTTCGATAATTGAGCTTTGTCGGTACCGACTTAGTTTTGAGGATTTTACACTTCTTTTATTACTTAAACATGTTCAAAGTTACGTTAAAATTTAAATTATCAAGAAATACTAATCTTTGTTGGCTCATAACTTTTTAATGGCTTTTTATTTTAGTATTCTGTTTCCGTACCGATAATATGAACAATGAGACAAAACCATACCATGTTTAATTTTTGATGTACATTATCAAACAGTGGAGTAAAATCCTCCCGAAGTTTGTATGGAAAAAATGTGGACTTGTTTCATTTAAGGAGGAGACGTATGGTCACACATAGGGTACTTTTTATCCCGGTTGTACGTTCCTGTGGAATAATTTCCGACCTCCACACAGGCGAAACCGCTGGCAAAAGCTAGTGCCTATATACAATAAGGCTTTTTTAACGGCAGTATCTGACCTCAATAAAATGAAATCCCGCCATTCAACCACAAAATTGGGCCTGACACTTACCATATACAGCAAGTTCTGGTCAAACTGATAAGCTTAACTCACTCTTATGTTAAACATTTAACATTAATAATGAAGTCCCCTAACCAGTTGGAATGCTAATCTCGCCCGAAATTCCGACTAACTAATTGTGTTATACACACTGCTGTTACGGTTGGTGAATACCTAGTTGGAATTATTTATGAGTTTCCTAGCACTTCCCAGCAGCTTAGCCCGCGTACAGTTCGAAAATTAGGTATCCCACGATAAAAAAATAAAATAAGTAAAGATTTTTTAAGTTAAACGGTTTTAATGAAAAACAATATTTTACCTACTTATTTTACTTTCAAGTTTTTAGTTTTTATTATTTCGTTACTCAATAATTCTCATTCTATTTAGTATTTTTTATTTATTTTTCATAGTTTACCTAAGTACAGTATTTTAATAGTCAAGCCCTTTTATTTGATACCCATATTGAGGGGGTTGTGAAAAAAATATGTAATCCGCCATTTTGTAGCGGCGGCCATCTTGGTTTTACAATGATACTATAGGCCGACCGTCCAACTGAGTCCTCGCTTGCGCGGTACAGGGGCGCGGGGCATGACGACCAAGGGGACTGAGACAGGTGCGAGCGGTGGGGGCGCTTAGTAAAATTAAAATTCACCCACCGCCCGCACCTGTCTCAGTCCCCTTGGTCGTCATACCCCCGCGCCCCTGTACCGCGCAGGCGAGGAATCAGTTAGACGGTCGGCCTATAATTAGATTATATTGTATTGTTATCAAAAGTAAAGGTGTGTACCAAATACAAGTACTTGACCCAAAAAAACAAACAGGGCAAACTAAATCAAACCGTTTAAAAGTATCCATGTGTTAATCCCGATTATAATCTATCTGTATAACATATTTCATCCAAATCCGTTCAACCGTTGTTGCGTGATTGAGTAACAAACATCCGCACGACGGCACGGTTGGTGCAGTGGTTAAGCGATTGACTGCTGCGCTGCATGTCGCGGGTTCGATTCCCGCACGGAACAAATATTTGTATGTACGACCTACAAGTAGTTGTTCCGGGTCTGGCTGTTTGTGTATGTGAGTTTTAAATGTTTGTAAACGCACCCACAATACAGGAGAAATTCCTAGTGTGGGGCAATGTTAAAAAAAAAGAAACTTTCACATTTAGAATATTAGTTGGATGTTAGGAATCATTGCTGCATAGTCAGGCACTTAACTTTGTGTAAATTATTTCATCACCACTGCTCTCAAAACGGTGAAGGAAAACATCGTGAGGAAACCGGCATGTCTTAGTAACAAAAATTCGGAGACGTGGCAGAATAACGCCCATCTCCCATCTCACAGAGAGGAGACCTGTGTCCTAGCAATAGGAACGTTATAGGCTGATTATGCTGCAATGTCAGAAAGTGTGGTAATCTGTGTGACAGGTTTTCCTAGTGCCAGATACCAGTCTCTCACAAAGAATTTATTCGGATGTTGTAATCGTTTTTTTTTATTTGGGTGGGAAATCATTAAATAACTTCTCTCGCTCTGGGTGGAGCGGGCGGGCGTGTCTGACTTTTACTGACTAAAACCCACCTTAAGTTACCTATGTGCCAGGGGCGGCGGTATCTCTTTCGAACAACCCGCACCTCTGGCAGGTATCGGCCCTTGCGGACCCCACCAGTTGATGCTGACATCTCTTTGAGGCGCTCGTGAACACAACGCGCCGTCGACCCGGGCTTGGTCCTTACCGAACAGTGGGCTACCCATTACTCGCCATCCGCAAGCCCATATTGTAATCTTCATAACATGTTTTAGGCGCCTT
Organism: Polymixis flavicincta; assembly: GCA_949987655.1. Classification (NCBI taxonomy): domain Eukaryota; kingdom Metazoa; phylum Arthropoda; class Insecta; order Lepidoptera; family Noctuidae; genus Polymixis; species Polymixis flavicincta. The sequence continues at coordinate 19,927,092 of OX465188.1, read as the reverse complement.
TGTGGAAGATCAATAAAATGTTCACATGATCTTAACAAGACTACGAGTATCTCTGAATTTTAAGACACTTTGACCCTTGAGTTTGTTTCACCATTTCTTGTCAGAGAAATGTCGACTAAACATCTTACTTACTGGCTAGAATTACCTTATACAGTGTCCATTAAATTATAGCAAAAGAAAGTAAAATAAAAATGGGTTCAAATAAAAATTCAGACACGTTGGAAGGTGTTACGCAATATTACGTACCTTAATTAAGATTAATTAGGTACGAGGTTGGAACTAGTGTGAAAGTGTATAATTTTAATAAAACAGTGTTTATTAAATGAGTTAATAGAAAAATGGCGCTAAATGGAGTGGTCCTTCAATGTATTCATAAACATGTACTTTATTAAGTTTTTATGGGCGAGAAAAGTAAAATTAAATTAAAAGTAATGCTGGATCCAAAACGAACAATAAACGTATACTTTAATAAAGTAGAGATCTGCGAATAGAATTGTAATTTCACTTAATTTTTTAAAGTTTTTTTTTTTATGCTACTTAAATAAAAATTTGTGTTCATAGCGTATCAATGGCAAAAAGTTCATATAGTGTATTATGTTTCTGCCAGGGGTGCGGGTTAGTTCGAAAGAGATACCGCAGCCCCTGGCATACAGGCTACTGAGGGAGCACGGGTGGGTTTTAGTCAATAAAAATCTGACACGCCCTCCTGCTCCACCCAGAGCGGGAGAAGTTATTTGATGATTTCCAATAAAAAAAAAAATGTGTTATGTTTGGCCCAAAATTCAACTACACTAATTGCACTCACCGACGTAGTCATAAAGTCATCAAGTGCACATGTGACAGATCTTTCAATTTCTTAAAGGTCTTGAACTTGAAAGTTAGATTAGAAGCTTGATAGAAATGTTTTAATATTATTAACCACAATACTCTGACGATATCATCCACCCAACGCGCCTTTGGATGGCCCTGGTTTCTTTGGCCTGGTCTTGGCCACCATTCGGTCACAGCTTTACTCCATCGGCAATCTCTGCGTCTAACAAGATGTCTTGCCCAACTCCACGTCAGAGTCGCTGGAAACACCTGGATGAGAGACACACGGAACCCAGAACTTTGGCGAAAAAAGGGGGAGGCCTATACCCAGCAGTGGGTGATTCCGGGCTGAGATGATGATGATGATGATGAACCACAATACGGACAGCTAAAATAATTTGTCTTCATAGTATAGTCAACATATCGCAATATTCATTGCGTCATTCACGTTCTTGAGCAAACAATTTTTTCGAACATAATTACGTGAAACAATTGTTTCACATGTTCGGAAAAATTAGGATTTTCAATATCGTTCAGAGAGCAGTGGTGGCGCAATGGAAAAAGCTGCGACTTACAAGTTGTTGGTGGAAGATACGAACCCCGACAGGCGCTTAACTTTTTGTAAAATATTTCTGCATCACTGCTCTCAAAACGATGAAGGAAAACATTATGAGGAAACCGGCATGTCCGAGAACCAAAAACTCGAAGACATGTGACATCTACCAACCCGCACTGGGCCTGCGTGGTGGATTACGGCCCACTCCCTCGCACTAAGAGGAGGCCTGTGTCCCAGTAGAGGGAACATTAGGTCTAGGCTGATTTATATATGCTTCAGACTGATTCAGATTGCGATCGATAGTGTGTTAGGCGATAAGGGTGCTGTGAGGCGCAAGATGAAAGGTGCTCTTGTCAGTGTCAAAATCCATTGAAAATAAGGTAATATACCTGACTTGGGTGTTGTAAAAGTTGGGTAAAGTTATAAGCTCAAACAAAAACACCTAAGCAAGACTTTCCACCTAAGTAAGGCATTCAAAGTTCGTAGGCAGTCTTTTTGATTTCATGTACAATTCTGATCATTCAACTGGATATCAAGTACAATTCTGATCATCCAACTGGATTTCATGTTTAATTCTGATCATCCAACTGGATTTCATGTTTAATTCTGATCATCCAACTGGATTTCATGTATAATTCTGATCATCGAAATGGATTTCTCATGGAATACTTTATACGAGAGATGGTAGGTATACTTACTTGTCGATCAATTAGATACTCGTGTAGCATAGCATATATCGTTCCCACTGCTGAGACACGCCTTCTCTCGGCGAGAGGGAGTGTACCGTAATCCATCACGCAAGCCCAGTGCGGGTTGATAGATGTCACATGTCTTCGAAGTTTTGGTTTTAAGACATGCCGGTTTCCTCATGATGTTTCCTTCACCGTTTTGAAAGCAGTGGTGATGAAATAATTTACACAAAGTAAAGCGCCTATCTGGGTTCGAACTTGCCACCTACAAGTCGTAAGTCGCTGGAGACTCGTGTGATTTTCTTAAATACATACAAACCTAGGTCGACCAGCTCCAATGAACGGTTAATTGAGAACCTACAATCAAACGCACACTAACAGTATCGACATCTTTTGTGACACTTTGGTTCAGTCCCGTAGGCATCTAGCAGCTATGCGTGTCTGCCGTAGGCATAAATATGTTTTTGGCTTATATCATTTCTCCTTAACTGTTAGTAGTAATTTCTCTTTTCATTATTGTTATTTTTCAAAAAAGATTTTCATTTGATTTCTTATGCAATTTTTTTTTTAATACTTTTTCATGTTATGTTTAGATAGATCATCATGATCATCATCATCATCATTTTAGCCGAAAGACGTCCACCGCTAGACATAGGCCTCCTCCAAAGGGGGGGGGGGGGGTTAGTAAGGTACTTAATCCATTTTGTTACCAGCGTTACTGAAATGTCAATGTTATATTATAATTTAATGATCCCACAACGCTTTGTCTACAATTCATTTATCATTTATCATTTATCATTCGTTTCAGAAATGTTGTATGTATGAATCTGTTTCTGACTTTGTTGTTGGAGTGCCATAGTAAATAATGAAATCTCAATTTCTGGCAAAAACATAATTGATTTACGGTACCGAATAAAAAAAAATGAACTTTCATTTCGAGATCTCTAGAACGTACCTCGATATTTAAAACTTTTCAATAAACAGACCTTCCACATAATTCCAAGTTCAGGGAAGAGTAATACCTATACCCGTCAAAGGAAAACCTTTGAATAGCGTACCCGGAATCCTTGAATAAAGGTGAAAGGCAGTTGCTACGTGGAGATTCTCGCTATATGTGACAAACAATTCCATAAGGTTTCCATACATGAGCAGTTTTTGCTTCAGTCTTGTCTCATATATTTAATACTAGTAAGATAGACTTAATAATGAAAAACACTATTCCCTTTATTTGTTTTTTTTGTGTTTAGTAATCATCAAATGACTTCTCCAGCTCTGGGCGGAGCGGGAGGGCGTGTCAGACTTTTACTGACTAAATAAACCAATAGTTTAAAAAACAATAGAAAAACACGCTTTCATAAATGCACGTAAAAACAAAAAAAAAAAATATGAATCGTTCAAGTTGTCTCTATTTCTGGGCTGAAGTGTAAACTATGTGCTTTTAATTATAATAATTGATTGTAAAAGCGTGGGGCGCTGGTTTTTTTTTTAATAATTTTGTTACTATACCTACTTTATTTACGTTAAAGTACCTAATACATTATTTAGATCAGAACTTATTACATGATGAGTTTAGTGTCATTACTTAATTTATCACAAGTGTCGTAGGGAGCGTTTGATCTACTAAAAATGAAAACATTTCGAATTATCGAAAGAAAGTATTCCATGAATGTACGTTCAAGCTATTCGGTGGATAAGGATGTCCAGTCGATGCTGTGGCCCCTGAATTTGATGCAGTATATCATGTTCTGTCCTAAGTATCGCATAAAAAATGATTGTATTACTACTAATAGCCTCACTTCCAATTTTATTTCGATGATTGTATCACTAGGATTTATAACTATGTACATACACTCTACCTTTACAGATGACACGCAAAGTCTTGAATTTCCAACTTTCACATGTGTTTCGAATTATATTGACTGTTTTTTTTATTGTTTCGGTTTTGGTGTGAATTTCATCATTGGAATCATTCGGACCAAAAATAATGTCCAGTTTGTTCTTACTTTCCAAAAACTGCACAGATTTCTCAACGATGAAACTAGTGTGAAACACTTCATTATTTTTAATTGGATTGTTATAATCACGGCTATAGGTTTTTACGTCATTGTTTTTACTGCTTTAACCGTAACATTAAGTTTACCTTTCTCATCTATATATGTTTGCTACACTTTGATTATTTTCGATTTTAATATTGTTTACGCCACGAGAGTAATTACATTGTTGGAAAATAAAGTTATTCTATGGAGTGTTCAAGTTTTAAATGCTCGAGAGTTGCAAGACATGCAGAGAGCGAATTTTCTAAAAAAACTATTTCAGGCTTACGTTGAAATACTGGAGTGCTATAATATCCACAAAGGTGGTTATCAGCAATTCGTGAGTATTTTACTATACAGGGTGGCAGGGTTATCGACGCGCAAACTGTAACCATGAATTCAGCACGTTATTCTAGACCAGTAGTAATTATGACGATGGGTGTACGTACTTTCGATATCGGATCGTTTAGTAGTTTAAAAAATGACTTCGACGGTGAAGTGCATATTATTGTGCAATATTGTAATAGATGAGTTGTTAGGATATGTGCAAAACAAAATATCGGTCATTGATGAAGACTGTTTGAGCAGAATTTGTGTGTCAGCTTTTAAAAGCGAAGAAATAAAATGATCGAAAACGTTAATTTTAGAAACGTTGCTGTCGGGCAAGACAAAAATCTCGCGTAAACGGCAAGGGAAAGAAAACCGAGATGTTGAGGATATTAGGTATATCTCTTTTCAAGGGAAGTGATACCAGTGTTTGTAGCACGTGATTTTGAAAAAACTTCCACCAGTGACCTTCGACCATCTAAATGTCACGAAATTGTTAAAAACATTTTTATCCTCCAAACAGAGCTAAAATATATTAAAAACGATCAGATAGAAAAAGTTAAACTGGCGTTAGGAAATGTAATTTCTAGTTACATCAGAAACAGTTAATTAGTCTTCCCCTAATAAATATCAATATCGGATTACGAGGATAAATATGCCAGGCCAGTATCCAGATACGCATGGTGCGTATCTGGATACTGGCCTTATTGGACTTTCACATATTGACGCGACAGTTACGGATCATAATAATACAATATCGTCTTCACCTAAAGAAACCCCAGTACCGAGAGCCGAGTGGTCATCACAATATTACTCACTAGTTGTGAAAGAAGCGGTGTCAGCGAAGCGGCTACGATGCAAAGGGCAGGGTACCATAGCCAGTGCCCGCGAGTCGTGATACCAGCTCCCAGATCATAACGGTGGCTCATCAACTGTTAGCTGCTGCTTCAAATAGTACAGTAGAAGTCCCGTACGGTTTATAGAATTACCCTAGAACGATATATTTGTCTACAGAAAGCAAAATTGTCTACGTTCTTTGATGACAAACTTTGGCCCCCATATTTAGGCGATTCACAAACTTCAAGTAAAATAATGCGAACGCTGGAGGCAACTCTGTAAGGGGCCCTGTCACGGGACATTACGGTAGTAAACAGTCATAAGACAAAGTGCCCGCTGCAATCGGCCCATTGCCCTCTAATGATGGATAGTTCGATTCACTAGTTTGCCAGTTATAATTGTAAAAATGTGAAGAGGGCCGTCAGCGATATTGTAAAATTTGAAGAGCGCCGTTAGCGATATTCGTTCGACGTTTATGTGACGAGTGTGTTGAGCTACTTCGCGAAGAATTGGCGTATTTGGTAACCATCAAATGACTTCTCCCGGTCTGGGCGGAGCGGGAGGGCGTGTCAGACTTTTACTGACTAAAACCCACACGTGTTTCTTCAGTTACCTGTGTGCCAGGGGCCACGGTATCTCTTTCCAACAACCAACACCGCTGGCAGGCTTCGGCTCTTGTGGACCCCACTAGTTGATGCTGACATCTCTTTGAGGCGCGCGTGGAACACAAAACGCTCTCGACCCGGGCTTTGTCCTTATTGGACAGCGGGCTACCCACAACTCGCCGTCCGCAAGCTCTCACATGCGTCGCCCACTTTGCGAGCATTACTGCTTCGCAGAAAGAGGTGACGGCTACCCATCCACTCTCGCTCCGAACCATGGACTGGACCAGGGCCGGACGCGAGAGATCGCCGCAGCCGATCGCCTCTACAAGGACACGGCGGTGCTCCGCCCAAGCCAGGCAGATCTCCAACGTATGTTCCACCGCATCTTCAAAGCGATCTACGCAGTGGTAACACCCGGGCGTTTCCTCCCGTGTTATCCGAAACAGGAACCTCCCAAAACAACCGAGTTCGGTGAGGACCTGCGTCAGGACGGTGGCACTGCGCTGCTGTGAAATACACATACATTGTGTTTCCTAGTGTTACAGTGATTCAGTGCGATAATCCGCGAGTGAGTGCAATTCGTGTTAATACGGCCGCTAGTCCATTTATGGTGATGAGTGTTTATATGCCGACAAACAAACCCGATAACCTGACAATGTTTACGGACTGCATGGGAACTGTAAGTGCTATTAGTAATGATTATGAAAACGTTATAATTTTTGTTTTCGGGGATTTTAAGGCACATCCTGGTGAATTGTTTTTTAATGCATTAAATTTTTTATGTGGTGAAGTTAAATGGAAAGTTATTGATGTAAATAAGTTAGGTCTGGCTTCGGAAACATTTACCAACATAGATCAATGTTGATTATGACGTGTGTGCTGAGATCATTTTCCCGTTGAATGTGATTGTAAATTGCAAGGCTTGACTCGTTAAGAAGTGTGACTAATGTACATAATTATAAGATTATGTGGGGTAAGAAAACAGCTGACCAAATCACAAAATATCGATTTGTTTCTCAGACTTATTGATTTTCCTACTGAATTCCAAATGTGTAGCGATCGGTATTGTAATGAAACTACTCATAGCTTAATTATTGATAAACTGCACTCTGACATCGTGCTTGCCTCGCACCGGTACAGGGTGGGGGAGGCAAGCGTAAGCGGAGTAAACGTCCGCTCAAAACCATTGTTGGATGGAATAAATTTGTAAGCGACAGTCATCGGACGGCCAAACGAGTTTTCAGGAATGGTTATTGTGAGGTAGTCCTACAACAGGTGACTTGTATGCAAAGATTTGTGAAACCAGAAAAATATTTAAGTTTCGTTTGAAATGGTGTCAGAACCATCAAGAGCAAATCAAAATGGATATTCTGGCTGCCAAGAAAAGTACAAAAGTTTTCAGTGGTTTCTGGAAAAAACACTAATCGTTTGAAGAGTCGGCCTGGTCTTCCCGTGAGAGTAGACGGTACGAATAATTTAAAAAGGCTTAACTGATAAATTTAAAAGTAATTTCGTTGCTAGGTCACCGTTTTTTTTTTTTTTTTTTTTTTGGTTGGGAAATCATCAAATGACTTCTCCTGCTGAGTAGAGCAGGAGGAGTCATTTGATGAGTAGACGTGTCAGACTTTTACTGACTAAAACCCACCCGTGTTCCCTCAGTAGCCCGTATGCCAGGGGCCGTGGTATCTCTTTCGAACAAACCCGCACCCCTGGCAGGCATCGGCCCTTGCGAACCCCACCTGTGGTTGCTGACATCTTTGACGGCGCGCGTGTGGAACACAACGCGCCGTCCCGTCTACCACTTTTCGGCCGCAGAGGATAGGGAGAGCGGCCAACGTTATACCGACACTCCTCTTCCCCTGCGGCCCCACCGCGTCCGCCATCAAACGGTGGCGGCCCCGTCCAGGCCACGGAAGGGAAGAGCGCTGCTCAGAAGCACCGGCACTCCTCCTCTACCGCAGCCCGTAACCCTCAGCCGCGATGCCTCCCATTCGACATCGCGGCCCACCTCAGTTGCGGTGCACCTCACCGCAACCTACTTTTTGGCCGCTACGTCAATGGCTTGAAGGCAAAAGCCCTGACGAGCGGCCCCACCCTTGGGTTCCTCTTGGCTTCACCGTGGATGGGAGACCACGGTTACTAAGCCCCCCCGCAACGACAATGCGGGAACCCACCCGGGGGGTTGCTAGGTCACCGTTAGGACCATCTTGTGATCAGAAAAAGGGTGTGAGTGGGGTATATGTTGATACCAAAATCTCGGCTAAGGATGTATTAATGGCGGTAAAGTCAATTTATAACGGCAAATCCCCTGGTCATGACGGATTAAGTGTGGAACATGTACAGCACGCTGCGCCTCATATGTGCAGAGTCTTAGCTTTGTTGTATAACCTTTGCATCTAACACTCATACCTACCAACAGACATGATGCGGACTGTCATAGTGCCAGTAGTAAAAAACAAAGCTGGAGATTTGTCAAATACATAATTATATCATACTATATACCTATTTCTTTGGCAGTAAAAGTTGCAAAGATATTTGACAGCATTCATAATACACAACTAAATAAATACCGGTAAACCGGGGTTACATTGATTCGCGGGATAAGTTTGATCAAAACTTCCATTTCACATAAAATCGCTAATTGCGTAAAATGAAACGCAACATGGTAGTTTTTTTTTCTAGCTAAGCAACACTGAAGAACAGTTAAATCGTTTCCTGAGGAATTCACTAACAATTTTAATTAAAAATGTTAATTATTTTTCGTGTTGGCAGATTTGAATTTTTGAAATTGTAATTTATAACTACGCATATTTTGTAACTACGCAATAAAATAGGGGTATCAAAGTAACCCTACATCCTACGTATGATCAGTCAGTTTTATGTTTTTCTCATTATAAAGTAATATTTATTCAAGTCTTATACAGGAATCGAGAGTTATAAAAAAAAACAATTATTGGACATTTTTTGTATTTTTTATAACCACAAATTTAAGAGATATGAACCTTCAAAGTTCAATATTGATTAAAGTAACCTCGGTTTAAAGAAACCGCAGCATTGTGTTTTAAGAGTGATGTTATATACTATACTGAGAGAAAAACATCCATGTTCGCTTGCTTCCTCGATCTTTCCAAAGCCTTTGACCTGCACCCTGATTGCGTAACTCACGATTAATCTTAATCTGTTAAAATTTGACAGTTTAACAATATTCATTGCGTTATTTACGTTGCTAAGCAGAATCATTTATCGAACATATGAAGCAATGGTTTAACAATCTGTTTCAAAATGAAACAGATTATGTTTAATCGTGAGTTCTACAATTAGGGTGCTGGTTTCATATTAACAGTGGAAAGGTAAAATTACTAAAGCGCCAAAGGATATGAATTGTAATGATTTCTAAATCATTCAAATTTATAATTCATTATGATATGGTACTACTGAGCGCCTCGGTCTGCGGACTCAGAAGGCTGATGAGTATCTGTGAGGGCTATGCAGCTAATCATGGACTGCTGTATAATGTAAAGAAGAGTCAGTGTATGGTTTGCCAGGGTTTTTTTTTTTTTTTTTTGGGTGGGAAATCATCAAATGACTTCTCCTTCTGAGTAGAGCAGGAGGGCGTGTCAGACTTTTACTGACTAAAACCCACCCGTGTTCCGTCAGTAGCCCGTATGCCAGGGGCCGTGGTATCTCTTTCGAACAAACCCGCACCCCTGGCACGCATCGGCCCTTGCGGACCCCACCAGTGGTTGCTGACATCTTTGACGGCGCGCGTGTGGAACACAACGCGCCGTCCCGTCTACCACTTTTCGGCCGCAGAGGATAGGGAGAGCGGCTGTCGCTATATCGACACTTCTCTTCCCCTGCGGCCCCACCGCATCCGCCATCAAACGGTGGCGGCCCCGTCCAGGCCACGGAAGGGAAGAGCGCTGCTCAGAAGCACCGGCACTCCTCCTCTGCCGCAGCCCGTAACCCTCAGCCGCGATGCCTCCCATTCGACATCGCGGCCCACCTCAGTTGCGGTGCACCTCACCGCAACCTAATTTTTGGCCGCTACGTCAATGGCTTGAAGGCAAAAGCCCTGACGAGCGGCCGCACCTTTGGGTTCCTCTTGGCTTCACCGTGGGTGGGAGACCACGGTTACTGAGCCCCCCCGCAACGACAATGCGGGAACCCACTCGGGGGGGTAGTTTGCCAGGGTGGACCCAGAAAAGTAATATCTATGCCACCAAATACACCTACCCTGAAAGACGATAAGGACAATGAACGAGAGCGGACGGCGCTGTCGGTCAGAGCGGATATGATCATCCGTAGGTTTGCTCAGTGTTCAACAGAAGTTTGAATAACTCTTTTTAGAGTCTATTGCACCACTAATACACATGCAGTCTATGGACTGAACTACACGCAAAAATCGTACAGCGCCGTTCGTATCCAGTTTAGCAACGCGTTTAGGATGATGATGGGGCTCCCCGCTATTGTAGCGCATCAACGATGTTTACTGAAGCTCGCTTGACTCATTGTTCTAAGCGACACGTAGCACGCGTAGATTGAAATATGTAACTTTTATTTATTCTGTTCATTTTATTCAAATTTTATTTTTAAATATATCAAATTTAGATTGAATAGTAATTCTATGTAAATGTTACTTGAAACGAATGATTTATTAATTTATTATTATTATTCAATTAAAAAGCAGCTGTTTCATAGAAAACTGCTACATGTAATGTAAGGAACAGCAAAAAAATAATTTCTATAGACTGAATCCTCCTGCTTCTGAATCATGTACTGATACCACGGTGTCAGGTTGTGCGTCGATATCCTTATAATCTGTGAAGTTGTTAGAAGAAAATGAAAGAAAGAACGAACAGTAATTATTATTTTTGACCCAAAAAGAGTCAATAGACAAAACACAACATCAGTTTTTTTTTTTTGTAAACATGTTTCAATTTTGACACCTTTCAGATACTATATCACATTTTAGATGTAGTTGTACACTCTCTGAATTACACTCAAGCGACAATTGAGACGTTTAAAAAAGGGTTAATGATGAATATGGATGATAACATGGTGAGTATTACTGAATATTCTATGGGCCGAAACTGGTTCACAAGGATAAGTATTTATACTATATTGTTAGCTAACCCCAAAATAATTTACATAACAAATAAGTTAAAAACCTTAATCCCGACAACTGAAAAATCAAGCACTTAAAAGTATGAAACCCGAAAATATTCGTATCTGAAAGCCGTGGTCGTATGCCACTTCGCCCTAAAGATTATGATAGGGTAGGCTACATACGACCACGGCTTTCAGATGCGACTATTCCTACTAATATTATAAATGCGAAAGTAACGCAGTCTGTCTGTCTATTACGCTTTCACGCCTAAACCGCTGAACCGATCGTCATAAAATTTGGCAGAGCCTGGGATATGGAAAAGGACATAGGCTACTGTTTTACGCGATAACCTATATCCACGTAGGTGGAACCGCGAGGAAAAGCTAGTGTTATTAATAAACTCGCGAGGTAGATCTATAAACACTTGGTAATTTGTAACTAATTCCAAGGAAACAAAATAAAAAATACAAATGGTAAACAACCGTTCGGTGGGTTGTTATTCGTTATCGTTGCGGTGATGCTATACTACAGCTTTTATATTAGTTGGTTAAGAGAGTCGTTTATTTGTTACAGAATCAAACACTTTTCGTATTATTGGCCGTTTTATCTTGGACGATAAAGGATTTGATGTGGCAAACAATATTGATCTGGCGATGCGAGAAATTCTATTTAGCCATACGAAGTATTCAGGATACTTGCGCATTTATTTTGAAGTCAACTTGCTCAGGTTATTGCTTGAAAAAATTATTGTCAAGAGAACTTATGAGTTCTATGCGATGCATGTGAACTTGCAGTGAAGACAATGATCATCGTCTACTGCAAGATCACAGTTGTACCCAAAAGTATAAGTTTCTCTTTATAATATCATCAACCATTATTTTATGCCAGCGTTCTTAGGGGAATATACCAGTGATAAGATCTGCCAATGGCAAGCTTGGCATGTATTAGTGATCAGTGGAGAAGACCCAAGATCATTTGTGAATCTATTCCATACATTTAAATTGTTTAAAAACGATGTGCTTTTTGTTTTTTTACCAGATGATGAGAAAAAGCTGTGCAAGAACGTACTGCGCCTGCATCGAGCATCATTCTGTAAGATGCGTATGTGTGGCCTGTTCTACGTAGACGCTGCGTTCCAATTAAGTTTGATGAGCTTTCTAACTAACTATATAGTTGTTTTGCTACAGTTTGCATTTTTGTGATTCAATTTCATTGAAATAAACTGATTTTGTGGTTAGGCAGAATTAATATTTATTTTTCCTACAACACCAAATGTCTATTATAATTCCCGTAAAAAAACTGAGCGTCACATTATGTATAGGCTGGCTAAATTGAAGGAGAGATATTGAAGAGATTTTCAGAATTTGTTGCTCTTTCCATGGAAAAGTATTCCTACAGTTTCAAAGTACTATGTCTCGTTTGAAGACCACATGTGTCATTTTAGTTTTATCTATCCGTAAGATGGCAACGCATCTGCAATGTCTCCGGTATTGCAGATGTTCGGGGGCGTCCTTACTAAACGAAGGTGAGTCAGTCGACTTGTTTGCCTTTACATTTGTGAATAATAGCATTTTATAGTGCTACATCGTATGGCGAAACCCCCTTTTGTGGGAGGCCTATGTCCAGCAGTGGACGTCTTTCGGCTGAAGTGATGATGATGATGACATCGTTACTGTTCCTGAGGGTCCCTTTGAACGGGAAAGGGACCCTCAGGCCCTTTCAGCCAAAGTTACGGGCGTTTCATACTTCGTATCACTAACATACATAAAATTACCTCGGGGCCCGAACTGAGAATGAATTACAACAAGTTTTGTACAGCTCGTTGCGTGTCAGCAACTCGCGATGTCTTCTTGCTTGACCGAAAAATTGAATTGACACTTTTCTGAGACATCAACTAATTTAAGACGGGGCTATTTTTTATTTTTTCTCCGTAGACGGACTTAAAGAGTAGACCCCAAATCTTATCTGTAGGTTTTGAGAAGTGTAATGAAAAAAATCTTTCGCATTGAACATCATTAGGGAGGGAATTTTAAATAATCTATCCTCATTGTTTACCTTCACAATTTAAGGAAATATTTTTCATGCTTTTAGAGACCTAGAATTAGGTTTAGGCTGTGCGTTGTCTGTTAGTGAATGAAAGATTTAAGAGTTTTAAAGTAGAAGATTTTAACAATAAAATTATATTTTTATTCTAATATGTACAGGTATATAAAAAGAAAATAATCATAAAGCATCAAAAAATACGTCCGCATCGTTATCAATGGGAAAAGTGCCCAAAAGGCTGGCAGCATTGCCACGTTGTATGGCAATGCTGATTCTTTGGCCGAAAAATAGGCCAGCCCTTTGGTCACGTGAAGAGTCGACCAACCGCTTGGAAATGTCTCGGAAAACTAAGTGGGCACTCGGACCCCATGGCCCTAGAGTTTCAACCCCAAACGGCTCGAACATATATGTTCCAATAAGATTGGAATATTTGCGCCGTTTGAGGTTTTCCGCACCTGCAGCAGCCGCCCCAGCACAACCCGCCGTACAAGAAAGATGGGATGGCGCAAGGGTGTCGACACATGTTGCATCCCACACCAAAGGCCGACCTAACTTCCAAGGCATTATGGTCATTCCGTCTGGTCTCTTTCCATCGTCGCGTGCCAAGCCATTGGGTTCTAGAACAGCTGGCACCCCGGCGGTGACAAGAGCACGACGGATAATGTCATTGATGCTGGCGTGCCGTGCTATCCGGCCTGCGCTTCTACTGCAGGATAAGCCATGGTGTCCGAGGCAGTCGACACCTTCACCGCATTAACAGCGATGCAGAGCCACGCAAGGAGCGCCAAGACGAAGGCATGTAGCGAGCCGGAAGGTCGAGTCACACAGCATGGTGCCTATGTTGGGTGACGGTAGTGCCTGCAGCCAGAGGCCCGACTCCCACTCACCCACGGCCAGAAGGCGAGCACGCTCAGCAGCATTGGTGGACGTATTAATAAGTTTATTCCGTACCAACCTGCAGAGCGGCTCGTCCCACTGTCTCTGGGAAGATGGGTTCACGGGCCAATCTGAGTCCGGGCAAGCCATTTTCCAGGCATTCACTGCATCGGTCAAGCACGGCACTTCAGAGTCAGCCAGGCAAGGGGCTAGAATTTTCCCAGCCAACTTTTCAGTGCTGTGGACAGAGGACAGGAAAGCCGGTAAGCTAATACTAGTAATTTTACGGACGCCGAGGCCACCAAAACGGATGGGTAGAGTGGCTTGAAGCCATGCTCGGTCGTCCAAGGCCACATATAAAATGGATGAAAGTGTGCTGCGAATAATTTGGTCAATTTTGTCCAAGAGCTGTGGATGCTTCCATAAAGCTGAGGAGCGTAGAAAATATGTAAAATTCGGGCCAAAACAACAGTATCTAATCAGGGTGAATGCCGAGTGTATATTTATTTTAGAGAATCTTTCCGAAATGTCATTGAAATTTTTAATTTTGTCGTCGATGAATTGAGAAAAGCTGTCTTCCAAAATTGGGGAACCTAGGAGGTGTAGTGAACTTTTTTCTAGAATTTTGATTTGTGGGGCTATTGCATTAAATTTTCCTAAAGTCAATTCTTTGTCGGTGACGTCAGAGAGATAAATTTCACATTTTGATGGGTTAAGGTCCAGGCCAATGGATTTAAATTGTTGTTTGAGGTGTTGTAGGTCTTTCAAAACGGTGTCTACATCACCTCCTAGCGTTCCATCGTCTAGATACCATACGTTAAATTTTGAATTTAGTTTCTGGATAATGGGATGAATAGCTAAGCTGAAAATGACAGGCCCGAGAGGGTCACCCTGTTGGCATCCTACTGCAGATTCTAAAACATTGTCTTTGTATAATAATTTTGAAGGGTTTTAACAATTGTTCTTTATGTCCCACAGGGATCGGTCTTGTGGCCGCATCTGTGGGACATCGGGTACGACTGGGTGCTGCGCGCTGACCTGCCTAGCGATGTCAGCGTGGTTTGCTACGCTGAACGTACGCTGGTCCTGGCACAACGGGTATATGCGAGTAACTGGTAGCTCGCTGCCCGGTAAGGACCAAGCCCGGGTCGACGGCGCGTTGTGTTCCACGCGCGCCTCAAAGAGATGTCAGCACCAACTGGTGGGATCCGCAAGGGCCGATGCCTGTCACAGGTGTGGGTTGTTCGAAAGAGATAGCGTGGCCCCTTGCAAACAGGCTACTGAGGAAACACGGGTGGGTTTTAGTCTGTAAAAGGCTGACAGGCCCTCCCGCTACGCCCATAGCGGGAGAAGTTTTTGATGATTTCCCATCCTCAAAAACAAAAAAAAAACCGTGTACATTATACATAATTTTCCTTTATTACGTTATATATACATTTAATTTCATTTTTAAATATTATTATAAAAATATAAAAACATTTAAAAATATAAAAAATAGTAGCCCACCGGTATCGGGAACAAGGTCCAAGCTACCGGCGGTCAGGGCTCCAGAGAGAGGAACCTCCTAACGATGCGAGCCGTGTCCAGGAGTACCGCTTTCTGGATCAAGCCCTTGATCCAGCTGCCCAACGAGAGCCTCCTCAGATGTTGGTAGAGGCTCTTGGCTATCAAGCCATTGGCTGAAACGACTATCGGTACAATGATCGCTGAGTCCACATCCCACATGTCGACAACCTCGTGAGCCAAGTCAAGATACTTGATTTGTTTATCTTTCTCGGCTTTCACGAGGTTCCCGTCATGCGGGACCGTTATATCAACGATCATTGTACGCCGCTCTAGTCGATCCACCACCACTATATCAGGCTTATTGGCAGCAATAGTCCTGTCAGTGATGATGGATCGATCCCAGTACAGTGTGACATGTCCATTTTCGAGAACTGGGTCGGGCACATACCTGTAGTACGGCACTTCTGATTCCACAAGGCTGTATTTCAGAGCAAGTTGCTGGTGGATAATCCTGGCTACAAGGTTGTGTCTATACAAGTACTCCTCGTTAGCTAGACGAGAACAACCGGAGATTATGTGTCGGATTGATTCTCCTGGACGGTGGCATGCCCGACAGATGTCAACCGTACCATCTTTCACAATAAATCTCCGGTAATTGTTGGTCATGATAACTTCGTCCATAATTGCACAGACAAAACCTTCGGTTTCCCCAAAGAGGTCACCGAAACGCAGCCAGGCTACGGACGCTAGTAAGTCTACATCGGGCCCATGTAGGGCCCGAAAAAAGCGTCCGTGGAGCTCCTTACTCTACCATACCTCCATGCGATCCTTAGTGTCAAGCACTACAGGCTTGCGCCAGTTCTCTTTAGCCAAGGAGAGCGGGGTGAGGCCCTTATCCACCCCAACTACATCTCGATGCATCCCCACGTCGGTTTCTAGGAAATAATCCCTGAGACTGCATATCTCGCGATTGTGGAGAGTCTTAGCATTTTAGAACCCTCGACCTCCACATTTTCGCGGGATATACAGTCTCATTACCGATGACCGTGGGTGGTGCATTCGATATGCAGTCAGCAGCGTACGGACCCTCCTATCCAGGGCGTCGAGTTCGGTCTGAGTCCATTTGAGTATGCCGAAAGAGTACATCAAAACCGGCATGACCCAACCGTTGAAGGCGCGCACCTTGTTTCCGCCTGATAAAAGACTATTAAATACTTTCTTCAGGCGGCCAAAGAAGCGCTCCTTCAACGATTGCTTCATGTCAGTGACATTGATGCCCAACGCTTCCGACATACCCAAATACTTATAGGTTTCGGCTGCGGAGAGGGCTCGAAGGTTTATGGAATCCGAGAGTTGGGTTCCCACGGATTCCATAATCTCCCCTCGCTTTACATGCATGACCGCACATTTGTCCACACCAAATTCCATCCTGATGGCGCTACTGAAGGTTTCAGTTACTTTCAGTAGCTCCATCAGTTGCAAATTGTTGGGGGCAAAGAGTTTTAGGTCATCCAATACATAATTTTATTATAATGTTATGCAGCCAAATTCGAATTGGGTAAAGTATCTAAAAGATTATTTATTTCAGAACTCATTACGTAATAATATTATTGTCATTGCTTTATAAATATGTCACTAGTGTCGAAGGGAGCGTTTGATAACAATCTACTAAAAATGACGACATTTCGAAATATCGAAAGAAAGTACCCAGTGAATTTAATTTCGAGCAATTTGGTGGATAAAGATGTGCAGTCGATGCTGTGGCCTTTGAATCCCATGCAGTATATCATGTTCTGTCCTAAGCATCGCATCAAAAATGATTATATTTCTACAAATAGTCTTACTTCTAATTTTATTTCAATGATTGTAACAGTAGGGAGGGGCTTGTGGCTAAAGAACAATAGCTGCACGGGTCGATCGGCCAGGTTAAGCTACGCTTGCCGCGGTTAGTCCGTGGATGGGTGACCATCTTTACATACCAAGACCCCTCCGTGCCTCGGAAAGCACGTTAAGCCGTTGGTCCCGGCTGTCATTTGTGGATCTTTGACAGTCGTTACGGGTCGTCAGAAGCCCGAAAGTCTGACAACCAGTCTTACCAAGGGGTATCGTATTACCCAGTAACTGGGTTGTGGAGGTCAGATAGGCAGTCGCTCCATGTAAAATATTGTTATTCAGCTGCATCCGGTTAGACTGGAAGCCGACCTCAACATAATTGGGAAAAGGCTAGGCAGATAGGCAGATGATGATTTTAACAGTAGGATTTACAATTATGTATATACACTCTACCTTTACAGAAGACACAGAAGGTCTTGTATTTCCAATTTTCATGTATGTGTCGTCCTATACTGACTGTTTCTTTTATTGTTTCGGTTTTGCTATGAATTTCATCATCGGAATCATTCGGACCAAAAACGATGTTCAGTTCGTCCTTACTTTCCAAAAAGTGCACAGATTTCTCAACAGTGAGCCTAGTGTGAACCACTTCAATATTTTCAATTGGATTTATGGAATCATGGCTCTCTGGGTTTTTACGTCATTGTTTTTACTGCTTTACCCGTACAAATAAGTACACCTTTCTCATCTATATATGTTTGCTACACTTTGATTATTTTCATTTGTAACATTGTTTATGCCATGCGAGTAAATGTATTATTGGAAAATAAAGTTATCATATGGAGTTTTCAAGTTTTAAATTCTCGAGAGTTGCAAGACGTACACAGAGCGAATTTCCACAAAAAACTCTTTCAGGCCTACGCTGAAATACTGAAATGTTATCATATCCACAAAGTTGGTTGCCAGCAATTTGTAAGTATTTTACTATACAGGGCGACAAGGTTAAAGACGAGCAAACTGTAATCATGAATTCAGCACATTATTCACGTAATCAATATTAAAAAGCAGCAGTTTCACAGAAAACTGCTATCAAAATGTAAGGAACAGCAAAAGTTTTGTTTACTATAGATTGAATCCTTCTGGTACTGAATCATGTAGTGATTCCATGATGTCAGGTTGTGCGTCGGTGTCCCTGCCGCACTGTATAATTCATGAAGTTGTAAGAAAAAAATGAAAGAACGAATAGTAATTATTATTTTTTTGGCCCAAAAAGAGTCAGTAGACAAAACACAACATTAGATATTTGTTTTTGTAAGTATGTTTCAATTTTGACACCTTTCAGATACTATATCACATTTTAGATGTAGTTGTTCACTCTCTGAATTACGTCCAAGTTGCAATTGAAACGTTTAAAAAGGGTTAATGATGAATGATAACATGGTGAGTATTACTGAATATCCGTGGCCGTATACCACTTTGCCCTGAAGATTATGATTAGTTTGCATACGACCATGGCTTTCAGATGCGATTATATTGTATATTATCTCGCGAGATAGATTATAAACTAACGATGTTCTTAGGCTGATTCCCGGCTACCGTAGGCGTGGGCTTGCGGATGGCGAGTAATAGGAGCTCGCTGTCCGATAAGGACCAAGCCCGGGTCGACGGCGCGTTGTGTTCCACGCGCACCTCAAAGAGATGTCAGCACGAACTGGTGGGGTCCGCAAGGGCCGATGCTTGCCAAGGGTGCGGGTTGTTCGAAAGAGATACCGTGACCCCTGGTACACAGGCAACTGAAGGAACACGAGTGGGTTTGAGGCAGTAAAAGTCTGACACGCCCTCCCGCTCTCCCGCTCCAGGGCGGGAAAGTTATTTGATGATTTACCACCCTCAAAAATAAAAAATAACGATGTTTGTATTACGGTGTCATATATAATACTGCCGTCCTTTAACTAGAAAGGCGTTAAGCCCTAAAAGTTGTTTCCGGGAAAATGACAAAAAACGCGCTAATCGTTCTTTCTTAAAAACTGTGAAACTTACGTTACTGATTGTAGGATACACCAATTGATCTAGTATCAATTCATCAAAGTAATAATCATTTCATCCGTTAGTTTAAGTATTTTAAAATACGTATAGTTAAGAAGTGTGGGTTAGACGCTTTAAAGTGATGGAATCATGATGATGATGATGATGGGACTCCCTTTTCCGCAGACTCCCATTCGGTCCGTTGTGCGTGGGGATACTGGCTAAAAAAGCCAGCCTAGCTCCGCCCAAAAGCACAGAAGCTTCCTGGGAGCTTCACAGGCTTCGCGGAGCGACCTCACTGTTCCGAGGACTTCTTCACGTTGTGAAGCCACGGCCTCACATTCCAGGATGACGTGGGCGGCTGATTCTTCGGCGTCAAGGCAGCCCCTGCAAAGCGGGCTCTCTGTGGCGCCTATGTTATAAAGATGTTTGTTAAGGGGGTTATGGCCCGTAATTGTTCCTATGAAGATTCTAAGGTTATTTCTACTTAGGCTAAGAAGTTTATTAGTTAATCGCGGGTGTATAGTTGGTAAAGCCAATTTTAACTGTCTACAGTCGGTTGCCTGTGACCATCTGTTGTTATGAAGTTCGGTTGACCTTTAGCGAATCCACGCACGAAATTGTGAGAAAGGCAGGGGGAGAAGTGGGTACGGGCCTAGCACTTTCATATCTGAGCCTCTCTTCAGATATATCGGATCATATCTGTGGACGCAGCCTTAGGCGGTTGTCGCTTAGGCGCATCCTGAGACGCAACCCTCGTGTCGGTTAAGGTAGGCGCATCTGAATATGTGGCCTTTGGTGCGTTGGTTTTTATAAGCACATCCGACGAGCGGGACGCAGTTTGTGGGTTGGTTGTTGAATTAGTCTCTATAACCATGGATTTGGATGTTAAAGATTCACCGTCGGAGCTCTCCACCCGCCACGGAGCTCTCAGTCGGGGACGTCGCTCGTTCAACGAGCGAACGCCAGAGCTACTCCTTCGGTATAGGATCAAAATAGTAGGAAATTGACGATCCCGCACGCGACTGAAGAACACGGGACTGTAAACGACACGAGACTATGCCGCAACTCATCCCGAGACCCCACGCCCCGCCGGCTGCCCTCCCCCACTAAGCCAATCCTCGCTTGACATCCCGCTTATGGGATGCCTCAGCCGGTTGATCGAGGGTAGCTACCCCACCACCTCCCGTGTAGGAGGAAATCCGGGCCTAAGTAGTGTGTTGTGTGCAACCTGCTTCACTCAACAACCAGGATTCCTTCATCCCACCGTACGGGTCCCGCGCACGGCGCAAACACGCGGGAGGTCATTGCTGTCCATCATCTGCTCTTGTTCGACGGTGGACACCCAGGGGCACGACCTCGCCACCCCTGAGATAAATCGCCCGGTAATTTCTGTTACGTCTAATTCCTATGGAATTTTTTGGTCTAATTCCTACGGAATTTTTTGGTCTAATTAAGGAACATTACCAAACTTGCCTTGAGGATCTACACGACCGTTGCGCTCTCCCTCAAGACCACGCCACCTTACCGCCTCTGAGAGAGGAGGCAAGGTAGGTCTGCGTCTACAAAACCAAGCCAAGCAAGTAAGCAAGCGAAGCGTGTTGTTGGAAGCCAAAACATAAATTCGTAAACGCACAACCTTCCCCCGTGATGGAATCATTCAAAATTATGTTACTTAACGGCCTACAAACTTTTCGTATCTTGGGTACTACGAGTATTTGTGAGTATTGTAAAAATATTTGTTAGACAGAAAGCTAAATAATTTTGAACTCTCTTAGATTCTCTTAAAAAGTAAAAATTGGCCAAGTGAAGGTCCTTTTTAGTAAAAGGACGGCAGAATACATTAGTGTTAACTTAACTACGTGGTCTTTTTACCAATTCCAAGTCAACCGACTAATTAAATAAAACAAATGGTAAACAACCGTTCGGTGGGTTGTTATTCGTCATCGTTGCGGTGCTGCTATACTATAGCTTTTATATGAGTTGGTTGAGATCGCAGTTTCTTACGTTTGTTTGTTACAGAATCAAACACTCTTCTTAACGTTGGCCGTTTTATCTTGGACGATAAAGGATTTGATTTGGCAAACAATTTTGATCCAGCGATGCGAGAAATTCTATTTGGCCATCCGCAGTATTCAGGATACTTCCGCATTTATTTTGAAGTCAACTTGCTCAGGTTAAGAAAACTTATGAGTTCTATGCGATGCAGGTGAACTTGCAGTTAAGACTAAGATCTTCGTCCACTGCAAGATCACAGTTGTACCCAAAAGTATAAGTTTCTCTTTATAATATCATCAACCATTATTTTATGCCAGCGTCTTTAGGGGAATATACCAGTGATAAGATCTGCCAATGGCAAGCTTGGCATGTATTGGTGATCAGTGGAGAAGACCCAAGATCATTTGTGAATCTATTCCATACATTTTAATTGTTTAAAAACGATGTGCTTTTTGTTTTTTTACCAGATGATGAGAAAAAGCTGTGCAAGAACGTACTGCGCCTGCATCGAGCATCATTCTGTAAGATGAGTATGTGTGGCCTGTTCTACGTTGACGCTGTGTTCCAAGTAAGGCTGATGAGCTTTCTAACTAACTACACAGTTATTTTTTTACAATTTGCATTTTTGTGATTCAAGCTTCAATAAACTGAGATTGTGGTTAGTCAGGATTATTATTTCTTCAAATTCAAATGTTATTTTGTAAGCATAGAGTAAAAATTATACAGATGTTATATAAAACTATGTTTGTTCATATTATGTCCCACCACAAGGCATACAAAAATGGTGGTAAATCGAATGTCAATAAAAAAAATTAAAACAAAAAATAAAATCAATAGGTAAGATGTCACAATTCTTTCCAAACACTAATATCCAATTAATAATATCTCAGTAGATTGAGACGGCACAAAACAAATAATTATAATATTTAGTCACAATGTCGTTTATAATGATAGATGCTATATAGTCCAGTCATTACAGAAAGTTCACCTCGGAATTCGAGACACCCAGCTGTAAGTCTGTAAATACTTGCATATTGACACCCTAAAAGTTGTTTCAAAACCTACATATGGTAGGGTGTACGCAACTATTATACAAGGTCAAAAAAACCGATATTGAGAATTTTGTATTCTACAATATTGAAATAATCTACAAATAGCAAAAAACCCATAGGAAATGAGATATTTACAAAAAAAACGCAAAAAACCGATTTTTGTGAACTTTGACCTTGAAATTTAATAGTTGCGTACACCCTACCATATGTAGGTTTCGAGACAACTTTTAGGGTGTAAATATATAATACAAGTATTTACAGACTTATAGCTGGGTCTCTCGAATTCCGAGATTCTTACCTAATTTAAGCTTAAATGACTGGACTAATAGAAATGTCAATAAAGAATGTTATTAACTTAAGAGAAGAAGAAAATAATGTATGCAAAATTTATATGCCTATAATAATTAAAGTGTTGCTACTTTAATTATTATAGGCATATAAATTTTGCATACATTATTTTAAAGTGTTGCTAAGGTATTCTTTAACCGAGTAATACGCCTTGTCAATCAATAATTTAAAAAGCTTACGTTTAAATTCATGCATGTTGCTGCTTGATACAATTTGATCAGGTAATTTGTTATAAGGTTTTGGAGCCATTGCATATATACTGTTGTAGAGAAATTTAGTTTAGTGTATAATGGGTGAAACTTTTATGAACGACGTTGACTTTCAACAGATTTAAATAAAGACATGTTGTTTTTTACAAAAATACAGGCTTTGTAGACATAAAGTGATGGTACAGTCAGTATTTATAAGTTTTGGAAATTTGGCTTGCATGAATCTGTTCGTTTAATTTTACTTATGGCTCGAATACATTTTTTCTGTGCCATTAATACATCCTCTACCCTAGTAGCATTGCCCCAAAATATAAGACCAAAACGCAAAGCAGAGGCGACATTACCATCCCCCCCGAGTGGGTTCCCGCATTGTCGTTGCGGGGGGGCTCAGTAACCGTGGATTCCGGCCACGGTGAAGCCAAGAGAAACCCAAAGGTGGGGCCGCTCGTCAGGGCTTTTGCCTTCAAGCCATTGACGTAGCGGCCAAAAAGTAGGTTGCGGTGAGGTGCACCGCAACTGAGGTGGGCCGCGATGTCGAATGGGAGGCATCGCGGCTGAGGATTACGGGCTGCGGTAGAGGAGGAGTGCCAGTGCTTCTGAGCAGCGCTCTTCCCTTCAGTGGCCTGGACGGGGCCGCCACCGTTTGATGGCGGACGCGGTGGGGCCGCAGGGGAAGAGGAGTGTCGGTATAGCGTCAGCCGCTCTCCCTATCCCCTGCGGCCGAAAAGTGTTAGACGGGACGGCGCGTTGTGTTCCACACGCGCGCCGTCAAACATGTCAGCAACCACAGGTGGGGTCCGCAAGGGCCGATGCCTGCCAGGGGTGCGAGTTTGTTCGAAAGAGATACCACAGCCCCTGGCATACGGGCTACTGAGTGAACACGGGTGGGTTTTAGTCAGTAAAAGTCTGACACGCCCTCCTGCTCTACTCAGCAGGAGAAGTCATTAGATGATTTCACACCCAAAAAAAAAAAAAGAGTTATAGGAACGTTAATTTAACGAACGCACATTACCATGATAAGCTGCTAGGAGCGCTGTCTTATTTATAGTTTTGCTTAGCATATAAAGAGCATAGTAAAACTTACTGAGCTTCCCACACACGCTATCAATTTGAGTCCTCCATGACATATCGTTATCAATATCCAATCCAAGAAACTTTGTTACATTTGTTTCACGTATTTGGTCACCTTTATAGTTTACCTGAGTATTTGACAGTGTTTTTTGTCTTATTTAAAATTCATCATTTTAGTTTTGGTTAGGTTAATATTAAGGTTATTACCGTTCAGCCAGTCAACAATCGAAATCGGCCTCCTCGCGCCACTCCCACATTTGCGCGATCGTTAGTAATGTCTCATTTGCATTAGTCGCAATCTACGAGCTATTTAGTTTAAGAAACACAAGATTAAGGTGAACATAACTTTAGATAAGCTGAGACGTTCCCGCAGCGAAGCAGAACTGTCGCCTATAAAATGGATTTGCATTGTGTTCACTGAACCTGTTAATTGGACTATAGTAAGTTCCTTGATACATTACACACAAAACATAACATTACGCTTGTTATCCCGGTAGGGTATGACAGAGGTGTACCTATAGTACACCCACATTTCGAAAGTTACGTTTAAGTACCATGTATACAGGGTGTTACAGATACCAAGCACTAAAGATACCTGCTGAAATAGACTCATTATACACAGTTTCCAAGCCCGGTTTCCAAGCATTGAACATCATTAGGGAGGGAATTTTAAATAATCCACCCTCATTGTTAACCTTCACTATTTACGGAACTATTTTCATGCTTCTAGTGACATAGACACAACGGCTTAGGCTGTGCGTTGTCTGTTAGTGAATAAAGGATTTAAAAGTTTAAAAACTTTTTTCAAAAAAATAACAACCGACTTCCAAAAAAAACACTACAAAGTGCAAAATAACTTTAATTTCGGAAGTCGGTGACTTTGGAGGTGTAGGCATTTTAATTCTTTGTCACCGCCTTCCGAAATTAAAGTTATTTTGCACTTTGTAGTGTTTTTTTTGGAAGTCGGTTGTTATTTTTTTGAAAAAAGTTTTTATTTTTCACTTTTTAGTTACCTACCCCACACCAATTCGAAATTTCATCATCCTTGATTCTTGGTCAAAAGAATGCATATTTATGCGATAGCTGCATTCGCGGTTGATTTGCTGTAATGTTTTGAAGAGTTCCGTTGTCTGTCTCCGAAACGCATCATCAGATCTATATGAAATTTATATGGGACCATTTCGGAATAAACCCCTTTCGAACAAAAAAAGAATTTTGCAAATCCGTCGATATACGACGAAGTTATGCCCAAACATACATAAAAAATAAAATAAATATAAACATGTCGAATTGATAACCTCCTTCTTTTTGAAGTCGGTTAAAAAGTAGAAGATTTTAACAATTGTTCTTTATGTCCCACAGGGATCAGTCCTAGGGCCGCATCTGTAGGACATCGGGTACGACTGGGTGCTGCGCATCCACGCTGACGATACGCTGGTCCTGGCGCAATGGAGATCGTACCTAGCGGCGGCCGACTTATTGAAACACGGGGTTGCGAAAATCGTCGAGAGGATCTGGCAATTGGGACTCGATGTGGCCTTGCACAAGTCCGAGGCCATGTGTTTTCATGGTCCACGGAACGCGCCACCGACGGGTTCCCAAATAACGGTAGGAGGGGTTCACATCGGCGTCGAGTCGATGATGAAGTACCTGTAACTCGTCCACGACAGTCGATGGAACTTCGAGGAGCATTTCCGACGTTTGGCTCCCAGATTGGAACTGGCCGGGGCTGCCTTGAAACGGCTCCTTCCCGATGTAGAGGGTCTAAGCACCTCCTGCGAGGCTCTACGAGAGGTCGTGCGGTCCATGGCCCTTTACGGGCCCCGGTGTGTGTGCCTTCTTTGAGGCGCCGACCAGCTCGCCAGCTGAACGCATCCCATAGGGTCATTGGCCATACGGATGATCTGGAGATACCGTACGATCTCCGGTGAGGTGGTGGGCCTCCTTGCCAGATTGTCGCCATGGGCTCGAGGAGGCAACACGCCAGGTTTTAACTCCACTGCTGCGAGAAATCGAGGCACAGCGGACAGAGGTCCGTCGGGATCTCATTATGGCGGCATGGAGAGTGCGATTGTCGCAACCCAGTGCTGGGCATGCCACGATTGCGGTGGCAAGTCTCCACTTTGCGGAGTCGATTGAGAGACGCCACGGCGTCCTCACTTTCCGCTTAACGCAGATCCTCACCGCACGCGGCTGTTTTGGGAGGTTTCTGTTTCCATTAGGCGGGAGAAAACGCCCGGGGGTTTCCACTGCGTAGATCGCCCTGAGGACACGATGGAGCATACGGTGGAGGTCGCGGTCGCGGCTTGGGCGGAGCAACGCCGTGTCCTCGTGGAGGCGATCAGCGGCGGCGATATCTCGCGTCCGGCCCTGGTCCAGGCCGTAGTACGGAGCGAGAGTGCATGGGTCGCCATCACCTCCTTCTGTGAAGCAGTGATGCTCGCGAATAGGGAAGCGGCGTATGTGAGGGAGAGGCAGTATATGCGTCCTCACGGCCTTAGTCGCCCCAGGAGACGCCCTGGGCGCCGGGAATCCCAGGCTGATTCCCAGCCACCTTAGGCGCGGGCTTGCGGATGGTGAGTAATGGGTAGCTCGCTGTCTGGTAAGGACCGAGCCCGGGTCGATGGGGTGTTGTTTTCCACGCGCGCCTCAAACAGATTTCAGCGTCAACTGATGGTATCCGCAAAGGCCGATACCTGCCAGGGGTGCGGGTTTTTCGAAAGAGATACCGTGGACCCTGGCACACAGGTAATTGAAAGAAGAGGGGTGGGTTTTAGTCACTAAAAGTCTGACACGCCTGCTCCACCCAGGGCGGGAGAAGTTATTTGATGATTTCCCACCCTCAAAAAAAGTATGTTGTCAAGGAAAATTTAAATGTATTAGAGTTTCTAATACATTATTTATTTCAGTAGTAATAACAGTATGGGTCTGGTGTCATTGATCAGAAGTGTCGTTGGGACCGTTTGATATAGTCTATTTAAAATGAAGGCATTTCTAAATATCGAAAGAAAAAACCCTGTGAATTTAATTAGGAGCCAAACGGTGGATAAAGATGTGCAGTCTATGCTGTGGTCTTTGAATTTGATGCAGTATATCATGTTCTGTCCTAAGTATCGCATCAAAAATGATTGTATTACTACTAATAGTCTCACTTCCAATTTTATTTCGATGATTGTAACACTAGGATTTATGTGTATGTTCATACGCTGCGCCTTTGCAGAGGACGTGGAAATTCATGTATTACCAAATTTCAAGTATGTGTCGCAATATACTGACTGTTTGTTTTATTGTTTCGGTTTTGCTATGAATTTCATCATCGGAATCATTTGGACCAAAAAGGATGTCCAGTTTGTCCTTACTTTCCAAAAAGTACATAGATTTCTCAACAATGAAACTAGTGTGAACCACTTCATTATTTTTAATTGGATTCTTGGAATCACGGCTGCGGGTTATTTTGTCATTGTTTTTACTATTTTTATCGTACAAATGAGTATACCTTTCTCTTCTGTACATGTTTGGTACCTTTTGGTTATTTTCGATTTTAACATTGTTTATGCCACGCGAGTCATTAAATTGTTAGAAAATAAAGTTATTCTATGGAATATTCAAGTTTTAAATGCTCGAGAGTTGCAAGACATCCACAGAGCGGATTTCCCCAAAAAACTCTTTCAGGCTTACGCTGAAATACTGGAATGTTATAATATCCACAAAGGTGGTTGCCAGCAATTTGTAAGTATTTAACTAAACAGGGTGGCAGGGACATCGACACGCAAACTGTAACCACGGATTCAGCAGCTGATTCTGGGCCTTGTAGCGTAAATCAACTACGGTCAATAACTTTTTTGTTCTCCATTCAACCTGTATAAGCAAATTATCAAAAAAAAAACATTTGAAACTTCGAATCTGAAAAACTATCGCTTATTGTTTTTTTTTCTGAAAACCGGCACTGCAGATTTGAAAGCAACCGATGGTGGTACAATTTCCTTTTTGATCAAATACTCCAAAATACGAGTATTATGCCAGTGAATATGATTATTTGAGTTTAAAGCAACTATTAGAAGCTGTTTCCGTTGTGCGAGATAAGTGTTTTCTTCCACATTTATTGAACGTCAAATAACAAGCCGAATTTCGGTTTTCCCCACGGGCCTAGTAACGGTTCGCCTTCGGTAAGTCCCTTCTTTGAGAAGTGGCTTGAGAGGCGCCACGGCATCCTCACCTTCCGCCTGACGCAGGTCCTCACCGGACACTAGTGTTTCGGGAGGTTCCTGTTTTGGATAAGGCGGGAGGAAACGCCCGGGTGTTTTCACTGTGAACATCGTCCTGAGGACACGATGGAGCATACAGTGGAGGTCTGCCCGGCTTGGGTGGAGTAACGCCGTGTCCTTGTGGAGGCGATAAGCGACGGCGATCTATTGCGTCCGGCTCTGGTCCAGGCCATGGTACGGAGCGAGAGTGCATGGGTAGCCGTGACCTCCTTCTGTAAAGCAGTTCTGCTCGCAAAGAGGTAGGCGTCGCATGTGAGGGAGAGGCAGTATCGGTCCCTCACGGCCCTAGCCTCCGCAGGAGACGCCCTGGGCGTCGGGAATTCCAGGCTAATTTCCGGTCGCCGTAGGCGCGGGCTTACAGATGGCAAGTATTGGTTAGCTCGCTGTCTGGTAAGGACCAAGCCTGGGTCGTCGCGACGGCACGTTGTGATCCACGCGCGCCTCAAAGAGATTTCAGCACCAAACTGTTGCCTGCAAGGGCCGATGCCAGGGATGCGGGTTGTTCGAAAGAGATACCGTGGCCCCTGGCAAACAGGACACTGAGGAAACACGCGTGGATTTTAGTCAGTAAAATTCTGACACGCCCTCCTGTTCCACCCAGAGCGGGAAGTTATTTGATGATTACCCATATTCCAAAAAAAAGAAACGTTTTGCCTTGACCTACGTCAGAGTGCTCTTGCCCGTGGTCCTGACGCGCCTGAATTTCAAACGTGCCTAAAGACTAGACGTAAGCCCCGCAGTCACGTAATCCCAGCCACTCTTTCGTACATCCGTTTGGCGCGCTCCGCCGACCTGGTTTCTTCGGACTAGCAAATCGTATATATATATTAATATTGGATTGTACTAGATTATTGACGGATTGCTTTTTTTTTTTTGCTTTTTTTTTTATTAGCCTATACTGTCCCACTGCTGGGCAAAGGCCTCCCCCAAATCCTTCCAGGAACTTTTTTCGTTTATGATCTTTCTATTCTTATTAATTCTACTAAGATGCACCGGTTTGACTTAGTGTTCTATCGTAAAGCAAACGTACTTTTGCGTGTATAGGCCTTGATTTAATCGCTTGCAATCGCTCGATGGGTCTTGCACTAAAATAATTTACGCTATTTTCCTTTTTAATGTTTTCATTCCGCATCTAATTTCAAGCCTTTTTTATCAAATTTTCACCTTTTTGTACATTTTTGTATCTTTGGTGTTTTGTTATTTTTTATATTTACTTACAACAAAATTAAACTTAGCAAGGATCTATGCGTTTTTCTTCGATCTTCACGTACAGCCTCTGGGGTAGAAATCTTTGTCAGTTTTTGCCTTTGCTTTCGAAATGTAAGGAATAGCAACATTTTTATATACCACGGAATCTGCATATCATTTTGTACCCCCTGGCTTCATAATCATCTATTGAATAAATGATAAGACGTTGTGCGTCGGTGTCCCTGCCGCACTGCATAATCCATTAAATTATAACAGGAAAATGAAAGATACAACCATTTTCTTTTCTTTTTCTGACCCAAAAAGAGTCAAGAGACAAAATACAACCTCAATTTTGTTTTTTGGTTTAAATGCATACTATTAAATTTTGAAATCTTTCAGATACTTTATCACATTTTAGATGTAGTTATACACTCTCTGAGTTACACCCAATTGGCAATTGAGACGTTTAAAAAAGGGATAATGATGGAAAACATGGTAAGTTTTACTGAATATTCTAGGTGCCGGAGTCGGTCCACAAGGATACGCGCTCTTTGTAATTGTTATTAAATTCCTTTAGTGATGAAGGTCTATTGATAGCTAACCCCAAAATAATTTAAATAAAAAAACTTCAAAAACTAAATCTCGACTATTGAAAAATTACGCTCTAAGTATGATTTTATGGACCGTGTCACAGAGCGCATAGATTTCTAAAGCAGAAAGTGAATGCATGGGCGAACCGTATTCGTAGGTATGACCGGCAAGAAGATCGATACACTCAGAAACGTACCTTCCAGAGTGATGAAAGGTGAGTTTACAGGCCTTGGGAGCGACCGGACTAAGGTGTGGCTGACACGCGCCTGCCGGATGATGGTACCATTTGTGTTCTTTTGGCGTTGTATCTGGTCGGTGACTGACAGTCACACCGAAGGCGATTGGGTTCGGGAAGTTGAGCGAGCCTGCGATTTAAAACCAGAAATAGGGGCTATCACCATCTACCCCAACTAACTCCATCATGTCTGTCTCTCAAAATGTATGTAGGAAAGGGTCCTGCGGTACTAAGGAGCTGCTTTTCATTGATTTGGCCATTAGCTAACAGGTTCGCTGTTCCCGAAAGGATCTGTGGACATGTTGGATAGATTCCAAGAAGGCCCATGACTCGGTATCACATTCATGGCTCATGAGGGTGCTGGGGTTGTATAAAGTAGATACAACTATGCGCATCTTCCTGATGTCATGTATGGGGCAATGGAGGATGATCCTTCGCTATCCAGAATGTCGAAATATCCAGAGGAATAGCGAGCCGATAAGGAGCGAGCGAAGAATATTTCAGGGCGACAGTTTGAATCCGGTTTAGTTCTGCTTAGCCGTGAATCCTCTAAGCACACTGTTGGAGGATTCAGGTTTAGGCTATCGGCTGCACAGAGGTGGTTAGTACTTGTTAGGTTATATCTCACCTCCTCTACACGGATGACCTAAAACTATTTACTCCCAACAATTTTCAACTGATGGAGCTACTGAAAGTAACTGAAAACTTTAGTAGACTTCAGACATATGTAGTCTCAAGGATTTTTTCTAGAAGCCAACGTGGGGATGCTTCAGGATATGGTCGCGGTGGACAAGGGCCTCACTCCGCTCTCCTTGGCAAAAGACAACTGGCGCTAGCCTGTAGTGCTTGACATATAACGATCGCATGGAGGTATGGCAGAGTAACGAGCTTCACGGAAACTTTTTCCGGACTCTACGTGGACCCGATGTAAATTTACCAGTGTCCGTAGCCTGTCTGCGTTTCAGTAATTTGTTCGGGGGAACTGAAGATTTTTCTGTGCAATTATGGACGATGTTATGATGACGAACAACTATCGGAGAATTAATGTGAAAGATGGCAAAGTTGACATCTGTCGGTCATGCCACCTTCCGGGGGCTATCTTCGTGTGTTCTCGTCTAGCTAACGAGGAAAACTTGCATGACACAACCTTGTAGCCAGAATTATCCACCAGCATCTTGCTCTCCAATAAACCATTGTGGAATCAGAAGTGCCGTAGTACAGGTATGTGCCCGACCCAGTTCTCGAAAATGGACATATCACATCGTACTAGGATCGATCCATCATCACTAACAGGATTATTGTTGCAAATCAGCCTGATGGTGGTGGATCGACGAGGGCGGCGCGCATTGAGTGTTGACATAATGGTCCCACATAACAGAAACCTCGGGACAGCTGAAGAAAATAAACAAATCAAGTATGACTTGGCTCCCGAGGTTGTTGACATGTGGGATATGGACTCAGCTACCAAAGTGCCGATTGTCGTAACAGCCAATGCTTGATAGCCAAGAGCCTCGACCAACACCAGAAACCAACCAAAAATACGGACAGAACAGACTGGCTCACGCCAAATCAGCGAGTTGCTTGCCGGTTGCTCTTCCTCGGATGTCGCTGGAAACATTCCAGGATGGGGTCTATAAGTTAATTTAAATTGAGGTTTTCGAATAAATATGAGAAGATTTCAGTGCTATAGGCTTCGAATCCGTTCAGCTATTAGACCCAAAACTGATTTAACTAGCATGTACTAAAGGATTTTTATGTTGATGTTTTGTCAAGTCGTGAAAACTGTGGGAAGCAATGGCGGTATTATTAGTGATGGGCAGTGCATAAATACTCAGAGGATAAATACGTTGTGAAGGAGAATGTCTACTTAGGGCAAGTCATCCATCTTGGTATTATACAAATTTGAGAAAGAAGCCGACAGAAGGATCCGGTTCGGTTGGGCGGCGTTTGGGAAATTTAGTCAAGTCTTCTCGTCGCTTATCCTGCAATGTCTGAAGACAAGGTCAATATTAAGGGATTTACGGTGCCAAACAAACGTGGAGACTGACAGTTGGGTTGCTCCACAAATTCCAGGTCTCTCAGCGCCTTATAGAGCGGGCTGTGCTTGGAGTTTCTTTGATGGATAAAATCAAAACTGAAATTATCCGGAAAAGAACCTGAGTTACCGACTTAGGGGGACATTAGGACGGGGTGTTGTGTCGCAGCTAGGAAGAGGCCTAAAGATGTGGAATATTAAATTTAAAATTTAAAAAACCGCCGACCCTAACAAAAACTCCTCCGCCAAACAGAGGCCTAGCATTTTCATTAGCTGTCCCCCGACTTGACAATGCCTTGATCAAAATATTACCTTCATCATAAAAAGCCTATAAATATTATTATTTTTACTTTTTAGAGTTTTTGTTAGGGTCGGGTTTTTTTTTAAATTTTAAATTTAATTTTCATTTCCTGCTTTTTATTAAACTTAATGTCTCGCTCGCTTAAATCTGCGCATCGTTGTGTATTTTTCCCACAGTGAAGTTTGTTACTAATTTATCCCCATTCCTCGTCCTGATCACTATTTATCTATAATCTATTCATTGAGACCTTTTCAATGAGCCCAAACACGATACTTTTGCTGTTTGTTGGTGAGTAACTTGGGCATCCTGGAAATTCCAGGTGTTGCTCCAGCATCATTTCAATGTTACTTTGTTCGCCTAATATCATTGAAGTAATAGAATACTAAATTTCGAGTTGATCAGACCCGTGGAAGATGCTCAAATCCATCAACCAGAAAAGAGCTGATAATCTTCAAACGGCTGAACCGATTTTGATGAAACATGTCTAAAAACACTCCCGACTAATACACCTTTCAAATAAAAAAAACTAAATCAAAATCGGTTCATCCGTTCGGGAGGTACGTTGCCTCAGACAGGCACACACACACACACACACACACACACACACACACACACACACACACACACACACACCGTCGTTTATGCGTCGGGGGTTAAAAATTTGTTGTCATGAACTAAAATTCACACCAACACCTCAACTTCAGGTGCAAAAACAGTACTGTATCTTTTTATTTATTTACACAGAGGTTCCCTTTACAATGTAGACAAGTAATAAGGAAGGATTTTTCGAAATTCAACCCATAGGGGACGAAAGCTCCGCGTGGGCGAAGCCGCTGGCAAAAGCTAGTATAACATAAAACCTCTAACACTCAACATTTAAGTAATCATTTTCATATTTTCCATTAAAAAATGCAAAATTCCTTATAAAACATCTCGAGGCTGCCCCGTGCGTGCCTCCGGGTCTGAAAACTATCACTGCACCAGTGATTGACGAGCTATATTCATGATTGAGTGAAATTATTGTTAATATCGGATTTTGTGATTGTTAAAGTGATTAATAAAGTAGGTACAGTACTAATCTATATTGTTAGATTTTCATTAATTTCAATCCTATTATTTAATAAAGTAGGTACAGTACTAATCTATATTGTTAGATTTTCATTAATTTCAATCCTATTATTTGTAAAATACAACAAATATTTAACTATAGATAGTATTTATCCGCTGTTTTGGACAAATACTCAAATAAATCCGGATCTTCATTTCAGCCGAAAGACGTCCACTGTTGGACATCAGGCTTCCCCAAACTTCTTCACTTCGACCGGTTCTGCGGCTCACAAGGTCATCGGTCCACCCGTGGGATGCCTTCCAACTTTACTTTGTAAATCCGGATATTTATGAGTATTTATCCATTTTGAGTATTTATCCGGATAAAATCTCAACACTAGGTATTACCGATTCCAAGGCAAACAACCAAAAAAAAAAAAAAACCAACGGGAAACGGGCGTTCCGTGGGTTGTTATTTATCATCATTGTGGTGCCACCATATTTTTTTATCAGTTTGTTATTATAGTCGTTTTTAACGCTTATTTTGTTACAGAATCAAATACCTTTCCTATCGTTGGCCGCTTTATTATGGACGTTAAAGGATTTGATGTGGCAAACAATACTGATCCGGCAATGCGAGAAATTCTACTTAGCCATCCGAAGTGTTCAAGATACTTGCGCACTTATTTTGAGGTCAACTTACTCAGGTTACTGATTTAAGAATGTATTATCAAGAGAACTCGTAGTCTTCATACACTGCAAGAAAATCGTTTTACACAGAGAAAAAAGTTGATTTTTATTAAAACATCAAATCATTATTTGCATACTAAGTATGCAAGCACCGTTAAGGAACAGAAATGATAAGACCTCTTAATGCCATGCTTGACATATGGAGAGGACCCCAGATCATATTACCTGAATGTTTAATATACTTTTTGTAACAATTAAAAACAATGTTATTGTTGTATACTTCTACCAGATGATGAGAAAAAGCTGTGCAAGAACGTACTACGCCTGCATCGAGCATCATTCTGCAAGATACGTATGTGTGGCCTGTTCTACGTGGACGCTGTGTTCCAATTAAATCTGATGAGCTTTCTAACTAATTACACTATTGTTTTGCTACAATTTGCATTTTTGTGATTCAAGCTTCAATAAACTGATGTTGTGGTTGGTCACGATTAGTAATTAGTTTTTCTATCATGCGTTTTACATATTTATATTATGTTATTTTTGTTCATGCATATATTTTACAAAAATCGTGTTGTATAGCATGTTTACCGAAAAAGGCTATTATAAGCTAAGGGATCAAGCGTGATGGCATACATCACGTTTGATTCTATTAGAGGCGAGTAAAAACAATAAATACAATTTGACTGTTTATTTTTTGTTGATTTAATCTCCCCAAGGAGGCTCTTGGTCTCCTTGTTGGCCAAGTGGCAACGGCCGCGACTTACGAGTTGTAGGTCGTGAGTTCGAACCCAGATAGGCGCTTTACTTTGTGTAAATCATTTCATCACCACTGCTCCAAAACGGTGAAGCAAAACATCGTGAGGAAACCGGCATGTCCTAGAACGAAAAATTCGAAGAAATGTGACATCTACCAACCCGCACTGGGCCCGCGTGGTGGATTACGGCCCAATCCCTCTCACCGAGAGGAGGCCTGTGTCCCAGCAGTGGGAACATTATAGGCTGATTATGATGATGATGATGATAATCTCCTTTTAACAATGTTTTTTAATGAGTTGTATTTAATTGCTACATGCAACATGATCAATTGTCGAAGTAACTAGCGACCTAGACGTTTCAGAAGAAATCTCAAAGAGGACGAAAGCGTACAAAGAACGAATCACTAACCATCCGAACATGATGAATACCCAAACAGTCGCTAGAAGACTAAAAAGAAAGATTCCTCAAGACCTTATTTAAGAGACTACAAGAATAAACATAGCAGTTACTGGATAGCGTCCGCACAAAACCGTTAAAATACCAAATAATAGGTCTTTACCTATGAAATTGCCGTTTTGTATGAAAAAATTTAAACGAATTTTTTTCATGAATTTTTTATTTGTATTAATCGAAGTAATCACCCATGCAATCAATGCATCTTTGCCATCGCAGTGGCAGTTTATTGATGCCCTTCTTAAAGAAATCAGCTGGACGGGAGGCAACAAATTCTTCAAAGGCATTTTGTACTGCCTCTCGGGTATTAAATTTTTTTCCCGCCAAGAAGTTATCCAAATTCTGGAAAAAGTAGTAGTCTGTAGGCGCAAGGTCTGGTGAGTAGGGCGGATGACGGAGAGCTTCCAACCCCAGTTCTTGCAACTTGGAGACCGTCTGCTGTGCAGTATGAGGTCGCGCGTTGTCGTGCAGGAGCAGCGGAGACGAGCGATTGACCAATGCTGGTTGGAGATGCGCCAGCTTCTCCATCATTGTGTTCAGTTCTTCACAGTACACATCTGCAGTAATGCTCACCCCGTTTGGTAAGAAGCTGTGATGAATCACACCGGCGCTAGACCACCAAACAGTGACCATCACTTTTCTAGGGGTAAGTTTTCGTTTAGGGCATTGTTTAGGTGCTGAACCAGGATCCAACCAACTTGCTGAGCGCTTACGGTTATCAAACAGAATCCATTTTTCATCGCAGGTAACAATGCGGTTCAAAATTCCTTCATTTGTGTGTCTGTTGAGCAGTGCAAGGCACGTCTCGACGCGTACTTCGCGCTGGCGATCATTGAGTTCGTGGGGCACCCATTTGTCAAGCTTTTTTACCTTGCCAATTTGACGCAAATGGACCAATATTGTTTTGACGCTAACGTCGAAAGCTGCTGCTAATTCAGCCGTAGATTGTGTATCATCAGCTTCCACAATCGCCTTTAATTCGTCATTGTCGACCAAAGTCTTCGGACGACCGCGAGGTTCATTTTTCAGGTCGAAATTTCCAGAACGGAAGCGAGCAAACCAATAACAGGTGGTGCGTTGGTTTGTAGTGTTAGCTCCGTAAACGTCGTTGATGTTGCGTGCCGCTTGTGCCGCGTTGCTGCCACGACGGTACTCATATTCCATAATTACTCGAATTTTTAACGTATCCATGATGACGAAAAAGATTGAAATGCGATGAAAATGTAACACTAATCAATAAAGAAATGACTACTTTTAGAAAAAAAAAACCATGTTTTTAAAATAAAATTAATTTGAAATTAGAATTCTTAGCCAAACAAAAATTATTTTGATTTGAAATGGCCAGTACTGCAGAACGGCAATTTCATAGGTAAAGACCTAATATATTGCTGAATATCTGCAAGAATGATAGATCGCAATAACAAGTATTTAGAAAAAACTTGCCTGAGCAAACGAGCAACTGTGTGCCCTGGCACACAAGCAACTGACCACACGGGTTGGTTTAATTCAGTAAAAGTCTGACTCGTCCTCCTGCTCCACCCAGAGCGGGAGAAGTTATTTGATTATTTCCCACCCAAAAAAAAAACAACCGGCAGAAAGTTCGTAAGATGATTAAATGTTACTGCTTTCGGTCACTGCTTTAAAATCCATCCTCATTGCATTTTCACTGATTAGGGAACTATTGTTCAAGCATCTAGAGATCATTCCGATCCTCGTCCCTTGCTGCCCTTACTGAGCGACGCCATATGCCGAAGGCCGTACCCCGCAGGAGGTGCCCTTAGCGTGTAGTCGCTTTTATTTAAGTTTTCAAGTCCTGGCTGGAGGCCTTAATTTGTTGTGGCAGCCACAGGCAAGTCCGGTTAAGCAGCTGACATCCTTTTAGGTTGACCTGCGAAATGTCAGACCAAAAAAAAAATGCTTCTAGAAACTTCTAGACCTACCAGTTTAGGTTGTGCGTTGTCTGTTAGTGAGCGAAGGAATTTAAGAGTTTTAAGTAGACGATTTTATCAATTGTTCTTTTTGTAAACTAAACATGTACTTTACACAAAGTTATATTTTTTCGTTGTTAATCCAAAGGTATAATACTACATATAATACATTATTTAATTCAGTAGCAATAACATAAAGACTTTGGTGTCATTGACTAACGTATAAAGACTAAGTTGGGAGCGTTTTATGATAGTCAACTTAAAATGAAGGCATTTAATTTCGAGCCAAAAGGTGTATAAAGATGTGCAGTCGATGCTCTGGCCTTTGAATCTGATGCAGTGCATCGCATCAAAAATGATTGTATTATTTCAAGTAGTCTAACTTTCAATTTTATTTCGATGATTGTAGCACTAGGATTTATGTGTATGTACATATACTGCACCTTTACAGAGGACAGAAAAATTCTTGGATTTCCAAATATATATTTCGTTATATTTGACTATTTCTTTTATTGTTTCGGTTTTGCTATACATTTTATCATCGGAATCATTCGGACCAAAATCCATGTCCAGTTTGTCCTTACTTTCCAAAAAGTGCACAGATTTCTCAATATTGAAACTAGTGTGAACCACTTCATTATTTTTAATTTGGTTCTTGGAATCACGGCTGTACGTTACTTTGTCATTGTTTTTACTACTTTTAACGTACAAATAAGTACACCTTTCTCTTCTGTATTATGTTTGGTAAGTTTTGGTTATTTTCGATTTTATCATCGTTTAGGCCACGCGAGTAATTCAATTGTTAGAAAATAAAGTTGTTCTATGGAGTATACAAGTTTTAAATTCTCGAAAGTTGCAAGACATACACGAAGCGAATTTCCTCAAAAACTCTTCCAGGCTTACGTTGAAATACTGGAATATTATCATATCCACAAAGTTGGTTGTCAGCAATTCGTAAGTATTTTACTATAGAGCGTGGCAGGGACATTGACCGGCAAACTGTAACCATGGATTCAGCACCTGATGCTAGACCACTACGGTAGAAATGTTTAGTTTTTTATTGAATTATAAAGTAGCTGTTTCATAGAAAAGTGCCATACTAAAGTGCTATACACAGTCAAAATGTATGGAACAGTTAAATGATTCTGTACATAATTTTAAACCCCTTGGCTATAGAATCATGCACCGCATGTTACAGGTTATGCGTCAATATCCCTGCCACACTGTATAATCCACGAAACTGTAAGAGGAAAATGAAAGATAGAACGAATAGCATTTCAGTTTTCTGACTCAAAAAGAGTCACAAGACAACCCAAATCATTGATTTTTTTTTGGGGTTTTAACTATGATTGGTGAGGGAGAGGCAGTATATGTACCCTCACGGCCCTAGCCTCCGCAGTAGACGCCCGGGCGTCTGCAATACCAGGCTGATTTCCGGCCACCGTAGGTGCGGACTTGCGGACGGCGAGTAATGGGTAGCTCGCTGTCCGGTTAGGACCAAGCCCGGGTCGATGGCACGTTGTGTTCTTCTTCACGGAGTGTCATATTATGTGCAGGCTGGCTGATAGATTCAGCTGGTTTTCAGAATTCGATTCTCTTTCCAAGTAAAAGTATTCGTATAGTTTCAAAGCTGTTGCTGCAGTTGCTATTTCGTTTTGAATACCACATCTGATATTTTAGCTTTGTGTTCTCATACGTAGGTATCTGCGATTTCTCTACATAATGTTAAATTAATAATTGATATAATAACGACGGGTGTGACGATTGTTAACTATTATTTTAATGGAAGAGTTTTTGATCAGTGTATTAAGAGTGAGATGAGCGTTCCTTTTGATTTCGGTATGTCTTGAAATTGTAGCATCAAATGCTCATTTTGTAAGACAACTTTGGTATGGCTGATGAAGAAATTTAATGTGTCAAACAATGTTGATACAGCGATGATCCTCAATAATATTCATTACTCACCCTCACTATAAATAAAATTGAAATTAAATTAAACTTGATTTCAGACTAAGGTCCATATTTTTGTTAGTATTTTGGTGTTAGTAACAATAGGGCTCCCCTGTGGTGCTGGGCGTAAAAGAATAACACCATCCCTTTTCTTCCAGTGGGTGTCGTAGGAGGCGACTAAGTGACTTACTAGAGAATGGGCAGCAGCGTTCTTTGTGCATTTTACCACCATACTGCGATCGCCAACCCGCCTGCCAGGCGTGGCTATTATGGCAAACCCCCCCAACATGACAAGCACTAAAAATAAATGGCTCCTAGTGCCCAGTCGGCGGCCGACCTTCCCTTGGCTACGGTAGCGGTCAAGGCTATGGTGGGGGGGCAAGGGGTGCGAACAATCTCCGGAAGAGATCCGGCTACCACAATCACCTAAAACTGGACCTGGCAACATAGAACACGCGTACACTCCGGACCGACGAGAAGATCGTTCGACGATCCTCGGAAGAAATTGAGCAAGTTACGATGGGATATAGTAGGGTTATCTGAAGTCTGACGAGAGAAGGACTCGATAATCCTCAAATCCGGTAACTTACTCTATTTTCCGGGAGGGCGACCAGCAGTGGTGTCGGGTTTAACGTCCATAAGTCCCTTGTGAGCAACGTGGTGAAGATCGAGAGTGTGGCGACCGGGTGGCATTCCATATACTCAGAATATCCGCAATAACCGTAAGTGCTGCGCCGTTAAGTGTTATGGGTGGAACACTGCGCGGCTGCTGCTTAGGTGTTTTAAATACAAGAAGCTCGCTCTTCTTTGAGTTGTCAATTAAGCCATGCTCCACTGCTTAAGCCTCGTAGGACGATAACAACTTTTTCAAACTGCTTATCGAAGGACTGAGAAGCACCATAACATCAGAATTAGCCTTCCTCGTTCGCATTCGCAGTGAATGGACGTGTTTACCGGTCAAGCCGCACTAAAACTATTATTAAAAATAAAAATAATTGTGAGTAAAGTTAAAATAAACCATAGCTTACAGTACCTAAGGTCTAAAACTAACCGTCACTTCGTTAATTAGTCAATCACGCGCTCAGTTCGTGATTTAGATAAGGAGCGCTTTGCACAGTATACGCAAGGTTTGTAGAGAAATCAACATGTTACGTTCACCCAAAGAAACGACCTACGCGTCGCAACCTGAATTATCTACATGCGGTAAAGAAGACGCTGATTTCGTGTCTTCAAGAAAAAGAAAACAACGTCAGCCTGAGGACGAAATTTCTGAATTGCGTTGTGAGTTAAGGAATATGTTCTCATATATGAAAGAAGATCAAGACTCAAAATTTCTCAGTTTGAATGAAATGATTAGAGAAATCAAAGACCAAAAC
This sequence comes from Polymixis flavicincta, assembly GCA_949987655.1. Classification (NCBI taxonomy): domain Eukaryota; kingdom Metazoa; phylum Arthropoda; class Insecta; order Lepidoptera; family Noctuidae; genus Polymixis; species Polymixis flavicincta. Next base: position 19,886,346 of record OX465188.1, on the reverse strand, counting down.
AAAGAAATAATCCAGTCTAATACAATCCTGCAGAAAGCTCTAGATGAGTCTGTGACTATGTACAAAGATTTGAAACATAAATATGGAAATATTATGATAGCCAATGAAGAGGCATTTGTTAAAATTAATGTTCTAGAAGGTCAAATTGAAGATTTACTAAGAAAACAGCGAGAGACTACTATTGAAATTAAAAACGTGCCCTTATGTAACACGGATGACTTGAGCGAAATTGTGTCTCACCTGCACAAGGCAGTGGATTTACCCATCTCCACTGGTAATGTTCGTCAAGTGTATAAAAAGAAATCTAGTCAAAACAACGTTATTGTTGTTGAGTATCAGACAGTTAAATCACGTGTAGATTTACTTAATGCAATTAAATTATATAATCAGAAGCACAAGGAAGACAAATTGAACACAAACCAACTACAGATCCCGGGTGAGAAACTCCCAGTATATGTTTCAGAATCCCTGACTCCTAATGCACGTAAACTACATTATTTAGCCCGTGCACTGCAGAAAAAGCACGAGTTTAAGTTCTGCTGGGTCTCCAATGGAAGAATTTTCATTAAGAAAAATGAGGGATCCCCATCCATACTCATAAACTCCGCAGAACATATCGAAGGTATTGTTGCTGATATTGAGAACACCAACATTCCAAGTGCCAATTTAAGAATATGACTTTTGATTAAAACCATATTATTTTCTTTACATTGGTTTATTTGTTTACTGCATGCCCATTTTTTAGTTTTCTTTTTTGTTACACTCTTAGCAGCCGTAACATACACACGCATAGTTCTTAAAATTTACTCTTATTTCTTAATGTATCCATGTTACTCAAAATTACAATCCCATGTCACACAATCACAACACATCATACACAGAATTCTGATAGACTGTACTCGTTCATTATTTTGCAGAATTACGCGTTTCATGCATTTTGGCGTTTCCCTAAAGCAGATGGGTTTACTTTTTTTTGTTAAACAATATGGTTGACTTAATTAATATCGCCTCAGACATTGATGAACATATCAATGTCGGGAATGCTCAATGCATAGAAATGCCGGAAAATTGCAAAATTTTGTTTGATAAAACTAATACCTATAAAGTGTTAACTCAAAATATTAGGAGTATTAATCATAACTTTGATGAACTTCGTGTACTTCTGTTTAGACTTGATATTTCTTTTGACTTTATTATTTTAACCGAATGTTGGCTTTCAGAAAATACAACCTTACCTGATATTGCGTCTTACCAAGTTTTCGCGACTACTAATCATATTAACCAAAACGATGGTATTGTTATTTTTGTTAATGAGAATTTAAAAGTTTCTGTGTCAGAACCTACGGGAGAAGGTTGTGATGTTAATTGTTTAGTCACTACTATTAATAATGATCTAGCAATTATATCTTTATACAGACCACCTGCGTTTAAAAATATTGACAATTTCGTTAACGCTGTAGATAATGTATTACATACATATAAAAGATATAAAAACATCCTACTAATGGGTGACTTAAATATTAATATTAGGGACGGTACTGACAGTAAAACAGCTAAATATATGAACCTCCTTGCTTCACACGGTCTTCTTGCATCACATATTTTTCCGACACGAGAAAATAATTGCCTGGACCATTGCTTTGTCAAAGGTAATTGTGATACTTTAACCCTAGTATGCGACTCGACTATTACGGATCACTGCAGTGTTATGATATCACTCCCTAAAAAATCTTTATCCTCAGAGAAAAAACAGACAACATATAAAAAAGTAAATTACGTCGCAATCTTGGATGATCTAAAACAAATTGATTGGACTGTTGTATTGCATTCTGATGACCCTAATGAAGTCACCAATAAATTTCTATGCATAGTAAGAGATAGCATTAATAAACATACGTACATCTGTAAGCTGTCTCATAGGAAACGTAACATTAAACCTTGGATAACGCCTGGAATTTGTCGTTGTATGAGGAATAGAGACAACTTGCACCAAAAACTTAGAAAAGACCCTCACAATGAGATACTTAATATAACCTACAAAAGATATCGCAACACTTGCACAAATTTACTAAAAAACCTAAAGAATAAATATCTAAGATCACAAATAAACATTCACAAAAATAATCTAAAAAAACAATGGTCATTAATTAAGGAAATCTGTCTATATAAAGGTCACACAAAAGACTTTGATGACCTTTTGAAAAGTAAAAGTAACCCGCAAGATTCTATTAACCATATAAATAAATATTTTTCTAATGTAGGAAGTCAACTTGCTCATAGCATCCAAGTAAGAACTCAAAGAAACGAAGATGATTTAGCTAAAACATGTAACCCAAACTTTTCGCCTCTTAAATCTTTCGCACTGTTGCCGGCGGATGAAAATGAAATAAAAAGTACAATTATTAATTTAAAATCATCTAACTCCAGTGGCTGGGATGAGATTCCTTCAATATTATTTAAACTAGGCGTTGAGATGTTTACAATACCAATAACCCTGATTTGTAATCTGTGCCTGACTAAAGGCATCTTTCCTAACGTCCTCAAACATTCTGTCATTATTCCTATACATAAGTCTGGGGACGGAGGCTGTGTCACAAACTATAGGCCAATCTCCTTGTTGCCTACCCTGTCTAAAATCATTGAGCGTATTATAAACAAGCGCTTGAAAAGCTACTTAGAATCCAACGGGCTTCTGTCAGCAAACCAGTTTGGATTCAGGAGTAAAAAATCAACTTCTCATGCTGTTCACCAGCTTCTACCATATGTTGTCGATGGTTTGGATAAGGGTGACAAGACCATAGGTGTATTCTTGGACCTAGCAAAAGCGTTTGACACGGTTTCCGTTCCCATACTCCTAAAAAAGTTGGAGAGCATCGGGGTTCGTGGTGTGACGCTTGACTTGATTACCGATTACATGTCAAACAGGACACAATGTGTGAGAATGAAGGACTACACAAGTCAACCAGAAAAAGTCATATATGGGGTACCTCAAGGTAGCATTTTGGGACCGACTTTATTCCTCATTTACATAAATGACTTGTGTGACGTTCATCTCACACGCGGTAAAATAATTACATTTGCCGATGATACGGTTCTTTTATTTAAGGGCAACACATGGAGTGAGGTTTTTAAATTGGCAGATGAGGGTTTTGGTCTAGTCACGACCTGGCTTGACCGTAACCTTCTTACCCTAAATGCCCAAAAAACTAAATATATTGCCTTCAGCATACGTAACAGTACTCAACCACCGATTAATTCCTCTTTCATCAAAATTCATTCATGCACAAATCCTCTGTCTTGCTCCTGCTACAGTCTCTCACAGGTGTCTTCCATCAAATATCTGGGTCTTACTGTTGACCAAAATCTCTCATGGAAGGAACAAATAGCCACCATGACTACTCGAGTTAGGAGAATGATCCACTTATTTAAAAATCTGCGGAATGTTTGCCAACCAAAACTACTACGAACAATTTATTTCTCCCTTTGCCAGTCAATAATAAGTTACTGTATCACTGCTTGGGGAGGCGCATCTAAAACAACAATTTTATCCCTAGAAAGAGCGCAGCGAGCTGTGCTCAAGGTAATGAATTTCAAGAGATTTATGTACCCCACACATACACTTTATAAAGAACTGTCATTACTTACGATTAGACAATTGTTTATAAAAACTTCGATCTTACAGCAACACTCTAAGTTACCTCTTTCGACAACCAGACGTAGAAAGGATTTAGTGTATTCTGTTCCTAGAACCAAAACGGTATTTGCTAGCAAATTTTTTAACCATATCGGGCCTCATTTATACAATCAGTTGTCTAGGAGTTTGAAGTTACGTGATTTGTCAATCTATAACTGCAAAAAGATTCTAAATGAATTTCTACTTCAAGCTGATTATGTTAACACAGAAAAACTATTAGTAAGCCTATCATAAATACAAACACACATCTCGTATTCTCACACATTCAGTCACATACACCAATTACATCAACACACAACATCATACAAACATCAACACTACATTACATTACATGCTTCTTTTTTAAACAATTTTTGTCTAAATATTTTGCATATACTTAACATTTTCTAATTTTACCCACCTTTTTAGTAGTAATGATAGCAATGTATTAAATAATACCGAACTACCTGCTAAATATCTCAAAGTTTTATATTCACTGATAAAGTGTGTGATTATTGGAGAACGAGGAAGACTGACCTACCGTGATACAGTTTCTACTAGTACGGAGGTCAGTGTGAATTACTCTCTAACAACCATATACGCTCGACATGAGATGTTATTACTATTTTTTGTTTTCTTTTTTGTTTATACAATGTGTAGCATAAGTAACACGGGACCTCATAGACCCCAATATTGAGTATTGAGTTAAAAGCCTAATATTATGTTCAAGGACCAAAACACTTTACTGTTAATATTACGAAAATCGTATTGCGATTAGCTTTACTTTATGCATTAAAACTTGAGCCTTATCGCCTTGAAATGGGATTGAATTTTCTGTGGCTCAATCAGTGGTAGGTATGGCAAATACATATTTTTAACAAATTTCCTTTCGGGTCTTGCGTCCATTCTGTTACACCTTGTATATTTATTATATTATGTAATCCGTTATTCCTAAGGTTGTTATTGTTTTTTTTTTTTTCCTAGAAATAAAAAATGTTTAAAAAAAAAAAAAAAAAAAAAAAGAATAACTTATATTGTTGACACATGTTCCGTCAATGTGGCAGCCGACATGTATACCGCTCAGTCGCTCGTTATACTATTTATGGAACTATTGTTCATGATTCTAAAGACCTAGACAGAGCGGTTTAGGCTGTGCGTTTTCAGTCAGAATGAAGGAATTTAAGAGATTTGCAACGAAGTTCATTAAACGCAACTTCAGGTAGGAGCAGAATTGCAGAAATCGACACGTGACAAAAATAGCGTTATGTTACGTAACCCCCTCCAAGCGATTTAATGAAACCTCATAATAAGGTCAAAATGAAAATCAAAGATGGTGGTTGTGAAAACGTATCCGGATGTTAGGGTCCCAGGTTTTCTTTAAATAGAAGATATCTATTGTTCTGTATGTGAACTCACTCCGTATATTACACAAAGTTATATTTTTATGATGTAAAGCCAAATTCAAATGATTTAGAGTATTTAATACATTATTTAGTTCAGGTAATAACATAATGGATCTGGTGTCATTGATTAACGTATAACGTATTAGAAGTGTGGTAGGGAGCTTTTGATAATAGTCTACTAAACATGAAGTTATTTCAAAATATCGCAAGAAAGTACCCTGTGAAATTAATTTCAAACAATTTGGTGGATAAGTAATAACATAATGGATCTGGTGTCATTGATTAACGTATAACGTATTAGAAGTGTGGTAGGGAGCTTTTGATAATAGTCTACTAAACATGAAGTTATTTCAAAATATCGCAAGAAAGTACCCTGTGAAATTAATTTCAAACAATTTCGTGGATAAAGATGTGCAGTCGATGCTGTGGCCTTTGAATCTGATGCAGTATATCATGTTTTGTCCTAAGTATCGCATCAAAAATGATTGTATTACTACAAATGGCCTCACTTCCAATTTTATTTCGATGATTGTAACACTAGGATTTATGTTTGTGTACATACATTGCACCTTTACTGCGCCCGTGACAAGTATTGGATTTCCAACTTTCATGCGTATTTCGTCGTATATTGACTGTTTGTTTTATTGTTTCGGTTTTGCTATGAATTTCATCATCGGAATCATTCGGAGCAAAATCAATATCCAGTTTGTCCTTAATTTCCAAAAAGTGCACAGATTTGTCAACAATGGAACAAGTGTTAACCATTTCATTATTTTCAATTGGATTCTTGGAATCACGGCTCTGGGTTATTATGTAATTGTTTTTACTAGTCTATACGTACAAATAAGTACACCTTTCTCCGCCGTATATGTTTGCTACCTTTTGGTTATTTTCGATTTAAACATTGTATATGCCACGCAAGTAATTACATTGTTGGAAAATGAAGTTACTTTATGGAGTAATAAAGTTTTAAATGCTCGAGAGTTGCAAGACATACAAAGAGCAAATTTTGTAAGAAGAGCCTTTCAGGCTTACGCTGAAATACTGGAGTGTTATAATATCCACAAAGTTAGTTGCCAGCAATATGTAAGTATTTTACTGTTTATTACACGAAATGGTAAAAGATATGATAAAATAAGAAATTAGTACTCAAGAGGAAGCCTGAAAATGGCACCGATAGCTAAAAAGTTTTGTGGAAATCGGTTGCGAAAGGAATGAGAAAAATATCGTGAGGAAAGTTTTGAGTATGAATGTCGATGTCTATAAGAGTAGGGGGAGACCAAAGAAACGATGTATGGACTGCGTAAATGATGATATGGTTAGAAATGGTGTGACTACGGAGATGACGGCTAGTAAAGGACTGTGGAAGATATAGACATGCTGCGCCGACCCTATATAAATTAGGATAAGGATAGGAGAATAATGAGTACATGAAATGGTACGATGCAAATGAAAGGAAGAACGAATAGCAATTCAATTTATTGACCTTAAAAGAGTAGATTTTTAACAAAATATATGATTTAGTGATTTTGGTAAATATCAATGTATTTTGACACTTTTCAGATGGTCTATCACGTTTTAGAAGTTGTTATTCACTCTCTGAGCTACACCCAACTGGCAATTGAAACGTTTAAAAAAGGGATAATGTTGAATAACATGGTGAGTTTAGTATTACCTACGGAATATTCGGTGGGCCAACGTCTGTCCAAAAGGATACGTGCTTTTTATGATTGTTCTTAAATTCCCTTACTGTGATTTGTTGTATCAATGTTGATATCTAAGGTATAGTTTCAGAGAATCATCTATTTCTATACATATACATTTATTAGATTTATAAAAGTAGCCTTTCGTTTCTGTCTGTGTGACGGCGTCGTTCTTCTAAAGTTTAGAAGAACAACGCATGAATCTATTCCGAAAGTTTATGTGTATACCGCCACGAAAGCGTTTACCTTTGAAGATTGTAACATGATCTCATGCGTAACTATTTATTATAATGGTTATTGACCGTACAAGTCGATGATTCTGCTCTGTGTGGTAGTTTTTTCGCGCATTCGCGGCGTTAATATTCATGATTTAGCTTACATGTATTATGAAATCTCAATGTTTTGTAAAGTCATGAAAACCGTGCAAAGCAATGGCTTGAGGTTCTTTTGGCCAATTGTAAGACATCTAACTAAACAATAAAAAAATTATAGCCGGAGATTTGGTGAGTTTGGTGGGTGTTATTTATCATCATTGTGGTGCTGTTATGTGGCCTTTGTATGATTTGGTTACGATAATCGTTTCAAACGTTTATTTTGTTACAGAATCAAACGTTTTTCACGTCGTTGGCCGTTTTAACATGGATGATAAAAGATTTGATGTGGCAAACAATATTGATCCAGCGATGTGAGAAATTCTACTTAGCCATTAGAAGTGTTCAAGATACTTGCGCCTATATTTTGAAGTCAACTTGCTCAGGTTATTGCTTTAAGAATGTATTATCAAGAGTACTCATAGTCTTCGTCCACTACAAGATCATAGTTTTAGACAAAGTAAAAGTTTTTTTTAAATAATATCATCAAACCTTTATTTGCATATTGAGTATCCAAGCGTTCGTGGGGTAATATACCCGGGATACGACTTCCAAATGCCAAGCTTGGCATAGTTGGTGATGGGACCCAAGATCCTCTCTGAATGTATACAGGGTTATTGGAAAAACACCAACAATCTCTCAACCTCTTAAGAGGTCATTGTACTCATCATCATGAACAACTTTTATTATGGGACCAAATATAAAATCGCGAAAAAAAAAAACAGATGTTCCTTACATTTATGTTCGTATAACTCATCAAACTGTAGGGAACAGCTGATTTTTTTTTCCGGTTTGGTCCCATAGTAAAAGTTGTTCATAATGATGAGTACAATGACCTCTTAAGAGGTTGTTGGTGTTTTTCCAATAACCCTGAATTTACCTTATTTTCAAAAAAAAAAAAAAAATGTTTGTATGTTCATACCAGATGATGAGAAAAAGCTGTGCAAGAACGTACTGCGCTTACATCGAGCATCATTCTGCAAGATACGTGCGTGTGGCCTGTTCTACGTAGACGCTGCGTTACAATTAAGTCTTATGTACTATCTTACTAACTACATTGTTGTTTTGCTACAGTTTGCATTTTTGTGATTCAAGCTTTAATAAACTGATTTTGGGTGATTGTCAGGAAAACAATTTTTTTCTTTTTTAAGATTTAAGAGTTTCGATTAAAATTCCCATAACAAACTGAGCGTCATATAATGTACAGGCTGGCTGATCAAACAAAGATTATAATGATAGAGGGATACTAAAGGGGTTTTCAGAATTCGATTCTCCTGTCAAGTAAATGTATTCCTATCGTTGCAAAGCAGCGTTAAGGCGGCGATTTCTTGAAAACGCTCAAAAAGGTGGTTTTTTATACCAGTGTATCTCTTTAACCGTAAATAATTTTTAAAGCAAAAAAATATATAATATTTTCAAGTCTTTTTTACATACAGTGATCGAACTAAAAACATAATTAAATATACTTTAATGCATCAAAAAAATAATCAAAGTCACCTCTTAATTCTCATTAAAACCAGTTTATCTCTTCAATAACAATTATTATTATAATTAAAAATATACCATAAAATGCCAAATGCCAAACTATATCCAGTGATGGATTCATATTTATTAAATAGTTAATATCTAATTTTATACGATTTTATTTGCACTTTTACGACAATACTTTCTCATTTGTAATTCGAATTTATTACAACAGATTTTAACCCGTATCGGATTGCAGTAAGAACTATTATCGCTCATAACGACAATACGACGAGTACATATAAAATTACCAGGGCCTTAATGTGTTTTGTTTTGATGACAACATGTGACATTTCAGCTTTGTATTCTCAAACATACTTACTCATCTGTGATGTCTCTGGTATTGCAAATGCCCGTTGGCATCCTTACCATAATAAGGAGTGCCATCCGGCTCGGCTTGCTAGCCATCCAAAAATATAAAAAAACACCTATCCTTTTTTTTTTTTTTTTTGAATTTGCAATTTAGTTTCCAAACGTAAAAAAAATGTGTTTTTCTAAAAATAGCTTTAACGCACAAATAAAGTTTTTAAGAGTTTTGAATTGCCACTATTTGAAAGTTGATATTTATTTGAAGACAAATAACAGCTAACTGGAAACGGAATGTCCTAGAACCAAAAAAATCGAATACATATGACATCTACGAAACTACATTGGGCCCGCGTGGTGGATTACGGCCGACTCCCTCTCACAAAGTGGCATGTGTCCCAGCAGTAGGAATATTATAAGCTGCCTATGTCATGTATAGTGATAAAATTAATTCTGATATGGGACAATAATAACGATGTTTTGACATGTCACCACATCAGTAAAACTCACCCGAGTAAAGCAGGGCTCTCCTACTACGTTGTATATTTGATCTAGTCATGACTTCCACGGAAGTACTAATTCATTACAATTATGATAAAGTGGATACTTGCGAGCTGGCGAACTACTTTCAATGTTTAGTAAAATGAAGACATCGAAATACTGAAAAAAGCAGCCAACTGCGAGTCGGACTCGCCCATGAAGGGTTCCGTAGCAGCAAGTAACATAATACGATTTATGACGTATTAAAAAAAACAACTTACTAGATCTCGTTTAAACCAATTTTGCGGTGGTTGTTTGCATGGTAATCATTTTTTTTTAGTTTTATCATTCTCTTATTTTAGAAGTTACAGGGCTACATCCGTGTGGGGACACACATTTTATCTCATTCATCATTTTATTCAGTTTTAAAAAAATGATACTAGAAACCTCAATATCATTTTTGAAGACCTATCTATAGATACCCCACACGTATGGATTTGATGATTTTTTTTCTTTGAGTTTCAGTTCTAAGTATGGGGACCCCCAAACTTTATTGCTTTTTTTCTATTTTTGTGTGAAAATCTTAATGCGGTTCACAGAATACATCTACTTACCAAGTCTCAACAGCATATTTCTATATATAGTTCGTTATAGTAAAAAAAGTGGCTGTGACATACGGACGGACAGACAGACATGACGAATCCGGGTTCCGTTTTTTCCATTTGTCTACGGAACCCTAAAAAGATATTCTGTGAATCTTGACACAAACAACAGAGTGAGCAAAGATGTGCAGTTGATGCTCTTGCCTTTGCATTTGATGCAATACGTTCTGCCCAAAATATTGCATCAAAAATTATTATATTACTCCAAATAGTGTCATCTCGACTGTGTCTTGATGATTGCAACACTAATATTCATACTCTTATTCATACTTAGTATCTACGTGGCATTATATGTACGGACATGGTCTAAGATATGGTTATTTGATTCATGGCATTTCTTTCTATAACTGCTTGTTCTACTGTTTCGGTTTTGTTACGAACTTCGTAATCGGAATCATTAAAACCAAAAGTAATACCCAATTTGTCTTAATTTTTCAAAAAGTGCACAACTTTGTCAATGATGAATCCAGTTTTAACCATTTCGTTATTAGGAATTGGATTCTTGGATTCGTGACTTTAGATTTTTATGTTATAGTTCCACCTATTTCTACTTAAGATGATTACCTGTCATTTCTGTGTATGCGTGCTATCTTACGGCATTTTTTTATTTTAATATACTTTATGCCACGCAAATAATTAAAGTATTGCAAAATAAAATTATTCTATGGAATTGTAGTGCCTTAAATACCCACAAATCGGAAATTCCCAAGAAAGAAGTTGTAGCAAAACAATGTTTCAAGCGTACGTTAATATAATATTAGAGTGTTATAATATTATTAGGATAGACGCCATGACAGATAGCATTTCGTGTCATCATCTGACAGCCACACTATAAAAGGACCGTCCTGTGGGTAGATCGGCCTTTTTCATCGGTCGGCTCTCAAACAGAAAGGTTGTCAGGTGATCATCGCTATTTGCTCTTTGTTTTTTTTTTTTGTTATTATTGAATTTGTACATGTGTATTAAAATTAACGGTTGTTTGCTTATGTGATTTTGATGTGTTTATTTCCAATTTAACGAATATAAGAAATCTATTAGAATCTGCGTGATTATTGTTTTTTTTTTATTTATCTCTACTTCTGGTTCCTAAAATCAGAAGTGGGATAAGCCTGTGCCCATTTAAATTCAAAAGCCGCTGAAAAAGCAAGACAACCGTTAATTTAAAATTTCATAATGCCTCGACCATCTCGTTCGCGTAGTACATCCAACGAAACATCACCTCCTAGAATACATAAACGGCACAAAAAATCGCGTCGACACCAGCGTGATTCCCAGTCGCGTCGCCCCCGGTCTCGTAGTCGCGATAGTTCTGTAAAACAGGCGTTGAGTACGATTATGACGCGATTAAACGCCATTGAGGAAAGTACCGCGATTGTTTCACGTACACCAGTGCTATCAAATCATGGCAACACACCTCAACGGGATGAACTGGATAATAGTGCGCCAGCTGCAGCAAAAGTACTGGCGGATGCGCTTGTTGCTATCCGAACGAAACCGCAAAATTATTACGTGTCTAACTTTGATCCCGCTGTAAACAACTTTGAGGTGTGGTGCGATGAGGTGGAACGTGCCAGGTTAGTAAATCATTGGACTGATTTAGAATGTTTGTCGCGAGTTGCTAATTGTCTTAAGGGCGAAGCTAGGTCCTGGTTAAATGAGTGGACCACTAATGATCGTTCATGGTCTAACTTTTCAAAACAATTTATGTCTCTTTGTCCGCGAAAACTTGATTACGCTAATATACTCTTTGAAGCTATCAACACGACTTCTGAAAAATTTTCAACTTACGCAGAATATGCCCGTCGTTCGTTATTGCGACTACGCATTGTTAAGGGTTTAAGCGAGGAACTGATGGTCCAAATAGTGATACGCGGTATATGCGATGCGCAAGTTCGTGCGGCGGCTGCGAATGCCGATCTTACAACGGAAAATATCGTTTCGTTTTTAGCTATTTACACCAAGCCTAGTCGCGGCAAAATTGACAATCGCGGACCTTCTACTAGCAGCGTAGCAAAGAAACGGAGACTTGATCACCCCGAAATTAGATGTTTTACTTGCAATCAGACTGGCCACAAAAATTTTAACTGTCCTAAAAAGAGTAAAAGTTCTAACGATAGTTCATCAAAGACTACTTGTGCCTTTTGTAAAAAGAACGGTCATAAAGAAAGTGAGTGTTTTACAAAATTACGATCGGAGGGACAAAACAAAAATCAAAAGAAAGTCAACCTCTGTAAAGAATTGTCAACTCCCACAGGTAATAATGATATTAGTACTGCTGTGATACAAGGCATACCGGTGGATGTTTTGATAGATAGTGGCGCCATCAATGTGTCCTTAATTTCATCTGACACTATTAAATTCTTCTCCTGCCTCCGTAAACCAACTCATTGTGTTTTAAAGGGAATTAGTTACGACGGGATCATTGCTCGCGAGTATGTTACGCTTACAGTTGAGTTTAGCGGCATTGCGCTTGAAGTCGATTTCGTAATCGTACCCGCTTCTTGTATGAATACGCCAGTCATTATCGGTACAGATGTCCTCAATAGGGACGGAGTAACTTTTGTTAGGACAAAAAATGGGCAATATTTGACACGTTCCTCTCAAACATTAAAAGTAAATGTTGTTGAATCCGATGCTAAAGTTAATACACCTCTTCAAGGTGAAGATTTAAAATTTCTACTAGCAGTAATAGACGATTTCTTACCCTATTTAATATCTGGCACCGCTACTACAACAGTTCAAACAGGAAAAATGCAAATTAATTTGACTAGTGATGTTCCCGTAGCCTATCATCCCTACCGATTATCATATCAGGAAAAATTAAAGGTACGCGAGATAGTAAAAGATTTATTAGACAAAAAAATAATTAGGGAGTCCAATTCTGAGTATGCGAGCCCCATCATTCTCGTTAAAAAGAAGGATGGTGCAGACAGAATGTGTGTGGACTTTCGGGCGTTAAATCGTATTACCGTTAAAGATCGCTACCCTCTTCCTTTAATAGAAGACCACATAGACCGTCTTGGCAGCTCAAAGTACTTCACGGGCCTTGATATGGCCTCGGGCTTTCACCAAATTTTAATTGAAAATAGCTCGATACACAAAACTGGTTTCGTTACACCGGAGGGGCATTACGAGTATTTAAAAATGCCCTTCGGTTTATGTAATGCCCCGACGGTATATCAACGGATTATCAATAAAACACTTCGAAAATTAATCGAATCGGGAAAAGTGCTAGTGTACATAGATGACGTGCTCCTAATGAGTATGACAGTCCACGAGGGCATCGAATTATTGCGCGAAGTTCTAGAAACACTTTCCAAGGCGGGGTTTTCGATTAATCTTCGAAAGTGCTCATTCCTAACTACTGAGGTAGAGTATCTGGGCAGAGTTATAAGCCATGGTCAGGTTAGGCCGAGCTCTCGAAAGATCGAAGCGTTAACAAACACACCCACACCATGTAATGTTAGACAGGTCAGACAATTTTTGGGTTTAGCGGGATATTTTCGGCGGTATATCCAAGATTACGCGACAAAAACTGCTAGTATATCACGACTCACAAAGAAAAACGTTAAATTCGAATGGGGACCTGCACAAGAGCAAGTCCGCCAAGATCTCGTTAAACAGTTGACAAGTGAGCCCATACTTGCAATTTTTGATCCAAAACTGCCCACTGAATTGCACACAGATGCAAATAGTGTTGGTTATGGGGCAGTATTAATGCAGGTACACGGGGAGGGTAATAAACGTGTGGTTGCCTATTTTAGCAAGGTTACTCAGGGCGCTGAAAGCAGATACCACTCTTATGAGCTGGAAACACTAGCGGTCGTCAAGGCACTGCAGAATTTTAGACATTACTTGATTGGTATTAAATTCAAAATCGTAACGGACTGCAATGCCTTGAAGGCCACTGAGCGCAAGAAGGATCTGCTTCCACGCGTGGCACGCTGGTGGATTTATTTGCAAGATTTTATTTTCACTATAGAATACCGAAAAGGCGTAATGATGTCTCATGCAGATTATTTGAGCAGGAATCCACCAGTCGTGCAGGTAAACCAGATCGATAGACCGCTGAACTGGGCACAAATGGCCCAGGCAGCCGACAATGAGACTAAGGATCTTATACAAAAATTAAGTGACGGGCACTTAGACGCACATCGTTATGTGTGTAAAAATTATTTATTATATTACCGTTATTCACCAGTCGGTGAAGAGTCAAGGCTTTTGTGTTTCGTTCCTAAGGGACACCGGCTTAGTCTTTTAAGATTATTCCACGATGAGCATGAACATATCGGTGCTGATAAAACCCTTGATTTAATTTTAAAGCATTTCTGGTTTCCCGGCCTAAAACAATTTGTAAGTAAATACACCTCACACTGCCTAATTTGCATTTCAAAAAAACGAGTTCCCAGGGCTCCACATCAACCTATTACTTCATGGGAAAAGTCTGAAGTACCATTCGATACAATACATGTTGATGTGCTAGGCCAACTGCCGGAATCAAACGGCTATAAATTCGTCTTTGTGCTGGTGGATTCGTTTACAAAATTTTGCCTACTTTACCCCATCTATCGCCAAGACACGAGCGAACTTAAGCGCGTTTTTAATAACGCAATATCCCTATTCGGTGTCCCTAAATTAATAGTCTCCGACCGTGGTCGCATGTTCGAAGCCGCGGGTTTTACTAGTTGGGTATCAGAATTAGGCTCTACCCTTCACCACATAACTCCTGAAATGCACCATGCCAATGGTCAAGCCGAGCGCTATGTGCGAACTGTATTAAATTTAATTCGTGTTGAAAGTCGTAATAAAAATGTATCTTGGTCTGATTCACTATGGAAAATTCAACTTGTTCTAAACATAACGAAACAAAAGACTACCCAATTGTCAGCATTAAATTTACTAATTGGCACTGATGCAACCACTCCTGTAATCCGTGCATTGATCCGAGACGTGGCAGTCGACAATGCACACCCCAATCGCGAAGCATGGCGAGAAATCTGCAGGAGTAGAGCAAAGGACCTGCTTAAGGCAAACCAAGATAGACAAGATTCCCATGTCAATCGTCACCGACACTCTCCTAGAGTTTTCAAGGCTGAAGATCTGGTATTCGTTATAAAGTACTCCCAATCAACGGGAAAACTGGACTCTGGAATGAGAGGCCCTTATCGTGTGATAAAAGTCTTGCCGAGTAATCGCTATGAGCTCAAACTGTTGGGTGGTGCTCGTGGCAAAACCACACAAGCGGCAGCCCAGTATATGGTGCCATGGAAGGGAGAGTGGTGTCCTGAGAGTTGTACTGCTTTCTTTGAGAGTAAGTAAAATGTCTAACTGTTATTTATGTTTCAGCTACATAATAACGCATAACTGGTGTGTATCTGGCTGATGTTGTAAGTGGAAAGGCCAACCGGTCATGTTGTGTACCGGAGCACACGACGTGAGCCCCGCAGACACCCACTGAGTATGTGTATTGGACATTGGTCTTGCAGACACGTATTATGTATGTGTATTGGACATCGGTCCTGCAGACACATTATTTATGTGTATTGGACATCGGTCCTGCAGACACATTATGTATGTGTATTGGACATCGGTCCTGCAGACACATATTGAGTATGTGTATTGGACGTTCAGGTCCTGCAGACACATATTTTATATGTGTATTGGACAATAGTCCTGCAGACACTTATTGTGTATGTGTATCTCTACACTAATTCTGTAGACACATGGTGTGCCTATGTGTTACTGGAGTCCTATATAAACATAAATGTGTGGACTTGTTCTTGTACGCTAACATTATAGGAGAGACGAATGATCAAAAGATTTTCATGTGTGATGATGAGTGGTTTAATGACGAATGATTAGAAGTACAATAAGAAAAAATTAGTGTGTTTCACCTGAATGAGGGCCTTGACTGTGAGATGAATGAAAGCATAGGAATTTACTCATTACTATAAATGCTAATTAATTTCTACTTTTCTTATTAGATACTGACGAAGATGACATGGATGATGCTGAAGCAGGGCCTTCTTCAGCTCCTCCTGGGAACTCCATGGCTAATCGTGATGAAAATACAAACGAAGATGTGCCCGAGGACGGTGCACGCTCAGGAGAGGCCGTATTAGGATAGACGCCATGACAGATAGCATTTCGTGTCATCATCTGACAGCCACACTATAAAAGGACCGTCCTGTGGGTAGATCGGCCTTTTTCATCGGTCGGCTCTCAAACAGAAAGGTTGTCAGGTGATCATCGCTATTTGCTCGTTGTTTTTTTTTTTGTTATTATTGAATTTGTACATGTGTATTAAAATTAACGGTTGTTTGCTTATGTGATTGATGTGTTTATTTCCAATTTAACGAATATAAGAAATCTATTAGAATCTGCGTGATTATTGTTTTTTTTTTATTTATCTCTACTTCTGGTTCCTAAAAATATCTATAAAGATGGATTTCAACAATTCGTAAGTACCTTCTTATGTATTAATGAAGTTGAATAGGTTTAAGTGTCCGTATTAGATAACCCAAAAACAATTTTAATATGACAAGTTATAAGGCTTATAACGGAATAAAGAAGTTTCCTAAAATTAACATTATAAGGTATTGGAAAATATAACTGAAATAGTCCTTTTTAAATATCACAGTTAACACAATTTTGTACAACAATATTTGAAGAAGCTACACTCTTCTTCTTTCTGTTTTTATTATCCCACAAAGTGATAATGGTGCTTCTGCGTTACGACGTCAGATTGCAGAGTGCTGTCCTATTCTCGCATATACTTAAACGGTTCGAACATCACCATTGTTTGAGAATTTTAAACACACTTCGTTACTGTTTCTGATTTTTTTGTCACGTTTAAGGAACTGTTTTACAAATGTGAATTACCCATTATCTTATTCATTTCGTTATTTTTCAAATACTGTTTTAGAAGTTTTCTTTCACTCTGGTTTATATTCAAATGGCAATCGACGTGTTGACATCAGGCGCAATGATCAAAAATACAGTGAGTTTAAGGACGCTATCACATTTTTCTACGAATAATACTGGTTTTCTTGTCCCAATGACATGCAGAGGAATTACAACTGCGAGGCATGACGTATGGATCAGCACCATTTAGCTCAACCATTTTGAAGGGAACTTAATGATCCAACACACACGCCACCACCAGCGAGACATTTGAGTGAGCGTGACATACTCTCAGCTGCCAGAGCACATTCAAGTCAGTGAAAGACCCTCGTACCCTGTAAATGTTAGCTATATAGTAGGAACATAGTTCTCACACATATGCTATGCAATTATATAAGTAATACTAAAAGTTTTAATTTATACAATGCAAAGATATCTAGCTTTTACAATCTTTAGCAGCTCCAACAATGTTTTCAAATGTTATTCAATTTGGTTTAAGCTAGGTACCTTGTGGAGCAGGACAAGTAGCGTTTAGCTAAGCATTTTTGTCAGCGATGTAATTCCCCAACTTATAAATAAGCAAGGCTGCATAGTGTGCGTTTTATACAAGATTTAATTTTGTTTCATTCAGTTGGAGTATGTGGGGAGGTATTTTATTAGAGTTATAGTTTATTTCTCTCATAAAGGTACATTGTTACAGTAATTTATTTATACAATTTTGCCTTATTCTAGAACCTTTGTGAGAGCTGGAGTCTGAACTAGGTTCGGGACCTGTAAGACATATCCCCAGGCTCACACCCCTTTAAACATGATCACATTGTATGGCATTTTAATTTAGACTAAATAACACTAATAGCAAATAATTTTGAAAGAGAGGTAAGACTATAATAAAGTTATGGTTATATTTGTGAAGAGTAACATAAGGTGAAATGATTGTAGGATTGTGTGTATAGTGTGTGAATGTGTGAGGGTTTTTTGTGTGTGTGTATGTAAGTCCGGTGCATGTGTTTGTGCTTATTAGCAGAACTGAGTGGGATGTAATTATTAAATGGTTTGTATGATACTTTCTGCACCTTCATAGTCCAAATCCAACTTTTGTGTTTATTAAAAATTCTGAACACGCATTCCAATCTTAAAGGTGGGATTCGGGCGTCACACAAGTTTTGTTTAGTTTTCTGTGGGGAATTAATATCCTGTTTATTTTCAACCATTACACCGATAGTCTACCATTACCGATTGGCATATTTGTTTAAAAGCCAAAAATATTATTAACGTATTTTATTATTAAACCTCAGAGCGCGAATCCGAAAATGCGTTAGACAAAAATTTCAAGCAATGAAGTACAAAACTGAAGAAGTGTGAGTACACACTTCTTCGGTTTTTGTACTTCATTGTTTGTTTTTTTTTGTACCAACGAATTTTACCTTATTCCAAAATAATGATGAACATGCAGAAAAAACTTAGGTTCTGTTACCAAATGCATAAAGTTACTTTACTACCAACTTTGCTCAACAATGCTAGTAAAATAAAAAAGTAAAAAACATTCAAGTACCAAGATTAGTTAAGTACTGTATAAACATCGAGCGGACAATGGTTTCAATGTGTGCGTGCGCGTAATGTTGTTGTGTTGCGACTCAGATACCTTAACTTGACTGTTTAAAAAATGTGATAGCGTCCTAAATGTTACTATTATTTTTGTCAACATAACAACGCACAGTGTTAGGGACATCGACGGGAAAACTGTTGCCACAAATTCAGCTCATGATTCGTTGGAAATAGAAAAAACATACAAAACCTACACGATAAAAAGAACACGAAAAATGTCAACGCTGTGCTAGTGGGTAGCATGCACTGAATTTATGGTAATGGTTATTTGTCGATATCCCGTACAGCCTGTATATTGTGGTGAGACGCACGACAACACATCACTTCCAGTATAAAAGGACCTTCAATCCTACGGAAAATCTACTCATGGCGGGGTGAGCTAAGCTTAGCTTGATGTGTCGTTGAATGGCACTTTTTAGATCCACAACCTCGAAGATCTGTTTTGTTGTAGGATATGACAACTATCATGGCGTTCTTCATATTTATTTGGTTGGTAAAGAATTTCACGTGGTAAACGATGTTGATCCAGCAATGCGAGCAGTTCTTCTTGGCTGTTCAAAGTGTTCAAGATACTTGTGCCCTTATTTTGAAGTCGAATTGCTCAGGTTTTTACTCTACTAAAATTGTGTTCCCTTTGTGATTTATAGACGATGATGTAGCATTTATTAAAGGAATATTTTTAGAAAAAAACTATGTAAGAACGTCCTGCATTTGCATAAAGCATCATTCAACAAGATACGTACGAGTATGTGTGGCCTGTTCTACGTAGACGCTGCGTTACTATTGAGTCTGATGGGTCTTCTTACTAACTACACTGTTGTGGTGTTACAGTTCGCAATTTTGTAGTTTTCATTAAATTGTCTATTTGGTTATTCAGTATTATTAGTCGTATGTCTCTTAATTTTTTTTGAAAGTGATACCCTAAAAATACAAGGCAAACTATGTAGGGAAAACGAAAAAAAAAATAGGAAGGCATTTAATTTGTTTTGTGTTAATTCAGATAAAAACGGTTATTAATAAATAACTGACAACACAATCATATATAAACACATAATTAGCCGGCAATGTTCCCATTTCTAGAAGGTAAGCATCCGCTCTTAATCCACCACACGAGCCCAGTGCGAGTTGGTGGTTGTAACATGTCTTCGAATTTTTGGTTCTACGACATGCCGGTTTCCTCACGATGTTTTCCTTCACCGTTTTGAGAGCAGCGGTGATGAAATTATTTACACAAAGTAATGCGCCTGGCTAGGTTCGAACTCACGACCTAAAACTCGTAAGTCGCGGTTTTTACCACTGGGCTCTCGCGGTTTTTGCTCTTGGACTGCTCCACCACAGGAATCGATCCGATTAGTAATAACTATAAATACATTAAGTAGATCGACGATAGAAGGCAACATGGGTAAGCAACACGGTGTACCAATAATATTATGTTTAACCCAATTCATAAAAGTAATAAATATAATTATTTAGTTGACATGAATTCTTAATACACTAACTGCCGATTATTGTATCACTTGAGAACTGGAAAACTACTGGCAATGTTGAGGATAATGAAGACATTTCGATCTAAGTTTAAACAATGAGGTGGATAAATGAATCTTATACAACACATCTTTCTCTGTGCTAAATATCGTATCAAAAATAACTCCTAATAGCATCATCTCAATCTGTGTTTCCATGATTGCAACTCTTGTATTTATAACTGCATGTATTCACTGCGCCTATATGATGTCCTTTAATATGGAAATTCGTAGTTTAATGAATATCAGGTATATTTCTGAGACCATCTATTATTGTTTAGGCTTTTTTTTTGGGTGGGAAATCATCAAATGACTTCTCCTGCTGAGTAGAGCAGGAGGGCGTGTCAGACTTTTACTGACTAAAACCCACCCGTGTTCCCTCAGTAGCCCGTATGCCAGGGGCTGTGGTATCTCTTTCAAACAAACCCGCACCCCTGGCAGGCATCGGCCCTTGCGGACCCCATCAGTGGTCGCTGACATCTTTGACGGCGCGCGTGTGGAACACAACGCCGCCGGGGATAGGGAGAGCGGCTGACGCTATACCGACACTCCTCTTCCCCTGCGGCCCCACCGCGTCCGCCATCAAACGGTGGCGGCCCCGTCCAGGCCACGGAAGGGAAGAGCGCTGCTCAGAAGCACCGGCACTCCTCCTCTACCGCAACCTACTTTTTGGCCGCTACGTCGTCGGCTTTGAGGCAAAAGCCCTGACGAGCGGCCCCACCTTTGGGTTCCTCTTGGCTTCACCGTGGCCGGAATCCACGGTTACTAAGCCCCCCCGCAACGACAATGCGGAAACCCACTCGGGGGGGATTATTGTTTAGGCCTCGGAATGAATTTCGTGATCGGAGTTTTGAGTCGTTCCAAAAACAATATCCAGTTTGTCTTGATATATCAAAAAATGCATAGATTTCTTAACCATGAAACCAAATTACTTCATTATTTGGAGTTGGATTATCGCAATATGTGCTCTGGGTTTTCATGTAATAATTTTCACCTGTTTCTTCATACAGATGGATGTACCTTTCTATTCAGTATATTCTGCGTACCTTTTGTTCATTTTCGATTTCAATATTGTTTATGTGATGCAAATCATTAACATTTTGGAAAATAAATTTGTCCTATGGAATATTCAAGAATTCAACTCTCAACGTATAGAAAAAGCATGTGAAGAAAATTATATCACAAAAGTGTTCCAGGCCTACGTTGATATATTAGAGTGTTGTAAGATCGTTGAAGACTGTTTCCAGCATTTTGTAAGTAACTTTCACACATGGCAATGCTGATTCTTCCTCTTAGCGAAGTCCTGAAATAGTCGATGGACACTCGAACCCCACAGTCCTACGAAGCACCAGGACTGTGGGACCGAGTGCTCATCGAGTCTATAAAGCATTTTAGGAAGCAGTGACGCGATTTATATCAATGGAACATACCAAAATTACCTGTACGTGAATAACAACTTAATATTATATGATGTCGAAAAATTCATTCACATCGCTGTGGACTGGTAATGTACCCCCAAGAGACTGGCATTGCTACGGTTTAAGGCACTGCTAAGCAGAGGCTAAGCATTGCCATTTTCCGTACAAATACCATATACCACCAGGGTAAAAACCGGGCTGGCTTTGGGCCACGGAAAGTGTAAACCAGCCGTTTAAAGATTTCGTTGAACAAAATGTTCGCGTGTCTCGCTAAATGACCCGCACTTCAGCTGCCTTGGTGTCCGACGCAGTTGAAAACTTCGCCACAGTGACAGCGATGAGGATAACAATGAAGCGCTCCGAGTTGCAGGGAAGCAGCGAGGCGGAAAGTTTGTCGTCGAACAAAGTGACTATGTTCAATGACGGCAGTGCATGAAGCCAAAGACCCGACTCTCACTTACCCACAGCCAGCAGGCGCGCTTGCTCTGCAGTAGTAGCAGATGAGTCAAATAAATTGTTCTGTACTACTTTGCAGAGCGGCTCATCCCACCGCTTTTGGGAAAATGGATTGTCGGGTGTATATAAATTCGGGATCAATAGCCACAGTCAAGCACTCAACATCAGAGTTAATCAGTTTGGGGAAAGCATGATCTACATTAATTTCTCAGTGCCGAGGACGAAGGATATGAAAGCGTTTAGAAATGAAAGCCGGTGAACGAATACTAGAAATACGGACACCGAAGCCTCGCATGCGGGGAAGCTAAAAAATAAAAATATTAAGATGTTTATTGACGTTTTTTAGATACTTTATTACCTACATAGTTGGAATATTCACCCACTCTCTACATAATGTTCAATTATTAATTGACATCTTGAAGATGGGTGTGACGATTGACAATTATGTGAGTATTATTTTAGACAGTTTGTGAGAGATTTTAATGTGTGTTCTCTGAGACGACCGTTCATTGTACTATCGAATGCACGTGCGTAACCAGGTTTTAGTATCTCGAAAAAGGACCAATCCTTTCCTCCTGCCAAATTCTTTGAAAAAGGAAAGCTTGAAATGTCAAGAAAGCTTTAAAATAATAACCAAACTTATCCTGGCCTTAACTTGGCCTGGACCAGGTCCGGACGCGAGAGATGGCCGCCGCCGGTCTCCTCCACGAGGACACGGCGGACCTCCACCGTATGCTCCACCGTGTCCTCAGGGCGATCTTCGCAGTGGAAACAGCGTATTTCCTCTCGCCTTATGCGAAACAGGAACCTCCCGAAACAGCCGTGTCCGGTGAGAACCTGCATCAGGCAGAAGGTGAGGACGCCATGCCGCCTCTCAAGCCATTCCTCAAAGAGGGGACTTACCGCCGCAATCGTGGCGTGCCCAGCATTGGGTTGCGACAATCGCACTCTCCATGTCACCATCAGATCCCATCGGAGCTCTGTCCGCTGTGCCGGGATTTTTCGCGGCAGCGGAGTTACGCCCGGCGTTTGGCCTCCTCGCGCCACTCCCAGATGTTCGTGGGGATATCTCTCTCCAGATCCTATGGTAGTAAACCGGCAAGGAGGCCCGCCGCCTTACCGGAGATCATGCGGTATCCCCGGACCATCTTGATGGCCATGACCCTATGGGACGCCTTCAACCGGCGAGCTGGTTGGCGCCTCAATGTAGGCGCCTACACTGGTGCCTCGTATAGGGCCATGGACCGCACAACCCCCGAAATCTACCTAGGTCAAATCATAAAAATGTTAAAATAACTTCGTTTACTCGCGCTCGGTAATATGAAAGGGCACGAAAATATACGAAGATTATCGAATGCGATCCGATAATCGACGGTGGCTGAGGAATCCAAACAACCGTATATTTTAATGTTTAGTTAGTAATTAATGAGATATGCTGCAGGCCTGTTCTTATTTTAATTCTATGAATGATAATATCTGAACTTTTCGGGGTCCCCCTGGCTACGCCCGTGATCGAATGTATTAAAATTGTAGCATCAAAATGCTCTACTTTCTTACAGGATAAGACAACTTTGGTGTCTCTGGTCGTGTTAATCTGGCTAGCGAAGGATTTAATGTGTCAAACAATGTTGATACAGCGATGCGAGAAATGTTACTTAGCTATTCAAATGGTTCAAGATACTTGTGCAGTTATTTTGAATTCAACTTGCTCAGGTTAGGATTTACAAATACATTCTAAATTATTATTTTATTCAGGTTTTTTGTCCAGATAATGAAACCTACCTAAAATTGTTTCACAAAATATTATTAAAAGTAGTTCATCATCATCAGAATCAAAATTTCAGCCGAAAGACGTCCAATGCTGGACATAGGCCTCCCTAAGCTCCTCCACTTCGATCGGTTCTGTGCTTCCCGCATCCAGCGGATTCCTGTGGTCTTTACAAAGTTATCGGTCCACCTTGTGCAAAGCCTTCCAACTCTACGTCTTCCGGTACGTGGTCGCCACTCCAGAACCTTCCGGCCCCATCGGCCATCTGTTGTACGAGCAATGTGCTCTGCCCACTCCACTTAAGCTTGATCATTATGGGCTATGTCGGTTGCCTTGGCAGGCCTTCGGTGTTGCTGGATTATATTTAAATGAAATGTTCCAGAGCCTTCCGGCCCCATCGGCCATCTGTTCTGCGAGCAATGTGCCCTGCTGCCAATTAAGTTTGGCAATTCTTCGGGCTATGTCGGTTGCCTTGGTTCTCCTGCGGATTTCTTCATTTCTGATTCGATCGCGTAGGGAAACTCCGAGCATAGCCCTCTCCATTGCCCTTTGGGTGACTTTAAGCCTTCTCATAAGGCCCATTGTGACCTTTCAACTACCACAACTGCCCGACGTCAAAGTGGCGTAAGTACCGTAAAGGACAGACGTCATTTTGACACTTGAGATTTTTTCGTTCGGCGAGCAAAAAAAACGACCGTGTCGATTTTTTGTTGCCTCCAGCTACTTAGAGATAAGTTTTATGGCTTCCTGAATAGGCAAACCATAACATAAATATTGTGAGTCGTTCTAAAATACGTTGTAGTTTATTATAAACAATGGAAATTAGAGACAATGACTGAGCATGTCTTTGTTCCCGTTTGTTGTTGATTTGTCATAGAACTGCTGTCTCAATTTGCTCGAAATTTTGGATGTTACTTATTGAATAGACTAATAATCGAACAGCAGTATTTTTTTGGGAATCCTACTCAACATTTTCGTAATATTTAAACTCAAACTTCATATCGCGCGGAGGTCAACGCCCGTGTTGTGCACTCGAACATTCAAAGGGTTTAAATAACTACTTTTCTCATTAAATCTAATGAGATTCTTATTCTAATAAGAAAATACATTGTTTACATACCATTTTATACACCAGGATCCACATAATTCACCATGAATCACTCAAAATAAATACAATTCTCATATCACTGCACATTGTTCACAAAGGTTTGTTTACGTTTCATAT
The DNA here is from genome assembly GCA_949987655.1 of Polymixis flavicincta. Lineage (NCBI taxonomy): Eukaryota > Metazoa > Arthropoda > Insecta > Lepidoptera > Noctuidae > Polymixis > Polymixis flavicincta. Next base: position 19,861,326 of record OX465188.1, on the reverse strand, counting down.
TTCGTCGAAATATACGTTTTTATGATGCTATTTGATGCAAATATTACCTAAAACGATGTAATAACTACTTCTAAATGAATATTTATCCACTTATCGTCGAAAACACACAAATAATAAGAAAAAACACTATAAAACTAGAGAGCATACCACGAAAAAGTACCGATGACCAACGAGTTCGAAACGTCACTTTCAACTTTTTTTTTTCGTGTTACCAGATTATATTTTCCATAGAAATTTAGTTCAACCAACTGTGTGTGTATCTAGCATTACAGTAAAATTGTCGCAGACGATATAGAACTTTGTTTATATTTAGAAATAAGGCTAAAAACCGCCTGAACGGCGCGGTCGGGGATGCGACCACACGGATTTTGGGACTAAAAAATGGCGGTTTCGAATGCGACCAAATGGAGTTGAGCGGATTGTATTTTTAACAGGTTGCAAGAAAAAACTGTGCAAAAACGTACTGCGCTTGAATCGGGCAACATTCAGCAAGATACGTGTGTGCGGCCTGTTCAACGTTGAAAAAAAATGAAAATGAAAAAATGCTTTATTATTTTAACAAGTAAAACTTAAAAACTAGTGATTGGAGCCTCCTTTTAAGCAGATATGCCTGTGTTAGGAGACTCCGCTCTTCCATAACTTAAATTAATATCTTTTACTTGTTTTATGCAAATATATAGTTATCTAAGTAAAGAAAAAAGTAGTACTAAAAATAAAGAGTAAAAAAAGAGAAATTATAAAGCTAAGCATGCCAGTACAGCACGCAGGCAGGCATGCAAGCGTGAGGGTCTGTGAATGTGGGAGTGTGTGAATGTGAGAGTGTATGAATGTGAGAGTGTGTGAATGTGAGTGTGAATGTGATAATATGTAAATGTGAGGGTGTGAGAATGTGAGTACATATGAATCAGAGCGTATGCATGAGGTGAACATGTACAGGCATTAGAGGTAGGATATATTTATTCCAGCAGCGCCTCCGTGTCATCATAAGTAAGTGGTTTTATCCAATTAGTTAAATATTTTTTACATTCAGTTTTTGTCTTATTATAAATGTAAATGTCTTTGTTAATTCTGTTGTATAGTTGAGCTGAGCGTCTTTTGTATTGTATACGAGTGAACTTGGTTTTAGTTTGGGGAACTTCTGCTACTATATCTTTTCTTCTTTTCAAGGTTAAGCTGGGGTCAAAAGAAAGAGTTTTCTGTTTCTTTAGAACAGTTTTAATTACGTATAGTTTTCGTTGACGCTGCGTTACAATTAACTCTAATGATTCTTCTCTCTAATTACAATGTTGTGTTGCTAGAATTTGCATTTCTGTAGTCCTGGCTTCAATAAATCATTATAGACTGCCTGTATTTTATTGTGTCTTCATTTCTCATGTGTGCGTTCGTTACATGGTAAGCATTCTAGAATTACATATCATTTGAGTACACTGAAATTGTTTTATCTATTTAAGACCGTTCAACCCATGCGGGCTAGCAACGGCGCATTTATAGCGGTTTTCGGTTATTGTTTAATTAAATACAAAAAAAAGTTAACACTTTTTTCAGCCAAGCACTAGATCATTGGTAGTTATAAGCTGTTTATGATACTAATAATAGGTCTTTACCTATGAAATTGCCGTTTTATATGAAAAAATTTAAACGAATTTTTTTCATGAATTTTTTATTTGTATTAATCGAAGTAATCACCCATGCAATCAATGCATCTTTGCCATCGCAGTGGCAGTTTATTGATGCCCTTCTTAAAGAAATCAGCTGGACGGGAGGCAACAAATTCTTCAAAGGCATTTTGTACTGCCTCTCGGGTATTAAATTTTTTTCCCGCCAAGAAGTTATCCAAATTCTGGAAAAAGTAGTAGTCTGTAGGCGCAAGGTCTGGTGAGTAGGGCGGATGACGGAGAGCTTCCAACCCCAGTTCTTGCAACTTGGAGACCGTCTGCTGTGCAGTATGAGGTCGCGCGTTGTCGTGCAGGAGCAGCGGAGACGAGCGATTGACCAATGCTGGTTGGAGATGCGCCAGCTTCTCCATCATTGTGTTCAGTTCTTCACAGTACACATCTGCAGTAATGCTCACCCCGTTTGGTAAGAAGCTGTGATGAATCACACCGGCGCTAGACCACCAAACAGTGACCATCACTTTTCTAGGGGTAAGTTTTCGTTTAGGGCATTGTTTAGGTGCTGAACCAGGATCCAACCAACTTGCTGAGCGCTTACGGTTATCAAACAGAATCCATTTTTCATCGCAGGTAACGATGCGGTTCAAAATACCTTCATTTGTGTGTCTGTTGAGCAGTGCAAGGCACGTCTCGACGCGTACTTCGCGCTGGCGATCATTGAGTTCGTGGGGCACCCATTTGTCAAGCTTTTTTACCTTGCCAATTTGACGCAAATGGACCAATATTGTTTTGACGCTAACGTCGAAAGCTGCTGCTAATTCAGCCGTAGATTGTGTATCATCAGCTTCCACAATCGCCTTTAATTCGTCATTGTCGACCAAAGTCTTCGGACGACCGCGAGGTTCATTTTTCAGGTCGAAATTTCCAGAACGGAAGCGAGCAAACCAATAACAGGTGGTGCGTTGGTTTGTAGTGTTAGCTCCGTAAACGTCGTTGATGTTGCGTGCCGCTTGTGCCGCGTTGCTGCCACGACGGTACTCATATTCCATAATTACTCGAATTTTTAACGTATCCATGATGACGAAAAAGATTGAAATGCGATGAAAATGTAACACTAATCAATAAAGAAATGACTACTTTTAGAAAAAAAAATCCATGTTTTTAAAATAAAATTAATTTGAAATTAGAATTCTTAGCCAAACAAAAATTATTTTGATTTGAAATGGCCAGTACTGCAGAACGGCAATTTCATAGGTAAAGACCTAATATATTCAAAAGCTTTAATGACATTAACTGTGTAAGCTATGGCCCTCCTTGTTAAAAGGCTTGGAAAATTTCAGATTATCCACTTGAACTCGATTATGTTTCGGCTGCGGTTTCCATTTTCATAAGTCATTCAATCATTTTAGTAAGCCTGGCTTAAAAAAAATATTTTGTTAGTTAAAATAATTATTTTAGAAATAATAATCAGACAATATAAAACATATTCTATTGACTATTGCGATGTTCCTATATTTAGTTTCCCTAATTAATTAAAGTAATTAACTGTTGATACATTTAAAGGTATCAATCAATAGTCAAAGTTGATTACTTTCATCATCATGGTGTAATTAAGTCCTCAATACATTTACCATCGATTGTATTAACACTTGCTTATTGGAAGGCTGTACATGAAAAGGAAAAATGAAGACATTTCAACATATCGGAAAATCAAATCCTGTTAAATTTGTATCCAATAATACGGTAGACAAAGAAGTGCAGTCGATGCTTTTGCCTTTGAATCTAATGCAACATGTTATGTTCTGTCCTAAATATCGCATCAAAGATAGTGTTATTACTCCAAATAGTCTCATCTCAAATTTTATTTCTATGATTGGAACACTAGTTTTCATACTTTTATTGTTTCTCTGCACCTTAGATAATATATTGATTTTTACCAAGGATGGGCTTCGAAATGATTTTATTTATTTGATTTCGTTTTTTATCTGCATCTTCTATTGTTTCGGATTCGCAATGAATTTCATAATTGGGCTCATTCGAACCAAAAGTAATGTCCAGTTTGTCCTTATATTCCAAAAAATACACAGATTCCTTAACCAAGGGTCTAGTTTCAACCACATCATTATTTCGAATTGGATTATTGTACTACTAGTTCTATGTTATTATGTCATTGTTTTCACTTATTTTCACGTACAGATTGGTGCACCTTTCTATTTAGTATACGGTACCTATCTATTGATTGTTTTCGACTTTAATATTGTTTATGTTATACAAATTATTAATTGTTTGGAAAATAAAGTTGTACTGTGGAATATTCGAAACTTCAATTGTCAACAAATGGGAGGCGAGCACGGTGAAAATTATAACATAAAACTGTTTCGGGTATATGCTGAAATATTGGAGTGTTATAATATTTTTAAACATAGTGCTCAGCAATTTGTAAGTATGACTCTTCCATAAATTATTGAAATGTTGTTCAAAGAATAACAACCAGAAACTTGAACTATAATGTCTACAAACGCCGGGGCGTAACTCCGCTGCCGCGAGAAATCGCGGCACGGCGGACAGAGCTCAAGCAGATCTCATGGCGATATGGAGAGTGCGTTTGCCGCAACCCAGTGCTGGGCACGCCACTATTGCGGCGGTAAGTCCTCTCTGTGAGGAGTGGCTTGAGAGGCGGCATGGCGTCCTCACCTTCCGCCTGACGCAGGTCCTCACCGGAAAGGGCTGTTTCGGGAGGTTCCTGTTTTGGATAAGGCGGGAGGAAACGCCAGGGTGTTTTAATTGCGAAGATCGCCGTGAGGACACGGTGAAGCATACGGTGGAAGTCTGCCCGGCTTGGGCGGAGCACCGCCGTGTCCTCGTGGAGGCGATCGGCGGCGGCGATCTCTCGCGTCCGGCCCTGGTCCAGGCCATGGCTCGGAGCGAGAGTGCATGGAGAGTGCATGGCAATCCTTTAGTGAAGCAGTAATGCTCGCGAAGAGGGAGGCGGCGCACGTGAGGGAGAGGCAGCATATGCGCCCTCACGGTCCTAGCCTCCGCAGGAGACGCCCTGGGCGTCGAGAATCCCAGGCTGATTCTCGGCCACCGTAAGCATGAGCTTGCGGACGGCGAGTAATGGGTAGCTCGCTGTCAGGTAAGGACCAAGCCCATGTCGACGGCGCGTTGTGTTGCACGCGCGCTTCAAAGAAATGTCAGCACAAACCGACGGGCCCCCAAGGGCCGATGCCTGCCAGGGGTGCGGATTGTTCGAAAGAGACACCGAGGCCCCTGGCACACAGGCAACTAAGGGAACACGGGTGGGGTTTAGTTAGTAAAAGTTTGACACGCCCTCCTGCTCCACCCAGAGCGGGAGAAGTTACTTGCAAAATTCTCACCCAAAAAAAAAAAAACTTTAATATCTAGTAAAGCTATTTCAATTGAGTTTCTTCGCCTTACAGATTCTTTATTACGTTATTGAAGCATTCATCTACTCTCTATATAACATTCAACTAGTAATTTTCATGTCGAAAATATTTGATATCACTGTGAGTATTATTTTTACGTTTATCCTAACACAGGTTGACTGTAAAAGTTGTACAAGTGTCTGCAATTAACCTTTTTATATTATTTATGTATTTACTAAGTGAAACACTTGTTACATACATGTAACAATAAATATTTATTATAATTGTAGCGACAAACTTTTATTTTGTTACAGGATCCAACAAATTTGGCGATGCTGATCCTGTTATTTTGGTCGTTAAAGAACTTTATGTGGCAAACAAAGTTGATCCGGCAATGCGAAAAATTTTACTCAGCTATTCAAAGTGTTCAAGACAACTGCACGTTTATTTTGAAGTCAACTTGCTCTGGTTATTTCTTAGTACAGACGCCAGCACATCAAGCTACCCTAATCTGTAAAATTTCTAGAATAGAAAGATTTTCAACTTTATTGTAATAAGCTTAAGGTTCATGTTGTCGATCGTGGTCTGACTTTTAGAGACCACGTTTCTATTCTTGCGAAGGAATCTTTCAGGCGCTTGGGATTTTTTTTAAAGAATTCTCGTAACTTCCACAATCCAAATATTATTAGACTGTTGTACACTACTTTGGTTCGCAGCAAACACGAGTCTAGTGCCTTAGAGTTAGTACAGAGTTTGGCATCCATATGCCGCGACATAAACTGATGCTGGAAAAGGTACAGAAAAATTTCCTAAGAAGCCTGTTCCACATGTTATATCATTTCTTTCCCTTTATGTACCCTACCAACTATCTTTTAGGGATGTTGGGTTTTAACTCATTAGAGGTGAGAAGAGATTTTGATCAGCTCACGGTAGCCTGCAAGACATTACGGGGACGTATTGACTGCCCAGAGCTCCATGGCCTTTTTTGCCGATTATTTGTGCCCGACAAATACATCGAACACCGTCAGAGCCGCCGGCACAATTTGTTTGCGCAACTGCTATGTAAAACTGTAGCCAGAGCCGATTCCCCAGTCTGTCGTACCCTTAAGATGCTAAATGCCCTTCTGACTGCCCACCCTAAATGTGATGTGTTTGCGGATGAATGGAATAAAATTATGTGTATATGTCTGGTGTTCTGTGAGGGAAAGTATGCAAGGGAGTCCACTGTTCCATGTTAGTTTTTAATTTAAATGTCTTAACATAGTTCTTTGTCACGTTATAAATATTGTTTCTACGTTAATTAATGTAATTGGTGTTCACCGTTTTAATTAACTATAAATAAATGTTCAATGGGGAAAATTTGACAGTTTGGGGTAACTTGATGTGCTGGCGTCTGTACTTAAATTATGTTCTATACACATTCCTACGTCTAGTGTAGATGAAAATTCCTAAATTTAATGTTGCTTAGCTATAACATTTCATAAAAATTTATAGTTAGGCGCATTCATATTAGATAACACCATGATCTTCATGGTCGATATTACTGTGACGGTTTTGCACTGAATTATAATACATTGGAATATTATTTTACAGAAGACGAAAAACGCCTGTGCAAAAACGTTCTGCGCTTGCATCGAGCGTCATTCAGCAAGATATGTGCGTGTGGCTTGTTCTACGTAGACGCTGCGTTGCAATTCAACCTAATGTGCATTACTACTAGCTATATAGTTGTATTGTTGCAGTTTGCATTCTTGTAATTCAGGCTTTATTAAATTGAGTTTGAGAAGTGGCATTTTATTTTATTTCATCTTGTTGAGTACACTCCAAAATCCCCACTCACTTGAGTTACACGCTAGAGGAGGTTAATCGCTGAGTTTAAGTCGCTCACAATGGGTCTCATTATAAGGCTGAAAATGATCAATAGAGCAATGGAGAGGCCTATATTTGGAGTTTCCCTACGTAATCGTATCAGAAATGTAGAGATCTGTAGGAGAACAAGGTTACCGAAATAGCCCGAAGAATTGCCAAACTTAAGTGGCAGTGGGCAGACAAAATTGCTAGTAGAACAGATGGTCGATGGGGCTGAAAGGTTTTGGAATGGGGACCACATACTGGAAGACGTAGCGTATGAAGGCCTCTTACAATAAAGATTGATAACCTGGCGAAGGCAGCAAGAATTCACTGGATGCGAGAAATACAGAACAGGTTGAAGTGGCGGTGCTCGGAGGAGACCTTCGTACAGCAGTAGACGTTTTCTGGCTCATCAGGACGATTAATGTATTGCTCTAAATGGTTATATTTTCCCGCCAAGAATCAGGTTTAGCAATCCATCTAAAAATTAAGCTGTTTACAGCGCGTCAAGTCTGCTATTACAATATTGTCAGAATGGTCTATCATTGATTTCATAATTGTTGATTTTGACAAGTTTGGTAATCTAATAATATAATGGCATCATTATGACTGTCCAAAGGTCAGCCCCTGACACTCCATTGTAAGAAATGGCATTTATTGGTAATCTCGTACATAATGACAAATGAATGATGAAACTAACTTAGACGGTAATCTGCTAAAATTTTGACAGTTCCTAAAATAATAATGTTAAAAAATCATCATCATCTGCCTAGCCTTTTCCCAACCATGTTGGGGTCGGCTTCCAGTCTAACCAGATGCAGCTGAATACCAGTATTTTACACGGAGCGACTGCCTATCTGACCTCCACAACCCAGTTACTGGGTAATACGATACCCCTTGGTAAGACTGGTTGTCAGACACTCGGGCTTCTGACGACCCGTAAAGACTGTCAAAGATCTACAAATGACAGTCGGGACCAACGGCTTAACGTGCTTCCCGAGGCATGGAGGGGTCTTGGTATGTAAAGATGGTCACCCATCCACGGACCAACCGCGGCAAGCGTAGCTTAACCTGGTCGATCAACCCGTGCAGCTATTGTTACTTAGCCACAAGCCCCTTTTTTAATATGTTAAAAAATTATATGTAAATATATATAAATGTCGGAGGATGTACTCGGAGAGTTGATTGTTGGTTTCAACAATAATGGTTACTAAAAATATATTTTGTTAAATCCTAATTTAGTTTAATTTGTTTTCATACATTTTGATATTGTCTAAACTTGTACTAATTTCTTTAAAAGTTAATATTTTGTAATAAGTTTTACGTAGCAGAGGTACGCCTCGAGCGGGGTCCAGGCGCCATCTTGACTCAGATTGCGCGCATGCGCGGAAGATGTTAGCGGAGCGGGAATTTATGACGTCTGGTTGAAAAAGATCGAGTTGGATTTTCTCCATAAGTTTGGGAGGAGTCTTGTTTTTATGTGGCAAAGTAAGATTGGTGTTGCGAACCCGCTGCTTTAACATAATTGTTTTGAATATCAACCCATGAGCCCCAGCATATGTCTCACAAATGCGCAGCAGTTTCCGCAACCCCCCAACCGACGGGCTCAGCAGCACCATGTCACCCGCTTAGCTAATGTTATTAATAGGCACTCCGCCTATTGAGCAACCCGCATTAGCACTGCTGAGCTCGCCGATCAGCTGGTTCATGTACAGGTTGAACAAGCGGGGCGATGTTAACCCCCCTGCCTCACACCGCAATCCAACCCGTAGACGTCGGAATATACTCCCGCCCATTTCACACTGTTCCGCTGGTGACTGTACCAATACCTAAATACCGACACTATCTCACTCGGCACCCGTGTCTCACTGTGCAGCTTGTGCCACAGCATGTCATAATTGACTGGGTCGAAAGCTTTCGAGAGGTCTAGGTAACAAGCGTACACAGGAGTAGGTATTTCTAGTCGTGTAGTACTGAACAGTCTGCTCGAGACAGAGGATAGCACTCTCAGTTTACAAACCAGGCGTGAAGCCAAACTGAGCATCATGTATGAAGGTGCTTCTCCAGCTGTTTATGAAGCAGCCTGTCCAGCACCTTGGCTATGACAGTAGCGAGCGAGATAGGCCTGTAGTTAGATACATCCGACACATCACTCGTTTTGTTTTTAACGATCGGAACTACTACCGTGTACATGAGATCATCAGGTAAGTAACTATGGCTGATGCACAGATTGAACAGCATTGCCAGTACCCTCGGTAAATGTACTCGTACACCAGCATGCTTCAAGTGCTCGATGCTAAGGTCATCATGACCTGGAGACTTACCTCTCACCATCTTCTTAATAATGACAGCTATATCCTTGGCTGTACAGCTAATACTAAGGTCTCCATGTTTACACTCAGCACCAAGCACCTGCGCCGCCGGCCCAAGTGGCGACTCCACCTTGAAATGGCGTTGGAAGAGGCTAGCAATGTCACATGGGTCATGAGCGTCACCTACACTCACCGGGAGGCTCGAACTTGGGTTTAATTTGTTTGTTGATTTCCAAAATTTATTGAATTTCTTATCAGTGTGATGTTTTGCAATAATGTCCATTCTGATTTGATCCTCATTGTTTTGACAGTATTTTAATTTTGATTTAAATAATTTTCTAGACTCACACATTTTGTTATAAATATGTCCGGATTTAGGTTTACCCTGTAATAGCCACGTCTGGAAACAAATTCGAGCCTCCCTGTGAGCACTACTCACATATTTGTTCCAGCCAGGTACATATGTATTTTACTTCCTTTCAGGTACGTACACTATAACTTAGTTCCGCGCCCCTAGACAATATACTAACGATGTCAAGGTACATTTTGTTCAATAACAATTTATGGTCCTGATTATTACATAAGGTATCTGCACAATTAACAAATTCCGATGGAAAATCTAACTCTAAGATTTGAATTACAATAATCAAAATATTTTTGTATCTGAGTTTGATTCCTTTCCCCCCACTTTACCCGACTACAAACTTTACTCAGATTAATACGTTTAGGCAAAATAACATTAAAATTACATTGAACTGATATAGGATAATGATCTGACCAGTAGGTATCATAATAACGGACACATTGAGTACAGATGATCGCGCAGCGCTTGTTATTAAACAGTGGTCTAGCCACGACTGTGTACCTACTGCTCACCTGGCACACGAACGTATGTGAGTCACTCGGCATCAACTCCATATCTACACACGACCACGATTGTTCTGCACAGAAATCTAATAATTCTTTCGCAAATAAACCGCCAGGGTGCGAGTTGAAGTCACCCAGCAAAAACACGGATTGCTTTCAATTATTGCACATATTTCACCAAGACACTCCGAAAACGATGGCAGGTTTTCACTTTTGTTTGTGGGCATATATACCGACTAGCTTCTGTCCGCAGCTTCGCCCGCGTGGAAGTCGGAAATTATCCCGCGCGAACAAACCACCGGGATAAAAAGTATCCTATGTGTTAATCTAGGCCAAAATCTATCTGTGTGCCAAATTTCATCCAAATCCGTTCAGTGTTTCTTGCGTGATTGAGTTACAAACATCCAAACATCTTCACAGACTTTCACATTGATAATATTACGGACTACCCTTTTTACCCCTTTAGGGATAGATTTTGGAAAAACCCTGATACACGTTGTTCTTTATTGTTGGTTTTAGGTATAAATACTGAGTTTTGAGTTAATCAGACTGCGCGTTAAAATTCTTTCATACAAACTTTGACACCCCCAATCCCCCTTTAGGGGGTAGTTTAGAAAAATAATAAACGGCGAACTTTATAATTTACTTCGATAAGTATTTGTGCTAAGTTTCAAGTTTATTAACTCAAGGAATAAGATTTTTCATACAAACAAAATCCCCCCTTTTCACCCCCTTAAAGGTCGAATTTCCAAAAACCCCTTCTTAGTGCTCCACTACATTATAAAACGAAGGCGTGTGCAAAATTTCACGTTCTAGTCCTAGTAGTTTCGGCTGTGCGTTGATTGATCAGTCAGTCAGTTTCTCCTTTTATATATATGTATATAGATAGAAAACACTATAATTGTGCGCTCATGGTCTAGTTTCACCTTAATCGCCGCGAGACGCACACTACGACACTGTATAAGAGACACCGACGGGAAAGCAGATTTTCTCCACAACAGAGCGACCCCTTCGTATGACCTCCCAATTAAGACTCCTTCAGACGTATCCACAGCGGACTTTCCCGCGTATGAAAAAGCGACGTCAATTTCACCAGGAAAGGCAAGTCGTGAGGAAGCAGCCAGGTCTCCTGTAGTGCCACTATGTCCGCCGAGCAACAGAGTTTTCTCACGCAATCAACGGATCTTTTGACATTTTTACAATTAAAGCTAATGAGTGTATTGTTGTTTTTGTTGCTATCCATTAATAATTTTGTGTGGTTGTTCAATTAGCCATAACTCGATTTTTCTCGGAAGCGGTACGTTGACTGAATTCCACAAAAGGGCGATATATTACTCCTTCTGGCCAAAAGTCATCAGTCAAAAACATATCCAGCTTATACTTAGGGACATACACCTTATAAGCATCTTAATCTTTCATCAGTTTCATATTCATTTTCTCTAAGCGAACATCAATGTTAGTCTCTTAACATAGCTTATGATGTCACACACAGACGCGTCCTTTGACATATTATAAATATAAAGAGGTACCTTAATATCTGCCGCCTTGAACTTAGAGTCAGCACCAACCGTAGCTTTTGCAGTTTTTCCCACAAAGCGATTCTGAAGCCTTTTTCTTTGCACAAGAGTCCATTTCTCATCCTGCTCCTGGGTTTTCCATTCACCTTCGTGTAACACATCAGAGAAACTTTTCTTTGCAATAGCACATCGATTGTTTTCATTCGGGTGAGTTGTGTGTACCGCAGTGGCAGGTATTAGAGGTGGACTCGGATGACTCACCAACAGTCACGGCGGCGGCTGGCAGGTGACGTTCGGCTCACTATCAACTAATTTGTGTTCGAGCGGCCGTCCTTTAAAATCACCGCACGGTGTTATTACACTACCCTCCGCTGGTAGGATGTTATGCTGTGGAGACAATGCTGGGGGTCCACTCTCGAACTCAAAGCTCGATAATCTAGTTCTTCCAACACCCCGTCTTAGGGTAATATTGTTAACAATCGATGCATTTTTGAGCACTTCAATTTCCAATTCTAGTTCCTTAAACTGTTTTGCTGTCACGTATTCGTCACAAATTCGTTGCATTTTGCCTCTCATTATCACCAAGTCCTTAAGTAAGCGAGAAACATCTACCGTGGTCAAATAATACCGGCGGCAGTTTATGCAGATCTCGTGCTACGAAAGTAAGAATATCTTCCGGATCAGTCTCCTTGAGCACGCAGATGATGTCGTCAATATCCCTTAAGGTATTCCCTGTCGTCTTCTAATCTTCTAACGTTTTGTTGTCGATATGGAGTCGAACAACAAGTTTTTAGCAGCCAAAATTTCAGTGTCATCAAAAGCACTAGCACAAATCTGACTAATACTTTGCTCGTTCATAACGTCAAGCTTATAACAAATAATAAAAGCCAGAACCTCGTTGATCACCACATTACAACTTGCACATTTCACAATTTTGGAAGCCATTATGAGTAACGGCCCCCACCCGCACGGTAAGTATACGTTCAAAACAGGACTCGATATACGTACGATGACCGGCGCACACGACACGAGACTAATGATGATGTCGAGATAAATAGTGATTCTCCGACTATTACGAGACCATTGACCGACCACTGACCGACAGTTATGAATTTAGCAGATTACGAACTTTTAGCAAAATGACATTGGGATCGTGTTGGAATCCCCTCTGAGCGAAAATTCGCGCATTGTCGTTGCGGGGGGCTCAGTCACCGTAGTCTCCCAGCCACGGTGAAGCGAAGAGGAACCCAAAAGTGGGGAGGCTCTTTGGTCCAGGCCATGGTACGGAGCGAGAGTGCATGGGTAGCCGTCACCTCCTTCAGTGAAGCAGTGATGCTCGCGAAGAGGGAGGCGACGCACGTGAGGGAGAGGCAGCATATGCGCCCTCGCGACCCAAGCCGCCGCAGGATACGGAGACGCCCTGGGCGTCGGGAATCCCAGGCCGATTTCCGGTCACCGTAAGCATGATCTTGCGGATGGCGAGTAATGGGTAGCTCGCTGTCCAGTAAGGACCAAGCCCAAGTCGACGGCGCGTTGTGTTCCACGCGCACCTCAAAGAGATGTCAGCACAAACGTGATGGGGCCCGCAAGGGCCGATGCCTGCCAGGGATGCGGGTTTGTTCGAAAGGGATACCACAGCCCCTGGTCACGGGTGGGGTTTAGTCAGTAAAAGTCTGCCACGCCCTCCAGCTCCACCCAGAGCGGGATAAGTTATTTGATGATTTCCCAGTCAAAAAATAAAAAATCTTGTGGCACTCGGAGACTGCCGCGGTAAAGCTATTGCATAGCATTTTTTATCAACTTATGCAAGTATAATTATTTATTTATTTTATTTATGGGAGCCGGTGGGAGCGCTTTTTTACGTTTCTCTATGAAAGTAAGCAACCTATCACTTTCGTTCTTGTATTAAAATGATCAGGATAGACAAGGCTAGATATGTTTCTAGGACTGATGCCAACGTCATAGTGCAAATTTTCGCGGTATTCATCACAGAACATAGTACTTTGACAGTTGGTACGATGCGGATCCGTGCTACTCGTTTTATCGATTATGCTGAGTGTTTTTAAAGTGAAAGTGCATATTTCAAGCATGAATACGTATGTAAAGTTAATCAGCTTTATATTTATGTATTAGTTATAAGCAGTTTAATATATTTACGCATATATTTTACGGGAAAAAATCCACGAGGTGAAAAAATGGCCGCCATATAAAATCATAAAATATTTGCGATGACTTTTCGTGTGCGTATTTTGTATGAAATGACTAAAATAGCAGTATTTTTTAGAAAATTTGTATGAAAAAATTTCATAAACTAGCCATAAATATACGATGTTGTGTATGAAAATTCAGATAAAGCAGTCAAAATTGCAATTTTAACATGTCATTCCTCCTCTGTTGCTACGGTCGGAGTAGAGAGAAATAACCTAACACCCCCCGTGTTAGGTTATTTTCGTTACGGAATTTCTGGATTCGGTCTCCACGCTCAAAGCCCGCGATAGAAGCTATGCAATAGCTTAAAAAAAAAGGTGGAGCCGCTCGTCAAGCCTTTTTTTTGCCTTCAAGCCGATGACGTAGCGGCCAAAAAGTAGGTTGCGGTGAGGTGCACCGCAACTGAGGTGGCCCGCGATGTCGAATGGGAGGCATCGCGGCTGAGGGTTATGGGCTGCGGCAGAGGAGGAGTGCCGGTGCTTCTGAGCAGCGCTCTTCCCTTCCGTGGCCTGGACGGAGCCGCCACCGTTTGATGGCGGACGCGGTGGGGCCGCAGGGGAAGAGGAGTGTCGGTATAGCGTTGGCTGCTCTCCCTATCCCCTGCAGCCGAAAAGTGGTTGGCGGGACAGCGCGGTGTGTTCCACTCGCGCCGTCGGAGATGTCAGCAACCACAGGTGGGGTCCGCAAGGGCCTATGCCTGCCAGGGGTATGGGATGTTCGAAAGAGACACCGTCGCCCCTGGCACACAGGCAACCGAGGGAATCATCATCATCATCACCATATCAGCCGAAAGACGTCCACTGCTGGACATAGGCCTCCCCCAGGCTCCTCCACTTCGACCGGTCTTGTGCTTCCCACATCCAGCGGATACCCGCGGTCTTCGCAAGGTCATCGGTCCACCTTGTGGGAGGCCTTCCTACTCTACGTCTTCCGGTACGCGGTCGCCACTCCAGAACCTTTCGGCCCCATCGGCCATCTGTTCTGCGAGCAATGTGCCCTGCCCACTGCCACTTAAGTTTGGCAATTCTTCGGGCTATGTCGGTTACCTTGGTTCTCCTGCGGATCTCTTCATTTCTGATTCGATCGCGTAGGGAAACTCCGAGCATAGCCCTCTCCATTGCCCTTTGGGTGACTTTAAGCCTTCTGATAAGGCCCATTGTGAGCGACCACGTCACCGAGGGAATACGGGTGGGTTTTAGTCAGCATAAGTCTAACACCTCCTGCTCTCTACCCAGAGCGGGAGAAGTCATTTGACGATTTCCCACCCTCCAAAAAAAAAAAAATCGTGTTGGAATGACGAATTTATAAAATAGCAGACTTATGCCCCAGTTCATTAATGTTATGGAGATGATCAAATTTATAACAGTTATTAGTTATCGATTACGTCAAAGACATTTTTTTAATGTAATTTTTGTTGTATGTCAAAACCATCAATTAGGTATTTTTTCATTTGAGTGTTTAGTTTCTGTTGGAAAATGGATATACTCAGTAATATTAGAAGAAAATATCCCACAAATACTGTAGATAAAGATGTGCAGTCAATGTTTTTGCCTTTAAATAGTATCGATCCAAAATGTAACATTAAAAACAATATTGTTACTCCAAATAGTCGCATCACAAATTTTGTTTCAATGGTTGTAACACTGGTATTTATGATTTCATGGATACACTTTACCTGTACGGCCTGGTTCACGGTTACTCCAGAATATACTTCTGTCATGTCCAATTTTGCCTGTATATTCTATTGTTTCGCGTTCACTATGAATTTCGTGATCGGAATCATTCAATCCAAAAATCATGTTCAGTTTGTCTTAACTTTTCAAAAAGTGCACAGATTTCTCAACAACGAAATCAGTTTTGACTACTTTGTTATTTGGAATTGGACGTTGGTCATCGTGGCTCTAGGTGTATATGCCATACTTCTTTTTACTTTTTGCATACTGCTAAATATACCTGGTCATTACATATTGAATAGCTACTTCTTGGTTGTTTTCGATCTTAACACGATTTACGCTTCGCGACTACTAAAATTGTTGGAAAACAAGGTCCGTCTATGGAACATTCACGTTTTGAATTGTCATGAAATAGAAGACACACATGAAGAAAATTATATCAAGGACGTGTTTCAGGCTTATGTTAATATATTAGAATGTTATGACATACATAAAGTTTCTTTTCAAGAATTCGTAAGTAGTTTACCGTATATAAATTTTAAATAAAAAACAAAACCTACAAACGAGTGATTGACGGGCCTAATAATACATTTTGCAATCTTTCAGATTCTCTTTTATACCATAGAAGTTTTCTTCCACTCTCTAGTATATATTCAGGAGACAATTGACACGTGGAGCAGAGTAGATTATTCCAACGTGAGTTTTCCTTTTTATTTTTGAATGGCAAACAAGCCGACGGCACAACTGACGTTGACCAGAGGAATCGCAGAAGCGATGCCACCCCTGAGTCAATGTTGAAATATCTCCTTTGCTTGTACCCGTACCCACGCCTTGCAAACTGGTACACAGTAACGCTGCTAGGCGGCAGAAATAGGTATGGTTGCAGTACTTCATCGGAAGAGGGAGGGAGGCAGGGGTTTAGATGACATCAAAACCTTTATAAATAAAGTTTTCATGTTTAAGAAAACATCAAAATTAGAATAAAATTTTATTTATTTTTGATTTGTAGGTACAAAAAAAATTGTCGTCGATATTAACATCTTTATGGCTGATTAAGAATTTGATGTGGCAAACAATGTTGAGCTATGAATGCGCTAGATTCTACTCGGCTATGCAAAATGTTCAAGATACTTGCGCTATTATTTTGAAGTCAACGTCTTGCTCTGGTAAATTTCCCATTTATTAATATTCAAAAACAATGTCATGACTACTTACATGCACTTCATTATTAATAAGTGTTTTTTCAGATACCAATAAAAAGCTGTTCAAAAACGTACTGCGCTTGCATCGAGCATCTTTCAAAAAGTTACGTGTCTGTGGCCTGTTCTACGTAGATGCTGCGTTACAATTAAGTCTGATGAGTCTTTTTTCTAACTACACTATTGTATTGTTACAATTTGCACTTTTGTAATCCTGACTACAGTATTGGTAGATATACTAGAAAGAGTAAGTTGTGGCAATAGGCAAGTTGACAGTAACAAAAATAGTTAACCGCCCATTTACTCAGCATTCCAAAACAATAAGCAGTCGAACCAACCCACAAACAAAGATCCATTGTTTTTTTCGAGTTTGCGATAAGAGAGCGGACCACCCACGACGCAAATGGGTGCGATGACGTCATCAAGGCCACTCAAGCGGATAATATCGTAAAAGTAAAGCCAATGGTCACGTGACGTAGATCGCGAATCAGAGCGCGACACGCCACGACTTTCATACAACAGTTTTAAATTGTAAATAGAAATAAACCTTATATATATGTGTGTGTGTGTGTGTATTCGTCACTACATATCACGTTTCTTTTAACTGTCAAAATAACTGTGTTAATGTTAAAAATTAGTTGAAATAAAAAATAAACCCCAAAGGACATAACGATTTTTTTAATCCTTAAACTAACCTACGAGTATTAAAATTTGATGTCATGAAGTTGGTTATGCTGTGGCTGTAGGTCACATTTCGATAATACTACGAGTTCCTTAAAAAAAATAGCTTATTGTTTTTAACAATCGATATAACTATTAACTGGGTCACTGTTAAAATATATATGAAATATATTCCGTATAGCAATCAATTAACTGTCACGGTTATCCTAGAATTAATTTTTGTAAAGACAAATGCATTAAAATAATGTGTTATTGACTGTTTTCATTATTATTTATAACTGGTGGCCCGTCCCGGCTTCGCTCGGGTGAGATCCCTAATATTTTCTAGTAAAAAAATATAGTCTATGTTACTCAGGGATAATTTAGAATAGGGTATTTTCCAATTTTTCAAAAACTATTCTAATTATAAGATTGGAACGAGATATTTATCAGAAAAATAAAAATAAATTGATTCTATCTATTTTCTTAATTAAAAACGATATAAACCAAATTTTTTTTTCGTTGTTTTGAATTTACCGCCAAAACGCTTCTTACGATGACTTTTTATCACGTGACGTCAACTTTGTGTAAACTAAAGTAGTTAGTAAGTAAATAAGTGAATGTCGAGTTTATAATTAACAAGATTTTTAATGGATATAAAGTGATATTACTGGTGTGCGGTGCCTCTGTGCACAAATACTTCTAAAACGGCGCCAAACTAAGTATCAGTACCGGTGCCGTATAAACAAAGTTGACGTCACATGTCACGTGATAAAAAGTCATCGTAACGAGCGTTTTGGCGGTAAATCCAAAACAACGAAAAATAAATTCGATTTTAATAGTTTTTAATTGAGAAAATGTGTATTAATAAATTTATTTTTATTTTTCTGTTAAATATATCGTCCCAATCTTCAAATTAAATTGGAATTATGAAATTGGAAAATACCCTATTGTAATGGTGAAATAATTTTTGAAATCGGTCCAGCAGTTTTTGAGTTTATTCGTTACAAAAATACCAATATTTTATCTTTATAATATTAGTAGGGGTTATTAGGGAGGGAGGGGCTTGTGGCTAAATAACAATAGCGGAACGGGTCGATCGGCCGGGTTAAGCTACGCTTGCCGCGGTTGGTCCGTGGATGGGTGACCATCTTTACATACCAAGACCCCTCCGTGCCTCGGAAAGCACGTTAAGCCGTTGGTCCCGGCTGTCATTTGTGGATGTTTGACAGTCGTTAAGGGTCGTCAGAAGCCCGAAAGTCTGACAACCAGTCTTACCAAGGGGTATCGTATTACCCAGTAACTGGGTTGTGGAGGTCAGATAGGCAGTCGCTCCATGTAAAATACTGGTATTCAGCTGCATCCGGTTAGACTGGAAGCCGACCCCAACATAGTTGGGAAAAGGCTAGGCAGATGATGATGAATATTAGTAGGGATTACTAGCTGACCTGTGCTCACTTCGTCGGGCGGTAAGCATTTTTTATATCACTCAATAGATAACGATACGGCCACGGTTCTCTCTCTTTAACCATTCGTCCACATTATATGCAGTATAAGGTAAAAAGTCCTTTGTTTTAAACACTTGACACGTTAAATTACTTATTTTGAAAATAATTCATAATTTTTGATAGTTTAACCAAAAAACATGACCTTATAATTTAAATTATTTTTAAATAAAAAATTTACTTTTTGTGACTTAAATATAAAAGTTAGACATATGCTGTCTCTCACTTTTTTGTAGGCATTATTAAGTTCGACAACTTTTCTCTAGAACTCAATCATATATCTCTTATCGTTAAGGCAGCGTTCGTAAGAAACGTTTTCGTTGGATCGTTTTTTCTCCGACTTACTTTGCAAATCCAATTACCACGAAAAAGCTGAAAAGCGGCTTTTTATTACGATTTTTTTTTTCAAAATCGGTTTAGTAGATCCAGAGCTTACCCCTTACAAGTTCACAAACTTTACCTCTTCATAATATTAAAGATTAATACAGATAGATAGTATAGATATAGATAATGAATTTTAAAATGTTATAAAATTTACCATCGATTATAATATCATCACTCTTGTTTCAGAAAGCTTCTGTTTATGTCGTGAAAATAAAAACATTTCAATAAATTGGAAAAACATATCCATTGAAACTTATTTCAAACGAAAAGGTGGACAAAGAGGAGCAGTCGATGCTCATGCCTTAGAAATTAATGCAGCACACGCGGTTCTGTCCTAAATATCGCATCAAAGAGCATGTTATAACTCCAAATAGACTAATCTCTAATTTTATTTCGATGATTGCAACAGTAGTTAATGTTCGCTTGTTTGTGAAATTCGTAAATGAAATAAAATTTGTGAAATATTTCATTTATTTTAATTAATTCATCTTCTTCCATTCATCCTTTTTCATTTGGGGTAGGTATACTCAGCAGTGAGACAGTGTAGGATAATAATAAAAAATACTGTTTCTGATTCGCAAAGAATTTCATTATTGGATAATTCATACCGAAAGTATTGTTCAGATTGTCCTTCGTTTAAAAAAGTATATACATTCATTAACAACGAAACTTGTTAAACCAAGATGAAATGAACGTTCCAAAAGTAGTGTTCAGTTTGTTAAAAAAGTACCTAACAACAACACTATTTTTTTTTTTTTTGGGTGGTAAATGGTCAAATAACTTCTCCCTCTCTGGGTGGAGCAGGAGGGCGTGTCAGACTTTTACTGACTAAATCCCACCCGTGTTCCCTCTGTAGCCTGTATGCCAGGGGCGGCGGTATCTCTTTCGAACAAACCCGCACCCCTGGCTGGCATCGGCCCTTGTGGGCCCCATCATTTTGTGCTGACATCTCTTTGAGGCGCGCGTGGAACACAACGCGCCGTCGACTTGGGCTTGGTCCTTACCGGACAGCGAGCTACCCATTACTCGCCGTCCGCAAGCTCATGCCTAAGGTGGCCGAAATCGGCCTGGGATTCCCGACGCCCGGGGCGTCTCCGTATCCTGCGGCGGCTAGGGTCGCGAGGGCGCATAGACTGCCTCTCCCTCACGTGCACCGCCTCCCTCTTCGCGAGCATCACTGCTTCGCTGAAGGAGGTGACGGCTACCCATGCCCTCTCGCTTCGTACCATGGCCTGGACCAGGGCCGGACGCGAGAGATCGCCGCCGCCGATCGCCTCCACGAGGACACGACGGTGCTCCACCCAAGCCGGGCAGACCGCCACCGTGTGCTCCACCGTGTCCTCAGGGCGATCTTCGCAGTGGAAACACCCGGGCGTTTCCTCCCGCCTTATCCGAAACAGGAACCTCCCGAAACAACCGTGTCCGGTGAGGACCTACGTCAGGCGGAAGGTGAGGACGCCATGCCGCCTCTCAAGCCACTCCTCAAAGAGGGGACTTACCGCCGCAATCGTGGCGTGCCCAGCACTGGGTTGCAACAATCGCACACTCCATGTCGCCATGAGATCCCGCCGGAGCTCTGTCCGCTGTGCCGCGATTTCCAGCGGCAGCGGAGTTACACCCCGGCGTTTGGCCTCCTCGCGCCACTTCCACATTTGCGCGAGGACCTTTGCCTCCAGATCCCATTGCAGCAATCCGGCAAGGAGGCCCGCCGCCTCGCCGGAGATCGTGCGATATCCTCGGATCATCCGGATGGCCATGACCACATGGGACGCTCTCAACCGGCGAGCTAGTTGGCGCCTCAATGTAGGCGCCCACACCGGCGCCCCGTATAGGGCCATGGACCGCACGATCCCCGCGTAGAGCCTCCGGCAGGAGGCGTTTGGCCCCCCTAGATTGGGCAGGAGCCGCTTCAAGGCAGCCCCGGCCCGCTCCAGTCTGGGAGCCAAACGGCGGAAATGCTCCGCGAAGTTCCACCGGCTGTCGAGGACGAGTCCTAGGTACTTCATCGTCGACTCGACGCCGATGTGAACCCCTCCCACCGTTATCTGGGAACCCGTCGGTGGCGCATTCCGAGGACCATGAAACCATACAACAACACTAGTTAGGACAAGAAGATCTTAAAAAATGCATAATAAGCGTTCGTATGTTAAGTGCGAGTGAATTCGTGTAAGTGTAAAAAATATGTCATAAGGAAAGAATAAAAAATAAAATTTTGTAAATGACAAAAAAAATAACTATTTTCTGAACCATGAACAGGTTCTCGGTTTCCTCATAAGAAATGGCAATTAGGTCTCCATCTTACATAAAGATTTGTTGAGTGGATATATTTTTAGTTCTTTATTTAATTCATTGTAAAGAAAAGGAGCAAAGAAAGTGTAGAATCTTCTTATGAAAGATGTTTTGGCCTCATATGATCATGTTCATGACCAACAAACGTCGAAAGCAAGAGGGTTTTTGACGTTTGTTGATCAGTACTGGGTCACAAACGAGAGGGGTTTTCTCGTAATTTTAAGAACGTTCACAGTCTGATCTCAGTCTCAATCTGTCAAAATTACGTCGAGTTTTCATACATTTTTGACATTTGATTGTCGCCGAGATGAGACTGCGACTAGATTTTGAACGTTTTTAATTACGAGAATACGCCTTGAGTTCGCTGTTCTTTCTATGAACATAGAAACAACGTCTGATGGTAGTTTTAGGAGCTCCACCCCAGAATGATATGCGGTATGAAATGATACATAGCTAGGTAAAGCCTTTTTAACAGAGTTGCATCTGTAACATGCCTAAGGTTATTGAAAACGTAGATAAGTTATCGTAACCAGAATATAATAGTTCATTATGTTCTTCATAAACTGAAATGGCCTTCAACTATACCTAATGTCTACGTATTTTATTTTACCAACGACATGAGACACATCTGTGTGCAATACTGTGGTGCTTTTCACTGATTCCAGTTTCAAGCGCATAGAAAACGCGAAATATTTTGATTATTCAAGGTTAAGGGTTAGGATATTGCTATGTAACCACTCTTGAACCATATCAAAACCGACCTTGGTAGCATTGAACACGTCATTCCAACTATCGCTAGAATAGAGATGAGCAGTGTCATCGGCATATGAGATTATTTCGCCTGTTGGTGTACATATGTTTGTAATATCGTTCATATATACGAGAAATAAAGTGGGTCCTAGGATGCTGCCCTGTGTAACTCCGTACGATACAGAAAAGTCCTCACTGCATTGGTTGCTCGTACCCGTACACGCTGATAATGTACAATTAGGTTACTGAATCAGAATTCCTACCAACTCTTATCCCAAGTTAAAAATAAGTAACTTAACAGACAGCTGTGCTGCTGGGGATTTTACTGTGCCACTTCTTTGTCCCAGCTAAAGCACTAGGAAGTGGTGAAGGGCGGGCGATTTGCAGGACTGGCTTATGTAATTTTGACCCTGGAAAAGAGCTGACTCCCAGCCTTAGTTGAATAAATGATGATGAATGTAGTGCTCGACAATAAGAATAATTTATTTTACAAAAAGAAGAAATACAATGCATGTTACATTATCATGAAATTACATTTGTGCACAATTTTTGTGAATAATAACCCCGATGCCAGGAAAGTCCTGTGTTACAGGGGCCATCAGCCATCATTCGTCCTCTAAGTTTTTTTTATAAGATTAGGGAAGCTAAGACGTGTAACAGCAACAATAGTGTGTGAGTAAGCGCGTGTGATGCGGTGTAATAGGGAAAGTGTATGAGTGTGTGATGTGTGTATGATGAGTCTGTGATGTGTGTCGTTTGTGTGTATAGAGAGACAGTGATATGTGGTGTCTGTGGGTGTGTAAGTGCTCGTGATACTATAGAGGTATGAGGAACAGGGTGTAAAGTTCACTCATACCTATGATGGTAAAGGAGGATCCTCCGACCAGACGAGTATTGTGTCTGGTGGACAACTGCCCGACAGTTGATGTCGGGATTTTGTAAATGTTCGAGTGTCGTGGTAAACTCTGACTACGCGATGTAGAATTTCTGAGAATATTATAGTTCGCCTGTGGAATTGTAGATGGCGCCACTTTTCTTTTTGCGTTTTTCGATTTTTTTGCGAAGCATTTTTATTTGTAGTGCCGCTACAATACTAATAGTTATTTATTTGTATAGAGGTTTCATCAGTGCTTCTGTTTCACCATAATCTAGGGCGAGGTGAATATTGCCCTGTATGGTGATTAACGCCAAGAATCAGTTTTAGCAGTCCATCTAAAAATTTGACATTTGCGTTGTACAACATGAATGTTATGTAGGTGATCAAATTCATTAGAGTTATTAATTATCCAATACATCTTAGACATTATCATGATGAAATTGTTATTCATGTATGTCAATACCAAATATATTGACATACATGAATAACAATTTCATCGATAACTTATTGTGTCATTTGAGTGTTTAGTTCTTGTTAAAATGGACATATTCCGTAATATTAGAAAAAAATATCCTACAAATACTATAGATAAAGATATGCAGTCAATATTCTTGCCTTTAAATATTATCTTCCCTAAATATAACATTAAATACAATATTATTACTCCAAATAGTTGCATCACAAATTTTGTTTCAATGATTGTAACACTGCTATTTATGATTTCATGTATATACTTCACCTGTACGGCCTCGTACAAAGGTATTCCAGAATACACTTCTGTCATGTCTGATTTTAACTGCATCTTCTATTGTTTCGGTTTCATAATGAATTTCGTGATCAGAATCATTAAATCCAAAAATCATATTCAATTTGTTTTAACTTTTCAAAAAGTGCACAGATTTCTCAACAACGAAATCAGTTTTAACTGTTTTGTTATTTGGAATTGGATTTTGGTCATCGTGGCTCTAGGTGTATATGCCATACTTCTTTTTACTTTTTGCATACTGCTAAATATACCTGGTCATTACATATTGAATAGCTACTCCTTGGTTGTTTTCGATCTTAACACGATTTACGCTTCGCGACTACTAAAATTGTTGGAAAACAAGGTCCGTCTATGGAACATTCACGTTTTGAATTGTCATGAAATAGAAGACACACATGAAGAAAATTATATCAAGGAGGTGTTTCAGGCTTATGTTAATATATTAGAATGTTATGACATACATAAAGGTTATTCCCAAGAATGCGTAAGTAGTCTACCGTAAATCCATGAAATTTGAAATATCAAAACAATTAGTTTTAAAAGAAACAAGTGAGTGACTTAACTTACGGGCTTGTTATAAAGCCCGTAAGTTAAGTCACTCACTTGTTTATATTTGTCAAACTTTCAGATTCTCTTTTATATTATAGAAGTATTCATTCACTATCTAGTATATATTCACCTGACAATCGAAATGTGGATTACAGAAGAAAATTCCATAGTAAGTTTTTCTTAATTTTATTGAATGGGACACAAGCTGACGGCCGACCTTATTTTTAAAGGTACAGTACAGCATAGTAGTATTGTAGTATGGTAGTAGTATAGTAAGTACCTTTAAACAATAAGTCAACCGACCTATAGACATCTGCAGTACAATAATCATCAAAGATGCGATGCCATTGCTCGGTCTAAGCTGAAATGTCTCCTGTGTCTGTACCAGCACCCACGCCCTTCAAACCGTTACACATCAACGCGGCTAGGTGGCAGAAATAGGTATGGTCGCAGTACAGTCACGAGCAATAATATGTAAACACATCGCCAAGTTCAAAAGCGATTTTCTTTTAAATAGCGATTGCAGCCTTGATATAACTTAGATATTTCATTACAGTATGGGTTCCATAATATTATTTACATAATAAAATAAGATTACAATTAGTAAAAGTGGAGAAAATCACTTTTAAAAGTTGGTAAGCGTATACATATTATTGCTCGTGACTGTACGTCCCCGCACGAGCTGCTTCCCAAAATACTTTATTGAGTGTATGTAGCCGACCGAAATAAATTGGGAAAGGGCAGGAGACTGATGACCACTGAGTAACTATATTTTAATGTCGTCTTTAATAAGTGCAAGTTTAATGATAATCGCAGGTAGCAAATTTGGCATCGGTGTTTACATATTTATGGATAATGAAGAGCTTGATGTGGCAAACAATGTTGACCCATCAATGTTATAGATTCTACTCGGCTATGCAAAGTTTTCAAGATACTTGCGCAATTATTTTGAAGTCAACTTGCTCTGGTAAATTTTTCATTTTATAATATTCGATAAAAGTGTCATGATTACTAACATACACTTAATTAATTACGATGTGATTTTTCAGATATCGAGAAAAAGCTTTGCAAAAACGTTGTGCGCTTGCATCGAGCATCATTCAACAAGATATGTGTCTGTGGCCTGTTCTACGTAGATGCTGCGTTACAATTAAGTCTAATGCGTCTTCTTTCTAACTACACTATTATATTGTTACAATTTGCGTTTCTGTAACCGTCACTGTCAACTGTGTTGTCAACCGTATCGTTTCTGTACACTAGAAGTTGTAAGTTGTAACAATAGGCTAGTTGACAGTAAGAAAAATACCTTATGCATTTGGCATTGAAGAATAGTTGTGTGCTAAAAATATAAAATATTTTAAATTAATACACTTGTTTATTTTAAAGAAATTAAACAAAATTCTCCAGTCCCTTAAGTCAGGGAGGATAATTGCATAAAACTGTAAAGTTTATTTGTTGCATGCTATGCATAACGGAATCACCGTCAAGCTACTGAAGGCCGATGGAAATCCCAATCTTAAAACACTCCAGAAATTGTCCGATTCCATCATATTACATGGTAAAACGACATAGGCATAAGAAGTATAGGATCATCTCTATTCTGAGCCATTTCTACTAGCTGTTTTCCGGAGTCTTTACGAACCGTCTCCAGCGCAGTATTGACGATTTTCACCATCCTGAACAACCCAGATTCAGTAAAGGCTTTAGCACCGTGGGCCATTTAAGTACATACGCTGCGGCAAGTTACATAGAAGATTGAAAAGTATAACCCGCATCTTTGCTTAATTCGATCGAGATTTGGGCAGTAGTGTAGTTTGTCCAACGTTGCCAGTTCCATTGGTACATCGAGGTGCTGAAATGTTAGTAAAAGTGTTGGTCCGACTCCAGGACCGTACCTCAAAACCTATCCTTCGAAGTCTGAGACAGGAAGTCGTTATCTCTCCAAAACTGGTCACCACATGTAGGAGCTCATTACAATGTTCGATGACCTCAGCATAGCTTTCTAAAGAGTAGGTCTTAAATTAAACATAAACAAGATGTATGTCATGTCAAATGCCCATGTAACACCTACAACATGTTTCAATAAGGCGGGAGGAAACGCCTGAGTGTTAGCACTGTGTAGATCGCCTGGAAGTTATGGTGGAGTCGTGTCCTTATGGAGGTGATCGGTGGCGGCGATCTCTCGCGTCCGGCCGTGGTCCAGGCCATGGTACGGAGTGAGAGTGCATGGGAAGCCGTCACCTCCTTCGAAGCAGTAATGCTTGCGAAGAGGAAGGCGGCGCACGTCAGGGAGAAGCAATGTATGCACCTCACAGCCCTAGTCGCCGCAGGAGAAGCCCTAGGCGTCGGGAATCTCAGGCTGATTCCCGGCCACCGTAGGGCCGATGCCTGCCAGGGGTGCGAGTTATTGCGAAAGAGATACCGTGCTCCCTAGCACACAGGCAACTGAAGGAACACGGGTTTTTTTTTGGGTTGGAAATCATCAAATAACTTCTCCCGCTCTGGGTGGAGCAGGAGGGCGTGTCAGACTTTTACTGACTAAAACCCACCCGTGTTCCGTAGTGCTCAGTAGCCCGTATGCCAGGGGCTGCGGTATCTCTGTCGAACAAACCCGCACCCCTGACAGGCATCGGCCCTTGCTTGCTATGCTTGGAGTTTCCTTACGTGATGGAATCTCTATTGAAGAGATTCGTAGTAAATTCTAAAGTAATCAAGATAGCCCGAAGAATTGCCAAACTTAAGTAGCAGAGGAAAGGGCACATTGATCGCAAAAAAGGTTCTGGAGTAGAGACCGCGTACTGAAAAACGTAGCGTTGAAATGCCTCCCACGAGGTAGACAGATGACCTGGTGAAGGCCGCAAGAAGCTGCTGGATGCGAGAAGCACAAAACAGGTTGAATTGGCGTTGTAGTCGTGGAGTTGGGGAGGTCTATTTCTAGTACTGGACGTCTTCCGGCTGAACCGATTATGAATGCATTGTTCTAAAATATTTCCATGGATGGTACCTACAATTTTTCTGCCAAGAACCAGTTTTAGTAGTCCACATAAAAATTCGGTCTTTGTATTGTATATAAATGGTACCTATATAGATGATCAAATTCATTAGAGTTATTAGTTAACGATAACATCGAAGATATTTTCGTTTTGAAATTGTTGTTCTAGGTATGTCAATACATTTACCATCAACTAGGTATTTGAGTGTTTAGCTCTTGTTAAAATGGATATATTTCGTAATATTAAAATAAAATATCCTAAGAATACTGTTGATAAAGATGTGCAGTCAATGCTTTTGCCTTTAAATATTTTATATCCTAAATGTTACATTAAATATAATGTTGTTTCTACAAATAGTCGCATCACGAATTTTGTTATTATGATTGTAACATTGTTAATTATGATTTCATTTATATATTGCAACTATGCGGCCTGGTATAAAGTTAATCCAAAATACACTTATGTTATGTCTGGTTTTAACTGCATCTTCTATTGTTTTGGTTTCTTTATGACTTTCGTGAAAGGAGTCATTCAATCCAAAAACCTTGTCCAATTTGTCTTAACTTTTCAAAAAGTGCATAGATTTTATAACAATGAAATCGGTTTTGACCATTTTGTTATTTGGAATTGGATTTTAGTCATCGTGGCTCTGAGTGTATATGCCATATTTCTGATTATTTCTAGCATACTGCTAAATATACATTTTATTTTCTTATTTGTTTGCTATTTCTTGGTTGTTTTCGATTTAAACACGATTTATGCTACGCGATTACTTAATTTGATTGAAAATAAGGTTCGTCTATGGAACGTTCAAGTTCTAAGTTCTCAAGAAATAGAAGACACACACAAAGAATATTATAGCAAGGAAGTTTTTCAGGCTTATGTTTATATCTTAGAATGTTATAATATATATAAAGTTTGTTCCCAAGAATTCGTAAGTAGCTTATAGTAAATCCATGATGTCAACATCACCAAAAAATTCATGAAATAGAAGCAAGTGAGTCAGCAACTTAATATATTTTTAATCTTTCAGATTCTCTATTATATTATAGAAGTATTCATACACTCTCTAGCACATATTCAGCAGACAATTGAAATCTTGAGCAGTGAAGAACATTCTAATGTGAGTTTTGCTTTTTTATTGAAGGGTGAACCAGCCGATGGTCCACCTGATATTAAAACGTCTATGCCATCTATCAAATCATGCGGTCAATGCTGATCTCGTCTTTGCCTGTACTGCCACCCACGCGAGACAAACCTTTTTTTTTACGTGGAGAAATGCTCATGCATACTGCGCTACCGCGGGGAGATAGTGCAGTTATGTGGGACTCTAACCCACTAAAACTCCACGGTTTCTTCTAGTGCCGCTTGTGGCGGGAACACGGGAAATCGCAAGCCATCCGCGAACCCGCCGCGGCTCCATCATCGACTCACCTCAACACATGGCACGTCGTGGTGGAACTTCGCGGAGCGTTTCCGCCGTTTGGCTCCCAGACTGGAGCGGGCCGGGGCTGCCTTGAAGCGGCTCCTGCCCAATCTAGGGGGGCCAAACGCCTCCTGCCGGAGGCTCTACGCGGGGATCGTGCGGTCCATGGCCCTATACGGGGCGCCAGTGTGGGCGCATACATTGAGGCGCCAACCAGCTTAACGGTTGAAGGCGTCCCATAGGGTCATGGCCATCCGGATGATCCGAGGATATCGCACGATGTCCAGCGAGGCGGCGGGCCTCCTTGCCGGATTACCGCCATGGGATCTGGAGGCAAAGGCGCGAGGAGGCGAAATGCTGGGGCGTAACTCCGCTGCCGCGGGAAATCGCGGCACAGTGGACAGAGCTCCGGCGGGATCTCATAGCGACATGGAGAGTGCGATTGTCGCAACGCAGTGCTGGGCATGCCACGATTGCGGCAGTAAGTCCCCTCTTTGAGGAGTGGCTTGAGAGGCGGCATGGCGTCCCTCATCTTCCGCCTGACGCAGGTCCTCACCGGGCACGGTTGTTTCGGGAGGTTCCTGTTTCGGATAGGGCGGGAGGAAACACCCGGATGTTTCCACTGCGAAGATCGCCCTGAGGACACGGTGAAGCATGCGGTGGCGGTCTGCCCGGCTTGGGCGGAGCACCGCCGTGTCCTCGTGGAGGCGATCGGCGGCGGCGATCTCTCGCATCCGGCCCTGGTCCAGGCCATGGTACGGAGCGAGAGTGCATGGGTAGCCGTCACCTCCTTCAGTGAAGCAGTGATGCTCGCGAAGAGGGAGGCGGCGCACGTGAGCGAGAGGCAGCATATGCGCCCTCGCGACCCCAGCCGCCGCAGGATACGGAGACGCCCCGGGCGTCGGGAATCCCAGGCCGATTTCCGGCCACCGTAGGCAGCTTGCGGACGGCGAGTAATGGGTAGCTCGCTGTCCGGTAAGGACCAAGCCCAAGTCGACGGCGCGTCGTGTTCCACGCGCGCCTCAAAGAGATGTCAGCACAAAATGATGGGGCCCGCAAGGGCCGATGCCTGCCAGGGGTGCGGGTTTGTTCGAAAGAGATACTACAGCCCCTGGCATACGGGCTACTGAGGGAACACGGGTGGGTTTTAGTCAGTAAAAGTCTGACACGCCCTCCTGCTCCACCCAGAGCGGGAGAAGTTATTTGATGATTTCCCACCCAAAAAAAAAAAAACCTATATTAGGACATGTCATTCCTAAAAATTTAAACAAAAACGTAGGGCTTCATAGAAACCTCCTTAATGAAGTTTATGTGGCACTTGTACAATCAGTTATAGTTTAAATCGGCTAAAACGAGATTTGTAGACGTTGAAAGAGGATAGCAAGCACTAATCAAAATTAAGTATTTAAAAAAATTAAAAAACCCCCGACCCAAACAAAAACTCTAAAAGGTAAAAAATAATATTTATAGGCCTTTTAATTTGAACGTAATATTTTAATCAGGGCATTGTCAAATCGGGGGACGGTCAATGAAAACGCCAAACAGAGGCCTAGCCGTCCCCCGACTTGAAAATGCCCTGATTAAAATATTACGTTCAAATTAAAAGGCCTATAAATATTATTTTTTACCTTTTAGAGTTTTTGTTTGGGTCGGGGGTTTTTTAAATTTTTAATTTAGTTTTTATATCTTGCTTTTTAAACTTAATGTCTCCCTTAAATCACCATTTATCTATAATCTATTCATTGAGACCTTTTCAATGAGCCCAAACACGATACTTCTGCTGTTTGTTGGTGAATAACTTGGGTTTCCTGGAAATTCCAGGTGTTGCTCCAGCATCAGTTCAAGGTTTTTTTTTCGTCTAATATCATTGAAGTAATAGAATCCCAAATTTTGAGTTGATCAGACCCATGGAAGAGGGTAAAATCCCTTTTTCAACCAGAAAAGAGCTGATAATCTTCAAACGGCTGAACCGATTTTGATGAAACATATCTAAGAACACTCCCGACTAATACACCTTTCAAACAAAAAAAAACTAAATCAAAATCGGTTCATCCGTTCGGGAGCTACGTTGCCTCAGACAGACACACACACACACACACACATACACACACAGACACGTCAAACTTATAACACCCCGTCGTTTTTGCGTCGGGGGTTAAAAAAGAGGTAAGAAACCCTACTCAGTTACCTTTATTAGTGGCTGACTTTCTGTTACAAAAGTATATTACACAGACGGTCCTAAAAAAAACACAGGACACTTCCTTACGGTGCAAACAATCTAAAAGACGAAAGGACATGATTGGTCATCCACAAACTATAACTAAATTTTCTGTAATACAATACAACATACGTTCTAATTGAATTAATAATTAATTCATACGTGGCAACGCTGCCACCCTTTTGGGCAGTGTTCCCACTAACCCCCGACGCAAAAACGACGGGTTGTTATAAGTTTGACGTGTCTGTGTGTGTGTCTGTCTGAGGCAACGTAGCTCCCGAACGGATGAACCGATTTTGATTTTGTTTTTTTGTTTGAAAGGTGTATTAGTCGGGAGTGTTCTTAGACATGTTTCATCAAAATCGGTTCAGCAGTTTGAAGATTATCAGCTCTTTTCTGGTTGATGAAGGGATTTGGTTATTTTCCATGGGTCTGATTAACTCGAAATTTGGTATTCTATTACTTCAATGATACGAACAAAGTAACCTTGAAATGCTGGAGCAAAACTTGGAATTTCCAGGATGCCCAAGTTACTCACCAACAAACAGCAAAAGTATCGTGTTTGGGCTCATTGAAAAGGTCTTAATGAATAGATTATAGATAAATAGTGATCAGGACGAGGAATGAGGATACATTAGTAAGAAACTTCACTGTGGGTAAAATACACAACGATGCGCAGATTTAAGCGAGCGAGACATTAAGTTTAAAAAGCAGGAAATAAAAATAAAATTTAAAATTTATAAAAACCCCGACCCTAGAAACTCTAAAAAGTAAAAATAATAATATTTATGGGCCTTTTAAGATGAAGGTAATATTTTGATCAAGGCATTGTCAAGTCGGGGGATGGTCAATGAAAACGCCAAACAGAGGCCTAGCATTTTCATTAGCTGTCCCCCGCCTTTACAATGCCTTGATCAAAATATTACCTTCATCTTAAAGGGCCTATAAATATTATTATTTTTACTTTTTAGAGTTTTTAGGGCCGGGGGTTTTTTAAATTTTAAATTTAATTTTATACTTCATACACTTGTTCATAATGTCTAATTATGTTATCCCTAAATACAAGCTACATACATTCAAACATTAACATACGTTCTGCTTAACTATATAATAGCGTAAACAAAGATATAAATATACACATATAAATTTGTTAGGAGTTTTGTACACACAAAAAACTCCTAACAAATTAGATAAAATCATTTCCTTATGAAGATACTGGGGCGCTATTGTAAACCATAAATTAACTTACTCGTTTTTCTCAACAAACTCACTCACCACCCACACTCACGCACGAACCACACACAAACCCACTCGCATACACACATATACACAAGCACCTGTATTTTTGTATTTTCTTTTTGTAATTTATATCTTTTGTATTACCTTACTATGGAAGAGCGGAGTTGCCTAATACTGGCATTGTTTGCTTAAAAGGAGGCTCCGATCTAGTGATTCGAGCCATGGTTATGAAATAAACAATTTCTTTTTATCGGTACACACCAATGTTGCTAGGCGGCAGAAGTACATAATGATCACATTACAGTTCTTCACAAAAACTCTACTGAGTATAATATATTCGACACCTAATTCATTGGGATCAGGACATGAACATGTTCACCAATGAGTATATTTTAATGGCTTCTTTAAAAGGTGCAACCTTTATTAATCAGTTTTTAGGGTTTTGTACCATAAAAGAAAGAACCCTTATAAGATCACTCACTTGTCCGTCTGGCCATCTGTCTGTCCGTGTGTCACCACGGATTTTCTCAGGAACGGGTAGACCTAGCAAGTTGAAATTTATACCGATACAGTCCCTAATAGGTGTATAAAAATCAAGGTCCTGAGTCAACACGATAAAAGATATGGGCAAATTTAGATTATCGCGAAAACTTGTAAGTAGGTACCGTTAATTTTCAACTATTTTTTTTTCGGAATTTTCCCTTTATTTGTCCTATTAAACCTTGCTTTTAACTAAAATTGACAATTCTAGGTCAACCGGAAGTACCCTATAGGTTTTGGATCGAAAACTTACTTTTAAGGTAGTTTCCGTTCACCTAGAATCACGAAATTTGGCAAAAAACAAGGTCTTACATCACAAATAAAGGAAAAATTCCAAAAAACATAAAATGTTGAAAATTAAGGTAAATTATGGTACTTAAAAGTTTTCGCGAAAATCTAAATTTGCCCATATATTTTTATCATGGCGGTATAATGTGTAGGTACGGAACCCTCGGCGCAAGAGTTCGACTCGCACTTCACCGTTTTTTATTATTAATCTGTTTTAATTATAGGTGGCAAATTTGGCGTCGGTGTTAACATGCTTATGGATGCTAAAGAGTTTGGTGTGGCAAACAATGTTGACCAATCAATGCGATAAATTCTACTCGGCCATGCAAAGTGTTCAAGACACTTGCGCAATTATTTTGAAATCAACTTGTTCTGGTTAATTTTTTATTTAATAATATTTGATAGTAATGTAGTCACTGTTTACATGTACTTTACTATTTCGATGTGTTTTTTCAGATAACGAGAAAAAGGTCTGCAAAAACGTACTGCGCTTGTATCGAGCATCTTTCAACAAGATACGTGTGTGTGGCCTGTTTTACGTTGACGCTGTGTTACAATTAAGTTTGATGAGTCTTTTTGCGAATTACACTATCGTAATGTTACAGTTTGCATTTCTGTAATCCTGGGTAGAGAATCGTTTCCGTACTATTGCAATTGTGAGTTGTGACAATAGGCTAGTTGACGATAAGAAAAATACCTTATGAATTTTGCATTGAAAAAGGGTTGTGTGCTAGAAATATAAAAAAAATCACGTTAATGTAATAAATTTATGTTATCGGGAAATAATTGCGAAAAAGTAGAGCCATTGGTCACGTGACTAAGAACGCGAATCAGAGAGCGACACGTCACGACTTTCAGACGATAGTTTTGAATTGTTAAAAGAAATAAACTTTTCAACACAAGACGCGTGTTGCTTGCTTGCTGTAACGCATTTAGGTTCTTATGAAGCTTTTTTAATCAATCGTGTTTTTCTGTCTACATTTTCACCCTAGTGCTTTTTACTTTACATACTTTCTCAATATGTTGTCTATATTTATTATATGGGCTGTGTGACGTTTAATAAATACGTTATGTGTGCTGTGTTGGGGAATGCGGGGGGGGGGTGCGGGGCGTGGTGCAGCACTAAATTTGGGCCGAGCAGCCGTAGCGAAAGCACGCCTAACGCGTCAATATTGCAAACAGTGTTTCATTGTACATAACTCCTAACCCCACACAAATGAGGATTAAGGTATGTCGTGCATATAACTTAAAATTAACACAAAACAACCTAATGGTTGCATTATGGTTGGAAAATTAACGAATGAGGTTTTAAATAGTAAACAAGTGTTTTTCCATAAAATTTGGGCGAAACATGGCATTTTTGTTCATTAAGTGATCAAATAGTATATTTGAGCAATAATTTTGCTTCTTTAGTCGATGCATTTTAGTCATAATAAGGGTCATTTAGTTATTTCCGAATGCTACCAGGTTAGTGAAAAATCACGGAAGTGGTAATGTAACCTTACAAATCGCTCCAAAATGAAGCAAATTCCTCCACTCAAAGACTTCGTTTGTGAAGGTGACCCAACCATGGGTCTGCGCTGCCCAGGTCGACGGCGCGTTGTTTTCCACGCGCGCCTCAAAGAGATGTTGGCACCAACTGGTGCGGTCCGCAAGGGCCGATGCCTGCCAGGTGTGCGGGTTGTTCGAAAGAGATACCGCCACCGCCCCACACAGGCTACTGGTGGGTTTTAGTCAGTAAAAGCCTGACACGCCCTTCTGCTCCACCCAGAGCTGCAGAAGTTATTTGAAGATTTCCCAACCTCAAAAAAAAAAAAAAACCGTGGGTATGTGCTAAGAAAATGAAAAAAGGGAGAGAGGAGACACCAGTCTCTCACAAACTACTGTCACTTAGTTTTTAAGATTTTATACCCTTTTTTGTGAAAGAAAATAAAGTTATTTGAATTTGAAATTTGAATTTTCTTTTGCCTGACGGTCCCTTCCATTTGGTGGCCTCTATTGCCCATCTTCTATCTGTGCAGCGTGCGATGTGACCAGCCCATTGTCACTTTATTGTTAGTGCGTGTCTCAGTGCATCCGTAATCTTTGTTTTTTGTCTTATGTCCTTGCTTCGTACTTTATGTATTTTTCTGATCCGTAGTATGCTTCTCTCCATTGCTTTTTCTATTTTTTGTTTGATACTTATAGTGAATACCCAGGTTTGACAGCCAGTTTTTTTCATATGTAGGCTCTAGTTGCCTTTTAATATTTCTTTTAAAGACAAAAACCATTTCCAGGTTAAAGTTATTCTTCTCGTTACTTCTTCTGAGTTACTGTTTGCATTGAATGAGACTTGTTTTCCTAAATAAACATAATTGTCAACATATTCTATTATTTGTCCGTTTACTTTTATGGGTATTTTGTAATTGTTGGTAATTATTTTTGTCTTATTTGTGTTCATCTCAAGTCCGACTTTTTTACTTTCCTGATCAAGAGTCGTTACCATTTCCTCTAAGTTTTTAGGTGTTTCAGCCAGTATCGCAATATCGTCTGCAAATCTTAGATGACTGAGGTACTTGCCGTTTAACATTATGCCTTTTTGTGTCCAATTTATATTGCTGAAAATATCTTGAAGAACTGCTTTAAAACGTTTTGGTGTCAGCGGGTCGCCCTGTCTTACGCCTCGTTCAATTGTGAAGGGCTCTCCACTGGTCTCAAGTTTTACTTTGCTTGTACGGTTTTCATATATGTTTTTGATGATGTTGATATATTTCTGGTCGACTTTAATTGAGTTTAGTGCTTTCCAGATGGAGTTGTGACATGCTGTCAAAGGCTTTGCTGTAATCTATGAACGCCACATACAGGGGTCTGTTGAATTCTGTGTATTTTTCTATTATTTGTTCGATGGTCTGTATGTGATCGGTAGTGCTGAAACCTGGGTTGTGAGTTGTCAATTTCTTGGGTTATTCGTTTGAATACTATTGAGGCAAAGAGTTCGTAAGTGCTCATTAGAAGACTGATTGGCCTATAGTTCCCTATGTCCTGCGGATTCCCCTTTTTAAAAAGTAGAATGATGTCTGACGAGCACCATTTTTTGGGAACTGTCTCTGTGTTCAGGATCATATTAAATAATTGAGTCAGATGTTATAATAGGACTGGTGCTACCATTTTTATAGCTTCATTGCTAATTCCATCTGAGCCAGGGCTTTTTTCGTTTTTTAATTGTCTTATGTGTGTGTACACCTCCCTTTCATCAATTGGTTGGACAGTGTTAGTTTTTATTTCATAGTTTGTTTGGTTTTCAGTGATCACATTGACTTTTTTATTGTAGAGGTTTCTATAGAAGTTTGTTGTATGTTCGATCACATTTTTCCTTGTCTTGGTACCCTCTGATACATGGTTGAGGTTATGAATCCATTTTTTATGTGTGGCTAGTTCCTTGAATGCTCTTTTTGTACTCCTGATTTTTTCTAGATTTTTAGTTATGATGTTGTATCTGTAGTTGCCGTAATCTTTTTTTATTGATTTATTTGTTGTTTTGTATTATCTGCTAAGTTCAGTTTTCATTTCGTTGTTTTTGTTTTTTGTTCTTATTAATTCTGAGCGTCTTTCGATGAGTTGTTCTGTTTCTTGCTGAATATTTTGTATGTTTTGACTTCTGCTATATGTTTTGTTTTTAGGCTATGTATGATGTATGATGTTTTCGAGCTGAATGTAGTAAGTCTGTACGTCAGTAGCTTTGCTTAGTTTGTCTGAAGTTTCCATAATCTCTGTAAGATTTTTCAATTATTTGTCAATTTCTTCGCTTGTTTTGGGTGTACTTGTCGTGTTTTTGGAAGTTTTTCCCAGATATTTTCACTGGTTTTATGCTAAGAGTAGCTCTTAAAAGCCTGTGATCAGAGAAAGAAAGAAAGAAAAATGTATTTATTTGTCACAGAAACACGTGCATATAAAAAGATGAAATAACATATTAATAAAAAAAGAAAAAAAAAAAACATTATAACAACACAAATATTATCATACAGAACATAAATAGTCGGCAGCTGCACGCCGTGACTGTGACAAGAAGGCTTCCACTCAGCATGATGCTGTGCTATGGGACCCACAGCACAGCGCTGATTTTCAGTGGTCACCGGAAAACAACGTACGAAAATCAAGCCAGGATTTTTACAAATTAGATAAAACAAGTAACAAAGTAAAATAATTATAAAAAACAGTACACACAATTTGATATTACCCTACAACAAATGGTATAAAATGCTATAGAAGCCACCAAAAATATAAGTACCTACACAAAATGTACCGCGTTCTGTCTCGCTCCTACACACACCTTCACGTCGGCACGGCGTCGCCCGCGTGCGCGCTAACAATAAAATACTTTGTTGTATTTAATTAGGTGCATTTCCTTACCGCGCCTATGAGCGTGATGAGGTACTGTGAGTCCATGAGTCATCGGGCTCACGGCTCGCGCACCGCGGCGGCGCTACCGGTCGGCGCACGCGTCCTGCGTGATCACGTGTCCAGTGTAGCGTCTCAACCGACGCTTGATGGAAACAGGTAAACAGAGGGAAATTTAAAATTGTTAATAACTTCAACATTCGTTACAATTCTTGGAGCATTTGTCATTATAACATCGATTTCATTAGTAGTTTTTTTATCCGGCGATATCCAAGTCCATTTTCTATTGGCCCTCTTTTTGAAGAAGGTATTCATTACTGCTAATTTATATTCAGAGGCATATTCTATTAGCCTTTCGCCTCTTTCATTTCTTTCTCTGAAACTGTATCGGTCTATGATTTGGTTAATGTTAGTTTTATGGTGGCATATTTTTGCGTTGAAATCTCCAATTACCAGAACTCTTTCGTCTATTAGAGAGTGGGCTTGGTTTAGGTCTTCGTAGAATTGGCGAATATCGTCCTCGTTTGCCCTCTCTGTTGGTGCATAAGCCTGTATCAGCGATACTGGAAAGTTATCAAATTCCGGTTGTAAGAGTGCTACTCTTTCTGAGTTTCGCGTAAATTTAACTACTTTGTTTTTGTGCTCCTTTTTAATGAGGAATCCTACTCCGTGTAGACCTTTTGTTTGGCCTATATAACACAAGACATAGTCCTGGTATTCTTCGATGTAACAGCCCAGTCGTCTGACTTCTGATAGGCCTATTATGTCACAGTTGATATTTTTGAGAGCATGGGTTAATTCAATATATCTTTCAAATGATGATAAGGATCGTATATTGTACGTGCAAATTTTTTGTATGTTTTGATTTGTTCTATTGTTGTTGTTATTATTTTTGGTTGGAGGGTAGCGGTCTTCTTCTCCCATGGTGACTGGCCGGATTGGGGTGCTGGTTCTTTGTTTGGTAGCCTGCTTGTTTGTTGTAATGTTTTTGATCCGGTTGTCGGTGCTTTTTAGTTTTTTGAATCAGAATAAGATGAAAAGGATGGAGATCGTCCTCGAGTTACGTAATCGAAAATGTTGTTTATGTTTGTTTTCTTGGGAGCTGGTCTAATTGTGCTTGTTTTACCGTTAGGGGACTCCTTTGTATCTCTTTTCCTTTTAATTGGGTTGGCTTCTTCTGGGTCTTTTACTATCAGTTTATTTTTCTTTAAGTAGGCGATCTTGCCCTTCTCCCTCTCCTGTAAGAGTTGAGGCGTAAGTTTTTCCTTTTTAGTAGTACATCTCTAGGGAAATCTTCCTTGATCGTGATGGTTGGTTTGGTTGGATTTACTATTTTATTTTTATTCCTGAGGATTAGGTTTCTTTTCCATATTGAAGTAAAGTCAACAAGTGAAGGGCGTGTTTCTTTTCCTTTGGCCCCTAATCTTTGCACTGTATTTATTTCGTAGGGTTGTATAGTTGTGTTAGTTTCTTTTTCAGTTATAGTTTTTGTGTAGTCAATTAAGGAACCCTTTTGCTCTGTCTCGCTTACTCCGAAGAATATTAAATTGTGTCTTCTTTTGCAAACAAAATTAATTCCCTGGAAGATATTCCAGGGAATTAATTTTGTGTTGTAAAGTTTCAACTTTAGTTTTTAAGATATTATTTTCTTCTATAACTGACGCTAGTTTCTTAGTCATACTTTCCAACACGCTTATAGTTACTGATTCTGTAATTTCTTTGGTTTGTAGTGTCATCTGTTCTTTTATTTTGTCGAAAAGTAAATGCATTTAATTTTCCATTGTTGGTAATTAAAGTTTACCTAAGGGTAACCCTTCTGTGTATTATTTGAGCTGGCAACACTGAGTACGTATGACAGTTGATAGATGGCAGTTTCAAATCAATTTGGCGTTAGCAGATAATCGTAGGTGACAGGTTAGCTTATTCTCGAACATAGATTATAGAAGTTACGTAGGATAGACGTTGTTATGTTGATACAGACTGCTTACGGCTAACTTCACATTTCTTTTCTAACCTCAAAATCAAGTTTTGCGTTTGTATTATCTTCTCTTCGTTTCGATTTTTCTTGACGAAAATTATCTGAGCAGAACTGTATTTTTCTACTTTAGCCAGTAATTCCTGCCTCGTTGCCGAAGTGGTGTATTTTACACTTTTTTCGATTCACAATTGTAGGAGCTCAAACAGAGTATGATTGTTGTGACAGTGCCGACCGACCTATATCCTCATTCTGGTTAACGGGAAAAATTGAGAGTTTCACGATAGGGCGTTTAATGACCCCATTTTTTATGTTTAGTGAAACCGCTCTGGTTAGACCATCGTTCCCTGGATCTTAGTCTTCCTGATAAGAAGTTAACTGGTATAAGGAAGTTTACATCATCAGGATTTTTGGATATCGCGCAAAGAGGTCGAGAGTAGAGACACGCTTCTAGTCTAAATAACAATGTGGTGTACTCCTCGCAGGTTAGTTTTTTTGACCAATGACCCTCATGAGATGATGTTTTAGACTGCGGATTGCTCGCTCCCATATATTGCCGGCATTAGGTTAGCTAGGTACGTTAAAGTCTCTATAAACATCTCCGTTATCTCTTTTAAAAAACTTTCTATATATAATACCTCGAATACCTCGTGAAGCTGGTTAAACTTTTTCTGTATTATACTTCAGGCTTCGTCCTCGAGATTAGCATATAATACACATGTAGTAACGCGTAGTACACACCATTCCACACTATTTTGAGAATATTTTGATTTCTTTTCATCATTTAAAACGGAATTACGTTTTTTTTTTTTTTTTGTGGGTATTTTGCTCGACTTGATACCTGTGGCCGCAGTCCGTGTCATTCGCTTTTTAGTGCTGCGCCGTTCCACACTCGCTCGCAATTACAGTTATTTATTTTAAAAGTTAATATCAAGTGTTATTGTTAAAATATTATAATAATGCCAAAAAGAAAAGGTGATGATTGTGATCGTATAAAACAAAAAATTAGAAGATTACAAAGAAAATTAAGACGCAAACGGCGTCGATCGCGTGATTCATATTACTCGGATGATTCACAATTATCGTCAACAAGTTTGTGCCGCCGTTCTTCGTTTGGTGATCAAGGTATGGTTTATTTTCGTACTATAATAGTAATTAGTGTTTAACCTACTTACTCACTACATAATTATTTTTCTTCAATTTGATTGCTTATCGATCTTCATCTCTTAATAAAATGTAAGTATACGAAACTACACGTCTTGTTTACTTCGTTTAACTTTGCACAACATACTTAGCAACCAACAACAATGTAGGTACGTGCTTCGTAGAATTTTCTCCTCAAAAAGTTAGTGTTACGGACAGTACAATGGGACTGTTTTTTCACTAATACGAGCCAAACAAATTTATTTTTCATTAGATAATAATAGTTTGCGGACAGTACTTGCTTGCATTGGGACTGTTTCTTACTATTCATTTCTAATAATTCAGTTATGTCTTTGAGACTATTATGTAACTAACAAGTGTTTTACATTGAAAACATTAACGATTCAAACACATTGAACAACCGTTCTATTTTATTGATACGATAATTGTGCAGTCGTTACCCGGCCCACCGAGCAGTACAATGGGACTGCCTCATGGTGCTAGATAAGTTTGTTTGTGGACAGTACGTGTTATCATAACTTGGGACTGTCACTTACAATATAATAATGACTCGCATTGCCAGGCTACATGGGACTTTACGTCTCCTTTTCAGACGGAGAATATATGGGGCTGTTTAGCAATGAAGCGGTCATGTCAGACCCAGACCAGCCTCCTCCTGAGCTACAAATAGATGTAGATCTAACGCAGCCCGAGGTGGAAGTGCAACCTTACCCTGTCCCCAGTACATCACGTGATGAAAACTCTGACCAGATTAAGTCTGTCGTGATAGTTGCGGCGGATCTTTCGGGCCCTCCACCGTCCCTAGTACCAGAGCCTGTGCCAGTTGCAGATGCGACGATACCTGCAACAGAAGACTCAGAACTTGATAATGAACTGTTGGATATATTAGGCACTGATCCTACAACAGACAAAAAATATGGAAACAATATACAAAAAGATTTATCGATTAGATTTCAACATTGGACTACGGCGGGGATAACAAAAGAGCTGCGTAAGGTGTTTAAAGAAAATTATTTAACTCCTGAAAATGCCAAGTTGATTGATCCTCCAGAATTGAATGCAGAAATAAAAGCAGCTGTCTCAGATATTATTGCGAAACGCGATAAAGCTATTGAAAGTAAACAAAAACAACTTACCTTAGCCATTACTTCCTTAGGAGAAGCCATCACGCTTATATTATCCACTAAGGAGAAAAACACCGCTTTACTCAAACTTCTGATGGATACTACTCGTATCATCTGCGATTGTCAGCATGCTGACTCTGTGACGCGGAGAAACTTCCTATTGAATGCTGTGAAGAAAGAAGTTAGGGAGCAGCTACAGCATACTAAAATTGATAAGCTCCTTTTCGGTGAAAACTTAGCTGAAACCATAAAAACTGCAAAAGCCATAAATAAATCTGGTACAGAACTTAAACCACCAGTACCTAAACCTGCAAATAAGAAGTTCACACAGAACGCAAGTAATCCTTCAAGGAATTTAAACTGGAGGAATCCGGGTCCGACTCGCAGGCCGACGGGTCCACCAAGGATGAAGGAGCCTGCGACGACCTCGATGCACAATCGGCCAGCCAACTCGTCCAAGCAATCTCAGCATCCGCAGCAGCGACAGAACTTCAGACGTCGCTAAACATGGTAAAGCCTGCTGGGCGATTGTCCTTATTTTATAAAGAATGGTCAATGATCACTCATGATCCAATGATCCTTTCATATATAAAGGGTTATAAAATTCCTTTTTCTCGGTTACCAATACAATCAGTACCTCCTAGCATTCGGAAATATTCTGAATCAGAAAGAGCACACTTTATTGAAGCCATCGATAAT
The DNA here is from genome assembly GCA_949987655.1 of Polymixis flavicincta. NCBI lineage: Eukaryota > Metazoa > Arthropoda > Insecta > Lepidoptera > Noctuidae > Polymixis > Polymixis flavicincta. The sequence goes on along the minus strand of OX465188.1, from coordinate 19,818,877 downwards.
TTATTATCATTAGGAGCTATTTCCGAATGTGTGGCTCGATCCGACCAATATTTGTCAAATGTCTTTTTAATACCCAAGCCAAACGGAAAGATGCGTTTTATCTTAAACTTAAAGTCTTTAAATAAATTTATCGATACTAATCACTTCAAACTGGAAGACTTGAGAACTTTACTAAAACTGATATCACGAAATTGTTACTTATGCACTATTGACTTAAAAGACGCATATTATTTAATTAAGATTGATAAACATGATCGAAAATACCTCAGGTTCCAGTTTGAGCATTGTATTTATGAATTTAATATCTTACCTTTCGGCTTGAATACTGCTCCGTTTGTATTTACAAAGGTTATGAAACCAGTGATGAAACTATTGAGAACACGTGGATACTTATCTACCATTTATTTAGATGACATTTGCCTTATTGGTCATGATCAACAAACATGTTATAAAAACCTTCAAGAAATTCAAAACCCCCTTACGAGCCTTGGATTTATCATAAATAAGGAAAAAAGTAATTTCAATCCTTCACACACTTGTAGATATTTAGGATATGTTGTAGATACAAGAAACTTTCATGTCACATTACCAAGAGAAAAAATTAATAAAATAAAATTAGAAATTAAAAGAATGTCGAATTTAAAACAATGCAAAATTAGAGCTTTCGCTAGCTTTGCTGGACTCTTGGTGTCTGCCTGCCCAGCTGTGGAGTATGGTTGGCTCTATACTAAACTATTTGAAAGATGTAAATACCTTAATTTAAAAAATTCAAACAATAGTTATGAAACTGTTATGAATATACCAAAGTCCTTAAAATTAGACTTTGAATGGTGGAACCATGCAATTGACAATTCTGTTCGTAAAATCAAAATGGATAAATATGACCTTGAAATTTTCTCTGATGCCTCAACAACGGGATGGGGAATTGCGTGTGGTGATCAGAGAGCTAGTGGCTTGTGGGGAGACGTTGAACTCAGCCAGCATATCAACTATCTTGAAATTATGGCTGCTTATATTGGCCTTAAAATATTTGCTAAAGATCTATCTTACTCCCAGATTCTTCTTCGTATTGACAATACCACGGCTATTTCTTACGTCAACAGGATGGGAGGCATCCAGTTCCCTCATTTGACAGACGTTACAAAGCAACTTTGGCAATGGTGCGAACATAGAAATTTATATGTTTTCGCTTCTTATATTAGCTCTTCGGAGAACTTTGAAGCAGATCAGGAGTCAAGACGTACGCATCCAGATATTGAGTGGCAACTGGCCGACTATGCCTATCATAAAATTGTTACAAAATTTGGCCGTCCAAACATAGATATTTTCGCCAGTCGGTTAAATAATAAATGCCCAAGATACGTCTCCTGGCACAGAGATCCGGATGCGTACGCTGTCAATGCTTTTACAATTTCATGGTCAGAATTTTATTTCTATGCGTTTCCTCCGTTTACTATGATATTAAAATCATTACGAAAAATTCAGTCTGATAACGCCAAGGGTATCATGGTTGTCCCACACTGGCCAACACAGCCGTGGTATCCATTATTTAAAAGTCTTTTAGTATCAGAAATGGTAACATTGAGAGCTAATGATAATTTAATTTTATCTACTGATTTCAGTCGCCTCCACTTGCGCAACAGCATTACTCTGGTGGCAGGGATCTTATCCGCGAGGCAATGATAAGAAGAGGTATTCCACTCCCATCTATGGATATTGTACTTAATTCTCTCTCGGAGAACTCTTATAAACAATATGAAGGGTGCTATAAAAAGTGGTTCATTTATTGTAATGAGAATAAATTGAACATGTACGAGGTATCAATTCCAAATATTATGAACTTCCTAACAATTGCGTATAATGGTGGTGCCCAATACGGAACATTAAATTCATACCGGTCCGCTTTGAGTTTAATTACTAAAGAAAACATTTCCGGAAATGAAAGATTTTTTAAAGGCGTATTCCGTAGTAGACCCCCTCTGCCTAAGTATAACGAAACCTGGGACACATCTTTGGTATTAAACTATCTAGAAAAATGGTACCCTAATAAAGACATAAGCCTTGAAAAACTTTCAAAAAAATTAATTACCTTGTTAGCTCTCGTCACTGCACATAGGATACAAACGTTATCAAAAATTAAAATATGTAATATTGAAAAGTTTTCTAAAGAAATTAAAATTAAAATTCCCGACCTTATAAAAACATCTAGAATTGGGGCAACTCAACCCATACTTGTTATTCCGTTTTTTGATAAAAAACCAGAGATTTGTCCAGCAAAAGCTATACTCGATTACCTCGAAATGACTGAAGAATTTCGTATCAATACGGATACTTTATTTATCAGTTTTAAAAGACCTCACAAGTCGGTAGGTGCACAAACTTTATCGAAATGGATAAAACATACTCTAAGTTTAAGCGGAATTGATACTTCCACGTTTACTGCGCATAGCACTCGGCATGCTGCCACATCTGCTGCGCAAAGATTAGGTGTTAATATTGAGCAAATTAGGAAAGTCGCTGGTTGGAGCTCTAATTCCCAAACATTTGCAAAATTTTATAGTAGACCGATTAATAATGTGTCTAATGATTGTTTTGGTATGGCTATTATGAATGAGTCAATTAATAAGTAAACTTTTTAGTTATTCGTTGTAAAATGAAGTGATTTTTATTTTTCGTAATAACAGTATAAACACATTGCAACCTGCACATGTCTTTCATTTAATGATAATATTTTACGATTTTTATCTCTAAAAGTCTACATGTGTATTATATGCTAATCTCGAGGACGAAGCCTGAAGTATAATTAGAGATTAAACGAACTTACCTGTGAGTGAAGTTCGATCCTAATTATATGAAGGCTTCGTCCGAAGAGATTAGCAACCCTCCCAACCCACTCGTTCAGTCTCCCTTGTTAATCGTAAAATATGTATGAAGTGAATGGGCTAAACTCTAAACTATATGACACGGACTGCGGCCACAGGTATCAAGTCGAGCAAAATACCCACAAAAAAAAAAAAAAAAAACGTAATTCCGTTTTAAATGATGAAAAGAAATCAAAATATTCTCAAAATAGTGTGGAATGGTGTGTACTACGCGTTACTACATGTGTATTATATGCTAATCTCTTCGGACGAAGCCTTCATATAATTAGGATCGAACTTCACTCACAGGTAAGTTCGTTTAATCTCTAATTATCCTGTTTGCTCCCACGAAGTTAGTGCCGTTGTCACTGTGCATATGTCAAGGTGCCCCTTTTCTGGCTGTCATTCTGGTTAGAGCTGCCAAAAAGGCGGAGCTGCTGAGGTCTGACACGACTTCTAGGTGTACCGCTTTCATGATCATACAAACGAAAGCTGCTATGTACCCCTTTGTGGTTTTGATTCACCTTCCTTTATTTGCCTTGACTTCTCCAAAACCTGTGTAATCTATGCCGCGATGATAAAATATAAATTCTGGATTCACTCTTGATTCTGGTAAATCCCCCATGAAGTTGTGCTGCCGTACGAGATTTTGTTTTCTACATCTGACACATTTTCTAATAACCTTTTATGTGGCCATAATTTATCCGCCGATAATCCAAAACTGTTGTCGCAGATTTGCTTACGTTAGACGCGCTCCGCCATGGAAAGTCAGCTTATGAGCTTGGTCGATGAGTAATGTGGTTAGCGGATGATTGTGTCGTAAGATAATGGGATGTTTCATCGCAAGACTTGTGTGGGCGTTTTACAAAATGAAATTTAACTCGTGGGTGGGAACCCACGAGTTAAATTTCATGTTCTTCTATGTTTGGATTCAAACTCAAAATACTGCTTTTGGAGTGAACTCTTCCATGTTTGTTTATCGCATCTTGGTCATTTGCAAAATTCTGCATGCTGAACGTTTTTGATTATCAGCTGCTTAGCGCGACAAAGCTCGTGTAATTCGAGGTAGGGTTGGCGAATTTGTTTATGCAAGGTAGGTAATCACAGTATCCATGCAAAAATACGTATTATTTTTGAAATGGAGCTATATTTAGCTATCAGATGTTCAATAATTTTGGTATTCATCGATTCTCTTGGTTGACTACCGCGTTGGTTTGTTTCAAAAATAAACGGCCTTGCTTCTAAAATCGTCTCATAAATAGTTTGGTGGTTTTCTGGTTTTGTGTATGATGGTAGGCATGATATAAAATAATGACATAAATTGTGGTCTTTGAGTTGTCTGACAGTCAAACCACGACTTCCACAGTCAGCTGGATTATCTGTTGTCTTCACATATAGCCAATGGTTTTATGGTATAATCTTGGTGATTGTTGTTACTCGATTTGCTCCGAATGATTTCCATCTGGCTGGATTTAGTTGTATGGTTTTCGCAGTTGAATACTGATTTAACTGCAGTACGAGGGTAGATACCAACAGTAGACATTCGTAGGATAGTCTGATAAGCAACTTTGAACCTTTTGCATTAGCTGAGCTAACAAATAAGTGCCAATTAACCCTAGTCTGGTATAGATAAAACTTTGCTTAGGGTGCCAATCTGGCCTTCCCCGCAACTAATGTGATGTGTCCTTTCTATTCTTACTACCTTGCAGTAGATCAAACACGCAAATACCTTGTTTAAGGCGTCGCAGAATCCATACAAGTGTTCCGTTGTGTGTCTCTGAAACGCATCATGAAATCTATATGAAATTTTTAAGGGACCAATTCGGAATAAACCACTCTCGAACAAAAAAAAAATTCTATACATGACGGAGTTATACCCGAACATAAACAAAAAAAAACATTGTTCTTTTTGAAGTCGGTTAAAAATATAAATTGTCTGAGATTGCGAATTCAAGTATCTAACTTAATTTAATTTATCTTTTTGGATTCTCTAGCTTTAGTTTTGTTAATGTACCTACTGTAGCGTAAAACCACTACGGTTAAAACCTCTTCGATTTCAAGTCCAAACTTTTCAGTAATTTGTCTTCATAGCTCTTAATCACATTTAAACTTCGAATTGGTGAAAAAAATCGTCTTAATATTTTCTTTCTAAGAACGGCGCTACGTTTTTGGGACCCGATGAGACATGGCCGATATGTTTTTTTGAGCAAAATACTGAAAATTCTAAAGTGATAAATATATGAAAAAGCATCTATGTTATGTTGGCGTAAAGTTTAAAGTATCAAGTATAAGCTGTTTGTGTTTAAAACAAGTGTTTTCTTCCATATTCATTTGGCTCAGATTACTGAATGAAGGGGGGAGGGTTTGCGCTTACAAATTTATGTTTTGGCTTTCCAATAACCTGCTTTGCTTGCTTATATGCTTGGCTTGGTTTTGTATACGCAAGCCTACCTTGCCTCCTCCTTCTGAGGCGGCAAGGTGGCGTGGTCTTGAGGGAGAGCGCAACGGTCGTGTAGATCCTTAAGACAAGTCTGGTGATGTTCCTTCTCGAGGTTGCCGCCCCGTTATTGGTCTAATTCCATAAGAATTAGACGTAACAGAAATCACCAGGCGATTTACCTCAGGGGTGGCGAGGTCATGCCCCTGGGTGTCCATCATCGAAAAAGAGCAGATGATGGATAGCAATGACCTCCCGCGTGTTTGTGCCGTGCGCGGGGACCCGTACGGAGGGATGAAGGAATCCTGGTGGTTGAGTGGAGCAGGTTGCACACAACACACCACTTTGGCCCGGATTTCCTCTTACACGGGAGGTCGGGGGGTAGCTACCCGCGATCAATCGGCTGAGGCATCCCATAAGCGGGATGTCAAGCAAGGATCGGCTTAGAGGGGGGGGGGAGGGCAGCCGGCGCGGCGTGGGGTCTCGGGATGAGTTGCGACATAGTCTCGTGTCGTATACAGTCCCGGGATCTTCCGTCGCGTGCGGGCTCGTCATCTTCCTGCTAGGGTGATCCTATACCGAAGGAGTAGCTCTGGCGTTCGCTCGTTGAACGGGCGACGTCCCCGACTGAGGGCTCCGTGGCGGGTGGAGCGCTCCAACGGTGAATCACAAACGTCCAAACCTATGGATAACGAGACAAACTCGACAAAAACCAAGCCACAAGCTGCGTCCCGCTCGTCGGATGCGCTTACAAAAGCCAACACACCACGGGCTGCGTCTTCAGATGCGCCTTCCACAATCAAGATGCGCCTAAGCGGCAACCGCCTAAGGCTGCATCCACAGATGCACCCAATAAACATAAACGTTCGGCTGCGTCCAAGGATGCGATGAGGAAGGCAACCGCAAGGGATGCGCCACAACAGGCTGCGTCCCGAGCAATCCCAACCTCATCTGCGTCCACGGATGCGCCCCCTAACACAATCCTGACCGAAAGGCCAAGCTCAGTTTTCGCTCAAGGCGACTCGAGGAGTAACGCAAATGTAGATGCGCCCAAAACACGGGCTGCGTCAACGGCTGCGGTCTCTGAGAGGGACCTAACGAATCTGGCCAAAGCCCCACTGGCAGGACCATCAATCGCCAACAACTGGCAAACAATATCGCACAAAAAGACGACCCTCAAGACCTCCGCCACGGCTGAGACGCCGAAAGGCCAGGATGCCACCGGCGTTAAGCGCAAGCGCAGTGCGAAGCCAAGAGGGTGGAAAAAAATTATTAAAGACCAGCACGACGCCGGCCAGGGCGCAGAAGCGTTTGCGTCCCGACGATTCCATCACACCAACCGGGGTTAGTAAGAAGAGTAAGCCTGCTCGCTCCCGTACGGGTGATGGAACTTCGGTGAGCTACGCCGAAGCGGCCGCGACGTTCAGGAACAACGAGCTGTGCGTTGCCGTCATGACCGAGCCCTTTATGGACATGACGCAGGAGCAAGCGGAGGGTATCCGGCAGTTGATTGAGAACCAACTCCGTGCTCTGCTGAAGGCAACTCCAGAACCAACCGACACAACTCAAAGCACTGCGATCCACTTCAGAGGCCGGGCCCACTTCGCCGAAGGCGTCCTCAAGACATGGTGTGAAGACGACTTCACGCTGGCCTGGCTCAAGGGGATCATAACCAATATGTCGTCCCCGTTACCTGGGACCAAGCTCACCGTTCGGCCTCAAGCCGACATACCTAAGAAGGTACTGTGCATTCTGTATGTCCCCGAAAACAGCGAGGACGCATCAGAATTGCACAGGATGTTGGCGAGACAGAACCCGAACCTCAAGATGAACACCTGGACTCTGACACATGAAAGGGTCAGACAGGAGCCCCCGGGAACCTGTCTCTTCTATCGTGTGCCAGAGTCCATGGTGAAAACCATAAAAAACCAGCAGCGGCGGGTTTACTACCTCATGGGTAGTATATACATCCGTTTCCTGGAGGAGAGTAGTTCCAAGGAGGATGCCGCCGCGCTATCAAAAGCAACAACCTCGACCGCGCCTCAGGAGGAGCTTGGTCCGTTGCTACCTGGACGTTCCCCGTCGCCTTCCGCGACGGGTAATGCTGGGGAGGCAGTGGATCTGGCGACTTCTATGGCAGCGCTGGAGGTTTTATCAACTGCGGGATCAATACAAGATCCACTCTCGTCCATTGTACTTTCGGACGAGGACTGCTTTCCGCAAGGGGAGAGAAGTGAGGGCGAGGACAGCAGCCTCTGCTCCTCTCCTTTGCGGGACTAGGATCTTGCAAACCAACCTCCAGCACAGCCAATCTGCGTCGGCCACCTTGCGCAGAGTGCTGGAAAATCAACAAGGTAAAACCATCGCCCTCATCCAAGAGCCGTGGATCAGGGGTGGCAGAATATGCGGTCTGGGTAACATCGGAGGTAAGTTGCTGCTAGACACCTCCGTAACCAATCCGCGCACCTGCATTTTTGTCCCAAAACATGTACCTAACCTTCTAATTAACGAATTCTGTTCGAGGGACCTGACAGCAATCAGGCTTTTCAGAACCGAGCAGGAACTCCCGGACATTGTACTGGCCTCGGCATACCTGCCGGGTGATGAGGACGTGCCTCTGCCAGAGCTCGCCTCACTGGTTGAGTACTGTGAAAAGGAGAAACTGGAACTAATCATCGCGACAGACTCCAATGCGCACCACACGATCTGGGGTAGTGTCAAAACCAACAACCGAGGTGAGGTAATGCTTGATTTTATTCTTAGTAATAACCTTGTTTTACTCAACAAGGGCTCTGAACCTACCTTCATAAACGCGAGATCGCAAACAATAATTGACTTAACAATAGCAACCATAGGTATTTCCAACTCCATACAGGACTGGCATGTGTCCAATGAGATATCATGCTCAGACCACAGATGGATCCGCTATACTATTAATTTTAACCTAACCAAACCACAGCCAAGAAGGGTTCCTCGCAACACAGACCAAGTCAAGTTTGTCAGATTAGTCGAGGCTGAAATAGGCAGATTACCCGCCCTTCCGGCTGAAATACCAGTAACCAACTTAGACGAACATGTAAACAACATCACATCCATCCTCCTATCTAGCTATGAACAGTCCGTGTCCCCTCACGGTACCAAGGCAGGGAGCTCGCCATTCCTGGTGGAGCCCTGAACTGGAAAGACATCGACGAAAGCTGAGAAGACTGTTCAACAGAGCTAGGAACACACGGTCGCCGATAGACTGGGACCACTATACAACAGCTCGCAAAATGTATAAAAAACTGATACGCCTCAGAGGAAAGAATAGCTGGAGGCGTTTCTGTACCAACATTGAAAGTAACAACCAGGCAATGAGGGTCAAAACCTCTCTTGCTCAAGAGACAGACCACTCAATAGGATGCCTGAAAAAACCAGATAATACGTACACAACAAACGACGCTGAGACAAGCGAACTACTCCTAACCACCCACTTCCCAGGATGCCAGATTGCCACCCAGCAAAGTTGGGAACCACATAGGGAGAGAAGCACGAGCAGCTTAGATTGGGAAGTGGCGTTAGTAGTAATCAACAAAGACAAAATAACATGGGCAATCAACACCTTCTTACCTTTCAAGGCACCAGGACTGGACGGTATATTCCCAGCTCTGCTCAGGTGGAGCCGTGATTTACTGGCTGATTACCTCGTCAAGGTGTTTCGAGCCTGCCTGGCCCACCGCTACATCCCCTTAAAATGGCGAGAAGTGAAAATAATCTTTATACCGAAGCCGGGTAGGGGCGACTACACCCAGCCCAAATCTTTTAGACCCATAAGCCTCTCCTCGTTCTTCTTGAAGACACTGGAGAGGCTGGGAGATAGAACGATCAGATTGCAAATTTCGGTACAAAGACCTTTACATCCCAATCAACAAGGCAAATCAACTGAATCAGCACTCCATGGCGTAGTTTCACGCATAGGACATGCTCTCAAAGCCAAAAACCCAACCCTAGGCGCCTTCATTGATATAGAGGACGCTTTCGACAAAACTAACTTCGCCAGCATCGAACAGGCACTTGCCAAGCACGGTGTTGCGCGAACGCTCATAGAATGGATTAATAACATGTTAAAATACCGTGCTATTCAGTTTACCGTGAACACCACCACACGAGGAATCGTGAGCAGAGGCTGCCCACAGGGTGGGGTGCTGTCACCACTACTGTGGAATTTAGTCGTTAATGAGCTCATCGTAGAGCTCAACGCCAGCAGTCTTTACTCGGTAGGTTACGCGGACGATATAGCAATTCTGATTTTGGGGAAGTTTGAGGGCATCTTGTGTGATCTCATGAGAAGGGCCTTCAAAATAATCGAAAGTTGGTGCGCGAAGCACGAACTGTCGGTTAACCCCTCGAAAACAGAACTAATAATGTTCACCAACAAAAGAACTCTTGGACCCCACAGGCTTCCAAAACTTTTCAACACAGAACTAACACTTAAAGACGAAGTCAAGTACTTGGGGGTGATCCTTGACAGCAAACTGCTCTGGAACAAGCATCTTGACTACAAACTTAATAAAAACACTATTGCACTCTACCAATGTAAAAAAATGTTAGGGAAAACATGGGGGCTTTCTCCGAAGATCACTCTGTGGTTATACAAATCGGTAATCAGGCCAATGTTGGCTTATGGCGCTCTGGTTTGGTGGACAAGGACCGAACTCTCGACCACCATTACCAGACTACAACGCTTCCAACGACTGGCCTGTTCAGCTACCACTGGCTGCATGAGAACCACCCCAACAGCAGCCATGGAGATAGCCCTTGAACTAACTCCCCTTGACCTGTACATACAGCAGGAGGCGGCGCTAGCTGCCATCAGGCTAATGCATCTAGGCATATGGGGCAAGAACCTTACCAGTCCACACGCTAAAATCCTGGATCGGGCGATTGAGTACCAGCCTCTCATCGCTGCCCCGTGTGATAGAATACCAAACCAACCTATGTTCAACAAAAACTATATTTTACAAACAGTAGAGGAAGAAAGGGATCAGTCAGGAGCCAATGAAGTGCGCATCTACACTGACGGCTCAAAAACACAAGACGGTTCAGGTGCTGGCGTACACTCCCTTGACCTCAACATCAACCTTCACATACCGCTAGGCACACACAGTTCGATCTTTCAATGTGAATGTGTTGCCTTAACACAAGCCGCAACAGCAGTAAAGCGCTTAGGCATCCGGAACTACGGCATTAAATTCCTATCCGACAGCCTATCTGTGCTCAAAGCTTTGGAAAACAAACAAACTAACAACAAACTAATTTTTGAGTGCCATCTAGCCCTGGAGAGCTTATCGACGTCCAATCGTATTGCACTCCAGTGGATCAAAGGGCACAGTGGATCTTTAGGCAATGATGCCGCAGATGAACTTGCGAAGAGAGGCTCTGATATGAAAGTGCTAGGCCCGTACCCACTTCTCCCCCTGCCTTTCTCACAATTTCGTGCGTGGATTTGCCAAAGGTCGACCAAACTCCATAACAACAGATGGTCACGGGAAACAGACTGTAGACAGTCAAAATTGGCTTTACCGATTGTACACCCGCGATTAACCAAAAAACTTCTCAGCCTGAGTAGAAATAACCTTAGAATAATAATAGGAACAATTACGGGCCATAACACACTTAACAAACACCTTTTTAACATAGGCGCCACAGACAGCCCGCTTTGCAGGGGCTGCCTTGACGCCGAGGAATCAGCCACCCACGTCATCCTGGAATGCGAGGCCGTGGCTTCTCAACGTGTAGAAATCCTCGGAACAGTGAGGTCGCTCCGCGAAGCCTGTGAAGCTCCCAGGAAGCTTCTGTGCTTTTGGGCGGAGCTAGGCTGGCTATGTTAGCCAGAATCCCCACGCACAACGGACCGAATGGGAGTCTACGTGCGGAAAAGGGAGTCCCATCATCATCATCATCATCATACTGAATAAAGGTCATTTGTTAAGTATTCAGTCACTTATTTTTTCTTTTTTCGGTATATTTTTCTGGTGGTTCCCTCTTCATCAAAGATTCTGCTTGTATCTGTGGTCTGAAGGTTCTTTTTCTTTGTCTAGATCTAGTTACAAGCCGAATTTCCGTTTTCCCCACGGGCAAAACGGCGTGGTATGCCACGACCTACGTCAGCGCGCTCTTGCCCAAGATCCTAACGCGTCTCGCGCCGAGACGTCCGCGTCCTTCAAGAGTCGAAGCGTCTAGAAGGCAGACGTGGGCACCGCAGCTACGTGACCCCAACTCATTCTTCAATCCATCCGGCTGGCATGCTCCACCGCTCTGCACAAAAACGAAGGAATTATATTTTTTTTACGAAAATGTTGGGTATTTTATTAATTAATACTGCAACACCAAAATTAACATGTAAGTTTAAATGTGATCTGTGGCAACACTTTCCTTTTCCAACTGTGACACCGGCCCAATACACACGAAGTTAAAATAGTCCGCCTTTTTATTTATTTTCCTCGGCACCAACAAAGCTACCAGCACCTATCAGCAACCACCACCTATTACACCGCTGCACATTGGTCCTTCGACGAGAACAGCGGTGCTGCGGAAGAAGCGATTAAAGGTTTGGCAAAAAATTTCATCGACCGTGTCGCAGCCATTTTGGTTGGCAAAGCAAGCGGGCAGTCTGCATCAATCTCAGCTCACAGCTTGGTTGTCGCAACACAATCGCAATTATCGATTCGACAACTCCAGCAGCAATCTAGAGATCAGAGAAGCAGTCATCAGGTTCTCATCCTAACGATCATTTTCATCGTCATCACCGGAGTCACCTCTGCAGGTGTGAAGAGCACAGCAGCAGCACACATAAAGGTATTCCGCAAGAAGGAGTGAGACGGCACGCATCGCAATATTCAACAAATATTACTCATAGTTTCCTGGAACGCGATCATTGCACGCAGTGGAACAGAGAGCGAATTACGTACGACGGAACGAGAGAAAAAGGGATAGCAAGTAACGTCAAGTTGTTGAAGGAAATTTCCGGATCCACCATTTTGTGGCTTCTTCGATCGACTCGTTCTCAAGATCTGTCCACGCGCATCAAATCTAGTTAATATAGCGTTTAGTTGAGTTATAGGTTATAATTAATAATAAGTAATTACGTAAGGATTATAAACAAGTGCTGTGCACCAGTGGTTGAATATGGAGGACGAATTAAAACGTAAAATCGCCTCACGCGGCTACATAAAAGGTACGATCACAAGACTACTCAATTTCGTAGAAGTTTCTAATTTAAGTACAATAAGTTGTGATGAGCTGGTCAATAAACGTGATCGACTCATATCTGCTTTTCAAGAATACGAATCTTTATGTAAAGATATTCTATATCTCGATGCTGCCGACAAGGAAAAAGTCGAGCAAATTGAGAATAATTATTATAGTATTTTGGCATCATTGAGCGAGCAAATAAGATCCCGCGATATTAACATAGGCCCAACCGGCCACTCCAAGCATTTTGATGCAACCCATAAAACAAAGTTACCACCAATTTGCATAAAAACATTTGATGGTAAGTTCACGGATTACGTACCATTCATTAATTTGTTCGAATCATTGATTCATAATGACGTTAATCTTGACGATGTTCAAAAGTTTTATTATTTAAGATCATATTTAAAAGACGAACCATATAATTTAATAAAAAATCTCAGTTTAACGTCGGAAAGTTATAGTGAAGCTCGCAAACTACTGAACGATCGCTACAATAATAAATATAAGATTATAAATGATCATATATGTAACATTTTAGATTTAAGTAATATTGTTAAGTCAACAGCTAGTAGTTTGCGGGATTTTGTATCATATATTAGGCAACAATTAGCTGCAATTAAAAACCTCGACTCAAACGTTACATACTGGGATGCAATTCTTTTATGTGTTCTTTCTCGGAAATTAGATGGAATTACTGCAAGAGCTTATCAGCTAGACCGCGATACCGGTATACAACCTAACCTCGAAGATTTCCTGCAATATATTGAGAGGCGAGCTCTGGCACTGGAAAATGCCGGACAGGGTTCTCACTCGCAGCAACAGTCAACGAAGGTAACAGCAGTCGCCACCGCAGAAGCAACATGCATCTTCTGTAAGTGTAATGACCATAAATTATATAAATGTAAAAAATATCAACTATTGCCAGCAAATAATAGACTGACATTTGCCAAAGAACAAAAACTGTGTGTGATTTGTTTAGGTACACATGGTGGGAAGTGTAGGTTCCACTTCCGGTGCTCAGAGTGCAAGAAGCCTCATAACACCCTGCTGCACTGCAATTCAGGTGAAACCACACCAACCGTTACCTTGTCAAGCAATGCTAATAACAATGTACTTCTACCTACAGCTAGAATCAAGGTCGTAGCAAGGAATGGCACCGAATACATTATCAAGGCATTACTGGACAGCGGATCTCAGGTCTCTTTTATAACTTCAAAAGTTGTTCAGCTGTTAGGTTCAACACCCTTGCAAAGTAACACTTGTATTGTTGGAATCACTAATGAAAAAAGTAATGTAAAATATAACATTCCCATTGAAATCCATTCATTAAAATCACCATTTAAGACAACGGTAACTTGTCACGTAGTAAAAGAAATAACATGCAGATTGCCTCAGAATAAGTTCGACGTCTCTAGGGTCATAATACCGCCCAACGTTATATTGGCAGATGACCAATTTAATGTGCCTAGTGACATACATATGTTATTAGGAGCTGATGTGTTTTTCCAGACGCTGATACCAAACGAGCAGTGCATGAGCATCGACCTGCCAGGGCAAAGCAAGCAGTCATCAGTGCTGCCCCAGAATGCTGCGCATCCATTTCAGCAGCCTGGTAACACACAGCTACACATCTTTAACACATACTTCGGGCACATTGTAGGAGGAAATCTGCCACCCAAGGTATCTCAACAGACATGTAATAGAGTAGTATTAAAATGTGAATTAAGTCTCAATGAGACGCTTGCCCAGTTTTGGACCAATGAAAAGGTCCCAGAAATATTTACTGAGCAAACATCTGAGCAAGAGCTATGTGAACATATTTTTCAAAGTTCAGTCAAATTAATTAATAATCAGTTTGAGGTTCCTCTGCCTTTAAAATTACCTTTATTACATGTGAACGATACTCTTGGTGAGTCATTTCACTTAGCTTTAAAACGGTTTTTAAATTTGGAAAAGAGATTGCACGCTGATCCCGATTTATTCATGCAATATAAAAATTTTATTCATGAATACCTAGCTCTTGGTCATGGTCATTATATTGATATAGAATTGTATGATTTGAATAAACATGCTGTTTATTTTCTGCCACATCATGCAGTTATTAATAATAACAGCAAAACCACAAGGCTACGAACAGTTTTTGATGGTTCAATGAAAACAAACAAGAAAGTTTCTCTAAATGATTTGCAACTCAATGGACCTGTGGTTCAAAAAGATTTATTTGATATAATTTTATTATTCCGCTTAGGTAAATATACATTTACTGCAGACATTAAGCGTATGTTCAGAAACATTAAAATAAATCCTGAATACACTACCCTTCAAAATATTTTGTGGAGGGACAATCCTGGCGAGCCAGTCAAGTGTATTAGATTAGATACAGTGACGTATGGCTTAAAAAGCTCAAGCTATTTAGCAACTCGCTGCATAAATGAGCTAGCAAATAGGTATGAAAATTCATACCCACTAGCGTCATCTATTATCAAAAATCATCTTTATGTTGATGATATTATCTATTGTAATAATAACTTAAAAACTACTATTGCTGCCAGAGACCAACTGCGTGATTTGCTTAAATTGGGTAGTTTCAACACTCACAAATGGTCATCAAATGATGAAAATGTGTTGAAAAATATACCGATAAATGAAAGGCACTTTGACAGTTTAGAATTACAAAAGGATAACTATAACATGAAAGCCTTAGGACTTCAAATTAATGTAAAGGATGATCATTTTATAATCTCTACTCCAGAACCATTCAATATGAATAAGGTAACAAAAAGGAGCATTCTTAGTTATATAGGTAGATTCTATGACCCAATGGGATTCGTGAGCCCAATTGTAGTCACAGCAAAGGCCATAATGCAAAAATTATGGGTACTGAACACAGGCTGGAATGAAAGCCCGCCTGCAAATGTTCAGCAAGAATGGTTTCAATTTACCAAAAATTTAGCTGCAATGCAGCCAATCCTATTAGATAGGAACATTAGAATTTCAGATGCAGACTCGGCAGATTTAATCGGCTTTGCAGATGCTTCGAGTAAGACAGCCTACGGATGCTGTGTGTATCTGCGACTCACAAACCCATCAGGTACAACAAAATTGCACCTACTCTGTTCCAAATCGCGAATCAACCCTATCCAAAAGAAAGGCATGACAGTGCCAAGACTTGAGTTGAATGCAGCACTATTGCTATCGAAATTAATATCAAGGACTCATACTACGCTCAAAGTTAAAATTAATATAAGGCATGTTTGTTTATTCAGCGACTCGCAAATTGTCCTTGCATGGCTAAATACTGAACTAGCAAAGCTTCAAGCTTACATATCAAACAGAGTAAATGTAATTCGTCAAAACACAGCTGGGTGTAGTTGGCATTATGTCAATACAAATGATAATCCTGCTGATCTCATTAGCCGAGGTGTCAATCCGAATGAGCTGAGTAGCTGCGATATTTGGTGGAATGGCCCAAAGTTTCTGCAAAACAGTGAGTACAACTTCCCTGCTTATACTGTGCCCACTGATTCATTTACAGTGGAACCCTGTTTAGCTCCTTCCAGCAACTTGGCATGCCAAAATCCAAATCCGCTTGATTATGTCTTCGAGCGCTTGTATAATTGCTCCAATATAAATAAAATAGTAAGGCTATTATCATACATTTTGAGATTTTTAAACAATCTTAATAAAGATAAAGTCAAAATAAATACAAACTTTTTGCAAAGTTCTGAGTTAAATCAGTCATTAATGTTAATAATTAAACATGAACAAGATATATATTTTAAATCTGAAATCACAGCTTTAAGCAATAATAACAATTTGAAAGGAAATCTATCTGAATTGCATCCCTTTCTCGACAACCAAGGTCTTTTGCGCGTCGGGGGTAGGCTACATTATGCTGATATAGCTTATTCACAAAAACATCCTATCATACTGCCCAAAGGCTCTTTAATTACTGGTTTGCTTATAAGGTGTGAACATGAAAGGTTACTGCACGCAGGGCCTAAGCTTTTACTGTCGCATCTAAACCAAAGGTTCTGGATTGTTAATGGATTATTAGAAGTTAAGAAAATAACTCACAAATGTATTGTGTGTTTCAGACAAAAGGCCTCAGTGGCCAAGCAGCTAATGGGCTCCTTGCCGGCTGCACGTGTAACAGCTACCAGCCGCCCATTTGAGAAGGTTGGCGTGGATTTCGCTGGGCCAATAAATGTAAAACTCTCTCGCGTAAGACGATCCTTAATAGGTAAAGGTTACATCTGTGTATACGTATGTTTCACGACAAAGGCCGTTCACTTGGAACTCGCGTCAGACTTGACCACGGAAACTTTTCTATCGTGTTTAAGAAGATTTATCTCTAGAAGAGGGTTGCCCACCGAAATTCACTGCGACAATGCAAGTACCTTTAAATGTGCAAGGAGTCAATTAGTCGACCTCTACAAACTGCAAGCTTCTCAGAGTCACCAAATGCAGGTACAAAGATATACCGCCGAGCGTGGGATACAATTTCACTTTATCCCATGTTACTCTCCTACATTTGGGGGGCTCTGGGAGGCGGCAGTAAAGAGCACGAAGTTTCACTTAAAAAGAATATTGCAAAAAACTGTTTTAACATACGAACAACTTAATACGGTATTAATTGAAATCGAAGCAGTGCTTAATTCTCGACCGCTCTTACCTCTATCTTCAAACACCGATGATTATTGTTATCTAACACCTGGTCACTTTATTATAGGTAGTGCAATGTCAATGTATCCGGAAAATAATGTATGTAACATTCCTCAAAATAGGCTTAAGTTTTGGCAATTGTGTACTTCTCTAAAACAGTCTTTTTGGAAAGTGTGGTATCAATATTATTTAAATTTGTTACAAAATAGACCTAAGTGGCGTGATAACTTAAGTAATGTCAAATTAGGCAACTTAGTCATTTTAAAAGAGGATAATACTCCTCCTATGTCGTGGCCCATGGCACGAATTGTTAAATTGTTTCCAGGACACGATGGCAAAATTAGGGCAGTTGAGGTTAGGACCCCAAATGGAAAAACTCATTCCCGGGCCATCAATAAAATCTGTCTACTGCCAATAGAATACGATCATAGTTCTTAGATATTTCTGTAAATATTAAAATAAGTAGAAATAGAATTAAATGCAAAACTGTTTTTCTTGTGATTAAATAATATGTCTTAGGTTATTAAAACCATTTAATTTCTGTTTTTTCATACTTAGTTTTAAACAAATTTAAGCATTGAGTTAGTGTTATTTAATTTTATGTAACTTTTTACACAATAAACTAAGTTCGTTGCTACTTCTGTGAGCCCGCATCATGTTGGGTATTTTATTAATTAATACTGCAACACCAAAATTAACATGTAAGTTTAAATGTGATCTGTGGCAACACTTTCCTTTTCCAACTGTGACACCGGCCCAATACACACGAAGTTAAAATAGTCCGCCTTTTTATTTATTTTCCTCGGCACCAACAAAGCTACCAGCACCTATCAGCAACCACCACCTATTACACCGCTGCACAGAAAAATTTGTATGAAGCTAGTATGAAAAAGTTAATTATCTCGTAAACAGCCAGGAAAACCGTAATATCCTCACAGATGGTTATAGTACTAATTATTTATGATTTTTTGACATATGTCATATAACGGTTATCGCTGCTGATTTTTTTTTTAATCGTCATAATATTTTTATTTATTTTTACATATGCGACGGTTCCTTTTAGTGTTTAAGTTGAGGAACACAGACTTTTAACAACACGTAACATAAAATAGCATCACCCCTATATTCCCGAAGGAGTAGTCAGAGGTTTATAGTACATCTAAACTTAGACCACTATGTTTGAGCTAGATATTTATCAATACAAAATGAGTTTTAAAACTTTACATACAACCAAAATACCAAATAACAAATGGTTTAGTCTTCTAGTGAGTCTGAAAATAAGTGATTAAGTAATTACAATGATTTAGTCTTCTAATAAGTCTGAATAGGTGATTAAATTATCGTTAATGATTTCTGATAAGTAAGCTAATTTGTTGATTAGTAGTGTTAAGTTCTCAGAAATGTTTTTGACGATTATAAATTTTCATTAGCACATCTTTTAAAACTCTAATGAGGGTAGTTAACTAATTATCGATGTTTTGCAATAAAACCGCTAACATTTTGCTTTATAATTTAGATTGTTCACAACTGTGTAACTGCTAACACCAAATTTTTGCTCTGCGACTATAACATCTTAAAATAGAAAGTTTAATCACCAATTTAGACTTGTTTGTTCTTCTAAAAAGTGAGAGTACTTCATTTAATCATGAAGTATTGTTTGGTGCAGTTGTATCCCGCATAGGCGATTGCCTTTCTGCCGAAGATCGAGTAACTCTCAAAGAATTGTCGGAAATTCACGCGAGCTGCTTTACAGAGGTGGCAGAAATCCAACCGATTCCTTGATCACTTCAGAAGACTGTACGGAAATTGGCTGCAGGCAAATATTGATTGGCCAAGTTGTGTGCAAACTTTAGTTAATCAAGAACCAACTGTTGATGAGATACCAAGAGCACGATCAGACTCTCAAGAACCGTCGTCATCATCTTCCGTTGGAACAATGACAAAAAGGTGCCGAAAACCATTCGAAGATTTGGGAAGTAAACAGAAAAAGAGAAGATCTGATGATCATACAGGCGAAAACTCCAGTGAATTGGCATATGCAGCTGCAGCGCGTTTAAAAGAAGACGGGCATGAGGATATCGCATCTGTGATCGAATACATGATGAATAATCCTGAATCAGCCGTAAAAATTAAAGAAACGCTTAAGAAACCAGTGAAAACAGTCATATTTACACTGGAGAAAGCGCATGGATTGTTTCTTTCACTAAAACTGTCAAAGTGGCAATATATTACTTTGCGAGAGGCTGCCGTTCGGGAAGGTGCTAAGGATATTTATCCATCTTACTATAAAGTGCAACAAACTAAGCTTGATTGCTACCCTCCGAAGCAATCAGTGTCAGTTACGGATTCCTCGGCTAGGATTACACTTCAAGCTTTACTTGACATCACGGTGACGAGGATCCTTCAAAGTCTTTCTGACTAAGCCGATGTGCAAAATAAGCCGCTAAAGCTGATATCCAAGTGGGGATTTGATGGTGCTTCCAACCAAAGCCGATACAAGCAGAAAATGGAGGTTGAGCAAGATGATGCAAGCATTTTCATGACCTCCTTGGTGCCACTAAAACTGACAGATGGAGATAATACTGTATGGACGAACCCAAAACCATGCTCAACTTTGTATTGTCGTCCAGTTCAGTTTACTTTTGTAAAGGAGAGCGAAGCAGTTGTCATTGGTCTCAAAAGACAAATGGATGATGCCCTTATCCCTACAGAGTGCAGTAATAATAACATGGTGACTCATCAACTAATGATGACAATGATCGACGCCAAAGTCTGCACGTACCTTTCTGAGGCCAGATCAAATGCATCGTACTACCTGTGCTTAGCAAAACCTACGGAAATGAACCGCTTAGATGTTGTAACATCAAAGACTGTGTGTGCTGACATATACAAATTTGGCTTGTCATCCCTACACGCACGCATAAATTGTATGGAATGTCTGTTACATATTGCGTACAGGCTCGACTTCAAACGGTGGGCAGCGAGAAGTAATGAGGACAAAAAAATGTTGCAGAACAGAAAACAATGTATTCAAAATAAATTCAAAGATCAGCTCAATCTGTTGATTGATATTGTGAAACAAGGCTCGGGAACTACCAATGACGGGAATACCGCAAGAAAGTTTTTCGAGTTTCCCAATAAAACTGCAGCTATTACCGGGTTGGACGAAGATCTTATTAAAAGATTTGCTGTGATTTTGCAAGCGATAACATCTGGCGAGAAGATCGACGTAATAAGATTTAAGGATTTTGCCCACAAAACAGCAGAAAAGTACGTGGAATTGTACGACTGGTACTACATGTCGTCAACCGTACATAAATTATTAATACACGGGGCAGACATAATCGAGAAAAATGATATTGTGCCGATTGGGACTCTCTCGGAAGAAGCCTCAGAGTCTCGAGACAAAGATTTTAGGAGGTTCCGGGAACATCATTCGCGCAAAAGAAGCAGGCAAGAGTCTAATCAAGATATCTTAAATATGCCTGTTGTTTCTTCGGATCCTTTCCTAAGTGCACAAAGGCCTAAGTTAGATGCCAAGAGAAAGCAGAGCTTTTTTGCTGAAACTCTAGACTTAATTCAGTTTCAGGAAAGTGAGTTCGAGTTTTTAGATATATCCAATCTGGATTCTGACTCAGAATTGGAATCCGACAACGACAAAGATAAGGAAAATGAATAATATTTGATTTATTTTTTTCTATTTTTTAAAATATTTATCTCGTTTTATATATTCTTAATATTTGGGTCAGTAAAATTCTTCATAATTAACAATGATCTTAATTTAGTCACTAAAAGGAACCGTTTCATATGTAAATATAAATAAAAATATTTTGACGATTTTCAAAAAAAAATCAGCAGCTATAACCGTTATATGACATATGTCAAAAAATCATAAATAATTATTACTATAACCACCTGTGAGGATATTACGGTTTTCCTGGCTGTTTACGAGATAATTAACTTTTTCATACTAGCTTCATACAAATTTTTCGTAAAAAAAATATAATTCTTTCGTTTTTGTGCAGAATTAACTCGGGTGTCATTTTTGAATAAAGTAATAACTAATAGAAGCAATAACCGGCAAAAAATCCGGTACTTGCAAATTGAAATCTTTAAGTCTTCTAGAGGCGATTTTCGATCCACAGTGCGCCGATCTGGTTACTTACAAAAATACGTGATAAAATATTTATGTTGGACTAGATTAACTTACTGATTATTTTTAATGTACACATATATTTTTTAATATTATGTCTACCAAGACGCGTCGGTTTTGCTTAGTGTTTTATCGTAAACAAACGTACTTTTGCGTATATAGGCCTTGACCATACCGATTGCAATCGTTCATTTAGGTCATGTACCAAAAAAATTATATTTTCTTCCTTTTTTTAAACCACATTTTTCCACTAAGTTTCTCCACGCATCAGAGTCCTAAAAACGGTAGTACTTTTTACCCAATTTAACCTTTTTTAATATGTTTGTTTTGTCTGGTGTTTTAAATAATTCTTTTTAATATCAAAATTAAACGTGTTAGGTAGCAGTGTGTGTGTTTCACTTCAATTTTTTTTACGCTACACTCTACCTATTAAATTTATATTATTAACAGGCTTTGTATGTCGTTCTTATAGACATAGAAGAGGGAAGTCTTCTGTTACAGGTATCTTCTAACTTAAAAGAAGGCCTCTACAACTAAATTGTTAACCACTTGAGTGGCGACGGGACATACAGTGTCCCGCTCCTTATTTACCGTTGAGTGACCGCGGGACAAAGCCTGTCCCAGGCGGCGCAGATGCGGAGTAACGCATTTATTTCAACTTGTTATAAAAAATCGACTATTTCGTTTTCTGTGGCAACCGTACATTCTGATTCCATGGTCAACATACTACGTTTCAAGATACGGAAACCCTGGAACGTTCAAATAAAATATTTTGTAATCTGTTGTTTTTGCATTAGTGGTAATAAAACTTACGAGTACGTCAGTTATTTGTGTTTGTTTTGTTTTGTGATGCTTGTGATTATTATGAGCGTTTATTCTGAAGATGGGCAACATCGCAAATAGCTGTCAAATATTTCACTGTTTTGATTAGTTTGGCAATATTACTGTTTGAAAATCTGAAATATTGCTAACTAGTGACCTAAAATATTGATCATGAAATGCATTAATTAATATCTTAACACCGAATATTTAGTTTTAGATGTAAAAAAAGAGCTTGGAAACTTTCCAAATGCCTTTTTACACCTAAAACGTTTACAACGTCAAATTCAATGTTATAATTGCACATCATTATTCATATTTTAGGTCACTAGTTAGCGATATTTCATATTTCCATACAGTAATATTAACAAATTAATAAAAACAGGTAAATATTTGACAGCTATTTGCGACGTTGCCAACTTTCAGAATAAACGCTCTTAGTTCATTTTGTACTAAAGGTAGGTGGTTTTATTTATTTGTTATGCTAAGAATATACACACCGTGCATTTTAAACCATAACACATTTATGTCATCACTAGTTTTTTTTTATTGTTATTTATTTGATATGATAAACATTGTAGCGCTCATATTTCAACAAATTATATAAATTATTACGACCATTCATTCAAACAAAAAACCCCCGTTCATACGCTATTCAAAACACTCAACACTCGACCCAAACCACTTAGATAAACATCATAAAAAACCATTGTTTACAATAAGAGCGGAGCGGCCGTGGCGTGGGTGCGGGGGGTGGCCACTTAACGGTTTATTACCTGCGCTCGCCGGTCGCGTCGGCGACCTGTTGATTTAAATAAAAAACTATTAAATTAAAACTATTGAACCATGAGATTATTTCGCGTCTTGGTGTATATATGTTTGTAAGATCGTTGATATATACGAGAAATAAAGTGGGTCCTAGGATGCTGCCCTGTGGAACTCCGTACGATACAGAAAAGTCCTCACTGCATTGGCACTCATTGCAGGCTGATGATGAACTTTCAAAAACTGAATCTGAATTCCAACCAACCCATATACCAAGTTGTTTTCTTTAAATATAAGTACTTACTAGCTTTTACTAACGGCTTTGTCCACGTGGAGGTCGGATCGGAAGTTATCCCACGGAAACGTATTACCGGGATGAAATTATCCTATGTGTAAATCCAATTTAATTTAATATTTTGTATTCGTAATGTTAATTACTTACCTACTATTGTTTAGAATCAAGTTCTTCTAACTTAATAGACAGTGCTGCTGGGGAGTTTGTTGCGTCACTTCTTTGTCCCAGCTGAAACAATAGGAAGTGGTGAAGGGTGGGCGGTTTGGGGGACTGTATTTTAAATTTTGACTTTCGATATGGGATGAATCTTAGCCTTGTTTGAATAGATTCCTTTTGATTTTGATTTGGTGAATGTTTTGCTCGAAAACATTGTCCCAAATGGTGTTATTTTTCCGCCAAGAATTACTTTTAGCAGTCCATCTAAAAATTAAGCCTGTACGTTGTGCATGAATGTTATCAAGGTGATCAAATTAATTCGAGTTATTAACTATCGATTACATCAAAAACATTATCGTGATGAAATTGTTGTTGTATGTTTTGATCCGTGTTCAAATGTATTGACATTTACCATAGATTAGTAATTGTTACATTTGAGTGTTTAACTCCTGTTAAAATGGACAAACTCCGTAATATTAGAATAAAATATCCTACGAACACTGTAGGTAGAGATGTGCAGTCAATGTTTTTGCCTCTGAATATTATCTTTCCTAAATGTAACATTAAATACAATATTATTTCTCCAAATAGTGGCATGACAAATTTTGTTTCAATGATTGTAACACTGGTATTTATAATTTCATGTATACACTTCACCTGTACTGCCCGTTTCACAGGTACTCTAGAATTTACTTCTATCTGGTTTAAGTTGGACTGCATATTCTTTTGTTTCGGGTTCGCTATGAATTTTGTGATCACAATCATTCACTCCATAAAGCAAGTCCAATTTGTCTTGACTTTTCAAAAAGTGCACAGATTTCTCAACAACGAAATCAGTCTTGATTATTTGGTTATTTGGAATTGGATTTTGGTCATCGTGGCTCTAGTTGTATATGCCATATTTTTGATTACTTTTTGCATACTGCTAAATTTGCCTGGCCATTTCATATTTATTAGTTACTCCTTGGTTGTTTTCGATGTTAACACGATTTATACCTCGCAATTACTAAAATTATTGGAACACAAGGTTCATCTATGGAACATTAAAGTTTTAAATTCTCAAGAAATAGAAGACGCACATAAAGAAAATTATATCAAGGAAGTGTTTCAGGCTTTTGTTAATATATTAGAATGTTATGACATACATAAAGGTTCTTCCCAAAAATTCGTAAGTAGTCTACCGTAAATCCATGAAATTTGAAATCTCAAAACAATTAATTAAAGACAAACAAGTGAGTGACTTAACTTACGGCTGAATTTGTCAATCTTTCAGATTCTCTTCTATATTATAGAAGTATTCATCCACTCTCTTGTATATATTCAGCAGTCAATTGACATGTGGATCACAGAAGAAAATTTTGTAGTGAGTTTTTCTTTATGTTATTGAATGGGACACAAGCCGACGGACGACCTGTGTAGTACAGTGTTGTGGTATATTACCTTTAAACATTCGGTCAGCCGTCGGCTTGTGGTAGCATAGGGTACCTATAGACATTTGCTATACCATAGACATCAAAGATGTGATGACATCGCTTGGTCTAAGCTGAAATGTCTCCCTTGTCAGTACCGGCGGGTTTTTGAGTCTAATTGCGGAAAAGGGAATCCCACCATCATCATCGTCTGTACCGGTACCCATGCCCTCCTAACCGGTACACATCAAGGCGGCTAGGAGGCAGATATAAGTATGGTCGCAGTCCGTCCCCGGACGAGCTGCTTCCCAAAATAGTCTATTGAGTATATTGTTAGCCGACAGCAAATATATTTTTTTTGTTTTTTTTTTTTTTTTTTTGTTTTGGCAGGAGTGGGAAATCCTCATGGACACCCAGACTGCCTCACTAGTGACGCAGTCTGGGTAGTGCCGGACTCTTACCGGCTAAAACCCACTCCTGCCCTTGCTCAGTGTCCCTCTGACATGATCAGAGACCTTATTGAACCATTTGCTGATTTTTTGTCATTCTTAATTATATTTAATATTGACATTTTTGCTGTCTTTAATCCTATCCCAGGAAGGGGAGAGTTGCCGGAAGCAGACGCTTCATTTTATCTTATTTTTTAATGATTTTGTTGATTGAAATCAATCTTTGTATGAGTCTAATATACTTTATCGTACTTGCCTAATAAACTAACTAATTTTCTTATATGACTACATTTGTGATTATATTTTTATTTATTTTTTGCTTTTTCTGTTTTTTCCTTTACCTTATGTCTATCTATTCTAATTACAATAAAATTATATCTCTAACTTAATCAACGCTAAATTTATGTTATGTCTATCCTAATATATATCAATATATCATATAAACATGTTTTATTTCCTAGTTTTTATTTCTTATCCTATCGTTTCTTACTAATAATTTTATGTTAACTTTCCGGTGTTTGTGTTCTGTCAATTCTGGCAGAATTACAGCTGCTATTCTAAGGTAAGTATTATATTTTAGTTTTTCCTGCTTTTCATTTATGTACGTCCAGGTTTTAAACTTTGCTGTCAAAGCTTTGTTATTATATTTTCCTTTTTGTTTCAGATGCTGCTCGGCGACTTGCTTACCGGATCGATGCATCATTTTGAATGCCAATTCCAGGATGTCAACCTCTTTGATATGAGCGATCTCATTTGACCACCACGATAAGGAAAATTTAAATTTAATTCCGGTTGTTGTATTTTTAATAGAGTTTTGGTTTATTTTGCTTGCTGAATCTACTTTATTGAAATTAATTTGGAATTCTGTCATGTCTAATTGGGTGTTTGTTTGGAATTGGGTCATTTTCTTATGAAACTGGTTCCAATTCAAATGTTTTTTGGTATTTCTTTTTGTTACTATAAAACTGATCGTTTTAGGTTTCTGATTACTAATTCTCAATACTATGTCGCTGTGGTCAAATGCGTTGTTTCCGGGAGTGGGTACCTTAGCAATACGCCACCGACAGGCGCGCCAATGCGTCCCACTTCACGCGTATCGGGCACGCACTGTCGAAGGCGCTGTGGTTGGTGTTATCCATCTTGGCCAGCACGCAGTTGTGGCACTTAGGAACCTCTTCAGCCAGCCGGGATGGACAGTCGGCACGCAGGTGGGGGTCGCCGCAGTGGACGCAGAGATCGGCGGGCTTCGTGCACAACTTCCTGCCATGGCCGAAGCAGAGGCAGCGGGTGCACTGCACCAGTGGTGATTGGTCCTGCACTCGCACCCGCTGCAAGTCGATGTGCACGCGACCCGCCGTCGTCAGCCGCTGCCACACGGTCGGGGACACCTGCAGGATGACGTGGCACATGTGGGGGTTCCTCGTCTTACGACGGTACTTCACCCCCAACCTCACATCATCTGCAGGAATGTCCCCGATCAGGTGGGTGTTCTGCCGCTGCAAAGCCTGTGTAAGCTCCACATCTGAGTGGCAGGAGAGGACGTCCTTGATAATTATTAGCGGGTCCTTGTTCTTAACCTCTTCTGCCACCAGATTGCCCGCTCTCCGGATCCGTTCGGTCACCTTCGTCATCTCCTCTCGGGTCCCAAATCCGACCACCACCTTCTGGTCCCTCGCCTTGCGCAGCCGCTCCACCCTTGTGCCCTCGTTTCGGGCATCGACCGCCGTCCTGAGCTTCTCAATGACCTCTTCACTCGTGTCCATATCATTCACAGATGATACAACTACAGAGTGTAGAGGCCCTTGAATGTTCTGCTTCGGGCAGGCGGTGACTTCCGCGAAGGTTGGGCCCTGGCTTGCGACGTAGCGAGGGGCCAGCTGGAGATTCTCCGATAGGGCCTGGGTATGTTGTTGACATACCTGCAATGCCTCCCTGTGTTACAGCAAATATATTAGGACAAGGGCAGGAGAATGATGACCACTGAGAATATATTGATGTCTTCTTTAATA
The DNA here is from genome assembly GCA_949987655.1 of Polymixis flavicincta. NCBI lineage: Eukaryota > Metazoa > Arthropoda > Insecta > Lepidoptera > Noctuidae > Polymixis > Polymixis flavicincta. The sequence continues at coordinate 19,791,623 of OX465188.1, read as the reverse complement.
ATTGCAAGTTTAATGATAATCGCAGGTAGCTGATCTGGCATCGGTGTTTACATACTTATGGATGCTGAAGAATTTCATGTGGCAAACAATGTTAACCCATCAATGCGATAGATTCTACTCGGCCATGCAAAGTGTTCAAGATACTTGCGCAATTATGCTGAAGTCAACTTGCTCTGGTAATTTTTTTATTTCATAATATTATTCTATAACGGTGTCATGATTATTAATATACACTTCATTATTACGATGTGCTTTTTCAGAAAACGAGAAAAAGTTTTGCAAAAATGTACTGCGCTTGCATCGAGCATCATTCAACAAGATACGTGTCTGTGACCTGTTCTACGTAGACACTGCGTTACAATTAAATCTAATGCGTCTTCTTTCTAACTACACTATTGTATTGTTACAATTTGCGTTTCTGTAAACGTCACTGTCAACTGTTCTGTCAACCGTATCGTTTCTGTGGTTTACCCTTGTTTCATATTTTTTTTTTTTTACAAATTATCACTTCAAATTATTACTTAGCAAATAATTGTAACGCAAACCGAATGATTGGTAAGTTAGCGTTTAAATTATAAATTGCTTACCAACTAGTACTTTTACCAATTTTTATGTAGTCAAATATTTCAGTTTTTATAACATATTATCAGCAAAATAAAATAAGCCAAATATTTAGTACCCCAAGTTGTGTGGTCACAGTCATTATCATCATAGGCCTGCCCCAAGCTCCTCCACTTCGACCGGTCTTGTGCTTCCCACATCAAGCGGATGTATGGTCACAGTTCTAACCTAACTTAGCGTTTTCACAACAAATAATTTGTTTAAATATTTATTATATAAAGATTGTTTGTTGTAATAAAATCATCTGATTATAGACCAAATGCCTTAATTTGAACAAATGAAAATGTGCGTAAAATCATTCCAAATATTGAGTATTGAATAGATTTGTACGTAATGGCTGGTGAGAAGCTGTTCTTTACAAACTTATGATTGGATAGGATTTAATGTTCTGTACTTTTGTAACAGAACTTAAACATATATGTAAAGCTAGCTCTAGATTAAAACAACCTATTATTTAGTGTTAGTACCAATCACCCTCTGCACAAACTGCTTTACAATTGGAGAACCGAAAATCTCCGCTACAGTTTTCAGGATGAGGTTGCGATTGCTTCTCACTCGACTTAGTAGCGAAGCGGTTTTTTTGCGCATAATCGCGAGAAAATCGTCGGTACGAGCTTGTGCAAAACATCTCCGACGCGCTGCAATAGCGAGGAAGTCTCAACATGTATGTATATTGTAGAAGATAGGAAGATATGAAGAGGGGGAAGACCTATATAAGGCGGTGCGGCACTAGCACCGGCCCTTTTTTCACTTGGAGCCGCCGTGGGAACAACATCGTTAGGTCGTCACTCTGTCGGTTACATCTTTTTAAATTATTGTCTGTGTTCGCGCCATAATTTGTTAGTTCAGTTAGGAGTGTATTTTTTTTGTTAAGTTAATTTGTTATTCGGTTCTTTATATTAAATTGTTGTCGGTTTCATTCGTTTATTTGAACCATTTCCTGTAGGTATTTCTAAAATTATTTTTAAAAAAGTCACTTCTGGTCTAATTTCTAAGATCAGAAGTGGGATAGTTCCCATTTCCATTGCCCACTGTTCGCTTGGTGTTAATTACAAACCCTCCCTATTTTTATTTTCGTTCATTTTCATTAATTTTTTGTGGTGGTCTTAGTGTTTGCATTATTTTAATTGTGTGTGGTCACTTGTGTTGAGTGTTGTTACTGATATACGTTTCATCGTTTGTTAGTCGGTTGGTTTGTTGTTTTCAGTTGTCTTGGGTTAGGACGTTAGGATGGCAGACCGCAAACGCGATCGTAGTCGCAGTCGCTGCAGCAGCCGCGATAATAGCTCGCGTCGCGACCATAGTCATCAACACGACCGTCGCGGTTCGCGTCTCAATAGTCAGGGGCGGCAAAATAGTGGGTACCGCGAGCGATCCCTTAATGAAAACGACACATTAAGACTCGAGATACAAGCGATGATGTCTCGCCTTAAAGCGCTACAAGACAAAACGAGGGCTTCACCCTTGCCAGTGCGTTCGTGTGACCGTGATAAAACTTTAGTGTCTGATGGTGAACGTGGCCGACGGGCATTGCGGCGGCGCCAGCGAACACCGTCGCTAGAACATAATAAGTTACGATCGCCACGTCGAATAGAATCGCGTAGCGCGCGTCGTTCGTCACCACCGGAGCGTCGCCGCCGTCTAGTTTCACCTTTGCCTGGAGAGACTGCGTCTCGACATTCGTTACCGACTCGCGGATATAACTACCGTCGTAATTCGCGTTCTCATTCTGGAACACCACCGTTACGTGTATCTGAGCAGGCGTCGGTACATGTGTCGGACCCTCTGATTAGCAACGTGAATGATAATTCGAATTCAGCACAAGCTACGGTAACCGATCGTATCGTAGATGCTATTCGGTCAATTAATACTGCGGGCAGATCTCAAAATTTTTATATTTCAAATTTTGATCCTACCCTACATAATATTGATGATTGGTGTGCGGAGGTCGATCGCGCTAAAGTTTTAAACAATTGGAGTGATTTCGAATGCCTGTCGCGTATAGGTAATTGCTTGAAAGGTGACGCTCGATCATGGCTTAACGAATGGGTAACTAATGACCGATCGTGGAGCAACTTCAAAAAAGAATTTAAACCTTTGTGTCCTAGAATACCGGACGTCGCGAATATTTTATATGACGTAATGACCAAAAATTCCGATAACTATTCCACGTATGCGGATTACGTGCGTCGGTCATTGCTGCGTTTACGAGTAGTGCGGGGACTTAGCGACGAACTAATTTCGGCGATAATAGTACGCGGTATCACTGATCCTAACATAAAAGCGTCGGCGACTAACGCCAAGCTGTTGCCCAATGACTTAGTCGAATACTTTTCGATCTTCGTTAAACCAAACAACAATAGTACTGCGAAAAGTTCCGCGTTTCGTCCCGTGAGAGATAAACAAACAGATCTTTCTCGTAAGCGTAATCTAAATGATGTCAAATGTTTTTCTTGCGGTGAATCAGGACATAGACAGGCGATGTGCACTAAGAAACCGAGAACTGATCAACCGCCAAGCGGTTCGTTAAATAATTCTACGACTAACCCTACGTCTGCTTTTGTACCGACTAGATCCGAAACTTGTAGTTTTTGTAAGAAACCGGGTCATAAGGCCGAAAATTGTTTCGCTAAACAAAGATTGGAAGCTGCAAACAAAAGTAGTAGTGTTAACTTCTGCAACGAGTTTGTAAACACAAAGAATAGTGATGTTGTTGTAGCAATTATACAGGATGTAGCGGTCGATGTTTTGATTGATAGTGGGTCCACTATATCTTTAATTTCGTCTTCGTTGCTTAAGCATTTTAATTGTTCACGTAAGCCAGCGGTTCGTATTTTGAAGGGGTTAGGTACTCAAGAGGTAGAGAGTACAAGTTACGTGACGTTACCTATTGAACTTGACGGCTTAACCCTCGAGGTAGATTTGTTCGTGGTGTCCGCCGAATATATGAACACGCCAGTCATAGTAGGAACGGATGTTCTTAATAGGGACGGTGTGAAGTACGTTCGCACTAGAGATTTTCAGTCACTTACAAGGAGCGTTAATAACTTGCATAGGGTAATGAACATACAATCTGAGACTTCAATTCCAATCAATACACCCCTAGTTGACGATCACTTGGATAAGTTGTTGAAAATAATTAATAATTTCTCTCAGTATTTTATTTCCGGTACTGCAACATCGACTGTAAATACAGGGTGTATGTCCATTAAACTTAATACCAACACTCCTGTTTACTATCGGCCGTATCAACTTTCTCACGCTGAGACTCTTCGTGTCCGTGACATAATTAAGGACTTGTTGGACAAAGGAATAATAGAGGAATCGGAGTCTGATTACGCAAGTCCGATTCTTCTAGTTAAAAAGAAAGACGGCACAGACAGGATGTGCGTGGACTTTCGTAAATTAAACGAGATAACTATTAAAGATCGTTTTCCGTTGCCACGTATAGATGACTATATAGATCGTTTGGGGCATAATAAATATTTCAGTTCCCTTGACATGGCAACCGGATTTCACCAAATTCCATTGGACCGGGCTTCAGTTCCGCTTACGGGTTTCGTCACGCCAGAAGGGCATTATCAATATTTGAAGATGCCTTACGGTTTGGCGAATGCTCCAGTAGTTTATCAACGTATAATCACAAAAACACTTCGCGAACTAATTGAATCTGGTGATATCCTTGTTTACATAGATGACATTCTAATCATGAGCCGGAGCATTGATCAGGGCCTTGTTCTACTACAAAGGGTTCTTGACACATTGACTAAAGCTGGGTTTTCCATCAATTTAAAAAAGTGTTCGTTCTTGGCCACAGAGATCGAATATTTGGGTAGATCAATTTGTGAAGGTCAGGTTAGGCCGAGTCATGAAAAAGTGAGGGCTTTGATTGACTCAGCCGAACCGCAAAATGTAAAGCAGGTTCGTCAATTCATGGGCTTAGCCAGCTATTTCAGGCGGTATATAGCTGGATTTGCCCAGAGAACTGCGTGTATTGCGGCACTCACTAAAAAGGGAGTACATTTTAATTGGGGAGTCGAACAACGGGTTGCTCGTAAGTACATTGTGGAATGTCTAACGAGCGAGCCAGTACTTGCAATTTATGACCCTTCGTTACCCATAGAAGTCCACACAGACGCGAGTTCCATTGGGTATGGAGCAGTCTTGATGCAAGTGCATGACGGTAATCGTAAGCGAGTGGTGTCCTACTTTAGTAGGCTTACTCAGGGAGCCGAGAGCAGATACCACTCATATGAGCTTGAAACTCTTGCGGTCGTAAAAGCTCTTCAGTATTTCAGGCATTATCTTGTGGGTGTACGATTCACTGTGGTCACCGATTGTAACGCATTGAAGCTTACACAGCGTAAAAAAGATTTGTTGCCAAGAGTGGCTCGGTGGTGGATATACCTACAAGATTTTGACTTTAGTCTAGATTACAGGAAAGGTAGCCTTCTGTCCCATGCCGATTATCTAAGTCGGAATCCAGTCAATGTGTGCACGGTTCAGAAACCCCTGAATTGGGCGCGAATTGCTCAGGCATCCGATGAAGAGACTCGGTCTCTTATTCAAAAATTGGCGGATGGCCAATTAGACTCCAGCCGTTATATTTTCAAAAACGACATCCTTTATGCAAAGTTTGCACCTACTGGTGAAAATCCCAAATTTCTTTGCTATATCCCAAAAGGTCATAGACTTAGCCTTTTACGAATTTTTCATGACGAACACGGTCATCCCGGTGTCGATAAGACCGTTGATCTTATCACGAAACACTTCTGGTTTCCAGGGCTGAGGGCTTTTGTACAAAAGTACGTAACACATTGTTTAGTGTGTCTTTCCCATAAGAAAGTCCCCCGAGCCCCTTTACAGCCCATTCACTCTTGGGAGAAACCGGATTCACCTTTCGAAACTATCCATTTAGATTCCTTAGGTCCTCTTCCTGAAGCCGATGGTTATCGCCATGTTCTTATAATTGTAGACGCGTTTTCTAAATTCTGTTTGTTATATCCTATGTACCGACAAGACGCTGACGAACTAAATCGCCATTTCACCAATATGATCTCCCTTTTCGGGACTCCTAAGCTAATAGTAGCCGATAGAGGTCGCATGTTCCAGAGTACCGAATTCTTAAATTGGGTCAAAGACATGGGTTGTGATACTCACCTTATAACCCCCGAAATGCATCAGTCTAACGGGCAGGTAGAACGGTACTGTCGTACTGTCCTTAACATGGTTCGTATTGAGTGCAACCATCGACGGGAAAAGTGGCCGAGTGTAATGTGGAAACTGCAGTTGATTCTTAATATCACAAAACACAGAACAACTCAGTATTCAGCCTTGAACCTATTGATAGGTATTGATGCTGCAACGCCACTCATTCGTAGCTTGGTGCGCGATGTGGCTTTTGAAGGTTCCAGCCCTAATCGCGAGGCTCTTCGCGAAATGAGTCGTCAAAGAGCATCTGAACGTCTCCGTTCAAATCAAGGACAACAGGACGCCTATGTTAATCAAGGGCGAAAGCCACCCCGTGTTTTTGAACTGAATTCTTTCGTTTTTGTGAGAAAACAGGCCCAATCTACTGGGAAGCTGGATTCGTGCATGCGAGGGCCTTATCGCGTGGCGAAGGTACTCCCACACGGACGCTATGAGTTGCATCTCTTGGCTGGCTCGTATGGCAAGTCAACACAAGCAGCTGCGGAATACATGATCCCGTGGCAAGGGGAATGGACTCCCGACGTGTGTTCTGCTTTCTTTAGCGGTGAGTGATACTTTTGTGTGTAATGAGTTAGCGTAATGAGTTTTACCTATTTTTATGTAAGTGATACACTTCACTGAATCTGACTTATTTGATGTCATGGTTTGTAAATTTAAAGGTTTCTATTATCATAATGAGTGCATTTTTGTTGGGATTGATAATGTTAAACTATGTTGAAGGGAAGTCGAGTCTTGCAATTTGAAATAGGCCCGTCTTGGAGTGCATCGGACGTGCTATCTCAATTTGACGGACACACTTCAAGTTAGGTACGGTTTCATGTTATTGGATGGGCCTCTGTCTTGGAGCGCATCGGACATGCTACCTAGTATATGGAACATACCTTGGGAACAGCTCATGAAGGGATACTGTCTTGGAGTAGCCTTATCGGACCTACGGTCTTGGAGTAGCCGTATCGGACCCGTGTGGTCTTGGAGTAGCTTTATCGGACCTATGGTCTTGGAGTGGTGTTCTCAGACATGTTATCCTGAAGCTGTGGTACACGTAGAGTCGGACTATAAGTTGGTCTCTAACTATCGTGTTTAGTAGGAATGCGTGCTTCTCGATAAGCATTATGCGTACTATGATGATATGTCTATGATTGGTTTAGGTATTCGTGTGGTTCACATCTATTGTGCGTAGGCTATGCTAGGCTAGCCCAAAGTTATTATGCTGTGAAATGAGTAGTGTTGAAAAGAGCTATCTCATCAACAACTATTTTGCTAACAATGGCTGTTTTGTTATTTTACAAAATTGATTCTCGTGTGGTCTATTTGTTTCTTTTGCAGAAATCGAGGAGTCTGAACAGGCTATTGACGAGGCTAAGTCAGTTGATGAGGAACCAGAACCTTGCACCTCTGGCACGCAGAATCAGATGGAGATGCCCATCAGCACTTCACCTACAAGCAGTGAAAACTTAGGACCTTCCATGCCAACGTTGGAAACAGATCTTCAAAGCTAGAAGATAAAGGAGTCCGGGGACGGTCTCCAGTCAGGAAAGGCCGTGTAGAAGATAGGAAGATATGAAGAGGGGGAAGACCTATATAAGGCGGTGCGGCACTAGCACCGGCCCTTTTTTCACTTGGAGCCGCCGTGGGAACAACATCGTTAGGTCGTCACTCTGTCGGTTACATCTTTTTAAATTATTGTCTGTGTTCGCGCCATAATTTGTTAGTTCAGTTAGGAGTGTATTTTTTTTGTTAAGTTAATTTGTTATTCGGTTCTTTATATTAAATTGTTGTCGGTTTCATTCGTTTATTTGAACCATTTCCTGTAGGTATTTCTAAAATTATTTTTAAAAAAGTCACTTCTGGTCTAATTTCTAAGAATATATATATATATGTATGTATATATATGTATGTATACAAGAGTCACAATACGTATGATTTATACAAATTCATTTTCATGAAACCGTTGCCTAACACGAGTGGGTTTCCACAATTGTTTTAATAGCCAGTTAGTGCATTTTCATACACTTTATTAAACTCAAAAACTTCATATAAAAAAAAAAAAAATAGGTGGAAAATGTTTTTAAAAATATGAACATATATCAATAGTCAGTTGTGTAATTTAATAATTGTGTGTGCCTTTGAATTAGGAACTCTGGTCGATCTGTATTTTAATAGTTTTTTTTAAAGCATTGTTCTGTTAAGAAAGGTGTGTTAGAATTACAAATTTTATACCATACTATTTTTACTTTACGATATGAGTGTAGTTAGATGATTTCTGTAAAAAAAATATGTTAATTTCTGGGTGAATCTTTAAAATTTCCTTTTGAAATCTTGAAAAACTCAATTAAAAATAAACAAGTTAAACTAAGTTGTTTTTTTTTCCACAATTATGAATAATTGTTCTCAAATTTTAACACAATTTGTATGATTACACACGGAGATTACAGACGACGATCTTTTACTAAATTGTTTTAATATGCAAATACGATTTCAATATCAACCATAAAACATATTTAATCCTGAACAGCTTATTAATAACATATTGAAATGCAGTTTTTTACTTTTCAATAGAACTGCACAAGTAACGAATCCGTCTCACGTGGATAAAACAGAAATGACAATTATTATTAAGTTGACTTTGAAAAGCCGTGACTTCTTAACCGGAATTTACGGAAATTACATTAATGATTAACATTTTATACCTTTATGCAGTGCCGATCAACGTGCCTAGCTTATTATGGCAGCGCTATCGCATAACATCGTGAAAATTGGGGAGACAGTGAAAGTGTTCATATATAACTAAACTTATAGACCCGACGGAGCGTAGTTATGTCGGAAAGAGGAGAATACTAAAGTTGATAGATTAAATATAAATTGTTGTTTGACATTTTTTTATCCAAATTATTTCACTTAACATAAAACAAAGTAATTATACATTTTCCAAACCAAAAAGAAGATAATTATGAGTACGAAATTACCTCTTGTCAACAATAATAATTCAATACTCAATACTTTATTGCATTCCACATGTAGGTATTCTTAGGTGGTAAACTTATAATTAGATCTTATGGACCCTGTCGGGCACAGCAAAATAAGTAAGTAGAGAGGAAGCATTTGTTAGATAGTTAACATTTAGCAAAACTACTATATTATAACATGCAATTAATAATCTAAAATATAATCAATTAAAATAAAATATAATCAACATAAAATATATACAGGTACACACGGCTACACATCAAGTTAGACACCCTATATATCTATAACTACGCTACCAGCAATACAGAGAATTGTACGAAAGGGACTGCGCATCGTGGCATCGGCCAATCATAGCATTTGCTGCGTTGGCCAACGCAACCACACACACAGATGCACATTTTTTGCCAAAAACTTTAGCTTCAAATATTTCAAATTCTTTTTGCTCGTGTTCAGTGTTTTGTTGCATGCCATGCCAGTCAGTTCCCATTTCCCAAGTATCGTTCGGGCTTCACGTAATTACGCGGCAAAGGCGTCGGTTATTTTTTTGATAGTAGTTTGTTGTATTTCTTGATAACATTATTTGATTGTTGAATGTTTTTTAATATTCTATTTTTTTATTTTTGTTGAAGAGTTGGTTATTTATTTTAATAGTAGTTTGTTGTATTTGATAACATTATTTGATTGTTGAATGTTTTTTTAATATTCTATTTTTTTATTTTTGTTTGAAGAGTTGGTTATTTTCTTTAATAGTAGTTTGTTGTATTTGATAACAATATATTTTGATTGTTAAATGTTTTTAATATTCTACATTTTTTAAAGTAATTTCAGCTCAATGTTTGTTTTTATTCAGCTTAAAGCCATAAATATAATTGATCTAAAACTATGTATTTACATAAAGTTACTCTTGCCTAGCGTGAGGGATTTCTCATACCTACTTAACTATTATTGGCATAGAATAATAAACCATGTCAAGTTTTATTTGTCACGATGATTATGGGGGTTATCACTGTGGAATATATCTCTTATATACCTACCTATTGTGTTGATTAAAATGCTCACATAAATTTCAACTGTGATGTTTTTATGTTCATTGTTGCTTTTCTTTTTTTTTTGGGTGGGAAATCATCAAATAACTTCTCCCGCTCTGGGTGGAGCAGGAGGGCGTGTCAGACTTTTACTGACTAAAACCCACCCGTGTTCCTTCAGTAGCCCGTATGCTAGGGGCTGTGGTATCTCTTTCGAACAAACCCGCACCCCTGGCAGGCATCGGCCCTTGCGGGCCCCATCATTTTGTGCTGACATCAGTGACATCTCTTTGAGGCGCTCGTGGAACACAACGCGCCGTATGTTCATTGTTGGTTAGATTTTTAATTGTTGTTGCCTCCTGAGGAAGCTTTTAGTATTTTTATAGTATTTTCAGATTGTGATAGTTATTTAGTATTATCCTTACAAACGTTTATAATTAATCATTATCTGTTGCTGTCGACGAGGACCGTGCGTAGCTTTGTGAATTTATGTTTTAAATTTCTAATTCTTTTTAAGCTTTCCTCGACTGATTTCGTTCCCTGTCAAGTCATTTCGGAGACACATTTATAATGATCCATGCATTAAGTGACTATAAGGGGCTATGGTATGGCCTAGGTTATTATCTCCCGCCGCTTGCGCGAAACCAGAATACAAAAAAACTTTTTTCAAAAAAATAACAACCGACTTCCAAAAAACACTACAAAGTGCAAAATAACTTTAATTTCGGAAGGCGGTGACTTTGGAGGTGTAGGTATTTCAATTATTTGTCACCGCCTTCCGAAATTAAAGTTATTTTGCACTTTGTAGTGTTTTTTGGAAGTCGGTTGTTATTTTTTTGAAAAAAGTTTTTATTTTTCACTTTTTAGTTACCTATCCCACACCAATTCGAAATTTCATCTTCTTTGGGGTCAAAACAATGCATATTTATGCGATAGCAGCATTCGCGGTTGATTTGCTGTAAAGTTTTGAAGAGTTCCGTTGTCTGTCTCCGAAACGCATCATCAGATCTATATGAAATTTATATGGGACCATTTCGGAACAAACCCCTTTCGAACAAAAAAATAATTTTGCAAATCCGTCTATATACGACGGAGTTATGCCCGAACATACATAAAAAAAATATATATAAACATGTCGAATTGATAACCTCCTTCTTTTTGAAGTCGGTTAAAAACCTACACACCCGGCGGAATACTGCTCGAATTTCGTTACCCACAAAAAGGTAGGTATCTAGCGAATATCGCTTAAAAGTATCTGAATAGAATAGGCCTCTAGCTAATGTTTTTAGTTAATAAGTTTAATGTGCCACCTAAAAGGTAACGTTGTGATTTAGAAAGAGTTCGTTTTTAATATTGAACCTAACTACGAAAAATAAAGCTCGTATTCTTAGTAGGTATAGTGTATCAATGTTGACCCATTTGAAAACAATTTTCTACCTTTAAGTATCAAGTAATTTAACACAATTACTTTTCTATTATTATCAGACTCAATGAGTCTGCCTATCATCCAAGGGATTAACCAATCCAAGCTACCCCTAATTTTTTCAGTCCTCATCATCATCATCATCAACCTATAATGTTCCCACTGTTGGGACACAGACCTCCTTTCGGTGAGAGGGAGTGGGCCGTAATCAACCACGCGGGCCCAGTGCGGGTTGGTAGATGTCACATGTGTTCGAATTTTAGGTTCTAGGACATGTCGGTTTCCTTACGATGTTTTCCTTCACCGTTTTTGAGAGCAGTGGTGATGAAATAATTCACACAAAGTAAAGCGCCTAGCTGGGTTCGAACTCACAACCTACAACTCGTAAGTCGCGGCCGTTACCACTTGGTCACCACTGCTCTCAGTATTCAGTCGTTTTACTGTAAAAGTTAATGAAGCAGATATACTTGCTTGCAATTTTTTTTTGCATTTAAATAGATATCAGTAAAGTATTTTCCCTTGGCAATGAGAATTTCCAGCACCCTAATTGCGTAAACTCACGGTCAATCATAATTTGTTACAATTTAACAGTTAAACAATATTCATTGCGTTATTTACGTTGTTGAGCAGACACATTTTTTCGAACATATGAATCAATGGTTTAGCAATCTGTTTTAAAGTGGTTCAGATTATGGTTGATCGTGCGTCAAGCAATTATTGTGCAGGCTTCTAATATCGTCTGTGCAAAATCACGTATATGTATTTAATTTTTGACTGTCGTGAAGAATTTTGATTACAAATCTATCTATCTATCTAAAAATGAATCGCCGAAATGTATGTACGCGCATAACTTCCGAACGACTACACCGAATTGGATAATTCTTTTTTTTATGTGTTCCTTATTGTCAGGACAAGGTTTGTATAGCTAATTCCAATTTAATATTCATAGCTAAGACAGGACAACGTCTGCCGGGTCAGCTAGTTGATTTTATAAAATCAATGGTGGTAAAAAAGGGATAAGTAGTAAGTTTGTTTGAAAACCCAACATGAACTAGATTTCCAAATTGCACGCGTGCTAACCGCGTGTAACAGCTAGAAATTCATAATAATATAAATATTAAGTAAGTAGGTATATAAAAATTAATCCCTATTTCCCTTGGTCACGGCATCACACGTGAACGGCTGGACCAATTTTGCTAATTCTTTTTTTGTTGTGTTTGTTATTGTCAGGAGAATTGCAAACACTTTATGGTTCTGATGAAAGAAAAAATAAGAAAGTTGCGCGTAACATAACCATATAATTTTCTAATATTATACCAATGCGAATTCAATATTCATAGTTAAGACAGGACAACGTCTGTCGGGTCAGCTAGTTGTTAATAAATGCCTAATGGATGTATTGGTGCAAACTCACAGGCGCAGCGCAAATCGAAAGATAAATAACACATATCGTAAATGAACGTAACGAGAGCTTAGCTTGTTTACAAAATAATATACACACCTAGGTATAGAATAGAACGCCGTTTGGTCGTGGTAGCGGCGCGCTCCCGCAGGCGACGTGCGTAAGCGGGACGAAATAAGAAAAACATATCGTACCCTCTCGCACTATTCGCAGCGTTCAACTTCTAGTAGTTCAAAGTCCAAACAGTCTAGGTTGATGTGTAGCCGTGTGTACTTATGAGAATTGTAATAATAATTAACAGGTCCAATACATCTAAAGTTGTGGGTAACATAAGTTATGACTTTATAAGTTTGTCACTTAAATATTCATTAATCGAGTAATAGGTTTTATTTAGCAAAAACGTTCTAAGTTTTTTTTAAGTTTCTCTTCATTTTTTATTAGAGAGGGTAGTTCATAAATATTTAATGGACATTGTATAGGGACTTGTAGAGTGCATTTTTAATCGAGAACTTGGAATGTTTAGCCTAGATCGGTGTCTGAGTAGATAGCGTGTCTGAATGTCTTCACGTTTTGAGTAAAATTCTTGATGTTTTCGCACAAATTTCATATCATATAACATAGCATATCTGCTTAAAAGGAGGCTCCAATCACTAGTTGTTAAGTTTTAGTTGTTAAAATAATAAAGCATTTTTTAATTTTCAAATTTGCATGTTTCTAAAATGTATACACAGGTTAAAATGTTATGTTTTTGAAAGAAAGGTTTGCAGCTATCTGTTTGCTCAATGTTTACCTGCACCCTAATTGCGTAACTCACGATTGATCATAATTGGTTTCGTCTTCACAGTTAAACAATATTCATTGCGTTATTTATGTTGTCGAACAGACACATTTTTCGAACATATGAAGCAATGGTTTAACAATCCGTTTCAAAACGATACAGATTATGATGAATCGTGAGTTACGCAATTAGGGTGCAGGATTCTAACCAATTAATATTGCAGGGTAAAAAGAGTTTATGCACCTGTGCTGTTTCCCCAAAGGGTGACACCATAGCTAAGCCATGCATAGGCATAAGCATAGTATGTGGTGAGAGCTGTTTATTAGTTGGTAGTCTTTTTTTATTTCACGAAGGGCATAGAAGAATTTGGAAATTTTTTGAGTGAGTTTTGCTGTAAGTGTGATTTCCAGTTTATGTGTGTGTCTTTATCTAGTCCGAGCAAGGTAAATTCGTTAACAGTTTCTAATTTTTTGTCGTTGAAAATAAAATATAAAGCTCAAAGTGTTTTTTGGTAAGGGTGGAAAGTTATTAACTTGGTTTTTGAGTAGTTTATCCCGAGATTATGTTCGTTCATCCAGTTGCATGTTTTAGTAAGTATTGAATTGAGAAATTCTTCTATATCTACATTATTTTGGCATGAGACTATTATGGATATATCATCCGCGAACAAGACACATGGACCTTCTATGATCTTAGCTAGGTCATTAATATAAAGGAGAAATAAGAGGCATCCTATGACGCTGCCTTGTGGAATTGAGGCGTTAATTGCTTTACTATATGATCGTATTTTTTCATTATTTGATTTTCTCATTGTGTTTTTTTTTTTTTTTGGGAAATCATCAAATAACTTCTCCCGCTCTGGGTGGAGCAGGAGGGCGTGTCAGACTTTTACTGACTAAAACCCACCCGTGTTCCCTCAGTAGCCCATATGCCAGGGGCTGCGGTATCTCTTTCGAACGTACCCGCACCCCTGGAAGGCATCGGCCCTCGCGGGTTCCGTCACTTTGTGCTGACATCTCTTTGAGGCGCGCGTGGAACACAACGCGCCGTCGACTTGGCTTGGTCCTTACCGGACAGCGAGCTACCCATTACTCGCCGTCCGCAAGCTCATGCCTACGGTAGCCGGAAATCGGCCTAGGATTCCCAACGCCCAGGGCGTCTCCGTATCCTGCGGTCGCGGGTGCGGGTCGCGAGGGCGCATAGACTGCCTCACGTGCGCCGTTTCCCTCTTCGCGAGCATTACTGCTTCGCTGAAGGAGGTGACGGCTACCCATGCACTCGCGCTCCGTACCATGGCCTGGACCAGGGCCGGACGCGAGAGATCTCCGCCGCCGATCGCCTCCACGAAGACACGGCGGTGCTCCGCCCAAGCAGGGCAGACCGCCACCGTGTGCTCCACCGTGTCCTCAGGGCGATCTTCGCAGTGGAAACACCCAGGCGTTTCCTCCCGCCTTATTCGAAACAGGAACCTCCCGAAACTACCGTGTCCGGTGAGGACCTGCGTCAGGCGGAAGGTGAGTGTCCAGTTATGGTTAAAGTGTTATATTTCAAATAATTGTTCCCTGTTTTTTTAGATGATGTTAGCCATTCGTGAGCCTTTCCGCGTATACCTGATCCGTATAATTTGTTTAGCAATATCCCAAATTGTAATTTGTTATAGGCTTTGGTCATGTCTACTAAAATTCCTATTGCGTATTTTTTGTTATTAATAATATTAAGGGCTTCCTGGATATACTTATAGACTGCTAAGGTGGTGGAACGGTTTGAGGCTGCTGTGATGGATCGAGAAGGCGGCAATAGGTGCTCTAAGCGGGTAATAGTTGGCTGGAACACATATTGCTAAGGCTCATAGGGAGGCTAGGCAGAAATTTAAATTGTAGATGTGGAATGGCAAACCTTCCACTGGGTTACTTGATAATGAAATGCGTGAGACTAGAAAAATCTTTAAGTCAAGGTTAAAGTGGTGCCAGGATCATGAAAACCAAGTTAAAATGGACATTTTAGCCTCATACCACGCTAAAAATTATTTTCGTAGTTTCTGGAAACACACGAATAAATTGAAAACTAGACCGGGAATCCCAGTGAGCATTGGTGGCGTGAGTGAGCCACAGGATATCGCAAATCTTTTTAAAGAAGCTTTTTTTGTAAAATCTCTTCTGGGACCCTCACGGTCGGTGGTCGATGTTGTGCCCGGCATGAAAATAGGGGTAAAATTCAAATCCCCGGAGATAGCTCGGACTATTAGAAGTATGTCAAGGGGTAAGTCACCCAGTCATGACGGGCTCAGCATCGAGCACCTACGATATTCTGGCCCTCACTTACCCAGGGCGCTTGCTATGTTGTATAGTTTTTGTGTGAGCCATAGTTACCTACCCGATGAGATGATGCGAAAACAGTGGTAGTGCCAATTGCTAAAAACAAAACTGGTGACCTCGCCGACAGCGGTAACTATAGGCCCATTTTACTAGCTACCATAATTTCATAGGTACTTGACAGCATGCTTAATACACAATTAAGTAGTTGTACTACTATTCGCGAAAACCAGTTCGGATTCAGAGCTGGGTGAGCTGGGTTGTGTTAGCGGTGTTGGTTCTTAAGCTTGCTGTGACGTACTATGCGAGCCGAGGGACGCCTATTTATGCTTGCTTCTTGTCAAAGGCATTTGATCTGGTTTCCTATGATGTGTTGTGGAGTAAATTAGAGCGGGTAAACTTACCCATAGAACTTGTTAACATTTTAAAGTTTTGGTATGGAAACCAAATCAACACTGTACTTTAGGCTGTGGCGTTTTCTAGTCCTTACGGGTTGGAGTGTGGGGTGAGGCAGGGTGGATTGAGCTCACCAATGCTTTTCAGCCTTTATGTGAACGAATTGATTGGCGAGCTCAGCAGTACCAGGCTCGGATGTTACATAGACGGTACCTGCGTAAATAATATCAGTTATGCAGACGACATGGTACTGCTGAGCGCGTCAGTCTGCGGCCTGAGAAAATTGGTTGCTCAATGTGAGGCGTATGCTAAAGTTCATGGGCTGGTATACAATACTAAGAAGACGGAGGTCATGGTCTTTGAGGCTGGAGGTAAAAGCCCTGATCCCTGTATTTCTTTATGGTAAACCTATGCAAAGAGTCTACAGGTTTAAGTATCTTGGTCACATATTGACTCCCGAGCTCAAAGACGATGATGACATTGAGCGGGAGCGGAGGGTGTGTCAGTTAGAGCGAACATGCTGGCTCGCAGGTTTGCACGTTGCTCACTTCCAGTTAAAATCACGCTCTTTCGATCATACTGTACTGCTTTTTATACATGCAGCCTGTGGGTTAGATGTTCGCAAAGATCGTACAGCGCTCTCCGCGTTCAATATAACAATGCATTTAGGATGTTGGTGGGGCTGCCCCGTTTCCGTAGTGCGTCAGGGATGTTCGCAGATGCGCATGTAGATTGCTTTTATGCAACAATGCGTAAAAGGTGCGCTTCCCTGGTGCGCAGGGTGAGGGGCAGCTCCAATAGTATCTTGAGCATGGTTGCGAGTTGCCTGGACTGTCTATACGTGGGTCGCTGTTGTGCCGTCTCTCATGGGATGTCGCAACGGTGACCAACCGATATTTCTTGTGTTGTTTTGTGTATAGTCTGTGTTTACTAACATAGTCGTAAGTTATAATGACAAGCTTGTTGAGTCTTGGTTACTCTAATAAATAAATATTCTATTCTATTCTATAAGTTTAGAGAGTAGAACCCAACACTGAGCCCTTATAAACCCCACATGAAATAATGGTGAACACAGATTCAAAATCATTCCGGACTATTTTCGCGTTGTGGTGAGTAAGTAGCGTGCTAACTACCATAGTATTATTATTCGATTACTTTTCGAGCGAATTAATTAAGGGTACAATTTCCCCCGAGTTGGTTCCCGCATTGTCGTTGCGGGGGGGCAGCAGCCGTGGTCTCCCAGCCATGGTGAGGCGAAGAGGAACCCCAAGGTTGGGCCGCTCGTCAGGGCTTTTGCCTCAAAGCCGACGACGTAGTGGCCAGAAAAAGTAGGTTGCGGTGAGGTGCACCGCAACTGAGGTGGGCCGTGATGTCGAATGGGAGACATCGCGGCTGAGGGTTACAGCTTGCGGCGGAGGAGGAGTGTCGGTACTTTTGAGTAGCGCTCTTCCCTTCTGTGGCCTGGACGGGGCCGCCACCGTTTGATGGCGGACGCGTTGGGGTTGCAGAGGAAGAGGAGTGTCGGTGTAGCGTTGGCCGCTCTCTCTATCCCCTGCGGCCAAAAAGTTATAGGCGGCGGGGCCACTGTGCTGACCCGTCGCAGGGAGTCTTTCCCTGTCCTCCGCTCGGAATTCCGATTGGTAGGAGGAGCGGGAATATTTTTTTCCACGCCTCCGATTGAATGGCTTTTGTTTTTATCACTAACTTTACTTAACCAAAAGTACAGTCAAGGCCATTATACTGTATTTTGGACCGATTATCCGCGTCGATATTAACGATGTGGACTGTACAGTCAATAAAATACAAAAATAAAACAAAATTTTTTACTCTTTCCAAATAATGTCCTATGCTAATTTCACCAGTGCTAAGCATCATTTGACAATTTATTAAAAATTCATCTCGGATTATGTGCCCTTTTGTCTTCATTTTTACTTCTAATCCTCTCATTATTTATTATCGTCTTCTAATATTTGCAACAAGTTAAGAAGACTTGGTGCCTTTCTAATTATTTTTGTATTGAGTGTTTTATGCCAGCTTTCTAGATAATTGGTTGTACGGTGTTGCAAACCAAAAACTGACCAGGATTCAATAAATGTTGAATTTTTCAGCCATTGTTTTAAAACTTTGCAATTTAGGTAGGTCCGGAGCATCATCTATAATGTATGCCCAACCTTCAGGTTTCAAATGAGCCGGTAGTAAGGGCAGAACGCCAGAAAGGGCAACTATGCGTCTTATCGTTTTTGACTTAGTTAGATGTCGTTTTTTCCTTTTTTCCAAATGCTGTTTGAAAAATGAAAATAGCAGTGTTTTATTTGCACATTTTCAAAAATCTTAATAATCTTATAAGCATTCTTCGATGCTATTTCAGAATCCAATAAAACGTTACTTGTTTCATATCTGGTAACTGGCTTTGAAGCATACTGAACAGAATATGGTAGCTGTTTTCGGTTTTGTCGGTCATGAGCACATATTTTGTACTAGACTGTACAATGTTTATAAGATGCTTAATCGGAGGCATGGGAAAAAATATTTCCGCTCCTCCTACCAATCGGAGCTTCGATCGGAGGACAGGGAAAGACTCGTCGCAGGGTGACCAAGGGGTCCGCAAGGGCCGATGCCTACCAGGGGTGCGGGTTGTTCGA
Organism: Polymixis flavicincta; assembly: GCA_949987655.1. Classification (NCBI taxonomy): domain Eukaryota; kingdom Metazoa; phylum Arthropoda; class Insecta; order Lepidoptera; family Noctuidae; genus Polymixis; species Polymixis flavicincta. The sequence continues at coordinate 19,772,846 of OX465188.1, read as the reverse complement.
AAGAGATACCGTCGCCCCTGGCACACGGGCAACTGAGGGAACACGGGTGGGTTTTAGGCAGTAAAAGTCTGACACGCCCTCCTGCTCCACCCAGAGCGGGAGAAGTCATTTGATGATTTCCCACACAAAAAATAAATAAAGGGTACAATTTAAATGCTTACAAAATATTTTTTAAACCCTAAGACTAAGTACCAAGTAAAATATCTCAACTTCAAATAAAATAAACCCACTCTATACCGAAGTGCTTAAAGTACAACGTTTTAACATCCAAAATAATTATACACTCATCAGAATAATTGCACGTATTTGTATTTTTTTGCCTACCAAAATGGATGAATGCTCCAAATCTTGTTTTCCCGAAATAGTAACATTAATACCCAAAATGACAATTCCAAATAGCTTTAGTGTTATCAAATTATCCAACCTGAATCAATATGTGGTGGTACAAAATTTTGTGAGAAACGAATCTCTGCAAAACTGACTTCACGCAGTCTTGTCTGCCCTGTGTGTAATTTAAGGCGACGATAGATGACAGCTACCTACAGCGATGCACTGCCGCCCGACGCTCGCAAGAGACCCCGCCTCAACGCGCATCAAGTTTTTTGAAAAACAACCCATGTTAATTTATCAAACACAATTCAAAGAAAAACCGTATACTAAATTTTGTGCGATTAAATTGTCTTTTAGAAGGTGAAAGTTTCATGGAAATACACCCGATAGTTTTTGCGTGATTATCGTTTTTATGTCCGCGATAGACATTACTTTACCAATTAATTACATTATGTTATAAAAATACTAATAGGTCTTTACCTATGAAATTGCCGTTTTGTATGAAAAAATTTAAACGAATTTTTTTCATGAATTTTTTATTTGTATTAATCGAAGTAATCACCCATGCAATCAATGCATCTTTGCCATCGCAGTGGCAGTTTATTGATGCCCTTCTTAAAGAAATCAGCTGGACGGGAGGCAACAAATTCTTCAAAGGCATTTTGTACTGCCTCTCGGGTATTAAATTTTTTTCCCGCCAAGAAGTTATCCAAATTCTGGAAAAAGTAGTAGTCTGTAGGCGCAAGGTCTGGTGAGTAGGGCGGATGACGGAGAGCTTCCAACCCCAGTTCTTGCAACTTGGAGACCGTCTGCTGTGCAGTATGAGGTCGCGCGTTGTCGTGCAGGAGCAGCGGAGACGAGCGATTGACCAATGCTGGTTGGAGATGCGCCAGCTTCTCCATCATTGTGTTCAGTTCTTCACAGTACACATCTGCAGTAATGCTCACCCCGTTTGGTAAGAAGCTGTGATGAATCACACCGGCGCTAGACCACCAAACAGTGACCATCACTTTTCTAGGGGTAAGTTTTCGTTTAGGGCATTGTTTAGGTGCTGAACCAGGATCCAACCAACTTGCTGAGCGCTTACGGTTATCAAACAGAATCCATTTTTCATCGCAGGTAACAATGCGGTTCAAAATTCCTTCATTTGTGTGTCTGTTGAGCAGTGCAAGGCACGTCTCGACGCGTACTTCGCGCTGGCGATCATTGAGTTCGTGGGGCACCCATTTGTCAAGCTTTTTTACCTTGCCAATTTGACGCAAATGGACCAATATTGTTTTGACGCTAACGTCGAAAGCTGCTGCTAATTCAGCCGTAGATTGTGTATCATCAGCTTCCACAATCGCCTTTAATTCGTCATTGTCGACCAAAGTCTTCGGACGACCGCGAGGTTCATTTTTCAGGTCGAAATTTCCAGAACGGAAGCGAGCAAACCAATAACAGGTGGTGCGTTGGTTTGTAGTGTTAGCTCCGTAAACGTCGTTGATGTTGCGTGCCGCGTGTGCCGCGTTGCTGCCACGACGGTACTCATATTCCATAATTGCTCGAATTTTTAACGTATCCATGATGACGAAAAAGATTGAAATGCGATGAAAATGTAACACTAATCAATAAAGAAATGACTACTTTTAGAAAAAAAAATCCATGTTTTTAAAATAAAATTAATTTGAAATTAGAATTCTTAGCCAAACAAAAATTATTTTGATTTGAAATGGCCAGTACTGCAGAACGGCAATTTCATAGGTAAAGACCTAATATTTAAAATATTCACATATCAAATGACGAAGAAAATTGTCTAGTTTCACATATAATTTTTTCAAATACATAAGACAAGCTGTTTAGACGTGATCTTCAATAAAAGGCCTTAAAAGTCGGCTGTCTGCGCCTTAAGCCCGTGTAGGCGCGGAGAGGTGGGGCGGCTCGCGAGCTGAGGAGCAAGTTTAGTGGTTTGAAGGCCTGCCAGCAAGCCGAAGCTGCGGTGGTGAGCGTTAAAACCATCTGCGACGTGACAGAAACAATGCTTGTTGCATGTTGCATGCCTGCTGGCATGTTATATGCCTGCTTGCATGCTGCATGCCTGAAGCAAGCCTAAAACAATAAACAAGTAACATGTGTTTGGGATACGCAATATTATAATTTGATATTCAAAAACATTGTATGATGGACCGTTAGCTTTTTTGCCTCAGTAAGACTGACTAAATTGAAAGTCGTGAAAACAAATAGTTATAACTCTATTTAGCGATAGTATAAAACGTTTGGTCTGAAATTTACTTTAAAGGCGTTTTTATGGCATAGAATAAAAAGGAAAATAGGTTAATTTCTACAATACTTTATGAAACATAATTTGGTGAGCATTTATCCATGGCAGGTATTGGTACGGGAGCTAGTAACGTTTGAAAAGTAAGAATTTTAGGTCAGCTGATTTTGTGATATGTCGTCCTACTTGCACTTTCGGTTAGAGTCTGGGCTATCTGGCTGGCGGTAGCGGTTGCGTTCATTAGTGCGCATCCTACCTGTCCAGGTATTAATCCTGGATTTTAAAAACATTTTAGAAGGCGTACTTTTTATTTTTTTGATTTTAAATAAGTCTACCTGACATACCTTTTTTTATTGCCAGACATTTTTGACAATGCTATGTGCCACACGCGATTTTAATATTTTTTTTATAAAAAAAAATCTAAGTATTTTATAATGTCTGTAATTTTAATATTATGTTATTTAAAGATAAGAAAAACTTAAAATAAATTTGCCAGACATTAATTCGATTGTTAAGTCTTGAATTAAAATGATAAAGTCATGAAAAGTATTGTAGTATAATGCTAGTAATCCGAGAGAGACAGTTGCAGAATAAGTCGAGAATGATACAGATAACCATTACAAAAGTAAATTACTTGTCACTGTACATATAATAAAAAAAATTTAAAAAAAAGGCACCAGCCGTGGTAGTTGCGTCGAACTCGAGCGACGAGTACTTCTCCCCGCCCACGACACCACCAACTGCTCGTCGACGAGGAGAACGCCGGCCGCCGGACGGCTTAGGACCTCGAGGCCCACCGGCCTCTGATAAGGTCCCAGCTCCCGGCGGAAGTGTGAAGCGCATGAGATGGACACAATCCATCAACGAAAACGTCATGCGCTCATACTATGGGTAGCCCCAGAGGGGAGAAACAATCTGACCGCGTACCGTGTTCGGATGCTCTCTCTTTTTCAGGTGCTTGAGCCAGCTGTCAACATTTCGGCACAACGACTGTCGGATCAGGTGCGGGTCATCCAGCGTAATCATAATTATGTTGGATGACACTGTACTTGAAATGCAGAGTAGCCATGTCATCGTCCCCCCGTCGCAGACAGTTGTGGTACCACCACGGCTCACCACAAGTCACGCGCTTCAAGCTGACGAGGGGAGTGTTGACAGGGCTACAAACGTAAGTACCCAGTGCAGTGAAGAATTGAGCAGTGCTTTGGAGGGTGCGATTCGAGAATATCGGTTCATGTCACCCGAACTTAGGCCACGCTTACCTCGTTTGCCCATGCATAACAAGAATAGGGCGCTGGTGGCGGCTTTGGATTCGCAGTTGTCAAATTATTTTGATGACTGCGAAGACTTCGCTGATACTCATTCGATTCTGTACTGCGCGGCTGTGGTGGCATGTCGTGTAGCTCATGTCAAATTCGTAAATTACTCTAGAGCTACGCGACCAAAATCAGCCGTACCAGCTTGGCAGTTTAGTATAGAACGTCGTATTGGTGAGGCCAGAGCCCTCATCGGCAAACTAATCTGCTTCAGGGAGGGCAACACTCGCCCTAGAGTGATGCGCTTTGTGAGGCGGGCATTCTCGGGGACTGATACCAGCCCTCAAGATTATATGTCCCGTGTCACAGAGCGCATAGACTTCCTGTAGCAGAAAGTGTATGCATGTGCAAACCGTATCCGTAGGTACAAGCGGCGAGTAAACCGATACACTCAGAACCGCACAATCCAGAGTGATGAAAGGTGGGTCTATAGAGCTTGGGAGCGACCGGACCAAGGTGTGGCTGATACGCGCCTACCGGATGATGAAGCCATGTGCTCTTTTTGGGGCAATATCTGGTCGGTGCCTGTCAGTCACACCGAAGGTGATTGGGCTCGAGAAGTCGAGCGAGCCTGCAATCCCATACCAGAAATGGGGGCTATTACCATCTGCCCCCAAGATGTAGCTCGTGCAGTCCGTCCGCTGCCCAACTGGAAGTCTCTAGGGCCGGCCGGGCTGCACAACTTCTGGATCAAATGGTTCATGGGACCGCACGCTTGCTTGGTGGCTCAGTATCAGGCTGCTTTGGTGTCTGGTTCGCTACCCCAGTTCCTGACAACAGGAGTTACCCACCTGCTCTATAAATCAGGTAGTACCGCGGAACCCAAAAATATAGGCCGATCACGTGTTTACCGACGGTCTATAAAGTTCTTACATCCATTTTGAGAGATACAATTTACAACCATGTTGACACTAATTCCATCATGTCTGTCTCTCAAAATGGATGTCGGAATGGGTCCCGCGGTACTAAGGAGCTGCTCCTCATTGATATGGCCATTAGCCAACAGGTTCGCCGTTCCCGAAAGGATCTTTCGACATGTTGGATTGATTACAAGAAGGCCTAAGACTCAGTGCCACATACGTTGCTTATGAGGGTGCTGGATTAATTTAAGGCTTAACAATCGAATTAATGTCTGGCAAATTTATTTTAAGTTTTTCTTATCTTTAAATAACATAATATTAAAATTACAGACATTATAAAATACTTTGAAATTTTTATTAAAAAAAAAAAAATATCGCGAATGGCACATAGTTAGCATTGTCAAAAATGTCTGGCAATAAAAAAAGTATGTCAGGTAGACTTATTTAAAAACAAAAAAAAAAAAAATTACGCCTTCTAAAATGTTTTTAAAATCCAGGATTATTACCTGGACAGGTAGGATGCGCACTAATGAACGCAACCGCTACCGCCTGCCAGATAGCCCAGACTCTAACCGAAAGTGCAAGAAGGACGACATATCACAAAATCAGCTGACCTAAAATTCTTTCTCGAAAACGTTACTATATTTCGAATTTTTTGGTAATAAAATAGGTACTCTTCTGGTAGGCGTATAAACACAAACCATTAATTAATGATGTAAGTTATGGTCCAATTGGTAAAAGTCTTTGCTCAGATGATCCATTTGGACTTGGTTATGCTGAGGCTGAAGTTCACTTTTGAGTAAGGGAGGCTTTCAAAAATTGATTTATTTTGTTAAAAATTGGACATTGGATAAATTACCCTTTTTTCACTGTTGTGAGACGATATAAAATGTATTTTATCTTTCAAAATGTGGCGGTGTTACTACATTAATTTTCGTATAGACAAATTCATTAAAGTAATGTATTTTCGTCAGTGTTATTATAACAATCATATTGAATTTTCGTCTGTTACCTTTTTATCATCGATTACATTGTCACTCGTGGGTAGGAAACCTACTGTTTAAGTCGAGAAAATGAAGCCATTTCAATATATTGGAAAAACATATCCTGTGAAACTTATTTCAAATAATAAAGTGGACAAAGATGTGCAGTCGATGCTCATGCCTTTGAATCTAATGCAACACATTATGCTCTGTCCTAAATATTGCATCAAAAATAATGTTATCACTCCAAATAGCCTTATCTCAAATTTTGTTTCTATGATAGCAACAATCGTCATCATATGTTTGTTTGTTTCCTGCATTTATGAGGTGGCCACGAACAAGGAAAGTCTAGGAATTAAGGATTTTAATTATGTCATGACTTTATAAACTGTGTCTTCTATTGTTTCGGATTCTCAATGAATTTCATGATTGGAGTCATTCAAACCAAAAGTAATGTTCAGTTAGTCCTTACATTTCAAAAAGTACACAGATTCATTAACAATGAAACTAGTTTCAACCACATTATTATTTGTAATTGGATTATTGTATTAGGAGCTCTGGGTTTTTATGTCACTCTTTTCAGTTATTTTCAAATAAATATTGGTGTACCTGTCTCTTCAGTGTACGCTATCTACCTTTTGATTTTTTTCGATTTTAATATTATTTATGTTACACAAATTATTAATTGTTTGGAAAATAAAGTTGTTTTGTGGAATATTCGAAATAAAAAGTCTCAAGAAATACATGCCACGTACGGAGAAAATTATAGCACAAACCTGTTTCAGGCATATGTTGAAATATTGCAGTGTTATGATATTTCTAAACATAGTTTTCAGCAATTCGTAAGTACCATACAGTCAAATAGCGGAGTATTATATGAATCAATATATACATTTAATAAAAATATCAATTTATGTCGGTTTTTAGATACTGTTTTACATATTAGCAACATTTATCTACAACCTAGGTAACATTCAAACACTTATTGATTTATTAAAAAAAGTCATGATTGTTAAGAATATAGTGAGTATTTTATTTACATGGACTCTTAAATGTAACACTTTTGGATAAAAGTGTTGTGTATAGCACATTAATTTTGTTACAGCAAAAAACAATTTTAGCGAGCCTTCTTTTGTTAATTTTGTCGGTGAAGAACTTAATGTGGCAAACAAAGTTAATCCAACAATGCGAAAAATTCTACTCAGCTATTCAGAGTGTTCAAGATACTTGCACAAGTGTATTGAATTCATCTTGCTCCGGTTATTTCTTTATACTATTATATTCATGTCCAATGTAGCGCATTTACATACTTCCAAGATCAATTATTGTAATAGTTTGGCACTTAATTGTATTTAATTGGAATATGATTTTGCAGAAGACGAGAAACTCCTGTGCAAGAACGTACTTCGCTTGCATCGAGCATCCTTCAGCAAGATACAGTTAAAGTTATCGAATTCGTTAGAGATATTTATAGATAATAGTTTCTGACTATCATTGACATAATGAAATTGTTGTTGTACGTCAATACATTTGGCAACGATTAGGTATTTTATTAGTTGAGTGTTTCGTTCTTGTTAAAATGGACGTATTTGGTAATATTAGAACAAAATATCGTACGAATACTGTAGATAAAGATGTGCAGTCCTTCTTTTTGCCTTTCAATATTATCTTTCCAACATTTAACATTAAATACAATAATATTACTCCAAATAGTCGTATCACAAATTCTGTTTCAATGATTGTGACACTGGTATTTATGATTTCATGCATACACTTCCACTATACGGCTTGGTACAAAGTTACTCCAGAATACAATTCTTTCATAATTGATCTTAACAGCATCTTCTATTGTTTCGGTTACATTATGAATTTCGTGATCAGAATTGTTAAATCAAAAAGCTATGTCCAGTTTGTCTTAACCTTTCAAAAAGTGCACAGATTTATCAACAATGAAATCAGTTTTGACCACGTTGTTCTTTGGAATTGGATTTTCGTCATCATGGCTCTGGGCGTATATGCCATATTTCTGATTACTTTTAGCATACTGCTAAATTTACCCGGTTATTTCACATTCATTTGCTACTGCTTCGTTGTTTTCGATTTAAACACGATTTATGCTACGCGATTACTCAAATTGTTGGAAAATAAGGTTCGTCTATGGAACATTCAAGTTTTAAAATCTCAAGAAATAGAAGACTCACATAAAACTTATACCAAGGAAGTGTTTCAGGCTTATGTTAATATATTAGAATGTTATGACATACATAGAGTTTGTTCCCAAGAATTCGTAAGTAATTTATCGTAAATCCATGAAATTAACAACAAATAAGTGAGTAATTTACTTATGGGCCTAATGATTTATTTTTCAATCTTTCAGATTTTCTTTTATATTATAGAAGTATTCATCCACTCTCTACTATATATTCAGCACGCAATTGACACGTGGAGCAGAGTAGAGTTTTCCGAAGTGAGTTTTCCTTTATTTTATTGACTGGAAAATAAGCCGAGGCGATGGCCCAATTGATGTATAAGGGACTATGCCACATATACAAATCTGCAATACCAGAGAAATCGCAGATACCATCCCATCTTTGGGTCTATGCTGAAATCTCTCCCTTGCCTGTACCGGCACCCGCCTTTAAAACTGGTACACACTAATGCTGCTAGGAGGCAGAAATAGCAGGTCGCAGGTCGCAGTACTTCCCAGGACAACCTGCATCACAAAAAGCTCTGCTGAGTATTATTTAGTTGACACCAAATAAATTAGTATAAATGCGGAAGAATTATGAACTCTTACACTATTTATTTTGTATACACTGTGACATTTTAGTCGTCTTATGTACAAAGACGGTCCCACTCAATGTATCCGACATAAAATACATCTAGGCGCGATAAAAAATTGTTACCATTAATTAAGATAATAGGTACAAAGAATAATAAATAATGCTTTAGAATTATGAAACACTGTGTTAATAATGTTTACCTAACAAAGGGTAGAAGATGCATATACCATTAAATTCCATCACTCATTTCATCTCCATATCAGGGTGTTTCAAACTATGTTATGCGTCTTAGTGTTTTTTTTTTATCTTTATATATAGGGTGACTGGTAATTAGTGACCGATATTTAAACACATGATTGTACTCATCATAACAAACAACGCATGTTCCCATCACCCCAATAGAATATCCCCCCCGAGTGGGTTCGTGGTCTGCCACCCACGGTGAAGCCAAGAGGAACCCAAAGGTGGGGCCGCTCGTCAGGGCTTTTACCTTCAAGCCAATGACGTAGCGGCCAAAAAGTAGGTTGCGGTGAGGTGCACCGCAACTGAGGTGGGCGGCGATGTCGAATGGGAGGCATCGCGGCTGAGGGTTACAGGCTGCGGCAGAGGAGGAATGCCGGTGCTTCTGAGCAGCGCTCTTCCCTTCCGTGGCCTGGACGGGGACGCCACCGTTTGATGGCGGACGCGGTGGGGCCGCAGGGGAAGAGGAGTGTCAGTATAACGTTGGCCGCTCTCCCTATACCGCGGCCGAAAAGTGGTAGGCGATACGGCGCGTTGTGTTCCACGCGCGCCCTCATAGATGTCAGCAACCACTGGTGGGGTCCGCAAGGGCCGATGCCTGCCAGGGGAGCGGGTTGTTCGAAAGAGTTACCGCCGCCCCTGGCACACGGGCAACTGAGGGAACACGGGTGGGTTTTAGTCAGTAAATTCTGACACTTGATGATTTCCCACCCAAAAAATAAAACAAAAACCACAATGGAATATTGAGTACCTAACAACAAAAATACACCATCAGCTGTAATTCAATTTACTTACCTACAGACAAAAACAAAATACCTAATCCACTTTTACCTGCATAATTATTTTGTCATTTAATTAACCAACGCGGCAACTTATGATTCGCATGCGCGCTATCAGCTGTTAGGCGCTTGACCCCGAGGTCAAGCAACACAGCTGATGCATGGGAAAATTGTTTTTTTTGTTTGTTTGTAGGTCTTGGGTAGCTGTATTAAATTACAGCTGATGGTGTATTATTTTTGACAGGTACTCAATATTCTATTGGGGTATTAAAATTGGGGTCAATAAGATAGATGAAAAAAATCTTTTCTTTGGGAAAGGTGTTTGTTATTACGAGTACAATCATGTGTCACCAAGTTGTTATTACAAGTACAACCAGTCACCCTATTTAAAAAGAGAAGTCCTGACTGACTGACTGACTGACTCATCACCGCCTAGCTCAAACCCTTCGACCTAGAAAGCTGAAATTTTGCACAGAGGTTCCTATTATATTATTTTATTTTATTTATTTGGAAGAACAAACAATTACATATTATATTTTACAAATAAATAGTACATAGGAAGTTATATAAATGTGCAACCAACAACGTTCTCCACAGATACACAAAAAGACAAAGACAATGTTAACAAAGTAAAAGTCGGGTAGAATAGATAAGAACATGAAATAAAATTTACATAGATCACAGCCACTAAATACAATAAGGATCACTTAAAGAGGCTTTAACACAATATTGTTATTCATTCGAGTTTTTTATTGTGTCAAGCAGTATTTTTCTAAATTTTCCAACGGATACACCGAACAGATCCAAGTTAGAGAAAAACTTATTAAAATTGCCTGTGAGGCGACGTAGAGGTAAATGATAAATGATAAATGATAAATGATTTTATTTCTGTAAGTAGGTTTGTACAAACACTTTTACACGTCAATCATATTTTTTAAACTAGATGAGGTCGGCGTTTCCTATCTGACTACTCTGAGAAGAAAGGCCGAAACAAACTCAGAGGTCACAGTCTCTTTTAAAGTCCAGACATAATCTTGGTCAGATCATGTGAAGACCATGTGGATTGGTGTCTGAAATGGTCTTTTGAGGAAAGAACCACACAGGTTGAGTGGACCTGTCCATTCAGTGCACGCATGTATCAGTAATCATACGGCTCAACTCAGAACTTGAGGAGCTCAAAGATTTGACGAACAATACCAAAGAAAGGACATTTGGGTAGGCCGCATAAAGTACTCAAACTGCCAGATTAACATTAAAAACGAACTGAGAAAGAGACGAAACACGAAAACAAAAATACCACATAGTACTCACATTCACAATAATTAAAGCAAAAATAATATTATACTTCTCAAAGTAAATATTCATGTCAAAGTGTATATTATAATAATCAAATGTCAAAGTGTAAATAATAATAATCAAATGTCAAAGAGCAAAACAAAGAAAAAACAACATTCAGTATACAAAATTGGAGCAGGTCAATCCCAAGCTTTTTTGTCCTCAATATAATCTTTAACGGTATAAAAGGCTTTCAGGCACAACTTACGTTTGATGAATGATTTAAATTTATTGAGACTTAGATCTTGAACATGGCTTGGAAGTTTATTATAAAAGCGTATACATTGACATCTGAATGACCCACCTATTTTCTTGAGCCTTGTTGATGGTACAACAAATTTGTGTTTGTTCCTAGTATTTATACTATGGATATCACTGTATTTTTTAAACAATTTAATATTTTTATGAGCATATAAAAGATTTTGATAAATATACTGTGAAGGCACAGTCATTACATTTATCTCCTTAAATCTATCTCTGAGAGAGTGTCTCGGACTTAATTTATAAATTGATCGGACAGCTCTTTTCTGCAAGACAAAAATACTCTGAATGTCGGCGGCATTTCCCCACAATAGAATACCATACGACATTACACTATGAAAATAGCTAAAGTACACTAAGCGGGCTGTCTCTACATCAGTTAAATTACGAATTTTCCTAACAGCGTATGCTGCAGAACTTAGCTTTTTCGACAATTTAGCTATATGTGGGCCCCACTGAAGCTTGGTATCCAAAGTTAAGCCCAAGAATACAGTGCTATCTTCAGGATTCAATTCTTCGCCCTTTATCAACACATTAGTTTTCACCTGCTTAACGTGAGGTAGCGTAAACTTAATGCATTTGGTCTTTTTTTCATTAAGAAGCAAATTATTAGCATTGAACCAGTGAACTACTTTTAAGATTGCGCTATTTACATCGTCATTAACAAGTTGCTGACGTTTAAGTCTAAACAAAAGTGAAGTGTCATCCGCAAACAACACTATATCATGATTATCCTTTATGAGGTAAGGCAAGTCATTAATATAAATAAGAAACAAGAAAGGACCAAGAATTGAGCCCTGTGGGACTCCCATTGACACTACGGATCCCGGAGATCTTTTTCCGTTTACATCAACACACTGAATCCTATTACACAAGTATGAAATAAGAAGATCCAGAGCGGTGTTCCGGATCCCGTAGTGGCGGAGTTTCCTGATTTGAGTTTCATGAAGCACGCAATCGAAAGCTTTAGATAAATCGCAAAAGATGCCCAAGGCATCGTATTTATTTTCCCATGCATTGTAAATATGCCCTAAGAGTTCAACACCGGCATCGGTAGTTGAACGACCCCTTGTGAAACCGAACTGTTTGCTATGTAATAAATTATGTTTATTAAAAAATCTTTGCAGTTGGTCTAAAATTAATTTCTCAAAAATTTTACTAAAGGTAGGTAGTACTGAAATAGGTCTATAATTAGAGGGGTCTGATGTACTACCTGATTTAAACAAAGGTATTATTTTACTATTCTTCATTAGGTCAGGAAACTCCCCGCAGTCTATACAATTATTAAATATAAGAGCTAAAGTAGGTGCTACAATGTCAATAATAGACTTAGCAACTTCTACAGAATTACCCCACAGATCTGCAGTCTTTTTTACATATCTATTTGACACATATGAGACAAACCAACGTAACAAATCCCCGCGGATACCGTTAAAAGCCAGCTTCTTCAAAAGCAAGTCATGATCAACCTTGTTAAAGGCTTTTCGAAAGTCCGTGTATACAGCGTCCACTTGCACACGAGAGTCCATATTGTTAAACAAATTGTCAGTGAAAGCTATCATGTTAGTTGTGGTAGACCTTCTTTTTACGAACCCGTGCAGTTCCTATAATATTTTGTTATGAATAATCAGATACAACTGATTGGGAACGAGCCTCTCGAAAAGCTTTGACAAGGCTGACAATATAGAAATGGGCCGGTAATTTTCAACGTCCTGCTTCGGGCCACTCTTATGAACGGGGGTAATATTTGCCCGCTTCAAGACTTCTGGAAAAGTTCCCTGACTTAAACATTTATTATATATAATAACAAATAATACGCAATGTATAATAAAATAATATATAATAAATAATACGCAATGGTTCACATAACGCATGAGCCGTTTTATTTAGGAAAACTGGTGGAATACCGTCTGGTCCTGCTCCTTTCGTACAATCTAAAGATTTGAGGGCATTGAGTACTTGGGCAGTACTAAGCACCAAACTATTAACCGGAGAACAATTCTCAGAATATTCAGTGTCCTGGGTTTGGATATTTGCGAGAGTGGAGTGTTCGTACACTGAGTGGAAGAAATCTGCAAAGAGATTGCAAACCTCCTCCGGATCGGTTGACGATTGATTTTTAAAATGCATGGTTGTAATAATGTTGGCTTTATAATGTAAACGAGGAATAAGTAAGGATTTTTTGAATTTAAACCCGCAAGGGAGTTAAATAGGGGATGAAAGTTCCGCGCGGGCACAGCCGCTGGCAAAATCTTTATTCATAAAGGTTTTTTTTTATTAATTGAAAGGTATTGTAGTCATTGGATACATGAAGTGCGCTGCCGTTGTAAGACGACTAAAATGTCACGGTGTATATTATACTTTATTTTACACCACAAACATTCACAACAAAAACAAATATGAACACTAAAAAATATACAATGGGTGACCTTATCGCTATCTGCGTTCTCTTCCAGGCAACCTTGGCATGGACAGTGATTACAGCCTGGACATAACATCTACCAGGGGTGCGGGTTACTGCCAGGGGTGCGGGTTATTCGAAGGAGATACCGCTGCCCCTGGCACACAGGCTACTGAGGGAATACGGGAGGGTTTTAGTCAGTAAAACTGACTGACACGCCCCCCTGCTCCACCCAAAGCGGGAGAAGTTATTTGATGATTTCCCACAAAAACAAAGCCTGGACATAACATGGGGATGTCTTTTCATGGGTCTTCTTTAATATGCAACTTTTATTTATCTTTTATTATCATATCATTGCAGTGCAGTGGTGGCCCAGTGATAAGGACCGCGACTTACGAGATGTAGGTCGTAAAATCGAACCCAGACAGGCGCTTTACTTTGTGTAAATTATTTCATCACCACTGCTCTCAAAACGGTGAAGGAAAACATCGTGAGGAAACCGGGATGTCTTAGAACCAAAAATTCGAAGATATGTGACATCTACCAACCCGCACTGGGCCCGCGTGGTGGATTACGGCCCACTCCCTCTCACAGAGGAGGCCTGTGTCCCAGCAGTGGGAACATTATAGGCTGATTATGATTATGATGATGATGATATCATTCTTGTTTTATTAATAGTTCGTATCTTTGGCATTGGTGTTTACATGTGGATGGGTGATGAAAAATTTGATCTGGCAAACAATGTTGAGTGATCAATGCGATACATTCTACTCGGCCATGCAAAGTGTTCAAGATACTTGCGCAATTATTTTGAAGTCAACTTGCTGTGGTAAATTTTTCATTTCATAATATTCGATAGCAATGTTATGATTATTTACGTGCACTTTACTATTACGATGTTGTTTTCAGATAACAAGAAAAAGCTTTGCAAAAACGTGTTGCGCTTGCATCGAACATCTTTCAACAAGATACGTGTGTGTGGTCTGTTCTACGTAGATGCTGCGTTACAATTAAGTCTGATGAGTCTTTTTGCTAACTAACACTAACACTATCGTATTGTTACAATTTGAATTTCTGTAATCCTGGTATCGTTTCCGCACACTTGCAATTGTGAGTTGTGACAATAGGCGAGTTGAAAGATATCCTTATGAAATTTTTCATTGAAGAATGGTTGTATGCTAGAAATATAACAAATTAAACCTCATTTCATACAAAATTTGAAATTAATATTTACGTATTACATATTGCGTAAAGTAAGCCCGAAGCAGAGCGTGGCTCATCACGACTTTCAAACGACTGTTTTAAATTGTAAATAGAAACAAACTTTATTCGTCAGACATAAAATTTCTTTTGCAATACCAAAAGACGTATGATAGGAATGATTAAGAAAGAAGCAGTGCTAAATGGTAATGTGACTGTGTTCAAGATCCATGTACTAATTTTGCAATCAAAGTCAAAGTCAAAATCAAAGCATTTATTTCAATTAAGCACTTAAAAGGCACTTTTGAACGTCAACATTTACATTAAAATAGAATTGATTCTAGTCGCCCATTCCAAAAAGTAGTTTCGTCTGGAAATGAATGGGCAAGAAACTCGACCGTTACTCTTTTTAAATGTTTAAGTAAAATATTTAATATACATTCATTATTATAATTGTGTGTGAAAACAATGCATCTAGAATAAAATTACTATACCAAAATAGGTAAAAAGAATGAAATTTAAGTCATCATTTCAGCCGAAAGACGTCCACTGCTGGACATAGGCCTCCCCCAGAATGGGGGGTTTTGCCATAATCGCCACGCTTGGCAGGCGGGTTGGCGATCGCAGTATGGTGGTAAAATGCATAGAGAACGCTGCTGCCCATTCTCTAGTAAGTCCCTTAGTCGCCTTCTACGACACCCACTGGAAGAAATGGGATGGTGCTATTCTTTTACGCCCGGCAACACATACGGGACAAACGGGAAATTTAAGTAACTACTGATAAATACATTTTATGATAGATACATGGTGCTCACATATTTACAGATACAAACATTATAAGGTAAATAGACGATTTTCCTTTAAAGCATATTATCAAGTAATAAGTCAGTGTGTGAGTTAAAGTAATCACTGAGTGAGTGAGTCATAAAATACAGCTTAATTAGCAACCAGTTTGATTTTGTCTAGACTCTAAATTGTCCTATGGAGCAGGACCAGCATGTTTCCAAGCATTCTTATCTTGGATAAAATTCTTTAATTTTAATATGCTTGTTTACAAAGTTTACTTTTAATGAGTGATTTATTGTGAGTTTTCCTATTTAGTTGGCATTGTAATATATCACAAGGTATTTTGTTATAACATTTAACACAGTACTCCTTATAAAGATGTGTGTACTTTAGCTAATCTGAAATGTTTTTGATCTATTTTTTCTTTGTTTCTAGTATTAAAATTATGTCTATCACTTATTTTACTAAAAATATGTAGATTTTTTCTCAATATATGTTTAGCGTGTTGTTTGTTCAGACACATTCAAAATTACGAAATGGAAATAGTATTTCTACGGCTGTCAAAGTAAACTTTACCACAAATAATTATAAGTATGTTCTAAATATAATATTTTTAAATTTATAAAAAAGTTTTAATCACATGTGACCGTGTTGTTTGAATAAAAGAATTGAAGTCAACTAAGCCGCTATAACAGAATGCCCCATTTTGACAATAAAAATTAAATAGTCCAGCGAATACAGTTCGCTGAACTATATATTAATATTTTGGGTTAACTAAGCCACAAGGGACATTACTCAGTTGTTTTTACGAAATATGTCAACTAGCCTATTCGATCTGATATCATTCGTTTAGAAAATAGCACCTAGAACTGCTGAGCCCTTGGAAACCCCAGAAGAAATACGTGAAGACAAATTCAAAACCATTCATGCCTACTTTTTGAGTTGTTATGAGTTTGTTGGATGTGATAGATTGTTAATTTTGGTATTGTTATATTGTTTGGTGGATAATGTTATATGTGACATTAACGAAGCCTTGAAAAAACATAGAAGTACCTAATTTGACTACATGTTTACAAAAACAACTGTCTTAACTAGTGAAAATAACTTATATGTTGTAACTATAAACGATTATGTAGTATTTAATTATAATCATATCAGCCGAAAGATGTCCCCTGCTGGACATAACCCTCCCCCGGGGAGAGGATTTGTCATAATTGCCACGCTTGGTCGGCGAGATGGCGATCGCAGTATTGTGGTCAAATGCAAGAACGCTGCTGCCCATTCTGGTAAGTCACTTAGTCGCCTTCTACGGTACCAATGGGAAGAAAATGGGATGGTGCTATTCTTTTACGACAGGCACCACACGGAATTATACTTGTTATATATTTTAGGTTTTCTATTGTTATTTTATAGTAGGCTGATTCAAATGACTGGCACAATACTGTCAGTTCATATTGATACTTTTAATTGACTTAAATTACGAATCAGTTCTTATTAAATTGCTTAGTTAGAAGTTATTATGCTAAAATGTGTGAACATCTGTAACTTGTTCAAAATGGCGGTAGATGTTTAACATAAATTGACACTGATAAGATATAAAAAGAAATATAATGACGTTATTGAGTCAGTTACTTGGTAGATGTTCAGTAGGTTAGTCCTAGTTCCGTTGTTGTGTGGAATTGATCGACCAGATGTCATTTGCCTGTGTGCCAGGGGCCACGGTATCTCTTTCGAACAATCCGCAGCCCTGGGATGGTCCAAGAGTTGAAATTAAATGTATGTAGGAAAATGATAGTTAATAGCAATGAAAGAGATATGTTGATGAAATACTTCAATACTGTTTCCATGGAGTTTCTTGTTTTTCTTCTCCATGAAGACCTAGTTTTGGAACGGATGACTAGCTTTCTGATTAAATACTGAACAGTCTAATTGAAATAAATGTCTAGTCTGGTCTTTCTGTGCTTCACTTCATGAAAACCTTTTCCTACAAACCATGTTCATAAGAACCGTCATATCCAGTAAATAACCAGTAACCATTCTGATATTCAAAGCTGGATATTTGTTTTATTTATATACACTTATAAATGTATATAGCCACATATTCTGACACATGCAATCTACCACAGCATTATAAATAAATAACAAGCAAACGAGCTATTTGATTGATTAAGTAAGTTATGGTCCACTTGGTAAAAAATATTTAAAAGTTCAGATTGTGGCATTTGAGTAAGGCTGGCTTTAAAAAAGATTTATTTAGCTGTCATAACAGGTTTGTAAATAATATAATCGACATTGGATAAATTTACCATTAACTGTGTCACTGTTGTAATACGAAACGAAATAAAATAACTACTGTAATACTACTACTACTTATAATTACTTTTTCTTTAATTCTTTATCAAAATTTCAAAATGTAGCGGTGTTTATATTTTTAATTTTTGTCAAGCCCAACTAATTTAAGTAACGTATTATATATTATTTCAGCCCATATTACATGGCAGTTCAAAATGTAAAAAAAATTAAAACAACTAAATGTATACATGAATGCAATAGATTTGATTTGATTTCTATTATTACTATCGTACACAAGCTGTTCTAGCATTTCTGCTAAGCTTTTTGGATCTTCTGAAATTAGTATCAAGTCGTCTGCGAATCATAGGTGGTTTAGTTGCACTCCGTTAATATTTAAACCATGCTTATCCCACTCGAGTCGCCTAAATACGTACTGGACGTCAAGGACTGCTGAAAAAAGTTTGGGTGACATATGTAGTATCGCCTTGCCTGACTCCTCTTTTTATCGGAAACTAGTCCCCTTCTCTTTCAGTTCGTATCTTCGCTTTCATGTTTTTGCATATGTTGGTAATCAGGCGTATATATTTTTCGTCAATACCTTGTGTAAAAATATGGGAAGCTTTAAGAAAGCTTCCCATATTTTTGCGTGTTTTAGTGAGTCAAATGCCTTATTGTAATCCACGAAAGCTAGATAGAAAGTAATACCGTACTCATTACATTTCTATATGAGTTGTTTTATAGTGTGAATGTGGTCTATAGTTGAGAAATCGCTTCGAAATCCTACTTGTTCCTTGGGTTGGTTTTCATCCAGAATTTTGTTAAACGGTGTAGCAGTATCTTTGAAAATATTTTGTAGACATTAGACATCAGACTAATGGGTCTGTAGTTGGCTATATCTTCCTTTTTTGTGTAGTAATATTATAGTTGAGGAAGTCCACTGGTGAGGTATATATTATGTGCGCAGAATTTGGTTTAGTAGGTCTGTTATAGTATCACATGTTACTTCAGATGAACCTGTTAGCAGCTCGTTAGATATGCTGTCACTTCCTAGCGCTTTTCCTCTCTTCTGTGACTTTATTGCCTTATCGACTTCATTTCTCAGAATACCTGGGATCTCTTCTTCGTTGGTTTATAGTGAGCTAGCTGACTGTGATCTTCTATTGTTCCAACAAGCTTATCAAAAATGCTAGAACAGCTTGTGTATGAAAACGAGAAAGTGGGTTTATCAATGAATACAGCAAAAACTAAATTAATGACAAACCTCGAATATACCCCAATCTCTATTAACGGAACCTCAATAGAGTATGTGGATGAATACACGTATCTCGGACAGATCATATCTCCAAAAGACCTAACAAATAAAGAAATAAATAACAGAATAAATCTAGCATGGAAAAGATACTGGTCCTTCAAGGAGATTATGAAGGATCAACACGTACCTCTGAATGCTAAGAGAAAAATAATTGATTCGTGTATTTTACCGGTCCTGACGTATTGATGCCAAACATGGAGCCTAACTAACCTTAATATACGAAAACTAGAAACATGCCAACACAGCATAGAACGGAGCATATTTAACATTAAAATAAAAGACAGAATAAAACTAGATACTATAAGGAAGCAAACCAAAATTACTGATGTTACTTACTGTATTAAGAAACTTAAATGGAGGCGGGCCGGGCATATGGTTTGGGGTAAAAAGGAAAAATGGTCTAAGAATGTTACAGAGTGATGCCCAAGACAACACAAAAGAAAGAAAGGGATACAACGTCGCAGATGGGAGGATGACGTTATGAGAACAGCGGGTACTAATTGTATGAGACGAGATTATGGACTCATTCAACACCCAGTGCGAGTGCGGTGCTTCTGATCAGAACATGCCCCACTTGCTGGAGTGCCCTAATTGCCCGTTCACCTGCACCTTGGATGATCACAATAATGCCAATGATGCCGCAATAAACGTGGTCAACTATTGGGCTCGGACGATATAAAAAGTGTACGATTATCATCGACACGAATTGAAGAAGAAGAACCGATCGTAAAGAGACACAAAGGCATCATACATGCGACTCGAAGGACCATAATATGTACAGTTCGTACACTTGCAGAGTTGTTGTGGTTAAAGTTGAATGGCGTAGATGAAAGATTGGGAACACCCAAATACTCCAAAATATTTTATTCCGAATTTCGATGTTCCGATTTTCAAAAGTCCGAATTTCGTAATACCTAAGAATTATAATGTCTATTATAAAAATCACGAAATTTATTTTACGTTCGAAGAATCAAATGCTCGAAGGGTTCTCGGTCCAAAAAACGACATTCCGATTTTCAATACTTCGAATAAACTAAAAGTCAACATGTTGTGCTACAAAATTTAGTAACAGAAACGAATCGCTGCAAAACCGACTTCACGCAGTCTTGTCTGCCCTACCCCTAGAGTGTAATGTAAACCCGCGTAGGCGCGGAGGGGTGGGGCGGCCCGCGAGCTGAAGAGCAGGTGGTTTGAAGGCCCGCCGCCGCGGCTGAGGCTAGCCGGCCAAGCCGGCCAGCAAGCCGAAGCTGCGGTGGTGGGCGTTAAAACCATCTGCGATAATAAGCTCGCGTGGGGCCGCCCAAACCCCGCAGCGCCGGAGCCGTGACAGAAACAATGCTTGCTGCATGCCTGCTTGCTCGCTGCTTGCCTTGCATGTTGCATGCTTCATCATCATTTCAGCCGAAAGATGTCCACTGCTGGACATAGGCCTCCCCCAGGCCTCCACTTCGACCGGTCTTGTGTTTCCCACATCCAGCGAATACCCGCGGCCTTCACAAGGTCATCGGTCATCGGTCTCTACACACTGTTAATATACACGCTGAAATTTTAATGGTTGTTTTCCCGCGGCAGAACAACTTGCCATAAGGAGTCCCTTCGAACCATAGAGTAAAAGAAAAAAAATTAAAATGTTTTTTGTTTTGAAATAATTAAAAAAATATTCATCAACTCGAAAGCGTGAGAATCAGTAGTAACACTGGAGGTAACTTGTAGGTATTACTCGAAACGCACGCGCCGCCGCACTGCCGCGCCGACAAAGGAACAATGATGCGTAAATGTTCAAAGCAAAATAAACTCTCGCATGTGGTACTAAGTCATAAATTAGTTTTCACGCAACAACACAAAACAGCCGCGGCGCCGACAAAGAAAAGACCGATTTATAAATTTTCAAAGTAAAATAAGCTCTCGCGTGTAATGATACGGCATAAACTACAAACTAACAAAAATTACAAACCAAGCAGCGCGCCGGCTTCCCATTGAGCGGGACGGCGCGCGGCGCCGGCGGCGGCGCACTTAGTTTTCCCGCGAATGTCGTACGTGAAACACACGTTATCAGTGGAATGGATCGCCATTACAATTATTGCAATTTGGAGTACGTCGCTATGGTGCATCTGTACGGGGGTACTAGGGCTGATTATGACACCCTTGATGCCCGTCGACTTTACGCGGAGCTGCCACACTTGGAGTCGCTTCGTCTTCGCCATCGGCCCGGACGATCGTAGCAGCGACACAGCAGCTACTCGACGATCATGAGCAGTTCCGGACATCAGCAGTTGCACAGGGCAGAGGTCGATCGGCCGTTATTTCGCCAGAGCTCGACGAATAGATCATCGAGTACTTCGAACGGGATCCTCGGCGAAGTACACGTAAGGCTGCGGCTAGGTTTGGCGTAAGCCAATACTACGTCTGGAAACTACTCAACTCTGAAGGACTTCATCCTTATGATTATCGCAGAGTTCATGCCGTCCATTAAAACGACGCGCAGAACAGAATTACTTTTTGTCAGTGGTTAATCGACAGTCAAAATGCGAACATTTTGTGGACAGATGAAGGAACTTTTACGCGAGTTAGACTCGAACATTTTTGGGCGTTAAATAACCCACATGTTATTCGCGAGTGTGCGCATCAAGAGCGTTTTAGTGATTTTTTTTTTTTTTTTTTTTTTTTTTTAAGAAAAACTTTGCCCCACACTAGGAATTTCTCCTGTATTGTGGGTGCGTTTACAAACATTTAAAACTCACATACACAAACAGCCAGACCCGGAACAACTAGTTGTAGGTCATACAAATACTTGTTCCGTGCGGGAATCGAACCCGCGACACGTAGCGCAGCAGTCAATCGCTTAACCACTGCGCCAACCGTGCCGCCAAATAATGTGTGATAATGTGTGGGGCGGCTAATTAATGGCCACCTCATTTCAATATCGTAAGAAGTGACAGAGACACCTTATTAAAATTGAAAGGCAATCAATTAAAACGTGCTCCATTGTGTATTCAACGTAGTGGCTTGCAGTTGCACTGCTTGCACTACGAACAATTACTCCGTTACCGTGAAGTGTAAGTACCTACTCGTACTTTTGTAAATTGTGAACATTTAAAAGTAGGTAGTCAAATTAATTAAAATTATCTTCTATATAAATAAAAAGACAAGTCCTGACTGACTGACTGATTGACTGACTCATCAACGCCCAGCCCAAACCCTTGGACCTAGAAAGCTGAAATTTTGCACAGAGGTTCCTTTTATAATGTAGACAAGGAATAAGGAAGGGTTTTTCGAAATTCAACCCCTAAGGGAGTTAAATAGGGGATGAAAGTTCCGCGCGGGCGAAGCCGCTGGCAAAAGCTAGTTGTAAATAAGTTGATTCAAATTTTGAAAGACGCCTCGAACTTTTTTAGGTATCTAAGTCCGAAAATTATGATAAACTTGTTTTTATTAATTAATTTTTATGTTAATTTCTTGTTCAGTAAATTGCAACTAAAAAGTATTTATGACGGTCCTAAGCTCGTAAAAGTATGAAGGGAAAATTTGAATAGCTTGTTGGGTACAGCTTATTATCAAGAATACGATCAGCTGATTGAAACGCACGCGGGTCAACGGCCGCGCGGCCGCTTGGCGGCGGCGCTCGGCTTGCGCAGAGCGTAGGTATCGGAACTATTGGTTCGTGGTCGCTTTCGAGTTTTGTTTTTCACAATGGTTAATCTGCCATTTTTTGTTTCTAATATTTTATTTGTTTATAAAACTATTGTATTACCAAGACAAAACCATTTCGCTGCGGGAAAACAACCATTTAAATTTCACCGTGTATAATTCATCAATGTCAAGGTGGATATAAAAGTCCGCAAATAATCTGCGTCCATGTAGATCTGTGTCTGAAATGACATTTTGAGGAAAGAAAATATCATGATTTGAGTAGACCTGTCCAATCAGTGTCATTTGTCAATTACCGTGTGTAATCATTTGTCAATTACCGTGCAGCTCAACTCACAAATTATGGGGTTAAACGAAAAGACGAACAATTCCAACGCAACAATATTTGGGTAGCTATAGCATTGGGCAGCATTTGGTAGCATAAAGGACTTAAACTGCCAGAGCATCATTCAAACGAAATAAAAGATAGTGAAAATATACATACATTAACGTTATGTACATAGTTGAACCAATGAATTAGAGATATTAATAATTAATTGTATCTGACACATTGACATTACGAAATTGTTGTTATACGTAAATACATTTACAATCGATTAGGTATTTTATCATTTGAGTATTTCGTTCCAGTTAAAATGGACATATTCGGTAATGTAAGATCAAAATATCCTACAAATATTGTAGATAAAGATGTGCAGTCAATGTTTTTGCCTTTAAATATTATCTTTCCAAAATGTAACATTAAAAACAATATTATTACTCCAAATAGTCGCATAACAAATTTTGTTTCAATGATTGTGACACTGGTATTTATGATTTTATGTATACACTTTCACTGTACGGCTTGGTTCAGAGGTTTTCCAGAATATACTTCTGTCTTGTCTAATTTTAACTGCATCTTCTATTGTTTCGGGTTCACTATAAATTTCGTAATCAGAATCATTCAATCGAAAAATCACGTCCAATTTGTCTTAACTTTTCAAAAAGTGCATAGATTTCTCAACAACGAAATCAGTTTTGACTATTTTGTAATTTGGAATTGGGTTTTGGTCATCATGGCTCTAGGTGCTTATGCCATATTTCTTTTTACTTTTTACATAATGCTAAGTGTACCTGGCTTTTACATATTTAATAGCTACTTCATAGTTGTTTTCGATTTAAACATGGTTTATGCTTTGCGACTGCTAAAATTGTTGGAAAATAAGGTTCGTCTATGGAGCATTCAAGTTTTAAATTCTCAAGAAATAGAAGACACACATGAAGGAAATTATAGCAAGGAAGTGTTTCAGGCTTATGCTAAAATATTAGAATGTTATGACATACTTAAAGCTTGTTCCCAAGAATTCGTAAGTAATGTTTCGTAAATCCATGAAATTAATCTTAAACAATTCATAAGAGACAAATAAGTGAATAATTTACTTACGTAAATACGTTTACGGAAGTAACTCCATGAAATTGATATCACAAAACAATAAATAAAAAAGACAAGCACAGTTGCTTGTCTTTTCTTTAATAATTGTTTAGTCAGTAACTTACGGCCTTGATAGTATATTTTTCAATCTTTCAGATTCTCTATTATATTATAGAAGTATTCATCCACTCTCTAGTATATATTCAGCAGGCAATTGACATGTGGACCATACAAGAAAATCCCAAAGTGAGTTTACCTTGAGGAACGTTATTGAATGGCAAACAATCCGACGGCCCACCTGATGTTTAAAGGTCTATGCCACCTGTAGACATCTGCAATATCATAGGCATCAAAGACGCGATGCCATCCCTGGGTTTATACTAAAATGTCTACCTTGTCCGCACCGGCGGCACCTAGGCCTTTCAAAATGGTATCTACACACTAACGCAGCGTAGCGGCAGAAATAATAGAATGCAGTTATTTCCCGGACGAAGTCCTTTACAAGAAGCTCTATTAAGTATATATTTTAGTCGACACCAAACCAATTTGGATAAGGGCAGGAAAATTCGGATTGGGAGGACGGCTGAAAAGCCGCAAAAGCTTTTTAAGGTGTGTCCAACCACTCACTAGCGAACAATCTAAGTAACGGCTAAGCCTGTGGCGAGGTGGTGCTTCCTTTCCAAACCTATTCGTTCCACCTGCTCAAAATCTCGCACCTGGACATGAGCTGCCTTGGCTTTCCTGGAAGTCTTTAAATAGACTTCGGACTCAGGGAGGCCGAAGTAAAGAAAACCTGCGCAGGTTTTCTCCACCTGGAGATTCACAGATGACTCCATACTGGAGTGTAAATGTGTTGCTATCCCACAAATAATGGGCCACTTAATATCTTGCAACACTATTATATTGTTACAATTTGCATTTTATTTGCTAACCTGCCGCCAGAAATCATTAACATGTTTAATTTCTGGTACGGTAGCCAATATAACAATGTGAGGTGGACAGGCGGTTACTCAGATGTGTATAGGCTAAAGTGTGGGGTGAGGCAAGAGGGTCTGACTTCGCCGGAGTTATTTATTAATTATGTGAATCAGCTGATCGAAGAACTCAGCAGCACTGGCATCGGATGCACGATAGATGGTGTATCTTTCAACAACATCAGTTATGCTGACGATATGGTGCTTCTGAGTCCGTCAATCAGTGCCCTCAGGAAGCTACTGAAGATATGTGAGTGCTATACTGAAGCCCATGGTCTAAGGTATAATGCCAAGAAAAGCGAGCTGTTAGTTTTTATGGCACAAAACAAGACCTTTGAATTGGTACAACCTGTCTCGCTATGTGGTGTAACTCTAAACAGAGTAAAGCAGTTTAAACACCTTGGTCACTGGGTTACAGAGGATGGTACTGATAACTGTGCTATGGATAGAAAGCGCAGGGCATTAACTGTACGATGCAACATGCTGGCCTGCAGATTTTTTAAGTGCGACAGTAGTGTTAAGGTAACGCTGTTTAGGATCCGAGACAGCGACAACAGTCTCCTGAGCATTGTTGCTAACAAAACTGAGGGCCATCTGATGGGCCACCTGTGCGCAGTATATGTATTGTTGCCAGGTGTGTCCAGAAGATGGCGTGATAGATCTAGTTGTATTGAATACAATGCAACTTGGGTAATACTGTACCTATTCATTTTTGTTCTTGTTTCGTTTGTGTTTGTGTAATAAGTAATTAATGTAATGATACTGACATAGTTTAAGTTATACTAACAAAATTATGGGTAATGTGCCTGAAATAAATATAAACAAATAATCCTGTCTACAGTATCACATTTTTTTTATTATAGGTGGTAGCAAATCTGGTGTCAGTGTTTACATTTGTATGGGTGATGAAGAATTTGATGTGGCAAGCAATGTTGAGCCATCAATGCGATAAATTCTACTCGGCCATGCAAAGTGTTCAAGATACTTGTGCAATTATTTTGAAGTCAACTTGCTGTGGTAAATTTATAATTTAATAATATTGAATATCCATGTTATGCACTTTAATTTCACGATGTGTTTCTTTCAGATAGCGATAAAGAGGTTTGCAAAAACGTACTGCGCTTGCACCGAGCATCTTTCAACAAGATACGTGTGTGTGGCCTGTTCTACGTAGACGCTGCGTTACAATTTAGTCTGATGAGTCTTCTTTCTAACTACACTATTGTATTGCTACAATTTGCATTTCTATAATCCTGTCTCCAGTATTTTTTCAGTTCACTTGAAATGACTTGTGACTATAACCTAGTTGTCAGTGAGAAAAATACCTTATGAATTTTGCATTGTAGAATGGTTGTGAGCTAAAAATATCATAAATCCAAATAAATAATAATTGTAAACGATTTTTGATGAAATAATAATTGTGGGAAATAATTGCATAAGAATGAAGCCATTGGTCCGTAAATACGAAGCAAAACTACATGGAATTCAAGAAACCATAACTTTTCTCAAAACTCTCAAATTGAATGGTCTTCAATTTTTGAACAATTCTTTAGAAGTAACAAATTTTCTCAAACATCAAACAGTTAAAAGTTAAAGGAAGAAGTTCACAAACCACTAGCACAAGGGCACAAGCTCGCGGTTTCGTCCATGTGGATGTTCGAAATGATCACACGGGAAAGTACTACTTGAATAAATAGGTGTTGCCCGGAAATTGAAATCGCCTTGCGGCTGTGCAAGTAGACTTTAACACGATTGTTTTTTTCATGGAATATTATTTTTCGCTATCTAAAAATGTTGTCTACCGTGTATTATAATATTCTGACAGAAGCGATTAATAATTTATTTATTTTTATTATTTATTTATATAACATTCCCATTTTGTCTGAAATATTTTGTTCATAATAGATATAGCTAAAAATTAAAAATAATGAATTTAAAACAGTAGTTTCACCAAAGACTATTCTCCATAATGTATAAAAACGAATAGTATTGCATATATTTAATGTCATAAACTAATTAATAAATATTAAAACTATCTACTATAATTCGTCACCAATTCAGATACAGAGTAAGTACGAATGCTTTATGCTTGTGTGCGAGCAACAAAACTCGCAGATTAGACAATATGAAAAAGTCACGTCAGCTGTCATGACAGTTTGCTCTGTTTTTATTATTAATTCCTTTATTTTACATTATCGATAATCGAATTGTATAATTATCAAAATAACATAACACATCATAAAATTAATTCAGAATAAGTAGTACAGATGTCAAAGGACTAAAAACACAAATTGTCAGATGAATTAATAATCGTGTCATTAAATTAAATTGACATAAATGTCAAATAAAATTATTACTGCATGTCACACTATTTTTATTGTTATAAATGTCAACTTTCTGTAATTATAGGTATCTATCTACATTTTTATCCTGTAAGTACTCCTTGTCATTATAATAACATTTATTTACTAGTAATTTGTGCAGCTTCGACTTGAATTGGTGAAAAGGTAACGTTTTGACATCATCAGGCAACTTGTTGTAAATCAATAATGCCATACAAAGAATACTTTTATTGATAAGTGATGTTTTCCCATATGGTATATACATTTCTAAACTCTTTGTGTTACGTAAATGTCTATAGTAGCTTTTAAAAGCAGTCTTACAATAATTAGGATTTAATTTGACAAAAACATTACGTTGATATGTGTATAACGAAGGCAGTATCAGAATTTTTAAGCTTTTAAAGTACAGTTGACAGCTAGTAAATCATTGGGCACGCCACGATTGCGGCGGTAAGTCCCCTCTTTGAGGAGTGGTTCGAGAGGAGGCATGGCGTCCTCACCTTCCGCCTGACGCAGGTCCTCACCGGACACGGTTGTTTCGGGAGGTTCCTGTTTCGGATAGGGCGGGAGGAAACGCCCGGGTGTTTCCACTTCGAAGATCGCCCTGAGGACACGGTGGAGCACACGGTGGCGGTCTGTCCTGCTTGGGCGGAGCACCGCCGTGTCCTCGTGGAGGCGATCGGCGGCGGCGATCTCTCGCGTCCGGCCCTGGTCCAGGCCATGGTACGGAGCGAGAGGGCATGGGGAGCCGTCACCTCCTTCAGCGAAGCAGTGATGCTCGCGAAGAGGGAGGCGGCGCACGTGAGGGAGAGGCAGCATATGCGCCCTCGCGACCCCAGCCGCCGCAGGATAAGGAGACGCCCTGGGCGTCGGGAATCCCAGGCCGATTTCCGGCCACCGTAGGCATGGGCTTGCGGACGGCGAGTAATGGGTAGCTCGCTGTCCGGTAAGGACCAAGCCCAAGTCGACGGCGCGTTGTGTTCCACGCGCGCCTCAAAGAGATGTTCCGCAAGGGTCGATGCCTGCCAGGGGTGCGGGTTTGTTCGAAAGAGACACCACAGCCCCTGGCTTAAGGGCTACTGAAGGAACACGGGTGGGTTTTAGTCAGTAAAAGTCTGACACGCCCTCCTGCTCCACCCAGAGCGGGAGAAGTTATTTGATGATATCCCACCCAAAAAAAAAAAAAAAAAAAAAAGCTAGTAAATCATTTATTTGCCAATAATGTAGGTATACAGATATGATGGTTATTTTTAACAGAGTCCCGATACATTTTGCCTCACGGCATGCAACATTATTTGATGTTATACATTTTAACAGAGTCCCGATACATTTTGCCTTACGGCATGCAACATTATTTGATGTTATACATTTACTAGACAATAAAGTAAAACAAAAAACACAGACATACATAGCAAAAAAGACAAAAAAAGCATTCCTTTCCCTTAGCTAACTATAAAAAATAAATTAAAACACATAGGTGTTATTAAGGGAACCTCTGTGCAAAATTTCAGCTTTCTGGGTCCAAGGATTTAGGCTGGGCGTTGATGAGTCAGTCAATCAGTCAGTCAGTCAGGACTTGTCTTTTTATTTATATAGATTTTGCAGACATAATCTAAATGTGTTTTCCATTTCAGTTTATTGTCAATGAAAATTCCTAGACACTTTGTATCTGTTACAGGATGTACTATTTTGCCTTGTAACCAACGTTTATATTTGTCAGCTGAGTTCTCTGGTGAAAGTGTACTATTTTCGTTTTGTCCATATTTATTTTTAGATTATTTTCGGTTAACCATTGTATTATCCCCCCAAGTGGGTTCCAGCATTGTCGTTGCGGGGGCTCAGTTACCGTGGTTTCCCAGTCACGGTGAAGCGACGAGGAACCCAAAGGTGGGGCCGCTCGTCGGGGCTTTTGCCTTCAAGCCGATGACGTAGCGGCCAAAAAGTAGGTTGCGGTGAGGTGCACCGCAACTGAGGTGGGCCGCGATGTCGAACGGGTGGCATCGCAGCTGAGGGTTACGGGCTGCGGCAGAGGAGGAGTGCCGGTGCTTCTGGGCAGCCCTCTTCCCTTCCGTAGCCTGGACGGAGCCACCACCGTTTGATGGCGAACGCGGTGGGCCACAGAAAGAGGAGTGTCGGTATAACGTTGGCCGCTCTCCCTATCCCCTGCGGCCGAAAAGTGGTAGACGGGACGCCGTGTTATGTTCCATGCGCGCCGTCAGAGATGTCAGCAACAACTGGTGGGGTTCGCAAGGGCCAATGCCTGCCAGGGGTGCGGGCTGTTCGAAAGAGATACCGTCGCCCCTGGCACACAGGTAGCTGAGGGAACACGGGTGGGTTTTAGTCAGTAAAAATCTGACACGCCCTCCTGCTCTCTACCCAGAGTGGGAGAAGTCATTTGATGATTTCCCACCCTACAAAAAAAAACACATTGTAATATCGTATTTAATGTTTTGTTTACTACGTGCTCATAATCATTTTCTGTGTCGCTTTTTATTATAAAAATGCTATCATCTGCAAATAGTACCATTGGTTGATTTATATATGGTTAGGAAGATCACTGATACGAGTATATAGCAAGAACAATGGAGGGCCTAGGACACTTCCTTGTGGAACTCTAAATTTTATAGTTTCTAAGTTTGACTTATGTTTAGTCTCGGTTCGTGTTTTCTGACATATTTGTGTTATTTCCACTCTTTGTTTTCTATTATGCAGGTATGAAGAGATGAGATCTAGCGCTTTTCCTCACATGCCATGCATGCTTAATTTTTGCAATAGTATTCTATGGTCAACTCTGTTAAAGGCTTTTATCATATCCATAAAGATGGCAAATGTTGGTGTTTTACTGTCCATGGCGACCAGAATTGTTTTCAGTAGGTCATATATACCCTTTCTGTTCGTCTACTAAAATATTATGTTTTTCTAAATAATTATTTAGTCGGCTATATATGATTTCTTCAGATAATTATGAAAAGACGGGGATCAGCGATATGGATCTATAGTTTCCCATTTTTCGTTTGTCTTCTTTTTTGTGTAGTGGAATGCCAATGGGCGTTTCAATTTTTCTATTCCGTTAAAAATGCATAAGTTAAATATGTAGCACAGATGAGATGAAATATCCGTGGATACAAATTGTATGACTTTGGTGCAGACACCATCGTTGCCCCCGCTATGGGTATTTTTCAGTTGCTGTATTTCTCCGTCTACTTCTATAGGTGTTGTGGGAGTAAGAAAAATTGAATTCTTTTTAGTGTTGATTTTATGATTTAAGGGTCGGGTTTTGTTTTGACTGTCATTCCTTAAATTATTGGTTTGACCTGATTCTAAAGCTTGTTCAATGAAGAAGTTGTTAAAATTATTCGCGATAGATTTAGAATCTGTAATCTTGATGTTATCTTTAAGTATTTCTGTAATAGGCTCTTTGGGAAAGTTAGATTTAGACTTGTTAATAATTGACCATGTCGCTTTTGCTTTGTTTTGTGATGTATTAATGTAATAATTGTTTTGTGACTTCTGAGTTAGTGATTTTTTTAATGTAGCTGCGTATTGCTTAAATGTGTTTATTCCTAGGAAACTTTCTGAGAAGAGGGCTGTTTGGTGGGTTTCTTATTTAAGCACACCTTGATGGCGTTTAGTGGAAAGGTTTTCGAATTGGTTAAAGTTATTTTTAATAAACATGGCAACTTCATAAATATACTAATTAGATCCCGGCTAATGAGACACAATTGATTTTTTATTGTAATGGATCCATTTGGATCCGCACCGGTCTGAACTGGTTAATAGTGACGGAAATGTTTGTAATTTTAAACTAATAAAAAATGGTTTGCAACTATCAGTGTTTTGGGTCATGCATACTGCGCGAAGGCTTTAAAGGCCAATTCCTTATCCGTAGAATTACCCTAGAAAACGCCGTATCGCAGTGTGGCGGACACGTATGCGTAGTATACAGTAAGAACCACAGATATAGATAGATCTAGATAACGCAAGTATCATGATCTGTACGAAAACCAAGCATGCCATTTTTTTTTTTTGATGAAATTTCTGGGACTCGTCCTCGACAG
Organism: Polymixis flavicincta; assembly: GCA_949987655.1. Classification (NCBI taxonomy): domain Eukaryota; kingdom Metazoa; phylum Arthropoda; class Insecta; order Lepidoptera; family Noctuidae; genus Polymixis; species Polymixis flavicincta. Next base: position 19,741,278 of record OX465188.1, on the reverse strand, counting down.
CCGGTGGAACTTTGCGGAGCATTTCCGCCGTTTGGCTCCCAGACTGGAGCGGGCCGGGGCTTCCTTGAAGCGGCTCCTGCCCAATCTAGGGGGGCCAAATGCCTCCTGCCGGAGGCTGTACGCGGGGATCGTGCGATCCATGGCTCTATACGAGGCGCCAGTGTGGGCGCCTACATTGAGGCGCCAACCAGCTCGCCGGTTGAGGGCGTCCCATAAGGTCATGGCGATCAGGATGATCCGAGGATATCGCAAGATCTCCGGCGAGGCGGCGGGCCTCCTTGCCGAATTAACGCCATGGGATCTGGAGGCAAAGGTCCTCGCGCAAATGTGGGAGTGGCGCGAGGAGGCCAAACGCCGGGGCTTAACTCCGCTGCCGCGGGAAATCGCGGCACAGCGGACAGAGCTCCGGCGAGATCTCATGGCGAGTGCGATTGTCGCAACTCAGTGCTGGGCACGCCACGATTGCGGCGGTAAGTCCCCTCTTTGAGCAGTGGTTCGAGAGGCGGCATGGCGTCCTCACCTTCCGCCTGACGCAGGTCCTCACCGGACACGGTTGTTTCGGGAGGTTCCTGTTTCGGATAGGGCGGGAGGAAACGCTCGGGTGTTTCCACTGCGAAGATCGCCCTGAGGACACGGTGGAGCACACGGTGGCGGTCTGTCCTGCTTGGTCAGAGCACCGCCGTGTCCTCGTGGAGGAGATCGGCGGCGGCGATCTCTCGCGTCCGGCCCTGGTCCAGGCCATGGTACGGAGCGAGAGGGCATGGGGAGTCGTCACCTCCTTCAGCGAAGCAGTGATGCTCGCGAAGAGGGAGGCGGCGCACGTGAGGGAGAGGCAGCATATGCGCCCTCGCGACCCTAGCCGCCGCAGGATACGGAGACGCCCTGGGCGTCGGGAATCCCAGGCCGATTTCCGGCTACCGTAGGCATGGGCTTGCGGACGGCGAGTAATGGGTAGCTCGCTGTCCGGTAAAGACCAAGCCCAAGTCGACGGCGCGTTGTGTTCCACGCGCGCCTCAAAGAGATGTCAGCACAAAGTGATGGGACCCGCAAGGGTCGATGCCTGCCAGGGGTGCGGGTTTGTTCGAAAGAGACACCATAGCCCCTGGCATACGGGCTACTGAAGGAACACGGGTGGGTTTTAGTCAGTAAAAGTCTGACACGCCCTCCTGCTCCACACAGAGCGGTAGAAATTATTTGATGATTTCCCACCCAAAAAAAAAACCCGTTGGCGACTTCGTCTTCAAGAATATGATTTCGAAATTAAATATAAAAATGGCAAGCAGAATTCAAACAGTGATGCCCTGTCTCGCATTAAATTAAATACATTAGGTTCAGATGAGGAAGAATTATCAATGAAAGTTAATGTGGATAAGAAGGAACAAAGTCCTAAAAAAATAACTGATAACGATAGTGATGACTCTATGACAATTTCTATCTCAGATTTGTCTGCTACTGTAACGGCCAGTTCCGTATATGATTCAGATGAACCCATTCTACTTGTTCCTGTAAAAGATAGAACATTTACCGTACACTCAGCTGAAGATATGGAATCAATTGGTATTCCAATATTACATGAAGCCATAGACACTAAACCCAATCAGATATTAGTCTTTACATGGCATAAAAACGATGTCCAAGTAAGAGATCTTTCCCGTGAAAAGCAAAAAATACTTGAAGTATTTCTACCAGTTAATAATGATGAGTTAATTAAACAATTTTTGAAAGAACATGTTAAATATAAAATTAAATACTTTATAAACTTTGAAAGCGTAGAGCATAGGAAACAATTTAGCAGACTTATTATACAGTTATTTAAAAAGGGAATGGTAGAATTCGTGGAATGTACGGAACGTGTAGTTTTTGTTGAAGATGAAAACGAACAAAATGAAATCATCTTGCAACATCAAGAAGGAAAAACATGTCATAGAGGTATAAAAGAGACCATGTCTAGAATAAGAAGAAATTATTTTTGGAATAACATGCAAGAGACGATTTCAGCCGTAATAAATAAATAATTGTGAAGCATGCCGTAAAACTAAGTATGACAGAAAACCAATAAAACCTTTTCTACAGTTAACTCAGACACAAAATGCCCCATTCCAGGAAATTTACAGGAATTACTGAAGGAATTAATGATAATGTACAACATACAATTACATATCAGTACACCTAATAACCATATTTCAACAGGCATAGTAGAGCGTTTCCATTCAACGATTATAGAAATATACCGGTTGGCTAAATACGATCGAAAATGTACTGATGCAGTCTCCGTTATGACCTTCTCAATAATGGCTTATAATCATACCATACATACAACGACAGGTTTGACACCTTTTTTTTTTTTGGGTGGGAGTACATCAAACAACTTCTCCCGCTCTGGGTGGAGCAGGAGGGCGTGTCAGACTTTTACTGACTAAAACCCACCCGTGTTCCTTTGATAGCCCGTATGCCAGGGGCTGTGGTGTCTCTTTCGAACAAACCCGCACCCCTGGCAGGCATCGGCCCTTGCGGGCCCCATCATTTTTGTTGGGCCGCATCTCTTTGAGGCGCGCGTGGAACACAACGCGCCGTCGACTTGGGCTTGGTCCTTACCGGACAGCGAGCTACCCATTACTCGCCGTCCGCAAGCCCATGCCTACGGTGGCCGGAAATCGGCCTGGGATTCCCGACGCCCAGGGCGTCTCCGTATCCTGTGGCGGCTAGGGTCGCGAGGGCGCATATGCTGCCTCTCCCTCACGTGCGCCGCCTCCCTCTTCGCGAGCATCACTGCTTCGCTGAAGGAGGTGACGGCTCCCCATGCCCTCTCGCTCCGTACCATGGCCTGGATCAGGGCCGGACGCGAGAGAGCGCCGGCGCCGATCGCCTCCACGGGGACACGGCGGTGCTCCGCCCAAGCCGGGCAGACCGCCACCGTGTGCTCCACCGTGTCCCCAGGGCGATCTTCGCAGTGGAAACACCCGGGCGTTTCCTCCCGCCCTATCCGAAACAGGAACCTCCCGAAACAACCGTGTCCGGTGAGGACCTGCGTCAGGCGGAAGGTGAGGACGCCATGCCGCCTCTCAAACCACTCCTCAAAGAGGGGACTTACCGCCGCAATCGTGGCGTGCCCAGCACTGGGTTGCGACAATCGCTCTCTCCATGTCACCATGAGATCCCGCCGGAGCTCTGTCCGCTGTGCCGCGATTTCCTGCGGCAGCGGAGTTACGCACCGGCGTTTGGCCTCCTCGCGCCACTCCCATATTTGCGCGAGGACCTTTGCCTCCAGATCCCATGGCGGTAATCCGGCAAGGAGGCCCGCCGCCTCGCCGGAGATCGTGCGATATCCCCGGATCATTCTGATCGCCATGACCCTATGGGACGCCCTCAACCGGCGAGCTGGTTGGCGCCTCAATGTAGGCGCCCACACTGGCGCCCCGTATAGGGCCATGGACCGCACGATCCCCGAGGTTTGACACCTTTTGAAGTGGTTTTCGGTCATACTGATTCAAATTCTATATTAAATGCAAATTTCGAGAAAAACTATACACAACAACTACTAAAAGATCATGCAAAGCGTATTAAACGCCTCTATAGTTACATATCAGATCAGATGATAGAAACAAAGCAAAAGATTATTAATAGTAAGGGTGGAGAAATAAATAAAAAGTTTGAAATAGGTGACGTAATTTATGCAAAAGAGGTTAATACCAGATTAAATAAAGACAAGCCACGTTATAGGAAAGCAACCGTTAACGGTGATGTAGAACATAATATAATCTCTATAAAAATTGGAACCAGAAACACAAAAGTCCCAATTTAAAATATCAAACGTCCTCCGCAGGTGGTGCCTCACGCTATTGGCAGTGGCACAAATAACATGGGGGCTTCAACTTCAAAAGGTTGAGAAATACCCTGGTATCCTTCCTGTGAAACAAGGACAGGCGTTTAAACAAGTAGATAAGCGGTTAATTATAAAACTTTTAAATTTAGATAGTTTAGGTAATGATTTAGAATTAAGTTTGATTAAATATAATGAATTCAGTAAATAGATGTTAACAAACCTTACATTCACCAGTTTTTGGGCATCCGTACTCAAACGGATTATCTAAAGGACAGGACTATTGAAAAATTTCAGCAACTTGTACCAGCCAAAAGATTTATGCGAGGCCTAATTGACCCGCTTGGGTCTATGATTAAAATTGTTATCGGAAATTTGGATCATAGTGACGCAATCCGATACGATTCCCTCATTTCTCAGTTAAAAGGCAATAAATTATTAATAGATAGGAAAATTACTCTGATCTCCAACATGTTAAATTGTTTTGTTAATAGTACAGAAATCTTACACAATAATACATTAATTTTAGATGAACGTTTAAAAAGAATTTTGAGATTGGTTTAAAAAAATTATTACTAAAGAAGAAAATTCTGTTTATTCTACTTACATCTTGGGAATGTTTACTATGTTTTCATCAAATTTTAGAACAATTAATATAATTTTAAATGAGATTGAAACGGCCTTAGCCTTTAGTAAGATGTCTGTACTACATCAAGCGATTGTTAATTCCACCGAATTATTGAGCATGTTACAATCAATAGCCAAGACAGAAAATCTGTTATATCCTGTAAATGAAAATAATTTAGTTAAATTTGTAGACTGTATAACTGTTAAACCTTTCATTAAACAAAACTAGATTACGTTCTTAATAGAGGTTCCATTAATTGAAAACAGTACTTACAGTTATTTTAAACTTTACTCTTTGCCTGTTTTTAACACAGAGTTAAATGAGACTGTAATAGTAGTCCCTAAATATCCCTACCTTTTGGTGAAAGATTCAGATTACTTGCCAGTCGTGAGAGCCTGTGTACAGATCGCAATATATGACAAATTCCTATGTACCGAAGATGATGTGTTGCCCCATCTGGAGCCATTAGGTATGTGAAGAGCAACAGATGAGGTTCCATTCTAATGCTAGTGCATGCGAGCAGCACACAGCTGACATTGAAGATCTAAAAATCCAACGTATGGGCCGAAAAAGTTGGATTCTATACACAAAGAATAATATTATAGCAGATAAAAAATGCTATGATGACGTCATGAGGCACGAGCCTCTACAAGGAACATACATAGTTACCCTGGACGATGGATGCGAGATTAACGTCGGGCACATACATCTACAAAATTATCAATTTTCTCTTACACATCTGAATTATCCCATAACACCAATCATTACCCTACCAGAGTTGAAACCTGAAAAACGTACTAACAGTTTCAGTGCAGTGAATATGAAAGGTATAAATTAAGATGAGTTGAAAGATTTAGCTCAAGTGGTGAAAATGAGCACAGTGAAATACAGTGAAAATAATAGTGCGGTTAACATAAAAAAACATTAGTTTAGGCACGGTAATTCTATATGTAATTCTACCTTTAGCATTTATAAGCATTCTTGTTTTTAGATATAAAACCAAATTGTTGTATTGTCGACGAAATGATCAGAATCTTAACAGCCCTGATAATTTCGTTTTTGAGGAGGGAGGAGTTATGCAACCTGGACCGCCACGGGTAATCACCATGAGAGCATAAAATGCATGATTGTAGTTTCGGGTGGTCCTGCCAGACAGTTCGATGCATTTTGTCAATTTAGCATTCTAAGTAGTACTAAGCAACAATGTTACCGATAGGATTGGTCTGAATACATTATACTAGAGCATCCGCTTCTGCTCACACGTATATTCAATCTTTTATTTAAAACGCTCCCAAAAACTTGACTACCTATTCTTCTAGTATTAAAAATTGTAAACAATATTTATTTACTTATTCATTCAAAACCAGTCATATTGTAACGAGTCCCGAAACGATTAATTGCAATTGTCAATGGTTACGTGATTGATACACATCGGTGCGCAAATTGATCGTCTACGAAACGCAATTGTTGCAATTGAAAAAAAAAAAACAGAACACTACTACGATGTATTCGGCTGGCAGTCGTCGCGCAAACTGTAACAGTGAATTTAGTACACTACTCTTCTACCACTCTCGACTTCTTAGAAAAATTTATCGGTTATAAAAAAAATCGGCTGTTTCATAGAAAAGTGTAAATACCTACACGGTCCAAAGTCAAAGTCATAGCATTTATTTCAATTAGGCACTTAAAAGGCACTTTTGAACGTCAATATTTACATTAAAATAGAATTGATTCTAGTCGCCCATTCCAAAATGTAGTTTCGTATGGAGAAGAACGGGCAAGAAGCTCCACCGTTACTCTTTTAAAATGTTTTAAATACAATTTAACAAAGTACATTCATTATAATCATTGTCATAAATATAATTATTTATACATTTCAATTAGCAACCTGTTTAATTTTGTCTAGACTCTAGATTGTCCTACGTAGCAGGACCAGCATGTTTCGAAGCATTCTTATTTTGGATATTATCCTCTAATTTATAATACGCTTGTTTACAAAGTTTACTTTTAAAATGACTTTTAAATTTCCTTTCATTTAATTGCAATATATCACAAGGTATTTTGTTATAACATTTTACACAGAACCCCATATAAGATGAATGTACTTTAGCTAATCTGAAAAATGGTTGATCTATTTTGTCTTTGTTTCTAGTATTAAAATTATGTCTATCACTTATTTTATTAAAAAGATGTAGATTTTTTCTTACACACATGATATTTCCATAAACGTATTGGCAAGGTACCGTCATAATATTAATCCTTTTAAACAGTTCCCTGAGGGATTCGCGGCGACGTAGATTATAAATGGCTCTGACAGCTCTCTTTTGCAAAATAAAGATGGATTCATTGTCAGCAGCCCGACCCCACAGTAAAATGCCATACGACATAATGCTGTGCAAGTAGCTAAAATAGACCAAACGCGCAGTTTCTACATCTGTTAACTGTCTGATCTTTCTGATCTGAACAACATAAGCGGCCGAGCTTAGCCGCCCCGCAAGAGTTGTTATATGAGGTCCCCATTGCAATTTATCGTCTAGCGTGATTCCCAGGAATACCGTTTGACTAACAAATTCCAGTTTTTCTCCATTCAATATGATGTCACATTCGCTACTTCTAACATTTGGTAATTGAAATCTAATGCATTTGGTTTTTGTGCCATTTAGTACCAAATTATTGTGGGAAAACTACGCAACGCTGCGCAGGTTTAAGCGAAACATTAAGTTTAAAAAGCAAGAAATTAAAATTAAATTTTAAATTTTAAAAACCCCCGACCCAAACAATAACTCTTAAAACTAAAAAATAACATTTATAGACCTTTTAAGTTGAAGGTAATATTTTGATCAAGGCATTGTCAAGTCGGGGGACGGTCAATGAAAACGCCAAACAGAGGCCTAGCATTGATGATGATGATTGAATGATCTTAGTAAATCTAGAGCTGTATTTCGAATCCCATAGTGCTCCAGTTTCAGAAAAAGTGTCTCATGGTTTACGCAATCGAACGCCTTGGAGAGGTCGCAAAAGATTCCAATGGCATCTTTTGTTTCTTCCCAGGCGTTAAAAATATTCTTTATTAGGGTGACACCGGCGTCAGTGGTACAACGCCCTTTGGTGAAACCGTACTGCTGTTCATGAAAGATGGTATTTTCATTAAAGTGACGTAACATTTGATTGAGAATCAACTTTTCAAACACTTTACTGAGGACTGGCAAAATTGACACCAAATGTATGGAACAGCTAATACTAATAGACTGATGAAAAATTTCAATGCACCCCTGCGTTCGGAATCATAAATATATGTAGGTACTGATATATTATCAGTTATCACCTTACTGAATCCACGGTGACAGTTTACGCGTCGATATTCCTGCCTCTCTATTACACTATATCTCACTATGTTATTATGCTTACTACTAGTATATTATATTTCGCGGCTTCATTCGACGCGATTTATCCTGTTAACATATTGTAGCCGTGTCCTAGGCTTTGGCTTCACACACAGATTTTTCAGATTATTTGAGTAAATCCGAAAAATAATATGGCAACACTAAGGTAGTTCTCCTGACAAATCTCACACGGCGGTACTTCATTCTGTGTTCTGTGTGCTAAGGCTTCATACGAATCGCAAGTTACTTACACGTTAGTTAGTTACACGTCACAATGAGCAAGAGAAGAAGTGAATCTACGGAGGAAATTCGTAATAAGATACGTCGCTTAGAATCTAAGCTCGTTAATATGAAACGTCGCCGTATCTTAACATCATCATCGTCTGAGGACGAATTTACAGACCGTAAGTACCCTCTGTTCCGTTAATATTGATTCAAGATCGATTTATTCGATTTAGTGATGCGAGAAACCAGCGGGGTTATCTCTGTCACGTTGATACAATTAACAAAAATATGGATGTGATGCGATGCAACCAGCGGGGTTGTTTCTGTCACGCTAAATCCAGACCTAAATACATTTTTTGTAATGCGAACAACCAGCGGGGTTGTATCCGTTACGCTTGATTGCGCATAGTCCAGCGGGGATTATGTCTACCGTCTTTTTCTTTTTATGCACGCGTCGATTCGTGAACCGTGTTTCTAAGAACCTATAAAACACTTAAAAATGTTTTTTCAGGTCACAATAATGATCAAATTACGCCAGGCACGCCTGTGCCGATCTCAAACCCGGAAGATGCGTTACCATCAGGTTCCTCCACAAAAGAAGTGGAATTGAATTTAGGTGAAGATATTCTTGCCTTGTTAGGTGATGCCCCCCAAACTGAAACAATTTTGGGTAAGCCTATCCACAAGGACATTGCAGCTAGGTGGCAGGATATTCTCATCAAAGGTTTGCCAAATGAGGTGAAAGAAAAATTATTGAAGGAGTACCTCATACCTTCTAATTGTGAAATGCTTATAGCACCTAAACTGAACGCCGAAACGAAAGCCGCTATCGCCGAGCATCTCGTCAAGCGTGACACCATGTTGGAAACTAAACAAAATCAAATAGGTCTAGCATTAGCAGCATTATCACAGGCGTTGGATAGTATATTAGAAAAAGATTTTTCTGCACATAAATTACTCAAGCCCATTAGTGACGCATGTCGTATCTTAGGCGACAGTCATTACAATGAGACAAAAACACGCAGACATTTTATAATTTCGTCAATAAATAGTGAAATGAAAGAAACTATGGTAGAAACTGTCAGAGATAAATATTTGTTCGGCGAGAATATCTCAGAAAAATTAAAATCTGCTAAAACTATTCAAAAGTCAGGAACTGATTTAAAATCAAATAAATCTGCTTTTAACACCCGTTCACAAAAATTTAATAAAAACAATTTTGTCAAAAATAAAAGTCAAAATCAGTTAAACTGGAGGCCCCTGCAACGGAAACCAACGGGCAAAGCCGATGCAGGGTTCCGAGCAGCCCAGCACCAGCCGCGCACCAGGAGGAGTGGCCTTCAACATCGGGAAGCTGTGGACCGGTCGCCGCCGCCGCCGCCGCGCCAGCGCATACGGAGGCGTCAGTAGACGAGGTACGCTATGCTGGTCGCTTACAACATTTTGTTCAAAAATGGAAGGAAATCGTTGACGATCCCATTGTTTTATCATGGATCCAAGGATACAAAATTCCATTCTCCTCAGAGCCCATTGATTATACTAAACCTCGTCTTATTACTAAAACTAACCAAGAACGTATCAAGTTCGACAATGAAATTGACGCTCTTTTAAAAATTAATGCCATATCAAAGTGCACGCCTCATTGTAAACAGTTTTTGTCATCCATTTTTCTAGTACCTAAACCAAACGGATCCAACCGATTCATTCTTAATTTAAAACGTCTGAACAAATATGTTAACATCCAGCATTTTAAAATGGAAGACTACCGGACCGTATCTAAAATCATAACAGAAGGTTGCTATATGGCAACTATTGACATGAAAGATGCATATTTTTTAACGCCTATACATAATTCTCATAAAAAATATTTAAGGTTCATGTACAATGAGGTTTTATACGAATTTAATTGCCTCCCGTTTGGTTTGTGTACAGCCCCCTATGTATTTACAAAAATTTTAAAACCAGTAATGGAATATTTAAGATCCAGAAATATGATATCTGTCATTTATTTAGATGATATTTGTTGCATAGGCCGCTCATATAAAGAATGCTATGATAATGTAGACTATACAATTAAACTCTTAAAACAACTAGGTTTTATAATAAATTATAAAAAAGCTACCTGATTCCCAACCAGAAATGTAAATATCTTGGATTTATATTTAACTCAAATAATATGTGCTTAGAATTGCCACACACTAAACGATTAAAGATCAAAGAACAAATAGTTAAATTTCAGAAAAACAATACATGTAAACTAAAAGAGTTGGCGCGTTTGATTGGTTTATTAGTGTCAGCTGCTCCTGCTATTCAATACGCATGGATGTATACCAAACATTTGGAACGTCTTAAGTACCTAAGTTTATTAGATAACCCTAGTTATAGCCAAATTATAGATATTCCTAGTGATCTAAAATACGATTTAAAATGGTGGATAAAAAACGTTAATACCGGTATACAGCCCTTAACATTCAGCAATTATGCATTAGAGATCTTCTCAGATGCGTCTAAAGATGGCTGGGGCGCTTATTGCAATTACGATGAATCGTATGGTTTTTGGAAAAACGAAGAAACTTGTCAACATATCAACTCGTTAGAATTAAAAGCAAGCTTCTTAGCTTTAAAAGTCTTTGCAAAACACCTACGTAATTGTAAAATTTTATTACGCATTGACAACGTTACCGCCATCTCTTGTATTAATAGAATGGGTTCGGTACAATATCCACATTTAAACAAAATTGCGAGAGAAATATGGGAATGGTGCGAGAAGCGAAAACTAGTAATTTTTGCATCTTACATCAGTAGTAAAGATAACTGTGAAGCAGACAGTCTATCGCGAAGAAAATTTGTAGATACGGAATGGGAGTTATGTGAATCAGCTTTCGGTAAAATTGTACAAAAATGGGGTTCACCAGAAATAGATTTGTTTGCAAGTCGTTGCAATACAAAATGTTCTGTCTATTTATCCTGGAAGAATGATCCCGATGCATATGCGATAGATGCATTTACCATATCTTGGACAAACTTGCTATTTTACGCTTTCCCACCATTTTCATTGGTTTTAAAAATGTTACAAAAGATAATACATGATAAAGCCGAGGGTATTGTTGTTGTACCAAATTGGCCAACACAACCGTGGTTTCCTATTTTTAAAAGACTTATAGTCTCAGAACCTATATATTTTGAGCCAGATATTAATCTCTTAATATCTCCTTTCAGAATCTCGCACAACCTTCACAGGACGCTGTCACTAGTTGCCGTCAGATTGTCCGGCAAGCGTTACAACAAAAATCATTGTCCCAATGGTCAATCGACATTATTTTAGCATCCCTATCAAACAATACTTACAAACAGTATGACAGTTCAATTAAAATGTGGATCAATTATTGTAATCAAAATGGCTATGATTATTGTAACGAACCGATTTCAGTTATTATTGATTTTTTATCAGAATGCTATAATAATGGTGCAAAGTATGGCACAATAAACTCACATAAATCTGCTTTAAGTTTAATTTTTCCGAAAATGTTGGATGATGATGACCTAAAACGATTTATGAAAGGCATATTCAGACTAAGGCCACCCGCTCCAAAATATGATGTCACTTGGGATCCAAATGTGGTTTTAGCGCATTTAGGTAAACAATGGCCTAACGATCAGCTTAGTTTACAATTATTAACTAAGAAAACATTAACATTAATAGCAATCGTTACTGCTCATCGGGTGCAAACATTTTCGTTAATAAATATTAATAACATAAAAATACAAAAGAATGTTATACTTATTACTATTCCAGATCTAATTAAAACTTCACGAGTAAACTCATTGCAACCTTTATTAAAATTACCGTTTTATAATGAAAAACCCGAAATATGCCCAGCTAGGTCTTTAGTAGAATACATAAATAAAACAAAATCATTGCGAAACAATAAAACCAATAACTTATTTATTTCATACAGAAAACCATTTTCCAAAGTATCTTCACAGACACTTAGCAATTGGATTAAAAGTACTCTCCAAAGCAGTGGTTTGGACACATCGGTGTTTGGCGCCCACAGCACCCGGCACTCGTCCACCTCATTCGCTAACAGGCTCGGTGTCAGTCTTGATGTAATCCGTAAAACTGCTGGCTGGTCAGAATCATCCAAGGTCTTCGCGAAATTTTATAATAAAGAATTGATCGATGATCCTAATCAATTTGCAAACGCAATTCTGTCAAATGCTACATAATTATAATATTTTAATGTTAGAGGTACATATGTAGTTTTAGTTTCACTATTAGTTATGTTACTTAATTACGTTATAACAATCTGTCTAATACAAAACAATTACCTTAATTCTCCTGTTTTTTGTTTCTACTCATTTACCTACTCACTCTGAACATCCTACAATATGTTAACAGGATAAATCGCGTCGAATGAAGCCGCGAAATATAATTAATGATCAAACGAACTTACCCGTACGTGAAGTTCGATCATTATTATATGAGCGGCTTCATTCGACGCGATTTACTGCAGCCCTCCCAAAAAAAAAAAAAAAAAAACCCAACCCTAAAAAAAAAAAAAAAAAAAAGGAGAATAAAGTAAGCAGCAAAAAAAAAAAAAAAAAAAAAAAAAAAATACTCGGCAGACATAATTAAAAAGGTAATTACCTGCTTTCGACAAGAATGAAGTACCGCCGTGTGAGATTTGTCAGGAGAACTACCTTAGTGTTGCCATATTATTTTTCGGATTTACTCAAATAATCTGAAAAATCTGTGTGTGAAGCCAAAGCCTAGGACACGGCTACAATATGTTAACAGGATAAATCGCGTCGAATGAAGCCGCTCATATAATAATGATCGAACTTCACGTACGGGTAAGTTCGTTTGATCATTAATTATTATAATTTACCTGATTATAGTCTATGTTATCAGCAGATGTACTCGGATGTTCGCCCTTCGATTGTAATAATTTCTTTCTAGATTTCTTGGAACAATTTCGTAATTATTTAAATTTAATTTTGATTCAATGAATTATTAATAATCGCACATCAGATGATTACGAAACCTAAAGTAGTAATCATTAAGTTAAATATTTTGGTACTAACAATAGCCGCATTTTCATAGCACTTTCAGCTAATTTTATTTTTGACTTTTTTGGCTTGGGCATTTTTATTTATTTACAAACTAGCTTACATTTACACAATAAACACTATAAACAAAAAGTAATTTAGAAATGGCACCACTAACAAAGCGTCCTCGCGCACAACGAATTAGCCTTTCTGTAGCGATCTAATCTATAAACACACACTGTTACAATACTTATTTATATATTTTTTTTTTTATTTATTAGGGACAAAAAACAGTTACATGCTACAAAATACAGAGAAATTATTTAAACTAAGATTTAACAAACATGTAACCCACACCATTGTGCACGGTTTAACCACAGGTTTAAAGAAGTGCTAAAGACAAGTGATTAAAAAAAGAAAAGAAAACAACATTCGCTGCTACAGTGTTGCTGTGTTACTTAGCTTAAATTTAGTTCAATTACTCTCTGAATTACTCGCTATACAAAATATCCAGAGCCATTTTCTTAAATAATTGCTTATATAGACAAAATATATCCAGTTTTATAAAATGCCTGTTTTAAGAATCAACAAGGCGACGAAGTGGTACACGTTCCCCAGCGTTAGTCCTACATATGTCCGTATGGAACAGTTGTGGCAAACACGCGCCCCTGCGAATGACACTTCTGGGTACCTTGTACCGTTAATACGTTCGTAAGTATTTGCACTAACACACACACCACGCGTAGTCGATCGATAGCTGGAGTGGAGCAACGAGCGACACAGCCCTCGTCTGAATGCTAAAGCACGACTGCCGCTCGCGCCCGCGCATGGCACCTCTGAGCCTTTATCTTAAAATGGGGATATTCCTTGGCAATTGTTAATTAATTTACAATTCTGCTTCGCGATTCTGTGGTACCTCTAACTATCAATTTTACGTGTAAAAATATTTCCAAATAACAGATCCGTTTAGTAGGTGTATGGAATAGAAGCTAAAATACTGCTTGTTGGAAAATATATTTTTACAGCAAAAGTACAAAAAACGTATATTCGGCAAAATGATGTTCACATGAATCTATAGCAAAATAATATATTTTTCAAATCTTCAAGACATGCCGTTAATGAGCAGTGCGGTTCATAAAGTGACCGTGTTACGCTACTGAACGGGACTATGGCCCTTAACCGATTCGTTTTCCGATTGCACATTTATTTAACGGGTTGTGTAATCGGCCGGTGTTTTGTAGCGCCGGTCGGTGTTGCGGCTGCGCCCATATCCATTTGCACCTAATATGATGTGGCTCGGGCTAGATGGCTCAGGAACTCTGCGAGTATTTCTAGGCTGGGCGACACTCTCATATCTATTCCCTGGTTCACTGCCATACCCACAGCAAAATCCCCGTACTGAGCACGTTGTAACGGTGTAAGTTTATTAAGGAGCTCACTTACCAATTGCTGGTTATTTAGATAACCATTTGCACGTACACTTTTCAGGAGCGACACACAATTTCTCACTGTCGGTCGTGGAGAATTTTTTGATCTCACGGCCACTCTCCGGCACTTTAGGTAACGCACGCACTTTTCTGAGGGCACATTCAAGCACTACAGTGCTTACCCTGATCCTAGCACAACCGCCAGGTCTAGCCGGCAGCTTCGCAAGTCGCGGGGCGAAGTGGTGTGTCGAGCGACTTGTTTTGTGCGTGTGCGTCGCTCGTGTGGATTTTCTGTGTGCTAAGCGAGTGGTGTGGAGTAGTGTGTGTGGTCCGCGTTTGTGGCGCCTATAGTAACCTAGGCGTCACTAGCTGCCGGCTCGGCAATAGGGTGGCTATATTTATAGTAGCGGACGTAGTTCGATCGGACTGACTTTACACATAGCGCCGCCATTTTAATTTAATTTCTGAATTGTTATTTTAAATTTGTTCTAATTACGGACGCTTTTAATGTGCACTTTTTACATCGTTCTCACATTGATAATTTCAACATAATGATGTAACAAACTTTTTGTAACAGTATCATGATTTTAAAAGAGTGTCCATGGAGTTTCTTGCCCGTTCTTCTCCATAGGTACCTACGCTTTGGAATGGGCAACTAGCTTCATCTTTCTAACTCACCAACCTTGACAATTCAAAAGTGCCTGTAATTGGTTTATTTGAAATAAATGCTTTGAGTTTGAGTTTGAGTTTGACATACATAGGTTTTGATCAAACTGTGTCGGCTTACATGTCTATATTTTCACAATAAATTCACTTTATTAAGAATCTAATGTCTTATTATTATTTCTATACCTAATTAGTATTCAATGAGATTTGCTGTGCTTCCAAATAGTATCTTAATAACGATTCCTACTGGAATTTACAGGATTCTTAACACTTATTTACTGTTTGGCAGGGAACGTTAAGTTTGCGGTAATAAATAATTGTCTTTTTTATTGAGAACATTATTTTATTGCTCCCGCTCCAACACAAGCATTAAAATCAAATGAACAGTTTTCTTTAATTAATCTCCTAGCGGGTGACTCAAGTGTTTTGAAGATTTTGAGGTGTTCTAAAGCAAAGAAGAAATAAAAATAATGACATTACACAAAATCTATTTAGTAAAGTCTGAATTACAAAAATGCAAACTGTAGCAACACAACAATGTAGGTTGATGTAAGGCACATCAGATTGAACTGTAACTTAGCGTCGACATAGAACAAGCCACAAGCCCGTATCTTGCAGAATGATGCTCGATGCAAGCGAAGTACGTTCTTGCACAGGAGTTTCTCGTCTTCTGCGAAATAATATTATATTATTCCTAATTAACATAATTCAGTGCCAAACGATTACAATAACTGATTATGGAGGTCGTGGTGTTATTTTATCGAGTTAAGAATGTATGAAGAACATTATGTATAAAGAAATAACCGCAGCAAGATGAATTCAAATTACGGGTGCAGGTATCTTGAACAATTTGAATAGCTGAGTAGAATTTTTCGCATTGTTGGATTAACTTTGTTTGAAACATGAAGCTCTTTATTAACCAAATTAACGTGAAAAGGCTCGTCATAATTGTTTTATCCTGTAACAGAATTAAAAAAAAAACATAATACAAACAATACATTTATCAAAAAGTAATTGTACTTAAGAGTCAATGTAAAGGCAATACTCACTATGTTATCAATGACCATGCCTATTTTTAACATGTCAATTAATGTTTGGGCGTTAACTAAACTGTTGATAAATGCTTCTATAACGTGAAACAGTATCTAAAAACCAACAAATATTGTTATTTTTAGGTTATGTATCTAGTAGCACCTAGTTATCTTTCCTTATAGAATGCTCCGCTATTTGTTAATAGGGTACTTACGAATTGCTGGAAACTATGTTTAAAAATATCATTACACTGCAATATTTCAACATATGTCTGAAACAGTCTTGTGCTATAATTTTCTCCGTACGTAGTTTGTATTCCTTCAGACTTGCAAATTCGAGTATCCCACAACACAAGTTTATTTTCCAAGCAATTCAGAATTTGTATGATATAAACAATATTAAAATCAAAAACAATCAAAAGGCAGGCAGCAAACAATACAAACAAACTTGAACCAATATGTATGTGAAAATAAGTGACAACAATGACATAAAATGCCAGAACCACTAGTACAATAATCCAATTCCAAATAATGATGTGGTTGAAACTGGTTCCGTTGTTAATGTATCTGTGTATTTTTTGAAAAGTAAGGATAAACTGAACATTACTTTTGGTTTTATTGATTCCAATGATAAAATTCATTACCAGTCCGAAACAGTAGTAGATGTAGTTATGATACAACATGAAATAATGAAAATCAGTCAATCTTAGACTATCCTTGTTCATGATCATCTCATACAAACAGATTAAATACAAACATATGATTACTAATGTTGTGATCATCGAGATAAAATTTGAGAGAAGGCTATTTGGAGTAATAACATTATCTTTGATGCGATATTTAGGACAAAACAAAATATATTGCATTAGATTCAAAGGCATGAGCATCGACTGCACATCTTTGTCCACCTTATTGTTTGGAATAAGTATCACAGTATATGTTTTTCTAATATATTGAAATGACTTCATTTTCTCAGCATATACAGTAGCTACCCTCTACACACGAGTGATACTATAATAATCGATGGTAAACGTATAATTTAGACTAAAATTCATTATGGTGAATAATAATGCAAAGAGTCAATAATACATTAGTTTAATGAATTTTATCTATACGAAAATTCAATATGTATAGAATACCGCCACATTATAAATACTAAGAGATGTAATATATGATCAAACGAACTTCTTAAGTGAAGTTCGATCGATATAATATGCGTGGTTTCATTTTCAGATATAAACATACAGGTAGTCCTTTGACCTACAAGGCAACACTCGCACGCTTTTTAAAGTTATTTATAATTAGAAATTGGTTAGGGCAATAGTTTTCCCGATTTTTCTTTATGGAGTTGAGACCTGGACAATCCGAGCAAGAGAAAGACAGAGGATAGACGCATTCGAAATGTGGTGCTGGAGGAGAATGCTACGAATACCATGGACAACCAAACGCACAAATGTGTCTGTCCTATCTCAGCTCGCTATCAAGACCCGATTGTCTACAACTTGCCTACAGCGTATTCTGAGCTACTTCGGTCACATAATGCGAAGGGGAGACAGCAGTCTTGAAAAGTTGGTCATTGTTGGCAATACCGAAGGAAAGAGAGCACGGGGCCGGTCGCCAACACGATGGTCTGACCAAATAAAGGAAGCTACCTCATCCAGCAAATTTCAGCAGATGGTGATGGCAACTTCAGACCGGAGTCGATGGAGGCAGATTATTCGCTTAAAAGCGTTCAGTGACCACGATCCTCAGTAATGAGGGACCGATTAAAGAAGATAATTAGAATAAAGAATCGATTTCTGTTAAATAATAATCACCGCTCATTCTTTTAGAGTTGCAATTTGACCAACTCCAATAACTAAGTTCGGAAGTCGGTGACTTTGGATATGTATTTAATTATATGTCACCGCCTTCCGAACTTAGTTATTGGGGTTGGACAAAAGTTTAATTTTTTTATTAAAAAGTTTTATTACATTTGTTTTATGCCTCTTGGATAGGTGTACAACAATTAAAACATGAGATAATATTAATCATAGATTTCTTAGATTGAATGATTCAACAAACAAATGCATTATAATCACTTTATTCGTAACTATTTCGATAGGTATTCTTAATCATGGAAATAGGTAAGCAAACGGATTTTGCAAAATTAGATTTTTCTATAATAGGCCAATTACATATAAAACTTAGCAAAGGCCTGGGAGGACGCAGTCCAACCGGCAGTTTTTCGGATGAGATCAGCACATATCCCAGCCGCGCACACTGTTGACGTGGCAGCATGGCGGGCGCTGTGTGTGCCGTAAACTGACACGTCAATGCCACTCCCATACAACGTGATTAATCCACCTGTTTATTGTCTGTGCTGTCACGTTCTTTTACGGACGCTTCACAGTAATTAAGAGGTGATCTGTGTCTGAAGGCATTAAGGCCTTCGTTGCAGACATGTAGTCGACTAGCGTTGCAACTGGACAAATAGAAGGATTTTCTAGAAAACATGGTAAATACAAAACCGGCTGGTCCCGTCCTATCCCAGAGGTTTTAATAATATCTGTTATATACGATCTCGATACCTTTTGAATTGATTTTAAATACTACTTATTTTAATGAAGGAAAAAGTTTGTACCCTGTGCGCAGTGCACAGACCCAATAAAACAACAAGTATTTTTATTATTTTTTCTAAATTAAGCTGAGGATGTGGGGACCATTCCGAATCGTCCAGCACTATTTGAGGATCCCAAGTAGTTGACTGAAGCTAAGTTGTTAGGCTGAACGGTGGCTGTTAATTGTGCCGTAAGACGCCGCTTTATCATACTGTTCAGTTAAAAAAATGACTATGTGAGGGATGGAAATCTCGAACACATTCAGGTTATGGTCCCTACAGTACTGCCATCACAACTTTTAACAAACGCTATATTGCTTTAGTGCACTTTATGATAGTGATAGCGTAGAGCGGCTGGCGGCGAACCGTGGCGGGAGAACGTGAGCCTGATAGCAGCGCTGCTCCCAGGGAAAGCGTCTGGTGGAGCGGATGTTGTTGTCTAAAATGCGACAATAACCATTTTGGGTGCGGTTCTAAGGCAACAATTTCTCCAACTAATACATTCAATAACATAGGATACCAAGCCTGTGTAGGCCACATTGGGAAAACCAGGATACCGATACCTTTATCCTGCATATTTTTTATTTTTTTGTATATAATTTAATAACAGAGAAAATGGTGGGAAACCTTTTTTTTTTTTTTTTGGGAACCAACTTATCGTAAATGCGTCGACGGTTATCGCATCTGGGTCCTGTTTCCGTGACACATATTCGTGATACTTGACATTGACTCGAGAAGCGAATAAGTCAATCTCTGGTTGACCTAAACATTTTTCAAAATATTTAAATGCGGTTTGTGCCTGTGGTTAATGCCTTCGACGTCGGGGTTCACCCTGCGTGGCACTTTGTCAGCCTCGACGTTGTCTTTCGTTTTAATATACGAAACGAATAACCACAGCTTTCGCGTCTCGCACCACTGCCAAATATCACGAGAAGGTGCGCTTAAGGGTACACTTTGCGCGGGCTCGAACTCACTGGTGGGCCTGGCTAAAAATCACGCTGTCTCACCAGGCTTCGTATCCGACAGAGATAGTATCAATGGTGAGCAGTTAGACGCTAGTCTACACGCACAACGTTATTGAGTGAGACGCAGGAGCATTTTTGGCAAAAAAATCGCGAAAAAATTAAGAAAAGTCCTTCAGAAGATCGGGTTTTATGAAAAAACCACTACATAAATCAATGACCAATAAAGTTTATTGAATTTATTGTTAATTGAACTTTGTCGGTACCGTCTTGGTTTTCGAGATTTTACACACCTTTTATTACTTAAACACGCTCAAAGTTAGGTTAAATTAGCAAGAAAAACGAATCTTTGTTGGCTCATAACTTTGTAATGGCTTTTTATTTTAGTATTCTGTTTCCGTACAGACAATAATAATAACGAGACAAAACTATACCATGTTTAATTTTTGATGTACAGTCGCCAGCACGTCAAGCTAAACCCTATACATAACTATAACTACGACGCGCCATGCAGTGTTAGAAAGAAAGTATCATTGCCCTGATTGGCGGACGTTTAAACGTTTCTAAAATTGCCCAATTGCTGCACATTCCAATATTTGGGAGCCAATTATCATGTTTTACTAGGAATAAGCCACACCCACGCCCCCCTGCGCGTACGTCACCGCTCCCGAGTTTCACTCATCACATCGTCAGTCAATAAAATTTCGTGGAGTCGTCCTGTAGTCGTCCTGTGCGTGATATTAGTAACCCTAAAACTATTAAATAATATTAAAATGGCGACTGGCGCCTCAGTTGACGCAAGATGAAAGAGAGTGTATCATAGCGCTTCGATTGAGTGGATGCCTGGTGACAGTGTCGGCAGACGGGCATAACGGTGAGTAATATTTTATATATTTATTGTTTATTTTTATTAAAATAAACAAAGGCTAATAAAAAAAATATGTGTCTTATGTGTTTTTCTATAGAATATTCGAAATAAGTTAACAGAAGGGTTAATTACGTAGGTATGGTCTTTGTGTTCTTTCTTAAGAGTTTCTGATAATGTAAGTTTTTAATGGTGAGCACTGTTCCAAGTAGAGTGTAGCTGCTAGCTGCAGCACTCCCCCCCCCCCCCGTGAAAGCTTAAATTCACAATGAACTATTGTTTTTGATTCCATTAAGTCGTGAAATATTCTAAACAAAAGTTAATCCAGTAAGTAGCTAGTGATTGGATTTTAAATACTTACCTACGCAATTACGCACTTTTTTTTAGTCCGTTGAAACATTGCTGGGTCAAGCGTGTTCGCGAGCCCTAGTAAGAATCTAGTTACCACGAAATCAGATTGTAAATGTAATGTAAAGGTAGCGATGTTTGTGTGTAAATAATTTAATGATTATAAGTTAGCTACCTATTATTGTAGGGGCTTGTGGCTAGGTAATAACAGCCACACGGGTCGATCGATCAGGTTAAGCTACGCTTGAGCGGTTGGTCCATGGATGGGTGACCATCTTCATATACCAAGACCCTTCCGTACCTCGGAAAGCACGTTAAGCCGTTGGTCCCGGCTGTTATTTGTGGATCTTTGACAGTCGTTAAAGTTCGGTGGAAGCCTGAATGTCTGACAACCATGTCAGACATTCAGGCTTCTTCTGTCTGTCTTATCAAGGGTATTGTATTACCCAGTAACTGGGTTGTAGAGGTAAGATAGGCAGTCGCTCCATGTAAAATACTGGTATTCAGATGCATCCGGTTAAACTGGAAGCCGACTCTAACATAGTTGGGAAAAGGCTAGGCATATTATATTTTGTAGGGAATTATATTTAAGTTTTAATACATGTTTGCCTGTGTGTGTATGTGAAAATAAACTATAGCTATTTGTTTCGTTCCAGAAAAAGAAAACTTTTTACTTCTGGCTTCGGGCGGCGGTGGCAAGAAAGCGGAACCCTAGAAGCCCACCACCGCCAACTCTAGGCGAGAACCACGACGGCGGCAGACGATGCGACTATGGTCGGTGCCGAACTGCCGATCATTTTTTGAGCACACGAGCGTACAGCGTGAGTCCATGCATAGCTTAGCTTGTAATCACACTTATCACATTAACTTATTCATTATTTACATAATACATGGTTTTCTTGAGAAGTGAATAACAACGTTGATTAAAATAGGTAATACCTACTACCTAATAGACATGTTGTAAGGGCGCTCGGCGCGCACTCAAACCGGTTTTACGCGCGCCGGCGCGGACCAGACTCAGTAAAAATTATTACTATTAGATAATAAATGTTTAGTTGTCTACAACGCGCCCCAACAAAGGTGGAAGCACGCAATACGGCAGATCATTTATCTGTCTATGTTCATATTTTGAAGAATAATAATTTTAACCGTCACATACTCATTTAGTCAAGTTGGCCCGTCCCGTACCATTTTTCATAATAAAGAATTTTATGTAAGTATGTATTGAAATTGACAATATTTATTTGTTTCAGATTTCAATAGACACCGTCAAAAGGCGCCTGAAGAACGTTGGAAAGAAATTCCGCCGACCTGCCAAGATTTTAATGACCTAGGCGCATTAGGAAGCACACACTGAGTGCACGGTGTATAGTGTCGTAGCCTTAGCTTTTGATGACGAACTCCGATTCTAGGGCACTAGTAAATAATGCACTTTATTCACCTGAGTTTCCGTAGGAACCAATACTATGTGTTCATACAGGTCATGGTCAATTTTAGTGCCAAGTTTCACTGAAATCCGTTTTTCCGTTAGCGTGAAAAAGTAACAAACAATTTCTATCCATTCCCACAAACTTTCACAATAAATAGTAGCATAGTTTTACAATCCTTAAGTAGTATTTTCATTTTGTAATTATTTTATTTATCAAAATAAAAGAATTAAGGTATTTCTAAGCATTGTTTCTCAAACACTGATTCTTTCTTTCATTGCTCGATTTGGGAAAGACGCCAGTCACGTCGTTCGTTGATGTTGTGTCATAATTAGAAATCGGATAATCGGATGCATATTTAATTTACCTAAAGTTAATTTTTAGATTATTATTTTTGTAAAAAATATCCCGGGATTCCAGGAACACCGGGAATTTATGAAGCTTTCTAGTTCAGGTGTTTAGTATGGAAGCGACTTTTAAAGTATTAGGATTGCATAAGTATTCTCCGCGGTTTCACCCGCGTAGTTCCCTTTCCCGTAGGAATACGGGGATAAAATATAGCCTATGTCACCCGGGGATAGTGTAGCTTCCCAACAGTGAAAGAATTTTTCAAATCGGTGCAGTAGTTTTGGAGCCTATTCAATGCAAACAAACAATCAAATCTTTCCTCTTTATAATATTAGTATAGCAAATAAAATACATGTTTATGTAGAGTGTAAGTTTGTAAGAGAAGGAATAGTGTGAGTAGTAATGTGCCGTTCCCGAAAATGTTCCCAAAAGAATCTTTCCAGTGCCCGGGGATATTCCTAATTGCTGGGAATGGGAACGTGTCGGTAAAACCACATAGAATTAAATTAAAAATATAATAACATACTCAGTTACTGGTAAGATTTAGTAAGTAAGTAGAAGTGACATGTAAAAGTGCTCATTTTGCGCTATCTTTAATGTGATGAGCGGCAGGCGTAACAATAGAAGTTTACATTTCTGGAGTTGCCTATTATGTTTGCTTCTTTTGTTACGCCGACCGGTTAGTTATGGCCATAAATGATGCACAAAGGATAAGTAAATAACATTTCTCAAAATTAGTATCACACCTGCACAGTTATAAGAATGGTTTTTAGCTATCAGTTTAACTCTCCAACTACATCAATAAACTGTCGAAAATTCTCAGTAACACATTGTGGGTGTAAATAATAAAAGACAGAAATTAAACGCATATCTTTTAGATATGCGTTTAATTTCTGTCTTTTATTATTTTATTATGAAACATGCGAGAAGAAACCTAATCTAAAAAGTTCAAAAAAGACAAAATCTTTAGCTTATGTGTGTTCTTACTAACTAGGAATGTTCCCGGGCACCAGCCTAGTCAAATTATACGAATTTATCCTCCGTTTGAAATAACATTAGACAGTTAATTAAACCTTTTTTTACAGTCCGTTCAACTGATTTTGACCTCTATTGCGTTGTATGACTTGTAAGCATGATAAATGGTATCTGCAGTAAACAGTTGGTGTTGTAACCACTTTTTTGCTTTAAAGCCATCCTTATTCCTACTGAATAGAAGTCACAATCGGTTGAACCGATTGTAAAAAAGGTTTGTTTAAATATCTAATCTTATTTCAAATGGACAATACAAAATTGACAATACACAATTGAATGGATGGAAATTTTACATTTGTTTCGCGGCAGCATTTAATATGACTAGGTAGTCATTGGTAGACTGTATAAGTAATCTGTTACAAAAATCAATAAAAATATAAACTTGTAAAAAATATATTAACAACTTGTTTTTAATCTATTGTCTATTTGTATAGTTTGATTTTATACATTTTGTTGTAAGTATATTTTAATTTAGAGTAGGTGTAGGATTTGTTTTGATGTTTTCAAAAATTAATGTTTCAATATAAAAAGGTTACGATTTTTATTCCGCATTTTATTTTTAAACTTTTCCCGCGGTTTCACACGCGTTACCGTAAGGACGTATCCTTTGTCCTTTTCCTGATAGGTAGGTTCCCTCTCACCGAGAGAAGGCCTGTGTCCCAGCAGTGGGAACATTAAAGGCCTATTATGATGGCAGGTAGGTAGGAAAATACCATGATGATCGGTTGTGTAGTTAAAGCGCCAGAAGCAGGGGGGTTTATCTACCACTGAATATAGGGGCTTAGCTACCACTGAATCTATTATACAGGACGCCGACGGTTTATTTATTTACTTAAAAAAACGTCACCGTCCTTTTTGCAAAAGACCCCGCCAAGATATTTTTATATGGGGCGTTATAGCAAGCCCCATAAGGGCTAGCTACGCCACTGCGTAAAAACTGAAAGCGTAGGTAACAAATAAACACTCACTTTTGTATTTTATGCGGCTTCATCCGAGTTCTCATAGGAATAGGTATTCTTATGACAATTTGGGTGTAGCCGCAAATGAACCTCGTATGGGAACCCATGTCCTTCATGATGATGCGTAACAAACAAAGGAACACATATTCTCATTGACAAAATATTTTGAATGTAATGAAGTAACGATAATAATTATAGATTCGAATTTTATTTCCCTAGAAATCGTATCTTATTTCTTGCGCAATAAGTTTGAACTTTCATGTAAAAGCAAACTTCGGTAGGTATAGGTAATTCCGTTACTAACCTCCAACCTTATATCTTTGGGAATAAGATCGTGTCAAACGTTAATCTCAAACAAGGCGGACTGACAAAAGTCGTTTTGTAGGTATAATTAATTAAAACTTCGTCCACGTTTGTGATGGGTATATATATTGTTTTCGAAATTTCAAGCCGATTGTGTCATGGGTTTTTGCATTGAACTTCGTAAAAATACTTAGAATTGAAGAGCAAGGAACGCACGAAAACAGGTGACCGCCAGCCCACCAGAAAGTAGGTAACAAAACTCGGAAAAAGTAATTAAAAACTGCGTGAAATAATAAAAAAACTGTTTTTCTCACATCAGATTACCTACCTGTCTACTCAATATTATTCTCCGAGAGCGTGAAATTTCGCTACCTACCTGTTTAAATATATGAGTAGGTAACACCTACTTAATACTTACAGCTATTTCCAACAATTAAGTAAAAATGAAGAAATTAAATATAAAAACGATTATATCTAAGCTTTCTTAAGTAGTTTAGGCAATGCGCCGTCCACGGGCCGCTTCTTTTTATTACCACGCTATTATTTGGATTCTATTCAAGTATTCAACTTGCTACGCTATTTCTTATCGCAAAGTATCTCATCCTACACCACGACGAGCGTATGCACACACTCTCACGTACGCACTGCAGCACGAAACATTACGAGTAAGAACGGACAAAAAGCTATATATCTCTTTCACACGATTCTCGTAGTTGTTGCTTCTAAAGCGTTCAAGGTCAAAGTGGGGTAACTTGATGTGCTGGCGACTGTACATAGTCATACAGTGGAGTAAAACCCTCCCGAAGTTTGTATGAAAAAAATGTGGACAAGTGTCACCTTAAGTGTGGGAATTGAATACCGCCCAAACGGTTTATATAACTTATCGCGGTAGTGTTATCCACATGAAGTAGAATAGCATTCAGTTTGGTCCCGAGAAAAACATTTAAGGGCGAGAAATACGGCTAATAGTTCCAAATTATTTAATATGAAAACAAATTTCACTTTCATTCCAAGCACCTTTGACTCGTCGCCTGTGCGTGACGCGTCAGTATAAATTTCCAGCGCATAGCTTTGGGCCTTTAGTAGATTATTTACTATGTAAATATTTTGAGACCACCAGTTCAAATCACTTAAGATGTTATGAGGAAGTTTAACGTCAAATGTACCGTAATCTTTGTAAACAACCAACCGTAACGCATCGCTGGACACGCTGCTACGAGTACTCCTATCAATTGGGAGAAATTCCTATTTGATACTGTTGGCGACTACAAGAAGACTTGATTTACAATTAAATGTTCGATTAAACAATAAAAACCATTTTAAAATAGATAGATATAAGTAGGTAATTGTTTGTTATATTTCTTAGCATTGGGCTAGTTTTGATCTCCCATAGTGAATAAGTTTGATTAAAACTTACAGATAAAGTAGCCAAATATCTATAAACCAATCAATAATAAACGTAGTTAGCACTCCCATACATCCTAAAGAGAAGGTACATAAATGGTAATAATGGTATCACCCATAATACAGGTTCTAACTCGACAAAAACACACAGATAAAACACTAACAGGCACCTAAACACACATACGTAAAAGGTGGTATCGCCTACAAACGAGTCGAAACCTGTCTACAAGAAAAGGTACCGATCAGGGAGCAGGTTCATACTTGTCGGAAATTAGGCGCCGGTCTGGCTACAAAATCCCAGCTCCTCTTGATTATGATTGGTTTAAAAGCCTAACTTTTTAATAAGAACATCTGCTACTTGTACCATAGTAAAAAACTACTTTAGAAAATCTAAAATTGTAAACTGGTACCCACCCGATTCGCGCCGGCGTCCCCCAGGGCGCCGTGCTGTCCCCTCTCATATTCACGCTGTTCACTAGCGATATCCCCAAAAGTAGAAAGGCACAGTTGGCACTGTTCGCAGACGACACAGCCATCTACCACTCTGGGCGTAGTCATAAAGCGATAGCCTCCTCCCTCCAAACCGCAGTCAACGTACTTGGCGCGTGGTTTAGGAAATGGCGAATCGAACTAAATCCGGACAAAAGTCAGGCGGTTCTCTTTTCGAAACCGCGAAACAACCCCGACCCCCCCCGGCCCATCTCCATATTCGGCAAGCCGATCCCTTGGGAAAAGCGAGCCAAATATCTTGGAGTGATTCTAGATCAGCAACTCTCCTTCTCTGAGCATATCAAGAAGGCGCGCTCACGCGCCGCCTTCGCTATCGGAAGGCTGCACTCTGTTCTGAACGCACGTAGCAAATTGTCATTCAAGTGCAAATTGCGGATTTACACGGCGTGCATAAGGCCCATCATGACGTATGCATGTGCAGTCTTTGCACACACGCACCCCCGACACATCCATAGGATGCAAA
Source organism: Polymixis flavicincta (assembly GCA_949987655.1). Taxonomy (NCBI): domain Eukaryota; kingdom Metazoa; phylum Arthropoda; class Insecta; order Lepidoptera; family Noctuidae; genus Polymixis; species Polymixis flavicincta. The sequence continues at coordinate 19,713,826 of OX465188.1, read as the reverse complement.
CCTTCCAAAACCGTTTCCTTCGCCTAGCCACAGGCTCCCCATGGTTCGTTCGGAACGAGATCCTCCATCTCGATCTGAAAATGCCCACTATTGCTCAATTTCTGAAACGCAACTCGAAGCGTTTCTTCGATAAAACCGAGTTACATCGCAATCCCTTGATTGTGAAGGCCGCTAGCTATGTCCCCAGTAGAATCAGTAGAATCCGCCGGCCGAGACATGTCCTTTCCGACCCAGACGACCCCATCACTGTTCTGCAAGAAAAGAATAGGGCCACCAGTACAGCACACAAATACAAACGACCGTCCTTCCGACTTCGCCGCCGAGGTCCTCGCGCCCCGCGAAGACCCCCCCCCCGAGTAACGATCAGACCCCCGACCGTCCCTTGCTCGTTGATGCGCCAGCCCGCGCCGCAGCTGAGCCAGTAGCTTTAAATTCCCCGTCTAATAATCATGAAAATATCTTGATCCAGCCTGTCCCTGATAGTACTAGCTGCCCCCCCCCCCCCCCCCCCACCAGCGACTCCCTGAGCCAAGGTTCGTACCCCACAGGGGGTGCCCTCAGTGCGCAGTCGTTTTAGGTTGAAGTAGGTTTACGCCCTGGCTGGAGGCTTTTAGAATCCAAAAAACTTTCACAGGAAAGTCCAGTTGAGCAGTCACGGCCTCTCAAGATCAACTGCGAGATGCCATAAACAAAAAAAAAGTTAACTGGTAGTGTTCCATAGCTCAATGGCTCATGGCTCAATAAACAAAAGTGTTAAGTATCAAGGTGTTTCGGTTTAAAGACATTTATTTCAAAAAAAAAAAAGAACTTTACAGTTCACTAAAGTAAAAGCAAAAGTAAAAGTAAGTGCGATTCCCTGTGTTCACAAAAATAAAGTTAGGAGTTCAAGGTGACAATCGGTATTGTTAATATTGTTTCGTAACGTGTTCTTCTAGGGCTTTTTTGAATGTATACATGGTGTCACTATTAGTTACATCATCAGGTAGTTCAATATACAGTTTTGCTCCCTCGTACAGTATATTTTTCCTTCCATAGTTAGTTCTGAGTTAGACAACTCAACTAATTCTAATTTGTCTCGTCGTCTGGCGTTGTATGTGTAAGTTTTCTTTTTAAAGTTTAATTGCGAATGTGTACCTTGTGTTATTATTTTATGTATTAGAGTGCATGTTACTACATGCATACTTAAAATCAGCCAATTATGGCTGATTTTAAGTATTTGTGTATCATTGTAAATTTTGGTGGTTGGTGTTAAGTAGTCATAGTTATAAAGTGTTTTTATTGCTTTATTTTGCAAAACTTGTATTTCTTGGATGTTTGATTTCGCTGCAGATCCCCATATCTCAACGAGATATTCTATATGGGGCCTAACAAGAGAGTTGTAGATCATTGTGTGAACTTTTTTAGGAATACAAGTTGACATTCGGCGTATCGCTCCTATCTGAGGAGATATTTTAGACTTAATTTATGATCAATATGGGGCCTCCAAGTTAACTTTGAATCTAAAATGAGACCCAAATATCTTTCGCTGTTTGATTTTGTTATTTTTCCGTTCCAGTGCAAATCCCTTACAAGAACTGGTCCTTCTGCAGCCGGATTGAAGAACTGAAACCTGAGTCTGAAGTTACGTGAAGATAAATCGCGATTTGAAGATAAGCAGTATTCTACGAGAAGCTTACGTATTTCAACAAAACTGAATTAGTGAAGTTACGTGAAGATTAGTTTTTACGAGCCGCGCACTAACTACTCACCGATCGAAGCCCTACGTGTGCTGAAGATCATCGCTGGGAATAAACGAATAGGAAGATCGCTTATTCTCGAAGCTGGGCCGTCTACGGAGGACCTGTTGGTGGACACGCGACCTGCTGAGTGAAGAATATTGCTGGGAGGGTCAGTCACGAGTCACGCCGCGCCCTCTCGAAGCCCCGTATCACTCGAAGCCCTACGTGCGCCTGTGAAGTTCGTCGCTGGGAATAAAACAACTAGGAAGATCGCTTATTCTCGAAGCTCGGCACTCTACGGAGGACCTGTTGGTGAACGCACAACCTGCTGAGTGAAGAATATTGCTGGGAGACGGGCTCATTAGGTTATCCACCCGCATCGCAGCAGCCAAGTACCTGATAGCTTCATACAAGAATCCAATTCTGATGGACAAACGTCACCAAATAACCCAGCTGCTAGTAAAATACCTCTACGAAGCCTTATACCACGGGAACCACAACACCGTGATGAATGAGACCCGGAAGAAATATTGGATACCATCGCTTCAAAACATGGTGAAGAAAGTAGCACGAGACTGCGGATGATGTAGAATTCGAAAGAAAATGCCACAGATCACGCCTCAAGGAGATCTGCCACCTGAATGTCTAACAAAAACGAGCCCTCCTTTCACCTGCCTAGGAGTAGACTACTTCGGGCCCATGCTTGTCACCATTGGAAGACGTACAGAGAAACGATGGGGAGCGTTATTTACATGCCTCACCACAAGAGCGATTCATCTAGAACTAGCTAACTCCCTATCGACCGACTCCATGATCCTCGCGCTACGAAGAATGATCGCCAGAAGAGGGACGCCGAAAATCATCCTGAGCGACAACGGAACCAACTTCGTCGGTGCCAATAGAGAAATCGCTGCAGCCGTCGCGACTCTGGGAGAAGAAGTAAACAAGATGGGTATCGTTTGGAAGTTCATCCCTCCTGCAGCCCCCCACATGGGCTGAGCCTGGGAAAGAATGGTGCGATCTGTTAAGGTCGCTCTCGCAGCAACACTACACGAGGGACAACCTAAAGGAGAAATTCTCCACACACTACTTCTGGAGGCTGAGCACATCATAAACTCGAGACCTCTCTTCTCCGTCAGCACCGATCCAGAAGAAGAAGAAGATTTGACCCCGAACCACTTCCTCATCGGGCGGTCATGCGGAGCCACCTTCTTTGGCTCTTTCGACGATACAGAACTCATCGGTTCTCCCAACTGGAAGACATCCCAACGCCTGGCCGATCATTTTTAGTCAAGGTGGTTGCGAGAGTACCTCCCAACTCTCTCGCCACGCTACAACCAAGGTCCCCACTATCGGGTCCCAACATAGTCCTGATTGTCGACCACACCCTGCCACGGTACTCGTGGCCACGCGGCGAAATAGTCGCCACTCATGCCGGACCAGACGGAAGAACCAGGATTGTGAACGTGCAAACTGCAGCGGGTATCCTGCGGCGGCCAGCATCACGCCTAGTCCTGATCGTGCCGGCAACGTCACCTCAACGAGATGAAGTGCAACGCACTGAAGGGGAGACAAGAAGACTTGATTTACAATTAAATGTTCGATTAAACAATAAAAACCATTTTAAAATAGTTAGTTTTATTTAGCTGAAATTATGCATTGTTATCACTAAAAAAAAAAAAAAACAGTTTTGAAACGTAATTTATATTTCATTATCAAAACGGAGCTTTCTGTCATGACAGGTGACGTGACTGCTATATTTTCATATTGTCTAATCTGAGAGTGTTGTTGCTCGCACACGAACTTTATTAATTGCTTCTGTCAGAATATTATAACACTCGGTGGACTTAACGACGTTTTCAAATATTGAAAAACTAATATTCAAAGCAGACATTTATTATAATTATTTGTGTTAATATCTACTTTGACAGCGAGATTTCCTTGTTGAATATGCCTGCACAAAATATTACTTTACAGGGTGTTATATCTTTAGGGATATACTGGTGCCAATCAAAGTCCCACTATAAGCAAATTACAATATAATTTCTAAATCGTTGTTACATGGACGGAGTTTCTGAGGCAAGTGAAAATGACAGTTGGTTGAACTTTAAACATATGCAAAGCGCCTGCGCAATTAGACTAGCAAGAGATATGCTATGAGCTGAGTGTTGCGTAGGTACGCCGAGCTCCACCGTGTCCTCAGGGCGATCTTCGCAGTGGAAACACCCGGGCGTTTCCTCCCACCTTATGTGAAACAGGAAGTTCCCGAAACAACCATGTTCGGTGAGGACCTGCGTCAGGCGGAAAGTGAGGACACCATGCCGCCTCTCAAGCTACTCCTAAAAGACCCAGACTCCGGACTTACTGCCGCTATCGTGGCGTGCCCAACACTGGGTTGCAACTCTCAATGTCGCAATGAGATCCTGCCAGAGCTCTATCCGCTGTGCCGCGAAATCTTGCGGCAGCGGAGTTACGCCCACAATAAGGAGGGTTGTTAATAATATTTTCTCGCGGTCGGCATGCTCAGATAGCGTGATCAACGAGTGACCCAATGAACTCGGACTTCACCACGAGAGACAATTTTTATTTTTAAGGAATAATACAGTTTTCTTCAATTAATCTCCTAGCGTGTGACTCAAGTGTTTTGACGATCGAGTGTTCTAAACTAAAGAAGAAATAAAAATTATGACATTCAACAAAATCAATTTAGTAAAGTCTGAATTACAAAAACGCAAATTGTAGCAGCACAACAATGTAGGTTGATGTAAGGCACATCAGATTGAATTGTAACTTAGCGTCGACATAGAATAAGCCACATGCCCGTATCTTGCAGAATGATGCTCGATGCAAGCGAAGTATGTTCTTGCACAGGAGTTTCTCGTCTTCTGCGAAATAATATTCTTAATGAATACAATTCAGTGCGGTTAAAATAATTGATCATGGAGGTCGTGGCTTATCTTGTCGAATTTAAAATGTGTAAAGAACATAATTTATATTATTTATAAAGAAATAACCGCAGCAAGATGAATTCAAATTACGCGTGCAGTTTTCTTGAACACTTTGAATTGCTGAGTAGAATTTTTCGCATTGTTGGATTAATTTTGTATGACACATGAAGTTCTTTATTAACCAAATTAACGTGAAAAAGCTCGCCAAAATTGTTTCATCCTGCAACAAAATTAAAGTACGTGATACAAACAACACGTTTATCAAAAAGTTACTGCCCTTCAGAGTCAATGTTAAGACAATACTCACGATGTCATTAATAGTCATGCCCATTTTTAATATTTCAATCAATGCTTGGGTGTTAGCTAGACTGTAGATAAACGCTTCTATAATGTGAAAAATTATCTAAAAACCGACAAATATTGTTATTTTTAGTAGTACCTAGTTATCTTTCCTCATTACTCCGCTATTTGACGGTAGGGTACTTACGAAATGCTGGAAACTATGTTTAAAAATATCATATAACACTGTAATATCTCAACATATGCCTGAAAGAGTCTTTTGCTATAATTTTTTCCGTGCGTAGCTTCTATTCCTTGAGACTTGTAATTTTGAATATCCCACAACACAAGTTTATTTTCCAAGCAATTCAGAATTTGAATGACATAAACAATATTAAAATCAAAAACAATCAAAAGGAAGGCAGCAAACAATATATACAAAGGTAAACCAATATGTATGTGAAGATAAGTGACAACAATGACATAAAATCCCAGAACCCCTAGTACAGTAATCCAATTCCAAATAATCATGTGGTTGAAACTGGTTCCGTTGTTAATGTATCTGTGCCATTCATTATTTAATTATTCATACGGAGAATAAAGAGAACACGTAGTCAAATTTAAGAGGAAATTGTGTCATTGTCGTGTCTGTACTTTGGACTAAGAAACTTATGTGTGACTACAGTTGTAAGTGAACTGTTTTAAACCAAAATCCGTGGTTTAAAACCCGATTAATTTGGTTGAACATGGTTTTAAACCACGACCACGTGGGCTATACATTGGTAACGTAGGTATGACTTTAAAAATGAAGTTAAAAAAGGCTAATTGAAAACATTCACCATTTTTATTAATAGGTACCTACACCTAGTTTTCGGACAGTGGTCGAAATTTAACAATAATTCATTTAAATATTTGGTTTGAAGTTTGAACGCATGCATTATTATTATTACCTAAAAATATTATATATTAATATGTAGATATACATTTAAAAAAATGTTCTAGCTAAGTATCAATCAATAAAATTGTCTGGATGAGAATTTTACTCAGCCACTGCATATTTTTAGAGTGTATATAATTTTAATTGTTTGTTGCTAAATCCCGCATAAATGGCTGAAGTGCTGAATGGATTTGGATAAAATTTGGTACGTAGATAGCTTATGACCTGGACTAACCCATAGGATACTTTTTATCCCGATAGGAGGTACTATCGGGTACCTCAGGTAGGTACCTGTGGGTTAATTTTCGGCCTCCACACGGGCGAAGCCTCCTATAAAGATAGTGCAATATAAAGCTCCCCCTTTAGTACTGCAACTCTGCAACAGATTTCTCTTCTCAAACCCCGATCGGGTTTACAATCACCACAACTTGAAACACAACACATTGCATCTTCAATCACAATTCCTATCAATTTTAATCACCCACATCGATCATGGCGACCAATGCAAATCAATTACAATGCAATTCAAACTGTACCTCCCCACAATAAAGTTTAATTTAGACTGCCTGAGTACTCCATATGGGGCCCTTAATAATGATGCATTATTATTTGAAATGCTTTTAGTTATGATTTATTGATCTGTTTGTGGGTAGGGTGTAAGTACTGAAGCGGTTTTAGTTCATTGGTTATGGCGTCGAAATGCTGATCGATATTGTGAGTTCGAAACCAGTTGTTGTACTGTGATCTAGCACATTATTTACTAAACAACCCAGTTTGTGGCGCAGGTGAGGGAGAGGCAGTATATACGCCCTCACGGCCTTAGGTTCCGCAGGAGACGCCCTGGGCGTCGGGAATCCCAGGCTGATTCCCGCCCACAGTAGGCGCGAGCTTGCGGTCGGCGAGTAATGGGTAGTTCGCTGTCCTGGGCCTAGAGACAAAACACATTTCTGTTAGCGTTCACGCCAAACGCTACGCCAAATTGTGTTTTGTCTAGGCCTGCAGTAAGGACCAAGCCCGTGTCTACGGCGCGTTGTGTTCCACGCGCGCCTCAAAGAGATGTCAGCACCAACTGTTGGGGCCCGCAAGGGCCGATACCTGCCAGGGGTGCGGGTTGTTCGAAAGAGATACCGTAGCCCCTGGCACACAGGCAACTGAAAGAACAAGGGTGGGTTTTAGTCAGTAAAAGTCTGACACGACCTCCTACTCCACCCAGAGCGGGAGAAACTATTTGATGATATCCCAACCTAAAAAAAAAAAACAGTGGTATCGGCTCCGACCTACGACTTGTAGGTCGTGACTTCGGATACTTGCATTTTACTTTGTAGTAATTTATTTCATCACCAGTAATCACCACTGCTCTCAGTCCCTCTCAAAGGAGAGAAGGCCGGTCTCAGCAGTGAGGAAACTTTAGACTATCAGCCTATAATGTTTTATGCTATGCATATTATGCTACATACCCGTTTGTAACAGTTAAAAGAGATTTGTACAGACGCCAGCACATCAAGCTACCCCAAACTGTCAAATTTTTACTATTAATTGAACATGAACGTATGCTTACGTCACAAAGTTGAACATCTATCAAAGAAGGGGGTAGCTTGATGTGCTGGCGTCTGTACACACGGCTACACATCAAGCTATACATTTCCAGTATAAGCTGATCTCGCATTGTGTAGGATATCCGTACAGTGCGAGATCAGCGTAAACTGGAAATGCATAGCTTGATGTGTAGCCGTGCGTACCTATAGTTACCGTAAACTAAATGATAGCATTTAGTTTACGGTAACTATAGGTTCGCACGGCTTAAAAATTACATTAAAAGGATAGCCTTTCAATGTAAATTCTACAGTATACATACAATCTTAGGAGAGGAATGTGAATACAATACAAAGGAAATAGCCGATGTAATTACCACGGGAGTTAATTAGTGATTCCTAGAATCTATGTGTTATTTAGGTCGGTTCAATTCCTGGAAACTTTAGTCTTCATATTCGAAACGGTCCTCATGTTATGTATTGTGTTCGTTTCAAATTCTTATCGGTATAACAAGACAATTTTTTTTTTTACATACACGCACATAGGTACACATTTTTTAACACAGGATAATTTTTTAACCAGTGCGCAAACTGTAACCATAAATTCAGCATTTCATTCTAGACCCGCTAGCATATAAATTTTTCGTCAGTTATACAAAAAAAAAAAACTGCTATTCCATACATTTTGACCGCGTAGGTATTACACGTTTCTATGAAATGCTCCAGATTGCTCCACTTATTTGACCCAAATTGATCCAATAGTGTTGCCAAGCAATTATTAATTGCTGAAAAACTTGCCCGTGTAAGAGCCGCTGGTTTATGCTCGATTGGTGTCAATAGTTCGTGTCCTTTAAAAATCTGCCAAGCATTTTTCTGCCATGTTGGGGACGGCTTCTAGTCTAACCGAATGTAGTTGAATACCAGTATTTTACATGGAGTAACTGCCAGTATGACCTTCACAACACAGTTACTGTATAGCACGATACTCCTTGGTAAGACTGGTCGTTAGACTTTCGAGCTTCTGACGACCAGTAACGACTGTAAAAGATCCACGAAGGACAGCTGGGACCAACGGCTTAACGTGCTTTCCGAGGCACGGAGGGGTCTTGGTATTTAAATATGGTCACTCATTCACGGACAAACCGTGGCAAGCGTATATGCGCCCTCACGGCCTTAGCCGCCGCAGGAATCCCAGGCTGATTCCCGGCCACCGTAGGCGCGGGCTTGCGGACGGCCAGTAACGGGTAGCTCGCTGTCCGGTAAGGACCAATACCGGGTCGACGACGGCGCGTTGTGTTCCACGCGCGCCTCAAAGAGATGTCAGCACCAATTGGTGGGGTCCGCAAGGGCCGATGCCTGCCAAGGGTGCGGGTTGTTCGAAAGAGATACCATGGCCCCTGGCACACAGACAACTGAAGGAACAGGGTGGGTTTTAGTCAGTAAAAGTCTGAAACGCCCTCCTGCTCCACCCAGAGAGAAGTTATTTGATGATGTCCCACCCGAAAAAAACCCATGTCTACACGAGAGAATGTAACTAGATAATATTAGGTCTTTACCTATGAAATTGCCGTTCTGCAGTACTGGCCATTTCAAATCAAAATAATTTTTGTTTGGCTAAGAATTCTAATTTCAAATTAATTTTATTTTAAAAACATGGATTTTTTTTTCTAAAAGTAGTCATTTCTTTATTGATTAGTGTTACATTTTCATCGCATTTCAATCTTTTTCGTCATCATGGATACGTTAAAAATTCGAGTAATTATGGAATATGAGTACCGTCGTGGCAGCAACGCGGCACAAGCGGCACGCAACATCAACGACGTTTACGGAGCTAACACTACAAACCAACGCACCACCTGTTATTGGTTTGCTCGCTTCCGTTCTGGAAATTTCGACCTGAAAAATGAACCTCGCGGTCGTCCGAAGACTTTGGTCGACAATGACGAATTAAAGGCGATTGTGGAAGCTGATGATACACAATCTACGGCTGAATTAGCAGCAGCTTTCGACGTTAGCGTCAAAACAATATTGGTCCATTTGCGTCAAATTGGCAAGGTAAAAAAGCTTGACAAATGGGTGCCCCACGAACTCAATGATCGCCAGCGCGAAGTACGCGTCGAGACGTGCCTTGCACTGCTCAACAGACACACAAATGAAGGAATTTTGAACCGCATTGTTACCTGCGATGAAAAATGGATTCTGTTTGATAACCGTAAGCGCTCAGCAAGTTGGTTGGATCCTGGTTCAGCACCTAAACAATGCCCTAAACGAAAACTTACCCCTAGAAAAGTGATGGTCACTGTTTGGTGGTCTAGCGCCGGTGTGATTCATCACAGCTTCTTACCAAACGGGGTGAGCATTACTGCAGATGTGTACTGTGAAGAACTGAACACAATGATGGAGAAGCTGGCGCATCTCCAACCAGCATTGGTCAATCGCTCGTCTCCGCTGCTCCTGCACGACAACGCGCGACCTCATACTGCACAGCAGACGGTCTCCAAGTTGCAAGAACTGGGGTTGGAAGCTCTCCGTCATCCGCCCTACTCACCAGACCTTGCGCCTACAGACTACTACTTTTTCCAGAATTTGGATAACTTCTTGGCGGGAAAAAAATTTAATACCCGAGAGGCAGTACAAAATGCCTTTGAAGAATTTGTTGCCTCCCGTCCAGCTGATTTCTTTAAGAAGGGCATCAATAAACTGCCACTGTGATGGCAAAGATGCATTGATTGCATGGGTGATTACTTCGATTAATACAAATAAAAAATTCATGAAAAAAATTCGTTTAAATTTTTTCATACAAAACGGCAATTTCATAGGTAAAGACCTATTATATCTATGTATTTTTTGGAAAGTGAGGACAAACTGAACATTACTTTTCGTTTGAATGATTCCATTCATAAAGTTCATTACCAATCCGAAATTGTAGAAGATGCCGTTATAACAACACATAAAATAATTAAAATTAGTCAACAGTAGATTATCCTTGCTCATGATCATCTTATACAAAGAGATAAAATACAAACACATGATTACTAATGTTGTGATCATCGATATAAAATTTGAGATAAGGCTATTTGGAGTGATAACATTATCTTTGATGCGATATTTAGGACAGAACATAATATATTGCATTAGATTCAAAGGCATGAGCATCGACTGCACATCTTTGTCCACCTCATTGTTTGGAATAAGTATCACAGGATATGTTTTTCCAATATATTGAAATAACTTCATTTTCTCAGCATAAACAGTAGCTACCCTCTACACGCGAGTGATACAATAATATTTGATGGTAAATGTATAATTTAGACTAAAATTCAGTATGATGAATAATGACACAAAGAGTCAGTAGTACATTACTTTAATGAATTTGTTTATCGAAAATTTTATATGTATAGAATACCGCCACATTATACATATTAAGAGATAGACCATAATTATTTCAAATCGTCTTACATCAGTGACCGAGTTAATGGTTAATATCGATTATTTAATAAATTGTTATGTCGTGTTATAGCAGCCTTACTAAAATGTGAACAGCAGTATTAGTTTTTATTGACTTTATACCTAGTGGACCATAAATACATCATAAATAATATATCTTGAAAATTAATTTATCACAAAAAAATACTATGCTAATTTGCATCCAAAATATCTCATATCCCACAACGCAAAAAGTAGTGAGGAATGCTTTTCCCCATTATTTCATTTGGGGTTTCCTAGGGCTCACTGTTGGGTCCTATTCTCGAAACTTATGAAAAATAAATCAAATTGGTTAGTTTTATTTAGCTGAAATTATGCATTATTAACATCACAAATTTTTCATTTTTTAAACGTAATTTATATTTGATTGTCAAAACGAAGCATTATGTCATGACAGGTGACGTGACCTCTATATTTTCATAATGTTTATTTGAGAGTTTTGTTGCTCGCACACGAACTTTATTAATTGCTTCTGTCGGAATACTATAATACTCGGTGAACTAAACGACGGTTTTATAAATATTGAAAAACTAATATTCAAAGCAGACATGTATTTATTTGTGTTAATATCTACTTTGACAGCAAGATTTCCATTTCCTTGTTGAATGTGCCTACACCATTGATTTAAATAGTAAAGATACGGTCTTCCGAACATTTTGACGGACGCGGCCGCCCTACAAAACACTAACGCCATCTATTAGAACTAGTATGAACTATAGCGTGTCTGCTCCTAGACGTAACCTTGTACGAGCGGGGTTTGGTATTTTTCGAGTTACAAAGAAATAAAATAAAAACCTTATATTTTTCAAAATTTATATTTAGTGTAGTTTGTTTGTGTTATTAAGTTTTCATTGGCCTTCGAATAAAACAATTTTTTGTCTTTTTGTTATTCTGGACATATTTTCCTTTTTGGATTCGTAGTGTTTTCTGACGTTGGACATTTTGATTTGCTTTTAATAAACAATAATAATCAATTTTGTACAAAATTTAATCTTATAGTACAACGAGCGCCGCTGCAAAGTTATGTCGCACTTTTACGCGGCTTCGCGTCGTCTTTGCCAAAGGTTGAGACAAATAAGAAAGAAAATTGTTTTAAATAATGATGGAAGTCGATTTAAAGATATATTTTTAACTTACCGGGGATATATGAGATGTTATCATTTTTTTTAATGTGCTTTTTGTCGTAGTTCACGTAACCCTTCACGGCACAACTTGGTATTTTTGCTTGCAAAAATTTAGGACCGCTCCGAAGACAGCCGATCGCGTTCTAGTTCACTTCGTTATAGGGAAGACCATTTTGGGACCAAGTTCGAGGCATCATTGTAACATGCAGTCCGCCCGGTCCTTATATATTATATATGTCAATGGCCTACACAAAATATGACTTTACAGGGTGATTTGTAATTCGATGTATTCCTTCTAGCATTGCTATCTTGTAACCATCTCATCGTGAAACCTAAGATGAACTGAGATGGAAGTGATCTGTCATTCCACTTGATGGTAGAGATTGACACTATTAGTCACTTACTTTACCTAAGTTTTCAAGTTAAGATTTTTACAGAATCGACATACTGGACATAATAGTATGACCAATTTGAAACAATTAAGCTCACTATAAACCATAGACAAAACTACATGAAAGTCGAGAAGACAAATGTACGAGTATTTTTTAAATTTCCCATAATTCGAAATTAAATATCACTTTTTTCTAAACTCTCATACTGGTACTTAACATTTGAACAATTCGTTCGATGTAATTAATTTTCCCAAACAACAAACGGTTACAAGTTAAAGGAAGAATTTTATATACCACTAGCTTTTGCTTCGTCGCGCTGGAAACCCTCCAGCTCCGCCGCGGAAATTTACTACCGGAATAAATGCTATTAAATGCAATAATCTTCCCTACGTGATCGAATCAGGAATGAAGAGATCCGCAGGAAAACCAAGTTAACCAACATAGCCCGAAGAATTGTCAATTCCTACTATACCCCACCGTAACCTGCTCAATTCTTCCTCGAGTTCGGTAATCTTCTCGTCGGTCTGGAGTGTACGCGTGTTGTAAGATGCCAGGTGCAGTTTTCGTTTGTTGTGGTAGCCAGATCTCTTCCGGAGATTCTTAGCACCCCTTGCCTCACCGTAACCTTGGCCGCTTCCGTAGACAAGGGTAGGCGGGTCGCCGGATACTAGGGGCCGTTTTGTAGGGCTGCTTGTCATTTTTAGGGGGTTTTGCCATAATTTACTATATCTTTCCATACTGAATGAATATTTCGGGGAAAACTAAAAAATTAACAAAATGTTAAGAAAAATTACTTCATAAGTTGATTTCCTGCAAAACTACGAAATCGATTTCGAATCTAATTATAGATAATTATCTTAGGCTGATCCATTGACCTAAACTATGATTTCATGGCGTGACGGGGCCTGAAAGGAGGGTTGGCACTAAAAAGCTATACTACATTACGGCTAAATAGCCCACTTAAATGAGGTTTGTAGGGGTGGTAATTACGTTTCTATAAAATAAAATAAAAACGTTTCTATGTACTAAGCACTTATTCACCACTGTTTATTGGTTGGTCCCACCCAAAAAAAAAAAAAAAACTATCACTATTATGACTATGAATTTATGTTACTGTCTGAAAAAATACCATAAAACTATATTATAGTGACGCATCATCGTGAACACAATACAAAAACAGGTGTTCCTACCATTTTTGAAATAAATGAGTTTTAACAACTCTATATCTTCCAAGTCGATTGAGAGCGTTTGGTTAGTTGGAGGTACTGTTAATTATACTGTGCCAGTTAGTCAATTGCCAATATTAAGATCTACTGTAATATCAGAATAAATAGGTAACCTGGGAGTTGATAAAAATAGTACATCATCTCGACTCGTCTATGATTTCAAATATACGAAACGACACAGGTATTAAGTTTTCAACTGAATGGCTTCCCTTTACATCGCGTGTTTCTCAAAACACTCCATAAGCAATGATATTGAACTGTCTATCACATATCAAATTATTCTGGAAATACGATCTGAAATTACATTTTCTGATTGGGTTTTTTGATTAATTGGTTTTCGTAGGAAACTTTTGAGTATTTTATTGTCTGCGCGGGGCATAAACCCAAGGCTTCATTTTCGTTGGTTTTGTTATTGTTTCGGTTTATTTGATTGGAATTTCTTGGATTCGTGTATAAATAACAGCCACAAAGTTCGATCTTCACGGTGAAGCAGCGCTTGCTGAAGTCTGTTCGTGGTTGAGTGCCGATCTATTACATACCAAGCCCTCTTCGCTTCTATGTCCTCATGTACGTTACGCCGTTGAAACCAGCACAGATTTGTAGATAAAAAAAGAAATTATCATCTCAACGATACAATAAAATAAACAAGGATATATGTATGTATATGTCACCGTAAAATTGAAAATACCGTTAGATTATAATCTATTTTGCGAGATTGTGAACTATCGCAAGATTGTAAACCGTAACATACTGCTTACAATTTAACGCATTATTTTTCGGTATATTATAATCTATCGAAGAGAAACCGTCAAATTGTGAAATGGCATGCGATGGAACGCACAACGTGCGCTGATTGGTTGAACGGTATATGCCCCGCGCCGCCATATTTGTTTGTTAATTAGTTTGTTGTCGTATTTAAACAAACAGTGTTTTGGTGATTTTAAATTGATTTCGTGTTGAAAATAACTCACAGCTTTAGAATTAGTTATTTAAAATTGTTGAACAAAAACCTGTTTCATTCCTAACTCTATGGACACAGAACAGCCCACTCTAAGACCGACCAATCAGGGACAGCCTTCGGACAGTTGAAAATTTAACGCGCGACAGATTGTGATTTAACTGTTTCACCTCGAAGCCTACATTAAGGCGCCAACCAGCAAGCCGGTTGAAGGCGTCCCATAAGTTCATGGCCATCAGGATGCTCCAGGGATATCGCACGATCTCCGGTGAGGCGGCGGGCCTCCTCACTGGATTACCGCCATGGGATCTGGAGGCAAAGGTTTTCGCGCACATCTGGGAGTGACGCCAGGAGGCCAACCGCCGCGGGGCGTTACTCCACTGTCGCGAGAAACCGCAGCACAACGGACAGAACTCCGGCGGGATCTCATGGCAACATGCAGAGTGCGATTGTCGCAACCCACGATTGTGGCGGTAAGTCCCCTCTTTGAGGAGTAGTTTTAGAGGCGGCATGGCGTCCTCATCTTCCACCTGACGCAGGTCCTCACCGGACACGGCTGTTCCGAGATGTTCCTGTTACACATATGGCAGGAGGAATCGCCAGGGTGTTTCCTTTGCGAAGATCGCCCTGAGGATACGGTGGAGCATACGGTGGACGTCTGCCCGGCTTGGGCGGAGCACCACTGTGTCCTCATGGAGGCGATCGTCGGCAGCGATCTCTCGCGTCCGGGCCTGTTCCAGGCCATGGTTTGGAGCGAGAGTGCATGGGTAGCCGTCACCTCCTTCAGCGAAGCAGAGCTTCATTCTCGCGAAGAGGGAGGCGGCGCACGTGAGGGAGAGGCAGTACATGCGCCCTCATGGCCTTACTCACCGCAGGAGATGCCCTGGGCGTCGGGAATCCCAGGCTGATTCCCAACCACTGTAGGCGTGGGCTTGCGGACGGCGAGTAATAGGTAGCTCGCTGTCTGGCGAGGACTAAGCCCAGGTCGACGGCGCGTTGTGTTTCACGAGTGCCTCAAAAAGATGTGCGCACAAACCAATGGGACCCGCAAGGGCCGATGCCTGCCAGGGGTGTGGGTTGTTCGCCGCCGCCGCCCCTAGCACACAGGCTACTGAGAGAACACGGGTGGGTTTTAGTTAGTAAAAGTCTGACACGCCCTCCTGCTCCGCACAGAGCGTGAGAAATTAATTATATATATTATGTTTTCCCATCGACAACTTATAGGCAGTATGGTGCTGTTTACAATTTATCGACAGTTTATAATCTCACGACATAAACTAACTGTGTTCACAATCTTACTGTAATATATACACCAAAAGAAAAAAATTACGATTAAAAAAAACTTTTTACTAAATAGATAAAACAAAGCGTATAAGAGGGCAACACACATCATAACTCACTCATTCATGCGTTCACTTACTTGTAAATACTCTTTGTTAACCATCCTTCATTTCATACATCGTCATAACTACAAAAACACACGAACAAAGCTGTGGGCAGAAGTTAGTCAGAAATGAAATAAGCCTTGCGCCCGACTACCATGACGTCACATCAAATAAAAATTAAACAAGTTTGAACATATAAAACTCATTACACTCTCTGACAGCTTTGATATTGTATTTGATGTTACATGTGTATAGGATTACAGTAAGATGGAACTTTCTGAAATTATTACATTTTGGATTTGCTAAAATATAATAATTATGTATTGAGACTGACACTGAGACTTGAGCACGCAATTGAAAGTTAGGTTTCACAAATATGACTGCCAGGAAGGAACGCTGACAACGCACCAGCATTCGCAGTAGCGAATCATTTTTGGTTCAAAATACAGTCTGACCTAAATACAACCTGCAAATTGCTAAAAACGTAAGAATAATTTGAATCAAGCCACCCCCTCGAGCTTAGACTAAATATTTTGTTTGCATTTCTTAACCAAAACAAATAAAATTTTGTTTTCCTCAAGTGAGTTAAGGTCACTAATTAAACGGCACAAAATACAGGTCTACTTATGTTAATCTCAGTGAAAATACACTCTAATTTTAACGTCTTCGCCAAAACTTCGGGATTGTCATATTTAGTACTCTAATGGTTTATACATACGTATAAATATGAAGAGGAGGGGTTTATTTAAGATATCATACCGATATCAAAAACGAGAGGCTTGTGGCTTTGTAATATCGGCCTCCCAAGTCGATCGATCGGGTTAAGCTACGCTTGCCGCAGTGCGTCGACACACAACACACATAAAACACGACACATACACACACACAACACACACACAACAAGACACACACACACACAGCAAGACACACAGCAAGACGTTAAGCCGTTGGTCCCGGCTGTCATTCATGGATCTTTGACAGTCGTTACGAGCTATCAGAACCCCGAAAGTCCGACAGCCAAAGTAGTAGTGTATTACCTAGTAACTGGGTTGTGGAAATCGGATAGGTAGTCACTGTATGTAAAATAATAGTTTTGAGCTGCATCCGGTTATACTGAAGGCTGACCCCAACACAGTTGGGGAAGGCTAGGCAGATGATGATGACAGTACAACAAACTACCTTACAATGTTTTATTTTACAGTTTTTATAAATTAAGTGTTAAGTATTAATTAATAAGATAATGATTATTCTCTTAGTATTGTTTTTAAGATTGCTGATAAGTGTTTCAGCATCCGGACCAACCTATTGAGGTTTTTGTGATGTTTCTGTTTATATTTTGCTTGTTCCTTTACTAGTAAAAAAAAAAAAAATTGTTGCAACGCCAGCAGCTTATCTCTAATAATGGCTCGATCGACGCCGACATAACTCACCCTATCAACACGGTGTCTTACGACTTTCATGTGAACGAAATCGTAGGCTGGTTTGTTAACAAAATGTTCTGCATTTCAACCAAATCATTATCTACCTAGCCTTTCCCCAACTTTTTTTGGGGTTGACCCGAAGCTGAATACCTGCCAGTATTTGACGTGGACCGACTACATTTTGGCCAAATAATAAAATAAAATAACTCGATCTGAAACTTCAGTCATCAAGTGTACCTTCACAGGAATACAAAAAATCATCTATAATAAAAACAACTCGACCAAAAATAAATCATGTCTCGCATAATACATTTTCTGTCGGAACTTTTTCTAATTTGAAAGTCGGAATTCGTTGCGACCGGTGATGGTAGCCAAGTCCTGTTCAAATAGTCTTTTTTTATATAAAGAACGTAATTGTGTCAACATGCCTTTAGAATCAATTTTATTGTTTGATGTTTACGTTTGGGAAATAACATCTGTTGAGGGACGATTTTGGACTTTATGAATGTAAACGGGATAAATATTTATTTTTCCTAATGTGAATGGTTGCTTTGGCTTCATTGGCAGTCTTTAAATAGACTCCGGACTCAGGTAGGCCAAAGTAAAGAGAACCTGCTAAGGTGGAAATTCACAGATGACTCCGTCTTGGAGAGTAAATGTGGTGTTGTCTCACAAAAAATGGGGCACTTAATATCTTTTCCAGCAGGTCCTGCTGTCTGCACGCTACAGGATCTGATGGATGCTTCTGAAAGTGCCAAGCTCGTAGCTAAATTCTGGGCTGACTGTA
Organism: Polymixis flavicincta; assembly: GCA_949987655.1. NCBI lineage: Eukaryota > Metazoa > Arthropoda > Insecta > Lepidoptera > Noctuidae > Polymixis > Polymixis flavicincta. Next base: position 19,695,633 of record OX465188.1, on the reverse strand, counting down.
TTTAGATTGCTATAGACACGCTAAGAAAAAGAATGTGAACAGTGGAGATTATTATGTTACGTCGCTCGACGGTTAAAGAATAATATTGCAAGAATGGACAATCAGTCTTTACTAATGGGTATCGTATAACCTAGTATTTGGGTTGTAGAGGGTCAGATAGGTGATTGCTCCATGTAAAATACTGGTATTCAGCTGCATCCGGTGTTACTGGAAGCTGACCCCAACATGGTTGGGAAAAAGCTAGGCAAATGATGATTGATGACAGTTAGATACTTGCAGCAGCAGCTGATTTCTAAGAATGGCACGATCGACGCCGACATAACTCACCGTATCAAAACTGGATTGATGAAGTGACGAAAGCTCTCAGGCGTGTTATGCGATAGCAAAATGACGATACATGTTAAAAGAAAGGAGTACAAAACTGCAGTCTGACCAGCTCTAATTTGCGGTGCCAAATCATCGGCATTCATCATTTCAAATGAAAGACTGCTGGACATAGGCCTCTCCCAAAAGGGGGCGTTTGCCGTTTGCCATAATCGCCACTCTTGGCAGGAGGGTTGGCGATCGCAGTATGGTCGTAAAATGTATAAAGAACGCTGCTGCCCCTTATCTGGTAAAAGTCCCTAAGTCGCCTTCTAAGACACGTGACGTGATGAAATGGGATGCCGAATGCTGGCCAGTAAAAAAGACTCTGGTCAAAAAAGCACGCACGACTGAGATGAGAATGCTGATATGAGCGGGAGGTATTACTCTTACGTAAAGAATAAGAAACAAGCATATCCGAGGAAGTTTTAAGAACCGCCCAATCGAAGAGAAACACTCTGAAGTTCGCTTGAGGTTGTATGGCCATGTAATGAGAAGGCACAAGGAACACATGACTAAGCAAGTTCTCTACACTAATCCAGGTCCTAAGAAGAAGACCCCTTCTCATTTGGATGTTTGTAGTCAACACTCACTCTCACTCCCCAACACACACACACCCTCACCCAATACACACACTCATACTCCCCAAAACACACACACACACACACACTCACTCAATACACATACTTATACTCCTCCCCACACACACATGCGCCACTTCCATTTCCCCTACACATTCAGACACCTGCTTACTTCAACTAACACTTTTATCTTTTTTTATATAATATACTTAAATTATGCATGTTAGATTACGTTTAATTTAAAGTTTATTATTTATAGTACTTTTGATTCGATTTGTAATCTTTGGATGCCATAGATATTAAGTAACATTGTAATTAGGGGAAGACACTAGCTCCTGTAATACAGTGTACACTAGTGCAAGAGCTAGGGAATTCACAAAAATTAATGTAAAATTTGTGTCAATAAAGATTAAAAAAAAAAAACAAAGACCTGAAGCAAACTCAAGTGAATGATTCGACAACCTTGAACCGAAAGATCTGGCCAAGAATGACGAGGAGCAGGATAAATGGGATAAGGCTCGGCAAAGAGAGAGAGTTGATGACGACAGTTGGAAAATATTAACAATTTCCACATCACAGTTTGTTTCCCTCAAACTTAAGAAATGGTTTCATAAGATTTTTGTCAACACTAAGTGAGTTTTAAAGGTCAGGCACGGATGATCATTTTTTTAAATCTTCGAGGGTTACGGTAGAGCCTCCTTAGATCATAGCTCCGGCCGTTGGGCTGAATTTCAACCAGAAAGTTGCTAAACTGCTTCGAGATGGATGTGTTAACAACCTATTAGTTATGCGATAGCAGAAAAATCAAAAAATCCTATCGAATTGTTTGATTTTTAAAGCTTGCTGCTCTGGTGGATTCAACGAAAATACCTATTTTTAGAAAAATATATATTTTGTGGAGCGTCGTCTCCTTCTGAACCTCGATGTGCAAACGCCGCGGCACTGTACGCCTGTATTTAGGTCTTAAATTATTCAAGTTTTTAATAAGTGGAATATTAAGGGGTATTATACGAAATGAGGTCTCATGAATAATATTCAGCCATGTGTTATGAAATGTTTAAAAAAAAAAAAGGTTCTTTACTTTTTTTTATTCGTTATCGTATAGGAAATGGAAATTGAAACAGCACCCTAATTGCGTAACTCACGATTCATCATAATCTGTATCGTTTTGAAACGGATTGTTAAACCATTGCTTCATATGTTCGAAAAATGTGTCTGTTCGACAACATAAATAACGCAATGAATATTGTTTATCTGTGAAGACGAAACCAATTATGATCAATCGTGAGTTACGCAATTAGGGTGCTGATGAGGCCTAATTAGGTTCTGTCAAAAACAGAAAATATAATTAAGAGTGAATAATGCATTAGATTTATTAATGTCATAATATATTAGAAATAGTTCTTACGGTTGGCCACGAGAGATCATGTTATTGTTACAAAAGACTTCAATAAGGTTTTTAATGTTTTAATATAGTTCTTACGGTTGGCTACGAGAGATCATGTTATTGTTTCAAAAGATTTTAATAAGGTTTTTAATGTTTTATTTTTATATTCTCTCTTTGTCCTCCTATCCAGTTTCCATGTTTTTTTAAACTTCACGTTTTAAGCAGTCGGGTTTTATTTTTATTTTTAAACATCGTTTCCTCCAGTTACACGGGAAATCACGGTCCCAGTATGAATAATAGCTAAGCCAATGCGAATTGAATACACTTGTGCTTAGAACTGTATAATAGTACAGTTTCCTTGCAAACATTTTCTTTGCTTTCATAATGCCTTATCGTTTTCTTGATAAAGACTTCTTCACACTAAACTTATTTCAGTCAGTTTTTTTTTCGATCGCAGGTCTATACTTTGAGTTCATTTAAAAAAATACTTTTAAAATATTTTTGAAATCACAATTTTTGGATTGTATTGTATCTCTGCAGGGTAAAGGCTAAACTTTTTCTCGTCTTTGATTCATTCTTTTTAATTAAATTACGAACTATATAAATAAATATAAAAACAAAAGAACTTAGGCGTTGAAGTATTCGTCGGCACCGCTGTCATCTGGTTGCATCGTTATTCACATTTTAATAAATAATTGATGTATACAAAATATTGTAAAACTTTTTAAATACGTAACACATTTTAATAATACTAGTTTTAACATCGCACTTTACACTTTTTGTTGTTTTGAATTTTTAGTTTTCTTTTTTGCTGTATATTGTGTGCCCTTTTTAGTCTGTGCTAAATAAATGTATTTTCTTTCTTTCTTCTTTCTGTTCTTTCTTAACGGTGGAGTCTCTTACCAATATGTGACCAAACGAAACAAGCTTTTGGAAGGGGCGATCAGAATCAATTCATTGTTTTTTGTTCAAGAGTGCCTTGTACGTGCCTATTTGAAATAAATAATTTCACTTTGCGAAATACCTAAACGGTCGTAAACCACCTTCTGGTTAATCTCTACTAACCCAAATACCAAAACAACAACCAACCAACTTAAATATTTTCAAATAAACAAATAAGCCTATTTCTCATTGAACATTTCTGTTAAAAATCCAAATGAATGTATTAATTTTTCAGTCTTGTCCACGTTGTGATTACAACCTTAGTTTTATATCAACAAACCTAAAAGTAGTTGATTAGTCCTTAACACAATGTCGATACATACCTAGTAAAGGAAGTTTACATTGAACTATTGTATCATTGTCAGTCATGGTAACTTGACTCGTTACTGGTCTATCATCTTTAGTTGGTCTTTCAACATTGTCATATAATATTGTATAAATGAATACAGTGATATAATACTAAAGGCTAGTAGATTTGAGTGAAGAATAAAACTTGAAGAAATCCGTGTGTGTACTAAAGATCTAATTTCAATTCTCCAACTGCAAGTTGCTATCAAACAACATTAATACTTGAAATTGTCTCAAGCACAAACCAAATTTCAACCTTATCATGATTCCATCAATAATGCGACTAAAAGTACTAATCCTCATAGTCGTATATGAAGGCTTTATAAAACAAATAGAAACGATGGAAACGAAAAATATGTTGTCCAATGAAATTAAATACAATGAGTTGGATGAACATTCTTTGGTTACTGAAACCGATGTATTTCCTTTCGTGGTCGCCATTTTGATGAAGTCCAAGTTTATAAGTGCTGGTGCTTTGATTGATAACAGTTGGGTCTTGACTGCAGCTGACTCGTTTTTTCTGTAAGTTCCACATATTAACTATGGTTTTTTTTTTAAATTAATTAATTGGCGTAATTGAAAGGCGTAATTAACATGATCAGCCCATAATTTTGCCACTGCTGGGACACAGGCCTCCTCTCAGGGAGTAGGCTGTAAACTATCTCGCGGGCCTAGTGCGGTTTGGTAGATGACTCATGTCTTCGAATTGGTGGTCCTAGGATATGCTGGTTTTCTCATGATGTTTTCCTTCACACTTTTGAGAGTAGTGGTGATGAAGTATATACTTTACAGAAAGTAAAGCGCGCCTTTCTGGGTTCGAACCTACGACCTACAACGCGTGTGCTCACCGCCACCAACGGATATCTGCAATCGTAAACTCGTTTCCAACCCAGAGACAAAGCCTAAATGTCTTGTGTGCCTGTACCACCCATACTATTAAAACCAGACCTCAGCAATTACGCTGCCTGGAGGCAGAAACAAGCAAAGTTCTTCGGACGAAGTGGAAAGATTGCTCTAAGAATATCGAATATTATGTTTGAAGATTACTAATAGCAATTGGAATCGACTTACCAACGCTATCATCTTTTTCAATTAAAACTGCTTTTTCTTTTTCCAGTTTACGAGAAGCATCACGAACACTCCGGGTCAGACTCGGCAGCATCAACTATAAAAAAGGAGGGATAGTACTTCCAATCAAATACGTTGTAATCCATCCAGGTTTTGATGACGAAAAGCCAAGTTTTGACCTGGCTATGATCAGATTGCCTGAGCCTGTCAGGTATACTCCTAGCCTTAAACCTATAAGACTACAGAGATCTTTGAAAGAGATTGATGCTACTCATTTTATTGTGCCATCCTGGCCTAACCCAATGGTAAGTTAAATTATATTTTTTATGGTATTCGATGGCAAATAAGCGGACCACCGCCTATGCCCTGCATATGCAGTGGCAATCAAACTGTAACCATGATTCAGAACATGATTATAGACCCTTTTTTTTGGATGGGAAATCATCTTTCGCACAAGCCTCTAATCTTCGAGAGGAACTAGGCTATAATCCACCACGCGGGCCCAGCGCGGGTTGGTAGATGTCACATGTCTTCAAATTTTTGATCTGAGTACATGCCGGTTTCCTAATGACGTTTTCCTTCACCGTTTTGAAAGCAGTGGTGATGATTTTTTTTACATTGCAAAACGTCTGTCTGGGTTTGAGCCCACGACCTACAACTCGTTAGTCGGGACCGTTACCACTGGGTCACCACTGCTCCATTCCTGCCTAACTTTAATATTTGTTTCGTTAGTCGCAGATGTTTTCACCCGAGTCGGAGCAATTGAAGTCATTAGAATTGATAAGGAGGCAGCGACTCTTATCAGTGACACATCTTCATCCCACGGATAATGAGGACTGTGAAGAAGATCTATTGGCGATAGGTGTCAATGACACTGAGAACATTATGTGTCTGGATACTGGAGCCATGGTTGACCCTTGCTCGGTAAGCAGAAAATTGTTAAAAATTTTGATTAAATAAATCACGTATTCATGGTACGTGGCTAAGTTGCAGCCATACAGACTCTTAAGTAGGATTACACTGTGCTAACTGCGGTCGAATTGTAGATAGATGACTATCCATAAAAAAAGAGACATATTTATTGATATAAAAACCCTCAACAATGCTTAAAAACTAGGTCGCATGAATTACAGTGAATAAAGGTTACACAGATGGAGTAAATCCTCAAACTCAGAGGTCACGGTCTCTTTTAAAGTCCAGACATAATCATTCCAAAATCCCTAATTGACTTGGACGGCGTTAAGCCGTCGGTCCCGGCTGTCATTCGTAGATCTTTGACAATCGTTACGAGTACTCAGAAGCTTGCTAGTCTGACCATCAGACTTAACTATGTACTTATATGCTTAAATGTGAAATCTTAAATCGTCTTTGTATTTCTAGAGAGATGTCGGAGCGCCAGTAGTGTTAAACGGTTTATTATGGGGCATCATATCTTCATGGATATCACAAAACTGTAACAATAACTCGGCAGGATCTTCCTACGTCATTTTGGTATCAGGACCTAATATCAGCTCATGGATACATGCCACACAACATGGCCACAAATGGGAGACTTCTATTGAACATTGAGGATTTTGGAGCAAGTCGTGGATACGCACATGAATACTGGATTTGTTTAAAGAAGAAGAATTTGTAGTGCTATAATAGCTTAAAGCGTAGGCTATACCACCAGCTTTCCGTCTCATTGTCACTATATAGAAGAAATTTATCGATAGTGTTCGACAACTTCTTTAATTCCCCGCGATCCGTGCGAGCATTGTTTCACCTCTTTTCATATTTCAGTTCACACCACGAACTACAGAGCTAAGCTACACTAACGCGGTGGATGAATAGCATCGCTGGCATCGTCAGATATTTCGTTCGCATCGTTTGTATCGCTGACGTAAAATTATCACTGTAGTTCGGGGTGTAAACCGAAGTATCAAAACAGGTGAAACGATGCCCGCCCGGCACGCTCACTCACTATTTAGTGATGTGGCCTGCGCTTTAGACCTTTAATTGACATTGCAAAATTCAAATAGATTTACGTTTTTTGTAATTTTTTAATCAGTGTCAGGTTGTGTTTTAATTAAAATAAGATTCGCGGCCATAGCGAATATGTTTTTAGAGAAGTATAAGTAATAAAGTCATTCATAAAACTCTTTTATTTAGAATTAGCGTCAAATGTAATTTGAACACAAGGTGTAATAGGATAGACACAAGGCCTGAAAGTAGTATGTTCATAATAATTGACTGCTGAATCGCTTTGAATGATGTATACGCGATACCTACCGCCAAAGGAAATTAAATCTTATTTCAAGGTGGACTCCATTTTAAATACATAAAGTACCAAAAGCTAGGGTCAACACCTCTTTTTATAATAATAGCTGTTAGCTTTAAAACAATGTTTATATTGTACCTATTATGCTTTCGTGGTGGCGCGGGAAAACAGTTCCTGGAAGGATTTGGGAAAGCCTTTGCCCCACAGTGGGACAGTTTAGGCTAAGACAAAAAAAAAGGTTTTAACTCAATACTCCAATTAGAGTGTATGAGGTCTTGCTTTAGTTATTTTACACATTGTGCAGCTTACCTTAGCGCATTCCTCTTTAGAGATTTAAAAAAATATTCATAGACCTTTGTCGTTGTAGTATCTACCTTTATTTTCTTTGACTAAAATGTAGTTTTTTTTATTAATCTGCATGTAGTATTGCCCTGTGTGCACCGGTCTATGATCATGTCATTCATTCTTTGTAGTTTTTCATTCGTTCCACCAGTCGTTAACCGTTCCCTTACATTCGTGCACTGTGGGTTTTCAATCATGGAATCCAATCTACGTTTGTAGGAAAATTCTATTTCCATTTCAAAAGTGACAATTCTTTGAAGTGTATTGAATTACGTGACTGCGTTGAGACGATGCACTATAGGTTTCCTTGTATTTATAAATACAATGAAACCCAAAAATTGAAAGCCAGACAAATAATCAACGCATCAAATTCATCAAGCTGCCAATATTTTATTTGGTGCCTATGTGTTTGTCTGGCGCCGACTCAAAATTAATTAGTATGCATAACTAGCCTATAATGTTCCCACTGTTGGGACACAGGCCTCCTCTCTTCAAGAGTGTGTGGGCTATAAATCTACCACGCTGGCCCAGTGCGAGTTGCTAGATATCATATGTCTTCGAATTTTTGGGTCTAAGAAATGCCGGTTTCCTACGATGTTTTCCTTCACCGTTTTGAGATCAGTGGTGATAAAATTATTAACATAAAGCAAAGCGCCTGCCTGGGTTCGAACACAGGACTCGTAAGTCAGATCCGATACCACTAGGCTCTCAAAAATTATAATTTACATTAATTAAGGAGCTTAGAATACTTGAAATATTTGCTTTGCTTATGTAAGGTTCATTTTATTTCTTTGTCAGTTTATTTTTTTGTACTAAAGCTTATGTTTTGGGATATTGTTTTATACACTTAGGAGTGGATTTTTGAAAAAAAAAATTGAGACCAACTTCAAAGTATACCTACCCTTTCAAAATAAAAAAAAAAGAATTTATAAAATCAGACTACTCAGTAAAAAGTTATGTGTAAAAAAATACGCTTCGATTTAAGGACCTCCTTCTTTTTAATGTCGGTTAAAAAGCAATCCGATTTACGAATACATGTTTATGAAAAGGCTCGTGCAGACTAGCGTGACCCGACGGTCGCGTCACGCGTCGCAACACTCGTAGAACAATTTCTATGAAAACTTCACGGAAATAGTTCTACAAGTGTCGTGTCGCGCCTGTTTGAAGAAGCTTTAAATCAGAGCCGTTACCACTTGGGCACCACTGCTCTCTCACAAAAGTAAGTACCAAACCAAATGATTAAATACATTGAAACAGCTTCGACCATTTATGATTGATTGTGTAAACATTTAAACCTATACCGAAATCGACTCAATGGAAGTTCAATATAGACGATTGAACCCAATATTTATAAATATAATCCTTTTATGACCTTTTTTTTCTTTTTTTTTTTTCTTTTTGGGTGGGAAATCTTCAAATAACTTCTACCGCTCTGGGTGGAGCAGGAGGGCGTGTCAGACTTTTACTGACTAAAACCCACCCGTGTTCCTTCAGTAGACCCTAAGCCAGGGGCTGTGGTGTCTCTTTCGAACAAACCCGCACCCCTGGCAGGCATCGACCCTTGCGGGTCCCATCACTATTTGTGCTGACATCTCTTTGAGGCGCGCGTGGAACACAACGCGCCGTCGACTTGGGCTTGGTCCTTACCGGACAGCGAGCTACCCATTACTCGCCGTCCGCAAGCCCATGCCTACGGTGGCCGGAAATCGGCCTGGGATTCCCGACGCCCAGGGCGTCTCCGTATCCTGCGGCGGCTGGGGTCGCGAGGGCGCATATGCTGCCTCTCCCTCACGTGCGCCGCCTCCCTCTTCGCGAGCATCACTGCTTCGCTGAAGGAGGTGACGGCTCCCCATGCCCTCTCGCTCCGTACCATGGCCTGGACCAGGGCCGGACGCGAGAGATCGCCGCCGCCGATCGCCTCCACAAGGACACGGCGGTGCTCCGCCCAAGCAGGGCAGACCGCCACCGTGTGCTCCACCGTGTCCTCAGGGCGATCTTCGCAGTGGAAACACCCGGGCGTTTCCTCCCGCCCTATCCGAAACAGGAACCTCCCGAAACAACCGTGTCCGGTGAGGACCTGCGTCAGGCGGAAGGTGAGGACGCCATGTTGCCTCTCAAACCACTCCTCAAAGAGGGGACTTACCGCCGCAATCGTGGCGTGCCCATCCTTTTATGACCTTTAGAATATCTTATTGCATTTTTAATATCACCTTCAGATATTTTTGTTGCGGGGAAAATGCGGTTTTTGACTGAACTATTATAGATAGTTACGCAAAATTACAGTGATTTAAGGTTCTTCCGAGTGCCCAGTTGGTTTTTCGAGACATCGCCAAGCGGTTAATCGACTCTTCACGTGACCAGAGGGCTGGTCTATTCTTTGGCCAAAGAATCAGCTTTGCCATACAACGCACCGTGCCAAATGCTGCCAGCCTTTTGGGCATTTTTCCCATTGACAGCAATGCGGATGAATTTTTTGATGCCCTGTGACTCTTTTCTCTCTCTTTTACATATGTCGTGGCCATATCGTATTGTTCACTTCACGAAACTCTCGAGAATTTTATGAAATGGACGCATTTTATGAAATTCTGGTTTTCTTCTGGTTTTTATATTACAGAAGAAGACGGTCGACGTCAGGTTGACGGAGCCCTACTGCGTGGGGGACCTATTTCTGTCTGCAGGGTTTAAATGAACGTAACCAAACCGAACCTTGGGGTGCCCCTTACGTCGACCGTCAACTAAAGAAAAAATTCTAGAGCATTTCATGAAGTGAGCAAATCTACGATATGGCCATGACATATACATGTACGAATAAACTATTGGAGACCAAATTTTCTCCAGTAGATTATTCGCATAACATTGTTTTCTTAAATACATTTCTCTTAAAAACAAATGTCATTGAGAAAAGCAAAGTGCGCTAACGCTAATAAAATTAAAAGCAAAAGGTAATAAAAGCCAATGGGCCCGAAAGTATTTGGAAATAGGTCTATAAAAGCAACTGACGCTCTCGGTGATACTTGCGATTATTTTATTTGGTATCTCTAGAGAGTGGCAAAAGATAACTATCGCAATTTATTGTCTAATTAATGGACTGTAATCAAATAATTTACAATCAAAAAATTGGCAATCGCATCAGAAATGAAGAGATCCGCAGGAGAACCAAGGCAACCGACATAGCCCGAAGAATTGCCAAACTTAAGTGGCAGTGGGCAGGGCACATTGCTCGTAGAACAGATGGCCGATGGGGCCGAAAGGTTCTGGCGACCGCGTACCGGAAGACGCAGAGTGGGAAGGCCTCCCACAAGGTGGACCGATGACCTTGTGAAGGCCGCGGGTATCCGCTGGTTATGGGAAGCGCAAGACCGGTCGAAATGGAGGAGCCTGGGGGAGGCCTCTGTCCAGCACTGGACGTCTTTCGGCTGAAATGATGATGATGATGAATCAAATAATTACCATTATGCTTTTTTTTTATAGTTTATTGAACAATCTAATATAACGAATTCATTTTGAAGAGTGGTGGTGACCCTGTTATAAAAGCCGCGACTTACCACTGTTCTTAAAGCCATGAAGGAAAACATCGTGAGGAAACTGGCATGTCCTAGAACCAAAGATTCGAAGACATGTGACATCTACCACCCCGCACTGGGCCCGCGTGGCGGATTACGGGCCCTCACAGAGAGGAGGCCTGTGTCCCAGCAGTGGGAACGTTATAGGCTGATTATGGATATAATGAATTCACCTTTTTTCGTAAACCTCAAATAATTCCTAGTCTGGGGTGCAAAAAATAATAAATTGCCATGTTACTGTAACCAACTTGTCTGTAGCGCTCGCCGCTCGCACTACTCGCTTTACTAGCTTGGCTGGCCCGCTGTTGGTTACCCTTCTTACTTAACCCGTTTGGTCGGAGTACCTTAGCTACGTTAATGTAACCATCTATGAAAACAAGGAACCGTCCCCCGACTTCGCTGAAAAGATCTATTCAGTACTTACCTTGTTTTTTTTCTTCTTTCACCACTAAAATCATTTAACTTGTTTTTAATTCAATTTTTATTTCACTGTTTGACAAGGCAGTCGTGTTTGTGTTTTTTTTTTAATTTTTATGTCATACTTTGCCGTGATAAAAGAATAGTCGAATTTTTTGGTAACAAAAATGTGCAATGGCTCCCGCGTTTTTTTTTTTTAGCCTATGTTACCTGGTATAATGCAACGTTTGTAACGATACCACATACATTGCTATCGGTTAAGCCGTTTAGAAGTTATTGCTGAATAAAGAAACTCACAAACATACATGAACCCTGAAATCTAAACACTTCTTTTTTTGGGAAGTCGTGTAAAAAGGCCATTAACTAAAAAAGCCCATTTATCAAGAAAGCTTGCATCATTAGTAAGTCAATAAGATTTCAGTTACATAATTTCCCTAATTAATGTCACCTTATGATTCTTTTCGACTTGTGATTTCAATGTGTTTGCGCCTTAATAAGGTACTTTTAGATCAATTTCTGCTGTTCAAATCATCGCATCAGTCCTTATCTCGAATTTTAAGTAGCCATTATAATATAGATCAAACAGACGACTTGCTAAATTATAATAATTTGATTCAATAGGTATCGATCGATACTTACCAATACTAATTTGGTACCTTCTTAATTATAATTAATGTTGAAATGTCTTATCGTCAGTCTTGACTTTTAAATAATTAAAAAGAAACATTTATTTAAGGAAATTTCATTTTCACAGATAAAACTGTTAAGTACCTACTATGTATTCTGTGTTAACGTCACACCTTTAGCGAACAAAGCAATGAATTTCACAGAAGCCGTAATGTAAATATTTTGCTTGTTTTGTGGTGCAGGTGAAAAAACAAATTAATTTAGTTTGTGTTTTCATTTAAATTGTTTTGTTTTTGTTCCCAGTTTCGATAGAACATTGCTGAAGGCAAAAGTAGTTGAATGTTTTTGTTTGAACCTGATGAAGAGGATCAAGTATCTCTTTCAATTATTCGATTTCGATTGTATTTTGTTTTGTTTTTGTTTGGATTAGTATGAACTTACTTAACAATTTAAATAATCTTGTCGTAAAAGCGTATGGAACGCCCCGACCACACACTTTTTTTTTAAATTAATTCTTCTATCTGGACATCTATCGTAAGCTGAGAGTCTTAATTTATTTTTTGTAGTTTTAAACCAACATGAAATAGGTTTAACACAACAAAAAAATAAGATAACAAAGATGTTTTATTTTATCTTTATTTCAGAATTCAACGCTAGGTTCTAAATGAATAGTCGCAAGTGTGAAATGCGTGCAACGAGGAGCGGCGGATAAGTGATAGTGCGCGCTGGACAACATGTAATTGCGGGTGTGGTTCATGTCATAGAGTATTCATGGCTTTTAGATATAGTTATCGCGTTTTAGCACGGCAGTAGAGGTCATTACCCTTTCCTTATATCTCAAACTCCAAGATATTTTTTTCAATTAAACCATTTAATCATTTTTGAATTGTCAACAAAGAAAGTTGATTTATTTTTCACAGAAACACGTGCGTACAAAAATATAGTATCAGTTGAATAAAAAGCAGGAGGGCGTGTCAGACTTTTACTGACTAAAACCCACCCGTGTTCCTTCAGTTGCCTGTGTGCCAGGGGCCACGTTATCTCTTTCGAACAACCCGCCCCCCTGGCAGGCGACTGCCCTTGCGGACCCCATCATTTTTGTGCTGACATCTCTTTGAGGCGCGCGTGGAACACAACGCGCCGTCGACTTGGGCTTGGTCCTTACCGCACAGCGAGCTACCCATAACTCGCCGTCCGCAAGCCCATGCCTACGGTGGCCGGAAATCGGCCTGGGATTCCCGACGCCCAGGGCGTCTCCTGCGGAGGCTAGGACCGTGAAGGCGCATACACTGCCTCTCCCTCACGTGCGCCGTCTCCCTCTTCGCGAACATTACTGCTTCGCAAAAGGAGGTGATGGCTACCCATACACTCTCGCTCCGTACCATGGTCTAGACCAGAGCCGGATGCGAGAGTTCACCGCCGCCAATTGCCTCCACAAGGACACGGTGGTACTCCACCCAAGCCGGGCAGAACTCCATCGTATGTTGCACCGTGTCCTCAGGGCTATCTACGCAGTGGAAAAATAGGAGGCAGCTTCTCGCCGTAACTGTGACAAGAGGGCTTCCCGTCATTCTGATTCTGAGCTATGGGATAATGGGATCCACAGTATAGCGCTGATTTTTAGTGGTCACCCGTCAAGGAGTAGGTCAGTCATTGTTACAAAAATAATAGTAACATCATTCATGTTGAATTTATAATCAACTGTGTCACATTAAAAAAACTCTTCACGTTAAAAGCGCTCAGAGTACACCAAATAAGCACTAAAGAAAAAAGCAATCCAGAAGTAAAATAGTTAAAAATAAGTAATACTTTTGAATTTTTTAGTTGATCAAATGTCTTTCATTATTACCACTCTAATCTCATCTAAGCGAAAAGAACAAAACAAAACGTTAAAACATAACTAAAGTTTTTATTGTATTTCATCATTTTCAGCGAAATAAAGATCGCCCAGTAGTAACGCCCTACAACTCGTTGGGTCGTAGGTTCGAACCCAGACACTTTACTTTGTGTAAAATATTTCATCACCACTGATTTCAATACGGTTAAAGAAAACATCGTGAGGAAACCAGTGTGTCCTAGAACTAAAAATTCAAAGACATGTTGATATTGTTGTTAATATATTGTTAACATGAAGATGTTGCACGAAATGGGCCAGCATATTGGGTTACGGTCCACTTCTTCTCACAGAGTGGGCCTGTGTCCCAGCAGTGGGACCATTATTGGCTGATTGAGCCTATGCTTCATCAATTTCATAGCAGTGGCCAACCGAAATTCTGAAAGGCCGGGATAGGTCCTAGCCTTTAATCTGTGAATCTCCATCTTAGAACATGCTAAGGTGGAGATTCACAGATGACTCCGCCTTGGAGTGTAAATGTGGTGCTGTCCCACAAACAATGGGTCATTAAATCATCTTGTCCAGCGTGTTCTGCTGTCTGCGCGCTGCAGGGTTGATGGACGCTGCTGAAGGTGCCAAGCTCGTAGCCAAATTCTGAGCTGACTGTATATAGATTGCTATCGACACGCTAACAAGAAGAAGGTCCCAGCCTATCAGAATTTGTTTTCGATATAGGAATCGTAATAATTAAGAATTTAACAGAGATGTGATGATTCGGAAATTGCTCGAGAAAAAAACTCTAATGAAATAGTCAGAAATGGCATCGAATTTTTAACAATTAGTACTACTATCTTGAAAATAAAGGCACGGGTCTGACAAGAAAACCAGCGATGAAAATGCGTTCCTAATCGCTGATGTCGGTATCTTGCACCACAAACACAACCGAGAAATAATAGTAGTTGTTGCTTCTCTGCGCTCAAGCACGTTAATAAGATATTATCACACTGCTATGTTCCTGTGTAATTGCTTATCTTATGCTGCTTCTTTTGTTCCCAAGCAATGTATTGCTCAAGCTCTTCTAGATTAGAACAAATTGTAGAAGAAACAAAATATATCTCTTTTTAAATAAAAGTTATTAAGGACATGCCATGTGCCTGCTGGAACTTCCCGCTAACAAAAAATGTCCAAATGTCATACAAACTGTAATTTCCTATTATTATTAGTGTTTTCGTATGTAATGGGTCCTAACCCAGATAGACATTGTATTTTGTGTAATTTACTGTATTTTGTATGTCCCAGAATGACATTGGGCAAACCGCATTGGGCCCGCGTTGTGGATTATGACCCTCTTACAGTAAAAAGCCCAGTGTCTCAGCAGTGGAAACGGTGTAGTCCATATTTTGGGCTGATATGCAATATATGGGTGTACCTACAAAACCCTGCTTACACCTTTGGAGTTAAAAACTTCCCTAGTTATTTTCCACAGGTAACAGCAAAAATACATTGACCCAACAACAAGCTTGGCAGCCATAAAGTATATTTTCAAACTAACATTATGTTACGCAGTCAATACACTAGAAACTTTTCCATTGCAATCTTTCAGCGGAACATTTTATAGCTTCGATGTGTACCTACTCGGTACAGAGACCAATATACTTTTATTGGAATTGCTACTAGCTACCCGCTCTTTTATAAACATAAAGTGGTCGCCAGTTTTAAAAATGACACTTTATTGGCAATTTTATTGTTTTATAACTGCAGGAGAAATGGACCAATAGTCTCTCAATACGTAGTAAACCAGTTTGTTTTATAACCAATGATCTAAAAAACGGTAAGGGAAAACATCATGAAGAACCCAACGTTCCCATTGCTAGGACACAGGCATCCCGTCTGTGAGAGCGTATGCCGTAATCCACCACGCGGGCGCAGTGCGGGTTGGTAGATGTCACATGTCATCGAATTTTTGGTTCTAAGACATGCCGGTATTCTCACAGTGTTTTTCTTCACCGTTTTGAGTCCAGTGGTGATGAAATTATTTACACATGCCTGTCTGGGTTCGATGCTACGAGCTACAACTCGTAAGTCGCAGCCGTTACCACTAGGCTAACAGCACTGCTCCATGCAGAACCCGGCGATATGTCCTAAAACTAAAATTCGAAGACTGTGCGACGGGTGCGATGGCTAAGTCATACATTTTGGCCAAGTTTGTAGGGTTTGAAGAGTTAGGGACTTATCTCTAAATACATTCTGATAAATTTTTAATAGTGAAAGCATTATGTGAGTCTTGGCAACCTATTTTACGTGTGTGTGTAATGTTATTTTTGTTATTGCTAAATGGGCCATCTCTTGACCTCGATCACCGTTTTGGCGCGCAGTATTGTATTCCTTATATCAACTCTCTTCCTGGTCTCAAAGTGGGAACCCCAGGATACTGCGGTCCATGTCTCACTGGCAAAGCTTGGACCTCTGCTGAAGTATCAAAGACCAGGTTTGAGCACCGTATGTGAGAATGGGGAGAATACACACGTCCATAATTCTCCGTTTGAGAAATAGTGGTAGATCTCCTTTTAGTAGATCTTTCATTGACCAATAGCTCCTCCAGGCACTCTGGACGCGTCGAACAAGTCGTTTATCTTGTTGCGTCCAAAAGGAGACTGTTTGGCCCAGATCGATATAGTCTTGGACATATGCATTCTCCTCACCGCCAATATATTCTTTTAGACAATTTTCTCAAAGTTGTAATTGGTTTATAAAAGAGAATAATTTTATTATTGTGAAAAGCGCAACCATCATCATCTGGCTAGCCTTTTCACAAATATTTTGGGGTCAGCTTCCAGTCTAACCGGATGCAGCTTAATACCAATATTTCACATGGAGCAATTACCTATCTGACTTCCACAACCCAGTTAATGGGTAATACGATACCCCTTGGTAAGATTGTTATCATACTTTCGGGCTTTTGACGACTCGTAACGACTGTCAAAGATCCACGAATGACAGCCGGGACCAACGGTTTAACGTACTTTCCGAGGCATGGAGTTGTCTTGTTATGTAAAAATGGTCACCCATCCCCGGACCAACCGCATAAAGCGTAGCTTAACCTGATCGATTAATCCGTGCGGCTGTTATGTTCTATGTTAATTGTGTTTGGTTTCCGCACTTAGTCCTTTAAATGGACCATTGTGCGTGAGCCATGGCGGCCGTCGGTGGTTATTCCAGCCAGCCCACCTCCCTCCAGAAGTTTGCGATATTTCCTGGTCTGTTTAGAACATCCGTGTAACATTTGGGTGCCCCAAGGGTTTCTGTTCTAATCTGGGCTACGCCTGTGCCTTCGAAAAACACATGCGCGACAGTTTCCTCAGCCTCCATGCAGGCCCTGCACAGGGGGCTGTCAGTTATGCCTATTTTGTAGATGTGCTTGTTTAGCGGGCAGTGTCCCGTGATGGTCCCAGTCACCAGACACAGGTCCTTTCTGTCCAGACGTAACAGACGTCTGGTCAGCCTGCCATGATGATGATGATGATGGGACTCCCTTTTCCGCACGTAGACTCCCATTCGGTCCGTTGTGCGTGGGGATTCTGGCTAACATAGCCAGCCTAGCTCCGCCCAAAAGCACAGAAGCTTCCTGGGAGCTTCACAGGCTTCGCGGAGCGACCTCACTGTTCCGAGGATTTCTACACGTTGAGAAGCCACGGCCTCGCATTCCAGGCTGACGTGGGCGGGTCAGCCTGCCATTAAAAGATGGCATTGCTTCCCTAGACTGCCTGCAGCCTGGTGTCGAGGTCCACCAGCTCTCTGCTTGTGTATGGGTGTAGTTCTGAAGCCACCTGCGTATCTGGTTGAATGGGATGGGCACGATGGGCTCGGGTCCACAGACTGACGCGCTGGATGCAGCTGTTACTACTTAGCCACAAGCTCAGCAACCAATTATATTTAAAAAATGAACATGGTAGGTGAGAAATGCTCAACAAATATTAACCCTAGCCTACAACCCGCCATTCAAACAAAATCGTACTTCCATCGAAATGAG
The DNA here is from genome assembly GCA_949987655.1 of Polymixis flavicincta. Taxonomy (NCBI): domain Eukaryota; kingdom Metazoa; phylum Arthropoda; class Insecta; order Lepidoptera; family Noctuidae; genus Polymixis; species Polymixis flavicincta. The sequence goes on along the minus strand of OX465188.1, from coordinate 19,677,871 downwards.
AATGAATGATGAGTTTCAATATTTGATTTTACAAGCCGCTGAGCTGTGAAAAAGTGACGTGGGAGTCGATCGGCTGCCATAAGCCGTGATTGTATCTGTCTGTAGTGATACTTTATCATTGTCAAACGGTTATATTTTATGGTGTAAGCCATAGGCTTACACAACGTATTAGCTATTACGCGCAGCTCCGCCCGCGTGGATGTCGTACATAAAAAGTACCCTATGTCCTTCCCCATATCCCAGGCTATATCTCTGCCAAATTTCATGACGATCAGTTCTGCGGTTTAGACGTGAAAGCGTAACAGACAGACAGTCAGACATAGTTATTTTCGCATTTATAATATTAGTAGGTATATAAAAAACTAGCTTTTGCCAGCGGCTCCGCTCGCATGGCGGTTTAATCAAAAATAATCCTAGGGGAACGTACCTACTACCGGGATAAAAGTATCTTCTATGCTAATGCAGGTTATAAACTATCTGTGTACCAAATTTCATCCAAATTCGTTCATCCTTTTTTGTGTGATTGAGTAACAAACATCCAAACGTTCATATTTATAATATTACTAGCTTCCACCCGCGGCTTCGCTCACGTGGTAGTCGGGGACTATCACGCGGGAACGTACTACCGGGATAAAAAATATCCTATGTGTTAATCCAGGTTATAATCTATTGGTGTGCCAAATTTCATCCAAATCCGTTCGGCCGTTTTTGCTTGAAAGAGTAACAAATATCCATACATACAAACTTTCGCGTTTATCTATCTATCTATCTATATAAATAAAAAGACAAGTCCTGACTGACTGACTGATTGACTGACTCATCAACGCTCAGCCCAAACCCTTGGACATAGAAAGCTGAAATTTTGCACAGAGGTTCCCTTTATAATGTAGACAAAGAATAAGGAAGGGTTTTTCGAGATTCAACCCCTAAGGGAGTTAAATAGGAAACGAAAGTTCCGCGCGGGCGAAGCCGCTGGCAAAAGCTAGTAATATTATAAGACCCAATGTTTTGAATCTAGGTAGAATAGATACATCATCATCATCATTTCAACCGAAAGACGTCCCCAAGCTCCGCCACTTTCGACCGGCTCTGTGCTTTGCGCATCCAGCTGATTCCTGCGGCCTTCACAAAGTCATTGGTCCAACTTGTGGGAAGCCTTGATGACATATGGAACCGGAACATGGTCACTCACAATCGGCCTCACTAGAGGCTAGAAGTCACCCAAAGGGCAACGGAGAGGGCTATGCCTGGAGTTTCCCTACGTGATCGTATCAGGAATGAAGAGATCTGCAGGAAAACCTAGGTAACCAACATAACCCGAAGAATAGCCAAGTTTAAGTGGCAGTGGCAGGGTACAGAGGCCAGCACATCAAGCTACCCCAATCTGTCAAATTTCTTTGATAGATTTTCAACTTTAAAACCTAGGAATAAGGTTCATGTTCAATTGGGAAAATTTGACAGATTGGAGTAGCTTGATGTGCTGGCGTCTGTACATTGCTCGCAGAACAGATGGCCATAAGGGCCGAAAGGTTCTGGAGTGGCGATCGCGTACCGGAAGACATCGGAATAGATTAAAAGTAAACAACATTTTAAAGCTTCTGACCACACACAATAAAAAAAAAGAAAACTATTTACGACCAAAAAGGATTCAGAAAACCTTATCACGAATCAATGGGGAACCTCTCAAATGACGTAATAAAATATCGATAACTAGTGATGTCCCTTCGCATTACGTAAACGATTTAGGCGTTAGAGTTGGGACGGCTATTTGCAGCATAATAATAATATAAGATATAGTGACGTAATTTTAGTATAGTAGATGTGGATCGAGGCATTCAATTCTATCATGGATATACACCGTGACGTTTTAGTCGTTTTACAAAGGTGGTCCGACACAATACGACATAAAATACCTCTAGGTGCGATTGAAAAATTATTACCATTAATTAAGATCAGTCTTTGTATGTGTTTATAAGACTCGTCAAGGATCATTACCTGTCGTTGTAATCTGGTTCTCATACTTTACTGTAATTTTCGATGTAAAGTTTTCATTTATTTTCGTTCCTTATATATGTATCTATTATATAGGATAAGATATGTATATATCTGTGTATCTATTTTAGTATATTGTATATTTATTATTTGTGCCAGCAACATCCCCATTTTATATCCAGACCAATCGCTGTGCATGCCAAGGTTGCCTGGAAGAGATCGCGGAAAGCGATAAGGCCGCCCATTGTATATTTTTTAGTGTACCTTGTTTTTTTGTAATTTTATTTTTTGTGGTGTACAATAAAGTATACTTAAATAAATAATAAATAAGTATAATTATGAAACACCCTGTTAATAATGTGTACGTATCAAACGGTAGAAGTTATTTATAAGATTCCGTTTCCATTACATTTCATCATTTAGCCTCGGACTTGTGCAAGGCCACCTCGAGTCCCAGTTACCGGATCCTATCCACGATTGTCGCAACCCCGTGTGTTGCTAAGTCGGCCGCCGCCTGGTACGACCTCCCTTGCGCCAGGACCAGCGTGTTGTCAGCGTAACAAACTACACTGACGCCGTCAGGGAGGTCGGCGCGCAGCACCCAGTCGTATCCGATGTCCCACAGATGCGGCTCCAGGACCGATCCCTGTGGGACACCGCACGACATCTCTCGCCGGTTCCACTCTCCAAGGTGACCGGGGTAGATGACGGCCCTGTCCGTCAAATAGGCCTCGACCACACGACAGAGGTAGGTCGGCATCCGGTGATACCGGAGTGCCTCCCTGATGCAACTCCAGGGCAGGGTGTTGAAGGCATTGGCGATGTCTAGAGAAACCGCCAAGATGACTCCACCCCGGGCCACAGCATCCCCCGTCGTGAGGGCTCGCACGCGCATGATGGCATCCACCGTGGAGCGCCCCCTGCGGAAACCAAACTGGCTCTCCGCCAAATCCGGCCTCACCCGTACCAGCCGCCCGACGAGGCGGTCTGCAATTACTCTCTCAAAGAGCTTGCCCACCTCGTCGAGCAGCACAATGGGCCGGTAAGCGGACGGACAGTCTAACTATATCGTGCGTCTTAGTGAATGACATTTACAGACGCCAGCCCATCAAGCTACCCCAAACTGTCAAATTTTCCCAATTGAATATGAACCTTAAGCTTACGTTATAAAGTAAAAAATCTATCAAAGAAATTTGACAGATTGGGGCAGCTTGATGTGCTGGCGTCTGTACTAAATCCATGTTAATAGTTTGTGCATCGATGTCCCTGCCCCTGCATATGAAATGTGGAATTTATAAACAAACTCGTCCAAAAACCGAGGAACATAGCTAGTATATGACACCAAGTGCTCGACAAGACAACGAAAGTAATTAGATACTTCGTTAATAACAGCTCTTAGCTAGTTATTACTACGTCAAACATCGTCTTTCAACTCATATTTGCGTAGGATGGTATGAAGCTTGCGATTTCGACTGAGATAATTATTGTTATAGATTTAATTAGAGAACCGACACATTATAATTAGTGAAACGGTTATTTATTAGTTCTGTTTGTACAAACAACATAAAAATAAGAAAATAAAAATTATTTCTTCTGCACAAATAAAACGCACTCTCCAACTGGACACTTTTAGGCTCTGTCCTACCTTTTCATCTATCACTATTCACCTGTCTTCATAAAAAGTGCTTCAGGTGAATCTAGTCCACATTTTTTCCATACAAACTTCGGGAGTGTATTACTCCACTGTTCGAAAATGTACATCAAAAATTAAACACGGTATGGTTTTGTCTCGTTATTAATATTGTCTGTATGGAAGCAGAATACTAAAATAAGAAACCCATTTAGAAGTTACGAGCCAACAAAGATTAGTTTTTCTTGCAAATTTAACCTAACTTTGGGCTTACTTTGGATACTAAAAGAAGTGTTAAATCTCAAAAACCAAAATGGTATCGACAAAGTTCAATAATGGAAAAGTTCAATAAACTTTATTGGTCACTGATTTATGCAGTGATTTTTTCATAAAACCCGATCTTCCGAAGGACTTTTCTTAATTTTTTCGAGAATTTTTTGGTACAAATGATCCTGCAACTCACTCAATAACGTTGTGCGTGTAGACTAGCGTCTAGCTGGTCATCACTGATACTATCTCTGTCGGACACGAAGCCTGGTAAGACATCGTGATTTTTAGCTAGGCCTGCCAGTCAGTTTGAGCCCGCGACTAGTTTTCCCTTAAATGCAATTTTCCTAATTATCACTTACTAGGTTTTTTTTTTGTGTGGGGAATCATCAAATAACTTCTCCCGCTCTGGGTGGAGCGGGAGGGCGTGTCAGACTTTTACTGACTAAAACCCACCCGTGTTCCTTCAGTAGCCCATAAGCCAGGGGCTGTGGTATCTCTTTCAAACAAACCCGCACCCCTGGCAGGCATCGGCCCTTGCGGGCCCCATCATTTTTTGTGCTGACATCTCTTTGAGGCGCGCGTGGAACACAACGCGCCGTCGACTTGGGCTTGGTCCTTACCGGACAGCGAGCTACCCATTACTCGCCGTCCGCAAGCTCATGCCTACGGTGGCCGGAAATCGGCCTGGGATTCCCGACGCCCAGGGCGACTCCGTATCCCGCGGTGGCTAGGGTCGCGAGGGCGCATATGCTGCCTCTCCTTCACGTGCGCCGCCTCCCTCTTCGCGAGCATCACTGCTTCGCTGAAGGAAGTGACGGCTCCTCATGCCCTCTCGCTCCGTACCATGGCCTGGACCAGGGCCGGACGCGAGAGATCGCTGCCGCCGATCGCCTCCACGAGGACACGGCGGTGCTCCTCCCAGGCTGGGCAGACCGCCACCGTGATCACTTACTAGGTTCTGCCCGCAACTTCATCTGCGTCAAATTTCTTGCTTCTCCAACCCACCCCGTCGCATCGAATCGCCTGGCCATGCGAGTACTTCGTATTCGTGACTTTTTTTCTATTCGCTCGGCTCCTAAGGGCAATAGCCTTCCTCGATAGATGGGCTATATAGCTCTAAAATATTTTTTTCAATTCGAACCAGTAGTTCTTGAGATTTGCGCGTTCAAGCAAACAAATAAACAAACTCTTCAGCTTTATAATATTAATCTTCTTATATATAAAATTCTCGTGTCACAATGTTAGTTACCTTACTCCTCCGAAACGGCTTTACTGATTTTTACCAAATTTTATATGCATATTCAGTAGGTCTGAGAATCTGCTACTACTCGTATTTATTTTTCATACCCCTAAGTGATAAAGGTTGTTCACTAGAAATTACCTGCAAAACAACGTTTGCCGGGTCAGCTAGTATTACATAAGACATCATCTGCCTAGCGTTTTCCTAACTATGTTTGGGGTCGGCTTCCAATCTAACCGGATGGAGCTGAATACCAGTATTTTACATGGAGCGACTGCCTATCCGACCTCCACAATCCAGTTACTGGGTAATACGATACCCCTTGGTAAGACTGGTTGTCAGACTTTCGGGCTTCTGACGACCCGTAACGATTGTCAAAGATCCACAAATGTCAGCCGGGACCAACGGCTTAACGTGCTTTCCGAGGCACGGAGGGGTTTTGGTATGTAAAGATGGTCACCCATCCACTGACCAACCGCGGCAAGCGTTACTTAACCTGATCGATCAAGCCGCGCAGCGATTGTTACTTAGCCACAAGCCCCGCCTTATAGATATAGTATAGGTTAATAAAATAAGAATCTCAATTTGCTAAAAATTCTTCCGTCTGTAATTAGTTTCTTTTTGCATTATAAATTACTTACCCACCATACCTTTGGGCTGCGGGCTGCGGCAATAGACTTTGGGTTAATTTTACCAAAGTCAGATATTTCGTGAAATAATTTCAAATTTTTTAATGATTAATCCTGCATAAAATGTCAGACGTCAATGTTATTCCTCAGAAAAAAGATAATTGATAATTCCTCAGAGCTTGGTTATTAAGCCCCTTAGTGTTATTTTATTGGTTACACAATTGAGAAATCGTATTAAAAAAGGGAAATGAAAATTCCCCTTTATTTATTTAAAGGCTAAACTTTGAATAATCTAGAGAAATGGCGGTGTAATTAAATAATAGGAGCGGGCAGCGGTATGCAATAGCTCCGGCCATGTTTATGATGCCGCACATACCTTTGAGGTGCTGACGTCGTGGAGTGTGAACGGATAGAGGAAGCGATTTGAATTGAATTGACAAAAAATTGCAGCTGTTGCCATAAAAAATCCAAGATACACAATCGGCTTCTCAAAAACGTCTGCAGAAATAAAGCGCAATATGCGCAGGTGTCAAAAAATTTCGTCAGTCGTCTTTCAGCCAGTCCTTTTGGACATTGCTTTGTAAAACCCACTTCAGTTAAATCATGCGTGTAAGGTTGAATTTGCAATAAAATCTGTTTTATCATAACTGGGGATATAATATAATTGGGGACAGTTTTGGATGTTACTTTTGTTCAAGACTGTGGATCTTGGTTTTTTTGTATTTCAATGGCTCTTGCCCAAAAATAATACGCACAATACATAACAGTTGTGTGGTAACAACCATATTTTGCCAGTAATGTTTTAGACAAATGTAATAGTGGGCGATCAAGAAGGCTGAAGGAGGCAGCAAGCGAGCGAGCGGTCCACACTGCAAATGACCGCGTAACTTGGTGACGCGTCGCATGTGATCACGATCCTCAGCATTGAGGAAATGACGAAGAAGACAGAAGAAGAATAGTGGACGAGCATTATGTCATCAAACGGGAACAAAAAATAAGCGTAGTTAAAAATGCTGTTACCATCTAACAATAAATATTATTCTTCGGATTGTTGATAAATAAACAAAAATCCGATCCATGTGCCACACTCTGCTACCATGTTGGGTATTTCAGCAGAAAGAAAACATTTCATATCGACAATAGACGTTATAATAGGGAAAAGCTAGTAAAACAGAAATGTACAAAGCATGAACCAAAAGCCTTCCGTTATAGGTTCATGGCTTTGCACATTGAGGTAATATGTACTGTACATTAGTACAAATTACCTCAATGGCTTTGAACGTGCAGTACATATTACCTCAATGGCTTTGCACAGTTCTGTGAGATGTGTCATTTCAAAATGCACTGTCATCCGTCATAAAGTTTGCGTGTTTGTTAAGAAACATAAAGACCTATTTAAAAAGGCAGATGATGTATATCCTCGAAACCGGCGTGATCCTCACAGGCTTATATTAAGCGACTTACCGAGACTGGCTAAACAGCCGTGTGTGTTCGGGTGTGCAATAAAATTCCAAGGGACTTAAAAACTTTAGATCTTTATTTGTTCAAAAAAAAAAAAAAAAACTGTGTGAATGGTTAAAAACGAATAACTTTTACGGCATTAAAGAATTTACTGACGGGAGATATCTTTAAATGTAACCAGCAATATTTGCATGCTATGATATAAGCGAAACATGTATGCTTTATAATGTACCTTAAAACAACTTTATATACCATGTTTTATGCGAATAAATATTATTTCTCTTTCTATAACACAAGATATTTTCTAACAATTTTAATAAAGGTTTTTTATAACTCTGTTACAGTCTGGTTTTCATATAATGTTTAGCTATACAGAAAATTGTATGATAACTATAACATGCCTTCAGGACTCAGGCTTCCTCTCAGTGAGAGAGAAAGTGGGCTGTAATCTACCACGCGGGCCCAGTGCGGGTTGGTAGATGTTACATGTCTTCGAATTGTTGATTCTACGTCACGCCAGTTTTCGCCCGATTCTTTCCTTCACCGTTTTGAGAGCAATGGTGATGAAATAATTTACACAAACTGCCTGCTTGGGTTCGAAATCAGGACCTACAACTCGTAAGTCGAGGCCGATATCACTGAGCCACCACTGCTCTCAATTGATGAGAAAATGCTCTGAAATTGTATCAATTGCATGCAAAACAGTTTATACTCGATTTAAAGGTCGTCGCAGATTAATTGATACCTAATGCAATGATGGTCATTCAGATTCGATTTCGACTGATTTGTTACATATTGGTTCTGAAAAATGTACTCATAAAATAATTTTTAGAGATTATTTTCGTAGTAAAAAGACGACCACCTGATGGAAGATGTTACTGGTAACAACTGCCCACAACACGTTACGTGCAGTCAAGCCAGTGTAGCCATAACGTTCCCACTGCTGGGACAGGGGTCTCCGATCTGTGAAAAGGAATAAGCCGTAATTAACAACGCGGGCAAAGTGCAAGTTGATACCACCTTTCAATAGACATTACTGACAGCGTTAAAGCTCTCGCAGACGCGACGGCGCGGCGCAACTCTGATGGCAAAATTTCTACGAAAAATTTATGAATAGTTCTACCGGACTTGCGTTGCGCCGTCGAGTCGCATAACCTTAATAAACCGGGTATGATTATCATCATTTTGATCATATTTTTTTGTCTACGGAAATAAAATGAAAATTAAACTTCCTCTATCCATCTTCGTTGGTACTGTCGTTTCATTTACCGGTCCATTTAAAACGATCTCCGAGCGGACGGCAAGTGCGCGTATATCTTGTAGCTTGGTATAGCCGACACCTGCTGGATCAACCGGTCGTAGAGGATTAACTATATGTATGGCGGTAACCTTTCTTTGTGAAACTGGGTAGCATTTACCGCATAGTTTTCTATGACTAGTTTTTCTTCAAACAGGGTTTAATGTTTTGCGGTGTCAATGATAGACTGTTTAAATATTCCCTGTTAGAAAAATATTAATACATAATTATAATTTATGGGTCAACATCAAAATAATGTACTACGGAATTGTATATCTTAATAAAAATCAAAAGAGCTACAGATAAGTCCGCAATTATTTATGTCTTTTTCATAAGGATAACGCACGGAAACCATTTATAAATAGGTATACAAATGACAAAAAAAGATATGGTTATTTACGAAGCTAATTTAAATAATGCAGTATTAATCCTTAACCAAATAAATACGTTGAGACGTTGTGCATTTAATTTAGTTCAGAATTGCCCTTTACGGTTATAATAAATTGTATAGCTTAGAAGATATTGCAGACTAAAAATTATTCATCGGTCGCAGCAAAACGGGCGGTCAGCCGGCATGCCCCGTTGCCGCACATGCCGCGAGGAGACATTCTTTAGTCATACGATCTCCGTCACTTGAACTGTACACCCGTGCGAAGCCGGGGCCGGCCACTAGTCGTTCATAAGGAGCCTGTATTCTTCAAATGACACACATTTTTGGCGAAGATAACTAAATAAGGGAAACATTCCATTTCAGCAATTTTTTTAATTTTGTGTTTTACTAGGGAACATATTTCATGCAAGTTTTGCGTATCTCCGCAAGTACCAGTCAAGCTGTTGCACCAACTTAGCCCATTTCGCATTAAAGTCGTTAAGATAACGAAGTAAGAAATGTACGAAAGTGGGATTTAGTAGAATTATCTTTATGCCTTTTTCGAGTTGGACCGAGCTAAATACAGCAATAATCTTTATATCTTTTGGGACGGGCAGGACAGTAGCCAGTCTTAAATCGCTCTTGTTCATACATACATAATTAGCATATATATTGTTCTTACTGCACACAGGCTCTCGGTGAGAGGGAGTGAAAGAAAAGAAAGATAGACAGGAAAGAAAACGTATTTATTAGACTTGCACAAGAATATCACAAACGTAATTTCACAGTATAGGTACATAATAATACAGGGTAAGTTTTTATCCAGTGCGCAAACTGTAACCATGAATTCAGCATATCATTCTAGACCCCTACCGCAGTAAATTTTCGCCGGTTATAAAAATCAAAAACAGCTGTTTCATAGAAAAGTACAATACAACGCGGTCAAAATTTATGGAACAGCTGTTTTTTTTTTTTGTACAACCGGTGAAAAAATTCTGCGTTAAGGGGTCTAGAATGATATGCTGAATTCATGATTACAATTTGCGGACTGGATAAAACTTACCCTGTATTATTATTTACCTATACTGTGAAATTACGTTTGTAATCTCACTAGATTATAATCTCAGTTACAGTTTATAATCTCGCTAGATTGGTTTTAAACTAACGGTGTTCACAACCTTACGGTGACATAAACATTGCGATACCCATCACAATTGACAGTATACGAAAAAACAGATTTTTAACTAATATTTCAAGCATCTACCACTTACGGAACCAATGGAAACACATGGATGAGAGACGTATGGAACTGAGAAAGGAAGCCCATATCCAGCAATACTGATTCCGGGCTGAGATGATTATGATACCTACGAGTACTTACGGTCGTTGATCCAAAAAATAAATAAATAATTCAATTTTACTTTTATTCAATAAAGGTCACTCACGCATTCATACATTCATTCATTCACTGATTAAACACGAAATCGCAAAAACTGCTAGATCTACGAAGATGAAATTTGGCACAGAGGTAGATTATATGAGTAGAAGACGTCAGCTAAGAAAATGGATTTTAGGAAACTCCACCCGTGAAGAGGTGAAATTGGGGTGGAAGTTTGTATGAAAACATTGACACGGGTGGAGCCACGGGCAGCAGCTAGTCATTATTCATGAGCCGAAAGACCTCCACCACTGGACATGGGCTTCCTTCAACAGGTTTTGTCACAATCGCCATGCTTGGCAGGTGGGTTAGCGATCGCAGTATGGTGGTAAAATGCGTAGAGAACGCTGCTGCTCAATCTCTAGTAAGTCCCTTAGTCGCCTTCTACGACACCCATGGAAAGAAATGGGAGCAGCTATTGTCAACACATAAACCAATCGCGTCTGCGGAGTTTCAAACTACTGTATAATATAGGTAAACGATTTAATTTAAGTAAAAACTTTAAACGCAGGCACCGAAGGAAAATGTATCAAGCTGCAAATAATATCCAAGTTTACCAAGCTGGATAAATACCTACATCAAGTAAATGCCAAGCATTTATCAAGTTGACGGACACTCGATTAAATACGTCTGTTAGAGAGTAATTGAAAGCAGGACGTTAAAGGAGTGGGTTGCTATATATTGTAGCAACTAGTAATCGTTTGTGACCCGTGCTAGTTTATGATTGTAAGATACTTACATACATACACAAATAACATTTATCAAAATAATGCAAATTCAAAAGCGCGTAACGAGGCAGGCCAACCACGTAATCTTGAGAGCACCGAGGACAAAATACGGTAAAAAGACTGTCGTATATGAGGGGGGTCAACTCTATACCTAAAATCATTAAAGAATCCAAATCGCTTACAACTTTTAAAAGGCTATTAAAACATCATGTCTTGAATAGTGTTTAAATTTGATGTTAATACTATTTTATAATTGCACAAGCAATGAGAAATCCTTTAAGTAATTACGGATTGCCACAGGGAAGGACGGTTTAAGATAATTTATTTCTCTCAAAAAGGATACAATATTCACTTCTATGAGGAAAACCATAAAAATTGAGTTATGCGACGATGCTTGAAGGTCGGAAATCATCCCACGGGACCGTATTACTTATTGGAATAAAAAGTATCTTATCTATGTTCATCCAGGTTATAAAGTACTTATCTGTGTTCCAAATTTCATCCCAATCCGTAAGGTAGTTTTTGCGTGATTGAGTAGCAAACATCCAAACATCTAAACGCCTTCCGATGGTTTTTTTTTTGTTGTTTTAACCGAACCAGTTTACAAGCACCTAAAAACAGCGTTTCCACAGCATCATCGGAGCATCTCATCGAATAATTAAATGCGAAAAATAAAGACCATTTCTCCCTCCGTGAATTAAATCGGAATAAACCGGCCAAATGGTGAAGTCGGTATTACAAGGCGGGTAGCGAGTCATAACTAGATTTTGGATATAACAGCATTACCCTGGTATTGGAAAACTAACCCGATTTGCTGCGGTGGTAAACATCAGGTTTCAGGTTTACTGTATTAAGTTTGAAACGTGCAATTTTATACGTATTTATGGACTTCAAGCAATTTATAATACTATGCTATCATACATTTAAGGCGTTTAAACGGTTTTTAAATTATAGAAACGTTTATAAATACACTCTAATGTGTATAGCAATTCTTTTTTGGTTTTGATGTAATTTCGAAATAGGCTAATGCCTATTTTAAGTCCTTTTCAGCGAAATGACAGACCCAAATAACAAGTTGACTTGTGAGGGCAAATGGAAGCATTGAACAATGTATATTTTCAAACGTTATACTCTTGAAAAACCCGTCTTCTAGGGCAGTCCTTTCAGCAAATTGCATACTAATTATATAATCCACTATTAATCAGAATTGGATTAATTTTGAAGCTAATTCATTCTTCCCTAGTTCGAAAATACTTTCTGCTTAGCGACGTAAACAACACCATTTTTTTATCCTTATTAAAAAGAACTCGTTTCTTAATCTTTTCAACCGAAAGACGTCCACTGCTGGACATAGGCCTGCACCAAAAGGGGAGGTTTGCCATAATCGCCACGCTTGGCAGGCGGGTTGGCGATCGCAGTATGGTGGTAAAATACATAGAGAACGCTGCTGCCCATTCTCTAGTAAGTCCCTTAGTCGCTTTCTACGACACCCACGGGAAGAAATAGGATGGTGCTATTCTTTTACGTCCAGCACCACATGGAACCGCTTCATAATAATTGATTACAATCTAGCCTACAAGACTAATAAGCAATCTTATTGTAACTTAATTTTATACATGATGATTATATTAAAACTTAGAAGTGTTGATTGTGGGTACTTTACACAAGTCCGTTCCACTTTCTTAGGAAATGATGATATTCTAAAAACACCATGAACAACACCATGAACGTCTGTTATCCCCGTGGGTGTCGTAGAAAACGACTAAGGGACTTGCTAGGGAATGGGCAGCAGCGTTCTCTATGCATTTTACCACCATACTGCGATCGCCAACCCGCCAGCCAAGCGTGGCGATTATGGCAAAACCCCCTTTTTGACGGAGGCCAATGTCCAGCAGTGGACGTCTTTCGGCTGAAATGATGATGATGCATGTGAGTTATGAAACTGTTGAAATGAAAGCGACTCCTACTGATAGTATATTTCGCAATTACCACTCAGATTAATAAACTGAAACATGTTGACAAAAACAGTAAAAAAATATAAGTAGGCGCAGTTCTAGTTAGCGCCGTTTTGTTTTCGCGAAAACGTCTGGTCACAACTGTAACCAAATGAGAGAAGTTCCCATAATAATGCATAGTCAGTTTTGCCAGGTACAATCACGTCACGCTTGCTCTATGCCAACTATAGATTAAAGGTCACATTGCCATCAAACTAATCTGACTTAACGATAGGATTCTCTAACTCAGCCCAGTATTGCGAGCACACTTTCGTGAAGTGCGAGCGAAATACGAATTGGAATTTCGAACCATAGTGAAAAAATAATAGTTTAAAAAAACTAAAAAAACACGATTTTATTGCTGACCGAACTAAAAAGTAGAAAATAATTTTTAATTACAAAGAGTTTATGTTACAGTAGTAGGAAGTCAATAATTCAATTCAGAGTAAAAAGCGTGGGGTGCATTTTCCTATATCTTCATGACTCTCCTGTCATAGATGGTTGCCAATAGAATAGTTGTAACATAAACTCTTTGTAATTAAAAATTATTTTATACTTTTTAGTTCGGTCGGCAATAAAAGCGTGTTTTTTAGTTTTTTAAACTATTATTTATTTTCCATTTTTTAGTTCGATCAAATTTTTATCGGGAAAATTTTAAAAATTTGTTTTTTTTTTAAATTATTTTTTTTTTTGAAATTTTGCAATTTTTTATCGGGTTATTGCATTGTCATCTGCCCTTAAGACGTGTGCAAAGTTTCAAGTTGATCAGACGTCTAGAAACCAGTGAAAATTAGGCTCAAAGATTCCGTTACATACATAGATATATACATACAACCCGAGCTAATAAAAGCGTTATAAAATAGAGGGTCGGGCGCATGTGCATGCACACGCAGTGTGAGCACATGAGTAGATAAATATGAGGTCAAGGGCAAATTATAACACTTTATTTTTTATAAATGTGACCTATCTTTTGAATGCCCAACCATTACTCTAGCACTAAAACTGTCGTAGTTATTAGTTTAAAAATCTTACATGTGTTTTTCGGTCAGAAGTGATGAACTTACTACTTACTAGTAGTCCGAGTGAAAAGACGTTCTCACGTCAAAAACATTTTTGCAAAATGAATGTTTGACTTGAGTTTGAAAACCCATAACACATTCCAGTCCCATCGATACATACATATTAAAAATACTTGTACGTTCACAGAAAAATATCGAATGAAAAACTAAACAAACGGTTTGAAATAAACGACCAAAACGTTTGGGATGGACGTGATTTCAACGAATGTGTTTTTGTTGCAAAATCTCGTTGCAACAGGAAAATTCAAAATGGCGGTGGGTAGGCAGAATCAATGGGTTTAATCTGCAATGTGTTTGTTGTTTATGCGTTGTGCTGGAAACTAAAATATTGTATGAAAATGAAACAGTCGATGAAAAAATTAGTTTGATTTCGAAGGGGAAATATTTAACTCATTCTCTAAAAACTTATTGACCCTCTAATGATGTTGTTTTTTTTAAATGATTGAATCTGTAATAACTTTTGAGCCTTTAAATGATGCATCTTTTATTTTAATAAATTACCCTCTTTTTAATTTTCTAGCATTGGTCGCAGTAACGAAGTTAGGGCACCCGAACTAAATGAGTTAAGTTAGTTTGAACTGCGACCAACCGCGCTATAATCAAGTTGGTCGCAGTTAGTTGGACATTTTAATTTTGAGAAAATAAGCCGGGCAGGTGCTCGACAGGCATTTTAGTTTCTGCAAATTATTTTATTATCACAACTCTTAAGACGGTGAAGGAAAACATTATGAGAACACTGGTGGGTTCTAGAAACTAGAACTAACGCGCAAAAACTACACTAGAAACAAAAGAAGTTCGAAGTGATATCCACCAAGTTTCACTGGGCCCGCGTGTGGAAAATGTCTGTGTGAATGCATACCTACTGATGCAAAACCCCAGCATATATTTTTACAAAATCAAATATTTTATTTCACACTAACAGTGCTTAGAGGTTTCACCCGCGTAGTTCCCGTTCCCGTGGGAATACGGAGATAAAACATGTCACCCGGGGATAGTGAGTGTAGCTTCCCAACAGTGAAATAATTTTTCAAATCGGATCAGTAGTTTCGGAGCCTATTCAATGCAAACAAACGAACAATCAAATCTTTCCTGTTTGTAATATTAGTATAGATAAACCTGCACACTAATTGCGTAACTCACGATGAATCATAATCTGTTTCGTTTTGAAACAGATTGTTAAATCATTGCTTCATATGTTCGAAAAATGTGTCTGCTCAACAACGTAAATAACGCAATGAATATTTTTGATATGTCAAACTGGAACAGATTATGATTAATCGTGAGTTACGCAATTAGGGTGTTGCGTGGGCACTTTGAAATGTCAGAAGCCAGGTGCACGGTTCCAATTTGTCGCTTCCACGGACAATTATTGAAACCGCACACTGCTCTATACCAACGACCATAATTGATATACCACCATTGAAACTGAACCACAAAGAGAGAAAACTATTATTGTAATTTAATATGGAACACCAAAACCACACACAAAAATAACACATATTTAAAGTACATCGTAAGTATAGGCTATGTTAATAAACGTAAAATAGGTTGGTATAGTAGTAGATTTTGTGTCTTTATAACCCTAAAGTTGAATGTCATTAAACGACGAGGTCTATTTCATTAAAGAATAGAATGCACACACGTGCCTGTCGGTAAGCGATTTTAAAAGCGATAAATTAGTTCATGATAAAATTAATGTTGTTGTTTGATGTGTGCTAAGAAATAGAATATAAAATGGTGCCAGTTCATTAGAGCCCAGTATGCCAGTAGCGTTAGAACAGTACGGTAGTGATAAATCCGTCGAGTGTGTTCCCGCATTTTCATTGCGGTGGGGCTCAGTAGCCGTGGTCTCCCAGCCACGGTGGAGCGAAGAGGAAGCCCAAGGTGGGGCCGCTCGTCAGGGCTTTTGCCTCAAAGCCGACGATGTAGCGGCCAAAAAAAGTAGGTTGCGGTGAGGTGCACCGCAACTGAGGTGGGCCGCGATGTCGAATGGGAGGCATCGCGGCTGAGGGCTACAGGCTGCGGCGGAGGAGGAGTGCCGGTACTTTTGAGTAGCGCTCTTCCCTTCCGTGGCCTGGACGTGGCCGCCACCGTTTGATGGCGGACGCGGTGGGGCCGCAGGGGAAGAGGAGGTTCGGTATAGCGTCGGCCGCTCTCCCTATCCCCTGCGGCCGAAAAGTGGTAGGCGGCGGGGCCACTGTGCTGACCCGTCGCAAGGTGACCGAGTGGTCCGCAAGGGCCAGGGGTGCGGGTTGTTGGAAAGACATACACCTGGATCGTCCCTGGCACACGGGAATTGAGGGAACACGGGTGGGTTTTAGTCAGTAAAACTCTGACACGCCCTCCTGCTCCACCCAGAGCGGGAGGAGTCATTTGACGATTACCCACCCAAAAAAAAAACGGTAGTGATAAATTCAAAAACAATATTATACGCACAAGATCTCAAAGGAACAATAAATATCTAACTAGCTTTTGCCAGCGGCTTCGCCCGCGCGCAACTTTCATCCTTATTTAACCCCCTTAGGGGTTAAATTTCGAAAAATCCTTCCATAATCCTATCTGCATTATAAAGTGAACCTCTGTGCAAAATTTCCGCTTTATAGGTGCAAGGTTTTATTAAGGTCGAAGACATTTTTTTGTACCAACTATGTCTAATAACCTTCCAGACGATATAAAAAATTGTACAATAATAAATAATATTTAATAAATAGTATATGTTTATAAAATTATTTAATTGTCATCGGTCTTTAATAAGTATGCAATGTTTCAATTTTTATTTAACTTTTTGAAGTGGGTCAAATTCACGTTTAAAGATTTCGATACATAGATTTATGTAGATACATACCAAGCTAATGGTAACTGGGTACTTATTGACAGGCTTGCACTGTCCTCCCATAGCTATTATTACTGTAATTTGAAAACATTGTAAAAGCCAATTATTTTTAAAAGAGCAACCGTGGAGTTTCTTGCCGGCTCTTCTCCATTAGAAAGAGACAAATTGGAACCGTGTACCTAGCTTTTGACGTTTCATAAGTGCCCATGGAGGTTTATAATGTAAAATAAAATATTTTTAATTTGAATAAAAGCGTGTTAAGAGCGTTCATCCCACGCGGGCTAGTAACGGCGGCGGCGCATTTATAGCGGATTTTCGTGAATATTTCATTAAATATAAACAAAAGTAAACGTCTTTTTCAGCCAAGCACTAGATAGTTTGTATTTACAAGTTTCTATGCATTTTTTTTTTACAGTTATTTTGGTATCTACTTATAAAATCGACATACCGTTTTATTATTAGATACCAAAATAACGGTTCAAAAAATATTGTAAATATAGAATTATTTTCTATCAGCGTTACTTGGTACGATTACATTTTTTTGTTCGAATAAATGAAAAAACATAAATATACCAACCATCTAATCTAGTGCATGGCTGAAAAAAATAGTTCCTACTTCTGTCAGTTTTTAATGAAATAATCACGAAAAACTACAATAAATGCGTTGTTGCCAGCCCGCGTGGGATGAACGCTCTTGAAAACTGCTTTTAAAAGTAAAATACATAAGTACTTCTTTGATGTGTTTGAAAGGTCGCTTCAAGCTCAAATCACCTACATTTTTAGGGAGAGATCTTCACAGAATAGACTGAATATACTGTCATCATCTCGTGAGTTCCAAAAATGTCACATATTTTAATTGAAATCTTCATTACTCTTAGATTATGTACAAAATATAACTAGAACTTAATACACATAAACATATGAATTTAATCGTCCAATAACAGCAATGATGAAATTCTTCATATCGACATCTTGGGTCATACTCGTATAATTACATAATATTTTCAAGTTGAAAATTTATAAAGTGACATTGATATAGATACACATAGGCAAGGATATTAGATTTTTGATTAGCTTTAATATCTTTTTCTATACATTAATAATAACATGTTTATTTACCAAAAAATACAGATAACTTTACTTTATACAATTTTTTAATTCATGGTAGACAACATTTATATAAAACGTTACATTATATTACGCGAACGCAGGAGTTTAACATTTGGTACAGTTTTTTTTTTGGCTGGTATATCATCAAATAACTTCTCCCGCTCTGGGTGGAGCAGGAGGGCGTGTCAGACTTTTTCCGACTAAAACCCACCCGTGTTCCCTCAGTAGCCCGTATGCCAGGGGCTGCGGTAACTCTGTCAAACAAACCCGCACCCCTGGCAGGCATTGGCCCTTGCGGGCCCCGTCACTTTGTGCTGAAATCTCTTTGAGGCGCGCGTGGAACACAACGCGCCGTCGACCTGGGCTTGGTCCTTACCGGACAGCGAGCTACCCATTACTTGCCGTCCGCAAGCTTATGCCTACGGTGGCCGGAAATCGGTCACCGTAGGCTGCGGTGACGACCGACGCCCAGGGCGTCTCCGTATCCTGCGGTGGCTAGGGTCGCGAGGGCGCATATGCTGCCTCTCCCTCACGTGCGCCGCCTCCCTCTTCGCGAGCATCACTGCTTCGCTGAAGGAGGTGACGGCTCCCCATGCCCTCTCGCTCCGTACCATGGCCTGGACCAGGGCCGGACGCGAGAGATCGCCGCCGCTGATCGCCTCCACGAGGACACGGTGGTGCTCCGCCCAAGCCGGGCAGACCGCCACCGTGTGCTCCACCGTGTCCTCAGGGCGATCTTCGCAGTGGAAACACCCGGGCGTTTCCTCCCGCCTTATCCGAAACAGGAACCTCCCGAAACAACCGTGTCCGGTGAGAACCTGCGTAAGGTGAGACGCCATGCCGCCTCTCAAGCCACTCCTCAAAGAGGGGACTTACCGCCGCAATCGTGGCGTGCCCAACACTGGGTTGCGACAATTTCACTCTGCATGTCGCCATGAGATCCCGCCGGAGCTCTGTTCGTTGTGCCGCGATTTCCCGCGGCAGTGTAGTCACGCCCTAGCTTTTGGCCTCCTCGCGCCATTGCCACATGTGCGCGAGGACCTTTGCCTCCAGATTCCATGGCGGTAATCCGGCAAGGAGGCCCGCCGCCTCGCCGGAGATCGTGCGAAATTCTCGGATCATCCGGATGGCCATGACCCTATAGGACGCCTTCAACCGGCGAGTTGATTGGCGCCTCAATGTAGGCGCCCACACCGGCGCCCCGTATAGGGCCATGGACCGCACGATCCCCGAGAATCTGGCAGGAGGCGTTTAGCTCCCCTAGATCGGGCAGAAGCCGCTTCAAGGCAGCCCCGGCCCGCTCCAGTCTGGGAGCCAAACAGCGGAAATGCTCCACGAAGTTCCACCGGCTGTCGAGGACGAGTCCTAGGTACTTCATCTTCGACTCGACGCCGATGTGAACCTCTCCCACCGTTATCTGGGAAACCGTCGGTGGTGCATTCCGAGGACCATGAAACCACATGGCCTCGGACTTGTGCAAGGCCACCTCGAGTCCCAGTTGCCGGATCCTATCGACGATTGTCGCAACCCCGTGTGTCACTAAGTCGGCCGCCGCCTGGTACGACCTCCCTTGCGCCAGGACAGCCCTTGCGTGTAGTCAGCGTAACAAACTACACTGATGCCGCTAGGGAGGTCGGCGCGCAGCACCCAGTCGTGCCCGATGTCCCACAGATGCGGCCCCAGGACCGATCCCTGTTGGACACCGCACGACATCTCTCGCCGGTTCCACTCTCAGAGGTGACCGGGGAAGATGACAGCCCTGTCCGTCAAGTAGGCCTCGACCACACGACAGAGGTAGGTCGGCATCCGGTGATACCGGCCGGTAAGCGGACGGAGAGTCCGCTGGGTGCCCCGGCTTTTGGTATTTTCCGATATTAGGTACCGAAATTAGGCTATACAGCGTGGCATGAGACATTGACACCCAAACTGTAACCATGAATTCAGCAGATTATTCTAGCTAACATAACGTAGAAATTTTCCGTCAGTTATAATAAAAACAACTGTATTTAGAAAACAAAAAATATCTACTTCCAAAATAAATACCTAAAACAAAATTACTTAAACTAACCGCAGAAAAAAAAAAGTTTTCGTCTACTTTCAACCATTACAGTGAACACATTAAGGTCGCGGTGAACCGCCTTCTGCATGTTTCGACAGAGGAACAAAGCTGCAACGAAGTCTGTCGCATAAGTCTGTTCGTCCCATAATTACTTTGTAATTAGATTTTTGTGTCTTTAACAGTTGTAGCACAAAAAAAGCAATGCTTTTTAAATTACTCGTACTTATGACATACATAATCAAACTGAATTTCTATCGCTTTTTTTTCCGCAAAAGTGGTACCAGTATCTACGACAAGTCCCTGTTCGCGGAAAATTATCCGAAAATTAAATCTCATTTTAAGGCAATAAGACTCAATTTTAAATGTATTAAGTAATGCTGAGGTCAACGTGTTTTCTAAATATTATTGGTATGCTTTCAAAATATAAGTTTTGGTTATTGTATGATGCTTTTAACGCAATACTCTAACTTGGTCTATCTGTCTGTTTATTCCGACTAATCTGCGAATTAGCTGGACCGATTTTGACGGAATTTTCCATGGCTGATAGTTGATGTTTTATGGAGTAACATAGGCTACAATTATAGTTTTATTACTCTTTGAAAAATCGTCGAATTAATAAGTACTAGAAGTGTTGGCTAATTTAAAGTTACGTTACGTCATCATCATTATCCTAGCCTTTTCCCAACCATGGTGGGGTCAGATACCAGTCTAACCGGATGCAGCTGAATACCAGTATTTTGCATGGAGCGGCTGCCTATCTGCCCTCCACAACCCAGTAAATGGGAAACACGGTACCCCTTGGTAAGACCGGCTGTCAGACTTTCGGGCTTAAAGTTACGTAGGTACCGTGTGTTTCCAAAACTTCCTAAATAGGAACAGACATGTCAGAAAGTAACAAACACGTCACAAAAACGGTTACGTATGAAAAATGTAACCAAACCGCGGTAATAAGCGGCGAACGAGAATATGTCACGCTTGTGAGCCCCTGGATGATAGAAAACTGGATACATACAACTAAAATTTCCAGTCAAAACCTAACTCTTTTTTGGACTAGGAAATTGGTGACTTTCCAGGTCTTTTTTTTGAGGGTGGGTAATCATCAAATAACTTCTTCCGGTCTGGGTGGAGCAGGAGGGCGTGTCTGACTTTTACTGACTAAACCTACCCACGTTCCCTCAGGGGCCTGTGTGCCAAGGGCGACAATATCTCTTTCGAACAACCCGCACCCCTGGCAGGCATCGGCCTTTACGGACCCTACCAGTTGGTGCTGATATCTCTTTGAGGCGTGCGTAGAACAAAACACGCCGTCGAACCGGGCTTGGTCCTTACCGGACAGCGAGCTACCCATTACTCGCCGTACGCCCGTAAGCCCGCGCCTACGGTGGCCGGGAATAAGCCTGGGATTCCAGACGCCCAGGGCATTTCCTGCGGCGACTAACTAACGCCGTGAGCGCGCATATACTGCCTCACCCTCACGTGCAACGCCAACCTTGCTCCGTACCATGGCCTGGATCAGGGCCAGAAGCGAGAGATCGCTGCCGCCGATCGCCTCTACGAGGACACGGAGGTGCACCTCCCAAGCCGGGCAGACGTCGACCGTATGCTCCACCGTGTCCTCAGGGCGATCTTCGCAGTGGAAACACCCGGGCGTTTCCTCCCAATTAAACAGCTGTGTCCGGTAAGGAACTGCGTCAGGCGGAAGGTGAGGACGCCGTGGCGCCTCTCAATCCACTCCTCAAATAGGGGACTTACCGCCGCAACCATGGCGTGTCCAGCACTGGGTTGCGACAATCGCAGACTTTCTAGGTCTAGAAGTGAAGGTATATAGAAGTTGAGGTAAAGCTTGCATTGCAAAGCAATCAAACAAATTGGAATCCTGCAACCTAATTGCGTAACAAACAAAGCCATGATAATTGTGGAACTGTCTAAATTAAAGCAATTCCTACTAATAGTATATAATATACTATCAGTTTATGGGACCACAGATACCACAAAATGTTCTATACTCATAGTGAAACCGAAGATATCAACAATGACAAAAGCAATAGACACTTTTTTTCTTTATGGGTACCTATTGAGACTATGATACAGGGTGTGATTCAGTGCATGACTCTGAACTGAAAAATTCCAGCGGGGGGCTGGAATTGGGGCTGAAATTTTCGCTCTGCAAAACATTTTGACAGCACATTTTATTTTTGATTACCAGCTAATCATTTCAACGCCATTTAGGTCTATAATGGTGAGCTAAATTCATGATTTCAGTGTGCACATCGTTATCCCTGCCACCCCATTTTCAGATGGTTACAGGACTTCCTAATTCAGTAATGGACCACGTAATCGTCCATTGCAGCATGTACCAGAGAACGAGGGTTTTCCTTGCGAATGTGTATCAACTGGAGTCCATGCTGAACAAGACATATGTATATAGCTGATACTTATGAGCAGTACGGACAATATCTTGAACACCTAGTAAACAAGCGATGAAGAAGCTCAGCAAGTACTCCTTTCGGTAAGTCGTCTTTTCTCGCCTGCAAGCCACTTCAATATATTGTGCAGTAGAACGATGGCGTTTTTGGGGGACTGTCTTATGTAATTTTGACGTTCGAAAAGTGCTGACTCTCAGCCTAGTTTGAATAAATGACTTTTAATTTGATTTGAGGAAAGCGTATTTCCAAATCAAATTCATATTCAATGAAACGGACACGAAAGATTATGCGACCTAGCTTTGCTCAATGTAGACCAAGAAGATAATTTATGAAGGGGCGCCATTTTCTATTGGAACGCAATTACCCCTCAGGTTATTCTTCCTCAAACTAGGTATACTTTGCACTCAGTGGTCGTAACCACTCACTTTCTTTCTTTCTCTATTCTTTCATTTACCTATTTTACTTTATATAACGTTACACATTGTCTAAAACATAAATAACAAACTAGTAACCGGTAGTCAGAAGCCCGAGACAACTAGCCTTACCGCGGTGTACCGTATTACCCAGTAACTGGGCAATAGAGTTCAGATAGGGAACGGCTTTAAAAGTACTGTATAATATTCAGTTGCCAACTGTACCTAGATTTTGAGCCAACTCTAACATAGTTCTGCCAGGGGTGCAGGTCTGCCAGGGGTACGGGTTTTTTTTAAAGAGATACTGCCGCCCCTGGCATACAGGCTACTGAGCAAACACGGTGGGTTTTAGTCAGTAAAAGTCTGACACGCCCTCCTGCTCCACCCAGAGCGGGAGAAGTTATTTGATGATTTCCCACCCAAAGAAAAAAAAAATACTAACTTAGTTGGGAAAAGCTAGGCAAATTATAAGTATATGTCCACTTTGGTCATATTCAGGAGACAAAGTAATCTCTTGAAAATACTTTCTTCTATAATCTATGTTTGTACCCTTTTCTTAGCGTGTCATTGAACAATTTGTCTTGTCCTTCCTGTCAAGATGTACCAAACAACTTTTTTTGAATGCACATAGGGACAGAAAAAATGAGTTAGCGAGGAGACAAAACAGAATGTGTCATGTGAACTTTGGTGATCTTGTTTGTTTCTTACATAGTTTGGTCAATTATTAACGGTTGCTGATGTCATGTGTATTATTCTATAGTTTTACAAGTGCAACTTTCAACCCGTTTACAGATACAAAATACATTCAATAATGCACCCTATTCTACAATAATTGCTTTCAGTCAAAGCAAAATTTCGGTCGCACTAAATGGACAAAATTCAATTTTATTTCAAGCTCGGGATAGAAAACAGGAGAACAGTTATATGTTATAGATAATAAATCTAACTAATTAAACAAAATACTTATTATACTACTAACAACATTATCCATTTATCCCTACTTCTACTTTAATATTATACACGATAAAGTAACTCTGTCTGTCTGTTACGCTTTCACGCCTAAACTGCTGAACCGATCGTCATGAAATTTGGTAGATTTATAGCCTGGGATATGGAGAACGACATAGGAACGACTACTTTTTCACGCTATTACCGAAATCCACGTGGGCGGACCCGCGTGTAAAAGCTACTTATTAATATAACCCCAAAACAGTCGCAAAGTTAGTTTAAACCAACGTTCAGTACAGATTTCCTAGTTCAAACGATATTTAGTTTCTCTGAGCATACCCTTGCGTTTAAAACGTTTCGTTAGAGTGCACTTTTGTTTGGGAATGAAATTCGAAGCGTTGGAAACGTTTGAGTTTAACCATCTCTTTGAAATGTTTGCATTTTGCGACAGCCGGCAGCCGGCTTTTATAAGTAACTAGAATTTTTGTTTGGAAATATCACATTTCATAGAAAATAATTTTCGTTAATATTACTGTAGGTAAAAGTCGTTACGGGTCGTCAGAAGCCCGAAAGTCTGACAACCAGGCGCACCAGGGGTATCGTATTACCCAGTAATTGGATTGCGGAGGTATGCTGTCGCTCCATGCAAAATATTGGTATCTAGCTGCATTCGGTTGGACAGGAAGCCAATCCCAAAATATTTTGGAAAAGGCTAGGTAGATGATGAAGATGACCTATGTTGCTATTAGGACGCTGAAACACCAATGAAATTACAATATTAATGATAAGCAGGCAACACCGTGTCAAACAGACATACAACGTGTAACGTTAATTGCGCAAAACCTCATACACCAATTAGAGTATTGAGTAAAAGCATATTTCAATGACCAAAACTTTTTTTTAAAGCTTACTGTTAGTATTAAGAAAAAAGTGTTGAAACAAGCATTGCTTTATGCATTTAAAATTAAGGTGACACTTTTCCACATTTTTTTCATACAAACTTCGGGAGGGTTTTACTCCACTGTTTGACTATTAACATCAAAACTTAAACATGGTATGGTTTTGTCTCATTATTATTATTGTCTGTACGGAAAAAGAATACTAAAATAAAAAGCCATTAAAAAGTTATGAGTCTACAAAGATTCGTTTTTCTTGCTAATTTAACCTAACTTCGGGCGTGTTTAAGTAATAAAAGGAGTGTAAAATCTCGAAAACAAAGTCAGTACCGACAAAGCTCAATTATCGAAAAGTTCAATAAACTTAATTGGTCATTGATTTATGCAGTGGTTTTTTCAGAAAGCCCGATCTTCCGAAGAACTTTTCTTAATTTTTTACGCGCCTGTTTTACTATAACTGATCCTGCAGCTCACTCAATAACGTTGTGCGTGTAGACTAGCATCTTAACTGCTCATCACTGATACTACCTCTGTCGGACACGAAGCCCGGTGAGACAGCGTGCTTTTTAGCCAGGCCCACCAGTGAGTTCGAGCCCGCGACTAGTGTACCCTTAAGTCTCATTGCTTTGAAATAAGATTCAATTATCTTTGGCTCAATCAGTGGTAGGTATGGAGAAAAACATAATTTTTGAAAAAAAAAAACCTTTTTTAAAAGTAACAGAAATCGATTCACTAGTCAATTAGGAACAAACTATTTTTAGGTTTTGCGTATTCTGTTACACCTTTCAAATATTTACATACCTAGTATTTATAAAACAAGTCGCTTTTCGTGTCTGTACGCTTTTTTTTTTTTGGGTGGGAAATCATCAAATAACTTCTCCCGCTCTGGGTGGAGCAGCAGGGCGTGTCAGACTTTTACGGACTAAAACCTACCCGTGTTTCCTCAGTAGCCCGTATGCCAGGGGCTGTGGTATCTCTTTCGAACAAACCTGCACTCCTGGCAGGCATCGGCCCTTGCGGGCCCCATCATTTTGTGCTGTCATCTCTTTGAGGCGCGCGTGGAACACAACGCGCCGTCGACTTGGGCTTTGTCCTTACCCGACAGCGAGCTACCCATTACCACAAAATACAGAGAGTACAGAAGGCAATCTACATACAAAGTGCGCTCGAGCAACGCACACATAGACACCGCTCACGGACACGATATCTCGGACCGGTTGGGACCAGTGCGAGCGCGAGTGCCAGCCCCTGAGACACGCGTCTGTGAAATGCAAAAACGGAGCAACAAAAAAGTTACTATAACTGTTCAGTGGATGGTTGTTTAAATTCAACATTAAACTGTGAATTGTCTTTTTTTAAGCTACCAGTTGTTGAGTTGACCAGAGAGGTGAGTACCTAGGTATTTGCTCGTGTTTCGATGATTCGTTTTAACGTAACACAGAATACCTAGAAAGTTGTGGGTAAGCGAAAATGACTTTGTGGCCTTGTAGTATTTTTACAATGTATAATATTAAGTATTTATTGTAGTACTTATAAACTAAAAAATACCCTCATCTTCCTCATTATAAATAGTTAATTAAGATAGAACTGCTCGGTGAGCCGGCCGGACCACCCGCGTAGCCGCCCGCCGCCGCCGCCGAACATGACTATTAGAGTTGAGATTAATTGTGATCATGGCAAAGACCTAAATACGAGTGCCACTACCACGATAGTTTTTTGTGCATAAACCAAAGTTGAAAACCCTAGCGCGACCGCCGAGCGTAGGTATGAAAATCGAAGTACATACATGTGATTGCCTTCTGTACTCTCTTTATTTTGTGCCATTACTCACCGTCCGCAAGCTCATGCCTACGGTGGCCGGAAATCTGCCTGGGATTCCCGGACGGATTTAAAAACGGTTTTCATCAATTAGAAGGTTTATATATTTCATACACTGACCTCCACGCGGATGAAGCCGCTGGCGAAAGCTAGTATTTTTTTTATCAGTCGTCTAATGATTTTAAGTTTGTAATAATGTTTCTACCCCCAATATACACATACTACACATACTCAGCCTGTAAACGTTCCCACTGCTGGGACACAGGCCTCCTCTCCATGAGAGGGAGTGGGCCGTAATCTACCACGCGGGCCCAGTGCGAGTTGGTAGATATCACATGTCTTCGAATTTTTGGTTCTAGGACATGCCGGTTTCCTCACGATGTTTTCCTTCACCGTTTGAGAGCAGTGGTGATGAAATTATTTACACAAAGTAATGCGCCTGGCTGGGTTCGAACGCACGACCTACAACTCGTAAGTCACGGCCGTTACCACTGGGCCACCATTGCTCTCACCAATATACAAATGTAGAGAAAAATTGGTCATCATACTTGACATCGTAGACTTTTGTCGACTGAAGAATGTAAATATTTCTTCCCTACAAATCTTTCTACAATCTGTAATTGCGTCTATTCTTCCGTCAACAAATGCCGTTTTCTATGGTGTACATGCTACGCGTGTAGGTCGTAGGTTCGAACCCAAACAGGCGTTTTACTTTGTGTAAATTATTTCATCACCACTACTCTTAAAACGGTGAAGCAAAACATCGTGAGGAAACCGGCATGTCCTAAAACCAAAAATTCTACGACATGTGCCATCTACCAACCGCACTGGGCCTGCATGGTGAATTACGGCCCACCTACCTCGCACTGAGATGAGGCCTGTGTCCCAGCAGTGGGAAATGTATAGGCTGATAATAATATGCTATACAATACCTTCATATATGTGAAGGCTCGTGAGCATATTCGTAAGAAGTTGGTAGAATCAACCCAGCGCCGATTTGCTGGATTCGTTTTCTCCTGTACCTTTCATTATTTCTCAAGACAAAGTTTACATTCGTTATATGTATGTATGTATGAATCTCTGTATTAGTATGTATTATTTCCGAGTAACCTATCCCTTATGTTGCACCTGCCGTGTTTTCTCTCTGAATCACCCTAAGGTTGACTGGTAGAAAATGCCTCAGGCATTAAGTCCCCCTTTGTACAGTATTTTTTACTTGTGCATTAAGTTTTAATAAATAAATAAATATATTGCCACATCACGTTTGAAAACTTAGCCGGTCGCAAAAAATGGATCCTTAATCATCACATCGAAGGCCATAGATAAATCAAAGTGCAAGAGCACACATAAGGTTGACTGGTAGAAAATGCCTCAGGCATTAAGTCCCCCTTTGTACAGTATTTTTTACTTGTGCATTAAGTTTTAATAAATAAATAAATATATTGCCACATCACGTTTGAAAACTTAGCCGGTCGCAAAAAATGGATCCTTAATCATCACATCGAAGGCCATAGATAAATCAAAGTGCAAGAGCACACAAACATAAGAAACAAACACAGACTCGACACGTCCCTCTATTTACTCAACTCAGTTGATTGGATATCCAGAATACTCTCAAACGAGGTGAAGTCTCGAATATTTCACCTATAACTTCAAAGATATTCTATCAATTTATAAGGAACTTGCTCTCAAAAGCGTTTGCCTCTTCGCGACTGAGTAATTTCATTGTGAAATTATTCTACGCTTCGGCGACGGCTTGAAAATTAAATGTTGGGTTGATAAAGTCTGTGCAAAAAAGTTGGTTCTGCATGAAACTTGTTAAAGGCGAAATACAGGATGGAATCTTATAGAAACCACTTTGTGTGCTAGAATGAATGATAATGTTGTGCGTGTTATTACTGTAGGTCCAGATAAATTATACGAGAATGTAGGTTAAGTAGGTTTACAATACTTGATTATGGTTAGACAATATTTAAGGACGTGGCAGGGCGATGGTATGTAAGTGACTGGCGAGCCCGACGCGGGCGCTCCCGTACAATATCAAAAATGCAAATCAGCAATCCCATCGCTAGGGTCGCTACAATAATAATAGCCTATTACTGTCTCATTGCAGGCCAAATACCTTGTGGCGGTATCTATACTGCGTCATGCGAACTATGCATCGTACTGACGCCACACAAAATCCTGCATCGCGAAAAGTTTACCAAGCAATTAGCAAATAAGTATACAATGCACGTCCCGAAATCAAGTTAGGCAGTTACCCACCAGATACAGCCACCTTCTAATTAATCCTCCCAGTTCTATGGGTGAACTATTTAACCTGTTCCTCATACCTCATAATATGAATTTAAAAATCTCATTGTTACTTGCTCGCTTTTGACCCCACAACCTCGTATATGGGACTCTATAAGCACTGGGCAATTATGTTCCGTGTCGTGCTGGACGTAATAGAATACCACCATCCCATTTCTTCCAGTGGGTGTCGTAGAAGGCGACTAAGTGACTAACTAGAGAATGGGCAGCAGCGTTCTCTGTACATTTTACCTCCGTACTGCGATCGCCAACCCGCCTGCCAGACGTGGCGATTATGGCAAATCCCCTTTTTGGGGCGTCTTTGAAATGATGATGATTAATTATGGTGCTCTCAATAAATGCTTGAGAATGACAGACTATTATTGATCCCACGAATCTACTGCTTCACATGTATCGGCAAATAATTATGCAACTGCCCAAAGTGCCCTGTTCGGTGTTTTCACCGAACACCTTAGTTTGCTATTACGGCGTGACGCGTTGACCTAATTTTATTAGGTACTTGTTTCATGTAATTTATATTAGATTCAGTGCACTTTTGTCTACCGCGTTAGCCGGGTGTATTCGTTAACATTTTAACATTAAGAACAGTTTGAGAGTGAATTAATAAATAGTGTTCAACATAAACATTTGTTTCCCCTCAAAACACCGACACCTTGCTACGTACCCCGACATATTTTTGGTCCTTCGAGCCGGATCACGCGTCGCGAGATTTCGGAAATTCGGAATTTTGGTGTGCGAGGTCTGAACTATCGTAACATAAACAGTGTGTGTACGTCTTGGGGCTGTCGGAGCGAACATTGGAGCAGAACAGTGAAGCAGCAGCAAAGGCTGAGTACTAACAGCGGAATTCAAGTAATAAATTTCCTTAATTTTTAACCGACTTCAAAAAGAAGGAGGTTATCAATTCGACATGTTTATATTTTTTTTTTTATGTATGTTCGGGCATAACTCCGTCGTATATGGACGGATTTGCAAAATTCTTTTTTTATTCGAAAGGGGTTTACTCCGAAATGGTCCCATTGAAATTTCATATAGGTCTGATGATGCGTTTCGGAGACAGACAACGGAACTCTTCAAAAAATTACAGCAAATCAACCGCGAATGTTGCTATCGCATAAATATGCATTGTTTTGACGCCAAGGATGATGAAATTTCGAATTGGTAACTAAAAAGTGAAAAATAAAAACTTTTTTCAAAAAAATAACAACCGACTTCCAAAAAAACACTACAAAGTGCAAAATAACTTTAATTTCGGAAGGCGGTGACAAATAATTAAAATACACATCCAAAGTCACCGACTTCCGAAATTAAAGTTATTTTGCACTTTGTAGTGTTTTTTTGGAAGTCGGTTGTTATTTTTTTGAAAAAAGTTTTTTAGTCAATAAGGACTGTATTTAACATCCTATAACAATGTCGGAACTCATTGAAACGCAATCAATGATCTATGATAGCATCATAAAACTCGGCATTAACTTGAAGAAAGATAGTGCTGATAGGAAAACAATAGATTATTTTAAGAGGAAGCTTAACACTTTAGAGAATTATTGGAATGATTACCAAGTTAATCATGAGCGAATTGAGGGGGAGGTAAGTAAAACGAATCCTTATTTTACCGACCGAGAGTACGAGAAAACAAGTACGGTGTATGAATCAACCAAGGCGTTGATAAACCAACAGTATCAGCTGCGGCTGATGAAAACAGGAAGCCTTTCAACAGGTGAGCAATCAACAGCTCGGGACAAATCACCATCGACATCGAGTATGCGTGCAGACGAGAAAACAGGTGAGGATGCGGGATTAAGTTTCTCAAGACAACTAAGCGACCGACCAGCTCAGAAGTCGAACTTGGAGCCAAACAGCAAGCTAGACGATTTGCTGAAAAAACAGTATGCGAATTTTAAAGCCTTTTTGCGTACAACCGCAAACATAGATGTGGACTCTATCTCAGATAAGTGGGAATTTGAGGACGTATTGAGGTCACTACAGGCTAGATGGTCAGCTATCGACAGACTACATTGGGACATCGAGATTGAACTGGACGGAGAGAACGAACAGTACAACAACATGTATGATAAGTATGAGAAAACATTCAACAACCTGAAAAGGGCTATTAACACGAAAATGTGGTCAGTCGCACACAGGGAAAAATCAACACCTCAACTGGAGATACCGAGCTTCAACGGGAACTACAACCAATGGGTATCGTTTAGAGACCTATTTACGGAAGTAATACACAACAACCCCTCGTTATCAAGCGGCCAAAAGATGCAGTATTTAAAGGGTAAAGTTCGCGGAGAAGCTGAGAAACTTATACAACATCTATCGATAAGTACCGATAATTATTCGGTGTGCTGGAAGATTCTCACCCATCGGTATGACAACAAAAAACTAATATTCTCGTCCCATATGAACATTTTGCTAAGCTTGCCAAACATACAACAGCAATCGTTACAGCAAATTAAACGAATGCATGACACCACGTTGGAATGTCTTAACGCCATCAAAAACTTAGGAGTTGGTACCACATCGTGGGATCCAATGATTGTACACGTTTTAGGTCAAAAGCTAGATACTGAAACATATACAGACTACATAGAGTCGCTGAAGTACTCGAAAGAACTACCGGTCCTCTCAGAGTTCTTGGATTTTTTGGAAACAAAATTTACATCCTTGGAAACAGTTCGCCGTAAAGATAGTGTGCCCCCAAAGACTTCTCATCAAAACAATTCTCCAAATGGAACATTTAACAATAAGAAAAATTAATACAACAATTCGAACAACAAAAGCGACGGAAATAGAGCAGTTGCGAAATCGACGCACGTATCAAACATAAAATGCCCTCTTTGCAATAACCAACATGGCATATATAATTGTAAAATATATTTAAAAATAAGTGACGACCAAAGGCTAAAAACTGCAATGAAATTGAAACTTTGCACAAATTGTTTATTTAGCCATTTCGGAAATCAATGCACGTCCAACTTGACATGCCGAAAATGCCAAGATCAACATAACACCATTTTACATGACGCATTTGTGAAATTAGCGAATGCATCAACTCCGTCGTCAAGCGGCAGCAACGTTGAGAAACAAAACGCAAAGCGTAATGAACCCGTGACAGGTACCGTGAATGCCTCTCAAGATGAAAAAGCGGAGATATTGCTAGCCACTGCTCTGGTGAAGGTCAAAGGTGTGGATGGAACTTACCAAACCATGCGCGCCTTGATCGATCAAGGTTCCCAGATATCTTTAATAACTGAGGAAGCGGCTCAGATGTTAGGTATCAAGAGACGACGATGCAAGGGAGTCATCTTTGGAGTGGGGCAAAAGGAAAACAGTTGCAAGGGTATGATAAGCATAGAATGTACTTCTACGGACAACAATTTTGTATTTGAATCTGATGTGCTCATCATGAACGAACTTATTAAAAGTCTGCCAAACCGAACATTCGCTAAACCAAATTGGACTTACATTAAAAACATTAACTTAGCTGACCCGGAATTCTACAAAAGTCGACCAGTTGACTTGCTTTTCGGGGCGGATATTTATGCTAACATTATGCTAGGCGTGATTATCAAAGGAGAACATGCGCAACAGCCGATGGCTCAACAAACACAGCTCGGATGGTTACTTTGCGGTAACGTAAAAACATACCAATGTAATGTGGTTCTAAATAACATCGCCGAAATTCAGAAATTTTGGGAAGTTGAGGAAATTTTAGAACCTTCAAACCTATCGGTAGAAGATCAGGAGTGTATGGACTTCTACACAAAAACAACAAGAAGGAACAGTCAGGGTCGGTATGAAGTCAGAGTACCCCTGAAAGAAGAATTAAAACAGCAATTGGGATCTTCCAAACCTATGGCTATTGCTCAGCTAAAGAATTTGGAACGCCGCTTAGAAAAACAACCGACTTTAGCCGAAAAATACAAGGAATTCATGAATGAATATGCTGCGTTGAATCACATGAAACCGGAACAGAAAAACAGCAACATAACACTTGAATGCTTCTTGCCTCACCACGGCGTGCAGCGAGAAGAATCTTCAACAACAAAGCTTCGTGTGGTATTCAACGCATCCGCCAAAACAACTACCAAATACAGCTTGAATGACGTCATGCTGAAAGGGCCCAATTAGCAAAAAGATCTACAGTCGTTACTACTTCAATGGAGACAATATCCCTTTGCCTTCACTGCGGACATTGAGAAGATGTACCGTCAAATCTTAGTTAACCCAATTGATCAACATCTACAAAAAATAGTTTGGCGTGAGTCATCAACACAGCATATACAAGTGTATCAATTGAACACGGTAACATACGGAACAAAGGCCGCACTGTTTTTAGCAATTATGACCTTAAAACAGTTGGCGGCGGATGAGCGATGCAAATTTCCAGAAGCGGCTGCCGTCCTGGAAAACAGTTTTTATATGGATGACCTGTTACATGGCTGCTACAACATAGAACAGGGTAAAGAATCCATAAATGATTTAATTCAGCTCTTGAAATCAGTAGGCTTTAATCTTCGAAAGTGGTCATCCAACAGTCAAGAATTATTGGAAAACATATCAACCTGTCAAGAGGAACTCGTTTATAGCTTCAAAAATGATGACATGTTGAAAACCTTAGGTTTGTGCTGGAACCCAAAAGGAGATCAATTTACATTCCGTTGCGACTTTTCCCAAACAACCTCAAAACTAACAAAAAGGAGCTTACTATCAGAAATATCAAAACTATATGATCCTCTTTGGCTGACACCCCTATCCACGAAGCTTAAACTATTATTTCAAAAGTTATGGAAACATGATTTACAGTGGGATGAAAAAGTGTTAGATGATATACACAACGAATGGGTAAAGTTGGTTACGGAAATTGATAGTATCAAACATTGCAAGATTCCTCGATGGATATTATGCAACGATAATGACGTCATCGAACTGCACGGCTATTGCGACGCGTCTATCGAAGCATATGCGTGCGTCGTATACGCACGAACAAAACGCCAACAACAAACAGTAATCGTCGCAGCTAAATCGAAACTTATACCAAGCAAAAAGAGCGCAACATTATCGCGAATGGAGCTTTGTGGTGCTTATCTACTAACTAAGCTCATCGGAAAAATTAAACAGAGTATAAGTTGTCAACTAGAAATCTATGGATGGTGTGATTCAATGGTGGCCATAGGGTGGATACAAGGCGAAACAGCACGTTGGAAACCTTTCGTGACCCCCGACCCCCCGACCCCCTTCTGCGCTTTTGAGGCTATAAAGAACTCCACAGAAGCCGTGACCAACATGGCCACCTACTGAACCAAAGTAATCGAAAATGATTCATAGAAATTTTTTGCAAGGTATAGTTCGTCTACGTAACAGTGCCGTGAGGTTACAGCATATCTGCGATAGTGAATACAGTGCGGGATTGATTCAGGTATAATTACGGGAATAATATAAAACTACGTTGCTTGATGTGAACGTGCAAATTTATTTTGATGAAATGACAAATGCAAGTAGACGGACAATAAACGTTAAACAATAAAAACGATTGGCCATAATCACGTAGCCTCAACATTAAACGGTATGTGAATTTCTATAGGCGCTTGCGGAAACAAATACCGTTTGGATTAGTGCTGGGCGGTCAGTCGATCACAAAGCTATATAAGCTATGAGACGACGAGCTCGTCTCATAGCTTTTTTATGAGGTTGGGAACTCATCAAATAACTTATCCCGCTCTGGGTGGAGCAGGAGGGCGTGTCAGACTATTACTGACTAAAACCCACCCGTGTTCTTTCTGTTGCCTGTGTGCCAGGGGCCACGGTATCTCTTTCGAGCAACCCGCCCCCTTGGCACGCATCGGCCCTTGCGGATCCCACCAGTTGGTGCTGACATCTCTTTTGAGGCGCGCGTGCAACACACCACCACCACCCGTGCACCTTCACTTGCCTGTGTACCAGGGGCCACGCGGGGTGCATTGCTGGTATACTAATAAAATAAAATTCGTGATTGCTAATAACTTTCAATTTACATTAACAGTCCAGGGACCAGCGGTGTTCTAGTGGTAACGGGCGCAACTTACGAGATTAAAGTCGTAAGTTCTAACTCAGACAGGTTCTTTACTTTCTGTAAATTATCTCATCACCACTGCTCTCAAAACGGTGAAGGCAAACATCGTGAGGAAACCGGCATTTCCTTGAAACAAAAAATCTAAGACATGTAACATCTACCAGCCGACACTGGGCCCGCGTGGTTGATTACGGCCCACTCCCTGTCACAGACAGGAGGCCTGCGTCCCAGCAGTGGGATCATTATTGGGTGATAATGCGTTATTAACAATTCCCACATTTTGACATCACATTTATTTATAATAACGGAAATCATAAAACTGTGAATTGTTTTTCCACTCAATTAGAACTGATTCCACTGCATTGGATTTTAAGATCTTATTAGCATTAAATGTAAATAAGATCGGATTTTATTGTCATCGCTAACTATTATGTTTTCTCACTTCCTAACCGATATTGAAGAGTATTTCTATCGAAATTAAGTTCGTCAAGGTCGTTAAGTTAAGTTTTTTTGGTGGAGTTGGTTTGAGTGGAGCTCGAAAGTTATCCCATGGGAACCTACTGCTGGGATAAAAAAAAAATTAATCCAGGTCTTCTGTATTGTGCCTGTTGGGAATCGAACCCAACACACGACATTGCGCGCGATCCCCACGCGCAGTCGTCGTGATCAACGCATCATCATCGGCACCCTTTATTCGCTAAATGGCAAATTCTCAAAACAGCAAATTCTCTTATGGCCAAATTCTTAAAATGGCAAATTCGCATATGGGCAAATCTAATACAGCAACCTACAAAAGTTTTAGGTACCTACACTATGTTATCATGACAAAAAGCCGCTCGTTCCCGTATAACTCGTGAAAACAAAAAGTGTAAACCTTCCGGTTGAGAGAACTGTAAAGAGGAAACCTTCTAATCTAAATAGGTTTGATTACACTGGCCACTTCATGCATTATTATTATCATGACGCCGAGGCGCGCTGTGGCAACATGGCTCGGCCCAGCGAGCACTCGCTTCCAAGGACTCCACCGCGACGGACGAATAACCTCTCTAACCTCATTTATTTATTGTTTGTCCGGGTAAGTTCCTAATGTTAATGAGCACGGCAGTAAACCATTGCCTAAAATACAGTCCACTCTTTTATTGCTCCCCGCGCTAACAGTGCTGGACGTAAAGAATAGCACCATGCCATTTCTTCCGTAGGTGTCATAGAAGGCGAATAAGGGCCTTACTAGAGAATGGGCAGCAGCGTTCTCTATGTATTTTACCACCATACTGCGATCGCCAACCCGCCTGCCAAGCGTGGCGATTATGGCAAACCATTCGTCATTCGCTTTAGGGGAGGCCTATGTCCAGCAGTGTCTCGTCCATCGGCTGAAATGATGATGATGATGAATCCAGGTCTTAAACTATCTGTGTGCCAAATTTCATCCACATCCGTTCAGCAGTTTTAGCGTGATTGAGTAACAAACATCTAAACATCCAAACATACAGAGTTTCACCTTTCTAATAATATTAGTAATGTGAAACTTTATAAAGTAGGAATAGTAGGATAGTATAGATGATACAGCTTTTTAAAATCTATAATGTAACACATTTTCATTCAAGTTATGTCGTATTATAGAAGGGCATTTTATCTATGCCATTTGGAATTCAGAGAGAAACGTTCAAAGCGTTGCGTCTTAGGGTACGCGTCCACTAATCTGTAAAATATTATTTTTATGTGGTATATTCGTGGTCACCACGGGGTCTCCCGCGCCGCCCGCGTCTATTGTCGTGTTGTGCTCATTGGTATAATAACTAGACAGTAGGAACCTAATCGTACGCTGATTGTATTGTAAAACAAAAAAACATTCCATTAAACCTGCAATTTTTTTTGGGATTAAGTAATACGGTTTGAATTCAGTTACTTATTCTGAACAAACTATGTATATTCAGATTTCACATATACTAAACATTATTTTGTATATCTATTGTAATACATAATATTAAACGGGAAATATCTAACTGATTCTCTTTTCAATTTAGTATTCTTTTTCATTAACCTGCTGTTCCACAAGGTGGACCGATGACCTTGTGAGGGCCACAGGAGTCCGCTGGATGCAGGAAGCACAGAACCGGTCGAAGTGGCGGAGCTTGGGGGAGGCCTACGCCAGCAGTGGACGTATTTCGGCTGAAATGATGATGATGATGAATCTGCTGTTAATGTATGCGTTTTTAATTTAAATTAATGAACCTTCAAAAACTTTTTGAGCACGTAATGGATACACACCTTTGTTAGTAAATTTAACTTCTTTAAACTTTCTAACCTTTCGACACAGCTGAAAAAAATAGTAAAAACGTGTCATCATCATCATTTCAGCCGAAAGACGTCCACTGCTGGACCTAGGCCTTCCCAAAAGGGGGGTTTTGCCATAATAAGCAGGCGGATTGGCGATCGCGGTATGGTGGTAAAGTGCATAGAGAACGCTGCTGCCTATTCTCTAGTAAGTCCCTTAGTCACCTTCTACGACACCCACGGGAAGAAATGGGATGGTGCTATTCTTTTACGTCCGGCACCACACGGCACAAAAACGTGTACGTGTACTTTTTTGCTATTTAGTATATTTAGGACTCCATAGTAGGAATTATATGAGGTTAAAAAGGGACGCATTCATTATATTAGTACATTAGACCGTTCAAAAATATACTTGATTTGAGGTTTATCATCTACATCATCAGATGATCATCAGGAGCTTTCACAAATTTGCAGATAAGTGAACACGTGCCTTTACAATATCTTATTCATGCAGACATCTTTATCTTCTTTTCTTTGAAAACGGAAGCGTTTTGAATGTTGTGATGGGATTGAGTACATACTAAAACATCGCGCGTGCTTTTGTGAGGGTAGATGGAAATACTTATACGTATATATAATATTTTTCTACGGTAAAATGTCATGTGATTTTGGTTTGTTTGGAGCGGTATTGAGAGGGCCATATTCCTAGACTGTATTTAAACTTTTTTTATGAATGGAATCTCGCGGGTCAATCTAGGTTTTCGGCTGCTCAACTGGGCTTGCCTGTGCGTATGTATGTACATAAATAAAGCTAAGGCTTAAAAATCTGGTTTTTTAAACTCTTTAAGTGTTAAACTGAGGATTGTAAAAATCCAATACAGTGCAATTTAGCTTGGAGATTATCAAATTTTGGTTTTAAATGCTCAGTGCGCGAAAAAAATCCCGAAGCGATTTTTATGTCTGTGCAACCGTGTATTTATATTGTCAAAAAATTCTTAAGAAAGTACAAGTTTTAAAACTATTTTTTTAAGTTACAAAATACCTAGCTGTTAAATGGAATCAGCGTTAAAACTCCAAATAAAACTTCTTGCAATTTCAGCTAAAAATAAAGCTCTTGAGGAAAATTTGGTAAACTTTTGCCTGAATATTTGACCTTTCTAAAACTAATCGACGTCTAAATTGGGTTATCGAACGCCTTGGGGTGTGATTCAGCTATTATCTTCGTAATTCAATTGCATTTAGGGTTGTATCCGCATATGGTTTTAATTATTTCAACAAAAATAAAAGATCTAAAATGACTGTGACTGTGTATAGCCTGACCGATACCGCTGTACCACGCCTTAGGTATGCACGGCGAGGCGGGTGACGGGACGCTGTGAGTGGTGACGAATCAGTGGCCTGCACTGACGAATCAGCGGCCTGCTCTGCTCCCCCGTCTCACCGCACCCATACCTAAGGCGTGGTATCGGTATCGGTCAGGCTATATCTCTTTTTTGTCATAACTCGAGAGTATTTTCAATAGTTTTTACCCAGAATACTATTTATGGGAAAATAATAATTATGTAGAGCCTTTTGAAACAGTCGCCAGCGCGCGACGATGTTGACATGAGTGGACCCAATAGATCTTGATATTTGAATTAAAAACTAGCTCCGCCCGCGTCAATGTGAAAAAATATGTCTGGAACAGGCCTCTCTGGCCCAAAGAATAACATTTTTCACTCAAATTTCTACTACCGATTTCACTCCTCTACTGTTCCTGAATGAATTAACTGACGTCTCCTACTCATAATCTACCTCTGTATCAAACATCTTCAAAGTTCCAGTAGTTTTTGAGATTTCGGGATTAATCATTGAGTAAATGAATGTATGAATGACTGACTTTTTGCTCTTTTATAATATACATACCTAGATTAAAGCAACTGTTCGGTACCAACGTACTGTCATTAATCATACGATCAAAATGGCCAACCCTGACGGCATCGTTCGATTTTAGGTTAATATCTTTCAAACAAAAGGTATTGGTTTTTAATTAAATCTCGCATAACTAAGTCAAAGATTCTTGAAATAAGTGAAATAAGGTAAGAGACGAAGAGGAATTCCAACGTTTGTTAATTATTCTAACCCGACTACGGCGAAGTAAAACGGAGGGTTATTATTTTGACAGGTACGTTATCTGTTCTTGCTTGCTCGCTGCTCAAAGGCTATGACGTCAGCCGTGGTCGTATGCCACTTCGACCAAAAGCTTTTGATCTGTTACTACTGTAAACAAAAAAACTTGAGCTTGTGGTATAAGAGGTTATGTCCTTATTTTAATTAAATCCTATTTAGACAATAGAAAGCAAAAGACAGAAATCAATAGAATTAATACAGGGATAGTTTTTATCCAGTGCGCAAACTGTAACCATGAATTCAGCATATCATTCTAGACTCCCCAGGGTAGAATTATGTCGTCGGTTATTGGAAAAAAAAAAACTGGTGTTTTCATAGAAAAGTCCAATACCTACGCGGTCAAAATGTATGGAACAGCTGATTTCTACGCTAGGGGGTCTAGAATGCTGAATTCATGGTTACAGTTTGCGCACTGGGTAAAAACTTTCCCTGTATAACCACTAAAAAGGAAAAGATACCTTATCAGATGAACGTCGAACTACTTTTGGTGTTCCACAAGGTAGTGTATTGGGGCCTCCACTTTTTACACTATACATTAATGACTTGCCAAAATCAAGTACACATCATATGACTTTATTTGCAGATGATAGCACGTTGACAATTTCTAGTAATAGCAATGACATGATCCAATACATACTTGAAATTCACAATACCCTGACATCTATGATAGAATAGTTAAACAAAAATAATTTAAAGATTAATTTAAATATTACAAAAATAATACATAGCCAACGATTGACTACAGAAAATATGGACATAAACATAGATAATAAAATTGTTGAAATCGTAAATAGTACTAAATTCCTTGGACTAATAATTGAGAAAAGACTTGACGTAAAATCATTAATGAAAAACCTCTGCAATAAAAACTTTTATCAAAACAAACGTTTTTTTGGAAGTCGGTATTTTTTTCTTTTTTGGAAAAGTTTTAATTTTACACTTTTTATTTATAGTATGTACAGTCACGAGCATTAATATGTATACACATCGCCAAATTCAAAAGCGATTTTCTTTTGAATAGCGATTGCAACCTTGAGATAACTTGGGTTAGATCATTATAGTGTGAGTTCCAAAATATTATTTTCATAATAAAATAAGATTACAATGAGTAAAAGTGGAGAAAAATACTTTTAAAAGTTGGTAAGCATATACATATTATTGCTCGTGACTGTACCTACCCCTCACCAATTCGAAATTTCAACATCCTGAGGTCAAAGTCAAAACAATGCATTTTGCGATAGCAGCAATTGCGGTTGATTTGCTGTCATTTTTTGAAGAGTTCCGTTATCTGTCTCCGAAATGCATCATCAGATCTATATGAAATTTAAATAGGACCATTTCAGAACAAACACTATTCGAAAAAAAATAAAAAAATGCAAATCCGTCAATATATGACGGTGTAGCGGCACTACAAATAAAAATGTTTCGCAACAAATATCGAAAAACACAAAAAGAAAAGTGGCGCCATCTACAATGCCACAGGCGAACTAAATGAGCAATTCTTCATCGCGCAATCAGTTTTCCACGACACTCGAACATATACAAAATCCCGACATCAACTGTCGGGCAGTTGCCCGGACCAGACACAATACCCGTCTGGTTGGAGGATCCTCCTTTACCGTCCTAAGTATGAGTGAACTTTACACCCCGTTCCTCATACCTCTATACCGGAGTTATGCCCTAACATACATAAAATCTCCTTCTTTTTGAAGTCCGTTAAAAAGCTGCAGTTGTGAATGTAGATACCTTGATTGCAGCCTACCATGGCTTAAGTGCGTCTCACCTAAGATACGGCATCATATTTTGGTTAAATTCTACCGAAGCTAACACGGCATTTAAGGCCCAAAAGAGATACATTAGATCTATGTTTGGACTAAAAACAGTTGATCAATAGTCATGTAAACAATATTTTAAAAAGTGCAAGATGTTAACTCTTCCTTGTATTTATATCCTCGAAACCGCAATGTTTGTCAAAACAAACTCCATTTTGTTTCCACGTCTACAGGACGTTGTACCGCGTAGTAGACGATACTGGTCATAACCAATCTTCGAGTCTATCCAGCAAAAATGGCACTCATGCGCAAAAGTATCGTCTGGATGGCGTCTACTATTTATAAAAAAAATGCCTAAACGTCGGAAAGAGCTGAAATAGTAAGGCAACAATTAAAAATGTTTTATTCGCAAAAGGCAGAATACAGTTTCTCCAGGCGCCTGTTAAGGTTAAAAGCTAACCCCTCAAGAGAAAAGACTAGTTATTTAACATTATAAGTCTCTGAAAAAGAAGCATAATATTTAACAAAAAAAAATTGGCGGCTTCCTCTTGTTTTATTTGAACACGAAGCCACGTAAAATTCTTTCTGAAAAGTTAATTCCAAAGTCTCATTTTTCATTGTAAACCTGGCTATGCGGCTATTAGGTAAAATCACAAATACAAATGGCATAGGATTTGCTGGAAAAATGGCTGTGCAGTTGTGCTAAATGGTACCTGCAATGGAATGCCATTGTGGTAGATCTATCTGTACGGTGTGTGTAGTTTACGTTGTTCGTTTCTTTCCATAAATCATACAAAAGTTCCATGGAAATAAACACTTTTCTGGGAAACATTTTAAACGGTTTTATTTTGCTAGTCCCGTTTTTAATGTTTTTAAACTATCAAGGACTTTTCACTCAAAGAAGAAAAGGGGCAGCATAAAGAAAAGCTGGATGCATTGTGTAAAAGATTATAATTAATGTCCATCGAAGAAAAGGACGTAATTAAATAATTTAGTATTTTGGGATAAGACCGTATCGTATTACGAAGTTATGCGTTGTGGAGGTCAGATCGTAGGCAGTCGCTCCATGTAAAATATTCAGCTGCATCTGGTTTGACTGGAACCGACCCCAACGTAGTTGTGAAAAGGCTAGACATATATATCATCATCATCATCAGCCTATAATGTTCCCACTGCTAGGACACAGGCCTCCTCTCGGTGAGACGGATATATATATATACACATAAATATATATAAATATAAATAATGAATTCGCATTTTATACATTTATACTATACGTTACTATACGTTTGACATAGCGCCATCTATTGAATACTTACTCAATCCAGTCAACAGATGTCGCCATCTGTTAAAATCGTTTGGAGCTAACAGATAATTGTGACTGTCAAATAATAGACAAATAATTTGCAATAAAATAATATTGCGATCATAAATTGAGATGTAAGCTATCCTATCTTTGGGCACGCCACGATTGCGGCGGTAAGTCTCCTCTTTGAGGAGTGGCTTGAGAGGCGGCATGGCGTCCTCACCTTCCGCCTGACGCAGGTCCTCACCGGACACGGCTGTTTCGGGAGGTTCCTGTTTCGGATAGGGCGGGAGGAAACGCCCGGTTGTTTCCACTGCGAAGATCGCCCTGAGGACACGATGGAGCACACGGTGGCGGTCTGCCCGGCTTGGGCGGAGCACCGCCGTGTCCTCGTGGAGGCGATCGGCGGCGGCGATCTCTCGCGTCTGGCCCTGGTCCAGGCCATGGTACGGAGCGAGAGGGCATGGGGAGCCGTCACCTCCTTCAACGAAGCAGTAATGCTCG
The DNA here is from genome assembly GCA_949987655.1 of Polymixis flavicincta. NCBI lineage: Eukaryota > Metazoa > Arthropoda > Insecta > Lepidoptera > Noctuidae > Polymixis > Polymixis flavicincta. Next base: position 19,634,844 of record OX465188.1, on the reverse strand, counting down.
CGAAGAGGGAGGCGGCGCACGTGAGGGAGAGGCAGTATATGCGCCCTCACGACCCTAGCCGCCGCAGGAGACGGAGACGCCCTGGGCGTCGGGAACCCCAGGCCGATTTCCGGCCACCGTAGGCATGGGCTTGCGGACGGCGAGTAATGGGTAGCTCGCTGTCCGGTAAGGACCAAGCCCAAGTCGACGGCGCGTTGTGTTCCACGCGCGCCTCAAAGAGATGTCAGCACAAAAATGATGGGGCCCGCAAGGGCTGATGCCCGTCAGGGGTGCGGGTTTGTTTGAAAGAGATACCACAGCCCCTGGCATACGGGCTACTGAAGGAACACGGGTGGGGTTTAGTCAGTAAAAGTCTGACACGCCCTCCTGCTCCACCCAGAGCGGGAGAAGTTATTTGATGGTTTCCCACCCAAAAAAAAAAAACTATCCTATCTTTCAAGTTGGATCAAACTGCACACGGTGTACAAATTTGAATGAAATCGGTTAAGGAGTTTAGGAGTCAAATCAAATCAAATCAAAATATTTTTATTTCATATAAACCTGCATGGGCACTTATGAAACGTCAGAAGCTAGGTGCACGGTTCCAAATTGTTGTTTCCTATGGAGAAGAGCCGGCAAGAAACTCCACGGTTACTCTTTTAAAAATAATTGGCTTTCACAATATTTTCAAATTACAGAGATAAAATGCATGGGAGGACAGCGCAGGCCTGTCAATAAGTACCAGGTACTTAGACGAATTAGGAATAGAAAATCGTCTACAAATCTATAGTCAGTAAGGCCTACAACGTTCTCTCATTCACAATATGTAAAATAATCTACATAAATAAAATTAACCTAAATAAAATTGTTGTATAGTGTCAATTAATGACGAGAATATGTCAGCATTGTAAAAATAAAAAGAATAAAAAAGAACATTGTATTTGAGAGCAGTTAATAGACTTGTTAATGAGGTACCAGGGAAGCCACATGTGCAGAAGGAATTAATGCCAAACTTCCCTGTCTTCAACGTAGTCTTTTATCTTATAATATGCTTTTTTGATAAGGACACGTTTGATGTGCGTTTTAAACTTTCCATCGCTAAGTTCTGTATCTGACTTTGGCAACTTGTTATAGAAGCGGATACTGTTTATTAGAAATGACTTGCTAGTTTTAGTCAGTCTAAATTTTGGAATCACAATTTCATCTTTACTACGTGTATTCAGATTATGGAAATCGCATCTTTTTTTGAAAAGGCCTAAGTTTTTGCGAACATACAAGATATTTTCTAGGACATAAAGAGAAGGCAGAGTTAGTATATCAATTTCGCTGAATTTGTTTCTAAGAGACTCGCGAGGCCCCATTTTATAGATTGCGCGGATTGCCCTCTTTTGTAAAATAAAAATTGAATCTCCGTCAGCTGCCGATCCCCACAGCAGAACGCCATAAGACATAACACTGTGAAAATAAGCAAAGTAAACTAACCTAGCTGTGGCTACATCAGTCAACTGCCTTATTTTTCTTACTGCGTAAGCAGCTGAGCTTAATCTACTTGAAAGAGCTCTAATGTGAGCACCCCATTGCAATTTTGAATCTAAAGTAATTCCCAAAAATACAGTTTCCGAAATAGCATCCAGTTTCGCCAGTCCATCGCGGACAAAAAACGTGACACGTAATTTATATATATTAAGATATATATTGGGATAAGGCCAGGAGGATAAATATTGACGTTTTATTCAATCTATCTAAGGGAATCTTCCGGTGTGACGAGTAAAATGGAATAACATCATAGTCTCCGATGTTAAAAAGAAAAGGAAGGAGAAAGACAACAACAACAAAAATGCAATATTAAACGAACAAATCCACTCAAGCGACTGCTAATAAGTACCAGATCAAGTCCTTTTACCAAAACACTCCCTAACAAAGCCAGAATACGCTTCAAAGATCAAACAGAATCAAGGAAGCGAATTTCACAACCATTTTTGCTCTACGCCCGTTGAAAATGGTTAAAAATCGCCCAACATTTGTAAGAAAAATGTTCACTACGCTTTAAAATGGCTTCTAACATTCTGTTGTTCGTTTTCATTATTGACATTGCTCTTGACTGTACCTTCTAACAATTTGTCTCAATGAGAAGTTTGTCCAATATTTGTTCAAACTTTTGTTTTGTTTTGTGAAGACGATTTCGCGCTTTCGAATTGTCTTTATTATAGTGTATGTTCTGTACTTGAAATACGTGCGCATACACACGAGCGACTGGTGTCAATGGCGGAGGCAACTAGAATTGACTCTCGTGTCGTTTTATAGTCTAAAATTATGATACCAATCAAGTCTGTGAAGTTTACGCAAAAGAAAAAAAACAGTGGCAATCCGGGAGTACCAACAGAAGTGAAAACTTGAATAATAACGTACTTATGTATTTTTTGAATCGTCAATACAGGACTTCACATTATATTCAGAATCATAAATTTGGTCATATCTTCTAAACGAGTTACCTGATTTTCATAATTCCAATTGGAATATTTTAATTGGAGACTTAAATTATTGAAATACCTCTGTTTGTTTTTTCCAATCTCAAAAAATGCCTAGCGCGCCTCAAGAAGTTTTCACTTCAAAAAAACTATTTTTTTTTATTTATATTTCAAATGAGTACAATAAATGAGGTCGATGACCCCACAAATAAGTCATCAAATTAATGTCTTTTTAGGGTTAGATAACCGAAGGGTAACCAACGGGACCCTTCTATTAAACCTCCGGTGTTCGTCCGTCCATCTGTTTGTCTGTCAGCGGGCTGTATCTCATGATCCGTAATAGGTAGAATAAGTATATCTGGTGCAGATTTAACTAAAGAAAATTAAAAAAATAGAGTTCAAAATTAAAGGGGGTCTCCATACAAGAAACGTTTTTTGTATTATAGAGGTATGAGGAACAGGGTGTAAAGTTCGCTCATCCTCTATTGAAAAGGAGGATCCTCCGACCAGACGGGTATTGTGTCTGGTCCGGGCAACTGCCCAACAGTTGATGTCGGGATATTTTATCTATCTGAGTAGCGTGGTAAACTCTGATTGCGCGATGTAGAATTGCTCAGTTAGTTCGCCTGTGGCATTGTAGATGGCGCCACTTTTCTTTTTGTGTTTCTTGATATTTTTGTTGTGAAGCATTTTTATTTGTAGTGCCGCTACATCACTCCCCCCCGGAGACCGGAGGTCGATAGTGGGCTGAGTCAGTGCATGTTATGCATGCTTGCCAGTGCCAGTTGTGGTTCCAGTGGGTCGGAACCGGGTGTCACATAGTTCGCGGTGAGTCGGAACTGTCTGCGACGATTCCCCAGTGAGTCGGGGTTGCGCTGCGTTATGCTCCAGTGAGTCGGATCTGGTACAGCGCTGGGTTGAGAGGTTGAGGCTGACTGCTGGCGTCGACCGGGAGATTGGGCTCTCGACCGGCCGAAAGTGCAGTGTGCTGAGCCATGGCTGCTGATGAGGCTGTGGGTGATGACCAGGCATGCGGTTCGCTGCATGCAGGTGGTCAGGATACCCGTTGAAGCCGTAGGGTGCTGGCTGGCTGTGTGACTCGCCGCTCGAAAGCTTGAGGAAGTGATCTTGATGTTGATGATGACGTCACGCTGAAGTGTTGCACGAAGGCTGCGCTGACGTTCTTTCACGGGGTCACCAGTATAGAGGTATGAGGAACAGTGTGTAAAGTTCACTCATACCTATGGTGGTAACGGAGGATCCTCCGACCAGACGGGTATTGTGTCTGGTCCGGGCAACTGCCCAACAGTTGATGTCGGGATATTTTATCTATCTGAGTAGCGTGGTAAACTCTGATTGCGCGATGTAGAATTGCTCAGTTAGTTCGCCTGTGGCATTGTAGATGGCGCCACTTTTCTTTTTGTGTTTCTTGATATTTTTGTTGTGAAGCATTTTTATTTGTAGTGCCGCTACAGTTTTGTGCTACGACTCGCACTTGGCCGGTTTTTTGCTCCTTTACCATTTTTAAATATAGATACGCATGATGTCTGAGGAGTTCCGCTAACTAATTTAATCTATACTAATATTATAAAGAGGAAAGATTTGATTGTTTGTTTGCATTGAATAGGCTCCGAAACTACTGAACCGATTTGAACAATTATTTCACAGTTGAGAAGCTACACTATCCCCAGGTGACATAGGCTATATTTTATCCCCGTATTCCCACGGGAACGGGAACTACGCGGGTGAAACCGCGAAGCGCTGCTAGTAATAAATAAAACAGGACTAATTACTCGTAGCTAATTTAACTTGACCCTCTATAAAGTACGAAACACCTCATTTTAATAATAAAATGACCCCTATGTGTACCAAAACGTACCTACTTAGGATCTTGATGAAACGGCGTTCATCCATCAAACTAGGCGAACCCTTGTACCGATCGACCAAAGTATCTTACATCTTTTGATCCTCAATAACCTCAAAGGAGAATACCTGCATACCCATGTTCCCGGACAAAATGACTTAGCGACTTAATTACATGAGGCCAGTACTAAACAAACGGACTCTTTGGCCTTAATTATCATACCTTTATACAGTGTACCATGTTTGTTTAGGTCCTCACACAAGGAACGATAATTAGTGCATGTACCCTGTTGATTGTGATGTGAACGAATTAGGTTGAACGAGAAACGAAAGGGTTGCCCTAATGACGATGTGACCAAAAATGAAGAAAATAAAATTAGGAAAACTTGAGACGCGGCTCGGTATAAAATTGTGTTAGTTAATTTAGATTCAAAAGAAACCTAAGAATTAGGTAAACTTAATTTTGGGATGGGTCAGCAAAAAGGCAAAAGGTCCAAGTTCAATTGACAAGTAAACTCAATGTACACTTTCACTTGTGAAAAACACTTCCGAATTTCGAAGAACCAAAATCTCAACAAATATTATACTTAAATGCGAAAGTAACTTTGTCTGTTTGTTACGCTTTCACGCCTAAACCGCTGCACCGATCGTCATGAAATTTGGCAGAGATATAGCCTGGATATGGAGAAGGACATAGGTTACTTTTTAAGCAATAACAGACATCCATGCGGGCGGAGTCGCGGGCAAAAGCTAGTACTACATATTTTAGAAAATATTCTAAGATTTTTTTTTAGAACACTCCCGAATTTCGAAGAACAAATATACTATTTACAAAAAAGTTCCAAGAAATACTTTTTTTTTGGCAAAAAGACTGGGCATTGTTCTTGCTATTTTTAAACCAGTAGATTGTTTGTTATTATAAAATGCTCAGTGGATCTCCACTAAGCATTTTATGGATTTAAACAATCTTGTTTAATCCATTTCTGTACAAACATTTGAATGTTTAATGCAACAATCATTGGAGAGGTGTGCAATTTCAGACTAAACGATCTTTATCAAAACTTTACCATTTTGTTTAATTCGATGATCCTTATGGGTTATTAGAATTGCGGCTCGTGGCTTATCGCGGTCGGTTCGTGGATGGGTGAGCGATACCCCTCCGTACTTCGAAAAGGTCCCTGCTGTCATTCGTAGACTTTTGACAGTGGTTACGGCAGCAGTCACTCCGTGTAAAATACTGGTATTCTGCTGCATCCGGATATACTGAAAACTGACCGCAACATTGTTGGGATAAAGCTAGGTAAAATGATTGACTTAACGTTTACTAGAATCTTAAAAAAAAACTTTTTTCAAAAAAATAACAACCGACTTCCAAAAAAAATTAGTTTTTATTTTTCACTTTTTAGTTACCTACCCCACACCAATTCGAAATTTCATCATCTTTGGGGTCAAAACAATGCATACTTATGCGATAGCAACATTCGCGGTTGATTTGCTGTAACTTTTTGAAGAGTTCCGTTGTCTGTCTCCGAAAAGCATCATCAGATCTATATGAAATTTTAATGGGACCATTTCGGAGTAAACCCCTTTCGATCAAAAATATTTTGCAAATCCGTCAATATAAGACGGAGTTATGCCCGAACAAACATAACAAATAAATATATATATAAACATGTCGAATTGATAACCTCCTTCTTTTCTTTTTGAAGTCGGTTAATAAAAAAATATATAAAAAACATGTCGAATTAATAACCTCCTCCTTTTTGAAGTCGGTTAAAAAAGGGGTCTTGGTCTATTAATATACATCTATTAATATAAGTACGTACCGGCTTTAATACCAACGAGCTAAAATGTCCAGACAAGACGGATTATAGATTTGGCGTATCGAAATACGCCAAATCTTTAATCCTTTTGCTTTGTCTGGACATTTTAAATCGTTGGTATTTTTCCCTCCAAGAGACGGGATTTAAGCACGAGACGGGTGAACTACTTAGAATCTCAAATAATTTATAAGAGGGTTAGAATAGAATTACGTGTAAATGTGAGAAAAAGATTAATCGGATTAGTACCACCTGGATCCAATTCGATCTATAACAATAGAAAACCTATTGTGTCTCATTAAAGGTATGTTGAATTTATTGTGATTTGATGCATTCCTGCCAGGACATGTTAGTGTCACTCAACATTTAAGTATTCAAATAATTTATTAGAGGGTTACAATAAAGTTACGTGTAAATGTGAGAAAAAGATTAAACAGGTTGAATTTATTGTGATTTGATGCATTCCTTCCAGGACATGTTAGTGTCACTCAACATTTAAATACCCATGGTGACAATACATGGCGTTCGAGGAATCCAAAATTTGTATATTTGTAAAAAAATGCATATTTCGTCACTAAATATATTTTTTCTGTAAACTTTCAAAATGAATGGCCAACAAAGCTATTTTATTTAAAACTAGTTGACCCGATAGATAGAATAGAATAGAATAGTTTTTTATTATTATCTTTAACTTGGTGACAAAAATCAATTGTTCAATTTTTTGGTACAGAGATGTGAGAGTAATTTATCTCCTGGCTCCCAAACTAGGTTTATTGCCTGTGACTTGGGAGTGAGAGAAAAGGCATCGTGTCATAACTATAAATATTGAATTGGTATTATATATAATGGTACGCGGAACTTTCTTATGTTTTCTTTCATAAGAACCTTCTCCTGACAATAACAAGCATAACAAAAAAGAATTAGCAAAATTGGTCCAGCCGTTCACGTGTGATGCCGTGACCAAGGAAAATAGGGATACATTTTTTATATATAGAAGATAATAGTGCATGTTAAATATCTTATTCACAGCATAAAACAAACCTACGAACAAACTAGAAGCCACATTTTCCTTCGCACAGTAGGTACATTTTGGGACAGTAATCCATCCTTATTGCTGCCATCTTTAGTTTATTTTCCCAAAATGGCGGATCCACAGACTATATTGAGCCGTTTTTTGTTTTATTCGTTCCCGAATCGTTTCTGAAATTTCTAGTAGAGATAATTTGAAAGTTTTATTATAGTGATATAAATCGATTTTATTCCGTTTTATGTATGGATTTTATTGAATCAGGGTTTTGTTGCTTTATCCGTGATATTTTGACCGGTTTTTATTTTTTTTAATATTTATGTATTTTATACGTTTGAGGACTTACGGCTAAGTAATAACAGCCATACGGGTTGATTAATCAGGTTAAGCTGCGCTTGCCGCGGTTTTTCTGTGGATGGGTGACCATCTATAAATGAAACCGTTTTTATTTTTATTTATTTTTATACGTTTGGGGACTTGTGGCTAAGTAATAACAACTGCACGGGTCGATTGATCAGGTTAAGCTACGCTTGCCGCAGTTGGTCCGTCTTTACATATCAAAACCCCTCCGTGCGCACGGAAAGCACGTTAAGCCGTTGGTCCCAGCAGTCATTTGTGGATCTTTGACAGTCGTTACTAGTCGTCAGGAGCCCGAAAGTCTGACCACAAGTCTTACCAAGGGGTATCGCATTACCCAGTAACTGGGTTGCAGAGGTCGGTAGGCAGTCGATCCATGGAAAATGCTGTTATTCAGCTGCAACCGGTTAGACTGGAAGCCGACCAACATAGTTGGGAAAAGGCTAGGCAGATGATGATGTATGTTGATACGTTTCCCTTTATTTAAGCCTCACTGTGCATAAGACTTCTTCGAATATTTTTTAAAGAGACTGTAGCGGCACTACAAATAAAAATGTATCGCAACAAAATTTAAGAAACGCAAAAAGAAAACTGGCGCCATCTACAATGTCACAGGCGAATTATTCTCAGGAATTCTACATCGCGCAATCAGAGTTTACCACGACACTCAAACATATACAAAATCCCGACATCAACTGTCAGGCAGTTGCCCACCAGACACAATACCCGTCTGGTCGGAGGATCCTCCTTTTCAATAGAGGATGAGCGAACTTTACACCCTGTTCCTCATACCTCTATAAGACATTTAAATTAGTGCAAAGAGCATGTCTAAAGATTTTCTACAAAAACTAACATAATAGAGTTTTATCTTTCCATCACTAAGAAACGAATCACTTATTTGTTGTTCTCAACACCCTTTCCAATTACTTTATAGGAGTGTTTTTGGGAGAGCATCATTTATTTAATAGGTTCGCCCCAGACTTCGAAGATAATACGTAAAATGAAGCCCTATATTTTATTTTGTTGCTGGCTTTTTGCGCATTTTCTTCGCGAAATATTATTACTACTGAAAAGCAATAGAAAAAAAAAACATCATTCCTAAAATAAATAATATGAATATTTGTTTCATGAAACGAAAGTAATAAATATTTCTCATAACTTTCAATAAAAATGCTTTTCCGCGGCGTTATCCTACAATCATTCATATAAATATGCAGTCAATTTACTGAAATTTTGAAATATTTTGTAACTAACATACATCCACTTTTATAATTACTTTTACAAAATAAAATAAATAGGTACAAACTTTTAAGCCTAAAAGATTTTTGTGTTTTAGTGAACTAAACATGTATTTTCCTTTCTCTTACATAAATTTGAACTACATTAATTCTATTAATAAGTGGGTATTTACATTTAATGCGGTCCCACGGTGGGCGCCAATAAGTTTTACCCGCCAAAGCCTTCTCTTTGTTATTTATTAAGTAAGTTTATTTTATAACCTTAATTTTAACAGAAAAGAAAGATGCTTATTGAATGGTTTCGACTAATTTATTTGGAATAAGTATATTGGCTAAAACATTTTAGGCCAGCCAATCTAAAAGTGCTACCGTCAACGCGTAGTAGTTATTTTTTTGTTATTTGAAAATGAGTCTTTTTTTTTGGGAGGGAAAGAAACTGCATTATTACTTTCATCAGACTGCATATAGCCTTAGTTAGTGACTAAGGCTAATTATTAACATTGGATAAAGAATTATTGACACATAACTCACCGTCTCATGATTTGTTTCAATAAATTGTCGTACATTTCCAATTCTCTTCTTCAATACAAACATTCATTACTGTGAGAGCCAAACTTGAAGTAATAAATGCACAGTTTACGCTTCAGTCTTTACAACAAATGCAATTTTATTTAAATATATTTCATATTTTCTAATAAATATATTTATTGGGTTATTTGTTTTATGAAAATATTATACCCGAGCCTATTTACTTAGAATCCCCGTTGGGCGCCAATATTGAGTTGAAGAATGAACGAGTAACAATTTATTAAAGTCTTCAATACATTGCAATTTTATACAGTTCGAAATATCTTTGAAGATGTGATGAAATGTCAATTTGTAAATAGTATCTGTGTTTTAATACATAAAAAAACTAGTCCAACGATATGTATGACATATGTGGGTAGGTAAGTAACTTATTAATAACTGTTTTATGCCTATAAATTTAGCAGGGGCCTTTCCAATAATATTCTAAATTCAGTAAATACGAAACATTTGAAGGGATCTGTAACACAAAATTGCTTATAATCTTGTTTTTTTTTATTTTATTTTCGTGAGATTATTTCCTGTTTCTAACAACATTTTGTCCGTAATTATATTAAATCTTTACCATTACTTATATTAAAACACCAAACACATCGGTCACATGCATATAAACTTCACTTTTATGCCCTCGTTTATCTAGACCGCAGCTTAAATACAAAGCTGCAAAATTAAATTACTGGACAGCCGGGCTCCACGTTGGGCGCCAAATTTGTTCAGCACTGGTTTACCATAAACTTCATGCCTTGAAGTTTTATAATGGGTTGTATAATAATTTTATTCCTATTCACGTTATAAACTTGATAAAACCGAGTAAAAATGAGGTTTCCTATAAATTTTAATTTCACATGTTATTTTATTCCAATACTGTGATTGTTTTTTTTTTATTCTATTATTGACATTTTATCTTTTCTGTGGCAGCATTGTGTAATTTTATTTTATTTTAATTTGAAATATGGGTTTTGCCTGAAATAAATGAATGGTATTTTATTTTTCTTATAAATTATTTTTTTGTAAAAAAATCACAAAAAGTTCAAGAGACATTCTTATTGCTTAGGATTTTGCTTTTGGTGAATGATGGTGACAATTTTTTTTTTCTTTTGGTGGTTTGGATGGTAACAGATTCAAAACTATAGCAGCAAATTGACGGATTAATTTTTAAAACCCTTAAATCAAAAATCTGACTTCTCCAATATCCATTTTTTTATGTAGGTATATTTTTATTCATTTATCTGTGGTGACTCACAAATTACATAAAAGCAGCATCGTATGTCTGGCAGTTTTACTGAATTGGACGGACCTATTTGGCACAGCCTCTATGCAAACAACAACTTCGAGTAGATTCTTTTTTTTTTAAATAAATTATTGTGTCGGTGTGTTTTTGTGCCAAGTAAAGGTTTTTATCGTACCTACTTCCTTTCTATATTTAAATTAAATTGACATCGCATTGAGACCAGTAGCCTTATTCCTTAGCAGACATCCAATGGCAATGCGTGAACTCCTGACAATTGAACGATGTTTATTTCGATATTAAGGTGACACTTGTCCACATTTTTTCCATACAAACTTCGGGAGGGTTTTACTCCACTGTCTGACTATATACATCAAAAATTAAACATGGTATGGTTTTGTCTCGTTATTATTATTGTCTGTACGGAAACAGAATACTAAAATAAAAAGCTATTAAAAAGTTATGAGCCAACAAAGATTCGTTTTTCTTGCTAATTTAACCTAACTTTGAGCGTGTTTAAGTAATAAAATTAGTGTAAAATCTCGAAAACCAAGACGGTACCGACAAAGTTCAATTAACAATAAGTTCAATAAACTTTATTGGTCATTGATTTATGCAGTGGTTTTTTCATAAAACCCGATCTTCTGAAGGACTTTTCTTAATTTTTTCGCTATTTTTTTGCCAAAAATGCTCCTGCATCTCACTCAATAACGTTGTGCGTGTAGACTAGAGTCTAACTGCTCACCACTGATACTATCTCTGTCGGGTACGAAGCCTGGTGAGACAGCGTGATTTTTAGCCAGGCCCACCAGTGAGTTCGAGCCCGCGCAAAGTGTGCCCTTAAGAGAGTTTATTCTGGGGTGCTTGGACAGGAAACCTCCCCGTGTGCCCGTGGGCTGGAGTTTCCCTTGGATACGTCTGGGGGAAAGGCCAGTCTCCGGGACGGTGCACCCTGGGATGCGGGCAATGTCACCCCATTGGGTACTTGTGCCTAAGGGGTGTCGTTGCCCGTATGCCAATATCCTGTCGGCGGGACGCTCCAACGCGTGTATCTCTGCGCTCATGCAGAGACGCACAGCGGCGGAGTTAGAGCGGGCTCGGTGTGCACTCACCCTGCCACCGGGCAGGCAAGAAGGAGTGCTCTCCTTCTGCCACCGTTAATCTCGTAGCCCCGAAGATTGTCACGGTCATGTCTCTGACTTTTGACGGGGGTCGAGGGCCTTGGCTTAACCGCCCGGGCCGCGAGGAAGAAATCCTCTATAAAAAATTACCCCAAACCTCCAAGCGGCGGCGCACCGTGAGGGAGGTTGTAAGCTTGACTAATGGGTAGCTTAATTAGTCTCGAGTGCGAACCACTATTTTTTGAGTAAATTAATCGTTTATACTCGTGGGATCTAATATGGAAAAACTTATTAAAACAAAACAAAACCAAGTAGAGGAGGAGAGTGATGCGGGGTCGGGGTCCGACTCCGCATCCAGTGCGAAGGGCTCTGAAAAGGGCCCGGAGCATGTGGCGGTGGGCGCTTCGAGGAGGACGGAGTTCCTCAAGAAGCGCCCCAAACCAAAGGACGGCCAGGGGTCGTCCTCGGATGGCGGGACGGCCTCGGCTCTAAAGCTGGGCAAGATCTGTCGGCAGGGTGGGGTTCGGTTAGGCCGAAGCCTAACCCCAAAAGAACCCGCCGAGCCGAGCGCCGGGGCGGCCCAGGCGGCTGAGGCTCAGGAAACCGAGGGGCAACTTTCTGGAGGGACCAGCAGCAGGGCCCTCTCGGAGTCGTCTGGCGGTGAGCCGGACAACGCTGGCGGCTCCAATTCGGAGCGGACGGCCAGGCTCGCGGAGGTTGTGGCTGCTGCAGTCAAGGGTGTGTCCATGAAGAGGCTACAGTCCTCGAAAGGCAAGGCCATACCCGCAGCCATAGCCTCCATTATGGCGGCAGCGGAGGACTTATACTCCCGACCTCCGTCGGACGGTATGTCGGAGATGCGGGCGGAGGTCGCCCGTTTGACGGCCGCCATGGAGCTTCTCCGAAAGGAGAACGAGGAGCTCCGAGCGGACCTGGCCGTGCTCCGAGGAGCTGGCCCCACGGTTGTGCCTCAGAAGGGGGCGCGGCATGGGCAAGGTGGAACCAAGCCAGAGGAGGAAGACCGGGTGCTGAGTCTGGTGCGGAAGGAGTTGGCAGCCTTCCAGAGCCGGTTTTCCACCCTGGAGGCCATCGTCTTGCGCCCCCCGCTAGCGGCGAATCGGCCGGTCTCGGGCCAGCAGAGGACCACTTATGCCGTCGCCACGACTGCCACAGCCAAGTCGGCATCACAGTCGAGTCGGACCCCGGCGAAACCGGTGCCGCCCAAGCCCAAGAAGGGCGGGGTGGCTGCTCAGGTGGCTACGCCCCCAGCAGTGGTGCCAGGACGGTCGGCCCCGCCTCCCCCATCTCCCGCGGCTGACGCCGAATGGGAAGTAGCCGGGGAGAAAAAGAAGGCGGGCAAGGCAGCGAGGTCTGCCAAAAGGAAGGAGAGGCGGCAGCGGCGCAAAAAGCGTAGCGCCGCGGCTAGGTTACGCGCCCCGAAGTCCGCCGCTGTAGTGATAACACTACAGCCGGAAGCGGAGAAGAAGGGCGTGTCCTACCGCGACGTGCTTTCAAAGGCACGGGCGGCGGTGAACCTCGCGGAGCTGGGTGTCTCCAACGGCATGCGGATGAGGGTGACTGCGACCGGAGCCCGCATGTTGGAGATCCCTGGTGCGGCCAGTGGCCCGACCGCTGACGCCTTGGCCGAAAGGCTCAGGGCGTCCCTAGATGCGGACGAGGTTCGAGTGTCCAGGCCCACCAAGTGCGCTGACATGCGCATCTTGGGCCTGGACGACTCCGTGACGGAGGGCGAGGTTGTGGCCGCCGTAGTCAGGACTGGGGAATGCTCTGCCGAGCAGGTGAAGGCAGGCACCATCCGTCCTGACAACACGGGGATGCGAACCGTAACGGTGAGCTGCCCCGTGTCGGCGGCCAGAAAGATAACGGAGGAGGGTCGAAGGCTCCTGGTGGGCTGGGTTTCAGCGCAGGTGAAGCTGCTGGAACCCAGACCTCTGAGGTGCTTCCGCTGCCAGGTGGGCCACCACGTGGGAGTGCAATGCACCTCGGAGGTGGACCGCAGCAGCCACTGCTTCCGCTGCGGTCAGCCCGGTCACAAGGCCGGCTCGTGCATTGCCAAGCCGCACTGTTACCTATGTGCGGCAGCTGGCAAGCCGGCCGAACACCGGGCTGGGAGCAAAGCCTGCGCTCCACCCGCTGAAGCCAGGGGCCGAGGCAGGGCCAAGCCCTCCGCCACCGCCGTCACCGCCGCAACCGCCGCCACTGCCGCCGCCGCTGCCGCCTCCACCGCCGTTGTTGCCGCCGCCGTTGCGGCTGGGCCTGCCCAGGGGGCCCCGGAGGAGGGTAATATGGAGTGTACGTAACGGCTCCATTACGCCTCCTCCAGGCGAATATCAACCACTGCGCCGCCGCTCAGGATCTGTTGATCCAGAGCATGGCGCAGTGGTCGATTAACATCGCCGTGGTCGCTGAGCCGTACTTTGTCCCGCCCAGGGATGACTGGGTGGAGGACCTGAGCGGCTCAGTGACCCTCATTTCGTCGGCCGCCGCCGGTACCCCGACCCTCGAGAGTGTCAAGAGGGGACGGGGTTGCGTTGCAGCACGGTTCGGGGAGATTGTCGTGGTAGGGGTGTACTTCTCCCCGAGCCGAACTCTCGCCGAGTTCCACAACTCCCTTGCGGAGTTGAGAGACGTCGTCGTCGGGTTTCGTTCCCTCCCCGTGCTCGTCCTCGGGGACTTCAATGCCAAGAGCTTGGCTTGGGGTTCCCGTTTGACGAATGTGCGGGGCAGGACTGGGCTCTGGAAGCAGACCTGGTCGTCCTAAACCGGGGTTCTGTCGCCACGTGTGTGCGGATGCGGGGTGAGTCGGTGGTGGACATTTCGTTCGCCAGCCCCGCTCTGTCGCCGCGTGTCATTGACTGGCGCGTCATGGAGGGGGTGGAGACGTATTCCGACCACCGGTACATCCGGTTTGACGTCTCCGCCCAGACCTCGAGCGCGCCGGTCCGACAGGCCCCGTGTGGTCCGCGGTGGGCGTTGAAGCAGCTGGACCGGGAGCTTCTCCTGGAAGCCTCGATCGTGCAGGCCTGGGTGTCATCACCGGACAGGCCTGCCGACATCAACGACGAGGCCGAGTGGTTCCGGGAGACCATGTCCGAGGTATGTGACGTGGCAATGCCCCGGGTCCAGCCAGGTCGTGCTTCACGCCAGGTGTACTGGTGGTCGCCGCAGTTGACAACACTGCGCGAGGCGTGTGTTGCTGCGCGACACCTTTACTCCAGGCACCGCAGGCTCCGTATCCGCCCTCCGGATACGGAAGCCATTGAGGCGGAGCTGTACGAGGGGTACAGAGTGGCGAAGACCGCCCTCCGGGATGAGATCCTGCGGGCCAGAGTTGTGGCCCGCGAGGAGTCGCTGGAGACTCTGAACAGAGACCCGTGGGGACGCCCCTACAAAACGGTGCGTGATAAAATCCGCCCGTGGGCTCCCCCGCTGACGCAGAGTCTCCGGCCTCATCTCGTGCAGGACGTGGTGAGCGCTCTGTTCCCCTCACGAGGGGAGCACGCTCCCCCGCCTATGGCTCCGCCTCCTGCGGTGCCCGATGCGGACCACACCGACGACGACGACGACTCTCCAGAGGTGACCGAGGTAGACCTGAGAGTGGCGGTACGTAGGCTGAATGCCAAGAATACCGCCCCAGGACCCGACGGCTTGCCCGGCAAAGCCTGGGTCCTGGCCTTGCAGGCTCTCGGGCCTCGACTAAGAGGGCTCCTAAGCGCATGCTTGGAGGAGGGCCAGTTCCCACTTCGCTGGAAGACGGGGAAACTGGTCCTCATCAAGAAGCCGGGGCGCCCAGCGGACTCTCCGTCCGCTTACCGGCCCATTGTGCTGCTCGACGAGGTGGGCAAGCTCTTTGAGAGAGTAATTGCAGACCGCCTCGTCGGGCGGCTGGTGCGGGTGGGGCCGGATTTGGCGGAGAGCCAGTTTGGTTTCCGCAGGGGGCGCTCCACGGTGGACGCCATCATGCGCGTGCGAGCCCTCACGACGGGGGATGCTGTGGCCCGGGGTGGGGTCGTCTTGGCGGTGTCATTAGACATCGCCAATGCCTTCAACACCCTGCCCTGGAGTTGCATAAGGGAGGCACTCCGGTATCACCGGATGCCGACCTACCTCTGTCGTGTGGTCGAGGCCTATTTGACGGACAGGGCCGTCATCTACCCCGGTCACCTCGGAGAGTGGAACCGGCGAGAGATGTCGTGCGGTGTCCCACAGGGATCGGTCCTGGGGCCGTATCTGTGGGACATCGGGTACGACTGGGTGCTGCGCGCCGACCTCCCTAGCGGCGTCAGTGTAGTCTGCTACGCTGACGACACGCTGGTCCTGGCGCAAGGGAGGTCGTACCAGGCGGCGGCCGACTTAGCGACACAAGGGGTTGCGACAATCGTGGATAGGATCCGGCAACTGGGACTCGAGGTGGCATTGCACAAGTCCGAGGCCATGTGGTTTCATGGTCCTCGGAATGCGCCACCGACGGGTTCCCAGATAACGGTGGGAGGGGTTCACATCGGCGTCGAGTCGACGATGAAGTACCTGGGACTCGTCCTCGACAGCCGGTGGAACTTCGCGGAGCATTTCCGCCGTTTGGCTCCCAGACTGGAGCGGGCCGGGGCTGCGTTGAAGCGGCTCTTGCCCAATCTAGGGGGGCCAAACGCCTCCTGCCGGAGGCTCTACGCGGGGATCGTGCGGTCCATGGCCCTATACGGGGCGCCGGTGTGGGCGCCTACATTGAGGCGCCAACCAGCTCGCAAGCTGAGGGCGTCCCATAGGGTCATGGCGATCAGGATGATCCGAGGATATCGCACGATCTCCGGCGAGGCGGCGGGCCTCCTTGCCGGATTACCGCCATGGGATCTGGAGGCAAAGGTCCTCGCGCAGATATGGGAGTGGCGCGAGGAGGCCAAACGCCGGGGCGTAACTCCGCTGCCGCGGGAAATCGCGGCACAGCGGACAGAGCTCCGGCGGGATCTCATGGTGACATGGAGAGAGCGATTGTCGCAACCCAGTGCTGGGCACGCCACGATTGCGGCGGTAAGTCCCCTCTTTGAGGAGTGGTTTGAGAGGCGGCATGGCGTCCTCACCTTCCGCCTGACGCAGGTCCTCACCGGACACGGTTGTTTCGGGAGGTTCCTGTTTCGGATAGGGCGGGAGGAAACGCCCGGGTGTTTCCACTGCGAAGATCGCCCTGAGGACACGGTGGAGCACACGGTGGCGGTCTGCCCTGCTTGGGCGGAGCACCGCCGTGTCCTCGTGGAGGCGATCGGCGGCGGCGATCTCTCGCGTCCGGCCCTGGTCCAGGCCATGGTACGGAGCGAGAGGGCATGGGGAGCCGTCACCTCCTTCAGCGAAGCAGTGATGCTCGCGAAGAGGGAGGCGGCGCACGTGAGGGAGAGGCAGCATATGCGCCCTCGCGACCCCAGCCGCCGCAGGATACGGAGACGCCCTGGGCGTCGGGAATCCCAGGCCGATTTCCGGCCACCGTAGGCATGGGCTTGCGGACGGCAAGTAATGGGTAGCTCGCTGTCCGGTAAGGACCAAGCCCAAGTCGACGGCGCGTTGTGTTCCACGCGCGCCTCAAAGAGATGTCAGCACAAAAATGATGGGGCCCGCAAGGGCCGATGCCTGTCAGGGGTGCGGGTTCGTTCGAAAGAGACACCACAGCCCCTGGCTTAAGGGCTACTGAAGGAACACGGGTGGGTTTTAGTCAGTAAAAGTCTGACACGCCCTCCTGCTCCACCCAGAGCGGGAGAAGTTATTTGATGATTTCCCACCCAAAAAAAAAAAAAAAAAAAAAAAAAAAAAAAGAGAGTTTATTCTGAAAATGGGCCACGTCACAAATAGCTGTCAAATATTTCAGTGTTTTGATTAATTTGGCAATATTACGGTTTAAGATAATTTATTTCTCTCAAAAAGAATACAATTCTATGAGGAAAAACATAAAAATTGAGTTATGCGACGGTTTCGCTGGGTTAAAATCGGCCCACCAGTGAGTTCGAGCCCGCGCAAAGTGTGCCCTTAAGAGAGTTTATTCTGAAAATGGGCAACGTCGCAAATAGCTGTCAAATATTTCAGTGTTTTGATTAATTTGGCAATATTACGGTTTAAGATAATTTATTTCTCTAAAAAAGAATACAATTCTATGAGGAAAAACATAAAAATTGAGTTATGCGACGGTTTCGCTGGGTTAAAATCGGCCCATCAGTGAGTTCGAGCCCGCGCAAAGTGTGCCCTTAAGAGAGTTTATTCTGAAAATGGGCCACGTCGCAAATAGCTGTCAAATATTTCAGTGTTTTGATTAATTTGGCAATATTACGGTTTAAGATAATTTATTTCTCTCAAAAAGAATACAATATTCACTTCTATGAGGAAAAACATAAAAATTGAGTTATGCGACGGTTTCGCTGGGTTAAAATCTAAAATTAAGTTACAAAATAATAGTATTAGCATAAAATTTTAAACACTATTTAAGACATAAGGTTTCGCTGGGTTAAAATCTAAAATTAAGTTACAAAATAATAGTATTAGCATAAAATTTTAAACACTATTTAAGACATAATGTTTTAATAGCCTTTTAAAAGTTGGAAGCGATTTGGATTCTTTAATGATTTTAGGTATAGAGTTATAGAGTTGAGTATTACTGTATGGAACCGTAAAATATCGCTAACTAGTAACCTAAAATATTGTTTATGAAGTGCATTAATTAATATCTTAATACCAAATATTTCGTTTTAGATGTAAAAAAAGAACTTGGAAAGTTTCCAAATGCCTTTTTTACACCTAAAACGGTTATAACATCAAATTCAGTGTTATAATTGCAAATCATTATTCATATTTTATGTCACTAGTTAGCGATATTTCATATTTCCATACAATAATAATAACAAATTAATAAAAACAGGTAAATATTTGACAGCTATTAGCGACGTTGCCAACTTTCAGAATAAACGCTCTTAACATTGCCGAGCAAACACCATTTTCAGGCATAGTATTAGCCAATTATTTATGAATTTCTTCAAATCCTTTGGATAGTGACTGATTTTATTGTAAAACCATTCAGAAATTATTTTCTACACGTTGTAATAAAAATATCTAGAATTTCTAGATCTTTATGGTCTAGTTAATTATTAAGAGAGTATTTCCACTGAAAATGTAAATTGGCTTACTAACGCGATTGGCCTACTAGCGAGCACAGCAACCGAAATAGAATACTTAATCCAATACTAACAAAAGAAACTCTATAAATAAATAAAAATGCAGACATTTTATCTTTCTCCATACGTTGCCGCTATATTTCATTTAACACGGTAGAGGGAGACCAACTAAAGTAATTTGTGCTAAGTCTTCTATCTCGGGAGAAACTTATAAAATAATTTATACCTTTTTTCTGTAGCATTTAGATGCGAAATTCTGTATTCTCCGCTTTCTTGGGCATAGGCGATATAGAAGGCGGAGCAGCAGGCTTAACACGAGCACCGATTTGTCGACGGAAGAATAGACATGACTATTAAATAAATGATGTACAATAGGAGAAGATAGCTATGTTTTTCTATTCATTATCACAGTTATGCGTTCTAAACGAATCATGATTTTTTAGATAATCGTATATAATTTGTGGCCGTCGAGTAGAAAGTTTTGTTGTCAGTGTGATTTTGACAGTTTAGGAAGAAATATTCTTCTGAAATAGTCTACATTTATAAGGACCTAGACAAATATCGTTAGAAACGAAAGACTAAATGACAGATTGTAGAAGGATATCTACGGTGCGATAACAAAAATTTAGGAACAAAATGTCACTTTGTATTGAAAAAGCACTGTCTATTCTTCGTAGAAATACAAAACGTCATGCTAAGCCCGCAGACGTGTAACCACTTTGAATGTTTTTTAGTTCATTTACACACTAACAGCCTTAGTTATAAAAAACTCGCTAATCACTCACTAGCCACTGTTTAGCTTATCAATTGGTTACCTCCTAATCATTGATTAACTTTTCTTTATTTATAAACGCTAGTTTGCAGGTGATTAGTAGCGAAACGAAATAGAGGTGAAATTATGCGTTCAGCACAGATTATAATCAAAATAGTCGCCTAAAAAACAGGATTTTATGTCAAATGCATGATTTTTGTATCTGTGGTGACTTCGACAGACTTATGTCAAAAATTTCATTGATATAATTGTATTTGAATAAAATAATTTGTTGTGTTTATTTTATTGTGTTTACGATGGAAGCAAATCAGCAATGAAAATAATACACTCCCATGATTGGAGTAAACAGGAAAAGGTAATGTATCGTCTGAATTTTTATCTAGTTTCTATTGCAAAGTGACCCAATTTAATGCTATCGTATTAGCTGATAATAACTATGTATTTACAAGTTCTTTACGTTTATTTACATGGATATTATCTTTTAAAAACATATGCGTATATATGTATGTATATTCTATGAAAATTCCTAGTGCTTTTGCAGGGTTTCAGTGTATTTTAATAACAATAAAATTATACTTGTTTACAGTTACAATTTTGACTGCTGCTATGAAAGCTACTAGCTCGTAGCACCAATACTATTTAATCTTGAGATGGCAACGGTGGAGATGATGCTACGTGAAAAAGATGAGCAATGATAATAATATGCTCCCAAGAATGGACTTAACAGGAAAAGGTAATGTATCTCTGAATTTGTACCTATTTACTTTCTATTGTAAAGTGACCAAATGAATGATAACACAGTAGCCGATACAGCTATGTATTTACATGTTCTTTAAACTTGTTAACATGGATATTCTCTTTGAGAAACATATGTAGGTACTTGTGCCTATTCTATATAACTTCCTATTGCTTTTGCATTGGGGTTTCAGTGTCTATAAATAACAATTATTATTCTTGTTTACAGTTACAATTTTGACTGCTGCTATGAAAGCCACAACTTAGCAGTTAGCACCATTACTATTCAACCTTGCAAAGATGGCAACGGGGGTCACCATGCTAAGTGAAAAAGATGAGGAATGAGAGTGGCATGAGAAAATAAGTGCACCCGTCTTTGGACAAAGAAGAATTGGAAATCAAAAATAATGAAATTATAACACAAATATGGCTTTATTGCGTATCTAAATAAATTGGTTTTTATAAAAAGTATCTTGTTTTATTGTGCATGACTGCCATAACGTGGCATTTCTTTAGTTCTGGGCCCTAGAAGGCGTCATCAGTATCGTATAAAGTACTCTCTGCGTCATAAAACGAGGGGTACATGGGATAACAATGGATAATCACTATCTCCGATGAGCTTCCTCACGAACTGACTGAACCTCCTACTGATTGAACTACCCTATAAATCCTATCATCACGTGTACTTAGAATGAGGAATATGTTTTTTTCGTAGCGGATTTGAACGAGTCTTGTAGGTCTTCCTCCGTTTACTAACAATAGGCGCCCGCGGCGTTTCAAAACTATTTAATTCTTTGGTGTCGTTCTGAAATCCCGTAAAATATTGTCGAAATCCACATTTACTAATGATAATTCCATATTTAAGAACAAAATAACCTTGAAGTACACTAAAAATCATTTTGAATCGATCAGCTGATTAAAATAAAATCCGCCATGTTGCCTCTTAGCAAGTTAAACAGGGCACCGGTGGTGTTTAAATATGACAGCTACAAATCATTTGCTTAGCGACCTTATAGCGCTAAATAGCGTTTATAAATAAGAATTTTGCTAATCAGTTAGTTAGCAATTGATTAAAAGTTACAAGGCGTTTATGAATAAGACCGTAATTCTGTAGTTAAAGAGCAAGTTTCTCCAGCGTTTCAACTGACAATTTTATTATTAATGTGACTTCTTTAATGTAAAATAGTTTCTAAGCAAATTTTTTGTGTCATATTTTGTCTCATAATTTAAATCCAAATACTAACAATATTTAGTCTAGCGGATTTTTAGACCCGATCCTGAAAAACCTTTAAAACGTTACAGGATATTTAAGGTGGTATCTCAATTCAGACGTCCGAAGTAGGAGGAGCCACCTTCAGACAATGGCTCACGAAAAAATGTCTGTAAATGAATAGTTTTCTAAATTAGTTTGGCCCCATCTTGCACTGCATGACCTGTCACCTGCACACATGAGGATCTATGGCTGCATTGGCGAACGGTATTCGTGTTGCTGAATATGGGGCCAAACTATTCATTTACATACATTTTTTCGTGTTATTGTTGCTATCGACACGATAAAAAGAAGAACTCTAAAACTTGGCGATCGAACTGAACCGGCGAATTGAGTACTACCAAATATTGTTAGTAGTATATTTATATATGCGACAGGTCTCCTCAATTTTATCACACACTTTTCTTGAACGTCAAGTGAAGAAATACATCCTGAAAATTACCTTATAGTGGCAAAACCTGTAATTATATGATTTTGGGCTAAACGTGAATAAAGTGCAAACATAACAATTTATAGAAAATCAAACAAAATTGTACAGAACCGTTTTCAATACTAAGTTGTAACGCTATATTTCAACAGTCCAATCCAATTTATTAGCATTCGAATCCATCAAAACATCGCTTTGTTCTATATCTTGTGAGAATAGCCCCAAAAGGAAACAAAGGAATGTAAAACCCCGTATCACCGATAACGCCTAACCAAAATATAGTTACACGATACTCTCACGCGATACGTTGCTGCCTCAGTCACAGAAAAACACAAAAGGTCCGCTTTATACCAAGCGAAAACGCCGCACACATACATATGCACACTTTACGTACGCAGATTGCCAACAAATCGTGACATGTTTTTTTTTGAGGATCAGTCATCAAATAAAAGGTTATTTAAAACGGGTTTTTAAAGGTTACTGACTAAAACCCACCCGTGTTCCTTCAGTAGCCTGTTTGCCAGGGGCCACGGTTTATCTTTCGAACAACCTGCACGCCTGGCAGCAGGTAAACAAAGCCTCAATCATCGTATAAAAGGAATTAGTTACACATTCATCCTCACATTTATACGTTTATTTTTATTCTGACCCTCTTATACTTGATTCACCCGTCTCGTGCTTAAAACCCGTCTCCCTGGAGAGAAAAAATGTATTTTTCCCTCAAGAACGAGCACGAGCTCAAATGTTCAGATAAAGCAAAAGGATTGAAGATATGGCGTATCGAAAAACTTTCTGGTACGTACTTATTAGAAAGTTCCAGTAACCGATAAGTCAATCAATCTACTGACCCTTTTCCTAAACATGTTGGGGTCAGTTTCCAGTCTAACCACAAGCAGGAGAATATCAATATTTTACATGGAGAAACTGAATATCTGACCTCCATAACTGACCCCCCCGAGTGGGTTCCCGCATTGTCGTTGCGGGGGGGCTCAGTAACCGTGGATTCCGGCCACGGTGAAGCCAAGAGGAACCCAAAGGTGGGGCCGCTCGTCAGGGCTTTTGCCTCAAAGCCGACGACGTAGTGGCCAAAAAAGTAGGTTGCGGTGAGGTGCACCGCAACTGAGGTGGGCCGCGATGTCGAATGGGAGGCATCGCGGCTGAGGGTTACGGGCTGCGGTAGAGGAGGAGTGCCGGTGCTTCTGAGCAGCGCTCTTCCCTTCCGTGGCCTGGACGGGGCCGCCACCGTTTGATGGCGGACGCGGTGGGGCCGCAGGGGAAGAGGAGTGTCGGTATAGCGTCAGCCGCTCTCCCTATCCCCTGCGGCCGAAAAGTGGTAGTCGGGACGGCGCGTTGTGTTCCACACGCGCGCCGTCAAAGATGTCAGCAACCACCGGTGGGGTCCGCAAGGGCCGATGCCTGCCAGGGGTGCGGGTTTGTTCGAAAGAGATACCACGGCCCCTGGCATACGGGCTACTGAGGGAACACGGGTGGGTTTTAGTCAGTAAAAGTCTGACACGCCCTCCTGCTCTACTCAGCAGAAGTCATTTGATGATTTCCCACCCAAAAAAAATAATAAAAAAAAAACCTCCATAACTGGGTAATAC
Source organism: Polymixis flavicincta (assembly GCA_949987655.1). Taxonomy (NCBI): domain Eukaryota; kingdom Metazoa; phylum Arthropoda; class Insecta; order Lepidoptera; family Noctuidae; genus Polymixis; species Polymixis flavicincta. The sequence goes on along the minus strand of OX465188.1, from coordinate 19,611,184 downwards.
GGCAGTCCTTGGTAAGACTGGTTGTCAGACTTTCAGGCTTCTTAGAACTCCTAACGACTGTCAACAGAAATGACAGCCGGGACAACGAACGGCGTAACGTGCTTTCCGAGACAGGGAAGGGTCCCGGTATAAAAAGGACCTATCCACGGACCAACCGCGGCAAGCATAGCTTTACCTAATTGAGTGAAATATCTCACGTTTTTTCCAACAAATTTTTGTTTGAAAAACATAATTATTAAATTGTAGCTGACAAGTCATCGATCAAAATCTGTTAGGTGATTTAAAATTGTAATTTTGGATAATTGTATCTAGAAGTGTAGTAGTATTTAAAAGTTTCGTGCTTTGAATTGATAAAAAGTCAATTCAAAGCACTCATTTTTATAGTTGGAAGGAGGAGTTGCAAAAATCAGCTGTTTCATAGAAAAGTGCAATGCCTACGCGGTCAAAATGTATGGAACAACTGTTTCTTTTTGTATAACCGACGATAAAGTTCTGCGCTGCGGGGTTTAAAATGATATGCTGAATTCATGGTTATAGTTTTGCGCACTGGTTAAAAACCTATCCTTTAAGTGGGACGTTATTGGTGATGAAAGGGGAAAACTGTTCCACTGTAATACAGTTTATACTGGTACGGGGAACAGAGTGAATAAATTTTGTACCAACCATAATAAGTACCCACCGATACATACCAACCAAAAATGTTACTTACCTTTACTGCTTGTTACTTTTGGAATTATGCTCGGTTATTATATTGATTTGGAAATTATTTTTAGTTTCTTCAGAATCGTCAGGAACGTAGTACTTGCAACTGACGTGAGTGTATGACCAGAGGCTCTAGTGTGACCATCTCGATCTAACGCATCGATCGCGTTTGGCGCTTCGATCGGCCCTTCACCGATCTAAGGCCAATCGGAGCGCCAAACGTGCTCGATGTTTTGGATCGAGATGGTCAAAATAAATTCACACTTGGGCCCTAGTGTACAGGTATATGATATATGAGATGTATTATGGATTATGGAGAACGCTTGAGTTTATGTATTTATACGCGTCCACGTGTGGGTGCTCTTGTTTTCTCTCGTCGTACGGAGCCGACCCACTGAAGTATTCTTTGTCTTAGTTTACAACCAACCTTTGAAGTAACGGTGTCTTGTGTTACGAGGATCATTGTCTTTCCTTTTCGGGTCTGAAGAATAAGAAAATAAAGGAAGAAAAAAATAAATGAATGAGTGATGGGAAAATGGCATTGTTTGTAAATAAAGAAAGTTGTATCCCTGTTGTATTCTGAAACTGAATTGAATAAGATTATGAAAAAGATAAGTTTTTGTTCTTCTTTTGTTTTTTGCTTACATTTTTTTTAGGTGTACTTAAAACCTCCAAGGGCTGATTTTTTTATAGTTAGCAATAGTGCGTGTAGACTGGCGACTAAATGCTCATCACTGATACTACCTCTGTTGGACATGAAGCCTGGTGAGGCAGCGTGCTTTTTAGCCAGGCCCACCAGTGAGTTCGAGCCAGCGACTACGTTCCCCTTAGTGACATTATCCGTGGTAATATTCTGCCGAGTAAAAATTTGGCCAAATGAAAATGTGCGTACTACAATCATTCCAAATATTGCATTGGTATAAAAAGGTTGCTTTTTTTGTTTGGATAAGTAAATTTTGGCAAAACCACTGTGAAAACGGGCGAAACCGCTGGGAAAAGCTCCATGAAGTAACATTAACAAACTGCACTTAACCTTCCACCCGTGTCAGTTAGGAGCAATGAAAGTATAAAGTGAAAGTTCGAGTGTAATTGAATATAAGAAAGTTCATTCTATTTGATTTGTTGAGAACAGCGTAGGGCATCGGTTAGATTGATAGCGGGAATATATAATTATTGTAAACCTACTCTTAGACTCAATACCACTACAGCAGAAGGTGTCCAATAAATGACTAATTAAAATTCAAAAACAGTCATAATTTCAGCTGAAAGACGTCCATTGCTGGACATAGGTCTCCCCCAATTTGGGGGGGTTTTGCCTTAATCGCCCCGCTTGGCAGGCGGGTTGGCGATCGCAGTATGATGGTAAAAAGCATAGAGAACGCCGCTGCCCATTCTCTAGTAAGTCCCTTAGTCGCCTTCTACGACACCCACGGGAAGAAATGGGATGGTGCTATTATTTTACGTCCAACACAACATGGAACTATATGAAATTAAAAAACAGTAAGCCATTGCAAAACTACTGGATTACGAATATGTTGAGATCCGAACATTTTTGTGACAGCGACCAAAATACACAAATAGGTATTGAGTATTTCAATGTGGTTAAGTATTATTATTATTGTGGAGAGTCGGTATCTATTCAGGACGCATCTAGCTGGGTTAACAAAATTCCAGAAGTAAGCCGACAGAAGAAGAGAGAAGATAATTTTGCAATGACAGAATTTCAGAAGCTTTGTCTACTTTTCTCGCTGCCTATTCGACTACTCTTGATGATTTTATGGAGGTATGAGGAACAGAGTGTAAAGTTCACTCATCCCCCATGAAGTTAAGGATCTATCAACCAGACGAGGGTTGTGTCTGATGGACAACTGCCGGACGATTAATGTCGGAACGTTTTCATGTGCTACTTGCGCGGCAAACTTTGCTTGCTCGATGCAGGATTTATTGTGACGTCAGTGTGATACGTTTCTCGCATGTGGCGATGTATATGCCATTAAGACTTCAATCAGAGTCACGATTGACATGTTTGGGTTGGTTTGGCCCAATTTTATATCACAAACCCGCTGGCCGTATGACCAGGTCCTTACGCTACCTAGCCGCGTTTCTTCCACGTTCACATAAATGGAAATAAAATTCAATGCACCGTATTCAGTTCATCTAAAATAGTGTGTCCAAAGTGCAGGATGTGATGTTTCATTTTTGCTCAAACCAATTCGAGGTATTATTTACAGCCGTATTATTTGAAGCCGAATCCAACATATCTAGTTTATAGTATAGTTGGCAAAAATCAAGGCGGCTGATGATTTACAGATACTAAGTATGAGTTAAGTATGCGACTGGCTTTTTTTTTTTGGAGGGTGGGAAATTATCAAATGACTTCTCCCTCTCTGGGTAGAGAGCAGGAGGGCGTGTCAGACTTTTACTGACTAAAACCCACCCGTGTTCCCTCAGTTGCCTGTGTGCTAGGGGCGACGGTGTCTCTTTCGAACAACCCGCACCCCTGGCAGGCATCGGCCCTTGCGGACCCCATCAGTCGGCGCTGACATCTCCGACGGCGCGCGTGGAACACAATGCGCCGTCCCGCCCACCACTTTTCGGCCGCAGGGGATAGGGAGAGCGGCCAACGCTATACCGACACTTCTCTTCCCCTGCGGCCCCACCGCGTCCCCCACCAAACCTCAGTTGCGGTGCAACTGCGGGCAAGAGCCCTGACGAGCGGCCCCACCTTTGGGTTGCTCTTGGCTTCACCGTGGCTGGACCACGGCTACTGAGCCCCCCGCAACGACAATACAGGAACCCACTCGGGGGGGGGGGGGGTATGTGACTGGCTGCTGTGCTATGTATACGAATTCCTTTTAAAGTCTACTTCAAATTCAATTAATTTATTTACTCATCACAAACAATGGCATTAAAACAATAAAAGTAGTTGAGCCCAACCAAACATAGAACCAGAATAAGAGTATTCTTGACATATTATTATTTATAAAATCAATAAATAATGCCTTATCCTTTACCCAAAAATAATGTGGTAAGTGGAGACAGAATGTGCATTCGCTTCTTTGGTGGGTGCGAGGTGTTCGAAAGACATACCGTCGCCCCTGGCACACAGGCAACTGAGGGAACACGGGTGGGTTTTAGTCAGTAAAAGTCTGATATGCCCTTTTGCTCCACCCAGAGCGAGAGAAGTTATTTGATGATTTGAATGTCTATTCTATTCCACATTCTACTACACAGTCCGAAGAAGGAACTGATATAGTGTCCTGGTTCTATCGGCGCTTGTAATTAAAAAAAATGGAAAACAGTAGCCTGTAAGCTTTCACTTGTTCTCATCAGGTATTAAGTGGGGTTACTCTTTCACTTTCACACAGCAGTGGTGGCCAAGTGGTAACGGCCGCGACTTTTTTTCATCACCACTGCTCTCAAAACGGTGAAGGAAAACATCGTGAGGAAACCGGCATGTCCTAGAACCAAAAATTCGAAGACATGTGACATCTACCAACCCGCACTGGGCCCGCGTGGTGGATTACGGCCCAATCCCTCCACATTATAAGGCTGATGATGACTCTTTCACTTAGCCTATAATTTTCCAACTGCTGGGACACAGGCCTCCTCTCGGTGAGAGGAACTAGGCCGTAATCCACCACGTGCACCTAGTGCGGATTTGTAGTTCTCACATGTCTTCGAATTGTTAGGTTCTAGGACATACAGGTTTCATCAGGATGTTTTCTTTCATTTGGAGAGAAATGGTGATGAAATAATTTCGACAAAGTAAATTCTGAGTATATCTCGTCCCAAATACCACAGTGTCTCAAGACGAATGTCTTTGACCAGTGTGTGTTGCCAGTGATGACCTATGGTACAGAGACGTGGTCGCTCACAATGGGCTTTATCGGAAGGCTTAAAGTCACCCAAAGGGCAATGGAGAGGGCTATGCTCGGAGTTTCTCTACGCGATTGAATCAGAAATGAAGAGAGCCGCAGGAGAACCAAGGCAACCGACATAGACCGAAGAATTGCCAAACTTAAGTTGCAGTGGGCAGGGCACATTGCTCGCAGAACAGATGGCCGATGCCGATGGGGTCGAAAGCTTCCGGAGTGGCGACCGCGTACCGGAAGACGTAGAGTGGGAAGGCCTCCCACAAGGTGGACCGATGACGTTGTGAAGGCCGCGGGTATCCGCTGGATGTGGGAAGCACAAGACAGGTCGAAGTGGAGGAGCCTGGGGGAGGCCTATGTCCAGCAGTGGACGTCTTTCGGCTGAAATGATGATGATGATGATGATGAAAGTCTGAGTTCGTACCAGGCATTAATTATGATAACGTTATAACCTTAAATTCCTTTATAAAAATACGTACCGACAATATTAATAAACGTAACATTTTGTTGGCAGTGTAGCTCTGTTGTGGTTTGGCTCCGAGCTCGGTACACGCCTGTGGTTGTAAACGGTATATGAGTTGGCTGCCCGTCAAAAAGTAGATTGAATTCTTTTATTATTTTTGATTGATTTGAATTGATTAAATGTGATGAGGTTACTAGTACAAATAACGGTGCGGGATAGCCTTTACCTGAAGTAGTCATTGTATTAGTGGTTCAGCCATGGAGGTAGTATGTACTAACGTTACTACATAGCACACTGGTTGTAAGTTCTGTTTACGGTTTTGTTTTTGGAACGAAGTTAGTTATCGCGCGTTGTGAAAGGGGGCTAGACGGAAAAAAATCATACGAAAAGTTGTAACGATACTTTTTGCTATAGTGAGCTATTGTAAGCCGTGCGGCGTGCGCATGTTTCTCTATCTGTCTCTCTCTCTCTTATAGAAAGCAATAACGATGGTGACGATGGTGACGATGGTGATTATGGTGACGATGGTGACGACGATGACGATGGTGACGATGATGACGACGATGACGATGATGACGACGATGACGATGATGACGATGGGCTTTAAAACCCTGAAAACGCGAAGTTCCTTATGACGCGTTGCGAAAGGGGGCTAGACGGAAAAAAATTGAGACCAAAAAGGAACTTCGTTCCATCCGGGTGTCCCTTGACACCTTTCAAATTTTTGTTATTTATTTGGTATAGTTTGAGCATAGTTTTGAATGTTTTGTTGGTATAGTGGCGTGTGCTAGCTGACATATGGCAAACTAGCATCCGCCCGCGATTTCGCCCGCGTGGAAGTCGGAAATTATCCCGCGGGATCGTACCTAATACCGGGATAAAAAATATTACATGTGTTAATTTAGGTTTTAATATATCTGTGTGCCAAATTTCATCGAAATCCATTCAGTAATTTTTGCGTGACAGAGTAACAAAGATCTATACATACAAACTTTTGCGTTTCTAATATTAGTTATGGCAAATGTAATGTTTTTGTGTTTTCGTAATGTCAATTACTTACCTACTACTGTATAGAATGAAGTTCATCTAACTTAACAGATAACTGTGCTGCTGGGGAGTTTGTTGCGCCACTTCTTCTTCCCAGCTGAAGCACTAGGAAGTGGTGAAGGGCGGGCGTTTTGGGGGACTGTCTTAAGGCTTCTCAAACAGGTGCGGCGCGACATCGCTCACGACACTTGTAGAACAATTTCCTTGAAGTTTTCATATTAATTATTCTACGAGTCTCGCGATGTGTCCGTCGCGTCGCGTTAGCCTGCATGAGCCTTTATGTAATTTTGACGTTCGAAAAGTGCTGAATATCATCAGGATTGTACAAGAATATAGCAGTTTGTCGTGGACGTGCTACGTCAGCGGCTCCCCTGACATCTTTTCTATCATCAGAAGCAGCCGCCACGCAACCATCGATGCGACGCTCTACTAGAGTGATAGTTATCAGCTAGTGTCACTGCTTTCCGACCTGTTTCGGTGATTCTAGTAACCTTGTTTTTTGGATTGGAAATCATCAAACAACTACCCCCGCTCTGGGCGAAGCGGGAGGGCGTGTCAGACTTTTACTGACTAAAATCCACCCGTGTTCCTTCAGTTGCCTGTGCCAGTGCCATGGTATTTCGGTAACCTCGTAACAAACTATATCAAATAACAACTTACGTTCATCAAAATATTTCCTACTGTGTCTGAGATTGTTTCTAATTCTTATATTGCTCATTCACTCTTATGTGTACGCACGTACAAGTGGCACGAATACTAAAGTACATAATAAACAAAGTATATAAGATGAGTAATTTTATTTGTCACGATTGTAAAGCGTAGTTTTATGGTTATTACTGAACAATTAATATTTTATCAGCGCTGTGCTATCGTATCCGTAAGGATTTATTTATGGTCACCCTATAGATACACTAAATAGTTAAAACACGTTAAAAATATTAATATCTTTTAAAATACTATATGTGTGAAATGTAGGACACCAATATTTAGTAGCATACTATTACCCGATTTCATCAAGTACTGTAGTAGCTACGAACATTAATATTTTATATGAGTCGTCAGAATTGAGGAGCTACATAAAATGTGTCGTATTTTCGGAAATCTATAAATATTTTTTTGTCCTACAAATTAGAACATATTTGCTACTAAACGAAAATAAATTGTACCTCATTGATAAAAGTTCACTTTTTACAGGAAGGACTGTTTTGCAAACGACGCGACGAAAATCTAGGTATAAGTACAGTGTTGTCCAAGGGTACACAGGTGTTTTAACAATAATATTATGAAATAAGGTCGAAATTACAATAATGACCCATGAATGAGAAGATGCTGTCAAGATAAAGATAAAAATGTTTATATTGCATTATGTTATTATCTTTCGTGTCGGCAATTAAGATTAAATCAATGACATTGCTGATTTTCTTTGTTCTATTGAAAATTGTTTAATTGGACATGAAATGTCGTGATATTTATTTGTGTCACGATATCCCTACATAGTGTAAAACAAAGTCGTTTTTCGTGTCCGTAGATTTAAAACTACGCATCGGATTTTTTAATGCAGTTTTAATAAGCAGAATGATTCAAGAGAAAAGTTTATATGTGTAATACATGCATATTATTGTTGAGAAAAGACGATAATTTTATAGATCTTAATGTGATGTCGTAAAAAAAATATTTTTGTGCGCTTCCATTGCAAACGCTGGCTAAACCTTATGAGATACATCATAATAATGTACTACGGAATTATAAATCCTAATAAGATCTACAAATAAGTTTTCGGTGATATGTCTATTTCCTCAGGATAACCCACAGAAACATTTTTATCTTTTACATCTTACAAAAAGAAGGGTTATTTAAGAAGCATTTTAAACAGTATTATTTACTCCGTGTTTATTACTTATCCAACTAAATACGTTAGATATGTTATGCATTTAACGTGAATCAAAATTGTCCTCAACAGCATATCATTCAAATTAACATCTTAGGAGATATCGCAAAATAAAAACTAACAAGCGCGAAAAAAAAAGCATTCTGATTCTGAAGATAAATTCACGCGAAAACTCGATCCCTTTTCAAACAGACTTATTTGTACAGTTTTTGCAAGGAGGTGATGAGTGCAGGAGGCATTTCCGAACTCTACGCGGGCGTAGCCGCTGGAAAAAGCTAGTTTGTTTATGTCATCATAATCATTTCAGCCGAAGGCCTTCCAACTTTACATCTTCAGTTCCAGTGCGCGGTCGCCACTCCAGAACTTTTTGGCTCCATCGGTCATCTGTTCTGCGAGCAATGTGCCCTGCCCACTGCCTCTTATGTTTGGAAATACTTCGGGCTATGTCGGTTGCTTTGGTTATCCTGCGGATCTCTTCATTCCTGATTCCATCACGCAGGGAATCTCCAAGCAAAGCCCTCTCCATTGCCCTTTGGGTGACTTTAAGCCTTCTTATGAGGCTTCGGCTGAGGCTTCTTATAGAAATCAAATCAAATGTATTAAATTCGGATAAAAAATTATATCTATAGGTGTAAGTAACAATAAACTTAGTCTAATGTTAGTACAATTTAATTGTTTTAATTTATTATAAGCAGCGGGTTGAGCGCCCTTCGCACGTATTTATAATAAGCACACCAAGAAATTATAATCACCACACCAACGACACAGTCAACTACAATTTAAATCAAATAACAGCTAGACTTTAGCATTTTAGTAACCATGCAAATAACAGAACAAAGGACTTCTCATTTCAAGAGGGTGGGAGGCTGTAATCTGCCACCCAAGTCCAGTTCGGGTGGGTAGATGTCACATGGCTTCGAATTTTTGGTTCTAGGACATGCCGGTTTCCTCACGATGTTTTCCTTCACCGTTTTAAGAACAGCGGTGATTAAACTATTTAGACAAAGTAAAGCGCTTGCTTTGTTTCGTACTCACGACCTGCAACTCGTAGATTGGGGCCATTACCACTGGGCCACTACTACATTACACTGGGAGGAGGCTTGTGTCCCAGGAGTGGGAACATTATAGGCTGATGATGATGAACTAAGAGGGTGGGTTGTTTTGATTATTTTAATGGTTATAATTCTATGAAGCCATATATTATTTGTAATGGTCGCGAACCGGACAGTGACCTGGAAAGAGCTTCAAGTCACCAAGATTCAGGTCGTGCCTACTTTCGGATGCATTGCTTATTCTAAGTCTTCTGTCAGTGAGCATTTCATACCATATGTAATAACTATTTGTATATTTAAAAACCTTGTAACCGTGTAAGCTTAAATAAATAAATTTGAATTTGAATAATAAATAATCATCACCTTCATTATTTCAGCCGAAAGACGTCCACTGCTGGACGTAGGTCTCCCCCAAGCTCCTTCACTTTGACCGGTTCTGTGCTTCTCGCATCCAGCGGACTCCTGCGGTCCGCACAAGGTCATCGGTCCACCTTGTGGGAGGTTTTCCAACTCTCCGTCTTCCGGCACGAACACTTAGAACAATAAATAAAAATAAAATATACAATTTGTTTAATTCACGTAACAAGACTCATACGCAAACATTTAAATAAAGGATACAAACAGTATAACAAGCACAGACAAAAACGAACACGCTTATGGTATCAATATGTCAGCTGCAGTATTGACAGTTAAAAAGTGCCTTGCAATTGGTTTATCCTACTCATATGATAAATGTTAAAGGTTTTGTATGTTTTGATGTTTACATGTTTGTTACTCAATCACGCTAAAACGACTGAACAGATTTGGATAAAATTTGGCACCCAGTTGGCTTATAACCCGGATTAACATATAAAATACTTTTTACTCTGGTAGTATGGGCTCGTGAGATAATTTCGAACCTTCACGCGGGCGAAGCTGGTGGCAAAACCCAGTTTACAAAAATTGCTTTGTGTTTGAGTTTTGAGTTTGAAAAGCAATCCAGTCTGTTGGCGATCATCGCCAGGACAATGATCTGACATCGAATCGATCAGACATGAAGATAATGATCGAAAAAGAAATCTAGGTTGTATTTCGCAGACTGTCTAGGGCATACTTCTTAACTTTCTCGCTTTTTTTTGAGGATGGGATCAAATAAGTTCTCCCGCTCTGGGCGGAGCGGGAGGGTGTGTCAGACTTTTACCGACTAAAACCCACCCGTGTTCCTTCAGTTGCCTGTGTGCCAGGGGCGACGGTGTCTCTTTCGAACAACCCGCACTCCTGGCAGTAACTTTCTCACTCCTTGGCCGTACAGTGTTGTGCATCCAAAACAACTTGCACGGACACACCAACTGATATATTGTTTTTCTTAACTCAAGGACCACATAAAACAAATTCTGTAAACAATAAACTTATAGGTGTTAATATCAAACTGTCCTTTAAACAGAAAAACAAACATACTTCCCAAAATTAGATACAGTGTGTAAAATAATGAAAACGATGTTCTTGTTTGAAAATGAGATTATTTTGTAAAATTTGTCCCCAAGTAAGTTTTATTTTGTACTCGAGGAAACTTCAGAAAATATGCGAACTTCCATCATGAATTGGCCTACCTGGATTTGATAATATTTTACACCAAGATAAAACAAAATGCTTATTTTAAAAGTTATCGAACACCTGAACAGTTGTTTAAAATCTGGTTTTCAATACAAAACCAGCGTTTAGCAACTGTTTAGATGTTCGATAACTTTTTATTAATAAAACCGTTACTCTCTTCAATGTTTGTTACAACAGGTTTTTTACTTACATTCGTCCTCTTATTATAAGATCTCTCACACAACTTACGTTAGTTTTAACAAAAGTCTTTTCATGATAACTGTTTTCTTTATCATCATTATTTCTACCCTTTTTTTTATTGGAGGGTGGGAAATCATCAAATGACTTCTCCCGCTCTGAGTAGAGAGCGGGAGGGCGTGCCAGAATTTTACTGACTAAAACTCACCCGTGTTCCCTCAGTTGCCTGTTTGCCAGGGGTGTGACGGTGTCTCTTTCGAACAACCCGCAGCCCTGGCAGGCATTGTCCCTTGCGGACCCCACTAGCTGTTGCTGACATCTTCGACGGCGCGCGTGGAACACAACGCGCCGTCCCGCCTACCACTTTTCGGCCGCAGGGGATAGGGAGAGCGGCCAACGTTATACCGACACTCCTCTTCCCCTGCGGCCCCACCGCGTCCGCCATCAAACGGTGGCGGCCCCGTCCAGGCCACGGAAGGGAAGAGTGCTGCTCAGAAGCACCGGCACTCCGCCTCTGCCGCAGCCCGTAACCGCGTCGCGAGATCGTCAGCCGCAATGCCTCCCATTCAACATCGCGGCCCACCTCAGTTGCGATGCACCTCACCGCAACCTACTTTTTGGCCGCTACGTCATCGGCTTGAAGGCAAAAGCCCTGACGAGCAGCCCCACCTTTGGGTTCCTCTTCGCTTCACCGTGTCTAGGAGACCACGGTTACTGAGCCCCCCCGCAACGACAATGTGGGAACCCACTTGGGGGGGATTCCTACCTTTATCTCAATTTATTTGGGGTCGACACAACACGGCTTTTTCTTCCACAATTTCCAATAAGTCGTCATCCCCGTAGTCACACCCTTTCTAACCATATCATAATTCAGACAGTCCATCCACCGTTTCCATGGTCTCTTCCAACTCAAATAGCCGTCGACATTCATAATCAAAACTGTTTTCTTTTAAGTATACACCGCTAAAACGTTGATTCAGAAGTAGTTAAGTAGTAGGTAATTTAGTATGAAAAGGTTAACAAGATTTTCACTAAAAGAGGAGAAAAATAATAATCAAAAGCAAAAACACAATAATGATTCTACGTAGTGGAATACGGCCCCTTCCCTCTCTCAGAGAGGAGGCCTGTGTCCCAGTAGTGGGAACGTTTTAGGTTGATTTTGCATCGAATTCTCAGTATGGATCCAACTGATTACAGTGACCGACGATGCATCGTAATGAAAATGACCTACAAAAGATCTACAAGTCTATAGTTAGCTCCAATTGTAACTAAGAAGGGAAGTCATTACTTCAATTGTTCGTTAAATTGCGGTCGATGTGGTTACCTGAAGATGGCCGAGTTAAGGCGCAGACAGCCGACTTTTAAGGACTTTTTATTGAAGATCACGTCTAAACGGCTTGTCTTATGTATTTGAAAAATATATAAGTGAAACTAGACAATTTTCTTCGTCATTTGATATGTGAATATTTTAAATAATATTTTATAACATAATGTAAATAATTGGTAAAGTAATGTCTATCGCGGACATAAAAACGATAATCACGCAAAAACTATCGGGTGTATTTCCATGAAACTTTCTCCATCTAAAAGACAATATAAATCACCCAAAATTTAGTAAACGGTTTTTCTTTGAATTGTGTTTGATAAATCAACATGGGTTGTTTTTAGAAAAACTTGATGCGCGTTGAGGCGGGGTCTCTTGCGGGCGACGGGCGGCATTGCATCGCTGTAGGTAGCTGTCATCTATCGTCGCCTTAAATAGGAAATATTATGACTTTGTTGAGATTTTTATAGTACACACGTACACTGTGTATCAAGACCGAAGTTTCTTACGTAATACTCGCATGCACACAGGGTTGAGCTACACGGTGAGTGACACATACATCACTGTTGGGACAGGTCAGCTCAAAGCTGCAATGGCTCTTTCTTCAAAAGACCTTTCCAGACATTGGCCCTGCATTGTTAGACGCACATACAATTCAAATAATATAATGTTTGGACTATAAAAGAGACCATGACCGTTGAGTGTATTTCGGCATTTCTGCTTAGCGAACAGTTGGCTAGAAAATGCCGACGCCGTCTAGTTTTTAAAATATTGACGTGTAAAAGTGTCCTATAAGATCGACTTACATAAATAAACATTTCATTTCACACCTTCACTCGTAATAATGGAGTAGCTTGTGGCTAAGTAGTAATAGCTGCAAGGGTCGATCGATCAGGTTAAGCTACGCTTGCCGCGGATGGTCCGTGGATGGGTGACCATCTTTAAATACAAAGACTCCGTGCATCGGAAAGCACGTTAAGCCGTTGGTCCCGGCTGTCATTTCTGGATATTTGACAGTCATTACGGGTCGTCAGAAGCCCGGAAATTTGGCAACCAGTCTTATCAAGGGGTATCGTGTTACCCAATAACTGGGTTGTGGAGGTCAAATATGCAGTCGCTTCATGTAAAATACTGGTATTCAGCTGCATCCGGTTAGACTGGAAGCTGACCCAAAATAGTTGTGAAATGGTTAGATAAATGATGATAATGATGTTATGGTTATTTTAATTTTTAATCATTTTATTAAATTAAGTAAAATTACATTTAAATCCACTTTCAATTATTCTTTTCAAATTAATATTCATTTAAATAAATTTATTTTAATCCATTATGTTCTTAATTATAATCTGCATCTTGATCTGATTTAAATTTAAATATATTAATTTTTAAATATTAATTTTATGAAAAAATATTTTTTTAACAGGTCGCTGCCCAACTTCAACACACATTTTAATAATACGAACAACTAAAGTTAAAGCCCAAAGATGGAAAATCTCCATCGCAGAATCTTGGCAGGCAGCCAAAGTGGCTTCGTATGCTCATTAACGAATAACTGTTATTTAATCTGCTGTGCAATGTGCAACAAATTATACACGGAACGTCTAGCCTCCCTAGTTAGTTGAGTGGAAGTCATTTTAGTAAATAATGAAGGCAGTATAAAGCCAGCTCCAGCCATTGCTTTAATTATGCAGTACCTTTAATGTCTGGCATGGTTAATTTGCGCATTGACATGGTATTTTAGAAAATCTTCAAACGAAACAGATCCACGGCAAAAGCTAGTGTTTTTGCCCACGGCTTTTTTTAGATTTTATTAATATAAAATATAATCATACTACATTTAGGTATTTGTTAAACATACCACCCAAAACATCGCGGTTTTATTAGCGGTATGGCGTTATCATCAGAAACTATCCTATAGGTAGGTAGGTATATGTAGGCTATAAACTATCTGTGTGCCAAATTTAATTCAAATCCGTTCAGCCGTTTTTGCGTGATTGAGTAACAAACATCCAAATATATCTACTACTTTTTTATTAATAATATTACTGTAGTAGCATAATAGGATGTGTTCAACTCTACCTAACCCTTCGAGGAATAGACGCGTGATCTTATAGGTAAATATGTGAAGCTCTTGCCGCTTTTAGAAAAGAGGTTGTGTCAAAGACCCGAAGGTAAGGATTGCGATGCAGCATAGCCCGCCCAAATGTGCGAGAGCCTTCAATATTACAGGAAGAAGTTAACCATAGTAAATTTGAGAGTGCATGGGTAGCCATCACCTCCTTGTGCGACGCAGTGATGCTCGCGAAGAGGGAGGCGGCGCACGTGAATGGCGTCGGGAATCCCAGGCTGATTTCCGGCCACCGTAGGCGTGGCTAATAAAAAATCGTTGATTTTTTTTTATTATTTTAGCATTTTTCATTCCAAATTACATGTTAACATACAAGTTGCCTTGATTTTTGCAAGCTATTTATGAAACCCTTTATTTTGATATCCCATTCAATAGGTTTTGAGCAAAAAAAAAAAAAAAGCCAAAAATCCTTTTTTTTTTTCAATTTTGATATAGGTACCCAGTGTCACTCTCACAATTAAGACGAATCTAATGGCACCTCTCAAGCTGAAATCGATCAAGCCGTTTAGGCTACAGAGCGTGCCAAAGAAATATACATACATACATACATTCAGTCAGTGGTGCAGTCGAGTAAAAAGGTAAGTTTCCATGAATCTTAACATATTCATGTCAATCAACTCAGCCTACCGCAGTCCACTGTCATCCAGTTTGTCCTAGCCGCAGTAAGGTCGTCGGTCCATCCAGTTGGGGGGCGTCCCACAGTACGCTTGCCGATACGCGGTCTCCACTCCAGGACTCGTCTGCTCCACCGGCCATCGGTCCTTTGACAAACATGGCCAGCCCACTGACACTTCAGCTTGCTTATTCCGCAAGTTATATCGGTGATTCCGGTTCTTTTCCGGATAATTTCATTCCTGATTTTGTCCGTCAAAGAAACTCCGAGCATAGCCCGCTCCATAGCGCGCTGAGCGACCTTAAATTGAGCTCAAGTGAGCTCAAAAAAAAAAAAACAAGTCACCAGGATAAGGCTGACTTATAAGCCTGAAACGTGCGGTTTAATAATCTACTTACATTATATTAATTAATATCCTCCTTATAATCCGAAACGTTAAGATAATACGCGGTTCAGTTTCCGTTTCACTGAGCCCGGTTTCCGTACTACAGGCTGTTTTGAAAGCCGATGCTAATTCCCAAAGGAACGGTGTACAGAGCTTTAGTTATAATTTAATCTAAACACATAATTATAACACATCTGTAATAATCATTCATCATCATCTGCCTAGCCTATTCCCAATTATGTTGGGGTCGGCTTCCAGTTAATCGGATGCAGCTGAATACCAATAGTTTACATGAAGCGGATTACCCAGTAACTGAGTAATACGACACCCCTCGGTAAGACTGGTTGTCAGACTTTCGGGCTTCTGTATAACTGACGAAAAAGTTCTGCGCTGGGTGCTAGAATAGTATGCTGAAATCATGCTTACAGTTTGCGCACTGGTGAAAAACTTATCCTGTTCATATTAATACGTTGAGCAAAAATTTTTAAAGGACTTTAACGAAAAAATAAGCGAACGGAGGACTTTGAAATTTGGCACAGTTAACGTCTATAATATGGAAAACGAGTGAAGATAATAATACTTGTTTTTCACATTTCTGTAACAACATTTGGCAACTTTATTAATTCAGCGACCGGTTAGACAAGGTTGACTAACAGTTTAAACGGTTGTAGCTGAATACCAGTATTTTAGACAAAAATGTAATTACTGCTATCCATCTTACACACAGTAAAATGATTTGTATCATTGGTAAGGCTTACCGTCAGACTGACATTTTTGATTTGTGTGTTTCCTTTTTTAATTTGTAATTCCAATGTTTATTTTCGATTTTTTATCAGGAAATGTAAACCTTTGCATGCGACGGTAAAATATGGAGAACTTTATTATAAAAACATCTGTGTACTATACCCATAGTACCTACATAAAATAAACATTGGAATTACAAATAAAAAAAGGGGACATACAAATCAAAAATGTCAGTCTGACGGAAAGCCTTACCATTTATTTCCTTGCAATCATGGGTATGTTTGCAAAGAAATTAATGATTTGATTTGATTTAGGCTATCCGGCTTCTGACTACCGGTACATAACTACTATCTCAATAAATAAAAAAAATCTAAACGCATATTTATTTATTTATTTACTTAAAGGTTCACCCACAGCACATACATATACATAGAAATAGCAAGTCATACGGTTATATTCTAATATATATGCCAATTATAGGTAAACACAACATTGACAACACAAGACGCCAGATTACCGCTTAGTTGCTAACTTAAGTCTAATGTACAATTGTTAAGAAAATGAGAAAATGAGAAACTAAATAAAAATTAAAACAAAAGTTGCAAAATTAATTAAAATAAGAGACAGTGTAAGTAATGAGATTGGGTAAGATTTGCACTATTAATCAGAAATTACGACAACGTTTCATTGGTTCGTAGAGAGGCTAAGATTCTTGATTTGAACTTCACCTTTGGGTCATTAAATATATCTGCTTCAGGTACGGACTTAGTAAATGAATTAAGTTTGTCACACATCTTAATGAGTGGTGAGTTGAGACCTATATTTGTAAAGGTAGTAGGGCGCTGTAAAATTGTGGTTATGGGAAAGCGTGGAATTGTAGGCGGAACTTTTAACGAAATACGCGATAGCAGTTCACAACAATCTATGCAACCATTCACTAGTTTGTGAAGGAACATAAGGCTATGCATAAATCTCCGTTGCCGTAGTGAGATCATCTTAAAAAAGGTTAGACGCTGTTGATAGGGACACCTATGAGATAAGCCAGGGGATGTAAATGCGAGGTGTTTGGTGAAAGCCCGTTGTATACTCTCTAGACGCTGAGAATGTATTGCGTAAAAGGGGTCCCAGGCAACACTGGCATATTCCAGCCTACTACGCACCAAGGCATTGTATAGGGCCATTTTAGTTTTAACCGATCTAAATTCTCGCGTATTACGTTTAATAAAACCTAACAATTGAGCAGCTTTTTTAACGCAACTGTCTACATGTTGCTTGAATGTCATTTTTTTGTCCATGATCACTCCGAGATCCCGAATTTCATCAACCTCAGTCAGTATAACGTTATTGATTTTATATGATGTTACACTAGCTTGTTTCTTTCTCGTGAATGTAATGTGGAAACATTTTTTGACGTTTAAAGCCATGCCATTTTTATTGCACCAATCTTGGATTCGATCTAAGTCACTTTGAATCGCAACCGAGTCGTTCGGTGACTTTATCATCTTATAAATTTTTAAATCGTCAGCGAACATTAAAAACTTGCAGTTTTTGATTTGATGTGCTATATCATTAATTAATAGTGAAAACAAAATTGGTGCTAGATGGGATCCTTGCGGTACTCCCGAGATAGAAACATATGGTTGTGATGTGTAACCATTTAAAACAACAGTCTGTGACCGTTGTTCTAGGTAAGATGAAAACCACCTCAGAAGTGATCCGTGCACGCCGTTGGCTGCTAGTTTTGACAAAAGTAGTGAGTGACTCACTTTATCAAAAGCGCTGCTGAAGTCTGTGTACACTGCATCTACCTCCAGACGTTTGTCTAGTGATTCTGATATGTCGGAGACAAACTGAATCAGATTGCTTTCCACTGAACGACCTGCTCTGAAACCATGTTGGCAAGGTGAAATGTTTGATTCAAAGTGATGTGTGATTATGGGACAGATAAGCGATTCAAATAATTTAGGAAAACACGACAGTATTGAAATTGGACGATAGTTCTTTACATCTGCAGGATCATCTTTTTTATAGATAGGAACAATTTTTGCCTGTTTCCACACATCAGGAAAAACGCCTTCAGCCAATGAGCGATTGAAGATAATGCATAAGGGAAATGCCAATGTGTTGCACCATCGTTTTATAAAGATGGGAGGGATGCCATCAGGGCCGGGACCTTTCGAGGAGTCCAGCTTCTTTAGCTTCATAAGAACTTCTCTTTCTGTGAACTGTATTTTACCGATAACTTTTTGTACGGTAGAGGATAGCTCGGTTCCGCCGCCTTCAAGGTTGGGGCTGTAGACTGAGGAGAACTGCTGCGCAAACAAGTCTGCGATTTCTGGTCCAGTTTCCGCAACTGATCCATCCAACCGCATACTAGATGGAAACTTTGACTGTTCCTTACGTTTGTCTTTTATAAAACTCCAAAAAGCCTTCGGATTTTGAAGTATGTCGGATTCAATTTTTTGTTTAAATGAATGATAACATGATCTTATAAGTTTATGACATTCACCACGTACTAACTCAAAATCTATTATATCGCGAGGGTTTCGATGTTTGCGACATTTTTGCCTAATCTTTTCCTTCTGGTGAAGCAATTTGATTAGCCTAAATGAAAACTAAGCTGGATATTTTTGCTTTCGACGGTTATATTTCGGTACAGACGTTTCAATAATGTTTAATAAAAGATTGTAAAAGTGAGACACCATTTCATTCACGTTATGGCATTTAGAAAACATGCTAATCCAGTCTATTTCTTTCAGTTTAGGAATAATTTTAGTATAATCAGCCTTAAAGAAGTTATAACCTAGTTTATTGTTGGTTTTTAGTGTCTCGGGGACTGTATCGGGTACACATATAAGTAAACAAGGGTGTAGAGGGTCAAGCTTACTTAGTTGATCAAGAGGAGCGGTAACCGCATATTGTGTGTAGATACGTAAGGGCCCAGCGACGTGTTTGCAAATTAATTCCGTGCGTTTGATCCCTTGCTTCATTTTAATTACATAATCTTGAGTTATGCAATTAATATGTATGCAGCTCTCCGTGGTTCCAATGGCGTAGTTCCTATTCCCGTGGTTATACGTAACCCGGGGATAGTGTAGCTTCCCCAAAGTGAAATATTTTTTCAAATCAGTTCAGTATTTTCGGAGCCTATTCAATGCAAACAAACAATCAATTTTTTCCTCTTTATTATTAGTATAGAAATAAAAAAGTCAATAAAATGTATTATCCTACTATTCTACTAATATTATAAATGTGAAAGTTTGTATTTTTAGATGTTTGTATATTTGGATGTTTATTACTCAATCACGCAACAACGGCTTGACGAATATGGATGAAATTTGACTCACAGATAGATGACTTGTATGGCATAATTTTCTACCACCACGTGGGCGAAGCCGCTTGCATAAGCTAGTTCATGAATAATTTTGACGTTCAAAAAGTCCAGTTTTCCAGCGTTTTTTGAAAAAAGATTTTTGATCTTGATTTCATATTAAAAACTCATCCTGTTGTTGTAGACACGAGAATGTATAACGGTATCAAGAAGCAATTAATGAAGAGCATCTAAGCCTAAAGCGATGAGGGCGGATAATTGAAAAACTTTGCCAAAACCACTGCTGTTTGGGAGTATAGAGTACTCCACATCAGTGGAAACAATCTGACACTACCAGCGCCTTTATATCGTACCAGTAAGGTTGATTTTCGTAAATCTATTGTTACCACTGATGAATAACGTAGGCGTATTCTGGTTCGGAGGAACTTATTAACACTACATGTTTGAAACTCTTGTGGTTTATTATTAATGTGATGGGTTTTTACTGAGAATTCTATTGGAGTTTAGAATTTAATAGAGTGTTTACTACACCTATTTTCTTAATGTCCCTCGGGAATCATCGCACGCCTTCGGCTTAAGCAGCTCTCTCCCCATTTTTAAAATAAATATTTACATTAAATTAAATTATCATTTATTTGAGGAAATTATTCCCATGTTAAACAAAAAATTTTTTTGTTGAAAATATGGATAACTATATAAAAAAAAAAAAAACATCAAGACGCATGACGTAGTTTGAAACACCCTGATGGGGAGATGGAATGTATTGGTATGGTATCTTCTACCCTTTGATACGTAAACATTATTATCAGGCTGTTTCATAATTCTAAAGCATTATTTATTATTCTCTGTCTTAATTAATGGTAATAATTTTTTAACGCGCCTAGAGGTATTTTATGTCGGATACATTAAGTGGACCATCTTTGTAGGACGACTTAAATGTCACGGTGTATAACAATGTGTTGTCACGTTTTTACATATAAAGGAACAGTTGTTGGAAAACAAACATGACTCTTTAACTGCATGTTATTACTAGTGACGGATAATTAATACAAATAATATCAATATAAATCAATTAAATAAATAAATTAAATAAAACAATATCAATTACTTAAAATTGCCATGAGCCTCAACAAAAGTTTGTGAGGATGGATGGGTGTTTGTTACTCTTTCATGCAAAAACTCCTGAACGGATTTCGATGAAATTTGGCACAGATATATTTATAACCTGGATTAATATTTAGGATACTTTTAATCCCGGTAGTATTTTTCCGCTGGATAATTTCCGACCTCCACAAATTATACATTTAAATTTAAACCTTTCTAATTAATCCATTGCTGAAAACCGTGTGAAAATCGAGTTATTTCTATCTACTTTGATAAAATAATAATATGTTGTGATAATTACGTATTTATCTATTTCTATCCCCATATGGAAAAAGAGGGGCTTTATAAGTTTGACATGTGTTTCTATATGTCTGTCCGTGGCATCGTAATCATTATTTGCCTGTAAACAAGTTTCCGTGTCTTAAACAAAACATTCTTCATTGAGTCCACGGAGTAATGAAAGAAGTTTGAGTCTTATACAAAACACTCTTCGTCGAGTCCACGGAGTAATGAAAAAAGCTTGAGTCTTATACAAAACACTTAATGAAGAAAGTCATTGGTCTTATCTTACGAGTTCGTGATTTTGACAATTGTGTTTTGTAACCATGATGATCAAAAATGCTTATAACTTAGAAATCACACAACCGCAAACTACTCATAAAATTATTCCACCAAATTGCAACAAACAAGGTATTCTAAACCATTGCCCGCATTGATATTCAAAACTCTATTCTCCTCAACAATTAAAAGTCACCAAGTAAATTTACCATCTCCTTAGAGGCCAGTGATTGGTCCAAGATTAACCAGACAAGCCATAAACTGTAACAAATGATGAATGGGTAACATCCACTCTGTATTCTGGAGTGATTGGCCAGTTTGTTAAGAGGATATAGGGGACCGGATTTGAAACGGACGCGCTGGGATGGTCAATTTAGCCCGCTTTGAAGTGGTCGATTAGTCCTTGTTAAGACAAAAGACACGATTTTTACAACTTAAGTACTTTTATGTTGGGCACGCCACGATTGCGGCGGTAAGTTCCCTATTTGAGGAGTGGTTCGAGAGGCGGCACGGTGTCCTCACCTTCCCCCTGGCACACAGGCTACTGAGGGAACACGGGTGGGTTTTGGTCAGTAAAAGTCTGACAAAAAAGGTACTTTTTTGTGGCTCCCTTGCCTTTATGAAAAGGTGGTCATTGTCACCTTTACTTATTTATTTTCTGTGGAAGACTTACTATACAACGTGTAACATACTAAACTCAAGACCATATACACCTCAATTCAAGAATTGAGTTAAAAGCATAATACAATGACCAAAACTTTTTTAAGCTAACTTTATGCATTTAAAATTGAGTCATATTGCTTTGTTTAAAGATTGAATTTACTTTGGTTCAATCGACGATAGGTATGGCAAAATACACAATATTTGAAAAAAAAAAAAAACCTATTTAAAAATGACTTAAAAGAGAATGCCCATGGACAGTACTCTTCAAAAATGTCTCGTGTCTCAAAAACTTGAACTGTATGAAATATCTAAAATATAAATATATTTTTTGAATAGGACTTAAATGATATTTATATTGGGATAGTTTTTTGAACAATAATTAGGACTTTTACGTTTCTGTCTGTAAAGTACGCTATTTTTTCAGTCCCCTGTCATTTGTCAATATTAAGGATGTCCATTTTTCTATTGCGTTTAATGTGCCTACCTATTTGATATCGATTATATGATATCGCCCATAAATGGTATCGATTCTGTAATGATTAGCAAGATAAAATAAATAAATCAGTTTCTAATATCCCACAGTACTAAATATTAGGTAGTGGGTACATTTATTTTCACTAAATTATGTGACGGACGAAACAATAGTGTGTGGTGGGCACCGCACACTGGCATCCATTGATAAAGCCTTTTTAGTTGTTGTTATTATTTAAATCGGAATAGTTTCAAACGTCTAAATATATAATACTATCCGACCCACGTTGATAAAAACAACAAAGATTATTTTTATCTGCATCAATCGAACAGTCATAATCGAATGTTTCTTCTATTAATACGGGTACCCTCAAACCTATTTGACATTACATTTGTTTTCTGTCATATTTTTGCAATAAAATGCCATGTCAACAGTCAACCAGGATGTTTTTCTGCTGGTTTTGGTACGTTGTGCGTCGAGTTTGTGCTTTTAGTTCCTCGACTACTGCTGCTAACCTTTTAAAATAATATACTTCCCTCGCAACTGCACCGTGTATGTGCGTTGTGTGTATTATTACAGACAGGAATTGTTGTGTACAAATATTCACAATAGTATAATTTCTGATATAATTAATGAACATGGTAAGTGCGACTGTAGGGCGATGTCTCAACTGCTCCTTGAGATTAACGCCACTCAGGCGCAGGCTTATGTTTTCGGAGATTCCTGATAATATTATGAACATTTTACGAGTCTGGTCTGACCAACAACGGTAAGAATATAATGTTATGCTATATAATATAATGTTTACTTCCATGCTTTACGTTTTAATGAAATGCGAGAATAAGATTTTGAGGCACAAGATACTCAAAATCTAAAATAATAAGACTTGGTGAGGTGGTCACCAGTAACTGGCCACCTAAACATGGGTAAACTGCTACAGATTTTACACAAATGTGTTTCAAAGGCACGAGGCTCACTCGAAACCCATTTAGACCCTTTCAAATAGCTTTTTTAAGTTCATTTTGTGTTCGAACATAACCTCGAAATAGCTATTTTATTTTTGTAAATATCTCCGAAACGCCGAGGTAGATTGCCTTGAATTTTTTGAGGAAGTATTTGGACATATCGTCGAGTATTCCGAAGATGATTTGATGAAGACACGCAAATGTTGAAATCAGTACATTTGTCCATAGTGCCGTGGGCATTCTCCTTTGTTTTGGTTAATTATGATAAAACTCCTTTCAGAACTTCCGTTTATTCTGTTACACCTTGTATAGTTATTATTAATTCATTAAAAAGTGTGACTGTCAGCCAATAACGTGTCTTCACTAATAAAAAAACAGCATAATGAAAAAGATTTTAAATATTATATTCTGTAGTTGGCGTGACTTGTATGTTTATCTTTATTTCATAGTCAACGGGCTTAGCATCTCACTAGTTCATCTTTAATTAAAGGCTTGTTTCCAAAATATTATTTTAAAATTAATAGAATTATGTGTAATTTTAATAATTTAATTGTAATCTAAATTTAAATTATGTAATTATAATTTGGATTTTTATATGACTGCCAATTACTAAATGTACACTGCATGTTACTAGCATAAACAAAATTTAAAATCTAGATATTTGCATAGCTGAAAAACCAAATATAGTGAAAACCAGATCTTAAGAACTTAGGTTCGGTACCTTAATTCTAGCAAATAAATATATAATTCGTTCATTCAAAAATAGTATTCGGCTCATTGCTTACATTATATCATATCCACACGCTAGTAATCTCTGAAGGGTTAGACAGAGGGTACTTACAGTACACCCACATTTCGCTATCTAATTACCTCATAAGAAATACAACATCATAATGGGATGTTAATTTAATATTTCAATAAAAGTGATGCCAGTTCTTTCTTTCTTTCTTTAATCGCATATTATTATGTGTTGCAGACAAGATGATAAAATAATAAAAGCAATTTCACAGCTGTCGCTGCATAAAGTAGAATAATTAAAATGGTTCAAAGTTTCGAACCGTGATTACAATCCAAATAATTCATATGAAACGTTGTAGTTCTGTTTGAGGCTAAGTCCTAACACCGCATTTACAATGTTTAGGAGAGCTTGGAACTTCGTACATAAATTAGAAATGGAAATGAACAAAACAATTATACGCACAAGATCTCAAAGGAACAATAATGCGAAAAGATTTATAGTGCCCACTTATAGCCCAAAACCATTATGGTCAAATATGTGGACATTTTTTAGTTCCAACTATTTTTAATAACAGACCATAGAAACAGTTGTAGAACAAAAAAATGCTTTAAAAAATAAAACAAATACCGGGTAAAACGGGGTGAATAGAGACTGCAGGGGTGAATCGAAACGAAACTGTAAAAGTGGATTTTGACGGTAAATACCTCTTTGATGTGTCTTGTCAAAGCCTCACAGGTGAGATTGTTTAAAAAAACTTGTATTTTTCTGTATCATGTTAGTCAAGATGATACAGAAATACACAAGTTTTTTTTAACCCCCGACGCAAAAACGACGGGGTGTTATAAGTTTGACGTGTCTGTGTGTGTGTGTGTGTGTGTGTCTGTATGAGGCAACGTAGCTCCCGAAAGGTGAATACACCTTTCAAACAAAACTCACGGGCTCACGGGCTCACGGGCTCATTGTCAAGTCGGGGGACGGTCAATGAAAACGCCAAACAGAGGCCTAGCATTTTCATTAGCCGTCCCCCGACTTGACAATGCCTTGATCAAAATATTACCTTCAATTTAAAAGATCTATAAATGTTATTTTTTACTTTTAAGAGTTTTTATTTGGGTCGGGGGTTTTTTTAATCTTAAATTTTTTCGTGAGTAGTTTGGCGTGTTGGTGGGAAAGTGGTACAACTACAAAAAACAAACAATGAGCTACGTCTGCCAACGAACTGCTTTGCAGTTTGGCAAATGTCGAAATATTTTATTTCACATAAACCTGCATGGTTTATGTGAAATAATATATTTCAATTTCTTTGAATGAGAAGACGATTTTTATCTAGAGTGCGACAGTTAAACGCTGCTATTATTATTATGATTAAAATCAATAGGTATTAAAGCGGTCACATCCAGAACAGAAATATTCTTGTAATTAAAAACGTTCAATAACGCCCCTCACCCGCACATTATGTGTACTAAACGAAGTGCATGAGAGAATTGACATCATCATCATCATTTCAGCCGAAAGACGTCCACTGCTGGACATAGGCCTCCCCCAAGCTCCGCCACTTCGACCGGTTCTGTGCTTCTCGCATCCAGCGGACTCGCGCGAATTGACATATTTTCGTGCAAACTGAGTGAATTCGGAAGAATTTTGTAATTTTTTTTTTTTTGTTATATTTAAATAGATACGGATAGGAGGCCTAAGATGTTTACTTTGATTATGATTTAAGTTACTGTTACTTTGTATTTCTAAAGTTTAGAGTTTAAAGTAGGTATTAGCCATAAGTTGATTTTTCCATTTATTTCGTGTGTGTTTCCAAACGTCTTTTTTATTGGGATTTCCTGTAAAGATGTGCGTGTAAATTGAATAAATAAATAATAATCAGTCAAATTTTTATCAAAGATGTATTGCAACTCGGGGTATTTTTGCAGATTGAGACAGGTCACACTGTTATCGTTCTTAAAATTACGAGAATTGCCCCTCAGAACACATTTCAACTTTCTGAGACGATAATGTGTGTGCATTTTATGTAATTTTCGTATTGTTGGTGCAGAATAAACAATTTTTTTCCTTATTATTAGGTAAAAGTCACATTAGGTACTTTCAATTGTTTCAAATCTACCTATTCAAGTTACCTCCGTCGAAGTTAAAATCTTTATTGTCGTAAGAACATTTCTATGTAAAACCTTTTTGAATAAAGTTGGCTCAACTCTTACACATCGATATTTGTTACTAAAACTTTTGGGTACTTATTCAAGAAAGAATGAATAGGATTTTGATAATTTTGTAACATCCATTCTCGGAGAATGCCCTGGAGAGGGTTAGAGGATTTAATAAAGACAATACTTTTATATTACTAAGAGTAGAGAACGCTCTCGCCCTAAGGGACCTCAAGTTGAACTGATTGGTACTGTTCTGAAGAAAAAAGATAGGACGGAAAGTACTTACTTGACGTATGAAATATAAGACTATAATATTACTAGATTTTGCCAGAGGTTCGCCCGCGTGGACGTCGGAAATCATCCCACGGGAACGTACTAGGTACCGGGTATGTATTCCATATGCATCCAGGTTACAAACTATATGTGTGCCAAATTTCATCCAAATCCGTTTGAAAGTTTTTGCGTAATTGAGTAACAAACATTTAAATATACACTTTAGAATGATGGGCAACTATAATAGCTTCATCTTTCTAACTAACCGACCTTGTCAATTCAAAAGTGCCTGTAATTGCTTTAATTGAAATAAATGCTTTAAGTTTGAGTTTAAGTTTGACATCCATACATCTAAACATCTAAACACGTAAACATACAAACTATCACGTTTATAATATAAGTTGGATTGGATTGTTTAAAAAAGAAGTATTATTTTCACAAAACATTTATTGTTACAGACATTACCGAGTTTTTCTTCACTAGTTTTCTTATGCAGAAAGGTTTATGGCTAATTAATTAGTATTATTTATTGGAACCGTGTGGTGCCGGACGTAAAGAATAGCGCTATCCCATCTTTCCCGTGGGTGTCGTAGGAGGCGACTAAGGGACTAACTAGAGTATGGCAGCAGCATTCTCTATGCATTTTACCACCATACTGCGATCGCCAACCCGCCTGCCAAGCGTGGCGATTATGGCAAGCTCCCCCAAATTAGGGGAGGCCTATGTCCAGTAGTGGACGTCTTCCGGCTGAAATGATGATGATGATGAAAATTAATTAGAGTCGGGTTGATCGAAGGCTACGCTACGCTTGCTGTGGTCAGTTTCTGGATGGGTAACCATCTATTACAACTCGGGACCCCGCCCTCGGCCCGACTCGAAAAGCACGTTATGCCTTTGGTCCCGACTGTCATTCGTGGATCTTTGACAGCCGTAACAGGTCGTCAGAAGCCCGAAAGTCTGACAACCAGACTTACGAAGGAGTATCGTGTTAACCAGCAACTGGATTGTGGAGGTCATATAGGCAGTCGCTCCATGTAGAATACAGGTATACCGCTGCAATTGGTTTGATTGCAAGCTAACCCCGACATGGTTGGGAGTAGGCTAGGCAGATTCATCATGATAATCAATCAGCCTGTAACGTTCCCACTGCTGGAACACAAGCTTTCTCTTCGTGAGAGGGAGTGGGCTGTAATGATATCTACCACGCGGGCCCAGTCGAGTTGGTAGATGTCACATGTCTTCGATTTTTTGATTCTAGGATGGTTTCCTCACGATATTTTCGTTCACAGTTTTAAGAGCAGGGGCCTAAGTCTACTAATTTATAAACGTTACAATGGTCTCTCAATGGTGTGTTTTTGACAGTTTTTGTATGGCAAATCTGTCAAAAACTTACCATTGAGAGATCATTGTGACGTTTATAAATTAGTAGACTTAGGCCCCTGAGGCGATGAAATAATTAACACAAAGTAAAGGGCCGAAAAGTTCTGTAGTGGCGACCGCGTACCGGAAGACGTAAAGTTGGAAGGCCTCCCACAAGGTGGACAGATGACCTTGTGAGGGCCGCAGGAGTCCACTGGATGCGAGAAGCACAGAACCGGTCGAAGTGGTGGAGCTTGGGGGAGGCCTATGTCCAGCAGTGGACGTCTTTCGGCTGAAATGATGATGATGATGATGAAAGCGCCTATCGGGGTTCGAACCTACGACCTACAACTCGTAACTTGGGGCCGTTATCATTGGGCCACCACTTCTCTACTGAGTAGATTGATTGGTTCATCCTCATTATCTGCCTAGCCTTTTCCCAACTATGTTGGGGTCGAACACCAGTATTTTACATGGAGCGACTGCCTATCTGACCTCCAAAACCCAGTAACTGGGTAATACGATTCCCCTTGGTGAGACTGGTTGTCAGTTTCGGGCTTCAGACGACACGTAAGGACTGTCTTCCGAAGCACGGAGGGGTCTTGGTATCTAAAGATGGTCACCCATCCACGGAACAACCGCGGCAAGCGTAGCTTAACCTGATCGATTTATTTGTGCAACTATTGTTATTTAGCCACGAGCCCTTCGTGAATATTAATTGTTAGTGTAAACATCAAAGTCGTGTGCGCTAAAAACGTCGTGATAATTAATTTAGCGCCTACTTAATATAATAGGTTTATCAAACAGACAAATACGGTACTGGAAAAAGACAAAAGGATACGTAGCTGTATTTCCCTATTGTTGTGACAATTAATTAAGTGGCTACGAGTACATAACAGTCACGATATTTTTTGTTGGATTGATTCATAGTCATGTCTGGAGGGCTTGTGGCTAAGTAATAATAATTTAAGAATAGATAATTTAAAAAAAAAAAAAAAAAAAAAGAAATACAATGCATGTTACAATAATATGACATTAATTTTTGCACAATTTTTGTGAATAATGACCCCTATGCTAGGAAAATCCTGTGATAGAGGAGCCATCCATTCGTCCGCTAAGTTTATTTACAAAATTAGGGAAGCTAAGACGTGTAACAGCAGCAATAGTGTGTGAGTAAGCGTGTGTGATGTGGTGTAATAGAGAAAGTGTATGAGTGTGTGATGTGACTGATGTGTGATGTGTGTATGAGTGATGATGTGTGTATGATGAGTGTGTGATGTACGTCTTGTGTGTGTAAAGAGACAGTGAGTTGGGGTGTCTGTGGGTGTGTAAGTGCTCGTGATACTAATAGTTATTTATTTGTATAGAGGTTTCACTAGTGCTTCTGTTTCATCATAATCTAGGGTGAGGAGGAATTCTTTAGTTACGTTTTTACATTTGTGTGTGTTTAGTGTATGTATGTTATGTTTTTGGTGTATTTTATTGTATAAAATGGCACTTAGGTAGGGGTAGTGACGTCTAGCGAATGTAGTTTTTGTATGTGTTATGGGACAAGCCGGTTTGGGTCTTCTTCTTACTGACGGGCTGTTATTTGCGCTGAATGGAAGACTCGCGTGTTTTTGCATGACTGCGCGTAGTATGTACAGTTGTCGAACTGTTGGTATTTTAAAGTCCCTATAAAGTTGCCGCGTTGGGAATTTAAAGGATCTTAATTACCTTAATTACGGCTCTTTGGGCTCGTTCCAGCTGTATGATGTCGGTCTTGGCGGCTCCTCCCCAGGCAGTAATGCAATAGCTCAGTACTGATTCGGCGAGTGCCGAGTAAACAATCTTAAGGATTTTGCTGTTTGCCCTTAGTTTTTTAAATAGAAAAATAAGTTTTCGTATTCGTGCGGATACTGTTTGTAGGTGTATTTTCCAGGATAAGCAGGCATCTAATTAAAGGCCGAGATATCGTACCACTGGTGCTCTGGTTACAACGGGGCATGTGCAAAGGGGCAGAGGATTGGAACATGTGTGGGCTTTTATAATTAGTGAAGCGTCTTGTGGTAGGGTGGAAGGTCTTGAACCAAAAGTTATAAAATTAGTTTTCGCAACGTTTAATGTGAGACTGTTATGCTCCAGCCACAACATCACTTTACCGAGCCCCTTCTCGGCTGTATCTTTAGCTGAGGCCCAGTCGCGGCCATAAGATAGAATGGCCGTGTCATCCGCGTAGGCTATTATTTTTGTGGATGGGAGGGATAGCTGACAGAGTTCGTTGACATAGATCAGAAAAAAGAGAGGACTGAGCAAACTTCCTTGTGGAACTCCGACAATCTTAGGATTTGCTTCGCTAACGTACTCCCCTATCTTAACGCACTGCATCCTATCAGTGAGAAAGTTTTTAAATAAGTCGTGAGCGATGCCTCGCACTCCGATGGATTCAAGTTTAGAAAAAAGTAGAGGAATAGACACTGTATCGAACGCCTTCGAAAGGTCTAAGAAGATTCCTAGGCATTTGAACTTATTATCGATTTTGTCAACTACAAAATCCAGTAAAGATGACACCGCGTCCTCCGTGGATAATCCGCGTCTGAAATCGAACTGGTTTTGGGAGATAATTTTGTGTTTGTTTAGGTAGTTATTAAGGCGCTTGTACATTATTCTTTCCAGGATTTTGGAGATTGCTGGAAGGACTGAAATTGGGCGATAATTTGTGACCTTGTTTCTGTCACCCGATTTGTATATTGGATGTACTATAGCTTTTTTTAGAGCGCTGGGAAATATACCTGTGGAAATTGAAAGGTTGCATATACGTGTTATAGGTGGAACCAATTTGTGGCTAGCGTGTTTTAGCAATTTTGGTGGGATGCCGTCCCAGCCCGTAGCACTATCAATCCGGAGGCTGTTTATAATTGAATTAACCTTTTCCTCCTCTGTTTCCAGAAGAACCATTGAGTTGGCTGTATTTTGTTGGTGGGTGTTGACCGATAGATGGCAATTTAAATTAGGTTTATTGTTCGCAAGATTTATACCAACGTTTGCAAAGAACGAGTTAATTTTGTTGACGGACTTAGTGGGACAGTTTTCAATTGATAGAAGCTCTGTTGGTGTCGAGCGCACGCTTTTGGCGTCAGTTACACTTTTGATAGTTTCTCACATTTTTTTGGATTGTTTTCAGATTTTTGAAATTCCTTTTCTTCATAGTCCGCTCTGATCCTTTTTAATAAATCATTGCAGAATTTGCGATATCGTAAGTAGGTTAATTTTAAGATCTGGTTATTCGGCTCTTTCTTGTGTTATAGTGCATTCTGTCTCTATTACGTATGCATCTCAAAAGACCTGTAGTTATCCAAGGCTTTATAATTCTTTGTTTGCAAGGAATTGTTCTATAATTAGTATTTTTAATTATTACGGGGGAGATTATATTTAGTAATTCATTGATGGCTTGGTTGGGCTCATTCATTGTATCTAATACAGAGAAGTTACAGTTTTCGATATCGGAGATAGCGCCTGAAAGATTAAGGAAAGATTTATGGACTTTATTGTTGGTAGGTTTGGGTTTATTTTCCAGATTTAGCAAGACTGCAAAGTGGTCTGTTATCGATGTTTTTAAAATTAAAGTGATCGCTTTGTTGTTGGTTTTTAATAGAATATGATCTATGCAGGTATGCAGGCGAGTAGAAAGAAGGTAGGCTGGAAGAAATCCGTGAGACGCAGTCATGTTTAGGTACTGGAGTGAACGTTGGTCATTGCTGTCATGGCTGATATTGATGTTTATATCTCCGATAATTGTGGTGTGATTGTGATTTTTAAGGTCAAGAATAACATTATTTAATCGGTCTAGGAATGGGTCAATGTTTCTCTGTGATGATGGTCTATACACAGCAATGATGGTTAGGTTACTCGTATTTTCTATGGAACTGGTCAGGCAACTAGCGTCAGGGAAAATCGGTTCAGTTATAGTGTGACTTAGATTTTTCCTAATGTATAAGACTAATCCATCATTTTGGTTAATTAAACTATGAGTTTGGTGTGATGAGTATCCATCCAAAATAGGGATGTTTCCTGCTTTTTTAAGCCAGCATTCAGATAGCACAATTACGTCGCATGTTACGTTCATTGTAACTTGGAGACATCTAAGCTAAATAATAGCTTTCAGTTGCTTCCGGTTAGACTGGAAGCCGACCCCAACATACCTAGCTGACAAAGGGTAGGCAGATGATGATTATCCATAGTCATGTCTAATGCCCATGATACACCCACGCAAATGAAGATTGGAGACTTTAAACTTGAAGTAGTGGACAATTATGTCTACCTAGGAAAAACTGTACAGTTAGGTAGATCCAATTTCGAGAAAGTGGTTTGCCGATGATATAGTTGTCATGGCTGAGACCATGGAGGACCTCATTACAATGCTCGATGACATCAGTAGAGCTTCCGAAATTGTGTGGTCTTAAAATGAACATGGACAAGACAAAGGTCATGTCCAATGCCCATAATGATACCCATTCTCATAACGGTAGCAGGCGCTGCATTCGAAGTTGTGGACAAGTACGTTTACCTAGAATAAACTATCCAGTTAGGTAGGTTCAACTTCGAGAAAGAGGTCAATCGTCGAATCCGACTCGGCTGGTCAACGATCGGGAGGCTTCGCAATATCTTCTCGTCCCAAATACCGCAGTGTCTCAATATGAAAGTCTTTGACCAATGCGTGTTGCTAGTGATGACATATGGAACCGAAACGTGGTCGTACACAATGAGCCTCATCAGAAGGCTGAAAGTCACCGAAAGGGCGATGGAGAGGGCTATGCTTGGAGTTTTCCTACGTGATCGAATCATTAATAAAAGGGAAATAAACGTTGGAAAACCAAAGAAACAGCCATAGTCCGAAGAATTGCTAAACTTAAGTGGCAGTGGGCAGGGCACATTGCACGCAGAACAGTTGGCCGGTGGGGCCGAAAGGTACTGGAGTGGCAACCGCGTACCGGAAGACGTAAAGTTGAGATGCCTCCCACATGATGGACTGATGACCTGGTGAAGGCCGCAATAATCCACTGGATGCGAGAAGCACAGAACCGGTCGAAGTAGCGGTGTTTGGTTCCACGGCCTATGTCCAGCAGTGGATATATTTTTCGGTTGAGATGATGACTTGTTTCATCATCGTCATTACAGCCGAAAGACGCCCACTGCTGGACATAAGCCTCCCCCAAAAGGGGGATTTTGCCATAATCGCCACACTTGGCCAGCGGGTTGGCAATTGCAGTATGGTGGTAAAATGCACAGAGAACGCTGCTGCCCATTCTCTAGTAAGTCCCTTAGTCGCCTTCTACGACACCCACGGGAAGAAATGGGACGGTGCTATTCTTTTACGTCCGGCACCACACGGAATGATTAGTTTGATTCTGGATTATTGATAGTTGATACTTATTTTAGTTTATGCAATGTTATACTTGAAGCTGATTGCCTCTTGCCAGGGGTGCGGGTTGTTCGAAAGAGATACCGTGGCTCCTGGCACACAGGCAACTGAAGGAACACGGGTGGGTTTCAGTCAGTAAAAGTCTGACATGAAGAGCGGGAGAAGTAATTTGATGATTTCCAACCCAAAAAAAAAGCCGACTGCCTCGTTGGTCTAGTGGTCGCAAACGCTAGTGCTGAGCATGAGATCCTGGGTTCGATTCCCAGGTCAGTGTAATTGGGTTTTACCTACTATGTGGATTTTTTCTGTAGCAGCTCGGAATCTAGATTTGTGCCCGTTTGATGGCAATAGGCTCGCCCCCTATTACATGGGACTTAAACATAACTGACGATATATGGGTGTACTATAGGTACAACTCTGCCCTTCCCTTTCCGGAATCAAGGCCTGATGTATGTATGTATACTTGAAGTGTATTTATGAGAATAAACAATAATACAACAGTCAGAGGTTTTTAAAGGAATGACTGATTTTTATGCTGGGACCACATTACGGTCAACGTTAATGCCCAACATCGCGATAAACAACGCGGTAAAGATTCCGATAATGAAAGCGATAAATTCAGTGGCCACACTAGAACGGTCAACGTCTATGCTCATCGAGTTACGCCTAACGTCAAATCGCAATGCGAATGCCGTCCCAAAATTATCACGATAAGTTGTGGCTACACCTACGGTTGACGTCCAACATCGCGATAATTAACGTCGTTTCTCGTAGGTGTAGCCGCACCATTTAAAGAATGAATAAAAACGTTAATTGGAACGCAGATAAATACATTTGTTAAATACAGGTACATTTGGCCTTCATTAACAATTTAGTTGACTTTCTATGTTTTGCCAGCAGTAAAATGGCTTTAATTTATGCAAAAAGTACCATTATGTTCGTATAACCAATGATAATATGAACAAAGGCTTCAATTTAAATAAAATTACCTGAGAAACAAGTACCTATTTTCTGTTTTAAATTTCACTCACGTTAACGGTTCAGTGACGTTGGGTTGGGTAGTCACTCAATTTCTTAAAATTATGTTTTTTTCCTTTTTTTTTTGTGAATGTTTTTTCACCGTTTTTTATCTCTGTATTCATGTAATTGTGTTATCATTTAATTGTGTTTTTGTATGTTGTGCCATTTCTTTTGTGAGCTCATTTAGAGCTGATTAGAAATGGTTGATCTATCTATTTACACATAATAATTATGTTCGTCAAAATATACGTTCTACACCTGCTGATCAGACTTGGCTTTCAGAAATGGTATTCAAAAATCCAGGAAAATTTACCATCTTGTGGAATTTCAATGAACGTGTACCGCTGAGAGGAGAGCAGTGATGGCCAAGTGGTAGCAACCGAGCGTTAAAACCTAGACAGGCGCTTCGCTTTTTGTAAATTATTTCATCACTACTGCTCTCAAAATGGTGAAGGAAATTATCTTGAGTAAAGCGGCACGCCCCAGAACCAAAAGTAGGATTGTTACACTCATTTTTGAAAAGATTTTTAAATGCAAATAAACCACAAAAAAAAAACAATTTTATTGAAGCGACTAGTGCCATAAAGATGCATTTACATTTTACATTTTCATACTTCGCGCGTAATTTGACGAATACGCTGGACGCAGTGGACGCCATATTACTCTGTTGGTATGACGTCAGTTTGCTGTGTAAAAAAATGCGCTGATATTTTGTATGGTAATTGTTTGTAATTTAAAAAATTAGTTATTTTTCTACTTATCATTGGTTTGCTGATCCTAAATTTAAGATATTATTTCAATAAAAGTTACGTTAGTAACGAAAATAATAAAAGTACAAAGTCGTTCAGTTGATTAGTTTAAACAGCGGTATGATGTAATAATATGGCGGCTACTATAATATTTCATGGTGTTCAAAAACAGATTTAAAAAAACTGAAACCTTTGAATTGAATTTTAACATTTATCTTGTTATTTCATGAACGAAAACTAACAATTTCCGACTGCTTTTTGCCTAAGCTATCGCAATTTTTAGATTTTTTCTCATATACAGTAAAATACCCTATTCGAAGACATGACATCTAACAACCCGCACTGGGCCTGCGTGATTGACTTTGGCCCTCTGCCTCTCACAGAGAAGAAGCCAGTGTCCCTGCAGTGCGAACATTATAATATAATGTTCGCACTGCAGGGACACTGGCTTCTTCTCTGTGAGAATGTTGGTTGTGTGTGTGTGTATGCTTGCGTCTGTAAATGTTTAGTAGTCATAATATCATAATCGTGATGTATACGTACTCTTGTTATCTCAAGTATTTTGTACTCATTGTACTGCAACTGGTTATTACAAGTACAAAGTCTCGATCAGTCCTTTCTGATTACTTGCCCTTATCGTGATGTCATCATCATTCGTCTGGGCGACACTATACCCCTTGGAAAGACTGGTTGTCAGACTTTCGAGCTTCTGACGACCTCTAACGACTATCAAAGACCCACGTAAGACATCTGGGACCAAAGCGTGCTTTTCCGAGGCAAGGAGGGGTTTCGGTATATAAAATGGTCACCCATCCATGGACTGACCTCGGCGAGCGTAGCTTAACCTGATCGATTGGCCCATGCAGTTGTTATTATTTAGCCACGGGACCCTCCTTATTGTCCCCCCCTAGTGGGTTCCCGCATTGTCGTTGCGGGGGGGCTCAGTAACCGTGGTGTCCCAGCCGCGGTGAAGCGCAGAGGAACCCAAAGGTGGGGCCGCTCGTCAGGGCTTTTGCTTTCAAGATGACGTAGCGGCCAAAACGTAGGTTGCGGTGAGGTGCACCGCAACTGAGGTGGGCCGCGATGTCGAATGTGAGGCATCGCGGCTTAGGGTTACGGCCGCTCTCCCTATCCCCTGCGGCCAAAAATTTGTTGGGCGGGACGGCGCGTGGTGTTCCACGCGCGCCGTCAGAGATGTCAGCAACAACTGGTGGGGACCCCACCAGTTGTTGCAAGGGCCAATGCCTGCCAGGGGTACGGGTTGTTCGAAAGAGACACCGTCGCCCCTGGCACACAGGCAATTGAGGGAACACGGGTGGGTTTTAGTCAGTAAAAGTCTGACACGCCCTCCTGCTCTCTACCCAGAGCGGGAAAGTCATTTGAAGATTTCCCAACCTCCAAAAAAGAAACCCTCCTTATTATGAAGTCATAAGGGTGATTAACTAAGCCAAACCAAGTCAGTTGAACAAAAACTCCACAATGTAACCTACACACAGAGTTTTTTTGCGGTTCTTCGTGTGTTGACAGGGTTGTCAGTTGTTGGCGAGACAGAGTCCGGCACGATCACCGTCGCCGTATACCATATAGTAGTGCCATTCCTTAAACAAGCCCGCACAATTATTCTGCGGTACGGTTTACTCGCCGTACCTTAAAGAAACCATGCCGTATACAACGGGCCTAATTCTTCCTCTGAACTAGACATCTAACAGCGTCACAGGAATCGTGCCTTCTCTTTCATTACCGGAATAAAAGAACAGGATACGTGGTCATGTACCAATATTATTTATTATTTACACTGATTGGAGAGAATGATCGTTTGAATGGAGAGTGTACTTGCTTGAGTTGTTTGTTTGTATCTATGTGTAATGAAGGTAAAAACCAAGGTAACCGACATAGCCCGAAGTACTGCCAAACTTAGGTGGCAGTGAGCAGGGCACATTGCATGTAGAACAGATGGCCGATGGGGTTGCAAAGTTCTGGAGTGGCGACCGCGCACTGAAAGACGTAGCGTTGGAAGGACTCCCACAAGATGGACCGATGACAGTGAAGGGCGAAGAATGACCAGTCGAAGTGATGGTGCTTGGGGGAGGTCCATGTCCAGTAGTGGACGTCTTTCGGCTGTAAAGATGATGATCATGATGTGTAGTACATACCCTCTCCAAACATCAGCGACACATCACATAAGAGAACTTGTAGAAGAACTAGGGTTTAGGTAAACAGAGCCCTGGCTAGTTATAATTATGTATAAATGACGATAAACTTGAAATCCTTTGCAATTTTCGTTTTTTTCCAAGACAGTAGGCCGTAAACATTCGCGGATATTCTATAATGAAGAAAGTGTCTAGATTTAAAATGTAAATATCACAAATTAGCTTTGTAAGTAAACCACTCTATGAAATGTTATTTGTGCCTAAATATGAAGGACATTTTGTAGAACGTCCTCAGTTGACTGTTTCATTATCATCAATAGTAATCTCATGCAGTCTTCTTAAATTTAACAATTCAGCCGAAAGACGTCCACTGCTGAACATAGGCCTCTCCCAAGAAATGGGATGGTGCTATTCTTTTACGTCCGGCACCACACGGAACACTCACGGAGTATATTGTTTATCTAAACTAATATTATAAAGAGGAAAGATTTGGTTGTTTGTTTGTTTGCATTGAATAGGCTTCGAAACTACTGAACCAATTTGATAAAATATTTCACTGTTGGGAAGCTACACTGTCCCCAGGTGACATAGGCTATATTTTATCCCCGTATTCTCACGGGAACGAAAACTACGCGGGTGGAACCACGGAGCGCTGCTAAATTACACCAATAGCTGTAAGTCTTGTAAAGTTTCTCTTAATATTTCAGTACTAAATTACAAGATTTTTGGTGTGCGATTTCTTTCAGGCTACAGAAATTATCGATGTATAAAAAATAATAATATTAAAAGTTGACCACATTTTAATAATAATTATTCACTTTCTTCGTAGATCCATCGCTTTCGAGTTTTACGCCGCCACAGAAACCTATAAATAAATAAAAATAGAACACATGCTAATCAATACAACAAACTTCAACAACATTATTCCAGTGCGCTTGCGCAGTAGCTCACCCGTTCGAATGCTCCCGCGCAGTGCTAGCGTCTAAACTCAGTATCATCGCACGCGGCGATCGTCACGTCTCGAGCATTTACTTGTATTATACAAATGGTAATACTTTATCTTTAAGGATATTAAAAGGCCCGTAAAATGTGGTGGTAATTATAGTGATGAAGGATTTTGTGTTTTATTTTGTAAGTGATACAGAGTGATTTTAAGTGGAAGGGGATTGTAATGGTAGGTTCATATGGCGTGTTTGTTTTTTTACTATAATTACTGTGATTATTTTTTTATTCGAAATGTTTATTACAATTTAATCCGCTGGGTCATTGATAAATAATAAAATCCTTGTTTTTGCTATTTTAAACTGTGTTTTTATCTCTGAAACTATAAAGTCGTTTTGTTTTTTTTTTTTTTGTTTACCCGGTGATCTCGGAAGGAGAATGTTTGTTATATTCTCAGATAAAATAAAATATTTCTATGTATTTATGTAACAGTTTTATAAAATTGGCATTTTATATATATTTTAAGTAAAGCACATCAACCGACTAATAATAAAGTGATATTTTGTATGTATGGAAATGTAGATGTTTATTACTTAATCAGCAAGCAGAAACTGTTGAACGAATTTGTATGAAATTTGGCACACAGATGGTTATTAAGTTGGATTAGACACATATAATACTTTTTATCTTGGTAGTCCGTGCCCGTGGGATAGTTTCCGAACTTTACGCGGGCGAAGCCGCTTGCAAAAGCTAGCAATTTTATAAATATTAGGTAGTATAAAGTAAATCACATCAATCATTCGTAATATTACTAAACCATATTGAGAATAAAAAATACAAAATAAACATTTTCAGTAAACGGTTAGCTGCCACTCAAAGTAAACCTTTGTTGGATTAAAAATTAAATATTAACAGCTAATCCATCAGAAAACAGTAACTTATTTGGCTGAATAACCTAACAAAACATTTAATATGTAAAGTGAAACAATGGAAAACGTAAAGATCTTGCTAAATACATAACGAAGTTAAGGTATTTTTCGTCACAAACAATGGCATAAAAGCTTAAAAACTATGTGACACTAATTTGTGAGAGACTGGTGTCTGCACCAGGAATACCTGTTTAGCAGATCACCAGGGTTATCTGCTAAACAGGTATTCACCACCACACGGTACGTAAACATTATCAGACATTAAGTCAATGAGATTGGATAGGGCATAACATAAAAATCAATGATAAACTCAAAAATTAAAAACAAACAGAATTAAAAAGTAAATACTAAGAGAGCCCTGTGAAATTCAAATTTTCTGATGTTTTTTTTTCTTTGATCAGCTCAGTCAAAATAATGTGTAGAGACGCCTAACTGTTTGTTCAATAACAACTATATCACAAATTAATGTGTTACCCACTTTCTATCAAAATTTCGAAAGATCAAAAAAATCCTAAATGTATGCTTCAAAATAAAAAATACAAATACTTTTAGTTGTTTTTTACTATAATTACTGTGATTATTAAATCACATCAATCATTCGTAATATTACTAAACCATATTGAGAATAAAAAATACAAAATAAACATTTTCAGTAAACGGTACATATATAAATAAGGTACAGAAAGTTCTTAAGGTATTACTCGATCGCTTATTATAATGCCATTAATCAGCGTGCAAATTTACATTCCTAAATATTTTATTTTAAGAAATTAATGTTGAATCATGCATGCGATTAGTAAATTATAATTCAATTAAATTAAATTCGGTAAATTCAAAATTATTTTTGAATTATTTTATACTTTTTTGTTAATATAATTATTTTTAAAGTTATTATGACCTATTTATGAAATCCTTTATTTTGATATCCCACTAGACAGAACATGGCGCCAAAAATCAGCCATTTTACTTTTCATAATGTTTATATACCCTGTGAAGTGACACTCACTTTCGTATTTGAGACGAACTAACGACGCCTCTCAAGCTAAAATCCGTCAAGCCGTTTAGGCTACAGAACGTGATAAAAAAAACATATACCTTCCTATACATACACTCGAAAAAACATAACCCTCCTTCTGGCGCAGTCGGGTAAAAACTTATGAAAATTTTAGTTACGGGCAACACTAGTGCTTTCTTCTTAGTCGTTACGTGTGCTACACCCAGGTCACTAACATTGTAGGTACATAGACCTTTTGCACTCCATCCTTTCAGAATCTTATAAAATGCAAGTTAAGAAACGTCAATGGGAAATTGTAGATCTCAATTCAGATAGTGCACAATGCATAATTACGCAGTTTTTATTATTTACGGTGTATCGGTGAGTTTAATTTCTGATTCGGATTGGATGCAGTGCAAACGCTCTCATAGTTAGAAAAAAAGTATTTTGTTGGTTACATTTTTGAATCATTTTTTTAAATTAGTTAATTAATTTAGTTATAGTATAATTTTGTGTCTATAATAAAAAAACATAGGTATCTATAATTTTGTATTTATTTTAAAAAAATAAAATAAAATAAGTACAGTCCAAATGAGAAACTCTTTTTTCCTAGTGTTTCAAAAATATAATTGTTTATATTTACACTAAATTATAGTTACATCCATTTAAGTTTTTTTTTTTCTGCCTAGGGCCTCATTTTTTTTTTTGTTATTTCCGCAATATCTCTGGCAAATAAGTATCGATAAAAAAAAAACTTTTTTTTTTAATGGTGGTCTCATATAAATTTTATTAACTTTGCTTGAGTAGATTTTGCGTTACCTTTATTTATTTATTTAAGGAAAAACATACAGTAGCACAGTAAGAGATAGACATAAAAATATCTTAAAAATTAAGTTTTAAACAATTATCCTACCCACTACGTTCTCCACAGATTACAATTTAAAGTATTTAAAACTAGCTAGTAACACAGATACAATACCTACACAATAGTCATTGTCATAGAACTGATATCTGGATTTTAATTTATAAAGGAAAAAGTAAATTATAAGAAAAAGTTAATACCTTCAATAATATAATATTGAATCCACAGTGTATCTTGATGATATTCAAACAATTCCAAACTATAGATTATAATTGATGTGGTAGGTCCCACAAAAAAAAGTTCAAAGTACCTTTAATTTTGGAAGTAGAGAGAGTAGGCAAAAAATAAAAATCCAAAGACAGTGCTTTGAACCATTAATTTTTTGCCACCGACTACTAAATTTCAAGTTCTTTTTTTTGAAAGTCGGTTGTTTTTTTTATTTTATTGCACATTAATGAAAACAAAAACTAACAAGATCACAAGAGAACAAAATATGTCAATTTGACCATATAAACACAGCTTTACATTCAAGTGTACAGACAGATAAGAACAACGTAAATACAGT
The DNA here is from genome assembly GCA_949987655.1 of Polymixis flavicincta. NCBI lineage: Eukaryota > Metazoa > Arthropoda > Insecta > Lepidoptera > Noctuidae > Polymixis > Polymixis flavicincta. The sequence continues at coordinate 19,569,964 of OX465188.1, read as the reverse complement.
TGATACTATATATAAAAGGATCATAATCAAACAGTGATTTTCTTCCAGACGGCTTATAAAGACAGTGCAAGTAAGTGGGTAAGCAGAAACAGTGGTGAATCAGTGACAATGGTGTACACAATCAGTCAACAAGTTAACAATAATGTGGAGAAAAGTGACAAAAAATGTTGTGTGTGGATGGAGATACTTTTAGCTGTGTTGGGTATGTGATTTTCTTTTGTTTATAAAAGTGGATCGTGCACTGTATTTTCAACCCACTGGTTACAGCTGAGAGTCGAAAATCGAACAGTGTGTTTGATATCCCCAGTGTGGTTGAATGTTGTCGTTGATTGTTGGATTCTCAACGCTCGGTCCCACCCTGAGAGTAGAAAATACATTGCGCTTTAAATCTCGCGACATTTTAAGTCAATGCGAACGTGGTCTATTCCCTCTGAAGGAACACACGTTTTCTCACTGCGGATGGATTGGGTTATAGTCCACCACTCAGAGCCTAGAGACAAAATACATTTCTGTTAGCGTTCACGCCAAACGCTACACCAAAATTCTCATGAAAGACATTACCTGCGGAAAGGACACGACGACGTAACCTTTCCGCAGGTAATGTCATTCCCATACATTTTGGCGTAGCGATTGGCGTGGACGCTAACAGAAATGTGTTTTGTCTAGGCCTGCAGGCCCGGTGCGGTTTGGTTGATATATCTATAGTTATGTGACTATTTCGTGAGACACGCTCTAATATTTGTGGTTGTTTATTTTATTTATTACCACTTGGTTAGTCTTAGGCGGATCACACACTGCTACGCGCCACGCTCCGGGGTGCGCGAAACGAGCTAAATTTCCAGCATTTTCAAATAGATAGATTCATTTATTTGCCTGAAATATGATATTTTACAGATTTTATAACACAGGTACACAATCGTTCTTCATATTCCGCCTAAATTGAGCATGCAACTTTTTTTTTTTTTTTTACCTTAACAATGATTCTAATTCCTATTTAATCAATTTAAACAAAATAATTAAATACACATATAAAAAGTCCCGTGTGGTGTCCAGGCGTAAAAGAATAGCACCATCCCATTTCTTCCCGTGGGTGTCGTAGGAAGCGACTAAGGGACTTATTAGAGAATGGGCAGCAGCGTTCTCAATGCATTTTACCACCATACTGCGATCGCCAACCCGCCTGCCAAGCGTGGCGATTATGGCAACCCCCCCCCCCTTTTGGGGGAGGCCTATGTCCAGCAGTGGACGTCTTTCGGCTGAAATGATGATGATGATGATGATAAAAAGTATTAAATCAAGCATTATTATTGTCTACTTATCAAATTATTAAATCTATTAAATTTGTATGTAAGTAATCACGCACGGGAGCGCGTTATCTGCGTCCGTCGCGTGGTCCGTCTTAGTGTGTGAATCGCCTTAGGATATCGGGTTGTCCAGTATATTAGGTTGTGGAGGTTAAATAGGCAGTCGCTTCATGATAAATACTTGGATTCAGTTGGCCTGAAAGCTCCCAAAATAGTTGGGAAAAGTCTAGGCAGATGCAAAAGATGACTTGGTTAGTCTTCATTGGAATGGACGGCTTGATAAAACACATAAATATTTTTGCTATCTTTACTTCATGACTATTGCATAACCCTCATTAGGTGGCCCTCATAGGTATGCTACAATGCTCAAGTATTCTTCAGCTTCTTGCCAGTTGTTGTCAGCAATTGAATGACTTGCGCCTGCTCCTCATTGCTACATTTGAGGAAAACTCTTGAACGGAAGACAGCACCACAAACTAAAATCTGACCAAGAGCCACATCACCAACTTCCTGAAAATACAATTTAAGGGTACACTAGTCGCGGGCTCGAACTCACTGGTGGGCCTGGCTAAAAAGCACGCTGTCTCACCAGGCTTCGAGTCCGACAGAGGTAGTACCCGTAATGAGCAGTTAGATGCTAGTCTACACGCACAACATTACTGAGTAAGCTGCAGGATCAGTTATGGTAACACCGGCGCGTAATAAATTAAGAAAAGTCCTTCGGAAGATCGGGTTTTCTGAAAAAACCACTGCATAAATCAATGACCAATTAAATTTATTGAACTTTTCGATAATTAAGCTTTGTCGGTACTGACTTAGTTTTGGAGATTTTTCACTTCTTTTATTACTTAAACATGTCCAAAGTTACGTTAAATTATCAAGAAAAATTAATCTTTGTTGGCTCATAACTTTTTAATGGCTTTTTATTTTAGTATTCTGTTTCCGTACAGACAGTATTAATAATGAGACAAAACCATACCATGTTCTGATGTACATTGTCAAACAGTAAAGTAAAACCCTCCCGAAGTTTTTATGGAAAAAATGTAGACTTGTTTCACCTTAATGTGGACTTGTTTCATTCTCGGGACACTGACATTACAAATGTCGGTCAATCAGTTTTAAAATGAAACTGTGGTGTTATTCTGCAAAAATCTCACCGTGAAATCTTCGGTGAAATGAGGTTAAAGTGTGCTGTCAATATTTACCATGAGTGGGAATGACAGCTGACTTACTCGCTTCACCGAAGATTTCACGGTGAGATTTTTACCCCGAATAGCACTACTGGTCGCCGACTTAAACTCACTGGTGAGTGTGGTAGTAGTTGGTCAGTAGATTGTCAGTGTCCTAACTGACAATCTCTTTTATATGGTACCGCGCACACACACATAAATAACACGCACTATACACACAATCTTACTATTATTATAAATATTATCTGACCAAGACTAAGTCTGGACTTTAAAAGAGACTGTGACCTCTGAGTTTGTTTCGGCCTTTCTTCTCAGAGTAGTCAGATAGGAAACGCCGACCTCATCTAGTTTAAAAAAAATATGATTGACGTGTAAAAGTGCTTGTACAAACCTACTTACAGAAATAAAATCATTTATCATTTAAATGTCAAAATTTGTGAGGATGGATTGATGAATGTTTGTTCCCCAGCCACACAAAAACGCCTGAACGTATTTGGATGAAATTTGGCACACAGATAAATTATAACCTGGATTAACACAAACGGTATGTTTTATCTCGGCAGTACGTTCCTGCGGGATAATTTAGGACCTCCTCGCGGGCGAAGCCGCTGGCAAAAGAAAGAAAGAAAAAGTATTTATTAGACTCGCACAGAAATATCACAAACATAACTACAACACAATAAAATTAAACACTAAAAAACTAAAACACTTCTACGCTGCGCTAGGTAGTTATTAAAATTAAAATTAGATAAAGGAAGTAAAAAAAAAAAAAAACAAGATCCTGTATGAGGCCAAAAGGCCACTATCTCAGCACGATGCTGTGACATTTAAAAAGTGTCGCAGCGCTGGTATTCTGATAGGGCCCGCTGTGATGTCACGGACAGAAACATAAATAAAAAAGTTAATAAATAAAATAAAATAAGATAATAAGTGTGAAATTACTAAAAAGTAAACAATAATATACAGTAACGTAATGTAAAAGCGAGTTTACACATCACAGTCATAAAATATTCATGATCCTATTCTATTAAAACTGTTTTCAGAATTAGCCTACTGGTTAAATGTTTCTAATAGAATACACATCACAGGAGTCCCCTGGATGCGGGAAGCAATAACCGGTCGAAGTGGCGGAGCTTAGGGGAGGCCTATGTCCAGCAGTGGACGTCTTTCGGCTGAAATGATGATGATGATGACACATCATCGAATAGCTGGATAAAGAGAGGGGCTTGTGTGGCTAAATAATAATCGCGGCACTTGTCAATCGTTCAGGTTAAGCTACGGTTGTCGCTGTTGGTCTGTGGATGGGTGACCGTCTTTCAATACCAAAACCCCTTCGTGACTCGGAAAGCACGTTAAGCCGTTGGTCCCGGCTGTCATTCGGCTGTGTTACCCAGTAACTGAGATGTGGAGGTCAGATAGGCAATCACTCCATGTAAAATACTGGTATTCAGCTGCATCCGGTTAGACTGGAAGCTGACCCCAACATAGTTGGACAAAGGCAACATGACACATCATGAATAGCCAGAAAACCTGAATGTGTGAAAACTCTAAACAACCTTGAACTTGAAATAAGCAATTGATATATTAATTGTGTATTGTTGTTGACTACAATGTATTGCGGATCAATCGATTGGCCCCGGTTACGCATGGATTGATATTTTGTTTTGTTTTCCTATATAAAATATCGCAATAGATGATACTTTATTTACATTACAATCTAGCATATTAGCTAATAAGTAATTTAAATATAACATAAACTGCTAAGTAACTAAAGAACCCGCCCGCCGCCGCACGTGTGGTGCCGGGCGTAAAAGAATAGCACCATCCCGTTTGTTCCCGTGGGTCTCGTAGAAGGCGACTAAGGAACTTACTAGAGAATGGGCAGCAGCGATCTCTATGCATTTTACCACCATACTGCGATCGCCAACCCGCCTGCCAAGCGTGGCGATTATGGCAAAACCCCCCGTCTAGGGGGAGGCTTATGTCCAGCAGTGGACGTCTTTCGGCTGAGATGATGATGATGATGAACTATAAAACGAAGAAATCGTCCAATAACCTCTTTTTTATTCACTATAAGTTAAGGGGAACACTTGATTCATGTGTTCTATATTAAAGTCAGCACTTGCACTACAGTTTAAGTTCACTTACACTGCACTAAAATAACTAAAAATGTTGAGCATGTTTTTTAATTAAAGTAGTTGATTACTACTAAACTAACTGAAATGGTTGATTGATATGACGCGTAGTCCTAACTAACATTTATTTGTTACCTTTTCACACCAAAACCACTGAACCGATCATCCTGAAATTTTGCATACAGGGTAAGTTTTTATCCAGTGCGCAAATTGTAACCATGAATTCAGCATATCATTCTAGAACCCCTAGCGCAGAAATTTTTCGCCGGTTGTACAAAAAAAAAATCAGCTGTTTCATAGAAAAGTGCAATACCGACGCGGTCAAATGTATGGAACAGCTGATTTTTTTTTCCTGTATACCTACATTTTCAGATGTACAGAAACGGACATTGGATACCTTTCATTCCGAAAAAAAAATAGTTACTGTTTCCGAGGAATACTACAATAACGTTCTTATGATTTAATTATATTTTCACAAGCAGAATACAACTTAAACTGATTGTAAAATTCTAAATTAACGCGAGCGAAGCCGCGGACAAAAGCTAGTAAGGTTTATAAATATTTTTTCCGTCCTTGCTGAGACAATGAAGACTGACCCTGATATAAGTCGAGATACCCTAATTTATCGGTTCATTTTGACATACAAATAATTACCAACAGCCTGGCATGACTGCCTACATTAGTAATTTGACACTGGTTTCCCCTAAGGATACAATCATTACCATAATATAAAATAGTACATAATATACAACGTGTAATAGAAAGGGTATATACATACCAAGGGCACGGCTTCTTTGGATGATACCAAACGATATTGGAAGGGTTTTTTAATCCTATCTCTACATGTTCGGAAGTTATGAGAATTTTAATATATTTATACAAGAAACCGAAATTTAAAATTGAAATAAAAACATCACTCGGAAGAGATTTATCGTGATATTGGCAAGTAACGTGGAAAGTCATTGACCCACGTAGTGCGGTGATACGTTCGTTATGATTTGAATTTAAGAAATCTATGAGACCGATGGTATCAAATTCTTAGAGAATTCTATTTTGAGCTAAAACTATGTATAGTGATGCTATACCAGCTATTATCTCAAGTACTTAGGTTTAAATACTTTATTCTAAAAAAACTTAAGGGTAGCAAGCAATAGGGTTTCTGTTACACCCTGTAGATAGTTTGGAGGTCTGGAGACCAGTACCTCAGGTATTTCTAGTACAAGCTCCAGTCTCCAAAACATTCATGTAATTTTTGTAACCACTATTTTATGAAGACCCTTCCATGCGTCAGAAAGTAAGTTAAGCCGTTGGTCCCGGCTATCATTTGTGAATCTTTGACAGTCGTAACGGGTCGTCAGAAGCCCGAAAGATTGACAACCAGTCTTACCAAGGGGTATCGTACTATCCAGTAACTGGGTTGTGGAGGTCAGATAGGCAGTCGCTCCATGTAAAATACTGGAATTTTGCTGCATCCGGTTAGACTGGAAGCCGACCTCAACATAGTTGGGAACCCCCCCGAGTGGGATCCCGCATTGTCGTTGCGGGGGGGCTCAGTAACCGTGGATGCCGGCCACGGTGAAGCTAAGAGGTACCCAAAGATGGGGCCGCTCGTCTGGGTTTTTGCCTCAAAGCCGACGACGTAGCGGCAAAAAAGTAGGTTGCGGTGAGGTGCACCGCAACTGAGGTGGGCCGCGATGTCGAATGGGAAGCATCGCGGCAGAGGGTTACGGGCTGCGGTAGAGGAGGAGTGCCGGTGCTTCTGAGCAGCGCTCTTCCCTTCCGTGGCCTGGACGGGGCCGCCACCGTTTGATGGCGGACGCGGTGGGGCCGCAGGGGAAGAGGAGTGTCGGTATAGCGTCAGCCGCTCTCCCTATCCCCTGCGGCCGAAAAGTGGTAGACGGGACGGCGCGTTGTGTTCCACAGGCGCGCCGACAAAGATGTCAGCAACCACCGGTGGGGTCCGCAAGGGCCGATGCCTGCCAGGGGTGCGGGTTTGTTCGAAAGAGATACCACAGCCCCTGGCATACGGGCTACTGAGGGAACACGGGTGGGTTTTAGTCAGTAAAAGTCTGACACGCCCTCCTGCTCTACTCAGCAGGAGAAGTCATTTGATGATTTCCCACCAAAAAAAAAAAACATAGTTGGGAAAAGGCTAGGAAGTCGATAACTATTATGCATTGTACTGATTGTTCTTTCAAAAACATTTTACTCTACAGAAAACAGTACCTTCCTTTATCCCAAGTCTTATCTCTTGTAGGTACACGTAGTAGTAACTGTAAACAAAGACAATGTGTTTGGTATTTCACGGAGTATTCGTGTGTTTGTAGTCAAAGAGCTGTGCTGACGCTAAGCTTCTTATCAGCGGAGAATAATGTCCTTTGTAGACAAGGAACGCGTCAGGGCACTAAAATAAGACCCTCATTTTGAGCCCTGTTGAATGTCGAGTTTTTATGGCTGTGTAGTGCTGATTTTTGTTGGCTTGTTATTCTAACCTCAAATTAGTCCCATTTTTCTTTAATAGGCATCTTCAACAATCAAGATCTTTATTGCCTCCGACTGTATGAGACTGCTTAAAATAGGTATTCAGTTTAATAGTCAACCGCTTAAAACAAAAGTTTCATGTTTCGATCTTTTTTAAAGTTCGCTCTTTACGCAGTTGGGTTTATAATAATTTTTTATTAATAATTTACATTATGGCGCCATAAATTGGCTAATTAAGGCTTGTATACACGCCAAGGACCTACAGCATTCAGCATCTGCCAGGAGTGCGGGTTTGTTCGAAAGAGACACCACAGCCCCTGGCTTAAGGGCTACTGAAGGAACACGGGTGGGTTTTAGTCAGTAAAAGTCTGGCATGCACAAATGCTCCACCCAGAGCGGGAGAAGTTATTTGATGATTTCCCACCCAAAAAAAAAAAAAAAAGAAAAGGCTTGTATACACGCCAAGGACCTTCAGCATTTGGGCGCACTAATTTTGTGGGCGAGTACGGGGTGATGTAGTCGTGCAGTCTTTAATCGGTTGCATTTTTGATTTATTATAACAAAAATAATGCATATTTGTAAAAAGTAACAAAACCAAATCATTTTCCTTTGTATTGCAAAACAGTAGACATTTTTTTAACTCTTTTGTTAAAAAATGAAGGAGTAAAATGGTTTCATCTCAACGATTTGGAGGTGATTTGGTGGTTTTTTTTTCTTATTATTTGATACCCATAGAAAAGTTCTACCTAAACCAAATGACGTATCATATTATGTAGATTACTAACTATTTTTTTCAAATGTAATTTCTTTGTAAATGCCGATGAAAAGTGGTTTCATCTGCATGCTGTTTTCAACCATTCTTTGAGAGGGCAGCCTTAAAACGAAGCTAACGACGCCTCTGTGGCTAAAATCCATCAACCCGTTTAGGCTATAGAGCGTGCCAAAGAAATCTACATATGCAACATTATTTTTATTTTATACAAAACCTAGATATAGTTTGTTCAGAATAAGTAACGGAATCGTTTCCAATAATTTTTACACCATGCTATATTTTTTCCCAAAAAAGTTTTGCTTATGTGATGGAAAAGGTTATCACCAACGGTTAGGTACCTACTGCCTAATTATTATCAATGAACACAATACGACGCTGGACGCGCGGTGACCATGTCTGTCTGTGTGATTTTTCATGATACAGTTTTGAGATTTTGTACATGGATTCTGTACATAAAAATCCTAGACACGTGTTCCGGGTTTCGTATATACTAAAACTAGGGTTGTATACAGTCGAAAAACATAACCGTCCTTCTGGCCCAGTCGTGTTAAAACTAAACAACCACCCGAATTAATTTCGTTTCTGAAAACTGGAAGTAACGAGTGATTTATATTAATTTTAGGTTTTTTAAATGTGGTTAAAATAATCACTGGATTTGCTCCTAAATGATATGATGAAAGAGACTTATAAACATGATACAGTTATGTTATGACAGACATCTTTTCTATTTTAATATTCATTCTGTTATTAGCCTTGTACTATGAAGTCATACATGTTTTCAATTGCTGTTGTGGATATGCGTAAGATATACTACTTATATTTATCCGATGTGTCTACTGGCTGAAACATATTTAGCATCGCAATCACTTCCTTAGTATCTCTTCTAGATGCAGCATCTGAATGACTGAATTTGACCATTTCGGTTACGGTGACTGTTTTTGTTTTCGACAACTATATGTTACGAGCGAGTGCTCTTATGTGGCTAATGTAACCTATCCTGACTGTAAAGCTACGTGCACAGTTAGAATCACCATCATCCTCATTTCAGCCAAAAGACGTCCACTGTTGGACATAGGCCTTGCGGCATTGCTTAAAGTCTAAACCTTCTCATGTTGATTCATATAACTGGAGAAACCTCGACCCCTGTCATACAGGATGTCCTAGTTCAGGCTCGAGACTTCATTGATGTAACGCGTACTGAAATAAATTACTATTACTCTCAGATTATAAAACAAAGGCAGATAAACCGCGCGGAACACCAAGAGTGAGGCCAAAAAACCAAATACTAAAGGGTACCTCTGTGACGTGGTTAATTTGGCTGCCAAACCTCACCACGTTAACTGGCATAAAAGATAATGGGTAATTTAAAACGTTACCGGGATTTTAAAAAAAAATACTAAAGCGTCACATTGTATGTAACATACATTGCGACTTTTCGTGGCTTACTAACTCGAGTTTTGAATCAATACCTATTTGGTATTTTGGCCTCACTCTTGGTGTTCCGCGCGGTCTATCTGCCTTTATTTTATAATCTGAGATAGCAGTGCTGATTAAATTATTTACACAAAGTAAATTGCCTGCCTGGGTTGGTTCTCACGACCAACAACTCGTGAGTAGGAGCCGTTACCACTGGGCCAACACTGCTCACGGCTCACTGTCCTTGGCAAAATAAGATACCAAGAATATTATTACCAAATACCTTCAGATATTCGCGACTCAATGAATAGGAAAAACGTAAAACACAAGCTCAAAGAATATTACAACTCCATTTTACCTTAATTTCATAGTAGCGCGTTGAGTAATTCCAGACCATGGCATGCTAAGACAGACCCCAGAGGTCTAATAGTGTGCTTGTATAATTATAAGTCCAAAACGTGTGTTTTTAAATAAATAAATAATATTAAAAAAAATGCTACTGTCTTTGTTCTAGTTGTACACACGGCTACACATCAAGCTATATATTTCCAGTATGACCTGATCTCGAATTGTACAGGATTTCCGTACAGTGCGAGAGCAGCGTAAACTGGAAATGTATAGCTTGATGTGTAGCCGTGTACGTTTTTGGTCGGAGTTTACTTGCGAATTGTCTGTGGTCACTTGAGGGCTGAGTAAACTTAATGAGTCATTAAAAAATTCCTGCTTTGTAATTGTTTTTATGAGTTGTCCTCCTACTGGTAATTCGTGTTAAATTGAAATTAGCGTCAGCATAAAGGAAAAACAGAAGTCATGGCTTTGAGTAGGAGTTAATACCTGCATACTGAAGAGGGAGCCGCACAAAATATCTTCTTTAGCTGTGGAGCCCAAGGTCTTCATATATCTACCTACACCATAACAATAGTTCTCCACACAGAATTTCCACGGGAGATATTGTAGTACGCGTGCAAGTGTGCACGCAGACTCAGGAGCACTCACTAATTCCCTCACTCTCATAGCCCGACGGGACTGCAATCTGACACTCCTGGAGACAGATCAGGCACCGAGGCAATTTGGCGATGTGGTATACCCCCGTTGTATATCACACCGCCAACTTCCAAACTCCGGCTGTCGTAGATCACGGCACGTAAATTGAAACAAAACTCGCCATTTTGGTTCAACTTACGTGCCGTGATCTACAGATTACAAGCACGTAAGTTGAACCGATAATAATTTCTTAGTACACTAAGAAATTCTTAACGGAAAAACCCAAGAACACTTTGTCTGACCTGGGAAATGAATCCAAGATCCCACTTTCAGCAGTTGCGCTTGCGATTATGAGACCAACGAAAGAGTATCTACACATACAATGATACGAATCAGCTCTTCTATACACTGGGTGACCGGGTTCTGAAAACCAAAGGCATTGCAAGTCATCAGAGAGCTCAGGAAAGGAAAGAAAATTAGTCTAGGTCGCTGTTGCCAGATTCGCTGAAGGTCTCACCATCAAAATTTCAGCCAAAAGACGTCCACTGCTGGACATAAGCCTCCCGCAAGCTCCGCCACTTCGACCGGTTCTGTTCTTCCCTCATCCAACGGATTCAAAAGGGAAGCTAAAGGTCTATATGTAAATAAATTCTAGCTTTAGGCCTTGGCTTCGCCCACGTGGAGGTTTGAAATTATCCCACGGGAACTTACTACCGGGATAAAAGTACCTATCCTATGTTCTAATCTAGGTTATGGTCAGACCCGGTGTCTGTTACTTTAGACTCCTACAGATAGACCATGACCTGAGTTAAGTTAGTTTAGATACTTTTATCCCGGAAGACAGTTCCCGTGGGATCATTTCCGACCTCCACGCAAACAAAGCCCTGGGCAAAAGATCGTATTTAAATTCGGAGATTGTAAAATGAAAGAATAGATATGTACTTAAATATTTATAAGAAAATCCGACCACAGAATCCCCCAATTTCTTTTAGTCCCATTCATACACTGCGTATTTTATTTGTTTCGTAACATCTATTAACCCAATCAAGCCAGCCTTAAACAACTGAATACCGCCGCAAAAAGTTCCGTGAACAATATTTTATCCTTCATTAGGACCTCTGGTAAAACTTGTATAAAAACAAACAGGATATGTGGAGTAAATTCAATTATATGGAGGTTGCGTTTGATTAAGGGCACCCAATTGTGAAATTGAAAATTTGGTTACGTAGATGTTTGTATATTATCATTTCATTTATTTTCAATTTTTTAGTTCTGCTCAAACAAACGCGTGTTTTTTTTTACATTTTTTAACATTAGGGAACAAATAGAAAAAAAAAAAAATTATTGTCATCGGTCCTCGATGAATCTACAAAGTTTAAATGAAATCTGACCTTTTGAAGTGGGACAAAAACAAGTCCAAATGAGTCGGTTACAAACATGCTTACAAACATACAGGTGAAGATAATAATAAATAAAAAAGCGTGTTAAAAAGATTAAGAATATGTACACATTGGTTACTTGTTGTGGGTGGTTGTTGGGGGGCTATTGTGGCTAATAAATACTAGCCGCGCAGGTCGTTCGATCATAACTTGGCCAATCAACCCGTGCAGTTAACGAGCTACGCTTGCCGTGGTTGGTCCGTAGATGGGTGACCATCTTTACATACCACGACCCCTCCGTGCCTCGTAATGCACATTAAGCCGTTGATTCCGGCTGTCATTTGTGTATCTTTGACACTCGTTACGTGTCGACAAAAGCCCGAAATTCTGACAACCAGTGTTACCAAGGGGTATCGTATTACCCAGTTACTGGGTTGTGGAGGTCAGATAGGCAGTCGCTCCATGTGAAATAGAATACTGCTATTCAGCTGCATCCAGTTAGACTGGGAGCCGACCCGGAAAAGGCTAGGCAGATGATGACGTACACGTTGGTTACATGAGTTGTAGGATTTTTTTTATCAGGTTCAGGTCAGTCTGTTAAATCTCTAGAAATACAACAAAGTTATGAAACATTTCGGTAAATGGTATTCAAAGAACACAAGAATTTATTGCCATTCCAATTAAAAATTTCAGCCTTGCTGGGTTTCTTTCGGTGTAAGTATTTGATAAAAATCGTATCTTCTTTACCTTCGAACCCATCTATAAGTCTCTTAAAACTGAAAAAAATAAAAACTCATCAACCTACATGGGCACTTATGAAAAGTCAGAAGCAAGGTGTACAGTTCCAATTAGTCGTTTCCTATAAAGAAGAGCTGGCAAGAAACTCCACAGTTGCTCTTTTAAAATTAATTGGCATTAACAATGATTACAAATTACCGTGTAGCCCTGTCAAAAAGTACTAGCTACTTAATAAATGAGAAAATACTTCATGTAAGACCCTCATTCCCATTTTCACTAACATTAAGCCCTCCAAAATGAATGCCTAAATAAAAGCGCGCAGTTGAATATTCAACGTTCGGCTCAACACCTAAAGTAAAAAATCACACATCTTAAATCAACTCACGCCCCACGGTGCAATTACTGTCAACTAATTATTTACACCTGTCTGACTCTAAGAAGATAATTGTCTAGATAATTTATATGATTTATAAATATTTGAACAATATCGTCATGAATTCAGCATCTGAATCACTTTGTTATTCTAAAGATTTCATTATTTGTGTGCGGGAAGGCACGTATTTCATGTTTATTTTCTTAAACGTAATGCAAACTTAATAACTGTCTGTTTTGTTTGGTTTCTTTTTTCTCATTTATTTTTTAATCATGGTTTGGCAGTTTGAGTAATTTAAGCGGCCAAGCCAAATGTCCTTTGGGTATGCCACGATTGCGGCGGTAAGTCCCCTCTTTGAGGAGAGGCTTGAGAGGCGGCATGGCGTCCTCACCTTCCGCCTGACGTAGGTCCTCACCGGACGCGGTTGTTTCGGGAGGTTCCTGTTTCGGATAAGGCGGGAGGAAACGCCCGGGTGTTTCCACTGCGAAGATCGCCCTAAGGACACGGTGGAGCACACGGTGGTGGTCTGCTCGGCTTGGGCGGAGCACCGCCGTGTCCTCGTGGAGGCGATCGGTGGCAGCGATCTCTCGCGTCTGGCCCTGGTCCAGGCCATGGTACGGAGCGAGAGTGCATGGGTAGCCGTCACCTCCTTCAGCGAAGCAGTAATGCTCGTGACGAGGGAGGCGGCGCACGTGGGCATAGGCAGCATATGCGCCTTCACGGTCCTAACCACCGCAGGAGACGCCCTGGGCGTCGGGAATCCCAGGCTGATTTCCGGCCACCGTAGGCTTGGGCTTGCGGACGGCGAGTAATGGGTAGCTCGCAGTCGGGTAATGACCAAGCCCAGGTCGACGGCGCGTTGTCCACGCGCGCCTCAAAGAGATGTCAGCACAAACCGATGGGACCCGCAAGGGCCGATGCCTGCCAGGGTTGTTCGAAAGAGATACCGCCGCCCCTGGCATACAGGCTACTGAGGGAGCACTGGTGGGTTTTAGTCAGCAAAAGTCTGACACGCCCTCCCGTTCCACCCAGACCGGGAGAAGTTATTTGATGATTTCCCACCCAAAAAAAGCCAAATGTCGTTTCTTTGGTATTGTTCGTCTAATCGAGCGAATTGGTTGATCTGTATAATTACTGATAAATACGTGTACTGACTGGATTGGTCCGCTTAATCTGTGTGGTTCTTTCCTTAACAGACCAATCGACATAGTCATCACTTGTTATGTCTTAGCTTTATAAAAGACTGTAATCTTTGAGTTTGTTTTGGCTTTTATTCTCAGAGTAGTCAGATAGGAATCGCCATCTTCATCTAGTTTAATAAAAATATGATTGATGTGTAAAAGAGTGTGTACAAAACTACTTACAGAAGTAAAATCATTTATCACAACGAAAGCGTGTACTGATAAATTGGAGAGAGACAATTACTATGATTGACAGACAGTGAAACACACTAACAACGGCATTGCCTGTCATTTGATCGTTCAAGAACATCCATTACTTTATTTACGTTGTTTATTTAGTAGATGAATGTATGAAATTTAGCTATTTCCTTTAACTGCTCGAGCGGCCAAGCGAATTAAATTAAATATCGGATTGTATTTATTATGAAGTGGGTTACGCAGTTTTGTTGTTATTAAGGAAATAGTTGATGTTATATCCTTTTAAGGTTTTATTCCTTACGCATGATATTATTATTATCATGCGTAAGGAATAAAACCTCAAAAGGATATCATCATTCATCATCATTTCAGCCGAAAGACGTCCACTGCTGGACATAGGCCTCCCCCAAAGGGGGGTTTGCCATAATCGCCACACTTGGCAAGCGGGTTGGCGATCGCAGTATGGTGGCAAAATGCATAGAGAACGCTGCTGCCCATTCTCTAGTAAGTCCTTGAGTCGCCTCCTACGACACCCACGGGAAGAAATGGGATGGTACTATTCGTTTACGCCCGGACACCACACGGGACAAAAGGATATAACATCAACTATCTCCGTATATCCGTGACGATATATTTGCGCAAGTTTAGACTTACACTAGTGTGCAAGTGTAAACTTGCGCAAGTATATCGTAGCGTGTATGGCTTCCATACAGTTGAACGATCACTTAATAATGGCTGTCTAAATTCGGAGCGTTTTTGACACCGTCAAAAAAATACTGGTGAAAATTACAGATTTTATGATGGCCGTTTTATTTATGACACAACTGTCTTAAAGCTAACCGTGACTTTTAAACTGAAAACATTTCCAATGCATTTGTTGTTGTTCTTGAAAATAATTTTGTCAATGATATCTCATCCTTAAAAAGATACTATTAAACTGCAAGATGGTACGATTAGGCGTTATCGGATAGTAGAAACTAACTCGATTAAAAATGATATCGGCAATAATTTAATTACTTTTGGGGATAGTTACTGAATTTATTACTGGTTGTTAGAAGTTTTAAATACCTCTTCTAATTTCAGTGAAATGTTTCTTCTAAGTACTTGTTATCTGTAGAAAAGATTTTGATATCTAATGCATTTTATTTTAACTGACAAGTTTCTTTCGTTGTGAGGAAATTTTTTGTGAATAAATGTCTTCATAATCAGCCAATAATGTTCCCAATGCTGGTACACATGCCTCCATTCTGTGAGAGGAAGCGGGTCGTAATCCACCACGCGGGCCCAGTGCGTGTTGTTGTATCAATCAATCAATCAAAATATGTTTATTTTATATAAACCTGCATGGGCACTTTGAAACGTCAGAAGCTAGGTAACATGGATGTCTTCGAAAATTTGGTTTTAGGACACTTCGGTTTCCACACGATGTTATCCTTCACCGTTTTGAGAGCAGTGGTGATGAAATAATTCACATAGGTACAGAAAAAATAAAGAAAAATTAAACTCACACTGGAATATTACAATCTTAACTATACAATATCATCATCATCATCATCAGCCTATAATGTTCCCACTGCTGGAACACAGGCCTCCTCTCGGTGAGAGGGATTGGGCCGTAATCTACCACGCGGGCCCAGTGCAGGTTGGTAGATGTCACATGTTTTCGTATTTTTGGTTCTAGGACATGCCTGTTTCCTCACGATGTTTTCCTTCACCGTTTTGAGAGCAGTGGTGATGCAGTGGGTTCGAACTCACTATCTATAACTCGTAAGTCGCGGTCATTATCAGTTAGCCACCACTGCTCTCCTATCTATATAAATAAAAAGAGAAGTCCTGACTGACTGACTCATCAACGCCCAGCCCAAATCCTTGGACTTAGAAAGCTGAAATTTGCACAGAGGTTCCCTTTATAATGTAGACAAGGAATAAGAAGGATTTTTCGAAATTCAACCCCTAAGGGAGTTAAATAGGGGATGAAAGTTCTGCGCGGGCGAAGCCGCTGGCAAAAGCTAGTACAATATAATACAATAAAATAAAAATAAAACAAGTCCTGTACGACGCCAAAATTAAAAGGTATGTAACTCAGCATGTTTTTTTTTTTGAGGGTGGGAAATCATCAAATAACTTCTGCCACTCTGGGTGGAGCGGGAGGGCGTGTCAGACTTTTACTGACTAAAACCCACCCGTTTTCCTTCAATTGCCTGTGTGGCCACGGTATCTCTTTCGAACAACCCGCACCCTTGGATCTCAGCATGATGCTGCGACATTTAAAAAGTGTTGCTGCGCTGGTATTCGTTACGGGTCATCAGAAACCCGAAAGTCTGACATTACGCAGTAAGTGGGTTGCGGAGGTCAGATAGGCAGTCGCTTTATGTAATCCGGTAAGACTGGAACCCGAGCCCGACAATTATGTAGTTAGGAAAAGGCTAGGTAGATGATGTAGCAATTTGTGATTTTGCCAACCCTAGTCTCAATTGTGTCGACACGATTGGTCAAAATTGGGTATCAAGCATCGCATCGGGACAATGACCAAGGTCGTATGGACCAGAATATTCAAGTACGGCCCAGATTTAACGCGTGCAAAGTAAGTTTGATTATTTAGCAAAGAAAAATGTGAAAGCTTTCCTAATTACATCCCGATTGTAAAAAGTCCTAATTAGTCGTTATTCCCTTGGATTGAGAGAGATTTGCGAATTTTTTTGTTGGAATTGTGTAAAATAAGATTAATTACTCCCTAATTGTGGGATTGTTCTATAGGTATTCAACGTATAACATTATTAAGGCACGACCTCATACACCCCAATTAGAGCATTTTAAGAGTATTTAAAGATTTTTTAAGCTAACTAATTATTTAGAAAACATCTCGACATTATTTTAAGCATTTTAAATTGAGTCTTATTAACTTACCATAAGATTGAATTTTCTTTGGGCCAATCGGCAGTAGAAGTTGCCGATTGAACCAAACGAGAAAAGTTATTGAAATCGATTCTGTAGTTAATTAGGAACATACTTCTTTCAGGTCTTGCGTTTATTTTGTTACACCATGTATACAATAGAATCTTCACACTACTGGACATAGGCCTCCCCCAAAAGGGGGTCTTTGCCGTAATCGCCATGCTTGGCAGGCGGGTTGGCGCAGTATGGTGGTAAAATGCATAGAGAACGCTGCTGCTCATTCTCTAGTAAGTCCCTTAGTCGCCTTCTACGACACCTACGGGAAGAAATGGGATGGTGCTATTCTTTTACGTTCGGCAACACACGGAAGAATAGAATCTCAATCAACATCAATCGAAAACAACCAAGTAGAACGTCTACTTGGTTGTTTTCGATTGATGTTGATTGCGCAAATGTAGGAGTGGCGCGAGGAAGCCAAACGCTGCCGCAGGAAATCGCGGCACAGCGGACAGAGCTCCGGCGGGATCTCATGGCGACATGGAGAGTGCGATTGTCGCAACCCAGTGCTGGGCACGCCACGATTGCGGCAGTAAGTCCCCTCTTTGAGGAGTGGCTTGAGAGGCGGCATGGCGTCCTTACCCTTCGGCTGACGCAGGTCCTCACCGGACATGGTTGTTTGGGAGGATCCTGTTTCGGATAAGGCGGGAGGAAACGCCCGGGTGTTTCCACTGCGAAGATCGCCCTGAGAACACGGTGGAGCACACGGTGGCGGTCTGCCCGGCTAGGGCGGAGCACCGCCGTGTCCTCGTGGAGGCGATCGGCGGCGGCGATCTCTCGCGTCCGGCCCTGTTCCAGGCCATGGTACGGATCGAGAGTGCATGGGTAGCCGTCACCTCCTTCAGCGAAGCAGTAATGCTCGCGACGAGGGAGGCGGCGCACGTGGGCATAGGCAGCATATGCGCCCTCACGGTCCTAACCACCGCAGGAGACGCCCTGGGCGTCGGGAATCCCAGGCCGATTTCCGGCCACCGTAGGCTTGGGCTTGCGGACGGCGAGTAATGGGTAGCTCGCAGTCGGGTAAGGACCAAGCCCAGGTCGACGGCGTGTTGTCCACGCGCGCCTCAAAGAGATGTCAGCACAAACCGATGGGACCCGCAAGGGCCGATGCCTACCAGGGGTGCGGGTTCTTTAGAAAGAGATACCGAAGCCCCTGGCATACGGGCTACTGAGGGAATACGGGTGGGTTTTAGTCAGCAAAAGTCTGACACGCCCTCCCGTTCCACCCAGACCTGGAGAAGTTATTTGATGATTTCCCACCCAAAAAACCGCTCCTACCTTCTGTCGTTTGTTCGGATTTTGGTTCAATTTACGTGCTGCGATCAATATTGTTTGAATGAAAGTGACACATGTAAAGAACGCATTGAAATGAAATGTTTACTTTTGTAAATAGATACTATGAGAAACTTAAAGACGTCAATATTTTTTTAACTAGATAGCGCCGGCTTTCCTCGCTGTCTGTTCCCTGAGAAGAATTGCCAAAACAAACACAAAGGTCATGGTCTCTTTAACAATCCGAACATTATATTATTTGAATTGTATGTGAGTCTAACAATGCCACGTCTGGAAGGGCCTTTTGAATAAAGAGCCATTGCAACTTTGAGCTGACCTGTCCCACGACGACGACGGCATTCTCTCGACGGCCGGATTGTATACGCGTAAGTATAATGTACACACGGCTACTGAGTTTATGGAAACAACCTTGCGACCTATTTTCGTCTGCAGACGCTTTAATTGGTCAAGGTCGGGAATGTTCGAGACTTTTTGCATTTTAATCTTACAGTGTAGGTACTGTTAGTTTTACATATTACAGCATCACGCCTTATTTCCTTGAAAGGTCGGGCAGAGGTCTCAAATTTAAGTTGTTCGGTTTAAAGGCTCTTGCAAACGGCGCGACGGGACTTACGTAGAACAGCTAAAAAAAAATTTTAAACTTAGGAATGTGCTTTTAAATTTAATATACGGGGTTTAAACTAAGTAAGTAGGTTTTGTAATTTTAAACTAAATCCTTTACTTTATACATAAAACATGCTAATGCATTACTGAAATTGAACCGAAATAATACATTTAACGATACCAATTGAAATCCCTATAGCCATAAATATTTAAAACCGGCTTGACTACAGACAAGCCTAAAACTTTTAGATAGGTAATTTGAATAATACAATCGTAATATAAATGTAGACTACATTAATGTAAATATATTTTATTAATATGACATTATATAACATGTTTCCCCGAAGAGTTGGGTAGAGGTGAACCTACAGGATAAATTTTTAACCAGTGCGTAAACTGTAATCATGAATTTAGCATATCGTTGTAGACCTCCCAGCGCAGACATTTTTCGTCGGTATTACAAAAAAAAATACAGCTGTTTCATAGAAAAGTGCAATACCTACGCGGTCAAAATGTATGGAACAGCTGATTTTTTTTGTAGAACCGACGATAAATTTATGTGCTCTAGAAGTGGGGGTAAAGAATGATATGCTGAATTCATGGTTCAAGTTTGCGCACTGAATAAAAACTTATCCTGTATTATATGACATCACGTCATGTTTCCCCGAAGAGTTGGGTAGAGGTGAACCCACAGTGAACCTACAGGATAAATTTTTAACCAGTGCGTAAACTGTAACCGTAAATTCAGCATATCATTCTAGACCCACTAGGGTGGAAATTTTTCGCTGGTTATGTAAAAAATAATAATAATCAGCTGTTTCATAGAAAAGTGCAATACTTAAGCAGTCAAAATGTACGCAACGGCTGATTTTTTTTTTGTATAACCAACGAATAATTTTTGCGCTAGGGATTCTAAAATGTTTTGCTGAATTCATGGTTACAGTTTGCGCACTGGTTAAATTTGTATCCTGTATATCATTTCGTCAGTTATTTTTAAGTCCAATGTATTCGACAATTCTAGAATTGTGCCCGGTCCCAAATACAGCCCAGAGTCTAGACTCTAGGGTGTTGCTGAGAAATCTCAGATAGAAAATCCAAAACAGTTTGCGCGACCTGGGTATCGAACAGGACCTCATGCTCAGCAGTAGCGCTTACGACCTGTAGACCAACGAGGCAGTTCTTGGATTTAAATTCTAGTTACAAAATGTTGGTCTCATATTTGACCGATTATCGTTTCACTCTTGTCTTGTATGGGTCAGAAAGTTGGGCCACAAAAGGGAAGAATGTAAGGCAATTGCATGTAGCTTAGGCGAGAATGTGAAGAGAAATGTGTGGTGTTACACGAATAGATAGAATAAGAAATGAATATACAGGGTGTCCAGTAAATAGTAAGATTTATTAAATTTATTTATTAAAAAAATATGATCTAGTGTAGGGGGAGATGGCTTGGGTCAATACCTACCAAAAAACATAAAATATGTTCTGCAAAATGTTACGGATTTACAGTCATGCAAAATTTTTTTTCCTCCAAAAATCCTTGTCTAGTATTTTTTTCCTCAAATTATTCGTGAATAGTTACTCTACTCATTGATAAGTCTGTTTGTATCAAAAACAGGAATGTTTTCAAGAAAAACTATTGTTTGTTTAAATTTTCTTATCGCTTGACACTGTAGCTGTAAATCTGTAACATTTTTCCAAACTCACCTAAGACTTCCCGGTGAGATTTTTACAGAATAGCTCGACAACTGTCATTCCACCGGATGCTAAGGATTCACACATTTGACAGCTCACTTCAAACTCAATGTCCCTACGTTTTAATGGTGCGATTTTACAGAATAGACTTGAAGTGAGCTGTCAATAATGTCAATGGATCATCATCACCAAGCAGATTGACACCTCATTTTGAAGATCTCGGGAGGGTAGCTCAATCGGTTATTACCTTCAATTGAATTCGTCTATCAAATATTTTCTGAAACGTTTCAACTACTCTACAATTGCAAGAGTTTCAGGTTCGTTGCTATGTATGAATATGATAGTATTGTTCTTCACGAGTAGTAACGTTACTAAATACAGGATAAGTTTTTATCCAGTGCGCAAATTTTAACCATGAATTCAGCATATCATTCTAGAGCCTCTAGCGCAGAAATTTTTCGCCGGTTATACAAAAAAAAAAAAAACAGCTGTTTCATAGAAAAGTACAATACCTACGCGGTCAAAATGTATAGAACAGCTGATTTATTTTCGTATAACCGGCGAAAAATTTCTGCTCTAGGGGGTCTAGAATGATATGCTGAATTCATGGTTAAAATTTGCGCACTGGATAAAAACTTTTCCTGTATTGATAGTAGGTAATATGCTTAGATACGAGGCCTTTTGGCCTCGTACCTGACTTAGGTTTTTTATTGAGTATATTGTGTAGTTACGTTTGTAATATCCCTGGGTGAGTCTATTAAATACTTTTTCTTCCTTTCTTTCTTTCTTTAAAATACCATCTATATAAATACAAAGAAAAGTTCTGACTGACTGACTGACTCTTCAACGCCTAGCCCAAACCCTTGGACCTGGAAAGCTGAAATTTTGCACAGAGGTTCCCTTTATAATGTAGAAGACAAGGAATAAGGAAAGGAGTTAAATAGGGGATGAAAATTTCGCACGGGCGAAGCCGCTGGCAAAAGCAAGTCTTTAATTATCATCGGCCAAAGCTTTTCTCAAGGCTTTCACTTTAACCGGCCGTAGCTAAACACTAGTATTTTAGAACTAGAACTAGATTAACCTCCACAATCCAGTTACTGGGTAACACGATAATACTGGGTTGGTGATTACAACGGCATAACGTGCCTTCAGAGGCACGTAGGATTCTCGGTAAAAATTTAATGGTCACCCATCTGTGGAACAACGTCGTCAAGCATCGCCAAATCTTTAAATGTCGACCCGTCCGGCTGCACTTAGCCACAAGCAGCGAACTTGAATATTCCTGAAATATCCTGGAACTCGGACTCTTTCTAACCCCCTGTGCCCTCTCAACTCAACTCAAACTCCAAAACCCAAAGCATGTATTTCAAATAAACCATTACTACCACTGGTACTTTTGAATTGTCAAAGAGTCGGAAAGATGAAGCCCATTCCCAAGCGCAGTAGGTACATATGGAGAAGAACGGGCAAGAAACTCCATGGACACTCTTTTTAAATCATAATATTGTTACAGAAATATGGTTACATCATTTATGTCTTACTCTCTCTTTCCAGTAAACCTACCATTCTTCACACACGGCATTGAGACCACAAATCTGACGTCATCAGCCCACTCTGGCTACTTCATCAGCCAAAATGGCACACAATGGACCACTACAGCCATGGTGGTCGGCGCTGGAGCAGCTGCACCGGTGTTTTGTTTTATCGTGGACACGTATGGACGGATGAGCGGGGTGTTCTTAGTCAGTATGATTCAGGGGGTAAGTAAACTTTAAAACTGTTATTTTTAACCGACTTCAAAAAGGAGGAGGTCCTCAATTTGTGTCTTTTTCTGTTACATTAGTCCGCGTTATCTCCGTCAATTGTGGATGGATTATGTTTTTTTTTTATGGACAGAATGCTTCAGGGGCGGTCCCATATACATTTTATTAAGTTTGCTTCGGTAGTTTTTTGCGTTAGCCTCGATAATATGTTTTTAATCCACTTTATGTATTTTGTTGACATTCTTCTGCTTCCTGTCACTGTTGTTTACATAGCAAGTAGTGGTATATGACATGGTATGGGATAGGTACCTTAAGTAATAAGTAAAAAATAAGAAAAAGTCCAAAAAAGAAAACACAACCGGCTTCCGAAAAACACTACAAAGCGTAAAATAACTTTGATTTAGGAAATCGGTGTCTTTGGATATGTATTTTAGTTTTTTTTCACAAAGGCTGTTGTTTTTTTTTTTTTTGTAAAATGATTTTCAAGATAAGTTCTTTTCCACACGACGGCTTTCCTGTTTTGCACGATCTGGGTGATATTTTGCACACATTTGCGTGCAAAAATGTCGTCGTTGGTAGTTAGTAGTGTCCCCTTAGTTTGGGTTACCCTTCAGCTTAACCATTTATTAATGACATGCATCCTTACTTATTAAGGGTTTGCTAATAAGACAACTATTTAATTTATGTATCGTTGCAAGAATCTCGGGAGACTGGCCTCGTTTAGTGAGTATATATTTTCCACATTTTTTTGCTTGCTTCAGATTGTCCAAACCTTCAGATTTCTGACTGTTTGTGACTCTGATCTTCAATAGCATAATCAGCCGTTCCCACTGCTGGGACATAGGCCTCCTATCTGTGAGAGAGAGTGGACCATAATCCACCACGTGGGTCCAATATTGGTGGATGTCACATTTCTTCGAATTTTTGGTTCTAGGACATGCCGGTTTCCTCACGATGTTTTCCTTTACCGTTTTGAGAGCAATGGTAATGAAATAATTTACACAAATTAAAGCGCATGCTTGGTTTCGAACCTACGTAAGTCGGGGTCGTAATCACTGGGCTACCAAAGCTCTCATAAAACAAACCAGTATCAGGTGGCCTCTAATTCTATTAATACTCTGTACTACGCTAGGCCAGTTTAAGGTGACATACTGTACTTGTATGAAGCTTGTTGTTTGCTTTGAAAATTAATTATTGAGCACAGTATGCACGGCGGCATTCAATCATCTCGTCATAATCCACTTAAAATTCTATCAACGTACGTATTAGTAATGCAATCCACGGTGGTTGCGTCCCATAATTGAAATTGTCGTAGATTGGCAAGTTACATACTCAGCCTATAACATTCCCACTGCTGGGACACAGGCCTCCTCTCCGTGAGAGGTCACATGTCTTCGAATTTTTGGTTCTAGCACATGCCGGTTTCCTCATGATGTTTTCCTTCACCGTTTGAGAGCAGTGGTGATGAAATTATTTACACAAAGTAATGCGCCTGGCTGGGTTCAAACGCACGACCTACCACTCGTAAGTCGTGGCCGTTACCACTGGGCCACCACTGCTCCTTGGCAAGTTAATTAACTTTAATTAATGACTTCTATGGAGTTAAATTAAATTAGTAAGCGAAACTGTGCATACGTGGCGGGTGTCAATACCTAATCACGATAAAATGATATTAAATAAATAATCGTAATAAAAACACGCTTTAATATAAACAAAACTAAAAACAGAAAAAAAAAAAATAAGTAATGATTTCATTTATTAATCAATCTAGATTTTTAATGTTTAACCTATACTGCCCCACTGCTGGGCAAAGGGGGAGACCTTTGTCCAATCTAGATTAATAAATGAAATCATTTCAAAGCAATCATCAAAAAAAGCGTTGCCTGCTTTTTGAGGTAGGTACTTATGTCATCATCATCATCATTCATCATTTCAGCCAGAAGACGTCCACTGCTGGACAAATATTGGGGGGCTTGCCATAATCGCCACGCTTGGCAGGCGGGTTGGCGATCGCAGTATGGTGGTAAAATGCATAGAGAACGCTGCTGCCCATTCTCTAGTAAGTCCCTTAGTCGCCTCCTACGACACCCACGGGAAGAGATGGGATGATGCTATTCTTTACGTCCGGCACCACACGGTACGGTAGGTACTTATATAATCAATAAATATCAAGCACCCCACGCTTTTTTACATAATAGTAGTATTCGGAGGACCGATGGCCACCCCCGACACATCCATAGGATGCAGACCCTCCAAAACCGTTTCCTACGCCAAGCCACAGACTCCCCATGGTTCGTTAGAACGAGATCCTCCATCTCGATCTGAAAATGCCCACTATTGCTCAATTCTTGAAACGCAACTCGAAGCGTTTCTTCGATAAAGCCGAGTTACATCGCAATCCCTTGATTGTGAAGGCCGCTACTTATGTCCCCAGTAGAATCAGTAGAATCCGCAGGCCGAGACATGTCCTTTCCGACCCAGACGACCCCATCACTTTTCTCCAAGAAAAGAATAGGGCCACCAGTACAGCACACAAACACAAACGACCGTCCTTCCGACCTCGCCGCCGAGGTCCTCGCGCCCCGCGAAGGCCCCCGAGTAACGATCAGACCCCCGACCGTCCCTTGCTCGTTGATGCGCCAGCCCGCGCCGCAGCTGAGCCAGTAGCTTTAAATTCCCCGTATAATAATCATGAAAATATTTTGATCCAGCCTGTCCCAAGTAGTACTAGCTGCCCCCCCCCCCCCCCCCCCCCCCCCGCCAGAGACTCCCTGAGCCGAGGTTCGTACGCCACAGGGGGTGCCCTCAGTGCGCAGTCGTTTTAGGTTTAATTAGGTTTACGCCCTGGCTGGAGGCTTTTAGAGTCCTAAAAACCTTCACAGGAAAGTCCGGTTGAGCAATCACGGCCTCTCAAGGTCAACTGCGAGATGCCATTCACAAAAAAAAAAAAGTACCGATGGCCGGTGGAGCAGACGAGTCCTGAAGTGGAGACCGCGTATCTGCAAGCGTAGGTTGGAACGCCACCCAGCTTTTTTTTTTTGGTGGGAAATCATCAAATAACTTCTCCCGCTCTGGGTGGAGCAGGAGGGCGTGTCAGACTTTTACTGACTAAAACCTACCCGTGTTCCCTCAGTTGCCTGTGTGCCAGGGGCGGCGGTACAACGTCCTTATACAGGTGGCTGGGACAGACTGATTGCGGAAGGCGGAGGATAGTGTTGTGGCGCAGTAGGCTGAATTGATTTCTAATAACTGCGACCAATTGGATGTAGTGCTCGCTTGGCTCGCTCGCTGTTAGTTTCAGTTCAAACTTATGTAACGGGGTCGGAACGTAGCTTTGTTACTGCAAGTCGTCTCTGTGAGAAAAGGTCGGAACGTTAAAAACTGGCTTTTTTTTAAACCTTTTAAAAACTTTTTCAAAGAGAGAGATTATTTTTAAAAGACTGCATCATTAGAAAAAAGTTTTTAAAGATACATTAATTAAAAACCGTCCATCATTAAACTTTCAATAAGTTTTAAAAGGATCGTTAAGTATTTTCCTAATAATATTAGCACTAACTATTCCATTGTGTACAAAAAGGGTGAGATTTTATTCTTATAATTGACTGTCAAATTGCCATAAAAATGCAAGATTACTTCTTTGCATTTCTGTTTGTTCCATTCCTAGCCTACCAAGCGAGTTTACAAAAATGTGAAAATGTATTTTACTTATATTTGAAAAACAAAAAAAAAAAAAAACTTTGACTAAAAATTAGTTGCACAAGTATTTAGGGTACTTCCCGTCCAGGACCGACTTCAACTTTCCACTCAGTTTAATTTTATAATAAAAATAAATAATATTTTATATTTATTCAAAAATAAAAAATTGCAAAAATACATTATAAATAATATAGGTAGTACAAAGTATGAAGCTTGTAGTAGGATAAACCTGTATCACAAGAAAAATTTCAACCTCCGATATTATAAACGTTGTTTAAGGTGAATCTAGTCCAAATTTTTCCCATACAAACTTCGGGAGAGTATCCCTCTCAACTCCACTGTTCGACAATGTACATCAAAAATTAAACATGGTAAGGTTTTGTCTTTATATAGTCTGTACGGAAACAGAATACTAAAATTAAAAACCATTAAAAAGTTAGGAGCCAACAAAGATTCGTTTTTCTTGCTAATTTAACCTAACTTTGGGCGTGTTTAAGTAATAAAAGAAGCGTAAATTCTTCAAAACTAAGTCAGTACAGACAAAGCTCAATTATCGAAAAGTTCAATAAACTTCTTGGTCAGTGGTGTTTTCATAAAACTCGATCTTCCGAAGGACTTTTCTTAATTTTTAACGCGCCTGTTTGATCCTGCAGCTCACTCAATAATGTTGTGCGTGTAGACTAGCGTGTAATTGCTCATCATGGGTACTACCTCTGTCGGACACGAAGCTTGGTGAGACAGAGTGCTTTTCAGCCAGGCCCATCAGTGAGTTTGAGCCCGCGACTAGGTTCCCCATAAAGTAAATAGACGTTTAATCATCTTCTAAAATATATGGTTTAACAAAAGGCAATCTTTATAAAACGTTAATGAATAAGAGATAAATGTTTTAATGTGCCTTGTCAAAATGTAAGCGCAAACTTTTTATATATTTAACATACGTAAAGAAAGGCTACGTTTGGTCTAAAATGTTAATAGAGGCTTCTTCAACGAGGCGCGACGCGATACACGTAGAACAGTTTCTATAAAAACTTAATGGAAATTGTTTGACATACTTTTCGTCGGAAATTGTTTTATATATGCGGGAACCACAGAACCGGTTGAAGTGGCGGAGCTTGGGGGAGGCTTATGTCCAGCAGTGGACGTCTTTCGGCTGAAATTATGATGATGATGTTTCGTCGCGCTTGTTTGAATAAGTCTTAAGTTACACAGAGTAACAAACTCGCTAGGGACCAAAGACCGTTCAATAGCGATCATTAAATTAACAAATTCAATTAGCATTTAATAGCTAGGTAATTTTGTTTAGCTATTAACGGTAACGTTTATTGCCGACTTTATTTTTGGCCTCTTGGATGGGTAAATTGTTTAAGAACAAAACGTAAAATTCTGAAATAATTGCTTTCTGAAATAATCTTAACAAGCACACGATTTGTTCGCTGAAAATAATAATGATTGTTCTACACGTTTTTAGCAAATTAATTTCTCCTAAAAACGAAAAGTTAATATTTATCTAACATTTTTGAACGATGTATGTTTTGTTGTTTTCGTTTTATTCATGTTACAAGACTTACAAGCCAATAAATTGTTTTGTTTTTTTTTTTTTATAATTATATACATCCTTATAGAAAATGTTTATACAATGATATCCTGAAGGTTGTTGACGTTTCATTTCATTATTTGTTACCTGATATTAAATGGTTTATAAAAAGGGACAACCAAAAGACAGCCCTTGATAATTATACAGGGTGTCCAAGAACCTGGCGTCCAACTGGATTCCCACGATGCCCCAAGTTCTAACAGTACTCAGAAAAATATTTTAAAAAATCCACCCCATGTACTTACAGAATTATACTGATTTCAAAAAAAAAGGGGAAATGAGCACCCTGTGACATACTTTTGAATGCTGTGACTGCTAATGCTGATAATTTCGATATTTCTTGGAGGTTTTGTAATCTAGGGTATTGCTGTGTCTAAATAGAATGTAAAAATAATGTACTTATTGTACCATTTTAAAATAAAATATTATTTTAACTAAAGGTGATATGGAAAACTATTGAATTTCGCAACTTTGACCGACTGTAGTGTAAAAAAAATGTACCAAAATAGTATGGCAAGTGACGTCAAATTTTGACGCGTTTATTCCTCTTTTTAAAAAGGTATAATACTTACACATTAATTTGAAAAAAAAATTTTTGATAATATTTTTACTCAACAACCCAATTTTTACGAAGTGCCTACCTACTAACGGTAACTGTCGGACCCTTTCTTATCTTAGAAACTGTTATGTTACTACTATTATTTACTTCGGTTCCAAGAGTGAGCAAGAAGGAAATACACACAGGTAGATGGGTTCCCAGTAGAATAAAAGCAAAGAATGTTAGTTTAAAGATATTTTATTACAATAAATGTTCAAAATGTTGACCACCCGCGGCAATACAAGCTCTCACTCTCCTTAAAAAGGACCGCTTTATGTTTCGCGAGTAACTTTTTTGACGTATCACCTGCACTGCTTGTGTTATCTTCTCACGAAGGTCAGCGATGTCATTAATGGGCTTCGCATAAACGAGCTCCTTCATAGTTCCCCAGAAAAAAAAATCCAGCGGATTTAAGTCAGGTGAGCGGGCTGGCCACGGGATTGTTCCTGATCGCCCAATCCACGTGTTCGGGTATTGCTCGTCCAAAAACTCTCTAACGGATACGCGAAAATGTGCTGGACAGCCGTCGTGTTGGAACCACATATCTGGTGGGGTCTCTTCTAGTAAGTTTGGCAAATCATTTTGAAGAAAATTTAAATATGATTCGCCAGTCAAATTCTCGGGCATCTCAAATGGACCAATAATATTCCCACAGAGGATACCGGTCCACATGTTCACTTTGAACCGGTACTGGGATCTATCTTCTCGCATCAAGTGCGGATTTTCCACATGCCACTCGTGCAAGTTGTGTAGGTTCATGTAGCCATCCTTCTTAAATGTTGATTCATCTGACCACAAAATTTTGTCGATAAAGTTTTCGTCTTCTCGATGTTTTTGCAGGATTGTTTCACAAAACGCGACTCGGCTCGGATAGTCTCGAGGTAAAAGACTTTGCACTCGCTGTACGTGGTACGGATGATATTCTTCTTTTTGGAGAATACTGTGTGCTGTGCTCTTCGGTATCCCCGTATCAGCTTCTATTCCTCGCACAGAGATGCTTGGATTTGCCGACACCGCCTCTAAAACTTCATCGCGTATGAAGTCATTTACGGGTCGTCCTTCACCAGCTACTTGATTGGGGAACCGCCCGTCACATAGTGATCTGTGCACATTAATGAAAACTCGATGGTCGGGATATCGCGTAGCCCTCGGATACCTTTCTCTGTAAAGTCTCGCTGCAGCTCGTCCATTACCTCTACATTCTCCATAAATGTAGTGCATATTTGCGTATTCTTGCGGAGTGTAGGTCGCCATGGTAGCACACACAAAACACAAACTGTCCAAACACAGGCAAAGGTCGTCGTAAAGAGTTCGTTTCAAAGTCCAGAGCACAAAGAGTAATCGAGTCCAATAAACAAAGCTTTAAATCGTAGTACGTGATCAATGGTAACAATAAGAGAGAGGTGCGTAGTAACGGCAGGAGGCAGTGACGCGTACTGACCGTACTGTGATCCTAAATAGCACGATCCCAGATAGCGTCACTATCTATCTCACTCGCACCTCTAACCTTTTTCTCCCTCACTCTTACCTGAATAATGGGGTACCATAAAGAAGAACCAGCAAATCGCAAAGATAGTTTCTGTCTTGCTCCCTCCTGTTGTAATAACGAATCACTATGGTGAGATGCATGCACATACCGTCCCTTACGGTCTAACCTGTTTTTTGAGAGGCCTGTTGTTATTTTTATGAGCATACAATAGTAATTCTTTAGAGGTTAGATTCAATTCGTCGTAAATTTTTCTTTCTAAGAATTCTGTAAGACATCGTAAAAATTGGGTTGTTGAGTAAAAATATTATCAAAAATTTTTTTTTTCAAATTAATGTGTAAGTATTATACCTTTTTAAAAAGAGGAATAAACGCGTCAAAATTTGACGTCACTTGCCATACTATTTTGGTACATTTTTTTTACACTACAGTCGGTCAAGGTTGCGAAATTCAATAGTTTTCCATATCACCTTTAGTTAAAATAATATTTTATTTTAAAATGGTACAATAAGTACATTATTTTTACATTCTATTTAGACACAGCAATACCCTAGATTACAAAACCTCCAAGAAATATCGAAATTATCAGCATTAGCAGTCACAGCATTCAAAAGTATGTCACAGGGTGCTCATTTCCCCTTTTTTTTTGAAATCAGTATAATTCTGTAAGTACATGGGGTGGATTTTTTAAAATATTTTTCTGAGTACTGTTAGAACTTGGGGCATCGTGGGAATCCAGTTGGACGCCAGGTTCTTGGACACCCTGTATAAGATGTTAATACTACACACTACATAAGTGCTATGTTAGTAACAAAATGTAATATGAATTTAAAATTCATATTATCTGTTGTATCGAACACGACACATCAGATAATACAAGTGCTTAGTTAGTGGGTAACAACCCAGTAACTAAGTTACGGAGGTGAGATAGGCAGTTGCTCCTCCATGTAAAATACTGGTATTCAGTTGCATCCGGTTAGACTGGAAGCCGACCCCAACATAGTTGGGAAAAGGCTACGCAGATGATGGTGATTATCTGTTGCACTCACCTGATGCATCGCACATACACATGTACCCAATGCGCCATAATGGCGCAATATGGCTTATCATTGATGACCTACAGAATGCCGTTGACGCTCCCACGCACTTACGCATTATGGATGTAATCCTTTTCTTCAAGATGGTATTAAAACTATCGGCATGTGCATCGGCAAACATTCTTGAGGGGCAATTTCCGTAATTTTAAGATCGTTAACAGTTATAGGGGCAATTCTCGTAATTTTAAGAACGTTCACAGTGTATCTCAGTCTCATTTTTTTTAAATACCTCGAGTTTCCTTACATTTTTGACAAATTTTGGTTTGGGTTTTGGTTTTGGCTTCAGTTCAAAGGAATAATTTCTGTTTTTTTCTAAATATTTTTCTCTCTTTCCAGATATCCCTCGTCCCACACTTTCTGCTCAACAAAAAGAACATTTTCAACGTCGAAATTATACTCCACGTACTGGCCGGAATATCTTCAGGAGGGCTATTCACAATTCTACCAATATACATAAGAGAAATCACCACATTGAGAGGATTCTCAGTACCCCTCCTAATGGTGATGACGACTGCTGGGTACATGACAAAAATGATAGCAATGGAAGTCAGACTTTATTTGATGTTGGCATTGGTGATGGTCCAGTTTCTCTCAATCATGGTGATGGTTGAAAGCCCCAGTTATTTGGTGATGGTGAAGAAATATGAGGTGAGTCTGGTTTATCTTTTATTAGTTTGTTGTTAGATTTAAGTTATTTTTTAACCGACTTCCAAAAAAGGAGGAGGTTATATGTTCCACTATATGTATTTTTTTTAATGTTGGACCGATTCTCGAAATTCTTTTTATTTGTAAAAGTATACTCCTGAGGTGGTCCCATTGGTACCAAGTCAGGATCTGATTATGGAATCCCAGGGAAATCGAGGGCAACCCTCAAATTTTGTAGGTATTAACAATGATTTTCATAAATTTTTTAAAGCTATTGAGACATTTGCGTATGGTCATCATCATCTCATGACGCTTAGCTGATGAAGGAAGGTACAACTTTTTAACGCCGGTGACAAGAAATTAATAAAATACATATCCAAAGTCACCGACTTCTGAAATTAAAGTTATTTTTCGCTTTCTAGTGTTTTTTGGAAGTCGGTTGTTTTTTTTTATTTGAAAAAAGTTATTTTTACCGACTTTTCTTTTTGTGTTTTTGATATGCAATATCTCCATCAATTATGGATGGATTTCGTAAATTCTTGGAATTTCGATTGATATTTAGAGGGCCTAGACAATTGGCAACCACTCTCAAAGCGTTTCGTATTACAACAACGGCTATCAACAGGATTGACTCCGCTTTTTGATGTTGATGACATAAGATCGAAAAAACTACTGCTGATTCGGCTAAGCGTAGGGTCCTGGTTCCGATACTCAGGTTGGACAAAGAGTCATAGGTGTTAACATTAAAAATTGTTAGTAGCAGTTCGGAGTCTGAATTTCATCATCATCATCATCATTTCAGCCGAAAGACGTCCACTGCTGGACATAGGCCTCCCCCAATTTGGGGGGTTTTGCCATAATCGCCACGCTTGGCAGGCGGGTTGGCGATCGCAGTGTGGTGGTAAAATGCATAAAGAACGCTGCTGCCCATTCTCTAGTAAGTCTGGATTTGGGTCTGGTTAATACCATCACATCATTATTTTTGGTATATGCGAAACCTGAATACAGTTTGTTCAGATGATGTAACTGAATATATTATCGATTCAATTAATAATTTTTATACCATGTTATACTTCTTTCCAAAAAAGTTTTGCAAGTGTGATGGAAAATGTTATCACCGGTTAATTACAATACAATTGCCGTACGGTTTGGTACCTACTGCCTAAATATTATTAATGAGCAAAATACGACACTGGACGCGCGGGTGGCGCGGTGGTCTGCGTGGTGACCATGGTTATGTAGACATGATACAGTTTTGAAATTTTGTACATAGATTCTTTACATAAAAATACTAGACACGTGTGGTGCCGAATGTAAAGAATAGCACCATCCCATCTCTTCCCGAGGGTGTCGTAGGAGGCGACCTAGGGACTTACTAGAGAATGGGCAGCAGCGTTCTCTATGAATTTTACCACCATACTGCGATCGCCAACACGCCTGCCAAGTGTGGCGAATAAGGCAAACCCTCCCCAAATTGGGGGAGGCCTATGTCCAGCAGTGGACGTGTTTCGGCTGAAATGATGACTAGATTCGTTTTTCGGGTTTCGCATAAACGAAAACTAGGATAATATAAGCTCGTTCCCTATGTTTTATTTGCATAATGCGGAAAACATAAATTATGTTTTGTAGACGGATGTATAACCATAGTTTGTTGTTATTTGAAGACAGGAAGATGCGGTTTCCTTCACTCGTGACATTAACCTTGAAACTTAAATTACGATATCGCACACCTAAAATCTGGTTTAGATAATTGTACTAATATTATCAATATGACAGTTTGTTAGATGTTTGTAACTAAATCAAGCAAAAACGGCTGAATGGAACCTGGTAAAAGACCTGGTAACCTGGAATAACACATAAGATTATTTTTATTCCGATAGTACGTTCGTAAGGAACTTACTAGAGAATGGGCAGCAGCGTTCTCTAAGCATTTTACCACCATACTGCTATCGTCAACCCGCCTGCAAGCGTGGCGATTATGCCAAATCCCCCCCTTTTAGGGGAGGTTAATGTCCAGCTGTGGACGTCTTTCGGCTGATATGATGATGATGAGTACATTCCCATGATAGTGTTTGACCTTCACACGAGCGAAGCCTTTGACAGAAGCTAGTGATTCGTAGCTTTTTATTACGACTGACAACTTCACTTATAAATATCCAGGTATTGAAAGAGACGACTAAAGTATTGTAAAAACCCCCCCGAGTGGGTTTTCGCATTGTCGTTGCGGGGGGGCTTAGTAACCGTGGTCTCCCAGCCACGGTGAAGCGAAGAGGAACCCAAAGGTGGGGCCGCTCGTCAGGGCTTTTGCCTTCAAGCCGATAACGTACCGGCCAAAAAGTAGGTTGCGGTGAGGTGCACCGCAACTGAGGTGGGCCGCGATGTCGAATGGGAGGCATCGCGGCTGAGAGTTACGGGCTGCGACAGAGGAGGAGTGCTGGTGCTTCTGAGCAGCGCTCTTCCCTTCCGTGGCCTGGACGGGGCCGCCACCGTTTGATGGCGGACGCGGTGGGGCCGCAGGGGAAGAGTAGTGTCGGTACAGCGTTGGCCGAAAAGTGGTAGGCGGCGGGGCCACTATGTTGATCCGTCGCAGGGTAACCGAGGGGTCCGCAAGGGCCGATGCCTGACAGGGGTGCGGTTTGTTCGAAAGAGATACCGTCGCCCCTATCCCCTACGGCCAAAAAGTTGTAGGCGGGACGGCGCGTTTTGTTCCACGCGCGCCGCCAGAGATATCAGCAACAACTGGTGGGGTCCGCAAGGGCCAATGCCTGCCAGGGGTGCGGGTTGTTCGAAAGAGACACCGTCGCCCCTGGCACACAGGCAACTGAGGGACGATTGGGTTTTAGGCAGTAAGAGTCTGACACGCCCTTCTGCTCTCTACTCAGAGCGGGAGAAGTCATTTGATGATTTCCCAACTTCAAAAAAAATAAAAAAACAATTTAGAAAAATGTGCGTTCCTTTAGATATTTTAGTTACAAACGGATAGTTTTAAAGCTAATTTTTAAAGTAACTGCAAATCAAATCAAATCATTTTATTTGTCACAATGCAGGTACATAGTTTATATTAGGTCTTATAGTGATAATGTTAGTGCGCTGCATTCTACATAGCAGCTGCTATGCTGCTAGCATAGCATAAGTAATAGGCATAACATAATCAACCTAAAATGTTCCCACTACTATAATACCTATATTGATACTGTTACGCAAGTCTTACTCGCAATCTTTTGAATGTCATCCACCCATCTGGATAATGGTCTTGCATTTCAATAATAACAAATTATTAGAACTAATAAAATTGTGATTGAAATTCGTCGTAAGCCAATAACTCTAGGGTAACGACTTATTGATTAGCGTTTAAACTCTAAATCTCATAGTTCACACAATCATGTGATGTTGAGGAATAGTATTTATAGTGGCAGGAAAATTACTTCTGCTTTGTCAATACATTTCTAAAAATATCTTGCAACGAATGAATGATAATAACTTTTCTAACAAGTTATATAAATGTTTGATTTTTAAACGTCATGTGAGTTTAAATCGGTAATATGTTTTGCTAATAAAATCATCGGTTATTAATATGTCAATACAGTTATCATATTTGATACGTTAATTTAAATACCTATACTAAAACATTTTTACGTATTTTTATTTATTTTCTGGAGATAGAAGTAGTGGCCCAGTAGAACGTCCGTGACTTACGAGTTGTATAGGTCATAGGTTCGAACCCAGGTAGGCGCTTTACTTTCTGTAAATTATAAGATCACTACTGCTTTAAAAACGGTGAAGTAAAACAGCGTAAGGAAACCGGCATGTTCTAGAAACAAATATTCGAAGACATGTGACATCTACCAACCCGCACTGAGGTCGCGTGGTTTATTACGGCCCACTTCCTCTCACCGAGAGGAGGCCTGTGGCCCAGCAGAGTGAACATTATGGGCTGATTAAGTATAAATATGTTCAGCGAATTTATAAACTTTATTGAATAAAATCTTAATTTAATTGACAACCCGATTCATCAATTCAATCTATTAATTTTCAACGATACATCAAAATAAACAATTTCAACATCGATATAAAAGAAAAGTCCTGACTGACTGAATGGCTCATCAAAGCCCAGCCCAAACCCTAGAAAGCTGAAATTTCGCACAGAGTTTCCCTTTATAGACAAGGAGTCAGGAAGGATTTTTCGAAATTCAACTCCTAAGAGAGTTAAATGGGGATGAAAGTTCCGCGCGGGCGAAGCCGCTGGCAAAAGCTACCCTTCAATAAAACGAAACAATAAAAATAAACACAATTCCAATGATGTAGTTGTATTGAAACTTCAGTACAGTCGACGTGTTCGGAATAAGTTGCTACAGTTACGACGTTGTTTCTGGTAGTTCACTGTGTTGCTTTGGTCATAAATAGCCTTATTTAAAGAATGTTAATGCGTTTATTTATTAGTATAAAATACCGATTCGTAAAAAGCAATAAATAGTTCGTAATTCCGTTAATCCTCCTTTAGATGGATCTTCTGATTCCAAAATAAAGTACTTAGGGATGCTGTAAATGCACCATGGCACATTAGAAATGGAGACCTCCACCGTGAATTTAAAATAAAACTCGTCATCGTCGTGTATTTTATAGGCCTCAGTTGCCTGAAAAAAAGATAAATAAATGAATAAAAATATTTTTTAACGGAACGGAATGGAAATAATGATTTCGGGGGATTCGCCTGGTTTTCTATCTCTCCGAACTTTGATATTAGAATATTGTTTCAAGTTTATTATTATGTTGAATACCTAATTTGATAGTTTTATGTATTGCTTTAACCTGGTACCTATACCAGCACCCTAATTGCGTAACTCACGATTCATCATAATCTGTATCGTTTTGAAACGGATTGTTAAACCATTGCTTCATATGTTCGAAAAATGTGTCTGTTCGACAACATAAATAACGCAATGAATATTGTTTAACTGTGAAGACGAAACCAATTATGATCAATCGTGAGTTACGCAATTAGGGTGCAGGTTTCTATGTGGGCAAGAGTTTAAATGCATAAATATTAGTACTGAAAAAGGTGTTTTGATTACAATATTCCTTCAAATGAGCGTTGCTTGTACAGTCTGCTATGCTAAAATGACAATGATACTGTGCAGTAACACGTACACCGTTTCTAAGTCTGTAACAAATTGCTGTGGTGAGTTCTTGGTTATGAAATAAAGTGGCAGTCAGACTATATACTGTCCTTTGGGAAATCTTATTTTATTGTTTAGTAGTAGTGTAAGCGTTGAGTTTAAAATAGGTTTTGTTTCTATCTAACTATAATAGCCTGTATTGCCCCACTGCAGGGCAATCTTAGCGCGATCCAGTCTGTCCCTTGCTGCCCTTTACCAGTGATGCCCTAAGCCAAGGTCTGTACCCCACAGGGGATGCCCTTAGCGAGCAGTCGCTCTAGTTTTAAGTTTTTAAGCCCTGGCTGGTAGCCTTAATTAATAAAGGATATCACAGGCATGTGCGGTTAAGCATCCGACAACCTCACGGTTTTTTTTTTTGGTTTGGAAATCATCAAATAACTTCTTCCACTCTGGGTGGAGCAGGAGGGCGTGTCAGACTTTTACTGACTAAAACCCACCCGTGTTCCCTTAGTAGCCTGTATGCCAGGGGCTGTGGTATCTCTTTCGAATAAACCCGCACCCCTGGCAGGCATCGGCCCTTGCGGGTTCCATCGGTTTGTGCTGACATCTCTTTGAGGCGCGCGTGGAACACAACGCGCTGTCGACTTGGGCTTGGTCCTTACCGGACAGCGAGCTACCCATTGAGGTTGACCTGCGGCATGTCATAAAAAAATAAATTAAAAAAACTGCAGGACTAAGGCCGCCCACTCCTTTTTCGACACAATTATGACTTTTGCTAGTACTGAACAGTCCCTTTAGGGGTCAAGCCCGTCCCGCCATCTTTGTCTCGGCCTGCCACGATGTCGTCACGACGACATTACAGCCGTTGGGCTGTCTAAGGGACTACTCACACGTATTCAGCTCTGTTCAGCTTTTGTCCATAGAAAACAACGATTTTGTATGAGATGCGTACGCATCCGTTTAATTGCGGAAAGCTGAACAGAGCTGAATAAGTGTGAGTAATTCCTAATCCCACTAAACGTATGATGCATCGTACATTTGGTGGGAAAAGAAGACAGAAAGATAGAACAGATCCTTTCTGATTTTTTAATACTTAGTCTTTAAGGGTCGTAGCGTGATGGTAAAGAGCCTATAACCTTCCTCGATAACTGGGCTATCAAATGCAAAAAAAAATACAAATCCAACTGGCAAAAAAAACACTCTTCAACTTTATTATCAGTACAATAAAAATTCTTAACAAAACAATATGTATCATTTCAGAAAGCGCGAAGAAATCTATCAAAGCTCACTCGATTGGCGGAGGATGATCCTTACATATCAAAAGAGATATCCAACCTGAAGGATGAAAATGAAAAAGCGAAAGCAAAAGGAAAACTTACGGTGTGTTCTGTCTGTAAGTATAATATGATTGCTTACTTAGACAACTGTCAGTGTGATTAAAGCTTTAGCTACACTGAGACGTAATTTATATTTTATATTTCTTTTATAGTACTTTTATTTTGATAATTAAAGCAATTCGTGCACCCAATCTCTTTAAATTGTAATATGTACACGTACAGGTATATAAAAAGAAAATAATCATAAAGCATCGAAAAAAATACGTCCGCTTCGTTGTCAATGGGAAAAGTGCCTAAAAGGCTGGCAGCATTGCCACGTTGTATGGCAATGCTGATTTTTTGGCCGAAAAATAGGCTAATCCTTTGGTCACGTGAAGAGTCGACCAACCGCTTGGAAATGTCTTTTATATAAGTAGATTAATGTATATTTTGTAAAAGCGAGAATGTTGTAAGCCTAGTAGACTGTAGATTTGTAGACCATTTTCTTTTTATTAAGTACCTGGTACTTTTTGACAATCCTGCATACTGTCCTCCCATACCTATTAACAATGGAATTTGAAAACATTGTAAAAGCCAATTATTTCTCCATAGGAAACGATTAAATGGAATCGTGCACCTAACTTCTGACGTTACACGAGTGCCCATGCAGGTTTATCCAAATAATATTTTAAATGTGCAAGTTTGTATGTTTAAATGTTTGCATATTTCGAAATTTGGATGTTTGGTACTCAATCACGCAAAAACAGCCGAACGGATTTGGATGAAATTTGGCACACAGATAATTTATAATCTGCATAACATAGGTACTTTTAATCCCGGTAGAACGTTCCCGTGCGATAATTTCCGATATACACAAGGGCCAAGCCGCTAGTAAAAGCTAGTGTGACATAAAATATTTTGATTTTGAATACCATATGTGATGCCCTATGCGGGATGAGACTGCGCTCATTGCTTGTTTTAATAATTGAGCCCACTATGGTACGACGTACAAATATCGCAAAGGAATTCCAACTGTCGGTTCTGAAACGAGCATTGAGAATGCAACTTTGTAGTTATCTCGTTTGACGCATCAATTACGATAGAGATGAATGTGCTTACAACTAAACCAAGACTAGTAAAGATTTAAACCACGCCGATACCTTTTCCTCGATTTGATTTCTGTAAAACCATGTCTGTGAAATCAGTTGAAAGGATCTGGCGGTTTGAGTAATTTGCGGCCTACCTAAACGTCCTTTCTTTGGTATTACATTGTACGTAGAATCGTTGAGCTCCTAATTCTGAGTTCAGCTACACCATTAGTGTCAAATGCGTCCACAGACAAAACGGGTCCACTCAATCTGTGTGATTCTTTCCTCATAAAACCATTTCAGACACCAATCTACATTCTCTTCACATAATCTGACCAAGAATTTGTCTGGACTTTAAAAGAGACTGTGACCTCTGAGTTTGTTCCGGCCGATAGGAAACACCGACCGAGTTTAAAAAATGATTGACATGTAAAAGTGTATGCACAAACCAACATGTATATAAATAAATTCATTCATTCAATTTCTTTTCATTTCAGGGCGAAACAAAATCTGGTTAGATGGCACAAAAATAGGCATCTCCCTGTACACTGTAACAGCGCTATGCGGGAGCATTCTGTTTCTGGACCAACAGAAGACGTTGATGCAGCTCAGGGTGTCTGCTGACCCTGAAAGCACATTGGTTCTGAGTACTCTGCTAGCTGGTAGTGCCTTTTGTTGGTTCTGCTGTATGGTTGTGGATAGAAAGGTATTGTTTTCGGACAGATGTTCGAGTTTCTGAGAGAGTATAATAGTTATTTATGATACTAGTGCGGTAAGTTGGTTTTTACAAACCAGTAGACGAATATAAGCCCGAGACGAAGTCGAGGGCTTACCATAGTCACGAGTTTGTAAATACCAATTTCTGCACGTGTGTCATACAATGTTTTTCAACACATTTGCGAGAAAACAGTCCAATATGTAATAGTCTTCCATGCTATAAAATTATTGTAAATAATTAAATAGCGCTCTCACGATTTTAGCCGCAAGAGACCGTTTTCTGCAATTTGCGCCTCATTCAAAATATCAGGTGGAGTAGATTCCATATTAATATCAGATTCCTCGCTTTAACTCATATTAATAGGTTTATAGTTATCAGTCGAAAAGTCGCGACAATCTTTGACGTTTCTAATATGAAAATGGCGCGAATTTGCAAATGGCGCCACATGCACGTTGTGAAAATTAGAACTAAATCTTTCGTCTCATTTACTCTTTAGTATTAAAGTGATTGAAATTTATTGAGCAAAAGCGCTTCCAAGGAGGTTCGATCAGTCAGCTTATTTATTCTCGTAATATGAAACTCCTTGGTGGAATTCTTATAATATTTTATGGGAATTAAAAAAAAAACCGTGAAGAATACGCACGGTGCTATACAACGGGGAATGCGGTAAAATAGGTACTTAGGTGAGAGTACCTATTTTACCGCACGTTCCGTTGTATGGTGCGTAATTTTTAACTTTCGAACCATGTATACAGGCTTCGTAAATGCAGTTTTTGAGCAAATGTGTTGAAAAATTAATTAATTTTAGTTCTTCTGGTTTGAACCCGCATTCTGAGAATTTGAAGTTCGTAACTTATTAAACTCGATTTTAGATGAAAGGACATCAGATGAAAACCATAGAAAAAAATATTAGAAAAAATCCTAGTACATTTTGAACAGGATACGTGGGATATATTGACAAGTTCTCAACTTCAAATACTAAAATGTTAAAATATTGTAAAACCATTCTATGATAAAAATCTAAGCTCGACTAGTGAAAAATCACGCTCTCAAAAGTATGAAATAACAAAATATTATTATCTCAAAGCCGTGGTCGCATGCCACGGAGCCGTAAAACTGATGATCTACTACAAAATCATTTTTAGTTATGCGAAACCTGAAAATAGTTTGTTTAGAATACGTAACTGAATCGATTCCCATAATTTTTACACCATGTTATATTTTTCCCCAAAAAGTTTTGCAAGTGCGATAGAAAATATTATCACCAATCAATTACAATATAATTGCCGTACGGGTAGGTACCTCCTGCATAATCATTGTGAATGAGCACAGTACCTACGTCTCTGGACGCGCGGGCGGCGCGGGGTGCCACGTGGTGACCATATTTGTGTAGACAACTAGATAACATTACAAGCTTAAAACTTTGTGATTTTTCATGATACAGTTTTGAAATTTTGTACATATAGATTCTTTACATAAAATACTAGACACGTGTTTCGGGTTTCGTATACACTAAAACTAGGGTTGTATAACACTCAGATTATAAAACAAAGGCTGATAGACCGCGCGGAACACCAAGAGTGAAGCCAAAAAACCAAATACTAAAGCGTCGCATTGTATATAATGCGAGGCTTTAGTACTTGTTTTTTTGACTCTTGAGTGTTCCGCGCGATCTATCTGCCTTTGTTCTATAATCTAAACAAAAAAAAAAAAAAAAACTAAAGCGTCGCATTGTATGTTACATAAAATGCGACGCTTTAGTATTTGTTTTTTTGGCCTCACTCTTGGTGTTCCGCGCGGTCTATCTGCCTTTGTTTTATAATCTGAGGTAAAACAAAACAATCCATTCTTAAAGTAGAAAGCGATTATAAGCAGGGCAAAGTGACTTAATGACCACGGCTTTCAGATGAGATTATTTTCTTGATCCATACTTTTCATAACGTGATTTTTTATTACTTGGATTAATAGCAATTAAATTAATGTAGCGTTGTAGCGTTGTGTTATTCAGAAAGCTAGCATTTGTGTTAATATTTCTATTGTTAGAGAATAATAAAATGACCTATCGGTCTCTCTCTTTAGTTTATTGTCACTTTATCCAGTCTCACCAACCTTCCTCGTTTCAGTATCTCCTCGCTGCGAGCTACGTCACAATGACAGTTTCAACGGGAGTACTAGCCGTGTATACACAGGCTGATCTGACAGTGACGTCACTAAGATGGCTGCCTGTCATCGCGCTAGGAGTCCTTGTCTTCGCTTACGGTGTAGCGTGGGGTCTACCCATCGTGGTTATGGTGGAGATATTTAATTTGGAGGTGAGAATTCAGATTATTTTATAATTCAAATTCTAATTCGTTAACCCTAGACAGCTAACGTTGTTACACTATCCTAATAAGCTAACCATTCGACTTTTTGACAGTCATTTTCAAATGTTTATTTCATACATTTTTAGAAATATTTTATTTACTTTTATAATATTTATAGAAATTAAGGGACATAAATTAAGGAAAATTTTAAGAAAAATTAGCATAGTTTCATTTTTTTATACTTATTAAGGTATTTTATTTGGCACATGTTTTTTGAGATCAATTAGGTACACTTACACTTTAAACGATAAAATTTGAAAATGTTAATAAGAAAAACATTTTTGTTTTTCTTATTAACATTTTCGTTTAAAACATTTTTGTTTTTCTTTACTTCAAAAATGAAAGATACTTAACTATCAACTATTACATATAAATTGTTTACATATTTTTGATACAAGTTGGACAAAAATCAACTTTATGTTCGCCGCAAATTGGCAGCTTACAAATGTGATATACATTCTTTGTCATTCGCCTTTTCTTATATGAACATAAACTGCAGCTCTTTCTTTTCTTGTTTGTAGCACCTTCTTGCACAGTAGAACCTCCAGAACTTGGTTGTTCACGTGCTGGCCCTTTTTATAGCTATTTCCACATTGGTCCACTTCACAATTTCGTCACGGATTTCATTTTTTATAAAAGACCCAAATAAAAGGAGAGGATCCGAGATGCCCCTGACAGGTCGAGTGGGTCCTCTAGCCATGCGGACGCAGAAGTTCTAGAAGAAGTGCGTCCTTTACGGGTCGCCCACACATGAAGGTTTTTGCCACGAATATTAGCTTGTGTCAAGTTGACTGTGACAGAAGCTAGTGAAGAATTTTCTTGTAAATCATTCAAAGGGAGATTGTCCGAAGATGACCATACTTCTTCCTCTTCGTCATGCAAAGACCTTATTTGTCCTTCTTCCGTGTCTGAAGGTTCGTCATGAAAATTACTTTCCAAGTCCTCCTCAATCGGCAAAGCGTCTTCGTTCTCACTATCAGAAATAAGATCTCTGTCAGGGTTGTCATCATCATCTAGGGCTCGCACTATTTCGTCATCCGTTAGAATTGATTTGAGTGCCATTCTTCAAAATTATTGTTACAGTAAAAAAAAAAAAAAAAAACAAAGAATAATAAAACAGTGACAGAAAAAAAGTCACACATAAGCTAACCATTCGTCAAAATGACGACCATGCAGAACGTATCTCAAAACTCAAGTTACTCACCAACTGTACGCAACCACCACGCGATGCAGCCAGTCGGGCACTTAGTTGGCACGAAAGCGCGGGTGCGTAGGTAAAACAATAAAAGCAGGAGAAAGCTAACGTTCGTCAAAATTACGACCATCCGATAACGGATGGTCGTAATTTTGACGAACGTTAGCTTTCTAGGGTTAATTTGCCAGAATATAGGTTTACAACTGTGGTTTTCAGTGCTTGATCTTAAAACTGTTATGGCCCCTTTATATTCTTGTATTACAAATGGTGTGCAAATATTTATCTGCATGTATTATTTTAATCCTACTTTAAAATATTACAAATGTGAAAGTTTGTATGTTTGATGTTTGTTACTTAATCACGCAGAAACGGCTGAACGGATTTAGATGAAATTTGACACACATGTATTTATTAACCTGGATTAATACATAGGATAGTTTTCATCCCGGTAGTACGTTTCCATGGGATGATTTTAGACCGCCGCGCAGGTGAAGCCGGTGGCAAACGCTAGTAGAAAGTAAGAAAGACAGCAACAACTAATATATTATTACTTGCATTAGGACTTATAATAAGGAACAAATTAATTAATTGATGTCAAATTTATACCTGTACCTGTACCGAGTGCTAGTTGAAACAATGAATCGAATGTCAGATGTAATGTAATAATTGTGATTGTAACCGTCGTGATTTTGGGCACGCCACGATTGCGGCGGTAAGTCCCCTCTTTGAGGAGTGGCTTGAGAGGCGGCATGGCGTCCTCACCTTCCGCCTGACGCAGGTCCTCACCGGACACGGTTGTTTCGGGAGGTTCCTGTTTCGGATAGGGCGGGAGGAAACGCCCGGGTGTTTCCACTGCGAAGATCGCCCTGAGGACACGGTGGAGCACACGGTGGCGGTCTGCCCGGCTTGGGCGGAGCACCGCCGTGTCCTCGTGGAGGCGATCGGCGGCGGCGATCTCTCGCGTCCGGCCCTGGTCCAGGCCATGGTACGGAGCGAGAGGGCATGGGGAGCCGTCACCTCCTTCAGCGAAGCAGTAATGCTCGCGAAGAGGGAGGCGGCGCACGTGAGAGAGAGGCAGCATATGCGCCCTCGTGACCCCAGCCGCCGCAGGATACGGAGACGCCCTGGGCGTCGCGAATCCCAGGCCGATTTCCGGCCACCGTAGGCATGGGCTTGCGGACGGCGAGTAATGGGTAGCTCGCTGTCCGGTAAGGACCAAGCCCAAGTCGACGGCGCGTTGTGTTCCACGCGCGCCTCAAAGAGATGTCAGTACAAAAAATGATGGGGCCCGCAAGGGCCGATGCCTGTCAGGGGTTCGGGTTTGTTTGAAAGAGATACCACAGCCCCTGGCATACGGGCTACTGAAGGAACACGGGTGGGTTTTAGTCAGTAGAAGTCTGACACGCCCTCCTGCTCCACCCAGAGCGGGAGAAGTTATTTGATGATTTCCCACCCAAAAAAAA
The DNA here is from genome assembly GCA_949987655.1 of Polymixis flavicincta. Classification (NCBI taxonomy): domain Eukaryota; kingdom Metazoa; phylum Arthropoda; class Insecta; order Lepidoptera; family Noctuidae; genus Polymixis; species Polymixis flavicincta. The sequence continues at coordinate 19,525,134 of OX465188.1, read as the reverse complement.
AAAACAAAAAACCGTCGTGATTTGTAGACTTATTCTTAAAATAACCTTGCATCATGATTCTCCTCCCGTATCCGTTATTCCAATGTATGTGGAGTCAACTTCGTGTCTTCTTCTTCCATACATCCCTATTTTCCATCATGTTACTAGTTTTTTCGTAAATTATACCCACCTCAAACGATGGTTGAATTCCATCGTTTCTTTTGTCTCTTCAACGCTTATATCAGTTGACAGATTTTCTCTAAAATCATCGGTTTCCTTATATATACAAACAAGTAAATCATTAGGTAATAATTAAGATTCGCGTGCCCTAACAAAAACACATCGTTTAACATGCTATGATAGCTATACAGCATGTAACAGAAACCCTATTGCTATCTTTATGCATTAAATATAACAGCTGGTATAGAATCACCGTACATAGTTTCAGCTCAAAATAAAATACTCTAAGAATTGATACCAAATTTTCGGTTTCATAATGTTTCTTAAATTCAAATCATAACAAACGTGTCACCGCGCTACGTAGGTCAATAACTTTCCACATTACTTGCCATTATCACGATAAATCTCTTTCGAATGATGTGTTTATTAATTCAATTTGAAGAGTTCGGTTACTGGTATCAATGTACTAAAAATTTACATAACTTCCGAACATGTCGAGATAGCATTATAAAAACCTTCCAATATCGTTTGATATCATCCAAAGAAGCCGTGCCCGTGGTATGTATATACCCTTGCCGTTACACGTTGTATATGGTAATGAGATGAGATTTAAAGGGTGACTGGAAAGCCCGACATTTAAACACATTATTGTACTCATCATTATGAACAACTTTTACTATGGGACCAAACCCGAAATCGCGAAAAAAAAAATCTGCTGTTCCCTACATTTTAACGAGTTATGCGAACATAAATATAGGGAAAAGCAGATATTTTTTTGGCGATTTCAGGTTTGGTCCCATAGTAAAATTTGTTCATAATGATGAGTACAATCATGTGTTTAAATATCGGTCACTAATTACCAGTCACCCTACATAGATGTCACCATTAGAAGCCAAAACGACACTTATACCCCTGATTCCTCAGTTGCCATGCAAAATACCCAAAGTAATGAGTAGAAAATTATTTTTCAACATTACATACTTCTGACACAAAGGATCATAGGAATATCGTACTACATTATAATGTTAGGCAAAGAAAAGTTACACAATTGAAATCGGGGTCGAAGTTATTATATAGAAGTAATCCTCACAAGTTCTCTATGTAAAGGAATTGTACGAATGTGTAGCTTGCCAGTTCCATTGTAGACATGTTTCAACATTTCCAGTATTAAAATATGTTCCGCCGATCCGGGTCAATGCGAAATTCTATGTATGCACCGGTGTATTGCCTTTATTTTCAAATAAGGCGTCCTTACACTGTCAGTTCTAGCTTCAACTTTGTTCCATATCGTCATCACACAAAGCCCGACTTTACCCTCTACCGGTTTCTCTTTTCTTGTGCTAATTCCGAAGCTCGTCCAGGTTTTGCCCACGATAACAACTACTTTATCGCCAATTTTGTACCAGCTTTTGAAAATTCATAGGTATCTTTTTTGTATGTAACGAACTCAAGGCTTACCAAACATCCTTATGAAGTAGCAACTAGTAAAAGTCACTAGAGATCAATCTGAACAGACGAATTTAGGCGAATCTTACGAAATGTGTGCGCATACAACATCAGACTGTTTAAGGGGAACCTAGTCACGGGCTCGAACTCACTATGGGCCTGGCTAGAAATTACGCTGTCTCACCAGGCTTCGTGTCCGACAGAGGTAGTACCCGTGATGAGCAGTTAGCCGCTAGTCTACACGCACAACATTATTGAGTGAGCTGCAGGATCAGTTGTAGTAAAACAGGCACGTAAAAAATTAAGAAATGTCCTTCGGAAGATCGTAGTTTTATGAAAAACCACTACATAAATCAATGACAAATACAGTTTATTGAACTTTCGATAATTAAGATTTGTCGGTACCGACTTAGTTTTAGAGATTTTAACCTTCTTTTATTACTTAAACACACCCGAAGTTAGGTTAAATTAGCAAGAAAAACCGAATCTTTGTTGCCTTATAACTTTTTATTGGTTTTTAATTTTAGTATTTTGTTTCCGTAAGAACAATATGAATAATGAGACAAAACCATACCATGTTTAATTTTTGATGTACATTGTCGAACAGTAGAGTAATACCCTCCCGAAGTTTGTATGGGACAAATGTGGACTAGAGTCACCTTAATTTTAAAAAAAAAGCAAGAATACTCTTTATTTGGACACATTTCGTGAAACTTAATTACTAAAAGTGAAACGTGAAAATAAATTACTACAACAGTGTGTGCCTCACGACTGCGCCAAAAAGGTTCATTGCAGCATTAATGCCAGACAGATGCTGTTGGACGCTTGTTTTCAAAGATTAGCTTATAGTTTATCGTTTCTCGATCGATCCTGGTGTTCTACTCTCCAAGTACGCCAACGGAGATACGAGCCGAAAACAAGCGTCGTAATTAATTTTTCGCATGGGCAAATTCATATCGGAAGAAAGGACAACTGTCAAAGCAGGTTGTCATTTATTCTTAGTCTATCCCTCGAACTATCTGATTGGAGTAGGAAACGTCCGTAACTTCGGCCGAAATACGGATCTCGTGGGTAGAGCGAAGATGCTGGGTCCCCACGGTCTCGTATCGCAAGCCCCTGGTTCGTACTGATTTTAGGCAAGTCAAGAGGACCTAAATATAGAACTGAACAAGCATGTGAGATTATAAACCATACAGTCTCGTTTTTTTGCGTAAATGTGCGCGCATTCCATTAAGGTGACACTTGTCCACATTTTTTCCATACAAACTTCGGGAGGGTTTTACTCCACTGTCTGAATATGTACATCAAAAATTAAACATGGTATGGTTTTGTCTTGTTATTATTATTGTCTGTACGGAAACAGAATACTAAAATAAAAAGCTATTAAAAAGTTATGAGCCAACAAAGATTAGTTTTTCTTGCTAATTTAACCTAACTTTGAGCGTGTTTAAGTAATAAAAGGAGGGTAAAATCTCGAAAACCAAGACGGTACCGACAAAGTTCAATTAACAATAAGTTCAATAAACTTTATTGGTCATTGATTTATGCAGTGGTTTTTTCATAAAACCCGATCTTCTGAAGGACTTTTCTTAATTTTTTCGCGATTTTTTTGCCAAAAATGCTCCTGCATCTCACTCAATAACGTTGTGCGTGTAGACTAGAGTCTAACTGCTCACCACTGATACTATCTCTGTCGGGTACGAAGCCTGGTGAGACAGCGTGATTTTTAGCCAGGCCCACCAGTGAGTTCGAGCCTGCGCAAAGTGTGCCCTTAAGCCAAATGGAGGTCAGAAAACAGTCGCTCCATGTTAAATATTAGTATTCAACTGTATGCGAGTAGGATACGGAGACGCCCTGGGCGTCGGGAATCCCAGGCCGATTTCCGGCCACCGTAGGCATGGGCTTGCGGACGGCGAGTAATGGGTAGCTCGCTGTCCGGTAAGGACCAAGCCCAAGTCGACGGCGCGTTGTGTTCCACGCGCGCCTCAAAGAGATGTCAGCACAAAAAGTGATGGGACCCGCAAGGGTCGATGCCTGCCAGGGGTGCGGGTTTGTTCGAAAGAGACACCACAGCCCCTGGCATAAGGGCTACTGAAGGAACACGGGTGGGTTTTAGTCAGTAAAAGTCTGACACGCCCTCCTGCTCCACCCAGAGCGGGAGAAGTTATTTGATGATTTCCCACCCAAAAAAAAAAAAAAAAAAACTGTATGCGAGTACTCAAACCTGACCCAAATATAGTTGGACAAACGCTAGGTAGATGATGATTTGGTCAAGCCAAATTGACGCAGGTTCACCTGTTCACATTTGCTGTTCAATTCAGACGACATTTTCATTTGTGGTAAGCTTTAGAAATACTGTGGATATTATTCAGTTCCAACCACATGTTGTTATTGTATTGTATTTTGAGGTATTGGTATTGTAATGTAGTTTAGACGGTTTCCTGTTGTGTTGGGATTTGCATTTTGCTTGCAACAGTTCGATTTTCGATTTCGATCGTGTTCCACAATGTTTTATTTGATGGTTTTATGTATACTTGAATGTTATTAAACTGTTAGTTAAACAGTTACCCCTCTAGCCACATAGTGTCCTTAAAAAAACAAGCTCTACTCACAATATTTTCTAATAAGTATTTTCATTTATTTTCAGATAAGAGCAACGCTAATAGGAGCAATCTACGCATATTCACAAATAATAAAACTCCTCCATGTACACACGTTCCAATACATAGAAGATTACGTCGGAGTTTACACTATATTCTATATATTTGCTTGTATAAACCTGTTTGGAGTGGTGTACTCGTTATTTGCAGTACCTAACCTTAGGAATAAAAGTGTGAGACAGATTGAAAGACAGTTGAAACGGCCTGCTTTGCCTGCGTAAATAAATATATAGATTTAGATTTTTTCACTGTTGTTTTCTTTCCTGAAAATATGTATTACAATACACAATGCGTTCAATAATAATTGTTTAAAAATTATACAAATATCCTAAAGGCTGTATTTTCGTTTTACAAATGTATTAGATATCTGTAACTGAACTAGGCGAAAGCCTGTATTTCGGCTATCAGCTCCAAAACCCTCAAAATTAAATAAGGTCCACTTAAAAATAGCCATCAAGTAGAAATGTTAACATTTGGGTATAATAAAAACTTTTTTCAAAAAAATAACAACCGACTTCCAAAAAAACACTACAAAGTGCAAAATAACTTTAATTTCGGAAGGCGGTGACATGGAATTAAAATGCCTACACCTCCAAAGTCACCGACTTCCGAAATTAAAGTTATTTTGCACTTTGTAGTGTTTTTTTGGAAGTCGGTTGGTAATTTTTTGAAAAAAGTTTTTATTTTTCACTTTTTAGTTACCTACCCCATACCAATTCGAAATTTCATCATCCTTGGGGTCAAAACAATGCATATTTATGCGATAGCAGCATTCGCGGTTGATTTGCTATAATGTTTTGAAGAGTTCCGTTGTCTGTCTCCGAAACGCATCATCAGATCTATATGAAATTTATATGGGACCATTTCGGAATAAACCCCTTTCGAACAAAAAAGAATTTTGCAAATCCGTCTATATACGACAGAGTTATGCCCGAACATACATAAAAAAAATATATATAAACATGTCGAATTGATAACCTCCTTCTTTTTGAAGTCGGTTAAAAATAAAAAGTGTTGATAAATAACATTAATAATTTAATACAATGAAATAATACAATCATTAAAGATGGCACGGTTGGCGCAGTGGTTAAGCGATTGACTGCTGCGCTGCATGCCGCGGGTTCGATTCCCGCACGGAACAAATATTTGTATGACCTGCAAGTAGTTGTTCCGGGTCTGGCTGTTTGTGTATGTGAGTTTAAATGTTTGTAAACGCACCCACAATACAGGAGAAATTCCTAGTGCGGGGCAACGTTTTTTTTTTTTAAAAGGCAAAATTATAATTAATTAAGTCAGTAAAATTAAAATTAAAAAAAATATCATCATCATTTCAGCCGAAAAACGTCCACTGCTGGACATAGGCCTCCCCCAGGCTCTACTTCGACCGGTCTTGTGCTTCAGCATCCAGCGGATGTGATATAGTATAAAAACTATATACATAATTAAGTTAAATTAAAATCAAAACGAAAATTAAAACAAGATCTGGATATTATGTATATGTCCTCTCTTTGTGTGATATGCTTATGTGTGTGCTTGAATATCATATAATATGTACCTTTGTTCCTTGAAAGGGCACGGAAATGTATGTAGTGGTTAGTACACCCATATTTCTTTAGAGCTATGTTTAGGTAGAACATTCCTATAAACAAAAACGAATCGTTTTGATTACCAGTGGTAGCATGTTTTTTTTCCAAACTGGGCGAATAAATAGTTTCTCAAGCTAATTTGACCTGTAATAGCTACTTCCAAATAGGGGAGGTCTATTATGCGAAGGTATTTTTAACCGACTTCAAAAAGAAGGAGGTTATCAATTCGACATGTTTTTTTTTAATGTATGTTCGGGCGTAACTCCGTCATATGTAGACTGACGGACGGACAGACGGATTTACAAAATTCTTTTTTTTTTGTTCGAAAGGGGTTTATTCCGAAATGGTCCCATACAAATTTCATACAGATCTGATGATGCGTTTCGGAGACAGACAACGGGACTCTTCAAAAAATTACAGCAAATCAACCGCGAATGCTGCTATCGCATAAATATGCATTGTTTTGACGCCAAGGATGATTAAATTTCGAATCGGTGTGGGGTAGGTAACTAAAAAGTGAAAAATAAAAACTTTAAAAAAAAAATAACAACCGGCTTCCGAAAAACACTACAAAGTGCAAAATAACTTTAATTTCGGAAGGCGGTGACAAATAATTAAAATACACATCCAAAGTCACCGACTTCCGAAATTAAAGTTATTTTGCACTTTGTAGTGTTTTTCGGAAGTCGGTTGTTATTTTTTTTTAGGTCTTTGTTTTATTTTAGGCAAAGATACAAGAGTCATATTTTTTACCTACAACTGTCCGTAAATGATAGTAATCGGCCATAAGTGGAACCGGCCGCGACGAATTCTAGGTCGTAGCTTCGAACCCATACACATACTCGTAGGTGCTTTAGTTAATGTAAATTATTTTATCAACACTGCTCTCGAAACCTCTGCCTATATAGCCTTTTCCCAACTATGTTGGGGTCGGCTTCCAGTCTAACCACATGCAGCTGAGTACCAATATTTTTCATGGAGTGACTGCCTATCTGACCTCCACAACCCAGTTACTGGGAAACACGATACCCCTTGGTAAGACTGGTTGTCAGACTTTCAGGCTCCGTAACGACTGTCAAAGATCCACAAATGACAGCCAGGACTAAAGGCTTAACGTGCTTTCCGGGGCACGGGTCTTGGAATGTAAAAATGGTCACCCATCCACGGTCCAACCGCGGCAAGCGTAGCTTAACCTGATCGATCGACCCGTGCGGCTCTTATTACACTGCTCTCAAAACGGTGAAGGAAAATATCGTGACGAAACCGGTTATCTTTGAGCCAAAAATTCTAAGATAAGTGACATTCACAAACACGCAATGGGCCTGTGTGATGGATTATGGCACACATCTTCTTACAGAGAGGAGACCTGTGTCCCAGCAGTGGGAATATTACAGGCTGATTATGGCAAGTTACACCATTTCGAACCTGTGTTCCTTGAAAGGGTGAAAAAAGTGTGTAGAGTGTAGTAGACCCACATTTCTTTAGGTATGTACTAGTATATTATAGGTGGAACATATATGTTCTATGTAACATTAGGGTGAGCCTATTGCCTACCACAAACCGAACTCCGACTCCGACTCATCATCATCATAATTTCGGCCGAAAGAGATCCACTGCTGGACATGGACCTCCCCCAGGATCCGCCATTTCGACGGTTCTGTACTTCTCGCATCCAGCGGATTCCGGCGGCCTTCACCAGGTCATCGATCCACCTTGTGGGAAGCCTTCCGACGCTAGGTCTTCCAGTACGCGGTCACCACTTCAAAACCTGCGGCCCCATCGGCCATCTGTTCTGCGAGCAATGTGCCCTGCTCACTGCCACTCAAGTTTGGCAACTCTTCGGGCTATGTTGGTTACCTTGGGAATCTTCGACTCCGATTGCTACTGGAAATTCCACTCACTATCACTTTATCTAATTTAAGAATCGTACGCCAGGACTTTACGCAACAGTCCACCCTTGAGCCCCTAGTCCACCGACACAGCGTCACATCAATCATCATAAAATAGAACAGAGTATAGTTACGCTAATAACTTAGCCGAAAAAATCTTCACTATTTTTTCTGAGTGCAAAAAGCGCCTTCATAAAATAGCGGCAATCTTCATTGAACGCGTAATGCGTCCCTCGTAAACCACGAAAAATATTAAGCTAGACACATCCAGTATAGGCTGACCTTGCATTCTATAGGCTTTTCGAACAATGCGAGGTGACTAGCAAGTTGGTTACACATTTCTGGTAGCGTTTCGCAACTTATTAAACACCTCATTTCGTCATTGCAATGACAGTCATAGGGACTGGTGATTTGGTTCCGTAGGCTTTTTTGTTGGATACCAGCTTGAAACGTAAAAAATAGACAGTAAAGAACTGCAGATAGAAATGGAACCTTAAAACTTTGGAAAAAAAAAAAAAAACAATATTTGAATGTCGGTGACGCAAACCCATAAGACTCGGAAGTAAGACGATAAATATGAGTAATTCAGCTCTAAACCGACTTTCAAAAGCAGTGTTTGTTGTAAAACCTTCAGGTGTCGCAAGCGATTTTTGATGGCAAATTTATGGGTTCGCGTCACCAACATGCTAATAGATATCTGTATCAATGAGCATTCTCATTGCTACAGATATCTATTGCTGCTGGCCAAGCGCAACACGTCATTACGTGTTGCGCTTGGCCAGCTATTCGTAGTTTTGACTTCTGTCGACAGTCCCCATGACTGCCAAAATAAATAAATTATTATACAAATACAAATAGATATTGGAACAAAAAACACATTACCGTTTTTTTGTACGTTAATACCTACCGTGTTAGTTTAGTAACTGTGTCGCAGTTATTAGCGCCCACCCCAAGAGCGAAGGACAACTGAGTACCATAACAACAATATTGTTTATCATCATCATCATCATTTCAGCCGAAAGACGTCCACTGCTGGACATAGGCCTCCCCCAATTTGGGGGGCTTGCCCGCTTGGCAGGCGGGTTGGCGATCGCAGTATGGTGGTAAAATGCATTGAGAACGCTGCTGCCCATTCTCTAGTGAGTCCCTTAGTCTCTTTCCGTGGGTGTCGTAACACCCAGGGGAAGAGATGGGATGATGCTATTCTTTACGTCCGGCACCACACGGTACGTATATTGTTTATGGTTATACTTAATAGGTAGAAACTAGACTACATAAATAAATAAACTTCACGCATTGAAAAAAGAGGTAACTATAATGCTGCTGAATTTAGAGTACCGTACCCATAAGGTGCCAACGGGTCCCTATTACCACAAAATATAGAGAGTACAGAAGGCAATCTACATACAAAGTGCGCTCGAGCAACGCACATATAGACACCGCTCACGGACACGATATCTCGGACCGGTTAGGACCGGTGCGAGCGCGAGTGGCATCCCCTTTAACACGCGTCTGTGAAATGCAAAAACGGAGCAACAAAAAAAGTTACTATAACTGTTCAGTGGACGGTTGTTTAAATTCAACATTAAACTGTGAATTGTCTTTTTTTAAGCTGCCAGTTGTTGAGTTGACCGGATAGGTGAGTACCTAGGTATTTGCTCGTGTTTCGATGGTTCGTTTTAACGTAACACAGAATACCTAGTTAGTTGTGGGTAAGCGAAAATGACTTTGTGGCCTTGTAGTATTTATACAATTTATATTAGGTATTTACTGTAGTACTTAAAAGCTAAAAATACGCTCATCTTCCTCATTATAAATAGCTAAGATAGAACTGCTCGGCGAGCCGGCCGGGCCACCCGCCGCCGATCAGAACTATTAGAGTTGAGATTAATTGTAATCATGGCAAAGACCTAAATACGAGTGCCACTACCACGATAGCTTTTTGTGCATAAGCCAAAGTTGATAACGCTAGCGCGACCGCCGAGCGTAGGTATGAAAATCGAAGTACATACATGTGAATACCTTCTGTACTCTCTTTATTTTGTGCTATTACCAAGCCTATGCTGTCCGTCCGTCCGTCCGTCTACCCATCCGTCTGTCTGTCTATCAGCGGGCTATTTCTCATGAACAGTTATAGGTAAACAGTTGATATTTTCACAGAGTTTATCTATTGGAGCTTAGGGGAGGCCGATGTCCAGCAGTGGACGTCTTTCGGCTGAAATGATGATGACGACGATGTCTATTGGCACTGTAACAACAAATAAAATAAAGTTATAAATAAAAGAGGGGTCTCCATACAACATACGTGTTTATTTCGACGTTTTTTTTTTCTTGTGGAACGGAACCCTTCGTTTGCGATTCCGACTCGCACTTGGCCGGTTTTTCAATACTATTACTTTGATTTATTTCTCCATAAAAAGTTATAAATTTGGACTTGTTTCATAACTTTGCATTTATACACCGCTTATTCGGTATTAATGACTAAAAGAGCAATTACTTGCATTAACTTATTACTAACTTAAAATAGTTAAAGCCTTAAAGTGTTTAAATAATATTGTTAACACTACATTAAAGTACTTAGTAAAAGTAATTAAGAACATTTATCTGTTATTAACAGACTCGTAAAAGTCAAAGTCACAAGAAATACTGCGATGTGCACGATTACACAACCAGCCATTATCTGCAATGTTGGTTTAACGGTTAAGTTATACTGGTGGGGTTCGCAAGGGCCGAAGACTGCCAGGGGTGCGGGTTGTTCGAAAGACATACCGTGGCCCCTGACACACAGGCAACTGAATGAACACGGATGGGTTTTAGTCAGTAAAAGCCTGACACGCCCTCCTGCTCCACCCAGAGCGGGAGAAGTTGGTGATTTATATATAAATAATGGTTTGACATTGACTTTGCCTATAAATATTAAGTTTAAGTACATAAATATCTTTTCCCTAGACGTCAACACCTAATGGGCAATGCCTCTGTGTCCTTCGGGTTTTGGGTCCAATGTTGACAATAGGGTCCCCTTACTACAATCGAAACCTCAACTGTGGAACCCTAAAACCTTTTCCCCATTCAGTCGGATTACCCAACCTCGTGCTATACAGTCGGTATTAAAGCTTTTATCAGTTCGTGCAGTGATATTGCGCGAAAAAACTCATATTTTGGGCAAGTGACAACACTGCTATCTCCATATAAAACCTACACAAGTCATCTTCCTATATCTATATTAAAGAATTTTTCAAGAGGCACTTATGTACATGTAAGTACATCGCATATTAACAAATGCATTCACATGTGAGTGGGTTTATTGCATTTTTTGTAAAAACTTACACCAAAGGTAATTTCGGTGCGGCACGATTGATGCTCTGAAGCTAAGCTGCGTATAATCCTGAAATAGCTGGTGGCCGTTTATTATGGAACGGGGACACGTAATTCTGTTGGTATAGTCTGGTAGACGGTTTTAGCTAAGAAAATCGGATTTTGACCAGGTAAGGAAAGTTTGCTGGCAGTGTTTCACGTAAGTATATATCGTGGCACGTAAGTTGAACCAAAATCAGAACAAACAACCGAAGGTTGGGGGGAAGAGGGAAAGTTCTGAAAAATGAGGTCAACTTCTAGCATAGTCATTGATGCAACGTGTACTGAAGTTGAGAAATAAATTTACAGATCGCGGCAGGTAAGTTGAAATAAAATCCGCCATTTTGGTTCAACTTACGTGCCGCGTTTCACAAATCAAAGCGACAATTGTTCGCATCGACCATTGTTAAATACGACTTTCCACGTAATTTTGTAAGAAATAAAACTCACTTTTGTAACCACACTGACAGACTGACTAAAGGTTGAGGAAGTCAGATAGGCTGTCGCTCCATGTCTAATACTTATATTCAGCTTCATGTGGTAAGACTGCAAGCATAATCAGCCTATAAAGTTCCCACTGCTGGGACACAGGCCTCCTCTCGGTGAGAGGGAGTGGGCCGTTATCACCACGCGGGCCCAGTGCGGGTTGGTAGATGACACATGTCTTCGAATTTTTTGGTTCTAGGACATGCCGGTTTCCTCACGATATTTTCCTTCACCGTTTTGAGACTGGTGGTGATTAAATTATTTACACAAAGTAAAGCGAGAAACTAAGTGATGATATGGACATGGATAGGGAGCGCAGGGCACAGGTTTGCGCGATGCTCACGTGATGTTAAAGTCACGCTATTCAAAAGCTACTGTCAAACATTATACACGTGCAACCTGTGGAGCAATTACACTAAAAAAGCCTACAATGCTCTGTGCGTCCAGTATAACAACGCATTCAGGGATTTGTTGGGGCTCCCATGGAGGTGCAGTGCCTCCGGCATATTTACTGAACACAGCACAGACAGCTTCCAGGCGGTGCTTCGCAAAAGGACGGCCTCCTTGTGGTCTCGGGTAAGGGGTAGCACCAATATGCTTCTGAGCGTGGTGTCGGACAGAGTGGACAGCCAAATCCTACAGCATTGGTTGCTCATGCATGTCCGAAATAATAATAATTTTACTAACATAGCTTGATGTATCTACCTACTAACATAATATGGACTTGTATAACTACTATGTGCTTGGTCTGAAATAAATATATTTTTGAAAGAAAGAAACAAAGAAAAAGTATATTTATTAAACTCGCACAGGAATATCACAAATATAACTACAACACAATAAAATTAAACACTTAAAAACTAAAACACTACTACGCTACGATAGGTAGTTAATAAAATTAAAATTAGATTTATACATAGAAAATGTAAAAACTCTTATTTAAAATTATGAAAATTTACATTTTCATAATTATTATTTTTCAAAGCGCCTGTCTGGGTTCGAACCTACGAGTTGGACTTACAAGAGGGAGCAGATGATAATATCATATAGCAAAATTATTTTTATCAGCCGTAACGGGTGAGTTTCGTTCAGAAATATGGTTTTTAACCGACTTCAAAAAGAAGGAGGTTATCAATTCGACATGTTTATATTATTATTATTTTTTATGTATGTTCGGGCATAACTCCGTCGTATATAGACGGATTTGCAAAATTATTTTTTTGTTCGAAAGGGGTTTGTTCCGAAATGGTCCCATATAAATTTCATATAGATCTGATGATGCGTTTTGGAGACAGACAACGGAACTCTTCAAAACTTTACAGCAAATCGACCGCGAATGCGGCTATCGCATAAATATGCATTGTTTTGACCCTGAGGATGATGAAATTTCGAATTGGTGTGGCGTAGGTAACCAAAAAGTGAAAAATAAAAAAAATTCCAAAAAAATATCTACCGACTTCCAAAAAAACACTACAAAGTGCAAAATAACTTTTATTTCGGAAGGCGGTGACAAAGAATTAAAATACCTACACGTCCAAAGTCACCGACTTCCGAAATTAAAGTTATTTTGCACTTTGTAGTGTTTTTTTGGAAGTCGGTTGATATTTTTTTGAAAAAAGTTTTTTAAATTAACACTTTGGTTTCACACTCAAACTCATTGTCTTTCTAAATTTTTTCACTCGTTCCTTTTTTGTTTCGGGATCGTGGATGTGACGATTTGATGGTAAGTTTTTCCTCGATAGTACGTTGGTTAGATTGATAGCCGGATCAAATGTGTTACGAAAAAGGCGACATATTATGTATAGAATAGGGGATGAGTATAGTATAAGATAGGAAAGTAGTTTTGGGTTGAATGACGAACATAAAAGGAAATTGGATTACTGTCTGACTAGTAAATTAACCACGTTATGGAAGTTCTTGCGTGTATGATAACGAGTTAAGGAGAAACTGTAGCAATGATAAACAAAAATATTACTCAACGGGCAGTACTCAGATAACTTAAGGTGAATACGCGGCAAGAGCCTGTCAAAGGACAATGTTAAGAATCGCCCTGTTCAATAAAAGCATCGGACATTATTATACGATAGTAATTAATTGTATATTTTATTAAATTTGTTGCTAATACTTTTAAAACACGGACTATCTGCATGCCAAAATTAAAAAGTATTTAATGCGACTAATGTTATTAATCGCCGCCATCTTGTACATTGTCTGATGGATCGTATGCTAGGTTGTCCTCTATTATTTGTTAGTATTTGTAATATTTTTATTGTGCTATACCGATTTAAATGTCTATGTTAATTAATATAATTGGTGTTACCGTTTTAATTAACAATAAATAAAAATAAAAACAATAAATCGTCCACAGTTGCATATTTTTTAAATGTGTATCACATTTTTTATTTATTTCAATTGTAGTGCAAATAAAAGCTACAATAAAAACATTTAATCACCATTCCATTATTATTATTCAGTACAAGTATATTTAAAAACGAATTATAGGTAGATACACAATGAATGAGGTGACAGTCTATTTTAAAATAGGTAGTAAGAATAATGCGGAATTGAACAAAACATACATATTTCATCACGATCATTATTCAGGATTTTCCAAAATCATTTAAAATATTGTGTGGTTTATTTCTAACTAAGCGATCACTTACGAGTTAACGACAAAAATACTTATCGTTACTGGATGAATAATACATGTTTTCCTTCAAAAAAGCAATATTGCAGATTAGATACACACGTTATTATTAATATTTTTACAAGTATAGAAGAAGTAGAGTAGTATGGTGTCATTATAAGTAGGACATTGTCATACTTGTAATGGTATTAATATAATCGAATGACGAAAAATTATGTAATACTGTTTGTACCGTATGGCCATAGTAAATATTAGGAAATATTGTATTTTAACGTTTCGTATTTGGCACCCCTATTCTTGACGTCACTTGTCAGATGTTACCTGTCAGTCTCGAACAATTATTTTTGAACCGACGAAAAAACGAAGGAGGTTACTCAATTCGACGCGTATATTTTTTTTATTTTTTTATGTATGACCACGCATAACTTTTTTAATACACACATGAATGCATGAATGAATGCTAAGAAAGAAGGTAAGTATGTCAATTCGATTCTAAGAATTTTTACGTTGCACTTACATACAGTTAAGCTTCAGAACAAAAACTGCATACCTTGTTATCTATGTAGGTACTAAAAATAGCTAAATACTTTAGGATATTGTTATTCAGTTTCTTAAAAATCACTTGGATTCACGGAATTATGAAAAACCACAACATTCGTGGTTCGATAATAACCTCAAAATCTGTTTTTTTTAACTAATCTATTCTGCAGCTATAAAAATAACGTCTTAGAGGAATTTACTAATGATCCACAATACAACACCTAATTTTCCGATGCTCTCTAGATGGAACCATCCAGGGCGAACATTTTATAGACGCAGAGCAATGTTCTTTAAACCTTCTTTGTTTTGTTTTGCAAATTGCAGCTCTGTATTACGTGATATGTTGATTTTGATTAACATTATGACGTAGCACAGAGTTGCATGCGATTCGCGACTCTATGAATAATATATTTACTGAACTATCGCGAAGCCGCCTAGGCCTTCAAGAGGACCAGTGTGCGTGAGCCATGGCGGCCTTCGGTTGTTATTCCAGCCAGTCCACCTCCCTCCAGAAGTTGGCCATAACTCCTGGTCTGTTGAGAATATGCGTGTAACATTTGGGTGCCCCAAGGGTTTCTGTTGTAATCATTCAGCCGTTTTTGCGTGAATGAGTAACAAAATTCTAAAAAATCAAAGTAAGAAGATAGTTTTAGGGAATCCTTTTACGTTAAAACATTTTTAATATTTTCTGTTGAGTCCTGGCTTCTCAGCCAAATTTCACGGCTACTGTTTTTAGTTTAGCAGATAAAATAAACAGTAGTAACTCAACGTGTCTCGTGTCGTGTGTTGTGTCTAAAGATTAATCCCCTTATTTATAAACGTTGCTTAAAGTTAAGCAATAATAAGCGAATCTTAATCCATACATAAACATCTTTTAAATTTAAGCAGCATTTATAAATGAAGGGGTAACTGTTTGAATACAACTTAAGTTATTTTATGGCGAGCCTGTAGAACATAAGGACGACTTTTGCAGTCATCCTTTACAATACCCAGCATCTTTACTGTATAATGTAATTGGTCGCGGAATGTCAGTTTTTATCGCGGTTGTAGGAGGGTGAAAGTAATTCTTATTAAAAGGTCTACGTCTGAGCATTTTCTAAATATTTTTGCTCAAAATATAAGTAGAACAAATTTTGTAAAATATACCAAACAGATTTATTTTACAAATGAAACAAAATTTAAACACGGAATAAAGTTATAACAAGAATAATAAAGAAAAAACCGTAAATTTTCATTGGTTTAAACTTCATCATTTCAGCCGATAGACGTCCACTGTTGGACATAGGCCTCCCCCAAAAAAATGTGGGGGTTTGCCAAAATCGCCACGCTTGGTAGCCTGGTTGGGGATAGCAGTATGGTGGTGAAATGCTTAGAGAACGCTGCTACCCATTCTCTAGTAAATCCCGTAGCCGCCTTCTACGACACTCACATGAAGAAATGGAACGTTGCTATTCTTTACGTCCGGCACCACACGGAACAGGTTTAAACTTGGAATAACTTTATTCGGGGAGGCCTATGTGCAGCGGTGGACGTCTTTCGGCTGAAATAATGAAGATGAACTTTCTTCTGTGTTTTTTAGTAAGAGTGTATGTCTTTTGCTTTAAACTTAGGAAAGGAGATTTTTTTGAGCCCACTGTTTTACAACGTCTATTAATCGTATTAAACCTAAAAAAGCTATTCAATTTATCATTTTAAATGGTTGTTTTAGGGTTCCGTACCTCTAAAGGAAAAAACGGAACCCTTATAAGATCACTTTGTTGTCCGTCCGTCCGTCCGTCCGTCTGTCAAGACCGTTTTTCTCAGGAACGCGTGGAGGTATCAAACTGAAATTTCTATATGATACTTAGTTCTACTGTCCCTGGAAGCTGTAGAAAAATCAACCTTCTAAGTCAACGCAATCAAAAGATACAGCCATTTAGGCCGCAGATTTCCGCAAATTTTCGAAACTCGCACGGGAATCAAAACCTACAGGGTACTTCCCGTGAACTTAGAATCTTGAAATTTTGTACGAAGTCACGTCTTATAGTACAGATACAGGAAAAATTACGAAAACCGAAAATTTTTAGTTTCGTCATATAAAAAAAAATATTTTTGACAATTTTGAACTTTTACTTATATACCCACAGGTTTGTACGGAACCCTCGGTGCGCGAGTCCAACTCGCACTTGACCGGTTTTTTTTTTTAAGGCTAGTCGGAATCACGAAATCGTAATCAAAAGAAAATGTTCTGATGTACTAAATTGATCAATTCTAGAAATGTTTGTCAGTGTCGTATATACTAGTAATTGATGAGTTTTTTTTTTTATATACTTAATTACAGTTTATTGCGGTAACCAAATCAGTTTTATTAGCTAGATTAGCACATATACTACTTTTGTCCCGGAAGTAGATTACCGTAGGATAATTTCCGACTATCACGCTGAAGAAACTGCAGACAACATTAGAAAATATATCATTCTTAGAGTCGCGAATCGCATTTTGATCAACATACTACCGTAACACAGAGCTGCCATTTGCAAAAAGATACAAAGATCAAAGTCTATTCAAATAGTTTTCGTATTATTTATGTAGATATATTCCCAGCCTAAATAGGCTTATTCTTTCAGTACCTAACGCCACAAATAAAGTCTTAATGTCATTATATTTCATGCTGAATTTCTTTCTATACCAAAAGAATAAAATTATTGCCCTATTAGGAATCCAATTTTTATCTTCAAATATATTCTTGCTGACATTATTATTAGCTCCTATTTGATAAACTATCCCGAGAGTAAATATTAAAAGCAAACGAAATTAAACCTTATTGCAAATAAGTTTATTTGTTTTCGAGAGCACAGTATAATTTTATTTGATTCACACCTTTATTTGAATTAGAAGAGAAAGCAAATGCTTTCAGCAAATATTGGCACGACAAAACTTTAATGTACAGGTACACACCTCAATAGTGGCTAGGGATAAGCACGATTTTGCTAGTATTAAAAATCTAGTTTTTGAAGTGAAAACTTCTTTAGGTGCGTTGAGCACTTTTTGGCTAAACAAAAACCATGGAACTCACGTCATCGTCACCGAACGCTTTCCATGAGCTATATGTATACTGTGAATATATGGGTTAACGAGCACACGGATGAGTCGCGCGTTGATGTCTCGTGGAAAAGTCCCTTTCTTTCATTAGGAAATTCTAATTCTTTTATCCCTTTCCTTTCCCTTTGTATTTTTAAGATATAAATGCATTTTAAAACACACGTAGGTGATTGTTCAAGTTTTCACTCTGTTGGCACTCCCGGAGTGTTTTAATGGTATCTTGTGTAACTGTTATGGATAGTTTACCGAGCGGATTTAGTTATCTTATACCTTTAAACGAGCAATTCTAACAGATATAAATAAAATTGGAGTGTCTGTTTGTAATATTAAAATAACCGCTTTCTACTAAATGTGTATTATGGATGTATAAACGGTACTACCTAACTTTTTTACAATTTTTGTCTGTCTATCTGTCTGTTCCGGCTGATCTCTGAAATGGCTGGACCAATTTTGACGGGACTTTCACTGGCAGATAGCTGATATAAAAAAACTTTTTTAATAAAATAATTAAACCGCCGAAAAACCGAAAAGTAAAAAATAATAAACTAGCTTTGTCCAACCCCAATAACTAAGTTCGGAAGGCGGTGACTTTGGATATGTATTTAATTATATGTCACCGCCTTCCGAACTTAGTTATTGGGGTTGGACAAAGCTAGTTTATTATTTTTTACTTTTCGGTTTTTCGGCGGTTTAATTATTTTATTAAAAAAGTTTTTATTTTATATTTTTTTGTGGCTATAATCTACTAATTACTACATGCTTAATTTTTGATTTAATATACAACACAGTATTAAAATCTGTGAGTAAACAATCAATCATCCCCTGTTTTCTTACCCTTAGGGTTGGAATTTTTCTTCGAAATTTATATGGGACCAACTTCGAGGTATACCCTTTCCAATAAAAAAGAATGATCAAAATCGGACTACCCTGGAAAAAGTTATGCGTGGTCATACATAAAAAAAAAAAAAAAAAATATGCGCTTCGAATTGAGTAACCTCCTCCGTTTTTTCGTCGGTTCAAAAAGGAGTAAGACTGAGGCTGCATTGAGTCGCGACGCGACCTGCGACACATGAGCGATTAAAACAAATAAATGAATGCTCACGTATATATGGCTACACCGTACAACAAATATTACTAGCGATCTTTGATTTCTTTATGCGATAGGAACAACATTACTGTAAAAACGGCATCAGCTACATTAACATATCAGCAAAATTGAAGCGAATTTATCAGAATATTTCTCACTTGCACGACTAGTTCAATAGTGCTACTTAATATGCGTGTGGCTACATTATGCGTATAGTAAACCGCGATGGATGATTTGCTAATTCGTTGTGTAGCATGTGTACTGTAACCACGTCATCGTTGAATAATCGCCAGATTTTCGCTTATAATGGAGCCAAACCATGTTTAACCCGTTTCGCTCTTCCAGTCGCATCGCAAATCGCTGCCTACTGTAGCCTCAGCCTAACTTAGGCTACTTTTATTTTATAAATTTTATTTATTTTATAAATTTTATTTATTTTATAAATTTTATTTATTTTATAAATTTTATTTATTTTATAAATTTTATTTATTTTATAAATATACTTTTTTGTAAAATTCCACGCGGATGAAGTCGCCGGCACAGCTAGTGTATATATATAATCAGAATTTCCGAAACGGCTCCAACGATTTTTAAGAAATTTAGTATGCGGAGGGTTTCGGGGGCGATAAATCGATCTAGCTAGGTTTCATTTTTAGAAAACTTCAAAAAAAAAAACTCGGTATTACCAGATATTATTTTTTAAATTAAATGAGGTCAGCCTTTTCTATCTGACTACTCTGAGAAGAAAGGCCGAAACAAACTCACAGGTCACAGTCCCTTTTAAAGTCCAGACATAATCTTGGTCAGATCATGTGGATTGGTGTCTGAAATGGTATTTTGAGTAAAAAGCCACAAATTGAGTGGTTCTGTCCAATCAGTGCACGCATTTATCAGTAATCATGTTGCTCAACTTAGATCAACACGAGTGATCAAAGGATATCGAGTAAGATGTAGGTTAGCAAACAAAAAAAAAATCGGTGTCAAATTTTCTGAGCATGTCTGTTAGAAGCTCTTGACTATCAAAACAAAGAATATCGAGGGGAAAAACCGGTTGTCAAAAATCAAGCAAATCTGTGGACTAAACCCGCCCAAGAATCAAATCAAATCAAAATATTTTTATTTCATATAAACCTGCATGGGCACTTATGAAACGTCAGCAGCTAGGTGCACGGTTCCAAATCGTTGTTTCCTATGGAGAAGAGCCGGCAAGAAACTCCACGGTTACTCTTTTAAAAATTATTGGCTATAACAATATTTTCAAATTACAGAGATAAAATGTATGGGAGGACAGCGCAGGCCTGTCAATAAGTACCAGGTACTTAGACGAATACAGAATAGAAAATCGTCTACAAATCTACAGTCAGTAAGGCCTACAACGTTCTCTCATTCACAATATGTAAAATAATCTACATAAATAAGAAGCATGATTAAAGTAAACTTTCCTCTTCTCTTTAAAAGGCTACCCATCCTGACATCGGTATGCCAATGCATACTCTCTGAATAATTATGTAACAAGATTATTCAGTCTTGAAAAGCCATTTGGAGTTACATTTCGAAGTATTAGACACTCTATTGAAATTAAATTAAAATACTTTTGGAAAAGAGAATCGTATTTTATCGAAATTCTTGATAAGATTAGAACGAATTCTGTTCAAGGGATTGAATTTCAGATATTCAATGTTTGGATTGAAAAGTGAATAATGTCTTTGGGACTGACACAAAATAAATCTAGGATAGTGAAATCAGTTGGGTCCTATCCTCTCCATCTGTGAATCACGTCGAATGTTCGAACATGGATTACTTACATAATCTACATCCATATGTTAAAGTCGCGTTTGGTCTCGTAATAGGCAATACTCCAAATAAAGATAATGCATACTCGGTATCATCTATTACGTAGCTGTAAGTTTATTCTTTAAAATCTATATAAATAAAAAGAAAGGCCCTGACTCACTGACTGACTGACTGACTCATCAACGCCCAGCCCAAACCCTTAGACCTAGAACGCTGAAATTTTGCATAGAGGTTTCCTTTTTATAATTTAGACAAGGAACAAGGAAGATTTTTTTGAAATTCAACCCCTAAGCGAGTTAAATAGGGAATTAAAGTCTTGCGCGGGCGAAGCCGCTGGCAAAAGCTAGTCCTACTATAGTAATATTATAAATTGTAAAGTTTGTATATTTAGATGTTTGAATGTTGGTAACTCAATCACGCAAAAACCGCTGAACGGATTTAGATGAAATTTGGCAGACACTGATTTATCGAACAAAATGGCACATACTTATATGTATAATGAAATGTATAATTTTTTATTCTTTTGCTTTATACTGTGTGCCTTTTTAGTCTCTGATAGACACATGTATTTTCTTTCTTTAAATAAACTATAAAACATGTGTTGATAAATGATAAATGATTTTATTTCTGTAAGTAGGTGTGAAAGCACAGTCATTATATGAAAATCTCCTTAAATTTCTCTCTGAGAGAGTGTCTTGGACTTAATTTAAATATTGATCGAACAGCTCTTTTCTGCAAGACAAAAATAGTCTGAATGTCGGCGGCATTTCCCCACAATAGAATACCATACGACATTACAGTATGAAAATAGCTTAAGTCCACTAAGCGGACTGTCTCTCTATCAGTTAATTTACGAATTTTCCTAACGGCGTATGCTGCATAGCTTAGCTTTTTCGATAATTTATCTATATGTGGGCCCCACTGAAGCTTGTCATCCAAAGTTAAGCCCTTGAATACAGTGCTATCTTCAGGATTCAATTCTTTGCCTTTTATCAACACATTAGTTTTCACCTGCTTAACGTGAGGTAGCGTAAACTTAATGCATTTGGTTTTATTTTTCATTAAGTAATAAATTATTAACATTGAACCAGTGAACTACTTTTGAGATTGCCCTATTTACATCGTCATTAACAAGTTGCTGACGTTTAAGTTTAAACAACAGTAAAGTGTCATCTGCAAACAACACTACATCATGATTATCCTTTATGAGGTAAGGCAAGTCATTAATATAAATAAGATAAAAGAAAGGACCAAGAATTGAGCCCTGTGGGACTCCCTTTGATACTACGGATCCGGGAGATCTTTTTCCGTTAACATCAACACACTGAATCCTATTACAAAAGTAAGAAATAAGAAGATCCAGAGCGGTGTTCCGGATCCCGTAGTGGCGGAGTTTCGGAGATTAAAGTTTCATGAAGCACGCAATCGAATGCTTTAGATAAATCACAAAAGATGCCCAAGGCATCGTATTTATTTTCCCATGCATTGTAAATATGCCCTAAGTGTTCAACACGAAGCATCGGTAGTTGAACGACCCCTTGTAAAACCGAACTGTATGCTATGTAATAAATTATGTTTATTAAAAAATCTGTGCAATTGGTCTAAAATTAATTTCTCAAAAAATTTACTAAAAGTACTAAAGTAGGTCGTACGTTAAAGTACTGAAATAGGTCTATAATTAAAGGGGTCTGATTTAAAACCAAAGGTATTATTTTACTATTTTTCATCAGGTCAGGAAAGTCCCCACAGTCTATACAATCTATATATATAAAAGAAAGTCGTGTTAGTTACTTCACTTATAACTCAAGAACGGCTGAACCGATTTAGCTGAAAATTGGCAGGGAGGTAGTTTAGAGCCAGGAGAAGGACATAGGATACTTTTTATCCCGGTATTAGGTAGGGTAGCGTAGGTAGGGTAGCGTAGGTAGGGTAGGTAGGATAGTGTAGTGTAGGGTAGGTAGGGTAGCGTAGGTAGGGTAGGTAGGTAGGTAGGGTAGGATAGTGTAGGGTAGGTAGGGTAGTGTAGGGTAGGGTAGTGTAGGGTAGGTAGGGTAGTGTAGGGTAGGTAGGGTAGCGTAGGTAGGTAGGGTAGTGTAGGGTAGGATAGTGTAGGGTAGGGCAGTGTAGGGTAGGGTAGTGTAGGGTAGGTAGGGTAGAGTAGGTAGGGTAGGTAGTGTATGGATTTTGTATGAATGACTTTTGGATGGACAGGACAACGTCTGTCGGGACAGCTAGTTATTAAATATAAGCGCTAAAGTTGGTGCTACAATGTCAATAATAGACTTCTAACCGCGTTGTCGCAACCCAGTGCTGGGCACGCCACGATTACGGCGGTAAGTCCCCTCTTTGAGGAGTGGCTTGAGAGGCGGCATGGCGTCCTCACCTTCCGCCTGACGCAGGTCCTCACCGGACACGGTTGTTTCGGGAGGTTCCTGTTTCGGATAGGGCGGGAGGAAACGCCCGGGTGTTTCCACTGCGAAGATCGCCCTGAGGACACGCTGGAGCACACGGTGGCGGTCTGCCCGGCTTGGGCGGAGCACCGCCGTGTCCTCGTAGAAGCGATCGGCAGCGGCGATCTCTAGCGTCCGGTCCTGGTCCAAGCCATGGTACGGAGCGAGAGTGCATGGTTAGCCGTCACCTCCTTCAGTGAAGCAGTGATGCTCGCGAAGAGGGAGGCGGCGCACGTGAGGGAGAGGCAGCATATGCGCCCTCGCGACCCTAGCCGCCGCAGGATACGGAGACGCCCTGGGCGTCGGGAATCCCAGGCCGATTTCCGGGCACCGTAGGCATGAGCTTGCGGACGGCGAGTAATGGGTAGCTCGCTGTCAGGTAAGGACCAAGCCCGGGTCGACGGCGCGTTGTGTTCCACGCGCGCCTCAAAGAGATGTCAGCACAAAAAATGATGGGGCCCGCAAGGGCCGCTGCCTGCCAGGGGTGCGGGTTTGTTCGAAAGAGATACCACAGCCCCTGGCATACGGGCTACTGAAGAAACACGGGTGGGTTTTAGTCAGTAAAAGTCTGACACGCCCTCCTGCTCCACCCAGAGCGGGAGAAGGTATTTTATGATTTCCCACCAAAAAGAAAAAGGTATTCTTAGTCTGCATTAACGATTTAGCATTCCATTTAAAGGTTATCTGTGACATTGTACTGTTTGCTGATGATACCTCTCTTATCTTAAAGTAGACAGGAATAGACAAGATTTTGACGACGTAAACAGTGCACTCTCATGGGTTACGGATTGGTTTACCACGAATAATTTAGTTCTCAATGCCAAAAAAACTAAATGTATAAAGTTCGCTTTACTGAATGTAATAAATCTGGGAGCCAACATCGTCTTAGATAATGAGGTGTTTGAAGCTTTAGACCTTAAAAAATGGTCCTTTCAACGCGTATAGAGTTCCTGGGTTATAACGTTGAGGCAGGTAAGATTAAACCAAACAGGCGAAAGATAGAGGCTTTGTCTTGTTTACCTTCACCACAGACACTTACACAGGTAAGACAATTAAAAACCGAATTTTTCCCGCCTCATGGATCCGATCTATAAATTGACATCTGTAAAGTAGCCGTTCGAGTAGACCGCCAGCCGTGAAGTAGTTAGACAGAAGGTAATCAAAATACTAATTACTGATCAAGTGCTTATGATTTTTGACCCGCAGTACCCATTGGAGGTTTATACTCATGCCAGTTCAGAGGGTTATGGCGCGATTTTTTTCCAAGTTGTAGAAGGTAAGCAACATACTATTGCCTATTTTAGTAAACGCACGATACCAGCAGAGTCTCCATAACATTCGTACGAGCTGGAGACACTAGCAGTAATCAACGCGGTGAGACATTTCAGAGAGTACCTGTATGCTTGAAAGTTTACAGTAGTAACAGACTGTAATGCTCTAAAATCGTCACGAAACAAAATCGATCTGACACCGATTCGATTTCGATGTAAAATACTCCGTAGGTAAGCAAATGGCACACGCTGATTTCTTCTCTCGAAACTTATTGCTTCTGCCACCAAAACCACGACGACGTGGCTAAAACGTATGAGATAAGATCAGCGACCTTGATGACGTCATCGCACCCATTTTCATCGTGGTTGGTCCGCGCTCTTATCGCAAACTCGAAAAAAACAATGGATCTTTGTTTGTGGGTTGCTTCGACTGTTTATTGTTTTGGAATGCTGAGTAATTGGACGGTTTAACTTGTCTTACTTTCGTTTGAATGGATGGTCGTAATAATTTGTTGAAATATGAGCGCGACAATGTTTATCTTAGAATGTTTATTTTATCAAAAAAATAACAATACCAAAAAAAAAAAAAGCGGTGACCTATATTTTTTATGGTTTAAAATGCATGATGTGTATATTCTTAGCATAAAAAAATTAAAAAAACCACCAACCTACCTTTAGTACAAAATGAATTATTCACAATTTTATTACCCATGGTGCAAAATCAACAGATTACAAAATATTTTATTTGAAGGTTCCAGGGTTTTCATATCTTAAAACGTAGCATATTGTGCATGGAATTAGAATGTACGGTTGCCACAGAGAACTAAATAGTCGATTTTTTGTAGCAAATTAAAATAAATGCGTCACTCCGCAACTGTGCCAGCCCCTTGAGCGACCACTGTTTATTTACCGTTGAGTGACCGCGGGACATACCCTGCCGGCACAGAAGCGGAGTGACGCATTTATTTTAACTTGTTACAAAAAATCGACTACTTAGTTCTAGTTCTAATTCTATGCTCAATGTACTACGTTTTAGAGTGAAGTAGAAAGGATAATGAGTGTTCTAAAGTCAGTGTTAACCGCGATAGAAACTGAAAAAAATCGGTCGTGGCAAGACTCGCTTGGAGATGTGAGTTGTACATTGATGTTATAAAGGTAATCAAATTCATTATATTTATTAAATATCGATTCTATAAAAACACTATCGTAATTAAGTTATTGTTTCATATGCAGTAATAAACTTACCCTAGATTAGTAATTGTTACATTTGACTGTTTCGATCCCGTTAAAATGGACATATTCCGTAATAATAGAATAAAATATCCTACGTACACTATAGATAAAGATGTGCAAGCAATGTTTATGCCTCTAAATATTATTTTTCCTAAATATAACATTAAACACAATATTATTACTCCAAATAGTGTCATGACAAATTTTGTTTCAATGGTTATAACACTGGTATTTATTATTTCATGTACATACTTCACCTGTACGGCTAGGTACATAGGTATTCCAGAATTTACTTCTGTCTGGTTTAATTTTAATTGCATATTCTATTGTTTCGGGTTCGCTATGAATTTTTTTATCAGAATCATTCAATCCAAGAATCACGTCCAATTTGTCTTGACTTTTCAAAAAGTGCACAGACTTCTCAACAACGAAATCAGTTTTGACTATTTTGTTATTTCGAATTGGATTTTGGTCGTCATGGCTCTGGGTATTTATGCCTTATCTCTGATTATTTTTTGCATACTGCTGAATGTACAATCGCGACTTCTTCCGCACGCTCACCTTTAAGGCGATAATCGCGTAGCAAGGCTCACGACTCGATCGCACAATGCATGCGTTTTGACCAATAGAATGCACGAAACATATTTTAGTAGTGTTCGTAGTAATGGTGTATAGAAGTGTGACACTCACACAGGCGCGTGCTATGTTCACCAGTTTGTGAGATTATTTTTGAATAGGCCGGTATGAGCTCTTTATGAATTATTGTTGTTGACAAGAAGTAATTTCGTACTCATATTTATCTTCTTTTTGGTTTAGAAAATGTATTATTGCTATTGCTTTAAGTTAAATGAAATAATTGTTAGGTTCTTAATGTGTTTTATTTTTGTAGGTTTTAGGTTTGTTTTTTATTAGCAGAGGAGAATAAAACTAATTCATGCCTTGCTTGACACGAGACCAGAGAGACGGTGTCACTTTTTTTTTTACCACAGGCAATAAGACATCACAACAGATCAAACAGTACTTGTAAACAGAATCTTATCGATTAGCTTAATGTTTTTTTTTTTGTTAGTTTTTCTATTTATTCAGCTACTTACTAGCAGCGCTCCGCGATTTCAACAGCGTAGTTCCCGTTACCGTGAGAATATGGGGATAAAATATAGCCTTTGTCACCCGGAGATAGTGTAGCTTACCAACAGTGAAAGAAATTTTCAAATCGGTACAGTAGTTTCGGAGCCTATTCAATGCAAACAAACAAACAATTAAATCTTTCCTCTATATTATTAGTATAGATAGATTATTTATCAATAATTTGGAATAAAAATGTCAAACAACAATTTATATCTATTCTATCAACTTTAATATTTTCCTCTCTCCGACATAATAATGTTCCGTCAGGTCTATAAGTTTTGTTATATATGAACACTTTCACTGCCTCCCCAATTTTCATGATGGCCAATGGTTGTGCGATACCGCCGCCATACAAAACGCAGCGGACGCGCTAGGCACGTTGACTGGCACTGCATAAAGTTATAAAATGTTAATAATTATTGTCATTTCTGTAAATTCCGGTTAAGAAGTTACAGCCTTTCAAGGTCAACTTATTAATGCCATTTAAAAAAAAAAACCCCGTATTATCGGCGCGGCGCGGGGGTAAGAGGGACTTGTTACTTGCGCAGTTCTATTGAAAAGTAAAAATCTTCATTGCAATGTGTTATAAACTTGAAAATATACAAAAACGAAGCAAGTTAGATATTTTGTTGGAAATTTGCAACATTTGTTATTATCTTTTTATTTTGTTGCTCTATATTATGATTGGAAAAACACAAATAGGTATACTTTGCGCAATTCATACAATGTTATCAGAGATTTTTGTTTACTGTTGTCGGAACTCTTGCAACTGCAATAATAATACGTTCATTATCTATACCATTGTTATTTAGTGGGAACTTCTGAAAATCCGGTTTAACAATAGAATGGCTTAAAACATATTTTATGGCCCTTCTATTGAAGGAGCATAAAATACGTTCGCGAAATATTACAAAGAATTTTAAGGTATGCCTACTATTTTATTACCATGTTACCTATCTCGAATGTTTTGCAGGTGTTCCTTATAGGTATGTATATTTTGAATACTTTGAATAGTTCTAATATTCGTTTTTTCCATTTATTTATCACACCTTTGATTTTGTATTTAATCATAACAGCAGTTTGTGCAGAGGTTGATTGGTACTAACACTAGATAATAAGTTGTTTTCATATTATGTTACTAACACTCTATGGATTTCTTTTCCGAAATAAAATAAATATTATTATTATTTATTATTATAAACAGGCGGCTGTCCCTTTAGTGCACTCGTGCGCTGAACTACCAGATTTTAATAGATGTAGAAAGAATCACACAATGTTTAATAATAGCATTGTGGCCACTGGTTGTGGTCTACGTAATATTAACAAAACTGAGGAAACAATATAAGCTCTTTGCTAAACTATTAAGACTCATTTTCGCGGTACAGAAGATCTACAGTGAATGCTCATACATTTCTATGAGATCCGAGCTAAACCGCCTAGCGCGTGAGACAGAAGATAGTTGACATAACTGTATGGAGCGTTATGGAGCAATTTGTCGATTCTCGTGCGCCGCACGGGGAACCGAAGTTTGTCGAATATTACCGAACGTCGCGTCGATTAGCGAGAGCGCCCGAGGTTTGGCAAAGTTTGCATGCCGGCCATAATGAATGACCGACTCATTATTGTCACTGCGAAGTTTAGTTTACGTGGAATTGAACACTATTGTTTATTTTTTATTCGTCTAGATTTAAATTACTTACCTATCTGAAATAAATAAATTCTATTTATTTACTTATTACCCCTAATACTTAGTGAGCTAGTAAAGTGCACCACCAGTTCCATGACCTACCAGCCGCCACTGATCATAAATAAACGAGATTACACGAACAAGGTATCTTTCCAATGTCCGGGGCATGCTTTGCAGGATGCTTACCGTTGGGTGGTTCACAAAAGGCTTGCAAGAGGCAGTACGTTAAGATTGGTGTTTATGAGTGGGCCGTCTTTTAATAAAAGGTTGACAAACCATGCTATAATCAACGAGACAAGCGCGTTGCCCGCATTGCGTACGACAAGTATATTTTGACAAATATAACAATAACTCAGTTCATAAGCCACTTTAAAATTCGGAAGCATAACAAGTAATTAAACTGAACTATAATTTTCAATAAGAAATACTCCTTATTTTCTGAAATATAACAGAAATATTTTCAAAAAGCCAGGCCTGTGGGCTCCTGAAAAAATAAAACTGTCACTGTGACCGCAGTGAGAGTGAAAGGATTGAAAAAAAGAAATATTAGCTATTAGTGAAATATATATTTTTCAGTTCGTGTTCATTTAATAATAAGCTGTTCAGGATTAACGATTTCTTATGGTTGATATTTAAACCGTATCTGTATATTAAAACATTTTAGTAAAACATTTTTGTTTAAAGCGAAACTGTCGTCTGCAATCTTCGTGTGAAATCATACAAAATGTGTAAAATTGAAGAACAATTTTAAGGATTAGTAGTTGTGGAAAAGAAGCAATTTAATTTAGTTGAACTTGTTTATTTTTAATAGAGTGTTTCAAGATTTCAAAAGGAAATTTTAAAGATTCACCCAGAAATTAATATAAAAAATTACACAGAAATTATCATCAACTTGTATTTATCTACACTCATATCGTAAAGTTATTATTAATAAATCAAAAATAGTGTCATAATGACAGACTTTAAGCACGGGCAATTCTAATGAAATTAAAAAGTTTTATTATAAATTTATAATTTTAGCACACCTTCCTTATGTTTACGTATTTGTGTTTTTTGTAATGTCTTCGCTACTTCTTCTAATACTCCTAGTAATTTTTCTAACTGAGACATTTTTTGTAAACAACAAAAAAACGTGATATTCTTCAAAATAACGTGATGTTACGATGCGTAGATTCCTTTTGTAATAATATAGTAAATAACTTGCACAAAAAACCCTCAAACACTGCTAATGACGGTCCGGGCTCGCTTCTTATCTAAGGAATGCAATGTCTTTTGTTCTCGACGCTCAGTACGGTGCACTGTAATCCGGCTCGATTTCGACCATGTTTTGATGGTAGTAAGGTTGAAAATTGTTTGTATGGATTTTTGTGGGAACGAAATGCGTGCTTTGTTGACGACACCTTTATTGCGACTAAAAAAATGGACATAGGTTTGCGTCTCTATACGTCATGCATTCAACAGACAATATGGATTTGTGTGAATACACTCACACAAATACATGTTGTTTCTAATTGGGCGAAACCAGGAAGGGGTGTGGTTTGTCACTAGATGCGCTGCCACAGAAATATTTTCTTAAGTGAGCATGCTTAAAGTTTGTCGATTGTACCTGGTCATCACATATTTGATAGCTTCTTCTTGGTTGTTTTTGATCTTAACACGATTTTTGCTTCGCGACTACTAAAATTGTTGGAAAACAAGGTTCGTCTATGGAACACTCAAGTTTTAAATTCTCAAGAAATAGAAGACGGACAGAAAGAAAATTATAGCAAGGAAGTGTTTCAGACTTATGTTAATATATTAGAATGTTATGAAATACATAAAGTTTGTTCCCAAGAATTCGTAAGTAGTTTATCGTAAATCCATGAAACTTGAATTAAAAAAGAAAAAAACAAAACCTACAAGCAAGTGATCGACGGGCTTATTTTTTTTTTAAATCTTTCAGATTCTCTTTTATACCATAGAAGTATTCAAAATCAAAATCAAAAATCAAAATATTTTTATTTCATATAAACCTGCATGGGCACTTATGAAACGTCAGAAGCTAGGTGCACGGTTCCAAAATGTTGTTTCCTATGGAGAAGAGCCGGCAAGAAACTCCACGGTTACTCTTTTAAAAATGATTGGCTTTAACAATGTTTTCAGAGATAAAATGTATGGGAGGACAGTGCAGGCCTGTCAATAAGTACCAGGTACTTAGACGAATACAGAATAGAAAATCGTCTACAAATCTACAGTCTGTAAGGCCTACAACGTTCCCCCATTCACAATATGTAAAATAATCTACATAAATAAAATGAACCTAATTAAACATAGTAACATGATTAACATGACAATCACTAAAAAATAAGTTGATATTAAAATTGATATAAAATGTCAAATAATGACGAGAATATGTCAGCATTGTAAAAATAAAAAGAATAAAAAAGAACATTGAGAGCAGTTAATAGACTTTCACATAGTTATGCTGTTAATGAGGTACCAGGGAAGCCACATGTGCAGAAGGAATTAATGCCATACTTCCCTGTCTTCAACGTAGTCTTTTATCTTATAATATGCTTTTTTGATAAGGACACGTTTGATGTGCGTTTTAAACTTTCCATCGCTAAGTTCTGTAACTGACTTTGGCAACTTGTTATAGAAGCGAATACTGTTTATTAGAAATGATTTGCTAGTTTTAGTCAATCTAAATTTTGGAATCACAATTTCATCTTTACTACGTGTATTCAGATTATGGAAATCGCATCGTTTTTTGAAAAGGCCTAAGTTTTTGCGAACATACAAGATATTTTCTAGGATATAAAGAGACGGCAGAGTTAGAATATCAAGTTGGCTGAATTTGTTTCTGAGAGACTCGCGAGGCCCCATTTTATAGATTGCGCGGATTGCCCTCTTTTGTAAAATGAAAATTGAATCTACGTCAGCTGCCGATCCCCACAACAGAACGCCATAAGACATAATACTGTGAAAATAAGCAAAGTAAACTAACCTAGCTGTGGCTACATCCGTCAACTGCCTTATCTTTCTTACTGCGTAAGCAGCTGAGCTTAATCTACTTGAAAGAGCTCTAATGTGAGCACCCCATTGCAATTTTGAATCTAAAGTAATTCCCAAAAATACAGTTTCCGAGATAGCATCTAGTTTCTTCCCATCAAGTTTTAAGTTTAGACCTACTTGGGGTAATCATCCATTCTCTAGTATATATTCAACAAATAATCGACACATGGAGTGAAGCACATCATTCCAACGTGAGTTTTCCTTTATGTTATTGAATAGCAAACCAGCCGGCTCAACTGATGTTGAAAGGTCTATACCGGCTACAGACAGATGCAACATCAGAAGAATCGCAGATACCACCCCTCTGTCAATGCTGAAATATCGCTTTTGCCTGTACCCGCACCCACGACTTTCAAACTGGTACACAAAAACGCTGCTAGGCGGCAGAAATTGGTATGGTGGCAGTAATTCCCTGGACTAGGGAAAAAATCTACTGTTTATCCAAACGACACCAAAAAAATTGAGTGTATTTTGATGTTTTCTTTAATAGGCAACCTTTGTTTATGAGTACTTTGAATTATCATCCTGATCTTTTTTGATCTATAGGTAGTAAGAAATTTGGCGTCGATATTTCCATCTGTATGGTTGATTAAGAATTTGATGTGGCAAACAATGATGAGCTATCAATGCGCTAGATTCTACTCGGCTATGCAAAATGTTCAAGATACTTGCGCAATTATTTTGAACTCAATGTCTTGCTCTGGATCCATTTATCAATATTTGATTATAATGTCATGATTACTTACATGCACTTCATTATTACCTGCTATGTGTTTTTTTTTAGATACCGAGAAAAAGCTTTGCAAAAACGTACTGCGCTTGCATCGCGTTTCTTTCAACAAGATACGTGTCTGTGGCTTGTTCTACGTAGACGCTGCGTTACAATTAAGTCTAATGAGTCTTTTTTCTAACTACACTATCGTATTGTTACAATTTGCACTTCTGTAATCTAGACTACAGCATTAGTAGGTATACAAGAAAGTGTGAGTTGTGGCAATAGGCTAGTTGATAGTAAGAAAAATACCTGAATTTTTCATTGAAGAATTGTTGAGTGCTAAAATGTCAAAAATCAAATAATTTTTATAAATGGTCAGATCAAATCAAAGCGCGATACGTCACGACTTCCAGACAACAGTTTTAAATTCTGAAAAGAAACAAACCTTGTAAGTCAAACAAAAAGTTTTATTTTGCATTGCAATGTTTATGTGTATTTTCGTCACTACACATCAAATTTCCTTTAACTCTTATCATAACGATGTATTCGTTGAAGTATTCATGTTTTGAGAAAAAATAAACCCCGAAGGACAACAATTTTTTTTTTTCAAAATCCTTATACTAACCTATTAGACTTGATGTCATGAAATTGAGCTGCGGATGCAATTTACATTTGAATAATACTGCCTTAAAAAAATAGATGACATTTCTTTTTTATAATCGATATAACCATTAACTGGGTCACTGATAAAATATAAATATATGAAATAATATCATTTAAAGCAATCAAATATCTGTCGTGGTTATCACAGATCTAATTTTCGTAAATGTGACTGATTATTCACGAGAGTGTGACTGTTTATGTGACTAGTTATTTCGTAAATGTCACTATCAAGTGACTGCTTTCAACATTATTTATGACTAGTGGCCCGTGCCGGGTTCGCTCGGGTGGGATCCCTATTTTGTCTAGTAATAGTTAAAGTCTATGTTACTCAGGAATAATTTTTAGTTTAGTTATTTTTAGTTTATATTAATGATCTTCCTTACCTGATGGCTAACTTCTCGGATATAATTTTATTCGCTGATGACACTTCTCTTATTTTTAGAATAAATAGAAAAGATACGGATGTCTTACATGTCAACGATAGCCTAGCTGTTCTTTCGAAATGGTGTGCTTCTAATAATCTTAAGCTCAATGCAAACAAAGTTCTAGTTACCAAATGTACCCCCAAGCAGGTCTAATTTTAAAACATGATGGCAAGAAACTAGATGTTATTTCGGAAACTGTATTTTTGGGAATTACTCTAGATTCAAAATTGTAATGGGGTGCTCACATTAGAGTTATTTCAAGTAGATTAAGTTCAGCTGCTTTCGTAGTAAGAAAAATAAGACAGTTGACTGATCTAGCCACAGCTAGGTTAGTTTCCTTTGCTTATTTTCACAGTATTATGTCGTATGACGTCCTGCTGTGGAAATCGGCAGCTGACGTAGATTCAATTTCCATTTTACAAAAGAGGGCAATCCGCGCAATCTATAAAATGGGGCCTTGTAAATCTCTTTAAAAAAATTCAGCGAAATTGATATTATAACTCTGCTTCTCTTTATATTCTAGAAAATATCTTGTATGCTCGCAAAAAATTAGGCCTTTTCAAAAAAAGATGCGATTTCCATAATCTGAATACACGTAGTAAAGATGAAATTGTGATTCCAAAATTTCGATTAACTATAACTAGCAAGTCATTTCTAATACACAGTATCCGCTTCTGTAACAAGTTGCCAAAGTCGGTTACAGAACTTAGCGATGGAAAGTATAAAACGCACATCAAACGTGTCCTTATCAAAAAAGCATATTATAAGTTAAAAGACTACGTTGAAGACAGGGAAGTTTGGCATTAATTCCTTCTGCACATGTGGCTTCCTTGGTACCTCATTAACAGCATAATTATGTGAAAGTATAATAAACTGTTCCCAAATTACAATGTACTTTTATTCTTTTTTTTTACACTGCTGACATATTCTCGTCATTATTTGACATTGTACATCAATTTTTAATATCAACATTTTTTTTTGATTGTCATGGAAATCATGTCACTTTGTGTAAATAGGCTCATTTTATTTATATACATTATTTTACATATTGTAAATGAGAGAACGTTTTAGGCCTTACAGACTGTAGATTTGTAGACGATTTTCTATTCTGTACTTTCATTCCTCTAAGTACCTGGTACTTATTGACAGGCCTACACTGTCCTCCCATACGTATTTTCACTGTAATTTGAAAACTTTGATGTAGCCAATTATTTTTAAAATAGTAACCGTGGAGTTTCTTGCCGGCTCTTCTCCCTACAAAGCGACAATTTGGAACCGTGCACCTAGCTTCTGACGTTTCATAAGTGCCCATGCAGGTTTATATGAAATAAAATATTTAGCTAAAAATAAAAAGAACGAACATTGTAATTTGAGAGCATATTATGTACTTTCACATAGTTATGCTGTTAATGAGGCACCAGGGAAGCCACATGTGCAGAAGGAATTATTATCAAACTTCCCTGTCTTCAACGTAGTCTTTTATCTTATAATATGCTTTTTTGATAAGGACACGTTTGATGTCAGTTTTAAACTTTCCATCGCTAAGTTCTGTAACCGACTTTGACAACTTGTTATAGAAGCGGATACTGTTTATTAGAAATGACTTGATAATTTTAGTTAATCTAAATAAAGTAAAGCACCAGTGTAGCGGACGACACAGGTGGGTCCAGCACCACTCCCAATATTGTTGGAAGAGATTTCTTGATTACTTCAGATTTCTTGTTTGAATGATTTCCGCAGATTTTAGCTTCTTCATAAATGTTGCATCTTCGGGGGCTGTATTGCTAATTAACCAAGTGGCGTTTTATTTTTGGGGATGGGATATTGTAGGTCAACCTAGGAGGTTGTCGGCTGCACAACCGAACTTACCTTTGGCTGTCTCCAAATATTAAGGTCTCCTGGCAGGGCTGGGTCGCAATTATATAATTAATGATTAGTGACTAAATGAAGAATACAGGCTTAGCGGCACGGGCTAGTTCGATCAAGGGTGGGAGGTTGGCACGTCGCAGCGGGCCTCGGCTGGGATGATTGAAGGATGGCGTTCCGTGTTTATGTATTTTGAGCGTACTGGTGGACGTGCTACTCTCCTGGAGAAGGGTTGTAGTGTCGTCGGGAATGGTTAGGGTATGCCGTGGCCAGCAAATCCATTGGTTCGGTGCCCGTGTGGCTGTCGGCTGCCGCAATTAGGAGATTAGGGTACTTTATAGAAAGTTGACCAAGTGCCGACAAATGACACGCCTTTCGTTATAACTTTCCTTAATAATTCAAAACACCAATTTGAACATATCTACACGTAAGTCCGAGGCCATGTGGTTTCATAGTCCTCGAAATGCACCAGCGACGGGTTCCCAGATAACGGTGGGAGGGGTTCACATCGGCGTCGAGTCGAAGATGAATTACCTAAATCCCGTATTACAGAACGTCACTCAATACTCAAGCATTACTTAAAACAAGTTTCAACCAATCAAATGGCTGAAATCTAGTTTTAAGTAATGCTTGAGTATTGAGTGACGGTCTGTAATACGGGCCTAAGACTTGTCCTCGACAGCCGGTGGAACTTCGAGGAGCATTTCCGCCGTTTGGCTCCCATACTGGAGCGGGCCGGGACTGCCTTGAAGCGGCTCCTGCCCAATCTAGGGGGGCCAAATGCCTCCTGCCGGAGGCTCTATGCGGGGGTCGTGCGGTCCATGGCCCTATACGGGGCGCCGGTGTGGGCGCCTACATTGAAGCGCCAACCAGCTCGCCAGTTGAAGGCGTCCCATATGGTTATGGCCATCCGGATGATCCGAGGATACCGCACGATCTCCGGCGGGGCAGCGGGCCTCCTTGCCGGATTACCGCCATGGGAACTGGAGGCAAAGGTCCTCCCGCACATATGGGAGTGGCGCGAGGAGGCCACACGCCGGGGCGTAACTCCGCTGCCGCGAGAAATCGCGGCACAGCGGACAGAGCTCCGGTGGGATCTCATGGCGACATGGAGAGTGCGATTGTCGCAACCCAGTGCTGGGCACGCCACGATTGCGGCGGTAAGTCCTCTCTTTGAGGAGTTGCTTGAAAGGCGGCATACCGTCCTCACCTTCCGCCTGACTTAGTTCCTCACCGGACACGGTTGTTTCGGGAGGTTCCTGTTTCGGATAAGGCGGGAGGAAACGCCCTGGTGTTTCCACTGCGAAGATCGCCTTGAGGACACGGTGGAGCACACAGCGGCGGTCTGCCTGGCTTGGGCGGAGCACCGCCGTGTCCTCGTGGAGGCGATCGGCGGCGGGGATCTCTCGCGTCCGGCACTGGTCCAGGCCATGGAACGGAGCGAGAGTGCATGGGTAGCCGTCACCTCCTTCAGCGAAGCAGTAATGTTCGCGAAGAGGGAGGCGGCGCACGTGAGGGAGAGGCAGCATATGCGCCCTCACGGCCCTAACTGTCGCAGGGGACGCCCTGGGCGACGGGAATCCCAGGCTGATTTCCGGCCACCGTAGGCGAGAGCTTGCGGACGGCGAGTAATGTGTAGCTTGCTATCCGGTAAGGATCAAGCCCAGGTCGACGGCGCGTTGTGTTCCACGCGCGTCATTGAAGTCTTGTGTTCAATCTAGCCTGCATTGTACCTACATTCACAGTTAGTTTTCTCTTTATAAACGTTACTTAAAGTTACGAGATCTTTAAACGGCAGAAATGTATGGTTAAGCAGTCTGTAAAAATTACTTAACTTTTATAATGTTTATAAATATTAAGTTCTACATTTTCGTGATGTCTAGTGTCTTTAATGGCTTTCGTTATAACTTCATCAAGTACCTACTAGTTACAGTTTAAGAGAAGTACATCCCCTTTTCTCTTCTTGTCATCTTCTTTGTGTTTTTGTGACTCTCACTGTATGTATCCTTAACCTGGGTAATCTGTGGAAACATCATGGATTGACCCACTTTCAATCAGTTTGTAATCTAAGATGTAATAGATAATGTATAATTATTGTTTGTTTTCAATGAAAAAACAAAGAAATATCCATTTGTCAAATCAATTATTATCATATCCACCACTCATTAATCCAAGCTCGGCTAAACCATTTACCAAAGAGTTTCTCCTCTCGCCAAGTTCTACTACCAATAGTTTTACTTTCGAGCCCAATTTTGGAAAAATAGATCCGTCTGAACACGCAACAGTTATTTCATAGTCTAAGGTAGGTATTCATAATTATAGGGAAACCATTTATTGATAGACTTTATTGAAGAAACTAATAGTAGCCATAAGAAAGAAAGCAGTGGTGGCCAGTGGTAACAGCTTCAACTTACGACTTTTACTTTGTGTGAATTATTTAGTTACCACAAAACGGTGAAGGAAAACATCGTGAGGAAACCGGGATGTCCTTGAACCAAAAATTCGAAGACATGTGACATCTACCAAGCCTCGCAGGACCCACGTGGGTGATTATGGCCCAATCCCACACAGAGAGGAGGCCTGTGGCCCATTAGTAAGAACATTATGGGCTGAATATACGTGGATAGGCAAAAAAAGACAAAAACCATGAAAATGACCATTTCCAAACTACATGAAAAGTAGAATACGAAAACAAAAGTCGTGCCAAATACAAAACTACCTCTTTGATGCATTGTGTCAAAGCCTCAATGTAAAGAATATTAAAATAAAAGTATTTTGAAGTATCATATTATTATTACGTGTGGTGCCGGACATAAAATAATAGCACCATCCCATTTCTTTCTGTGCGTGTCGTAGAAGGCGACTAAGAGACTTACTAGAGAATGGGCAGTAGCGTTCTCTATACATTTTACCACCATACTGCGATTGCCAACCCGCCTGCCAAGCGTGGCGATTATGAATAATAAAACCCTTTTGGGGGAGGCCTATGTCCACCAATGGACGTCTTTCGGCTGAAATGATGATGATGATGATTATTATTATTATAAGCATTAATAGTTTAGCGTGTTGGTGAAAAAGTGTTACAACTAGAAATTAAAACGAGTAGCTACGTCTGCCAATAAACTGCAATATATTTTGTAAAAAACGGTATGTTTGTGAAAAAACTTCTTAAATGTTTTTTTTTCGGCCTTCACAAGATCTAACCAAGATTTGTGGCTTTAAAAGAGACTGTGACTGTTTCAGCCTTTCTTCTCAGAGTAGTCAGAAAATTTGGACTTCTTTCGTGAGACGAATTTTACGTATTTTTCGGACGTCATAAGACGAAGTCGGTTGAAGAGTACGCATTCAATTTTTTTACACATTGGTGATTTGGTACGATCAGAATACTTTGGCCGATGACAGATTGAGCGTACGCTACGCTTTTGCCTTTAATAACTTTAAAGTGCCAGCAAAACATTACAAAGTTATTTATTTACTAGCCTTTGCCAGCGGCTTCGCCCGCGTCGAGTTCGGAAATTACTCCACAGGAACTTATTACTACCGGATAAAAAGTATCCTATATGTTAATCTAGGTTATAAACTTTAAGTGTGCCGAATTTTATCTAAATCTGTTCGGCCGTTTTTACGTGGTTGAGTAACAAACATCCAAACATCTAAATATCCTAATATTAAGTAGGATTTTATTAAGTTTACAAATAATTATTGTTCACACTGGACATAAAATATAAAATTAAATTACAGCGCAACAATTACTTATAAGTGACCACTACATGCACCCTATTTATCCTACTAATATTATGAAGCTAACTGGAAAATTATCCAAAAGGTTGCCTAGCAAAATCTTAAGCTCGAAAACGATCTGCACGTTAATACCACATTCCTGAAACACTGTTTAAAGACCTCTTATAATCTGTTCCCGGAATCATTTTCAAATGTCAGGAATCTCTTAGAGGCACTTAGGAGCGTGGCAAACATTTGAATACCTATTCTGGATACCAGAAATAACGCTGGGAATTGAAATCGCTGTCATCAAACTGTATGGGGGAAGCTGTGAGTGGAGTTGGATTTCAGCTAGGGATGTCAAGTAATAGCATTAATTTAAAAAAAAAAGTGTACATTTAGCCAAAAATGGTGAGATTTCCAGAGAATACTCCGTATATACGGGGCAAATAAATAAATAAATTTATTTTACTGAATAAAATATTTTTAATATTTGTAGTTTCAAAATAATTATTTTAAGTGTACTTGTGGATCCTCATAATATCCGAAATAAAATGTTTTAATTTTTTATAAAACTGAACAACTAAACACAAATTAAAATTGTTAATGAAAATTAGCCAAAATTGTTAACATCATCTCGCAGAACTCAAGACATGACTGATCGTTTACAATTCGTCCGCAATAATATTTTTATTAGAATTTGGAACCCACTAGGTGCTGAAGGTAATTTGTAAGCGACAACCCTGGATATAAACCCCAAGTCTATGTTAAGTGGTAGGTCTCCTCGCAAAGTTTTACGAGAACGACCTACGTGCGTGTAAACTACCAGATTGTGGGCAGTATTAGCTACCTCTTGTAGCGTAAATCCGCTACGGTTAAAACTTTTTTGAGTTCCATTTCATCTTTTTTAAGAAAACTCTCCTCATATTTTATTACATTTTACGATTCTGGAAAAAATATTGTTAAATGTTTTTTTTTTTCTGACATCCCGCACTGCAGATTTGGGTGCCATCGATGGTGGCACGATTTTTACTGTCATATACACCATTATAATAATATTTGTATCAGAAATAAATACAGCATTATTACAAAGCTGTTTCCGTTTTGGATAATTTTGAGTTTTCTTCTACATTTATTGGGTAGTTATATAATCCGTCAGTTATTTCTCTTTATCATTTTATTCTGATCTGCTTTTGATTATTTCTCTTTATCAAAGATTTTGCTTGTACCTGTGGTCTGAACGTTGTTTGGTTGTGTTTAGACGTGAGAAGTTACAAGCCGAAAAACAATTTTTGCAACGGGCTTGAAAACGACGTGGTTCACTGCGGCTTACGTAGACGCGATTTTTCCAGAAGACCTGAGTTAACCTGACGCGCTTGAAGACCTAGCGTAGACTCTGCAGCCACGATACTTCAGCCACTTATTTCATTTACCCTTCTAGCGCGTTGCACCGACCAGTTATTCGGACTAATCGTATCCACATATTATTTATATTGTACTAGCTTGTGCCCGCGGCTTCGCCCGTGTGGAAGTGTGAAATTATCCCGCGGGAACGTACTTCTGGGTTAAAAAGTATTTTATGTGTTTATCTAGGTTATAATGTATATGTGCGCCATATTTCATCCAAATCCGTTCAGCCGTTTTTGAGTGAAAGATTAACAAACATCCATACATACAAACTTTACATCCATACATACAAACTTTCGCCTTTATAATATATAATATATATGTCGCGTCGCAGCCATCTGGTTAAATTAGCCAACTAATTGGACGCCTAGGCGATTCATCAAAAACCGGCATCCAATTAAATAGCTGAAGGACAACAGCGCAACATTTTACCAGATGACTGAATATCGTGTAGTCATTTAGTTACAGTGGATATTAAAGAATTTATGATGTTTGGTTTGGGTGACTATCGTTCACAAATTATGTACGACTACTTTTTATTAATACCTACCACTAAGTAACTAGTAATAGTGAAATGTTGGTGCGTAACAAAGTACTACATAACACGAATATTACTCAATAATAATTAAGTCAGTCAGTAAGTTCAGTCAGTTTAGACTTATACTTGTTTTCGCGAAAACTCGCAGAAGATGTAGTATTATTTAGCACTTCCATATTTTCAAACTATTTTGACAATTTTAAACTTTAATTTCACTTAAAATTGCACACAAAAACGAAACATAACATTCACGGTTTGCGCTATTGACGCCATAAATATATTTTTTGGTGACTACTAGCGCCGCAGTGAAAAAAAAACTGAACTAAATTTGAATCACTTGGCTGAGTCTTGGTCAGTCCATCTTCAAAGGGCTGACTTTCAATAAGCCAAGTTGTTAAACATTAAATGATTCTAGTTCAATTAACTATCGGCCTAGGCATCCAATTGGATGCCGGCGTTTAATGAATGGCCTAGGCATCCAATTAGCTGGTTAATTTAACCAGATGGCTGCGACATTTATATATGGTAAGGAAGTAAGGATTGTAGTAGATTACTATTAGTTTCTTCTTATTTTAAGTTTAACATAATAGCCCTATTTTTACCCGACTGCGCCTGAAGGCCCTCCTTCAGGCGCAGTCGGGTAAAAATAATATAATAAACTAGCAGCGCTTCGCGGTTTCGCCGGGGTAGTTCCCATTCCCGTGGGAATACGGGGATAATATTGAAACGCACACTTTCGGTTAACAACTGGTTTTAATGACATAGGCAAACTATAAGAATAATACATAGATGGCGTTGCTAGTTGTACATTTTGTTACTAAAGTTTAACACCCCCACTTAACAAAATATTTTTAAAACAAAATAAAACATGACAAACATTACATTTAAACTTAAATTTAGTTGGAAACGAGACCTATCATCTCTAAAAATTTATTGCGCGCCTGAAGGAGGGCCTTCAGGCGCAGTCGGGTAAAAATAATATAATAAACTAGCAGCGCTTCGCGGTTTCGCCGGGGTAGTTCCCATTCCCGTGGGAATACGGGGATAATATTGAAACGCACACTTTCGGTTAACAACTGGTTTTAATGACATAGGCAAACTATAAGAATAATACATAGATGGCGTTGCTAGTTGTACATTTTGTTACTAAAGTTTAACACCCCCACTTAACAAAATATTTTTAAAACAAAATAAAACATGACAAACATTACATTTAAACTTAAATTTAGTTGGAAACGAGACCTATCATCTCTAAAAATTTATAATGTTTATTTGACAATAATCCCTTAGTTAATATATCAGCAGGCATATCTTGAGTTGAGATATACTTAACTTCAATCAAATTATGTTTTATAGCTTCCTTGACAAAATGATAGCGTATATCAATATGTTTGGTTCTATTTAATGATTGATGATTTTTTGCCAATTTCAATGCACTTTGGTTGTCACAATGCAACATGACAACACTTAATTTACCTGTAATCTCATGCATCAAATTTCTCAAATATATAGCTTCCCTAGTTGCCTCTGACAATGCTACATACTCAGCTTCTGTACTTGACAAAGAAACAGTCTTCTGTTTTCTGCTCTGCCATGATATCATAGAACCACACATGATAAAGCAGAAACCAGTATATGATTTCCTGTCCAAAGTGTCAGTGGCCCAATCAGCATCAACAAAACCCTTTAATTCTATATTATCTATAGTATATTTTAAACAATAATGTTTAGTTTTTTGCAAATACTTTAACACTCTTTTAGCCGTATTATAATGAGTTTCATTATAACAATTATTAAATTGACTTAGATAACTTATAGAATATGCTATATCAGGCCTAGACATGACAGCCAAGTACATTAAACTCCCTATAAGTCTTTGATAAGGTAAATCTGTTACACAATTTTCTGCCTTTTCAAGATTCAATTTACATTCTATGGGAGTATCTATAGACCTACAATTAAACATTCCAAATCTAAACAATAATTGTTCTATGTACTGCTGTTGATCTATTGTAATAGTATTAGACCTTTTATCTAAATTAATTCTCATGCCTAAATAGCGTTTTACACAACCTAGATCCTTTATCTTAAATTCTAAACCAAGTACATTTTTCAATTTTACTGTCTCATTTTTGCATGTAGAAAATATCAAAAAGTCATCAACA
The DNA here is from genome assembly GCA_949987655.1 of Polymixis flavicincta. Classification (NCBI taxonomy): domain Eukaryota; kingdom Metazoa; phylum Arthropoda; class Insecta; order Lepidoptera; family Noctuidae; genus Polymixis; species Polymixis flavicincta. The sequence continues at coordinate 19,482,083 of OX465188.1, read as the reverse complement.
TATACAGCTACTATTATTTTTACACTATCACAAATTTTTGTGAATAAACACTGTTCATTGCTGCAAATTTTAAAACCCAATTTACATAAACAATCTTTCACCCTTTGATACCACATTAAAGATGATTGTTTAAGCCCATAAATAGCTTTTTTAAGTTTTAGAACCTTCCCTTTATCCTTACATTCAAAACCTACAGGAATAGACATACAAATGTTCTCTTTTAAGTGTCCATTTAAGAATGCAGTTGTGACATCTAGGTGCGTTATATCCATACACCATTGTACACTGAGAGCAAATAACATCCTCAAGGTTGAGTGTTTCACGACAGGAGAAAAAGTGTCTACATAGTCAATTCCACTACGTTGTGAAAAACCTTTGGCAACTAGCCTTGCACGATATCTCACTTTGTTATTAACATCTAACTTTTTATTCAAAACCCACCTACTTTGCACTATACACACAACCGACATACAACAAACAACAACAAACACACACACACACACACACATTTACATACAATCCGGAATCGATTGTTAAAATTAACTTTGCCTTCGTTTTTGCGTCTTCTGCAGGCTTTGTTTCAGTATCTAGCACTGGCTTGATGTAATGCGTCATGCCTTCTAGGACTAACAAGTTCTCTGCTGCAAAACTCCACTCATCATAATTTTCCCTGCCTTTCAGCTTGGGTACACTTTGTAAATAGTTCACAGTCATTATCTACACGAAAGTTCAGCACTTTTCTTAAACTGTAACTCGATATTACTTAAGAAAACAAGGAAATTTGCCCATAACCTATTGAAACGCACACTTTCGGTTAACAACTGGTTTTAATGACATAGGCAAACTATAAGAATAATACATAGATGGCGTTGCTAGTTGTACATTTTGTTACTAAAGTTTAACAGATAAAATATAGCCTAAGTCACCCGGGGATAGTGTAGTTTCCGAACAGTGAAATAATTTTTCAAATCGGTTCAGTATTTTCGGAGCATATTCAATGCAAACCAACAAACAATGAAATCTTTCCTCTTTATTAATACATATAATATTTCGTTGCACCAAACGCCTCCAAACTAGTATATATAGGGATCTATGTTGCATCTCTTAATTTTTCTTTTCTGAGCGTCTTTGTATTTGAGGGACTGGCTGCCTTGTTTCCGCTTGCCGTCCTTGAGTTCAGAAAAGAACAAATACAAATACTTCTTCACATATACATGGATGGAAACCATTTTCAATTTACTTTTACTACAAACTTGAAGTTTGATGGCTGACCCTTCGCCATACAAAGTTGAGGGTTCATAAAAATGATGGATTCTCTAACAAGATGTCGGGAAGTGAATATTGGGTTTGTAACTCGATATCGACGCGGCGTTTGTCAATATTTGGGTAACGACTTTTTTATTGTTGTTTGTTTTCGTGGGATGTAGACATATGTGGCGGGTTATTTAATGTCGTGGTAAGTGAAATGTTTTTATTATATAACCATTTCTTATTACTTAAGTAAATATATTAACCTATATTACAAATGTAAAAGTTTTGTATGTTTGGATATTTAGATGTTCAGATGTTTCATTCAATCACACAACAACGGCTGAACCGATTTGGCACACAGATACTTTGCAATAGGATACTTTTTATACCAATGGTATGTTTCTGTGGGATAATTTACGACCCTTAAACGGGTCGCCGTCAAAAACTACAAAAAAAAACAACAATCGCGTGGACGTAAAGAAAACAGCGTTACGTGAAGATTTTATAAATTATACTTCTACCGCAAGCGGCGTCATAGAACTTCGTTCCAAAAAGAGGTAGGTACTAATAATAAAAATAATAAATAAAATAAGCCTTTATTGCTGGTTCTACAATTATTTTCTTAAAGTGTCGGCGTTCGGTGCACTCTTTTTAAACCGCTTGTCTTTCGACAAAGGACTTCTCTAAAGATTTCCATCTCTCTTTATCTCTCGCCCGCCGAATCCACTCCGACCCAGCCACTCTTTTGACAAAAGACAAAAGAAAAATTTACAATTTGTGTATTTTGCCGTGCCTAACCTATGGTTGCCAAAAAAAATCGCGTGAACGTAACGAAAACAGCGTTACGTGAAGATTTTATAAATTATACTTCTACCGCAAGCGGCGTCATAGAACTTCGTTCCAAAAAGAGGTAGGTACTAACTACCTTCAAGATTTTTCATTACGCTACAGACTCGTCCGTGGTTTCAATCTGAAGAAAGCTCCGAGAGCTCAAAGCGTTGGAAAATTAAAAATTAAGGAACACGTTAAGTTATTGTTCTTTAGAATTAGACTTGCTTTGAGGAAAGAGGAATTCAAAAGTTAGGTAAATGAGAATGATACGATTACGTTTAACTTGAAAATTAAGTAGGTACCTATTTACCATAACTACACGCCTTTTTTCCCTGAAGAGTAGACCTCTGCCGGTGTACCTTAAGGCCTTGGTAATTTTGAATGTACTCGTCGTATTGTCGTTATGAGCGATAATAGTTCTTACTGCAATCCGATACGGGTTAAAATCGAATAATAAATGAGCAAGCATTGCCGTAAAAACGTAAATAAAATCGTTTAAATTAAATATTAACTATTTGATATTAAATAATCAATCACTGGATGCAGTTTAGCATTTGGAATTTTATGGTATATTTTTTTTATCATAATTAATGTTATTGAAGGGATAAACTGGTTTTAAAGATAATTAAGAGGTGACTTTGATGATTTTTTTGATGCATTAAAGTATGTTTAATTATATTTTGAGTTCCATCATTGTATGCAAAAACTGAAAATATTATATATTTTTTTGCTTTCAAAATTATTTACGGTTAAAGAAATACATTGGTTTAAAAAACCACCTTTTTGAGCGTTTTCAAGAAATCTCCACCTTAATTAGTACACCCACTACGCTAGTGTTGTTTAAGTTTTGGAGCGAGCCCAATGTCATCAATCGGACACAAAACTAAACTCCGGGCGCCTACTGAGAGATCCCAAAGAGTAAAACTATTTAGTTATTAGCCGACTTCAAAAAGAAGGAAGTTATCAATTCGACATGTTTATTATTTTTATTTTATGTATATTCGGGCCTAACTCCGTCATAATACAGACGGGTTTGAAAAATCTTTTTTGTTCGAAAATTCCTTTTAAATTTCATATAGATTTGATGATGCGTTTCGGAGACAGACAACGGAATTCTTAAAAAAATGACAGCAAGTCAACTGCGATTACTGCTATCGCATAAATATGCATTGACCCCAAGGATTTCAAACATATTAAAAAAAAGGAGGACATTTCAAACATATTAAGAAAAAAAAAAAAAAAAAAACCGACTTCCGGAAAAACACATCAAAGTGAAAAACTTTGATGTCGGTTGTATTTTATTTTTTGTTTTTATTTTTCACTTTTTAGATAAAGTACAAACCAATTCGGAATTTCATCATCCTTATGGTCAAAACAATGCATATTTATGCGATAGCAGCAATAGCGGTTGATTACTGACATTTTTCGAGGAGTTTCGCTGTCTGTTTCCGAAACCCGTCATCAAATCTATAAGAAATTAATAAAGAACCATTTCGAAATATGCCCCTTTCGAACAAAAAAAGTATTTTGCGAATCCGTTTATATATAACGGAGTCCTATGTCCAGCAGTGGACGTCTTTCGGCTGAAATGATGATGATGACGGAGTTATGCCCGAACATACATTTTTAAAAAAACATGTTGATTTGAAAACCTCCTTCTTTTTGTCCTGACTGATCAACGTCCAGCCCAAACCCTTGGACCTAGAAAGAGGTTCCCTTTAACATGTAGACAACGAATAAGGATGATTTTTTTCGAAATTCATGTGGGAGTTAAATAAGGGATGAAAGTTCCTCGCGGGCGAAGCCGCTGGCAAAAGCTAGTAACCCATTAAATGTTGCGAATGAACAACCTACTGATAGTGTATTTCGCTATTACCAGTCTGGTCTGTTTTCCAACAATACATTTTGCTGAGGTCCCAGCAAAATGTATTGTAAAACAGCCAATAAAAAATAATTACTTTAAGCGCCGTTTATAAGTAAAGGGACCAACTCAGAGACTTTACTATTCCAGGCTATGCCGGAACCCTTATTACCACACAAGACCCACACGTCCTTTTTTAGAAGAAGAGTTTTTATGTTTGGAGCTTTGACAGTGGCGCTACTAATCAAATGGCTACCGATTAGATAGAAAAATTAGATGAGCTGATGACTATAGCAGTTGCAAAAAAACTTTTTAGTAAAAAAATTAAACCTCCGAAAAACCGAAAAGTAAAAAATAATAAACTAGCTTTGTCCAACCCCAACAACTAAGTTCGGAAGGCGGTGACATATAATTAAATACATATCCAATGTCACCGACTTCCGAAGTTAAGCGTGAATGTATGACCACGCATAGCGTAAAGTTATGCGTGGTCATACATAAAAAAAAAAAAAAAAAAAACGCGTCGAATTGAGTAACCTCCTCCGTTTTTTCGTCGGTTCAAAAATAAAAGAACAAAACAGGCTAATATAATAACCAGTGATCGGAATAGGCAGACTATATTTGCCTAAACTTCGGAGAACAGAGACAGAAAGTGGAGACTTCCTTACGACTATATTTTTTTCCCGGGATTTGGGAACAATCTTCAGTAAGTTGAAAATAAGCTTTATTTAAGATGTGTAAAAGCTATTTTTAACTAAACTTGCAATTACGAAAATTCGGGATTTTCAAGTCAAATCCCGAAATAAATAATCTAACTTTAATTCATGATTTGATACAACGGTTAGTTGGATTGTAAATGTAATTCGTATACATGAATTAAAGTCAGATTATTTATCAACTTACTGAAGATTTTTACCGAATCCCGGGAAAAAAATATAGTCGCAAGGAAGTCTCCACTTTCTGTCTCTGTTCTCTGAAGTTTAAGCAAATATAGTCAGCCTGTTCCGATCACTGATAATAACATACAACTAGACATTGAAGCATTAAACTATAAACATCAACACCTCTTTACAAAGTTAGCTCATTCTCCTAACTTTACCACAGCACACCTTGATTTAACCGTTTCTCTTTAAGGTTAGTTCTGCACACGACTAAGTACGTCACCTTGCACCAAGTGACGGTAAGTGCTTGTTAGGAACCGTGTTCACTGTGTTTTGAAATTTATCTTGGTCTATTGTAGTTGGTAGATGTTTCTCTTGTGATTTCTAAATATTAATAAGATTTTTAGTGATTTTAAATAATGCCTATTTATTTAATTTGCCTCAAATGATTTTGTATTAGTGTAACGACGTTTAAACAGTATCTCATTTGGCAGTTATTTTATTTCAATTAAACCATTAACAGGCACTTTTTAATTTTCGAAAAGTGGATCACTTTATCGGAAAGTTGAAGCTAGTTGCCTATTTCAAAACGTAAATCTCTATGGAGAAGAACGTCAAAAATATTTAAATACGTTTTATAGTTTTCGAATAGACAGACTTTTATTGTCATACATAATACCTACCTTTGTGCAATATATGGCGCTAGCATTCACATATTTTTGTTATTCACTAACACCTCCGCTTAGCAAAAAAATTATACAGAAAATGATTAAGAAACAGGTAAAATACCAAACTGTTTCAAAAAACAATAATGTTTAACAGAACCTAAGCTTTTGGTCAAAATGTCTGCTGGCATTTCAGGTGTCTCCAAATAAGCAATTTTTACAAAATTATTGTTTACTGCCTCTAAAACAAAATGAAATCGAGTATAATCGTGAAATTATGACTATTAACATGTAGCAGTGGAAACTCTCTCTAAGATGTAAGATCGAATCTTGTGTGCGGTGCACAATACAAGTTGATTGCAAGAAGTAGACGATGCTCTGGGTTTAGGGATACTTGACATAGATGGAGGGTACCTGTGGCTTCTGTGTATGACGATGTGCGGTTCTGTGTTGAGGATCAAGTTTAGGTTGTTGGAATTTTGGTGTGGACACGTAAATGCTGGAGTAAGTCTAAAATAAAATGTTTTTTGGTGGACTTAGTACCAGTTTTTTTGCGCCGAAAGCGGATTCTAACTATTAGGTTATTTACAAAAATTATGCAAACTTTTCAAGGGGCTTGTGGCTAAGTAGCATAAGCCGCACGGGTTGAACGATTAGGTTAAGCTACGCTTGCCGCGGTTGGTCCATGGATGGGTGACCATCTTTACATACCAAGACCCCTCCGTGCCTCGGAAAGCACGTTAAGCCGTTGGTCCCGGCTGTCATTTGTGGATCTTTAACAGTCGTTACGGGTCGTCAGAAGCCCGAAAGTCTGACAACCAGTCTTACCAGGGGGTACCGTATTACCCAGTAAATGGGTTGTGGAGGTCAAATAGGCCGTCGCTCCATGTAAAATACTGGTATTCAGCTGCATCCGGTTAGACTGGAAGCCGACCCCAACGTGATTGGAAAAAGGCTAGGCATATGATGATGTAAACTTTTCAAGCTAATCGTTTTGGCCTCTCTCAAAGAGGAAGCCAGCAGTGGGAACATTATAATATAATGTTCCCACTGCTGGCTATGCTGTATGTTTAACTGAAATAAATGTTCTAAATGAAAATGAGAATAACATGGAAATGCAATATGTAGTTTAAAAGGTCTAAGTGGTCATAAAGACAGAGAGGAAAAATTACCCCAGTATACCTTGTACCGTGTGGTACCGGACGTAAACGAATAGTACCATCCCATTTCTTCCCGTGGGTGTCGTAGAAGGCGACTAAGGGATTTACTAGAGAATGGGCAGCAGCGTTCTCTATGTATTTTACCATCATACTGCGATCGCCAACCCGCCTGCCAAGCGTGGCGATTATGGCAAAACCCCCCCTTTGGGGAGGTCTATGTCCAGCAGTGGACGTCTTCCGGCTGAAATGATGATGATGATGATGATGACCTTGTATAGATTTCGCATTCGAAAACGATTTCTTTATTAACTGCTAAACTATGATGTGGTCAACGATAGTGCACTCTAGACTAGGAGTTACCTATTTACTCGAGACATTTTTATTTCGCGTGCTCAAGTTTTAAACAATAATTTTGTTTTGGTGAAAACAGAGGCTAAACAAAAAGTTCTGCAATAGATTGAATGCGCGGGGTACAATTTGGCGATGTCTTATTGTTACTTTTTTTGACCAGATATGGAGTCATCATCATCAGCTTATAATGTTCCCACTGCTGGGACACAGGCCTCCTCTCGGTGAGAGGGATTGGGCCGTAATCCACCACGCGAGCCCAGTGCGGGTTGGTAGATATCACATGTCTTCGAATTTTTGGTTCTAGTACATGCCGGTTTCCTCACGATGTTTTCCTTCACCGTTTTGAGAGCAGTGGTGATGAAATAATTTACACAAAGTAAAGCGCCTGTCTGGGTTCAAACTCACGACCTACAACTCGTAAGTCGCAGCCGTTACCCGTTACCGTTATATGGGGTCATAGTCAGGTAAAAAGGGGAGGATTTAATGCGAACCTCTTTCAACCCGCTCCCGTCACTATCCGCTCGACCAATAAGAGCGCAGCTTCTAGAAAGTTCTAGAAGGAGTGTCAGAAACATTCGCCGCGCACCCGTCTCTTGACGGGAGTCATGTGTTGTCCGTCAACTGTGTTCTTACCACACACTGGCTCAAAATAACGACCTCTGTTTTCTCAAAATCTTTGACTTTCTTTGAAATCGCGTAGCGACTCTCAATTCGGTTTCAATTTATGTCTTTTATGCTATGTTCTATACTCAAGTCTTCAATGTGAATTTACTAAGTAACAAACATTGTTCACAAAAACTTGTGACACGAATGAATTTGTATTCGTAGTCGTGCCTAAGGCATTAAATCCGCCTTTGTACCTTTTTGTGTGCGAGAAGTTTAAATAAATAAATAGCAAGACGGCATTTCACTTTTCTTTTTAAAAGCACGCTCCGTTGAAGTTTGAAAAGAAAGAACTAGTTTCGCTTTAAGGGCTAAGGCTAGGTGGAGCTGTGATCCACCGTCCACTGCTGGACATAGGGCTCTTCCAGGTTGCGGCACAACACCTTGTCCTCCACCTTCTGCATCCATTCTGTGCCTGTCATTTTCCGGTCCATCTCGGGGCACCCTACCAGTCACAGTTGAAGTAACATCGTTTATTTCTTATGAAATCCAGTTGTGTTTCCATCAAACTGGAAAGCAAACGGTGTGGAACCTAAGGGTGTGTCCAGACCTGGCGAATGCGCCACTTGCGAGCTGCTTGCGAACTGTGCGCGTGTTGCTCGCGTGCGGTTACAGCCTACGTTTGGTGCGCCGCTTTAGTGCAACTCCGGCAAGGCTCGAGTGGGGCGCGCGAGCAGGGCGCGCGCAGCTCGTGCGCACATAGCTTCTTTCGCGTTGAACTAAATATGTGGACGAGGGAGGTGCACCGCGAGCGGCACGCTTGCACCTACTGCGGCGCTCGAGTACGGCGCGTAGCTTGCGCGCGAGTGGCGCGTGGACTGCGCAGGGTCGGCGTACGAACATGAAATGCACGCGCAGAGTTCGAATGTAGTTTAGAAAACGAATACTAAGGTACCTATTTATTTGTATTTCAGTCAAGTAATTTGAATGTCAAAGAGTACAGACGTCACACGACATATTTTTCATGAATCAGTACACAGAAAACACAATATAAAAGAACATTAAAACACCTTCATAATGTTATGCATATATTCAAACAATAAAATTTATGAGGCCCACAACACACCTTATGAAACCGAACCCAATTTGATTGAAAGGGTAAAAGAACAATACAATTTGCATGTTTTTCAGTGTTGGGCTTTTAAAAGTGTGGTTTACTTTATTTGCTGGATTGTGCTGAGGTCTACAACATTAGTTACGCAAAGCAAAATGCCTCCTTTATTTCGTCTAATTAGTATCTTCACCACTGCTCTCACCTGCCAGGGGTGCGGGTTTGTTCGAAAGAGACACCACAGCCCCTGGCTTAAGGGCTACTGAAGGAACACGGGTGGGTTTTAGTCAGTAAAAGTCTGACACGCCCTCCTGCTCCACCCAGAGCGGGAGAAGTTATTTGATGATTTCCCACCCAAAAAAAAAAAAAAAAAAAAACCACTGCTCTCAAAACGGTGAAGGAGAACATTGTGAGGAAACCGGAAAATGTTTATTCTAGAACCACAAATTTGGAATCATGTCTCATTCACCAACCCACACTGGGTCCACGTGGTGGGTTATATCCCGTTTCCAACTACAGAGAGGAGGAATGTGACTGTGATTAAGAAGCAGGAGGGCTTTTTCTATTTATTCCTTTTTCCCTTTATCCATCAACATTACCTAAGCCTAATCTGCCTATAGGGTGCTGGCCCAGTGGTATCGGCCTCGACTTACAAGTTGTTGGTCGTGAGTTCGAACCCAGGTAGGCGCTTTACTTTGTCTAAATTATTTCATCGCCACTGCTCCCAAAAACGCTGAAGAAAAACATAGTGAAGAAACCGGCATGTCCTAGAAGCAAAAATTCTAAGACATGGACATCTACCAACCCACACTGGGCCCGCGTGACAGATTACAGGCCACTCCCTCTCACCGAGAGGAGGCCTGTAATCGTCGCTGTCGGAGAATGTCATTATCCACCACATCAGCGGTGTCTTCGAATTGTTGGTGCTAAGACAGGCTAATTTCCTCACGATGTTTTTCTACGCCATGTAGCCATGATGATATGAATTACATACACTTGGCCTAGGTTCGGAACTTCGAAAGTCGGGACGGTTACCACTGGACCACCATTGCTTTCTTCTCTTCAAAATATTCTGGGTCCATTCGATGATGTATCATAAATAGATGCGTCATACACGACAATTAGAGCACCCAAAACCAGCGCAAACCTCATGGTTTACGATGTATGTACTAGTAGATACTATAGCTACATATGAATGTAGCTAAAAAAACATACAGTGCGCGAAGAAAAGGAAAGACCCATACCGATCCCTGTTGTTGGAAAGAGATAAATTTAGTTACGTCACTAGCGTTGCGCCGCGTTACTACATGGTTCGTGACTAATAATAACACGACAGGTAATTAATTACCTTGCATTTATCTTGGTAACGCATCTAAAGGTAATGGGTTACTCATACATTTATATAATAAATGTACTTTGGTTCTCTGTGTTATTTATTCGCTTTCTAAGACCACATCCAATGTATTTCCTTTGTATATTTCATCGGGTCGATTCGTGCTTACCCGCTACTTTTAAGGCCCAAGTATTTTTACACATGACATTTGTTATTGTACTCCACAAAGGTCACTGGCAGGTATGAACGCAATTCGGTGCTCAAAGCCACGTGAATAGCATTATTTGTTGTTGACCCATATAATTGAGTTATTGTATGAACAACGGTTTTCGGACTGTTGTATCCATTTTTACAAATGCCAATAGGATTATTGTTGTTTTTTTTTTCATTTTGATTTTAAAAGCGTCTGACGTACTTACATAAATCATCAATTCCACAGTAGTAAAGCCTATTTTCCTACTTATTAGGGTTCCGTACCTCTAAAGGAAAAAACGGAACCCTTATAAGATCACTTTGTTGTCCGTCCGTCCGTCTGTCAAGACCGTTTTTCTCAGGAACGCGTGGAGGTATCAAACTGAAATTTCTATATGATACTTAGTTCTACTGTCCCTGGAAGATGTAGAAAAATCAACCTTCTAAGTCAACGCAATCAAAAGATACAGCCATTTAGGCCGCAGATTTCCGTAAATTTTCGAAACTCGCACGGGAATTAAAACCTACAGGGTACTTCCCGTGAACTTAGAATCTTGAAATTTTGTACGAAGTCACGTCTTATAGTACAGATATAGGAAAAATTACGAAAACCGTAAATTTTTAGTTTCGTCATATAAAAAAAATAATTTTTTGACAAATTTGGAATCATGTCTCATTCACCAACCCACACTGGGTCCACGTGGTGGGTTATATCCCGTTTCCAACTACAGAGAGGAGGAATGTGACTGTGATTAAGAAGCAGGAGGGCTTTTTCTATTTATTCCTTTTTCCCTTTATCCATCAACATTACCTAAGCCTAATCTGCCTATAGGGTGCTGGCCCAGTGGTATCGGCCTCGACTTACAAGTTGTTGGTCGTGAGTTCGAACCCAGGTAGGCGCTTTACTTTGTCTAAATTATTTCATCGCCACTGCTCCCAAAAACGCTGAAGAAAAACATAGTGAAGAAACCGGCATGTCCTAGAAGCAAAAATTCTAAGACATGGACATCTACCAACCCACACTGGGCCCGCGTGACAGATTACAGGCCACTCCCTCTCACCGAGAGGAGGCCTGTAATCGTCGCTGTCGGAGAATGTCATTATCCACCACATCAGCGGTGTCTTCGAATTGTTGGTGCTAAGACAGGCTAATTTCCTCACGATGTTTTTCTACGCCATGTAGCCATGATGATATGAATTACATACACTTGGCCTAGGTTCGGAACTTCGAAAGTCGGGACGGTTACCACTGGACCACCATTGCTTTCTTCTCTTCAAAATATTCTGGGTCCATTCGATGATGTATCATAAATAGATGCGTCATACACGACAATTAGAGCACCCAAAACCAGCGCAAACCTCATGGTTTACGATGTATGTACTAGTAGATACTATAGCTACATATGAATGTAGCTAAAAAAACATACAGTGCGCGAAGAAAAGGAAAGACCCATACCGATCCCTGTTGTTGGAAAGAGATAAACATACATATTTAGTTACGTCACTAGCGTTGCGCCGCGTCACTACATGGTTCGTGACTAATAATAACACGACAGGTAATTAATTACCTTGCATTTATCTTGGTAACGCATCTAAAGGTAATGGGTTACTCATACATTTATATAATAAATGTACTTTGGTTCTCTGTGTTATTTATTCGCTTTCTACGACCACATCCAATGTATTTCCTTTGTATATTTCATCGGGTCGATTCGTGCTTACCCGCTACTTTTAAGGCCCAAGTATTTTACACATGACATTTGTTATTATACTCCACAAAGGTCACTGGCAGGTATGAACGCAATTCGGTGCTCAAAGCCACGTGAATAGCATTATTTGTTGTTGACCCATATAATTGAGTTATTGTATGAACAACGGTTTTCGGACTGTTGTATCCATTTTTACAAATGCCAATAGGATTATTGTTGTTTTTTTTTTTTCATTTTGATTTTAAAAGCGTCTGACGTACTTACATAAATCATCAATTCCACAGTAGTAAAGCCTATTTTCCTACTTATTAGGGTTCCGTACCTCTAAAGGAAAAAACGGAACCCTTATAAGATCACTTTGTTGTCCGTCCGTCCGTCCGTCCGTCCGTCCGTCTGTCAAGACCGTTTTTCTCAGGAACGCGTGGAGGTATCAAACTGAAATTTCTATATGATACTTAGTTCTACTGTCCCTGGAAGATGTAGAAAAATCAACCTTCTAAGTCAACGCAATCAAAAGATACAGCCATTTAGGCCGCAGATTTCCGTAAATTTTCGAAACTCGCACGGGAATCAAAACCTACAGGGTACTTCCCGTGAACTTAGAATCTTGAAATTTTGTACGAAGTCACGTCTTATAGTACAGATATAGGAAAAATTACGAAAACCGTAAATTTTTAGTTTCGTCATATAAAAAAAAAAAAATTTTTGACAATTTTGAACTTTTACTCATATACCCACAGGTTTGTACGGAACCCTCGGTGCGCGAGTCCAACTCGCACTTGACCGGTTTTTTATTATAAATGATATCTCTATAGGTACTTAGATCACCGACTATTAATTGAAACCACTTTGTACTTTTAACAATATAATAACTTCGAACTAAATAATAAAGATACAGGATGACAAGGGAAATATTTAACACATGAAACGACTGCCTCTTACAGCGGTCTCTAAAGAAGTCCCTTACTTATAGTCTCTATGAAACACTCGTGAGAACGCTGCTGTTGTTTATGTGCCCATACTGAATTTTGGATACAGCAGCGCAAGCACCTCGTTTGTTGGAGGCCACTATGCTGCTCTGCTGATGTCACTCTTTACATAGTAAAGAGAGCGCGACAATCGCCAACATAAATGTGAAAGTTTGGATTCTTCGATGTTTTTTTTTTGGCTATTGAGCAATGGTGGCTAGTGGTAACAGCCGTGACTTACGAGTTATAGTTGTACAGTCACGAGCAATAATGTGTATACGCGTACCAACTGTTAAAAGTGATTTTCTCCACTTTTACTCATTGTAATCTTATTTTATTATGAAAATAATAATTTGGAACCCACACTGTAATGAAATACCCAAGTTATCTCAAGGTTGCAATCGCTATTTAAAAGAAAATCGCTTTTGAATTTGGCGATGTGTATACATATTAATGCTCGTGTCTGTACAAACCCAGACTGTCGCTTTACTTTGTGTAAATTATTTCATCACCACTGCTCTCAAAACGGTTAAAGAAAACATCGTGAGGAAACCGGCATGTCTTAGAACCAAACATTTTAAGACATGTGGCATCTACCAACCCGCACTGGGCTCGTGTGGTGGATTATGACCCGTTCCCTCTCACCGAGGAGGCCTGTGTCCCAGCACTGGGAACATTATTGGCTGATGATGCTAAAGAAGGGTATTTTCCTAATAATATTATTAATGTTAAAGTTAGGATATTTCGATGTTTTGATGTTTGCTATACAATCACGCTAAAACAGATGAACGGATTTGGATAAAATTTGGCACACAGATATAACATAATATAATTTTTATTTCAATAGTTAGTCCTCGTGAGATAATTTTTGACCATCACGCGAGCGAAACTGCTGGCAAAAGCTAGTAATACATAAATAAACGCCTTCTTCTCATAGTGGTAGGCAAAAACTACAGAACCACACCAGCTACGGTCCTTACGGAACCCTTGTACGTAAGGATCGTGGCTTGCCTCGTTTACCTGGGCCTAGAGACAAAACACATTTCTGTTAGCGTTCACGCCAAACGCTACGCCAAAATGTATGGGAATGAGATTACGAGTACCTGCGGAAAGGTTACGTCGTGTCCTTTCCGCAGGTAATGTCATTCCCATACATTTTGGCGTAGCGTTTGGCGTGAACGCTAACATAAATGGGCCCTAATTCACTATGACCACTTAACGTTTCCTTACTTCGAAAGCACGCCAATTCCTTAGATTACACACGACATCTGCTAATAAATATCGACAAATTGTCTTGGAACTTACAAAATATGACATTTAGATTCCTTACTGCGTTTTTTTTTTGACGTTGGGAATCATCAAATAACAGACGGCGTGTCAGACTTTTACTGACTAAAACCCATCAGTGTTCCCTCAGTTGCCTGTGTGCCAGGAGCGGCGGTATCTCTTTCGAGCAACCCGCACCCCTGGCAGGTGGGCATCGGCCCTTGCGGACCCCACCAGTTGGTGCTGACATCTCTTTGAGGCACGCGTGGAACACAACGCGCCGTCGACCCGGGCTTGGTCCTTACCGGACAGCGAGGATGACCTCAGTAGAGCTTCCGAAAGAGTGGGTCTTAAAATGAACATGGACAAGACAAAGGTCATGTCCAATGCCCATGTAACACCTACTCTCGTAATGATTGGAGGCGCTGCACTCGAAGTTGTGGACGAGTACGTTTACCTAGGACAAACTGTCCAGTTAGGTAGGTCCAACTTCGAGAAAGAGGTCAATCGTCGAATCCGACTCGGCTGGGCAGCGTTCGGGAAATCTTATGAGATAGATCAAAATAATGTACTACGGAATTTTTATGTTAAAACGGTCTACTAAAACTCCGTAATGGTATATGTCTATCTCCTAAGGAAAACCCATAGTAACCATTTTTATCTGTTTTAAATTACAAAAAAAAAGAAAAAAAAAGAATGGGTTATTTACGAAGCATTTCAAACAATTCAGTATTATTCCTTATCCAATTGAATACATTTTATACGTTGTGCATTTAATGTAGATCAAATTTGCCCTTAACAGCATATAATTAAAATTAACATCCTAGGAGTTATCGCAAAATAGAAACTAACGCGCGCGAAAATAAATTCTTATAACGACCTGCATTTCCGACCTCCACGCGGGCGTAGCCGCATACAAAAGCTAGTCACCAATAAGCAAACACATCTTTTGATTAATTAATCCACAACTATTAATCACCAACTTAATAACTAGATCGAATTCCAACAAACTTGATCACTTCTCTCATGGAACACAATTATAAATCCCATTCATATTAACGTCAACAATTGATCGATTGACGTCATTTATGCTCCACTGGTACTCACGTTCATCGAAATCCGATGCGTATCGTTAATCAGCTGGACACACTTCAACAGTACTGATTATAGCACAAAGCGGGGATAATGTCATTGGAATTAGTATGCAGAATCTGTTGCTAGACTGTAATAAAAGGCTTCCAACAAACAGGCACGATGCGACTTTCGTGTAACAATTTCTGTGAAAACTTAATGGAAATTGTTCTACAAGTGTCACGTCATGCTGTCGCGTCGCGTTTGTTTAATAATAATAAATAAATAATTTTTTGGACCAAAATTTGCACACATTTTTCGGCAGTTTGTCGGCAGGATTAGCGCTTGTTTTAAATATTTGGTATCAACAATTTAAGATTCTATAGTGCATCAGGGTTTGCTGAACATCGCGTAGACTGCTTTTATGTTACGATGCGTAGAGTACGTGGCAGTGCCAACGGCATCCTTAGCATGATCGCTAGTCGGCTGGACTGTAGTTACATCAATCATTGCTGCGTCATTTGTCATGGAATGGCGTAGTAGTGACTGTTGAGTTTACTTTTATATTTTTTGTTCTGGGAGTATTAATTTTTAAGTATTACTAGCACTGTCCTTACATGCGACACTGCTGTGACAGGCAAGTTAGATAATAGTGTCGCTCGTAAGAGACCACTGTAATGAATATGATTGTGTTGATGATGTATGATGAAGAAAAATTTTAATTTAATTTGTGTGTTATTGTTGTTTGTATATTGGATTAAATTTTTGTATTATTGTTGTATTTATATTATATTTCATTTTGTGTATTTTTATTCAATAATTTGTTTTTGAAAGATGTTTTCAATTATGGGGTTTTGTACCTGAAATAAATGAATTTTAATTTAAAAAATTTAACTGGTCTATAAGAACATTGTTACTAACAAAATGGACACCGTGGTCTGAAATGAAATATTTTATTATTATTTTAATTAAACATCTAAGTAGGTCGATACAGTCTTACAGCTAATTCAAAAGGACGGAAGTTTGAAGAAGCCTTAAAGGATTATGGACGCTTAGTTACAGTCCTTTGTTGGATACGGTTTTTTTTAAATGTTACATTTACTAATATGTTACATTTACATATAGATAGATGATAAACGAACGAAAAAGTTTCATCGACATGTCTGAATTTGGGTTATGTCGTACCTAAAAAAGTCTACCATAGGGTGAGTTTTGTTGGCGTACAGCATAACCGTTATGTATACGTTATGTAAACCGTTATGTGTACGAGTATAAGTAATGTATACAATTTTCTCCAAATTCGCTCAGTATTTGCCATTCGATAGTTAACTAACCAGTTACGTTAGTTGGAACTCTTATAGGTAACAAAAGCGACTTTGAAGTTATTAGCATATAGCTTAGCTTCTACAGATATAGTCCCAAAGCCCATGGATACGCGGAATCGCATGTCCAAGAATCCACCCTTTTTTAATTGACTTCCAAAAAAGGAGGAGGTTATATACACTGTGAGTATTTTTTTAGGCTTAGAGTGGAATCTCGGACATGCGTTTCCGCGTATCCACCATAGGGTGGATTTTTAGGGTGGATAAATGAAATAACCGCTGGATTTTTTTGGAACACTTTCTATTCACAAATCAAGAGAGTTCACCTAAAAAAATCGCCATATTTAACAAGAAGTTACAACTCGCTCCTGTAAGTTGAGAAAATAATATGGTAATTACTTTTAGTTATTTTGTTATTTAGAGTTTGTTGAGACAAAGTTGGATAGAAACACACAAAACCTCTTTTTAAATGTGTTTATTGGCATTTCAGCATAAAAAAATCCTTTAAGACTATTTAAAAAAACAGAATATATTTATAATAATGCCAAAAGGGCGTCGGGTCAGCATCATGTCAGATGACAACACAAGGTGTACACACGGCTACACATCAAGCTGTACATTTCCAGTTTACGCTGATCTCGCACTGTACGAAAATCCTGTACAATGCGAGACTAGCTTATACTGGAAATGTTTAGCTTGATGTGTAGCCGTGTGTACCACTTGATGCTGATTTTCAGCTACAACCTACTATTATTTTACTCATTTTTTATTTCTATTTCCGTTTTTCTAGATCAATGCCAATTTGTCAACATTATCATCTGCCTGACCCCATGGGATCAAGTCGGGAAGGTGATAATGTATGTGTATGTAGGACATTATCCAAAAAGCGTATATTTACAAAATAATTAATGTTCATTGATGATCGATCATGAGGACGGAATTTGAGACCGTGTAAACATTAATAGGCCTGTTTTGCACTGAAAGCTATACTAAGGCCAAGTTAGCCACTATAGCAGTAGGTATAGTCGGAAATCTACTTAACAGAAGCGTGAAATTTATATACATATTTACTGACAGACAACACAGCCTGAACCGCTGGGTATGATATAAATGTTCCTTACAATATCGACGCGACCGTCGCGTCGCGCTAGTCTGCATGAGCCTTTAACGAAGCTTATTTGACCATTCGTTCCCTAATGGGATTTAAATATTGTATGGATCAGTTTTTGCCGATAACAAATCTCATTGGACACAAATGTAATATTTTCAAAAATCATGTGTAAGAACTATAACGTAGATTCAGCTTATTCATATCAGTAGACGTAAATAATGAATTGCAGAAACACTTGAAACCTTCAAACTTATACATATTTAGTTCAAGATGGTGTACGACTCAGCCGTTTTATGTGTTCCTTCCCATTCCATAAGTACAATTTAAAATATTAGCACCTCGTCTTGCACGATTTCACTTAATATTTTACTTATTTGAAAAATACGTTATAATACTTCATTTTTTATTTGGTGATGACCTTTTTCCGATCAATGAAACTTTTTATTTACGACTTCTCCCGGTCCATTTCAACATCCATTAATAAATTACTAGATGGCTTGGAAAGTTTCGAAGGGTCACTTTCCTTACATTCTTTATCACTTTATATAACACTTGCTTTTGCCAGCAGCTTCGCCCACGTGGAGGGCGGGAATGCCTCCAGTTATCACCTAATTGCAAAAACTGTAAAATTATAAACACTCGCTTCAAAAGTCTGTTTATTATAGGGATAGGCTTATACAGAAACAGTGCTTAAATATACTATCGCGTTTTTATTTTGCGAGAACTCCTAAGATATTCATAAATCATATAATATTTAAGATTATAATAATGTGCATGAAAGGATTGAGGTAACTAATGTATTTAAGTTGGTAAGAATTAAATAATAATTAATTAATTATCCGTCTAAATAACTCTTCAATTACCACATTGCACATTGTATAGTAAGCTATCCTAAAAGATAGATAAATGCCATTGCGGATTTTTCTTCTGTAGACCTATAAATATGGAGGAGTGTGGAAAATGCTCCATATTTATAGGTCGTGAGTAGTGGTGGCCCAGTGGTAACGGCCGCGACTTACGAGTTGTAAGGTCGTGCGTTTCAACCCAGCTAGGCGCATTACTTTGTGTAAATAATTTCATCACCACTGCTCGCAAACGGTGAAGGAAAACATCGTGAGGAAACCAGCATGTCCTAGAACCAAAAAATCGAAAATATGTGACATCTACCAACCTGCACTGGGCCCTCGTGGTAGATTACGGCCCACTCCCTCTCACGAAAAGGAGGCCTGTGTCCCAGCAGTGGGAACGTTTATAGGCTGAGTATGTGTGGAAAATGCCGTGAGGAAAGTTTGAGTAAGAATGTGGATACAAGAGTAAGGGAAATCAAAAAAACGATGGATGGACTGTGCGAAAGATGATATGGCTTGAAAGAGGGTGAGACTATTGAGATAACGATTAACACAAAAGGAACGGAGGAAGAAGACTTGCTGCATCAACTCCGAAAAAATTGGGATATGGGCAAGTGAATGTCGATTATAAATAAAGTTGCCAGTCTTAAATATTGGGCATTAGGTTCGATTCTCCGGTCGGGCATAGTGTTATTTGGTTTTTCCAGTAGCCACTTGCCAGTAAACATCAGTGGAAATTGCCCCTTCCCCCGTATTACACAGATAAGAAAGAAAGAAAAAGTATTTATTACACTCGCACAGGAATATCACAAACCTAACTACAACACAATAAAATTAAACACTAAATAACTAAAACACTATTACGCTACGCTAGGTAGTTAATAAAATTAAAATTAAATTTATACATGATTAAGGAGCTTCTAGCATTACAATTTTTCTTCGGTTATCATAAAGCTGTTCCGTACATTTTGACTGCGTAGTTATTGAGATACTAGAATTATGTGCTGAAATCATGATTTCTGTTTGCATGCGTCCCTGCAACCCTGTATAGGACACAATATTCTATACATACCTAACTCGCGTTTAGGTGTACTATTACATATGAAAGACAGGCGTGATATTTCGTTGAAACGAAATGTTCACGTTCAAAAGTGCCTAATTGAAATAAATGCTTTGACTTTGACTTTGAAACGAAATTATACAATAACTTATTATTAATTTTTCTATTATTTAGTAATAGTAGAAAAAAAACTTAAATCTGCCTTTACGTCGTGCAGTCGAGTAATAAGCGATAAACCCGGAAAAAATAGCATCCAATAGAATAGCTTTTCCTGTACCACGAGCTTAAACTAATCTATTAGCCGGATTGGGTCATTGGAGCCAAATAAGCGCCATTAATAACGACGTATAATAAAACAAACATAATAATAATTATTATATTTTTTGATAGCTATCTATAGCTACGCTTCTTGTGTGTGACTTAGGAAGCTTTCAGGGGATTATAGAAGATGGATTGCCAAAAGCATTAAACCTAATATTATGGCTGTATTTTAGTGCAAGTATTAGAATTTATTTTCCATACGCCATGTGCTCCATGGGAAAGAACCGGGCTTACTGACATACCTTCCAAAGTAACTGAAGTGTCAGTGGGCTGGCTACGTATGCCAAAGGACCGATGACTGGTGGAGCAGACGAGTCCTGGAGTGGAGGCCGTGTATTGGCAAGCGTAGCATGGGACGCCCCGCAGCTAGATAGACCAACGATCTTAAGAAATTGGTTGATATACAAGGTAAGTTTTTATTCAGTGCGCAAACTGTAACTATTTATTCAGCGTATCATTCTAGACCGCAGAAATTTTTCACCGGTTAAAAAAAAAATATCAGCTGTTTCCAATGATTTTATAAGTTTTACACTTATAATATCATTGGCTGTTTCATAGAAAAGTGTGGTCAAAATTTATGGAACAGTTGATTTCTTTTTGCATAACCGGCGAAATATTTCTGCGTTAGGGGGTCTAGAACGATATGCTGAATTTATGGTTACAGTTAGCGCACTGGTTAAAACTTATCTTGTATAATTTAGAATCTTTGAAATTACTGCTTGACATTATCTTGAAAACTGGTTGACATTGAATTTTAAACCTGTTTGACACACTTGACATTGTATTTAAGACTGTTTGACATTAAATTCAAAACTGTTTGCACTATACTTGAATTTCACTTGGAGGTTAGTTAATAATTCATAGTTCTCTGTATTTGTATGTAGGTAGATTGCATGTGTATATATTCAAGTCAATGTACCTCCCCCCGAGTGGGTTCCCGCATTGTAGTTGCGGGTGGGCTCAGTAGCCGTGGTCTCCCACCCACGGTGAAGCGAAGAGGAACCCAAAGGTGGGGCCGCTCGTCAGGGCTTTAGCCTCAAAGGCGACGACGTAGTTGCCAAAAAGGGTAGGTTGCGGTGAGGTGCACCGCAACTGAGGTAGGCCGCGATTTCGAATGGGAGGCATCGCAGCTGAGGGTTACAGGCTGCGGCGGAGGAGGAGTGCCAGTACTTTTGAGTAGCGCTCTTCCCTTCCGTGGCCTGGACGGGACGCGGTGGGGCCGCAGGGGAAGAGGAATGTCGGTATAGCGTTGGCCGCTCTCCCTATCCCCTGCGGCCGAAAAGTGGTAGGCGGCGGGGCCACTATGTTGACCCGTCGCAGGCTGACCGCGGGGTCCGCAAGCGCCGATGCCTGCCAGGGGTGCGGGTTGTGCGAAAGAGTTACCGTTGCCTCTAGTGATGCGTCCCTCACTCATGAGGCCCCTCATTTGAGGTACTCGTGAACGCAAATTGAAAGAGTTACTCGAATTTCAATATTGAACCACCTCATTCCTCATCACCCCTCATTGAAAAATTGACATTGACATTATTGACAATAGGAAATCGAGGCAAGCGAGTTCGTGACTCGCGAATGAGGATTGAGTAATTGAGTGAGCTCAGTGAGCGAATGAACCGACTCAAAAATTGTATGGAGAATTGAGAATGAGTGAGGTGAGGTGTGATCTTGAAGTTTGGACAACACCGTGGCACAGTAAACATTATTTAAAATTATTTCAGCTACGATTAATTATTATGAACTCTAAAAGCATTAGCATTAGATTGGTAATAAAGGGTCATTGATTCGTTTATTTTGGCGGTCTAAAATTTATAAGCGAAAGAAAATGATGTGTGTGAGAGAGTGAGGACGTGAATAATCGGATTATCGGAGAGTCGTGACTCGTGAGTACTCGTGAGTCGTCGTTGCACCCGCCCGCCTCGCTCACTTGGAGCTTCGTTTGAGTTCGGCTCGGGCTCGCGAGTCGTGAGGTGAATACGCCGTCGTACGATTCCTCACCTCAAATGAGGGGTCCCTCGTGAGGACCTCACGAAGCAAATTGAGGGGCTCCCTCATCCTCACATAAAATTGATGAGTTACCCATCACTAGTTGCCTCTGGTACACGGGCTACTGAAGGAACACGGGTGGGTTCTAGTCAGTAAAAGTCTGACAGGCCCTCCTGCTCTACCCAGAGCGGGAGAAGTCATTTGATGATTTCCCACCCAAAAAAAAAGACAATGTACCTAAAATGTTTTATAAATAAACGAAATGAATGATTCTCTTTATTTTCTTTCTTAGATTACCAGCAGGTTCCTGGAAACTTTAATCTTCAACTAATCAAGACCTGACTTTCCAATAGGAGGATGAGGAAATATGAAGGTATCGCAATATTTTATTCATATCCCACCGCCCAGTAAATTCAAATCTAGTCGAAAGGTTACTTTCCTTCGCCATATGACTATAAAACCTAGAAGAGCGTATTTCCATTCTCATGCGTTATTATTTACGGTTCTCAATCTTGTTTTGAGCTGTAAGAGTATTCACATACGAAGTTACCCTTTATTTCAGTTCAGTTCTATTCTTCGCCTTGAGGAGCAATTTGAACATCTTCTCTTGTATGCCCTGTTCAAATTACATCATAATCGGCCTAAAATTTTCCCACTGCTGGGACACCGTCCTCCTCTCTGTGAGTGATAGTGTACCATAAACCCCCCGCGGGCTCAGTACGGGTTGGTAGATGTCATATGTCTTCGAATTTGTGGTTCTCGGAGATACCGGTTTCCTCACGATGTTTTCCTTCACCGTTTTGAAAGCAGTGGTGATGAATTTAAATACAAAAAGTATAGTGCCTGCCTGGTTTTAATCTTACGACCTATGACTCTTAAGTCGGGGCCAGTACCACTGGCCTGCCACTGCTCTTCACCACTGGTCAATTTACAGATCTCTGTCTATTCTATATTTGCCACTGTTTCGGTCTTGTTTTCGTCAATTTGGTATTCCAGCTATCACAATCTCGCCTGAATTTCCTCTCATTCTCTGTAATTTTTCGTTCTTAAGTTTTTTTCACATGCTGTGACGAGAACTAATTTCTTATTGTTTTTGTCTTAACCTCTTATCTATAATCTATACTAATTTTATGAAGCAGAAGAGTTTGTTTGTTTGCTTGAACGCGCTAATCTCAGGAACTACTGGTTCGGATTGAAATATTATTTTAGTGTTGAATAGCCCATTTATCGAGGAAAGCTATAGGCTATAAAAAATCACGCTAAGATCCATAAAAGCCGAGCAAAGAGAAAAAACGTCACGAATACGAAGTACTCGCACGGGCAGGCGATTCGAAGTGACGGGATGGGTCGGAGGAGCAAGAAATTGGACGCGAACGAAGTCGCGAGCAGAAGCTAGTAATGTTATAAATCCAAAATAAACTTTGTCTGTATGTAACCTTTTCACGCCAAAACCACTGAACTGATTTCTTTAATAACGAGCAAGGAAAAATATGGTATCCTGAGGAAAGATATACGTACGTTCCCATACCATAATTTCCAACATCCACGCCGGCGGAGTTATTATAGCTTGCAGAATAAGCAATCTGAGGTGGCAGTGGGCTGGCCATGTCTGACGAAAGACCGATGCCCAGTGGAGCAGACTAGTCCTGCACCCTAATTGCGTAACTCACTATTAATCATAATCGGTTTTATTTTGACAGTTCAACAATATTCATTGCGTTATTTACGTTGTTGAGCAGATACATTTTTTGAACATATGAAGCAATGGTTTAACAATTCGTTTCAAAACGAAACAGATTATGATGAATCGGGAGTTACGCAATTAGGGTGCTGGAGTCCAGACCGCGTAGCGGTAAGCGTAGCGTTGGACGACCCCCAGCTAGATGGTTTGACTACCTAAAGAAAGTATTTTGGACGGACTGGATGCGGAATGCGGAGGACAGGGTGTCATGGCGCAACAGGGGAGAGGCCTACGTCCAGCAGTGGACTGCCACTAGTTTATTTATTAATTGACACCGGCAAAGCTGCGGTCATAAGCTAGAACTTTATAAACACTAAAAACTAGACCCTGAAACAACTTAGGTACTACAGAAATTTAGACCAAAGTTTCTTGCCGGAATCAAAGCGATCACCATCTCTCAACTACTAATCAGAAGAGAAGAAAATGATTGATGATCATAATATTAGTAGCGTACGGTTCAAGCGGCGAAGATAAGTGCGTTTATGAAGCCTCCCATGTATAACAGTACCTATTGACCCGAAAAGGTTTTAAACACTTGAATGTTAAAGAGAAGTTTCGTGAACTCATGCTGTGAAGCGAGAACCGAAGGGTTTAGAAAAGGCTTTGCCGTTTGAGTGAATTATTTCAGTTCTATTTTACATTATATTGATTCCGGCTATTTGCAGTGGGTTGAGTGGGTTTCGGTCAGGAATGGATCACTCCATTTGTAAGAGGCTACTTAAGGATTATTAGACGTAGGTGGGTAGCAACGTTAATCTATTAAGTGCCCCTCACGACCCGGACGTTACACATGTGTTAAAAGACTGAGGTCAACGTGAAAACCGACGTGGTTTTGAACCCAACGGCTGAATTGAAAAACAGACGAAAGCTGATTGGAGACATGTTCCGATACTTGAGTCAATAAGCCCTCCAATATTGTGTTCAGCATATAACTCATCATCAGCTTAGCCTAAGTAATAACAACCGCACAGATCAATAAAGTTAAGCTACGCTCATCACGGTTGGTCTGTGGATGGGTGACTATCTTAACATACCAAGTCCCCTCTGCCAGGGGTGCGGATTGTTCGAAAGAGATACCGTGGCCTCTGGCACACAGGCAACTGAAGGAACACAGGTGGATTTTAGTCAGTAAAAGTCTGAAACGCCCTCAGCTCCACCCAGAGCGGGAGAGTTATTTGATGATTTCCCACCCGTAAAAAAAGACCCCTCCGTGCTTCGGAGAGCTTAAGCCGTTGGTGCCAGCTGACATTTGTGGACGGTGTTACGGGTCGTCAGAAGCCCGAAAGTCTGACAACTGATGTTGTGTTACTAAGGGGTATCGTATTACCCAGTAACTGGGTTTTGGAGTTTAGATAGGCTGTCGCTCCTTGTAAAATACTAGTATTCAGCTGCGTCCGATTAGAATGGAAGCCAATTCTCCAAATAAATGTAATTGAGAGAAGGGTAGACAGATTTGGATATTATTACTAGGATATGACAATTTATAAAGGAAATAAAAATTGTCGTATCGTACAAAACTGTGGACACGGTACAGCGTAGGTACTGGAAGTGCGATATGATTGCATCACATCACAGATCGGGCCACGTTCGAGCTAATAATAAAAATGTGTTCCATCTTCCAATAACCTTCGAAGGTGGGACGATATGAGCAACGTACATACACTAGAAAATACTTTCAATGTAGTACAGACTTATATTTCGCGTAGATATAAGGCAACTTCGAAATTCCGTATCAGTTTTGACAATATTTCCCATTTAATTGAAACTTCACTAAGGTTGAAATTATCTAACTGTCACTTAGAGACATGGACCTTGTCGTTTTTTGGCGTGCAAGCGACATTCAACCTTAAGGATGATAAAACTATTACGAAGTCGACGGTAGATATTGAGAAATGACGGATGCTTTAAGGAGGAAGTACCAAGGTAGCCCGCGAAGTTTTTTTGCAATTTGCAGGTTAATGTCAGGGTGTGCGTGCGACGCACGTGAGGGAAAGACAATATAAGCACCCTCATGGCCCTAGTCGCCGCAGGAGACGCCCTGGGCGTCGGGAATCCCAGGCTGTTTCCCCCCACCGTAGACGCGGGCTATGGCGGTACGTTAAGTTCCACGCGCGTCTCAAAGAGATGTCAGCACCAACTGGTGTGGTCCGCATGGGCCGATACCTGCCAGGGGTGCGGGTTGTTCGAAAAAAATACCGTGGCCTCTGGCACGCAGGCAACTGAAGGAACACGGGTGGGTTTTAGTTTGTTAAAGTCTGACACGTCCTCCTGCTCCGCCCAGAGCTGGAAAAGTTATAAGGTTGTATGTTGAACAAAATATGATACACGACCGTAAAAATATTGTTTTTGTTACTTCGTTTTTGCTTCATTAACAGCCTATAGCGTTCCCACTGCTGAGACACAGGCCTCCTCTGTGAGGGGGAGTAAGCCGAAATGCACCACGCGGGCCCAGTGCGGGTTCGTAGACGTCACATACAACCCGTTGCCCGTTGCCGGGCCCGTTGTTGGTCATCAATTTTATGACGCACATCAAGCACATTTTATTTATGGAAGACGCTTCGAAATGTTGCCACTACATAAAGAGTAAAATATTTATTGAGGATGATGTTCTCGTAGCATGTTTGTCTATTTCCTTTTTATTTTTGTTTTTATATTTTTTATATTCCTGTTTAGTTCTTTCACATTTACATTTAATTATATTATTTTTATATAAGTTCGCTGTCCAAGTTCAGTGTCTTGTTTGAGGCACCGGGTGACGTCATTACGTCAAAGCCGGCTGTCACTGAAAACCAGCGCTGGGGCTCTGTGTTGCATTGAGTCGCAGCATAATGCTGAGCAATAGCAGTTTTGCGTGGATGTGACGCATGTTTCCCTCAACCTTTTCTTTTCTTGTATTCCTGTTCTTTTTACGTCATGTTTACCGCAAATAAAAGATTTTTCTTTCTTTACATACATTCCAATTTTTGATCCTAGGACATGCCGGTTTCCTCACGATGTTTTTCCTTCACCGTTTTTGAGAGCAGTTGTGATGAAATAATTTACACAAAGTAAAGCGCCTGCCGATGACCTTGTGAAGACCGCGGGAATCCGCTGGATGTGGGAAGCACAAGACCGGTCGAAGTGGAGGAGCCTGGGAGAGGCATTTGTCCAGCAGTGGACGTCTTTCGGCTGAAATGATGATGATGATGAAAGCGCCTACCTGGGTTCGTACCCTCTCGTAAGTCGAGTCGGTTGCCACTGGGCCATCACTGCTCTCGTTTGATCGCCATATCTGATAGTTTTTTGTTTGTTACGTGCTTTTGCTCGGTTTATAAGGGTTTTAGCGTGATGTTAAGTAAGCTATAGCCTTCATCATGAATGTGGCTATCATATACAGTCAGCTTCAAAAATATCAGGACGAAAAGACTGTTCAAAATGATCTCAACAACTAAGAAAATTAAACTTTATTTCAATTGGATAAAGTTCTTTTCAGAACGACAGTTGTGTACTGTCTTTATTCGGCGAAATTCCTTGTGTCATTGAGTTAATATTAGGTCTTTACCTATGAAATTGCCGTTCTGCAGTACTGGCCATTTCAAATCAAAATAATTTTTGTTTGGCTAAGAATTCTAATTTCAAATTAATTTTATTTTAAAAACATGGATTTTTTTTTCTAAAAGTAGTCATTTCTTTATTGATTAGTGTTACATTTTCATCGCATTTCAATCTTTTTCGTCATCATGGATACGTTAAAAATTCGAGTAATTATGGAATATGAGTACCGTCGTGGCAGCAACGCGGCACAAGCGGCACGCAACATCAACGACGTTTACGGAGCTAACACTACAAACCAACGCACCACCTGTTATTGGTTTGCTCGCTTCCGTTCTGGAAATTTCGACCTGAAAAATGAACCTCGCGGTCGTCCGAAGACTTTGGTCGACAATGACGAATTAAAGGCGATTGTGGAAGCTGATGATACACAATCTACGGCTGAATTAGCAGCAGCTTTCGACGTTAGCGTCAAAACAATATTGGTCCATTTGCGTCAAATTGGCAAGGTAAAAAAGCTTGACAAATGGGTGCCCCACGAACTCAATGATCGCCAGCGCGAAGTACGCGTCGAGACGTGCCTTGCACTGCTCAACAGACACACAAATGAAGGAATTTTGAACCGCATTGTTACCTGCGATGAAAAATGGATTCTGTTTGATAACCGTAAGCGCTCAGCAAGTTGGTTGGATCCTGGTTCAGCACCTAAACAATGCCCTAAACGAAAACTTACCCCTAGAAAAGTGATGGTCACTGTTTGGTGGTCTAGCGCCGGTGTGATTCATCACAGCTTCTTACCAAACGGGGTGAGCATTACTGCAGATGTGTACTGTGAAGAACTGAACACAATGATGGAGAAGCTGGCGCATCTCCAACCAGCATTGGTCAATCGCTCGTCTCCGCTGCTCCTGCACGACAACGCGCGACCTCATACTGCACAGCAGACGGTCTCCAAGTTGCAAGAACTGGGGTTGGAAGCTCTCCGTCATCCGCCCTACTCACCAGACCTTGCGCCTACAGACTACTACTTTTTCCAGAATTTGGATAACTTCTTGGCGGGAAAAAAATTTAATACCCGAGAGGCAGTACAAAATGCCTTTGAAGAATTTGTTGCCTCCCGTCCAGCTGATTTCTTTAAGAAGGGCATCAATAAACTGCCACTGCGATGGCAAAGATGCATTGATTGCATGGGTGATTACTTCGATTAATACAATTAAAAAATTCATGAAAAAAATTCGTTTAAATTTTTTCATACAAAACGGCAATTTCATAGGTAAAGACCTATTATATAATGTTCATGGTTGTTTAGATCATTTTGATCAGTCTGTTCGTCCCGATAGTATTGACGCTGACTTTAAAAATATTTTTGCAAATCCGACTGGTTGATCAATAGATTAGCGCGTTCAAACAAACAAGCAAAGAAACGCTTCAGCTTTAATACATTAGTTGAAATATATTTTATATTATAAATTCATTAGGTTGAAAGGTTAAAAGTTATTGTTTATCGTCTATCAACACTCAATTTAAAACTTTACTCTTAAGGATAAAATGAATGATTTTCGATAGCATCCATTAGCGCCTGTATTAAAAATGTTATGAGAAAAACCATGATTCTCTATGTTGTAAATAATAAACACTTTTATATATTATATTGCTGAAATGTGCGCGTTTTGGGAGGCGATTTGTAAAATCTGTCATAATATCTTGAATGGCGGTGTTAATTCCCAGTTTCGACGTTGCGTTCAATTTGAAATCTGGTTTGATAAATTGTTTTGAATTTCATACATTGAGGGGCTTGTAGCTAAGTAGTAAAAATCTGCACGGGTTGATCGATCAGGTTAAGCTACGCTTGATGCGGTTGGTCCGTGGATGGGTGACCATCTTTACTTACCAAGACCCCTCCGTGCTTAGCCGATGACCCCGGCTGTCATTTGTCGATATTTGACAGTCGTTACGGGTTGTCCGAAGCCCGAAAGCCTGACAACCAGTCTTACCAAGGGATATCGTAATACCCAATAACTGGTTTGTGTCAGGTAAGCAGTCGTTCCATTTAAAATACCTGGTATCTAACTCCATCTAGTTAGACTGGAAGCCGACCCCAACATCGTTGAGAAGGATGACATTGGAAAACAGAGAAAGCGGGCCACCACCTACCTTGTGCTACCTTGGAACTCTGATTCGCACTTTCTGTAGGAATAACTTTGATAGTTTTAAGTTCTAAGGTCGGGGTGGTGGGATGGTGGGGGAGGAAAATTGAGTCTTATTGACTTGAGATACGATTGAATTTGCTTTCGCTCAATCGGCGGCAGAGATGGCATTTTTTTTTTTAAATTATCTTATTATGAGATCCGCAGGAGAACCAAAGCAACTGACAAAGAAGACATTTTTTCAAAGAAATTACACATTAGCAAGAATATTTGTCACCCCAAAACTCGGTGGGTAATCAAATAAATGACAATGGGAAAAAAACATTCTTCAACAAATTGAATTTTGTAAACATAGCTCGTCAGTATTGTAAGGACTCTTTTGTTTGGATTTTCGGTAAAACGTTTTCTTAAACATGGCCTACTGTACGGATTTGGTAAAAATAGGTCAAAATACTGTTTTAAAATACTGTTTTCTTGTGCTCTATGTATCATGGTTGACCTTTCAGTAAACTTTATTGAATTACCATAATAAGTTTTTAGTTTTCCCACTGCTGGGACACAGGCATCCTCTCAGTGAGTGGGCATCACACGGGCCCAGTGCGAGTTGATAAATATCACATGTCTTCGAATTTTTCGTTCTAAGACATGCCGGTTCCCTCACGATGTTTTCCTTCACCGTTTTGAGAGCAGTGGTGATGAAATTATTTACACAGACTAAAGCGCGCGTGTGGGTTCAAACCCACGACCTGCAACTTGTAAAGTCGGGGCTGTTACCACAGGCCACCACTGCAATCTTCTTTGGTTTTAGTCCAAATATTGTCCACCACTCATGTGATTTTAAGTCTAAACTGATCAAAATCAAAATCAAAAGTCATGTATTCAAACTAGGCTGAGAGGCAGCACTTTTTGAACGTCAAAATTACATAAGACAGTCCCCCAAAACGCAGCTGGGAAGAAGAAGTGGCGCAACAAACTCCCCAGCAGCACAGTTGTCTGTTAAGTTGGAAGAACTTGATTCTATACAATAATAGGGAAGTAAGTATTAAACAAAAAATGATAATTTCACTAGAAAAGTTTAAAAAAAATAGTTTATACAGTCAAATAAAAAAAACAATGATATGGAGTACCTAACTCATATAACCTGTCAGTAGGTAAGCTAATTCTGGTGAAAGAACACAAACGTTGTCTTGAGTTAATCACAGCGACCGTCGTTAATAGAATAGTATGTATGGTTAATTTAAGTTTGGTTTGTTTAAGTTGCTGTTTTTACATTACTTAGTTACTAACTTACCCGCCAAACGTAGTTCTGTCCAAAGAATAATTCACACAAGATTCTTATACAAAAAAAGGACTAAATTTTTCCATTCTTCCAATATTTCGGGAAACTTTTCCAATTTTTATTTTCATAAGCCCTATTCAAACATTTAAAAAAGAAAAATAACCAAGTCTGTTTAGCCGCTCTCAAGTGATGGCAAAAACAGCATTTCATTTTTATTTTGTACTTAGTAGCTATGGGCCACCCCCAAGCGCCTCCACTTCGACCGGTGTTGTGCTTCCCACATCCAGCGGATTCCCGCGGCCTTCACAAGGTCATCGGTCCACCTTGTGGGATGCCTTCCCACTCTACGTCTTCCGGTTCGCGGTCGTCGGGGAGGCCATATGTCCAGCAGTGGACGTCTTTTGGCTGATATGATGTGAAGTACCTATTGCCAGTAGATTCGCCGCGTGAACCACGAGAACGTACTACCTGGATAAAAAGGTACATCCAGGTCAACACTGGGGACATCCAGCTTACGAACTATCTGTATGCCTTTCCTGCAAATCTGTTAGGCCGATTTTGCGTAATTGACCCGGATTTACTTTAATCAATATTGTACTTTGAAGGTTCATTATCTCTTAAATTTGTGGTTATAAAAAAATCCAAGCATCGGTTTTTTTATAACTCTCGATTCCTGTAATAATACGTGAATAAATATTACTTTATAATGAGAAAAAATAAAAACTGACTGATCAAAGTTATACGTAGGATGTAGGGTTACTTTGATACCCCCCTATTTTATGGCGTGGTTACAAAGCAACCCCAATTATAATGCCAATCCAATTTAAAACATTAAAATCTGTCAACAGGAAAAATAATTATCTTTTTTAGTTAAAATTGTTAGTGAATTCCTCAGGAAACGATTTAACAGTTCTTCAGTGTTGCTAAACTAGAAAAAAACTACCATGTTGCGTTTAATTTTACGCAATTAGCGATTTTATATCAAATGGAGGTGTTGATCAAAGTCATCCCGCGAGTCGATGTAACCCCGGTTTACCGGTAGCAAATATCCAAACAAACAAGTTTTCACATTTATAATATTATTCTCTTTAATTCGTTGAAATATACATATAAATTATATTTTTTAATATTATTATTAAGATATCGTCTTCCCATCGTTTCGCTTGTCGTCCTTTGCTCTTTTTGCCATCCCTTGGGTACGACTCTGTTATTAATTTGGTCCATTTCTCTTTTTCTCTTTTAACATTATGTTTTTTTTTTTTTTTTTTTGTGTGGGAAAGCATCAAATAACTTCTCCCGCTCTGGGTGGAGCAGAAGGGCGTGTCAGACTTTTACTGACTTAAACCCACCCGTGTTCCTTCAGTAGCCCGTATGCCAGGGGCTGTGGTGTCTCTTTCGAACAAACCCGCACCCCTGGCAGGCATCGACCCTTGCGGGTCCCATCACTTTTTGTGCTGACATCTCTTTGAGGCGCGCGTGGAACACAACGCGCCGTCGACTTGGGCTTGGTCCTTACCGGACAGCGAGCTACCCATTACTCGCCGTCCGCAAGCCCATGCCTACGGTGGCCGGAAATCGGCCTGGGATTCCCGACGCCCAGGGCGTCTCCGTATCCTTTTAACATAATGTTCTGTCCATCGCCATTTTTGTGTTTTTAATCTTTTAATCTTACTTTGACGCTTCTCTTGACTCCAACTACACTTATCTTTCTACACTATTTTGACCGACTTGTATTTTCTGATTCAATTGTTCTGTTAATGCCCATGTTTGCTAACCATAGGTTAGGCACGGCAGAGCACACAAATTGTAAATTTTTCTTTGTCTTTTGTCAGTGGCTGGTTCGGAGTGGATTAGTTGGGCGAGAGATAAAGAGAGATGGAAATCTTTAGAGGAGGCCTTTGTCGAAAGACAAGCGGCTTAAAACGAGTGCACCGAACGCCGATACTTTAAGAAAATAATTGTGGAACCAGCATGATGATGATGATGATGATGATGGTGGGACTCCCTTTTCCGCACGTAGACTCCCATTCGGTCCGTTGTGCGTGGGGATACTGGCTAACAAAGCCAGCCTAGCTCCGCCCAAAAGCACAGAAGCTTCCTGGGAGCTTCACAGGCTTTGCGGAGCGACCTCACTCTTCCGAAGATTTCTTCACGTTGAGAAGCCACGGCCTCGCATTCCAGGATGACGTGGGCGGCTGAATCCTCGGCGTCAAGGCAGCCCCTGTGGAACCATCAATAAAGGCTTACTTTATTTTATTTTTGTAGGATATCATAGGACTAGCTTTAGCTAGCGGCTTCACTCGCATAAAGGAAATCCAGGTTATAAACTATCATTGTGCCAAATGTCAACCAAATCCGTTCAGCCGTTTTTGCGTGATTGAGTAACAAACATCCTATATTAGTAGGATAGAAACACGTTTATCCTGTTATAGAACTAAGCTACTAACACCCCGCTAACCGATTTAGATGGAGCATTAATGCTGGATACAGAAAATGAACAAAAATCCATTTTCCTCAAATAAGTGCTTTCTAACTTTTTCCCATTTCCCTTACGGCATTCATCAAAAAAGAAACAAGAAGAGTAAACAAATAAAGAATAAACAAAGTTA
Organism: Polymixis flavicincta; assembly: GCA_949987655.1. Lineage (NCBI taxonomy): Eukaryota > Metazoa > Arthropoda > Insecta > Lepidoptera > Noctuidae > Polymixis > Polymixis flavicincta. The sequence continues at coordinate 19,448,881 of OX465188.1, read as the reverse complement.
CCGAAAGGAAGCTTTAATTATTCAGTTACGTAAATAAAAATGCACAAATAAATGATCCATCTATCACTTTCATTAAACAATGTTCCATTCCATTGGGTCCATTTTTCAAAAGTAGGTTCCTACTTACAGCTTGAATGAAAAATGTTTTAGAAACTGCACAGTTATAAAATAAATAGAGAGTGTGTGGTTCTGCATTTATAAGGAAGCGTGCTAAGAGAAATGTAAAGTATAAAATCCATTTAACCAGTGTTTTTGCAGGCTCTGTGCAAATAATTATATTTTAAAGACCACCTCTAATTCTTCCCTTAATTTTATTTTCTTTTAAACCATCTTCAAAGAGGAGAGGGTTTCAATTAGTCCGTATTTTTGTTGTATGTTTTTCCACGATATCTCCGGCACTTGTGGATCTATGTCGATTATTTTAATGACTACGGTATGCCGAAGCGTAAGAGCTGAGTTTGCGTGAGAGTGGTGGCCCAGTAGTTACGACCGCGACTTACGAGTTGTAGGTCGTGCGTTCGAACTCAGCCAGGCACAATACTTTGTGTAAATAATTTCATCAGCACTGCTCTCAAACGGTGAAGGGAAACATCGTGAGGAAACCAGCATGACCTAGAGCCAAAAATTAATTGGAAGACATGTAACATCTACCAACCCGCACAAGGCCCACGTGGTGGATTACGGCCCACTCCCTCTCAAGGAGGCCTGTGTCCCAGCAGTGGGAATATTATAGGCTGAGTATGTATACTTAAGCGTTGGTGCCGCATAAATTTTATTAACTGTGCTTGTGTATTTTTTGCGTTAACTTCGATAACATCTCACGACGCGACGCCTTGTTTTTCCGAAGGATTGGGTAGAGCTGTTGACCATTATTAGTACACCCACATTTGACCAGTTAGCTTCGTTAATACGTATTTAATCCACGTTGTGTATCTTAATGTACTAATACTTCCTGTCACTATTTAGTTAGTAATTAGAGGTATACTAATAGTTTTGTATAGTGTTTACTACCTACAATATTACTGAAAAATTACTTTAATTTCGGAAGTCGGTGCTAAAAAACTAAGATACGGATCCAAAGACACTGATTTCCGAAATTACAGTTATGTGTTATTTTATGGTGTTTTTTTTTGAAGTAGGTTGATTTTTTTAATAAAACGGCATCCTGTATAAAAATACGATATGGTTGACAAAAACATAATTATTTTTACTTAACTAAAACAACAAAATTCAAATTACGAGCCTGTTGTAATAATCTATCTATCTTCTATATATATATAAATAAAGAGAGAAGTCCTGACTGACTGACTCATCAACGCCCAGCCCAAACCCTTGGACTTAGAAACCTGAAATTTTGCACAGAGCCGCTGGCAAAAGCTAGTAATTATATAAATGACCGTTTCTTCCTACTATCCTATGCTACTTCCTACTAATCTATATCTATACTAATAATAAAGAGGAAAGATTTGATTGTTTGTTTGTTTGGTTGTTTTGCATTGAATAGGCTCCGAAACTACTGAACCGATTAGAAAAATTATTTCACTGTTGGGAAGCTACACTATCCCCGGGTGACATAGGCTATATTTTATCCCCGTATTCTGGGATCTACGAGGGTGAATCCGCGAATTGCTGCTAGTAATATTAATAAATGTGAAAGTTTGAATGTTTGGATATTTAGATGTATGGATATTTTTTACTCAATCACGCAAAAACAGCTGACTGGATTTGAATGAAATTTGGCACACAGATTGGTTACAAATAACCTGGAATACACATATAATACTTTTAATCCCGATAGTACGTTCCCGTGCGACAATTTTCGATCTCCACGCAGGCGAAGCCGCTGGCAAAAGTTAGTATTTTAATAGAAAAAGGAAATAAAACGGTATGCTTCAAAAAAATCCAAATTCGAATGAATGCGTGACTAATTCTTGGTTGGCGAAAAAAATTACAAAAAGATACCATTTAAAATGTCAACTGGATGATATTCAACAGTAAACTCGATTTATCCCAGCGGATAAGCAGGGAAAGACTATAAATACGGAAAGAACAGACAGTTAGTCAAGTAATTATGTTAATAAATTTAACGGGAAAATAAACAGAAACGGTCCGAAGAGTTTTTATTTTGTTTTTGTTAGGTGAAGATAGATCGTTTTGTTTCAATCGTGTTTTTGTTTTTCAGCACATTGTTAGTTGCAATTTTTCTTGTGATAGATCTTCTTCTATGTTTTTGATCGGGGAGTATCGATAGCCAATTTGTTACTGCCATCAAAGTGCCCGCGAGATGGTGCTTCCCTACCAAACCCATTCGTTCAACCTGCTTATAATCTCGCACTTGGTCATGCGTTGCCTTGGCTTTCGGCTTAGCATGACGCTTTGTATTTCTACGAAGAATAGACAGTTCAATACAAAGTGATATTTCGTTCCTACATTTTTGTTATCGCACCGTAGATATCCTTCTACAATCTATCATTTAGTCTTTTGTTTCTAACGATATTTGTCTAGGTCCTTATAAATGTAAACTATTTCAGAAGAATATTTCTTCCTTAACTGTCAAAATCACACTGACAACAAAACTTTCTACTCGACGGCTACAAAGTATTTACGATTTTCTACAAAATCATGATTCGTTTAGAACGCATAACTGTGATAATGAATAGGAAAACATAGCTATTTTATCCTATTGTACATACATCATTTATTTAATAGTCATGTCTATTCTTACGTCGACAAATCGGTATTCGTGCTAAGCCTGCTTGCTGGAAGTCTTTATATAGTTTTCCAGGAAAGCTGACTCCGCCTTGGAGTGTAAATGTGGCGCTGTTTCACAAACAATGAGGCATTTAATATCTTGTCCATCGTGTCCTGTTGTCTGTACGCTACAGAAAGTGATAGACGTTGCAGAAGGTGGCAAACTCGTAGCCAAATTCTGGGCTGACTGTATTTACATATTGCTATCGACACGCTAAGAAGAAGAAAACTGTCATCAAATTAACCATCATCATTTCAGCCGAAAGACGTCCACTGCTGGACATAGGCCTCCCCCAAAGGGGCTGGGAGGGGGGTTTGCCATAATCGCCACGCTTGGCAGGCGGATTGGCGATCGCAGTATGGTGGTAAAAATGCATAAAGAACGCTGCTGCCCATTCTCTAGTAAGTCCCTTAGTCGCCTCCTACGACACCCCTGGTAGAAATGGGACGGTGCTATTCTTTTACGCCCGGCTACCACACGAGTCATCAAATTACTACTTTGTAATAGAGATTACTGTGTGTTTTCGCTCGGGGAGTATTGATAACCAATTTGTTACTGCCATCAAATACCTACTTTGACCCTGCGTTCTAACCGAAAGCGAACGTCGCGCGAGTAAGCGATTTTACGCGATCGTTTACCTGATAATTGACTTATTCCGCGACTAGATTGATAGTTCGAAATATTAACCTAATCTTAACTAATATAGGTAAAGTTTAGATAGTTAGAATCACACAGACAAATCTCAGTCAAATCCGGTCAGCCGTTTTAGCATGATTGAGTAACATACAAACTTACACATTTATAACACCGATTATTATGTTAAATATTACACAGGTATTAGTTTTAATAAAACACTGTTGATACTAGTACTAGTGTAAAAAATAAGGTTGTATACAACTCTAGTTTTAGTTTAAGTGAAACTCGAATCACGTCTCTAGTATTTTTATGTAAAGAAATCTACATATATACAGAGGCCAGCACATCAAGCTACCCCAAAATAAATTTATTTTATAGTTTTTCAACTTTATTACAAAGGAATAAGGTTTATGTTCAATTGGGAAAATTTGACAGTTTGGCATAGCTTGACCTGCTGGCGACTGTACTAAACAAAACTATAATAATATTGTGGCGTCACGTATTGTGCAATTGTGTACGCATCCTATTACGTGGCGTTGCTTGTACTACGTTTAGTTGTATATTATTAAGTTTTGTGTTAGTTTGTCAAGTGGCAACACTGAGCTACGATTCGGGACGCTACCCTTAGCGTCCCTCTGTTAGTGGTCAACCGTCACGGGACACTTACTAGATTTAAGTCATTAGTTTATTCTGTCCCGACTAGTTTAATTAGTTTTATAACCGTGATAGCGTGTGTACCTATCTGATTCTAAACTATAAGACGTGTGTAACAATATACAATCGTACAATCAACAAGTTGCAGTTTCACTTACGCTCTTCGACCACAACCTCACCTCCAAATAACCTAAGGAGGACGCAGGCACCCTTCACCCACGTCCCCAAAATATCATGAAAAATAACAAAGTTATAACCTTGTTATGTTACCTAGTTGTCTACACAAACATGTCACCACGCGGCCCGCCGCGCCGCCCGCGCGTCCAGCGTCGCTTTGTGCTCATTGATATTATTTAGGCAGTAGGTACCTAACCGTACGGCGATTGTATTGTAATTAACTGGTAACAAACTTTTTGGCAAAAATATAACATGGTAACATAATCTTGGAATCGATTCAGTTACTTATTCTCAACAAACTATATTCAGGTTTCGCATAAACTAAAAGTAATGTATTTTTTTTTAAATATATATTTGAAATTGGGGGAGGCTTATGTCCAGCAGTGGACGTCTTTCGGCTGATATGATGATGATGATGATTTGAAATCCTTAACTGAGCAACAGTTCATTTTTGCTCTAATAGAAATTAATTAAAAATGCAAAATTACTTTTATTCTGTTGGCCTTTCGATTCAACAAACATCGAACGCATTTCACAAAATCTTTTTTAAGGCGCGCTGGAGTGCACTGTGGACGAACGACAAACAGCGGGGACAAAAAAGTAAATAACAAACGGTAACTCGGTTTACCTGCGGACCCGTAGTGCAATTTTTAACATATGGGGAATATTTATAATATTTTCTTGGTTCCTTTGTCAATTTGTGGGTTAATTAAATGAGAGTAATTATTATTGTTTTGTTGTGTATCGTGTGCGAATAAAGATATTTGACTATATATATATATAGCTCACGCTTGAAACACTTCAAACTTATGAGTCTGTAAGATCGATGTATGATCCTAGATCTTGTATTTCTATACAAAATAATAAATTCTCACATTGATTGGCGCGGTTACTGAGTCAGATAAATATAAATGTGCCTTAAAAATTTGCTCGTGAGTCTCGATTTCGGTTGCTTTGCGCTAAGGGCTTTAAAACCAATCTGGTTTATTTTTCCACCATTAACAGAATGCAGGTTCAATTTAGTCGCCTGTCACACTCACCCAGTGTAGATTTTGATATGTCTTACTCTTTACACAAAGTCAAGTCTGTCCTGCATAGGGCATTAACACAAACCTGAAAATAGAACATTGTAGTTTCCGTTGTTTTTGTAGTTAGTTTCGTTTATTTTTGTTTTTTTTTCCACTTACATAGATTTAGACTTCATCTTTTTGTTTTTTTTATTTTTTATTGGTTGGCACAACGTCGAACAAATGTGATTGGATCAATCGAAATTAATACCTAAGTGTTCACTTGTTGTTGTATGTCGGATTTATGTAACACTCTATCCATGTAACAATCTATCTAAATAAGTTAAATCTGTTTTGTAACTGCATTTCCTACTTCTATATTTAATGTATGCCGTGGCAGCCTTTAATTAAGGCTACACTATAAATTGATTGATTGTAAGTGCTTTAACTTGTATTTTTTGGTTGTCCTTAGATGAATATAAAAACGTGTAATTTTTATTATACTAGCGACCTACAACCCTCCCCTGCTTCGCACGGTCTTTGCGACTTTGGGAAATGCGCAGGCAGATAGATTATTATTATTCGTCTTCAAGTTACTATTATTATTATTTATTTATTTGTTAAACACTTAAGAGGCCGTATTCGATTTTTTTTCCTATTTCGCTGATTAACATGATTTTATAGACGCGATTTTACAGTTAAAATCTTGTTAAAATATTGTATTTCTATAAGTTTTAATGCACCATAAGTATGAAAGATCTTTTTATTTATATGAGCCTGAAAAACGTCCACTGCTGGACATAAGACTCCCGCATAAGGGGGTGGGGGAATTTGCCATAATCGGTGGTAAAATACATAGAGAACGCTGCTGCCCATTCTCTAGTAAGTCCCTTAGTCGCCTTCTACGACGCCCACGGGAAGAAATGGGATGGTGCTATTCTTTTACGTCCGGCACCACACACAGCCCTTACATGCATTTAGAGAAATTATGTGATTGATTGAGGAAAGGTTTCGCGACCACAGTAACATTTTAAGTGCAAAAATGTTCGTAGCCATTTATGCTTAATAACATTTTTCGCTTCCAGGATACTGCTGAAACTGTTAAATAAAATCAATGAATTTGGAGATGATCTCTGCTTGGTCCAGAAGACACTCCTTGGTACTGAACCCAAGTAAGTCCAAGTACATTGTGATGGGTCTCAGGATTGATGGTTGTGATGTTGAAAGGGTTCTGGAAGCTCGTAATCTTGGTCTAGTATTTGATGGGCAGCTGTACTTCGAAACCCACATCTCGGAAGCCGTGCGCAACTGTTTCTACCGACTCAAGCTTTGGTATTGTGTCCGAATAAGTGTATTTTATTTTTGGGTGGTTGTATGGGAAATCATCAAATAACTTCTCCCGCTCTGGGTGGAGCAGGAGGGCGTGTCAGAATTTTACTGACTAAAACGCACCCGTGTTCCCTCAGTAGCCTGTGTGCCAGGGGCGGCGGTATCTCTTTCGAACAGCCCGCTGACCCACCCCGTCGCATTACGTCGTCTGCTCGCGCTTAAACCTATTTCGTTTTCGCTTAGCGTTCATTCTGGCTTTTTGTAATATTGCTGGACTCCTATTGGTCCTAGCGTGATGTTATGCAGTCTATAGCCTTTCTCAATAATTGGGTTTTCAAATGCAATAATATTTTTTCCAATCCGATCAATAGTTTCAAAGATTAGAGCGTTCAAAGAAATAAACAAACTCTTCAAATGAAATTAGTTTAGAAGATTTAATTACAAAAGAAAAACCTAAGTAAATGTTACCCAGCTCAACACCAAACCCATATCCTCACAATTTGTTATTCAAATCTTCCAGATAAGTTAATCTGTACACAAGACTACATTTAATATTCATGATTCCTATTAGCATAGTAATTACTTGAGAATATTCCCCTAGGTAGTGATGTGCCGCGTTCCAGGAAAGCACGGGATAGGCCGGGATTAACGATAATATTGTCCCTGTAACGGCCTGTATCTTGATACAACATTGTCATGCTTAAGTGAATCTGTTAAGAGTGTTCATCCGGCGCGAGCTGGCATCGTCGCATTTCAAGAGGTTTTTCGGAATTATCTTATTAAGTTTAAATTAAATTAATATTTTTTTCAGCCAAGCACTCGTTAATATATATAAGTTTAATAAGTTATTTTTTTACAGTTATTTTGGTATTTAAAAATGATGATAAATGCCGATGATCTAGTGTTTGGCTGAAAAAAAAATATACTGTGATTTATATTTTAAATAAATAATCACGAAAAACCACTTTAAATGCGACGTTGCCAGACCGCGCGGCTTGAACACTCTTAAGTTAAGTTATATTAGATAATAATATTAAAGTTGGAAATTAATTGAAGTAGAAGTTACAGGAAGTAAACGTAATATTGTATTTTGTTCATTATAATTTGATTGTATTAGCGGTGCGTTCTTGGTTTTGGTATTTATGTGAGAGATGTTTGTGTTGGAATACTTAGATTATTTCTGAGAAATTATGATAAAATAAGGCACTGTTTCAATAATATTAGTATAGTAAAAACTGTACTACTCATACCGCAGTGTCTCAAGACGAAACTCTTTGACCACTGAGTGTTGCCATTGATGACATATGGTACTGAAACGTGGTCGCTCACAATGGGCCTTATCAGAAGGCTAAAAGTCACCCAAAGGGCAATAGTGAGGGCTATGCTTTGAGTTTCCCTACGTGATCGAATCAGGATTTCAATCCTGATCTAAAGGAGAACTAAGGTAACCGACATAGTCCGAAGAATTGCCAAAAGTGGCAGTGGGCAGGGCACATTGCTCGCAGAACTGATGGGGCCAAAAGGTTCTGGAGTATCCACCGACCAGGTGACCCGATGACCTTGTGAAAGCCGCAGGAATCCGCTGGATGCACAAAGCACAGAACCGGTAGAAGTGGAGGAGCTTGGGGAAGGCCTAAGTCCAGCAGTGGACGTCATTCGCCTGAAATTATACTTATAGCGACATGCATAAATAATCTGCCTTTAATATTCACACTCTAGAGACACAGGCTTTATATCTTCGAGAGAAAGTGAGAAACTAATATATCCTGCTAAAATAATAATATGAAAGTCAAAATTTGTATGTTTGAATGTTTGTTACTCAATCACACAAAAACGGTTAAACGGAATCCGATGAAATATCCGATGGATAAACACACCTTTTATAACCCCGAAGTACGTTCCCGTGGGATGTTTCACGACATCTAGCTAGTTATGTTAAAATTAAAATATACTAGCTTTTGGCCGTAGCTCCGCCCGCATGTATGTCGGTTATCGCGTAAAAAGTAGCTTATAACCTTTTGCATATCCCATACTATATCTCTGGCAAATTTCAAGACGTTACGTTCAGCGGTTTAGGCGTGAAAACGTAACAGACAGAGTTACTTTCTCATTTAATATGATAGTGGGGATTTTATGAAACTTCATAAAGTTAATACATATTATTTATTCGTTTCTCAGCTGGAGATATATATAAAGTGGTGAAGGGCTGGCGTGTATATTACGACTACCACCCAAATGAACCCAGAAGCTAGTTAGTAAATAGAATGCACGACTAAATTCAATCCATTCATCATCATCATCATCATCATTTCAGCCGAAAGACGTCCACTGCTGGACATAGGCCTCCCCCATTGGGGGTTTTGCCATAATCGCCACGCTTAGCAGGCGGGTTTGTGATCGCATTATGGTGGTAAAATGCATAGAGAACGCTGCTGCCCATTCTCTAGTAAGTCCCTTAGTCGCCTTCTACGACACCCAAGGAAAGAGATGGGATGGTGCTATTCTTTTACGCCCGGCACCAAACGGGAGAATACATTAAAGGAAATATATTCTAAAGCAAAATCTAGATTTCCCTTGACGATAGACGGCTATGCATGTCGTGTGTTGCATGTTATTAAAGTCAAGTAAATTATGTTTATTAAACTGACTACCAATTTAAATCCTACTATCATCGTAATATAAAGCGATAAGGCCACCCATTGAATATTTAACACTTTGACAGTCGATCACGAGCCTGGCTCGTGACGCTCAGTTTTCCTCCGTGCGCTGATCACGAACCCAACTTGTCGAAATTCCTTAAATTTATTCTAAAAACACGTGCTACACTTGTGATCGGCGTTTGCTACATTTTGTAGGTGCGTTCTTTAAACTACACATACATTGGTGATTCGTTTACGTGAAGAAGCGCCGCGGCGTGTATCACCGACAGTGACAAAAAAAAATCACACACGAGTCTGCAAGGTTTGCGCGGACACAATAAAAAACAGTCAAGCAAACGGGGAAAAAAGGAAACTATGTTTTACTGTCCGGAATGCAATGTGCCACTCGACCACTATCCCTGTTTTGAAAAAAATCATAGACAGGGCGATACACGGTTCAAAACTAAAAAAAAAAAAAACACGTAATCACGGACTTATGTGATTTAAGAGTATTTTTTTTGTCGAATTTGAAATTTGAAAATTATCAGATTTATAAATGAAATATTCTTTGTTTTATTTTTTATTATAAAATGAATTCGTTATTCTAGCATATACAAAAGGAAGCAAAAGCATAAGTTTTTTAGTTATTTTTATATAATTTTTACAAAAATGCCGTAAATGGCGTCTTTTTTGACGAACTTTTATATCTTGAAGGTAAACCGGGATAATAAAAGTAGGTAAAGGTAAAGAACCATAAAGCAAATCGCGATTAAAGCTCCACCGAAGCAGCGCTTGGTGACACTTGTTCACATTTTTTCCATACAAACTTCGGGAGGGTTTTACTCCACTGTTTGACTATGTACATCAAAAATTAAACATGGTATGGTTATGTCTCGTTATTATTATTGTCTGTACGGAAACAGAATACTAAAATAAAAAGCTATTAAAAAGTTATGAGCCAACAAAGATTCGTTTTTCTTGCTAATTTAACCTAACTTTGAGCGTATTTAAGTAATAAAAGGAGTGTAAAATCTCGAAAACCAAGACGGTACCGACAAAGTTCAATTAACAATAAGTTCAATAAACTTTATTGGTCATTGATTTATGCAGTGATTTTTTCATAAAACCCGATCTTCTGAAGCACTTTTCTTAATTTTTTCGCGATTTTTTTGGCAAAAATGCTCCTGCATCTCACGCAATAACGTTGTACGTGTAGACTAGAGTCTAACTGCTCACCACTGATACTATCTCTGTCGGGTACGAAGCCTGGTGAGACAGCGTGATTTTTAGCCAGGCCCACCAGTGAGTTCGAGCCCGCGCAAAGTGTGCCCTTAATGTGTAAAATTTCTCTCTAACAAATATAATTGAATGGACCATCTCAAATCTTCATACCATCAGAAACATCAAAGTTTTCATTAAACTGAACAAACTGGCAAGATTGCCGTTAAATCAATTATAAGAACAAAGTTAACGTAGTGACGTCACGTTAAACGTTAATTTGTTCCAATAACTTTCTATTCGTATTAATGAAGAAGTAATTTGGGCTTCATTTGTAATTTGTACCTTATTCTTTTGCGTGATTTTTTTTGCGTTAATTTGGGAATTTCAGGAAATTATGTATGCTTAGAAATAAGAGCTTTGGTGCTCCAGTGGTAATGGCTGTGACAATATAGGCTAATATAGGCTAATGTTATACCTGTGAAAGTTTGTATGTTTATATGTTTGGATGTATGTTACTCAATCACGTAAAAACGGCTCAACGGTTTTTTTTTGTACGGGAAATCATCAAATAACTTTTCCCGGTCTGGGTGGAGCAGGAGAGCGTGTCGGAACCCACCCGTGTTCCTTCAGTTGCCTGTGTACCAGGCGTCACGGTATCTCTTTCGAACAACCTGCACCCCTGGCAGGCATCGGTCCGTGTGGACCCCACCAGTTGGTGCTGACATCTCTTTCAGCCGCTCGTGAAACACTACGAGCGGTCGACCCGGGCTTAGTCCTTACCGGACAGCGAGCTACGGCTGAACAGTTTTGGTTGTTTGACAACATAGAATACCTTTTATTTCGGTAGTACGTTCCCATGGGATAACTTACGACATTCATGAGGGCGAAGCCGCTGGCAAAAGCTATAGTAGCCCATAAACTTAAACCTAGTAAGCCAATAAACGCAAAACTCAAACTCAAAGCATTTATTTCAAACCAGCAGCGCTCCGCGGTTTCACCCGTGTAGTTTCCGTTCCCGTGGAAATACGGGGGTAAAATATAGCCTACGTCATCCGGGGATAGTGTAGCTTCCCAACAGTGAAATAATTTTTCAAATCGGTTCAGTAGTTTAGGAGCCTATTCAATGCAAACAAACAAACAAAAAATCAAATCTTTCCTCTTTATTATTAGTACAGATAAACCAATTATCTACAGGCACTTGTGAATTGTCAAAGTCGGTGAGTTCACCAACATATACACGCACGTAGAACCCGCAAGTAGTAGGTACTTAATATCGTCTCTAAATGTTACCTGAACCGAGATTTAGACCTCAGAAAATTGACAAAAAAAAAGTGTGTTATTTCATAGGTTTTATGTACAGACGCCAGCACCTCAAGCTACCCCAAACTGTCAAATTTTGGCAATTGAAAATGAACCTTATGCTTACGTAATAAAGATAAAATTCTATCAAAGAAAGTTGACAGATTGGGGTAGCTTGATGTTCTGGTGACTGTACTTACGGCACAGCGAGTCCAAACTCTTTCCCTAATAACACTTATCATCCAATGGAATAAAATTATATGGCGTTCTGTAGTTTCTGCTTACGAAAGCGTAAGATTTTACTGGCTAAATGGTTTAAGGATAACATGCATAAATTATGTTAATCATTAATTTATTTTGTAAAGTAGTTACTTAGTACGTTAAGTACTTTTGACAGGCCTAAACTGTCCTCCCTTAACCCTACAGTCGTCGCGCATGAAAAAGAAACGTAAGTGGTCGCGTGGATTACATATGTAATCCACCTGTAAAATAGGAATAAAACTAGAATTTAGTAATCAATTTGGTTTATTTTGCTTATAAACAAAGAAACATAGTGTACTCTTTATTATTTAAATCAATATAACATAAAATATTATCTTTAAGTACTTAAAAATAAAATTAAAAAAACTTCTCATTATTTTTATATTAAAATGGCACTTTAGTTTAAAATTGAGATTAAAAATTAAATTGAAGTAAAATACATAAACTAATCATTGGTTTCTAAACAAGAAGAACATATGTACTTAGAATGGTCCGGGCAAACGAATTTGTTACAAGAATTACATGATCAGCAAGTGCTTTTATTTCGTGACCTACTGCAGTCATGACAGCGACCTATCGATTTACATTGCGTTGATGTGGAGGTAAATTGTTGGGTTCCGACTTCAGAAATGTTTAAAAATCTTTTATTTTGAAAGCTAAACTCCGTGACAATGATTTGGGTCCAGGAGGCACAAAAACAATATTATGTCTGCGAGTTCTGCCTCTATTAGGTGGCGCAGTCATTGACCAGATAGTACTGTCAACACCAACGTAATTCTGATCTTCTACTGAATCAGAGTTATTTTCAAATACCTCATTTGAGATGTCTGCCTCCTGCTCCGATTCAGACTCGTGGTGCTGTTCCTCAACAAAGTCTTCTTCATCATCCAAGCTGGAACCACCTTCAGAATCTTCCCTACCTTCAGAATCTTCATGAAGCCAAGCTTCGATTTGAGCAGCACGACATTGATCCATAATGATTTTAAAATTAAATATTTTAATGAGTAATATGTATAAAGCTAGTACTTTTTTTGCTTAAATTCATTAAATATAATATATGTTAAATAAAAAATAGATACATAAAAATACAGTTCAAAATAACCACAAAATGATGAAAAATAAAAACAATAACTTGAAAAAAAATACTTACGTAATAAGTCGCGCGGATTACAATAGTAATCCGCGAACTTTACAGGACTCCTGTTAGACAACCACATGCGACCGGCGCTCACGCTGCAGTGAGCGCATGCTTCAACTATCTAATATAAAGTACACGGAGGGGCAAACAATTCCAATACGTAGATTTTCTGAAATTCTGTGTTTTCCAATGGTGGATTACTATTGTAATCCGCGCGACGACTCCAGGGTTAACTATTATCACTGTAATTTAAAAACATTGTAAAAGCCAATTATTTTTTGAAGCGTAACCGTGGAAAGTTGGGCACGCCACGATTGCGGCGGTAAGTCCCCTCTTTGAGGAGTGGCTTGAGAGGCGGCATGGCGTCCTCACCTTCCGCCTGACGCAGGTCCTCACCGGACACGGCTGTTTCGGGAGGTTCCTGTTTCGGATAGGGCGGGAGGAAACGCCCGGGTGTTTCCACTGCGAAGATCGCCCTGAGGACACGGTGGCGGTCTGCCCGGCTTGGGCGGAGCACCGCCGTGTCCTCGTGGAGGCGATCGGCGGCGGCGATCTCTCGCGTCCGGCCCTGGTCCAGGCCATGGTACGGAGCGAGAGGGCTTGGGGAACCGTCACCTTCTTCAGCGAAGCAGTAATGCTCGCGAAGAGGGAGGCGGCGCACGTGAGAGAGAGGCAGCATATGCGCCCTCGCGACCCCAGCCGCCGCAGGATACGGAGACGCCCTGGGCGTCGGGAATCCCAGGCCGATTTCCGGCCACCGTAGGCATGGGCTTGCGGACGGCGAGTAATGGGTAGCTCGCTGTCTGGTCAGGACCAAGCCCAAGTCGACGGCGCGTTGTGTTCCACGCGCGCCTCAAAGAGATGTCAGCACAAAAAATGATGGGGCCCGCAAAGGCCGATGCCTGTCAGGGGTGCGGGTTTGTTTGAAAGAGATACCACAGCCCCTGGCATACGGGCTACTGAAGGAACACGGGTGGGTTTTAGTCAGTAGAAGTCTGACACGCCCTCCTGCTCCACCCAGAGCGGGAGAAGTTATTTGATGATTTCCCAAAAAAAAAAAAAAAAAAAAACGTGGAAAGTTTCTTGCCGGCTCTTCTCCATAGGAAACGACCAATTGGAGCCGTGCATCTAGCTACTGACGTTTCATTAGTACCCATGTAGGTTTATGTGAAATCAAATATTATGATTTTGAAAGATCATAATATCCAGTATATCAATTTCATTCAGGCATAATAGTCAAGAAACAGGAAGAGAATATTTGATTACATCAGTATTTACATTTACTGTTACCTTACCCCATATTGTATTTGCTTGTGCTTCATCATATAACCGATTTATTGCCCTTCCGGATTGAATAAAACGGAGAGAATAATCTCATTTATTTACTTTGTTTCTATTTATATATGGAGAAAGGATTTTTTCCAATTCTATTACACAAGCAGTGAGTTGCGTATGTATACGTATTAGGGACGATGCAATCAAACGACAACTAATGATGGCATCACCCTGCGATTAAACCCCGAAATTGCACTGCTTTCAAAAGCACTACAACATGGCACGCACAAAAGAACAGAATGATCACTCAGGCCCAGAAGAGCTAAGAGTTTACACGGATGGATCAAAGACTGACTCCGGAATCGGAGTCATGTCGGTGTCATTTAAAGTTTAAAACAAAGTTGTAATGACGAAAATAAAAACGTTTGTTTTTTATTTCATTAGTTCTCGATATTGAAACCCAATACGTGGGTGAAGTTTTGCCAGCTAATTAACTGTGACCTAGCATATCATTTGAGAACTATGTCAGATATTAATAATCAGCTACACATACCTCAAACACCATAAGACCCGCAAAACCCGTTAAAAATAATTATAACCAACCATTGAACATTCCAACCACATAATATCATCGCATATATAGACTTGACAGCACCCGCTTTACGATCTCTGCTTATGTACACGGCCGTAAACAGCGTGATGTTACGAGCAATAAACGTTTTGAGTGAAACGCATAGCTCGGGAACGTATTCGAATTAGATCACAGTAAAACACGTTTAACTGATATAAAGTTTTGGTTACACTGTATGAAGAAAAGGGGTCTCTAAGGGGGTTATGCTTTTGACCAGTATGTATGTGTGTTCATCTTTTCCCTCATTACTTCTAAATGCAATTTTCAAAGCGTCTTGATCGACCGCTAGATATAGGCTGATTCTAAATTTTTTTAATAGTATAAATCGATCATAAGTCTTAGGGAAAATTGGCATGCGACCAGGGGCCTAAGTCTACTAATTTATAAACGTTACAATGGTCTCTCAATAGTGTGTTTTTGACAGTTTTTGTATGGCAAATCTGTCAAAAACTTACCATTGAGAGACCATTGTGACGTTTATAAATTAGTAGACTTAGGCCCCTGGGCCTCAAGTCTGCTATTACAATAGTGTCAGAATGGTCTATCATTGATTTCATAATTGTTGATTTTGACAAGTTTGGTAATCTACTAATATAATGGCGTCATTATGACTTTCCAGTGGTCAGCCACTGACACTCCATTGAAAGAAATGGCATTTATTGGTAATCTCGTACATAATGACAAATGAATGACTGACTTAAGGCGTAATTTTAAAGTTCCTAAAATAATATGTTAAAAAATAATGTGTAAATATATATACATATAAATGAATTCTGACATGAATAAATGTTCAAATTTAGTAGTATTTTTTCGAAAATAATTTCTACTAACGTGTTTTATAATAATGGCAATCCGACAATGCCATTAAAACACAATTCTATTACGAGACCATTGACCGATCACTGATCGACCATTATGAATTTAGCAGATTACGAACTTTTACCAAAATGACGATGGGATCGTGTTGGAATGACGAATTTATAAAAATAGCAGACTAAGGCCCCTGGGCTTTCATTCAGTTGAGAATATTTTCTTGTTGCATACTTCGTAGTGCGTGATTTTGCTGTGGTCGGGTTTTAGTTTTCGAACTTACCGTTTCATTAGTATTGTAGATGTTCATAGGTAGTGGTTTGAGTTGTGACAACTTGCCTTTTTTTGTCCAGTTTCATCATAATATCAGCCGAAAGACGTCCACTGCTGGACAAAGCCTCAAAAGGGGGGGATTTGCCATTATCGCCACTATTAGCAGGCGGGTTGGCGATCGCAATAGGGTGGTCAAATGCTGATGCTGTAAGTCCCTTAGTCGCCTTCTACGACACCCACGGGAAGAAATGGGATGGTGCTATTCTTTTTCGTCCGGCATCACATGGAACCAGTATAGTATTCACAGTATAATAATACCTATCTCATTAAAAAATCTTCCTTTTGATTAGTCATTCCGTTTTACCACATATTTGTCTTTTTGTCTTTGATCAACTGAAGTGAATCAAAGTTTTGATTGCATAGGATAATTCTCGAGAGACGTGAGTTAATATAAGTTGTGAAATTAAATGTCGTGTTGGTTTTAGGATATCCCTTTTATGTTTGGTTGTCAAATGGGTTTACGAAAGCTAGTAGCCTTGTAATTTAATTAAGTTGGATAATTAAATTTCTGATAACTAAGCTACTCTATTTGTATGGGGCCCGAGGTCAATAAGTAAATGGTTCTTGGCTGATATTACTTTTAGCGATTAATTTTAAGACTTCTTCTTTTCGTGTCGATGATCAACCCAAGGTAAATCAAAAGTCATTTATTTAAACTAGGCAGAGATTCAGCACTTATTGAAGGTCAAAATTACATAAGACAGTCCCGCAAAACGCCCACCCTTCACAACTTTCTACTGTTTTAGTTGAATAGAAGAAGATCGAAGTCTGTTAAGTTACAAGAAGGTTATGTAATTAACATTACGAAACACAAGATATGAAATTAAATTATTTTACATATGTCAGGTATGCCACACTAATAATATTAACAAAATATAGTACCTAATTAAACTCTAACATAAATAAATAATAAAAACAAAATAATAAAAGTAAACAGAACTCAATACCCACATAAAGTCTTCTTCAAACAGGCGCGACACGAAACTTGGTAGAACAATTTCCATGACGTTCTCATAGAAATTGTACTATATGAGTCGCGTCGAGATGTTGCATCGCACCTGTTTGCAGAAGCCTTAATAGCAAAAAAAGTAGGTGGTCACGTTAAGCCACGCGACATCAGTGGCATTCTTTAGGTCATCCAAGGAGCAGGTGAACAGGTACTTAGGACACTCCAAAAGTGGAACATGGTCTGTTCAGTAGCACCGCACTCGCTATGGGAGTTGGACAAAAACTGACTTTTCCATAGTATTTAAAACACAATGAAAAGGAAAAATACGCACGCACTCTGAATACTATCCTTCCTCATAAAAGCGGGCGGTAGGACCTGCTACAGAGCGTGAGCACGATGACGCTGAGCGTCGGGCTCGCCACGTTCTACTCCTAGAAGATGACCCTCATCAGCCTTCTATCTGTACCTTGTGTAAGCATGCTGCACTTCTCTGACGAGTCCTGGCAAACATGCAAGCAAATTGTTGTTACACAGAGATTGACTAATTTAGTTGCTTGTCCCTCAGTCGTTCTTATATTCAAATTATATGTAATTATGGCCAACAAAGTTAAGCCATTAAGAAGCGAATAAGCAGAAGAAAAGTCACAATAATAATGATATATGCCATCAAAAGCCAGTGACTACAATGACGGGCCATCACTGGTCCGTCAGGCACCGGATCGATTATAATTATGAACATAGCAAATAGTGGAATTGGTTTGATTATTAACTACAGGACTCGGGTGTAAATATGGCACGTTGAGACTGTCACACAGGTAATGACTAATAGGAATAATAGTAAAATTCGGTCCCTATAGGACTGACAACACTATTGTAGTCTCTCTCAATATCGTTTTATCGTTTTTGGTAGATTACCGTTCTCTCGGCATTTTTCAGCATCTTGGGGGCAGTTTAATATCCAACAGGTCTTGGCTGGCTAACTAGTTTTATTTTTTGGTTGGTCTTATATTGCAAAATGTAGGATAATGTATTCTTAATGGGAAAACTTATAAGAGTGTTGATGTTTGTGTTTACATTCCGTTTAATATTATTCAAGCCTTAATACTCAGGAACAGCGAGGTCATTGCGTAAAACTTGAACATTGCAACATTTTGACAGTTCAACAACATTCATTGTGTTGTTTCCGTTGTTGAGCAGATACATTTGTCGAACATATGAAGCAATGGATTAGAAAATATCGTTCGAAGTGACTGAGATTCTGATTGATAGTATGTTATGCAATTAGGGTGCTGGTAAGGCAGATGATTGTTAACACATCGAAAACGAATGGAATGGTTGCCAAAAGACGGTAGAAGAAGTAGATGAAGGAACTTACGAATTGTAGATCTTGAGTTCAACCCCAGGAAGGCATATTACTTCGATTATGTGATTCCATCACCACTGCTCTCGAAACGATGAAGGTAAACATAGTGAGGAAACCGGCATATCTTAGAACCAAAAATTTGAAGACATGTGATACGAGTACCAAACCACACTGGGCTCGTGAGGTGGATTCCGCCCCACTCCCTCTTACAGAGAGGAAGCCTGTGTCCAAGCAGTGGCAATATTGTAAGCTGATTATGGTAGAAGGAGTGTTGGCAGACCAACAACCAGGTTTGACGACCTACAGAAAATTGCGGGGAAGACCTGGATGAGGCTTAAGCAGACCAGGGAAGCGAAGGATAAACGATAGGACGCCTAAACTTAGCAGTGAGTGGAATAAAGCTGCCAATGATGATATGCACGGCTGGCATTTGTGGATCCTTGACAGTCAGAAGCCCGAAATACTGACAAACAGTCTTACCAAGCGGTATTGTGCTACTCAGTAACTGGGTTATATAGGTCAGATAGGCAGTCACTCAATGTAAAATACTGGTATTCAGCTGTATCCGGTTAGACTGGAAGCCGACCCCAACATAGTTGGGAAAAGGCTAGGCAGATGATGATGAATGATGATGATAATAATGACTCAAAAACTTTCGAAATCTTAATTCTTGAATAATGCATCATCTCGTGTGTATTAAGCTTAAGAGTAACTACAAGATGAACCTATATAAACCGCATAACTATCTCTAATAGCCGCCACATCATAATATATTTAATATGCGAAACTTTTACTAGATATTACTTTTATTCGTTAATTACTACTTTTTTCTTGCAAACTGGATGCACGTTCTTTATACTACTAACAGCCAGTTGTTGAAACGAACTTTTAAAGCCGTCATTAATTCCATTAACCTGTTTCAGAAAGTAATATGAGACTCAATTAATGGTTCTTTAATTTTAAATAATGAAGTGTCTAACAAAACAATCCGTCACAGTTTTTGTTGCACAAAGTAAGCACAATTAACACCCTAAATCATTAGCGTTAATGATCCATTATGTAATGTGGCATTAGTGTTAGTCTTTGTGCAACTGAGTGTAGGTATATGCATCATGCTTGAATTCCCTGCAAGGATTAACAAAGGTGTTCATCGACAACACCCACAGATGTTGACATACATTAAATTACGCCAGTGAGGATGTTAGGCCGTGCCTTTGCTTCGAAACAAGTTTAATAAAAGTTAGTTTTCAATTAACTATAATTATTTAATTGGAAATAGAAATGTTACACATAAACGACAACGGGCAAAAATGTATGAGACCTGGTACAACCATAAATAGTAATGACATAAATGACCTTTTTACTTGGAACAAAACGTTCTGTGGCGCTTGACTAAAATGTTTGTCCGTCCCGAGTAATAGGCACCGATAAGATTTAAGTACCATATAGAAAGGAGCGGACTAAATATCCACAAACCGAACACAAACCCAGACTTCGATAAACTACTGAGCATTTCCAGAAAGGTGAATATTAATTCTTCTTCTTTCTGAAATAACAATAAGGTGATCCCGAGTAATAAATTTAAATAATAGTATTAACTGTATTGAACCGTATTACTCGGAATTGCCTTATTGTTGTTTATCTTCATAGAAATTATCTCAAATACGCAGAAAACATAAACAGTATTTTCGCCAATACATATTTCTATCCATTCGATGTATTTTATCCTAACTTCGTAACTTTATGAATGGGAAAGTAAGTTTATTTGTTTGATACGGTTTGATGCTAAAACGGCTGAACGGATTTGGATCATTTTCAAATTTGGAACAGTCATCCCAATAATCCTGTAACATTTATCGATAAAAAATCATAAGTACACTTTGGAATTTGTCCACATTTAATGATTTTAAAGTTTCTGGCAGCTTGTTAAAAAAAATTGTGGCCGTAGAGAAAGTACTTTTATTCCTCAGAATAGAAAACAAAGGCAGATAGACCGCGCGGAACACTAAGAGTGAAGCCAAAACCAAATACTATATGTAACTTAAAACATATTTATGTAACATACAATGCGACGCTTTAGTATTTGTTTATTTTTTTGGTTTAGACTATAAAACAAAGGCAGATAGATCGCGCAGAACACCCAAGAGTCAAAAAAACAAATACTAAAGCCTCGCTTTATATACAATACGACGCTTTAGTATTTGGTTTTTTGGCTTCACTCTGGTGTTCCGCGAAGTCTATCTGCCTTGTTTTATAATCTGAGTTTTATTCATTAGAGCTGAGCTGCATTACTTCGAGTTCTAACTTATTTTTCACGCGTAACTTTCTGTAGTAGCTTAGTAGGAATAGGAAAGTAGGAAAAGAGTAGTAGGAATATGTCCTATCTGGACTCCTTTTTCATATAATTTTGCTAAATTTACATACTCCTCCGTCCGCGTAAAGTTCTTAAAAAGGGGTAAAACGTTTTTGCTTCAAGTATTAATATATAGATATACATTTCATTGTGTATGTGGTTTTAAAACTTAGAAAGAAGTGGCACAGAATCATGGCGGATGGAACAAATGTATCATTGCCCAGCAATGGGCCAGAACGGGATAAAAATAATAAATAATATGATCGCGTCGCAGATAGACCAACGACGTTAGGAAAGTAGATGGGACACACTGGATGCGGAAAGCGGAGGACAGTGTTATGGCGCAGTTTAGGAGATGCCTATTTCCAGAAGTGTACTGCGATAGGCTTTTTTTCTTTTGAGGGTGGGTATTCATCAAATAATTTCTCCCGCTCTGGGTGGAGCAGGAGGGGATATCAGACCTTTAACTGACTAAAACCCACCCGTATTCCTTCAGTTGCCTGTGTACCAGGGACCACGATATCTCTTTCGAACAACCAGCAACCCTGGCAGGCATCAGCCCTTGCGGACCCTACAAGTCGGTGCTGCTATCTCTTTGAGGCGCGAGTGGAGCACAATGCGCCGTGAGTTGATGATTCTGTTGATTGAGACACTGGTGAAGTCCTGCCTGGAAATAACCTTTTGACCCATTTATTAAACTCCCAGGCCAGGATTACGTCGACACGGAAAGGGCGTTCTAATTCATTCTTAAACTCTACGCCCCATAAACATCAACATCTGCCTAGCCTTTTCCCAACTATGTTGGGTTCGGACTCCAGTCTTACCAGATACAGCAGAATATCAGTTTTCACAAGAAGTAACTTTCAATGTTTATTGGACCTTGGTAGGACTGGGTTGTCAAACTTTCGGACTGACGAAGAACCATGAAAGACAGTCGGTACCACCGGCTTCATTTGCCAAGCATGGAGGAGTCGGTTTGTTAAGGTGACACTTGTCCACATTTTTTCCATACAAACTTCGGGAAGGTTTTACTCCACTGTTTGACTATGTATATCAAAAATTAAACATGGTATGGTTTTGTCTCATTATTAATATTGTCTGTACGGAAACAAAATACTAAAATAAAAATCCATTAAAAAGTTATGAGCCAACAAAGATTAGTTTTTCGTGCTAATTTAACCTAACTTTGGGCGTGTTTAAGTAAGAAAAGAAGTGTAAAATCTCCAAAACCAAGTCGGTACCGACAAAGTTCAATTATCGGATAAAACCCGATCTTCCGAAGGACTTTTCTGAATTTTTTCGCGACTTTTTTGTTATAAATGCTCCTGCATCTCACTCAATAACGTTGTGCGTGTAGATTAGCGTCTAACTGCTCCTCACTGATACTATTTCTGTCGGATACGAAGCCTGGTGAGACAGCCAGGCCCACCAGTGAGTTCGAGCCCGTGAAAAGTGAACCCTTAAAAAAAAAAAAAAAGAACACATCGGCTCGACCTGATCGATCGATCCGCGCGGCTATTATAACTTAGCCATGAGCCCCTCCACGTACCAGAAACGTGTTACTGAAATGTTTGCCGCAATATATTCTAAACCCTCAAGTTTTGAACAAAGGGTGACATGTTTCTATTCAAAACTACGTGATATCACGTCTCACCACAACGCGTGGAAATTTGTTTTTAATTATTACTATTGTATTTTTTGTTTTGTTTTACTGAATTTATGTTGGTTGGTAGGTTCTGCTGTAATTACTTGGTTCCACGATATGTAATTTCTGAGAATTATGACATGCTCATTGGACTCATTGTACTGTGAATGAGACCAACCGCGAATGGGACGAAGTGCTAATGTGACCAACTGCGAACGCGGGACGAAATGCGAATGGGACAAAGTGCATAACTCGTCGAGAATTCACACTGTTTGATTTTCACGCGCGCTTTTGTATTATTATTATTATTGCAAAGATACGGTCTGCAACAAAAAAATATTAAAAGTAGTTTATTGAATAAATCTAAAATAAATTTGGATGGCAAGTAAACGTGCCTTCATGCGGATATAATTTAGATGCCTTCATTAATAATTTGTCTTAGTTGACCTCATTAATAATGAACCCCGGATACCCTCTACGCATACAAATACCTTACTGAGGGCGGGAACTGCAAACGTCTGTACATTGTTTTTGCATAAAGCTTGCTTCACACGTTGCGTGATATTGCGGACGGATGCGGACCAGCCCGCTCCGACGCACCATGGGAAGAGTATCGTCCGTAGTAGCGCAGATACGTCCGTCGAGGTGCGTTCTATCCCTGGCGAGTCCCTGGTAACTTTAAATGTGCGGTGGGAGCTCGTACGAGGATGTGTGCATACCTATGAACACTGTATTGAAAAACATTGTAAAAGCCAATTATTTTTAAAAGAGTAACCGTGGAGTTTACTGCCGGCTCTTCTCCATAGGAAACGATCAATTAGAACCGTACACCTAGCTTCTGATGTTCATAGGTGCCCGTGTAGGTTTTGTGTAATAATATATTTTAGTAGTTGTAGTAATACGTACTCTTTTACTCTGCAATGCACTTATAGAATTACAGAAAGGCTTAGAATCTCAAGACCCATACACACAGACACATCGTTGGTAGTGCCTTGCGTCCAGTGTATGGCTATCCGTGGTCGCCGGGCGTACGTGATAATCTGCAGAATCACGCCCCGTGAGAAGACAGCTTTACATTATACAATAGTTTGTTACCCCTTCATTTACAAGTACTTCCTATCTTCCTGAATACCAACATAAGGGCCGGCACACAAAGTTGTATTGTTCTCCAGCTAGTTCTGTCAACTACAAACTATTCTCCGATTGTGTAGACACGCCTTAGAGAGGAGTTGCTAAGACGCATTGTTAATTTGATTGGCCCTTATTCTGTGGACTGTTCCTTTTTACTTTTGTTTCTATTTTATAGATTCTGTGTTTAAAACAAAGAAGTATTTAATTTGAATTCATGGAGACGCAAGCCGTGTGTCCACGTGATCTCGCATCGCATTGGCAAAATTGATGGACTATCATACAAACTTTCATCCCTTATTTAATTCCTTTAGGCAGAGAACTTTCAAAAATCTTTCCTTAGTGCTAACATTCATTATTTATGGAACTGTTGTGTAGAAAAAATAAATAATAATTTTCTTAATTTCTTACCACAAATTACAAAGTTAATAATTAATAGTCTACAGAGGCAATTTCATAATTAATTTGTGGAAGACTGGTGCCTAAACTAAGTTTTTTACAAAACCTGTATGTCTGGTCTTTTTAGGTCAATAAGATACTTTATTGAACTAAAAAGTGTGTACATTGTTTGTACACACTTTTTAGGTCAATAAAGAATTTTGTGTGTGAAGCCCTGACTCCTTCTTTTTCTTATTTAATCGGTCCCTCATTACTGAAGATCGTGGTCATTGGACGCCGTTAAGCGGACAATCTGCATCCATCGACTCCGGTCTGAAGTTGCCATAACCACCTGGTGAAATTTGCTGGAGGATGTAGCTTCCTTTTTTGGTAAGACCATCGTGTTTGCGTCCGGCCCCGTGCTCTGTTACCTTTGGTATTACCAACGATGACCACCTTTTCAAAACTGCTATCTACCCTTCGCATTATGTGGCCGAAGTAGTTCAAAATACGCTGTAGGTACCCAAGCAAATTGTAGACAATCGGGTCTTGATATCGAGCTGAGATAGGACAGACACATTTGTGCGTTTGGCTGTCCATGGTATTCGGAGAATTCGCTTCCAGCACCACATTTCGAATGCGTCTATCCTCTGTCTTTCTCTTGCTCGGATTGTGCAGGTCCTAACTCCATAGAGGAAAATCGAGAAAACGAGTGCCCTGGCCAATCGGGCTTTGGTATTGTAGCTTTTACCACGGTGTTTTCAGATATTCTGGAGACGTGTCATAGCATCTTTAGTCATGGCTATACGTCATTTTACTTCCGGGACGCAGCTGCTGTCATTATTGATATTAGAACCCAGATAATTGAAACTGTACGCAGTTTCAATACCTTTAATGTTGAAGGCGCTCGATTGTTTTCTCGCACGATCTATCACCATGAGCTTGGTTTTTTTGCCTATATATTGCAAGCCCTAATTTGCCACTTTCCACCTTCAATCTACGTAGTAACAACTCCTTCAAGTCGTCAAATTTAAATAATATAATCTTAAGTACTATGGGTTGTAGTTGGACGTACCCAGTCTCAATTATAGATTAACAAGCAATTTCAGAAATAGGTGATTTTTAATACATAATATTAATAAAACGAAAGGCTCTAGAACTCGGAAATGATGGTAAAATACTTCTTAAACTTAAGATAATTAGCAAAATGGAAAAATAAAATTACAAGACGATCAATATTACAACTTTTCCCACACACTATGTCTGACCACAGCTACAGCAAAAGCAATTACTATACAATGATGGTCACAATGGCTTAAGAAAAGCATTACAAAAGTGTCTATCATCTTAAAACAATTTGATAACTTTGCTAAACAAGCGTTTTTGTCTCGAGAAAAATATTGACATTGTATTTGGTTTTTCTGAGGCAAATTGCTACAGACATTATGAGGAAATTGTCTAATAAAATCCTTGTCGCTAAATATTGGCTTTCCACGTTCTACGTGGGCTGATTCTAAATCTTCTTAAGAAAGATAAGTCGAGTATAAAAATGTTTTGTGGGGGCTAAATTCATTATTGGTTAGATCATTTATTTAGAGGTCACACCATACTGTCTTATTAGTCGACTGGCATGAAAACTCACCCAAATTGGGCGAATCGCTACTTAAAATAATAACAATATTTTGTGACTCGCACAAATTGCTTTTTTTTTTGGGCGAATGAACCTTTCCAAAAATATGTATTAGGCAGTTGGCACGTTTTGAATAAAACGTTAAGGATGCAACAATGCCATTACTCAAAGACTTCTTATTTTGGGCACGCTACGTTTGCGGCGGTAAGTCCCCTCTTTGAGGAGTGGCTTGAGAGGTGGCATGGCGTCCTCACCTTCCGCCTGACTCAGGTCCTCACCGGACACGGCTGTTTCGGGAGGTTTCTGTTTCGCATAAGGCGGGAAGAAACGCCCGGGTGTTTCCACTGCGAAGATCACCCTGAAGACATGGTGAAGCATACGGTGAAGGTCTGCCCAGCATGGGCGGACACCGTCGTGTCCTCGTGGAGGCGATGGGCTGCGGCGATCTCTCGCATTCGGCCCTGGTCCAGGCCATGGTACGGAGTGAGAGTGCATGGGTAGCCGTCACCACCTTCTGCGAAGCAGTGGTGCTCGCGAAGAAGAAGGTGGCGCACCTGAGGGAGAGGCAGTGTATGCGCCCTCACGGCCTTAGTCGCTAAAGTCGACGCCCTGGGCGTCGGGAATCCCAGGCTGATTCCCGGCCACCGTAGGTGTGGGCTTGCGGACGGCGATTAATGGGTGGCTCGCTGTCCGGTTAAGACCAAGCCCAGGACGACGGCGCGTTGTGTTCCACGCGAGCCGCAAAGAGATGTCAGTACAAAGTGATGGGCCCCGCAAGGGCCGATGCCTGCCAGGAGTGTGGGTTGTTCGAAAGAGATACCGCCGCCCCTGGCACACAGGCTACTGAGGAAACACGGGTGGGTTTTAGTCACTAAAAGTCTGACACGGCCTCCTGCTCCACCCAGCGCGGGATTTCCCACACAAAAAAAGACATTTATTTAAAAAATGTATGAATGACATTGACAGCAGAGTTGTGACGTTATAAAATTGTCGCAGTAATTACATTGAAAAACAAGATGGCGTCGTTTGTTAAAATATTGGCGTCGCGCTGAAAAATACATGTTCCGTTGTCTCCTTGCTTAATCAGCCTATAATCCTTATGACATTGAAATTTCGGTAAAACAGGCCAAAACTCTAGCTCTGCTATCTCCTAGACATTTCGTTAAAATAGACCACCTCGACCAAATAACTTAGTTTTTAGTTTTGACATCATGTTAAGATGTGTTCGACACAATTTTTGGTCTCCCAAACTGTAAGTGCAAAGTTTCAAGTGTAAGTTAGTAGCAACATCTGATGTTCTCTCACTATTGTCACAAATATCGCTCCGGGTTATTCCGAGTTCCGGAGATGTTTGTCTTTTTCATTGTTTTGAGTCGGTAAATGGAAAATGCTTGTATGAGATGTATGGTTTAAAAATGGAAAACTGCTCGGTCGGTTTTTTTCTCTATTGGAACTGGATTTTGGGCTGTTTGTCTTAAGAAACCTCTTTTTCCTTCTCATAAAAAACAGTTAATAAAACTAGGAGTCGTCTACTGGTCGAAATTTAGCCCAAGTAATCAATGTGTTAATTCAGGCTATGCAGTATATGTGTGCCAAATTTTACCTAAATCCACTCAGTCTTTTTTGCGTGATTGTGTAACAAATATACAAACATCTAAACATACAAAAATTCACATTTATGATATAAGTAGGATAACAGAAAGAGTTAGATAGACACTGAGATAGTTTTCATGGTTTTCGATAGTGACGAAAATGGCGGCGGCGATAATGTGGAATTTTTTGAAAGAAAAGAAAAAGTAGGTATTTATTGTGACTCGCACAGGAAGATCACATCGTAAAATAAACACACTTTAGTACAAAAAATAAAAAAAATAAAAAATATCTTGGAAGTAAAAAAAAATATTCAAAATAAAACAGAAAGTCCTGCACGAGGCCAAAAGGCTCCTACCTCAGCATAATGTTGAGACATTTAAAAAGTGTCACAGCGCTGGTATTCTGATAGATATTTTCTTCATGGGTGTCGTCGTTTTCATGGTTTTTGAGGGTACTGAAGTCGATAGTAAGGTCAAAATAAAGTTTGAGTGTTTTAAAGATAGAGTAAATGACGTTACATTCAGAGTTGTAGAAAAAGCGTAAAGAACTTCGTTCCTGACGGGGATTCATCGATCCAGCACATTTTCTTCTCAATTGAGACTGGGTTCGGGGTGTTTATCTTCAGAGAACCTCTTTTTCTTTCTCATTACAAATATTTATTAAAATATTCCATATGTCTCTCAAGTTTTTTCACAATTACCGCTTCGGTTGAGAGCCTTACGTATTTTGTAGTGATTTTGTTTCACCGACCATCACAACATTTATTTTATACTTTTTAGTTATGATAGTTACCCCACACCAATTCGTATACTACTACTTGCCATGTAAACAAGTGTGCCTATAAAATATGAAGAGTTCCCTTAGATTCTCCAGGGCGCCATCATCAGATCTTGACCTGATGATCATGGGACCACCTGAGAAGTATTCGCTTTCAAACAAAAAACTAATTTTCCAAATCGTTTCCAGGCGTCCTCGAGAAATCGAGGAACATACATAAAAAATTAAAAAAGAATCTGACGATTTGAGAACCTCTTCCTTTTTTAAATCTGTTAATAAATATTTTTTTCTAAAAAAAAAAAAACAGACGGTTTCCGGAAAAACACTACGAATTGAAAAATAGCTTTAATTTCGGAAGGAGGTGACAAAAAAATTATAAAATACATATCCAAAGTCACCGACTTCCGAAATTAAAGTTATTCATTCTTCATCAGATCCTGACTTGATGATCATGGGACTACCTGGGAAGTATACCCTTTCAAACAAAAAACTAACTGTCATAATCAGTTCAGGCTTCCTCGAATAATCGGGGAACATACTCGTACATACAAAAATTCAAAAGATTCCGACGAATTTGAGAACCTCTTCCTTTTTTGAAGTCTGTTAAAAATGTATCAAAGAACCGAATGAACTAAATTCTCTCCCGGTCTCGAACAAAGGTTTTCACTTCAAGCAGAATTCAAAGCTTCTGTCATCTTAAGTCTTCATTAATTTAATTAAGATAATAAATTAAGTGGGTCTAGAATAAAGTAATAAATAATTGAATAAAACATTGAGATAACAAAATATCAAAACTTTACAACAGAAACTTATTTTGAAGAAGGCACAGGGTGGTGCAAGTTTGGATAAATTTTCGTGAAATATTACCGAGTTAAATTTTAATCAGTTTTGATCATTTTTGTTACGAAATACTTGTGATCTTTTTTAGAACTAGCTGCACCCGCGGATTTGCCCGCATGGATGGCAAAAATTATCCCACAGAAACGTGCTACTCACAAAAAGCCTAGTCGATGTTACTCCTTATAACATCAGCTATCTTTCAGTGAAAGTCCCGTCAAAATCAGTGCAGCCTTTTTGGAGATTATCTGAAAAAAACAGACAAAAATTTAAAAAAAAATTACTCCTACCGTATACACTTTCTTCAGAATTTAGTAAGAAGCTCTAGTATTGACAGTACAAACAGAAACTCCAATATCATTTATTTTTGTGTAAGTATATACAAGGTTAAATTAAATTAGCTGGCAATACTTTAGCTACATTAAGGATATCGAAATCGAACACTAAAGACTAAAAAATATAATTAATAAATTTTAAAAATAATATAAAAGAAAAATTTATCATTCCAACTTTATTCAAAACTTTAAATGACACTATGACATAGTACATGACTGTTATGTTGTGGTTTTTGAAAATTCGTAAAAATATAAGTACCAAAACAGCTGATCTTAGCCACCGAATGTTAGATTTCTATTTTATTTTTGTATGCCCAAGCCAGCTTATTTAATTTAACTTTGTATATGTGAAGATCAGTTTATTCATAAAAAAAACTGCACAGGATACCCTTTACCAGGAAGTGGTCGTCGTATTTTGTGGTTCAGCAGCTTAAATGGTTCAATAGCTTCAATTTCATTAGGATTGTGCCGGAATATAGCAGTGGCGACAGCGTACTGGAAGACGTAGAGTTGGAAAGCCCACAAGATGGACCGATGACCTTGTGAAGGCCGCAGGAATACGCCGGATGCGGGAAGTACAAAACCGGTCGAAGTTGCTTGCGGGAAGGAGCTTGCGGGAGGCCTATGTCCAGCAGTGGACGTCTTTCGGCTGAAATGATGCTGATAGCAGTTCGTCGCAGACGTGGTACGATAGTGGCTCCCCTGATATCTGCTCTATCATCAGAAGACAACCTCCATGCAACCATCGATGCGACGCTCCACTTCAGTGACAGTCACCAGCCAGTATCACTCCTATCCACCCTTTTCGGTGATTCCTAGTAATTTTGGTACAAAATTAGAGGGCGCAACAAAATAAAATAGAAATTGCACATAATTTAAAACTTGTTCTTATTTTTGTGTTGATGGTACTCGTATGCTTCTTTCTAAAATAATTTGACCCCTGTTAAGTAGCCACATTAATTGTGGCACCAGTGCCATTCTTCAGGTCATCCGAGGTGCAGGTGAACGGGCACATACGACACTCCAGCAAGTGGGACATGAAGCACCATTATCACATTGGTTGGCTTGTCCTTAATGGCCCGCGTAGAGCGTAAGAAGCTCTTACGACTTATAAGCCTTTCCAGGGTATGTAATCGTAGAGGGGATGTCAGGAATCGGATTCTTGGTACTTGGTGTCCAGCGCGCATGTGACATTCCTTCGTACTACAGCAGGCTTAGCACGAGCACCGATTTGTCGACGGAAGAGTAGACAAAATGACTTTCCTGGTAGACAGTAGAAAGTTCTCTGGCACTGTTACAACTGTCAGTTGTCAGTGTGATTTTGACAGTCTGGGATAGGAAATTTTCTTCTGAAATAATTTACATTAAAAAGGAAATAGACAAACATCGTCAGAAACGAATTGATAAAACGACAGATTGTAGGAGGATTTCTACGGTGCGATGTGTAAAATGGAGGAACGAAATTTCACTTTGTACCTAAAAGAGCTGTGTGTATTCTTCGTAGAAATGTTAAGCGTCATGCTAAGTATGCAGGTCGTGGGATTTCCGCAAGCGGGTAGAGCTTATATATTGGACTCAGTTTTAAGCATTTAATTTTAAATTATTGACTGAAATACCTGATGCACACTGTTTAACGATGATTGGCTAAGTTGCCAATTAAATGACAATAACCGAGATTGTGTTTATAAATGAAATAAATTTCGTAATCCGACTTACGGCGACACAATACTTGGTGCGGAGATCTATTCCATAGAGAGTGGTCTAAAATCCAGAAACACGGTTATAAAACGTTTGGGTGAAATCAACAATTTATTCACGAATGATGATACATCTGCCTAGTCTGATGGGGCAGGCTTACTGAGTTTGACCTCCACAATCCAGTTGCAGAGTAATACGATATTTTTTAATTTATTATACACTTTAAGCAAACAAAATAATGTACACAAGCGGACTTAATGCCGCAGGCATTTTCTACCAGTCAACCTTTGGGTGATGCAGAGACAAACAGTTGAAGGTGCAATAAATTCGACGAAACCCTTTGGTAAAACTGGTTGTTTTTTTTTTATAGGCACTTAATCAGCTTATTACGTTCTGATCTGTTGATACTAGACCTCCTCTCTGTGTGAGGGTGTAGCCCGTAATACTTTACTACGCGGGTCCAGTGCGGGTTAGTAGACGTCACATGTATTCCAATTTTATGTTCTAGGACATGCCGGTTTCCTCACGATGTTTTCCTTCACGATTTTGAGAGCAGTCGTGTTTAAATAATTGATCCCAAGTAAAGCGCCTGTCTGGGTTCAAACCTACGACCTACAACCCGCCAGTCGTGTCCGTTATCACTGGGTAACCACTGCTCCTCAGTGAAGTGCAACTTTTTAATATAAGAAGAATATTAAACAAAATTCGCACTTGCCAAGGAGCAAAACCAAAAATTTGTAGACTACACGTGCAGAAAATTAATTTCTCCAAAAACTTATAGCACATGGATCTTCATAGTTTTAATGTGTTTGTTCAAAAGTTCTACTTACTATAATTAACGGAAGTTCCCGAAAACTTCGCGATGTGAATGTGAATAATTATGTTAATATAGCTTTAACTTGCTTGGCCGTAGTTCGTGACATATTATCTGTACCCTATGTGATGTACTAATTATTATGTTCATAACATGCATGCTTTACGGGTGGTAAGGCTGATGGCTGACTTGTTTTTAGGGTTCGTTACCCAAACGGTAAGCAGTGGTGGTCCAGTGGTAATGGTCCCGACTTACGAGGTGTAGATCGTGGGTTCGAATCCAGGCAGGCGCTTTACTTTGTGTAAGTAATGTCATCACCATTGTTTTCAAAACGGTGAAGGAAAACATCGTGAAACAACCGACATGTCCAAGTACAAAAATTTCGAGGACATGTAACATCTACCAACCCGCACTGGGCCCGCGTGGTGGATTACGGCCCACTCCCTCTCACAGACAGGAGGCCTGTGTCCCAGCAGTGGGAAAGTTATAGGCTGATTATAAATGTATATATATCCAAACGGTGCCATCGGGACAAGCCTGGACGTCCGTCCGTCTGTCTGTCTGTTAGCGGGTTGTATCTCATGAACTTTAATAGGTAGACACTTGACATTTTCACACTGAGTTAATATTTCTATTGCCGCTTTAACAACATTATTAAAATAAGTTTCAAAATTAAAGGAGTTCGCCTTTTTAACACAGTATTTATTTAATAATTGCTTCGCATTGAACAATTCCATTCGGCAGAAAATAAGAAAAGTGAAATGTGAATAAAAATGGAGACGACAAAAACGGATTTCTGTTTTAATTTGTGTGCAGCTGTGAACCATACCGTATTACTAATGTAGTAAATACTATATTGTATAACTAGCTTCCGCCCGCAGCTTCGCCCGCGTGGAAACTAGTCGGAAAAGTCTTTTATTTCTTGTACATTATTTGACATAAAAGAAAGAAAGAAAAAGTATTTATTGTGACTCGCACACGAAGATCACATCGTAAAATAAACACACCTTAGTACAAAAAATAGAAAAAAGAACAAATTTCTTGGAAGTAAAAAATAATTAAAAATAAAACAGAAAGTCCTGCACGAGGCGAAAAGGCTCCTACCTCAGCATAATGCTGCGACATTTAAAAAGTGTCGCAGCGCTGGTATTCTGATAGGTATAAAGCTTATTTATACCAATTTTTGAGTTTATCAAGACACGCACTAAAATCATCCCTTGTAAAATTAACTACCATTTTTTACCCCTTTAAGGGTAGATTTTCGAAAAACCCTGGTACACGTTACTCTTTATTTTTTGGTTTTAGGTTTATATACTGAGTTTCGAGTTAATCAGACAGTGCGTTAAAATTCTTCCATACAAACTTTGCCTTTTTTCAGGGGGTAGTTTATAAAAACAATAAATCACCAACTTTATAATTTACTTAGATAAGTATTTGTGTCAAGTTTCAAGTTTATTAACTCAAGGAATAAGATTTTACATTCAAACAAAATTCCCCCCTTTTCACCCACTTACAGGTCAAATTTCCAAAAACCCCTTCTTAGTGCTTCCCTACATTATAAAAGGAAGCCGTGTACAACATTTCACGTTCCTAGTCCTAGTAGTTTCGGCTGTGCGTTGATTGATCAGTCAGTCAGTTTCTCCTTTTACATAAATAGAAGATAGATTATCTACCACATATGTGTATATGTGTATGTGTATATGTGCACTATAGTATATTCGAAAAATACACAGTAATTAATCCTCCTTTTGCTTGGCTAATTATAACAAAAACTCCGTATAATCGTTAACTAAAGCAAAAGTTTGAAAGGTGAGAATACTTTCGAAATGAGATTGCTCGAGTGATTTATTTCGGACAGTAATGAAGATATTTGTTACAAAGTTTTCAGTTCATTTATTATTGTTGGAACAGCGTGAGCGAGGTAAGACTTACTTAATGCAGTACTAGTGAAATGAAAGAGAAAATTACATTTAAATAATGGAAATTCTAGGCAGTAACTGGTGGCAAGTTCATTTTAATAATTGCTTATGGTGATCTGTTTTGTATTATCACCTTAAATCATAATCGTTTCAGGCGAAATATGTCCACTGCCAAGCATTCCCTTAGCGATCGGTTTGCTGTGCCTTTTGCCCTTTAGCATATTCGGCCTATAATTTTCCCACTGCTGGGACACAGACCTGTGAGAGAGGCATATTCAACCACGCGGGCCCAGTGCGGGTTGGTCGATGTCAGATGGACATAACATGCCGGTTTCCTCACGATGTTTTCCGTCACCGTTTTGAGAGCAGTGACCGTGGTGATGAAATCATTTATGCAAATTGCCTGCTTGGGTTCGAACCCACGACCTGCAACTTGTTAATCGCGGCCGTTACCACTGGGACCACAAATCCCTCATACCTCATACATTACCTACACTTTGCTGTTATTCATTTTGTTAATTCATTTATGAATTTTATCAACCAAAGCAGTTTTAGGAAAAATAAAAAGAGTTCGTTACATCACACTTAAAAGGTGACTTAAAATTAACAATCCCCATTATAAGTTTTAGTTGAAAATGAATAAGATGTTAAGATGTTACTTCTTATTATTGTTTCATTTTAAAATGAAACATCCTGTAAATGAAATGATAGTCAAATCACCGCTTAATTTTGTGAAGTGGTTTATAAGACTATTTTCATTGTCTTGTTCTAAGTTTTGTAGTTAGTGGATGCGAAATTATGTTGATTACTTAATGAAAAGGCTCTTTGCACTTGAGGTTATGGCTTCATTACTGTACCTAATGTAGAATTTCTTTTTGTTTATACGTCGGAAGTTTGAAAGTGGCACTGGTGTCTGAAAAAATAACTAATTAGTAGATTCATATGAATTAACTCACCCAAAACTGGCGAATCCACACTTTTAAATAATATGTTATTATCTGAAGGCCTCCCACAAGGTGGACAGATGACCTTGTGAGGGCCGCAGGAATCCGCTGGATGCGGGCAGCACAGAATCGGTCAAAGTCGCGGAGTTTGGGGGAGGCCTATATCGAGCAGTGGACGTCTTTCGGCTGAAATGATGATGATGATGATGATCTGTAGGTGCCAACTTCAGAAATACGTATTAGGCAATTGGGACGTTTTGAATTTTATGCAATAGAGTCAATAAAAATATTAGATTTTTCGAACTAGATCTAGTTCCACCTAGCCTTTGCCCAACTATTTTGGGGTCAGCTTCCAGTCCAACCGGATGCAGCTGAATACCAGTATTTTACATGGAGCGACTGCCCATCTGACAACCCAGTTGTCCACAATCCAGTTACTGAGTAATGCGATACCCGGTGAGACTGGTTGCTATACTATCGGGCTTTTGTCGACCCGTAACGATTGTCAAAGATAACCACATAAATAAGAAGATAAAATCGAACTAATGTTATTGCTCTATACAAGTAAAAAGCCTTTCACAAAACTTGTTACCACGTATCACAGCTAATTGGCGGTTAGGGCCTAGACAAACTTACGTTCTAGCAGATGATGAAAAATTCATAAATGTATTAAATTGAAATAACTCTCCGAAAGCGAAATGTCAATGTATCAATCCTGTTGAAAGTCGTTTTAGAAATTCGAAACGCTTTGTAAACGATTTTCACTTGTCTAAGCCCTCAGGTTCGTAAAAGCTTTCATTATTAATAGGTCTTTACCTATGAAATTGCCGTTTTGTATGAAAAAATTTAAACGAATTTTTTTCATGATTTTTTTATTTGTATTAATCGAAGTAATCACCCATGCAATCAATGCATCTTTGCCATCGCAGTGGCAGTTTATTGATGCCCTTCTTAAAGAAATCAGCTGGACGGGAGGCAACAAATTCTTCAAAGGCATTTTGTACTGCCTCTCGGGTATTAAATTTTTTTCCCGCCAAGAAGTTATCCAAATTCTGGAAAAAGTAGTAGTCTGTAGGCGCAAGGTCTGGTGAGTAGGGCGGATGACGGAGAGCTTCCAACCCCAGTTCTTGCAACTTGGAGACCATCTGCTGTGCAGTATGAGGTCGCGCGTTGTCGTGCAGGAGCAGCGGAGACGAGCGATTGACCAATGCTGGTTGGAGATGCGCCAGCTTCTCCATCATTGTGTTCAGTTCTTCACAGTACACATCTGCAGTAATGCTCACCCCGTTTGGTAAGAAGCTGTGATGAATCACACCGGCGCTAGACCACCAAACAGTGACCATCACTTTTCTAGGGGTAAGTTTTCGTTTAGGGCATTGTTTAGGTGCTGAACCAGGATCCAACCAACTTGCTGAGCGCTTACGGTTATCAAACAGAATCCATTTTTCATCACAGGTAACAATGCGGTTCAAAATTCCTTCATTTGTGTGTCTGTTGAGCAGTGCAAGGCACGTCTCGACGAGTACTTCGCGCTGGCGATCATTGAGTTCGTGGGGCACCCATTTGTCAAGCTTTTTTACCTTGCCAATTTGACGCAAATGGAACAATATTGTTTTGACGCTAACGTCGAAAGCTGCTGCTAATTCAGCCGTAGATTGTGTATCATCAGCTTCCACAATCGCCTTTAATTCGTCATTGTCGACCAAAGTCTTCGGACGACCGCGAGGTTCATTTTTCAGGTCGAAATTTCCAGAACGGAAGCGAGCAAACCAATAACAGGTGGTGCGTTGGTTTGTAGTGTTAGCTCCGTAAACGTCGTTGATGTTGCGTGCCGCTTGTGCCGCGTTGCTGCCACGACGGTACTCATATTCCATAATTACTCGAATTTTTAACGTATCCATGATGACGAAAAACATTGAAATGCGATGAAAATGTAACACTAATCAATAAAGAAATGACTACTTTTAGAAAAAAAAATCCATGTTTTTAAAATAAAATTAATTTGAAATTAGAATTCTTAGCCAAACAAAAATTATTTTGATTTGAAATGGCCAATACTGCAGAACGGCAATTTCATAGGTAAAGACCTAAATGTTCTATTTTGAAACAAGTAGGTACCCATCCTCATATATTAGATAAAGTGAAGACACATACCTACGTTATTAATTCCCTTAGGAGTTATACTGAAGATATACTTGCAAAATCATTTTGGTTTTTTTTACTAAAAGCTTTCCCTCGTACTCCACTGATTTTAACCAAAAGATTTTAAAGTTTTATTTCTTATTTCTTTGTTACTAATTTTGTGTTTGAGTAGTATAATATCAAACCTTTAACTTTTTACATTGTTTTCCAATTATTGGGAAACTAAGTATTTTTAGACGACCGACCGCATGAAAAGTCTGGTTTATTGGAACGAAGTTCTTTAACGCAGCTTGTTTAATTGTTTCGCACCGAAAAAGCGCTATGCCGTATGCATGCGACTTTTTAATATATATCTACATATAGTAGAAAGAGATAGAGAGAGTTAATAGTTTGCTAGTTTTGAGGGTGTTGAAGCGGATACGCAGGTCAAAATAAAAATATAATATGGCGGCTGTGAACACTTTGAAAATTTTCGTCATGAGTGTCGTTTTTTAGGTTTTCGAGGGTGTCGAAGCCGATAGTGAGGTTTAAATAAATATTCAATATGACAGGTGCGAACATTTTCAAATTTTGGTCATGGGTGTCGTTTTCAAGATTTTTGAGGGTTCTGAAGCTAATCATGGAGTCTAAACGAAAATCCAGATGGCGGCTGCGAACATTGTAATCTATTTTGATCATGGGTGTCGTCTTTATGGTTTTCAAGGGTGCTGAAGTGGATAGTGAGGTCAAAATAAATCATTTTACATTTGCAGTCGAAGAAAAAGAGTAAAAAAATTCGCCTCTTTTCCGCAAGCCAGAAGGGCAATTCTTGTACGTCGAAGAGCGTTCGTTTTCTAATTTCAGTTTCAATTTGTCAAATTCCATTATATTACCTACATTTTTAACAAGTTTTGACATTGATTGTCACTGATACGAGATGGCGACTAGATTTTGAACTTGGGGGACTGGTATTTAAACAAATGATTGTGCTCATAATAACAAACAACTTTCCCAAAGAAACTATTTTCTTTTTTATATAACTAGCACATGTCCCCAACCACCCCATTATAATATTGAGTACCTAACAAGAATAATACACCAATAGCTGTAACGTAGTTTAGTTATGGGCACGCCACGATTGCGGCGGTAAGTCCCCTCTTTGAGGAGTGGTTTGAGAGGCGGCATGGCGTCCTCACCTTCCGCCTGACGCAGGTCCTCACCGGACACGGTTGTTTCGGGAGGTTCCTGTTTCGGATAGGGCGGGAGGAAACGCCCGGGTGTTTCCACTGCGAAGATCGCCCTGAGGACACGGTGGAGCACACGGTGGCGGTCTGCCCTGCTTGGGTGGAGCACCGCCGTGTCCTCGTGGAGGCGATCGGCGGCGGCGATCTCTCGCGTCCGGCCCTGGTCCAGGCCATGGTACGGAGCGAGAGGGCATGGGGAGCCGTCACCTCCTTCAGCGAAGCAGTGATGCTCGCGAAGAGGGAGGCGGCGCACGTGAGGGAGAGGCAGCATATGCGCCCTCGCGACCCTAGCCGCCGCAGGATAATTTCCGGGAATCCCAGGCCGATTTCCGGCCACCGTAGGCATGGGCTTGCGGACGGCGAGTAATGGGTAGCTCGCTGTCCGGTAAGGACCAAGCCCAAGTCGACGGCGCGTTGTGTTCCACGCGCGCCTCAAAGAGATGTCAGCACAAAAATGATGGGGCCCGCAAGGGCCGATGCCTGTCAGGGGTGCGGGTTCGTTTGAAAGAGATACCACAGCCCCTGACATACGGGCTAATGAAGGAACACGGGTGGGTTTTAGTCAGTAAAAGTCTGACACGCCCTCCTGCTCCACCCAGAGCGGGAGAAGTTATTTGATGATTTCCCACCCAAAAAAAAAAAAAAAAACCTAGTTTAGTTACCTACGAACCAAAAAAAAAAACACTTACCATGCATTATTCTTTTGTCATTAATTTAAGGCTTGTAAACACGCCAAGGACCTTCAGCATTTGGGCGCACTAAATTTGTGGGCGAGTGCGGGGTGATGTAGCCGTGCAGTCTTTAATCGTATCATTTTAATTTATTATAACCAAAATAATGCATATTTGTAAAAAGTAACAAAATCAAATCATTTTCCTTTGTATTTTTTTTTACTCTTTTGTTAAAAAATGAAGGAGTTAAATGGTTTCATCTCAACGATTTGGAGGTGATTTGATGTTTTTTTTTTTCTTTTTATTTGATCCCGATTGAAAAGTTATGCCTAAACCAAATGTCGTATCGGATTATGTAGATTATTAACAATTTTTTTCAAATGTAATTTCTTAGTAAATGCCGACGAAAAGTGGTTTCATCTGCATGCTGTTTTCAACCATTTTTTGAGAGGGCAGCCTTAACCACCGTACGGATCGCGCGAGCGCTATCAGCTGAGTCGCTTGACCCCAGGGTCACAGCTGATGCGCGCGCGTGATCCGTTGTTAAATTAAAATACAGCTGATGGTGTATTATTCGTGTTAGGTACTCAATATTTATTGGGGTCATAAAATTTGGGTCAATAAGATAGATTTAAAAAATCGTTTCTTTGGGAAAGTTGTTTTTTTATGATGAGTACAATCATGTTTAAATATTAGTCACTAATTACCAGTCAGCCTATATAATTATTGAAGTTTCCTTTCATTTTGTATTCTGAAGGATTAAATGAAATGAAAATGATATTCTTGGACCACATTCCTTCTTAGAATTATCTCTCAACCCAGTATAAAAAAAGTGTATAGGGTACATCCGTACATAATATATTTCCTTCTTTCTCATTACATTCACCCAAAAATATAACCCTCAACACAAAATTGCTTACCATAAATTATACATATAGGACAGAGCCGTCTTGTAAGGCAGTATGTAAAATACCCTTATCACATGTCAGATCTTCGAGCCTTGAGGATGCCAAGCACCAGTAATATATGCATCTAGATAGATCACTTTAGCTGTAAGTCTAGTGGTTTCGCTTGATAAGCGTGGGGTCTGATCCCGGGTCAGTCAGTGTTTTTGGGTTTTTGCCGGATCCGTTGTAGATGAAAAATTCAAGGCCATTTTAGATTTGTGTAAGGGTTGGGAACAGTGTGTGTGAGTTCTTGTATGTGGGTGTGAGTAGGTGGTTTTCGTGAGTGCCAACTTGGGGTCTGGCACTTTACTTCGTGAAATTTACTTCAAGCAGAAGCAAGCATTGCTCTGAAAACGGAAAAAGTTACACGTCGTGAGGTAACCGGTATGTCCTGGAACCAATTTTTTTAATGACATGTGACAGCCACCAGCCCGTACTAGGCCCGCGTAGTGGATTACGGCCCACAACCTGTCATAGAAAAGAGGCCTGTGTCTCAGCAAAGGAAACATTATAAGTTGCTTCAAGGAAACTAGCTTACGCGATGTAAGATTATAAGTATCCTTTGTCCTTGCTCAGATCATGAGGTATCTGTGTACCAAATTTCATCTCCATTCGTTAGCCATTTTAGCGTGAAAGCATAACAAACAAACAAACTTACTTTCGCATTTATAACATAAGTTAGAATTATTGGTAATGGCGACATGGAATGTAGGAAAGATGCTGGCAGCAATATAAAGTTACGTTTCTATGGTAAAAATAAAAAGATTACACAGCAACAAATGAATGGATATAATTATAGTTGCGCGAAATTGTGTTTCCAATTAAAGAAACTAAATAGATAATATACTTTTTATTGAAGCAGACTCAATAAGCACTAATCTGATCTTGACCAAATTTTTGGGACTTGTCACCAGTTTTGAAACCGTACACTTCCCGTATACCGTAACAACCCAAAGAAGACTTTTTCAGATCGGTTGATTAATGACGCAGAAAACAACGAAAATAAAAGCTTCCTTCTTTTTGTGAATTCGGTTAAAGGTACACAGTCGTTTTAAATTTGTGTAAGGGTTGCATGAGTTGAAGATTGACGGGTCACGGCACTTTTATCTTGGGTTGAATCTGGGTCAAGTTATTTGTTATTGGATTTTTCCATCACGGTAGCAGACCGGATTCTTTGTCACAATATATCTCTGCCTTTCTCTCTCATCTTTTAATATTTAAATTGTTCTTAATACTCCTCCGTCTGCGTAATTTTCGAAAAAAGGGTACAAAGTTTCTGCTTCAAGTATTAATAAATAGATAATAAGTATTATACATTCAAAAATACCTCTTCCTGTTTGTTGCCTTTTCACTGAACGGATTTCGATCAAATTTAGCAAGGAGACAAATAGTTTCCTAGGAAAGAACTTAAGTGACTTTGTTGTTTCGGTACACATTCTCGTGGGATACTTGATATAACCTCCTGTCGCAGGCAAGAGACAATTTTGTTAAGAACATAAAAGCAATTCTCATATCTAAACGTTACCAGTTATCTACAGAACTTTCTCAAAATGCAATGAAGATAGAACAAGATAATTTGATTTGTTCAGTTTAAAAGAAGCTATTCCCTTTTTTAGGACTAACGAGTTCTCAAATTCTTATTGTATTCATTGCAGCCAGACTAAGAGACGATTGAAATACATTATTAACCACGAATAAAAAGATTAGAATTAACATTGTAATGTTAACATGAGAATCATTTAATTTTCATCGATACAAGTTATTTATGTTGCGGTTTCTGAGCTCAATACCGTCATCCTCAAAAATATACAGTCAGCTTCAAAAATATTAAGTCATTTTTTTAACTAGTGTTAAACTGCTAACCAGAATGAATTCTAGAATCAAGCAAAAAAAAAAAAAACTTGAAACCAAATTCAGCCTCCAGGCATAATGGGTGTGACAGTTTTACTTACGCCATGCTTATGTAGCTTTAACTTGAAGTCACAAGTGTCAAATAAGTACCTTCGGAGTAAAATAAATAAAAACTTAATTACTAATAACAATTCAAAACCATGGTCAGCAAGACGACCTGTCATAACCCTCAGCATATTTGAGAGAAGGAGGCAACCTGACCCCCGACGCTACTGCAAGCAGTGATATCTAAGGGAGCATGACGAACTTGCTGCCGGTTGCTCAGGCAAGAATAGTATGATCAATTGTCGAGTATGAATAATACAAATCATAATAAAAAATGTTGTAATGAGTTCATGTCGACGTATACATGTAAATATTGATGCACAAAACTAATGTTTTCTTACAATATATTTTAAAGGAGTGTCCACCCATGGATTTGCTTATCCGTTCTTCTCTATAGGAACGTACTGCGCTATGAAATGGGCAACTGATGAAGCTATCATCTTTTTAAATTAGCAACTCCCTTGACAATTCAAAAGTGTCTTTAAATGGTTTTATTGAAATTAATGCTGATTGAAGTTGAGGCGGACAATATGAACGAAATTTATTTCACTGAAATCTCCGATTTTTCCCCGAATGATTAAGTTTTCGACGAGCCATGGCCAGCAACAACTTTATTTAAAACAAATATCCTCAATGTCAGACCAGACTTAGTTTTAATATACCTCAAGTAATTTGATTTATGTCAGGAAAATATGGCGTGTAATTTATTTTTGAAGTCTAATTTGATATAATCCCGACTTCTGTATTAATAACAATGTGAATATTTCGAGCTTCACAAAAGTAATTTAAAATACTTTTTCAGTTTATTTCGGACATTACTGATATCGGTGAAGGAAAACAGCTTGAGCAATCAAAATTATCAAAACACTACCTTTTGCCAGCGGCTTCACCCACATGGAGGTCGAAGGAGGAGGTTTATTCAGTTTATCAATATAATGGTACAGAGCTGAACTGAATCTGATTAGCGATATTTAAGATTTGTTTGTGTAATATAAGCTGTTCTAAGTGAAATATATTCATCCCAAGATTTCGAGATTTGTTTATGTCCCATCTATGCAACTTTCTGTCTCTGTATGTCTCTTTCTATTACATACGAGTATGTGTGAGTGCGTGGCAGCGTTGCGTAAGGAACTTTAGGTAAGGTTAGGTTAGTTTAGGTTTTCTAATGTGTCCGTACTGGGCAGATACTTTAACAACAAAAATAAGCAACATGAAGAACGGCTTCATCATCATCATTTCAGCCGAAAGATGTCCACTGCTGGACATAGGCCTCAGACCAAAAGGGGGGTTTTTCCATAATCGCCATGCTTGGCAGGCGGGTTGGCGATCGCAGTATGGTGATAAAATGCATAGAGAACGCTGCTGCCCATTCTCTGGTAAGTCCCTTAGACACCTTCTACGACACCCATGAGAAGAAATGAGATGGTGCTATTCTTTTACGTCCGGCACGACACGGAACAAGGACGGCTTACAAAAGATGTTTACAAGGCAAATGTGAGTGGAAACGACGGAAGGGAACGCCCCAGGAGGACATGACTGTAGTAATCTTATTGGTTATTTTCTTCAGAAATAACGTGTATGAACGTAAATGAGACAAAATGAGTGTGTAAGGATTGTAGCAGGTAGTGTTCTCCTGTTTCTGCCTTTCTCCCATGAGCAGAAGGTATGAGTGTATACAGGACAAGTTTTTAACCAGTGCACAAACTGTAACCATGAATTCAGCATATCATTCTAGACCCACAGCGCAGAAAGCGCAAAATTTTTGACAAAAATTTGAGACAAAATTAGCTGTTCCATACATTTTGACCACGTAGTTATTGCTTTTTTCTATGAAAGTATGAAACAGTAGTTTTCTTTTGTATAACCGATGAAAAATTTCTGCGCTAGGGTCTGGAATGAAATGCTGAATTCATGGTTACAGTTTGCGCACTGGTTAAAAACTTATCCTGTATGTATGTCGAAAGTAAAAACCACCTCAAAAGTGTCCTCCATACAAATGTTTACATACCATTGAAGATTTGAAGTTATAGTCATCATCATCATCATCATTTCAACCGAAAGACGTCCACTGCTGGACATAGCCTCCCCCAACGGGGGGGGGGGGGGGGGTTTGCCATAATCGCCACGCTTGGCAAGCGGATTGGCGATCGCAGTATGGTGGTAAAATGCATAGAGAACGCTGCTGCCCATTCTCTAGTAAGTCCCTTAGTCGCCTCCACACCCACTGGAAGAAATGGGATTGTGCTATTCTTTTACGCCCGGGCACCACACTTCCAACCTTAATTATAATTATTTGTAAATGTATTTTTTTTTCTGTATTTTGTGTTGTTATTTAATTGTTAATTTAATTTATTTTGTGTAATTTCAAATACAAATGATTGTTAATGAATAAATGACTACGACTATGAATTACTATAGTTGCTGCGGTCCTCGGCGGCTTCGGTCAGCTAATGGTGCCGATTCTGTTGTGCAAAACTATTGTAAGGAACTGGCTGTTGGATTTGGACTATGAAGGTGCAGAAAGTATCATACAAACCGTTAAGTAATAACATCCCACTCAGTTCTGCTAATAAGCACAAATACATGCACTGGACTTACATGCACACACACAAAAAACCCTCACACATTCACACACTACACACACAATCCTACAATTATTTCACCATATGTTACTCTTCACAAATATAACCATAACTTTATTATTATAGTCTTACCTCTCTTTCAAAATTATTTGCTTTTTATAGTCTAAATTAAAATGCCATACAATGGTGCCGATTCTGTTGTCACAAAATTCTCTAAACTAGACTAAAAATCACCAAAATTTAGTTTATTCCTGTCAAACGACGATTTCCTATTCTGAAATTGACTAAAGTGACACAACTTAACTATATTTTAGTTTGACAGCACTAAGATTGCACTGAATTATTAGTTTAGTGATAATGGTAATTTTGCTATTCTGTTGTTGTCAATTTCATTATTGTATTCAACCTAAAATTTTGGTTGTCTAACTAAATCTGACTATTTTTAATCGCGATTAAATAGGTGTGGAATAAAATTAGTTGTCAAGAACCAAAATTCACACCGACACCTCGACTTCTGGT
The DNA here is from genome assembly GCA_949987655.1 of Polymixis flavicincta. Taxonomy (NCBI): domain Eukaryota; kingdom Metazoa; phylum Arthropoda; class Insecta; order Lepidoptera; family Noctuidae; genus Polymixis; species Polymixis flavicincta. The sequence continues at coordinate 19,404,316 of OX465188.1, read as the reverse complement.
GCAAAAATATTACTGTATTTTTTCTTTTCTTTTGCTTATATCTCGAAAACGGTGTGTCCTATCGCAAAAATAATGAAAATTTCGACCCCCTTTATGAAACCCCAAACACCTCTAAAACTCAACATGTGGATAATAAATTTTCATATTTTCCATGAAAATTCCGTAAAAATCACGTCGAGGCTGCCGACCCCGGCGCGCTGCTGCCTCTAAAAAAAACACGGGGTAGGGCAAACAAGTACCACGTTGCGAAGCCAAAACATACCACGTGCGAGTCGCGATTGTCAAATTCGATTTTAGTTGTGTCAAAATAGTTTTTTAATTTAGAGATATTTTTTTGCAGAATAGCGTTTAGATTCTCATAGTAAAAAGTAAGAAATTTTAGTTATAGTTTAGTTAGTTTAGTTCGGTGTACAACAGAATCGGCACCATTGTGATCATGTTTAAAGGGGTGTGAGCCTGGAGATCTGTCTTACAGGTCCCGAACCTAGTTCAGACTCCAGCTCTCACAAAGGTTCTAGAATAAGGCAAAATTGTATAAATAAATTTATGTTACAATGTACCTTTATGAGAGAAATAAACTTTAACTATAACTATAACTATAACACCGAACTAAACTAACTAAACTATAACTAAAATTCCTTACTTTTTACTATGAGAATCTAAACGATATTATGCAAAATTGGTTGAATACAATAATGAAATTGACAACAACAGAATAGCAAAATTACCATTTTCACTAAACTAATAATTCAGTGCAATCTTAGTGCTGTCAAACTAAAATATAGTTAAGTTGTGTCACTTTAGTCAATTTCAGAATAGGAAATCGTCGTTTGACAGGAATAAACTAAATTTTGGTGATTTTTAGTCTAGTTTAGAGAATTTTGTGACAACAGAATCGGCACCAATGTCGTGGGTAATAAGTTTGCTTACCAAATACTTAGTAGGTACTATAGGATGATCTCGGGTCGTTTGTTGGCTGATGGCACTGAGCTATAGCTGTGGTTATAGAATATAATTATGGTTCTGTGGGTAAATACTCTTTATTCAAGTACGGAGTGTTTGCCTTCAGAGTCATGGTTTTATTCTTAGTTTAAACTTTAGATTTATGTTTAACCAAGCAAAGATTCTTGATAAATCCACGAGAACCTACTGGCGACAAACTCCTTTGCAGTTTGGCAGGTGATATGTAAAAATAAAACTGTAACAAATTGTATTAAATAAATATCAAAAAGAGCAACAATTTTCAATGACACATGACTGGATTTTTCAAACAGCTTAAATTAAGAAGAGAGAAGAGAGTTAAGAAGTTAAGTTTGATTATGTTTTTTTTTTTTTTTATCAGTGTTACTTTATATTTTTACAGTTTAGAGAGTTTAGAGTAAGTTGACTTTTTAAATATTTGTTGTGTGTTTGCAAACTACTATTGTATTGGGGTTTTCCTGTAAAGATAGTGTGTGTAAGTTGAATAAATAAATAATAAATAAATATTTTATCTGTACCGGATAAATCGATCAAAATGGACATGACCATATCTTGCCTAATTAAGCGGCCGGTTGTTATCAATTTATGAAATCAAGTATTGGACTGTAACGGTGTTATCTTTTTAATAAATTCGGACATGCCATGTCGTTGTTAACGTTTGTTCCGAATTATGCCCGTGACCTTGACAAGGGACTGTCAAGTGGTGACCGTGTTATGTTCTGTGATAAAAAGTAGATATGTGTGCTGTATTACTTCATTCGGGTCCTATCAGAATACCATCTTTGCGGTAGTTGTTTTTTTCAACTATCGCAGCAACATGCGAATTATAGGAGCCTTTTTGGCCTTGCACATAAGTTTGCTGTCTTGCTTTGTTTAGAGTTTAGTTCTTAAGAATACATTTTTAGGCCTATGGAAGTAGACACACCAAGAGGACATAAATAGGTTATAAACTTATAATACACATACAAGCATAATCTACTATAATATATATTTATAAAATATATAATACATACATTATGAAGGGAAAGAGGTGTTTTGATGACTCCACGCTATTCGTTATGAAAATACTTCTGTAATTTCCGCTTAAATACATACCGATTAGTGACCGTCCTGATATCGAGAGGAACCCTCCTTTTGAAGGAGGCCTATGTCCAGCCGTGGATGTCTTTCGGCTGAAATGATGATGATGATGAAATAATTCAAAATAAATTAGCATAAGATGTTACAGTTCTCTAATGTGATATGTGTGTATGTCTGTATGTGTGCAGGGTATATCTGTAGGTGACTGTGTTTGATTGTTGTCGAAATATGAGATGTGTCTCTCTGTATTCTCATCATACAAGATTATTCTACAGTTTTTTGTACTGAGTTTTGCTTCACTGTCGATTGTTTTTTTTTTTTTTTTGACGATTCCAAAAGTTTGAATTTCTGATATCTTACAGGCAGGCTAACTTAGATAGGTAGGAAGTCCAGTTCATCGTTCCAAATAAGTATATGACAACAGGGATGTGGATGGTCGAAATACGAGATCTGGTCTCTCCATGTAAGATTATTTGTACTGAGTTACGCTCCCTGGTGGATCACAAACGTTTGAAATTACCAGGCTAATACAGATAGACAGGATAGATCATATCAATCGGTCAATTTACATGAACTGTCGGACAGGCAAACGTATGATGGACAACGATGCCATTTATGCTTAGCGTCCTACCAACTACGGTATGTTGCTCTTCAAAGTTGACACTAATAAATGCAGTGCATTTAAACAACGCAAAAACGTAGACAAAGCATAGGTCTTATGATCGTGCAACTCGTGGCGTAATACCTGGGTAAGTAAGTAATACATGATATAATTTTAAAATATTTTTTTTTTATGAGCATGACATACACTGAATATAAAATCGTTTGATATACCACTCAAAAAACATAAAACCTAAATAGGTATAGAAAGAAAGGAAGAAAATACGTTTATTTACCGGTCAACATGCAAAAAAGAACAGGAATACAAAAATAAGAAAAAGTTGAGGGAAACATGCGTCACGTCCACGCAAAAGGGCTATCGTTCAGCATTATGCTGCAGTCCTATGCAAGACAGAGCCCCAGCGCTGGTTTATAGGTTAGTATACTATGATAATTTGGGTCTAACCTAACATATCCCAAATGGCGATGTAGTCCGGATAGCGGGTAATGGGTAGCTCGCTGTCCGGTTAAGACCAAGCCCGGGTCGACGGTGCATTGTATTCCACCCAACTGGTGGGGTCCGCAAGGTCCGATGCCAACCAGGGGCGCGTGTTGTTCGAAAGAGATACCGTGGCCCCTGGCACACAGGCAACTGAAAAAAGACGGGTGGGTTTTAGTCAGTAAAAGTCTGAGTTAAATGCTGAATTCCCACCCTCAAAAAAAAGGTACGATCAAAGGTAAGTAACAATGAAGAATTCTGTAACTCTGTGGCTTTGGAAGTTAACATACGATCAAACTGAAAATATACTGACCATCTTAAAGTAGTGTTGAACTGTCTGGCAGCTTTTGGACACCATTATAATCTACTAGCTAAAACTATCCTATCTTATACACACCCTCTCACACACATACACTCACATCCTTCACCTACACACCCAGAGGACAGCAATCCTTTTATTCTTTTAAATTAGTTACGTTCTTATTTTAAAATAAAAATGTTTCCGTTTGTTCATAAGCTCATACTTGCATACCCAGTCCGAGGGCTAGAGGCGCTGCATGCTGAAACACAGGCTATAAACCTAGTTCGGCAGCAGATGCTAACAACCAGACACAATTGTACGAGTAAATGATTTACTGTTATAATATAACTTTAAGTAGCTAAGACAAATTATGTAACATGTACTCTTTTTATTCTAATAAATAAATAAAGGTTAAGCTACGCTTGCTGCGGTCAGTTCGTAGATAGGTGACCATTGCTCATCGAGACCACTCCGTGCCTCAGAAAGCATGTTAAGCCGTCGGCCCCAGCTGTCATTCTCTTCATCTTTGACAGTCGTTACGGGTAGTCAGAAGCCCAAAAGTCTGACCAAGGTGTATTGTGTTACCCAGTAACTGGGTTTTGGAGGTTAGTTATGCAGTCTCTCTATGTATAACACTGGTATTTAACCACCCAGAGCGGGAGAGCGTGTCAGACTTTTACTGATTAAAACCCATCCGTGTTCCTTCAGTTGTCTGTGTGCCAGGGGCCGCAGTATCTCTTTCGAACAACCCCCATGAGGCTGTGATTATGTAGCCAAAACCCCGAAGAGACTCCAAGTTGCTACTGAGAAATTCCAGATAGGAAAAGCTGATAACATCATGCAACACCTAAGTCGGACCCAGGATGTCACGCTCAGCGGTGGCGATTGCGACCAATAGCCCAATTAGGCAATCGATAATTGGGTGAGTTTTAAGAGTACCAGCACATCAAGCTACCCCAATCTGTCAAATTTCTTTGATAGATTTTCAACTTTATGACATAAGCATATGGTTCATGTTCAATTGGGAAAATTTTACTGTTTGGGTAGCTTTATGTGCTGGCGTCTATACATAATCAGCCTATAACTTTCCCACTTTTGGGACACAGGTCTCCTCTCTGTAAAAGGCAGTGGGACGTGGGCACAGTGTAGGATGGGGGATGTCAGATGTCTTCGAATTTTTGATTCTAGGACATGCCGGTTCCCCACGATGTTTTCCTTCAGCGTTTTGAGAACAGTGGTGATAAAATATTTACACAAAGTAATAAGCCTGCCTGGTTCGAACCCACGACTTACGATACGTACCGCGCCGTTACTACTACGCCACCTCTGCTCTGAGTTTTAGAATATTTTGAATTTATCTAATATAGTAGTCTTGTCACCCCTGAAGGATTGACATTACCAAACACTCTATCACACTTTGTAGGTTATATCTTCTATTTCCAAAATTCTCAAGAGACAATTTCTCTCTCCTAAATTCTCTAGAGACGTGACATTGACGTCAACGCTTCAATATTGTTGTCAAGTTCAACAACAGACAACTTACTTATCGCGTCAACATAAATAACTTTTTACCATAGAATAAGAATTCGTATAGAAGTGACATTTGAATCAACTAGTACTGTGAAAATATCCCACATTACTAGCTGTATCAAGTTTTAAGAAAAGTAACAATGGGTTTATAGAGCGTTATCTCTGTCTATTATAATTACTAGTGATCGTCGAGTGGTTGAAATTCGACCAAAATTCAGTTAAATGTTAAGTTTGAATTATATGAAATATTCGTTTTCTGCACAACCTCGCTATTTTGTATCATAATTACAGATTTGAGAATGTCATTTTGTCCAGCCCCCATTGGCATCCAACAGAGTACAGCCTTTTTTTGGTTACGGGGTAGAATCCTCAGGGATGTCCTCCGCTCCGGGGAAGGCGGAGGGGTCTGTCAGACTCTTACTGACTAAAACCACCCCGGTGTTCTGTCTCTCTCTTGCACCGGGGATCACGGGAACTAGTGGGACTCCCGCGATCCCCGGATGAAAAGAAAAAAGAGTGCACTCTAGCGCGTCATAAAAGAAAACTGTTGTATTTTCTCTCGGCGCTGAGCAGTTCATTGAAAATCCAGAGCGCGCAAAAATATCGCGGCGGAAGAAAATATCTGTGTGGTCTCACTGTGGGCATTAAGAACGCGTTCAGAGTGTCGCTTCTATACATTCATAATTCGATGCTATTGCCTAAGTGATTGACGTAGAATCGGAAGGGGAGCGTCCGCTTAATTCGACAGTAATGTTTGCGTGATCTTGAACTATTAGGTATTAAGGTTGGGGCCTATTTTTAGTGGTATTAGTGTGGGGTTTTATTTGCTTAATCTGGGATTAATGTTTGAAAAAATTGTTAGTTCAAATGATTTTCTACACTCGCACGCAATATTTTTTTATTGAAACGAAGTTCTTTAACGCAGCGAACAAAGTGACTTTGTTTTATACATAAAATAAAGGGACAGAAGGAGAGAGTGAGACAGTTTTATAGTGCTGAAACCATTAGTTAAGTCAAAACTAAAAACCAAGATGGCGGCTGCAAAAAATTTTAACTTTTCGTCAAGCATGTCATTTTCATGGTTTTCTTGGGTGCTAAAACGCTAGATGGTGACATCAAAATGAAGCTTGAGTATTTGAAGATAGAGTAAAAACTTTATATTCGGAGTTGAAGAAAAAAAGTGTAAGGAACTTTGTTCCTAATTGGGGTCCTCTAGACCTCGAAGGTTTTTTTGAAACGATATCATGACAGACTATGAAAAAGATATTAGTACAGTTCTGTAGGCCGTACGTCAATGTTAACACCTTAAATTGACCTAGAGTAGTACGGAGTTTCAATAAAAAGGAAGCCAGATTATACTGGTTTTGTTACCATCAACAAGCGGGCTTCTTTACCAAAGCGATCCGTACCCAAAGGACTTGCCCGCACCAAAATTGAAGTACGATTTTTTTTTTTGCGAACTTCCTTTCGTAGGTCAACCTAGGTGGTTGTTGACGTGCTCTCATCTCAGGAGTAGACAGTGACTTATCGCTGTCGGCCGTTGTCGACTCGATGGTCGACAGCGAGGAGTCCTGGGACGCGGTGGTGTCCTTCTGCGAAACAGTTATGTCGCAGAAGGAGGCTGCAGAGAGGGAGCGGGAGATTGTTTCAGCTAACCCGATCCGCAGCAGACGCACCGGGCGTCAGCGGAGGGCGGACAACGCCCTCTTCCAGCCCCCCTAAATGGGTCCAGGGGCGACGGACTGGGGAATCCGTTGCCCCCTACTTCTTAGGACCCGAGATGGCGGCGCGTAGTGTTCCACGCGCGCCTCTCTTTGCTGTGGGGGGGAGTTTAACACCTCACTCCCCCCCTATCGCGAGGTGGCCCGCAGAGGCGGGCCGGCACTAGCCGGGGATCGCGGAAGTCTCAATAGTTCCCGTGATCCGCGGTGTACGTGAGACGCGGAGGATTACACCCCGTAATAAAAAAAAAAAGAAAGGTGGTTGTTGACTGTTCAACCGGACTTCCCTGAGGTTACTTCAATAAATTAGGGCCTCCAGCCAGGCTTACACACTAAAAGAATACACGCTAAGGGACCGGACCTCAAATTATGTCAATAGCTGACCTTCAACATGAGCCAGACTGTAAATAGGAAATAGGGTTAGGCTTTCGTGTCTAAGACAGTCATTTATCAGCCAACATTACTACGGTGGCGGCATTTACAACGCCACATGCGAACTACGCATCAATGACCTGACGTCACACAAATACTGCATCGCGCAATCAGAGTTTACCGCACAACTGGCCTATACAGAGTGTAGCAGAAGACCTATTGCTATCCTTAAGCACTAAAGATAACAGCTGGTAGTTTCAGCTGAAAATAAAATACTCTAAGAATTGATACCAAATTTTCTGTGTCATCATCATTTCAGCTGAAGACGCCCACTGCTGGATTTAGGCCCCCCCTAAGCATATTGGGGGATTTGCCATAATCGGAACGCTTGGCAGGTGGATTGGCGATCGCAGTATTGTGGTAAATCACATAGAGAACGCTGCTGCCCATTCTCTAGTGAGTCCCTTAGTCGCCTTCTACGACGCCCACGGAAAGAAATGGAATGGTGCTTTACGTCTGGTACCACACGGTTTCAAATGTTTCTTAAATTCAAATCATAACAAACGTATCACCGCACTACGTAGGTCAACAACTTTCCACGTTACTTGCCAATATCACGATAAATCTCTTCCGAGTGATGTTTTTATTTCAATTTGAAAAGTTCGGTTTCAGGGTGCTCACTCTCGAATATAATTCTGATAGATCGACATTGGGATTGTCAGTCAAACGTCAGGGATTGGCTAGACTCAGTGAGTCCAGCCAATCCCTGACGTTTATTTCAACCAACTGACGTTTGACCAATGTCGATCTATCGGAATTATATTCCAGAGTAAGCACCCTGGTGTCAATGTATTAAAAATTCTCATAACTTCCAAACATGTAGTGATAGGTTTAAAAAACCCTTCTGTCGTTTGATATCATCCAAAGAAGCCGTGCTCTTGGTATGAATATACCCTTTCCGTTAAACCTTGGGTTTACACGTTGTACACAACATCCCGATATCAACTGTCGGGCAGTAGCCCACCAGGCGCAATACCCAACTGGTCGGAAGATCCTCCCTTTTCTTTAAGTATAAGTGTTCTTCATGCATCTGTACTGAACTCTAACTTAAAATCCATAACGCAACGCAACACTCTGTCAATTTTATACTGCTCTTGAAAATTTAACATTCCAAATAAGAAGATCTATGACACTCTGTTTGCCGCTCCATAAAAACGAAGTTATTTTAACATCCCAACGTTTGACAGGAACGTAGATAAATATCTTGTTTACTATTACAACGTTTATGAGCGGCAAATATTTACCGCCTTCCGACCACAAATATGGAGCAGAAGGACCAGTCGCAAGAACAGTCTAAATCACTGTGTATTAATAGTTTTAATCAATTAAATCTGCGCAAAATAAAGTGCATGCTGTGATGGGGCACTGAGACTTAAGTTTGCCATGTATATATTGTAATGTAAAACTATACTCTTTGTTGTAGCGCCTTATCTATATTAATAATATAGGGTGACTGGTAATTAGTGACCGACACTTAAACACATGATTACACATGAAACCCGAAATCGCGAAAAAAAATCAACTGTTCCCTACATTTACTCGTATGTTCGCATAACTCGTCAAAATGTAGGGAACAGATGATTTTTTTTCGCGTTTTCGTGTTTGGTCCCATAGTACAAGTTGTTCATAATGATGAGTACAATCATGTGTTTAAATGTCGGTCACTAATTACCATCATCTGCCTAGCCTTTTCTCAACTATGTTGCGGTTGGCTTCCAGTCTAACCGGATGCAGCTGAATACCAGTATTTAACCAGTGTGGCTGTTATTCATCATCATCATCGTCATTTCAGCAGGAAGACGTCCACTGCTGGACATAGGCACATACCCCACAAAAACACCACAAATTGAAAAGTATTTTCGTATGTTTGCCGAAACATCCGAGAAAAGAAATATTTCACTTTGTTGTGTTTTTTGTACGCCGGGTGATTTTTATTAGCCTGTTGTTTCATTATTTTTTTTCGAACATAAGAAGCAATGGATTTGCAATATTGTGATTGATAGTGCGTTACTCAATTAGGTTGCAGGTCTGAACGAAAACAGATCGAGTTGGTTACTTCGGCGGAGAAACAAAGGCTCAACTTTGTAAAGACTTGTTTTTTGACCTTCTGTCTTAGTATTTTTAACGTGTTGCGACTACAAAATACAATTTACGAGAAATATCTGTACCGTAATAAATCTCAGTATTGAAAGTAGGTATTTATTTTATGAAACGAAATTCCATAAGTATTTTCGCATTGATTCAAATGTTTATTTACTGTCATCTAAATAAGCAGCTTGTAAGGGTTTCCTTGTCTAATTATAACAGCTACACGGGTCGAGCGAAGGTTAAGCTAAGCTTGCTGCGGTCGATTCGTGGATGGGTGACCATATATCACCATTATCATGCGGCTGGTCCCGGCTGCATTTCGTGGATCTTTGGCAGTTGTTATGGGTGGTCAGAAGCCCAAGAATGACAACCAGTCTTACCAAGAGGTATCGTGTTACACAGTAACGTGGTTGTAGAGGTCAGATAGGCAGTTTATGTAAAACACTGGTATTCAGCTGCATTCGGATAGACTGGAAGCTGACCCTAATATAGTTGGGAAAAGGCTAGGTGATTTAATGAAGCTGTGTATACCTAATCAAGGCTTTCACATGAACTCACCAAGATTATGTCTAGACTTTAAAACAAACTGAGTCCCCCTTATTACAGAACAAGGTTTTTCTTTAGGTATGGTTTAAACCTTCGAGCCCATTTTTTAAATAAGAACCTATCTGACATCGAAATACAGCTCCTTTTACAAAACTGACAAGTTAGTCCAGTGCTAAATTGTCAGTTTTGTAAAAGGAGCTGTAATTCTATTTCAGTTCTAAGTTCTTATTTCAAAAACAGGCTCGGTGGTTTAAACCATACCTAAAGAAAAACCTTGTTTTGTAATAAGGGGGTTTGAGTTTTTCTTCGCAGCGCTTCTTTGAAACACCAATCTCATCTAGTTTTTGAAATATCAGTGACGTGTAAGTGTGTGCGACAAACCCAAGGCCCAAGGCCAAGGGCCTGAGTCTGCTATTTTTATAAATTCGTCATCCCGACACGATCCCATCGTCATTCTGTTAAAAGTTCGTAATCCGGTAAATTAATAATGGTCGATCAGTGAACGGTCAATGGTCTCGTAATAGAATTGTGTTATAATTATAAAAACCGTTAGTAGAAATGATTTTCTAAAAAAATGCTACTAAATTTAATCATTTACACATGCCAGATTTCATATAAATGTATATGTTTTTACATATTATTTTTTAACATAGGTATCATTTTAGGAACTGTCAAAATTGTGTCAGTGGCTGACCAATGGAAAGTCATAATGACGCCATTATATTAGTAGATTTCCAAACTTGTCAAAATCAACAATTATGAAATCAATGATAGACCTTGCTGACACTATTGTAATAGCAGACTTGAGGGCCAGGAATAATGTTTCATTTGCATACTTTAAAATAGCAAAAGACATGCAAGTTCAAACTCAAACTCAAAGATTTTATTTCAATTTAACCATTTACAGGCACTTTTGAATTTTCAAGAAGTCGATCAGTTGGAAAGTTGAAGCTAACTTGCCTCTAGTTGTTCAAATCCGACATAGCTACAGAAGAGTTTTTTATATTTTTACAAAAACATTTTGTGATATTATAAGTACCTCCTACTTATGGTAAGATGTAGTGAGGTCTTATGAGACGAGTAAGAAATATTCTCAGTGTCATCTCAAATCTTAAGCTTCTTAGTAACACGTGTTCCCGTCAGCTTGTTTCTTAGTCAAAAAACAAACCTTTTATAACAACGAAAAATGAAATGAAAATATAACCACAGGATTTTAGAACTAGTTCGCAAGTTTTTTTTTTTTTGGGTCGGAAATCATCAAATAACTTCTCCCGCTCTGGGTGGAGCAGGAGGGCGTGTCAGACTTCTACTGACTAAAACCCACCCGTGTTCCTTCAGTAGCCCGTATGCCAGGGGCTGTGGTACCTCTTTCAAACATACCCGCACCCCTGGCAGGCATCGGCCCTTGCGGGCCCCATCATTTTTGTGCTGACATCTCTTTGAGGCTCGCGTGGAACACAACGCGCCGTCGACTTGGGCTTGGTCCTTACCGGACAGCGAGCTACCCATTACTCGCCGTCCGCAAGTTCATGCCTACGGTGGCCGGAAATCGGCCTGGAATTCCCGACGCCCAGGGCGTCTCCGTATCCTGCGGCGGCTAAGGTCGCGAGGGCGCATATGCTGCCTCTCCCTCACGTGCGCCGCCTCCCTCTTCGCGAGCATCACTGCTTCGCTGAAGGAGGTGACGGCTACCCATGCCTTCTCGCTCCGTACCATGGCCTGGACCAGGGCCGGACGCGAGAGATTGCCGCCGCCGATTGCCTCCACGAGGACACAACAACCGTGTCCGGTGAGGACCTGCGTTAGGCGGAAGGTGAGGACGCCATGCCGCCTCTCATACCAGAAAAGTTTTTCTTGAGGTGTTGGATACGAGTGGAATTGCAGATCTTTATTGAGTCTGTTATACAAATTTGGGCCTTGAAAGCAAAATAATCTCTTAGTGATTGCGAAGTAATATCCATGGGGTTTACAGACTATGTCTCTACGTCTGTAGGGTGTAATTCCCAACAGTGAAAATGTTATGTACTTGTTATGTTATGTTATGTAAAATGAGTAGACGAATTTATCCCTTGATGGATTTATTGCCACTAAATAATTGTAACACTTAAACACTATGTTAGAGGAAAGCACAGCTAAACAACATTGATGTGCCTGTATAAGTGATTTACAAACTGTTACAAAGGTCAATGTACAGCATAGCTCGTACAACGTCTTCTGGTAGGTAACGTATAAACGTTACGGCGGTATTTTATCACGTACTAGATTAAGTTTCCATGTTGAACCAAGCATTATGAATCCAACAGAATGAACCACACCGCGTCGAAAAAACACACGGTTCGACTTTAAGCTTTAAGCGCTTATACCGTTCGAGAGTTTTGCGTGCATAGCATTGGTAACCTTGATGGCTACGGCTTTCTTTTCTAAAAAAGCAAAATTTAATGACACTTAAATACAAACATTTCCAAAACATGGGCTTTAATAGCCTTTAAACGATTTTCAACTCTCGGTGTTGAACCGAGCATTCAGAATCTAATATTGTGCAGCACACCGCGTCAAAAAACATACTGTTCGATTTTCAACTCTTGGCGCCATGCAGAGCGTTGAAAATCCAGTGTGCAAAAAAATCCCTCCACGATATCTCTACGTCCGCGGGAACATGGACTAAAGCTGAGGCTACATTAGGCCGCGACGCGACCTGTGACATATAAGCGATTAAAACAAATTAATGAATGCTCACGTATATGGCTACACCGTACATCAAATATTACTAGCGATTTTTGATTTCTATATGCGATAGGAACAACATAACTGTAATCACGGCATCGGCTACATCAACATATCATCGAAGCAAATTTATTAGAAAATTTCTCACTTGCACGACTAGTTCAATAGTGCTACTACATATGCCTGTGGCTACATTATGTGTTTAGTAAAACATAGATGATTTGCTAATTTGTTGTGTAGCATGTGTACTGGGGCCTAAGTCTACTAATTTATAAACGTCACAATGGTCTCTCAATGGTAAGTTTTTGACAGATTTGCCATACAAAAACTGTCAAAAACACACCATTGAGAGACCATTGTAACGTTTATAAATTAGTAGACTTAGGCCCCTGTAGCCACGTTTTCGCTTATTATGTAGCCATACTTACCATGTTTGTCTCGTTTCGCTCTCGCATCGCATCGTAAATTGCTGCCTACTTTAGCCTCAGCCTTACAAATACCAAGAATGTGTTGTACACACATGTTTTGTACTTATTTTAGTTATATACGGAAACTTATTATTAGTCATACAGCACTCATCATCATCTGCCTAGCCTTTTCCCAACTATGTTAAAGTCGGCTTCCAGTCTAACCGGATGCAGCTGAATACCAGTATTTTACATGAAGCGACTATCTATCTGACCTCCACAACCAAGGAACTGGGTAATATGATAAGTGGTAAGACTTTCAAACTTCTGACGACCCGTAACGACTGTCAAAAATCCACAAAAGACAACCGGGACTAACGGCTTAACGTGCTTTCTGAGGCATGGAAGGGTCTTGGTATGTTAAGATGGTCACCCATCCACGGATCAACCGCGGCAAGCGTAGCTTAACCGGATCGATCGATCCGTGCGGCTCATAATACTTAGCTACAAGCCCCAAGCCCTAAGCCCTTATTAGCCATACAGCACTGTATTACACATAGTCTGTAACGTAGGTACTATAATATAACACATAATATGTGTCGCTGTTGGTCGCCTAAATAAAGAAAATAAAATAAATGTGTAGATATACTATCTATATCTAAATGTAAAATGTCAGCTTTAGCCTAAACGCAGCTAGAACGTGTCCAGTTCATAAATTATTCAGATCACGTACAGTCTAGTTTTTAAGACGAGCCTCCACGTGTTTTCTAGAATAAAGTCGACCAATATTTTTCCCTTCTTTTTTGTGGACTAGGGTTATCTTTTTGTCTTTTCATGAAATCATTCTGTAACTTCTTCTGTTTTTTGGTCAGGTACTTTGTATAATTTCAGGTTAAAATTGGTTAGTATTCTTTACAAAAACATTTTAGGTACTGAGGCGGAATTTCACCTGTTTTGCAGTTTCAGGCTGAAAAGTTTAGGTAAGCACTTAATTAAAAAGTTCGTGAGCCCAATCAAAAGTCATTTATTCAAACTAGGCTGAGTCAGCAATTTTTAAACGTCAAAACTTAAGACAGTCTTAGAAACTGCCGCTCTTCACCCCTTCCTAGTACTTTAGCTGGGAAGAAGAAGTGGCTCAACAAACTCCTCAGCAGCACAGCTGTATGTTAATTTAGAAGAACTTAATTCTATACAATAGTGGGTAAACAATTAACATTACTAAACACAAAACATTACATTAAATTATTTGCTAAAAGGAAACCAATCCCAAACTTGGAACCAGAAAAAATATTTTCTAGTTATTAAACAAAATTCCTTATTACTTTCACAGGCTTTTGGCCCATACTAGATTTCTTTATAAACATTTCGAACACGTAAAAGAACACACGCAGATCATAAACTCGAGAATTTTAATAAACATTCTTTGGAATAGGAGTTCATCTTTCAAGCAGTATAGTTTAGTAATAGTTTTAAACTTTATGGCTCCGGCATTTTCTAACAGACCTTATCCTCTCTTAGAAGAAATACCGATTTAAAAGAGAATTTTTTTTCCTCTGGTATTTATTTTAATTGAGTTTAATATTTTCTTTTAAGTGGGTGCTTGTGCAATACTACAATTTTTTTTGTACTTTGATTGCATTCAGAGACAAACATTTTACATTAGGACAGATACTTTACAACTTTTGAAAGGCTATTTAAGCCCATGTTTTGCAAATGTTTGAATTTAAGTATCTTCAAATTTTACTTTTTTTTAAAAAAAAATCCATAGCCAAATTCGGAAAATGTTTTTATAAATTTTTTTCGAATTCTGCGATATTACAAAACATTTTTCCGAATTTTTCGTGATATTAAAAGTCTCACAACAATCAATAAAAGTAGGTACCTACGAATTCAAACGATCCTGACTCACTGATATTATTAAACAGTCACATGTACAGTTAAGTGCAGAACGGGTACACTCGTACACAATGCTCAAAGCGTAACGTAAACGTTTTGAACTAGGTAACTCCCCAAGAGCTATTTTGTATTCATAAAAGCGTTGTTCTCACCAGTATTATATCACAGGGGATTGATTTGCGAAAAAATTTTACGTATTTTCTTACAAACTGGTATTTGTGTACGGTAATGGAGAACAAATAAACAAACATTACTGTGTACCAACAAGGTTTCGATAATGCAATATCTCCGGCAATTGTGGGTTGATTTTTTTCTATGTGGATTTTCCCAGCCTGGTTGATTGCAATGTATTTATTTTTAATTTATTTCAGACTAGCATGCCCAATTGCCCACAGAGTGTTACTAATACACTGAAATTAACATAAATTAACACTAATACCATACCTACTTAAACTATCTAGTAGTTTACCTAATTACCAAATTCTAAGTGACACCGTGACAAACACCCCCCCCCGAGTGGGTTCCCGCATTGTCGTTGCGGGGGGGCTTAGTAACCGTGGTCTCCCATCCACGGTGAAGCCAAGAGGAACCCAACGGTGGGGCCGCTCGTCAGGGCTTTTGCCTTCAAGCCATTGACGTAGCGGCCAAAAAGTAGGTTGCGGTGAGGTGCACCGCAACTGAGGTGGGCCGCGATGTCGAATGGGAGGCATCGCGGCTGAGGGTTACAGGCTGTGGTAGAGGAGGAGTGCCGGTGCTTCTGAGCAGCGCTCTTCCCTTCCGTGGCCTGGACGGGGCCGCCACCGTTTGATGGCGGACGCGGTGGGGCCGCAGGGGAAGAGGAGTGTCGGTATAGCGTCAGCCGCTCTCCCTATCCTCTGCGGCCGAAAAGTGGTAGACGGGACGGCGCGTTGTGTTCCTCACGCGCGCCGTCAAAGATGTCAGCAACCACTGGTGGGGTCCGCAAGGGCCGATGCCTGCCAGGGGTGCGGGTTTGTTCGAAAGAGATACCACGGCCCCTGGCATACGGGCTACTGAGGGAACACGGGTGGGTTTTAGTCAGTAAAAGTCTGACACGCCCTCCTGCTCTACTCAGCAGGAGAAGTCATTTGACGATTTCCCACCCAAAAAAAAAAAAAAAAAAAAATGCTCAAAGCGTAACGTAAACGTTTTGAACTAGGTAACTCCCCAAGAGCTATTTTGTATTCATAAAAGCGTTGTTCTCGCCAGTATTAAATCACAGGGGATTGATTTGCGAAAAAAATTGACGTATTTTCTTACAAACTGGTATTTGTGTACGGTAATGGAGAACAAATAAACAAACATTACTGTGTACCAACAAGGTTTCGATAATGCAATATCTCCGGCAATTGTGGGTTGATTTTTTTCTATGTGGATTTTCCCAGCCTGGTTGATTGCAATGTATTTATTTTTAATTTATTTCAGACTAGCATGCCCAATTGCCCACAGAGTGTTACTAATACACTGAAATTTAAGAACTATGTTGGAACTACACACATTCAAAAGCAAACTATAATAATTATCCTATATTATTATGTAGGCGAATCCAATGCCTCCAGATAGGACTCTCAATGTGTTATGTGGCTCTCAGGTAGCTGTTAGAACTGTCTCCTCACTTCACATCAACAATGCTGCTGTTTTTCTAATTATATCAACTTGTGATTCTGCAAACATCGCTGACGCACTGCAATAGCGACGCATCCCCATCAACACCCTGAAGGCATTGTTGTACTGAACTCTCAGAGCACTCACGACCCGCTGCATGCAGTTGGCCCACAGGCTGCAGGGCCCCAATTCTGTATCGTTATAATGATTCCTCGCGGAATCTTACTACGTAAGAAACCAATGTAACGGTAAGGAATTGAAATGTCATACTCTGTTTATTCCAAGACAATTTGTCGATATTATTATTACGATATTAGCAGGATTCGCCGTGGCGACTTGTCTCTACTAGTTCGGTCGAGTGCTCGAGTGAAAATTATAATGATAGACTGGGATCTTGTTATAGTCGCACTCACGAAGTTTTTACATTCTAGCCAACATTACGTTCCGTTTCAAGTAACAAATTAAAAATATTCTATAAATTCCGCAAAATCACCTAAAAGTAATCTTTGGAGTCGTTTAACCTAGTAGTAATCTTTAGGAGTTATCACGGTTACAAAAGTAACCTGCTAGCAACGCTCCTGCGGGTGGACGCGGCGGGGCGGGTGCACGCGGATAATGTAGATACGTTCCGCTGCGCCACGCGGCGTCTCGCTGCGCGGCGCGGGCGAGGCGTCGTGCTGCCAACGATTTTCCGATGCGCCTCGAGACGTTGCGATGCGTCTCGCGGTACAGCGCGAAATCACAAGCCTCTTCCAGTATCGTCTCGTCGCGTCTCGTTGTGAACTGACCCTAACTCGCGCATTATTTATTACACGGGAACTAAACATAACTAGCGCAATGTAGGTGACTATAAATACAACTCTGCCTAACCCTACGAAGATTACAAGCGTTATGTTCTTTTTATGTTATGTATATCCTCCTACTAATATTATAAATGTGAAAATTTTGTATGTATCTAACATACAAAACTTTATTTTTACGAACTTTTATTTTGTTCATATATGTATGTTTCATTTAGAAGCACTCTGGAGGAGATATTTAGAACACTGGCAGCCTTATGGACGACCAAGGGCATTCGTCGGTAGTAAAAGGTTAACAAACCTCCGTTTTGCCGAAGACATTGTCATTTTTGCCCCCACCGCTCTGGAACTACAGACTAGGCTTCAAGACCTAAGCATAGCAAGCCTCAAGGTTGGATTCGCGATGAATCGGTCTAAAACCAAAGCCATGACCAACAGTACTAAGCGTAGGATCGAGGTCGATGGGCAGGAAATACAGTATGTTGATGAGTACATCTACTTGGGCCAGTTAGTTTCTTTCGGCAACAGACAAGAAAAGGAAATTGATCGCCGCATCGAAAATGCCTGGAGAAGCTACTGGTCCATAAAGACGCTAATGAAGGGCGATCTACCGATTTCCCTGAAGCGAAAACTCATCAATATGCGTATCCTGTTCGTCCTAACCTACGGTGCTCAGACCTGGTCGCTCACCGAGTCACGAAAGTTTCGCCTTAGGGTTTGCCAAAGAGCAATGGAGCGCAGCATTTTAGGAGTTAAACGAACCGACCGAATACGAAACACCACGCTGCAGCGCTCCAAAACGGGAATTTTAGACGTAGGCAAAAAGGCTGCCAGGCTAAAATGGGACTGGGCGGGTCACACTAGTCGCATGCACAGTGACCGCTGGGCAATTGTCGCCACACAGTGGGTGCCTGAGGATGGACGGCGCCGCTGAGGCCGGCCCAAGAAAAGGTGGCGTGACGACCTAGACGCGTATTGCAAGGTCTGGATCGAGGAGACCCTGGAAAAGGATGCCTGGAAGGAGTTGGGGGAGGCCTTTGCTCAGCAGTGGGACAGTGTAGGCTAAATGAAAAAAAAAATGTATGTTTCTATGTATAACCTATTAATTATTGTATTTTATGGATATTTCCGAGCTATCTATCCCATATGTTGCACCTTCCATGATTTCTCTCTGCATAACCCTAAGGTTGACTGGTAGAAAATGCCTCAGGCATTAAGTCTGCCTTTGTAGAGTATTTTTATTTTATTTAGTTGTGCATAAAGGTTTAATTTTACAAATAATAAATGTAAAACTTTGCATATTCGATATTTAAGTGCTTGGATGTTTTTTACTCAATCACATAACAACGACTGAACGGATATGGATGAAATTTGGCACTCAGGTAGAATATAAACTGGATTCACGCATAGGATACTTTTTATCCTGGTAATACGTTTCCTTGGGATGATTTTCGACCACCACGCGGGCGAAGCTGCTGACAAAAGATAGTTATAAATACTTCAGTTTCCAATCGCTGCCAACCCTCGTGGAAATAGGATACATGGACGTGTATTTTTTTTTTTTTTTGGGTGGGAAATCATCAAATAACTTCTCCCGCTCTGGGTGGAGCAGGAGGGCGTGCCAGACTTTTACTGACTAAAACCCACCCGTCCCGTGTTCCTTCAGTAGCCCGTATGCCAGGGGCTGTGGTATCTCTTTCAAACGAACCCGCACCCCTGACAGGCATCGGCCCTTGCAGGCCCCATCATTTTTGTGCTGACATCTCTTTGAGATACATGGACGTGTTAGTGGGACAAAAAGCAACCTTTACTACTTTTTATAATATCAGCTATCTGCCAGTGAAAGTCCTGTCGAAATCGGTCTCGCCGCTACGGGTATAGTCTGGAGTTTTTTTCCTTATTAAGAATCCTACGACCGAAGCTCGCAACTAGGATTCGCGCGGAGACAATATTTCGTCCGAATATTGCTATCGTTGCGCTAGTGTTAGTACCTGTCGAGGATACATACCTACAGTGAGCAGTACGATCACACACACATTGACAATGGCTTGACGCGATAGCGCTACTAGCTACTGACCATTTATGATGAATTTGGATGTGTTCCGTAATACCAAAAATGATGAATGAAAACTTATTGTATTTTAATATTTTTTTCGACATTTTACAACTTGATAATATGAGCTATGCTTCTGAGACAACAATATTACGGAAATTGTTGGTTATAATACCAAAAAAACAGTGAGAAAACATGTCATTTACGCTGTAAAAATGTGCGAAATGCAATTCGCTTAAACTTCATTTGAGGTAAGTATTTTGGAAAAAAAAACCCCTGTCTGAATCCGAATATCAATATCATAATATGGTGGAAATGTGCTCAAGTTGCAAATGATTTGGGTATTAGATACGTATGTATGGACAGTTCATTGTACGTAGGCCTCTAAATTGGCAACGTCGCAAATAGCTGTAAAATATTTACCTTTTAGCTTAATTTGTTAATATTACTGTAGGGAAATATGAAATATCGCTAACTAGTGATCTAAAATATTGATTATAAAATGCAATAATTAATATATTAACACCGAATACTTAGTTTTGAGAGCAGTGGTGGCCAAGTGGTAACGGCCTCGACTTACGAGTTGTAGGTCGTGAGTTCGAACCCAGACAGGCGCTTTACTTTGTGTAAATTATTTTCATCGCCACTGCTCTCAAACGGTGAAGGAAAACATCGTGAGGAAACCGGCATGTCCTAGAACCAAAAATTTCGAAGACATGTGACATCTACCAACCCGCACTGGGCCCGCGTGGTGGATTACGGCCCAATCCCTCTCACCGAGAGGAGGCCTGTGTCCCAGTAGTGGGAACATTTATAGGCTGATGATGATGACTTAGTTTTAGATGTAAAAAAAGAACTTGGAAACTTTGAAAATGACTTTTTTACACCTAAAACGGTTACAACATCTAATTCAGTGTTATAATTGCAAATCATTATTAATATTTTAGGTCACTAGTTAGCGATATTTCATATTTCTATACAGTAATATTATCAAATTAATCAAAACAGGTAACTATTTTACAGCTATTGCGACGTTGCCAACTTTCAGAATAAACGCTCTTAATGCCTTTTTTAAGCATTTAGTAAAAAAAAAAAACTGTTATAATGACATTACTAACAGACACTTCATTGTTAATTATTTGTATATATAATTCGTAGGCCCGGGTTATTTATCATTCGTGGATCTTTGACAGTCGTTACGGATCGTCAGAAACCTGAAAGTCTAACAACCAGTCTTACCGAGGGGTATCGTGTAACCCAGTAACTGGGTTGTGGAGTTCAGAGAAGCAGTCACTCTTTATCAAATACTGGTAGTCAGCAGCATCAGTTTAGACTGGATGTCAACTCCAAGATAGTTATGAAATGGTTATAGATGATGATCGCTTTATAAATTTCCCACTCCCAAGTATTATTCACATAAAGGCATTTATAACGCTTCAACTGTAAATACGAGCTTACTCAAATACAAGAAAACGTTGGTTTCCTTGCATATTGTTCACAGGAGTATAAGTCACAGTGTAGTTAAGCTGAGCAGTAGGCACACTCTTGTTTGTATACAGTCAGGAGAATTAAGTCATGCATACAAACTGTCAAAGAATGATAGTTGTGAATATGACTTTCAACAATAAAGTAATTTTAAATATTTTTTTGATGACGGTATTATATATTTTCCTTAGTCTTTGGATACTCTGTTAGATTTTTTTGAATGCTCGGATAGACACCAAGAGTACAAAATACAGTTGTACAATAAAAATCCCGCTGCTATTTAATTATGTTCGTCTGAACGTGGATTAAATCAACAAATATTATCAAAAATCACTCAAACCGGTGTCATATCTGAACGTGGATTAAATCAACAAATATTATCAAAAATCACTCAAACCGGTATCATATCACTATAATGACGTGTACAGGCGCCAGCACTTCAAACTACCCCAAACTGTCAAATTTTTCCAATTGAAAATGAACCATAAGCATATGTAATAACGATGAAAATCTATCAAAGAAATTTGACAGATTGGGGTAGCTTGATGTGCTGGCGTCTGTACCTATCCTTAAAACAACGTAACTATTACGTCTATATTGAAGTATTTAAAAATATAATAATATGATAGATTTTCTTAAAGCCAAATGTCATGTTTCCGTAGCTTACCTTCTTGTATTTGCTACAAGTTTGCGTTTTGTACAAAGTGAACGTTCTGAACATTTCTTATAAACCCTGTGACAAAGCCGCCATGTTTATGTTTTGCGCCAAGTTCAACACATACGAGTATGTAACTTAACTTTAACTGCAGTACGGTCAAAGAATATTTAAGTTTGTTTTGTTAGCTGTCTTAGAGTTGGCGTCGCTATCGTCGTGTGGTTAGACTGCAAATGGGTATTAAATTAGGCGGTGACACCCACGAAAGTTGGAAAACTGCACCCTAATTGCGTAACTCACAATTGATCATAATTGGTTTCGTCTTCACAGTTAAACAATATCCATTGCGTTATTTATGTTGTCGAACAGACACATTTTTCGAACATATGAAGCAATGGTTTAACAATCCGTTTCAACACGATACAGATTATGATGAATCGTGAGTTACGCAATTAGGGTGCTGATGTCGTAGACGGTTAGTGACTAGTCCATTGCTTGACAGACGAGATTGATGGCATTTCTTATAGTTGTAACATTTAAAAATATCTTTTCATTAATTTTTCTTATATTTGTGGTTTGTTTGTTACAAAGGTAGTCATTAACGCACTCAGCAATCGGATTTTGTTTTTGTTTTGATTGTTATTACATAATTGTCAGTGTCGTAACGCAGATCCATTTGTATTGTCTTTGGTCCCGAGCCCTGACATCAACAAGCAATGGACAAAATAAAAAAATTAAAACATCGGAATACTTGGCTTATGGCTACTTTGTACCTACTCAATACTCAATCATTAATTGCATTCCACAATGTATGTATAAGCTTAGGTGGTAAGTAAACATTTGTGGTAACTATCGTGGACCCTGTCGGGCACAGCAAAATAAACATTTGAAGGAAGAGGACTTATTTAGGTAAACATGCAACTAACTTATTTTATGTATATATAGAGGGGGACTGGTAATTAGTGACCGACATTTAAACACATGATTGTACTCATCATTATGAACAACTTTTACTATGGGACCAAACCCGATACCGCGAAAAAAAAATCATCTGTTCCGTAAATTTTGACGAGTTATGCGAACATAAATGTAGGGAACAGCTGATTTTTTTATTCGCGATTTCTGGTTTGGTCCCATAGTAAAAGTTGTTCATAATGATGAGTACAATCATGTGTTTAAATGTCGGTCACTAATCCAGTCACCCTATATGGTAACATTTATTAATTATTTATTTAATCTAAAAGTGTATTATCATCTCCAGTCTACAGTTTTTTTCTTTGTAAGGGTTTTTGGTTGGTACAGAATAAAAAAAAAAATCTATCATCTTTTTTTTTGCTAATATGTAAGAAAATCAGAAGTGTAATTGCGTTGTACACAATGTACACTATCAGTAGGAATCGCTTTCATTTTGACAGTTGCACAACATTCATGGCGTTGTTTACGCTGCTAACAACTGTTACGTTGAAGACAGGGAAGTTTGGCATTAATTCCTTCTGCACATGTGGCTTCCCTGGTACCTCATTAACAGCATAACTATGTGAAAGTCTATTAACTGCTCTCAATGTTCTTTTTTATTCTTTTTATTTTAACAATTCTGACATATTCTCGTCATTATTTGACGTTATACATCAATTTTAATATCAACTATTTTTTAGTGATTGTCATGTTAATGTTGTTCATGTCACTATGTTTAATTAGGTTCATTTTATTTATGTAGATTATTTTACATATTGTGAATGGGAGAACGTTGTAGGCCTTACAGACTGTAGATTTGTAGACGATTTTCTATTCTGTATTCGTCTAAGTATCTGGTACTTATTGACAAGCCTGCACTGTCCTCCCATACATTTATCTCTGAAAACATTGTTAAAGCCAATCATTTTTAAAAGAGTAACCGTCGAGTTTCTTGCCGGCTCTTCTCCATAGGAAACAACAATTTGGAACCGTGCACCTAGCTTCTGACGTTTCATAAGCCCATGCAGGGTTTATATGAAATAAAAATATTTTGATTTTGATTTAAGCACAATTACACTCAAAAATCGTACAGGGGCGCTGTTGTTTGTATTTAATGAAATAATAACGAAAGACTACTATAAATGCGTTGTTGCTAGCCCGCGGGAATTAACGCTCTTAATACTTCGTTATCCAATTAGGTTGCTAGTGACATTACCTGTTCCTTACGCAATTAGGCGAATAGGCATGTTCTAGAAACAAAAATTCGAAGACGTCATGTGACATCTACTAACCCACACTGGGCCAACGTAATCGACTATAGCCCACTCCCTCTCAGAAAGAGGAGTCTCGTGTCCCAGCAGTGGGATCATTATAGGCTGAATATGTTGTGGTGGTAACTAAATTAAAGGATGCAAGAGAGGCAAAGAATTGAGGTGAGATAAACTATACAAAATGTTATTTTCGAATAATATAGGGAAAACATAAGGCGCGCAATTGTTGACCAAAGCTCACCAATTAGAATAATCTTTCGCACTTAAAAAACGTTTTATTTAAAAAAAACAGTGAATGTTGATTTTGAGGTAACACTGCATTCATTTCATCATATTAATTAGTCACGATTCTGATAAAGAGAGAATAAAATAGATCGCGGCACGTTAGTTGAACCAAAATACATATAAAAAACAAACAACCAAAGGTAGGAGGAGCGCGTGCACGCGTTGCTTCGCACGAAAAAAGAATTAGGTCAATTTTTAGCTTAGTCATTGATGTAACGTGTATAAGGCCCCAATTCTGAATGGTTATAATGATTCCCGGCGTAATTTTACTACGTTCAAACTACGTCAATATCGTGTCTTGAAACCAATGTAACGGTAAGGAATCGAAATGTCATATTCTATATGTTCCAAGACAATTTGTCGATATTAATAATAAGAAATTAGCAGACTTCGTGTGTGATCGGTCGGAATCGTTAAGTGGTAATTGTGAATTCAGGCCCAGGTATAAAAATATTGGCAGAAGGGGACTTGGAAACAAATTACAGATCGCGCTACGTAAGGCGAACCAAAATACGCCATTTTGGTTCAACTTACGTGCCGCAATCTGTAACAACCTTTGACATTTCATTAATTTTAATCCTCTCTTAGTCAATATTGGAAAATCTCGACGAAAAGATAATTAGTTATATTCCTATGAAATTAAACACATATCGTAATGAAATACATACATGAATAATAATATATTTACCTGTCGCTTTAATAGAATTCTGTATAAAATCGTCGCTAAAGTGGGGAATATTAAAATTAAGGCCAATATGCCTCATTTAGTATTATTAAATTATTTTGAACACATTTTCACAGCTTTAAAATGACGCTTTTCATGAAAATATCTTTGTCTGTAGTACCGAACTGAGATAACCTAGTGGTATCAAAATAAAATGTATCCAGGGTTACAAAGTTAAAGAAATATGTAGGTGATGGGTTCCAACCCAAGCACTTTATTTTGTGTAAATTATTTCAAAACCTGGCATGAAACTGGCATGTCCTAAAAGCAAAGACTTGAAGACAATGTGATATGTCCAAACCAAACCGGACTGAGTCCGCGTGGTAGAATATGGGCAACACCCTCTCACATACAGGTGGCCTGTGTCAGTACACAGCTAAGCTGGTGGTAGTCATCCCTTCAAAGAACACTTTTTCAAAGACTTTTAAATATCTTAATCTTATCTGTGTACATGTCAACGTAAGATTATGAACACCGTTAGATTAAAATCTATCTCGCGAGATTATACGGTTTACGGTGACACACATAATTCTTCTTTACGCGGGTATGTCACTGAACTTCCGCCTACACGACTCGACCTATTTTGATGATCTTTTTTACTAACCGACTTCAAAAAGAAGGAGGTTATCAATTCGACATGTTTATATATATATATTTTTTTTTATGTATGTTCGGGCATAACTCCGTCGTATATAGACGGATTTGCAAAATTATTTTTTTGTTCGAAAGGGGTTTGTTTCGAAATGGTCCCATATAAATTTCATATAGATCTGATGATGCGTTTTGGAGACAGACAACGGAACTCTTCAAAACTTTACAGCAAATCAACCGCGAATGCGGCTATCGCATAAATATGCATTGTTTTGACCCTGAAGATGATGAAATTTCGAATTGGTGTGGCGTAGGTAACTAAAAAGTGAAAAATAAAAACTTTTTTCAAAAAAATATCAACCGACTTACAAAGTGCAAAATAACTTTAATTTCGGAAGGCGGTGACAAAGAATTAAAATACCTACACATCCAAAGTCACCGACTTCCCAAATTAAAGTTATTTTGCACTTTGTAGTGTTTTTTTGGAAGTCGGTTGATATTTTTTTGAAAAAAGTTTTTATTTCGCATATGTTTGAATGGATTCCTGCATGGGTTTTTTTTTATTTGGGTGGGAAATCATCAAATAACTTCTCCCGCTCTGGGTAGAGCAGAAGGGCGTGTCAGACTTTTACTGACTAAAACCCACCCGTGTTTCCTCAGTAGCCTGTATGCCATGGCCGGTATCTTTTGCGAACGAACCCGCACCACTGGCAGGCATCGATTACTCGCCGTCCGCAAGCTCACGCCTACGGTGGCTGGGAATCAGCCTGGGATTCCCGACGCCCAGGGCGTCACCTGTGGCGGTTAGGGCCGTGAGGGCGCATATATGATCTTTCATGATGATTTACCTTAGTATTCAATCAAACTTAGACAACTAAAGATGTATCTTTAGTTGTCTAAGTATATAATGTCGAAGTATATAAGTGTATGTGTGTAGGGTGTACCCTACACACATACACACAAAGGTACATACATTCACACATACATACATTCACACATACACACATGTCACTTTAGAGAACTGGAAGATCTTATCCTAATTTATTCATTATCAATTATTCATAATTCAATAATTAATCACAATATCATTATTTAATTTAATTTCATAATTCAAAATAATAGGAATTAAATGTAGTTATTAATATTTTAGTTAAATAGTTAATGTACATACTTACTTTTACTTTAGATTCTTTTATAACTTTTTAATTTTATTTTATTGCTTAAATTTTATTATCAATGTTGGAACACCGACGTCTCCTCTCTCGGAGGTGGGTGCTAATGGCTGCAACACAGTTTTTTAAACTATCGTAGCTGTTAACGAACACTAAAAATTTGTAAACCTCTTTCTAGTTCCAATAAATATTTGATTTGATTTGATTTGATATACTGCCTGTCCCTCACGTGCGCCGCATCCCTCTTCGCGAGCATTACTGCTTCGCTGAAGGAGATGACGGCTACCCATGCACTCTCTCAATTCTTAGGCCATGGTACGGAGAGCCGTACCATGGCCTGGACCAAGGCCTGACGCGAGAGATCGCCGCCGCCGATCGCCTCCACGAGGACACGGCGGTGCTTCGCCCAAGCCGGGCAGACCACCACCGTGTGCTCCACCGTATCCTCAGGGCGATCTTTGCAGTGGAAACACCCGGGCGTTTCCTCCCGCCTTATCCGAAACAGCATAGGTCCGGTCTAGGTGGCGCTGTTCGGGCAGGACAACATCTATCCGGTTAGCTAGAATGCTATATAATGTTGTATTTTAGGGGCATACAACCATCGCATCGTCTACAGATAAGCAGACAGACATGAATACAGTTGACGACTTTTCCCATAAAATACTCAATAAAACTGTCGCAGCAACATTTTAGCGCTCCCCTCCGAAATTAAAGGGTCGTCAACGTCAAACACAATTTTACGGGCGATGAGAGCTCTTGCACTTTTATTATCACCCTGTTTCAATATGCTGAGAGTGTTTCATTAAAAATGGCTGAACTTTGTCTATGCCGTAGTACCTGCTTTAATAAAGTGTTTTTATTTTACTCTATAGCTGAAGGCTGAATTATACACTCCAAAATGATACTACGTAACGGCTTGTTTCTCTGAAAGTTGGTGCAGATGTGTACCTACCTATTAGTATAGTCGAGTTCATTAATATATTGGCACTATCAAGGATTCAAAATATTGTAAGCGTTGAATAGCTCAATAAATTCTATGGAACCTATAAGATCAAAAATATGTCCTCATGTGAACGGTTCAATAATATATGCAGTGCATTAGGCAATAATATGAAAAATTATGTGAAAAATCAGTCACATTTTAAAGAATCTAAATCTTGACCACGATTAAATTATGCATAGTTGTCACAATCACAATATTAGTAACCTTTTGACGTTCATAATAGTTTTGAAGCCTGAAAGAGCCAATATATAAATGAACTCGACTGTACACTCACATTTTCCAGTTATTTTTAAGCCACAAGTAATAGGGGGAGAGCCAATGGCCATCAACCGGGCAAAAATCCAAACTACTCGCTGTTACTGAAAAAATCCAGATAGAATATGGATTATTCTATCGGGATTTTTCCCCCCTATGCCTGACCTAAGAATCACACGCAGGTTCTCATGTTGAGCACATGCTACCATAGATCAACGAGGCAGTCCAAAATGACGTCACGCTTAAATAAGTTTTAGAGCTGAAGCTATGGTTTCCTAGAAGTGTGGTGGACGTCATTATCGGCAGCAGTGACGGCCCAACTTAGTTGGGAAAAGGCTAGACAAATTATGATGATCTTCTAATTTAATAAAAAAATATTTTTTAAGCTACGATCTAATCAATGAACCACTTTATCAATTCCTGAGGAACATAAGGTGTTAATATTTTGAAACTTCCCTTAAAATCAATGCAAAATCCGTTTTGAATGATACCTAATTTCGTCCGATATCACATTCACCCAACACGAATATCTGCTCTCAATGGCTGTTTGTAAAAACGACGTCATTATTTACTGGAAGTAAATTTAAATCCAGTTCCAGTAAATCACTTCAGGAGTTCTGGCAATAAACTCCGCCTACTTGAAACTTACATAAATCATTCCTGTTTTGTGTTCCTCGAAATTGGGTCACAAACGCTCAGAAAATCCAGATGACAATGCATGCATTTGACAAAGTTTGTTCCCGTTTTTCTTCCTGACCACGGCAGAAAAGAAGGGTTGATTATGAGCAGTATTGAATCTTGAAATAAATGCATTTATTTATTAAAACCACCTGTTTTGATGATATTTCTTTTGAGTCTTTTGGATTTCAGTAGGTATATGAATGGTGCATGGGCAACGAAACAGGATGAAACGTCATCATCATTCATTATTTCAACAGAAAGACGTCCACTGCTGGATATAGGCCTCGCCTAAAAGGGGTGGTTTGTCATATTCGGCACGCTTGGCAGGTGGGTTAGTGATCGCAGTATGATGGTAAAATACATAGAGAACGCTGCTGCCCATTCCCTTAATCGCCTTCTACAACACCCTCGGGGTGAAATGATATTAGTATAGATTTTTTTGATCTGCTTGCACTTACAATCAGATCAAAAAAATATATACTAATATTATGAAGAGGAAAGATTTGATGGTTTGTTTGTTTGCATCGAATAGGCTCCAAAACTACTGAACTGATTTAAAAAAATATTTCACTGTTAGGAAGCTACACTATGCCTGGGTGACATAGGCTATATTTTATCCCCATATTCCCACGGAAACTGGAACTATGCGTGTGAAACCGCGGAGTGCTGCTAGTTTGTAATAATTTCAAGCACAAACAAAATCCTTTCACTATATTTGCCTTGATTTGGTACCATAGTCCAATAATTCATCATTTACAATGCTCAGTTTTATCACCAAGTAGGTATATATCACTTTCTTATCTAAAAGTTTCTTTTGTCAAAATAGTTTTAGTTTGTTATGAGAATTTCGCTTCAGTCCTATTTTTTCATTAAGTGCTTAGACAGGTTTCGGGAGATAAGTTGTCAAAGTTCATCATGGAATATTTTATATTTGACAGGTTATCAATGAAAAATGACTCTTAGGCAATCTGAATTTCTACGAAGGGATTACTGGTCAACGGTCGGCAACTGCCCATTTTTCGAGATCTTTTAGCGAAGAAGGGTTATTTTTAGGGTTCCGTACAAATATCCTCACAGGCTAGAACCAATGCCATATTGTAGTACACTTAAAAAATAAATAGTAATACAGCTACTTGTACACACGGCTATAGATCAAGCTTTACATTTCCAGTATACGCTGATCTCGCATTGTATAGGTTTTCTGTCTAGTGCGAGATCAGCGTAAACTGGAAATGTATAGTGCAACCGTGTGTACTATAACAAATTTAATGGGAAACAGAATATGTCGACGTCATCAGCAATGAGGTTGAGGGTGCTTATGAAAAAAGAAAACCCTTATAGGATCAAACGTGTGTCTGTCTTTCTGTCATGACTTTGCTCCGAATAGAGGATTATTTTTGAAATTTGGCAATCACATGAATTTTTGTGACCCAAACAGGGACGAATTTTGTTTTTTTTCCTGGTAGGTACATATGGGCGCTCATCCATCCCCAGGCCAAACGTAGGTTAACCTGATCGATTGATTAGTACGGCTATCATTACATAAGATATAAATAAATAAATTAAATGGTTTTTGAATGTAAGATACATCTTCTAGGACGCTCTTGATTTGTTATTAAGGGAAAAGCTATTTTTAGATCTCAAGACCTTCCAACATTGTTATACCTTACTGAAATGTCTGATTCTTGGAACAAAATCTCCAAAATTATCACAGTCGAATAACTTTTCCAAATATATTTCATGAGGATTTTCAAGAAATATTAGTCCCTTACTCAGATAGAACTCAAAAATTCATTCATGAAGAATCATCGAATTCGAATGAAAATGTTAAATCAACCTTAAACATTCGTTTATAGGTTCAAAATCGTTTACTTCATAAAATCGTCTACAATCTAATTTTATCTGAAGCGGTATTTATACATTTCTTAAGTACCTGACGGAAGTTCTTCGGGGAAGTTAAGAGTGCCAATAAAATAACGTTTAATGAACGTAAAAGTAGATGTTTTTCTTGTTTTTAGAATCCTGTAACGGTTGAATCGAAAATTCTCGTTTTTGCTCCACTTTCGAAGCGTCCTTCTAGCACGAGTTCTTTATTTTTAAACAACAAAATATTGGTTGGAATTACCAAACGTTTTAATGGGCAACCGACTGTTATTCGACCTTATAAACAAGACGTTAAAGATAATGTTTTAATAACCTACTTGGAGTTTGATTTGTATGTGTGTGTTTTTGAAAACTCTTCCGATGAGCAATAAGAATGTTAGTTTGTACCTGCAGAATCAATATGGAATGATGATTATAAATAAGATTGATTTATATATATATAATTTAGATTGTTTTTTTTTTCGGGTGGGAAATCATCAAATGCCTTCTCCCGCTCTGGGTGGCGCAGGAGGGCATGTCAGACTTTTACTGACTAAAACCCAACCGTGTTCCCTCAGTTGCCTGTGTGCCAGGGGCGACGGTATCTCTTTCGAACAACCCACACCGCTGGCAGGCATCGGCCCTTGCGGACCCCTTGGTTACCCTGCGACGGGTCAGCACAGTGGCCCCGTCGCCTATCACTTTTCGGCCGCTGGGGCTAGGGAGGCGGCCAACGCCATACCGACACTCCTCTTCCCCTGCGGCCCCATCGCGTCCGCCATCAAACGGTGGCGGCAGCAAAAGTACTGCCACTCCTCCTCCGCCGCAGCCTGTAACCCTCAACCGCGATGCCTCCCATTCGACATGGCCGCTACGTCGTCGGCTTTGAGGCAAAAGCCCTGACGAGCGGCCCCACCTTGGGGTTCCTCTTCGCTTCACCGTGGCTGGGAGACCCCGCAACGACAATGCGGGAACCCACTCGAGGGGGATATGGGTAAAGGGTAAGGTATGGGTAGTGTAGCATTTAAAAAAAATTGAGTGAAACTCACACACTGCTACTAACACGTTTAATTTAGTTGATAAATAAAATATACAAAACAAGAAATAAAAAAAAAATACAAAAAAACGTTAAATTAGTTTTCAAAAAAAATACGTTTTATTTGGGCTCGATGTGTCTGGCGTGGGGTAACTTAGTAAAGATATTTCTTTTTTAAATAAATACGAAAATATTTTTAGTACACGACCTATTTAAAAAATCGATTGCAATCGTTTTCGGGTAGGCGTATAAGCAAAAAAAGGTAATTTTAATTATAAGACACTAAGGGAATCCAACGAGTCTTGGAAGACTTTATCTTTAAGTCTTGTTGTTAGAGTTTTTAACATGAACAAGTTTAGAAAAGAAACACTACGAGTATTTTAATCAAGTCCAAATTAAAAAACAAAAAACTGTCACGTAATCTCAGATGTGTCCAGGTCGGCGGAGCACGTCTGCCGGGTAGAATGTAGAAAACACTAAGGTCATGGAGCTACGGGACCCACGTCTACCTCGTACACGCCTCTACTCTTGATGGACGTGGACGTCTCGACACGAGACGCGTCAGAATCTTGGGCGAGAGCGCACTGGTCTCGGTCATGGGATCTCACGCCGTATGCCCGTAGGGAAAAGCCAAAATTTGGCTTGTAGCGGGATCTAGACAAAAAAGGAAGTTTCAGACCACCGATACAAGCTGAATCTTTGATTAATTATGAATCAAGAGAGAAATAGATTGAAAAGAGGAAAAATAGGTGACAATACATACCAAAATAATACGGAAAATTACACACGTACACCGGTACACTCGTACACCGGTACTTTATTGTATTCACCAACTTATGTCTCTATATTCAACACATAAAATTTAAAATTACACTATTATTTTCAAAAAATCAGAACGATCATCACGCATCGGGTCCCAAAAACGTAGTGCCGCCGTCAGAAAGCAAACAACCGACAATTTTTTTCACAATTCGTGGTTCAAATGTGAATAACAGCGATGAAGAAAATTTTTTATTGAAAAGTTTGGATTAGAAATGGAAGAGGCTTTAACCGTAGCGGTTTTACGCTACAGTGGGTGGGGGGATAAGTTGAAGTTGTGAATAAGCATATGAATGATTATATAATATATGAATGATGGGAGCAGTGGTGGCCCAGTGGTAACGGCCGCGACTTACGAGTTGTAGATCGTAGGTTCGAACCCAGACAGGCGCTTTACTTTGCGTAAATTATTTCATCCCCACTGAAAACATCGTGAGGAAACCGGCATGTCCTAGAACCAACAAATTCGAAGACATTTACCACTGCGCTCGCACTGGGCCCGCGTGGCGGATTACGGCCCACTGTTAGCTCCGGCGACCACCAGTACTCCTGGCGTGAAGCACGACCTGGCTGGGACCTCGGACATGGCCTCCCGGAACCACTCGCCTCGTCGTTGATGTCGGCAGGACTGTTTGGTGGTGACACCCAGGCCTGCACGATCGAGGCTTCCAGGAGAAGCTCCCAGTCCAGCTGCTTCAGCACCCACCTCGGACCACACGGGGCCTGTCGGACCGGCGCGTTCGAGGTCTGGACGGAGACGTCAAACCGGGTGAACCGGTGGTCGGAATACGTCTCCACCCCCTCCATGACGTGCCAGTCGATGACACGCGGTGACAGAGCGGGGCTGGCGAACGAAATATTCACCACCGACTCACCCCGCATACGCACACACGTGGCGACAGAACCCCGGTTTAGGACGACCAGGTCTGCTTCCAGAGCCCAGTCCTCCACCATCCTGCCCCACACGTCCATCAACTAGGAACCCCAAGCCAAGTTTTTGGCATTGAAGTCCCCGAGGACGAGCACGGGTAGGGAACGGAACCCTCTCTCTCAACTCCGCAAGGGAGTTGTGGAACTCGGCGAGAAGTACACCCCTACGACGACAATGTCCTCGAACCCTGCTGCCACGCAACCCCTTCCCCTCTTGACACTCTCGAGGGTCTGGGTACCGGCGGCGGCCGACAAAATGAGGGTCACTGAGCCGCTCAGGTCCTCCACCCAGTCATCCCTGGCTGGGACAAAGTACGGCTCAGCGACCACGGCGATGTTAATCGACCACTGCGCCATGCTCTGGAGCAAGAGATCCTGAGCGGCGGTGCAGTGGTTGATGTTCGCCTGGAGAAGGCGCAATGGGGCCGTTAAAGGCATTCCATATCAGCCCCCTCCGGGGGCTCCTGGGTAGGCCGACGGCGACAACGACGGCGCCGCCCTTGCTTTAGAGAGCACGTCGCGGTAGGACACGCCCTTCTTTTCCGCCTCCGGCTGTATCGTAATGACTACAGCTGCGGATTTCGGGGCGCGTAACCTAGCCGCGGTGTTACACTTCTTGCGCCGCTGCCGCCTCTCCTTTCGTTTGGGCGCCTTTGCGGCCGCCTTCTTCTTCTCCCCAGCCACTTGCCATTCGGCGTCGGCCGGAGGAGATTGAGAGGGTAAGGCCGTCTGTCCTGGTAAGACGGCTGGGGCCGTCCGTCCTGGCACCACAGCTGAGGCCGTCGCCACCTGCGCAGCCACCCCACCCTTCTTGGGCTTGGTCTTGGTCGGCACCGGTTTCGCCGGGGTCCGTCCCGACTGCGGTGCCGACTTGGCCGCGGCTGACTTCTGTTGGCCCAAGGCCGGACGGCTCGTTGCTAGTAGGGGGCGAAGGACTATGGCCTCCAGGGCGGAAAACCGACTCTGGAAGGCAGCCAGCTCCTGCCGCAACAGAGTCAGCACCCGGTCTTCCTCAGGCACTATATTTCATCCACAATCTCTGGTCAGGGTGGACCACCCTGACCAGAGATTGTGGATGAAATATAGCGTTACAAAAAGTTTATTTAAATTCATTTATTACCATAAATATTTTTCGAAATTGCCCCTTTGGTGTCGATCCAACCAATCAGCCTTTATCGTCTCGGTTTTTTGAACCAATAGAATGTAACAGCTAACGAGATCGACGAATGAGATTGGACAGTAGCTAGCATTGATCGAGCTTCCAGTAATCCCCGACCATATTCGATTCGAGAGGGCCTAGACAAAGTAACATTCTATCAGCATATTAACGACTAGCAGCGCTCCGCGATTTCACCCGCGTATTTCCCGTTCCCGTAGGAATACGGGGATA
This sequence comes from Polymixis flavicincta, assembly GCA_949987655.1. Classification (NCBI taxonomy): domain Eukaryota; kingdom Metazoa; phylum Arthropoda; class Insecta; order Lepidoptera; family Noctuidae; genus Polymixis; species Polymixis flavicincta. The sequence goes on along the minus strand of OX465188.1, from coordinate 19,369,921 downwards.
AAATGTAGCCTATGTCACCCGGGATAGTGTAGTTTGCCAACAGTGAAAGATTTTTTCAAATTGGTTCAGTAGTTTCGGCGCCTATTAAATGCAAGCAAACAAAAGTATGGATGATAAGAAGTTCGAAAACGTATGACACTGACAGTAGCTAACTAAAAGCATAAGCTTCACGAAAAAGCTTTTCCGAACGAATTTTCGTCGTGAAAATATGAATTTAAATTCAAATTCAATTTATATCAGGAACAATTCAAATTGTGTTTGAAAACGTACATAACAAACATTGACGTATAAATAAGGACTGGGCGGACCGCACGTTACAATGACGCCACGAACTTGGTCCCAAAATGGTCTTCCATAAAGCGAGGTGAACTAGAACGCGATCGGCTGTCTTCGGAGCGGTCGTAAATTTTTGCAAGCAAAAATGCCAAGTTGTGCCGTGAAGCGTTGCGTGAACTACGACAAAAAGCACATTAAAAAAATGATAACATTTCATATCCCCGGTAAGTTAAAAATATGTCATTTAATCGACTTCTAACATTATTTAAAACAATTTTCTTTCTTATTTGTCACAACCTTTGGCAAATACGACGCGAAGCCGCGTAAAAGCACGACATAACTTTGCAGCGGCGCTCGTTGTAGCCGATGTAATGAAAAGATTTAATAATATTACTCTAAGATTAAATTTTGTACAAAATTGATTTTTATTGTTTATTAAAAGCAAATTAAAATGTCCAACGTCAGAAAAAACTACGAATGCAAAATGGAAAATCTGTCCAGATTACCAAAAAAACAAGTTTTTTTTTAAATTGTTTTATTCGATGGCCAATGAAAACTTAATAACACAAACAAACTGCAACAAATATAAATTTTGAAAAATATAAGGTTTTTTTTTTAATTCTTTGTACCTCGAAAAATACCACCACATCCCGCTCTTACAAGGTTACGTCTAGGAGCAGACACGCCGATTGACATCGTAGTTCTAATAGATGGCGTTAGTGTTTTTTGTAGGGCGACCGCGTCCGTCAAATGTTCGGACGACCGTATCTTTACTATTTAAATCAATGATAACAAATAAACAAAAAGAAGCTCATTAAAATTATAAACTAACACATTCCTAATACAATAAATTCAATAACATTATGAATTAAAAAATTCAATACAATTAAAAATTCAATATCATTACAGCTATTACATACTAATATCACCCAGTCTCACATTAACTAATATCAATTTTTTTAAACGTAGACATCGTCTATCGAATATATACATCCCTCCAATAGAAACGCTTAGAGTCTTGACTTAAATGAGCGTTTTAAAAGCTTTTGCTACTTATCTTGGCCCTCAGTCCTACAAATAATAATATTTCCCAAAACAAACACAAACATACAGCACCACGGTTGCCTAGCAACTGGGTTGTGGAGATCAGATAAGCAGTCGCTCTATGTTAAATATTGATATTCGGCTGCACCTGAATACAATGAAATAGAAAGTACCTCAAATTAGTTGGAAAAATACTTGGCAGAATGATGATAATTAAAACAAAAAAAAAACAACACCAAACAATGCTGATGAGAATGACCCAAATTAAGGAACGGTATCAGTAAATGTGACCCATGAGAATAAAAATGACCTTAAAAAAGTAAACGATACATTTACTGTACCCAAACAAAGTGAGAATTACTCCCAAACACCCTTTTTATTGCGCAGATCATTATTTGACCCAGAAGCGTCGCTGCAGAATGTTTAACGATGCCATAAACTGTGAGTCTCGATTGATTGCTTGCGATGAATCAGTCGGTGGTCTGTGCCAAATATCTGAAGTTCTTGGCATTTTAATGCACCATATTTTTTGATACAAGTGCATATTTAGTTCAAAAACCTGTATCCAACTTGTAACCAGGAAAATATTCTTCCATATTTTTACAGTTTTATTTATGTTTGCTATCTCGGTATAATCTGGCAAGAACGAATTGAGTAGATCTATTAACTTAGGCGATGTGAGCTGTCAATCTAATCCGGTAAGAGCGAGTTCAGTCGATCTATTGAGACTTAGACGATGTGAGCTGTCAATCTAATCTAGTAAGAGCCAGTCTAGCCGATCCACTAAAACTTAGGCGATGTGAGCTTTCAATCTAATCCGATAAGAGCAAGTTTTAACAGATCGGGTGTCTGTTAAAACTTAGGTGAAGTGAGCTGTCAATCTAATTCGATAAGAACGAGTCCAGCCGATCCATTAAAAAATAGGGGAAGTGACCTGTCAATCCAATCTGGTAAAAACAAGCCCAGCTAATCTATTGAAACATAGGTGAAGTGAGCTGTCAATCAAATCTACAGGCTTAGCATGACACTTTATATTTCTACAAAGAATAAACAGTGCTTTTTCAATACAAATTGACATTTCGTTTGTCCATTTTTGACATCGCACCATAAATATCCTTCTACAATCTATCATTTCGTCTTTCGTTTCTAACGATCTTTGTCCAGGTCTTTATAAATGTAGACTGTTTCAGAAGAATATTTCTTCCCAAACTGTCAAAATCACACTCACAACAAACTTTCTACTCGACGGCCACAAAGTTTAAATCCAAAATCATGATTCGTTTAGAACGCATAACTGTGATAATTAAACGAAAAACCTAGCCATCTTCTCATTATATTACATCTTTTAGTAAATTAAATAGTTATGTCTATTCTTCCGTCGGTATATCGGTGTTCATGCTAAGCCTGCGGGTGAGAACAAGCCCAGCAAATAAATGAAAACTTGTGGTGAAATGAGCTGTCAATCCATTCTGGTAAGTACGAGTCCAGCCAAGGTTCTTCACAAGGTTGTTAGTAAAAAGAAGTCCTATCTACTTTTCTAGCCGAGCTAAAAGTTGGCAAGGGCCTACAGCTAGTAGACAGTAAGATTTGGTTAGCTAAGTCTTCAAGTTAAGAGTTGGCCTTAGCAACAGTTCAATGCTAGTAAGATTAGCATCATTGCACTTTATTGGTGTTAACCCACATCATATTATCTATCTTCTTCTTTCTATATATAAAAGGGGAAACTGACTGACTGATCAATCAACGCACAGCTGAAACTACTTGAACTAGGAACGTGAAATTTTGCACGCGGCTTCCTTTTGTAATGTAGGGGAGCACTAATAAGGGTTTTTTGGAAATTCGACCTTTGAGGTGGTGAAAAGGGGGGATTTTGTTTGTATGAAAAATCTTATTCCTAGAGTTAATAAACTTGAAACTTGGCACAAATACTTATGTAAGTAAATTATAAAGTTGGTAATTTATTGTTTTTCTAAACTACCTCCTAAAGGGGGATTGGGGGGTGTCAAAGTTTGTATGGAATTTTTTAACAAGCTGTCTGATTAACTCGAAACTCAGTATTTAAACCTAAAACCAAAAATAAAGAAAAACGTGTATCAGGATTTTTCGAAAATCTACCCCTAAAGGGGTAAAAAAAGGTAATCCGTAATCTTATAAATGTGAAAGTTTGTGAAGATGATTGGATTTTTGTTACTCAATTACGCAAAAACGGCTTTGGATGAAATTTGGCACATAGATAGATTATAACCTAGATTAACACACAGGATACTTTTTATACCGGTAGTAGGTTCCCGCGGGATAATTTCCGGCTTCCACGCGGGCGAAGCCGCGGGCGGAAGCTAGTTATACATATACACGTCTCTTTCCCAAATGGCTTTGCAGAAACTACACACACCTGCTACCACCCTTAAATACTCGTTTTGCTTCGTCCACTACCTACTTACCCAAGCATATTTAACTTAGTAAAAGGGGTGGACAGATATTGATGGTATTTTATCAAACGTAACCTCAAATTACAAGGAAAAATAAAAAAGGGGTTGCGTGCATCGGCATGCACACGCAGTGTCACGTCACAGGCATTGCACGTGCATTGACGTGTGCATAATATGCATATTAATGCAAATTATTTCATACTTAAATTTGTTTTAAATATGTCCTCTCTTTTGAATGCTCAACCATTACTCTACTACTACAACTGTAGCAGTTATTGTTGGTGGAAAACTTACATGCTTTTTCGGTCAGAAATATTGAACTTACTACCAGACTCCGAGCAAAAAGACGCTTTCACGTCAAAATAAGACCAAATCTTTACACTCAACCAAAATAAACGGGGCCTAAAAGAGTAGCAACTCAGCACTTCACTTGCCCAAAATATAAAATCGTTAACGAGCCAATAAACGCCGTGGGAATCGATTGACAGCCTTCAGATGTCTCGGCGAGGTTTGCCAACTTGGCGACGAGACATTAGCTGCGTCAGTTGTTTTTATAAGTTTGGTACGCCGTAATTAGGGTAAAACTCTTTTGATGTTTTTTGTTTGATTAATGCTGGAACGCTTGTCCTAACAATCGTTATTTGATTTTAGATAATAGGTGAGTACTGCATCATGCTTCCATAGAGTGAAATTCTCTGCTGGAGTAGTAAATTAGTTTTATCTAGACATTTTACCACCGTCGACCACACCATCTCTTAACATTCGGTGAGATTTATTTTTAATTTTTTTCTGACCACAGTATCCTTATTAAAGAGTTACATAGAACCATATTGTCCAGTTATGGGCTCATAGAAAAAGATTGTGTGAGACTGTTGCCTAAGCTAAGCTGAAGCCTGTATTTCAGGGCACCACGTCTCCGCTCCAAGAACATAGTTATGGTTTCCCTTAAACTAAAACTATACAATAATAAATTTACGTTTGACATATAGGAGTGTTCGCGTGGTGAGTGGTTGTGTCAGTGTGAGCGAGTGTAAGTGTGTGGCTATACTTAGTACACATAGAACGATTTTTTTTAGTATATCGATATTTTATGTAGGTATAATACAAAATAACACAGTTAGAAAATATAAATAATGCAATAGTATTGGGATAAAAATATTCAAGCTGTATAAATTCATTTGCGCCCTCGTTCGTATCCTCCAATCAAAATTAAACCATATACCAAATATGGTGCCACCAATTTTTGCGTTTCAGTTCCCGTTCATACTTTGCATTACGGCGGACCTCACACCACTCTTCGCGCTTCCCACATACAAATATAAATAAATAAATAATTAACTAATAATTTTAAACATTGTGACTTATAACAACACCTTAGATAAATCTGTAAAGGTTTTGTAAATGTAATAAAATAAATAAATCGTTTAATACGCATTTGTTGAGTTCGATAATAGTGTCTGCAATAACGCCAAAACACATACGGAATTCGATGACTATTTTCAGATGGAAAGTAAATTTTTTGTTGTGTCATAGTCCCATAGTCTTAAGCCATTTGTTGAGTCTTTTCTTACTTTGACAGAATTACAAAAAAATCCTAGATTCCACATGGACAGTTACCAAAGACATCTCTTGTGTTACAAGATATTTCTTTTCTGTCTCAATTTTACTTGAACCAGGTCTCGTTTTCACCAAATAGCATAATCAGCCTATAATGTTCCCACTGCTGGTACACAGACCTCCTCCCTGTAAGAAAGAGTGGGCCTTAATAAACCACGCGGGCCCAGTAAGGGTTGGTATACGTCACATGTCTTCGAATTTTTGGTTCTAGGACATCCGGCTCACTATGTTTACCTTCACCGTTTTTAGCATTTTTAAATTTTCCAAAAGCTTAGTAATATAAAGCTATATTAGCAAATGAACCTACAACCTCTAGCCAGCCTGACCCAGGAATCCATATTCCATAATATTAGTAACATATCGTATCGTATCTTTATATTTATTATTGATATAAATATAAATTTAATGATTTCAGTTACCACTGTTTGACTCTGCATCACCCAAAGATCGGCTGGTAGAAAATGCTTACGGCATTGAGCACCTCTGTACCTTTGTGTGTTTGAAGTATTAAATAAATATGTAATAGGGTATTTTACAATTTATTAAAAACCATTCTAATTGGAAGATTGGGACGAAATATGTAACAGAAAAATTATAATATAAATTATAAAATATAAATTATATCCATTTTATCAATTAAAAACGATTTAAACCAAATTTATTTTTCGTTGTTTTGAATTTACCGCCAAAACGCTCCTTCCGATAACTTTTTATCACGTAACGTCAACTTTGTGTAAACTAAAGTAGTTAGTAAGTAAATAAGTGAATGTCGAGTTTATAATTAACAAGATTTTTTATGGATAGAAGTTATATTACTGGTGTGCGGTGCCTTTGTGCACAAATACTTCTAAAACTGCGCCAAAGTAAGTATTTGCACCGGTGCTGTTTGCACAAAACTGACGTCACGATGTCACGTGATAAAAAGTCATAGTAATGAGCGTTTTGGCGGTAAATTCAAAACAACGAAAAATAAGTTTGATTTTAATCGTTTTTAATGGAGAAAATGGATATTAATAAATTTCTTTTTATTTTTCTGTTAAATATATCGTCCCAATCTTCAAATTAAAATAGTTTTTATCAAATTGGAAAATACCCTTTTAACGTCCCACCTTCACTTCGCACGGTTTTTTATACGGCTTGGAAAAACATCGAGATTTTATTATTACTCATTATGCGTTATATTTATTCTTACATAAACCTTCTGGAATTAATTATCTACAAGAAGTGGAAAACCGCATGAAAATCTGTTCCATAGTTTAAAAAATAACGCGGTGAAACAGCTAGACAGAAAGAGCGTCTTTAATTTATAATAGGGATGTATGCATCAATTATATAGATATAGATGTAATCAAATAAGGCTCTTATTCCGCTTATATTCCTGCCAAGTTAGTCATTGATACTGGGACCCTAAAAGGGTGACATTACTAAGATAATATACGATCCTTACAAGTAAATTGTATTAGTGAAACAATTCCGTCAAAGTTGTGGACTTAAAGGTGGCGAGTTGGGCAAAAGATCGTTTTTAGTTTATTTTCAGCTTGTGTTTCCTTGTTATAACTGCAACAGGCTTAGCACGAGCACCGTTTGGCGACGGAAGAGTAGAGAAAAGTGACGTTCCGTGTAGAAAGAGACAACTTCAGTTTTTACGAAATTCACTATTTTACGTAAATCGACTCAGAATAAGTCTTTGTTGATTCTTAATTTTCACTGATATTAAATCACGCTTATAAAGACAACTAGACAAGAAGATAGCTTTTTTCATATATTAATAATCATCACAATAGATAACCGTTTATAGGTACTTCATGGTTGTCGAGTAGAATGTTTTCTACTGTCTGTAGCATGGCGGTTACCAAATCAAATTTTCTTCACTACGTTAAAGAACTGTCAGTTGTCAGTGTGATTCTGACAGTTTGGTATAGAAAACTTTCTTCTGCAATAGCCTACATAAAAAAGGACCTAAACATAGAACATTAGAAGTGATAGAAAATTTTTGGAGGGATTTTTACGGTGCGATGTCAAAAATGGAGAAACGAAATTTCACTTTGCATAGAAAACGAGCTGAGTCCATTTTTCATAGAAATAGAAACCTTCATGTGAAGTCTGACAACCAGTATAACCAAGAGGTATCGTTTTAACCAATCACAACACATTAGGGAAAAGGCTACGCATGTTGAATGTCGTGGCCAAAAATATAGCCAGATAAGCAAAAGCAAGGTTAGTAAGAAGTGACCTGAGTATTGCACAATGCGTATTAGTGGGCGCACAAAATACAATTCATAAAAAAAAAAAAATCGGTTGTCTGTAAAGTCGTTTTACTGACGATAGTTGAACGTGACAACGTCATAAGATAATACTATTGTTTATTATTGTATAGCAGCTGTCCACGCAGACGCATCGCTTACTCAAATAGGAGAGAGACTGATGTCAAACGCTGCTGAACGCGGAGGCCGATTGTGCCTCTTTGTCGCTCGTTCCGCGCTCTCGCTTGCACTTCAAGCCTTAAAAGGAACGCTTCAGGGCGAGGTAACGCCGCATGAGTCATGTTTTTTCGTGCGTGCAGCCGGCTCCATCGAATTATAAGACGTTGTCATGTCAAAAATATCTTCGCTTTGGTTAGATCTGTTTTAAATGTACCTCAGATTACTCTCATTACAATTTTTGTAACTGTAAGCCCTATCACAAATGTGCGCAGTAAATATAGGTAACTAAAATTCGAACAATTTTTTTATCACATGATATTGATTAAGCTTGAACAATAAATTCATATACATATATGGGTGATACTAAATTGTTCTTGTCGTACTAAACGAAAGTTGTATTTGTAGTTCAATACTAGTTCGAATAAACATTACGTTTATTCCATTGTTAATAAAAATCCACTTAAAAATCCACTTTCCCGATTTCACTCCCATTCCCTGGCCTCAACTCCGCTATCTTCAAGGCCTTTTCCTTACCCATCGGTTAAGTGAGTAAATGAGTTTTGAGCGTACGATACTATGTACCTGAAGACGATACCGAGCATGTGTCGCTGATTTGGCTTCGGGCCATATCTAGTAATTTGTCGTATGTATGGCTATGTTTGCGTTTAAAGGTTTTTTAGTTAAGAAGTTACTTATTTAGAGAAATGCGGCAAGTAACAGACAGAGAGAAAGAAAATAAATCTGTAGGTACCATATTTTTCAAAAAATATGGTACAGATTTATTTTCTTTATTTCATTTGAAAAATACATGTAGATATGTGTCATATTTTAACTCTTAAAAAAAAAAAGGAAACACGATAAATTAATTTTTTTATTGGTCTTGGAATTCCAGGGTCACATGATTCCAGTTACCGGTGGTCGGAGCTCCTGAGAGAGAAATCTCCTAACAAACGCGCCGTGTCTAGAAGAAATCACCTTAAACATTTTTTCGTTTTTTCTTTGATATTAATTCCAGCCACACTTTTTGAGCGTGGTGACCGATAAGAAAACAAATTTAATTATGTCGTACAGTCGTACCATATACATACACGTTAAGCGAACGCTCGGCCGAGCTACATGGTAGGCGGACACCCCCCGTGTTAGGTTTTATTTTCGTTACGGAATTTCTTGATTCGGTCACCGCGCTCAAAGCCCGCGATAAAAGCTATGCAATAGCTTAAAAAGGCTTTTATTCCATGCAACACATAGTACAGTATTAATTACATTAAAAATATGCAACAATTCAATTTTAATACATAAATTACTTTGTTTTCTCCTTAATTTTGACTATAGCTAACTATGTCTTTCTTTTTTACACAGTATTATAAATGCATTGATAATAATAGTAAATTATTAGCAACATAAAACATTTGGATTCTTTATCATATGACTACCAGGACAATATTAATGAAAATTATTGTCATAGCGGTCTCATCAATCTACATAACTGCTTTAAATTAGTCGGTTTTCAAATAAAATTACAGATTTACATGAATTGCTAAACAGCATTTTCCATCAATAAGCAAAACTTTTTTAACGTTACTCTTTTGGTTCAAACTTTCCGAAATGACTGGCTAAAATACTGCTTTATATAAATGCCTGCGTCGTACAAGAGACTATAAGTAATATGATTACTGTTGATCTTGTTAGGGAAGAGAAATTCCCTTTATGAAGACGCTCCACCAAAATGTATGGGTAGTTACATATTTTGGCATGGGATATGAAACCATAGGGATGATATAATTCTGTCTTATACGTGAAAGGCTTTCGGAATATGGATGAATTGTTCGTTTTATGCATACGCTTCCTCGTATATTATCTTTTTATTGGTTAAGGAGACGGTTATTATCATAACTTTGCTGATGATCTGAACTATACTACCTAATATTTATAAATGTGGAAAGAAAGTTTGTTTACTATCCTTTCACGCTAAAACGGCTAAACGGATTTGGAAAGTTCTCTCTCAGAAAGACCATGACCTGCGTAAGGACATAGGCTTCTTTCCATACTGGATCGCAGACGAAGTTGCCTAACAGCTAGTAATAATATTATAAAGAGAAAAGATTTGGTAGTTTGTTTGTGATTCTCTTACGCTAAAACAGCTGAACGAATTCGGATGAATTTTGACACATGGGTTGAGCATGACCTGTTTTTTTTTTTTTGGTTGGGAAATCATCAAATGACTTCTCCTGCTGAGTAGAGCAGGAGGGCGTGTCAGACTTTTACTGACTAAAACCCACCCGTGTTCCCTCAGTAGCCCGTATGCCAGGGGCTGTGGTATCTCTTTCGAACAAACCCGCACCCCTGGCAGGCATCGGCCTTTGTGGACCCCACCAGTGGTTGCTGACATCACCACTCTACCACTTTTCGGCCGCAGGGGATAGGGAGAGCGGCTGACGCTATACCGACACTCCTCTTCCCCTGCGGCCCCACCGCGTGCGCCATCAAACGGTGGCGGCCCCGTCCAGGCCACGGAAGAGAAGAGCGCTGCTCAGAAGCACCGGCACTCCTCCTCTAACGCAGCCCATAACCCTCAGCCGCGATGCCTCCCATTCGACATCGCGGCCCACCTCAGTTGCGGTGCACCTCACCTCAACCTACTTTTTGGCCGCTACGTCAATGGCTTGAAGGCAAAAGCCCTAACGAGCGGCCCCACCTTTGGGTTCCTCTTGGCTTCACCGTGTCTGGAATCCACGGTTACTGAGCCCCCCCACAACGACAATGCGGGAACCCACTCGGGGGGGAGCATGACCTGCTTCTCGATCCTGATTTCAAAAGTTAAATTTTATGTTCTATAAAATTTAACTTTTGAAACCAGGATCGAGACGTATGCGGTTAAAACTGCCGATCGACCCTAGTATTGAATATATGTAGAAACAGAATGCATGGTGTTGGCAGAGCTAAGTCAAGCTAGATACTCGTAGTATCGTCAAAAAAGAATGTTATTACATTTCGAATAATGTGAGAACGTGGTCTGAGTAGAATAAGAAGAGAAAAGAGATCGATGGGCAAAAAACAACAGGTGAAAAATCTAATTCACTCGTAATTCAAAGATATCGTGAAGAATCCGTCTCATAATCTCAATATCACGCTCCATCCTTTCAATTCCATCAAACACGTTTCAAAGGTTAATAAAAAAGCCACAAAAAAAATCTCACTTTATTAACACAAGGTGTTCACAAAAAGTAACAAATAATGAGAAGTCGAAGAAATGTTCAATTTTCATCTGTCATAAAAAGGGTGCCAATATCTATCCTACGATATTTGTTGGTAGGGTGGCGATGAGCCAAGTTTTTGATTAGCGGATGGATGAATGAAAACCGTCGGCAAAAACACTGTTTTCGTACTTATACTAAGCGTAGTACCGGAAGACGTAAAGTTGGTAGGCCTCCCACAAGGTGGACCGATGACCTTGTGAGGGCCGCAGGAGTCCGCTTGATGCGGAAAGCACAGAACTGGTCGAAGTGGCGGAGCTTGGGGAAGGCCTATGTCCAGCAGTGGACGTCTTTCGCCTGAAATGATTATGATGACTAAACGTAGCATGAAAGTCATCATAATCTGCCTAGCCTTTTCCAAACCATGTTGCAGTCGGCGTCTTATTTTTTTTACATGGAGCGATTGCCTCCATAACCCATTTACTGAGTAACACGATATCCGTTGTAATACAAAACGGTACAGTCTACATAGAATGGGAAGTCTGGGGCCCCTACTCGTAACTTCTAAGCCGAATATATCAAAATTACTTTGAAAGTAATCTATTTAACCCAGTCGTGTTGATTCCATAACACTTCAGGTGTGTCTTTAACTAAACTTTACCTCCTATTTGAGGTAATACTAAGTTTTCTCATATCGATTTTGAGCTGGTGGTATGAGCTACTTATTTTCTAATTTTCGCAGCACTTTTCTTTTTCCCAGAAAACATACGGATAGATTTTGTGTGGATGTCTCCCTCTTTATACAACTTCAAAGGTTGTCAATTCGTGTATATGTTTTTTTTTTTTTTTAATTTTTTATAGGTATGTTTGTTACGCGATATCTCCGCCAATTAAGGATCGATTTTAAAAATTCTTTTTTTAATGGATAGTGTGTGCTTCAGGTTAGTCTAATATAAATTTAATTAACTTTTCTGAGGTATTTTTTTTGTTAGCCTCGATAATACGGCCATCGTAGGCGTGGGCTTGTGGACGGCAAGTAATGGGTCTGGTAAGGACCAAGCTCAGTTTGACGGCACGCGCGCCTCAAAGAGATGTCAGCACAAAATCATGGGGACCGCAAGGGCCGATGCCTGCCAGGGGTGCGGGGTGTTCGAAAGAGATATCGCTGCCCCCGGACACAGGCTACTGAGGGAACACGGGTGGGTTTTGTCAGTAAAAGTCTGACACGCCCTCCTGCTCCACCCACAGCGGGGGAAGTTATTTGATGATTTCCCACCCAAAAAAAAAAGTCCACTTTAAGTACCTCGATGACATTCTGCTGCTTCCTGTCACGGTTGTTTACATAGCAAGTAGTGGTAAAGAAAATACAACCGAAGTGAAAAGTAACAAAAAACTAAAAACGTATCCAAAGACACCAACTTCCCCCCCGAGTGGGTTCCCGCATTGTCTTTGCGGGGGGGCTCAGTAACCCTGGATTCCGGCCACGGTGAAGCCAAAAGGAACCCAAAGGTGGGGCCGCTCGTCAGGGCTTTTGCCTTCAAGCCATTGACGTAGCGGCCAAAAAGTAGGTTGCGGTGAGGTGCACCGCAACTGAGGTGGGCCGCGATGTCGAATGGGAGGCATCGCGGCCCGTGCGTCAGCCGCTCTCCCTATCCCCTGCGTCCGAAAAGTGGTAGACGGGACGGCGCGTTGTATTCCACACGCGCGCCGTCAAAGATATCAGCAACCACTGGTGGGGTCCGCAAGGGCCGATGCCTGCCAGGGGTGCGGGTTTGTTCGAAAGAGATACCACAGCCCCTGGCATACGAGCTACAGAGGGAACACGGGTGGGTTTTAGTCAGTAAAAGTCTGACACGCCCTCCTGCTCTACTCAGCAGGAGAAGTCATATGATGATTTCCCACCCAAAAAAAAAAAAGAAGACCCCAACTTCCGAAATTAAAGTTATCTTTCATTTTGTAGTGTTTTTTCGAACGTAGGTGGTATTTATTTTGGAAAATGTTTTTATTTTTCGTAGCGTAGGTATCGATAGCAAACAGTTCAAACATATTTAGCCCAAAATTCAGCTGCACTTCACTCACACAGTCATAAAATCTCCTCGAGGCGGGCAGAGGTCTTCGTCAGACTCTCATTAACGAACTCACAAACTGACTAAAACCACAAAACATTATTTCATTCATGACTACTTTATCTAATGAATGTATATACGCCAGAGGCACCTAAACACTACAGTATTCTGTACGCAAAAAATCATACATTGTTCACCTAAAATACGTGACCTTCGTTGTATAGAAGCGACGCGACGTCCTATAGATTTTCATCTACATCAATCAGAGAGATATGAATCTGCAAATAACGACCACGGTCGCGGTGTCAAAGGTCGACAATGGCTGTGTCACTGCCGTATTCATAGTCTCGCGAATTTTCATGTACTCGTAGGTAAATATAAATTTGTGGAGCGACTTGTAGTACAGGGGAAAGGTTGAAGGTACAAGAGCACGCGGCAGATTTTTAATGCGTTGGACCGACCAAGTCAAAACTGCACTCAATGGTTCACTCCATGGGCACGCCACGATTGCGGCGGTAAGTCCCCTCTTTGAGGAGTGGTTTGAGAGGCGGCATGGCGTCCTCACCTTCCGCCTGACGCAGGTCCTCACCGGACACGGTTGTTTCGGGAGGTTCCTGTTTCGGATAGGGCGGGAGGAAACGCCCGGGTGTTTCCACTGCGAAGATCGCCCTGAGGACACGGTGGAGCACACGGTGGTGGTCTGCCCTGCTTGGGCGGAGCACCGCCGTGTCCTCGTGGAGGCGATCGGCGGCGGCGATCTCTCGCGTCGAGCGTCGCGGGAGCCGTCACCTCCTTCAGCGAAGCAGTGATGCTCGCGAAGAGGGAGGCGGCGCACGTGAGGGAGAGGCAGAATATGCGCCCTCGCGACCCCAGCCGCCGCAGGATACGGAGACGCCCTGGGCGTCGGGAATCCCAGGCCAGTTCCACGCGCGCCTCAAAGAGATGTCAGCACAAAAATGATGGGGCCTGCAAGGGCTGATGCCTGTCAGGGGTGCGGGTTCGTTTGAAAGAGATACCACAGCCCCTGGCATACGGGCTACTGAAGGAACACGGGTGGGTTTTAGTCAGTAAAAGTCTGACACGCCCTCCTGCTCCACCCAGAGCGGGAGAAGTTATTTGATGATTTCCCAGCCAAAAAAAAAACCCTAGTATTGAATATATGTCCACTCCACGAATGTTCAAGAAAAGCCACAGTACGGGAGGAATGGCGACGGATTGTGAAGCTTGCCACCACGACCACTCTGCCAAGAGTGTGACGACGAAGAAGAAGAGGAAATATAAATTTTAAGCTTTTCGCTATCGCATTACTTCAGAATGGGTACAACGATTTTGTTAATTTAAGAACTTACTACTACAACTATTATATTATTTTACTGATAGATGTTCGTCAGGAATAATCTGTAAGAAAACATCAGTCAGTGTGTCAATGCCATTATGTAGTGAATGCATTGCCATATGCAAGGAACGTAGGCGTTTATTATTTATTTATTTAATACTTTAAGCATACGTACATGTACAGAGGCGGACTTAATGCCGTAGGCATTTTCTACCAGTCGACCTTTGGGTGATGCAGAGACAAACAGTGGTAGGTGCAATAAATTAGAGGAATAGTAAGTGCATAAAACTATTTAAACTAAAAATATGATATATATATATACCTAACTATATATAAATATAAGCACAAATAAATATACATAAATAAACGAATTTACTAAAATAATTGAGACAAACATTACCGTTGTAATGATACTGCCAACCTTTTGCGAATGTGTTCGCGAACTTTAACTTTGAAAGTCAATCGGTTGGTTGCCATCCTGATTTCTTGGGGGAGCGCATTCCACAGAGCGATGGACTGGACGAAGAAAGAAGAGTGAATGAAGTCTGTGCGGTGAGTGGGACATTGAAGAAGACGATTATGCGATGAGCGTAGATTTTTATTGTGGTTTGCGCAAATGTACTGAAAGTGGGGCGCTAGATAAATAGGGGAAGATGGAGAATCAAGAAATGAGAACAAGGTGGTCAGCGCCCTTTGCTCTCTGCGCTGGCGTATGGCGTATGGTTATGGGTATTAATTCACTAAAAACGAAAAACTTCGCATGTAATGGGACATTACTACAGAATACTGCGGTTCCTCGACCTAAGGACTAGCTGCTTCTCACATGGACAATTGTGCGTCGCTTGCTCCCGCAAGTACCAAACCAGTCCTGACTCTCTTCATATTTTGGCTGCTGAGACCAAATCTACAGTCAGTCTACAGGTTTTTTTTTTTATTCTGGATGTTATTTTAGTCAATTGTGGTGTCTTTCAAACACCACGCGAACGAAGTCGCGGGCAAAAGTTAGTATAGTAGAAAACTGGACTACACATAGGCGTCAAATCGTCAGAAAAAAACCGCATTTAATTTGAAGGGACTAAAAGCCGCTGCGACACGATATTGAATTAAGTGCTAAGTTACTTAGGTGTGTTTTAGATTGACACCAACGTGACTTTGACTGTGAACGAAAGGATTGATAGCAGTAGTGTGTACGTATTCTGTAAAGATATCTTTGAATTTCACTCAAGTTACCAAGTTGTGGTTCTTCCCTCAAAATATAATTTCCGACACCAATCCACATGGTCTTCACATGATCTGACCAAGATTTTGTCCAGACTTTAAAAGAGACTGTGTCCTGAGTTTGTTGCGGCTTTTCTTCTCAGAGTAGTCAGATAGGAAACGCCAATCTCATCTTGTTTTAAAAATATGATGGACGTGGAAAACTGTTTGTACAAAACTACTTACAGAAACGGAATCATTTATCATTTAAAATTCAAAAGCGTAGTCATTTGTTAAAAAAAAAAGTCGTGGATTCCCACTTCAATACCTTTTGAATCGAGAAGTGCGTTAAGAAGGCATTTCAGTTTATAAGCATTGATCAAACAACTTTCAATTAATTACTATTTAATGGCAGAGGTCCATACTCAATCAGGAAAGAGCTCATTATTTTAAAAATGGTTGGACAGATTTTCATGAATATAGCTAAAGACCATCCCGAGTACGCCAGACTTGTGCTGAAACAACTGTTTTGGAATCAGGCTATACATTTAAGAGCTACGATGCCAGAGACACACAGAATGACAGAGCCGTAAAAAAATATCATCCCTCTTCATACGTCGGGGGTTAAACATTAATGAGTGATTGCAAATGAGATAGAAATTAAAGCTTTAAAATGCATTTGAGCATAGATTACAACTAAAAACTTTTTCCAAAAAATAAACAACCGACTTCCAAAAAACACTTTAATTTCGGAAGTTGGTGACTTTGGAAAAGATTTGAGGGCTGCCCTCGATTTCCCTGGGATTTCATCATCAGATCCTGACTTGGTGCCAATGGGACCATCTCAGGGGTATACTCTTTCAAATAAAAAAAGAATTTTGAGAGTCGGTCCACAAATGGGGGAGAAATCGAGGAACATACATACAAAAAATTCGTTCGGTGGAACATATAACCTCCTCCTTTTTTGGAAGTCGGTTAAAAAGTACTGTCAGTTACTTTTATTAAAACCAACTATTCACAACAAAGTCAAAACGCAAAGAACGAAACTACAAACAAATGAAATGTAATGAAAGTTGATGAGACTTTTTGCATCAACGAAAACTACGTTTCGACGAAATAATGTTTTCAAAACAAGAGCGATTTATAAAAAGTTCCTTCGTTGCGACTATCGCATTTCAAATTCAAATAAACATGAGCTCGTGAGTAATAACATAGATAATTAGAATTTCGAAACTTGAATAAATCAAATTGAAGTTTTTCGGAATTTTGTGGCGAAGCCTAATACAATTAACTTTGAAAGAGTTTCGACTAAAGTATTTGTGTAATTATGTGGATAAAGGGTGCTTTACTTTGGACCGCATGAGTGTTAAGAGAAATTAATTTAATTAGGAAACTATAATGTAACAACGCCCGTGTGGTGTCCGGGCGGTCCCGTGTGGTGTCCGGGCGTAAAAGAATAGCACCATCCCATTTCTACCAGTGGGTGTCGTAGGAGGCGACTAAGGGACTTACTAGAGAATGGGCAGCAACGTTCTCTATGCATTTTACCACCATACTGCGATCGCCAACCCGCCTGCCAAGCGTGGCGATTATGGCAAACCCCCTCCCTTTTGGGGGAGGCCTATGTCCAGCAGTGGACGTCTTTCGGCTGAAATGATGATGATGATGATGAATGTAACAAACTGAAGTAAGAGTCAGCAAACTGAAGTGGCAGTAGGTTGGCCATATCTGTCGAAGGACCGATGGCTGGTGGAGCAGACGATTCCTGGAGTGGAGACTGCGTATTGGCAAGAGTAGCGTGGGACGGCCACCAGCTAGATGGACCTACGACCTTCAGAAAGTGGCTGGGACAGATTGGATGTGGAAGGTGGAAGACGGCATTGTGGCGCGACTTGAGAGAGGCTTATGTCCAGCAGTGGATTGAGATAGGCTGAATTGATTGAATGTAACAGAACACAACATCACGCCTTGCTTCCCAGAAGGGTTGAACAGAAGTTTATATAAAATAAATAATAATAATAAATAAATCTTTATTTCCTGTTTCACAATTTTAGAGTTACCACTACATTATGAATTCACCTTTTATACGTATGTCACCCAAGCTAAGATTTAACCTGCGTTATGGGTGACAGAACTCCCAAGTTTACACTAGTGAGATAAGTATAATTTCGGAACTACACAGTGTAGGTACAACAATAGACAAAACTTAAACCAAATAAAGATTTTACTGAAGGTAAAACAAACTAATTAAAGAGAGAACCATTTGTATGGTGTGTGTTGTGTGTGTGTGTGTGTTTGTGTGTGTGTGTGTATGCGTGGGTGTGTGTGGGGGGTGTGTATATTGTACACCCATATTTAGCTAGTTATGTTTTAAATCCCATTTAATTAGGGGCGAGTTGGTTTCAACCGGGTACAAAACCAGACTCTTGACTGCTGTTGAGAAATTACAGGTGGGAAAACGCAATAACACTTTGTCCGCCCTAGGAATTGAAACCAGAACCTCATTTTTTTTTCACTTTATTTAATTAGGGACTTTTATAACAGCAGAGCAGTGGTGGCCAAGTGGTAACGGCCGCGACTTACGAGTTGTAGGTCGCGAGTTCGAACCCAGCCAGGCGCTTTACTTTGTGTAAATTATCTCATTACCACTGCTCAAAAACGGCATGTTCTAGAACAAAAAAATCGGAAGACATGTGACATAAACCAACCCGCACTGGGCCCACGTGGTGGATTACAGCCCACTCCATCTCACAGAGAGGAGGCCTGTGTCCCGACAGTGGGAACATTATGATGATAACCGCAATGCGTATGACAGTCCCATCGTACCCTAAATACAATGCTTCTAATTATATTCGGGCCATGACCCTGAACAGACTCTTCGGCATTTGGTTGGCACAGAATTTCATGAAATGTGCCCATATCAAGTCGGCTTAACCTCAAGGCCCCAAACAGATCATTTCTGTGAGACTCATACCGAACACAATCCATCAATAATTGATGTAAGTCTTTCACAACTCCACACTCCACGCAATTAGGCTTCTTTTTCATCATGAACGCAAACTTGTTACATGGGTTTTTTTTTTGGGTGGGATATCATCAAATAACTTCTCCCGCTATGGGTGGAGCAAGAGGGCGTGTCACACTTTTACTGACTAAAACCCACCCGTGTTCCCTCAGTAGCCTGTGTGCCAGGGGCCACGGTATCTCTTTCGAATTACCCCTTACCACTGGAACTTATTACATGGGTTGCTTGCGACTTTTAGACCAATTTTCAGTACGATTTTTTTTGTTAAGAAATTGTAATGTTTTTAAGAGAAATTGTGCGTGGAGTTTGATGTATTATACATATTAACCTTCGTATTATACACTCGGACATAAATGCGGTAAGTAATATAAAACCAGAAAAGGACAGATAGCACTATAGATTATTACTTATTCTAGGGTTAGTATGTGAGCACATGCACCCACACACACATGCTCACACAGAGCATGTGTGTGTGGGGTGTATGTGCGCATGTGTGTGTGTGGAACGAAATATGATAGGAAGGGTGAAGAGCCAAGTGCATAGGATAATGATGTGTATTTTTTTTTTTAATTTAAGCAAGTTATACCGGTGTTGTTAGAAGTTTTTCAGTAGCTTCATAACTTAATTCCTGGAGCGAGGTCCTAACCTTCATCTTACACTTCGTTTCTTATAAGGATATCAATTCAAATCATGATAACAAAAGAAAAGCGGATTCCCTCAGTATTTTACGGACTATACAAGCTGCACATTATTTAAGATGAGCTAGGTGCGCATTAACAGTGTGTTCACGTTTCATCTTCCTATACACATTCCATAAACTTATTACGAAACACCACCATGATAGGAAGCGTTTTCAGAAGAAATATAACGGCGCTCTTTTATTGGCATGGACAAATTATATTTTTATATGCGAAGTGATGGGAATTAATATTATGTGTTGTGTTTTTTTTCCTTTCCTCAATTCAGAAAGACATATCATTACATGTGTGCACATTATTTTGGGGTAGCTGTGTTGGGAAAATTAGTAAATTGGTATTAATTTGAAAATAATGTTTAGGTTATGTTTGGGTAACCAATCTTCCTAGCCTTCTCCCAACTGTGTATTTTGGGATTGGCTTCTACTCTAAACGGATTCATACGAATTCCAGCATTTTACCAGAAGCGACTGCATATCTGACCTGCACAGAACAGTTTAGGTAACCATGCAAAAGATATCATACGAGTAACATTGGCGAAAAAACCAGGTTCAAATTTGGTTGAAGTAAAATTTTAACTATGGCCAAAAGGTTCTGGAGTGGCGGCCGCGTACCGGAAGCTGTAGAGTTGGAAGATCTCTTACAAGGTGGACCGATGACCTTGTGAAGGACCCAGGAATCCGCTGGATGCGTTGGAGGCCTATGCCCAGCTATGGACGTCTTTCGGCTGAATTGATGACGATGATGATGAAAGTTTGTATCTTCGGGGATCACAACCTCCTTTGTTATTGTATTCTAATACTCGTACAAGCTTTAGTTGAAATGCTTATACAAGTACCAAAAACGTTGCATCCTGTCCGAACTTTTGGCAACTTTGACAGCGCTACGAACGAAACTTCTAGTCGATCGGTCTCTGTCCGTCGTTGTTTACCTAAACTCGAGCTTTTGTGACGCTAAGCACATGTGGTTTGTTCGTTTGTGCAATATTCGCTCGCAGGTGCTTATCTTAGAGTATATTATACGAGTATATATACCTGGCAGCGCAGCGGCGAGGTGTCAATTTTTCTAAAGAGAAGCCGAAGCGAAGTCAGTTTTAACTTACTGACATATCATTAAGGAATACTTAGCTACTATCATTCTAAAATTAACTACTAGTACGGAGGACAGTGTGAATCGAATGCTACAACCTAAATAACAATATCAGTGTAGTCATTATTTGTGAGTGATGAGTGCTTAAACACGTACGAAGTAATTACCAAGTAACGTAAGTACTTATCAAACAATAATCCTAAGACGTCAGAAAGATGAGAATCATAATATAATAGCACATTATTGTTTAGTTAAGTGCAGGAACCTAATTATTTTGCGTGTTTACCTACCAAATGTTAAAAATGCCTTATTATATGGTTGTACTTTTATGATGCCAATAAATAAAATATAGATATAGATAGACAATGTAGGAATGTAAAGAATTAATTAAAATTATGATGCAATAAAATTTAACAGCTGAAAACCAAATAAAATTGGCCTCCATCTCGTTCTCGCTGACGATTTTTTCTTTATCTTTCTCTGTCATAACCCGTTGTGCAGTGGTTGGCTTTCGTCCATATCAAGCGGCGCCACGTGAACTAAAGTAACATAATATCGGGATCGTTCTATGAATTTTTTGTTCCCGATCATGGCGTTTTGACGCTGTGCAATTTTTTTCTTCTTTTTGTAATACAAAGCTAAAAATAATAGGTTTTGTTGTTTGAATGTAATGGTGAATTAAATACCCGAAGTGTAACTATATGTTTTGAAAATAGTAGCCACTATTGACATGCCATTCTTTAATAGCGAAAGAGTTGCTGATGCGAATCCCCGAAGGAAGGCCGGTAGGAAACGTGTTCTAAGGTGCTTTCGCCACTGTTACCTAGTCTATTATGGAGTTCTTTACCTCTGGCCAACCGTTCGGAAAAACAAGGCGTTATATGTGTGTATATTAGCTGTGACTTCTTTGACTTACTTTTGTGAATTTGACCAACAGCGTGCAACGGTAAAATATCGTAGAGGAACCGGAACTTAATCAACTAGCCATCACCAATATTCAGAGCAAGAAAAGTTTTTACGTACTTTTCTTGCTTATAAAGGGCCCGCCGTGAAAAATCTTTGCATGTTAAAACCTCTTTGAATGAGAATAAACTTTATCTCTGAAATTAGATTAAAATGATAAATGATTTTATTTCTGTAAGTAGGTTTGTACAAACACTTTTACACGTCAATCATATTTTTTTTAAACTAGATGAGGTTGGCGTTTCCTATCTGACTACTCTGAGAAGAAAGGCCGAAACAAACTCAGAGATCACAGTCTCTTTTAAAGTCCAGACATAATCTTGGTCAGATCATGTGAAGACCATGTGGATTGGTGTCTGAAATGGTATTTTGAGGAAAGAACCACACAGATTGAGTGGACCTGTCCATTCAGTGCACGCATGTATCAGTAATCATACGGCTCAACTCAGAACTTGAGGAGCTCAACGATTTGATGAACAATACCAAAGAAAGGACATTTGGGTAGGCCGCATAAAGTACTCAAACTGCCTGATTAACTTCAAAAATGAACTAAGAAAGAGATGAAATACAATACAAAAATACCACATAGTCCTCACATACACATTAATTAAAGCAAAAATAATATTTTACTTCTCAAAGTAAATATTCATGTCAAAGTGTATTTAATAATAATCGAATGTCAAAGAGCAAAACAAAAAATAAATAAAAAAATATTCAGTACACAAAATTGGAGCAGGTCAATCCCAAGCTTTTTTGTCCTCAATATAATCTTTAATGGTATAAAAGGCTTTCAGGCACAACTTACGTTTAATGAATGATTTAAATTTATTGAGACTTAGATCTTGAACATGGCTTGGAAGTTTATTATAAAAGCGTATACATTGACATCTGAATGACCCACCTATTTTCTTGAGCCTTGTTGATGGTACAACAAATTTGTGTTTGTTCCTAGTATTTATACTATGGATATCACTGTATTTTTAAAACAATTTAATATTTTTGTGGGCATATAAAAGATTTTCATAAATATACTGTGAAGGCACAGTCATTAAATTAATCTTCTTAAATTTATGTCTGAGAGAGTGTCTCGGACTTAATTTATAAATTGATCGAACAGCTCTTTTCTGCAAGACAAAAATAGTCTGAATATCGGCGGCATTTCCCCACAATAGAATACCATACGACATTACACTATGAAAATAGCTAAAGTAAACTAAGCGGGCTGTCTCTCTATCAGTTAAATTACGAATTTTTCTAACAGTATGCTGCAGAGCTTAGCTTTTTCGATAATTTGGCTATATGTGGGCCCCACTGAAGCTTGGCATCCAAA
The DNA here is from genome assembly GCA_949987655.1 of Polymixis flavicincta. NCBI lineage: Eukaryota > Metazoa > Arthropoda > Insecta > Lepidoptera > Noctuidae > Polymixis > Polymixis flavicincta. Next base: position 19,347,237 of record OX465188.1, on the reverse strand, counting down.
GTTAAGCCCAAGAATACAGTGCTATCTTCAGGATTCAATTTTTCGCCCTTTATCAACACATTAGTTTTCACCTGCTTAACGTGAGGTAGCGTAAACTTAATGCATTTGGTCTTTTTTTCATTAAGAAGTAAATTATTAACATTGAACCAGTGAACTACTTTTGAGATTGCGCTATTTACATCGTCATTAACAAGTTGCTGACGTTTAAGTTTAAACAAAAGTGAAGTGTCATCCGCAAACAACACTATATCATGATTATCCTTTATGAGGTAAGGCAAGTCATTAATATAAATAAGAAACAAGAAAGGACCAAGAATCGAGCCCTGTGGGACTCCCATTGATACTACGGATCCGGGAGATCTTTTTCCCTTTACATCAACACACTGAATCCTATTACACAAGTATGAAATAAGAAGATCCAGAGCGGTGTTCCGGATCCCGTAGTGGCGGAGTTTCCTGATTAAAGTTTCATGAAGCACGCAATCGAATGCTTTAGATAAATCGCAAAAGATGCCCAAGGCATCGTATTTATTTTCCCATGCATTGTGAATATGCCCTAAGAGTTCAACACCGGCATCGGTAGTTGAACGACCCCTTGTGAAACCGAACTGTTTGCTATGTAATAAATTATGTTTATTAAAAAATCTTTGCAATTGGTCTAAAATTAATTTCTCAAAAAATTTACTAAAGGTAGGTAGTACTGAAATAGGCCTGTAATTAGAGGGGTCTGATGTACTACCTGATTTAAACAAAGGTATTATTTTACTATTCTTCATTAGGTCAGGAAACTCCCACAGTCTCTACAATAATTATTATATAAGAGCTAAAGTAGGTGCTACAATGTCAATAATAGACTTAGCAACTTCTACAGAATTACCCACAGATCTGCAGTCTTTTTTACATTTATAGTGTGAAAGGTTTTAATTATATCTTTACAGCTAATAATGTTCAAAATGAAATTCTGAATCACAAACATTAACATTTTCCCTAAGCAAAGACTCAGCAACAGAAGGTGATGAGTTTAGTGAGTTTGTAGTTGAAACGGGAATATCTGTAAAGAAATTTTCAAAAGCCGCGGCGACTTGCGAGTCTGATGTGATTATGTTGTCATTGATAGACAGGCTATAGTCAGTATTTCGGTTGCTAGACCTTCCCGTTTCGCTATTAATAATATTCCAAGTCGTTTTAATTACATTACTACTGTTTTTAATCTTAGAACTCAAATAACGCGACTTGGCCATCCAACAAAGTTTTTTAAATAATTTGGAATAATTTCTAACATATAAATTAAATTCAGCAGTGTTTACAGTAGTCCTTTCATTGTACAGCTCAGGCTTCTATACAGGCTATTTCAACTGTCCGCTCAACAGAGAGGCTCACGATATCCTTACATTTTTTAAATTGTAACAGGTTACTTACTAAAATTAATGAGCCACCATGTATAGCATTTACTCTGCTGAACGAACTACCAACCTGGTGATGATTAAAATTAAACATGAACTGGTGGCTTTTAAGCCAATGTTCTGTCATACACAGAATATCTATACTGTTACAGTTAAGAAATAAATCTACTTCTAAATCTTTGTTAAAAAACCTTGAATGTTTTGATGCACCAGGTTGATACTATGTAATACTTTTACACTTTCATTTGCCATCCTTACATTTTTGCAAGAGGTTGCCTCTGTTGTCTTAATTTCTAATTTAAATGAAGATCAGTGTCATTGTTATTTGCCAAATTATTGGCAGAATAGTTAATTATATTAGATAGCGACACAGCTATCTGTCTTTTATTATAGTTAGAAAGATAGTACATCACAATACTGTGTCTATCTTTTGTCAAATGCAAATTATTACGAACATAATTGTTAGTATCAACGAGATGAAACAAATAATTATTATATGTCAAATTATGCAATGTCATATTAATTTCAAATCTTAACCTATTTTCTTCCTGTGGCAAACTGTTACTAATTATGGGAATGTAAACAATACAATTTTACTTAAACTAAGATTGCTTATTGTTCTATAATATTGGAGCAATTCTCCTTTGTTCAGTTTTCCCCTATTACCCATTAAAATTAACAATGTGGTGTTCTGGTTAAAATTACATTTGATAATTTCTTTCATAATATTAAATAAGGAACAACCAGGCATACAGTATGAGAAAGTTAGTTTGTTTGGATATATAGATGTTTGTTACTCAATCACGCAAAAACAGCTGCACAGATTTAGATGAATATTGGCTCACGGATAGATTTTAACCTGGATTAACATATATAATACTTTTTATCTCGATAGTACGTTCTCGTTGGATGATTTTTGACCTCCACGCGGGCAAAACTGGGGGCAAAAGTTAGTAATATTATAAATATGAAAGTTCAGTCAATTATTTCAATTTTCACAGCTTATTGAAGATGGATTTCATCATTCACCTGTTCTTATCCCAATTTGTTTTGGGATTTGGCAACATGTCTTTTTCTCCCATACTTTTGTATTAGTAATATAATTATATAATATATAATTATAAAATAATAAAGATGAAGAGTTTTTTTGAACGCACTAACCTCTGGAACTAATATGAGGAAGGCTATGGACTATTTAAGATCACGCTACGATTCTTAGAAGACGATAAAAATTAAAAAAGTCAGACAGACGGCTAAGTGTAAACAAAGCCCGCTAAGTGTAAATAAAGATCGCTAAGTGTAAATTAAGTAATAGCGCAGGCGGGTTATTGCCAAAATTTCACGCGAGCGAAGTCGCGTGAAACGGCTAAGTGTAAACAAAGCCCGCTAAGTGTAAATAAAGATCGCTAAGTGTTAATGAAGTAATAGCGTTATAAGACGACGCTACGATCCTTAGAAGCCGGGAAAAATTAAAAAATCTGAAAGATGGCTAAGTGTAAACAAAGCCCGCTAAGTGTAAATAAAGATCGCTAAGTGTAAATGAAGTAATAGCGTTATAAGACGACGCTACGATCCCTAGAAGCCGGGAAAAACTAAAAAATCTTAATGACGGCTAAGTGTGAACAAAGCCCGCTAAGTGTAAATAAAGATCGCTAAGTGTAAACGAAGTAATAGCCCAGGCGGGCGATAGCCAAAATTTCACGCGAACGAAGTCGAGGGAAGAACCTAGTAGCTTTTATAACAGGAAAATAAACTACAAAATCAAACATAGCACTCCACTACAAACAGAACCTCAAACTTTGTACTCAAACAAATGTCTTCTACGAAAACTAAGAACACTAAAAGTACTCTGCTTCATCTAAAATTGAAGCTACTTCAGTTAAACGAAGCACCAAATTTAACGAGACTCCAAAATGAATGCGCGAGGGTTCATCCAGAGTAAGGAAGTTTAGCGGTTACTTAAGCGAGTGCTGAACTATCATCTGTCTAGCGTTTTCCCAACTCTAATAGAGTCGGCTTCCAGTCTAACCGGATGCAGATAGATATACACAGTACATGCAGTGACTACCTATCACCGTGTTCCGTGTTCCGCGTGGTGCTGGACATAAAAGAATAGCACCATCCCGTTCCCGTACAGCACACATTCCCGTGGGTGTCGTAGAAGGCGACTAAGGGACTTACTAGAGAAGGGGCAGCAGCGTTCTCTATGCATTTTACCACCATACTGCGATCGCCAACTCGCCTGCCAAGCGTGGCGATTATGGCAAACATCCCCTTTTGGGGGATTATGTCCAGCAGTGGATGTCTTTCGGCTGCAATGATGATGATGATGATGACTGCCTATCTGACCTCGACAACTCAGTTACTTCTTATGTCTGACTATCAAAGATCCACAAATGACAGCCAGGACCAACGGCTTCACGCGCTTTTCGAGGCACGGACGGGTCTTGGTATGTAAAGATGGTCACCCATCCACAGTCCAACCGCGTCAAGCGTAGCTTATCCCTATCGGTCAACCCCTACGGGTGTTTATTACTTAGCCACAAGCCCCCCTAAGCGAGCGCTGAATGTAATTAAATGTGAAAGTAAATTATGGAATCGCCGTTTGCGTACATAGTGTGATAACTATGGATGGCACCTAGTGTTACGAAACTGACGATTTCACTTACACTAGGAAACACCTGAAATAGGTAGTAGCAATTCATAAATATTAAACAAGTCCTAAGCGCATAAATCTGTGCACCACTAGGCGATGACTATAGTTTCGACTCCATACCGCCGATTTCCCAAGAAAGCATGTGCTTCGGCAATCGTCGCCTGTCTTCGGAAATACGAACGTGTCATGATGAGATCTATTATAAAGCTGTTATAAGCATGGAATAACTTGCCAATTTAGTATTACTATGGCTAAAACAATATAGATTAACAATTCTATGCAATTGGGAAGGCACTCTGCGAGGCAAAGTTCGTGCGGATTCGGAAACGCGAATATTACCGAAGCGAACACCTTTTCTGGTATAACTGGAGCTAGCTAGCAAGTGAATGACTATCTATTGTTTTACCCTGTGGAAATTACCTACCTTCTACTGTCCAGAAAAGATAACTCGCGATGCATTGTGACCAGCGAATCGCGCACGCCATCGCGTCTGCTGTCACTCTAGTCACGGTTTGTGCGCCCTGAACCTCGTTAGCACTCGCGATGGCGTGGCACTTATTCATCGTCATTGGACTGATGAATGTGGACGGATGAACATGTGAAGACCGCAGGCATCCGTTGGATGCGGGAAGCACAGAACCGGTGCAAGTGGTGGAATTTGCGGAGGCCTATTTAAAGCAGTGGACGTCTTTTGGCTGAATTCATGATGATTTGGACTATTGATTTTTGAACTCGTTTAAAAATATATCTTGTCATTTTGTTTTAAATATACTGAACATTTCCAGAATTTCTAGGTCTCCCGTCTATTTCAGAAGTTTAAGTGATCAATATAAATAAAAAGAAAAGTCCTGACTGACTGACTGACTCATCAACGCCCAACCCAAACCCTTGGACCTAGAAAGCTGACATTTTCCACAGAGGTTCTTTTTATAATGTAGACAAGGAATGAGGAAGGATTTTTCGAAATTCAACCCCTATGGGAGTTGAATAGGTGATGAAAGATCCGCGCGGGCGAAGCCGCTGGCAAAAGCTAGTTTTTAATAAAGTTTGGAACGATTTCGAAATATCGCTACGTGATTTCTTTTTTGACAAATTAGTATGCAAACGTCCTCAAACAAACTCAAATAGTCCTCTTTAAAACTTAGAAGAGTAACGTTTCGTTTTTCTACAGCAACTTTCAAAAGTATTCGCATGTGGGTTTCGGAAGCTAACATTCGTACATAAACTCACACCTTCTTGGCCTATGTCCAGCAGTGGACATCTTTTGGCTGAAATGATGATGATGATGATTTTATGTAAAGGAGTAGCTTTTGCCTTGTTTATACATCAGAGGCCTTAGTGTGATCTTCATTTAACCGTCTCGATCAAACGCATCGAGTGCGTTTGGCGCTCCGAGTGGCCCTGGATTAGTGACGGACGAATCAGAGCGACGAACGCGTTTGATTGAGATGGTTTAATGAAACTCACATCTGGTCCACTGGTCATAAACGCCGGTAGCGAGTAGGTACTACGCAGTGGACCTTTCTGAAGAACTTAACCAATAAGGTCACTATATGGTCCTCCTGGGGCGACCAGTCCCAGTGTTTTCACTTGTACTACCTTTTGTTATTCGCCCTTCATTCATCCTCTCACATAACAAAACCATCTAAGCATAGGTACTCTTTTCACTTTTTGTCCCCACATCTTCTTTTTCGGTAGCTTTTGTCAGTCCAATACATTTTCCAACATTGTTATCGCTGATAGAATGTCAGTTTGTGTAGGCTGCTCATATCATTATTAAATTTCGCATTTCCAAAACCATTAGCAAAACTTGCATTAGCACAAAAACTAATAAAATTCAGAAAAATATCAATTGAAACCGAATTCAATCTTCAAGTCTCATTATAATTAAATTGCCTAGTAACCATTCGGACTTCAAATCTTAAGATATTGAATGGCGAATATTATATTTCTGATCGCAATCTAATGAGAGGACTGGAGTGACCTTGAACTTTGATAAGGGTTGTTAAGGTTGACCAAGGACATGTCCGGTTAATAAAGTTGCTAAGGCTCTTATACTAGGTTGGGAGCTGGCGTTTATACACTCATGATGCTATTGCAGCTGTTATTTTTAATCAACTTCAAAGAGGAGGAAGTTCTCAATTCGTCTTGAAGGAGGTTCTTATTTATCATTTGTCATAGATACACAGGAACAATGCAGGCAGTGGGCAGGGCACATTGCTCGCAGAACAGATGGCCGATGGGGCCGAAAAGTGGCGACCACGTACTGGAAGACGTAAAGTTGGAAGGCCTCCCATAAGGTGGACCGATGACCATTTTTGTGAGGGCCGTAGGAATCCGCTATATGCGGGAAGCACAGAACCGGTCGCAGTGGCGGAGCTTAGGGGAGGCCTACGTTCAACAGTAGACGTCTTTCGACTGAAATTATGATGATGACGATGAAACAGGAAAATGGGATTCCTAAGCACACCTGATACAGTAATTAAACTATACTGTGACGTTGAACAACGAAACAAACGCACCATGTTCATACCCCCCCCCCCGAGTGGGTTCCCGCATTGTCGTTTCGGGGGGGCTCAGTAACCGTGGATTCCAGCCACGGTGAAGCCAAGAGGAACCCAAAGGTGGGGCCGCTCGTCAGGGCTTTTGCCTCAAAGCCGACGACGTAGCGGCCAAAAAGTAGGTTGCGGTGAGGTGCACCGCAACTGAGGTGGGCCGCGATGTCGAATGGGAGGCATCGCGGCTGAGGGTTGCGGGCTGCGGTAGGAGAACAGTGCCGGTGCTTCTGAGCAGCGCTCTTCCCTTCCGTGGCCTGGACGGGGCCGCCACCGTTTGAGTGCGGACGCGGTGGGGCCGCAGGGGAAAAGGAGTGTCGGTATAGCGTCAGCCGCTCTCCCTATCCTCTGCGGCCGAAAAGTGGTAGACGGGACGGCGCGTTGTGTTCCACACGCGCGCCGTGAAAGATGTCAGCAACCACCGGTGGGGTCCGCAAGGGCCGATGCCTGCCAGGGGTGCGGGTTTGTTCGAAAGAGATACCACAGCCCCTGGCATACGGGCTACTGAGGGAACACGGGTGGGTTTTAGTCAGTAAAAGTCTGACACGCCCTCCTGCTCTACTCAGCAGGAGAAGTCATTTGATGATTACCCACCCAAAAAAAAAAAAAACCATGTTCATACAATATGACGCGATTTCATCTTTATAGGTACAGTCAGCGTCAATAATATCGGGACAAACATACTGTTCCAACTAATATCAACAACTGTGAAAATTAAATACTATTTTAATGACACAAGAAATGTTTCAGAATGAAGATAGTACACGATAACTGTCATTCTGACAAGAACTTTATCCAGTTGAGTTAGAGTTTAAATTTCTTAGTTGTTGAGATTATTTTGAACACTGTTCGTACTATTATTTTTGAAGCTGCCCTTTATTTGTTTGTGATCGGCGCAAATTCTCTTTTTCCTTCACACTTCTCTATTAGTCGTCATCTCCGTATTCACACCCTTTCTAACCATATCATCATTCACACAGTCCATCCATCGTTTCTTTGGTCTACCCCTACTCATATAGCCATCGACATTCATACTCCAAACTTTCTTCACGACATTTTCCTCATACCTCCGTATCACATGCCCATACCATGACAACCAATTTCCACACAACTTTTCAGTCATCGATGCCACTTTCAGACTTCCTGAGTACTCACCAGCTTCCACCTGCGTGGAAGTCGGAAATTATCCCGCAGGAACGTACTACCAGAATAAAAGTATCCTATGTGTTAATCTAGCTTATAATCTGTGTGCCAAATTTTATTCAAATCCATTCAGTCGTTTTTGCGTGAAAGAGTAATAAACATCCATATAATAGGGTGACTGGTAATTAGTGACCGACATTTAAACACATGATTGTACACATTATTATGAACAACTTTTACTATGGGACCAAACCCGAAATCGCGAAAAAAAAATCTTCTGTTCCCTACATTTTGACGAGTTATGCGAACATAAATGTAGGGATCAGCTGATTTTTTTTTTCGCGATTTCAGGTTTGGTCCCAGTGTAAAAAGTTGTTCATAATGATGAGTACAATCATGTGTTTAAACGTCGGTCATTAATTACCAGTCACCCTATGTATACGAACTTTCGCGTTTGTAATATTGGTAAGGATTTCTTGCTCTATCTATTCGAAGTGCCCTAATATTATATTCAAAATTTTGGTACTTACGCCAAAGTATCCATCTTCTGTATAACTATCCTTTTAAACTTCGAACGAAAAAGTAAAACAGCTGTAGAACTTTCTAGAAAGCAGTAGATTTGCCTTTAATTTTACTCAGGCACAAACGTAGCCGTACTATCGTTTCGCTAAAAGCAGTCATTGAACTAACAAGAGGAACATAACAGTAAGAATAAGACAAGGCTTGCCTTCATTTTTTTTAATCAGTCTACACTGTACCATTGCTGAGCAAAGGCTTCTCAAAAACCCTCCATGTATCCTTTTCCAGGCAGTGGCATGCACATAGTTTTTAGACAGAGTAGACAGAAATAAAAAAGAACAAAAACAAAAAAATACAGAATAAACGATTGCTGTACCTACCTACACAGCAAGCAACTTGTGAGGTAATAAGTATCATAGTGTTTATCTTTTACACATTATCAACGTTAAAATATTAAACACATGCTATCCTAGCTCACAAGTCACAACCAAAACAAATAAATCAAAACAAACAATGGCGTCGGAAATCGGAATATAAAAATAATACGACAAAAAAGTCATTGTTGTTTATGTAGCGACAATTCAATGAAACAATGCTACTTTTTAAAATAGTCGCATAGCCAACTTTGTTCGGGAAACTTCGCTAAGTTTCGGAATTCGTCGTGGAGTAAAAAAGCGTAATTGTTACATTGTATGCCGCTTATGTATAGGAACACACACTAAATCTGCATGACACATTAAACACATTAAAACGCGAATAGTTCGTGTCTCTCCCGAGGCACTCAACAGCGCTAGTGCATCGCAATGCGAAGTTGCGTCAAATTGTACGAACGAACGGGTATTGTATCGATGATAATAATGATACGACTGACGCTCGACAGATAGAGCTGATTTATGATTAAAGATTTTTTGTTTGTTGGTAAAATAATACAAGTTTTAAATATTTATCTGATTTAGGTAGAGTAGGCAGTGTCTTTCTGTCTTTATGGACTGCGCGCCACTGTTTCCAGGGCACCTCGATCTAACCCTTGCAATACGCATCGAGGTCGTCTCGCCACTTCTTCTTGCTCACTTTTCCCCTGTGATTCTTTTCTCTCTATTTTTATTATATACCATGTGTATATGTACACACGCCAGCAGGTCAAGCTATCCCAAACTGTCAAATTTTCCCAATTGAACATGAACCTTATTCCTTTGTGATAAAGTTGAAAAACTATCAAAGAAATTTGACAGATTGGGGTAGCTTGCTGTGCTGGCCTCTGTACATACCATTCATATTATTTTAAGTCCAATGAATTATATTACTACAAAAAGATATACAATGCAGTAGTACGACCAATTGGTACACACGGCTACACATCAAGCTACACATTTCCAGTATAAGCTTATCTCGCATTGAATAGAATATCCGCACAGTGCGATATCAGCGTAAACTGGAAATGTATAGCTTGATGTGTAGCCGTGTGTACAAGTTTGCACAGCAGTTAGCTTCAAAATAAACAACACGCCTTAAGTAGTACCCGTGGAGAGCAGTTAGACGCTAGTCTACACGCACAACATTATTGAGTGAGCTGCAGGATTAGTTATAATAAAAAAATTATAAAAGTCATTCGGAAGATCGCGTTTTCTGAAACCACCACTGCATAAATCAATGATCAGTAAAGTTTATTGATCTTTTCGATAATTGAGCTTTGTCGGTACTGACTTAGTTTTGGAGATTTTATACTTGTTTTATTACTTAAACACGCCCAAAGTTGGCAAGAAAAACTAATCTTTGTTGGCTCCTAACTTTTTGATGGATATTAATTTTAGTATTCTGTTTCCGTACAGACAATATTAATAATAAGACAAAACCATACCATGTTTAATTTCATTGTCAAACAGTGGAGTAATACCTACACTCATCATCATCATCATCATTTCAGCCGAAAGACGTCCACTGCTGGACATAGGCCTCCCCCAGGCTCCTCCATTTCGACCGGTCTTTTTGGGGGGTTTTGCCATAATCGCCACGCTTGGCAGGCGGGTTGGCGATCGCAGTATGGTGGTAAAATGCATAGAGAACGCTGCTGCCCATTCTCTAGTAAGTCCCTTAGTCGCCTTCTACGACACCCACGGGAAGAAATGGGATGGTGCTATTCTTTTACGCCCGGCGGCACATACGGGACCCCACACTCTCAGGGGAATACCTACACTCCCAGAGTTTGTATTTGAAAAATATGGACTAGGTTCACCTTAATTGAAATCTTCTGTAGCTTTACTTGTTCATACTCTTATGTCTAAAGCAAAGATCAAGTTTCAGACAGATTTAGTTCAAGTCTTTGCTGCAATATTTTGCCTTGTATAATGTAACAAACTTGTAGTCTGTTTGTTTTCTGTACGGATCTTTATATCCAGCTTGTAAACAAATCTATAGATCTTAATTGCAAAATAAAGGACTCATCCTTAATTAGTGGCGTCAGGTCAGACCATACTGGTCAGCTTGTATCGTTTGACTTAGATAAAAAGTTACATCTAGATAAAACCATTGAATTGAGACCTCTGACTAAAAAAAAACTGAAATCATTTAATAATAATGTTCTTAGCAATCTATCAACAGCTAGTTTTGATTCACAAGACCCCAATATAAACTATGGCACATTTTTTTCTACTGTATGCAAAGAATTCAATAAAGCATGTCCTGTAAAAAAAGTTACAATAACTACTAAACCAAAATTTAGCGAATGGGCCACTACTGGCATTAGAAAAAGCAGAGATATCTTATATAATTTGTATCACGAAAAATCATTGAGTTCTGATCAGGCCCTTCATATTATGTAAGAAAATATTCTAAAATATTCAAAAGAGTCTGCGCTCACGCTAAATCTAAATTAATAAGTAACAAAATTAGTATCTCTAAAAATAAAATAAAAGCTGTGTGGCAAGTAATTAACAAAGAAACTGGAAACACAAAACAGCGAGATCAGAATGAGTTAGCTCTAAAAATTGATAATGAAATCATTTCAGATAAGTTACAAGTTGCTGAGACTCTTGACTCTGAGACCAACATCCCAATAGAAGTAACGAAATCTCTCCCCTCATCATCTGTATTAGCTGAATCTCTTCTTAAAGAAAACTTCAGCAAGGACATTCCAAGTTTTGAATTCAAACCCATTTCTATTGCCACAATTAAAACAGCATTTAAAAGTCTTAACATAAAAAACACTGAAGACTTATGGGGGATTTCCGTTAAGGTTCTCGAAAATATCATTGACACAATTGCCCCTGTCCTAACAGGCATATTTAATCAATGTTTAGACAGCGGTACGTTTCCTGACTTAATGAAACATAGTAAAGTAGTACCAATTTACAAATCAGGTAATAAGAGTGATCCCTCTAATTATAGACCTATATCTGTGCTTCCAGCATTGAGCAAAATTTATGAAAAAATCATGCTAGACCAGATGTTGTCACATTTTAACTCAAATGGTATTTTACATAGTCGACAGTTTGGTTTCACGAAAGGTAGGTCGACGACTGACGCAGGAGTAAAACTCATCAGTCACATTTTGGAATCCTGGGAGAATTCCCAGGACGCGATTGGCATTTTCTGTGACCTCTCAAAAGCGTTTGACTGCGTTGACCACAATACACTTATCTGTAAATTACACCACTATGGAATTCGTGGACAGGCTGCTGATCTTGTACGTTCCTATTTATCAAACAGGCAGCAAAAAGTAAACGTTAATGGGGCGACGTCCTCGGGGTCTCTAGTTAAGATGGGCGTGCCTCAAGGTTCAATTCTTGGCCCTTTTTTATTTCTAGTTTATATTAATGACCTTCCTTACCTGATGGCTAACTTCTCGGATATAATTTTATTCGCTGATGACACTTCTCTTATTTTTAGAATAGATAGAAAAGATACAGATGTCTTACATGTCAATGATAGTCTAGCTGTTCTTTCGAAATGGTTTGCCGCTAATAATCTTTTACTCAATGCGAACAAAACTAAATGTCTTAAGTTCTCGTTACCAAATGTACCCCAAGTAGGTCTAAACTTAAAACTTGATGGCAAGAAACTAGATGCTATTTCGGAAACTGTATTTTTGGGAATTACTTTAGATTCAAAATTGCAATGGGGTGCTCACATTAGAGCTCTTTCAAGTAGATTAAGCTCAGCTGCTTACGCAGTAAGAAAGATAAGGCAGTTGACGGATGTAGCCACAGCTAGGTTAGTTTACTTTGCTTATTTTCACAGTATTATGTCTTATGGCGTTCTGTTGTGGGAATCGGCAGCTGACGTAGATTCAATTTTCATTTTACAAAAGAGGGCAATCCGCGCAATCTATAAAATGGGGCCTCGCGAGTCTCTTAGAAACAAATTCAGCGAAATTGATATTCTAACTCTGCCGTCTCTTTATATCCTAGAAAATATCTTGTATGTTCGCAAAAACTTAGGCATTTTCAAAAAACGATGCGATTTCCATAATCTGAATACACGTAGTAAAGATGAAATTGTGATTCCAAAATTTAGATTGACTAAAACTAGCAAGTCATTTCTAATAAACAGTATTCGCTTCTATAACAAGTTGCCAAAGTCAGTTACAGAACTTAGCGATGGAAAGTTTAAAACGCACATCAAACGTATCCTTATCAAAAAAGCATATTATAAGATAAAAGACTACGTTGAAGACAGGGAAGTTTGGCATTAATTCCTTCTGCACATGTGGCTTCCCTGGTACCTCATTAACAGCATATCTATGTGAAAGTCTATTAACTGCTCTCAATGTTCTTTTTATTTTTACAATGCTGACATATTCTCGTCATTATTTGACGTTATACATCAATTTTAATATCAACTATTTTTTAGTGATTGTCATGTTAATCATGTCACTATGTTTAATTAGGTTCATTTTATTTATGTAGATTATTTTACATATTGTGAATGGGAGAACGTTGTAGGCCTTACAGACTGTAGATTTGTAGACGATTTTCTATTCTGGATTCGTCTAAGTACCTGGTACTTATTGACAGGCTTGCACTGTCCTCCCATACATTTTATCTCTGAAAACATTGTTAAAGCCAATCATTTTTAAAAGAGTAACCGTGGAGTTTCTTGCCGGCTCTTCTCCATAGGAAACAACATTTTGGAACCGTGCACCTAGCTTCTGACGTTTCATAAGTGCCCATGCAGGTTTATATGAAATAAAAATATTTTGATTTGATTTGAATAATATTTTTGAACATTTATGTGCGAAAATGTTTTTAGAACTTTTCTCTGCACGAGATTTTCTCGGGTTTCGGGTTTGAGATATCTTTATTTCTCATAAGACATTTAACTTACACGACAAATATTAAAGTAATTTAAAAACTTTATTGATATATACAGTTTTGGCAAACAAAAACAAAATTACAACATACAGAAATATTCTAAAAGAGTAGGGTAATCGCTAATAATTGATCACAGCTAAAATATAAACATACACGGAATGCGCGTCTCAGAATATGTGGTTATATATGAATATGGTTTGTAGGTGTATATTTAAAACAAGTATCAAGGTTTGAATGTCAGAATAGTTACTGCTTATTTACTGTATATGAATGTTCTTATGAATATGGTGTTTAGGGAAAGGATTTCATGAAGTAAAGCACAGAAAGACAAGACTAGATATTTATTTAAATTAGGCTTGTTACTATTTAATCAGCAAGCTAGTCATCCGTTCCAAAGCTAGGTCTTCATGGAGAAGAAGGACAAGAAACTCCATGGAAACACTATTGATATATTCCACCAAAACATCTCTTACATTGCTATTACATTTGATTACAACTCTTGGAGCTTTATCCAAGATAACTCAGCATTAATACAACAAAATGGTATATAATAAACAACAATTATCATTTAATAAATTACATAACTTGTGTACCTACCATACGCTACCTACCCTACCTACCCTACCTACCCTACCTACCCTACCTACCCTACCTACCTGCCCTACCTACCCTACCTGCCCTACCTACCCTACCTGCCGTACCTACCCTACCTACCCTACCTGCCCTACCTACCCTACCTGCCCTACCTACCCTACCTACCCTACATACCCTACCTACCCTACCTACCCTACCTACCCTACCTACCCTACCTACCCTACCTACCCTACCTACCCTACCTACCCTACCTACCCTACCTACCCTACCTACCCTACCTACCCTACCTACCCTACCTACCCTACCTACCCTACCTACCCTACCTACCCTACCTACCCTACCTACCCTACCTACCCTACCTACCCTACCTACCCTACCTACCCTACCTACCCTACCTACCCTACCCTACCTACCCTACCCTACCTACCCTACCTACCCTACCCTATCCTACCTACCCTACCTACCCTACCTACCCTACCTACCTGCCCTACCTACCCTACCTGCCCTACCTACCCTACCTGCCCTACCTACCCTACCTGCCGTACCTACCCTACCTACCCTACCTGCCCTACCTACCCTACCTGCCCTACCTACCCTACCTACCCTACCTACCCTACATACCCTACCTACCCTACCTACCCTACCTACCCTACCTACCCTACCTACCCTACCTACCCTACCTACCCTACATACCCTACCTACCCTACCTACCCTACCCTACCCTACCTACCCTACCTACCCTACCCTATCCTACCTACCCTACCTACCCTACGCTACCTTCCCTACCTACCCTACCTACCCTACGCTACCTTCCCTACCTACCCTACCTACCCTACCTACCCTAAACATAAAAAAAAACTCCTAAAAACCATCCATGGACTTCAACGAACATTAAAAAAAAAGAATTTGTAAAATTGGTCCAGGCGTTGTTGAGATAAGCGCTTACCAACACATTTTGCGATTCATTTTTATATTATACATAAAAATATTATCTTTCGGCACTTCTCCATACAAACTTTAGCTGAATTTCAAAGTCCTCCGTCCGCGGGGTACAAAGTTTTTGCTACTCGTATTATTTTATATAGATTATGCTACATAAAAGCTATGCTACAGTGCATATTTTGGACATTAGTGATTCTCGAGCTGACAGCTCGAGGGATTTTATGAAAAATAAGTCAATGTATTTTTTGTTCAGCACATTTTCGAAATAAAGCAGTTTGTCAAGACAACCACTGTAACTCAAAGAAAATGTGCTAACAAATAGGTATTCCCAATTCTGAAAAGAAATACTAAATCGAAAGCGATCAGGTTCATTACTCTAGGGATTCGAAGAAGGCTGGTTACAAAAACACCTCGTAGGCCACACAGGGAAAAGTTGTTTGAAAAACTTTACCAATTTACCGAGAGCACGCAGAATTTGTATTTGTGTCGCCACTTCAATTTCTGGGAAGTTTTTTTGTGATAACTATGTGAAGAGATTTTAGTGTTCCGTAATCGAGAGAGGAGACCTTATGAAATTCTTCATAAAAATAAAAACAGAAAGTTTTGTATGTAACTTCTATATAAGTTAGTGAGCTCCTAGTTTTGAAAAGTGACTATTTGAAACGTCACTATATTACAAAGACAAACCACTTCGTTCCGTAACCACGAAGCAAAAAACGTCGAAAAGAACACGTTTCTATAAAACACGCCATCGTCATCATCATCATCTGCCTAGCCTTTTCCCAACTATGTTGGGGTCGGCTTCCGCTCTAACCGGATGCAACTAAATACCAGTATTTTACATGGCGCGACTGCCTATCTGACCTCCACAACCCAGTTACTGGGTAACACGATACCCCTTGGTAAGACTGGTTGTCAGACTTTCGGGCTTCTGACGACCCGTAACGACTGTAAAAGATCCACGAATGATAGCTGGGACTAACGGCTTAACGTGGTTTCCGAGGCACGAAGGGGTCTTGGTATGTAAAGATGGTCACCCATCAATCAAATCAAATCAAATCAAAATATTTTTATTTCATATAAACCTGCATGGGCACTTATGAAACGTCAGAAGCTAGGTGCACGGTTCCAAATTGTTGTTTCCTATGGAGAAGAGCCGGCAAGAAACTCCACGGTTACTCTTTTAAAAATAATTGGCTTTAACAATATTTTCAAATTACAGAGATTAAATGTATGGGAGGACAGCGCAGGCCTGTCAATAAGTACCAGGTACTTAGACGAATACAGAATAGAAAATGTCTACAAATCTACAGTCAGTAAGGCCTGCAACGTTCTCTCATTCACAATATGTAAAATAATGTACATAAATAAAATGAACCTAAATAAAATTTATGTATAATGTCAATTAATAACGAGAATATGTCAGCATTGTAAAAATAAAAAGAATAAAAAAGAACATTGTATTTGAGAGCAGTTAATAGACTTTCACATAGTTATGCTGTTAATGAGGTACCAGGGAAGCCACATGTGCAGAAGGAATTAATGCCAAACTTCCCTGTCTTCAACGTAGTCTTTTATCTTATAATATGCTTTTTTGATAAGGACACGTTTGATGTGCGTTTTAAACTTTCCATCGCTAAGTTCTGTAACCGACTTTGGCAACTTGTTATAGAAGCGGATACTGTTTATTAGAAATGACTTGCTAGTTTTAGTCAGTCTAAATTTTGGAATCACAATTTCATCTTTACTACGTGAAATCGCATCGTTTTTTGAAAAGGCCTAAGTTTTTGCGAACATATAAGATATTTTCTAGGATATAAAGAGAAGGCAGAGTTAATATATCAATTTGCTCTGAAGTTGTTTCTAAGAGACTCGCGAGGCCCCATTTTATAGATTGCGCGGATTGCCCTCTTTTGTAAAATGAAAATTGAATCTACGTCAGCTGCCGATCCCCACAGCAGAACGCCATAAGACATAATACTGTGAAAATAAGCAAAGTAAACTAACCTAGCTGTGGCTACATCAGTCAACTGCCTTATTTTTCTTACTGCGTAAGCCGCTGAGCTTAATCTACTTGAAAGAGCTCTAATGTGAGCACCCCATTGCAATTTTGAATCTAAAGTAATTCCCAAAAATACAGTTTCCGAAATAGAAGAATCCACGGACTAACCGTGGCAAGTGTAGCTTAACCTGATCGATTGACCCGTGCTGCTTTTATTACCTAGCCACAAGCCCCTATAAAAAAACACGTATGTCTTTTTTTTTTGGGTGGGAAATTATCAAATAACTTCTCCCGCTCTGGGTGGAGCACTAAAACCCACCCGTGTATCCCTCAGTAGTCCCTATGCCAGGGGCGGCGGTATCTCTTTCGAAAGAACCCGCATCCCTGGCAGAAAACACGTATGGTAAAATAATGTTAAAACCATTGACATATATAAAAGGACTGGGCGGACCGCACGTTAAAATGACGCCTCGAACTTGGTCCCAAAATGGTCTTCCCTATAGCGAAGTGAACTAGAACGCGATCGGCTGTCTTCGGAGCGGTCGTAAATTTTTGCAAGCAAAAATGTCAAGTTGTGCCGTGAAGGGTTGCGTGAACTACGACAAAAAGCACATTAAAAAAAATTATAACATTTCATATCCCCGGTAAGTTAAAAATATGTCATTAAATCGACTTCTAACATTATTTAAAACAATTTTCTTTCTTATTTGTCTCAAGCTTTGGCAAAGACGACGCGAAGCCGCGTAAAAGCGCGACATAACTTTGCAGCGGCGCTCGTTGTAGCCGATGAAATGAAAAGATGTAATAATATTGCTCTATGATTAAATTTTGTACAAAATTGATTTTTATTGTTTATTAAAAGCAAATTAAAATGTCCAACGTCAGAAAACACTACGAATCCAAAATGGAAAATATGTCCAAATTACCAAAAAAAACGAGTTTTTTTTTTTTAAATTGTTTTATTCGAAGGCCAATGAAAACTTAATAACACAAACAAACTGCAACAAAAATAAATTTTGAAAAATATGAGGTTTTTATTTTATTTCTTTGTACCTCGAAAAATACCACACCCGCTCTTACAAGGTTACGCCTAGGAGCAGACACGCCGATTGACATCGTAGTTCTAATAGATGGCGTTAGTGTTATTTGTAGGGCGACCGCGTCCGTCAAATGTTCGGACGGCCGTATCTTTACTATTTAAATCAATGGTTAAAACACACATTCACACATACATAAACTCACTCCTTTTTACCACGGGGGAAGGTAGAAGCTACAGAACGCCTCCTGTTTCGATTCTTACATACTCCATTTGCCTCGTATATGTTCATAAATCTGGTCATACACGCACGCTGAGGGGCAGTTCTCGCAATTTTAAGAACGTTCACAGCCTGATCTCAGTCTCAATCTGTCAAAAATATCTCGAGTTTCCTTAAGTATTTGACAAGTTTTTGACATTTGCTTGTCGCCGAGATGACATTGCTACTAGATTTTGAATGTTTTTAATTACGAGTATTGGCCACGGTTGTGAGTGCTACGCAGCTAAATTTAAAAACTAAAGGGAATACAAATGATTTATTTCTGTAAGTAGGTTTGTACAAATACTTTTACATGTCAATCATATTTTTTTTAAACCAGAGGAGGTCAGCGTTTCCTGTCTGATTACTCTGAGGAGAAAGGCCGAAACAAACTCAGAGGTCACAGTCTCTTTTAAAGTCCCGACATAATCTTGGTCAGATCATGTGAAGACCATGTGGATTGGTGTCTGAAATGGTCTTTTGATATTTTGATAGAAGTTGATGACTATCTGATATGTCTTTTTCTTCATTAAAACATCATATAGCTGTACCGACTACGGAACCCTTCACATAGTTGCCCGATACTCACTTGGGCGAGTTTTTCAATTCAACTGAAGAGATGTGAGAATATCGGGAACATATAATATTTACTTACATAAGGGCCAGAAAAGTAAGTGTGATGTTTTGAAAGCTTTGTTATATTATCACACTAGCTTTTCCCAGCGGTTTCGCCCGCGTGTTGGTCAAAAATTATCGCACGGGAACGTGCTACCGGGATAAAAAATATCCTGTGTGTTCATTCGGAAGGGGGTTTGTGGCCAAGTAATAACGAACCGCACGTGACGATCGATTGGGGCCCGCAAGGGCCGATGCCTGCCAGGGGTGCGGGTTTGTTCGAAAGAGACACCACAGCACCTGGCATACGGGCTACTGAAGGAACACGGGTGGGTTTTAGTCAGTAAAAGTCTGACACGCCCTCCTGCTCCACCCAGAGCGGGAGAAGTTATTTGATGATTTCCCACCCAAAAAAAAAACAAAAACGTGACGATCGATCAAGTTAAGCTACGCTTTCCGCGGTTAGTCCATGGATGGGTGACCATTTTAACATACCAAGACCCCTCCGTGCCTCGAAAAGCAAGTTAAGCTGTTATTTCCGACTGTCATTCCTGGATCTTTGACAGTCATTACGTGTGGTCAGAATCCCGAAACTCTGACAAACAGTCTTACCAAAGGGTATCGTGTTACCCAGTAACTGGGTTGTGGAGGTCAGATATGCAGTCGCTCCATGTAAAATACTGGTATTCAGCTGCATCCGGTTAGACTGGAAGCCGACCTTAACATAGTTGGGAAAAGGCTAGGCAGATGATGATGTGTTCATTCGGAAGAGTAATCACGTAACACGCTAACAGTAAGCGTAGCAACATTCATTGCTTTATTTACGTTGTTGAGTAGATAAATCTTTCGAACATATGGAGCAATGAATTACCAGTATCGTCAAAATGATTCACATTGTGATGGATTATATGCTACGCATTAAGGGTGCAGGTTCATCATCATCATCTGCCTAGCCTTTTCCCAACTATGTTGGGGTCGGCTTCCAGTCTAACCGGATGCAACTGAATACCAGTATTTTATGGAGCGACTGCCTATCTGACCTCCACAACCCAGTTACTGGGTAATACGATACCCCTTGATAAGACTGGTTGTCAGACTTTCGGGCTTCTGACGACCCGTAATGACTGTCAAAGATCCACAAATGACAGCCGGGACCAACGGCTCAACGTGCTTTCCGAGGCACGGAGGGGTCTTGGTATGTAAAGATGGTCACCCATCCACGGACCAACCGCAGCAATCGTAGCTTAACCTGGTCGAACGACCTGTGCAGCTAATATTATTTAGCCACAAGCCATTAAGGGTGCAGGTTATGTTTACTATTATTATTAATGCAAAAGTAACTCTGTCTGTTATGCTTTCATGCCTAAACCGCTGAACCGATCGTAATGAAATTTGGCAGAGATATATCCTGGGATATGGAGAAGGTCTTAGGCTAGTATTTTACGTGATAACAGAAATCCACGTGGGCGGAGCCGCGGACAAAAGAAGGTAATCAGATAGAAACAAAAAAGTTGCCAAACATCCAAATTCGTTGAGGCGTTTTTGCATGATTGAGTAACAAAAATCCAAACGTCCAAACTTGTACATTTATAATATAATAGGATATTATAATAGGATGTTCGATTTAACCAATTATTTCTTTCCAACTTGTTATGGACATATTTATGGAAAATAAGTTTTTTATCCAGTTCACCAGAACTTTCAATATGGAGTTTACTTTTTGCCTTTAACAATCCAATTACTGGAGATTATATATTAGGTCTTTACCTATGAAATTGCCGTTCTGCAGTACTGGCCATTTCAAATCAAAATAATTTTTGTTTGGCTAAGAATTCTAATTTCAAATTAATTTTATTTTAAAAACATGGATTTTTTTTTCTAAAAGTAGTCATTTCTTTATTGATTAGTGTTACATTTTCATCGCATTTCAATCTTTTTCGTCATCATGGATACGTTAAAAATTCGAGTAATTATGGAATATGAGTACTGTCGTGGCAGCAACGCGGCACAAGCGGCACGCAACATCAACGACGTTTACGGAGCTAACACTACAAACCAACGCACCACCTGTTATTGGTTTGCTCGCTTCCGTTCTGGAAATTTCGACCTGAAAAATGAACCTCGCGGTCGTCCGAAGACTTTGGTCGACAATAACGAATTAAAGGCGATTGTGGAAGCTGATGATACACAATCTACGGCTGAATTAGCAGCAGCTTTCGACGTTAGCGTCAAAACAATATTGGTCCATTTGCGTCAAATTGGCAAGGTAAAAAAGCTTGACAAATGGGTGCCCCACGAACTCAATGATCGCCAGCGCGAAGTACGCGTCGAGACGTGCCTTGCACTGCTCAACAGACACACAAATGAAGGAATTTTGAACCGCATTGTTACCTGCGATGAAAAATGGATTCTGTTTGATAACCGTAAGCGCTCAGCAAGTTGGTTGGATCCTGGTTCAGCACCTAAACAATGCCCTAAACGAAAACTTACCCCTAGAAAAGTGATGGTCACTGTTTGGTGGTCTAGCGCCGGTGTGATTCATCACAGCTTCTTACCAAACGGGGTGAGCATTACTGCAGATGTGTACTGTGAAGAACTGAACACAATGATGGAGAAGCTGGCGCATCTCCAACCAGCATTGGTCAATCGCTCGTCTCCGCTGCTCCTGCACGATAACGCGCGACCTCATACTGCACAGCAGACGGTCTCCAAGTTGCAAGAACTGGGGTTGGAAGCTCTCCGTCATCCGCCCTACTCACCAGACCTTGCGCCTACAGACTACTACTTTTTCCAGAATTTGGATAACTTCTTGGCGGGAAAAAAATTTAATACCCGAGAGGCAGTACAAAATGCCTTTGAAGAATTTGTTGCCTCCCGTCCAGCTGATTTCTTTAAGAAGGGGATCAATAAACTGCCACTGCGATGGCAAAGATGCATTGATTGCATGGGTGATTACTTCGATTAATACAAATAAAAAATTCATGAAAAAAATTCGTTTAAATTTTTTCATACAAAACGGCAATTTCATAGGTAAAGACCTATTATTCAAGTAGAAAATCTTACTCCTTATTTACCTCCCCGAGTGCTTCAGGGAGAAACTAAATAATACCTATGAAATAAAGTGGGCGATGTAAGTCTATACTCCTTTTTTGTTCCAAATTCAGACATCCGAACTACGACATATGTATTATTACATCTATACCGTCCTTAGGGTCCACTCAAAGTGCCTTCTATCAAGGATAACGATGATGGAAATGTTAAAAATGTATGGGGCTGACGTAAGGTACCGAAAAAAATCCGTCAATCCTATTGCAACAAGTTGTAGAAAATAACAAACTCTTTGAAAGTGATTGCCACTAGTGTTATAATCTCTCAGTCGTTCTTTAGACAAATGTATGTGTCTTTTCGAAAGAGAACTGGGCTGTAATATACCACGCTGGCCCAGTGCGGGTTGGTATATGTCACATGTCTCCAAATAATTGGTTGTAGGACGTGCAAAAAAGCGCCCGTCTTGGTTCGAACCCATGACCTACAAAATTTGACTAATGTATAAAATAGTCTAAATATCCATAACATACTAAACCACCGCGTTGACATTTAGATCACGAGTAGGTTACCTTCTAGACGACACCAACTACTTTAAGTATCTCATCAAATAAGTAAATGATACTAGATTGACATTACTCAGTTCTTTGGTTACTTGTTTGAAATATAAGTTTAAGTTTAAAAGATGAAGGTGTCTCGATGTCATAAGTTTGCTTAACCGTGTAAAATGTTATAATAAGATACCAGTCGATATTCTTGAACTGAATGAAAATAAATTTAAATCATGCATTAAACGCACACTATGTAGACAAGCATACTATAAGTTAGATGATGAAAAATGCTTGGCTTAATACTGATCCTGTTCCACAGCCACCTGGGCTTACTAGTTAAAATTTCAATATTTGGAAGAGATGCTTCCCTTTTTTTAACCGACAAAAAAAACGGAGGAGGTTACTCAATTCGACGCGTATATTTTTTTTATTTTTATGTATGACTACGCATATCTTTTCACAGAGTAGTTCGATTTTGATAAAAAAACAAAATTATTGGAAAGGGTGTACCCCGAAGTTGGTCCCATATACATTTGGAAAAAAAAGGGTAGGAAAACAGGGATGATTGATTGTTTCACTCACTGATTTTAATGTAAAACCACGCATAACTGCTTACAGAGTAGTCCGATTTTGATCATTCTTATTTTATTTAATAGGGTATACCTAGAAATTGGTCCCATATAAATTTAGAAAAAAAAAAACCTATCCTAAGGTTGGGAAAATAGGGGTGATTTATTGTTCACTCACAGATTTTAATACTAAGTGGTGTATTACAAAAAGTAATCAAAAATTAATCATGTAGTAATTAGCCTCCAAAAATTATAAAATAAAACTTAGAAAAAAAAAACCGTCGAAAAAAACTGAAAAGCAAAAAATAATAAACCTTTTTGTTTAACCTCAATAACTAAGTTCGGAAGTGTGTGACGTTGGATATTATGTATTTTAATTTTATGTCACCGACTTCCGAAATTAGTTTTTATTTCTTCTGACATTACGAACATTATTGTTCCTATTATCATAATTTTTGTAAAATTACGAATATGTTTTTATTTTTACTGAACCAAGTGCTATTTATTGAATACTTACTTGAATTATGTATTAAATGTTTTTCTTTCCTTTACGAAAACTTGTTTATATATCTCAAATGCATAACTCTCTCAAACTATAGTTTTGTATAACTTAGAAGCATTTTGTTTAAATTTTATAAATGTGAGTACCATGTATTCGTTTACTTTGTTGTTTTGATGTATGTACCTTGACTTGAAAAAGCATGGCAGTTGAGAGTATGTCATGCTCACTTAAATGTCTCACTGATGGTGGCGCGTGTGTCGTGAGGGAGAGGCAGCATATGCGCCCTCGCGACCCTAGCCGCCGCAGGATACGGAGACGCCCTGGGCGTCGGGAATCCCAGGCCGATTTCCGGCCACCGTAGGCATGGGCTTGCGGACGGCGAGTAATGGGTAGCTCGCTGTCCGGTAAGGACCAAGCCCAAGTCGACGGCGCGTTGTGTTCCACGCGCGCCTCAAAGAGATGTCAGCACAAAAAGTGATGGGACCCGCAAGGGTCGATGCCTGCCAGGGGTGCGGGTTTGTTCGAAAGAGACACCACAGCCCCTGGCTTAAGGGCTACTGAAGGAACACGGGTGGGTTTTAGTCAGTAAAAGTCTGACACGCCCTCCTGCTCCACCCAGAGCGGGAGAAGTTATTTGATGATTTCCCACCCAAAAAAAAAAAAAAAAAATGGTGGCGCGTGTGTTGGATCATTCGGTTCCCTACAAAATGGTTGAGCTGGATGGTGCTGAACCACGCGTCATGTTCGTGAACGGGCGCTGTCGGTTGAGACTGGTCATCTCTTAACTTCCAGGGTTTATCTTTAATCTTATATTTAGAATTGTTTTTTTTTTGTATTGTTCTCACATACAGAAGCAACAAGAATAATGTTCCCAAGATTTTGTAATACCCAACTTGATTTAAAAGAGTGTTCGTGGGGTTTCTTGCCCGTTCTTCTCCATTTGACTGTGATCTGCGTTTTGTTATGGCCAACTAGCTTCAACTTTCCAACTGATTGACTTTTTGAGGATTCAAAAGTGCCTTTAAAGGGTTTAATCGAAATAAATGCTTTGAGTTTGAGTTTGAAAACATAGGTAGGTACCGTAAAGGTTGGCTGTTTACCGAATACAACCTTAGGTTTCTACCGGCATTCAACGAAATGGCTTTGTCACATTCGAACTGTTAGGAAGATCTAGAACAATCCTTCAAATAATACAGACTAGGGTCATTGTTTCGTAAGAATATAGTTGATTAACAGGCATGGAGTTGTAAAGGTCCAAAACGTGATTAAGCCCTGGTACCAGGGACCCTTCAGGTCCCACAGTACCTAACAGCCTTAAAATGATTTTGAGGGACACTGATCGTCACAGGAGACGCCCTAGGTGTCGGGAATCCCAGGCTGATTCCCGGCAACCGTAAGCACGGGCTTGCGGATGGCGAGTAATAGTTAGCTCGCTGGCAAGGACAAAGCCCGGTTGTGTTCCACGCGCGCCTCAATTAGATGTCAGCACCAACTGGTAGGGTCCGCAAGGGCCGATGCCTGCTTGGGGTGTGGGTTGTTCGAAAGAGTTACCGTGACCCCTGGTACACAGGCAACTGAAGGAACACGGATGGGTTTTAGTCAGTAAAAGTCTGACACGCCCTCCAGCTCCACCCAGAGCGGAAGAAGTTATTTGATGATTTCCCATCCAAAAAAAGGGACACTGAAACAGTATTACCTCAAGTTCTAAGTTGAGCTGCATTATCTATATATATAAAAGAAAGTCGTGTTAGTTACTTCACTTATAACTCAAGAACGGCTGAACCGATTTGGCTGAAAATTGGTGGGGAGGTAGCTTAAAACCAGGAGACGGATATAGGATACTTTTTATCCCGGTATTAGGTAGGGTAGCGTAGGTAGGGTAGGTAGGTAGGGTAGGGTAGGTTAGTGTAGGGTAGGGTAGTGTAGGGTAGGTAGAGTAGGGTAGGTAGGGTAGGTAGGGTAGGGTAGCGTAGGTAGAGTAGGTAGGTAGGGTAGGTAGGGTAGGTAGGGTAGGTAGGGTAGGTAGGGTAGGTAGGGTAGGTAGGGTAGGTAGGGTAGGTAGGGTAGGTAGGGTAGGTAGGGTAGGTAGGGTAGGATAGTGTAGGGTAGGTAGGGTAGGTAGGGTAGGTAGTGTAGGGTAAGTAGGGTAGGATAGTGTAGGGTAGGGTAGTGTAGGGTAGGTAGGGTAGGGTAGCGTAGGTAGAGTAGGTAGGGTATGGATTTTGTATGAATGACTTTTGGATGGACAGGACAACGTCTGTCGGGACAGCTAGTTACTAATAAATGCGGGCACTGAATGGACAGATCCACTCAATCTATGTGGTTCTTTCCTCAACAGACCATTTGAAGCACCAATCTACATGGTCAAGGTCATCACTTCTTGATCTGGCAAAGATTATGTCTACACTTTAAAAGTGACCTCTGAGTTTGTTTCAATTATTCCACTGAAACGCATTATCGGGATAAAAAGTATCTAATGTGTTTATCCAGATTATTAACTATCGGTGTGCCAAATTTAACTCAAATACGTTAAGCCGTTTTTGCGTGATTGAGTAACAAACGTCTAGACATGCAAACTTTCACTGTATATATTTTTAGTAGAATAGTAGAATTTATTTAACAGAAAAGTAGATCACATCATCACCACCATCATTACTTCAGCTGAAAGACGTCCACTGCTGGACATAGCCCTCCCCCAAAAGGGGGGTTTGCCATAATCGCCACGCTTGGCAGGCGGGTCGGCGATCGCAGTATGGTGGTAAAATGCATAGAGAACGTTGCTGCCTTTTCTCTAGTCCCTTAGTCACCTTCTACGACGGACGCCCACGGGAAGAAATGGTATGGTGCTATTCATTTACGTCCGAAAACACACGGTAGAGAGATACAAGTATCTGTATAGGTATAATATTAATAATACAAAAATACTTACAATTCTAGATTACTTAACAATTTAACTTTTTTGCTATGAATTATAAGTAATCTCAAACTCAAACTCAAAGCATTTATTTCAAATAAACCAATTACAGGCACTTTTGAATTGTCAAGGTCGGTGAGTTAGAAAGATGAAGCTAGTTGCCCATTCCAAAGCGTAGGTACCTATGCAGAAGAACGGGCAAGAAACTCCATGGACACTCTTTTAAAATCATGATTTTGTTACAAAAAGTTGCTTACATCATTATGTTGAAATAATCAATGTGAGAACGATGTAAAAAGTGCACATTAAAAACGTCCGTAATTAAAATAAAATAACAATAAAAATAAGCCGTGGGAGCTAAGAGATGACCAGTCTAACTTCAACCAGCATCTCTCAGCACCAATATTTCATCTAAATTCTAAGCCATAGCACATACGATACAGAACAGGCTATCAAAACCCACCGAGGCGTGTCTAACTCGAGCCGGCAACTCCACACATTACAAAAATCCGGCTTCACGAATTAGCTCCGAATGAATGGATAGCGGACAAGACAAGCATGTGAAAAAGGACTTATGGCCTTCCAGTGAGTGATTGCGCGGATCGCGTCCCTTGGTTTACAAGTGGGGATATATTTAGAAATTAAGGGTAATAGATACAATATAACTATAAATAAGATTATAAGGTTTCACAAGCAATGTACGTGCTTCCGCATCTTTGGCAGTTACATACGCTTTGAACCTTTGACCGTTGACTCGTCAAACTCAGTAAAGCATGATTGTTAGCTAGGCTTTTTCGGCTTCCAGTTTAACCCGATGCAGCTGAGCGATGCACCCGCAGCGGGAGAAGTTATCTGATGATTTCCCACTCAAAACAGAAAACATACCTGTCTGGCGGTTTTGAGCATTTTGTAAATGTCCTGCAGATGTGGTAGCGTCTTGTGACGGGCCGTGGAGCTTCCTTAAACAGATTGAGATACACGATGACTGATACATACATGCCGTCTGTTGGGACATGTCAGTTCAAAGCTGCAATGGCTCTTTCTTCAAGAAGCCCTTTCAGACATGGCCCTGCATTGTTAGACTAACATAAATTCCAATAATATAAGGGTTGGACTTTAAAAGATGCCAGGAGGACCTCTGTGTTTGTTTCGGCATTTCTCCTCAGGGATCAGTCAACTAGAAAATGTTAGTGTCATCTATTTTTTAACCGACTTCAAAAAGAAGGAGGTTATCAATTCGACATGTTTATATATATATATATATTTTTTATGTATGTTCGGGCATAACTCCGTCGTATATAGACGGATTTGCAAAATATTTTTTTTGTTCAAAAGGGGTTTATTCCGAAATGGTCCCATTAAAATTTCAAATAGATCTGATGATGCGTTTCGGAGACAGACAACGGAACTCTTCAAAAAATTACAGCAATTCAACCGCGAATGCTGCTATCGCATAAATGTGCGTTGTTTTGACCCCAAGGATGATGAAATTTCGAATTGGTGTGGGGTAGGTAACTAAAAAGTGAAAAAAGTTTTTTTTAAATATTCACGTGCACAACTGTGGGGTGCTTGGACAGGAAACCTCCCCGTGTGCCCGTGGGCTGGAGTTTCCCTTGGATACGTCTGGGGGAAAGGCCAGTCTCCGGGACGGTGCACCCTGGGATGCGGGCAATATCCCCCATTGGGTACTGTGTGCCTAATGGGTGTCGTTGCCCGTATGCTAATATCCTGTCGGCGGGACGCTCCAACGCGTGTATCTCTGCGCTCATGCAGAGACGCACAGCGGCGGAGTAAGAGCGGGCTCGGTGTGCACTCACCCTGCCACCGGGCAGGCAAGAAGGAGTGCTCTCCTTCTGCCACCGTTAATCTCGTAGCCCCGAAGATTGTCACGGTCATGTCTCTGACTTTTGACGGGGGTCGAGGGCCTTGGCTTAACCGCCCGGGCCGCGAGGAAGAAATCCTCTATAAAAAATTACCCCAAACCTCCAAGCGGCGGCGCACCGTGAGGGAGGTTGGTAGCTTGACTAATGGGTAGCTAAATTAGTCTCGAGTGCGAACCACTATTTTTTGAGCCAGTACACAAAGTTTACACTCGTGGGAACTAAAATGGAAAATATTGAAACACAAACACCAAAAAACGTAGAGGAGGAGAGTGATGCGGGGTCGGAGTCCGATTCCGCATCAAGCGCGAAGGGCTCTGTGAAGGGCCCGGAGCATGCGGCAGTGGGCGCTTCGAGGAGGACAGAGTTCCTCAAGAAGCGCCCCAAACCAAAGGACGGCCAGGGGTCGTCCTCGGATGGCGGGATGGCCTCAACCCGAAAACTCGGGAAGGTCTGTCGGAGCGGTGGGGTCCGGTTGGGCAGGGGCCTAACCACTAAGGATCCCGCCGAGCCGAGCGCCAAGGCGGCCCAGGCGGCTGAGCCAGCTGAAACGGAGGGGCAACGTTCTGGAGGGACCAGTAGCAGGGCCCTCTCAGAGTCGTCTGACGTTGAGCCAGACAACGCCGGCGGCTCTAACTCGGAGCGTACGGCCAGGCTCGCGGAGGTTGTGGCTGCTGCAGTCAAGGGTGTGGCCTTGAAGAGGCTTCAGGCCTCTAAAGGCAAGGCCATTACCGCAGCCATAGCCTCCATCATGGCGGCAGCGGAGGAGATATACTCCGGAACTCCGTCGGACGGTATGTCCGAGGTGCGGGCGGAGGTCGCCCGTTTGACGGCCGCCATGGAGCGTCTCCGCAAGGAGAACATGGAGCTCCGAGCGGACCTGGCCGGGCTCCGAGGAGCTGGCCCCAAGGCTGTGTCTCAGAAGGGGGCGCGGCATGGGCAGGGTGGACCCGCACCAGAGGAAGATCGGGTGCTGAATTTGGTGCGGCAGGAGCTGGCTACCTTCCGGAGCCGGTTTTCCGCCCTGGAGGCCATACTCTTGCGCCCCCCGCTAGCGACAAGTCAGCCGGCGTCGGGCCAGCAGAGGTCCACGTATGCCGTCGCCACGACCGCCACGTCCAAGTCGGCTCCGCAGTCGGGTCGGCCCCCGGCGAAACCGGTGCCGCCCAAGCCCAAGAAGGGCGGGGTGGTTGCGGAGGCGGCGACGGCACCACCCCTGGTGCCAGGACGGACGGCCCCACCTCCTCAATCTCCTCCGACCGACGCCGAATGGCAAGTGGTTGGGGAGAAGAAGAAGGCGGGCAAGGCCTCAAGGGCGGCCAAACGAAAGGAGAGGCGGCAGCGGCGCAAGAAGCGTAACGCCGCGGCTAGGTTGCGCGCCCCGAAATCCGCAGCTGTAGTAATAACCCTACAGCCGGAGGCGGAGTTGAAGGGCGTGTCCTACCGCGACGTGCTCTCCAAAGCGAGGGCGGCGGTGAACCTTGCGGAGCTGGGGGTCACCAATGGCATGCGGATGAGGGTCACTGCGACCGGAGCCCGCATGCTGGAGATCCCCGGTGCGGCTAGTGGCCCGACCGCTGACGCCCTGGCCGAAAGGCTTAGGGCGTCCCTAG
This sequence comes from Polymixis flavicincta, assembly GCA_949987655.1. Taxonomy (NCBI): domain Eukaryota; kingdom Metazoa; phylum Arthropoda; class Insecta; order Lepidoptera; family Noctuidae; genus Polymixis; species Polymixis flavicincta. The sequence goes on along the minus strand of OX465188.1, from coordinate 19,317,130 downwards.
ACGCGGACGAGGTCCGAGTGTCCAGGCCCACCAAGTGCGCTGACATGCGCATCTTGGGCCTGGACGACTCCGTGACGGAGGGCGAGGTTGTGGCCGCCGTAGTCAGGACTGGGGAATGCTCTGCCGAGCAGGTGAAGGCAGGCACCATCCGTCCTGACAACACGGGGATGCGAACCGTTACGGTGAGCTGCCCCGTGTCGGCGGCCCGTAAGATCACAGAGGAGGGTCGAAGGCTCCTGGTGGGGTGGGTTTCTGCGCAGGTGAAGCTGCTGGAACCCAGACCTCTGAGGTGCTTCCGCTGCCAGGTGGGCCACCACGTGGGAGTGCAATGCACCTCGGAGGTGGACCGCAGCGGTCATTGCTTCCGCTGCGGTCAGCCCGGTCACAAGGCCGGCTCGTGCGTTGCCACGCCGCACTGTTATTTATGTGCGGCAGCTGGCAAGCCGGCCGAACACCGGGCTGGGAGTAAAGCCTGCGCTCCACCCGCTGAAGCCAGGGGCCGAGGCAGGGCCAAGTCCTCCGCCACCGCCGTCACCGCCGCAACCGCCGCTACTGCCGCCGCCGCTGCCGCCTCCGCCGTCGTCGTAGTTGCCGCCATTCCGCCAAGGCCTACCCAGGAGGCCCCGGAGGGGGCTGAAATGGAATGCCAGTAACGGCCCCATTACGCCTCCTCCAGGCGAACATCAACCACTGCGCCGCCGCTCAGGATCTGTTGATCCAGAGCATGGCGCAGTGGTCGATTAACATCGCCGTGGTCGCTGAGCCGTACTTTGTCCCGCCCAGGGATGACTGGGTGGAGGACCTGAGCGGCTCAGTGACCCTCATTTCGTCGGCCGCCGCCGGTACCCCGACCCTCGAGAGTGTCAAGAGGGGACGGGGTTGCGTTGCAGCACGGTTCGGGGAGATAGTCGTGGTAGGGGTGTACTTCTCCCCGAGCCGAACTCTCGCCGAGTTCCACAACTCCCTTGCGGAGTTGAGAGACGTCGTCGTCGGGTTTCGTTCCCTCCCCGTGCTCGTCCTCGGGGACTTCAATGCCAAGAACTTGGCTTGGGGTTCCCGGTTGACGAACGTGCGGGGCAGGATGGTGGAGGACTGGGCTCTGGAAGCAGACCTGGTCGTCCTGAACCGGGGTTCTGTCGCCACGTGTGTGCGGATGCGGGGTGAGTCGGTGGTGGACATTTCGTTCGCCAGCCCCGCTCTGTCGCCGCGTGTCATCGACTGGCGCGTCATGGAGGGGGTGGAGACGTATTCCGACCACCGGTACATCCGGTTTGACGTCTCCGCCCAGACCTCGAGCGCGCCGGTCCGACAGGCCCCGTGTGGTCCGCGGTGGGCGTTGAAGCAGCTGGACCGGGAGCTTCTCCTGGAAGCCTCGATCGTGCAGGCCTGGGTGTCATCACCGGACAGGCCTGCCGACATAAACGACGAGGCCGAGTGGTTCCGGGAGACCATGTCCGACGTATGTGACGTGGCAATGCCCCGGGTCCAGCCAGGTCGTGCTTCACGCCAGGTGTACTACTGTACAGGTGGTCGCCGCAGTTGACAACACTGCGCGAGGCGTGTGTTGCTGCGCGACACCTTTACTCCAGGCACCGCAGGCTCCGTATCCGCCCTCCGGATACGGTAGCCATTGAGGCGGAGCTGTACGAGGGGTACAGAGTGGCGAAGACCGCCCTCCGAGATGAGATGTTGCGGGCCAGAGTAGTGGCCCGGGAAGAGTCGCTGGAGACTCTGAACAGAGACCCGTGGGGACGCCCCTACAAAACGGTGCGGGATAAAATCCGCCCGTGGGCTCCCCCGCTGACGCAGAGTCTCCGGCCTCATCTCGTGCAGGACGTGGTGAGCGCTCTGTTCCCCTCGCGAGGGGAGCACGCTCCCCCGCCTATGGCTCCGCCTCCTGCGGTGCCCGATGCGGACCACACCGACGACGACGACGACTCTCCAGAGGTGACCGAGGTAGACCTGAGAGTGGCGGTACGTAGGCTGAATGCCAAGAATACCGCCCCAGGACCCGACGGCTTGCCCGGCAAAGCCTGGGTCCTGGCCTTGCAGGCTCTCGGGCCTCGACTAAGAGGGCTCCTAAGCGCATGCTTGGAGGAGGGCCAGTTTCCGCTTCGTTGGAAGACGGGGAAACTGGTCCTCATTAAGAAGCCGGGGCGCCCAGCGGACTCTCCGTCCGCTTACCGGCCCATTGTGCTGCTCGACGAGGTGGGCAAGCTCTTTGAGAGAGTAATTGCAGACCGCCTCGTCGGGCGGCTGGTGCGGGTGGGGCCGGATTTGGCGGAGAGCCAGTTTGGTTTCCGCAGGGGGCGCTCCACGGTGGACGCCATCATGCGCGTGCGAGCCCTCACGACGGGGGATGCTGTGGCCCGGGGTGGGGTCGTCTTGGCGGTGTCATTAGACATCGCCAATGCCTTCAACACCCTGCCCTGGAGTTGCATAAGGGAGGCACTCCGGTATCACCGGATGCCGACCTACCTCTGTCGTGTGGTCGAGGCCTATTTGACGGACAGGGCCGTCATCTACCCCGGTCACCTCGGAGAGTGGAACCGGCGAGAGATGTCGTGCGGTGTCCCACAGGGATCGGTCCTGGGGCCGTATCTGTGGGACATCGGGTACGACTGGGTGCTGCGCGCCGACCTCCCTAGCGGCGTCAGTGTAGTCTGCTACGCTGACGACACGCTGGTCCTGGCGCAGGGGAGGTCGTACCAGGCGGCGGCCGACTTAGCGACACACGGGGTTGCGACAATCGTGGATAGGATCCGGCAACTGGGACTCGAGGTGGCCTTGCACAAGTCCGAGGCCATGTGGTTTCATGGTCCTCGGAATGCGCCACCGACGGGTTCCCAGATAACGGTGGGAGGGGTTCACATCGGCGTCGAGTCGACGATGAAGTACTTGGGACTCGTCCTCGACAGCCGGTGGAACTTCGCGGAGCATTTCCGCCGTTTGGCTCCCAGACTGGAGCGGGCCGGGGCTGCGTTGAAGCGGCTCTTGCCCAATCTAGGGGGGCCAAACGCCTCCTGCCGGAGGCTATACGCGGGGATCGTGCGGTCCATGGCCCTATACGGGGCGCCGGTGTGGGCGCCTACATTGAGGCGCCAACCAGCTCGCAAGCTGAGGGCGTCCCATAGGGTCATGGCGATCAGGATGATCCGGGGATATCGCACGATCTCCGGCGAGGCGGCGGGCCGCCTTGCCGGATTACCGCCATGGGATCTGGAGGCAAAGGTCCTCGCGCAAATATGGGAGTGGCGCGAGGAGGCCAAACGCCGGGGCGTAACTCCGCTGCCGCGGGAAATCGCGGCACAGCGGACAGAGCTCCGGCGGGATCTCATGGTGACATGGAGAGAGCGATTGTCGCAACCCAGTGCTGGGCACGCCACGATTGCGGCGGTAAGTCCCCTCTTTGAGGAGTGGTTTGAGAGGCGGCATGGCGTCCTCACCTTCCGCCTGACGCAGGTCCTCACCGGACACGGTTGTTTCGGGAGGTTCCTGTTTCGGATAGGGCGGGAGGAAACGCCCGGGTGTTTCCATTGCGAAGATCGCCCTGAGGACACGGTGGAGCACACGGTGGCGGTCTGCCCTGCTTGGGCGGAGCACCGCCGTGTCCTCGTGGAGGCGATCGGCGGCGGCGATCTCTCGCGTCCGGCCCTGGTCCAGGCCATGGTACGGAGCGAGAGGGCATGGGGAGCCGTCACCTCCTTCAGCGAAGCAGTAATGCTCGCGAAGAGGGAGGCGGCGCACGTGAGGGAGAGGCAGCATATGCGCCCTCGCGACCCCAGCCGCCGCAGGATACGGAGACGCCCTGGGCGTCGGGAATCCCAGGCCGATTTCCGGCCACCGTAGGCATGGGCTTGCGGACGGCGAGTAATGGGTAGCTCGCTGTCCGGTAAGGACCAAGCCCAAGTCGACGGCGCGTTGTGTTCCACGCGCGCCTCAAAGAGATGTCAGCACAAAAAAATGATGGGGCTCGCAAGGGCCGATGCCTTTCAGGGGTGCGGGTTCGTTTGAAAGAGATACCACAGCCCCTGGCATACGGGCTAATGAAGGAACACGGGTGGGTTTTAGTCAGTAAAAGTCTGACACGCCCTCCTGCTCCACCCAGAGCGGGAGAAGTTATTTGATGATTTCCCACCCAAAAAAAAAAAAAAAAAAAAAAACGTGCACAACTGTCATAAAAGATCTACTCACATAAATAAACTCATTTCATTACGATATTGACATAAACATCACAATCAACGTATTAAACACATTAGTCTTCCTGAATAAAATTAAACTCATTGAATTAAATAAATATTTATTGAATATTGCATCCCGTTATTTATTGAAAATACAATTAGTAAATTGAACTTTTCAATTGTATATCATTCTCTGTTATTACCTTGAAAGCCTGAAATGGGACTGCTTTATTCGCTTTTCAACCTTTAAAAAGATGGCCGAGTTCCAGCCAATTATATTGGCAATTGTTCTTGAAACATCTGTCGGTCTGACTTCAGTAAATAATAATGGTATATTTACGTCACAATTTATTGGTAACATGGACTGGTGCCTATTTGTTTTCGGAAATGTATCTATATACTAATTAAAGCGGCCACATACTTATTAAGTACTTATATGAGTGGCGATCGCGTACCGGAATACGTAGAGTTAGAAGGCCTCCCACAAACTGAACCGATGATTTTGTGAAGGCCGCAGGAATCCGCTGGATGCGGAAAGCACGAAACCGGTCGAAGTGGCTGAAATGATGATGATGGTGATCATGAATTATTGAAGAGAGAAAACATTTTGTATGTGCGGAGAGTAAACTTGGTGTTTATTACCAGACTTTGTAGTGAAAAGTTAGCTCCTCAAAAAGATCAAAAACGGATGTGAGCAGGCAGCCCAAGCCCTTGTTGACAAGTTAATCTGCACACCATTGAATAAGCTAATGTCTTAAAAATTAAAGCTACTGAATCACTAATACAATCACCGTTTGATGGCGTACGCGGTGGTGCTGGGGAAGAAGAGTGTCGGTATAGCGTTGGCCGCTCTCCCTATCCCCTGCGGCCGAAAAGTGGTAGGCGGGACGGCGCGTTGTGTTCCACGCACGTTCGTCCACACGTTAGCAACAACTGGTGGGGTCCGCAAGGGCCAATGCCTGCCAGGGGTGCGGGTTGTTCGAAAGAGAACTCAAAACTCAAACTCAAAGCATTTATTTCAATTAAACCTTTCACAGGCACTTTTGAATTGTCAAACAAAAATCGAAGTTGAAGCTAGGTGCCCATTCCAAAAACGTAGATCTCTATGGAGAAGAACGGGCAAGAAACTCCAAGGACACTCTTTTAAATCGTGGGAATTACAAAATTTTGGGAACATTATTCTTGGTGCTTCTATATGTGAGAACAATGTAAAAAATAAATTTAAAAAAAATTAAGATTCAAAATAAGCCATGGCAGATAAGAGATGAGACACCGTTGCCCCTGGCAGACAGGCAACTGAGGCAACACGGGTGGGTTTTAGTCAGTAAAAGTCTGACACGCCTGCTCTCTACCCAGAGCGGGAGAAGTCATTTGATGATTTCCCACCCTCCAAAACAAAAAAAAAACCACTGATACAATCACCACCTCTGGTAAAGGCTATATTTCATCCACCGATGTGATTATGCACGTGTCTTCTAGTCAAATACGTGAGATGTTGTGGTGCGTCTAGACTCTAGGCCTGCGACTTTTGGAACTTTTGGTTGTAGAACATGCCTCACAAAGATTTCCTTTACCGTTTTAAGAGCAGTGGTGATGATTACACAAAGAAAAATGGCCTGCCTTTGTTGGAACCCACGATTTGCAACACGTACCTAAGTCAAGGCCATTACCCCTGAGCCACCACTGGCCAATTTAAAGTTCGTACTTAGCAACGTTAGTACGTGCGAGTCGTAAATTCCGTTCAAAATTCTTCTTTTCAAGGCAAGGGTACAGGAATTAGTTATCAAATATCGAAGTGAAGGTCGGGTATGCAAACTTTTGACCTACAGACCCGACTCGTTAGGAGTGTAAATATTGACGAGACCAAGGGATGCAATCTCGATCTTGTCAGATCTCGAATCTCACGAGATCTCGAGCCTTGTTTCGAGATTTAATCTCGTGGGAAGGCAATCTCATTCTTGAAGTCTCGTTCGAGATATTGACTAGGCCAATACGATCGAAATGTGAGAGGCGTTGCTTATGCTATCAAAATATAACACGATTACCCTAAGTAGGTATAGTTTTCATTTTAATAAAATTTTAGAATATTTAGTGGAAAAAGAAACGCATTAGGTTGTGTACTTACTCTGCGTCATGTTTACCGCAAATAAGCGTATTCCTTCCTTTCTTCTTTTAGTATTTAAAAAGTTGGAGAAATCTTGAAATCTCGAATAGCTGGAGGCCAAACTTAACACGCCTACCGTACACGGGTCTCGATGCCCGACATCTGTCTCTTGAAGCGTGAACTATAGTCGCAATGCGGATCTGGACTGTGCCAAACGTTGAGACCAGGATTACGCTCAGCTTTGAATTGAAATATGTGAGGGAATCATTTATAGAATTAACTTAACATAATCTTAACTCCACGTCGTTTACACATATAATTATAAATAGTTATTGATGGCAGGTTTGCCCGCGTGGATGTCGGAAACTATCCCACGGGAACTTACGATCGAGAATAAAATGTGTACCCGCAGGCTTAGCACGAGCACCGTTTTGTAAAAATGACGTTCCATGTAGACAGTTGTAGAAAGTTTTCGGTCACTGTCAGTTGACAGTGTGTTTTTGACAGTTTGGGATGGAAGCTTTCATCTGAAATAGTCGACATAAAAAAGGACCTAGACAAAGATAGTTAGAAGCGAAAGACACAATGACAGATTGTAGAAGGATTTGAAAATGGAGAAACGAAATGTCACTTAGTATAGAAAGAGCCGTGTGTATTCTTCATAGAAATAGAAAGCGTTGTCCTAAGCTTGCTGGGTGGTGTAAGTTCGGCTATAAAAAAACTGTGTGCCAAATTTCATGCGAACCCGTTCAGCCGTTTTTGCACCAACCCAGAACATATAAAAGGGGAAAAAATTCTTCGTTACGATTTTTTCATATGTGTAGATTAATTTAGGTGTGCAAAATGTTGTCAAACATTTTAAAAGTGAAACTGTAAAGATTCTTGCGCATGCTTTGAAGGTTTTATCCATACGCTTTGAAGGTGGCCTCTTTATCCGTAAAACCGGTTTCGGTGACTAATTTCAGTTAAGTCGGAAACTATCCGGGCTTAATTAAGTCCAGGTTGTGACAAACACTGTGTGTAGTCCGGGATCACACCTGTAAAAGACACTGACAAATTGACTTAAATTGTTTAATGTCCGTCATATTCAAATGATAACTGTAATTCTTTGACAGTTGAATAAAATGGCTATTCTATTAAAATTGTAACGTTACAAACAATTGTTGGTTGTTCCATTTAATAAATATGAATAAATAATTAAATGGGACTTAAACATAACGTGGACATACTTTTACGTTAATTTTCTTTTTTGAGTTGTTTTTGTTTGTTACATCTTTTATAGAATATTGTTAATCTTTTTTTTTTTTTGATTAAGTTAGCCCTGCTGCAGCTAACGTTTGTTAACAGCTAGTTTTATTATGTAATATAGTAATCTGTGGAAAATGAATTTTTTTGGGTAGTACATTTGTTAGTTTAATTTTAAGATAACACCCTCTATGTTTACTGGTTGCGTGTGGTACCGAACGTAAAAAGAATAGCACCATCCCATTTCTTCCCGTGAGTGTCGTAGAAGGCGACCAAGGGATTTACTAGAGAATGGACAGCAGCGCTATGCATTTAACTACCATACTGCGATCGCCAACCCACCTGCCAAGCGTGGCGATTATGGCAAATACCTCCTTTTGGGGGAGGATGTCCAGCAGTGGACGTCTTTCGGCTGATATTATTTTCCCAAATGTTATAAATTATTAAATAATGTTACACTTCTACCTAACCTGTCCAAGATTGCAAGCGTGATACTATGTTAAGTTACTTTCAAATAGCAGTGTTTAATAACAATTAAAATTATTTAAAGCACTCTTAAAAGCCAGTTCCCATTCAAAGTGTAATGAAAATTAATGGTAATAGGTGCTTAACACAAACGCCCACTCATAGGCAGTTTACAATTGCGTGGGTGACGTAACGGATGATAAAAGCGTGCGGGGCTACCCTCAGTACAAACTGTCTAACTTATTAGATGGAAAAATTGTTATATGCGTGTAGGAACATGCACGATGAAGGGTTCCGTAATTGGGATGAATTACGAAAGAAAAAAATAATGTTAAACATAATCTCCATACATTAAGTGTAAATTTAAGTTTGTCGACTAGTGTAATCAGTCTATAACGTTCTCACTGTTCGGACACAGGCCTCCTGTCCAGGGGTGCGGGTTGTTCGAAAGAGATACCCTGGCCCCTGGCACACAGGCAACTGAAGGAACACGGGTGGGTTTTAGTCAGTAAAAGTCTGACACGCCCTCCCGCTCCACCCAGAGCGGGAGAAGTTATTTGATGATTTCCCAACCTCAAAAAAAAGGCCTCCTTTCTGTGAGAGGGGGTGGACCGTAATCCACCATGCGGGCCTAGTGTACGTAGAATACTTTTCATCCCTATAGTACGTTCTCGTGGGACAATTTTCGACTTCCAAGCGGGCGAAGCCACTGGCAAATGTTAGTTCCGATTTTTTTTATGCGTTAAAAAAAGGAAATATAGGTATTGTGAGGATCAGAAGTTCAACTGTAAAGTTGTTTGTACTGTAAAACTGTAAACTGTTTTAGTATCAACATTTTTTTAGAGATTGTCATGTTAATCATGTCACTATGTTTAATTAGGTTCATTTTATTTATGTAGATTATTTTACATATTGTGAATGGGAGAACGTTGTAGGCCTTACAGACTGTAGATCTGTAGACGATTTTCTATTCTGTATTCGTCTAAGTACCTGGTACTTATTGACAGGCCTGCACTGTCCTCCCATACATTTTGTCTCTGAAAACATTGTTAAAGCCAATCATTTTTAAAAGAGTAACCGTGGAGTTTCTTGCTGGCTCTTCTCCATAGGAAACAACAATTTGGAACCGTGCACCTAGCTTCTGACGTTTCATAAGTGCCCATGCAGGTTTATGTGAAATAAAAAATATTTTGATTTGATTTGATTTGAAAGGAACTGGAAATTGGAAAGAACACCTGGCGAAGAGAAAATAGTATTTTTTTCTCTTTGCGGGTATTGTTCATTTCATCCATTTTCCAATGGAAACAATTCCGTTGTTTTCAAAACGCATTTTCGTAGTTGTCTATGCATGGCATGCCTACGACTGGTAGGAGGTGCGCGGTGCCTGAGGGGGCGCGCGGACGGCGGCATCAGCATCGGGCGTCAGCGGCGGTTGAGGGGTACACGGGCGACGCGGACTCCCGCGCCGAACCGAGACTCACTCAAAATCTTACCACGACCAAGACACTACGTTTCAATATAACTTGTATTTACGTAATACACCAAATTTTTATACAGTCCACATATTTTATTTATTTGCTCCTGAAATAGAGCAGTCGACGTGTAATCGTCAACAGTAGTTAAATACTAAAATAATATTTAAATACTACAATAATTATAGACTTCAAAAACTAAACGACCAACTTAATTTTATTCGAAACCGGCAGGATTTTTTTTTAAAACGTTTTTTTTTTTAATTTCTCCTGTATCATGGATGCGTTCACAAACGTTTAATCTCACATACACAAACAGCCAAACCCGGAACAAAGACTTGTAGGTCATACAAATATTTGTTCCGTGTGGGATTCGAACCTGCGACACGCAGCGCAGCACTCAATCGCTTAACCACTACGCCATCCGTGCCGTAATTATTGTACGTGCTTATGTACATTTTTAAATACGCTGTGTAGATAGTTCAACTATTTTATTTGTTCATAGGCAACGCAACACCTGTTTATATATTCATGCATAGCACTAGGTACATTGTTATCATTGTCTTCAATGGAAAATATTATGTTTTGTGTTTCATAGTTTTAAGGGCGCACCGACCTTCTGGGGCTAATTTGAAGCGTGGCGGCTCTAGCTAGAATGGGCGGTTCGTAAGCTAATTTTGGTGTTCTCTTCGTATTTTTAAAACAATTACACATTTCGAATGTTTTAAATGTAAACGTTTTCATAAAATTGTTTTTTGTTACTAAAAATATTATCACTTTATTTTAAAATTAAATAAAAATAATTAAAGTTTGTTTTTACAGATTAGTTTGGTTTGGAAACCGGCCACGTCAAAGAACCAAATTGGGTCCTCGTGGTGGATTAAGGCTCATTCATCCTCACAGAGAGGAGGCCTGTGTCCCAGCAGTGGGAACATTATCGGCTAAAATGATGATCATCGAAATAGAAATCATTTATTTGCCATCATTTAGGTATTGTGATAGTCCCGATACATTTTGCCGTACGGCACCATAACTTCTTTATTTGAAGAGAATGAAATTTACCGTCTAACGGTGTATGACATTTACAATTTCAACCGTCTAAATGGAAACTTTAAAATACAAAAAAGTAACAAATCGAATTGTACGTCCGTGGCATCGAAAGTTCTAAGAATAGGGACGCGTCGCGTAGCCGATCGGGGACCTGCTACGGACAGCGTAGCAGCGTAGCAGTGACATCCCTACGCCAGCTACGACGTAGCGACGGAACAATCTTTGTACATATTATTTGTTTCACCTTATTTGTTTTGACAACTAAACTGAACTTCTGTGTGTTTTCTTTTGGTAACTCCCGCGTTACAGATGTTTGCAAAAACTGAAATAGAAATAAAGTTAGGTAATGTTTGTTCTCGGTTCGATTTTGTGTCAGTTTTTGCGTAAGAAAGCTGTGACCAGACAGTAAAAGTTCTAGTCTTTAGGTGTTTCAGTCGAAGATGAGAAATTTAGGTTTAGACAACAATGAGTTAGGTTTTAAGAATCATTACGTACAACAAAGTCTCCCGCCGCGTTTGTCTGTCCGCGATAAAGACGAAAACGGCTGAACGGATTTTCATGCAGTTTTCACCGTTAGACTGAGTGATTCTTTAGAAAAGTTTAGGTGTATAATTTGTGTAAATTGGTAAACGTGGGCGAAGCCGCTGGCAAAAGCTAGTTTAAAGGAATGACGGTATGTCTAGTTTTAGACAGAGATTGCCACAAGTAAAAAGTCATAGTGAAGACATTCTACAAAGCCTAACAAAATATTTTATTTCACATAAACTTGCATGGGCACTTAAGAAACGTCAGGTTCCAATTTGTCGCTTCCTATGGAGAAGCGCCGGCAAGAAACTCCACGGTTACTCTTTTAAGAATAATTGGCTTTAACAATGTGTTCAAATTACAGTGATAATAGATAAGGGAGAACTGTCAAAAAGTACCAGGTACTTAGAGGAATGAAAATACAGAATAGAAAATGAACGATGTTGACCCTTTAATCGAGAACGGAGAAACAACCAAAAATTCAAATAATTCGTCGGATAAAGTCAATTCTTCTTCATTTCTTGTATCTTTGTCTTGTTACACTTTTTTTTTAAATCGTTTTAGCCCAATAGGTGGCCACGTTAATGACACCAATAGTGGCATTCTTCAGGTCATCCGAGGTGCAGGTGAACAAACATTTAGGACACGCCAATAAGCGGGCATAGTCTGATCAGAAGCACCGCACTCGCAATGGGTGTTGAATGGGTTAGTAATCCCCTACTTCGACAAATTGTGTCTGAAGCGGTCTATTTGGGTACGCAATCGATTGAGAGCGTTCCATATAGGCCACTGCAGATCGCAACAGATCATTAAAGTGAATTTGGTTTCTTAACGACTTTAATTCATCATCATAATTTCAGCCGAAATACGTCCACTGCTGGACCTCTCCCAAGCCCTGCAATTTCGACCAATTCTATGCCAAGGGTAGGCGAGCTGCTGGGCACTACAGGCGGTTTTTCGTGGTGCTTATAACTTTTAAATCTTAATGTGCACTTTTTACATCGTTCTCACATTGATAATTTCAACATAATGATGTAACCAACTTTTTGTAACAAAATCATGATTTTAAAAGAGTGTCCATGGAATTTCTTGCCCGTTCTTCTCCATAGGTACCTACGCTTTGGAATGGGCAACTAGCTTCATCTTTCTAACTCACCGACCTTGACAATTCAAAAGTGCCTGTAATTGGTTTATTTGAAATAAATGGTTTGAGTTTGAGCTTGAGTTTTGGGGGTTTTGCCATAATCGCCACACTTGGCAGTTGGGTTGGCTATCGCAGTATGGCGGTAAAATTAATAGAGAACGCTGCTGCCCATTCTCTAGGAAGTCCCTTAGTCGCCTTTTACGACACCCAGGGGAAGAAATGGGATGACTTTAAATTAAATAATAAACCGCAAGCGGACCCGTAGCCTAAGCTAGTACTCTAATACTAGGTACTACAAAACGTTGCGTGCAGCCCTTAATTATTTAACACAATTTTTACCGCCTAGACTAGTAATTAAACTCATGATTATTTATGTGGAGCCTTATCTACCATCAGTCTACTGCTTTGAGCCATGAAAAAAATCTATTAGGCTATTAATTTTACCGTACCATTTATGCCACCAAGCAGCTTTGATATGTCACGATTTAGAAGTTATGTGGCATTCCTGGTACAGCACTCGGCCGTAAACTGGCCGCACTCACAGTGGACTGGTCCACAAATTTAAGTTTCCACACCAATTTTTTTTTACTTTGAGGTAGATTATTTTTAGATGGGCCGTCGACTAGCTCTACTAGTCATTTCGTAAAAAAGTTACTAAACTTCATGACAATAATATATTAATAATGTGTGGTGCTACACAAATGGATAGAATAAGAAATGAGAACATATGAGGAAGTTTGAAAGTGACACCTATAACTGAAAAGTTATATGGAAATCGGTTGTCATGATACGGAGGAATGAGGAAAATGTCGTGAGGAAACTTTTGAGCATGAATGTCAGCTATAAGAGTAGGGAGGAACCAAAGAAACGATGGATGGACTGTGTGAATGATGATATGGATAGGACGGTTGTGATTACGGAGATGACGACTAATAGAGAAGTGTGGAAGAAAAAAAAAACATGTTGCGCCGACCCCAATAAATTGGGACGATGGCAGGAAATTATGTTTTACATCTCAAACATTTTAGGTTCAATTTTGCCTATGTTGCAGCCTAGTAGAAGCATTGGTGGCCCAGTGGTATCGTCTCTGTCTTAAGAGTTGTAGATCGTGAGTTCGAACACAGGAAATCACTTTACTTTTTGTGTATTTGTCACCGTAAGATTGTGTACATCGTTAGTTTACAATCTATCTCGCGAGGTTATAAACTGTCGATAAATTGTGAACTGCAAAAATCATTTACAATTTAACGCACTATTTTTCGATAGTTTATAATCTGTCCGTCAAATTGTGAACTGGTATCAAGACGGATAGTACCTTGCGCTATTACTAAATAGTTAGGTAACTGCCACTAACTTGGAAGTAGCGCTCTCCGGCTGCTGCCATGGCACCGCTCCCTTCGCTCGCTCGGCTCGTGCGCGGTTGGTCGCAGTTCTAACCTTTTTTTTTTTTTGATGAGGGGGAAATCCTCATGGATGATCTCCGGCCCGGGGAGAGCGGAGGGGTCTGTCAGACTCTTACTGACTAAAACCACCCCGGTATTCCGTCTCTCACTTACACCGGGGATCACGGGAATTAGTGAGACTTTCGCGATCCCTAGCTAGTGCTGGCCCGCCTCTGCGAGCCACCTCGCGATAGGGGGGGAGTGAGGTGTTAAACCCCCCCTACATCAAAGAGAGGCGCGCGTGGAACACTACGCACCACCATTTCGGGTCCTTAGGAATAGGGGGCGACGGATTTGCCCAGATCCGTCACCCCTAGATCCATTTAGGGGGGCTGGAACAGGGCATTGTCTGCCTTCCGCCGATGCCCCGTACGTCTGCTGTGGATCGGGTTAGCGGAAGCAATCTCCCGCTCCCTCTCTGCAGCCTCCTTCTGCGAAATGACTGTTTCGCAGATGGACGATATTCGGTCGGTAAGCAGTATGGTGCAGTTCACAATTTATCGACAGTGTGTAATCTCACTAGATTGATTATAAGTGTGGGTGTTATCGGTGAAGGCAAACATCGTGAGGACACCATCATGTCCTTGTACCAAAAATTTACTGGGCTCACGTGGTGGATTATGGCCGCTTTCGTCCCAGCAGTTGGAAAATTATAGGCTGATTGTGATGTGTATATTTCTGCAAGTGCTATTGCGTCAATAGAGATCCATGTGGGGATCAAACTTCACGCCTTTGCTTTTGGGAATCAGCATCTGTAACGATTGAAACCGATTTCCTCAAGTACGTACTACAACACTCCTCGAAGTGTAAAAATTGATTTAATAAAAGCTAACCAATAAACCAATAACAGAATAAATTACAGTTCAAACCACTCAAAGTGTAATAAACATCGTTTTTATCGACAATAGCATCGTTCGACTTATAAATAGATGCAATAATCGGCTCACTCACTCTCGATCGCGAACTTGATACCGTTATTATGTCAGAGCTCAAAATTACATTCGGATTGAGAATTTTTATCGTTTGGGATTCGTGTTTTGTGATCTAAATTGAATTATGTTGAAAACGTAAATAAATTATTATCAGCGGCCACTGTCTTTAAATATATCGTAATATACAGATAATAATTTATCTAAGTTTTCAACATAATTCAATTAGTTCCTCGCTTACGGCGTCTGATTGAAATATGTAGGCCTGTGGATAAGTAATAACAGCTGCACGGGTCGATCGATCAGGTTAAGCTACACTTGCCGCGGTTATTCCGTGGATGGGTGACCATCTTTACATACCAAGACCCCTCCGTGCCTCGGAAAGCACGTTAAGCCGTTTGTCCCGGCTGTAGTTCGGGGATCTTTGACAGTCTGACAACTAGTCTTACCAAGGGGTATCGTGTTGCCCAGTAACTGGGTTGTGGAAGTCAGATAGGCAGATGCTCCATGGAAAAAACTGGTATTCAGCTGCAACAAGTTAGACTAAGCTGACCCCAACATACTTGGGTTGGTTTTTTTTCAAGGCGTCAGCGCGGGCTGGGCGATTGCGCCGTCATCATCTCGATTCGGTGGTACGGAATCCATAGCATGCTGTGCTGCTGGGGACTTTCTTGCGCACCTTCTTCTTTCCAGCAAAAAGCACTAGGAAGTGGTGAAAGGTGGGCGTTTTGGGGTGACTGTCTTATGTGTTTTGACGTTCGAAAAGTGCTGATTCTCAGATTACTTTTGATTTTGATTTCATTGATTTTTATGGTGCACTTTTTTAACAAAACAAACGCGATGATACAGCAAATCAGTTAGTATTTCATTTTTGAAATAATTAACACAATAGGTACATTAGATACTAATAACGTTAAATCACTGTTCTCAGTTCAGGCAAATCGACAGTGTCGCTTGGGAGAAGTGGAGGTCCAAATTCGTTCGCTGTCCTCACAAGACTTACTCGTCTTGCAGTCACTTCTCCTCACTCGAGTCTGCCCACGTGCTGCCCCCTCTATCGAGCGCGTCACGGCGTTCCGCAACTCGGTACCACAATAGTCAATTGAGAAACTATTCTCGTTCAACATTTATAATCACATACAATAAATATTGTGAAAGGTCAAATATCAAGAACCATTTAAACTTTTTTATTGTAACGATAAATAATAGAGTAAATTTTAAAAAAGGAAAGTGTCCATTTCTACCTTCATAACGTTACAATAGAATTGGTTCACTTTTTAATTAAATACAAAAATATCACGTACTTGTTTATACTATCACACTTTTTCGTAATATTCTTTTTGTGAAGACATTAGTTTATCTGTACAAATAAATTGAAAAGTCATGACTGACTGACTGACTCATCAACGCTCAGCCCAAACCCTAGAACCTAGGAAGTTGAAATGTTGCACAGAGGTTTCCTTTATAATGTAGACAAGGAATAAGGAACGATTTTTCGAAATTCAACCCTTAAGGGAGTTAAATAAAGTATGAAAATTCCGCGCGGGCGAAGCCTATAAGTAAGTGAAGTTAAAACGGAATTATTTGATTTAAGACTTTACCACTTTCTTCTTCTTCTTCTTAGCGTGTCAATAGTAATCTATATACGACTAGCCCGGAATTTGATTTCGAGCATGGCACTTTTCCCCCCCGAGTGGGTTCCCGCATTGTCGTTACGGGGGGGCTCAGTAACCGTGGATTAGGGCCACGGTGAAGCCAAGAGGAACCCAAAGGTGGGGCCGCTCGTCAGGGCTTTTGCCTCAAAGCCGACGACGTCGCGGCCAAAAAGTAGGTTGCGGTGAGGTGCACCGCAACTGAGGTGGGCCGCGATGTCGAATGGGAGGCATCGCGGCTGAGGGTTACGGGCTGCGGTAGAGGAGGAGTGCCGGTGCTTCTGAGCAGCGCTCTTCCCTTCCGTGGCCTGGACGGGGCCGCCACCGTTTGATGGCGGACGCGGTGGGGCCGCAGGGGAAAAGGAGTGTCGGTATAGCGTTAGCCGCTCTCCCTATCCCCTGCGGCCGAAAAGTGGTAGACGGGACGGCGCGTTGTGTTCCACACGCGCGCCGTCAAAGATGTCAGCGACCACTGGTGGGGTCCGCAAGGGCCGATGCCTGCCAGGGGTGCGGGTTTGTTCGAAAGAGATACCACAGCCCCTGGCATACGGGCTACTGAGGGAACACGGGTGGGTTTTAGTCAGTAAGAGTCTGACACGCCCTCCTGCTCTACTCAGCAGGAGAAGTCATTTGATGATTTCCCACCCAAAAAAAAAAAAAAAGCATGGCACTTTTAGTAGCGTCCATCAACCCCTGTAGCGTGCAGACAACTACACACGCTGGACACGACCGACTACTTTACATGACTTACACTCCAGGACAGATTCATGTATGAATCCCCACCTTAGCAGGTTTTCGTTTCCTCGCCTTACGTGAATCCACTCCAGGCAAGCCAGGGCATCATGTCTAGTTGCGAGATTTTCAGCAGGTGGAACGAATGGTTTTGATAGGGAAGTTCTATTTAGCCACATCTTTAGCCTTTATCGATGACATACATGCATTTTTAACCGACGAAAAAAAACGAAGGAGGTTCTCAAGTCGACGCATTTTTTTTTAATGTATGACCACGCATAACTTTTGTCAGAGTAGTCCGATTTTGATAATTCTTTTTTTATTAGAAAGGGTATACCCCGAAGTTGGCCCCATATAAAAATCCAACCCTAAGGGTAGGAAAACAGGGGATGATTGATTGTTCACTCACAGATTTTTTAATGCTGAGTTATGTATTACAAAAAGTAATCAAAAATTAAGGATGTAGTAATTAGTAGATTACATAGCAACAAAAAATTATGAAATAAAAACTTTTTAACAAAAAATTAAGCCGCCGAAAAAACTGAAAATAAAAAATAATAAACCTATTTTGTTTAACCTTAATAACGAAGTTCGGAAGGCAGTGACATACAATTAAAATACATATCGAAAGTCACCGACTTCCGAAGTTCGTTATTAATGTTAAACAAAAAAGGTTTAAAACATTTTTTATTTTCAGTTTTTTCGCCAGTTTTTTTTTTTTAATTCTATACTAGCTTTTGCTAGCGGCTTTGCCGGCGTGGATTTCGAAACTTATCATCGGGAACGTACTACCGGGATACAAAGTGTCCTTTGTGTTGTGTAATTCAGGTTAGAAACGATGTGTGCCAAGTTGCTTCTGAATCCGTTCAGCCGTGTACGCGTGATTGAGTAAAAACATTCAATCATCGAATCATCGAAATTTCACATTTATATTGTTAGTAGGATAGGATAGTAGAATAATCAACGCTACGTTTCATAAAGTAATAAAACCTATCGTCTTCAAGTGTCCCTCCTCATATTTGATCCGGAATCATACAGGGTGTAAGGGAAACGCTTCTGAAAACGAAGACAGGTGATATGGCTTCTCAATACAGATCAGACCAAAATTTTTTTTTCAATTTTTACCTAATTTTATAGTTTTTTTTTTTTTGTACACAATGCTGTGAGAACAATTAAATGAACCATTATTTCAGATTAAAAATATTTAAAAACGACCCCAAGTCCAGGTGGCGACTATATGTTTAGGCATCCTTTGTAAATCGCCGCCAAAATAAAATAAATAGAAACGTTACAGAAGCGTCAAAAGTTTTAAATTAATGCAAAATAACCAATTTATGGCAAACTGGTATCCGTTTGCATTTAGGTTACATTTATAACCTACGTTCTGGCTTCGGAAGCGTTTCTCTTACACCCTGTATGACCCATATATGCTTCTTGATAACGATAAACTACGATGAACAATCCGCTTGCCAAGCATAGATTATGGTGAAGCTTATAATGATTTATGTGGATACCAAGTAAAGCAATGGTGGCTCAATGCCTGTATGAGGGTAATTTATATTATCCATGGAACGACAATTTGTATGTAATTGTACGCCTTCTATTGTGTGTAAAAGTATCAAAGAGCTCAGACATTAATGACGGCTTATCTTTGGACATTAAAGCCCTTTCGAAATTGTGGGTGCCAGAGTTTTCAAATCGCTAATAGTAGGAATGGAGAGGAGCTTGTGGCTAGTTTTGCTTAATGCGGTAGGTCCGTGGATGGGTGACCTTCTTTACATACTAAGACCACTCCGTGCCGCTGCCAGGGGTGCGGGTTGTTCGAAAGAGATACCGTGGCTGTGGTAAACAGGCAACTGAAGGAACACGGGTGGGTTTTAGTCAGTAAAAGTCTGACACGCCCTCCTGCTCAATCCAGAGCGGGAGAACTTATTTGATGATTTCCCATAATTCATCATCTACCTAGCCTTTTCCCAACTATGTTGGGGTCGGCTTCCAATCTAACCGGATGCAGCTGAATACCAGTATTTTACATGGAGCGACTGCCTATCTGACGTCCACAACCCAGTTACTGGGTAATACGATACCCCATGGTAAGACTGGTTGTCAGACTTTCGGGCTTCTGACGACCCGTAACGACTGTCAAAGATCCACAAATGACAGCCGGGACCAACGGCTTAACGTGCTTTCCGAGGCACGGAGGGGTCTTGGTATGTAAAGATGTTCACCCATCCACGGACCAACCGCGATAAGCGTAGCTTAACCTAGCCGATCGCCCCGTGCAGCTATTGTTATTTAGCCACAAGCCCCTCCCATAATTATAATCCAAAAAAAGAAAAAGCACACCGTGCCTCGGAAAAGGACGTTAAGTCAAAGATCCACGAATGATCGTGGATCTTTGACAGTATTTACTTTTCTTCAGAAACCCGAAAGTCTGACAACCAGTCTTACCAAAGGGTATCGTATTATTCAGTAACTGGGTTGTGGAGATCAGATAGTCAGTCACCTCATGTAAAATACTGGTAATCCGCTGCATCCGGTTAGACTGGAAGCTGAACCCAACGTAGTTGGGAATAGGCTAGGCAGATGATGATGATGCTGACAGTAGGAATTGGGGTGATTTTGACAGTTCAACAACGTTCATTGCATATGTGCGTTGTTGAGTAGATAAAGTTTTCGAATATAGTATATGTGAAAATTTAACTGCAGACCAATTTAATATAACAACAAAAAGTTCGCCTGAAAACCATTTGATTTTTTCATAAAAATGTGACTACATGAAAATTCACTTCGGTTTTCAATGAAACAAACACAATTACACGAATGTTAACAACAGGACAATTCAACGCTATTGTTGAATTGTTTTTTTTTATAAGTATTTTACAAGTCACAATCAACGCACATAGGCTCTCAATGAAATTAAAATGAAAATCGAATTTAGGTGAAAAAATGTTTTCGGTTGAAACGTGTTTGATATTATTGTTATTGTTGAATGTTATTTTTATAACATTATAGATCTAGCTTTTAAGCTTGGAATAAAAACAGTTCCAGTAAGTCTACGTTCCGCCCACGTATTGAGAATCCAAAAGAGTGAATAAAGCACGTCGAAAATTGAACAATGTGTTTTACTGTTCGATTTTCGACTCTTGGCGCTAAACCTTTAAGATTCAGAGCGCGAAAAAATTCTGTTGCGATTTTATAACGTCTTTGTGAAGGTCGACTTGTTAGAAAAAAATAACTACCTTTTTTGTATTGATTTTTCCCGCATAGTACCTAAGTCTAAACATTTGAGCTCATAGAGAAAAGCACACTTTTAGCATATATATGCGATAGTAACTCCGAATGCATGTCGATGAAATTTGGCACACAGTTCTGCTACGAAGCCGGGGGCAAAACCGGGCAGACTATACAGGATGTAAGGGCAAATACCGTTGTCACTTAAACCATGGGAAGTTGAATTAAATATAAAATAAACGAGAAAGTTTATAAAAAAAATATTCGCGAGAAATGAGCGACGCTACGATGCGGCGTTACGTGCTCTCGCTAGCGACCCGTGCGTCGGAATCGGGCCACGCGGCGTGGTCCCCGCGCCCCGCGCCCAGTCCAGTATTTAGACGCAAGTTGGTTGCCCTAGCGCGTAGGTGAAATGTTCTTGTGGAAAAAAAAAACTGATTTTCTTTAAAAAAAACGTTGTTTTTTTTCATTGATTTTACGTTCTATAAACGAAACCGGTTACTGGTTTCAAGGATAACGGTGTTTACTCTTACAGCCTGTATTAATCTCGGAAAACTTTACTTCCAGCCTGCCAAAGGTCTTCCCTTAAATCGGCTTATCAGTTTGACGCGGACCCTTTACTTCCTGTTCTACGTAAAATCAATTTGAAGGTCACCGGTTTTCAGAAACCTACTAATTTTATAAATGTCAAAGTTTGTGTGTTTGGATTTTTTGGATTTGGATAACACTTAGATACAACCCGCCCTCCGCCCCAAATTGGGAGAGGCCTATGTCCAGAAGTGGACGTCTTTTGACAGATACTTTACTAAGTATCCCTCTCTCTTTCATTCCCGTGGGATAATTTTGACCTCCACGCAGGCGGAGCCGTTGGCAAAAGCTATTAATATAAATATATAAGACAGGTTGTCTCATCTAACATATTCACGTTCTCACTAATGGGACACAGGCATCGTCTTGGTGAAAGGAGAATTTTTATTTCAATACTAGATTTTGCCCGTGGCTCCGCCCGCGTGGATGTCGGTTATTACGTAAAAAGTAGTTTATGTTCTTTTCCATATCCCAGGCTATATCTCTGCGTGAAAGCGTAACAAACAGACAGACAGAGTTACTTTCGCATTTACCCCCTTGGCTCGAGCTGCACGTATGATAAATATCATTACGGTATCGGAGGATATATTTGGGCAAAACCTGCCGAAATTCATTAAGATGGCACAAACCTTAATTGAGGGAGGTCTGACTTTCATTTTTTTTTTCATAATTATGTTTTTATTGTTTATAAATTTTAATAATCTAAAACGTTGTGACTTATAACATCACCTTAGAGAAAACCGTAAAGGTGTTATAAATGTAATTTAAATATATATTTTGTTTAAATTTTAAGTAGGGAATTTAATTAAATAGGGGATTTTTACCCCTAGCAATTCGATCTTCTTTTTAATTGATTTCTTCTGATTTGAATTTAGAATTAATTCAAAATTAAGAACACATGAAGTCAAAATAACGAAAAGTCGAACGATTTTGAATCAAAAATATTCTATAACATTTTGGTTTCAATTTATGCGGCATGCACAATTTATTACTCATATATGAATAAAAAAAAATTAAAACTAAATAAATATAACATAGCATAGCCTAACAAGGATTTTCCATTTTAAAATCGTTCAAATTTACGTTAGTTACGTTTAACACCGCGCGTTCATGTTAGAACGAGACCCGCTGATATCAAAAGCACGTCTAGATGCAATTTGCTTAATAGGTAGTATGTTTCCCGATAATTATAAACTACATACCTATTATTCTCTAGTCAATAGGCAAGACGTATCTTCTCAGCAAAGGTGCTTCATCTACCGCTTCTACACTTAATATAATACAATATAGTAACAAAATCAGACGATATGTATGTATCTACAGTGTCAAAGATGAAAGGACTTTTTCATCATCTGCCTAGCCTTTTCCCAACTATCTTAGAGTCAGCTTCAAATCTAACCTGATGCAGCTGAATACCAGTATTTTACATGGAGCGACTGCCTATCTGACCTCTACAACCCAGTTACTGGGTAACACGATACCCCTTAGTAAGACTGGTTGTTTTTTGAGCTTATGACAGCTGGGACCAACGGCTTAACGTGCTTTTCGAGGCACGGAGGGGTTTTGGGATGTAAAGATGGTCACCCATCCACGGACCAACCGCACCAAGCGTAGCTTAACCTGATCGATCGACCCGTGCGGTTGTTATTACTTAGCCACAAGCCCCTCATCAAAAGACTCGTTTTCAAGTGTAATAAAAACGAGTCCTTATTCAAATGTCGAGTAAAAGAGCATTACCTTTCCTCTTAATTGTGTATGTATATACTGGGTTATTGGGAAAACACCAACAACCTCTTAAGAGGTCATTGTACTCATAATTATGAACAACTTTTACTATGGGACGAAACCTGAAATCGCGAAAAAAAAAATCAGCTCTTCCCTACATTTTGATGAGTTATACGAACATAATTTTTTTTTTTTTTTGTATTTATCACACACACATGTACCCTTTGCCATTACAGATAATAAAATCTAATGCGACAAAGTAACTTAAAATGTAAGGAAGAGCTGATTTTTTTTTTCGCTAAAAAGTTAAAGAAAATGAATCATCATCATCATTTCAGCTGAAGACGTCCACTGCTAGATATAGGCCTCCCCCAAGCATTTTGGGTTGTTTGCCATAATCGCCATGCTTGGCAGGCGGATTGGCGATCGCATTATGGTAATAAAACGCATAGAGACCGCTGCTGCCCATTCTCTAGTGTGGCCCTTAGTCACCTTTTACAACACACACGGGAAGAAATGGGACGGTGCTATTCTTTACATTCGGCACCACACGGAACGAAGAAACAACGAAAAAAGTTAATCTTAAGAAAAAACAATACTATTTTCTGATTTAAACGATAAACTAAGTAGGATAATAATAGATGTCGTAAATAAAATTGAGTTTGGTAGTAATAATCTGGAAAATGATCAATTTAGTTTATAGACTGACTTTTAACCAACAATGTTTGAAATACGCCGAAGCAGGTTCTTGCAACAAGAAAAAATATAAAAAGTTGCCTGGAGAATGGGAAAATTTGCGAAAAATTATCGAGCATTTTGTAACGTTGTATGAGTTATTGAAATTTGGCCACGACAATGTCTATCTGGTCAGCTAGCTTTAGAATTAAATCAAGGGAATATCACTAGGTTAGTAAACATTTGTCACAGCTTAAACCCGAAAATCGGGATTAAAAATTCTCCCCCGCAACCTGCAATTACGCCTCTACGCGCCTACAGACAAATGCGGGAACCATTCAATGGCTGCCAAATGCCTACACATCGTTTTGTAGGCCAACATTCAAAAAGAAATACCCCAAAACTACAAATAGATACAACAGTGAAGGTTAACAATTACTTAATAACCTTATAAAGCCCAACTTGTAACTATTTTGTTACTAAAATACAACGGCAATTTTTTTTAAATCAAAATACTTTTAAATAAATTGGATTTGTGTAACTAACGACCTAACTATTCATCGATCTGCCAGGGGTGCGGGTTGTTCAAAAAAGATACCATGGCCCCTGGCACACAGGCAACTGCGGGAACACGGGTGGGTTTTAGTCAGTAAAAGTCTGACACGCCCTCCCGCTCCACCCAAAGCAGGAGAAGTTATTTGATGACTTCCCACCCTCAAAAAAAGGCCTCCATTCTGTGAGAGGGGGTGGATCCACCACGCGGGCCTAGTATGGGTTGGTAAATGTTACAAGTCTTCGAATTTTTAGTTCTAGGACATGCCGGTTTCCTCACAATGTTTTCCTTCACCGTTTGAGAGCAGTGGTGATGAAATTATTTACACAAAGTAAAGCGCCTGCCTGGGTTCAAACCTGCGACCTACGACTTGTAAGTCTTGGCCGTTACCACTGAGTTGAACGGATTTGGATGAAATTTGGCACACAGATTGTTTGTGACCTAGTTATTTGATAATTTCCAACCCAAAATAAAAATAAAACATTCGTTGATTCTACTAACACTTTTATAAAAAAAAACTTAAACAATTACAGTAGTTTCTGTCAATTTATTGTTTGTGTTGGTTTTAATTTTTCACAGGAATTCTTCTTCCTCGTCGTGTTGATGATTCCAAATTATACATCATGATCATCATCATTTGCTTAGCCTTTTCTCAATTATATGGGGGTCAGCTTCCAGCCTAACCCGATGCAGCTAAGCGACAGTATTTTACATAGAGCGGCTACCTATCTGACATCCACAACCCAGTTACTGGCTAGTACGATACCCCTCGACAAGGCTGTCAGACATTTGGAAATTTCAAATTATACATCTGAATTTACCAATAAACTTTTTTTTAATGAATATCGATCAGAATTCAGTCAGAGATTAGACCAACTAATTTTTTTAGTAGCCGCCTTGTTTATTCATCATCATTATCATCATTTCAGCAGAAAGACGTCCACTGCTGGACATAGGCCTCCCCCAAAAGAGGGTTTTATCATAATCGCCACGCTTAGCAGGCGGGTTGGCGATCGCAGTATGGTGGTAAAATGCATACAGAACGCTGCTGCCCGATGTCTGGTAAGCCCCTTAGTCGCCTTCTACGACACCCACGGGACAAAATGGATGGTGCTATTCTTTTACGTCCGGCAACACATGGAATTTATTAACACACTTAAAATGAAAATACCTTTCATTTAAAAAATCAACAGTATTCATTGCGTTATTTACGTTGTTGAGCAGAATATTTTTTGTAACATTATGAAGCAATGGAGGATAATTCTTCTGATTGTAATTGCAAGTGTGGCTAAATGAGGTGCCAGATGCATAATCATACCATAATCCGCCTATTATGTTCCCACTCCTGGGACACAGGCCTCCTATCTGTAAGAGGGAGTGGGCCGTAATCCACCACGCGGGCCCAGTGAGGGTTGGTAGATGTCACATGTCTTCGAATTTTTAGTTCTAGGACATGCCGGTTTCCTCACGATGTTTTCCTTCACCGTTTTGAGAGCAGTGGTGATGAAATTATTGAAAAAAAGTTAAGTGCCTGGCAGGGTAGGAATCTAAGACCTACAACATTTCGTAAGTCGCGGCCGTTACCACAGAGCCATCAATGTTCTTAATGCCTGTAATGTCCTGGCTATCAGGCTAAGGCCACTTCTCATACAGAGATGGTGCCGGCGCACCACATAAGCGCGTGATCAACGGCGGAAAGACGTGTGGTGTCGGGGTACCGAACCCGGACACGACGGCCGCTGCGCGCGCTCATCCCACAGACGCGCTCCACTACGGGCATTTCATTGTTCTTGTTTTACACACATGTTAATATTGTAAATTATGGTATTACACATATTTTACAGTCCACTTCTTCTTTTAATACTAAGCCCAGTTTAGCCCAATAAGATGGAGTGAGCTTGATCACCACGCTGGCTCAGCGCGTCTTGTTGATATCAGACCGAAGTCCTTGATTTCCTCACGTTGTTTCCCTTCACCGTCTGTCAGTGGTGTCAGTACATAAATTAACTTTGAAAAAGTCACATTGGTTCGATCGGGGCGATAAGAGGCGGGCCGTAAGATGCGGATCAGCTGAGAAAAGGGCCACAACAACATGTAGGAATGTGTGTACGAAGTGTGGCCGCACCAGACGTAGGTGCGGCCACACGTTATTTTATGTACGCCTCTCGCGAATATTTTAAATACCAATCCAGGAGTATTATTTAAAAAGATGTAAACATTTTCCATAATAACCCTAAAAACCATTTTTTATTGTTCAGAAGCCAGGAGGTAACTTTGTTTGGGGGACGGCTTAAAGTGAATTAATTCATTGTCAACGTGAAAGTTGTAAGGGGTTGTACAATAAACCATGACGGAAATGGAAAATGTTCAATAATGAATTACAGATGGTCTTTGGAACTTTTGAAGATTATTTAATACATCCTAAATAGTTACGTACCCCAAACATCTTATAACACAGACCGCCCTAATTTGTCCTCTTTTGTTCTGCTAGACACCACACAGGAGGAAGTTGAAAGTATCCTGATTTCCCTAGACTCTGGGAGTGCACCAGGTTGGGATGGAATTCCTACCCTTTTCCTAAAACAGGCCAAGGAGATCTTAGTCCCGCTGATCTGCGACCTGGCCAACCTATGTTTTAACACTGGTATCTTTCCCTACCTTCTTAAGCGGTCCGTTGTTACCCCGGTGTATAAGAGTGGAGATAGAGACGATGTTAATAACTATCGGCCAATTTCTGTGTTGACTTCCATTTCTAAAATCATTGAGAAGCTCTTGAACTCTAGAATAGTGAGCTACCTGACTAAGTATAAGATCCTATCTTCTTCTCAGTATGGTTTTAGGAGGGGAATGTCGACCCAGGATGCTACTGAGGAGCTTGCAACGGTAATAACTAAGGAAGTGGATAAGGGGAACAAATGCCTAGTGGTCTTTCTTGACCTCAAGAAAGCCTTTGATACCGTCTCTATTTCTAAGCTTATACACAGGCTGGAAAACTTAGGATTTCGAGGTTCTGCTCTCTCCCTTCTCAGCAGTTACCTTCGAAATAGAAAACAGGGGGTAAAAATTGAAAACCAGGTTAGTGACGAAGAGAACGTGACGTATGGCGTCCCGCAGGGCAGTGTCCTCGGCCCGACGCTCTTTTTGATTTATATTAATGAGCTTTGCAATCTTATTATAGACGGTGCGAGGATACTGTCCTACGCGGATGATACCGCTATTATCTTCTCCGCCAAGACATGGGACAAAGTTAGGCTTGAGGCTGAGAGGGGATTAGCTAGAGTTAGTAATTGGCTAAATGAAAATCTACTTACGCTTAATACCCAAAAAACAAATTATGTCTGCTTCACTAAATACACAAACTCTCAGCCGGCGCCTGACTTTAATATTAGAATACATTCTTGTCCTACCCCAACCCAATCTACCTGTAGCTGCCCTATTATTCAGAAGGTAAATTCCACCAAGTACCTAGGTATTGTAGTAGACCAAAGATTAAGTTGGTACCCACACCTCGAACTGACTATAGGGAGGGTAAGAAAACTCATATGGGTTTTTAAATCTCTGAGACATGTTATGAGTGCAGAATTACAGAATAAAATTTATATCGCACTGGCCCAGTCTGTAATTATTTATTGTGTCTCGGTATGGGGTGGAGCAGCTAAGACGTATTTTTTAGATCTAGAGAGGGCACAGAGATCCTTGATTAAAGTCATGTACTGTAAGCCCTACAGGTTTCCTACTGAATCTCTATACTCAAGCTCTAAGCTGCTCTCCGTCAGGAAACTCTACATCCTATACCTTGTACTCAGATACCATAAAATTCTACCCTTTAGCCATGCCAAACTTAAAAAAAGACGCTGTGATATAGTAGCTCCTACATACTCAGCACGTTCAATTTTTGCTAGTCGCCAAAATGTAGCTCAAGCCCCACGCGTTTATAATAAAGTAAATCGCATACTTAACATTTACCCTATGCAGCTGTACGAGTGTAAGAAGCTATTGAAGGAATGGCTCTTCACACTTAATTATGATGCCGTGGAAGACATTTTGGTTACACAGGGTTGAACGTCACGCATACACACACACTCACACACACACAAACCATCTCACTCACTCACACACACTCACATACACTCTAACTCACACACACACACCCACACACCCACTCAAACACACACACATAGACACAAAATATACTTTCACACGCACAGAAACACACATTTACACCTTTCTACCATATGCACGATTTAATTCATTTTCAATTTTGTTTTTCTTTTTTTTCTCTTATTGGTTTGTTTTTAGTAGTTTTTAATTTTATTTATTTTTTGGTTTCATAAAATATGTGTAACTTATACCTAATTAGCACAACGAAACAATTGTACTAATCGAGGGAGAGCGAGGTTTATCCCATCACAAGTATCTTCGGATTACTTTCTGGGAAGCCCCGGCAACTTAATTGTATCTAGATTTAAGATAATAAACACATATTTTTTTTTTTTTTTTTTTTAATTTCAGTGATGATGGATTGCAGTGAGTTAAAATAGGCCGTTAAAAAGAAAAAATAAGAAAAAAAAATTGCACAGAAACACGAGGATCATCATAATCTGCCTAGCATGTTCTCAACTATGTTGGGGTCGGCTTCCAGTCTAACCGAATACCAGCACCAGTATTCTACTTGGAGCGCATGCTTATTAGACCACCAAACAGTTACCGGGTAATACGATACTCCTTGGTAAGCACTGCAAAGGAAAACAAGACAAATGAGCACTGTTAAAGAAAAGTGTTATGGCTATGGGACCTGTCATCTATACAACGTGTTGATTTTCATCCTCGTCAAATTTCAGGAGGCTGTTATGAAAGACATAAATAATCAAATAAAATTACGATACTTGCTCACTAATGAATACATACTTGTTTTTTTAGTTATTTAAATTTAACAGTATTTCAGAAAACACCTCTTTCAAAGAACAGAATCGCCCCGTTCCGTATGCGGTAGGTAGTGTCGCACGACTATATCGCTGTGTTACAGTGCGGCATCACAGGGGCCGCGTTTTAACATGCGTGTCCGAAAAAAATGACGAATGCCGATTTCCGAAAATATGAAAAAAAAACCTACTTATTTTATTATTGATTCGTGTCGAGAATCATTAGCATACTTACCTCCTTGAATTTGACGAGGATGCAAAACAACACGTTGTATAAATAAAAAGAGAAGTCCTGACTGACTGACTGACTCATCAACGCCCAGCCCGAGCCCTTGGACCTAGAAAGCTGAAATTTTGCACAGAGGTTTCCTTTATAATGTAGACTTGGAATAAGGATTTTTTTTTTCAAATTCAACCTCTAAGGGAGTTTAATAGGGGATGAAAGATCCGCGCGGGCGAACCCGCTGGCAAAAGCTAGTTCATAATAAAATACCTCACGGTTTTAAGGATTATTTTGTAAACACACTACTTTCAAGCAAATGTTTTTACTCAGTCAAAGACTTTCTAAATGATAATTATGAACACAACCTGATTATATATTTTTTATATTATATACAACTAATTGCATATTTCACCCTTTATGATTTATGTACCTGACTAGGATAACATTAATTGACTTCTCTTAATTTAATAAAAAAATCTTCTTAATTTAATTTCTGTTTTGTTTTACTTTATTATTTTAATTTATGTACTAATTTGCACGCCGTAGGTAGACTGTAGCTGATCTCATTAATTTATGTACAACATCTTATACCCATACCTACATTCATAGCAAATAAAGTTCTGATTCTGAAGGATTGTTGTCAGACTTTCAGACTTTTGACAACCCGTAACGACTGTCAAAGATGCACGATTGACAGCCGGGCCAACGGTTTAGCGTGCTTTCCGAGGCATGGAGGCGTAGATATGTAAAAATGGTCACCCATCCGTATACCAACCGCGGCAGATATATTAAATGAAGATAACGTAGTCATAGAAATGCCTAATACCAAAAGACAGAGATAACTATCTCTCTGTCCTTTTTATTTTTCTATGGAACAGTTTCGTTGAATGACTGACAAACAGCGCACATACTAGAAAATTATTATGTAATGAAAAGGGCTTCACTAAGAAATTATTTACCGCAACTAGCGAACAAAGCTCCGGATAACAGACTAACTTGTATACTGGCTAGATACAGGATGGAAGGGACATCAACGCGGATACCGTAACCATGAATTCAGCAGACAAAAATTTCAAGGTTTTAAAATAAAATTCTGTTTGATAAAGAACTTCAAGATGTATAAATAACGTGTTTTTTTATTACTTACCAATATTTTCAACGCACAGACTAACTTGTATACTGGCTAGATACAGGATGGCAGGGACATCAACGCGGATACCGTAACCATGAATTCAGCAGACAAAAAACTCAAGGTTTTAAAATAAAATTCTGTTTGATAAAGAACTTCAAAATGTATAAATAACGTGTTTTTTTTATTACTTACCAATATTTTCAACGCACAGACTAACTTGTATACTGGCTAGATACAGGATGGCAGGGACATCAACGCGGATACCGTAACCATGAATTCAGCAGACAAAAAATTCAAGTTTTTAAAATAAAATTCTGTTTGATAAAGAACTTCAAAATGTATAAATAACGTGTTTTTTTTTTTCATTACTTACCAATATTTTCAACGCAGTGGGATTCAAAATCATACTAAATTAACTCTTTTGACAATATTAATATTAGATAGCCTAGCTAGTGGCTGCAGTGCAGCTAGTTTCTGACATCGTACTTTACACTTTTTGTTGGTTTTTCTTTTTATTAAAATAGCTAAATAAATGCATTTTCTTCCTTTCTTTTATTAACTTGTATTTTTAATTATTTATTTATCCATGGTGACAGATTGTGCATCGATGTCCCTGCCACCCTATACACTCATAGGCCTCCTTAAAGAATGTTGCAATCAATCTCAATAAAGATAGAAGGATGAACATTCCTACTGAACATAAATATTAACTAACGACTTCCAATTTGGCAAACAAAAATTATAGCTATAACAACAGCATACCAATGAATCCTACTAAATATAATATAATATACAGGCTGTAGCGTAAATAATGGATAACCCTGAAACTATCGATCGGCCAGATTATTATCTATCATTTACCCCACTTATATCGCCATATATTGTTTTTCGATACGGGGCCCCAAAATTGCATAATTCCTTAGAAAAAATGTTAAAATTTGAGTAATAGGTATTTTTTGCAATGTTCTCTTAGAATGTAATAAAAAAAAATTGAAACTGATCTGATAATACAAATAGTCAGGAGTGACATAAAATAAACAAAACGAGAAAAAATAACCAATTGTAGAAATGGCAGCTTATTTTGCAAGAGTAAGTACGATTTTTATTTAAAATATCAAAAATATCAATAATTTGATCATCCATGGGCATATGGCGATATAAGTGGGGTAAATGATATATGATAACCTGGCCAATCGACAGTTTCAGGGTTATCCATTATTTACAACACACCCTGTATATAATCCTACTAATATTATAAATGTGAAAGTTTGTATATTCATATGTTTGGATGTTCGTTCAATCGCTCAATCCTCGCGAAGACGGCTCAACTGATCTCGTTCTTTGGCACACATATAGTTTATTATCTGAATTAACGTATCTATAATTTACTTTTTGTCCAAAGACTACGTTCCCGAGGGATACATTCCGACATCCACGCGGGCGCGGCCGCTGGAAAAAGCTAGTCTTTTACACGTACATCTTTATTTACAAGCAACTGAAGCCCTCTACATGTATTAGCTTTGAAGGACTGGCGCTGCTCAACAGGCTAGCTCGATCTTTGAAAACTTCCTTCGTTTGAAAAACGGTGATGCACGATAATTTGCTGTATCGGAATATTTACGAACTCCATCGTAAATGGACACACCGCATGAAAGAACGATGGAGCAGTTTGCTGTATCAGCATATTTACGAACTACAACGTGAATGGACACACCGCATGAAAGAACGATAGAGCAGTTTGCTGTATCAGCATATTTACGAACTACATCGTGAATGGACACACCGCATGAAAGAACGATGGAGCGGTAGATTTCGTACCATAATATCCAAAAAACAAAACAATTTCTTATCTGCTTAGCCTTATCCCAACTATGTTGGGCTTGGCTTTGAGTCGTATCACAAAACACTGTCTTATACATACATATAATGAGCCCATAACGCAGGGACTCTATATCGACGGTCCCTACGTATTATTCCCTAGCTACAATTTTTTTTTTACGGGAGAGCGTTTCAAAATTTCTAACACGTGTATATCATGTTCTAGTTAATGTAATGTCATGATGCATTTAAAGTGCAATTTGCCATCTTAAACTTATTTTTGCTAAACTAAACGATAGTATAGGCTGACCTGAAGGTCACGAAAACAAAATATGCAAATCACGTATCTACCACTTAGGGGATTGAACGCAGGGACCGTCGATAAAAGCAATTAGAATTAATTAAAAGTTTATATTGTTCTTTTTTGCAAAGAATGCAGACTTAAATGCAAACTATTAATCGTCCAAATTCTGTCGCCAACGCGACTTAATTTTTAGAACTGAGCCAAAAATTACAAAATCAAACTCTCCATATTATTTCCTTATACTTTCCTATTCAACTTATATCTTATCAATGCCCTGTAGTTTATACCTTTACTAACACCGTATAGAGATTTAATACGCTGCAGCGATTTGCAATCTCTTATAAGCCGCTGTATGGGTAGAACTCTGAACTAGACTCGACAGTCGTTCGCTGTGTTCCAACCGCCGCGCATGCCTCAATACGCTGACTGTAGCGTAACTTTACACTTGCGAAACAACGTACAGTAAATCAGTAAACGAATTAATTGTTTTAAATAAATGTTTATTTAAAAAACGTGCGTGAGTTTAAATATGAACTTCTTAAGGAATACGAACTTTTTATTATTTGAATTTCGAAATGTGATTTAACAGTCATCTTACTGTGGTATTTATCGAGAGTTTTGATTACACTGTAGAAGTGTGTTGAGTGCAAATTTTTAATTCAAAAGTGAGAATTTCAATTGTCAAATACTATTTAAAAACCGAATGTCAGTGAAAAGTTTTTCAAAAGTTGACGAATTGTTTGTTTCGCTTGAAAAAAATTAAGTGAGTGTGTTATTGGAGATTTCGGTTCATTAAGAAATCGTTGAATTGATGCCAAAACTCCTATGGAACGTAAGTAAATAATTGTTGGCATTGTATTGACGTTTTTAATCGTTTTTAGAAATATGGTTATGTGTTTAGAACGAGTATAATCGCTTTATTTATAGCCGTTGGGAAACGTACGTGCTCTATCTATTCGACATGACATGGTCTTTCGAAACTCATAAGTATTGTGCACAAGACACAATAATTATTCTTAGTATATAATTAGAGCAATATCAGTGGTAATATTTTTTTATTTTATTTAGGAAAATATTATTTTTGCTAAGATGAAGCGAGGCTATCTTTTATAATGAGTGTACTTTTTCCATAATTTAATAAAACAGTGTAGGTGCCATATAAAGTTCATTCACAATGGAATAAATTATTAAAGTAGGATTTATAAATAATGTTTTACAACTTCTTATGAAGTTTTTATAGAAATAACGTTATCCTCAAATAAAAATATAATTACTTTAACTATTGTGAAAGAAACACGTTCCATATTTTCTTGACTCGGATATTGCGTTTTTCTTTCTAAAATACAAATCACAAACTTTTTCCAGGTTTAAAAATATAAATAATACTTTACTATTTTACCAAGCAGGTCTTTTCGTTTTTATGCGAAGCTTCATAAATATTTAAAGCCTAAGTCAAGATCGTTTTAGCAATTAGGTAGCTACTAAAATAACTTTGCCTCGTAATAGATAGGTACTCTACACCTACTTTTAAATTAAGTACCTAGTTAGATTTAGAATGTGTCGAGAAATACAATTTATTTTCAATAAGATCCTAAGTCTTATATTAAAAATCTCAAGAAGCCTCTTTTCAACATTAATATCTAATTTTTAAAATAATTATGATTATAAACGGGTAAAAAGATTTCGAGTTTTAAATTCTTTGTTTTAAAAATCTGCCCAAATTTATAAACTTAAGTTAATAAACTAAAAAGTTGAGAGAGAGTTCGAACTCAGACAGGCGCTTTACTTTGTGTAAATTATTTCCTCACCACTGCTCTCAAAACGGTGAAGGAAAACATCGTGAGGAAACCGCCATGTCCTAGAACCAAAAATTCGAAGACATGTGACATCTACCAACCCGCACTGGGCCCGCGTGGTGGATTACGGCCCAATCCCTCTCACCGAGAGGAGGCCTGTGTCCCAGCAGTGGGAACATTATAGGCTGATGATGATGAAGTTAATAAACTTAACATAAGTAATTGTTAAAATAATCTTGTTATGATTATTCATAGTTCTTCTTAATTCTTAAAACCAAAGCGCTAAGTTTTTATTTTATGTATGACAATATAGTGTTTGTTAAACTCACCCACATTATTTGTTAATCTTTTGCTGAAGAATTATACTATTTTACCTATTTTAGTAAGATTAAAGATCCTTCTAAAAATTGATAAAACAGTATAATACCTACTTGCTGACCTAACGACGTTTTCTGTCAAAATTTAAATTTTAAAGGAGGAATATCATATTTTTGTGGTGTTTTGCAAATGAGAGAAAATCGTATTTCTGAGTGATAATGTTTGAATCGTGAGTTACGGTCTTGAGCTGATACAAAAATCTACATAATAGGCAAAGGGACGTCTCCCGAATTTGAATGTATTCCGGGACATTCTTTTAATGTTTATTTTCATTAAAAAAAACCTAATTCGGACTATTCGGTCCAGCCATTACCAAAGAACAGTATTTTATTTTTATTTAAGTATTACCTGTGGATTATTAGGGTGCATAGTTCCTAAGTGGTAACTATTATGGGTATTCAACAATAATTCTAATTAGACAACAATAACTCATCCTTGACATGTTTCTTATTTATCAAGTACAAACGGTAACGAATAATATTCTATGAAATAGTATCAATTATGTTATAATATATTGGTCAATTTATTTTACTCTTTGTATTTCTTATTTTTCTGCGTACTTTGTTCTTGGCGTGATGTTTGGAATAATAATCATGTTATAGTTAATGTGAAGCTACCTTATAAAAATAAAATAAATTCGTGTCGGTAAGTGTGGTTTCTAATTGCTTTATAGTAATCTTCACTGATTAAAAAAAAAAAAACAATTTTAGTGGAAATGGAATTTAATAAATGGTGATTAAAAGAATGAGATGAAAAGGCATACGCTCATTGGCTAGTGTGCTGAAATTAAATACACACTCGTATTATCTATATATGTGAAGAGGACAGAACTTCTAATGATACAAGATTTTATTTCTGTAGGTAGGTTCGTACAAACACTTTTACTTGTCTAAACGAAAAAAAACGCACTAGGAAGTGATGAAGGGCAGGCGTTTTGGGGGGACTGTTATGTAATT
Source organism: Polymixis flavicincta (assembly GCA_949987655.1). Lineage (NCBI taxonomy): Eukaryota > Metazoa > Arthropoda > Insecta > Lepidoptera > Noctuidae > Polymixis > Polymixis flavicincta. The sequence continues at coordinate 19,281,885 of OX465188.1, read as the reverse complement.
TTAACGTTCAAAAAAGTGCTGAATCTCAACCTAGTTTGAATAAATGACTTTTGATTTTGAAAACCTGTCACACAGATTACCGGCCCCAAAATAGTGTTTTAATATTAAATCTTAAAGATAATACGAACATTTTAAATCGTGTTTCCTACCAAAGGTTAAAATATTATAAATAGTGCAGATACCAGTCTCTCACAAAGAAATTATAAAAATAAAATAAAAACCTGACAAAAAAAACCTGACAAAAATATCCATAGGCATGGCAAGGTTTGTTAGTAACAAGAACTTTGCTTATAATGTTGTCTAATATTAGTAATTTATGAAAAGATTTATAGAGAAACTAAGATGTTGTAATCTTCATAAAGGTACGTAAGGCGTCTTTAAACAAAAAAATAAATAATAATCAGCCTGTATCGTCGTGTACTGAAGAGAAATACAATGTTTATTAATTTCTTTTGAAAATGACGTTTTTAAGTCCAGACATAATCATAACCAGATTGGTGTTCAAAGTCACGACTTGACATTGATAATTTTCTGTTCAAATAGCGCTTTACAAGTTCACAGTACTGGGAGGAATGCTAACTCATCAATTAAAACGGTTTGTCGTTTAATAAATGTTCAATTATTCCTAGAAATCGTTCTACGTGTAATTTATTTTTACATTTTTCTCTTGTGTTTTAGCCTGTCAGCCGAATCCGATTCCTGCCGTTGTGTATTGTTTTTATTTTTATAAAATCAATTTTTGCTCGTATTTTTACATAACATCACGACTTGTTTCGAATTGTTGCGAGGGGGTACCTATACTACACCAACATTTCACCAGTGATGTTTAAAGTCCCATGTCGTGGGCGACCCTATTGCCATAAACCTGGCATAATTTGAGACTCCGGAGAAATTCCAGATAGAAAAACTAAAAAAAACTTTGTCCGACCAGGGAATTGAAACCAACTTCATGCTCAGCAGTAGCGCTTGTGACCACTACACCAAGAAGGCAGTCAAAAATACTTGAATAATAAAGTTAATAGTTACTCAATTATTAGTTAAGTTTCGTGTGGTGCCAGACGTAAAAGAATAACCTCATGCCATTTCTTCCCGTGGGTGTCGTAGAAGGCGACTAGGGGACTTACTAGAGAATGGGCAGCAGCGTTCTCTATTCATTTTACCATAATACTGCGATCGCCAACCCGCCTGCCAAGCGTGGCGATTATGGCAATTGCCTCCCCGTTTGGAGGAGGCCTATGTCCAGCAGTGGGCGTCTTCGGCTGAAATGATGATGATGATGAAGGATAATAAAACATTTTCTAAAACAAAATAAAATCTTTCAAAATGATTTAAATTTTTACTTACGAGTTTCCGAGTCCGAGTCGAATTCCGAGTCTGCTTCATGCGTCACGTACACCTGTACGTGACGCGTGAAGCAGACTCGGAATTTATTTTTCATAGGCCATACCAATATTTACTCATTCATGTACAAAAATATAAATAGGTAATGGAAGTTTTTATAATACCGTCGTCTATGCGACTAGTGGGTCTTCAATGTCGAGCATTAAAAGCATTCGCTTGAAGTAAGAGAAATAAAACACACTCAGATAGAATAATATTTTGAACCGTTGTGGCAGCTATAGAAAAATATTTTTACGAAAATATTCAGTTTTTTTTGGGATAAGAGATTTCAAAAGAAAGAAAGATAGATAATACATTTATTTAGTGCAGACTAAAAGACACACAATACATAGCAAACTAGGTTTTACCAGCGGCTTCGCCCGCGCGGATGGCGAAAATTATCCCGCGGGAATGCAATACCGGGATAAAATTATCCTATGTGTTAATCCAGGTTACAAACAATCATCATCATTATTTCAGCCGGAAGACGTCCACTACTGGACATAGACCTCCCCCAATTTGGGGGGGCTTGCCATAATCGCCACGCTTGGCAGGCGGGTTGGCGGTCGCAGTATGGTGGTAAAATGCATAGAGAACGCTGCTGCCCATTCTCTAGTAAGTCCCTAAGTTGCCTCCTACGACACCCACAGGAAGAGATGGGATGGTGCTATTCTTAACGTCCGGCAACACACGGTACGTTACAAACAATATGTTTGTCAAATTTTATCCAAATTCGTTCACCCGTTTTTGCATGATTAAGAAACAAACCTTCATCATCTAAACATATAAACTGTTATAATTATAGAAAATATCTGAATGACTGAGCTTTGGTCGGTATTTTTTTTACTTTTTCTAATAATGAAACCTAACTAGATCGATTTATCGCCCCCGAAACCCGGGCATAGTAAATTTCATGAAAATCGTTGGAGCCGTTTCCGAGATTCATATTATATACAGAGTGTTTGGCAGAACGTTGAACATATTAAAATGGTGGATAGGTGAGGTCATCTGCTACTTACTCAGCCCTAATTCATTTGGCCCTGGCCCCCTGGATATTAAAAACATTTTTTTGCTTTCTTCTGGTTTCACCACTTTCTTAACTTTAAAGTGTAGTTTTTATTAAAAATGGGTAAAACAGGCAATATTTTTTTAATCTTTAATGTTGGCAGATTCTTATAAAATTATTGCTTTATTCAGATTTTAGCTAGAAAAAAATTTATGAGTCCTCAAACTTACAGAAAGATGTAAAAAATACTTAAATCTTAATTTCAACTTCCATTAAAAAATATCTAGGGGGCCAGGGCCAAATAAATTAGGGCTGAGTAAGTAATAGTAATAATAATGTGTTTAACAGTGCCGATTGTCGTATCAGCCAATGGACTGATGGCCGAAAGCCACGAACAACATCTCTCGAGGCTCTCATTAGGCGGCTGGATCAAAGGCCTGATAGAAGGCAATACTCCTCGATACGGCTCGCATCGTGAGGAAGTTCCTGTCACTGGAGCCCTAACCACCGGTAGCGTGGACCCTGCTCCCGATATCAGCGGATCCCTATTTTATATATTTAAAAAAAAATTGTTTTATAAAAATAAAAATAAATATTTTTTTATGTACTAAAATGAATAAAGGAATACTAATAAATTTTATTCAAATATTTTAAATTGGTAAAATACAGTATAACCCAATGACCCAATCTATCCACCATTTTCGTATGTTCAACGTTCTGCCAAACACCCTGTATATACAAGAATTGCTCGTTTATAGGTATTAGATAGTATTAGTAAGTGTATCAATCCGCCTAGCCTCTTTACTACTAAGTTGTGTTCGCCTTTCTGGATAACCGGATGCAGCTGACTGAAAGTAGAAGAAGAAGCCTTTATCAGAAGCCCGAAAGTCTGACAACCAGTCTTACCAAGGGGTATCGTGTTACCCAATAACTGGGTTGTGGAGGTCAGATAGGCAGTCGCTCCATGTTAAAATATTGGTATTCATCTGCATCCGGTTGGACTGGAAGTCGAGCCCAACTTAATAGTGATGATGACATTTAGCAAGTTCCCCAAAAATGTATGTTATGCATTAAAATGTGTGACTACTTCATGCGGTCCAATTTTTTGACATTTAGGTGTGACATTTTTTTTTTGGGTTATGTTTGTAAATAACCAATCCATTGTTTGTGTTTACCACATTAAATTACCAGCGACTTCAATCGCGTGTAGATCGAAAAATTATCCCACGAAAACGGACTACCGGGATAAAAAGTATCCTATGTGTTAATCCAGGTAATAAACTATCTGTGTGCCAAATTTCATTCAACTACGTTTAGCCGTTTTTGCGTTATTGAGTAATAAATATCTCAATATCCAAATATTTCACTAAACATTCAAACTTTCACATTGATAATAATATCTGGACGACCGAGCGTCACTCGTTTTTTTTTTTGTTTGACGTTTTCTAAAAATGAAACCTAGCTAGATCGATTTATCGCCCCCGCAAACCAGTGCATACTAAATTTCATGAAAATCGTTGGAGCCGTTTCCGAGATTCAGATTATATAATATAAATACAAGAATTGCTCGTTTAAAGGTATTCGATTAGTATGATAGTAAGGATTGGAAAATTACAATTTCCCCGTATTGAAAATTTTCAACCCCATCTGTTCTATTCAATATTTGGACATGGGTTGCCGAGAAGAGTTATTGGTACCCGAGATAAAGGATATCATTCGAATGATATGTAGCAATCGAAGTTCGGGATCGAATTTGGAACAGGAGATACATTGTTAATCTTGGGTGTAAGCTCGTCCACTAATACAAACCATTTTATATTTTACGAGCTTCTGTTTGCGACGAAATCGTAAGACACCACAATATACTGTTTGTAAAACTTCCCTGTATAATACGTTTGTAAAAATTTGTTATAAAGTTTGTTTGTAAAGTTTTGCTCTCAGCAGCTTAAATTTAAAGAGAGTTATAATTGGTGGCGTGAGAGCAAGCGGTGTGTTAACAGTTGTCCATGTGAGAAGCAGCTCGTTTTGAGGTCGAAACCTTCAGTAACAATGTTTACTAAATAATAATAAAACTGAAGAGTTTGTTTTTACGTTTTGTTATCTTGGAAACTTTCGTCAAAATTGGTAGTGTAAACGAAAAAGTTTATCTACATTCAATACCAAAAGAGCGAAATGTAGTCATTTTGATAAGAATCTACTAAATACTTTAAAATGTGCATTGTAAAAAGAGTATCCAATATAAAAGTATCACTTACGCTCGCTCGCATGATCGGCTGACTATTTTGTCTAAAATGTCTTCCAAATTAAAGGCACAAACGAGCTGTTCCGGACTTGTATTTACATTTGTTTAAGGTAAACAATCCCACGATACATAATCTTCGTGTAACTTTAACGGTTAATGCAGAACACGCCAAGATAGCTCTTAGAGGGCAGGATTTATTCCAACTTACTACAAACAATCTGTGTGCCAGATTTCATCCAAATCCGTCTAGCCGTTTTTGCGTGATTGAGTATCAAACATACAAACTTTCACATTTATGATATTAAATTACGAAGTTGGATGGTTAGGAAAGGAAAGTAGGAATAGGAAAGTAAGAAATTGCTCGAAGTACCAAGCTGTAGAGATTTTCAATAAGTCGCCTTATTTATTTATTTATATATACTTTATTGTACACCACAAAAAAAAAATCATTACAAAAAAGAAACAAGGTACACTACAAAATATACAATGGGCGGCCTTATCGCCTTCTGATCTAATGATCCTGATTTATAATACCCACCTGTTTAAAACAAAATTAAAAGCCTTTTAATAAGAAAAATGTCTGTATAATGTATCGGAACTTATGTCATCCAATGATAAATGATCTAATTTTTATTTTGACATTATATAATTTAGATTCTTTGACATTATTATTGAAAATGTTTAATATTATATTGAAAACTTGTTGACATTATATTTTAATCCCTTTCGACATTATATTTAAAACCTTTTTGACATTATATTTAAAACCTCCTCGACATTATATTTGAAACTGTTTCATATTATATTCAAAAGTTTTTAGCACTGTAGGTACTTGAACTTCATTTGGAGGTTAATTAAGATTTCATAGCTGTTCTCTGTATTTATAAGTAAATTGCATGTGTATATATGTTCAACACAATGTAAATTGTTATATGAATAAAATAAATGAATGAATGAAAGAATAGGAGAGTAGGAAGTAGGATAGGACGGTATAAATCAGTGCTACCCAACCTTTTTTAACCAAAAAACACTTTTTCTTTTCACAACATTTGCCACGCTACGCCCTACGATATTTTTTTTGTTTGATCAATGCCTTAGAGTGATGAGGAAAGTGGTGTGATGACTGTTATCTAGGAGTCCTAGGACCTACCGAATTATTTTTAGCTTTTAGTACATTATCGACATCATTTTTTTATTAAAACCGTTTAACTCAACCTCTTGTGGACTACTGGATAGAAATATGTGTTATGAAATATTTAGATGATACTTCATTTTGGCAGCGCCATACGAAGCTTTAATAAAATAAGTATTTTATTGCAAAAACAAAATTTGAATACAAATTTCATGTTGTGACACTCGCGGACACAAACTTATTGACTTTTTATGGTTGTGTGCAATTTGAGATTTTTATGATTTCAGCTGTCAGTCACATCGTAAAAATTCAGATATTAAAAACACTTCACTCACTTCACTTTACTTCTGATTTTTGATAAGATTTTGTTTTGTGCCTATTGTTCTAAGGTTTGCCTAATTTGGGGAAGCGGATTATTTTTTAACTGACTTTCTCCGGTAATTTGTGGGTCAATTTCGAAACTTTTTTTAATGGGTTTAGGATAAGTTATGCTTCAGATATGGTTGCTTGGGTAGTTTTTGCGTTAGCTTGGATTATACGTTATTAATTCATTTTTTACATCATGGTGATAATTATTCTAATTCTTCCTGGCCAGTAGAGGTAAATGAATTAGTGCAGGGTAGGTACCATTACTAAAAACTGAAAAATAAAAACATTTTTGCTAAAGTGAAAAATAACTTTCGGATGTCGGTGGTCAAGAATTAAAATACAGAATGATGCAAAGACACCAACTTCCGTTATGTTGCAGAGGTTGTCTTGGTAGATAAGTTAAAGTAATAGCGATGGTTAAACTGTGCTTGCAAGCAAACTTTTTCGTTAATTGCGTCATTTAAAAATATCTACTGCAACATTGCTGTTGCATTTTGTTCGGCATTACGCAAACTTAATGAGATCAGTGGGCATTACAAAGACTAGCGTTTGCCTATAGACAGAATACATCGCAGTAGACAAGTTTCTAAATACTAATAATAATGTGACGAAGAAAAGCTACACCTTTCTGACCCCTTTTTTAACAAAACGGCTGTCTCGGTAGGATTTCTTTGGAAAGGATTACCCGACTATATTAGATAGTAAGTACCAAGTTAACAAGGTACACTACAAAATATACAATGGGCGGCCTTATCGCCTTCTGATCTAATGATCCTGATTTATAATACCCACCTGTTTAAAACAAAATTAAAAGCCTTTTAATAAGAAAAATGTCTGTATAATGTATCGGAACTTATGTCATCCAATGATAAATGATCTAATTTTTATTTTGACATTATATAATTTAGATTCTTTGACATTATTATTGAAAATGTTTAATATTATATTGAAAACTTGTTGACATTATATTTTAATCCCTTTCGACATTATATTTAAAACCTTTTTGACATTATATTTAAAACCTCCTCGACATTATATTTGAAACTGTTTCATATTATATTCAAAAGTTTTTAGCACTGTAGGTACTTGAACTTCATTTGGAGGTTAATTAAGATTTCATAGCTGTTCTCTGTATTTATAAGTAAATTGCATGTGTATATATGTTCAACACAATGTAAATTGTTATATGAATAAAATAAATGAATGAATGAAAGAATAGGAGAGTAGGAAGTAGGATAGGACGGTATAAATCAGTGCTACCCAACCTTTTTTAACCAAAAAACACTTTTTCTTTTCACAACATTTGCCACGCTACGCCCTACGATATTTTTTTTGTTTGATCAATGCCTTAGAGTGATGAGGAAAGTGGTGTGATGACTGTTATCTAGGAGTCCTAGGACCTACCGAATTATTTTTAGCTTTTAGTACATTATCGACATCATTTTTTTATTAAAACCGTTTAACTCAACCTCTTGTGGACTACTGGATAGAAATATGTGTTATGAAATATTTAGATGATACTTCATTTTGGCAGCGCCATACGAAGCTTTAATAAAATAAGTATTTTATTGCAAAAACAAAATTTGAATACAAATTTCATGTTGTGACACTCGCGGACACAAACTTATTGACTTTTTATGGTTGTGTGCAATTTGAGATTTTTATGATTTCAGCTGTCAGTCACATCGTAAAAATTCAGATATTAAAAACACTTCACTCACTTCACTTTACTTCTGATTTTTGATAAGATTTTGTTTTGTGCCTATTGTTCTAAGGTTTGCCTAATTTGGGGAAGCGGATTATTTTTTAACTGACTTTCTCCGGTAATTTGTGGGTCAATTTCGAAACTTTTTTTAATGGGTTTAGGATAAGTTATGCTTCAGATATGGTTGCTTGGGTAGTTTTTGCGTTAGCTTGGATTATACGTTATTAATTCATTTTTTACATCATGGTGATAATTATTCTAATTCTTCCTGGCCAGTAGAGGTAAATGAATTAGTGCAGGGTAGGTACCATTACTAAAAACTGAAAAATAAAAACATTTTTGCTAAAGTGAAAAATAACTTTCGGATGTCGGTGGTCAAGAATTAAAATACAGAATGATGCAAAGACACCAACTTCCGTTATGTTGCAGAGGTTGTCTTGGTAGATAAGTTAAAGTAATAGCGATGGTTAAACTGTGCTTGCAAGCAAACTTTTTCGTTAATTGCGTCATTTAAAAATATCTACTGCAACATTGCTGTTGCATTTTGTTCGGCATTACGCAAACTTAATGAGATCAGTGGGCATTACAAAGACTAGCGTTTGCCTATAGACAGAATACATCGCAGTAGACAAGTTTCTAAATACTAATAATAATGTGACGAAGAAAAGCTACACCTTTCTGACCCCTTTTTTAACAAAACGGCTGTCTCGGTAGGATTTCTTTGGAAAGGATTACCCGACTATATTAGATAGTAAGTACCAAGTTGAAAGAGAAAGTGACAATCAGAGAGTATTGCCATCTCAGGGATATGCTAATAGGGTAAGTTTAATATTAAATCTACGCGTTTGGCTACGCATAGCTTTTCAATAAGATCACAAAAGTTTATAAAAACGAAGCAACTTTTTAACGAAGAAGCCTTTTCATTACAATCCGTGACCAGAGGGATAATTGCGTAATATATCAGTCAAATCAAATCAAATCAAATTTATTCGTAAATGTAGGTTTCATTACAATAGGGTGTGATATTATGAGAGTCAGTTCGCTATATTTTACTCGAGAGTATACAAATAATAAGAATGTTAGTTGTGTCGAAACCACAGATACGTTTAAAATATAAAACTATTTCCAAAAAAAAAAACAACCGACTTCCAAAAAACACTAGAAAGTGAAAAATAACTTTAATTTCGGAAGTCGGTGACTTTGGACATGTATTTCATTAATTTCTTGTCACCGCCTTCCGAAATTAAAGTTATATTTCACTTTCTAAATCTCTTTTATCTTCTCTCCTATGACACGTTTTCCGGAAAAGATTTCTGTAGAAATAAGCAATACCTTTGTATGTACCAAATTTAAACACAAACGACGACCGTCCTACTGACCTCGCCGCCGAGGTCCTCGCGCCCCGCGAAGACTCCCGAGTAGCGATCAGACCCCCGACCGGCCCTTGCTCGTTGATGCGCCAGCCCGCGCCGCAGCTGAGCCAGTAGCTTTAAATTCCCCGTATAATAATCATGAAAATAATATCTTGATCCAGCCTGTCCCCAGTAGTACTAGCTGCTCCCCCCCCCGCCAGCGACTCCCTGAGCCGAGGTTCGTACCCCACAGGGGGTGCCCTCAGTGCGCAGTCGTTTTAGGTTTAAGTAGGTTTTACGCCCTGGCTGGAGGCTTTTAGAGCTCTAAAAACCTTCACAGGAAAGTCCGGTTGAGCAGTCACGGCCTCTCAAGGTCAACTGCGAGATGCCAATATCAAAAAAAAAAAAAATATGTACCAAAGGAACAGAAAGTTCTGTTTCTTTGTACTTGTCTGTATAAATGTGTGCATGAATGGTTAAATAAAGGCATGAAAATTAAACAATATTTCCTACTTTATTCTGGTTAATTAATTGCAACGTAAGTACTAACGTACGGTGTTTAACCGAATCGAGCAGCTGATAAGTTATCGTTAGATTCTGAAGCAGGTAACCTGATTCTCATGCAATGCAACACTGCGGGCAGCGGTTATCAAATAAGTGGTACCATTGTTTGGAATTCTGAATACAGATTTCATCTCAAACTACGTGACAGAGCTGAGTGTGGTCAGGGTCTGAAATTTGAGGAATCTACTAATGTCTAGTTACTTTTCTATGTACCTTAGGGTAAAAGCCGCATAGTTGCCACACTTTCTGAAAATACTTTACATAATACACACAAAAAGCTTTTGTTTTTATCTAAAAATTTATAAAAAGTTACCTAAACATTATCCAGGCAGGGCACATTGCTCGCAGAACAGATGGCCGATGGGGCCGAAAAGTTCTGGAGTGGCGTACCGGAAGACGTAAAGTTGGAAGGCCTGCCACAAGGTGGATCGATGACCTTGTGAGGGCCGCGGGAGTCCGCTGGATACGAGAAGCACAGAACCGGTCGAAGTGGCGGAGCTTGGGGGAGGCCTATGTCCAGCAGTGAACGTCTTTCGGCTGAAATGATGATGATGATGATGATGAAACATTAACCTTACTAATATTATAAACGCGAAAGTTTGTAAGTATGGATGTACAAATGTATGGATGTTTGTTACTCTTTCACGCAAAAACAGCTGAACGGATTTAGATGAAATTTGGCAAACAGATAGATTATAGCCTAGATTAACACACAGGATCCTTTTAATCCCAGTAGTACGTTCCCGCGGGATAGTTTCTGGCTTCCACGCGGGCGAAGCCGCGGGTGGAAACTAGTCTAGAATATTAGCAATTTTTGCAGACCTCTATATTTTGGGACATCTATCCCACATAGGGGATCACTATCCCCTATGTGGGATAGATGACATTAGAGATGGGAGAATACGCAACCTGAGATGAGGCAACTGCCTTATCCATATAAATTACGTTTAGAATTGATGCTCCGCTGAGAAACAGAACATGTATCCCCCAAAAACTTTGATCGCATTTTGCCTTCCCATGCCATCGCGCAGAGACGTGTTCGCTCGCAATGGGCCTTATCAGAAGTCTTAAAGTCACTCAAAGGACAATGGAGAGGGCTATGCTCGGAGTTTCCGCGATCGAATCAGAAATGAAGAGATCCGCTGGAGAACCAAGGCGACCGACATAGCCCGAAGAATTACTAAACTTAAGTGGCAGTGGGCAGGGCACATTGCTCGCAGAACAGATGGCCGATGGGGCCGAAAGGTTCTGGAATAGCGACCGCGTACCGAAAGACGTAGAGTGGGAAGGCCTCCCACAAGGTGGACCGATGACCTTGTGAAAGCCGCGGGTAACCGCTGGATGTGGGAAGCACAAGACCGGTCGAAGTGGAGGAGCCTGGGGGAGGCGTATGTCCAGCAGTGGACGTCTTTCGGATGAAATGATGATGATGATGATGCAATTGCGCAGAGGCATGCGACACGGTCAACATAGTGGTAGTAGTTGGAGAGTCTCTCGATAGATTAATAAAATAGCATGCGATTCATACGCGAGACTAGAGTAATTACAATCGGGGCAACTGTATCCCTGGGGTATCCTGGTCTTACCCTATGAGACGCAATAAATAACGGAATAAACGCGTGTTTTGATAGTAATAATTATTAAAATTTAAGTAGATTTTCTTAAACTAGAACCCCAATTGCGTAATATACTTTATCTGAAGAATTTGGAAAGAAATTTATAATATTGTATTTTCTTACTAGTAAACCTATATTTTGGATTTTTTTGATTATCAAGCGTATAACACCCCACTCTACTCCCCCCCCTTCTCAATATTATAGAAATATGAAAAACAATATTGGTCACAAATTTAAATTACTTTGAACTTCCATTTCAGATTTTTGAAATTATCGAGCCTGTAACGTTATTACGCGGCTCAGATGGCAAGGATTCTAGAAATATGAAAAACAATATTTGTGACAGATTTTAATTATTTTGAACTTACATTTTGAAAAAAAAAAATAGATTTTCAATATCCAAAAACAACGGAATAAAACAAAACATAACAAAAACAGAGACTTAATTTTATAACCGTAAAAGTTTCCTATCGTGAAAAAAATATGTTTAAGCCCAAGCCGCATTAAGTACATGCTAAAGTAAAGAGCAAAACTGATCAGACATTAATTAGAACCTCATTTCTTCTTTCAAACAAGACTTGAGGAAAGAAGAAACTTTTAAAATGAGATTGCAGACTTCCTTTAAAAAACTAGGTACTGGATAAGCTAAAGGCAAAAAATAAACATAATTATTTACACTAAGTAACCTTTTGTATTGCTTATATAGGCCTGTGAACTCGTTGTGTAGGTTAAAAAATTTGACATACCACGTTCAGGGGCCCAAAATATTTTATCCATTTAGCCCAGGTTCGCACGGGTGATTTGGACTTTGCGTTTCGCATTTAGGTATGATAATAAGGGCTGATTTTTGAATAGTCAGATAACTTTATCTCAAGAATCATCATTATCATTTCAGCTGAGAGACGTCCACTGCTGGACATAGGCCTCCCCTAAGCTCCGCCACTTCCACCGGTTCTGTACTTCCCGCATCCAGTGGACTCCTGCGGCCTTCACAAAGTCTTCGGTCTACCTTGTGGAAGGCCTTCCAACTTTACGTCTTCCGAACTTTTCGGACCCCATCGGCCATCAGTTCTGCGAGCAATGTACGCTGCCCACTGCCACTTCAGTTTGGCAATTTTTCGGGCTATGTCGGTTACCTTAGTTCTCCTGCGGATCACTTCATTCCTGATTCGATCACGTAGGGAAACTCCAAGCATAGTCCTTTCCATTACCCTTTGGGTGACTTTATTAAGCCTTCTTATGAGGTCCATTGTGAGCGACCGCGTTTCGGTTCCATGTGTCGTCAGGTAACATGCACTGCTCAAAGACTTTCGTCTTGATACACTGCTGTGTGTGGGACGAGAAGATATTGCGAAGCTTCCCAAACGCTGCCCAGCCGAGTCGGGTTCGATGATTGACCTCTTTCTCGACGTTCGACCTACCTAACTGGACAGTTCATCCTAGGTAAACGTACTCGTCCGCAACTTCGAGAGCACCTCCTCCGAACGTTATGAGTGTGGGTGTAACATGGGAATTGGACATGACCTTCGTCTTGTCTCGGAATTCGGAATCTCTACTGAGGTCATCGAGCATTGTACTGAGGTCCTCCATGGTCTTCAATACCAGTCTAGTATTAACAGAAGCAATTTCTTGCGTAAGTGTATTTATTTCACGTCATTTATTACTCATAAAATAATAATATTGTCATACCATATATCAGCTGAGTGGTACTTCAAAACTATTTTGAATAGATCACAGTGAAACTTTGGCAATAAAACAGAGAAACACTATTATATGAACAGAATATTAATGAAGGCTTATATGAACATTTATTAAAACTAAAGTGCACGCCAGAATCAAAACAATTTTGTGTATAGAAAAGAGAACAGCGGGGTTGTTGATCGATTACAATGCAACACCATCCATCCATTGATCCATCTTTTGACATCCATTTATTCGTAGACTAGTTATTACCAGCAGCTTCGCACGCGTGGAGAATGGAAATAATCCCCCGGGAATGTACTACCGGGATGAAAAGTATCCACTTTGTTAATCTGAACTATTTGTGTACCAAATTCCATCCAAATCCATTTAGCTGTTTTTGCGTGAGGCCATTCTATCGCCTCTTCCTCAGCCCTTTCGTGGGCTTTATTGCCAGTGAGCAGTGGGTTAGCTGTCTTTGAGGACCCAATTTTAGTATTTGAGTCAGCTTCGAGTCAGCTTTTATAGCCCTCATGCATGTCTTGCTGCCCGTGGTCAGCCGGACTGTTCATTGTCGCTTGAAAAAACGCATCAAGTACACTACCTCATAGGTGGCATGAAAACTGTGCAAGATTATGGGCAAAACAACTTTAGTACTTCTAGAACAGCCTTTTCTCAGAAATGGAATCTTAGGGGAAAAAAGCTAGGCCATTTTTTGTAAATAATTGCATGATCTACAATTTTTGTCTGAGCAATTTTTATCATAAAACTGTTTCGCAAAAACAAAAAAAAAATTCAATTTTGCAAACTTTGATTTTACATCATTCTGTTTTGTACACATGGGATCGATTTTCATTATAATTCGACAATTTCAATATAATGGTATCCCTAACTTTCATGTAATAATTCAGTTTCTTGGGAATTCGTATTCTCAAAGAAATGGTGGGGCGGAGGGCTAATTTAGTGGACTCTATTTTGACATGCAGAACAAAACGATTGACAAATGCTTGGCGATAGGCAGCTCGAGTCGCGGTGGTTGTACGCCTATTTTTTAGGACTAACTTGACCAGGGTATTTATGTTAGTGATTCAACAATTCACCATATTTCTTGCTTCTTTCCCAACTATATTGGGGTCGGTTTCCAGGCTAACCAGATTCAGCTTACCAGTATTTTACATAGACTTACTGCACATCTGTTCCGTGTGGTGCCGGACGTAAAAGAATAGCACCATCCCATTTCTTCCGTGGATGTCGTAATAGGCGACTAAGGGCCTTACCAGAGAATGGGCAGCAGCGTTCTCTATGCATTTTACCACCATACTGCGATCGCCAATCCGCCTGCCAAGCGTGGCGTTATGGCAATCCCCTCCCCTTTTGGAGGAGGCCTATGCCCAGCAGTGGACGTCTTTCGGCTGAAATTATGGTGATAATGATGACTGCACATCTGATCTCAATAACCCTGTTACCTAGTAACATGATGCCCCTTGCCCCTGACAGATTTTTGGGCCAATGACTGCCCGCTAACGACTGTCGAAGATTCACGAATTACATCATAATTTAGTCCGTTGTACACTATAATCGAAATCGAAACTATATTTCATTTCAAAATTCATCCCTTATGGGGCTTGCGGCTAAGTAAGTTAAGCTACGATTGCCGCGGTCGGTCCGTGGATAGGTGCTATTTACAAGTCCCTTGAGTGCCTCAGAAGCTGTTAAGCTTAACTTGTTTTCTGAGCTTACTTAGCAACGAGCCCCTCATGGGATGAATTTTCGAAAGAAAAAACTTTTTTCAAAAAAATAACAACCGACTTCCAAAAAAACACTACAAAGCGCAAAATAACTTCAATTTCGGAAGTTGGTGACTTTGGATATGTATTTTAATTCTTTGTCACCGCCTTCCGAAATTGAAGTTATTTTGCGCTTTGTAGTGTTTTTTTGGAAGTCGGTTGTTATTTTTTTGAAAAAAGTTTTTATTTTTCACTTTTTAGTTACCTATCCCACACTAATTCGTAAATTCGTCATCCTTGGGGTCAAAACAATGCATATTTATGCGATAGCAGCATTCGCGATTGATTTGCTGTAATTTTTTGAAGAGTTCCGTTGTCTGTCTCCGAAACGCATCATCAGATCTATATGAAATTTTAATGGGACCATTTCGAAATCAACTCCTTTCGAACAAAAAAAGAATTTTGTAAATCCGCCCATATACGAGGGAGTTATGCCCGAACATACATAAAAAAAAATATATAAACATGTCGAATTGATAATCTTCTTCTTTTTGAAGTCGGTTAAAAATAGTTTTGATTTCGATAATAGTGTACTAACGGACTACATCAAAATATATCTTATGCTCTGTTTAGTGTGGTAGAGCTACACGCTAAACAAAGCATTAACAAAATCGAATCGACCATTAGGTCCTGATGAAAACTATAGAATAATTTGTAGCACGTAGCTATTAAACTTTGGTAGGCTTAAACGTTAGATAAAGTAAACTTCAGTTTCTAATTAGTGTACTAAATTTGATTACATGGGTCTAAACTCGGAGATGTGTATTAATAAATATTGTGTCTATGTATTATTAATTTTGAGTGTATTATTAAATCTTTGTTTAAGAGATGCGCTCACTTAGAATTGATTGAATTTTCAGAAATCTTAGAACCTAAACGGTGTAAAGGGAACGCTTCCGAAGCCAGAACTTTGGTTTTATACAATCTAAATGCAAACGGACACCAATAACCTTTCGCTTTAAATTGTTTATTCTGTATCAATTTAAAACGTTTGACACTTCTGTAATGTTTCTACTTATTTTATTTTGGCGGTGATTTACAAAGGATGCCTAAACCTTAAGTCGCCGCTTGGACTTGGGGTCGTTTTTATATGTTTGATCTCAAATAATGGTTCACTTAACTGTTCTCACAGCATAGTGTACAAAAAATGCAAAAAAAAAAGGTTTTTTTTTTAAGCAGATTTTTGTATGGTGCTGTATCGACAATCACTAGCCCTATATCCTGTCATCATTTTCGGAAGCGTTTCTCTTACACTCTATATTTATCATAACGTAAAACTAAAAAGTTTTTAAGAATTCTCTGCATTTTTTAAAGTTACATAAGTGAGAGAGACATCGCAGAGATAGGTAGCAATTTTTATTCATTTTGATAAAGACATCGATGTCAATTATGTTTATCCTGAAGCTTTTTCTACACTTTTTACTAAAGCCTATACACAGTGCTTTAAAACAGTTTTACTTTAAAATAAACTTATTTTTTTGTACAAACATTGCAAAGTGATATCTTTTTACAGCTTCATACTATACGCTGCCATGCAATGACATTAAGATTGGCTAAACAACTATGTGATGCAGTGGTGGCCCTGTGTTGTGGACCCCGATTTACAAGTTTAAAGGTCGTGGGTTTGAACCCAGACACCATTACCATTGCTCTCAAAACCGTGCAGGAAATCATCTTGAAGAAACTGGTATGTCCTATATCCAACAATTCGAAGACATATGACTTTAATCAACCCGCACAGAGCTCGCATGATAGATTACCTACTCCCATTCGAAGAGAGGAAGCTAAATACTTAGTAGCGTTTTGTTTTGTAAATTATAAATGATTTGTAATTTTAATTTAATGAATTCTAATTTAAATTTGATTCGAGTTTATAATGCCTATAAAAGCTGCTAATAAGTCTAGACCAATTTGATAAAATTAAGTCTATTTGAAGATATTAATTTTAACGTATGGGACAAAGGCAAATGAACCAATAACCAGTATAAAAGACATATTTCTACTGAAAATGAAAGACTGAAATATTCAGTACTGAAAGGATTAATTAGTAGAAGCCTATGTCTACGGGTTTAATTTGTAATGTAAATTTAAATAAAATAAATTTTAATTATTAATTAATTTAAAAAAATCTTTGCCAGTCGTTACGGTTCGTCAGAAGTCCGAAAGTCTGACAACCAGTCTTATCAAGGAGTGCCGTGTTACCCAGTAACTGGGTCGTGAAGATCAGATATGCAGTCGCTTCATGTAACATACTGGTATTCAGCTGGATCTGGTTAGACTGAAAGCTGACCTCAAAATAGTTAAGAAAAGGCTAGGCAGATGATGATGTACTTGGCTCTTTGGTATTTTTAGGACCACACAATAGGTTTTTGGTTCACAATAAGAGTGTTTAATCCGTATCTTGAAGGCTTCTTCAATCATACGCATAGCGCCTGTTTGCGGGAACCTTTAATAGCGTGAAATGGGAATGAATAGGGATTTATAGATATGCCATTTTTCACATAACAACGAAGTCAATAATATTATCTACCACTACATTCTAAGTCACATTGAAAATCGATGTCAGACGAAAATAGCTTTTCATAAGTCTGTGATTACGACCCTTCCCCAACGTGGGGGAATCCATGAAAGGAAATGTGCGTGTAAGCGTTTTCCTGTCTGTCAATAAAAAGGAATGGAAGACGAAAAATACTCTCCATAGTATATGTATTTTATTTATGTTTGTTTTGGACATAATATAGAAAAGTCGTAGAGTGGGAAGGCCTCCCACAAGGTGGACCGATGACCTTGTGACGGTCGCGGGAATCCGCTGGATGTGGGAAGTTCAAGACCGGTCGAATTGGAGGAGCCTGGGGAGGCCTATGATGATGATGATGATGATGACCTAACCTAACTTTTAACAGCGGGGCTTCAGAATCATATGCTGAATTTTTGGTTTCAGTTTGTGCTTCGGCCCCGGCCACCCTGTCTATACATTATGGAGATATTTTTTTTGGGGCAAAATTCAGCAACGCAGATACCGTTTGCTGACGCAGCCATTAGGTCGGTGTGTAGGTGACCGGGCACGCGATGCAAGATGGGTATGAGCTAATTCTTTGGAGAGACGTCGCATACACACCGGTAATCTGAGCCGTCAATGGACCCCCACTTATGGAGGTTGTCCTCGCTGCGGTCTACTTGGGCACGAAGTCTGTTTAAGGTTATCCAAGTAGGCCACGGTAACTTGTGTCTGGACGAGAGGCTTTACTATATTCTATATAAATAAAAATAAAAGTCCTGACTAACTCATCAACGCCCAGCCCAAACCCTTGGACCTAGAAACCTGAAATTTTGCACAGAGGTTTCCTTTATAATGTAGACAAGGAATAATGAAGGATTTTTCGAAATTCAACCCCTAAGGGAGTTAAATAGGGGATGAAAGTTCCGCGCGGGCGAAGCCGCTGTTTTTAATATAAAACTGTTGTTGTTGATAATGAAATGTTTATATTTTGTCCGAAGCAAGTATTTTAGGTACTATGTATTTGTTGCAGATAATGTAACGTGCGTAATAGTGTTTATCGTAAATATCCTGCCTTTTGCTAAAAATATGATAATTCCTCTGTCTACGTAGGTTCCTTTCACCTAAAGATTCATGATTTTACGATATTATCAGACTCGTGTTTCTACTTGTGTATGTCTTATTTTGATATTTTCTTCCACACACCAATTTACGAGTTAAAAACTTGTATAGGAATAGTAATTATATATTACTAGGTTTAACCTAACGGCTCCGCCCGCGTGCAAAGAAAATCAGTTTTTCTCTACATTTATGTGCGCATAACTCGTTAAAATGTAGGGAACATAATGATGAGTACAACGACGCCTTCAGATATTTCGTGAATAAATAGATAGACCTCATATAGTAAAAGCAAGTGGCACACTTTTTAAATCTCAATGCTCTACAATCAGAATTATACGCTAAATCCCCATTTACGAGTATCAACACAGATTTTCAGCTAACAAAATAGAGTCTCAAAATAATAGTCTTTAGAATAAACTGGAGTTATCTCCGTCTGAATCTCGTCAGCCATTCGTTTGGGATTCGCGGCGTTTATCACGATTGTATCCTTGTTTATATCTGCTGGATTAGGGCAATGTTGAAATGTGGAAATATAGGGGATGAACGTTGCCTTGGAAACGCTTGTGGTAAAGGAATATTGGTTGACGTGTGAAAGCACATAAACATCACTCCTTTGTTGCTTGAAAGATTAGGCAGTGGTGTACTGTGGGACCGCTAAAAGGTCCCTAGTACGGGGGCTTAATAATATTAGATTTTGAAGGTAAAACTATTGTATTTTGAAATCTCGAGTCTTTAGGTTACTTCTAATAGTATTGGATGGTACACCATCGTAGACCATTTCTTTACCTACCTTCAGATGAGATGTGTCCAAATATGACCCCACTAGCTAGATACAAAATTATCCCACGGAAACGTACCATCATGTTACAAACTATAAGTGTGCAAAATTTCATCCTATATATTTCATATCCAATTATACAAGCTTTCACAGTTAGATTTATATATATGTATATTATATTATTTTTACTTTCACGGGATTGAAAGTAAGAAAACATTCTGTTGCAGGGAAACTGCATAATATTTTTCCACAATTTTTATAGATTTTTAGAAGAATAGTTGAGAGTTTAGTAACTGTGCAAAACATGTTTAAATGCACTTTTGGTTAGATGCTCAGATGTTTGATATTATGAACATCATTATGACCTTATCTAGACCAGTTATAGATTTGTGAAGTTTCAAATCAAAATATTTTCTTAAAGGTTTACGTAACACAAAAATATTTTTTTTTTGCGTTCATAGACTTGATATTATTAGCTAGGTCGTAAATCAAACTTCTTAACAAGCTCTAAAGATAGAATTACTAAAATACTAATCAATGTTGTTCCAAAAATATTTTTTCCAGCAAAAATATTGTATTTTCGTCCCAGAACCCACGCGTTTGATTTTATTACCGCCCACTAACCAAAGAATATGAAATTTATGTCCCGATATTAATTAGAACAGATTTTAGTATCGCTAATTGAAATAATAAAGGGCGTTTTCTTATAGCAAATATTGGCCATCGGTGTCAGCAAAAACCTGCCCAATTTTGAACTTATAGAGGTATGAGGAACAGGGTGTAAAGTTCACTCATACTCTATGGAAAAGGGTGGACCCCCCGATTAAACGGGTGTTGTGTTTGGTGGGCAACTGCGTTGATGTCGGGATGTTGTATATATACGAGTCGCGTGGTAAACTCTGCTTGCGCGATGTAGGATTTGTGTGACGTCAAGTCTTTGATGCGTAGTTCGCATGTGGCGTTGTAGATGCCGCCACAAGCTAATGATTTTTTCTTCTTTTCTTGCTGAATGGCATTGTTCTTGAACTCAATCACACTTTATTTTACATACAAGGTGTAACAAAATAAACACACAACTCCTGAAAGAATTTTGTTCATTAGTGATTACTGAATTGTTTTTGGTAACATTTATTATGGGCGTTTGATTTTGGTATCTACACAATAGTGGTGCCCTAGGTCACACGGTCAGCTTAACACAAGGCTTTTTTTCCACTAAATCAGTTGCTCCAAACGTTTATGTACGAGAAAATGACGGGTACATTTTTGCAAAAAAATTGCTATGAACACACAAGCAACCTATGAAAATTCTCTGCCTAATTTTAGGATAATCCTTTCGAACGTTTCCGACGACGTTTGCAGAGCCTACATGAAAACAAATACTTCACTTTAAACGGAATATTCTGGCAGCTAGGTTATTAAATTTTTCACTACTAACCGTAAAAGCGGTGTGGCTGTATGAAATAAAAATAATGCTTCAACATGCATGCAAACTAAAAACGGCACGAAGTTTATTTGATTATGAACGGACGCGGAAAAATCTGGTTTTTCTTTTCATTCCGTAAAATAAATAAAATTGTACTGTTTTTTAATGATAAATTCTCGATTTATATTATACTTTGCTCGCGTGGTGGTTGAAAATCATCCCACGGGAGCCTACGATCGATCGATCTAATATTGTAAAATGTTTGGTGTGCATGAGAGCAAATAAATAAATAAATAAAAAGTATCCTATGTGTTAATCCAGGTTTTTAACTGTTTGCAGAATTTCATCAAAATTTGTTCAACTGTTTCTGCGTGATTGAGTACTAAACATACAAACTTTCCCATTTATAATATTACTAGCAGTTACTCGCGGCTTCAAAATCATCCCACGAGAACATACTACCGGGATGAATACTATCCTGTGTATTAATCTAGGTTATAAACTATCTATGTGCCAAATTTCATCCAAATCCGTTCAGCCGTTTTTGTGTGATTGAGTACCAAACATCTAAACGTCTAAATATCTAAGCATAGAAACATCCAAACACAATAACATACAAACTATCACATTTATGATGTATAATAGTAGGATTAGCTATTCTAATCAAATCAAAATATTTTATTTCACATAAACCTGCATGGGCACTTATCATAGACACACGTCAGAAGCTAGGTGCACGGTTCCAAATTGTCGATTCTCAATTCTCAATTCAGACAGACACGCTCTTTGTAACTCGAAGGAATTTACATGTGTTACAATAGGGTATCACACCTATTTTTGAAAAATGTACTGATTAGATTCTAAAGTTGGTAAACCACTAAAAAAAACACAACATTTTTATTTAATCGATTAGTGACGCAAAAATGCATTTAAATGTTACAATTTCAAATTTCGCGCGTAATTTGGCGAAAACGTTAGTAGACGCAGTGGATGCCATATTGCTCTGTGAGTATGACGTCAATTTGCTGCGTAAATAAATGCGCTGATATTTTAAATGATAATTGTTTGGATTTTTTTTTTAGATATTATTCTACTTATTTTGCTTTTTTACTAGGTTTGCTATTCCTGAATCCAAAATATTATTTAAATAAAAATTACTTTGGTTATGAAAATAATATAAGTTGTTCAATTGACACGCCGTGTGACGTAATAAGATGGCGGCTAGTATTTCATGGTATTCAAAAATAGATTAATAAAAAAAACTGAAATCTTTGAATTGAATTTTAAAATTTATTATGTTATTTAATTAACTAAAGCTAACATTTTCCTACTGCATTTTGCTTAAGCTATCTCAATATATATTATATTTATAGGTTTTTCCTCATATAGATTGAAATACCCTATTAACACCACTGTTAATTATGCAGCTGTAAATCAGTTGATATCTAAGTTGCTGGTCCTTCAATCCCAGGACCTGGAAATTACGTGCCCGTTCGATTTAAACTCCCGTATAGTCAAATCTTAAATGCTCGTTAAGGTAATGCCCTGTTCTCTACAGCTTATCTCTTACAAAAATCTTCAGTACTCACTTCAGTTATCGCCTTTTTTATAGCGACTTAGATTTCCTTCCGTCCGTGAAACATCGGATTTGGGTACTAAAATGAGGTAGGTTTATTATTTGGGCATTTTCTACCATCTCATTTGCATTTATTCGCCGGAATTTCGTTGTATTACGGTAGAATGTGGCTGCCAAAAGGTATTAGGTAATTTGATAGGGGCATTATATAAGTCTTTCGGTACCTGGATTTTTACATTTGTTCTTGTTGCGCAAACAGTCTGTTGACACCCTCAATGTCAAGGAGCTTGACAATAGTTTTGCCATCGATGAAATAGAAAAGAATAGAAAAGTATTAATAATTTCAGTCACACTTTTCTATTCTATTCTATTTTTTACTATGGCAACGTCGATGTCGACTATTCTGCCAATGTCAAAAGTGAATTTGTAAAGCATGTGTAGTCATAAAAAAAAATGCTTCTAATCTTCGATGATACAGTTGAGCTTAATGTTGATCTTGTGGAATTTTCATACTTTTCAAATTGGAGAACAGAAGCCGAAATTTGTCAGTGAAAATATGAGGCAAGGTATTACTTTTCGTAGTCATTTGCATAGTTACTGTGAAAATATAATAAGTAGTATATTATACGCATTGATTTAAATAGTAAAGATATGGTCGTCCGAACATTTGACAGACGTGGTCGCCCTACAAAAAACACTAACGCCATCTATTAGAACTACGATGTCAATCGGCGTGTCTGTTCCTAGACGTAACTTTGTAAGAGCGGGGAGTGGTATTTTTCGAGGTACAAAGAAATAAAATAAAAACCTTATATTTTTCAAAATTTATATTTGTTGCAGTTTGTTTGTGTTATTAAGTTTTCGTTGGCCTTCGAATAAAACAATTAAAAATAAATCTTGTTTTTTTGGTAATATGGACATATTTTCCATTTTGGATTCGTAGTGTTTTCTGACGTTGGACATTTTAATTTGCTTTTAATAAACAATAAAAATCAATTTTGTACAAAATTTAATCTTATAGTAATATTATTAAATCTTTTCATTTCATCGGCTAAAACGAGCTCCCGCTGTAAAGTTATGTCGCACTTTTACGCGGCTTCGCGTCGTCTTTGCCAAAGGTTGAGAAAAATAAGAAAGAAAATTGTTTTAAATAATGTTAGAAGTCGATTTAATGACACATTTTAACGTTTTTTTTTCTAATGTGCTTTTTGTCGTAGTTCACGCAACCCTTCACAGCACAACTTGGCATTTTTGCTTGCAAAAATTTACGACCGCTCCAAAGATAGCCGATTGCGTTCTAGTTCACTTCGATATAGGGAAGACCATTTTGGGACCAAGTTCGAGGCGTCATTGTAACATGCGGTTCGCCCATTCCTTATATATATGTCAATGATTATACGTGTGTATGTACATGCATGCAAGCATAAAGATAGGTAATTTAGTTTGTCACCGGGATTTTCAGAGTGGCTTTTTAATGCCATTTGTGCACCGTCACGTCAGCGGGAAGTCCCGCTGACGACTGCCCGTCAACGAGAACACGATGACGGCACCTAAGCAGCGATACATACATTTACTAGGACCGCGTGCCCAAGGCACAACGTCAACGGGACTACACGCTCGGTTTGAATAATATCTTTACTCGGTGAGGTCCCACTGACGTGGCGCGGCACAAACAGTGTAAAAGTTCCTCCAACTCTAGTCAGTGTATCTGGAAACGCACCTACAGTACAAGACAAATTCCAGAAAAAAATGCTTCTTCTTACACGACTATGGCGAAGAAAAATGGAGGGTTATTTCTGTGCAATAATAGGTACCAAATACAACAAAGTTATGGTGCTCTATACGAAAAAGGGTTTGAAGATGAAGTGAGTGAGTTGGTTAAACTAATCGTCCCAAAAACCCCCGCACTTGAGCCCATTTGTCTTAGACCCAGGGGACTCGTCTCACTGTGTCTAGGTAGGTGTGTGGTACACAGGGTTGACACGTATTAAATGCTTCTTGAATCAGGTCATTGGAGAGTTCACTCCCTTAACGCGAGGTGGCCTACACTAGCCGGGGATTGCGGAAGTCTTACTAGTTCCCGTGATCCCCGGTGCAAGTGAGAGACGTAACACCGGGGTGGTTTTAATCAGTAAGAGTCTGACAGACCTTTCCGCCCTCTCCAGGGCAGAGGACATTCATAAGGAAGTCCCCCCGTAATAAACTTAAAAAAAGAAGTTCATTGGAGACTTGAATTTAAAAGTTCTAAAATTTGAAGAAATAGGTTGAAAATTGGTGGCTTAGTTTTAACGACCGCGGCTAACGAGTTGCAGGTCGTAGGTTTGAACCTAGATAGGTGCTTTACTTTGTGTACAGTATTTCACCACCACTGCTCTCAAAACGGTGAAGGAAAACATCGTGAGGAAACCGGCATGTCTTAGAACCAAGAGTTAGATGACATATGTGACATCTACCAAACCTCACTTGGCCCGCGTGATGGATTACGTTGCACTCCCTCTCACCTAGAGGAGGCATGTGTCCCAGCAGTGAGCACATTATAGGCTGAATTATTAATGGTTGACAATTATTTATTTTATAAAGTAAAAGTCAGACGATACCTGAATACGGAGTCAGGTATCCTAGATTACCAAGTCAGGTATGACCATTGCCATCCATATGTTTAAATGATAAATGGTACTTTTATTGCTTCTGACGCTGATTTTTAGAAAGGCTTATTATAAGAAGACTCATTAGATTACGTTCTATATTATGTTCACACAGCGTCAGTATGTAGCACATACTGACCCTTCAAGTTTTATAATATTACACTGCTACAACATTGAATTCGTTACGAATAATCTACAGAATACTTCAAAAAGAATTTATAGTTTCGACCTGGTTCGAACCATCGCTTCACCGAACGTGGTCACACTCATACCGGCAGTTTGACGAACTAGCCAGCAAGCCCATATGAATTGCGTAGAAATTATTTTCCACTATTGTCCAAGTGTCGAAGTGTGTAGTTGTCGAAGTGGAGGAGCCTGGGGGAGGCCTATGTCCAGCAGTGGACGTCTTTCGGCTGATATGATGATGATGATGATGATGATTGTCCAAGTCACTTCATCTTTAGGTCTCTGTATAATCGTTCTTTAAGCGGTTCATTCGTTTTGTAAAATGAACCGCTGCGCTTGCGAAGAGAGGCTCTGATATACTAGGCCCGTACCCACTTCTCCCCCTGCCTTTCTCACAATTTCGTGCGTGGTTTCGCCAAAGGTCGACCGAACTCCATAACAACAGATGGTCACGGGCAACAGACTGTAGACAGTCAAAATGTGGGTTTACCGATTGTACACCCACGATTAACCGATTGTACGCCCACGATTAACTAACTTCTCAGCCTGGGTAGAAATAACCTTAGAATAATAATAGGAACAATTACGGGCCATGACATCCTTAACAAACACCTTTTTAACATAGGCGCCACAGATAGCCCGCTTTGCAGGGGCTGCCTTGACGCCGAGGAATCAGCCGCCCACGTCATTCTGGAATGCGAGGCCGTGGCTTCTCAACGTGAAGAAATCCTCGGAACAGTGAGGTCGCTCCGCGAAGCCTGTGAATCTCCCAGGAAGCTTCTATGCTTTTGTTCTCTGTTAGCCGGTATCTCCACGCACAACGGACCGAATGGTAGTCTACGTACGGAAAAGGGAGTCCCATCATCATCATCATCATCATAGTTTTGTAAAATAACCAATTGCCACCGCCATAGTGGATGAAAACGAAAATTCATGATTATTAAGAATAACCTCTTTATGCTTGATGTTTAGGGATATCATATTACTAAGCCTCCATTGTCTCTCTGCCAGCAAATGTGTATTTATGTTCAAGAAATGTGTTTTAGCCTTGTAGTACGGAACAATATGTGGCCGACTCGCATTTGGCCGGTTTTTTACTAAACCATCAATCACAACCTGCAGGATAAGTTTTTAACGAGTGCGCAAACTGTCACCATTGATTCAGACACACCAGCGTAGAAATTATTCGGCGGTAAAAAAAAAATTGCTGGTTCATAGAAAAGTTCATTACCTACGCTGACAGCAACAGCTGATTTTTTGTGTAACCGACGGAGAATTTTTGCACTGGGAGGGTCTAGAATGATATGCTGAATTCATGGTTACAGTTTGCCCACTGGTTAAAAACTTATCCTGTATGTTAATCTGTCTTTTTAAATCGATCAGAAACATTATAAAAGTAATTGATGATCAAAAGACACACCCTGCATATGGCTACCGACAGGTTAATTTCCTGTAGAGCCTAGACACGTTATCGGCTTATCAGAATGCTTTCTACAAGTTTTATGAGTAAACATTTTTCTGACAAATAAGCTCAGACTACGTGACGTAAAAAATATGAGGCCAATATTTTTTGGCAGCGACTTCGTCTAATTGAATTTTAGATTTTCAAAGACAAACTTCCATACCATATTGTACTTCCCTAGTGGTTTTTTTGTTTAAAAAAGTTACGTTATCTCTTTTTTTTTCGATCGAACACGACATAACAGAACGGTTGATCAAACCATCTTTACATACCGAGATGCGAGATCCATCCGTGCCTCGGAAAGCACGTCAAGATATTGATCCCGACGGTCAATCGCGGATCTTTGACAGTCGTTACGGGACGCTAGAAGTCCGAAAGTCAGACAGTAACTGGGATTTAAAAGTCAGATAGATAATCGTTTTACCTAAAATACTAGAAATCAGCATCCAGTTAAGACTGGAAGCCGACTCCAAAAATGGCATAAAGGAAGTGCAAAACCGGTCATTGTAACACAGCTTGGGGAGGCCTATGTCCAGCAGTGGACGTCTTTCGGCTGAAATGATGATGATGATAACGATTCCAGACAGTTCCATGTCAAGGCGTCAAAACCGTGCGCAGCAAAGGCAGGTCGCTCGTTCATAATATTGGTAGGTATGGTTTATAGACGGAACACAAAATTGTTTTTTATAACGTATGTCGTAGGTCAGTTCCGTGTGGTGCCGGACGTAATAGCACCATCCCATTGCTTCCCGTGGGTGTCGCAGAAGGAGACTACAGGACTTACTAGAGAATGAGCAGCAGCGTTCTCTATGCAGTTCACCACCAAACCGCGATCTCCAACCCGCTTGCCAAGCGTGGCGATTATAGCAAAACCCCCGTTTTGGTGGATGCTTGTGTCCAGCAGTGGACGTCTTCCGGCTGAAATGATGATGATGATGAACGTATGTCGTAGGAAATTTAATATCTATTTAATTGAATTTTCATTGAGACAAGAGCGAAGACATTCTTTATATGCTAGCAAATAAACAAAAATAATCCCATTTGAATAATATATTTACTCTTAAATCTTGGCAGTGTATTTCATACCTTTTGGATCTAATCATTTTAACATCTTTAAGTTTCCCGGTGAGAATCCGCTGACTTGTATCAAAAGGTGTGTACTATGACAATTATTACCATCTTGAAAAATCTAGACGTACTAGTCTGAGATGTCAAAGACACATTGAGCGAGTATTTTGATCAATGCTTGCTCGTTCTCTTTATGAGATCCCAGAAGAAGAAATGCCTTTGACCTGCAGGGTCATACTGAAACTAATAAAAGAAAGAAGAAAGAAAGAAAAAAAAAACATGACGCAAAAAGAACAGGAATACAAAAATAAGAAAAGGTTGAGGGAAACATGCGTCACATCCACGCAAAACGGCTATCGCTCAGCATTATGCTGCGACCCTATGCAAGACAGAGCCCCAGCGCTGGTTTTCAGTGACAGCCGGCTTTGACGTATTGACGTCGCCCGGTGCCTCAAACAATTAATAGGACACTGAACTGGTACAGCGAACTTATAGAAAAAATAATATATTTAAATGTAAATATGATAGAACTAAACAGGAATATAAAAAATTATAAAACAAAATAAAAAAAAGAAATAGACAAACATGCTACGAGAATATCATCCTCAATAAACTTTTACTCTTTATGTAGTGACAACATTTCGAAGCGTCATCCATAGAGTTAATGTGCGTGTGCGTCATAAAATTGATGTAAGAAATTACAAAATGGCCAATTATGTGAATTATGTAATGTGTTTATGCAATAATAGTTGTGTGTCAGTGCCGTAGGTCAGTGTTTTAAGTGTATATGAGTGAATGTGATTGTGATAGATGAGATGAGATGGATCCAATAAAAGACAAAACAAAACCTGGGAATCTGGAGGGTGACCCAACATGCCAAACACTTTAAAAGAAAAGGTGTACGGGTCGATCAGGTTGAGCTACACTTGCCGTGGTTTGTGTGTGGTTGGGTGGTATACATATCAATACCCCTCCATGCGTTAGATAGCACGTAAAACCGTTGGTGCCGGATGTCATTCGCAAATTTTGACCTTCATTACGAGTCGTCAGTAGCCCGAAAGTCTGACAACCAGTCTTACCAAGGAGTACCGTACTACCCAGTAGATGGGTTGTGGAGGTCAGATAGGCAGTCGCTCCATGTAAAGTACTGGTATTTAGCTTAGTTAGACTGGAAGCTGATTCCAACATAGTTGGGACCAGGATAAGCTGATGATGTAATACTAAAACAGTATACTAAATTACTCATCTCCATCATTATCATCAACATTTTAGCCGAAAGACGTCCACTGCTGGACTCTAGTACGTGGTCGCTACTCCAAAAGCTTCCGGCCCCATCAGTCATCTGTTCTGTGAGCAATGTGCCCTGCCCACTGCCACTTAAGTTTGGCAATTCTTCGGGCTATGTCGGTTACCTTGGTTCTTCTATGGATCTCTTCATTTCTGATTCGATAGCGTAGGGAAATTCCAAGCATAACACTCTCTAATTGTATACTAACTGAACTGCTGCTATACTATTAACATCACAAAGTCGCCGTTACGACACCCACGAGTAAAAAAGTTAACACACTTTAACTATCTACTTTAACCCCTCTAACGTCCACAATATAACTCATAAAGGCGAACTACCCCCATTCTTACGCCCTAAATGTCCACTGACCCACTTACTGGAAGAATGCCCCAAAATGTTACCAAGCAATGCATGAAATGGAATGAATTGAATCAGTTAAATAATACTGTTATTATTATTAGAAAATTGCAGAAAAGATTACGACAAAATGACTTATAGTTTGTAGTTCAGTCAACCCACGGTTAGAGCCCTGGTAATTTTGAATGTATTCGTCGTATTGTCGTTATGAGCGATAATAGTTCTTACTGCAATCTGATACGGGATAAAATCTGTTGTAATAAATGATCAAGCAATGTCGTAAAAATGCAAATAAAATCGTATAAAATTAGATATTAACTATTTGATCATATATAATCCCTCACTGGATGCAGTTTGACATTTAGAATTTTATGGTATATTTTTATTTATAATAATAATTGTTTTTGAAGGGATAAACTGGTTTTAAAGATAATTAAGAGGTGACTTTGATGATTTTTTTGATGCATTAAAGTATGGTAAATTATGTTTTAAGTACCATCACTGTGTGCAAAAAAGACTTTAAAATATCATATATTTTTTTACTTTCAAAATTATTTACGGTTAAAGAGATACACTGGTTCAAAAAAAAAACACCATTTTGAGCGTTTTCAAGAAATCTCCGCCTTAAGTTAACAGTAAGGGCGATTTTCGCAGATCACTTTACTACGGTCAACTCTTTACTTTCCACAGAAACTTTACCCATGAGTACTGTATTTCAATTTCTCTCGATAACTAAAAATCTGTCACCGACATTTAATATGAAAGCGAAACATTAGTAGAATAATTTAATATTTGTAATTTTTTTTTTGTTAGTAATCTAGAGATATTATAATACAGTTCTCATTGGTAATATTAATTTCTCATGGAAATTAAAGACGCCACAGTTGATAGTACCAATTTGCTGTTGCCCGTACTAGTATTTTTGTCGACTTCGTGTGTGTGGAAGTTTTATTTTCCCATACAAAGTTCAACACGTTGCATTATGTATAATTTTCACTAAATGTTAGTGTAATATCAACTTAATGGTAGAGTAAAATTCAGAACTACTAGTTCCATGCAAAGGTCATACAAATTTTTGAAGTTTTTGCCCAAACTGAACTTTATGTGTAGGTATTAAGAATGTTTTGCCAGACACACATATTTGGGTACCATAATCAGTTTTTAGTGTGGCAGCATTATAGCGGCTGAGCCACAGGCCTCCTCTCTGTAAGAATGAGTGGGCGTAATTTACGCGGTCCCAGTGCGGGTTGGTAGTTACATGCCTTAGAAGTTTTGGTTCTAAGACATGCCGGTTTCCTCACGATGTTTTCCTTCACCGTTTTTGAGACCAGTGGTGATGAAATAATTTACACAAAGTAAATGGTAACGGCCGCGACTTACGAGTTGTAGGTCGTGAGTTCGAACCCAGCCAGGCGCTTTACTTTGTGTAAATTATTTAATCACCACTGCTCTCATAACGGTGAAGGAAAACATCGTGAGGAAACCAGCATGTCCAAAAATTCGAAGACGTGTGACATCTACCAACCCGCACTGGGCCCGCGTGGTGGATTACGGCCCAATCCCTCTCACCGAGAGGAGGCCTGTGTCCCAGTAGTGGGAACATTATAGGCTGATGATGATGATGATGATGAAAGCGCCTGTCACATTGCTTGCAGAACAGATGGCCGATGGGGCCCAAAGGTTCTGGAGTGGCGACCGCGTACCGGAAGACGTAGAGTGGGAAGGCCTCCCACAAGGTGGACCGATGAACTTGTGAAGGCCGCGGGTATCCGCTGGATGTGGGAAGCACAAGACCCGGTCGAAGTGGAGGAGCCTGGGGGAGGCCTATGTCGAGCAGTGGACGTCTTTCGGCTGAAATGATGATGATGATGAAAGCGCCTGTCTTGGTTCGAACCTACAACCTACCACTTGGTCACCACAGCTTTCATATTTGAAAACTAGATCGCAAACTAAGTTAAAGGGTAATTTAAATGATGTTTAATGGTAAATGAAATAAAAGCCTATCTTCTTCGAAGATGTGAGTTAGATATTTGCCAAGCCGCCCTGAATCCACGTGGTGGATTATAAGTCACACAGCGGACCCTATCTGAATACCAGCGCGCACTGCGGTAGGTTTTTTTTACAAGTATCACAGCATTATGCTGAAATAGGAGCCGATTTGGCCTCACACACGTCTTTCTCTTTTATTTTTTTGCACAGTTTCCTTGTTTTATTGTTTGCTTAACACCGTTCTATGCCGTCTTACTGTTTGTATGTCCTGTGCATGTCTCAAATAAAATATATTTCTTTCTTGCTCACTCATTCTCACAGGGACAAGGCCTGGGTCCCAGCAGTGGGAATATAATAGGCTGATTATGCTATGCTTTGCCAATGTTCAAATAGAAAGTGAGATTTCAGCGTTTATATCACAGTAGGAGGGCTAACAATCGATTCAGGTATTCGGCTAGCTAGGCATTCTGTAATTGAGTTTGTCGAGCTATTATTGGAGAGTTGCGGGTGTAACTTTGCTAACTGAAGCACGTACTTACCTACCGACTAAAATAAAAGAAGATCATTGCTTTATGTGTACCTATTTAAATACAGAGTCAGAAAAATATCAGTTATATTCAATACTTTATTGTAAACATGGATACACATCAAGCTATAAATTTCCAGTATAAGTAGAACTCGCATTGTATTCGAATTCCGTGCAGTGCGAGATCAGCGTAAACTGGAAATGTTGCGCTTGATGTGTAGCCGTGAGTACAACACAAAAATACATAACAAAAAACATGGTTCACTACAAAATGTACAATGGGCACCGAGGGAACACGGGTGGGTTTTAGTCAGTAAAAGTCTGATACGCCCTCCTACTCCACCCAGAGCGGGAGAAGTTATTTGACGATTTCCAAACCAAAAAAAAGGGCGGCTTTAACATAACATGTCACTATGGATTCAGTACCTACATACCATACCACAAAAAATTTTGGTTAGGTCAAGAATCATGTGGTGAATTCCTGGTTACAAATTGAGCGTCAGTTTCTCTGCCATATATCATCCCGGTATAGTATCTGTATACACCTCAACTTGGAATTGAAGTACTTTATTTGATCGTGTGGTGCCGAACATAAAGAATAGCACCATCCCATCTCTTCCCGTAGGTGTCGTAGAAGGCGACTAAAGGACTTACTAGAGAATGGGCAGCAGCGTTCTCTATGCATTTTACCAACATACTGCGACCGCCAACCCGTCTGTTAATCGTGGCGATTATGGCAAACACCCCCAAATTTGGGGAGTCTTCTGGCTGAATTTCAGTTCAGCAGTGGACGTCTTCTGGCTGAATTGATAATCATGATGATATTGACTATTTTTAGTGATTGTCATGGAAATCATGTCACTATGTTTAAATAGGTTCATTTTATTTATGTAGATTATTTTACATATTGTGAATGAGAGAACGTTGTAGGCCTTACAGACTGTAGATTTGTAGACGATTTTCTATTCTGTATTCGTCTAAGTACCTGGTACTTATTGACAGGCCTGCACTGTCCACCCATACATTTTTATCTCTCTAATTTGGAAACATTGTTAAAGCCAATTATTTTTTAAAGAGTAACCGTGGAGTTTCTTGCCGGCTCTTCTCCATAGGAAGCGACAATTTGGAACCGTGCACCTAGCTTCTGGCGTTTCATAAGTGCCCATGCAGGTTTATATGAAATAAAATATTTTGATTTTGATTTTTGATTTTGATGATGAAGATGATGAATTGAAGTCTAAATGTATAATGTTTTTGTAGTCTTGTCATTGATGATTTCCTTTCATCATCTCTAATCCCTCCCACAAATTATTGTCCCTAATCACAGTAAATTTATCAAAATAACTACTATTAACTTACTAGATCCTCGTTGTCCAGTTAGCAAGCGTTACTATTGAGCGCGGTACTGGGTTCGATTCTTAGGTCGGAATAAGTGTTATTGGGTTTTTAGCAGCCGGCGTCTGGATTGCCCGGAGCCTGGTTGGTGGTAAAAGGTTCGCCTGCTTTTACATGGGACTTGAATATAACTGGTTAAATGTGGGTTTACTATTTACTATGCATACACCTCTGCGTATCCCTTCGGTGATTACAGTCGTGATGTTATTTTTATATCTATACTACTATAATATTTTAAGGGGAGGGGCTTGTGGCTAAGTAGCATAAGCCGCGCGGGTCGATCGATCAGGTTAAGCTACGCTTACCGCGGTTGGTCCGTGGATGGGTCGTCAAAAGCTGTTGACATAAAACGCCTCCCTCACAAATCCGCCTACCAAGCTATTCTAAAATAAAACACGGTATCTGAAATACGAGCTGTGTTTGTAAAACTAATTGTACAATTCTATTATTGTAACTACCGGTCAGCATTTACTTTGTTATACAATACTGACATCATAATAACATGGGTGAAAATTACAATGAATTTATCAGGTCAGCAGAATTAGAAATAGTACGCGTACTTCCTATTTTTTTAGGGGCTTGTGGCTAAATAACAATAGCTGCACGGGTCGATCGGCCAGGTTAAGCTACGCTTGCCGCGGTTGGTCCGTGGATGGGTGACCATCTTTACATACCAAGACCCCTCCGTGCCTCGGAAAGCACGTTAAGCCGTTGGTCCCGGCTGTCATTTGTGGATCTTTGACAGTCGTTACGGGTCGACAGAAGCCTGAAAGTCTGACAACCAGTCTTACCAAGGGGTATCGTATTACCCAGTAACTGGGTTGTGGAGGTCAGATAGGCAGTCGCTCCATGTAAAATACTGGTATTCAGCTGCATACGGTTAGACTGGAAACCGACCCCAATGTGATTGGGAAAAGGCTAGGCAGATGATGACTACTTTAATATTTTAAAGCTGAAGAGTTTTTTGTTTGATTGGTTTAACGCGTTTATCTCAGGAACTACTGGTTCGAATTGTAAAGTTATTTTAGAGTTGGATAGCCCATTTATCGAGCAAGGCTGTATAATGTCACACTAGGGCCCTTAGGCGTCAAGCAAAGAGAAAAAAAATCACGAATACGAAGTACTCGCACGAGTTGCACGGCCAGACGATTTGATGCGACGGGGTGGGTCGGGGAAGCAAGAAATTTGCCGCAGACGAAGTTGCGAGCCGAAGCTAGTTAAGTTCGGTGGGCCTCCTTGCCGGATTACCGCCATGGGATCTGGAGGCAAAGGTCCTCGCACAAATGTGGGAGTGGCGCGAGGAGGCCAAACGCCGGGGCGTAACTCCGCTGCCGCGGGAAATCGCGGCACAGCGGACAGAGCTCCGGCGGGATCTCATGGTGACATGGAGAGTGCGATTGTCGCAACCCAGTGCTGGGCACGCCACGATTGCGGCGGTAAGTCCCCTCTTTGAGGAGTGGCTTGAGAGGCGGCATGGCGTCCTCACCTTCCGCCTGACGCAGGTCCTCACCGGACATGGCTGTTTCGGGAGGTTCCTGTTTCGGATAGGGCGGGAGGAAACGCCCGGGTGTTTCCACTGCGAAGATCGCCCTG
Organism: Polymixis flavicincta; assembly: GCA_949987655.1. Classification (NCBI taxonomy): domain Eukaryota; kingdom Metazoa; phylum Arthropoda; class Insecta; order Lepidoptera; family Noctuidae; genus Polymixis; species Polymixis flavicincta. Next base: position 19,247,147 of record OX465188.1, on the reverse strand, counting down.
AGGACACGGTGGAGCACACGGTGGCGGTCTGCCCTGCTTGGGCGGAGCACCGCCGTGTCCTCGTGGAGGCGATCGGCGGCGGCGATCTCTCGCGTCCGACCCTGGTCCAGGCCATGGTACGGAGCGAGAGGGAATGGGGAGCCGTCACCTCCTTCAGCGAAGCAGTAATGCTCGCGAAGAGGGAGGCGGCGCACGTGAGGGACAGGCAGCATATGCGCCCTCGTGGCCCTAGCCGCCGCAGGATACGGAGACGCCCTGGGCGTCGGGAATCCCAGGCCAATTTCCGGCCACCGTAGGCATGGGCTTGCGGACGGCGAGTAATGGGTAGCTCACTGTCCGGTAAGGACCAAGCCCAAGTCGACGGCGCGTTGTGTTCCACGCGCGCCTCAAAGAGATGTCAGCACAAACGTGATGGGGCCCGCAAGGGCCGATGCTTGCCAGGGGTGCGGGTTTGTTCGAAAGAGACACCACAGCCCCTGGCATACGGGCTACTGAAGGAACACGGATGGGTTTTAGTCAGTAAAAGTCCGACACACCCTCCTGCTCCACCTAGAGCGGGAGAAGTTATTTGATGATTTCCCATCCAAAAAAAAAAAGCTAGTTAAGTTTATCAATTATTAAACCCGAAAAAACAAATTGTTAGTCAAAATAAATCAAAGAGCCTGATCAAACATGGCTGAATGTGACTCACAATTTTTCATTAAATTAACAAATTGCCAAGCGATGTAAAAACTAAACTTACTCGTATTTTAAATGAGGTCCTAACTTTGAAAACTAATTATAATAGATGACGTCAAAAATTAATCGTAATGACTTTGTACAGATGCCAGCGCATCAAGCTATTCCAATCTGCCAAAATTCTTTGATAGATTTTCAAGTTTATTACGTAAGTATAAGGTTCATGTTCATATGGGAAAATTTGACAGATTGGGGTAGCTTGATGTGCTGTACGTGTCTGTACTATGTAATCAGTTACACGCACAACAGTTGCACGTGCACTGACTGGTCAGGTCCATTTAAATCTGTGTGGTTCTTTACTCAAAATACCATTTCAAACACCAATCTACATGGCCTTCACACGATCTGACCAAGATTATGTCTGGACTTTATAAAAGAGACTGTGACCCCAAAGTTTGTTTCGGCCTTTCTTCTCAGAGAAGTCGGAAAGGAAACGCCGAACTCATTTAGTTTAAAAATATGATGGCAGTAAAGGTCTTTATTGTTAAATTTAAGATGATGTCTCCGACTGCATGAGATTGCTTATAGTATTCAGTCTAACAGCCATCCTTTTAAAAACAGTTTCTTGTTTCCATATTTTTTAATTAAAGTTCACTTTTTAGGCTGTCAGGATTTTTTGAATTAGTAAATTATTTTTTAGTATGAGTATGAGTGACCATATTATTTGCTCACGTCTTAAAAGTCGTCTAAAAACTGGCTTCATTAAGTTCGTTCCAATACATAAAGTGCATTGTAAACAAGGCTACGTTTTATTTGTAAACACAATAATTTATTAGTGGACGCGTTTGTGTCATGTTTGTGCAAACAAAACTAAATGTTTATTAACCCGTTTAAATGTTTGAGTAAACTACTGTATCTGTTTTTTGTTCGTGTGGCTTTTTGCCGTTGAAGTATGAAGTTATTATTAGGCCATGTTAACTTTAAATAGTGTCATTATGAGCGATAATAGTTCTAAATGCAATCCGATACGGGTTAAAATCTGTTGTAAGAAATTCAAATAATAAACGAGCAAGCGTATGTCGTAAAAATGCAAATAAAATTAGATATTAACTATTTAATAATAAATAATCCATCGATGAATGCAGTTTGGCATTTCAAATTGTATGGTATATATTTAATTATAGACTATAATTGGTATTGAAGGGATAAACTGCTTTTAAAGATAGATAAGAGGTGACTTTGATGCTTTTTTTTTTTATGCATTAATGTATGTTTAATTATGTTTTGAGTTCCATCAATATATGCAAAAAAGACTTGAAAATATCATATGTTTTTTGCTTTCTAAATTATTTACGTCTAAAGAGATACACTGTTTTAAAAACTACCTTTTTACCGTTTTCATGAAATTTCTGCCTTAACTCATAAATGTTACTATTACATACATATATACTCGTAAACTCACACCTTCTTCCCATAGGGGGTGCGCAGAAATTACAGAACGCCACCTGCTATGATCCTTACATCATCATCATCATAATTTTAGCCGAAAGTCGTCCACTGTTGGATATAGGCCTCCCCCAAGCTCCGCCACTTCGACCGGTTCTGTGCTTCCCGCATCCAGCGGACTCTGACTGATCCTTACATACTCTTTTGAAATTCAATTAAATTCAAAACGTTTATTTCGGACAATAAAAATGCATCAAGTATTTAAAACTATCTTAGTAGGTCCACGTAATATAATCAGATCAAAATTAAATTAAATTAAATCAAAATTAAACTAAAACAAAAATAAAATTGAAACAAAAATAAATTAAATTAAGATCGTCAGAAGCATAATAAAATCATTTGAAATTAATAAAAACCCCTAACAATAGCCAGTCCCCGAGAACGCAGGTGCGTGTGCATCCAGTGCCTCCCAAATCCCAATCACGAGAATCCTAACAAGAAAATTTCTGCCATTTATTTAAATAACAACGGTAGTTATATTAGTCATACTCATAATAAAAACCATGACATGTATGGTAGTGGACGCTTTACCGTCAAAATATTTAACCAAAGTAAATGTTGATGTTGGGCTGACGACGTACACGCGATGTTTTTGTCACCGCTTACGTGTTGTTTTAAAATATATATTAATAAATATGTGCTTTATGACTTATTTTTTCAAGTTCTAATTGCGTCTGGCCATTTACTAAGAATCATTCGTCATTACGAATTAAGGTGTTTTTGCACGGTGCGTGCGTGATATCACGTCGTGACCGTCGCCGTCATACCGAACCAAGCTATGGTTCTCACTACATTCCTAATCTTACTCTGAGAGCCAGAGAGCTTGTTTATTTTAAGTGTTACCGAACTTTTGGCAATCTATTAAACAAAAATACTTACGCTACCGGCGATATACATATTAGAAATTAGTACCTTCGCTTAAACTTTACATACACACACACACACAGACACGTCAAACTTATAACACCCCGTCGTTTTTGCGTCGGGGGTTAAAAAAAGTGTCCTGGGTATGGCTCCATGCATTTATAATAAAATCCCAGACGCCATAAAAGAATTAAATTTTACACAATAAAGAAAATGAAAAATGTTATTACACTATTGACGAATATCCTATTACCCAGGAACGGGGTTGTGGAGGTCAGAGAGGCAGTCGCTTCATGTGAAATACTGATATTCAGCTGCATCAAGGTAGACTGGAAGCTGACCCTAACATGATTGCGGAAAGGCTAGGCAAATGATGAGAATCTATATTTTTATGTTTATATCAATTTCTGTTTTACGCCGTAGATAGCGAGTGGTTCATTTCAAAGTAAGAACACGGGCTGACTCGTAGTGAAAACCCAAAGCGTTCGGGGGCAATAGGGGTTTTCTTTTTGCTTGGGAAATCATCAAATAACTCTGGGTGGAGCAGGAGGTAGTCTTAGACTTTTACTGACTAAAACCCACCCGTGTTCCATTAGTAGCCTGTACGCCAGGGGCGGCGGTATCTCTTTCGAACGAACCCGCACCCCTAGCAGACCCGCACCCCTGGCAGGCCCGCACCCCTGGGTCCCATAATAATAGGGGTCCCGATATACGAAGACGACTGTGGTGACCCATGCACCGGGCAAGTGATCACGGTTCTAGATCATGATAAAAAAAACGGTCAAAAAGCAGTCGCTCTATATTCAGCTGCATCCGGTAAGACTGGAAGCTGACCGTAAGATACTTGAGAAAACGCTAGGCAGACTATGTTGACATACAAGTATATTTCTATTAAAATAAAATGGACAACAAATTCACAAATACGTCACACAAATCGTCAAAAGCTGTTGACATAAAACGCCTCCCTCACAAATCCGCTTACCAAGCTATTCTAAAATAAAACACGGTATCTGAAATACGAGCTGTGTTTGTAAAACTAATTGTACAATTCTATTATTGTAACTACCGGTCAGCATTTACTTTGTTATACAATACTGACATCATAATAACATGGGTGAAAATTACAATGAATTTATCAGGTCAGCAGAATTAGAAATAGTACGCGTACTTCCTATTTTTTTAGGGGCTTGTGGCTAAATAACAATAGCTGCACGGGTCGATCGGCCAGGTTAAGCTACGCTTGCCGCGGTTGGTCCGTGGATGGGTGACCATCTTTACATACCCCTCCGTGCCTCGAAAAGTTAAGCCGTTGGTACCGGCTGTCATTTGTGGATCTTTGACAGTCGTTACGGGTCAGAAACCCGAAAGTCTGACAACCAGTAACTGGGTTGTGGAGGTCAGATAGGCAGTCGCTCCAGGTAAAATACTGGTATTCAGCTGCATCCGGTTAGACTGGAAACCGACCCCAAAATAGTTGGGAAAAGGCTAGGCAGATGATGATGAATTCCTATTTTTTTTCTTGCCTGTTTCGTCGGTCGCCGTTGATCTAGGTGTGTGAGTGAGCATTCAGTTACAGCTAAACGTGGGGTTTTAAGTGCGAAACTTGATTTGGGGAAGTGTTCTTGGGTTTTATCCATTTGAAATTCCTCAGTATGTAGTAGTCTGGAGTGAAATGGCTAACGGTTAATACGCTGTCTTCCTATGAGACTGTAAGTGGACTAATGTGGGTATCTGCATACACCTCTGCACACCTCTATGGGGCAGACACCGTTAGTGTAATTCACAGAATGGAATTCCAGTACTAGGTGCAGAAAGAAACAAAAGTCAGGGGAACCACCCGTTAGGAACGAAATTCCTTACGCTTTTTCTCCAAGTCCGATCGTAATATTATCGCAACCGCCATCATGGATTTTAATTTTTACTTCACTATCGGCTTCAGCACCCTCAAAAACCACAAAAACTGTCTCATTCTCTTCTCTTTTTCTTCTATCTATACTTCTTATACTATAATAATATAATATATCAACTAATATTATAAACAGGAAAGATTTGATTGTTTGTTTGCATTGAATAGGCTCCGAAACTACTGAACCGATTAGAAAAATTCTTTCACTGTACGGAAGCTACACTATCCCCGGGTGATATAGGCTATATTTTATCCCCGTATTCCCACGGGAACGCGGAGCGCTGCTAGTATATTATAAAGAGTCGCATGGAGGAGGCACAACACGATATCTTCCTAGATCTTTCGAAACGTAACGAATAATACCTAAAATCCAATAATAAAAATTCAAACTATAGTATTCATCCCAATCCGAGCCAGAACCTCTAAGTGAACTCAAAACCAGTTGCTAGGCAAGCCTGGGTCTTAAGTCGTAACCCTAGCGTTATGACAGTCACCATTATCCACGAACCATCGCGTCCTAGCAGAAAAGGTTATAAAACAAATGGCGTATGTTAGCCCCGCCGTAAATGGACTAACGACCTTTTACTCTTCCTTTAATGGCTTACAGATATTGTTTTATATCCGTGTTTAGAAAAAGCGATAAATATGGACTGAGTCGGCGCAATGTTTTATTCAACTTGAGTAAAAGAGAAAAGGACCGCTTCTCCTCCATATCTCAAACTCAAACTCAAAGCATTTATTTCAAATAAACCGTAATAACGTACAGCCAAAGTGTGGAACTATCAGTCTACCAGTGTCTTTGTTCCCTTCCTAGCCTATAATGTTCCCCCTGCCTCCTATCTTTGAGAGGGAGCGGGCACTAATCCACCATGTGGGCCCATTGTGGGCTGGCAGATGTCACTTGTCTTGGCATTTTTGGTTCTAGGACACGGCGGTTTCTTCACGATATTTTCCTTCACCGTTTTGAGACCTGTGGTAATTATGGAACAGGATATTACTTAGGTATGCACACATAAGATCAAGAAGTCGTAGCGTGTAATAACTAGGTCCTACCTTTGATTTCCGTTTGACACAAATTCTAGAAATTTACTGTGTAAGATAGAAAATGCATGCTCCACATCTTCAAATAAATGTAAATTTATAACCTATTACAGCAATAGTAATACATAAAACCAAATCAATTGAAAAAACAACTTCGGTCGATGATACGTTTGCGAATTATATTTTGTTCAACATAGGTTATAGCCTGACACTACTCTGCCAATTGCAAAAAATCGTAAGCGAATTTGAATTCGCGGGCTTCACTGGCGATTTCGTTTGAGCAATTTAAATCGTATGGATAACATGATGAAATTACGCGATTAAAGATTACGCTCTTTAAAGCGTATTGTCAACCGTTCTACACGAGCAGCTTGTGGGTAAGGCATACTAAGAGATCGCTACTGTCATAATTTCCAAATATTAATAAGATTTGTAATAATATTTATCAAATTGAAAGCATCTAATTTCCCTCAAATTATATTGTATCAATGTAGTGACGTTTTAAAGAGTATCTCATTTGACAGTTATCGAAAAAGTACTGGTTTGTTTTAACGGAACGAAATGGAAATATGATGTTGGGGGATTCGCTTAGTTTGCTAAGTTAGTTCTCTGATAGCTTCGAAGTGTGAAGGTTGTCTCAAGAAGTCTAAATTGTTATTATGTTGAATACCTAGTTCAAGAGTTTCATAGTATTGGTTTGTATGTGGGTAAGAGTTTAAATGCATAAATATTTATACTGATAAAGGTGTTTTTCTTATTACTACATATTCATAACTGCTTCAGGATGCTGTTGGGACTGCCGCGCTATTGCAGTGCGTCCGGTATGTTTGCTTTTGCGCATACTGATGATTTTTACGCCATAATGCGCAAGAAAACAAATTCCGTCTTGTTAAGATCGCGGTCTAGTTCTAACACCATCCCAAGTATGTTGATGGAAAAGTACAACGCACTTTGGTTGTCGCACACTGTTGAGATGCTGGTCAGAACAACCCACATTTGCTAACCTTACAATTTTCTTTTGAAGTTTCGTATTAGATTCAAAAATAAACTGCAATTAATATCCGGTTCCCAACTATGAAGCATTATTCGTAAGCCATTTTATCCATTTTAACAAGTCGTAATATGCCATTATGACGTTTTCACATTTGACCTGTCGGTAAGAAACATCTCTATTACGCCCATACAAAATGAATCTATGACGCATCGATTGTGTTGTAGGTACTTTTGGTATGTACGAGTAAGTACGTCTATTTGTAAGTATAGGTAAAGTGGGAAAAATAAACAATAGGTTATGCATTTAATAAACCATTTTTTTTTAAAGCTGACCTGTTTTGCTTGCTACGTTGTAAGATAGTTAAGATAGTCCCAAGAGATGGGCCTTTTGCGATGTATCAACCAAAAAGGCACAAAGGTGCGAAAAGGGCCGAAAGGTTCTGGAGTGGCGACCGCGTACAGGAAGACGTAGCGTTGGAAGGCCTCCCACAAGATGGACCGATGACGTTGTGAAGGCCGCAGGAATCCGCTGGATGCGAGAAGCGCAGAGCCGGTCGAAGTGGAGTAGCTTGGGGAGGCTTATGTCCAGCAGTGGACGTCTTTCGGCTGAAATGATGATGATGATGATGAACCGGGCACAAATGCAGGCTCCAGCACCTAACTCACGATTAATCATAATCTGTTTCATTTTGAAACAGATTGCTAAACCATTGTTTCATAAGTTCAAAAAATGTGTCAGCTCAACAACGTAAATAACGCAATGAATATAACAATATTCATTTCGTTATTCACGATTATGATTCGATTCGATTATGATCAATCGTGTGTTACGCAATTAGGGTGCGGGCTGCTACTGTGAAACTCCTGATGGGATAACTCATGCACTGCAGTCGTACTTGCGACCATTAAGGTGAATCTAGTCGACATTTTTTCCATACAAATTTCAGGAGTGCGTTACTCCACTGTTCGACAATGTACATTAAAAATTAAACATGGTTTGGTTTTGTATTGTCTTTACGAAAAAAAAAAGAAACTAAAATAAAAAGCCAATAAAAAGTTAGAAGCCAACAAAGATTCGTTTTTCTTGCTAATTTAACCCAACTTTGGGCGTGTTTATGTAATAAAAGAAGTATTAAATCTTCAGTATTAATGCAGCGGTTTTTTTTCTTAAATCCGATGTTCCGAAAGACTTTTCCAAAAAAAATGATCCTGCATGTTACTCAATAACGTTGTGCGTGTAGGCTAGCACCTAACTGCTCATCATTAATACTACCTCTGTCAGATACGATGTCTGGTGAGACAGCGTGCTTTTTAGCCAGGCCCAACAGTGAGATCGAGCCCGCGACTGGATTCCCCTTAATTAGACCAACGGGGCTACAGCATGTTAATTGTTTACCTGACTGTTTTGCTGTATGTACTTGTAAGAGCAAAAATAGACTGCTAAGAACTAAGAGCTATTTTTGTGCATAATTGTTAAATTGGTCGACACGTTGCATTTGGATTGTAGGAGTGGTTCGGGAATGTTAGAGTTGGGGTACAAATAGACCACGTTTCGATGAAATAAACTCGATAGAGTGGATATGAAAGTAAAAACCTTGTTTGCGCAATGAAGATTTTTATTCAACCGGTTAAGTCCGGCGCGGAACCTATCGGTTCCATTACAATAGAAAATTAATACTGTCTCATTAGCCGGGATTAACAGATTAATTTGAACAGAATGACACAAGTCAAAGACAAAGTATTTCTTTAAAATAGGCACATAAAAGGCAGTTTTGAATGTGAACATTTACATTAAGATAGAATTGATTCTAATCGCCCCTTCCAAAAGTTTAGTATGGAGAAGAATGGGCAAGAAACTCCACCGCTACTCTTTTAAAATATTTTCCCTTTATTCGGTTAAGGACAGATTCTGGTTACGACAGATTCTGGTTACGGCAGATTCTTTTTATGGCCGATTCGTGTTACGGCAGACATTGGGCAGTCGCGACCAAAATCTGTACCTAATACTTAAAAACTTTAACTAGATTATATTATCATTATAATTTACTTAACTCGATCGAAGGTTGGTATCGAAGAACAAATAGTAGATTTCCAAAAAAGCCAACTACTCGTATTTATTACCTTATCAAAAACGATATAATTATAATAAAAAACAAGGTACCTAAACTACAAAATATACAATGGCCGGCCTTATTGTTTTCCGCGATCTCTTCTTGGCATGGACAATGATGACAAGCTGCTGCGGACAAAGAAGATTGATTTTTTATAGAAAAAAAAAAAATTCATTAATGAACTAACAAATTTAGAAACAAGTAACATCACACCTTTGGAATATTTGAAAAAGTTACCAGTTTTTAATATATACCTATATTAAAAACTGCTAACTTCACTTAACTGCTGACACGACGCGTCCGCGTAGAAGTCGAAAATTGTTCCAATAAGATATTTAATTGGTTTCTTACGTTATTAATTGTTATAACACAAATCATTATGGATTTCTAGCTGACACAACTACATATGTTAGGTGTGCTCCTACCTAGTTATGATAGCCTAGTACTTTGATTGTGCGTTGATCCGTCAGTCAGTCATTCAGGACAAAACATTTTATGTATAGATAAATTATGCCTCTACAATCATGTTAAATTCGTAGTAAAAAGTAGATAATATCCAATAAAATTACCGAGTTTGTATGTAGTTAGTTACCAATAAAGTTCGTACCTACTCTTCACAGTTTTCTTAATGATTGTATTTCTGCCATAACACGAATCTGCCATAAAAAGAATCTGCCGTAACCAGCACCCTAATTGCGTAACTCACGATTGATCATAATTGGTTTCGTCTTCACAGTTAAACAATATTCATTGCGTTATTTATGTTGTCGAACAGACACATTTTTCGAACATATGAAGCAATGGTTTAACAATCCGTTTCAAAACGATACAGATTATGATGAATCGTGAGTTACGGAATTAGGGTGCAGATTCTGCCATGAACAGAATCTGTCCTTAACCCAATAAACGCAGATAACTTTAATCTGACGAATAAATCTGTCAGTTTGGCATATTCTCTATACAAAAGCTGTCAAACCGACATATTTTTTCCTCAGAGAAAAGTAAAAAAAAAATATAAGATTTTTTTATTTCAATTGTTACAAAGTACAATGTACTTAGTAATAATTGAAATAATTTACATACATGATTTGGAGCCTTTATTCAGTAATCTGAGATTTGGAGATCACCTTTTAAGCATGAATTGCTTGTGTTAGGAGACTCCGCACTTCCACATAAAAGTTATCTTACTAATGAAAAATGAGCCCTAAGACAATTAAATATAATATTAATCCGCCTGTATTATCCCACTGCAAGGAAAAGTCTCCCTTTCCTTTTTCCACTTAACTCGACCCCAAACTAAAACCTAAATATTGCATCAAATTCTATTTCAGCTCAATATGGTTTTATATTCAACACCAGGAACGGGGTCAGATGCAAATAGTCTCCATTTCAATGTAAGGTGACGCGTCCATGAGCTATCGAGCTAGTACCTCCCCTCCCCCCCTAATAAAGCACTATTCACACCACAGTGTATCACAGAGCGAAGATAGCTCATAATTAGATTCGCTGCGAATGAATGCTGGCTCAGAAATGAAAGTAAGAGGTGTGAAAGAAAAGTTGGGGAGAAAAGAAATGACCCTCTTTTTTAATAATTCAATTTTCGCGAATCACTTTCTGCTTTTTTTGCAAGATGAATTAAGAATGGAGATAATATTCATCTTCAAGGCGGTTTGAAATTACTGGGCTGTGGTTTTCAAAGATTTTTTTCTTAGAAAACAATCTGGGTTAAGTAAACAGTGGTGCTGGTGTGGTGTTTAATATTGTTTTATGAAAAAGCTACATAGGGAGCTTGTGGCTAAATAACAATAGCTGCATGGGTCGATCGACCAGGTTAAGCTACGCTTGCCGCGGTTGGTCCGTGGATGGGTGACCATCTTTACATACCAAGACACCTCAGTTCCTCGGAAAGCACGTTAAGCCGTTGGTCCCGGCTGTCATTTGTGGATCTTTGACAGTCGTTACGGGTCGTCAGAAGCCCGAAAGTCTGACAACCAGTCTGACAACCAGTCTTACCAAGGGGTATCGTATTACCCAGTAACTGGGTTGTGGAGGTCAGATAGGCAGTCGCTCCATGTAAAATACTGGTATTCAGTTGCATCCGGTTAGACTGGAAGCCGACCGCAACATAGTTGGGAAAAGGCTAGGCAGATGATGATGATGATGGAAAAGCTACATTAAATTAAACTATTTATTTATAAATCTTTGATTCAAGAAGTTATTAACCTACTGCGCAGTGCAAACGAGGGTTCCTATGTGGTTTTGTGTTTATCAGCCTAGATATTTATTCATTTGGGGCGCACTAGAGACCAAACGAGAATGCCGATTTTGATGATTCATATGTCAATCGATTTATCTTAATCTTACAATTGTCACTAAAGACATAACAGTAAACAAAATTTGATGTGACGGCAACCAGACGCCATATAATGAAAATAAATAAGGAAAATACGTCGACGACCTGTGTCAAGTGGGGTGTCATTCAATAGGTCTTTGGAAAAGGGCAATAGGTTTGTATTATTAAATTTATGAAGATGCCTCCTATGATATTGTATCCTCGCCTCAGACGCTCCGGCTCATCCGATGCCTGCGATTTGTTACGCAAGGGCGTAGAGGCTGCTCTTCCCGCAGCGCCGGAGAAGTTGCAGCCTCAAAATAGATACAGAAATCGCTCTGAATCGGTCCGAATTTCCTCAAAATTAAAAAAAAAAACGAAAAGTTGGACTCCGGAACTTTTCCTTTTAAGGGGGGGTAGTACCCTCCCCCCCACCACCCCACCCTCCTCCAACCCTCAATTTGACGAACGTCAATGGAAACTCGTGCCCTTAGTACAATTGAATAAAACACAAACATGGAACAATATAATTTAACGAACAAGTTACGCATACCATTTTCCGGAAGCACCTGGCAACAAGAATATTACAAATTCCTTGAAGGCAAAACGCTGTAAGTTAGAGACACACTCGTTGTGCATTTGAAATACATCATATGTTACGAAATTGTAGCAAACATCCAGGAAGAGACTGTTTTCAACATCGTATCTACTTTTATGAGTCTGTATCTTTTTCTCAAGGAGACACATGAGAACTTTATGGCATACACATAATAACTATCTCGCATAATTTTCGCACTGACTTTATTTGTAGTATAGCATTTTGATCGTTGGTTATAAATAGGTTAAATGCGTTTTCATAACGAGTGAAAATTTCAATTCTTCTCCCTATTTTGGGTGAAATTAAATGTACTTGTATATGCAGTATGTTAGGTTAAACGAGGGACATACTTTATGGGGGTGTGGTACTCATGAAAATATACAACTTTTATCATGGCATGTACACCAAAATAAAGAAAAATACAGGTGTAGTCCACATTTTATCCAGATAAGCGAAAATAAATGTATAGAGCGACTGGTTTTATTTTCGCGATTTTAGTGTTGGTTCCTTAGGAAAAGTTTTACATTTTCATGATTACTTTACTCCCGTAAAGTATGACCCTCATTTAAAATTACACACTGTGTATGTATTTTGGTATGATAAAATATGCCATAGTTATCAGTTCATGGAAGGAGAACATGAATACTTAATAAAAACCGACTTCCGCAAAAACACTGCAAAGTGAAAAATAACTATTTCAGAAGGCGGTGATAAAAAATTAAAATAAATACCCAAAGTCACCGACTTCGGTCGAAGTCGGGTGTTTTTTTTTAAGTTTTCATTTTTCACATATTTATGCGGTAGCAGCAATCGCGGTTGATTTGCTGTCATTTTTTGAAGAGTTCCGTTGTCTGTCTCGGAAATGCATCACCAGATCTATTTGAAATTTGATCAGAACCATTTCGGAATAAATCCGTTTCGAAAAAAAAAAAATCAGGTGCGTCTTTAAATGACGGAATTATTCCCGAAATACATTTAAAAAAAAATGTTACATGTCGAATGATAACCTACTTCTTTGTGAAGTCGGTTTAAAAGTAAGTTGTTCAAATAGTTGTCATTTTGTGTTAATTGACTAAACTCAAAATGACAACTCAATTTTAGATCCAGTCTTGGTCAAAATCTCCGACATTTTAAACCCAGTTGCTTTTTGCTTTAATACCTTTTAATCGCACAACTATTTCAATAGCCAATAACGACAGACTTTGTGCTAAATTTTACTTTTACCAGAAAACAATGAAATTATGATATTTCAGTTTTTCTGGGTGGGCAATAACCGTTATTTCTAAGTGTTGCCAAAGTAGAATAATCGATTCAGTTGCCACAGTGAAAATAAAATTATAAGTTTGTTACAACATGATAAGTTAATTGTAATTTGACAATGTCGCCACACTGGAATATTAAAAAAAATCAAATCATAGAAATCACGACACATAAACCTGGTAACGAAAACCATGAATTGTCACGAAAGGCACGTCCTGGGTAAACGTGACCTACGATTGAGAAGTGGTGCAATTGGAATAAAATATAGTTACAGAATTGCACCAAACAAGCAACTGAATCGAATTGGTACTTCTTCGCGTGTCTTTAAAATAGATAACAGATAGTTTCATGAGTAAAAGCAACTGAGGGAACTAATGTTGGATTTCCGCAATCTTTCACTCGTGTTCCGAAGGATCGAAAAATGATATAAAAGGTGCTCCTTTTATATCAATGAACATCATACGTCAATCATCATTCATCCGATAATTTCTATGTTATTTTGTCGGTGTTGTCTACACGTGGAATGAAATAAAATGAATAAATGATTCGACCGACCGTTCATTCATCAGTAAAGCGTCTAACAGCAGCTTAATGAACTAAATTTTTTAGCAAAAGACGCATAATTATTTATGAAAAATATTGAAATATGAATTGGTTATTAAAATTTGTGCTTCAATGGACAATTGAGAGAATCAAACAGTTTCAAATGTTAAGCAATAGTAGCCAAGGGTCTAAGTGGGGATCGGGTCTCGGATTAAGGACTTAATAAAGCCGATAGGGTCTTCAATCGATTTTTATGAGTACCTTATTATTGAACTAGCTTTTGCCAGTGGCTTTGGCCGCGTCGGGCTCGAAAATTAACCCACGGGAACATACAACCCATCTGGGTTGCATGTTCCCGTGTTAACACATAGTATATTAACTATCTAGTTAATATACTATGTGTTAATCCAGGTTATATTCTATCTGTGTGCCAAATTACATCCAATTCGTTTAACCGTTGTTGCGTGATTGAGTAACAAATATCCAAACATTCACATTTATTAATTATAATATTAATTATAATATAATAGTTTTTTTATTAATTATTTTATTAAATATTATACTAATTATTTTATTAATTATTCATTATTTTATTATTAGTAGTTCAAGTAGGATATTTATGAGGAAGTAGGATATTGGTAGGACGATTCAGATATCTACCTGTTTTCATACCGATAGGAACTACGTAATAACAGTTGCATGAGTTGATCCATCAGGTAAAGCAATTTTTGTCAGAGGTGGTCCGTAGATGGGTGATCATCTTTACATACCAAGACTCCTTCGTCCCTCGAAAAGGACGATAAGCCGTTGGTCCCGGCTGTCATACGTGGATCTGTGACAGACGTCATGGATCGTCAGAAGCCCGAAAGTCTGACAACCAGTCTTACCGAATGGTATAAAGCGTAGTTTTATATTATTCCATAAGGTTCTCAGTAAAAAATGTCAGTGTCAAAACATTTATGACTCTTCCATCATCGTTATCGCTGATAGAATGTCATCCTTTACATTTTAATTGTGATGTCGTGCGCCGTCGCCCGTCAATATAAAAAAAAACCGGTCAAGTGCGAGTTGGACTCGCGCACCGAGGGTTCCGTACAAACCTGTGGGTATCTAAGTAAAAGTTCAAAAGTGTCAAAAATATTTTTTTTTAAATGACGAAACTAAAAATTTTCGGTTTTCGTAATTTTTCCTATATCTGTACTATAAGACGTGACTTCGTACAAAATTTCAAGATTCTAAGTTCACGGGAAGTACCCTGTAGGTTTTGATTCCCGTGCGAGTTTCGAAAATTTGCGGAATTTTGCGGCCTAAATGGCTGTATCTTTTGATTGCGTTGACTTAGAAGGTTGATTTTTCTACAGCTTCCAGGGACAGTAGAACTAAGTATCATATAGAAATTTCAGTTTGATACCTCCACGCGTTCCTGAGAAAAACGGTCTTGACAGACGGACGGACGGACGGACGGACGGACGGACAACAAAGTGATCTTATAAGGGTTCCGTTTTTTCCTTTAGAGGTACGGAACCCTAAAAAAACTAAATATTATATTTATCAAAGTCACTTTCCGTGTCTGTACACTTAGATCTTTTAACGCAGTTTTCAGCAATAGGCAGAGTGATTCAAGAGCAAGGTTTGTAAGTATAATTCACTGATCTCCATGCGGGCGAGGCCGCTGGCAAAAGCTAGTATTAAATAAAGTATTTCCTGTGCATTTTTAACTTTTTCAAAGGTCGATCTATAAGGTATTCTTGGGAGGATCAGAATTGAAAGAGATTTGTAAAGAAGTGGCCTTGATCTTTCGGATCTCAGCTATATAGGCTTCCCTGAACTTGGGACGTGACATTGAGAAGCGATTTAGCGACTTAGGGTATTCCTTGAACGTTATTTAAATATTTGAATTCATTTGAATCAAAAACTTTGTACCTACCCCTTTTTACTAAAATTACGCGGACGGAGAAATATGAAATTTGGCGCAGTTGAAGTTTAGATGGAGAAGTGCATATATATTTTTTAAATGGTTTATGGTTCAATTACGACCACTGTACCACTAGTGTAAATAATCTTGCGTCATACCTGCTACTAGAAGCACTTGTACTATTGTAAAAAACCGAATCGGTCGACCGATCATGTTGACGACACTAGTTGAATCAAACGATTGCAAGTCGGTCCCGAATCAATCATCCATTTACCGATATATCGAAGGTCATACGTTGATAACTCGTAACCTTTTCGCAAAATGAGTGATGTACAACAACCATTTTTAAATTAAGTGCTTAATTAATGAAAAACCTATGTGGGCATTTTATTGTTCTAGATTATATCAAAATTGAATTCGATTATCTAACCACTACTTTTTTATTTGAATTTATTTTCGAAATTATGCTTTTTTTTCCCTCTCCTGTAAAAATTGACAAATTACAGTTACATGTTGTCAACCTTTGACCATCGATATGTAGTTTGTAGATCATTCGTCGTCTTTGACAGTCAGGAATTCCCAAACTCTGTCTCTAAAACATGTGATGTGTATGTGTTTA
The DNA here is from genome assembly GCA_949987655.1 of Polymixis flavicincta. Classification (NCBI taxonomy): domain Eukaryota; kingdom Metazoa; phylum Arthropoda; class Insecta; order Lepidoptera; family Noctuidae; genus Polymixis; species Polymixis flavicincta. Next base: position 19,230,781 of record OX465188.1, on the reverse strand, counting down.
GATATAAAATAAAATGCCAAGTGATTTGAACTTTAGATTTTAGAATGTTTAGAAAAAGTCTACATATATTATATGGTTAAACACTCAAAATTTTGACAACATAAAAGAATTTACTGACATAACACTTCATATCGAAATAAACGTTTGATTTAAGATGTGTGCACCATTGCACCCCGCTGCTCCACGGCCGCCGCCAATATGAGCCTTTGTTTATGGAAAATAGTTTTTGAGTTGAGGGGGTTAACAACAGAACTGGCGAGCAGTACCGTGTTCAGTTCGTGTGTGTGCAGTTCTGTTGGCTTGAAAATGGCTTGACACGCTGCCGCGTGTATAGATTGGCATGCTAAAATATATATTATAAGCAAAATGTGTATGCTCTGTACAGTTTTTTAAAACAAGTTTATATGTAAGTCTAATGTTTTATGCAAATAAATATTATTTATATTTCTTACCAAGGGGTATTGAGTGTTTGCTCACAGTGACGTAATGTAAAATACTGGTATGAAGCTGCATCAGCAGCCTAATTGCGTAACGTATTAACTTTCTGATGACGATTCCGAAACTAAGCAAACTCCCTTCGTAATCGTGTTCTATAATCCGAATTGCGAAACTAAATTGAATCAAAATCTGTAGAATTGTATAGGGATGTTAATAAAATTTTGCCCAATCTATTACGTTTGCGCGTTTTGTTTCATAACATATGAACTATTCGCTTCCGAATAATATTACTATAAATTAATATTGTTTTAATTACAACTGGTGGTCTACTATTGCTTCAAATGAAAATATACAATGATTCCCTAAAAAACGTAAAACCAATTTATAAAACACTTTCTACCAAAAACTGCCATAATTGAAAAAAGCAACGAAACGTTACAATGTTCACGTTTTATTTATCTGTAGTCGATGAAAAAATCGTAGAAAAGCAGTGTTGTCAACTTATTGGGATAACTCCTAAAACTGGGGGTTTGGACACCCCAACTAGCAGATTAAATTTTGCTTTAGCGGCTGTTCGTTTTGTTTTGATTAGTCTAATTTAGTTTGTGGAAATCTGTTATTATAATAACACGATGACGGCATGTTTTTTTACTGTTTGCATGAAACCTGTGATAGTAATTTTACCATTATATCTTTATAATACCGAAATCATTTTGGATTCAAACGCTAATATGAAAATACTCTTCAGCATGACGAATATAGTGAAGTCACACAGAGGCTGTGGAAAACAGTGTCATTTCGACCAAATAAATCCCATGAAAACATGCTTCCAAAATATAAAGTCAAGCCATTATTGTGTATCTAACAATCATCCATACATCTCCACTTACTTTTTCAGTAACTATTTTGTGATCCCTACTCAATATTATAAATGCGAGAGTAACTCTTTCTGTCACGCTTTCACGCCTAAACCGCTGAACTGATCGTCATGAAATTCGGCAGAGATATATTCTGGAATATGGAGAAGGACATAGGCTACTTTTATACGCGATAACCGACATCCACGCTGGTGGAGCCGCGAGCAAAAGCTAGTAATCTATAAAGTACGTGACGATGATTTGAAAAACTATGACTGATTGTGACATAATAAGTTTTACTTTCAATTTCAAATCTTCAAATGGACCTCAAAAAGGACGACAGAACGTCAGCAATAGGAATTTAAATAAAATTAAAAATTGCGATTAAGTGGAGTCGGGAAAAAGTTGGCAACACTGTAACAAATAAAAAAACTATGAAATGTTTTTGTTTGTCTTGAATTTTGTTTTAAATTCGTTGTTTTATGTTTTTCAATAAACTAAATTATATTTACTATTCGCATACAAAGACATGGGCCTATGATAAACAGTATCGGATTATTTTTGTGGTTTCTGCACAGAACCCGTAATTGGCAAATGGCAAGGAATAGGGCTCTGTCTTCGTTTTGTACTGGCTGCACTACGTCATAAGCTGTGTTTCTCAATAGCGAAAAGGACGAACCAGTTACCCATAATTCAGTATCAGCTGTAGTGCTGTAAGTAAGCCAATATAAACAGGAATTTCGTGTGTCTAGTGATTGTAACTTTCTTAGGTTAACTATTTATTTTGGGTAATAATGATTGTCTGTCAACCTCACATTTTAACTACTGAGATGTTGTTATTTGATATTTTGGTCAGTGGGTCGTCTTAGGGGTTGTATGTATGTAATTCTATCAGCATCTACATAAGCAGCAGATACTAAATTACAAACTATAATAACCAATTACAACCAACAACATAACGTTAATTATTATAACATTTTCGCAGACGTTGCCAGAGCTACTAACTTCAATCTAATATTGACCTATGAGGGTTTTACCTCAAAGAATTTGGTGGCAACGCAGGACATTGAAAACCAAGATTTTGTATTTATCATTGAAGGTGAGCTTTTTAACACAGTTAAGTATCAAGCAGCAACTCACAATTATGAATGAATTTTTCTTTGGGCGAACTTTATACATAAATGTAATCACATCATAAATTTCATATGTCCCTATTTTTTACAGTTCTAGTTTCGTGCCATGTTAAATAAAGAAATAGCCATAGGTTGATGACGGCCTACTAAATATTGCCTAGTTTGGCCCATAATTAAGTACTTTAATTGAGCAGAAAATAATTTGATTTTGTTTTAAAATTGCAGGAGTCCCCGGAACACTTCCCCTGCATAGACATGAAAGCAGCATGAATGATGTTGGCTGTTGCCATTTGTTTCGGCTACTTATGATGTTGGCTGTTGCCATTTGTTTCGGCTACTTCTGACATCACTGTTACTGCTACTGCAACTACTTCAGTTATCAAGCTGCTCAAGTGCAAAAGTAGAAACTGAAGATTGTTATGAACATACTAATTTTACCTATTTAAGAAAACTGCTGACTAGTTTTGCTCAACAGCAATATACTTAATATGTACTTGTGTTAATTGATATTGGTGTAAACTTTAATACTTACAAAGTGTTTTAATTATGAACTAAAATAACTGTTAAATGTTGAAATACATATAGCATTGATTAAGTTTAAAAAAAGACAAGTTATTGATCATTAAAGTGATACTATTTAGAAAATAGCAGTGTTTATCTGAATTGTCATTTATTTGGTACATAAAGGTAAATTAAAAACAAATAAAATAATGGTTAACATAACTGCTTTATTTATATCATTTCACCCTTCTGACTACAGCATTTGTTCACATTTGACATGAATTTGTTGGCTATGAGGCAAAAAGAAATTCAAACAAGTATATTGTATAGATTAGTGGAATTTGGCAAATTTGGGCTACTGTTTTCCTGTGGAAGTCATTTATAATTTAATACAGCTTGGTAATGTTGCTGAGAGAAAGTTTACATTTTTCCTGTTTATATAGTTGAGCCACCTGAAAGATAAAAAAATAATTTAAGTACATCCTCATTATTTTCCATCATCCATTACTCATCCAGTCTTTAATAGGCCTCTCCCTTAAACGCTTCAATGCACAATCTACTGATGTACTTTACAAAACTACAATATTCTGCTATTAGATAAACAGTAATTAGATGCCTACAATTCTATTGATGGATGGAACATAGATACTTGACTAAAAAGTATAAATTATCTTTATTTAGGTACCTCATAGGCAAGTCATTTTTTTAATAATAAATAAAAAATTGATGGACATATTATTTAACTATATACATTGTGTATTAATATCAAGCAAAACCAATTCAATGAGAAATATTTTTTGTAGGCCTCCACATAATAAACATAACAAATAAATAGGTATTATGGTTTTTCAATATTTAGAAAACAATGTTCAATACTACCATAGTCTGATGCATGTAGAGTACAATGCTTATTTTGTGGATTTCCACCGAATGTAAAGAATAATATTGTATGATTGAAAATCTTCACACACATTGCATAGTAATTTTACAATGCAATGTGTGTGATAAACTTGACAGGCACAGGCCTCTCTGTGAGAGGGAGTGATGGACTGTAATCCACAAACAGAATAATTGAATTGGATATTTTTACTAACTTATTATTCACAATAATTAGTTGAAAAATATTTAAGGTACCTAGTAGGCCATCATCATCATTTCAGCCGAAAGACGTCAACTGCTGGACATGGGCCTCCCCCAATTTGGGGGGTTTGCTATAATCGCCACACTTGGCAAGCGGGTTGGCAATCGCAGTATGGTGGTAAAATGCATGGAGAACACTGCTACCCATTCTTAGTAAGTCCCTGAGTCGCCTCCTACGACACTGACGGGAAAGTACCTACCTACCTACTTTGCTTAAAGTAATTATGCATTGCCTTATCTATATTTTGTATTGACAACAAACAATATGTGTAGATACAATATTTAGGCATATTCAATAGGTTCTTTTATAGGAAATAATATTGATATTACCTTGAACAGACAATGATGTGGAAATAAGTCTGTATTTACGGTGTGTGTAGCTAGTTCATAGAAGTCTTTAGATAGGTAATACATTGACATTAACTGCTTCTTCAATGTGTGCTTCTTTTGTTCTTCCTGTTTAAATTGATCGCTTTTTAGGTTTTCTAATTACAATTCGTAAATGCTCGACTGGCTTGCTAAGTTGGTGACATTATGATAAGTTTCGATACGAGGTACCTACGAATTTGTATTTCGTTAAAACGCCACCAAATTATCTCGTTTCTGAAATATCATCTAGGTAGGTTCTCTTAGTAGGAATCTTTATTTTAGGTTGTAAGCACACGTAACAGAAGAAAACGATTGCAATTATCTCTGTATAATCACCTCGTTGCTTCGCTATTCAAAATACCACAATACTGATATAACATTGAGGTTTTACACAAAATCACATTCACAGTTTATCAGGAAGACTACCAGTTATATTTTTTCGTTATAATTTAAGAGATTTAATGATTAAATCCCATTAAAATGTAAGAAGAAAAATGATTGCGGCGAGTACGTTGCCTTCGGCTTGCGAAACAGACTACTCGTTGGTTTCAAACAAACTGATAGCTGTCAAACTAGTTACGCAATTCGCTTTAGTTAGAAAAATAGACCGTATACCCAATTTTTCCCGACATATCATTCACTCTAATAGAATAGTAATCGCTTTCACAGATATTGGAGTTTCGCAATTCGAAATTCGTAAATTTAAGCAAATTGCGATAGAAACGAAGCAAATTAATCTGAATCGTTTGTCAATAATGCATTACGCAATTAGGTAGCAGGTTAGGAGCCGACCTCAACATACTTGAGGAATGGCTGTCTAGACAGGTACCTTCTAGTTTATGATATAATACACAATGTACTACATAATTAATGTAAGACTTCATATACCCCAATTAGTTTTGCATTAAAAGCATAATAAAATTACCAAAACGTTTTTATTTTTAACAAGCTGTGCCCGCGACTTCGTCGCATGGAATTTAACTTCATATAATAAAAGTAGCCTAATTTATTTCTTATTACATCAGCTATCAGCCAGTTAAAGTTTCGTCAAAATCGGTACAGCCGTTTCAGAGATTAGCCAGAACAAACAGACACACACAATTTTTAAAAATATATGTTTTGGTATATGTACCGTGTGTACAATATCATCATCATCATCAGCCTATAATGTTCCCACTGCTGGGACACAAGCCTCCTCTCGGTGAGAGGGATTGGGCCGTAATCCACCACGCGGGCCCAGTGCGGGTTGGTAGATGTCACATGTCTTCGAATTTTTTGGTTCTAGGACATGGCGGTTTCCTCACGATGTTTTCCTTCACAGTTTTGAGAGCAGTGGTGAGGAATTAATTTACACAAAGTAAAGCGCCTGTTTGGGTTCGAACTCACGACCTACAACTCGTAAGTCGCGGCCGTTACCACTTGGCCACCACTGCTCTCGTGTGTACAATTATGCATTTATTAAAAAGCGGTTATTTTAATATTACAAACAGACACTCCAATGTTATTTATCTGTATGTATGACATGTCTAGATAAAGCAAACTATTATTATTTAGAATAATGCGTTGACTCCAGCATTGGTTTATGCATTTAAAATCGAGTCATATTGCCTTGAAATAAGATTGAATTTCCTTTGTATCAAGCAGCAGTTAGGCAAAATACGTAGGTAAATTAAAAATAAACTTGAAAAATTACGTGTGTATTTTTTGAACCGTCAGAAAACATTTTTTGAATTGTCAGATTAAACAACGTCCAACGTCCTTCGTGTGTTGTTAGTGGTGTCAGTAAGAGTATCGCAAGGTCATTTGATTTGTCAATGCGCCTAAAGAAGGTTTCACTTAAAAAAACCTGTATTAAAATTGATTGAAATTGATTCGGTAGTTATTTAGGATCGATATACTTTCAGGTCTTACGTTTAATGTTACAGTACAGTTGTTGCCCTGTATTTCAAATTGCGCTAAATAAAACATTGCTTGACTTGTCGCCCTGCGACTGAGTCGCAAAGCTGTGAACAGTCGCGTGAGTGTAATCTTGAGTTTTCTCTTCATATGTAGCTCTAAATAAGTAACTGTAATTTCTAAGAACTAGGTTATGATTGCAATAGTTCAGGAGAATGTATAGTAATTAACTTCATACAATAACTGCAAATAGCAAATGTGTGTTAGACATGAAGCTTGGATAGAGTTAGTTAAGCAATTACTTTAACCGACGAAAAACGGAGGAGGTTCTCAAGTCAACGCGTATATATATATTTTTTTTTCATGTATCACCACGCATTAATTTTTTCAGGGTAGTCCGATCTTTTTACAGAGTACTTTGATTTTGTAAAAAAAAATTATTGGAAAGGTTATATATACCCCGAAGTTGGTCCCATACAAATTTCGAAAAAAAAAACAAAAACCAACGCTAAGGGTAGGAGAACAGGGGATGATTGATTGTTTACTCACAGATTTTAATACTGAGTTGTGTATTACAAAAAGTAATTAAAAATTAAGCATGTAGTAATTAGTAGATTATAGCCACAATTTTTTTAACAAACCTTTTGAACAAAAATGTTAAACCGCCGAAAAACTGAAAACCAAAAAATAATAAGCCTGCTTTGTTTAATCTTAGTAACTAAGTTCGGGAGGCGGTGACATAAAATTAAAATATATATCCAAAGTCACCAGTCAGTCAGTTTCTTCAAAAATACTCAATATATAATTTTGACTTTGTTACTATTTTTTCGGTTCCTATTTATGCCACGGTAGTAAAAATACTGCACTGACTTAAGGTCCATGTGCGGTCTTAAAACAACAGATAGCTGTATTTCCTATTTTCAGTCTTTAACGAAGGAAACGTTAAAAATTTTAACGTTTCCTTCTTTATACATTTTAGAAACTGCACTATTTGTAAAAAAACAGTCCACAATTATTTGTAAAACTGTCAGCAGTTCGAAAAAATCCGATACGGTCTCAATAAGTAAACAAACTTTGCCAAGTGAAATGTAAAACCGCACTTATGCAGAAAAGCTTTTTTGGTATTGCCACACGTATTTATAATAAAGTACCTGATGTGATAAAAAATATGACTGTAATAAAATTTAAAAGGGCACTAAATCAAATTTATAAAAAAATATTAATCGAGAAAAGGTACTACACTATTGACGACTTCCTTAATGATAAATATCTGAACTGATTGATGATGATTGACATACCTACATGTTCCTATTCTGACACTTTTTATTATGATTGCCATTTTAACATTACTTTTTTTGACATTACTGTAAAAATGTTATTAGTCTATTTTCTTGTTTCTATTTTTGTTTTGTATTCTAATGATTTGACATTTATTTGTATTAGGTATAACATTAATAGAATTTGTCTCGTTTTGGAATTTAATATAATTTGCATGCCCATGAGACGGTAGAATATGGAGGACTACTTTTTAGCAAAACATCTATGTACCATTTACCCATGTTTGCAAAAATAAATGATTTGATTTTCAACTTTCGGTGTTAAACTAAGCGTGGAGAATTCAACGGAGTACACTTCAGGATTTTCGTGTACATGAACTTACTATTATCAATATCTTTATCGCAAATTTTATTTTTACTTTTAATTTGCTTTTTTTTTCAATAATTATTTTAATAGAGAAAATTTAATTATCTTAAACAATAATAAGTACTGCTATATTATTGTTTCAGGTAATTTTCCTCCATTCTGCTTTTTAGCCTAAATTACTAGTAAATAAATATAATTAAGTAAGTTTAAAAGATTTATTATGTCTTCCCTGCAGCCTTATTACAAGAGTCGGTTTCAAATGAAATATTCGCAATCTAGGGCGACAGCTTGTCGCCTGCCGCCATCTTGTAATATGATTTGTTGGAGTTTTAAAAATAGAACACCCAATTTTTCGCGCATTTTTAAAGATTCTGTTTTTGTTTAGGTGATGTACGGAATTGTTTTGTAATAATGAATAAAGTTATAGTTCTTTTGGCTTCATTCTTCATTTTCTTCATAATCATTTCTGTACATTGGACTTCCCCCTCGCGCTAGTGACCGCAAGAGTGATTGCTAAGCGTGAGGTACAGGGTTCAATTCCTTGGTCAGGTCATAGCTTTAATACAAACTGCTCAGTAGCAGCCTACAGTTCGGTTTATGTAGATTAGATCAACCTATATTATGTGCGTGAAACTAAAATATTGCCACAGAAATAAAGGGTTCACTAAACACCCTGCTTTTACCTTTGGAGAATACTAAAAGCAGCAACGTACTGTTCCACACCAATCTTTTTACAATACAATAAACGATTAGAATAGAATGTAACAGCGATAGGTATATCAACAAAATACAATACTTCTACATGACTGCGTTACCTATTGTGTTCAAGACCGTGAAGATTAGTTTGTTTTCTACGCCGTTCAGTCAAAGAAACACAGATTGTAAATAAAATCGTATGATTTAGAGAAAACTGTTTAATTACATAACTTATCACGTTGCCTTATTGGAGCTATGAGGAATAGGGTGTAAGGTACAGTCACCATCCATAGAAACGGGAGGGTCCTTGGAGCGGATGGGTGTCGTGTCTGGTGGGCTACTTCCCGACGACAGTTTTTTTTTTTTAGTAATGGCATTTCGCAGATCTTGGACTTTCATTTCGACCGCACCTATTGACTTCAGCACCCTCGAAAACCATGAAAACGATATCTCTCTTTCTGTCTCTTTCTATTATATATTATGAAAATTCGCAAGGCAGGGCATAATATTTCTACAATTTCATTCCTACAACCAGCTGCGTCAAATAACTTTGTTCCAATAACCCTTACCTATGATATTCCAAGGGAGGTGCAAAAAAAAGTAAAAACGCCCTTATTTATGTATTAAACCATTCATGTACACAAATATAAACAGAGAAGAAGCAACGAACAAAAAAAAAAACGTGTGGTACTCGGAGACTGCCGCGGTAAAGCATAGCATTTTTTATCAACTTACTTACTTAGTATGAAATGACTAAAATACTGCTAAAACGGTAAGAAAATTTCATAAACTATCCATAAATATACGATGTTGTATATGAAAATTCAGATAAAGCAGTCAAAATAGCAATTTTAAGATGTCATTCCTCCGTTGCTATGCAACAGTCCGACCTGTTGCTAGGTGTTTGGTTATTTTCGTTACGGAATTTCTGGATTCGGTCTCCACGCTCAAGGCCCGCGATAGAAGCTATGCAATAGCTTAAAATTTCTTCAAACATACCTGCGAGAACTTCCTGCAACACTTCGTAATTTAAGAAACTAAAACTGAATGTACGAAATAATGTTGCATTCAGTTTCATAAAACATTGCGGTTGGCACCGTACTCGAGTTTACAAGACGCCAAATGCCACCTGTAACATAAATTCCACGGCTCGTTTTGAGCGCCATATATTAAGCTGGATTACGCGCATCTCGTTCCATCCTTTGGGAAAACCGCAATAGTTCGTGGTTCTCCAAATAGAGGGACTATTACTTTGCTCTACCAAAACTAAGTGACGTAAAAGCAAAGGGATTATGTTACGAGGAAGGTTAATCGGCTGTGTGTTCCATAAGTTACTTTGCTGGCAATAGGCTCGCCCCCTATTACATGAGATTTAAACATAACTGACGAAAATTGGGTGGCTTTTAAGACCACTGCAGCCCAACCCTTTGAGGATTACAGGATACACATAAATTATTTAACATAACAATATTTTGTTACTTTCCCGGGTCTATCCTTCTATGTAAGTATAATTGTTATTGTCTGCTATACTAAATTAAATACAAAATAATACTCACCACTAAATACTGATCAAATTACAAAATAAAATAAAAAAAACACGACTGTCTGAAATGTGAATTTTAATTAAAAAAAGATGGAAACAAGAAACTTGTTTTAAAAGGATGACAATTAGAGTGAATACTATAAGCAATCTCATGCAGTCGGAGGCATCTTCTTAAATTTAACAATAAAGACCTTTGTTGCCTCCGACTGCATGAGATTGCTGAAGACCGCTGTCACAGGTCCACTAGCCGGTGCTTCTGAGCAGCGCTCTTCCCTTCCGTGGCCTGGACGGGTCCGCCACCGTTTGATGGCGGACGCGGTGGGGCCGCAGGAGAAGAGGAGTGTCGGTATAGCGTCAGCCGCTCTCCCTATCCCCTGCGGCCGAAAAGTGGTAGACGGGATGGCGCGTTGTGTTCCACACGCGCGCCGTCAAAGATGTCAGCAACCACTGCTGGGGTCCGCAAGGGCCGATGCCTGCCAGGGGTGCGGGTTTGTTCGAAAAAGATACCACAGCCATTGGCATACGGGCTACTGAGGGAACACGGATGGGTTTTAGTCAGTAAAAGTCTGACACGCCCTCCTGCTCAGCAGGAGAAGTCATTTGATGATTTCCCACCCAAAAAAAAAAAAAAAACAGGTCCACTAGCGCCACTACTTTAAAAAAGAGGAATGTGGCCGTTTTTCTTAAGATCGAATTTTGTTGCTTCGTGTCTCAATAAGAAACTTTTTATAAGGTATTAGAAAATTCTAGACACACTTACCGAGATAGCTGATTGAGCCGTTTTTAATAATTCCTTTTCAGTCACGAGATAATATTTTTTTAAAGGAGTGGCGCTAGTGGACCTGTGACAATGCTCTTAAAGTATTCAGTCTAATAGTCATCCTTTTAAAACAAGTTTCGAGTTTCCATCTTTTTTATTAATTAAAGTTCTTTTTAGGCATTCGCATTTTTTGATTTTGTATTTCTTTTTTTTTTTATGTATGGCCACGCATGACTTTTTCCAGAGTAGTCCGATTTTGACAATTCTTTTTTTATTGGAAAGTGTATACCCCAAAGTTGGTCCCATATAAATTTGGAACAAAAATGGTAAAAAAAAAGGGGATGGTTGATTGTTAACTCACAGTTTTTAATACTGAGTTGTGTATTACAAAAAGTAATCAAAAATTAAGCATGTAGTAATTAGTAAATTATAGCCACAAAAAAATTATAAAATAAAAACTTTTTAATAAAAAAATTAAACCACCGAAAAACCGAAAAGTTAAAAATAATAAACTTGCTTTGTCTAACCCCAATAACTAAGTTCGGAAGTCGGTGACTTTGGATATGTATTTAATTATAAGTCACCGCCTTCCGAACTTAGTTATTGGGGTTGGACAAAGCAAGTTTATTATTTTTAACTTTTCGGTTTTTCGGCGGTTTAATTTTTTTTATTAAAAAGTTTTTATTGTTGGTAGTGTTTCCACAGATATGAATTTTAATTAGTTTCTTGTAATATTAATTTTCGTATGAGCAAAAGTTTCATATATGACCATAAACTTTACAAAAATTAAGTTCATATCAGTATAAGACGCCTACTTAGCAAAGTAAAAGCTCTAGTCTAAGAATCTCCGTAGAGACTTGACGTGGGTAACCGGAGGACGGTGGAGAACCGATAGATTTGGGGATGCTTATATCCAGCAGTGCAATAGGCTGAGTTAATTCCTGTGATTGACTGAAAACTACCAACTCTTCGTCATTCTCTTGCCCGTCACAATTAGTCCATAACGTTTCCATATGGTGCCGGACGTAAAGAATAGCACCATCCCATTTCACACCGTGGGTGTCGAAGAAGGCGACTAAGGGACTTACCAGATAATGGGCAGCAGCGTTCTCTATGTATTTTACCACCATACTGTGATCGCTAACCCGCCTGCCAAGCGTGGCGATTATGGCAAACCCCCCTTTTTGGTGGAGGCATATGTCCAGCAGTGGACGTCTTTCGGTTGAAATGATGATGATGAACGTTTCTAATGCTGAGACACGCCTCCTCTCGGTGTGAGGGAGTGAGTTGTAAGCTCAGAAACCACCATGACTGGTCCAAGGATGTACCCGTTTCCTCATGATGTGGTCCTTCCCCGCTTAAAGAGCAGCGGTGATGAAAAACATGGACAGTAAAAAGATCGCCTGTTTTTGTTACCACTATGCAAGAGCCGTAATATTAATGCTGGGTCACGCAGCATGTCGTCTTCTCCCATTCTCTATTAGTCGTAATCTGAATAGTAACCCAATTCCTTTCCTTATAATCTTTCACACACTCCATCCATTGTTAATTTCGTCTGCCTCTACTCTTATCGCCATTCACATTCATACTCAATACTGAAATCTCCCAACTTCCATTACTAATCGTCCCACCAAGCGTGGCGACTATAAGCAATACTTTTCTAACAAAACCCTACGCAAATCGTTTGATGGCGTATTGAATGTATGAATCATCAGCGTTATGTGGTACAAAATGTATGAAGATCTGAGTTACTTGGTACCCACATCCAGCGGATTCCCGTGGCGTTCACAAGGTCCAACTTGTAGGAGGCCTTCCCGCTCTACGTCTTCCGGTACGTGGTCTCCACTCCGAAACGTTTCGGCCCCATCGGCCATCTGTTCTGCGAGCATTGTGCCCTACGCAATGCCACGTAAGTTTGGAAAAACTTCGGGCTATGTCGGTTGCTTTGGTTCTCCTGCGTAACTCCAAGCATAGCCCTCTCCATTGCCCTTTGGGTGACTTTAAGCCTTCTGATAAGGCCCATTGTGAGCGAACACGTTTCTGCGCCATAGGTCATCACTGGCAACACACACTGGACAAAGACTTTCCTCTTGAGACACTGTGGTATTTGGGACGAGAAGATATTGCGAATGTTCTGATGGTTCAAAGTATATCTAAAAACGCATATCCATAAATGTTATTGAGTCTGGTTTATTTTAAGTAATCTATTAGATATGATGAAGTTTGTATTTTCTCAAGTAATATATTAATCCAAATTATTTAAAATTGTAAATGGTACTGGGAGTTGCCCTGAGCTGTTCGGCAGCTTAAGATTAGTTACACACTGCAAAATGTTTAGCACACCTAGCTTGTTGCATGTCCCTCATTCAAAGACCGCATACAGGCAGAATTCATTTCTAATCCGTGCGGGCAGAAGTTTGATTAAACTGTCTTTTGAACATGATTTGGATATTTTCAGTACCAGTTTGGTGAAAAGCTTCTTTAAGGAAAATACATTGTTTGCTCTGTATGTTAATTTGTATTAGTTTATCGTGTATTAATTTCCTAAGTTTTGTCATAAGTTGTTATTTTGTTCCTACTTACCGACCTTTTTTTTGTTGTTTAACCGGTTCACAGTTACTTTTGCACTAAAATTCATAGAGTGGTATAAAATCCAGAATATTAAAAAAACTGCACACGTGGACCTTCGTGGAAGTCACGAGCACTGCACATAAAAGCCATTTCGTTTGATTTATTTTGCACATAAAATTCTTATGCAAAATATGAATCAGTAACATTATCGACCCAGTGGGTTAAAATATGGTGTTTCGTTGCACAAACATCGGGTTTTCTTGCGGTTTTCACCAATAGACAAAGTGATTCATGAGGAACGTTTAAGTGTATGATTAGGTAAGGTTTTCTTGGTTAATGCGAAGACTAAGAAAAATAACAGCAAAAGCGAATGTTTCATAAATGAGTTCTCCAAAAATGCACGCATCCTCTTAATTCAAATGGGGTCGTCGCAACATGTCTTTTCGAACCGACGAAAAAACGGAGGAGGTTACTCAATTCGACGCGGATATTTTTTTTTTTTTTTTTTTTTTTTTTTTTTATGTATGACCACGCATAACTTTTTCCAGAGTAGTCCGATTTTGATAATTCTTTTTTATTTCTTATCAAAAATTAAGCGTGTAGTAATTAGTAGATTATAGCCACAAAAAATAATAAAACAAAAACTTTTTAATAAAAAAATTGAACCGCCGAAAAACCAAAAAATAATAAACTAGCTTTGTCCAACCCCAATAAATAAGTTCGGAAGTCGGTGACTTTGGATATGTATTTGATTATATGTCACCGCCTTCCGAACTTAGTTTTCGGTTTTTCGGCGGTTCAATTTTTTTATTAAAAAGTTTTTTACCACACTTCTCTATTAGTCGTCACCTTTTCTAACTATATCATCTTTTACACAGTCCACCCATCGTTTCTTTGAACCGTGTAAGATATGGCACAGTCAAAAGAAACGACAGTTGGAGTCATGAAATGCAGTGTTAAGGGGAAAACAGTCTGCCAGAGGTGCGGGTTGTTCGAAAGAGATACCGTGGCCCCTGACATAGGCAACTGAAGGAACACGGGTGGGTTTTAGCCAGTAAAAGTCTGACATGCGGTCTTGCTCCACCCAGAGCGGGAGAAGTTATTTGATGATTTTCCACCCTCAAAAAAGGGGACAAGTGGTGGGTAACCCTTTCTTTACGTTTTTATTGCAATTCACAGGTCAGTGTCAGGCTATATGTTGAACAACATAATATGATTCTCGACCGTAACACATACCTATGCACCATCTAAACTCATTTGTTTGTTCATTGAATAACTTTCTCATGAAATAGTTTAGTTCTAATTGCACAGATGCAAATTGCACAGACGCATATTGCAAATTGCACAAATGCAAATTGCATATTGCAAATTGCACAGATGCATATTTGGAGTTTCTTGCCCGTTCTTCTCCATAGAGATCTACGTTTTTGGAATGGGCACCTAGCTTCAACTTCGATTTTTGTTTGACTATTCAAAAGTGCCTGTGAAAGGCTTAATTGAAATAAATGCTTTGAGTTTTGAGTTTTTTTTGAGCACAGATGCAAATTGCACAGATGCATCTTGCAAATTGCACAAATGCAAATTGCATATTGCAAATTGCACAGATGCAAATTGCATATTGCACAGATGCAAATTGCACAGATGTATATTGCACAGAAAAAAACAAATGAATTTCGCGGGCCAATTAATATATTTCAGTTTTTTTTTTTTGTACATATCTCGTTAAAAACTAGGTACTCAAAGACCGAGCAGTCTGATTTATTTTTACTCAAATTAAAATGCAGTTCTTCCTAGATTTCTCATATTTTCTGGTTGCAGTTCCATCTTGAATTCCTATTCTGTATAAATACGCTTGCACCTTGCAGTATCGTGATTCATCTCAAAAATTCCAGCAAACTAGGTCTTGTATTATTTTTTTGTTTAAGATAGCAATACAATATAACTATCGATTTGTTTCGAGGATCTCATCATTTTATCTCGCTGCCAACGGCGAACTTATTTCATCTCCTGTTTCTAAAGTTTCTAAAAGATAAGCTGAAGCGGAAATGCGCTTTGGCAGTTGAAGGAGTTTTCGACGAGAAGTTTGAAGGTTTGTAATAGCAACAGGTTGGATTTATGCCAAGACTGTTATCTTTTCTTTATTCTTAGGTAGGAGACAGTTATGTGACTGACAGACAGCAAAAAAGCATAAACCGTGTAAATTACAAGTATGTCCTGAACATAAAGAATTTTGAAGAAATATATAAATAAAATTCTGCTTAGATACCGGGAGGCCCACCTGATCATGCTCTTGACCACCATCTTCAATGGAGCCTTGAGCAATAATATCTTCCCCCAAGCTTGGAAGCAAGCCACGGTCATTGGCTTTCCAAAACCCGGCAAACCCAAAACGGAGCCCACGAGCTACCGGCCCATCAGTTTACTGGACAGCCTCGGAAAAATCTATGAGCGACTTATTTATAAGCGTCTCAGGGACTTCGCCGAGACTAAAGGCCTGATACCCAACGAGCAGTTCGGTTTCCGAACCCAGCACAGTTGCGTACAACAGGTACACCGGATCGTGGAGCATATAAGCGTTGGCTTCCAACGCGGCAATGCGACCGGTGCAGTATTTTTCGACATAGCGAAAGCCTTCGACAAGGTCTGGCACAGCGGCTTGATATTCAAGCTGTACAAACTCGGCGTGCCGGACCGTCTCGTACTCATCTTACGAGACTTTCTATCGAACCGCACCTTCCGCTATTGCGTCGAAGGGACCCTCTCATCCCCCCACCCGATTCGCGCCGGCGTCCCCCAGGGCGCCGTGCTGTCCCCTCTCATATTCACGCTGTTCACTAGCGATATCCCCAAAAGTAGAAAGGCACAGTTGGCACTGTTCGCAGACGACACAGCCATCTACCCCTTAAAGTGTAATGTCAAAAAAAAAATGACCTGGTGCTAGCTGACTCCAAGATGGCGTCGATTAGGTCACGTCCCCTTAGGTCCCTTGGGTTAAAACCCCGATTTCTCGTTATTTTACTATGAAACTCATATGAAACTGTAACTTTTTCGGAATTAGTACATCATTTTTTATTCAGTGTATGACCTATGTGAAATTGGGTTTACAATAAAATGAGTAGGTTTCAAGTTAAAAACGAGTGCTGTTATTTGTCTCCCACTTTATCATTCAAGGCCCCAGAAATAGAAGCAAAATACATATTTTAATAATAAACCATTTAATAGTAATCACTATTACACTACAAAAACGATTACATAATAAACATATTACCACCAGGCAGCCAAAACATATAAAAAAGGACGTTAATCTTATCTTATCTTCACGCGACACAAGTGGCCACTTATAACTGTTACGTAACTCGACACTCATTCATTTTTTTTTTGCAGTCGTGAACATGACGCAGTTTGACAAATGTTTATGTACTTAATCAGTTCAAGACTGTTGCTAACTATAAATAAATACTTGCAAGTGTTCACAATGAAAGGAGTTCGTAAATTAATCCATAAAAAAAGTCTATTGTTTACAAAAACTTAAGAACACGTGACGCTGTATGCGTCACGTGTTCGGGTTTTTTCTTATGAATTGCTTAATCGATTGCAAATGTGAAAACTATTCCAGAAACTACATTAAATTACCTCCTATTTAAGTGTTATGGCAAAGTTTTAATTATTTTTAATAATTATGTATTTTTTTCGAGAATCGGGCGACGACGTAATTCGGCCCTTAGCAACAGGTCGGACTGTTGCATAGCAACGGAGGAATGACATGTTAAAATTGCAATTTTGACTACTTTATCTGAATTTTCATACACAACATCGTATATTTATGGATAGTTTATGAAATTTTCTTACTACTTTAGCAGTATTTTAGCCATTTCATACAAAAAACGCACACGAAAAGTCAGCGCAAATATTTTATGATTTTATATGGCGGCCATTTTTTCACCGCGTGGAATTTTTTCCGTAAAATATATGCGTAAATATATTAAACTGCTTTTAACTAATACATAAATAGAAAGTTGATTAACTTTACATACGTATTCATGCTTGAAATATGCACTTTCACTTCAAAAACACTCAGCACAATCGATAAAACGAGTAGCACGGATCCGCGCCATAGTACTGTCAAAGTACTATGTTCTGCGATGAATACCGCGAAAATTTGCACTATGAAGTTGGCATCAGTCCAAGAAACATATCTAGCCTTGTCTATCCTGATCATTTTTATACAAGAACGAAAGAGATAGGTTGCTTAGTTTCACAGAGAAACGTAAAAAACCGCTCCCACCGGCTCGCCGGCTACCACTCTGGGCGTAGTAATAAAGCGATATCCTCCTCCCTCCAAACCGCAGTCAACGTAATTGGCGCGTGGTTTAGGAAGTGGCGAATCGAACTAAATCCGGACAAAAGTCAGGCGGTTCTCTTTTCGAAACCGCGAAACAACCCCGACCCCCCCCCCCCCCCGGCCCATCTCCATATTCGGCAAGCCGATCCCTTGGGAAAAGCGAGCCAAATATCTTGGAGTGATTCTAGATCAGCACCTCTCCTTCTCTGAGCATATCAAGAAGGCGCGCTCACGCGCCGCCTTCGCTCTCGGAAGCTGCACTCTGTTCTGAACGCACGTAGCACGTAGAAATGTTAGGCCTTTTCAAAAAACGATGCGATTTCCATAATCTGAATACACGTAGTAAAGATGAAATTGTGATTCCAAAATTTAGATTGACTAAAACTAGCAAGTCATTTCTAATAAACAGTATCCGCTTCTATAACAAGTTGCCAAAGTCGGTTACAGAACTTAGCGATGGAAAGTTTAAAACGCACATCAAACGTGTCCTTATCAAAAAAGCATATTATAAGATAAAAGACTACGTTGAAGACAGGGAAGTTTGGCATTAATTCCTTCTGCACATGTGGCTTCCCTGGTACCTCATTAACAGCATAACTATGTGAAAGTCTATTAACTGCTCTCAAATACAAAGTTCTTTTTAATTCTTTTTACTTTTACAATGCTGACATATTCTCGTCATTAATTGACATTATACATCAATTTTATTTAGGTTCATTTTATTTATGTAGATTATTTTACATATTGTGAATGAGAGAACGTTGTAGGCCTTACTGACTGTAGATTTGTAGACGATTTTCTATTCTGTATTCGTCTAAGTACCTGGTACTTATTGATAGGCCTGCGCTGTCCTCCCATACATTTAATCTCTGTAATTTGAAAATATTG
The DNA here is from genome assembly GCA_949987655.1 of Polymixis flavicincta. NCBI lineage: Eukaryota > Metazoa > Arthropoda > Insecta > Lepidoptera > Noctuidae > Polymixis > Polymixis flavicincta. Next base: position 19,212,003 of record OX465188.1, on the reverse strand, counting down.
TTAAAGCCAATTATTTTTAAAAGAGTAACCGTGGAGTTTCTTGCCGGCTCTTCTCCATAGGAAACAACAATTTGGAACCGTGCACCTAGCTTCTGACGTTTCATAAGTGCCCATGCAGGTTTATATGAAATAAAAATATTTTGATTTTGATTTTGAGTGCACAGAGAGTACGACAAGAGGTGAAGTATAGTTATCGATATGGCTTCATACTCTAGTCGCAATTCGACTCATAGGGGTCCCACCTGACCAAGTTGTAACGGCAGTGGTCTACATGGCATCTTAGTTGATTAATAGATTTCCAGGTGTACCATGGCAGTTGGTGGCTCGCTGGAAGCCTTTCTGCATGCTCAACATAGTCAGCTGGAGGTAAATGTTTGATATGTCTCTGTGTCAATCATGCCGCACTAGAGCTACTGTCATATAGTGAGATGATGAGTAGACACAGTCGTGTCTACTGCCATCGGTGGACTAAAAACTGACGGTATCTTAAATGAGTCCTGCACTAACGAAATTTCTTTGAATGATAGAAATTGCTAGTAATTTTGTTAACAAGCATCTCCATGCTTGCCCGAAAAAGTAAGTGCAATTACCATTGTAATTTAAGAAGGATGAGATTTATAGTTATTCAGAGTTCTTGAGTGGAGACCGTGAATCGGGAAACGTAAGATAGGACGCCCTCGAGTTAGGTGGAGCGACGATCTTTGCTGGGTAGCTATATAGCAGCTGGATGAGAGTTACCGAGAATCGAGCTGAATGGCGTGTAATTGGAGACGCCTATGTCCAGCAGTGGACTGCTGTAAGCTGATGATGAGATCTATAGTATAGGTCCCGAACCAAGTGTAAACTCCAACTCTCAAAAAGGCTATCTTACTGTTACTGAACACTCTTGCAATTATGAACGAAAAATGATACCGTTTTGAGAGAAAAATAAAACAAAAAATATTTTTACTAACAATATAATTAATGTTATTAATGTTTTTATCCTACAAGTCATCTCTTACGTCAAGTCTATGAGCCTTGCAGTAGGATACTTACGTACATACATAATCAGCCTATAATGTTCCCACTGCTGGGACACAGGCTTCCTCCTCTCTGTGAGATGGAGTGGGTCGTAATCTACCTCGCAAGCCGTAACTTCGCCTCGCGTGCCCAGTGCGGGTTGGCAGATGTCACATGTCTTAACATTTTTGGTTCTAGGACATGCCGGTTTCCTCACGATGTTTTCCTTCGCCGTTTTGAGACCAGTCGTGATGAAATAATTGACACAAAATAAAGCGCCTACCTAGGTGCGAACCTATTACCTACAACTCTTTAATCTCATCTGGGCCACCAAAGACACTTACATGTAGTTTGAAAATAAAATTGTTTTCTTTTCCGCTCCTGCTTTATTCCACAGCTGAAATGCAAACATCGGCCATTGAAACGGATAAGTGTGGCACCAGAGCCGACGTCGTCAACGACTTCTAATGGAAGTTTATTGAGCAACTTTACCTCTCGAAGTATTGAGCTCGAAGTCATTACAATACACTTTTATGTTGAAGTTGTACAAACTTTAATGGATTTCCTTTCATTTTGACTTTTGGAAATACGAAGGTGACCTTATTTTCAAGAATTTTACGGAGTAGTTTGGAGGACCACGTCTTTTAGTTTATACTCTTAATAAGACTCGTAGGACAAAAATATCTTGTGATCATTTATGTATCTATAATGAGTACCTACATGCTGATGCATCCCTGATGTCACAATATCCTTTTATTTTTTTTTGTAATGTAAATATTAAACAACATGCATAATAGCCTATAATGTTCCCACTGCTGTGACACAGGCCTCCTCTCTATGAGAAGGAGCGGGCCGTAATCCACCACGCTGGCCCAGTGTGGGTTGGTAGATGACACATGTCACCGAATATTTGGTTCTAGGACATGCCGGTTTCCTCACCATTATTTCCTTCACCGTTTTGAGAGCAGCAGGTTTAGCACGAGCACCGATTTGTCGACGGAAGAATAGACATGACTATTCAATAAATGTTGTACAATAGGATAAGATAGCTATGTTTTTCAGTTCATTATCACAGTTATGCGTTCTAAACGAATCATGATTTTGTAGATAATCGTTTGGTGAGATTTTGACAATTTGGGAAGAAATATTCTTCTGAAATAGTCTACATTTATAAGGACCTAGACAAATATCGTTAGAAACGAAAGACTAAATGACAGATTGTAGAAGGATATCTACGGTGCGATAACAAAAATGTAGGAAGAAAATGTCATTTTGTATTGAAAAAAAGAACTGTCTATTCTTCGTAGAAATACAAAGAAAGCGTCATGCGAAGTCCGCAGTAGTGATGAAATAATGTACAAAAGTTAAAGCGCCTGTCTGGGTACAAACATACGACTTACAATTCGTAAGTCGCAGTTTTTACCACTGGACTGCCACTGCTGCTGCTTCTAGTTTCTCTAACTGCATTTAAAACCCACCAAGCAATAAGTATGATATCAATATCAATCCCACAAAGTGTAACCACAATTTTTTTTTTTTTGTGTAGGTAATTATCAAATAACTTCTCCCGCTCTGGGTGGAGCGCGAGGGCGTGTCAAACTTTTACTGACTAATACCCACCCGTGTTCCTTCAGATGCCTATGTATCAGGGGCTACGGGCCCTTGCGGACCCCACCAGTTGATGCCAACATCTCTTTGAAGCGCGCGTGGAAGACAACGCGCTGTCGACCCGGGCTTGGTCCTTACTGGACAGCGAGCTACCCATTACTCGCCATCCACAAGCCCGCGGCTACAGTGGCCGAGAATCAGCCTGGGATTCCCGATGCCCAGGGCGTCCCCTGCGACGACTTGGGCAGTGAGGGCGCATATACTGCCTCTCCCTCACATGCGCCGCTTCCTTCTTCGCGAGCATTACTGCTTCGTAGAAGGAGGTAACAGCTACCCATGCACTCTTGCTCCGAACCATGGCCTGGACAAGTGCTGGACGCAAGAGGTCGCCGCCGCCGATCGCCTCCGCAAGGACACGGTGGTGCTCTGCCCAAACCGGGCAGACCTACACCGTTTGCTCCACCGTGTCCGGTGAGGACCTGTGTCAGGCGGAAGGTAAGTATGCCGTGGCGCGCCAATCCACTCCTCAAAGACTTACCATCGCAATTGAGGCGTGCCCAAACTACACTGATTAAAGCATATTATGCAGATCTCATACCAAACTGCCAAGTAGTAACCACAAAAATTGCGGTATAAGCAGATGCACCCACAGTACTAATACAGCCAAGTGTACTCATTATGGCAAAACTCCAGGCCGACTGTGGCATTCAGAACCTAATAAACGATTACCAGTCTTCATAAAATTGTGGCAATGAATCAGCGATACAGTTACATTCCTAAAGTAATGGCCGACTCTTACCAACGATAAACTGGACCTGTTATGTGGCTCAAGTTGCATATTGTTGAGTGCGATAGATCTTGAATAATCGGTATAAATTTCTGTAGATAGGTAATAGAGAACGGAATCGCTGAGCTGGCAGCGAATAGAGTTGTGATGGGCCAGATCTCCACGTGGGCGAAACCGCTGGCAACAAAGACTAGTAATTTTCGTCACGTCTTTAATAAATAACACTTGTAAGGACAAATAAACAGCAGAAACCTCTTGAAATTCAGCCCATAGAAGAAAAAGGTAACGTTCTTGAAGAAAAATTTGTGTAGTGTTACGTTAAATATCTTTTACTGCCACGCTTGTGTACCAAGTAACAATAGACGTGCTTGTAGATAAATGTAGAGATTTTTAGTATTTTCAAAGTAAGTGTGATAATGTATTTCGTTTTTTTTTTTTTTTTTTTTTTTTTTTTTTTATTTCAATTAGACCTTTCACAGGCACTTTTGAATTGTCAAACAAAAATCGACTTTGAATTCAAAAGTGCCTGTGAAAGGTCTAATTGAAATAAAAAAAAAAAAAAAAAAAAAAAAAAAAAAAAACGAAATACATTATCACACTTACTTTGAAAATACTAAAAATCTCTACATTTATCTACAAGCACGTCTATTGTTACTTGGTACACAAGCGTGGCAGTAAAAGATATTTAACGTAACACTACACAAATTTTTCTTCAAGAACGATTTATGTGGCAAGATTGTTTAAAACACGAAACAAGAGAACAGTGTGAAAATCCTACTTCTTTATTGATAAAGAACTAGGCTTTTTCACACTGTTCACTATCTTCACGATCATTAAACTAAGTAATGGACGATTCTTATAGTTCACGGACAGTTGCAGGTTAAAATTGAGACTCCTGTATCTTTACCAATAATGAAGCAAAGGCCTCATTAAACCTCAGCATAGTAGACCCCATATTTGGAAGTTGCTATCACAGTTAAAGTTAGCTTACAAAACTATTCATTTTTCCAGTTTGGAAATAAAATTCTACCATTGTAGTAAGGAAAACGATACGTTTTTGTTTGTAGGAACCGAGAATAAGACGACATGAATTGCAATGCGAAGGTAAATGTCTCGTTGTATTTAAATATAAAGAAGAAAAAATAATATTATTTAGCACAGACTAAAAAAACACACAATATACAGAAATAGCAATAAAAAATTAAAACAATAAAAAGTGCCAGAAACTGGCTTTAAAGTGTGCCAAAAAGGCCCAGTTCAGCAGAAATGTCAAATAGTGCGTGAAGCTAATTTTCAACTGGGCCCGTTATATCGTCGTATATACAGGTAAGTAGGTAACTCGCTAAGTCGTAATCCAAAATTCTATCATGTAAGTATTAGGGAGCAAGTTCTTTTGCAGTCACGATTTTAAATATTGTTACAGTTACGCAATACATACCTAATTAACAGATAATCGTATGTCTTCTTAGGTACAATACGGTGTTAAGAAGATGGTTTTATGAAAAGTCTTTTTTTTTTCAAAAATTCAATAAAATTGTTCTTTCAAGGAAAATTAACTTTAAATTATTTTGCGTTACTGTAACATTTTTTTTAAATCGTGACTGCAAAAGAATTTTCTTCCTAATACGTAAATGATAGAATTTTGGATTACGACGTAGTGAGTTACTTACCACTTAGCAACTTTAATTTATGAAACGTATGATTGAGATATCTATTATTATGTTATTATTATTATAGGTCAGTACGGTCCCCCTTGCAGGAAAAGGCCTCTCTTGGCTATTTAAAATTTTCTCGGCGTTCTGCAGTTATTGTGGGCCATTTGGCTATACATATTACAAATTAAAGTCGCATTTCGTGATGGCCTGTGTGACCGCGATTTGCTTCTAAACTACACCAACGGAGTTTGATGCGGTTTTCGTCATAATTTAGATAATTTATTCTGAAAGGTTTGTGTGTCATAATATATTAATATTAAACACATATTTAATAAACAAATCGTGGTGTTTTGTCAGGTCATAAAATCCGTGCGAAACTGAGTTGGGTTGCTAAAAATAAGTATAAACGCGAAAGTGTACTAATTTATTTGACTTCCTTTATCCCGTAATTGTATACAAGGATAATTTTCATTCAGTAAGCTTACCTTTTAATGTGGTCTATAAATACGAAATATATGATTGTTTTGTCCGAAGCCTATTCAGACATAATGCCGAAGTGGAGCATGGCAGTCAGATCTATTTATTTGAGTACAAAAGATAAACGGCCTGCACCATTTAGATTGCACACAACTCATTCCCATTGGAGTTCTGCCCACAGAAAAGACATGGAGAAATATGGTAGATTTATTTAAATAGATTCAACCCTCAGTGTTTATCTGGCCCCTTGTGTCTATTGTTATGCAATATCTACAAAAGTAGTGCAGTCATTGTTATTTATAACAATACAGGCTGAAAATAATAGAATTTCACATCTTTTGAATACGCTTTTAAGAAACGTACCTATTTGACTTGGAATTTGCCTGCATTTGAATGAATTAAGGACCTGATATTAAGAATCCACTAGATATGACCTAGAACAAATAATTCAACGCTCACTGGGCCAGACACATACGAGTCCTGGAGTGGACCCCACGTATCAGTAAGCGTAGTGTAGGAAGCCCTCCAGCTAGATGGACCGACGTTGGAGTGTTATGGCGCAACCTAGGAGACACCTATGCCCAGCAGTGGACTGCGATAGGCTGAGTTGTAACCCGGCTTTAGGAACACTAATAATTGGCTGTTCATGTATGTAAGGACCAACACCCTAATTGCGTAACGCACGATTAATCATCATCATCATTTCAGCCGAAAGACGTCCACTGCTGGATATAGGCCAAGCGTGCCGATCGCAGTAAGGTGGTAAAATGCATAGAGAACGCTGCTGCTCATTCTCTAGTAAGTCCCTTAGTCGTCTTCTACGACACCCACGGGAAGAAATGGGATAGTGCTATTCTTTTACGTCCGGCACCACACGGAATTAATCATAATCTGAATCATTTTGTCACAGATTGCTCATCCATTGCTTTATGTGTTCGCAAAGTGTGTCTGCTCTCCAACATAAATAACGCAATGAATATTATTGAACTGTCAAAATTAAACAGATTTTGATCGATCGTGTCTTACGCAACAGTTTTATTATTTTATGAATTTATTTTAATAAAAATATAATTTACTATATCACATAAGGGTCGTCTGATTCAAATCTCGTAGGCTCCTGAGTAACGTGTATGAGTGAGTGTGTGTGTTGGGGTGTGTACGCGCGTGTGTGTGTAAGTATGTGTGTCTGTTTGCGTGTGTGTATGTGTGTTAAGATTATTAGAACCCGTTCAATATTAATGGTAAAGACGAACTGGTTTTTTGACTTATATAATCGGTAACTAGTTGCTAGAGTAGCAGTGGTGGCCCAGCGGTAACAGCCGCGACTTACGAGTAGTAGGTCGTGCGTTCGAACCCAGCCAGGCGCATTACATTGTATAAATAATTTCATCACCATTGCTCTCAAACGGTGAAGGAAAACATCGTGAAGAAACCGGCATGTCCTAGAACCAAAAATTCGAAGACATGTGACATCTACCAACCCGCACTGGGCCCGGGTGGTAGATTACGGCCCACTCCCTCTCATGGAGAGGAGGGCTGTGTCCCAGCAGTGGGAATGTTATAGGCTATGTATGTAACCATTTGTCGATTTTTCAATAAAGTTTAAAAATAAGTAATTGTTGTTTTATAAAATACTGGCGCTTTACCAACCCTCGTTTACGAGTATGTTTGAGAAACTTAATATAAAGTAAACGGCTACAGTTTTATTTGATCTAATCTTGTATGCGGTACTAAAACGTTGGCTGTCTGCACGAAACTTCTCTATCCCCCGAGATTTCATGCAGTGGTATTGCGTTATGTGGAAAATTGGACAGTATGAAATCCCTGGACTGATCTAGATAAAGAGCTACACAGTTTTCTTTTGTTTTTGATTAAAGATAAACGTTGCATCATGTCTGTATTCTCCGTTCATTCTTATTGTATTTTCCAACGGCTTCGCCCGTGTGCAGGTCGGTGTATTTACACGTACATTTAAACGTTCTTGACAAATCACTCTTTCTATTGATGAAAAATGCATTTAAATCCGTTGCATAGTTTAAAAATATAAGCATACAGTCACGAAAATCTACTTTGTTTAGTACTTTCTAAAGATAACCTACAAACTTACTACAACAACAAGAATGTTAATGAGCATGTCCTCTATCAAGAGGGCAGCCTGATTAAGGTTTTTTTTTGACCGGTCTCATGTCTTTGAGTGATTGCATGGGAACGCAATCAAAGGGATTTTTTCGAGATAATTGTCCTGTTTCGCAGTTCTGTAATTTATATGGATTAGGCAACCGTCCCCTATGTGGTATGAGAGACGTACCAATATAAGAGGTCCGCAAAAATCGTTAATACTCTAGAAATATTAAAGACAATGTTTTTACTTTTCATTTTGTAGATAAAAACCAAAGTATCGGCCAGTTTTATAGGTAAAGTTTTTTACTTTTTGTACTGTGAGATATAGAGCGATTTGAAAAAGTGTGGCAACTATCCGGCTTTTACCCTACCAGGTATTACAGAATACCATTACACACCTTTCTACTAACAATTCAAAAAGTCAGTACATAATGTTCCCACTGCTGGGACGCTGGTGAGTGGGCCGTAAATCAACACGCGGGCCCAGTGCGGGTTAGTAGATGTCACAATATGGCTTCGAATTTCTTGGTTCTAGGACATACTGGCATCCTCACGATGTTTTCCTTCACCGTTTTGAGAGCAGTGGTGATGAAATTATTTACACAAAGTAAAGCACCAGTCTGGGTTCGAACCTCCGACCCACAACTCGTAAGTCACGGCCGTTACCACTGGGCCACCACTGCTCACGGAGATAAAAAGATCAAAATAATCCTATACCTATTGAAATCACAAGACCCACTCACTCATACGTGAAATCTAGCTTTTATTGAACTATGCCAATCGTGGCTGGCCGGAAGACGGCAATCTGGGCTCCGACCGTTCTTCTCAAACTAAATTGCGCTCTATTGTTGCGGAATTAAAATCTATTCTCGTACAAAGGACCACTGTTCCATTGGAGAACATTTATGATTGCTCGAATGTAGTTCGTTTGTAGATTTGCTTGGTATTGGAACTGTGATAGCTTTTTGGATTTGGTGTGTAGGCTGGGGTTCCCACTTTGATTCTTTGAACTACTGTTCCGTACTTGGAACTTTAAGTATGATGGTTTAGTGTAAGATCTTTCAAACAAGTCTGTCTTTACAAGTATATATATTTTTTTGTTACGATGCGCCTCCCTGGTGCACCGCGCGCGGGCCAGCCCCAACGTTATTCTGCGCTGTGTGGCGAGCAGACTCGATTGTTAATAAGTGAGTCGCTGCTGCACTTTTTCCAACTCGGTGTTACGCGTGTGGCAGTGATTCACATGTATTCATGCTTTTAGGTTAAGTGATTAAAATAGGAAAACTAACATAGGAGTAAGGAATATTGTTACTAACAAATTGAGTCATGTCACTTGATAAATAAAGATATTTTTTTTCATAAGAAACGTTATATTTTTTAATCGACTTCAAGAAAGACGAGGTTTAATTCGTCTTTATGTTTTTTTTTTTGTATGTTTGTTCCGCTATATATCCGTCAATTGTGGATGGATTTCAAAAAAAAATTTTTTTATGTATATGGTTATGCTTCATGAGTATTTAAACTTTTGTTAACTTTGCTTCGGTATTTTCTACTTTAGCCTTGATACGATACGTTTTTAATCCACTTTATGTATCTTGATGACATTCTGCTGCTTCCTGTCACTATTGTTTACATAACAGTATTGGTATACCAATTGGTATGGGGTAGGTACCATTCCTAAAAAGTAAAAAAAAAAAATTGTGGCACGTTTACAAGACTATGCTTCTCTTTACTTACTCTTTGAACAACATAACATCACGCATTGTTACTCCAAAGGATTGGGCAGAGGTGTATCAGGGAGATCCATATCTATACACCTTAAAGACTATTTTTGCTTGCAGCGCTCGGCCGCTAGGCGGTAGGGGGCGGTTATCAGATGTGGTCATCCTGTTCACGGGATTTTGTTTTCAAACTGTATAGATATGGACTTCTTCCATACCTATAGTACAACCACATTTTGCCAGTTATTTTTAAGTCCCATGTAATAGAAAACGAGCCTATTGCTATCAACCGGGCACAAATTCAGACTCCGGGCTGAGAAATTCCATATTGAAAAACCCAATAACACTTTGCCTAACCTGGGAATCGAATCCAGGAGCTCATGTGCATCAGTAGTGCTTGTCACCATTAGACTAACGAGCCAGTCACTCTCAACAAATCCTTGTTCATACCTATAAATATAGTCTGTCACCGTAAGATTGTGAACAAAAAAATCGATGAATTGTAAACTGCACCACACTGCTTACCGACCGAATAGGTAAGGTTAGAACTGCAACCAAAGATGCGCGAGCCGAGCGAGCGAAGCGAGCGGTGCCGCGGCAGCGCGCGGCCGTCGACCGCTACTTCCAAGTTAGTCGCAGTTACTTGACTATTTAGTCATAGCGAAAGACTATCCGTGTTGATACCACTTCACAATTTGACGGACAGATTATAAACTATCGAAAAATAGTGCGTTAAATTGTAAATGGTTTTTGCAGTTCACAATTTATCGACAGTTTACAATCTCACGAGATACTCGTAAATTATAACCTAACGGTGTTCACAATCTTGCGGTGACATATCCAAATCAAAACTACCCGTTTTGTATTACTATATTTTTAATAACCTTTTTTAATGATTCAGGTATGTCCTACTAAGAGTATTAAAAAAAAATGTTTCAATCTGCCTAGTCTTACCAACTGGATGCAGTGGAGTACCAATATTTTACATGGAGCGACTGCATATCTACCTGACCTCTACAACCCAGTTACTGGGTAATACGAAACGCCTTGGTGAGACTAGTTTCCGGACTGTCTGGAGATCCAAGAATGATAGCCGCTAACGGCTTAACGTGCTTTAAGAGGCACAAGTGGGTTTCGATACGTACATGCGGTCACCTATTCACGGACCGACTGTCGGTTGACCCATGTGGCTATCATTACTAAATTTATAACTAATGTTCATGATGTTATAGTGTCTAGACAGACCACTTCGTTGCGTGATCAACTCGTTTTAGTCTTTTGATAAATGATTTATAATTTCTGTAAGTAGGTTTGTACAAACACTTTTACACGTCAATCATATTTTTAAAACTAGATGAGGTTGTCGTTTCCTATCTGACCACTCTGAGAAGAAAGGCGGAAACAAACTCAGAGGTCACAGTCTCTTTTAAAGTCCAGACATAATCTTGGTCAGATCATGTGAAGATCATGTAGACTGGTGCTTTTTTTTTTTGGATTTTGGCTATGCACGGTTTGTGCATTTAGCCAGTGTCAAGTAATTTTTAAATTTTCGATCAAGTAAATGGCCCGTTAAAGGCACGAAGTTACAAAAATGTCATAGTCAATCAAGTCAAAGTTAAGTCAAAGTTATTGTAAAGTGGTAGTAACTTTACAACAACCTAACTAGGAGTTTTGGTGGGAACACGAAAAGTCCACGTTAGTCACTTATTTTCACCTTCACTACACTTGTGCACTCACACGTAACTAAATTGAATAATTCACTACCAAAATTATACAATTTAATTCGCTATTTCACGGAAAATGAAAATTCGTGCTACGTGTTCCAACGCGATCCCGCCAAAAACTAGATTGGTGTGTGAAATTGTCTTTTGAGGAAAGAACCACACAGATTAAATAGTTTTTATATTCCAGATAGCCTAACCCTTTGCGTGCTAGCCTAGCCATGCACTCAAACTACCAATTCATACAAATCTCATTAACCTTCCAGTGTTTATTTATTCAAATATTTCGTAACAAACACAATCACCGCCCACAACAAAAAGAGGACTGTGTATCCAACCCTCGCATTTTTGGTCCCAAGAGACGGACAGGACCAAAAATAAAGTCAATTACTATGGGAGCGTCTATTGTATACAATGTCCGATCCCGGATTTCATCATGGTCTTGATGAATTAATTTGCATGCATGGGTTTTTTCCCCAAGGGTCGCTTTCATAGAAAAGGATATTGGTTTTGTTTTTTAACACTAGCTTTTGCCAGCGGCCTCACCCGCGTGGAGGTCGGAAATTATCCCACGGAAACGTTTCCGTGGGATACTTTTCATCCCCGTAGTACGTACTACGGGGATGAAAAGTATCCTATGTGTTAAGCCAGGTTAAAACTATCTGTGTGCCAAATTTCATCCGAATTCGTTCTGCCGTTTTTGCGCTAAATATCCAAACATCTGAACATACAAAACGAGTGTAACAGAAACCCTATTGTTATCCTTAAGCACTAAAGATCACAGCTGGTATAGAACACTACGTAGGTCAATAATTTTCCAAGTTACTTGCCAATATCACGATAAATCTTACGAGTGATGTGTTAATTTGAATTTGGTGATTTGGTTTCTGGTATCAACGTATTAAAAATTCTAATAACTTTCGAACATGTAGAGATGAGATTAAAAAACCCTTCCAATATCGTTTGATATCATCCAAAAAAGCCGTGCCCTTGTTATGAATATACCCTTGCCGTTACCGTGGAGGCGATCGGCGGCGGCGATCTCTCGCGTCCGGCCCTGGTCCAGGCCATGGTACGGAGCGAGAGGGCATGGGGAGCCGTCACCTCCTTCAGCGAAGCAGTGATGCTCGCGAAGAGGGAGGCGGCGCACGTGAGGGAGAGGCAGCATATGCGCCCTCGCGACCCCAGCCGCCGCAGGATACGGAGACGCCCTGGGCGTCGGGAATCCCAGGCCGATTTCCGGCCACCGTAGGCATGGGCTTGCGGACGGCGAGTAATGGGTAGCTCGCTGTCCGGTAAGGACCAAGCCCAAGTCGACGGCGCGTTGTGTTCCACGCGCGCCTCAAAGAGATGTCAGCACAAAAAGTGATGGGACCCGCAAGGGTCGATGCCTGCCAGGGGTGCGGGTTTGTTCGAAAGAGACACCACAGCCCCTGGCTTAAGGGCTACTGAAGGAACACGGGTGGGTTTTAGTCAGTAAAAGTCTGACACGCCCTCCTGCTCCACCCAGAGCGGGAGAAGTTATTTGATGATTTCCCACCCAAAAAAAAAAAAAAAAACCCTTGCCGTTACGCGTCGTATATATGGAAGGATTAAATTATTGATGGACTATATAAAATTTCATTTGGTATCTTCAAAGGGTAAGAGAATGTCTAGATTAAAGGTTTATCTTCTATTTAAAAACTTAAATTCCCCGACAGATAACACGTGGCCATAACCACTTGGCCACCACTGCTCTCTAACTCTCACTATATTTTAACTCTAGCTGAACGATGCTGAAAATTCTCAAAGTCAAGCAAAAATAATTCAGCTCTAAAAGTTACCTAAAGCGTTTAAAATTCAACCGTGTTGTTATTGTGGTGGACCGAAAATCGGGATTTAGGTTTGCTCGCGCAGCTTATTTGAATGGGTCGAGGACTAACTCATATTTAAATAGGAATATTTGAACCCAGAGAAGCGGTTTACTTTATATAAATTATTTCATCACCACTGTTCTCAACTGTCTCACTGCTCCGTGTGGTGCCAGACGTAAAAGAATAGCACCATCCCATTTCTTCCAGTGGGTGTCGTAGAAGGCGACTAAGAGACTAAAGAATGGGCAGCAGCGTTCTCTATTCATTTTACCAACATACTGCTAACGCCAACCCGCCTGCCAAGCGTGGCGATTATGGCAAGACTCCCCTTTTTGGGGACGCCTATGTCCAGCAGTGGAGGTCTTTCGGGTGAAATGATGATTGCTCTAAAAACGGTGAAGGAAAACATCGTAAAGGAACCGGCATGGCCTAGAACCAAAAATTAGAAGACATGTGACATCTACCAACCCGCGCTGGGCCTGTGTGGTGATTACGACCCGCTCCCTCTCACAGAGAGGAGGCTTTTGTCCCAGCAGTGGGATAGCTAAAGGCTTATTATGGTATGGTATTTCAAACTAGGGCGACTGTTCCAATTTATTTAAAGTTTTCCATTATTTTCTATTGGTCATCATCTTTGTACATTTATGTTACGGCTAATAGCTGAAGTGCGTCTACACCTAGTTTTAGCCGGCTGTAACTACTCGTACGTGCAGCCGGCCATATGAGCGGTTATAATTAGATGTATCCTACTTATGTCACCGTAAAATTATACACTGTCGATAAATTGTGAACTGTACCATATTGCTTACCGACCGAATAGGTTAGGTTAGGTTAGAATTGCGAGTAAGTGAGAGATGGAACACCGGGGTGGTTTTAGTCAGTAAGAGTCTGACAGACCCCTCCGCCCTCCCCGAGGCGGAGGACATCCATGAGGATTTCCCCCCGTCATCAAAAAAAAAAAAAAAAAAAAAAAAAAAAGGTTAGAATTGCGACCAATCACAAGCGAGCCGAGCAAGCGCCGGCTACACCTACATATGTAGTTGTAGCCGGCTAAAACTAGGCGTAGTCGCAATTCGGCTGTTAGCCGTAACACAAACATAGCATTACGCCCGTAATCAGTAATTCAGTGTACCCACATTTCGCGAGTTATGCCTAACTCCCATGTAATATAGGGCGAGTCTATTGTCATGATCATCATATCATCATCATCAGCCGATAACGTTCCAAACATTTTAAAAGAGTAACTCTTTTAACATTTTTTCAAATTAAAGTAATAATAGGTATGGGAGGATAGTGCAGGCCTGTCCATAAATACCAGGTACTTATTAAGAGAGACGAAAATTAAGAATAGAAAATCGTCTACAAATCTACAGCCTGCAAGGCCTATCATCATTCACACTATCCATCTATCGTTTCTTTGCGTTTCCCTCCTATACCAAACTATTTTAAGTAAGGATCAAGTTCCCAGAAGGTACCTTTTACCTAAATAAAGGTTGTTGGTTAAAGATCGCTTACACTGATGGGACTGTCTATTGTAGGCTCCATGTTTTGTTTGTACGTGTTATATACCGACCACCGCGAGTGGTACATCTATATATATATAAAAGAAAGTCGTGTTAGTTACTTCACTTATAACTCAAGAACGGCTGAACCGATTTAGCTGAAAATTGGCAGGGAGGTAGTTTAGAGCCAGGAGAAGGACATAGGATACTTTTTATCCCGGTATTAGGTAGGGTAGCGTAGGTAGGGTAGGTAGGATAGTGTAGTGTAGGGTAGGTAGGGTAGCGTAGGTAGGGTAGGTAGGTAGGTAGGGTAGGATAGTGTAGGGTAGGTAGGGTAGTGTAGGGTAGGGTAGTGTAGGGTAGGTAGGGTAGTGTAGGGTAGGTAGGGTAGCGTAGGTAGGTAGGGTAGTGTAGGGTAGGATAGTGTAGGGTAGGGCAGTGTAGGGTAGGGTAGTGTAGGGTAGGTAGGGTAGAGTAGGTAGGGTAGGTAGTGTATGGATTTTGTATGAATGACTTTTGGATGGACAGGACAACGTCTGTCGGGACAGCTAGTAGTATATAAATTTTGACTTTATGTGTATACTGGTAGGGTTGAAGGTTTGAATAAAACAACCAAACTGTATACTTACTATTCTATAGCAGGTAAAATATTTCCAAAAATTCACACGAACCCAACCAAATCGTTGCAAAGAAACCACAGCGAGATCTAGCTTATACGACAACGCCATCTATCGAACTACAGAACAAACTTTTTAAATCAAATAATAATTGCTATGGTTTCTTCATAAACAATATGGCTTGCTATTTAAAGACTGCTAAAAAAAGAATATTTTGTACCTATAAGCTAACGATAAGAATATCTGTTATGTAAATATAACCTGCAAAAAAATGTTTAATATGAATAAACGAATAAACACTTATTCATTTAATTTTTATTTTCTTCTAAATCATAATACCCTTGCCCATATCCTAATTTATTTGGGGTTTTCTTACATACTTCTCTATTAGCCGTCATCTCAGCAATCACAACTTTTCTCACCATATCATTTACACAGTCCATCCATCGTTTCTTTAGTAGAGACCAGATAGTACGGAGAACCCTACTCTTATAGCCATCGACATTCATACTCAAAACTCAAAAGTCTTAAAAAATCTACTCACACATAGTTGTCATGGCTGAGATCATGGAGGACCACAGAGCAATGCTCGATGACCTCAGTAGAGCTTCCGAAAGTGTGGGTCTTAAAAAGAAAATGAACAAGACAAGGGTCATGTCAAATGCCCATGTAACACCCACTCATGACGATCGGAGGCTCTACACTCGAAGTTCTGGATGGATACATTTACCTAAGACAAACTGTCCAGTTAGGTAGGTCCAACTTCGAAAAACAGGTCAATCGTCGAATCTGGCTCGGCTGGGCAGGGTTCGGGAAGCTACGCAATATCTTCTCGTCCTACATCCCGCAGTGTCTCAAGACGAAAGTCTTTGACCAGTGCGTGTTGCCAGTGATGATCTATGGCACTGAAACGTGGACGCTCACAATGGTTCTTATCAGAATGCAAGTTACCCAAAGGGCCATTCCGGTTCCTTTACGATGTTTTCCTTCACCGTTTTTAGAGCAATCATCATTTCACCCGAAAGACCTCCACTGCTGGACATAGGCGTCCCCAAAAAGGGGAGTCTTGCCATAATCGCCACGCTTGGCAGGCGGGTTGGCGTTCGCAGTATGTTGGTAAAATGAATAGAGAACGCTGCTGCCCATTCTTTAGTCTCTTAGTCGCCTTCTACGACACCCACTGGAAGAAATGGGATGGTGCTATTCTTTTACGTCTGGCACCACACGGAGCAGTGAGACAGTTGAGAACAGTGGTGATGAAATAATTTATACAAAGTAAACCGCTTCTCTGGGTTCAAATATTCCTATTTAAATATGAGTTAGTCCTCGACCCATTCAAATAAGCTGCGCGAGCAAACCTAAATCCCGATTTTCGGTCCACCACAATAACAACACGGTTGAATTTTAAACGCTTCAGGTAACTTTTAGAGCTGAATTATTTTTGCTTGGCTTTGAGAATTTTCAGCATCGTTCAGCTAGAGTTAAAATATAGTGAGAGTTAGAGAGCAGTGGTGGCCAAGTGGTTATGGCCACGACTTGTAGGTCGTAGATTCGAACCTAAACAGGTGCTTTACTTTGTGTAAATTATTTCATCACCACTTCTCTCAAAACGGCAATGGAAAACATCGTGACGAAACCGGCATGTTCTAGAACCAAAAATTCGGAGACATGTAACAGGTACCAACCTGAACTGGGCCCGTGTGGTGGATTACGGCCCATTCTCTCTCACCGAGAGGAGGCCTGTGTCCCGGCCAGTAACATTATAGACTAATTAAGCACAGGCTAGAATATAGTACATATATGATGATTATTGTAATTTTCCGTTTTTAACCGACTTCAAAAAGAGGGAGGTTATCAGTTCGACATGTTTATATTTTTATTTTTATGTATGTTCGGGCATAACTCCGTCGTCTATAGACAGATTTGCAAAATTCATTTTTTTGTTCGAAAGGTGTTTATTCCGAAATGGTCCCATTAAAATTTCATATAGATCTGATGATGCGTTTCGGAGACAGACAACGGAACTCTTAAAAAAATTACAGCAAATCAACCGCGAATGCTGCTATCGCATAAATATGCATTGTTTTGACCCCCAGGATGATGAAATTTCGAATTGGTGTGGGGTAGGTAACTAAAAAGGGAAAAATAAAAACTTTTTTCAAAAAAAAAATATAACAACCGACTTCCAAAAAAACACTACAAAGTGCAAAATAACTTTAATTTCGGAAGGCGGTGACGAACAATTAAAATACGCATCCAAAGTCACCAACTTCCGAAATTAAAGTTATTTTGCACTTTGTAGTGTTTTTTTGGAAGTCGGTAATTTTTTTTGAAAAAAAAATGTTTTTTTATTTGATAAAACAATAAATTGTTATCTTCACGTATTTCAGCAGCTTTTATGTGGCCTACCTCAAACAAATGAATTTGACGAAATTCATATAATTTACTACACCGGATGTAAAGACACATCACATAACCGTCAACTACGCTTTCTGTACATCAAACTATGTAACATTGAACAAATTTAATTACTATGTTGTGTTGGTATATTGGCGTGTGTTAGCTACATATAGCAATTAATTTAATTTTATGTTTTGTTGTTAGTAATGTTAATTCTATTATTGTATAGAATCAAGTTCTTATAACTTACGACTTTTATTTTTTGTGTCAAAATTTGCTGTTTGCGGTAGTGCGCAATATAACGCACGCAAAACATTATGCATATGGGTGCATGTGTGTAACGGTACAGGAGTAAAGGGGATATTTAAAGTTGTGTTTTATCATTGAAAACTTGTTTCCGTCAAAAAATGTCGGTAAAAGTTAGAATTTTGAACTTAAATATCTCCGTAATCAGAAGTTTTCCAGAAATGGTTCGTAACAAATAAATGATTATGTTGACGGGGACTACAAGTGACTCTATGCTTTGTTAAGTGTCTTTAACACCCGATATTCGGAAAATGAACCGAATTTATATTCTCATTTGTTCATATATATTTTTTTCGTTTCATTAGTGTTGTCTATGGCCCTTAGGTATATTTTTAGTCTTTTGTTAAATTTGGTGCGACTCAAGATGTCTCTACAGCCTGAAACGGCGCCAAACAAAAGATTCTGTCATTATTTTCGATATTTTTGAACCAGGATTTCAAGTGTTATGTAATGACATTTCAAACAAAGGTCAGAAAGTATTACGGAGTAAGATGTGTTTATTCACAGTGTATTGTGTTTCAATGCTTAAGATTTTATGTAATATAATTTTGGCAATTTTTCTTTGTGGTATAATCTTAAGAGGATACCAATTGCGGGCTCGAACTCAGTGGTGGGCCTGGATAAAAAGACCGTTGTCTCACCAAGGGCCCAAGTCTGCTATTTTTATAAATTCGTCATTCCGACACGATCCCATTGACATTTTGCTAAAACTTCGTAATCTGCTAAGTTCATAATGGTCGATCAGTGGTCGGTCAATGGTCTCGTAATAGAATAAATTTGAACATTTATTCATGCCAGATTTCATTTATGTATATATTTTTAAATGTTATTTTAGGAACTGTCAAAATTTTAGCAGATTACCGCCTAAGTCAGTCATTCATTTGTCATTATGTACGAGATTACCAATAAATGCCACTTCTTTCAATGGTGTGTCAGTGGTTGACAAAAAATTGATTTAAAAAATATTTTGATTTTGACCATTGGAAAGTCATAATGACGCCATTATATTGGTAGATTACCAAAGTTGTCTAAATCAACAATTATGAAATCAATGATAGACCATTCTGACACTATTGTAATAGCAGACTTGATGCCCTGGTATCGTGCCCGAAAGAGTTATTATCTGTGATGAGCAGTTAGACGCTGGTCTACACGCACAACATTATTGAGTGACATGCAGGATCATTAATAGTAAAACAGGCGCGAAAAAAATTAAGAAAATTATTGTAAAAACATCAAATTATATTTATTTCTGTTTATCCTATAGAATCCTTTCCAGTTACTGATTGTAGGAAACATCAAATGATATTTCTTTCTGTTTATCCTAAAGAATCCTTTCCAGTTAACGGCCTACAAACTCTCATTTCTTGGAAACTATTGCCATTGTAAAAATGTTTGTTAGACAATTGTGAACTTTCTTGGATTCCATTAAAAAGTAAAAATTAACCAAGTGAGGTGTAACTCCTTTCTAGTTAAAGGACGGTAGAATTCAAAAGCTTTCACACGTTAAATATAAATTACGACTCTTCATGACGGATGTAGCTGCCTACGTGTGAACAAATCAATAATCTTTCGGATTATTTTGGATCTAAAACAGATTTGTTCATACGGACAAGGTCTCGACATGAGATATAACTTATCCAATATCTCCACAGTACCTATCCTAATTTAATTATAGGAACACGTATCATGTGAACCCACAGTGAATTAGATTTGCTATTGTCTTATCGAGTTTACCCACATGCGGGTACTTATAGGTACATACGAACTAGAGTAAATAATAGGTAAGATCTTAGTGGCTTTAGTTTCCCTAAATTTTAACTAGAGTAGCCACATTGATTGGCTCTCATAAAAAGTAAAGTATTTCACCACCTGTGTGGGGTTTCTAATCAAATGTAATGTTTATTTATGTGAGTGAATCTTTAAGATACTTTAACACGTCAATACAGGATAACATTTTAACCAGTACGCAAACTGTAACCATGAATTCAGTATAACATTCTAGACTTTAAAAAATCATAGGTAGTAGAAAAAAAATCTGCTGTTCCATACAATTTGACCACGTAGGTAGAGCACTTTTCTATGAAACAGCGAATTTTTCTTTTTGTATAACCGACGAAAAATGTCTACGCTAGAATGAAATGCTGCATTAACGGTTGCAGTTTGCGCACTGTTAAAAAATGTACCCTGTATTTTGTTCTTATAACATTTGAAGAAAAACTTTAAATCAGTGTTATATAAAACATAGCATACAATCACACCTATATCACGTATGTATCTAATAGGGGACGAGCCTATATTGCCATTAACCTTCCATATAGAAAACCCAATATCACTTTGCCTAACACAGGAATCGTAGCCAAGACCTCGTATGCGTTTATTCAGTTATTTTTCACACTATTTGCAAATTACTGCTTTTACTTTATCGATCACTTTTATCTTTAAGAGCGGTTAAGCCATCATAAATCTCATACAAATTCTCGTAGCTGATTATGGCGTTGTAACAAATTTTCTTCTCGATATTTTGAACACACAGGCATCTTGGGGTTTATTTACAACGTGTAACATAATTAACGCAAGACTGAGGTTTTAAGACGGGGCGGGGGTGGTCTATATGAGTATACCCAGATTAGAGTATTGAGTTAAAAGCATAATATTATATAATGACCAAAACTGTTTAAAAAAAGTTAAATGTTATTATTATGAAAAACGTTTTGAGTAAAGTACTAGAATCAATTCTATTTTAATGTAAATGTTGACGTTCAAAAGTGCCTATTTAAAATAAATGCTTTGACTTTGTACCGAATACTACGGGCGTTCAGTACTTATTCAGCAATTAAAAATCGAGTCCTATCGCCTAGAAATAAGATTGAATTTTATTTGACTCAATCTGCAAAATACATAATTTAATTAGGAACTGACTACTTTTAGTTCTTGCGTTTACTCTGTTGCACCTTGTATAGAATATAACACAACTTTTTTGAATATTGGAAAACCAGTGAAGTCATCTGAAAATTAGTTTTTTTTTGTTGCACAAACTGTGGCCGCTCAAAATGTACTTAAACATTGAAAAGGTTGGGCACGCCACGATTGCGGCGGTAAGTCCCCTCTTTGAGGAGTGGTTTGAGAGGCGGCATGGCGTCCTCACCTTCCGCCTGACGCAGGTCCTCACCGGACACGGTTGTTTCGGGAGGTTCCTGTTTCGGATAGGGCGGGAGGAAACGCCCGGGTGTTTCCACTGCGAAGATCGCCATGAGGACACGGTGGAGCACACGGTGGCGGTCTGCCCTGCTTGGGCGGAGCACCGCCGTGTCCTCGTGGAGGCGATCGGCGGCGGCGATCTCTCGCGTCCGGCCCTGGTCCAGGCCATGGTACGGAGCGAGAGGGCATGGGGAGCCGACACCTCCTTCAGCGAAGCAGTGATGCTCGCGAAGAGGGAGGCGGCGCACGTGAGGGAGAGGCAGCATATGCGCCCTCGCGACCCCAGCCGCCGCAGGATACGGAGACGCCCTGGGCGTCGGGAATCCCAGGCCGATTTCCGGCCACCGTAGGCATGGGCTTGCGGACGGCGAGTAATGGGTAGCTCGCTGTCCGGTAAGGACCAAGCCCAAGTCGACGGCGCGTTGTGTTCCACGCGCGCCTCAAAGAGATGTCAGCACAAATAGTGATGGGACCCGCAAGGGTCGATGCCTGCCAGGGGTGCGGGTTTGTTCAAAAGAGACACCACAGCCCCTGGCTTAAGAGCTACTGAAGGAACACGGGTGGGTTTTAGTCAGTAAAAGTCTGACACGCCCTCCTGCTCCACCCAGAGCGGGAGAAGTTATTTGATGATTTCCCAACCAACAAAAAAAAAAAAAAAAAAACATTGAAAAGGTAAAGAAAACATCTTGATAAAATCCTTGGAAATATAATAGAGATTGTAAATGACATTTTTTTTAACCAGAAACAAGTATTTCTTGTTACAAGTTTTGTAAGATTTTGATGATGATGCTATCGCGTTCTCACTCGCTAGCATTACGTAGCATGAAACAACAAGCTTTTCAATAATGCTCCCATTGATGACAGGTACGGAACAGGAAGGGCCCTCTTAAGGAGGAAGCGACAGAGTTTTTAATTTTGAGGCTGGGAAATCATCAAATAACTTCTCCCGCTCTAGGTGGAGCGGGAAGTCGTGTCAGACTTTTACTGACTAAAACCCACCCATGTCCCCTCAGTTGCCTGTGTACCAGGGGCCACGGTATCTCTTTCA
The DNA here is from genome assembly GCA_949987655.1 of Polymixis flavicincta. NCBI lineage: Eukaryota > Metazoa > Arthropoda > Insecta > Lepidoptera > Noctuidae > Polymixis > Polymixis flavicincta. The sequence goes on along the minus strand of OX465188.1, from coordinate 19,189,987 downwards.
AACAAACCGCATCCCTGGCAGGACAGGTAGCCTGCGAAATTCACTCAATTATTTTTTTAATGTTTTTTTTATGTTTTTTTTTTCACTTTGCAGGTCTCTGTCAGGCTATACGCTGAACAGAATATGATTCGCACCCGTGACACGTATGTATTTACAGAATTATAATAATTTAAATCATCAATACAACCATGTCTTCTAAGTTCATATAATTCCTAATAGTCCCTACTAGTCCCTACTATAGTCCCTACTATAGTCCCTACTTCCCTACTATAGTTTTATAAATGCGAAAGTAACTTTGTCTGCCTGTTACGCTTTCACGCCTAAACCACTGAACTGATCGTCATGAAATTTGGCAGAGATATAGCCTAGAATATGGAGAAGGACATAGGCTACTATTTTACGCGATAACCGACATCCACGTTGGCGGAGCCGTGGTCAAAAGCTAGTCTAGATTATTCATGCTAGTTACTCCGTCACTAAGAAAAAAGAACTACTTGAATTGCAGTAAGGCGGTCTCAAAGAGAATTCTAAGGAAGAATAAAGTTAAATTAAATTTTTGTTTCTTATTTATAATGTAAGCGTTGATCTTGAATGCTTGAATGAATTCTACTCATTAAAAATAGTACCTACTTTAAATCTGAAAGGTCCTAAAGCATTTATCCAATTCTGTACAATAGTACAATTCTTTTCTTACAAGTAAAATAAATATGCTAACGTATTGACACGATTTTCAATTATCTCATTACCACTGCTCTCAAAACGGTTAAGGAAAACATCGTGAGGAAACCGGCATAGCCTAGAACTAATAATTAGAAGACATGTTACATTGACCAACCCGCACTGGGCCCGCGAGGTGGATTATTGCACACTCCCTCTTAAATAGAGGATGCATGTGTCCCAGCAGTGGGAACATTATAATCTCCTTTTATTCATCGCCTCTACCAACCGCTCAGATCGTTCATGTTAAATCTAATTCCGCCACGTGTACCATCAACAATCGGCGTAAACCTCAATGAATTATTGTGAGAATTATGTCATAAATTATGACTCACTGAAATCCCAAAGCAGATCATACAATTTATACCAATACTCTCCCTGCCTCCATTTCCATACAAATCCCAGCACATTAACATAACATAAACAATATCTTGTAACCTATCGCTTATAGGTACTTCGAATTATCGTTCGTGAACTTGACACCTTACAAAACATCGTAATTTCAACATCACTTCAATTGAAAACAAACTCTCTATTCATTGATGTAAAATTTAATTTCTAATGGCGGTATTAGAAACTTCAGGCGTTTACACAGATCGGCTTGAGAGTAATGGGAAATCGAACCTAATCAAACGACGATAGAGTTGGATTTCAAATTGAGTACATCTGAATGACTTCAGTCGTTTACAACTTTTGTATGAAAATTACGATAATCATTGAGCTCCGGTTTGCTTTATTAGTTTATTATAGTGGATGTAAAGTATTTCTGATGTGAAGGAATGCTATCGGCGTTTCCAATCGCTTATCTCAAAACAGTCTGTGTACAGTCAAGAATACATTTATTCGTCTACAATCTTTGTCCCTTAATACTGTACCTGTTCACCTGAGCGGGAACAGAAAACGACAAAAGAATTAACGTTTTTTTTTTTTATTGTATACCAAATCTGCTTCGGGTATGCCCGTGCGGCCTCGAGTACGCTCGGGCGGGCTTGCAAATATCCACGACGGCACTCGCGCATCCTCATGCATGTGCAAGTAAACGTTGACGTCAAATTTTGTACTTTAATTCAATATTGTTTTTTTTTTCTTTTGGTTATTTGGCTTCGCACGGTTTGTGCATTTAGCCAGTGTCAAGTAATGAATCTTCAAATAATATTTTTTGACCCGTTATCAGGCATGAAGTTACAAAAAAGTCATAGTCGTCTATAGTCAGTCAACTCAAAGTCAAAGTTATTGTAAAGCGGTAGTAGCTTTAAAACAACCTATTAGGAGTGTTTTCGGGGAACTCGAAAAGTTAGAGATTAAATATTAAATTATTTATACCCATATCAGGCCACTCAGAAAGTATTGCGAAAAAAAGTTTTTATGTATGAGAGACTGGCCAGTTATAATGTATTTTGAAAATTATTTGTAATTAAAATTAGGTACGTTCCAATTTCAAAATTTTCCTCCACATTGTTTGCGAGCTAATTTAAATTATCGTGTCTCATGCACCGGGAACATTTTCGCGCTACGATTTTTTAAGATTTCAAACCGTGTCCCTTGAATCCGGACGAATCGTACGATAGACTTCGAATGGCATTCATCGATGAAGGCCCTTCTAAGGCCACCCCCAAGCACCGCAACCTCGACCGGTTCTGTCCTTCACAAGGTGATCGGTCCACCTTATGGGAGGCGTTTCAACGATATTATATTATGGAACACAAATTGGAATAAAGAGATCCGCAATAGAACCAAGGTAACCAAACGTAGCCCGAATAATTGCCAAACTTAAGTGGCAGTGGGCACATTGTTCGCAAAACAGATTACCGATGGGGCCGAAAGGTTCTAGAGTGGCGACCGCATACTGGAAGACGGTAGAGTTGGAAGGTCTCCCACAAGGTGGACCGATGACCTTCTATAGGCTGCAGGAATCCGATGGATGCAAGAAGGACAGAACCGGTCCAAGTGGCGAAGCTTGGGGGACGCCTGTTTCTAGCAATGGATGTCTTTTGGCCGAAATGATGATGAGGACAAATTGGAGACAATCAAATCAATTCTTGTCGATCTTTATATCTTTGTAGGCTGACTGTCCCTACTCGTTTTGCGAAGTATTTTATTCCGATGAGTTTTTTTTTTTTGTTGTTGAGAAATTGGATTGATGATCCGTTTTCCTCGCATTGTTGAATATATTCGGAAGAATTCATATGTTTTCTTATATTTTTAAGTATGATTTATTTGAATGTACCATTTATATGGCTTATGATACGGATTTATAGAACCGAAATGTGTTATTCATTTCACTCACCCGAAAGAAACCCTGATTGTATTTAAAAGTAAACTGTTTTTACCCGAATACAATTCTATTTAATGTGTTGATGTTCAAAAGCGTCTTTTATGTGCCTATTTGAAATAAATGCTTTGACTTTGACTGTACTGGTTGTCAGAATCTCGGGATTCTGACAACCCGTGTCTACAGTCAAATATTACTGATAACAGCCGGGACCAAAGGCTTAACGAACTTTCTAAAGCACAGAGGGGTCTCGATATGCAAAGATGATCACCCATCCACGGACCTTTGGCAGGCTTAGCATAACCTGATTCCAGGCCATGGTTTGGAGCCCGAGTGAATAGGTAGCCGTGCGCACGTGAGGGAGAGGCGGTAAATGCGCCCTCACGGCCTTAGTCGCCACAGGAGACGCCCTGGGCGTTAGGAATCTCAGGCTGATTCCCGGCTACCGTAAGCGCGGGCTTGCGGACGGCGAGTAATTGGTAGCTCACTGTCCGGTAAGGACCAAGCCCGGGTCGACGGCGCGTTGTGTTCCACGTGCACTTTAAAGAGATGTCAGCCATAACTGGTGGAGTCAGCAAGGGCCGAAGCCTGCCAGGGGTGCGGGTTGTTCGAAAGAGATACCGTGGCAAAAAAAAGCGTAACCTGGTCGAGCTGGTAACAACTTAGCCGCGACCCCTAGTCGATTGTTCAAACTCAAAACAAACTCTTCTTAATATTCGCAGCAAGTATATCTTTACATAATAATATAAAACAGTGTTCGGTCTGTTATCAGTAATGTGTTGTTATCACGTGGCGAGAAGCACGTGTTGCTGGCTATGTGCTCGTTCGACCGAATTTCCTATTTCATACCAGACGTGATATTTTGTAAGTAAGAATGGGTAAGATGTTGATTAAACAAAATAATCATAACCCCACTAATATCATAAATGTGAATGTTGGGATGTTGAGAGGTTGAATATGAGGTGTTGCGTTAAGCAATTTACATGTTGTTTATTACCTATTATGTATGATTTTATGTGGGCTGGGAAACAATGAGATAGTTTCGGCATTGTTATGTATCCAAGAAATAACTACATAATATAAATTCAAGGAGTAACTACAAAAGGGTTACTCCTAACCACGCTGAAATATGAAACACAAACGAAAATACTATCCTGTTTTCTGAGATCGCGGTTGTTTTAGCCTAGCATAAAGCACAGGCCATACAGCCAGCTAACGAGGGAGAGAGCGAGCCCGGCGAGCATCGTTTCACCTCTTTTCATACTTCGGTTCACACCCCGAACTACAGAGGTAAGCTACGTCAGCGATACAAACAATTCGGACGAAATATCCGACGATCCAGCAATGGTATTCGTTCACCGCGTTAGCGTAGCTTAGCTCTGTAGTTCGCAGTGTGAACCAAAGTATGAAAAGAGGTGAAACAATTCTCGCTCGGCTCTATGATAGGCCTACCACACGCTCAAGCTTCACCACAGTTTTGCCTGCGCAGGCCGGTTTGTACACGGAACACCGTGTAGAAATCGGCGAGTTTTACCAACCACACGCACGGTGTTCCGTGTACAAACCGGCCTGCGCAGGCAAAACTGTGGTGAAGCTTGAGCGTGTGGTAGGCCCATGACGTGCGCTATGCAAACTGTGCGCAAGTGACAATGAGATAGAACGCTCCTGTTGCTCCGTCGCCCGCCAGCTCGCCCTTTCCTTGTTGACCCACATAGTCTAGCTTTCCAAAGTTTCGCTTGGTTTCCCTCGCCTCGTTTCGCCCGCCAGCTCGCTTGCTCGTTCACCTGGGTGTGGCCTGCGCTTTATAGCTTTTTAGCTATAGCTTGGCTCGTTCTGGCTGGAGTGTTTGATACTTTAGCCAGAACGGGCATAGGAAGTACATAAAGTTGTACTTATAATTATGTTTATGTTAGGTGCCTTTATTTTTTTCCCCAACAACAATCTTCATAATGGTATTACGCAATATAAATATAACACTTTGCTATATAAATACGGCGCAAAGAAGGAATTTATATTTTTTTGTGTACAAGAAAGAAAGATTAAATCTTGTTCAATGAATACGGACGTGGCTTTGTGTTGATTTTTAGGTAGTCGTATGAGCTGAGATTGACTTATATCAACCATGTTTTCTGATATGAGAATACTATTGTTATATTTATTGAATACTGAAAATAATAATAATATTTTGGATGAAACCTCATGGAATATATAAGCATTCCTTTCTTTTTTTTACTCCAATATGAACTTACAGTTAGCCCTCGCATGGCTGCTCCTCATCCATTTATTTTTGTAAATAAACACCCACGCTAGCAAACATTTGCACTATTTTAGTACATTTTTATGACTCAACGTATTTATTTTATAATTTTCAGTATATCCAGTTGGTTTATCAGACAGTTTTCAAAGGAAAAATGTATTTTAGTCCCAATAAACTTCAATGAAAGATCATCTGGTTCTTAATTTCTCGAAGAATTTAGCTGTAGGCAGAAATTTTGCACAACCAATTTTAGTCAAAATGGTGTTATGTGTTTCACTTTATGCAAACAATTTTGAACAGGCATGAGCACACACATTTCCTGTGGTTTATAGAGTAAGCCGTAGGTACCTAATATTTTGATAGGCGATATCAGTCGTGGGCCGAGACCATTTTAGCGCGTTCCATGAGTTCGCAGTTCCGTTTTAAAATTAATGATGAAATAAATGCAAAATAAAGAAAGAAAGAAAGAAAAAGTATTTATGGTGACTCGCACAGGAAGATCACATCGTAAAAACTTTTTTCAAAAAAATATCAACCGACTTCCAAAAAAACACTACAAAGTGCAAAATAACTTTAATTTCGGAAGTCGGTGACTTTGGACGTGTAGGTATTTTAATTCTTTGTCACCGCCTTCCGAAATTAAAGTTATTTTGCACTTTGTAGTGTTTTTTTGGAAGTCGGTTGATATTTTTTTGAAAAAAGTTTTTATTTTTCACTTTTTAGTTACCTACGCCACACCAATTCGAAATTTCATCATCCTCAGGGTCAAAACAATCCATATTTATGCGATAGCCGCATTCGCGGTTGATTTGCTGTAAAGTTTTGAAGAGTTCCGTTGTCTGTCTCCAAAACGCATCATCAGATCTATATGAAATTTATATGGGACCATTCCGAAACAAACTCCTTTCGAACAAAAAAATAATTTTGCAAATCCGTCTATATACGGCGGAGTTATGCCCGAACATACATAAAAAAAAAAAAAAAAAAAATATAAACATGTCGAATTGATAACCTCCTTCTTTTTGAAGTCGGTTAAAAATAAACACACTTTAGTGCAAAAACTATAAAAAAGAACAAATTTCTTGGAAGTAAAAAAATATTAAAAATAAAACAGAAAGTCCTGCACGAGGCCAAAAGGCTCCTACCTCAGCATAAATACACGTGATTCACATATTTTTACCGACGCAAAAAAGGAGCAGGTTCTCAAGTTGACGCGTATACACAGTACACATTTTTTACCAGTGCGTTAAATGTAACCATGAATTCAGCATATGACTATAGACGCAGATTTTTAGCTGTTCCAGACATTTTGACCACGAGGATAATTATAGTACTTTTCTATGACTTACCAGATTTTTTTTAATAGTCGACGAAAAATGTATATTAGGGTGTTTAGAATCTTAATATGCTAAATTCATGATTACAATTTGCGTACTGGTTAACATTTGATCCTGTATACATATACTTATTGTTTTTTGTGTGACTACGCGTAACTTTTTCCTGAGTAATCCGATTGTAAAAATTCTTATTTCATTGGAAAGGGTCAAAGTTGGTCCCATTTATTATTGAAAACAAAATACACAGCTAGCTAACTGTAGGAAAAAATAGCCCTAACCAAAAACGAAAAATAAAAATTAGGAAGATAAAGACCCAGGCTGCAGACTTTTGTATTAGCTGACCTCAAAAACGATTGATACGGTATCTAAATTGAGAGTGAAGTGAGATACCCAATTGAAAACTTTATCTACAAGGCATCTTCTGGACTCGCTCTTTCCATCACAGACCTCATCTATCGCTTTCCATCAAGCGTGATAAAAGTCATGCAGACCCTTTCAGATTTTTTTTTATTAAAAAAGCCTATCAATCTTTTGCATTGCTTAGTGCCCGCGAAATTCAAAATAACTTTGCAAAAAACAAAAGTGAATTTAGCGGGCCATGGGGGGCCACCTACACTGAAAGAATTAGTACTTAATGCTAAAGTAGAATTTGGTAGTTCCCAACCTCAAATTGATACTCAATTCAGAAACCGGGTGTGAATAACGACTTCCGAACGCATGCCTGAAAGTCGTAAGACACCACAATATGCTAAAATAATGATCTTACGACTTCCAAGCGAATGAATTCACGGGCGAAAACTAGTAGTTTAATAATGTAACCGGCCACCGTAGGCGCGGGCTTGCGGACGGTGAGTTATGGGTAGCTCACTGTCCGTTAAGGACAAGCCCGGGCCGACGGCGCGTTATGTTCCACGCGTAGGTACCTCAAAGAGATGTCAGCAACTGGTGGGGTCCGCAAGGACCGCTGCCTGCCAGGGGTGCGGGTTGTTCAAAAGAGATACCGAAGCCCCGGACACCGAGGCAACTGAAGGAACACGGGTGGGTTTTAGTCAGTAAAAGTCTGACACGCCCTCCCACTCCACCAAGAGCGGGAGAAGTTATTTGACGCACCCGAAAAAAAATATGTTCCCATTTCCCGGTCAAGCTATTACTTCGTTTCAGTTAGCGTTCTTTATTTGTTTTCTTCTTTTTGTTCGTTAACATTAATTTTGCTATAATTTCCGTCCGTGAAACTGGCTTAAACACTATTTGTCATCGCCATAAAAAGAAAAGCAAAGAAAAATATGTTTATTTGTCACAGAAACACACACACACACCACACAATTTACGTACATCTACAGGAAAAGTTTTTATCCAGTGCGCAAATTTTAACCATGAATTCAGCATATCGTTCTAGACACCCTACCGCAGAATTTTTTCGCCGGTTATACAAAAAAAAAATCAGCTGTTCCATAAATTTTGACCGTGTAAGTATTGCACTCTTCTATGAAACAGCTGTTTTTTTTTTGTATAACCGGCGAAAAATTTCTACGCTGCGATATGCTGAATTCATGGTTAAAATTTGCGCACTGGATAAAAACTTATCCTGTTTAGAGGACCAACTGCAGGAAGCGTAGCTTGACCTAATAGGTTGACCCGTGCGTTTGTCATTCCTTAGCCCCAAGCCTTTTGATTGTGTCAAACAACCAAACCTCTTGTAAAAAACAACTTATTACGAAGCTAGTTTAAAATGACTTCCTCTAAGGGCGAATTTTACCAAAATTTATACTTAGAATAAGTCTTATCCTGAGAATAAATTTTCAATTTTTGACAGATGTTTCATAGTAGAATTGTCAGACGTAAATTTTACTCTACGGATAAAAGATATCTGAATTTGGTAAAATCAACCCTAAGTAATTCACCCATATTTATGTGAAAATAAGAACTGCTAACAAAAAAATATGAGAAACCATTTAAACAACAAAGAAGGAAGTTGCGAGTCCAAACTTATCTAATTTCAGAATTAATTATATTTCTGTCAAAAACGAAAACGAAATGGACTTCGAATAAAAATATGTGTTTTATATGGTATCCGCAGTATATTTACCTATGTAATTAGGTCCTTATTAATATTTGTTGTTTGTTCCTCCTATTTTACCTGAATCTTATTAATGTCTTTCTCCCCATGAATTTTTCTTTGATGAAAATACTTAGCAAGTTAATATTTACGTTTCTTAAAGTTAAGTAGTGATTATTGTCGATTTATAAATGTTTTGACGTTTAAACATCTCTTTTAAAATAAATAAAAAAACGTTTATTAAAAAGAGGGTTTCGTAATGTATGTAACAATAAAAGGCAACATGTAAAAAAATACAGACTACTGACTTCATTTATACATTTTTTCTGGACAGTCAGGGGCATATTCATAAACGATGATTAAATTTGAGAGGTGTTAAAACGTCAAAAATGTATGGTTAATCCGTCGCTATTCATTACTTAATAATTAAGGGGGTCAATGCCCACAAAAAAAAATTACCAACCAAAACTTAAGAAGTAAACTAATTACTGTCGAGACAAGGCCAGGGCGTGTTTCAAGCATCCCATTTGAATAAACTTGTATGCAGACGGAACCGCTAAAGTTGGGGGCCGGTTATTAGCGGGAACTTCAAGGGATGGGCCAATGTGTAAACGTGATCAAACGAATTGATTCGAAAACTTAGTTTTGAAGACCTTTATTTTAATTGTTGGGATGGACATTTACGAGAGAATCCTAATAATATTATAAATGTGAAAGTTTCTGAAGATGTTTGGATGTTTGTTACTCAATCGTGAATTTCGATGAAATTCGGCACACAGATAAATTATAACCAGAGATCGGATATTCGGAACCAGAGATGCATATTCACCTAAAGTTGAGAAGTTGGCTAATATGGAACGCGCTTTTGTATCGAAAAAAACCATGATGTAAAATAAAAATTGTTATGACTAACACACACCACCCCTTCTCTTACAGACTTACACCCTTCATACACATATTTGCATCGGGACTAATCTATACTAATAATATTATACAGAGGAAAGATTTGTTTGTTTACATTGACTAGGCTCTGAAACTACTGAACCGATTTGAAAAATTATTTCTCTGTTGGGAAGCTACACTATCCCCGGGTGACATAGGCTATATTTTTATCCCCGTATTCCCATGGGAACTGGAACTACGCAGGTGAAACTGCGGAGCGCTGCTAGTTTTAAATAAATAATTATGCATCTGAACAGTTATACAATCTTAATAATTTAAAAGCCGCTTCCGTACTTTCATAACAAAAAATTAACTTTTGGTAAATATGCATCCGATTATCCGATCTCTAATTATAACCTAGATTAACACATAAAATACTTTTATCCCGGTAGTACGTTCATGCGGGATAATTTCAGACAAAAATACAGGCAACTGAAGGAACACGGGTAGGTTTTAGTAAGTAAAAGTCTGACACGCCCTCCTGCTCCACCCAGAGTGGGAGAAGTTATTTAATGATTTCCCACCTGCAAAAAAAAAACCACCGTAAGTATTCGTTTCACGTTGAAGTATAAAATACAATTAATATACACTATACCTTGTATGAATATTTAGCTAGCGGTGGGTAAAAAGAATGCTAGTTACATGTGTTATAATAGGTCTTTACCTATGAAATTGCCGTTTTGTATGAAAAAATTTAAACGAATTTTTTTCATGAATTTTTTATTTGTATTAATCGAAGTAATCACCCATGCAATCAATGCATCTTTGCCATCGCAGTGGCAGTTTATTGATGCCCTTCTTAAAGAAATCAGCTGGACGGGAGGCAACAAATTCTTCAAAGGCATTTTGTACTGCCTCTCGGGTATTAAATTTTTTTCCCGCCAAGAAGTTATCCAAATTCTGGAAAAAGTAGTAGTCTGTAGGCGCAAGGTCTGGTGAGTAGGGCGGATGACGGAGAGCTTCCAACCCCAGTTCTTGCAACTTGGAGACCGTCTGCTGTGCAGTATGAGGTCGCGCGTTGTCGTGCAGGAGCAGCGGAGACGAGCGATTGACCAATGCTGGTTGGAGATGCGCCAGCTTCTCCATCATTGTGTTCAGTTCTTCACAGTACACATCTGCAGTAATGCTCACCCCGTTTGGTAAGAAGCTGTGATGAATCACACCGGCGCTAGACCACCAAACAGTGACCATCACTTTTCTAGGGGTAAGTTTTCGTTTAGGGCATTGTTTAGGTGCTGAACCAGGATCCAACCAACTTGCTGAGCGCTTACGGTTATCAAACAGAATCCATTTTTCATCGCAGGTAACAATGCGGTTCAAAATTCCTTCATTTGTGTGTCTGTTGAGCAGTGCAAGGCACGTCTCGACGCGTACTTCGCGCTGGCGATCATTGAGTTCGTGGGGCACCCATTTGTCAAGCTTTTTTACCTTGCCAATTTGAGGCAAATGGACCAATATTGTTTTGACGCTAACGTCGAAAGCTGCTGCTAATTCAGCCGTAGATTGTGTATCATCAGCTTCCACAATCGCCTTTAATTCGTCATTGTCGACCAAAGTCTTCGGACGACCGCGAGGTTCATTTTTCAGGTCGAAATTTCCAGAACGGAAGCGAGAAAACCAATAACAGGTGGTGCGTTGGTTTGTAGTGTTAGCTCCGTAAACGTCGTTGATGTTGCGTGCCGCTTGTGCCGCGTTGCTGCCACGACGGTACTCATATTCCATAATTACTCGAATTTTTAACGTATCCATGATGACGAAAAAGATTGAAATGCGATGAAAATGTAACACTAATCAATAAAGAAATGACTACTTTTAGAAAAAAAAATCCATGTTTTTAAAATAAAATTAATTTGAAATTAGAATTCTTACCCAAACAAAAATTATTTTGATTTGAAATGGCCAGTACTGCAGAACGGCAATTTCATAGGTAAAGACCTAATATTATAATATTATATTCAAAATTTTAGAAATACTAAAATAATGCAAAATATTTACTTTGTATAATAAATATGTAATATTTTAACGAAGACTTAGTAAATGTTTGGTAAATTAATATTTGTTAGATAAATATTTTAGTAAAATATTTAAACTTGGAACTTAAATCAAATCATTTTTATTTGTGTAGCATAGATAGTGATTACAGATGGGTGGTTTTTTTTTTAATATTGTGTCTTACCGTAAACTAAATAAACGCATGCACCATGGGTACTTGGCTAATAAAATAGAGTAAAGTAATTAATAAAATACGAGTATAATATGTTTACATAATAATTGTAATCTTATTGCTAAGTAATGCCGCATGGGTCGATCAGTTACGTTAAGCTACAATTGTGGCAGGCGGTCTATGGATGGGTGACCGAGACTTCTCAGTACCTTGGAAAGCACGTTACGTTGGTCTTGGCTATCATTCGTGGATCTTTGAATGTCGTTACGGGTCGACAATTGATAGGTAGTCTCTTTATGTAAATACTGGTACTCAGCTGCAAACGATTACACTGGGAGCTGACCCCAACGACCTCAAAAAATGCCGAAATGCATGTGTATCTATGTACGTACATACACAATATACATATATACAAACTTATATACAGTGGTTTAGGTGACAGTAACGGTAACAGTGTCGCTACTTAAATAGTTTTTTCCCATCTCAAAAAATGCCCAACGCGACTAAAGAAGTTTTCATTTAAAAAATCTTGTGTTTCATAGAATAGTGCAATTCCTATACGGGTAAAATAATGTGTGAAACAGCTTTTGTTTGAATATCCGACGAAAAATCAACTCTCGGGAGTTAAGAATCACGTAGGTACTGGTTCAATCCAATCTAAGGCCACAGGGTACGCGTCACTTTTATTTTTTGGTTGGTTAAGCAAATAACTTTTCCTGCTCTAGGTTGGAGCGGGAGGGCGCGTCAGACTTTTACTGACTAAAAACCACCCGTGTTCCCTCAGTAGCCTGTATGCCAGGGGCCACGGTATCTCTTTCGAACAACCCGGTCCTGGGTGCCTTATAACGCTTCCATTATAACCCTACCTCATTACCAAGAGTTTGTCAACTTAAACCGCTAATATACCTACGTCTTGATTTAGATCGCTTAGTATTAAATTTTAGCTAACGAGGCATTTATTTAGATCACGCTTAGAACAATATTAAATTGGCTTTTTTTTTTTTTTTGGTGGGAAATCATCAAATAACTTCTCCCGCTCTGGGTGGAGCAGGAGGGCGTGTCAGACTTTTACTGACTAAAACCCACCCGTGTTCCTTCAGTAGCCCTTAAGCCAGGGGCTGTGGTGTCTCTTTCGAACAAACCCGCACCCCTGGCAGGCATCGGCCCTTGCGGGCCCCATCATTTTTTGTGCTGACATCTCTTTGAGGCGCGCGTGGAACACAACGCGCCGTCGACTTGGGCTTGGTCCTTACCGGACAGCGAGCTACCCATTACTCGCCGTCCGCAAGCCCATGCCTACGGTGGCCGGAAATCGGCCTGGGATTCCCGACGCCCAGGGCGTCTCCGTATCCTGCGGCGGCTGGGGTCGCGAGGGCGCATATGCTGCCTCTCCCTCACGTGCGCCGCCTCCCTTTTCGCGAGCATCACTGCTTCGCTGAAGGAGGTGACGGCTCCCCATGCCCTCTCGCTCCGTACCATGGCCTGGACCAGGGCCGGACGCGAGAGATCGCCGCCGCCGATCGCCTCCACGAGGACACGGCGTTGCTCCGCCCAAGCAGGGCAGACCGCCACCGTGTGCTCCACCGTGTCCTCAGGGCGATCTTCGCAGTGGAAACACCCGGGCGTTTCCTCCCGCCCTATCCGAAACAGGAAATATTAAATTGGCTAACGAGGCATTTATTTAACTACTAGCTATTGCCAGCAGCTTCGCCCGCGGAGAAGAAGAAAATTATCCCAAGGGAACGTACTACCAGAATAAAACTATTATATTACGTTAATCCAGGCCACAATCTATTTGTGTACCAAATTTCATCCAAATCCGTTTAATAGCCGTTTTTCCGTGATCAAGTAGCAATCATCCAAACAGCAAAACATACAAACTTTCAGATTTATAATATTAGTAGGAAGTAGGATAGAATAGTAAGATAGGATAGTAGGATAGGATAGTAGGATAGGATAGTGGGATAAGATAGTAGGATAGGATAGTAGGATAGGATAGTGAGATAGGATAGTAGGATAGAATTACTATCCTATCCTATCCTACTGGGTCGGTTAGTAGGATAGGATAGAAGAATAGTGGGATAGGATAGTAGGATAGGTTAGTAGGATAGGACAGTGGGATAGGATAGTAGTATAGGATTACTATCCTATCCTATCCTACTGGGTCATTTAGTAGGATAAGATAGAAGAATAGGAAAGTAGGATAGGATAGTATGATAGGAAAGTAGGATAGGATAGTAGGATAGGACAGTAGGATAGGATAGCGGGACAGGATATAGTAATTCTATCTAGGATAGTAGGATAGAATTACTAACCTATCCTATCCTACTGGGTCGGTTAGTAGGATAGGACAGAAGAATAGGAAAGTAGGATAGGATAGTATGATAGGACAGTAGGATAGGATAGCGGGATAGGATAGTAGGATAGGATAGTAGGATTAATAGGACATACAAGTTGAGAAACAAACTAAGTGTAATGTCATTTGGAAAAATAACGAGTGAAATGAAATAATCCGGAAAAGATCCGGAGTAACCGACATAGCTTGCAAAGTAAGCAAGCTGAAGTGGCCCTGGGCTGACCATGTCTGTCAAAGGACCGATGGCCGGTGGAGCAGACGAGTCCCGGAGTGAAGTCCGCTTATCGTCAAGTGTAGTGGTCCAGCTTCACGGACCGACCACCTTAAGAAAGAGGCTGGGATAAAGTGGATGCGGAAAGCGAAGGATGAAGTGTTGTGGATAGTTTGGGAGTGGACATAAGTCCAGCAGTGGACTGCGATTATGATTGAAAATGTGATTAATTGATTGAAAATAATAAGAGAAGAATTGACATTCTATTATTGGAAACAGTGATGGAATATTAAAAAAGGTAATGAATTCACAAAAGCTACTAATAAGATAATGTCACAACAAATCGTTTAAGCTTTTATGCATGTACAGTATATGCAAGGTTTATAGATAGATATAAACTGTACACAAATACTAGTAACGTAGGTTGCATTTGCAACAGAAAAGCATTAGGAAACTTAACATTACGACATGAATTTATAATTCTCTTGTCTTATTCCCAATTTTATTTCTGACTGGGGCAACATATCTTTTCCTTCCATACTTCTCCATTGGTCATCTTGGTAATTCCTTTCTAGGCATCTCATCTTTGACACAGTCCATCTGTCGTATTTTCCTTACTCCTATTCTTATAGCCATCAACTTTTTCATACTTATTCAAAACATTTCGTAAATATTACATAATATTATGAATTATTGCAATATTCATAATCAATATTTATAGCGCAGGACATCGTGATATTTAATAATTTAGTTTAGCAATATTGACAAAATAATAAAAACTGCGAAAATGTTGACAGATAAGTATTTGCTTCGTTGACAACTTTCTAAATGCACCCTCTTGTGAAACCAACTAAGTAGAATTTGCAATTGTGACTGAAGTTAAATGTAATTTCAGATGGTTTCCGCTTGTCTCGGTATTCTAATCCGTTGAAGCGGGTAATCTTACTGCATAAACGTACTAGGTACTATTAACTAGTTTAAACCAACAGACATAATACACATTTAGAGAAAAAAATGTTGATTTTGGTGACATTGTTAAGTCACTTTTTGCTATACGGGGACGATAACAACTTACAACTGGGCGGGTTATTTGAACTGTGTAAAATAGTGTTTCCTGCTTCAGAGGTATTTGGTATTAAGGATATTGCAGTACGCAAACCAGAGGGGAAGTAGTGGGGATCGCTTTCTTTACTCGACTGCGCCTGAAGAAGGGTTATGTTTTTCGAGTGTTTGTATGTATATTTCAATCTCTCAAAAATATTCTAGGAACTAAAAATAAGGAAAGGACTTCAAAATAAAGAACACTCAAAATGAATGTAGACCGAAGAACATACTTATTATGTGATTTAAGTGTGTGTGCGAGTGTTTCTGAGTGTGTGAGGGTGTGTGTGTGCCTATGTTTGTGTGGGAGATATAAACTGATGACATCTGATGATAACTGGCGAAATGTGGGGGTCTTCTTACCCTGCGTGAAATACAGGCGTGATGTTACGATACTGACAGTGAGTAGCATAACTTTGAAACAGAAGTAAAGGAAACTTATACTATCGAAAATTTTCGGTTTCGTTTGCATTTTATACATCACGACCATTACTAATATTATAAATGCGAAAGTAACTCTGTCTGTCTGTTACGCTTACACGCCCAAACCGCTGAACCGATTGTCATGAAATTTGGCAAATATATAGCCTAAGATATGAAGAAGGACATAGGCTACTTTTTTACGCGATAACCAACATCAACGCGGGCGAGGTCGCGGGTAAAGCTTGTTGAGACAAAACTCACATTTGTGTTTAACGGCTTACCCAATAACCCGACCCTTTTATCCTGTCAGGGTAAACCTGATGGGTTCGTTAATATTTTTTTTAAGTCCCGTCAAACATCGGGTCTCATGACTTAATTAACTTGGCAGCAGAGCGATAGCCTTTTATAGGACTAACGAGCAAATTAATTAAATTTGGAAATAGTAAATTTGCATTTGGTTTCGATCAATAGGCCTCGTTGACTGTTAAGGTCACTATTGTAGTGTAAATTGAAAAATATTGGAGATATTTGAGACGGTATATTGAATCCCGTGGAATCTGGTCAGTATGTATCTACAAAAAGTAAATATTGAAGCAATGAAAATAATTTTCGAAATGAATGATTCTCAATAGAGTCATAATAAGTTATCTAAATTTCGTTTTGTTGTTCTAGATTTTTTTTCTGTCTAGCCTTTCTCAAAGTGTTGCGGTCGGCTGCCAGTCTAACCGGATGCAGCTGAATACCATACATGGACCGACTGCCTATCTTACCGTCACAACCCAGTAAGTGGGCCCGGCCCTGGTCCAGGCCATGGTACGGAGTGAGAGTGCATGGGTAGCCGTCACCTCCTACTGCGAAGCAGTAATACTCGCGAAGAGGGAGGCGGTGCACGTGAGGGAGGGGCAGTATATGCGCCCTCACGGCCCTAACCACCGCAGGAGACGCCCTGGGCGTCGGGAATCCCAGGCTGATTTCCGGCCACCGTAGGCGTGGGCTTGCGGACGGTGAGTAATGGGTAGCTCGCTGTCCGGTAAGGACCAAGCCCAAGTCAGCGGTGCCTCAAAGAGATGCCTGCCAGGCAGATTTGTTCGAAAGAGTTACCGCAGCCCCTGGCATACAGGCTACTGAGGGAACACGGGTGGGTTTTAGTCAGAAAAAGTCTGACACGCCCTCCTGCTCCACCCAGAGCGGGAGAAGTTATTTGATGATTTCCCACCCAAAAAAAAACCCAGTAAGTGGGTAACGAGATAGCGAGCTATGAGGCTGAAACAGACTCTGTGTTTTGAAGTTAACAATACATTTGTCTGTTGATTTATGAAAACACTAGCATTTGCCAGCGGCTTCGCCCGAATGGAGGTCAGAAATTAACCCACGGGATCGTACTACCGGGATAAAAAGTACCCTATAGGTATATTATTCCAGGTTACAACCTATCTGTGTGCCAAATTTCATTCAAATCCATTTAGCCATTTTTGCGTGATTGAGTAGCAAACGTCCAAACATCTAAATATCTTAACATACAAACTTTCGCATTCATAATATTATTATGTATGCCATAAAATTATTATGACCCTTTGTCAACGTCACTGAGCGCCGAAAGATCCTTGTACATACCAGTGTGAGTTGATTATTTAATAAACTGATACGTGAATTCATCGATACTTGTTACCGTGGCCGACTTGGAAATCTCTAAATAGACTTCGAATCCAAGTCGGCCGGAGCAAAGACAATCTCCACGGGTGGGGGTTCACGGATGGCTCAGATCTCAAGTGCGTACGCGGCACCTCCCCACAGACAAAGGCTAATCTTCCATCTTGCGCCGTATGCCCTATTACTTGTGCATTTGACGATCTTATGACTGAGTCAGCGAGCGGACTTCGCGCAGCCGAACTTTGGGCAAAAGATGTTTGATTTTTTTCCCCATCGATACGCTAAGAAGAATATGTAGGAATCTCACAATGAAAACTTACATAGTAAGAATTACATATGAGCTATCAATAGTGTCAATCCCTATCCAATTTCCAATCCAGTTTTCTTTTGTCAGCTCGCAGGTCAACCTTTGAGTTTGTCATAACCTTAAGAAATTAAGGCTACGGCATAGGGCATCGCCGGTAGGGGGCAGCAAGGGACAGACTGGATCGGACTGAAAACCTATCATCAGATGGAATGGCAGCACACTTTACTTTTCAATGGAAGATTTTTGCAGAATAGAATTAACAAAAACCGTATCCAGGGGTGCGGGGTGTTCGAAAGAGATACCGTCGCCCCTGGTACACAGGCTACTGAGGGAACACGGGTGGGTTTTAGTCATTAAAAGTCTGACACGCCCTCCTGCTCCACCCAGAGCGGGAGAAGTTATTTAATGATTTCCCAACCTCAAAAAAAACCCAATAAGCGCATTTATTGGTAGATTAATTAGTCGATTGAGTGAGTATAACACGAAACTCACAATTTCGATTAGGTGAGAAACTCGTTAATTATTTCGACGTGTAATTGTTTGTTTAAACAGTTAGCTTCAATCACCTGTCCTAATTGACTGGTAACCGAGTATTTCTATCAACAAGTCAATACTGTCGGATGTATAAGACAGTTCATTTACATTTTTCTTCAGGAAAATCGTGGCTGGAATACGTCTAATTGAAATGTTTTGCGTTGTTTAAAAACTTAGGTAAACCGAACATTGACCTCTTTAACGAAATACAATTTATTCTTGCATAAGTTTGAGTATTCTAATAAAAACTAATACTTTAAAGACTTAAAGATCTTATTTTCTGTTTTTTTTTTTTTGTTATGCTTTCAACGGCTAAGGGTGGAAAACAAATTACCTAAACCTTCTTAATCTTTTCTTTTTTTTTTGAAGATGAGATCATCATCTGGCTAGCCTGTTGGGGTGCCGACCCCAACATAGTTGATAGTTTCCAGTCTAACCGGATGCAGCTGAATACCAGTATTTTACATGGAGCGACTGCCTATCTGACCTCCACAACCCAGTTACTGGGTAATACGATACCCCTTGGTAAGACTGGTTTTGTCAGACTTTCGGGCTTCTGACGACCCGTAACGACTGTCAAAGATCCACAAATGACAGCTGGGACCAACGGCTTAACGTGCTTTCCGAGGCACGGAGGGATCTTGGTATGTAAAGACGGTCACCCATCCACGGACCAACCGCGGCAAGCGTAGCTTAACTTTGAGGCTTAGTTAGCTTTGAGGATGAGATATCATGAAATAAATTCTCCCGCTCTGTGTGGAGCATTTCTCCCACTCACTGAGAGGAGGCGTGTGTCCCAGCAGTGGGAACGTTATAGGCTGAGTACGTACGTACGTACGTGTGGAGCAAGAGGGCGTGTCAGACATTTGCTGACTAAAACCCACCCGTGTTCCTACAGTTGTCTGTGTGCCAGGGGCCATGGTAACTCTTTCGAATAACCCGCACCCCTGGCAGACCTTATTATCCTTTACAAATTTGTTTAATGTCTCTAATCATTAGGTGGACCGATGACCTTGTGAAGGCCGCGGGCATCCGCTGGATGTACAAGACCGGTCGAAGTGAAGGAGCCTGGGGGAGGCCTATGTCCAGCAGTGGACGTCTTTCGCCTGAAATGATGATGATGATGAATCATTAGGTGCTGGTTAAACTACGCTTGGCGCTGTTTGTTAGTGGACCATTTTTATAAACCAAGATGGATTTGTACCTCAACAAACACGTCAAGCCGTTGGGCCCGACTGTCATTCGTGGATCTTTGACGAATCGGGTCGTCAGAAGCCCGAGAGTCTCACAAGGGTATCAGACTCTCGAGCTTCTTCGTTCGTATTACCAACGGGTTTCGTATTACCCAATAACTGGGTTGTGAGTTCAGATGGGCAGTTGCTCTGTGTAAAATACTGGTATTCAGCTTCATCTGGTAAGACTGGAAACTGACCTCAACATAGTTGACAAAAAGTTAAGGAGATTATTTTTTGCCATCATTTAAGCTATATCTACCTGCTGTAGGAATGACTCGTTGTCTCACATCTTTTCTGGTTTAACTACACTGCGTGTGCTTCGGAAATCTTCGTGTTTCCGAATTAGCACGAACGTTACTCTTTCCCCTCGGCGTTACTCTGAATGCCCCCAGAAGTATAGCTTCCATGTTTTGTACCATCGTGCTTTGTAGTTGTCAGATGATGAATCTTGTGAAGTAAAAAAAAAACATTGAAAGAAAGAAGTGAATGAAATCTTGAACAATTGCGTTCGATTTTTTCGAATCGTCAGGAAAAAAATTTTGAATCGCAGATTAAACAACGTACGTGATGTCAGTGGTATCGGTAACAGTGTCCCGAAGATTTCATATTATTCATAATCTTAAATTTGGTCATATCTTCTAAACGGGTTGACCGATTTTCATAATTCCAATTGGAATATTAGTTCTGGACCTAAATCTATCTTTTGAGATTTAAATTATTGAAATACCTCGACGGTGTTGTGAGTTCAATTGTTTCCAATCTTAAAAAATGCCCAACGCGTCTAAAGAAGTTTTCGTTTCAATAATCTCCAAAATTACCATTTTTTTTGTCGTCCCTAAGTCGCCTTTTTCATAGCGGTCTGTATTGGGACGCACGCACATGTGGTGTTTACAGCTAATAAAAGAAATGACGAAACGATTCGGAAACAGCGGCACGTTTTATATGAGGAAGCTATCGTATGTCGCCATTATTAATGTATACCCGAAATAGAGACAAAGGAATTAAGGGAATTGATTGAGAAATCTGTAACTGTCTTGTCTTGTCTCGGATCAATTTTTGTACGAGAAATGCTTGCGTTGTCTGCAATTATTACCGCAAGGAATCGTGCTACCGTGTAGTTGGGTTGTGGAGGACACAGTATCGATGGGTTATCATTCCATGTAAAATACTGGTATTTAGCTGCAATTTTTCGACCCAGAAGCCGACACCAACGTAGTTGGGATAATACTGGCTAGATGATGAAGAGCGTCTACGTGATCAGCAACATTAAAATGTAAAGCAATTTTTCTAACATTACAATAATTATCATAAAACTTTTTGGAAGAACACAGTTACTTTTATGACGTATGTGTATTATTTACTTTAAATGGTTAACATTCCAAAAAATATATTGGTTAGTACCAGTTCTTTAACAAACAATTAAAGATAACCCGTAAAACTTAGTTGGATCTTCAACGGTCAATTAATAGAAAAAGCCGCATGAAGTCATTAAGTCCACCTCTGTGCTATAAATTTCTGCTTCAAATCACTTCGCAAAACAATTAAAGAGAAAACATTTATTTCGTTCTTACATACATACATATGACTTTGTGAAGGCCGCACGAATCTGCTGGATGCGGGAAGCACAGAACCGGTCGAAGTAGAGGAGCTAGGGGGAGGCCTATGTCCTGCAGTGGACGTCTTTCGGCTGAAATGATGATGACGATACATACATACATAATCAGCCTACAATGTTCCCACTGCTCACACAGGCCTCCTCTCTGTGAGAGGGAGTGGGCTGTAATTCACCACGCGGGCTCAGAGCTCAAGACATGCCGGTTTTGCTCACGATGTTTTCCTTCACCGTTTTGAGAGCAGTGGTGATGAAATATTTATACAAAGTAAAGCGCCTGCCTGGGTCTGAACCTAGGACCTACAACTCAAGGCCATCACTGCTCTTTCGTTCTTATTATTAATATTTAAGCCTTTAATTTCCCAAAAATTTACAATTATATTATCTTAAAAATGATATAAATTTATTTATAATTATTCAAACATGTATAATAACAATAATAAACAATAAACAATATAGTCTTAAAATAAATTAATTGATTTCACAAATACCTAAACTTAAATAAATTAAATTCACTTCATGTTTTGTTTAATTCAATTTATTGGGTGTCCATTTAAGGGCAAAGGCCTCCTCCATCTTATGCCATTTTTCTCTAACTTGGGCTATTCAAGTCCAGGGGCCTTAGTCTGCTATTTTTATAAATTCGTCATTCCAACACGATCCCATCGTCATTTTGCTAAAAGTTCGTAATCTGCTAAATTCATGATGGTCGATCAGTGGTCGGTCAATGGTCTCGTAACAGAATTGTGTTATAATGGCATTGTCGTATTGCCATTATTATAAAACCCGTTAGTAGAAATGATTTTCGAAAAAATACTACTAAATTTGAACATTTATTCATGCCAGAATTCATTTATATGTATATTTGTGTATATTTTAATATATTATTTTAGGAACTGTAATTTTTTTAGCAATTCGTCATTCATTTGCCATTATGTACGAGATTACCTATAAACGCCATTTCTTTCAATGGAGTGTAATTTGCTGACCACTGGAAAGTCATAATGACGCCATTATATTAGTAGACTACAAAACTTGTCAAAATCAACAATTATGAAATCAATGATCGACCATTCTGACACTATTGCAATAGCAGACTTGAGGCCCAGGTGTCCAGGTTCAGGCGCCTGACAGGGTTCGCATCTATGACCCACAACTCTAGACCTCAACTGCTCTTTCCTTCTTCATCATCATCATTTCAGCCGAAAGACGTCCACTGCTGAACATAAGCCTCCCCCAAAAGGGGGGCTTTGCCATAATCGCCACGCTTGTCAGGCGGATTGGCGATCGCAGTAGGGTGGTAAAATGGATAGGGAACGCTGCTGCCCATTCTCTAGCAAGTCCCTTAGTCGCCTCCTGCGACACCCACGGGAAGAAACGGGATGGTGCTATTCTTTTACGCCCGGACACCACACGGGGTTTCCTTCTTTCTGAACCCTTTACTCGAAAATAATCGCAGACCCATTATTTATGTAAGTATTCGTATTTCGACAGTATCTATTAACAATTTTGCGAGATATATTTAGCCTTCCGTATTGTAAAGAGATCAATCTTCGCAAAGCTTGGTGAAAGAAATATGCAAGGTATTTATGTATTATCTTGATATGAAAATAAGGAAAAGCTCGTGTATTTATCCACTTTGTAAAATTTTCATGAAAGACATAAAGAGTATTCTTACCTACCACGGACTTGTCTGCCACAGATTTATTAAATGTAAAGATAAAAATCTATAGACAAGGCGTTTCTGTAGGTACATTAATTTTTTTTAAAGTTCTAAGGAGGAAAATATTGTAAAACCAATCATTTTAAAAGAGTAACCGTGGCGTTTCTTGCCGGCTCTTCTCCATAGGAAGCGACATATTGGAACCGTGCACCTAGCTTCTGACGTTTAATAAGTGTAGCTTCTGACGTTTCATAAGTGCCCCTGTAAGTCTATGTGAAATAAAATATTTTGATTTTGATAAATTGGATGCCTACCAGTTGATCTTTGGTTCATGGGTTTTTAAAATCCGAAACAATAATAACCAAAACAAAAAAAAAAAACAATCAGTAATCCAAAAAAAATGTTTTATGATTTGTAATTTTTTTTTTTCTCTTTATTTAATTTAGGAACTTTTATATAGAATACAGACAAATGACAGTCCCATCGTACCTTAACTTTTGATTTAGAATAATTGGTTTTGAGCAATAAATAAAGTAGGAGTTGATTTCTCAAAAGGCCGATTACTTTTACAACAAAAGTTTTTCAGAAAGAAATCTGTCAAAATGACATATTTTTTTAACAAAAAATCGGCTTGTTATTACTTTGTTTATCAGTATAAAAACGGTCGTCGTTTAAAAATCGTAATCAAAGAAAATTATTCTCAACATCCGAATCTTTCATCATGTTTTGTGAAGCAACCTCTTTTATCTATACGAACCAATCACAATTTCCTGTTTATTACTCCTACGGAACCATTTCAATCAATCTCCGAACCCGTTGAAAAATACCAGAAATATTCTTCGCACGATTTTTCAGAGGAAGTTCATTTGTTTTTACGCTCTCCCTAACATTCTCGCATTGATTGACGTTTCCCATTAGAGCTCCATTGTTTTAATTTCCACGCCACATACCATGGCGTGTGCGTGAAAAGATCCAAATAATTATATGTGCGCTGATATCGACTACACTTAAGGGGAACCTAGTCGCTGGCTCGAACTCACTGGTGACCCTGGCTAAAAAGCACGCTGTCTCACCAGGCTTCTTATCCAACTATACTCCACCTCTGTAGTATCAGTGGTGAGCAGTTAGACGCTAGTCTACATGCACAACGTTATTGAGTGAGATGCAGGATCATTTATAGTAAAACAGGAGCGTCAAAATTAAAAAAAAGTCCTTAGGAAGATCGGGTTTTATGAAAATACACTGCATAAATCAATGACCAGTAAAGTTTCTTGAACTTTTCGATAATTGAATTTTGTCGGTACCGACTTGGTTTTCGAGATTTTATACTTCTTTTATTACTTAAACATGTCCAAAGTTACATTAAATTAGCAAGAAAAACGAATCTTTGTTGGCTCATAACTTTTTAATGGCTTTTTAATTTAGTATTCTGTTTCCGTGCAGACAATATTAATGAGAACAAACCATTACATGTTCAAATTTTGGTGTACGTCGTCAAACAGTGGAGTAAAACCCTCCCGAAGTTTGTATGGAAAAAATGTGGACTAGATTCACCTTAATGAGTTTTTCCATTTCCCATTAAAATCGTATTGGGAAATCGAAATTAATCTGAGAACTGGGAAATGGTTTTTTTCGAGTAAATATTTGATGGATTGGTTGATAAATCAAAGGATTTTGAATGGTAAATATTGATTGCAAATTACCTACTGATATACGGTTGGCAAATTAAATTGGTTAGCCGGCTAAAAAATATTCTTGAACTACTTACGCAGAAAATATTCATTTTTGTTGAGTGCGTATTTGTATTTATTACAAAATATAAAGTTATGTATGCTCAAGTATTAGCCTAAACTAACGCTTAATATGTTGTGTATTTGTGAATAAAGATACTTACCTTAAGGCACAATTTAATTGTAAACTATTATATATGTTTTACTTGAAGGCGAGATTAAAACTATATAAGTATCATATATATTTTACTTTTTAACTTAAGTCGAGCTACTTCAAGTACTTTATTAGGCTATAAACTCATGTCTTATTTTACTATCTCAATATACAGGGTGTAAGTGGAACGCTTCCAAAAATGAAGACAGGTGATAGGGCTAGTGATTCCCAATACAGTGCCATCAAAAAATTTAGTCCTTTTTTTCCCCCCTATTTTTTACCATTTTTTGTACACTATGCTGTGAGAACAGTTAAATGAACCGTTATTTGAGATTAAACACGTTTAAAAACTACCCCAAGTCCAGGCGGCGACTTTAGGTTTAGGAATCCTTTATATATCCACGCGAGCGGAGCCGCGAGCAGAAGCTAGTTTACTCATAAATGCAACTATGATGTGGCCTATTAAATTACTTATGTAAGTGTATGACTACTGGACACACTTTTATTTTTTCTGGTCTCTAATTTGCATTATGTCAATGTCATGCATACCTGTTATTTGCACGGTTACTGAAATGCCGTTCTTAAATGTAAGTTTATTTGAAATGTAAGTGACAGTGCTGTTGGTGTGCTTATTATAAATAAATGAGAGGGAGAAAAATTTGGTAAAACTTGTTTATGTTAGTTTGTTGTCTGTATATATATATACCCGCGGCCTTCACAAGGTCATCGGTCCACCTTGTGGGAGGCCTTCCCACTCTACGTCTTCCGGTACGCGATCGCCACTCCAAAACCTTTCGGCCCCATCGGCCATCTGTTCTGCGAGCAATGTACTGCCCATTGCCACTTAAGTTTGGCAATTCTTCTTCCGCTGGATGTGGGAAGCACAAGACTGGTCGAAGTGGAGGAGCCTGGGGGAGGCCTATGTCCAGCAGTGGATGTCTTTCGGCTGAAATGATGATGATGATATATATACTAGCTGACCCGTGCCCACTTCGTTGGGCGGTAAACATTGTTACTTGTGATTTTGCCTCAAAGCCGACGACGTAGCGGCCAAAAAGTAGGTTGCGGTGAGGTGCACTGCAACTGAGGTGGGCCGCGATGTCGAATGGGAGGCATCGCGGCTGACGGTTACGGGCTGCGGTAGAGGAGGAGTGCTGGTGCTTCTGAGCAGCGCTCTTCCCTTCCGTGGTCTGGACGGGGCCGCCACCGTTTGATGGCGGACGCGGTGGGGCCGCAAGGGAAGAAGAGTGTCGGTATAGCGTCAGCCGCTCTCCCTATCCCCTGCGGCCGAAAAGTGGTAGACGGGACGGCACGTTGTGTTCCACACGCACGCCGTCAAAGATGTCAGCAACCACCGGTGGGGTCCGCAAGGGCCGATGCCTGCCAGGGGTGCGGGTTTGTTCGAAAGAGATACCACAGCCCCTGGCATACGGGCTACTGAGGGAACACGGGTGGGTTTTAGTCAGTAAAAGTCTGACACGCCCTCCTGCTCTACTCAGCAGGAGAAGTCATTTGATGATTTCCCACCCAAAAAAAAAAAAAAAAACCCCACAACCTCTCAAAGTTGTGTCGAATTGTGAGTTTATGAGTCTGTGGAAGAGATAAAGTTTGTGAATTTCACAAACTTTACCTTTATTAGAATACTTAGATAATTACAAACATATACTTATTTGTAATTATCTATTCTAATAAAGGTAAAGTTGTGTGCGTCTGTGGTATGGATATCGTATTATACTTTTGAACGTTGCCTCTCAGTCTACATCAAGATTTATTTTTACGACACCCATGGGAAGAGATGAGATGGTGCTATTCTTTTACGTCCGGCACCACACGGTACAGGCCACCCTATACTATCGATTAGATTAACAAAAATAAGTGTAAGATGGCAAAATGCACTTTAAAACCTTCATGATCTTACCTTAACTAAAACATGTTGTATACGTGTTTGAAACTTTGAAGCACTCTCCTGTAAAATTATTTTGTCCATTGTAGTCAAGGGATTATACTAGGGATCGTCGTGCTTATCTCGTCGAATGCCATAACCTCCTCCTTTTTTGGAAGTTGATTAAAAAGATGATGTTGAAGAAGACAAATAGATAATTTTTCAAGCATTTATTGTATTGTCTTTTCTATTGATTCATACCTGTTTTTTGTAATGAACTTAATTTCAGTCCAATCTAAAAGCGTTACCTTAAAAGATTGTAATCTAATTGATTAAACTTTGAAAAGGCTTACTGAACTACTAAGTAAGTAACGCAATTTCTTGATAATAGGACTCCAAGCTTATAAGTTGAGATCAGATTAGATTTAAAGATTGAGTCATAAAGTTCTAGAAATAAAGTTGTTATAAACTAGAAAGTGAGTTTTACTTCTTATTAAGGCGGAGATTTCTTTGAAAATACTCAAAAAGGTGTTTTTTTTAAACCAGTGTATCTCTTTAACCGTAAATAATTTTGGAAGCAAAAAATATAAGTGATATTTTAAAGTCTTTTTTGCATACAGTGATGGAACTCAAAACATAATTAAACATACTTTAATGCATCAAAAAATCATCAAAGTCACCTCTTAATTATCTTTTAAACCAGTTTATTCCTTCAATAACAATTATTATTGTAATTAAAAATATACCATAAAATTTCAAATGATAAAATGCATCCAGTGATGGATTATTTAGTATCAAATAGTTAATATTTAATTTTATACGATTTTATTTGCATTTTTACGACAATTCTTGCTTATTTCTTATTCGAATTTATTACAACGGATTTTAACCCGTGATCAGATTGCAGTAAGAAATATTATCTATATAAATAAAAAGAGAAGTCCTGACTGACTGACTGATTGACTGACTCATCAACGCCCAGCCCAAACCCTTGGACCTAGAAAGCTGAAATTTTGCACGGAGGTTTCCTATACAATGTAGACAAGGAATAAGGAAGGATTTTTCGAAATTCAACCCCTAAGGGAGTTAAATAGGGGATGAAAGTTCGACGCGGGCGAAGCCGCTGGCAAAAGCTAGTCGCTCATAAAGACAATTCGACGAGTACATTCAAAATTACCAGGGCCTTAACACAATGAGTGGTCTCAACTTAATTTAAAACTTGGTCAGAGTATGCCACGCTTCTTAAAAGGTTTTAAACATAAGAACGGCTACATAAGCTTGGTGGGATATCTTCTTCACTTTATTAGTTCATCAACACTATCTGTGTCAGTAAAGAAAATTATGTAGAATTAGCTCTTGCCCGCGTCTTCGCTCGCGTTAATTTAGAATTTTGACATTCAATTCATATTGAACTCTGCTTGTAAAAGTATAATTGAATTATGATTAGAAGACACGTGGCGCCATCTATTATCATAAGAACGCTATTGTTGTTTTTCTCGGGAACAGTACGTTTTTTCGGGATGAAAGGTACCTTATGTCCGTACACCTGACAACGTACATATCGATGGTCTAGAAGACAAACGTGCTAATTACACATCTAACAATTATTCAGGAGGACAGTTTTAGTTATTTTTTGTTTGAAAAGCTAAAACTCAAATCTGTTTAAAGGTAGAGTGTATATTATAGTGAATATATTTAGTTGAGTGTTATCTGTGTATTCATTGATCATAAATTGAAACGTCCGTTTTCAGAATAAAGTGAAAAAAATCAGTTTTGTAAAAAAAGCGTCACTTAGTATTATTGTACACTGAAGTGATTTGTAAATGGTTACTTACGATTATTGTGTATTGTCTATAAATAAAGGATTTAATAAAAACAACAATAACTATTTTTACCAACTTAAACATTTTTGTATAATCACTTACATACATAGGGTTGTGAAGAACTGAATGAAATTTAAAAAAGAAAACTAAAATGAAATTAATTCTAAAGCTCTAATTAGTTATGAGATCAGTATAATTTAATTATCAGGATAATTTTTTCATTAGTTCTTGTGGTTAGTCGGTATCATCAGATTCTGAACAATCGTTAATTATTAGTTTTCTTCATCAACATTTGATATGTTAGTGTAATAATCATCATAGTCTTGTGGAATCACTCCATCCTTCAGAAAGTCATCAAAACCTTCTTTTTTGCCTTAGATACGGTATTTGGGACTTGTACACTTTTTAAGGGTTTATACAAATGACCAACACCTGATAAAACTGAACCAATTTCAGGCATCGGCCCTTGCGGGCCCCATCTGTTTATGCTGACGTCTCTTTGAGGCGCGAGTGGAATACATCACGCCGTCAACCTGGGCTTGGTTCTTACCGGACAGCGAGCTTCCAATTACTCGCCGTCCGCAACGCAAGCCCACGCCTACGGTGGCCGGGAATCAGCCTGGCATTCCCGACGCCCAGGGCGTCTCTTAAGGCGTGTCTCCCCAGGGCGACTAAGGCCGTGAGGGCGCGTATACTGGCTCTCCCTCACGTGCGCTGCCTCCCCCTTCGCGAGCATCACTGCTTCGCAGAAGGAGGTGACGGCTACCCATGCACTCTCACTCCGTACCATGACCTGGACCAGGGCCGCCACGAGGGTTCGCCGCCGCCGATCGCCTCCACGAGGACACGACGGTGCTCTACCCAAGCCGGGCAGACCTCCACCGTGTTCTCAGGGCGATCTTCGTAGTGGAAACACCCGGGTGTTTCCTCCCGCCTTATGCGAAACAGGAACCTCCCGAAACAGCCGTTTCCGGTGAGGACCTGCGTCAGGCGGAAGGTGACGATGCCATGCCGCCTCTCAAGCCACTCCTCAAAAAGGGGACTTACTGCCGCAATCGTGGCGTGCCCAATCATAATCTCTTTGGTAATCAGTTTTGTCTTCAGCATATTTATATACATTACATTTCGTGCACTGAGCAAAATTCCTGTCTGTGTAATTTATATTATCATCATCATCATCATCATTTCAGCCGAAAGACGTCCACTATTGGACATAGGCCTCCCCCAAGCTCCACCACTTTGACCGGTTTTGTGCTTCCCGCATCCAGCGGCCCCAAGGTCATCTGTCCACCTTGTGGCTGGCCTTCCAACTTTACGTCTTCCGGTACGCGGTCGCTACTCCAGAACTTTTCGGCCCAATCGGCCGTCTGTTCTGCGAGCAATGGTCCCGGCCCACTGCCTCTTAAGTTTGGCAATTCTTCGGGTTATGTTGGTTACTTTGGTTCTCCTACGGATCTCTTCATTCCTGATTCGATCACATAGGGAAACTCCAAGCATAGCCCTCTCCATCGCCCTTGGGGTGATTTTAAGCCTTTTTATTTCGAGGTCTGGTCCTGAAGTCGGACTGACATAGTGGCGTTTTCATACAGACACTTCAACACCTCGATGTACCGATAGTCAATCTGGCACCGTTGGAGGGACTGCAGTACAGTCCATGTCTCGATCGGATCAAAGGCTTTTTCGTAGTCCACAAACGCTAAACAGAGAGGCAGATTATACTCTTCGGTCTTCTGTATAACCTACCGCAGCGTATGTATGTGGTCTACTGTGCTAAAGCCTTTACGGAACCCGGCTTGTTTGGGGGGCTGGAAGTCGTCAAACCTGCGCGGTAGATGGTTCGTGATGACTCTGGAGAACAGCTTGTAGACATGGCTCAGAAGTGAGATGGGCCTATAATTCTTAAGAAGAGCATTGTCACCCTTCTTAAAGAAAACTACCACCACACCTCTGTTCTATTCCTGTGGCGTTTTGCCCTCGAGTATGTCGGAATCAAACAGCTTCTGGAGGGCCTTAAGAACGAGTTTCCCGCCGGCCTTTAGCAGGATAATTTATGTATGTGAACCATATTAAGGTCACTCTGAAAATATATTTTTCTCGAGTCTTTTCTACAGTAGTGAGACTCGATTCTGGGAAACATGTCAGTGTGTTGTTTTACATAATTTTTGACCTCTTCGGTTATTTTATTGCCAGGAATAAGACGTTTTCGTTTATCATCAGCCATGTAAACGCAATTCGGCCCCAAATGCAAGTATCAATCACACTTGTACTGATATTAAAAGTATTGCAAAGTCATTTTTGGCAAACTCTTATTTTACCTTTGATATACTAAAATTTTGATTTAAAATTCATTTAAAAACCTTCATAAACCACTTTTAATGTTTTGTTGTTGTGTATTATTGTTATTAAATAATTCACATCAATTGTCTACATTTTATTTTTAGTGGTGTAATGATCTTATAGCACTAATCCTTTTTCTGATTGAGTGGCCAGCTATAACAATATCACTTAAACTATTTGTTCATCGTACTCTTTAAGACTATTATCACTAAAGACAACTGAGAACTGAATTTTATTGAATGCCACAAATTGTAAATATATTTAGATTTTTCGTGTATCGCGATACATACAAGTAAAATACTTGAGAATCAGTTAACGTGTTTTGTTATTTTAACGACGGTAATTAACTGTCATTAACTTGTATAAGTTCCAGTTGATGTCACTTAATACAAATGTACACTCACAATTTAGGCTGAAAGAGGTGGAATTTTGTTATTTTAACGAGAGCAAACGGTAGAGCATGCTTATTTAGTACAATTGGCATGAAAATGTAAAAATTGAAAATTTTGCACTTAGCACGTTTGTCTTCTAGACCATCGATATATGCAAAATTTTAAGGATGTTCGGTTCAGTGGTTTAGGCGTGAAAAGTTAACAAAACAAACAAACATACTTTAGCATTTACGATAATAGTTAGGACTAGCTGTGCCCGCGACTTCGTCCGCGTGAAATAGTTTTTTTTATTATTTGTTTATCTGTATAGATAATAATAAACATAAAATAAAAATTATAGAATAAAAGTAGCCTAAGTTTCAGTCTAGCCGTTTCAGAGATTAGCCGGATTACACAAACAGACAAAAAATGATATTTTGGTATAAATACCGTGTATACATCCATATGCATTTAACAAAAAGCGGTTATTTTAATATTACAAACAGACACTCCAATTTTACGTCTATACAGACGTATAGATAACAAGTATGCAATGAGCAAGCGAAGTCTTGGTAAGCGATGTTTAGTTGTGGCATAATCAGCCAATAATGTTGTTGATGTTGGAGTCCTGTCTGGAACATAAACCTCCTCTCATCGAGAGGGAGGAGGGTCTACCACGTGGGTCAGTGCGGGTAGTTGTCACCTGTTTACGAATTTTTGGTTCTAAGACATGCTGGTTTCCTCACGATGTTTTCCTTCACCGTTTTGAGAGCAGTGGTGATGAAATAATTTACACAAAGTAAAACGCCTGTCTGGGTTCGAATCCAGGACCTACAAATTCTTTTAGTCGGGGCTGATATAACTGGGCCACTAATGCTCTCAACTTTATCTCTTTGGTGACTTTACAATGGATCAATTCAATTTTCGCCACTATTTTTGTATTATTTATTTATTTATTAAAATCTCCCTTACAACTATCATTACAGGTGTATACCTAATGCGATAGCGCGGTCTGAAAGTTAAACGTAAAAAAAATACAATATAAAAAATACAAAAAAAAAATGAAATAAAAAAAAAATGCAAATTAAACAAAAACATACAGTCTAAACTACACTATAACATAAAATAAACAACAGTATTTTTGCGAATTCACTCAAATGGCATGTAAATACATCAATCTTCAAGTGAAGTTCGATAATAACCCGCATTGCGCGGGTCAGTGGTTACAAGAGTTTGATTCACAACTCTATACAATTCCAAAAAAAACTTGCCAAGGTAAATGAGTGACGGATTACGAGGTGCGATTGGAATAGGTAACCCGACAAAGCGAAAACTTCATTCAAAAGCGGAATGACAGGTGCATTACTACCAAGCGTGATGTTACAAAGCTCGGTTGTTATGCTTTTGTGGGGCATTCAAAGGAACGCGGCGGCGAACGAGTAACGTTCGTGTTAATTCGGAAACACGAACATTACCGAAGCGCACAACTTTTCTGGTTCAACTGGACCTACTGTAGAAGTTATTCGGAGTCTACAATGATGGCAAATGATATTCATAACATGCTAGCTATCCTTCTTCCTACATCCTAGGTAGGTACTAAAATTATAAATGTGAAAGTTGGTATTTATTTTTTATTTATTTTATTATTTATGTACACACAGTAAAATACATAGGAGATACGGAATAATAACAAGTGAGTACAAAGGCACTGCTTATTTCTTTAGAAATTTCTTCCAGCAGACCTGCGAAAGGAGAAATGAAAAAGAAATATAGACAATAGTGTGTGAGAACAAGATAAGGAAATAAGAATATGTGACGTCTTAAACTAAAATACACTTACACATATAATGCAGAACATTTACATATACTTATATAAATACATATTTAATGATAAAATATATAAACAGATATAAATAAATATATATATAAACACAATTAAGAGGAAAGGTAATGCTCTTTTACTCGACATTTGAATAAGGAGATAGTTTTCAAGTCACGAATGCTAGGCGGAAGTGAGTTCCACAATCTTACAGCATGGACAGAGAAGGAATAAGAATAATAACTAGTTTTATGGGGATGTGATTTAAGGAGGAATCTGAGGTGTGATCTACATGGTGCGTCGCTAGGACGAGCGTAAGAAAAACGCTCACGCAGGTAGGAAGGATAAGAAGGGTTGTGTAAGATGTTGAAAAGGAGACATGTCATAAAATCCGAGTGTTCCTGCGAAGGCGGATTGGGAGCCACTTGAGTTCCTTGCGAAGGTGAGAAACGTGGTCATACTTTCGAAGACCGAAAACAGAGCGAATGCACAGGTTTTGCAGGCGCTCAAGCTTGTTTAATAACTCCTCAGTAGCATCAGGTATGTTAAAATGTTTGGACATTTAGATATGTGGAGGTTTGTTACTCAATCACACATAAACGGCCAAACGGATTTGGATGAAATTTGGCACACAGATAGTTTATAATGTGAATTAATATTTAGAGTACTTTTTATCCCGTTAGTACGTTCCCGTGGGATAATTTCAGCCGAAGCCGCTGGCGAAAGCTCCCTGTGAAAGAATTCGACCAAGGAAATTCTATTATTATCGTTAGTATCCGGCAGTAAAATTACAGGCACATTCTGTGGGAAACAGAGGAAATTCAATGACACATAGAGGGCACACGAGTTGATGAACAGACTGTTCAGGCATTTTTAAAAACGGCATACCAACCACGTGTAATTTCATCAAACAATGTTTTTCTAAGCAAGAAAATGCATGAAAAGCTAAAAGGTTTTAAAAACCGTTGGAACAACAAATGCAAGAAAATAAGACCTTTCTTTTAAAAGCTAAAAGATTCTAAAACCGATAGGAAAACAAATTCAAGAAAATGAAACGTTTCTTTTAACACATTGTGGTATTTGAGGACACGCATCTGTATAGAATATTCGTCTATTAACATTTATTACCGAGTTTTCGTCCGTTTTTTACGTAGCTCTGATGTATGCGTTTTTCACAAACGGTGAGAAATGCGTAGGAAAAATATAATGGACTCGGGAATCAAAGCATGTGTTTTAGCTTCTCTTCAAGACCTCCCATAGTATTTTTCAACATTTTGTCTTTATTTATGCCTTTCAAATTCTTAATTGCTGCAATAGCCATAACTGTCCCAGAATTGCAACAAATTCTTATAGGGAAACACAGTTAAATTATGAATATTATGCTGTTAAAAAAAAAAAACTAACCAACTAGTTAGTTACAGGATATTTATATAGGGTTATTTTAAACTTTAGACTAGCTAACCGCACCGGCTACATCATCATCATCATCACTTCAGCCGAAAGACGTCCACTGCTGGACATAGGCCTCCCCCAAGCTCCGCCACTTCGACCGGTTCTGTGCTTCCCGCATCCAGCGGACTCCTGCGACCCTGACAAGGTCATCGGTTCACCTTATGGGAGTCGTTCCAACTGTACGTCTTCTGGTACGCGGTCGCCGCTTCAGAGTCTTCCGGCCCCATCGGCCATCCGTTCTGCGAGCAATGTGCCCTGCCCACTGCCATTTAAGTTTGGCAATTCTTCGGGCCGGCTAGGCTAGTCTTCTTTTTTTTTGCTTTGGGTGGGAAATCATCAAATAACTTCTCCCCCACCCGTGTTCCCTCAGTAGTCCGTATGCCAGGGGCTGCGGTATCTCTATCGATCAAACCCGCACCCCTGGCAGGCATCGGCCTTTGCTGGCCCCGTCACTTTGTGCTGACATCTCTTTGAGGCGCGCGTGGAACACAACGCGCCGTCGACTTAGGCTTGGTCCTTACCGGACAGCGAGCTATCCATTACTCGCCGTCCGCAAGCTCATGCCTACGGTGGACGGAAATTGGCCTGGGATTCCCGACGCTCAGCGCGTCTCTGTCTCCTGCGGTGGCTAGGGTCGTGAGGGCATAGACTGCCTCTCCCTCACGTGCGCTGCCTCCCTCTTCGCGAGCATTACTGCTTCGCTGAAGGAGGTGACGGCTCCCCATGCCCTCTCGCTCCGTACCATGGCCTGGAACAGGGCCGGACGTGAGGGATCGCTACCGCCGATCGCCTCCACGAGGAGGCTAGGCTAGGCTTCTATGCATTTAATTATTTATGGTGCAAGCAAGCCGAAGCATTTCTTCGGCACAATTAAACATTTAACTAGTGAGAAACCAGTCACCAGACTGCTAGCACGGGTAAGGTAAACACTACCAACCTGTCAACTGCTCAATCTTTGTACCACATCACGATTCAAGAATTAAATCCTCCTACAAAGAAACCGGAACAGAAAATTAAACTTTTACAAAAGACGGCCTAAAAGTTGATAAAAATGTTTTGCAAACGCAATGTATGTTTGTATAAGTTAAAAACGTCCACTTTCTACGTCACTGTGGTAGATCCGAAATAGACATAGCTCATTCAATAGAATGAGATAAAATAAACAAGATTAGAGTGGCTATCTGTTTGTAATAGTCTATTTATGTTGGCAGTTAGTTCATTTGTTTGTTTAAGGGCTTTTTAGTGATTTGTACGTCTACCATGAGTTGCTTTCGAAAAATTACTGGCTAGCGTTACACTCGCTAGAGAGGATTTTTTTCAAACTCAAACCCCCTTATTACAGAACAAGG
The DNA here is from genome assembly GCA_949987655.1 of Polymixis flavicincta. NCBI lineage: Eukaryota > Metazoa > Arthropoda > Insecta > Lepidoptera > Noctuidae > Polymixis > Polymixis flavicincta. Next base: position 19,154,233 of record OX465188.1, on the reverse strand, counting down.
TTTTTCTTTAGGTATGGTTTAAACCGTCGAGCCTGTTTTTTAAATAAGATCCTAATGACATCGAAATACAGCTCCTTTTACAAAACTGACAAGTTAGTCCAGTGCTAAATTGTCAGTTTTGTAAAAGAAGCCTTAATTCTATTTCAGTTCTAAGTTCTTATTTCAAAAACAGGCTCGATGGTTTAAACCATACCTAAAGAAAAACCTTGTTTTGTAATAAGAGGGAAAGTATCTAAATAAGCCAATTACAAGCACTTTTGAATTGTCAAGGTCAGTGAGTTAGAAAGATGAAGCTAGTTGCTCATTCCACAGCGTGGGTACCTTTGGAGAAGAACGGGCAAGAAACTCCATGGACACTCTTTTTTTTTTAAATGTTGCCCCACACTAGGACTTTCTCCTGTATTGTGGGTGCGTTTACAAACATTTAAAACACAAACAGCCAGATCCGGAACAACTACTTGTAGGTCTTACAACTATTTGTTCTGTGCGGGAATCGAACACGCGACACGCAGCGCAACAGTCAATCGCTTAACCACTGCGCCAACTGTGTCGTCTTTTAAAGATTGAATACAGGATAACATTTTAACCAGTGCGCAAACTCTAAACATGAATTCAGCATATCATTCTACACCCGCAATATATAATATTTTATTCTCTTGATTTAGTCAATGCTTCCACCAAAGTCAAGTCATCAGTTGCCCAGCTTTTTTCCAACAATTTTGGGGTCAGATTCCAGTCTAACTGGATGCAGATAAATACAAGTATTTACATGGAACCACAGACAGAAACGTAGAGTAGAACCGTTTGGATACATTCGTTGTGAATAAGCAGCTTTGAACACGCCATCATCAACATCATCATTTCAGCCGAAAGACGTCCACTGCTGGACATAAGCCTCCCCCAAGAGGAGGGCTTGGCTATAATCGCCACGCCTGGCAGGCGGATTGGCGGTCGCAGTAATGTGGTAAAATAAATAGCGAACGCTGCTGCCCATTCTCTAGTAAGTCTCTTAGTCGCCTTCTACGACACCCACGGAAAGAAATGGGATGGTGCTATTCTTTTGCGTCCAGCACCACACGGAACACACGTTTGATGTGTCTTTATTTATTTTTTCTTATTCACTGGAAGAAAACGCACAGCCTCATAATATGCTGGGTTTGAAGCATGAAATTTAGCACCTGAGTCTCATAAATGTTGCAGGTGCCTACTATGGAAGGATTTACAAATTCATCCCCTAAAGGATATCTCCTTTATCATAATCATATTATAGCCCTTTTCCAACTGCGTTAGTCAATTCAGTTACTGGGTAACACGATAGATACCATTTGTTAAGAACGGATGTCACACTTTTGGGTTATACCCGTAACCACTATTAAAGATCTACGAATAACAGCCATGACCAATGGCTTCTGAGGCACGTATTATACCAATGAAAACAAACTGTGGCGGCATCTACATCGCCACAAGTGAACTACACATCGATGACCTGACGCCACACAAATCCTGCATCGCGCAATCAGAGTTTAAACGCGCGACTGGTATTTATCTCACAGCCGTCTGGTTAAAATAGCCAGCTAATTGGACGCCTAGGCCGTTCATTAAATTCCGGCATCCAATTAAATAGCTGAAAGACAACTAGCCAAGTAATTGAGCACAACGTTTTACCAGATGGCTCAATGTCGTGTCGTCATTTGGCCTAATTAGATATTGATGAATTTGTGATGTTTGATCAGGGTGACGATGAGCTCACAGATTATGTACCACTAAGTAACTAGTTGTAGTGAAATGTTATTAAATAAATAAATTAAATAAATATTTTTACTTAAAATTGCACACAAGAACGAAAAATAACATTCGCGGTTTGTGCTATTGACGCCATATTTGTTTTGGTGACTACTAGAACTGCAGTGGAAAAAACTGAACTAAATTTGAATCACTTGGCTGAGCCTTGGTCAGTCATGTTCAAAGGGATGTCCTTAAATACGCCAAGTTGTTGAAAGTTCAATGATTCTAGTTCAATTAACTATCGGCCTAGGCATCCAATTGGATCATCATCATCATCATTTCAGCCGAAAGACGTCCGCTGCTGGACATAGGCCTCCCCCAGGCTCCTTCACTTCGACCGGTCTTGTGCTTCCAACATCCAGCGGATTCCCACGGCCTTCACAAGGTCATCGGTCCACCTTGTGGGAGGCCTTCCTACTCTACGTCTTCCGGTACGCGGTAGCCACTCCAGAACCTTTCGGTCCCATCGGCCATCTGTTCTGTGAGCAATGTGCCCTGCCCACTGCCACTTAAGTTTGACAATTCTTCGGGCTATGTCGGTTGCCTTGGTTCTCTTGCTGATCTCTTAATTTCTGATTCGATCAAGTAGAGAAACTCCAAGCATAGCCCTCTCCATTGCCCTTTGGGTGATAATTGGATGCTGGCGTTCAATGAATGGCCTAGGCTTCCATTTAGTTGGCTAATTTAACCAGATGGCCGCGAAATATATACAACCCACCAGATACAACACCCGTCTGGTTGGAGGTTCCCCCCTTTTCCATAAAGTATTAGTGAACTTTACACTCTGTTCCCCATACCTCTATAAAACGAATTGATTGTTGATTAGGATCAATTGCTTAAATTCGATCGTACGTCATTCACTAACAGCCTACACTTACGGATTTTGCTAAGTGCTTATTAATGATTATTTATTACATCTTTAGAACAATTACGATCTTATTTCATCCCATAAAAGTTAATTTTAAATTTCTGTCTTCAATATCGAAAATATTATTCACTGGACTTAAAACAATTTAAATTAATTTGTCTACAACTTGAATTCTCATTTTGCAGTCACAATTGTGCAGACATTACCATTTATCTCATGCCTATGCAAAAATATTCAGATTACAACTAATTTCAACCTAAAACAATTTGTAATATTTTCGCAATAAAATTATAAAAGTTTCAGCCATTTATAAACCACACCGCAATAAAAACAGGATTAAAATGTTTTTAATCCAATATTCTTTTTGGAATTAGGAATTACGTTACCTAAGAAAGGTTTCATTCATCATTTAGGTACTGGCTGTTACTCGCACTTTTCATACTTTTTTTGTAATTCATCGTTTTTGTATTAACCAGCTGTGCCCGCGGCTTCGCCCTTGTGGATGTCGAAAATTATCCTATAAGAACGTGCCAGCATATACTACTAATAATAAGATCAGCTATCTGACAATGAAAGTCCCGTTAAAATCGGTCCAGCCTTTTGGGAGATAAGCTGGAAAGAACAGTAAGACAATTTATTTATTTTAAATTCTTTTTGTGAGAAAATATACTTACCTACATTATACATTTAGGACCCCTCCGGACCTCGGAAAGCATGTTAAGCCGTTGGTCCCGGCTGTCATTTGTGGATCTTTAACAGTCGTTACGGGTCGTCAGAAGCCCGAAAGTCTGACAACCAGTCTTACCAAGGGGTATCGTATTACCCAGCAACTAAGTTGTGGAGGTCAGATAGGCAGTCGCTCCATGTAAAATACTGTTATTCAGCTGCATCCGGTTTGACTGGAAGCTGACCCGAACATAGTTGGGACAAGGCTAGGCAGATGATGATATATAAATAGGAATAGATATCCAAAGAGCCAAGGCAAGAATGGTAATCGGTTTCCATGTATTTCGTATTGCCTACAACTACTTCTTACAGGATTGTAGGGCCTATGTGGAAAATCCTGTAGGAAGATAATATTGATATATGACACTGATATAATCTGGCGTACGCCAGGTATTTTTAATTTTTCAAGATAGAAGACATTCGATATGCTTCCGTTCCAAATAGAACATCAATCAATATTATCGTAGCTGTCCTATATACGCTATTCACAAATCCAATGACCGATTTATTTTGTTAGTTTAAATCAAGTAGACGAACGCTACTCTTCCGACAGCTGTTTACTGTCGGGGACAACGCAAATCAGACTATCAAAATATGTATCCAAATTTCATCTGAATCCGTTCAGCCGTTTTTGCGTGATTAAGTAACAAACATCCAAACATCTAAATATACAAACTCTCACATTTATAATATTACTAGGAGAGATACTTGTAACTACTTACTCCCAAAAATAATGAAGACATCAAACACACAGTTACCATTTTTTTTTTCATATTCTTCTCATTTTCTTAAAATTAGTCGCATTACGTCTACATGTAGCGAGGCAATTTGTGTGACTGAGTCTAACGACCTAGCAAAATTTTACTAGGAATTATAATGGCGTGTCCTTGATCCTTGAGTAGGGAATGAGGAAAACTGTAACGGAATGTTTTTTTTTTTTATATACAAGGTGAAATTTTAGTTACCGTTTAGATTTTACTGGGTGATAGTACCCGTCGAATTGAACAACTTTCTCCGAGGAACATGGGTCAATTTCATGGATACTATCACATTGAAAAATTTAATCGGTGACTAAAAATTCACCTTGTATTTATGATTTTGTTTTTAGGACATTCTTTATGGGCCCGTCAGCGACATTAGTCGCCTGATGATAAAGTGTACAGCATTATTTTACACATCTCCTACAACTACATTACAACTAGTGGTCGCCCTGGGTGTTTCCACTGTGTTAGATCGCCCTGAGGAAACGGTGGAGCATGCTGTGGAGGTCTGGCCGCCTTGGGCAGAGCACCGCCGTGTCCTTGTGGAGGCGATCGGCGGCGGTGATCTCTCGCGTCCGACCCTGGTCCAGGCTATGATTTGGAGCGATAGTGCATGGGTGGCCGTCACCTCCTTCTGCGAAGCAGTAATGCTCGCAAAGAGGGAGGCAGCAGCGCACGAGAGGCGGAGGCAGTATATGCGCCCTCACGTTTATACTTATACTTTAACCGTGCCAAATATACCTAATATTATAAAGAGGAAAGATTTAATTGTTAGTTTTTTTTTTGCACTGAATAGGCTCCGAAACTACTCAACTGATTTGAAAAATTATTTCACTGTTGGGAAGCTACACTATCCCCGGGTGATATAGGCTATATTTTATCCCCGTTTTCCCACGGGAATGAGAACAACGCGGGTTAAACCGCGGAGCGCTGCTAGTATAATTATAAAATGGAAACAATGATTTTCGGAAGTTCATAAAATCAGATAACTTTCTGGTTTTTTTTCGTTCTGTTTTAACAGGATTACTGAACTAGTTTTGAAATCAGTCATCTGTATGCCAAAAACCCAGAAAGTTAAGTTCAAAATTATTTTATTGATCTAATTAGCCACCTTAAAAATCAGGACTCTTATTTAAAAAAAACTCTTTTCTATTTAATTTTAACCCTAAAAGTTGTACAGTTAACCTGAGACTTTTAATGTAAAAAGAAATTAACTTGAAAATACGGTTGTCGCTCAATATAATCATAATTGAGCTATTTCCTCGAGAGGACTCATAAAATGTAGGTAACACATTACTTTTATACCTTGCTGACGTGTGTTTTAGGGTACCGCTACAGCTGAAGAAAATTTTAAATCCATGTAGAGCAAAAGTTAAAAGAGATGAATAATTGCTCGTATTTTTAAAGCTTCGGTATTGTGTTTGTTTTAGGAAATCGTAACAACTAATAAACATATTTAAATCCAAAACTGTGCAACAATACAAAGACATGAAAAATTACTCGTGTTTCTCAAAGCTTCAGTATGTCAATGGCCTGTGAATCTTATCCGATTTTTTCTTTTTTATAATTTCCACTGCAAATTCCTCCCTCAAGTCTCTCCAAGAACTATTTTCCGCCACCTTTGACTGGTCCTCACGATACGCGTCCAGATTTATTCTCTTAACATTCTCATCTCTATTTTTTTTTGGCTATTACAATTATTTGTGTAGCCAGCTTTAAACATCAGAAAAAAACTAGTGGCTATTTAATATCTTCTATATTTCTATAAAAGTCTTTCTTTATTTGTTCGAACGCGCTAGTCTCTGAAACTATTTATTTATTTATTAAAACTTAATTCACAAGTATATAATACTGCACAAAGGCGGACTGAGGCATTTTCTACCAGGCAGACTCACCAATCAAATAAGTAAAAAAAGTTGCATTAAATATCCCAGAAGTTTTTATATTACTTATGATAACGCTATGATCCTTAGCAGCCAAGCAAGATAAAAAAGGAAGGAAAGCTAAACGATAGCGAATTAATAACGCGGGCGATTTTATACGAGGCGGCGGCGGCGCACGTGAGGGATAGGCAATATATGCGCTCTCACGGCCCTAACCGCCGCAGGAGATACCCTGGGCGTCGGGAATCCCAGGCCGATTTCCAGCCACCGTAGGCGCGGGCTTGCGGTCGGCGAGTAATGGGTAGCTGAGGCCGACGACGCGGTGTGTTCCACGCGCGCCTCAAAGAGATGTTAGTACCAACTGGTGGGGTCCACAAGGGCCGGTGCCTGCTAGGGATGCGAGTTTTTCGAAAGAGATACCGTGACCCCTGGCACACAGGCAACTGAATAACACAGGTGGGTTTTAGTCACTAAAAGTCTGACACTCCTTGCCGCTCTGAAAGCGGGAGAAGTAATTTGATGAATTCCCATCATTAAAAAAACAGGCTAGACGGGTGCCGAAATTTCATGTGGACGAAGTCGCGTGCAGAACCTAGTACATTAATACGTACAGTAATCGCTCTCCCTCGTACGCAATCATTCAAAAAAGCATCAAGCAAACCTACCTCATTCCTAAGTTTTTAAAACAAAAATCAATTAATTTGATACGGAACCCTCACATTATTTTATTTTTCCATTTTAAGAGTTATAGCTGAACAGAAAAGGTTTGAAAGTGTCATTATAATGAACAGTTAACAAGTTGGAAATGAAACACGTGCCAAAGTGAAAGGCGAACATTTAAAATATTACGACGCTCATTTAAAATGTTATGATCATGAACAGTGTCAATATAACTCATATTTTATTAAACCCCGAAGTAAAAACGACGGGGTGTAAAAAGTTTTTACGTGTCTGTGTGTCCGTGTCTGTCTGTGGCATCGTAGCTCCCGAACGGATGAACCGATTTTGATTTTAGTTTTTTTTTTTTAATAATCATAATCCTTTATTTGCTTTGATTACAAAATCTTGTGATTCTTATACAATTTACCTTAAATTAGGCTCGCAAATATTGTAAATATTTTAATAAAATTATAAACATGTCAATAAAAATAAAATTTTCAGAAATATAAAATAAAAATGATAAAATTTAAACCAAGCAATGTCAATATTAAATCTTAGGAGTAGTGTCATTTAAATAATCATTAATTGAATAATAACACTTATAAAGTAAATCTACGCTTACCGAAGTTGTTCTGTGGATAGACGACCACCTTTACATACCAAAATTTTGAGATACCGTCCCTTAGAAAGCACGTGAAGCCGTCCCGGCTGTCATTCGTGGATCTTTGACAGTCGTTACGGGTCGTCAGAAGCCCGATAGTCTGACAACCAGTCTTACCAAGGTATCGTATTTACCAGTGAGTAAGTGGAGGTCAGACTGGAAGCCGACCCCAAACATAGTTGAGAAAACTCTTGCTCGATGATGACGTAGACAAGTTCTGTGTAACTTCTTGTTTGCTTAATTTTCTTTCAGTCTATAAAATAATATGTCCAGATTGTAACAAACAGTTGCTCGCAGCTTCGCCCGCGTGGAGGTTGAAAATTATCCCACGGGAACGTACTACCGGGATGAAAACTATCATTTGTGTTAATCCAGGTTATGAACTATCTGTGTGCCAAATTTCATTCAAATCCGTTCAGCCGTTTTTGCGTGATTGAGTACCAAATATCCAAACATCTTCACAAAATTTCATATTTATAGTAGTAGCTTCCGCTCGCAGCTTCACCCACGTGGAAGTCGGAAATGACGTACTATCCACATAAAAAGTATCCTGTGTGTTAATCTTGGTTATAATCTATCTCTATGCCAAATTTCATCCAAATCCATTCAGCCGTTTTTGCGTGATAGAGTAACAAACATCCAAACATCTTCACGAACTTTTAATATCAGTAGGATTCACGAAAAGAGTATTTTTGGGGTTCTGTACCCGAAGGGTAACCAACGGCACAATATTACTAAGCCTCGGGCCTCGGCCTGACGGCCGGCTGTATCTCATGATCCGTAATAGGTAAACAGTTGAAATTGTCACAGAATGTGTAAAAAAAGATAAAAACGGAAAGGGTCTCCATGCAAGAAACGTGTGTTTTTTCGGTGTTTTTTTGCCTTGTCGTACGGAACCCTTCGTGTGCGAGTCCAACTCGCACTTGGCCGGTTTATTCTGGTACATTACCAACGTAAATTTACTTTTCTATTTATTTTACCTACAATTTTTGTCCTAGTTATATCTAAGCATCACTGTGATATTAGGTATGCACCGTCTTAATTTAAGTCTAGGTACCAGGCAAACATAAAAATCAAAAAGGTCACGTTTTACTGAGTAATACTCAACCCTCTAGAGTAACGCACTTTTCACAATATACAGAAATGAACAGAAGACCCATTTGCAAGTTTGAATACGTTTGTTTTTTTCTTTCTTTCTCGTTTTTAACCCCCGACGCAAAAACGACGGGGTGTTATAAGTTTGACGTGTCTGTGTGTGTCTGTGTATGTGTGTCTGTCTGAGGCAACGTAGCTCCCAAACGGATGAACCGATTTTGATTTAGTTTTTTTATTTGAAAGGTGTATTAGTCGGGAGTGTTCTTAGATATGTTTCATCAAAATCGGTTCAGCCGTTTGAAGATTATCAGCTCTTTTCTGGTTGAAAAAGGAATTTTAGCCTCTTCCATGGGTCTGATCAACACAAAATTTGGGATTCTATTACTTCAATGATAAGAGGCGAAAAAAAAACCTTGAACTGATGCTGGAGCAACACCTAGAATTTCCAGGAAAACCAAGTTATTCACCAACAAACAGCAGAAGTATCGTGTTTGGGCTCATTGAAAAGGTCTCAATGAATACATTATAGATAAATGGTGATTTAAGGGAGACATTAAGTTTAAAAAGCAAGAACAAAAATTTAATTTAAAAATTTAAAAAAACCCCCGACCCAAACAAAAACTCTAAAAAGTAAAAATTATTTTTATAGGCCTTTTAATTTGAACGTAATATTTTAATCAGGGCATTGTCAAGTCGGGGGACGGCTAGGCCTCTGTTTGGCGTTTTCATTGACCATCCCCCGACTTGACAATGCCTTGATTAAAATATTACGTTCAAATTAAAAGGCCTATAAATATTATTTTTTACTTTTTAGAGTTTTTGTTTGGGTCGGGGTTTTTTTAAATTTTTAATTTAATTTTTGTTAACTGGTAGACAACGCTCATAATGATTTTTGGATGTATAGATGTTAGTTACTCAATCACCTAAAAGAAGAGCTGAACGGATTTAGAAGAAATTTGACACTAAGATAATAACCTGGATAAAACATAGAATACTTTCAACCTCCACGCGTGCGAAACCACAGAAGCTAATAATAGGTCTTTACCTATGAAATTGCCGTTTTGTATGAAAAAATTTAAACGAATTTTTTTCATGAATTTTTTATTTGTATTAATCGAAGTAATCACCCATGCAATCAATGCATCTTTGCCATCGCAGTGGCAGTTTATTGATGCCCTTCTTAAAGAAATCAGCTGGACGGGAGGCAACAAATTCTTCAAAGGCATTTTGTACTGCCTCTCGGGTATTAAATTTTTTTCCCGCCAAGAAGTTATCCAAATTCTGGAAAAAGTAGTAGTCTGTAGGCGCAAGGTCTGGTGAGTAGGGCGGATGACGGAGAGCTTCCAACCCCAGTTCTTGCAACTTGGAGACCGTCTGCTGTGCAGTATGAGGTCGCGCGTTGTCGTGCAGGAGCAGCGGAGACGAGCGATTGACCAATGCTGGTTGGAGATGCGCCAGCTTCTCCATCATTGTGTTCAGTTCTTCACAGTACACATCTGCAGTAATGCTCACCCCGTTTGGTAAGAAGCTGTGATGAATCACACCGGCGCTAGACCACCAAACAGTGACCATCACTTTTCTAGGGGTAAGTTTTCGTTTAGGGCATTGTTTAGGTGCTGAACCAGGATCCAACCAACTTGCTGAGCGCTTACGGTTATCAAACAGAATCCATTTTTCATCGCAGGTAACAATGCGGTTCAAAATTCCTTCATTTGTGTGTCTGTTGAGCAGTGCAAGGCACGTCTCGACGCGTACTTCGCGCTGGCGATCATTGAGTTCGTGGGGCACCCATTTGTCAAGCTTTTTTACCTTGCCAATTTGACGCAAATGGACCAATATTGTTTTGACGCTAACGTCGAAAGCTGCTGCTAATTCAGCCGTAGATTGTGTATCATCAGCTTCCACAATCGCCTTTAATTCGTCATTGTCGACCAAAGTCTTCGGACGACCGCGAGGTTCATTTTTCAGGTCGAAATTTCCAGAACGGAAGCGAGCAAACCAATAACAGGTGGTGCGTTGGTTTGTAGTGTTAGCTCCGTAAACGTCGTTGATGTTGCGTGCCGCTTGTGCCGCGTTGCTGCCACGACGGTACTCATATTCCATAATTACTCGAATTTTTAACGTATCCATGATGACGAAAAAGATTGAAATGCGATGAAAATGTAACACTAATCAATAAAGAAATGACTACTTTTAGAAAAAAAAATCCATGTTTTTAAAATAAAATTAATTTGAAATTAGAATTCTTAGCCAAACAAAAATTATTTTGATTTGAAATGGCCAGTACTGCAGAACGGCAATTTCATAGGTAAAGACCTAATATTTAAACATTGCCCTGAAATACAACACAACATCGCCAATTCGTCAGTACCTATTCTGCGAAGAGTTAGGCCATGGTGCGCCCTAATTTCGTCAGTTATGCATGTTTAATTGCCATGTAACTTGATGTAACAGGGGTTTTTGTTGAACAGTAAAAAGTATAATTTAGCGAAAAACAGTATAATACTGTTGAAAACAGTATGGTTGGCAACCCTACATGTAACAGGGGGCAAGTCTATTGCCACCAGCCGGGCATAAACCCAGAATCGGGGTTCTTCTTGTTCATAGTGTAGATGATTCTTGGACCAGAATTCTGCCACTTCAACAGCGTTATCGTTTGCTTCCCAAAGGTCCTCCCTAGTGCAGGTGTTATTGCAAAGAGAGCACGTCAAAAGGTAGGGCATAGTTTGCGATGTGGCTCCATAGTTGCAATGCGTCTCGTCGGAGTACCCCCAACTGACCAAGTTGTACCAGCAGCGGCCCACCTGACTTCTAGTCGGTTAAGAGATCTCCAGGTGAGCCATAGCAGTTGGTGGTCCGCTGAAAGCCTTTATACAGGCCCAATATAGTCAGTTGGAGGGGGGGGGAGGTTCAGAAGGGGTTCTATTTAGTGAAAAAAACAAGAATAAGTGCCTTTCGAAGTGATCCTTCTGAAAATATTATACCAGTTGACACTGACGTCACTAAAGCAATAAACACAGCATTTGTTTTAAACCTCCATTAACGCAACGTCGTAAACTTTTGTGTACGCGCCCTTACATATTTGATGAAGTTTTTTCGGCACGAAAAATTGTTAGCGTTTTCACGTTAATTCAAGTGTTGGGGAATTTTATGTTGATTCGAGCATGAATTTCTAAAACCGGTTTTTTCGGTCAAATTTTCTAAATGTTGCGTGCCTCGGTAGTGTTTATCGCGGCTATGTAGTGTGCGTTGTGTAGTGGACGCAAACAGTACTGCAGAGCATGATGTCCTGTTTTCAATTCCCTAGTTGGACAAAGGCAAAACGGGATTTTCATTGGGAATTTCGCAGTAAGGGTAGCCTTTGTATAAACACACCTAATGGTAATAGCCTTCTTGCCTTCTATTGCGTGAGACTTAACGAAATATAACTGGCAATATCTGGAATCCCATGATTCCAGATCCCCCTCCTCCTAGCGTTAAAACGTTTCTTCTTTTCATTTATTAATAAATATTCTTTTTATATATATAATGAATGTTGTTCTGTTTCCCTTGGTCACGTCATCACACGTGAACGGCTGGACCAATTTTCCTAATATATTTTTTGTTCTGTAAGGAAAAAAATTAAAAAGTTGCGCGTAACATAATATATTCATAGTTAAGACGGGACAACGTCTGTCGGGTCAGCTAGTATAATAATATGAATTCGTTGCGGGTTATTAAAAATAAAATCGGTGACATACATTTCGACTTCGTAGTATTTCACTTTTCTATGAAACAAATTATGTTTTTATAACCGACCAAAATTTCAACGCAGTGGAATCAGAATTTTTTTGCTGAATCCACGGTCACTGGACGGGCGTCGATGTCTCTGCCACCCTGCCACCAACGCTTACGAGAAATAAAACGTGATGTCATTTGATATGATTTTCTGTAAAATCATGCCTTGCGTGTGAATGACGCGTGCAAGGCCCACGGTAGGAGCGTCCTCCTGTCATGTAGAAACAGGCTAGTCTGTTTGACCCACACACGGTTCAAAAGGTTGGAAATGGCCGACAATTTTCCGGCGCGAAATAGATTTATGATCGCAATAAACATTATACTAGGATACTAAACCCATTTTTGAAAAGTGTCGTAATTAGATTCTAAAGTGCTAATTAACCACAAGAAAACAACATTTTTATTTAATCGATCGGTACCGTAAAATTCATATAAATTTACTATTTTCTAATTTCGCGCGTAATTTGAAGAAAACGCAGTGGACGCCATATTGTTCTATGGGTATGACGTCAGTTTGCTGTATAGACAAATTGAATGCGCTAATATTTTATATGATAATTATCTATAATTAAAAAAAAATGTTATTATTGTACTTATCGTTGGTTTGCTGTACTTGAATGAAAATAATAATTTAAATGAAAACTACATTGGTTACGAAAATAATAACAGTGTAAAGTTGTTCAATTGACACGCCGACGTACTACCATGGCGGCTACTATTTCATGGTGTTCAAAACCTAAATCTTTGAATTGAATTTTAAAATCTATTTTGTTATTTCATTAACTAAAACTAACATTTTCCGACTGCATTTTGCCTGAGCTATCTCAATGGGGTCTAGAATACTGAATTCATGGTTAAAATTTGTGCACTGGTTAAAAATTTGACCTGTATAAACCCAACAACACTTTTTGCCCCACGTGGGATTCGAATCTTCATAACCAGCAGTAGCGCTTGCGACTATTAGATTAACGACGCAGTCATTAATTTCATGTACGCCATTCTTTCAAAAAACTGAAAAGCGCCCTCTTCCGGATGACCACCTTGGATGATTTCACTATTGCCACTGATGCCACAATAAACGCGGTCACCTACTGGGCTCTAACTATAGTATAAAAATAATAAGTGTACGAGTACCATCGACACGAAAAGAAGAAAATGTCAAATATAACACCTCGACAACCCTATAACTAGATGACTTTAAACACTTTTTGCTTTTCTGCCTACTGGGAAGAAGACGTGACTTTATGTACTTACGTATACTTTTGCTGAACGGTCGTATTAAATTCCTTTGTCTGGCTTTTTCACAAGACTGTAGCCTAATTTTACTAAGTAATCTTAATAAAAAGTAAAAACTTCTACCAAGAATTTAACAAAAGAAGAATAATCTACCACGTGTTACAAAAATACAAATTTTGAAACTTTTTCTTGACTAAAAGTGAAATTGGTCCCAACTGCATTAGGTACGGTTTGAAAATAAATTCTGTCTAGTAAAGGCGACTGGCCCCGTCTGCCTACCGCGTAATGTAGTTACCGCGATAGCTCCGATCCGTGTTAGGGTGAAATACAAATAGGTTACGTTACAGGTAACAAAGAACTCTATTAGATGAAAAAAAAAACGTGAAAGTTCTACTGGGTATTTTATTTAATATGAGGTTTTGACTGCCTCGTTGATAAGCGCTACAGCGTTTGCGAAAAAGTAGGAACTCACGTGATTTTTTTTTACTTTTTTAGCTAGCTTCAAACGGTGGAGAGCGGAGCGTGACCGTTTTGATATCTAAATCGCACGGTTGTATAAAATAGCGACGTCATGTTCGCCAAATATCGGTATGGTTAATCGTAGCTCAGCGTCATGAGATGATGATGACCATATAATGTGTGTCAATAGCTTTAGAAAATATATGAAAAACATTGTTAATGCCTACAAAATTTGAGGGTTGTCCTCGATTTCCCTGGGATTCCATCATCGGATCCTAACTTGGTGCCAATGGGACAACCTCAGGAGTATACTCTTTCAAATAAAAATAATTTTGAGAATCGGTCCACAAATGGGGGAGAAATGGAGTAACATACATAAAAAAATAAAAAAATACATACAGTGGAACATATAACCTCCTCCCTTTTTGGAAGTCGGTTAAAATGTGGAGATATTTTAATAGGCTTAAACGTTGAGAATCTAAATACCTACAATTTAGCTTGTAGAAAAAGACAAAACTAAGACTGACGTTTAAAACGTGGCGTAAGCTCAGAATGTCTCATTTAATTGTAAGTTCTGCCTTTACCCACTTACGTTTTAGGGTTCCGTACCTAAAGTGTGCTAATAGAATCCTCCGCTGTCCTTCCATCTGTTTGACAGCGGGCTGTATCTTAGAACCTTAATAGGTCAACAATTCAAATGTTGAGTGTGTATTTCTATGGCCGCTATAATAAAATAAAAAGTAAAATTTAAAAAACCCCGACCCAAACAAAAGAGTCAATGAAAAAAGTTTTTATTTTTCATTTTTTAGTTATCTACCCCACACTAATTCGAAATTTCATCATCCTTGGCGTCAAAACAATACATATTTATGCGATAGCAACATTTGCGGTTGATTTGCTGTAATTTTTTGAAGAGTTCCGTTGTCTGTCTCCGAAACGCATCATCAGATCTATATGAAATTTCTATGGGACCATTTCGGAGTAAACACCTTTCGAACAATAATTTTGCTAATCCGTCTACATACGACGGAGTTATGCTCGAACATACAAAAAAAAATTATAAATATGTCGAATTGATAACCTCCTTCTTTGTGAAATCGGTTAAAAAGCATTTTCATTAGCTGTTCCCTGACGTGACAATGCCTTGATCAAAATATTACCTTCAACTTAAAAGGCCAAAATTTTTTTTTTTTTACTTTTTAGAGTTATTGTTTAGGTCGGGGTTTTTTTAAATTTTTATTTAAAATTTTATTTCCTGCTTTTTAATGTCTCGCTTAAATCTGCGCAGCGTTTCCTATGTTTACCACAGTGAAGTTTGTTACACTCATTTCACGTCATGATCACCATTTATCTATAACCTATTCATTGAGACCTTTTCAATGAGCCCAAACAAGAGATACTTCTGCTGTTTGTTGGTGAGTAGCTTGGGTATCCTGGAAACTCCAGGTATTGGTCTACTCGTAGCATCAGTCCAAGGTTACTTTGTCCATCTAATATCACTGAAGTAATAGAATACCAAATTTCGAGTTGATCAGACCCGTGAAAGATGCTCAAATCCCTTCATCAACCAGAAAAGAGCTGATAATCTTGAAACGGCTGAACCGATTTTGATGAAACATGTCTAAGAGAATCGGTTCATCCGTTCGGGAGCTATGATGCCTCAGACAGACACACACACACCCACACCCACAGACACGTCAAACTTATAACACCCCGTCTTTTTTGCGTTGGGGGTTAATAAAGTTAAAATTAAAGAGTACACTAAATATCATCGAGCCAAAAAAAAAACTGTCTTCATCAAATGTTTTTTTTTTCTTTTATGTTCTCAGTGTTCTAGTGCATATAAAAACAAAATGTATCATTTAATAAACGGGCGAAGACCAGAACCCTAATTGCGTAATACACGATTCATAATCCGTTTCAATTTGACAGTTAAACAATATTCATTGCGTTATTTACTTTGTTGAGCTGACATATTTTTCGAACATATGAAGGCCAATTCTCGTAATAAAAAACGATCAAAATCTAGTCGCAGTGTCATTTCCGCGATAATCTAACGTCAAAAATTTATGGAAACTCTAGGTATTTTTGACAGTTGGAGACTCGAGACTGTGAACATTCTTAAAATTACGAGAGTTGCCCCTCTGGTGTCTTCAAATACAGGCTTTGTTAAGTCACCAGTCTCCAAAAATATTAAAATGTTGCCGGACTCTGATACCATGTAATATGTATTCTGTAATATTGTGCTGAGAAAATTAGTACATATTTATAAAAATTAAACAGATAGATGTCACATGTTTTCGAGTTTCTAGTTCTAGTACACGCCGGTTTCTTTACGATGTTTTCCTTCACCGTTTTGAGAGCAGTGGTGATTGATGAAATTATTTACAAAGAGTAAAGCACCTGCTTGTCTTCGAACCCAAGATCTATTGCTTGTAAGTCAGGGTCGGGACTGCTCCATTACCACTGCAAATATTTTAAGTGAGTAAAAACAGCAGCACAAGTCGGTAAAACAGGTTAAGCTACACTTGCCGCGGTTGGTCCGTGGACGGGTGACCGTCTTTACATACCAAGACCCCTCCGTGCCTTGGAAAGCACGTTAAGCCGTTAGTCCCGGCTGTCTTTCATGGATCTTTAACAGTCGTTACGGGTCGTCCAGAAAGTGACAACCAGTCTTACCAAGGGGTATCGTACTCGTATTACCCAGTAACTGGGTTGTAGAGGTCAGTTAGGCAGTCGCTCCTAAATACAAGTATTCAGCTGTATCCGGTTAGACTGGAAGCCGACCCCAACATAGTTGGGAAAAGGCTAGGCAGATGATAGTACCTACGGAACGCTTCGAACGAGTTCGACTTGCACTTGGCTGGTTTATTTTTTTCATTTCGTTTGGCACAGACGGTATTTTTATAATATACGAGCATAAGCCATCTCAGCCGCCTAAATCTTCGTAGAATTTATATTCCCTTTACTTCAACATTCAACGAGCGTTTGTTAAAACGTGTCGGATTCCAATAAAACAGGAAAGTTGTAAAATTTGTAGATATTAAATGATAAATCTGTTTTCTTTAGTTCTCTCCAGGGCTGTAGACGCTAGAATGGTAATTGGTAACTTTGTTAAATGAAGAATTCTTAGAATATAAATAGAATGATCATGTATTTAATCAAACCATAAATAATTAGTTTTGTTCACAGTGTCAACCTAATCCAACCAGAAAAACATTGCATAACACACTAAGAGTAGTAAAGACTCTTATTTTGTTACTTTAACAACATTTATTGCATTATTTATGTTGTTGAACAAACACATTTTTGCTTTTTCATAATCATGCTGGAGATAGGCCTCCCCAAAAGGGAGGTTTGCAATAATCGCTCTTGGCAGGCCTGGGTTGGCGATCGCAGTATGCTGGTAAAATGCATAGAGAACGCTGCTGCTCATTCTCTAGTAAGTGCCTTTTAGTCGCCTTCTACGACACCCACGGGAAGAAATGGGATGGTGCTATTCTTTTACGTCCGGCACCACACGGAACTTTTTCATGCTTTAAAATTATTCATAATTATTCTGATCAATAATGTGGTCGGGGTACCCTACTCAAGTTCGGTTTAAAGACTAGGTATTATTTCTCAAAGAACAAATTACAGTTCACTTAAAGAGAAACTTAGCTAAAAATAGGTATTAGTAGTATCCAAGAAACTGGACATCATTTTCATAAAAAAAATATGGCAAATAAAATTCAAAATAGTTTAAGATTGAGTTATGTGTCTATTATAACAAAAATACTAAATATTATATGTCGAATATGTAATTCCTCAGGCCTTTTTTAAATGTCGGTATGCTTGTACACTCTCTGAGTTTTTTAGGTAATTTATTGTATAGCCGAATCTACCGCTGCATAGTTTTCCTGCCGTAGCAGATTCTCACTCTTGGTATTTCTATGTGTCTTTTGTGTAAATGAAATACATTTTGTTTGTAGTTACTATGACCAACTGTGAAAAAGTACAGAAAGTTTTAAGACTCATTTTATAAATATGTATCATTAGAATTTGAAATCATGAAAACTCATTAATTCAAAAAAGTGGTAGAAGGTTAGAAGTTCAAAAGGTTTTGCAGGATCAGTTAAATATTTGCAAAATAAAACTATAGATTGTAAGTTGAAAGCCTAAGAGAAATGGTTAGTTTCTTAAGAAATGATTGAATGCTGGCCGTGACGCGTGGGTTCTTCTGAATGATAAATCTTTTTCGTTTGTTATGTAAAAAATAAGGCTCAATATTTAAAATAAAACTTGTCTATTGAAGCAAATTCTGTTAAAAAATATTGTCATCTTTCTTCAATAGATTTGGATGACGGTGCTAAAGACAGTCTTTACGAAAACTTTTTTTGTATCCCTATGCATGTTTTTTACTCAATTTTGTAAAGCAACGTTGAGTTACAAAAATGTTTTGTGTACCAAAAGAGATCATCATCTGCCTAGCCTTTTCCCAACTATGTTGGGGTCGGCTTCCAGTCTAACCGGATGCAGTTGAATACTAGTATTTTACATGGAACGACTGCCTATCTGACCTCCTCAATCTAGTTACTGGGTAACACCAACTAGCGGGAAACGACTGTCAAAGATCCGCGATTGACAGCCGGAACCAACGACATAACGTGCTTTCAGACGCACGGAGCAGTGGTCTTGGTACGTAGAAATGGTCCCCCATCCATGGACCAACCGCGACAAACATAGATTTACCGTGCAATCATACCACCAGCTTGATATAATGTAACGTATTCGAAAACATCCATCGCTTTCTTATTAAACTGCAACTATATCTGAAGACGCGTGGGCTTGCGGACGGCGAGTAATGGGTAGCTCGCTGTCCGGTAAGGACCAAGCCCGGGTCGATGGCGCGTTGTGTTCCACGCGCGCCTCAAAGAGATGTCAGCACCAATTGGTGGGTCTGCAAGGGCCGATGCCTGCCAGGGGTGCGGGTTGTTCGACAGAGATACCGCAGACCCTGGCATACGGACTACTGAGGGAATACGGGTGGGTTTTAGTCAGTAAAAAACTGACACGCCCCCCTGCTCTACCCAGAGCGGGAGAAGTTATTTGATGATTGCCCACCGTCAAAAAAAAAAAACTATACCGATGACCCTGGTTACATATTTCTTTTGGTAACTGTACCCAAAAGACATTCTAAAACCAAATATTGAAACAGCGCAGCACACATTAAACAGTATTGTCACGAAATTCATTAGAAAGAAGAACATTCAAACTGTAATGTTAACCCCAGTTTACGTGACGAAAATAATAAACTTTTTGACAAACAATTAAATACCATTTTATGTTTTAGTGCTAACATTATAATAGGTCTTTACCTATGAAATTGCCGTTTTGTATGAAAAAATTTAAACGAATTTTTTTCATGAATTTTTTATTTGTATTAATCGAAGTAATCACCCATGCAATCAATGCATCTTTGCCATCGCAGTGGCAGTTTATTGATGCCCTTCTTAAAGAAATCAGCTGGACGGGAGGCAACAAATTCTTCAAAGGCATTTTGTACTGCCTCTCGGGTATTAAATTTTTTTCCCGCCAAGAAGTTATCCAAATTCTGGAAAAAGTAGTAGTCTGTAGGCGCAAGGTCTGGTGAGTAGGGCGGATGACGGAGAGCTTCCAACCCCAGTTCTTGCAACTTGGAGACCGTCTGCTGTGCAGTATGAGGTCGCGCGTTGTCGTGCAGGAGCAGCGGAGACGAGCGATTGACCAATGCTGGTTGGAGATGCGCCAGCTTCTCCATCATTGTGTTCAGTTCTTCACAGTACACATCTGCAGTAATGCTCACCCCGTTTGGTAAGAAGCTGTGATGAATCACACCGGCGCTAGACCACCAAACAGTGACCATCACTTTTCTAGGGGTAAGTTTTCGTTTAGGGCATTGTTTAGGTGCTGAACCAGGATCCAACCAACTTGCTGAGCGCTTACGGTTATCAAACAGAATCCATTTTTCATCGCAGGTAACAATGCGGTTCAAAATTCCTTCATTTGTGTGTCTGTTGAGCAGTGCAAGGCACGTCTCGACGCGTACTTCGCGCTGGCGATCATTGAGTTCGTGGGGCACCCATTTGTCAAGCTTTTTTACCTTGCCAATTTGACGCAAATGGACCAATATTGTTTTGACGCTAACGTCGAAAGCTGCTGCTAATTCAGCCGTAGATTGTGTATCATCAGCTTCCACAATCGCCTTTAATTCGTCATTGTCGACCAAAGTCTTCGGACGACCGCGAGGTTCATTTTTCAGGTCGAAATTTCCAGAACGGAAGCGAGCAAACCAATAACAGGTGGTGCGTTGGTTTGTAGTGTTAGCTCCGTAAACGTCGTTGATGTTGCGTGCCGCTTGTGCCGCGTTGCTGCCACGACGGTACTCATATTCCATAATTACTCGAATTTTTAACGTATCCATGATGACGAAAAAGATTGAAATGCGATGAAAATGTAACACTAATCAATAAAGAAATGACTACTTTTAGAAAAAAAAAATCCATGTTTTTAAAATAAAATTAATTTGAAATTAGAATTCTTAGCCAAACAAAAATTATTTTGATTTGAAATGGCCAGTACTGCAGAACGGCAATTTCATAGGTAAAGACCTAATATTTAAATGTTTACATGCGTACGAAGTCATAACAGCGAGCTACTCATTAGATGCCGTTCGCAAGCCCGCGCCTATGGTGGCCGGGAATAAGGCTGGAATTTCCGATGCCCAGGGCGTCTCCTGACGGCTTCCTATGCACTCTCCTTCCGTACTATGGCCTGGACCAGGGCCGGATGCGAGAGATCGCCGCCGCCAATCGCCTCCACAAAGACACGGCGATGCTCCACCAAAGCCGAGCAGACCTCCACCATATGCTCCACCGTGTCCTCGGGGCGATCTACACAGTGGTAGTATAGAGGTATGAGAAACAGAGTGTAAAGTTCACTCATACTATATGGAAAAGGGAGGATCCTCCGACCAGATGGGTGTTGTGTCTGGTGGGCAACTGCCCGACGATTGATGTCGGGTTGTTGTATATAAATACGAGTCGCGCGGTAAACTCTGCTTGCTCGATGTAGGATCTGTGTGACGTCATCTCAAGACTTTGATGCGTATTTCCCATGTGGCTTTGTAGATGCCTGCCACAGTAACACCCGGGCGTTTCCGAAACAGGAAACGCCTGGGTGCAACATGATCCGAAACAGGAACCTCCTGAAACAACCGTGTTCGGTGAGGATCTGCGTCAAGCGGAAGGTGAGGACGCCATGACAATGGTCTACTGGTCGCAAGCGCTACTGTTAAGCATTAGGTTCTAGGTTCGATTCTCATGTCGAGCAATGTTATTGGCTTTTTCTATCTGAAATTTCACAGTAGCAGCCGGGAGTCTGGATTTGTGCCCATTTGATGGCAATAGGCTCGCCCGCTATCACACTTGGCCGGTTTTGTGATAATAATCGTTACCGACAAAAAGGAAGGATCAGTAGAATTTTAAATGGTAATTTTAACAACTCGAATCGCTCAAGGGAATGGTTTATCCTAATTAAATAAAACCTACGAATCAACCCTTTCTAAATTGGTTGTATTCAACGATTAGCTTTAATTAATGACTTCTGAGTAGGGCTACCACCCGTCCGGATATAAAAGGATTTAACTGGACATGTCCGGCGTTTTGGTTGGTCTAAAATCTTTTCAAAACGAGGAAATATTGAAATATTTTCTGAGGAAAATTAAATGATTAAGAATTTATTTTTAGAACGAAATCTACAAAAAGGTCCAGTTTTTGAGTAGCTTTTACCAGCGGCTTCGCCCACGTGGGGTTCCAAAATTATCCCACGGGAACGTACAACCGGGATAAAAATATTGTATGTGTTAATCCAGGTTATAATTTATCGGTGTGCCAAATTTCATTCGAATCCGTCCAACGGTTGTTGCGTAAATGAGCAACAAACATCCAAACATTTTAACTTACAAACTTTCACATTTGTAATATTAGTAGGAAGTAGGGTACTTGCTGTGCAATTCTCGATCGCCATCCCGTAAAAATAAAAATGTAGTTACGATTACGAAAAATCTGCCTAGCTTTTTCGGCTTCCAGTCCAACCGGATGCAGCTGAATACTTACCAGTATTTTACAAGGAGCGTCTGCTTATCTGACCTCCAGGACCCAGTCAGTGGGTAACACGATGCTCCTTGGTAAAACTGGTTGTCAGACTCTGAATCCTGACGAACCATAAAAATTGACAAATATCCACGAATGACAGCCGGGACCTGGTACTTAAAGACGGTCACCCATCCACGGACCGACCGCGGCGAGCGTTGCTTAACCTGGTCGATCGACCCATGCGGCTGTTATTACTTAGCCGCAAAAGATCATATTATTAGGATAATACCAGGATAGTTGCCCCAGGGGTATGTTGCCCCAGGGGTATAGTTGCCCCATGGGTATAGTTGCCCCAGGGGTATAGTTGCCCCAGTTTCGTGGATGAATCGTATGCTATATTACTATTCTATCGAAAGATTCTCCAACCACCACTAGGTTGACGTGCGATTGCATGAGAAGGTAAAATGCGATCAAACTTTTTGCGGGATAGATGTCTTGTTTCTCGGCGGGACATCTATCCTAATCGTACTTTATATGGATCAGGCAACTATCCCCTATATGGGATAGATGTCCCAAAATATGAAGGTCCGCAAAAATCGCTTTATAATCTCGAAACATTAAAAATAATGTTTTTTACATTTTATAAGTTTGTAGATAAAAACCCAAATTATCGGCCAGTTTACAAATGAAGCATTTTGCTTCTTCTACTGAGAGAAATAGAGTAATTTCAAAAAGTGTGGCAACTATCTGACTTTTATCCTATGGATATGAATAGTCACGCCTTTTTTTTTTTTGAGTGGGAAATCATCAAATAATTTCTCCCGCTCTGGGTGGAGCAGGAGAATAGTCACGCCTTTGACTTACTATCTCATTATGGTAAGCAACGATGCCCGCTTGTCTAGAAGATACACTTCTACTAAGACTTTGAGAAATTACCTTATTGTTATCAAGGCTTTCTCGGAAATGGTAGCCCTACCGAGTAAGCCCAGCTTTTGGTTAATTAGAGGGTTAATTCAACCCGTTTTGATGACTTAATGAATAAGATTTTGTTAGCATTAAAATAATTCTATTCTAAATCTCTAAGTCAGTTTTTGCATTACCAACTTTTCTCTTCTATTTGGGTAAAGTCCTTAATTTAATAAATGCGAGTCGAACTCGTGCGTCGAGGGTTCCGTACCTACCCATTATACCGACCCATTACGTAATTTTGATTTTCGCGAAAACTTGTAAGTAGTAACCGGTTGACCTAGAATTGTCAATTTTGGTTAAAAGCAAGGTCTTATAGCAAAAGTAAAGAGAAAACTCGGAAAAAAAATTAAAATTAAGGTAAATTTTGGTACCTACTTACAAGTTTTCGCGAAAATCTAAATTTGCCCATATTTTTTTATGTTGTTGACCCAGGTCCTTGATTTTCATACACCTAATAGGGACTATTTATAGACTTCAGTATCTGGTATAAATTTCAACTTGCTAGTTCCACCCATTCCTGAGAAAATCAGTGGTGACACACGGACAGACAGACGGACAAGAGAATGATCAAGAGTGTTCCTTTTATACCTTTTGAGGTAGGGAACCCTAAAGATGACAATTAGCACTGGACTCAGTTGTCTATTTTGTAAAATGAGCTGTATTTCTATTTCAGTTAGGTTCTTATTTCAAAAACAGGCTCGATGGTTTGATCCATACCTAAAGAAAAACCTAGTTTTGTAATAGGGAGTAAGTAACCTCTGAGTTTCTTTCGGAATTTATTTTCAGGGAACAGTCAGCTAGGAAATGCCAGCGCCATCTAGTTTTTAAAATATTGACGTGTGAAAGTGACTTATATGATCTACTTACTTAAATAAACATTTCATTTCAGTAGTTTTGTAGTACATACATTATCCCAACTTAGGTCTTCTAACCGTCTCGTTGTAATATAATTAGCGTTGGTCTCGCTTCGAATTCTATTTGCTTCGTTAGTGTAACAAGCGTGTAGCTATAAAGAAACGTAAACTACGTCGTTCTACTGTGAAATGGCATGTTTTCCTGAACGAGGTTTAACAGTAAATAGGTCCCTTCAGGATATAAATTAGGACAAACTGTCTTCATCATTCTTCTGCAATTTAATCCCACTCTCTTACTTTCCATACCATCTAACTATCATCTCAGCATCCGTGACATCACAGCGGGCCCTATCAGAATATCAGTGCACTTTTAAAATGTCGCAGCATCGTGCTGAGATAGTGGCCTTTTGGCCTCGTACGGGATCTTGTTTTTATTTTCCCTTTTTTTATGTATAAATCTAATTTTAATTTTATTACGTACGTAGCGTTGTTGTTTTAGTTTTTTAGTGTTTAATTTTATTGTGTTGTAGTTATGTTTGTGATTTTCCTGTGCGAGTGTAATAAATACTTTTTCTTTCTTTTACCTCAAAATTCGCCCAAAAGTCACGTTCAAAATGTAAGCCTTTATAAATTTAAATAATTGATTTAACGTAAGTTGTGCCTGAAAGCCTTTTATACCGTTCAAGGTTATATTGAGAGCAAAAGGCTTGGGATTGAGCTACTCTATTTTTTTTTTACTGAATGTTGTATATTTGCAAACTTATAGACTTTGACATTTGATGCTTATTATATAAGTAGACTGGTAATTAGTGACCGACATTTAAACACATTATTGTACTCATCAATAAGAACAACTTTTACTATTGGACCAAACCCGAAATCGCGAAAAAAAAATCATCTGTTCCCTACATTTTGACGAGTTATGAGAACATAAATGTAGGGAACAGCTAAATTTTTTTCGCGATAAGTTGTTCATAATGATGAGTACAATCATGTGATTAAATGTCGGTCACTAATTACCAGTCACCATAGATAAGTTACAGTTACACCTAGTTTTAGCCGGCTACAACTACATAGGTGTGGCTGGTCTTAGGGCTCGCGCGCGGTTGATCGCAATTCTAACCTAACCTAACCTATTCGGTCGGTAAGCAGTGTGGTGCAGTTCACAATTTCTCAAAACCTTATAATCTCGCGAAATAGATTATAATCTAACGGTATTTACAATTTTACGGTGACATAAGTAGGACACATCTAAGTTTAACCGCTTGTGGCCAAAACTAGGTCTAGCCGCACTTCGGCTATCAGCCGTAACCATAGAAATATAAAAAGCAGGAGAAGTGGGAAAGGGGCGTGTCTGTGTCCGCGCGGTATGATCAGAATGATCATTCCTAAAGCAAATGGCCGTCTCCGCGAACTAGTTTGCTTTCGACCGTTGTCGTGATAAATCATAAGAATGCCGTGTTGTTCAGTGGTTTCTTGTAAAAACCAAAGCCAAAACAAAAACTTTGTGAATCATGGAATCACTTACCATTAATAAGTACAAGTATTTTTCTATATTTGTCTTTAAAATCATGAAAAACAAGAAATCGAAAAACATTTCTTGCGTTTACTATGTTATTTTTGTTTTCAAATATCACAGCGACTGTATTATTTTTGTACTAAATACATTGCTCTTAAACCACTACTTAAATATTTTGTCGCTAAGTGACTGGACAAGCAATGTAAAAATCACAAAACGATAAAGTATCTATGCGGACGCATTACGTAGTACGGCCGCTGGTTCTTGCGTCGAGCTAGTGATGTGCTCGTGCAGATCCACTAACGTAGGCTATCGATAATGTCGATTCGCGAATAAATTTATTGCTAGATCGATGTGAATTAATGTTTTTGACTTAATTTGATTATTTTACAGCGTTGTAGAGAAATGCGTAAACAACAGTCGTAAAGTTAACAAAATTTTAGATAATGTCGGTGGAGTGTTATTGGGTTTGAATTATCGTATAATAAGTCTTATTCTCGTGCTATTTCCTTACTTTTTTTTATGGTTTTGGCATTTTACTTACGTTAAAGTCTTCAAACGCTTCGTATGCGTTATTGTTATCGGCATTGTTCAAATAATATATTAGTGACGTATTACGGTTATCGTTTTCATTTTATCTTATTTTCTGGACCCCAAAAAAAATTGAAGTAGTACAATAATAAATAGAAGTATCGACAACTTTCCGATTTAGTCAATCACTAGCGTATATGTAAAATAAATTGCTTTTGCACAGCACAACGGTAGCAACCGTTGTTTGTGTGAGTGATTTGTACTTAAATGCACGCTGCGTTTGAAGGGATAAGGTCTATATTTGATTGTGTAGTACGTTCTGATTTATAAATTGCGAGTGTGAGCGCGACTTCGTATCTATTGGTTTCACTAAATTGCATGTGTAGTTGTGGCGCGGTAGTGGGGAGCAAGTGGAGACACCGGGTTCCGATACATTTTCAACTACTTGGCATATCTTCTTCTTTCTTAAATCTATGGCCGTAACTTATACACAATGACAATAAGATTTACTTTGAGGAGTATAAAGTTATTATTTTAATTACTAGCTATTGACAGCGACTTTGCCCGGGTGGAAGTCGAAAATTATCCCACAGGAACATAGTACTGGAATAAAAAGTACTACTTTCGTTCTTGATTCCAAAACGTAGATCTCTATGGAGAAGTAAACTATATTACATCAATGAATATATTTTCCTGACTGAAGTACTTAAACAAAACAGAGGTAGGTACGTTTATAACATATCTTCTGCGTTATGTTTAAGACCAAACTGTCCCATTGACTGATAAATTAACATTTGGAACTACAAAATATTGGAAATATTTACCTCTGTTTACTAGATATTCAAGAAGCCAGAACGCAAGTAATTGCACGGTAGAACTAATTAATTAAGGCATCCCCGTTGTTTCGGGAATTAAATAGATATATGAGTATAGATTACTCTGAATTTATTGCTTACACTGTGCGGTACTCCCCACCACATTCATTTGTTTTAATTGTTTTGTGCTGTGTGTACCGTCGTTAGCTTATGGGGATTGACGAAATTATTTCGGTCGTGTGTGAATGTAAATTTGTGTGGTTTCCAATGAATAGCACTTTCCTGCTGGATTTCGAAACCAGGACCGCAAGCTCGGCAGAAGCTCTAACGGCAATTAGAATAACGGGGCAATCTTTAGCTCGTGATGTTGAGTTTATAAAACATAAATATCTGATAAATGATTTTATTTCTGTAAGTAGGTTTGTACAAACACTTTTACACGTCAATCATTATTTTAAAATTAGATGAGGTCGGTGGTTCCTATCTGACTACTCTGAGAAGAAAAGTCGAAACAAACTCGGAGGAAGTCCAAACAAAATCTGCGTCAGATCATGCGAAGACCATGTGGATTGGTGTTTGGAATAGTGTCTACTTTGTATAAAACAAAGTCGCTTCCAGCCGTCTGTACTCTGGAGT
This sequence comes from Polymixis flavicincta, assembly GCA_949987655.1. Classification (NCBI taxonomy): domain Eukaryota; kingdom Metazoa; phylum Arthropoda; class Insecta; order Lepidoptera; family Noctuidae; genus Polymixis; species Polymixis flavicincta. The sequence continues at coordinate 19,126,884 of OX465188.1, read as the reverse complement.
TTAATGCGATTGATTCATCAATAGACAAAGTGATTCAAGCGGAACGTTTATATGTATAAAACATGCATAGATATTATTGTTCTTTGACAAAAGGCGAGAATTTCAAAGATTTGTAATGTGATGTCGTTAAAAACATGTTTTTGTGCACTTACATTGCAAACGCGGGCTAAACCTTACGAGATAGATAAAATTAATGTACTACGGAATGGTATATTTAAAAAGACCTACACAAAATTCATACATGGTAAATGTCTATTTCGCAATATCTTCTCATCCCAAATACCGCAATGTCTCAAGACGAAAGTCTTTGACCAGTGTGTGTTGATTACCTATGGCACAGAAACCTGGTCGCTCACAATGGGCCTTATCAGAAAGTCACCCAAAGGGCAATGGAGAGGGCTATGCTTGGAGTTTTCCTACGTGATCGAATCAGGAATGAAGAGATCCGCAGGAGAACCACAGCAACCGACATAGCCCGAAGAATGACCAAACTTGAGTGGCAGTGGGCAGGGCACATTGCTCACAGAACAGATAACCGATGTGGTCGAAAGGTTCTGGAGTGGCGACCGCGTACCGGAAGACGTAGAGAAGGAAGGCCTCCCACAAGGTGGACCGATGACCTTGTGAAGGCCGCGGAAATCCGCTGAATGTGAGAAGCACAAGACTGGTCGAAGTGGAGGAGCCTGGCGGAGGCCTATGTCCAGCAGTGGACGTCTTTCAACTGAATTGATGATGATGATGATGATATGTCTACCTCCTAGTACAACCCACAGTAATCATTTTTGCCTCTTACACGTTACAACAAAAATAATGGGTTAATTCCGAAGTATCTCAAACAAAACAGTAACTATTATTCCGTATACAATCAAATGAAACGTTAGATACATTGTGCATTTAATGTAGATCTAAAATGACCCTTTACAGCATTGTCATTAAAATTAACAGCTTAGGAGTTATCGAAAAATAAAAATAAAAAATGCGCGCGAAAATAAATTCACGCGAAAACGCGTGCGTATCCCTATTATAATAGAATAAACAGACTTTTGAAGCGAATGTTCACAATATTACAGTTTTTGCAATTAGATGATGACTGGAAGCATTTCCGACCTCCACACGGGCGAAACCGTTGGCAACACCTAGTATTGCAGTAAAACAAACAACGCGTGTTTTTTTTTACTAAACGTGTCAAAAATCGAATCACAATTATTAATATCCACAACTAAAACAAAGAAGGAATTGAATAACTGAATTTATTAATATTATTGCCTTATCATCACGTTCCTTTCAATTATTTGTAATGTTTTTTTTTTATTGTGTATACATCAATGTAGTGAACAATGTCGAAATCAATCTCTGACATCATTATACTTTTAGTTACGAAATAAGGTAGATAATGCACTAAGTTGTTGCCCGCGGCTTTGATCGCGTGCAGGTCGTAAGTTATCCCATAGGATAAACGATTACTAACTACAGGAATAAAAAGTATAATATGTCTTTATCAAGCCAATTCACACATAACATAATATCACGCGTGTATTTCTCGAAGAGTTAGGCAGATGTATACCCATTATAGTTCACTGACATTTCACCAGTTATGCCTAAGTCCCATGTAACAGGGCCAAGCCAATCTATTCTGCAAAAAACTCACCGTAAAAACATAATTATGTAAACTATGTGAAGTGAGCTGTTAATAATGTCAATGACTAGTATGAAATGAAATTACAGTTCACCATCCAGATCAACCATTTTGTCGGAAACCGAATGACCCAACACATGCGCCACCATCATTGAGACATATTTTAACTGAGCGTGACATCGAAATCTGTCCAGCCGATAAGGCGTGACAAGGTAACACAGACAAAGTTGCTTTTGCTTTACAGGAAATGAAATTAAATGCACACAATTATTATTCTTTATAACTGGCAGTGCCTGAGGTGGGCAAAGACCGCAGTAACACCATTCTATACATTGTCTTCATCGGTAAATGTTACGGAAAAGTTACTCAACTAAGTTAAGGCAGCAATGTGGTGTTTTTGTACAATTATTTCTTAGAAAAATTCTCAGATTTTTTGTGTAACTCTGAAGAACACGTTTAAAAACAATTATCTCAGACCGTTAAATTTTTTATTAAAATAACAACCTTCCCCATTTTCCTATTGAGAATTCACAGCCATTACTGCCGAAGCCAAATTGCCCAATTTAAATAAAGACTTTTCTTTTACAGATGGAGCAAAAACTGGGAGCTCAACGAATAAAATGAACTATCTACTAAAAAACATGCACACTTGAAAAAAAGAAGATGGATTTCAAAATATTATGTTCGAGTCTCACCATGTTAGTCATGATCCAATTCAGTTATTCATCAACAGATATATACGGTAACACGTCTATATCAAAATTAGATAGCATAACAAATTTCGCTAACAAACCAAAAATGTTGGCTAACAAAACTGATAATGAATTTGAAATAGATGAGTTTATAATGAATACAACACTCAACAGAGATAGTAAAGATCAACTAGAAGATAGTAACGATACAGAATCTAGTATACTATACAATGATACTGACACGTGTGTTGGTGACCCAGACTATTGTAATATGACAAAAGAAGCATATTTGGAGATGTTAAATGACTACATTTTCCCACAACCTTATGAATGGGTTTTGATAGCAACACATGCTATAGTTTTTGTGATTGGTTTAATAGGGAACGCCTTAGTGTGTATAGCAGTGTATAGGAATCATTCTATGAGGACTGTGACGAACTATTTCATCGTAAACCTGGCCGTGGCTGATTTTATGGTGATTCTCATTTGTTTGCCGCCCACCGTGCTGTGGGATGTGACGGAGACATGGTTCTTCGGGACAGCGATGTGCAGAATTGTACTTTATTTTCAGGTGAGTGAATTCATTATTGTACATTATTAGTTGTATAGTTCTTATTATAATGCTCGGTGCCAAAATTTTACTCTTGCCTGACCAATCCTAACTTGTCAAATGTGAGGTCATTGAAAATATTGTGGTGAAAATTTAATCACGTCTTTAAAGCCGTAATATACCTCTCCTGGTTTAAGAGCTATCTTCGTCCATAAAGAATACTAATTAATATTAGGGGTCTCTCAATGGTCTAAATTCGACCAAAATGTGTTTAAATTTTAATGTCTTTCTAATGCATTATTGTGTAAAAATACATCCAAGTATTATTATCTTTATGGACTCTTTCTCCATATAAACTTTAACTGTACCAAATTTCATACTCCTACGTCTGCATATTTTAGGTTCACGTATTAATATTTAGATAAATATTATTAACAAATTAATACAAATGTTTATTTCATCAAATTATGTAAATTACATTGCTACGTTTGGAGTCACATTTAAAGCAAAGATTTGCTTGTATTTGGTGGTTCCCTTCTTCTAGTTTGCATTGTCTACACACAGTGTTAGAGAATAAAGAATAGGTAATTTTGAAAACATGCCAAAAGAATAAAGAATACGCACAGTGCTATGTGTGTGTGAGGTGGCGGTGTGTGTGATTTAGGATATATTATTAATGAATATAATTGACAGGTTTCCGTTGTATCTATAGATAATCTACTACAGGATTTATTTGGAAGCTGTATATTACGGTATCACTTATGTAGGTAGGCATATGATTGTATGAATTTGGCATTGTTTCGACTTTTACTTTATACCACCTGCGCTCTCTATTGTGGTCTTACAAAGCCTAGACACCGTTCTTGAATATAATATGTGAAATCGATTCTTAGCTTAGAAACGAACATTTTAATTTTGTCCATGTTATGGGATTATAATCAAATTCAAATAATTTATTTCCTCTTCACAAACAATGGCATAAAAGCTTAATAACTATGTGGCACTAGTGTGTGAGAGACAAGTGTCTGCACTAGAAATACCTGTGTGTATAGCAGTTCACCACGGTATGTACACATTATCAGTTATCTAGTAAATTTGAAGGAATAGGGCATAACATAAAAATCAATGATAAACTTAAACAGGAAAAGTTTTCATCCGGTACGCTACTTTCCCTGTAGATTCAAAACAAGAAAACAAAAAGAGAAATATATAAGTGGCAAAAAGGATCTGTAATGTGTAGGGAAACTAGCGGGATGGGCAGTTTTGAATGAGCTAGTAATTCTTCAGTTGCATTTTAATCTAGCCGAATTACAACTACTCTATCATTGAGATATATACATAAAGGAATATCTTAAACAAGTTTAAGTTCAATGTTCATCTACTGACATAATTCATATCAAATTCAGCGTATTTCACTCTTATACACACGGACTAATTACCGGCAAAAATATTGATTGAGGGAGCACAGCTGTTCAAAAACTTATTCGAGATGTTAAAGAAGTGTGATAGTATAAACATATTTAAACCTAAACCTAAGTGTCCACCCCCCGAGTAGGCATTGTCGTTGCGGGGGGGGCTCAGTAACCGTGGTCTCCCAGCCACGGTGAAGCGAAAAGAAAACCCAAAGGTGGGGCCGCTCGTCAGGGCTTTTGCCTTCAAGCCGATGACGTAGCGGCCAAAAAGTAGGTTGCGGTAAGGTGCACCGGTCCGCAACTGAGGTGGGCTGCGATTTCGAATGGGAGGCATCGCGGCTAAGGGTTACGGGCTGCGGCAGAGGAGGAGTGCCGGTGCTTCTGAGCAGCGCTCTTCCCTTCCGTGGCCTGGACGGGGCCGTCACCGTTTGATGGCGGACGCGGTGGGGCTGCAGGGGAAGAGGAGTGTCGGTATAGCGTTGGCCGCTCTCCCTATCTCCTGCGACCGAAAAGTGGTAGGCGGGACAGCGCGTTGTGTTCCACGCGCGCCGTCGAAGATGTCAGCAACTACTGGTGGGGTCCGCAAGGGCCAATGCCTGCCAGGGGTGCGGGTTGTTCGAAAGAGACACCGTCGCCCCTGGCACACAGGCAACTGAGGGAACACGGGTGGGTTTTAGTCAGTAAAAGTCTGACATGCCCTCCTGCTCTCTACCCAGATCGGGAGAAGTCATTTGATGATTTCCCACCCTCCAAAAAATGTCCACTATAATCTTAGTGTGGTCAAAATCAGCATATAATGTTTCCACTGCTTCCCAGCATAAGCCACATCTCTGTGAGAGGAAGTGAGCCTAATCCGCCGTGCGGGCCTAATGCGGGTTGGTAGATGTCACATGTCTACGAATTTTTGGTTCTAGGTCATGCCGGTTTCCTCACAATGTTTCCCTTCACAGTTTTGAGAGCAGTGTAGATATAAAAAAAAAAACAGTGGCAATCCGGGAGTGTCAACAGAAGTGAAAACTTGAACAATTATTACGTGTGTAATTTTTGAATCGTCATCAAATATTTTATTGGATCGTCAAATTAAACAACGTTCAACGTTGTTCGTCCGTGTTGTCAGTGGTGTCAGTAACAGTGTCACGAGTTCAATTGTTTTTTCCCATCTCAAAAAAAGCCCAACGCGCCTAAAGAACTTTTCACTTCAATACCAAAAAACTGTGCCTGCCTTGGTTCGAACCCACGACCCGCAACAAGTAAATCGGGGCTTGTAACACTAGGCTACCATTGCTCTTAGTTTCTTAGTTTGACAGACTGAGAATCCCAACATTGCATCAAGAAAGCATGTAATAATGATAATCCTTTATTTGTCAGAATACGCATTACGGTCTTAAGATTAGTAAATGGTATCATCACTTTCTGCAAAGCGTGGCGTGCAAATATTAATAACATACATACATTATTACAAAACAAAGATTATTGGGTTAATATATAACATTGGTACTTTTCAGTTATCTTTACAAGCCGAAAAGAAGAAGAAGGTTCTTTAGAACTTATTACGTAAAAGGAGGACCGACATTGTTGCATGAATTCAAAAAACTAAAACTGTGTTTGGTTGTACGCAATTTAATAAACGGTCTGCTCAACTATACAACAAAATTAACAAACATATTTACTTATACACAAAAAAAAAATATGAATGTAAGAAAATAATAACTAGTTGGATAAAGACATTATTATGATGAAACAGAGGCACTTTTGGAGCACATAAAGTAGCAGATACACTAACACATACACTCACACTTACACTCTCACAGACACTTTCATATACAGACACACTACGCACAGGTATTCACACTCGAATCACTCTCTCACTAACATACTTATTTTTATTTGATATTTTAAATACTTACGGATGTATTGTAAATTTATTGATATTATGCTGTACTATGGAAGAGCGGAGTCTCCTAACACAGGCATTGTTTGCTTAAAAGGAGGCTCCAAACACGAAACCCTTTTTTGTAAACTGAAGCATAAATAAAATCATTTATTTATTAGGATTCATCAACGTCTGCCCTAAGACATATCTGGCAGAAAAAAACCCTACAGTCACAAGCATTATTATCTCTTTATTTCCCAAAGGAAGTTATGGAACTTCCTTCTTATTTTGCTTCGAAGCGTTTTTCAATATCCTTCTGTACCTGAACAGCTGCTAATAATCCACACAGTTCATCAGAAACATGTTTTCGTACTAAGCACAATAATAATTAAAAAACGGCTAAGTGCGAGTCCGACTCGCCCATCAAGGGTACGGAACCCTTGATGGGCGAGTCGGCGAGGCGGGCATACGTCATAAATCGTATTATGTTACTTGCTGCTACGGAGCAGCAAGTAACATAATACGATTTATGACGTATTAAAAAAAACTACTGACTAGATCTCGTTCAAAAATTTTTTCGGTAGAAGTGTACATGGCAATGTACATCCTATTTTTTTTTAGTTATATCATTCTCTTAATTTAGAAGTTACAGGGAGGAATATACATTTTACCACTTTGGAAGGGTCTGCCGCGCAAACTATTCAGTTTAGAAAAACATGATGTTAGAAACCTGAATATCATTTTTGAAGATCTATCCATAGATATCCCACATGGTTTGATGTTTTTTTTTGAGGGCGCGGACGGTTCTAAGTATGGGGAATACCAAATTTTTTTTTTTTTTTTTGTGAAAATCTTGATGCGGGTCACAGAATACTACTAACCAAGTTTCAGCAGCATAATTCTTATAGTTTCGGAAAAAAGTGGCCGTGATATACGGACGGACAGACATGACAAATCCATAAGGACTCCTTATTTGCCATTTGGCTACGGAACCCTAAAAAGCACCTGAAAAACAACTATAGGAATCACAAAACAACGAGAGGGAAAAGTGCTAAAAATAGACAAAATGTTAGAAATAAGAGGAACCAGTTAATAGGATGTCGTTTGTCTTTGTTATAATATAACACAGGGGCTCGTGACTAACAATATGTAAAAAACCGTACGAGTCAAATAATCAAATAACACGTAATTTATTAAAACTAGGTTGAGAGTCAGCACTTTTTGAACGTCAATATTACAGTCCCCCAAAACGCCCGCTCTTCACCACTTTCTAGTGCTTTAGCTGAAAAGCAGAAGTGGCGCTAAAACTCTCCAGCGGTCGATGTATATTACTTTCGAAAGCTGACAGTCCGTGAAAAATTCTAAACCTTTCGGTTCATTGTCACCCTTCTTTTTTCTTGTTTTAAAGATTGAAAAACCTTAAACGAATTTAGTCATTAAAAATATTAAAAAAAAAAATAGGACACGCGAAGACAGAAATTAAAATCGTCTGAAGTTCGAATTTCGAAATAATAAGATACCGCTGAACTCCTAAACTATAAATAATCGTCGAACATGCATCTGCCTAGCCCTTTCCCAATTATGTTGGGGTCAGCGTCCAGTCAAACCGGATGCAACTGAATACCAGTATTTTACATGGAGCGAATGTCTATCTAACCTCCACAACATGATTCCCATTGGTAAGACTGGTTGTCAGACTTTCGGGCTTCTGATGACCCGTAACGATTGTCAAAGACCCACGAATTATAGCCGGGACTGACGATTCAACGTGCTTTCCGAGGCACGGAGTGCTCTTGGATGGAAAGATGGTCACCCATCCACGGACCAACCGCGGCAAGCGTTGCTTAACCTGATCTGTCGACCCGTGCAGCTGTTTTTACTTAGCCACAAGCCCCGCTGAACATATATGGGGGTTTTAAGGAATCTCTCGAAATCTCCCTTCCCCCCAAAACATTTTTTTGGTTGTCATTTCGCGTTCCATGCTGTATAGGATACAAATGGCCACATTAAAAATGATGTAACGACTATACATAAATTATCTGGCTAAATGTCAAAAAAGTCCAAAAGAAAAACGTTTCTATACTTGCTTTTGTACTTCCATACAAAATACAGTTCCATGTTTATCAGCGCTGGAAGTTCCTTCCGGTATCCAACAGAACTCCGAACGACAAAGTACGTCGAAAGCCGTATCTAGCTAAGCATGAAAATAATGGCTTCCTATGTTCGAGCGTAAAATGTTTGTTGGGACTGCAGATATATGTATAAGTTTGGTTGCATTTTTGATTTACATTGCTACGATATTGGCTTTTATAGCGCTACATTGTGCAATAGCACGGACAACGACGCACAGTGGGCGTATGGATTGAGGAGCCATGTCTCATAGGAAAACGGGGGTTCTACCAATATTTAGTAGTAAAGTTACCGATTTTGTAGGACCGATCCTGGAATTTGTAGTAAATCCACTAAAAAGTAACAGGACGTTTAAGGTTGCTCGTCAATTCAACCGTCTAGATTGAAGAGCCGCCTTTGAACTCGAAAAATAGCAGATGAATATTTCAAAAAAAATTGGTAGGAATTAGTAGTGTTTAGGCGTAAGCTGTACAAAAAAAAATGAGTTTTGCTCGGCGGAATTTGAGATATCTATACAATGATTTGATTTATCATAAGAATTTATACATTTTTCCGCGCCGCTTCTCGAAAACAAATCAGACCAGAATTCAGCAGAATTCCTGGTTAACATTTCACCAATATTGTCTCATTGCTTTTCTGGTTAAAACGTGTCGTGGAACCTCTTATGATTCTGGGCTTCGAATACTGTGTGCGGGCTTGTCTCGTTAGCAAATAACCTCATAAGTTATAATGCCAATGATATATTAGCTTTAAATGCGTTACTAGTGCTCAATATTGGCTAGATAAATGCAAGGTAATTGCCTGTCGTGTTATTAGTCACGTACCATACAGTGACGTTACTAAATATATATGTTTATCTCTTTCTTTCAACAGGAATCGGTATGTGTTTTTCCTGTTCTTCGCGCACTGTATGATTGTATGTACTAGTAAGTAGCTACATTCATGGGTTACGCTATTTTTGAGTGCTCTTATGTTCGTGTATGACGCGATACTACCCATAAGATATGTAATCGTATCTTACTTTAAATTTTCAACAAGCCATCGATAACAATGTAACTCACCATAAAATATGACTACTATATCGTACTAATTACACGAAAGTCTATAATAACATCGTCTGTTAGGTAACAAAAGCCCGTCTTACCAAACTCGATACTTTATTAGACAAATTGCTTGGTATCGAACACGATGTACAATTTATCAGCGGTATCTATCATTGCGTCGTGCGATTAATTTCCGCACAGCCCTTTAGGCTGACACTCTAAACCGGTAGTATGGCCAGAATTTGGGCTAACTACTTTGACTTGATTAAGTGGATCTTCTTTAATGATGTATGAACGTGAACGAAGCAAAAAGAATATGCAAAGATCGTGAGAGGTGGTCTTCTATAGTTTCTGCTTATCCCCACGGAAAGAAAGCGTGAGTTTCAATTTGTAAACAAAGAAAAATTTAAGAAAGAATAATTATTTATTCCATACAATAAAAAAACGCTCGTTAAAAAAATACAAAATGTACACATACAAAGTAAAATAAAAGGCCTGTTCTATGTTATGGGTTTGGTTTCTGCATTTTGGCGGCCTTTTGGTATTATTGCAGCCAGCCCACCTCCCTCCAGAAGTTGTCTATAACTCCTGGTTTGTTGAGAATATCCGTGTAACATTTGGGTGCTCCGAGGGTTTCTGTTCTAATCTGGGCTACGAAATTATATAATTCGAAAAGCACATGCGCAACGGTTTCTAAAAAGCCCGTATTCAGGTAGTTTTTTTTTTAATAATTTTGTCCATCATCTGTTGATGTTAGAGCTAGGGACCAAAGACAATACAAGTGGATCTGCGTTACAACTCTGGCAATTATTTAATACCAATCAAAACAAAAACAAAATGCCGATTGCAGAGTGCATTAACGACTGGTAGTGTAACAAACAAACCACAAATAATTAACCCGTGCGTCGCATCTGTGCAAGAATAGCTTGGATATTCTGTAGAAATCTTAATGTGAAAGCATAGGTGTGTTTTTTAGGGTGGGAAATGGTCAAATAACTTCTCCCGCTCTGAGTGGAGCGGCAGGGCATGTCAGACTTTTACTGACTAAAACCCACCCGTGTTCCCTCAGTTACCTATGTGCCAGGAACCACGGTTTCTCTTTCAAACAACCCGCACCCTGGCAGGCATCGCCCTTTCGGACCCCACTAATTGGTGTTGACATCTCTTTGAGGCGCGCGTGGAACAAAAAGCGCCATCAACCTGGGCTTGAGTATAGGTGAAGTGAGCTTAAAGTAAGCTGTCATTGTATGATGATAGAAATTGAAACGAGTGACAGCTGACTTTAAGCTCATTTCACGTTAGTTTTCACGGGGAGATTTTCACAGAACCGAACTACAGGTCGTTCCCGCCCGCGCGTGGCCGACGTCGTAGATTACGGCCCACTCCCTCTCACAGAAAGGAGGCCTGTGTCCCAGCAGTGGGAATATTATAGACTTATGTTCGTTAGTTATGATAATTTATATTGCTCAGTGACGTGTTGGTGATTATTTGAAATCCCCAATTTCATATTCCTCATTCCAATATTTTTAAAATTAATTTAGGCATCGTAGCTTCAGGTCCTATTATCGTAATGACATTATAAATAAGGTTTCAAATGAAAAAAGAGCAAAACTTTGTTTGTTAAAGTTTTGCAAAGAAAATTAAGATAATTTCCTAATTAGTATTGAATTATCTAATTTGTACACGTTGTTAAATTCTTAAGATTCTTTTGAAGATTAAGCACCCAGAATTACATTCTTTATTATGTAAATGTGTATGTATGTATAGTATAATTGTGATGACGATGATCCCAAATACACTATCATCATCTCCATTCAGCCGAAAGAAGTCCACTGCTGGACATAGGCCTCCCCCAAGCTCCGGTACTTCGATTGGTTCTGTGCTTCCCCCATCCACCGGATTTCTGTGGTCTTCACAAAATCATTGGTCCATCTTGTAGGAGCCCTTCCAACTCTACGTTTTCCGGTAGGTACGCAATTGCCACTCAAGAACCTTCCGGCCCATCGGCCATCTTTTCTGCGAGCAATACACTTAAGTTTAAGTGTATTACTTAAACTTAAATGTAAATATGTACTAAGGCGGCATGCCATTTTCAACAGCATTATTTTCTCGTTAATATGTTTTACTAGCTTTCGCCCACCCGCTTCGCCGCCGCGGAACTTTCATCCCATATTTTACTCCCCTAGGCGTTGAATTTGGAAAAGTACTTCCTTATTCCTTGTCTACATTATAAAAAGGAATCTATGTGCAAAATTTCAGCTTTCTAGGTCCAAGGATTTGGGCTGGGCGTTTATAAATCAGTCAGTCAGGACTTTTGTTTTTATTTATAATACAATATTGACATAAATGCAACATAATGAATGCTACACTAATCTGGACAAGTTATTAGTAGAATATAAAATGGCAAAAACTTCAAAGATCCACATTGTAATATCCCAAAATTGTGTACATAATTCTCTCGCTGATTGTGCCTATACACATACGACTATACGAGACATAAGTGCTCGAAATTGTGTAAATTCTTCCGTTTAATGACAAAGCAAGCGAGTAAATTCATAGACTAATAAATCAATAGAAGGGACACTTCATTTGAAACGTAAGTACGCTGCCGACAGGCTGTGGTAGGACATAGCAATATCATCATCTGCCTAGCCTTTTCCCAACTATGCTAGGGTCGGCTTCCAGTCTAACCAGATGCAACTGAGTCCCAGTATTTTACATGGAACGACTACCTATCCGACCTCTACACCCCAGTTACTGGGTAACACGATATCTCCTGGTAAGACTGGTTGTCAGACTTTCGTGCTGCTGACACCCGTAACGACTGTCAAAGATCCACAAATGATAGTCAGGACCAACGGCTTAACGTGTTTTCCGAAGCACGGAGGGTTTTGGTATTTAAAGATTGTCACTATCCACGGACCAACCGCGGCAAGCGTAGCTTAACCTGATCGATCGACTCGTGTGTCTGTTATTACTTAACCACAAGCCCCTCTATTTAGGACATAGCACATCGTTAGGAACTTCCGCAACAATATTGACAACCCTATTTTAGCGAGCGTGAGTGCTCGCTCAAGCTAAAATAGGGTTGTCAAAATTGTCAATATGTATTTGCGCGGCAGATCAAAAGTTACGGGCAGATGACCTTTAAAGGATCTCGAGTCACCAGAATGAGAGCCGCACAGACCAGGGAAGCATGGCACAAAAGGGAGGCTGCCTCTGCCGTAGGTGGAACAAAGTTGTCCACAGTCCACAAAGCTGACCATACACTGTAACTGTATGGTCCCATACCTATTGAAACTGTTAAAGATTAACTGTGGACTCTTTTGCCGGTTCTTTTCCTTAAGAAACGACCAATTGAAACCGAGCACCTAGCTTTTGATGTCTCATAAGTACCTATGTAGGTTTATGTCAAAATAAAATATTTTGAGTGTGATTGACATATTTTGCTTTAGTAAAGTCTCGAATTAAGTTATTTGACGTATAGACGTCAAAAAACACACGTGGGGTTTGGACATTTATCTCGCTTTATGAAATAAACTCACTACTTAACTAATACAAATGTAAACCAGCTTATCCTGTCTACATATCGTACGGCTAATCCATTGCATGAAGGGTTTGAAAAACTCCTCTGCTCCACTACGTAAATAATGCAATGAATGTTGTTGAATTTTCAAAATTAAAGGTTTGTGCGTGACCCCGCAATAAAGGCCGTAGGCCTTAGGAGAACCAAGGTAACCGACATAACGCGAAGAATTGCCAAACATAAGTGGCAGTGGGTAGCGCACATTGCTCGCAGTTGGCTAGACAGCCGATGGGGCCAGATGGTTCTAGATTGGCAACTGCGTACTGGAAGACGTAGCGTTGGAAGGCCTCCCACAAGATGGATTGATGACCTGATGAAGGCCGCAGGAATTCGCTGGATGCGAGAAGCACAGAACTGGTCGAAGTTGCGGTGCTTGGGGGAGGTCTATGTCCAGCAGTGGACGTCTTTCGGCTGATGAAAAGCTCTAGAGAGGTCGTCTACACCTACTCAAAAGGGAGTGAAACAATCATGTCCAATGATGATAAAATTATTATAAAATTACCGGGTTGGCCGTCCATACCATTTACGCATTGAGAAAGCATTTCAAACCAGATTCTACTCCATACATTTTTAATCTATGGTACCATCAACAACAAACGAAGTAACACTCAGAGCGCGAATGCGATGTAAATTCAATTTTACATTATGTGGCACAGATAATAGAATGCATTGTTCGGTTCTGTCTTTAATTTTAAATGTGTTACGTTAAAAGGATTTTGAGTTCATTTTATTTTAATATGGAGCCCAATTAGATACTGTGAAATTTAAATAGACTTATTCACTGTTTTATTGAACAGTTGGGTTGTGGCAAACCAATTGCGTCTCACCATGTTAATGCTTATTTGAAAGCAGTATTTCGCCAGATTCAGAATCTTTTATTTCTTATTTATACTATAAACTAATTATGTCCATTGATAACTTAAAAAAAAACATTTAATATTATGTGCAGTTATGTAAAAGCAACCGGCCAAGTGCGAGTCAGACTCGCACACTTTCTTTCAAAGGGTTCCACAGGGCAAAGCACGCTGAAAAAACATGTTTTTTGTATGGAGAGCCTTTTAATTTTTAACTGTGTTTTTATTATTTGTTGTTATAGCGGTAACAGAAATACAAAACTGTCTACCTTATCATGATCATGAGTTACATCCCGCCTAGACAGACGGACGGACGGACGGACGCACAGTGAAACTTAGTAATAGGGTCCCGTTGGTGACCCTTCTGGTATGGATCTCTACTAAAGGAAGAGCTGATTGGGCATCAAAAAATTCATCCGCAACTAAAATATAGTTTTTGGACATAACCCGCTGATTATGGCCATTTATCTTATTTTACCGGATCGCATATACATAGCCAAGTATGGCAAACTCATAATCCATCTTCCTAATATAACCTCCCATTCACACAGGTAGAAAAGAGGTAAAACTATTTTCGGTCCGGAAACCACAAGGTACTGTGATGATGTAGTGCAGGACTAAAATAAGGTGCTCTATTTCTGGCGCAGAGGCGAAGTAACTTAGTTGTGGGCGGTCAAAGGATTATGCCCACATGCCACAGGGAAGAAATGCTAACATTTCGGTGTTTTGATCAAATAATTATTCATCTAACTTTTGCCAGTGGCTTCGCTCGGGTGGATGTCGAAAATTATCCCACGAGAACGTACTTCTTGAATAAAAAATATCCCATGTGTTAATCCTAGTCGTAAACTATTTGTGTGCCAAATTTCATTCAAATCAGGAGGAACAAACATCTATACATACAAACTTTCACATTTACAACATTATAGCGGCTTCACCTGCTTGGAGGTCAAAAAATATTCCTCGGGAACGTACTTCCGGAAAAAAAGTACGCTAGTTATTTATCCAGGTTACAAATTATCTGCGTGCCACATCCAAATCCGTTCAGTAGTTTTTGCGTGAAAGAGAAACAAACACTCATCCATTCATCCTCACAAATTTTCTCATTTATAATATTAATAGAATTATACTCTATTCGCGTTAAGAAAATAGTGACTCGTCATTGTCACTCAGCTTAGTTACACCCCTTGACCAATTAGATCATAGTAAATTAGAAAGCCGTGTTCACATTGACCAGTTGATGTAAGCTCTTCAAACATACACTACAATTTACTATGATCTAATCGGTCAAGGGGCGTGGCTAAGCTGAGTGACAACTATGAATCACTATTTTCTTAACGCGAGTAGACTATAGTACGATTATATTATATACATAGTAGGATTTTACATGTACCGTAATAGAATGAACACCTCAATTTTGCCACATAGAACCAAATAATCCCCCAGATATCGAACTCAAACAGAGCCCCCATTTGAATTCGATATCAGTCCGAGAACCACGAAATTATTTTAAGAAGTTCTTTACTGTAGTAAAATATTATTTTATACTATATTATATTATAGTAAATTTATTTCCAAACCTCAGTAAGTACACGTTACATTAATGAGGGCTCAATCCCTGAACTAGGACACCTGTATCATAGGGCTCGAGGTTACTTCAGTTAAATGGATAAGCATAAGAAGGTTTAGACTATATACAATGTACACTTATATTATTCAATAAATAAAAGGGGGAAAAAATGTAAAAACTAAATAATAAAACAGAAAAATAAAAATTACATTGTTAATAATTCTAAAATACATTCAGTTTCCGATAAGAATACGGGTAGCATGTGTGTGGTACGATGTGTGATGGGTGTGTGGATGTAGGTTTGCGAGTGTGAGAAGGTGTATATTTAATTAAAAAACTAAAAAGACAATATGAAAGGAATCTGTTATCTAAATCAGTTAGTAACAATAAATTACTGTGGAAAAATATAAAAGCTATAACCTACTCTCAGAAAACAAATAATTATGATGCAGAATTGCTAAAACTTCTGCCAACGCCGTCTGGTTCGGTAAACTTTATCAACAACTATTTTTCTAAAATTGGTCATGACCTGGCTCAACAAATCCTACCTACAACTGACAATTATGCCTTCAATCAGAGCAGCAATGCATCAGATCTCGTAAACTCTTTTGTGCTTCTTGAAACTGACGCCGATGAAGTATACACTATATTAATGAACCTAAAAGCTGAGAGTGCCCCTGGCTGGGACAACATCTCTACGAAATTTTTAAAGTTTATAGGCAAGGAAGCAGCCCCTATCATAGCCCATCTTGCGAACCTCTGCTTTAAAACAGGTATTTTCCCTGCCCCGTTAAAAATAGCCATTATTACTCCTGTGCACAAGTTTGGGAGTAGAGACGATGTAAATAATTATAGACCAATTTCTGTTCTTACTAGTATATCTAAAATTATTGAAAAATTAATAAATGTTAGGCTTCTTAATTACTTAAACAAATTCAACATCATCTCCGACTCACAGTTTGGTTTTCGTCAAGGTATTTCCACTGAGGACGCCGTCGTATCACTAACTTCATTAATAGCTAATCATCTTGACAATGGAGATAAGTGCCTAACTGTCTTTTTAGACCTTAGAAAGGCATTTGATACCGTTTCTACGCCTATCCTTGTTAACAAGCTGGAAAAAATAGGTATTAGAGATGTTGCGCTTAATCTGTTCAAGGACTATCTTTTAAAAAGGAAACAGTGTGTCAAAGTGGGGCATCATATTAGTGATGTTGCAGATGTAACATATGGCGTCCCTCAAGGAAGTGTATTAGGTCCAACGCTCTTCTTGGTTTACATTAACGACCTGTGTAACATGAAAATTCCTAACGCCAAAGTCATGTCGTACGCCGATGATACTGCTGTTACCTTCTATGGTAGGTCATGGCATAATGTGCAGCTAAGTGCTGAAACAGGAATGTCCCAGGTTGCGAATTGGCTCAATGCTAATGTTCTCACATTAAATACCTCCAAAACAAACTTTATAAGTTTCAGCATCTGCAATCGTACTCAACCAACTGGCGATTTCCGAATCAATATTCACACTTGTGATGGTATTAATGTTGATAATTGTAACTGCTCTAGTATTGGCAAAGTTTCTAGCACAAAATATTTAGGGGTAATGCTTGATCAGAGGTTGTGCTGGTACCCCCATCTTGAGCAAGTTGCAAACAGAGTCCGCAAGCTAAATTGGATTTTTAAGACACTGCGTCACGCGTTGCCTAGGTCTACACAGAGTAGAGGAAAGCCTGTTAGAAATGTGCTCACACAAATATATATTTCTCTTGTTCAATCAATAGGTATTGATATACTGTATTACTGTTTGGGGCGGTGCAACAAAATCAAAATTCATCCAATTGGAGCGAGCACAACGAGCCCTGCTCAAAATAATGCATTTAAAAAAAAGGAGATATTCTACAGAGAACCTTTACAAACTTAGTGATGTATTGTCAGTTAGGAAACTATATATTACTCAACTAATTTTAAAAAAACACAAAACCTTACCTTATGATGCGAATATACTCTCTAGGAGAAGAAAACACAACATTGTTCAAATACCTGTAACCAAGACCAAATTCGGATCTATGCAGTTTAGTATACGTTCAGCTCAACTATATAACAAAATAAATAAAGAAATTTTCGTATATGCAAAATCTTATCATTTATGTAAGGAAATGTTGATTGATTGGATAAAACTAATGTCATATCAAGATACTGAAGCTTTCCTAAATAATGTGACTTAGTACTACTACACAACCCACTCACACACATACGACCACACATCCATAACACTCATGTACACACGGTAACACTTACACACTCATGCACACACACACACACACGTTCATATAATTACATTTAATTTTACTATTCCCTTGTATTGTTTTTTATTGTGTTTTAAGTAAGTACCTACTGTTGTGAAGGAGCGGAGTCCTTAAATACAGGCAGTAATTGCTTAAATAAAGACTCCAAACCCAATTATTTTTTTTCTGTATACTTTTGGACACAATAAACTTTATTATTATTATTATTATTATTTCCTAAGTCTGTCTCCGATTTCTCTTATTTCTTATTGGTCGCGACAAGGTCTCGATTGAAAATACGAATATTAAAACAAATATTTTAATAGTTACTCTACTTTCAATGTGGTTAACAATAAATTGTATAATTAATAATTCCTCCCGTATTCCCGAAGCTTAGCATCGTGCCAGAAATGGTAATAGACCCACCAAATCCTTTATAAAAGCTTTTCCTATGTACAAATTATTGATTTGGTATTAAGGTAATAATCTGCGTACCCTTATATTTTCTGTCTTACAACCACTGGTCTTAGTTTTATCAATAATTTTATTTTAGCAAAGTTGAATTGTTGGGTTTTAGTTCTAACTTAAGGTTCCGATCAGTCTTAACTTTTACTGGCGCTAAAAGTTTGCGGACTAATTTAAATATCAAATTAATTCACAACAAGTTCCGCCAGTAGTTCGCAGACAAAAATAAGTATGAAGTTATAATGATAAATGATTTATTTCTGTAAGTAGGTTTGTACAAACACTTTTACACGTCAATCATATTTTTTTAAACTAGATAAGGTCGGCGTTTCCTATCTGACTACTCTGAGAAGAAAGGCCGAAACAAACTCACAGGTCACAGTCTCTTTTAAAGTCCAGACATAATCTTGGTCAGATCATGTGAAGACCATGTGACCATGGATTGGTGTCTGAAATGGTCTTTTGAGGAAAGAACCACACAGATTGAGTGAACGTGTCCATTAAGTGCACGCAATTATCAGTAATCATACAGCTCAGAACTTGAGGAGCTCAACGATTTGACGAACAATACCAAAGAAAGGACATTTGGACAAATTCATAGGTCAATTCATCAAATCAATTATTTGGTGCACACAAAAGACATATAACTACATACAAAAGCACGATGATAATGTAATCGCAGCTTCTTCTATGCCTCGTAATAATTTCACCAAAAATAGTTCTTTCCTGGACATGGGGTGACTGCGGCCAATATTAAAAAGATTGGCTCCAAAACTACTGAACCGATTTTAACCATTTTTTGACTACGTAAGAAGGTTATAATTATAAATAAATAATTCTCCAAAACATTAGACTTTATTACCTTCATTTTCTCATAAGGTAGGTAAAGAGGCCAGCACATCAAGCTACCCTAATCTGTCAAATTTCTTTGATAGTTTTTCAACTTTATTACAAAGGAATAAGGTATAAACCTTTCAAATGGGAAAATTTGACAGTTTGGGATAGCTTGACCTGCTGGCGACTGTACATGACTAAAACTCATATCATGTATTTCAAATAAACCAATTACAGCTGGCTAGAAAGATGAAGCTAGTTTCCCATTTCAAGGCGTAGTAGATCCCTATGGAGAAGAACGGGCAAGAAACTCCACGTACACATTTTTGAATCAAAATATTGTTACAAAAAATTGGTTACATCATTCATGTTGAAATTTTTCACATGAAAACGATGTAAAAAAACATGCACATTAAATGCTTACGGTTTATATTCCACATTAAGTGACATTACAACCTATAGCGTGAACCACACGCGGTGAACGGCGGCACTTATGGTTCTTAATACAGCTCAAACACAGCCATTAGTGCAAGTTATTGGCTGCCTTGTTTATAAAGGCTGTGTTACCCTGAGATATATTAGCATAGTAGGATTCCACGGATAACGCTAGAATCTTTTTTTATATTGTCTGCGTTATTTTGGGAGCAGTGCAGCAGTGGTGACCCAATGGTAACTTATGTGACTTACGAGATGTAGGTCGTAGGTTCGAACCGGGACAGGCGCTTTACTTTGTGTAAATTATTTCATCACCACTGCTCTCAAAACGGTGAAGGAAAACATCGTGAGGAAACCGGCGTGTCCTAGAACGAAACATTCGAAGACATGTGAAATCTACCAACCCGCACTGGGCCCGTGTGGTGGATTACGGCACGCTTCCTCTCGTAGAGAGGAGGCTTGTGTGCCAGCAATGGAAACATTGTTGACTGACTAGATTTTTAATAGAATTGACTACTGCTCACTCTTACAATGTTCTAGTTGCATGTAAGCTGGAGTTTATACTATAAAGGTTTGTTTTGGCTTCGCACGGTTTGTGCATTTAGCCAGTGTCAAGTAATTTTACTTTTTAATCAAGTAAATGGCCCGATATCAGGCACGAAGTTACAAAAAGTCATAGTCAGTCAAAGCAAAGTTATTGTAAAGCGGTAGTAACTTTACAACAACCTATTAATGGGGGGAACACGAAAAGTCCACGTTAGTCACTTATCTTCACCTTCATTACACTTGTGCACTCACACGTAACTAAATTGAATAATTCACTACCAAAATTATACAATTTAATTCGCTATTTCACGAAATTTCACGAAAATGAAAATTCGTGCTACATGTCCAAACGTGATCCGGCCAAATAAAAACACTATAAACGTTGTACACTATACAAATTGAGAAATATTGAATGAATGCTTAAACCTCAGATTATAAAACAAGGCAGACAGACCCGTGCGGAACACCATAGTGAAGCCAAAAAAACAAATACTAAAGCGTCGTATTGTATACAGAGTTACTGGTAACTCGACGTATTCCTTGCAGGACGTCATAGTAGGGTTAAAATGCAACAAATTAAGCCACCAAATGTTCTACCGAAATTCAGTAGTTTTTGAATTAGTTAGAGTTTTAGTTTTTTTTATGAAAAATCCCAGATTAAATCATTTAAAACCAATTTAAAAATGATTTACGGCGCGACTGTACTGAAATTTAAGTTATTATCATAGTTGACGCCGTAGCAGACCTTTGTTAATAATTAAAAGTTCAATAATGCCTAAAACTTTGGCAAATATCACTAACCAAACATTTAATTTTTTTGTAATTTTTGCTATTACTTCATAAAAATGTAGTCTAGTGCCAAAAAAAATGCTACACCTGGTGTACAAATTACTAAGAAAATATCCTTGTCTTATCAGCTATCCAAAAAGATATGAAAGTTAATACAAAATCATGGACTACATTATGAAAATCGTTTTTGATTTAGTATAGGCGTGCGTTTCACAAAAAGGTGATTATTCGAAAAATCAAAAACAAAATCGTGAACATTATTATTCTTTTTAATCAATATTAAAACCTTTAATTACACACATTTCACACGTCTTGTTCGATGTGATGCCCTCGGTTTCGAATACATGTTCTTATTCGCTTCCTTACTTCGGTTTTTGTTATTCTTGATGTTATTGTTGCCCTCATCTGGTCCGCCGCATTTGTAATTCTCTCCCTTAGTTCTTCAATTGAATTTACTGAGGTCACATAAACTAGATCTTTCATATGACCCCAGACGTAAAAGTCTAGCGGCGTCAGATCAGGGCTTCGTGCAGGCCACGGAATCGGCCCACCGCGCCCTATCCATCGGTTTGGATAGTTTTCATCCAGCAATTGTCGAATTGTGATTCGGAAGTGGGGTGGACATCCGTCATGTTGGTAAATCATGTTTGCTCTTCTTTCTTCCGGTACATCCGTGAGCAGTGCTGATAAATGATTTCTGAGGAAATCTTCATAAAGTTCCCCATTTAGTGTTCGGGGTAAAAAATGTGGGCCAATTAATTTGTCGTCAATAATACCCATCCAGACATTAAGCGAGAACCTTCACTGGGATGCGGTTGGTTTCAGTTTTTTAGGGTTTGCTTCTGCTTTCGGTGCCCAGTAATGTAAGTTGTGGTAATTTGTGATACCATCACGATCAAAACATGACTCATCGGTCCACAGAATGTTTTTTAAAAAGTTTTCGCTGTCGGCGTCGGCGTCGGCACTTAGCATAAAACGACAAAATTCAAGCCGTCTCGGCTCGGCGGATCTCCTTCTTCTAATGACTGGACTGGTTGGTAATGGTATGGATGTCGGCCTGACAAGTGAACTACAGACCAGACTTTCCACTGTGGCATACCAAGCTCACGCGCTACGATGTTTGTCGATGTGTTAGGATCGTCAATAAAACGTTGAAGAATAAGCTCCTCGTCCTCAGCCGTGTATCTCCGGGAACGACCAGTGTCAACTTGCCTGCTTCTTTGGACGCTGCCAGTTTCAGATATTCGCCGATAAGTCGATCCGAAGACAAACGTGGGGGAGTCGGCGGTTGGGAAAGCGAAGTTGATATTCTCGCCGCGCCTCAGCAGCGTTACCGTCACAAAGTCCGTAACAGTACATTATGTCAGCGTATTCAGGATTAGAATATGCAGCCATAGTCAGCGCTTATGAAGGCACAGCACAGCACAAGAGCAAGATACGCAGCAACAGTTAGGGAAATAGCCAGTAACAAAACACGAGCTTGCGCGACGTAGAGTTGAAACTAACTAACGCTGACGACCAAATTTTGCAAAATCGCACCCCCTGTCATGCCGAGAGAACAATAGCGACCAATCACAAAGCTCCCCGAGTGTTTGGAGTTCAAGCGCAGGTAAAAACTACGAATAATACGAATACGAAACAATAGGTTGACCGTCTCGCAATTTTACCTGCCCCCATGAAACTATTCTCTTCCCTGGCACACATGCAAAAGTATTGACAATCATACCTTTCTGAATAACTGATAAGACAAGGATATTTTCCTAGTAATTTGTACACCAGGTGTAGTATTTTTTTTTTTTGCACTAGGCTACATTTTTTATGAAGTAATAGCAAAAATTACAAAAAATTAAAGGTTTGGTTAGTGATATTTGCCAAAGTTTTAGGCATTATTGAACTTTTAATTAATAACAAAGGTCTGCTACGGCGTCAACTATGATAATAACTTAAATTTCAGCACAGTCGCGCCGTAAATCATTTTTAAATTGGTTTCAAATGACTTAATCTGGGATTTTTCATAAAAAAACTAAAACTCTAACTAATTCAAAAACTACTGAATTTCGGTAGAACATTTGGTGGCTTAATTTGTTGCATTTTAACCCTACTATGACGTCCTGCAAGGAATACGTCGAGTTACCAGTAACCCTGTATAATGCGAGGCTTTAGTATTTGTTTTTTTTTTACCCTTGAGTTTTCTGCGCGATCTATCTGCCTTTGTTTTATAATTTAAACAAAAAAAAAAAAACAATTACTAAAGCGTCGCATTGTATGTTACATAAAATACGACGCCTTAGTATTTGGTTTTTTGGCTTCACTGTTAGTGTTCCGCGCGGTCTATCTGCCTTTGTTTTATAATCTGAGGCTTAAACGGACTTATCCTAAGTTCTATAATAATTATACGAAGTGTTCTCCTCGAAGAGATTAATGCAAAAGCTGCACCGTTCCCGCAAACCGCTTCACCAAGCCTGACTAGCTTCAAGATATTTATAATTCATCTACCATATTCGAGACATGTACCCACTATGTACGTCTCGTAACTGGTATGTTAACTCAGGCGGACATTCGCATGCCGACTTGAGTTAGTAAACTACTAGCATAGCAGGGTCGTTTATGACAGAATTCATTTCAAAACTAACTATAATATAACAAGACAGGTAATACAATGCAACGTAATTTTCATTCCCGTCTGCATGCGAGGTGTCAGCATAATGTCACTTATATGTGACCCAAAAAGTATGCAGATTTATATTACGTAAGACATGCCCGATATTATTGCATTTTGAGAGGTGATAAAAATTTTTTTTCCTATAATTTGGCGTCACTTCTGTGTGCATATCTGTACTTCTCGCACAATTGGTGGAGTGCAAAAGTGGTGTCCGTTTTTCCTCGACCTGGCATAAACCCAAACGGGTTCGGAGTAATCTCACTCTCCTCTCGCAGTCTTTTCTCTGTTAGTTCCTCCCATACTTTCATAGGGCAGGAGAATGATGGAACTGGCGTCACGTCTCTCGTCAGATATTCTTGCCATTTCTGTCTATATTACATATTTGTGATGCTACTTGTATACATATATATCTTACCCAAATGATCACGACATAACATATTTGCTGTCATCTTGCTGACAAATATTATTAGATGAATCATGAAATCAGATATTATTGCCAAGTCTTCCATAGTACGTATAATTATGTTTATGCTTGTGGCCATGGTAACACTGATATTTAGCAGGCCTAGCGTAGTACGGAGTTTCAACAGAATTTGAGGTCAGATTATAATGGTATTGTTACCTTTGACGTGTGGCCACTGCAAATAACTATGGTTACCCTTTGGGTAATCTCTCCACATTCACAAACACACTGACGTCACTCAGCCAAATAGCCTACTGAAGCAAACTCCCGCACACTGCTGCAGTCTAGATTTAGTGTTAACTACGTGATTGTTATGTAAATCTCAAGGTTTCTGTCATTCGGTTAGTGGCCGCAAAGGGGTTTGTTGTCAGATTACGTAGATTAATCATGATTATGTAGATAATCGTATATACTTTGTGGCCGTAGACTTGAAAGTTTGCAGTCAATGTGATTTTGACAGTTTCGGAAGAAATATTCTTCTTAAATAGTCTACATTTATAAAGACCTAGACAAAGATCGTTAGAAACGAAAGACAAAATGACAGATTGTAGAAGGAAATCTACGGTGCGATGTCAAATATGGAGAAACGAAATGTCACTTTGTATTGAAAAAGCACTGTTTATTCTTCGTAGAAATAGGAAGCATCATGCTAAGCCCGCAGGTGATATCAAAATAAAATCCCAAATTAAAGTGTTCAAAGAATTTCAAATGCACCGAATGCGTTAGCCCTCTTTGGCTTACCGGCAAGTAGCGCAATTGCATCCAGGGCACTATTTGGGCCAGAGAGACAACGACCCTAGTAACCAATTACAAAGAATTAAGACACGATTTTTTTTAAGTTTCTGACTTTTTAAGCAGTCACCCGGAAAGCGGGCTTGCAGACTTGCAGCCCAGTTGCGTAACACATCTTCAATGAATAAAACACAAAATCCATTTCTGTATAGGTTTTAAAGGCTTAAAGTCACTCAAAAGGTAATGGAGAGGGCTATGATTGGATTCTTACTACGTGATCGAATCAGGAATTAAGAGATCCGCAGGAGAACCAAGGTAACCGACATAGCCCGAAGAATTGCCAAACTTAAGTGGCCGAATAGATGGCCGATAGGGCCGAAAGGTTCTGGAGTGGCGACCGCGTGCTATAAGACGATAGGTTTGAAAATTAATCTTGTCAAAATATAAATGACACCACAAAAATGTTTTTGAACTATCAAAATAAAAGCATTCGCAATTACCATTATAGAACAAAAATACATGTGTATTCATTTAAATGCCATAATTGTTGAGCTCTGTGCTGTGTGTCACATACATAACATACACACACATAGGCATAAAGGACAATCGGCACTGTCCAAATACATTAGTACATTGAGTGCCTTTAAAAGCACATCTGTAACGTTGCCGGACGTGTCTCGTTATTGGCCATTTTCGGTGCAGTAACAGCTTTGTTGCTATATGTAGACCTAGTTTTGTCGAACTGTTTAATCTAGGTCGGGAAAATATTTAGCTACCCATAATTGTTTGTTACATTTTGTTCTTTATTTTCTGTTATTTCTGTAGTGTATACAAACATTGGTAAATGTAAATAACTAACTCCCGAGTACAATGAGAACTTACGGGATCTTGCACGGGTGCCATCTGACGGGCGACTGGGTAAACACTCTGGGTTGCCATGATAGCGTTAACATTTTGCTGCCCACTATAATCTATATAAATAAAAATAAAAGTCCTGACTGACTGACTCATCAACGCCCAGCCCAAACCCTTGGACCTAGAAAGCTGAAATTTTGCACAGAGGTTCCTATATAATGAAGACTAGGTAGTAAGAAAGCTGGTAACAATTCTTTTCAAAAATGTCTTTGACATATCACGGAACCCTCGTGTCCCGGACTTTTAGAAGGCGTAAGAGATTATTAAATCCTATGATGTCCTATTGCAGGCCAAAGCCTTCCCTACCCTCTTTCCACTTCTCTCTGCTCAAAGCTGCTAAGGACCAGTTCTTGCTGAAATATTCAAGATCATTACGCCATCGTGATTTCAGCCAGCCGCGGTGTCGTTTGCCATTAAGATTTTTCAAATCACGGTGTGTGTTCACTATACATTTCAATTTCGTAAGACCCAACTTATGGGTTTCCCTCTGCAAGGCTTGATGTTTTTGAACCACCATGCTTATTAGCAGCGTGTTTGCGATATGGACTATGATGTCCAGCGTCCTCACTGCGTAACACTCTTTTGTTCTTCCTTCATCTGAGGGTTTTGTTAGAATTTCATGATTCCTGTTTTTGTTCCAATATAATTTGACAGCTCAAATTTCCTCTGCCCTGACATTCATAAATAACGGATATTATTTTGATGAGAAAATTTGCGTTGGATTAATTTTCAGCCGTGTGAATCGAAGTTTATTTCACGAAGCTCAAGAGAGAGAAAACGGTGACGATTATTATTTTATGCCGGAAACAAAACAGTCTAAATCAAACATTTGTACAGGGATCATGAAGAGGGTGCGATAAATACGTTGACATAGGTCATCCGGGATACGTAGGCGTAACTTTTATCCATGAATAGATCCCCTTCAAATTTATTTTTGTTGGAGATTTAAAAATAAATTGACTGGACCGATATATAAAAGGTCGAAGGTTTGATAGTTGCAAACAGGTTTAGTGAGAAATAACATGGCAGGCTAAAAATCACGGATTCTCGTTCTGATCTTGCCAATTTTTTTTTTAAATATTTTATAATCAAATATTTGAATAACATAATCAGCCTATAACGTTCCCACTGCTGGGATACAGGCCTCCTCTCTGTGAGAGGGAGTGGGCTCCACCACACGGACTCAGTACGGAATGGTGGATCTCAAATGTCTTTGGAATTTTGCTTCTAGAACATGCCGGTTTCCTCACGATGTTTTTCTTCACCTTTTTGACCTGATGAAGTTAAATACACCAAGTTTAGTGCCTGACTGGGTTCGAAATCATGACTTCCGACTCGTAAGTCAAGGCCACCACTGCTCTCTGCTGCTATATTTGAATTATAATATAATTATTTCGTTTATTTTTTTATACATGTTAAGTATATTTTAAATATTTTTACAAAAATGCTAAAAAACATTTAAAAATATAGAAAAATAGTAGCCCACCGGTATCGGGAACAGAGTCCAAGCTACCGGTGGTCAGGGCTGCTGAGAGAGGAACCTCCTCACTATACGCGCCGTGTCCAGTAGTACCGATCTCTGGATCAAGTCCTTGATCCATATTATCATATTTATTTTCAATCATAAATAGCTTTTCGATGTCCATTTATGCAAAACCCTTCGGCGGAAGGGATAAAACTCGTGCAACAATTCTTTACTGTGTTTCCCATTTTAGCAGCTTGTGGTTGTGGAGGCCGTATACGAAGTCTTGAGGTATAGAGTAATTTCAAAAACTGTGTCAACTATCCAGCTTTTACCCTATCATCAATTTGTGGTTTGGCGACGACTCAAAATTAGTTTATTATGTTCAACGTTGTGCCAAACAACCTTTATCATTGACAGGCAGGCATGACGACTGACTGTAATTTGCAAACATTGTAAAAGCCAATTATTTTTAAAAAGTAACCATGGAGTTTTTTGCCGGGTCTTCTCCATAGAAAACGACCAATTGGAACCGTGCACTTATAAAATTTGATAGTATGTAAATAAGCTCAAGACTTACTGCCAGGGGTGCGGGTCTGCCAGGGGTGCGGGTTTGTTCGAAAGAGACACCACAGCCCCTGGCTTAAGGGCTACTGAAGGAACACGGGTGGGTTTTAGTCAGTAAAAGTCTGACACGCCCTCCTGCTCCACCCAGAGCGGGAGAAGTTATTTGATGATTTCCCACCCAAAAAAAAAAAAAAAAATAAGCTCAAGACTTAAAAGATTAATTTATTTTGGATTTTTAGTTCTTTTTCGTCGGTTTGTTTTTTGTTATATTATCTGCGTTATTTTGGGAGTAGTGCAGCAGTAGTGGCCCAGTGGTAACGGCCGCGACTTACGAGTTGTAGGTCGTGAGTTCGAACCCAGAAAGGCACTTTACTTTGTGTAAATTATTTCATCACCACTGCTCTCAAAATGGTGAAGGAAAACATCGTAAGGAAACCGGCGTATCGTAAAACTAAAAATCGAAGACATGTGATATCTACCAACCCGCACTTGGCCCGCGTGATGGATTACGACCCACTCTCTCTCACAGGGAGGAGGCCTATGTCCCAGCATTGGGAACATTAATCTGCCTAGCTTTGTCCCAACTATGTTGGGGTCAGCTTCCAGTCTAACCAGATGCAGCTGAATAGGTACCAGTATTTTACATGGAGCGACTGCCTATCTGACCTACACAAACCTGTAACTGGGTAATAAGATACCCCTTGGTAAGACTGGTTGTCTGACTTTCGGGTTTCTAACGACCCATAACGACTGTCAGAGATGAACAAATGACAGCCGGGACCAATGGCTTAATGTGATTTCCGAGACACGGAGGGGTCTTGGTATGTATAGATCACCCATCCATGGACCAACCGCGGCAAGCGTAGGTTAACCTGATCGATCGACCCGTGCAGTTATTGTTACTTAGCCACAAGCCCCCCAATCAGTGGAAACATCATAGGCTGATAATTGTTTTTTGTCCCGTGTGGTGCCGGTCGTAAATGAATAGCACCATCCTATTTCTTCCCGTGGGTATCGTATAAGGCGACTAAGGGACTTACTAGAGAATGGGCAACAGTGTTCTCTATGCATTTAACCACCATACTGCGATCGCTAACCCGCCTGCCAAGCATGGCGATTATGGCAAATCCCCCCCTTTTGGGAGGCTTATGTCCAGCAGTGGACGTCTCTCGGCTGATATGATGATGATGATTTATTTTTGTACTTCATCCATCCTACCGTATGCAATTATAGATTTACAACGAGCCTCTCTTTTGTTCCAGTCAGTCTCAGTGACGGTTTCGGTGCTGACGCTGACCTTCATCTCGGTGGACCGCTGGTATGCCATCTGCTTCCCACTCAAGTTCAAGTCCACCACAGGACGCGCCAAGACCGCCATACTTATTATATGGCTGCTGTCTTTGTTATTCAGTAAGTATAATTTTTAGATTGTTTTTGTTACCAAAATGCTCATCATTCACATGGATCAAAAAGACATTCAACTCAAAAAGGATTGGGGAGGTCAATGGGGCCAAAAGGTTCTGGAGCAGGGACCATGTAACGTTGGAAGACCTTCCACAAGGTGGATCGATGACCTGGTGAAGGCCGCAGGAATCCTGTGGATACGTCCGCTCGAAGGGGCTGTGCTTGGGGGAGGTCTTTCGGCTGAAATTATGATGATGATGATGGTCATGTCTCTGGTTTGTCGATTGAGCAATTGCCTCGCCTGGAAAGACTGTTGGAATAAAAAAGCATACGAGTAACAACACACTTGTATTCGATTAAATAGTGGGCAAAGGTTTAAAGTAGGTATCTACACACACAATTTACCAGTCACCTATTTAAACATAATGTTACATGTCACCTTATTTCCCCGATGGGTTGTGCAGAGAAATACGTATAGTCTACCCACATTAACCCACTTATGTTTAAGCCCCACGTAATAGGGAGAGAGCCTATTACCATCAACCGGGCAGGAATTCAGCCTTCAGGCTACTACGGAGAAATTCCACTGTTATTCTATCTATCATTAATCATTCCCCGGGCCTACTTATAAAGCTTTCATATCGCCAAAGTAAATAAAGCCAATTTCACAACATTAATCAAAAGTGCGTGATTGGATGTCTGCCGTTCTTTAAAAGATTTGAATACTCGTGTTCTAATCCAAACTTTGAGATAATATGCCAGCGCAAATTGAGCGTCTTGTCGCTGCAACAGAACGGCGAGTTGTCGTCTGTATCGTTACAAGTACAACCGACAACGTCGCGTGGAAGTGAGTTTCTCTCGGGCCGAGCCATGTCACCACCCAGCTACGCCGCAGCATGCCGACGATGAACTTAAACTCAAAGCATTTATTTCAAATAAACCTTTTACAGCCACTTTTGAATTGTCAAAAAAATCGAAGTGGAAGCTAGGTGTCCATTCCAAAACGTAGATCGCTATGGAGAAGAACGAGCAAGAAACTCCAAGGACACTCTTTTAAATCATGGGTATTACAAAATCTTGGGAACATTATTCTTGGTGCTTCTATATGTAAGAAAAATGTAAAAAAAAAAGATTCAAAATAAGCCATGGCAGTTAGGAGATGATCAGTCTCAACCAACGGCACCTGTTCACGAACTTGACGCGTTGATGTCGCCGTACAGACTGCGTGCAGAGTGTTGTGTTGGGTTCAATTCCTTACAGACGTTGACCTGCCGCATTTCTTCGCGTGAGCGCGTGAATCGTGCGTCTAGTCGCTGCAGAAAGAACCAACAACGTGCGACTTCCCTTGCTTGTCGGCCGCACCCTGTCGTTACGTCAATTTTCATGTTGCACAGAGTGTGCCATCTAAAATTATTTATATTTAGTGTGGAAAATATCTTTAAATTGATTGTTTTTCAGTTTGTAGGCATGGGGGGGTAATCTCTGAAAGTACCTAGTTATCTGGTTACAAAAATCATTTAACTGATAGAAAGATCAGAAGCTCGATCCCGAAAGAATATCGGGATAAAAGATTTGATGTCCTAATCCAGGTCATGGTATATGCATGTGCCAAGTTTCATCTAAATCCGTTCAGTCGTTTTAGCGAAAAAGCGTCACAAACTGACTAACACACAAAACATCAAATTCTATCTCTTAATTTATAAACTAGCTGACCCGACAGATGTTGTCCTGTCTTAGATATGAATATTGAATTGGCATTTGCTATACGAACCTTGTGCTGACAATAAGGAACACTTAAAAAAAAGAATCATCCAATTTGGTGCAGTCGTTAGGAAGTTATGCGCGTACATACATTTCGGCGATTCATTTTATATTTAATATTATATGTCGGGACAGGAGCATTATTGGCACCGTTGTCAGACATTATGTGGGCGGATATTAGATCGAGCAAAGAAGGACACTTAATGCACAATAATCACTTTTAATAATAATAATCAAACACAATAGCCACAATAATGTGTTAAGCCAAACGAAACGTAGCACAGTTCCTAAACTGGAGGTTGTGTTCTCTAGAACGGTCGGAAGGCAAATGCCTTCGCCCTGGCACTCCTCCATTATCTAGGCTCCGTCGTAGCACGAAGATAACCGAGTGTTAGTGCTACCACTACTCAGGTTACGTGCCGCGCTTCGTTTAGCGACCGTACGAATGACC
The DNA here is from genome assembly GCA_949987655.1 of Polymixis flavicincta. Classification (NCBI taxonomy): domain Eukaryota; kingdom Metazoa; phylum Arthropoda; class Insecta; order Lepidoptera; family Noctuidae; genus Polymixis; species Polymixis flavicincta. The sequence continues at coordinate 19,095,767 of OX465188.1, read as the reverse complement.
GTCTATACTATAGATTTTAAGTTTAGATATTGGATAACCAAGATTCATAAACCATTATTCTAGAAATTGTATATTAAATTAAAATTCTTGTTATAGAACTTTGTGATACACTGACAAGAATGAAGATAGAAAACATTCTTCACCGGAGTGGGTACCGCGGACACCCTAAAAAATAACGATCTCATTTGCCTGTTAATAGCAGTACCAAATTATTTCCAAATGATGTCATTTCTGTCTCACAGTCTAAAATTCTCTTGTTCCGTGTCTCTTAATTAATTCGTTATTTAATTATCAATTTCCACTTTGAAACGCCATTTTATACTGAAGCTTTCACGTGTCTCATTATTAAATATTCACGTTTTAATAAAGATAGTCAATTCTATGTTTCGTGTAGAATCATCCTGCCGTATCTCTTGGGTCTAAAAAGCGTCTATAACATTAAGTAGGTACTTGGATTCTCTTGAGATTTTTCTGTATAGTAAATACGAAACATTATACATCACTCACGCTTGTATATCCCGAAGGAATATTGTGTATACAATAACAATGAATAATATGTTTTTTTTTGTGTAGTGCGAAGATGCCTACACACCAAAAGGATTTGCTAACTCCACTCCTTTAGTGTTTACAAGCTTCCACCCGCAGCTTCGCCCGCGTGCAAGTCGGAAATTATCCCCCGATAACGTATTACCGGGATAAAAAGTATCCTATGTGCTAATCTAGGTTATAATCTATCTGTATGCGAAATTTCATCCAAATCCGTTCGGCCGTTTTTGCGTGAAAGAGTAACAAACATCCATACATTCAAACTTTCACGTTTATAATATGAGTAAGGATGGAGAAAGGTAAACAAACAGATTTTAAATACACGTATTTATTCGAATATTTTTAACCGACGAAAAAACGGAGGAGGTTACTCAATTCGACGCGTATTTTTTTTTTAATGTATGACCACGCATAACTTTTTCCAGAGTAGTCCGATTTTGATAATTCTTTTTTTATTGGAAAGGGTATACCCCGAAGAAAAGTTCCAACCCTAAGGGTAAGAAAACAGGGGATGATTGATTGTTAACTCACAGATTTTAATACTGAGTTGTGTATTACAAAAAGTAATCAAAAATTAAGCATGTAGTAATTAGTAGATTATAGCTACAAAACATTATAAAATAAAAACTTTTTAATAAAAAAATTAAACCGCCGAAAAACCGAAAAGTAAAAAATAATAAACTTGCTTTGTCCAATCCCAATAACTAAGTTCGGAAGTCGGTGACTTTGGATATGTATTTAATTATATGTCACCGCCTTCCGAACTAAGTCATTGGGGTTGGACAAAGCAAGTTTATTATTTTTTACTTTTCGGTTTTTCGGCGGTTTAATTTTTTTTGGTATTAACTCAATTCATTTTTATTACCTATTTTGCCTTCCTGGAGCTTGTGGCTAATTAATTTCAGCCGTACGGGTCGATCGAACAGGTTAAGCTACACTTGCCGCGGCTGGTCCGTGGATCGATGAGCATCTTACATACACATCCGTGTCTACAGTACCGTGCGTAAAGTCTGACAACCAGTTACAAGGGGTATCGTATTACCCAGTAACTGGGTCGTGGAGGCCAGATAGGCAGCCGCTCCATGTAAAATACTGGTATTCAGCTGCATCCGGTTAAATTGGAAGCAGATCCCAACATAGTTGAAAAAAGGCTAGGCAGATTATGATAGCTATTTTGCGCTCAGTTTTACTCGCAAGTTTTGCTTTCTAACCCCAACGCAAAAAGAGAAAATCTTTGACCGCTAAAAGTGTTTAATAGGTAACATAATATTGATCAAAGGATCGTCGAGTCGAGGAATAGTCAATTAAAACAATGAATAGACGAGGCCTGGCTTTAATGAATATAATTATGCTATGGTAGAAAGGATAACATTTTCAGTACCCGTCCCCCAACGCGACGATGCTTTGATCATAATATTACCTACAACTTCTTATTAAATCTAAGCCAATACATTTTTTTTTTACTTTTTAGAGGTCAGAGAATTTTTCATTTTTTAATTTCGTTTTATTCTTCATGCACCTTATCAGATTACATACGGCGAGGAAAGAGTAAACCATAAACAATATTACACAGTAGACAAGCCACATTTAACAACACATGTTTTTTAAATCTCGTAGTGATTAATGTTTTCTATTTCAAGTTTTATAATATGTAAAGTTCAGTGCATACTAGTTTTCACAGCAGTGATAATTACCCTAGTCAAATAAAAATTGCATGAAACTTTGTCAACCGCCAGCATTTCTTCCAATTTAACGGACTTTTTTTTAGTATTATTGTAATTTCACGGGAATGTTGTAAGTAGTGATTTTATAATAACCCTAAAGTATATGGTGGCAGTGGTGCTGGATGTAAAAGAATAGCACCATCCCATTTCTTCCCGTGGGTGTCGGAGGAGGCAACTTAGGGACTTACTAGAGAATGGGCAGCAGCGTTCTCTATGCATTGGACCACCATACTGCGATCGCCTACCGCCTACCAAGCGTAGCCATTATGGCAAATACCCCTTTTTGGGGGAGGCTTATGTCCAGCAGTGGACGTCTTTCGGCTGATATGATGATATTATGAGTTGAGTTCGTAGTGGGGACTCCAGTTGACAAAGTTTCGTGTATGTAATTATAATTTGACTAGTGAAATTATAAAATAACTGGTTTGACAATGGGTATCTCTGCGATATATGCATTTTTAGTCAATGTGGTAAACAATCAAACTGATTTTTAACAAATCTGTGTTCAAGTGATCATGCAGCATACCAAAGATTGTGCCAGTTTAATATGAAGGCCATATCCCCGCCGTTTTTCAATCTGAAGTAATTTTGATGATTAACCCAACCTTTATCCACCAGATGTACCAGAATTCGTGGTCCTGCAAGTGCAGAGGAAGATGCAGCTTCGTTTCGACGTGCAGTACTTCATGCAGTGCACTTCTACCTGGTCAGACGAAAGTGACCTCAAATGGCATATCATTAAGGCACTGTTTTTATACACGTGAGTTTTTTTTGTTTGGTTTTGACCCTAATTTTTCTAAGAGTTAGAAAGAGTTAAGCGTCAGGAGTTTTTAATTTTGTTTTGAGTATGGGAACTCATCAAATAACTTCTCCCGCTCTGGGTGGAGCAGGAGGGCGTGTCAGACTTTTCTGACTAAAACCCACCCGTGTTCCTTCAGTTGCCTGTATGCCAGGGGTCACGGTTTCTCTTTCGAACCCGCACCCCTGGCAGGCATCGGCCCTTGCGGACCCCACCAGTTGATGCTGACATCCCTTTGAGGCGCGCGTGGAACACAACGCGCCGTCAACCCGGGCCTGGTCCTTACCGTCCTTACCGGCTTACGAGCTACCCATTACTCGCCATCCGTAAGCCCGAGTCTGCGGTGGCCAGGAATCAGCCTGTGGTCAGGAGTTAGTTCTTGTTCTTCTTAGCGTGTCGATAGCAATCTAAATGCAGCCCAGAATTTGGCTACGAGCTAGGCACTTTCAGCAGCGTCAATCAACCTGTAGCGAGCAGACAACAGGACATGCTGGACAAGATATTAAGTGCCCCATTTTTTGTGGGAGAACACCATATTTATACTCATGGGCGGAAGGGTTAGTTACTCATGTGTTGCATGTTTGCTAGCTATTGCCATCTCTGTAATGGACGGCAGTCGGCAGGCCAGGCCGGTCAGTCATTATTAATAGATGGTTGGAAATGATTACCTTATTTGAGAACCTCATCGACACTCAGTATACATAATACTGTGTGTCGATGAGGCTGTCAAATTAAGGAGAATACGCTAAGGAAAATAGCATTTCCTTCCTTTTTTTTTATTTTGCAGGTTCGTTTTTAGTTGTATTATTACAATTGCAAATACAAATATTAATTGGAACAAAAAACATATTACAATTTTTGTGTTCGTTAATACTGCGTTAGTTTAGTAACTGTGTCGCAGTTATTAGCGCCCACCCCTAGTGCGAAGGACAACTGAGTTCCATAACAACAATTTTGTTTATTGATTTTTTGATTATTATATGATTTTTGGATTAATTGTGATTATTTGATTAATAAATGATTCGCGACTGCAGCAAATATGGATTTTAAAGAATTACAATAATTTAAATTATCAATACAACCCTCTAAGGGCAGATTTTACAATAGTCAGATAACTATTATCTGAAGAATAAATCGACATAAATAAATGTCAAAGCGACATATTTATTCCTCAGATAAAAGTTCTCTGACTAGCAAATTACAACAAAAGGAAGAGAATTTGAATTGCGCGGCCTACCCTACGCTTTCACCTTAAGTGGCTTTTCGGCCGCATTTGCTTTGGGGAATTTATTGACTTTGAAATAGCCTTTAACAGGCTTGTAAAACGCTCCAGATTCAAAGCTGCTTCTGGTTTTAAAGCTCAAAATCTATTTCGAAACTTCAAAGGGAACGGAGGTAAAAGATTTTTTCAAGTAACCTTCGATTCTCATTGCACAAGTACTTATTTTGCGATTCTCTTTCAAGTAAAGAGAATCGCAAAATAAGTATTGACTTAAAAGCTTAAGTAATACCTACTTAGTAGGAACGTTTTAAAATTGAAGGGGTCAATATGGATTCTGGGTTTCTGGTTTCGGATTTTAAAATATCGAATTGGTGAAGCGACAACAGCCATTAAAAAATGGTGAGGCCACCCACAGTAGAACGCCACCTACTCTTAAAATCGAAATAATTTTATTTACAAAACTGAGTAGCACCATTATATTACAATTCACATACAATTAAAAATTATAGCAGCTAGCAGCTTGCAGTAATTACATTTGCTAGAATCTATCAAATTAGTCAAAATATCTTGTAGTTTATCCTGCAAGTACTCACGTACCCATTAATAGGCTATATTTATCTAATGTCTTTTTGATTTTATCAGGCGATGATGCCTCTATTATAAGATATAGAATGTGATTTTATACAAGGGGACTACGGGGCGTACGGGAAGCCATGCAAACGAAACTATAATTTAAAAAGTTGTTTTAGATATAACTAGCTTTTCGGCTTCGCCTGCGTTAACCAAATTACATGAAACCCTATCAAATTATTCGCCTAAACCTTCCTTATGAATCATTCTTTCTATTAGTGAAAGCCGCATGAAAATCCGTTCACTAGGTTTGAGTTTATCGCAAACAGACAGATGCGACGACATGCAGTGATAAACTTTTATTATCAGAGTACAGTGAACCCCACAAAAGTGTTAGTATAGAAAACTTTAAACTAATACTGGTATCTAAATAATATTCTAAAGTACTTACAGAATACTGCCTATCTGTTTAGCCCACCCCAAACATACCATAGATATAACCCATCAAATTAAAACACCAAAGGTCAAACCTTGAAAAAACAGTACCTAAACATAGTTTTGTCCCCAGATTTCCACTATTCCTGATGATGATAGCGTACTGTCAGATCGTGAGGGTGCTCTGGAGATCAGACAACATCCCAGGACACACGGAGTCACACACTCTGTGCTCGACACCACAAGGACATAACAACTGCAAGAACTGTAAGAACTATTTCTTTATTTATCATTATTCTTTTTCTATTCACTACAACTCTTCGTACTGCTCGTTGTATAGTCTGTGTCAAAGGTAATCAAATGTGGTGAATAGGGATGCAGGGGTGAATTGGGACACACACAGTACAGTTTGTTGCCAACAAGGGCACTCAATCGTTGTTTGTAATACAGTTACATATTAGAGTCCCTTTTGGCAGTAAACAATTTTATTTCAGCGTTTGAATTTCTTTCAAAATTTCGTCCCGTTTCTCGACTGCATCCTTATTCACCACGTTTGACAAAATACACAATCTTATCTATTTCCTGTTCCTGTGCAAGTGTACAATTTTGCAATCAATTTTGTAAACTAACGTTCCGAAGACAGTGTTGTGTGCTACCATGGACCCTGCTCAACATCGATGCAGTTCTTTTCCTTAGGTCGGCGAAGAAGTCATCGATTGATGCATCTGGTAACTGCAGTACCGGGGTCTTCTCGAAACTCTTATTTACACTTTCATCAGTTTCAACACATTTGGCATAGACTATACGTAAATCAGTGTTGTGATCTTTTCTTCTTCATGAAGGAAGTGCCTTCTGCCATGCAATAGATACAGGCTGATTACTGTTATCAGTTCTATCATTTCTGTGTATAGGGTTGGCTGCCAACCGGCGCACCACGCCTTCAATCCATACGAACGCGTCTACAGAGGGACAGCTGCGTTCGAGACGGAAGGCTGCCAAAATGCTAGTGGCTGTGGTCGTCATGTTTGCTGTCTGTTACTTCCCTGTGCATCTGCTCTCTGTTTTGAGGTAAGATTAAAATGTAGCAACAATAAATTGGGCAAAGACATTTATCCTGGCAATGCTGCCAGCCGTTTGGGCACCTGTCTTGTTGACAACGGATTTTTTTTTAAATTATTTTCTCTTTATACACTTGTACATATCATTATTTTAAAATTAAGCTTTTAAATTATGTACTTCCATAGTTATAAATAATTTCTACTGAATGAATATTTATTAAGATAGCAACAGATAAGTTGTTAACACGAAGATAAAGAATTACTGATTTTACTGGCTCCTGCAACACAGTTATATAACTAGCGCAGGAGCCAGAGAAATCTACAACTTGGTGTACGTTCTTGGTTGGCAATTTTTTTTTCTTTTTTAGTCCTGTCAATGAGGTCTACAAACGCTGTCATTACAGAAACCTCAAATAAATGTATTTTTTTTTCTTTCTGTGCTTCTGGTTTGACAGCAGCCAGATTTTTGCTTTATTTTTTCTTGTTGTTTCTTTATTTTCGTGAAGTCGGTTTCGAGTCTCTTTACGGTTATTTATTCCAAATTTAAATATTTCTACAAAACAGATGTAACACAATTTTTCATCGACTAAGGTCATGAAATTCAAAACACGTACAAGAGAAGCATTTTAACCATACAATTTACACACCAGTCAGGTTCCAAGAAATAAGCCGGGAAAATTAAACGTAAGCCATTAGGTATGAAGGAAAGGTTCTAAATGAAATAAACGTTTCTTGAATTTGTTACTTCTTTTATTATAATTTTTACCTTTATTAGCTCGGAAAGCACGTTAAGCCGTTGGTCCCGGCTGTTATTTGTGGATCTTTGACAGTCGTTACGGGTCCCCAAAGTGATTGGGAAAAAGGCTAGGCAGATGATGACCTTTATTAGCTCGATACAATTAATTCCACAACTTTCATCTTAGTCTATCTTTTCTTCTCTAATCTGTTCACATTTTACTCTCTAACACACTTTTACTCAATGCTTCGTTTATAAGATTATCAATCAATCTGTTTAGAAACACTTAACATTTTTTTTTTTGTTTACAATGAACATCCTGCAGGTATTATGTCAATTTTCAGTCTATTTCACTTCAGAATGTAATAAATATCTCGTTCAATTGTACAGATACATGAAATATATATCATGTATCTGTACAATTGAACGTACATCTGTTAATTATTCTTATCGTATCATATCTTATCTCGAAGACTTATTTTGTTAGTCAACGTTCTTAAGGACGTAATAATGCTGTGGCAGGATTTTTTGCTCAGTGGATATACTCTGTTAAGCGCTGACAGTTGAAAATTGAACATAGTGTTTTTTCGACGCGCTGAGACGCACTCTGCTGGTTTATCAATACTCTCTACCAAAAGTGTAGTATTGAAAATTAGATTTTTTTTTCTTTTTAACCCTCAATTTAAATGTTCGTGAAACGTGACTGAATGTATCATCATCATCATTTCAGCCGAAAGCCGTCCACTGCTGGACATAGGCCTCCCCCAGGCTCCTCCACTTCAACCGGTCTTGTGCTTCCCACATCCTGCGGATACCCGCAGCCTTCACAAGGTCATCGGTCCACCTTCTTCCCACTCTACTTCTTCCGGTACGCGGTCGCCACTCCATTTTTGGGGGATTTTGCCATAATCGCCACGGTTGGCAGGCGAGTTGGTGATCGCAGTATGGTGGTAAAATGCATAGAGAACGCTGCTGCCCATTCTCTAGTAAGTCCCTTAGTCGTCTTCTAGGACACCCACGGGAAGAGATGGGATGGTGCTATTCTTTAACGCCCTATCTACAGTCTGTTGCCCGTGACCATCTGTTGTTATGGAGTTAGGTCGACCTTTGGCGAATCCACGCACGAAATTGTGAGAAAGGCAGGGGGAGAAGTGGGTACGGGCCTTGCACTTTCGTAGCAGAGCCTCTCTTCGCAAGTTCATCTGCGGCATCATTGCCTAAAGATCCACTGTGCCCTTTGATTAACTGGAGTGCAATACGATTGGACGTCGATGAACTCTCCAGGGCAAATGGCACTCAAAAATTAGTTTGTTGTTGAAAATTGAGGTTGAGGAATCATCAAATAACTTCTCCTGCTCTGGGCGGAGCGCAGGTGTGTCAGATTTTTACTGACTAAAACCCACCCGTGTTCCTTCAGTTGCTTGTGTACCAGAGGCTACGGCATCTCTTTCGAACAACCCGCACCCCTGGCAAGAACATGAATTGTTTTTTTTTTTTTTTTGTTAAAAATAAATTATTCTTATTCTTATTATTCAAACACTTTCTGGAGATCTACTTTAAAAAACTTTATTCAAAAAACTCCGGAATCACGTTTTCGTGAAATAGCTTTATCACTTTCAAAGTAGCACCCTTAGAAACCGTGTCCTTAAAAATTCTCTACTCTTTCGGATTTTTCAAGGCGGAAAGAAACATTTATTCAAGTCATATTTTATTACTTTATCCCTCGACAATTTTTGTCAGTTTTAATTAATTCGCGTGAGCTTATCCTGTTGTTAAGGGACATTTTATTAATTAAGATCGAGTGATAGCTTGTTAACTTTTGGGTGTTTGCTTATAGGGATGGTGCAGAGGACTTTGTTCCTTAAGGCAAAAGTTCAAGGGCAACTTTATGATCATTAATTATCTTTCAACATAGTAGCAAAGGAAAACAGTTGTATGGCCTATTCGCTATTGTTTCATTAGTATAGTATTAGTTTGGATCTTACATCCCGCTAGGATCAGTTTAAAGTATATAATTAAAGTACTTGAAAAAAGAGCTTTATATAAATTTTCTTTAAAAACTTTTTGTTGCATCGCATCCTTGGCCTTTTTGGAGTAAAATTTTATAGCTTCCAACTGCAAACTGGGGACAAAAAATGTATATTTCTGCTTCGTAAAGATAATTCTGTATTTGAGAAGAAAAATGGTATAGCAATCAACTGTCGGAAGAATAGCGGTCGTCTATTTGATGTAAGCCGACAAAATTTTCGGGTTTTTGATTTGTGAACAGCGTATATGGGAACATTGATTGATGATATTCGCAACACACAGAAAGAAATATCATTTTATGTGTCCTACAATCCGTAACTGGAAAGGATTCTTTAGAATAAACATAAACAAATATCAATTGATATTTTCTACAATCAGTTACGAGAAGTACCACATTGTCATTAATGATATTCGATCCGTAGATTACGATTAATCGTATATCTTCTATCTTCTATATGTATATGTAAATGAATCGCCGAAATGTATGTACGCGCATAACTTCCGAATGACTACACCAAGTTGGATGATTCTTTTTGTTATGTGTTCCTTATTGTTAGGACAAGGTTTTTATTTAATAAAATTTATCAAAATTTGATCAGAATTATTGTGAAATTATTGATGATCCAACTGGTTTGGTTTTACCGGACGGGTTATATTTCTTCAGTCGCGATGAGGAAATGAAATATGGCGGTACCCATATTTCATTTCCTCATCGTTCCTCATTATTTTCTCATCGGAGTTCGCCAGTTCAGCTAGTTTAAGAAAAAAATCGAAACGTCTCTGACCTGTTTTTTTTTTACCTGCTGTTCTTTCCCAGGGTGGCATACGACGTGCAACAGAGTGACGTCATGACTTGCATAGCGCTGATCAGCCACGTCATGTGCTACGCTAACTCCGCCGTGAACCCGCTGATATACAACTTTATGAGTGGTGCGTATTCTTTTGTTTTAACACTAAAGTACTTATTTTTACATATTATAGTTGTATTTGTAGTCAGAGAAATTAATTATCAAGGCAATTGACTACGAACTTTAACTTTCCGTATCATTGATATAGAAAAAACCAGGATGCACGTATCTAACAAAAGTATTATTTGTAAATTCAACCTTACCTACACGCACGACTTAAAGTGATTTTTACAAAGCAATGACCAAAAGGACTGACTGAAAGATGACTGAGTTTTGAGGACATTTTTGCGATGCTGATTGTGTATCTTGTTTTTTTTTTTGTATTTCAATGCTCCCTATAATCCAATCACACAGTTCACAGAACTGTATGACAAGTACGTACTGTCAGGGTGACTATCAGCTCTCAGAATGACGAAGGAAAAAATTGAGAGAAGGAAGACGAGAAGAACATGTCTTAGAACCAACAATTTGAAGACATGTGGCTTTCATCAACCTGCACAGCGGTCACGTGGTATATTACAGCCCTCTCCCTCTCGCGGAGGCCTGTGTCCTAGCAGTGAAAACATTAAACTGATTACGTACCTATGCATTAATTTCTTCTTAGTCGTCACGTAGTCGTAGTTATGAAGGGGGCAGAATGAATACGCCTCACGATGTCTCGACATTTGTCTCTGCTGAAGGTCATTCTACTGCATTCGTTTATGGAGCTACCCACAATAGATTTAATCTGGTCGCTCCATTGAGTCGGTGACCTTCCGCGCGGTCTAGTACCTTCCACTTTTCTGCCGTCATTTAACTAGAAAGTAGTTAACCCTCATTTGGTCAACTTTTATTTTTTAATAGAATCTAAGAGAGTTCACAATTCTCTATCTTTCTGTCTGACAAACATTTTTACAATTCAAATAGTTCCCAAGATATTAGAATTTGTAGGCCGTTAACTGGAAAGGATTCTTTAGGATAAACAGAAATAAATATCATTTTATGTATCTTACAATCAGTAACTGGAAAGGATTCTTTAGGATAAACAGAAAGAAATATCAATTGATGTTTTCTGCAATCAGTTACGTGAAGTATCTAATTTTTTTAAAGAAATAACGATTCGTGCGTTTTTGCTATTTTCTCGCAAAAACTTTTAAGGCTTAACGCATGTCTAGTTAAAGGACGGCAGCTTTGCCTGGATGACGAGGCGCTCTATAGAAAGGCACATCTTGAAACGTAGCCAAAGAAAACTAGAATGCGAGACTGTACTATAGCAAATTCATTAATTTATTACTAACCGCGTATCTGGTCATCATTATTATTTGCATCAATAGGAAGAGATGGTGCATAAACCATGATAACATTAATTAAAATTAAATTAAAAATTGGGTATCATTACAATGCAAAAAGCATATTTAATTTAAAGTAGTCATTAAATAAGTTAGTCAGTAAAAATATGAAATAATGTCATTAAAATGTCTATTCAAAACAAAAATGGTTAAAAAAAAAATACTAGAAATTACAACACATTACTAAAATACAACATTATCATCTCAAAACCGAAGAAAATTATCTTCTTCCATAAACTCTACTATGCTGTAATATCCCGGGAACCAACAAATTTACTGTATTTTATTATAGAATCAAATCGTGTTTTTAACTTTTAAATAAAAAAACTCTAGAAATAATAACTTCCTCTTAATTTTTCTTCAATTTTCAAAATATTTATCTCAAACGAATAAAAATAAGAATTACAAAGAAAAACCGTTCAATCGATGTTTTCTCACCATGTTACAGACTAGTTTCGCATTCCCGAATTTTCTGGAATCCCGGGTTTTTTTTAAATATGTTTTAAGAGGCCGCTTCCATAATTTCCTAACCAAAAAGGAACTTTAGGTAAACATGCATCCGATTATCCGATCACTGCTCATTACACACTTGCATCAAAAGAAAATAAAAAAAAAGCATTTATTGTGACTCGCACAGGAAGATCACTTAAGTAGGTACTAAACTAAACACACAATCGTACAAAAATTATAAAAAAAAAACATGAAAAAAAAAAAAAAAAAACGTGTGGCACTCGGAGACTGCCGCGGTAAAGCTATTGCATAGCATTTTTTATCAACTTATGCACCTCCTTGATAAAAACCGAGAGTGCGTTTATGAATCTTATCATAATAATTCAGAATTCCGTTATTTAGTAGACAACGTAATTAGGTAGAAAAGACAAAATTTGGGCTATCCAAAACGATATAAAATGATTTTTAGTAAATACAATCATAATGCAACCTTCCTTGCCTTGAATAGACTGCATAGACAATTAAAAGAATAAGTAGACATCAGTTTAACACGTTTGACTTAAATGTCATAACAATAATATTATTATGTGAAAAGATGGAAAATTCTATGTTAAATCAGGTAATTATAAATAGACGAATAGTTCCGGCCAAGGCCAGAGTTTCGCCGAAATCACCGCCGGCCCAAAGCAGAACATCCAAGGGCCTCTTCACTCGGTAGTTGTATCATCTGTGAATGATCAGAAGGCCAATTCTACTAATTAAAAACGTTCGCAGTGTCATCTCGGCGACAATCGAATTTCAAAAATTTGACAAAAATGTATAGGAATTTTTGACAGATTGTCACTGAGATCAGACTGTGAACGTTCTTAAAATTACCAGAATTGCCCCTCAGGACACGAGTGAGGAGGTCATTGAGAAGCTGAGGACGGCGGTTGATGCCCGTAATAGACCGATTCGCAGAGTACTAATACAGAAAACAAAGTGTGAAATATAAATAATGTAAAAGGATAAGTCGTAAAAGGATACTAAAACATAAAGATGATGTGGATGAATGAAAAACAAGCGTAAGTACAGTATCAGGTAATAAACAGATACTATACCCCCCAGTATGAAATGGCTAAAATACTGCTAAAACGGTAAGAAAATTTCATAAACTATCCATAAATATACGATGTTGTGTATGAAAATTCAGATAAAGCAGTCAAAATTGCAATTTTAACATGTCATTCCTCCGTTGCTATGCAACAGTCCAACCTGTTGCTAGGTGTGACATTATTTTCGTTACGGAATTTCAGGGTTCGGTCTCCACGCTCAAGGCCCGCGATAGAACCTATGCAATAGCTTAGAAACAGAACGTCCTGCACGAGGCCAAAAGGCTACTACCTCAGCATGATGCTGCGACTCGCAGCGCTGGTATTCTGATAGAGCCCAAGCCATGTGATGTCACGGGCAGTTACAGTATAAATAAATAATCAGTAATATAGATTAATGTAATATGTAGCGAATAAAACAAAATACCTTCAGCGCTAAACGTGACCTTATTATTTGACAAAGCCCTAAATGTCTGAAACACTCTGTGGCATCCCTGTGACAAGCAAAGTATCGCAGGTCCGGCATTCAGAGAAAATCAATACAAAAACATTACGTATCAAAATGTAATGTTGTCGATACAACCAGCCAGTAGGTACACCATAGGACAACACCAGACGACCTTAACAGCGTTCATCCCACGCGGGCTGGCAACGTTTGTTTTTCTTTGTGTTTCCGAGTGTTTTTTCGTCATAACATACATAAACTCACACCTTATTCCCATGGGGGTCTCAGGCTAAAACAACAGACAGTGAGTAGAGAGAGAAATTGAAAATTTAATACACGTTGTTAATACAGAACATTATAATACAGTTTAAGTTTTTGAAAGCTCTCATAAAGTTGCCGACGCCTTGGATTTTCATTTTGACTTAGTTAGCATCCTTGAAAACCGTAAAAACGATTTTTATCTCTATTATACTTTTTCGTTACATGACGATTTCTACTAGTTTACCTTTATTTTCTTTCTTTTCCCAATTATGTTGGGGTCGGCTTCAAGTCTAACCGGCAAGGAACAGAGGTGTGGTGGTACTTTTCTGTCAGAAGTGTGACAATGCCCTCCTTAAGAACTATAGGCCCATCTCACTTCTGAGCCATGTCTACAAGCTGTTCTCCAGAGTCATCACGAACCGTCTAGCGCGCAGGTTTGACGACTTCCAGCCTCCCGAATAAGCCGATTTTTTTTTTATTCTTTACTAGCTGCCCGTCTCGGCTTTGCATGGGTGGGATCCCAATTTACTTTTCGTTTGACCATTTTTTCTCCGACTTACGTTGCAAATCCGACTACCACGATAAAGTCTTTGCATGTTTTGGGTTAATATATAGCCTATGACACTCACATATTACGTGGCTTTCTATTAGTAAAATAATTTAAAAAATCGGTTTAGTATATTCAGAGATTACCCCCTTCAACCTCACAAACTTTACCTCTTTATAACATTATTATAGATTACACAGACACATAGATTGCAAATCGAGCATTTGATTTTTTTTTAATCGTAGGTATGAGTTGAGTCCGCGCGTAGGCCCACATAATGCAGACATAGCTGGGAAGTAATAGTTTCCATTCACAATCAATGTGGCTACACCTGTGACGTAAGCTGATTCAAACTAGGAACGCAGAAGCGGCAGGAAGCAATATTGCTGGCAATAAAATTACTGGCTTATGGCACAGTTTCATTTTATCTGGGTGACAGACACAATGGCACAATGGAGGTTCATCCTTTTTGGATTTAACCGTTGGTTGTGGCTTAGCAATTTACAATAGGCAGACCGCAGAAGTTTTGACATCAAACGGGCCATCTGCAAGTTCTATAGTTTGTTAGTCTATTATATTTAATTTAACGTACAATTTGATGCTAACTCATTGGTGATAATAAACTAATTTTAAGATCGGCTGTAGTTATTTTGTTCCATCAATTAAAAAAGGTGTAACGGCAGAATTACTGATTGCTTCAGAAACAGAATTTGTCTAGGCCGTAGATTACTCAAAAGACAACTTTGAAGCTCTAGTAAAAATTATGTGACAACAATCTGTATTTACCTACCTACTTCCCAATACAACAGCCTAGCCTTTTCCCAACTATCTTGGGATTGGCTTCCAGTCTAACCGGATGCAGCTGCATACCAGTATTTTACTTGGAGCGACTGCCTATCTAACCTCTACAACCATTTACTGGCCAATAACCCTTGGTAAGACTGGTTGTCAAACGACTGTCAAAGATCCAAAAATGACAGCCGGGACTAGCGGGTTAACGTCCTCTTCGAGGCACGGAGGGGTTTTGGTATGTAAAGACGGTCACCCATCCACGAACCAATCGCGTCAAGCGTAGCTTAACCTGATTGATCGACCCGTGTAGCTGTAACTACTTAGCCTCATGCCTCTACTTCCCAATACAAAATTTAAATAAAATATTCCCCTGAGCAAATTGAGTCAGTACAATAAATCTGACAGAACATTGAGTCGGGATTAACGTAATCTGCGTGATTTACATAAATAAACGATTACATTTTATAAACCTGTCAATTATACCCGAAATTGACGTGAAGGTTTACACAGCAAGTATAAATATTAAACTCGGAAATGGGAATTATTGTTAAACACATGAGTTGTTCATGTACATATACAACGTGTAACGGAAAGGGTATATGCATACCAAGGGCACGGCTTCTTTAGATGATATCAAACGATATTGGGAGGGTTTTTTAATCCTATATCTACATGTTCGGAAGTTATGAGAATTTTTAATACACACCTTGTATATCCGAAAATCGCCATCATCTTTTCAATCCATTTAAAAATGAGATGGTCCTCAATTCATCTTTATAATTTTATGTTTCTTTCTTCGGCGATATCCCCAGCAATTGCGGATCGCTTACGTATTTTTTTTTTTTTTTTTTTTTTTGTAGAAATGGTATGCCTCATGGGTGGTCTTTTATAAATTTTATTAACTTTGCTTGAGTAGTTTCTATGTTAGCTTCGATAATATTTATTTAATTCACATTGTGCATATTGATAATGTTCTAATAGTCACTGTTGTTCACATACAACTAGTGGTATATAAATCGGTGTGGGATAGGTACCATAACTAAAAAGGGAAAAACAAAAAAAACTTATTACAAAAGAATACAACCGCCTTCAAAAAAAAAAACGGCATTTTCAAAAGTCGGTGGCAATAAAAACAGTTTTATTTTTGTAGTGTTTTTTTAGTATATATATAGTATATTTTATAAAATAATATATTAATCAAGCGTCAAAATATCCTAGTAGCATGTTGTTCCTTCGCTCAATTAAATAATACAAATTGATGCCAAAGACAAGACAGACAATTTTATAAGCAAAGTCAGTAACCTACTTAGAGAAAATTGTTTGCGACTGGCTAAAACGTCGATGTTACGAAAACTTTAGACAGTATTTGTAAATTGATGTCACACTGTATTATTCGTGTATTATCTTTCGATATAAGACGGATAGGATTTGACACAATCGATGATAGATAGGTACTTTGGCTTTAGAAATAGCGTTCAAATTCAATTGACAGCCAATTGAACGTAAATTTAATAAGTCTTTTGTTGTTGTCGCGAAAAAAATAAGCCATTTTATGTTTCCTTGAGTATCAAATGACTATATCTTATTTATGTATTTTAAATTTATTAATGTATTTAATCTATACATATACTACATATTATCTTATAAGTACATGATCATCTGCCTAGCCTTTTTCCCAACTATGTTGGGGTCGGCTTCCAGTCTTTCCGGATGCAGCTGAATATTAGTATTTTACATGGAGCGACTGCCTGACCTCCACAGCCCAGCTACTGGGAAGTACTTTAGGGGTATGAGGAACAGGGTGTAAAGTTCACTCATACTATGCTGGTAAAGGAGGATCCTCCGACCAGACGGGTATTGTGTCTGGTGGGCAACTGCCCGTCAGTTGATGTCGGGATTTTGTATCTATCTGAGTGTCGTGGTAAACTCTGCTTGCGCGATGTAGAATTGCTCAGTTAGTTCGCCTGTGGCATTGTAGATGGCGCCACTTTTCTTTTTGTGTTTTTCGATATTTGTTGCGAAGCATTTTTATTTGTAGTGCCGCTACAGTACGATACCCCTTGGTAAGACTGAATATCAGACTTTGAGACTTCTGACAACCCGTACGATCGTCAAAGATTTACGAATGACAGCCAGGACCAACGGCTTAACGTGCTTTCCGAGGCAGGGAGGGGCCTTGGAATGTAAAGATGGTCACCCAACTACGGACCAACCGCAGCAAGCTTAGCTTAACCTCACCGATCGACCCGTGTAGCTGTTATGATTTAGCCTCAAGTCCATTAATACATAATACATATTATATACAAATCAATCTCAGACTGTTTGAAATGTAAAAATAACAGCTTTTTAGTATATGCTAACAAATACGGTTCTTTTAATTTTGTTTATCTGTCTGTTTGTTCCGGGTATCTACGAAACGGCTGGACCGTTTTCGACGGAACTTCAGATAGCTGTTGATGTTGACATAAAACAAAGTCTTGTGTCTTCAAGATTGGTAGAGAGAGGTTATTACCTAATAGGTACCTACCTAGGATATAATATTGTTAAATCACCCTGAATAAAATTTTATGCTCTACTTGATTTTAACCTTTTTACCTTATAAAGGGTTAATGGCGTGTAGTGTGACTTACATTTTATGGCTGATTAAAAAGATAGATTTTATTTATAGTCTGAGTAGTAACACAATATTATGTGGTGTTATGTGCCAATTCATTAACACTTCTTGTTTACCACTATTTTATGGGCCGCGTTATAAGGGACAGTCTACACTATATTATTGTGATTTCTTTTTCTGATATTATTATTTAAAAGATACGGTGTGGCGATTTAGTTACCTGCATCCGCCAAAACTTTATCCAGAATCACCATTTCAAGGGTTGCAGGTGACTAAATCGCCACCTTGTTTTATAAGGTGGACTACTTTCTGATCCAGACAACTCTTTTAATTTGGTCTAAAATTTCATGCATCATTTAGGTGTGTTTTTTTTTTTACCAATAATATATGAGTGGAATAGCGAAAGTTGTTTGGAATGATGTGTAGAACCATCACTTCGACGGACGCAAGTGACTAAATCGCCACCTTAATAGGCACACTACTATCTACTCTACAACTGGTTCAATTTACTCCATTTTGATTTGCCTTTGACTAACATGAGATAATCACTTATAGTTCCTCGAGAATTTGAAATGCCCTTACGAACTTCAAAGTCTAAAGTACATAAGTGTTTCAACCAAAATTATGTTTATTCTAGAACTCGAGATGTCAAAATCAGTCTCCTATGACGTGTATAAGTTTGGAGTCAAAGCTCCTCTTAAGTAGGTATTTTTCAGAGAAATTAACTGACATCCTGCAACTGTCGTGTTTTAGTAATGTCATAAAATTGTCAAAGAATGAAAGTTGTGATTTGAATATACGGACAATGTTAATTAGTTGGAAATTAGTTCAATTTAAACTCAAACCATTTATTTCTTTTACGTTATTCAAATATATCCTACTAATATTGAAAATGTGAAAGTTTGTATGTTTGGATGTTTGTTACTCAATCACGCAAAAATGGCTGAACGGATTTGGATGAAATTTGGAAAACAGATAGTTTGTAACCTTGAATAACACATAGGACCTTGATCCCCCTTTTTATCCCGATAGTACTCGTACGTTCCCGAGGGATTATTTTCGAGCACCACGCGGACGTAGCCGCCGGCAAAAGCTAGTTTGTTCATATCAATTAACATTATGTATGTTATTGAAATACCCAAAAAAAAAACTCATAAGACACTGGTCATTTGAAAACTACAACACATCATAAACAATAATATTAGTCAATAACAACTCACTAAAATCAAGAATCGAAAATTAATTTGCTTAAGGCTTGTATACACGCCAAGGACCTTCAGCATTTGGGCGCACTAATTTTGTGGGCGAGTACGGGGTGATGTAGCCGTGCAGTCTTTAATCGGTTGCATTTTTAATTTATTATAACAAAAATAATGCATATTTGCAAAAAGTAACAAAACTAAATCATTTTTCTTTGTATTGCAAAGCAGTAGACATTTTTTTTTTACTTTTTTGCTAAAAAATGAAAGAGTAAAATGGTTTCATCTCAACGATTTGGAGGTGATTTGGTGTTTTTTTTTTCTTATTATTTGATAGCCATAGAAAAGTTCTGCCTAAACCAAATGACGTATCATATTATGTAGATTACTAACTATTTTTTTCAAATGTAATTTCTTTGTAAATGCCGACGAAAAGTGGTTTCATCTGCATGCTGTTTTCAACCATTCTTTGAGAGGGCAGCCTTAACAATTAAGAGCCCTTAACGTTTCATGTATAAATTCTATGTTGATAGGAAAATGGATTTTCTGTATGAAGTCGATACTTTTAAGGGAAATTTTACTCTACAAAGTACGATCGACTTTGTATAATTTTTCACTTTTTACACTTTTCTATCAACATCATCGTCATCATCATCATTTCAGCCGATAGACGTCCACTGCTGGACATAAGCCTTCCCCAAAAGGGGTTTTTTCCACAATCACCACACATGGCAGGCGGGTTGGCGATCGCAGTATGGTGAACGCTGCTGCCCATTCTCTAGTAAGTCTCTTGGTCGCCTTCTACGACACCCACGGGAAGAAATGGGATGGTGCTATTCTTGACGTCCGGCACGAAACGGAACAACATCAATTAATCAATACAGAAAATCAAAATCAAAATATTTTATTTCATATAAACCTGCATGGAAACTTATGAAATGTAAGAACCTAGGTGCAGAATTTATACTTTACTTTCAAAAGATAACGTTACAACTTCGAATTTCTACACGAATTTTATCGCGCTCCTGAAAAACTTTCTTACAGAACTTCTTTGGAAAATATCGCCGTTCCTCTACCGTGTTGCATTTTACACTGTATCGAAAAGAAACTGAATTTTAGTTTACCGCTTTAAGAAGCAGAAGTTTTCTGTTTTGGAAGGAACTGGCTATTTCAGGTTGAGATGTTGTGTTTGTGTAGCGTCCGACATCTTACATTTGTACGCCGTTCAGGCAAAACATGACTGTCTTAATCATAATTTGACGTAACATCTTGCATGCTATGTGTGTGTTACACTCATGTTTTGGACAATAAAAAAACTACCTTATCTTATCTTAAATCAAATCATCATCTGCCTAGCCTTTTCCCAATCACGTTGGGGTCGGCTTCCAGTCTAACCGGATGCAGCTGAATACCAGTATTTTACATGGAGCGACTGCCTATCTGACCTCCACAACCCAGTTACTGAGTAATACGATACCCCTTGGTAAGACTGGTTGTCAGACTTTCGGGCTTCTGACGACCCGTAACGACTGTCAAAGATCCATAAATGACAGCTGGGGCCAGAGGTCTTGGTATGTAAAGATGGTCACCAATCCAGGGACCAACCGCGGCAAGCGTAGCTTAACCTGATCGATCGATCCTTGCGGCTTATGCTACTTAGCCACAAGCCCCTTATCTTAAATCAAATCAAATCAAAATATTTTTACTTCATATAAACCTGCATGGACACTTATGAAACGTCAGAAGCTAGGTGCACGGTTCCAAATTGTCGCTTCCTATGGAGAAGAGCCGGCAACAAAATTATTATTATTATTTAAGTTACACCTTGTATATCTGGCACCACACGGCACACCTCATTATGACTGTAATTAACTTAATTAAAATAAGTAATTTTTTATTGCAATAAATAAAGGGGATAATAACCTTCGGGTCAATATATACTTACCCTAACAACTATTTGGTTACAGCGACGCCCGCCGCGTTTATGAGCATGAGTGTAACTATCCCTTTATTACGGGTCGTTATACTAATTATTATACTATGTTATACTAGCTTTTGCCAGCGGCTTCACCCACGTGGACGAAGAAAATTATCCCACGGGATGTGTTATTCCTGGATGTAAGTGCCAAATTTCATCCAACGTCGTTCAGTAGTTTTTGCGTGATGCATTAATCAACATACAAAAATCTAAATATCCGAACATAATATAAATTTGTTATATTACTAGCATCTGCCAGCGCGCCGCGTGGAGATCAAAAATCATCCCACGGGAGCATTCAACCGGGATAAAAAGTATCCTATATGTTAATCCAGGTTATGAATAATATGTGTGCCAGATTTTATCCAATTCGGTAATGCCGTTTTTGCGTGACGAACTAACAAACATCCAAACATCTAAATATCCAAACATGTGAAGATACAAAATTTCACATTTATAATATTCTAGTAGGATTATTTTATTATTATCCTACATTATTATTAAAGTATTATACTATCTCCAAGTTCAGGCATTTTAGAATATTAATTTTAAGGTTATTTTTTAGTAGGTAGTTTCTTGGTATGAGTTGTTTGTGTTCTTTAAATTCTAGACTCTAGTCTAGACCAATTCATAATAAAAATCAACAAAATAAAATACAAAAACAAACAAATTGGCTGTTTCTTGCGAAGCGATCTTTTTATTCCGAATTCCAAGTACAAATTATAAAGTTAGGGTATTTTTAACCGACTTCAAAAAGAAGGAGGTTATCAATTCGACATGTTTTTTTTTTTTATGTATGTTCGGGCATAACTCCGTCGTATATAGACGGATTTGCAAAATTATTTTTTTGTTCGAAAGGGGTTTATTCCGAAATGGTCTCATATTAATTTCATATAGATCTGATGATGCGTTTCGGAGACAGACAACGGAACTCTTCAAAACTTTACAGCAAATCAACCGCGAATGCTGCTATCGCATAAATATGCATTGTTTTGACCCCAAAGATGATAAAATTTCGAATTGGTGTGGTAGGTAACTAAAAAGTGAAAAATAAAAACTTTTTTCAAAAAAAAATAACAACCGACTTCCAAAAAACACTACAAAGTGCAAAATAACTTTAATTTCGGAAGGCGGTGACAAAGAATTGAAATACCTACACCTCCAAAGTCACCGCCTTCCGAAATTAAAGTTATTTTGCACTTTGTAGTGTTTTTTGGAAGTCGGTTGTTATTTTTTTTGAAAAAAGTTTTTATTTTTCACTTTTTTATTTGATCATCTGATCAGTCACACACCATATACCCTAACTAAAGTCATTTTCCATTCATTTTGAGGTCAAAAAAACTTTAATTTCGGAAGGCGGTGACAGTGAAATTTAATACATATCCAATGTCACCGACTTCCGAAATAAAATTAATTTTTTACTTTCTAGTGTTTTTCCGGAAATCGGTTGTTTTTTTTTTTGTTGGAAATAGCTTTTATTTTTCACTTTTTAGTTATACTTACCACGCATCAATTCGAAATTTCATCATCCTTGGGGTCAAAACAATGCATATTTATGCGATAACAGCAATCGCGGTTGATGACCTTTTGAACAAAAAAGAATTTTGCAAATCCGTGTATATATGCCCGAACATGCATGAAAAAAAATATATAATTATATGAACGTATCGAATTGATAACCTCCGTCTTTTTGAAATCGGTTAAAAAACAATGGTCACTACAGGGTCAAATTAAACTAGCTGACAATAATTTATTATAGCCCACTACCTTTCGAAGAGAGAAGGCCTGTGTCCCAAAAGTGGGTACATGTGGGTACGCCTCGAGGTCGTCACGCCACCTCTTCTTGGAACGGCCTCACCGGCGTCGTCACGACTAAATAACATGTTACTAACTATAGTTCGAATTTTAATTGTATTCAGTAACTTGACAGCTAAAGGGCAGATTTTGACAAAAAAAAAAAGAGTGAGGTGGTGTAAGAATGAACAAAATTGAATGAAATTGAAATAATGTACTTACATGTAATTTTAAATTTAATAACTTGTCTAAAAAACATGTTATTATATGCATACTAGTGCTGTGACA
The DNA here is from genome assembly GCA_949987655.1 of Polymixis flavicincta. Classification (NCBI taxonomy): domain Eukaryota; kingdom Metazoa; phylum Arthropoda; class Insecta; order Lepidoptera; family Noctuidae; genus Polymixis; species Polymixis flavicincta. The sequence continues at coordinate 19,072,954 of OX465188.1, read as the reverse complement.
TTCTGGATACACATTGGTCTTTTGAGTTTGTTACAGGTCACTTTTGAATAGTGTCGTGGACGAATGGTCTAGGATTTATAGGTGTTGGCTGCACCACTTAGCCTCACGTCGTCACGAAAAAAAAGTGTCCGTAGACTCAGAAGTCAAGACACATTTTATGATACCTAAGTTCGAAAACAAGCAGTCTGTGATAGATAACATTGCCTTTGTCGATATACAGCCCAAAGCTCTGTATTTCCAGAACACAACTCATAACAACTAAGTAAAGCGCCTGCCTACATTCGAACCTACGACTCCGCAGTCCCGGGCCGTTGCCACTGGGCTACTACTGCTGCAATATCATAACTTAGAGAATGAACGACATATACAGACACAATGGAAATTGTATTGTAACCTATAAATAATAGTCGTCAGAATAGAACGGCCAAGATATTAAATGGTCAACATTGTACTGAAGATAGATATATTTTTTTTAGTGTGGGAAATCATTAAATAACTTTTCCCGCTCTGGTTGGAGCCGGAGGGCGTGTCAGACTTTTACTGACTAAAACCCACCCGTATTCACACCCCTCAGTTGCCTGTGTGACACGCCACGGTATCTCTTTCGAACAACCCGCACCCCTGGCAGACAACAACCATTTATCGTATTTATTTGTAACCTATCACATTTTATTTATAAAGCTATTTATTTTAATATCGCCGATAAGAAAGAGTTCGGGTCACTAATATTTACGAGGGAACATTTGTTCGTGGTTTAATACAATACACTTTCATTTTATTTGTGTTTATACGTTTTTAGGGAATATATTTTACTAGGTGGTAAAATATTTTCATTCGATAGTACTATAATACACATACTGTTTATTCGCAGTAAATACGACGTATTATAATCCTACTACAAATTGCCCACGATTTTATTGAATTCTTACGATAGCTACTTCACTGTTCAAGCTATTTGGTATACAGGCAGCTAACTAACAACCTTATTGGGAGCTATATGTTTGAGTAATTTGAGGTCTAAGGCCGTGGGGTTCGAGTGCTCATCGAGTATTTCGGATTATCGCAAGCGGTTGGTCGACTCTTCACGTGACCAGAGGGCTGGCCTATTTTTAGGTCACAGAATCGGCATTGCCATCTGACGTGGCAACGCTGCCAGCCTTTTGGGCACTTTTCCCTCTGACAGCGATTCGGACAAATTCTTTGATGCCCAGTGAGCTCTTCCTTTTTTTTCTTCTTTACGTACTTGTACATAATATATTTATTTAATTGTCAGTTTCCATATTGTTTTCAATTATTTTGCCAGGATAAAATACGTGACCAGATAATTAATTATGTTTGTGTTAATCTAGGCTTATCTAGGACTTTGTTCATCATGTTGCCAATCCAAGTCTACGAAGCATAGAGCAACAAATTCATATATTTTATTCCTCAAAGTTATTGTAATGGTAGATGTAGTATAATACGATATAAATTTCAATGTCACATACCTTCATACAGATATCCGCCAGGCTGTCTTCCTCCATCTTAATATCTCATGCAACGACGGACTCAGTCGATTGGCTAGTTGCATCGGACTGAAATATGGAGATCAATGATTATTCACTGTCGGCAAGTTTATACAGTCTCAATACCATGCAGATTTACTACCAATATCCTAGAACTCCGATGAATTTACTGGAGTACGAAATTGATAGAAATTGATTCTATTTAGACAAATAGATTTTCAATACTACCTTGGTAGTTTTGTAAACGTGCACTCATCGAGCTTAGCAGTTTGCTTACTTGCTGGTAAACGTTACAATAACATAGTTACTTGGGCAACTTAAAAAAAAATGGCTTTCCGCAGAACACTTTTCCTTAATTTCTCTTCGTGTAAAAAATTTCATCACCATTGCCCTCAAAACGGTGAAAGAAAATATTGTGAGGAAATCGGACGTCATGTTCTAGAAGAAAAATTTGAGTATTTGTGATGTCTTATTATTGGTTGATTATGTTTACTAGTTCTTTAAAATGTGAGTGAAGGAAAATTTTGCCTTAATTTTAGGTTACTACTACTGGTACTATGGGACCAAACCTGAAATCGCAAAAAAAAATCAGCTGTCCCCTATATTTTAATGAGTTCTGAACATAAATGTAGGGAACAGCTGATTTTTTTTCGCAATTTGCTTATTCATTTTTTGTTGTGTTTGTTATTTTCAAGAGAGTCTTATGAAAGAAAAATAAGAAAGATGTGCGTAACATTAGAAAATTTAAGAAAACTTAACGACCATATTAACTTTTCTAATATTATAACAATGCGAATTTAATATTCATAGTTAAGACAGGGTGACGTCTGTCGGGTCAGCTAGTATTTTATAAAAATGCTGCTATTTCTAGACAGGTATTAACATTGGCTCGATCTAAAAACTTAAATACGAACATTGACATCAATCGATTAAACTGCACAGCTATCGCAAAGTTATCAAAGTAAATACAACCGCGGCAACCGATTTCGATTTAAACTTGTACGTTTATAACCGACTAGGTACTTCGTTTTCACTCATTTTCAGAAATAGTATTTGTTTCAGTACTGGAATAGTATGACCTCTTTTAGTGGTATTGGTCTTTGGAAAAACAATCGAAAAAAACATTGCGGTAGGTTGGATGGGTGACCATCCTTACATTCCAAGACCCCTCCGTGCCTCTTAAAGCATGTTAAGCCGTTGGTCCCGGTTGTCAATCGTAGATCTTTGACAGTCGTTACGGGTCGTCAGAAGCCCGAAAGTTTAACAACCAGTCTTACCAAAGGGTATCGTATTACCCAGTAAATAGGCAGTCGCTCCATCTAGTATTCAGCTGCATCCGGTTAGACTGGAAGCTGACCCCAACATTGTTGGGAAATGGCTAGGCAGATGATGATGATGATGATGGAAAAGCAATGGAAATATTAAACTCTTTTGTTTTTATTCTTTTATTTTATGAAGAGCTAGATAAGACCGTACACTGCAATGAGTTCGCATTGTAGTGACAGAATTTAAAACTTTTTGCTCCAATCGTATCATCATCATCTAATTTTATTTAATTGTATAAAAATTGTTTTACTAGAATCACATCAAATCATTTATTTCTTTGCAAACATGGGTATGGTACATCGATGTTTTTTTTTTTTATAATAAGGTTCTCCATAAAGATAGAGAACGGATGACGAGTATTTTGATAATTATATCAAAATACTCATCACCCGTTCGCAACTCTTGCATTATAAAAACCGCGATGGCGTTGACAACTAGCTAGCCCTGCAGGTTTATCTATTTCTACGAAGAATAGACACAGCTCTTTCTATACAAAATGACATTTAGTTTCTCCATGTTTGACATCGCACCGTAGAAATCCTTCCGCAATCTGTAATTTTGTCTTTCGTTTATAACAATCTTTGCCTTTTTTATGTAATAATTTAGAATAAAGTTTTCTGTCCCAAACTGTCAAAATCACACTGACAACTGACAGTTGTGACAGTGACAGAAAACTTTCTAGTAACTATCTACACGGAACTCATTTTATATCGACTCTTGTTCCTCGTTCTGAGCCTGCAGGTCAACAGCATAGACTAAAATGAGATCATAGGAAAGCTTTTCATCAGGCGTGATCCAGGTTAACAGCAGGCCCATTAAGCAATAAAAAAAAACATAACCGATAAAATATATTCTTACCACGAGATTGTGACTGTAATGTTTGTTTTGTTATTTATTTGATAAGATAAACATTCTCGCGCTCATATTTAAACAAATTATGTAAATTATTACGACCATCCATTCAAACTAAAGTAACACACGTTAAAACACCCATTCATTCAGCTGTACAAAACACCAAACCCTCCAACCAACCCACATAAAAAGATCCATTTTTTTTTTCGAGTTTGCGATAAGAGCGCGGACCACCCACATCGTAAATGGGTGCATTGACGTCACCAAGGCCGTTCTACGGTGTAATTAATTTAATTCGCTGGTCGCATCGAGGGATAACTAGTTATATAAATTTTTCTGACAAACATACCTCTATTAAAAATAACAGAAATTGATTTTCAACAAACAACTTTTATAATACATGTTAATTGATTCAGTTACACATTGTATAATGGAGATTATGCAATTCTAAACAGTCCGATCTAAAATATACTCATTTTCGAAAATATTTTTTTTAACGCTGTGTTATTCGTTGCTTTATATAGGTAATTATTTTCGTATCTATGTCCTCCGTATAGTTACGTCCTTGAACATATAATTATAATAGAATCGTGCCTTACTTCCTTTGAGATTTATATATATCTTCTGAAAATCCAATTGAAAAAATAAGAATCCATGCGATAAGTATGTAATGCCAAAATAAAAAATCTAAAATCGATTACTCTAAGCAGAGTGAGAGCCAGAACTTTTTGAACATGAATGTTAAGCTAAGTTTATTACTGATTGATAATTTAAGAATAAACAGGGTTTACACTGTATATTCTTAAATTATCAATAATGTATGTAAGGGAAACGCTTCCGAAAACGAAGACAGGTGATAGGGCTAGTGATTCTCGATACAGTACCATCAAAAAATCTAGACTTTTTTTCTAATTTTTTTAACATTTTTTGTACACTATGCTGTGAGAACATTTAAATGAACCATTATTTGAGATTAAACAGATTTATAACGACCCCAAGTCCAGGCGGTGACTTTAGGTTTAGGCATCCTTTGTTAAGCGCCGCACAAAATAAAATAATTAGAAAAATTACAGAAGCGTCAAACGTTTTAAATTGATGCAAAATAAACAATTTAAAGGTTTTTGGTATCCGTTTGCATTTAGGTTGTATACAGGAAAAGTTTTTATCCAGTGCGCAAACTGTAACCATGAATTCAGCATATCATAAAAACTTACCCTGGATAAAAACTTACCCTGTATAACCAACGTTCTGGCTTCGGAAGCGTTCCGCTTACAGGGTATAAGTATCAATATCTAAACTAATAACTATAGGAACGCTATAAAATCGTCAACAAAGTAAGCCCAGAATATTGCACACGTGAAACAGCAACGACAAAAACGATCATAGACCACGTTTCTACGAATTTGAAGCATAACAATTTTCATATGGCCATAATTGAATCATCTATATCAGATCATAAGAATATCTACGTAGAACTTAAAAGAGTAATACCTCCACATAAACAAAAAATTCAATATGAAGCTGTAGATTTCCAGAAGTTGCACACATTGACTGAATCGGCAGGTTTGGACAATAATTCTGATGATTATAAGAGCTTAGACGAATACATCAAAATAGCCATTGCTAAGGCTACAACTAAAAAATACAAAATTTTAAACCAACCACAAAATGAATGGATAAACCGAGAAATAACTAATGGGATAAACGAAAGGAACACCTTATGGAGCCAATTTAAATCTGATCCTAAAAACAATCAATTGGAAACTAAGTTTAAATCTCTAAGAGATAAGCTGGCACGCACAATTAAGAACACAAAGGACAAATTAATATTTTTATGGAGAATTTACGAAGTGTACAAAGAAGCCCAAAAAGATGTGGAAGTTAATCAACACCCTCTCAAATAACAAAATTGTAACTAGTGGTGCTCCCCCAAAACTTGAATCAGAAAATGGAACTATAATTACAGACCCCATAGAAGTGTGTGAAATTTTTAACAATTTTTTTGCAAATATAGGAACTCAATTAGCAAATAAAATACCGACCACCGTTTACCACAATAACCCATACACGTTACCTAACCATAGCCAAAATACGGGAATACATGAACTGTCTCAATTTTCTCCATGCACTATAAATGAGGTATCCCAAATTATAGATGACTTGGATCCTAACACGAGTACAGGTCTTGATGGCATCAGCACTAAAGCTTTAAAATGTATAAAAAAACATATTATTCAAAATTTAACTGGCTGCCTTAACAAACTATTGGCTGACGGAATATTTCCCGAAAATTTAAAAATTGCTAAAGTCACTCCTATCTACAAGTCTGGTACAAAATCGAATCCTGGTAACTATCGACCGGTTTCAGTATTGCCAGTACTATCCAAGATATTAGAAAAACTCATATATATGAGGTTGGACAATTACTTAACGAAAATGAACTTTATATATGATCGACAATATGGTTTTCGACCTAAATCTAACACCCTTGGTGCAACTATTGATTTGGTAACTACCATTAAAGCAAAAATTGATCAAAGACAGGTTGCATTAGGAGTCTTTATTGATTTGAAAAAGGCTTTTGATACGGTCAGTCACACTCTGCTATTAAAGAAACTGGAAAGTATTGGCATAACTGGAACTGCTCACCAAATCCTTAAGTCTTATTTGAGTGATCGGTATCAAGTTGTAAAAATTGGAACCTATCAGAGTAGCTCCCAGCCCTTAACATGCGGTGTGCCACAAGGTTCCATTTTAGGGCCCTTATTGTTCCTGGTGTATGTAAACAACATACACCAAGCAGGCTTACAAGGTCACCTCACCCTTTACGCAGGCGATACATGTCTATTTTACTTTGGCATTAACATAAATGAAATCATCAAACGTGCTCAAGATGACTTAAATATATTACAAAAATGGTTCCAATGTAATCTGTTAACTGTTAACACCACCAAGACCTCTTTTATAATTTTCTGTGCCAAAAATAAGAAACTCCCAAACTATACTAATTTAAGCATAAACGGTGAAGTTTTGAAAGAAACGAATAAGGAAAAATACCTCGGACTTGTACTCGACAGGAATCTAACATGGAATGCACACTTACAACACATTAAAAATAAACTTTCCTCACTAATGGGCTCATTACATAAAATTGTTCGATGTATCCCAAAAAAAGGTCGGCTCCTAATATACAACGCCCTGGTAAAACCTCATTTATTATATCTCATTGAAGTATGGGGTAATGCATCCAAAACAAGTATAAAACCAATCCAAATCTTACAAAACAAAATAGTAAAAATCCTGCACAATTACGACTTTTTAACGCCATCAAAAACTATTTACAAGGAGACCAGACTGTTGAACATCAATCAACTCTTCACATACAACACATGCATACTTATTTACAAAATAACTCACAAACTCATTCACTCAAACATTACTTTCACAACAAAAGGTCAAACGCGAAAATACTCAGCACGTCGTGCCAGTCATATTGTATTGTCTAATATTAGAACAAATTATGGTAGAAATAACATAACCTATGGGGGAGCACAGTTATATAATCAACTTCCAAAAAATGTAAAAGAAGCGACCTCATTAAGCATTTTTTAAAATAGTTTGTTTACTTATATTTTTAATCATGAAAAACTACAATGATTTTTGTTTGCTTGGTCATGTAATGTATTAGTAAGTAAGTGATTGCGGAAGTATTTTTAATTTTAAATATCAATATCTTTTAACTTGGGCCACCGCCTTATCGCAAGAATGCAGTGTGTTCGCTTCTAACTTCTAATTTTGTCAACTAACCATTTTTTATTTTTCTTATACCCGCACTGGGTTAATTATTATATCTAAGTTTTTATTGTTCTCATGTAAGTGACGATTGTCTTAGTGAGAATAAAGTTCTTTAAACCGAACGTCTGTGAGTGTGTTTACAAAACAAGGCTGCTTGTTTTTGTAATTTATGTTAACAATATTATGCCTTGCCAAAAATGTACAGACAAATTCTAAAAAATCATCATACCGTGGACCGTCTTGTATCATATCTATTATAATTTACATCTATCATATATAAATGCCCAGTTTCGTAACGAAAACCATTTGTCTTGTAAATTCCGGCTTTATTCCTGAAAAATACGTCACCCAACATTTTGCTTTCAGGCTTCCCAGGCTTTTCAGGTCAGTAAACAGAAAACCCTTCGACCCCGAGTACCACACGGCACCAATAGTGATGTGACATTGCTTTACACTCGAGTTAAGAATTAACGAAATCGCTTTTTGGTATAAATATTTACAAATATTGTTCTGTAAAACGAATCTACCTAACTTAGTAAATCCAGATATTAATCTAATATTTCAAGTTGTATATTAACGTTTTAGTGTGGGTAGCTCGCTGTCCGGTAAGGACCAAGCCCAAGTCGACGGCGCGTTGTGTTCCACGCGCGCCTCAAAGAGATGTCAGCACAAAAAATGATGGGGCCCGCAAGGGCCGATGCCTGCCAGGGGTGCGGGTTTGTTCGAAAGAGACACCACAGCCCCAGGCTTAAGGGCTACTGAAGGAACACGGGTGGGTTTTAGTCAGTAAAAGTCTGACACGCCCTCCTGCTCCACCCAGAGCGGGAGAAGTTATTTGATGATTTCCCAACCAAAAAAAAAAAAAAAAAACGTTTTAGTGTGGGAGTTTGACATTACAACTGTCAAACTACTACCTCGATTTAAAAATTAACTTTAAGCCAGTTTGCTTGCATCATAATGTCAAGACTTGGCATTGATCTTGCCACAAGTCACATTTATTGATAAAAAATCATATTGTAGCGAAACAACACCAAAATATTACTAGTCAGCGAAACCAAATATGTATATTCTAAAAATAATCTTGAGTAACAAAACAATAAAATTTGTATCTCTATCAAAATAAACTCGAGTACAAAGCCATGTCACACCGGTATCTGTTCAAATATTCATTGTTTTCTTTGAACGATGTCAAGGTAAGACCCAAACTTTTATGAATATCTCACAGAAAGTTGTTAGATATGAAGGAAAAGTGTAAGTAAATTGAAATAATACGAGTAATAGGAGAAGACGATTGTAAATGAAATGTTGAATCACACTTCCAATTTTTATCCAAACAACAGCACGCATTTTGAGGTTGGATAAAATTTTAATAAACTCATCTGTTTATCCGTGCAATGCCACCAAACACACTTTTTAAAGATTGTACTACCACTCATGTTAAATATATCAGGATTAAAATAAGGTTATAAATATCTACAATTTATGAAATAACCCGTAAAGTCTGTTGGATATATCCTAACGGGTATTTAAGCCTCGGTTTTATTTAAATTCCGTGGAGCAGCTCATTAATAGCTGGTAAAAGTTTCACAATTTTGCGCGTCGTTTGATAATGCTTTCAGATGAATAAATGTATGTAATTGTCCTTATGCTTACAACGTATTTTGTAATAACCTTATGTTCCTCAAAAAAGCTTTAAACACCGCTTTTATTATTTTTTCCCACAATACCACCTCTTAAACCTCTAAAAGTTTTTTAAAAAACACTCTTGCTTTAACTCAGTGAATTCTATTTCACAGATTTGTTTTATGTTATTAAGAGAGCATTTTCTTACGTACACGTGTTGAGTGCTTTTCTTAATGATAATGGTTTACCGCTGTGTTAAAAGCTTTTGATAGTAGACCACAAATGACAGGTTTCAAAGCAATATTATAAATCACACGAAGTTTCTTTGAAATCAAGGTTTACTTTCAAAGGGGTTTCAATTGCTTTTATTACAACCGAAGTTTCTGTCATATCTATTTCATTTATTTGTAATGATGCATCAATACGACGAGAAATATTTTTATTTGTGTCCTCGAACCATATTATTTTGTCACCTTCATCACCAACTTATATCCTGTTATAACACTTTCCAGTATTGCACCCTGCACTACCACAACAAAATATTTGACAATAAATTCCAAATTCTGTATTGTTGCAGGTAAATTCCGCCGAGAATTCCACAGATCGTACTTCAAATGCTTCTGCTGCTGTCATTCTGCGGCAGCCCCAGACCAGAATGGAACCTCCTTCGCACCAATAGGAAGCTCCAGAGCGGGCACCACCAGGACGGTGGTTCGTCGAAACGATTCTTACGTCAGCTACCGACTTACACACTTATCACCTTCAAATCACAACATCCACCGAGACTACATCAGAAACACTAACACTTCTTTCATAGAACAAATGAATGGAAACCGTCGTCCCAAAATCAGGGACGATTCTATCAGCGAATCAGCAACGAGATTCACTCTAGCAACTGATGTGTGCAGAGATTGACAACTAGGTAAAGATCTTCTTTCGGATTTACGTAATAGAGACGACATTGAGACTTACATCGCGAGAAGTACCAACAGTATTGATTGCAAACCGTACTACGATTGCTTCAAAGACGGGAAGATTGAAGAAAGGCATAGTGATAATGCTGATTACAGGCACATCGATGAATCTAAAGATTTGTGTGACGATGATCTTAAAAATGGTTTTAAATTCAAGTTCAATCGCAGTTTGAATAGCTGTCAGATTAAGAATAAAAGGAAGGTTAATATTTATTAAGTTATGTGTTGTGTTTAAATCAGTCAATTATTTTTGGATGTCTGTTTCACTATTGAAATCAACATTTGTGTATTCATTCATATAAGTTTCTGATTTACTTAGCAGTAACACATTTTGTATAGTTGCCGAGGATAGCTTCTCTTCCATTTCCAGATTACGTCCTTCAAGAAAACTACTTCTGAAACTTCATACACGTCCTTACATATCGTTACTGGCGTACATATCCACTTCTAACCCATAATAATTGGCTCACTCTTGTAAATTAGTATGACCTCATTTTTCATCTCTGATATTTTCGGTTTCCTTAGTATTAGGAAAGGATGTGACCTCATTATTGTATCCTTGCGGCGTAACAATTTGTGCCACTTATCGTGAAACTGGAACCATATACATAGAATATCTTATGAGTTCAATTTAGAGAATGTGAAGGGCAAACCAATTATTTTTGTTGAGCGCAAGAACTACTCCAATATTTTTAGAGACAAAAGACATTTTTCACAGTAATGTCACATACATTTTGTTAGTGGGAGACTAAAGTTGGCACTCTCAAATCAAGTTAAAAAGTTGGATAGATAACAATGGCCTAAGTTTTTGTGAAACAGACATTTAAAGCAATATCTTAGTTTAAAATATATGTGAGCTCTTAATTTTGTAAGTGAATATATTTCATCGCAGGGGCACAAAATTGAGTTCTTTGGGAGTTAAGGTTGTCACTTATTCAATGAAGGCTTGATCAATTTTCAATAACTCAATTTCGTAATATTGAGTTACAGTTTGTTCTCAACAAAAACGTCTTCTTCCCTTCACGTTTTGTCACGGGCCGCTTTGGAAAAATACATTATAGGGGTTCCGCGTTTTTTTCACAAACTGTTGTGTAAATTAGATTTAGTCGATTCATCTGACAAAATACATACTTAATAATGTTTTAAAAGAAAAGTGAAATCCCAAACCTGACGTTATGGGATGTCACTTTTATTTTAAAACTGACATGAATGAAGTTTTCCCTTTTGGGTAGAACATTTTAGAGTACCTATGCATTGAGCACCAAAGGGATGGGAATATCTTGGTGCTCAATGCACAGGTACTCTAAAAAATGGTGTTCCAACGGGGATACTTCCATGAGTGACTAGTTAAATGAAATGAGATAAAATAAGTAACAAATGTAGACCTATCTGAACGATGAATTTCTGTTTTAACCTTTAACGTGTTGTAAATAAAGTAATTATTAGAACTTCTGAAATATTTATCAGTGTAGAAACAGGACCTCTCCCTTCAAGTGAAATCAGTGTTTTTGTTACAGAAATTTAATTAACCGCTTGAAAATTCGGTTGTAAAAAGATTTTACTGCAAGAACTACCCTGAAATTAAAAAATGTACAGTAGGAAAAGCGTTAAACCGTCAACATTTCTGGCTGTTATTTTAATCTTTTTTTATTTATACAGCGGAGTTTAATTTTGAAAAGAGAACTTTCCTTTCCATTCGTCGTTATTTTAAATGTTGAAGCTCATTTTTAAACAAAAGGGTTGCTGGAACGCAAGCAAACAAAAGGTACAGAGGAAATATTGGTTTATTTATTCGCACATCCGCCATATTGAATTTCTTACCTTCGAGTGCTACTAACAAGATGTTTTATGTTACAATTACTATTGTTAGTAAACAGTTCATTTGGGTTCAGAAAATAACGTGTTAATACAGAATTTATCGTACACTGCTGGTAGGGTATGCAACTTTACAGTCGATTTAACTATACGCATATGTTGTATACTTCCAAAATACTCCAGAAAATACAGATATTTTGGACACCGGTTGTAATTGTTTCTCTGTATTAAAGATTGTAATTTGTACTTGGCAATATTTATACGAAACTGTCGCCTTCAACTGACGACAGCGATGACGAAAACGCAGAATGAAACTGAACAATCATTCACATTCATCATCACCATCATCATCTTCACAGTCAACTGAAGCCAAAGTGCTTTTTGCACTTTTGAATGATCTTTATAACGAATCTAATGAATTGTGCCATTAGATGGATGTTTAAAGATATCACATGAATTTTCACAATAACATGTTTGCGAATACCTATTTTACTAAAACACAATGTAAAATATTTTATCATTACTGGTGTAACTGAAATAAAATATAAGAAATTAACAAAAAGAAGTATCCGAATTATTCGTTTTTTTACGGATAGTATTTTCGACGGATATCTGGATAATTTGTATATCGAGATAGCCGCCGTATACGATTTGTTTTTAGTTTATTCAATTTGCTTGCGATTTTAATCGTTGTTTTTATTTGTGATTTTCGTGCTGTGTTTAAGAATTTCTATGTTTCTAATTAGTCATGACTTTCTGTTCTAAATCAACTTGTATAAAAAGTTTTTTTTGTGACACCTGATAACGATGTTAAGTAAGTATCAAAGTGAAAGAAAAAAAAATTCAATGAATATCAACCTCCTTTTTAGAAATCCTGTACAATTAAATCAGTAGGTTTACCCAAAGTATGTGTATAAATGTGACCAAAGTTAATGTAAGTTAATTAAGATAATAAACTGCATTTCTGTAGTATTGTAAATAATTTTAAACAGTACCTATATTTCTGTTTTTAGTTAAACAATAAAAATAATATTCTAGTATTACTAAGATAACATTGTAGATTAAGAAACTTTAACGATTCTTTTCTTGTAAAATAAACTTCATGAAAATATTCTTGAGAATATTTTTGACAACTTAAGTAAGCAAATTAATTACAGGAATTTATATTTGTCGACGTGATAAAATATCTTAATTTTTCGCAAAAATAAATATTCGCTACAGAAAAATATTAATTCCATGGACGGTAACTGAATACCAAGGGCCATTTTGTAAATTAAAAGCATGGTCGTATCTGCTTTTTTCAACTGTTTTATTTTTCACAATCTTATGAAATCTTTTAATATTATAATTTTGTTTCATTTCCACTGTAGGTAGTCTTAATATTAAATTTATTTATTGGTTTTTATTTAAAATAAAACCTATTGCTATGAAATTACCTATAGGTAGGTATGTATGATTAATGTGTTAAACCTTTTATATTATAGTTTTGCAAGGTGTAACAAAAGAAGCGCAAGTCGCAAATAATTAACTACTGAATCAGTTTCAGTGACTAAGAATATGTATTTTTTTTAAGAAATATGTATTTTGCCACACCTATCGTCGATTGAGTCAAAGAAAATTAAATCTTATTTTAAGGCAATAATACTCAATGTTTTATGCACAAAGTTATGCTGGGGTCAACGTTATTTTCGATATATTAATAAATAGCTTAAAAAAAAGTTTTGGCGTTAGTTATGTTACACATTGTATAAAAATCCAATTTCTTTTTTCAAGTCAAAATATGTGAAAGATTGATTAATTAAATAATTTATTTCATTCGATTGTTCAATGGAAATATCTAGATAAATAACGAATGGAAAGTTAATCAACTGTAAAATATCTTTTAATGTCTAGTTTTAAATTAAAAATGTATGTTTTATACGAGATCTCTAGATGTAAATTAAAATATCGAATTATATCTAAATGTATAGTTAGAACGAAAGAATATATGACGCAATCCATCATTACGTAATGTGAATATAGCGAATATCACCTATATTTCACTGGGCTTATAATTGTGTCACCAAGTGTAAAGCTGCGGGCAGACAGTGTGAGGCAGGTCCTTTGAATGGTAACCCACACCTATAAGGCATACCTGAGGCTGAGGCATCTGACATTAACGAAACATCCCTGACGAGTTAGGTCCGAGGCTTACCTATAATAACACCCAAATCTCGCTTTCGCAGTTATATTTAAGTCTCATGTAAAGGGCTGGCTATAGGCTCACCGCCTATAGCCATCAACCGGGTACAAACCCAGACTCCGGATTAATACTCAGAAATGCCTGATAAAAAACTCAATTACACTTTCCCTGACTTAAAAACGAGCCCAGCACCCTAACTGCGTAACTCAAGATTAATCATAATCTGTTTCAATTTGACAGTTCTACAATATGCATTGCGTTATTTACGTTGTTGAGCAGATACGTTTTTCGAACATTTGAAGCAATGGTTTATCAATCTGTTCCAAAGCGAAACAGGTTATGATTAATCATGTGTTACGCAATTAGGGTGCAGGACTAAGTGCTCAACAGTAGCATTTGTGGCTAGTAGGCCAACGACGCAGTCTGACATACTAATAAATACTGCATTTGCAACGTATGTCTCGCACAGTCTGAACGCACCTTAAGATTTTTGAAGGATCAATGTTAATAGATTGTAAATAAATATGAACACTTTCGAGCTTTTCTACTATTTAGAATTTTAGACATATTTAGGCAGAAATGGCACAAGGCATTTCGTTAAAGTCAAAGCCATAAAGGCAAAAAAATGCCCTCACTCACTTGACTTACAATTAAAGAGAGTAAAAATAAGTTTTTGTTTAGTAAATATTTGTCTATCTCAATCCCATACTAAATTGTGTACCCTAATCAGATCACGCAGCGATCCCAAAGTACTTATACAGGTAATCCTACGGGAAAAACCATAAGAAAAGTAATAACGTTCTTCAATCAATCATCAGGCAACATTTCTCTCAAAATAAGAAACGCAGTAGGTTCCATTTATCACAACCACAACATAACTTAAGCGCAGGCTACACCGCGGGATAAACTTAAACATTACTTAGCTCAGCTCACGAACGCTTACTGTAGCGTCATTTCTAGTTTTTGATGGGAATCCAGATATTTAAGTTCACATAACCCATAACATCCCGTATACGTTGTTCCAAAAGTAGTATCATCATATTAATGATAAATGAATTTATTTCTGTAAGTAGGTTTATACAAATAGTTTCACACATCAATCATATTTTTAAAAAAAGATGCAATTCGGTGTTTCCTATCTGACTACTCTGAGAATAAAGGCCGAAACAAACACAGAGGTCGTGAAAAAGCAAAGAAATGGATCAGGAAATGTACCCGTGGTTGCGAATTTTTAGTGTCAGTTGCAAATTTAGTGCTTTTATTTGATTATTTTGAATTATAATTTTTATTTGTTTGTATGTCTGGATTATAATTTTTAAATCATCTTTCTTCATCCCATTTAAACACTTGAATGATATAACCTCAAACTTTCTTTCAAGTATATTCGGTTACAATTAAATAATGTTATTAAAACATTATCAGTTGGAATAAGGGATGAGATTTTAAGATAAAGCCTTTCTAAGTACAGTGGAATGTGTTACTGATTCTCTCTTTAGTATGTATCCTGAATGAGGTTTGTTTATACATTCATTAGATATTTTTGGAACAGACAATAGCGAAGTTAGCTTAGCACGCCATGTGACCTGCGCTTTAGTCAATTTTCCCTCTTATATTAAAACTTGGGTCCCCATGCGGATAATAAAGAGTTGAACTTTATGCCGAGGTACCGTTTTTAAGTAAGAATGTGTGTATTACTAAGTTTGGACCCTCACGGGGTAGGCCGGATTCAGGTAGTTTTGTAAAGAGACATGTGTGGGTGACAAAATATGATTACATCAGCTTTATCGCGCGGCCTTGTCTGCGTGGAGGCCGAAATCACACGAGAAGGTAAGGCCGGGATAGAAAGCATTCTATGTTCAAACCCAGGTACTGTTCCTATGTTCTCACTAGGTTCTTCTGCCTGGTACCATTTCTGCCTATGCCGTAACAATAATGTCATACGGCTCGGAACATACGTGTCTAGCTATGTATTGGTAAACTTGTACATAATAAAATGAATAAGAAAAAAATTGCCTGTTTTTATTTTTGTATTTCTGGTCATCATCATCATCATTTCAGCCGGAAGACGTCCACTGCTGGACATAGGGCTCCCCCAATTTGGGGGGGGGGGGGGGTTGCCATAATCGCCACGCTTGGAAGGCGGGTTGGCGATCGCAGTATGGTGGTAAAATGCTTAGAGAACGCTGCTGCCCATTCTCTAGTAAGTCCCTTAGTCGCCTCCTACGACACCCACGGGAAGAGATGGTATGATGCTATTCTTTACGTCCGGCACCACACGGTACTCCTGGTATCTTTATTGTATTTAATACTACTCAGAATGCGACAGTTATTCATTTTATATGAGTGCCGACATAACGACAAACGACATTAAAATTTTCAGGAGTTGGTTGGACTATGGAAAGCAGCATAAACCGCTAACTAAATACGCTTAAGTACTAAATGAAATTACTAACTCTCACTCAGACACTTAGGCGTCGAAGTATTCGTTAGCATCCCTGTCATCAGGAAACGTGCCCAGAAGACTGGAAGCATTGCCACATTAAATGGCAATGCAAATTCTTTGGCCAAAGAACGACCCAGCCCTCTGGTCACGTGAAGTGTCGACCAATCGGCAATGCTAATTTCTTTAAAGAGGAGACGTGCAATCGGGCCCGATGACCCGAACGTTTCGAACCCAAAACGGCTCAAAGCGATAGTTACCCATAAGGTCACAGTATCTGCGCTGATTGGGGGTCTCAGCAGCTGCAGCATTGGCGCCAGCACAGCCCGCCGTGCTAGGAACATGAGATGGCGCAAGGGTGTCGACATAGGTTACATATTACACCAGTGGTTACACCACCTTCTAAGGCAAAAACATCATGCCTTCTGGTCTCTTCCTATCATCACGTACCAAGCCGTTTGGATCTAATACCGCTGGTACGCCGGTGGTGACAAGGGCTCAATGAATATTATCGTTGATATGTATATCTATGATAGATAAGCAGAATTAAGTAGGAAAAACATCACATGGTATGGTTTCTGTAATCACAGGGTGGCAGTATTGACGAAGAACCTGTAACCATGAATTCAACACATAATTCTAGGCCCCTAGTGTTAGCGCAGGGAGCAATAAAAGAGTAGACTGTATACAATAGTTTATTGCCGTGCTTATAACAAATTACAAAACTGTCCTGGACAATTGTGCAAATAATAAAATTAGAGGAGTCCGTGGAAGCGAGTGGTCGTCGGGCCGAGCCATGTCGTCGCGGCGCCGCGCCTCAGCGTACCGATGATGACGCGCTGATCACGCGCAAGTTGTTGTGTTGGATTTGGTTCCCAATACTAGCGTGGAAGTTTTTCATCAGTAATCAAAAAAACAAGTCAGCTGTTTTATAGAAAACTGTAATACATACGCGGTAGAAATGTGTGGAACAGCAAATTTTCTTATTTAATACTAGCTATTGCCAGCGGCTTCGCCCGCGGCTTCGCCCGCGCGGAGCTTTTATCCCCTTTTTAACTCCCCTAAGGATTGAATTTCGAAAAATCCTTCCTTATTCCTTGTCTACCTTATAAAGGGAACCTCTGTGTAATATTTCAACTTTCTAGGTCCAAGATTTGGGCTGGGCGTTGATGAGTCAGTCAGTCAGTCAGGACTTTTCTTTTTATTTATATAGAAAAACTAAAAAAATGTCAACGCAGTGGGATTCCAGCCGAATCCATGGTAACAGTTTGAGGGTTTGTCCCTACCATCTGGTACCGCGGTTCGACACAGTCTGTTGTTTTTTTTATTTTGTCCTTTTGTTTTAATTTAATCTGAACTTCTACTGCGGGATTTGATCTATATTCTGAACCGACAGACATATATTCACAGTATACCCACCCTTGGAAAAGTTGGAACAGTGATCATACATTATTAAAAAAAACTATCCAGGGTTCCGATCCAATACCGGGCTAACGTTCAAAGAAAGTTTGTTAACACCCAAATAACTTACAAGACTCGCCTAGTTCATTTACGTTGGATTCGGAGTTTTGGAGCACATAAGTTACGATTATGCTGAAAAAAAATACTAAGAAACTAGGGTAAGTACTTTTAAAAGTTTTTACGATACTAAGATGAAAGATAAATTGGAGAAAACTACAGTCTAAGCAATCATAATTAATGATAATGTTGAACTATTTTCTTACTCGATGGCCATGAGCTCAAGTAACACGCGTCTTGCAAAAGCGAGCAAAAGCGACGCAAATTATAGATGTTGCGTAGAACATGCCACAAGTCCAGTGACTTGTGGCATGTTCTACGCGAATTGGGCTCGACGCAGTCGTCGAGCCCAATTCGTAATGGTTATAATGATTCCCCGCGGACTTTTACCACGTTCAAACTACGTGTATGGGCAGCAGCGTTCTCTATGCATTTGACCATTATACTGCGATCGCCAACCCGCCTGCCAAGGGTGGCGATTATGGCAAATCCCTTTTGTGGAGGCTTATGTCCAGCAGTGGACGTCTTTCGGCTGATATGATGATGATGATGATGAACTACGTCAATACGTCGTGTTTTGTAGAAACCAAAGTAACGGTAAGGAATCGAAATGTCATATTCTGTATGTTCCAAGACGATTTGTCGATATTTATTAGCAGTGTGTCATGTGTGACCTAGGGAATTGAAGTGAATTCGAAGAAAGTAATCGTGAGAAATCTATCGAACGATAGTTGTGCTGGCCCACAAATTTAAGGTAGGCGCGCTATGGAGCGGGATATACTCGGAGTTTCTTTGAAGTATTTAATCAGGAAATAAATTATCCGGAAAACAACTGGAGTCACGAACATGACTTGCTGAGTAAGCAAGCTGAAGTGGCAGTGGGCTGGCCATGTTTTTCGAAGGACCGATGGCAGGTGGAGCAGACGAGTCTTGGTCTTGTCTTGGAAAACGTAGTGTGGGACGCCCCCCAGCTAGATGGACCGGCGACCTTAAAATGGTAACTTGGACAGACTGTATGCGGAAGGCGGAAGATAGAGTGTTGCTGCGCAGCCTAGGAGAGGCCTATGTCGAGCAGTGGATTGCGATAGGCTGAGTTGATTGATTGACCTGAAAAAGATATACGAAAATCAAGTTAGGATTTTACTAGATTACGCAATTAGTGTTACCAATCTAACACTAAAACCGAAAGCAAAGCTAATACCGAATAGTTTTGATTACTTTTCACAACGTATTAATAAACTAGTTCTCTCATTGTTCTAATAGGTAGCAATCAAGGTTAGCATAAGGGCAGGGCTCGCTCCGTTGGGAACAAAACTGTAATTGGGTTTTTCCGTTACAAAATTCTCATTTAAAAGGGTTGATAGTACCCGGTAAATGGCTATAGCCTTTATTAAATTGGATCTGTTTCAAGACTCGGCTTAATAGTCATTTTTAGGAGTAATTTTTAAATTATTCTGCCTATTTTCGTTAGCTGTAACAGCTTAATTAATGCCGTGTGGTCACGGACGTAAACGAATAGCTCCATCTCATTTCTTCCCGTGGGTGTCGTAGAAGGCGACTAAGTGACTTACTAGAGAATGGGCAGCAGCGTTTTCTATGCATTTTACCAACATACTGCGATCGCCAACCCGCCTGCCAAGCGTGGCGATTATGGCAAAACCCCCATTTCGGGGGAGGCCTATGTCCAGCAGTGGACGTTTTTCGGCTGAAATTATGATGATGATGAACAGTTTAATTTCAAATAAAAATAAAATATTTCTGAGGTGCGTATGCACACAACCTCGCGCGAGCCTCAGGCAGCAGGCTTAGCACGAGCACCGATTTGTCGACGGAAGAATAGACTTGATTATTAACTAAATGATGTACAATAGGAGAAGATAGCTACGTTTTTCTATTAATTATCACAGTTATGCGTTATAAACGAATCATGTTTTTGTATTTAGATAATCGTGTATACTTTGTGGCCGTCGAGTTGAAAGTTTGCTGTCGGTGAGATTTTGACAGTTTGGGAAGAAATATTCTTCTGAAATAGTCTACATTTATAAGGACCTAGACAAATATCGTTAGAAACGAAAGACTAAATGACAGATTGTAGAAGGATATCTACGGTGCGATATCAAAATGTAGGAACGAAATGTCACTTTGTATTGAAAAAGTACTGTCTGTATTCTTCGTAGAAATACAAAGCGTCATGCTAAGCCCGCAGCAAACCTCAGTATTCAGCGCATAAATGTACAGACAGAAGAAGAAAATATACAAACATAAACACCCAACCTTATCAAACCTGTAATCCAGGGGTACGTGTTTTTCGAAAGAAATACCGTGGTCCCTGGCACACAAGCAACTGAAGGAACACGGGTGGGTTTATAGTCAGTGAAAGTCTGATACGCCGTCCCGCTCCACCTAGAGCGGGAGAAGTTATTTGATGATTTCCCACCATTAGAAAAAAGTCTGTATTCCCCGAAGAAAGTGTACCTAATGTTTACCCACAGATTTCGCCAGTTTTGTTTATTTTTTACCCTGCTCTGTCCCACTGCTGAGAATTTACCTGCCCACTTCCAGCAAGTTATAATTAAATAATTCCAGGTTTCCTAACCTGTTAATCACTTTAATAGTGCTTGGCACAACTAACTGTTTACACGAGGTACTAAATTAAATGACTAACTGCAAATACAATGACACCTATGCCGTGGTCCCACGGCCTGCTAACCGAAGGGCTGCACCTCACCCGGTCATCATCGAAACATCGCATCCAATTAACCGACCTGCGCGTGCCCGTCGCCACCCGTCGTATTTGTCGGGAGTTGGTAAGCTCAAAGGTACGGCTGGCGGGCATGGCGTGGCGCGGTGGTGACTGTCGCGACCTGTACGGCTTATACGGGTGTGTTTGTTTTGCTTTTTATATATGAATGCTTGGCTCGGGCTGCGACAGGCCTCGTCAAGCATACCAATCTCACTTAACGCGCCATGGAAACGCTCGGCATGAGTCGCGACAGGCCTAACAAATGCCTGGCGGGGCGTCTCGGTTAACGAGGATTAGGCATCGAAGTACTCGGTCCCATTGCTGTCATCCGGCAACGTGCTAACAGCAATTATTACTTGTTTTAGAATCAGTGTTGGTTATCAACCAAAATCAATTATCGGCTCGTTCGACTAGTCCTTGGCCAAAGTCATAGTCTCATTCCTAGAACCCCTCATTCTTGTATCGTCAATCGTGGAGCCACCACAGCTCCATGATTTAAAAGCAAGGGCCCTTTTGTACCAAAAAATCCTTTTACTAACTACGACTATCGTAGTAGTTCTTGTTCACAAAGATTAATAGTGCAATTTATAATAACTAATTTGGTGGTCTAATAAATTGTTCATGATTTGTTGGGCTCGCAATGTAAAAAATAAACAGTTTGGGCTTTTATCATGACGAATATTTTTGGAGCAAAAAATGTAAAATATAATCTGAAGGAGAATAGTTTTCGTACCCAGCTGGTCTCCTAATAGATTTATGAGACGTATCTATTATATGGCGATGAAAAATCTACAATGGCGACACATTCTTGTGGCATGATCTAAACTAAAAAAAATGTTATCTGGCACAACATAAAAAGACGGAAGACAATTATAACAAGAGACAAAACATTCTTGATAATTTAAATTGTATAGTACATAATCATCATCATCATCATCATCATCAACATCATTTCAGCCAAAAGACGTACACTGCTAGACATAGGCCTCCCCCAAGCACCACCACTCCAACCGGTTCTGTTATCCTTGCATACAGCGGAATCCTGCAGTCTACATCAGGTTATCGGTCCATCACGTGGGAGGCCTTCCAACGCTACGTCTTCCGATACGCGGTCGTTACTCAGAAACCTTCCGGCCCCATCGGCCATCTGTTCTAAAACGAGTAATTTGAACCATGCTAACTCGTAATTCTCTTGCTCTTAATTTTGGGCCAGCGCTACAGTCATGTTATTCTTCCATATTTCTCACCTAGTCATCATTTCTGTAGTCACACCCTTTCTAGCTAGATATATCATCTTTCTCATCTTGCTTACTAACAAGCTCTTACTAATATAATCGCTGAGTAAAATTAAGACAGGAACAAAATATTTGTTATGTTGTACCTTATTCATGTTTCAATATGTATTTTTCTTTGTCTGTTCCAATGATTGTTATTCGAAGCATAGTCACAAATATCTGCATCAGCGTGCGGTGAATATGGAACACAGAACTAATCTATGTGACATAGACTACGGTAAGTATACAGAAGTACCACAAAATAATATACTATTCAATGTCTTTATGAACCTCCTCTGCTAATAAGACGCAGTATGATTGGTTGAAGGACACTGCACAAGACACGATAGAAGTGTTATTGTTAAAAACTATTAGACCTCTGGGGTCTGTCTTAGTATGCCATGGTCTGATATTTCCTAACGCGCTACTGTCAAATTAAGATAAAATGGAGTTGTAGTATTCTTTGAGCTTGTGTTTTATGTTTTTACTTATAGGCATTTGGTTTTGTAAATAAGACATTGTGAAAGATGCGGTGTGTCTACCATAATACATTTTTTCACTGCCCTCAGTCAAACACCTCTCACTCTCAGTGAATACCCCTGTATTCACATCATTTTCACTGGAATCTGGATCTCAATGTTGTCAAATGTCCAAATCGGGGGTTCTCCTTAATATCTCCAGTGATCCTGATGGGTCTGTCAAGTCTATAAACAACTACTTCGCAAATTTTGGAAGTAATCTTGCTCAGAATCAGCAGGCTTAACACTGGACAGACTTTGATTTTAATTCTTCATCCAACCCGCAAGGAAACTCATCGGTTATGCTTGAGACCGACTTTGCTGAGGTAAGCTGCATAATCACGGATTTCAAACATAACTGCGCTGTTGGCTACGATGGTTTATCTGCTTCAGTTATTAAATCTGTTAGGCATGTTCTCATCCCCTCAATCACTCATGTGTGCAATCTGTGTTTGTGAAAGGACACCTTCCCAAACGCCTTCAAAAAATGTATTGTTGAAACTCCAAGGACACTGTTTTAAATCCAGATATAAAATTCAAGGGTACATATTATTATTCTTGTTACTTCTTTATATGACAACAATGTAAAAGATAAAGAAACAATTCTAAATATAAAAATTAAAAAAAGCAAGCCCTGAAAGTGAAGAGATGACCAGTCTCAACCGACGACGCCCATTCACGGACATGACACATGGATCAGCACCTTCCAGCTCAATCATTTCTTAAGGAACCATAACTTAGAAGAGACGCAAACGTAATGCTATGTTTGCGTCTCTTCTAATTTGGCCACAAAGTCATTGTGACCTGTGATACTTTGAATCCATTAATTGATTGAAATTGACGAAGGTAATGTCGGAATCCCGAAGAACTTTTAAAAGTCATCCCAAATGCTTAACTAATCCAAACCCACATTCTAACTTTGTTCGACAGTTTCGTCGAATGTGGTCAATGTTCTTGAATCATGCAAAGAGTCGGTCGCCATCTTTGTTTGAATAAAAGTCCGGAAATTACTAATTTAGCTATCAGGAATATAATTAATTATTTATCATATTGTCGGGACAGGTTTTATTTCTGAGGTCTGCTTGTTCAAACTTTTAATTAGTTTATCAACATTATTGACAGGTCGAAAAGAGATCTAAATTCAGACATTTTTCAAATTAAATTGAGCCTGTTAAAGATACTTAAAATGAATATGAAAGTGGAGAATTCGCAAACGGAACCTACAGTTTCAGAACATGGAAGCTGGACGAGCACCGTGGCCTACCTCCCTTCTTTTCTCCCTCGGTAGACGGCAATTGGCAAATTCATGAGGTTTTCCAAGGAAAATAAAAAGTGTCTGTTAATAACTTACCCTTATATCACTTAGACTTAGACTTACATCAGCAGAAAGACGTCCACTTCTGGACGTGTTTCTTGCATCTAGTGGACTCATGAAGCTTCACTAGCTGCGGCCCCCAGTACGCCACTCCAGAACCATTCGGCCCCATCGGCCCCACACATATACATACTTGCATACGGAACTATTTTAAACACGACCCAATTTAAACCATACTAACACAAACCCAACATTCAAAATAGGAATAGCTTTATTTTTGATTAACTTTGGTGATCAGACAAATCTTTCGAACATAGAAAGTGATGGATTAGCATTATTCTTCAAAATGTTTCAGACTCTGATTGATAGTTTGTTACGCTATTAGGGTCATCATAATCAGCTAATATCGTTCCCACTGCTGGGACACAGACCTCCTCTCGGCGAGAGGGATTGGGCCATAATCCACCACGCGGGCCCAGTGCGGGTTGGTAGATGTCACATGTTTTCGAAGTTTTTTGGTTCTGAGACATGCTGGCTTCCACACGAAGTTCTCCTTCACCGTTTTGAGAGCAGTGGTGGTGAAATAATCAACACAAAGTAAAGCGCCTGTCTGGGTTCGAACCTACGACCTAAAACTCGTAAGTCACGGTCTTTACCACTAGGCCACCAATCCAATTAGGGTTCAGGCCCATAACAACCGACCCGACCAGAGAAAAAAAAAAAAAAAAAAAAAAAAAAAAAAAAACGATCGTCCTATCTATTCATGCCAAAGTCTACATCCCCTTTATGAAAGCACCGGTATACAAAAGTTAGTCTTCCCATTGTTCTCTTCGACTGTGCCAGACGGTTTTTATGAAAACCAAACACAAAAGAACTGAAATATTGCAACCCGTTTTTATTTAACAAGGTGACCGTGGTTTAGTTTGTCTGACGGTGCTAATTATTATGAACTGCCAGGAGAATATTGCTTTTCTTTGCATTAAGCTTGATTTTTTGCGCGAAAATCAAATGTGAGAATTTGGACAAGAGAATGATCTCTTCACCAACCACCCCCCCCCCCCCCCCAAAGCACTAGACCGGTTGAAGTGGAGGAGCCTTGGGGAGGCCTATGTCCAGCAGTGGACGTCTTTCGGCTGAAATGATGACTCCAGCAGGCTTAACACGAGAACCGTAGACAAGCGTTTTGTCGATGGTAGAGTAGACAAAAATTACATTTCCGTGTAGACTGTTGACGGTTTTGAACCGAGAAATGTAGACAAGCGATTTCTATTCTACGGTAGAATAAAAATAGCAAGCGTTATGCTAAGCTTGCTGGTATCGATTCCCATGTCATGAAAAGTATTAATAGACTAGGTTTTGCCAGCGGTTTCGCCCGCGTGGAGGTCGAAAATTATCCCACAGGACCTGGATAGAAATTATCTTACGTGTTAATCCCGGTTACAAACTGTGTGACAAATTTCATCAAAATTCGTTCAGCTGCTTATACGTGATTGAGTAACAAACATCCAACATCGTAGAGAGTAGCACCATCCTATTTCTTCCCGTGGGTGTCGTGGAAGGCGACTAAGGGACTTACTAGAGAATGGGCAGCAGCGTTCTCTATGCATTTTATCCTCATACTGCGATCGCCAACCCGTCTGCCAAGCGTGGCGATTATGACAAACCCTTGTATTGGGGGAGGCCTATGTCCAGCAGTGGACGTCTTTTGGCTGAAATGATGTTGATGGTATACTCGTATTTGGTTGTCAATTTTTTTATTGTGGAGTCGTTTTTTCCAGTGGCTTCGCGGAGGTCGGAAATTATACCACGGGAATGTATCACCGGGATAAATAGTATCCTATGTAGTTATCTAGAAACAAATTCGTATTGATAGCGAATCTGATCTGATTAATCTTAGAGGGCAACAATGACTACCCACGGCAATTACAATTATTGTCAAACTTGTCAAAACGTGTTTGTTACCATTTTTACCGATATATTTTTTTATTAACTGTTTACTTTTTATGTTAAATTTTTCAGCATTTATGCATGTTAACTTTTCATTGTTTTTTGTCTGTATCCACACAAACTTCAGTAAACACGTCACCAAACTCTACACTCATTTATCTCTTAGAACACACAACTTTACATTCAAGGCTCATGTTAAC
Source organism: Polymixis flavicincta (assembly GCA_949987655.1). Lineage (NCBI taxonomy): Eukaryota > Metazoa > Arthropoda > Insecta > Lepidoptera > Noctuidae > Polymixis > Polymixis flavicincta. The sequence continues at coordinate 19,046,927 of OX465188.1, read as the reverse complement.
ACATTCTCACACAGCTTGTATACCCATTTAGCAACTGCTCCCATTATAACCTTATATTTACACCTGAGACTTATAAAAGAAACAGATAAGCATTTACGTAGAATTCGATCGTAATTCCCAATTATCAATAAATAATGAATTGGATGAATTAACGGTCGCTGACTCCAGCACTTGTCTTATTGATGACTGCCTCGGTTTAATTGATACCGAAAACTTCCCTTTAAATATTATTGTACAAAATATAAGAAGTGTAAACCGTAATTTTTCAGGATTGCAAACCCTCATCAAACGATCCAAAATTGACTGGGATGTAATCATTCTAACGGAATGTTGGATACCTCGGACTCCGTTTATTCCACTCATGAGTGGTTATCAGTTCGCAAACACACACACTAACAAGACACAAAACGAGGGCGTTATTGTTTATTATAAATCTACCCTTACCTATAAAATAGTGGAACCATCACTCGTGGACGGCAATTGTCTGCTTATCATTATCAATTCGCAAACTGTGGTTGTCTGTATTTATCGTCCTCCAGGAGAAAGAAATATCTCTAGATTTCTGGAATCACTAAACAATATTTTACTCACTCTATCAACATACAATAATATTTTACTTACTGGCGATATTAATATAGACATAGCGCCATCCTCTTCAGATGGAAGAGCGGAAATATACCTGAATCTATTGGCCTCTCATGGCATGTTGCCTGCTTACTATATCCCTACCCATTCTCAAACATGCCTTGACCACGTAATTGTCAAGGCAAAACTTTCGGTGACATGTTTTGTTGCCCATACAACCCTAACCGACCACTACAGCGTCATTATAAGCCTTTCGAATCTGAGCCCGTCACGCCACCGCTCAAAATCAATAAGACGTATTAATTATCCATCCCTTGACGAAAAAATTAAAACTATTGATTTCGACTGCATTTACTCTTTGGATAGGGCTGATGAGGCTGTATCTGTCTTCCTCAGGACCCTAACTACTTTGATGATGACTTGTACTCAAAAGATCACTGTTCCGAGACGTAAGCGATTAATTAAGCCATGGATTACTCCTGGACTACTACGATGCATGCGAAATCGAGACAATCTTCACCTCAAGTCTAAAAAGCATCCTAATGATGAAGTTACAAAAATAACCTATACTCGTTATCGTAATTTTTGTAATGACATTCTAAAAAAAGTTAAACAAGAGTATGATAAGGCTGAACTCTCTAAATGTCAAGGCAACACCAAGAAATTGTGGGACACCATCAAAACAATCACCTACACCACCAAGCAAAAAAGTCCACCCGTGGATTTGATTGATCCAAGTCAGCCTAAAAACTCTGTCGATAAGATAAATGAATACTTTGTAAGAATCGGTAAGTCTTTAGCAAGTTCTATCACAACGGTTGACCCTGCCACATACCAGACTTTTTCTCTGCCGCCCTGTCTCTTTTCTTTTGTCCTTCTACCCACTGATGTGGATGAGATTAAAATCATCATAGCATCCCTTAAAACCACTTGTGCCGTAAGATGTGACGACGTTCCCAGCGAATTAATTAAAAGATATTGTAACTTATTATCTGATCCTATCGCGTTCATTTGCAACATCTGCCTATCCACTGGTGAATTTCCCTCGGATCTCAAGAAATCCCTAGTTCACCCAATCCACAAGTCTGGTAGCAGGGACTGTGTAAATAACTACCGCCCAATATCCATTTTGCCTACACTATCGAAAATTCTTGAGAAAGTTATTAACAAGCAATTAATCAAATATCTAGAAACGAACAAACTTTTATCGGATAATCAATATGGTTTTCGTCAAGGCAGATCAACTAGCGATGCTGTACATCAACTTACTGATACCATCGTTTCTAGGTTGGATGAGAGAAAAAAGGTTCTTACGATTTTCCTCGACTTGGCGAAGGCTTTTGACACCGTCTCTGTGCCACTCTTACTGAAGAAGCTTGAACACCTCGGAATTCGTGGCGAACAGCTAAAATTGTTCGAAAGTTACCTGAATGGGAGAACTCAACGTGTTGTGGTTGATGAGTGGTTGAGTGATGACTGCGAGGTCAATATCGGTATTCCTCAGGGGAGTATTTTAGGGCTTACCCTCTTTTTAGTCTTTATTAATGACCTCTGTCGGTTAAACCTTATTAACGGCAAGATTATTACTTTCGCAGACGACACGGCTCTTCTTTTCTATGGAGATACTTGGGAGGAAGTGTACCACTATGCTCAAATAGGTTTCTCACTAGTAATGGCCTGGCTTAACAACAACCTACTTTCACTTAATACAGACAAAACTAAATACATAACATTTACATTAACAAACACTCACCTCGCTCAAATCCCATTACTAAATATCAAGGCCCACACATGTAACAACAGCTCTTCCTATTCATGCTCATGCCCAAAACTCGAAAAAGTGGACTCTCTCAAGTACCTCGGTATAACTATAGATAAAAACTTAAACTTTAACTCCCACATCGATCTGTTGTCCAAGAGAATTAGGAAGCTCATCTTCATTTTCAAGAGCCTACGCCGTGTTGCAGATTCGAAAGTTCTTAAAACAGTATACTTTGCACTACACAATCTGTACTGAACTATTGTATCTCTGTTTGGGGTGGTGCTCCTAAATCGGTTATGATTAAAATCGAGCGAGCTCAAAGAGCAGTGCTCAAGGTGGCCCATGCCTTACCGTTTTTTCACCCTACCTCTGACCTCTACGAGAAGTGCAAGGTTCTTACCGTTCGACAACTGTTTATCGTTCAAACAATCTTGCGTAAACATTCTTCTTTGCACTATAACCCATCCTTGCACGCTCATAAACGTATTAAAACAAATGTCTGTTCTACTCAACTATGTAAAAGTAGTCTTTCACACCGAAACTTTTGTTTCCTCGGCAGTTTTTTATACAATAAAATAAACTCGAGTTTAAAAATATACGCCCTTACTAAAGCAAAGTGCAAAAAAGTTGTCACCACGTATCTACTGAACCTTGATTACGTTAGCACTGAAAGCCTCCTAATTGTTTTAAGATAAATGTGTTTTCAGCTGTCCATCACAACACCACACTGCAACACACCCACCATACCACACCACACCATACCACACCCACACCACAGCACACCATACCAAACCACACCACACGACACTACACTACTACTCTACACTACATTATACTACACTACACCACACCACACCACACGACACCACGCCACACCACACCACACTACGCCACACCTCAACACGCTACATTACACTATACCACACCACACAGTATTACACAAACACAATATTAACTTTTAATTTTGTATCGTTTTTCTTTCTTTTCTTTTTAGTTTCGCTAATGCGTTACCTACCTAGAGGTTAAAAAATTGTTATTATCTTTAAGATTTAACTTATATTCAAACACAGTTTTTTGGGGGGGGGTGGGGGGGCTGGTAATCTGTGTGACAGGTTTTTCCTAGTGCAGATACCAGTCTCCCACAAAGGATGTTGTAATCTTCATTTAGTTAATTAAGGTGCCTTTGTGGAAGAGAAATAAACGTTCATTTATTTATTATTATAGTTATTATTATTATCTAGCGTATAAACTATTTACGTTTCAAAAACATAGCCTCCCCCAAATGGAGGTGGTTTACCATAATCGCCACGCTTGGCAGGCGGGTTGGCGATGCAGTATGGTGGTAAAATTCATAGAGTACGCTGCTGCCCATTCTCTAGTAAGTCCCTTAGTCGCTTTCTACGACATCCACGGAAAGAAATGGGATGGTGCTATTCTTTACGTCTGGCACCAGACAACGGATACGAGTATATAACCTTCCGTATTTTCTCCTTAATCGTGCCAATCGATCCATCATTGTTGTGTCACTCAATCGGTCCTCACCTACTTTGGGTACATCAACGGGTAATCAGTCAATCTAGCAATGCTTCACTGGGTTTTTCCCGGTCGTTCACTTTACAAATCCAATAATCAAAAACTGAATCCTACAACTTTGAATGTAGGGTACCAATACGTTTAACAAAAGTTGATGACATAATTAATGATAGGTTACACACACTAAATTGCTGGTTAACAGTCTGATTCGCCTCGTGATGTCAGTCTTTACAAATTTCAAGATAGTTGTCTCTCCAGCTCCGTACTTTGTCTACTCGTTGTTCTTTTCATGCCTTACTCAAATATGTCGACATATCGTTACCAGATCGCTGTTTACCTCATCTTGGAGAGTTGTGGAGATCAGATAGGCAGTCGCTCCATGTAAAATACTAGTATTCAACTGCATCTGGTTAGAATGGAAGCAGACCTCAAACCAGTTGGGAAAAGGCTAGGCAGATGATGAGGGTACCTAACTGATTACCGATTAAGATACTAACGCAAATCAAATCCCTTGTATTCTTTGATTCATAAGTCTCATATGTTACACATGTCCTTATCATTTCACTAGCGCCCGTGCTATTACAACCAGAGCCTCAGCAAAACTGCTCGTAGGAAGGTATATTTTATTTAAAAAAAAAAATTGCCTGGACTGTATCTCCTGTCATATCCCTATCACATCAGCTGCATACAGGGTTCCCGCTAGGCATAACTCTGCACACAATGGATTCCTGAAGATGGACGGGGTTGCCGCAGTCAGCCCGGAAACGCTGGCGAAACGACCTGAACGCGTACCGCGAGGGTTGGTTTGAGGTGGTGCAAGAAAAGATTTCCAGGAATGACTTGGTCCCCCATGTCCTTCCAAGAATTATTTTCCTTTGACGAGCAGTGGGCTAATATAGACACATCATTTATCCCCAGTTTTTTTACTGGCGCCTCTACAAATTTAGTTCAGACTAGTTTTTGCCAGCGGTTTTTCCTGCGTGGAGATCGAAAATTATCCCACAGGAACGTATGACCGGAATAAAAAGTATCCTATATATTAATCCAAGTTGTAAACTATATGTGCATCAAATTTCATCCGGATCCGTTCAGCCGATTTCGCGTGATTGAGTAACAAACATTCATACATCTAAAGGTAATAACTTTCACATTTATAATAATCATCGTAGCATTAAGATAGTAAGATTAACCGCATCTGAATGACAAATTCGAATGAATATATATATCAAGTGCAAGCGTGGGTATAAAGGTCACTGTGGTCAATACAAAATGTCGCTACAGGAACGCCTACGCATCGCCATTGCGTGCGCTGAATTTTTGTACCTTTTAAACCACATTAATAACAATAGTATGACACCATGGTGTAGTGGCGACTGCTTTATATCGAAATTGTGTTTGAAATCCGGATACACCATTCCGAAGTGACTAAAGCTAGCAAATAAAAATTAGCTGGCAAGCTACGAGCAGCCCGTGTCGAGCGAGCACTCGGTGGTATGCGTATTTGTATACCAAACGAGAGTCTTTGAAAGCACTTGGTGCTGCGACAAACGTGTACTAAAAAATAAAGATTAAAAATAAAAAATAAATCGAGTAAAACTAAAAATATAAAGATGTTTTGTATTAGAAATATAATCTATCTGAACTCCACTACTCTTTTATATTAACTTTAACCGTGACTATTTAAATGTAAGTATTTCGTACTCCTGCGGAGTTTTTTTAGTTTTTTCTTATACAAAGCAACTGGGCGTCCACTGGTCGAAATGCGACCACAGTTAATATATTTGATAACAAATAATCAAAAATATAAGCTTTCTCCATAAAATCTTTAAATGTGCTAAATTTGCGCATATTTCTCATTACAAGGAGTACAAAGTTTATGCTTCACGTATATAGAAAATGTAACTTTTTCACTTACGCGACCTTACAATCTATTGTACGTTTCTTGAGCAAGAAAATCGTTGATAGCAAGTGGTTCGTTCGTCGGCGCGTGGCGGACATGTGCTTTAGATTCCCAGTGGCATCCCGGAAACCTGCATACGGTGGATCGCTGACCTGATGAAGTTTGCGGGAATCCGCTGAATGCGTGAGGCACATGGCCGGTCGATGTGGCGATGCTTGGCGATGGCGCACGCCTATATCTGGCAGTGGACATATTTTGTCATCCGTGTGGTGCCGGAAGTAAAGAATAGCACCATCCTAATTCATCCCGTGGATGTCATAAAAGGCGACTAAGGGACTTACTAGAGAATGGGCAGCAGCGTTCTCTATGCTTTTTACCACCATACTGTGATCGCTAACTCGCCTGTCAAGCGTGGTGATTATGACAAACTAACTATTTTTGAGGGAGGCCTATGTCCAGCAGTGGACGCCTATCGGCTGAAATGATGATGATGATGATGATGATGGACATCTTTCGGCTATAATGATGATTGAATATGATCCCAGAAAAGGCATGCTCATAATTACATGGGACTTAAAACATTACAAATCTGTGGGCAAACTATATACATCTAGTCTACGCTTTGGGGTATATAGGCGCCATGTAGGTGTACTTTTATGGTAGGCGCACTGCATCTTTCACAATACCCGTCTTACTAAACCAAATCCCGTCAGACATTCGCGACTCAATGAACAGGAAAAACGTAAACACAAGCTTAAAGAATATTACAACTCCATTTTACCTTAATTTCACAGTAGCGCGTTGAGTAATTCCAGACCATGGCATGCTAAGACAGACCCCAGAGGTCTTATAGTGTGCCTTGTATAATTATAAGTACAAAACGTGTGTTTTTAAATAAATAAATAAAAATAATATGATATATTCATTTTAGTGGTAATTTGGAAATTCAACTGACAGTGTTGATACAATTTACATCTTCACATTAGGCATCATAAACGTTAATGATACAATTTACATTTTCACATTAAGAATCATAACTTTAATGATATTTGACAATAAGTAAAAGCATAATTATTTTGTTATGAGGACCATCATTTTGATGGAGAAAGGTAAATGGGAATATTAAGCCGGTTCGCATGTCCTTTGTATGCCAGACATGTTTTAGAACAAATAAATTTTTGTTTTGTTGTAAATATTATTGTATAAATTACATCGAACACCAAGGGTATTTCGAAAAATAAATCAAACATAAACTAATAATATAATAAAGCGGAAGACTAGTTTCAGAGAATAGCACGAACAATAAAACAACCAACGTTTGATTGTTGCGATTTATAAAAAGCTAAAAGAATATTAATAAAAAATGCTATTACAGTATAAACAAATATTTAAACGACTAAATATAAATTTTAATAAATATTTATAAGTATTACTTCATTAAACTGTGTATAAATATTTCAATATTATAAAAATAAAATAAATAATTAGTTCTGAAGACTGATATTATGCTATGTTCTCAAAGCTTCCTCTTTCCTACTTTGTGGCTGTGTCCAAAAGGGTTCACATTGATCACACATAATCTTAAGCTACCATCTTACTTAGATGGTAGCACACTGAGGAATGCAAATAAAGTATTGAGTATTCAGCAAAAAGAAAAAAATCAGTATGAATATTAAGTGAAAACGAAGTTATAGCGGGAACAAACATTACGACGCGACGAGGGGGGGAGTCCATCTTTGACGGGAAAATCTTTAGTGTTGTATTTAAAAAAAACTTTTTAACAAAAATATTAAATCGCCAAAAAAAACTGAAAAGTAAAAAATAATAAACCTAATTTTATTTACCTTAATAACTAAGTTCGGAAGTCGCTGACTTTGGATATGTATTTTAATTTTATGTCACCGCCTTCCGAACTTAGTTATTAAGGTTAATCAAAGAAGGTTTATTATTTTTTTCTTTTCAGTTTTTTTTGCGGTTTAATTTTTTTGTTAATTTTTTTTTATTTTACAATTCTTTATTGCTATAATCCACTCATTACTACATGTTTAATTTTTGATTACTTTCTGTAATACACAACCAAGTATTAAAATCTGTGAGTAAACAATCAATCATCCCCTGTTCTTGTAGGTAGGTACCCTTAGGGTTGGATTTCTTTTTCGAAATTTATATGAGACCAATTTCGGGGTATACCCAAAAAAGTTATGCGTGGCCATACATTACATTAAAAAAAAATACGCGTCGACTTGAAAACCTCCTCCGTTTTTTCGTCGGTTAAAAATGAAAGGTTTCTGTAGGTAGCTACTCAACTGTGAATCTTAAGTCGTTAAAGAAAAGCTATAAGTTTTATAGTAAAAACTCGTGGCTAAGAGGTTGAGAGTATTTTAAAGCGCACAGCCGCATACATAAAAGCGCTGCATTTACTTGTCCGACCATTATTTATTTATTTATATACTCTTTAATGTACACCAGAAAATACATGACAAAAATAAAACATTAAACACTAAAAACATACAACCATTCACCACCACCATTCTCAAAAAAAAACGTTCCATCACCACCATTCCAATAAAGAAGAAATTCAACTCAGGGAGTGGGCCGTAATCCACCACGCGGGCCCAGTGCGGGATGGTAGATGTCAAATGTCTTAAAAATGTTGGTTCTGGGACATGCTGATTTTCTCTAGATGTTTTCCTTCAACGTTTTTGGAGCAGTGGTGATGAAAAAAATTACACAACGTGAAGCGCCTGTCTGGGTTCGAACCTATGACTTACGACTCCTAAGTCACAGCCATTACCACTGGGCCACCGTTGTTCTTCTCAAGAAATCCAATTTCCTTCGTTATATGAATAAATAATAATGTTCCGTATGGTGCCGGACGTAAAAGAATAGCATCATCCCATCTCTTCCCGTGGGTGTCGTAGAAGGCGACTAAGGGACTTACTAGAGAATGGGCAGCAGCGTTCTATAAGCATTTTACCACCAAACTGCGATCGCCAACCCGCCTGCCAACCGTGGCGATTATGACAAAACCCCCCTTTTGGGAGAGGCCTATGTCCAGCAGTCCACAGAATAGACAGTGCTTTTTCAATACAAAGTGACATTTCGTTCCTACATTTTTGTTATCGCACCGTAGATATCCTTCTACAATCTGTCATTTAGTCTTTCGTTTCTAACGATATTTGTCTAGGTCCTTATAAATAAAGACTATTTCAGAAGAATATTTCTTCCCAAACTGTCAAAATCACACTGACAACAAAACTTTCTACTCGACGGCCACAAAGTTTAAACGATTATCTACAAAACCATGATCCGTTTAGAACGCATAACTGTGATAATGAATAGAAAAACAGCTATCTTAACCTATTGTACATCATTTATTTAATAGTCATGTTTATTCTTCCGTCGACAAATTGGTGCTCGTGCTAAGCCTGCTGTTCTATCAAAATCCCATTGACTTTCACAAAACATTAAACGATCAGAAATCGTATAAACGTAACCGAAACTCCAGTTATGTTATTCAACACCGTTTCGCTAGTCCCTCATTATTTTTTTTCGAACCGTTGTAGACGGACAAAAAATAAAGAATAAAATTTATTTTGTCATAAGTACCATAAAAACTTTCATACTTAATAAGTAAAAACCTGTTTTATTTAGGTACATTACAAAACAGGAACTTTAATTTTGTTCATAAATGTACATCTACACTTTTACAAAGAGGAAAAATTTTGTATGTTTGTAACGTGTAATAAACTCAAAAACTACTGGACCAATTTCAATTATTTCACCATTACAATGCTCCTTACTAGAAATGTTTAAAAAATTAATGTCCACCCATAGTAACATAGTCCTGATTTTCATTAAACATGGTATGGTGGGATAGTGGTTTGTTGGAGATGTATAGTCTCATTTTAAGAGCTCGGGGCGATCTTCCGTGTTGAATGTTTGCTAAACCACGGTGATGTATAATGTTCCCGCCATAACCTTCAGCATGATCATAAGTTAAAAAAAAAATGTCAACTGTCAGTCATTTATCTTTATTCCCTCCACCTTAACGTAGTGATATGAAAAATTGAGAATTCAAGCGTTGAATTGAGAACATAATCTCGGTTTATAATATACTAGCAGCGCTCCGCGGTTTCACCCGCCCAGTTCCCGTACTCGTGGGAATACGGGGATAAAATATAGCCTATGTCACCCGGGGATAGTGTAGTTTCCCAACAGTGAAATAATTTTTCAAATCAGTTCAGTAGTTTCGGAACCTATTCAATGCAAACAAACAATGAAATCTTTCCTCTTTATTAATAGTATACAGGAAAAGTTTTTATCCAGTGCGCAAATTTTACCCATGAATTGCAGAAAGTATTCGCCGGTTATACAAAAAAAAATCAGTTGTTCCATACATTTTCTCCGCGTACAAACCTCATATTATACTTATACCTGTATACAATTATACATATATATGGATAATTATACACCCAATTAAACATCTAATAATTTCTTAATAATGAATTGAATTGCTTGAATTTGTAGGGCTACGTACCTCTACGTATCTTCCTCTCTCCTAATTTTGCTGTGCCCGACAGGGTCCATATTGATCTCACTGTTTATACCACCTATGTAAAACATATGGAACGCAATAAAGAATATTGAGTATTGAGTATTATTTATCACATTGCTATGTGACACCTTAAAAAGAGAGAGCAGTGGTGGCCCAGTGGTGACGGCCGCGACTTACGAGTTGTAGGTCGTGCGTTCGAACCCAACCAGGTGCATTACTTTGTGTAAATAATTTCATCACCACTGCTCTCAAACGGTGAAGGAAAACATCGTGAGGAAACCGGCATGTCCTAGAACCAAAAATTCGAAGACATGAGGTGACATCTACCAACCCGCACTGGGCCCGCGTGGTGGATTACGGCCCACTCCCTCTTACGGAGAGGAGGCCTGTGTCCCAACAGTGGGAACGTAATAGGCTGAGTGTGATGACCTTAAAAAGTGGACAACTATTTCAGAATTGAAATCACACAACAGGAAATCCTCTTCAATCAAGCCGGTACAGCGATCGTTTTTCCATCAATAAATTTAAAATATTTTCAGCACATCCCATCGTTTCAAAAGGCACAGAGATTGCTTAATATTCACTTTATATGCGTTTAACGACCGGCAATCAAATTGAACAGCTTATTTTATTTTCACCGCACTTTTATATCAATAATGTTGCAGAATATAATTTTAACATTCTGGAACGTTTATGATATAAACCAATAATATATTTTATTTTCTACATTTGATTAATAATAATAACGAACTTATTTTTACCAAAAGGTTACTGACTTAATTCATATGGTTAACAAGTCTACAGCTAGTGGTGGAGTTAAGTACAAGGCGAATAATCTATGCTGCAGAAATCTGTAGACAATTGGTGAGCCCTGCGTCTTAAGTAGGGCTACCAGTATTTCATATTAAATAATCGAAGATCGCAAAAATCGGCTCTTCTTTTAGTTAATATCATAATTATTCATGAAGGAAAACTAGTAACGTCTAAATTAGCGCAGGTATAGAAAAATCTAAATTCATCTTTAGGGAATGACTAAGTGTCGGTCCGACAGACTGTGCCGCGCCAGGCTAGGCCGACAGCCGGTGGGAACCATCACTCACGATAAGGCCTGCAGTGGCCCGTCGCCGCCCCCCGTCTGTAAGTTCAAAGGTGCGGCGTGGCGCGGCGCGAGAGTGCATGTCATAGCTAGTACGTGCTCATTTATTTTGCTGTTTATATGGGAGATGCTTGGCATGCCCCACGACAGCCTCGACTGACGTAGCAACGCCTGGCGCAGGCCGTCAGTTTACGAGTCGTGGGACCACGTCATATTAACACAACAAACTTATTGGTACTACTCTTCCAATTCAATCGTTCAGATATCGCTCATGTTGCATATAAGTGTGTCCGGTTGATGACAATAGGCTCGCCTCCAATTAAATGGCATTTAAATATAACTGGCGAAATGTGTGTCAACTTTGCTTTATCCTTTGAAGATTACAGGTGTTATGTAGTATCTCGACAACCATCTGAGGAGAGGAGCTGAGTTAGAAACTCCTGCAAGTAGCGGTTCTTTTGGATACGGAAGGTATTTTATTATATTGCATGCTTTTATTTATTTTCACGTATCGCAGTCTGTAATTACATCTTGCAAGTTAAATTTGACCCTCTCCTAGCTATCTGAATGAGCTGTAATTGGGCTCAACTAGGCTTAGTAATGGACTGTATTAAAGAGTAGTGGACTGTATTAAAATAGGTGCAATACCATGAGTAACAATATTAAAGTATGTAGAAATGAACAATGAAGTGCCCGTAGTGGAGCGCGTCTGTGAACTGGGTCCCAATTCTGTATGGTTATAATGATTTCCTGCAGAATCTTACTACGTTCAAACTACGTCTTAGCAATTACGTAGTTTTTAGAAACCCATGTAACGGTAAGGAATCTTAATGTCATTTCTGTATATTCCAAGACAATTTGTCGATATTATTAAGCAAAAATCGTGTGTGATTGACGTGGTTACGAGTAAGGAATCGTTAAGTGGTCATAGTGAATTCAGGCCCTGAGTGGTGTGGAGCGCGCGCAGTGGTCATCGCGTCCCGGTTCGGTACCCCGACACCCCGCGCCTTTCCGCCGTCGATCACGCTCATATGTGGTGCGCTGAAACCTTGTATGCAAATGTAAAACAGATGACAATGCAATTTTATTATGACATGGAGCTGGAACGTGGCCAAATTAGAGCAGCAGCACTGTTCTATCGACCAGTTTGCATCTTCAAAGATCAGAAGGCCAATTCTCGTAATTAAAACCGTTCAAAATCTAGTCGCAGTGTCATCTCAGCGACAAGCAAATGTCAAAAATGTATGAAAAATCGAGGTATTTTTGACAGGTTGACACTGAGATCAGACTGTGAACGTTCCCAAAATTAGTAGAATTGCCCCTCAGATCAATTTGTGAATCGGAAAGCACGCCATGCCGTTGGTACCGGCTGAGACTCTTGGATCCTTGGCAGTCATCACTCAGACTTTTTGGTTCATAAAAAGGTTATCAGAAAACTAGCTTCCGCCCGCGGCTGCGCCCGCGTCGAAGTCGGAAATTATCCCGCGGGAACGTACTATCTTGATAAAAAGTATCTATGTTATAATCTATCTGTGTGCCAAATTTCATCCAAATCATCTTCACAAACATTCACATTTATATTACGGACTACCCTTTTTTACCCCTTTAGGGGTAGATTTTCGAAAAACCCTGGTACACGTTATTCTTTATTCTTCGTTTTAGGCATAAATGCTGAGTTTCAAGTTAATCAGACAGCGCGTTAAAATTCTTCCATACAAACTTTGACACCCCCCAATCCCGCTTTAGGGGGTAGTATAGAAAAACAATAAATGTCCAACCTCATAATTTACTTAAGTTAGTATTTGTGCCAAGTTTCAAGTTTATTAACTCAAGGAATAAGATTTTTCATACAAATAAAATCCCCCCTTTTCACCCCCTTAAAGGTCGAATTTCCAAAAACCCCTTCTTAGTGCTCCCCTACATTATAAAAGGAAGCCGTGTGCAAAATTTCACGTTCCTAGTCCTAGTAGTTTCGGCTGTGCGTTGATTGATCAGTCAGTCAGTTTCTCCTTTTATATATATAGACAAACAGTGGCACTCCGGGAGTGCCGACAGAAGAATGTATTTTTAGAATCATCAGGAAATACATATTTTTTTAATCATCAGATTAAACAACGTTCAACTTACGTTTGACGTTGTTCGTTCGTACGTTCGTGTTGTCAGTTTTGTCCGTAACAGTGTCAAGAGTTCAATTGTTTTTTTTCCCATCTCAAAAAATAACCAACGCGCCTAGAAGTTTTCACTTAGAAAATAATTAGATAGTGATAGATAGATACCTCGTTTATTTGGTGAATACAAAAGACATAAATCAAGATATAGAGAACATCATGTGTGTGTGTCATTTCCATTGTATGCGTTCATTAGTATCGTTTAAAGCTTTTTGTGTTCTCAAGAAATGGTCAAAGAAATGATGACTTCATTATTATTCTATGAAAGTACGTTATCACAAGTTTGGACCTTGTTTCGTATAGGTGCTGCATACTTCATTTCATCATATTGTCATATTAGCTTTTTGCCTCTGACTACAAATTAATATGAAGACTTCTATGGTACTGCAATTATAAAAAGAACTTGACGACTTTGCATTGCGACGAAAGTTCAGTAAGAAACACGGTAAAAAGTTTTATAATGGCTTTGCGGTTCCCGGTAAGCTCAAGTTGTAATTATTGCAGCAGCAGCTAATGAGCTAACTATTGTGCTCGTAATTTAATGAATAATTAGCAGTTGATTGGTACTTGTAAAAACTGACGATTGGACGATTTCAAAGTAATTCAAGTACCTACATAAAAGGAAAGTTTCCTATAAAAGACTTGGTTACCAGATACCTATTTCTCAAGCCAGCATTATAACGTTGTCCGTATAAAATCTTCTGACACATGGGTAAAATCGGAACTCTCTCATCCCCCCACCCGATTCGCGCCGGCGTCCCTCAGGGCGCCGTGCTGTCCCCTCTCATCTTCACGCTGTTCACTAGCGATATCCCCAAAAGTAGTAAGGCACAGTTGGCACTGTTCGCAGACGACACAGCCATCTACCACACTGGGCGTAGACATAAAGCGATAGCCAAATCCCTCCAAACCGCAGTCAACGTACTCGGCGCATGGTTTAGGAAATGGCGAATCCAACTAAATCCGGACAAAAGTCAGGCGGTTCTCTTTACGAAACCGCGACACCACCCTGACCCTCCCCCCGGCCCATCTCCATATTCGGCAAGCTGATCCCTTGGGAAAAGCGAGCCAAATATCTTGGAGTGATTCTAGATCAGCACCTCTCCTTCTGTGAGCATATCAAGAAGGCGCGCTCACGCGCCGCCTTCGCTCTCGGAAGGCTGCACTCTGTTCTGAATGCATTTAGCAAATTGTCACTCAAGTGCAAATTGCGTATTTACACGGCGTGCATAAGGCCCATCATAACGTATGCATGTGCAGTCTTTGCACACACGCACCCCCGACAAGATGCAGACCCTCCAAAACAGTTTCCTTCGCCAAGCCACAGGCTCCCCATGGTTCGTTCGGAACGAGATCCTCCATCTCGATCTGAAAATGCCCACTATTGCTCAATTTCTGAAACGCAACTCGAAGCGTTTTTTCGATAAAGCCGAGTTACATTTCAATCCCTTGATTGTGAAGGCCGCTAGTTATGTCCCCAGTCGATTCAGTAGTATCCGCCGGCCGAGACATGTCCTTTCCGACCCAGGTGACCCCATTACTGTTCTCCAAGAAAAGAATAGGGCCACCAGTACAGCACACAAACACAAACGACCGTCCTACCGACCTCGCCGCCGAGGTCCTCGCGCCCCGCGAAGACCCCCGAGTAACGATCAGACCCCCGACCGTCCCTTACTCGTTGATGCGCCAGCCCGCGCCGCAGCTGAGCCAGTAGCTTTAAATTCCCCGTTTAATAATCATGAAAATATCTTGATCCAGCCTGTCCCCACTAGCTGCCCCCCTGTGACTCCCTGAGCCGAGGTTCGTACCCCACAGGGGGTGCCCTCAGTGCGCAGTCGCTTTAGGTTAGGTTTACGCCTGAGCAGTCACGGCCTCTCAAGGTCAACTGCGAGATGCCATTCCCAGAAAAAAAAAAGGTAAAATCGGAACTAACACTAATCATTTTGTTTTTCAATCTCTTGTTCTAAGATTATAAAACAAAGACAGATAGACCGCGCGGAACACCAAGGGCGAAGCCAAAAACCAAATACTAAAGCGTCGCATTTTATGTACTGAACATACAATTCGACGCTTTAGTATTTGGTTTTTTTTTTTGTTTAGATTATAAAACAAAGGCAGATAGATCGCGCGGAATACCCAAGAGTCAAAAAAACAAAAATACTAAAGCCTTGCATTATATACAATGCGACGCTTTAGTATTTGGTTTTTGGGCTTTACTCTTTGTGTTCCGCGCGGTCTATCTGCCTTTGTTTTATAATCTCAGCTCTTGTTGAACTTAAAATATTAGTCCCGACTACAATAGATAAAGATCTTGATAAAAATACTGACAACTTCGTACTAGACTATGTTGTCATTTTGTACTTGAGAACTATGAAAGTCAAATAGGCACTTAAAAGGCACATTTGAACGTCCACATTTACATTAAAATAGAATTGATTCTAGACGCCCCTTCCAAAATTTAGTTTCGTATTGAAAAGAATGGAGAAATAACTCCACCGTTACTCTTTTAAAATATTTAAGTACAATATTTAATATACATCTATATAGGGTGACTGGTAATTAGTGACCGACATTTAAACACATGATTGTACTCATTATTATGAACAAATTTTAATATGGGACCAAACCCGAAATCGCGAAAAAAAATCATCTGTTCCCCACATTTTGACGAGTTCTGTTATATAAAGTTCCACGCGGGCGAAGTCGCTTGCAAAAGCCAATTCACTATATAATTATGTGTGAAAACGATGCACCCAGAATAAAATTACCATACCATGGTACCTACTATACCTACTACACCTGTATATAATTAAATACCGTTGTTGTTTAAAAACTGGACGATTTTATTAAACTTGTCAAACCTTGTTTTGTATGACTAGAGAGTTACTTGCGCAAGTAAATCCCGCTGCAATATTACGTTCATGCAAACATTCCACCTTCTGTTACTTAGTTCTGTTTCACAATACAATTTCCAGTGAAGCATAAATAATTTATTTCTCGAGAAACTAATCTGAAAATACTTGATTAGTGAATTTGTAGCGATGTAAGCAAGAAGTAATCTGCAATACCTCTAATGTGACTATCAACTGAATACGGGCAACTAGTGATGCGGAGCGGCGGAACTTTCCCGGAACCGGGACTTAGGCACGCCGGGACTTTGCATCGGACAGACATGTTAACCGTTCAAGTTGGTGCGCTGGTCAGGAACAGAGAAACTTAGTAAGTAACAGTTCAATTATTTGCAAGTTGATCTATTTTGTCAATGATTATAATTGAAATTATTCTAGCCACCAGCTAGCGTATATCGTGGAGAGCCGGAAAGTAAATGCTAAATGATTTTGTTTCTGGAATTAGCTTTATACGAACACTTTTACACTTCAAACATATTTTTAAACGAGATGAGGTCAGTTTCGGTCTTTCTTCTTACAGTTGTCAGTTAGAGAACTCATCTAGTTTTGAAAATATCATTCTATTTTAACGAGTTAAAGTGTTTTTTAAACAATTTATAGAAATTAATATCATTTATTATTGAAATAGTAGGAATCTCCTCGAGATTTTTTTCGCCCTGAAAGATTTCACCTGCAATACAGAAGGCCAATGCTCGTAATTAAAAACGGAAAAAATCTAGCCTCAGTCTCATATGAGCGTCAGTCAAATGTCAAATGCTTGTCATAAATGTAAGGTAATTAGAGGATTGTTTAACAGGTTGCGACTGAGATCATACGTTAACGGTTCTTATAATTACGGGAATTCCCCCTCTGAAATCTCGAAATAACACGCTGCTGGAAATCCCGTGATGTGTCCAGTGTGTTACTACACTATTAACAACGTTAATAATATGATAATATTTGTAGGTTCACTCCAATTTAGTATAGTGCCTTATTATGAGGCAACCTTTACATTTAGTTTATTGTTCACTTTGGTTATCAAATGGAACCTCTATTTTCTAAGTTTCAGGGAAATGTTTTCTGAGAAATGTAGCGGTTGACTTCAAGTTTTCTGAAATTGGTTGATCATCATCTGCCTAGCCTTTTCCAAACTATGCTGGGGTCGGCTTCCAGTCTAACCGGATGCAGCTGAATACCAATATTTTACATGGAGCGACTGCCTATCTGACCTCCACAACTCAGTTACTGGGTAATACAATACGCCTTAGTAAGACTGGTTGTCAGACTTCCGGGCTTCTGACGACCTGTAACGACTGTCAAAGATCTGCGAATGACAGCCGGGAGGAACGGCTTTTTTTTTTCTTTTTTTGGTGGGAAATCATCAAATAACTTCTCCCGCTCTGGGTGGAGTAGGATGGTCACCCATCCACAGACCAATCGTGGCAAGCTTAGCTTAACCTGATCGGTCGACCCGTACTGCTTGTATTTTTTAGCTACAAGGTCCTCAAAATGAATTTTGGAGATGTATGACAATTTTTGGCCTATGAAGTGAAACAGTTGACCTGTTTTTAATACCAATAGACCAGCTGTGGTCCCACTGCATCAGGCAGTTGTCTGATACTTTGTTCACTAGCTGTTTTTTTTTTCTTTGTAATTTTTTTTTTTTTTGTAATTTTAAAATATTTTTTACTTATCACACAATTATGCCACCAATAAATATTTTCCATTTTTCTTTACTTTACAAGAAAAACCAATTTGTATGTATTTTAGATAATTTCCCAGAATTCATCACTAAATCTTGGGGCATGGTAGTGACCCGCAAGCATACTAGTTACCTTTTCTCGAAGCGTTTCGTCGTTTTATTTTTTAACCCTCACAACTTGGGTTTGGATTATACCGGATAAACAAAATTCTCGGGATATGATGTCAAAAGTGAACTTATTAAAACTTATTAAATGTTAATTGCATAGCTCTTATGCTTTAGATTTTAATGATATCTAAACAGGTCCTATTTCGTCACTGACTCATTCACTCACTGAGAATCATCAAAATTCATAGGGAACTTTCAGAATGCCTAGAAAGCTGAGATCTGTAAGCTAGTATTATTACACAAACAACAAAAAAAAAAAACTTGTAAACGTGTTACCCCTAAACCGTTTAAACTAGGGGATGGAAGTGTGTTAAGGACTTCAGAAAATTTTGTTGCTGGAGGTCAGAAAATTGATATAGAGATTCCTTGTTAAAAAACCCCTTTGAATTACCACCCAAAACTAGAAAGAAAAATTTTACAAAATATTGTCATAAGTAACTTACAACAAGAAGTGAAATCCCACCAAAAAGATTTGCATAAAAATGTTGCTAAGACGAGACCATATGGCTCGCACAGTCAAAATGTTATCAGAAGGCCAATTTATTCTCGTAACACAATCTAGTCGCAGTGTCATCTCGGCGACAAGCAAATGTTAAAAACTTGTCAAAAATGTATGGAAACTCGAGGTATTTTTGACAGATTTCGACTGAGATCAGACTGTAAACGTTCTTAAAATTAGCAGAATTGCCCCTCAGATCTCTTAGAGAGCCAAGCTTCTAACTCAACAAGCTCTAAGTTACCAAACTGTAGTCAAAATTTATGTGGCTCAGCAGTTTCTCTACCGTCACATGGGCTTAAGGTGAATAATTTATTCACTGTTCATTACTTTTCTGTCATATAAACAATAGTTCTTGTAGTAACGAACCGCCCAAGCAAAAATTATATCATTGGACTTGCTTGAGGTATTGGTAAAATTCATTAGTTCAACTTCGTCCGCGTAAAATTTCTTGTTTTACCAGAAAATGTATCCTGTAGCATTGCATCAACCGCCGGCGATATTTCATTTTCTCTTAGCTTTATTCACGCTTTATTTCTGTTTTTTTTTTTTTTAATTTTGTTTGACACCTGAGGATCGTAGCGTGATGGCAATCAATTAAACGCAATTAGAATTTTTCAAATTCGAATGGTAGTTCGAGGGATCACCCCCAACTTACGAAGTTCCAAACAAACAAATTTAACCTCTTTACAGTATCAGGTTAGATTAGATTTGATTACAAGATATATATAATGTAGTTTTGTATCACCACTTATGTAAGTCTCAATTTAGTTAATGTTCACACAAAAATTGTTATGAGTAATCCCAAAACACCTTGTAATTCAAATATGCCACTTCTTGAAGAATAACGTGCCTGTCGTCTGAATTTCTTTGGATTTTTAAAATGAAGTGTATGAAAGGGAAAATACGTTGTAACAGTAGCCGCAGTTGTGATTTGGAGATTGTAGCAGACAACATCGTTGACAAAGATGTGCAGTCTATGCTTCTACCATTGAACCTTACGCAACATATTTTCTTTAACCCCAAGTATAGAATCAAGGACAATTTAATTTTTCCAAATAGTTTGCGATCGTATTTAATGTCTGTATGTGGCACGATAATGTTCATATCTTTTATTTTCGTTCGCTTTTACTGCCGTACTTTCAGCGAACAGTATGAACAATATTATAAATTCGACGTTCGAATCAATTACTTCGAATTTATTTTTACTTCTATTGGATTTCTTATCAATTTTTTTGGCGTTATTTTTCAAACCCATGAAAATGTCACATTTGTTTTAAAATTATTGTACATCCACAGATGTCTTAATAATAAGACCACATTCAAACATTTCATTGTTGGTAATTGGTTAAGTGTCATCTCGATTTTGGGTGTTGGTATTAATTTTACTATCCTGATTTGTAGAACCCTTAAACTTCCATATTACAATATTTTTTGTGGTTTAAGTGACATAAGTTTCGATGCAAATTTGGTACATGCTATCAGACTTATTAAGTTGTTAAAACACAAAGTAGATCTTTGGAATATTCAAACTTTGAATGTTCTAAGCTTAGGAGACAGGGACAGAGAGGATTATTGCGATAGATTATATCAGGCCTTTGTTTATATATTGGATTGCTTTGACCTCTATAAGGTTACTTTTCAACAAATGGTAAGTAAGAAACAATTTATGTACAAAGTAGTTGTTCTCAATTCTTGTCTTCTTCTTCTTTAATCAGTCCCTCATTACTGAGGATCGTGGTCACTGGACCCCTGTAAGCGAAAAATCTGCCTTCATCGACTCAGGTCTGAAGTTGCCTTCACCACCTTCTGCAAATTTGCTGCAGGACGTAGCTTCTTTTATTTAGTCAGACCATCGTGTTGGTGACCGGCCACGTGCTCTCTTTCCTCCGATATTGCCAACAATGACCAGTTTTTCAAAACAGCTATCTCCCTTTCGCATTACATGGTCAAAATACGCTGTAGGCTAATGGTAGACAATCGGGTCTTGATATCGACCTGAGACGCATTCATTCATTGGCAAATTGTCATAGGAAAGATGAAATGATTACAGATCGTGTTTCACTGTACGAGCTCCTTCTGCAACAATTTGATTCACATTCATACAACACTTGAGAACGATGTGAGTATTCTCCTTTAGAATGTTTGCAAATTCATTGGAAAGCCTTTAAAGTACTTTAATGAAAATTTGGTCGGTTGCTTTGGCACTAAACAAAATTTGGTTTAATCTTTTGAATTTTGCAAAAAAAGTATTTATTTATTTTGATATCTCTCGGTTTAATGTCTATATAAAACCCATAAGAAACCATGACACCATAGACAATATACACACTAGCTGCGCCCCGCGGTTTCACCAGCATAAGTCTTGGTCCCGTAAGAAAATTGGAATAAAAAGTCGTATGCCATGTTCTAATCCAGGTCATGGTCTATTCATGTGCCAAAACTAATCGAAATCAGTTCAGTCTTTTAAGCGTGAGTATGTGACAAAGAAACATACGAAAAATGTTATCTTTTGTCTTTTTAATATTAGTTTAGAATTATAATAAAACACATGAACAGAAGCATTGTAACAAAAATGTTTTATTTTCAGGGTGGACAATTTATATCTTTAATATGGACAATACACGTTTGGCTAGCTAAGGCTTTGTTGTTAGAAACCATATTGAGCTTGGAGATTGAAAACTTCTATATTGCTTTGAATTCGGTTCTAGACACATGCGCAGTCTTGTTGAATTCAAACTGTACAGGTATTTACGATCCAACAACAATATGTATTATAATTACTTTTAAATTGTCAATTATTTTTTTGGGATTCAAACAGTTCATCAGAGGGTTACGAAAGTCAGTACTACAAATAGTAAATAACCAAGTAACTGCGACCAACTTGGAAGCACTGATAGCTTTTAATATAATAATAATATCATTCCCATATATTTTGGCGCAGCGTTTGGCGTGAACGTTAACAGAAATGTGTTTTGTCTAGGCCTGGAGGCGTTTTTAGGGTTTTTAATGATAATGCGACGAAGTCTCAATCAGATTTTTGAGAATAAATACATAATCAAAGCGCCTGGTCGAGGCTCATTTTATAATAAATGTGCACCTGCCGTAGGTACCTACAGTAAAATCTCTATATTCGCGGGGTATACGTTCCGTAAATATACCGCGAATACAGAAACCGTGACTATGGAATGGTAATTTATGGGATTATATGGGATACGTTCCTAGGTGACAAAAATAAATAAATTTAAATGTAGTTTTTGACTTTAATGATTATTTGTATGAGCGTGATATGGATGCAAACGTCACTCCAAGGCGTAAACGATCAAGCATTACATTTTCACTTTAAGCGATAACACGGATTTTTTTCGCGTCGAAAATCGTTTTTGAGTAATTTTTTTTTGTCAACATTGTGTAACGCATGGAAAAATGAAACAATAGGTAAAACACGCAAAACGGCTCTTACCAAAGGATGGAATGTTTATTATGTGGTAGCATTTTTAATATACTTTATGGTGATAAGGTTGCTTTCATTCTGTTTGTTTACATTCTCAAAAACACCGACCGCGGCGAAGGCGGCTATAGATGTCAAAGGCCGAACCAACACAGTGGCGATATCATTTAACCTCTGTATTTTAGGCACAGTTGTAATAAGGTCTATTTTACTTTTTTATTAGTCCATTTGATGACGCGCTTACAAAGGATATTGGGTCGGAAACCTTTTTATGAATTATGTAATGTACAGAGGCCAGCACATCAAGCTACCCAAATTTGTCAAATTTCTTTGATAGGTTTTCAACTTTATTCCAAAGGAATAAGGTTTATGTTCAATTGGGAAAATTTTACAGTTTGGGATAGCTTGACCTGCTGGCGACTGTACCGATGTACCGACTAGATCCGCAATTAAAGAAATCTTTAGCCGCGAATATAGGAATTGGTTCGCATTTTTTTAATCCGCGAATAGTGAAAACGCGAATGAAGGAAGCGCGATTATGGAGCTTTTACTGTAAGTACTGTACTCAATAAATAAATAAAATAAAAATAAAATTTGTTTATTTCAGACTATCAAACTGTCCATATTTTGTTAGTATAACAATATCTTAAAAAACTATGTTAGTCGTGACGAGATATATTATATTTAAATTTAAAATAAAAAGGTTAATTAAAAAATAAATTCAAATAAATTACACTAAAATTAAAATAAATTGAAATAAATTAAAATTAAATAAATTGAACTGAAATTGTTACGTATGTATAATGTACCGTGCCGCGGCTGCGACCCGGCTAAGTAACTCGTTCTTAGTAATTAAAGTTAGTGTGTCATTGACTAGCGTGTTTGACTGTTGTCCGTCCTTTATCTGTATATCTAACAGTGGCGACGAGGACGAATTAACGAGTGCATAATGTCTACTTTTGGTGTTTCATTCGGAATAATGACGAATTTTGACCACTTATCCCAGGACTGGATAAGTTACAAGTCTCGGCTACAACAATGGTTTATTGCCAACGATATTACGGACGAAGCGGACATGTTGCGCCGACCCCAAATAAATTGGGATAAGGGCAGGAGAATGATGATTACGGACGAAGCGGACAATTTGAAGGTCAAACGGAGGGTAATTATTATAAGCGCTCTTACCGGACCTACTTATATGCTAGCGAGAGACCTGGCGTTGCCTAAGAAGTTGGAAGAAACAAATTTTGAAGATATCCTGAAACTTCTAGACCGTCATTTTGAGCCGAAACGGCTCGGATTCGCTGAAAAATCGATTTTCTATGCGGCGGGGCAGCGTCCAGGTGAGAGCCACACTCAATGGGCGGCCAGAATTAGGGGATTGGCGGCACACTGTGGGTTTAAGAACCTTGAGGAAGCTCTTTTGGATAAATTCATCATGGGCATGATGTCAGGACCCGAGCGAGACAAGCTCTTTGCCCAGGACCATACGGACTTGTCCCTAGCCAAGGCGGTAGAATTAGCGGAAAGCGTGCGGTGTGCCCGGCTCGCCTCGCAAGCCGCACCGGTAGCACGTGGTGCGAGCGCGGCTGCCGGCAGTGTCGATGAGGGTTCCGTGTTCGCGGTTAAAGAAAAGTGCAGTGTGTGCGGCTATGCTAATCACAAATCCAATCAGTTCCGGTTTAAAAACTATAAGTGCAAAAAGTGCAATAACAAGAGCCATCTGAGACGGATGTGCTCAAATGACGTAAAAGTAAAACACGTGGAGGAAGGTAAAGTGGAAGATGAGGACGACGACGGTAAGTTGTGTTTAAATATTCGTTGTGATAAGGGTCGACCGATGCTGGCAAGCGTTTCCATCGGTGGACTAGGGTTAGAGTTCGAGATAGACAGTGGTTCCGCGGTTAGTATAATATCACATCAGATACATAAAGAGCATTTTAGCAAAGTACCGTTATTAGTTACAGAAAAAAACTGTTCTGTTATACGGGGGAACTTTTAGAAACAGTTGGTATTATTCATTTAGATTTAGAATATACCAAAATGACGCGTAAACTATGCTTGTTTGTTGTACGTAACGGAGGCCCACCATTGTTAGGCCGAGATTTTATTAGCAAGTTCGATTTGGAACTAGCACCAACAGTAAAATCAATTGGCGGATCGAATGACAATTCAATAGTGGACTATTTAATAACAAGATTCCCCACAGTGTTCTCTGGCAAATTAGGAAAATTTAATAAATACGCCGTGGAGTTGCATCTAAAACCGCATTCGAAACCTTTTAAAAATTTTTAAAGCACGGTCAGTACCATATGCTTTGAAAGATAAAATTGATAACGAATTAGATCGACTCGTTGAATTAGGAGTATTGGAACCAGTTAAGTACTCAGAGTATGCGTCACCAATCGTACCCGCTTTGAAAAAGGATGGTGGATTGAGAATTTGCGCAGACTTTTCCGTGACAATTAATAAACAACTAATCGTCGATAAGTATCCGTTGCCAACAGTAAATGATTTGTCCGCTAGGTTGCATGGTGGCGTACAATTTAGCAAATTAGATCTGTTTAAGGCATACAACCAATTTTGTTTAAAAGAACAATCGCAGAGTATGACCTGTATCAATACACATGGCGGACTGTTTCAATATACAAGGTTAGTATTTGGCTTATCAAGCGCACCAGCAATATTTCAACGCGCCATGGAATGTATATTATCTGGGTTAGACGGAGTAGTGTTTTTTCTGGACGATATATTAATAACAGGAGTCGATAGTAAACA
The DNA here is from genome assembly GCA_949987655.1 of Polymixis flavicincta. NCBI lineage: Eukaryota > Metazoa > Arthropoda > Insecta > Lepidoptera > Noctuidae > Polymixis > Polymixis flavicincta. The sequence goes on along the minus strand of OX465188.1, from coordinate 19,021,842 downwards.
ACACATGAGCCGATTAGTCACGGTACTAGAAAGGCTGGCGGACACAGGTCTCACAATACAACCAAGCAAGTGTGAGTTCTTCAAGAATGAAGTAAACTATCTAGGTCATATTATAGACAAACAGGGTATAAAAAAGTCGCCGGATAAAGTCACAGCAGTTTCACAGGCACCTAGACCACATAACGTGTTACAATAATAATTGCAATCTTTTCTAGGATTAACAAATTATTACCGAAATTTTGTTCCTAACGCTTCAACCATACTTGCACCGTTATATAACTTGTTGCACAAAACGACAAAATGGGAATGGACTGAAGCACACGAAAATGCTTTTAAACAAATTAAACAGCAGTTGGCATCGGATGAGGTACTGGCTCATTTTGACCCAGCGGCAAAATTAATTTTGACGGTGGACGCTTCTCCATACGGGTTAGGCGCTGTGCTATCACAAGTAGGAAGCAATGGGCGTGAACGACCGATTAGCTATGCATCTAGAACATTAACAGCAGCGGAGAAAAAATATGCGCAAATACAAAAAGAGGCAACAGCTATAGTATTTGGGGTAAAGCGTTTCCACCAGTATTTATATGCTCGAGCGGTGCCTTTCATCTTGCGAACGGATCATAGGCCGTTACTAACCATTTTCGGTCCACACCGTGGGATACCGGAGGTATCCGCTAACCGACTACAGCGGTATGCAATATTTTTATCTGCATACAATTACGTCATCGAATATGTAAGCAGTAAAAACAACAGTGCCGATTATCTGTCGCGCGCTCCGGTAGGGAATGAGTCACCGTCATCAGGCAGCGCAGGGCTGAACACCGGCGGTGCGTGCGCGGGGGCAGGGCAAGAGCGAGTCCATCCGCGTACCGCTGATGACCGCGCCACGTATGTTTACTTCGTCGTTGACGGAGGCCTGCCTGTTACGCTAACTGTTTTACAACGCGAAACCGAGAACGACGCAACATTGCGTAAAGTAAAAGATTATGTAGTGTTAGGTTGGCCGAGAAAAGTATACGACGAAAAATTAAAGCCGTACTTTTACTGTCGTAACCAACTGTCTGTAGAAAACGGCTGTCTGATGCGTGGCCACAAAGTTATTATACCAGAATTTTTAAGAGGTCAAATCTGTAATGAACTTCATAGTTCACATTTTGGAGTGGTAAAGATGAAGTCGGAGGCGCGCAAGCGATTGTGGTTTCCAGGCGTAGACAGTGCGCTGGAGCAGCTGGCGCGTGCGCGGTATGCAGTGCGCTGCGGCCCGCACCGCCCCGCGCCCCGCTCGCGCCCTGGCCACATCCTCCTCATGCCTTCCATTACATAATCAAATGTATCTAATCGCAGTTGATGCTTATAGTAAATGGGTAGAAGTGTATTTAATGACTTCATCATACAGCTCGAAAGCAGTAATTGAGAAATTAATAGATTTAATGTCACGAGTCGGTATTCCACATACTATCGTAACAGATAACGGTACTCCGTTTGTTTCGCTCGAGTTTAAAGAATTTTGTTCAAAGAATGGTATAACACATACACTTGCTCCGGTATATCATCCGTCAAGTAACGGACAAGCTGAAAGCTTTGTTAAAATCATTAAAAGGGGTCTCAAAAGCATAATTCTTAATAATAAAGGGAAATCATTTAAGGAACAAATTTCAAAGTTTTTGTTCGACTATCGGAACTGCAGACATAGTACCACCGAGAAATCGCCCGCTGAGCTCGTGTACGGCCGGTCACTTCGCACGCGGCTCGATTTATTGTCGCCGACAACGGCATCGTCGACGACCGCAGCGTCGACCTCCTCTTCCACTTGCATTGCTCAAACCGTGGAGCAAAACCAGTTCTTACAGCGTAAATATAATATTACAAAGGGAAAGAACGAAAACAATTCCAAGAAAATGACGTGGTGTGGATTACGAAACATTTAAATAATAAAAAAATTATATGGATCGAAGGAATAATAAAGAAAAAGATCGGAAACGTAATGTACGAAGTTTATGTTCCTGAAATGGATCGCTTGGTAAAAAGACATTTGGATCAGATAAGGGTACACGGACAAACACAAATGCCAGAACACGACACAAATTGGAATTTAGATGTCGTCCCGGATGTTCAGCGCGACATACCAAATACAAACCAGACGACACCAAACATCGACGACCGAACCAGCAATAACTCCAACTCAGATCTAGAGGAAATAGGAACACCATCACCAGAACACATTACGATATCACCATCGGTCACTAGTACACCGGTCCGAGGAGAAGGAGAAGGTGAATGTGGTTCAGATCGAAATGTGACCTTCGCCACGCCACTAGCAGAGTCAGACGACTCGGTCGATGCGCTGACGCCCATACCAGCGATAAATCCACGACGTCTCGAGTTGTCACCCGACAACTTTACTCCTTAGGATAGGTTCACAAAATTACCTACTGTTTATTTGATTGGGGTTGAATTGTAGTTTCAAAATAAAGGGAAGGGGATGTTACGTATGTATAATATGTACCGTGCCGCGGCTGCGGCCCGGCTAAGTAACTCGTTCTTAGTAATTAAAGTTAGTGTGTCATTGACTAGCGTGTTTGACTGTTGTCCGTCCTTTACCTGCATATCTAACAGAAATAAATTAAGATAAAATTGAAATAGTTTTATATAGTCAGGTAACATGCAGTCTGATCAGCCTTCCCACAGCCGCCGATATTGGCCTTTCTGCAATCATCCTTAGGATTCTGTTGCCGCTCCCTCGCATTCGGCGAATAAGTGAGGCTGACTTTTTGCGCATTATAGCGTAAAAGTCATCCACCCTCGCATCGGCAAACATGCCCGAGGCACTGCAAAATCGAGGTAGTCGCATCAGAATCCTACAGACGTTGTTATACTGAACTCTAGTTGGTCCACAGTGCACTGGAGTAAAAACTTTGGCAGTAGGCTCTGAACAAAGTTATCTTTACCTGTGCTGTGCACTTTGCAAACCTATGTACCAACATGTTAGCGCGCACCGACAATGCTCTCCGTTCTCTCTCAATGTCTGCGTCATCATGTAGGGTTTCGGTCACAATATGCCCCAGATACTCAAACTGAGAGACCCGACTCAAAGATACCCCGTTGAGATACACTGTTGGTAATATGCTCAGGTTGTTTAATATTACCTCTGATGAGCATATACTCACTCTTGCCAACGTTGTACCTTAAGCCGTGCTCCCCAGCATAGGCCTCACAGATCCTTAACAGCTTCCTTAGCCCTCCGACGGATGGACTCAGCAACACCATGTCGTCAGCATAACTGATGTTATTGACGCAAACGTTGTCTATATGACAGCCGACATGGCTGTTGCTGAGCTCACCTATCAGCTGATTGACGTACAGATTAAAAAGTCTTGGAGAGGTCAGTCGCCCTTGCCTTACTCCACACTTAAGTGAATATTCATCTGAATATGTGTTTCCCCACTTAACAATGTTTTTTTGGTGGTTATACCAAAAAGAAAATATCTGTGTTAGTTCGACGGGGGCCCCAACCTCCCCAAGCTTAGTCCAGAGCTTATTATAATCGACTAGGTCAAAGGCCTTCGATAGGTCCAGAAAGCAAGCGTATATACATAGGTGTTTTCCTATCAACATAGTAAGTGGCTGTGTGCTTGAGTGCCAATATAGCACTTTCAGTTGACAGCGTTTCACGAAAACCAAACTGGGCATCGTGTAGGTTAATAAACTTGCTGAGCTGAGCATCCAGAAGACCATCGAAAACTTTTGCCAAGATAGTAGCCAAGGAGATAGGTCTATAATTATTCTTGTCAGTTACATCACCAGTGACATTCTTTGCTATAGGCACAACAATAGTTTCCATCATCTTAGGTGGTAAGTATGAGTGAAGTATGCAGAAAGTAAACAACATAACCAGTACTCTAAATAAATGGTTACCCACATGCTGTAGGTGCTCAATGCTGAGCCCGTCACTACCTGGAGATTTACCACGTTTCATGTTATTAATAATATTTTTCACATCTTTAGAAGAAAATCCAATTGGCTTCTCACAGACAGTGACGGACGCAACATCCGCAAGAACAGAACTGTCGGCAAGCGGTGACTCAACTTTAAAATGATCTCTATATAGGTTAGCTATCTCTTTAGGCTCACTACACTCGCCTACAGTCACTGGCAAACTGACCCTACCGTTCATTCTTTTAGTACCCTTCCAGAAAGCTCGAAAGTTTTTATGCTTAACGTGTGAGGCTAATAAATCCATTTTAAGCTAGTCTTGGTGGTTTTGACAGAACTTTAGTCTAGATTTAAATATTTTCCGTGTGAGATACATGTTGTCATGGACAGGCCCACTTTCAGGTTTACCGTGCCCAACATACGTTTGATATGCCAGCCTAGCATGGCTATGAGCCTCTCTCACGACTTTGTTCCACCCCACTACCGTTTTGCCCTTCTTTAACTTTCTCACCTTCTTGGTCTGCACAGAAGCCTCACATAAAATGTTAACAATGTCACTGTATTAATTGTCAATAATATTTCTATGTTCAAAATTATTACACATACTGTCTGCACAAACACAAAATTCATTGGGGAAGTGAAGTTCTTTAAGCTTACTATTACAAATGTCTTCTTATAATTCGTCAATTTCTCTATCGCCCCACAAAATGTCATTAGAAATCCAATCGTCAGAAATACATTTAGTTTGAATCATGGCAAAATTACATTTAACAATTAAAGGTAAGTGATCCGACCAATACACTCCATAGTCAACATTAATACTTGTTATTGTCTGCCAGGCTGATTCCGTGACTAAGCAGTGATCTAACCAGCGCTTACAACAATGTGCATCGCTATAGAACGTATGTGTGTCTGACGACCTACCAAGCCTAGCTATGTCTGCGCAAATCTATTTATTATCGTCACAAAAATCAAATAACTTGTCACAAAAAGGTGCTGACGGGTGAGCATTAAAATCACCCAGAATAAATACAGATTCTACGTCATTTTGGTAGGTTGTCAGACAACATTGGTAGGTTGTCAGACTGGTCGATCGGCATGTACACACATATAAATACAACTTCACGATTGTTACCTGTATTCGCTCTAATTGCCGTAATACGATCACTTTCACAATTCACAACTGTCACTTTTGTAAACAAACTTTTACGCCACAGAATCGCGACCCCACGCGGCGAACGGTCTCCCTCGCCTCACACCGGATGACAAGTCTATCGCTGATTTTCCGGAATAACTAAAATTATTGTCAATGCTGCCGAGGAAAGGCAGGTCCTGCGGCACCAGCCACGTCTCCTGCAGTGCTACCACGTCCGCGCGCTTGCACAGTGATCGCACACATTCCACACTCCTTTTCACATTTTTGCAATTAAAATTAACTAGTGTGTTTTGGCTGCTTTCCATAAAAATTTTGCTCATCCGACCCCTTACTCACACTCACAAAACGGCGGAATTTTATTCCGTCAGGCCATAGATTGTCATCAAGATACAAATGCATTCTAGACTTAGATACATACAATTTAAAAGCGTTGTACCCCTTATCGTATTTCATTGTAATTCCAGTAAGGGTCAGTTTTTCCTGCGTTTTGTTATAAATGTATTCAGTTATGTCATCTTCCATAGTGTCTTTGTGTACATTGGACACAAACAGGGGCACTTTAGTGTCAGCCGCCTTGAAATTACTCAGCGGTTTCACGGCTGCCTTACCTAACTGACTTACAAAACGATTTCGTAAACGATTTCTTTGAACGACGGTCCAACCGTGATCGGGATTGTTTGTTTTGAACACTCCGTCTTTTATTAAGACTTCTGCCATAGTTAATGGATTTTCAGACACTTCAACAGGCGTAGTCATGGTACAAACCGGTACAGTTGCACGTACCTTCTCAGCTGTTTGTGATAACAATTTACCCGGCTTCGAAACACATTGATTTCCACCTGGCGCGACACCGTGCCTATTTGGGTCCCACTCGGTAACACAGGTCTCAGTCACTGAGGTATCCTCCGAGCGCAGGTATGATGGAGATAGCAATTGTGGTGTGCTCTCACTGCCGTCTGGCCTCAGTGTCGGCTCCTTGGTTTTGTTTATCACAGGTGATATACCTACTGGCCCGCTATCCATGCAAAATGTGCCTCGCCTACGTGTATTTACGTTGTAGTCATCTATTCCCACAATCGACCCATATTTGCAATTATGTAGTTCACTTTTAATTTCCTGTAGCTGCTCAACCGTAGCGTAGTTACTCTTTACAATCTTAAGCTCGTTTTTAAGTAGCACCAAATCCTTAAGTAGCCCCGTAACGTCAACGTGGTCAAAGGTTACGGGAGGCAGTTTGCTCAATTCTTTGGCCACAAATATAGGAATTAGCTCGGGGTCCGTATTCTTGAACAGAGTTATAATGTCTTCAAGGTCCTTATGTCCTTATGCTTGTCTTTTCGTCTGGATATTTTACGCTTTCCCGAAGACAAATAGGTAATAGGTAAAACAGGCTGTTGTCCGCAACTCCACGTCAAAGCGCGTATTTTGCGTACGGGTGGGAGAATCGGTCATTCGATCCACCCCAGCTCCTCGAAAAGGGCCAGCAACGCCTTGGTGTTGCTGACAATCTCACGTAGGGTACCTGGGTTACCGAAGTATTTTGCCCTGTAATTAGCAACCGCCGGGCAGTTTAACAGCATATGAGCCGCTGTCTCGTCGTCCTCCATGCAGGCCCTGCACAGCGGACTGTCTGTTACTCCTATGACAAAGAGATGTTTATTAAATGACCCATGGCCAGTTACGGCTGCTGTAACTGTACGCAGCTGTGGTTTTGTTAAACGGAGAACCTGTTTCGTGAGGCGGACATCGAACGCAGTAAGTGCTTCCTTAGCCTGCCTGCACTCACTTAGGTCCATCCATATTTTGTGATGATGATCCCTGGTTCGTTTCCTTACCAGAGTGCGTAGATACCCGAAGGGAAGTGGCACAATGGGTTCTGGTCCCACTGGTATCATGCTCGACCCCCTCCTGGCAAGTTCATCGGCTGCATCGTTGCCTAGCGAACCGCTGTGTCCTTTGATCCACTGAATGGTAATATTGTTGAGGCTACCTACCTCGTTGAGCCGCTGGTGGCACTCGTATATCAGCCCAGAGTCAACCGTGTGACTGTTCAGCGCTTGTAGAACAGCCATGCTGTCTGAGAGTATGCGAATCGAGTGATCCTTAAACTTCCCTGGCCATGATAGCAGACGCGGCAAGGGAGATGCCCATGCATTCGGCCTGGAACACTGTGTTATGGACCCCCAGTAGTGTGGCTATGTGGATGTTGAGGTCCTCCGAGAAGACTCCAGCCCCTGTGCCACTACCTGTTTTTGATCCGTCCGTGAAGATACGCAGCTCTGCGGGGCGCAAGCCTTCGCATCGTCGATCCTCATGCAGTTGGATACTGTATTTTTTATCGAAGATAAATTGTTTGGGCACCCGGTCATTTATTGCCTTCGTAATGGGGAACTCACTGTTGAGTTCCTTAAGCAGCCCGGTGTGTTGTGTGTCTGTCTTACTCCATAGATCTGTAGCCTTTAGACGTACCGCCGCCATCGTTGCTTCCTGCTGTATGAACAGGTGGAGCGGCGGCAGCCCCAGCATGGCCTCGATCGCTACAGTCGGAGTAGTCCTCATGCAGCCCGTGGTCGCCATGCAGGCTAGTCTTTGCATGCGCTGTAGTTTGTGGGTAGCTGTAACTAGCTTGGTGCGTTGCCACCAGACCACGGCCCCGTAGGTGATCATGGGGCGGATTACTGCAGTGTACAGCCATAGTATAATTTTGAGGGATAGGCCCCACTTCTTACCAATCATTTTCCTGCACTGCCAAAATGTGATGCGGGCCCTGTTTAGCTTGGTGTTCAAATGACTGCTCCAGTTTAGCTTACTGTCCAAAGTAACCCCGAGATACTTAACTTCATTGGCCAACTGAAGTTCCGTGTTGAACAGTTTCGGTAGGCAGAAAGGGCCTAATGCTCCATTATGGGTGAACATTACTAGTTCAGTTTTGGTGGGGTTAACTGATAGCTCAAATTCCCTACACCATCTCTCTACGATACGTAGTGCTTGTTGTGTGAGGTTACAGATCGTTCCCGTCACCTTCCCCGAAACAAGAATTGCGAGATCGTCTGCATAACCTATTGTAAAATAATGGTTGGCGTTGAGTTTGGTGATAAGATCATTAATCACCAGATTCCATAGGAGGGGGGACAGCACCCCTCCTTGGGGGCAGCCTCTGGCTATCATGGCCAGTTGCTGCTCGTCCTCCAAGTGAACCACTCGTTTGCTAAGCATGTTTGAAATCCAGTCCGTTAGTACCTGATCTACCCCATGTCTGGAGAGGGCGTTTCCGATGCTTGAGAAATTGGTTTTGTCGAAGGCTCCTTCGATGTCTATGAAGGTGCCCAGGCAGGTGCCTTTTTGGTGTATTGCTTCTTCTATCTGACTGACCACTTGATGAAGAGCAGATTCGGTTGACTTACCTGAGCTATACGCGTGTTGGTTACCGTGTAGCGGTATGGTTTTGAGGGCGCCGTCTCTCAGCTCCCTATCACATAACCTTTCCAGTGTTTTCAGAAGAAAAGAGGTCAGGCTGATTGGTCGGTGGGAAGAAGACAAAGATTCAAATAATAACGACTTTTTTTGATCGTTATCTTCACTGGAGAAGCCCGTTGCACAAATATATTTAGAGGCTCTCATTGTCCATCACATCCAGCTTATTTTGCACAAATGCCAACAACTCGTTAATCACGATATTACACGTTTTACACTTAACGATTTTAGAGCTCGCCATTTTTTTATTACACACCCGCCCGGCTTGGCGGTGCGTACAGACTTGCGTAAATCGACTGCGCGTCTGGTTGAGTGTGCTGAAGCATTATTCCACGTTTCCACGGCCCGCTTTCTCACAGGCCAGACTGCGTCAAGCCAGGCCGACAGACCGTGGGAACATCCGATGCCGATGAGGTCTCCGATTGCGAGTCGTCACCAGTGCGGGGTGGCGCAGAGCGGGGGCGGGCGCCTATCTCGGCCCGTACAGGCGCGTGTCTTTTAGCTTTGTTTATCAAACATTGACCACTGAATTAAACCACAGCAGTGGGAATGCTCTGCACGGACTGCGATAGGCCTCGACAGGTAGTAGTGCAGTAACACCTGGCGCCACTTATGTCAGTTAACGGCCCGTAGGACCGTGGAGTTATCACGACGAAGAAAGATCACGCTGTAAAGGTGGATACTGACCGGCGTCACGGGTCAAAATGCACCTAACATGTTACCAAGCAAGCATTCGTGCAGACAGTAGTACCTACGGCAAAACATTCGCGCGAGCAACACTGATTTTAGCACACGACGTAAAGACATGCTCGCTGCGAATGTCACATTACGCCCCGTAACGTCGGTCATTGTATACATTAAGGCTGCTCTCTCAAAAAATGGTTGAAAACAGCATGCAGATGAAACCACTTTTCGTGGGCATTTAGAAATAAATTACATTTGAAAAAAATAGTTAGTAATCTACATAATATATGAGACGGCGGGAAACCCAATGCATGCCGTCTCTGTTGTTTCTGGTGTATTTCTTCGTTGGTATATGGGTAGTCGGTTTACAATCACACACAACACTTAACTCAAACCATTTATTTTCACTTAAATCTTTTACACGCACTTTGGATTTTTCATAGAACAGCGAATCAGATAGTTTGAGTTAAAATTGAATCTAGGCGCCCATTCCAAAGCTAAAGTAGGTCTCATATGGAGAAGAACGGGCAAGAAACTCCACGGACACTCTTTTAAATCAAAACATTATGTTACAGAGGTTTCTTATTCCACAATTATAATTTTAGTCCTTTTCACATACTTTCATAGCGATACTGTCCGGCCGCCATTCTCGACCACCTCCTCAAGTGGGCGGAAGTAATGCGTATCGCACAGAAATAATCTTATTCCTTAGTTAGTGTTATAAAATTTACTAACAATGGTGAAACGCTTTTCAGTTAATTCTTTTACAATTAAACAATGCTAATATTCACAAATGCAATGGCGGTTTAAGACGAAAGTTTAATTAGTAACGTCATTACTTTTTACAACACAAATATTACTACTTTATAACATTTCCGGCAGTTCAAGGAATTTAATCAAAGAACAGGTATTCTTAAATAAATGTGTGTGTGGAAATAATCTTGCTACTTTATGGATTGTAAATTTTGATTGAAAGTGATTTAGTTTTCGTATTAAAATATAACAGTCGGTTATTGACCATGAAACTCGCAATACGCGCCATTTTGTCGGCACAGTAGGTAGCCATGTATCATAAACTAAGAGCCCACAGACAAGAAAAACCATTATTCCTTTATAATTGTGACTATAGTTTTAACTAAGACATTGTTGTTAGTTTTATAGTTATTCAGCTAATAATTAAACCAGCAGTACTCTACTCGAGTTTTATATTACAACCTGGCCAATAGATGACATTGGTCTCAAGAAAACCAATAGACACTGATAGATGCGATGCAAATGGTTAGAATTAATAGTTACGCATAAGACTATGTTGTAATCTTAACAGGTTGGCGCTTTCGCGGCGACATATATGATACGTCATTTGGTTTAGGCATAACTTTTCTATGGGTATCAAATAATAAGAAAAAAAAAAACACCAAATCACCTCCAAATCGTTGAGATGAAACCATTTTACTCTTTCAAGTTTTAACAAAAGACTTGAAAAAAATGTCTACTGCTTTGCAATACAAATGAAAATAATTTGGTTTTGTTACTTTTTAGTTTTTACAAATATGCATTATTTTTGTTATAATAAATTAAAAATGCGACCGATTAAAGACTGCACGGCTACATAACCCCGCACTCGCCCACAAATTTAGTGCGCCCAAATACTGAAGGTCCTTGGCGTGTATACAAGCCTTAAGAGCGCAGTTGAAAAAATAAATCCACACCAGGCAAAAAAACTATTTATTTGTCAATATTTTACAATTGTGATTTATATTGTTTCTATGTATGTATCCTTTGTTGGAGATACCAAATGGATAAATAAATATATTTTTAAACTTGTTTTAACTAAGAACATGGTATGTTGCTTTGCAATTAGCACATGTTTGAAACTCTTTTTACTCCCAAAACTCCCAATAAATTATACCCTACTTTAGGATGAATTGTTTGTCCATAATAGGGTATTATACCCGTTCTTGAAGTGTCTTAATTAGATTCTAAAATGTTAATAAAAAATTTCTTTATTGAATCGATTAATGCTGTAAAAACGCATTTAAATTTTACACTTTCATATTTCGCGCGTAATTTGACGAAAATGCTGAACGCGGTGGATGATCTGTAGGTTTTTTGTGTAAACAAATGCTTTGATATTTTGTATTTATAATTATTTATGATTAAAAAATTGAGTTATTATTCAACTTATCGTTGATTTGCTGTTCCTGAATGTAAGCTAGTAATTCCAAAAAAAAAATACTTTGGTTACGAAAATATTAAAAGTACAAACTTATTCAGTTGATTAGGTAACAGCGGTATGACGTAAAAACATGCCGGATATTATTTCATGGTGTTCAAGAATAGTTACAGGTAACTGAAATCATTGAATTGAATTTTAAAATTTATTTTGTTATTTCATGAACTAAAACCTCAGGAACTAAAACCAACATTTTCCAACTGATTTTTGCCTAAGCTATCTCAATAATACATTTATAGATTTTGAAGTAGGTACCTAGTAAAATACCCTATTGGCTACCATCTGCTTCGTCAAAACATTGTTCGAAGTAGTTTATAAAAGCAGACATCTACTTCGGAAACACTGGTCGAATCAGACGGCACGGTTGGCGCAGTGGTTAAGCGATTGACTGCTGCGCTGCGTGTCGCGGGTTCGATTCCCGCACGGAACAAATATTTGTATGACCTACAAGTAGTTGTTCTGGGTCTGGCCGTTTGTGTATGTGAGTTTAAATGTTTGTAAACGCACCCACAATACAGGAGAAATTCCTAGTGTGGGGCAACGTTTAAAAAAAAAAAAAAAAAAAAAAAAAAAAGAACCTCAGATTATAAAACAAAGGCAGATAGACCGCGCGGTACACCAAGAGTGAGGCCAAAAAACCGAGGACCGAACAATTAAAAAATAAACAGCCTGCGTAGAAAGTTAACAATATTGTCGATACCTACCTTATATCCAAATGGTAACATTCCTACCACAGGCTTCTAGTTTCTACCTAGCGTCACCCCGCATTGCCAGACCTCGGATTTACCGGTTTATCCATAGATCTACGGATTTTGGACCTCGCCTCTCGGATATACGTATTTTCGATAGAAAATCAATAAAACAGGCAAAATCAAGTTGTCTTTGTATGTTTGCTATTCAAACCTAGATGGCGTTACTGACGCTAGAGATTAAGATTTTCTATGGAGATGTTCCCTTAGCCGTTCTTATTTTGCTATACTATACTAGATGGCGTCACTGAGACTTTTATCACAATTTTATTTTTCTATGAGATTTCTTCCTCTTTTTGTATTGATTTTGTAAAGTTGTGTGTGTCATTTTTAAAACTAATAAATATTTATCTAACATTGCATTCTATATGACTCAGAACACCACGTCAATTAATATTATCACAATTTTTATTTGGAATTCTTTTAGCTTTTTTGATTCGTGGGAATCACGGTGGGCGATTTTTTTTTTTTATTTTTTTTTTATTGTAATTCACAAAACTGATGTACAATCACAATTCCAATTACATTTTAAGAGTTACCATAAATACTTTTGATTGACATCTACTAGATGTGAATCTAGCATGCATATTTTATATAAAACACTTACAAATAAAAATCTAACATAAACAAACTAAAAAAAATAAAAAAATGTGATCTTATCCATAGAAAATGAAAAAGTTTCGTAAAGATAAGTTAAATGTAAAAAGATATAAAAGAAAATAATCACACAAATAAGACTCTAAGTTTAGTTCTAACTGAGGCTACAGAACCAGCAAAGACATCAATTTCTCCACAGATTTTAATCAGTATCATTACTTTTTGAAATAACACAGACACAGTAACATAAAGGAGAATGACGTGTTATTATTAAGTATTCGTTAGTACCGTTTCGCGCCAATAGATGTCGCTAAGTGTTTCAACATTACGTAATTAAATTCTTCTTGAACACTTTAGATTGAGCGAAGCGATTGCGATGAAACAAAAACTAATATATACTCCGAGTTATAAAAAATATTTGAGTATGAAAGTTAACCATATTAGTTTCGTTCTTTTGACGTGATACTTGATCTATTCAAACATCTAAACAGAAAAACCGACATACCGACAAACAGACAAAAATTCCGATAAGGACTAAAATGGCATCTGTTGATTATCCCTCACCATCCCAACAATTTTTTTTCGAAATATTTTAATAGTACAGAAAAAGTTCGTCTACAGATTTATTATACGTATGGATAAGAGCTAAAGTAGGTGCTACAATGTCACTAATAGACTTAGCAACTTCTAAAGAATTACCCCACAGATCTGCAGTCTTTTTTACATTTAAAGTGTGAAAGGTTTTAATTATATCTCTACAGCTAAATGTTCAAAATGAAATTCTGAATCACAAACATTAACATTTTCCTTAAGCAAAGACTCAGCAACAGAAGGGGATGAGTTTAGTGATTTTGTAGTTGAAACGGGAATATCTGTAAATAAATTTTCCAAAGACTCGGCGACTTGCGAGTCCGATGTGATTATGTTGTCATTGATAGACAGGCTGTAGTCAGTATTTCGGTTGCTAGACCTTCCCGTTTCACTATTAATAATATTCCAAGTCGTTAATACTGAGTTTGGAGTTAATCAGACCGCGCGTTAAAATTCTTCCATACAAACTTTGACACCCCCCAATCCCCCTTTAGGGGGTAGTTTAGAAAAACAATAAATGGCCAACCTCATAATTTACTTAACTTAGTATTTGTGCCAAGTTTGAAGCTTATTAACTCAAGGAATAAGAGTTTTCATACAAATAAAATCCCCCCTTTTCACCCCCTTAAAGGTCGAATTTCCAAAATCCCCTTCTTAGTGCTCCCCGACATTATAAAAGGAAGCTGTGTGCAAAATTTCACGTTCCTAGTCCTAGTAGTTTCGGCTGTGCGTTGATTGATCAGTCAGTCAGTTTCTCCTTTTTAACCCCTGACGCAAAAACGACGGGGTGTTATAAGTTTGACGTGTCTGTGTGTGTATGTGTGTGTGTGTGTGTGTGTGTGTCTGTCTGAGGCAACGTAGCTCCCGAACGGATGAACCGATTTTGATTTAGTTTTTTTTGTTTGAAAGGTGTATTAGTCGGGAGTGTACTTAGACATGTTTCATCAAAATCGGTTCAGCCGTTTGAAGATTATCAGCTGTTTTCTGGTTGAAAAAGGGATTTTAGCCTCTGATCAACTCAAAATTTGGGATTCTATTACTTCAATGATATTAGACGAATAAAATAACCTTGAACTGATGCTGGAGCAACACCTGGAATTTCCAGGAAACCCAAGTTATTCACCAACAAACAGCAGAAGTATCGTGTTTGGGCTCATTGAAAAGGTCTCAATGAATAGATTATAGATAAATGGTGATTTAAGGGAGACATTAAGTTTAAAAAGCAAGAAATAAAAATTAAATTAAAAATTTAAAAAACCCCCGACCCAAACAAAAACTCAAAAAGTAAAAAATAATATTTATAGGCCTTTTAATTTGAACGTAATATTTTGATCAGAGCATTGTCAAGTCGGGGGACGGTCAATGAAAACGCCAAACAGAGGCCTAGCCGTCCCCCGACTTGACAATGCCCTGATCAAAATATTACGTTCAAATTAAAAGGCCTATAAATATTATTTTTTACTTTTTGAGTTTTTGTTTGGGTCGGGGGTTTTTTAAATTTTTAATTTAATTTTTTCTATATATAGATAGATAATAGGTCATCAGAGTGTTCTGAAAGTGAGTACTAGAAATACTAAATACCCAAGTTACTGCGACCAACTTGGAAGTAGCCCTAGCAAGCCGCTGCCTCGGCACCGACAGCTTGTCTCACTTGGATCGCACGCGGTTGGTCATAGTTCTTACCTAACTTAAACCTGTGGTCAGGTTGCATTAGCTTAGTTACTACGACTAGTTCCAATCGCAGGTAGTTGGTCACATTTCGAACCCTGCTGCAGATAATAAATTCAGCATATTGTCTAAACTTGGGTAACTTCATTCTGAAACGGAGCGCAACTGCAACTCAGCAGAGCGCTGTTCCACTGTTTTACATAACGGAGATGTTTTGTAAAACAACTAACGGTTTTGTAAAACAGACTTGAAAAAGAGACTTTGGGGAATTACCAGCACCATCCCTTTTTCCGTTGCTGTGTCCAGGTTTAAAGTGGTGTTATAACAGGCACAGCAGATTTTTTTCTGATACGACAATACAATCACGATATCTTGGGTATGCCGGTGGTGGTAATTACCACCAAATGCGCCAATTTGATTTAAAATTTAAAAAATATAAATAATGTTCCCGAAATTATTACACGCGTAATCATTGCAGATGAAGAAAAGAGGATGTACAAGAATATTAAACGCCTACATGTAACGAAATTCGTCAAGATGGATGCCTGCGGAATGTTCTATGTTGATGCAATTCTACCGCTCAAAATAATTGTATTGATTACTAACTATACTATTGTGTTGCTGCAGTTTGCTTTTCTGTAATCTCTACAGCATTTTTTTTTTTTTTTGTAAACATAAATAATATGTGGTAACATATTTTCTATCTTTCTTTTTGATGTTTTTTACTGTGTTCTTGTACCTACCTACTAATCCTCAAATTCTATTAAGTGGTTCAGGCTACTGGACATTTTTGAATGAATACTAAAACATCTGCCTGCTTTTTTCCAACTACGTTGGGGTCAGCTTCCAGTCTAACCGGATGTAGCTGAATACCACTATTTTATATGGAGTGACTGCATATCTGACCTCCACAGGCCAGTAACTCGGTAATACGACTGTTGGCAACACAACATTAAGTTAATATTTTTATCTGTATCTTGTTAATATCAAATTATATGTCAATGTCACAACTGTACAAGAACTATAAATTAAACACACGTTTTTCTGCATCTGCATTTTTCATTAAAATAATAGTTCAACCATCAAGTTCCCCAAAATGGTCCTTCGAGCAAAAGTCATCAATCCAGCAAAATAAAAGTGGATCGTAACTTCTATTGGGATGTTGGTAAAGAAATTTTCTAGAGTCTCAGCAACTTGTAACTTATCTGAAATGGTTTCATTATCAATTTTTAGAGCTAACTCATTATGATCTCGCTGTATTGTGTTTCCAGTCTCTTTGTTAATTACCTGCCACACAGCTTTTATTTTATTTTGAGAGATACTAATTTTGTTACTTATTAATTTAGATTTAGCGTGAGCGCAGACTCTTTTGCATATCTTAGAATAGTTTCTTACATAATTATGAAGGGCCTGATCAGAAGTAAATGATTTTTCGTGATCCAATTTTTTTAGATATCTCTGCTTTTTCTAATGCCAGCAGTGGCCCATTAGCTAAATTTTGGTTTAGTAGCTATCGTAACTTTTTTACAGGACATGCTTTATTAAATTCTTTGCATACTGTAGAAAAAAATGTGCCATAGTTTATATTGGGGTCTTGTGAATCAAAACTAGCTGTTGAGAGATTGCTAAGAATATTATTATTAAAAGATTTCAATTTATTTTTAGTCAGAGGTCTCAATTCAATGGTTTTATCTAGATGTAACTTTTATCTAAGTCAAACGATACAAGCTGACCAGTATGGTCTGACCTGACGCCACTAATTAGGGATGAGTCCTTTATTTTGCAATTAGTAAATACATTGTATATGCATGAAGCTGTGGTTACTGTTATTCTAGTCGCTTCATTAAATATACATTTTAAATAGGATGATTTAAACAAAGAAATAAGCTTACTTTTTTGTTGAATTAACTAGTGAATCAATATTTAGGTCACCACATACAAAAACTAATTTATTATCTTTGAATAGTTTACCTAACATTTCTTCCATAATTATCAAAAATGATGACAAGTTCGGGGCTGGTGGTCTATACACAGATAAGAAAGCATGGCCCTCAACCTCTGCACATGCTACCTCACTTAAGCGATCAACAGAGCAAGCGGTAATATCCTTTCTTTCCTTATATTTAAAACAACTATTACATAATATCAAAGTACCACCCCCCATCGAAGACCTATTGCACGCACTGGCAACTGTAAAATTATTTACATTAAACAACATCCGGATAGGATGTTGTTTTAACCAAGTTTTGACCAAGTTTGGTTTTAACCAAGTTTCAGTAAAACATAAGATATCCATAATATGATATTTATCTATTAACATTTCCACGTCTAGGATTTTGCCAGAGAAGCGATTTATATTTTGGTGATACAGTAAAATACGCTTATAATGCTTGTCTTTTGTTGTGTCTACAAGTTAAAAGAATTAATTACAGTATTATTAGAAGGAAGCACAAGACCGGTCGAAGTGGAGGAGCCTGGGGGAGGCCTATGTCCAGCAGTGGACGTCTTTCGGCTGATATGATGATGATGATTATTATTATTAGAAGTACTAGATAATACTGTTTCGTCACTTAACCTAGTCTCAGATAAATTATCAATAACTGCGTGTATATTGTAAGTTAACAAAGTAGCTAATACATGTCGACAAGTCTTGGGAAGTAACATATTATGTTCCCGATCTAGTACAAATTCTCTAACAAAATTGATAGTATCAAAATACAATAAACGGTCACTATGACGACATGTCAAAATATGCATTAAATTATTTAGGCTAAAAATGTAATCATTTTCTTCATAATTCAATTGATTTCAATGTGGCAAAGCACATAATATTATTTTCCAACACACTTGCTCGTAAAGTGAGCCTTATTACATCGTTCTCAGGGCCATAAACCGAACTATAACACACACGTGGATAATAATATTACGCACTAGTGCTTATTAGAATTATCCCTACAAAGTTAAGTTAGTACCTAACTGCAAATTATATGCGAGTAAACAGAGCATTTTCAATGTAACCGGGTAGCATAGTTTTTTTTTTGTAGCAACAAAGAGGTTTTATGCCGCTGAAAATCCATTAAATTTTTTGGAATAAATAAATGTGTCCTTAATTAAGACGAAAAAAAATTTCATCATCATCATCAAATTATTTTTAATTCACAATAATTTGTTATAAAATATTTGCATTTTATCACTAAAATGATATTTTTGAAGTAGGCCGTATGGCTATATGCAATCAATCACCTTGCACTTGGTGCGTGCAAAAAAAAAAAAACTTGTGCGCCAATTCCCATAGTTTTCATATTTTGTTTGGAACGCATTTGTTGCTGTATGGTAAAACGATTTATGCAATACAGGTTTGTTTTTCCTCGCAAGTGTGTTGAAAAATTGCATATGAAACTCGTGAGCAACTTGCTCATTATACACGAGGCTGTGGGTTGCTGCCCGAGCTGTAGGCGAGGGCGTAAATCAGCCGAGTGTACTTACTTAGCTCACTTGTATCATAATATAATATTACCTAATTTTAATTTAAGTAGGGTGTCAATACCATTAACTATGTCCCTTTTAGTTAAGCTCAGACTGTTTCCAATTAAAAGAACTACACTTGTCTGCTCATTCAATTTTGTATGTTTTATTTTATGAACAAGCTCATTAAAATGCAGGTTGTCTGGTCTCAATTTAAACTTATGTCTTCGAGTGATCGAATCAAGTTTGCAACGACTAACAAAATATGTGAGATTTGTTTAAATAATCATAATATTCTAAATGAAATCTACATAGCACTAGTGCTGTCTGTCTTATTGTATTGCATCCCTGTTTGGGGAGGTGCAGCGAAAACTAATTTTATAGCTGTGGAGCGATCTCAACGAGCTCTGATAAAGATAATGTACTTCAAAAATAAAAGATATCCTACTGATATCTTATATAAAATTAGTGATCTCCTTTCCGTAAGAAAATTGTACATTGTCCAAATAGTCTTAAAAAAGCATAAAACCCTGCCATATGATCCAAACTTATCACGGAAAAGGCGGACTGACATTGTTGCACGAATTCCAAAAACTAAAACTATGTTTGCTTGCAGGCAATTTAATAAACGGTCTGCTCAACTATGCAACAAAATTAACAAACATTATACTTATACACAAAAAAAAAAGTTATGAATGTAAGAAAATAATAGCTAGTTGGATAAAGACACTTACATATGATGAAACAGAGGCACTTTTGGAACACATAAAGTAGCAGATACACTCACACATATACTCACATATACACTCTCACTTACACTGTAACATACACTCTCACAGACACTTTCATATACAGACACACTACGCACAGGTATTCACACTCGAATCACATTCTCACTAACATACTTGTTTTATTTGATATTTTAAGTATTTACGGATGTCTTGTAAATTTATTAATATTATGCTGTACTATGGAAGAGCGGAGTCTCCTAACACTGGCATTGTTTGCTTAAAAGGAGGCTCCAAACACGAAACCCTTTTTTGTAAACTGAAGCATAAATTAAATCCCCCCCGAGTGGGTTCCCGCATTGTCGTTGCGGGGGGGCTCAGTAACCGTGGTCTCCCATCCACGGTGAAGCCAAGAGGAACCCAAAGGTGGGGCCGCTCGTCAGGGCTTTTGCCTCAAAGCCGACGACGTAGCGGCCAAAAAGTAGGTTGCGGTGAGGTGCACCGCAACTGAGGTGGGCCGCGATGTCGAATGGGAGGCATCGCGGCTGAGGGTTACGGGCTGCGGTAGAGGAGGAGTGCCGGTGCTTCTGAGCAGCGCTCTTCCCTTCCGTGGCCTGGACGGGGCCGCCACCGTTTGATGGCGGACGCGGTGGGGCCGCAGGGGAAGAGGAGTGTCGGTATAGCGTTGGCCGCTCTCCCTATCCTCTGCGGCCGAAAAGTGGTGGACGGGACGGCGTGTTGTGTTCCACACGCGCGCCGTCAAAGATGTCAGCAACCACTGGTGGGGTCCGCAAGGGCCGATGCCTGCCAGGGGTGCGGGTTTGTTCGAAAGAGATACCACGGCCCCTGGCATACGGGCTACTGAGGGAACACGGGTGGGTTTTAGTCAGTAAAAGTCTGACACGCCCTCCTGCTCTACTCAGCAGGAGAAGTCATTTGATGATTTCCCACCCAAAAAAAAAAAAAAAAAAAAAAAAAAAAAAGCATAAATTAAATCATTTTTTTTTAAATTTAATTTATTTATTTTATTTTAACCCTCACAACTTGTTTTGGATTATAGCGGATAAACAAAATTCTCGGGATATGATGTCAAAAGTGAACTTATTAAATTTTAATTGCATTACTCTTAAACTTTAGATTTTATTGATATCTAAACAAGTCCGATTTCGTCACTGACTCACTCACTCACTGAGGATCATCAAAATTCTTAGGGAACTTTCTGAATGCGTAGAAAGCTGAAATTTGATCTGTAAGGTAGTATTAGTACACAAACAACAAAAAAAAAAACTTGGAACGTTTATCCATAAACCGTTTAGACTAGGGGATGGAGGACTTCAGAAAATGTTGATGCTGGAGGTCAGAAAATTGATATAGAGATTCCTTGTTAAAAAACCCCTTTGAATTAGGTACCACCCAAAACTAGAAAAAAAAAAGTACAAAATATTGTCATAAGCAACTTACAAAAAAAAAGTGAAATCCCATCAAAAAAAAAAAAACGTTGCTTAGACGAGACCATATGGCTCGCAAAGTCAAAAAGTTATCAGATCTCATATACAGCCAAGCTTCTAACTCAACAAGCTCTACGTTAACAAACCTTAGTCAAAATATGTGGTTCAGCAGTTTCTCTACCGTCACATGGGCTTATGGTGAAAAATTTATTCACTGTTCATTACTTTTCTGTCATATAAACAATAGTTCTTGTAGTAACGAAACGCCCAAGCAAAAATTCTATCATTGGACTTGCTTGAGGCATTGGTAAAATTCATTAGTTCAACTTCGTCCGCGTAAAATTTCTTGTTTTACCATAAAATATATCCTATAACATTGCATCGGCCGCCGGCGATATTTTGTTTTCTCTTAGCTTTCTTTCTGATTTTTTTTTCAATTTGCTCGGCACCTGAGGATCATAGATGGCAATCAATTAAACGCAATAAGAATTTTTGAAATCCGCATAGTAGTTCGAGGAATCACCCCCAACTTACGAAGTTCCAAACAAACAAATTTAACCTCTTTATACATAGTATCAGGTTAGATTAGATTTGATTACAAGATACATATAATGTAGTTTTGTATCACCACTTATGTCTCAATTTAGTTAATGTTCACACAAAAATTGTTATGAGTAGTCCCGAAACACCTTGTAATTCAAATATGTGGTTCTTGAAGAATAACGTGCCTGTCATCTGAATTTCTTTGGATTTTTAAAATGAAGTGTATGAAAGGGAAAATACGTTGTAACAGTTGCCGCAGTTGTGATTTGGAGATTGTAGCAGACAACATCGTTGACAAAGATGTGCAGTCTATGCTTCTACCATTGAACCTTACGCAATATATTTTCTTTAACCCCAAGTATAGAATCAAGGACAATTTAATTTTTCCAAATAGTTTGCGATCGTATTTAATGTCTGTATGTGGCACGATAATGTTCATATCTTTTTTTTTCGTTCGCTTCTACTACCGTGCTTTCAGCGAACAGTATGAACAAAATTTTAAATTCGACGTTCGAATCAATTACTTCGAATTTATTTTTACTTCTATTGAATTTCTTATCAATTTTTTTGCCGTTATTTTTCAGACCAATGAAAATGTCACATTTGTTTTAAAATTATTGTACATCCACAGATGTCTTAATAATAAGACCACATTCAAACATTTCATTATTGGTAATTGGTTAAGTGTCATCTCGATTTTGGGTGTTGATATTATTTTTACTATCGTGATTTGTACAAGCCTCAAACTTCCTTATTACAATGTTTTGTGTGGTTTAAGTGACATAAGTTTCGACACAAATATGGTTTATGCTATCAGACTTATTAAGTTGCTAAAGCATAAAGTGGATCTTTGGAATATTCAAACTTTGAATTTTCAAAGCTTAGGAGATAGGGAAAGAGAGGATTATTGTAATAGATTATATCAAAGCTTTGTTTTTATATTGGATTGCTTTGAAATATTTAAGAAAAATTTTCAGCAAATGGTAAGTAAGAAACAATGTATGTACAAAATAGTTTTCGTTAGTTTGATTACAAATTCTTATCTTCTTCTTTAATCTGTCCCTCATTACTGAGGATCGTGGTCGCTCTCTAAGCGGACAATCTGCCTACATCGACTCGGGTCTGAAGCCATCACTACCTTTTGAAATTTGCTGGAGGACGTAGCTTCCTTCATTTGGTCAGACCATCATGTTGGCTACCTGCCGGCTCTCTATCTTCCGGTATTGCCAACAATGACCAGCTTTTCAAGGCAGTTATCTCCCTTTCGCATTATGTGGGCGAAATAGGTCAAAATACGCTGTAGGCTAATGGTAGACAATCGGGTCTTGATATCGACCTGGGACGCATTCATATACCAAAGTTGAAATGATTACAGATCGTGTTTCACTGTACGAGGTCCTTCTGCAACAATTTGATTCACATTCATACAGCACTCGAGAGCGATGTGAGTATTCTCCTTTAGAATGTTTGCAAATTCATTGAAAAGCCCTTATAGGACTTTAATTTTTTTTTATGTATTTAAGGTGACACTTGTCCACATTTTTTCCATACAAACTTCGGGAGGGTTTTACTCCACTGTTTGACTATGTACATCAAAAATTAAACATAATGGTTAAGGTATGGTTTTGTCTCAGTATCAATATTGTCTGTACGGAAACCGAATACTAAAATAAAAAGTCATTAAAAAGTTATGAGCCAACAAAGATTCGTTTTTCTTGCTAATATAACCTAACTTTGGGCGTGTTTAAGTAATAAAAGCAATGTAAAATCTCGAAAACCAAGTCAGTACTGACAAAGTTCAATTATCGAAAAGTTTATAAACTTAATTGGTCACTGATAGCAGTGGTTCTTTCAGAAAACCCGACCTTCCGAAAGATTTTTCTTAATTTTTTACGCGCCTGTTTTACTATAACTGATCCTGCAGCTCACTCAATAAAGTTGTGCGTGTAGACTAGCATCTAACTGCTCATCACTGATACTACCTCTGTCGGACACGAAGCCTGGTGAGACAGCGTGCTTTTTAGCCAGGCCCACCAGTGCGTTCGAGCACGCGACTAGTGTACCCTTAATTATTTTATCTGCCAGTTTAATGTCTATATAACCATGACACCATAGGCAATATATTCACTAGCTGCGCCCCGCGGGCTCACCACCTTAATCTTGATCCCGTGAGAAAATCGGATTAAAAAGTCTTATGCCATGTTCTAATCCAGGTCATGGTCTATTCATGTGCCAAATATAATCGAAATCAGCTCAGTCTTTTAAGCATGAGTATGTGACAAACAAACATAAAAAAATCATAACTTTTGTTTTTGCAATATTAGTTTAGATAGATAAAACACATCAACAGAAGCATAGCAACAAAAATGTTTTATTTTCAGGGTGAACAATTTATATCCATAATATGGTTAATACACGCTTGTCTAGCTAAGACTTTGTTGTTAGAAACCATATTGAGCTTCGAGATTGAAAGATTCTATACTGCATTGAATAAAGTTCCAGATACATGCGCAGTCTTATTGAATTCAAACTGTTCAGGTATTTACGATTGAAAAATTGAAAATAATATAAATGCTTTTAAATTGTCATTAATTTCTTCGCGATTCAAACAGGTCATCAGAAGGTTCTGAAAGTGAGTACTAGACATACTAAATAGCCAACTAACTGCGACCAACTTGGAAGTAGCGGTCGCCAGCCGCTGCTGCGGCACCGATTGCTTCTCTCAATCGCTCGCTCACGGTTGGTCATAGTTCTTAACTAACTTAAACCTGTGGTCAGGCTGCCTTAGCTTAGTTACTGCAACTAGTTCCGATCGCAGGCGGTTGGTCACATTTCGAACCCTGCTGCAGAGAATAAATTCAGCATAAACTTGGGTAACTGTATTCTAAAATGGAGCGCAACTGCAACTCAACAGAGCGATGTTCAACTGTTTTACATAACGGAGATGTTTTGTAAAACAAGTTAAGGTTTTGTAAAGCAGACTTGAAAAAGTAGATTTTGGGAATTACCAGCAACTTCCCTTTTTCCGTTGTTGTGTTGAGGTTTAAATTTTTCTGACATGACAATACACTCACGATGTCTTGAGTAGGTGCTGGAATTAACACCCAATGCTCGAATTTGATTTAAAATAAAAATAAAAAATAACCCGAAATTATTAGACGCGTAATCATTGCAGATGAAGAAAAGAGGTTGTACAAGAATATTAAACGCCTACATGTAACGAAATTTGATAAGATGGATGCCTGCAGAATGTTCTACGTTGATGCAATTCTACCGCTCAAAATAATTGTGTTGATTACTAACTACACTATTGTGTTGCTGCAGTTTGCTTTTCTGTAATCTCTACAGCATTTTTTTTTTTTTTGTAAAAATAAATAAATAATATGTGATAACATATTCTCTATCTTTCTTTTTGATGTTTTATACTGTGTTCTTGTAACTATTTATTCTCAAATTCTATTAAGTGGTTCAGGCTACTGGAAATTCTTGAATGAATACTAAAACATCTGCCTGCTTTTTTCCAACTACGTTGGGATTGGCTTCCAGTCTAACCGGATATAGCTGAATACCACTATTTTATATGGAGTGACTGCATATCTGACCTCCAGAGGCCAGTGACTCGGTAATACGACTCTTGGTAAGAATCTTAAGATAAGATAATTTTTGATTTGTCCAAAACATGAGTATACACGCACATAGCATGCAAGATGTTAGTCAAATTATGTGTTTTACCTGAACGGCGTACAAATATAAGATGTCGGACGCTACACAGCATCAAAAAAAAAATCTAAATTCGTCCATTAGACACAGCAAATACTGCAATGAACTGAATTTAGGGACCTCACCCACTATGCGTCGGCACTGGAGGACACCGAGGAGTTTTAGTGGGTTACAGTTCCACATAACTGCGCTATCTCCCCGTGGTAGCGCAGTAGGCGATTCTCCATGTAAAACAAAAAAAAAATGCCCGGGTTGACGGCGCCTTGTGTTCCACGCGCGCCGGCATAGATGTCAGCAACAACTGGTGGGGTCCGCAAAGACCGTTGCCTGCCAGGGGTGCGGGTTGTTCGAAAGAGATACCGTCACCCCTGTCAAATAGGCAACTGAGGGAACACGGGTAGGTTTTAGTCAGGAAAGGTCATGCCCTCCAGCTCCACCCAGAGCGGGAGAAGTTATTTGATGATTTCCCACACTAAAAAAAAACCCACTAAGCGTCACATTGGTTGCAAAACCTCCGATCTACGATCCGGCTGGTCGTGATACGATTCTTATATAAACGCGAGAATAAAATGATCGTCAAGTAAACACGTAACTGCTAATCGCGCCGACAGAGGGTGGACGCCTTTATGTTTTCCAAACAAATGAGTGACATAATGAAAACGATGATAGCCAACTTTAGATAGATTTCCGTCTCTATCTTGCAGTGAATGTATGACAGTTGTGCAACGATGACAAGACTTCTGCTTAGCCAGGGCACAAGCTAAGTAACGTCTATTAATCTCAGTTTCAGTGTTTTAGTGGCTGCATTCGAACACCAAACTAAGGCCAAAAAAATTATATCTTTTTATAATAATAAAAAAAAACATAAAAACGATTACGTATTCCTCAAATAAGTTAATCAAGTCATACATTATTTTAACAGTCGCAAGTTTTATTGATCGATCACTTAAAAACGTTCATATTATAGATTAGCACTTATCCCGCGACTGTGTCTGCCTAAAATTTCGTAACCCGACGTGTTACAACATCCCATCGCCCGCCCACAGTGTTACTTCGTTATCACTTGGCATTCTTTCCGAAGTTTTGTCCTTTTTGCTGGGTTCATAAGAGCCCTAGCGTGATGTCACTAATCACTTCTTTCAAGAATTAGTATATCAAATGCAATAAAATTATTTCAAACTCGATTGGTAGTTCAAGGGATCACCCCCAACATACGAAATTACAAACAAACAAATACCTCTTAATAGTAGTACTATGGATTACAGTTAATTACAAGATACATCGTTTTGTATCAATATTTGTGTACTAATTACGTTAATGTTCACACAAGAACTGTTACGAGTAATTTCGAAGCACCTTGTAATTCAAGTTTACCACTTCTTGAAGAATAACGTGTCTGTCGTCTGCGTTTCTTTAGATTTTGAAAATGAAGCGTGTGAAAGGGAAAATACGTTGTAACAGTAGCCGCAGTTGTGATTTGGAGATTGTAGCAGACAACATCGTTGACAAAGATGTGCAGTCTATGCTTCTACCATTGAACCTTACGCAACATATTTTCTTTAACCCCAAGTATCGAATCAGGGACAATTTAATTTTTCCAAATAGCGTGCGATCGTATTTAATGTCTGCATGTGGCACGATAATGTTCATATCTTTTGTATTCGTTCGCTTCTACTGTCGGATATTCAGCGAACAGCATGATCAATATTATAAATTCGATATTGGAATCAATTATTTCGAATTTATTTTTACCGCTATTGGATTTTTAATCAATTTTTTTGCCGTTATTTTTCAAACCAATGAAAATGCTGCATTTGTTTTGAAATTATTGTATATTCACAGATTTCTTAATAATAAGACTACATTCAATCATTTCATCATTGGTAATTGGTTAAGTGTCATTTCGATTCTGGGTGTTGGTATTAATTTTACTGTCCAGATTTGTGGAACCCTTACGCCCGGTTTCTCGATGGCTATTCAAATCTATAATCAACTAACAAACCTGTTAAATTAACAGAACGGTCAAATCAAATTGGGTTGCTGAATTGGCGATTACGATAAAATTAACTAATCAACGATCAATGTCAACTGATTAACGAAAATAGATTATGTGTATGGCAACATCGTATTCTTCATTCATTTTGTTAGATAGTTGGTTCTTGAAACTGTTGACATTTCTAAAGGCGGAATAATTTTGAAAGTTTTGAATGTTCGAGGTATTTATAGATAAAATTAAATACTTTTTAGTGGTTTTCATTTAATTATATGGCATCGGCATCGACATCAAGAGGGAAAAACTATACAGAACGCGAGAAATGTTCACTTTTGAGTATAATAGTTAGGTAAGTAACTATTGCACGTTTTTATTGGTAAATACCTCAGACCAACAAGGTAAAGCCTATAAAGTTTTCTACTTTCGATGACTACTTTTTTCAGATATAAATCTATTATTGAAATGTAAATGTACCAATGCAGTCAATATCATTAAAAAAATCCTTCGTAAGCATCTCACGGTTCCGTTTGTTTGTAAGAAATATAATTGTCTGGTTATCAAATCTCCAGTAGAAAATTAATCAATCTCGAGTCCGCTATGGGTAGCCGAAGTTGTTTTATTAATTATTATAATTATAACTAGAAAATATCCAAAGAAAACAGAAAATCACAGGGAACGCAAAGATAATCGCCCAAGCTCGACAGATTAGCTAACACAACATTTGACAGCTGCTTGACATGACATTCCAGCTTAAACGTCCGTTCAGAAACCCAATTTCTGAATTAACAAGGGATTTATGTACTAATTTGATTGTTGTGTTAAGTGATCAACGATATAAATCAAAGTACTTAATTAACGTTCGTGCAACTCGTTTTCGACTTAACAAGAGATTTGACACATGGTTAGTTAATTTTAGATTTGAACAGCCGTCGAGAAACCGGGCGTTAAACTTCCATATTACAATATTTTATGTGGTTTTTTTTTTTTTTTTTTTTTTTTTTGGGTGGGAAATCATCAAATGACTTCTCCTGATGAGTAGAGCAGGAGGGCGTGTCAGACTTTTACTGACTAAAACCCACCCGTGTTCCCTCAGTAGCCCGTATGCCAGGGGCCGTGGTATCTCTTTCGAACAAACCCGCACCCCTGGCAGGCATCGGCCCTTGCGGACCCCATCGGTGGTTGCTGACATCTTTGACGGCGTGCGTGTGGAACACAACGCGCCGTCCCGTCTACCACTTTTCGGCCGCAGAGGATAGGGAGAGCGGCTAACGCTATACCGACACTCCTCTTCCCCTGCGGCCCCACCGCGTCCGCCATCATACGGTGGCGGCCCCGTCCAGGCCACGGAAGGGAAGAGCGCTGCTCAGAAGCACCGGCACCCCTCCTCTACCGCAGCCCGTAACCCTCAGCCGCGATGCCTCCCATTCGACATCGCGGCCCACCTCAGTTGCGGTGCACCTCACCGCAACCTACTTTTTGGCCGCTACGTCGTCGGCTTTGAGGCAAAAGCCCTGACGAGCGGCCCCACCTTTGGGTTCCTCTTGGCTTCACCGTGGCCGGCATCCACGGTTACTGAGCCCCCCCGCAACGACAATGCGGGAACCCACTCGGGGGGGATATTTTATGTGGTCTAATCGAAATAAGTTTTGATTCAAATATGGTGTATGCTATCAGATTTATTAAGTTGCTAAAACATAAAGTAGATCTTTGGAATATTCAAACTTTGAATTTTCAAAGCTTAGAAGACGGGAACAGAGAGGATTATTGTAATAGATTATATCAGGCCATTGTTAATATATTGGATTGCTTTGACATCTATAAGGTTACTTTTCAGCAAATTGTAAGTAAGAAACAATTTATATCCAAAGAAGTTGTACTCCGTTTAGTTAGAAATTCTTATATAAAAGTTGAAATAATTACAGATCGTGTTTCACTGCACGAGCTCATTCTGCAAAAGTTTGATTCACCTTCATACAGCACTTGAGAACGATGTGAGTATTCTACTAAAGAATGTTGGCAAGTTTATTGAAAAACCTTTAAGCATTTTAATCCAATTTAGTCGATTCCTTTGATCCCGGCACTAATTTTGGCTTTGAATTCCGCTAAAAGTATCATTGATTTCTTTTATTAATAATATGTCCTCGGTTTAATGTCTATGTATCTATGTAATTTGGACACCGTAGACAATATATCATAGCACTAGCTGCACCCCTCGGTTGCACTTCAGTGGGAATATTGGATTGAAATATCTTATCCTATGCCCTAATTCAGGTCTCGGTCTCCTCATGTGCATAATATCATCCTAATCTATTCAGCCCTTTTAGCGTGAAAGTCGGACAAACAAACATTCAAAAATTGAAATCTTTTTTCTTTATGATATTAGTTTAGAAAGATAAAACACATCAACAGAAGCATACCGTTTTTTTTTTTCAGAGTGATCATAATATTTTCGTAATATGGTTAATACACGCTTGGCTAGCTAAGGCTTTGTTGTTAGAAACCATATTGAGCTTGGAGATTGAAAACTTTTATACTGCTTTGAATAATGTTCCAGACACATGCGCAGTCTTGTTGAATTCAAACTTTTCAGGTATTTACGATACAAAAATTGTATGTAATATTATTGCTTTTAAATTGATAATCAGAGGGTTCTGAAAGTAAGTACCAGATATAATAAATACCCAAGTAACTGCAACCAACTTGGAAGTAGCACTAGCAAACCGTTGCCCTGGCACCAATAGCTTCTCTCACTCGGATCGCGCGCGGTTGGTCAAGGTTCTTACCTAATTTAAACCAGTGTTGAGGCTGAATTAACTTAGTTACTGTGACTAGTTCTAATCGCAGGTGGTTGGTCACCTGCGTCTTAACTTGGGTAACTGCATTCTGAAACAGAGAGCAACTGCAACTCAGCAGAGCGCTGTTCCACTGTTTTACATAACGGAGATGTTTTGTAAAACAACTAACGGTTTTGTAAATCAGACTTGAAAAAGTAGGTTTGGGGAATTGCCAGCACCATCCCTTTTTCCGTTGCCGTGTCCAGGTTTAAAGTGGTGTTATGACAGTTACACCAGACATTTTTCTGATACGGCAATACACTCACGATATCTTTGGTATACAGGTGGTGGTAATTACCACCAAATGCGCCAATTTGATTTAAAATTAAAAAAAAATATAATGTTCCCGAAATTATTACACGCGTAATCATTACAGATGAAGAAAAGAGGTTGTACAAGAATATTAAACGCCTACATGTAACGAAATTCGACAAGATGGATGCCTGCGGAATGTTCTACGTTGATGCAATTCTACCGTTCAAAATAATTGTGTTGATTACTAACTACACTATTGTGTTGCTGCAGTTTGCTTTTCTGTAATCTCTACAGCATTTTTTTTTTTTTTTGTAAAAATTAAAATATGTGGTAACATATTCTCTATCTTTCTTTTTGATGTTTTTAACTGTGTTCTTGTACCTACTAATCCTCAAATTCTATTAAGTGGTTCAGGCTACTGGAAATTCTTGAATAAATACTAAAACATCTGCCTTCTTTTTCCCAACTACGTTGGGATTGGCCTCCAGTCTAACCGGATGTAGCTGAATACCACTATTTTATATGGAGTGACTGCATATCTGACCTACACAGGCCAGTAACTCGGTAATACGACTCTTGGTAAGAATTTTGAATGAATACTGCATTGAACTTAATTTACCCGCCCACACTGTTACTTCGTAAGTTTTTTCCTTTTTGCTGGGTTCATAAGAGCCGTAGCGTGATGTCTTTAATCAATTTTTTCTAGAATTGGTACATAAAATGCAAAAAGATTATTTCAAACTCGATTGGTAGTTGAAGGGATAACCCCTAACATACGAAATTACAAACAAACAAATTTTACCTATTAATATTAGTACTATGGATTACCGTTGATTACAAGATACATCGTTTTGTATCAATATTTGTGTACCAATTACGTTAATGTTCACACAAGAACTGTTATGAGTAATTCCGAAGCACCTTGTAATTCAAGTTTACCACTTCTTAAAGAATAACGTGTCTGTCATCTGCATTTCTTTGGATTTTGAAAATGAATCGTATGAAAGGGAAAATACGTTGTAACAGTTGCCGCAGTTGTGATTTGGAGATTGTAGCAGACAACATCGTTGACAAAGATCTGCAGTCTATGCTTCTACCATTGAACCTTACGCAACATATTTTCTTTAACCCCAAGTATAGAATCAGGGACAATTTAATTTTTCCAAATAGTTTGCGATCGTATTTAATGTCTTTGTGTGGCACGATAATATTCATATCTTTTGTATTCGTTCGCTTCTATTGTCGGATATTCAGCGAACAGCATGATCAATATTATAAATTCGACATTGGAATCAATTACTTAGAATTTATTTTTACTGCTACTGGATTTTTTATCAATTTTTTTGCCGTTATTTTTCAAACTAATGAAAATGTCACATTTGTTTTAAAATTATTGTGTATCCATAGATGTTTTAATAATAAGACCACATTCAAACATTTCATTATTGGTAATTGGTTGAGTGTCATCTCGATTTTGGGTGTTGGTATTATTTTTACTATCCTGATTTGTACAAGCCTTCAACTTCCATATTACAATATTTTTTGTGGTTTATGTTACATAAGTTTCGATGCAAATTTGGTGTATGCTATCAGACTTATTAAGTTGTTAAAACATAAAGTAGATCTTTGGAATATTCAAACTTTGAATGTTCAAAGCTTAGGAGATAGGGACAGAGAGGATTATTGTAATAGATTATATGAGACCTTTGTTTATATATTGGATTGCTTTGACATCTATAAGGTTACTTTTCAGCAAATGGTGAGTAAGAAATAATTTATGTGCAAAGCAGTTGTCCTTAGTTGGATTACAAATTCTTATGCCAAAGTTAAAATAATTACAGATCGTGTTTCACTGTACGACGACCTTCTGCAATAATTTGATTCACATACATACTGAACTTGAGAATGATGTGAGTATTCTCCTATATAACGTTTGTTGTTAATGTTCATTAGGTATAAGGTATTATTTATTACGTATTAGGTATGTTGAATCTATGTGTACTCCCTGTCACTTCTCCCTGCGGTTTCACCCGCAAAATTCTCGATCCCGTGGGAACATCGGGATAAAAATTGTCATCCCATGTTCTGATCCAGGTCATGGTCTTCTCATGTGTCAAATTTAATCCAAATCCGTTTTATCAAGGAGCAAAGCAAGAAAAAGGTTTTTTTTTTATTTTTCAGGTTGAAGAATATTTATTTATCTTATGGTTATTGAACACTTGGCTAGCTAAAACTTTGTTGTTGGAAACCATATTGAGCGTGGAGCTAGAAAACTTCTATATTGCTTTGAATAAAGTTCAAGACACATGCGCAGTCTTGTTGAATTCAAACTGTACAGGTATTTACGATCCAAAAACGGTATGAATTATAATTGCTATTAAATCGTCATTAATTTCTTCGGGATTCAAACAGTTCATCGGAGGGTTAAGAAGTCAGTACTAGAAACACTAAATAGCGAAGTATCTGCGACCAACTTGGAAATAGCACTAGCAAGTCGCTGCCGCGGCACCGATAGCCTCTCTCACTTGGATCGCGCCCGGTTGGTCATAGTTCCTACTCAACTTAAACCAGTGCTCAGGGTGCCTTAGTTTAGTTACTGCGACTAGTTCCGATCGCAGGTGGTTGGTCACATTTCGAACCCTGCTGCAGACAATATA
This sequence comes from Polymixis flavicincta, assembly GCA_949987655.1. Taxonomy (NCBI): domain Eukaryota; kingdom Metazoa; phylum Arthropoda; class Insecta; order Lepidoptera; family Noctuidae; genus Polymixis; species Polymixis flavicincta. The sequence goes on along the minus strand of OX465188.1, from coordinate 18,989,111 downwards.
TTCAGCATAACGTTTAAACTTGGGTAACTGTATTCTAATACGGAGCGCAACTGCAACCAAGCAGAGCGTTGTTGACCTCTTTTACATAACACAGATGTTTTTTACAACAACGAATAGTGTTGTAAAACAAACGATTTGGTTTTCCATCTGCGAGAAATTTAGTAAAGTGAAAAATGAACAATCCTCACCTTTGAAAAGTTCATGAAAATCAATTTTGATAACGCTAAGAAATAGTCAACAAATAGTCATAAATAGTCACCAAGATTTTAAAAAAATAGTCACATTATGATTCCAAAGTTATAGCTGTATGTTGGTGAGGATTGTGGGGTGAATGTCACCACACAATCCTCACCACAGTGCAAGCAAACGGCTGGGAGTATCGACTTGGTTTCTATTCCAAAAAATAGTCAAAAAATAGTCGTGACGCTATGCCAAATCTCGAAAATAGTCATTAAGTTAAGGGATTCCAGAGATACACAGGTGTCTTGGTGGGGATTACGTGGTGAGCCTTTGTCGCCACAATCCTCACCTGATTACCGCATAAGTAGTGCTTATGTTTTTGTATTTGAATTTTGTGTAAAAAATAGCCAAGAAATAGTTGTCTCCAGCCATACTAATTTCGACCCGGTTTACTGTGTTGAAGTATGTTAAACTTCCATGAAAACTTCTACATACATCAATAAGTTTTGGTACAGTCGCGAAAATTCAAAACTATTTTATTTAATAATAGTTGAATATTAATTTAAAAGGTAGGTAATAAATTTCATTTCTAGACATGTCCTTTTGGTGGCTTTGGCAGAACTGAATAAACTTCCTTAAGTAAATATTTTCTTAACAATATTTGGTTGTTTTTATTGAAATTCAAAATCCTAACCTCATAATACATTTTTATTTTTCATTCGATTCAATCATCATTCAACATAAAATATGTCATGCAACGAGTATTTTCCTCGCATTACTTTAATGATGTCACCGAATATCGCTACACCTCGTTTTTATGTTCTTAAAGATCAAAATATATTTATTTTGCATTAAAATTTGCACGCACTTGACAGACTAAAGGACATCCTTTAGTAAAAATTACAGCGAGACCACCGTAGGGGTCATGTTGAGGTCATGTTTGGAACCAAAATTGACAAGTCGAATAGTTGTACCTGATACAGGTTTTATTTAGCTTAAGACTTTGTTTTATAATAATTCCACTATTACGATATACATTATTATATAACGCATACTTAAAAACCTACCTAAAATACATAACTAATAATTATACCCTTTTTAATACAACTAAAAAATAAGATGACCATTAAAAATACGTACCTACTTAATAATTTTGTGCTCGACTATGCTAGACTCGAAAATGTATGTAGAAGTTTACATGGAAGTTTAACATGCTTCAACATAGTAAACCTGGTCGAAATTATTATGGCTGAAGACGACTATTTCTTGACTATTTTTTTACACCAAATTCAAATTCAAAAACATAAGCACTTCGCGGTAATCAGATGAGGATTGTGGCGACAAAGTCTCACCACGTAATCCTCACCAAGACACCTTTATATCTCTGGAATCCCTTAATGACTATTTTTGAGATTTGGCATAGCGTCACGACTATTTTTTGGAATAGAAACCAAGCCGATACTCCCAGCCGTTTGCTTGCATTGAGGTGAGGATTGTGTGGTGACATTCACCCCACAATCCTCACCAACATATTGCTATAACTTCGGAATCCTAATGCGACTATTTTTTTAATCTTGGTGACTATTTCTGACTATTTGTTGACTATTTTTTGGCATTATCAAAATTGATTTTCATGAACTTTTCAAATGTGAGGATTGTGTGGTGAAGGACACTGAAAAATGGTGGTTTGTGGAATTACCACCACCTTCCTTTTTTCCGTTCGTGTGTCCCAGTTTAAAGGATGTTGTTATGACAGGCACATCCGACTTTTTCTGATATGGTAATACACTCACGATGGTTTTGGTACGTATAATTATGGTGATAAATACAACCAAACCTGCCAATTTTATGTCAGATAAAATAAACATGTAATGTACCCGTAATCATTACATCCCATAACATTGCAGATCAAGAAAAAAGGTTGTACAAGAATATTAAACGCCTACATATGACGACATTCGACAAGATGGATGCCTGCGGAATGTTCTACGTTGATGCAACTCTGCCGCTCAAAATAATTATATTGATTTCCAACTATACTATTGTGTTGCTGCAGTTTGCTTTATTGTAATCTCCATTATTAAAATTAATTGCAGCCAACGTATTTTCTTTCTTACTTTTTTCGTTTGAATTTGAAAAAAACTTTTTAACAAAAAAAATTCACCGCCGAAAAAACTGAAAAGCCTAAAATAATTAAACCTTTTTGTTTAACCTCAATAACTAAGTTCGGAAGGCGGTGTTTTATCGGCGGTTAATTTATTTTGTTAAAAAGTTTTTTATTACATTTAGTTTGCTAATGCATTTGGAGTGTCAGTTCTATACTTTCACTCATAATCTATGATGAGGGGATGCTCATATGTACAAGGCTGTTATTAAAAAGCTTCAACCTTACTCACACGTTATTCAGTCAACACTCTGCTGTCTGACATTTAATCTATATAATAAGACCTCAATATTACAGAAAGTTTGGTTGAAATATTAACGTGTATGAACAAGAGTATTTCGATTCTGCTACTAAGGTTAATTTGGAACCTCACTCGAGCAATCGCAAACCATTTGAAAGTGTTTTTTGTTTTTTTAAATCTTGAATACACTCGTCTTGACATTTCACGTGGATTTTGACGTACATCTATCGATATCTATACTAATAATAAAGCTGAAGCGTTTTTTTGCTTTTTTTGTTGATTGAATGCGTCACTCGCTGGAACTAAGTACAACTCGTATTTGAAAAATTCTCATTGTTTTTGGTAAGTCAGAAGCTAAGTGCACGGTTTCTATCTGTGATGGCTTCCTATGGAGAAGAGCCGGTAACAAACTCCAGAGTTACTCTTTTAAAAATAATTGGCTTTTACAATTTTTTCAAATTACAGTGGTAATAGGTACTTATGGGATATTATCACGTTGCGACCATTAAGACTCGAGCAAAAGTCAGAAAGATTGCTAAGCAAAAACAAAGCGGCAGCGTAGGCATGCGACGTGATAGGTCGCGGTGGTTTGGGGGAATGAGAAATTGTCACACGAACAAAGAGTTGGGCAGAAGCTCATATTAAATAATACTATTGATCATCTTCTGGTTTAAACGGGTGCATTCTACATTTCTACTTATTAAATTAAATTAAATTGCATATCCAAGATAAGAATGCTTGGAAACATGCTTGTCCTGCTCCATAGAACAATCTAGAGTCTAGACAAAATCAAACTGGCTGGCTAATTTAATCGTATAATTAATTATATTTAAGACATTGATTTAATACTCAATAATCAATACTTTATTGCATTCCACATGTAGGTGAATGCTAGGTGTTAGGTGGTGGTGGTGGTGGTATTTACCCTCCGTGATTACTTTAACTCACACACTAACTTATTACTTGGTAATATTCTAGGAAGATCGTGTACTTACTTCTACAATGTTTGTAAACATGTGAGCACCATGTATCTAACATAAAATTAATTTATCTGTCACTGCTTGACTTTATTTTTATTTACCTATTCTGGGTGCATCGTTTTCACACATCATAATATAGTGAATGTATGTTAAATATTGTACTTAAAACAGTAGAAAGGCGTAACGGTGGAGTTTTTTGACCATTCTTCTCCATACGAAACTACATTTTGGTTGCGGATGACTAGAATCAATTCTATTTTAATGTATATATTGACGTTCAAAAGTGCCTTTTAAGTGCCTACTTGAAATAAATGCTTTGACTTTGACTTTGAATTAAATATTTATTTATTTATGGAAACCAGGCTCAAAAGTTAGTAACACTGTTCTTAAAAGCTATTGTTAGTAAACAAACACTGAAACAAAAACCAAAAGAAAAGGGTATGGTTAGCTGTGACGTCTTCTGACCAGCATCTCCACAGCGTGTGACAACCACGGTGCGTCGTACTTTTCTATCAACATACTTAAGATGCCATTAGAGCTATACTACGCTCTTGACAAGATGGAATTTGTTATTTAGTGCGTTATGACGTAAAAATCATCAATATGTGCAAAAGCGAACATACCGGACGCACAACAATAGCGTGGCAATCCAACCAGCATAGATTTTTTTTTCACTTTTGATATACCCAGTGTTACTCTCACAATTAAGACGAATCTAATGGCATCTCTCAAGCTGAAATCGATCAAGCCGTTTAGGCTACAGAGCGTGCCAAAGAAATATACATACATACATACGTACAGTCGAAAAACATAACCCTCCTTCTGGCGCAGTCGGGTAAAAAAGAAACGTTTGCGCTAATCGTTTGATAAATGGATAACATTGTACTGGGTGATTTTTTAGTCACCGTTCTTTTTCAGGGTGGATAGTACCTACCCATGAAATTGAACAACTTTCTCCAAGGAACATGAGCCGAAATATGAAAAAAAATCGGATCCCATACAAAATCGATCAGATAACTATTGATTTTGCATGGGAGATCCGATGTTTATTTTTTCATATTTAAAAAATTTGGACAATGACTAAAAAAGTCATTCTGTATATAAACACTTTTACACGTCAATCATATTTTAAAAACTAGATGAGGTCGAATGATGAGGAAGAAAGACCGAAACAAACTCACAGTCCAAACATAATCTTGGTCAGTTCATGTGAAGACCATGTATGGCATAGCACTGACATAATCACCGCAATTGGTGAATGAATTAGGTACCTACTTTGTGATTACAACAAAAAAAAAAAGCCATACCCACCCATTTTCAAAATTCCAAAAACCCAATTTCCTCTCCATTATTCGTCAAAAGTATTCCAGATCTTTCACTGAGAACTGACTGATGAGCGTTAAAAGTACTAGGTCATCATAAAACCCAGCAATTTGTTCGTTCCTCAAACTCTGGTATCAATTTTGTCGATAACGGCGGTCCCGAAGTGAAAAAGGCTCTCATCATTACTCTGTGATTATAACATAGAAACTAGATACTTTAAACTGGATGTGGCCGGATTGAAATGGTTAGAAGACTAATGATTAAAATAAGATGTTTGACAGAGACCAGAGGGCCAATTCTCGTAATTTTAAGAACGTTCACAGACTGATCTCGGTCTCAATCTGTCAAAAATACCTCGACTTCCATCCTTTTTTGACAAGTTTTTGACATTTGACTGTCGTCCAGATGAGACTACGACTAGATTTTGAACGTTTTTGATTACGAGAATTGACCTTCAGTATAATGATCATCAACAAAAAATATCTCGTGATTAGATAAACTAAAAAATAATAATATCGCAATCGAGTCGTATCCGGTAAGCCAGCGACATCTGGTGTCGCGCGATGGAGTTAGTGGTGTGCATGGCGTCGAACGAGACTTGACTCACTTTTCTATTGGCGGTCAGCGCGTTCGGACATCAACAAACCATCGCGTTATTCTGCGATACGTACCTGGCTATAAATGTGCTATTGTGTTGTAACTGTTGGATTGAAATTATTATTTGCTCAATGCATACGAATCTGTGTTTTTCATTCAGCACTACCAACGCCCAAAATAGGAGGACCAACGATGAGCACTAATGATGATTGAATCCTCCTCCGTCATACATATGTACATTAGTTAAATGAAAATATTTTTAAACATCAAAAATTAGTGAATGCGTCAATTTGTCCGATCTTAATCTCCTTGATATTTTTGATAAACACGATAACATGACTATTAAGTGCTTAGCATTTGGTATCTACTCATTTTGATGAAGAATTTTTATTTTTGTTCAAAACCACAACAAGACAAAAATACTAAATATTTTTCCCCCGTACACTGCACACTAAATTCGGATAGTAGGTATTATTTTGTGCCAAAAAATTATAAAAGCGTGTTTATAAGTTACGTCACAAAATGCAGGCACAAAATTTAAAATGTTTCGGATTTCGTCATCAATCACATTGAAAAATTCTGCAAATAATTAAAAAAAGTTCCACGTGCCCTCGCCGTCTTTGAACGGTCTCTCTAATCAATGACCTCTGAGGCTCAGAAACTTTACGGATTCAGTTGAGAGAATAGACCTTTCTTCTTTGTGTGGGTATTAAGACCAGGGTATTAGAAACTAATATTTCTTGAAGAAGAATATTTAAATGAAACTAAGTTCTTGGGTTTAGGTATACATTCATTTTGTAAAGATAGGAGTCGTTTTAAAGGAGGACTTCTCTTTAAAGTTAGTTTTAAATTTCATCTTTAGTTTCTGGCGACGACGGCCCTAACTTACGAATTCAAATCACAGGTCACGGGTTCAAACCTAGAAATAGGTTCCTTATTTTGTGTAAATAATTTCATCATCACTTCTCTCAAAATGCTGAAGGAAAACATCGCCATGTCCTATAGAACCAAAAATTCGAAGACCCGCAATTGACCCGCGTTATGCGAGGCTCTGTACATTCATTTTCCGTCTTTCATTCTGGCATACAATTGGCTTTACCAGGCCTATTAGATCCAGACTGACACACACTAATCCGTAATGACGTGACTATTTACTTTGTAAAGTATTATATTGTTTTAATTATTGTGAATGTGAAGACTTTGTGGGTGATTTTCTTTTTATTTTGCAGTTAGTTGTAATCCTGATCTGGTAGTTTGAGTCATTTATGCGGCTTACCCAAATGTCCCTTCTTTGGCATTGTTCGTCGAATCGTTGAGCCCCTAAAGTTCTGAGTTGAGCTGCACGATTAGTGACAAATGCGTACATTGACTGGACAGGTCCACTCAATCTGTGTAGTTCTTTCCTCAATAGACCATTTCAGAGTCCAATTGACACGGTCTTCACAATGATCTGACCAAGATTATGTCTGGACTTAAAAAAGAGACTATGACCTCTGAGTTTCTGTCGGCCTTTCTTTTTAGAGTAATTGGTGAGTATTTCAGATAGGAAACGCCGACGTCATCTAATTTAAAAAAAAAACTATGACAAGTGACGTATAAAAGTGTTTGTACAAAGTGTACAAACTGTAGCGTAAATCCGCTACGGTTAAAAACTGTTTTGATTTCTGTTCCAATCTTTTCAATAAAAAGTTCACCTCATAGCTTTTGATCACATTTTAAACTTCGAATCTGGAAAAACAATTGTCGAATGTTTTCTTTCTGACAAAGGCACTACAGTTTTTGGAGCCGCTGAGAAAAGTACAGCATCCCTTTTTGAGAAAATACAGAAAATGTTCAATGTGATTACGCTTATTTATGTCTAAACGCAACTTTATTATGTTTGTGTAAAGTTTTCTTCTGCATTTAATGGGTATGTATTCCGTTGCTTATTTTTATTTATCATTTCGATCTGATCTCCTGTTGATTCTCTCTTCATCAAAGATTCTGCTTGTGCCTGTGTTCTGAAGGTTATTTTCTTTATAGGTATTTGGACATCAAGTAAAAAGCCAAATTTCGGTTTTCCTCACGGGCTTAATAACGGCCTGGTACCCCACGACCTACGTCGGCGCGCTCTTGCCCGAAATCCTGACGCGTCTCGTGCCGAGACGTGCTTCAAGAGATGAAGCATGTGGAAATTAGACGTGGGCACCGCAGCCACGTAAACCCAACTCACTCTTCCATCCACCCGGCTGGCACGCTCCGCCGATCTGGTTTCTTCGGACGACAAATACCGTGACAAATTTTTTATTTATATTATACTGTAGATAAAGACTAGATTACTGACTGTTTGTTATTTTAGGGTATAAGATAAACTATTTGAAGGTTAAGTTTACCAAGACGCGTCGGTTTTACTTAGTGTTCTATCGTAAAACAAACGTACTTTTGCGTATTTAGGCATTGATCTAACCGATTGCAATCGCTTGATAGGTCGTGTACCAAAATATATAAAAAAATAAAAAAAACCCTCCTTCCTTTTTTTAAACCATAAAATAATCCACTAAGTTTTACCACGCAACCAAATCTCCCAAAAGCTGTAGTATTTATAACCAATTTCACCCTTTTTATATCTTTGGTGTTTTTGTATATTTTTCGTTTACAAACAAAATTAAACGTGTTACGTAGCAGTGTATGTGTTTTACAACAAATTCTCACTATTCAAAACCTTCTTACAGAAATAAAATCATTAACCATTTAACATGTTGTCCATGGGAACACGAAGTAAACGCAATAATTATACAACCGCCATAGACCCCATGTAGTTCACTGAACTGGAAAAGGGTTAGGAACGGACATACGTCTATCCCTATGCGAGTATGCTAACGTCAATATCGGATGTGGCGGCATCTAAACGCCACATGCGAACTACGCATCAAAGACTTGACGTGACACAAATCCTGCATCGCGCAATCAGAGTTTACCACGCGACTCGTGTATATGCAACATCCCGACATCAACCGCCGGGCAGTTGCCCACCAGACACAACACCCGTCTGGTTGGAGGATCCTCCTTTTTCTATAGAGTATGAGTAAACTTTACAGTCCTGTTCCTCATACCTCTATAAACTCAATGGCAGTGTGAACTCTTTATCATTCATCGCTATATTCATTTTCTACCTCTATACGGTTATTTGTAAAAATAACATGACATATTTAGGTATCCAACCAATTAGTTAGTTTACGAATACGATTTAAAATAAAATGTTTATCAAATTAAAATACTTCGTGATTTTGCAGTGTTACAGCCATATCATATAAATAAATCCTAACAAAATATCTACGGGTTCAGGGATGCAGAATGATCAGTACATACCTTTTTATTCTCTTAACAAAGATGCAGAAGATTTGCAAGCATTCTACAAAACCAGTTCGAAAAGTCATAAGTACAAATCAAAACATTTCGTTACACAACATTTCCCCTCATGTATGTAGCGACTCGTCTGTACAGACGCCAGCACATCGAACTATCCCAAATTGACAAATTTTACCAGTTAAACATGTACAATCGCGGCTTCTTCCGCACGCTCACCTTTAAGGCGATAATCGCGTAGCAAGGCTCACGACTCGATCGCACAATGCATGCGTTTTGACCAATAGAATGCACGAAACATATTTTAGTAGTGTTCGTAGTAATGATGTATAGAAGTGTGACACTCACACAGGCGCGTGCTATGTTCACTAGTTTGTGAGATTATTTTTGAATAGGCACGGCCGGTATGAGCTCTTTATGAAATAGTGTTGTTGACAAGAAGTAATTTCGTACTCATATTTATCTTCTTTTTGGTTTAGAAAATGTATTATTGCTATTGCTTTAAGTTAAATGAAATAATTGTTAGGTTCATAATGAGTTTTATTTTTATAGGTTTTAGGTTTGTTTTTTATTAGCAGAGGAGAATAAAACTAATTCATGCCTTGCTTGACACGAGACCAGAGAGACGGTGTTAATTTTTTTTACCACAGGCAATAAGACATCACAACAGATCAAACAGTAATTGTAAACAGAATCTTATCGATTAGCTTTATGTTTTTTTTGTTAGTTTTTCTATTTATTCAGCTACTTACTAGCAGCGCTCCGCGGTTTCAACAGCGTAGTTCCCGTTCCCGTGAGAATATGGGAATAAAATAAAGCCTATGTCACCCGGAGATAGTGTAGCTTCCCAACAGTGAAAGAAATTTTCAAATCGGTTCAGTAGTTTCGGAGCCTATTCAATGCAAACAAACAAACAAACAATCAAATCTTTCCTCTTTATTATTAGTATATTTCTGTAAATTCCGGTTAAGAAGTTACGGCCTTTCAAGGTCAACTTAGAAATGCCATTTCAAAAAAAAATACTATTATCGGCGCGGCGCGGGCGTAAGAGGGACTTGTTACTTGCGCAGTTCTATTGAAAAGTAAAAATCTTTATTACAATGTGTTATATACTTGAAAATATACAAAAAACGAAACAAGTTAGATATTTTGTTGGAAATTTGCAAAATTTGTTACTATCTTTTTATTTTATTGCTTTTTTCATACTTATTTAGTATATTTTTAAATATTTTTACAAAAATCATAAAAAAAAAAACATTTAAAAATATAAAAAACAGTGGCCCATCGGCATCAGGAGCAGGGTCCAAGATGCCGGTGGTCAGGGCTCTAGAGAAAGGAACCTCCTGACTATGCGTGCCGTGTCTAGGAGTACTGCTTTCTGAATCAAGCCCTTGATCCAGCCGTGCAATGAGAGCCTCCTGAGATGTTGGTCGAGGCTCTTCGCTACTAGGCCATTTACTGTAACGATTATCGGTACAATGATTGCTGAGTCCACGTCCCATATGTCGACAACCTCGCGAGCTAAGTCAAGATATTTGATTTTCTTATCTTGCTCAGCTTTCACGAGATTCTCGTCATGGGGGACAGCAATATCAACAATCATTGCACGACGCTCTCGTCGATCTATCACCACAATATCAGGCTTATTGGCTACAATAGTCCTGTCAGTGATGATAGATCGATCCCAATACAATGTGGCGTGACCATTCTCGAGAACTGGGTCGGGCACATACCTGTAGTATGGTACTTCAGACTCCACAAGGTTGTACTGCAAAGCAAGTTGTTGGTGGATAATCCTAGCTACTAGATTGTGTCTGTGCAAATACTCGCCGTTAGCAAGACGAGAACAACCGGAAACGATATGTCGGATTGATTCACCGGGACGGTGGCATGCCCGACAGATGTCAACCGTACCATCCTTGACAATGTATTTCCGGTAGTTGTTCGTCATGATAACTTCATCCATAATCGCACAGACAAAACCTTCGGTTTCTCCGAAGAGGTCGCCGAAACGTAGCCAGGATACAGACGCCAAAAAGTCTACATCAGGCCCATGAAGAGCCCGGAAAAAGCGTCCGTGAAGTTCTTTGCTTTGCCATACTTCCTTACGATCCTTAGTATCCAGTACTGCAGGTTTGCGCCAGTTCTCTTTCGCCAAGGAGAGCGGGGTGAGGCCCTTGTCCACTGCGACCATATCTCGATGCATCCCCACGTCAGTGTGAAGGAAATATGCCCTGAGACTGCAAATCTCGCGGTTGTGGAGGGTCTTAGCATTTAAAAAGCCTCGACCTCCACACTTCCGCGGGATGTACAGTCTCATCACTGATGACCGTGGGTGATGCATCCGATATGCCGTCAGCAATGTACGGACCTTCCTGTCCAGGGCGTCTAGTTCCGTTTGAGTCCATTTGAGTATGCCGAAAGAATACATCAATACCGGCATGACCCAACCGTTGAAGGCACGCACTTTGTTTCCGCCTGATAAAAGACTATTTGCCACTTTATTCAGGCGGCCAAAGAAGCGCTCCCTCAACGATTGTTTCATGTTGTCAGCATTGATGCCTAATGCTTCCGACATACCCAAATACTTGTAGGTTTCGGTTGAGGCGAGGGATCTAAGGTGTATAGAATCCGTAAGTTGGGTTCCCACGGATTCTATAATTCCTCCTCGCTTTACATGCATAACTGCACATTTGTCCACACCAAATTCCATCCTGATGGCGCTACTGAAGGTTTCTGCTACCTTCAGTAGCTCCATCAGTTGCAAATTGTTGGGGGCAAAAAGTTTTAGGTCATCCATGTAAAGGAGGTGTGATATCACCTGACCACCTCTTCTCAACCGATAGCCCAGACTTGAATCCTCTAGCAGTGTGCTTAGAGGATTCAAGGCTAAGCAAAACCAAAGCGGACTCAAACTATCGCCCTGAAATATTCCACGCTCAATCCTTATCGGTTCATCGGTCCCCCGGATCTGTCGACATCCTGGATACAGAAGGACTGTCCTCCACTGCCTCATACATGACATCAAGAAGGTGCGTAGAGTCGCGTCTATTTTGTACAACTCCAGCACCCTCATGAGCCATGTATGTGGCACCGAGTCATAGGCCTTCTTATAATCTATCCAACATGTCGATAGATCCTTCCGGGATCTACGAACCTGTTGGCTTATGGCCATGTCTATAAGGAGCAGCTCCTTAGTACCGCGGGACCCATTCTTACATCCATTCTGAGACACCGACATAATTGCGTTGCTTTCGACGTGGTGTGAAATTTTTGCTCTAAGAATGGATGTAAGAACTTTATAGACCGTCGGTAAACATGTTATAGGTCTATAATTTTTAGGTTCCGCAGTACTACCCGATTTATGGAGCAGGTGGGTAATACCTGTCGTAAAGAACTGTGGTAGCGACCCAGTCTCTAAAGATGACTGGAATTGTGAAGCTAAGCAAGCGTGTGACCTTTGTAGCCATTTAATCCAGAAATTGTGCAGTCCGTCCGGTCCTGGAGATTTCCAGTTAGGCAGCGGGCGGACTGCACGAGCTACATCTTGGGGGCAGATGGTAATAGCCCCCATGTCTGGTATTGAATCACACGCCCGTTCAACAACACGCATCCAATCACCTTCAGTGTGACTGACGGGAGCCGACCAAATGCTCCGCCAAAACGCACTCATGTCATCACTATCTGGTAGACACGCGTCAGTCACACCTTGAGTGGGAATGGGTCGCTCCCAAGCTCTGTATACCCACCTTTGATCGTTCTGGAACATGCGATTCTGAGTGTACCGGTCCACTCTTCGCCTATACCGACGGATACGGTTTGCCCATGCATAAACTTTCTGCTTCAGGAAGTCGATGCGCTCTGTGACACGGGATGCATATTCACGAGGACTAATACTAGTTCCCATGAACGCCCGCCTCACAAAGCGCATCACCCTTGGGCGTGTGTTGCCCTCCCTGAAGCAGATGAGCTTCCCGATGAGTACCCTGGCCTCATTAATACGACGCTCAATCCTGCATTGCCAGGCTGGTGCGGCGGCTTTCGGTCGTGTAGCTCGATCAGTGTTTGGGAATTTGACACGAGCTATACGACATGCCGCAACAGCCGTGCAATACAAGATTGAGTGTGTATCGCAAAGGTCTGCGCTGTTTTCAATAAAATTTGGTAACAGCGCATCCAGGGCACACACCAGTGCTCTGTTTTTTTTATTCATGGGCAAACATGGTAGCCGTGGTCTAAGGTTAGGTGATGTGAACCGGTACTCACGGATGGCATCCTCCAGAATGCTCCTTATGTCCACATTGCATTGGTTTTCTGCAGATATAGCACTGTTTTCGTCCTCCTCATCCTGCTGGTTTGCCTGCAATGGAACGTCTGCAGGCACATGCACAACATTCTGGGGTGGAGGAGGGTTACTAGCAGAACTATTCTGCATTTCCGAGCGCAGTCGATCAAGTGTAGCGTCATCCAATCTATGATTGTGCTGAATGACGCGCACCTGATCCGATAATCGTTGGGCCGAGACGTTGACGGCTGGTTCAAGCACCTGAAACAGAGAGAGCAACCGAACTCGGTACGCTGTAAGGTTAATTCCTCCCTCTGTAGCCCCGTAATATGCGCGCATCACATTTTCATTCATGGACTGCGTCCATCGCATGCGCGACACATTTCCACCGGCAGCGGGGACCCTGTTCGATGCCTGTTGGCTTCGAGGCCCCAAGCCCGCTGGTGGCCGTCCTCTTCCTCGCCGCCGTTGTGGTGTCGGTGACGACGGTGGGGAGAAAAACTCGTCGCTCGAGCTCGACGCAACTGCAGCGACCGGTGACACAGCGCTCACGGTTGAGGCGCGTACCGGCGGCTGCGAGGCGGAGCTGAGCGACGAGTCCGGAGATGGTGGGCGTGCTAAGCGTGCAGCTGATCTTGTCAACATAGTTTCATAATTTCCAGTTTTTCATTTTCTTGATGTTTTATCGGAGGTGACATGACACATGTCACCTCCGATTCGGCAATTTTAAAGAACTGTTTTTTTACATATTGGTGGATTTTCTGGTCTTATGATTATAATTTCCAATCGTCTTCTGATTCTGTTTGTTTTAATATACAAAAGCGCTTCTAATATGGGCTGAAATTATTATTAATGTTATAATTTTAAAATATGAAAAACAAAACGTCTTGTTGACTCTGTGTTGCCAGCTTATTATAATTATTGCTCTTTATTATGATTGGAATAACACAAATATACTTTGCGCAATTCATACAATGTTATCAGAGCTTTTTGTTTACTGTTGTCGGAACTCTTGCAACTGCAATAATAATACGTTCATTATCTATACCATTGTTATTTAGTGGGAACTTCTGAAAATCCGGTTTAACAATAGAAATGCTTAAAAACATACTTAATGGCCCTTCTATTGAAGGACCATAAAATACGTTCGCGAAATATTACAAAGAATTTTTAAGGTATGCCTATTATATTATTACCATGTTACCTATCTCGAATGTTTTGCAGGTGTTAGTTATAGGTATGTATATTTTGAATACTTTTAATAGTTCTAATACTCGTTTTATCCATTTATTTATCACATCTTTGATTTTTTATTTAATCATAGACAGGCGGCTGTCCCTTTAGTGCACTCGTGCGCTGAACTACCAGATTTTAATAGGTGTAGAAAGAATCACAAAATGTTTAATATTCGCATTGTGGCCACTGGTTGTGGTCTATGTAATACTAACAAAACTGACAAAACAATATAAGCTCTTTGCTATACTATTAAGACTCATTTTCGCGGTACAGAAGATCTCTCGTGCGCTATGCCGAAGCGCTCATACATTTCATTCATTCATTTCATTTCTAGTTTGTCGAATATTATCGAACGTCGATTAGCGAGAGCGCCCGAGGTTTGGCGAAGTTTGCATGCCGGCCATAATGAATGACCGACTCATTAATGTCACTGCGAAGTTTAGTTTACGCGGAATAGATACTATTGTTTATTTTTTATTCGTTTAGATTTAAATTACTTACCTATCTGAAATAAATAAATTATATTTATTTACATAGTACCCCTGAGGGGCTTGTGGCTAAGTAAAAATAGCTGCACGGGTTGATCGATCAGGTTAAGCTACGCTTGCCGCGGTTGGTCTGTGGATGGGTGACCATCTTTACATACCAAGACCCCTACGTGCCTCGGAAAGCACGTTAAGCCGTTGGTCCCGGCTGTCATTTGTGGATCTTTGACAATCGTTACGGGTCATCAGAAGCCCGAAAGTCTGACAACCAGTCTTTACCAAGGGGTATCGTATTACCCAGTAACTGGGTTGTGGAGGTCAGATAGGCAGTCGCTCCATGTAAAATACTGGTATTCAGCTGCATCCGGTTAGACTAGAAGCCGACCCCGACATAGTTGGGAAAAGGCTAGGCAGATGATGACTCAGTGAGCTAGTAAAGTGCACCACCAGTTCCATGACCTACCAGCCGCCACTGATCATAAATATAACGAGATTACACGAACAACGTATCTTTCCAATGTCCGGGGCATGCTGTGCAGGATGCTTACCGTTGGGTGGTTCACAAACGGCTTGCAAGAGGCAGCACGTTAAGATTGGAGTTTATGAGTGGGCCGTCTTTTAATAAAAGGTTGACAAACCATGCTATAATCAACGCGACAAGCGCGTTGCCCGCATTGCGTACGACAAGTATATTTTGACAAATATAACAATAACTCAGTTCATAGGCCACTTTAAAATTCGGAAGCTTATCAAGTAATTAAACTAAACTATCATTTTCAATAAGAAATACTCCTTAATTTCTGAAATATAACAGGAATATTTTCAAAAAGCCAGGCCTGTGGGCTCCTGAAAAAATAAAACTGTCACTGTGACCGCAGTGAGAGTGAAAGGATTGAAAAAAGAAATATTAGCTATGTGTATGTGAAATATATATTTTTCAGTTCGTGTCATTTAATAATAAGCTGTTCAGGATTAAAGATTTCTTATGGTTGATATTTAAACCGTATCTGTATTTTATAACATTTAAGTAGAACATTTTTGTTTAAAGCGAAACTGTCGTCCGTAATCTTCGTGTGAAATTACACAAAATGTGTTAAAATTTAAGAACAATTTTAAGGATTTGTAGTTGTGGAAAAGAAGCAATTTAATTTAGTTTAACTTATTTATTTTTAATAGAGTTTTTCAAGATTTCAAAAGGAAATTTTAAAGATTCACCCAGAAATGAATATAAAAATTACACAGAAATTATCATCAACTTGTATTTATCTACACTCATATCGTTAAGTTATGATTAATAAATAAAAAATGGTGTCATAATGACAGACTTTAAGCACGTGCAATTCTAATGAAATCAAAAAGTTTTATAATAAATTTATAATTTTAGCACACCTTCCTTATGTTTACTTATTTGTGTTTTTTGTAATGTCTTCGCTACTTCTTCTAATACTCCTAGTAATTGTTCTGACTGAGACATTTTTTTGTAAACAACAAAAATAACGTGATGTTATGATGCGTAGATTCATTTTGTAATAATATTGTAAATAACTTGCACAAAAAACCCTCAAACACTGCTAATGACGGTCCGGGCTCGCTTCTTATCTAAGGAATGCGATGTCTTTTGTTCTCGACGCTCAGTACGGTGCACTGTAATCCGGCTCGATTTCGACCATGTTTTGATGGTAGTAAGGTTGCAAATTGTATGTATGGATTTTTGTGGGAACAAAATGCGTGCTTTGTTGACGACGCCTTTATTGCGACTAAAAAAATGGACATTGGTTTGCGTCTCTATACGTCATGCATTCAACAGACAATATGGATTTGTGTGAATACACTCACACAAATACATGTTGTTTCTAATTGGGCGAAACCAGGAAGGGGTGTGGTTTGTGACTAGCTTTGCTGCCGCAGAAATATTTTCTTAAGTGAGCATGCTTAACGAATGCTGATTGTACCTTATTGTTTTGTAATGAAGTTGAAAAACTATCAGAGAAATTTGACAGATTGGGTAGATTGATGTGCTAAAGTAAATAGTTGTGTAAACATAATTATATAATCTGTCATACAAGATACAAATAATATACACGCATTGAAAATAGTTGCGTCGTCGAACAGTAAACGTCTTTAAAATAACGCTTGGATGCACACAGATGTTACCACTCTGATGCGATGTGAATGACACAAACTAGATCATAATAAGCGTCGCAGCACACTAGGTGGCGGCCACCAGCCTACTTGCGACGACGACTACGGCCAAAAACAAATGCAAACAAAAAGTGAAAAAAAAAAAAAAGGTTTAATTTCAGATGTCGGTGGCAAAATACATAAAAAAACAGATCCAAAGACACCGACTTCCGGAACTAAAGTAATTTATCTCTTTGTAGTGTTTTGGACGTCGGTTGTGTTTTTTAGTTTTATTTTTCACTTTTTAGTTATGGTACAGACGCCAGCACATCAAGCTACCCCAAACTGTCAGATCTTTCCAATTGAACATGGACCTTATGCTTATGTGATAAAGTTGAAAATCTATTAAAGTAATTTGACAGATTGGGGTAGCTTGATGTGCTGGCGTCAGTACCTACCTCGCACTAATTGCCCTGAAACTTAAAAAAATAAAAATATATAAAAATAAAAAAATAATTTTCGAAATCGACCCATAATTTTATTTCCAAGATATCGCGGAACATACTACATAATACAGAGCGACGGACGGAAATAGGTAACACGCGGTAGGCTTGACGCAATCTCTGACAAGTCACATCACTCACGGCACTAAGTGTGGCCGTCCTTTAGGTGCGACGGTGACAAGGCTGCTTGGCCACAGCACAAGCTAAGTAACGTCTACTAATCTCAGCCTCACAGTGTTAAAGTGGCTTGTGGCTGCGTCCGACGAGCATCACGCTAAAGTAGTTAGTAGAACCACGATAACCAGGCAACAAGGGAAAAATAAGTCACTTTTTCGATTCGAAAAACTGTGACCACCTGAACTAGATGTCCAGGTTTTACAGGGAAACAAAACGACTTGCACGAGCTTCGTTTGAGCTACGAGTGATTGAATAAAATAGATGGAGGCTGCCAGGCGCAGAGTCGTCACGTGTGCGACGTCGCGTAAACGTGCCACACCTAAAATTCCATTTTCAAATAAAAATACCTTTTTACGTCAAAGGGTACAAATTCGAAGTCGATCTGACAGATGTGAACCGCAAACTTCTATTTGGATTCAAATTTTGTGGCCGGTGTACATGATTTGAAAGTCGTACGTCTTTTGATGCCTTGGCTATACGATAAAACTTCCATTTTAGAAATGCGCATTGTATAAACAAGGTTTTAGTGAGAATTTATGCTAGCGTCAGCCTGCGACTTCTGCCGCGTGAAATTTTTTGTTCCCCGACCCAACCTGTTTTTTTTTTAATATCATCAAATAACTTCTCCCGCTCTGGGCGGAGCTGGAGGGCGTGTCAGACTTTCACTGACTAAAACCCACCCGTGTTCCTTTGGGCACGCCACGATTGCGGCGGTAAGTCCCCTCTTTGAGGAGTGGCTTGAGAGGCGGCATGGCGTCCTCACCTTCCGCTTGACGCAGGTCCTCACCGGACACGGTTGTTTCGGGAGGTTCCTGTTTCGGATAGGGCGGGAGGGAACGCCCGGGTGTTTCCACTGCGAAGATCGCCCTGAGCACACGGTGGAGCACACGGTGGCGGTCTGCCCGGCTTGGGCGGAGCACCGCCGTATCCTCGTGGAGGCGATCGGCGGCGGCGATCTCTCACGTCCGGCCCTGTTCCAGGCCATGGTACGGAGCGAGGGGGCATGGGTAGCCGTCACCTCCTTCAGCGAAGCAGTAATTCTCGCGAAGAGGGAGGCGGCGCACGTGAGGGAAAGGCAGTCTATGCGCCCTCGTGACCCTAGCCGCCGCAGGATACGGAGACGCCCTGGGCGTCGGGAATCCCAGGCCAATTTCCGGCCACCGTAGGCATGGGCTTGCGGACGGCGAGTAATGGGTAGCTCGCTGTCCGGTAAGGACCAAGCCCAAGTCGACGGCGCGTTGTGTTCCACGCGCGCCTCAAAGAGATGTCAGCACAAAAAATGATGGGGCCCGCAAGGGCCGATGCCTGTCAGGGGTGCGGGTTTGTTCGAAACAGATACCACAGCCCCTGGCATACGGGCTACTGAGGGAACACGGATGGGTTTTAGTCAGTAAAAGTCTGACACGCCCTCCTACTCCACCCAGAGCGGGAGAAGTTATGTGATGATTACCCATCCAAAAAAAAAAACCCGCACTGGGCTCGCGTGGTGGATTAAGGTCCACTCCATCGGAGGCCTGTGTCCTAGCTGTGGCAACATTATAGGCTGATGATGCTTATGCTTTACAATCGCCGAGTAAAATTAACGTTGGGTTCATAATATCGCGTGTTTAAGTGACGATCATTTTACAATAGCGATTGTAAAAAAAACCGCATCACAGCCAGGAGGCCAGATGGTAGGGCGGAGCTTCTATGACCAAAGTTGTGCTCACAGGTTCCTAATTTAAGTTCATTGTAAGATACATTCAAGAATACCCAATGGCCTGGACTCCTGTAGGAACAAAACCATATAAAACACAACTAAAATAACACAAAACACATAACATAAAACAAATCTAACAATAAGATAAAACACATCTGACAATAATATAAAACACATCTAAAATAAAGAAAGAAAATTTGGTAGCACATATTTTGTATTTCGAAGAATTTTAATGATTATAGAGATTACAAAAAAGCAAACTGCAGCAACACAATAGCATAGTTAGAAATCAACGCCAATATTTTGAGCGGTAGAGTTGCATCAACGTAGAACATTCCGCAGGCATCCATCTTGTCGAATGTCGCTGTATGTAGGCGTTTAATATTCTTGTACAACCTTTTCTGTTCATCTGCAATGATAATTCAATTCAATTTATTTGTATCAGAGAAAACTCCATAAATGGTAACAAAATTCAAAAAAAACAACATTTAAATCATAAAACATAAATGATAAATCATAAAAATGATAAATAGTAAAAATCATAAAGAACTGTTTGTGTGTTAGTAACAAAAAATTATATTATAAATATAAATTAATTAACATTTATATTTTGGATCCAATGATTTTGGAAAGGATAATCAAATCGGACAGCAATAACATTCAGGATGCTGTTGCTGCTGCTTCGTAGACGATGCAGGCTCCTGCGTCTAGGGCCGTGAGGGCGCATAGACTGCCTCTCTCTCACGTGCGCCGCCTCCCTCTTCGCGAGCATTACTGCTTCGCTGAAGGAGGTGACGGCTACCCATGCACTCTCGCTCCGTACCATGGCCTGGACCAGGGCCGGACGCGAGAGGTCGGCGCCGCTGTCGCCGATCGCACCTGTCGGCATCAACTTCTGAAAATAATGCTTCTTTAAGAGCATTCATTCCACGTGGGTTGGCAACGGCGTATTTATAGCAGTTTTTCGCGATTATTTCATTAAATACAAACAAAAGTAAACATGTTTTTCAGTCATGCACTAGATCATTGGTATTTTTTTTTTGTTTGTATGCTATTTTTGTGACAGTGTTTTTGCTATTTAATTACAAAAATCGACATACCGTCAATTATTTTCTGTTTGCATTATTTAGTATGATTAAATATTTTTATTAAAGAGTAAATGTTAAAAATAATCATAAATACAGAATATCTAGTGCTTGGCTGAAAAAAAATTGTACTTTTGTTTATATTTAATGAAATAATCACGAAAAAATACTATAAATGCGTTGTTGCCAGCCCGCGTGGAATGAATGCTCTTAATGGGTAACTATACGTTAGCCTGCCTCGCGTGGGATCTCCGGAAAATCAATTTATTTTGCTTCAAACGAATAGCACATCAAAAATAATTTCAAGCCTTCCAAATTATGCCGGGGCGTAAGTCCGCTGCCGCAGGAAATCGCGGCACAGCGGACAGAGCTCCGGCGGGATCTCATGGTGACATGGAGAGAGCGATTGTCGCAACCCAGTGCTGGGCACGCCACGATTGCGGCGGTAAGTCCCCTCTTTGAGGAGTGGTTCGAGAGGCGGCATGGCGTCCTCACCTTCCGCCTGACGCAGGTCCTCACCGGACACGGTTGTTTCGGGAGGTTCCTGTTTCGGATAGGGCGGGAGGAAACGCCCGGGTGTTTCCACTGCGAAGATCGCCCTGAGGACACGGTGGAGCACACGGTGGCGGTCTGCCCTGCTTGGGCGGAGCACCGCCGTGTCCTCGTGGAGGCGATCGGCGGCGGCGATCTCTCGCGTCCGGCCCTGGTCCAGGCCATGGTACGGAGCGAGAGGGCATGGGGAGCCGTCACCTCCTTCAGCGAAGCAGTGATGCTCGCGAAGAGGGAGGCGGCGCACGTGAGGGAGAGGCAGCATATGCGCCCTCGCGACCCCAGCCGCCGCAGGATACGGAGACGCCCTGGGCGTCGGGAATCCCAGGCCGATTTCCGGCCACCGTAGGCATGGGCTTGCGGACGGCGAGTAATGGGTAGCTCGCTGTCCGGTAAGGACCAAGCCCAAGTCGACGGCGCGTTGTGTTCCACGCGCGCCTCAAAGAGATGTCAGCACAAAAAGTGATGGGACCCGAAAGGGTCGATGCCTGTCAGGGGTGCGGGTTTGTTCGAAAGAGACACCACAGCCCCTGGCTTAAGGGCTACTGAAGGAACACGGGTGGGTTTTAGTCAGTAAAAGTCTGACACGCCCTCCTGCTCCACCCAGAGCGGGAGAAGTTATTTGATGATTTCCCACCCAAAAAAAAAAAAAAAAAAAAAAAAAAAAAGCCTTCCAAATTATTCCTTATAGGTATATACATTTCATTCTTATTTTATTTCATTTTAATCCGAATGCGGAATTATATTTTAATTAATTATATTTTCCATTTTCATTTCTTCCATCCGATATGATTAAGTGAATGAAATATTAGGTGTGATAGATGTTATTACTGTGACTCCATTTATCAAATACTACCCTAATTTCTGAAAGTACCTATATAAAATATCACTCTGTATGTACATACTTACTAACACAGGTAAGTATG
The DNA here is from genome assembly GCA_949987655.1 of Polymixis flavicincta. NCBI lineage: Eukaryota > Metazoa > Arthropoda > Insecta > Lepidoptera > Noctuidae > Polymixis > Polymixis flavicincta. The sequence continues at coordinate 18,967,215 of OX465188.1, read as the reverse complement.
TACATACACAGTGACATTTTATCGTCTTATAAAGACACCCCACTTCTTGTATCCAACTACTTTTAATCAATTATAATAAAAAAATATGAACATATGATTTTTTTTTAACATTCACTATGACGCATGACGTAGTTTGAAATACCCTGTTAGGGAGATGGAATTAATGATGGAATGTAATGGAGATGCAATCTTATGAATATCTTCTACCATTGGATACATAAACATTATTAACAGAGCGTTTCATAATTCTAAAGCATTATTAATTATTATTTTTCTATGCACCTAGTATAATAATAGTAATAGTTAATTGTAAACAAATTTTCCATCTCGCCGAGAGGTATTTGATACCTGATACATTGAATGGACCACATTTTCAAAAGGACTAAAATTTCACGATTTATATGTTTGTTACTTCTTCACGCAAAGGCTAATTGACCGATTGCCATGAAAAATGAGAGGTATATATATCTGTTCCCTATAGCTGTTAATTTTTATCCCGATATTCTCATGGAATCGAAACTTCCGCGAGTGAAACCACCGGGCGCAGCTAGTGACAATATAAAAGCATAAATAAAACATACAGTTGTTGGATCGTAAATACCTGTACAGTTTGAGTTCAACAAGACTGCGCATGTGTCTAGAACCGAATTCAAAGCAATATAGAAGTTTTCGATCTCCAAGCTCAATATGGTTTCTAACAACAAAGACTTAGCTAGCCATGTCTGCATTAACCACATTATATATATACATATATTTTACCCTGCAAAAAGAAACATTTTTGTTGCTATTTATTTATTTATATTTCAAGAAAACAAGTAACAAATGACTCAAATGTGTTAGTGACAATATTTCTTAACCCTATGTTAGTAAACGTAACCTACAAACTTAACCTACACTGCCATTATAGTTGCAATGTGAATCCCTGCTACAAGCTCATCACCGAAGTGGAGAGTTTGCAGCAGCGATTCACACACAAGCAGTTCAGTCTGTTCGCGATGCACGGCAGTATAATGTTGGGGCTGGCCTGCACCTGGCGCACCAGGAAAGCGCATCTTTTTCGCATCGTAGCTTAGAAGCAATCCATCCGAACTGCAGCATACATCCCTGATGCGCTACAGAAGCGGAACAGCGCCATCAGCACCCGGAATGCATTATTATATTGAATGCGAAGGGCACTGTACGATTTTTGAGTGTAATCCACCCACAGGCTGCACGTGTAAAATGAGGTGCAATATGCATGAAATAAGGTCTTTTTTACATCTCTAGAACAACGTGGAAACCTGTTAGCGAACATATTAGCTCTCACCGAGAGCGCCTTTCTTTCTCTTTCAGTGTCGTCATTATCTTTGAGGTCAGCGGTCAAAAGATGTTCTAACTATTTCACCATAATATCCCCTAATAAGCGATACTCCGTTTAACTTGACCGGCGGTATAGTACCGGTGCAACGACCGTTGACACCAGAGACCACGACTTCACTTTTAGTGACGTTGTAGATCAATCCATTACATAACGCATACTCCTCACAGATTGTCACCAATCTCCTAAGGCCACAAACCAAGGCGCTCAGCAATGCCATATCATCGGTAGAACTAATGTTGTTCAAACGTACTACGCTATGCTATGCTTCTGTTGTTTTATGTTTTCTATCTAAACTAATATTATTAAAACAAAAGATGTATTTTTTTTTGTATCTTTTTTTAATCGGAAATAGCTTTTGCGCTAAAACGGCTGATTGGACTTGGATGAAATTAGGCACATGAGTAGCCTATGACCTGGATTAGGAATTGTGATAGGACTTCAACAACAAGGGATCGAGCCTATGCGGGTAGAAACGTGAGGAGCAGCTAGTGCTATGATTTATGGTCTACGGTGTTAGGGTTTTTCAAGAAGTGTAAGGATCCGAATTTACAATACATAAACATAATACCGAGGACATACTAAATAAATCAATGATACTTTCAGCGAAATTTAGAGGAAAGAGTTTAGTGCCGACAAAATTGAATAAAAGTACTAATTAAAGACGTCCAAAGGCTTTTTAATGGCCGATGGGGCCGAAAAGTTCTGAAGTGGCGAGCGCGTACCGGAAGACGTAAAGTTGGAAGGCCACCCACAAGGTGGACAGATGACCTTGTGAGGGCCGCGGGAGTCCGCTGGATGCGAGAAGCACAGAACCGGTCGAAGTGGCGGAGCTTGGGGGAGGCCTATGTCCAGCAGTGGACGTCTTTCGGCTGAAATGATGATGATGATGATGAAAGGCTTTTTAATGAATTTGCCAAGATTTTGTAGTCGAATACTCACATCGTGCTCAAGTGCTACATGAAGGTTAATCAAACTGTTGAAGAAGCAGTACGTACAGTGGAACACAATCTGTAAATATTTTAATTTAAGTATAAAACACTTTTAAACCAGTTGAGAAACAACTTACTGCAAAGCAGTTGTCTACTTTGTAGATAAATTGATTCTTACTTACCAGTTGTTGAAAAATAACTTTATAGATGTCAAAGCATTCCAATATATAAACAAAGGCCTGATATAATCTATCGCAATAATCCTCTCTGTCCCTATCTCCTAAGCTTTGATAATTCAAAGTTTGAATATTCCAAAGATCTACTTTGTGTTTTAGCAACTTAATAAGTCTGATAGCATACACCATATATGTATCAAAACCAAATACAATAAAACCACATAAAATATTGTATGATGGAATTTTAAGGCACATACAAACGTGGATATTAACAATAATACCAAAACCCAAAACCGCTATGACACTTAACCAATTACCAATGATGAAACTTTTGAATGTGGTCTTATTATTAAGAAATCTGTGAATATACAATAATTTTAAAACAAATGTAACATTTTCATTGGTTTGAAAAATAACGGCAAAAAAACACATAAGGAATTCAAAAGAAGGAAAAATAAAATTAAAGCAATAGATTCCGATTACGTAGAATTTATAATTTTCCCAAAGATGTTCGCTGAATGTACGGTTATACATGCGATAGAAAAGAAGAGATATGAACATTATCGTGCCACACAAAGACATTAAATACGATCGCAAACTATTTGGAAAAATTAAATTGTCCCTGATTCTATACTTGGGATAAAAGTAAATATGTTGCAGAAGGTTCAATGGTAGAAGCATAGACTGCACATCTTTGTCAACGAAGTTGTCTGCTACAATCTCCAAACGACAATTGCAGCGAATGTTACATATTTTTTTCCTTTTCGCTAACTTCATTTTAAAAATCCAAAGAAATTCAGATGACGGGCACGTTATTCTTTGAGAAGTGGTAAACTTGAATTAAAGGGACCACAAAGATTACTCATAACAGCGCTACTTTGGACATTAACGTAATTGAGACCCAAACATTGTACAAAACTGTGTATCTATTTATCAACTCTATCTATAGTATTATTGTATAGATACAAAATTTTTGTTTGTAAGTTTGTATATAGCGGGTAAACTCTGGGACTACCAGTTGGATTTGAGTTTTTCATTTGATAGCTCGATTCCTGAGGAAGGTTACATCGCTTTTTTTTTCTGTGGCTGGGAAATCAATAAATAACTCCTCCCGCCCTGGGTGGAGCGGAAGGTCGTATCAGCCTTTTACTGTCTAAAACCCACAAGTGTTCCTTCAGTAGCCTGTGTGCCAGGGACCACAGAATGTCTTTCGAACAACCCGCACCCCTGGCATGGTATCGTACCAATGTTGCAAATTATTTGGAACAGGCTACTCTGGCCTGTTTTTTTTTTTTTTCATTATTACTTTCTTAGAATCCTTTCATAAATAGCGTCCACTACTCATAATCTACCTCTATGCCAAACATCTTCACAGGCCTAGTATTATTTGAGATTTCGTGGTTAATGTGTGAGTGTATTGAATGGAGTAACCTTTCGCTTTTATTTCAAGACGATTGTAAGTTTGAATGTGGAGTTACTCCCGCTCTGTAGATATACCATTTGGATTTGAAAATCAGTTGTTGAGGAAGACTACAGAGGGGCAATTCTGGTAATTTTAAGAACGTTCACAGTCTGATCTCAGTGTCAATCTGTCAAAAATTCCCATACATTTTTGCAAAAATTTTGAATTTCGATTGTCGCCGAGATGACACTGCGAACGTTTTTAATTAGTAGAATTGGCCTTCAGATTTTAAAGGAGTTGAGCACAAAGAAAAAAAGTAGTAGTCGGAAGTCGGTTTTTCTTCGGCGAGCAACGGAATGTGACCCGATGGTCTGGAGGTCAAAATTTTACAAAGACACAGTCGCGGGGGAAATGTTAGTTTACAATATGAAGGTAATTATGTGTTTTATCAATAAAACTTCCGGCTATTATAATAATATGTGTCTTGACCAAATTATTTGTGGAATTTAAAAAGTATTTTACGTTTTGTTTACAATTTCTTTTAGTTTACTAGCAACACTTGTTAAAAAAAATGAAAGTTACAGCATCAGCTTACAGTTTCCCGCAAGCGTTCCCGTTTGGGTAACTACAGGTTTGAGCCGTTTGGGGTCTTCATTCTTTGGCCTTCATTATTCATTAGCATTGCCATTGAATGTGGCAATGCTGCCATCTGGAAACGTGCCCAGAAGACTCTGGGCACGTTTCCTGAGGACAGCGATTTAGACTAATACTTCGACACCGAAGTGTACTTTTGTTTTTGTATATAATTGTAGTTAGTTATTTAATTTCGTGCATATAAATTACTAAACCAATCAATGAATTTTGTGCGTATTAATATTATTTGTTCACAGGAAATTTGTTAAATGTATTGTTTCAGTTTAAATATTACCCACCAAAATTTTTAAACGAATCAATAAAATAATTTCAACATAGCCTCCTCATCGCTATCCGTCTTTTTCCGAGGTCCTTGTGGATTGGACTACAACACAGGTACTATATTCAACTTCTGCATTCAGGGCTGCGTGGTGACGTGTGCCGCCACTGGAGTCGCTCGACTCAGATAGGAGGGAGCGCACGTCTACAACAGTGGGAGTGGTGCTGGACGCACCTGTGTCATCCACTGCACTGATGCTTTTCTTTATATACATAATTAAATCACCACTGCTCTCATTACGATGAAGGAATACATGCTGAGGAAAAAAGCATGTTTTAGAACCAAAATTCGAAGACATATGACGTCTACCATCCTGCACTAGGCCCGCATGATTGTTCACGGCACACTCCCTCTCACAAAAAGGAGGCACATGTCCTAGCAGTGGAACCATTATAGGTTGTAATTTGTATTTACAAAGATAAAATTAACACACCTTTAGAAAAAGTAAAAAAAAAACGTTCGGAGAAAGGCGAAATTGCAATCATGGTCGTGTTTATCGGAATCGCAACCACACTGTTTCTTGGTAGCAAAATAGGGTTCGTCAAGACAAGACGCTGATGCAGATGCACCGAGAAAGACATAATGGGTGTTGTCACAGTTCGGTTAGTGGGGATTGCCGGCAAACACTACATGTGGTGAGGCGTGGAAATAGGACCGACGAGGTAAATGCTACTTTCAATAGGTCGACTCAATGATCGCAAGTTTTTAGACTGCGCTTGACCCTCATTTTGTGAGTTCAGTTTAAAGTTAGTGAAAACACTCTACCAGAGGAGAGCGATTATAGGTGAACCTACCAGAAGCTCTTGGTAGAATAGTTCCCAGTTTAGAAGATCAGGTTCGTCTGGTGTACAGGGTCATCAGTCCACTGCATACCAAGATAATAATTGGATATGTGAACGGGCTATTTTAACGCTGAAAAATGATCAAGCTGCAGCGAACAAACACAATATAGTCTAGCAAATTGAAGCCCAATGACCATATAAGACCATTAGGCGGGTATTGACCTTAGAACAAGTTGCTTCTCATTTGGAAAACGGTCCTGTAACCAAAACTACAAACGTGGTCCACATGAAAGTATACAAATTGTGGCTGTCATTTTATTAAATTGTGGTTACTTATGACTTCCACGCGAACGAAGTCGCGTGCAGAAGCTAGTAATATCATAAATGTGAAAGTTTGGATGTTTGTTACTCAAACATGCAAAAGCTAGTACATATTTTTTTTCAAATCCGTCTGGGAGTTCCATAGATTAGCGCGTTTAAACAAACAATTTCTTAAGTTTCATTGATTAAGAATAGATTTGCATTTCGCACGTGATAAGTTAATTGGTAGATGGAAGATTTAGTACCGTTTGTTAAACATTGGTTTAATACCACAGACATGTACCTACTAATGAGACTTTTTCAGAGGCTTGCATAAGAAAAACGCTGTCAGGAAATCTGGTTTGAATATCCTGAATATTTTAAATCGGTAACTTGCAGTGAGAAAGATTGATCACCCATGCTGGTATTTCCCATATTTGAAGACGTTTTTGCCAATGATCCTTTTCCTGCGCTATATATGCCAGAAACGACATTTAATTTTACTGTGGAAAATATTTCTTTTGATTGTGAAATACTGGCTTTTCAATGGAATGGAATGGAGTCGACACTCATGGACTGAATGTCAAACGCCTGTCTGTCTCGAGGACTACAGGGATTTACTCACTATAATAATAAAAAATCTATTTTAAATAGCGCTCACATTCGCTCATAAAAATTTGACTAATTACGATAAATGCTATGCTAAATAATCGCTTGTTCTTTCTTTGTTTACCTTAATTTGTAACTTTTATTCGGAAGAGTAAATACAATAGCTTTTCTTGCATTAGGTGTCTCCAAAATCATTTGTATTAAGGGTACCATAACAGTGTTATTCATATTTAATTAATCGAATTACGCAAAAACAATCCAGCACAGTTCGTGTCGGACCACGCGTAATTAAGGGTTCCTTAGTTGGAACGAATTTATCCCAAGAACAAAATTGTTCTCCCATACTTATCGATGTATTGGAGAATATTTTTGTTTTTGAGATATAGTAGATGTAGTATGTACTTGACATATATCTAAATGTCACGGTCAATTATTCAACTGCAAATGTTTAAGAATGAAGTGCAGTGGTGGCCTGGTGGCATCGACCCCAACTACACAGTCGTAGATCGTGAGTTGTAACCAAGTAAGGCAATAAACTTCGTGTAATTAATTTCGTCGCCACTGCTCTCAAAACGGTGAAGGAAAACATCGTGAGGAAACCGGTATGTCGTAGAACCAAAAATTCAAAGACATGTGACATCTACCAACTCAAACCGGGCTCACGTGGTGGATTATGGCCCACTCCCTCATTAAGAGGAGGCCGGAGTCCTAGCTGTGGAAACATTATAGGCTGATTATTCTTATGCTTTGCATTCGCCGAGCACAATAAACGTTGGGTTCATTGTGTCGCGTGTTTCAGAGACAATCATTGTATACACGCACTTTATAAAAGAACCGTATCACGGCTAGGACGCTGGATGGTAGGGCGTAGCTACTACAGGATAAGTTTTTAACCAGTGCGCAAACTGTAACCATGAATTCAGCGTATCTGTCTAGACTCCGGTTGCGCGTAGTCTCTTAAATTAAGTTCAATGCAGTATAAATTGCAGAACACCCAATGGCCTGAATTTCTGTAGGTACAAAAGTATAGAAAAACACATCTTAAAGAAAGAATGAAAATACGTCAGCACATATTTTGTATTTCGCAGAATTTTAATGATAATTATAGAGATTACAAAAAAGCAAACTGCAGCAACACAATAGCATAGTTAGAAATCAACACCTTTATTTTGAGCGGTAGAGTTGCATCAACGTAGAACATTCCGCAGGCATCCATCTTGTCGAATGTCGTTATATGTAGGCGTTTAATATTCTTGTACAACCTTTTTTCTTCATCTGCAATTATTAGGGGTGTTATGATTACGAGTATTGTAGGGGAGGTAATGAAGAAACCAAAGTAAAGATGAATTCGAAATGTCGCGATCGAGGAGGTTGTACGTGCGTAACCATCTCCTCGAACGTTCCGTTTGTTTATTAAAACAAAAGGTACAAAATAATGATAATAGATAGATAGGTGGACATAAAGTTTGGACAGTTAAAAGGTGTGTTACATTGTTTTTTTCTTGATATTTAATTGTCACCTTTGGTTGGTTTTGATAATTACCACTTACTATATATCCAAGACATGGTGGTTGTATTGCCACAACCGAAAAATGTCTGATGTGCCTGACATTACACCAGGACTCATTCACTTTAAAGCGCAACACAGCAACGTTGCTTGGCAACAGAAAAAGGGAAAGTGGTGGGGTGGGTGGTGGCGGTGAAGCATAAATAAAACATACAGTTGTTGGATCGTAAATACCTGTACAGTTTGAATTCAACAAGATTGCGCATGTGTCCTGAACTTTATTCAAAGCAATATAGAAGTTTTCAATCTCCAAGCTCAGTATGGTTTCTAACAACAAAGCCTTAGCTAGCCAGGCCTGTATGAACCACAATATATAATTTGTATACTGTACACCCTGCAAAAAAACCTTTTTTTTTTCAATGCTTCTGTTGTTTTGTGTTTTCTATCTGAACTAATATTATTAAGACAAAAGATGTAATTTTTTGTGTGCTTGTTTAATCCAATTTCGCGCTAAAACGGCTTATTGGACTTAGACGAAATTAGGCACATGAGTAGCCTATGACCTGGATGAGGACTTCTGATAGGACTTTTCATTCTAATATTCCCAAGGGATCGACACTTATGCGAGTGAAACCGTGGGGTATAGCTTGTGCTATGATATATTGTCTACGGTGGTGATATGATTTTTCAATACGTCTAAGGATCCGAATTTTCAATATATAGACACAAAACCGAGGACATACTAAATCAATCAATTATACTTTAAGCGAAAAAGGGTTGTTTAAAGTTTAGTGCCGGGATCAAAAAAAATGACCTAATTAAATAAAAGTACTCATTTAAATCATTTATACGTTTTTCAGAGAGTAGTGGTGGCCAAGTGGTAACGGCTGCGACTTACGAGTTGTAGGTCGTGAGTTCGAACCCAGACAGGCGCTTTACTTTGTGTAAATTATTTCATCACCACTGCTCTCAAAACGGTGAAGGAAAATATCGAGAGGAAACCGGCATGTCGTAGAACCAAAAATTCGAAGACATATGTGACATCTACCGACCCGCACTGGGCCCGCATTGTGGATTACGGCCCAATACCTCTCACCGAGAGGAGGCCTGTGTCCCAGCAGTGGGAACATTATAGGCTGATGATGATGATGATGATGATACGTTTTTCAATGAATGTGCAAACATTCTGTTGTAGAATACTCACATCGTTCTCAAGTGCTACATGAAGATTAATCAAACTGTTGAAGTAGCAGTTCGTACAGTAGTACACAATCTGTAAATATTTTAATTTTAGAATAAAACACTTTTAAACGAGTTGAGAAACCACTAACTGCAAAGCGGTTGTCTACTTTGTAGATAAATTAATTCTTACTTACCAGTTGTTGAAAAATAACTTTATAGATGTCAAAGCATTCCAATATATAAACAAAGGCCTGATATAATCTATCGCAATAATCCTCTCTGTCACTATCTCCTAAGCTATGAAAATTCAAAGTTTGAATATTCCAAAGATCTACTTTATTTTTTAACAACTTAATAAGTCTGATAGCATACACCATGTATGTATCAAAACTAAGTACAATAAAACCACATAAAATATTGTATGATGGAAATTGAAGGCATATACAAACGTGGATGGTAATAATAAGACCAAAACCCAAAACCGCTATGACACTTAACCAGTTACCAATGATGAAACGTTTAAATGTGTTCTTATTATTAAGAAATCTGTGAATATACAATAATTTTAAAACAAATGTAATATTTTCATTGGTTTTAAAAATAACGGCAAAAAAACACATAAAGAATCCAACAGAAGGAGAAATAAAATTGAAGTAATTGATTCCGATTACGTCGAATTTATATTTTTCAAAAAGATGTTTGCTGAATGTATGGTCATAAAAGCGATAGAAAAGAAAAGATATGAATATTATCGTGCCACACAAAGACATTAAATACGATCGCAAACAATTTGGAAAAATTAAATTGTCCCTGATTCTATACTTGGGACAAAAGTAAATATATTGCAGAAGGTTCAATGGTAGCAGCATGGACTGCATATCTTTGTCAACGAAGTTGTTTGCTACTATATCAAAACTACAATTGCAGCTAGTAATACAATTTATTTTCCTTTTCGTAAACTTCATTTTAAAAATCAAAAGAAACTCAGATGACAGGCACGTTATTCTTTAAGAAATAGTAAAATTGAATTAAAAAGACTGAAAAAGATTACTCACAACAACGCCTCCTTGAACATTAACGTAATTGTGACACGAACATTGTTACAAAATTATGTATCTTTTTATCAACTCTATCTACTACTATTATTGTATAGAGACAAAATTTGTTCGTTTGTAAGTTTGTAGATGGGGTGTAAAGTCAAAGTCAAAGCATTTATTTCAATTAGGCACTTAAAAGGCACTTTTGAACGTCAATATTTACATTAAAATAGAATTGATTCTAGTCGCCCTTTCCAAATGTAATCTCTGGAACTACGTTAGATTTGAGTTTTGCATTTGATGCCTCGATTTTTGAGCTAAGTTATATCGCGTCGATGTCGAAAATTATCTGAAACAGGCCAGAGAAACCTGTTTTAGATAATTCTCCCTATTTCACCCATTTACGGGGAGTTTCCTAAAATCCTTTCTTAGCTGATGTCCCCTAATCATAATCTAGCTTTGAGCAAATTTCATCTCCGCAGGTCCAGTATTATTTGAGATTTCGTGATTTATCAGTGAGTGTATGTGTGAACGGAGTGACTCTTCGCATTTATTTCAAGAAGATTGTAAGTTTGAATGTAGAGTTACTCCCGCTCTGAAGATACCATTTGGATCTGAAAATTATTTTTGCATTTGATAGCTACAATTGTTGAGGAAGACTACAGGTCTTTTAACATCACTCTACGACCCTAAGGAGCCGAGCACAAAGAAAAAAGTAGTAGTCGAAAGTCTTTCGCAGTTTTCTTCGGCAAGCAAAAGAATGTGACCCGACGGTTCGGAGGTCAAAATTTCACAAAGACACAGTCGCGAGGGATATACTAGTCTACAATATGAAGGTAATTAAGTGTTTGATCAATAAAACTTCCGGCTGTTATATAAATATGTGCCTTGACCAACTTATTTGTGGAATATAAAAAGCATTTACGTTTTGTTTACAATTTCTACTAGGTAGTTTACTAGCAACACTTGTTAACAAAAATGAAAGTTACAGCATCAGCTTACAGTTTCCCCCAAGCGTCGGAAATACTGTTACCGTATGGGTAACTACACTGCTCACATTACGATGAAGGAAAACATTGTGAGGAAACCAACATGTTCTAGAACCAAAACATCGAAGACATATGACTTCTACCATTTTGCACTAGGCCCGCGTGATAGTTCACGGCACACGGTCTCACAAAAAGGAGACATATGTCCTTGCAGTGGAACCATTATGTGCTGATATTTATTTTTACAAAGATAAAATTAACACACCTTTTGAGAAAGGAGAAAAACGTTCGGAGCAAGGTGAAATTGCAATCATGCTCGAGGCAGTGTGGTAGCAATTCCACTCAGCAAATTATGGCTCGTCAGGACAAGACGCTGGTGCAGATGCACCAACAAAGACTTGATGGGTGGTGTCACAGTTCGGTTTAGTGGGTATTTCTGGCAAACGATACATGTGGTGAGGCGAGGAACTAGGAACGACGAGGTAAATGCTACGTTCAATAAGTCAACTCAATGATCGCATGTTTTTAGACTGCGCTTGACCCTCATTTTGTGAGTTCAGTTTAAAGTTAGTGAAAACACTCTACCAGAGGAGAGCGATTATAGGTGAACCTACCAGAGGCTCTTGGTGGAATAGTTCCCAGTTTAGAAGATCAGGTTCGTCTGGTGTACAGGGTCATCAGTCTAATGCCGTACCAAGATAATTTTTGGATGTGTGAACGGGCTATTTTAACGCTGAAAAATTATCAAGCTGAAGCGAACAACCACAATATAGTCTAGCAAATTGAAGCCCAATGGCCATAAGACCATTAGACGGGTATTGACCTTAGGACAAGTTGCTTCTCATATGGAAAACGGTCCTGTAACCAAAACTACAAACGTGGTCCACAGGAAAGTTTACAAATTGTGGCTGTAATTTTATTAAATTGTGGTTACTTATGACTTCCATGCGAACGAAGTTACGTGCAGAAGCTAGTAATATCGTAAATGTGAAAGATGGATGTTTGTTACTCAAACATGCAAAAGATAGATATTTTATTAAGATATTTTTTTTCAAATCCGTCTGGGAGTTCCATAGATTAGCGTGTTTAAACAAACAATTTCTTTAGTTTCATTGATTAAGAATAGATTTGCATTTCGCACGTGATAAGTTACTTGGCAGATGGAAGATTTAGTACCGTTTGTTAAACATTGGTTTAATACCACAGACATGTACCTACTAATGAGACAAAAACGCCGTCAGGAAATCTGGTTTGAATACCCTGAATATTTTAAATTTGCAGTGAGAAAGATTGATCACCCATGCTGGTATTTCCCATATTTGAAGAAGTTTTTGCCAATGATCCTTTTCCTGCACTATACCTACATGCCACAAACGACAGTTATTTGTATTGTGGAAATTATTTCTTTTGATTTTGAAATACTGGCTTTTTAATGGAATGGAATGGAGTCGACACTCATAGGCTAAATGTCAAACGCCTGTCTGTCCCGAGGACTACAGGGATTTACCCACTGTAATAAAAAAAAAAAAAAACTATTATAAATAGCGCTCACATTCACTCATAAAAAATCAACTAATTACGATAAATGCTGCTATAAATAATCGCTTGTTCTTTCTTTGTTTACCTTAATTTGTAACTATAATTCGGAAGAGTAAATACAATAGCTTTTCTTGCATTAGGTGTCTTCATCACATCATTTGTATTAAGGGTACCATGGGTTCCGTAGTTGGAACGAATTTATCCCAAGAACAAAATTGTTCTCCCGTACTTATCGATGTATTGCAGAACATTTTTGTTTTTGGGATATAGTAGATGTAGTATGTACTTGACATATATCTATATGTCACGGTCAATTATTCAACTGCAAATGTTTAAGAATAAAGAACAGTAGTGGCCTGGTGGCATCGACCCCAACTACACAGTCGTAGATCGTGAGTTGTAACCAAGAAAGGCGATAACCTTAGTGGAATTAATTTCGTCGCCACTGCTCTCAAAACGGTGAAGGAAAACATCGTGAGGAAACCGGTATGTCGTAGAACCAAAAATTAAAAGACATGTGACATCTACCTACTCAAACTGGGCTCGCGTGGTGGATTACGGCCCACTCCCTCTCATTAAGAGGAGGCCGGAGTCCTAGCTGTGGAAACATTATAGGCTGATTATTCTTATGCTTTGTATTCGCCGAGCACAATAAACGTTGGGTTCATTGTGTCGCGTGTTTCAGAGACAATCATTGTATACACGCACTTTATAAAAGAACCGTATCACGGCTAGGACGCCGGATGGTAGGGCGTAGCTACTACAGGATAAGTTTTTAACCAGTGCGCAAACTGTAACCATGAATTCAGCGTATCTGTCTAGACTCCGGTTGCGCGTAGTCTCTTAAATTAAGTTCAATGCAGTATAAATTGCAGAACACCCAATGGCCTGGATTTCTGTAGGTACAAAAATATAGAAAAACACATCTTAAAGAAAGAATGAAAATACGTCAGCACATATTTTGTATTTCGCAGAATTTTAATGATAATTATAGAGATTACAAAAAAGCAAACTGCAGCAACACAATAGCATAGTCAGAAATCAACACCAATATTTTGAGCGGTAGAGTTGCATCAACGTAGAACATTCCGCAGGCATCCATCTTGTCGAATGTCGTTATATGTAGGCGTTTAATATTCTTGTACAACCTTTTTTCTTCATCTGCAATTATTAGGGGTGTTATGATTACGAGTATTGTAGGGGAGGTAATGAAGAAACCAAAGTAAAGATGAATTCGAAATGTCGCGATCGAGGAGGTTGTACGTGCGTGCTGTCTGGATTTTTGTGACAACTGATGGTGGATTGGCTACCATCGCGCGCCCGCACTCCCGCGCCCGCACCAGCCTTCTTCAGCCGCCCGCACTCTAACTATCTCCTCGAACGTTCCATTTGTTTATTAAAACAAAAGGTACAAGATAATGAGATTAGATAGATAGGTGGACATAAAGTTTGGACAGTTAACAGGTGTGTTACATTGTTTTTTTCTTGATATTTAATTGTCACCTTTGGTTGGTTTTGATAATTACCACTTACTATATATCCAAGACATGGTGGTTGTATTGCCACAAGCGAAAAATGTCTGATGTGCCTGACATTACACCAGGACTCATTCACTTTAAAGTGCAACACAGCAACGTTGCTTGGCAAAAGAAAAAGGGAAAGTGGTGGGGTGGGTGGTGGCGGTGAAGCATAAATAAAACATACAGTTGTTGGATCGTAAATACCTGTACAGTTTGAATTCAACAAGATTGCGCATGTGTCCTGAACTTTATTCAAAGCAATATAGAAGTTTTCAATCTCCATGCTCAATATGGTTTCTAACAACAAAGCCTTAGCTAGCCAGGCCTGTATGAACCACATTATATAATTTGTATACTGTACACCCTACAAAAAAAAAAAAACATTTTTTTTTTGCGATGCTTCCGTTGTTTTATGTTTTCTCTCTGAACTAATATTATTAAGACAAAAGTTTTAATTTTTTGTGTGCTTGTTTAATCCGCTTTTGCGCTAAAACGGCTGATTTGACTTTGATGAAATTAGGCACATGAGTAGCCTATGACCTGGATTAGGACTTGTGATAAGACTTTTCATTCTACTATTCCCAAGGGATCGACACTTATGAGGGTGAAACCGTGGGGTGCAGCTTGTGCTACGATATAATGTCTACGGTGGTGATAAGATTTTTCAATACGTCTAAGGATCCGAATTTTCAATAAATAGACAAAAACCGAGGACATACTAAATAAATCAATTATACTTTAAGCGAAAAAAGGGTTGTTTAAAGTTTAGTGCCGTGATCAAATGAAATGACCTAATTAAATAAAAGTACTCATTTAAATCATTTATAAATGTTTTTTAATGAATGTGCAAACATTCTGTTGTAGAATACTCACATCGTTCTCAAGTGCTACATGAAGGTTAATCAAACTGTTGAAGAAGCAGTACGTACAGTGGTACACAATCTGTAAATATTTTAATTTTAGTATAAAACACTTTTAAACCAGTTGAGAAACCACTAACTGCAAAGCGGTTGTCTACTTTGTAGATAAATTGATTCTTACTTACCAGTTGTTGAAAAATAACTTTATAGATGTCAAAGCATTCCAATATATAAACAAAGGCCTGATATAATCTATCGCAATAATCCTCTCTGTCACTATCTCCTAAGCTTTGAAAATTCAAAGTTTGAATATTCCAAAGATCTACTTTGTGTTTTAACAACTTAATAAGTCTGATAGCATACACCATATATGTATCAAAACCAAATACAATAAAACCACATACAATATTGTATGATGGAATTTGAAGGCATATACAAACGTGGATAATAATAATAATACCAAAACCCAAAACCGCTATGACACTTAACCAATTACCAATGATGAAACGTTTGAACGTGGTCTTATTATTAAGAAATCTGTGAATATACAATAATTTTAAAACAAATGTAACATTTTGATTGGTTTGAAAAATAACGGCAAAAAATACCTGCATAAGGAATCCAACAGAAGGAAAAATAAAATTGAAGTAATTGATTCCGATTACGTCGAATTTATATTTTTCAAAAAGATGTTCACTGAATGTTTGGTCATAAAAGCGATAGAAAAGAAAAGATATGAATATTATCGTGCCACACAAAGACATTAAATACGATCGCAAACAATTTGTAAAAATTAAATTGTCCCTGATTCTATACTTGGGACAAAAGTAAATATATTGCAGAAGGTTCAATGGTAGCAGCATGGACTGCATATCTTTGTCAACGAAGTTGTTTGCTACAATATCAAAATGACAGTTGCAGCTAAAACTACAATTTATTTTCCTTTTCGTAAACTTCATTTTAAAAATCAAAAGAAATTCAGATGACAGGCACGTTATTCTTGAAGAAATGGTAAAATTGAATTAAAGAGACTTAAAAAATTACTCACAACAACGCCTCCTTGTACATTAACGTAATTGTGACACGCATATTGGTACAAAATTAAGTATCTTTTTATCAACTCTATCTAAACTATTATTGTATAGATGCAAAATTTGTTCATTTGTAAGTTTGTAGATGGGGTGTAAAGTCAAAGTCAAAGCATTTATTTCAATTAGGCACTTAAAAGGCACTTTTGAACGTCAATATTTACATTAAAATAGAATTGATTCTAGTCGCCCTTTCCAAATGTAATCTCTGGAACTATGTTAGATTTGAGTTTTGCATTTGATGCCTCGATTTTCAAGCTAAGTTATATCGCGTCGATGTTGAAAATTATCTGAAACGGGCCAGAGAAACCTGTTTTAGATAATTCTCCCTATTTCACCCATTTACGGGGAGTTTCCTAAAATCCTTTCTTAGCTGATGTCCCCTAATCATAATCTAGCTTTGTGCAAATTTCATCTCCGCAGGTCCAGTATTATTTGAGATTTCGTAATTTATCAGTGAGTGTATGTGTGAACGGAGTGACTCTTCGCATTTATTTTAAGAAGATTGTAAGTTTGAATGTAGAGTTACTCCCGCTCTGAAGATACCATTTGGATCTGAAAATTATTTTTGCATTTGATAGATACAATTGTTGAGGAAGACTACAGGTCTTTTAACATCACTCTACGACCCTAAGGAGCCGAGCACAAAGAAAAAAAGTAGTAGTCGAAAGTCTTTCGCAGTTTTCTTCGGCAAGCAAAAGAATGTGACCCGACGGTTCGGAGGTCAAAATTTCACAAAGACACAGTCGCGAGGGATATACTAGTCTAGAATATGAAGGTAATTAAGTGTTTGATCAATAAAACTTCCGGCTGTTATATAAATATGTGCCTTGACCAACTTATTTGTGGAATATAAAAAGCATTTACGTTTTGTTTACAATTTCTTTCAGTTTACTAGCAACACTTGTTAACAAAAATGAAAGTTACAGCATCAGCTTACAGTTTCTCCCAAGCGTTGGAAATACTGTTACCGTATGGGTGACTACACTGCTCTCATTGCGATGAAGGAAAACATTGTGAGGAAACCACCACGTTCTAGAACCAAAACATCGAAGACCTATGACTTCTACCATTCTGCACTAGGCCCGAGTGATAGTTCACAGCACACTCCCTCTCACAAAAAGGAGACATATGTCCTAGCAGTGGAACCATTACATGCTGATATTTATATTTACAAAGATAAAATTAACACACCTTTTGAAAAAGTAGAAAAACGTTCGGAGCAAGGCGAAATTGCAATCATGGTCATGTCTATCGGAATCGCTAACACACTGCTTCTTGGTAGCAAAATAGGGCTCATCAGGATAAGGCGCTGGTGCAGATGCACCAACCAAAACTTGATGGGAAGTGTCACAGTTCGGTTTAGTGGGTATTTCTGGCAAACAATACATGTGGTGAGGCGAGGAACTAGGAACGACGAGGTAAATGCTACTTTCAATAAGTTGACTCTATGGTCGCAAGTTTTTAGACTGCGCTTGACCATCAACTTGTGAGTTCAGTTTAAAGTTAGTGAAGACACTCTACCAGAGGCGAGCGATTTTAGGTGAACCTACCTGAGGCTCTTGGTATAATAGTTCCCATTCCCAGTTTAGAAGATCAGGTTCGTCTGGTGTACAGGGTCATCAGTCCAATGCCGTACCAAGATAATTTTTGGATGTGTGAACGGGCTATTTTATCGCTGAAAAATGATCAAGCTGCAGCGAACAACCACAATATAGTCTAGCAAATTGAAGCCCAATGTCCATAAGACCATTAGACGGGTATTGACCTTAGGACAAGTTGCTTCTCACATGGAAAACGGTCCTGTAACCAAAACTACAAACGTGGTCCACAGGAAAGTTTACAAATTGTGGCTGTCATTTTATTAAATTGTGGTTACTTATGACTTCCACGCGAACGAAGTCACGTGCAGAAGCTAGTAATATCATAAATGTGAAAGATGGATGTTTGTTACTCAAACATGCAAAAACTAGTAATTTTTTTTTCAACTCCGTCTGTGAGTTCCATAGATTAGCGCGTTTAAACAAGCAAATTGTTCAGCTTCATTGATTAAGAATAGATTTGCATTTCCCACGTGATAAATTACATGGTAGATGGAAGATTTAGTCCCGTTTGTTAAACATTGGTTTAATACCACAAACATGTAACTACTAATGAGACTTTTTCAGAGGTTTGCATAAGAAAAACGTCGTCAGGAAATCAGGTTTGAATACCCTGAATATTTTAAATCAGTAACTTGCAGTGAGAAAGATTGATCACCCATGCTGGTATTTCCCATATTTGAAGACATTTTTGCCATTTATCTTTTTCCTGCACTATACATGCCACAAACGACATTTTATTGTATTGTGGAACTTAATTTTGATTTTGAAATACTGGCTTTTTAATGGAATGGAATGGAGTCGACACTCATGGACTGAATGTCAAACGCCTGTCTTTGTTTACCCTAATTTGTAACTTTTATTCGGAAGAGTAAATACAATAGCTTTTCTTGCATTAGGTGTCTTCATCATAATTTGTACTAAGGGTACCATAACAGTGTTATTCATATTTAATTAATCGAATTACGCAAAAACAATCCAGCACAGTTCGTGTCGCACCACGCGTAATTAAGGGTTCCGTAGTTGGAACGAATTTTTCCCAAGAACAAAATTGTTCTCCCGTACTTATCGATGTATTGGAGAACATTTTTGTTTTTGGGATATAGTAGATGTAGTATGTACTTGACATATATCTATATGTCACGGTAAATTCTTCAACTGCAAATGTTTAAGAATGAAGAGCAGTGGTGGCCCGGTGGCATCGACCCCAACTACACAGTCGTAGATCGTGAGTTGTAACCAAGTAAGGCAATAAACTTCGTGTAATTAATTTCGTCGCCACTGCTCTCAAAACGGTGAAGGAAAACATCGTGAGTGTTGGGAATCGAACCCAACACACGACCTTGCGCGCGACCTACACGCGCAGGCGTCGTCGTGGCCGACGCGTCATCATCGGCACGCCGAGGTGCGGCGCGGTGGCAACATGGCTCGGCCCAACGAGCACTCGCTTCAACGGACTCCACCGCGACGGACGAATCTCTTCTCTAACTTAATTTATTTAACATTGGTCCTTCAAGGATCTCGCCGTCTTATTATAAAAAGTAACGGTCTCGGGAACAAAACTTCAAACTCGAAGTTCTTCAGTTGCGGTCTTCAGCGGCGACAGTTCCAGCAGGCTCACGTTCCTGGTGAAGAAACTTCGCATAGCATCCGCACACGCCTAGAGAAAGAAGCCAGCCAGAGGTCGACCGGCGTCGGACTTCGGACCCGTCGAATGTTCGAGTCATCGTCAAGGACAAAGGAGAACGAAAATTTGCAAATCATCGTCTATCCTGTGGATGGTTTAGACATTCTGTGAGTTCGTTCCAATTTTTCCCTTATTTATTCCTTTTCTTTATCTTATTTCATGTTTAAAATAGCCATATTTAAGTGAGTGCTTTCATTTATCTTCAATTTAAGTCGTTTAGTGACAATCATTCTTATTCTTAGCCTAACATTTCTCAAAAATCACTTTTTCTGCTTATCCTTCGCTTCTTATCTATAACGGCTGATCGCTTGCCGACGTACCTACTTGTTACCGTCGCATCAGCTGTTCCTTTGTTCGCACCGTCGAGTCATTCATAACTCATTAGCAAGTAAAACATTTTATTGCTTTTACAAAACCGGTTTTTAATCACATTAGTTCATTGAATAAATCGCTACTGTTCTTTCCATCGATATGGCTGACGAAAAGGTTGAAAAACTTATAAAAAAGCGCAGCTGTATGAAGTCCAAACTTACCATATTTAGTAACTACCTTCACAAGTTTGATAGTTGCACCGAACAGAGCAATATACAATTGTTAGATTTAGAAGCCAGGTTCAATAAATTTGATAGCTTATATGTGGATTTCGACAAATTACAGTGCGACATCGAGGTGTTGCTGGACAACCCCGATGACGAGAGAGAGGAACGTGAGCAGTTCGAGAACCAGTACTATAAGCTGGTGGCGACGGCGCGGAGCCTGCTCGGTGCTCGCCCCCCCCAGTCTTGCAGCCTTCGAGATGGTTCCGTAACGGGTATCGAGGTTGTACAGGCAGGTGGCTTTAAATTTAACTGTGTACGATTGCCAAAAATCAATTTACCTGTTTTCCACGGTCACTATCAACACTGGCTAGAATTTAGAGACACATACATGTCACTTATTCATTCAAGGTCGGACATTGACAATATTAATAAGTTGCACTACCTTCGTGCGTCTCTTAAAGATAGTGCACTACTAGTTATAGATAATTTAGATTTTAGAGCTCAGAATTATGAGTCAGCTTGGAATTTATTGTGTAGTAGGTACGACAACAAAAGATTGCTTGTGAATAATCATGTTCATGCATTGTTTAACGTAGAACGTATCCAATGTGAATCTTGTTCTTCTATTCGTAACCTCATCGACGTCACGAATAAAAACCTTCGTGCATTAAAAACCTTAGGTCAATCACCAGAATATTGGGATACCCTCATAATTCATATGATGGCAGAAAAACTGGATAGTGTTACACGTAGGGTATGGGAAGAACACAGAAACACACTTATTGATCCACCTTCTTTAGACATTTTCATACAATTTCTTAGCAACAGAGCCGACTTATTAGAAACTATACAAGAACATAAAAGTAACAAGCCAAAATCAGACGTTTCAAAACACGATTCTAATCTACTCACAATAACAAAATCTAATGACAATAAAAATGACAGTAACACTTCAAATAAAAAAAATAACAATGCTAATAAAAAACAATTTACATGTCCTATGTGCAATCAGCCTCACTTCTTATTCAATTGTGAAGCATTTAGAGCCCTGACCGTAGAAGATCGTCTTCAAAAGGCCAAAGAAGCAAAGGTCTGTCTTAATTGTCTTCGACCAGGGCACGTAGAATCTAGGTGCAATCTTGTTCCTTGCAAATATTGCAAGAAAAAGCACAATACTCTGCTTCATTTACATGTGGTAGAAACAACCCCTACTCTTGAGCCAGTTACCCCCGTCAACAACTTTGCTGGTACAACTAATGTTCAACAGTTTTCTACTCCTCCGGATGTTTTACTTTCCACAGCGCTCGTGAGAGTGGTTGGCAGCAAGGGCAACGTGCTCACTGCCCGAGTACTGCTCGACAACGGTAGCACGGGTAACTTCGTTGCTGAATCATTTTGCGGTAAGCTGGGTTTGCCGCGACGTAGTGCGAGCGCCACCGTGACAGGTATAAATAATAACACTTCTCGTAGCACACAGTCTTGCAGACTTACTATAATGTCCACCCACAATGACGAGTATACATGTACTGTAGACTGCCATATTTTACCACAGATTACTAAAGCTTTACCGTCTTCATTCATAGACATTGATAATATTCCTCTTCCTATGGGAATAAGTCTAGCTGACCCTTCTTTTAACATACCGTCAGCAATAGATATCTTAGTTGGGGCCGAAGTATTTTGGTCTGTCTTATGCAATAATTCTATTGACTTGGAAAAAAATCAACCCAAGTTATATGAAACAAAACTGGGTTGGCTAGT
Organism: Polymixis flavicincta; assembly: GCA_949987655.1. Lineage (NCBI taxonomy): Eukaryota > Metazoa > Arthropoda > Insecta > Lepidoptera > Noctuidae > Polymixis > Polymixis flavicincta. Next base: position 18,945,374 of record OX465188.1, on the reverse strand, counting down.
GTCAGGGTACGTCGCCCGTCGTAAGTCACCCTCTTTTCCTCCCGTTAGTCATTTTTTAAACGTGGATGCCGACCCCTTCATACCTCCATTCCGTGTATCAGATACCATCGCAGCCAAGCACTCCCTATCTCTTAAGAAGCGTAACTATAAGCTGAGCTCTCAGAAATACGCCACTCGTAAGGACGACGGACGCTTTGTGGTGACCATGCCGCTGAAGGAAAAACCTTCAGTCTTTGGCGGTTTAATTCAAAACACAAAGTGTCGGTTCATGTCACGTGAGCAATTTCCTGAAGGTTCTGTCTTCAAGTACAGGCACAAAAATAGGAAGTCTTCGCCTAGCTGTCTTCTTGGTAGTTTTAATTAGTGTTATTTATACCTATCACGCGTGTAGCTACCTACCGTCGACAGACAAACCGGCGGATCTTGTTTCCCGCGGGCTGAAGGCTGATTCCATCAGTGGTTCATCCTTGTGGTGGGCTTGTTCTACTTTGCCTAAAATGCCCAATCGTACGAGAAGCACGATCTACCAGTACTGGTTTCTTGTCCTGTTGTACCTACATACTAACAGTAATTCATAAGTAGATTCTTTATGTAGTATAGTTAACCGTAGGTCTTATTTTCTTCATGTTCATAACATTTCATAGCAATTTATATTATAATGGATTTCTTTGTTATAATCCAATAATCTATGTGTAGGTAGTTGGTAAATTGAATCATTTCTAAATTCTGTCATTATGTCCTTACTTGTGATACTATGTACCTATATTATATCCAGTTTTGTATTATAGCGTTGTTTACGCTGACCCAGTGATGTAAACAGACAGGAGAAGCAGAGATTGCACTTTTATTTATTGATTTTTGGCAATTATTTCTCTAATTCGACACAAGCCTGTCATTTCGAACTCGTTGCTATGCCATCTTGTGAAGCTTACCTAACCACTCATTAGTAATTTGTCAGAATTCACTATATGCTTCTTAACTTCTTATCCTTTATTCTACTTTTCACTGTATCATTACTTGCTAGTTATGAGAAATGGCTATCTGCCTCACTCAAATAAATGCTGGTTTAAACTCCTATCCTCTTACTCCTCCTCCCTTAGAACCCTTTAACTCTTTCACTTTCACACTCCTTCTGTTTCCATTGGACGGCCACTTAATTCTACTCTCATCCACAGGTCTCTGATGGCAATGTGAAAAGCATGAAGCACCTCTCAGCAAACGAAATCGAATGATTTCTGAGTGGTTCCACTGGCAGTGACGGGAGTCACTCTGGTGATACCAGACCATCATTAAGAGGGCACCCACTCATATTTGCCCCCTTCCAGATTTTTGAAGTCTACGCTTCAACCCGGGCAGCATGTTGGGAATCGAACCCAACACACGACCTTGCGCGCGACCTACACGCGCAGGCGTCGTCGTGGCCGACGCGTCATCATCGGCACGCCGAGGCGCGGCGCGGTGGCAACATGGCTCGGCCCAACGAGCACTCGCATCAACGGACTCCACCGCGACGGACGAATCTCTAATATCTATAACTATTGTTTGTCCGGGAAAGTTTTCCTATTGTTAATAGCACGGCAGTAAACCATTGCCTAAAATACAGTCCACTCTTTCATTTGCTCCACCCGCTAACAGTGAGGAAACCGGTATGTAGAACCAAAAATTAAAAGACATGTGACATCTACCTACTCAAACTGGGCTCGCGTGGTGGATTACGGCCCACTCCCTCTCATTAAGAGGAGGCCGGAGTCCTAGCTGTGGAAACATTATAGGCTGATTATTATCATACTTTGCATTCGCCGAGCACAATAAACGTTGGGTTCATTGTGTCGCGTTTTTCAAAGACAATCATTTTATATACGCACTTATTAAAGAACCGTATCACGGCTAGGACAGCAGATTCAGCGTATCTGACTAGACTACCCAGCGCAAAAAAAAATCATCGGTTATACAAAAAAAAAATCAACTGAATAATTTGAGTATTGAGTTTTGAGTAATTTCAACGCTGGGGGGCCTAGAATGATATGTTGAATTCATGGATACAGTTTGCGCAATAGTTAAAAACATATCCAGTGTAACCAACTTAGTCTCCTAAATTTAGTTCAGTGCAGTATAAATTGAAGAACACCCAATGGCCTAGATTTCTGTAGGTACAAAAATATAGTAAAACACATCTTAACCTTTCAAACCCCACATTTTCCCCGTCGAAAAAGTGGCGTCCGGACACCAAAGCCCCGACGTCATTTGACACTTGAGATTTTTTCGTTCGGCGAGCAAAAAAAACGTCCGTGTCGATTTTTTGTTGCCTCCAGCTACTTAGAGATAAGTTTTATGGCTTCCTGAATAGGCAAGCCATAACATAAACATTGTGAGTCGTTCTAAAATACGTTGTAGTTTATTATAAACAATGGAAATTAGAGACAATGACTGAGCATGTCTTTGTTCCCGTTTGTTGTTGATTTGTCATAGAACTGCTGTCTCAATTTGCTCGAAATTTTGGATGTTACTTATTGAATAGACTAATAATCGAACAGCAGTATTTTTTTGGGAATCCTACTCAACATTTTCGTAATATTTAAACTCAAACTTCATATCGCGCGGAGGTCAACGCCCGTGTTGTGCACTCGAACATTCAAAGGGTTTATATAAAGAATTTTCTCATTACATAGAATGAGATTCTTATTCTAATAAGAAAATACATTGTTTACATACCATTTTATACACCAGGATCCACATAATTCACCATGAATCACTCAAAATAAACACAATTCTCATATCACTGCACATTGTTCACAAAGGTTTGTTTACGTTTCATATTTCGTCGAAATATAAGTTTTTATGATGCTATTTGATACAAATATTACCTAAAACGATGTAATAACTACTTCTAAATGAATATTTATCCACTTATCGTCGAAAACACACAAATAATAAGAAAAAACACTATAAAACTAGAGAGCATACCACGAAAAAGTACCGATGACCAACGAGTTCGAAACGTCACTTTCAACTTTTTTTTTTCGTGTTACCAGATTATATTTTCCATAGAGATTTAGTTCAACAGACTGTGTGTGTAACTAGCATTACAGTAAAATTGTCACAGACGATATAGAACTTTATTTATATTCAGAAATAAGGCTAAAAACCGCCTGAACGGCGCGGTCGGGGATGCGACCACAAGGCTTTTGGGACTAAAAAATGGCGGTTCCGAATGCGACCAAATGCCGCTGAGCGGTTAAAGAAAGAATGAAAATACGTCATATACATATTTTATATTTCAAAGAATTTCATGAAAATTATGGAGATGACAAAAAAGCAAACTGCAGCAACACAATAGCATAGTCAGAAATCAACACCAATATTTTGAGCGGTAGAGTTGCATCAACGTAGAACATTCCGCAGGCATCCATCTTGTCGAATGTCGTTATATGTAGGCGTTTAATATTCTTGTACAACCTTTTTTCTTCATCTGCAATTATTAGGGGTGTTATGATTACGAGTATTGTAGGGGAGGTAATGAAGAAACCAAAGTAAAGATGAATTCGAAATGTCGCGATCGAGGAGGTTGTACGTGCGTAACCATCTCCTCGAACGTTCCGTTTGTTTATTAAAACAAAAGGTACAAAATAATGATAATAGATAGATAGGTGGACATAAAGTTTGGACAGTTAAAAGGTGTGTTACATTGTTTTTTTCTTGATATTTAATTGTCACCTTTGGTTGGTTTTGATAATTACCACTTAGTATATATCCAAGACATGGTGGTTGTATTGCCACAACCGAAAAATGTCTGATGTGCCTGACATTACACCAGGACTCATTCACTTTAAAGCGCAACACAGCAACGTTGCTTGGCAACAGAAAAAGGGAAAGTGGTGGGGTGGGTGGTGGCGGTGAAGCATAAATAAAACATACAGTTGTTGGATCGTAAATACCTGTACAGTTTGAATTCAACAAGATTGCGCATGTGTCCTGAACTTTATTCAAAGCAATATAGAAGTTTTCAATCTCCAAGCTCAGTATGGTTTCTAACAACAAAGCCTTAGCTAGCCAGGCCTGTATGAACCACAATATATAATTTGTATACTGTACACCCTGCAAAAAAACCTTTTTTTTTTCAATGCTTCTGTTGTTTTGTGTTTTCTATCTGAACTAATATTATTAAGACAAAAGATGTAATTTTTTGTGTGCTTGTTTAATCCAATTTCGCGCTAAAACGGCTTATTGGACTTAGACGAAATTAGGCACATGAGTAGCCTATGACCTGGATGAGGACTTCTGATAGGACTTTTCATTCTAATATTCCCAAGGGATCGACACTTATGCGAGTGAAACCGTGGGGTATAGCTTGTGCTATGATATATTGTCTACGGTGGTGATATGATTTTTCAATACGTCTAAGGATCCGAATTTTCAATATATAGACACAAAACCGAGGACATACTAAATAAATCAATTATACTTTAAGCGAAAAAGGGTTGTTTAAAGTTTAGTGCCGGGATCAAAAAAAATGACCTAATTAAATAAAAGTACTCATTTAAATCATTTATACGTTTTTCAGAGAGTAGTGGTGGCCAAGTGGTAACGGCTGCGACTTACGAGTTGTAGGTCGTGAGTTCGAACCCAGACAGGCGCTTTACTTTGTGTAAATTATTTCATCACCACTGCTCTCAAAACGGTGAAGGAAAATATCGTGAGGAAACCGGCATGTCGTAGAACCAAAAATTCGAAGACATATGTGACATCTACCGACCCGCACTGGGCCCGCATTGTGGATTACGGCCCAATACCTCTCACCGAGAGGAGGCCTGTGTCCCAGCAGTGGGAACATTATAGGCTGATGATGATGATGATGATGATACGTTTTTCAATGAATGTGCAAACATTCTGTTGTAGAATACTCACATCGTTCTCAAGTGCTACATGAAGATTAATCAAACTGTTGAAGTAGCAGTTCGTACAGTAGTACACAATCTGTAAATATTTTAATTTTAGAATAAAACACTTTTAAACGAGTTGAGAAACCACTAACTGCAAAGCGGTTGTCTACTTTGTAGATAAATTAATTCTTACTTACCAGTTGTTGAAAAATAACTTTATAGATGTCAAAGCATTCCAATATATAAACAAAGGCCTGATATAATCTATCACAATAATCCTCTCTGTCCCTATCTCCTAAGCCATGAAAATTCAAAGTTTGAATATTCCAAAGATCTACTTTATTTTTTAACAACTTAATAAGTCTGATAGCATACACCATGTATGTATCAAAACTAAGTACAATAAAACCACATAAAATATTGTATGATGGAAATTGAAGGCATATACAAACGTGGATGGTAATAATAAGACCAAAACCCAAAACCGCTATGACACTTAACCAATTACCAATGATGAAACGTTTAAATGTGGTCTTATTATTAAGAAATCTGTGAATATACAATAATTTTAAAACAAATGTAATATTTTCATTGGTTTTAAAAATAACGGCAAAAAAACACATAAGGAATCCAACAGAAGGAAAAATAAAATTGAAGTAATTGATTCCGATTACGTCAAATTCATATTTTTCAAAATGATGTTCGCTGAATGTACGGTCATTAAAGCGATAGAAAAGAAAAGATATGAACATTATCGTGCCACACAAAGACATTAAATACGATCGCAAACTATTTGGAAAAATTAAATTTTCCCTGATTCTATACTTGGGACAAAAGTAAATATGTTGCAGAAGGTTCAATGGTAGCAGCATAGACTGCACATCTTTGTCAACGAAGTTGTCTGCTACAATCTCCAAACGACAATTGCAGTTTAAACTACAATTTATTTTCCTTTTCGTTAACTTCATTTTAAAAAATCAAAAGAAACTCAGATGACAGGCACGTTATTCTTTAAGAAATGGTAAAATTGAATTAAAGAGACTGAAAAAGATTACTCACAACAACGCCTCCTTGAACATTAACGTAATTGTGACACGAACATTGTTACAAAATTATGTATCTTTTTATCAACTCTATCTATACTATTATTGTATAGAGACAAAATTTGTTCGTTTGTAAGTTTGTAGATGGGGTGTAATCTCTGGAACTAGGTTAGATTTGAGTTTTGCATTTAATACCTCGATTTCTGAGCAAGTTATATCGCGTCGATGTTGAAAATTATCTGAAACAGGCCAGAGAAGCCGAGAGATCAGTGCTGGCCAAGTGGTAACGGCCGCAACTTACGAGTTGTAGGTCGTGAGTTCAAACCCAGAGAGTCGCTTTACATAGTGTAAATTATTTCATCACCACTGCTCTCAAAACTGTGAAGGAAAACATCGTGAGGAAACCGGCATGTCCTAGAACCAAAAAAATCGAAGACATGTGACATCTACCAACCCGCACTGGGCCCGCGTGGTGGATTACGGCCCAATCCCTCTCACCGAGAGGAGGCCTGTGTCCCAGCAGTGGGAACATTATAGGCTGATGATGTATACGTATGTATGAATGGAGTGATCTTTCGCATTTATTTCAAGAAGATTTTTGAAGATTGAAACTGAAGTTGTCAAAAGAAGTCAAAACTTGTCCAAAATAATTATATTTTGAAAAATTTAAGTAATTATGATATTAAAAATACCTATCTAAACATCAGCACTTTTAATTAATTACTGCACAAACAAACATACAGTACGATATACTGTTAAGTATAAAATACGCTAATGTGATTGTGACCATATTGTGACACCGAGCACACATTTTATCTGTCAAATTTCTTTGAAAGATTTTCATCTTAGACTTTCAATTTTATGGCTACAAGCCTAATCTGAGAAAACTGTGCCGAGATTCTGCAAAAAGGGAAAGTCTAAAGAATTTGGAGTCTTCCCTTTATAAATATCCCTATTGGAGGGCAGGTTCAATAAATTGGTTTGAATAGAAAAGAAAAAAGGCACTGGCGACCTGGACGCGCGGCGCCGCGGCGCTGCAGCATCCTAGGCCACACGTCTGCGCCGGTGCGCCGTAGCCGTCAAGCGCACGTCAAGTAATGCCAAGCATGACTGACAATTTTATTTATATTCGTTTTTTTATTGATATTTTAAATCAGTGTCAATAGTGTTTTTTAAGTGTAGTGTAAATAATTTTTCTTTAAGGTAAGTCTTTTTATTATTTAACTTATGTTAAATAATGCTGGTTGTAGCGACGCCGGAAATAGCGCCAGTCAGTCTGCCACATCGCTCGTTGTCCAGGTGAGATGTCCCTATTGCTCCCAGCCGCGCTTCTTCAATGGCGAACGGGGGCTATGGATACACTATGGCAAAACCCACAAACTTCATAGTGTACCTTTGTGCCCCCCAGCCACATACCCAACATCAACAACTCCAGGCCAAAGTTTGTGGAAAACATTAGCAAAATTCAAAAATTCGACCCCGGTATTAAAGAGAGTACCTAGGGATGCGAGACGGTCTGTTGCATTAAGTTTAGCACAATGTATACGTCTTGCGACCCAGGAGAACTCACTAAGTGCCTGGGAGCAATTACTCACCTTCCCCTATAAGATTCTGCATGTGCAAAAAAAATCGGCAACGAAAGAACCTTAACAAACCAAATCAAAGATAATTGCAATAATTCGGCCCTTATTTTAGATCCCAAATTACCTGCATTCAATAACCTGTCTCATAAAGGCATATGTAGAATCACGAATCACGTTGTTCACACGTAGAATCCAAATTAAGTGAAGGTGACATCAGGGGAGCAGCCAAGATACTGTTCAGCAGCGATGTGGTGGCGCCTTACTCCCCAGAAACTCTAACAGCTCTGGAAAGTAAACATCCAGCGCCTGCGGATGGTCTCACCTTTCCCGAACCCCTCGGCCCTCCTGACCTAAATTCAAACTTCTTGAACGTTTCGGCCCCACAATTGATTGCAGCCGTGAACTCCTTCAGAAGTGGTTCTGCTAGCGGCCTCGACGGCCTGACTTCACAACATTTAAAGGATCTTAGGAGTTCAGGCGCCGGGGAAGCTGGTAAGTCGCTTTTGAAGGAGCTTGCGGCCATGATCAACCTCATGCTCACCGGCGGGGTGAACGATGCCGTCATCGATGTCCTGTACGGTGTCAACCTTTGTGCCCTGCGCAAGAAGGACGGCGGCATTCGTCCCATCGCCGTTGGGTGCACATACAGACGTACGGCAGCCAAAATATGTTGTAAGTTATACAGCGAAAAACTTGCAACTCGACCTATATTTGGGTTGAAACTCTAGGGCCATGGGTTCCGAGTGCCCACTTAGTTTTCCGGGATATTTCCAAGCGGTTGGTCGACTCTTCACGTGACCAAAGGGCAGGCCTATTTTTCGGCCAAAGAATCAGCATTACCATACAACGTGGCAATGCTGCTAGCCTTTTGGGCACTTTTCCCGTTGTCAACGATGCGGACGTATTTTTTGATGCCTTGTGATTATTTTCTTTTTATATATCTGTGCATATTTTGTTTTAGATCTGTTAAAATAAATACAAATGTACTTATTTCAAGAAGATTGTAAGTTTTAATGTAGAGCTCTGGAGATACCATATAGATTTGAAAATTATTTTTGGATTTTATAGTTCAATTTTTGAGGAAGACTACAGATTTTTTTACATCTCTCTACGACCCTAAGGAGCTGAGCACAAAGAAAAAAAGTAGTTGTCGAAAGTCGGTTTTTCTTCGGCGAACAAAAGAATGTGTCCCGATGGTTCGGAGGTCAAAATTTCACAAAGACACAGTCGCGGGGGAAATGCTAGTCTACAATAAGAAGGTAATTAAATGTTTGATCAATAAAACTTCCGGCTGTTATACAATTATGTGCCTTGACCAACTTATTTGTGGAATATAAAAAGCATTTACGTTTTGTTTACAATTTCTACTAGTTTACTAGCAACACTTGTTAACAAAAATGAAAGTTACAGCATCAGCTTACAGTTTCCCCCAAGCGTCGGAAATACTGTTACCGTATGGGTAACTACACTGCTCACATTACGATGAAGGAAAACATTGTGAGGAAACCAACATGTTCTAGAACCAAAACATCGAAGACATATGACTTCTACCATTTTGCACTAGGCCCGCGTGATAGTTCACGGCACACGGTCTCACAAAAAGGAGACATATGTCCTTGCAGTGGAACCATTATGTGCTGATATTTATATTTACAAAGATAAAATTAACACACCTTTTGAGAAAGGAGAAAAACGTTCGGAGCAAGGTGAAATTGCAATCATGCTCGAGGCAGTGTGGTAGCAATTCCACTCAGCAAATTATGGCTCGTCAGGACAAGACGCTGGTGCAGATGCACCAACAAAGACTTGATGGGTGGTGTCACAATTCGGTTTAGTGGGTATTTCTGGCAAACGATACATGTGGTGAGGCGAGGAACTAGGAACGACGAGGTAAATGCTACGTTCAATAAGTCGACTCAATGATCGCAAGTTTTTAGACTGCGCTTGACTCTCATTTTGTGAGTTCAGTTTAAAGTTAGTGAAAACACTCTACCAGAGGAGAGCGATTATAGGTGAACCTACCAGAGGCTCTTGGTAGAATAGTTCCCAGTTTAGAAGATCAGGTTCGTCTGGTGTACAGGGTCATCAGTCCAATGCCGTACCAAGATAATTTTTGGATGTGTGAACGGGCTATTTTATCGCTGAAAAATGATCAAGCTGCAGCGAACAACCACAATATAGTCTAGCAAATTGAAGCCCAATGTCCATAAGACCATTAGACGGGTATTGACCTTAGGACAAGTTGCTTCTCACATGGAAAACGGTCCTGTAACCAAAACTACAAACGTGGTCCACAGGAAAGTTTACAAATTGTGGCTGTCATTTTATTAAATTGTGGTTACTTATGACTTCCACGCGAACGAAGTTACGTGCAGAAGCTAGTAATATCATAAATGTGAAAGATGGATGTTTGTTACTCAAACATGCAAAAGATAGATATTTTATTAAGATATTTTTTTTCAAATCCGTCTGGGAGTTCCATAGATTAGCGTGTTTAAACAAACAATTTCTTTAGTTTCATTGATTAAGAATAGATTTGCATTTCGCACGTGATAAGTTACTTGGTAGATGGAAGATTTAGTACCGTTTGTTAAACATTGGTTTAATACCACAGACATGTACCTACTAATGAGACTTTTTCAGAGGCTTGCATAAGAAAAACGCCGTCAGGAAATCTGGTTTGAATACCCTGAATATTTTAAATTTGCAGTGAGAAAGATTGATCACCCATGCTGGTATTTCCCATATTTGAAGAAGTTTTTGCCAATGATCCTTTTCCTGCACTATACATGCCACAAACGACAGTTATTTGTATTGTGGAAATCATTTCTTTTGATTTTGAAATACTGGCTTTTTAATGGAATGGAATGGAGTCGACACTCATAGACTAAATGTCAAACGCCTGTCTGTCCCGAGGACTACAGGGATTTACCCACTGTAATAAAAAATAAAAAAAAACTATTATAAATAGCGCTCACATTCACTCATAAAAAATCGACTAATTACGATAAATGCTGCTATAAATAATCGCTTGTTCTTTCTTTGTTTACCTTAATTTGTAACTATAATTCGGAAGAGTAAATACAATAGCTTTTCTTGCATTAGGTGTCTTCATCACATCATTTGTATTAAGGGTACCATAACAGTGTTATTCATATTTAATTAATAAATTATGCAAAAACAATCCAGCACAGTTCGTGTCGCACCACGCGTAATTAAGGGTTCCGTAGTTGGAACGAATTTATCCCAAGAACAAAATTGTTCTCCCGTACTTATCGATGTATTGCAGAACATTTTTGTTTTTGGGATATAGTAGATGTAGTATGTACTTGACATATATCTATATGTCACGGTCAATTATTCAACTGCAAATGTTTAAGAATAAAGAGCAGTAGTGGCCTGGTGGCATCGACCCCAACTACACAGTCGTAGATCGTGAGTTGTAACCAAGAAAGGCGATAACCTTAGTGGAATTAATTTCGTCGCCACTGCTCTCAAAACGGTGAAGGAAAACATCGTGAGGAAACCGGTATGTCGTAGAACCAAAAATTAAAAGACATGTGACATCTACCTACTCAAACTGGGCTCGCGTGGTGGATTACGGCCCACTCCCTCTCATTAAGAGGAGGCCGGAGTCCTACCTGTGGAAACATTATAGGCTGATTATTCTTATGCTTTGTATTCGCCGAGCACAATAAACGTTGGGTTCATTGTGTCGCGTGTTTCAGAGACAATCATTGTATACACGCACTTTATAAAAGAACCGTATCACGGCTAGGACGCCGGATGGTAGGGCGTAGCTACTACAGGATAAGTTTTTAACCAGTGCGCAAACTGTAACCATGAATTCAGCGTATCTGTCTAGACTCCGGTTGCGCGTAGTCTCTTAAATTAAGTTCAATGCAGTATAAATTGCAGAACACCCAATGGCCTGGATTTCTGTAGGTACAAAAATATAGAAAAACACATCTTAAAGAAAGAATGAAAATACGTCAGCACATATTTTGTATTTCGCAGAATTTTAATGATAATTATAGAGATTACAAAAAAGCAAACTGCAGCAACACAATAGCATAGTCAGAAATCAACACCAATATTTTGAGCGGTAGAGTTGCATCAACGTAGAACATTCCGCAGGCATCCATCTTGTCGAATGTCGTTGTATGTAGGCGTTTAATATTCTTGTACAACCTTTTTTCTTCATCTGCAATTATTAGGGGTGTTATGATTACGAGTATTGTAGGGGAGGTAATGAAGAAACCAAAGTAAAGATGAATTCGAAATGTCGCGATCGAGGAGGTTGTACGTGCGTGCTGTCTGGATTTTTGTGACAACTGATGGTGGATTGGCTACCATCGCGCGCCCGCACTCCCGCGCCCGCACCAGCCTTCTTCAGCCGCCCGCACTCTAACTATCTCCTCGAACGTTCCATTTGTTTATTAAAACAAAAGGTACAAGATAATGAGATTAGATAGATAGGTGGACATAAAGTTTGGACAGTTAACAGGTGTGTCAGATTGTTTTTTTCTTGATATTTAATTGTCACCTTTGGTTGATTTTGGTAATTACCACTTAGTATATATCCAAGACATGGTGGTTGTATTGCCACAACCGAAAAATGTCTGATGTGCCTGACATTACACCAGGACTCATTCACTTTAAAGCGCAACACAGCAACGTTGCTTGGCAACAGAAAAAGGGAAAGTGGTGGGGTGGGTGGTGGCGGTGAAGCATAAATAAAACATACAGTTGTTGGATCGTAAATACCTGTACAGTTTGAATTCAACAAGATTGCGCATGTGTCCTGAACTTTATTCAAAGCAATATAGAAGTTTTCAATCTCCATGCTCATTATGGTTTCTAACAACAAAGCCTTAGCTAGCCAGGCCTGTATGAACCACAATATATAATTTGTATACTGTACACCCTGCAAAAAAACCTTTTTTTTTACAATGCTTCTGTTGTTTTATGTTTTCTATCTGAACTAATATTATTAAGACAAAAGATGTAATTTTTTGTGTGCTTGTTTAATCCACTTTCGCGCTAAAACGGCTGATTGGACTTAGACGAAATTAGGCACATGAGTAGCCTATGACCTGGATGAGGACTTCTGATAGGACTTTTCATTCTAATATTCCCAAGGGATCGACACTTATGCGAGTGAAACCGTGGGGTATAGCTTGTGCTATGATATATTGTCTACGGTGTTGAAATGATTTTTCAATACGTCTAAGGATCCGAATTTTCAATATATAGACACAAAACCGAGGACATACTAAATAAATCAATTATACTTTAAGCGAAATTTAAAGGGTTTTTTAAAGTTTAGTGCCGGGATCAAAAAAAATGACCTAATTAAATAAAAGTACTCATTTAAATCATTTATACGTTTTTCAGAGAGTAGTGGTGGCCAAGTGGTAACGGCTGCGACTTACGAGTTGTAGGTCGTGAGTTCGAACCCAGACAGGCGCTTTACTTTGTGTAAATTATTTCATCACCACTGCTCTCAAAACGGTGAAGGAAAACATCGTGAGGAAACCGGCATGTCCTAGAACCAAAAATTCGAAGACATATGTGACATCTACCGACCCGCACTGGGCCCGCGTTGTGGATTACGGCCCAATACCTCTCACCGAGAGGTGGCCTGTGTCCCAGCAGTGGGAACATTATAGGCTGATGATGATGATGATGATGATGATGATGATGATGATACGTTTTTCAATGAATGTACAAATATTCTGTAGTAGAATACTCACATCGTTCTCAAGTGCTACCTGAAGGTTAATCAAACTGTTGAAGAAGCAGTGCGTACAGTGGTACACAATCTGTAAATATTTTAATTTTAGAATAAAACACTTTTAAATCAGTTGAGAAACCACTAACTGAAAAGCGGTTGTCTACTTTGTAGATAAATTGATTCTTACTTACCAGTTGTTGAAAAATAACTTTATAGATGTCAAAACATTCCATTATACACACAAAGGCCTGATATAATCTATCGCAATAATCCTCTCTGTCAATATCTCCTAAGCTTTGAAAATTCAAAGTTTGAATATTCCAAAGATCTACTTTGTGTTTTAACAACTTAATAAGTCTGATAGCATACACCATATATGTATCAAAACTAAGTACAATAAAACCACATAAAATATTGTATGATGGAATTTGAAGGCATAAACAAACGTGGATGGTAATAATAAGACCGAAACCCAAAACCGCTATGACACTTAACCAATTACCAATGATGAAACGTTTGAATGTTGTCTTATTATTAAAAAATCTGTGAATATACAATAGTTTTAAAACAAATGTAACATTTTCATTGGTTTTAAAAATAACGGCAAAAAAACACATAAGGAATCCAACAGAAGGAAAAATAAAATTGAAGTAATTGATTCCGATTACGTCGAATTTATAATTTCCAAAAAGATGTTCGCTGAATGTACGGTCATAAAAGCGATAGAAAAGGAAAGATATGAACATTATCGTGCCACACAAAGACATTAAATACGATCGCAAACTATTTGGAAAAATTATATTGTCCCTGATTCTATACTTGGGACAAAAGTAGGTAAATATGTTGCAAAAGGTTCAATGGTAGCAGCATAGACTGCACATCTTTGTCAACGAAATTATTCGCCACAATATCAAAATGACAGTTGCAGCTAAAACTACAATTTATTTTCCTTTTCGTAAACTTCATTTTAAAAATCAAAAGAAATTCAGATGACAGGCACGTTATTCTTCAAGAAATGGTAAAATTGAATTAAAGAGACTTAAAAAGATTACTCACAACGACGCCTCCTTGTACATTAACGTTATTGTGACACGCACATTGGTACAAAATTATGTACCTATCTTTTTATCAACTCTATCTATACTATTATTGTATAGAGGCAAAATTTGTTCATTTGTAAGTTTGTAGATGGGGTGTGATCTCTGGAACTACGTTAGATTTGAGTTTTGCATTTAACACCTCGATTTGTGAGCTAAATTATATCGCGTGGATGTTGAAAATTATCTGAAACAGTGTTCTCTAGCCTGGTCTTTTTTTATATTTTTATGAAAAAAAAAATGCCAGGCCAGAGAAGCCTGTTTCTGATAATTCTCCCTATTTCACCCATTTATGTGGTGTTTCCTAATCCTTTCTTAGCTGACGTCCCCTAATCATAGTCTAGCTTTGTGCAAAATTTCATCTCCGCAGGTCCAGTTTTATTTGAGATTTCGTAATTTATCAGTGAGTGTATGTGTGAACGGAGTGACTCTTCGCATTTATTTCAAGAAGACTGTAAGTTTGAATGTAGAGTTACTCCCGCTCTGAAGATACCATTTGGATCTGAAAATTATTTTTGCATTTGATAGCTACAATTGTTGAGGAAGACTACAGGTCTTTTAACATCACTCTACGACCCTAAGGAGCCGAGCACAAAGAAAAAAAGTAGTAGTTGAAAGTCTTTCGCAGTTTTCTTCGGCGAGCAAAAGAATGTGACCCGACGGTTCGGAGGTCAAAATTTCACAAAGACACAGTCGCGAGGGATATACTAGTCTACAATAAGAAGGTAATTAAGTGTTTGATCAATAAAACTACCGGCTGTTATATAAATATGTGCCTTGACCAACTTATTTGTGGAATATAAAAAGCATTTACGTTTTGTTTACAATTTCTTTCAGTTTACCAGCAACACTTGGTAACAAAAATGAAAGTTACAGCATCAGCTTACAGTTTCTCCCAAGCGTCGGAAATACTGTTACCGCATGGGTGACTGCACTGCTCTCATTACGATGAAGGAAAACATTGTGGGGAAACCACCACGTTCTAGAACCAAAACATCGAAGACCTATGACTTCTACCATTCTGCACTAGGCCCGCGTGATAGTTCACAGCACACTCCCTCTTACAAAAAGGAGACATGTCCTAGCAGTGGAACCATTACATGCTGATATTTATATTTACAAAGATAAAATTAACACACCTTTTGAAAAAGTAGAAAAACGTTTGGAGCAAGGCGAATTTGCAATCGTGGTCATGTCTATCGGAATCGCTACCACACTGCTTCTTGGTAGCAAAATATGGCTCATTAGGACAAGACGCTGGTGCAGATGCACCAACAAAAACTTGATGGGAAGTGTCACAGTTCGGTTTAGTGGGTATTTCTGGCAAACAATACATGTGGTGAGGCGAGGAACTAGGAACGACGAGGTAAATGCTACTTTCAATAGGTAAAAAAAAAAAGATTTATTGGTAACAACAGTATGGGTATAAACAATATTTTTGTGATTGGATTCTCCTTTTAGGCAAGTAGTGCCTGTATTAGGAGAGTCCGCTCTTCCACAGCAAGACGTGTTAGGTATAAAAAAAGCAATACGTATAATTCTTATACTAAAACTACATGAATGAACATTAAGTATGTGCATGAGTGGGTGTTAGTATGTGTGTGAGTACCTATATGTAAGTGAGTGAAAGTAGTGTAGTCCATGTGTGTGAGGGTGCGTATGTGTTTCGGTTTCAGAAGTGTTTCGGTTTCATTGTAGGTTAGCTTTTGTAACCATTCCGTGTGTGTGTGAACGGGCTATTTTAACGCTGAAAAATGATCAAGCTGCAGCGAACAACCACAATATAGTCTAGCAAATTGAAGCCCAATGACCATAAGACCATTAGACGGGTATTGACCTTAGGACAAGTTGCTTCTCACATGGAAAACGGTCCTGTTACCAAAACTACAAACGTGGTCCACAGGAAAGTTTACTAATTGTCGCTGTCATTTTATTAAATTGTGGTTACTTACGACTTCCACGCGAAAGAAGTCGCGGACAGAAGCTAGTAATGTTAAAAATTGTGAATGTTTGGATATTTGTTCTCAATTACGCACAAGCGGCTGAACGGATATGGATGAAATTTGGCACAAAGATAGTTTGCAACCTGTCAATGGACAATATTGTGAAAATTATCGACTTGAATACGAGGCTTTTGTCCACATTGTATGTGTGCATTTTGTTTCTTAGTTTATTTTACTTTTTGTAATGTGCGTTTTGTTTGTGCGGAATAGACATTTTTTTCTTTCTTTTTCTTTCTTTTCTTTATATCCCGGTTCCCGTGGGATAATTTTCGATCTCCACGTGGGCGGAGCCACTGGCAAAAGGTAGTACAATTTTTTTTTTTTCAAATCTTTCTGGTAGTTCCAGAGATTATCGCGTCTAAACAAACAAACTCTTCAGTTTTATTATTTTAGAATAGATTTGCATTTTGCATATTAATAATTACTTGGTAGCTGAAAGATTTAGTACCGTTTCTTAAGCACTGGTTTTACACAACTTTTTTTGAGGTTGAGAATAATCATCGAATAACTTCCCCCGCTCTGGGTGGAGCCGGAGGGCGTGTCAGACTTTTACTGACTAAAGCCAACCCGTGTTCCCTCAGTAGTCTGTGCGCCAGGGGCCACGGTATCTCTTTCGAACAACCCGCACCCCTGAATATTTTAAATTGCTAACTTGCAGTGAGAAAGATTGATCACCCATGCTAGTATTTCCCATATTTGAAGATTTTTTTGCGTTATCCTTTCCTGCACTATACACGGTGAAATTTAAATGGTTGTTTTCCTGCAGCGAAATGGTTTTGTCTTGGTAATACAATCGTTTTATAAACAAATAAAATATTAGAAACAAAAAATGGCAGATTAACCATTGTGAAAAACAAAACTCGAAAGCGACCACGAACTAATAGTTCCGATACCTACGCTCGGCGCAAGCTGGTCGCCGCCGCCGAGCGGCCGCGCGGCCGTTGACCCGCGTGCTTTTCAATCAGCTGATCGTATTCTTGATAATAAGCTGTACCCAACAAGTTATTCAAATTTTCCCTTCATACTTTTACGGGTTTAGGACCGTCATAAATACTTTTTAGCTGCAATTTACTGAACAAGAAATTAACATAAAAATTAATGAATAAAAACAAGTTTATTATAATTTTCAGAATTAGATACCTAAAAAAGTTTTAGGCGTATTTCAAAATTTGAATCAACTTATTTACAATAATTTTAACTAATTTGACTACCTACTTTAAAATGTTCACAATTTACAAAAGTACGAGTAGGTACTTACACTTCACGGTAACGGAGTAATTGTTCGGAGTGCAAGCAGTGCAACTGCAAGCCACTACGTTGAATACACAATGGAGAACGTTTTAATTGATTGCCTTTCAATTTTAATAAGGTGTCTCTGTCACTTCTTACGATATTTAAATGAGGTAGCCATTAATTATGCCGGCCCACACATTATCACTAAAACGCTCTTGATGCGCAGTTCGAAGTACTCGATGATCTATTCGTTGAGCTCTGGCGAAATAACGGCCGATCGACCTCTGCCCTGTGCATCTGCTGATGTCTGGAACTGCCCATGATCGTCGAGTAGCCGCTGTGTCGCTGCTACAATCGTCCAGGCCGATGGCACTTGGGGGTTCAGAACCCCGCGAAGGCGAAGCGACTCCAAGTGTGGCAGCTCCGCGTAAAGTTGACGGGCATCAAGGGTGTCATAATCATAGCGTACAGTTGCACCATAGCGACGTACTCCAAATTGCAATAATTGTAATGGCGATCCATTGCACCGAAAACGCGTGTTTCGCGTACGACATTCGCGGGAAAACTAAGTGCGCCGCCGCCGGCGCCGCGCGCCGTCCCGCTCAATGGGAAGCCGGCGCGCTGCTTGGTTTGTAATTGTTGTTAGTTTGTAGTTTATGCCGTATCATTACACGTGAGAGCTTATTTTGCTTTGAACATTTATAAATCGGTCTTTTCTTTGTCGGCGTCCCGGCTGTGTTTTGTGTTGTTGCGTGAAAACTAGTTTATGCCTTAGTACCACATGCGAGAGTTTATTTTGCTTTGAACATTTATGCATCATTGTTCCTTTGTCGGCGCGGCTTTGCGGCGCCGCGGCGGCGCGTGCGTTTCGAGTAATACCTACAAGTTACCTCCAGTGTTACTATTGATTCTCACGCTTTCGAGTTGATGAATATTTTTTTAATTATTTTAAAACAAAAAACATTTTTATTTTTTTACTATTACTCTATGGTTCGAAGGGACTCCTTATGGCAAGTTGTTCTGCCGCGGGAAAACAACCATTAAAATTTCAGCTTGTATATGCCACAAACGACATTTAATTTTATGGTGGAAATTACTTCTTTTGATTTTGAAATACTGGCTTTATAATGGAATGGAGTTGACACTCATGGACTGAATGTCAAAATCAAATCAAATCACAATATTTTTATTTCGTATAAACCTGCATGGGCACTTATGAAACGTCAGAAGCTAGCAAACGCCTATCTGTCCCAAAGACTACAGGGATTTCCTCACTGTAATTTAAAAATGTATTATAAATAGAAACACAGAACAGGCTCCGAAGCTTTTTAACGCATAAAGCTTACTATAATGTCAGCGAATTCCTTACTGAGAAAGAATTTTGTATCTAAGTATTGTGTAGTGTTTTTATATTTAAAAAAAAAATTGTATAAATAAATTGTGTGGTAGTGAAACTAAAACTTCAATGTATACTATCTTGTAATTGCCTTAATACTGTTTAACGTCAAACTACCTCTAATTTTTGCATGCCTATTGGTAAAATATGGCTGAACCTATCTGTTAACCTGTCTATTTATTACCATGTACTGTACCCATATTTGCAAATAAACGACTTACTTACTTACTTACTTACTTACTCTCACATTCACTCATAATTAATATTACTCATTACGATAAATCCTGTTATAAAATAATAATCTTGTTCTTTCTCTGTTTATCCAAATTTGTAACTTTTAATTCGGAAAAGTAAATACATTAGCTTTTCTTGCATTAGGTGTATTCATGATCATTTATTTTGTATTAAGGACACCATAAAAAAGTTATTCATATATAATTAATTGAATTACGAAAGAAAAAGAGCCTAGTTCATGTCGGACCAGGCACAATTAAGGGATCCGTAGTTGGAACGAATTTATCCCAAGAACAAAATTGTTCTCCTATACTTATCAATGTATTAGAGAACATTTTTGTTTTTGGGATATAGTAGATGTAGTATGTACGTGACATATATATCTATACATCACGGTCAATTCTTCAACTGCTAATGTATACGAATTTAGAGCAGTGGTGGCCCAGTGGCATCGACCCCGACTAAACAGTCGTAGATCGTGAGTTCTAACCTAGGAATGCAATTAACTTTCTGTAGGTATTTAATTTCATCGCTACTGCTTTCAAAACGATGAAAGAAAACATCGTGCGGATACTGGTAGGTCATAGAACCAAAAATTCAAAGACATGTGACATCTACCAACCCACACTGGGCTCATGTGGTGGATAACGGCCCACTCCCTCTCATTAAGAGGAGGCTTGTGTCCCAGCTGTGGGAACATTTTACGAAGATTATTCTTATGCTTTGCATTCGCCGATCAAAATTAACGTTGGGCTCATTGTGTCGCGTGTTTGAGTGACAATCATTTTATACACGCGCTTGTAAAAGAACTGTATCACGGCTAGGACGCTGGATAGTAGGGCGGAGCTTCTACAGAATAAGTTTTTAAACAGTGCGCAAACTGTAACCATGAATTTAGATATCAGTCTAGACTTCCCAGCGCGTAAATTTTTCGTCGGTTACACAAAAAAAAAACTGCTGTTTCATAGAAAAGTGTAATCTATGCGGTCAAAATTTAAGGAACAGCTGCTTTTTTAGTATAACTGACGATATATACAGTTTGCGCAATGGTTAAAAACATATTATCTTGTGTAACCAAAGTTGCGCGTAGTCTCTTAAATCAAGTTTAATGCAGTATAAATTCAAGAATACCCAGTGGCCTGGACTTCTGTAGGAACAAAAACAAAGTAAAACATATCTAAAAGAAAGAAAATACTTTAGCACATATTTTGTATTTCGAAGAATTTTAATGAAATAGAGATTACAAAAAAGCAAACTGCAGCAACACAATAGCATAGTCAGAAATCAACACCAATATTTTGAGCGGTAGAGTTGCATCAACGTAGAACATTCCGCAGGCATCCATCTTGTCGAATTTAGCTATATGTAGCCGTTTAATATTCTTGTACAACCTTTTTTCTTCATCTGTAATGACAAGGGGTGTAATGATTACGGCTACATTACATTTTTTTATTTGGCATCGAATTGGCACATTTGGTGGTAATTACCACCACCTATATACCCAAGACTTCGTAGATGTGTTGCCACAATGGAAAAAAGTCTGATGTGCCTGTCAGAGCACCACAACCGGGACATAGCAACGCTGCTTGGCAACAAAAAAAAGGTAGATGGTGGTAATTCCCCAAACCACCGAAGAACTCTACTTGATAATTGCGCAGATGAATGACCGAATCGGCTGTTTTACAAAACCGTTAGTTGTTTTACAAAACAGCTCCATTACGTAAAACAGCTGAATAACGTTCAGCCTTCTTTTATTACGACTGCGCTACGTTTCACAAAACCGCTACCTAAGCTTAAACGTTAAGCAGTGTGACTTATCTGTAGCATGGTCGGAACTGTTACCAATAACGTGCGAGTGAAACTGGTCTCAGTAACTAAGATAAGGCATCCTGACCACCTGGTTTATGTGTGGTTATAACTGTGACAACCATGCGTGAACCGAGCGAGAGATCCTATCGATGCCGCGCAGCTGGTGGCGAAGGCTGCTTCTAAGTTGGTCGTTGGTCGTAACTTGGCTATTAAGTATATCTAGGGCTGACTTTCATAAAACGCTGATGAACTATTTTCATTTGAGTAAGGGTCATTTTCACTATTATTACCACAAATTTGATGCAAAACTTTTATGCAATTCTGTTATTATGTAAAACCACTGCGTGTACTTTACAAAACGGAGCTGTTTTGTAAAACACCTAATTACGCAATGCAGGCGATTCCGAAGAAATTAATGCCAAAAATAAAAGTAGTAATAAAACATAGGTACATACAGTTTTTGGATCGTAAATACCTGTACAGTTTGAATTCAGCAAGACTGCGCATGTGTCCTGAACTTTATTCAAAGCAATGTAGAAGTTTTCAATCTCCAAGCTCAATATGGTTTCTAACAACAAAGCCTTAACTAGCCAGGCGTGAATTAACCACATAATGTATAAATATTCTAGACCCTGCAGAAAAAAAACATGTTTTTTGCTAAGCTTCTTTTGTTGTATTTCTTTTACACTAATATTACTAAGAAAGAAGATTATACTTTTTTGTGCTTGATTGACAAGCTATCGCGCTAAAACGGCTGATTAGTTTTAGACGAAATTAGGCATACGCGTATAACATTACCTGGATTATGACATGTGATTGGAATTTTCATTCTCATATTCTCATAAAGTGCACTAGTGCTATGATATATTTTCTACGGTGTTAGGGTTTTTTCAAGGCGTCTAAGGATCCAAATATATTATAGTCATAAAACAATTTAAAGAAAACGGGATCAAATTTACCGACCAAATTGAATAAAAGTACAAATTTAAGTCGGCTAAAGGCTTTTCAATGAACTTGCCAACATTTTGTAGTAGAATACTCACATCGTTCTCAAGTACTGTCTGAAGGTTAATCAAACTGTTGAAGAAGCAGTTCGTACAGTGGTACACGATCTGTAAGTATTTTAGTAAGATAAGTGACTGGTACAATTTTAACACTAGAAATAGTAACAAATTAGATCAACCACGTTTCAGATTGTCTAAAGTACAAATTTCTTTTATGGGGTACTGTGTAAAATGTTATAATAAAATACCAGTCGATATTCTTGAAATAAGTGAAAAGAAATTTAAATCATGCATTAAACGCACATTATGTTGTCAAGCATAATTATAAGTTAGATGATTAAATCGTAGATAAAATGCTTGGCTTAATACTGGTCCTGCTCCATAGTCACCTGGGCTTACTAGTTAAAATTTTAATATTTGGAAGAGATGAGTCCCTTTTTTATGATTTCTGACATTACGAACATTTTGGTTCCTATTATAATTATTTTTCTGACGTTACGAACATTTCTGTTCCTATTATTTTTCTGACATTATGAACATTTCTGTTCCTATTATTATTATTTTTCTGACATTACGAATTTGTTTTTTATTTTTACTGAACTCAATATTATTTATTAAAATTTCAATAGATATTAAATATTTTTCTTTCTTTTTGGAAATCAAATTTTATTAATTTCTCAAATATATTGCAACCTATAGTTTTGTATATTTTAAAAGCATTTTGTTAAAATTTTGTAAATGTGAGTACTATGCATCCGTGTGATATGTTGTTATGATGTACGTTGACTTGAAAGAGCGTGACAGTTGAGAGTATGTCATGCTCACTTAAATGTCTCACTGATGGTGGCGCGTGTGTTGGATCATTCGGTTCCCTACAAAATGGTTGAGCTGGATGGTGCTAGTCCAGGCGTCAAGTTCGTCAACGGGCACCGTCGGTTGAAACTGGTCATCTCCTAACTGCCATGGCTTATTTTGAATGTTATATATAAAATTGTTTTTTTTTTTTACATTGTTCTCACATAAAGAAGCAACAAGAATAATGTTCCCAAGATTTTGTAATACCTAACATGATTTAAGAGAGTATCCTTGGAGTTTCTTGACCGTTCTTCTCCATAGAGAATCTACGTTTTGGAATGGGCATCTAGTTTCAACATTCCAACTGATCGATTTTTTGACAGTTTAAAAGTGTCTGTAAATGGTTTAATTCAAATAAATGAAGCCGTTTGAGTTTGTAGATAAATTGATTCTTACTTACCAGTTGTTGAAAAATAACTTTATAGATGTCAAAGCAATCCAATATATAAACAAAGGCCTGATATAATCTATCGCAATAATCCTCTCTGTCACTATCTCTTAAGCTTTGAAAATTCAAAGTTTGAATATTCCAAAGATCTACTTTATTTTTTAATAACTTTATAAGTCTGATAGCATACACCATATTTGTATCAAAACTGATTACAATAAAACCACATATAATATTGTAAAACGGAATTTTAAGGTATATACAAATGTGGATAGCATTAATAATACCAATACCCAAAATCGCTATGATACTAAACCAGTTACCAACGATAAAATGTTTAAATGTGGTATTATTATTAAGGAATCTGTGAATATACAATAATTTTAAAACAAATGTAACATTTTCATTGGTTTGGAAAATAACGGCAAAAAAAAACATAAGGAGTCCAACAGAAGGAAAAATAAAATCGAAGTAATTGATTCCGCTGTCGAATTTAAAATTTTCAAAAAAGTGTTCGCTGAATGTACGGTCATAAAAGCGATAGAAAAGAAAAGATATGAATATTATCGTGCCACACAAAGACATTAGAGACGATCGACAACTATTTCGAAAAATTAAATTGTCCCTGATTCTATACTTGGGGAAAAAGTAAATATGTTGCGGAAGGTTCAATGGTAGAAGCATAGACTGCACATCTTTGTCAACGATGTTGTTTGCGACAATATCTAAACGACAATTGCGGCTATCGTTACAACTTATTTTCCTTTTCATAAACTTCATTTTAAAAATGTAAAGAAATTCAAATAACAGGCACGTTATTCTATAACAAGTGGTAAACTTGAATTAAAGGTACCATAAAGATTACTCATAACAACGCTACTTTGGACATTAACGTAATTGAGACACAAACATTGTACAAAACGATGTATCTTTTTATCAACTCTCATCTATATTATTATTTTAGAGGGACAAAATTTGTGTTTGTTAGTTTGTATATAGGGGGTAAACTCTGGAACTTGTATTTGAGTTTTGCATTTGATAGTTCGATTCCTAAGGAAGGTTACATCGCCTTTTTTTGTGTGAGGGAAATCAACAATTCATTTCTCCCGCTCTGGGTGGAGCGAAAGGGCGAATCAGCCTTTTACTGTCCAAATCCACCCGTGTTCCTTCAGTTGCCTATGTGCCAGGGGCCAGAACAACCTGCTCCCCTGGCAGGCATTGGCCCTTGCGGACCCCACCAGTCGTTGCTGACATCTTTGACGGCGCGCGTGGAACACAACGCGCCGTCCTGCCTACCACTTTTCGGGCGCAGGGGATAGGGAGAGCGGCCAACGCTATACCGACACCCTTCTTTCCCTGCGGCCCCACCGCGTCTGCCATCGAACGGTGGCGGCCTCGTCCAGGCCACGGAAGGGAAGAGCTCTGCGCAGAAGCATCGGCACTCCTCCTCTGCCGCAGCCCGTAACCCTCAGCTGCGATGTCTCCCATTAGACATCGCGGCCCACCTCAGTTGCGGTGCACCTCACCGCAACCTACTTTTTGGCCGCTATGTCATCGGCTTGAAAGCAAAAGCCCTGACGAGCGGCCCCACCTTTGGGTTCCTCTTCGCTTCACCGTGGCTAGGAGACCACGGTTAGCGAGCCCCCCCGCAATGACAATGCGGGAACCCACTCGGGGGGAAGCGGAAGGGCGTATCAGCCTTTTACTGTCTAAAACCCACTCGTGTTCATTCAGTTGCTTGTGTGCCAGGCGCCACGGAATGTCTTTCGAACAACCCGCACCCCTGGCAGAATATCGCGTCAATGTTGAAAATAATCTGGAACAGGCTACTCTGGCGTGGATTTTTTTTTTCATTAAAACTTTCTTAGAACCCTTTCTTAGATAACGTCCACTACTCTTAAACTACCTCTATGCCAATCATCTTCGCAGGTCTAGTATTATTTGAGATTTCGTGATTAATCTGTGAGTTGAATGGACTGACCTTTCGATTTTATTTCAAGAAGTTTGCAAGTTTTAATGTACAGTTACTCCCGCTCTGGAGATACTATTATTTTTGCATTTTATGTCTCAATTGTTGAGGCAGAAAAAAAGCACAAAAAAAGTAGTAGTCGAAAGTCGGTTTTTCTTCGGCGAGTAAAGGAATGTTTGGCGTTTAGGCAGCTAAGGCAGATTATAAATGAAATTCCAGATTGTAAGATATAGTGATCTTAATTTATTAAATAATGTCCCTGCTTACATACTAAATAACATGGTGGAAATAGCATTAAATCTACAATACAAGTAAAAGAATTGACCAATGGCAGCGAAGCACAAAATGTGGAGCCCAGGCATTGTAAACCGTTCAATGCATTTAGCGCCGAAGTTATAAATACAGGTGGCGCGCAGTGGAGACTCCAGTATGATGTTGTGCGGCGCGCACGCAGGTCGTGCGCGCTGCCACAGTGCTCCCCCTCAAGCGAAGCGTACCGGTGGTTTGATGACACGCCCGAATCGCGATGTTTTGACTACATCTGAGGTTGCAGGTTTTTTTGCTGCGGCGACAGCGGCGGCGGTGGCGCCGGCGGCGGGGGCGGCTTCTGCATCATTCATGGTAAAAGCAGGCTTCAGTCGGTCGATTGAGATTACTGCTACTCTTCCGGGAAGTTGTAGCGTGAATGTTTTGCTGTCTCTGCGTAATACTGTGTTTGGACCGTTGTAAGGCGGTTGTAGTGGTTTCTTTACGGCATCGACTCGCACAAATACTTGTTTGCATGTTCCTAGATCACGGTGTACAAACACAGGGCGATTAGTGTTATGCGACTTTGCATGTACCGGACGTATGTTGCCGATTGATGATCGCAGTTTCTCAACGTAGTTGCTGTCCATTGATACTGCTTGTGATGTCACGAAGAAATCACCTGGTAGGCGTAGATTTTGACCGTATGTTAATTCTGCTGCGCTCACATCCGTGTCGGTTCTGATTGCGGCACGCAGCCCCAACAATACGGTGGGTAATTCTTCCATCCAGCTTTTGTTGCTGAGACGTGCTGTGAGTGCGGTTTTCATACAACGGTGCCACCGTTCTATAATGCCGTTGCTCTGGGGATGATACGGTGTAGTTCTTATCCTCTGGATCCCAAACAGTCTGGTGAGTGCGGTGAATAAGTGACTTTCAAACTGGCGACCTTGATCCGTTGTTATTCTTGCTGGGCACCCGAATCTTGCTATCCATCCTTCATAAATGGCCTTGGCGACGGTTTCAGCTGTTATGTCGCACACGGCGTGTGCTTCGGGCCAGCGTGTAGCACGGTCGATCATTGTGATGACGTAACGATGACCGGTTGGCGATGTTGTTAGAGGACCGACGATATCCGCGTGAATTTGTTCGAAGCGGTGTGACTGTTCGAACGTAGCTGTGGCACTTGCTGTATGACGTTGGATCTTGGATCGTTGACACGCGACGCATGTTTGAACCCATGTCTTCACGTCTGTGTTCATGGATGGCCAGAAGTACCTTTTCTGTATGAGCTTCCTCGTAGTTCGTATACCGGGGTGGCTGAGTCCGTGGATGGCGTTGAAAGCGTTAATACGGAACTGCAGTGGTAGGTATGGTCGAATGTCGTGAGTTGAAGATTCACAGTAGATATGCTGGGAAGAGCCGGGTAGTAGTATTCTCTTCATTTGGATGTTTGTTTGTTTCATCATTTCTTGTATACTGTCGTCCTTTTCTTGCGCTTGAGCGAGTGCTTCGTAATCGATCGGGTTTGGACAGCTGATTGCGTCGACACGCGATAATGCGTCGGCGACAACATTGTCGCGCCCGCTTATGTGTCGTATGTCGTTCGTGAATTCACTGATGAATAATAGTTGTCTTTGTCGGCGCGGAATCTCTGTATTTGACGAGATTTTTTGCATGGCGTACTGGAGCGGTTTGTGGTCAGTGTATATTGTGAGTTCACGTCCTTCAAATATTTTTCTAAAGTGCTTGATAGCCATGTAAATTGCTTGAAGTTCTCTGTCGTACGTTGAGTAATTTTGCTGAGCTGGTGTGAATTTTTTTGAAAAATAGCCAAGTGGTTGCCATTTTCCATTGACTTGTTGCTGTAGCACGGCGCCTGCACATCGATCGGATGCGTCACACATCAGTCCTAGCGGTGCTGAGTGATGTGGGTGCGACAAACAAATTGTTTCTGTGATACATTTCTTGCAGTTTTCAAACGCTTGAGATGTACCCTCATTCCACTGTATTAAAGTTTTGTCTCGCTTCTTTGTGTTGTGCAGGTAAGTATGTAGTGGTGCTTGAATGGCGGTTGCGTTAGGTATGCTGTCTCGGTAGAAATTGAGCATTCCTAAGAATCTTCGTAGCTCCTCGATGTTCTTTGGTCTGGGATATTCGCTAATTATTTTGACCTTATCTTCTGGCGGTTTTAGTCCTTCTGCTGATACTTTATAGCCGAGAAATGTTACTTCACGTTGGCCAAATACACATTTTGCTGGGTTTATTGTTATGCCGTACTCATCCAATCTTCCTAATACAATTCGTAGGTGCTTTCTGTGCGTTTCTTCATCTTCCGAAGCTAGTAACAGATCGTCGATGAACGGGTACACGAAGTCAAGTTCACGCAGTACTTCATGAATGAATCGCTGGAAGGTTTGTCCTGCATTCTTCAAACCTGGACACATTCTCGGGAATTCAAACAGCCCGAATGGTGTGATGATTGCAGTCTTTTCCACGTCTTCGGCACGTACGGGTAGTTGTTGGTAAGCTCGGTTCAAATCAAGCGTGGTAAATATTTGTTTGCCAGTGAGCTGGTACGTGAAGTCCTTAATTCTTGGAACAGGATAGCGATCTGGTTTCGTTACGGCATTGAGACGTCGATAGTCTCCACATGCTCGCAAGTCTCCGTTTTTCTTTGGAACGATGTGTAATGGGCTGGACCAAGGGCTTTTGCTGGGTCTGCACAGGCCTTGACTGATCATGTTCTCGAATTCCTTCTTAGCTCGTTCATACAGGTGCGGTTGTATTGGTCTTGCTCTGGAGTATATAGGTGGGCCGGTTGTTTCAATAAAATGTTCCACTTTATGCTTCGGGTTCAATTTCATTGAAGTTAGGCGGGTAGTCCCAGGAAATTCGGCGAGAATGTCGTGGAATGTTTGCTGTAGGTTGATGCTGCAGACAGTAGGCGTACTAGTATAGCGGCCAGTTGCTTTGGTGGTGAGCTTCGTTACGTTGTCGATGAGTCGTTGGCTTCGTAAGTCGACTAGTAAATTGTGGTAGCCGAGAAAGTCTGCTCCTATTATTGGCTTCGAAACTGCGGCGACTACGAACTTCCACTTATATGGTCGGCGAAGGTTAAGGTCGAGCTCCAATGTTTTCTCACCGTATGTGGGTATTATTGTATTATTTGCGGCGTAAAGTTGATATGGTAGCGGTGTTGATTTGGTTCCTTTTCTTTTCGGTATGACGGATATATTGGCACCCGTATCTACCAAAAAACTCATGGATGTCGTCTTATCTGTGATGAATAGGCGGTAAGACTTGTTATCGACGTTTGGATCCGCCACTGCCAACGCCTCTTTTAGTTTTCCGTCTTCATAGTATTGTTAAAAGTGCACGGTGTTGTACAACGCTTCGCATTTTGTCCAAATCGCCGGTGATAATAACATTGTCCCGCCGGCGTAGTTGAGCGAGAACCAGTTCGTGACGTCGAACGCGCTCGGTGTGTATTACGCCTGCCACCGTAGTGTCGCCGTGACGACGAGCGCGAGCGGTCATGGCGGTATGATGTCTTGAGCTCGGCGATCTCCAAATGCAATTTCTTTATCTCTTCGACGAGATTCTGCATGCTTACAGGTGGGTTTTGTGCTTGCTGGGATGTTGACACTGATGCAACGGACACTGCTGATGCTTCGGCTGTTTGTTCAAGCATCTTGTCGGCGAGCTTGGCTAATTCTTCGAGTGCTGTATCTTTACTTATAGTGTCACTTACTACAAGCACTGAGCGGACGTGTGCGGGTAGCAAATTCACCCACATTAGCCGAAGTGTGTTGTCAGGCACCTTGTTGTGAGCGAGATTGCGCATGCGACGGAGTAATTGGCTGGGCTTCTGGTCTCCTAGTTCCATGTCGGAGAGTAGCTTCTGTAGCTGTTTGCCATCAGATTCCTCGTAGACAGAAATAAGACGATCCTTTATGACGGTGTACTGACGATCGGGAGATGGGTTGTATAACAGGTCACATATTTGCTCAATATCTTCTTTTTGTAACTGGGCGATGACCATCTGTGCCTTCTGCGATTCGTTTTTCTTGAGATCACGAGTAGCTGCTTCGAAACTGATGAACCATAATCTCGGTTTGTCGCGCCAGAAAGGTGGTACTCGCAGGGATAGTGAGATACCGTCGATGTGCTGTGATGATAGCGAAACATCCTGGGGTTGCGCTGAGCTTGTTCTTGCTGACTCCATACCGGGTTGTTCGGTGTCACTCGGCATAGCTTTGTTGCGGTTGCTTCGTTCGGGGTCACCACTTTGGCGTTTAGGCAGCTAAGGCAGATTATAAATGAAATTCCAGATTGTAAGATATAGTGATCTTAATTTATTAAATAATGTCCCTGCTTACATACTAAATAACATGGTGGAAATAGCATTAAATCTACAATACAAGTAAAAGAATTGACCAATGGCAGCGAAGCACAAAATGTGGAGCCCAGGCATTGTAAACCGTTCAATGCATTTAGCGCCGAAGTTATAAATACAGGTGGCGCGCAGTGGAGACTCCAGTATGATGTTGTGCGCGCTGCCACAAATGTGACTCGACGGTTCGAAGGTCCCCCCCGAGTGGGTTCCCGCATTGTCGTTGCGGGGGGGCTCAGTAACCGTGGATGCCGGCCACGGTGAAGCCAAGAGGAACGCAAAGGTGGGGCCGCTCGTCAGGGCTTTTGCCTCAAAGCCGACGACGTAGCGGCCAAAAAGTAGGTTGTGGTGAGGTGCACCGCAACTGAGGTGGGCCGCGTTGTCGAATGGGATGCATCGCGGCTGAGGGTTACGGGCTGCGGTAGAGGAGGAGTGCCGGTGCTTCTGAGCAGCGCTCTTCCCTTCCGTGGCCTGGACGGGGCCGCCACCGTTTGATGGCGGACGCGGTGGGGCCGCAGGGGAAGAGGAGTGTCGGTATAGCGTTAGCCGCTCTCCCTATCCTCTGCGGCCGAAAAGTGGTAGACGGGACGGCGCGTTGTGTTCCACACGCGCGCCGTCAAACATGTCAGAAACCACCGATGGGGTCCGCAAGGGCCGATGCCTGCCAGGGGTGCGGGTTTGTTCGAAAGAGATACCACAGCCCCTGGCATACGGGCTACTGAGGGAACACGGGTGGGTTTTAGTCAGTAAAAGTCTGACACGCGCTCCTGCTCTACTCGGCAGGAGAAGTCATTTGAAGATTTCACACCCAAAAAAAAAAAAAAAAACGTTTCGAAGGTCAAAATTTCACAAAGACACAGTCGCGGGGGAAACGCTAGTCTACGATATAAAGATAATTTAGTGTTTGATCAATAAAACTTCCGTCTGTTATATTAATGTGCCTTGAGCAACTTATTTGTGGAATATAAAAAGTATTTACGTTTAATTAACAATTTATTTTAGTTTACAAGCAACACTTGTATATACTAAAATCGAACAGACGAAATGGCTAACAACGAAAACTACAAAACTATTAGAAGAAAGAAACCATTTAATCAACGCAAGATGTACAAAAGACAGACGGAAAAAATTAGCAATAATTAGTAAAGAAATTAAAGAAAGTATTCGACAAGATAGAAAACAAAGTTTGACTCCGCGGTACTAGAGTCAATTTTCAGAGGCCTCAACTGGGAACATCTTGGACTCAGGGTGGATGGTAAATCGCTAACACATTAGAGATTCACTGACGACATAGTACTATTTGCCAAGAACTCGGATGACTTAAGTGCAATGATAAACAAACTCGCGACAGAGAGCGAAAAAGTAGGTCTTAAACTTAATCCGGATAAAACTAGAGCGATAACAAATGGAAGCAAAAACACGATAAAAATAGGAACCACCGAAATCAACTACAGTGACGAATACATCTATCTAGGACAATTAGTAGCTCAGAAAGAACCAATGAGCAAAGAAATTGATAGAAGGATTATAAACGCTTGGAATGGAAGGTTATGAAAGAAAAACAACTTCATATAAACATAAAAAGCAAACTTTTCAATACCTGTATACTACCCGTTCTAATATACGGATGTCAATCGTGGGCCCTTACCCAAGAAATGACAAATAAACTCGCAATCTGCCAATGCGCAATGGAAAGAAGCATGCTAAATGTCAAAAAATCAAATAGACTGAAAAACCGTACCATCAGAAATAAAACAAAAACCATAGATGCAACAGGGAAAATCAAAAGACTCAAATGGAGATGGGCGGGACACATGATAAGAGGACACGACAAGTGGAGTAAATTAACAAGGTGGTACCTCAGAGAAGGTAAAAGAAAGAGAGGTAGACCCCAGAAAAGGTGGGATGATGATATTAGGAAAGTAGCTGGAGTAATGTGGAACAGAGTGGCCCAAGAGAGATTGGAATGGAAGAGGTTGGAGGAGGCCTTTGCTGACTGGCAAACAGATTTACAAAAAGTAAATAAGTTTTAGAATTAAGAATAAACTACACTAGATTAATATGTTAGGTTAAATTTATATTTATTTTGCATCAGGTTAAATCTGAATAAAAGGCTTTATTATTATTATTATGACCTTTATTTCAATAAATACATATTAATTACATTTTCAAATATTAATATAAAAAATTTAAAAATATAAAAAATAGTGGCCCACCGGTATCAGGAACAGGGTCCAAGCTACCGGCGGTCAGGGCTCCAGAGAAAGGAATCTCCTGACAATACGAGCCGTGTCCAGGAGTAATGCTTTCTGGATCAAGGCCTTGACCCAGCTAGCCAACGAGAGCCTCCTTAGGTGTTGGTCGAGGCTCTTTGCTATCAAACCATTGGCTGTAACAACTATCGGCACAGTGATCGCTGAGTCCACATCCCACATGTCGACAACCTCGCGAGTCAAGATACTTGATTTGTTTATCTTTCTCGGCTTTCACGAGGTTCTCGTCATGCGGGACTGTTATGTCAACGATCATTGTGCGCCGCTCTAGTCGATCCACCACCACCATATCAGGCTTATTGGCTACAATAGTCCTGTCAGTGATGATGGATCGATCCCAGTACAGTGTGACATGTCCATTTTCGAGAACTGGGTTCGGGCACATACCTTTTTTTTTTATTAATCAAAAATATAAACTTACAACATATAGGTACTTGTTAAAACATACCACACAAACCATCGCGGGTTTAACAGCGGTATGGCCAGACACGGCAACTCGGTGCCACTTCATAATATATAGTTTAATTCACTTGATATACATAATGTTTTCTATAACGCACTGCGATCTAAAAAGTATCTTTTTAAAACCTTTGAGCAATTCTTCGAATTTAATACACTGCAGATATCCATAGGTAAATCATTCATAAGAGATGGTAGCATGCATTCCCACGTCCGCGCTCCATAAGCATTATTCGATTTAGGTTCGATAAATGCGTACGATAAACCTATAGTACGGCACTTCTGATTCCACAAGGCTGTATTTCAGAGCAAGTTGCTGGTGAATAATCCTGGCTACAAGGTTGTGCCTATGAAAATATTCTTCGTTAGTTAGACGAGAACACCCGGAGATGGCATGCCCGACAAATGTCAACCGTACCGTCTTTCACAATAAATCTCCGGTAATTGTTCGTCATCATAACTTCGTCCATAATTGCACAGACAAAACCTTCGGTTTCCCCAAAGAGGTCACCGAAACGCAGCCAGGCTACGGACGCTAGAAGGTCTACATCGGGCCCATGTAGGGCCCGGAAAAAGCGTCCGTGGAGCTCCTTACTCTGCCATACCTTCATGCGATCATTAGTGTCAAGCACTACAGGTTTGCGCCAGTTCTCTTTAGCCAAGGAGAGCGGGGTGAGGCCTTTGTCCACCGCGACCACATCTCGATGCATCCCCACGTCGGTCTCTAGGAAATATTCCCTGAGACTGCATATCTCGCGATTGTGGAGGGTCTTAGCGTTTAAGAACCCTCGACCTCCACACTTTCGCGGGATATACAGTCTCATTACCGATGACCGTGGGTGATGCATTCGATATGCAGTCAGCAGCGTACGGATCTATCCAGGGCGTCGAGTTCGGTTTGAGTCCATTTGAGTATGCCGAAAGAGTACATCAAGATCGGCATGACCCCACCGTTGAAGGCGCGCACCTTGTTTCCGCCTGATAAAAGACTATTAAATACTTTCTTCAGGCGGCCAAAGAAGCGCTCCTTCGACGATTGCTTCATGTCAGTAACATTGATGCCCAACGCTTCCGACATACCTATTCGTCAAAGTAACATGAAAGGTACAATCATCTTATAAATTACTAGCTGTTGCCGGCTTCGTCAGAATGAATGTCAGAAATTATCTCTGGTGAACGAAATACTGCAAAAAAAAGTATTATATGTATTTATGCAGGTTATAAACTATATGTGTTCCCATCGAAATCCATTCAGCCGTTTTTGAATGATTGAGTAACAAGCATCCAAAGATCCATTTAAAATTTCACATATACAATATTATGGTAATATTGGGATGAAAACTGAGAACATGTCAGGGAAGAACGGAAAGAAGTACGATAGGCGCCACGATAAAATATCGTAGAAGAGCAGATAGATTATAAACTAACAGTGTTCACAATCTTACGGTGTGTCCAACATTGTATGTTTGGTTTAGTTTCAGCAGTAAAAGCTTAATAATAGTAGGATTTATTTTTATAATGTTTGGGTAAATTTCACTGGTATTAAGAGACAGCAAACTGTAGCAGAAAACAATGTAGTTAGTTGAAGACTTATCTGACTCAAATGGAACGCAGCGTCTACGTAGAACCGGCTACTCACACATATACGTATATTTCTACGCCTTCATTGAGCGTCATTTAGATGTTACGAAAGCCATATTGATCCAAACATTGCAGGTCATTGATGCATACCCATAAGGAGTTAGTTTAAACATAAGGCACCAGTTGACAATTAGTTGCATCGCTTAAGGTTCAAAATCAAAGTCAAAGTCAAAGCATTTATTTCAATTAGGCACTTATAAAGGTACTTTTGGACGTCAACATTTACATTAAAATAGAATTGATTCTAGTCGCCCATTCCAAAATGTAGTTTCGTATGGAGAAGAACGGGCACGAAACTCCACTGTAACTCTTTTAAAATGTTTTAAATACCATTTAACATAATACATACATTCTATAATTATATGTGAAAACGATGCACCCAGAATAAAATAACCTGACGCTTCACTTTTTGTCAAATACTGATTTGCTTTCCGGCAAATGAGAACCCTTCACACTTAAAAAATTATGTCAATAAACTTACACCACGGTATTAAAGGAGTAGTTAAACTGGCGTATGATATTCTCACTAACCGTTAACTTGAGATTTTACAGCTTCATTAACCGTTATGGTTTGCGGTTTAACTTTATTTAAAGGTTTGTAAAAACTGGTTCGGGTTCTAATTAGTAAGCTCGCGTTGCATAGAAAGAGAAAAAATGATGGTCTGTAGAGTTGTAGGTTTTAAGAACGTTGTAAAGTTTACAAAACAAAACATGCGGGGCAGTCTTTCTGGACTGCCGATAGAAGTGAAAACTAAGTAACTTGTACATACATACACAGTATACATGCTCATGGGAAGCATGCGGTGACGATGACGCGAGTTCCATGATTTTTGTTCACCTAAAAAGTACACATATATAAACAGTAGGTATACATATAGCTCTTAGAAAGCGTTCGGTGTCATGACGCGAGTTCCATGATTTTTGTTCACCTAAAAAGTACACATATATAAACAGTAGGTATACATATAGCTCTTAGAAAGCGTTCGGTGTCATGACGCGAGTTCCATGATTTTTGTTTACCCAAAAAGTACATATATGCACAGTATACATATAGCTCATAGAAAGCGTGCGGTAACGTTGACGCGAGTTTCACGCTTTTTGTTCACCCAAAAAGTACACATATTTTTACAGTATACATATAGCCCATGGAAAGCGTTCGTTGTCGATGACGCGAGTTCCATGATTTTTCTTCACCCAAAAAGTGCTCATGGCAAAAAATTACATCATGGCAAGCTCTCTCGATAAAGGGTGTAAAAAGAGGTTTACTACCGAAACCGAGCTACTTTACATTCAAGCATTGTTAAAAAAAGTTGTACTAACAATAGTGAGAGTTTCTTGCCGGGTCTTCTCCATAGGAAGCGACAATTTGGAACTGTGCACCTAGCTTCTGACGTTTCATAAGTGCCCATGCAGGTTTATAGGAAATAAAATAATTTGAATTGTATTGAGTGTTGGTACAAACCTCCTTACTGCAACATACGTGGGAAGTATACACTTGTCTTAGTTATTGTGTGTACAATATGGGTGGAAACTGTCGCAAATAAAAGTTGTCACATAAAACTCAAACTCAAAGCATTTATTTCAAATAAACCAATTACAGACACTTTTTGAATATCAATCGGTAAACAAGAAAGATGAAGTACATGTACCCACTAGGCTTCAAAAGGGGCAACCCTTTTGAAGCCTAGTGGGTACCTGTGGAGAAAAATGGGCCAGAAACTCCATGGACGCTTTCAAATCAAAATATTATTATAAATTATAAGCAATAAAAAGCAAAGTTTTCGTCATCTCTCAGTTATAATTTAGTCAGTGCAAATTTCTTTCAAAAACTACAATAGATGATAAGAACTATGTAGAAAGTACTCTTCCATTACTTAACCTGTACGTACCTTTCGTCAAAGCACTTCTCAGAACCAGCACATTATCTGTTAAAGCTAAAGGCACACTCACGCTAAAAGCTTCTTAGCTAACGTGACGTCACGCCGGAAAGTGCCACGATCTACGTTCAATGAATTTAAGTAGTGCTTATCGATAATAATCAGCTGACAGAAAGGATTAAGTTTCGGTGGCGTAGCGTTCTTGCTACGGCGTAGCGGTGTCGTAGCTATCTCGTAGCACTCAGCGTAGCGATTTTTCGATAAGTAATTTTGCAAAATAATTAAATTTCAATAATAGAAAATGACTAGCTGCAGTTTCTTAAGGCTGAGATGTCTTAATAAACGGTCTAGCAAGTTTAAAAAAATATATTTATTTCAAAAAAATTGCTTAAGAACACTTTTACACGTCAAAAATAAAAATAAATCATCAAATGCGAATTAAATACCTTTGTGATAATAGTATTCATATATGAATGCTCTTCATTTATATCCAGTTTTGAGAATAATTGTAAAAGAAAATCTTTTTAATAATCAGACTGCTTATCTACAGCTCAATAAAAAACTCTCAAATCCTATGTTCCATCGTCTTAAATACAAGAAACCGAGCCAGTCTTTAGTATCCCACCAAAACAAACATAATATAAAAACTCCGTAAAAGGAATACTTATCAATCAGTAAGTAGTAAGTATCAAGTTACATCGTAGATCAAAAGGAAATGATTGATTGATTGCTAAACTTGGTGAGAGCTAACATGATCAATTCTCAATCAACTTCGGAGCTTGTGCAAGAACTTTTAGGAACTAGAACAAGGTTTAGAACTATCGTTTCGTGTAATAGAAATTGTAAAATAAAACTGCTACGTAATTCTTTTATCGAGCTTTAGAAAGATTGACAGGAAAGATGCCGTTAAAAGAAGATTTTTGTCTGAAATTCGATAAACCATATTCTTCTCGTGTCGATGGTACGACAGTCTACTCAGTTTTGTGCAGGCCTAGACAAAACACATGTCTGTTAGCGTTCATGCCAAACGCCACGCCAAAATGTATGGGAATGACATTATCTGCGGAAAGGACACGACGTAACCTTTAGCGTGAGCGCTAACAGAAATTTGGTTTGTCTCTAGGCCCTTGTGCTGCTCGTGTAAATGAGCAATTAGTGAGTTCGAAGTTCGACACATACGTACTGGTTCGAAAACTAGGCCTTAGGACTAAAGTTAGACCTCGCTTTGTAAAACCGTTAATGAATAAGCACATCGTTCATGCATTCGTTTTATACTATTTACTTATGAAACTATCCATGATACTGTCACAAACGTAATATTGCGTAACAAGTTTTGCAATATAAATTCGGCTTACGGAAACCGTCGATGTGTGAATCCACATTGATCCACTTAAAAAAAAAAAAAAAGGACTTTGTTTTTGAATTCTATGTGTTCATTTGTTTCGGAGTAAATTTTCGAGATGCTTCAAAGCTAATCAAGCCTGTAAGCTCAATCAATATATGGGGGCCTAAAAATGCCACACTAAGCGATTCCTCTAAAAGTAATACACTTCCTGAATTCCCCTATGATTCTGCTATTTGACATTTTACTTTAATAAAGCATTTGATAATTTCGTGCCCATTTTACGAATTTCCATACAAAACTGTCAAACAGATGAATTGCGTGCTGTCTACGCAGATAATATTATGAATTGCCAGTTTGTGATCATTTTACGATTTTAAATATTATGATTCATAATATTATTATCATATTAAGATTCTGCTAAAGTGGCCTTTTTAGACGCCATGAAATTCGATTCAATTAAATCTGTTATCAAACCCATGTAATTCCATCCATTGTTGTTGTTTATTTAGGTCATTTTTATTTAGGTCAAAACAGCTAAAATAAAAAATAGGTAGGGCGAATAATTTTCTGCCTTAATATTTGGTTGATTACGTTGTAATTGCATAGTAAGTAACCGACATTAAGCCCGAAAAATTGCCATACCTAAGTATCCCACATAAGTGGGCAGGGTACGTTGCTCGCAGAACAGATGACCGATGGGACCGGAAGGTTCTAGAGAGGCGACCGAAGAAGAGATAGTGTTGGTAGGCCTCCCACAAGATGAACCGATGACCTGGTAAAGGCCGCTGGAATCCGCTGGATGCGAGAAGCACAGAATGGGCCGAAGTGGCGGTGTTTGGGGAAGGCCTATGTCCAGCAGTGGACGTTTTTAGGCTGAAATGATGATGATGTAATAAGCAAAATAATTCAGCAACGCGATTACCGTTCGCTGATGCCCTCATTAAGTCCTCACGTGTGCAGGTAATCAGCTATGCGGTGCAAAATGGGAGGTGAGCCATTGTCTGTGGAGAGACGCCGCACACGCACCGGAGATCTGAGCCGTCAATGTATCCCCACTTGTGGAGGTCGTCCTTGCTGTGACCTACTTGGGTTCGAAGTATATTTAAGTTTTTCCGAGTATGCCACGGTAACTTGTTGCCGAGTGGGAGGCTTTTTGATGTCTTAATGAAGAACTCAGGAGCCTTAAGTAG
Source organism: Polymixis flavicincta (assembly GCA_949987655.1). Taxonomy (NCBI): domain Eukaryota; kingdom Metazoa; phylum Arthropoda; class Insecta; order Lepidoptera; family Noctuidae; genus Polymixis; species Polymixis flavicincta. Next base: position 18,906,716 of record OX465188.1, on the reverse strand, counting down.
TTATTTCCAAAGATCGCGTCTTCTGGAGGGGTTGCCATCGGCTGGACACACACCCATGATTTTTTTTGCAGCTTTTAAGGGTCTGTGGCACTAGACTAGAGTTGTGCATTGGGTGGCGTGGGTCGTCTTGTAGCTTTGCCCTCTCGATGTCCTACGAATTTCTGGAGGCTCAATCCCTGTTAGTGGACAGCATTCGCATATGCGTCGGTTTTAAGCAACCAGTGATATATATGTCTCATTGAGAGCGGTATCCACTCACTTAGAGTGAGCAGATCGGTTCCATACTGGACAGGCATATTCACCTGCTGAGAAATAAAACGCCATTCCTGTTGTTCGCAGGGCTGAAAGAGACACCATCTGGCGGATATAAGGCGACGGAGTAGGTTGGTTCTGATATGCACTTTCGGTTTGACATTATCGCATCCAGGACATTGTGATAATTATTATAAGTTTGAATGCACCAATTTACCTTTAGCAAGCGAGGTGATTAATGCTCGTGCCTTCTCTGTATGTAAACTAGCCTTTACCCTACAGAGGAACAGATAGACTGGTATTATCTATTCTTAAAACAATTGCACGAAACGACTAGCTTAAAACGACGGCACGGTTGGCGCAGTGGTTAAGCGATTGACTGTTGCGCTGCGTGTCGCGCGTTCGATTCCCGCACGGAACAAATATGTATATGAACTACAAGTATAAGATATTTATGGTGTAAATTATTGCATGAATTGTTAACTATACTACCGAATTGGGGGCACTGTAATGGTCGGTACGATTGCAGTGCCCCCAATTCGATCGTTATATCTACGTAAATTAATAAATAATTAGTTGTTCCGGGTCTGGCTGTTTGTGTATGTGAGTTTAAATGTTTGTAAACGCACCCACAATACAGGAGAAATTCCTAGTGTGAAAAAAAAACCAATTACCTGTTCACAAAGCCATCCTAATTATTTCTCAAGATATACGTTTTCATTATTACTAGGCGAGCTATCCAACGCCGGAGTCAGACTAACTCATAATCTCTAATGAGTATACCGCCTACGCCGCTCGTAAATGCTTCTAAGCGTTAGTTCACGTAGTGGGAAAAGTTGAGAGATCAGTTAAATTATGAGGAAATGTTCATAAATGTCAAGTTTTAACAGATATATTTCATGAATGTTTATCGATGTCTCTGTGAGAACTGGGCCGAAATACGTGATTTTTTTATTAGTTAGAGAAAACTCGGTGGTTCCATGAAGTCAGTTGGTTGCCAAAATCTTGTATGCCAAAATCAAATTGTCTAAAATCGAGAACATGTAACCAAAGACACCGACTTCTGAAAGTGAAGCTATTCTTCGCTTTGTAGTATTTTTTTGAGAGACGGTTGTAATTTTTTGTGTATAAAAATCTTTCGCGTTTGTGAGCACGAAAATAATTAATGTTAAGCCAGTCAGCTGAGTCAGCAAAGATGATAATTGGCCTTAATTAAGGATCCTACATCCTACACGATTTATTATACGGCCGCTTTTTGCTTGTCACGATCGAAAGTATACATAATAGCAATCTTCGTTATGCCCCAGCAGCGGCGTATTAACTTCGAAATAGAGCCTAAATTCCTAAATGCCTAAATTTTTATTCATTTTTGCTTTTCATTCAACATCTTTCACTCACAATGAAACGTCTGAAAACAAAATGAAACATAAATAAAAAATGTTTTCCTTAGTAGACCGGTCCAAAAATTATGAATTCGGCACTATCACTTTCAGTTACCTTCCGAATGATCCCAACCTCAAGCTCCTCCACTTCAACCGGTGCTGTTCTTCCCGCATCCAGCGGATTCCTGCGGCCTTCACAAGGTCTTCGGTCCACCTTGTGGGAGGCCTTCCAACTGTACGTCTTACGGCCCCATCAGCCATCTGTTCTGCGAGCAATGTGCCCTGCCCACTGCCACTTAAGTTTAGCAATTCTTCGAGCTATGTCGGTAGCCTTGGTTCCCCTGCGGATCTCTTCGTTCCTGGTAGGATCACGAAGGGAAACTTCAACATAGCCCTCTCCATATTATTGCTCTTTGGGTGACTAACTGGTGAATGCTACTTGGTAAATTAACTTGTTTCTTCCAAATTTTTCCTTTAAGCCGCTGAATAACTATTTCAAAACCACCCCTAATATTAATTAGTTGTATAACCAAATTAATTCCTGCAAACCCCAACTTATAAACTTAAGGACTTAGGGTTTACCCTCGAAAATAAGGGAGAAACATAACAAGGCCTATTGTATCCCAACTATATGAAACTTTCGACTCTGGAGTCGAAATTTAAATGCCGGAAGTGGTGGAGACTTGATCCTTTGGGTTGTGGTACGTAATGTATGTACAACGAAGAATTTATTGTAAACTAGTTTTAGTAAGCGGTTTAGCCCGCGTGGTAGTCTAACTTTATCCCACGGGAACGAACTTCCAAGATAAAAGTATCCTATGTGTTAATCTAGGCTGTAATATATCAAAATGACTTTTGTCATCCAAATTATTTTCACATTTTCAGAGATTTCACAATCTCTTGCAAGTCGTCTGTAATACGATTCGTCGGTGTTTTTCTGATAAATGTGTAATTTTTATTTGTTTTTATTTTTTATTCTAATTTTTTCATTTATCATGCGTTCGTTTTCATAATCTTATGTCATTTCGTGGACAACAGTGTAGGTTATACGTTTTTAACCGACTTCAAAAAGAAGGAGGTTATCAATTCGACATGTTTTTTTTTTAATGTATGTTCGGGCATAACTCCGTCATATATAGACGGATTTGCAAAATTCTTTTTTTGTTCGAAAGGTGTTTATTCCGAAATGGTCCCATTCAAATTTCATATAGATCTGATGATGCGTTTCGGAGACAGACACCGGAACTCTTCAAAAAATCAACCGCGAATGCTGCTATCGCATAAATATGCATTGTTTTGACCCCAAGAATGATGACATTTCGAATTGGTGTGTTGTGTGGTAGTTAACTAAAAAGTGAAAAATAAAAACTTTTTCAAAAAAATAACAACCGACTTCCAAAAAACACTACAAAGTGCAAAATAACTTTAATTTCGGAAGGCGGTGACAAAGAATTAAAATACACATCCAAAGTCACCAACTTCCGAAATTAAAGTTATTTTGCACTTTGTAGTGTTTTTTGGAAGTCGGTTGTTATTTTTTTGAAAAAAGTTTTTATTACTACTTTAATGTAACAACTTTTTCTGTAAATGTAATGTATAAGTAACTGTTTTTTGTCCCAAATAAATAAAATAAAAATAAATCCGCTTAGCCACTTCTGCGTGATTGAGTAATGACCTTTCATATGTTGCGTTAAAACTTCTAGAAATACGGTATAATAACTTCAAAATCGCGTCTAAAAAATCTCGTAAATCAACCAAATCGTATACTGACTCTTAATAAAACAATTTCCAGTCGTTCCGATCCCAAAATCTGCTACGAACACCCCGCTAGACACACGTCCAATCTGATACGTTATTCTACTGAAGCCAAATAGGTTATCAACACTTCAAATCTCTTATGTTTTGGACCATGCCCAAGGAATCTAATACAGAATACAGACCAAAACTGCGTGTGAAACAGGTCATAAACGTTTTAGCCTAGTGTTGTGAATGTTCAGCATTGGTCATAAAATTGTACAACTTGGTACTACTTAGTATCACATGAGTGTTATTATTGCTAACTGTGTTGGTACTTCATAAATACTTAATAACATAACATTACGCTTTTGCTATCGACTTATTTCCATCAACTCACTCAGATATGAAAGTGCTAGGCCCGTACCCACTTCTCCCCCTGCCTTTCTCACAATTTCGTGCGTGGATTCGCCAGAGATCAACCGAACTTCATAACAACAGATGGTCACGGGCAACAAACTGTAGACACTCAAAATTGGCTCTACCAACTGTACACCCGCGATTAACCAAACTTAGCCTGAGTAGAAACAACCTTAGAATAATCATAGGAACAATTACGGGCCATAACCCCCTTAACAAACATCTTTATAACATATAATAGGCGCCACAGACAGCCCGCTTTGCAGAGGCTGCCTTGACGCCAAGGAATCAGCCGCCCACGTCATCCTGGAATGCGAGGTCGTGGCTAATCAACGTGAAGAAATCCTCGGAACAGTGACGTTGCTCCGCGAAGCCTGTGAAGCTCCCAGAAAGCTTCTGTGCTATTGGGCGGAGCTATGCTGGCTTTGTTAGCCAGTATCCCCACGCACAACGGACCGAATGGGAGTCTACGTGCGGAAAAGGGAGTCCCATCATAATCATCATCATCATCATCATCATCATCATCATCATCATCATCATCGTCATCATCATCATCATCATCATCATCATCATCATCATCATCAGCCACAAATTACTCCGGGCTACTACTGAGAACTGATACACCTGACCTTGGAATCGGACAAAGTACTCATCAGTAGTACCGGAACTTTTCGTCCTACTATATTATGATAAAAATAATGCCTGGAAGAGCTATTGGGCCATGAAAGAACTGATGAAGGGTGATCTTCCTTTGTCTCTTAAGGCTGCCCTCTCAAAAAATGGTTGAAAACAGCATGCAGATGAAACCACTTTTCGTCGGCATTTACAAAGAAATTACATTTGAAAAAAATATTTAGTACGAGTAATCTATACATATAATAAATCTGTAGACGAACTTTTTCTGTACATTTAAAATATTTCTAAAAAAAGTTGTGGGGGTGGTAAGGGATAATCAACAGATGCCATTTTAATCCTTTTCGAAATTTTTGTCTGTTTGTCGGTTTTTCTGTTTAGATGTTTGAATAGATCAAGTATCACGTCAAAAGAACGAAACTAATATGGTTAACTTCCATACTCAAATATTTTTTATAACTCGGAGTATATATTAGTCTTTGTTTCATCGCAATCGCTTCGGTCAATCTAAAGTGTTCAAGAAGAATATAATTACGTAATGTTGAAACGCTTAGCGACATCTATTGGCGCGAAACGGTACTAACGAATACTTAATAATAACACGTCATTCTCCTTTAGGTTACTGTGTCTGTGTTATTTCAAAGAGTAATGATACTGATTAAAATCGCTTACCGTTGGTGGTTGATTCCCACGAATCAAAAAAGCTAAAAGAATATCAAATAAAAAGTAGTGATAATATTAATTGAGTTGGTGTTCTGAGTCATATAGAATGCAATGTTAGATAAATATTTATCAAAATCAATACAAAAAGAGGGGAAGAAATCTCATAGAAAAATAAAATTGTGATAAAAGTCTCAGTGACGCCATCTAGCATAATATAGCAAAATTAGAGCGGCCAAGGGAACATCTTAATAAATCTTAATCTCTAGCGTCTGTAACGCCATCTAGGTTTGAATAGCAAACATACAAAGACAACAATTTGATTTTGCCTGTTTCATTGATTATACGTAGGTACCTATAACCGAGAGGCCAGGTCCAAAATCCGTAGATCTATGGATAAACCGGTAAATCCGAGGTCTGGCAATGCGGGGTGACGCTAGGTAGAAACTAGATGCCTGTGGTAGGAATTTTACCATTTGGATTTAAGGTAGGTATCGATAATATTGTTAACTTTCTACGCAGTCTGTTTTTATAAACTACTTCGAACAATATTTTGACGAAGCAGATGGAAGCCAATAGGGTATTTAATACCTACCTACTTAAAAATCTAAAAATGTATTATTATTAAATAGTATTATGGACAAACAATTCATCCTCAAGTAGGGTATAATTTATTGAGAGTTTTGGGAGTAAAAAGAGTTTTAAGTATACAATGTGCTAATTTTCGTGACGTTAGTTTTCGAGGTGGGGAGCCCCCCTGGGTTTGAGGGAGGTCGGGTGGTGAAAATCAGGAAAAAAAAACCAAAATTGCGGCCATAACTACTGGTGGATCTGAGTAAATAGATAGGTTTTCACACGGGCAACTGTAGGTATATCGGTGCTTTTCCGAGCAACATCGCAGAAGCATTTTGTTAGTTAAAACAAGTTTAAAAATATATTTATTTATCCATTTGGTATCTCCAACAAAGTATACCTACATACATAGAAACAATAGAAATCACAATAGTTAAATATTGACAAATAAATAGTTTTTTGCCTGGTTTGGATTTCTTTTTTCAACAGCGCTCATAATGTGGATAATGACCGACGTTACGGGGCGTAATGTAACATTCGCATCGAGCATGTCTTTACGCCGTGTGCTAAAATCAGTGTTGCTCGCTCGCATGTTTTGCCGTAGGTACCTACTACTGACTGCACGAATGCTTGCTTGGTAACATGTTAGGTGCATTTTGACCCGTGACGCCGCCGGTCAGTATCCACCTTTACAGCGTGATCTTTCTTCATCGTGATAACGCCACGGTCCCACGGGCCGTTAACTGACAGGTGGCGCCAGGTGTTACTGCACTGCTACCTGTCGAGGCCTATCGCAGTCCGTGCAGAGCATTCCCACTGCTATGGTTTTATTCAGTGGTCAACGTTTGATAAACAAAGCTAAAAGACAAGCGCCTGTACGGGCCGAGATAGGTGCCCGCCCCCGCTCTGCGCCACCCCGCGCTGGCGACGACTGGCAATCGGAGACCTCATCGGCATCGAATGTTCCCACGGCCTGTCGGCCTGGCTTGACGCAGTCTGGCCTGTGAGAAAGCGCGCCGTGGAAACGTGGAATAATGCTTCAGCACACTCAACCAGACGCACAGTCGATTTATTGAGTACAGTAAAAGCTCCTTATTCGCGCTTCCTTCATTCGCGTTTTCATTATTCGGGGATTAAAAAAATGCGACCAAATTCCTATATTCGGGGCTAAAGACTTCTTTATCCGCGGATCTAATCGGTACATTACATATTCATAAAAAGGATTCCATTAAGTATCCAAACCAATAAGCGTCCTTTGTAAGCGCGTCGTCAAATGGACTAATAAAAAAGTAAAATAGACCTTATTACAACTGTCCTTAAAGTACTTTGTTAAGTGATATCGCCACTGTGTTGGTTCGGCCTTTGACATCTATAGCCGCCTTCGCCGCGGTCGGTGTTTTTGAGAATGTAAACAAACAGAATGAAAGCAACCTTATCATCATAAAGTATATTTATTAATGCTGCCACATAATCGACATTCCATCCTTTGGTAAGAGCCGCTTTGCGTGTTTTACCTATTGTTTCATCTTTCCATGCGTTACAAAATGTTGTCAATTCAAGCTGTGGTAGGTTCCTACCAGGATAGATCGGAAGATTCCTCCTTTTTAAAGGAGTAGTAACCTACACCATCTAAGCGACACATTATTGTTTTCCGACACGGCACGCGAACGAAGTCGCGGGCACAGCTAGTCTATATAATATTATGATATGTCATTTGGTTTAGGCATAACTTTTCTATGGGTATCAAATAATAAGAAAAAAAAGAACCGAATAACCTCCAAATCGTAGAGATGAAACCATTTTACTCCTTCATTTTCACAAAAGAGAAAAAAAATATGTCTACTGCTTTGCAATACAAAGGAAAATGATTTGATATTGTTACTTTTTACAAATAATGCATTATCTTTGTTATAATAAATTAAAAATGCGACCGATTAAAGACTGCACGGCTACATCACCCCGCACTCGCTCACAAATTTAGTGCGCCCAAATGCTGAAGGTCCTTGGCGTGTATACAAGCCTTAAGAGGGAACAGGGCATGCGTTTCTCCATACAAATTTTTTCCCCTTTTTCTTCCTCAATAATGCCTCTAGAGCAATATTTTTTTCATAAAATCAAGGTCTGCAGTAAACACGTCCCTGCCATTTTCTTTTTTTTCAGCGACTAATTATTAAAGAAAGTATGACCGCATAAAAATTAAAAAAATACCCTATTTATACCGCCGTAAAAGTTTTTAACATTTTTACCAAAAAATGATAGTAACCTAAACATACTCTTTCTTAAAATGTTAATGTAAAAAATAATTGAATCGGCTCAGTTTTCGAGGAGACAGAAGGAGAATACGAAACGTCTATCTCGTCAAATTTTTTGTGATAATTTCGGTCTGAGCTGCAGCTGTCCTTAACACACACTATAGGGTCTGCCCCTACTGCTTACTGACAGCGCGACGGCAATAGTTTATTTTAAAATTCTTCGCAGGCCCCGTCCTCTTTTAAGAGAAAATTCAATGACGTGTGCATACTTCCCATCCTCACATATGGTGGTCAAACTTGGTCTCTGACAAAACAACAGAGGTCCATGCTCGAGGTTTGCTAGAGGGCTATGGAACGGAGTATTCTGGGCATCAAACTAACAGACCGGGTTAGGAATACGACCATCCGTTCCATTACAAAGATAACTGATGACATTTGGAAAGCTACCACACTAAAGAGGAATTGGGCTGGATACATCTGCCGCATGTCAGACGACCAATGGGCCAAACTTACGACCCAATGGGTCCCTCCTTAACGGGCTGCGGCGGAGGAGTGCCGGTACTTTTGAGTAGCGCTCTTCTCTTCCGTGGCCTGGACGGGGCCGCCACCGTTTGATGGCGGACGCGGTGGGGCCGCAGGGGAAGAGGAGTGCCGGTATAGCGATGGCCGCTCTCCCTATCCCCTGCGGCCGAAAAGTGGTAGGCGGCGGGGCCATTGTGTAGACCCGTCGCAGGGTGACCGAGGCGTCCGCAAGGGCCGATGCCTGCCAGGGGTGCGGGTTTTTCGAAAGAGATACGGCCGCCCCTGGCACACGGGCAGCTGAGGGAACACGGCTGGGTTTTAGTTAGTAAAAGTCTGACACGCTCTCCTGCTCTACTAAGCAGAAGAAGTCATTTGATGATATCCCACACAAAAAAAAAAAAGAAAATGGGTCCCTCCTAAAATGGCAAGCGACATAGCGGTAGGCCCAGACGGAGATGGCGGGATAAGCTGGAATCCTACATCAAGATCAAGAACTGGACCTTAGAAGGTTTAAACAGAGAGAAGTGGAGGGTAGAGACGCCTTGGTCATGCAGTAGGACATCCAGGCTTTTTATAAAAAATAAATAAAAATATTTATAATATTAGCAGTGCTCCGTGGTTTCACCCACGTAGTTCCTGTTCCCGAGGGAATACGAGGATAAAATATAGCTTATGTCACCAGGGGATAGTGTAGCTTCCCAACAGTGAAATAATTTTTCAAATCGGTTCAATAGTTTTGGAGCCTATTCAATGCAAACAAACAATCAAATCTTTCCTCTTTATATAAGTATGGATTATAAATGTGGTTTGTATGTTTGGATGTTTGTTAATCAATCACGCAAAAACAGCTGCAGTGATTTTAATACACAGATATATTATAAACCTGGATTAACAAATATATATCCCTGTAGTACATTCCCGTGGGATATTTTTTGACCTCCAGGCGGGCAAAGCCGCTGATAATAGCTAGTAAACAATAATAGTTATCCAGTAATTTAAGCCCTTAAACAATTTGGCTAAATACCAATTACGGCTAAAGTGGTCATTAAAACCGCAGTTAGAATTAAAAATGGCGGATTTAACCTCATTAAAGATCTAGAAAATGTTTTATAAACTTAGAAATAAATAAGCATTACAGAAAACCGAGATTAAAAGAAAATCTGACTCATTATAGCGGTACTTAAGATATATGTTGTTTAAAATATGCGTGAATAATCTAATCAGTGAGGTGCGGTTACAAAACAGTAAAAATATTCAATAGTTTCAGAGAAAGCTGACTGTGATAGTCAAACACTACTATGTGGTTCTCTGCCTTTTCGCCGAAAATTGTTTGCCAGATTTTCACTTGCCAACTAACGTTTCGCAGAATTTTATTTCGCCGAATAATCATTTGCCAACTTATCATATAATTTTGTTTTATTTCCCAACCTCACAGTTACCAACTGTACGTTTGGTCTGCTTTTCACAATGAAACTTTTTTAAATGCCAATTTTGAAGTAGCAGAATGTTTTAGTTTGCGTAATATTCATTTAATTGTTTATTGTTTACCAAATCTACTAGGGTTTCGTTTAATAATAATGTAAAATTATGTGGGTAAGTGCAACTTATTTTCAACTTAACATTAAACATAAAATCGTTTGATATACCACTCAAAAGACATTGTCTAATATGATAAAACGCCTAGTAAAAAACACAAAGCAAAATTTCCCTGTAAAAACATGCAAACAAGCATACACCATACATGCAGCATGCCAACAAACATGCAACATGCAGCAGGTATGGTTTCTGTCACGGCTCCGGCGCTGCAGGGCACCAGCGGTCCCATGCGTGCTTATCGTCGCAGATGTGTTTCACGCTCACCACCACCGAGTGGTTGAAACCACCTGCTCCTCAGCTCGCGGGCCGCCTCGCCCCTCCGTGCCTACGCGATTATGGGTAGGGCAGACAAGACTACGTGGAGCCGGTTTTGAAGCGATTCGAGTCTGTCACACCGCTCCCGCAACACACTCAATCAAATGTGTGTAAAAATTAGTTTATTTTTTATCATTATATTAATGTATGAAAAGGGAACTGTTACACTGACAAAACGTCATTCGTCTAATAGTAATGTGGCCTAGTGAAATGTTTGACAAATTATAAATGTCCCAAACGTTTTGTGTCATTATAATAATCAGCTTAACAATAATTCTACCAAATGAAACGTTGTCATACAAAAATTTGCTAATCGTTACTTGTCAAACTGAAACATCGGCGAAACGTTGGTTGGCAAGTGATAATCTGCCAAACAATTTTCGGCGAAAACGCAGGATAACCTACTATGTACATACCTATAAGATTCCTTAATTTCTATTACTAAAAAAAAAAGGAATCCTTTAGGACGGCCAGTTGACCGTCTGACAACCAGTCTTATCAACCGGTTGCGAAGGATAGTGTAGCGTTAAGCGCTACGGTTAAAACTTTTCGATTTCTATTTGAACCTTTTTTGTAAAGTAACTTTAAACATCAACTCAAATAACCGAAAACAATTCGAGAGCAAACTCATTTATTTTTAAAAGTAAATAAGCCTAGACCATCACGTCGACAGTTTATTACGATACCGAGCGAATTTCGAAATAATATTTAGAGAACACTACAGGCTATAAATGCCTGCCATCAAAATAGTTTGCATTTACATTCCAAATACTAACAGGTTGAAATTGATATTACTCGGCCAGGAGTCGCAACGTCCCGGCGAAATTGTAATTACGCTTGAATTACCTTAAATGAAAACTGGAAATTGCCCTTCCTTACTTAACACCTACCTGGGTGCCTCAGGGATTAATATTTTCCTTTTCTATGTCTATATTTTCGAAAAAAGTACCTACAGGATATTTCCCAAAACAAAACTAGATTTAGGACTCTCATTAAAAAAGCAAAAACCACAAAAATTATATGTTCCCATTACTTGGACACAGGCCCCCTCTCCGTGAGAGGGAGTGGGCCGTAATCCACCACGCGGGCCCAGTGCGGGTTGGTAAATATCACATGTCTTCGAAATTTTTGGTCTTAGGACATGCCGGTTTCCTCACGATGTATTCCTTCACCGTTTTGAGAGCAGTAGTGATGAGATGATTTACACAAAGTAATGTTTATTACTTGCTAAACCTGAAATAGCTGAACAGCCTGTTCAGCTATAAGTGTCATCATAACGTTAAGGTTTTTGCAACAGTATATATTTATGTTTACATATATACAGCCTTTAAGTTACCACTGCTGTGACACAGTCCTCCTCTGAGAGGGAGTGGGTCGTAATTAACCACGCGGGTCCAGTGCGTGTCCCAGATGTAACAAGTCTTCTAATTTTTGGGTTGTGGGACACGCCGGTTGCTGATTCTCTTCCCTGTTTTGAGAGCCATGGTGATAAAATAAAATACACAAAGTAAAGGGATGTTCGAAAGAGATACTGTGGCCCCTGGTTCACGGGCAACTGAAGGAACACGGGTGGGTTTTTAGTCAGTAAAAGTCTGACACGGCCTCCTGCTCCACCCAGAGCGGGAGAAGTTATTTGATGATTTCCCAACCTCAAAATTTTTTTTGCCTCTATAGGCTAGAACGACACGTCCTAAATTATGCTTTGAAGTAACACGAAATATATTTTTACCGCAGAAAAGTTCCCTTTATATTCTTAAAGTGCATACGGAGAAAATTGCTGGCAAAAGGCAGTATAATTTATTCCCAAAAGATTAGGGAATGGAATTCTGGAGTAATCATAAATCACCTGTACGTTCACATACGGCTTTGGGCATAGTTCCAATAACTTGTGCCTATACTTATATCAACTTGAAAAGATTTAATTTTCCTGACTGAAAAATACCTTTCGCCTGGGAACAAATCGAATGTCTGGCAATAACGTGAACAAAATGGATAGACGTTTTCTAAAATTTTAAACATTTTCTGAGAGAAATATCAGTATGTTTTCTTTAGGTCTCATCAACTTTTAAAAAGAAATTGTCATTTTCGACAAGCCAATCACGAAACAAGAGACAACAGTTTGCTTCTTCATAAAAACGGTAGCTATGCATTACATGCGAAAAATAACCAGCCAACGTTGTTCAGCCTTCAAAGCATGAATGGGCATCTTCTGGGCTTGCACGTGCCATCGTAGAGTTCATCCATCGCTTTTCATCAGGCGAGAACGAAATCAAGAGCAGCCCAATATAATCGAACATGAACAATATAAATTAAATACCAAAAATAAAAAGCAAATACGCTTATAATGAAACAGCAAAACAAAAACGAAAAACAGAGACACCACCAAAATTGTTCGAAATGTAATTTAAAACGTTTCACCTTTACTGATGGCAGATTAATTCTATAAAAAACAAATACTGGAGCAAAGTTCACACTGGTATGAGAACGCACAGATAACCGGAGAAGGTCAATGAAGCCATTACATCGGTCTAAAGAGCGAAGGAGCGCTAAAATGTTTGCAAATAGGTCTAAAACGAGCCCTCGCACATTCATCGTTTGTTGTGGAGCGTCGTAAAATGCTGCTCCTACCATTGTTACAAAAGAAGGAGGTGAAATACGGTATTGGAACTTTTTTTACTTTTGAGTCAGTCGGGGAATGATTTAATCTCGAACAATACTTATGAATCTAAAGTATCTTAGAAGAATGTTGGCCGTCGCATAGCGCCTAGAATTTACCGGCGAATGGCGTCGCTGAAACGTTATCTATGGAAGTAAGTTGATGTAATTTATTAGAGAGCGTTTTTTGATACCATAAAGTAAACGTTAAATTGAATTATAAGAACCGCTATGACGAACAATTATTTTGTGTAGACAACTTGTAAGCCCCAGACAATGTTTCACAAAAGGTATCCACATGTAATCCGCTGTTCAAAATACTATATCATAAATGGACGTGAACGTTCCAAAAAATAGGAATTACTCAAGTTTCATTACTCTTAGTAATAATTAGCAGTAATGCAACTAGCTCATTATTCGGTTAACAATAGACTAGTCCACAAAACAGAATTAAATAGGTGTCGAAAGATCGAGAGACAATAATAATTGGTGCGAGTGTGTGCGTTGGGCGTCTATACGAAAAATTTATCAGATATCGAAATGTAACTCAGTCACTAGAGTACCCTTCAGAAGCCCAAAAGTCTGACAACCAGTCTTATCAATGGTAGATTATCATATTATTCAGTAACTGGGCTGTGGAGGTTAGATAGGCAGTCGCTCCATGTAGAATACTGGTATTCACCTGCCTTTGGTGCAAAATTAAAGCCGACATTGAGATATTACTAGATTCTTTTTCTTGATTTTTGTGACTTAGTTAATTGCAGTTTTTTGTAGCTTGCGGTAGGAGTAAAATCGACACATAACAAAATAACTTGTTACGTAACGAGAAAGCGTCATAACTCCATGCAAATTTTTATTACATAAAATATAAAATAGTTTTGTGGCTTCATAGTTTTTGAAGGTGCTGAAACCAATATAAGGTCAAAATTAAAATCCAAGATAGCAGCTGCGAACATTTTCAAATTTTGTATCATGGATGTTGTTTTTATGATTTTCGAGGGTGGTGAATTCGATAGTGAGGTCAAAATTAAAATCCAAGATGGCGGCTATGATTTTTTTTCTTGAGCGACGTTTTTGAGGGTGCTGAAGCCGATAGAGAGGTCAAAAATAAAGTTTGAGTATTTAATACATAGTGTAAACTACGTAACGGAGTTGAAGAAAAAGCGTGAGGAAAATTTTTCTGTCCCTTGGTCCTCCTCCCTTTGGTCCCAACTCCACATGTTTTTTTTTTCTCATCGTGTCTATTCTAGTATTTAGACTTTCTCATTACAATAGAAAGATACAAAAAGTGAGAGAAAGTCGCATAGAGGTGCCATAAAGAGTTTTAATATCGACGTGTAGCGGCATTACAGAAAAATACTTCGCAACAAAAAGCTTCAAACACAAAAAGAGATGTGGCGCCATCTACAATGCCACATACGAACTACGCAAGGAAATCCTACATCGCGCAGTCAGAGAGTACCATGAAACTCATCCCGACTATACAACATCCCGACATCAACTATCGGGCAGTTACCCACCAGACACAACACCCGTCTGGTCGGAGGATCCTCCTTTACCAATAGAGTATGAGTGAACTTTACACTCTGTTCCTCATACCTCTAAAGACGTAATAATGAAAGTTTCTTTCGCAAAATGTTTTTTCACCTTTTTCAAATCGACTTCCCGTAGTGATTCACTATAACGAGCGGTTCAACTAATAAGAGGTTTTTTATCGAGTTTTGTAGAAGCTTTACCGCTTAATGACCGCCCTCAGCCCCTCTCTACCGCCGTTGGGACGTCGATAATGTTGTACTATAGGGCTACTCTGATGCAGTTTATTTCTCCTCTAGGATTTTTTAGTATTAGGTTCCTACAGCCTGCTCTAGAAAATACTTTTATACAGTCTTGAACTGTCTCTTCTCTATCTTGTCGCTTGTCTGTTCGCGAAAAAACTCAAAACTACTGAACGAATTTTCATGCGGTTTTCACCAACAGACAGAAAAAATTATGTTCTGGTTAACGCAGGCAAAGCCACTGGAAAAAGCTATTATAGTAAAATAATAGTAGGTACAAAGTTAGAGGACATGGAAAACGATTCGTCTTTTATGTTAAACAAAACACATAAATAATTGTCGTAAATAGTTTTTGAAAGGCATGTTATGTGGTTTCGATTGTATCTGTTTGATTGATGGTAGTTTTACTACTCCTCTTCATCATCGTTTAGGTGGAGGTACTTCTAAAATGAGATCTATCTAACTTTTGAAAACGTATTGGATCTTTTTTTTTTTTAACCAACGAAAAAACGAAGGAGGTTCTCAAGTCAACGCGTATCTTTTTTTTTAGTGTATGACCACGCATAACTTTTTTTAGAGTAGTCCGATTTTGATAATTATTTTTTTATTGGAAAGTGTATACCCCGAAGTTGGTACCATATAAATAAAAAAAAAACCAACACTAAGGGTAGGAAAATAGGGGATGATTGATTGTTCACTCACAGATTTTTAATACTGGGTTGTGTATTACAAAAAGTAATCAAAAAATAAAGATGTGGTAATTAGTAAATTAGAGCCACAATTTTTTTTTTATAAAAACTTTTTAACACAAAAATTAACCGCCGAAAAACTGAAAAGCAAAAAATAATAAACCTTTTTTGTTTAACCTTAATAACGAGGTTCGGAAGTCGGTGACTTTTGGTATGTATATTCATTTTATGTGTTTTTAATTGCCTCCTCATAACCTCGATCACACCTGATGGAAAGCGATTGATGACGTCTATGATAAAACGAGCGTGCCCAGAAGATGCTTTTACACTCTTCCTTTGAAGGCAGACGAGTTAAATATTGAAGGAACTCGTTTAACAACACTTGCAACAGTTTTTGGTGAGACCATGATTGCGGGAATAGACCAGTCTTTAGTCTTGGGAACTCGTATTGTGTATTCTTATGACGAACAAGAAGTTGGGTTTCCGAAATCATTACACATAATTTATATGGATTTACAAGAACGATTGAAACTTGGCTTGAGGATTCTAAAAATGCTTGTTGTAGTGGTTGTCCTAGTTTGAGAGGCAGGGCTCACAATATCTGTATACAGACTTCTGGAGCGCAGTAAGCATCTTGTTAAACAGTAGATACTAATGTATGTGTCAATGTGACAATAAACGATTATTTCGTTTATTTATTTGTTGTCCTTACTAAATACATTTTAAATATTTTAATAAATAACTTCACAAAAAAAATTAAAACATAAAAATAGTGATCTGCCGGTATCGGGAGCAGGGTCTAAGCTACCGGTGGTTAGGGCTCCCGAGACAGGAACCTCCTCACGATGCGAGCCGTATCGAAGAGTACTGCCTTCTGAATTAGGCCTTTGATGCAACCGCCTAACGACAGCCTCGGGAGATGTTGATCGAGGCTTTCGGCCATTAGTCCATTGGCTGATACGACAATTGGCACAATGACAGCCGAGTTACCATTCCACAAGTCAACAACCTCGTGTGCTAAGTTGAAATATTTAATTTGCTTCTCTTTCTCAGCTTTCTCTTTATCCACTTTTGACATGGTGTGAAATTTTGGGTCTAAGAATGGATGTAAGAAATTTATAGACCGTCGGTAAACATGTAATAGGTCTATAATTTTTAGGTTCCGCAGTATTAACCGATTTATGGAGCATGTGGGTAATACCTGTCGTAAAGAACAGTGGTAGTGACCCAGTCTCTAAAGATGACTGGAATTGTGAAGCAAAGCAAGCGTGTGACCTTTGTAGCCATTTAATCCAGAAATTGTGCAGTCCGACCGGTCCTGGAGATTTCCAGTTAGGCGACGGACGGACTGCACGAGCTACATGTTGGGGGCAGATGGTAATAGCCCCCATATCTGGTATTGAATCACATGCCCGCTCAACAACACGTATCCAATCACCTTCAGTGTGACTGACGGGAGCCGAACAAATGCTCCGCCAAAACGCACTCATGTCATCACTATCTGGTAGACACGCGTCAGTCACACCTTGAGTGGGAATGGGTCGCTCCCAAGCTCTGTATACCTTTGATCGTTCTGGAACATGCGATTCTGAGTGTACCGGTCCACTCTTCGCCTATGCCGACGGATATGGTTTGCCCATGCATAAACTTTCTGCTTCAGGAAGTCGATGCGCTCTGTGACACGGGATACATATTCTCGAGGACTAATATTAGTTCCCGAGAACGCCCGCCTCACAAAGCGCATCACCCTTGGGCGTGTATTACCCTCCCTGAAGCAGATGAGCTTCCCGATGAGTACCCTGGTCTCATTAATACGACGCTCAATCCTGCATTGCCAGGCTGGTGTGGCGGGTTTTAATCGTGTAGCTCGATCAGTGTTTGGGAATTTGACACGAGCTATACGACATGCCGCAACAGCCGTGCAATACAAGATTGAGTGTGTATCGCAAAGGTCTGCGCTGCTTTCAATAAAATTTGGTTACAGCGCATCCAGGGCACACACAAGTGCTCTATTTTTTTATTCATGGTCAAACGTGGTTGCCGCGGTCTAAGGTCAGGTGAGGTGAACCAGTACTCACGGATGGCATCCTCCAGAATGCTCCTTATGTCCACATTGCACAGGTTTTCTGCAGATATAGCCCTGGCTTCTTCCTCCTCATCATGCTGGTTTGCCTGCAATGAAACGTCGGCAGGCACATGCACGACATTCTGGGGTGGAGGAGGGTTACTAGCAGAACTATTCTGTGTTTCTGAGCGCAGCCGACCAAGTGTAGCGCCATCCAATTTATGATTGTTTTGAATGACCCGCACCTGATCCGATAATCGTTGGGCCGAGACGTTGACGGCTGGTTCAAGCACCTGAAACAGAGAGAGCATTCGAAAATTCGGTACGCTGTAAGGTTAATTCCTCCCTCTGTAGCCCCATAATTTGCGCGCATCACATTTTCGTTCATGGACTGGGTCCATCGTATGCGCGACACATTTCCACCGGCAGCGGGGACCCTGCTCGAGGCCTGTTGGCTTCGAGGTCCCAAGCCCGCTGGTGGCCTTCCTCTTCCTCGTCGCCATTGTGGTGTTGGTGACGACGGTGGGGAGAAAAACTCGTCGCTCGAGCTCGACGAAACTGCAGCGACCGGTGTCTCAGCGCTCACGGTTGAGGCGCGGAGCGGCGGCGGCTGCGAGGCAGAGCCGAGCGACAAGTCCGGAGATGGTGGGTGTGCTCTAAGTGCCGCTGATCTCGTCAACATTTCGTCGTAAGCTTATTTTCATAATTTCATTTTCTATCTTGCAATGATATTATAAGTTTTACACTTATAATATCATTGTTATCTTGTTGTTTTATTGGAGGTGACATCTGTCATGTCACCTCCGATCCAGTTTTAATATATGTTTTTGTTACATTTTAGGGTATTTTGCTCTCTTCTTTAGATATTTTATCGGGTTCTTCTTTGATTTATGAATAAAGGTATGTACTTTTAAAATTGGTAAAAATATTAAAACGGATGAAATTATATTTTTATTTTAAACAGACGTCTTGTTTTTAAAATTTTCTAATTTCATCAGCAATAATTATTTTTATCAATTTTAAAAGTTCTTATATTCACAAATCAAACCAGAACCCGAAAAACTATTAAAAATACAAAGAAGACACCAGAATACCATAACATGTTAAAAAAACATATACTAAACCTACCGAATCGGAGGTGACATGACAGATGTCACGTCCGATAAAACAACAAGATGGAAACAGATGGAAAATGAAAATAATATTACGATGAAATGTTGACGAATGAAGATCAGCGGCACGTAGAGCACGCCCACCACCTCCGTACTCGTCGCTCAGCTCCGCCTCGCCGCCGCCGGTACCCAGCCCCACTGCGGGCGCTGTGATGACACCGGCCGTGGTAGTTGCGTCGAGCTCGAGCAACGAGTATTTCTCCCCGCCCACAACGCCACCACCTGCTCGTCGACGGGGAGGACGCCGGCCGCCGGACGGTTTAGGACCTCAAGGTCCACCGACCTCTGATAGGATCCCAGCCCCCGGCGGAAGTGCGCAGCGCATGAGATTGACACGATCCATCAACGAAAACGTCATGCGCTCATACTACGGAGCTACAGAGGGGGAAACAACCTGACCGCGTACCGTGTTCTATACAGGAAAAGTTTTTACCCAGTGCGCAAATTGTAACCATGAATTTAGCATATCATTCTAGACCCCCTAGCGCAGAAAATTTTCGCCGGATATACAAAAAAAAAACAGCTGTTCCATACATTTTGACCGCGTAGGTATTGCACTTTTCTATGAAACAGCAGATTTTTTTTTTGGTTAACCTGCGAAAAATTTCTGAGCTAGGGGTTCTAGAATGATATGCTGAATTCATGGTTACAATTTGCGCACTGGATAAAAACTTACCCTGTATATTATTATTTATATTCTATTTAATGTTATTATAATATCTGAATCCAAGTTATATTGGAACGAAGTTCTTTAACGCGGTTTGCTGTAGGAATTGACTGGTAGAAAGCGTCACTCAAGGAGAAAGTGATCCATGCGACTTGATCTCCTTCTGTCTCTCTCTGTCGTATACAGATGTATGTGTGCGGTCGGTGGATACGTTTTATTTTTTCCATTATCATATTTTTATATGTTACAAGATAGTTGTTCATAATGACATTAAACACAAGTGAATTTCCTAGTTCCATGTCGCGTGTTCATGTTTCCTGTTCCATCTTCCATACGTTTTGTCTCAAATTTTCGTTAGACTTTTTTTCCTTAGCTTCAACGCTACTAAACATCGTGCTCTTAAAAATATTTATCAGCTGATCTAAATAAACCTTTAAGTTACCTCATCTCACCAAGAGGAACTTAAGCTATTGACGACCATAAATATTTAAAGTAGGCCCGCCCTGCGCCTTAGTAACCAATTAAAATTATAATCAGAATATTCCACAAAGGAATATCGTATTTTCTTACATCATGCTGCGCTGAACGTTTTGCATAGCAAAGGGAGCGTTAAGATCTTGAACACTCGGTGCTAAGGAGAAATTAGATATTCATGCATAATTAGCTAAGTGAACTGTTGTGTAGTGTCTCGTAATAATATGTTGTGTCTGGTACTACGTCGATCGATCAGATAACGCTGCCCTTGCCGCGGTTGGTCCGTGGATGGGTGACCATCTTTACTATGTCCTAGTAATTGTTTGATGCACCGGGCGACGTCATTACGTCAAAGCCCATTGTCACATAGACACGAACTTTTACACCGCAGTGCATTTCAATTTTTAATCTCCATCTACCAACATTGAAGACAGCAGCTTGAATATTTCCAAATAAACCCAGTAAGTTCAGCTAAGCCAAACAAGGCTTTTGAATCATAAATATGCATCTAGAGGAAAATATGGCGCTATCTCGTCGTATTTACATACAAATTGACATCTGTCAAGTACATGCGCGGCTGTAGGGAGAAATTATATCGTTGTAGTATGTACAAAAGAAATTGTTAAGACGGTTTGGTATCTACCAAAGGCTTCGTTTTATTTCTTAGATATAAATACAGAAACATACAAAACGTGCGTATGATAGTCATATCATTTCTTTACTTTACAGTATCCGAAACATATTCTACTTATATAATATTATAAATGTGAAAGTTTGTATGTTTGGATATTTAAATATTTGGATGTTTGTTACTGAATCACGAAAAAATGGCCGAACGGATTTGGATGAAATTTGGCGCAAAGATCGTTTGTAACCTGTCACTTTTATCCCGGTAGTACGTTCTCGTGGGTGCTGTAGGTACATTTCCATCTAAAAACTCAGCCTGTAATCTTGAATACACTATCAACATTAAACAAATAAATATAATAACTACCTATGTTATATTTTGATAACATGAGCAGTTAGTTATTGCATTGAATACATAAATAGTTAGTTGTATAAACGAATGTACATGAATGATCTTACATTCAATAAACACGTTAACAAATTAACTAGAGCACCTACTAATCCATTAGCATAATATCGATACGATCAGTGTCTTCATCGTAATAAAAAAAACATTATGTATGCTATTCAATTACCCATCGATAGTAACAATAGTATATCTTGAGTGCTAGGCGGAAGATACTCTTCAAAATGGAAACCTTCTGTAATAGTGTAGAAAAATATCCTGTAAATTTTACTTTGAACAAAACTGTGGATAAAGATGTGCAATCAATGTTCTTGCCTTTGAATTTGATGCAATATTTCATGTTCTCTCCCAAATATCGTATCAAAGATAACATTATTACTCCGAATAGTCTCATTTCCAATGTTTTTTCAATGATTGTTACACTATTTTTTATATTTTCATGTTTATTTTGTGCTTATTTGGTGACCGTGAACAAAAGTAATATTGGATATCCTACTTTCACGTATGTTCTTGTTCTTTTTAACAGCGTCTTCTACTGTTTCGGTTTTGTTTTGCATTTCCTGATCGGAATCATTCTATCCAAAAGTAATGTCCACTTTATCCTGACTTTTCAAAAAGTGCACAGATTTCTCAACTATGACACCAGTTTTAACCATTTAATTATTTGGAATTGGATTCTTGGAATCATAGCGCTGAGTTTTTATGTCTTTGTTTTCACTTTATTCAACCTTAAAACTGCTACTTTCTCTAATACATTTAATGGTTATTTTTTGGTTATTTTTGATTTCAATATTATTTATGCCATGCGAGTCATTAAATTGTTGAAAATCAAAGTCATCCTATGGAATTGTCAAGTTTTAAATTCGCGAGATTTGGAAAACATGGGCGGCAATAAGTACTGCAAGGAAATGTTTCAGGCTTACGTTCAAATATTAGAGTGTTATAATCTCTATAAAATTGGCTTTCAGCTATTCGTAAGTATTTTATTACGTATGTAGTTTTTTTAGCAGTAATGAAAATGTGGCAATTCTAGTTTTCATTTAGAGAGAAAAGTTTCAGAAAAAAAAATACACTTTAGAGCATCGTTTCTATTAAGATGAACGGCCACTGCTTCCACTGATTCCGACCGAAACGCATGCACGATACGCAACGAATTTTGTTTTGCTTTGGATGAATTCATATCACTTCGTCAACTATCGGTACCACCCGAACCTAAACTATCTAAACAATGTGTTTTATTTTTTGGATAACCGACGAAACATTTCTGCGCTGGGGGTGCACTGGTTTAAAAACTTATCCTGTTATTAGGTAATTTAGTACCTAGTGTAAATAGTTATCTATGATATAATATGTGAAGAAGATTTATCTAGAATATAATACAATTTTCAGATACTATACCACATGATGGAAATTGTTGTTAACTGTTTGAGTTACACACAAGTGGCAATAGAAACATTTAAAAATAGCGCAATGATAAATGATATGGTGAGTATTTTTCATTTTTCAATTAGCCTACACTGTCCCACTGCTGAGCAAAGGCCTTCCCCTAATCCTTCTAGGCATCCTTTTCCAGGGCCTCCTCGGTCCAGCTCTTGCAATACGCATCTAGATCGTCACGCCACCTTTTCTTGGGCTCGCCTCGGCGGCCTATGGAAAATATAGGTCGGTATCGGATCAAAAATCTGTAACTTCATGAATTTTTGTCGTATCGTAATGAAATTTGGCACAAATATGCAGTAAGGTTCGGAGATTCGAACAATGTGTAGTTTATAGTGTTTTCTTGTATATCTATGTATGTTTTTTTGCATAGAATGAAAGAAATGGGAAAAAATCACGAAAAAAATAGTTAAAAATTTATTTCAAGTGAAATACAAGTTTATAATGACTAAAAAGATTAAACCATGGTTAATTACAACAAGCAAAGTAAACAAAATATATATAAAAAAAAAACTAAATTAAAATCATATTACTAATAGGTACATCCTATACTCTGGCTTCAGGAAATGATGTAGCTAGGTACAAATATAAGTAATAACTAAATATAAATATTATTTTTAACTTATACCACTTCAGGATCAGGGTCAGTAAATGTGGGTTCACTTTCAGGTGCCACGTTTAAAAGACTTAGTGCCTCTTCTTCAAGTTCTTTCACATTTCTTACGTACGGTTTTCTCAAACTTGTTATATATGGATCTGACGTGTATAAAAGCGTTTTAAAGACATCTTCATTTGTAGCAGATCGGGAACATTTTCTGGCATGATGAAGTCGTATGTTTCTGTAGTCTTTGTTGCGAGACTCTTGTGCGTCTTCCGATAGCTGTCCAATAGGAAGCACCGCAAAATGTTTGATAACGTTTTCCCCGTGTATGAGTATTTTATGAACGGAGGATGGCATATAATACCAATCGTAATTACTTACATAGATTCTTGCAGTTTCTATTGCATATTCCCCAAATTTTTCAGGGTCGATCATCATTCCAGAAGAAAGAACTTGCAAGATAATGTATAGGCGTTTAATCAATGCCTCATCTACACCTGTTATTTCCGATGAGCAAGTGCTATTATAGAAGAATCTTCGTGCGGTATTGCCATCGTTCGTATTCCCGCTAACTTGCCGAGGTTTGTCGACGATTAATCCCAACTCCTCCCTGAAACGTTTTTGAACAACTTCTTTCTTTTCTTTTTTTAATCTCTTATTTTCCTCAGTTGAAGCAGACCAAGTCTTAAACGAAAGATTATAGGAAATATGCAATATCATTTCCATGCAGCGAATCCAGGCGTGTAAGGTGGACAATCCGTATTGGTAGGCGTTTTCGTTTTCGGGTCTGGCAGTTACTTTCGATAGGTCATTCATTAGTCGTGGAGTAGCCCCACATATCGTGCATGTGGAACCAGATGGAGTATCTGTAAGGACCTGAGCCACCTTTCCATCGATCATCGTTAGAAATAGTTCATGCTTCACATTTACTACAACACCATCTTTGTTTATAAGTGATGCTTGTGCAGCCCTAATTTGTTTTTTAATATCATCAACAACTGCCTTGGTTTTTTCTGGAGTTTCCTTACAAAACTCAAGAGAAATGGGTCTGCAAAAACGGACAGATGAAGGTACCGGATTTTGCCAAACAACGGATCCCGATTGCACATCAACTAATCTGATGGGAACTAATGAAGTGATGAACAAATTGGCATCTGAAATTGTTTCCGACTCTTCTGCAAGTATTTGCTTGTATTGGCTTTGACCAGATGAACCATCACATCCCCATTTAGAATAAAGGATCAATGTTCTATGTTGTTTTTGGAAAACAGAATCGATTTTTAAAATTCTAGCAGCAGTATGATCCAATAAATCTTGGATATTAATCACTTTAGCATAAGTATTCGTGATTTCGATTGTAGAAGATGGTGGATAACAGGATCTTTTTATTTCTTGTATTTTGTAGTAAGGCGGGAATATACAACACTTTCGTTCATTGGTTAAGTTTTTCAGGTACATATATTGTGCTTTTGTTAGATCTAAATCTATAAAAGCACTCAATGCTTCCGTATCGGAAAGAATCTTCATCTGGTCTGAGTCGTTCCACTTACTTGAGATATCTAATTTCTTTTGAGTGTCAGCGGTTCTTAATTCTTCGACAAGATGAGCTTCTGTGTACTCACGTAAAGCCCGTAGTCCCTGCAGATAGGCGTTTTTTATATGCTCGAAGCCATATTCTTGGAGTAGAAGAGTGTTTTTCCTCTTCTTGGTAGATTCTGAGGAGTCTCCATAAGCCACGCATGCTCGTCCTCGCTGGCCAGATGTTGATGGCGTAGAATATTGTTCAGAATCCGGTAAATTTAACGAATACCTTGAGTCCAACCAAGTAAAATTCTTCTGTAAAAATGTTTCTTTTTTCCGAGATGCCAGGGCCCAGCGCTTGTTGAAAATAGGAAGAATGTGCCTTTGTATGTCACTAATTATAAAACACAAGTTGTTTTCAGAAACATTCAGCTTTTCCACTAAAACTTTGGATAATCATTCCATGGTCTTGCCGCCCTCGATATAGGGGATTATGAAGTCTCGTTTGGTACAGCTGAAGGAAGACATTTTAACACTTCACAATCTGCAGAAATAATAGGCGTAGATGAGATTTGCTTCACTTGAAGTTACACTGATGTAGATGGTTCGAATAGTTTTTGCTTCCCTTTAAATACTCATTTTACAATATCGAATTGGTACCTACATCATTATTATCTTGTAATTTCCCACGCAAACCGAGTGCAAATTTGATAAGGTCCCTTTGTTATCACGAAATAATGAAGAAAATATCCAAAAAGTTCTATATTGTTCATGTGAATGGTGTCAGTGGTAAACCGCAAAAGATACTAATTTTCGGGTTCTGACTTTTATCAGTTTTTTTCTCATATCTTCTAAAACCGCAAATATCCGCAGCTGATTTTTTTTGCATTCTATTTATGAATAGTTAGACTACTAGTCGACACAAAAAGTAGCGCTTGGGCAAACGTGGGTAATACTGAAAACCTTCGACGAAAAAAAATACAAGTGAAAAAAAAGGTATGTCACTTTTTAAGTAATTACTGAAATATTTTTCTTTACTTTTAAAATCATTAAGCTGTATCGCAAAAAGCATAAAATAACCTTTCTAAAAATGTATAATACTGCATATCTGTACCAAGTATTTTTTTCACAATATGGTATTGAAACATGTATACGCAAAGACTTGAGTTTGGCACTTCTGTCTTCTATGTATTTCTATCTAAGAAAAAAAAAAATAATTTCGCGTATTAAGAAAAAAAATCGTAATGAATATTATAATTTGACTATTAGAGAACCTAAACGAATAGCCATATTAGCCAAATTATGATATTCGTAAAAAGCATTTTTGATATGCGCTTGTTCTACCATTTTCCATAGTGCGGCGCCGTCCATCCTCAGGCACCCACTGTGTGGCGACAATTGCCCAGCGGTCACTGTGCATGTGACTGGTGTGACCCGCCCAGTCCCATTTTAGCTTGGCAGCCTTTTTGCCTACGTCTAAGATACCCGTTTTGGAGTATATCTTTACTATTTAATCTCAATAATTTTTAGAGTTCCGTCCGTGCTTATGAAAAAAAGGAACCCTTATAAGATCACTCGTGTGTCTGCCTGTCTGTCACAGCCCATTTGCTCCAAATTTACTAGACTGATTTCACAAAAATTTGGTACAGGTATGAATTTTTGTGACGCCTATACGGAGGTGTAACGTATATAAATGAATCTGAGGGTTACTTTTTGTGGGCTTTGCTTTGCCAACTGAACCGTATAATTAAATACATACATAAAAGTTTAAAAGAAAACAGGTTTTTAAGAAAGCATTTGAAAACTGACCCCTCCCCCTCTATCTTTGAAAACGAATGTGCGCAAAAATACAGAAATTAGTTCTTTACTTAAAGATTGCAGGGAAAACCGTTAAGTTTGTTCTTGGAATTTGGGGGCACGGTAGTACTGCAAAGGTTGATTATTTACCGAATGCAATCTTAAGTTAGTACTGGCAGCCAACAAAATGGCTTTGTCATATTCGAACTGTCAAGAAGATCTGTCAAACATTCAAATAATTTAGACTAGGATTTATTTTGGAGATATAAAGTTGATGAACAGGCGCGGTGCTGCAAAGATCTAAAACGTAGAATGATTCAATTTATATTTATACGAATACAAGCGTTTCATTTAATATACCCCTGGTACTCAGGACTTTCAGGTCCTACAGTACCGCCCCGCCAAGGCGAAACGGCCTTTTAACTCGAAACGCTTCGTCGTACTTTCTCAGTTATATTGCTAAAAGCTTAAATTCTCCGGATCAAATGTGATTATACAAACAAACACACTATGTTTCATCTGTCTAGGTTAAACACTTTGGATTTTTATTTATTAGCAGTTTTTGCAAAAACAAACTCATCAATTTCAAATACTTGAGTCGAAACGCTCGCAACAATGAGACTTGAGCCAAAACACACAATACAGGTAGGTATGGTATTGTAGGTATGGTACCCAGAATATATAACAATATACCGAAGTCAATGTATTAGAGACAAACGCGATTTGAGTGATTAAAAATATAAAAATAAGTAGCTTGCTTGCTTGCTTTATTTAAGCGCAGATGGTGTATTATTCAGTTAATGAATACCTAGACGATAATAATCATACATTATTATATGAATAAATATGTGTAATAATTTTTTTTATTTATTTGTCAGTAGTAGTAGTTATTTTAATATAAATTTAGCCTAAAATTTGCATTTAGTATTATAAAATGTAGATAAAACTTATAATTTAAATGATATTTGTACGCCGTCAACGGCAAAACCTATACATAATATTTTATACACAACACCTTTTTTGACCATTTTTTTACAAATAAAAACTTTACTTTCAATTTTATGAAAATGGATTTAAACTTATATTTGATTACAGGATAATACAATTGCAAAGTCACTGTCGGTTTTATGTTGGTTGGTGAAAGGTTTCACGTGGCAAACAATGTTGATCCAGGAATGCGAAGAATTCTACTTAGCTATCCAAAGTGTTCAAGATACTTGCGCACTTATTCAGAAGACAACATGTTCTGGTTATTTTTTTACATTTTTTTGTAAGAAGATTGAGTCTTAATCTCCTATTAGACCTAAAATCGGTTGAAACTTGAGGTTTCTTCAGTCAAAACAAGAGCTTTATATAGCAGATATTGATGATCAGTGATAAGGATCTACTATCAGATGTGCACGATGGGATATCCCTGTCTTTTTTTTTTAATTGAAAGATAATTATATTGTCAAAATAATGTTATTTATTTATTCATTCATAACTTACAACTATCATTACAGATACAACCAAATGCAATAGTGAAGCAAACATAATATGTATAATCAACTTATTTTCTAAAACGTATTACATGTAATGTTATCTTTGTGAATTCACTCAGTGTACAAGTAAACATGTCTATCTCCTCTGCCACAAGGTTAAGAGTGCGAAGCGCCCGCGTCAGGGGCGCCTCATTTAGCAGATTAGTGCGGCCACGAGGTACCACCAGCACCTGAGGCCGACGTCGCCGCCACACATATCTGTCAGGCACACTCAAACACACTAACTGTAATAGGTTGGCGTTATGTATCTTGGCCCTAATTAATTTAAATAAATATGAGACAAGTGCGAATTCACGCCTAACTCTCAGTTCGTTGGATCCAACCATGCCTAATATAAACAAGGTTCTTTATTTTTTTGGATGGGAATACTGCATTACTGAATATTGCAGAGGTCCGAGGTTAGTCCCCTGACTTATGCCAGACCATGTTAAATACGGCTCTGATTTGTGTCCCTCATACTCCACGTATTGCCGTTTATCCCTCATGTTAGCAAAGAACTGAAATAGGTGCGGGGTGAAACCAACAGCTTCTAACTTCTTGAGCAACACGTCATTGTCGACTAGGTCGAATGCTTTTTTGAAGTCGAAGTAAGCAGCGTCAGCTTGCCCCCCACTGTCCACAATCGGCAACACATGAGCCATGTAACTCAATAAGTTACTGGTGGTGCTCCTCATTAGTCGAAAACCATGCTGCGCATCTGAGAGTTGCGTTCTTACTTACATAAAAATGCTGTTATGAATAGTGCACCCCAATACTTTAGCCGGCGATGATAGTACTGCAATAGGTCTGTACCCACTAACGTTGTCTTTGCTTAAATCTCCTTTCGGTACCGGGACGATACGAGTGGTTTTCCATGTGTCTGGAAATACGGCTGCCTTAAGACACTTATTAAATAAATGGAGCAACAGTTCAGCCAGCACAGATTTATAGTCTCCGAATATCTAAGGCGGAATACCGTCCGGGTCCCGCGGATCTCTTCGGGTTAAGTTGTTCAAGCGCACTTCGCACATCCTTCAACTGTAATTTCTGCAGGTGAATCCACGCCGCTCCATTCTCACTACCCGCCCCTTCTATTGCCGTGGCAACATTCAACTTGACCTTTCTCATGCTGTAAACCGAGTGAAAGTATTGAGCAAACTCTTTCACATATTGCTGACCAGATAAGACTTCCCCGTTTTTTAATATCCTTTGGGGATTTCGACTACCCTTTTTGGACTTTACATAGTTTCAAAATGATTTTGGGTCTTTTTGTAGTTGATTTTGAACCCTGTTGCTATGTTGTTCTTGAACTAATATAACCAACTGCTTTACTTTCGCCCTACACAGAGCAAACGCCTCATAATCATCCTGGTTCTTACTTGTCTTGTACCGTTTGTGGTTAATAGCCTTACAGCGTATGTTGCGAATTATTTCAG
Source organism: Polymixis flavicincta (assembly GCA_949987655.1). Lineage (NCBI taxonomy): Eukaryota > Metazoa > Arthropoda > Insecta > Lepidoptera > Noctuidae > Polymixis > Polymixis flavicincta. Next base: position 18,877,535 of record OX465188.1, on the reverse strand, counting down.
CAGTGTAAAACTCGGGGTAAATATACTTCGAGCTTACACGATTTCGCTGTTTTCTGGGAACACAGTCATCTATTTTCGAATTAATTGTTTCATAAAAATAATTTATTGTAGTTTCTAAATCAAGGTCGTAGATTTCTGTCCAATCGATTGCCGCTATTGATGAGAACAAAGTAAAAAAATCGGGTTTATTAAAATTCCAACCTGTGGGTTACAGTACTCAACTCGTGCGCGACTGAACCTGCAACCCGGCGCGCACGCAGTTCAACCAACACGTCGAACGGCGGATGGTATGCATCCACAGGCACGACGCATGGCCCCCGCCTCACGTACATTCACACTCTCTCCCTTCGGAAGCGTACTTAACACTAAATCCAAACATCAATCATTACAATTAACGATCGTATTTTACTGAGTAAATCCACAATATTATAAAAAATATTCAAAATAATTACATACGTTTATCGAACAGGAATGCATATTGAAGTCACCGATTACGACAATATCACTATATTTACTACACAGCTGTTCTATTATCCTAAACAATATCATATACTCATTCTCACAACTGTTTGGTGGAATGTAAATAACATACAATAAAATTTGTCAACAGATGACGAGAAAAAACTATGCAAGAACGTACAGCGCTTACATCGAGCGTCATTCAGTAAGATACGTCTGTGTGGGTTTTTCTACTTAGACGCTGTATTACAATTGGGGCTGTTAAGTTTTATCACCAACCACACTGTTGTGTTGCTGCAGTTTGCGTTTTTGTAATCATTGTCTAAATAAATATTTGTTGTGTGTAGTTGGTTTTATTATTTTAGATATGTATGGATACGCTTTAAAACAATTATGAAACACAACTCAACATAATGCAGCCAGAAGAACCTCTGAACTGCCACACAATGCCGTATATAACAATATCGTACCATCGATTTTATGTCAATAAAGAATTTATCATCAATAAGATTATAACGATTCATTAAATGTACGAGTAAACTCATTTATTCATAATAGTTAACATAATGACTTTGATGTGAATAGTATTGACTATTCAAATATAAGTATATTGACATTTAACATCGATTATTGTTTCACTTGTGTGGCAGAAAGCTAGTGTAGTTGAGAAAATGAAGACATTTCGAAATGTCAGACAAACGTATCCTGTGAATCTTTACTTAAATAATAAGGTTGACAAAGATATCCAATCCATGCTTTTGCCGTTAAATCTGATGCAATATATCATGTTCTGTCCTAAATATCGTATCAAAGACAATATTATAACTGAAAATAGCCTCATTTCAAACGTTTTTTCGATGATTATGACATCAATATTTATATTCTTATATTTACTCAGTACCTATTTGGTAGCCTTAAATAAAGGTAGTCTAAGATTTTCTTTTGAGTATGTAACTTTTTACTTCAACTGTTTATTCTATTGTATCGGTTTTGTTATGAATTTCGTTATCGGAATCATTCAAACCAAAAATAATGTCCAAATTGTCCTTTCTTTTCAAAAAGTGCACAGATTCATCAACAATGAAACAAGTTTTAAACACTTTATCATTTGGAATTGGATTCTTGGAATAACTGCGCTAGGATTTTATACCATTATTGTCACATATTTCGTGTCCAAGTTAAATTTACCTTTCCATGCTGCATATGTTGGCTACTTAATGGTTATTTTTGATGTCAATATAGTTTATGCCTTGAGAGTCATACAAATGTTGAAAAACAAAGTGATCTTTTGGAATGATCAAGTATTAAACCCTCAAGAATTGGGAAACACGTACGGAGAACATTATCTTAAATCTGTATTTCAGGCTTACGTTAAAATATTAGAGTGTTATAACATTCATAAAACTTGTTCCCAGCCATTCGTAAGTACTTTCGTACCTACTCGTACTAATTATTTTGTTAACATCAACCCATGAAAATGTACCAGCTCGCAGGTTGAGGGCGTACCGCACGATGTCCGGCGAGGCGGCGGGCCTCCTTGCCGGATTACCGCCATGGGATCTGGAGGCAAAGGTCCTCGCGCAAACATGGGAGTGGCGCGAGGAGGCCAAACGCCGGGGCATAACTCCGCTGCTGCAGGAAATCGCGGCACAGCGGACAGAGCTCCGGCGGGATCTCATGGTGACATGGAGAGAGCGATTGTCGCAACCCAGTGCTGGGCACGCCACGATTGTGGCGGTAAGTCCCCTCTTTGAGGAGTGGTTTGAGAGGCGGCATGGTGTCCTCATCTTCCGCCTGACGCAGGTCCTCACCGGACACGGTTGTTTCTGGAGGTTCCTGTTTCGGATAGGGCGGGAGGAAACGCCCGGGTGTTTCGACTGCGAAGATCGCCCTGAGGATACGGTGGAGCATACGGTGGCGGTCTGCCCTGCTTGGGCGGAGCACCGCCGTGTCCTCGTGGAGGCGATCGGCGGCGGCAATCTCTCGCGTCCAGCCCTGGTCCAGGTCATGGTACGGAGCGAGAGGGCATGGGGAGCCGTCACCTCCTTCAGCGAAGCAGTGATGCTCGCGAAGAGGGAGGCGGCGCACGTGAGGGAGAGGCAGCATATGCGACCTCGCGACCCAAGCCGCCGCAGGATACGGAGACGCCCTGGGCGTCGGGAATCCCAGGCCGATTTCCGGCCACCGTAGGCATGGGCTTGCGGACGGTGAGTAATGGGTAGCTCGCTGTCCGGTAAGGACCAAGCCCAAGTCGACGGCCCGTTGTGTTCCACGCGCGCCTCAAAGAGATGTCAGCACAAAAAGTGATGGGACCCGCAAGGGTCGATGGCTGCCAGGGGTGCGGGTTTGTTCGAAAGAGACACCACAGCCCCTGGCATACGGGCTACTGAAGGAACACGGGTAGGTTTTAGTCAGTAAAAGTCTGACACGCCCTCCTGCTCCACCCAGAGCGGGAGAAGTTATTTGATGATTTCCCACCCAAAAAAAAAAAACCCATGAAAATGTAGTGTAATAAGTGTAACAGTCTTTAATTGTCATTCGGAGTAAGTCACATGACGCCAAGATAAAATTAAACAATATACAAAGCCTTTATTGCAAGTAAAATTTATAAAATAGAGAATTTAATAATCGTACATGTCCGACGGTACATAATATATCTCAAATGTGAAATTAGTTTCTCTAAAAATAATACCATAAGCACCACAGCGTGCACAAAGTGGCAACATTACAAGTATCAAAAGAAAAAGAGAAGAGATAGAGATAAGAGATAGAGTGGTCTAGGCACAATCCAATCAACGGAACAAAGTCAATTAAGCACTCGTAGTGCTTATCAGATATGTTTCAACAAAACAGCGAATAGTAATTTAATGTGTGACTTAAAAGTTGCAGCAGCCTTCATTAATATAGACTGGAAACTCAACCCGAAATTTATTTACATGAAGAAAGCAAGAAAATCATTTCGTATTATTAAATAAATAAAAACCAGCCCATAATGGAGATAATTTTAAAAGAATTGGTACTCACAAAACCAGAACGTTAAGCAAACCCATTGCCAAAACGAGCGAGCGGACTGAGCTAAACTTCCCTACGAGTAGGTAGTGCTAGCTTTTACATGGGAGAAGCAAGCGAAAAGAGCCCCTCACACGACCAGCATGTTATGCAAACCCATTACCAAAACAAGCGAGTAGACTTGGCTTAACCACCCCACGATTGGATAGAGCTCGCTTTCACATGAGTAGAGAGAGCGAAGCGAGCCGCTACTACAAGGAAAGCGATTTTAGCGAGCCTACTTTAACTACGAGCGAACGAAGCGTGTACACTATAAAAATAGTGAGCGCCAACTACAGCGGTTCGCTCACTCGTGGCGAAGGTAAGCTAACATTGCTCGCTGTCGCGTGCAGTCTTACTCTCGCTCTTGTGGATAAGGATTCGTTCTGCTCGCCTTTATGGTTTTAAAGCTGACTCTTGGAGTAGCTGGGCTCGCTTTGCTTGCGCGATTTTAGAATACGTTTTGTGTTTTGCTGCCCCCTTCACTGACTTATTGCTTGAATAAATGCTTTGCTCAGTCCTGTAATCTGTGAGCTCACTTCGCTCGCTCGTCACGAAACTGTGCTCGCTACACTGGGCTGACTTAGAGAATCCTATCGTTAAGTCTGATCAGTTTGATGTCAATGTTACCTTTAATTTATAGTTAGTACAGAGCAAGCTTGGCATGATTGTGCCGGGCATACATTTTGTTATAATGGGTACTTATTTCATTAATAACTTAATGAAAGAAGTTTCCATTATAATATAAGGTCAGGTTACAGTTGTGACTAACCGTTTTTTCTATCGACTTTGGGTTTTCTGCCCATACATATTTGACCATTTTGCTTTTTCTTTTATATTTTTCAGATGCTATTCCATATTTCTGAATTAATTAATTCTCTGTGTTACATTCAAGTAGCAATTGACACGTTTAAAAAAGGCATAACGATCAATAACATGGCGAGTAATTATTTCATAATATCTTTTCTTATTTATCAATATCTCTATAATCTGTTAATATTCTGTTCTGTTCTGTTAACTTAAAGGATGAAACAATTATACAGTCGTGGAGCGTTTTAAGTTGGCTGATAAAGAATTTAATGTGGCATTCGATACTGATCCAACAATGCGAGAAATTCTACTTAGCTATTCAAAGTGTTCAAGATACTTGCGCACTTATTCTGAAGTCAAATTGATCGGGTTCGTTACTGAGTTTTTTAAATATTTTTATTCATTTTATATCATCAGAACAGTATGAAACTTTCATGAGTCTATAACAAAACAATTACAAAGTCATTGTCTCATTGATAAGCGTAGTTTTTGGCAATCGGTGGAACGGTCTATACCAACTGAGTTTTATTATCTATACTTACTAATATTATAAAACTGAAGAGTTTGTTTGTTTGCTTGAACGCGCTAATCTCAGGAACTACTGGTCCGATTTGAAAAATTATTTCAGTGTTAGATAGCTCATTTATGGAGAAAGGCCATGGCTCTTAGGTGCCAAGCAAAAAGAAAAAAGTCATGAATACGAAGTACTTGCACGGCCAGGCGATTTGATGCGACCGGGTTTGGGAGCATATGACGGAGATGAAGTTGCGGGCAGAAGCTAGTTGAACAATAAATTAATGTTGTCATTGTATTTTTTGACAGATGACGAGAAAAAGCTTTGCAAGAACGTACTGCGCTTACATCGAGCATCATTCAGCAAGATACGTGTGTGTGGCCTGTTCTACCTAGACGGTGCTTTACAATTAAGTCTAATGAGCTTTCTTACTAATAATACAGTTGTGTTGCTTCAGTTTGCTTTTTTGTAATCTTAGCCTCAATAAATTGTTGTGAAGGGTAGGCAGTATTATAATTTTAGAAATAATCAGTATTTCCAAATTGTTTTCACCAACGAATAAGGAAGGGTCTACTCAAGCCAATGCGGTACATTTACACCTACATTTTTTATGTATGGTCACGCTTAACTTTTATAGAGTGGTATTTTTTACTATCTAAACACGCAGCCGCGTGTCAAGCCAAGTTCAAGCCAACAGAACTGGCAAGTAGCACTGTGTGTAATATTACACGAACCATTTGGAGCCACTTTTGACCCCTTGTAACTCAAAAATTATTTTACATAAACATGTCAAATTTTTCTCATATTGGTGGTGGCCCATTTCTTCCCGTGGGTGTCGTAGAAGGCGACTAAGATACTAGAGAATGGGCAGCAACGTCCTCTATACATTTTACCACTATACTGCGATACCCCAACCCGCCTGCCAAGCGTGGCGATTATGGCAAAACCCCCCTTTTGATGGAGGCCTATGTCCAGCAGTGGACGTCTTCCGGCTGAAATGATGACGGTGGCGGCGGCCGTGGAGCAGCGGGGTGGGGAGCGGTGCACACACCTCAAATCAAACGGTTATTTAGATATTAACGTCCAAAAATCAATCATTTTTGTAATTGACTGACCTATAGATCAAAACTCTAACCCAGTTCCAGATGACCTACAAAGTTAAAATTTGGCATCCTGATATGTAGTTGGGTGAAAACAAAGGAATAAATGAGAAACTAGTTAATTTTTATATATTTAAAAAAAAACTTTTTTAAATTAGGAACACTCACTTATGTGCCTGTAATAGTAGTACCTTTAAGTAATGTATTGTAAGAATCAGCAAACAAAATTGATGACAGCCGGTCTTAATGTGGGTTTTAAGGTGATCACGTGAATATAAAACGAGTGGAATACCATGCTATTTTTTTTTTTTATGCTAACATTTCAGTACTTTTAGTACTTCTAAGAGTCTAATCAATTGTAGTATCTATTACGTTATTAACTAGAATTTAGTATTAATTATTATTTCAATATTTAGCGTACATCAATAGTGTAAGATAATTACTTATAAATAATTAAATAATATAGGTATTTCGGAACACGGCGCACGGAGCAGCGGGGTCGAGAGCGGTGCTATAAAAACTATCTACTAATAATTTCTGTACAAAAGTAATGATATCCCATCAAAAACATAAATGTAAAATGAGAGCCACGTTAATATTATGATAAATGCCTTGGTTATTGACTTCAACCACAAATGAAGTGAGATCTAAATGGGTGCCAAGTTCAATGGTCAGTCCTGAAATTTATTTAGATATAATAACATAAAATGTCTTGAATGTTGTTGTTACTCCAGACTAAATGAAGACATGCCACATAAATCTGGTGAAATGGATCTATCTCGATAAATCGAAGGTGAGCCACAAACAATGTGTAACCTCGTATCTTGTACCTTCTGTGCGACTAGAGCGACTTCTGCAATATCACTGATAACAAAGTAGAGGCGAAAAAGTTTCGGAGCCTTTAAATCGAACACTAGCATACCATGCGTCGACACGAACAAGATGTAGATAAAAAGTATCCGAGTTTATTGATGTCTTTCTTAAAATAGATACATGGGTAGTCCACCGTTCAGTGATGTTGCACATATTCCACAATCCAATCAACTTAACGAAATTCAGTTTCGCACTGAGAGTGCTCACCACATATATTTCAATAAAACAGCAAATATTGGCCTTGCCCCCTCCTTGAGCTGAAAATCTATTTTGAATTTATTAAAACATCCTAGTTCCTCCTTCCAAAGGTCAGGAAACTCGTTTAACAGTGTCTGACTTTGAAATCGCAGCCTTCACATATAAATTTCATATTTGATATTCTACAATAAATGCCCTTTTCCTACACATACCTAACGTTTCTCTTTCTGCTTTGGATTTCCTGCATAAACAATTTTGATCACTCTACTTTCTTTTTATATTTTTCAGTTGCTATTCCACATTTTACAATTTTTTAATTCTCTGTGTTACATTCAAGTGGCAAAACGATTATGGCATGGCGAGTAATCGCTTCTTATTTGTAAAATCTCTTTAGTCAGTTTTGTAATGATAAAAGTATCAAATTATGATTGTTCCAGGATGAAACAATTATACGGTCGCTGTGCGTTTTAAGTTGGTTGTTATAGAATGTAATGTGGCAATTAATATTGATCCAACAATGCGAGAAATTCTACTTGGCTATTCAAAATGTTAAAGATACTTTCGCACTGATTCTGAAGTCAAATTGCTCCGGTTCGTTACTTGCTTCTTTAATACAACACCAAACTTTCTCTAAAAGTGTAAATTGAAAAATTTATATAGTAGTGTTTTAATGTTGAATAATAATGTTGTCACTGCAATTTTTAACAGATGATGAAAAAAGCTTTGCAAGAGTGTCCATCCCTTACATCAAGCATCATTCAGCAAGATACGTGTGTTAGACCTGTTCTACGTTACAATTAAGTCTGACGACCTGTCTTAAGTAAATTTTACTGTAGTATCTTACGAATTACAGATGAAGGAAAACGCGGGCAGAAGCTTATAGCTTAGCTGTTAATGTACTCATAATTATAATTAAGAGTACATTAATGGTTGTCATTTTAATAACCTAAATGTATTTTGTGAATAGTCAATATTTTTTACTTCGAATATTGTTTCACTTGTGTGTGAAAGTAACTTTCTATGTCGAGAAAAATGAAGATATTTAGAAAAATTAGAAAAACTTGTTCTGTGAAACTTGACTTAAACAATAAAGTCGACAAAGATATGCAGTCGATGCTCTTGCCACTAAATCTGATGCAGCATTTCATGCTCTGTCCTAAATATCGTATCAAAGATGATATTATAACTGAAAATAGCCTCATCTCAAACTTTGTTTCAATGGTTGCGAACCTATTATTTATATTTTTATTCATTCTTAACATTTATTTTGTGACCACGAACTCCAAAAACGTGGGACAGACTCCTTTTATGTATTTCATTGAGTTTTATCGCTGCATATATTGTTGTTTCGGATGTGCAATGAATTTCGTGGTTGGAATTATTCATTCCAAAAACAACGTCCAGTTTGTCCTAATTTTGCAGAAAGTGCACAGATTGATCAACAACGAAGCCAGTTTTAACCACATCATTATTTGGAATTGGATTTACGTACTATCGGTTCTTGGTTTTCATTTCATATTTTTTATTTGGTTTTTCATTCAAATCGGATTTTCGTTCTATTCCTTACTGATTGTCCACTTGTTGATTGCTTTCGATTTCAATATTCTTTATGTAATACGAGTCATTTCTTTTCTGGAAAATAAAGTTGTCCTGTGGAACATTCAATGTTTCAATCCTCATGAAATGGGAGTCCCGCACGGAGCAAATTATAGCACAAGACTGTTTCAAGCATACTTTGAAATTTTAGAGTGTTATGATATTTATAGAGATAGTATTAAGCAGGTCGTAAGTATCTTTCTATGATTTAGTGGAATATTGTAAGAAAACAGGTAAACGATTAGTAGTTATAGTAATTAAACCGATTTTCATAAGTCATGAAAGGGCGTCGATCAAGTTGGACGACAACTCAACAACAACAACTCATCTGTAAATAAGTTGAAGGATTGAATGTGGTTTTTTTTTTAATGACCCAATGAAACGTAACCGACAGTGAGCTGGCCATGTCTGTCGATGGAACGATGGTCGTTGGAGCACATGAGTAAAGAAAGATTAGACATCAGCAAACGTATTGTGGAATCCACGACAACATGCCAAAGGCAGGGAACCGTTGTTGTGGTTTACTTCCCTATTTACTACTTTCATTAAATTTTGACTCTTTCAGATACTTTATTACATCATAGAAGAATTTATCCATACTCTAGTTAATATTCAAGTAATCATTGATTTTATGAAAAAAGGGATGTTGTATAATCACGATCACTTGGTGCGTAAATAGTTAAGGCCGACACATTTTTGCGATTACAAACATACCTTTGCAGTTAGAAAGTTTTATGTGACCTATTTCGATGTATGGGAGAACATGTTTTACACTTACAATTTTAAGTTTGTTTTTGGGATAATTCATTCATTAATTGTGAGTAGTCCGACACGCATTTGACTTAATTTCCTAACTGCTCATGTTAGTTTGTAATTGTTTTTTTTTTTTTTTAATGATAGAACTATAAATTGTCGTTTTTCGGACTGTTTCCTTTACTTGTACTCTGAGATCCTGCTCCTTGTCAAATTTCATGATTCTAGGTCAACGAGAAGTTATTGATAAGTTTCGATTTATTGCGACCGTCTAAATATGCGCCATTATCGGAGCATAAACGGCCATATCTTTAGAGTGCGTTGACTTAGAAGTTTTTTTTTTTTCTTCACTGCTCCAAGGGTTAGGAGATTTGAGTATTTGATATCAATTTCAACTAGAGACGGACTAATAGACAGATGGACAACAATTTTTTTGTAAGGTTCGGCTTTTCTCTACTATTAGATAAACGGATACTGTTTATATGAAATAATTTGTTAGTTTTAGTTAAACTAAATTTGGATATCACTATTTCAATATTATACATTAGTATTTATAACCACCACGCTGCGCTCCAAAACGGGAATCATGCCTGTAGGCAAAAAGGCTGGCAAGCTAAAATCGGACTCGGCGGGTCACGCCTGCCACAAGCACAGTGACCGCTGGACAATAGTCTCCACACAGTTGGTGCCTAAGGACGGACGCCGCCACCGAGGTTGACCCAAGAAGAGGTGGCGAGATGACCTCGACGCGTATTGCAAGGATTGTATCGAGGTGGCCCTGGAAAAGGATACAAGGATACATGTAGGGATTTGGGGAAGGCCTTTGCACAGTAGTGGGACAGTGTGGGCTACTAAAAAAACAAAAACAAAAATAAGTATTTATATTATGGAAATCGCTTCTTATTTTTAAAAGCCACCATAGGGTTCAATCCGAGTGTTGAACCCTATGGTGGCTTTTAAAAATCTCATTTTATAGCATAGCGTTAGCATTAATTGGCATTATGTCATGTAGCACTTTTTTAATCAGTGCATTTATTTTATTACAGACTCAGACAGCTCAGGGGTTGCTGATGATGTTCTTTTGGCTGCTGAAGAGTTTCATAAGTCGAAGAATGTTGTTCCAAAAATGTGAGAAATTCTACTTAGCTATTGAAAGTGTTCAAGATACTTGCGCGATTATTTTAAAGTCAACAACATGCTCAGGTTATTTCACATTATTTTATTAAATTTTATATTTTGAAATAAGGACCTCTTGTGCATAGTGCAGACACTATGTACTTTCTAACAGCCAGTTGCAGAAACGAACTTTAACTTTTAAAACCGTCATTAAATACTAATCATCCACTAACTTGTTGCAAAAAGCAACATTAGACTCGAATTTATTGGTTCCTTTATAAGGAAGTGTCAAACGAGGTAATCTGACACAGCTTTTGTTGCCCAACGCAAGCACTATTAGAGCCCTTATGTGTTTTGTGAAAAATCATTAAATTAATGAAATCTTTAGCATTAATGATCCATTGTGTAATGTGGCAATAGTGTTTGTTTTTGTGTAACTGAGTGTAAGGTCCAAATGTCCTTTCTTTGGTATTGTTCGTCAAATCGTTGAGCTTCTCAAGTGCTGAGTTGAGCTGCATGAGAACTGATAAATGCGTGCACTGATTGGACAGGTCCACTCAATTTGTGTGGTTATTTCCTAAAAAGACCATTGCAGACACCGATCCACATGGTCTTTACATGATCTGACCAAGATTATGTCTGGCCTTTAAAAGAGACTGTGAGTTTGTGAGTAAAACTTCAAAGTTTTTATCTATGAAGCCAAAATTCACGAAACAAGTTTCTTGCTTGTGGCATTATAATACAATTTAAAAAAAATATGTTGTATAAGCAACATCTTTTTTTTTTCAGATTATGAAAAAAAGCTATGCAAGAATGTTCTGCGCTTGCATCGAGCATCATTCAGCAAGATATGTGTGTGGGGAGGTTTGTTCCACGCAGACACTGCGTTACAATTAAATCTGATAGGTCACCTTATTAACTACGCTGCTGTCTTGTTACAATTTGCATTTTTGTAATTCAGACTTCATTAAATTGATGTGATGGTTTGATTTTTTATTTTCTTGGCTACTTTTATTTCATGTCCGAAAAAAAGACGATTGTGATACTCATAAATTTTTGTTCACGCCTTTACAGCTAAATGGATTCGCATTCAGCCATTGAATGATGATAATTATAATTGGCCGTGACCTGGGTAGGATACAGGATATTTTTATTCCGCTGGTTGCCTTTTGTCAGATAGCTTCTGTTCTCAATGTGGGCAAAGGCATAGGCAAAAGCTAGTCATCTAAATGAATAAATAGTATTAAACAATGTGCTTTTTATGTATTCCTGTGTGACTACGTTGTTCTTCAAAATAATCCAAAAAAAGGTTTTTGATCCAAAAAATACTATTTAGATCATTCATTCCAAAAGTTTTATGTATTATGTATTCATATTATTTTTACATAAAATGTATGCCCCCTCTATGCAATATTTTATTGTATTTAATAGAAAGGCACAGAAAGAGAGTGACCTAGTTTTCATGGTTTTCGAGGGTGCTATAACAGGTGGTGTTGTCAAAATAAAGTTTGAGTATTATAAAGTTTTGTTTTTTAGTGAATGACGCAAAGTACAATCGGAGTTGAAGAAAAAGTGGGATCTTTTTTCCTGTCCGCTGACCCCAAAAGTATTTTTGTTTTTATTGCGTTGACTTGGAAGCTTCATTTTTTAACGTCTCTAAGGGACTGCAGACTTATGTATTTGATAAGAAAGTCAACTTCATACCTCCACGGGTTCTTCAGTAAAAGGGGTTGTGATAGATAGACAGACAGACGGACAACCTAGTGATCCGAAGGCTTCCACTTTTTAATTTTGAGGTACGGAAAATATTAGCTTTACCATCAGGTGATATAGTGCTTAAACGATAAGACACACACACGTAACATAACGCCTTGCTTCCTTGCAGCATAGGGCAGAGGTGCTAGGTCCAGGTCCCATGAAAATAATCATTTAAAAGGCCTTTAGTTTTTTTTTAAGATATCTAAACTGCCCTTCGAACACTTACCGAGTTTCATAATTGAATTTTAAGAGCGAGACGATCTCCAAAGGTTTTTAAACAGAAAAGGGTTCGCAGTTTACTTAAAAAGAAAGATTACTCTTGTTAACCTCCCATCTATTTATATTAACACAATTTTATTGAGCTTTGAAAAATATTTAAACTTGAACAGGTTTGTAATAAGTTTTCTAAGGAGTTATTAAACGGGTTTGAATACTGGGCACGCCACGATTGCGGCGGTAAGTCCCCTCTTTGAGGAGAGGCTTGAGAGGCGGCATGGCGTCCTCCCGGCGCAGGCGCAGGTCCTCACCGGACACGGTTGTTTCGGGAGGTTCCTGTTTCGGATAAGTTGGGAGGAAACGAAGGGAGGCGGCGCACGTGAGGGAGAGGCAGCATATGCGCCCTCACGGCTCTAACCGCTGCAGCAGACGCCCTGGGCGTCGGGAATCCCAGGCTGATTTCCGCCCACCGTAGGTGTGGGTTTGCGAACGGTGAGTAATGGGTAGCTTGCCGTCCAGTAAGGACCAAGCCCAGGTCGCCGGCGCGTTGTGTTCCACGCGCGCCTCAAAGAGATGTCAGCACAAAATGACGGGGCCCGCAAGGGCGGATGCCTGCCAGGGGTGCGGGTTCGTTCGAAAGAGATACCGTCGCCCCCGGCATACAGGCTAGAGGGAATACGGGTGAGTTTTAGTCAGTAAAAGTCTGATACGCCCTCCTGCTCCACCCAGAGCGGGAGAAGTTATTTGACGAGTTGTGTTATGATGCGCCTCCAACTGGACCTTGAGGGTGGAGAAGTTGGAGGCGCACCATAACACAACTTTCAAATCGTTCATGGTGCGCGTTCCGACTCACCATTTGGTGGTCATCAAGGAAGAGTTCTGGCCGAAAGGTGTGGTGTATCATTGTTTCCGCTGCCAGCTACGTGACACCTCGCAGCGAAAACGACACCCGCGCCATAGTTTTGTGTGCAGTAGTTTATAGCTGTTGTTTTTATAATTATATTATGTATTGTATTTTATGGCACTCCCTAAGGGACTTTCCTCGCTAAGTATCCCACGATGGAAACAAAATGAGAGTAAGATCTTTTATATATTTCTGTTACATTATATTAGTTGTACTCAAACCCGTTTTTTTTTTTTTTTTTTGAGTGGAAAATCATCAAATATCTTCTCCCGCTCTGGGTGGAGCAGGAGGGCGTATCAGACTTTTACTGACTAAAACTCACCCGTGTTCCCTCAGTAGCCTGTATGCCGGGGGTGACGGTATCTCTTTGGAACGAACCCGCACCCCTGGCATGCATCGGCCCTTACGGGCCCCGTCATTTTGTGCTGACATCTCGTTGAGGCGCGCGTGGAACACAACGCGCCGGCGACCTGGGCTTGGTCCTTACCGGTCCATTACTCACCGTCCGCAAACCCACACCTACGGTGGGCGGAAATCAGCCTGGGATTCCCGACGCCCAGGGCGTCTGCTGCAGCGGTTAGGGCCGTGAGGGCGCATATGCTGCCTCTCCCTCACGTGCGCCGCCTCCCTTCGTTTTCTCCCAACTTATCCGAAACAGGAACCTCCCGAAACAACCGTGTCCGGTGAGGACCGGCGTCAGGCGGAAGGTGAGTACGCCATGCCGCCTCAGTTGTCCTCAGTTTTCATAGAGTGGTGAAAACGGGACACGTATGGCAGCTTCTACTGCCGGACGTAGCAGCATGTTAGAACCAGTCAACGCCGTTTTACACCGATTGCGATAAGTAGGCTGCCTCTTCTTGATCTCCACCTTGATGAAGCCGTCCTCATTGCATGTGTTTTAAATAGTTATGTTCCAGAATGATCTTGCTATGAGAAATGTCGTGAGGAAGATTTAAGGTATGAATGTGAAACGCTATAAGAGCAGGCAAAGACCAAAGCAATGATGGATGGATTATGAGAAAGATGATCCGACTAGAAAGGCGGTGTCTGTTGAGATGGGAACTTAGTATGGAAAGAAAATAAATATAGCGCCGACCCCAACCATATAGGCGGCACGGTTGGCGCAGTGGTTAAGCGATTGACTGCTGCGCTGCATGTCGCGGGTTTGATTCCCGCACGGCACAAATATTTGTACGATCTACAAGTAGTTGTTCCGGATCTGGCTGTTTGTGTATGTGAGTTTTAAATGTTTGTAAACGCACCCACGATTAAGGAAAAATTCCTAGTGTTGGGCAAAGTTTAAAAAAAAAATTGGGATGGGGCAAAAAATATATTATAACATAATTAAATTATCAGGATAAGAACTGGACCGACGGGCGTTGGGCAGACGAGACCTTGAGTGGAGAGAAGGCCCTTGGCGTGTATACAAGCCTTAAGGCTTGAATACACGCCAAGGACCTTCAGCATTTGGGCGCACTAAATTTGTGGGCGAGTGCGGGGTGATGTAGCCGTGCAGTCTTTAATCGGTCGCACTTTAAATTTATTTTAACAAAAATAATGCCTATTTGTAAAAAAGTTACAAAATCAAATCATTTTCCTTTGTATTGCTATTATACTATATTTCTTATTAATTGATACCCATAGAAAAGTTATGCCTAAACCAAATTTTGGTATCATATTATGTAGATTACTAACTATTTTTTTCAAATGTAATTTCTTTGTAAATGCCGACGAAAAGTGGTTTCATCTGCATGCTGTTTTAAACCATTTTTGAGAGGGCAGCCTCAACGAGTAAATTCCGGATGGGTACGAAGATATTCTATAACATATTTGTTCCACATACTCGTAAACATTAGCGTTAGCATTAGCATTAGCGTTAAACCAACAGGTGACTCTCTAAGAGGTAAGTGCTCACCGTAGGATAGCCTGCGGTGAGCACTTACCTCTTATAGAGTCATCTGTAGTAGTAGGATATTCATGAACATGTGGGTATCGAGCCAGGTTTTTTGATTTTCAATCAAATGCCTACATTGTCTTGTAATTTATAAACCTGTGATGACTGGGCAGTCTTCTGGTTAAACTTCATCGCTCAAAAACTAATTTACCACAAAACAACATTACTGTTCAACATCAATCGGGAATCAAACCATACATGATGGATAGATAAACAATCGAGGAACAATAGCGAAAGCATCGACTTCAAATATTATCGTTTGTGTTGGCGCCCATGATTGACGAGTGTGTCTGTTTAGTGTACGGCGGTTAGGGATGAGGGACCAAAATCGCTATTCAATGTTTTTTTTTAATCATATTATTTTGTGTGGGGTAGAGGAGCTTCAATCAATCAACTCAGCTTATGGCAGTCTACTGCTGGACATAGACCACTCCCATGTTGCGCCACAACACCCTGACCCCCGCTTTCTGCAGACTGTACCAGCCACGCTTCCAACCAGCTTTCTAAGGTCATCAGTCCATCTATCAGCTTGAGGAGAATGTGGCTAAATAATGACAGCCACACGGATCGATCGATCAGGTTGACCTTCGCTTGCCGCAGTTCGCTCATGCATTGGTGACCATCTTCACATACCAAGAAGCCTCCATCCTTCGGAAAACCGTTGGTCCCGGTTGTCATTCGTGGATCATTGACAGTTGTTACGGGTTGTCAGAAGCCTGAAAGTCTGACAACCAGTCTCACCAAGTGTATCGTGTTACTAGGTTATGGAGGTCAGATGCCCATCTGACCTTGTTGTCATCATCAGCCTATAATGTTCCCACTGCTGGGACACAAGCCTCCTCTCGGTGAGAGGGATTGGGCCGTAATCCACCACGCGGGCCCAGTGCGCGTTGGTAGATGTCACATGTCTTCGATTTTTTTGTTCTAGGACATGCCGGTTTCCTCACGATGTTTTCCTTTACCGTTTTGAGAGCAGTGGTGATGAAATAATTTACACAAAGCAAAGCGCCTGTCTGGGTTCGAACCTATGACCTACAACTCGTAAGTCGCGGCCGTTACCACTTGGCCACCACTGCTCACTTGACCACCACTGCTCTGACCTTGTTGCTCCATGTAAAATACTGGTATTCGGTTAGACTGCATGCTGATTCCAACATATTTGGGAAAAAGCTAGTTAGAAGATGATTATTATCTGTGGCGTAATTGATGGACTTTCCGATACTACATCTATGAAAAAAATATTACTTACCTACAAGCTTCCGCCCGCGGCTTTGCCCGCGTGGAAGTCGGAAATTATCCCGGTGGAACGTACTACCGGGATAAAAAGTATCCTATGTGCTAATCCAGGTTATAATCTATCTGTGTGCCAAATTTCATTTAAATCCATTCAGCAGTTTTTGCGTGAAAGAGTAACAAACATCCATACATACAAACTATCGCGTTTATAATATTTGACAACCCTGCTTCAACCGATATGCGTATCATGAAATCAATTTGCGAGCTCATCAGTACGTTAATGAGCAATTTATTAGACTTCGCACTGTGTTGATGATTAGTTCTACTTCACGACAACATCACGCCTTGTTTCCCCGTAAGGGTGGGCACAGGTGTACTTATCCATATTTGGTCAGCTGTGTTTAAGTCGCACGTAATAGGGAACGAACCTATTAGCATAAATTGAGCACAAATCCAGAATAGGCGAGAGATATTATAGTACACAAGTGTGTGCGCAGACACGGGTGCACTTGCTCTTCCGTTACTCCCATAATCTGATGTTATGGCAATCTGATACCACCGAAGAGAGATCAGGCGCAAGATCTACGGCTTAATTTGCTTTCCCAGATACGGGGCTATCACACCGCTAACTTCCAAACTTCAAGCTGCTGTTAAGAAAATCCAGATTAAAAAACCCAGTAACGCCAGCGTGGTCACAGCAATAAAAAAATAAACAAGACAATGTAACCCCCCCCCTTATCCCAATCTATTTGTGGTCTGCGTAACATGTCTTTTTCTTCCACACTTCTCTATTAGTCGTCATCTCCGTAGTCACACCCTTTCTAACTGGTCACGCCAAGATTGAATCGGTGCTGTGGGGTTCAGCACTAACCTTCGATATACGAGCTGACGTGTAAACTTAGTGAATCGGCAGTGACAAAAGTCGAGGCGGGAAAGAAAGGAAGAGAAGGGACATGCAGCACTCACCAGGGGCAGGGCAGCTGAATCCAATCTCCTTCGAAGTTCGCACAGCAGTTTCACTTCGCGGGTCGCGCGACCAAATTATAATATAGTTCAGTTCTTATTACACTAAGTAATCAAACACAAGGGTGCGTTTGGCGGAGCGGGAATGTACTAAATATTGCGGAGAAAGTCTCGTTAAGATCCTCGTCTCCTCGCGGATGATCAGACGAAAAGACACGTCATGCGGTGCGGGTGATTTTAGAGTTCCGTTACACACGGGTGTTCATGTGCAATTTCTTTGTCGAACTGTCAGCTCATCAGCTGTCAGTCCTCGTTCTCTCGTTCTCACGTTCACGTTCTTGAATGATGATAAAAGCGCTGCATGTGCAGGTGGGGAAAAGGAGCGGGAAATACAAACTGCCTCATATTAAAAGAATGAATCTATCTAATCAGTGTTGGCGTTACCATTTCCACCCGCCCTTAATGGGTCACCATTAAAGAAGCGATAATAAGACGAAAGAGAAAAATATTACTATGACTCTAGGAGCGCCTAATGCGCGCGATGAGATAGATAGTTCCGTAGAGTCACGGCGAAGCGGGATAAGCTAATAACTTGCGTTACAAACTAAAGCGATGCGGTATTACTAACTAACTTAAACTAATGCGAAGAGCGGTTTTACTAATTATTGTCTTGGAAGAGGACACAGACGAACGACCGGGCGCAGGTAAGTTCCCTTGGCGGTTCTAACTGTACAGACGCGCACGACGCCGTCTTTAGACGGGTGGACGTTCTCTACAATAGCTAACGGCCAGGATAGGGGCGGTGAATTATCATTCATCACAACAACCACGGTTCCTGCTGTGATAGGAAATGACGGCGTGTTCCACTTCTGCCTAACCTGTAGACCGTGTAGATATTCCATCTTCCAACGACTCCAAAACGACTGGACCAACTTGTCCAGTAGCGAGTGGCGGTGAAGTAAACTGACAGGGTCAGAGTTAACTTCAAGCGCGGGCAAAGAAAATAGAGGCGCGGTATGCAAAAAATGGCTTGGCGTAAGGACCGTGGGCTCCGCGGGATCGGAACTCAGTACTGTCAGCGGGCGTGAGTTTAGGAGACACTCAATTTGAGCGAGAACAGTACAGAGTTCTTCGTATGACAGAAGCTGCTGTCCGACGACTCGGAACAAATGCATTTTTACAACCTTCACGACACTTTCCCAAGCGCCTCCGAAGTGTGGAGAATTGGGACAGATAAATTTCCAAGCAATCCGATTCTCAGCATACTCCTCCTCCAACTTTGGGCGATACACAGTACTGAGAAACTTGTACAAATCGCGGAGGTAAGAGTTAGCCCCCTTAAAACATGTACCATTATCAGAGTACATGATCTGAATCGGTCCTCGACGGGCAAGAAACCTCTTCAGCGCGGCAAGAAAACTGGGAGTGCTGAGGTCCGTGGCGACTTCGACATGCACGGCACGGGTCGTAAGACATGTGAAAATGCACAGGTAGGCCTTCGCACTGTGGACACCACGACGGCGCACAGGAACGTACGGTAGGGGACCAGCGTAGTCACAGCCTACGTGCGTGAAAGCTTTAGTGACCTGACGCGTGCGATAGTCAGGTAAGTCGGCCATCAGCGGATAAGTTGGACGCGGTTTTAAACGAAAACACGTATTACACATGTGGACGCGTTGTCTCACAATGCGGCGTGCGGACAAGATCCAGAACTTCTGTCGAAGAAGCGACATCAATAATTCTGGTCCGGCGTGTAAATACTTTACATGATAGAAATCAATGATCAAGTTTACGACGGGATCATTGCGCGGTAAGATAACTGGATGCTTTTGAGCGTAGTCCAGCGCGGAGTTCACGAGTCGACCTCCTACGAGGATCAGACCGTTTTCAATGAAAGGCCTCAAGCGGTTGAGAACCTGCGAACAAGATTGATTATTCTTAATATTAGAATAATCCTCTGCAAAGTGTTGACTTTGCAGGGCGCGAAGAATTTTATTTTCAGCGAAATTTAATTCATCAGCGGATACTGCAATACTGTCACGGCGGGGTAACAATTTTGCGAATTTACAAATGTACACAATTATACGAAGAGCTTTACTCCATGTGGAGATGCGGTTAGCGAGATCATATAAAGCACAGTGCTTTACAGGCGAGTATACAGCGTGTGTTAGAATTTTATTTTCAATAGTAGGCGGAGTAAACTGGTCGTCAAGAGGCTTGAGAGGCCACTCAGACGGTTCCAATGTAGCCCACTGGGGCCCGTGGAGCCACAGAGGGTGCGTGGTCAATTTATAAGGCGTAATGCCACGTGAGAGAACGTCTGCGGGATTTTCAGTTCCCGCGACGTGGTAGAAGTTGTCAGCACAGATGTTTTCCGTAATCTGAACAACGCGGTTTGCTACAAAGGTTTGCCACCGACTTGGCGAACTTTTGATCCAATATAACACGACCTTAGAGTCAGTGAAAGCGAATACCTTGATTGGAAGATGACGCGAGTAATTTTCATAAACTATGCGTAGCAGTTTGGACATGAGAAGCGCGCCGTAGAGCTCTAAGCGTGCTATAGACAGAGGCTTGGTAGGAGCGACCTTGGACTTTGCGCAGACAAGCTGGACAGTGTTACCGGAGGCGGTGGTCACATGAGCGTATACAACGGCACCGTAGGCATGTTCACTTGCGTCCGAAAAGGATAGAAGAGTGAGAGTGCAGTTGTTAGAAACGCCTACATGACGCGGAATGCGTATATTGTTAAGAGCCGGTAACTCGTCGCCGAACTGCTTCCACATTTTAATAATGTGTAGCGGTGGGGTGTCATCCCAATCGAAATTAAGCTGCCAAAGCTGTTGGATCAGTAGCTTAGCATACACGACTGCGGGGGCCACGAAGCCCATTAAATCCCACAGTCGGGCGACTGTAGAAAGGATGGAGCGCTTAGTGCACTTCACATCTGCGGGAACCGTAATTTTAAAATAAAATACGTCCTCATCAATACACCAATGCAGGCCTAGTATTTTATGCTGCATGTTCTTATCAAACTCAACCTCCGTAGGGAGTTTGTGCGAAGCGGGAAGATTACCTAGTACAGCACGACTGTTACTGTTCCATTTTACGAGATCCCATTGAGCTCCTTTGAATAGGTCAATCAATTGTCGTGACGCAGACATCGCTTCTTGTTCCGTGGGAATCGAGAAGGCGAGATCGTCCATGAACAGCGACGTAGACGCAAATTTGCTGGCGAGAGGATAGCGCGCGCCATCATCTTCGACTAACCGTCTCACAGTGCGCAATGCATGGTAGGGACTTGACTTTAAACCGAAGCAGACGCGGTTAAACCTATACAATTGTAATGGGTCTTGTGGAGTAAAGCGATAAAGAAAACATTGATAACGACGGTCAGCTTCGCGCATGATTATCTGTAAGAACTGCTGGCGACAGTCCGCGGTCAATGCGATCGCGTGTAAGCGGAAGTTTAATAATATTGCAAACAAATCGCCTTGCAAATTCGGACCTGAGTGCAGAATATCATTCAATGACTGCCGGCCACCAGTAGTAGACGCGCTGGCGTCAAGAACTACGCGCAGCTTAGTCGTTGTCTTATCTTCGCGCACGACCCCGTGATGCGGTATGACGTATATGGGTGTTGGGTCGCGGGGATCGTATGACGCAGGAGAAACGTAATCTTTCGCAAGATAATCCTTTATTACGTCATCATATGCAGACCTAAGTTTAGGCGAGGCTTCTAGCTTTCTTTCGAGGCATATGAAACGCTTGCGGGCATTATCAAAAGAATTCCCGAGGGAATAAACATCCTCGTTGAATGGCAGTGCTACAGTATACCTACCACTAACGGGATCGCGGGTTGTTGTAGACTTATAAAATAATTCACATTCAACATCAGAGGGGTGTTGAATGGGCGGTGCCGAGGGAAGCTCCTCGAGCTCCCAAAAACGCCTGACTAATGAGTCAATAGCGACAGGCTCCTGAGCGAGGCAACATGCCAGGGCCTGGGTGGTTTGATGCATCGGTAACGTAGGCGCGGAGCCCATAATTACGTAGCCGAAAACAGTACGCTAAGCGCGCGGCACCGACGTGTCACGATTGTGACGACGACGTCGAGGAGAAGTAAATGCGGGAAAAGAGAAGCACCTATTAAAGCGTCTATCTTACTAGGCACACCATATGATTCGTCGGCTAGCGGTAAATTATCTAGATGTGATAAATAACTGATATTTATCAAAGAGGTAGGCAGTAAGTCCGTTATCTGATCAACAACAAGTAGCGAAATATCAAATTTAATTTTGCTGTCGAATCGCGAATATAGTTTAATATTAATCGGACTAGTGTTTACTACCTTCTCAGCCCCACCGAACCCCTTTACAACAGTACGGTTCATGTTCTGAGGTTGAATACCTAAACGCTCACAACACTCATTAGTGATAAAATCGCTTTGTGAGGCGGAATCTAGAAGCGCGCGAATAATATGTGGATTCCCTTTAGAATCGTAGGCAACGACTTGAGCGGTTGATAACAGAACAGTCGTAGACTGCTTGTTACGTGTGAGTGTATTACTCGAACACTGATACAATCGGGAATCAACAGATGCACATAGCGTAACATCTGCTTGTGCCGTAGATGCGGCTAGGTTCGGAGAAGTATGTGCAGGCGCACAGGCGGGGGGCGCCGCAGTGGTGAGCTCGACCTGCTGATTAGCGGGAGTGGCTTGTGCAGAGTACCCAGGGCGCGCAGTGCATGACTCGTTGAAGTGTAACAATGTGTGGTGATTTAATTTGCAAACGCGACAATTTGACTTAGACGAGCAATTAGCGACTCGATGTTTTAAACTAAGACAGTTAATACACGCATTGTTATCCTTCACACACTTATAACGCTGTTGCGGAGTCATTCCATTAAAGTCGGCGCACTTGAATAAATGTTGATGCACAACATTAGCGCATAGGCACTTGCGCGCGGATTCAACCGTTGTGCTTAAATATGTTTGACACTTCGGCGGCGAAGCGGTATTTAAACGCCGATTAGAGTTAACCGGACGCTTATTAGTTGAAGAAGTTGGCTCAGTACGTTCTAACACTTTGGCTCGATTTGAAATAAATTCCACTAAGTTATCAAAGGTAGGTATTTTTGTTGAGTATTTAATTTCAAACGCGCGGACGGTCTCAGGGTCTATTTTCTGTAGGGCGATATGAATCAGAATTAAATCGGTAAGGTTATCCATTTTAAGGTTCTTTAAAGCGGCGACTGCGCTGCTAAATCTCTCAGTAAATAAACCAAAGTTGGTTGCTGAAGCGCATTGGAAAGTTTTGAACTCAAACATCTGATTTAAGTATGTAGAAACCAACATACGCTTGTCGTCGTACCAATGAGCGTTTGTAACAACAGACTATAATTTTCCGGACATGGAGATATCCCGGCGCACACGGACTGGGCTTTACCGGTTAGCTTCCCCAATAGGTAAAACAATCTATCAGCGTCAGTGAGAGATGGATTATCGTGTACAGTCGATTTAAAACTGGCATAAAACAGTGGCCATGAGCGAATGTCGCCAGAAAACTGAACTAATTCAATCGGCGGTAGTCTAGGTTTAGACTTGTGCGGAACACTATCGCTATGTGGCGAGCACTGCGACTGAACTCGCTTTATCCTACCATACAGAGACTCAAAAGCCATGAGACTCCCATAGTCAGGCTTAGCGGATGGGTTAGATGTCAATAAACGATTATTATATTCGTCCAGAACCAGTTCGAATTTATCGCGCAATGAATCTATTTGTGAGGATTCGTCAAGAAAACTTTCCCTTAGATCGGTGTTCGAAGAAAGATCGTAAATCCTTTGAACAATTTCAAAGATAGCTTCGCGTTTAGCTTGCAACGTAAGTAACTGTGTATCTACTGCATCGTCATAATCAGAACCCGAATCACAAGTTTTCTTAGCTTGTTTAGGCATAACGAAGTTTATAGATTCAACCTATTGTAAACAAGCAGCTGATCTGGGGTTTAATGAGCCACAGTAATACGATGAAATTAAGTAGTTTACAATTTTGTGTTAACAATAAGCGGAGAATGGCTACCTACTACTTCCGACTTTGTTCGGTTAATAATGAACGAGAATGCATGAACAACTTGAAATGACCGAGTAAATATGAATGTCAAATCAAATATGGCGAACTTTTTCAACTTAATTTCTTACTACACGGCAAGACAACAATTTAATTTGAGGGTAGTTTAATATAAAATTGTCGAAATTAAAACTCGATTTTATTCAACATTAGCGTTATTTAGGTACTGAAATAAAGATTAGATGGCGAGTTAATATGTTTATCTAAATGAGTAAACATTTATGAGAAAGATCAACGCAATGTTGATCCACGCGGTTTACCACAATGGGGTAGATTTACTCGTATGATTGTTTCTCCTATTAGGGCCTATGAAATCCTAATAAGGGCGGCTGGAGGATTCCTGTTCGAAGGACCAAATATGTGGTCACGCCAAGATTGAATCGGTGCTGTGGGGTTCAGCACTAACCTTCGATATACGAGCTGACGTTTAACTTTAGTGAATCGGCAGTGACAAAAGTCGAGGCGGGAAAGAAAGGAAGAGAAGGGACATGCAGCACTCACCAGGGGCAGGGCAGCTGAATCCAATCTCCTTCGAAGTTCGCACAGCAGTTTCACTTCGCGGGTCGCGCGACCATATTATAAAATAGTTCAGTTCTTATTACACTAAGTAATCAAACACAAGGGTGCGTTTGGCGGAGCGGGAATGTACTAAATATTGCGGAGAAAGTCTCGTTAAGATCCTCGTCTCCTCGCGGATGATCAGACGAAAAGACACGTCATGCGGTGCGGGTGATTTTAGAGTTCCGTTACACACGGGTGTTCATGTGCAATTTCTTTGTCGAACTGTCAGCTCATCAGCTGTCAGTCCTCGTTCTCTCGTTCTCACGTTCACGTTCTTGAATGATGATAAAAGCGCTGCATGTGCAGGTGGGGAAAAGGAGCGGGAAATACAAACTGCCTCATATTAAAAGAATGAATCTATCTAATCAGTGTTGGCGTTACCACTAACCATATCATTCACACAGTCCATCCATCATTTCTTTGGTCTTCCCTTACTCTAATAACCATCGACATTCATACTCAAAACTTTCCTCACGATATTTTCCTCATTCTCCGTATCACATGCCCATACCATGACAACTGATTTCCACTCAATTTTTCAGTTAGCGGTGTCACTTTCAGACTTCCTCTTATGTACTCATTTCTCACTCTATCCATTCGTGTAACGTGAAACGTAGACTTTACTATACTGTGACCCTATGCAAGCCACATAGCTGATTTTTCAGTAGCATAATCAGATTATATCGTTCCCACTGCTGAGATACAGGCCTCCTGTCGGGGAGAGGGAGTGCAGATTGCTAGATGTCACAGGGCTTACCTTCACTGTTTTAAGAGCAGTGGTGATGAAATAATTTACACAAAGTAAAGCGCCTGTCTGGGTTCGAACCTACGACCTACATGTCCTAAGCCGCAGTAGTTACCACTACCCAGTTGCTGGTTTTCAGTGCCAGTCTTAAAATAGAAATAATACCTCCTATTTAGCATGCAGCATGAAAATTTCCTCATGAAAAATCCTCTAACCCAATCTACAAAACAGTGCTATGAAAATTAAGACAAACTAGTTCAAATTGTGCCCGACAAGCACGAAGCGCAATGTTTTTGTGCCTAGAAATGGCAGAGGAAGTAAAATTTAAATCCAGTTTCAGTTTTTTGCTTCTTTTTCCACTAAAAATGTTGTTTCTCATTCATTTTTTAGAGCGACTGTTTTTGTTTAATTGAATTTAGACAAGGGCATCGTGTTTATTACATTCCTTCATTTTTTTTTTTGAGATACTAAACTTTTATGCACAAACAACAGTTATACGTAACTATTTTACCAAACCGCACACAGCCCGCGAGGTAGATTAATACCCACTCGCACAGAGAGGCGACCTGTGTCCCAGCAGTGGGAACATTACAGGCTGATTGTGTGTATTATGTATTAGTCGACCCCGTAATTACCACTTTTGACAACTATTCCCAAAAAAAATTGTTTGGGAATAGTTGTCAAAAACATATTTTTTTTCCAAAATACGGTACTTCGACAATGAAATGAAGAGTCGAATTATGTAAAAGAATGAATTTCGTAAAAATGGGGTGAACTTTGCTGTTGTCGTACTGTCTACACAGAACGTCATTATTATCTACTCTTACGTCGAGAAAACGGTGCTCGTGCTAAGCCCGCAGGATTTAACTTACATAATTGCGATCCACTAGCACAATGTAATAACTTCTATAATACTACAATATTAATCACATTACACTGCGGTCACAAATCTATCCGTTCATTGCAATATAATTGTTCCGTTAATTAAGGTTTCAGAAGCAGATGCTATATCTGGGAAGATTTACGATGCAGCGCCATTGGTGTAGTAATTGCTTAGTGTGCGGGCTATTCTCAGGTAGTGTAAAATAAAGTGTTATAAGTTTTGCAAATTTTAAAGAAAGATAATACATTAAATTTAAAAAAAAAATGAAACAAAAAAATGCGCAATAGTTTAAAAAACTAAAAACACGCTTTAATATAAAACCAAACTAAAAGTAGAAAATAATATTCTTTTGCTTTTTTTTACGATAAAATGTTTTTTTTTTGTTGAGCACTCGCATTCTTATTTTAATCTTATTGCAGAAAATTTTCTATTTTTTAATTTGGTTTTCTATTAGCGTGTTTTTCAGTTTTTTATACTATTCTTTTTTAGTTCGATCGACCGTTATAGTGGGTTTTTTGTTAGAATGCTGCCATTACGTGCCTTATAGCTTGGTCCGCATAGGCCGCGGTAGCCCTTCCAGGAATCAGTTTGACCAAGCTGTTTTCAGGTCCCTACGTCAAGTCATGTTTCGTAAAACAGAGGGTTCTGACGGACGGTCCTCATTCCGGACATAATCAGCCTATTATGTTCCCATGACTGGGACACAGGCCTCCACTCTGTGAGAGGGTGTAGACCGTAATCCACCACGCGGATTAAAACTGCAACCAGGACATACAGGTTGTTGAAAACCCATCACATGGTAGTGTATGAATAAACCCCAAATCGTTTAGGAATTACAGGCGTCCATTTTTTGTATATTACGATATGTGTAAATTTAGCGTCTCACTCGTATCGTATACTATTTAATAGCACGTGTGGCTTTAAACACACTCTTAAATAACGATAAAATGTACCACTTATGTACAGATTTAGGCCACACAGTGCTATAAAATAAATTTTCTGAAAGGCCCCCAAATATCACAGAGATTAGATACTATCCTTTTTGAGTAGGGTTTAATTTATTTACAACAATTTGCTCGCGCGCGGTTTGTCGCAATTCTAACCTAACCTAACCTATTCGGTCGGTAAGCAGTATGGTGCAGTTCACAATTTATGGACAGATTACAATCTCGCGAGATAGATTATTATCTAACGGTATTTACAATTTTACGGTGACTTGCGTCGCTGATGAGCCCTATCGGCGAAGAGTCCTGTCGGCGAAGAGTCCTGTCGGCGAAGATTCCCGTCGAAGTAGTCTTGTCGGTGTTCAGTCTGTTGGCGTAGTGTCTGTCGGTGTTTAGTCGTATACTCTAACTAGATGTACGGTACACCCACATTTTCCCAGTATTTCTTTATTCGCACTGTGGCGAGCCAGCAATAGATTTAAGGCTCCTGCAAACAGGCGCGTGACGCGACTCACGTGGAAAATTTTCTATGAAAACTTCATAAAATTATTCTACAAGTGTCGTATCGCGCTTATCTGAAGAAGCCTTGAAACTCGGTGCTGCTAATGACATATTAAATTTTTGCTTCTGCAAATCCAACTTAATCATACTACACATTATAAATGTGGAAATTTGTGACGATGGATGAATGGATGTTTGTTACTCTTTCACGCAAAAGCTACAAAACGGATTTGGATGAAATTTGGCACACATGATTGTATTTCATAACTTGGACACATAGCATACTTTTTATCCTATATCTACAACGTTTGTTAACGCTAGACTAAAGAAGCAGAAAGACAAAAAAATCTTAACCATCCTACTTATATTATAAATGTGAAAGTTTGTATGTTTAGATATTTGGATGTTTGTTACACAACCACGCAAACTGAACGGATTTGGATAAAATTTAGTTTGATCACAGAGAGTTTTTACCTTGATTAATACATAGGATACTTTTATCCCGTAGTACGTTCCCCTAGGAAAGTTTCCGACCTCCGCGCGAGCGAAGCCGCTAGCAAAAGCTAATATTTTATAAAATGTTGACCCTGATAAGCGTCGATGTAATCGGTACAGGCAGCTACAGAAACATCACTTTATGTTGCCAGTATAAAAGTACAGTCACGCACATTAATCAAGGCGAACCCTTTTTTACGCCTATCACGACGTTCATATACCAACGTAGTGTACGATTACGTGTTGATGGCGGTGAATTTCTATCTAAACCATATGAGGAATAATTTTCAAGGCAAAAAAGATGGAAACAAGAAAAAATATTTTAAGAAATTAAACATCTTAATACTAATAGCGATCTCATGCAGTTAGAGACAGTAAAGGTCTTTATTGTTAAATTTTAGAAGATGCTTCCATGATTTTAAAAGACGTATTCAATGACCCCACTTGACACAGTTCGTCGGCTTTCATTTTTTTGAAGTGAAAACTTATTTAGGCGTGTTGGGTATTTTTTGAGATGGGGAAAAAACAATTGAACACGCGACACTGTTACCGACACCACTAACAACACGAACGTACGAATGAACAACGTTAAACGTTAAAAATACACACGGAATTAAGTTTTCTCTTTTGTCGGCACTCCCGGAGTGCCACTGTTTTTTTTTTACTATTTTTATCTGGTTGTCGCCATATTAAATTTTGATTTCTGTCTGTCTTTAGTGACACTCATAAGACATTCACTCAGTTGCACAAAGACAAACATTAATGCCACATCACATAATGGATCATTAACGCTAATGATTTCATTAATTTAATGATATTGTACAAAACAAGTTTAGGGCGCTAATAGTGCTTGCTTTCTGCAACAAAAACTGTGACAGATTGCCTCGTTTGACACTTCATTATTTAAAATTAAAGAATCATTAAAATTTAATCTAATGTTGCTTTCTGTTCAAGTTAATGGAAGATTAGTACATATTGACGGCTTTAAAAGTTACAAGTCGTTTCTGCAACTGGCTGTAAGGTATTGACGTAAGAAACGTCAAAATCGGTCCACGCGTTTGTTTTCTAGAGCACCACAAAGAAACAGACATACAAACATACATAAGCTGATAATCACATTACTCTCATTCCTAAAAAAAACATTATTAAGGCCCCTATTTCATCACGATTCAGGCTTGTTTATGGAACGCTGCGTTTTATTAGCTACTAGCTATTGCTAGCGGCTTCCCCCGCTTTAGCCAATTTACACGAAACCATAACAAATTTTACACCTTAACCTCCCTCATAAATCACTCTGTCTATTGGTGAAAACCGCATGAAAATCCGTTCAGCAGTTTTTGAGTTTATCGCAAACAGTCAGACGCGGCGGAGGAATTTGTTTTATAAAATGTAGTGATTGACGTTTACGTGTTTAAAAAATATACAGGAATAAATATCCATTATAGTTTTTAAGAAGCTTAAAGTAAGTCTACCCACCCTTAAACTTGATTTCAATTAACTTCTAAAAATAATGAGTCTCACGAATAAAAAAAATTACAAAAAAGAAATTAAAATTTAATTGTATCACAAAAAATACCACATTAAAGTAGAAAACACTTTGGAGCTTCAATTGAAAATTACTACGTTCTTACTAGCATACTCGAACTAACTACCAAAATGATTCAATCAAATTACAATTTTTGAAGGTATAACTTCGTTCTTTCTATGCTTAACTTGTTCACTAGAATACGAAATAGAGCTAGCAACTTTGTTAAAACTTGAATTATGAAATCAAATTGCATAATTTATCCAAATTAGGCAATTCTACAAGTGGTACGTACCTAAGTGAAAAATTCTCGTATAAAATGGTCAGTCCTGGTTTTGATACTAAATAACATGTGAATTATGCGGCACAAATATTCAAGTTTGCTTCTGCTGTTTTTATTGATACGAAAATATATTTGATTCATAAAATACTTCATCATCATCCCGCATTTTTCTTTCTTTCTACCTTGTTGGTTTAGTGGTTGCAAGCGCTAGTGTTCAGCATGAGTTCCTGGGTTAGATTTCCAGGTTCGGCAAAGTGTGGGTTTTTCCATCAGCAATTTTTCAGTAGCAGCCATGAGTCTTGATTTGTGCCCAGTTGGTGGCAATATGGTGCCCCCTATAACATAGAACTGAAATATGACTGACGCGATTCGATACACTATGACGGTTGCGATGGACCTTACATAACACTTTTTGCTCTACGTTCATTAATCTGGCCATTAAATGGGTTGTAACAGCAATGATATATTACTGCCAGGGGTGCGGGTTGTTCGAAAGACATATCATGGCCCCTGGTACACAAGCAACTGAAGGAACACGGGTGGGTTTTAGTCAGTAAAAGTCTGACACATCCTCCCGTTCCACCTAGAGCGGGAGAAGTTATTCGATGATTTCCCACCCTAAAAAAAAGCAATCATCATCATCATCATCTGCCTAGCCTTTTCCCAATTATGTTGGGGTCGGCTTCCAGTCTAACTGGATGCAGCTGAATACCTGAATGGTATTTTACATGGAGCGACTGCCTATCCGACCTCCACAACCCAGTTACTGGGTAATACGAAACCCCTTGGTAAGACTGGTTGTCAGACTTTCGGGCTTCTGACGACCCGTAACGACTGTCAAAGATCCACAAATGACAGCCGGGACCAACGGCTTAACGTGCTTTCCGTGGCACGGCAGCGGTCTTGGTACAAATATCTATATAACCTTTAGATGGGTTACCGGCGTTCAATTTTGGCAAGATAAATGCAAGGTAATTGCCTGTCGTGTTATTAGTCACGTACCATCCAGTGACGCGACGACACGCTGACGTAACTAAATAGGTATAAATGTTTATCTCTTTCTCACAGCAGGAATCGGTATGGGTCTTTCCTGTTCTCGCGCACTGTTTGATTGAATGTACTAGGAAGTCGCTACATTCATGGTTTTTGATTACTCCAATGTTCGTGTATGACGCTTCTATATACGTCATTGGCTGTAAGATTTTCCGTTGTCTTCCTTAAAAGCATAATAAAGCTCACCATTCTACTACCTACAAACAGCTAATGAGGCAAGTAAAATCCAGAACAGAATAATGATAAAAACAAGGGGACATTTGGAAATGCGCCAAACGATGTTGCCAGTCTCGCTAAATGTGCTGGACATTGATTGTTTTTTAAGTTATACTGTTTTTACTTTCGTAACTAAACCATTAATCTACCTATTTTTTTAAATCAATTTAGTGGCTTTTACGTCAGTTTTTTTTTTTTTTTTTGTTGCATATCCCGATGTTTTTGCACCCAGTCTTATCAAAGGGTGTCATGTTACCCTGTAATAGGGTTGTGGGTTTGGCGGGGCTGGTGGCTAAGTAATGACAGCCGCATGAAACGATTGATCAGGTTCAGCTATGCTTGCCGAGGTTGGTCCAAAGATGGGTGACCATCTTTGCATACCAAGATCCCTCCGTATCTCAAAAAATACGTTAAGTCTTTGATCTCGGCTGTCATTCTTGGATCTTTGACAGTCGTTACTGGTCGAAGCCCGAAAGTCTGACAACCAGTTTTACCAAAGGGTATCGTGTTACCCAGTAACTGGGTTGTGGAGGTCAGATAGGCAGTCGCTCCATGTAAAATACTGGTATTCAGCTGCATCCGGTTAGACTGGACACCGACCCCAACATAGTTGAGAAAAGGCTAGGCAGATGATGGGGGTTTGTGGAGTTTGTACGGGCCAATGGTTCAGTCCGATCCAGTCTGCCAAGATCCGTATGTTGTCGGACGTAAAAGAATAGCACCATCCCATTTCTTCCTATGGGTGTAGTAGAAGGCGACTAAGGGACTTACTAGAGAATGGGCAGCAGCGTTCTCTATGCATTTTACCACCATACTGCGACCGCCAATCCCCCTGCCAAGCGTGGCGATTATGGCAAAACCCCCCCTTTTGGGGGAGGCCTATGTCCAGCAGTGGACGTGTTTTGGCTGACGTGGAGTGATGGCTCCAGCCTGTCCCTTGCTGCCCTCAACCAGCGATGCCCCAAGCCGTACGCCACAGGGGATGCCCTTAGTGAGCAGTCGTTATAGTTTTATGTTATGAAACCCTGACTGGAAGCCTAAGTGCTTATTCAGAATGCATGGGCGGGGAGGGGAGCGGGCGCGGGCGCGCGTTTCTTGGCGTCTTTATGTTCACAGTGGCAGAGCGGCTGATGTTGTCGCGGGTGGATCAAAAAGTTTTAGAATCAGACGCGTTAGCCACTAACAGACGCTAGAGCACTGTGAAAGACACAGGCGGACTGAGCCAATAGAATCACCCGTGCGATAGTCGCGCCACCCGCGCCACTGTAGACGCGCATACACGCGACCACTGTGAAAGCGAGAGACGTGTAGATACATTTAATCTACCCGTACCCGCAACCGCGCCCGCACTCGCCTTTACTCTGAAAGAGGCCTCAATGTATTAAGGTTATCACAGGCAAGTTCGGTTAAGCAGCCGTCAACCTCTTAGGTTGACTTACAACATGGTATTCCCAAAAAAAAAATTGTCACTCATTTAGTTTCACAGTAGTTGTCGTACTCGATTTTTATTGCTTAACAAATTCTAATCATAGTAAAAATATTCCTATCTCCATCCGAAAGGAATAAAGACATAAACTATGACTTTATGGCCTTTGGAGAGTGCCATCTTCAATTTCATGTGACGTCAGATAGCATACAACCAGCGGACGATCGAGACGCTTCCATCAATACCTCATTTGTCAAATTATGATAAGCAGTTTAGATGTTATGCGGGAACAGATGAACATACATACAAACATATCCATATACATCATCATTTCAGCCGAAAGACGTCCACTGTTGGACTTAGGCCTCCCCTAAAAGGGGGGTTTTGCCATAATCGCCACGCTTGGCAGTCGAGTTGGCGATCGCAGTATGGTGGTAAAATGCATAGAGAACGCTGCTGCCTATTCTCTAGTAAGTCCCTTAGTTGCCTTCTACGACACACACGGGAAGAAATGGGATTGTGCTATTCTTTTACGTCCGGTACGATACGGAACCACCACCCACATGCATACCGGTCAAAATTATAAATCTCCTTT
The DNA here is from genome assembly GCA_949987655.1 of Polymixis flavicincta. Lineage (NCBI taxonomy): Eukaryota > Metazoa > Arthropoda > Insecta > Lepidoptera > Noctuidae > Polymixis > Polymixis flavicincta. Next base: position 18,844,677 of record OX465188.1, on the reverse strand, counting down.
TTTGCTCCACCGTAGTCGGGTTAAAAGGCTAGGCAAATAATGATGTAAGTATATCATGATGCGAGACTGAATTAGGGCTACTCTTCGTAAGTACAAGTTTTTTTTATGTCTAACTAGCAGCGCTCCGCGGTTTCACCCGCGTAGTTTCCGTGGGAATACGGGGATAATATATAGCCTGTCACCCGCCGATAGTGTGGCTTACCAACAGTGAAAGAATTTTTTTTTTTTTTTCAAATCGTTTCGGTAGATTAGGCGCCTATTCAATGCAAACAAACAAACAATCATATCTTTCCTCTTTTTAATATTATTGATAAAATAGTCTGTGGTCTGTGAAATAGCTATGTTTACTAGCTACCTAATAATAAACATTAATGTTTATTTGTTTGTTTATCTTATCCTGCTTTCACGCCTCAGCAAATTGTTTTGTTTGCCAAACGAAAATGGACATAATTTTGGTAAGTTATGCATCTAAGCCCGTCAGGCATAAAATCGAATTTTGAAAAGGTACGGCAAAACCTAGGTACTGTAGGTACCTTTTATTTCAAGCGTCGAATTTACAGAACTTTATAAACGACTTCTTAAAAGATGAGGAGTTCATTTCGTCTGTATACAGAGTGTCTGGTTATTAATGAGTAACCGTCAAATGAGCCATGGTACAAATAATGGCCATTCAAAAAAAAAAAAAACACATTAAAAACAACATTTTTTTTGTTTTAAAGTAGGTAATCGATGTTTATTGTTACCATATTTTACATTCTTGTACACCACGACTACGAATTCTATAATTTTTTCTTAGGTTAGCTCCAATAATAGCTATGTATTTTTTCCACTTTGTGTATGTTGTTTTTTTTTTTCATCGTTTGGAAAAATAAAACTGCTACTATAAAATTTACAAATACAACTACAATATATTGGGATAACACCTGATTTATTTGCACATCGTCATAATAGATACGTACGATAATTTTAATATGTAAAATGCTGTACCTCCCACTGAGTCTTGCTTCGATTATTTTTTATGTACGGTAAATTTTTAACCAGTGCCCAAACTATAATCCCTAGCGTAGAAATTTTTCGTCGGTTATAAAAAAATATCAGCTGTCTCATAGATAAGTGCAATACCTACGCAGTCAAAATGTATGGAACAGCTGATATTTTAACCGCCGAAAAATGTCTACGCTAGGGGTCTAGAATGATACACTGAATTCATGGTTACAGTTTGCGCACTGGTGAAAATTTTATCCTGCATACAACGCTTTTGTTCTGCAGTGAGACTATTACAGGCCAGTATAAATTCCGGTGCCGTGTGGTGCCTTACGTAAAAGAATAGCACCATCCCATTTCTTCCAGTGAGTGTCATAGAAGGCGACTAAGGGAGTTACTAGAGAATGGGCAGCAGCGTTCTCTATGCATTATACAACCATACTGCGATCGCCAACCCGTCTGCCAAGCGTGGCGATTATGGAAAGACCCCCCTTTTGGGGGAGGCCTATGTCCCAGCAGTGGACGTCTTTCGGCTGAAATGATGATGATGATATTTTCCGAATGTACTCATGCTAATAGTTATTTCATACAACATCTGTCTAGCCTTATCCCTCGGGTCGGCTTTTAGTCTATCCGGATGCAGCTGAATATCAGTTTACATGGAGCGCCTGTCGATCTGACCTGCACAACCCAATAACTGGGTAATCCGATACCCTTTGGTAAGACTGGTTGTCAGACTTTCGGGCTTCTGACGACCCGTAACAACTGTCAAAGATCCACGAATGACAGCCGGGACCAACGGCTTAGCGTGCTTTCCGAGTCACGGAGCGGTCTTGGTATGTAAAGTTGGTCACCCATCCACGGACAACCGCGGCAAGCGTTGCTTAACCTGATCGATTGACCCATGTGGTTGTTATTACTTAACCACAAGCCCCTCAGTAGTTATTCCATACGGTGCTGCAAAATATGGTCGAACGAAAACCACCTCAGATATGCAGTCTTGATAGCAATGGCAACCGCCGATGCCAAAGCAATAACATCGCTATCATACGTAATAGGAACCGTCATTTTAAAATCGCCTATTCACGTCAAAAAATAAATAAAATCTACCACTGATTAAGTGGATTTCGGTATAAACATTTTAGTGAATTAATTAGTCTGAGTTTTTGTGTTTTTTTGTTTTTAAGTTTGATGAAAGTTATTCACGAAACCCGATATAATTTGCGACATTTAATTTTATTTATGAAGGCAGTTCAATTTTATTTTTTTCCAATTTTATAGGTAGATTGATAAAATATTACACAGGGTCAGATATTAAAGTTTGATTTCATGGAGATATTTTATTTTATCTTTTATTCTTAAAACACGCTGTCTACTTTTCTTTATCCACTTTCCTATCGCAGGTATGCTGTTAGAGATTTGTTTTGGAAATAAGCATCACATTGGTGCCTATCTTTCTGTTCTTGTCTTCTTATCTGCATAATTATATGTGAAACACAGAAATAGTTGATTAATAAATAACAATTTTTTTTTTTCAATTAAGGACAGAACGCATTTGTTAAAGAAAAAAAATTAATTAAATCTACTCATGGTACCTATTCATTATACCCATCCAAAAGTAGTATAGTAGCTTATAAAGGTGAATGGGTGAAAAACTCTATTGATACTCTTTTAAAATGTCTCATTAAATTGTAACGAATGTTAATGCTTTACGTGATTACACGCAACAATGTCTCGCCAATGTGGTAACAAGGCATGAGGGTAACATACGATCGATACGATATAAGACAAGTAAGTAAAGATGAAATCTATATAAATAAAAAGAGAAGTCCTGACTGACTCGACTCATCAACGCCCAGCTCAAACCCTTGGACCTAGAAAGCTGAAATTTGGCACAGAGGTTCCCTTTATAACGTAGACAAGGAATAAGGAAGTATTTTTCGAAATTCAACCCCTAAGGCAGTTAAATAGGGGATGAAAGTTCAACGCGGGCGAAGCCGCTGGCAAAAGCTAGTCGTGAATAAAAAGACATAACGAATCCGAGACTCCCTTGTACTTTCCGGCAATTTTTTTTTTTGCACTGTACCATAACTGGGAATCTTCTAATTACGGAGATATTGAAGGTCAGAATTCCGACTTTTACTATTTTTTTACGAAAACAAGTTTTAATGATAAAACACAACTTTAAATACCCCTTTGACCCTTGTACCATTACATGCACCCCTAAGCACAATGTTTTGGGTGCGTTTTAATGCGCACTCTCGCAAATAGCCAATTTTGACACAAAAAGTAAAAATTGTTTCGCAGAATTGATTTTTGTGCAATGTTACTTAGTTTGATGTACAGAAAGCATAGTTGACGGCAATGTGATGTGTCATTTTACACCCTGTATGAGTAAAATATGAAGGTTTTAAAACATTTCCATTTTTTTTTTATTTGTAATATAAATAGGTTTTGCCTAAATTAAACGAATTTTATTTATTTAATTTATTATGAGGTCTGAGGACTGTTCAATCAAAACTCAACAAATTATTGTTAATAACCTAAGATCTTTAATCAACGGATAATTAAAACGATTTTCTATTAATAACTTCCTGCTCGTAATTAATTAATAAGGCAGTACTTAAGGGGAAGTCGTGGGGAAATGTGTTCACCATAACTTCACCATTATAACCATTATTATAGTATTTGCTTACGCCTACTGCGAGTTAATATTTGGCATAATTTTCGTGTAAATGTCGTACCAAGGAGATTGATGTGTAGTGGGTTTCACGAAAGAATTAGTTTCGCCATAATGTTGGTAGAACGCATGTTTATAGTTTTTTTTTTTCAACACAAACTTTCTATACTAAAGAGACTTTATTTCGCCAAATCGTAAGACCGATGGACATGAAATTATACACAGCTTATTGATAAGCCAGTCTAAGCTTTAAAATCTGGCTAAAGTATTCAAAAGATGTTATAATTCTACGACTGCGAGACATAAAATATTTATGATTCACACAGAAAATAAATTGATTTTTCTACGTTTATACCATTGTTACTCGAATCGACATCGTTAGATAACTCGTCACACGGCGTACCACGTCTGGGCTCAAACGGTTTTACTTTGTGTAAATTATTTCATCACCACTACTCTCAAAACGATGAAAGAAGAAATGTGACATCTACGACTGGCCCTACGTGGTCGATTACGGCCTACGTACTCTCACCGAGAGGAGGCCTGTGTCCCAGCAATTAGAACATTATAGGCCGATTATGTTATCACATTTTTTTTTGTTTATTTTTTATATTAATTAAAGTTAGTTATTATTAATATACACTTAGATAATTTAGGCTTCATGTATATTATAATCTCTTTAATTTTATCTTTCTATTGATTTCTATTGTTAACTATGTAGGTAGATAAGATATTTTTTAGGTAAATTTTGTAAATAAAAGACTTTTATTTTATTTATTTATTTATGTAACCACAGCCTGAGCCATTCTCACATGCAATTTAAGAAAACATGAAAAAGTAGAGAATTTCCTTAGTACTTTAGGAGAAAAGCAGCAGACTTGTGTCGCCTTTCATTGCAGTTCATCTAGCGTAATATCTTTAGAGTTTAAGGTGTTATCCGACGCCTCAAGACTGAATTGATTTCGATAAATAAGCATTGAATTCATGGAATCAATTCTGGGGTGGTCATTTCAGAAAAATAAATAAAAAAATAAAAATAACTAGTCTTGATTTTTCAATAAAGAGGAATTAATAGGTAACTATTCAATTTATTTCAGTAACAATTCAAATTGCGTTCGAATACAATCCAGCATGAAACATAACCGCATTACAAATAAAAAATAATACATGCAAATAAATTAAAAACAGGCCAGGACACAGGCCTCCTCTCAGTGAAAGGGATTTTTCCGTAATCCACCACGCGGGCCCAGTGCAGGTTGGTAGATGTCACATATGTCATCGAATTTATGGTTCTAGGACATGCCGGTTTTCTCACGATATTTTCCTCCACCATTTTTGAGAGCAGTGGCGATGAAAAATTTACACAAGGTAAAGCGTCTGTCTGGGTTCGAACGCACGAACCACAACTCGTAAATCGCAGCCGTTACCACTTGGCCACCACTGCTCACTCGTTACTCAAACTTATAGGTTATTTGAAGAACAAAAAAGAACTTTGAGGACCTGGGTTTAATAAATTTTTAAATCATTTGACAAAGCCCATTTTTTACCATTCTTGAATTCCTTGACCCCAAGGACCAAGGTATGTCAAATAATAGCTATATAACAAGACAAGTACATTACTTTGACAAACGATGTGGACAGAAGGGACGGCCGTAAAATTGGACTATTAGCACAGGGCACAGAGCACGGAGCCACCTCGGTAGACGCTACAAAAGGCGGCGTTTTCAACACTCTTTATACAAACCAAACGTGTCACCGTTTACTCGCACTACAATACGGAGTGACTGCCTATCTGACCCAGTTACTGGGTAACACGACACTCCATTACGATACGGCCGTTTTCCTGGGTAAGATGGCTTGTCAGATTTTCAGACTTCTGACCACCTGTCAGAACTGTCAAAAATCCAGAAATGAATGCCAGGACCAATGACTTAACATGCTCCACGGACCAACCGCGGTAAACGTAGTTTAACTTGATCGATATACATAGCATATTACACAATTAATGAGGACCTTGACGACCAATTGTAATCTACTAACATTTGTTTTATTAATTTTATTGTTGTAATTTCGTTTTATTAATTTGTTTTGTTGTAATGTTAAATTAATGTTTTGTCCTATTTATTACCAATTAATTATATTATAATCAAAATATTTGTGCGCCGTTGACGGCAAGACATAGCGTTCATTCTTATAATAATATTGACATCTGTACTTTACATAAATGTTCTACAAATAAAACTATTTGAATTTGATGGGACCAAGCACCTATTACTACTTAGCCACATACCCCTTAATAAAATACATGATTTATAATGGATGTGAAAAGACGCTTAACGAAGCCGAGAGTCACTTGTTTTTACCATCGATAATTCTGATATTTTTAGTACTGGAACGTAGAAACCTATGAAACTTTTGGTAACGGATACATTGAAAAACAAAGTTCCTACTGTTTCTGCCCCCTTTATTTCTAAATCAATTATTAAATAATATAACTTACTTAATCTTCTTCTTCGCCTAACCTACTCTTAACTAGATTGAGGTTGGTTTCCAGTCTAACCGGATGCAGCTGAATACCAACCAGTATTTTACATGGAGCGCCTGCCTATCTGACCACCACGACCCAGCTAAGTAATACGATCCCCCTTGGTAAGACGGCAGGCTGTCATATTTTCGGGCTTCTGACGACCTTTAACGACTGCAAAAGATCCACTGTCGATGGCACGACAGTGTATTAATTTGTTTTTGTCCAATACATCACCAGTTCCACTACATCGGCGGTGGTAGTGCAGAGGTCGCTTTGACGGTTTTTTTTTTGGCACAAAGAGTAGGATACGTTGGTGGGACATTGTTTTCACCACAGCTCCACATCCATACCTTGATACCATAGCGTCGAGAGAGCCTCACTTTTCGAGGTTGTAGTTGCATCTTCCCTCTTAGGTTCGGATAAGGAATGAACGAAAAATAGATTTATTTTTCACAGGAATGCAGAAAAAAAGATGAGATTGAGAGATGAGATGAGATGAGATTTTAAATAAGAATTTAATAAAACATGAATACAACACAGATTTATACAAAGGCACATAGATCATAAATAGTCGACAGCTGCACGCCGTGACTGTGACAAGAAGGATCCACAGCACAGCGCTGATTTTCAGTGACCATCCGAAAACAAAGTACGAAAATCAAGCCAAGATTTGTACAAATTAGACAAAACAAGTACAAGGAGACGGTTTCAAAGATTTCCAAGTGGGCTACAAAAGGAAGATGCTCGCTTGCTCATAAATAGTTAACGGCTATGTGGTCTTTTCACACTCTGTATATAGAAACTAACGGCTTTGAATGGCGTACTTTCGGTGCCACGAATTTTATTAGCACTGGTGTTTTAGATGCTGCTAGCGCGGCGTTTCCGTGCTCTGTGGCACAGGGCGCCATGCGGAAGCGGTCGGTGGAAACCCTTGTCTTGAATGGACTATAATTAAGTGTTTTTAACGGAACGTTGCCTGTAAGTTATGTGGAAAATGTTCCGTAAAAAAGAGGCTAAAATTTAATTAATTCATTTAAATCCTAAGGACAGATCGACCGACTATTGTTATGTTAATCTCGTTCTTGATTTTAATTGTATTTAGAGTCTGCGTGGCTAAACAGGCAGTTGGCCAAGCTTCTTGTTAGAATGTTCAATAAATATTAAAAAAAAATAATTAGTGAAATGTAAACGGAACTCCCTTGAAGCATACCCTGTCAATAAAATAAATAAAATTACGTGTGGCACTCGGGGACTGCCGCGGTAAAGCGATTGGATAGCATTTTTTATCAACTTATGCAATTATAATTATCTATTTATTTTTTATTTAAGTATCAGTTTTTTTTTCTTTGATATTATTTCAAGTTTTCTCTTTGATATTAATTCAAGTTTTTGAGCGTGGTGACCGATAAAAAAACACATTTTATTATTTCGTACAGTCGTACCATCCATATACATACACGTTAAGCGAACGCTCGTCCCAGCTACATGGTAGGCGGAATGGGGGGTGTTACGTTTTATTTTCGTTACGGAATTTCTTGATTCGGTCGCCGCGCTCAAAGCCCGCGATAAAAGCTATGCAATAGCTTAAAAAGAGTTTTTGAAATAGATCTACTATTGCCGTAGATATCATGGAACTTACAAAAAAAAAACATACAGAAACATTGAGAACCTTTTCCCTTCCACAAAGAAAGTCAAAAATCCACAGTCTGTACTCTAATATTTGGGTCACCAATTCCCAAGAAATAGACAGATAATACTATCAAGAATCTGTCTTTTCAGGCAAAAGAATATTGACTAAGGACTAACTTGCTCAGTAAATAGACCTTTGTTTTTACGCCCCTGTGGATTCAGGAAAGGTAAATTGATGTAACAAAGTTACTTCTAACTCTCCTCTAAGTTTAGCTCATTTCAGTTATTCTCAAAACCCGGTATCTAAATTCACTCAAAAGCCAGATACTAATGAGCATGATATATGGTGATCAATGAAATCTTGAATGAAATACTTTATGAAATCCACTCATACATATTTTATTGCTCGATATAGCCAACCACCCTATACAGTATAAAATTTAACCAGTACTCAAAATGTAACCATGGATTCAGCATTTATGATTTTAGACCCTAAAAGATTTAAGCAACGAAATATTTTTATCGGTAATCAAAACGAAATAAGACGTTTCATAGAAATGGACAATACCTAGATGGTTGAAATGTATGGAACAACTTTTTTTTATAACCGACGAGAAAGATAGCCAGTCGCTCCATATAAAATACTGGTATTCAGCTGTATCCAGTTAGATTGGAAGCTGACCTCAACACAGTTGGAAAAGGCTACGCAGATGACGATATAATAATTAATTATAGAACTATAATGTAAAGACGATGCACCTGGAATAAAATTATCATACCAGAATAGGTAAAAAGAATTACAAATGAAAAATTCCAAAAGCTATTTAAATCCTTTACCAAATATTAAAACCAAGCATTACAGAACAGTGGTAGCCCAGTGGTAATAGCCGCAACTTACGAAATGTAGGTTGTGGGTTCGAACCCAGCCAGGGGCTTTACTTTTTATAAAATAATTCATTACAATGAACTCAAAACCCCAAAACCCCGAGAGCTTTCAGCTCGAACTCCAGAATCGTTTCGAGTGCCTAGGGAGCTCCTTGGACGATTATAACGATGGGTTCGTGGAAACTGTCCATACGGTCGGGTCTAAGTTCTTCAAGACCCGCCGTACTAATGGCAAAAAGAAACTCTCTGATCCTACTCTGCAGCTAATGGAGGAGAGGCGTGAAATGATCCTGCAGTCTTCAGACGACGCGCTAAAGTACCGACAGCTCAATAGACAGATATCTAAGGCCTTGAAAAGCGACCTTCGCCGTTTTAATACGGACCGCATAAAGGACGCGATAGAGCGGAACAAGGGGACCAAGGTCTTTTCAAGAGATCTGTCTATTGGGCAGAGTCAGCTTGCGAAACTGAAGACCAATGATGGCAGGATCGTTTCCTCCAAGCCTGAGCTGTTGAGAGAGATCGAGAGTTTCTATGGACAGTTATACACGTCAACAAGCAACCCCGTTACGGATCTGGCAAACGACCCAAGAGCCAGATTGACCCGACACTACACCGAAGATATCCCGGACGTTAGCTTGTACGAGATTAGGATGGCTCTGAAGCAGCTAAAAAACAACAAGGCGCCGGGTGATGACGGAATCACGGCCGAACTCCTGAGGGCCGGCGGAAAACCCGTTCTTAAGGCCCTCCAGAAGCTGTTTGATTCCGTCATACTCGAGGGCAAAACGCCACAGGCATGGAACAGAGGTGTGGTGGTACTTTTCTTTAAGAAGGGTGATAATACTCTTCTTAAGAATTATAGGCCCATCTCACTTCTGAGCCATGTCTACAAGCTGTTTTCGAGAGTCATCACGAACCGTCTCGCGCGCAGGTTTGACGACTTCCAGCCTCCCGAACAAGCCGGATTCCGTAAAGGCTTTAGCACCGTAGACCACATACATACGCTGCGGCAGGTTATACAGAAGACCGAAGAGTATAACCTGCCTCTCTGCTTAGCGTTTGTGGACTACGAAAAAGCCTTCGATTCGATCGAGACATGGGCTGTACTGCAGTCTCTTCAACGGTGCCAGATCGACTATCGATACATCGAGGTGCTGAAGTGTCTGTATGAAAACGCCACTATGTCAGTCCGACTCCAGGACCGGACTTCGAAACCTATCCTTCTGCAGCGAGGTGTGAGACAGGGAGATGTTATCTCTCCGAAACTGTTCACCGCTACACTGGAGGATGTCTTCAAGGTTCTGGACTGGAAAGGGGCTGGCATCAGCATCAATGGCGAGTACATCACTCACCTTCGGTTTGCCGATGACATAGTCGTCATGGCTGAGACCATGGAGGACCTCAGTGCAATGCTCGATGACCTCAGTAGAGCTTCCGAAAGAGTGGGTCTTAAAATGAACATGGAGAAGACAAAGGTCATGTCGAATGCCCATGTAACACCCACTCCCATGACGATCGGAGGCGCTACACTCGAAGTTGTTGCCGAGTACGTTTACCTAGGACAGACTGTCCAGTTAGGTAAGTCCAACTTCGAGAAAGAGGTCAATCGTCGAATCCGACTCGGCTGGGCAGCGTTCGGGAGGCTTCGCAATATCTTCTCGTCCCAAATACCACAGTGTCTCAAGACGAAAGTCTTTGACCAGTGTGTGTTGCCAGTGATGACCTATGGTACAGAGACGTGGTCGCTCACAATGGGCCTTATCAGAAGGCTTAAAGTCACCCAAAGGGCAATGGAGAGGGCTATGCTCGGAGTTTCCCTACGTGATCGAATCAGAAATGAAGAGATCCGCAGGAGAACCAAGGTAACCGACATAGCCCGAAGAATTGCCAAACTTAAGTGGCAGTGGGCAGGGCACATTGCTCGCAGAACAGATGGCCGATGGGGCCGAAAGGTTCTGGAGTGGCGACCGCGTACCGGAAGACGTAGAGTAGGAAGGCCTCCCACAAGGTGGACCGATGACCTTGCGAAGACCGCGGGTATCCGCTGGATGTGGGAAGCACAAGACCGGTCGAAGTGGAGGAGCTTGGGGGAGGCCTATGTCCAGCAGTGGACGTCTTTCGGCTGATATGATGATGATGATGATGACAATGAACTCGGGGTGCGACGCGATTTTACGCTAGTATCGTACCTGGTGAAACTGCTCCGAGGCATAGAATACAACCCGGGAGTACTGCAGCGGTTGCACTTGTACGTACCCGACCGTTATGTGTGGAGGCGACGGCCCCCGCCACTGCTGGTCGTACCATCAGCCAGGACCAACTTGCGGGCTAAAACTACTCTGACTCGAGCAATTCGCACGATCAATTACATTCATGTAGAATTGGATTTATTTACGTGTTACTGAAGTGAATTCGCAAAAGTACTATTGTTTATATTATGTTACAAACAATGATCTTTGTTGTGTTTTAATTTTGAGTTTGTGTGTGTGACTGTGCTATCGCATTAGGTTAAGTACCTGTAAGAATAGTTTTGAGGGCTTTAAACAAAAAAAAAACCACTTCTCTCAAAACGGTAAAGGAAAACCATCGTGAGGAAAACGGCATGTCCTAGAACCAAAAATTCGAAGACATGTGACATCTACCAACCCGCACAGGGCCCGCGTGGCCGCTCGCCCCACTCCACCCGCTCGCTCTCACAGAGAGGCGGCCTGTATCCCAGCAGAGGGAACATGATAGACTGATTTTACTAAACATCGTTTGTGATGCTCATTGTTCGTTCATCATCGTCATGCATCGTTTTCACACATAATTATATAATGAATGAATGTTAATGTACAAAACATTCTAAAAGAGTAACGGTGGAATTTCTTGCCCATTCTTTTCCATACGAAACTACATTTTGGAATGGGCGACGATAATGAATTCTATTTTAATGGAAATTTTGACGTTCAAAAGAGCCTTTAAAGTGCCTATTTGAAATAAATGCTTTGACTTTAAAACATTGAAACTACAACCTTGTTCTCTAAACTTCTGACATGAATTACAAAGTATATTCCTCAAACACGGTTGCATTTCGAAAGCAAGTTATAAATGTTACAACAGGACCTAAAACTTAAACAATTTCGAAAGACCGTTGACCTTTCACAAAACTTCGTAAAGTTAATACGAGACATATTAGTGATGCTAACGACGTAAAATATCGTCTCGTCATTGTTTTGTGTAGACGGGCGACGAACTTTAGGGTTAAAGACAGTTAAAAAGAATGATGACGGGATTTAGTGATGAGGAAAAGATATTTTTTTACCGGGCCGAGCCTACTACCTGGACATGCGTTACCGTGGCCAATTTGAAAATCTCTAAATAGACTTCGAACCCAAGTCGGCCGGAAGTCAATCTCTACAAGACTATCTCCACGGGTGGGGGTTCACGGATGGCTCAGATCTCAAGTGTGTATGCGGTACCAGAAAGACAATGGCTCAACTACCATCCTACGCCGCATGCCGTAATTTGTACATTTGACGATCTTATTTATGGATACAAAATATTGACGCCCTGTAAGCTGTACCATTTTGAGAAACCCTGAGATTTTGCATGCTATGTTTCATCCTAGCTGAACATGTCCGTGTCATAGCTATTATATTTAAGAACAGTTTATACCATGTTCTATGCAAATAAATGATTTATTCTTATTCTTATTATAAGATTGCGTTAGTGAGCGGTGTTCGCACAGCTACATTTTGGGCTAAGAAGAAGACTGGGCCGAACGTCTCAGCTAATTTGAATGACGGAAAACAGGTAGTGCTTGTAGGTATTTTGGTTTTGCTTACCTTTATGACTGAATGCCTTATTTTTGGCCAGAACTAGTAATGTCGGGAAAATTATGAAGTTCTAAGTAGCATTTCAGTTATGAATTGTAATAGTAAATACCAACGGTCTGTAAATTATACAATTCCGATGTCCATAAATTGTATTCATTAGTGATGTGCCGAAAGTTGTTTCACAATCAGTTTAACCGAACTTCGCCAGAACTTTTTACTTCACCGAATGTTCGTGTTCGGTTCAAACTACGTCTGGCTCATCCCTAGTAAGTATCTCCGGCTTACACAAACACACTTTTTTAAGAAAGAGCATGTGTGGTTTATTTCAACGTGAATTTGTGGCAACATCTTAAAAAAAAAACTTTCGCCAGAAAGTCTACGTTACATACATATTTAAAACCTAAAGTATGAACCTACGCAAAATTCCATGACACTGTTCACAACACATATATCACACTGTAATAGTTCATAATATTTAAGACAGCTCTCTCGCCCTATCACGTAATAGCCATAAAACAAAGCTAAGTGCCAGCGCCGAGTGAATATGAACGCGAAAAAATCCGATCGCCATTTTCTTTTTTCTTCGCTTTTGTCTTCTTCACGTCGAGTCCATGGTACCCACTTCGCACACTTCATTTTTTAATAGTTAGAGCTCAGTAGGTGGCCACGTTGATTGCGGCATCAGTGGCATTCTTTAGGTCATCCGAGGACTAGGTTAACACTTAGGAGCCTCCAGAAATTGGGGCATTCATGAGGACGGTTAAAGTGTATAATTTGTTAAAGTTTTGTTTGAATTGGTTAAAGTGGGCGCAGCCGCTAGCCAAAGTTAGTAAAATAATACACTAGCTTTTGCCAGCGGCTTCGCCCGCGCGGTACTTTCATCCTGTATTTAATTCCCTTAGGTGTTGAATTTCGAAAAATCCTTCCTTATTCCTTGTCTACATTATAAAGGGAACCTCTGTTCAAAATTTCAGCAGGTAAAGATAAAGATAATTTAGGTCCAAGGGTTTGGGCTGGGCGTTGATGAGTCAGTCAGTCAGGACTTCTCTTTTTATTTATATAGATTTTTGTATTCATCGTCTGCCTAGCCGCTTCCCAACTATGTTGGGATCAGCTTCCAGTCTATCCGAATGCAGCTAAATACCAGCGAATTCTTTACATGAAGCGACTGCCTAGTGTCCTACACACCATATACGAGATAAGCCAAAACATACAATATTCCTTCATCTAAAAAACGTATACAATGCAAACTTGTCACATTTTCCTCATCGGAAAGAATGATTGCAAAAGTTGTAAACACGCACTTTTTTTCACAATTTCATATTATTTTCCTTGTATTGTATTTTCTTGAGAAAATGTCGAGTACGGGGCTTTCTTAAAGTGGGGTGACATGTACAATGATTAAGATGGGACACATGGGACGTTTGGTAAATATCGTTAATGAGATTTTTAGTGCCTCATTGGTCGAGTGGTTGCAAGCGCTAGTGCTCACCCTGTGCTCCTGGGTCCAACTTGGTGTCAGGATTAGTGCCCGGTACGTTTTGCGAATATTTCATGATCAATATGTATTTTTTTTTTTTTATGTAATTCATCACCTTTATAACTTCTTCTAGCTTCTGCAGCTCGCGACTTCGTTCGCGTCAAATTTCTTGCTCTTCCGACACGACCTTGTGGTCGCTTCGAATCACCTGCCCGTACGAGTACTTCGTGACGTTTTATCTCTTTGCTTAGCTCTTAAGGGTCTTAGCGTGGTGTTATATAGCCAATAGCCTTCTTCGATAAATGGGCTATCCAATACTAAAAGAACATTTCACTTCAAACCAGTAGTTCCTGATATTAGTGCGTTCAACCAAACATACACTCTCTTCTCTCTTCAACTTTATCATCATCATTACAGCCGGAAGACGTCAACTGCTGGACATAGGCCTCCCCCAATTTGGGGGGGCTTGCCATAATCGCCATGCTTGGCAGGCGGGTCGGCCATCGCAGTATGGTGGTAAAATGCATAGAGATCGCAGCTGCCCATTCTCTAGTAAGTACCTTAGTCGCCTTCTACGACACCCACGGGAAGAGATGGGAGCTCGACTTTATAATATAATATAATAATATAGTATTAGTATAGATTTGGGGAAGACAGAAGTTACCTCATATATAACCATTTCTTTACCAATAATTTTCGTTTTATCCGTTCAGTGCCTATTTATTTAATTTGTAAAAATTTGCTCTAACTTTGTGAAGCATTACATGTTTCGATTGACTTCTATAGTTTTTTACTTAGAATTCCTGATGGTAGACTTAAATAAGGATGGGGTCATTCCAAACTTTAAGAATGCACATCGATGGTTCCTACGTACAATCCCCGAAGTACGTGACTTGCAAGTTTTTTTTAGCCTATACTGTCGTTAGCAAAAATAAGTCTAAGATGGCAAAATGCACTTTAAATCCATCATGACATTACATTACACCATGATATACATGTGTTTGAAACTTTGAAGTGCTTTCCTGTAAAATTTGTCATTTTTAGCTAGGGGATTATACGTAGGGACCGTCGACATTATGATCTGGTGGCAAGACCTCACAATAAGTAGTAGTAGGTAAGTACTACATAACTAGTACGTATTGTAGGTAGACAATTGGCATTTCCTTTCAAATGGGTATTATCTGGCGGACATGGCGCTCAAAGTGGAACCTACGTTTGCCTCGGTCGGTTCGTTGATATGTAATGGGACCAAAAAAATAAAAAACAAAAAAAAAAAAATTTCACATAAACCTGCATGGGCACTTATGAAACGTCAGAAATTAGGTGCACGGTTTCAATTTGTCGCTTACTAAGGAGAAAAGCCGGCAAGAAACTCCACGGTTACTCTTTTAAAAATAATTGGCATTTACAATTTTTCAAATTACAGCGATATTAGGTATGGGAGGACAGTGCAGGCCTGTCAATAAGTACCAGGCACTTGTAGGAATGAAAATACAGAATAGAAAATCTACAAATCGACAGTCTGTAAGGCCCACAATGTTCTCTCATTCACAATATGTAAAGTAATCTACATAAATAAAATGAACCTATTTAAACCAAGTGATATTACATATGACACCCTCCGTGCTTCGGAAAGCACGCTAATCTGTTGGTTCCGAATGTCATTCATAAATCTTTGACAGTCATTACGGGTACTCAGAAGCCCAAAAATCTGACGACCAGTCTTACCAAGGGGTATCATATTACCCACTTACTGGGTTGTGGAGGTCAGATAGGCAATCGCTCCAGGTAGGGTACTGGTATTCAGCAGCATCCGGCTAGACTGGAAGCCGACACCAATATACTTGGGAAAAGGCTAGGCAGATAACGGTTGTAGGAAAAAACAGTGTCCATATTATGCTTCTCACTTAATCTATGCCCGACTGTATGACAATCTCATTCCTTCGCGCCCCTCGCTATGAAAACTGAATGTTTCTGCTGACTGTTGACAACAAATGGTAATACATAATACTTTTTTGTCTGCATAATGTATTATTGCATGCTATACGTTGAAGACAGGGAAGTTTGGCATTAATTTCTTCTGCACATGTGGCTTCTCTGGTACCTTATTAACAGCACAACTATGTGAAAGTCTATTAACTGCTCCCAAATACAAATGTTTTTCTTTTATTTTTTACAATGTCGGACATATTCTCGTCATTATTTGACATTATACATTCATTCTAATATCGACTATTAATTTAGTGATTGTCATTGAAATCATGTCACTTTGCATAAATAATTTTATTTATGTAGATTATTTTACAGATTGTGAATGAGAGAACGTTGTAGGCCTTACACATTAGATTTGTAGGCGATTTTATAATCTTTATTTTCATTCCTCTAAGTGCCTGGTACTTATTGATAGGCCTGCACTGTCCTCCCATAGCTATTATCACTGTTATTTGAAAGAAAACATTGTAAAAGCCAATTATTTTTAAAAGAGTAACCGTGAAATTTCTTGCCGGCTCTTCACCAAAGGAAGCGACAAATTGGCAGCGTGCACCTAGCTACTGACGTTTCATAAGTGCCCATGCAGGTTTATATATGAAATAAAATATTTTGATTTAGATACAACCATTTTTTTTTAACACGAAGCTTGGCATATAAATTAAGGTGCCAGTAATATAGGTCTTTCTCATCATGGGGGTTATTGATCAGTATTTTTTTAGTAATTAACAGTCGTACGTTCAAACCCAGATAGGCGTTACACTTTTTGTACATTTTACATCATATACATCACGGCTCTCAAAACGGTGAAGGAATACATCGTGAGGAAACCGGCATGTCCTAGAACCAAAAATTTGAAGACATGTGATATTTATCAACTCGCTCTTGTCCCGCATGGTTTACAGCCATCATCCTCTCACAGAGAGGAAGCCTGTGCCCAGCAGGGGCAAAACCATAGGATAAATTGACCCTTGTGATAATTCATCATCATCATCAGCCTATAATGTTCCCACTGCTCGGACACAAGCCTCCTATCGGTGAGAGGGATTGGGCCGTGATCCACCACGCGGGCCCAGTGTGGTTTGGTAGATGTCACATGTCTTCGAATTTTTTGTTCTAGGACATGCCGGTTTCCTCACGATGTTTTCCTTCACCGTTTTGAGAGCAGTGGTGATGAAATTATTTACACAAAGTAAAGCGCCTGTCTGGGTTCGAACCTACGACCTACAACTCGCGGCCGTTATCACTTGGCGACCACTGCTCTCCGTGTGATCATTACCTATCTGAAATTAATTTTAAGCTTCTTAAGAACTTTGGAGCCCATAATATTCGCTTGATATAACCTCGTAATCACTTATAACGAAGCCTACAGGAAAAAGGCGGTACTCAGTTTAATTTATACCAGTAATTAAACACCTCTTGGCTTTCCTAAATGAAAACAGAACATAAATTTACGAAAATATAATAAAACTAGCTTCTGCCCGTGACTTTGTTTTGAAGAAACTTCCCTAATTACTACGTTTGTAGTTTTTGGTCTCATAAGTATACGAAGCAGTGGTGGCTCAGTGGTAACGGCCCTGACTTACGAGTTGTAAGTCGTGGGTTCGAACCCAGGAAGACGCTTTACTTTGTGTAAATAATTTCATCACCACTGCTCTCAAAACGGTGAAGGCAAACATCGTGAGGAAACCGGCATGTTCTAGAATCAAATATTCTAAGACATGTGACATCTACCAACCCGCACTGTGAGAGGGAGTGGGAACATCATAGACTGAATTAGCACGATGTTTTTTTTTTCTTTTGTTTTTTTTTTTTCATTTTGACCTCATTATTGGCTTCAAAACCATGTAAGGCTTTTCAGAATTACAAGTATTGTCATGTGTTTGTTTATTCAGAACTAATAATGGCTCACTGGACCAACTTAACATTGCCTGTGAGAGTGAGTGTACATTGTACAAGTATCATTATGGTAATTTTGAAAAAAATCAGTTTACTCATTTCAAGCAAACATATTTAGGGCCGGTAAGACGCGACGCGACGCAACGCTGCGTGCACTTTTTAAAATCACGATACAAAAAAGATATCATTTATTTCACAATAATATATACGGGCTGCACAACACGGTGCATCTCAGCGTTCTTCGACACGCGTTCGCGCTTGTAGTGAAGTTATACCTTTTCGTGTTGTAAATAATTTAGAAATTATGTTGCTATCTTAAAAAGTACGCGCAGCGTCGCGTCTCGATGAGAATTGACCCTAATTGGCCATGTACAAATTACTTGAACTCCAAAAACTATGACACTGTACATTTTCAGGATCAAACATATGCTTAATTGTATTAATCAACAACGTTGATAAAGACACACCGTTTCATTAACCAAATGTAGGTTTAGGACTCAAATACAACATTGACAAACTAAGGAGTACCTACCTATCTAGGTCCTCCTAATTACTAAGTATGCCTCTTTGATAAGCAGACAACGAATCAAATTAGAATTTATACGCTTCAAGCTAATTTATTTAGGTACGTAATACAGTTAAGGCTGCTCTCTCAAAAAATGGTTGAAAACAGCATGAAACCACTTTTCGTCGGCATTTACAAATAAATTACATTTGAAAAAAATAGTTAGTAATCTACATAATATGATACGTCATTTGGTCTAGGCATAATTTTTCCATGAGAATCAAATAATAAGAAAAAAAAAACACCAAATCATTGAGATGAAATCATGTTACTCCTTCATTTTTTAACAAAAGAGTAAAAAAATATGTCTACTGCTTTGCAATACAAAGGAAAATGATTTGATTTTGTTACTTTTTACAAATATTCATTATTTTTGTTATAATAAATTAAAAATGCGACCGATTAAAGACTGCACGGCTATATTACCCCGCAGTCGCCCACAAATTTAGTGCGCCCAAATGCTGAAGGTCCTTGGCGTGTGTACAAGCCTTAAGGCAAGTTTCTAGTAAAGCAAAATTGTCCTGAGTCTAATCACAAAATAAAGAGAGTACAGAAGGCAATCACATGTATGTACTTCGATTTTCATACCTACGCTTGGCGGTCGCGCTAGGGTTGTCAACTTTGGCTTATGCACAAAAAACTATCGTGGTAGTGGCACTCGTATTAGGTCTTTGCCATGATCACAATTAATCTCAACTCTAATAGTTATGATCGGCGGCGGGTGGCCCGGCCGGCTCGCCTAGCAGTTCTATCTTAACTATTTATAATGAGGAAGATGAGCGTATTTTTTAGCTTATAAGTACTACAATAAAACCTAATATAAATTGTAAAAATACTACAAGGCCACAAAGTCATTTTCGCTTACCCACAACTAACTAGGTATTCTGTGTTACGTTAAAAAGAACCATCGAAACACGAGCAAATACCTAGGTACTCACCTCTCTGGTCAACTCAACAACTGGTAGCTTAGAAAAAGACAATTCACAGTATTTAAACAACCGTCCACTGAACAGTTATAGTAACTTTTTTGTTGCTCCGTTTTTGCATTTCACAGACGCGTGTCTCAGGGGCTGGCACTCGCGCTCGCACTGGTCCCAACCGGTCCGAGATATCGTGTCCGTGAGCGGTGTCTATGTGTGCGTTGCTCGAGCGCACTTTGTATGTAGATTGCCTTCTGTACTCTCTGTATTTTGTGGTCTAATTAAGGGTAGGAATCACAGATTTTACTGTACATTTTTACGACCTTCCCAATTAGAACTACTAACCGTAAAGGAGGACTTCCACCAAACGGCTCGCATCGCATCGAATCGGAAAAGATATGAACGGATGCGGTGACAACTGATCGCATCCGGCAGGATGTGGACGCTTCGTCTAGTCAAATAGTTTCATTTCTACCGGGTTGACGTGTTCTAATTTTTTTAAATGCTTGAAGTTGATCCGATCGGATACGACGACAGGCGAACTGCCCGCGGTCAAAGCTGCTGTGCGCGGTCTTTTAATATAGACTTGAAATACTGTTTACACGATTTAAGATCATTTAAAGATTGTAAAATCCGTTCCGATCCGATGTGATGCGAGCCGTTTGGTGGAAGTCATCCTTAAGGCCTTACGTCATTTGTTTGATTTGGGTAGCGTTTCATTAAGCTTAGTAGTTATTTGTTTTTTGTGGTTATACCTAAGGCAGCCGTCTCAAGACAACTATAAAAATAAATAAATATCAATAAATTATTGGGTTTTTCAGTCAGTGTTTGCTACGACGACGTAGCCTGCTACGCTAGCGCTGCTACGTCAGCTACGACGACTTAGCCTGCTACGTTGGCACTGCTACGCCAGCTACGCTGTTGTAGCCGAATAGACTTCTTGAATTTTTCGAAAATGAAAGAGTGGGCAAATTTATTGCTTTCCGCACTACAATTTATTTATTTTAAATAGAACGGCTGAAGCCAATTACACTATTTAAACATATCAAGATATACATACAATGCAATCTGTTTAACACAGTCATGCATTCTTCTCACAAAAAATCAAATATTCTGACTGAATCATCTTCCATTCATTCGCAAACACATAGAAATATGTTTTTGAGTTCAGGAGAGCGTTAATAGCGGTTAATTTCCGAGGAATTGGTGACTTGGAGTCTGCAACAGTACGGCAAGCTGGAACAGCAAGTAAGCAGTGTTTTCTGCCGCGACAGTAATTGTCTGGGACAAATAGGTTGCAGATTTCGTTATTTAGATCAGGAACATCAATAATCCCTCTAAGAATTTTAATTATTACAGTCATCAGATCACACGACCGTCTTACTTCTAGAGAATTTAAACCTATGCAACCCAAGAGGAATTTAGTGGGATACAAAAAAGGATCAGCAGAGCACTGGTGGCCAAGTGATAACGGTCGCGACATACGAGTTGTAGGTCGTGAGTTCGAACCCAGACAGGCGCTTTACTTTGTGTAAATTATTTCATCACCACTGCTCTCAGAACGGTGAAGGAAAACATCGTGAGGAAACCGGCATGTCCTAGAACCAAAAATTCGAAGACATGTGACATCTACCAACCCGCACTGGGCCCGCGTGGTGGATTATGGCCCAATCCCTCTCACCGAGAGGAGGCCTGTGTCCCAGCAGTGGGAACATTATAGGCTGATGATGATGAAGAAAGGATATCACTAGGTTTCGCAATTGAGTCGGTAATATTCCGTATTTCGGTACATAACCATGGCTATGGAAAAGCGGATGAGGAAATCTTCTCACATTCTCATTTGATCTTTACGCCTAATGCCATTAATTATTGCGGTATTCAGCATTAATCGCTAATGGAATCCTTAATGTTATAACAATTATATGTTATTTTTATCCATTCGACAAATATATGAATAAATTGTGTGGCATTCCTTTTGTACAGATTCATCACGTTCAATTTTTATATGTATTACACAACTTTTGTGTTCATCTTGATATTTTATTGTATTGATAAGTTCAAAACCGTAACTTGTAGGATCCACACTTTTTGTCTGAAATGTTTGCCGTACTCATAAATCATTGTTATCAGTCAAATGCAAATTCGGTAATTGGGTGAAGTGGTGTTTGTGAACGAACACCAATCTTGGTGTGCAAAGATGGTCACACATCCAGGGACCAACCCCGGTAAGCGTAGCTTAACCTGATTGATCGAGCCGTGCGGCTAATATCACTTAGCCACAAGCCCTTGCGGGCCCCATAAGTTTTGTGCTGACATCTCTTTCAGGCGCGCGTGAGACACAACGCGCCGTCGACCTGGGCTTGCTCCTTACCGGACAGCGAGCTACCCATTACTCGCCGTCCGTGAGCCCACGCCTACGGTGACCGCAAAACCTGCCTGGGATTCCCGACGCCCAGGGCGTCTCCTGCGGCGGTTAGGGCCGTGAGGGCGCAAATGCTGCCTCTCCTTATCGTGCGCCGCCTCCCTCTTCGCGAGCATTACTGCTTCTCTGAAGGAGGTGACGGCAACCCATTCACTCTTGCTCCGTACCATGGCTTGGAGCAGGACCGGACTCGAGAGATTGCCGCCGCCGATCGCCTCCACGTGGACACGGCGGTGCTCCGCCCAAGCCAGGCAGACCGCCACCGTGTGCTCCACCGTGTCCTCAGGGCGATCTTCACAGTGGAAACACCCGGGCGTTTCCTCCCGCCCTATCCGAAACAGGAACCTCCCGAAACAACCGTGTCCAGTGAGGACCTGCGTCAGGCGGAGGATGAGGACGCCATGCCGCCTCTCAAGCCGCAATCGTGGCGTGCCCAGCACTGGGTTGCGACAATCGCACTCCCCATGTCGCCATGAAATCCCGCCGGAGCTCTGTCCGCTGTGCCGCGATTTGCTGTGGCAGTGAGTTACGCCCCGGTGCTTGGCCTCCTCGCGCCACTCCCATAAGTGCGCGAGGACCTTTGCCTCCAGATCCCATGGTGGTAATCCGGCAAGGAGGCCCGCCGCCTCGCCGGAGATCGTGCGATATCCTCGGATCATCCGGATGGCTATGAAAACGACACCCATGATGAATACTTTGAAAATTATCGCAGACGGAATCTTGGATTTCAATGTTGACCTCAGCTAGATGTTGGCTTCAGCACCCTCAAAAACCATGACAAGTATATCACTTTCTCTGTTTCTTTCTATTTATTAAATAGCAGGTTTTGCCAGCGGTTTCATCCGCGTGGAGATCTAAATTTATCCCACGGGAACGTACTATCGGAACAAAAATCCACGTTATAAACCATTTGTGTGCCAAATTTCATCCAAATCCGTTCGGCCATCGCATGAATGGATGACGCTTTTTCTTTCCGTGACGATTTCTACAATTTTACTTCTACCGCAAGGTGTGTTAAAGAACTCAGTTCCACAAAACTTAGTTCTCTGTTACAGTATGCGATGGTTTAAGCAAAATCAACGATAGTTTTGCAGGAACCATTTTATGTTACAGTACGACCCGTCTTAATGTGTGCAAGCCTTAACTCGAATACAACGCGCGAACCAAATATTTTCCTCGCTTTGATAACTTATTCAACATATCAGAGATATCAAAAGAACAACGTCCCAAAGATGCGTAAGAATGAAGAAAGAATGTTTATAAAATGTGTAGCATTAAGCTGGGACCACATGTTTTATTCAACATTTTTCATACGTTCCGATGAATAACTTTTATCGATTATTCGAAAAGAAAATGTTTTAAAATTAAACGAAGAAGGTAAAAATAAAACTAGTAACCCATCGCAGGGTAAAAGCGTCTTATCATTGAAGGAACGATTAACCATGCCTCATTCACTTCATGTTAATAATTTCAAAGTCAATTCCTTGTTTCTTCACCCGAATGATCCAGTCAGTGGTATTTAAACTTGAATGAGGTATTAGGGCACTTTACGACTGAAGTCTAGAACTCAGAGCTCAAGAGGGACCCTCTTGAGCAATACTTAAACCACTAATTTACATACTTAAATCTAGGGATTTTAAGCCGCAACGGATAATAATCGAAATCTTCATACAGTTTTAGTAAACTAAGCACAAATAATATTTTAAATACCAGATTATTGGCACACAGGTGTGGCAAAGCTGTTTTGACCCGGAACAATTCTTGCACCCAAATCTCGAAAATAAAAATATTATTATGTGAACCGGGCTTTATGAAAATCTTTGTTTACTCGTTTATCATACGTTTTTATATTCGTGTTTATTTGAGAGAATTCTCTGCTTTTGTCCTGTCTGAAAAATGCTGATTTCTACGAACACTTGAAGGTAAAATGTAAAAATAGTACCTACCTGTGATATTTTTTTCATTGAAATTTCATGATTTCTTTTCATGTGTTAATTTGATGAAAGCATTTTATATATATTATTTAAAAAAAAATATTATTTAAAAAGCGGTTAGTTTAAAATTACAAACAGACACTCCAATTTTATTTATCTGTCTATACAGATATATAGATTTTATTTATTTGATGATGATTATATGATTATATGCAAAAAAAAAAATAGATGATATGTGTATTATGAACTTCGTCCGCGCAGAATAGTTTTTTTTTTTAAATAATTTATATAAAAGCTAGTTTCATATAAAAGCGAGAGATCACTCATTCATACATTCATTTTCTCACTGATTAATCACGAAATTTCAGAAACTACTGGACCTACATGATGAATATGGAGGTATTTGGGTAAATACCTCCATGTATTTGGGTAGCTGCAGTGGAATGAAATGACAACGACTTGATAACACAGCGTATAATCGCAGACCGCCAGTCTGCGATTATACGCTGTGTTATCAAGTCCAAGAGTAGAAGTCCACAGCGTATAATCGCAGACTGGCGTGCCTTGAGAATAATGGTACATTATTGTAATTTTAACTCCTACCCATTACAAAACAATTATTATCGAACACATACATTACACTACGAAAATGAAATTTGGTACAGCGGTAGATTATGAGTAGAAAACGTCAGCTAAGAAAGGATTTTCGAAAACTCCCTCCATAAAGACGTGAAATAGGGGGTAGAAATATGTATGACATTTTTATCAACTTTAACGCGGGCGGAGCCGCGGGCGGAGCCACGGGCAGCTGCTAGTAACTTTTATAATTTGCAGGTACATCTTATAAAGCAAAGCACACACTGTAAGAAACGCAAAGAGATCGTGCTCGTCATAAATATGAAATGTTTTAAATCAGCTGATATTAGCATAGCTATACGGCTCATTGTCATTCATGGCTGACGGCGGTATGTTCTTGGCTTTTGAGGATTGCTGTGATCGAAAATCTGTCCAGCTGTCTGAGATTTTTCATTCGTTTATGTTTAAGGCAACTTTAAGGTGAAACAAGTCCACTTTTTTTCCATACAAACTTCGGGAGGGTTTTACTCCACTGTTTGACAGTGTACATCAAAACTTAAACATGGTATGGTTTTGTCTCATTATTAATATTGTCGGTACGGAAACAGAATACTAAAATAAAAAGCCATTAAAAAGTTATGAGCCAACAAAGATTAGTTTTTCTTGCTAATTTAACCTAACTTTGGGCGTGATTAAGTAATAAAATAAGTGTAAAATTTCCAAAACTAAGTCGTTACCGACAAAGTTCAATTATCGGTAAGTTCAATAAACTTTATTGGTCATTGATTTATGCAGTGGTATTTTCATAAAACCCGATCTTCCGAAGGACTTTTCTTAATTTTTGCTACAAATGCTCCTGCAGTTTTGCGTGTAGCGTAGCGTCTAACTGCTCATCACTGATACTATCTCTGTCGGATACGAAGCCTGGTGAGACAGCGTGATTTTTAGCCAGGCCCAGCAGTGAGTTCGACCCCGCGAAAAGTGTCCCCTTAATGCAAAGTCACAACATTGATTGAAGACGCAATAAAATAAAATGAAAGAAGAGTTTTTTTTTTTTATTTATCAAACTTTTTTGAATATAATCATTAAAATACTGCAAAATTGGACTATAATTTTCCCTCTGCTGGCACACAGGCCTCCTCTGTGTGAGGGAATGGTTCGTAATTCACCGAGCGCCCTGTGCGGGTTGGTAGATGTCACATGTCTTCGAATTTTTTGTACTAAGACGTTTCTTCATGACGGCATGTTCTAGGACAAAAAATTCGAAGACATGTGACATCTACCAACCAGCACTGGGCCCGCGTGGTGGATTACGGCCCAATCCCTCTCACCGAGAGGAGGCCTGTGTCCCAGCAGTGGGAACATTATAGGCTGATGATGATGATGATTCTCTTGCAAGTCATCATCATCATAGGCCTAGGCTTTTTCCTAGGGTTTTTTTTTTTGCGGGTGCGAAATCATTAAATAACTTCTCCTGCTCTGGGTAGAGCAGAAGGGCGTTACTTTTAATGACTAAAACCCACCCGTGTTCCCTCAGTTGACTGTGTGCCAGGGGCCACGATGTCTCTTTACGATACGAACAACCCGCACCCCTGGTAGGTATCGGCACTTGTGGGCCCCACCAGTTGGTTCTGACATCTCTTGATTTGTTGGCTCATAACTTTTTAATGGATTTTTGTTGTACTATTCTGTCGTTTCCTCACAGAAAATATTAATATCATGTTTAATTTTAGATGTACATTGTTAAACAGTGGAATATTAAACTCCCAAAGTTTGTACGAAATAATTTTTACTCGTTTCCTCTTAGGTAACGCTCTCAATCAGAACTTCTAGGCCCTGTAATCTGTAGCTCAAGTCTAACGCAAATTCCAAAGTTATTTCAGTTTCAGACTAAGATTCCTACATAGATTCCTGCGTCTATAACTACCTATGTAATACATATTCATGAACATAATGCTTTGTGTCTCATAAGCTTATCAACATCGAGATATAATCCATTGACTGTACCAGAATTATTCAGATGCCAACGGTACTCCAGCGAGATTTAACATTACAACGAAATATGTGTGAGTAATTAATTTTAGGTATAATAAAGTGTAGTATTGCCATCGTTCAAGTACTAACGAGCAATTGTTATGGTTTGTTTTACGAAGGACTACAAATGATTATATTATTTCAAATCCCTTGCTGGCTCTTCGAAAGGAAGTGGGTACTTGGCAGCGGCGAGGTGTCATTTTTTCTAAGAGAGAACCTGAAACGAAGTCGGTTTTAACTTCCTGACTTATCAATAAAGAATACTTACTATGACGGACAGCAGTGGTGGCCCAGTGGTAACGGCCGCGACTTAAGAGTTGTAGGTCGTGCGTTCGAACCCAGCCAGGCGCATTACTTTGTGTAAATATTTTCATCACCACTGCTCGCAAACGGTGAAGGAAAACATCGTGAGGAAACCGGTATGTCCTAGAACCAAAAATTCGAAGACATGTGACATCTACCAACCCGCACGGGGCCCGCGTGGTAGATTACGGCCCACTCCTAGCAGTGGGAACGTTTATAGGCTGCGTATGTACTATCATTCTAAAATTAATTTAGGACTGTAAATAATTAAAAAAACAATAAAATTAAACAGCTGAAAACCAAATAAAATGTGCAATATTCTTCCATCTCGTTCTCGCTGACGCATTTTTATATATTTGTCTCTGTCATAACCCGTTGTACAGCGGCTTGCTCTCGTCCATATCAAGCGGTGCCACGTGATCTAAAGTTACATCACTATGGGATCGCTGTTGTATGAATTTTAAGTTCCCGATTATGACGTTTTGGCACCGGGTTAATTTAGACCATTTATTTTTTGTTTCAATATAAAGCTAAAAATAACCGTTTTTGTTGTTTGAATGTTATGGTGAATTAGATACCCGTAGTGTAACTATGTTTTTTGACAATAGTAGCCACTATTGACGTGCCATTTTTTAATAGCGAGAGAGTTGCCCATGCGAATTCCCGAAGGGAAGCCGGTAGGAATCGTGTTATATGGCGCTTTCGCCACTGGTACATGGCTATTCCTCAATCAAAATTACGTTAGTAACTTTTTCTGCACTACCTCCCAATTATTTGCAAACATCTTTTCTTGCACTGTTATTTAGCTGCTTATCTTTACACACTCCAGGTGACTGACAACTATTTAAATGATGACCCGCAGAGCTACAATTAAGGAGATGGAAACCAAGCTGAGCAGCTACCTTGACGGAGCTTGAAGCTTTTCGAGCTGAATGAAAACATTTTATTCCAGGAAAGGGAAGACAGCGAAGTCTTCCACTTCGCTGTCTTCCCTTTCCTGGAAAAAAAACCATACATAACACGCAAAGAACACCTACCTCAAAAATGAGCTGGCTGAGCTACACACATAGCACATAAGAAATAAAAACAGAAGGAAACATTTTTTATTCTGCACAAATAAAACGCGCGTGACTAAAAAAAAGATTCAAAAATTACATTACAAAATTCACACATAGAAAGTTTTTAAAATATTTTCCATCGACTCCACCAGCAGTCATATATCTACAAGATCAAGTGTCAATATTTCAAGAGTGCATTGACTCCCACGAACTGGCTTTGAACCAAACAAAACTTAAACAGCAATTATGTGAATCCCATATGACCCTATCTCTATCAGAGTATGTCAAGGTCCCCCCCCCCCCCCCCGGAGTGGGTTCCCGCATTGTCGTTGCGGGGGGGGCACAGTAACCGTGGTCTGCCACCCATGGTGAAGCCAAGAGGAACCCAAAGGTGGGGCCGCTCGTCAGAGCTTTTACCTTCAAGCCTATGACGTAGCGGCCGCGATGTCGAATGGGAAGCATCGCGGCTGAGGGTTACAGGCTGCGGCAGAGCAGGAGTGCCGGTGCGTCTGAGCAGCGCTCTTCCCTTCCGTGGCCTGGACGGAGCCGCCACCATTTGATGGCGGACGCGGTGGGGCCGCAGGGGAAGAGGAGTGTCGGTATAGCATTGGCCGTTCTCCCTATCCCCTGCGGCCGAAAAGTGGTAGGCGAGACGGCGCGTTGTGTTCCACGCGCGCCGTCAGAGATGTCAGCAACCACTGGTGGGTTCCGCAAGGGCCGATGCCTGCCAGGGGAGCGGGTTGTTCGAAAGAGTTACCGCCGCCCCTGGTACACGGGCAACTGATGGAACACGGGTGAGTTTTAGTCAGTAAAAGTCTGCCACGCCCTCCTGCTCTGCTCAGCGGGAGAAGTCATTTGATGATTTCCCACCAAAAAAAAAAAAAGTATGTCAAGGTCAGTAGAAAGGTTGCTGACACCAATAAGCTATTATTATTATTTTAAAAAAAAACTAGCTTATGCCAGCGGCTTCGCCCGTGTGGAGGTCGGTGGATACATATAAATCAAATCAAATCATTTATTTCTTTGCGAACATGGGTATAGTACACAGATGTTTTTTTTTTTTAATACATGTAAATACATAACATAACAATAATAATTTGAAAAATACAAATCCATTGAGAGAAATTAAATTAGAAGGAATGAATATTATAATTATGTCACGGATTAAAATAATGTAAAAATAAAATTTAAAAATAAGTCAAATATTAAAGCATCTTAAAAATCAAATAAAAACAAAAGTCAAATAAAAATAATTAAATTAATGTCTAAATATGAATAAAATAATGGTGAAAGTCATCACTCTGTCTATTGATGAAAACTGCATTATAATCCTTTGCGTAATTTAAAAGACATAAGCGTACTGACACGAAAAGTGACTTGCTTTTGTACTATGTAAAGATATCAATGGCTGGGAATCGAACAAGTTTTCAACGCATACGTTGACCTTTTAATAAGCTGATTAAAATAGTCTTTCTAGTATTATTTTATGATTGACTTATTTATTTACTTTTTTAATACTTTAAGCGTACAAATGTACAGAGGCGGACTCTAACGTCTTAAGTATTTTTTACCGGTCAACTCTTGGTGATTCAGAGGCAAAGAGTTGTGGGAGCAACAACGAAAATTCAGGAATAAATATTGTATTCTAAAGTAGGTTACTGACGAAATGTAAGTGTTCTCACCTCTGCTAGCCCCTTCGGCAGTTCGAGCGTCATATCAAGTCGATAAAGCCAAGCTCTAAGCGACATTTCAAAACCACTTCTTCGATTTGGTCCGGGTATTAATTAAAAAGTTAGCAACGGCTGCACCACTCGAAACTGACCTTATCAATTCCTTAATAGAAAATTAAATGAAATAGCATTTAAGGGATTAGCTCGGTTTTAATCCAACATCCTTGCACTGTCAGGGATGGTACACAGTTGTTCGGCTCGCCGTGATTCGGCACAGAGCGGGTGGCTAAATCGAATTAATAAGATTTGTAGTGATCTTTTCTAACTATTCTATACATTTAATAAAATTGTAGCAAAGTCAAAACTGTACATTGTAAATATATATTTTTTTAGTAATTTTTGCGAGATCTGGGAACGATTCTAATGCCGAAAACATATTTTTTTAAATTTTCGTCTGTTTGTCTGAATGTATGTTCTAGCATCACGCGAAAACTACTGAATAGATTTGGCTCAAATGTTGCATAGATCTTTCCAATTTGTCTGCGCAGACCGTAGGACTAGGACCGTAGGTACCACGCTTTTTGCCATGGGGGATTAGCAGTATTGCAATTTATTCGTATTCTTCTGTAGCTTACCGCAAATTGTGAAAAGAGACGCCAAAAGGTTAGAAAATTGCGGAGAGTTACAGATTTAACGTTTTATATGAGTATCATCACTCTTTTCCACTATGCACATAAGCAGCAGTGATGGAAATCATAACGTATACAGGTTGGATGGTGTAATAAGGATAGGTAATTCAACCGTTGTCGCTACATGAAAATGGCGTTAGGAGACTGTTTGTATTCGCATTAAATAAAATAAAAAACATGTACAGTTAAACTTGAGCCTCCTCCTTTTTTTAAGTTGATTAAAAAGTCGCTCATTTTTGAACATGATTCAGAGAGGTTAGATACCGAACGAAATTGCCTAATCGACATGACCCCAACAAAAGCCGAATATGTAAGTAATAATTCGGGGCAATTTTGATCAACGAATAGTGCCGAATAGAATTTGTACCGCACTAGACCAAATGCGAGTGGGATGAAAATACTACTTTCTCTCGCCACGTTTCTTAAGTTTATACCTTCTTATAAATCGGGAGGGTCTATAAGGATAATGAAAAGTTAATTGGATTTAAAGCTTTAATTCGGTGCAATAGGAAACAGTTTGTAGTTGAAGCAAAATGTTCATATGGCTACTGAAAATATTGAATAATATGGTTCCTGTAAAGATACCCGCGGTGCGTTTTGTTTTATTAATTGCTCTTTTTTATCTTTGTCTGCCCTACTGCTGCTGGGTCTCGATTGGACTACCCGCGATATTCCGACGTATTCCACATTGGGCACCCTGCTGAAACGACACCTGGGTGAATGGCACCTGAGGTATTCCACATACGATACGATACCTATCGATTTTTTCGCAGTTTCCATTAGTGGATTTTTTTTAAATTTTATTCCACAAATGGCACGTTGGTACGTAATTTTTTTTAGGACGCCAAAATTCAAAATTCTATTTTAACAGAGGTGAGTTTAATAACATAATCAAAGGCACCCGAGTGTACAAATCACTCAAGTGCCATTCACTCAGGTGCCATTTAAGCGGGTGCCCAATGTGGAACATGTCGATATTCCTTAGATCACAGTGGTTTTGATAAAGCGTATGAAACTGAATGTCATCAAATATTTTGTAGCTTGGATGTGAATGTATTTTGATTTATCCTTCACCAAGCTTTCGAAAATTGGCAGCGTGTTGCCGGTTTTTGTTTTTTCGTGCTTGTTGCTGAGTAAGACTTTGGCCATTTAGAACGTATGCAACGGGAGTCATTACTCCCGTCTTTAGAAGCATTCTTCTAAAGGTACCTACTTATTTTTTTCCATGTAAATAAGTAATTTGTAGAAATAGACTGTGCAGTATTATCCGGCCTATTAAGACAATGTGATAAATTATATCAAATATGATACAAGATATTTAATTAATGTAAGTGCAACGAAAGTAATAGAAACAAAAGAAAGAAAATAGGAAATTAAAATACAAAATCCTGACGGCATAAAAAGTGAACTTCAAAAAAGATGGAAACAAGAAACTTTTGTTTTAAGAGGTTGAATATTATACTGAATACTATATGCAATAAAGGTCTATATTGTATTTAAGAAGATTCCTCCGACTGCACGAGACTCCGACTGTATGCTCCTCTTTTCAACAGAATATCAGAGGCTGGCGTGAAATCAGCTAAATTTCACCAACATAGAATTATAGGCCAGTCTCACCTAACATTCGAGGAATTAACCACGGCATCCACTCAGATAGAAGCCGTCGTAAACAACTACCCCTTATGTCCTCTCAGCCCTTCTCATTCATTCATTGACTTCACTGCCCACACCATTTCAGCCGAAAGACGTCCACTGCTGGACATAGGCCTCGCCCAGGCTCCTACACTTCGACCGGTCTTGTGCTTCCAATATCCAGCGGATGACTGTTAATAGTTAGTTACCAAAGAGATTTAGAGATTGGGGAAAATCCAGAAAATTCACAAAACATTGAGAAAATTATAAGTTTCTACGGTTAATTAAACACAGCGCCATCTGTGGAAATTTTCACAAACTACTAATAAATTTCCCTGACAGAAGTGCTTTGGCTTCCAACAACATAATTTGCTCTGAGAACGCGGAATGTAGGTGAAAATTGTGGACAGTTGCCATATTGGTACGTAAACTACTTCATAGATGGCGCTTTACACCAGTTCAACCAAAGGGTATCGTGTTACTCAGTATTTGGGTTGCGACGGGCAGATATGGTCCGTATAAAATACTGTAATAAAGATTCACAACATAGGGAAATGGCTTGACTGATGATGATGAGATGGTTCTCTATTAATGCCATAAACTCAGATTATAAAACAAAGGCAGATAGACGTAGAGCGTCGCGTTTTATGTAACATACTAGCATCCGCCCGCAGCTTCGCCCGCGTGGAAGTCAGAAATTATCCCGCGGGAACGTACTACCGGGATAAAAAGTATTCTATATGTTAATCTAGGTTATAATCTGTCTGTATGTTAAATTTCATCCAAATCCGTTTAGCCGTTTTTGCGTGATTGAGTAACAAACATCCAATCATCTTCACAAACTTTCACATTTCTAATACCACGGACTACCCTTTTTACTTTTAAGGGTAGATTTTCGTGAAACTCGGTTTTCGAGAAAGTTGGTTTTTCTCTGGAAAAAGTTTTTATTTTTCACTTTTTAGGTATAGTACCTACCTAGCCTACACCAATTCGAAATTTCATCATCCTTTGGGTCAAAACAATGCATATTAATGCGATAGCAACAATCGCGGTAGATTTGCTGTCATTTGTTGAAGAGTTCCGTTTTCTGTCTCCCAAACTCATCGTCAGTTCTATATGAAATTTTAATGGGACCATTTCGGAATAAACTCCTTTCGAACAAAAAAAGAATTTTACAAATCCGTCTATAAATGACGGAGTTATTCCCGAACATACATAAAAAAAACAACATGGCGAATTGTCAAGCTCCTCCATTTTGGAGTCGGTTAATAAAAGAGCCGTGCGCATGTGAGCTTTCGTTTAGAAAGTCATAACTTTTAACCGAGGTTGCAACCTTTAAAAAAAGGCGTTAATACCCATGCCTGATTTACCTTGGCTTCATAGCCAGTGGTTTAGGCCTACTGTAACCCTCTTACTAATAAACACGGAATAAAGTTATACCAGGATTAACCATAGATTGTCATAGGTTTAATTTTACATGGAATAACTTTACTAAGTGAATATTTTATCGATACTCGACAGATATTTTAAAAATACCTCAAAAACTTCCCTACGCATTTACTTCAAAATTATTCCATTTATCAATAACTCTATCGTTATTTTGATTTTTTTGCTATTATATCTTCACTTTGGTCTTCTGTAAAAGCGTGTTTATTTAACTATTATTTATTTCCTGTTTTTTTAGTTTGGGTAACAACAAAATACTGTTTTATTGTATTTATATCTTGGTGATCCAAGCCAGGATAATTGCATCGTCATCGGTCCTTGATAAGTATAAAAAAATTCAAATGAATCTGATATCTTGAAGTGGGTGAAATTTGAGTTCCATTATATACATAGATAGATAGATAGATCTATAATATGATATTATAATGGTGGATCCACACATGCCGCCTGCTTATGCCGCCGACTTCCAGGCTGCCTTACCGCTGAATTTGCCGCCGGTAAAGCTGGCGGCAAATTCCGCGGTAAGGCAGCATAAAAGGCGTGAGTTTGATGTATGCTATTTACCGTAATAATTAATTAATTAAAAATAAAATAAGTAATGACATTATTATTCAAATGCAATATTTATTACGAAAATGCAGTACAATATAAAGTAATTCACAAAGGCAATACACACGCCTGTACAAATTATATTATCTTCCTTATATACAAAACTAGAGAATTATTACTAATATTTTATGACTAGTGACTTATACGGCTATTTAAAAATAAAAAATAAAAATACTATACAAAACCTAAAAAGATCATCAATATTATATAAATACATTTATTTTTTTCAAAATAAAAATAAACGACACAAAAAATCACCCAATTATATTTTTTGTCGTGTTTCATGTCGCTTGTTTTGGTAAAAACGAATTTGGAATAAGAATCATACTAAACAAACTCAAAATCGTATTGTACCTCTTATGAAAATTATAAAGTAACATTGTACAGTCGAGAAAATCAATTCTTGGGAAAATTTTCACCTTAAGGTGATTTGCAGTGTCATAGCTATTTTATATAACTGTCAAAGAATGACAACTGAGATTTGTAACGAATACACGGCTGTCTATTTGCTTAGCAATTAATTGCCCTGACCTTAGTAATGCTTAAAGAAATACATTGTATAAACACCTGCATCAAGTATTTAACTACCTTTAATTAAATGTAATTTCATAATTTCATTTAATTACTAGGATCATAACAAATGTTTGTAGTATAAAGCTTAAACTTGATAAAATTATTTTAATACGATTCACAACAAATCTAGCTTAAATTATTCGAATACGATTCACAATTAATAAATTGTCTAATAGAAATTATAAAATTTATTATTGTTTTTTTTTTGTGAGTATTGGACTTGATGTCCAACATTCTTTTTCTTCAACCTTTACTTCTTTTTATTAAAAGTCAATTTGACATTCGAGAAAATATTATTTAAATAGTATTTTTCACGGTCTCCTACAAAAATACATATATCTGTCACATAATTTCATAACCATTTTGTTTTCTTTTGAATTAATATATATAGTGCCGAACTTGTGATTGAAATAAATTGTTCCAAAATCTTTCTTGTGTGTATTTGAGACAATTTGGAACAATTTATTTTTACAGAACATGTATTATTTTTTAGACGTCACTTTTCATAAACTAGATAGACACTTAGAATTTGTGTATTTGGAACGAGTTCTGACCGATCAGAGCATCGTAATTCTGCAGCTAATACACACCAACGATAAATCTAATGCAACATTTAGAAAACTAATTTCAAAATCAAACATCATGACTAATATTTTATAAATAATAATTTAAAATATTTAATAGTTTCTAACTTTCCTACAAAGCTACATACCATTCCTTCCTCCAATACTAAATTATCACCGATTTTCAACGGACATTATTTAATTGCAC
Organism: Polymixis flavicincta; assembly: GCA_949987655.1. Taxonomy (NCBI): domain Eukaryota; kingdom Metazoa; phylum Arthropoda; class Insecta; order Lepidoptera; family Noctuidae; genus Polymixis; species Polymixis flavicincta. The sequence continues at coordinate 18,809,581 of OX465188.1, read as the reverse complement.
ACCAAAACTTTGGGATTTTACTTTAGAACTAGCTAATTTGTCATCAAAAATAATGAATGACCACTTTTAACTACATGTCACTCAACAAACAAAAATTGGAAATAAAAATAAGCTTTGCGATGAACATATCATTTCAAAGCATATTTTTATTTCATTTTTTTTTTTCATTTTACTGTAAAGTTTTTTTTTTTTTTTCTACAAATGACTTTCAAATATAGTGAATCCTGCATTGCCTATATTTATAATTCGAAAATAAACGTTTTTCGGAGCCCAAAAACAGTAATAGCATCCAAATCAATATACCTACTGTGATAGAATGCATAAAAGCATGCAAGTACTCGTAGGTTGCAAACCATATCCCAACAAAAAAATCTCATAAGTGGTAACGACAGCACCCTACAACCCACTTTACTATCTGTAAGCAATTGGCATAGTATACACAACAATGGACACGATTAGGTGTTCGTTTAGTTTTTTTGATATGCAATTGAATATTCCCAAATTTCTACCACCTATCATCAGTCCCACCTTATGTTACTAAGTACTTATCCTTATAGCTATTGTGTACGAAAGTTGTACTGCATACTTTTCGATCTTGGGCCTTAGTTTCAAAGGTCATGAGGTCACAGGGTCGTTTCTTCGATGTGGTGATGCGGCTTAAGGTGGTGAAGTTTTCTAAGTCTGAAGCCGTTGAACAGCAGAAGGCTCGACGAAATTCACGACGGAACTTTCCTGGAAATTGTGAAAGGAATATTAGAACTAGATTTTTTGGGTGCTTTGATACCATATACCTAAATGCCCTGAATTACCATTTTTTTTTTGTTTGGGTTTTTGATCTGGCTAGAAAGAGGCTGACTAAGTAGATGACGACTAAGGGACTACTCACACTTATTCAGCTCTGTTCAGCTTAATTGTCCATAGAAAACAACGATTCTGTATTGAGTCCGTTCAGCTTTCCTCGGCTGACCGGATGCGTACGCATCTCATACAAAATCGTTGTTTTCTATGGACAAAAGCTGAACAGAGCTGAATAAGTGTGAGTAGTCCTTAATAGAGAAGTGTGGATGAAAAAAGCATGTAGTGACGTGATCAGTGTGACCACAAATAAGTTCGGATAAGGGCAAAAGAGTGAAAATGAAGATGATTAGCATACTATTGTAGACGCGTGAGTTGTTAAAACTTGTAAGTTTCCTAGGTTCGAGGTTACGCGGTTCAGAAAAGGATGATGGGTACTACAGTTAATTGCATTTTAGTAGGGTAATAGCGGTCATTTATTGTTATTATTTATTTAAAGAAAACCGAACTTTCGGAATCGACATCTTAATGTGATCTTGAGAAATTTGTACTAATAAAAAACGATAGTTAGTTTTTTGTTCGGGTTGCTACTAAGTTTCATTATGGATATCCCGGATAGGGTAAAAAGGGGTACGAAAAGGGGCGTGGCCTCATCAAGGCCGCGGTCGAACTTACCAACTTTTTTATTTGACAGCTCGACAGGTTAAAGGTTAAATGGTACGACACTGAGATATTATAAAAGCAAAAGTTTGTATGTATCGATGTTTGTTACTCTTTCAGGCAAAAACTACCGAATGGATTTGGATGAAATTTGGCACACAGATAGAATATAACCTAGGTTAACACATAGGATACTTTTTATCCCGGGTGTATGTTCCTGCGGGATAATTTCTGACTTCCACGAAGTCACGGGCGGAAGCTAGTTTAGAAATATAAGAAGTACTTACCACTCATAAAATTGTATATCAGAGGGTTGATAGCAGAGTTGGCGTAGCACATCACATGAGAGATCAGAGCGAGACAGGTGATCACATCGGTCTGTTCCATATCCAGCGTATATCTGTAAGAAGGAAAGAGATAACTATAGTTAAACGGGATCGGAAAAAAAGAAGGCCTTGATAAAATAACAGAATATGTACACAGTTAAAGAAATATTTAAATAACAAAGTAATCAGTTGTATCAACCGAGCGGTAGTGGCCAGTGGTCACGGCTCCGAATTACGTGTCGTAGGTCGTGAGTTTTAAATTGAGTAATAAATCACCACTGCATCTAAAGGGTATAGGAAAACATCGAGAGGAAACTGGCATGTCCTAGAATAAAAAAATCAAGACATGTGACATACACCAACCCGCATTGACCAGGGATACAGGTTTGTTCGACAGATACCGAAGCCCCTGGCATACGGACTACTGAGGGAACACGGGTGGGTTTTACTCAGTAAAAGTCTGACACGCCCTCCTGCTCCACCCAGAGCGGGAGAAGTTATTTGATGATTTCCCACAGAAAAAAAGCCCACGTGGTGTATTAGAGCCCAATCCCTCTCACAGAGAGGAGGCCTACGTCCCAGCAATGCAAACGTCATGGGTTGATTATGTATGTCTGTTTAATCAGTCCTCGTTCACGGCCTCAAGCGATGCTACTTGCGTCAAGCGTCACGCGTGCGTGTCATCTTGTCTGTTTGTCGCTCCACAAGTCGGTGACTCGTGACTATTAGATGCAAAACGAGTTTTAAACTTTTTAAACCGTCTCTTTACTTTAAACCGATTTATAACGACTCTTAGTGGTTTAATAATGGTATAAAATTATTGCAACAGCTTTTTTGAAAAAATAATATTTCATAATTAGCTTTTTTATCAAAATGTAGCAGTGGTGGCCCAGTGGTAACAACCGCGACTTACGAGTAGTAGGTCGTAGGTTCGAATCCAGACAGGCGCTTCACTTAGTGTAAATTATTTCATCACCACTGCTGGAAACGGTGAAGGAAAACATCGTAAGGAAACCGGCATGTCCTAGAGCCAAAAATTTGAAGAAATTGTGACATCTACCAATGCGCACTGGGCCCGGTCGATTTTAAGACTTCTATAGGACATATGTAGGTACTCTCCCGCTCTGAGTGGAGCAGGAGGGCGTGTCAGACTTTTACTGACTAAAACCCACCCGTGTTCCCTCAATTACCTGTGTGTCAGGGGCCACGGTATCTCTTTCGAACAACCCGCACCCCTGGAGGACATACCTATTTCGCCACTATATTTAAGTTTTAGGGTTCAAAGCCGATTACTATAGGAACAGCAAATATATAGGACACATAATATTCTTAAATGTAAGCGTGGACAACCCATGGGAGTGTCTAAGAATCGGAACACATGGTATTCCATAATTTCAATAATTTCAGTCTTGCTCCATGAGAATAAAGGCAGTTCATCAACTGCTAATAAGATCCCATCATGAGCATGATATTGTGTAATCAAACATGACGTGTATGGAATCCAATTATGGACCTCGTTGTAGGAAGTTAACTCAAAATGACAAGATATTAATAGAGACAGTTAGCTACAAGAGGATATTAACACTTCAGTGTACTAAATCATAATTAATGAGCTAAATATTTAATGAAAATGTTAATTTCAATTAAATATTTAAGAGATATTGAACGAGATAAGAGATATTTTTTAATTTATTATTTGTGGTCCAACACAAATGAAATTAAAAGAACATCTCTTAGCTACTCAATGAAATTCTGAAGAATAATTTAAGTATTATTGTGTGCCGGTATATCTTCAATCTAAAATAACATTGACAAATAATGAAGGAAGTTCCTTGCAGCAAGACTAAGCATGACCATGATAGAATTTTTATATCTATTCTAGCAGGAATAGACCAAGTTTTTTCTATCTAACTTGACTCGCATTTCTATGAACACAAAGACATAGTTATTCTTTCCATAGCAACGGGAAGGTAGTGTGGATGTGCTAAGGTATAAGATAATTTCATTTAATAGACATTCAATGATATCAAATGAACTAAGACCGTCTTATGACAAAACGCGTCTTTTTACACTCTATCTTTAGTTCTAGCCTTAAGCTCTGAGCCAGTTTTGCCATTTCCAATTTTATTTAGATTTCGGTAAAGTTCTAAATTCAAAATTGACAACTTAGCACCGGATTAAGTTATTCGTTTTGTAAAAAGAACTGCATTTCTGTACTTATTGAGTTCTTAATTATTTTTTTAAACAGTCTTGGTGGTTTAAACCTGTTCTAAATCACGCATAACGGATCGAATGGGAGTCTACGTGCGGAAAATGAAGTCCCATCATCATCACCTGTTCTAAATAATATCCTTGTTTTGTATACGGGGCAAAGGGTTGCATAAACGGTTTTAATGGATTATTGGTGAAGAACGGGCGTTCGAAAAGTGCTGATTCTCAGTCTCAATTGAATAAGTGACTTTTGATTTGATTTATAATTGTGTAAAAATATTTTTACCCTCCCGTGTCAAAAGTAGAGAAAAAGTGATCGTCATGCTTGAAATCGTAGATTTTTGTCGACTGAAGAATAACTTTTTTTCTCTTCAGTTTTCTAGCGCCAAGCTTAGGGAAGGTAGAATTATTTCCACAAACTGAAATTTTGTCTATTCTTCCCTCGATAATACCAGTTTCTATGATGGCCATAATAACTGGATATGGCCATGACGTCATAGTTGACAAGAATTGACCAGGATTGAGCAATTGTGGTTGCCCGTGTAAGCGCACCTTTATAGATTTTGAAACCATGCAACCGAAATGCCCCAAACCAGTTTCATTAGGAAGGCTATAATGCGAAGATGGTTTTAGACAAATAAACAAAAATATAACAAATAAAATAAAAATAAAAATTTGCTAGTAGTAGACGCCGGAAATCAAGAACTAAAATAAAAATAAAAATAATTTCTAAACATTTTTTTATTGATACTTACCTACAAGATTATTATTTTATTACTTAAATGTATATTTTAATAAATACGCACATTAACATTGTTTTCAGTCTCTAATCCTACGGTACGGCCGTACGGCCCAAGTGGTCGTGGTTTAAAACCGTTTTAAACTTTAAAATGAGTTTTATAAATGGTTTATTTCCAAGTAAACAACGGACAGTCTAATTTTAAATGGAAAACTCAAATAATACATTTAGGAATGGAATCCCAGGACCCCAAGAGTCCACGCCATAATACGAACGAAGCAATCAAAGGGAGGATATCTGAGTGAAATTTGACTAAAAACGGTCCTCAACTTTCCGCTATTGCCCAGTAATTGGGTTGTTGGGTCCTATCACATGACAGTCGATCCATCAGTCGCATCTGGTTACTTTAGCAGCCGATCCCCAAGTAAATAGGGTAAGGGCCTTGTGAAAGAATACGGAAACAACTTTGATATTTTATACCCGTTTGTAAATAAGTAGCCCGAGCGCGATTATATTTCGTTTTCTCTTGGCGTTCTTTCTGTCTTTTTTGTTTTACTCGGCGCCTTATGGTCATCAGCGTGACGTTGTACAGCCTACAACCTTCTTCAAGAATTGGGCTACAAAATGCAAAAAGAATTTCAAAATCGACTGGTAGTTCAAGAGATTATGCCCCACATATAAACCACCTGCCCTGCCCTGTCCCCTGTCCCTGTTTAATCCCTGGTTAAAATACACACGCCACCGCGCACCGCCGCGGCGGCATAGCATTCGACCGTGCGGTCGGGCGGTGTACGTGTGTTAGGCATCAACGGATTTATTAGAGACCAATGCGACATGCGATCCGCTTCACCACCTACCGGGGTGGTGCGCAGTGCAGTGTGTTAATCGCTTAAGATGGAACATGTCATAACATTGAGATTTCTGTGCTATAGATATCTAAGCTAAATATATATTTTGTATAAGTACACATAAACTTTTCGGAATAAATTCTCAAATGATGGTGCAAACCGTATTCAAATCCATTTTGTAATCTAAAAACAACTATGCGGTCACACGAAAAGCTATTTATAGATTCGGTGACCGTAAAAATAAGTTAACCGGACGTCACGAACATTTACTAATAGAAAGAATCAATCCGAGATGACAAAATTGTTCGACACCAAACTACAAGGTACATATTGACAAAATCGTAGACGCGAAATGTAATCTCACAGTCAATATCGTCTAATAAAACAAACATGGCCGCTAGATAATTTATTCTTGTACAAAATTTCTTGTTGGTATCTTGTATCCTTGTTTGCTAAGATGACGACAAGTCGTGTGGTATTTCTCCGAAGCATAGCAAGCAACTCTTTGGCCAATTTATTTATTGTATAGTATTAATATTATTTCATGGCTAATAAATTATACAGGGTGTAAGGGAAACGCTTCCGAAAACGAAGACAGGCGATAGGGCTTCTCGATACAGTACCATCAAAAAATCTAGTTCCTTTTTTTACAAATTTTACACTATGCTGTGAGAACAGTTAAATGAACCATTATTTGAGATTAAATACATTTAAAAACGACCCCAAGTCCAGGCGGCGATTCTAGGTTTAGGCATCCTTTGTATAGCGCCGCCAAAATAAAATACGTAGTAACATTACAGGAGCGTCAAACGTTTTAAATTGATGCAAAATAACCAATTTAAGGCGGTTATTGGTATCCGTTTGCATTTAGATTTTAGATAGCCTACGTTCTGGCTTCGGAAGCGTTCGCCTTACTCCTTGTATGAAAATACAATAAAATTTGTATACTTGTCTGCAAGGAGTCTTGCCAAGGGGTATCGTATTACCCAGTCACTGAGTTGTGGAGGTTACATAGGCAGTCACTCCATGTGAAATACTGGCATTCTGCATTTAGACTGGAAGTCGACCCCACAGTTGGGATAAAGCTACGCAGACTGATTTTGTCTTCAAGCACACAAATGTACAGAAGACTTAATCTCATAGGCATTTTATACCAGTTAACTTTCGGATGCAATCGTCTAGCAATTCGTGCAATTCCGTAAAACTGGAAACTCAAAGAGGTAATCTGCCTTATCTCAACAATTTTTAGGGTCGGCATCCAGTCTAACCGGTTGCAGCTGAATACCGGAATTTTAAGTGAAGCGACTTTGTGAAGGCCGCAGGAATCCGCTGGATGTGGAAAGCATAAGACTGGTCGAAGTGGAGGAGCCTGGGGTAGGTCTATGTCTAGCAGTGAACGTCTATCGGCTGAAATGATGATGTCGATGATGATGATGACTGCCTATGTGTCCTCCACAATCCAGTTAATCGGTGACATGATATCCCTTAGCAAGACTGGATGTCTGACTATTTGGCTTCTGACCAACGGCTTAACGTACTTTCCGAGGCACAGAGGGGTCTTGCTATGTAAGGATGGTCACCCATCCTTGGACCAACCGCGACAAGCCTGTTATTACTTATCCACAACCCCCAAGAAACTCAGTGAAGTGTCCGCAGAAAATCTAATAGCGATCAAAGTAAATCGTTGCAGATTTACACTTCGACACCTTTTGAATATGTTCTAAATGAGCGAAAAACACTCAATTCATTACTGTAGAAGTGTAGACAGACAAAATTCACGCAATTTCATGACATGGTGCATTTGCAATAAGGTTCAAATTAAACCGTGTTCTTGTAAACTTTGAACTGCGCGAAGCAATAGAATGTTCTTATTGCGCTCGTGTGTTGCCAGCTTGACGCAAGCATACCTACATCAGACAGCGGTTGTTAATACGAGAAAGTAATTTCGTAGAGTCCTTGCAACTATTCATCAAGAAACTATAGTAGAACCGTCATATCTGAGAAGTTGTAGATAATAAAGGTCTTTATTGTTAAACTAGCTTTTGCTAGCGGCTTGGCCCGCGTGTAGCTTTCATCGCCTATTTAACTCTCTTAGGGGTTGAATTTCGAAAAATCGTTCCTTATTCCTTGTCTACATTATGAAGGGAACCTCTGTGCAAAATTTCAGCTTTCTACGCTCAAGGGTTTGGGCTGGGCGTTGATGAGTCAGTCAATCAGTCAGTCAGTCAGGACTTTTCTTTTTATTTATATATAATATATAGATTTAAGAACTTGCCTCCGAGTGCATGAGATTGCTTATAGTATTCAGTCTACTCTAATAGTCATCCTTTTAAAACAGTTTCTTGTTTCCATCTTTTTTTAGTTAAAGTTCACTTTTTAGGCAGTTAGGTTTTTTTATTTTGTAAATTGTTTATCTATCTATCAATTTATGTAAACATGAATCCCTACCCTATTTCCCTTGGTCAATCAAGTATGATGCCTTGATAACAACAATAAAAAGAAAGAAAGAATAGAATAGAAACTAGTTGACCCGACAGATGTTGTCTTAACTACGAATGGCGGGACCAATTTTTCTAATTCTTTTTTGTTGTGTTTGTTATTGTTAATAGATGGTACTAATGAAAGAAAAAAATTAGAAAGTTACGCGTAACATCAAAAAATTTAAGAAAACTTAACGACCTTATTAACTTTTCTAAAATTATACCAATGCGCATTCAATATTCGTAGTCAAGACAACATCTGTCGGGTCAACTAGTTTCTATTATATTCTTTCTTTCTTTTTATTGTTTTTATTTAAATTCTTACCTGAGTACTGACAGCAGGTGAACTGGGAAGTAGCATACTGCAAACATGATGACCACTGCCACCAACATCTTGGCTGCCTTCCGCCTGGAACGCAGCTGAGCTGGAATTGTAATATAAAAACATTAAAAACAGTCAAGATAAGTAGGGCACTCGGTTGAAACGAAGTTCCTTACGCTTATGTCCACTTGGGTGAATGATAGGTATACCGAAAAAAGTGTAAAATTTAGACCGAGACGACAATTTTGTTACGTAGGTACTCATTAGAGAGAATAGGTTTTTTAAATATGTGGTTTTTTTTTAAGGTTACTGCTAAAATATCGAGAAAAATACTTTTTGTAAGTTTTAAAATTAGTGTAGGCAAAATGTGAACTATAGTTTTTTTTTTAGTAAAATAATATTACGAATCACTGCCAACTGTCCGTCAATGCCTGGTTGCGGCGTCAAATAATCCGCGGAACTTCAAATATATGTATTTATATATCTAAGAGGGGCGTAGAGTGCGACTAAGGGACTTACTAGAGAATGGGCATCAGCGTTCTCTATGCATTTTACCACCATACTGCGATTGCCAACCCGCCTATCAAGCGTGGCGATTACGGCATAACCCCCCTTTTGGGGGAGGCTTTTGTCCAGCAGTGGACGTCTTTTAGCTCAAAAGATTAAGTTTCTATCTAATAGTATGTACTATTAGATATAAATTTCATCATACTAGTCATAAAATAAATCATAAGTCAAAGTCAAAGTCAAAGTTATTTATTTGCAGTAAATGCGGTACAAAAGATGGTAGTTACATAAATTGTTAGTACGATGACACATTTCGCCATAAGTTGGCATGCAAATATTAAAGTAAGATGCTAGGGGTAGCATGATAGGCAAATCGCTACACAAATGTACAGAATACTTTAATGTCAATTTTAAGCTTCAAAAACTCAACAGTTAAATAAAATAGGTAATTGCTATTCCAATATACAAACAAAGTTTGCTAATATTAAATAAAATGAGAACATAAGAAACTAAAACAACACAAAAAGCAGTGCGTACACTAGGGAAACAGTAGGTAACACTTTTTAATAGGTAAAATTATTTACAATGCGTTTCTGTAATGATAAGACTGACAAGGAGTTTTTTTGAGGAATTCAGATATAGAATAAAAACTATGTGAAATGAGCCATTTTTTTAGAACTATGCAAAATTTTCTGTAAGGAAGATCAGTTATAAAACTTGGAATTGAATTATAAATAAGTGGCGCCATATATACGCAACTACGTCGGAATAGTTCGATCCTAGGAACAGGCATTTTTTATAAAAAATGCGTGGCTTTTCGTTTATTTGTTTTAATATTAGTTTCAAAAAGTGAATAATTCGTTTTAACAAACTTAGCGATTTCATATATATAAACGCAAGAAACTGTGAGAAGGTTGTGTGATTTGTACACTGGCCTGCAGGAATCAGTCCAGTCCATATTGTAAATTGCTCGGATGCATTTTTTTTGTGCTAACAGAACTCTAGATATTTCAGAAGAATTTCCCCAGACAATGATACCATACCGGATGATGGAGCAAACATAGGCGTGATACACCATTAAAGCAGTTGGCCTGGATGTCTCATTTTTAACTTTCTTTAATGCAAAAACAAACCTATTGATTTTCATACATATTTCATCAATATGTTCCTTCCAGGTGAAATGTTCATCAAGTGTTATACCAAGGAATTTTGTTTTATGTAATTGTTCTACTATTTGATCTCTATGCGATATTTTTAAGTGGAAAAATTTATTTTTCTGCGTTTTGAAATTAATTAGTTTCGTTTTTTCTACGTTAACTTTTAAAGCGTTGTTATCTAACCAAGTAATAATTTTATTCAAAGTGTTATTTATATCAGACTCATATGATTCCTCATTTTTACAATCCAGGATAACCGTTGTGTCATCAGCAAACAGAACACAATCCTGTTCAATAGCTTGAGGGAGATCGTTAACGTACACAAGGAATAGTGGTGGCCCTAAGATGCTTCCCTGTGGAACTCCGAAGTAATTTAGTCGGGGTTGGGAGTTAAAGCCGTTGACAATATTTACTTTGTCATCAAATTTTGTGATTCTCGTGATCTGAGTTCTATTTGATAAATAAGATTTGAACCATTCTAGGGCTGGACCTCTTATACCCATTTTACTTAGCTTATCAATGAGAATGGAGTGATTTACAAAATCGAAGGCTTTACTAAGATCTAAAAACAGAGCTGAAGTTGTCACTTTCGAGTTGATGTTATGTAGGATCGATTTGACTAAGTTAAACGCTGCCAGTGAGGTGGATTTGTTTTTCCTAAATCCATATTGCTGTTTTGCAAGCATATTATACTTGTCCAGGAAAGAGAGGACTCTCTTATACATAACTCTTTCAAAGACCCTTGATAGGATTGGTATCAGCGCAATAGGTCGATAATTATTTTTATCTGTTTTAGATCCTTTTTTGTGCAGTGGTTTTATAATAGATATTTTGAGTTTTTCCGGGAAGCAGCATAATTATTATACTTATTAATGTAAATGCTTATACATCATGATTGTATAATAATATAAATAAACAGGTGTGGGCCCAATTAACCATTAAGTTTTTTAAAGGGGTAACTGGTCCGTGGTCCCAGTTCCACAGTGGGCTGAATGACCCCTTACCCAAAAAATCTGCTGATTCTACATTTATGTTCACATAACGCTACGTCACCAATTCTAACATGTTAGCTAAACACACTTCCAACATGTGAAATCCGAGTAGCAGAATATGACATCACACAGCTCTACCCATTTCGAACACAATAACGTTTCACCGAACGTTTATGAAATGAATGAAGTGTTTATTTATTTAAGTAGATCTCATGAGACACTTTTTACAAATATTTTGTTGTATATTTAAAAAACTAGATAGCGCCACCATTTCGTAGCTGACTAATACCTGAGAAGAAACGCCGAAACAAACTGAGACGTCAGCAGATCATTTTTCGCAATTTCATATTTAGTCCCTTTTTTAAGCTATTGTCAGTTCTTTACCTCTTAAATATCACTGTATAAATTTTCACTTTGTAAAAATTAATATTTTTCTTTGTTTGATAAAATATTATTAACGTTTAACAAAAACAACCACACGGGTCGATGGATCAGTTTTTTTTTTTTGGGTGGGAAATCATCAAATGACTTCTCCTGCTGAGTAGAGCAGGAGGGCGTGTCAGACTTTTACTGACTAAAACCCACCCGTGTTTCCTCAGTAGCCCGTATGTGACATCTTTGACGGCGCGCGTGTGGAACACAACGCCCCGTCCCGTCTACCACTTTTCGGCCGCAGGGGATAGGGAGAGCGGCTGACGCTATACCGACACTCCTCTTCCCCTGCGGCCCCACCGCGTCCGCCATCAAACGGTGGCGGCCCCGTCCAGGCCACGGAAGGGAAGAGCGCTGCTCAGAAGCACCGGCACTCCTCCTCTACCGCAGCCCGTAACCCTCAGCCGCGATGCCTCCCATTCGACATCGCGGCCCACCTCAGTTGCGGTGCACCTCACCGCAACCTACTTTTTGGCCGCTACGTCGTCGGCTTTAAGGCAAAAGCCCTGACGAGCGGCCCCACCTTTGGGTTCCTCTTGGCTTCACCGTGGCCGGAATCCACGGTTACTGAGCCCCCCGCAACGACAATGCGGGAACCCACTCGAGGGGGCGATAGATCAGTTTAAGCCAGCAAGCCAGTAGCGCCAGTTCTCTTTAGCCAAGGAGAGCGGGGTGAGGCCTTTATCTTTAGGGGTATGAGGAACAGGGTGTAAAGTTCGCTCATCCTCTATTGAAAAGGAGGATCCTCCGACCAGACGGGTATTGTGTCTGGTCCGGGCAACTGCCCGACAGTTGTTGTCGGGATATTTTATCTATCTGAGTAGCGTGGTAAACTCTGATTGCGCGATGTAGAATTGCTTAGTTAGTTCGCCTGTGGCATTGTAGATGGCGCCACTTTTGTTTTTGTGTTTCTTGATATTTGTTGTGAAGCATTTTTATTTGTAGTGCCGCTACATCACTCCCCCCCGGAGACCGGAGGTCGATAGTGGGCTGAGTCAGTGCATGTTATGATGCTTGCCAGTGCCAGTTGTGGTTCCAGTGGGTCGGAACCGGGTGTCACATAGTTCGCGGTGAGTCGGAACTGTCTGCGACGATTCCCCAGTGAGTCGGGGTTGCGCTGCGTTATGCTCCAGTGAGTCGGATCTGGTACAGCGCTGGGTTGAGAGGTTGAGGCTGACTGCTGGCGTCGACCGGGAGATTGGGCTCTCGACCGGCCGAAAGTGCAGTGTGCTGGGCCATGGCTGCTGATGAGGCTGTGGGTGATGACCAGGCATGCGGTTCGCTGCATGCAGGTGGTCAAGATACCCGTTGAAGCCGTAGGGTGCTGGCTGGCTGTGTGACTCGCCGCTCGAAAGCTTGAGGAAGTGATCTTGATGTTGATGATGACGTCACGCTGAAGTGTTGCACGAAGGCTGCGCTGACGTTCTTTCACGGGGTCACCGGTATAGAGATATGAGGAACAGTGTGTAAAGTTCACTCATACCTATGGTGGTAACGGAGGATCCTCCGACCAGACGGGTATTGTGTCTGGTCCGGGCAACTGCCCGACAGTTGTTGTCGGGATATTTTATCTATCTGAGTAGCGTGGTAAACTCTGATTGCGCGATGTAGAATTGCTTAGTTAGTTCGCCTGTGGCATTGTAGATGGCGCCACTTTTGTTTTTGTGTTTCTTGATATTTGTTGTGAAGCATTTTTATTTGTAGTGCCGCTACATATCCACCGCAACTACATCTCGATGCATCCCCACGTCGGTTTCTAGGAAATAATCCCTGAGACTGCATATCTCGCTATTGTGGAGAGTCTTAGCATTTGAAAGCCTCGACTTCCACATTTTCGCGGGATATACAGTCTCATTACCGATGACCGTGGGTGGTGCATTCGATATGCATTCAGCAGCGTACGGACCCTCCTATCCAAGGCGTCCAGTTCGGTCTATTAATTACCATTATCATTACAAATATCATCCAGTAGTGAAGAATTGGGGTTCCTGGATCAGAGATCCAGGAACCCGCAATTCTTCAACCAATCAATCAATTCATGTATAGGATTTTCTGAAGCAGGTGAGATCGTACATCACACTTTAAATACAAGTCTGTATATTCACCGAGAGAACTTATCAGGAACCCCAATTCCACACTTGAAAATGAGCTATCTATCAATAATATAAAATAAAAATTTGTTTATAATTCACTCTACTCAGTACTCATTCAAATAATCAGTAGTTCAATTATATAATTAAGATGGAAACTTCTTATTGTAAAGAAGGGGAGCGAATGCTGCTATACAGATACCGGCATTTAATTACAAAATTTCTTCCTTTCACAGCATTCAAATAAAAACATTGAGGATTATGTATAGCATGTTGCATCCAAGGATCGTCAAAAATCTCCCAGTCTTCTATAACACCGCCACAGGAGAAACATGCCACTTTGTCATTTATTCTATCTCCGCAATAAAAGAATCCAGCGTCGGCCATTTCCCTCACTAACCTATTCTGTGAATTAATCGTTCCCCAGTAATAATGAAATGAAAATTCACGCATTTTAAACGTGTTATACATGTCATATCGAGGTTTGTATTCATTTTGAGACATATTCTATTAACTTTCTAATTCAATTTTAAATGTATAATGATGTCTTCCAGCTTTTGTCAACTTCTTATAAAGACCGGACAGAGGTGGGAGGAGGGGGGGATACAAATCCTTAAGATGCGTTTTACATAACTATAGAAACAAAACAAGAAAATATTTATTTTAGAATTTTATTCTCAGAGCACCACTTATTTAAACACATCACATTTTTTAAAGCACATACAGAGTCATGATAAATACAGTTATATACATCTTGAGAATATTTATATTGATCGTATAAACTTATCAAACTAGAACAACCTTTATCTTCTAAATTGAATATATTACAATTACTATTTTCTAAAATATGGTTTAACCACACCCCTTTTTCTGAACCTTTGACATAGATACATTTATCTCTTAAAATATCTATAACCAAATTCTGGCAATTATAATAGGGTACAAATCCTTCGTGCCAGTGTATCTTTCTGTTACGTTCGATCCAACTAACTTGTTTTTTTTCTTGTTTCGTTAATTTTTCAAATGGAAATGGTGGCTTAATTAAAAACACTTGCAATGTTTTATCATACAATATAGCGATTTCTTTTATTATAAATTCATTTGTTTCTGTTTTAAAGCCTTGAATATCCACAATGGCGATCATGATAACCTGCGCACAATGTTGCTGAGAGGTTTGTATTCCACAAGTCGATCGTTTATAATCAAACAATATGCAGTCGTCTCATCAGGTATTGTTGTAGAACATTCAATCTCCAACCTTACGTCCACTGGACCTGTTTTTAGGCTATCGTTTTGTCTTGAGCAGTCTAAGATAAAGAGAGGGGCTTTTTCCTTGAACTCCTGTAAGCCAAGCAACGGGTCTGCTGGACAGTTGTAATACGACTGACGAAATTTCACAAACATTTCGTATAATAAACTATACTTGTTCTCAGAAAACTTTAAACCTAAAGGTTCATATGGATAATATTGTGAATTCAAAAAGAGTGTAACGTTTGTTACGTCGCAATGATCGAATACTGAACTGTCTTTAATTTTATTATTTTTTCGATTAGTTTGCAAACAAAAAATTACATATCTGGGTTTTTCCAATTGTGAAGCAGTTTTAACGGACCAAGAATGCTTTGTGGTTTTAGGTAGTAATGGATACTCATATAAATCCCAATTTCTAAACGCCATCTGAATAGGTTTATCTCTTTCTAAATGTTTTAGAAGTGTCAGTCGTTCTCGGTCTGATACTTTTATGTGTGGCACCCTCCACTGAACTCTTCGTATATCTATTTGAAATTGAGCAATATCATCAGTAAGAATAACACTATTTAAGTTAGTGTTACTTCTGTTCAATATAAGTTCATGTTTGCAGTTTATCACTATTTTATTGTAATCCTCTGCAAACCCTAAAACCTTATTTAATGGTACCACGGCACTAAAATATCCATCATTTTGAAATCCCTCTAAACTCCAACCCCATAGGGCAGCAATTTTATTTTCTGCTTCATTTAATGAGATGTATGATTTTATTGTTGACGTTATTCCTGAATTTTTAATACGGTCTATTTCAATACCATTTATTTCGTACCTGATGTCTTGAAACAAAGACATAACAGGGTTATTAGTGAATGTAACATTTTTCTTGATTGGCTTCCCATCTTTTCCCGAGAGTTTTGCTTGACCTTCGATGTAAATTGAACTGGCTGATGGTAGCACGTATATGTCTTGTTGGTGAATGGGGATTCTGATTTCATCGTTTTCTCTAAAGCTGTTATTGTAGGGATTGTATGAATGGACTTCATAACTTTCTATCGAAGTGTCGAAGTGTGGTGATTCAGTAATATTTAGTATATTCATACTTTAAACCCTAGCTGCTTTAAGAAAATGTTTATTTGCTTCAGTTAATTTCTTAACTTTTTTACGTCTCTGCACTTTAGCAATCGTAGAAGAACTAACCCGTTTTGTTTTCGCGAGGGTGTTTTTATAGTATACGATCATTTCGTTTTTCTTAAATGAAGACGTAGTTGAATATATTCTTCTCCAAAGTTAATACAATGACCAAATTGATCAACAATCTTAATAGATATAAATGAAATTATATTTTTGTTTACTGGATAGTAAATAACGTTTTGCGGTATTTCCATGCACTGATGAAGTGGAGCTGTATCAGATACAAATTCATGAATGAAGTGAGTTGGTAATCCGTTGCAGTACGAACCGTGAATAAGATCACATTCGATTCTGATCACAGACAGACTGCCGTTATTAATGGAAATATTAGGTCTTGATTTTAATACTGAAAAGTATATCAAACCGCACTCGTATTGGTCCGATAAATGTAGTGGTGGTTGAAAGTAAGTAACGAGTTCCGATTTATTTCCAGAGATGGTAATCGTAGTAGACATACTTGTATACTGAATTCTTTTGCAAGATTCTGTTTATTTTATTCTTTCACTATGCCAAAAATCCTTCAAAAAGTTTAAACAAAGATGTCCACAATTGAAAGGATGATCACGCTGCTTATTATCATAATTATAGTGAACTTCGGAACCCATATAATTTATAAATTCTTTTGGAGGTTTAAGATTACCATAACTATCAAAATACTCAATATAATCATTGTATTTTACATAGGCTACCCAATGAGAACCAGGATTTTTAGAACTATCTAGGTTAATAACTCCACATTCTTTTTTAAAGGGTTTTTTAGGGAGCTCATCTCTCATAAATACACCTCTAAAGTGGGGAATATTATTACCATACTTCAAAATGTCCAAATTACTCAAGGCTCGTTTAGGTAGCCGATATTTTAGTTTTTTTCTTTCGATACGAAAATTCCGAGCCCATCTTTATGTGGTTTAAGGTGAAGCCCCTTTCCGATGCAGAGAGCCTCCATCTTTTCATTATGCCTCTTCGATTCACTATATAACTTTTTTGCCATCTTGAATTCATTTATGGTTTTAGCAATACCAGCTGCACCACCTGCTAGGGCACCTGCCGCAGATAAACCAGCAAAAATAGGAATCAAAGGTAATACTCCACCTGTTTTTGGTATAGGGATAACACGAGGGAGTTTAATGGATGAATCGTTAGCTAATTCTCTGGTAGCGGCCATAGCTAATTCTATAGCCACTTTTCTGCATTTTGGTTTAAATTTTTTGAAATGTCTTTTTGTTTTGCTGATAACATTTTTAAATTTATTTTTCAACCCTTTACCAGATGTAACTTTTGGCGAACACTTTTTGATACCCTTTTTTAGGCCAGAACCAGTTTTAATTTTTGTTAACATAGCGCTGCTTACTAAACGTGCTGCCAGTTTTTCCCCTAGACTCGCATCAGAGGCAACTGCTCGCTCTTTAGCCATATTTAACAAAACTAAATCTGCCTTGTGGCGATCCTTTAAGTTTGATGACTTGTGATAGGCAATGTCGTGTTCTTTACAATATTCGTCTAATTGATTAATTCCTTTATCTCCGTTTATAAGCCTTTTAATTAATTTAGTGCCAGGTCCACAATAATTGTATCCTGGCAAATGTAATTCAAAAGGTAAATTATTTATAAGCCAATTGAGAAGACTGCTCTCTCCAATACCCATCACAAGACTGATGCATACTGAGTTGAACACTTAATAAATATTAGATTTATCAATCCAGCTGTTTTCAGAAGAAGTCAAACCTAGCCATTTTACTAAAACCCTATTTCCTTTTCTTCTAAGAACTTTCTCGACTAGATAAAGATTAGGATGTTTTGTCTTTTGTAGCTCTTGCACATAAAATGCACCTAAAATGGGTTGATCTCTGATCGCATCTTCAATTAAGTATGTGATAGGGGTTGTGTATTGTATTTTTCGAATTTTAAATATTTCTGTCGACCAGTTCGGGGTATATCCTTTTTCAAATGTACCTTTGTACTTACTGATACGTACATAATCACCAACTTTAAATTTGCTTTTTATACTATTGGTTTTCACCAAACTCAAATATCTCCCTAAAATGCGTTCTTTATTAGTATCATCCACATTTGCGGGGATTTCATCAATAGTCCGATGATAGGTATGATTGTATTTGTAAACAACATTATTAAGGGTATTATCGATCCAGTTATAGTCACCTTTTAAACTGAATTCCTTAAACAGTTTAGATTTCAATGTTCTGATAAATACTATAGATGCCTTTTTTGTTGAGAAAGTTGAATAATGATTTATGTAATAAGATTTCATAAGTTTTTGAAATTTATTATTATAAAATTCTGTTCCATTATCCGTTTGCAGATTTTTGGGAACACGCCCGTAATCCAATAAAACTTTGAAAGAGTTGCATACAACATCTTTGGTTTTACTTTTCAATGGAAAGGTCCAAGCGTATTTCGAAAATGTGTCAATAACAGTAAGAATAAATCTGTATTTTTTATTTTCTTTAGAAATTGATTGCATATCAATTAAGTCTGCTTGCCAAAGGTCATCTATATCTTTCATAATAACATGTCTTCGTGGAAAGTTTACCCTCGCATTTTTATGAATTTCATTTACCACATCGGCTTTACTCATGGTTAGAGTTCAGTATATAAAGATTTGTCTTGAATCCTGTAATGATACTGAAAGAAAACCATGTTAGCGCTACTATTTATTCTTTAATAATGTCAGCTTCTTTTAATTCTTCAATTATCGATAAAATTTCATTATCGTGGTTTGTATTACCAGCATCTCTTGAAGCTATTAATAGTTTCAGTCTCTCAACCAATTCATTAGGGTTGTCCCAATATACCAGGTCAGTATTGTTTTTGTATTTCTTTAACTTTGGCAAGCTTCCTCCAAGTTTATTATGAATATTATCATTCGACGTTTCGGAAAACAATGGTTTGATTATTTCCCGATATTTAATTCCTTTATCACCTTTTATTTGTCCTTTAGGATTGAAGTCTCTTTTGTGAGCATTTGTATAATGCAATATATCCTTGTAGACAAGTTTATCCTTGCCTGATATTAATTTTAAATCAGGTTTCTTTCGAAGTAAAAGTTCTTTCAAGCCAGGAGTTAAATTGTAGGATTTATCGTTGATTTTAATCAAAATGTCACTATCGTTATTCAAACTATCAATTTTAGAAAAAGATACTACTGAATTTCCCATTAAAAACATTTTATTTTCACTTCTTATTCCAAACGGTACATTTAAATCATCATAAATATTATTGATATCAGCACCTTCTAATGAAATTTCTAAATAATCTGGTAATTTCATTTTAGGAGACTTATAAACCAATTGTGTAGAATTAAGTTTTGGTTCGTAACAATCCTCAAACTTTGTAGATGAGCTAGTATTTATGTCATCCAATTCAATATCTCCAGAATTAGCGAGTGTTGTATTTTCTAAATGTTTTAATTTTTCCATATTTATATTCGAATCAACTAGAGTTTTAAGGGGATCTGTGACAGGTTTTAGCATTTTATCGAGTGACAAATTCATTAAGTGTTCCTGATCCTTCAATTGTTTTATTTTATTCTTTATGGAGTCTACAGACTTCATTAATTCTATTTTAATATTTTTCTCCATGTTATATTAAAACAACTATTTTCAGCTAAAGAACCAACTATACTGATTTTTTTCTGAATATTAATTACTTATATGTAAAACAGTCAGTCAAATTTTAGATATATATCAAAATTCTTTCGGTACCTTCCATTATTAAATGATGATTCTTTATTAATAAGTAGAAAATTATAAGGTTTACTCCAAACAGTTTGACAGATGTTCTTAAACTCTTTCCATTGTAAATCAGAACTAACATGCTCTTCATAAATATGTTTTAAATTCACATCATCTTGTTTGAATAAAATAAGAAAATTAACATTGTCACGTAACAATTGTTTTGGAATTTTTGAATAAGTTTGAGATAAATAGAAACAATCTATTTGTTTATGCCTACCCATACAAAAATAATTGCGGATATTTACTTGATTTTCACACGCAACATCATCGAAAATAAATACAGAATTCATTAAAGCTTCATTCGGAGAAATTACATCTTTATCGTCACTGAACTCGTAGAAGTTAATCTGCGGTACTCTTTTCAAAACTTCAGTCAAGAAACGGTATTTCGGTTGAAAAGTAGTTTTGGAGTAAAGATAAAGATTTCTAAATTTGAGCCCATTTTGATGCAGCAGTAAACTAATCATAACATTCGTTTTACCACAGTCTGATGGACCGCATATTATACAGCGAATAGTATTTGGCAATAAAGCACTATGTCTGATGTGGTGAACGGAGTCACTTAATTTTATATTATTAACATTGAGAGATAAGGCTTGCTTAATCAACTTCATCTTACCTATTAATTAAAAAACTACTTAACATGCACATATATACATGTTTAACTAACAAGTCGAGACTTGTGTCGAGTACAAGAAAGATGATATTCTCATCTTTCAAATTTATACATAATATGTACCTAATCTGTGGTGAGCAGTGTACTTATTATAAAATAAGCAATCACTTCACTTCGCTGCCCTCTTTTCCATAAGTAAGTCGTTTCATATCGCTTTCGTTTACTAGGACATTGTCAAGGTAAATATTTTTAAGTTTGTTGTTCAATTATTTTATTATTTGATCTATTAAGAAAATAAATAAATAATGCATTCTCTTTTCTTTTTTTTCAGCATCATGTCACGCTCACCATCCTACAGTCCTGTTTTAGATCAAATTAACCCTCAGTGTAATGTAAGTATCTAAGCTAGTTTTGGTATTATCAATTAAATTCATATTTGGTGCTGTTTATTAACGTAAAAAAATTTTTTTTTTTTTTTTTCAGAATTTGGTCACCGATCCCGTTATAAATCCTTTCTACTATGCTCAAGATAAAGAGAGTTGGTGTACTGAAGTAGCAGCGTGTGTGTGTGAGGAGAGTCAACAGCAAAAAATAGAGGAACAAAAACAGAAGAGGAAGAAAAAAACTAAATCAAAATCTTTTAAAAACAACTCCTTTATAATACGCAAAGAGCTAGGGCATATTCGTCAAGTAATAAAAATAATTATACATGATTTGGACAGTCGCGACATGGATGAAATAGACACTGAACCTGAAAGTGCAAGTGTGAATGTACAGTATTTAGTGAGAAGTGATTATGATGATATCATGTGTGAAACTGAGCATTTAGTGAGTAAAATAGTTAAAAAGTTAAGTTCGACTTCATAATACCTATGGATTTAAAATGTTATTCATTAGGTCTGTGTAAGATTGTATCTATTTAGAGCTTATTATAACCAAATGTGTAATATAAGTTCAATATAATAAAATAAAAACTCTATAATCTGTCTTTTATTACTAAAAAAGAAAAAAATCTTAATTAAAGCAACAAAATAAAGTGAGTGAAAGGTACTGGTATTAGGTAGGTAAGGAAACAAATGAAAAGTCAAGTATTGTGTTGTGAATAGTATTTTATTAGAAATTATTAAAAAAATATAACGAGCATTAAATTTATTATCAAAGAACATTTTATAAAACCAGTTAACATATGTAATTAAAATGTCCCCAAGGAACAGTATCAATTTGATTTGATACAATTTGTCTTTTATCATCTATTCTGTTCAAGACTACTTTATTTACTTCTTGCGAGTAAAGCACATGTTTTATTGATTTAATCATGTTCATTTTACGCTTAAGTGTTAAGTTTTTAAATAAAACCTCCTTATAGTTATGTGGCTTTAAGCATCTTGTAATAGGTTTAGACACGCCTTTAGCTTTATTAATTTGTGTATTTAATGATTTAATACAGTACAGTTTTGCTCTTAAACCTATAAATTCAGTAATTGGGTCTCCACCTAATTCATCCTTAAACAAACCGGGAATTCTTTTATTCACCTTAGGAATACTGTAATGATTGTTATCTTCAAAATTACTTGTGTCAAATTCCGACAAATTATCACACATATCTTTATAAAAGTCTTCGGTATGTATTAAATATAACAAGCTATCTGTATCAGTGTAACATAATTTAACTTTACTACCATATTTTTTCTTAATGAAATTATAATGAAAGTTATATAAATGTTGCTTAGAGTATTCTAGTACTGCAAATCCAATATATATTGGTCTATCTAAAACAAGTTTTTCAGGACTAAGCTGTATAGCTATAAAATTTTCATTAAATATGGAAACACTTTTTAAATTAGGTCTTGTGATTAATTTCTCAGCACCAATTAATTTATTTGTTTTATTTGAAGTGTCACTCCATTTGGTAACTAATTTTACGTCAACATGCTTACGTTTATTTTCTATTGTTTTACCAAATATGGAGTTATTTAAAAGTTTGAAAAAATCTCTTTCAAATGGTGTTGACGCTGCTTGCCGTAATCTAGTATTCAAGTCTATGTACTTTTTCAAAAATTGTTCTTGTTTAAAACAAAGAATCCTATGAATTTTTTTCAACACAAGACCATTTTTAATACATTCTTTTAAATGCACGAAATGAATGATGTACTTATATTTATCATATAAATTTGCAATTAGTTTTTGAGTTTTCCCTCCAATGGGTATGAATTTTTCAGGAGCGTAAGGTAAGTCACTATGCAAATTGTGTAAATGATCTGGATAGGCTAAATCTACTTCTAAAATGTATCCGTACTCCCCATCATCAGGAACATTAAGTACATTAAACTTTTTCACATCATTATTTGACATTAATTTAAATCCTGATATCGGTAGTTTTTTTGTCATAGCATATCCGTAAAGGTTATTACAGTCCAAGTATATTAAATATGTTGATGGTTTTGAATTATTGAATTGAGGTAAATAAATATTATTAGCTTTAGCGTATCGGTGAGAGCATTGAGCTAACCCTCCACGTATTCCTTTCCCCAACATTTCATAAATTTCCAAATCATGAATTAATTCCAACTGCACACCTGTATAAAGTAGCATGGCATCCCAACTCAATCCAGGTGAAGTTACATAGTATGCAGGATCGAGTTTATAATGCTGTAGACAAATGTTTCTGAAGTTTTCAAATATATCACATAATAATAGTACATCACACTTTAAATACAAGTCTGTATATTCACCGAGAGAACTTATATTAAAATATTTCCACACAGTCTGAGCATGTTGATATTCAGCGTCAGTTATATGTTTCATTTGTAAAGTGTTATAAAAAATATCCTTAGCGGGCAGTTGTGTTTCATTGTATTTTTGCCATGAACAGATGTATTCATATGGAAATATGCCTTTCCTTTGCAGTAAATTAAATTGATTTTTGTCTGGGAAATGTGATGACAAATGAATAAAATCATTCTCTGTTAAACTTTTGCAAAGATTCTCTAGACTTGAACTAAGAAATTGAAACGAGTCTATGAATTTTATCTGTATTGGTTTACCTCCTTTCCCCGTATTTATTATTTTTGTTATAGTTAAATATTTTTCTTTAGTTTCTGCTATAACTTTTATCTCACCATCATACTTTGATAATTCTGTTATAAATATATGAGAATCATAGCCAGATAAGTTGTGAAATATAATAGGTATAAAGGGACACACTCTATAAATTAAATTACAATGCGAATGTGCTGCACCTCTGTACTCGGATGTAATGTGATCATGATCACAAACTTTATCATCGAATAACAACTGGTTACAGATGTGGCATTTAGTTGCTTTACAATAATTATTAATTTGCTCTCTTGTCATAGAACGCATTGGTTTCTTTGTCATCAAAATTTTATGAATCAATTTCGCTTCTTCTATCATTTTTTTCACAAATACTTCCACACAGTTAGGCCCTCTATATGTTACGTATTTATTTAAACTGCTGTCATGTGAGCAACAGACGTAAAATGCGAAACAAGATGGTTGATGTAGTTTCTTTTTTATCGTATTTTTATTATCACTCTGTTCTAGTTCATAGTCCATTAATATACTTTCAAAATCAGCGTATATAACAAAATTTATTTTTTGCTTTCGCTCATAATTTTTGAACTGTAATGCACTGTTTTTGTTAGGTAGTATGGTTAAAATTTGGGAGCAACTATGTGAATTATACTTTGTTTCGGAGGAAAAAAACTGCAAGCAAGTCTCACATAAATACATTCGACCTTTATGGTTTGAAACTTGTCGTCGCACCAAACGTAAAAGGTTTTTAATTAGACAGTAATGACCTTTATTGTTTTTTTCAAAATACAGTAAGTTAATATGTTTATCTTTCTTACAGCTCGTCACATATAGAGGTCCGGTTACAGTATAGCATCCATTTAATCCGTAAACATTAATACTTAACTCACAGTTATTCTTTTCAAATAACTTGATATCGCTAAGTGAAGGTGGAAATGAAACCCCTTTTAGATTAAATATTGAACTAAAATGTGGATAGGAGTTCGTCCTGCAGACATTATTTCTGGCTGGATGTAACGCTGCGACTATACTCCACAAAAAGCAAAACTTATCATTATTCTGTATATTCAAACAACTTTTTGTATTTTTAATAACATCAGGTAGGTCTAAATAAGTACCACCCCGCAAAGGGCAATATTTATTAATATTTATTTCCAAATGACTTATGGAAACAAATGACCATCCAGATTCACAATGCTCGAATTCGGTAAGTTTTCTTTTAAATCCTTCTATTATATTTGAGAATATTTTATTAACATCAGTACTATTGTATATAACTTCATATTTCGTATTGAATGACTTTAACTGCTGCTCATTTGATTTAGGTAATATAAAATAAGCAAAGAGTTCAAAGTTTACCTTGATAGACGTATTTTTCGACACTAAAAATTTAATGATTTCTAAGATATATTGTCGCTTATCATCTAAGAACGCCTCTGGTATGAGGTTCTCGTCTTCTTTAGATGGGTTTAAGCGATAAGTCATAATTCTATTCTTAAAAGCTGTTGCTATAATTTCAACATTTTCAAACCTTGACTTCATTAAACAATTCGATTTATGGATATTCGTTCTCTTATGGTATCTGTATTTATGTTCTGGAATATCAAGTTTACATTTATCACATTTAATAGTCTTTGATAAACAATTAGGTTCATAAACATTCGTATCATATTCTTGTTCTGAGATATCAAATTGGCTTGTTTCATTATTAATAATAACTTTAGAACTTTGCGAGATGTGATCGGCAGGTTGAACTGGAAACAATAAAAAACAACGAATGTTATACACATTAATTACATAGTTTAATTAGTAGGAGTAATCGATTACAAGACGTTATATAACTAATATGGATAGTTTAACATGATAAACATAACAATAAAATATTTGTATGGATTACATTACTTAGCCGTGAATACCTATGTACTTAAATGGTATAGGTAATACAATTATATTATTTTATTGATAGGAGCTTATAAATGTTGGTGGACATTTTTTGAACTCTTTTCTAGTGCTTGTGATAAACGCATTCATATGATTCCAGGACTCTGAATCTTCATCGGTTTTATTTTTAATGGTGATGATGGAATGGCGCCATCTATTTACGGGATGTACACGTTCTATCTCATCTGTCCTATAAATTTTTACTTCAATGTAGAACGCACCTTTCTTCTGTTCATCCATTTGACGGGAAAAACCGTTTGCCAATCTCCTTGTAATGTAGGAGTAAATAGGGGGAGGCTTCTTCTCCCCACTAACTTCAAGTGCGTCGTCATCGCTGTCACTTCCAAACAGCTCACGAGCAGTAGCCTTGGTCACAGGAGTGATGGAATGAATCTTCTGTTTCTTACTGGTGGACGGCTGCGAGCTGCCTGTTGACGCTTGCTTACGCTTTTTATGCACCTTAAGCTTGGCTTTCACTGGTGTGTCACTCAGCGATTCGTCTTCCGATGGGAATAGATGGTCGGCTGTGTTCTTGGACCTGTAAAATACGGAATCAAAGAATAAGTCACAATTATGAATTGACTAATCGAACAATTGGAGGAATGTACCTAATTATTGAATGATTGAATGCTAAGAAATAAATAAAACATGAATTTAATAATTACACTTGCACTTGATTGAAAGAATACTAAAACGACTACTATTGAATACTGTGAATATAGTAAGAAATGCATCAATCAGAAATTCTAATGGAATAACTAGTAAGTTATTGTTACAAAAAAAAAAAAAAAGATAACTTTAAAAAGTAATGGGTTGGTAAGTACTTACATTTTAGCAGATTGATTTTTCTTAGGTAGGTTGAAGTTAAGATGTGACTGCCTCTAGCAGAAGAATTGTTATGATCCAGTTTCTTCAGGATAGCTCTTAAATAGTAGTAAATCCGCGTGATGGTTTTCCATTTAAGGATTAGGGCACGTGTAACTAAAATGCTTTGTCAGATGTACCCAAATATGAAATAAGTTTAAGTTGCAGAAAAATTACCTGACAAAGTATCGAGATCACGTAATTTCAACTTTATGCACATCGTATAGGATATAAAATCGATGTTAGTGAATTGGAGATATGAATAACATAGTTCGTCTACCACATACTATTATTACACCTGGATTTGTTTCCTCCTTTTGAATGGTTATTGGAAAAAATAGGTGCATACCCAGATTATAAACTATCTGTGTACTAAATTTCATCAGAATCTGTTCAGCCAGTTTTTGTGTGTACTCAAGTAACAAACACGCAAACGAGATACTTAGATACCCATTACTAATTTGAATACTTCTTGAGGGTATAAACCACATCACCTATCGATTCAGTAAATCTTGTGCTCAATTTAAGCATACAGTTATATTAAAAATTAAAAACTACTACCTATAACATACCTTTCTTTTATTAAGTCTGAAAATAATAATAATAGTAGGCAAAACCAGGCGTAACAATAGTATATCGATTTGTGATTTTGTTTTGATCCGTCTCCTTATAAAGAATTACGAACTTTGCAAGATCACTGACGATGACATACTACTTACATACGATGAATTTGCCTACCGTATCTTCTCAATAAAATGTATGAAAAGATTACACCGAACAAACGTACAGTATTACTTATTTTACCAATAAATACTTACAATAAACAATGAAATGTTTGGCGCCGTGATGTCTTGAGGTTTCAATTTCACCATACCATTTTTGTCAGAGATAAAAACGTACGACTTTGAACTCTATTGATTAAAATTAAATTATATATAAATGGAGAAAAACCGTAAAATCGATCATTCAATTTCTGCATGTGAGTCCTGAGCGGGTAGAACGTTATTTTCGTAAAATGTCGGTCAGTGTTAATAATATTTTGCTTTAATAGTACCTATTATAACTAACAATCAAAATAAAAGCATTAATATGTACTTAATCATTTATTTAGTACAGGTGTCTAGTACACCAGTATTTATTTCAGTATTACGCTTTGTTTCAATCAAAATGTTTGTATTAATATTTGAGACTTACTTAAAGCATTTTGTTTTTTCAGGACACGGAAGACCTTTTCAATTTTGTACCTATGAATCAACCAGCAGTTCAACAAACACCTGGACAGAAATTGCTCGGTCTTGCTCGTAAGAAACCAAAAACAGATCAAACATTTTTTCAATATATAAAGAAACCTGTCATTCACGGGAGAAAAATAATCAAGATTGAAATTTATGAAACAGACAGTTTTCCCAAATCCGAACAGCCGATGTGTGATTGTGAAGCTGATGTGTGTGTTCAGCATGTTGTAAAAAACATATTATTTGATGATATTTATTCCAGTACGAGAGAATTAATAGCAAGAATTCAGGATGACATCAATCCAAAAGCATAGATTAAATATAATTAAGTACCATTCTGTAAAATATAAGTGTTTAAATGTATGAGGTAATAAATAGGTCGATAAATCACCTGTATGTAAAATGTCATAATTAAACTGTTATGTTTAAAATAAATCTAAACTAAAAAAAAGTTCATTTTATTTCTACCATAAAAAAAAATGTGAAATAGGTAGTTAATAAAACAGTTTAGCATTAACAGCCACTTCGCTATAAAAAGGCAACAGTGGGCAACATGAGAGCATTCCATATTCAATGTTCTGCAGTGTCGTGTTGTATCGAGTAGGCACTGTGTATTACTGCTACCCTAAATATGCACACTTGAATAGTGGAATGATGACTGCTGAGCATCAGGTCTTGAGTTCGATCCCATTTTCCGATTCTCACCGCATTTTTGTCCAGTAGTTAGTAATAGGCTGCCCTTACACGGGACTGAAACATAACTGAGGCGAAATGTAGACCATACTTTATTTCATTTGTCTCGAATGTTATGAATGATGAAATTGGGTGTTTCTGGATCTCACCTGGTTCAGAAAATCCTATACATGAATTGATTGAAGAATTGCGGGTTCCTGGATCTCTGATCCAGGAACCCCAATTCTTCACTACTATCCATCACTACAATTATCATTATAATTAAAATTACCATTCAATAAATCAATTACATAATTTAGTAGATATCGATTAACCAGAGACGTTAGTTATCCTAAACAATTTGAAACTAAACTAACATTAATTAGTAAATATGGACTAATTCAAATTAAACGTTCAAATAGTAGTTAAACGACTAACTCGAGAAGTTTAGTTAACAATATTACCTAAATACATAGTCTTATTATATTCATCCGTTTGCTGTCGGACGTAAAAGAATAGCACCATCCCATTTCTTCCCGTGGGTGTCGTAGAAGGCGACTAAGGGACTTACTAGAGATTGGGTAGCAGCGTTCTCAATGCATTTGACCACCATACTGCGTTCGGCAACCCGCCTGCCAAGCGTGGCGATTATGGCAAATCCCCCCCTTTTGGGGAGGCTTATGTCCAGCAGTGGACGTCTTTCAGCTGATATGATGATGATTAAATTACTAGCTGCTGTGCGCGGCTATACCCGCGTCAATGGTGAAAATTTGTTTTGATTTGTCATACAAACTTTCATTACCAGTTCCACCTCTTTACGGGAGGAGTTTCCTAAAATCCTTTCTAAGCTGACATCTACTACTCATTATCTACCTCCGTGTCAAATTTCATCTTCGAAGGTCGAGTAGGTAGTTGTTTTCGTGTTTAATCAGAGAGTGAATGAATGTGTGAATGAATGAGTGACCTTTCGCTTTTATGGACTCGTATATATATACCAGCCTGCTGACCCCTGCACACTTCGTTCGGCAGTAATTTTTTTTACTTGTGATGAAATTATGAGTTTGGTTCGGTTGGTACTGAGTTTGTGACTTAAATACTAAAGTTAGACATATGCTGTTCATCACTTTTTGTAGGCATTATCAAGCTCTACAACTTATTTCTAGAACTCAATCATATATCTCTCATCGTTAAGGCAGCGTTTGTAAGAAACGTTTTCGTTCGACCGTTTTTTCTCCGACTACTTTGCAAATACGATTACCACGAAAACGTTTTATAATTTTTCGGGTTAATATATAGCCTATGCCACTCACAATAACGTGGCTTTCTATTGGTAAAATAATTTTCAAAAGCAAAAGGTAGTTCCAGAGATTACCCCCTAGAACCTCACAAACTTTACCTCTTTATAATATTAATATAGAATATATACATAGATAGATAGATGTAATAGCGCTCTTAATTTAAATATTAATGTATTATTCCTACACTAAGACGGAGAAAACCGCATCAAAATTAATTGTGTAGTTTAGAAGAACTTCGTGGATGTGTTTTTTTTTTTTTTTGTAAATGTCATTTTTTTGGTGAGCCTATGAGGTTTTTTGGGCGCTTAACAGGACTTGTCTGAGGCTACCTTATTAAATTAAGGCCTTCACACAGATCTTTAAGACATAATAATACTTACTATACTAATATTATAAATTCGAAAGTAACTCTATCTGTCTGTTACGTTGTCACGCCTAAACCGGTAAACCAATCGTCATGAAATTTGGCAGAGATATAGCCTGAGATATTGAGAAGGACATAGGCTACTTTATTAAGCGATAATCAAAACCACGCGGACGGAGCCGCGAGCAGAAGCTAAAAGGCTATAAATAAAAAATAAAATAAATATTAATCTCGAGATTTTTAACACATTGGTTTTCAACACTCGGTGTTGAGTTGAGCATTTTATTTTTGTTTTTTGGGTGGGAAATCGTCATATACATTCTCCCGCTCCGGGTGGAGCAGGAGGGCGTGTCAGACTTTTACTGACTAAAACCCAAACGTATTCAGTAGCCTGTATGCCAGGGGCGGCAGTATCTCTTTCGAACGAACCCGCACCCCTGGCAGGCATCGGCCTTTGCGGGCCCCGTCATTTTGTGCTGACATCTCTTTGAGGCGCGCGTGGAACACAACGCGCCATCGACCTGGGTTTGGTCCTTAGCGGAAAGCGAGCTACCAATTACTCGCTGTTCGCAAGCCCACGCCTACAGTAGCCGGAATTCAGCCTGGGATTCCCGACGCCCAGGGCGTCTCCTGCGGCGGTTAGGGCCGTGAGGGCGCATATACTGCCTCTCCCTCACGTGCGCCGCCTCCCTCTTCGCGAGCATTACTGCTTCGCTGAAGGAGGTGACGGCTACCCATGCACTCTCGCTCCGTACCATGGCCTGGACCAGGGCCGGACGCGAGAGATCGCCGGCGCCGATCGCCTCCACGAGGACACGGCGGTGCTCCGCCCAAGCCGGTCAGACCACCACCGTGTGCTCCACCGTGTCCTCAGGGCGATCTTCACAGTGGAAACACCCGGGCGTTTCCTCCCGCCTTATCCGAAACAGGAACCTCCCGAAACTACCGTGTCCGGTGAGGACCTGCGTCAGGCGGAAGGTGAGGACGCCATGCCGCCTCTCAATCCACTCCTCAAAGAGGGGACTTACCACCGCAATCGTGGTGTGCCCAGATTTGAGCCTTGAGGACTTACCACCGCAATCGTGGTGTGCCCAGATTTGAGCCTTGAGAATCCAACACAGTGCATTTTAACGTGTCGAAAAAAAAAAACATTCGATTTTAAACTCTATCCACTAAACAGTGTGTTGAAGATCCAGGGCGCGAGAAAATGACGAATACTTCACTAGGTATGTAAGTAGGTACTTTATCCGGGCTTCGGGTACCGTGTTTGAACTGAAACTCATTAAAGAGAGTGCCTATGTTTGACCTAACCTTATCCCTTACACCCTGAACTTTCAACGTCTATTTGTAAACTAGATACCTTTATCTACTGAGAGGCTTAGAAACTTTTACAAATATTGATGTAGTTAGAGTCGACTAACTACTAATGAGGGTCTACCTAATAAACTCAGAGAGACACTAAGGCAGCAATTCAATAGAGCCAAAAACACGAAGCTCCTGGACAACTGGTAGCAATACAAAGAAACCCAATATTTATACAAAAAATCAGATAAGATTTGCCAGAAGGGCGGCATGGCGGAAATTCTGCGAATCCATTGAAACCAACAACGAAGCCGCAAGGGTAAAAAAAATCCTATCGACCGATCAGGATCGAAGCCTAAGTGCGCTAAAAAAACCCGATGACAGTAACAGTGTTGCGTGTTCGTCTGGTGACTGGGACCATCACGGGACACTGCCCGCTAAACAAACACTTCTACCTAATAGGCATAACGGACAGCCCCCGGTGCAGGGCCTGCATGGAGGCTGAGGAAACCGTCGCGCATGTCTGTGTTCTTCGAATGCACAGACGTAGCCCAGATCAGAACAGAAACCCTCGGGGCACCCAAATCTTACACGGATATTCTCAACAGACCAGAAGTTATAGCCAGCTTCTGGAGGGAGGTGGGCTGGTTGGAATAACAACCGACGGACGCCATGGCTCATGCACAATTATCCACTTGAAGGACCAAGTACGGAAACCAAACCCAATAATATAGAACATTGAGGGTCTACCTAAATCTGGATCTACAATGTTATACGCTTGTGATAAATCTGGAACGTGGGCCATATTCTTGTTATTTTTAAGTCTTATTTCCCTAAAAAGTAAAAAAAAAAACTAATCAAATTCAAGAAAACGACTTGTTTATCAAATTGACAAACTACCTACGTCATTTTGGACTCTCCGTACATACTGTAGGTACTCATACATTCAGAAAAGAAAACATCTTCATAGAACCTAGGCTAATATAGGCTGTTGAATGAATCGATCGTGTCTGCTGTTCTCAGTAGCAACTCGCAGTCGAAATTTGAGCCCAGTTGATGGCAAAATGCTTATTACTGGATAAATATTCTATTAACCAAACAACATCTTATAGTGACCATATTAATATTAAACATCTTTTATATTAAAAAAAAATGTTTGACTTGGCCATCGCATTAAAACAAAACGTATCTCACAAGTAATACAAATTGTATTAAATTAGATTGTTTAGTTGGGGGTCGAAAATGGCCTGAACTGCTTCGAGAAAAGAATGGTACGCCGCACACTGGTCCCAAATTAAAAAAAAGTGGACATTGATAGTAGACCGCTGATATATTTTTTTATTGTTGATATAATGATAACAGATAAGTTAAAAAAATTATTGTCCTACTTCAAATACTTTTCTCTAAAAAAAATATTTCTTTTTTTTTGTATGGGTGTGATTACATTTTACTCAATTTCTCAAAAACCTTAAGCGATGTCGAGATGGCATTCACATATGTTAGAAAACTAATAATTCTGAGTATTTGGCTCGAAGAAACTTATTGCTTATCTCTGCGTACTTTCGAGATAATAGTGACAGAAAATAACAATTTTTTTTCATGTTAATTGTTCGCTTTTTTTTATTCATAGGCTTACTCATATCGCAATAGGTCCGCTGGCCAGCAAAATGGAGCTTCGACGCGAGTTTGCCGGGATAACAAGATGGCCGCCTCTCATGACGTAACGTAATACGGTCACGAATCGCGCGCGTACACCTCACTGTACAACTAAATGTGGTTGCGATAAGACGTGTCCTTATTTTTTCTGTGCGCTTGAAGAAATGCTTGTTGTTTGTTTGTTTTGTTATTGTTGTATTTTGAATCTTTGGATTTTAAAATCAAATAATTTTTGTTTGTCTTTCTTTCGTCGAATTTGTTTTCGTAATTTTTTTTTGTTAAAATCAAAGTCACTTTGTCTTTGATATCTTTGATTCTAATTTGTTTTCAATTTTCCTTAAAATTATAATATGTCCGCATTTGTCACCAACTTGGACTTATACGTTGTTCTTAAATCAGGAGGTGGTTTTAAAAATGTCGAATTTTTATTTAATGCCCTTATTGAACGTATTGGTGTTGAATTGTCTTCCGAAGATTTGAGTAATATTAAATTATTTTGTCGTAATTTTTCAAGTAATATCTCAAAAAGATGGTCTGCTTCCAGTAGAGCTCAAAAGACCTTTCTTAACAAAAATTCAGACTGGTTACAATCCCAAATAGTTTGGCCAAAATGTCAAAATATCGATTTAAGCAGCATTTTTAAAGTTGCCGAGGAAGTAATTCCAAATTTCGAAACGCGAGTGGATACTCATCAATTAAGTTGTGGTACAAGTAAAAAACCATTTGTTGATATATCTGATAAACAGAAGAAAAGGCGTTCTCTAACACTTCTAGATCACACAGAGGAGGAATTAGTTTATGCTTTATGTGCCAAATTAAAAGAGTCTAAAAAAACAAAATTAGCAGCTATATTAAACGAACTCAGCCAAAACAAGGAAAAATGTGAGATGGTACATGATGTACTATTCGCTAAAAAGACTGACAAACCGTGTTTACCAGATGATAAAACGTTAGCGCTTTACACCTCAACAAATTTGTCAAAATGGCAATATCGAAATTTAAGAACTATTCTTGCTTCAGAGAAAATGTATGGTCTTCCATCCTATCAAAAGCTCCTGGAAGCTAAAAAAACTTGTTATCCTCCAGAGTCAGACATAACTGTAACTGAATCTGATGCTAAGATAAGACTTCAATCGCTTCTAGATTTGACAACCAATAGGATATTAAAAAACAATTCAGCACAACTCTGCCGACAAAAAATCGCTAAAACTAATAAGCAAATGGGGTTTTGACGGGTCATCTTCTCAAAGTAATTATAAACAAAAGTCACACTCCGACACTAAAATTGACGATTCTTCAGTTTTCATGATTAGTTTGGTTCCGCTTCGTTTGGAAGAAGAGAGTGGTACTATCTTGTGGCAAAATCCTGCTCCCTCTTCAACAAACTATTGTCGTCCAATTGGCTTTATATTTGCAAAAGAAACAAATGAATTGATAAAGAAGGAAAGTGCATCCTTAGAGGAAGAAATTCGTAATCTTGTTCCCACAATTGTAGATAATTTTGATATTAAACATGTTTTGTACATGACTATGATTGATGGGAAAATTTCTACTGTGATTTCCAATACTTCTCCTGCAGCTGTTTGTAATATTTGCAATACCCTACCTAGCAAAATGAATGACTTGGACTTTGTATCCAAAAGACTCATCAGAGAAGATATGTATAAATATGGTCTGTCTTCGCTTCATATGTGGATAAGATGTATGGAATGTATTTTACACATTTCGTACAACTTAGACTTCAAAAAGTGGGCTGCACGAAAAGAAGATAAATTGTTAAAAGAAATTAAAAAAAATTTGACACAAGAAGAATTCCGGGAAAGAACTGGTTTGTTAATTGACATAGTTTTTTTTTTTTTTTTTTTTTTTTGGGTGGGAAATCATCAAATAACTTCTCCCGCTCTGGGTGGAGCAGGAGGGCGTGTCAGACTTTTACTGACTAAAACCCACCCGTGTTCCTTCAGTAGCCCTTAAGCCAGGGGCTGTGGTGTCTCTTTCGAACAAACCCGCACCCCTGGCAGGCATCGGCCCTTGCGGGCCCCATCATTTTTGTGCTGACATCTCTTTGAGGCGCGCGTGGAACACAACGCGCCGTCGACTTGGGCTTGGTCCTTACCGGACAGCGAGCTAACCATCACTCGCCGTCCGCAAGCCCATGCCTACGGTGGCCGGAAATCGGCCTGGGGTTCCCGACGCCCAGGGCGTCTCCGTATCCTGCGGCGGCTGGGGTCGCGAGGGCGCATATGCTGCCTCTCCCTCACGTGCGCCGCCTCCCTGTTCGCGAGCATCACTGCTTCGCTGAAGGAGGTGACGGCTCCCCATGCCCTCTCGCTCCGTACCATGGCCTGGACCAGGGCCGGACGCGAGAGATCGCCGCCGCCGATCGCCTCCACGAGGACACGGCGGTGCTCCGCCCAAGCAGGGCAGACCGCCACCGTGTGCTCCACCGTGTCCTCAGGGCGATCTTCGCAGTGGAAACACCCGGGCGTTTCCTCCCGCCCTATCCGAAACAGGAACCTCCCGAAACAACCGTGTCCGGTGAGGACCTGCGTCAGGCGGAAGGTGAGGACGCCATGCCGCCTCTCAAACCACTCCTCAAAGAGGGGACTTACCGCCGCAATCGTGGCGTGCCCATAATTGACATAGTAAAACAGGGATTTGGTACAACCAATGACGGTAACACGGCAAGAAGGTTTTTTGAAAATTATGAAGTATCTGCTGAAATAACGGGTATCCACCCTGTTTTAATCAAGAGATTTGCAGTCATTTTACAAACAATTTCATCTGGTCAACTTATTAATACCAACTTGTTTAGGGAATATTGTAAAGAAACAGCAATGCTGTATGTAAACTTATATCCATGGTATTACACATAGATAAAACACTAAATACAGTATTACATGCCTTCAAGTGTCCATAAATTGTTGATACACGGTGCTGATATTTGTGAAAATTTCTCCTTTATTCCGATAGGCATGCTTTCCGAAGAAGCTTCCGAAGCGAGGAATAAAGATTTCCGGAATGTTAGAATGGCACATACAAGAAAAATCGGTAGAGTTCAGACTAATTTAGACATTATCCACAGCTTTCTAATTAGCTCAGATCCTTACATCAGCCATATCAAACCAAAGTTTGCTCGTTTACATAAACAGTTGTTTCCAGAGGCTAGTGCTTTGATCTTGAACAATGAATTGCTTTCGTTGGAAAACGAGGAAATAGAGATTTCTCAAGAGAATATAGACCCAAATATTAATCTTTCACCATAATATTTTTTCAGAATCGTTTGTGAACATATTCAACTTTATGTTTGCAGCTTTATTTGTCTTCATTTTGATTGTTTTTTAAAACTGATGAAAATACTCCTTCAGAAAGGTCATAGCTTTTCAGTCATTAGTGAGCCCCCATAACCTCTTTTACAGAGAAGTCTCTTTTTATTTATTTGACATTACGCATACATTATAATTATGTGCTAAAGTAAGGCTATGATTAAAAAAAAGCAAACAATTAACATTAAAAAAAAAGTTATTTTCTGTCACTATTATCTCGAAAGTACGCAGAGATAAGCAATAAGTTTCTTGGAGCCAAATACTCAGAATTATTAGTTTTCTAACATATGTGATTGCCATCTCGACATCGCTTAAAGTTTTTGAGAAATTGAGTAAAATGTAATCGCTCCCATACAAAAAAAAAAAAGAAATATTTTTTTTACAGAAAAGCGTTTGAAGTAGGACAATAATATTTTTTTGCCTTATCTGTTATCATTGTATCAACAATAAAAAAAAATATCAGCGGTCTACTATCAATGTCCACTTTTTTTTAATTTGGGACCAGTGTGCGCCGTGCCGCTTTTTTGTTCGACTTAGCGGGGGCACGGCCGTCCCCCCAGATTCAAAATTATTCCACAAAGGGATTGTAATCGTTAGATTTGGCTTCATTGACTAAGGTCGTACGAAAAATAATCATTCTGAGAAAAGTTGATTCTAACATTCCACATGGAACGTTAAAGTACGATTTGAAATGTAAGTGAGCAAGACAATACTATTCAAACGTCATTTTCAACGGTGTTCCATTGAAATTGCCTTTTAAATAATGACGTTCATTATTTTATGACGCGATCGGCCGAGTCTTATGATTTAAATCTCATAACAAGACGCGAATCCGTTTTAATTAGGTACCTTGTTTTTAATTTAATCTTTTCATGTTCTTACTGAACCGCATATAATAAAATATTGATGCAGCCAGAGCAATAAAGACGTAATTTAGAATTTATTACATTTATATTTGAAGTAGGTACCTCAAAATATTTTTATGAATAAAACTTTCTTTGATATGCAAACTAAATGCAATTTAAACCCTTATTTCTTTTTGACTCTGTTGTTTTATTAATAGTTCATTACTTGTTCATTCTCTGGATTCCTTTTCAACATGATTTAATTTTATTTATAAAATAAGATAGACCTTTTCTATGAAGAATTTTTAAAGAAAATAACGGAAAATAGATTTTTAAAACAAAATCAAAAGTCACTCATTCAAATTAGGCCGAGAATCAGCACTTTTCAAATGTCAAAGATAGACAAAAAGACAGTCCCCCAAAACGTCCTTCACCACTTCAAACAAAACCATGGTCAGCAAAACGTCAAGTCCCAACAAAACTATGGTCAGCAAGACGACCAGTCACAACAAAAGCATGGTCAACAACACAGCGAATATTGGTATGACCTACAAGTAGTTGTTCCGGGTCTGTCTGCACGGCCGCACCCACAATATAGGAGCAATTCCTAGTGTGGGAAAACGTTTAGAAAAATAAAACCAGTCACAACAAAACCATGGCCAGCAAGACGTCCAGTCGTAACAAAACCATGGTCAGCTAGACTCCCAGTCACAACAAAACCATGGTCAGCAAGACGACCAGTCACTACAAAACCATGTTCAGCAAGACGTCCAGTCACAACAAAACTATGATCAGGAAGACGTCCAGTCACAACAAAACCGTGGTCAGCAAGACGCCCAGTAACAATAAAACCGTGGTAAGCAAGGCGACCAGTCAGAATGAAACTATGGTCAGCAAATCACACACATTCAATAAAATAACGTCACCTATTGCGCGTTGTGAATTACCATAATAACTTGTGACTGTTTGACCTTTTACGTTCGAAATCTATTTGAAACAATTTCCGATGTATTTAAACTTACGTTATCTTTGTGAGTGGGCAATATGTACAGAGGCCATCACATCAAGCTACCCCAATCTGTCAAATTTCTTTGATAGTTTTTCAACTTTATCACAAAGGAATAAGGTTTATGTTCAATTGGGAAAATATGACAGTTTGGGATAGCTTGACCTGCTGGCGACTGTACGAGCTACGCTGTATCTGCAACTAACATGTCCTACTTACAGTGAAACGTTGCAGTTTGTTTAATCAAACGTAGATAGAAGCAATAAAACATTTCGGTTGTTTACTCATTCAACATAACATCCCAATATACAACATCAACATAACATTTGCACTGTTAGAAATTACGCCCCAAGAGTAACGTAATAATACGTTCCCATTAAACGTATTTTAAACTAAACCTAAACATATTTTTTCTGTCAGGGGTGCGGGTTGTTCGAAAGAGATACCGCCGCCGCCGCCCCTGGCACACAGGCTACTGAGGGAACACGGGTGGGTTTTAGTCAGTTAAAGTCTGACACGCTCTCTTGCTCCACCCAGAGTGGGAGAAGTTATTTAATGATTTCCCAACCAAAAATAAATAAATCTATTTTACGTATTTTAAGCCTTCTAAATAAAACCAGTCATCTGCTAATACTCAAACATATAAAACAAACCAATCAAACAATACTAATTTGCGAAACAAAATGTGTGTTTTATAAAACAGTCGATAAAATATACTTTGGTACCCGGGCCAGAGTAAAATAGCCAGCACTGCCAATGAAATCACCGAAATCAATGTGTATTAAACCTATTGTGTGTACTTATGTCGTGATTTCATTGATTTCGTCGATACAGGTTTTCCAAAATTACAGCATTTTGCTGAGCAAAGACCAGCACCCTAATTGCGTAACTCACGATTAATCATAATCTGTTTCGTTTTGAAACAGATTGTTAAACCATTGCTTCATATGTTAGAAAAATGTGTCTACTCAACAACGTAAATAACGCAATGAATATTGTTGAACTGTCAAATTGAAACGGATTATGATTAATCGTGAGTTACGCAATCAGGGTGCTGTTCTTGCACAGATGCGACGCACAGGTTTAATTGTTCTTAATATTGTGGTATGTTTGTTGCAAAAGTAGGTATTCATTTATGCATTCAGCAAATTCTGCAACTGGCATTGTGGTTTTATTTTGATTGATAATCTATATATATAAAAGAAAGTCGTGTTAGTTACTTCACTTATAACTCAAGAACGGCTGAACCGATTTAGCTGAAAATTGGCAGGGAGGTAGTTTAGAGCCAGGAGAAGGACATTTTATCCCGGTATTAGGTAGGGTAGCGTAGGTAGGGTAGGTAGGATAGTGTAGTGTAGGGTAGGTAGGGTAGC
The DNA here is from genome assembly GCA_949987655.1 of Polymixis flavicincta. NCBI lineage: Eukaryota > Metazoa > Arthropoda > Insecta > Lepidoptera > Noctuidae > Polymixis > Polymixis flavicincta. Next base: position 18,770,276 of record OX465188.1, on the reverse strand, counting down.
GTAGGTAGGGTAGGTAGGTAGGTAGGGTAGGATAGTGTAGGGTAGGTAGGGTAGTGTAGGGTAGGGTAGTGTAGGGTAGGTAGGGTAGTGTAGGGTAGGTAGGGTAGCGTAGGTAGGTAGGGTAGTGTAGGGTAGGATAGTGTAGGGTAGGGCAGTGTAGGGTAGGGTAGTGTAGGGTAGGTAGGGTAGAGTAGGTAGGGTAGGTAGTGTATGGATTTTGTATGAATGACTTTTGGATGGACAGGACAACGTCTGTCGGGACAGCTAGTATGTAATAATTATTAAATGACATATTTTTAACTACATAACACACACATAACTTATCACAAAAATGTAAACTAAATAACTAAACAAATAAAAACAAAAGGACACTTAGGCGTCGAAGTATTCGTCCGCATCGCTGTCATTAGGAAACGTGCCCAGAAGACTGGCAGCATTGCCACGTTGAATGGCAATGCTAATTCTTTGGCCGAAGAATGACCCAGCCCACTGGTCACGTGAAGTGTCGACCAGCCGGCGAGAAATTTCCTTGAAGAGGAGACGTGCGCTCGGGCCCCATGACCCGAGCGTTTCGACCCCAAACGGCTCAAAACTGTAGTTACCCATAAGGTTACAGTATTTATGCCGCTTGAGGGTCTCAGTAGCCGCAGCAGCGGCACCAGCACAGCCCGTCGTGCTAGGAACATGAGATAGCGCAAGGGTGACGACACAGGTTGCATCCCACACCAGAGGTCTACCCATGTTCCAAGGCAATAACTTCATACCATCTAGTCTCTTCCCATCGTCACGTACCAAGCCGTTTGGTTCTAATACCGCTGGTACGCCGGCGGTGACAAGGGCTCGACGAATAATATCGTTGATGCTGGCGTGGCGTATATATGTAATAATTGCCAATGTCGTAACGCAGATCCATCTCTATTTTGGGTCTATCTTTGGTCACTAGCCCTAAAATTGGAAACTTTTTCTACTGGAATACGGGGCTTTTGGCTACTTTGTATGTGTGCATTTCATGTCATTTTTTTATAATGTGCGTTTTGTCTGTGAAGAATTAACAAAATTTATTTCTTTCTTCTAGTCTGGAAAAAGTATATTATTTTAATACCGCATTACAATATCCACTGTGGCAGCAGTTTTAATTTACTTTCATGAATTGTAACGGTCTTTTTAGGTATGTTTTCATTATGATAACTCAGGTAAGTAATGTGTTATTGTACGATCGCAACAATTATAAATAACGGTTAGGTGACGTTATTTCTGGATAGGAACAAAATAATTTTATATGGTAAAATGGAGTGTGGATCATTAGTTGTTCAACAGTCGTCTTCGACATTCACGTTGGTTATAAGTAATTTGGATGAACCAAATATAAAGCCAAAAATCAACATTACATAACGAAAGGTATTATTAATGTTGATAGGAATCAATTAAATACTCTTAAAAGTGCACGATACCTACAAAAAACCAGAAACGGATAGCAGCGAGAACTCAGAAGATGACGATGAAAACAACAACACAGAACATAGCGAAGCAACGGATAGGAAAGAGCTAAAGAAACCAGTTGAACCTACCCAAGAAGCTTGACCTGAATCAACATGCCAGCGACGGCGACGTCGTGAAAAGATGACCCTCCTATAAATAAATACTACCCTATTCTAAGGGCACGTCTACCTGACCATTACTGCACCCCTCGGTCTACTTCTTGATATGCAATGAAATCTGTAGCACGCACCATGAAGCATGAGGCTCCAGGAGCTATTGCAAATCTTGGAGTTCATTCAATTAATCGAGTCAATCAAGCCACCCTGAAATTAGTGCATTTCATTCATTTTTATTTGTTTTATGAAAATGTAGTTATCTAAGTAAAGAGAAAAGTAGTAGTAAAAATAAAGAGTAAAAAGAGAAATAATAAAGCTAAAGATGCAGGCACGCAGGCATGCGAGGGTGAGGGTCTGTGAATGTGGGAGTGTGTGAATGTGAGTGTGTGAATGTGAGAGTGAATTAATGTGAGAGTGTGAATGTGATAGTGTGTAAATGTGAGGGTGTGAGAATGTGAGTACATATGAATCAGAGCGTATGCATGAGGTGAATATGTACAGGCATAAAAAGTAGGGTATATATAGGATATATCATAGTGGCTACCTAGCTGTACTTATTACGCATAGACAGATAAACATAATAAAATATTGCCAATAAATTATAATTCTCAATATAGTAGATATGGAATGTCAATAAAATAGCAGGAGTGAGTGCGGACTGATGCTTACAATCCATTTATTATTGCTGAAATATTTTTTTTTTTTTTTTTTTACTATCTGTATCAGTGATCGAAAATAGAATCCGATCTCTTGTATCTGATAAATAAGAAATATACTATAAGCTGTCGACCTTCACAACTAAACTACATTAATAAATCATAATGTATCGGACTACCAAAACTATCTAGGTACTCGAGATTTTTGCACAGCTGAGCTTATTTAGGAATTATAATCTATACGGGGTAGATTTTTTAGATGGAGCTGTAATAAGAGGTACGATCACCAAAAGAGATAAGAAAGCAGGATCGTCGTAAATAGTTTATTTAGTAAGAAACCTATGGATGTTTTCCAATCAAATTAAATTGGATTAATAGAAAACAAACAGTTCATTTATCAAATTAAATTTCATTCGAAAACATCCATAGGTTAGGTACTAAACTTAACTATAACTGATGACCATATTTATTTATCTCTTTTGTTGACTGTACCTTAACCCTTTTAGTTACAAAAAACGGTCTAGGTCCATATTTTTTTATTTAATAATATCATCCGCGTTCACAGATTTTTTAAAAAAAGTGACAGTCAGATAAGATAGAAAATGGCCATTTCGATGATTTGGATGCCAGTTGACATTGTTCTTAAGCAGATCAAAAACTCAATCGGACAAATTGAAGTTTGAGTATTCCTTTATGTAGTTTTTTTTTTTTTTTGGGAATGACATGTCCCCGTTCAACCTATGAGGTGGTCGTCTGCTTAGCCTGTGCGTGAAGGTAATTTATTTATGGACGAATTGACAACTCCAGAAATACGTACTAGGCAATTTACACGTTTTGTATTCTAAAGTAATAACATTCGTTATTACTCTTTTTTCTCCTAGAATCTAGTTTTCGTGAACTATATCCGTGCAAACTCGTGCCAATCGTCTAATATGCTGTCTGTCTATGTGACCTGTTTACAAATGCTGCATTTATGCATCTCGTGCCACGATTTGTTGCCGTTACCATCCATTTTCTGTACATAAAACTCTACACCTGCAGGCTTAGCATGATGTTTTCTAGTTCTACGAAGAATAGACTGCATTTTCAATACAAAGTGACATTTAGTTTCTCCATTTTTGACATCGCACCGTAGATATCCTTCTACAATCTGTCATATTGTGTGATCTTTGTCTAGGCCCTTACAAATGTAGACTATTTCAGAAGAGTATTTCTTCCCAAACTCTCAAAATCACACTGACGACAAACTTTCTACATACTTTCTACGAATGCATAATTGTAATAATTAATAGAAAAACATGGCTATCTTCTCCTATTGTACATCATTTAGTTAATAGTCACGTCTATTCTTCCGTCGACAAATGCGTGCTCGTACTAAGCCTGCTGGTTGTGACATTTTAAACAAAAACTCACTTTAGATACTCTTTACCTGCGTCGTAGGGATTGTATTCACTGTGGGTGGAATGTTTTATTTCATACTAAGTGGCTGATGACACTTTTTCAAAATATGAAAACTTTCCGGGTATATTTACAAATTTTTATTTCCACATTAATTCTTATTTTGGAGAATTACAAATATTTTCAAACATAAGAAAGAGGTAATTAATATCGGTCCGGCCGTTCTAAAGCGATGCGCTCACCAAAGAACAGCATTTCACTTTTATTTATTTTACATCTAAATTAATGTCCATTTCATGTTTATTCAGCTGCGTGATTGATTGCCGTAATGAATATTTTGTCGACTCACAATACTGGTAATCAAGGAAACGAGCGGCGCAATTTTCTGAGCATTGGGCGTAAATTATATTGAACTAGCGACTTGCCCCGGCTTTGCACAAGTTTGCAGCGTAATATATAAAAGATAAAATGGTTACTGTGGATTAGCATTAGGAGAAAGACATATGGCATCGTGGACTTTTCTACACACACATACATAAATAAACTCACGCTTTTTCCCCGTGGCGGCAGGTTTGTAGTTTTTTCAGACTTTGCTGTAGACGTTTTTAAGATATACAACTCCGTAGCATATTATTTGGATCTGTCTCGTAAGATTTCGCTAGCGTTAGCAATTTAAGCGCCCAAAAATATGTTTCTACGACTTCATTGAAAATCTTTGAAATTTTCGGCTTTTCCCTACTGTATTAATTATTCATTAAACCTTTCGGAGGACATTCTCGAAATGATAATGAACACCGTATCAATATCCGTCGCGTGGTTTTAATTCTTTATACTATTTGGGGATTAGAGATTAACTAAAGAAAAATTTCGTCATAGAACATGGCAAATGCAATATAATTTGTCGAAGGCAAATATTAATGTTAATTAATAGTTATAATAAGAGCCTATTATAAAGTAGCTTGTCCGGAGTAGTTCTACTTATACTACCAGAGTTCCGTTACAACTAAGGGCGCGACGCGAGAGTGCGACGCGACTCTCGTTGAACAATTCGTATAAAATTTCTTGTACAAATTGTTCTACAAGTGTCGCGCCGGGCCTGTCTGAAGAAGCACTTATTCTACCCATTCTCGGTATCTTCTTAAATTTAACAATAAAGACCTTTATTGCCTCCTACTGCTTGAGATGAGATGACAACTATTATTTATGTCTTCAATTCTCATCGTTTGTTAAGAATTGAAGACATAAATAAAATTATGTAGTTGTCATCTCGTTTCGATCATTCGTTCACTTTGTTGATTGTTAAATGTTATTCTCGAAACAAAAATACTTGCCTACACCTACAGGCTACAGACGGTCTTTCCCACGCACAAATAAACATTATTTTTCTTTAGTCTACTGTAAAAATCCCAAAATTAACGGATATGCAATATTTTCCTTCAACCAACATTTTTCTTACCCCATGAATGTCTACTCTAGTGGATGTTGTAAACAGGATAGAATTTGGTTCAAAAGAATGCATAGCGAGCTCTGCCACGTAAACCTTTTCATCATAGTTTATTGCAATTATTATATGCTGCAACGTGTCTGGAATGTTGATATTTCATGCAAAAAACTAGTATAATGTATGTGAATTTTGTTTGTTATTACGGCCGAAAAAAACGGTGTTTGTATAATTCTGTCGAAGTATTTTAAAATATATTGACGATGAAAGTTGACCTTCGGTAATCTTTAACAAATTCAATTCTATTGTTTTTATTAAATTTTTCTTAGACGGCGAAAAATTCTTGGAGATATTTTCAACAGATTTAAAAAAAAAACTTACTTTCGATGACTGTAGGATAGACATTAACTGTATATCATCATTTCAGCCGAAAGACGTCCACTGCTGGACATAGGCCTCCCCCAAAAGCGGGGGTTTTTCCATAATCGCCACACATGTCAGGCGGGTTGGCGATCGCAGTATGGTGGTAAAAACCATAGAGAATGCTGCTGCCTATTCTCAAGTAAGTCCCTTAGTCGCCTTTTACGACACCCACGGGAAGAAATGGGATGGTGCTATTCTTTTACTTCTGGCACCACAAGGAACTTTTTTTGTAACAAACATAAAATCACGCTTTCTTCCCACAGGGCGGGTAAACATAAACAACAAACGCCACATACTACATCCCTACATACCCACTCCTTTTGCTTCGTCTACAATAAATACAAATTTAGTACGAAAACTAATTTGTAATGTGAAAAAGTTGGAATATAATTACGGACTTTTTACAATTAACGCTTAGTTAGGAACGTTTTCTAACTAGGCCTAATAACAAACTCTGAAAAATCGTTTGTACGAGTGCTGAATGAATGAGTTTTATTCAGCCAAATATACAGAGAAACATTTAAATAATAGACAAAATTTGAACGAAGGTCGATTCAAATTGCTTTTGACTCTCAAACTAGGGACTAATTTAAACTCCCTCCCCCTTATTACAAAACAAGGTTTTTCTTTAGGTATGGTTTAAACCACTCAGCATGTTTTTGAAATAAGAACTTAGAACTGAAATAGAATTTACAGCTCCTTTTCCAAAACTGACTATTTAGCACTGGACTAACTTGTCAGTTTAGTAAAAGGAGCTGAATTTCGATTTTAGTTAGATTCTTATTTCAAAAACAGGCTCGGTGGTTTAAACCATACCTAAAGAAAAACCTTATTCTGTAATAAGGGGGACTGTGTTGAGTCATCTGCAGTGGTATCTATATCTCTTTGAGTGTGCTGCCGTCTTTTAACTAATTTTGAAATTTATCTATTTCAAAAAGTGTGGTACAGTCTGTTACAATAAATATAATTTTACAATTATGGGTTAAATTGAATAGAAAGTAACATAATTGAATCTGGCGTCCTAGCTAGGTTACATGGTAACCTGTAATAAGGTTCGCCAGCCCTGGTTCCCTTATGGGTACAAACATTTTAATAGACTGCTTAAGACTATAAGGTACAAACGCATTTGACTTATACTAAGTGTTAGTACGTGTGTGTATGTTTTGTGACGTAGGTGTGGTGTGTGTGTGTTTTGTGATGTAGCTGTGTGTGTCTGTGTTCAATGATGTAGGTGTAGTGTGTGTAAACGGAAGTGAAAGAGGATGAGTTTAAATACGGACTATTAGAGAAGTCATTACGATTGTGAAGTGAGCAGATATTCAGTGTCGTCGTAGTTTAAAGTGCTTAAAAAGTCTGTTATCAGTTTTTTACACATTTCATAAGAGATTGATGTAAAGGGATCGTTTTGTTTATTCAGTTCTAAAAAAATGGGCCAAGATAGTAAAAGAAACGTTTAGTAAAAGCAAAACGTGTGAAGGGTACTTTGCAAATTTCGTTCTAACTAGACAGGCGTTAAGCCCTAAAAGATGGATGATTCCGAGAAAATGGCAAAAAACACGCGAATCGTTATTCAAACTGTGAATACTTACGTTACTGACTGTAGAAAATATCAATTGAAATTTCTTTCTGGCTATCCTAAAGAATCATTTCCAGTTAACGGCCTACAAACTCTCATATCTTGGGAACTACTTGAATTATAAAAATGTTTGTTACACAGAAAGATAGAAAATTGTGAACTCTTTTAGATTCTATTAAAAAGAAAAAAATTACCAAGTGAGGGTTAACTCCTTTCAAGTTAAAGGAGGACAGTATGGATAGAACACAGTAAGTTAGAATTAGTGGAAATACATACATTATATAGTGTCATTCGTAGATCTTTGACAGTTGTTACGGGTCGTCAGAATTCTGGAAGTCTGACAACCTGTCTGGAGAATTGCATATGTAAGCGGGCATGCCCTTTATGCCTGGAGGCTTTAATTTAGTTGTAATTGTAAGTTCAGTTTAGGTTCTTTTTTTTTAACATTTATTCTTTTAATAATTTCTACTTGAGTACTTATAGTTTACAATGTTTTGTTGGTATATTGGCGTGTGCTAGCTGACATATGGAAAATTTAATACATTTTTTTTTTTTTTGTGTTTCGTGAAGTTAAATACCTGCTATTCAAATCAAATCAAATCAAATCAAAATATTTTTATTTCATATAAACCTGCATGGGCACTTATGAAACGTCAGAAGCTAGGTGCACGGTTCCAAATTGTTGTTTCCTATGGAGAAGAGCCGGCAAGAAACTCCACGGTTACTCTTTTAAAAATAATTGGCTTTAACAATATTTTCAAATTACAGAGATAAAATGCATGGGAGGACAGCGCAGGCCTGTCAATAAGTACCAGGTACTTAGACGAATTAGAAATAGAAAATCGTCTACAAATCTACAGTCAGTAAGGCCTACGACGTTCTCTCATTCACAATATGTAAAATAATCTACATAAATAAAATTAACCTAAATAAAATTGTTGTATAGTGTCAATTAATGACGAGAATATGTCAGCATTGTAAAAATAAAAAGAATAAAAAAGAACATTGTATTTGAGAGCAGTTAATAGACTTTCACATAGTTATGCTGTTAATGAGGTACCAGGGAAGCCACATGTGCAGAAGGAATTAATGCCAAACTTCCCTGTCTTCAACGTAGTCTTTTATCTTATAATATGCTTTTTTGATAAGGACACGTTTGATGTGCGTTTTAAACTTTCCATCGCTAAGTTCTGTAACTGACTTTGGCAACTTGTTATAGAAGCGGATACTGTTTATTAGAAATGACTTGCTAGTTTTAGTCAGTCTAAATTTTGGAATCACAATTTCATCTTTACTGCGTGTATTCAGATTATGGAAATCGCATCGTTTTTTGAAAAGTCCTAAGTTTTTGCGAACATACAAGATATTTTCTAGGACATAAAGAGAAGGCAGAGTTAGTATATCAATTTCGCTGAATTTGTTTCTAAGAGACTCGCGAGGCCCCATTTTATAGATTGCGCGGATTGCCCTCTTTTGTAAAATAAAAATTGAATCTACGTCAGCTGCCGATCCCCACAGCAGAACGCCATAAGACATAATACTGTGAAAATAAGCAAAGTAAACTAACCTAGCTGTGGCTACATCAGTCAACTGCCTTATTTTTCTTACTGCGTAAGCAGCTGAGCTTAATCTACTTGAAAGAGCTCTAATGTGAGCACCCCATTGCAATTTTGAATCTAAAGTAATTCCCAAAAATACAGTTTCCGAAATAGCATCCAGTTTCTTGCCATCAAGTTTTAAGTTTAGACCTACTTGGGGTACATTCGGTAACGAGAACTTAAGACATTTAGTTTTGTTCGCATTGAGTAAGAGATTATTAGCAGCAAACCATTTCGAAAGCACAGCTAGACTATTATTGACATGTAAGACATCCGTATCTTTTCTATCTATTCTAAAAATAAGAGAAGTGTCATCAGCGAATAAAATTATGTCCGAGAAGATAGAATAGTCCGAGATTGTATAGAATCAAGTTCTTCTAACTTAACAGACAGCTGTACTGCTGGGGAGTTTGTTGCGCCACTTCTTCTTCCCAGCTAAAGCACTAGGAAGTGGTGAAGGGTTGGCGTTTTGGGGGACTGTCATAATAATTTTGACGTTCAAAAAGAGCTGACTCTCAGCCTAGTTTGAATAAATGACTTTTAATTTTGATTTTGAGTCAGTCTTAAAAAGAGGTATCGAGTAAGCTAATAACCATGTTGTGGGGGTAAGATTGGCAGTCGCTCCATGTACAATTCTGGTATTCAGCTGCCTGCGGTTAGACTGGAAGCCGACCTCTACCATGGTTGGGAAAAGGCTCGATGGTTAAAAAAGGTCTACTTACTCTGTTCAGCAGGTGCTAGTTTGATGGTTTCAGCTTGTCCTGGTATCTTCTCGGAGCGCCACAACACCTTCACTATCTGATGATAAGCCACGGTCATCAGCAGAAGTGGTAGGCTGCAACAATAACAATCATTTAAAATCATGCCCGAAGAATTGCCAAACGTAAGTGGCAGCGACAGGGCACATTACTCGCAGAACGGATTGCCGATGGAGCCGGAAGGTTCTGGAGTGGCGACCGCGTACCGGAAGACGTAGCGTTGGAAGGCCTCGCACAAGGTTGACTGCAGGAATCCGTTGGATACGAGAAGCGCAGAACCAGTCGATGTAGAGGAGCTTGGCGGAGGTCTATGTCCAGTAGTGGACGTCTTTCGGCTGAAATGAAGATAATGATGATGCCCGTATTCCTTGAAAAACGTAAAACTACATTTCGCCACCCTCATAAAGTAGGGGGCGAACCAATTGCCATCAACTGGGCAGTAAATAAAAAAAATCAGGTTTCTTCTTTTTAATAATTTCAACTATAAACGCAGACGGGTTGTTTGATTATTTTTATTTACTTTTTTTTACCAAATGCAACGTTCGTCGACTTTCCCTTTTTTCTTTTTCACAACCATAGCATCTGGTTGTCGCCATATTGAATTTTAATTGCTGCTTTCGTTGCTGATACTTTGAAGATTAAAACAAATCGTCTATTGATTTAAGAAGAATCATCAAAATCGGCCCAAGTGTTTGTTCTCTAGAATGCCACTAAGGAACATACATACATAGGCTGCTAAACACATTACCTTCCTTCGCGGAGCGCACTAGAGCAATAAAAAAAAAATCGGTTGTCTGTAAAGTCGGTTTACTGACGATAGTTGAACGTGACAACGTCATAAGATAATACTATTGTTTATTACTGTATTATTGCAGCTGTCCACGCAGACGCATCGCTTACTCAAGTAGGAGAGAGACTGATGTCGAACGCTGCTGAACGCGGAGGCCGATTGTGCCTCTTTATCGCTCGTTCCGCGCTCTCGCTTGCACTTCAAGCCTTAAATGGAACGCCTCAGAGCGAGGTAACGCCGCATGAGTCATGTTTTTTCGTGCGTGCAGCCGGCTCCATCGAATTATAAGACGTTGTCACGTCAAAAGCTGTTAATTTTACATTACAAACACACACTTCACTTTTGTTTATTTACATTGTATACCTACTGTATATAAAAATATATATAACAAGATCAGGATTGGAATTTACATTATTGTTTGTCTTTCTGTTGAACAAATCCATTCACAAACAGATGAATGTAAATAAGTATGCAGTTTGGCTGAAAATTAATTATTTCTGTTCCATGTTTTATGCATCGTGCTTATACAGGGCAGATAAATAATTAATTATAAGCGAAAGTTCTGTGTTTTTTAGTTTCAAGAAAATTGCGCTCAAATGAAAACCAATTTGATATTCCCAGTTTATATAAGGCTCTCTGATTATTACAAATGAATGTTAAACGAGAGACATACTTCGAGGTAGTGTAGTTACTCATCAAAATGAAAAAGTTGTACTTAGGGACCAACACTGAAATCGCCAAAATAAAACCAGTTCTATCCATTAATGTTCGTATAACTGGACAAATGTAGGGAACAGCTGATTTTTTCTTTATATTTCGGTGTCTACTCCATAATAAAAGTTGTATCCATGAATGCAGCATATCATTCTAGACCCTTTAGCGTAGAAATTTTTCGTCGGTTATTTATTATTTATTTAGTTATTTAAACTTCTCGCACACTAAAAAGGTGGACTTAATACCTTAGGCATCCTGTACCAGTCAACCAAGGGTGGTGAAGGGTGGTGGATAAAAGCCGCGTGGGTCAAGAGTAGGTAATTTGCGAGTATGGTTACTATTTCTAAATTTCAATCAGCTCAGGCTATTGTAGTCCACTTCTGGACATATACTGCTTTTCGCCTTCCGCTTCCAGTCAATCTAGCTGGGGCTATTTTTTAAATTTGCTAGTAAAAACAAAACATTGCAATAAAATTCGTACAATGAACTGCTTAATATTTATTACATCATTTTTATTTGAAAAAAATAAAAACAACAGTCTGTCGACAGGGCCAGAGAAATGACAAGGCCGGACAAATACGGATGTCTGGTAACCCTCTCTGCGAGGGTTCCTGCGGTTGTCGGTCAGTCCGTGAGAGGGTGACCACACTTTGACATCGATGCCTTTCCGTAGCCAGCTATAAATTACTTAACCACATCTAGTTAGAAAAGCTGTCACGTAAAGCCGACCTAGTTAGGATGAAAAGTGGGATACATTTGTGCAAATACAATACAATACAATAAGTTTTATTGACCTGGTCCCTAAACTAGTGTTAACTGTATCATAGGGACCAGTGTCTTCGCCTGTTTAATTTACAATGTCAACAAAAAAAAAGGTGATATTAAAAATAACTACTTAGAATCTAGAATTACAATTTAACATTAGATGAAGCGAGTTTGTGTATGCGTATGTAGTGTGTTTCTGTTTAGTGTGAATGTGAAGTTATAAATAATGAATTACCCACTGGAGATTAGGTTTTCGATTTCATCATAATGGTACTGTTTGAGCCAGACTGTCAGTTTGGTTTTGAAATTACGAATAGTATAGTTTTTGCAGTCTTTGGTAGTTTTTAGGAATAAATTGTATAAATGTCTTGCAATGTGGCAATCCACAGGCACAAAACTTTCATCGTATGATTGGGCCTTTACAAATAATAGTAGTAGTGGAAAACCGTGTCTACGAGGTCTTACAGATACCCACAGCGGCAAAACCGTTTCTATAGCAATAGTCTTAGACGATATTCTAGGAATCAAGATTATCAATTAGGTACCCTAAAACGCTCGGATTGCCAGTCTAGCCCATTTTTTGCAGTTTTAAGTAATACAGTTTTCTAAAATTTAAATAGAATATTCTTTACGTAAATTGTTGATAACTCTTTTTTTCTTTCTACGAAAATCCCTTATGTGATGTAGACTGGCATCTTACTCTCAATGTATAATTCGTGACTTGATAGTTGGCGTGTGACAGAATTGCCAAGGAAATTTTATTAAAGGGGTAGGAGTGAAAATATTATTTACCTACTGAAAAGCAGTAGTTTGTCTCGGTTTTTTTTTTTTTTTTTGCGAAACGACTAAAGACATGGCTTTAAGCTGTCTTTTGTAAACATTGCGTAAAGCCTTCTTAAAACTTTTGTAATAAGGTACAATCAGGAAGATTTATTGTTTAGCAAATAACCACTCTACGTCAATTTGCCGTACTTTAGCCATTTCATACAACCGTCAAAGATGAACCTCTGATTTGATTATACGGACAGTGTAAGTTGGTAGTCGATTTGCTTATCAATTAATTCCCATTACTTTACAAAGTAATACTGGAAGGTATTATTTGAAACTTATTATAATTCGTTTTATTTTTAGCCTATAATGTTTCCACTACTGGGTCATCGATAGCGAATGGGCTACAATCTACGCTGGACAATTAACCAGACTTTCGTGTGGTTGCCACAAGAAAACTTAAAGACTCCAGCCAGGAGCGTAATACTACTTAAACTAAGCGATTGCACGCTGAGGGCTCCCCCTGTGAGGTACGGATCTCGGCTAAGGGCATCACTGATAGGGGGACCGCAAATTGGGACAGGCTGGATCAAATAAATTTCGTTATTATTTTATCTCAGGGAATTTAACTCTACAGGCTCAGCTGCGGCGCGCGCTGGCACTTCAACGAGCAAGGGACGGTCGGGGGTCTCATCGTTAACTGGGGGTATTCGCGGGACGCGAGAACCTCGGCGGCGAGGTCGGAAAGAGGCATGTTTAGGTATGCGAGCTGTACTGGTGGATCTACTGCTTTCTTGGAGGAGAGTTATGGGGTCATCGTGATCTAAGATAATATGTCTCGGCCGGCGAATTCTACTAATCCTACTGGGGACATAACTAGCGGCCTTCACAAGCAGAGGATTGTGATATTTCTCGGCTATATCGAAGAAACGCTTCGAGTTGCGTTTCATGAATTGAATGAGAGTGGGGTTTTTCAGATCGAGATGGGGGATCTCGTTCCGAACGAAGCAGGGGGAACCAGTGGCCTGGCGGAGGAATCGGTTCTGGAGGGTCTGCATTATATGGATGAATAGGGGTTTACCCCGACGGGTGATGTCGCGACGTTGTCGGGGTGAACTCTGACTGTGCGATGCAGGATTTCTGTGACGCCAGGTCTTTGATTTGTAGTTTGCATGTGGAGTTGTAGATGCCACCACAGTTCAGAGTTCCAATATCGATAATTCCCAAACCTCTTAAAACTTGTGCTAATAATACAGTGTAAGACCACAGTTACTTATCAAAGTGCCTAACTTTGTATAAATTGTCAGAAACTTAGTTGCCTAATGAACTATGAAACAGTGAATATTGATTATGGTAAGTGAATAGTATCCAGTAAATAGTAAAATTATATGAAAACTAGTTTTTGCCAGCAGCTTTTTGTAAAAGTTTGAATATGTTTGATATTTAGATGTCAGGGGTTTTGTACTTTTTATCCCAGTAGAGCGTTTCCGTGGGATAATTTCCGACTTCCAAGAGGGCAAAGCCGCTGGCAAAAGCTAATAAAGAAAGAAAGAAAAGGTATTTATTGTGACTCGCACAGGAAGATCATTTATAGGTACTAAACTAAACACACAATCGTACAAAAATTATAAAAAAACAAACTTGGAAAAAATAACGGAAAGTCCTGCACGAGACCAAGAGGGTCCTACAACAGCATTAAAGTGTCGCAGCGCTGGTATTTTGTTAGGGCCCGAGCGATGTGATGTCACGGGCAGTTACAGTATAAATAATCAGTAATATTTCATGTAATAATTATGTTAGCGAATAAAACAAAATACCGTCAGCGCCAAACGTGACCTCATTATTGTCAATGCCTTAAGTGTCTGAAGCACTCTGTGGCATGTCTAGTAGTTAATATAAGTCTGAGATCACCAAGCCGTCTGGAGCAAGTGTGGTGATCAATGTTCGTGCCTTATCTGCTTGACAAGAAGTATTTGCCCTGCATTGGAACACTAATGGGGGCATTATTAATGTCTAGTGCTCCAAGCAAAACTGCCCTCTTTGTCCTCTATTGACAGTAACCCTCGGGGCACAAATATGTTACACAGATGTTTTCAACAGACCAGGAGAACAAGTTCTGGAGGTCGGAACCACCACCGACGGGTGCTATGACTCACGCACATTGACCCACCTGTAGGTGTTTATGAAGAAATCCTAGCAATTATTGTTAAATTTTAAAAAGTTTGTTCTCAAGCTCGATAGATGGCGTTGGCATCGAAATACATCTTGCTATGGTTTCATTACAACGATTTGGTTGGGTTAGTGTGAATATGTTTGGAAAGATATTACCAGCTATAGAACAGTATACAGTTTGGTTGTTTTATTTAAACCCTCAACCCTACAAGTATATACATAAGGTAAAAATTTAAGTGTTCGGCGGAAACCGAACCCTCTAACATAGAACATAGAATTGGATTTTGAGGTCAGATAAGCAGTCGCTCCATGTAAAATACTGGTATTCAGCTGTCTCAGGTTTTTTTTTTTTTTGAGGATGGGAAATCATAAATAACTTCCAGCTCAAAAAAAATTAGTGATACCGTATTTTCGGTTTCTTATGTTTCTTATATTCAAATCAAAACAATCGTGTCACCGCACTACGTAAGTTAATAACTTTCCACGGTACTTGCCAATATCACGATAACTCTCTTTGCGAGTGATGTGTTTATTTCAATTTGAAAAGTTTGGTTTCTGATATGTATGAATATGTAGAGATAGAGTTAAAAATCCCTTCCAATATCGCTTAATGTCATCCAAAGAAGCCGTGCCCTTGTTATGTATATACCCTTTCCGTTACACTTCGTATAATGTCAAAATGCGCCCCCTTTATGAAAGCGAAATAACCTTCAAGGAACATTGGCGTCACTTTGAAGGATATTGTGGAATAAAACCTTTTATGCCGATTCTTTTGTCACGAAAAATTCTTAAGTGGTGGTGACTTGTAGTCCTTTGTATTTGTCATTTTTCTGGATATAAATTGTGTCTATATAGTAACCTAAATATTAAATGTTAAGATACTATTTATTGCAATTCGTAATCAACGTAATATTTGCTTGTAACTTTTATTAGCAATTGCCAGCGGTTACACACACGTGGAGGTCAGAAAACATCCCACGGGACGTAATACCGGAACAAAAAAGTATCTTATTTGTAACCAAATAACATAAAGTGTTTTCTAACTGACATAATAACTATGTTAAGTGTGCTCCTACTGAGTTATGACAACCTAGTACTTCGAAGGCATTAAGCGTTTTCTAGCTGAAACAACTATGTTAGGTGAGCTCCTACCAAGTTATGACAACCTTTTACTTCGTTCAGAATACCAGTTTACAAAAGAACTACTTATTTCTTTAACTATTATCCCCCGGTAACGAACTACTGGGATAAAAAGTATCTTAAGTGTTCATCTAGGTTATAATCTATGTGTACAGTCACGAGCATTAATATGTATACACATTGCCAAATTCAAAAGCGATTTTCTTTTAAATAGCGATAGCAACCTTGAGATAACTTGGGTATTTCATTATAGTGTGGGTCCCAAAATATTATTTTTATGATAAAATAAAATTACAATGAGTAAAAGTGGAGAAAATCACTTTTAAAAGTTGGTAAGCGTATACATATTAATGCTCGTGACTGTACCTATGCCAAATTTCGTCCAAATCCGTTCGGCCGTTTTGTGTGAAAGAGTAACAAACATCCTACATACATACATACAAACTTTTGCGTTGAAATATTATAGTAAGGATTAAGGCCCTTAATCATAAAAAGTTATCGAACATCTAAACAGTTGTTTAAGTCTGGTTTCGTATTCAAAACCAGACTTAAACAACTGTTTAGATGTTCGATAACTTTTATGTATAAGACCGTAATTATTTAACGTGAAATGTTTAGTAAATTCCAGTAACTGGGTTGTGGAGGTCAGATAGGCAGTCGCTGATTAGACTGGAAGCCGACCCCAACATAGTTGGGAAAAGATTACACAGGTGACGATGTCTTAAAGTAAAGACTATCTTTATATATATCTGAAGAAAGGAAACCGTTTCCATTGACAACCCATTTCACATAACCTTTTCTATTCACTATAAATAAAATCCCAGTAGCAACACATCCTGTATAATACAGGATGAGTCCGATCTCAGAACACGCGTATTCAAGGATGATACCTACATAATGTCTACAAATAATTAATAATATTATAACGGAAATTATGGCGTTTCGCTGCCATATTTTTCATATAAATCGTGAGAATAACAGGAAGTGAAAGTATTGTTGGAATTAATTGCTTTAACTGCGAGACTTATTTATTTACTTATCTCACGGGAATGTACCATCAGGATAAAAAGTATTCTATGAGTTAATCCAGGTTATAAACTATCTGTTTCATATCATCCAAATCCATTAAGCCGTTTTTTGCGTGATGGAGTCACTAACATCCAAACAGACAAAATTTCACAATTATAATATTAGTAGAATTAAAAGTTTATGCACTACTCAATAAAATTAAAATACTCTCTCTACGAAGGCGGACTTAACGCCTAAGGCATATTCTACTAGTCAAACTAAGGGTGATGCAGAGAGAAAACATGGCAGGTGCAACATACGGGATAGATAGCTCGGAAACGACTATAAAATACTATAATGAATACCTAGATACATTCATACATTTATACACAATTAACTAATTAACACTAACTAATTACATAATTAACTTGTCGGGAAAAAATGGACCGATGACCTTGTGATGGCCGCAGGAGTCCGCTGGATGCGGGAGGCACAGAACCGGTCGAAGTGGTGGAGCTTGGGGGAGGCCTATGTCCAGCAGTGGACGTTTTTCGGCTGAAATGATGATGATGATGATGATGAAACTTGTCGGGGAATGATTGTTAGAGGAGAAAACGAATCCACCAAATCAGCGCTGGGATGCTTCGGCCAACTTCTGATGGAGATGTATGTTTATGTGTCTTTTTTTTGCGGCTTGGATCTCATCAAATGACTTCTACTACTCTGGGTGGAGCAGAAGGGCGTGTCAGACTTTTACTGACTAAAACCCACCCGTGTTCCTTCAGTTGCCTGTGTCAGGGCCATGGTAACTCTTTGAAACAAATCGGTCATCACAGGCAAGTCCGATTAAGCAGCTGATAACCTCACAGATTGACCTGCGAGATTTCATTCACAAAAAAAAACAGTGGCACTCCAGGAGTGCCGACAGAAGTGAAAACTTGAACAATTACGAGTGTTTTTTTTTTTTTAATCGTCAATACAAAGGTAACAGCAAAGATTTTTGAGATAAAAATACAAAGGGAAAGAAAGGAATAAAATAATTAGAATTTCCTATTGAAAGAAAGAGACTTTTCCAAAAGACATCAACGCACGACTCATCCGTGTGCTTATTCAGCCATATACAGGATCCCCTACCGCAGACATTTTTCGCCGGTTATACAACAAAAAATCTGCTGTTCCATACATTTTGACCGCGTAGGTATTGCACTTTTCTATGAAACAGGAGCTTTTTTTTTTTTGTATAACCAGCGAAAAATTTCTGCGCTAGGGGCTCTAGAATGTTAAGCTGAATTCATGGTTAAAATTTGCTCACTGGATAAAAATTTATCCTGTATACTCAGTATACATAAAGCTCATGGAAAGCGTTCGGTGACGATGACGTGAGTTCCATGATTTTTGTTCACCCAAAAAGTGTTCAACGCGCCTAAAGACGTTTTCATTTCAAAAAATGGGCCGGTTGCGAGTACTACGCACTTGGCCTTTTTGGAGAACATCATCATCATAAAGTGATGTAAAGAGGTCAATTATATCCATGACACTTTTTAGTTTATTTTAAGGATAAACAAATTATTTTTAGCTCCTCACCAATTCCAAAACATCTCCAAATTAAATAAAACTAATACCACAGCTTTTATTCAAATAAAAGAAAAAGAAAATAAACCTGAACCCACTAATCAAGCCTTAATTTTAATTTACCAATTAGGAGTTAACAGCGTTCTTCGTAAACAGAATTGAAATTAATTAATTACTCAAAAACATTAGAATATCTGTATTTTCCACGCTGCCATTGAAAAATACGAATTAATTTGTGAAACGCCAAAATCTTTCGAGTGTTTTGTTATTTTCTCATTGAATAGTCCGAGGTTAAGAAATTTACGGGTTAAAACCGGCTAAGTGTGAGTAGGACTCGCACACGAAGGGTTATGCACAAAAAGGAAAAAAAAGCTGAAAAAATCAAGTTCCCTGTGTGGAGATGGATGGGACTATGCAAATGAGGCAATAGTAAGTGCATCTGTGTCTTCACAAACATGTGCACTATAATATATCCCGCGTAGGTGGCTAGTCTCCGTTGAGATTGGCTGCCATAGCTGAAATTGGGTCTGGAGAACTATTATTAATATGTACCAGGTAAAAGATGTGTAGTTTTTACCTCCTCTCATCCGTCGTGAAGAAGCTTGTGATAATTAACGTAATAAACAATTCTACTTACGTGTAAATGAAAATCACTTTAATAATGTGCCACACAAGGTCGCTATTTGAAGACCAGGTCGCTACGCATTGGACCAGGTACTCTAACTCGAAGCGAAGGGGCACTGACTTCTCTGTGGTCAGGACCACTAGCTCTGGAGCATCTGTTGGCAAAAAAAAACTAATAAACACACTGGAAACATTGTGAGGAAACCTGAATCCTAACTGCAAAACACACTTTCAATCATAATCCGACCGTTTGAAGGTTCCTAATCCAATGCAACGTGGTTAAACCATCAAAATTAAAGGTATTGTGATCGATTGCCATTGTATTTGTGGAACGCCACTTCCCCGCTGGACTAAGTCAACTGTTTTTCCTAAAGTAGTAAGTGCAACAATGTTTTCAAATCCATTATTTTTAAATTTGTACTTTATACCGATAGCGTAAAAGTTCTAAATACAACAAAAAAAAATTTGAAACCCTAGCCTCAACAGTAATTTTTAACTAAGAACTCTATCACAGATGAAACTAGGTTCAAACTACAATAACAGGCTGAAAGGTGTAAGCTTAAACCAAAGTAGCGCTTATTTATAATGAGACGGAGAATTCCTGCTTCACCACTACCTAATATTATAAATGCGAAAATAACTCTGTCTGTCTGTCTGTTGTTGGCAACTCCAACAAACTAATGTCTTAGGTATAATTCATTTCCTGTTTCCTTATGTCAAATTGTCACTTCTACAATAAAACCCCCCCCACTCACGTACACCATAAAGCCTGCCTTTTTATTTCTGCTTCAATAACCTCAAGAACCAGCCCTGCTGGAATAGTCCAACATCTGTTACGCTTTCATGCCTAAACCGCTGAACCGATCGTCATAAAATTTGGCTGAGATATGGCCTGGGATATGGAGAAGAACATAGGCTACCTTTTTATGCGATATCCGACATCCAAGTGGGCGCGAGCCGCGGTCCAAAGCCAGTGTTCTAATAAAATATTAACTTTTGCCAGCGGCTTCACCCGCGCGGAACTTTCATCCTATTTAACTCCCTTATGGGTTGAATTTCAAAAAATCCTTACTTAAGCCTTGTCTACATTATAAAGGGAATCTCTGTGCAAAATTTCAGCTTTCTATGTCCAAGGGTTTGGGCTGGGCGTTGATGAGTCAGTCAGTCTTTTCTTCTTATTTATACAGGGTAAGTTTTTATCCAGTGCGCAAATTGTAACCATGAATTCAGCATATAGAACCCCAAGCGCAGAAATTTTTCGCCGATTGTACAAAACAAATCAACTGTTTCATAGAAAAGTGCAATACCTACGCGGTGAAAATGTATGGAACAGCTGATTTTTTTTTGTGTATCCGGCGAAAAATTTCTGCGCTAGGGGGTCTAGAATGATATGCTGAATTCATGGTTACAGTTTGCGCACTGGATAGAAACTTTTTCTGTATAGATTCACCGTTATTCCGGACTTTGTTCGCAAACAACCAATAAAGTTCAGCCCAGTATTTTTCTGTAAACAAGCCGAGAATTAAACTCAAATAAATTACAGAGATTGAACTAAGCTCCTTCCTAATTAATTACCCCAAAAACATTCTGTCAAATCAAATTGAAACAAATCAAAGTTAATTGGCATTTTCGTAAGCGGTTCAAGGAAATACCAGAACACAATTTAACATCCACCAAGTTGAGGCAATTCGAGAAAATTTGTGCTGCCATCAAAAAGGATCTTAATCCACGTGTATTAAAAAGTTTGAAGTTCTAGTTATTGACGCTTACCTGAGCGAATATGAACGATTTGATCCTCTTCCTACTAATTCTAGTAATATTATAAAAAATGTGAAAATTTGTATGTTTCTATAATTATTTAGATGTTTGGATGTTTGTTACTCAATGACGCAAAAAAGGCTGAACGGATTTGGATGAAATTTGGCAGTATTTTACATGGAGCGACTGCTTATCTGACCTCCACAACCCAGTTACTGGGTAATACGATACCCCTTGGTAAGACTAGATGGACTTTCAGGTTTCTGACGACCCGTAACGACTGTCAAAGATCCACGAAAGACAGCTGCGACCAACGGCTTAACGTCCTTTTCGAGGCACGGAGGGCTCTTGGTATGTAAAGATGGTCACCCATCCACGGGAAAACAGCGGTAAGCGTAGCTTAACCTGCACCCTAATTGCGTAACTCACGATTCATCATAATCTGTATCGTGTTGAAACGGATTGTTAAACCAATGCTTCATATGTTCGAAAAATGTGTCTGTTCGACAACATAAATAACGCAATGAATATTGTTTAACTATGAAGACGAAACCAATTATGTTTAATCGTGAGTTACGCAATTAGGGTGCCGGTCGATCGCCCGTGCGGTTAATATCGCTTAGCTACAAGTCATAAAAAATACATGAAAAATATTTTTACTAAATAAACCACCGTCTTCAAAAACACTAGGTACAAAGTGAAAAATAACTTTAATTTCGGAAGTCGGTGTCTTAGGATCTGTATTTTATTGTTTATGCCAACGACTTCCGAAATTAAAATATTTTCACGTTGCCGTTGTAGTGTTTTATTTTGGAATTCGGTTGTAGAAAAATCATAATTATGGTACCTGGTACTATTATGGTACCAATTCGCATACCACTACTTGCTATTTAAACAGTAGTGACAGGAAGTATTGAAAGTTCATCAAGATACACATTATGAGTGAATACGTATCACCGAAGTTAACGCAAAAACTACCCAAACAAATTTAATAAAATGTAAATGGGAACATCTCTGAATCGATCCACGACTGCTGGAGACCCAATAAACAAAAAGAACAACATACACACGATTACACACTTACAAAAAAAAAAAAAGACGAATTGAGAGGCTCCTCCTTTTTGAAGTCGGTTTAAAATACTATTCAAGTTTATGTTCGCATCCGAAAAGACCATTGGCCCTAATGTGACCATCTCGGTCTAACGCATCGAGCGCTTTCGGCTTCGATTAGCCCTGGATTGGTGAAGGGCCAATCGGAGCGCCGGACGCGGTCGACGCGTTTGATCGAGATGTTTAAAAAACAAACACATAGGGCCACAGATAAGCGATGGTCAGGACTGGGTCACTAGGTACGTTTACGTAATACTTTATTAGTATGCAAATGCATTTACTTGGTAATGTAAAAAGTGTGTAGTTCTTATCAATTTTACATACTGGGGCTGCTTTAAAAACTGTTTGCGTCACGCCTATTCAGAGATATGCAACCTTTTAATTTTCGGCAATATCAGAAGCCCTGAAAGCGATACTCGTATCTTTCATGCTCATTCATTGAACGTTCAAGTGGATTTAATTTAGCAACTTATGTTCAGCCCACTGACTCTTACACTATAGTCTCTTTCAAAAGTATTTAATAAAAATGTAAACAAATGGTTCAGAAAATGTACTTGTGGATTGCCTCATAAAATTTTGATATTTGATTTGATCAAGTCTTTTATTACTTTAAGAATAAGCAAAAAATATTAAACATGGAAATCTAATTATAAGTCATCATAATGTTTTTAATGTGACAAATTCAGGTTGTGTTAGATGATTTTTCAATTACAATGAAATAGATGCTGTTTTTTAAGATGACCACGGGACGAGCTGGATAGGTACCGTCAAAATTGGGAGGACGACGCGCGGGCTCGGGAAAAATGGAAAGAGTGGAGGGAAGCCTTTGCCCAGGATTGGGACAGCGTAGGCTAGTAGGTAACTAAAAAAAGTGTTCTTCAAACTATAATTGTTGGTTTTCCAATAATTTAATAGTTTTTGTTTACCATTTTTTTTGCAAGATATAGGGGTAATAGATGGGTGTTACAAATTCTCTTTAGTTAGTGATTGCGTAAGACTTTAACCTGAACAGGGATTGTTTACGTTTTCATTAGATACTGTGGAACAGACTATAGGTATCCAATTCGGAATAAATTATTTGATGAATACGATGAATTAATGTAAATTAGCTAAGAATCTGTGAATATGTTGAATGAACATCAGCGTATGCCGTATGTAAGTTAAACTGAACGAAATTTGTTCCAGACTGTATCAATCTTCAAAATAATAACGGTATATTAAACTTTGCCAAATTTATGTGGTGTAAGTTTTTGAGCATTCGTGTCTGTGTGCCCACGTTTTTCTTCTAGCTGTGCAAAGAATTTTGATGAATTTTTCAGCTTTTTACCTCCATTTAGAGCATTTTTCTGGGAAGGTTTATGTTTTATCACAATCATGATGAATCACATTTTATAATGTAGCTACATTAGTACTTATATTGCAACCCTACGAATCATAAACGGGGATCAGTATTGGATATTTTCATACAGTATTACCTATTTGTTTGAAATAGGTACCCAGGTATACCATTACCTATTTGTTAGATTGTACATAAAACTTACCTACACATTTTAAAACAAACAAATTACAATACTAAAGACCTTAAAGCGTTGGACAAATGTTTTGTTTGTACTCAACCCACACACCGAATTGGTTACAAAATTAAATATTACATCACAAAAGAACTCAAGTACATACCTACGAAAGCGGTAGATTTGGACTATTATTTTCTCGTTGCTCTTTATGCTGTAGATAAGTACAGTTATTATACATCTGATAATATCTGTTTTGTGTGACGTCATAGGCTAAAAATAAATGTAAAAAAAACTAAAACCCGAACAGGAAAACGAACTGTCTAACTTTTCTGGCAATCAATCTGATGATGATCTGAATAACATTTTCTTAATTCCTTCTTTTTTAAACTCCACTTTTCACGCTGTTCGGTTTTTTTTTTGTTTTTTTTCTCTTGACGAAGTTCGTGAACTTTATTTTTTATCTTTTTCACAATATGGTGTCTGGTGGTCGCCATTTTGAATTTTGATTACCGTCTTGTCTTTAGTGCCACATGCAAGATTAATACGATTCAACTAAAGTAAGAATCAATAAAATCGGCCCACGCGTTTGGTCTCTAGAGTGCCACAAAGAAACAAACTTATATACATAGGCTGATAAACACATTACCCTTCACAGACGGGTAAAACACATTGGTCAAAAATACTTACTGAAAATAAGAGCCAAAGCCCATATAATAAGTATGGCGGTCTTGGCGCGTCCTGTGGTGGACTTGAACTTGAGCGGGAAGCAGATGGCATACCAGCGGTCCACCGAGATGAAGGTCAGCGTCAGCACCGACACCGTCACTGAGACTGACTGGAACAAGAAAAAGAAGAAAGTTAATTATCATTTCAGCCGAAAGACGTCCGCTGCGGGACATAAGCCTCCCTCAAAAGGGGTATTTTGCCATAATCGCAATGCATGGCAGGCGGGTTGGCGATCGCAGTATGGTGGTAAAATGCATAGAGAACGCTGCTGCCCATTATCTAGTAAGTCCCTTAGTCGCCTTTCACAACACCCACGGGAAAAAATGGGATGGAGCTATTCTTTTACGTCCGGTACCACACGGAATGTTAATTATAATAAATCCTATTTACCACTTGCGAGCTGAATTGTCAAACTCAAAGCATTCATTTCAAATATGCACAATGAGGCAGTATTGAACAAAAACGTGTCGATATTCCTTGATCGCAGTAATTAAGCGAAGGCACCCTAACCAAAGGAGTTAGGTTACGTTAGAACAGTGGCGGCATCTACGACGCCACATGCGAACTACACATCAATGACTTGACGTCACAGAAATCCTGCATCGCGCAATCACAGTTTTCCGCACGAGTCGTATTATGTGAGCGTAAGATTATGGACACGGACGTGTGTGATAAATTGTGAACTGCAAAAACCATTTACAATTGAACGCATTATTTTTCAATTTTAAATCTGTCCGTTAAATTGTGAACAGCACCCTAATTGCGTAACTCACGATTCATCATAATCTGTATCGTTTTGAAACGGATTGTTAAACCATTGCTTCATATGTTCGAAAAATGTGTCTGTTCGACAACATAAATAACGCAATGAATATTGTTTAACTGTGAAGACGAAACCGATTATGATCAATCGTGAGTTACGCAATTAGGGTGCTGGTATCAAGACGGAACTGCCACTAACTTGGAAGTAGCGCTCGCCGGCCGCGCGCTGCCGCGGCACCGTTCGCTTCGCTCGCTCGGCTCGCACGCGATTGGTTGACGTTCTAACCTAACCTATTCGGTCGGTAAGCAGTATGGTGCAGTTCACAATTTATCAACAGTTTATTTTCTCGCTAGATAGATTATAAATTAACGGTGTTCACAATCTTACGGTGACATATACAACATCCCGACATCAATCGTCGGACAGTTACCTACCAGAAACAACACCCGTCTGGTCTGGTGGATCCTCCCATTTCTTTAGAGCATGAGTTAAATTTTTACCCTGTTCCTCAGACCTCTATAGAACGATGCCCAACCACGCGCGAGCCGAGCAAGCGAAGTGGTGCCGTGGCAGTGGCCGCCGAGAGCTACACTATTATGTATACAGGATAAGTTTTTAACCAGTGCACAAACTCTAATCATGAATTCAGCATATCAATCTAGACCCCTTAGCTTATCGTAAAAATCTGGTGTTTCATAGAAAAGTCGAATACCTACGCAGTCAAAGTGTATGGAACAGCTGTTTTTTTTTATAATAACCGACGATTTTTTTTACGCTAGGGATCTAGAATGATGTGCTGAATTCATGGTTATAGTTTGCACACTGGTTAAGAGGCCTACGTACAATGAACTGTGCATACATACGTAATACCTAAATCATTTGCAACTTGAGCATATTTCCATCATATTATGATGATATTCGGATTCAGACAGTCTTTATCTAGGCTCGTAGGGGTTTTTTTTCCAAAATACTTACCTGAAATGAAGTTTAAGCGAATTGCATTTCGCTTGTTAAACAGCAATGTGTATAATAAATATAATTAGTGTTATCTTTAAAATATGGACCTAAATACTTATACATTTATTTTTAATTTTATCCTATTTCAACATTTTAATTTGACATTTTTTTTTTATATATTAATGAATGTATGTATGTATAATTGTAATAATTCTAACTGTGACATTTTAATTTGTAATTAGCTTCTTAACATTTTTTTTATTTTTTTAAATTTTATATTTATAATTTTTGCGTGCCTATTTCCAGGCAGAATTTACATGGCACTCTCTTATCTACTCCACCTGTATTTCAATGTAACCTACATTCATTGCAAATAAATGATTGATTGATTTATTGCACATTTTTACAGCGTAAATAACATGTTTTCTCACTGTTTTTTGGTACTATAACCAACAATTTCCGTAATATTGTTGTCTCAGAAGCATAGCTCATATTATCAAGTTGTAAAATGTCGAAAAAAATATTAAAATACAATAAGTTTTCATTCATCATTTTTGGTATTACGGAACACATCCAAATTCATCATAAATGGTCAGTAGCTAGTAGCGCTATCGCGTCAAGCCATTGTCAATGTGTGTGTGATCGTACTGCTCACTGTAGGTATGTATCCTCGACAGGTACTAACACTAGCGCAACGATAGCAATTTTCAGACGAAATATTGTCTCCGCCCGAATCCTAGTTGCGAGCTTCGGTCGTAGGATTCTTAATATCCTGTATAGAATATGAATATTCTGTCGACTATCCATCTACGTCCAAGTTCATCGCATCATTAAACATTATAAAACAAAGTCCCCCGCCACGTCTGTATGTCTGTCTGTTCGCGATACACTCAAAAAGTAGATACAGAACTGATTTCCATGCGTTTTTCACCAATAGACAGAGTAATTCATGGGGAAGGTTAAGGTGTATAATTTGTTAAGGCTTTGTTTAAATTGGTTAATGCGCGTACAGCCGCCGTCAAAAGCTAGTCAATAATATACTTAAGGAGAGCAAAATGGTCAGTATTATAGGTTCGATCAAAAATATGCCAATATTATTTACCCGGACCGACCAATAACAGAAACACACAACATTAACACGTATGTATGTACAATGTTATCAATGTGATTACCTACGTAATTATTGATGTACCGACAATCTTAATTACGTAGGTAATAAATACAACGTACAAAACATTTTTTTTTTTTTTGGTTGTGAGATCATCGAACGACTTCTTCCGCTCTGGGCGGAGCGGGAGGGCGTGTCAGACTTTTACTGACTAAAACTCACCCGTGTTCCTTTAGTTACCTGTGCCTGGGCCACGGTAACTCTTTCGAACAAATCCGTACCCCTGGCAGATATCCTTGAGTATGATTCAGATTGTGAATGATAGTGTGTTGTTACACCCAGTTACTGGGTAATACGATACCTTTTTGATGCGGTTGTCAGACTCTCCGGCTTCTAACGACCCGTAATGACGGTTAAAGATCCACGAATGACAGCCGAGACCAACGGCTAAACGTTGTTTCCGAGGCACGGAGAGGGTCTCGGTATAATTTATAAAGATGGCTCATCCATAGACCGATTTTGGCATGCGTAGCTGAACTCGACCAGTGCGATTGTTACTATTTAGTCACGAGCCTTTCTCAATATTACACCCTACACACAAACTCAGAAATAGCTTACCTCTTGATAATATTAATAGGTATAGATTACTTTCGATTTTGTAGAATAAAAAGAGCCGGCGGAGATAGCCTATATCATCATGATTCATCATTTCAGCCTGAAGACGTCCACTGCTGGATATAGACCTCCCGCAAAATTGGGGTGGGTTGCCAAAATCGCCACGCTTAGCAAACGAGTTGGTTGGTGATCGCATTATGGTGGTAAAATGCATAGAGAACGCTGCTGACCATTCTCTAAAAATACCCTTAGTCGCCTTCTACGACACTCACGGTAAGTAATGACTATGTATAAATATGTGTGTTGTTATCATTTTTTTTTTTTGCCATTTCATCTCTTTATATTATGCTCGTGTTTCTGTGACCAATAAATCTATTTTTCTTTATTACTTTATTTCTAAAATATTATTAGTCAAATTTATCCCAATATGTTTTTGGATAAATATTTGTTTTCCTCAATCCGTTCTAAATATAGATCTAAAATAACCTTTGATATGATTAAATGAATAAAGCAAGTTACAAACGTCAAATTAAGGGGTTTTCTTTATAATTTTCAGGCAATAATTATCATTAAAAACATGTTTTATGTTGAATCTTTGAATACCGTTTGTTACCGTCACCGACACATCTGTGCGCACTGGTTAAAAACTTATCCTGTATGGGTAATTATGTAACACACTGCCAGTACGAATGGTTTTCTTTCCAATCCACGACGCAAAATCGACGGGGTGTTGTAAGTTTAATGAGTCTGTGTGTGTGTGTCTATCTGTGGCATCGTAGCTCCCGAACGGATGAAGTGATTTTGATGTTGTTCCTTTTGTTTGTCGGGAGTGTTCTTAGCTATGTTTCATCAAAATTGGTTCAGCCTTTTGAAAATTATCAGCTCTTTTCTGGTTGGTGAAGGGATTTGGGCATCTTCCACGGGTCCGATTGCGTCGTATTTGATATTCTATTACATCAATTATATGACCCCCAACGTGACGGTACTTTGATCAAAATTTTACCTACAACATAAAAAGCCATTACATATATTTTTTACTTTTTACAGGTTTTGGTTTGGGTCGGGAGTTTTTGTCAGTTCAACAACATTCATTACCTCATTTACGTTGTTGAACGGACAATTTTTTCCAATATTCAAAGCAATGGATTAGCGATAGCCATGATGACTACTACCTAAACACGAAATCCGTAGTTACTGGTGATCCCTATTCTGTATCAGGGGGCCAAATCCCTAAGCACGAAGTCCGTCGTTTCGATCGAAGTAACGGGCCTTTCCAACTCCGTATCACTTACAGTCAGATTAGTTTGGAGCCCGAACCAAGAATGAAAGACAACACGATTTCACAGCTGTCCCTACTACCGATATGTTTTTCCCGTCCAAAAAAGTTAGTTAAGGCAATGATAGCTGACAGCTACCTACAGCGATGCACTGCCGCCCGTCGCTCGCAAGAGAACCCGCCTCAACGCGCATCAAGTTTTTCGAAAAACACCCCATGTTGATTTATCAAACACAATTCAAAGAAAAACCGTATACTAAATTTTGGGTGATTCAATTGTCTTTTAGATGGTGAAAGTTTCATGGAAATACACCAGATAGTTTTTGCGTGATTATCGTTTTTATGTCCGCGATAGACATTACTTTACCAATTAATTACATTATGTTATAAAAATATTATTTTAAATATTCACATATCAAATGACGAAGAAAATTGTCTAGTTTCACATATTTTTTTTTTTTTCAAAAACATAAGACAAGCCGTTTAGGCGTGATCTTCAATAAAAAGTCCTTAAAAGTCGGCTGTCTGCGCCTTAATTGGCTATAGGATTCACTAAGTAGTTTCGAACTACTTCCGAACGGGCCCGTATCTTCGTTGACGAAGTTAGAGAGTAGGCTCCCATCTACGGACATAAGGTTAGTTTGAGGACTAAGAATGAATGACACCGCAATTTTACAGCTGTTGCTATTATCGATGTATTTTTACCGGGTCTATTAAGTTCATTTTAATCGGGTGTGGGGTACTTTTTGAAGTTTCGAACTGTGACCGGATGTAAATAAATAATAATAAAATAAAATAGTTTATTGGTAACACAAGTATGGGCATAAAAAAAATGTGTGAGCGTAGACGAGGCAAAACTACTAAGTATGTAAAGATCGGAACTGGTGGCGTTGGCGCTCAGTGTTTTCTGCCCACCTCCACAGGAGGAATGCGTGCATTTCGTCTATATAAGTCCTGACTGACTGATTGACTGACTCATCAACGCCCAGCCCGAGCCCTTGGACCTAGAAAGCTGAAATTTTGCACAGAACCTCTGTGCAAAATTTCAGCTTAAATTCCTCAATGGATGGAGAACCTAAGGGTTCAATCCCGGCGTTGGCAATTAGCTAGGAGCGATTTGGGTATGAAGAGTCTACAATGATAGAGTAATTGTTTTTTTTTTTTTAGTAAAAATCCTTAAGTGAACGGATCTAGACAGATTTTTAACATTCAACATTTATATGGATTAGCGTACTGGCTCCCTTTGTGACATCTCTTCAAAAACTAGTATTAATAAAAATCCCGGTTTTATCTAATATTTTAATCGTTTGATCAATCATGTTGCACGAAAATGTGTCCATACTTGGAAGATCGAGCTTACGCAATCTATCTATCTATCTATATATACAAAAAGAAAGGTCCTGACTGACTGACTGACTCATCAACGCCCAGCCCGAACCCTTGGACCTAGAAAGCTGAAATTTTGCACAGAGGTTCCCTTTATAATGTAGACAAGGAATAAGGAAGGATTTTTCGAAATTCAACCCCTAAGGGAGTTAAATAGGGGATGAAAGTACAGCGCGGGCGAAGCCGCTGGCAAAAGCTAGTAATAATATAATTTCGAAATTTCCAAGACAATTAAGCCAAGTCTCAGTGATATTTTGTGTCAATCAGATGATCAAAACGAAACAAAAATGCGACTATCTTTTGACACGGTAGGTATCGTTTGACATTGATTTCAATCTTATCTACATAAGATTTAAATCAAAGTCTACTTTTTTTTTTATAACACTATCTTTTCTCAGCGGTTTCATCACACTCGCGGAGGTCCAAAATCATCCCACGTGAACGTACAGGGAAAAACTATCCTAGGTGTTAATCCATATTATAATTTATCTGTGTGCCAAATTACATCCAAATCCGTTCAGACGTTTTTGCGTGATTGAGTAACAAACATCCATCCATCCTTCGTTCCTCACAAACTTACACATTTATAATAATAGTAGGATGTCAATCTACGTTTTTTTGAATCTTTAAATACGATATCTGCAGCTGCATTTTAGTCATCGCCAGTGTGTCAAGTGCCTAATGGTACGAATTTTACTTAAAGGGTAGATATTTTTTTTGTGGTGTGAAATCATTAAATAACTTCTCCCGCTCTGGATGAAGCAGGAGGGCGTGTCAGACTTTTACTGACTAAAACCAACCCGTGTTCCCTCAGTTGCCTGTGTGCCAGGGGCCACGGTATCTCTTTCGAACAACCTGCACCCTTGGCAGGCATCGGCCTTTGCTGACCCCTCCAGTTGCGCGTAGAAAGCAACGCGCCATCGGCACGGGCTTGGTCCTTACCGGACAGCGAGCTACCCATTACTTGCCGTCCGCAAGCCCGCGCTTACGGTGATCGGTAATCAGCCTGGGATTCCCGAGTCGCCGCAGGAGACGCTATGGGCTCTCCTGCGGCGACTAGGGCGGTGAGGGCGCATAGATTGAAAAGGAGAGCTTATGGCCAAGTAATACATAATAGCTACACGTCCAGATCAATAAGGTTAAGCAACGCTTACCGCGGCTAGTCCGTGGATAGGTCCTGACATACCAAAACTCCTCCATGCCTCGGAAAGCACGTTAACCTGTTGGTCCTGACTGTCATTTGTGGATATTTGACAGTCGTTATGGGTCGTCAGAAGCCCGAAAGTCTGACAACGAGTTTTACCATTATTTAGGGTATAGGACTACCCAGTAACTGAGTTGTAACAACAAATTTCACACTCACAAAACGGTGTTAATTTTTTTATTAAATTAAGTAAAATTAAGCTCAATATTTTATTTTGTTTGTAAAGTTATCTTGTTTAGAAAATAAACAACACAATATTCCTAGAGTTCCTCTTTATCACTCAAATAAATTATTCACATTTCACAGATCATATTATTTAAGGAATGCCAATATTTCATGAGCATTAGGGGTACCTACCTTTTGCCGTAATTTCGTCTCAGCTAGAGACCCAGCTTCGCCGGAATTTGGGTATTTTAATCAAATCATTGGGTGAATAGGGAAATATTTATCAGACCCTTTAAAAACTCTTTGACCTTCTAATAATTTGCCCTTTTTTACATGTAATGAGGCATGTTTTTTAGACTTTTGGCCATTTCTCATAGTTGGTTGCGGTAGCTAAGCTAGGGTACCTCGACGAATCCGTCGCCCTCTACTTCTTAGGACCCGAGATGGCAGCGCATAGTGCTCCACGCGCGCCTCTCTTTGATGTGGGGGGGAGTTTAACACCTCACGCAAAGTGGCCTGCAGAGGCGGGCCAGCACTAGCCGGAAATCGCGGAAGTCGCTTCAGAACCTCGGTGCAAGTGTGGAACGGAACACCGGGGTGGTTTTAGTCAGTAAGAGTCTGACAAACCTCTCCGTCCTCCCCAGGGCGGAGGACATCATTGAGGATTTCCACTCCAAGAAAAAATTGGTAAGAACTGTGTGTGATACACCGCACGCGAGCCGCAGCGGCAGCGGCGGCAGGGCCCGGCGAGCACTACATCGTAGTTGGTCGCAGTTACTTGATTATTCTTTATTTTAGGACCCTAAAATAGGAATCATTTGAAGTTCACAAAGAGAGGCGTATTCATTGTAATTCAATATTAGAGTCATCATCTGCCAAGCTTATGTCGAGGTCGGCTACCAATCTTACCGGACGCATTTGAATATCGGTATTTTACATGGACCGATTCCATGGGTATCTGACCTCCTCAAATTAGATAGGAAGCCTTTTAGGCCTCGCACAGGTCTTCCTTTTTTTATTTTTTATTACTTTGTTACATTTAATCATCGTTTCATTGTTTGTATTTCCTTTGCGTGTCCATTTGTTTTTAATCACTTTATGGACCTGCTCTTGACCTCGATCACGTCTAATGTAATACTTATATTTTATTCTTTACTAGCTTTTGCCAGCGGCTTCGCCCGCGCGGATCTTTCATCCCCTATTTAACACTCTTAGGGGTTGAATTTCTAAAAATCCTTCCTTATTCCTTGCCTACATTATAAAGGGAACCTCTGCGTAAAATTTAAGCTTTCTAGGTCCAAGGGTTTGGGCTAGGCGTTGATGAGTCAGTCAGTCAGGACCTTTCTTTTTATTTATATATAAGTTTGGGTAATACGATACCTTTTGGTAAGTCTGGGTGTCAGATTTTCGGGCTTCTGGCTACCCGTCACGACTGTCAAAAATCCATAAAGAACAGTGAGCATTTTTTTTTTATTTGCATAATATTTGAGAGATGACTAAATTACACTTAGATACAAGGTGGTAAGTTGAAAGACTGCAGGTTTTCAAAATCTGTACCAACCTAAATGTTTATAAAAATAACTTTAGAAGTAAGGTTTGGTGTTAACTGTACCTATAGCTACCTACAAAACGGTTATGTAGGGTCTGTAGGGAGCCGCCCATATAGCCCCATTACAAATTACCACCCCGTATATTATTTAGATTGATTAATTAAACGTTTGAAACCCGAAAATGTTTTGCACATACACAATGACCAGACCAAGGGACCGCGGAATTAATGGTAAATGTCATTAACACGTAGTAAGCAAGTATGGTGTTGTGTGAACATTTTTGCTCAATTTATTTTTGCATATTTTCAAACCTTTTCTTCTTGATTGTAACTCATAGGCCTCTATAAATCAGTTCATCAGTTCAAAAGAGAATTACCGATACGTATACATTTACTATGGGTGCGTATATACCACACTTCCGTCACCCAGCCCCCGAATTTTACGAGTAGTTCTGAGCGACCGCTAGTACTCGACCCGAGATTGTGACGGTCGGATGTGCCTGCAATACGTGTTACGTCCAGTCTTTTCTACCACTGCTGTCGCACCGGCGGCGTTCACTTGTTTTGAATATCTTGACATAGTGAACCGCCGAGTTCGGATGCGGTTAACAAACAATCGCTGTCACTGGGAAGTCACGTTCGGTTCGAATAATCTCGTTTCTCGATGACGTTCCGTTGATGGCTGCGATGGACACACGCCGTAAGAGACGGCAGTAACTCACATTCTAATAAGGTGGTGGTTGCTCTTCAAGCTGATGTCCTCAACCAAGTATAATGTTATAATGTTTAGGCTGAGCCGAGTAGTTGCCAGATTCTCGCTCTCTCAGCTCTTTTGATAGCTCCTATGAAATTTATTACAATATTTAGGGGATAATAAACAACAAAGGAAAGTACATTAAGTCCTAAAGTAGGCTATTATAAACAATCTGACATAATGACATTTTGTATTCAGAAGATTCATTCATAAAGTAAGTACCGCACTTATAAGTTACTTGGCAACAATGAACATCTTTGATTTGAAAGGTTATCGTATTTCTCAGTGTCATGTTTATTTATTCTGAAACATGACACTGAGAAATACGATAACCCTTGGTAAGACTGGTTGTCAGACTTTTGGTCTTCTGGCCACCCGTAACAATTGTCAAAGATTGACGAATGACAGCCGGCAGTCATGGGGATCTTATCTTTACCTCATATTTCCGGGTTAGATAGATCCATTAACCGTCAGATGACCACAAGTTTTAAGGAGTTCCGATGTGCCTAATGTGAAAACATACAATAAACGCATGCTCATGAAGAATGAGCGCATAATGGAACTAAAACACGCCCTCAAAGACATAAACTTGGACATCATAGGTCTGCCTGAAGTTAGGAGACAAGGAGAACAGTGCGAAGAACGAGAGGATGCTGTTACTTCCACTTTGAAGAAATAAACAGACTCCATCGTGTACGGTTTACGGTTAGAAAAAGTGGAACAACAACATTATACATTTTATAGGATACTAAGAACAAATACCAGTGGTAAAATTCCGCATTTCACCAAAACAGACTCTAACAATCATAGAGGCTTACGCACGTACAGACGGCCAGCACATCAAGCTACTCCAATCTGTGAAATTTATTTGATAGATTTTCAACTTTATACCGTAAGCATAAGGTTCATGTTCAAATTTGACAGTTTGGAGTAGGTTGACCTGCTGGCGACTGTACATCAATTTATTCGGACGCAAACGAAGACTTTTATGATCTCCTCAATAAATCATGTGCACAACCGCGGAACTTGGAACATAGGTAGTGTAAGGCAATTTCAATAACAAAATTTGGAACAAGTCAAGAGCTACATAGGTGGCGAAGCAGTTCTAGATACATATGGAGTAGGAATATGCAACAAACGAGGTGATTGGCTTGCCTTCGAACAAATTATTACTTGTGCCAATAGTTTGGTTTAGGTATAAGAAAAACCCCCAGTTACATACAGACTTGGACTATATTTCATCTTTCGACAAGCAGATAATAAAAGACGTCAGTGTCATTAACAACATCAGACATCAGCCAATGCTTTCGCAATTCCAAGTTTTTATTATATGCCGATGACCTTAAGGTATACAGAGCCATACGACAAACAAATGACTGCCTTCTGCTGCAACAAGATTTGGACCGTCTATCCTGTTATTGCCAGAAAAATAAGTTGCAACTAAGTTTGCCGAAATGTAACTTATTAACCTTCACAAAAAATAAAAAAATAAATAAACTATACATACACGTTGTGCAATGCCCCCCTACTTAAAGTGGACTTTATCCGTGATCTCGGCGTTATCCTTGATTCTAAGCTTTGCTTATACCTACACATAGAAAAGATTGTTAGTAAAGCATATCAACTATACGGATTTGTAATGCGATCAACAGTTGATTTTAAAAAGCCTTCTTCTTACATTTGCTTATATACGAGTAAGTCTCTAGTACGCTCTCAACTGGAGTATGCCGTGTCCGTCTGGAGTCCATACTACAAAAAGTACGTTGAAATGATTGAGTGTGTTCAATATAAATTCCTGCGTACCGTACATTATAGATGCTATGGATATTATTTGCCATATCAAGATTTGCTAGCAAAGTATAAGCTCGCAACACTTGAAAATAGACATAAGTGTTTAGAAGCCATGATCTTACATGGTATTTTTAATAATAAATTTGACTGCATTGAATTAACCAACATGCTATGCTATGCGGTTCCTAGAACAGTCCACAAGCGAACGGTGCGCGCTGGCACATTATTTTCAGTGGGCAAGTCCAACTCTGGCTTGCGTTCGCCTGTTCGCAGAATGGTTGATTCCTACAATAGGACTTTTGAACATGTTGACATTTTTCCTATAGGTTCAAAACCCTTATTCTTAAGGAGCTCTCCTGAATAGCATTATGTATATATGTATATTTCTTATTTGTACCATGTCTTTTTCATTATATCTTTAACTTAACACAATAGTTAATAGTAAAAAAAAAACACTTGTATTAAATTACCCTAGCGATTATATTCACTGAATTGTATTCTATTGTTAATCCGTGAACAGCGTTGTGGGCTGCAATATTGTTTATAATTTTTGTGTATTTCCTATTTCTATGTTTTATATTGTAGCTGTTTGTTGTTCCTTTCGAATAAAAAAAAAAAAAAAAACTAAATGAAATATAGCTCTGAACACAAACTAAAGTACTGCACGTGTCAGAATAATGGGGATATATACATATATAAGTGTGTACATTTAAAACAAATATCAAGCTTTGAATATCAGAATGGTTACTGCTTATTTACTGTATATGCAGGTTCTTATGAATATGGTTTGTAGGGAAAGGATTTCATGAAGTAAAGCACAGAAAGACAAGACCAGACATTTATTTCAGTTAGGCTTGTCAATATTGAATCAGAAAGCTAGTCGTCCGTACCAAAACTAGGTCTTCATGGAGAAGAAGGACAAGAAACTCCATGGAAACAGTATTGAAGTATTTCATCAACACATCTCTTACATTACTATGAATTATTATTTTCCTACATACATTTAATTTCTACTCTTGGACCATTGCCCAAGAGAACTTAGAATTAATATATTATAACATTGCTATTACATTATTACAATAGCTAGGAATAGAACATGAATATGATTGTTATGATTTAAAACATTAGGAAAACCGACTATAGTATAACTTGTACAACAACATTTTTATAATAAGCAATAATTATTATATAATATCAAATTAAATAACTTACATGACATCTGGTTGATTTATTCCACACAACAACGGCACTAGGACTAACTTCCTGAACATCTACCAAGCAACTGACCCAATAACGTTATTTTTAATCCTTTTTATAACTTCCCAATGTCAATTTACATTAAACAACTACCGCCATTTTGAACAAGCTACAGAACGTCACTCATTTGGCTTAATAACTTATAACACAGATTAATAAACAAAGGTTATGTAGTAAAACCGTTAGAAAACATTGTATGGTAATTAAGCAATTTAATAAGAACTGATTCGTAATTTAAGACACTTAAAGTATCAATATGAACTGCCAGTGTTGTGCTAGTCAATTGAATCATTTATATATTATATTATTTTAAGTAATACTAGAAAACCCAAATATATTAAAAGTGTAATTAAATACTACGTAATCATTTATAGTAACAACATCCAATTTATTTTCACAAATTGAGACCGTTATTTTTGTAAACTAGTCAAACTAGGTACTTCTGCACTTGTTCAAGGCTTCGTCAACGTGACAAATGACATTATCTACCAAACAATAATAGATTATCAAAATGAATAATCTAACACACGCTTAAGACAAGTTTTTTTTTATTCACCGTGCAAGTCCTTCAGATTACCTAATAAACTCGATAAACATACACTAAGAAACAACTATGAAACCTTACATTTGGAAGGGTAAGATGTTTATGTCCCTGACGCAGATGTAGAATATAACAGGATAGTTACCAATATACGCAAAAGCAGTAATAGTATAAGAACAGCCAGAAACAAGCTTTCAACGCCTACACTAGCTTAATTGATATTATAGATAAACTGGTGAGAGAGCTATTATAATAGATCTACTAGGAACATAAATACCCACTCAGCAAAAAGTTGCAATAGAAAAACACCATTCATTATGAATTGCAAAACAGGATTTTCTCGGAGCAAATCTTGGATCAATAACTTCAAGATAAAAATAAAGCCAAATAAGACAACAGATAAAAATAATGAAATTTTCACTGATTTCGACAATACTCGGACAGTTTTCTTTCAAAAACGGAAAATACTGTTACATACGCTTGCCGCGGTTGGTCCAAGGATGGGTGATCATCTTTACATATCAAGACCCCTCCGTGCCTCGGAAAGCACGTTAAGCCGTTGGTCCCGTCTGTCATTAGTGGATGTTTGACAGTCGTTACGAGTCGTCAGTAACCCGAAAGTATGTACTTAATTCTAACATTATTCTTCTCCATAAATGGGGACAAATGTAATATCAAGAACTATAGACCTTTATGTATAGTTTCACAATCTATGAAGCTTTCCCATCAGGCATTCACAACCGAACATTTATTCATAACAGCCCAACATTTTCCACCACAGAACACCATTAACCTTTAATCAGCTATTAGAAAAACATTTAGAATTTCGGAAAACTTTATATCTAGTTTTCGTGGATTATTTATTAAAACTGGCACTGGCATTTTTTTTTTGGTGATGGAAAATCACCAAATAACTTCTCCCGCTCTGGGTGGAGCGGGAGGGTGTGTCAGACTTTTACTGACTGAAACCCACCCGTGTTCGTTCAGTTGCCCGTGTTCCAGGGACCACGGTATCTCTTTCGAACAACCCACATCCCTGGCAGGCATCTGCCCTTGTGAACCCCACCAGTTGGTGCTGACATCTCTTTGAAGCACGCATGGAACACAACGCGCCATCGACCCGGGCTTATTCCTTCCTGAACAGCGAGCTACCCATTACTCGCCCGTCCGCAAGCTCGTGCGTACGGTGGCCGGGAATCAGCTTGGGTTTCCCGACGACCAGAGCGTATCCTGCGGCGACTGGGGCCGTGAGTGCGCATATATTTCCTCTCCCTTACGTGCGCCGCCTCTCTTTTGGCAAGCATTACTGCTTCGCAGGAGGCGACGGCTTCCCATGCACTCTCACTCCGTTGCATGGCCTGGACCAGGGCTGGACGCGAGAGATCGCCGTGGCGCATCTCAATCCACTCCGTGCCCAGTTAGCAATGGCTTTAGATAGCATCGAGCACATCGCAATATATTCAGCCTTATGCAGCTAAGATGTAGAGGAAATCTATGTAGAACTGCTTAAAGTAATTAAGCACAAGTATTTAAGAATTAAAGTAATTAATTACAATAATAGCACGGTTAATATTACTGGATTCTTTTGGCATCACATTCAGAATTATCAACGGAGTATAACAGGGCGACCCGCTCTGTCCTAAACTTTTCACTGCTACAGTGGGAGACATTTAAACCACTTACTGAATCGGTGGGTATACAAAATATGTTCTAGCCATCATTTTTTTTTTTTTTGAATTACCATTCGACGTAGTTTTTATAATAGATGTTTTTGGTGAGATTTCAGAATAAATTAGTCCAAGTCAACGGATCCAATGACGTAGACAACCCTGGTTCATTGACTTTAGTCTACAACCCCCACAGGCTAAAACTGCTAGAATTATTCATGATTTCAACAAACTACTATAAGGTCCGTGGTTTAGGACTAGATTTACTTTTAGGTAAAGGATTCTAAAATAATCCCTGGAATAATCAGTACGGTCGAGACAACACCTATAAGAATACCCATTTTATGCATTGCTTTAAAAATAACGAAAAATTTCGCTGGATTCCTATTTGCGACTTTACAAAGAAATATGTCGTTGTTTTTTTTTTTTTTTGTTAAATAAGCAATACAAACTACGCAATTCTCTTTACGTAGTGAAATGTAAGGTAAAAGAAAGTACACAAAGTGCACTCTACGTTAATTTACCTGGTTAAAGGCATTTCATACAACACTGTTAGAAGAATAATAATAGGAATATGTATGTAGTTGTAATTTGAATATACGGATAATTTAAGTTAGTAGACAATTTGCTTGAAAATAAATTTCCGTGACTTTAATTCACAAAAACTGTGAATCTCTTAAACTTCCGCCTTGGTGCATAAGATGTTACGGTAAAGTTTCTACTAACAATTTGTTAGCAGAAAAGTTTCTGCAAAACATTTTGGGAGATGTGGCCTGTGACGTTGTTATTCAAGTCTTTGTAACTTATCTGAAACAAATACGAGCTGTCTAGAATACTTCTGGATTAAACCATTTTCTATTCAGCAGGCTAATTCCTGCAACTAAAAACGAAAAAAAATATATTCATGACACACCAGTGTCGCTGACAAGAAACGTCAAAATTTTCATGTCAAAATGTTGTCAATAATCCGAATTATTTTTGACACTGGGTTTAGAATACAAACGTTCTCAAAAGTACGGACATTGCCCTTCTGATCTTGTGACGTTCCTTATGTAGTTGACATAAGCTTAGAAAAAAAGAGGACACTGAAATTGGAACTCTAAATCTCTATGAAACATAATATAAATCTCATTGACAAGCAAACACAATCCAATCAGTACTTTTTGTAGGTCAGGACCATCTCCCAGAATAAGTGTTCTAAATAATGGTGTAAATCGCATCAATGATTTATAAGCAAATTATTTAGAGAACCATGAACCGGTCAATGTATCATCATTTCAGCCGAAAGACGTCCACTACTGGACATAGGCCTCTTCCAATTTGGGGGGGTTTGCCATAATCACCACGCTTGGCAGGCGGGTTGGCAATCGCTGTATGGTGGTAAAATGCATAGAGAACGCTGCTGGCCATTCTCTAGTAAGTCCCTTAGTCGCCTTCTACGACACCCATGGGAAGAGATGGGATGGTGATATTCTTTACGTCCGGCACCACACGGTACGGTCAATGTTTAATATATTTACATATAGAAGACAAATAGATATACGAATAATAAACTTACCTGAAAGTAAAGCAGCATTTTACAAAGCACATCCCCCAGGAACCAGGTCTCAGTCACATCCCACAGAACCGTTGCAGGCAAGCAGAATAAGATCACCATAAAATCAGCTGCAGCCAAATTTACTATGAAATAGTTAGTCACCGTCCTCATTGAATGGTTTCTGTATACCGCCACGCACACCAAAGCATTCCCAACCAATCCTGTGATAAATACTAATGTGTGTGTGCCGATCAGAATCCATTCGTACGTCTGCGGATAGATATAGTCATTCAACATTGAGACGTAATCATCTTTAGATAAGTTGCAAAATTCTTTCTGTCCTATACACTCTTCCGTCATATTGTCTTTTATAGATTCTTCAGCGTCTGTTATATTTTCTGCTGTGTAGTTTTCAGCTGTTCTCTTCTGCCTCAACTTGTCTAAGCTTGATCTGATTATGAGTCGTCGTGTGTAATTGAGATCCACATTACTTTCTTCATCATATTTATCTGCATCGATTCTTTCAATGCTGGTAACAAGAATGATGCTTGCAATTAAAAGTGCAATCTGCCTGTTGATATACATTTTTGTGTTTGTTTACTGCGCTGCTGAGTTTTCAATCACTCCGAATCTGTAACAAGGAAAGAAAGAAATATTACTTTGTGCTTTGATAAAATTAGCTACTATAGAGGGTGCAAGGGGAATGCTTCCGAAGCCAGAACGTAGGTTATATACAACCTAAATGCAAACGGATACCAATAACCTTTCGCCTTAAAAACGAGTGACGCTTCTGTAATGTTTCGACTTATTTTATTTTGGCGGCGCTTAACAAAGGATGCTTAAGCCTAAAGTCACCGAATGGACTTGGGGTCGTTTTTAAATGTGTTTAATCTCAAATAATTGTTCATAACTGTTCTCACAGCAAAGTGTACAATTTTTTTTGCCAAAAATAAAACATTTTTTGATGGACTTTATGGAGAGTCAAGCCCTATGACTTGTCTTCGTTTTGTGAATCGTTTCCCTTACACCCTATATTTTCTACTGCAAAGCTTTTGGATTGAACATCAAAGGTCCTCCTATAGTAATCCATTAGGTCACAATCATCATCATCATTTCAGCCGAAAGATGTCCACTGCTGGACATAGGCGTCCCCCAAAAGGGGGGTTTTGCCATAATCGCCACGCTTGGCAAGCGGGTCGGCGATCGCAGTGTGGTGGTAAAATACATAGAGAACGCTGCTGTCCATTCTCTAGTAAGCCCCTTAGTCGCCTTCTACGACACCCACGGGAAGAAATGGGATGGTGCAATTCTTTTACGTCCAGCACCACACGGAACCATCCAGTAGGTGCTTTATGGTAACATTTCATCAAGCCTCTAATCCCCGAATGGTTAGGCAGAGGTGTACT
The DNA here is from genome assembly GCA_949987655.1 of Polymixis flavicincta. Classification (NCBI taxonomy): domain Eukaryota; kingdom Metazoa; phylum Arthropoda; class Insecta; order Lepidoptera; family Noctuidae; genus Polymixis; species Polymixis flavicincta. The sequence goes on along the minus strand of OX465188.1, from coordinate 18,728,194 downwards.
TGTAAAACGCCCACATTTCGTCAGTTATATTAAAGTGCCACGTAGGCAAGCCTATTGCCATCAACCGAGTACGAATCTAGTCTCCGGGCTCTTACTGAGATAATTCAATTGACATAGGTCAGGAGGGCAAAATTTTCGTACTCAACACCTAGGTGTTAAACTGTACAAATTAATTAAGTTCAACAATTTGCAGACTGTCGATTTTCATTTACATGCATGAGCAATTAAAACAAAACGGGCCTTTTTTTTTCTTTTTTTTTTTGGGTGGGAAATCATCAAATAACTTCTCCCGCTCTGGGTGGAGCAGGAGGGCGTGTCAGACTTTTACTGGCTAAAACCCACCCGTGTTCCTTCAGTAGCCCGTATGCCAGGGGCTGTGGTATCTCTTTCAAACAAACCCGCACCCCTGGCGGAACCCAAAGGGGCCTTAACTTTTATTGTGGTGTAAGTTGTTTTTGTAAATGGAGTTTTGCGAACACAACGAAACCGAGGAGCAGACTGAAGAGATGTAAGTGCTTTCTCAAGTCGACCATCCCACTATCTGACGGTAGCTCTAGTGCGGCGCGACTAAAACTGGGATTTCTCGAGCACCTCGCTCCGGCTGACTATGTTGAGCTTACAGAAAAGCCCACCTGGAAATCTCTTAATCGACTAAGAAGCCAGGTGGGCTGCGGTACAACTTGGTCGGGTGGGGGTACTCCTACGATGCAGTGTGACCGTGGAGCCACATCGTAATCTATGCCCCGCCTCTTGTCATGCTCTCTTTGCAATAACTCCTGCACTATGAAAGACCTTTGCGAGTTTGTTGCGCCACTTCTACTTCCCAGCTAAAGCACTAGGAAGTGGTGAAGGGCGGGCGTTTTTGGGGGACTGTCTTTTGTAATTTTTGACGTTAAAAAAGTGCTGACACCAGCCTAGTTTGAATAAATGAGTTTTGATTTTGATAACGCTGCTGAAATGGAAAAATTCAAGTCAAAGCTTGTTTGAGCTCAATTGGATACGACGAAGTAGAGATTATGTTCCTCCTGACCTATTCTGGTCATGGTGGCTAATCTCAACGGAGATGAATCAAAACTTAGGAGATTTTACAGTGCAGAAGCGTCTACGTAAAGATAGGTGCACTCTCTGTTGCATTACTCTAATAGCTGGTCTCCTCTCAATTTTGTGGAGGTGGGCGTTAATGACTGCGACACAGTATTATACTAATGCAGTTGTTTTCGAACACAGAGTTTCTGTAAACTGAGTTTTTGTTTCAATAAATTATATTAAATTAATTTTAAATTATATTATTAATTATAATCAATCAATCTTGCTAGCCTTTTCTCAACTATGGGGTCATCACACATTTTAAATGGTGCGACTTCCTGTCTGACCTCCAGAAACAAACTGATGGAACGACCAATGCAGCTGTTATTACGAAGCCACGAGCCCCATTTTAGTCATCAGCCCGGTGGGGCGGGCAATAAAGATACTCAACATCGTATCTCTGCAACTGGATATCTTCACTTGCTCTTTGGCGGAATTCCGGAGTGTCACTTAACCTATTGTCATCTGTGTAAAGTGCATTAATTTGGATCCTGTCAAAATCAAAATTAAAATCAAAATATTTTTATTTCATATAAACCTGCATGGGCACTTATGAAACGTCAGAAGCTAGGTGCACGGTTCCCAAATGTTGTTTCCTATGGAGAAGAGCCGGCAAGAAACTCCACGGTTACTCTTTTAAAAATGATTGGCTTTAACAATGTTTTCAGAGATAAAATGTATGGGAGGACAGTGCAGGCCTGTCAATAAGTACCAGGTACTTAGACGAATACAGAATAGAAAATCGTCTACAAATCTACAGTCTGTAAGGCCTTCAACGTTCTCCCATTCACAATATGTAAAATAATCTAGATAAATAAAATTAACCTAATTAAACATAGTGACATGATTAACATGACAATCACTAAAAAATCAGTCTGTCAGTCTGGACAGTTAAAAAATATTCCTTGTAATGTTTGTTGGTTCTGGTATCTGGTTGGTTTTTAAATTGTGACTACACATTTTGAATTGGGTTCCCACATGTAAAAACAAAAATGTTAGTGAAAATAGTAAATAAATAGTTAAATTAAAATTCCGTCATTCCCATTGACCTTCCGCTGAAGGATTAATATGAATTAATTCCGCTTTGGATTCTTAGAATATGTAATCATCCCGGACATATAAATTATAAAAGAAAATCGCGAACCAAAAGATTATCTGAGAATTTTCATCTGGAAATTGTTTTAATTAAGGGTCCGTCAAACGAGGTTATTGATCCATGTGATCACCACTGCTGTAATAATAATGTACGTGTATCGGATATGTGTCGTCATATTATTTTATTTTATTTTTTTGGGGTGGGAAATCATCAAATGACTTCTCCCGCTGAGTAGAGCAGGAGGGCGTGTCAGACTTTTACTGACTAAAACCCACCCGTGTTCCCTCAGTTGCCCGTGTGCCAGGGGCGGCGGTAACTCTCTCGAACAACCCGCTCCCCTGGCAGGCATCGGCCCTTGCGGACCCCACCAGTGGTTGCTGACATCCCTGACGGCGCGCGTGGAACCCAACGCACCGTCTCGCCTACCACTTTTCGGCCGCAGGGGATAGGGAGAGTGGCCAACGCTATACCGACACTCCTCTTCCCCTGCGGCCCCACCGCGTCCGCCATCAAACGGTGGCGGCCCCATCCAGGCCACGGAAGGGAAGAGCGCTGCTCAGAAGCACTCCTCCTCTGCCGCAGCCTGTAACCCTCAGCCGCGATGCCTCCCATTCGACATCGCGGCCCACCTCAGTTGCGGTGCACCTCACCGCAACCTACTTTTTAGCCGCTACATCATTGGCTTGAAGGTAAAAGCCCTGACGAGCGGCCCCACCTTTGGGTTCCTCTTGGCTTCACCGTGGGTGGCAGACCACGGTTACTGAGCCCCCCCGCAACGACAATGCGGGAACCCACTCGTGGGGGTGTCGTCATATTTCAGGGTATGGTATAGATGATGAAATTGAATAACTTACTCAATGGGACCAATATCGTAATCGCGAAAAAATTCTCCGCGTTCTGCCTACTTATCTCCATGGAAAAAAAGTGGAAGTTTATGTATAAACATAAACTTACGCCGTACATACATAAACTTATGTGTATGTAAAAATAAATGCATATAATTTTACGCAGAACAGAATAAAGCTGAAGAGTTTGTTAATTTTTAGGGTTCCGTACCTCGAAAGGAAAAAACGGAACCCTTATAGGATCACTTTGTTGTCCGTCTGTCCGTCTGTCTGTCTGTCAAGACCCTTTTTCTCAGGGACGCGTGGAGGTATCAAGTTAGACTAGATCAAACTTTAAGCCAACGCAATCAAAAGATACAGCCGTTTAAGCCGCAAATTTTCGACACTCACAAGGGAATCAAAACCTACAGGGTACTTCCCATGTACTCAGAATCTTGAAATTTGGTACGAAGCAACGTCTTTTAGCACAGATAAAGGAAAAATTGCGAAAAGCATACATTTTTAGTTACAACATTTAATAAATATATTTTTAATCATTTTAACGGAACCTTCGGAGTGCGAGTCCGACTCGCACTTGACCAGTTTTTTGGTTTGGCTCATGTCTCGAACAAAAAGTTGTATTCGATTTTTTTTGCATTTTCGAGGTTGAGTGAAGGAGCAAGAAATTTCATGGTGACAAAGTCACGGGTAGAAGTTAGTCAATCAATCAACTCAGCCTATCGCAGTTTACTGCTAGACATAGGCCTCTCCCAGGCTGCGCCACAATACTCTATACTCCGCCTTCTGCATCCAGTCTGTCCCAGCCACCTTTTTCAGGTCGTCGGTCCATCTAGCTGGGAGGTGTCCCACACTACGTTTGCCGATATGCGGTCTCCACTCCAGGACTCGTCCTTTGACAAACATGGCCAGCCTAATGCCACTTCAGCTTGCTCACTCTACAAGCTATGTCGGTGACTCCGGTTCTTTACCGGATAATTTAATTCCTGATTTTATCTTTCAAAGAAACTCCGAGCATTACCCGCTCCATAGCGCGCTGAGCGATAAATTTGTGGACCTGCCCAACTGTCAGTGTCCACGTTTCGGCACAGTATTATCATCGCGCTCACCGAAGAAGCAAGAATGTAACAAAATAAGTAGCTTTCTCGTCATAGATGTTTTTTCGTTTTATATGCAAATGCTACAGATCTTCGTCAAAGCCTCCACGTTGTTCTACCCTCTACAATAGTGTAGTAGAGGTGAGTGAATAAACGTTATAATGTATACATTTGTAACATCAAATACTAATAACGATAGTATTTGTTTTTTTGACATTGCATTTCGAAGAATCAATGGACGGCATACAATGCCATTTTTCCGATGTGAAGAAAGGTGAACAAAGTCACAGTAAATCTCACTTGATTGAATTTTGCCCGAACTCAAAATTTTAAATAATAATGAGAGTTTATAAAGCACCGTTCTACATTCACGAATTTATTTTGCAATCATTTGTTGCATGAATTTTTGTTACGCTACATATCTGCAAAAGAAGAGATTAGAAAAAAGAAAGAAGAAGAGAAGAAGAAGAAAAGAGAAGAAGAAGAAGAGGAGGAGAAGTGAAGAGAGAGCAGAGATTTTAAGTGAAATTGTTAAAGAGCTGTGGATTTTGTGAATAAATAAATAAAATAAAATAAACGAACATTTTGTTGGACACGTGAATCGTCTGCCTCATCTGCCTAGCCTTTTCCCAACTATGTTGGGGTCGGTTTCCAGTCTAACCGGCTGCAACTGAATGCCAGTATTTTACATGGAGCGACTGCCTATCTGACCTCAACAACCTAGTTGCTTGGTGACACGATACCCCTTGGTAAGACTGGTTGTCAGACTTTCGAGCTTCTGACGACCCGTAACGACTGTCAAAGATTCACGAAAGACAGCCGAGACCAACGGCTTAACGTGCTTTCCGAGGCACGGAGGGGTCTTGGTATGTAAAGATGGTCACCCATCCACGGACCAACCGCGGCAAGCGTAGCTTAACCTGATCGATCGACCCGTGCGGCTGTTAATACTAAGCCATAAACCCCAAATTAATGAAGTGTGACTAAAAACTTGAGAAAACAAAATATTCGAATAGCTGTGCTCGCAAACGAATACTGGTTTCCAAAATGAATGTTCGTTTCACGCATGAATTTTCGTTGAGTAACATTTTGCGAAACGAACCCTCGCGGTAAGTACCCTTCATAATTCATTTGTTACAAAAATCGGTTTCATTTTAACAATACAATGTCGAATAAAGATGAATTGATTGTCAAAATGTCAATGATTTGTGAGACGACTTTTTATTGTGAGTTAGGATAATGAGTTCATTTTTTACGTACGTTTAATTACATAGTTGTAGGATTTTTAATCAAGTAGCATTTTGTCTGAATGCAGCTTTACTAATTGATATTACATATACCTTCGTATTTTTGTATCTACAAAAAGAAAAACATCACACTAATTGCGTAAACACTATCAATCAAAAACTGAATCATTTTGACGGATGTTGCTTTGAAAGTTCGAAAAAATATCTGCTCTACAAAGTAAACAACGCAAGGAATTGACAATGAACTTTAAAAATGAAAAGCCGATCGTACTATCAGTGCATATAGTCTTCAAATAATTATAATTTTATATATTCTGGGTATCAAACTAACATACCGTGTTAGGAATACTACCAACCGTTCCGTCACAAAGATAACTGAGCTGCCACACTATAGAATTGGGCTGGATACATCTGCCGCATGTCAGATGACCAATGGGCCAAAATTACGACCTAATGGGTCCCTCTTCTGCCAGGTGTGCGGGTTGTTCGAAAGAGGTACCGCCGCCCCTGGCACACAGGCTACTGAGGGAACACGGGTGGGTTTTAGTCAGTAAAAATCTGACACGCCCTCCTGCTCCACCCAGAGCGGGAGAAGTTATTTGATGATTTCCCACCAAAAAAAAAAATGGGTCCCTCTTAATAGCAAGCGACATCGCGGTAGGCCCAGACAAAGATGGCGGGATGAGCTGGACTTCTTCAACAAGAACTAATCCTTAGGAGCTTTAAACAGACAGAAGTGGAAGGAGGGTAGAGAGGCCTTTGCCATGCAATGGGACACCACGGGCTTTTAATAATAATACTATAGAAGTATGGGGAATAGTGTGTAAAGGTCACTCATACTCTATGGAAAAGGGAGGATCCTTCAACCAGACGGGTGTCGTGTCTGGTGGGCAACTGCCCGACGGTTGATGTCGGGTTGTTGTATATATACGAGTCGCGCGGTAAACTCTGATTGCGTGATATAGGATTTGTGCGACATCAAGTCTTTAATGCGTAGTTTGCATGTGGCGTTGTAGATGCCGCCACAATGCAAACAACCTTTACCTTTCCTGTTCTACTGTGATTGTGGGCTAATCCTCTAAGCTCTTCCGCCATTTCATTCTGGGTCTGCCGCGTAGTAGTTCACTGTGATTTAAGATCCTAGTGGATCTCAAATCTCAGGAGAATCAGGAAAGCTCAGTGGTGTTTTTTGCTTATCGCTGCTCCGATAATCGACCTGTGGCCACATACGCGTCGGCAGATCAAAAATTTGCCGCAAATCCTTAAATCACCTTTAAAAATTGGTGTTTTTTTATCGATTCTATTCTACCCACATTACAGCCATAAAACGCATGAAGATAAGCCTATAAGCCAATTACAATTAAAAGCCTATACTTCAGTTTATCTGACAGATAAGGCAACCTAATTAAATGGGGGTTTTTTCGGCAGAATTGATCCTTGTGATAAAATAAATTCGCTGATAAAAAATGTGGAATCACCTTTTATCTAGGTATTATTTAACAAAATCGCTGTTTGTGTCCGTCCGTGTGAATATTTCACCATTGATACTGAACGCGTTTAAGCATAGATATAATATATAACAAGCATACGACAGGCTATCGTATAGTAAAAGGTATTGTTCGGACGCCTCCGATCTCGGCAATCATCGGCTGCTGTCGTGAGACAGCGGAAGGCGGCTGGAGGTGGTGGCGACGAGAGGAGCGGCGTGCAGGACGTGGGTCGTCGAGCCACTTCGCTACCGGTCTCCAACGACGCGACGGCACGCGCGCGCCCTCCTTAAGTTTACCAACATCAAATATTGTACCTATAAACGGATTATATCCATTCTAAACTTCAGTGAACCTGTCTTTTGGTTTAGTCCTTAGTTGTTCCCTAACAGTATATTTCGATAACCTGATTTGCCTTGCCTCCGACAGCAAACAGCTGGCGGTCGTCTATTTGATTGAAACTGACAACATTTACGGGTTTTGGATTTGTGAACAGCGTTTAGAGCTTCTACGGTAGGTAACATTGACTGATGGTCGATTCCTCACGGAAACGTATCGTATGGTTGCATTGAGATGGGAAAAACATGGAGATGCCGCGTTATTCTATACATACCTACATTTGCATAATTGAGTGAAATACGATACAGAATGTGAAATATCGTTTTGTCTCTTTCTTTCTAGTAAAATAATCGTATTTGATAAAAGAGACAACAATATTTAAGTTGTTGCTTATAATTGAAACATTTTGTCATGACGTAGGGACAGATGTAGGTAAGTGCCCTTTCGGCCATCTTTAGCGACAAGTTTCGTGGTAGTTTTCCTGTCAAATGGTTGTTTATGTTTTGTGTTAGTGAGATTTGCGAGAAAATTACGAGGAATTTGCCTTTAAAACTGCATGTAAATGTTGGAAAACAGCAATTGAACATGTCTGTGTGTTGTATTGTGAAGTGTGGAGCAAGAAAGAATGAAAATCAATCATAATTTGTCTTTGCACAGATTAGGAGCCAGTTTTCATGCAATTGTACAATATTAATACACATTCGGTGATAAAATCGTTACGCAATCATGAATTTAGGGGTAAAATATTTATATTTGGGTTCATTTCCGTGTATCAGACCTTTTATAATTTGATAATACTTCGTTTTGTTTACAATAATACGTCATATTAGTATAGTGATGTACTGTTGCTTAGCAACGGCAGCCATTTTATGAGACATTATGAGTTGTAGGTATGCACCTTTTTTTTGTAGGTATTTCCAGTCCATATTTTTATATGTCTATGTATGGTTGTGAATAATATTGACACAACAGAGATGGCACTGACAGCTCTTAAACGTGGTTTAGAAGTGCTGATTGCGTTCGATCTCATTGGTGAAATTCCCTAAGATTTTCTTAACCACACAATGGATTATGGTACGGTTTGACCACCATTTAGAGAACTTATTCCGGAATGTCTACAAAATAATGTGTACCTACCTATAATACATTCATTTTGACCTTATTTAACTTATATTATAAACTAGCTGACCCGGCGAACTTCGCACCGCCATCTTTTATTTCTCCAGTCGCGACTGAGGAAATATAACCCTTCCGGTGAAATCAAATCAGTTGGATTTTCAATAATTTCACAATAATTAATTCTGATCAAATCTATATATTTTTTATAAATATTCTTATACACAAACCATGTCCTGACAATAAGGAACACACAAAAAAAGAATCATCTAATTTGGTGCAGTCGTTCGGAAGTTATGCGTGTACATACATTTCGGCGATAATTTTATATATATTTTATATAGATTAAATTTTGTATACTTGGATGTTTACAAGTTTGTTACTCAATCACAAATGATCTGACCGTGTTAGAAACACGGATGTTCTGCGAAGGGCTAATGTCTGCGGAATTGAGGTCTATTTGGTCTAGACATGTTGTGAGGATGCCTGACGAGAGAATAGCTAAGCGCATCTTCTTTTCTAAACTCAAGGGCGGCAAGCGCAAACAAGGCCAACTCAGATACAAAGACATTTAGAAAAAACATAATATGAAGAGATGAAACATAGATCTCTCTCGCTGGGGGGAGATGGCACAGGATAGACTTGTTTGGAGGCGTTTGGTACAACAAAATATCTATGACTTTGAAAACCAGCGCATGAGAGATTTAGAGAGCAAGCGAGATCACTTCAAGAATAAACTACCCGCCAACATACAATATCATTACCACAATGGCATTCTAACATGTCCGCACTGTGCACGTATCTTTACAGTCAAGATAGGTAACATTAGACACAACAGAGCACACGCTCGTAACCGATAGTTGTCGAAAACGAAAAACGGTCACCGAAATCGGCATGGGTTTGATTGATTGATTGATTGACTGTCTCAATCACGCAAACCCGGCCAAACGAATTTGGATGAATTTGGCACACAGATAGTTTATAACCAGGAATAACTAACACACAGGATCTTTTTATTCCGGTACTACGTTTTTGTGGGATAATTTCCGACCTACAAAAGTTGGTCTAAAATACAGAAATCTCGATGTTTTGTCAATTTTAAAAACCGTGCGGAGCAGGGGCGAATCTCTAGTTAATTATACTTCTAATGTGTACTTATGGCTTTTGTTTTATGATTATATTGACATTATAGTTTGGGTCATTGAACTCCGTTCACAAACTACAAAACCTATGTTATGAATTTATGATCCTGTATTGAAAATATACGTGTAGTTTACACGTACATAAATATTTTCCGCTGCAATGTACTCGCTCTGCTTTGTACTTTCCTTGAGCTATATTTATTGCCTTAATGTATCCCCACAAAAACGACAGGTGGAATTCCTCTCCATCTCCATTATACGATTTATTACAAAACTATTTTTTCACTGTTTCCCTTCAACATGTAAATGTTAATGTATTTATTAGTTTTATGTTTGTAAAATGTTTGAAAGAATAATATTGATTGGGGTAAACCAATGATACTATAATGTAAAAATAAGTAGATAGGTTGGGAATAGTTCACCTACGCAACATTAAATCTTCAAAAAGGCACACTAAATCTTAGGGGCCGTCACGCGTACCACAACGTCCACAACCACACCAAATCGCAACGTCAAAAAAAAAAAAAAAACATGTCAGCAAGCAGTTACGTGTGAATAGTGTCGCTGCATTTTTTTGCACTTGCATTGTGCTTACGTTGTCGCTAATGTTTGCAGACAGATCGACTCCAACTGTGACAGTGTCGTCGCGTTGTGGGTGCGTTGTCGCTGCGACATCGCCTTGATGTGGTCGGTATCAGCCGAACGTTTGATTTTGATGTCCAAATGTAGTCCGCCTGAATAGACTATTCATTTTCATGCAAATTAGTGCTCGTTCGAGCCCTTAGTTAAAGGAAGTGGTGAATGGTTCCACAGTAAGTAGGTACAGGCACTCACACTGTCGTAAAAGCGTCGAAATCACTCGGCTTTGGTTGATCTAGCTTGTCTTCCATACAATTTTTTATTATTTCAACCGAAATACGTCCACTGCTGGACATAGGCCTCCCCCAAAAGGAGGGTTTTGCCATAATCGCCACGCTATACCGGCACTCCTCTTCCCCTGCGGCCCCACCGCGTCCGCCATCTAACGGTGGCGGCCCCGTCCAGGCCACGGAAGGGAATAGCGCTACTCAAAAGCACCGGCACTCCTCCTCCGCCGCAGCCCGTAACCCTCAGCCGCTATGCCTCCCATTCGACATCGCGGCCCTAATCAGTTGCGGTGCACCTCACCGCAACCTACTTTTTAGTCGCTACGTCGTCGGCTTTGAGGCAAAAGCCCTGACGAGCGGCCCCACCTTTGGGTTCATCTTGGCTTCACCGTGTGTGGGACCACGGTTACTGAGCCCCCCCGCAACGACAATGCGGGAACCCAATCGGGGGAGTGCGGGAACCCAATCGGGGGAGAAATTGGGATTGCTTGCACAGGTAGATTGTTGTTAGCAGGAGTCATGGATTATCCATACGTAATCATATTCTTAGTTGCTCACAAACTTTCAAAATGTAAACATGGCTAGTACGAGAAAATCAACGTGTTTTGATGAAAAAGTTTTACTGATACGCGCAATAGAGGCGGGAGACCTTTTTTTTCTCTCCTTTTAACGACAACTATCATTAACACCATAAATGCGTAGTCACTTCAGTGTCGTTAAATAGAGTTTTTACTTTATTTTTAAATGTTTTTTACTAAAACATTTAAAAATATATGTATCAATGAGTGTGTATGATAGGTAAGAAAACAAATAAACGACATAATAATGTCGAATACTGGTGAATATGTGAACAATTTCCATGACGGCTGATATAAGACGACGCAACCTAGCTTTACGCACAAATAAATAACGTAATTATTTCATTTGTCTACATTATCAAATAATTGCGTTAATAACACGCGGAAGTAAGACGGAATATCATTAATTTCGGCTGCGGAAATGGGACAAACACAATATGTTGCTTTGCGAACACCCTTTCGTTGGCTCGATGCGACGCTCAGTTCCGGTTTGCTAATTAGCCATGTTTTCATTTGCGGCCACCGTAGAACATTCTAGCTGTTTTTAATTAATTATAATGTTGTTGAGGTAAACTGTTTGTTTTCATCTCAGTTTCAGCTCGTTAATTATGCGTGTATTATCGTTATATATTGTGCACGACAGCAACAGCAACGTAATCTAGCGCTGCCTGCTATTGTTAGTTTTAAGTAGATACCTACCTACATCATGTAAAGCGACGGAGCCGCGTGCCTGCCGTGCCTGGCGACAAGTCAAAACCTGTTCACGCCGCTCGGTCGCTCCACGCGTTGCCATTGGTCAATTACAAAAATATGGCCGATTCCCGCCCCCCGCGGATCAGAGCATATAAATACCCCGGACCCTGGCAGCGCGGCGCAGTCGACCGAAATTCCCTAAGTGTATTCACTACGATGTGTTAAAAAATACCCATGTAATTTTGCAAAAACTATAATTAAAGCCATTTTATGTACCTACTAGTACCGCATTTTCAATCATACAGTCCACACGCTACACATTCTGGTCCTTCGAAAGCCGAATCTTGAAGATCCAGCAGGATGGTGTTAACACGCAGCCGTAGTGGAGACTCTAGAAGAGAACAGACCCAGCAAGAGCAAGGACCGTCCATGACCGCCGGACCGGGTGCCAGCAACCCAGCACCAGAATCCAGCACGAGCATGGTCGCTGTGATGGACACAGGCAGCGGATCTACGGCGACTACCAACACCGACGCTACGCAGACACATGGTACGCTCAAGCCCGGCGATACCAGGTCACGCCGTTCTACAGCTTCGAGAAAGAAGCGCCTCGCAGAGCTGGAGGCCAGAGAGCGGCTGGCTGAAACGAAAGTCAAGCAAGCGACGGCAGAGCGAGAGCTGCAAGAAATACAGCTGCAGCGCATCAAAGCCGAAGCTGACTCGAGTGAAGATGACGACATGGAGGACGACCTCGCCTCCGTAAGGATTGGAACGTGGCTAGCGCAACCGGCGCTGCCACCCGGAGGTGAGGCTCGACCGGCGCCACACGACGTCAGCGGCGGGAGGAAAAGCAGGGACGCAGCGAAGGACATCGGCGCCGCGACAGGCGCTCAACCGCTGCGGGATGACTACGAGGAAAGTGTGTGTGCGAAATCAAACAAGGGCAATATCGCGAGTGAAGTGTTACGCGGGAATGTGAGTGATAAAGTGATAGACGTAGGGACACTCGCCGCGGCCCTAGCTCAAGCCGCGCGCAGCTCGAGAGAGCCACCCAGGTACGTCCAGCAGCTACCAATCTTCGACGGAAAATCCGGTGAGTGGATTGCTTATAAGGCCGCGTATTGTGACTCAAACACGTATTTTTCCTGTATAGAAAATGTCGCTAGGATCAGGATGAGCCTCAGAGGCGCCGCAAAAGAAGCTGTAGGTTGCCTATTATTTAGTCAATCCGACCCTCAGGTTATTCTAGACGCACTAGAAAGACGTTTCGGTAGGCCCGAGGCCTTGATTATGGCCGAGTTAGATCATATAAAATTATTACCTAAATTAAATGATAACCCTAGGGAGATATGTATTTTCGCTAGCCGTATAGCAAACACAGTGGGTACGGTAGAAGCACTAAAAAGAATTCAATATTTACATAGCCCCGAAATGTCGCGTTGTATCGTAGAAAAGTTAACGCCAATACTAAGAAACAAATGGTATGATTACGCGGCTAATAGTAAGGTTGAAGATATTCCCGAGTTAAAGCGCTTATCTATGTTTATGAATGAAGAGGCAGATAAGTGTGGCGCGTATGCACAGCCAGAACGTGGTAATGACGACTCCAGCGGTGTACGACAACGGCGCAGAGTAGAGCGCACGTTTAACGTGAATAAGGAAACATCAAACGAGCAATGCCCGGCGTGCGAGCAACACGGCCACAAATTACCAGACTGCAGTAAATATAAACAGCTGGACATAGATACACGATGGGATATAGCAAAAAAATCCAACATGTGCTTTAGATGCCTACGAAACAAACATAGAAGGTTTATGTGTAAAGCGCCTATTTGTGACATAAAGGAATGCAACATGAAACATCACAAACTGTTGCATAAGGAGCGTAAAGTTGAGGCGACACACAACGTAGCGACGACGCCGGCGTTGACGCCCGTTATCACACACGAAACCGTTACGTCGGCGCGGGAAACTGTATCAACAACTTCGCCTCAGAATCGCCGCGCGTATTTAAAAATAGTACCTGTCACATTAAGCGGACCACATACATGTATAGACACATTTGCCTTATTAGACGATGGGAGTACAGTCACTTTGTTAGACGCGTCAGTAGCAGATATCCTAGGTGCAGATGGGCCAGCCAGTCCTATGTGGATACAAGGCATAGGCACGGAGGTCAAGCATGAGCAAAGCCGAATCGTGAGCCTCCACATACAAGGCAAGCACCATAATGACCCACAGAAGATAGAGGCGGCACGCACCGTAACTAGGCTTGAAATCATGGCGCAAACTATACAAACTGAGGACATAAATAATTGTAAGCATTTAAACGACATTCATAGCACTCTTGTTTATGAACACGCGCGACCAATGATTTTAATAGGCCAAGATAACTGGCATTTATTAGTAGCCACAGAAACACGAACAGGTGCGCGTGATCAACCGGTAGCATCGTACACAAAACTTGGATGGGTATTGCATGGATGTCAGTACTCAGTAAATAAAGTTATAGCTACATTTTGCGGCCACATTAAAATTAAAGAAAATCTGGAACCAATAGAAGAAACCATGAGAAACTTTTTCAAATTAGAATCACTAGGTATAGAACCTAGGATACCTAGAGATGACCCGCAACAGCGAGCCTTGGACATCCTAGAACAGAAGAGTCGACGATTACCCGATGGCAGCTTCGAGACCGGACTATTGTGGAAACAAGAGGTACCTAAAATACCAAACAACTACCTAGGTGCCCTAAAACGGCTAGAAAATCTAGAACGACGCCTAGATAAGGATGAAAACCTCAAGACCCAGTACTTGCAACGCCTTGACAATCTATTCAACTCAGGCTATGCAGAAAAGGCGCCCGATACCTGCACGACCAATAAAACCTGGTACCTACCTCACTTCCCAGTGGTCAACCCAGCCAAGCCACATAAGCCGCCACGACTCGTACACGATGCAGCAGCAAAGACAGCGGGTCTGTGCCTAAACGACCTACTTCTATCAGGACCTGACCTATTACAATCATTGCCCGGTATTTTAATGCGTTTCCGTCAAAATAAAATAGCTGTGTCAGCAGACATTAAAGAAATGTTCATGAGGATAAAGATAAGGGAAGAAGATCGCGATGCGTTGAGATTTTTATGGCGCGGCGATCAACGAGAAGGACCGCCTGGTGAATATCGCATGACGTCTGTTATATTTGGCGCGACGTCATCCCCATGTACAGCGCTATACATAAAGGATCGCAACGCTAGGGATTTTGCCGATAGATACCCAGCCGCGACGTCAGCAATAATAAACAACCATTATATGGATGATTATCTTCAGAGCTTTTCCAGCGAAGAGGAAGCCAAGAAAATAACAACGCAAGTGGATTACATTCATAAAAAAGCCAACTTTGTTTTATGTGGTTGGATATCAAACAATAAAAATGTTTTAAACAATAACTTCACGCCTTCACAAGACATAAAAATATTAGGCGGCGACGACACCGAGAAAGCCCTCGGACTACGATGGGATACTATGAAGGATTGCTTTATATTTCAAATTAACAAAAACAAAACACCCATTGTATTATTAAACAACACACGCCCACCCACCAAACGGGAGGCGCTCAGCATAATTATGTCTATATTCGACCCGCTAGGAATTATATCACCTATCACTATACCGGCTAAAAGGATACTTCAAAACACATGGAAGTACAAAACGGAGTGGGACAAGCCACTACCTGAGGAGCTACAACCAAAATGGAAAGAATGGATGAAGTCACTAAGTACCATAGAAACGCTACTGATCCCACGTTGCTACGATTACGGTGACGTCACAGCCAGAGAAGTACATACGTTTGTAGATGCAAGCGAAGAGGCATACGCCGCAGCGGTATACTGGCGAACTGAAAGGTCAGACGGCAGCGTACAAGTGACCCTGGCGGCAGCCAAGAGTAGGGTAGCCCCACTTAAACCGGTATCAATACCTAGGCTAGAGCTGCAAGCTGCACTATTAGGAGCGCGCCTAGCCCAGACGGTCGTTCAAGAACACGACTACGAGGTAAATGACCTAACATACTGGAGCGACTCTACCACCGCTCTGGCCTGGATTCAAGCCGAACCACGCACATTCAAGACTTTCGTGGCGCATCGTATCGCTGAAATCGAGGAGCGCACCAAGAAAAATCAATGGAGGTGGCTACCCTCAAAAGATAATGTGGCAGACGACGCGACACGTAGCCCGCCGGAACATTTTAACTCGAAACACAGATGGTTTAACGGTCCCGAGTTCCTTAGAAAAGGCAGAGATGAATGGCCACAGGTCAAAAGGGTCATTGTTCCCACGAACACGGGTGAAGAACGCGTCAAATGTCATGTAATAAACGAAACAAAATTAAACGATCATCTCCCAAATATTACACGTTTTTCCAAATGGACACGGCTGATAAGGACAACTGCAAGAGTACTTCAGTTCATTGACCTTTGTAGACCAAGTCAACATACTGTCGAATATAAGTGTACTAAGAAGAAGGCATCAAAAGATCCAACGTGGAAAAGAATACACAAAAGTAAACCCGTTAAAAAAGTTACGCAAAAATTAACAAGAAATAAAACAGTAAACTACATACCTATACCTGCTACTTATATTCTACGCGCCGAAGAACAATGGGTCAAGGGCGCACAAGCCGAAAGTTTCTCAAAAGAAATTGCCGCCATAAAGGATAACAAAGCGGCGCCCGGCGATAGCCCGTTATCGCTATTAAGTACATACATAGACAGCGTGGGTATTTTACGTTTGCGCGGGAGAATCACAGCGGTACAAGACGTAAATGAAGAAATAAAAAACCCAATTGTACTCGAGGGTAAGCACAGATATACGAAGCTATACATAGCATATGTGCATGAAAGTTTACATCATGGTGGAACCGAGATAACGGTTAACGAGTTAAGACAGCGTCTTTGGATAACGAGACTACGTCCGTCTGTAAAGAATGTTGTAAAGGGCTGTTTACACTGTAGAATAAAAAAGGCAAAACCAGCCAAACCCTCTACAGGAAACCTGCCGTACCCCCGTTTAGCTCATCATTTACGACCTTTTACTTTCACTGGTTTAGATTATTTTGGCCCCATATCTGTTTCTGTAGGTAGACATAAAGAAAAAAGGTATGGAGCCTTATTTACGTGCTTAACTTGTAGAGCTATACATATAGAAATAGCAAATTCACTTAGTGCAGATTCAGCTATCGCCGCTCTCAGGCGATTTATAGGTAGGAGAGGTTGTCCAAAAGAAATATGGAGTGACAACGCTACTTGTTTCAAAGCGGCTGATAGGGAACTAGGAGAAAGCGCCTTAAGTGCTTTAGGTAGTGAGTCCAATGCGCGGTCCATAAGCTGGAGATACATACCTCCCGCGTCACCGTTTATGGGCGGAGCATGGGAGAGGATGGTGAGGGCAGTCAAGGAAGCACTGTACGTCACCCTGAAAGAAGTTCACCCATCAGACGAGACCCTCGCTACGCTGCTCGTAGAAGTAGAAAATACGGTGAACTCCAGGCCACTCACGCATGTGAATGTGTCACCAGACGAGCCCGAAGCCCTCACGCCCAACCACATACTGATTGGCCCTAACCCACATGTACCCTCACCGGGTAATTTCACCGCAGCGGACGTCACAGCGCGGCACCAATGGCGACGCGCCCAGGCACTCGCAGACGTCTTCTGGCGAAGATGGGTACGTGAATACCTACCGCTCCTACAAAACCGGCGGGAGCCTTACGGCAGTGGCACCCCACCCAAGGTCGGAGACGTCGTTGTGATCTGCGACCCTAACCTCCCACGTAACACTTGGCCCAAGGGAAGGGTGACGAAGGTGTTGCCAGGTGCAGACGGAGAGGTACGAGTTGTAGACGTGATAACCAAAGGACATGTACTCCGAAGACCTACGAAACGAGTTGTCGTGCTCCCCACGGAGTCGCCTGATGGCGACGGCGGGAGAAATGTGCACGACAGCAACAGCAACGTAATCTAGCGCTGCCTGCTATTGTTAGTTTTAAGTAGATACCTACCTACATCATGTAAAGCGACGGAGCCGCGTGCCTGCCGTGCCTGGCGACAAGTCAAAACCTGTTCACGCCGCTCGGTCGCTCCACGCGTTGCCATTGGTCAATTACAAAAATATGGCCGATTCCCGCCCCCCGCGGATCAGAGCATATAAATACCCCGGACCCTGGCAGCGCGGCGCAGTCGACCGAAATTCCCTAAGTGTATTCACTACGATGTGTTAAAAAATACCCATGTAATTTTGCAAAAACTATAATTAAAGCCATTTTATGTACCTACTAGTACCGCATTTTCAATCATACAGTCCACACGCTACATATATTAATACATTTAATAAATAATTTATGTTCTCCTACCAGTATTAAAATATACACAGTTTGTATATTAAAAGAGACAGGAGTCCATACTAAGTAAGGCGATTAACACACGGCACCGCAAACCGCCGCGGTAGGCGGTGAAGCGGATCTCATGGCGCATTGGTCTCTAAGAAATCCGTTGATGCCTAACACACGTACACCGCCCGACCGCGCGGTCGAATCGTATGCCGCCGCGGCGCGGCGGTGCGCGGTGCCGTGTGTGAATCGCCTAAGACCTGTGTTATGAAATGAAATGTTTATTTATGTAAGTAGATCTTAAAAGACACTTTCACACGTCAATATTTTGTTGATCAATATTTTAAAAACTAGATGGCATTTCCTAGCCGACTGTTCCCTGAGAAGAAAAGTCGAAACAAACTCAGAGGTCATGGTCTCTTTTTTAAAGTCCAAACATATAATTTAAATTTTATGTGTGTCTAACAATGCAGGCAATATCTGGAAGGGCCTTTGAAGAAAGAGCCATTGCAGCTTTGAGTTGACCTGTCCCAACAGACGGCATGTATGTATCAGTCACCGTGTAGCTCAACCCTATTTTAGGGCGTTCAACGACCCGTCATAAGACGCTACCAGATCTACAGGACATTAGCATAGGCCATTTACCACTTAACGATTCCTTACTCAAAACCATGTCAATCACAAACGACAACTGCTAAAATCGTAATAATAATATCGATAAATTGTCTTGGAACATACATTTTGATTCCTTACCGTTACCACCCGTTACATTGGTTCCTAAAAAAAACACGATATTGACGTAGTTTGAATGTAATAAGATTCCGCGGGGAATCATTATAACCATACAGAATTGGGGCCCAGACGAGTTATAAATTCGGTCTACGGGTCTCCAGCACCCTAATTGCGTAACTCACGATTCATCATAATCTGTATCGTTTTGAAACGGATTGTTAAACCATTGCTTCATATGTTCGAAAAATGCGTCTGTTCGACAACATAAATAACGCAATGGATATTGTTTAACTGTGAAGACGAAACCAATTATGATCAATCGTGAGTTACGCAATTAGGGTGCTGGTCTCTAATCTCGAATAAATATTGAGAGATATGCTAAGGACATAACAAATAGTAGCACGACGCTTACAGTAAACGAATACAGTATAAAAATAATAGTCAAAATTCTACAGCCCTTTTCCCAATCTATTTGTGGTCGGCGCAACGTCTTTTTCTTACACACTTCTATTGTTAGTCGTCATCTCCATAGTCACACCCTTTCTAACCATATCATCATTCACACAGTCCATTATTTGTTTCTTTGGTCTCCCTTTATAGCCATCGACATTCATACTCAAAACTTTCCTCACGACATTTTCCTCATTCCTCCGTATCACATGCCCTTACTATGACCGTTTTCTACACAACTTTTCAGTCACCGGTACCACTTTTAGACTTCTTGTTATGTACTCATGTCTTATTCTATCCATTGGTGTAACACCACACAACCACATTTCATTCATCAACAATATTGCGTGTGTAGTGGTCTTGTGGGTGTGATATACGACGTTGTGCTTGTGTGTGTGTGTGTGTGTGTGTGTGTGTGTGTGTGTGTGTGTGTGTGTGTGTGTGTGTGTGTAGTGACTGTGTGTTATATTTCTCTGTAACTGAATAATAGTTTCTCCGTATCGCCAAAGGTGAGTGTTAGGAGCCATTTTGAGACCTTACGTCTGCATTCAATTCTCGTTAATGTATAAACGGAAACTACTCATGTGTTGTGAGCAGCTTATTTGCAATGTTATAAAAACGTAGCTCGCGTGGTAATACGATATCCCTTGATAAGACCGTCAAAGGTCTACAAATGACAGCAAGGACCAACGGTTTAGCGTGCTTTCCGAGGTACGGGTCTTGCTACGTAAAGATGGTCACCCATCCACGGACCAACCGAACATATGGTTGACTAACCTTTAACACTTCACCTTATTGGTCGGGCTTTAATGATGGTTTCCAGGCCGAGAGTAGAGAGGCAAGATTCGCCACTCTCGTTAATTTATCGAGCTGTGTATAAAAAGGATCGTTTAAAACTATTTTATTCGGAATCGTACTGTTCACTATTGCGAATAACATAGTTTTAAAACTAGCTTAGTCAGCTATTTATTTATTTAATTAATAAATAATATTAACAGATTTTAGCTTAGATATTTATTTATTAAAAATCGGAATAATGTTAAAATTGATATTATGATGGTAAAATTACGCTGAAATATTCATATTTGGCAAACAGCGTTAGGCAAAATATTTGGTTCAGTATTCGGCGTTCAAGAGCTGTCAAAAATACAAAATTGTAAATCAAATAAAACTGGGGTCAGTTTAAAACAACATATTTAAGACAGCCCTTCAAATTGCCCACTCTTCAACACTTCCTAGTGTTTTAGCTGGGAAGATGAATATTCAGCAAAATTATGACACTGGCCTCAGAATACAGAAAGAACCAGAAGCCGTGAGAGCGCCTAATACTGAAGCCACAAAAACTACTCTCAAATAGAGTAGTTTGACGCGCAGCCGATCAGTCACTGTGTGACTGTCGTATCGCGCGACGTGTTTTACCGGTGTTCAATTTATTTTAATTAGGCCGTCTTGTGTCGTTCCTACCTCTAAAAATTTAGCCAGGCTAAAAAATAAACAGCATGGGATCACATTTCATGTGCAAGTAGCGTATACAGTTATTGTCTTATTTGTTCAATTTGTAATTATCATCGTGAAAAATGGGTCCATCTTGTACGTGTTGCCAATTTAAGAGTTATGATTTCCCTTCTTTTTATTACCAACTGAGGGCTTGTAGTATGTATAAAACTACTTTAAAAATATTTTAAACGACTTGAAAAAATAATGTTATATGTGTATAGAAAAGGACAGTACAATTTTGATTTTATTATTTTCGTACCCCCTATACTCTCAAATAATGTCTGAGCTAGCAATATTACGCGGGTGGGAAGTGAGGCGAGCGGGGGTCACTAGTTTTGTTTTTGGACACAGCCTGCAGCATCAGTTGAACGGGGCTTCTGGTTCTTTTTGTATTCTGAGACACTGGCTATTCTTGAACACGGTTATGATGTGCGTTCAGTTTCATTGTTGAACTTCTTAGACCATTCATTATCCAGATTCAGAATCTTTTTTATTTTTCACTAGCTTTTGCCAGCGGCTTCGCCCGCGCGGTACTTTCATTCCCTATTTAACGTGTACGTTACCCTAGCAAGAAAGTGTCTCCTAGAGTTATATGAGTAGAACGTATAATGTGTGCCTTATCTGCTGTAAATGTGCCCCCACATAAAAAATGTGTGCCCCCTGTCGTTTTGGAGAAAAACGGAAAAAACGATTCTTGCTGGGGTAACGTTTTTCTAGCAGGAAAATTCTAAACGAATGATCGGAGAGAGAAAATTTTTGCATGGCCAGATAGCTTATATGTGTGCCAAAATGTGCCCCCAAAAATAAAATCTGTGCCCCTTCAGGTTTTCGAGATATTGCATTTCCTGCTGGAGTAACGTTTTGATGAATCGTATATCTCTAAAACCATTGCATGTGCCCCTGTAGAATAAACATACACGAGTAGCTCTTAAGGGGCACACCTTAGTGCCCTAATTAGATTTAAGAAAATATTTATAGTTTTCCAGATATCGCGGTTTTATGAAAACCCGAAAAAACATCGCAGCGCCTAAATGAGACAAGGCACAAGTTCGCTGAAAACTGTATTCGGTCCTTCTTGACGCTATTAATAACCATACAAAGTTTCAAAACTGTTCATGCATGCATTTTTGAGTAATCTTGCTAAAAGTCAAAACGATGGTGTCTTAACTTTGACGGCAAAATACAAGGAACCGGCTCAATCCCAGATGTGTAGGTGTGAACCAAAATTGTGTGCCTTTAGTCAAAAATATATGGTGAAAATATTCAGCTAGGAATGTTTCGCATTAAGTTAATATTAACAAAAAACCAAAAATGTAAGCAACGGCTGGTTATCCGACCAAATTTGAATGACTACTAAAAAGCGACGGATTCATACATATCGATGACCTTCTTTACTTTACTCACTAACCGGTTTACACGTGTTGTGCCTGAGTACACTGAAGTAGAAAAGTAATAAGTAATAAAATAAAGTTGTTATTGGATTATATTCTACTAACTGTATCTATTATATTTATTGATAAGCCGTAGGTTAGATAAATTAACAGTAAGTTTTTCATCAGTAAGGGGAATGCTCCAACCAGCCCGCGAAATTCAAAGTTTCTTGCGGTTTTTTGCAATTTGCAGGCCAGTGCTAGGTTGTCATTCCTACAGCTTTATGAACTTAGAGCGTAGTATTGATGATTTGATGGTTATAATTCTGTAACTAGATAAGTCTTACAGCCGTGAATAATATTTTAATCACCACACAACCTAGCACTGGCCTGCAAATTCCAAAAAACGTAAGAAAATTTTAATTTCTCGGGCTGGTTGGAGCATTCACCTTAATAGAAGATCTTTCGAGATTTGAGATTTCGCCTCCCCACACCGCTGCAGATATCTCTGGCCCCGCGGCATCCGCTGACGTCGTGTTGAAGGAGTCGGTTTGTCTAGCTTGGAAAAAGTGAGACAGCTAGTACGCGTACGGTGTTAGAGTGACAGAGACAGTTACGTGTAACATCGCTCTAATATGAATAATAGGTACGAAGTGTTTATTGACTGGGAAGTCCGTTTGGATTATTACTTGGTACTGGTAAACAGTTCCAGTTATGTTATGACGCCAAGGACACTGTTACGTTGAATCACGCAGTTGCACTGATACTGTTTGTTTACTTTTTTTAAGTTGGTTGAAAGTGGCGTATTAAGCATTTTATAACAATTATGTGGTTGTAGGGGTGGTGAATTTTATGGCACCGATCTGCGGTGGTAAGTATTTAATGACATTGTTTTGACTTATTTAAAAATATTTGTACACTTATCAAGTACCTACTTGGATTTTTTTCATTACTTTACCTATTTATTTATTTTTTTACAAAAAATGTTCTAAATCATGTTTGTTTTGTTCTCGTCTGAAAGGATATACATACTTTCCGATTGGTCCAATAGAAATTTCATCAAAATCGATTCAGTAATTTGTTTCCTTTTTGTTTATTACGTATTTAATTCTCTTGTGCTAGGTTGATGGCATATAATCCCTTAATAACTTTTAGTTACAATTTATCATGTCTCCAAAACTAAAACTCGACCACAATACGTCAACACTCAACATGTCACAGTCACAGGGCTGTATCTTTTTAGCCGAAATAGCTAAATACTTGATTTGATTTTTACAGAATGTTCTACGGCAGCTGCTATAACAACAATAATATAAACCAAGCAGGGAGGGGTGGCATTTTGCCTATTGGCAAGTTGCATAAACTTCCCATTGTTTATCTAGATGATGTAAGTAATAATTTTGTTGATCTATAGAATATTATGTATCTAAAAAAGTTCTGGCGGACCGATCAGGCTGAATATATCTATTTATTCAGGGCTAAGTTTTATCACAACTGTATTTTCAACTTAATTGCTAGAATACATATGGAAAAAATTGTGCACATTTTATATCCACGGATATACACAAACTTATATCCTATAAAATAGTGTAAATAGATTCAGGATTCTTCACATATTTTTGGACGAATGAACAAAACCAATATTACAATGAAACTTTAAAAAATAGACCGAAAATACTTTCTGTTGATGCTACTGGCTCCTTATTTCAACCAATTGAGCCACCACCTTCTAATGATTTATTAAAATATCGCACTCCCAAACATTTATTTTTATATGCAGTGGTTGCCTACACTCTGGATACCAGTGTACCAATGTGCTACATGGCCTCCGAATCCCATACAATGGGGACGATAACCACATGGTTAAATACGTGGCAAATCGAAAAAGTTTTGCCAGATGAAATAATTAATAGCACAGCTTGCACTGGCACTGGCTTGCAAATTGCAAAAAACGTAAGAAAATTTGAATTTCGCGGGTTGGTTGGAGCACTGACCTTAACCAAATAAATTTTGGTACCTACAGTTTTGAGAGTTGTATTTACTGTACCTATACCTATAGTCAACCGCACATTGATCTGTGTTGCAACAACGTGTTTCCATTTTATATGTCGTATTACGTACCTATGAGGGATTTATAATTATTAACCAACGATTATATTATAGCTGATTATGTAGTGTCACATAATTTTGATTTGATGGCGTTTTAGATATATAAGTGTCATTCCACAGTCAGGTGATAATGTTGTTACGTATATTGGATAAATATGTTTATTTATAGCCAAACACCATCAGATAATTTGTGCACAGTCGATGTTTACAGTTATATCTTTATGCGGTTTACTATATTAACACAGTTTAACTGAATCTATGTATAAGCAAATTACTCGTAAGAAAAATATTTATCTGTGATTTAAAATGTTATATTTTTTTACACAATATTATATTTATACTTAATACTGATCTGTGATTTTTTGTGATGCCAATTTACTAATTACATGATAAACTTAGATGAAAAACTGATCTGTGATTTAAATAATAATGACTACACAACGTGCAAATAATTTATAATATTTATAGGTAGGAATTTAATCTGTGATTTGATGCAATACTTACTGGAATAAAAATAATAATTTCCACATCAACAAGCTGTTTCATTTAATATAGTCACTAGGTGCATTTAATATATATTTTTAATTAGCCCCCAAAACTTTTGAACGCAACTGTACGGACAACAGCTTAGGTATAATACGTCAATTAAAGAAGGTCATTGATATGTATGAATCTGTCGCTTTTTAGTAGTCATTCAAATTTGGTCGGATAACCAGCCGTTGCTTACATTTTTGGTTTTTTGTTAATATTAACTTAATGCGAAACATTCCAAGCTGAATATTTTCACCATATATTTTTGACTAAAGGCACACAATTTTGGTTCACACCTACACATCTGGGATTGAGCCGGTTCCTTGTATTTTGCCGTCAAAGTTAAGACACCATCGTTTTGACTTTTAGCAAGATTACTCAAAAATGCATGCATGAACAGTTTTGAAACTTTGTATGGTTATTAATAGCGTCAAGAAGGACCGAATACAGTTTTCAGCGAACTTGTGCCTTGTCTCATTTAGGCGCTGCGATGTTTTTTCGGGTTTTCATAAAACCGCGATATCTGGAAAACTATAAATATTTTCTTAAATCTAATTAGGGCACTAAGGTGTGCCCCTTAAGAGCTACTCGTGTATGTTTATTCTACAGGGGCACATGCAATGGTTTTAGAGATATACGATTCATCAAAACGTTACTCCAGCAGGAAATGCAATATCTCGAAAACCTGAAGGGGCACAGATTTTATTTTTGGGGGCACATTTTGGCACACATATAAGCTATCTGGCCATGCAAAAATTTTCTCTCTCCGATCATTCGTTTAGAATTTTCCTGCTAGAAAAACGTTACCCCAGCAAGAATCGTTTTTTCCGTTTTTCTCCAAAACGACAGGGGGCACACATTTTTTACGTGGGGGCACATTTACAGCAGATAAGGCACACATTATACGTTCTACTCATTTAACTCTAGGAGACACTTTCTTGCTAGGGTAACGTACACCTATTTAACTCCCTTATTGAATTTCGAAAAATCCTTCCTTATTCCTTGTTTACATTCAGTCCACAAAGGGAACCTCTGTGCAAAATTTCAGCTTTCTAGGTCCAAGGGTTCGGGCTGGGCGTTGATGAGTCAGTCAGTCAGTCAGGACCTTTCTTTTTATTTATATAGATTCAATCAGTATACATCACAAAAACACAACTTCCGCTTTAATCAGTTTAAATCATCCTAAACGAATTAATTAATAAATCAACGCCACAATTTATTTATACTTGGCAACACCTTGTCCGTCACCTATTAGCGCGTTCAATAAAATAAACATGGCGGTTTTACGTTCCTTTTATAAATAAACATATCATAGTTGATGGTTCATAAATCTACCTCGTTTTCACCAGAAATGTTCGGTTGTAAATATTATTTTAACGCGAGTTTCTAATGGGCTTATTTCGGTCCTATTTTTTTTAAAACGTTAAGTAGATTAATGTATCCTACTAAGTTAAAAAGTTGTTAAAAGAAATAAAAAAATCACTATACAGAGTGGATTTTTGAGACGATGAATGATGAGGACGAATCAATCATAATTATAATACGTATTTCAAATTTAAATTCATTTATTTAAAGTCACTCCTTTAAATATAATAATTTATTGGTCTACAAATAAATGTATGGCTGAACAG
Organism: Polymixis flavicincta; assembly: GCA_949987655.1. Classification (NCBI taxonomy): domain Eukaryota; kingdom Metazoa; phylum Arthropoda; class Insecta; order Lepidoptera; family Noctuidae; genus Polymixis; species Polymixis flavicincta. The sequence continues at coordinate 18,701,900 of OX465188.1, read as the reverse complement.
AAAAAAAAACAGAAGCATTTGGATTACAATTTTACAATAAAATGGCATCGCGACTGAGAGTCGCGGAGGATCGCTCTGTTACGTCCGTTATCGCTCTTAAAAAAAATCCAGGGGCCAGGGCCACATAAATTAGGGCTGAGTAAGTAGCAGATGACCCCACCTATCCACCATTTTCGTATGTTCAACGTTCTACCAAACACCCTGTAGAGTTAACTTATACAGATGTTATATAAAAATATATTTGTTCAAACTATGTCGCGCCATAAGGCATACAAAATAGGGTAGGTAATGCTGTGTGTGTTTCTCTTACTGATATAAGTTCATCTGTATCAAACTATTAGAATAACAATTCTAGTAATTCGTAATTAAAAACGTTCAAAATCTAGTCGCAGTCTCATCTCGGCGACAATCAAATGTCAAAAGCTTGTCAAAAATGTATGGAAACTCGAGGTACTTTTAACACATTGAGACTGAGATCTAACTGTGGACGTTCTTGAAATTACGAGAATTGCCCCTCTGAAGTTGGTACTTCATAGACATGTGACCCTTGTGCCTTGATCTGAAGAACATGATTACTTCCGCATTTTGCTTTAATTTCCTGTTTATTTTCGGACATGCGAAACGGCCTAAAAATATATAGGTTTATTTATCAATCGTACTGTATGATAAAGCAAACCATCCTTTGCAAATACTTACATATTAGGTAAGTAATTATACCTGAGGAAAAGTTCATATATGTTTTTAATAACGAATTGCAACAAAAAGACCGATAAAGAAAGATTGATATAAATTATATGAATAATTTGTCCTATACAACGTGTTGATTTGCATCCTCATCAAATTTCAGGAGGCTGTTATGAAAGACATAAATAATCAAATAAAATTACGATACTTGCTCACTAATGAATGCATACTTGTTTTTTTCGTTATTTAAATTTAACAGTATTTCAGAAAACACCTCATTCAAAGAACAGAATCGCCCCGTTCCGTATCGCACGACTATATCGCTGCAGTGTCGCACGACTGTATCGTTGTGTGTTACAGTGCGGTATCACACGGGCCGCGTTTTAACATGCGTGTCCGAAAAAAAAAAAATGCCAAATGCCGATTTCCGAAAATATGAAAAAAACCTACTTATTTTGTTATTGATTCGTGTCGAGAATCATAAGCATAGTTACCTCCTTGAATTTGACGAGGATGCAAAACAACACGTTGTATATTTGGATCGGATGTTTGAGACAGCTGATGATTTTTTCGCGATTATAACATTGGTTCTGGTATGAGGAACAGGGGATCCTCCGACCAGACGGGTATTGTGTCTGATGGACTACAGTCCAACGGTTCATGTGTGAAAGTCGCGCCGAGTGGTGCCGGGGCTGAGGCCACTGACTACGGAGGATATAGGGTGGCCTGTCAAAACAGGCCCCTACTTTTGTTCGCCACCAGTGGGCTGTGGGAACCGTTAGGCTCACGCAGCGTGCAAGCAAACTTAAGCCCCTAACTGTCCGACGGTTGATGTAGCGACGTTGTACAAATACTAGTCGAGCGGTATACTCGGATGGCGCGATGCTGTATTTGTGTGACGTCAGGTCTTTGATTTGTAGTTCGCATGTGGCGTTGCAGATGCCGCCACAGCCCAATGGAGAAAGATGTTAATTACGATGGTCGTGGTACAGACTACATAAAAATGATCACGCATTTTTGATACACGCTGTATAAAAACTACGAATTTTTGAAACTACACTTCAAGGCGTAAGCCAAAACTAAGATGAAATACTGCATCAATCGCAGAAACCATAAAATCCATTTTAGTAACTATAAAATTGCATTTGGGTCTTTCAAATTTTGGAAAGTAGGCGATGGCTTTCTAGAATATTGATAGCAGGTCTTCATTATCAGACCACTAACTGAAACGTTTATCGGAACGCAAAGTTCTCAACTGTCCTATTTCACGAATGAATGAATGTCATGCCAATTTCGGTTACGGCGACTGTTTTTGTTTTCAACAACTATAGGTTACGAGCGTGTGTTCTGATGTGGCTAATGTAACTTGTCTTAACTGAAAAGTTACGTGCAGAGTGCGGGCAAGTTAGAATGCCATTGTGGTAATGATATTGTATGTTGGAGGGTGGTTTATTCCAGGGGCCTAAGTCTGCTATTTTATAAATTCGTCATTCCAATACGATCCCATTGTCATTTTGCTAAAACTGCGTAATCTGCTAAATTCATAATGGTCGATCAGTGTTCGGTCAATGGTCTCGTAATAGAATTGTATTATATGGCATTTTCGTATTGCTATTCATTTGTCATTAAGTACGAGATTACCAATAAATGCCATTTCTTTCAATGGAGTGTCAGTGGCTTACCACTGGAAAGTCATAATATTAGTAGATTACCAAACTTGTCAAAACCAACAATTATGAAATCAATGATAGACCATTCTGACACTATTGTAATAGCAGATTTGAGGCCCTGAGGTGATGTATCAAACAAAACTTCACAAAACATTGCTATTTATTAGATTATCTTATTCTTAGCGTGTTTATATTTGGCTACGAGCTTGGCATTTTCAGCAGCATCCATCAACTCCTGCAGCGCGCAGACAGCAGAACACGCTGGACAAAATATTAAATGCCCCATTGTTTGTGGGACAGCACCACATTTACACTCCAACGCGGAGTCATCTGTGAATACCTTAGCAACCTGCTATGGTATTCACAGATGACTCCGCGTTTTTACTTCGGCCTACCTGAGTCCTGAGTCTATTAAAAGACTTCGAGGGAAGCCAAGGCAACTCATGTCCAAGTGCGGGATTTTCAGCAGGTGGAACGAATGGGTTTTGTAGGGAAGCACCATCTCGACATAGACTTGGCCTTTCCTTAGACCTTTCGTCATCGACACCCATCATATCTGATCTATGAAGGTTACTTCCATCCCGCTTCAAAATTCTTATTAATTTATTTGGAAACTCAATAGCTTAAAATTAATTTACATGAGTTATGAATGTTCACCCCAATATCAACGAACAGCTAATTGCAATTGCGTCAAAGTTACTAGCATCTAACAGTCTGCATGCACTGCTCACTGATAGCGAGATGATGACAATTATCTCTGAAGCTAATAACAGAGTTCCGCGGCATTTATAAAGCGAGGTTAACTAGAAAGAAGCGAAAGAAAAAACCTACACAAGTACAGTAGTAAGTACACAAGTATTCATAATCATCGTTATCAGCCTATGTTTCAACTACTGGGACAAAGGCCTCCTCTCGGTGAGAGGGAGAGAGTGTAATCCACCACGCGGGCCCAGTTCAGATTGGTAGATGTCACTTGTTTCTGAATTTTTGTTTCTATGACATGCCGGTTTCCTCACGGTATTTTCCTTCACCGTTTTGAGAACACTGTGAATAATTTTTTGTGTTAAGATTTTGGATTTGTGAAAGGCTAGTTCTAATACATGGGACTAAAAGAAAACTGGCAAAAAGAGAGTACGTATACTATTATACAACGTGTAACGGAAAGGGTATATACATACCAAGGACTTGGCTTTTTTGGATGATATTGAACGATAGTGGAAGGGTTTTTTAATCCTATCCCTACATGTTCGGAATCTATGAGAATTTATAATACATTGATACCAGAAACCGAACTTTTCAAAATAAACACATCACTCGGAAGAGATTTATCATGATATTGGCAAGTAACGTGGAAAGTTATTGACCTACGTAGTGCGGTGACACGTTTGTAATGATTTGAATTTAAGAAACATGAAACCAAAAATTCGATACGAATTCATAAAGTATTTTATATTGAGCTGAAACTATACAGGGTTAGTTTTTATCCAGTGCGCAAAATGTAACCATGAATTCAGCATATCATTAGAATGATATGCTGAATTCATGGTTATATTTTGCGCACTGGATAAAAACTTTTCCTGTATATAGGTATTCCATACCAGCTGTTATCTTTAGTGCTTAAGGATAGCAATATGGTTTCTGTTACAGCCTATGAAATCATCTGCCAAACCTTTTGTGGAACACAGGTATCATGTTATGACGCTACATATTCAGTTATGACCGTCATTTTGACTTGTTTGCAAACCCAAGGTCAAAAGTGTTAAAACCACTTTTAGAACCCATTAGTGAAACGTCACACTTCGCTTGTTTACTCGAAACTGTTTCAAACGTAATTGTGGAAGAAGCCAGTGTTAATCGAAAGGGCGCAGTTATCACAATATGTGACTTTAGAGTGAGTTATATAAAAGTTTCGGTGTGAAATAGTCGTTATTGGCAGCGATTGGTTTTGATATGTTCCAGCTTTTTTAGTTGAAGGTACAAACGGCAAGGCGGTTTAAATGTATCTGTAGCGGCACTACAAATAAAAATGTTTCGCAACAAATATCGAGAAACACAAAAAGAAAAGTGGCGCCAGCTACAATGCCACAGGCGAACTAAATGAGCAATTCTGCATCGCGCAATCAGAGTTTTCCACGACACTCGAACATATACAAAATCCCGACATCAACTGTCGGGCAGTTGCCCGGACCAGACACAATACCCGTCTGGTCGGAGGATCCTCCTTTACCATCTTATGTATGAGTGAACTTTACACCCTGTTCCTCATACTTCTATACTGGTGACCCCGTGAAAGAACGTCAGCGCAGCCTTCGTGCAACACTTCAGCGTGACGTCATCATCAACATCAAGATCACTTCCTCAAGCTTTCGAGCGGCGAGTCACACAGCCAGCCAGCACCCTACGGCTTCAACGGTTATCCTGACCACCTGCATGCAGCGAACCGCATGCCTGGTCATCACCCACAGCCTCATCAGCAGCCATGGCCCAGCACACTGCACTTTCGGCCGGTCGAGAGCTCAATCTCCCGGTCGACGCCAGCAGTCAGCCTCAACCTCTCAACCCAGCGCTGTACCAGATCCGACTCACTGGAGCATAACGCAGCGCAACCCCGACTCACTGGGGAATCGTCGCAGACAGTTCCGACTCACCGCGAACTATGTGACACCCGGTTCCGACTCACTGGAACCACAACTGGCACTGGCAAGCATCATATCATGCACTGACTCAGCCCACTATCGACCTCCAGTCTCCGGGGGGGAGGTGATGTAGCGGCACTACAAATAAAAATGTTTCGCAACAAATATCGAGAAACACAAAAAGAAAAGTGGCGCCAGCTACAATGCCACAGGCGAACTAAATGAGCAATTCTGCATCGCGCAATCAGAGTTTTCCACGACACTCGAACATATACAAAATCCCGACATCAACTGTCGGGCAGTTGCCCGGACCAGACACAATACCCGTCTGGTCGGAGGATCCTCCTTTACCATCTTATGTATGAGTGAACTTTACACCCTGTTCCTCATACTTCTATATATCTCTAACTAGCTTTTGCTAGCGGTGTTGCTTGCATTAAGAGATATAAAAAAAAAACCTTTACAAATTATTCATGAATCACTGTCTGTTGGTGAAAACCGCATGAAACTCCGTTTAGTAGTGCTTTTTGAGTTTATTGCAAACTGACAAATGCGGTGGGGGGCTTTCTTTTATAATTGTGATGTTGGAAAATGACCTGCAGAGTTTCAAAGATCCAAGCGGATTTTCTTTCTGTCAAGTGGAGCCCAGACTTCCAACCTGAAGGTCTTGACAAAGTAAAATTCTATAAGCGATAACGATGACGGAAAAGTCAAAAAAGTATAAAGCCCTCGTCTGTTAGGCAGACTCATTGAGTCTGCCTAACAGACGAGGGCTAATAACAATAGATAAGTAATTACTTAACACTTGACAGTTTATTAAGTCTTTTTGATAGTCTTTGTAAAAGTACGAAACGCTCTCTACCTGTTGAATAGATAATTCGGAATTTCAAAAATTTTAAAGACGTCCTATGCTGGACAAAAACTTCCCCAAAGCAACATCGCCAGAAAAATTAAAAAATTATCTTATCGGGCAGTAATTCAAGATTAAAAGGAATTTAATTATAAAATGATAAGAGCTAAGAAATCTTCGAAATCTAAACTTACAAAAACACTTTATTTATAAGCGAATAACTGCAACATTCAACGTGAAAATTCAAACAGTAACTCAGCATTAATAGGAATGTTTCATTTGTCCTTTCAATTATAAAATAATAGGAGCTTGTATTAATTTCACGTTCCGAAATTATCTTTAAATTTTGTTACAACAATTTTTAACCGAAATAGAAATTTACAAAAACACTGGAATAACTGAAGTAATGTGGAAATTCCAAATTCTACGAAATGTATTCAGTGTCAATGCTCCAGGCGAATTCGTTTGAGAGAGTGGTTAACGCTCAAAAACATTTACATGAACGAAATGTTGTTGATTGGAACTGATGTGTTTTCCTTTCAGGGCCGCTTGTACCACAAATCACTGAATACTTTTATCCCTGGACGAATATAAAATTGAACCATGTTGGGCGCAAAAATATTTAAAACGCGTTATACACTCGCATCTGTCAATCGTTTAATGATGACAATTCCGGAACTATGTTTTTAATAATATGGTTGGCTAAACTAAACGCATAAATATTGATTTGCATTGCGGGCTTAATGCCTAATTTCTGAATGGATAATTAGAAGTTGACAAAATCAGTTCTTGTGTTTCTTCTATTTTAGTAATTAGGTAAATCTGATTCCTTCAATCTAGGCGGCAATTTTTCATTTTTTACCAATTTCAAAAGAGTGTAGGTATTTTGTTTATATAAATATGATGCGATATCTCCGATGATTTTAAATCGAATTGCAAAATCTCTTTTTTTACACAATACCCTATCCTAGAAATTTTGCAATTCCACCACAGGGGAGTTCGGGCGCTTCTGACCACTCGGCAACCTTCGGCTGCTGTCATGAGACAGCTGCGACGACGACGGCAAGTGACGGACTAGATATGCAGCTTACCAACATCGAGTATTATTGTACCTATCTGGATTATAAATATCTATTTTAAATTGTAGTCCTTTACCTTTTGTTTTTAGTCCTTAGTTAGGTCCCGAACAGGGGTGATCCCATATTTGTGTAAATTGATGACGTTACAATAACTTCCTGTCACTTTTTTACATAGCAAGTAGTGTCATTCGAATTTGTATGAGGTAGGTGTCAAAGTGTCTAAATTCAATAGAAAAACAAACAACCGGCATTAAAAAAATTACTTTACTTTCAGGGTTCGTTGGCAAAAAAGGAAAATATAAAACCGAAATAATACCGATTTCCGAATTTAAAGTTATTTTTCACACAAAGTGAAAAATACATAACGTTTGTTTTTTTCCTGTACAAAAGTTTTAAATGAAAAATGATTTTATTTCTGTTAGTAGATTTGTACACACGGCTACACATCAAGCTATAGTACCTACCTATAAATTTCCAGTATAAGCTGATCTCACAGTCTATAGGATTTCTGTGCAGTATGAGATCAACGTAAGCTGGAAATTTATAGCTTGATGTGTAGCCGTGTGTACAAACAATTTATACACGTCAATCATATTTAGCAAAGAAACTTTGAATTTCGTGGGTATTCACCTTTTGGTTTTTGTAGGTGATGTAAAAAAAACAATCAGCGGGTATTTTTGTAAATCGATGTCCGTTACTTTATGCATACCTATACTTGGATGACGAGTACAAAACAAAAGCACATCGACTGTTCATCAACGCAACTCAATGCACCGCGAACAATGTGTTTTTTTTTTTTTTTTTTAATAGACACAAAAACAAAAAACACGTCAGCTACCGTATTTGATATAGGTATGAGTTAAGAAAAAATATGTAAATATATTTTTAGATAGTAGTGTATGACCAGACCCATCCCGTTTGTGAAACTTCGCAGGCTTATGTACTTGTCTTGGCTTGTGTATTGTACTTTGGCTGTAGAATCGAGAAGTATACTTAAAAAAAAACGACAAAAAAAGTACTGAAACTGTTTCAACACATCATCATCAGATAAAGACTGAATAAATGTATGCTATTGTAGAAATAATAACATTTTCACTAGCCGATCTCCGACGCGTCGATGCTTTGAACAAAATATTAACTCTAACTTCTTATTAAACGAGGGCCAAAATATAATTATTATACATTTTTTATTGTTTATTTTTTTTTACATTTTAGGTGTTTTTGTTAGAGTTAAAATTTAATAACCCCGATTTTTCATATTTTGCTTTTTAAACTTTGACTGGATCTGTGAATTATTTCATCACCACTGCTCTCAAAACGGTGAAGGAAAACTTCTAGAGGAAACCTGCATGTCCAATATATAACCAAAAATTCGAAGACATGTGATATACCAACCCACACTGGGCCGCGTGGTGGATTACGGGTAATTCCATCTCACTGAGAGGAGACTGATCATTATGATGATTTGACTGGCAAGTGCGCCCACCATCATTGTTTGCAAGAAGCGATTATCTCGAGACAGTCTGGACTCTTTTTTTCTGTTGTATTGGTTCGAACCTACGACCTACAAATCGTAAATCACGATCGTTACCACTGGGCCACCACTGCTCAACATGACGATGGGCCAATAGTCGGTAAATACCCATGAGAATTAACCATATGGTTTCAAAAACGATTTTTTTTATGTTTTTCACTCAACGAGTGTTAAAAGGCGATTAAAGGATTACGAATTTATGGAGAACTGGACTTAGATATATAATGGGAACTCGGAAATCTCTGAATACTGGGATTCATCACGCTATACTTCAGTGTAACGTGATAAATCCAAGCTTTCAGTAATAAATCCCGTAATGTTTTCATACACATCGGAATCTAAATATCTTGAGGAAAGATTAAAGGCTACTCTTTTATGCCCGCTGCTCCGCCCGCGTGGATGTCGGCTGTCGCGTAAAAACGCAGCCTATGTGTTTCTCCACATCCCAGGCTATATCGCTGCCAAGTTTTATGACAATCGGTTCAGCGGTTAAGGCATAAAAGCGTAACAGACAAACAGTTACTTTCGTATTAATATTATTTGCACGGATTTAATTTCACCCTACAACTCTTAGGACCCAAGCTACAATAAAAAAAAATCGGTTGTCTGTAAAGTCGGTTTGCTGACGATAGTTGAACGTGACAACGTCATAAGATAATACTATTGTTTATTATTGTATAGCAGCTGTCCACGCAGACGCATCGCTTACTCAAGTAGGAAAGAGACTGATGTCGAACGCTGCTGAACGCGGAGGCCGATTGTGCCTCTTTGTCGCTCGTTCCGCGCTCTCGCTTGCACTTCAAGCCTTAAATGGAACGCCTCAGAGCGAGGTAACGCCGCATGAGTCATGTTTTTTCGTGCGTGCAGCCGGTTCCATCGAATTATAAGACGTTGTCACGTCAAAAAGTCGGTATGTACGCTAAGTGAAAACGAAGCCGGTCAACTTTTCTTCTTGATACCAAAACTCTAGGCACAATAGCCAGTATCAACTTAATTACAATTAGAACAATACCTATAGACTTTTTACGACTAAATTTTATGAGAATTTTACGATTCAATTAATTTATTAGGAAGTGCCATTACGGAGGCGAAAATGACATGACGTTTAACAAGGAGTGTCCATATTTATGCTTTTAATGGACGTCTGATATTGAGGACGGCTCTCAATCCGATTATCGGACAGTTCTGCCCTTGTGTTCCTGTTCGAGGACGCACTTTCACCTTAAATACACGTGCCTATTGTCTATACAACATTATTTTTAACCGACTTCAAAAAGGAGGAAGTTTTCAATTCGTCGGAACCTTTTTTTTACGTTTGTTTCCCGATTACTCGAAGCTGGTTGGACCGATTTAGACTTTTTTCTTTGTTTAAAAGGGTATACTTCCCAGGTGGTGCCATGATCATCAAGTCAGGATCTGATGATGGGATCCTGGAGAAATAGAGATAACTCTTTAAATTTTATAGGCACACTTTATGCGATTTTTGTAGTTTTTGGAAGAGCACTTTCTCGGATTGGTCCCGTTTCAATTTGGTGAAGATCGGATGAAGAACTTCGGAGATACGCAACGGAACTCCTCAATAAATGATAGCAAATGGTCTGGGATTGTTAAAATCTCATGTCTGTCTATTGTTTACACCAGTTCATAACATAACATCACGCTGGTACGCTGTGAAGGGGTAAGCACATGAGAACCACAAAAAAGTGAAAAAATTAAAAAAAAATCCAAAATAATTACAACCGACGTTATTTTTACTTTGTACTGTTTTTCCGGATGTCATTTGTTTTTTTTTTTTTGGAATAAGTTTTAGTATATGATAAATCTGAATACAGTTTGTTCAGAAAAAGTAACTGAATTGATTCCAATTTTTTTACATCATGTAAATTTACAATTTATTTTTTCCCAAAAAAAAATTGCAGGCGTAATGGTAAATGTTATCACCAGTCAATTACAATACAATTGCCGTATGGTTAGGTACCTACTGCCTAATTATGTCCCAATGTCCAATGTGTGTGTCTAATTGTGACCGATAAAATACTACGAAATGACAATTATGTATTTATTTATTCATATAAACTTTATTGTACACCAAAAAAAATACATAACAAACAACAAAGTACATTACAAAATATACAATGGGCGGCCTTATCGCTTTCCGCGATCTCTTCCAGGCAACCTTGGCATGGACAGCGATTGGTCTGGATATAAAATGGGGATGTTGGTGGCGCAAATAAAAAATATCCAATATACTAAAATATATACACAGATGTATAAATATCCTATATAATAGATACATAAATACATACATACTAAATATTTAAGGAACGAAAATAAATTAACATCGAAAATTACAGTAAGGCATGAGAACCAGATCACAACCTGTCGTTGTGATCTGCACCCTAATTGCGTAACTCACGATTGATCATAATTGGTTTCGTCTTCACAGTTAAACAATATTCATTGCGTTATTTATGTTGTCGAACAGATACATTTTTCGAACATATGAAGCAATGGTTTAACAATCCGTTTCAAAACGATACAGATTATGATGAATCGTGAGTTACGCAATTAGGGTGCTGGTTCTCATACCTTTATATGTGTTTAAGACTCGTCAAGGAACATTAGCTGTCTAATGATCCTTGACGAGTCTTAAACACATATAAAGACTGAGCGCGTTTAATTTCAACAGGCAATGGGAATGCATTGCCTGTTGAACAAACGAGCGGCCTGCAGGCCGCTCAGACAAAACACATTTCTGTTACCGTTCACGCCAAACGCTACGCCATAATGTATGGGAATGACATTACCTGCGGAAAGGACACGACGTAACCTTTCCGCAGGCAATGTCATCCCATACATTTTGGCGTAGCGTTTGGCGTGAACGCTAACAGAAATGTATTTTATCTCTAGGCCCTGAACAGTGAAGGAATGGTCGAGGAAAGTTGTGGAATGCATAGGCATTTTAAGCTTCAAGTTATTTCTGATGACCTTCAGAATTTAGTGTGGTAGTCACAAAGAAACTGAAAACGATTTTTGAGATAGAGAGGGGTGGAAGGGGAGAAAAGCACATTAATATCGGAAGTCAGTGTCTTTGGATTTGTAATTTTAGTTTTTTGTCACCGACTTCCGAAATTAAAGTAATTTTTGTGTTTTTTTTTTTTGGATGTCAGTTGTTTTTTTTTTCTTTTTGGTAAAACGTTTTATTTTGCACTTTTTAGCTATGGTACCTTTTACATTTATCTTAATTGGCGTTCCATAACGCGTATGCAAAGCCTGGGGAACTAACAAAAATGTAACACACGTGTGTATATGTAACATTATGTTTACAAATAAATACTGTGAATCTTTAATAATGTTAAGAAAATAACAGTGGCTTCCCTTTGCCTTCATCGTCGTCACGGACATTCCAATTTCACCCACTACTCGGAATAGGCCTCTCTTTTTTGTGCCAATTACCACGCTCCTATGCTAGCCTCATCTAACTTATACTTTTTCCATTTAAAGGATTCAAAACAAATTCACTGGAAATAATGATTAAAGTTATCACACGTTCCTCGTATTGTGGAAAATACATGACAATCTATTACGGAGAATACCGAAAGCACATTACTTTTCAGTCCGTTAAACCAACATGACAATATAACTCATAAACGTTGAGATTGAGGCATAAAGCTTAACAGAGCGGTTAGAAGTGATAACAGCGAATTCAGCAACTTTTGAGACAACTTGTGCTCGTAAAATAGCACTTAGTACAAGCAGAAATGGAGGCAGAAGGTTCACTCAATATTGTAACATTTGTCTCTAACATTTTGCACACATCACAGACAGACACGCCAGACACCACACAAACTTTACACATTCACTCATAAGATATCATACCTGAAAGCACCACTCTAGTCTCCATTCTAGAATTCTTATCCTATGTCCCAAGAATAATTTGAGGTCGGCTTTCAGTTGAAGCCGATGCAGCTAAATACCAGTATTTTTCATAGGGCTACTGTCTACCTGACCTCCACAAACCAGTTACTGGGTAACACGATATCCCTTGGTAAGACTGGTTGTCAGACTTTCGGGCTACTGACGACCCGTAACGACTGTCAAAAATCCACGAATCAAAGCTGGGACCAACAGTAAGAATAAGGCACTCGTTGTATAAGAAAGGTAAAGTCATTGACACAGACAGAGATTTAATAGTGAGTGCAATAATATCTTCGCCACAGTGCTTATCATTCGCTACAGCAACTGTCTACACCGCCTTGCCTTGTCGCTTTATTGACAAATTCGAAGGCCATTCTCGACAATGATCTTTGAAAACAAACTACGTCGGCGACGGCATGATTAATTAGACTTACCAGCTCCGTTTGAGACCATAATATACAGTATTATTTTTAGTAATTATATGTGAAATCTGAATAATTTATAATTTGTTCCAAATAAGTAACTGAATCGATTCCAATAATTTTTACACCATGTTATATTTTTTTACGAAAAAAGTTTTGAAAGTGTAATGGAAATTGTTATCACCAGTTATGTTCAATACAATCGCCGTACGTTAGGTACCTACTGCCTTATTATTATCAATGAGCATAATATGATGATTGACGCGCAGGCGCCGCTAGGGGCCGCGTGCTGACCATGTTTATGTAGACAACCACGTAACATAACAGGCTTATAACTTTGTGATTTTTCACAATACAGTTTTGAAATTTTCTGCATAGATTCATTATATAAAAATTAGGGTTGTATAACTGAAGGAAGAACATGTAAAGGAGCTCGTACACAGAAAGAGCAACCACATTTTTTTGTCAAGCAACCGTGTTAAACGAAAAGGTTTTTTTTTATCGAAATTTTTGTTGAATTTTTCTACTCCGACTTTCACAGGATTACCATTTGCTTTTCATATACAACTAAAGGAAGAACATAATATATGGTAGAGATTCTTGTGAAGAAGCTTGTATAGGGAAGTACAATCAACATTTAAAAAAACACAAAAATCATTAAAAAAAAAATTGGAAGACGGTTGTGTTTTTTTTTATTTTGTCTAAAACGACTTTCAACTGGGCATTTCATTAGCTTATGTCAATCCAATATATTTTTATCTTCTCCATCAAAGGATAAGCCAGTTTTTTGAGCCCTCGTATGTAAACCTTCTGCGTTTGCTAACACAGGTAGGTAATTTGTATTCAAGATGTCAGCCTCATCAACGCCATTAAAATTAGCATTCACGTAATTCAAATAGTGAAACGTTTACATAATGGGAAAGGTTAAGAGAAGGATTGAGAGGTCACAAGTTTACAGAGGTCAACAGCTTCTGTATCAGACGGTCATAATATCATGCTTATGCAAAATAGGCGCTGCAGTATAGGAGTGAGGAGTACCTATTTATCGTAACAGCTACATTTAACAGGTATCTGATGATAACAGACTGTACCTGTGACAAACAAACTGAAATAACAGCTACTGTTCTTCGAAATAACGAAATCCCTTACACACAACAGTCACAAGCTTTTATTTAGTCATGCTTTTGACAATTATCTACCTTAATTATAATCAGATAAAAACTGTTACTGTTCCACTCTGTCACATCGTTAAAAGCTCTTTCCTACCTTACCTTAGATAGGAAAAGAAGTACCCACTATGTGTACATGGAACAGAAATGCGATTTAATAGTTTGTGCCAACCTATGAAATAACTGTTACCTGTTGTTTATGTGGAACAGGCGGAACAGATATGGTATTATACCTGTTACAATCCACTGCAGTATTAGTGGTAGTAAGTAGGATTAAACAGAATAGTCAATAGTCATTGTTAAAAATAATAAATAGAGAAAGATAACGTTTATTAAAGACTTGATAAACATAAAATAATTAATTATTACCTAGTTGGGATACTGAATTTTCCTTAATTAACCTTTGCAACCTACCTTTGAGAACCTTTGATAAAACCGATATTTCATTGATTATTATTTCACATACTAGGTAGTGGCAGTAAGTAGGATAATAGATTAAACAGAATAGTCAATAGTCATTGATATAAAGTAATAAATAGATAAAGAAAACGTTTATTAAAGACTAGATAAACATAAAATAATTAATTATTAGTTGGGATACTGAATTTCCCTTAATTAACCAATACAACCTACCTTTGACAGCTTTTGATTAAAACCGATATTTCAATGGTTATTATTTCTTCACAACATAGGTAGAATTATTTTAATGTAGGTACGTTTAGATATTACTTTACTGTTGGCACACTGATAAGAAAAGTACAAGGAAATCTTATTTATATTAGAACAATTTATGATAATTGGATTTTTCTCTAAAATCAATTGTTTCCAGAGAAATTCGTGAAACCAATTTTCTATTACTCGTTACAAATAGCTAACCAAGTTACCTGCTACTTTAATAATAGAACAAAACATAAATGAATTCGCTACTGTTTAATTTTAATGATATTATACCGAAACTGTTTTAATTATGATTAGGTAGGTAATCGTAACAAAAAAAAAAAATAGGATGTCCGGTTAAAATATGAAGCCAAACAGAACTAAAACAATATATTACTTAAGAACATTACAAATGACTTTACACCGTTGAAGATTTGTAGTTCCTATCTGGTTATTAACTAATAAATCAATGAAAATAATAAATTTTATGGTCAAGAAGAAAAAAAGTGGAGCAACCATGGAATAATTCTCATGGGGCGAACCTTTTTAGATGAATGCGGAAAATCCTGTTATTTTTCATCGTCTAACAACCGCGTTCCCTTTTATTAAATCCGATTTAACGTAGGATTCTTAAGCTATTTGTAGAATGTGATTAGTTATCCACACCAATTATTTGTCTTGTTTGGGGGCTCACTGGCATGTGTGAATAAAACAATTCTTTTCCCGTTAACTGTTAACTATAATTGTTATTCAACTGTTTGCATATAATTGTTTACCTGGAGAATAAAAGTTGTTAGCCCAAGATCGAGTTGAGAGGAAAAAGAAAATGGAGGCCTTTGCCCTATTGTGGGACACTACATGCTGATTATTATTATTGTGTTAAACTGTATAATTCAGTCTGTATAATTTGTTCAACTGCATGCAGCTGAGACGAGAATGTTAAGAATCCGACGAACCAAGCTCGCAACTAGGATTCGAGCGGAGACAATATTTCGTCCGAATATTGCTATCTCTGTTTGACAAAAGAAGCACCGATGCGCAGCTGTGTGTGTGAGCGTAACGAGTCGTAGGCATCCTTATTTATTCGTAATTTATTAGGTATGTTCATAATTTGCTTTGTTTTGTTGACTTTTTTAGGGGAATCGTTAGTAAATGTACAGACTAGTAATGCGTTTTTTGGAAATTCCTCTACAGTGCCGGGATCTCAACATATTAGGATATCCCGAGATTTTGGCCTTGTAGAGAATTTAACAGATACCTACGTCATTTACGAACTATTCCTAAGTAAATACTTTTGAAAACCAATGTTGAATTTGTATGGTAAGTATTAGTGTTCTTGAACAAATAAAATACATGAAGTACCTAGCCACACATTTAGGGTAAACTCAAGTTTACAAAACTAAGGCGTTTTATTCCTTTTACTAAACTTTAAAACTAATAAAAAAACGACTACAAACCAAATAATAAAAGTGTTGCCTGTGTCAAGACAGATGTTCCAATAATTTATATGTGCCTAAATACAGATAAATAACAGTATTCTGAGCCAATAATAATTGTGCCCACAGGCTTCATACTTACATAACATCACGCCTTGTTTTCCCGAATGGTTGGGCAGAGGTGTACCTAATAGTACACCCACATTTCGCCAGTTATGTTTTAAGTCCCATTTAATAGGGGGCGAGCCTATTGTCATCAACCGGACATAAACCCAGACTTCGGGTGGGCACGCCACGATTGCGGCGGTAAGTCCCCTCTTTGAGGAGTGGTTTGAGAGGCGGCATGGCGTCCTCACCTTCCGCCTGACGCAGGTCCTCACCGGACACGGTTGTTTCGGGAGGTTCCTGTTTCGGATAGGGCGGGAGGAAACGCCCGGGTGTTTCCACTGCGAAGATCGCCCTGAGGACACGGTGGAGCACACGGTGGCGGTCTGCCCTGCTTGGGCGGAGCACCGCCGTGTCCTCGTGGAGGCGATCGGCGGCGGCGATCTCTCGCGTCCGGCCCTGGTCCAGGCCATGGTACGGAGCGAGAGGGCATGGGGAGCCGTCACCTCCTTCAGCGAAGCAGTGATGCTCGCGAAGAGGGAGGCGGCGCACGTGAGGGAGAGGCAGCATATGCGCCCTCACGACCCCAGCCGCCGCAGGATACGGAGACGCCCTGGGCGTCGGGAATCCCAGGCCGATTTCCGGCCACCGTAGGCATGGGCTTGCGGACGGCGAGTAATGGGTAGCTCGCTGTCCGGTAAGGACCAAGCCCAAGTCGACGGCGCGTTGTGTTCCACGCGCGCCTCAAAGAGATGTCAGCACAAAAATGATGGGGCCCGCAAGGACCGATGCCTGTCAGGGGTGCGGGTTCGTTTGAAAGAGATACCACAGCCCCTGGCATACGGGCTAATGAAGGAACACGGGTGGGTTTTAGTCAGTAAAAGTCTGACACGCCCTCCTGCTCCACCCAGAGCGGGAGAAGTTATTTGATGATTTCCCACCCAAAAAAAAAAAAAAACACCCAGTCTTCGGGCGGCTACGGCGAAATTCCAGTTAGAAATAGCCAATAACACTTTGCCCAACCTGGGAATAGAATCCAAGACGTCATGCTCCGTAGTAGCGCGTGCGACCACTAGATCAACGAGACAGTCCGAAACCGATAAAGCAATAATTAATTTCGATAAATCCTTTTCTTATCGAAATTAATTGTTTTATCGCTTTCGGACCGCATAAGTAAATCCTCTAAAATGTGCATTGTAAAAACAGTAGGTATCTAATTTAAATGCCTTTATGGCTCACAATTTTTTGGCTATAACATAAGATATAATTATGCTGTCGCGGACTTTTATTTAGAACTGTTTATACAATTGCACAATACAATATCTTCGTCTAATTCTACCCCTCTTACTAATCTAATAAACACAGAACGATGTTATACCAGGAAAAATAAAGGAAAGGAAAGGAATAACCATACATTTTCATAGGTTTAAACTTGGAATAACTTTATTCTGTGCTTTTATTAGTAATAGGGTTTACGGTTTAGGCAGCGCATGCCAAGATACCTCTCAGTCAGAGGGCAGGATTTTTTCCGACTTGATGATGATAATAGATAACGGAACAAACCCAGATGGTTTGATAGGTGATGACTCTATCATAGAAGTAACGTGTCCTGTGAGGGCAGCGAAATCTACACCTGTTGAAGGGATCTGGGACAAAAAACATTTGCGCGAAACACACTTGCGCGAACCCACATGCGCGAACAGACATTTCCGCGCTTGGACTTTTGCGCGAACGGACTTTTGCGCGAAGGATCACTTGCGCGACAAGACATTTCCGCGAACAGACGTTTGCGCGACTGTACACACGGCTACACATTAAGCTATACATTTCCAGTATAAGCTGATCTCGCATTGTATAGGATTTCCGTACAGTGCGAGGTCAGCGTAAACTGGAAATGTATAGCTTGATGTGTAGCCGTGTGTGCCTTTGCGCGAAAGACACTTGCGCGAACGATAGTTGCGCGAAGGGCACTTGCGCGAATCCTATTGCGCAAACGGACGGTTGCGCGAAAAAGTTGAGGAAATGAAATTTATTCATAACATCATTCTGCCTGTATTCTATCAAAGGGTTGGGGGTGTGGCAGACTGGAAATAAACAGTCCAACTAGATTTAAATAGTAATCGTCGTAGCTTTATACGGCGCATTTAAAAAAAAAACTTCATATTTGTAGGTACCTACCTAAGGTACCTATAATTTCGACTTTTCCATCATGGGTGTCGTTTTCAGGGTTTTTGGGTGATCTAAAGCCGATGGTGAGGTCAAAATGTAAATCCAAGATGGCGGCCAAGAAAATTTTCGAATTTTCCATTATGGGTGTCGTTTTCAAGGTTTTTGGGTGATCTAAAGCCGTCACCATCGGCTTTAGAACCTACAAAAACCCTGAAAACGATATCCATGATGGAAAATTCGTAAATTTTCATGGCCGCCATCTTTGATTTTCATTTTGACCCCACCATCGGCTTTAGCACCCCCGAAAACCATGAAATCGATATCCATGATGGAAAAATCGTAACTTTTCTTGGCCGCCATCTTGGATTTTCATTTTGACCTCACCATCGGCTTTAGCACCCCCGAAAACCATGAAATCGACACCCATGATGAAAATTTGTAAATTTTCGCAGTCGCCATCTTGGATTTTCATTTCGCCTCATATTGGCTTCAGCACCATAGAAAACCAGAAAAAGGACACCCATGAAGAAAATTTTGAAAACAGTCTCAGCCGCCAACTAGGATTTTCACGTTGGCCTTGCAATTGGCTTCAGCCCCCTTGGGCGGGTACAAGGACAATTACAAAATAACAATCCGCAAAAATGAAGTATATAATTTTTATAGAATGGACGCCAAAAGGACTGGCATAATGAACAAAAAAATATATCTATGGGTAGCAGGGACATTGACGTGCAAACTGTAACCATGCATTCAGTACATGATTCTAGATCTCCGCGATCATTATGTATGCAGTAGCTAATTTTTTAAACAACCGAAGAAAAATCGATGTCCCTTCCACCCTATAAATTATATTTTTTTCATAAGCCAGCAGTCCTACAAAAAATTAAACGCGGAAGGATCAGAATCACAGGTTTGCGTCGATGTCCCTGCCACCCTGAATATCCAAATCCGGAAACAAAGAAAACTTCGTAAGAATGTAGGTTACTCAATACTAAATCACAATTTTATATCCAAGTGAATACCGTCATGTTGCGCTAGTGTTAGTACCTGTCCGAGCGATACACACCTACAGTGAGCAGTACGATCACACACACATTGACATTGGCTTGACGCGATAGCGCTACTAGCTACTGATATTTATGATGAATTTGGATGTGTTCCGTAATACCAAAAATGATGAATGAAAACTTATTGTATTTTAATATTTTTTTCGACATTTTACAACTTGATAATATGAGCTATGCTTCTGAGATAACAATATTACAAATATTGTTGGTTATAATACCAAAAAAATAGTGAGAAAACATGTCATTTACGCTGTAAAAATTTGCAAAATTCAATTCGCTTAAACTTCATTTTAGGTAAGAATTTTGGAAAAAAAAACCTCTACGAGCCTAGATAAATACTGTCTGAATCCGAATATCACCATAATATGGTGGAAATATGCTCGAGTTGCAAATGATTTTGGTATTACGTTTGTATGGACAATTCGTTCTGCGTAGGCCTCTTAAGAGGGATATGTGGTGTTACACGAATGGATAGAATAAGAAATGAGTACATGTGGGGAAGTCTGAAAGTGGTACCAAAATCTGAAAAGTTGTGTGGAAAGGAGGAAAATGTCGTGAGGAAAGTTTTGAGTATGAATGTCGATGGCTATAAGAGTGGGGGGATACCAAAGAAACGGTGGAGGGACTGTGTTAATGATGATGTGGTTGGAAAGGGTGTGACTACGGAGATGACGACTAATAGAGAAGTGTGGAAGAAAAAGAGATTGTGCGCCAACCCCAAATAAATTGGGATAAGGGCAGCAGGCTTAACATGATGCTTTCTATTTCTACTCTACCATAGAATAGAAATCGCTTATCTAAATTTTTCGGTAAAAAACTGTCAATTAGCTACTCGGATACGTCATGTTTGTCTACTCTTGCGTGGACAAAACGGTTCTCTACAGTTCTTGTGCTAAGCCTGCTGGAGAATAATGATGACCAAACTGACACACTGACGTCAATTTACCCTGTTATAGTATTTCATACAACCGTCAAAGATTGACAGTGAAGATTTAAAAATACTGACTGTCAATGTAAGTCATACTCAATTAGCTAAAGAACTTCTTTTCCCTGTCTTTACAAACTGTTCCATGCATTAATGTTCACAAAACTTGACAAAATTTTGGGAAATATTTTGTTTATCGCGATTTTAAAGCTTATCGTATTATAAAATTGTTTCACAACCCTAAATAGGTAGGTTTTCTGTTATTTCAATTATACGTATTACAAAAACGTTGACGTACAAAACACCCTGACACAACAAAAACGTTACGGTGTGTAATAAATTGCCTTAATTTCATTAAATCCCAGAAATAAAAGACAAATCACTACCACAAAAGCCGTTGTTGATTTCAGTCAATAAAACCAGGTATTACGTCGCTTCAGTTGCGTTTTATTGTAACTATAATGGATTTCGGATCATCCCCTAACGCCCAAAGGTACGCAAGATGTCACATCAAACTATACCTTACCGGTATAAGTTGATCTCACCCTGTGCAGGCTTTCCGTATAATGAGAGGTCTGCTTATACTGGGAAAGTAGGTATAGCTTGCTTATGTCGTCGTGTGTACAATAAGCGTTAAAGTGAGTACTAAAGAGAATCCAGAGGATTTTATTAAAGCCGGTAGTAAAAACGTACGGGTTTTAGACAAGACTATGTACTTTTGTTTATTTGGCATTAACTATCGTCACTTTGTGACCTTTTTGCTGGTATATATAGGCCACTAAATTCTGCTCGCGAATTCGACTGCGTAAAATTTCTTGTGACCCCACAATCCACGCCGCGGTGTATCGCATCGCCCACCTTCGATTTTGCTTAGCTTGCATTCTTACTTTTTTTTACTCGGATTATGAAATGTCGTAGGTGATATTAAACAGCCTACCTGAAGAATTGGGCTACAATTATCTTACCATTAGTAAGCAAAACGGTTCGTTTTTTGTTTGTAGGAACCGGGCAATTTCACGTCACAAAAAAATATTTCACATTGGGTACTTAATTGTAGCTACACATTGAAACAGTATTATGCCAAGCGAACACTACAGCCACAAGGAGTCCCAGCTTAACGCATTATCTACTCGGGTGATCACGGGTACTCAGACTACCCAAAAAATGTTATCACCGAGCGATCGTGGGTACGAGTAGTACCCAAATTTTTTTTGCAAAATGGCGTAAATCGCACCCCTACCCACTTGAAAATTAATTCTTATGTCTTTTATTTTAATAGTTATTTCTCCTTGGCAGCTTTTCCACCTTGTTCTCTATGAAATAAGCAAAATTTTAAGATACGACAACACTACAAACATTCACTCAAATTTGAACGAAAAAATACTTTTGAACTGTCAGTTATTCGCGAACGTCAGTGTCGAGACGTTGCATTTGGCGCGCAATATTTTCTAATAAGATTATTTTTTTTCTAATAAGATCAGTGAGAATTTTATTTGTTTGTGCTTATCAGTTATTCCCGGTGATAATTTGTGAAAAATTCAAGTCGGGTACGTAATTTAGTACGTAATATCAGTGATATTCCGCAACCGGTCGCAACCGGTTTGGTGCGAAGAATGCTAGTTGAAAATGTTTTTTTTGTATTTTTTTTAATTCTACTGCCACAATATTTACAAATACATAAGTTGAAGCATTAAATAAGCTTACGATAGGTACCGCTATTTTAAATCCACGTATCAGATAGAATTTAAAAAATATTTTTTTTTCTCGGTACAAAATTTCGAAAATTGGGGGGCTGGTAAATAATAAAAATTACTGTTACATAATGTACTAACGAAATGTGGTTTTATTTGTTTATTTTGATAAGAATATACACACCATTAATTTAAAACCATAAAACATATAGGTCATCGCTTGTTTTTTTCTGTTATAGCTATTTATTTGAAATCTAAGACCAAAATTCTCTTAGCTCATATTTCAACCAATTGTAAACAATAATACGACCATCTATTCAAACGAAACAAACACGTGTCGAGAGGGCCATTCATAAGCTAAACAAAAAACCCCACACTTTAAACATTCCACTTAGTAACACCGTCATAAATCACGATTGTTTACGACTTTGCGATAAGAAAAGACCACC
This sequence comes from Polymixis flavicincta, assembly GCA_949987655.1. Lineage (NCBI taxonomy): Eukaryota > Metazoa > Arthropoda > Insecta > Lepidoptera > Noctuidae > Polymixis > Polymixis flavicincta. Next base: position 18,679,439 of record OX465188.1, on the reverse strand, counting down.
CGCGGCGCGGCACGCGCGATGACGTAATCGAGTGTGCGCGTGGAATTGATTGTTTACGCAATGTAAATCACCCGACAAAAAAGCCGTCAGGAACGAAAAAGAAATTGTTTTAACTGATTTATGACTAAGAAACTTTGTAAACATTGGAAGATGTATTCAGTTATTAGGTACCCAACGGAACAGCAATGGAGGCAATTCAATTTGAGAGTTTAGAGAAAAGTGATAGGTATTTAATTATGAATTCTGCATAATTTACACAGAATCATAAAAAAAAAATTGCCTAGGTTTTAAGGGGTGCTTATTTGTTACAAATGGGTCACATCACAATATCACGTCCTGGAAGGAATTCGTTAAATCATAAGTCACCCTGTTTAATAAAAAGATCGCAGAAAGCGATTGCCGCCCATAGGATGTCTTTATACTAGGTGGATTTTCTGGTGTACAGTCGCCAGCACGTCAAGCTAAACCCTATACATAACTATAACTACGACGCGCCATGCAGTGTTAGAAAGAAAGTATCATAGGCGTGATTGGCGGACGTTTAAACGTTTCTAAAATTGCCCAATTGCTGCACATACTAATATTTTCGAGCCAATTATCATGTTTTACTAGGAATAAGCCACACCCACGCCCCCCTGCGCGTACGTCACCGCTCCCGAGTTTCACTCATCACATCGTTCGTTTATTCTTTACGTCAGTCAATAAAATTTCGTGAAGTCGTCCTGTAGTCGTCCTGTGCGTGAAATTAGTAACTCTAAAACTATTAAATAATATTAATATGGCGACTGGCGCCTCAGTTGACGCAAGTTGAAAGAGAGTGTATTATAGCGCTTCGATTGAGTGGATGGGTGACAGAGATTTGTCGGCAGACGGACATAACGGTGAGTAATATTTTTTATATATTTTTAATTAAAATAAACAAAGGCTAATAACAAAAAATGTGTCTTATGTGTTTTTCTATAGAATATTCGAAATGAGTTAACAGAAGGGTTCATTACGTAGGTATCGTCTTTGTGTTCTTTCTTAAGAGTTTCTGATAATGTAAGTTTTTAATTGTGAGCGCTGTTCCAAGTAGCATATAAAGAGTTATTTTTTCCATATTTAACTGTTTTAGGAAAACGCAGAAGTAGGTAATTCGTTTCTATTTCTTAGGTTATGTGTGTATGTCTTTTTTGTAAGTTTAATGTTGGTTTGTGTAGTGTTATCTAAAATCTTTTTTTATTATTATGCAAGTATTATAAGTTGTATAGTTGACAGAGATTGAAATGTTTGGGTTTTTTCGTATAACTGTTTGGTAGGTGTTAGGAAGTCATAACAATATAACCGATTTATAATTTTATTTTGGGTCCTCTGTATGGAATTGAGGTTAGTCTTGGATGATGCTGATCCCCAAATCTCAATCAGGTATTCTAGATTAGGTTTTACTAAAGAATCGTATATAGTGCGTTTAATGTTAGGTGGTAAGCAGTTTCCCATTCTGCGTAGAGCTCCAGAAAGTGACACAAGTTTGGTTTTTACGTGCTCGATAATTATGAGGTTTCCAGGACTGTTTGTCATCTAATAGTAGACTAAGATACTTTTCTATACTGGACTGCTTGATAGTAAGATTATTAACAATCAAGGGGGCATGGGGTGGAATCTTTTTGGTTTTGGCTGCAAATATCATGTAAGATATTTTCGAACTATTTATAGTAAGTTATATAGAAACCACTCATTTATTACGTTTAAATCGTCTTGCGCCTCACTGATGATATTGTGTATGGATTGACCACGGTTGACCGAAGTAAAATAATCATCTGCGTAAAGTGTTAGATAACCTGTTAACCCTATCTGATTGATGTTGTTCACATAAATTAGAAATAATGGTGGTCCTAGAATGGATCCTTGTATTGTATGTTGTTGTTGTGTTATGCATTACCCAGTAACTGGGTTGTAGAGGTCAGATAGGCAGTCGCTCCATGTAAAATAATGGTATTCAGATGCATCCGGTTAGAGACTGGAAGCCGACTCTAACATAGTTGGGAAAAGGCTAAGCAGATTATATTTTGTAGGGAATTATATTTAAGTTTTAATACATGTTTGCCTGTAGTAATAAATTAAGTAAAAATTTGCAATTATACTATAGCTATTTGTTTCGTTCCAGAAAAAAGAAAACTTTTTACTTCTGGCTTCGGGCGGCGCACTATGGGCCAGAACGGTGCGTACCGTCTCAAAAATCTGTAACTTTTTTGTTGATTGAAGTAAATAGCTGAAATTTGGCACGTAGTATCTCCAGAGTATATAGAATCCAATAGTGACACATTTATTGTCAAAACTTTAATTATTAATATTTAAAAAATAAACAAAAATAAAAATGTATTTTTTTAATATTAAACCATAGTTTGTTTAACTTATTGAATTATAATTTTACAGTTTTATGATATCAAACCTATTTTCTTTTATTTTATAGGTATTACATATAAATCTTACATTTAAATAAATGACAAATATGATATAAATCCACTCTAAAAATATATTTTACAATTAATGTAGGTACGTAATTACTTCTATTTAAATAGCTAAGAGGCTCTTAGCTTCGTCTAACAATTCCTTGGAAATAGTGACTGATGGTTTTCTGATACTTGATATATAAGGATCTGACGTAAATAGAAGACCATGAAATACGTCTTGATTCGTTGCGGACCTAGAGCATTTTCTAGCGTGATGCAATCTGAATTTTTTGTAATCTTTATTACGAGATTCTTGGGCATCCTCAGATAAATTACCAATGGGCAGAACAGCAAAATGTCTTATTATACTTTCCCCATGTATTAAGATTTTATGTACTGAAGAAGGCATATTATACCACATATATTTTGTTACGTATAGTTGTGCGGTTGTGCGAGTATATTCACCAAATTTTTCTGGATTTACAGCAATACCGGATGCCAAAGTTTGAAGAATAACATAGAACCTTTTAATAAGTTCCTCGTCAACTCCTGTAATTTCTGAAGCGCAATAGTAGTTCTCAAAAAAACGCCGAGCTGTATTACCGTCATTGCTGTTTCCACTTCCTTGTCGGGGCTTATCAACGTGCAATCCCATTCGGCTTCGAAATAAACTTTGTACAAGCTTTTTCTTGTCTTCTTTACTTTTTTTATCTTCTGGAGTTCTCGCAGCCCATTTTTTAAATGAAAGGTTATATGAAATATGTAAAATTAACTCCATGCACCTGATCCACGCGTGCAACGTAGACAAACCGTATTCGTAAGCATTTATATTATCTGGCTTTGATTCAATCTTCTCCAAATTATTCATTTCGCTTGGTTTAGCCCCACATACTGTACAAACAGCTCCAGAACTTGTGTCAGTTAGAACTTGTGTAACTTTTCCATCCACCATAGTTAGAAATAGGTCGTGACTTATTTCAATTACCTGCTCCTCCTTGTGTATCTTTGAAGTTTGCAAATTATTAATTTGACCCCGAATATCACCAACCACTGATCGGGTTTTCTCGGGGGTTTCTTTTGCAAATTCCATCAGGATTGGTCGGCAATAACGAATAGACGAACAAGCCGAATTTTGCCAAATTACCTCATTTGTTTCTGTGTCAGTCAGCTTTATTGGTACCAAAGACGCTATAAATAAGTTTGCATCTGAGACTAAATCATTCTCACCTGATAAAACTTGTTTATATTCACTTTGCCCCGATGACCCATCACATCCCCACTTGGTAAACAATTTAAGAGATTTTCTTGTTGAGTTGTAAACATTTTCAATCTTTAAGATGCGAGCAGAAGTGTGGTCCAGCAAATCTTGTAGATTTACTTTGGCACTTATATCGGTTATTTGAATGCTGGATGGTGGAGGATAACACAGTTTTTTGGCGTTTGTCAGTATATTATATGATGGCAGTATGTCGAAGTTTTTGTTAATCAGACTTGCTCGAAGTAATCCGTATTGTGATTTCGAAAGATCTAAATCTGCAAATATACTTAAAGCTTCATCCACCGTAAAATCTGTTGCATTGCGACTTTATTAAATTATTATTTCATGCAATAATTTTTCCTTCATGATCCTTTTTTCATTTCTATCACAACTCCGCATCATTGTAACAACAGTTGCTTCTTCGAATTCTCCTTCAGACCGCAATCCTTGAACGTATGCATTATGTATATACTCGATTCCATATTCTTGTACCAACTCCATATTCTTCCTTTTTTTCGATTTCTCTGATAGATCTTCATAAGACTTTGGCGGACGTCCACGTTCTCCAGATGTTGTAGGTGTAATATCCAACGGTGCTTCTTCGAATTGTACCTTAAATTCACCGTCTAACCACGATGTATTTTTATTAAAGAAACGTTCTTTAGTTCGGTTAGATTTGGTCCACCGATCGTTAAACGCTGTTATAAGCCATTTTTGAATACGGTTCACAACTAATTCACTTTTTTCAGACGACAAATGGTGGTGTTCTTCTAAGTAATTTTGAATATCTTCTGATTTTGTTCCATGATCAATGAAAAATTCGCATAATACTCGCCGAGGCACAACAAATTCACTCATTTTATTTTTACTTCAAACTACTACTTTTTTACCGAGGTTGGTGAAGACTATAATATGTCAAAGCACACTAAAGTACTGGTAAATGACAACGTAAATAAATAACTTTTATACTGAAATTTCGTGTGAAAAAATATTATTGTCTAGTGCATTATCACGTTCCTAACCACTATCTACGAAGGTGGTTAGTAGTACTGATAAAATGTACAATAACAACTTTAACTACCATTTCCTCCCTTTTCCTTCACCGCGATAGAGAAATACATAAACTACATGATAAACATGTTATTCACACAGTGATAACAAAACATTAACCACATCTGACCGAACGATAAAAAAAAAATACATTACCCAATACTCCCACCTTACCTAAAGATTAAGTAAATAGATAATTTTAAGAAAAAAGTAATCTAAATATCCAAAAATCTCATCAATCACAACTAAAATCATTTTTGGTATATTTTGTATTTTCCCCCCATCAGGCATTTTTCGTTTCATTTCAAGGGGGGCAGATTCGGGCAATTTTTTTTTTTTGCCCTAACTTCTTTATTAGCTGCTCTATGTGATGCTATCAAAATTACGACATGGGCAGACATTGCTAACTGCCAAAAGTCTATGTAAAGTTTCTAATAAGGATAAAATATTAGGTTCTAAAAAAATATTTATATACCTCCCCAGTTTTCACATAATGGTCCACTTAAATATTTTTTAAATAGAATACTTCATAACCATTCTAACCATATATCACACTTAAAAATTTGCTGTGAAAATAATGAAAATGTGACCATGTAAACTGGTGAAATTGTGTTCTACATAATTGACATAACTTTGAGCGTCAACTTGCAAGCCTTAGTCTAATAGTAAAAATGAGAAATAGTATATTTTAACTGCTGTATAATATGCATTGGACATTCAGTTAGACATGTGCATTAACACAATATTTAATATAGAACATTACGAAAACCTATTTTTGAGACGGTACGCACGGTTCTGGCCCATAGTGCGGCGCGCCGGCGCGGGCGGTGGCATGAAAGCGGAACCCTAGAAGCCCACCACCGCCAACTCTAAGCGAGAACCACGACGGCGGCAGACGATGCGACTATGGTCGGTGTCGATCATTTTTTGAGCACACGAGCGTACAGCGTGAGTCTATGCATAGCTTAGCTTGTAATCACACTTATCACATTAACTTATTCATCATTTACATAAAACATGGTGTTCCTAAGAAGTGAATAACAAACTTGATTAAAATAGGTAACACCTACTACATAATAGACATGTAGTTGTAAGAACGCTCGGCGCGCACTCAAACCGGTTTTACGCGCGCCGCCAGACCAGACTCAGTAAACATTATTACTGGGGCCTAAGTCTACTAATTTATAAACGTTACAATGGTCTCTCAATGGTGTGTTTTTGACAGTTTTTGTATGGCAAATCTGTCAAAAACTTACCATTGAGAGACCATTGTGACGTTTATAAATTAGTAGACTTAGGCCCCAGTTAGATAAAATGTTCAGTTGTTTACAACCCGCCTCAACAAAGGTGGAAGTTCTCAATACGACAGATTATTTATCTGTCTATGTTTATATTTTGAAGAATAATATTTTTAACCGTCCCATACCTACTCATTTAGCTAACTTGGCCCGTCCCGTACAATTTGTCACAATAAAGAATTTTATGTAAGTATTGAAATTGACAACATTTATTTGTTTTAGATTTCAATAGACACCGGAAGGCGCCTGAAGAAACGTCGGAAAGAAATGCCGCCGACCTCCAAGATTTTAATGACCTAGGCGCAGAGGAAGCACACTCTGTGCCGGATAATGAGTGCACGGTATTGAGTGTCGTAGCTTTAGCTATAGATGACGAACTCCGATTCTAGGCACTAGTAAAAAATGCACTTTATTCACCCGGGTTTCCGTAGGAACCAATCCTATGTGTTCATACAGGTCATCAATTTAAGTGCCAAGTTTCACTGAAATCCGTTTTTTCATTAGCGTGAAAAAGTAACAAACAATATCCATCCATTCTCACAAACTTTCACAATAAATAGTAGCACAGTTTTACAATCCTTAAGTAGTATTTTAGTTTTGTAATTATTTTATTTATCAAAATAAAATAATCATCCTTATGTCTACGGAATAGAAGCCAAAATCGGTTGAATCCATTGTAAAAAAGGTTTGTTTGTGTCTAATCTTATTTCAAATGTCTAATCTTATTTCAAATGGAGTAGGCCGCCGCCGACCCGGTTTGCGGCCATAAATCATGCACAAAGGATTAGTAAATAACATTTCTCAAAATTAGTATCACACCTGCACAGTTAAAAGAATGGTTTTTCTGTTATCAGTAAACTGTCGAAAATTCTCAGTAACACATTGTGGGTGTAAAAGATATGCATTTAATTACTATCTTTTATTATTTTATTAAGAAACATGCGATAAGAAACCTAATCAAAAAGTTCGAAAAAGAAAAAAATCTTTAACTTATGTGTTAGTGTTCCCACTAACTGGGAATGTTCTCGGGCACCAGCCCATTACATCATACTAATCTATCCTCAGTTTGAAATAACATTAGACAGTTAAATAAACCTTTTTTACAGTCCGTTCAACTGATTTTGACTTCTATTGCGTTGCAGTTGTAAGCATGATCAATGGTATCTGCAGTAAACAGTTGGTATTTTAACCACTTTTTGCTTTTAATGTCATCCTTATGCCTAGGGAATAGAAGTCACAATCGGGTGAACTGATTGTAAAAAAAGGTTTGTTTAAATGTCTTAAACAAACCTTTCCTATTTCAAATGGAGTATAGGTAATATTTTACATTTGTTTCGCGGCAGCATTTAATATTGCTTGTTAGTCATTGGTAGACTGTATAATTAATCTGTTACAAATATCAATAAAAATATAAACTTGTAAAAAATAATATCAATTTGTTTTTAATCTATTTTCTATTTGTTTAGTTTGGTTTTATAAATTTTGTTGTAAGTATATTTTAATTTAGAGTAGGTGTTGGATAAGTTTTCAATTACCTATATTAATGTTTAAAAATAAAAGGTTATGATTTTTATTCCACATTTTATTTTTTCCCGCGGTTTCACACTGGTTTCCGTAAAAACGTATCCCTTCTCACCGAGCGGAGGCCTGTGTCCCAGCAGTGGGAACATTCAAAGCTGATTATGATGATAGGTAGGTGGGTACGCAAAATGCCGAGATGATCGGTTGTGTAGTTAAGGCGCTAGAAGCAGGGGGGGGGGGGGGGGGGGTGGCGGTAGCTCTAATAACAAACAAAGAAACTCATATTCTAATTTTCAAAATATTTAGAATGTAATGAAGTAACGATATTAATTTATAGATTCGAATTTTATTTGATGATTCATAAGTTCATAACCCAAGAAATCGTATCTTATTTCTTGCGCAATAAGTTTGAACTTGCATGTAAAAGCAAACTTCGGTAGGTATAGGTTTCCGTTTCTAAGTTCAACCTTTTAACTATGGGAATAAGATCGTGTCAAACGTTAATCTCAAATAAGGCGGACTGACAAGAGGCGTTTTGTAGGTTTATTTAATTAAAAGTTCATACACGTTTGTGATGGGTACCTATCTATATTTTTTTTGAAATTTCAAGCCGATTGTGTCATGGGGTTTCAGCATTCAATTTCGTAAAAATACTTAGAATAGAAGAGCAAGGAACGCACGAAAACAGGTGACCGCCAGCCCACCAGTAAGTAGGTAACAAAACCCGGAAAAAGTAATTAAAAACTGCGTAAAATTAATAAAAACTGTTTTTCTCACATCAGATTACCTACCTGTCTATTTTATGCGTCTTCACCCGAGTTCTCATAGGAATAGGTATTCTTATGACAGATTGGGTGTAGTCGCAAATGAACCTCGTATGGGAACCCATGTCCTTCATGATGATGCGTAACAAACAAAGGAACTCATATTCTCATTGACAAAATGACAAAATATTTTGAATGTAATGAAATAACGATAATAATTAAAGATTCGAATTTTATTTCCCTAGAAATCGTATCTTATTTCTTGCGCAATAAGTTTGAACTTTCATGTAAAAGCAAATTTCGGTAGGTATAGGTAATTCCGTTACTAAGTTCAACCTTATTACTTTGGGAATAAGATCGTGTCAAACGTTAATCTCAAACAATGCGGACTGACAAGAGGCGTTTTGTAGGTAGGATAATGAATTAGAACTTCGTTCACGTTTGTGATGGGTATCTACGAGTATATTGTTTTCAAAATTTCAAGCCGATTGTGTCATGGGTTTTTGCATTGAACTTCGTAAAAATACTTAGAATAGAAGAGCAAGGATCGCACGAAAACAGGTGACCGCCAGCCCACCAGTAAGTAGGTAACAAAACCCGGAAAAAGTAATTAAAAACTGCGTGAAATAATAAAAAAAGTGTTTTTCTCACATCAGATTACCTACCTGTCTACTTAACATTAATCTCCGAGAGCGTGAAATTTCGCTACCTACCTGTTCAAATTTATGAGTAGGTAACACCTACTTAATACTTACAGATATTTCCAACTATTATTTAAGTAAAAATGAAGAAATAAAATATAAAAACCGATTATATCTAAGCTTTCTTAAGTAGTTTAGGCAATGCGCCGTGCACGGGCCGGTTCTTTTTATTACCACGCTATTATTTGGATTCTATTCAAGTATTCAACCTGCTACGCTATTTCTTATCGCAAAGTATGTTATTCTACACCACGACGCGCATACGCACACACTCTCACGTACGCACTGCAGCACGAAACATTACGAGTAAGAGCGGACAAAAAGCTATATATCTCTTTCACACGATTCTAGCTGTTGCTGCTTATAAAGCGTTCAAGGTCAAAGTGGGGTAACTTGATGTGCTGGCGACTGTACAATAAAGCATATATCATCATCATCATCATCGTCATTTCAGCCGAAAGACGTCCACTGCTGGACATAGGCCTCCCACAGGCTCCTCCACTTCGACCGGTCTTGTGCTTCCCACATCCAGCAGATACCCGCGTGTACGTTACCCTAGCAAGAAAGTGTCTCCTAGAGTTTTATGAGTAGAACGTATAATGTGTGCCTTATCTGCTGTAAATGTGCCCCCACATAAAAAATGTGTGCCCCCTGTCGTTTTGGAGAAAAACGGAAAAAACGATTCTTGCTGGGGTAACGTTTTTCTAGCAGGAAAATTCTAAACGAATGGTCGGAGAGAGAAAATTTTTGCATGGCCAGATAGCTTATATGTGTGCCAAAATGTGCCCCCAAAAATAAAATCTGTGCCCCTTCAGGTTTTCGAGATATTGCATTTCTTGTTTATTCTACAGGGGCACATGCAATGGTTTTAGAGATATACGATTCATCAAAACGTTACTCCAGCAGGAAATGCAATATCTCGAAAACCTGAAGGGGCACAGATTTTATTTTTGGGGGCACATTTTGGCACACATATAAGCTATCTGGCCATGCAAAAATTTTCTCTCTCCGACCATTCGTTTAGAATTTTCCTGCTAGAAAAACGTTACCCCAGCAAGAATCGTTTTTTCCGTTTTTCTCCAAAACGACAGGGGGCACACATTTTTTATGTGGGGGCACATTTACAGCAGATAAGGCACACATTATACGTTCTACTCATATAACTCTAGGAGACACTTTCTTGCTAGGGTAACGTACACGATACCCGCGGCCTTCACAAGGTCATCGGTCCACCTTGTGGGAGGCCTTCCAACTCTACGTCTTCCGGTGCGCGGTTGCCACTCCAAAACCTTTCGGCCCCATCGGCCATCTGTTCTGCGAGCAATGTGCCCTGCCCACGAGAACAAAGTGTCTTTAAAATTAAGTTGCGTCGCAAATTAAATTCAAATTAATTAACCATCTGCGTAAAGTAGAAGTTCTAAGTTTTATCAAAACTTCACGATAAAATCTAGACATTTTCATGCTAGTATGTTTAGTAATTCATCTCATACTTCACCAAACAAAGCTTACTTCACTAACAAGTAACAACACTAGACTTGGCTTCAAGGCTTAAAATAGCCTACAACCCCTGTCGGAATCGTGAACGATTACTTTGTGAATAGATAAATAGAGTTTTGGGATAAATAACTTAATCAACAAAGCTGGCATGTTAATTTTGTTTTGGTGGCCCTTTTGTTGAAAAGTGATTTATAGCCCACAACGATTGTAAGAGCTTTATAAATTGTGGTTATTTATAAAGTGATTGAAAACGTATTTAGCATGAATTACATTATTTATCCCTTCTCTTCCCGTTAGTTTCGTAGGAGGCGACTAAAGGACTTACAATAGCGTTCTCTATGCATTTTACCACCATACTGCGATCGCTAACCCGCCTGCCAAGCGTGGCGATTATGGCTAGCCCCCGCAAATTGGGGGAGGCCAAGGTCCAGCAGTGGACGTCTTCTGGCTGAAATGATGATGATGATATTGTGAGAAGTGGTGGCGTGGTGGTAACGGCCGCGACTTAAGAGTTGTAGGTAATGGTCTCAAAACGATTAAGGAAAACATAGCAACGAAACCGGTAAATTCTAGAACCTAAAATTCGAAGACACGTTACATCTACCATTTGGCTGTAATCCATCGCGTGGCGGGCCACGCGCGGGTTGCCCTGGGCCCGCCGCGTGAAGGATATTATTGGAGCAGTGATTATGAATGTAAATCATATAAAAACTCAGTACTAACTGAATTGGTGTTGAATTTGGTAAATAGAACAACTATAGGAAGTCACATACACAATAATATACTCTAGTTACACGGGGTGTAAAGGACACGCTTCCGAAAACGAAGACAGGTGATGGGGCTAGTGATTCTAGCAACAGTACCATCAAAAATCTTTACCTATTTTATTAACATTTTTTGTAAACTATGCTGTGAGAACAGTTAAATGAACCATTATTTAAGATTAAACATATTTAAAAACAACCCCAAGTCCAGGTGGCGACTTTAGGTTTAGGCATCCTTTGTAAAGCGCCACCAAAATAGAATAAGCAAAAACATTACAGAAGCGTCAAAGGTTTTAAATTGATGCAAAATAACCAATGTAAGGCGAAAAGTTATTGTTATCCGTTTGCATTTAAGTTGTATGTAACCTACGTTCTGGTTTCCGAAGCGTTCCTTACACCCTGTATATACACCCTGTGTAGTTTTGAAACAATTTTTAGCAAAGGTGTAAGTCATTAGATTTGCCTTCACAAGAGTCAATGGAACGATAGACACGATTTAAGTTTCAGTAATATTGAGCGGGACAATATTATTCAAATATCATCGTCAACAAAACAGAAACGTGGCCATTTTCTGACCCGATCAGGCAATCAAATCTTTGATTTTCGCAAGATCTGCAACACGATCTAGCGAAGTAAGCTAATGCCATCATTCGAGTCGACTCGATTGAGGTCGAAGGTAATCAAATTGTGAAACGAATTATGGACTTTATGTTTATGTGTCTTAAGATCCATATGTCAGAGGTGTTGGATTATTTGCTTAACATAAAACAAAAGTTGTCTTCCTTATAACAGCTGCAGCAGGAATACAAGGTGTTACACAATAAACGCAACACATTCATGTTGCGTTTATTATTTTATTGCGTTTATTATTATGGTAGTTTGCTCCTAATTGACTAGTGAATCGATTTCAGTCACTTAGATTTTTTTTTTTTTTTTTTGATTATGTATTTGGCCATACCTACTGCCAATAGAACCAAAGATAATTAAATCTTATTTCAAGGCAGTAAGACTCAATTCTAAATGTATATAGCATACAGAAAAACTTGTGAACCCCAATAATCATAACAAATAGATTTAAAAAAAAGTTTTTGCCATTGTGCTATACTTTTAACTAAAAACTCTATTTGGTGTCTTGAGATTTTGTGTTAATTATTTTACACAATATATTGTGGATCAGTGGACCTCCGACCTACAACTCTTAATAGGACACTAGTGGGAGTTGTAGGTCGAAGATTTGAACGCAGACAGCCGCTTAACTTTGTGTAAAATATTTCATCACCACTACTCTCAAAACAGTGAAGGAAAAAATCCGGAGAAAACCGGCATGTCCTAGAACGAAAAAAAAGAAGACATTACCAACCCGCACTGAGCCCGCGTGGTGGATTACAGCCCACTTCCTCTCAGAGAGAGGAGCCTGACTCCTAGAAGTGGGCACATTATAGGCTGATTACGCTTTACAATAGAATATAATTATTTATGTCGCCTACAGACCAGAAGCAATTACATGACCGTCAAAATCATAAAAGACGTATTCACTTTACAAAATTATAACATTTCCTTCTTTCATACTGAAACATCGTTTATTTAAGACTGTTTTTAATTAGCTCCATTATAAGAATAAATTACTATACTAAAAGAAATTATTTTCCATAATGGCTTCCGGCAGTATACCTAATTACGTATTTACCATCACAATATTATACAAAATGAAATTAACAACATTGTAAAGACAATTTCAAATCGGGCAATGATGGCCTGGGGTAGTCTATTGATCTACCTTCTCCGATTTCCGCTTGTCCCCTTTATGTTATATAAAGGTTCTTCCTAATTAAACTTGGGACTCCACTTACTCGAAGGAAAATATCGTTGAGAGAAATTTACCTGTAGTCTGGAATAACCAACACGCTGTGAATATCCACGGACATGTTTTTAATTTTGCGATTTTTTTTATCTGGCGTTGTATTTTCAATGCACCGCGGAGGATTGAGAGTTGGAAATCCAATAGCGTGTTTTTTTTACTGCTATGCATTCTGTTTGATTTGCTCGGTTCAACAAATAGAGTTGTATATCCAGCGCAACATAAAAAAATGCTCGCGTTATAAATCGACAGTGGGAACCGAAGTGATGAATATCTAGTCGTTACTTTCCAGTTGCTACCCGAAATACCTTCGTTGGGCAATAGCAAAACTATTTCGCTGAACTCAAGTCCTTTGAAATGCAGCAAAATACCAATAAATATATATACGAATATACTAGCAGCTACCGGGCTCCTATGTCCTTTTTGCATAGCCCAAGGAATAAAAAAAATGTATACAAACCTCCACTCCTATTTCACCCCTTTATGGAGGGAGTTTCCTAAAATTCTATCTGAGCTGACGTCTCCTACTCATAACCTACTTCTGTGCCAAATTTCATCTTCGTAGGTTTAATCGTTTTTGAGATTTCGTGTTTAATCTGTGAGTATAGATATCAGATACACAGAATAAAACTGTGGAATAATTTCTTTCTTTAGATAGATAATCTGAATTCTATAATTAATGTATTTAATCTCACCAGCAGATCCTGGTTTCACTTGCAAAATATTTATGCTGAAGAACCCATTCGGCATACAAAATTATTGTATGATTACATTTTCTTACTAAATAAACACGACTGAGCATGACAGAGATTTTCCCGCTATTTTAACTAAACAGAGCACTATTTCTTTGTAGTTTATTTCTGGCTGGTAACCCAGATTTCACAACTATTGTTTACACTTTTTGCCTGTCAACACAATTAGGCACTGTTGTTCGGTATAAAGGCTAGCGTAGATTAGTAAAAACCCTCCTTCATCACTTTCGTTTTCGCGTTTTTTCGACGAAAAAGTAGACAAAAATTACGTTTCCGTGTAGATACGAGTAGTTGACAGTTTTGAACCGAGAAATGCTAAGCCTGCAGGCGTATTTTTGCAATCCCCTGATGCACCGGGTACATGCACATGGTCCAAATGTACCATAATGACGCAACATGGCTTATCACTGATGACCATCAGAATGCCGTTGACGGTCCCACGCACTGCGCATCATGGCGCCTTCTTAAATAGGGATAACTTTATTGTAAGCAAGTTGAAGTGGCAGTGCCGTGTCTGTCAAAGGACCGATGGCCGGTGGAGCAGTCGAGTCCTGGAGTGGAGACCGCTTATCGGAAAGCGTAGTGTTGGATACCCCCGAGCAAGATGGACCGACGACCTTAAAATGGTGGCTGGGAAAGACTGGATGCAGAAGGCGGAGGATATCTGTAGTGTTATAGCGTAACCTGCTATGTCCAGCAGTGGACTGCAAAAGGTAGAGTTGGTTTATTGATATTTTACTGTGTTTAAATAATAATATTAATCCATTTTAGGTGGATATAGTTTATACGATTTAGGCTATGTGATGTGTCTTTTTATACAAGGTATAAAAAGACACATCACATAGCCATGAACTACGCTTTCTATACATCAAACTTTGCATAAAAATATTGCTGCGAAATGACTTTTTTCTTTGGTGACCAGCGGTTTGCGGTAGTGTGCAATATAACGCATGCAAAACATTGTGCGTATGGGTGCATGTACCGGCACAGGGATCAAGAAGGTATTTAAAGTAGGTAGTGTTTTATCATTAAAAACTGGTTTCCGTACAAAATTACAGTAAAAGTTGGAATTTTGACCTTCAATATCTCCGTAACGTTTCCCAGATTTGGTCCAGTACAAAAACAAAGATTATATTGACGGGAAGTACAACAAGTGACTCTCGGCTTCGTTGTGTCTTTTTACACCCAATATAGTGTTATTCTAACTAAATAATATTATTAAGAAAAGTTCTAGAAATCTTAAAACAGCTTCATAATGAACCACTAACCAAACCCTTGAAGGAAACGTGCGCAAACACTGAAATGTCCAAATTAATGTTTACACAACTCTCAATACACACGTGACGTCACTTCCCCTTTATTAGTCTATCGTCATTAAAGCTGTAGGCTCACGGAAGCCATTTTGGTGAATTTGAGAAGGTTAGGTAATAATCTTGTTTGTTTATTACCTAGTTTTATTAGCTGTTAACACTAATGTTAAGGTGGGTCTTCATTTTAGTATCACGTCATTTCGTATAACATATAGATAAGATATTATAAAGATAGATAAGATAAGGAGATACCTACAAAACTGGGTGAATAGCCTGGCAGACGTAGTCCCACGTAATAGACGCGACAATAACCAAGTGTGTACCCATCCCGCCAAAACGGCACTAATGCGCAAGAGTGTCTACTGCGTGGCACCGGTCATGTCGAATAACCAAAGCAAATGGAAAGAATTGCCGCTGTCATTATTCAATTCAAAAACAGGCTCCGAAGCTTTTTAACGCATAAAGCTTACTATAATGTCAGCAAATTCCTTACTGAAAAATAATTTTGTATATAAGTATTGTGTAGTGTTTTTGTTAAACATTTGTTTAATACGTTGTGTGGTAGTAATCTATTTATGTTGGGGTTTGAAAACTCTTCAATGTAAACTACCTTATAATTGCCTTTACTGTTTTAGCGTCAAACTATAATTTTTGCATGCCTATTGGTAAAAATTGGCTGAACCTAAATGTTAACCTGGCTGATTTCCGGCCACCGTAGACGTGGGTTTGCGGACGGCGAGTAATGGGTAGCTCGCTGTCCGGTAAGGACCAAGCCCAGGTCGACGGCGCGTTGTGTTCCACGCGCGCCTCAAAGAGATGTCAGCACAAAATGACGGGGCCCGTAAGGGCTGATGCCTGCCAGGGGTGCATGTTCGTCAAAGAGATACCGCCGCCCCTGGTATACAGGCTACTGAGGGAACACGGGTGGGTTTTAGTCAGTAAAAGTCTGACACGCCCTCCAAGTTATTTGATGATTTCCCAATCAAAAAAATACCTATCTGTTAACCTGTTTACTTATCACCATGTACTGTAAACGACTTATTTACTTACTTCAAATGGATTTTAACGTTGAAATAATATAGTTTATTTTGCATCCTCACTTCGACAGTAATGGTTATTCCCCATTTAATGGGGGATGATCCTATTGCCTTGGATAAAAGTATCCTATGTTCGACCCAGAGCTTTCTTTCTTTCTTCTTTATATCAGTAGTTAAGGTGTGACAGACAGCCAGACAAAGTGACTTTCTTTAGAAAATTGCCCGCGGTTTCAAATTCAGAAAATATTTATTTTTAAAAGAGTAACTGGAGTTTCTTGTCAGCTCTTCTCCATAGGAAGCGACAAATTGGAACCGTGCACCTAGCTTCTGACGTTTCATATGTGCCCGGTTGGAAATAATCCTTCGGGAACGTACAAATCGGATTAAAAGAATCCTATTCGTTGATCCAGGCTATACTCTACTTGTGGGCAAAATTTCATCCAAATCCGTACTGTAGTTTTTGCGTGAAAGAGTAACATACATCCTAACAAACTTTTTCGTTTATAATAAGGATTAGTAGCATGGTATGGATGTATTTGACGGACGGGTACAATCTTGTTAAATTCGGTTAATCCGGGTACCAGGAAATCGGCGGTTTTCACTGTAATGTATTTGACGGACGGGTACAATCTTGTTATATTCTAATACTTCCGGGTACCAGGGAATCGGCGGTTTTCACTGTAACAAGGGTTTGTGGTCTGTGTGATCGGTAACACCCTCCCGGAAACACGGTTGTTACGCCAGAGTAATCTACCTACTCGCCTACTAGATAATCTTAATCTAAAAACTTTTTAATAAAAAAATTGAACCGCCGAAAAACCGAAAAATAAAAAATAATAAACTAGCTTTGTCCAACCCCAATAACTAAGTTCGGAAGGCGGTGACATATAATCAAATACATATCCAAAGTCACCGACTTCCGAACTTATTTATTGGGGTTGGACAAAGCTAGTTTATTATTTTTTATTTTTCGGTTTTTCGCCGGTTCAATTTTTTTATTAAAAAGTTTTTATTTTATAATTTTTGTGGCTACAATCTACTAATTACTACATGCTTAATTTTTGATTTAATACACAACTCAGTATTAAAATCTGTGAGTAAACAATCAATCATCCCCTGTTTTCTTACCCTTAGGGTTCGAATTTTTCTTCGAAATTTATATGGGACCAACTTCGAGGTATACCCTTTCCAATAAAAAAAGAATTATCAAAATCGGACTACTCTGGAAAAAGTTATGCGTGGTCATACATAAAAAAAAAATAAAAAAAAAAAAAATATACGCGTCGAATTGAGTAACCACCTCCTCCGTTTTTTCGTCGGTTCGAAAATGAATCCTTATTTCGCTTGGTCACGGCATCACACGTGAACGGCTGGACCAATTTTGCTAATTCTTTTTTTGTTGTGTTTGTCAAAATATTACGACCATATTAACTTTTCTAATATTATGCCAATTGAAATTCAATATCTATCTTCTTATATAATATGAATCCCTATTTCGCTTGGTCACGGCATCACACGTGAACGGCTGGACCAATTTTGCTAATTCTTTTTTTGTTGTGTTTGTCAAAATATTACGACCATATTAACTTTTCTAATATTATGCCAATTGAAATTCAATATCTATCTTCTTATATATAAAAATGAATCCCTATTTCGCTTGGTCACGACATCACACGTGAACGGCTGGACCAATTTTGCAAATTCTTTTTTTGTCAGGACAAAGTTCTAATGAAAGAAAAAATAAAAAAGTTGCGCATAACATAATGTATTCATAGTTAAGACAGGACAACGTCTGTCGAGTCAGCTAGTTAATTATAATTTCACATTAAGTTGATAATTGTTCTCAGAAGTTTTATCATAATTTAAAATTGTCTAACACGTACCACGCTTTCCAAAGGACATGAGACGCCAGGGTTCCATGGGTAGGTCAAAGACATTTTGAACAATATTTTGTATTACCGTGACCTCAGGTGCTGGTTAAACCTTGGCCAGAGGCTAAACTGTATCTTTGTAACATTACCAGTCAACTGCGATGCGGATGATTTTTTTCACGCCATATTTTAGTTTCTGAATTATTATTATTTTATTTATTAGTTAAGCTGGGAAATAATTTGGTTATTTTTATGGGGGTACATTGTGGTCGTTTTATATGATTAAATAGAGATAAGTTATTTCAAACATTAATTACAATTTTTTAGCTCCAAACATCAATCGAAAGCTCATCAGCAGTCGTATTCTTAATTGTTATTCTCCTAAACGTTCTCAGTCAAAAGCATCTAAAATAGAATCAATTTGGGCATTAAGAGTAATTGAAACCGAAAATAACAAAAACAATTTATGTAAACAAAACAACGAAGTTTATAATGCCCAGTCCTTTGAACTGCGATCAAAGCAGAGTTACTGGTAACTAATCGTTTTGATTACCAATGTTAGTAGTAAAGTGACCGAACTGCCAAAGTGTTACGATACAGCTGGCCGATTCTGTAAAGATCTAGCCGTGAAATCTGAGGTGAAGTGAGCTGTCATTTCACCGGCTAGACCACAATGTAAAATCTCACCGTGAAAGCATATGTAAGTGAAATGAGCCTAAAGTGGGCTGTTATTCTGTCTGATACTAGAAATTGACAGCTCACTTCACGTTCGTTTTCACGGTGAGATATTTACAGAATAGCACTACAAATGCTATGGATTGACAGCTCAATTCAAGCTCACTTCACCTAAGTTTTCGAGGTGAGCTTTTAGAGAATAGACTGGCAGACAACAAATCTGTTGCAACAGCAACTTTTTACCCCGCGTTTACAACAAATCATACTCGTAAGACATGTTTTGTACATGTTGTGTTTCTATGTTTCGGTTATCGTTTGAATGCCTAAAAAAAATTGAAGACTTGACAAATGTTGTAGAAAACTTGTAAGAAATGTCACAAAGATAAACAAAATTTGAATTCTGCGGGCTATCTCAGGGTAGTCCTCATATTTCTGGTAAAATATCGCAAAAAATCTCTCACAGAGTTACTTAATGTAAAAATCACGCCCGACTGAAAAACTCAGCTGAATTCAACTAACAACAATACAAGAATATTTCTTGTGAAAAAATCTAAAGATGAAGACAAGCATCAGTAATCAGTTGCTTCGATTGAACTTTTTTAAGTTAAATACTAGAATTAAAATCAATCTTATTGAATACGAGATAGTGACTGAATTCAAGCAACTCTTGGGATGCTTGTTTTCAGCGTAGCCTGTTTTACCGCGTTGGCGAACAAGATACAATGTTTATTGGGACAAAGAAATACCTATCTCCAATTACTTCATTTCTATTAGCCAAAAACAGAACTTCTGTTTATAATAACAAAACAGTAACCATTAATTAGGTTCAAAGAAAAAACCGCTTCAGGGCTTCTGAACAAAAGGATTGCAGAAGAAAATATGAATAATTTCTAAACAAAAATGTACCATTACATTTATAATCAAAAAGGGTACCTAAGGTTTCAGAGAATAATTGAAAAACATAAAACAAACGTACGTACAAAATTCTAGTTACTTGTTTCAAAACCTACCTCCAAACCTTGCATCATGCATGACACAAGAGAGCAAATAAAATACTTCCAGCCCTCGCAGTATGCGTCCATATGATCTCGCTATCTCTTTCTGCGCTGACAGGATGTTGTGTTATTTTATTTTGAACTGTCAAAATAACAAAAAAAAAACCGCTTATTCTTTTGTCTAAACCGACAAATTCCCGGTATCATTTCGTCGGTTCTATACGCAAAAATACTAATATCTGTGGCGTAAACAAAAAAAAGAGAAATACGCAATAAAACGTAGAAGTGAGACAGTAAATACGCTTAACAATAATAACTCTGCCTATAAATAATGCTTTTACAAACAGTCTCATTCCCAATTGGTTTTTGAACAATGGTTCCGTATGATTTAAAGAGGTGACTCACTGGTTGGCCAAAAATAGACCGCTACTGTTTACTCGCGATATTTTTGAAGTTTTCTAATATTTGATACCGTATTTCAGAGGTGGTATAGCAGAATTTTTAGACTGATACAAAAGTGAAAATCGAGGGATCGAGAGCACAAATTGCTCGACACAATCGACGCTTGTTGTTCCGTGTGGTGCCGAACGTAAAATAATAGCACCATCCCATTTCTTCCCGTGGGTGTCGTAGAAGGCGACTAAGGGACTTATTAGAGAATTGGCAGCAGCGTTCTCTATGCATTTTACCACTATACTGCGATCAAAAATCCGCCTGCCAAGCGTGGCGATTATGGCAAGAAGAGAGAAGAGAAGAAGAGAAGAAAGAAGAAGAGATGGCTTTTGGGAGAGGCCTATGTTCAGCAGTGGACGTCTTTCGGCTGAAATGATGATGATTATGATGAATCGAAATTTTCCCAGATAGCGCTCGGTCTCGTCATTACAATACCCAATACAAGCATAAACACAGTAACTTCAATAGGTGCCACATGGCTTCGGTCTATTGGTTCTAGCACTTGCCTGTTTCCTCACAATGCTTTCCTTCACCGTTTTGAGGACAGTGGTGATGTAATTATTTCCACAAAGTTCAACACCTGCCCAGGTTTTAACCCATACCTACAACTCATAAGTTGGGGATGGCACTTGCAAACAACTACAATAAAAAAGATAACTCAAATCAAACACCAAAAAATAACCTAGTTATACTCTAAGGGCGAGCAAAAATGTGGTCGACTGTACAATCGGCAACAACGCCCGCTAAGCAAAAAAAAAGTTAAAACACCGGTTTCCGTTTTTATTTTTCTTGAAGTTGTGAAATCATCAAAATGTTGTGTGTAGTGTTTATTTTTAAAGTAGGTATATTTTTTTGCAACTTTTGAATGTTCCTTGTCTAAACTCCGCAGAACGTTATGTTTTGGACATTCATTTGTACTTGTTAAACTGAAGTTACCAAGTTACTGCAAGTTGTAACGTAAGATAACGTGGCCCCTGGCACACAGGAAACTGAAGGAACACGGGTGGGTAAAAGTTTGACACGCCCTCCCGCTCCACCCAGAGCGGGAGAAGTTATTTAATGATGTCATAAAAAGAAAATACCTGAATATGGAAAAAAAAAATCACAAACTTACCTCCAATTATACTTAGTTGCCAGGTTGGTGCTCACTATTAATTTTATCACAATCGGAGAGTATGAAAAGAGGCAAAATGTATGTTCTTATTACAAGGTCAAATTCTTATCTTCGTAGACGTGATGCGATGGGCCTAGATTTCAAAAAAAGATGTTTTACACTCATATTTCAAGTTACTATCGCAGGTAGTGTAGTTACTATTTCTCCGAAAAGTAGGTTATTAAACTCACTATTTGTGACTTTTTTTAACTTTTTAATTTTAACTTTTTATTATTATTGTATCTACTCATTTTTTTTTTTATTGAAATAACTCACAGTAATTTTTCTTGTCGTAGAAACGAATTAATAACTGACAGTGCAATGTTCGCCGCGCCCGACCGAATGGCTTGTAGCACTTTGTGAGTGTATCGTGCACGAATCAATGTAGATAATCGCTAATAACAGGTTTCGCTGAGATCCTGTTGTTTTCGTTTTATTCTGTTTTTGTAAGTTTATTTGATTACTTGTTTATTTATAAGTATAAAAAACATGTATTAGGTACCTCCAGCCGCATGCACAGTGATCGCTGGGCAATAGTATCCACACAGTGGGTACCTGTGGATGGACGGCGACGCCGACACCGGCTCAAGAGGTAGCGAGGAGACCTCGACGCTTATCACAAGGGTCGTATCGATGTGGCCCTGGAAAAGAATGCCTGGAAGGATTTGGGATAAGCCTTTGCTCATCAGTGGGACAGTGTAGGCTAATAAAAAAGGTACTAGGCATGTTGAAACTTTTTTGTACTGCTCGTCACAGGTCCCTAAGGGCGCGTTTCGACTGAAGCGGAGCTGGGCGGAGCGGAGCGGAGACGTGCAGGAATCGACCAATTACAATGATTGAAATTCTCATCGCATCCACTCGTCTCGTCTGTGATTGGACGATTCTTGCACGTCTTCGCTCCGCTCCGCCCAGCTTCGCTTCAGTGGAAACGCACCCTAAGGTTCGTTAGAAAACCAGCGTCAGGACAGCATTTATCTGGCATTAATGCTGAAATGCACCTTTTTGGCGCAACCGTGAGGCACACACACACTATTGTAGCTAGTTATTTATTTCAGTTTTTTTTTTGTCATTGTATTTTGTGTTTCACGAACTATGTCCTAATAAACGGTATACTTTCTTTCTTTTTTGTTCACAAATCCAAAAACCGAAAATGTTGTCAGTTTACATCAAATAGCTAACCACTATTCTTCTGACAGCTGTTTGCTGTCAAAGGCGAGGCAAATCAGCACCCTAATTGCGTAACTCACGATTCATCATAATCTGTATCGTTTTGAAACGGATTGATAAACCATTGCTTCATATGTTCGAAAAATGTGTCTGTTCGACAACATAAATAACGCAATGAATATTGTTTAACTGTGAAGACGAAACCAATTATGATCAATCGTGAGTTACGCAATTAGGGTGCAGGTTATCGAGATGTGTCATTTTGGAAACGATAGACTACCGAATGGTTGTGAATAGATAGCTATTCGAATGTATAGCTGGCATATTTCGGAGAAATACTTCAGAATAATACCATCAAGGTTGATCTTACAAAATATGGCTCCAATTAGAATATTCAGTTTTCAGATAATTTCGGGTGAAAGGTAATGAAGTAAAATCTAAGAAATATAAGCTGAGTTAATTTAATTTAATACTAAATGGATATTTCATACCTTTGAAAACTCTAATTAGACTGATCAAATTCTGCTTAGCAGAAGTAATTTAGCTATGACACTAAGACTTCGTTCGAGCCAAATTCCATCAAAAAAGTTAGGTTTTCTGATGAAAAATGTTACACCACCCAACTGTGAAGAATGTACAGACGCCAGCAGGTCAACCTACCCGAAACTGTCAAATTTTCCCAATTGAACATGAACCTTATGGTTACGGTAAAAAGTTGAAAATCTATCAAATAAATTTGACAGATTGGAGTAGCTTGATGTGCTGGCGTCTGTACAACATCTTTTTCACACATCATTATATAGTTAATGTATGTGAAATATTGTAAAACATTTTAAAAGAGAAACGGTGGAGTTTCTTGCCCATTCTTTTCCACACGAAACTATATTTTGGAAGGGGTGACTAGAATAAATCTTAATGTAGGTACATTTTGATGTTTAAAAGTGCCTTTTAAATGTCTATTTGGAGTAGATGTTTTGACTTATTGACTTCGATTGAGTGTATGTGAATCCACTACTGGACATAGGTCTCCTCAAAGCTCCGCCACTTCGACCGGTTCTGTGCTTTCCGTATCCAGCTAATCTAGGGCTTGTCATTTTTTGGGAGGTTTTGCCATAATTTCCACGCTTGACAGGCGGGGTGATAAAATGCATAGAGAACGCTGCTGCCCCTTCGCTAGTAAATCCCTTAGTCGCCTTTTATCCGACACCCACTGGAAGAGATGGTATGGTGCTATTCTTTTACACCCGGCACCACACGGGACAGTTGTCTAATAATCCATATAAATTACGTTTAGGATAGATGCCCCGCCGAGAAACAGGACATCTATCCCGCAAAAACTTTGATCGCATTTTGCCTTCCCATGTCATGCCACAGAGACATGCGACACGGTCAATTAAGAGGAAGTTGAAGTCTTTTGATAGATTAATAAAATAGCATGCGATTCATCTGCGAAACTAGAGTATTTAGAATCGTGGCAACTATCCTGGTTTTGCCTAACTGTTTTAAGGTTTCGTTGATTTTGCTGATGTTATAGGCCGACGTTGTTGCTGAGAAAAAAGCCCTTAAAAATAAAGAAGAAAAAAATCTTTTAAAAACTTCTAAGAGCTAGATAATTTTCCGGGAAAACTGTCTCAAAATTAAGGCTGAATTCTTCTTCTTCGTATTGGCAAAATCGGCTGGCAATACATCAGAAAAGCCTAAGTCATTATGGCGAGAAGACTAAAGGACGTAATTTTTGTGGCTTTACTGGTAGAAACATAGGTCGACAACTTATCTACTCAATGTTGGTATATGCGACTTTGAAATTGCTTTGTTTAATTTTACTACTAGCTCAGCCCGCGGTGTAGCCCGTGTCTATGTCGAAAATTATGCCACGGAATCGTGCTACGGGCACAAAAAGTAGCCTATGTTATTCTTTACAACATTAGCTATCGGCCGAAAGTAAATCAGCTGTTCCATACATTTTGACCACGTAGGTATTGCACTTTTTATGAAACAGCATTTTTTTTTTTTTGGATAACCGATGAAAAATGTCTACGCTAGGGGTCTAGAATCATAAGATGAATATTCAGGGTTATAGTTTGCGGACTGGTTAAAAAATAACCTTAATATTAATTTTCCGTAAATTAAATATTCATTTTACAAAGAAAAATGAAGTTTCGCTGTATAAGCTCGTCGATTACCACAGATACGCGCAAAACAAATGCGGCACTGTATTAAAACAGCGGGCTGAGTGCAAAGTGTATCCGGCTTCCCAGCAGACCACCGATATCACGCAGGAAAGAGATAGAATCATACTAAAATCTGGGGGCCTATTCACTAATTCCGTCAACGAACATACAGGCCCGTCCGAAAGTAGTTTAAAACTTCTTAGTGAATCCTACAACCAATTAACTAACTTTTTTGGACGGAAAAAAACACATCGGGAGTAGGGACAGCTGTGAAATCGTGTTTTCATTCATTCTTAGTTCGGGGCCCAAACTAATCTTCTGTCCGTAAGTGATACGGAGTTGGAAACACCAGTTACTTCGACCGAAACGACGGAATTCTTGATTAGTGAGTAGGCCAGGCCCTCTGTGCGTTTTCGGAACAGGCAGTTTAACTTCTGTTTCGCTTGTCCCAAAACGGTCAAGACCTGCCGGAACTATTTCGGTTCGCTATTATGGTTTCGCGGTGGAGATGTGATACCCGCCTAGTCCCATTTAATAGGAGGCACTCCTATTGCCATCAACCGTGAAATAAGTTATGGGTAGGTATGTTAGACATTACCTAATTTCATTATTCATAGTGTTTTGTCCATGCTTTGCATAATATTAAAACTTGTAATACCTAACTGTACTAATATGGAAATTGCCTAAATTAAGCATACATAATATTGTTGAAAGCTCAATCGAATTAAGCACGGCCCAGTGTCTCACATAGACTACGTTGTTAGGTTAGGTACTATTACTGAAATATCTTCCCACTTATTAAATAACATTGTGATATGTTAAAGCACTTGTGAGTCCTAAAATCCAGTAATTTCGGCGGTTATGCATGCCCGATTTAAAAATTCTAATGTTGGCATTCACACCTTTTTACTCGACTACGGCGAATGCAAATAGGGTTACAATTTTGACCGGTATGTATGTATGGGATATTTATGGGTTTCATCTGTTCCCTCATATCTTCTAATCTACTTATTGTTTAGACGTTTCCAATTATACCTGATTTGCCAAATTATTATATGTGCAAATGAGATATCGTTGGAAGCGTCTTGATAGTCCGATGGTTATATGCTATGTGACGTCACATTTAATGGAATATGGCACCCTCTAGGTGACATCAAGTCAAGAATTTGAAAAAAGAAACCATATTGGGTATCAAATGAGAGGGGCCTTAGCACATTTCAATACCTACCTATAATTAAATTGTTAGCTAACCCCAAAGAGTAGTAAGTAAGTTTAAAAAAGAAACCTCGTCTACTGAAAAATCATGCTCTAAAAACTACCCTGACCATTTTCGTATCTGTCTTGATTTCTGTTCGAAATATTTTCTAGTTTCGTACTTTTTAGAGCATGATTTTAAATAAGTAAAGTAAAGTAAAGGGTTACTAAAATTTTCTTCCACATTCCACCAGCCACGTTCCTTAAACCCTTGTAGGAAATAGGGCCACGCTTATTGCAATTCGTCAGACACAACCCTAAATTCCGTGCTGCTAAAAGAATTTCCTGATAGGAAATTTAAGTAGCAGTATGTGTATAATTAAATGAATCTCGCTCGGGAAATTATAGTGTGCTTTCTTAAATTTCTTATTGGGTAAACAAAGACAGAACCGAACGAGAAAATTTAAATCTGTTACGTCGTGAAAAAAAAATACTTCGAAAAAAAACATAAATGAAAAATAACTTTCATCTCGGAAGTGTGTCTTCGGTTTTGTGTTTTTTTTTTTTACTACCGACTTCCGAAGCTGCAGTTAGTTTTTTTAGAAGTCGGTATTTTTTTTATGTAAACTTATTTTTCCTGTTTATAGCTTTTGACGTGTCATAAGTGCCCATGTAAGGTATATGTGAAATTAAATATTTTGATTTTAGAACACACCAAATCACATAAAACTTCAACAACTTTCTTAATCGTGAAAACCATTTTCAAAAGAAAATTAGAACACACTTTATTGATATTGTTTATTTCGCATCAATTGCCATTGCAACTCAAATCGGGTCACAACACTAACCCAGCAACCCTGACATCGAATCAAAGATGGCGGAAAACATAAATACATCGGATAATGCTTACATTACAATATATTCATTCGCGTAGGTTGTGATAAATTCTTAAAGCAAAATAAATGTTTTTAAATTCCTTTAGAATAGCTACGTTTCAATTGACGTGGGTATTAACTATGTTTTCACTGAGTCACGGGTACGGTAAACAGATTTCTGAGCTAGAGGTAGTAATGGGATTGCAGGTATTATTTACTTTTTCTAAAGCATTTTTTTTACCGTCAAAAATAAATGAGGAAGTTCTCAAGTCGACGCGTAATATTTTTTTCTAATGTTTGACCGCGTATAATTTTTACTGAGTTGTCCGATTTTGATAATTATTTTTTTATTGAAAAGGGTTTAAGTACTTTAAGGTTGGTCTGATTTAAATTTGAAAAACAAAATCATACCATAAGTGCAGAAAAGGACATTTAAAAAAAACTTAAATTAAACCGACGAAAAAAGAAACGGGGCAACAAAATGGTGTTTCGGTCAAACTAAGCTTCGTAGCATTTTTCGTCAGTTAAATTTTTGTTAAAGAGTTTTATTTATTGCTTGCGGTATGTGTTCGCGGGTGCACTCAAAGCCATCACTCAGCGCCTGAGACTATCAGACGATACCGACCTTATTTGAATAGTAATACAGTCTATTATTAACCCTCATCATCATCATCATCATTTCAGCCGAAAGACGTCCACTGCTGGACATAGGCCTCCCCCAATTTGGGGGGTTTTGCCATAATCGCTACGCTTGGCAGGCGGGTTGGCGATCGCAGTATGGTGGTAAATTGCATAGAGAACGCTGCTGCCCATTATCTAGTAAGTCCCTTAGTCGCCTTCTACGACACCCACGGGAAGAAATGGGATGGTGCTATTCTTTTAAGCCCGGCGACACATACGGGACATTAACCCTCTGCAGTAAGTTATTGTAACGGTCTTTTTAGATATGTTTTTATTGTGATAACTCAGACAATTTAATGGCCAAATTATTATAGGGATCGTAGATTTCCCTGTATAATTACTACATATTTGATCTTTATTTTATCGTGCCTCGGAAAGCACGGTAAGCCGTTGGTCCCGGCTGTTATTTGTGGATCTTTGACAGTCGTTACGGGTCGTCAGAAGCCCGAAAGTCTGACAATCAGTCTTACCAAGGGGTATCGTATTACCCAGTAACTGGGTTGTGGAGGTCAGATAGGCAGTCGCTCCATGTAAAATACTGGTATTCAGCTGCATCCGGTTAGACTGGAAGCCGACCCCAACATAGTTGGGAAAAGGCTAGGCAGATGATGATGATGATTTGATCTTTATTTCAACTTGATACAAACGGTTGCGAAAAACGGTCTTGACTGACAGACGTTTGGTCAACAGTCATACTTTATGGGTTCCGTTTATTCCTTTTGAAGTACGAAACCCTAAGAAGGACTAATTCTCAGACAAAAATGTGACCAAATAAAAGTATATTTATTAATAAGAAAAGTTTATTTTTATCAAAAGGCTTCATGTTGAAATGCCTTTCACATGTTCTTTCGTTAATTAAAACATTCTCGTTAGTCCCTTTTGAACTCATAAAGAGTAATAAATATCCTAGTCGAGTTTTTGGCGGGATCGTGTTGGAACATGTCGCACGAATTTTTCATGAAATTTCGTGAAATAGCGAATTAAATTGTATAATTTTGGTAGTGAATTATTCAATTTAGTTACGTGTGAGTACACAAGTGTAGTGAAGGTGAAAATAAGTGACTAACGTGAACTTTTCGTGTTCCCCCCAAAAACTCCTAATAGGTTGTTGTTAAGTTACTACCGCTTTACAATAACTTTGACTTGACTGAAGAGTTTCTTGTAACTTCGTGTCTGATTTCGAACCATTTATTTGATTGAAAAGTAAAATTACATGACACTGGCTAAATGCACAAACCGTGCGAAGCCAAAACCAAAAAAAAAAAAAAAAAACTTGTCAACCGCAATGAATTTATATTGGTTCAACGAATCGCTCAGCAGAGTCAATGCATTGAACCGAATATACAGGTATCATTTACCACTTAAATTTTTCTCTTGTACGCCAATCAGAGTCAGCCGAAACTTCCTTTTATGTGGGCCCTTCGAAAACTGACGTGGGAACGGAATTCGGTTGAAATCGCACGATTTTGTGTTCGGGTGGCGAAGAAGTATTAAAAGAAAGCAAAACTAGCCCGCGACTTTAATCCGTGAAAGTCATAAGACACTAAAATATACTAATATAACAATTACATTTTTATAAAAAATCCCTGTATACAACGTTGGTAGTTCAGATGTGTGGATATTTGTTACTCAATCACGCAAAAACGACTGAACGGATTAAGATGAAATTTGACAAACAGATAATTTATAACCTGTATTAACACAGGATACTTTTAATCTCGGTAGTACGTTCCCGTGCGATATTTTCCGACATAACTGCGGACATGCCGCGGGCTAAAAGTAGACAAAAATATTGTTTCTAAAAAACCCACGCTTCAAAAGCCACGTGTGTTTTGGGCACGTGACTTTATTCGATTTATCGTAATAATATATTGTATGGAAATATTGTGACAGATTTACTAGATTCAGATACTATTATATCTTTCGTATTTTACAGCTGAAGTGGGTAGATAATCAATGTGCAACACTTTATAAATTACAAACAGAAAAACTGGAATAAGTGTTGAAAAAAGAAATGTTATACAAATCGTTCAATTGAACTTATTTATAACCGACGAATAAAGGTTCTCATTTCGACGCGTATATTTCCTTTTTAGGGTTCCGTAGCCAAATGGCAAAAAATTGGACCCTTATGGATTCGTCATGTCTGTCTGTCTGTCCGTCCGTATGTCACAGCCACTTTTTCCGAAATTATAAGAACTATGCTGTTGAAACTTGATAAGTTGATGTATTCTGTGAACCGCATTAAGGGGACACTTTGCGCGGGCTCGAACTCACTGGTGGGCCTGGCTAAAATCACGCTGTCTCACCAGGCTTCGTACCCGACAGAGATAGTATCAGTGGTGAGCAGTTAGACTCTAGTCTACACGCACAAGGTTATTGAGTGAGATGCAGGAGCATATTTGGCAAAAAAATCGCGAAAAAATTAAGAAAAGTCCTTCAGAAGATCGGGTTTTATGAAAAAACCACTGCATAAATCAATGACCAATAAAGTTTATTGAACTTATTGTTAATTGAACTTTGTCGGTACCGTCTTGGTTTTCGAGATTTTACACTCCTTTTATTACTTAAACACGCTCAAAGTTAGGTTAAATTTGCAAGAAAAACGATTCTTTGTTGGCTCATAAATTTTTAATAGCTTTTTATTTTAGTATTCTGTTTCCGTACAGACAATAATAATAACGAGACAAAACCATACCATGTTTAATTTTTGATGTACATAGTCAAACAGTGGAGTAAAACCCTCCCGAAGTTTGTATGGAAAAAATGTGGACAAGTGTCACCTTAAGATTTACAGACAAAAATAGAAAAAAAAAACAATACATTTTGGGGGTCCCCATACTTAGAACTGAAACTCAAACAAAAAATATCATCAAACCCATACGTGCAAATCGACAGAAAATCAACCGCGATTGCTGTAATCGCACAAATATACATTATTATGACCCCAAGGATGATGAAATTTCGAATTGGTGTGGGGTAGGTACTTAAAGTCAAAAAATGAAAAAAAAACAACCAACTTTCGGAAAAACACTATAAATTGAAAAATAACTTTATTTTCGGAAGTCGGTGACTTCTGATATGTATTCTTCAGTGTTTTTCCGGAATTATCGTTAAAAAGTTTTTATTTCTTTCTTCTTTTCTACTTTCTACCAGTCTTTTTGAAGTCACTATTTTTTATTTTTAACAATAATACTAAATGAAGCAATGGATGGAACTTACATCAATAAACTAAGTTGAGTAACTGAGAACAAATGCACGGGACCTAACTTTTAGTTTGAGCAGTTTCAGGCAAAGGAAGTAATTGGGTAACTAGGTAACTGCTTCGGAAGTTTTCGAAGAACAGGTTCTAAGATAAAGTTTGTTTGACATTTTGCCCGACCTAGGAACTTTTGGCGTCATTGAGGTAGGAAAAACATGGAGATGCCGTGTTATTCTATACATACATTTGCTTATACAAATATGAGTGAAATACGATACAGAATGTGAAATATCGTTTTGGCTCTTTCTTTCTAATACAATAATCGTATTTGACATAAGAAACAACAATATTTAAGTTGTTGCTTATTATTGCAACATTTTCTCATGACGTATGGACAGCTGTAGGTAAGTGCCGTTTCGGCCATCTTTAGCGACAAGTTTCGTGGTAGTTTTGCTGTCAAATGGTTGTTTATGTTTTGTGTTAATGAGATTTGCGAGAAAATAACCCTTCACAAGATCATCGGTCCACCTTGTCTTAGTAAATTAAAGTTAATAAAGCATGTTGGTAGTTCAATTAGTTTAATAGGTAATATATATCTAATGCTTATGACGGTTAATAAACGGAGGTATTTTGCTGACATAATTTGTGATCTTTGGGTTGTCTAAAACAAGTCGATAACCCTAGGGCTTTCCAACTCTACGTATTCCAGTACGCAAAAGGTTCTGGAGTGGCGATCGCGTACAGAAAGACGTAGAGTTGGAAGGCCCTAGGGTTATCGACTTGTTTTAGACAACCCAAAGATCACAAATTATGTCAGCAAAATACCTCCGTTTATTAACCGTCATAAGCATTAGATATATATTACCTATTAAACTAATTGAACTACCAACATGCTTTATTAACTTTAATTTACTAAGACACATCTCAAATTGAATGTATTCTGTTATTAATGTATTCATGGTGATGCTAATGAATCGCCATTTAATAAAAACATGTTATATTCTATCCCTAATAACTATATTTTCGACACTGTTTTTTTTTAGGGTGGGAATTCATCAAATAAAGTCTCCCGCTCTGGGTGGAACAGGAGGGCGTGTCAGACTTTTACTGACTAAAACCCACCCGTGTTCCTTCAGTTGCCTGTGTGCCAGAGGCTGCGGTATCTCTTTCGAACAACCCGCACCCCTAGCAGGCATCGGCCCTTACCGGACAGCGAGCTACCCATTACTCGCCATTATATTTTCGACCCTGTATAGACTGTATAATGCTTGGCTTGTGGCTTAATAATAACAGCCGTATGTATGGGTCGAGCTATACATGCCGCTCGCAGCTGGTCTGTGCAAGGGTCATCATCTTTACATACCGAGACTTCTACGTGCCTTAGAAAGCATTTTAAGCCGTTGGCTGTAATTCGTGGATCTTTAACAGTCATTACGTGGCCAAAAATCAGACAACCAGTCATAAGTTACTAACGGGTATCGTATAGCCTGACCGATACCGCTGTACCGCGCCTTGGGTATGCGCGGCAAGGCGGGGGACGGACGTTGTGAGTGGTGACGAATGAGCGACTTGCACTGACTCCCCCGTCGCGCCGCAGCCGTACCTAAGGCGCGGTACAGCGGTATCGGTCAGGCACCTAGTAACTGATGGGTTGTGGAGGTAAGATAGGCAGTCGCTTCATGTAATACTGGTATTCAGTTGCATCCGGTTAGACAGGAAGCCGACCCCAACGCAGTTGGGAATGGGCGAGGCAGATTGATTGATAGGTTGTATACTTGTGTAATAAAGTGTATTGGTTGGAAATATTCGAAGACATGTAACATCTACCAACCCGTACTAGGCCCGCGTGGTGGCTACGGCCCACTCCATATCCATATCACAGAAATGAGGCCTATGATCCAGTAGTTCGAACATTATAGGCTGATTATACTTTTATGCTATAATAAAGTGTTTTTTTTTATGTCCTTGAAGCCCCACGCTGCCTACATTCAACTGACTCTCGCGACCTTCTTTTCAACTTATGGGGGGCTTACCACAGACGTTGCACCGTGCGGTACCCAGTCGCCACATGAAGACTATCCGGCCCAATCTAATAGGGCTGCATATGCTCACAATATGCGACCTTTATTAAACATTTAAAATACTGTTGTCATGTGTGTCATAGTGTCATTGTAAAAAATAACAATCTTGTGAAACATTATAATATAACTAGCAGCGCCCCGCGGTTTCACCCGCGTAGCTCCCGTTCCCGTGGGAATACGGGGATAAAATATAGCCTCTATGTCACCCGGGGATAGTGTAGCTTCCCCACAGTGAAATAATTTTTCAAATCGGTCTGTAGTTTCGGAGCCTATTCAATGCAAACAAACAATCAAATCTTTCCTCTTTATATATTAGTATAAATATAGATAAACGAATGACATAAAGTAAAGTCGAAGTAAATTTAACACTATCAGTCCAAATGTGGGGCACATTCGTGGCTGATTGGGCCGAAGTACTCTTGTTTTCGTCGTCTCCGTCCACTAACACTAGTTCCGTGGTAATCTAAGCTTATCACCAGCAGTGGACAGCTTTTGGCTGTTTGATGATGAAGGTCGAAGCCTAAAAGTGATTCCAGTAGATGTTGTGCTAGTATAATTACAACATAATATAAACAGTACTACGAATGTAAGTGGAAAACATTCATTGCATAAATAAACAAATGTTTACAAACATAAACAACTCATCATTTTGGTTTTGTCGGTAAACAAACAAAGTTAGTTTTTATCAGGAATTCATTCAATTTGAGAATTAGATGCAACAATTATTTTAAAAATTCGTAGAATGTTCGTACAATTAGGTTGGTTAAAAATGACTGACAATATCCGGGAAAAATAATGAATGATATAATTATGCCTCAGCAATAAAGACTTCGAAACAAATATTTGTTCAATAAAATCCACAACGTGTAACGGAAAGGGTATACACATACCAAAGGCACGGCTTCTTTGGATGATATCAAACGATATTGGAAGGATTTTTTAATCCTATCTCTACATGTTCAGAAGTTATGATTTTTTTTAATACATTGATAACAGAAACCGAACCTTTCCAATTGAAATAAACGCATCACTTGGAAGAGATTTATCGTGATATTGGCCAGTTACGTAGAAAGTTATTGAGCTACTTAATACGTATTTATTATCATAAGTAACGTGACACGTTTGTTATGATAAGAAATTTAAAAAAAAACATATGATACCGAAAACTTGCTATCAATTCTTACATATTTTATTTTGAGCTGAAACTATGTATAGTGATTCTATACCAGCTGTTATCTTTAGTGCTTAAGGATAGCAATAGGGTTTCTGTTACACCCTGTATATTTGCGATTAAAATGAAACACAAGAAAAGCCTAAAACCCCGGGGATGGGCTTCTATTTTAACCGGATGAAGCTGAATCTGCCCTACACAACCGAGTTACTAGGTAATACAATACTCCTTGGTATGTTTTTTTTTTTTTTTTTTTGGGTGGGAAATCATCAAATAACTTCTCCCGCTCTGGTTGGAGCAGGAGGGCGTGTCAGACTTTTACTGACTAAAACCCACCCGTGTTCCTTCAGTAGCCCTTAAGCCAGGGGCTGTGGTGTCTCTTTCAAACAAACCCGCACCCCTGACAGGCATCGGCCCTTGCGGGTCCCATCACTTTTTGTGCTGACATCTCTTTGAGGCGCGCGTGGAACACAACGCGCCGTCGACTTGGGCTTGGTCCTTACCGGACAGCGAGCTACCCATTACTCGCCGTCCGCAAGCCCATGCCTACGGTGGCCGGAAATCGGCCTGGGATTCCCGACGCCCAGGGCGTCTCCGTATCCTGCGGCCTCCTTGGTATGTTCAATGCTTTGAGGGATACTGTACAACTCTAAACAAGCCATATGCCCTATGAGATATCCCATCGGTAAAAATTACGAACTTCCATACATACTTTGTTCCGTGTGGTGCCGGACGTAAAGAATTGCACCAGGCCATTTCTTTCCGTGGGTGTCGTAGAAGGCGATTAAGGGACTTACTAGAGAATGGGCAGCAGCGTTCTCTATGCATTTTACCACCATGCTGCGATCGCCAACCCACCTGCCAAGCGTGGCGATTATGCCAAATACCCCCAAACCCCATTTTTTTTAATTTTTTTATGATTTTGGGTTTTTTTTTCTACGATAAGAGATGGGTTTTGTTTTTCTATTTTAAATGACACCAACTTCGAAGCAGGTATACCATTTCCAAAAAGAAAAGAAATATAAAAATCGGCCTACTCAGTAGAATGTTATTCGGGATATACAGGGTTATTTGAAAAACACCAATAACCTCTTAAGAGGTCATTGTACTCATCATTATGAACAACTTTTACTATGGGACCAAACCTGAAATCGCGAAAACAAAATCATCTTTTCCCTAAATTTTGACGAGATATGCGAACATAAATGTAGGGAACAGCTGATTTTTTTTTCGAGTACAATGACCTCTTAAGAGGTTATTGGTGTTTTTCAAATAACCCTGTATATTTTTAATAAGTTCTCGTTTGTTACTCTACAGGTCACAGCAATGAGGAATAAAACCCCACTGCAATACAGTATCAACTAGTACGGGGGTATTGTGACTGTTGCTGGCGGGTTTTAGTAACACATGGTGTAACAGAAACCCTATTGCTATCGTTAAGCACTAAAGATAACAGCTGGTATAGAATCACTATACATAGTTTTAGCTCAAAATAAAATACTCTAAGAATTGATACCAAATTTTCGGTTTCATAATTATGTTTCTTCAATTCAAATCATAACAAACGTGTCACCGCACTATGTAGGTCAATAACTTTCCACGTAACTGGCCAATATCACGATTAATCTATTCCGAGTGATGTGTTTATTTCAATTTGAAAAAAATTGTTCATCAGCAATTTTGGGATTCGCATTTATTCATTCTAACGATCCATTATTTCGTCGTCGAGCGTCTTACTGAGTGGAAAACATCGCGATAAACATTAATATTGCGGGAATAGACTCTCCTCGTAATTGAATGACGAGAAACTGTCGCTGGTATCATTAATCTTAAAAACTGTAAAAACGACGTTCACGAGAATTGTCTCGTTATATTTTTAAGCCTACTATCCCACTAATATTATAAATGTGAAAGTTTGTATGTTTGATATTGAATCACGCAAAAACGGCAGAATGGATTTCAATGAAATTTTACGTTCAGATACCACAGCCCCTGGCATACGAAGGAACACGGGTGGGTTTTAGTCAGTAAAAGTCTGACACGCCGTCCTGCTCCACCCAGAGCGGGAGAAGTTATTTGATGATCTCCCACCCAAAACAAAAAAAAAACAAAAAAAAGGGTTATGGTCTTACGGATTGGATTGGAAGATTTATGCAAATTTGTTTCGACCTGAGGTTTCGACCATCACTCCTCCTGACACACGCATGCCAGTTGCGAGCAGTATGCACCTGACCTTTCTGAAGAATGGGCGTCGGGAATCCCAGGCAGATTTCCGGCCACCGTAGGCATGAGCTTGCGGACGGCGAGTAATGGGTAGCTCGCTGTCCGGTAAGGACCAAGCCCAAGTCGACGGCGCGTTGTGTTCCACGCGCGCCTCAAAGAGATGTCAGCACAAACCGAAGGGGCCCACAAGGACCGATGCCTGCGAGGGATGCGGGTTTGTTCGAAAGAGGCACCACAGCCCCTGGCATACGGGCTACTGAGGGAACACGGGTGGGTTTTAGTCAGTAAAAGTCTGACACGCCCTCCTGCTCCACCCAGAGCGGGAGAAGTTATTTGATGATTTCCCAACGAAAAAAAAAACCTTTCTGAAGAACTTCACAAATATAGTCACTGTATGTTCTCATAAGGCGTCCCCTTCCGGCGTTTCCCCGTTTTGCTTAAGCAATTTTTGTTGATTTTGTCATTTTGTTGTTTGTTTGAAAAAGTCTTCTTTTCTTTTTTTTTTTTTGTGTATGGCATCTCGCAGTTGACCTTGAGAGGCCGTGACTGCTCAACCGGACTTTCCTATGAAGGTTTTTAGGATTCTAAAAGCCTCCAGCCAGGGCGTAAACCTACTTAAACCTAAAACGACTGCGCACTGAGGGCACCCCCTATGGGGTACGAACCTCGGCTCAGGAAGTCGCTGGCGGGGGGGGGGGGGGGGGGCAGCTAGTACTATCAGGGACAGGCTGGCTCAAGATATAATTTTCATGATTATTAGACGGGGAATTTAAAGCTACTGGCTCAGCTGCGGCGCGGGCTGGCGCATCAACGAGCAAGGGAGGGTCGGGAAAAAAAAAAACAAAGTCTTCTAAGACACAAACAAATAACGTGGCTTTCTATCGATAAAAGCATTTTCAAAATGGGTTCAGAAGATCCAGAAATTACCCCCTACAACCTCACAAACTCACAAACTTTACCTCTTGATAATATTAGTACAGATATAGATGGATTATTTAAAAATATTTTAATGTTATCATCTGTAACTAGAAAAAAAATTGGCAAAACACTAAATCCGTTACATTTATAATGAGCAGTTTTTATTATATTTACAATAACTTTCCTGTATTGTGGTTGAATAGCACTCAAAACACGTAAGTGCGAAACGGATCCTCCACGGTATTTACTGAGCCTGAACTGATAAAAATATTTTGAGTACTTAGACATCATTATCTCGCCCTTAACCCAGGTTATTTGGGCTCGGCGTCCTTCCATACTTATTTTTTTTTCAAACTCAAGGCATTTATTTCAAATAAATTACAGGCACTTTTGAATTGTCGAGGTCGGTGAGTTAAAAATATGAAGCTAGTTGCCCATTCCAAAGCGTAGGTACCTATGAAGAAGAACGGGCAAGAAACTCCATGGACACTCTTTTAAAATCATGATTTTGTTTTTACATCATTATGTTGAAATTATCAATGTGAGAACGATGTACAAAGTGCACATTAAAAGCGTCCGTAATTAGAACAAAAATAAAATAACAATTCAGAAATTAAAATAAGCCGTGGGAGCTAAGAGATGACCAGTCCCTACTGGCGACGCCCGTTCACGGACATGAGATATACAATTTAGTTATCTCGGTAGGCAACTCCTTTCCAGTATATCGTCTTTCGCACATTCCATCCATAGTTTCTTTGGTCTTGTAGCCTTTACTATACTTAAAACTGCCTTTATCGTCATTATATAAATATTTCGTTTCCTGATGACAGCGATGCGGGCGAATATTTGGACACCTGAGTGTCCTTTTGTTTTTGTATTTATTTGTTTGGTTAGTTTACATTTTTAATAACAAATTAATTGTTTTTAAAATATACCCTCTTCTATATTAAATTAGCAGAATTTATTGGTGGTCGGCGCAACATGTCTTTTTCTTCCAGACTTCTCTATTAGTCGTCATCTCCGTAGTCACACCCTTTCTAACCATATCATCATTCACACAGTCCATCCATCGTGTTTTTGGTCTCCCGCTACGCTTATAGCCATCGACATTCATACTCAAAACTTTCCTCACGACATTTTCCTCATTACTCCATGACAATCAATCAAATTTTCGGTTATCGGTGCCACTTTCTGACTTCCTCATATGGGGATCCTGCCATTTTGCCAAAATTATTTTGAAAATTTCATTATCCAAACAACCTTTTTTATCACCATCATCATCATTTCAGCCGAAAGACGTCCACTGTTGGACATAAACCTCCTCCAAACGGGGAGGGAATTGCCATAATCGCCACGCTTGGCAGGCGGGTTGGCGATCGCAGTATGATGGTAAAATGCATAGAGAACGCTGCTGCCCATTCTCTAGTAAGTCCCTTAGTCGCCTTCTACGACACCCACGGGAAGAATTGGGATGGTGCTATTCTTTTACGTCCGGCACCAAACGGCCTTTTTTATACCAATGCAATATTCAGAATGGTTTTAGTACGCAAATTTTCATTTGGTCAAATTTTTACTCAGCAGAATATTACGAAGGATAATGTAATTAAGGCATTTAGTCTTTAATCAAATTATTTATTACAGCAAACAATCTTCTAGACAGTAAACATTTGGTCAAATGATTAATTGTTATGACAAAAATAAGTTTTTTGGGAATTAGCATATGTTAGGTTAGAATTGTGACCACACAACGCACGCGGCAGCGGCCGGCGAGTGGCAGAAACATATTTTTGAATGTAAAACCAGAAGAACTGCATTCAAACGACAAATTGGATAGATTTATTGACTGCATACGTTAGATAAAAAAATATTTCAGTAAAGTGTTTCGTTTTAACAATTTTCAGGGATGCATGGTGTTCCTTTTTTCTTTGAAATACATAATACGGCGTTACAAAATTAGGCGGGCACGTCCTGTATGCCTGAAGGCTTTAAGTTTATGTTATTGTTTTAATTTTTTATTTCTGCTTATTTAAAAAAAAATATGATTTTTTGGTATATTGGCGTGTGCTAGCTGATATAATATAGCATTTTTTTTTTTTTGTATTGTGGTAATCATAATTATATTTTATCTACTATTGTATAGGACCAAGTTCTTCTAACTTAACAGACAGTTGTGCTGGTGGGAAGTGGTGAAGGGCGGGCTTTTGGGAGACTGATTTTTAAGTAATTTCTAACTATAAACATTTTTAGGGTAGGTAGGTACGGACTTACCTCAAAAGAAAAAAACTAACGCTAAACCCACTTCGTTGTCCGAACGTTTGCCGGTCAAAACACTTTTTCTCAAGAACGCGTGAAGGTAACAAGTAGAAAATAATATTAGGTCTTTACCTATGAAATTGCCGTTCTGCAGTACTGGCCATTTCAAATCAAAATAATTTTTGTTTGGCTAAGAATTCTAATTTCAAATTAATTTTATTTTAAAAACATGGATTTTTTTTTCTAAAAGTAGTCACTTCTTTATTGATTAGTGTTACATTTTCATCGCATTTCAATCTTTTTCGTCATCATGGATACGTTAAAAATTCGAGTAATTATGGAATATGAGTACCGTCGTGGCAGCAACGCGGCACAAGCGGCACGCAACATCAACGACGTTTACGGAGCTAACACTACAAACCAACGCACCACCTGGTATTGGTTTGCTCGCTTCCGTTCTGGAAATTTCGACCTGAAAAATGAACCTCGCGGTCGTCCGAAGACTTTGGTCGACAATGACGAATTAAAGGCGATTGTGGAAGCTGATGATACACAATCTACGGCTGAATTAGCAGCAGCTTTCGACGTTAGCGTCAAAACAATATTGGTCCATTTGCGTCAAATTGGCAAGGTAAAAAAGCTTGACAAATGGGTGCCCCACGAACTCAATGATCGCCAGCGCGAAGTACGCGTCGAGACGTGCCTTGCACTGCTCAACAGACACACAAATGAAGGAATTTTGAACCGCATTGTTACCTGCGATGAAAAATGGATTCTGTTTGATAACCGTAAGCGCTCAGCAAGTTGGTTGGATCCTGGTTCAGCACCTAAACAATGCCCTAAACGAAAACTTACCCCTAGAAAAGTGATGGTCACTGTTTGGTGGTCTAGCGCCGGTGTGATTCATCACAGCTTCTTACCAAACGGGGTGAGCATTACTGCAGATGTGTACTGTGAAGAACTGAACACAATGATGGAGAAGCTGGCGCATCTCCAACCAGCATTGGTCAATCGCTCGTCTCCGCTGCTCCTGCACGACAACGCGCGACCTCATACTGCACAGCAGACGGTCTCCAAGTTGCAAGAACTGGGGTTGGAAGCTCTCCGTCATCCGCCCTACCCACCAGACCTTGCGCCTACAGACTACTACTTTTTACAGAATTTGGATAACTTCTTGGCGGGAAAAAAATTTAATACCCGAGAGGCAGTACAAAATGCCTTTGAAGAATTTGTTGCCTCCCGTCCAGCTGATTTCTTTAAGAAGGGCATCAATAAACTGCCACTGCGATGGCAAAGATGCATTGATTGCATGGGTGATTACTTCGATTAATACAAATAAAAAATTCATGAAAAAAATTCGTTTAAATTTTTTCATACAAAACGGCAATTTCATAGGTAAAGACCTATTATCAATCACGTAGATCTACAGTCCCTCTAAAAAAATCAACGCAATAAAATACAGCCATTTCTAAACCGCGAGTTTTATGATACTCGCAAATAAATCAAAATCTATAGGGATGTTCCCGTTGACGTAGAATCATGAAATTCGGCGAAGAGCAGTTTCACAGCACATGTAAAAAAAAATGTTTGAAATTCGTTTAGTTGTAATTTTACCACAAGTTTTTTTTTTTTTTTATTGCCAGTATAGAGTTCCATTTGCAATTAGAGAATTGACCGTGACGTATATCGTTGTTTGAGATAACATGTTATGAGAACAATACCTATTACCTTAATTTGTTCTTGGGATACATTCATCCCAACTACGGAACCCTTCATTGTGCGAAGTGGGTATCATTTCACCTGAAAGACGTCCACTGCTGGACATAGGGCTTCCCAAAAGGAGGGTTTTACTATAATCGCCTCGCTTGGCAGGCGGGTTGGCGACCCGACCGTCCCTTGCTCGTTGACGCGCCAGCCCGCGCCGCAGCTGAGCCAGTAGCTTTAAATTCCCCGTCTAATAATCATGAAAATAATATCTTGATCCAGCCTGTCCCTGATAGTACTAGCTGCCCCCCCCCCCCCCCCGCCAGCGACTCCCTGAGCCGAGGTTCGTACCCCACAGGGGGTGCCCTCAGTGCGCAGTCGTTTTAGGTTTAAGTAGGTTTACGCCCTGGCTGGAGGCTTTTAGAATCCTAAAAACCTTCACAGGAAAGTCCGGTTGAGCAGTCACGGCCTCTCAAAGTCAACTGCGAGATGCCAATTCCAAAAAAAAAAAAAAAAAAAAAAAGCGGGTTGGCGAGGTGGGAATAGATTTTTAAAATGATTAAAATACTTAAGCATTACATACTATTATCTCCATCATGTCCACACATCTTGTATAAAAATATCCAAGAAGGCAC
Source organism: Polymixis flavicincta (assembly GCA_949987655.1). Classification (NCBI taxonomy): domain Eukaryota; kingdom Metazoa; phylum Arthropoda; class Insecta; order Lepidoptera; family Noctuidae; genus Polymixis; species Polymixis flavicincta. The sequence continues at coordinate 18,637,778 of OX465188.1, read as the reverse complement.
TTACCCGTGACCGCGAACTGATTGATCATGTGCTTACGTCACATTCATCTAAACGAGCGCGACGATGGCTTTCGACTAGGACACGGCTTTAGGCATAGAAGTACACTTTCACATCCCTTAAATTAAATTGATGTAGCAAAGCTTCTAATTAACAGAACAGCACCCTAACAAGGTAACACACGAACAATCATAAGCTGGGAGTTTTTGGCGGGATCGTGTTGGAACATGTCGCACGAATTTTCATTTTCTGGAGTAACGAATTAAATTGTATAATTTTGGTAGTGAATTATTCAATTTATTTATGTGTGAGTGCACAAGTGTAGTGAAGGTGAAAATAAGTGACTAACGTGGACTTTTCGTGTTCCCCCCAAAAACTCGCTAATAGGTTGTTGTAAAGTTACTACCGCTTTACAATAACTTTGACTTGACTGACTATGACTTTTTTGTAACTTCGTGACTGATATCGGACCATTTACTTGATTGGAAAGTAAAATTACTCGACACTGGCTAAATGCACAAACCGTGCGAAGCCAAAACCCAAAAAAAAAAAAACATAAGCTGTTTCAATTTGGCAGTTCAACAATATTCATTGCGTAATTTACGTTGTTGAGCACACACATTTTTTAAACAAATGAAGCAATGGATTAGCAATCTGTTTCCAAACGAAACAGATTATGATTAATCGTGCGTTACGCATTTATGGTGCTGGTAGGTACTTGTCTTCATTTGTATAGAAAAACAAGTTTTCTCGTATAATATTAAACCAGAGCTCTTATTTTTCTCCTAATTCTGTTGGTTTCAATAAAACTTTCTGCCTGCAAAGAGTTCGATAAAAAGTTTCTAGAAATTTGTTAAGATTAAAAGCTTAGTTAGAAGAATTCAGACGAAAAATAACTAATTAGCAAACTGTTATGAGATAAGTTAACGGCTTATTCGTCGATTCGTACGAATTTATTCGGCTGAAACTAAAGAAATAAGATAAGGTAAATTTTCTTCCAATAACTAGTAATAAAAACAGATTTTTCTTCACAACTAATAAGGTAAAAGCCACTTTACACAGAACAGTTGGGTCATTCTCAGGAGACTCATTATTTGGTTGATTTCGGTGTCATTTTTTTTTTAATTTATGCCTTGTTAACATGAAATATCAAATCTAGAGTTAATTTAAAGCATGTTAGTAGTAGAGTGTTAACTCTAGATTTGATATTTCATGCCTAAATTAGATAACAAAAATGACACCAATGTCAACCAAATAATGAGTCTCCTGAGAATGACCCAGTTACAGAGTACACTTTTTGAAATCAGTATATCTCTAGTAAATCTCGCACTACAAAAAGCAAAATACTTTATTTGTAAAACTGGCCGATACTTTGATTTTTTTATCTACTTGATGAAAAGTAAAAAAAATCATCTTTAATAATTTCCATAGCGATATTAGCGATTTTTGCGGACCTCTATATTTTGGGGCATCTATCCCACATTAAGGATAGTTTCCTAATCCATTTATATTCTATATAAATTACGTTTAGGATAGACGCCCTGTCGAGAAACAGAACATCTATCCCGCAAAAACTTTGATCACCTTTTTCCTTCCCATGCAATCGCACAGAAAACAGAGACAGTCAACCAAATGGTCGTTGGAGAGTCTTTTGATAGATTAATAAAATAGCATGCAATTCAATTGGCGAAAATAGAGTAATTACAAACGGGCCAACTTTACCCCTGGTGCAACTATCCTGGTTTTACCCTATGTTATTGTGGCGTTTTCGATTCGCCCACAAATAAATTAACTTACCGAGTAAATTTTTTTTTGTGTTTTTTTATGGATCATGTGGTCTGCAATAAAGATTTTCATTTATTTAGTATAATATACTATTTAAAAGTATCGATTCGCCCGATTCGGGCGAGTAAATTCATGTGACTAATAAGCCATTTTGTGGCTTTTGATAATCTTAATAATAGGTATGAAGACTGTGTTTACACCTAGAATACAATTATTTTACATAAGGCTGATTTTTCAATACTCTGATGACTTCTATCTTTTGTTTTATTTTTATTACTAGAGATGGGCCTGCTCTTAACCTCGATCACGCCTGATGGAAAACGATTGATGAGGACTACGGTGGATCGAGTGTGCCCAGAAAATACCTGGTCATTCTTGTTTTGAAGGTGGACGGGTTAAATGTAGAAGGGAACACAGACGCAGGCAGAGAGTTCCACACTTTGGCTGTGCGCATAATAAATATGGAGGAGTAGCGCTGAGTACGACTGGTCGGGATATAAACCAAGTGCGGATGGTACCCTGCAGAGCGTCTGGTATTCCGGTAGTAAAAGGGTGATGGTGGGATAAGGTTATGGAGCTCCTGCGCACACTCTCCGAAGTATAGTCTGTAGAAGACCGATAGTCAAGGGATCTGACGAATCAATCTGACAGTTTGGCATAAATTTTCTATACAAAAGCTGTCAAACCGTCATATTTATTCCTCAGATGAAAGTTAACGGCTATTGAAAAATCAGCCCTCAGATATAAATATTTTACTTCTAAAATGCAGGTGTCTCCGAGAGCAAATATAATACTTAAACAATTTTTCCTTCGTTCAATATCACAAGTAGCAAACGTAACAATATCAAATTATTGTCGAGAGAAGAATGAGATGGGACACCTTCGACAATAGTCTTTAAATTTCTATATCTATACTAATATTATAAAGAGGAAAGATTTGATTGTGTGTTTGAGTTGGATAGGCTCCGAAACTACTGAACCGATTTGAAAAAATATTTCACTGTTGGGAATCTACACTATCCCCAGGTGACACAGATTATATTTTATCTCCGTATTCCTACGGGAACGGGAACTACGCGGGTGAAACCGCGGAGCGCTGGTAGTTTTTAATAAAGGTAGCACTTAACCTTGGGTACATTTCACGATACTATTATACACAAAAGGTACGAATCCTTTTATTTCCGACCTTTTTCGATTAAATTTCACCGGCCTCAGTCCTGGGAGAATATGATAACCCATACCCGTGGGGAGACAATTTGGACAACACAAGACGTTTTTTGGTTCATCTGGAACGTTAATATCGCATTTCGTACTTGTGAATTATGATCCAATAGCCACATGAAACAACATGAGGTAAAATACGGGTGGGTTTTAGTCAGTAAAAGTCTGACACGCCCTCCTGTTCCACCCAGAGCGGGAGAAGTTATTTGATGATTTCCCACAAAAAAAAATAAAAAAATAAAAAATCGTTGTCACACTTTATCTCTCAGTACAAAAAACCAAATCACTTTATTAGTAAAACTGGCCATTACTTTGGTTTTAAATCTACTAATTTATGAAAAGAAAATAATTACATTATCTTTTATCCAGAGTACCTATTTGCGATTTTTGCGGACATCTGTATTCTGGAACATCTATCCCACATAGGGGATAGTTGCAATAGTAGCAATTGCAAAAAGACATGCGACACGATCAATTTAGTGGTAGTTAGCCTTTCGATAGATCGCGAAACAGACTAATTACAAACGGGGCAACTATGCCCCTGAGGCAACTATCCTGGTTTAAAAGTATATTTTTGCCGCGTTCTATAATGACTGCGTTGCAGGCAGCGCTGATATTTTGGTCTATCTAGTAGATAGTTTGGTCCTTCAGTGAAGCAGTAATGCTCGCGAAGAGGGAGGCGGCGCACGTGAGGGAGAGGCAGTATATGCGCCCTCACGGCCCTAACCGCCGCAGGAGACGCCTTGGGCATCGGGAATCCCAGGCTGATTTCCGGCCACCGTAGGCGTGAGCTTAATATAGGGACATAGGGGAATAGGGACAGCGAGTAATGAGTAGCTCGCTGTCCGGTAAGGACCAAGCCCAGGTCGCGGGCGCGATGTGTTCCACGCGCGCCTCAAAGAGATGTCAGCACAAACCGATGGGGCCCGCAAGGGCCAATGCCTGCCAGGAGTGCGGGTTTGTTCGAAAGAGATTCCGCAGCCCAGCATACAGGCTACTGATGGAACATGGGTGGGTTTTAGTCAGTAAAATCTGACACGCCCTCCTGCTCCACCCAGAGCGGGAGAAATTATTTCATGATTTCCCACCCAAAAAAAAAACATAGACCAAGGCTTGTATAGTGGTTTACTCAAACATACATTGTTTGAATCAGGCCTTGGTCTTTCATCATCAGTCATTTTATTTTAAATATCACCGAAATTGAAGGAAAACAAAACTATGGAGAATTGCTATTTTCACCACGTTGCGCTTTTGTTTGTTCCCCGCGCTTTTGTATTATTTTTGTATGCAATTATGATTGTACCTACTGCTTGTACCTATACAGCCAAATTCTGAATAAAATGTTTTTGCATCAGATTTCTTTTTAAACAAAATTCAATGATAATAGACTTTGCTGGTGGCTAAAACTCACCGGCAATGAAATTATACAATTTTTCTGGTGCCTATTCAAGCAGCACGGAAATGTCAACTTTGCTAAAAGAAGATTGTCAAAATAATGACAACATGACAAGCGTTTTGTAAACACCGAAAAAATATGAGGAAGTTCTCAAGTCAAGGCGGATTTTTTTTTGACCACGTAATATCTGTTTAAACAAGAATTTTTAAAATAGGTACTACTCATAGTCCGATTTTGAACATTCTTTTTTATTGGTCAAATTGGTTCCATTTAAAATTAAAAAACATAATTATTTTACCCTGTTCATCCTGCGCGGGCTGGCAACATCGCATTTCAAGTGGTTTTCGTGATTATCTTATTAAGTTTAAATCATATTATTTTCAGCCAAGCACTAAATTGTTGGTGTTTATAAGTTCCTGTGCTATTTTTTAACCGCCGAAAAAACGGAGGAGGTTACTCATTTCGACGTGTATATTTTTTATATTTTTTTATGTATGACCACGCATAACTTTTTCCAGAGTAGTCCATTTTCATAATTCTTTTTTTTTTTTGGATTAGGTATACCCTGAAGTTGGTCCCATATAAATTTTGAAGAAAAATTCCAACCCTAAGGGTAAGAAAACAGGGGATGATTGATTGTTTACTCACAGATTTTAATACTGAGTTGTGTGTTACAAAAAGTAATCAAAAATTAAACATGTAGTAATTAGTAGGTTATAGCCACAAAAACATATAAAATAAAAACTTTTTAATAAAAAAATTAAACCGCCGAAAAACCGAAAAGTTAAAAATAATAAACTTGCTTTGTCCAACCCCAATAACTAAGTTCGGAAGTCGGTGACTTTCGATATGTGTTTAATTATATGTCACCGCCTTCCGAACTTAGTTATTTGAGTTGGACAAAGCAAGTTTATTATTTTAACTTTTCGGTTTTTCGGCGGTTTAATTTTTTTATTAAAAAGTTTTAGAGTTAAATTGTCTGCAATATGATAGGAATAAAATTAATAATTATATCAAAACAATGTCACAATTATTACAGTATGTCAAAAAAAGTAGGTGTCAATATCTTAATAATATCATAAATGTGAGTTTGTATGTTTGGATATTTAGATCTTTGGATGTTTGTTACCCAATCACGCAAAAACGGTGGAACGGATTTGGATGAAAGGGTATAGCCGGATAAGTATGACGAGCCGGCCCCCAAATGGGAACCTATATCGAAATTTATGTTCTAATAAAGCCTTGATGTACAAACACAATTTATGTACTTTTCGCGGCCAGCATTCGCTTTGACCTGAGATATGGGAAAAAATAATCGCACGCATGACTTTTATTCAAAGTCATATATCTCAAAAATTAATAACGCAAGAGAGTTGAGACCAACGCGAATCTTAAGATTACATTGCAGACTATATCTTATATTTTATTCAAATTTTTAGAGTATATTTATACATTAAAAAAAAAAATTATGTAAATCATAATTTTTTTTCGTGTTCTTTGAGACTTACAATCACTAAAATAATATTAAGTAATGCTCCTTTACGTGTTCTATTACTCATAAAAAATTGGTAAAAAAAAGTTGGTGCAACACAAAAAAAAAAGTGTTGCGCACCTTGTAACTTATAGATATAAACATGACTCATCACGCACAAAATTTAATATTTGCTACTCAAAATGTACCAGTACTAATTAATTACAACAGTTACGATGTTTTTTGTTTTTGCTATTTTGATTAACACGAAAAGTAATAAAAGTGGTGATAAATATTGGACATTGGTTGTTATTTCTTTTTGAACAATTATTCCAACACTTATCAAGTTGGTGCTACACTTCGAAAATAAGAATAAAATGTGATGTAGGCCTTAGGCCAAGGGTATAGCAAAAGGCTCTAATCACATTTTTTTTTTGTTTTGGAAGTGTTGCACTAACTTTTTTATCACCAATTTTTTATGAGTAATAAAACACGTAAAGGAGCATTACATATATTATTTTCGTGATTGTAAGACTCAGAGAACACGAAAAAAAATATGTTTTTTTTTAATATATGTAAATATACACTTAAAATTTGAAAAAAAAAAATGATATACTCTGCAATGTAATCTTAAGACTCGCGTTGGTATCAACTCTCTTGCGTTATCAATTTTTGAGATATAAGTATGACTTTGAATAAAAGTCATGCGTGCGATTATTTTTTCCCATATCTGAAGGTCAAAGCGAAAGCTGGCCGCGAAAAGTACATAAATTGTGTTTGTACATCAAGGCGATATTAGAACATAAATTTCGATATAGGTTCCCATTTGGGGGCCGGCTCGTCATACTAATCCGGCTATAATCTTTGGCAAACAGATAGTTTGTAACCTGGAATAACACATAGGATGCTTTTTATCCCGGTAATACTTTCCCGTGGTATAATTTTCGCCGCTGGCAAAAGCTAGACACATAATAATAATGAACATCTGCAATAACCACCGATCAGATTCTGGCGTGCAATTACCGGTATTTAATTACCTTTTAATATGGGTAAGCAATATGATCCCTAAGTCCCGGAAACAGCAAATTTGCTACGTACTGGTTATACTCAGTTGTAATTTCTGTGAAATAGGACAATTTGATCACATTGACTGACAAATTATCTTTGCTGTTTCATGTCTTTGTTTCACATTGACAGTTACTGTCAGTGCTGGAAAAAGAAGTTTCCCGTTGTTGAATTGATTCAAGTGCCTATATTTAAGGGCGCACCGAAATTCTGGCGGTAATTGTAGCGTTGTGTCTCTGACCAATTTCTTTCGTAATATTATTAAAACTACACATTAAAAAATGGAAACGTTATAAAATAAGGAATACACGCTAAGCCGTTGGTCCCGGCTGCCATTCGTGGATTTTTTGTCGTTACGGGTCGTCTGAAGTCAGACATCTAGTCTTACCAAGAGGTATTGTATTACCCAGTTGCTGGATTGTGAAAATCAAACAGGCAGTCAGTCTATGTAAAATACTGGTATTCAGCTGCATCGGGTAAGACTGGGAGCTGACCCCAACATACCTAGTTATGAAAAGGCTTGGCAGATGATACGTTACACAAATCATGTAGTTTTGTTATTTTTTAAACTGATGACTATGATTTATTTCGTTTTTTAGAGATTTTTCGGTAAAAAAATCGGTAGATAAAACTACAAGTAGGGTAAAATGCCCGATAGTCAGCCGTGCACCAGTACTCAGCCTTTACAGACTTTATTTCTTTACAAATAGTGTTAAAATTTGTGTACACCAGTAAAATATCGTTTGAATGAATCCTTGTCTCTTGATTGGCTAATACGCACACATACGAATAAATATTCTTTCAAGTAGACGAGTTATGTTCTTTCATTTGCACCGCCGTCATAGGCATGACGAGACGCGCCATTATTACTGTTTTTTTCTTCAGGATACCCGTCCAAGTTTTCGGTAAGTTTTTGTGTTTATATATTGTTATTTGCGGTGGATGATTATATTGTGTTACGATAAAATGTTCATTTTGCTATAAAATCAACTATTACATGCATTTTATTTGGTAAATATGTTGTTATTTAGGCGGCCGACTACTGGGTTGCGAATTTTGATTGCAGATCCAGTGCTCAGCCATAAGTGGCTGACTACTAGTTTTCTTGGGAATATCTTAGATTTAGCTAAAATTAACGGAGCGAATTAATTTCAATTTGCTCATTACTTTGGGCTTAACTTTTCTAACACGAAAAGTGTATTTTACCAGTAGTCAGCCGCGTACAAATGTAATTGCATGTTAGTGGCCGACCAATGGGTCTACGAATCCAGTAACCAGCCGTCAGTCCTGTTGCACTAAAAGCACCTTAAAGCCTTTTTAATCAGAGTTCAATTTATGCACACTTATTTTAGATTGAAAATCAGTTGTTTTAGATTTCCATCATGTCCAAACGACCAATCCACCAATTTAAAGAAGAACAATTGACAGAGGCTATGGCGGCGATCAGAAAAGGAATGAAAATTAGAGAAGCCAGTCGAGTTTTTAAGGTTCCGCGAGGGACGTTACAGGATCGACTACATTTAAGGGTTCCAGATTTGCCCCGTAAAATGGGACCGGATTCAGTGCTGACCAAAACTGAAGAACCTACATTGAAAGACTGGTGTATCGCATTAGCGAAATGTGGCTTCCCATTAAAACGTGATGATCTCCTCAATACCGTCCATAATATTATATCTGAAGATAAAAGACCAAACCCATTTGTAAATAATAGACCAGGGAAGAAATGGTACCAATCATTTCTGAGACGAAATCCCGAGTTAAGTGAGAGGACACCTGAAAATATATCTAAGGGTCGAGCCGCTGTAACTGAAGAAGGGATTCGGAAGTGGTTAGCTGAACTTATGAAGCATTTAGAAGACATTAATGCAAGTGATATTTTGACCGACCCTGATCGAATATTTAACGGTGATGAAACTAGTTTTTATATATGCCCCCAGACTGGAAAAGTCATTGCACCAAGAGGATACAAAAATGTCTACCAAATTGTAAAAGGCAAGGAAAAAGAAGCTGTCCTTATATTTATATCGGCTTCCGGGAAAATTTTACCTCCTTGTGTAGTTTTTCCCTAAGTAAGACCACCAAAAGATGTTATCAACAGTATGCCTGATTATGCCTGGGAAAGTCAGAAACAGGTTGGATGAAATCAGAAATATTTTACGATTATATTGTTAATGGTCTGAACGAATGGGTGAAAAGAGAAAAAATAAAAAAAACCTGTTCTCATTTTTGTTGATGGCCACAAGAGCCACTTAACAATGCGTCTCAGCGAATATTGTCACGAAAACGGTATTATCCTTTATGCACTTCCACCAAATGCAACACATTTGATTCAGCCTGCTGATGTTAGTGTATTTATACCTTTCAAGGTAGAATGGAAAAATACCGTGTACGAATGGGCAACTCAACCTGAAAATGTCAATAGTGTTTTGACCAAGGCAACATTGTGTCCATTACTTAAAAAGGTTTTAGAGAAAGAAAAATGTGGGGATGTGTATGAAAATATATATAAAATAAATTTGTATGCCAAATATGCAAAGTTAGTGAGGGGCTGACTTTAGGGTAAGCCAAGGCTGACTTGTGGAGAAATGAGGCTGAGCACTGGGAAAAGTGCCATATTAGGATTATTTGTTATTTTTTTCTATAATTCTAACAAGAGTATAATATTTTGTTTATTTTATCAGTAAATTTAATAAATAACTTTTCACAGAAGAGTGGTTGTTTTTATGCATAGTGTTTCATGCTTAAAATATTAATAAACTAAATTTAATTCCTCACTAAAAGGCTGACTATTGGGTATTTTACCCTAACTACATTTCTAAAGTTTACGATTTATAAAGTGAATCCTTAATAATCTCGCATGTTAATTGCATAACTAAAAGTTAGGGACGTAAGTAATAACGATGCAGCAAGGGATCAAATTAACGCAATTATTTCGCAATTACGTATCCTGTCTTCGTTACACGCTTAACCGTATATTAAAACTTAACCTACCCATACCCTTCAAATTGGAACCCTGTTCGGTGAGGTCTTTTACTTACTGCAAAATATAAACGAACCCTACAATAAATATACATTTTATGCACAAACGGGGACATCACTCTCACAGGGACACAAAGAATTCGTCCACTTCGCTGTCAGTGGAAAAATTGCCGAAAAGGCTGGCAGCGTTGCCACGTCGGATGGCAATGCTGATTCTTTGACCTCAAAATAGGCCAGCCCTCAGCAGGCTTAGCACGAGAACCATAGAGAAGCGTTTTGTCGTCAGAAGTGTGGGCGAAAATGACGTTTCCGTGTAGATAGTTGACAATTTTAAACCGAGAAATGTAGACAAGTGATTTCTATTCTACGGTAGAACAGAAATAGAAAGCTTGATGCTAAGCCTGAACAACCGCTTGGCGATGTCCCGAAATACATCGATGAACACTCGAACCCCATGGCCCTAGCGTTTTAACCCCAAATCGCTCATCTTTTACTTCATGAGGAGTTTATGGAAATTGCTTCCAACATTCCTAACAGGCGCGGTAGTCGCCCAGCAGGAACGGTCGCGACTTACTAGTTGTATTACCGATTGACCCATAATAATCCCTACATTAATAATATTATAAATGCGACAGTCATTCTTTTTGTCTGTCTGTTACGCTTTCACGCCTAAACCCCTGAACCAATCGTCATGAAATATGGCAGAGATATAGCCTGGGATATGGAGAAAGATATAGAATATATTTTACGCGATAACCGACATCCACGTGGGCGCGGGAGCCGCGGTCTGAAGTTATTATTATAAATGCGAAAGTAACTGTCTGTCTGTTACCCTTTCACGCCTAAAATGCTGAACCGTTCGTCTTAAAATTTAGTAATATAGCCTGGGATATGGAAAAGGACATACCTAAGCTACTTTTTTACGCGATAACCGACATCCACGCGGACGGAGCCGAGGGGAAAACCTTTATCTATGAATGTAACTAGTATTTCGAAACCAAACGCTATCTATTTATCAGACAAGTTTGATTTTGATTTCCATTGCAAATCAAACAATAGAGCAAGCAGTGGCTGCCCAATAAGAGAAGTGGTGGGCCAGTGGTTACAGCCCTATCTTACGAGTTACAGGTCGTACGTTCAAACCCAGACGGGCGCTTTACTTTGTGTAAATAATTTCATCACCACTGCTATCAAAACGGTGAAGGAAAACAACGTGACGAAACTGGCATGTCCTAGAACAAAAATATTGTGAGCCGTCCCAAGACGCCTGGCAGATGTGAAACATCGAAATTATTTTTTACAAGTATATGCATTAAAGAACAGATTACGACAGGAACTAATATGGCATAATTCAAAAATAAAATATTAATATTTTTTTCCAGAAAATTACGAAAATTATGATTGAACCAGGTGGGAAGAGAAGCGCACAGTCGCTTGCGCATGGCGTCGCCGTACACACTACTACATATAGACTGTATAAGATATAGCGTGGCGACGCGTGGCCACGGCATGCGTTGCCACGCCAGCGGGCTTAGCATGACGCTTTGTATTTCTACGAAGAATAGACAGTGCTTTTTCAATACAAAGTGACATTTCGTTCCTACATTTTTGCTATCGCACCGTAGATATCCTTCTACAATCTGTCATTTAGACTTTAGTTTTTAACGATATTTGTCTAGGTCCTTATAAATGTAGACTATTTGAGAAGAATATTTCTTCCCAAACTGTCAAAATCACACTGACAATAAAACTTTCTACTCGAAGGCCACAAAGTATATATACGATTATCTACAAAAATCATGATTCGTTTAGAACGCATAACTGTGATAATGAATAGAAAAACATAGCTATCTTATTCTATTGTACATCATTTATTTAATAGTGATGTCTATTCTTCCGTCGACAAATCGGTGCTCGTGCTAAGCCTGCAGTAATCGGTTTTACGTGCGGTTTGAGATGTTTCACATCAAAAATTCAAAGATATAGGACATCTACCAACCCGCACTGGGCCCGCGTGGTAGATGACCGCCCACTCCCGCTCACAGAGAGGAGGCTTGTGTCTTAACAGTGAGTACGTTATACGCTGATTATGATGCTCACTTTATGCTATTTCAAACAACCTTCAATTCTTTCTTTTTTTGAAGACTTAATAATGGATGAAGAAGTTTGATTGAAAGATTGATTGAAATGTTTTTTTCGATCGATGAAAGTGATTTCCGTTTTACTAGACGAAAGTTTACATTGCAGATATTAATAGCTTTTTGGCTAGTTATAAATAAAACCTGAAATTTTCATTTTCATAGAAAAAATTGGAATCGATAGTAACATTACATTGCTAACATCAAACCTGTATTGTGCGAGGGATAGGCAGGTGTGGTACACCCACATTTAGCAAATTTTATCTCAGTCACCCAAAAGTAAGCCTATATGCAAACCCCCCGAGTGGGTTCCCGCATTGTCGTTGCGGGGGGGGGGGGGGGGGGGCTCAGTAGCCGTGGTCTTGCAGCCCCGGTGAAGCGAAGAAGAAGGCCGCTCGTCAGGGCTTTTGCCTCAAAGCCGACGATGTAGCGGCTAAAAAAGTAGGTTGCGGTGAGGTGCACCGCAACTGAGGTGGGCCGCGATGTCGAATGGGAGGCATCGCGGCTGAGGGTTACAGGCTGCGGTGGAGGAGGAGTGCCGGTACTTTTGAGTAACGCCCTTCCCTTCCGTGGCCTGGACGGGGCCGCCACCGTTTGACGGTGGACGCGGTGGCGCCGCAGGCACACGGGCAACTGTTGGACACGGGTGGGTTTTAGTCAGTAAAAGTCTGACATGCCCTCCTGCTCCACCCAGAGCGGGAGAATTCATTTGATGATGTCCCACCAAAACAAAAAAACCTATATGCAATCAAATAGGCAAAAAACCAGACTCCGTTCCTAACTTCAAATTCTCTTCTCTTCTTCTTCTTCTTCTTCTTCTCTTCTTCTTAAGCTCTAACAAAAAAAAAACAATACCTACCTAACACCACCTTTCCGAAAAGAACCTAGGACCCTTTGCTCAAACAGTTACTACCTACGCTTGTAATCTCGAGACCGATGTGGCATAGTGTATATGGGCCGGAAAGAAGAAATGGAAACTCGTTCTGTATAGGAGAATTTCAGGAGTTCAAAACCTGACAAATCATAAGTACCTACTTATTTTTAATTAGCTAGGGGAAAACGCAGCCTTGTCGTGTTTTTTTCACGCGCAGTTTTTCAGATAAAATATTTTCATTTTGCTAAAAGTTCGTAATCTGCTAAATTCATAATGGTCGATTACTCGTCGGTCAATGGTCTCGTAATAGAATTGTGTTATAATGGCATTGTCGCATTGCCATTATTATAAAACCCGTTTAGTAGAAATTATTTCGAAAAAATACTATTAAATTTGAACATTTATTCATGCTCATTTCATTTATATGTATATATTTTACATATTATTTTTTAAGATATCATTTTAGGAACGGTCAAAATTTTTGCAGATTACCCGTTAAGTCAGTCATTAATTTGTCATTATGTACGAGATTACCAATAAATGCCATTTGTTTCAATGGAGTGTCAGCGGCTGACCACTGGAAAGTCATAATGACGTCAATTAGTAGATTACCAAACTTGTCAAAATCAACAATTATGAAATCAATGATAGACCATTCTAACACTATTTTAATAGTATTAATTTATGAAATTTTACGTTCCCACTGCTGGGACACAGGCCTCCTCTTTTGGCGAGTGGGAGTGGGCCGTAATCATGCCGGTTTCCTCATTAATTATGTACAAACAGTAAAATAGACAGGAAAACGACATCTATCTATTCGTCCGGTCGACTGTTAGGCAGACTCATTGAGTATGGTAAGAATAGAAAAGTAATTGTTAATGTGTTAATTACTTAACACTTGAACGTATATCTACTATAATACTTACGTGAAGCAAAAACTTCGTAAGTACGTACCCTCGTTTCCGAAGATTACGCGGTAGGATCAATAAAAGGAGAATTTGGCTCAGTTAAAGCCTATAACATGGAGAAGGAGTGTTAATACTTTTATAAAATAATGTGTTTATTTTTATATGAATTATAGTCGAATTTCGACCACTACGCGGTCACTAGTATAATTTTATCATTCATTCATGAATGAAAAATCAAACAAAACTGCGACTAGAAATTGACAAAAGTGCACTCAATATTTTAATGCTAAAATTTGTAAACTCCAATTCTCAAACAAATTCGAATGAAGTTACAGATTGAGCTTACAATAACCTACAGTTACTTTTAAATTTTGAAGAAAATCTTAATTTAAGTCTTAATTATAGGAAAAGTTTTTTAATAGATTTTTAATTGAAAAGATTTTAAAGCATCCGTGCGTTTTATAGAAAATTAAAACTTAATGGAAATACCTAACTGTAAATCTTTAGTTCTGAAATACACGGGAAAGTTTTCAACTGGAGGTACCTACTGTTTTAATTTTAGTGAGTTGACATAATATTATTATTATATGTGACTTATGTTTTTAATTTTTAAATGACCAGTATGTATGTGTTTTATTAGAGTTTTATTTTATTTATAATGTAGTAGTATTTCAAACACAATGTAAATTGTTAATGAATAAATTGAAAATTGAAATTGAATTGAATTGAAGAAATAATTCAGTAGTGTTAAAAAAAAACGGAAGCAACCATTTGTTTTTTCATTGAAAAAAAACATTAAATTAAATCAGGTAGGTAATTTTTTTATTAATTAACACTTACCGAACTTAAAAATTCAGGAACAAACCACTTCACAACAAATAAATTCACTAATTTGCCAACAAACAAAATAATCAATCAATAGTTATTTTTCAAATGTCACTTTCGAATCAACAGCTTGTTTTTCTTTCGAATTTTCCCGCTCGACTATTTTTTTTAACGCGCACAGGGAACCGTTTCATTCAGCCGGCGATAGCGAACTGCCGAGACTTTCATGTAAAGCTCTCGATACACGGGAGCAAATGAAAACTTTGTTTCGAGGGTTGTCGATTGCTGTGTAAATTTAGTGCGAAGAATAAACGTTTGTATTTATATTGCTATTCTTTTGAAAATAAAATCCCGTAGACGTATTGTTTGCTCAAGTTCAGTGTAGAAACACGTGATGGAAAGCAAATAAGCTTCGTTCGTTCACAGCATCATTGTGATTTTGGCATTATTTATGTGTCCTGGGAGCGTACGGGTACCTTTTTAACCGACTTCAAAAAGAAGGAGGTTATCAATTCGACATGTTTATATTTTTTTTATGTATGTTCGGGCATAACTCCGCCGTATATAGACGGATTTGCAAAATTCTTTTTTTGTTCGAAAGATGTTTATTCCGAAATGGTGGTATTCATATAGATCTGATGATGCGTTTCGAAGACAGACAACGGAACTCTTCAAAAAATCACAGCAAATCAACCGCGAATGCTGCTATCGCATAAATATGCATTGTTTTGACCCCAAGGATGATGAAATTTCGAACTGATATGGGGTAGGTAACTAAAAAGTTAAAAATAAAAACTTTTTCAAAAAAATAACAACCGACTTCCAAAAAAACACTACAAAGTGCAAAATAACTTTAATTTCGGAAGGCGGTGACAAAGAATTAAAATACCTACACATCCAAAGTCACCGCCTTCCGAAATTAAAGTTATTTTGCACTTTGTAGTGTTTTTTTGGAAGTCGGTTGTTATTTTTTTGAAAAAAGTTTTTTTGCTGGCTAATTGGTCGTTCTGGCAATTTTTGGAACGTATAATCCAGCAGTGGACGTCTTTTAGCTGATAGGTAGATAAGGATAAGCAAATATGGCCACGATTTTAGATGAGATTCAACTGAATATATAGGGTGACTGGTAATTAGTGACCGACTTTTAAACACATGATTGTACTCATCATTATGAACAACTTTTACTATGGGACCAAACACGAAATCGCTAAAAAAAAATCAGCTGATCCCTACATTTTGACGAGATAAACGAACATAAATGTAGGGAACAGCTTGTTTTTTTTTCGCAATTTCAGGTTTGGTCCCATAGTAAAAGTTGTTCATAATGATGAGTACAATCATGTGTTTAATTTTCGGTCACTAATTACCAGTCAGCCTACATAATAAATTGTCTATTTTATTATTTTTATTTAGTTAGTTAGGTACCTCATCTCTGGTGTTTTGTTGGCGCGTTTATAAAATAATTTTCAGAAACGCTAAATAAATTATCCTACTATCCTAATAAATTATAAATTTGAAAGTTTGGTTCGAACGGATTTGGATGAAATTTGACACGCAGATAGTTTGTAACCAGGGTTAACATATAGGATACTTTTATCGCGGTTTCCGTGGGATAAATTTTCGACCTCCACGCGGGCGAAACCTAGTAATTAAATAAATATTAGGTCTTTACCTATGAAATTGCCGTTCTGCAGTACTGGCCATTTCAAATCAAAATAATTTTTGTTTGGCTAAGAATTCTAATTTCAAATTAATTTTATTTTAAAAACATGGATTTTTTTTTCTAAAAGTAGTCATTTCTTTATTGATTAGTGTTACATTTTCATCGCATTTCAATCATTTTCGTCATCATGGATACGTTAAAAATTCGAGTAATTATGGAATATGAGTACCGTCGTGGCAGCAACGCGGCACAAGCGGCACGCAACATCAACGACGTTTACGGAGCTAACACTACAAACCAACGCACCACCTGTTATTGGTTTGCTCGCTTCCGTTCTGGAAATTTCGACCTGAAAAATGAACCTCGCGGTCGTCCGAAGACTTTGGTCGACAATGACGAATTAAAGGCGATTGTGGAAGCTGATGATACACAATCTACGGCTGAATTAGCAGCAGCTTTCGACGTTAGCGTCAAAACAATATTGGTCCATTTGCGTCAAATTGGCAAGGTAAAAAAGCTTGAGAAATGGGTGCCCCACGAACTCAATGATCGCCAGCGCGAAGTACGCGTCGAGACGTGCCTTGCACTGCTCAACAGACACACAAATGAAGGAATTTTGAACCGCATTGTTACCTGCGATGAAAAATGGATTCTGTTTGATAACCGTAAGCGCTCAGCAAGTTGGTTGGATCCTGGTTCAGCACCTAAACAATGCCCTAAACGAAAACTTACCCCTAGAAAAGTGATGGTCACTGTTTGGTGGTCTAGCGCCGGTGTGATTCATCACAGCTTCTTACCAAACGGGGTGAGCATTACTGCAGATGTGTACTGTGAAGAACTGAACACAATGATGGAGAAGCTGGCGCATCTCCAACCAGCATTGGTCAATCGCTCGTCTCCGCTGCTCCTGCACGACAACGCGCGACCTCATACTGCACAGCAGACGGTCTCCAAGTTGCAAGAACTGGGGTTGGAAGCTCTCCGTCATCCGCCCTACTCACCAGACCTTGCGCCTACAGACTACTACTTTTTCCAGAATTTGGATAACTTCTTGGCGGGAAAAAAATTTAATACCCGAGAGGCAGTACAAAATGCCTTTGAAGAATTTGTTGCCTCCCGTCCAGCTGATTTCTTTAAGAAGGGCATCAATAAACTGCCACTGCGATGGCAAAGATGCATTGATTGCATGGGTGATTACTTCGATTAATACAAATAAAAAATTCATGAAAAAAATTCGTTTAAATTTTTTCATACAAAACGGCAATTTCATAGGTAAAGACCTATTATTTGATAAAGTGAAACATTCGAACAAATTCGAACTAAATAAAAATTAATTATGATCTAAACTCTACTACCAAGTTACTTAAAATAAAACGCACATACAACGATATAATTATAATTTCTAACTAAACCATTAGTATTTTAAAAGCTTTGCTTAAAATATTAGAATACTAATTTTAATAATAAATAATAGTAGAATAATTTAAAGTTCAAAAGGTAAAAACTTTTCAATTTGAAAATTGTCTATGGCGCCTTTTAAATATTCGTTCCATAATTGAAAGCGCCTTCCAATCAAAAACTAGAAAACCATTTCTTTTTAATTTCACAGTAAAAGTTTTTGTTATTGTGATCACACATTTTGGTTGGCAGATGCTACACCAATTACGGGTTTCGAAGTGTCAACGGATATTAAAAACTATTTTTTGAGAATTAACTCGATTATTCCTTTACTTAATTCGTTGAATATATAAGTTTTGAAATTAGATTAAATTCGACTTCGAAAATTGAATTTTACTGGAATAAATTGATATACTTGTAACCGCAACGTTCATATTTTTAAAGCAAAGATTTGAAGTAAACTCTTTGAGCGCCTTGGGCGATTTTTGGGCTGTGGGCTGTAACTCCAAGGTAACCGCGCAATCGTGGCTTGTATTGATAATTTTAATTATTATAATTAGGCAAAGCCTTATCGTGTTACCCAGTAACTGGTTTCTGGAGGCAAGATAGGCAGTCGCTCCGTGTAAAATACTAGTAACCGACCTCATCTAGATTTAAAAACATGATTGACACTTGAAAGTGTTTGTAGTAGTTTGTACAAACCTACATAAGGCTGATTTTACCAAAGTCCTTTTATCCGCAGAGTAAAATTTACGTCTGACAATTCTACTATGGAAGATCTGTCAAAAATTCAAAATGTATTCTCAGGATAAGACTTATTCTAAGTATAAAAGTTTGGTGAAATTCGCCCGTTAAAGAAATAAAACAATTTAGCAGTATTCGGTTAGACTGGAAGCCGACTCGAACATAGTTGGGAAAACGCTAGGCAGATAATGATGACGAATTATGTAAAGCCATATTTGTAACGGTAGCTCGCTGTCCGGTAAGGACCAAGACTGGGTTGACGGCGCGTTGTATTCCACGCGCGCCTCAACGAGATGTCAGCACCAACTGGTGGGGTCCGCAAGGGCCGATGCTTGCCAGGGGTGCGGGTTGTTCGAAAGAGATACCGTGGCCTCTGGCATACAGGCAACTGAAGGAACACGGGTGGGTTTTAGTCAGCTAAAGTCTGACACGCTCTCATGCTCTCCAGAGCGGGAGAAGTTATTTGATGATTACCCACCTTCAAAAAAGGGCCTCAATCCAGGGCTTCTAAACCTTAAAACTTAGCAACTACACCTGTTTTTTTATGTCTATGGACTAGACGCTAAGGGGTGTCGTATTATCTCTGTGGGACGGATGTTATCTGCTATTACAGATTAATTGAGAACATTTGACTTTCTTAACGTTTGGAATGGAGAATAAATAAACTAATCCCACTTCGTACACGAGGCTTTTTTTTTTTTTGGGTGGAAAATAGACTCTAGTAGAAGCAGTCTTGAGCCGCGTAAATTTATCTCAAGTCAAATTAAAGTTAAAACGCAGGTATTTGTTAAGAAATAAAAACTTTTTTCCAAATAAAAAACAACCGACTTCCGAAAAACGAATTTGGAAAGTTGGTGACTGGATATGGATTTTAATATTTTGTCACCGCCTTCTGATTTTAAAGTAATTTTTCACTATGTACTGTTTTCCGGACGTCAGTTGTTTTTTATTTGGAAATGAAATTTATTTCCACTTTTTAGTTTACATTTACATTTTGCACTTGTTTGTTATAATACCTACCCCACACAAAACTTAAAGATTCTTATACAAGATATAGTTTTACTAAATTATTATTTAAAAAACATATTATTATGTAATGTCATATATTGTCTGGTGGTGCGAAACCTTTGGAATGAACTTCGGATTTTGAAAATTGACAAACAATGTTTCTGAATTAATCGTTATGAAAGATACAAATTGAATTACTGACGGCTACCCCTCAAGGTCATGGGATAAATGAGATCAGAACTCAATGGATCTAATCAATCATAATTTGACACACTGTGCGTCCATCTATGACGTCGTTTAACTCAACCCACTGTGTGTAATAGACGGGGAAAATCATGATTTATTTGACTTTTTTATTTAGGTCAGTACCTATTAATTCCAGAATTCAGGCTCCAGTTATGAGGATATTATCGTTAGGTTAGGTAATGGCACGTTTTCCCGCAAGTCTGAGGAGACCCGCAAAGGCGGGCCGGCACTAGCCGGGGATCGTTGAAGGCATACAAGTTCCCATGATCCCCGGTCCAAGTGTGAGATGGGAACATCGGGGTAGCGCCGTATCAGCAGGCTTACCATGACGCTTTCTATTTCTACTCTACCGTAGAATAGAAATCGTTTGTCTATATTTCTCGGTACAAAACGGTCAATTGTCTACATGGAAACGTCATGTTTGTCTACCCTTCCATCGACAAAACGCTTGGCTACGGTTCTTGTGCAAAGCCTGCAGGTTACATAAAACAGCAGAATAAATCGATCTTTTTGCTTATACAAGGTGTAACAGAAACCCTATTGCTATCCTTAAGCACTAAAGATAACAGCTGGTATAGAAACACTATATAGTTTCAGTTCAAAATTGATACCAAATTTTCGGTTTCATATGTTTCTTAAATTCTTGGGCTAAGTAAAAATAGCTGCGCGGGTCGATCGATCAGGTTAAGCCACGCTTGCCGCGGTTGGTCCGTGGATGGGTGACCATCTTTACATACCAAGACCCCTCCGTGCCTCGGAAAGCACGTTAAGCCGTTGGTCCCGGCTGTCATTTGTGGATCTTTGACAGTCGTTACGGAAGCCCGAAAGTCAGACAGTCTTACCAAGGGGTATCGTATTACCACAGTCTATACTGTGGTATTACCCAGTAACTGGGTTGTGGAGGTCAAATAGGCAATCGCTCCATGTAAAATACTGGTATTCAGCTGCATCCGGTTAGACTGGAAGCCGACCCCAACATTGTTGGGAAAAGGCTGGGCAGATGATGATGATGTTTCTTAAATTCAAATCATAACAAACGTGTCACCGCACTACGTAGATCAATAACTTTCCACGTTACTTTCCAATATCACGATAAATCTCTTCCGAGTGATGTGTTTACTTCAATTTAAAGGTTCGGTTTCACCAGAAACCAATCAATGTATTCAAAATACTCATAACTTCCGAACATGTAGAGATAGTATTAAAAAACCCTTCCAATAACGTTTGATATCATCCAAAGAAGACGTGTCCTTGGTATGTATACAGGAAAAGTTTTTATCCAGTGCGCAAATTGTAACCATGAATTCAGCATATGCTAGACCCTCTACCGCAGAAATTTTTCGCCGGTTATAGAAAAAAAAACAGCTGTTTCATAGAAAAGTGCAATACCTACGCGGTCAAAATGTATGGAACAGCTGTTTTTTTTTTTGCATAACCGGCGGAAAATTTCTGCGGTAGGGGGTCTAGAATGATATGCTGAATTCATGGTTAAAATTTGCGCACTGGATAAAAACTTACCCTGTATACCCTTTCCGTTACAGGTTGTATAGTAAAAATCACTATTGCTCTAAAACAACCTCAAAGTAGATACTAATTCCCAATGATCAAATCATGGATACTCGGCAATCACAAACTATAAACTGACTATTACAAATAACTATTTACGATATTTCAGGATAACTAAAATAATATGTAACATGAAGGTATTTTGACGTTCTTTTATAAGTATTTGTTATCGTCATCATCTGCAATCATCGCTTACATAAATTATTGATGGGTATATTGATGACCACTCGTAACACGTCCGTATTCGATGCTGACCCGGAGCAAATAGGCCGAGTGCACCCTTCGTTTTCAACCGTCATGTTCGAAATGTCATTCGTTCAATTATCCCAATGATCGACTAAGACAGGCGAATGACGTCACTGAAATTTAAGAAAGTAAGTTGGTGTGTTTACCTGAAGAGCGTTGTTGCACAGTGAACTCAAACCCTAGAGTTTCACACCACCTACTCGATAATGTCAAATTAAATGTCATGCCAAACTCAAAGTCGGGCAATAATCATCATCTGCCTAGCCTTTTCCCAACTATGTTGCGGTCGGTTTCCAGTCTAGCTGGATGCAGCTGAATACCAGTATTTTACATGGAGCGACTGCCTATCTGACCTCCATAACCCAGTTACTGGGTTGTGGAGGTCAATAATATTGTCCTTAATTTTATTTTAACCCCAGCGGGTTTTTGGTGTAATAGTTCCGTTGCCGGACGTAAAAGAATAGCAACATCCCATTTCTTCCCGTGGGTGTCGTAGAAGGCGACTAAGGGACTTACTGGAGAATAGGCAGCAGCGTTCTCTATGCATTTGACCACCATGCTGCGATCACCAACCCGCCTGCCAAGCGTAGCTATTATGGCAAATCCCAGCCTTTTGGGGAAGGCTTATGTCCAGCAGTGGACGTTTTTCGGCTGATATGATGAGTATCGGGGTATTGGTTATGGGTAGGTACACAACATGTTTTTTTAAATTTAAAAAGGTTGCTCCACACTAGGAATTTCTCCTGTATCTATTGTGGGTACGTTTACAAACATTTGAACTCACATACACAAACAGCCAGATCTCGGCTAACTACCCCTAGGTTATACAAATATTTGAATTTCGAAAAACAATTGCATGGATGTTTTTTTTTAATTACAGTTCGGCTCGTCCGAAAAGTTTGCACTTCATAGTTTTTAGTTGCCGTTGACGAACAAAATATTGTACCTATGTTTTTAATGAGCAAAGGAAGCACGAAATTGCATAATTTTTGAATTCATATTTTCGATACATTCTGGGACACACTAGCAGCTAATTAGATGATGCGTGTTGACCTTGGAGATATTCGATCTTTCCAGTCGATTCTTGAAGCAGTTCAGTGTGGGAGTCGTCACATCATTTATTTGCCAGTAGCTAATTTCATTCACAAGAATTGCTTTAAAGGCATTTTTGATGAATTTTCCCATAGCTTTGGGGAATGTTCACAAAAAATTGTACATTGGCATCCGGTATGAAAAAGTCTTTGAAGGCTGGGTACTTCGTAGTGTTGCGTGAGTACTTTGTAATTCTCAATGAGCTAACCTCTTTGTCTAATTGTATAAAGAGAAACTTTTTTAGCAAACTTTGATTATCTTGTAAACTTTATTGTTTTTTTTTTTTTTAATTGGCATGAGCTAAGATTGACAAATACAACTTTTTATCACTATTAGCACAAACTACATAGAGATACTACGTATACTATTAGAGCGCGCAGGATACACCGCCAGCTAGCGAGCGAGTGAGCGAGCCGCGCTAGCATCGTTTCGCCTCTATTCATACTTCGATTCACATCACGAATTACAGTGTTATGCTACGGCTATCAGCAGTCTCGATAAGTGTGTCTAGAATGTTCTAATACCTTTTATAAAGTTTCATATTGAGACACGAAGCAAAAAAATTCGATCTAGAGGAATGTGGCCGTTTTTCTTTCGATCGAATTTTGTTGCTTCGTGTCTCAATATGAAACTTTATAAAAGATATTAGAACATTCTAGACACACTTACCGAGACAGCTGATTGAACCGTTTTTCATAATTCCTTTTCAGTCACGAGATAACACTTTTTTTAAAGAGTGGCGCTAGTGGATCTGTGACAACGCTCTTAAGGGTACACTAGTCGCGGGCTCGAACTCACTGGTGTGCCTGGCTAAAAAGCACGCTGTGTCACCAGGCTTCGTGTCCGACAGAGGTAGGTAGGTATCAGTGATGAGCAGTTAGATGCTAGTCTACACGCACAAAATTATTGAGTGAGCTGCAGGATCAGTTAAAGTAACACAGGCGCATAAAAAATAAAGAAAAGTCCTTCGGAAGATCGGGTTTTCTGAAAAAACCACTGCATAAATCAATGACCAATTAAGTTTATTGAATTTTTCGATAGTTGAACTTTGTCGGTACCGACGTGGTTTTCGACATTTTACACTCCTTTTATTACTTAAACACGCCCAAAGTTAGGTTAAATTAGCAAGAAAAACGAATCTTTGTTGGCTCATAACTTTTTAATAGCTATTTATTTTAGTATTCTGTTTCCGTACAGACAATATTTATAATGAGAAAAAGCCATAACATGTTTAATTTTTGTTGTACATAGTAAAACAGTGGAGTAAAACCCTCCCGAAGTTTGTATGGAAAAATTGTGGACAAGTGTCACCTTAAGGAACTTCACGCAATTGACAATGCGACGGAATGCTCCCCTCACTCTCCCGCCCACCCGCTCGCTCATACATCGTGCATCGGTCCGTAGATTTCGGTGTGAACC
This sequence comes from Polymixis flavicincta, assembly GCA_949987655.1. Classification (NCBI taxonomy): domain Eukaryota; kingdom Metazoa; phylum Arthropoda; class Insecta; order Lepidoptera; family Noctuidae; genus Polymixis; species Polymixis flavicincta. Next base: position 18,613,736 of record OX465188.1, on the reverse strand, counting down.
CACAAGTTTAAGTTGCCAAAGTTTGGATTAGTTCACATAGTTTCCCTTGCCGCGCTTCGCCTGCCACCTCGCTTTAAGATGGAAATATCGGAAAAGTTCGCTACACTCTAGGGACAGTATTTCAATGAGGGTTTGTCGACGACACAACTTACTAACGCGTTATTAACAAGTCTGTGACAGATCTCGGCGATAAGTGACCGTCCAACCGATCTTTTCTACAAAGGTCTCACCGTGAAAACATAGGAGAAGTGTATTGACAGTTCGCCTAAGTTTCACGGTGAGATTGATAGAAGTGATCGGCTGCTGATGCTTGGTATCATCGGATAGATTTAGATCAGCTGATGGTAGGTTTGTTTTTTTTGGGTGGGAAATCATCAAATGACTTCTCCTGCTGAGTAGAGCAGGAGGGCGTGTCAGAATTTTACTGACTAAAACCCACCCGTGTTCCCTCAGTAGCCCGTATGCCAGGGGCTGTGGTATCTCTTTCGAACAAACCCGCACCCCTGGCAGGCATCGGCCCTTGCGGACCCCACCAGTGGTTGCTGACATCTTTGAGGGCGCGCGTGTGGAACACAACGCGCCGTCCCGTCTACCACTTTTCGGCCGCAGGGGATAGGGAGAGCGGCTGACGCTAGACCGACACTCTTCCCCTGCGGCCCCACCGCGTCCGCCATCAAACGGTGGCGGCCCCGTCCAGGCCACGGAAGGGAAGAGCGCTGCTCAGAAGCACCGGCACTCCTCCTCTACCGCAGCCCGTAACCCTCAGCCGCGATGCCTCCCATTCGACATCGCGGCCCACCTCAGTTGCGGTGCACCTCACCGCAACCTACTTTTTGGCGTCAATGGCTTGAAGGTAAAAGCCCTGACGAACGCCCCCACCTTTGGGTTCCTCTTGTCTTCACCGTGACTGGAATCCACGGTTACTGAGCCCCCCCCCCCCCCCCCCCCCCGCAACGACAATGCGGGACAGACAATGTGCTCGGGGGGGAGCTGATGGTAGGGTTGGTATGCTTTCTTCACATTTTGATTTTTTTACTTGAGTTCATTTTTCATTGTAGTTTTCATTGTACGAGTATTTGTTGGTATTTTGGCTTGGCTAGCTGACATAATGTGTCAAATGATGATATGATTTAATTTAAGGCGACAATAGATGACAGCGACCTACAGCGATGCACTGCCGCCCGTCGCCCGCAAGCGCTTCAACACGCATAAGTTTTTCGAAAAACAACCCATGTTGATTTATCAAACACAATTCAAAGAAAAGCAGTATACTAAAATTTGGGTAGTTAAATTGTCTTTTAGATGGTGAAAGTTTCATGGAAATACGCCTGACAGTTTTTGCGTGATTATCGTTTTTATGTCCGCGATAGACATTAATTTACCATTTAATTACACTATGTTATAAAATAGGATTTAAAATATTCACATATCAAATGACGAAAAAAAATTGTCTAGTTTAACATTTTTTTTTTTTATATATATAAGACAAGCCGTTTAGACGTGATCTTCAATACAAAGTCCTTAAAAGTCCTTTGTTGGCTCATAACTTTTTAATGGCTTTTTATTTTAGTATTCTGTTTCCTTACAGACAATATTAATAATGAGACAAAACCATACCATGTTTAAGTTTTGATGTATATAGTCAAACAGTGGACTAAAACCCTCCCGAAATTTAAATGGAAAAAATGTGGACAAGTGTCACCTTAATGAAAGGACATAAATCCGTATTTATAGAATAATCGTGCTCCAACACGGGCAAGAGCTTTTCTTTGTGATATTATTGCGAATGTATGAACGAACAATGTTTTATTTATATAATCGTTTCGTTTATATCCAAAATGAAGGAATTATTTTATCTTAAGTATTACTTACCCATGTATTAATAAGGAAAGTTATTAATAAGGCTGGTAAAATTCCATTGTAATGAGTCTGGAAGGAATTTGAGTGAAAACAGAACATTATAGGCGGCCATGTAACCTAGGGCAATGTTCAGACTTTGGCCTTATTTTGGTGGATCGGGGGCTTTTGGGACCGGGACCGCGGTCCCAGATACCACCTTTGAATACAATAATTAATTTTAGTAGTCTTTTGGGACCATTTACAAAATAAAGAAAGTTATGTCTTGGTAAAGTACGATCAACCAAACAAAAAATTTTGAAACTATACAAATACAACTATTTTTATAAAACGATAAATATTTCTTTTATTTCATAATTTTACATATTTTTCTAAAACTTTATTTTGTACCAGTACTGATAATATTCATGCAATAGTTGATCAAAATATTATATCAGCTTTTTTGTTAACTGTACTTTAACTTCTTTTTTCTTGTGATCCCTTTTGGGATTACTACTAAAAATGAGACTACTAAAAAGTGGCATGCGGGACCGTGGTCTCGGTCGCAAAAGCCCCACGACCCATTTTGGTAAGCAAAGTAAGAGTTGTACACAAGAATGGGAGCATTATTCGTTTCTAGTCAATGTTTATACTTATTCGAATGAAACGCTTACTCATATAATCAGCCGATAATGTTCCCACTGCTGGGACACAGGCCTCCTCTCTGTGAGAGAGAGTGGGCCATAATCCACCACGCGGGCTCAGTGCGGGTTGGTGTACCTACCTATGTCACATATCTTCGAATTTTCGGTTCTAAGACCTCTCGATGTTTTCCTTCACCGATTTGAAAGCAGTGGTGATGAAATAATTTACACAAAGTAACGCGCCTATCTGGGGTCGAACCTACGACCTCAAACTCGTAAGTCACAGCTGTTACTACACCTCAGCTTCGCGCAGTTGCAAATTTAGGGACAATTCCTTTAAATAATGTATCATATACACAAACCTGGGCCCCGTGGAATCGTACTACGTCAAAATCGTATTTTTTTGAAACCAATGTAACTGTAAAGAATCGAAATATCATATTCTGTATGTTCCACGACAATTTGTCGATGTTATTAGTAAGTAAGTAAGTAAGTAAGTAAAAAATTTATTTGCATAGATTGCAGGTACAGTAAATAAGATGACAGTTAAAATATTGGTGATCCTTGTACAATCTACCTTATAATAGGCATGCAACATTATTACAACATGAGAGATTTTTTAGATAGGTATTACAGTTCAACAATAATAGGCATGGTAAATTAATATAAGTAATAAACATAAATTAAAATATCTGCAATACGATAGAAATAAAATTAATAAATCAAAAGAATGTCAGAATTATTACAATATGGCAAAAAAAAAAAAAAAAACATTACATTATTCAATATTTAAGTCAGTATCATTAAGGAAGTCATTTACAGAATAATAGCATTTCACAATTAATAATTCTGTCAGTTTCTTTTTAAAGTTTTTAATTGTGTCATTTTTAATTATGTTAGGTATTTTATTGTATATTATTGGTCCCATACTAATAACGCTTTTTTTTTTTGCAAAGCAGTATTACAACTCTCAACATGAAGTAGATATTTATACTGACTTCTTATAGGTCTCTTTCTATCTTTTGCAATTGCGGTAAAAAGGTATAGGTTACATTTAACGAAAATTGCGACTTCTAAAATGTACATATTAATACGATATTAGCAGAATTTGTGTGTGATTGACGTGATTACGAGTAAGGAATCGTTAAGTGGTCATTTAAATATAGTGAATTCAGGCCCTGGAATGAATGCTCTAAATGATTGCGAAATCAGCATATTAACCGTTTGAACTTGGATCCACGCGAAACACAATGGCTTTTTAATTGTTTCTGTAATTAGGACATTCTACCGTTTAATCCATGTATTTCAGATTTAAGCGGTCATTCAGAAACATACCAAAAGCGACATTGCCTTACACCATGTCTAAATTAGCTAGGTTTAAAACATTTCTTCGGCCAATAGCAATCTAGCATAAAATAAATTGACAATACTAGAATGTAACAAAGGAATTCTTCGAATACGATAAATAGTTTTATCTATAAAGGGACTTACCTACCTATCTTATTTTTATTTTGAGCTCACAAATAGAGTTATTGTCTTAGAATCGGTCTATACTAATATTCCCTCTGCTGGGACATAGGCCTCCTCTCTTTGAGGCGGTAAGTACCCTCCTTTCTGACCTCCGAAACTCAGTTACTGGATAATACTATCCCCCTTTTTTTTAAGGGTGGGAAATCATCGGGCATATCTGACTTTTACTGTCTAAAACCCACCTGTGTTCCTTCCGTTGCTTGTGTGCCAGGGGCCACGGTATCTCTTCCGAATAACCCGCACCCCTGGAAACAGTGGCGTAACTAGGGTGGTGTGGGCAGGGCAAGTGCCCTGGGCACCTATCGAAAGGGGCGCTTAAACTATTGGTAACATACCAAACTCACAAGTTGTAGTCCGTGAGTTTGAACCCAGACTTTAACTTGTGTAAATAATTTCATCACAGCTGCGCTCAAAACGGTGAAGGAAAAAAATGAGAGGCAACCGCGGCATGTCGTTGAACTCCACTAAACTTAATAAACATTGGATGAATAATTTTAGAGAGCTACGCATGAATACTGTACACAAATCTATGAATCCAATACCAAAACAAAAAGTTTACCGTGGTCAATACCCGAACAGCTGGTAAGTTTAAAAGCTGAGAACTTTCCAATAAAAATACCAATACATGGACTTTTATTATTCGTAGAATACACGTCGTTAACATAAATAAAACTTAAGAAAAACTTTTTAACAAAAAAATTAAACCGCCGAAAAACCGAAAAGTAAAAAATTATAAACCTGCTTTGTCCAACCCCAATAACTAAGTTAGGAAGGCGGTGACATATAATTAAATACATATCCAAAGTCACCGACTTCCGAACTTAGTTATTGGGGTTGGACAAAGCAGGTTTATTATTTTTTACTTTTCGGTTTTTCGGTGGTTTAATTTTTTTGTTAAAAAGTTTTTATTTTATAATTTTTTGTGGCTATAATCTACTAATTACTACATGCTTAATTTTTGATTTAATACACAACTCTATTAAAATCTGTGAGTAAACAATCAATCATCCCTTGTTAGTAGTATATTATTGGGCATCCTACTCCACCTTCCGTTCCATCGGCTCACTTCGTTCGCCTCGTCACTCTCGGTGGAGTAGAATGCCCAATAATATAAATGAAAACCTACATAGTGCAGTAAAATACTGGTTCGGCGCCTATTCCACTCGATGGGAACGGAAGGTGAAGTATGAATTCCTACATAGTGTAGTAAAATACTGTTAGTATCGATGGCTTACCTCTATCAACTAGGTATCGCAGATTCAGATTCATGTAATTATACTCACCAGGTTAAAACAGCTAAAACTTTACTATACCTTGATTCAAACATACACAAACTTTCGTTAACATAATCAGCTCTATATTTGAACGAACCAGTAACCTAAAATTCAGGACAGATTGTCTCATGTCTCTCCACATACTTAGGGATGGTGCATTGCCGCTTAGGATAACACAAATACCTGTTTTCGTGACCAGATTGGCTCGAGGACATCTGAACTTTAAGCTACCGCGTACATTATAAAACTTTACTATCCCTTGATTCAAACATACACAAACTTTCGTTAACATAATCAGGTCTATATTTGAACGAAACAGTAACTTAAAATTCAGGACAGATTGTCTCATGTCTCTCCACATACTTAGGGATGGTGCATTGCCGCTTGGGATAACACACATACCCTGTTTTCGTGACCAGATTGGCTCGAGGACATCTGAACTTTAAGCTACCGCGTACATTATAAAACTTTACCATACCTTGATTCAAACATACACAAACTTTCGTAGCATAATCAGGTCTATATTTGAACGAACCAGTGACCTAAAATTCAGGACAGATTGTCTCATGTCTCTCCACATACTTAGGGATGGTGCATTGTCGTTTAGGATAACACACATACCTGTTTTCGTGACCAGATTGGCTCGAGGACATCTGAACTTTAAGCTACCGCGTACATTATAAAACTTTACCATACCTTGATTCAAACATACACAAACTTTCGTTAACATAATCAGGTCTATATTGGGACGATCCAGTAGCCTAAAATTCAGGACAGATTGTCTCATATCTCTCCACATACTTAGGGATGGTGCATTGCCGCTTAGCACACATACCTGTTTTCGTGACCAGATTGGCTCGAGGACATCTGAACTTTAAGCTACCGCGTACATTAAACTAAAATTTAGAACAGATTGTCTCATGTCTCTCCACAAACATTTGGCTGTGACCAGATTGGCTCGAGGACATCTAAATTTTAATTTAACACATTGCAGACGATACATCCTTTTACATCAACACGTAACAATCAAGTGGTAAATGTGGTCACACGGATACTCCATCCTTGCCTTACATGTATAAAGCTAAGGTGCAGATACACTTGACAACGGCAGCCGGATCAGAAACGTATCTCACATTATTCAATCTAGCGTACAAACTGTGTGAATCCGCAGCTATAGATAGTTCCGTTGACGGTAACCGTATCCGGTGGTTGTTAATTAGATGTAAATTAGCTTTATGTATAAATATGCTTTGTTCGTTCAAATCGGCGAAGTGCAATGTCAATGCAATGCGCGCTTCCCACGCACACATAAATTGCATTCCATGCATTTATATTGTAAGTAACATGAACGTCATGTTGTAAACACTAAATTTGTCATTAATAGAACTTCCTAAATATTAAATCCGGATTTATTTTTGAAGTTTGTAATCGCTTCTAATTTCAAAATGTTTCATTCTTCTAGGTACTACGATTATATATTTATATATATATAATTATGATTTATTTTGTATTAAGTACGACACATACCTATTATTGGTTAAATCATCTGCCACTTGTTATCGAGGGCGATTTAAACTAAGATAAAGATTCCTATTCCACCCGATGTATTGGATGGAACTTATCAACATAATCTTTTCCTTTCACAGCATTTAAATACAAGCAATCAGGAAAGTGTGTTGCATGCTGCAACCAAGGATCATCGTAAATCTCCCAATCTTTGATAAAACCTCCACAAGAAAAACACATGACTTTATCGTTTACACCATTTCCACAATAAAAAAAACCTGCATCAGACATTTCTATCACCAATCTTTTTTGTGAATCGGTTGTCGCCCAATAATGTCTGAACGAGAATACACGAATTTGATGTTTGTTATAAATTTCATATCTAGGACAGTATTTTATTTTATTCATTTCAAGAGCTCTTGATATGTATGTGTATAAAAGTTTAATGAAGACCACTATTTATAGTGACTAATAACTACCTATACAACAGAGTTGTGTGGACATATTAGGTAATATAGATATCGATGACTTACCTTGTCCGATCCGTGCATAGGTATATACATACATACAAAATAGTAAACGAAACGTTCACAAAAATCATAACAACATATAAATGTCGATGTAATCGATTAATTGACCCATTGTTGTTATAACCATTTCAATGAGATACCATGAAATTTGTAAAACAACCACATTCGTTAAATGTAAACAAACTTTGCGTTCAGTCTCAGGAAACTGGTTTTCGTCATGGAGAATTATTACCTAAATCCATACGATGCATCATTTGCGGACCGTCAAATTGTGGAAAAACTAATTTATTAGTGGGTCTTCTTATACATGAGAATGGATTAAGATTTCAAAATGTTTATGTTTATTCGAAAACCTTGCAACAACCCAAGTACATATTTTTAGAAAAAGTTTTGCAACGAGTACCAGATATTTCGTTCCAGAAATACTATGAAAATGAGCAAGTAATAAGTGTTCAGACCGCAAAACCAAATTCTGTAATTGTATTTGATGATGTTGCTTGTGAAAATCAAAACAGTATGCGCGATTTTTTTGCAATGGGGAGACATAAATTCATCGACTGCTTTTATCTAAATCAGACATATAGTAAAATCCCTAAGCAACTAGTAAGAGACAATGCGAACCTTATCGTACTTTTTAAACAAGGTGAAAAAAATATGAGACATGTTTATGATGAACACGTCAACACTGACATGTCATGGATTGAATTTCGTGAAATGTGCTCAAAAATATGGAGTGAGCCGTTCAATTACGTTGTAATTAATAAGGATTGTTCCAAAAACAGAGGGTGTTATAGAAGTAAATTCGACACGTTTGCAGTCTTTGACTAAGAACACGAATACGTAAGTATATAAGATCATTACCTGCCTGTCATTATTATTCGCCTTACAACGCTAAATCAATTACGACCTGTTTTACCAATATGGAAAAATCATTGAAACGACAAATTGTTGATGCGGCAGAAGCTGTGAAGATAAAAGTACGAAAAATGAGAGATGCTGAGATTACCAATAAACAAGCACTGGAATCTGTTTTCAAACCTGTAACAGAACCTCTCAACCTAATTGCTAATGCAAGTAAGCAAACTCCGTTTCTGCGTGCTAGTAATGATTTTGGTGATGTTCCGTTTACTAACGAAACTTTACAGAAAGAAGGAACTGGAAGCGTAGGAAATAATGATAATAATGATGATGAAGACAAATATGAATCTGATATCAACAGTGAGTCTTCATATGAATCAGTAGTTGAAACGAATCAAGATTGTGATACGTCATCCTGGTCAGTATCTTCAGAAGCGTTGGTAGATATTCCATTTGGGGTTAGAGCAGACCGCGGGAAACTAATGTTAGGTTCTGCTTGCATAACAATCAGCGATCAAAACATTATCGTGGCTGGACGTAAATACCGAAATACCTCTGGTTTAAAACAGTTGTTGCTTAAGAAAGATGTAGATTTAAGTTTGGTTACAGACAGTGATATGCAAAATTATAAGTCGATGCTACTTGATACAAATGCACATCGTCGAGACTATGAGCCAAGTAAACCAATAAAAAGTAATAAAGGACAAAAATATTTGCAAGTAATTAAACCTCTTTTTAAACTGAATAATGCAGTTCAGGGAAAGGGTCTACCGTTACTAAAAAGATGGAAAAAAAACGTAGATTTCGTGTACTGGGATAATCCTAATGAATTAGTGGAAAGATTGAAATTATTAATTGCGTCTAGAGATGCTGGCAACACAGGATTAGAAAATGAAATTATATCTATTATTGAAGAATTGCGTGAAAATAAAGTTATAAATAAATAAATATTTTAAAACGTGTTTATTTTACTAATAGCCTTTCAATACAATACACCTTAAACATGAACGTAGACAAATTCGGGCACTATATTCACAAAAGAATGCGTTTAACAGACTTATTTGAGTTTAATGAGAATGCGTTGTTAAAATCGGAAAACGGAGATTTTGATTTAAAAGCATTAAGATTGAGAGGAATTAGATCTCCAGTAGAAGCAGACGATGCTGTGAACAAGGATTATGTAGATCGTATAAATGCTAACACGTTAAAAGAATTAAATAATTTGGCTGTGAATAAGGATTATGTAGATCGATTGAATGCTAATATGCTAAAAGAATTTAATAATATGATTGGTTCATTACGTTCTCAAATCATAAAAGATGCAAAAGGTGCTGTTCAAACTACTTTAAAAGCAAGAATACCTGAGGTTTCAACTCATTTGCAAGATACGTTTTATACTAAAGCAGAGGTAGATAAATTACTTCAAAAAACTCCGTAATGGTAAAACAGCAAATTGTAAATGAAATACACAAAGCGGCTCGGAGAAATTTCCTTCGACGTTCTGTTATTTTGAAAGGAATCCACGACTTATGGCAAGCAGATTTGATGGACATGCAAAACCTGAAAAAGTATAACAAAGGTTACAATTTCATCTTAGTGGTGATTGACTGCTTCTCAAAATATGCCTGGGCTGAACCGTTAAAATCGAAAAATAAATTTGTCGTTACTCGTGCATTCGAACATATACTGCTTAGTAGTCATAACAATCCTGTTAACTTACAAACTGATATGGGAACAGAATTTTATAACACCACTTTTCAAACACTTATGAAAAAACATAATATTAACCATTACTCATCGTTTTCTACTAAAAAAGCATCAATTGTAGAGAGATTGATTAGAACTGTAAAAAATAAATTATATAAATATTTTAGTTTCGATGGAAAATATAAGTGGTTAGGTTTACCATTGGAAGAAACGATAAAGAAATATAACAACACAAAACATCGTACTATTCAATTTAAACCGGTTGATGTGAATAAATGTAATGAACAAGTAATCAAAGAAAATTTAAAAAACATAAATAAACATGATTTAGTTCAGTGGAAACCTAAATTCAAAGTAGGTGATTGTGTTCGCATAAGTAAATACAAACATAATTTTGAGAAAGGTTACACTCCTAATTGGTCAACTGAATTATTTATTATAAAAAAGGTAAATAAAACAATACCAGTGACATATCATATAGAAGATCAACGAAAGCAAAACATTTTAGGAGCTTTTTATGAACAAGAACTGCAAAGATCTAACTATCCTGATGTTTATTTAATAGAAAAGATTTTGAAAAAGAAAGGAAATAAATTGTACGTCAAATGGTTAGGTCTAACCAGTGCAGAAAACAGTTGGATTGAAAAAGCTGCAATAATGGACTAAGATATTATATATCCATTTCTCATTTAAAATCCTATCATTATAATTTGGGTAATGAAGGGGGGTGGACTAGTTAACAGCATAATTAATCGTCTACCATTCGAAGTTCATTTGCCAGGATACAATTATTGTGGACCAGGAACCAAACTTCACAAACGCTTAGCGCGAGGTGACCGAGGTGTAAATAAGCTAGACGAAGCTTGCATGCAACACGATATAGCGTATACAAACCATACAGACTTATCAAATCGCCACAAAGCCGATTTACAACTACTTAACATGGCTAAAGAAAGACTTAAATCAAAAGATGCAGGGAAAGGAGAAAAACTGAGCTCTTGGCTAGTGAACAAAGTTATGAAAGCGAAACTAAAGTCTGGATCCGGCATTAAAACATTTAAAAGCTTAGTTTCAAAAATTAAATCAAAAATTGAGAAACTCAAATGCAAAGATAATAATACTTTAATAAAAGCAGCTTACTTAACCGCAAAAAAGTTATTTCCAAACATTCATCATAGAATTCGAGTACCCCGAGTAATACCCATACCAAAGACTGGAGGAATTCTACCTTTAATTCCAATTTTCGCTGGTTTATCGGCTTTAGGAACTTTAGCTGGTGGTGCAGCTGGCATTGCAAAAACCGTCAATGATTACAAAGCAAGCAAACAAAATTTGCAAGAAACAGAACGACATAATAAAGCTATGGAGGCTTTAGTGTTGGGCAAGGGTTTATACATTAAGCCGTATAAAAGTGGTAAAGGATTGTTTATAACATCTTCAAAAAACTGAAAAATATGCTACCCAATCGTCCACTAACTAATGTAGACATCCAAAAGTTTTCAAGAGACATCCCATATTTTCGTGGGGTTTATATGAAGGATCGACTACCTCGCAAGCCGAAACGCATTGAATGTGGTATCGTTAACTTAGACGATTCTAAGAACGAAGGAACGCATTGGGTAGCTTATGCTAAAGTATATGATCACTGCGAATACTTTGATAGCTATGGAAATTTAAAACCTCCAATGGAATTGATGCAATATTTTAAAAATTGTACTGTGTTTTATAACTACACAAGATATCAAAAATTTAACGCAGTCAATTGTGGTCATTTATGTTTAAATTATTTGGGGGCTTTTTGGAATAAAAATGTATTATAAAATATATGCTTTTCTTTTATTTCAATCATTTGCAAGATGTCACTCACTTTGTCGATAACTGGAGACTCGTCAGTATTAACTACATACTATTCTAATACGTTACAACTAGATGGAGAGTATGAGTGTGCTTTATTACACTTTTCAACTTTTAATTCTATTCCAAACATTGATAAAAGTAATAATAAGTTCTATTATGGTTTAAATGAAGTTATTGAAATACCGGAAGGCACTTATGAATTGCAAGATATCAGCGATTATTTAAAATCCGAAATAAAAGATGCAGCGATCAAACTGCGGTGCAATAATAATACTTTAAAAACCACCATATTCTGTACCAAAGACATTAATTTTATCAAAGAAGACTCTTTTAGAAGACTATTAGGATTTAACAAACAAATCTTGAAAGCAAATAAATGGCATGTGTCACAGTCTCCAGTCAACATTCTACCTACGACCATAGTCAGGATTGAATGTGATATTGTAAGCGGTTCATATGTAAACGGCGAACCAAGTCATATTATTCACGAATTTGCACTTAATGTGCCGCCTGGATACAGGATCATAGAAATCCCGAAGAACGCAATATACTTTCCAATCAATCAAAACAACATAAGCTGCATACATATCAGACTATTAGATATAAACAAACGATTAATCAATTTACGTGGTGAAGAAGTACAGGTATATCTGCATCTTAGAAGAAAAAATGATTGACTATAATAAAATTGTGTCCCAACAAGTTAAGAATATCAGTTCTGCTCGAGCTACCTATCAAATAACACCTCTCTCTAAGAAGAAAATTAAATTAACCAAAGACAATAAAGCATTTCTTAAAGCAATCGGATTGTTAAAATGAATATCTTGGACGTTCTATCCGCTCCGACTTACGATAATACTATAGAAGGAATCGAATTTCATTCCTACAAGCCCTATGTAACGAGTTTCAACAGGAACGATGAAATCCGCATACCTATCAACCAACAGGACTTGTACATATTACCATCAGCTAGCACCCTATATTTGGAAGGAACTGTTATCGTTACCAAAAAAGATACGAAAGACATAGCTACTAGTGTCAACTTCACGAACAACGGTCTACTCTACTTATTTCAAGACATTCGGTATGAGCTAAATGGAGTAGAGATTGATAAAATAAAAAATGCAGGTATAACAACAACCATGAAATCACTCATTTCAATGAACGAAAGTGAGTCAAAAATATCGAATGCCTGGGGCTGGAATATTGATGGCATTAAAAATATCAAAGGAGGAAAATTTTCTGCTTCCATACCACTTTGTAACCTCCTCGGTTTTGCTGAAGATTTTAAAAAAGTCGTGATAAATAGTAGACATGAACTGATATTGTTACGAAGTAACACTAATTTGAACGCTGTAAAACTGAATACTGGCGAAGTAGTGGATGATGTTCAGATCAACAAAATCATATGGCGCGTGCCGCATGTTAAAGTATCAGACAAAGAAAAAATTGGTTTGTTAAAAGTATTAGAAAAAGATCGACCACTTCAAATGATATACAGAAATTGGGATCTGTACGAATATCCATCTTTGCCTAAAACTACAAAACATACCTGGTCTATCAAAACTTCATCTCAAATAGAAAAACCAAGATACATTATTATTGGTCTACAGACAAATAGAAAAAATAATGCAAGTTCTGACATGTCTCAATTCGATCACTGTCATGTTCGAGACGTTAGAGTGTATCTCAATTCAACTTATTTTCCGTATGAAAACCTAAATGTGAGTTTTGCTAATAACAAAATCGCTTTATTATACGAGCAATACATCAGATTTCAACAGTCGTATTACGGACGTCGGTCAGAGCCCATACTAAGCGAGAAACAATTTAGAGATTTGGCACCGCTGTTTGTAGTCGATTGCTCTAGACAAGCGGATAATCTAAAGACAGGTTCGGTTGTGGATGTGAGAGTAGAAATTGAGAGTGATTCAGAGATACCAGATCATACTTCAGCATACTGTCTCATTCTGAACGATTGCATTGTTGAATACAAACCATTAAGTAACATTGTTAAGAAGATATCATGAATGCAGATACCATTATAGTAGAACTCCAAGGATTTAAAGATTCTATAAATAATTTTATCGTCAAAGAATTGACCATTGCGAGCCAGGATCATTCACAGACGTTCTTGGTAAAACCACCATATTCATTCCATTACCTTACACAAGAAGAAAAAAAGCAAGTGAGGTGGTTAGAAAGAAATCGAGGAATTTACTGGAGTGAGGGGTACATAGACTACAAAGAGTTTCAACGTGTTATTTTACCATACTTAGAAAATAAAAAAATTATCACAAAGGGTTTGGAAAAGATTAAGTGGATTAAAGAGTTATGTGCAAATTGTGAAGTGATCGACATAGGGGAGAAGGGATGTCCTAATTTTGAGACATTAAAAAAAAAGTTCTGTAAAAATAAAACTGATTTTAATTGTGCGAACCATAAAATGAATTGTACATTAAATAATGCGGTGTGTATTAGAAAATGGTATGCTGATAATAATATGTCTGTATTTAATTTATTTTAATCATTATTGTTTGAACATTTAATAAAAAATGTATATTTACTTAAGAGTGTTTTATTTAATATAATCAGAGTAACCTTCATAACAAACTTTAAATTACCTGCAGTGAAATGATATTTCTTCTTCATTTTAAACGATTATTCTAATATGAAATATTGAAAGCAAATAACCTATAATTATATCATTACACTAGAGCTAATTAAGAGTTCGAGTATAAATAAGTAATACAAAATAAAACATAATTTAAATTATTAAAGAATATATATTTTATTTACTTTCTTACATTATTTACAATAATTACAAACTAATTATAACTACCTACCCAATTATAATTCCTCACAAAGTTATTTAATGTTTTCTATACGTTACAAACTTGTCATCATTATCCTTACTAGATACTATAACTTTCCTACATATTTTGTTTAACGTTTTCTACACGTACCTATATACTTAACTTACAAACCTGTGATGTATAATCATTAACCTAACTAGATACACAAATCTTACAATTATTATTACAAACTAATTATAACTACCTACCTAATAATAATAAAATGTAATTTATATATATTTATTGAAATAAGTAATACAAAACATAATTTAAATTATTAAAGAATATATATTTTATTTACTTTCTTACATTATTTACAATAATTACAAACTAATTATAACTACCTACCCAATTATAATTCCTCACAAAGTTATTTAATGTTTTCTATACGTTACAAACTTGTCATCATTATCCTTACCAGATACTATAACTTTCCTACATATTTTATTTAACGTTTTCTACACGTACCTATATACTTAACTTACAAACCTGTTATGTATAATCATTAACCTGACTAGATACACAAATCTTACAATTATTATTACAAACTAATTATAACTACCTACCTAATAATAATAAAATGTAATTTATATATATTTATTGAAATAAAGGAAATAATAATACATTTCCCCACATAGATTATTTAAAGTTTTATATACGTACAGACTCAGCACATCAACCTATGCTAATAATCTGTCAAACTTTTATAGATTTTCATCTTTATACATAAGTGTTAAGTAATTTGGTTCATGTTAAATTGGGAAAAATTTGACAGTTTGGCGTAGCTGACGTGTGTACCTACTTAATTAACTTACAAACTTATGATCATTCCTAACTAGATCTAGATACACAAATCTTACAATTATTACAAACTAATTATAACTTTCCCCATAGTTTACTTAATGTTTTCTATACGTACTTACATACTTAAAATACAAACTTGTGATGTATGATCATTAACCTAAATAGATACACAAATCTTACACAATAACATATAAAGTAGGTACTTACAAAATAAAGACACGTTAACACACGTTAATAATAACAACTGTCCCCACAAAGTTTTTTTGATATTTTATGAATTAACGATTGCGTCTCCTCCATAACATGGTCCGCCGATTCAGTCACTATATACTGCGCACTTAACATAACCACGTCCTGATTGTCACTTGCAGGTTCTTGTTGATCACTAATATCCAACACTTGTACCTGGATCAGTCGTAAACCTTTTTTCTTCTCATTGTTTATGACGAATGATTGACATGTAGGCTGAGATGGTTTCTGTTTTAAACATTCCCGTCTTGTTCTAGACTTCTTGTTGCCAGGTCCGCTGTCTTGTCTTGCTCTAGGCTCTTTGTTGAGAGGTCTTTGTTGTTCTGGGAAATCAGGGATATGCCAGCTTAAACTCGGAGTTGGGAAACCTTGAGCGTATTGTGAGAAGTCGATAATATCCGGAGAATCACACATTATCAATGATCTGAAACAAGCGAAATGATAATTAATTTTAAGTACCTACATACACAAAACAACATGATGAAATATCGATATAGTAATAGATTGGTACTTGTACAATACTTACAATTAGTTTCGTTTTTATTTGACGTGATTTGACTGCTCCGACTGTCCACCTAATGAGGAATGTTCTACAAAGTAATATTACTGAGGAAAGTAGCTAATATTTAATTAAACTCTGATTCAATTTCATGTTGCAACATGTTCGAGCTCATGCAAGCGCACCTGTTCGGTGTCAAATTCTACGCTGCGCGTGCGAATTCCAAGCCAGGAGTGTTTTGTTATCAAAAATGAACATTACATGTTTTAACAAGTTGGAGCCTGAATCCTCGTGCGCAAAACACTGCGAGCCCTGTGTGCTTTGTCATCAATCCGGAAAGGAAATGAAACAGATATAATTATGATAATAAAATACTATTACGTGAGAAATTAAATACAAATCCAACTTCTCGGGTGAAGTCGACACCTGGTTGTTACTTATAATTATTGTAAGAATCAATCATTTGTAAAAAGTTAACGGAATTGGTAACTTTCTTATTTAAGTAACACTCCGACCCCAGTTTGATGAAGATGATTATAGACAAATCCCTCAAACTCTGATTTTAATTACGAACTACAACATTTACGGCGATCGTCTTACAATACAATAAGTTCGAATAAGCAAATTGATGCATGATGCAATTTTGCTGTCTTTGACATTGTTAAGAACCATTTATACATACACGACGGCTACCTGATACGTTTCTAGACGCTTATTGTCAGGCGTTTCACGAATGAGGACGGCACAGCAGCTAACCGTTGAACGGCGCATGTTCCGTTTTGACGGTGATTATACGGGCGTACTAGACGGAAGGATGGCAAGTGTATATGCATGCAAAACCAGTAGAATGTACGAACCTTTGGTATATAATCAAAGGCTCGGACAGCAGAGTGTGATAGAACTACTCAATAAATAACATGTAACGTTAACGTGTCAGGTATGTCGTCTGTTCGAATTCATTAAATTAAAATTTGGATGTCCTTGGTGCCCAATCTGGGGTGATAGAAATAGATTGTGTGTGGATCTGAAGGTGCATGCTATATCTTGCTCTGTGAAGAGACATGAGACAATCTGTCCCAAATTTTAGTTTAATGTTTACAGTATCCTAAAGTTCAGATGTCCTTGGTGCCGAATCTGGGGTCATAGAAATAGATTGTGTGTGTGCCGGAAGGTTTATGCTATATCTTACTCTGTGAAGAGACATGAGACAATCTGTCCTGAATTTTAGGCTAGCAGTTCAAACAGCGAGCGCCCTTGTTTGTTAACGTGTAAGGTAGTGTCGTTGGTTCGAAGGAATTAAATTACAATTTGGATGTCCTTGGTGCCCAATCTGGGGTCATAGAAATAGATTGTGTGTGTGTGTGCTTGAAGGTGCATGCTATTTCTTGCTCTGTGAAGAGACATGAGACAATCTGTCCCAAATTTTAGTTTAATGTACTCGTAGCTTAAAGTTCAGATGTCCTCGAGCCAAACTGGTCACGAAAACAGGTATGTGTGTTATCCTAAGCGGCAATGCACCATCCCTAAGTATGTGGAGAGACATGAGACAATCTGTCCTGAATTTTAGGTTACTGGTTCGTTCAAATATAGACCTGATTATGTTAACGAGAGTTTGTGTATGTTTGAATCAAGGGATAGTAAAGTTTTATAATGTACTCGGTAGCTTAACGTTCAGATGTCCTCGAGCCAATCTGGTCACGAAAACAGGTATGTGTGTTATCCTAAACGACAATGCACCATCCCTAAGTATGTGGAGAGACATGAGACAATCTGTCCTGAATTTTAGGTCACTGGTTCGTTCAAATATAGACCTGATTATGCTACGAAAGTTTGTGTATGTTTGAATCAAGGTATGGTAAAGTTTTATAATGTACGCGGTAGCTTAAAGTTCAGATGTCCTCGAGCCAATCTGGTCACGAAAACAGGGTATGTGTGTTATCCCAAGCGGCAATGCACCATCCCTAAGTATGTGGAGAGACATGAGACAATCTGTCCTGAATTTAAAGTTACTGTTTCGTTCAAAAATAGACCTGATTATGTTAACGAAAGTTTGTGTATGTTTGAATCAAGGGATAGTAAAGTTTTATAATATACGCGGTAGCTTAAAGTTCAGATGTCCTCGAGCCAATCTGGTCACGAAAACAGGTATGTGTGTTATCCTAAGCGGCAATGCACCATCCCTAAGTATGTGGAGAGACATGAGACAATCTGTCCTGAATTTTAAGTTACTGTTTCGTTCAAATATAGACCTGATTATGTTAACGAAAGTTTGTGTATGTTTGAATCAAGGGATAGTAAAGTTTTATAATGTACGCGGTAGCTTAAAGTTCAGATGTCCTCGAGCCAATCTGGTCACGAAAACAGGTATGTGTGTTATCCTAAGCGGCAATGCACCATCCCTAAGTATGTGGAGAGACATGAGACAATCTGTCCTG
This sequence comes from Polymixis flavicincta, assembly GCA_949987655.1. Classification (NCBI taxonomy): domain Eukaryota; kingdom Metazoa; phylum Arthropoda; class Insecta; order Lepidoptera; family Noctuidae; genus Polymixis; species Polymixis flavicincta. The sequence continues at coordinate 18,595,152 of OX465188.1, read as the reverse complement.
AATTTTAGGTTACTGGTTCGTTCAAATATAGAGCTGATTATGTCAACGAAAGTTTTGAATCAAGGTATAGTAAAGTTTTAGCTGTTTTAACCTGGTGAGTATAATTACATGAATCTGAATCTGCGGTACCTAGTTGATAGAGGTAAGCCATCGATACTAACAGTATTTTACTACACTATGTAGGAATTCATACTCCACCTTCCGTTCCCATCGAGTGGAATAGGCGCCGAACCAGTATTTTACTGCACTATGTAGGTTTTCATTTATATTATTGGGCATTCTACTCCACCGAGAGTGACGAGGCGAACGAAGTGAGCCGATGGAACGGAAGGTGGAGTAGGATGCCCAATAATATACTACTCTTGTTTTCTTACCCTTAGGGTTGGAATTTTTCTTCGAAATTTATATGCGACCAACTTCAAGGTATATCCTTTCCAATAAAAAAAGAATTATCAAAATCGGACTACTCTGGAAAAAGTTATGCGTGGTCATACATAAAAAAAAAAAAAAAAAAAATATACGCGTCGAATTGAGTAACCTCCTCCGTTTTTTCGTCGGTTCAATAAAATACTGTTGTCCCTTTATTCAGACATTTCTGTCACACTAGGTATGTACTAGTTTAAAATTAATATTGCCCAAAAGCTAAAAATTGTATATGTACAGTCGCCAGCAGGTCAAGCTATACCAAACTGTCAAATTTTCCCAATTGAACATAAACCTTATTCCTTTGTAATAAAGTTGAAAAACTATCAAAGAAATTTGACAGATTGGGGTAGCTTGATGTGCTGGCCTATGTACTCTGAATTCTCTTGTTTCGCAATCAAATTCATCGTCATTATCATCAATTCAGCCGAAAAACGTCCACTGCTGGACATCCTCAGGCCTCCCCAGGCTCCTCCACTTCGAACCGTCTTGTGCTTTCCACATCCAGCGGATTCCCGCGGCCTTCACAAGGTCATCGATCCACCTTAGGCCTTCCAACTTTACGTCTTCCGGTACGCGGTCGCCACTCCAGAACTTTTCGGCCCCATCGGCCATCTGTTCAGCGAGCAATGTGCCATGCCCTCTGCCACTTAAGTTTGGAAATTCTTCGGGCAATATCGCTTTATATATGGCTTTAAGCCTTTTTATGAGGCTATTGTGAGCGACCACGTTTCAGTTCTGTAAGTCATCACTGGCAACATGTACTGGTCAAAGACTTACGTCTTGAAACACTGCGGTATGTGGGACGAGAAGACACATGTAGGATACTTTTATTCCAGTAGCACGTTCCCGTGGAATAATTTTCGACTTCCACACGGGCGATGCCGCTGGCAGAAGCTATTAATTACTATTTTAACATGAATCACGTTCAGATAAAACTGGAAATGTTCCCCAAACCTTCTCCCGATTCAATTAATGTATTTAAATAAGGAGTACAGTTAACTTTTCCCGAAACTGATGCTGAACGTCTGACAAAATAGTTAATGCAACAACTAACGTAACAGCTACTTGCTGTCGATATTATCGTAGGCACTTTACAACGGTTTATTATTCGATTGGCACGAATTAATTCGAAGTTTTTACGGGCATATCGACACTTTTGAGTAATGTATTATTTTCTATAATGTGACTATTATCTATAAATGACTCTCATTAAGTTAATTCATTTGTGGGCGAATTGAGAACTACGTGAAAGCAATTGGCACGTTTTGAATGTGTGCAATAAAAATAATTATAAAATGGTCACTGCAAGTACATGCAATAAAGTACATAAAATTGACGGGCGTTTTTCTTAAGTAATTTACATGTTCAAAAAGCTAATAATCACAAGTGTTTTAAATCCAACAGTAGACACGGTTTTATTTAGGCAAGTGTTTCGTTTTTGTGAAAATTTTAATGAATACGGACACAACATACACACATAACATCACGCCTTGTTTCCCGAATGATTAGGTAGAGGCGTACCTATAGTAGGTACCTAGCTACACCCACATTTCGTCAGTTATGTTTAAGTCCCATGTAATAGGGGGCGAGCTGCCATCAACCGGGTACAAATCCAGACTCCAGGCTGCTAATGACAAATTCCAGGTAGAAAAACCCAAAACACTTTGCCCGAACTGGGCATCGAACCTAGAACCTTTAGCTCAGCGGTAGCATTTGCGACCACTGAGCTAAAGGTGAGAGGCTTGAAGACCAACGAGGTAATTCTCTCAGATAACTTGACAAATTATAACACCTCTTTGCCAATAAGTGATGTATTTACACAGTACTGAAGATTCGTCATCACCCAATCATCATCATCATCATTTCAGCCGAAAGACGTCCACTGCTGGACATAGGCCTCCCCCAGGCTCCTCCATTTCGACCGGTCTTGTGCTTCATCACCCAATGTTACTAGTTAATTCCAGGGATGCGGGTTATTTGAAAGAGATATCGTGGCCCCTTGCACACAGGCTACTGAAGGAACACGGGTGGGTTTTAGTTAGTAAAAGTCTGACACGCCCTCCTGCTCCATCCAGAGCGGGAGAAGTTATTTGATGATTTCCCAACCTCAAAAAAGAAATTGTTTCTAACTATCTTTGTAAATAGGTCGTTGGTATTCCTTACTTTATCGCATTTAATAAACTAGCTTAGGTATGTTAACAGCTCACCCGCGTAGAGGTCGGTGTAATACATAAAACCTTCTTCTTGAATCACTCTTTCTATAGATTAAAACTGCATTAAAATCCGTTGCGTACCTAGTTTAAGAGATCCAAACGTACAGACACGAAAAGCTACTTTGTTTCATACTCTCTCTCTCTCTGCTTCAACTCTTGGCCACCCAATGCTGAGTGTATGTCTCTTCCAAATCTCTCCACTTTTGGCGGTTTTTTATCATGGCTATCCAGTTTCTGCCGGCCACTATAATGTTTTTATACTGGGTAAAGATAAATTAGACTTTCTGCATATAACAATGCCATAATTTTAGCATGAAGCTAAAATTATGGCATTGTTATATGCAGAAAGTCTAATTAGTGTGTTAAATTAGTGTAGCAACAATTATTGTCATAAATAAGAAAACACGAAAAAAAGAAAATATCTTTATTTGACACAGGTTAAGGAAGAAAACTGTAAGTAGACAAGGAAAACGACAAAAAATACATTTTCTGCTCTGACGAGTTCCCTTTACCAACAATCGTATCTTAAACACAAAGAAACCTTTTACGGGGTAGGCAGAGGTGTAAGCAAAACACTTACGCATCAGTAGGTCTATTATTGTCGCCATTTTGTCGATCACAATGACATTCAGAGAAAGGGGCTTTCCGGCCTTTTCATAGATGGGCCGTTTCTCTTGTCAATAATATGGTTCATTTTAATATGATTATTTTAGAGAAATAAAAAAAATTATGGAGCGCTTTGATAGATACATATGATACATATCTCTATTTATATAATTATTCTATAACATAAACTCCGATGCAACATTCAGACAAACTCTCAACACCAACACAACTTACCTGATTTTCAAAATCGGACTACACAGTAAAAAGTTTTGCAAGGTCATTATCCACCATCGGCCATCATGCATCAAAAAAAAAGAAACACAAGTACTCGTACATATCAGTCAACCTGAGAACCTCCTCCATACTTCTACTGAACTGTCACTGTCAAAATTGTGGTGGAGTATTGACACTGACAGCTCTTGAGCGCGGTGTAGAAGAGTTAAATGGCGTTCAGTTTCATTGTTGAATTCCGCCCTTAATCATCCACTTACTACTAAATGGCAAATTCCTGTCCAACAGGCAAGTTAAGTCCTTATCATTGTTTGGACAGGATTTTGCAGCCTATAAGGATAATATACATTTGCGTTAGTTAAGCTAGCGAGTTTAGTTTCAGTAGAAAGTTATGTATCCGAACGTCAGTCCAAAATTGACAGTTTTTAGGGTTCCGTACCCGAAGGGTAACCAACGGGACCTTATTACTAAGCCTCAGCTGTCCGTCAGTCCATCTGTGTGTCTGTCAGCGGGCTGTATCTCATGATCCGTTTTATTCAATCACGAAAAACAGCTGAACAGATTTGAATGAAATTTAGCAAAGAGATATTTTATAACCTGGATTACAACAAGTTATACTCGGTTGTTAATATGGTATAATCAGTTGTTCCCTACATTTGATCTGATGAGTTATACGAACATAAATGTAAGGAACAGCCATTGATTTAAATAGGTACGTAAAGATACGGCCGTCCGAACATTTGACGGACGCGGTCGCCCTACAAATAACACTAACGTCTATTAGAACTACGATGTCAATCGGCGTGTCTGCTCCTAGGCGTAACCTTGTAAGAGCGGGTGTTGTATTTTTCGAGGTACAAAGAAATAAAATAAAAACCTTATATTTTTCAAAATTTATATTTGTTGCAGTTTGCTTGTGTTATTAAGTTTTCATTGGCCTTTGAATAAAACAATTTTAAAAAAATCTTGTTTTTTTGGTAATCTGGACATATTTTCCATTTTGGATTCGTAGTGTTTTCTGACGTTGGACATTTTAATTTGCTTTTAATAAACAATAAAAATCAATTTTGTACAAAATTTAATCATAGAGTAATATTATTACATCTTTTCATTTCATCGGCTACAACGAGCGCCGCGCCGCTACAAAGTTAGGTATGTCGCGCTTTTACACGGCTTCGCGTCGTCTTTGCCAAAGGTTGAGACAAATAAGAAAGAAAATTGTTATAAATACTGTTTGAAGTCGATTTAATGACATATTTTTAACTTACCGGGGATATGAAATGTTATCATTTTTTTAATGTGCTTTTTGTCGTAGTTCACGCAACCCTTCACGGCACAACTTGACATTTTTGCTTGCAAAAATTTACGACTGCTCCGAAGACAGCCGATCGCGTTCTAGTTCACTTCGCTATAGGGAAGACCATTTTGGGACCAAGTTCGAGGCGTCATTGTAACGTGCGGTCCGCCTAGTCCTTAAATATGTCAATGGGAACAGCTGATTTTTTTTCGCGATTTCAGCTTTGGTCCCATATTTCTTTTGTTGTTCATGATGATGAGTACAATAGACTTCTTAAGAGGTTGTTGGTGTTTTTCCAATAACCCTGTATTTAAAAATATATGGCAAAATGGTAATGGTTATGGTATAAGTACGAGGTGTCTCTAATGAGATCTAAACGCGAACTGGCCCACGATTTGGTGGACGAGCGAATGTGCATTCTTGCGTTCGATGCAATTATGCATTTTTGCTGAATCTTCGATTAAAGTTCGAACAAAGGGGGTCTTCATATAAACACGTTTTTGCCTTATGGTACGGAACCCTACGTGTGCGAGTCCAACTTGCATTTGGCCGGGTTTTCATTGTAATTTGTTCTGTTTGTAGTTATAAACGTCTGAACTCAGCCATAGCTGTGAATATATAATGTTCCACAATTACTGTCAAGACAATATAAGGCCCGCCGTTTTTATTGATCAAATTATGGCTGACTAGCTTTTGCGAGCGGCTTCGCCCGTGTAAAAGTCGAAAATTATACCACGGGAATGCATTACCGGGATAAAAATGACAATCTATCTGTGTGCCACTCAGATTATAAAACAAAGGCAGATAGACCGCGCGTAACACCAAGAGTGACGCCAAAAACCAAATACTAAAGCGTCGCATTGTATTTAATGCGAGTCTTTAGTATTTGTTTTTTTAACTCTTGGGTATTCCGCGCGATCTATCTTCTCCAAATTTTCTCATAAGTAGGATGAAAGGATAGAACATCTTCGATCTTCATATAGGAACCGGCTCTAAGCGGCTCTTCGACGTTTTACATTTTCATGTAGGTAAACAAAGTCACGTGAAATATCTATTTAAACGTGCAATCATTGCAGAGCTAATCAATTGACCCCTAAATAGATTGCGCTGACGCAGTGATACATACGAGTTATCAGTAGCCATGTGTATCTACAATGATTTCTTTATTATCGACTGATAAACAAATCGCTCGGTTCATGGAGTCCACGAGAATAATATGCGTCTCGAGAATATATACAGTGTTATTTTTATTGGAATGCAGAAACCTCAACCTTTAAGGCTTATATCCACTACGCCAAGGACCTTCCGTTGGTTCCGTGTGTTGCCGGACGTAAAAGAATAGCACCATCCCATTTCTTCCCGTGGGTGTCGTAGAAGGCGATTATGGGACTTACTAGGGAATAGGCAGCAGCGTTCTCTATGCATTTTACCACCTTACTGCGATCGCCAACCCGTCTGTCAAGCGTGGCGATTATGGCAAAACCCCCTTTTAGGGGACGCCTTTGTCCAGCAGTGGACGTCTTTTGGCTGAAATGATGAAGGACCTTCAGCATTTGGGCACACTAAATTTGAGGGCGAGAGCGGGGTGATGTAGCTGTGTAGTCTTTAATCAGTTGCATTTTTATTTTATTATTTTTAATATTTATTATTTTTATAACAAAAATAATGAATATTTGTAAAAAGTAACAAAATCAAATAATTTTCCTTTGTATTGCAAAGCAGTAGACATTTTTTTTTTTTACTCTTTTGTTATAAAATGAAGGAGTAAAATAGTTTCATCTCAACGATTTGTTTTTTTTTTTTTTCTTATTATTTGATACCCGTAGAAAAGTTATGCCTAAACCAAATGATGTATCATATTATGTAGATTACTAACTATTTTTTTTCAAATGTAATGTCTTTGTAAATGCCGACGAAAAGTGGTTTCATCTGCATGCTTTTTCAACCATTTTTTGAGAGGGTGGCCTTAATAAATTGGTGAACATCGCGCTAATCCTTAAGTCATAAGTAATTTATTCATTTGGTTAACATAGATACAATTACATACCACAGAGCATAAATAAAAGTAATGCAAGGTTTTTTTTTTGGGTGGGAAATCATCAAATAACTTTCTCCCACTCTGGGTGGAGCTAGGGCATGTCAGAAATACAGTTTTCTTTTTCAGAATACAGAATGACAAAAAAAAGTTTAACAGAAAGATTTAAACTCGATACTCTAATTGGGGTGTATGACGTCTTGCATTCATTATGTTACACGTTGTTTACTTCGTTTCGTAATAAATGCGAAAGTAATTATTTATGTCTGCATGTTATCTTTTCACGCCGTATCGGCTGACCAGGGGCCTAAGTCTACTAATTTATAAACGTTACAATGGTCTCTCAATGGTGTGTTTTTGACAGTTTTTGTATGGCAAATCTGTCAAAAACTTACCATTGAGAGACCATTGTGACGTTTATAAATTAGTAGACTTAGGCCCCAGCCGTCTTATTACAAAACGCGATCTAAATTTAGTACTGTGATTGTTACCAGGTTTAAACCATGACTAAATAAAACGTTATTATAAAATGAAGTTTATCTCTAGTTCTTGAGCTATCTTTGGTACCAAAGTTAGTCCGCTGAGACCCCTAGTTTATCTTTGGATTTGACAGAAGTACTAATTAATTTGAGGTTAGCGTTGAATAAATAAGTGTCTTTTTATTTAAAAATCGATAGAAATGGATATTTATGTGATTGACTTGATGGATTTGGATGATTTGGATATGCTGGAGACGTCTCGGTGATCTTACAGACATCGCCATCGAGTTAATTTTTTCGAATTGCGTGACGAAGATTTTAGATATAAATATGGGTTCACAAAACGTTTTGGTCAACTAATAGTTGATGTTTTATGTAAAGACTTATCCCACGACCCTCGAGGATGCCCATTGAGTCCTGAAGTGCAAGTGGTTTGCGCATAACGCAACTGGGCTCGACATGAAATAGATACCCTGGTCGATGCTACTATAACATTAGACAAAATCCTAATAATGTACTAGGTACCTAATAATATTGTTTTATTCATAGATTCACAGCTGATTTGCATGGTTTGATTTAACTAGTTGTCAGCAAAACTGCATTTATTTAACAAAAGGAACGCAACGTAAACATTCGTCTCAAATTACGCACGTGACGCTGCCGCCGAATTTAATGCATTCCACTTCACGCCATAGGTGTTACATATATGACAAGTTGATTATAAAAAGCACGTCAAAAGTACAAGTGGGACTTGTTCAATATATTGTAACCTAAACATAGAATAATTTATGATGTATTCTTGTATTGTTAAATAATTATTTAATCATTTCAAGTGTTATTCTAGTTACAATATTTATAGAAACGGAACGTTGTTTCAAATAAAGCCCGAATGAACGAATGAAAGAATGCCATTTTTGTTTATTATCTGTAGATAAAATTTGAACCATGGACCTTCTTTGGTACTAACTGATCCTCAGATAGTCTTTGTTTTGTAATAAAGACGCAAGTTGATCCTGGTACTGACTTTAGTACTGTAACAATCCAAGACTTATAAGTCTTGGTTTAAACCAGGACTTGAGCATTTTTTTGTAATAAGACTGTAAGGGTCTACTCCGTAATCACGAAATCCGTCCGTTTTGTTTACGTCGGAGTTACAGGCGTTTCCTACTCCGTATCATTTACGGACATATGAATAGTTCGAAGTCCAAACTAAGTATGAACGACAACACGATTTGACAGCTGTCTCTACTTCTACTGTCAAATTGAATTTGACACTTCTTTTGTCAGATTACTTTAAGGCGGAGATTTCTTGAAAACGCTAAAAATTGTGTTTTTTTTAAACCAGTGTATCTCTTTAACCGTAAATAATTTTGAAAGCTAACAAATATATGATATTTCCAAGTCTTTTTTTGCATACAGTGATGGTACTCAAAACATAATTAAACCTACTTTAAGGCCAGGTGGCAGTAATTTGTAACTTTTTTAAACCTGTGTAAATCAATGAAATAGTTAATTTTGTAAAAAAGAAAAATATTTTAGAAAAATTGAACATATTGTCAAGCACTTCGTAAAGATAGAAACGTGAATAAAACAATTTGGCTCGATAAAAAAAAATCATAAAGATGACACTAAAACGCTATTTTAAACGTGTTTCTTGACGAGATTACATCATTAAACAATGTCAAATTTGTACCAAAAGATATGGCTTTTTATTTTTTAGAAAATGGTAAAAGCACATTTTATAATTTCTTTATATTTTTTGTCTACGGATTAAAAAACACGAAATTTGGCCGTTCAAGCGCTCGCAACGGCCGGCCAGTGCCCGCCGAGGCGTCTTCGAGGTTGGACGCCCGCCGTTTGTTTCGCGAAAATTCCACCGCGTTTGCGATTTCTAAATAGGTAAAGATATTCATAAAAAAATGTTTAGATTTTTATTACCAATAATGGGTAATAAAAAGAATAAAATAACATACAGATAATTTATACATAAGGCAAAACAAAAATTGGTACTCGAAAAATGGTTAGTACCTACATAATATCTAATAATTTACCGTAAAATAAATAAGTATGTAGATAATCTACTCATTTACGGTACCTAAATGATTTCGTTTGATGACGTAAAGTTCCAAACATTATTTACCTACAATAATTCTTAGACGTGCCACAACGTAAAAAAGTACAGTAGGTAAGATTTACTGAACAGATTGAATTTTTTCAAACGATGATTTTCTTTGCTCAATAACTTTGAAATATCGGTTAGTATTGTAAAAGATCTTGCAAATTCTAGGTATAATTATTTTAACAACGTGACGTGTAACAGACTACATAATGTTTATTTTGCAGCGCATCAATGAGAACATAAAAACCATGGGTAGTTTGTATTACATATTGTTGTTTGATCTCTCCAAATTAAACATGCCATTCTTATTAAAATGTTCCACATTTATACATTTATATTTGAATTAATATATGTGTAAAAAAAACTTGAAAGCCCTTTATTGGCCTCTACCTACTCATCAAGGGCGAGCAATTTCGAGGTTTACTGTTTTATTGACTAGAAGTATAGTGATTTTTTTCTTTTAGTATGAATTGTTGACATATATCATCATCTGCCTAGCCTTTTCCCAACTATGTTGGGGTCAGCTTCCAGTCAAACCAGATACAGCTTAATACCAGTATTTTACATGGAGCAACTGCCTTTCTGACCCCCACAACCCAGTAACTGGGTAATACGATACCCCTTGGTAAGACTGGTTATTACACTTTCGGGCTTCTGACGACCCGTAACGGCTGTCAAAGATCCACGAATTACAGCCGAGACCATCGGCTTAACGTGTTTTCCGAAGCGCGGAGGGGTCTTGATATGTAAAGATGGTCATCCATCCACGAACCAACCGTGGCAAGCGTAGCTTAACCTGATCTATCGACTCGAGTAGCTGTTATGACAGCCACAAGCCCCTCCCTCTTCTGATAATATAGTATATATTTTGCATATTTATTTGGGATCTCCAACAAAGGTTACACATGTCTATACTAATATTATAAAGAGGAAAGATTTGATTGTTTGCATTAAATAGGCTCCGCAACTACTGCACCTATTTGAAAAATTATTTCACTATTGGGAAGCTACACTATTCCCAGGTGAAATAGGCTATATTTTATTCCCGTATTCCCACGGGAACGGGAACTACGCGAGTGAAACCGCGGAGCGCTGCTAGTTCAGTAAAATGTTAACAGCTTATTAGCTAGTAAATTTTACGTGTGCTGTTTTACGTGTGTGTGTATGTAATAGAAGGTCACATGAGATCACAGCATGGGCATATAACTAAGTGTAAACACGATAAAAATTTAAATAGAGAAAACATAAATTAAGAACGATGAAAACAAACATTTGGGAAAAAGAAAAAAACGTCTGAAGAGTGAGCATTCATATTACAATCTACAATAGTGTTAACAATTTAAAAATAAAAAGTGAGAAAATAAATGATTCAAGAAGAACGCCCATTTTTCACCTGACTATGTGTAGAAATGAAATAAATCTTAAAATTCATCTAAATCTAGTTTGTAACTGAGCTCGCACGACTGAAACGGTTTTTTTTATTTTTGACAGTTTTGCTATTGGCAGTTTTAGTATCGGCGCACAGCTTCGTTGTTTTGTTTGCGTCTCGTTGTGTACTCTGCCATTTTATGTGTGTTACGGCACTATTTACCGTCCCTAGATCTCGAAACTAGTTTTTGAGCGTTAATAATTAGTTCTAACACATTTATTTCTTTATATTCGGTACAGACGCCAGCACATCAAGCTACCCTAAACTGTCAAATTTTCCCAATTGAACATGAACTTTCATCATCATCAGCCTAATAATGTTCCCACTGCTGGGACACAGGCCATTGGGCCGTAATCCACCACGCGGGCCCAGTGCGGGTTGGTAGATGTCACATGTCTTCGAATTTTTTGGTTCTAGGACATGCCGCTTTCCTCACGATGTTTTCCTTCACCGTGTTGAGAGCAGTGTAGATGAAATAATTTACACAAAGTAAAGCGCCTGTCTGGGTTCGAACTCACGACCTACAACTCGTAAGTCGCGGCCGTTACCACTGGGCCACCACTGCTCTCATGAACCTTATGCTTATGTTATAAAGTTGAAAATCTATCAAAGAAATTTGACATATTGGGGTAGCTCGATCTGCTGGCGTAATGGCAAATCCTAACCAAAAAGTAAAATTAATATTTTTTGGACTTCGTAGCGTCGTAATAAGTAATCGTAAAAATTACTATATGACTTTATTTTCTATACCTACAGGTAGTCTTGCTTCTATACCTTAAAACTATAATACACTTTAGTTATCAGGTTTTTAAATGTATGGGAAGTGGGAATTGTTCTTTGAGGAAAAAGGGTACATGAATTTCAAGATTGAGTATTCATATTATTAATAAAATACACAAATAATAATTTCACATTTGTTGACTATTGGAGAGAAGTGTATTTAGTTATTTTTGGGTTGTTTAATTCTTGATGTATTTTGATATGGGGAGGGTTATGTTCAGGTTACATAATTATGCATGTTTATTTGATATTTGATAACATAACAATGATACATACCAACCAGAAAAGCAATTTATTTTACTCTTCCATCAATGATCCGAACCCGAAATACCTTCCTTACCTACTGCATTTATGCTGCATTGTGGCATGTCTGAACGCTAGCATCGGCTAGCTCGGCGCCCGGCGCCCGGCACGCGCTCGCCACGTCTTTACGCTCGATAATACCTATTACTGCGGGGAGTGAGGAAGCGTTTTCATACCTACACACCGCACTGCAAGAGCGCCTTAATGCGCCAAAAAAAATCACCTCTTAATTATCTTTAAAACCACTTCGTTTACCCCTTCAATAACAATAATTGTTAAAATATAATAATTGTAAACAATAATTATCAAATAGTTAATATGTATCTAATTTTATATGCATTTACGACAAAGCTTGCTCATTTATTATTCAAATTTATTACAAATCATCAAATAACTTCTCCCGCTCTGCGTGGAGCAGGAGGGCGTGTCAGACTTTTACTGACTAAAACCCACCCGTGTTCCTTCAGTAGCCCTTAAGCCAGGGGCTCTGGTGTCTCTTTCGAACAAACCCGCACCCCCGGCAGGCATCGACCCCTGCGGGTCCCATCACTTTTTGTGCTGACATCTCTTTGAGGCGCGCGTGGAACACAACGCGCCGTCGACTTGGGCTTGGTCCTTACCGGACAGCGAGCTACCCATTACTCGCCGTCCGCAAGCCCATGCCTACGGTGGCCGGAAATCGGCCTGGGATTCCCGACGCCCAGGGCGTCTCTGTATCCTGCGGCGGCTGGGGTCGCGAGGGCGCATATGCTGCCTCTCCCTCACGTGCGCCGCCTCCCTCTTCGCGAGCATCACTGCTTCGCTGAAGGAGGTGACGGCTCCCCATGCCCTCTCGCTCCGTACCATGGCCTGGACCAGGGCCGGACGCGAGAGATCGCCGCCGCCGATCGCCTCCACGAGGACACGGCGGTGCTCCGCCCAAGCAGGGCAGATCGCCACCGTGTGCTCCACCGTGTCCTCAGGGCGATCTTCGCAGTGGAAACACCCGGGCGTTTCCTCCTGCCCTATCCGAAACAGGAACCTCCCGAAACAACCGTGTCCGGTGAGGACCTGCGTCAGGCGGAAGGTGAGGACGCCATGCCGCCTCTCAAACCACTCCTCAAAGAGGGGACTTACCGCCGCAATCGTGGCGTGCCCAGCACTGGGTTGCGACAATCGCTCTCTCCATGTCACCATGAGATCCCGCCGGAGCTCTGTCCGCTGTGCCGCGATTTCCTGCGGCAGCGGACTTACGCCCCGGCGTTTGGCCTCCTCGCGCCACTCCCATATTTGCGCGAGGACCTTTGCCTCCAGATCCCATGGCGGTAATCCGGCAAGGAGGCCCGCCGCCTCGCCGGAGATCGTGCGATATCCCCGGATCATCCTGATCGCCATGACCCTATGGGACGCCCTCAGCTTGCGAGCTGGTTGGTGCCTCAATGTAGGCGCCCACACCGGCGCCCCGTATAGGGCCATGGACCGCACGATCCCCGCGTAGAGCCTCCGGCAGGAGGCGTCTGGCCCCCCTAGATTGGGCAAGAGCCGCTTCAACGCAGCCCCGGCCCGCTCCAGTCTGGGAGCCAAACGGCGGAAATGCTCCGCGAAGTTCCACCGGCTGTCGAGGACGAGTCCCAAGTACTTCATCGTCGACTCGACGCCGATGTGAACCCCTCCCACCGTTATCTGGGAACCCGTCGGTGGCGCATTCCGAGGACCATGAAACCACATGGCCTCGGACTTGTGCAATGCCACCTCGAGTCCCAGTTGCCGGATCCTATCGACGATTGTCGCAACCCCTTGTGTCCCTAAGTCGGCCGCCGCCTGGTACGACCTCCCTTGCGCCAGGACAAGCGTGTCGTCAGCGTAACAAACTACACTGACGCCGTCAGGGAGGTCGGCGCGCAGCACCCAGTCGTATCCGATGTCCCACAGATGCGGCCCCAGGACCGATCCCTGTGGGACACCGCACGACATCTCTCGCCGGTTCCACTCTCCGAGGTGACCGGGGTAGATGACGGCCCTGTCCGTCAAATAGGCCTCGACCACACGACAGAGGTAGGTCGGCATCCGGTGATACCGGAGTGCCTCCCTTATGCAACTCCAGGGCAGGGTGTTGAAGGCATGGCCGCCAAGACGACCCCACCCCGGGCCACAGCATGGCGTCGTGAGGGCTCGCACGCGCATGATGGCATCCACCGTGGAGCGCCCCCTGCGGAAACCAAACTGGCTTTCCGCCAAATCCGGCCCCACCCGCACCAGGCGCCCGACGAGGCGGTCTGCAATTACTCTCTCAAAGAGCTTGCCCACCTCGTCGAGCAGCACAATGGGCCGGTAAGCGGACGGAGAGTCCGCTGGGCGCCCCGGCTTCTTAATGAGGACCAGTTTCCCCGTCTTCCAGCGAAGTGGGAACTGGCCCTCCTCCAAGCATGCGCTTAGGAGCCCTCTTAGTCGAGGCCCGAGAGCCTGCAAGGCCAGGACCCAGGCTTTTCCGGGCAAGCCGTCGCGTCCTGGGGCGGTATTCTTAGCATTCAGTCTACGTACCGCCACTCTCAGGTCTACCTCGGTCACCTCTGGAGAGTCGTCGTCGTCGTCGGTGTGGTCCGCATCGGGCACCGCAGGAGGCGGAGCCATAGGCGGGGGAGCGTGCTCCCCTCGCGAGGGGAACAGAGCGCTCACCACGTCCTGCACGAGCTGAGGCCGGAGACTCTGCGTCAGCGGGGGAGCCCACGGGCGGATCTTGTCCCGCACCGTTCTGTAGGGGCGTCCCCGAGGGTCTCTGTTCAGAGTTTCCAGCGACTCCTCGCGGGCCACTACTCTGGCCCGCAGGATCTGGTCTCGCAGGGCGGTCTTCGCCACTCTGTACCCCTCGTACAGCTCCGCCTCAATGGCTACCGTATCCGGAGGGCGGATACGGAGCCTGCGGTGCCTGGAGTAAAGGTGTCGCGCAGCAACACACGCCTCGCGCAGTGCTGTCAACTGCGGCGACCACCAGTACACCTGGCGTGAAGCACGACCTGGCTGGACCCGGGGCATTGCCACGTCACATACCTCGGACATGGTCTCCCGGAACCACTCGGCCTCGTCGTTGATGTCGGCAGGCCTGTCCGGTGATGACACCCAGGCCTGCACGATCGAGGCTTCCAGGAGAAGCTCCCGGTCCAGCTGCTTCAACGCCCACCGCGGACCACACGGGGCCTGTCGGACCGGCGCGCTCGAGGTCTGGGCGGAGACGTCAAACCGGATATACCGGTGGTCGGAATACGTCTCCACCCCCTCCATGACGCGCCAGTCGATGACACGCGGCGACAGAGCGGGGCTGGCGAACGAGATGTCCACCACCGACTCACCCCGCATCCGCACACACGTGGCGACAGAACCCCGGTTTAGGACGACCAGGTCTGCTTCCAGAGCCCAGTCCTCCACCATCCTGCCCCGCACGTTCGTCAACCGGGAACCCCAAACCAAGTTCTTGGCATTGAAGTCCCCGAGGACGAGCACGGGGAGGGAACGAAACCCGACGACGACGTCTCTCAACTCCGCAAGGGAGTTGTGGAACTCGGCGAGAGTTCGGCTCGGGGAGAAGTACACCCCTACCACGACTATCTCCCCGAACCGTGCTGCAACGCAACCCCGTCCCCTCTTGACACTCTCGAGGGTCGGGGTACCGGCGGCGGCCGACGAAATGAGGGTCACTGAGCCGCTCAGGTCCTCCACCCAGTCATCCCTGGGCGGGACAAAGTACGGCTCAGCGACCACGGCGATGTTAATCGACCACTGCGCCATGCTCTGGATCAACAGATCCTGAGCGGCGGCGCAGTGGTTGATGTTCGCCTGGAGGAGGCGTAATGGGGCCGTTAAAGGCATTCCATTTCAGCCCCCTCCGGGGCCTCCTGGGTAGGCCTTGGCGGAATGGCGGCAACTACGACGACGGTGGAGGCGGCAGCGGCGGCGGCAGTGGCGGCGGTTGCGGCGGTGACGGCGGTGGCGGAGGGTTTGGGTCTGCCTCGGCCCCTGGCTTCAGCGGGTGGAGCGCAGGCTTTACTCCCAGCCCGGTGTTCGGCCGGCTTGCCAGCTGCCGCACATAAATAACAGTGCGGCGTGGCAACGCACGAGCCGGCCTTCTGACCGGGCTGACCGCAGCGGAAGCAGTGACTGCTGCGGTCTACCTCCAAGGTGCATTGCACTCCCACGTGGTGGCCCACCTGGCAGCGGAAGCACCTCAGAGGTCTGGGTTCCAGCAGCTTCACCTGCGCAGAAACCCAGCCCACCAGGAGCCTTCGACCCTCCTCGGTTATTTTTCGGGCCGCCGACACGGGGCAGCTCACCGTGACGGTTCGCATCCCCGTGTTGTCAGGACGGATGGTGCCTGCCTTCACCTGCTCGGCAGAGCATTCTCCCGTCCTGAATACGGCGGCCACAAACTGTTATCGCTCATAACGACAATACGACGAGTACATTCAAAATTACCAGGGCCTTAAGTTGGAAGTACTTTCAGAGGGGCCCCTGTCTTCGTAGACGTACGTAGAAAGTGAACACACTAATTTAGATGGAACTTTGCATATGCGTAGACCATTTCAGATATCAATATACATGGTCTTCAAATGATCTGACCAAGATTATGTCTGGACTTTAAAAGAGACTGTGACCTCGGTGTTTCTTTCCGCCTTTCTTCTTAGAGTAGTCAGAATGAAACGCTGAAAGCATCTAGTTTAAAAAATATTGATTGACATATAAAAGTGTTTGTACAAACCTACTTACAGAAATAAAACCATTTATCATGGATAGACCATGACCTGGGGAAGGTCACACTTTTAATCACGGAAGTACGTTATAATATCCGACCTCCACGCGTGCGCAGCCGCCGTCAAAAGCTTGTACACATTGACATATATATTATTATAAAGACTGGGCGAACCGCTTGTTATAATGACGCCTCGAACTTAGTCCCAAAATGGTCTTCCCTATAGCGAAGTGAACTAGAACGCGACGTCTTCCGTGCGGTCGCACATTTTTGCAAGCAAAAATGCCAAGTTTTGCCGTGAAGGGTTGCGTGAACTACGACAAAAAGCACATGTAAAAAAATTATAACATTTCATATCCCCGGTAAGTTAAAATATGTCATTAAATCGACTTCTAACATTATTTAAAACAATTTTCTTTCTTATTAGTCTCAACCTTTGGCAAAGACGACGCGAAGCCGCGTAAAAGTTCGACATAACTTTGCAGCGGCGCTCGTTGTAGCCGATGAAATGAAAAGATTTAATACTATTACTTTATGATTAAATTTTGTACAAAATTGATTTTTATTGTTTATTAAAAACAAATTAAAATGTCCAACGTCAGAAAACACTATGAATTCAAAATGGAAAATATGTCCAGAACAACAAAAAAAATAAAAAAAAAATTTAATTCGAAGGCCTACGAAAACTTAACAACAAACAAGCTGCAACAAATATAAATTTTGAAAAATTTAAGGTTTTTGTTTTATTTCTTTGTACCGCGAAAAATACCACACCCTGCTCTTACAAGGTTACGCCTAGGAGTAGATACGCCGATTGACATCGTGGTTCTAATAGATGGCGTTAGTGTTTTTTGTAGGGCGATCGCATCCGTCAAATGTTCGGACGACCGTATCTTTACTATTTAAATCAATGCTTGTACAGCATAAAGTGGTCCACGGCGATAGTAAACGTCGCATGTACAGACGCCAGCACATCAAGCTACCCCAAACTGTCAAATCTTCCCAATTGAATATGAACCTTATGCTTATGTCTTAAAGTTGACAATCTATCAAATAAATTTTGCAGATTGGGGCAGCTTAATGTGCTGGCGTCTGTACTAATGTTGCTTTGCGAGACAGGCAAGTTATCATAGGTCGTATTCTCTGCAGGGGATCACAGCACAGTGTAGACCATTGACTATATTATGCAATACCTAAAGCCACATAGACATTCACTATGAAAAGAATCATTGATTCGTGGTTCACAGTTCAAGCCTGAATAATAAGGTTAATTGAGAATCTTAATCGATTGTAGAGAATAATTCACCGATTCGTTTTTGTTTATAATCGCCACGATACAGAAGGAAAAGTAGATAGATGCGGGAAAGTGAGACATTTCAATTAGATCACCAATTTGAAGAGCACCTATACGAATATGAGACTTAATATTCCACATTGTGCACTTAAGGTGAAACAAGTCTACATTTTTTCCATACAAACTTCGGGAGGGTTTTACTCTACCGTTTGACAATGTACATCAAAACTTAAACATGGTATGGTTTTGCCTCATTATTAATATTGTCGGTACGGAAACAGAATACTAAAATAAAAAGCCATTAAAAAGTTATGAGGCAACAAAGATTAGTTTTTCCTGATAATTTAACCTAACTTTGAGCGTGTTTAAGTAATAAAAGAAGTATTAAATCTCCAAAACTAAGTCGGTACCGACAAAGCTCAATTATTAAAAAGTTCAATAAACTTAATTGGTTATTGATTTATGCGGTGGTTTTTTCAGAAAACCCGATCTTCCAAAGGACTTTTCTGAATTTTTTACGCGCCGGTGTTACTATAACTGATCCTGCAGCTCACTGAATAATGTTGTGCGTGTAGACTATCTAACTGCTCATCACGGGTACTACCTCTGTCGGACTCGAAGCTTGTTGAGACAGCGTGCTTTTTAGCCAGGCCCACCAGTGAGTTCGAGCCCGCGACTGGTGTACCCTTAAGGTAGTAATGTTAGTTAGAGAGCCTCTTGTAAATATCATTTACACAATAATCTCTCTCTATTTCTGCCGGAAACGACAGCGGAATTAGTTCAGTTAAGCATGAAGCGTAAAAATATATATCCTTTGTTTATTGAGGACAATCTTCTGTGCGACATACCAACCGTATTGATTATAGGTCTCTCTTGGAAACAATCCGGATGCTCACTCTCAATTAGGAAACAGGGAAAAGATATCACTATGAGATCTTCAATAAATTCGGTCCTATATCGACGGCGTTTTTAACGGTTCTGTACCAAAAAGGTGCCAACAGGACCCCCTGAGCATTCATAAATCAAAGTATGGCGTAACGCCATTGCACCAGGCCCATTTTCTTTTCGGAATGATGTCTCGCTGATCAACCGAAGAGGTTGTCGTTGTCGGGTGCGTAACCGGACTTATCTGTGGTAACCTTAATAAATTAAAGCTGTTCGAAAGAGATACCGTGGTCCCTGGTACACAGATAACTTAAGGAACACGGGTGGGTTTTAATCAGTAAAAGTCTGACACGCCTTCCCGCGCCATCCAGAACGGGAGAAGTTATTTGATGATTTCCCACCCAAAAAAACGACCAGGGCGTCGTGAATCCCAGGCTGATTCCCGGCCACCGTAGGCGCGGGCTTGCGAATGGCGAGGAATGAGTAGCTCGCTGTCCGGTAAGGACCAAGCCCGGGTCGACGGCGCTTTGTGTTCAAAGAGATATCAGCATCAACTAATGGGTTTCGCAAGGGCCGATGCCTGCTAGGTGTTTGGGTTGTTTGAAAGAGAAACTGTGGCCCCTGGCACACAGGCAACTGAAGGAACACGGGTGGATTTTAGTCGGTAAAAGTCTGACACACCCTCCCGCTCCGCGCGCGAGCGGGAGAAGTTATTTGATGATTTCCCACCCAAAAAAACAAAGGCTTGAAATCAGGGCTTGCAGTCACGGCGTCTCAAGGTAAACTGCGAGATGCCATACACAAAAAATCAAAAAATAAACGGCTTTTCTTTTGACTTCTCACTCGACCGTCAAACAGCAAGCCGCCCTAGAAACCCTGGAAATAAACGAAGATACAACAAAAGTGAAGTTTTACTAAGAAGACAGAAACAACATAAATACAGTCCACCTCGTCACTGAGTATGTAAACGTAAATTCGTAGATTATGCTAAACTTATCACACCTAAATGTGTTTGGAACACGATCAAAAGTTCATACTTCATAGACAATGAATAAAGAAAAGTTGTCATGGGCACAGTGTTGCCAACCCGTACGATAAATATGGGGGCGTATAATAATTTGGCCAATGGTACGATGCATGATAGTGATGGCCAAATGCACGATCATTTTGAGCTTTGAAAAAATAAATAGTTGCATGAACAAAACGTATTTGGCAGTCAAAATACAACACAAAAGGTCAATGTCAGCTGTCAAGTATGTCAACATTATTAGCTTAAAAATAGAGCGACTGCTTGCTAAGGGCTCCTACTGTGGGGTACGGACCACGGCTTAGGCCATCGCTGGTAGAGGGCAGCAAGTTACAGGCTCAATTGGACTGATACGCCAGGCCCATCAATAGGGTATTTTCCAATTTCTGTTTTATTTTGAAGATTGGGCCGAAATATGGTAACAGAAAAATAAAATTAAAATGGTTTACGCCCATTTTCTCAATTAAATACGATTAAAATCCAATTTGTTTTTCGTTGTTTTGAATTTACCGCCAAAACGCTCCTTGCGATGACTTTTTTATCACGAGACCACACGTGACGTCAGCTTTGTGTAAACTAAAGTAGTGAATGTGATTTTAACCGTTTTTACTTGAGAAAATGGATATAAATCAATTTATTTTAATATTTTTGTTACTTATTTCGTTCCAATCTTCAAATTAAAGTAGTTTTTTTTTATTGGAAAATACCCTATTCGCACAAACGGACAAGTGCTTTATATAATTATAAAGGTAATTTAATCAATTGCTTGCGCAATTAATATGTAATAATCATCTAGATGTTATCTCCGTAACCTATGCGTGTAGGTAAACCCCTGTGCCTAGAAATAAGGAAAATCGTCATCATCACCTGCCTAGCCTTTTCCCAGCTACGTTGGGGTCGGCTTCCAGTCTAACCGGATGCAGCTGAATACCAGTATTTTAAATGGAGCGACTGCCTATCTGACCTCTACAACCCAGTCACTGGGTAATACGATATCCTTTGATACCCCTTGGTAAGACTGGCTGTCAGATTTTCGGGCTTCTGACGACCCGTAACGAAAGGGAAATAAACGTATTCGGTTATAAATCAAAACAATCAAATCAAAATCGATTGTTTTCATAAAATGTGGTAGGTAATACAAGCGATGTAAAGAAAGAAAGAAAAATAGATTATTTGTCACAGCACTATTACAAAAAGATGAAATCATTTACAAAAAAAAAACATGATTTCAACACAGATTTTTAATTATACTAATATTATAAATGTGAAAGTTTGGATGTTTGTTACTCAATCACGCAAAAACGGCTGAATGGATTTAGATGAAATTTGGCAAACATACAGGGAAAGTTTTTATCCAGTGCGCAAAGTGCCAAACCATGAATTCAGCATATCATTCTAGATCCCTACATTTTTGATGTTCCATACATTTTGACCGCGTAGGTATTGCACTTTTCTATGAAACATCTGTTTTTTTTTTTTTTTTATAACCGGCGAAAAATTTCTGCGGTAGGGGGGGATCTAGAATGATAGTTATGCTAAATTCACGGTTAAAATTTGCGCACTGGATAAAAACTTATCCTTTAAAGTTTGTACCCTGGATTAACGTATATGATACTTTTTAACCCGGTTCCCGTGGGATAATTTTCGACCTCCTCGCGGGCGAAGCCG
Source organism: Polymixis flavicincta (assembly GCA_949987655.1). NCBI lineage: Eukaryota > Metazoa > Arthropoda > Insecta > Lepidoptera > Noctuidae > Polymixis > Polymixis flavicincta. Next base: position 18,573,640 of record OX465188.1, on the reverse strand, counting down.
CTGGCAAAAGCTAGTGGATCATAAATAGTCAGGAGCTACACGCCGTGACTGTGTCAAGAACACCCCCGAGTGGGTTCCCGCATTGTCGTTGCGGGGGGGCTCATTAACCGTGGATTCCAGCCACGGTGAAGCCAAGAGGAACCCAAAGGTGGGGCCGCTCATCAGGGCTTTTGCCTTCAAGCCATTGACGTAGCGGCCAAAAAGTAGAGTAGGTTGCGGTGAGGTGCACCGCAACTGAGGTGGGCCGCGATGTCGAATGGGAGGCATCGCGGCTGAGGGTTACGGGCTGCGGTAGAGGAGGAGTGCCGGTGCTTCTTGTCAGCGCTCTTCCCTTCCGTAGCCTGGACGGGGCCGCCACCGTTTGATGGCGGACGCCGTGGGGCCGCAGGGGAAGAGGAGTGTCGGAATAGCGTCAGCCGCTCTCCCTATCCCCTGCGGCCGAAAAGTGGTAGACTCTTCTTTCCATGGGAGTAGGCAACAACTGCAGGAACGTCTTGGGCGTTATAGACAAAAGTAATAAAAAAGTAAAGACGACCCGTGGGCTAACGCTCTTTTTTTTAAATACATACAGACATAAGAACGAGACAGTGATATGTATTTTCTCTCTCTTATGTATGTATTTAGAAAGAGAGCGTTAGCCCACAGTCGTCTTCACTTAGGTATTTAGAGTGTTGCCTCCACTTGTTGACCAACTTCTAAATAAGAAGGAGGTTATATGTTCTACTGTGTGTATTTTTTTTTATGTATGTTCCCCGATATCTCCCTCATTTGTGGACCGATTCTCAAAATTCTTTTTTTATTTGAAAGAGTATACTCCTGAGGTGGTCCCATTGGCACCAAATTAGGATCTGATGATGGAGTCCCAGGGAAATCGAGGGCAACCCTCAAAATTTGTAGGTATTAACAATGTTTTTCATATGTTTTCTAAAGCTTTAGAGACATTTGCGTATAGTCATCATCATCTCATGACGCTGAACTGTTTAAGGAAGGTACAACTCTTTAACGGTTAGGAGTTAGGTGGAGGTTGGGGCATAACTCCGTCGTATATAGACCGATTTTTATTTATTCCGAAATGGTCCATTTAAATTTCATGTAGATCTGATGATGCGTTTTGGAGACAGACAACGGAACTCTTCGAAAAAAGACAGCAAATTAACCGCGATTGCTGCTATCGCATAAATATGCATTGTTTTGACCCCAAGGATGATGAAATTTCGAATTGGTGTGGGGTGGGTACCATAGCTAAAAAGTAAAAAATAAAAACTTTTTTAGAAAAAAAAAACAGCCTACTTCCAAAAAAAACACTAGAAAGTGAAAAATAACTTTAATTTCGGAAGGTGGTGACCGGAAATTAATAAAATAACATAACAAAAGTCACCGACTTCCGAAATTAAAGTTATTTTTCACTGTCTAGTGTTTTTTTGCAAGTCGGTTGTTTTTTTTTTCTTTTTTGAGTTTTTATCTATAAGCTTCTTGGGAACGCCACCAGCTACGATCCTAACATAGGTACTACTTTTGCCTCGTTTACGTTCATACATCTGAAGGAAAATTGCGTAATTTACTGTAATATAATTAGGTATACTATCATTAGGAATCTCTTTCATTTTGACACCCCACTCGATAGATTCCGAGATAATAAAAATAATATGGCGTCAAAAATCAGCCATTTTAATCTACTTCATAATTTTAATATGCTCAGTTTCACTCTCTGAATCTAATGACGTCTCTCAAGCTAAAATCCATCAAGCTATTTAGGCTACAGAGCGCGACAAAGAAATTCACATACATACATACACTCAAAAAACATAACCTACCTTCTGGCGCAGTCGGGTAAAAACTACTTAATTTTCAGTAACATAAAGTGCAAATGAGTTCACACGAGCAAACTGCCCTCTAATTGCGTAACTCACGATTACCTAATCATAATCTGTTTCGTATTGAAACAGATTGTTAAACCATTGCTTAATATGTTCGAAAAATGTGTCTGCTCAGCAACGTAAATAACGCAATGAATATTGTTGAACTGTCAAATTGAATCAGATTTTAATTTATCGTGAGTTACGCAATTAGGGTGCTGGAAGACGCCTGACAATTTGATGATGATTTGCTCCGAAGATCAGAATACAATAATCTTTCTCAAACAGATTGTCTTCCTTGTATAAGTCATTTAAGCTCCTTCACAATGAGACTGATTTCATTTATTTCCCTTTTCAATGTGAAGGCTGAAATTGAGGAAGTTCGTCACTTCTGTTTGTAACTTATTTCATATTCCTGTTAAGTTACTTTGCCATTTATTCCCAGTGAATTAATATCCAATACAGAATATCAAATTGCCTAATATCTTAAGGAAAGAATGTCCTTTTGCTGAGTAAATAAGACGTAGTGAGATTTTCCCGATGCTTTGGCAATCGGAGAAAACTGAATTATCAGGGGCTACAACTTAAAAAGTTAACAAAATAATTTTAGATGCATCGAAATCAAAGTCATTGGCTCCAATTATATAAGGTTGAGTTACAAAAATATTAAGGATATTTTTGTCTGGTTGAAAATGTACGATTCTTGCAGGCCTAGCATTTGATTCCCCCGAAAATTGTTCCCAGAGTTGGGTAGAATACTTCTGCGTAAATTTTTATCACAATATTATAATCCTAAGATTTAAATGAGCTTGACTGTATATTTCACTCAAGTTTCTACCAATTCCCTACTTTCGTTCAAGTTGACTACAAAATAAAATTCATTCATTCAAATTAGGCCTTTTTGAACGTCAAAATCACAAAAGACAGTTCCCTAAACGCCTGCCCTTTCCCACTTCCTGGTGCTTTAGCTGAGAAGAAGAAGTGGCGCAACAAACTCCCCAGCAGCACAGCTGTCTGTTAAGTTAGAGAAACTTGATTCTATGAAATAGTATGTAAAGTAATTAACATTACGCAATCCGGGCGAATACTCCCGTGCGAATCGACAATTAAGTGCATCCTACCTGTAGTCAGCAGGGCACTACAGGTACTGAGTTGCCCTAACAGTACTTATTGTACGTGGAGTCTTACCAACTCTTCCTCACAGAAAACGACCATTTGGAACCGTGCACCTAGTTTCTGGCGTTTCATAAGTGCCCATGTAGGTTTGTGTGAAATTAAATATTCTGAATTTGAATTTGCCAAAACGACTGCCTTCTGTATCACCAAGCCCTTCGCCCCTTGACCTAACTAACGAGACCCTCTTAAATTGATAACGAATTATGCAATTATATTAGTTCTCAGAATGACTTAAGAGTTCAATTGCTTTAGCCGGTTCCTCCCCGTGTGAGTACATTTAGCGAGAACTATTTAAAGTACTGAAACTGTGATAACAAAGTGTTAATGAGCTCAAGTTTTGAAAAACTGTGTCATTTGCAAGTGGCGATTTAGGCTCTGGTCTGGATTCACTGAGGTGAATCCCGCGCATGAGTTTGGGTGAAATCCCTCGCGCCGATTGTGTTGACTAACTTGTTTGGAGATGTTCAGTCATGTGACTTTCTAATAATTTAAAGTTTCATACTATCGCCTCGGGCTGTCGCGTCCCGAGATGTCGCTTCAGTTTGACCAGCCAGTCTGTAAATAACTCACCGTGAAAACCGAGGTGAAGTGAGCTGTCATTCCCTCTGGGACTAGGGATTAATACTAATGACAAAGCTCACTTCACTCAAGTTATCACGGTGATATTTTAACAGAATAGCATCGCAGTAGTGATGTTCTGTAAAAATCTGACCGTAAAAACTAATGTGAAGTGAGCTGTCAATTGTGTCAACTTCCAGCATCATACAATGACAGCTCACTTTACTTTCACTTCACCTATGCTTTCACGTTGAGTTTTTTTTAGAAGAGCGAAGCTGTCCTTCAACTTTACGGCAAGGGTGAGCGCGGGGCTTTAGCGGAGCGGTTGTTCAGAAGGACTAGATTTACCTAAAACAGTAAATCGTATCGCCATAATTGCCATTATCTAAGCCAGTATCGACATAAATGACAAGTACCTAACTGGTTCGTCGTAGGGATAGTGCCGAATGTGAAGATATGTTCTCATACTACCAACTCAGACCTCTGATACCATGATGCGTCAGAATCAAACTCACAAATAACAGGCATAGGTACCCATGGGTACTCATTTCAATTTAGAATACAAGCGTTCATTTGCCACTTAGATTTATCAAAAAAGATTTTTTTTAGTAGCAACCCGCAGTCTGGATTTATGAGCTTCACAAATTATGCTAAATATGTAGTTGACTTTTCAAAATCACGACGACTTTTGTCATCAGTCACCCTTGCCTTTAAGACAAAGTTAATTTTAAAAGCAATAAGTTTTCAATAACAACAAATAAATACAAAATGAAAGGGTATTTAAAACTAAATTCTTCATCTCATTCAACAAATACAAAATATAATTTGAGTAAGCGGTTCTCATTTATTTTATAGAAATCTAAAAATAATCTCGTAAAACAGTACAGTTGCTAAAAGCTACGTCTGTTTCCGAATTATTTCCTCTATAAAATATCATTTTTATCCCTTTTCATTTACATCGCGTGATTCTATTGATCGCCCAAACATTGTCAACTGTTAACCAATATCACTCGTGCCTAGAATCAATTAAAATGATTTCGATTGATTCACACATTTGACTGCACGTGATTTGTATTAGAACAGCTTTACGTTACGCTACGTTACACGTTTTTAGAGTATACTTCTGGAAACTTGCATAGCAGGAAAAAAACTTCGCCATTTGCCTGCGCCCATACCCAGGCAAATAGCTCGTTGCATGGCTGTGCATCGCTGCCAATGCGGTGGCAGATATGGACACCATGGCCTATGGGGTACCATATAGCACGGCATGCCACCATTAATGACATCAGCCGTTTTCTTGTCACCGCCAGGGTCCTAGCTGTTATAAAACCCACTACCTTGGCACATGACGATGGGAAGACACCATACGGAATTTTCATAATGCCTTGAAAGTCTATTTGTCGACACCCTAGCGCCATACCATTTTCCTAACACAGTGGGCTGTGCTGGGCCGGCTGTTGCAGGTGCGGAAAACTGCAAACGGCGAAAATATTAAAATCTCATTTGTTGAAACTCTCGGGCCGAAAGGGCTGGCCTATTTCTTTGCCAAAGAATCAGCCTTGCCATAAAACGTGGCAATGCTGCCAGCTTTTTGGGCACTTTTCCTATTGACAACGATGCGGATAAATTTCTAGGTACCCTATAAAATAGAATAGAATATTTATTTATTGTAGTAACCAAGACTAGAATATACATAAAACAATTAAAACAATACAAGAAATAACGGTTGGTCACCGTTGCGACAACCCATGAGAGACGGCACAACAGTGACCTACGTATACACAGTCTGACAGTCCAGGCGAATCGCAACCATGCCTAAGACACTATTGGTTTCTTTTAATATGGTAATTTGCATATTCTTCTGCATATTCAGACTTGATTTAAAGTAAATCGAAATAATATTTTCTAAATACTTACAGAAAAACACTCCATAGGTTCCTAATACAAAAATCATATTACACTATTAAATAATATTTAGAAAAAGAGTAAAAACCGTGATGCCTTAGGCTCACATTTATTAATTGTTTTCTAGTTAATAAGTTTTTTTCTTAAAAAAAAAATACCGGTTACTTAGCAGTATTTTGTAATTTAAGCTATACTACCTACATGTACAACTACTATTGTGTAGTGTAGACCACATTTGTACGCCTTGCAAGGCAGCGCATAGTGATACTATTATTTTATTTCTTAACATCATGTACCACAACATTTAACCTATGTGTCACAAATAAATAATTTTGAATTTAACTCAACGCATGAGGAAATCAGGGCCAGCATTCTTTTGAGCCTCTCACGAACCAGGGAAGACTGGCAATAAAGAGAGGAGGCCTTTAATACTCAACAGCAGGTAGAGCAAAGCTGCCGAAGATGATGATGATAATTCTATCGGCTAAAATTACTTAGCTCTTGTTTGATATTAAGTAACGTACAAAGTTGGGCACAAGCACTAGACCGATAATATCGTTAATTGACGAAGTTAACATTTCGAGTAACGGATTAACTCATATGTGAACTTTAATTATCGTTAACAAACTCCTTAACTTGCTTTAACTTTCCATAAGTTCGTTAATCGTTAATTACTATTTGGCAAAAAGACACGTGCCGCGAAAAACACGTTCTGAGATGTACTCTCGAGCCGGTCAGCGAACATAGCACGCAGGTGCGAGTTTAAATAATGATTGTTACAAACTCTATTGATACACCAATATTTTATTATTTTGTACGTCCTACTTAAATTTCCATTGCCCATATCAGCTCAGCTCAGATTCTATGTGTTATTCCAGGATACAAACTATCTCTGTGCCAAATTTTATCCAAATCCCTTCAGTCGATTTTGCGTGAAAGAGTAACAAACATCTAAACATGTAAACTTTCACATTTATAATATGAGTATATAAGATTGATAGTAGGTAGGATGACGAAAATCTATCTATTTTTGTATAGATACTACTTTAGATGATATCAAACGATAATGGTGCCGATTCTGTTGTACACCGAACTAAACTAACTAAACTATAACTAAAATTCCTTACTTTTTACTATGAGAATCTAAACGCTATTCTGCAAAAAAAAATCTCTAAATTTAAAAACTATTTTGACCCAACTAAAATCGAATTTGACAATCGCGACTCGCACGTGGTATGTTTTGGCTTCGCAACGTGGTACTTGTTTGCCCTACCCCGTGTTTTTTTTTAGAGCCAGCAGCGCGCCGGGGTCGGCCGCCTCGACGTGATTTATATGGAATTTTCACTTTTTTCATGGAAAATATGAAAAATTATTATCCACATGTTGAGTTTATGAGGTGTTTGGGGGCATATAAAGGGGGTCGAAATTTTCATTATTTTTGCGATAGGACACACCGTTTTCGAGATAAAAGCAAAAGAAAAGAAAAAAAATACAGTACTATTTTTGCACCAGTAGTCGAGGTGTCGGTGTGAATGTTAGTTCTTGACAACTAATTTTATTCCACACCTATTTAATCGCGATTAAAAATAGTCAGATTTAGTTAGACAACCAAAATTTTTGGTTGAATAGAATAGTGAAATTGATAACAACAATAGCAAAATTACCATTTTCACTAAACTAAAAATTCAGTGCAATCTTAGTGCTGTCAAACTAAAATATAGTTAAGTTGTGTCACTTTAGTCAATTTCAGAATAGGAAATCGTCTTTTGACAGGAATAAACTAAATTTTGGTGATTTTTAGTCTAGTTTAGAGAATTTTGTGACAGCAGAATCGGACCATTGGCAGGGTTTTTTAATCCTATCTCTACGTGTTAGGAAGTTATCAGAATTTTTAAAACATTGATACCAGAAACCGAACTTTTCAAATTGAAATAAACACATCACTTGAAAGAGATTTATCGTGATATTGGCAAGTAACGTGGAAAGTTCGTAGTGCGGTGACACGTTGGTTATGATTCGAATTTAAGAAACATATGAAACCGAAAATTTGTTAACAATTCTTAGAGTATTTTATTTTTAGCTGAAACTGTGTATTCTATACCAACTGTTATCTTTAACGCTTTTTTTTTTGCGTGGGAAATCATCAAATAACTTCTCCCGCTCTGGGTGGAGCAGGAGGGCGTGTCAGACTTTTACTGACTAAAACCCACCCGTGTTCCTTCAGTAGCCCGTATGCCAGGGGCTGTGGTATCTCTTTCAAACAAACCCGCACCCCTGGCAGGCATCGGCCCATGCGGGCCCCATCATTTTTTGTGCTGACATCTCTTTGAGGCGCGCGTGGAACACAACGCGCCGTCGACTTGGGCTTGGTCCTTACCGGACAGCGAGCTACCCATTACTCGCCGTAGGGTTTGTGATACACCCTGTATACAAATAAAAAAGTTGAACAGTTTGTTTTTATTTGAATGTAAATTCATTACATATTTACATACTATACAAGTTAACAGTATCTACACGTATAAGAAAACGAATCAAACAGCATCAAAAAGTTCTTCCGCATCCCTATCAATACGAAAAGTGCCTAAAAGGCGGGCAGCTGGTTTCTTTGGCCAAGTAATAGGTCACTTGTGATTTTTCAAGGAATTCCGTCGGTTCCACGGAAAGTTGAAGCTTGTTGCCCATCCTAGAACATAGATCTTTGGAGGAGGACGAGCAAGAAACTCTATGGACACTCCATTACATTTTCTTGTTGCGAACAGTTTACATATTGCAATTTACATACAAAGCAATGTAAAACAATTAAAAACATAAAGATTAAAGATAAGCCCTGGCAGGTAAGAGATAACCAGTCTCAACTGACGGCGCCCGTTCACGAACATGACGCTGATCTGTCTCGCTGACATTTTTTTTGGGAATGCCATCTCGCAGATCAACCTAAGCAGATGTTGGCTACTTAACTGGACTAACCTGTGACTGCCTCAATAAATTAAGACTTCCAGCCAGGCTCAAAAATTTAAAACTAAGCGACTACACGCTAAGGCCCTGTTCTATTTTTCCTAAAACTAGTCGGAATAACAAAACAAAGAGCAAAAGAACTGGGATTTAGCTAGAAAAAGTCCGGCACTGCCTAGACTGAGTCATTAGTGAGGCAGTCTGGACGCATACAATGATTACCCATCATCATCATTCTGCCTAGCCTTTTCCCAACTATGTTGAGGTCGGCTTCTACTCTAACCGGATACAGCTGAATACCAGTATTTTACATGGAGCGACTGCCTATCTGACCTCCACAACCCAATTACTGGGTAATACGATACCCCTTGGTAAGACTGGTTGTCAGACTTTCGGGCTTCTGACGACCCGTAACGACTGTCAAAGATCCACAAATGACAGCCGGGACCAACGGCTTAACGTGCTTTCCGAGGCACGGAGGGGTCTTGGTATGTAAAGATGGTCACCCATCCACGGACCAACCGCGGCAAGCGTAGCTTAACCTGATCGATCGACCCGCGCAGCTATTGTTACTTAGTCACAAGCCCCTCGCATACAATGATTACCCAAACCTGCAAAAAAAAGGGCACCCCCTGTGAAGTACGAATCTTGGGTTCGGGCGTCGCTGGAAGTGGGCAGGATCGGGCTGGTTTGGAGTGAAAGTTTCAAAGACAAATAGACCTTGCAGTTTTATAATGAGCAAGTGAAAACTAGATTTTCACAGTTTAGGCAAATTGAAAGCCAGCTTTTATAAGTATCTCCCCGTAGATTAAGTTTCTTGGCCCTGCGATAGCTCACTCTCTCAATTAGCCTAAATTGAGAGATTGAGATAACGCAGGGCCAAGAAACTTAATCTTCGGGGAGATACTTATTACTTATTTTTTGTATTACCTAGTTTTGTTATCTTTAGTTTGTTTTGCTTTTGTTTTAATTTAGTTTAATTTATTTATAAAGTTCCATTCAGTGCAATTTTATATTAAAGTCTTTTTTTTTAAAGTTTTGTGTGCATGCAGCGTTTACCTAGAAGTTAATGTTACACTTATTCTGATTTGTTGCTTTTGTTTCATTTACTTTTACCAGTGTATACAATTATTCGTGAACCAAATAAATAATAAAATTTGAAAAAATTAAACAAGCGACACATTCAACTTCAGATGGAACCGCAAGGATAGCCCGCAAAAAATCAAATTTTCGTACGTTTCGTTTAAAAAAAATCGGTCAGTTTCAGGTTGTACCTATGTTGAACGAAATATGACTCGCGGTCGTTCAAGTTTATTTAGCCCCGGATCTACGATTTTTTCGAACCGAGGCAGAAACTTGATAGCGCCCTCTCTCCAGCGTTGGAGATAAATTAATTAGGTGTTGGTCAATGCGGCGCCTTTTTCTTACAAGTTGACGGTGAGCCAACCAGGCTTCCGTATGCTAGGCGCTTTGTGGAGCAAGTTTTATTTTATTTTAATCATACTATATTATGATTTTGGCGCCCCCTGAAACTTGCCCGGGGCGGGTACCCCGGTTTGCCCCCTCATAGTACCGGGGCTGAGTTTATTATAGCCCTGTTGAACAAATATTTCTGAAATAGTAATTTAACGGGATTACATGAACTTATTATTATAATAGGGTATTTTCCAATATGATAAAAAACTATTTTAATCTGATTGGGACGATTTAATTAACAGAAAAATTTGAAAATTAAATTTATTTCTATCCATTTTCTCCATTAAAAACATTAAAATCCAATTTATTTTTCGTTATTTCGAATTTACCGCCAAAACGCTTCTTACGATGACTTTTTTATCACGTTCATGGACATAAATCAATTTACTTTTATTTTTGTCTTAGGTGGGTATAGATGTCGTCCCAATCTTCAAATTGGAATCGTTTTTAATTAATTGTAAAAAACCCTATTCTGCGAACACGTACTTGTTACGGCGGCGAATAAACACGTAATTATGAATACAATGACCCCTTTTCAGGTTGACAGTTATTTCAATTACACCTTGTAACGGTTAAAATAATTTACGTACTTAACTGAAATAATATAATGAAAGGGAATCCCCTTGCAACCAAAACCATGCGTGTTGATTTTAGCAAACACCAACAGGCCTTGGTTGGAATATACTTAACTCGGTAAGATCGTCGACCTACTCTGCAATCTCATAGATAATTACAATACTTGTAATGTAATAGCGTTATCAATAATACCTATGTATAATCGATTGCCTCGTTGGTTTAGTGGTCGTAAGCATGACTTTCGAGCGTGATGTCCCGGGTTCGATACCCAGGTCAGGCAAATGTTATTGAGTATTTTCATTCGTGTTTCATTTGCAGCATCTGGATTTTTACCATTTGGGGTCTCAGTATGTAAAGATCCCATCCATGGACCAACCGCGGCAAGCGTAGCTTAACCCGATCGATCATCCCGTGCGGCTGTTATTGCGTAGCCACAAGCCTGTTATGACTACCTAATTTCGTTTTGGTAGGCGGCAGTGCTGGTTGGTGGAATGGAAATGTTATACGTTATCAACGGAATTTTTCGACGAATGTTGTTTTTTAAGCATCTCTAGACATTAATAAATAATCAAATTTAATCAAATCAAACGTTTATTTCGGACAAAAATAATCCGTATTTTGTTAGCAGGTACAGTAGGTATTTTACACTATGTTACACATAACATTTAAAATCAGAATAAACTAAATTAAATCAAAATTAAATAATATTACAACTAAATTAAATCAGAACTAAGTCAAAATTAAATTAAAATGAAATTCTAGAAAAAGAAAATGAATGAATTTCCAGAAATTCGCAGAGCGGTGGCAAGCTCAAACTTAAGAACCAAGATGCCTGTGGAAAGATGGTGCGTCCTTACCAAACCCTTTCGTTCCACCTGCTGAAAATCTCGCATCTTCTGCGCTTTTCTGGAAGTCTTTAAATAGACTCCGGACTCAGGTAGACCGAAGTACAGAAAACCTGCTAAGGTGGAGATTCAGACATGACTCCGCCTTGGAGTGTAAATGTGGTGCTGTCCCACAAAAAATGGGGCACTTAATATCTTGTCCAGCGTGTCCTGTTGTCTGCACGCTACAGGATCTGATGGACGCTGCTAAAAGTGGCAAGCTCGTTGCCAATTTCTGGGCTGACTGTATTTACATTGCTATTGACACGCTAACAAGAAGAAAATGAGTCAAACCTACCTTGATAACTTCAGTATCAACCAAATTGTTGCATTAACGCATTCATTGAGTAAAAAGCGCAACAACAAATAAACAATGCGTCTCTGACGTCAGTTTATTGAACAATAGAAATCACTATGTAGCGCTGTGACAGTAAGGCATTGTCCTAGTACGTAAGCGATGCGATGCGACGCTTTAAGAAATTGATAAACTTAGCTTAGCTCTCTTCCTCCTCTTATTTTCTATGGTACCGTCATACCCATCACTGTGAAAGATCTCGGCTTGCATCTTGACTCGATGCTGAGCTGGCAACGCCAGGTCTCTAGTGTTAGTCAAAGAGTCAACGGCACTCTGTGATCCCTGTATCGTCTGGGGAACCTTTTGCCCGCTAAGACGAAGACCATGCTTGTGCAGACTTTGATTTTCCCTATCATCGACTATGGTGACGTGTGCTACTTCGATTTGAATGCGGTTTTGCTGGATAAGCTCACAGACTGCTCAATAATTGTATTCGTTTCATTTTCAACCTCAGGAAATATGACCATGTGTCGAGCTATAAGGTCTGAGCTGAAATGGATGCCCATTCGCTAAGAAGAGGTTTGCGCGCTTTGACTACGCTTTTCTCCCTTCTCAACTCTCCTACTCCTCCTTCTTATCTTGTGACTCATTTCCAATATTTATTTTCTTCTCACACTAGAATCTGCGTTCTGCTAACAACCTTTTTCTACTCTGTCCTTCTCATACTTCTGACTTTGTTCATTCTTTGTTCATTCTTCTTCTTTGGAATGCGCTTCCTCTCGAAATCAGGACGGCCACCAGTCGGTATGCATTTAAGCGGAAATTGCAGAGGTATTTTCTTAACAAGCGTAGAGTCATCTCAACATCTCTCTCCCTTGAAATTGTATATATATATATTAGAAGTATAATTATATTGTAGTAGATATGTATGCGTGTATATGTATTATATGATTACATGTTTATAACCAATTTATGTATCAATCTTTTTTGTAATCCATAATGATATATTTTATAGTTCTTTTTTTATCACTGTTCCTTTCCTCCAAAGTACCTGCCATCTAATCTCTTCACCACCCATGGTTGACTAGTAGAGAATGCCTAAGGCATTAAGTCCGCCTTTGTACCTTTTTGTGTGCGAGAAGTATAATTGAATAAATAAATAAACAGTAAATTTGAGAGTCTTATTTTGTATTAGAGAGTGTAAATCCTTCTAAAATACTGTTTTTTTAGATCGTTGTTTTTTTTTTTTTTTTTTTTTTTTTTTCATTTTGGTTTATACCCCTAGGGATCCGCCCCTGCTTTGCAAGGTTCTTACGACTTGACAAAACATAGACTTCTTTATTATTTACGTTGTTTATTATTCACACAACCATCCGGAAGAAATTGTCTAAATAATGGTGAAAACTGCATCAAAATCCTTTCCGGAGTTTAGAAAAACGCGGTCACACAGACACACGAAAAGCGACTTTAAATGATTATAATCTAATAATAACTACTCGCCTAGTTTGTTTTTTTTTTTGAGCTTGAGAAATCATCAAATAACTTCTCCCGCTCTGGGTCAAATAACCCACCCATGTTCCCTCAGTTGCCTGTGTGCCAGGGGTGGCGGTATCTCTTTCGAACAACCCGCACCCCTGGCAGGCATCGGCCCTTGCAGACCCCACCAGTTGGTGCTGACATCTCTTTGAGACATGCGTGGAACACAATGCGCCGTCGAACAGGGCTTGGTTCTTACCGGACAGCGGACTACCCATTACTCGCCGTCCGTAAGCTCATGCCTACGGTGTGGCCGGAAATCAGCCTGGGATTCCCGACGCCCAGGGCGTCTCCTGCGGCGGCTAGGGCCGTGAGAGCGCATAGACTGCCTCTCCCTCACGTGCACCGCCTCCCTCTTCGCGAGCATTACTGCTTCGCTGAAGGAGGTGACGGCTACCCATGGACTCTCGCTCCGTACCATGACCTGGACCAGGGCCGCACGCGAGAAATAGCCGCCGCCGTTCGCCGGGCAAAATTTCAATAAATATAAATTAATAATAGTGTGAATATTTTTTTTTTTTTTAATAAGCGTGCTTTTTATGATATTATCAAAATGATAGTGATTATCATTTCTACTCATATCTGTCAATAAAATATTTACAACTATTGACACCATGCACCCCACGCTTTTTTTTTAAACAAAATAAAAAAAAAATCACACTATTATTAATTTATATATATTTATTGAAATTTTTAACACTATTCTTAATTTAAATTTATTAAAATTTATTTTCTATTTTTTAGTTCGGTTTTCTATAAAAAGCGTGTTTTTTAGTTTTTTTTAATTTTATTACTTTGACTTTTGGGCCGAACTTTGTATGAACCGTGAATGGTCTCCTTTTATGTATTTTAAATTCATTATTATGTCATAATATGTCGGTATTAGCTTTCTACACTCTTTCTCCATATAAACGTTAACTGTGCCAATTTAATAAAACTAAAAAAAAAACGTTGCCCCACACTAGGAATTTCTCCTGTATTGTGGGTGCGTTCACAAACATTTAATCTCACATACACAAACAGCCAGACCCGGAACAAGTACTTGTAGTTCGTACAAATATTTGTTCCGCGCGGGAATCGAACCCGCGACACGCAGCGCAGCAGTCAATCGCGTAACCACTACCCACACCAACCGTACCGTCATTCTTCCGTCCGCGTAATTATCGTAAAAAGGGGTACAACGTTTTTTCTTCACGTATTAAAATATAGATATACAGGGCTAGTTTTCAAGCACCTGCCAAATTTAAGAGTGTGGTAGGTACAATCGCGACTTCTTCCGCACGCTCACCTTTAAGGCGATAATCGCGTAGCAAGGCTCACGACTCGATCGCACAATGCATGCGTTTTGACCAATAGAATGCACGAAACATATTTTAGTAGTGTTCGTAGTAATGGTGTATAGAAGTGTGACACTCACACAGGCGCGTGCTATGTTCACTAGTTTGTGAGATTATTTTTGAATAGGCACGGCCGGTATGAGCTCTTTATGAATTATTGTTGTTGACAAGAAGTAATTTCGTACTCATATTTATCTTCTTTTTGGTTTAGAAAATGTATTATTGCTATTGCTTTAAGTTAAATGTAATAATTGTTAGGTTCTTAATGTGTTTTATTTTTGTAGGTTTTAGGTTTGTTTTTATTAGCAGAGGAGAATAATAAATAATAATAATAATAATAAAATCGTTTATTTATAAAAGGGGACACATTTACAATGAATACCTTAACACATAAAATAGAGCACAGTTGCTAATTTGCCTGAACTAGGTGGAACCTGTGCTTCAGGCTACAAAATGCAGAAATAGTTAAAATAATAAATTAACAATGTGTATAAATAACTAAAATAGAACTTAGGTCAACAAAAGTAAAAATGCATGTTAGCGGTTTTTATTTGCATACAACAAGTAGATCTTCTGTCTGTGCATAATCGATGGATAGTAAATGCTTAAGTACAATTTTTTTACAGCTATGGTAATTTAATTTATAGATACTTAGTTTTCTATTTAATCTATTGTACAGAAATGGGCCTAAGAAAGTGTAAAATCTTTCTACAAAGACATGT
This sequence comes from Polymixis flavicincta, assembly GCA_949987655.1. NCBI lineage: Eukaryota > Metazoa > Arthropoda > Insecta > Lepidoptera > Noctuidae > Polymixis > Polymixis flavicincta. The sequence goes on along the minus strand of OX465188.1, from coordinate 18,558,367 downwards.
TTTGAGGTTGCATTCGTTATGCATACTATATCATTCCGTCTCTTGTTAGTGTTTTCAGCATTATAGGTAAGCATGGTGTGCTGTTTTAATACTAAGTGCATAATAAAAAGCTGGCGAACAGTGAGTACGTTGCAGGATTTATATAGCAGATCTGTAGGAAAGAAGAAGGGATGGAAGTTTGCTACCTTTAAAATTGCTCTCTGAGCTCTTTCAAGAGGAAGCAAATTAGTTTTAGGTGCACCACCCCAAGAAGTGATACAGTATTGAATAATTGACTGACATAGAGCCAAATAAACTTGTGTGATTAATTTTGAATCTGCTAACGTTCGCAATTTTTTAAAAACATATATTAGTTTGTGCACTCTTTTAGTTAGGCTTTCTATATGTTTTCTAAAAGAAAGTGTGTCGTCCATTACTACCCCCAGGTATTTAATGTAGCTCGTTTTGATGATAAAAGGGCAATTACACATGCTGACTGTATGATTTCCACATTGATGGGCATATAGATGAGGGTTAGTTATGTTGAGTTGAGGCTTGCGCATGGAGAAGTGAATATATTTAGTCTTGTCGGCATTTAATGTTAGTAAATTGCTTTGAAGCCAATTAGTCACAGAATTTAAACCTAGCTGAGCGATTTCAAACAGTTCGCTACTGGTTTTAGCACTAAATATTAACGCCGTGTCGTCGGCATATGATATAATTTTACCGTCTTTAAGATTTAGATTACACAAGTCATTAATATAAATCAGGAATATTGTGGGGCCCAAAATACTCCCTTGAGGAACACCAAAACCAGTATTTTTCTGCTCATCACTCGTAATATTATCTATTCTAACGTACTGGTATCGGCCGTCTAAATAGTCAGTAAAAAGTTTCAGCGGCGTTCCTCTTATTCCTATGGTCTCTAATTTGTCCAGAAGAATAGAAACAGACACCGTATCGAAGGCTTTGGCTAAATCGAGAAAGACTCCTAGGGTCTGGTTTCCTTTGCCGAGGTTTTCTGAAATATAATCAGTCAGGCTATGCACCGCATCGGCTGTCGATAGTTTCGGTCTAAAACCAAATTGCGCAGTCGATAAAATGTTGTTTTTCTCTAGATAATTAACAAGTCTACTGTTTATAATTTTCTCTAGTATTTTTGAAATTGAGGGGAGTAAGGATATTGGCCTATAATTATTAACTGCGGTTTTACTTCCTGATTTAAAGACAGGGATTACAACTGCCTTTTTTAGACAACTAGGGAAAATTCCTTCGGCAAGACAGATTCGAAATATATGCGTTAAAGGAGGTATCAAAATATGCTTGAAGCGTTTAAGGATCTTATTGCTTATATTATCCCATCCAGCTGCACAATCATCTTTAAGCCCAGAAATGATTTGGGCTATTTCATCTTCATCAGTGTCAAACATAGCAAAAGATTTTGGGTCACAGCTATCCCTTGATTTTTGCAAAGTAGGTTGGTCGCTACATTTCGGAATCTGCTCGGCAAGAGTTTTCCCAACATTTATAAAAAAGTTATTTACATTGTTAGCTGATATGAGCGGTGATGAAGGATTTAAAAGCAGTAAACTCGAACTTGATTCACGCTGTTTTGACATATTGGTGACGTTTTTAATTTGTTTCCAAAGTTGTTTGCTATTTTTACCTGCTCTATTTAATTGATTTTTATCGTAATTATTTTTTATATTCCTTAGGAGATTGTTGCAAAAATTCCTGTATCTTTTATAGGTAGTTCGAATTATTACATTATCAGGGTATCTTTTTGTTCGCTGATGAAGTTTGTCTCTGTGTCTTATACATCGGATTAATCCAGGAGTAATCCATGGCTTAATATTATAAAGTTTCTTATTTACTGTAGAAATTGTCGTGTTACGTAATATTGCTTGTTTGATATGTTTAATTAAATACGATAAGGCCAAATTAGCGTCAGCAGTATTGTAAACTAGGCCAAAATCAATGTTGCATAAATCATATTCGAGTTTATTCATGTTTAATTTGCTAATAGTCAGAGGACGATTTAGCTTAGGCAGCGATAAATTTACTGTTAGTAGAACTGCGTGATGGTCAGTAATTGTTGAATTAGTAACAAGCGTAATATAAGATAGGCTAGTTTTGATCATCATATGATCTAGGCAAGAACCACTTTGATGAGTAGGCAATGTGTGAGCGGGAAGAAAACCATGGTATAAGCAGATGTTAAGGTAATCTTGGGTCCCTGCATCGCAGTTTTCAGAACCAATATTTATATTTAAATCACCCGTTAGTATGATATTCTTAAATGGGCTAAGTGCTTGGAGAAGCTGGTTTAAGGATCTGTTAAAAGGATCTAGATTTCTAGCGGAAGGGGATCTATACATAGCGATTATCGCTGTAGTAGTACCAATTTTGATGACTAAACAATTACTCATACAGTCTTGTAGATTATGTTCCTCAGCCGTGACCTTTAATGATTCCTTAGCAAAGACTACGATACCATCATTCTGATTGTGGTTTATTGTGGTATGTAATACGGTGTACCCCGGTATTACTGGTAGATTTTCGTAGCGATTAGCTAGCCAGCACTCGGTAAGTACCATTATATCGCAATCAAAGTTAAGTCTATGAACAAAAACGTTAAAGCTGTCTATGTTCTTAAAAATACTACGAATATTTTGAGTTAGTACGGTTAGTGAATTTTGATAGTCGGAAAGATATTTTATGCAGTCCTCAACGTCACATGTCTTTGACACAGTTACAAATGTGTTATCTATATCTGTAATTAAATTATCATCCATATTAAACTTAAAATAACAACAAAAATAAAATTAAAATAAAATAAAAATGAAAAACAAATAAGCCTAAAATCTACTCAAGTATGTGGCGCTCTTAGGCGCCTTCATAATCAATCGAATTAATGTACCTGTATTCGGCAGCTTTTTTAGCCGGGCAATCTGTGTCTCCTGTTTTGTGATTGGCTTGCTTTTTAAAGCGCAAACATGTAGCACATTTAGGTGGATTGGCTTTCTTCTCGCAGTCCTGGGTTGAGTGCCCTTCTTCACCGCAATGTCCACATGTGGGGACAGGTATTTTACAGGTCTTGGCTGCATGACCGTACTGCTGGCACTTGTAACATCTAGTTACAAGTGTGAAATCTCGTACCGGGCAGGACGTCCAATTTATAAATAATCTGTCCTGTGTGATGAGGGCCTTACGAATGACGGCTGGAACTTCAATGATGTAGTTGCAATTCTCAGCGTCTTTCCTGCCAGACTTGTGGCTCAGTTTTACGGAGGACAAAAATATATCTTTGGTCATTGTTGGCAGTTTGTCCGTCAAGTTTTGCTCGTATATACATTTAAAAACCTCATTTTCAGCCATTGCTGTGGGAACTCCTATAACTATAATGCGAGGTTTGCGCTTTTTAGGTTCGTCGACGGTAAGCCCTGACGAAGCGAGTTGGACTGTTTGCCTTAGCTTTTCCAGGTCATCTTTGGTCTCAGTGCTGATTATCAGTCCTCCTTTTCCTATTTTGCGTACGCTTCGTACTTTTAGCTTCATTTCTCCAGGGCTTATGATTTTTTGGACCATGTTCTTGGTTTCATCACTGGTTTTCGAGTTATCACAGGGATAAATTGCCACGGAGCTAAAGGTATTTGGGCGAACAAAGCTGTTGGACCCCTTCTTCACCATATCTGCAAAAGATGAGGCCGCATCCTGTTTCGTACAGGACTCCTGGATTGTCCGGTTCATCTCTGTTAGACAGTCTGATAGGTCTCGTGCTTCGGTCATTGTTTTAAGAGAGGTATGGGTCTGTATGGCTTTTTGCTTAAGGGACTGGTATTGAACAGCCATTTGCGAAACTCCATGTCCAATTTTTCGGCAAAGATTGCTAATTTTTAGCTTCTGCTCAGCGTTAAGCTTTCCATCAGTAGCAATAGAACAGACCTCACTGAGGCACTGCTCAATAGATCCCATCCAGTTCTGGATTTCCGTAGTGGACACTACTTCAATAACTTCATCTTGGTCCTTTCTTACTTGTTGGGGCGGAGTCCGAGCCGGGGTCGGTACCGGGATCGGGGTCGGTGTCGGTGGAGGGCTGCGTCGCATCATCGCGCTCCGATTAAAGGGGCTGCCTTCCATATATCACAACATTCACAAATTATCCAGTCATTTCATTATTTTAACTTATTTATCACTTAAAATGTTTCTCTTTATAACACGCTAATACACAAAAACTAGGTCACTATTTATGCAAACGTTAATTTATTTAATTTCTTTAAATGCATTGATGTGCACGTCTGTATGCTTTGAATGCCTATAATTCAATGAAACTAATTCATGCCTTGCTTGACACGAGACCAGAGAGACGGTGTCACTTTTTTTTTACCACAGGCAATAAGACATCACAACAGATCAAACAGTAATTGTAAACAGAATCTTATCGATTAGCTTAATGTTTTTTTTTTTTTTTAGTTTTTCTATTTATTCAGCTACTTACTAGCAGCGCTCCGCGATTTCAACAGCGTAGTTCCCGTTACCGTGAGAATATGGGGATAAAATATAGCCTTTGTCACCCGGAGATAGTGTAGCTTCCCAACAGTGAAAGAAATTTTCAAATCGGTACAGTAGTTTCGGGGCCTATTCAATGCAAACAAACAAACAATCAAATCTTTCCTCTTTATTATTAGTATAGATAGATTATTTATCAATAATTTGGAATAAAAATGTCAAACAACAATTTATATCTATTCTATCAACTTTAATATTTTCCTCTCTCCGACATATAATGTTCCGTCAGGTCTATAAGTTTTGTTATATATGAACACTTTCACTGCCTCCCCAATTTTCATGATGTCCAATGGTTATGCGATACCGCCGCCATATAAAACGCAGCGGACGCGCTAGGCACGTTGACTGGCACTGCATAAAGTTATAAAATGTTAATAATTATTGTCATTTCTGTAAATTCCGGTTAAGAAGTTACAGCCTTTCAAGGTCAACTTATTAATGCCACTTTAAAAAAAAAAAACCTGTATTATCGGCGCGGCGCGGGCGTAAGAGGGACTTGTTACTTGCGCAGTTCTATTGAAAAGTAAAAATCTTCATTACAATATGTTATAAACTTGAAAATATACAAAAACGAAGCAAGTTAGATATTTTGTTGGAAATTTGCAACATTTGTTATTATCTTTTTATTTTATTGCTCTATATTATGATTGGAATAACACACTTTGCGCATTTCATACAATGTTATCAGAGATTTTTGTTTACTGTTGTCGGAACTTTTGCAACTACAATAATAAAACGTTCATTATCTATACCATTGTTATTTAGTGGGAACTTCTGAAAATCCGGTTTAACAATAGAATGGCTTAAAAACATACTTTATGGCCCTTCTATTGAAGGACCATAAAATACGTTCGCGAAATATTACAAAGAATTTTAAGGTATGCCTACTATTTTATTACCATGTTACCTATCTCGAATGTTTTGCAGGTGTTCCTTATAGGTATAATGTATATTTTGAATACTTTGAATAGTTCTAATTTTCGTTTTATCCATTTATTTATCACACCTTTGATTTTTTATTTAATCATAACAGCAGTTTGTGCAGAGGTTGATTGGTACTAACACTAGATTATAAGTTGTTTTCATATTATGTTACTAACACTCTATGGATTTCTTTTCCGAAATAAAATAAATATTATTATTATTTATTATTATAAACAGGCGGCTGTCCCTTTAGTGCACTCGTGCGCTGAACTACCAGATTTTAATAGATGTAGAAAGAATCACACAATGTTTAATAATCGCATTGTGGCCACTGGTTGTGGTCTACGTAATATTAACAAAACTGAGGAAACAATATAAGCTCTTTGCTAAACTATTAAGACTCATTTTCGCGGTACAGAAGATCTACAGTGAATGCTCAAACATTTCTATGAGATCCGAGCTAAAACGCCTAGCGCGTGAGACAGAAGATCGTTGAGATAACTGTATGGAGCGTTATGGAGTAATTTGTCGATTCTCGTGCGCCGCACGGGGAACCGAAGTTTGTCGAATATTACCGAACGTCGCGTCGATTAGCGAGAGCGCCCGAGGTTTGGCAAAGTTTGCATGCCGGCCATAATGAATGACCGCGCGACTCATTATTGTCACTGCGAAGTTTAGTTTACGTGGAATTGAATACTATTGTTTATTTTTTATTCGTCTAGATTTAAATTACTTACCTATCTGAAATAAATAAATTCTATTTATTTACTTATTACCCCTAATACTTAGTGAGCTAGTAAAGTGCACCACCAGTTCCATGACCTACCAGCCGCCACTGATCATAAATAAACGAGATTACACAAACAAAGTATCTTTCCAATGTCCGGGGCATGCTTTGCAGGATGCTTACCGTTGGGTGGTTCACAAAAGGCTTGCAAAAGGCAGTACGTTAAGATTGGAGTTTATGAGTGGGCCGTCTTTTAATAAAAGGTTGACAAACCATGCTATAATCAACGAGACAAGCGCGTTGCCCGCATTGCGTACGACAAGCATATTTTGACAAATATAACAATAACTCAGTTCATAGGCCACTTTAAAATTCGGAAGCATAACAAGTAATTAAACTGAACTATAATTTTCAATAAGAAATACTCCTTCATTTCTGAAATATAACATAAATATTTTCAAAAAGCCAGGCCTGTGGGCTCCTGAAAAAATAAAACTGTCACTGTGACCGCAGTGAGAGTGAAAGGATTGAAAAAAAGAAATATTAGCTATTAGTGAAATATATATTTTTCAGTTCGTGTTCATTTAGTAATAAGCTGTTCAGGATTAAAGATTTCTTATGGTTGATATTTAAACCGTATCTGTATATTAAAACATTTTAGTAAAACATTTTTGTTTAAAGCGAAACTGTCGTCTGCAATCTTCGTGTGAAATCATACAAAATGTGTTAAAAATTTAAGAACAATTTTAAGGATTTGTAGTTGTGGAAAAGAAGCAATTTAATTTAGTTTAGTTGAACTTATTTATTTTTAATAGAGTGTTTCAAGATTTCAAAAGGAAATTTTAAAGATTCACTCAGAAATTAACATAAAAAATTACACAGAAATTATCATCAACTTGTATTTATCTACACTCATATCGTAAAGTTATTATTAATAAATCAAAAATAGTGTCATAATGACAGACTTTAAGCACGGGCAATTCTAATGAAATTAAAAAGTTTTATTATAAATTTAAAATTTTAGCACACCTTCCTTATGTTTACGTATTTGTGTTTTTTGCAATGTCTTCGCTACTTCTTCTAATACTCCTAGTAATGGTTCTAACTGAGACATTTTTTGTAAACAACAAAAAAACGTGATATTCTTCAAAATAACGTGACGTTGATGCGTAGATTCCTTTTGTAATAATATTGTAAATAACATGCACAAAAAACCCTCAAACACTGCTAATGACGGTCCGGGCTCGTTTCTTATCTAAGGAATGCAATGTCTTTTGTTCTCGACGCTCAGTACGGTGCACTGCAATCCGGCTCGATTTCGACCATGTTTTGATGGTAGTAAGGTTGAAAATTGTTTGTATGGATTTTTGTGGGAACGAAATGCGTGCTTTGTTGACGACGCCTTTATTGCGACTAAAAAAATGGACATTGGTTTGCGTCTCTATACGTCATGCATTCAACAGACAATATGGATTTGTGTGAATACACTCACACAAATACATGTTGTTTCTAATTGGGCGAAACCAGGAAGGGGTGTGGTTTGTCACTAGATGCGCTGCCACAGAAATATTTTCTTAAGTGAGCATGCTTAAAGTTTGTCGATTGTACAACCATCATACTGAACAAGTTTTTCCATGGACGAGTATCGTAATTGCGAAAAATTTATCAGCTATCTCATACAAAAATTTATCAACTATCTCATACAAAAATTTATCAACTATCTCATACAAAAATTTAAGGGGCTTGTGGCTAAGTAGCAATAGCTGCGCGGGTCGATCGATCAGGTTAAGCTACGCTTGCCGCGGTTGGTCCGTGGATGGGTGACCATCTTTACATACCAAGACCCCTCCGTGCCTCGGAAAGCACATTAAGCCGTTGGTCCCGGCTGTCATTTGTGGATCTTTGACAGTCGTTACGGGTCGTCAGGAGCCCGAAAGTCTGACAACCAGTCTTACCAACGGGTATCGTATTACCCAGTAACTGGGTTGTGGAGGTCAGATAGGCAGTCGCTCCATGTAAATAATGGTATTCAGCTGCATCCGGTTAGACTGGAAGTTGACCCCAGCATAGTTGGGAAAAGGCTAGGTAGGTGATGAAATCTCATACAAAAATTTATCAACTATCTCATACAAAAATGTATCAACTATCTCATACAAAAATGTATCAACTATCTCATAAAAAAATTCAACACCTACTCGACCTATTTTATGGGATGGTTGAACAACGACGTTTGTCCCTTGGAGAGGATTGTTCAGTCTGACGGTCTTTGAAAACTATACAGGAGCAACGTTAACTTTAAGGCGTTCGTGGTGCGCGTCCCGAATCGTTATCTGCCCGTCGTCATGAGAGAGGACTTTTGGCCGAAAGACGTGGTGTTCCGTCGCTTCCGCGGACAAGTTCCACAGGACAGCACAAAGGAAAGCTAGTGCAAAGTGAAGTGTTGTGGTTTTTTTCAAAATTATTATGAGTCTTTGTTGCGTGAATTAAATGATTTGTTATTATTATTTTTAAATTGAATTACTCAGAAACTTCTTAAAAAAACTCATTCACATCGTTTAACATCGCGTTGCGAATCATGGGTGAATAGGACAAGCGTTCATTCAATTCACGTATCGTCGTGATCAGAATACGTTCATCGCACAGGAATCCCCGTTCACATTCGTTTTCCTTACCAGCTTACTTAGATCTTTAACTCTTTGTTACGGTAGGTACAGACGCCAGCACATCAAGCTACACCAGTCTGTCAAATTTCTTTGACAGATTTTCATCTTTTTGAACCGACGAAAATACCGAGCAGGTTCTCAAGTCGACTCGTATACTTTTTTTTATGTATGACCACGCATTACTTTTTCAGAGTAGTCCGATTTTTATCATTCTTTTTTTATTGGAAAGGGTAGGTATACCCCGAAGTTGCTCCCATACAAATTTCAATGCAAAAATCCAACCCTAAGGGTAGGAAAACAGGGGATGATTGATTGTTCACTCACAGATTTTTTAATGCCGAGTTGTGTTTTACAAAAAGTAATCAAAAATTAAGTATGTAGTAATTAGTATCTAAATAAAAAAATATAAAATAAAAACTCAGCGACTTTTAATATGTATTATAATTTTATGTCACCGCCTTCCGAACTTCGTAAATAAACAAAAAGGTTTATAATTTGTTGCTTTTTAGTTTTTTGGCAGTTTAATTTTTTGTTAAAAAGTTTTTTTACATAAGGTTAATGTTCAATTGTGAAAATTTGACAGTTTGGGGTAGCTTGATGTGCTGGCGTCTGTACTTTAAGTACAGTCACCAAAAGAGTAATAAATAACCAAGATCGTCGGATATAATTGAAGTTTCAGTACGGCACCAATGCATATTTTCGAATGAAATTGAATTTTATAAAAAATAATTAATTATATTATTTTTATTCGAAAACATCCGTCGGTTTGTTACTAAACTTTAAGTATTAGTTATCTCTTTTGGTGACTGTACCTATTGCAGTTTTTTTTAAGAATTAAGAGGAAACAGGTTGCATTTTTCGCTGCGTTGACTTCTTGGAGTTATAATTTATTATGACTTGGACTTTGACTTGGAAAACACAGCCAAAAACTGTCATGGACATGTGAATGAAGAAACCATAGGAATAAGTTTGTGTCTTTGAATATGACGTATTTTAGTTTTGTGCCACTGACTTCCAAAATTAAAGTCATTTTTAATCGACTTCAAAAAAGGAGGAGTTTCTCTTCATTCATTCGTTTGTTTTTTTTTTTATATGTATAATCAATAAAAAAAAAATCAAAATCAAAATATTTTTATTTCATATAAACCTGCATGGGCACTTATGAAACGTCAGAAGCTAGGTGCACGGTTCCAAAATGTTGTTTCCTATGGAGAAGAGCCGGCAAGAAACTCCACGGTTACTCTTTTAAAAATGATTGGCTTTAACAATGTTTTCAGATATAAAATGTATGGGAGGACAGTGCAGGCCTGTAAATAAGTACCAGGTACTTAGACGAATCCAGAATAGAAAATCGTCTACAAATCTACAGTCTGTAAGGCCTACAACGTTCTCCCATTCACAATATGTAAAATAATCTACATAAATAAAATGAACCTAATTAAACATAGTGACATGATTAACATGACAATCACTAAAAAATAGTTGATATTAAAATTGATGTATAATGTCAAATAATGACGATAATGTGGTGATATATTAATATAATTATTATAATTTTTAATATTATAAAATAGTTTTTAGGGGTCGGATAATGAATGAAAAAATAAACGGTTTTTTTAAGCCGCTAAGTACCTACAGGCATCACCAAAAAGATATAGGACATTGACAGGAATTCATTTAATTATTACAATCTAAGTTTCCTATTACTAATACCTACAGGGTAAATTTTTCTCCAGTGCGCAAACTGTAAGCATGATTCATCATATCATTCTAGAATTTCTACGCTAGGGGGCTAGCGTAGTAAATTTTTCGTCGGTTAAACAAAAAAAAAACAGCTGTTTCACAGAAATGTGCAATACCTACCCGGTCAAAATGTATGGAACAGCTGATTGTATTTTTGTATAACCAACGAAAAGTTACTACTGGAGGTCTAGTATGATATGCTGAATTCATGGTTACAGTTTGCGCACTGGTTAAAAAAAATACTGTATTGTGTAATACAATTTAATTTCCGAATGTGTCTTACACAAAAAGTTCACACACACAACATCACGCATTGTTTCTCCGAATGGTTGGGTAGAGGTGTACCCACAGTAACCACACATTTCGCCAGTTATGCTTCAGTTCCATGTAATAGGGGGCGAGCCTATTGCCATCAACTGGGCACAAATCTAAACTCTGGGCAGATACTTCCAGAAATTCCAGACAAAAAAAAACAATACACTGCCTGACCTGGAAGGTGAACTCAGAACAATTTAATTCTCTTTGACTCAGAACGATCCAATATTCTGGAAAAATACTGTAGGCCACTTTTTCCACGCTCAGGAAAATACCGCAGTGTGTATGTACAATTTCCATACCAAGAACATTATAAGAAAACTAGGTAGATTACAGCAGAAAGGATTCCCCTGAACCGTGTTCTCTTATCACTTGTATACTGAGTACTGACCCCAAGACCAAGACTTTGTTTAATTGCATTCACTGATAACGATGGACTTCCCCGTAGATCTTATGAAATTATTTTGTAAAAAATTATGAGTAATGTACAGTTAGGATAATAATGTAATTACAATAAATTGGAACACAAAAGAAAATTGTATCTATGAGAAAAAAAGGGGAAATTCAAGAAATATGAGGTCAATTTTGGAAAAAGCGTAACTTTTAGTGTAATTTCAAAAGGTCGATTTAATGTATGTAAGTACTTATTTTATCACAAAATTTATTGATTTCTAGATTCCACCCGTGGTTGGCGTAGAATGCCCATAAAAAGTTTATAACCTATGTCGTTCACCAGGATTCAAAGTACAATATTTCATCAATATCGGTCGAGCCATTTCGGAGATTAGTCAGTACAAACAGACAGTGAGACAAAATTTAATTAGAAAGTTTTTTTTTTGTTATAAGTAGCCAGGTACCGTTTATAATTTTATGTGTTAAGTAAAATGCTGTTATTTAACATAGACATCAGAAACAGACACTTCAATTTATTTGTATGTACAAATGATTCAGATGACGATTAATTCTTGTAAAAATGTTTTATGCATGTTTGGTGAAACGAAGTGGGTATATTTCGAAATTATATTTCTGGTCGTATGGACTTTTTTCAGAAAACTTCTCGCGCACTGGGTGGAGCAGGAGGGCGTAGCAGACTTTTACTGACTAAAACCCACCCGTATTCCCTCGGTGGCCACGGTATCTCTTTCGAACAACTCGCCCCCCTGGCAGTCTCGCATAGACTCAGCCTGTATAATAAATAAACTAATTTATATTTTAATCAAACACTATAAGATAGTATTGCAGTATTATTATTTTGCAAGACGTCCACTGCTGGACCTACCCCTTCCTCAAAAGGGGGGTTTTTCCATAATCGCCACGCTTGGCAGGCGGGTTGGCGATCGCAGTATGGTGGTAAAATGCATAGAGAACGCTGCTGCCCATTCTCTAGTAAGCCTCTTAGTCGCCGTTTACGACACCCACGGGAAGAAATGGGATGGTGCTTGTTTTACAATACATCTACATAAAATATAAACGGATGATAATTTGTATTACTTAGGACTGATTCTTCCAATAATCGGATAACTTTTAAATGAGAAATTTATAATGCAGTTTGACAGCGTCTGTATAGAAAATATATGTCAAACTGTCAGATTTAATGTTCAGACATTCTTTTGTTTGATGATAAAATAATAATAGGTCTTTACCTATGAAATTGCCGTTTTGTATGAAAAAATTTAAACGAATTTTTTTCATGAATTTTTTATTTGTATTAATCGAAGTAATCACCCATGCAATCAATGCATCTTTGCCATCGCAGTGGCAGTTTATTGATGCCCTTCTTAAAGAAATCAGCTGGACGGGAGGCAACAAATTCTTCAAAGGCATTTTGTACTGCCTCTCGGGTATTAAATTTTTTTCCCGCCAAGAAGTTATCCAAATTCTGGAAAAAGTAGTAGTCTGTAGGCGCAAGGTCTGGTGAGTAGGGCGGATGACGGAGAGCTTCCAACCCCAGTTCTTGCAACTTGGAGACCGTCTGCTGTGCAGTATGAGGTCGCGCGTTGTCGTGCAGGAGCAGCGGAGACGAGCGATTGACCAATGCTGGTTGGAGATGCGCCAGCTTCTCCATCATTGTGTTCAGTTCTTCACAGTACACATCTGCAGTAATGCTCACCCCGTTTGGTAAGAAGCTGTGATGAATCACACCGGCGCTAGACCACCAAACAGTGACCATCACTTTTCTAGGGGTAAGTTTTCGTTTAGGGCATTGTTTAGGTGCTGAACCAGGATCCAACCAACTTGCTGAGCGCTTACGGTTATCAAACAGAATCCATTTTTCATCGCAGGTAACAATGCGGTTCAAAATTCCTTCATTTGTGTGTCTGTTGAGCAGTGCAAGGCACGTCTCGACGCGTACTTCGCGCTGGCGATCATTGAGTTCGTGGGGCACCCATTTGTCAAGCTTTTTTACCTTGCCAATTTGACGCAAATGGACCAATATTGTTTTGACGCTAACGTCGAAAGCTGCTGCTAATTCAGCCGTAGATTGTGTATCATCAGCTTCCACAATCGCCTTTAATTCGTCATTGTCGACCAAAGTCTTCGGACGACCGCGAGGTTCATTTTTCAGGTCGAAATTTCCAGAACGGAAGCGAGCAAACCAATAACAGGTGGTGCGTTGGTTTGTAGTGTTAGCTCCGTAAACGTCGTTGATGTTGCGTGCCGCTTGTGCCGCGTTGCTGCCACGACGGTACTCATATTCCATAATTACTCGAATTTTTAACGTATCCATGATGACGAAAAAGATTGAAATGCGATGAAAATGTAACACTAATCAATAAAGAAATGACTACTTTTAGAAAAAAAAAACCATGTTTTTAAAATAAAATTAATTTGAAATTAGAATTCTTAGCCAAACAAAAATTATTTTGATTTGAAATGGCCAGTACTGCAGAACGGCAATTTCATAGGTAAAGACCTAATATATGGACCTTACAATCACAAAGCATGTGGTCCACAGCTGATGGAATAAAAAATCTAGTTTAGATAGATGTCTATCTAGCCAATCTAAAATCTGGTCTAAGTATAGTATTATTAATGTCAATTTCATAAATATATATTGATCTATACTATTGTATATTGATCTAAACTAAATATATACTTCTTATCAGACTTCACAATAATCGAAATGGTCATCTACAAATAATTTACATTTATAATTAGTCCCTGGCGCAATGTCATTTAAATTTATAATTCATCTTTATATTATAGATACAAATAAAAGGGGTCCGAAGACACGCCCTTGAGGGACGCCGCATTTAGTTTCCCTGGAGTCAGAAGAAATAGAATATATCTAAGTTTAAACATCTGTCTAAACTTGATATATTTTTCTGGTCTCTATTTTTATGGCTCTGTCATTCAAGTAACTATTGTCTACGGAAATATTGCCTAACGTCAACGATTGATTGATTTGCGCGGAAAACGAGACGAGCCGACGAACAGAACAGGTCAAAATAATAACAATCAATTGAGACAATAATGGAAGTAAACGGTCAAGTTCAAAGCAAGGGCTCATAGTAACTAATAGACATGCGTAATGTTCTTTACATAACGTCACGCATTTGTTTTCCCCGAAGGTTTAGGCAGAGGTGTACAGCCACGAGCACTTATATGTAAACACTTACCAACGTTTAAAAGCGATTTTCTCCTCTTGTACTGATCGTAACTTTGTGTTGTTATGAAAATAATACTGTGGAGCCTACACTATAATTAAATACCTAGGTTATTTCAAGGTTGTAATTGCTATTTAAGAGAAAATCCCTTTCGAATTTGGCTATGTGTATACATATTAGTGCTCGTGACAGTACGTATAGGCGTATAGTACACCTACATTCTGCAAGTTATATTTCATCATCATCATCATCAGCCTACAGCAGTCCACTGCTAGACATAGGCCTCTCCAAGTGCACGCCATTCAGCTCGATTCTCGGCAACTCTCATCGAACTCTCGGCGAAGATCGTCGCTCCACTTAACCTGAGGGCGTCCTACATTACGATTCCCGATTCGCGGTCTCCACTCAAGAACATGTCTACCCCAACGGTCATCAGTTCTACGGCTAATGTGGCCGGCCCATTGCCACTTCAGCTTGCTAATTCTGTGAGCTATGTCGACAACTTTGGTTCTCTGCCGGATCACCTCATTCCGGATTCATCCGTCAGAGATACTCCGAGCATAGCTCGTTCGATAGCTCGCTGAGCGACCTTGAATTTATGGACTAGCCGTACCGTGAGTGTCCACGTTTCGGCTATGCAAGCCATAACAAGCAGGACTGATGCCCACCCGTATAGGCCACGGTATTTCTTTCGAATAACCCGCACCCCCGACAGGCATCGACCCTTGTGGTTCCCACCAGCCGGTGCTAACATATATTTGAAGCACGTGTGGAACACAACGCGCCGTCGACCCAGGCTTGTTCGTTACCGGACAGCGAAGTACCCGTTACCCGAATTGAAAAACAAAAATTGAACCGGCCTGGGTTTCCCGACGCACGCTACGACCCTTTGAAGTCCAGCAAAAGAAAAAATCATAAAGAACACTGAGCAAAACCATTGCTTTTATTTTCTAGTTTGCCCCCCAATTCAAAATTTATTTACGACACGTACGTACGTACGTATTTGAGTCATAGAAATTTATACTTACGAGTATGTGTACCAAATTTCAACTTAATCAGTCCACTAGATATGGCCGTGACAGACAGACAGACAGACATACCGACAGACACTCCAGTGCTCTATAAGGGTTCCGTTTTCTCATTAGGACGTTCGGAACTCTAACAAATAAATTTTTAAGAACTAGGAAATCTTGCAGGGTCTATAGATTTTTTAAATACACGATGTCTTATTTACAGAACAAGCTAACATGCAGAAACACTTAGACCCGGAACAACCATTCTGTACTTACCTAGGCCATGCAAATATTTAATTTGAGCGGGAATCGATACTGCGACCCGTTGCGCAAATGTCTAGCCGACATATTTTAGTCAGAACTAGCTTTGCTCGCGTCTTCGCGTAGAAATTATCTTTTGTCCTGAGGTCTACCTGTGTGCCAAATTTCATTCAAATTTATTCAGCCGTTTTTTTTTTAAATCAGTACCTAACATCCAAACATTTACACTTTCACATATAAAATCCTAGCTTTTGCCAGCGGCTCCGCCCTCGTGGATGGTCCCGCGGGAACGTACTACCGGTACCAAAAGTACCTTATATGTTAATCCAGGTAAGAAACTATCTGTGTACCAAATTTCATCTAAATCCGTTCAATAAGAGTAACAAACATTCACCCATCTTCACAAATTTTCACATTTATAATAAGATTAGTACGGTATAAACATTACCTCAAAGATTTAATGGACGCAAAAAAAAATTATTTCTGAACCTGTCAACTGTCAAACAAAATTGATGCTTAGAATAGATTAGAATATTATAGTACGTTATTTGCACAGAAAGTAAGTTAAAGTAAGTAAGTATTTCAGTTTGCTATGAATACTTGCTTCTTGTTTTTATTGATTAACCAACACAGAAAATAAATCCTTATGAGTTTTATACAAACGAAGAGTTAATTATGCCTGTGTTAGATTGTTCATTTTGATAATCTATTATTGTTTGGTAGATAATGTCATTTGTCACGTTGACGAAGCCTTGAACAAGTGCAGAAGTACCTAATTTGACTAGTTTACAAAAATAACGGTCTCAATTTGTGAAAATAACTTGGATGTTGTTACTATAAATGATTACGTAGTATTTAATTACACTTGTAATATATTTGGGTTTTCTAGTATTACTTAAAATAATAAATAGACTGATTCAATTGACTAGCACAATACTGGCAGTTCATATTGATACTTTTAAGTTTCTTAAATTACGAATCAGTTCTTATTAAATTGCTTAATTACCATAAAATGTTTTCTAACGGTTTTACTACATAACCTTTGTTTATTAATCTGTGTTAGAAGTTATTAAGCCAAATAAGTGACGTTCTGTGGCTTCTTCAAAATGGCGGTAGTTGTTTAATGTAAATTGACATTGGGAAGTTATAAAAAGGATTAAAAATAACGTTATTGGGTCAGTTGCTTGGTAGATGTTCAGGAGGTTAGTCCTAGTGCCGTTGTTGTGTGGAATAAATCAACCAGATGTCATGTAAGTTAAGTAATTTGATATTATATAATAATTATTGCTTATTATAAAAATGTTGTTGTACAAGTTATATTATAGTCGGTTTTCCTAATGTTTTAAATCATAACAATCATATTCATGTTCTATTCCTAGCTATTGTAATAATGTAATAGCAAAGTTATAATAATTCTAAGTTCTCTTGGACAATGGTCCAAGAGTTGAAATTAAATGTA
This sequence comes from Polymixis flavicincta, assembly GCA_949987655.1. Lineage (NCBI taxonomy): Eukaryota > Metazoa > Arthropoda > Insecta > Lepidoptera > Noctuidae > Polymixis > Polymixis flavicincta. The sequence goes on along the minus strand of OX465188.1, from coordinate 18,541,106 downwards.
TGTAGGAAAATAATAATTCATAGTAATGTAAGAGATGTGTTGATGAAATACTTCAATACTGTTTCCATGGAGTTTCTTGTCCTTCTTCTCCATGAAGACCTAGTTTTGGAACGGACGACTAGCTTTCTGATTCAATATTGATAAGCCTAACTGAAATAAATGTCTGGTCTTGTCTTTCTGTGCTTTACTTCATGAAATCCTTTCCCTACAAACCATATTCATAAGAACCTGCATATACAGTAAATAAGCAGTAACCATTCTGATATTCAAAGCTTGATATTTGTTTTAAATGTACACACTTACAAATGTATATATCCCCATTATTCTGACATCAGAAGTGGGATGGTTCTCTGGCCTTTTAAAACCACTTAATAATGCATTTTATTTTGCTATTTTTATGATCAATGTTCGAGCTGCTGACGATATTTTGAAAACCGTTGGCGGGACGCTGACTTCACTCGCACCATAATGATGACATCCCGCTGCCCCTGACATCGGAGCTGCGGAGCTGCAAGTTACTATGTGAGCTTCGAGACTGGAACCTCAGCTGCTGTGAGAAGTATCGGGAAGCTTTCCAGGAATAAGAAGTAGCTTAAGTTGGTAAGGCCCTTAGAGGCTGTTTAATATTTACAAATGGATACGATGATAAATTGAAAGATTAAGTATTGCGAAATACTTTTATATCATTTCTATTGTTTATCGAGCATTTATTAGTATGTTTTTACTGTTAATTACTTATGTATCATTGAACCAATTACTTTAAAAGATAATCAGAGGATACAATAGTTAGAGGAAAGAGAGAGGAAGCAAAATAGTGATTTTGACATTCTTAAATGATACAAGAACAAAGTTACTTTCTTCAGTGATACATACCTAACTAATTGCTTTGTACAATAAACACTTGTGATTAGGTTACCGGGTAAATAAATTGATTAAATCAGTTTACTTCATAAGTTTAAAGATGCTAAATGCAATTTAATTTGTCTTTCTCCATGTCATGATAAAAAAGAAAAATATACAACCATCTAATCTGCGTTTGCTAATTAATTTCCACAAATGAGAAGTAAAAAAAAAAGAAAAAAATACTTAGTACCTACATGTAAAACTCGATTTGATAAATTTCAAATTGCGCCACGACTTACCTGAAATTCAAGTGGCAATAAAATCAATTTGATTACACTATGGATTTTAAAGTTGTTGATACTTTCTAGCTTATTCAGAAGTAGCCTCGAAACGTGTCATGAACAGCTGTGTATGCCTAAGGTAGTTTTTTTTTTTTTAATAATTGCATAACGGATTATGAATGGTAAAAATATTTTCGGATGTGGTAATAAACCCCGAAAATTTTCTTTCTATTTCCTCATGACGTTTGTATTATTTTATGATTTTTAAAAATTAGCTTTTAAGATTTTTATTGAAAGACATAATTATGAAATTGTGTTATATTCGATTTCAATTTCCAATGCTCACAGCGATGAGACTTGAGAGACAGAAAAACTTAATAAATTAGTTTGGTTAAACTGAAATGAACCAACTAAAAAAATGCAAATGGTACAACCGACGTTCAAAAGTGCCTTTTAAGTGCCTTTGAAATAAATGGTTTGACTTTGACTTTGATTTTGACGTTGACTTTGACTTTGATAAGTTGCAATTTAGAGGTTGATTTTATTGTGAAATCAATGGAATAATTGCTGCTGGGGTCACAGGCCTAGTGTTAACTAACTCACGTACAGCAGGTGGGGCCTTAACATCACTTGGGTCAGAGACCAATGGAATTATTGCTGCTGGGGTCATAGGCCTGGTGTTAACTAACTCACGTACAGCAGGTGGGGCCTTAACATCACTTGGGTCATAGACTAATGGAATAATTGCTGCTGGGGTCATAGGCCTGGTGTTAACTAACTCACGTACAGCAGGTGGGGCCTTAACATCACTTGGGTCAGAGACCAATGGAATTATTGCTGCTGGGGTCATAGGCCTGGTGTTAACTAACTCACGTACAGCAGGTGGGGCCTTAACATCACTTGGGTCATAGACTAATGGAATAATTGCTGCTGGGGTCACAGGCCTGGTGTTAACTAACTCACGTACAGCAGGTGGGGCCTTAACATCACTTGGGTCATAGACCAACGAGAACAACATAAATATTCCCCTTATTGCTTTTGAGACAAGTACAGTTCAGCATGGCTGTGAAAGGTTATTTTCAGATTTATTGGCATTGTGATGATGATTTTGGTGCATTTCAGTTTGACCGAACGTTCAAACGGTACATGGACAATTGGACATGGATTGTAAATTGGGATGATGGATAATTCTTTTATCTTAATAGACCAACGTATAGTGAATTTAAATTGTAATATTGGTTTGGATGTGCTTTTACTATATATTTTTTTCGGTACGGTGTGATTTGTTATTCTTCTTCAGTTTACAAATTCTTTTCTTTTCAAATCAAGATGTATCACACCTCTTAAAAATACGGTACTGAGCAGATTTTCGCATAAGAAAATTTATTAATTTACATAACACCAATCGAAATAGTACGTACCTTTACTGTCGAGTTAAAATCACCCAAATCTTTTATTTTCAAAAACCTGGCTATTTTATGAAATAAAAAGAAAATATTTAAAAACAAATGACGCTTACGGTGTCACGTTATTAATTCGGTCTGAAATATCAAATGATGGCTGAATATAATTCTGCGCTAATTGACTTTACAAACAAATATAAAATGCTGAATCTGTAAAGCTGTTCTATCGTGAAATTGGAAATTATTGTTGAACTAGCAGCGCTCCGCGGTTTCACCCGCGTAGTTCCCGTTCCCGTGGGAATACGGGGATAAAATATAGCCTATATCACCCAGGAATAGTGTAGCTTCCCAACAGTGAAATAATTTTTCAAATAGATTCAGTAATTTCGGACCCTATTCAATGCAAACAAACAAACAAAAAATAAACAATCAAATCTTTCCCCTTTATTAATCTTATTGGTATAGATTATTACAGAATAGATAAATTAAAGTAATGAACATATTTTGAATGTGAGTGTAAGAAGTAATTTATAATCGATGTTATTTAAGAATTATATAAATGCTATTTTAGTGGTCACGGTAATTTAAAATTGGGTACTTGTGTAAGGTTCTGATGTTTACAAAATTATTTCGGAGACAATTTTAACGAAAACGAAATATACCAAGTCTTAGCAGAAAGACGGAATAAATAGTTGGTACTTTATTTATCGTCGTAAAGGTAATTCAATGAGTCCCTCATTACTGAAGATCGTGGTCACTGGATAAGCGGACAGTCATTCTCCATGTACTCCGGTCCAAAGTCACCAACACCACTTGCTGAAATTTATTGGAGGGCGTGGCTTCTTTTATTTATTTACTAATTAACAATAGATGACTTACAGCTGAAACAAACAATAAATAAAGAATGGTATGTGATACTGACAGCCAATTAAGTAGAAGTCAATCTAAAAACACACTTTTGCTAGAACTAATTCATTGTGATTTTTTTCAAAGTAGTGAGCATCACATGGTTATTATTATTATTAATTATTTTAATTCAGAATTCATTATTACATTCCATAACTTGTTAGTAAAAAAACAAAACTTAAAACTATGTTTGTAAAATTAATAATTATAAAAAATTGAGCTTTTAAATTTAACATAATACAAAATTGAGCTACTTCACATTATATAGGGCACCACCCGAGTACCACCCATGTACAAAACTAAGATTTTCCTTAAGATTAACTTGTTTGAAATAATTCACTATACTTTGGTTTCTTGTTAGGTGTTATTAAAAGTTATTACTTCCAATGTAAAAGTATTGTTCGGAGTGGTCATGTCAAAAATGTATGAAATTGTTAATAGAAAATGTGTTTATTGAATAGTGTTCAATAATATTGTCAGATTGACCGAACGATGAATTATTCGAATTATTTTCATGATCACTGGTCAGTGCTGCGATGCAGCTGTTAAACATGAATGACTTACTGAACAATTCTTTTGTGAACTTAATTATACCCTTACGTTAATAGTTATGACAAAATTGTTAAATGTTTATACGACATTAGGGAGGTAAAAACTGTATCAATATGTAGACAGATAAATTGTTATATGCCCGGAGCACATAAAAAGAGAAACAATGTATAATTTTTTGTTGTATTGGTCACTATTAAGTTCTGTCGTTTTAGTGAGAAGGAGGATTAATAGGTACTTCGAGGACGAAGTATTTTCAGTCTGGCCGTGTTCGATCATTCATTTTGATATTATAATAAGTATTGTTTGTTGGATAATGACATCGGTCACATTAACGAGGCCTTGAGATACCTACCTAATTTGACAAGATAGTATTCACAGGAAATAACTGTATTGACTTGCAAAAATTACTTAAATCTATAATGATTAAGTAGTTTTTAATAATACCTGTTTAAATATACTTTACCTTAGGTTTTGATTTGATACTTTTATATAATGTGTAAGTTTAACTGGTCAACTATCAAGTGCTGTTGTTTTTGTGAGACGGTGGATTCATAGGTACTTCGAGAACGAAGTACTTGTCAGTCTGGCCGTGTTAGATTGTTCATTTTGATAATCTATTATTGTTTGGTAGATAATGTCATTTGTCACGTTGACGAAGCCTTGAACAAGTGCAGAAGTACCTAATTTGACTAGTTTACAAAAATAACGGTCTCAATTTGTGAAAATAACTTGGATGTTGTTACTATAAATGATTACGTAGTATTTAATTACACTTGTAATATATTTGGGTTTTCTAGTATTACTTAAAATAATAAATAGACTGATTCAATTGACTAGCACAATACTGGCAGTTCATATTGATACTTTTAAGTTTCTTAAATTACGAATCAGTTCTTATTAAATTGCTTAATTACCATAAAATGTTTTCTAACGGTTTTACTACATAACCTTTGTTTATTAATCTGTGTTAGAAGTTATTAAGCCAAATAAGTGACGTTCTGTGGCTTCTTCAAAATGGCGGTAGTTGTTTAATGTAAATTGACATTGGGAAGTTATAAAAAGGATTAAAAATAACGTTATTGGGTCAGTTGCTTGGTAGATGTTCAGGAGGTTAGTCCTAGTGCCGTTGTTGTGTGGAATAAATCAACCAGATGTCATGTAAGTTAAGTAATTTGATATTATATAATAATTATTGCTTATTATAAAAATGTTGTTGTACAAGTTATATTATAGTCGGTTTTCCTAATGTTTTAAATCATAACAATCATATTCATGTTCTATTCCTAGCTATTGTAATAATGTAATAGCAAAGTTATAATAATTCTAAGTTCTCTTGGACAATGGTCCAAGAGTTGAAATTAAATGTATGTAGGAAAATAATAATTCATAGTAATGTAAGAGATGTGTTGATGAAATACTTCAATACTGTTTCCATGGAGTTTCTTGTCCTTCTTCTCCATGAAGACCTAGTTTTGGAACGGACGACTAGCTTTCTGATTCAATATTGACAAGCCTAACTGAAATAAATGTCTGGTCTTGTCTTTCTGTGCTTTACTTCATGAAATTCTTTCCCTACAAACCATATTCATAAGAACCTGCATATACAGTAAATAAGCAGTAACCATTCTGATATTCAAAGCTTGATATTTGTTTTAAATGTACACACTTACAAATGTATATATCCCCATTATTCTGACACCTGCTTATTTTGGTCATACCGACATTCATTTAATTTAGATAAAGGTAAAAAAAAAAAACTTTTTAATTACGAACTCAAAACCGTGGCTATAATTCCTATTGTATGCACCTTACACAGTTTTGTTCTTTTAACCGACGAAAAAAAAGGAGGAGGTTCACAAGTGGAGGCTTTTGTTTTTAATCGACTTCAAAAATAGGAGGTGATCAATTAGACGTTTGTTTTTTGTTTTTTTTTTTATGTTTGTTCGGGCATAACTCCGCAATATATAAACGGATTTGCAAAATTATTATTTTTTTTCGAAATTGTTCTATATACATTTCATATAGATCTGATGATGAGTTTCGGAGACAGACAAGGAAACTCTTCAAAAAATTACAGTTAATCAACCTCGATTGCTGCTATCGCATAAATATGTATTGTTTTGACCCAAAGGATGATGAAATTTCGAATTGGTTTGGACTATAACCAAAAAGTGACAAAAAAAAAAAACTTAAAAAAAGCAACTGACTTCCGGAAAAACACTTCAAAGTGAAAAATAACTTTAACTTTGGAAGGCGGTGACAAAAAATTAAAATACACATCCAAAGTCACCGACTTCCGAAATTAAAGTTAGGTATTTTTCACTTTGAAGTGTTTTTCCGGAAGTCGGTTGTTTTTTTTTAAAGTTTATATCCAGTGTAGGTATGTTCATAATTTTACACACAGAGTATTGCAATTTTAAGGTTTTTTTAAAGAACTACATAAGTTCAATCTGCAGTGTTTGAGGGCAACAGAGAATCGACCCTTCGATCTTTTCTGTGAAAGGTGGGGATTTTTTTCTCAATGTTGTCATGATAAAGGGACTTTTCAGTGTTTTAACACGTTATCAGAACGCGAAACGTCTTTTTTTTTGCTATAAGAATTCTAATAAGTTCTGTTTACTACGGATATGAACGATGTTCACCCTCATGTCATAACGTCAATATAAAAGCTATGGATAATGATAGCACGGGCAGTGAGCGAACGCATACATCGTTGTCACGCAACCACGCCAAACGCACGCCGCGGTTGAAAATAGAACGTTATAATAGAATTTCGAAAATTGCAACCGTTATTTGTTTTTGAATAAAATTCGAATATTAAAAGTATTTTTGTATTATTGACAATTTTTTTTTTACAAACTATTTTTGTTCTTTTTTCTCGTACAAAAAGTATTTCGAGAGAGAGTGAGATTTTTTTTACTGTGGTGTTTTTTTATAATCTATAAAATGGTGAATAAAGTGTATAAAGTTAGTTCTGCAAAAGAGAAGGCTGGGAGCAAACACAATCAGATTCTTATGTCTATTGTTGGTAAGTAGTTATTGTAATTATTTTCTTTACAATGATGGCAGTTTTTTTTATTTATTAAATATGATGCAACAAAATAGTGTTTTTTATATATTGTTTGAAGGGAATTAGTTAGATTTGAGTGTTTGTTTTGAAGAACTGTTTGTCACGCCTTATTTTCACTATTATTGTAGGCAGAATTATAGGTCTGTGTTGTGTTAAGTAAACAGGCACTGAATCAGATTTTTTTTACTAGTACCTAGTATAATTCTGAATAATAATGAAACAAAGCATCAGCCTTCCCCGTGGACATCCTGCTATAATGATTACAATTCTCTTTTCAAAAGTTTAACATTTTAAGTGATTATTTATTTACTTATTTAATTCTAAATAAATATGATATTTAAAAAAAAAAGAACTATTTAACATTTTTTTTTTTTAATAATTATTTTATTTGAGACTCGCACAGGAAATACAAACAATAAAGAAGAACGTAATGGTGAAATACAAACAATAAAATAACAAAATAGTGAAAACAATTTCAAAAAAGAGAAAGAACTGTGCGAGGCCAAAAAAACTTATATCTCAGCATAACGAAAAGTTGTTTTACGCCCGGGCTAAAGAAATATTACTCGGATTAGGCAACGGGGGCGTTTTGTATTTTATGTAACAAACTTAGTGCACTTTTTCATGAACGTTTTTATCAAAACGTGCCATTTTCGTAATGCGAATTTCTGTAATTGTCGATAATACCAAAAATAAATCAGCTTTTACAACAGTTGCGCGAGTCGGCTACAGAAAATATTTTACTATTTCAAAGTGACCATTCGCCTGATTCGGGAGTCATATAGTGCGAGGCGAGTAATAAGCCATTCGTTATATTTTCAAAATGTCACATTCAAAACCAGCTTTATCTATATCTATACTAATAATAAAGAGGAAAGATTTGATTGTTTGTTTGTTTGTTTGTTTGCATTAAATATGCTCCGAAAGAACCGATTTGAAAAATTCTTTCACTATTGGGAAGCTACATTATCCCCGGGTGACGTAGGCTATATTTTATCCCCGTATTTCCACGGGAACGCGAACTACGCGGGTGAAACCGCGGAGCGCTGCTAGTGTAAAATAATTATAAAGAAATCTATTGAATGCAGATTCGTTATTATATACAAAAAAAAAATACTTCACTTTACAATTCTGTTTGTGGCTCGTAAATACCCGCAATTACCTATACCAAATAGCCAGCCCACTGCCTCCAACTTGCTTACTCTGCAAGGTATGTCGGTAACTCCAGTTTTTTTTCCGAATAACTTAGGTTGTGGTAAGATTCAAACAACCACTCATTATTCCAATGAAATAGCCTGATCATTACTTTTTAATTTAAGTGCCACTATTCATCTCCGGTCTCTATTATCAAACCTTCGATTCCAAACATAATGTATATAACTCGTCAAACCCAACCCAATGAGTCCAAACTCGATGGGTTTACTAGTCACAGTTGAAGAGTTCCACCGTCCACCTCCTGAGTCCATCACCAGACCTTCGTGAATCTATCATAATATGGTATTGTCACGAGAACTCAATATTTGTACAAAGTTTCAAGAGAATCGGTTTAATAGAAGTACTTCAAAAAGCTGTTGCAAGATTTAAAGCATATAGAGAGATATAGGGTCAAGCTGGCAAAAATGTACTAATTATTCCCGTTTAAGAAATACATTGAAAACTGTCCGTTGTAAGTAAGTAATTGCGCCAAATAACTAGGTCAGCTTCAACTATCTGACTGAACGACTCTTTGTCAATTCAAAAGTAACCAGTAAATAGTATAATTTAAATAAATGTTTTGAGTTTGGTCCATTTCTGCTTAAATACCAGACAGGAGTTTTTGGCGGGATCGCGTTGGAACATGTCGCACGAATTTTCATTTTCATGAAATTTCGTGAAATAGCGAATTAAATTGTATAATTTTGGTAGTGAATTATTCAATTTAGTTACGTGAATAAGTGACTAACGTGGACTTTTCGTGTTCCCCCCAAAAACTCCTAACAGGTTATTTGTAAAGTTACTACCGCGTTACAATAACTTTGAGTTAACTTTGACTTGACTGACTATGACGTTTTTGTAACTTCGTGCCTGATATCAGGCCATTTATTTGATTGAAAAGTAAAATTACTTGATACTGGCTAAATACACAAACCATGCGAAGCCAAAACCCAAAAAAAAAATACCAGACATCTAGTGCTTGACGCTGATTTTTAAACTATAGCCAATGTCAATCCTAATTTATGACTCCTTTCAACTTTCCGTTAAGTTACAATATCTTCGGTTTAAAGAAATTTTATTCTCAAAAAAGAACATACATGGTTCACTTAAATATGAGAAACTTAAAAAAGTAGGTATACATAGTTAGTCGTTCGATCTATCGAGTTTATACAGTACATGTGATTCATTGTTGGTCCGCCAAATACAACTTTAACCTCTTTTTAAAAGTGGTCAATGATTTAGAGTCTCTGATCTCATTCGGTAATTTGTTATAAATCTTAGTTTCTGAAACATGATCTTAACTTCGTATCGACACATGTTAACTAATTATCAAGATATTGTGTTCATTAACCAACTCTACATAAGAGGCCGTATACAAAAAGAAACGATTTCGCTGATTTATGTAATTTTACAATTCAAATAGTTACTGTATTTCTAAAGGCTTAAACGTACCATATGAAAGATCATTTTAATTACTATCTAATGAATAAGTCGCTTTTTTCCATATACTCGTAGGTATCGACCTCAAACCGACTGTTTTGTGAAGAGGTTTAGAATATCACATATTTACGGATCGTTTTAACGTCTACGCGGTATGAAAAAATTACAAAGTATTTTTGTGGAAGACAAATTCACAATTTACAATCACTGTTAACCAATTTTGAAATTTGAAAATAAAGTTAAAAAAATATTTAAATTAGTCAAATTTTAGAGAAAATAGGCAATGAATTGATTTTGATTTCAACTACTAAGAACACTTGTTCGTAAATGAAACAACAGAAATAAACTGAAAAATAAAAACAATTGGCCGTAAATAATCTTTCAAAATCAACTAAATCTCGCATTATAATTCTCGACAAAAAGAAAAAAAGAGCTCATTCATTAGATAATGGTGCCGATTCTGTTGTACACCGAACTAAACTAACTAAACTATAACTAAAATTCCTTACTTTTTACTATGAGAATCTAAACGCTATTCTGCAAAAAAACATCTCTAAGTTTAAAAACAATTTTGACGCAACTAAAATCGAATTTGACAAACGCGACTCGCAAGTGGTATGTTTTGGCTTCGCAACGTGGTACTTGTTTGCCCTACCCCGTGTTTTTTTAGAGCCAGCAGCGCGCCGGGGGGGTCGGCAACCTCGACGTGATTTATATGGATTTTTCATGGAAAATATGAAAAATTATTATCCACATGTTGAATTTTAGAGGTGTTTGGGGTGTCATAAAGGGGGTCGAAATTTTCATTATTTTTGCGATAGGACACACCGTTTTCGAGATATAAGCAAAAGAAAAGAAAAAAAAATACAGTACTATTTTTGCACCAGAAGTCGAGGTGTCGGTGTGAATTTTAGTTCTTGACAACTAATTTTATTCCACACCTATTTAATCGCGATTAAAAATAGTCAGATTTAGTTAGACAACCAAAATTTTAGGTTGAATACAATAATGAAATTGACAACAACAGAATAGCAAAATTACCATTTTCACTAAATTAATAATTCAGTGCAATCTTAGTGCTGTCAAACTAAAATATAGTTAAGTTGTGTCACTTTAGTCAATTTCAGAATAGGAAATCGTCGTTTGACAGGAATAAACTAAATTTTGGTGATTTTTAGTCTAGTTTAGAGAATTTTGTGACAACAGAATCGGCACCAATAACTGAAACGATCTTTCACGTTATACATTTCATGCGTAACGTACGTAAACGTTTCAAGTAAATCACCGAAAACGACAAAATTTCATATGCGGCCTCTTAAGATTGCTTCAAACGTTTAGATAGGGACGTAATCAATAGCTAATTAATCTTTCACCTACTTCTTAAGTCACGATTTTCAGTGAATGGAAAATATTAAAACATGTTTACAAACAAAAACATTTCTATATGAAAACCCTTGTTCTCAGAAAACAACGCCAATTGTCATTTTCAGATGTTACGAGTTCTGTTTATTTCCTGATTATATTTTTAGAACCATTTGTTTGCGCACGTGACACCTCAAACAGAATCATAAAAACATTGGATGTGGCATATTTTTTAATTTATTTAACAATTTATGCACACGCATATAAACAGACAAGAAGAAAACGAACAGAAAAATACGTAATAAGTACGTTTTAGTGTCTTTTCCGTTAGCTAGACGGGTAGTTAGAAGCCTTAAGAGCGTTCATTCCTCGTGGGCTGGCAACAACGCATTTTTAGTAGTTTTTTGTGATAATTTCATTTAAATACAAACAAAAGTTTTTTTTTTCAGCCACGCACTAGGTCGTTGGTATTCATAATTATTTTTAACATTTACTCTATAATAAAAAAAAACGTACTAAGTAATACTATGGAAAATAATTGACGGTATGTCGTTTTTTATAAGTAACTACCAAAATAACACACAAATTCGAAAATACCAACGATTTTTTTTTTTTGTGTTTAATGAAATTATCACGAAAAACCGCCATAAATGCACCGTTGCCAGCCCGCGTGGAGAAAACGCTCTTAAAGTTTGACAACCGGTCTTACTCAGAGCTATGATGTCACCCAGTAACTGGGTTGTGAGAGGCTCTGCTGTGGTTCTCAACTGAAAAAAGCGCTAATTAACTAAATAAAAAAAGTTTGACCTAACATGTTTCATACATCATTGTTTTATACGGCAGTACAAACCATGCCAAATTATTTAACACCACGTGGACACTCCCGACATTCTTATCTACGATACTTTTAAGCGTCAAATAAATAAAACATTTCATACTTACTTACATAAACATTTATGAAGAAGTAAGTACGCTTGCTTATTACCACGTAATTACAAATCTAATCTTCCTAAAAGTTGGTTTAAAATAAGATAATAGGTACTTTCAACTAAACTGATTTTCAAAATTCTTGATATGTAATATATGCCGAAAATGTTTTCGACGTCTGTTCTACTTAAGAAAAACTTTTTTCAAAAACATAACAACCGACTTCCAAAAAACACTACAAAGTGCAAAATAACTTTAATTTCGGAAGGCGGTGACAAATAATTAATAAACACATCCAAAGTCACCGACTTCCGAAATTAAAGATATTTTGCACTTTGTAGTGTTTTTTGGAAGTCGGTTGTTTGATTTTTTTTGAAAAAAGTTTTTACTGTTCACTTTTTGTTACCTACCACAGTTCGAAATTTCATAGTCCGTGGGGTCAAAACAATGCATATTAAAATTTATGCGATAGCAGCAATCGCGGTTGATTTGCTATAATTTTTTGAAGAGTTCCGTTGTCTGTCTCCGAAACGCATCATCAGATCTATATGAAATTTGAATGGGACCATTTCGGAATAAACACCTTTCGAACAAAAAAGAATTTTGCAAATCCGTCCACATATGACGAAGTTATGCCCGATAATACATTTAAAAAAAACATGTCGAATTGATAACCTCCTTCTTTTTGAAGTCGGTTAAAAAAAAGATTTTTCCTCTTCCTCTTTTAAAAAACCTGGGTCATGAGAGTTTTTTCAGCAAAGCTTTTAAACAAAACTGACTAAGTAAATTTTATTTTTTCACAAAGAACATGTGTGCACACAAAAAATTGCATTACACAATTATTTTCCGACTTCCGTGCGGACGTACGAGTAGATAAAAGCACAGCACAAATGGGTATTAGTTACGATATTCTTTTTTTGGATTTTATAAAATCTTATTTTATGAAAAGTAGATTTATCTATTGGTAGCTAGTGAAAAACCATGTTGTAAAACCAAGCCTTAAGACACAGTAATCGTAGAGTAAAATGGAATATTTTTCCCATAGCAATTGTATTGTAAATTAAATAATTGGACCATCTGTCTTGTGTTATTATTATGCTCGTAATTAATAATGAAGTGGCTTCTCAGCGGCTTCAGCCACACTAGTCATTACATTGTGTTAACTACGTTACAACGCTTTAATTGAATATAAGCAAGTGTTCTCTGCGTTGGTTGTAAATAATACCAGCCTGTTATTTTTGCAGTCAAGGGCAGATCCATCCCTGTGCCCCCCCCCCCCCCCCCCCCCGCAGGCACAACAAAGAACAGGGATAAAGTACAGTAAAAACTTTGATATTAATACCAGACCGCTTTAATATCATTCCTTAACTTTGTGGACGTTATTCCTTTGTAATAAAGTTGAAAAACAACCTATTTGGAGTTTTTGGGGGGAACACGATAAGCCCACGTTAGTCACTTACTTTCACCTTCACTACACTTGTGCACTTACACGTAACTACATTGAATAATTCACTACCAAATTTATACTATCTAATTCACTATTTCACGAAATTTCATGAAAATGAAAATTCGTGCGACATGTTCCAACGCGATCCTGCCGAAAACTACACCTCTGTATTTAACTTCAATTATGTGTAATTTAATTTTAAAAACTGTTTTCTGGATTAGTAAAACTGTGTATACAGAGTGTTTTTATTTATGTGTGTAAGGATTTCGTTTTATAAAAAACATATCGCACACCTAGATCTATACTGAGACAACTCAAAAATCGTTAATTTTGAGTTATGCCTGTATTCGAATGCTCGGTGCTCATACGCAACTATCCAACGTGACAGGTTCAATAAAAGCTCATAAAATTAATCACTAGGTAGCGTTAACTTTCTTTTGTTGAATCAACGTCTGCCATCTGCTCGCACCTAAACAAGTCTATTGTGAGTTGATCTTCACTTGCCATAAGGAGTGCAGGTATTAACAAGAACGAAAACGCGGACATTTCAAATTGTTACAGTTTTGATGACACGTATACGTGAGTTAATTAGAGTCGTTACGGTGATGGTGAATTGTTCTGCCACATTACTTAAGGATATTTTGACTTGTTCCAGTATTGTTTGATATGGTACGTAAATATTTAGTTACTATTTTGATTTGACTTTGTTTTGATGGATCAACATGAAATGAATTGATAGTAAATTGACGTATTGAATTTCAGCCCCAGCTTGTATACTGTGACGTTTTACAAGCTATTTATTACCTAGAATCAAATTAAATTGTATAGCTTCCCTAACAAAAAAAGCAAATATACGTTTTTTTCGTCTCCTGAAAAATGACCTTTTTTGAGTTGTCTCAGTATAGATCTAGGTGTGCGATATATTCTTGTTAAAAGATTTGAGGGTTGTGTTACATAACATTGTATTGGCAATTCAAATGATACCTAATACACGTTAATAAGGTACCTTATCCATCAAACCGGACGTCTGTCTGTGAGTCATAGGTACTGATAAATCTCATTTCTCGTTTTCTCTTTCAGTCGAATGCAGTTTCTAGTTTTTCCCTTATTTTGGTTAACTTTTCTCCTTTAAAGGTTAGCGATTAAGTATGGAATGGTAATAGGAGGCATTTGTTAAAGCACAGCCCAAAAATATGACGCTGTAAAACACAATTGTTTTTGTTGCACAGTAGCGTATTGGCACTAATTTAAAGAAAATACTTAGTTAAAAATATTTCTTTAAAGTAATATAGTATTATGTTGTTACAATATTTTCTGTTACATGCTTCTTAAAAAAATTGTGCATAAACTTTTATAGAATATTGTATGTAATTACATTTTTTTAAGAAGTATCTGACAGAAAATATTGTATCATCGTAAGATAATACAATAACTTTTTTTAAATGTTGAGCATAAACTTTTAAAGAACATTTTATGTAATTATAATAAAGGGAATTCAATCAACTAAAGAAATACCTAAAATTTATTCCACTGAGCCGTGCATGTTTAGGGTTCCATACCTCAAAAGGAAAAAACGGAACCCTTACAGGATCACTTTGTTGTCCGTCTGTCTGTCTGTCGCGACCCTTTTTCTCAGGAACGCGTGAAGCTATCAAGCTGAAATTCATATCAAATACTCAAGTCTACTGGAGCTGTGAAAAATGAAACTTCTAAGCCAACGCAATCAAAAGATACAGCCGTTTATGCCGCAAATTTTCGAAACTCGCTAGGGAATCAAAATCTACAGGGTACTTCCCGTGAACCAGAATCATCAATTTCAGAATCTTGAAATTTGATACGAAGCAAGGTCTTACAGCACAAATAAAGGATTTTTTTTTTTTTTAAATAGGTAAATTTTGGTAGGTACTTACAAGTTTTCGTAAAATCTAAATTTGCCCATACATTTTTTACTGTGGCGGTATAATTAAAATACCAAAACTTTTACTTGTATACCTACAGGTTTGTACGGAACCCTCGGTGCGCGATTCCGACTCGCACTTGGCCAGTTTTTTATTTTTTATAATTAAAACTACAAAATTACTTTTATTTTGGTGGTCACTCGATTCAACTAACATAAAACGTAGCGCTTTTTTGAACTTTATTGTTTTCTGGGAATAATTTGAACTAGGAGTTCTAATATCATGAGGGCCAAAAATATTGTTTTCAGTTTTAGGAAAACTTATCTATAAAATCACTATTTCAAAGCTCACCTGTATAGACCTAATTAAATCATCCCCAAAATTATATTTAAAAAATCAAATGATCATCAATTCCAAAATCGAATTGCCCTCATCATTCTATAAACAAGTTACAAATCAAAGACGTGAGTCATAGGCAGGTTCTGTTACATCTAAAAATACTGCAATCGTGCCTCCAGGTACCAGGGACGCATACCTTAGCGGTTTCGTCCCAAGTAAGGCATAGGCTATATTTATTCTAAGTACCAACCTATTTTTAGCGCCTGGCAGCCTTTTTATGGAGTTCAACGGACGGAGAGATTAATACGACCATTACTTAAGGAAAAGTAGATTTTTGTAAATGAAGTTGCCTTGATTATGAAACACCTTACCTAAAGTTTCTGTTTTCATGAAAAAAATTAAGAGTTTTTTCGGGAAAGGCTAAATAAAGGCCAAGGCAAGAAATGGAATTACTAATTTTTTTGGAGTGAAAACGATGCCAATGATGAAAATGTCAATATTTGTACAGCTGCCATCTTGAGTTTTCGTTTTGACCTTACTATTTATTGGCTTCAGCTCCCTCCCGAGTGAAACGTTTACGCTTTTTTGTTACGTAATGATTTCCACAAGTTTACTCCTACCACAAGCGGGGTTAAAGAACTTCGTTCCAAAAATAAACCATTCGGAACAAATTATCTAAATGACAGGGAAATTGCGTCAAAATCGATTGCATCGCGTGGTGGATTACAGCCTATTCCCTCTCACACAGAGGAAGCTTGATTATGCTTTATGACACTTACTTATAGTCAAGAAATTTAGATATTTTATGAAGTCCTGAACACGACGTGCGAAGCAGGATTTGTAAAATAGCCTATAAGTATCTAACGTACAATTTTCTCCCATTCCAGTATGTATGCCGATCTTGGCGTACGGAACAGCCATGGGCTGGATATCCCCCAACAAGGCGCTGCTCATGGGCGACTATTCCCCCTCGAACTCTCCGCTATCTGAAGAGGACGTGTCCTGGATGGCTTCCATCATGTTTATCTTCGCACCGATTGCTGTGTTCGTGTATGGGGTTGCAGCTGATAAGTTTGGAAGGAAGAATGCATTGTTGTTTGCTTCTATACCTATTTCTGTAAGTATCCTAGTTTGGATTCTTGTCTCAACTTGTTTCGATGGATTCAGTACCTACATGATTCGGAACGAAGGAATTTTTTCAACGCAGGGATGAAAAAGTACGTTCGTCGTACGCTGTTCCATACATTTGACCGCTTAATTTGCTGCTCCGTGTGGTGCCGGACGTAAAGAATAGCATCATCCTATTTCTTCCCGTGGGTGTCGTAGGAAGCGACTAAGGGACTTACTAGAGAATGGGCAGAAGCGTTCTCTATGCATTTTACCACTATACTGCGATCGCCAACCCGCCTGCCAAGTGTGGCGATTATGGCAAAACCTCCCAAAAAATGACAAGCTCTAGATCAGCTGGTTACGGAAAGCACAGAACCGGTCGAAGTGGCGGAGCTTTGAGGAGGCCTATGTCCAGTAGTGGACGTCTATCGGCTGCAATGATGATGATGAAATTTGACTGCGAAGGTCCCACCAACCCGGACTGGGTCTGCGTGGTGGTTCATGGCCCACTACCTCTCACAGAGAGGAGACCTACGTCCCAGCAGAGGGATACATCATGGGCTGATTATGTTGACCGCGAAGGTATTGCATTTTTGTACGCAAAGACTCACTCCGTCAGTTTTCCGTGTTAAACAACAGCCAGTGCAAAAATTTAAAATAAATAAAATAATAATTGCCTTTATTTTCTTTGACCTTTTCTGTAAGTACACATAAATTCTTATAGACTAATAACACTTCATTTAAATCTATTCTTAACCCTAACATTAGCAGATTAGCTAATCAACTTCCAGGTCAAGCTGTCTTGCGACATATACCTCCTCCATTTCCTTCCATTTACTCCTGTCTAGAGCTGTTCTCCGCCAACTTTTTGACAGATCATCCTTGACCTTTTCATCTGTCTTCTAATACGTTTTTTCCGTTCCTTGTTACAATTTGGTGACCTTTTTGGTCCATTTTTCCATCTAATGTAGCTCTCCTCTTCCATCTCAGCCAGTGCATACAACTCTCCAACTACAAGTCCGCTGGATGCGAGAAGCGTAAGACTGGTTGAAGTAAAGACGCTTAGGGGAGGACTAAGCTCGGTAATGGACATCTTTTGGCTTAAATAATGATGAAGATGACACAACTGTCAAAATTGTGATTTGAACATAAGGACAATTTAAATTGGTAGCCAATTTGGTTAGATATTAATTTCGCTGGCTGTATATGTATAGTGCTGCTAAAATCTAGAGGATTATTATCAGTCCGAAATAAAAAGTTTATATTTTTGATTTATAATTAAAGTTCTAGTGTCTATTTGTAAAACATACGGTTTATCCACAGCTCGGCTGGGCAGTAAAGCTAATATGCGCACACCCGATCGCGCTGATCGGCGCCCGCGCACTCATCGGGTTCGGTTCGGGAGGTGGGTTCGTGGTCTGTCCGCTTTACGTCAAGGAGATCAGTGAGGACAGCATCCGAGGAATGACGGGCACATTCGTTATATTCTCACAGGTTAGTAATTATACTACTTATCAATAATACCAGCGCAGCGACACTTTTTAAACGTCGCAGCATCACGCTGAGGTAGGAGCCTTTTGGCCTCGTGCAGGACTTTCTGTTTTTTTTTTTTACTACCTATTTTGTTTTTTTATCATTTTTGTACGATTATGTGTTTAGTTTAGTACCTATGTGATCTTCCTGTACGAGTCACAATAAATACTTTTTCTTTTTTTTCTCTTTCTTACGACGACGTGACGCAACGCCTTGTAGTGGCTACACGAGGCGTAGTGACATCAAGCGCGCCTTTCCTTGTCCTAGGAATTATGGAGTTATAAAAAGCTCGTTCTTAAACTAAAACCACTGAAAACTCACGCTCTAAAAATCTCGAAAATATTCTTATCTAAAAGCCGTGGTCGTGATTTTTTTTTTAGTTCATGACGTCCAGAGGTCGCCATATTGTGACGTCACATAGCCTATACCAGCGAACGATCAAGACGCTTTCAACGAAACCATTTGTCAAAAGTAGTTTAAAAGTAATGAGGGAATCCGTGTGGTGCCGGACGTAAAAGAATAGCAGCATCCCATTTCTTCCCGTGGGTTTCCTAGGACTAAGGGACAAAATACCGCCTTGAGTCCCTATTAAATGGTAATGCTATCCAAAGCTACTGATTAAAACACGGTCTGACTCAGCCGCTTCTAAATCATGCAGACGCGCGTTTAAATTCCCGCCGCAAAGCTAGGCGCCAATATATTCTAGCCGCGTGGTCGCGCCTTCTATTACAAGTCAAGTTCAATAGTACGATGCATGTGAACTGATTAAAATTAACTCGCGAGTTGGTGTGAAGGGCGCCCTTCTGAGCAAGCTGTTAAGGCGGATATTTCTTGAAAACGCTCAAAATGGTGTTTTTTTTAAACCAGTGTATCTCTTTAACCGTAAATAATTTTGAAAGCAAAAAATATATGACATTTTAAGTCTTTTTTTGCATACTGTGAGGGTGAGACTAATTGAAAGCAGGTATAATAGTTTCTTCGTGTATGTTCATAGAAATACAGGATACATTTTAATCCAGTGTGCAAATTATAACCATGAATTCAGCACATTGCTGTTTCATAGAAAAGTGCAATACCTACGCGGTCAAAATGTATAGAAAAGTTTAAAAAAAATATATAACCGACGAAAAATTTCTACGCTGGGGGGTCTAGAATGATATGCTGAATGCATGGTTACAGTTTGCGCACTGGATAAAAACTTATCCTGTATAAAGTAGGTATAATTGATGAACTAACATTCAAGCTTCTTCGTGAAAGGGTGAAAACTATGGAATCTCAATGCTATCGCAATTATTTGGATCTAACAGAAAATTCAATTAAAAATAACCCAAAATATTTTTGGACTTTTGTAAAAAAACGCCATAACTCAAACGCAATTCCAAGCACCTTCAGTTATAACAGTGATACCTTGCGCACGGGGGAATCTATTTGTCAGGCTTTTTCCGAATACTTCCATTCTACTTTTCTCTCTAATCCCAGTGTTAGTCATCCAACCTCGTCTCCTTTTCTCTTTAATGATTCGTCGAACCTAACATCTGATATCTGCAGTATCAATGTTAATCTTGATGAAATAATTAACTTGCTTCGAAAGTTGGATACGTGCAAATCGCCAGGTCCTGATAACATTTCATCCAAACTCCTTATTCGGTGTGCACCTTCGATAGCGCAACCTATTTCAATTTTATTTAAAAAATCTTTAAATACATGTGTTGTGCCGCAAATATGGAAATCTGCGTTTATAACGCCCATACATAAAAAAGGTGTCAAAACAGACATAGCGAATTACAGGCCGATATCAAAACTGTGTATTATAGCAAAGGTCTTTGAAAGAATAATATATAATCAGGTTTATACTTCTCTGAAAAATTCATTTAGCTCGTTCCAACACGGTTTCTTAAAAGGGAGGTCTACTGTCACGAACCTAATTCTCCTTAACGATTTTTTAACTGAAGCCATGTGCAACGGAAAGGTTGATGTCGTTTATACGGACTATAGCAAAGCCTTTGACCGTATTGATCATAGCATTCTGATATCCAAGTTATATGGCATGGGAATTAGTGGTGATCTACTCAGATGGATTTCCTCTTATCTTGTTAATAGGTCCCAAGCAGTAGTATTAAATAATTATATATCTAGCTGGGTTCCTGTTCCTAGTGGTGTCCCGCAGGGTTCCTTGCTCGGGCCATTGCTTTTTATAATCTACATTAATGACATCGACTCTTGCTTGACTTCATCCAAACTTTTGTGTTTTGCTGATGATATGAAAATATATGCCACAATATCATCGCAGATGGACGCAACGGCACTCCAGAATGATTTGCGTCGCCTTGAGGACTACTGCCAAAGAAACAAGCTGGACCTTAATCCCGCTAAATGCTCGGTCATTACGTATTCTCGGAAGCGCTCAATCATTGCTACATCGTATACCCTAGGTGATCAAGCTCTACCTAGATCGAACTCTGTCCGTGATCTGGGGGTTCATCACGATTCCAAGCTCAGTTTTGAAATACACGTCGATGCAATAGTCGCTAAAGCCTCTAAATCACTGGGTTTCATAATGCGATTATCCAAGTGCTTCACTCAAGCCAAAACTTTAAAAATTCTATACTGTACTTTTGTTAGAAGCCACTTGGAATACGCGTCGGAAATATGGAACCCATTTTACTACAAATATATTAACCGCATTGAGAGCATCCAAAAAAGGTTCATAAGATACTTATGTTTCCATCAAAAAATACCGTATCACTCGGAAAACTACCATAGCCTATGTAAAAAGTTTCACATATTACCTTTACTCAACCGCCGCGAGATTTCTGATTGTGTGTGTTTATTGAAAATCTTTAACAATACTATAAACTGTTCCGATATCTTGTCAAAATTTTATTTCAACATCCCCATGAAGTGTAAGCGATACAATCCACCTTTGCGCGTGCCATTTGCTTCAACTAATTATAGGCAGAATTCGTACATTGTGCGTGCAAGCAGAAATTTAAACAAGCATTGTAAGCAGTACGATATAGATATGTTCCTAACCAGTGTGTCGTCAGCCAGGAGGTGTCTAAGCCATAACTTTTTCATGTAGTTTATTTTGTTGTGTTAAGATGGTTTTTTATGCAGTGCGAGCAACATAGTAATTATGCTGTAGTATGTACCTAGTAACCTAGTGTGAATGTCCTTAGAATTTAACTTTTTTTAATCTGTATTTTATAAGTGGAGACCTGTAATTGGCTTTCTGTCTAATATACTGTCTTTGATCTGTTTGATTTAGCTGTAAGTCTCCCATGTTATTTAAATAAATAAATAATAGTTTCTTCATTAGAAGATTTTCGTAGATATATTTACTGTAAAATCGTGTGTAGGAAAATATATGCGTTTGCGCGGGGTAGGCACCTACCACCTACGATGAGTAATAAGTACCTAGTTACCAAACTCTGAGCTCGGCTAATCTGCCTATTCAACGTTAAACAATTAAGAGGCTGCTCGATGCATGAAAAGTATGTATGAAAATTGTAATTCTGTGAGCTATAGCGGAATGTAGAAACTTGCAGGTTTGTTACCTAACACCAGTCTTGAGCGATAGGTATGTCTACGAATCCGCTGCACAGCGATGCCTCAATTGATGCACTTCTTAATAATATCCAAATCGCGAAGTAAAACAGAATCATAGATGAACAGGAATTTTAATAATGTGTAACGATGACAGTCCATGTAGATAAGCAATAACGACCATTGCTATTCTACACAGACAAATAAAATATCAATATCACATAATTATCGCACAGTAAGTTAGGAACGCAACTCAGGAACTGCAACCCAAGTAAAGCCGGCAAAAAATTACTACAATTAAAAAATTACTACAATTAAAAAATTACTACAATTAAAAAATTACTACAATTAAAAAAATACAGTCAATGTCATGTCCATAAAGTATTTTGGCAACCCTATTCACCTTGTTTGACCGAGTTTGACGGTAATTAAACTATTTATTAATACTGTCAACAAGAACCTCTTCCCCCTTATTACAGAACAAGGTTTTTCTTTAGGTATGGTTTAAACCTGCGAGCCTGTTTTTTAAATAAGAACCTAACTGAAATCGAAATACAGCTCCTTTTACAAAACTGACAAGTTAGTCCAGTGCTAAATTGTCAGTTTTGGAAAAGGAGCTGTAATTCTATTTCAGTTCTAAGTTCCTATTTCAAAAACAGGCTCGGTGGTTTAAACCATACCTAAAGAAAAACCTTGTTTTGTAATAAGGGGGACAATGTTAAGTATAGGTATTAGGTATAGTAATTAATAAGTATCTGTCCTCCATATATGTATAATTGCTCTAAGATAAATGGTTACGGTCGCGGCATGTGCCATAAATTATCAACAGGTATTCAGTATTAAAAAAAAACATTAATTAAAATAAATACGTTAGTACTACCACGTGTAATCTATCCATCAGGAATATCTTGATCTATATGACAGACTAGGTTTTGCCAGCGGACTCGCCCGCACGGAGGTCGAAAATCATCCCACGGGAACGTTTTTTTTTTTTTGCGTGGGAAATCATCAAATAACTTCTCCCGCTCTGGGTGGAGCAGGAGGGCGTGTCAGACTTTTACTGACTAAAACCCACCCGTGTTCCCTCAGTAGCCCGTAGGCCAGGAGCTGTGGTATCTCTTTCGAACAAACCCGCACCCCTGGCAGGCATCGGCCCTTGCGGGCCCCATCATTTTTTGTGCTGACATCTCATTGAGGCGCGCGTGGGGATTAAAAGTAATAATACATCTGTGTGCCAAATTTCATTCAAATCCGTACAGCCGTTGTTGCGTGATTGAGTAACAAACATACAAACTTTCACATTTATAATACTAGCTTCCGCCCGTGGCTTCACCCGCACGGAGGTCGGAAATAATCTCACAGGAACGTGCTATTAGGCTTGTGTTAATTCAGGTTATAGATTATCTGTGTGCCAAATTTCATCTAAATCCGTTATGCCGTTTTTAAATAAGCAAACATACAAACTTTCTCATTTATAATATTAAGTAGGATAGGTAGCAAATAGTAGATTTACAGTATTAGGGAGACTACTCACACTTATTCAGCTCTGTTCAGCTTTTGTCCTTATAAAACAACGATTTTGTATAGAGTCCGCTTACCTTTCCGCGGCTGAACTGATGCGTACGCATCTCGTACAAAATCGTCCCTCTAGCTTAAATGCAAATGCAAGATTTGGTTCCTCTATTTTGACAGGCACCCCCAGTTTGCATCACGCGACAAAGTTAAGCCCACGATACGCCACTGTAGGCAATTTTCTCTTTACTCCGACATCTATTTAATATCCCACGAGATTAAGATATTATCTTATATAGACATAACAAACGGTTATGTAATATATAAAGCACGTGCTGTTATCAGTAAATACATAATTATTAATTAATTGACCCGTAGTTGTTACAGAGATATGTAGGATGACCAATATGACCATCCAGGGCCCCAATTCTGTATCGTTATAATGATTCCCCGCGGAATATTACAACGTTCAAACTACGTTAGTATAATTTTTTTTTAGAAACCAAAGTAACGGTAAGTAATCGAAATGTCATATTCTGTATGTTCCAAGACAATTTGTCGATATTATTTACACGATATTAGCAGAATTCGTGTATGATTGACGTGGTTACGAATAAGGAATCGTTATGTGGACATAGTGAATTCAGGCCCTGTCTACTTGGCATTGTTAGCATATAACGCTCCCACTGCTGGGACACAGTCCTCCTCTCTGTGAGAGGGAGTGGGGCATAACCACCACTACACGAGCCCAATGGGAGTTGGTGGACGTCACATGTCTTCGAATTTTTAGTTTGTTATAGAAATATGCTAGTAGGAAGTAGTATAAGTCTGAAATCACAATCGCAATTAGATAAAAGACGAAGATCCTACTAATCCTGACTAATATTATAAACGCGAAAGTTTGTATGTTGTTACTCTTTCACGCAAAAACTGCTGAATGGATTTGGATGAAATTTGGCACACAGATTATAACCTAGATTAACACATAGGATCTGCCAGGGGTGCGGGATACTGTGGCCCCTGGTACACAGGCAACTGAGGGTGGGGAAGCCCAGGTCGACGGCGCATTGTGTTCCACGCGCGCCCCAAAGAGATGTCAGCACAAACCGATGGGGCCCGCAAGGGCCGATGCCTGCCAAGGGTGCGGGTTGTTCGAAAGAGATACCGCCGCCTCTGGCACACAGGCTACTGAGGGAACACGGGTGGGTTTTAGTCATTAAAAGTCTGACACGCCCTCCTGCTCCACCCAGAGCGGGAGAAGTTATTTGATGATTTCCCACCCTCAAAAAAAAAAACAGATAAGATACTTTTTATCCCGGTGCAGTGGTACGTTCCGGCGGGATCATTTCCGACTTCCACGCGGGCGAAGCCACGAGCGGAAGCTTGTATTATAATGTGAAAGTTCCTATATTTAGATGTTTGGTTGTTTGTTACTCAATCACGCAACAACGGCTGAATGGATTTGGATGAAATGTATATAGATCATAACCTGGATTAACACATAGGTTTAATGGCCATCATCATCTTTGACAATCGTTACGGGTCATCTTAAGTTCGCAAGTTTGACAATCATTACCAAGGGATATCGCATTACCCAGTCACTGAGTTGTGCAGGTCAGATAGGCAGTCGCTCCATGTAAAATACTGTCACCTAGCTGCGTCAGGTAAGACTGGAAGCTGACCCCAACATAGGAAAAGGCTAGGCAGATAAGAATTTTCAAATGTCGGTGTTGAACAGAGAATTGAGAAGCTAACAGAGTGTATCCCGCCGCTTCGCCGCGTGGAAGTCGGAAATTATCCCGCGGGAACGTACTACCGGGATAAAAAGTACCCTATGTGTTAATCTAGGTTATAATCTATCTGTGTGTCAAATTTCATCCAAATCCATTCAGCCGTTTTTGCGTTATTGAGTAACAAATATCCAAACATCTTCACAAACTTCCATATTGGTAATTTTAGTAGGATTATACTTAAAAACCTTTCTATTGAATCACTCACTCTATTTAAGAAAACTGCATTTAAATCCGTTGCGTAGTTTATAGATCTGAGCGTACCAGAGACACGAAAAACGACTTTGTTTTATACTATGAAAAGATTGATCATTATCTTTGACGCATAGATCTGTCACAAACATATGATAGTATACAGTATACCCTAGACCGCAATAGATTATTATAATTACAAAAAACAAATGCAATTCGTGACAGGTAAAGCACGATTAATATAAGGAAAATATGAATTGATTTTCTTAAGAATACACACATAACTCAGGTGTTCCCCCTTCAAACAAAGAGGTACATTTTTCCTGTTGTTCTTTCAGTTCGAGGAAGTTTTTTTGTGTGTCTAAGTACTTACCAAGTATTTGGCAAGTAATCTCCGTTGAATTCTGTTTGAGATTTGCTAATGGGCAAATAAACAGGGTCAAATAAAATTTGCTGATGTAACTCCACAGTTGTGGTGATTTCGATGTGTAATAAATAACACGATAAAACCAGAAAAGAAATAAACATAGGTTTTTGTGGTGTTGTAGCGGCTTTTACTACGCTACATGTGAACTACGCATCAGAGTGACGTCACGCAAAATCCTGCATCGCGCAAACAGAGTTTACCGCACAACTGGCCTATATAGGGTGTAACAGTAACCCTATAGATAACAACTAGTATAAAATCACCATACATAGTTTCAGCTCAAAATAAAATACATACTATAAGTACGAATTGATACCAAATTTTTACAAATCGCACTACGTAAGTCAATAACTTTCCACGTTACTTGCCAATATCACGATAAATCTCTTTCGAGTGATGTGTTTATTTCAATTTGAAAAGTTCAGTTTCTGGTAAGAATGTATTAAATATTCTGATAACTTCCGAACATGTAGAGATATAATTAAAAAACCCTTTCAATATTTATTTACTAAAATATCGTTTGATATCATCCAAAGAAGCCGTGCCTTTGGTATGTATATGCCCTTTACCCCCGAGTAACATCCCTTTTCTATGGAGGATGATAGAACTTTACTGCCTGGTCATCATACATGGGTAATCGACCGTATTTAGTGTACCTAGTCACTTGAAATATAAGTTTGAAAAATCTGGCTTTTTGTGTAAATTTTACATACGTGATGGATTTGGATTTATCTAAACACGATGAAGCAGTACCCTTGGTATGTAGGTATATAGCCTTTATCCCCCGAGTATCATCCCTTTACTATGGAGGATGATTGAACTTTACTGCCTGACCCTCATACATGGGTAATCGACAGTATTTAGTGTACCTAGTCAAGTGAAATATAAGTTTTAAAAAATCTGTTTTTAATTTTTGTGTAAATTTTACATAATTGATCGATTTGGATATATCTAAACACGATAAAACAAAATAAAACAGATTTTCTTAACTAAAACTTAAAGTAAGTAACAAAATTAAGAGAGGTCGTTAACACTAAAAAAAAAAAATTCCGCTTGACAATATCGTGGCAGACCGAGACGAAAATGGCGGGACTGAAAAGACTGGCCAGCAATAGCAAAAGACAGAATTGTATAGAAAAGGGAAAGAGAGGGAGGCCTTTCAATGGGAAACTATAGGCTATATAGTTAGATTAGATTATTCCCATCACGTCTGCAATTTTGTTAGCTAATTTAATTTGACCCTGTTGTTTCGGGTTCGACAAAAAACGCTTCTTCAATTTTGGTTGTAGGTAAGGAAAATTGTTCTGGTAATTCTAGGTACACTTTGGCAATAGATTATGTTCAACGAACAGGTTCTCAGAAAAATATTGTGTTTTGTAGGTAGGTATTAGGTAACTATGGAATTTTTTGGTGCCTTTGAAGAATTAGCAGGTGCAATTGTAGAAACTTTTGTTTGGGTACAACTTATTTTAAAATGTAGTGATTCGTTTGGGATTCTACTTATGTAGATAACACTTGATACGTTTTTTAGACGAGACGTATATACTCGTACTAAGTTTTCAAACAGATGGCTGCCTGCTCAAAAGTGATGCCAAGATGTTCGCAAAAATCTTTAAAGAAAATCTTACGTGCATGGAAACTTTACTCCTTCGAGTTTATCTAATCACTGGCATAAAATCGCGTAACACCTTAAATGTATTTTTTTTTTTTTTTTCAAAACTACATTTATTTTACAATAGGGACCGTACATTGTTTTTGTTGATTATATTATTAATTTGACATATGAGTCGTTTTGAATTTTATGGACTTTATTGCATGTACAGAGGCCAGCACATCAAGCTTCCCGAATCTGTCAAATTTCTTTGATAGATTTTCAACTTTATTTCAAAGGAATAAGGTTTATGTTCAATTGGGAAAATTTGACAGATTGGGATAGCTTGACCTGCTGGCGACTGAACACACAGCTACACATCAAGGTATACATTTACAGTATCAGCTGATCTCGCATTGCAAAGGATTTCCGTACAGTTCGAGATCAGTGTAAACTGGAAATATATAGCTTGATACACATCACACAGCCGTCCGTACATTTAAATACATTTCCAGTTTACGCTGATCTAACATTAAACGGAAATCCCAATGCGAGATCATCTTATACTGGAAATGTAAAGCTTGATGTGTAGCCGTGTATACCATACCACTTAACTTAATTGCATAAAATTCAAAAAATGCCAATATGCCAATTGCCTAATACCTACGTATTTCTAGTTTTCAATTCAGCCACAAATAAATTATCTTCATGCGAGACGCCTTTGGAAAATAATATATACCTAACATAGGTTTTCTTTTTTTCCAGGTTTGTTGTTTCACTTTTGGTTTTTGTTTGTATTAATTGATATTTTGTGATTTGGTTTCGACAATAACTGCGATTTGATACGGACACTGTCTTTTTGTTAGGAATTTTTCGCACTGGTTGTATAAGATAATATACCTATTATAGTGATAAATATTTATTTATATAAATATATATATGGTTACTGGTAATTAGTTACCGAAATTTAAACACATGATTGTACTCATCATTATGAACAACTTTTACTATGGGACCAAACCTGAAATCGCGAAAAAAAAAACAGCTTTTCCCTACATTTATGTTCGCGTAACTCGTCAAAATATAGGGAACAGCTGATATTTTTTCGCGATTTCGTGTTCATAATGATGAGTACAATCATGTGTTTAAATGTCGGTCACTAATTACAGTCACCCTATACAGGGTAATTTTTTATCCAGTGCGCAAACTGTAACCATTAATTCAGCATATCATTCTAGACCACCTACCGCAGATTTTTTTTGCCGGTTATAAAAAGTAATCAGCTGTTTCATAGAAAAGTGCAATACCTATGTGGTTAAAATGTATGGAACAGCTGATATTTTTTTGTATAACCGGCGAAAATTTTTACGCTCAGGTTTCTAGAATGATATGCTGAATTCAAGGTTAAAGTTTGCGCACTGGATAAAAACTTTTCCTGTATAGTTTAATTATGTGCCGTTAAAGCTTTTAAGTTGGCTCATAATAAATTCTTGTCACATATTTGACGTAGGCGTCAAAGACATCCTTATTTCGCGTCAGCATCCCGATTTCATACACTGAGGTATTATATATTATTCGATTCCCAAATCGGGCAAATCGACACTTTCAAATAGTTGAAAGTGTCGATTCGCCCGATTTGGGCGAGTGAAGTCGTGCGAGTCGACTAATAAATAAGCCGTTGTTTTGACTTTTGTTTTCTGTTTGTGTGTAGATAATATTAAGTTTGTGTGTTTGTGTTTTGTTTGTGTGTTTGTATCATTCTGTGAGAAAACCAATAAATATTTTTTATTTCGTTCATAGGTTAAAGTAAAGAAGAAGCCGACGAACCACGAAGTTCCCAGATAGCCGACGATGGGTCTATTTGCTTAACAACTCTAAAATTCTTTCCCATTGTTCCCAGACCGCTGGAAACTTGCTAGTCTTCGTCTTGGGAGACCTGCTGCCGTTCAACACAGTGCTCTGGATCCTACTTGCGATTCCTCTCATCCACTTCTGTATCCTGCTGCGGCTGCCGGAGACACCATCGTACTTGGTCAAGTGCGGAAGGAATGAGGTATTAAATTAAGAATCTATGCATAAATATCATCATATACTTCATAACCAGCCTATAATGTTCCCACTGCTGGGACACAGGCCTCTCGGTGAGAGGTAGTGGACCGTAATCCACCACGCGAGCCCAGTGCGGGTTGGTAGATGTCACATCTCTTAGAATTTTTCGGTTCTAGGATATAACGGTTTCCATAACATGTTTTCCTTCACCGTTTTGAGAGCAGTGGTGATTGTTAATTTACGCAAGTAAAGCGCCTGTTTGAGTTTAGTAAATTTCCTGGTTTTACAACTACACACGTTTTAGGTAGCTAGGCACTGAAAGATTCAGTCTTTTTTATCATACTTTGTACGTATATGAGAAAAATATTTTAAATTATCTTATCGCGTTATGGTGAAGACATGATATAACTTGACATAACATATAGTGAACACTAATTAATTACATAGCAATAGTTAGTTTTATATAACACATGATAGTTTGGCATTACATAATATTTAATGTGTGCTGAGTATACCATAGGAGATAATTTTATACTTTTTATGTGGTTAAATGCCTTGTTGTCTGAGCTCTATGTGTGTATTTACTAAGCAAGATAGACAATATTATTACCTAAGCTATCACTAGGCGGAAACATCACCAATCCACCGACCTAGTTTTTGCGTTTGTATAGGATTTAATGTTGATAAAGAGCACACACACACACATGGAGCAGTGGTGGCTCGTTGGTATCGCTCCCGACTTACGAGTTGTAGGTCGTGGGATTGAACCCAGACAGGCGCTTTCATCATCATCATTATTATCATTTCAGCCGGAAGACGTCCACTGCTGGACATAGGCCTCCCCCAATTTGGGGGGCTTGTCATGATCGCCACGCTTGGCAGGCGGGTTGGCGATCGCAGTATTGTGGTAAAATGCATAGAGACCGCTGCTGCCCATTCTCTAGTAAGTCCCTTAGTCGCCTTCTACGATACCCACGGGAAGAAATGGGACAGGCGCTTTACTTTTAGTAAATAATTTCAGCACCACTCCTCTTAAAACGGTGAAGGAAAACATCATGAGAAAACGTGTTGCAATCGTGTCTTATAACCAAAAATTCGAAGACAGACAGTTTGGCAATAAGGCTTTCTCATGTACGGGACCATACCTGTATGAACAAGTTAATAAAAAGCTCAACATCTACTCCTTGACGAAGTTTGGGTGCAAAAAACAGGTTCAGGATTGGCTACTTGGTCTTAATTATACTGAAACGGAAAACCTTCTATCTTTCAACTGTTAAAGTTCTTATTATCACCCACACATCTCATCCACATACTCACATCATACATACACTCATCAGTTCATCACACACACTCTCTTCACAGACACACTAACAATCATCACACTGACATACGTACACTATCACCGCAAACATACTTTTCGTTTCCTCTTATTAGTTGTGGCGAATTATTATTTAGTATTAGTTTTATTGAATTATTGTTTAGTATTAGTTTTAGTGAATTATTTAGCCTTAGTTTTAGTAAATTTACTTTATTATTTAAACCGTTGCTCTTGTATTTTACCTATAATAATTTCATACAATCTGTCGAAAGAGACTGGATCCTGCGATACAGGGTATCCTAGTGCGGGATCCAGTGTCACACCTGTACTGTAACAGTTTTTTTATTAGCCAATAAAATAAATAAAATAAACATGTGACATCTACCAACCCGCACTGGGCCCGCGTGGTGGATTACAGCCCAATCCGTCTAAGTAGAAGACAGGAGGCCTGTGTCCAACCATTGGGAACATTATAGGCTAATTATGCTATAGAATACATCTTTTGACAACGACTATGCCTACTAGGTCTTTGGGATGCCGAGAAAACCATTTATTCTTGTTTTCGTGTCGATGGTACTTCTTCTCGATATTTCTTTATTACCTAGTTAGAGCCGAGTATGTGGCCACGTTAATTGCACCATCAGTGGCATTCTTTAGGTCATCCGAGGAGCAGGTGAAGGAGCATTTAGGAGTCCTAAATTCTCGTTCACCTGCTCCTCGGATCGGCCCTAAATTAGAACACTCCAGTGTGGCATGGTCTGATCAGAAGCGGCGCACTCGCACTGGGTATTGGATGAGTCGTCAGTTATCCCCCACTACTAAATATTACTTTCATTTAGGAAACAGCAAAAGTGCTGGCTTGGCTGCGCTCCCTGCCCGTCGATGACAAGTCTATCTCTGAAGAGGTGGACCGGCTGATCATTGAGCAGACAACTAGTGAACCTAAGTTCTCGCCTAAACTCTTGTGTGAGTATTTTTCATCTAAAACCTGTACAGACCGCGTAAGGAAGCAACATGTATGTTTCAAGACATTTCTTACCGGAACGTTGGTTTAAAAAAATACGATATTGACGTAGTTTGAACGTAGTAAGATTCCGCGGGGAATCATTTTATCGATACACAATTGGGGCCCTGTGGAAGAGAGAATCCCGCAAGGAATACGATGATGATAATGATTAGCGCGAATTCGATTTACACGAAATAACTCGCCTGAATCTAGCGAATCAACACTTCTAAATAATATCTATAATATTTACTTCATCCCCTATTTAACTCCCTTAGGGGTTGAATTTCGAAAAATCCTTCCTTATTCCTTGTCTACATTATAAAGGGAACCTCTGTGCACAACTTCAGCTTTCTAGGTCCAAGGGTTTGGGGTGGTCGTTGATGAGTCAGTCAGTCGTTGATGTGTCATTTACTATATAAATGACTCTAAGATAGGCGACTGGTACGAAATTTATTGATTTGTTGACGAATAGAAAATTCCAGAAACACATTAGGCAATTGGCACGTTAGAGATGAAAGGATTCGTCCGAAAAAATATTCAGACTTTCAGCAAAGTTAAAGTCAAAGTCAAAGCATTTATTTCAATTAGGCACTTAAAAGGCACTTTTGAACGTCAACATTTACATTTAAACGGAATTGATTCTAGTCGCCCATTCCAAAATGTTGTTTCGTATGGAGAAGAACGGGCAAGAAACTCCACCGTTACTCTTTTAAAATGTTTTACATACAATTTATCATAGTAGGTACATTCATTATATAATTATATGTGAAAACGATGCACCCAGAATAAAATTACTATACCAAGAAAGGTAACAAAATGCAACTGAAGCAATAAAGATAAATTTATTCTATGATAGCACGGTGCTCACTTAGTTACAAACATTGTAAGAGTAAGTATACGATTTTCCTAGAATATTAACAAAGAGTCAGTGTGTGAGTGTAAATCAATGTCATAAATATATTTATTTATATAATTCAATTAGCCACCAGTTTGATTTTGTCTAGACTCTAGATTGTCCTATGAAGCAGGACCAGCATGTTTCCAAGCATTCTTTATCTTGGATATAATCCTCTAATTTATAATACGCTTGTTTACAAAAAAAAAAAAAAAAAAAAAAAAATGAGTTTTAAATTTCCTTTCATTTAATTGCAATATATCACAAGGTATTTTGTTATACCATTTAACACAGTACCCCATAAATGCAGCAGTTGGTGAAACGCTATTGAGGCATTTAAAAAGCTCCAAAAATGACCCACAAAATAGAAAAAGAAAAGTTGAAAGTAATCAATTCGCCAACAACTCGCTTGGGAATTAATAACTGGCTGTCAAAAATTCCACTTTTAACCTATTTCAAGCTAAATAAGTGTTAAACTAATAAATGCGGCCACCATCCCATTTGCAATTCCCCATTGCTCTGAGTTTTACTAATAATAAACTGCCCTGTGACCTATAAGATGTCCAACGTCGACAAACAATTCATTTGAAACGCGGAAATTGGAATAAGCTCGAATAGTCCTATACCTACTTCCTTCTAACTCAGTGTCATAACAATTAGCAGTTCGTTGAGGAAGAAGTGTGTACTCGACATTAAAGGAGACGGTTGAAAAAATATCGTCACTCCCGAAAAACATCTTGCTGTGTCATTGTTGTAAACAAATTAGTTATCTTGTAGTAGGTCCCCCCCTACTTAGAGCTCCTTGATTTGAAATGTTTTTTCTGGAGGAGTAATATAAAATCGTCACACCCGTTTTCCGGGAAAGGTATGGCAGATATGTATCTATTAGTGATGTACCGACTAGTCGGCCCATTTTTTATTAACAAATTAAAAGGCGGTGATTGAAATGTTTTTTTTTTACTGTTGATAAGTTTATTATAGGATCAGTTTTACCGTTTACTTTCAGTATAATCTAGAATAGGATAGGAAATTAGGATAGGTAGAAACGGTGCGCACGTTAACAATGATAGAATAAATGCAAAGTAAACAAAAACATGTCCCGACAATTCCGCCTGGTCGCCGTGCGCCGAAAGCGTAGTCACGAACATGACCGATGTCACCCGAACTCAACCGAAAGGCATGATCGGCTTGGCCGACTAGCATACCTAGTGCCCTCACAATTCGCCAGTTACCTATGTTTCTCTCGCATGGAATTAGGACTCCCGAGCATGAGCATTATAAATTTATAAAAAAACAGCGTTCATTGTCTATATAGAGACCAACACAACTTTAAAGGAAACGGTTACCTACCATTCGAATAACACGCTTTTAAATCTAAGGCTAAGGAGCCGACAGAACAAAGTAAAAGAAGAAATCATATTCAGCCGACCCCAAGGAAGGTGGATGGCGAGATCTAAGGCCAACATACTCTGCTGTAGGCCACTGTTAACCCTAACAAAGTGGAGTTACCAACATAGCTTGCAGAGTTAGCAACAAGAAGTGGCAATTGGCTAGCCATGTTTATCGAAGGTCCGGTCGCCGGAGGAGCAAACAGGTTCAGCATAGCTATTCAGAACCATTCGACAAACTATCGAATCGAAAATGACCCATTTTGATAATCTGATTTTTGTTGCCCTCGACAACAAACAGTTGTCGGAAGAATAGCTATCGCCCTTATAGGTATTAATAAAACCATTAATAAAACTGACAACTTTTTTTGGATTTGTGAACAGCGTTTACAGGAGTCCTACGATAACATTTATTGATGTTCGATTCGGTTAGGAAGCGTATCGAATGATTGTGAAACTGAATAGCTATGCTGGAGTGCAGACCCCGTACCGGCAAGCGTGATGTGGACGCCCTCAAGCTAGATTGACATTAAAAGAAAGTTAATATGTTTAGTCTGCACAAACAAAACGCACATTACAAAAAATAGAATAAAAACAGATACATACAAAATAGCTAAAAGCCCCGTATTCAGGTAGAAAAGTTTTACAATATTATCCATAGTCAAGCAAGGCTAGGGACCATAGAGTAGGTATATAAATGGATCTGCGTTATGACTAGAGATCGGATATTCGGTTATTTTTTTAGTTATGAAAGTATGGAAGTGGCTTCTTAAATTATATTTTTTGTAAAAAAATATCCCGTGATTCTAGGAATACGGGAATTCATAAAGCTTTCTAGTCAGGTGTATAGTATGGAAGTGACTTCTAATCTATTAGGATTGCATTCAGATGCTTATTTTATTTAAGAGAGTAAGTCTGTAAGAGAAGGGGTGGTGCGAGTAATTTTTTTTTAATTTTTTTTTTTCATTAAAATAAGATATTTTCGATTAAAAAAACGCGTTCTATATTAGCCAACACCTCAGCTTTAGATGAATATGCATCCGAATATCCGATCTCTGGTTATGACACTGGCAATTTTTTAATAACAATCAAAACAAAAACAAAAGTGCCGATAGCAGAGTTCACTAAAGACTACTTTAGTTAGAAACAGACTACAAATATTGAAAGGCAGATAACAGTGTCACAATGTGCTATGGCATAGCTTGCGAAAAGCCTATGTCCAGAAGTGGACAGCAATAGGCCGAATTATTGAAGAACCAACCCGAATATTGACAATAAACAAAGCACAAAATATTCACGTGTGTATATTATTAAGAGTGCGACACTTGTGCGACACCAATAATTGATGACGTACTGATTGACCCGACCTCTTTATAAAACGTGGCGAACAAAACGTCCTTGATTCTTGACCAGCCACCATCACTCTCAATTCTGGCAGCCATTTAATTCGCTTCTGTCATTTTGCATGTGTCAAATGTCAATTGGTAACGTTTTGTTTGGGGTTAAATATTGCGGCGGTGTCAATCGCCTTACGTTTATGGGTTCCTGGTAGTCCATGCCTACTTGTTATTGTTCTTTTTTCATTGTGGTTTGTTGTATAACAATTTTGTTAACTGTCGCCAGCGCTTTCCGATTTAGGCCGTCCCTAGCTGCCCTCTTCCAGTAAAACCCCAAGCCGAGGTTCGTATCCCACACCCTTAGCGTGTAGTCGCTTAATTTTAATTTTAAAGCCCTGGCTAGACGCCTTAATTTATTAAGGTAGCACAGGGAAGTCCGGTGAAGCAGCCGACAACCTTCTAGGTTGACCTGCGACAGGTCATTCTCAAAAAATATATACCTACGTCTCCAGCGCGAACCATGTTTTTTTTGCGATTTTCTGTGAGAAATTCTCAATTCCAGTGCTCAAATACATACACACCATCTAAACTTACCATCTGAAAACGCCAGAGGCCTAGCATTTTCATTAGCTGTCCCCCGACTTGACAATGTCTTGATCAAAATGTTACCTTCAACTTAAAAGGCCTATAAATATTATTTTTATACTTTTTAGAGTTTTTGTTTGGGTCGGGTTTTTTTTTCACTTTTTAGTTATGGTACCTACCCCACACTTCGTATAGGTACCACTACTTGCTATGAGAACAACAGTGATAGGAAGCAGCAGAATGTCATCAAGATACATAAAATGGATTAAAAACGTATTATTGAGGCTAACGCAAAAACTACCGAAGCAAAATTAATAAAAATTATATGGCTCCTGAAGCCATATCCTGTGTATAATTTATTTTTACCAAATCCATCCACAATTGACGGAGATCGCGGGGAAAACATGCAAAAACAACATTCCGACGAATTGAGAACCTCCTCCTTTTTGAAGTCGGTTAAAGACAATAGTCCAACAATAATTATTGCTTAATTTTACTTTATGTTGATGTACGGAATACGTTAACAACGGCTATGTGATATGGGTCTTGTAATACCCTGTATATTTAAGTTTAATGTTAGTGACATATTCACCCAAGTGCTCAAAACTCCAAAGACTATTTTCCTTCAACAGTTTCTGACAAGACGACCGTCAAAGCTTTCTGGGTGGCCCTCATAGTGAACCTCACCCGTGAGTTCTGCGGCTGCATCGCTGTGCTGGTCTACGCTAGCCACATCTTCACTGAAGCTAGCAGGGATCCTGACACACGCATCGCCTTGTCACCAAACAAGCAGTCGATATTGCTCGCTGTTGTACAGATCTTTGGGTCGTTTTTGGCTTGCCAGCTAGTTGACAGGGCTGGGAGAAAGGTAAGATTTTATTGGTTTCCATAAAGACCTTAGTCTATGACTTTGTGGATGGGATAGAACGTTTATCTTTTACCCACATACGTCTGCGTGTGATTTGTACCAAAGTATAAAAAAAAGTGGTAAGTACAGTCACGAGCACTAATATGTATACGCGTACCAACTTTTAAAACTGATTTTCTCCTCTTTTACTGATTGTAATTATGAAAATAATATTTTGGAACCCACACTATAATTAAATACCTAGGTTATCTCAAGTTTGCAATTGATATTTAGGAGAAAATCGGTTTTGAATTTGACTATGTGTATCCATATTAATGCTCGTGACTGTACCTAGGTATATAAATAGTTATAATTATTAGGTAACTAATGAAAGTACCGAACAATCCTGTAACGAAAAGATAAACTGAACTGAAGGAAGAAATAAACTTTTCCGTTGGAAAACTGTTATCCCCACGAATTTGGCGCTATCAATAGCGTCCATCAGCTCCTGTAACGTGCAGGCAACAAGACACGCTGGGCACTCGTTTGTTTTTTTTTTTTTTTTTTTGTATTGGCTTCGCACGGTTTGTGCATTTAGCCAGTGTCGGGTGATTTTTTTTTTCGGTCAAGTAAATGGCCCGTTATCAGGCACGAGGTTACAAAAAAGTCATAGTCGTCTTTAGTCAGTCAAGTCAAAGTTATTGTAAAGCGGTAGTAACTTTACAACAACCTATTAGGAGTTTTTGGGGGGAACACGAAAAGTTCACGTTAGTCACTTATTTTCACCTTCACTACACTTGCGCACTCACACGTAACTGAATTGGATAATTCACTGCCAAAATTATACAATTTAATTCGCTATTTCACAAAATTTAATGAAAATGAAAATTCGTGCGACATGTTCCAATGCGATCCCGCCAAAAACTCCCGTTTGTGGATTAGCACCACATTTACGCTCCAGGGCAGAGGAGTCATCTATGAATCTCCACCTGAGCAGGTATTCTTGTCACATATTTCTGTTCTTTTTCTTCTTTTCGAATCAATTATTTTAAATATATTTTAAGGCCAGCAGGTGGTCATATTTATAGCGTCATCGACTCATCGGTGGCATTATTAAGATCATCCAAGGTGCAGATGAACGTACACTTAGGGCACTCCAGCATGTGGGGCATGGTCTGATCAGAAGCACCGCTCTCGCACTGGATGTTGGATGAGTCAGTAATACCCACTTTGATAAATTGTTTCTGCAGAGGCCTACTTGGGTATCTACGCAATTGATTTTTAGCTTTCTATAAAGGCCACTGCAGATCACACACGGGAGGCAAATTTTCCTGTAATAATAGGTAAACATTTCTGTTAATTGCCAAACTTAAGTGGCAGTGGGCAGGGCACATTGCTCGCAGAACAGATGGCCGATGGGGCCGAAAGGTTCTGGAGTGGCGACCGCGTACCGGAAGACGTAGAGTGGGAAGGCCTCCCACAAGGTGGACCGATGACCTTGTGAAGGCCGAGGGTATCTGCTGGATGTGGGAGGCACGGGACCGGTCGAAGTGGAGGAGCCTGGGGGAGGCCTATGGCCAGCAGTGGACGTCTTTCGGCTGAAATGATGATGATGATGATGATGATTTCTGTTAATGATTGGACTTCGATCAGGTGCTACTTAATTACATATTCTAACCGTGTGGGACATTAGCATCGTCTTGATAATGTCACTTGGCTTTTGTATAAGTGATAAACATTTTATTTTTAGATATTGTACATTTAAATTGTCTCATTGAATGGGCTAATTTTAGACACGATTTATGGCATGTGCACAAACAGGTGAGATTTGTATTCAAAGGCCTGCGGGCTCTTAACTGGTATACGACCCTGGCGATCAGCAAGCAAGCTTTACGCGTAGGTAGTTCCTTCGTTCTTATATTTCCGTTTACTTAATAGTCGACTATCGAGATGACGACTAAGTGCTCACAGATACGAGTAATATAATGTCAACGGAGAGGCCACTGCAGCCGTCTATGAGTCTCGAAGGCAGCAGCCAACATAATTAAGGGAGTGATTGAGTTTACCAATGACGCTCCGTAAAGCAAAAGAATTAAAAAAAAACAGTGGCACTCCGGGAATGCCGACAGAACTGAAAACTTGATTTACGTGTGTATTTTTTTTTTTAAATCGTCAATACAGGATTTCACAGTGGGTGTCCTTGCATCCTGATTGCTTTTAGTACAAAAATATAAACGAGCGATCGACTTCAGAGGCACAGATTTTTACGATAAAAAATACAAAGGGAAAGAAAGGGATAAAGGAATTAGAATTTCCTAATGAAAGAAAGGGACTTTTCCAAAAGACATCAACGCGCGACTCATCCGTGTGCTCGTTCACCAATATTTACACAGTATACAAATAGCTCATGGAAAGTGTTCGGTGACGATGACGCGAGTTCCATGATTTTTGTTCACCCAAAAAGTGCTCAACGCGCCTAAAGAAGTTTTCACTTCAAAAATCTACGCATAAATAAAGAAAGAAAATGTTACGTGTATGTATGTACCTATGTGCAGAAACCCTTACCTAATAGAATAGAAGTCTTGGAATTTCATTTATTTGGCAACAAACACAACCACGTGGTAATCATTATTCGAATGATCCGATTTTGATGTCGCATCAAATGCTATTGTTACTTAGGTGGATGGACTGTGTGATAAAGGTGTCAACCGAGATGACGACTATTAGATAAGTACTTATCAAGGAAAAATACACGTTGTGTCGACCCCAAATATATTGGGAAAAGGGCAATGAGTCACTATAGTGTGATCAATCTATGTAGGGTGACTGGTAATTAGTGACCGACATTTAAACACATGATTGTACTCATCATTATGAACAACTTTTACTATGGGACCAAACCCGAAATCGCGAAATAAAAAATCATCTGTTCCCTACATTTTGACGAGTTATGCGAACATAAATGTAGGGAACAGCAGATATTTTTTGCCTGTAAGATTGGTGTTCCTTCAGTTGCATGTGTGCCAGGGGCCACGGTATCTCTTTCGAACAACCCGCACCCCTGGCAGGCATCACGCCTTGCGGACCCCACCAGTTGGTGCTGAATATCTCTTTGAGGCGCGCGTGGAACACAACGCGCCGTCGACCTGGGGTTGGTCCTTACCGGACAGCGAGCTACCCATTACTCGCCGTCCGCAAGCCCGCGCTAACGGTGGCTTCCCGAATCTTTAAACGTAAACATAAAGGTAATTCAGGTTAACAAAAGTTAATCCAAGAGTGCACCTATATTTTTTTTATGTGCGACAAAATTGAATAGCTGAATAAGACCCAAGCTTGTCATTATCAAGATTACAAGCTTGTGAGGGTCATGAAACCATTCAGTCGCCTATAAAACTAGACAATCACAGAAACAATAAAACAGAACTACTTAAGTAACTTCCTCTAGTAGATACTTAACATGGCAACTAGTGGAAAATGCCAAGAAAACCTAATAATACCTTATTACTGATGAAGGGGCACAGTCAGCCTCGATAAGATGACATCGACAAGAATTATTTTAATTAACTACAATCTCTCTCTCTGGTACAGCCATTCGTCATACACGCGCTCTGTTTTACTCGTAATATAATAAAATAGGTGGAATATAATCATCAGAAACCATTGTGAAGTGTCTAACATTAATGAAGTATTAATAAACAGTTGGTGTCTGTGAATAAGAGTTACTTTCAGGCAGCCTCATCTTCAACATAAAATAGGTTGTTTCACGGGAACGTACTCATCATTTCAGCCGAAAGTCGTCCACTGCTGGACAAAAGCCTCCCCAAAAGGGGGGTTTTTCCATAATCGCCACGCTTGGCAGGCGAGTTGGCGATCGCAGTATGGTGGTAAAATGCATAGAGAATGCTGCTGCCCATTCTCTAGTAAGTCCCTTAGTCGCCTTCTACGACACCCACGGGAAGAAATGGGATGGTGCTATTCTTTTACGTCCAGCAACACACGGTACGGGAATGTACTACCGGAATAAAAAGT
This sequence comes from Polymixis flavicincta, assembly GCA_949987655.1. Lineage (NCBI taxonomy): Eukaryota > Metazoa > Arthropoda > Insecta > Lepidoptera > Noctuidae > Polymixis > Polymixis flavicincta. The sequence continues at coordinate 18,500,289 of OX465188.1, read as the reverse complement.
ATCCTATGTGTTAATGCAGGTAATGAACTATCTCTGTGCCAAATTCTATCCAAATCCGTTCGGCGGTTTTTGCGTGATTTAGTTACAAACATCCAAACACACATCCTTACTAATATTAGGTCTTTACCTATGAAATTGCCGTTCTGCAGTACTGGCCATTTCAAATCAAAATAATTTTTGTTTGGCTAAGAATTCTAATTTCAAATTAATTTTATTTTAAAAACATGGATTTTTTTTTCTAAAAGTAGTCATTTCTTTATTGATTAGTGTTACATTTTCATCGCATTTCAATCTTTTTCGTCATCATGGATACGTTAAAAATTCGAGTAATTATGGAATATGAGTACCGTCGTGGCAGCAACGCGGCACAAGCGGCACGCAACATCAACGACGTTTACGGAGCTAACACTACAAACCAACGCACCACCTGTTATTGGTTTGCTCGCTTCCGTTCTGGAAATTTCGACCTGAAAAGTGAACCTCGCGGTCGTCCGAAGACTTTGGTCGACAATGACGAATTAAAGGCGATTGTGGAAGCTGATGATACACAATCTACGGCTGAATTAGCAGCAGCTTTCGACGTTAGCGTCAAAACAATATTGGTCCATTTGCGTCAAATTGGCAAGGTAAAAAAGCTTGACAAATGGGTGCCCCACGAACTCAATGATCGCCAGCGCGAAGTACGCGTCGAGACGTGCCTTGCACTGCTCAACAGACACACAAATGAAGGAATTTTGAACCGCATTGTTACCTGCGATGAAAAATGGATTCTGTTTGATAACCGTAAGCGCTCAGCAAGTTGGTTGGATCCTGGTTCAGCACCTAAACAATGCCCTAAACGAAAACTTACCCCTAGAAAAGTGATGGTCACTGTTTGGTGGTCTAGCGCCGGTGTGATTCATCACAGCTTCTTACCAAACGGGGTGAGCATTACTGCAGATGTGTACTGTGAAGAACTGAACACAATGATGGAGAAGCTGGCGCATCTCCAACCAGCATTGGTCAATCGCTCGTCTCCGCTGCTCCTGCACGACAACGCGCGACCTCATACTGCACAGCAGACGGTCTCCAAGTTGCAAGAACTGGGGTTGGAAGCTCTCCGTCATCCGCCCTACTCACCAGACCTTGCGCCTACAGACTACTACTTTTTCCAGAATTTGGATAACTTCTTGGCGGGAAAAAAATTTAATACCCGAGAGGCAGTACAAAATGCCTTTGAAGAATTTGTTGCCTCCCGTCCAGCTGATTTCTTTAAGAAGGGCATCAATAAACTGCCACTGCGATGGCAAAGATGCATTGATTGCATGGGTGATTACTTCGATTAATACAAATAAAAAATTCATGAAAAAAATTCGTTTAAATTTTTTCATACAAAACGGCAATTTCATAGGTAAAGACCTATTATTATAAGCGCGAAAGTTTGTATGTATGAATTTTTTTACTCTTTCACGCAAAAACTACTAAATGGATTTGGATGAAATTTGGCACACAGATAGTTTATAACCTAGATTAACACATAGGATACTTTTAATACCGGTATTAGGTTTCCGTGGGATAATTTCCGAATTCGCGCGGGCGAAGCCGAGTTTATCATATATAGGTACCTAAGTAGGAGGAAATGAAATGAAATGACATTATCTTTCAGTCATTCATTGAAAAATGGTGGATTACCGGCCCACTCCTTCTCCCGGAGAGGTCTGTGACCCAGCAGTGGGAATAGGTATTATTGGCTTATTATGTTTTTGCTAACTGAAAAATAAATGGGGCGATTGGATATTCAATTGTAGCTTCACACTGATACAGTAAGTATCTAACTATGGAACTTGCAGACAACAAATTGCAGACAATCAAAAAAACTCTTGCGCATGTATAGGTACACACGGCTACACATCAAGCTATTCATTTCCAGTTTAGGCTGATCTCGCACTATACGGAAACCCTATACAATGCGAGATCAGCTTATACTGGAAATGTATAGCTTGATGTGTAGCCGTGCGCACATCTTATTTAGGTTGATTATACCTACATAATTATCTCAAACGTACTATAACAGGCTGGTATTCGCGATCTATGTAGGTACCTAACTAATAATTTCGTAAACCACTTCATTATTTAACGTGGCTTAGTTTATAATAGTTTGTTATATTGTCAAGAATACCTAATTGACTTCAGCAGACACCCCATTAATTAAAGGAATTTATATTGTCTTGTCGCACCTGTTCCTAATTTGTGTTCGGGGCCTTGTACGTGGGTAGCTAGGTCTCGTAGACATTATACCCAAGAGATAGGAATCAATTACAGGCAGTTGTACAGAGGCCAGCACATCAAGCTACCCCAATCTGTCAAATTTCTTTGATAGTTTTTCAACTTTATCACAAAGGACTAAGGTTTATGTTCAATTGGGAAAATTTGACAGTTTGGGATAGCTTGACCTGCTGGTGACTGTACCATCAATATATTTAATTAAGACGTCTCAATATAGGTACTCGCCTAAATAGGACTAAGGACTAATACGAGTAACCATTTCTTGAGTTATTTTGGAAGATATTGCCTATCGTGTCACGTAAATAGTGACTCGGGCCCTTAAGGGTACACTAGTCGCGGGCTCGAACTCACTGGTGGGCCTGGCTAAAGAGCACGCTGTCTCACCAGGCTTCGTGTCCGACAGAGGTAGTAACAGTGATGAGCAGTTAGACGCTAGTCTACAAGCACAACATTATTGAGTGAGCTGCAGGATCAGTTATAGTAAAACAGGAGCGTAAAAAATTAAGAAAAGTCCTTCGGAAGGTCGGGTTTTCTGAAAAAACCACTGCATAAATCAATGACCAATTAAGTTTATAGAACTTTTCGATACTTAAGGTTCAAAAATGTGGACAAGTGTCACCTTAAGGTGAATCTAGTCGATTTTTTTTTCCATAGAAACTTCGCGAGTGTTTTACTCCACTGTTCGACAATGTACATCAAAAATTAATCATGGTATAGTTTTGTCTCATTATTCATATTGTCTATCCGTAAAAAGAATACTAAAAAAAACTTTTTTCAAAAAAATAACAACCGACTTCCAAAAAAACACTACAAAGTGCAAAATAACTTTAATTTCGGAAGTTGGTGACTTTGGATGTGTATTTTAATGCTTTGTCACCGCCTTCCGAAATTAAAGTTATTTTGCACTTTGTAGTGTTTTTTTGGAAGTCGGTTGTTATTTTTTTGAAAAAAGTTTTTATTTTTCACTTTTTAGTTACCTCCCCCAAACCAATTCCAAATTTCATCATCCTTGGGGTCAAAACAATGCATATTTATGCGATAGCAGCATTCGCGGTTGATTTGCTGTAATTTTTTGAAGAGTTCCGTTGTCTGTCTCCGAAACGCATCATCAGATCTATATGAAATTTGAATGGGACCATTTCGGAATAAACCCCTTTCGAACAAAAAAATAATTTTGCAAATCCGTCTATAAACGACGGAGTAATGCCCGAACATACATAAAAAAAAAAAAAAAAAAAACATGTCGAATTGATAACCTCCTTCTTTTTGAAGTCGGTTAATAAGAATCCATTAAAAAGTTTTGAGCCAACAAAGATTAGTTTTTCTTGCTAATTTAACCTAACTTTGGGCGTGTTTAAGTAATAAAAGAAGTGTAAAATCTTCAAAACTAAGTCAGTACCGACAAAGTTCAATACACTTTACTGGTAGTTGATTTATGCAGTAGTTTTTTTTTATAAAACTCGATCTTCCGAAGGAATTTTTTACGCATCTGTATTAGGCAGTTACTTTAAATGCTCCTGCATCTCACTCAATAAGGTTTTGCGTGTAGACTAGCCTCTTACTGCTCATCACTGACACTAGCTCTATTGGACACGAAGCCTGGTGAGACAGCGGGCGTTTTAGCCAGGCCCACCAGTGAGTTCAAGCCAGCGACCAGATTCCCTTTAAGGCCCTGGTAATTTTGAAAGTAGGTACTCGTCGTATTGTCGTAATGAGCGATAATCGTTTTTACTGCAATCCGATACCTACGGGTTAAAATCTGTTGGAATAAATTCGAATAATAAATGAGCAAGCAGTGTCGTAAAAATGCAAATATTTGATAATACATAATCCATCACTGGATGCAGTTTGGCATTTAGAATTTTATGATATATTTTTAATTATAATAATAATTGTTATTGAAGGGATAAACTGGTTTTAAAGATAATTAAGTAAGAGGTGACTGATTTTTTTTTTGATACATTAAAGTTATTAATGTCTAATTATATTTTGAGTTCCATCACTGTATGCAAAAATACTTGAAAATATCATATATTTTTTTGTTTTCAAAATTATTTACGGTTAAAGAGATACACTGGTTTAAAAAACCACAATTTTGAGCGTTTTCAAGAAATCTCCGCCTTAAGATTTATTGATCAGCCATTGCTCATTCCTACAATGTTACCTAACCTCCTTGCTACAAAGCTTATGTCAACTTTTTTTTTCTTTTCAGCCTCTCCTAGCAGTAACAAGCGTGGTAGCAGGCTTCAGCATGTGTCTCCTAGGCGTCTGGTTCTACCTACAAAGTATTGGAGTCCTCATGCCTGGCTGGGTGCCGATCGTCGCGCTATGTGTGTGCATATTCGCTGACGCATCCGGTTTGCAACCCCTGCCGTTTGTGATAATGACTGAGATGTTCAACTTCCAGGTATGTTTGGTGTTTAGATTCTTTGGTGTTATGGGAGCCTGGTACCTACTTTAAAGGAAATAGTGGTTGACAATTGACTTTTTTCTGCTGTTGCTGCAGTTGAGAGGCTTAGGTTCACCAAAAAGATTGTGTAACACGATTAAAAGATTAGGTACCTACACACGCCAGCACCTCAAGCTACCCCAAACTGTCAAATTTTCCAGATTGAACATGAACCTTATGCTTATGTTTTATTAAGTTGAAAATCTATCAAACATTAAAAAAAAAAACACTATCAAATAAATTTGACAGATTGGGGTAGCTTGATGTGCTGGCGTCTGTACCTACCTATCAGTCTTCAGTAGATTCTAGATGACACTGGTACAGGTAGGTATCTACATAACTATGTAGTACCTAGTAAGTAGTAGTAGTGATCCGAAAGTATTCCTACTGGCATCAAAATAGTTACTTGCAGTAAAACACAATTATTCCAAAGTTTTCGAAGAGCCTACCTATATCAAAGACCCTTCATAAATGCAAGTCCCGCACCCCAATTGCATAACGCGCGATCGATTTTGGTCTGCATTTTGAAACAGATTGCTTCATATGGTCGAAAAATGTGTCTGTTCAACAGCGTTAATAACGCATTAAACAGATTATGATTGATCGCGTGTTACGCAATTAGGGTTTCCCTATTTAAAATGTACCTACCTACCTACTCTGTGGCTGTTAGGTATTAGAGTCAGATCAGATAGAACGTAGGCTCATTGAGCTTTCTCTGACCGCAATTCAAACCGAGAGCAACCGAGTCGCGAGCATGCACGAGCCGACTGTGTCGGTATTCATAAAATTTTCTACTTCAGTAAATTGCTCGGGCATTTTTCCGTTCTGTCTGAATTGACCCTTACAAAAAAGCAAAAAGCAATTATCACAATCATAAGTCATTTATTCAAATTACGCTGAGAATCAGCTCTTTTAAAATTTCCAAATGTAATTTGTCAGTCAGTTCCCCAAAACGCCAGCCCTTCACTAGTTCCTAGTGTTTTAGCTGGGAAGAAGTGACGCAACAAACTCCTCAGCAGCACACAAATCATCGACGGTAAAACTGTAACCATGCATTCTGAATTCATGGTTACAGCTTGTCAGCTGCTCTGACAGTTAGCACGTAAGAGTTCGTCAGATTGTCAGAATATAAACAGTGTAGCCTACACGTGCATATTAATGAAGTTATTTCAATCGGTCGAATATGGGTCACATCGCGGCCTTCTAAAGCCCGGACCTTTGTTAGTATCTATTCTTTGAAAACAGCTCAGTCTATTTTAAGAGATCTTGATGACACGGCATTACTTATAAAATAATAATCCAGCGAGTATTTACGACCCTGGCCAAATCTTTGGAATATGAAAAGCATCTTCTAATACCTACAATTCTTCTTTTCCAGCTCCGCGGCACAGTAGCGACACTCATCATGGCAATATCCCTGGCCACTGACTTCGCGCTCCTCAAACTCTTCGCCCCTCTCAACGTCTGGATAGGCTACCACTCCACCTTCTGGGTGTTCAGTTTCATTTGCCTGTCAAACGTATTCTACCTTATCTTCTGCGTCCCCGAGACAAAAATGAGGAATCTAGAAGATATTTACGCAGATTTAGAAGGAAAAAAGACAAAAAAGAAGGATGTAGAAGATGTAGTCGAGACGAATCATGTTTAAGTTATGTTCCTAGTAGGTAAGCTACTTTGCGTTGTTGAAGAATATGTGACGCCATTTTGGTCTGATGCCATTGGGCCGTACAAAATGGCGGATGTTTTATATTAGAATTGCCAAGTGCCTAAATTTTAGTAAGTAGGTAGATTAAGTATCTGAAAATAAGTTTAATCTAAATTGTAGCTTCAAACATCTATCTACTGAATTTTACACACAATGTTACAAGTATCTTTTGGCATTTGAATGGTGTTGAGAAAGTGACGCTGATACCTACACATTTGTGGAATTTGTTTTGGGCATGTATTGAAAAAACAAGATGGCGGCTTTCGTTCTGATTTTGGCCACGCGCCGAAAGTTTCTTGTAACATTGTATTTCCTTTATTGTGATTTGAATCTGTCGACATCAACCGTTTTGAGTAAAAAACCGCAAGTAAAAGATTTAAATCCCTAGATTTGCTGTCAGAAGACAGTTCTTTTTGACACCTCTGACATACAATGCTGACTAGACTTGACTGTCATAGATACGCTGTAAACAATTTGGGAGCTCTCTTTTGTTTTAAGGACACTTTTTCGCGCGACTAACTACGGTAAGAGCAAATTCAGTGATTTAAATCTTTGAAAGAAAACGGCGGGAATCGTTGAACTAAAATTAGGCAGCTATTTTTTTTAAATAGGTAACCATTCTAATTTTAAGACTTTGTTAAGTTATTAGAGATCTTTTATTTTTGAATGAATATGAAAGACAATTTAGAGTGCAAAGTATAGGGGTATGTTAAAATAGATAGGTAGCTACTTCTATAAGTAATTTCACTATTCATTTCTTTGTAAGAGTTTTGTAGAAAATCTACAAAATTCAGTATTACTCATTGTTTAATAGTTATTTAAGAATCTCTCTTTTAAACGGCCATTTTCATGTCATTCCATGTTGCCATATTAAAATAATAGGTTTATCTAAAATAGCTGGTCACATTGTCTATTTCTAGTCACCGATACAAATATCTACTCAATATTTGAGCGTGATACTAATAATATTCTTGGCAATAAAGTGTTATTTTTTTCATGAATCAACAAAATAGACAATGTTGCCTTTATGAAATAAGCAATAGTTACTACTTTTATTAAGCGTATTTCAATAGATAGAAGCCATATTGAAAAATTGCTGTATAATTTATTTACACCAACTCTATGCTATATTTAAGATTTTTGTTTAATATAATTTTATATCTAGGTATTTCTATTTTAGGACAATTTTTATTATGAAGGTAGGTAGTATGTATAAAATTAGGTGTGAATGGAATTGTAGTTATTTTTATGTGCAGAATGACAAAGCTATATTTCTAGCAACAATATTGTCCGATTAACGTTTTTTTTTTAAGTCTTATTGTATGGCCAATAAGATCAGATTTGTATCTTTATGATAGAATGTTGTTTTATTTATGAATAATTTAATTAAGAAACAAGTACTTATGTGATAATTAATAAAATACTTTAGAAAATATTTCATTGTATCACACGCATTAGAGGGTTGAAACGCGGTATGGTGCGCTGCCGCAGGGTTAACGTGATGTCGCGTCGGCCGAGAGCCGCGCGCATGCGCTGACAGCCCGCGCGCCGCCTGCGGCGTCCAGTGTTGCCAACCCGTACGATAATTATGGGGGCGTACGATAATTTGGCCGATGGTACGATGTACGATAGTGATTGTCAAATGTACGATAATTTTGAGCTAAATAGTTTCATGAACCAAACGTATTTGTCAGACAAATTAAAACGCAAATGGTCAACGTTAACTGTCTAGTATGTCAACATCAATATGTAAATGTCTCTCTCTCTTTCCATCACATTTATTTCAATCTATTTATTAAAAAGGAGAAACTGACTGACTGACCAATCAACGCACTGCCGAAACTACTAGGACTAGCAACGTGAAATAACAAATTTTGCACACGGCTTCCTTTTATAATGTGGGGGAGCACTAAGAAGGGGATTTTGGAAATTCGACCTTTAAGGGGATGAAAAGGGGGATTTTATTTGTATGAAAAATCTTATTCCTTGAGTTAATAAACTTGAAACTTGGCACAAATACTTATCTAAGTAAATTATAAGGTTAGTCATTTATTGTTTTTATAAACTACCCCTTGAAGGGGGATTGGGGTGAGTCAAAGTTTGTATGGAAGAATTTTAACGCGCTGTCTGATTAACTCGAAATTCAGTATTTATACCTAAAACCAAGAATACAGAATAACGTGTCTCAGGGTTTTTCGAAAATCTACCCCTAAAGGGGTAAAAAAGGGTAGGCCGTAATGTAAATGTGAAAGTTTGTGAAGATGATTGGATCTTTGTTACTCAATCACGCAAAAACGGCTGAACGGATTTGGATGAAATTTGGTACACAGATAGATTATAACATCAATGAACACACAGGATAGTTTTTATCCCGATAGTACGTTCCCACGGGATAATTTCCGACTTCCACGCGGGAAAAGCTGCGGGCGGAAGCTAGTTTAAAATAAAATAACACTTGTTTTCATCCGACCGCGACTCAGCATTAAATACTGTAGGTATTATTATGGTTTTCTCAGATCCCTGTTATAAATGTGAAAGTTTGTATGTTCAAATGTTTGGATATTTCGATGTTTGGAGGTTTGTTACTCATTCATGCAAGAACAGCTGAACGGATTTTAATGAACATGCACACAAATAGTTTATTAACTGAATTAACACATAGGATACTTTTATCCCAGAAGTACGTTCCTGTGGAATCATTTTCGACCTCCACGCGGACGAAGCCGCTGGCAAAAGCTAGTAACTTAATTTTTTTTTCTAGCTAGCTTTATATTTCGTGAGCACACGTGAACACATTTGTAAAAATTAAACAAAGACTCTTGTGAGCTGTGAAAAACTCCTTAGTCGTGTGTAAAGTTTGGCGGTTTGTACTGCTAGCGCTACTAGTGGTGAAACTTGGTATATTCTCCTCTTTTGACTAGTCATTATTGTGTGATGTAGGTTTTTCTTTTCGTGTTTTTTTTTTTTTGTACGATAACTTTGCCCAAAATACGATAATTTCGACGTGGGAACTCGATAATTTGAACGTTTGGAGTTGGCAACACTGGCGGCGTCCCTCCCGCGCACACAAGTCGTATGACGCCCGCTCCAACGCGCGCACGTTACGTCCTTCCGCGGCTCTCGTTCGCTCCCGCCAAAAATTGTGAAACTATATGTTACCTAATTCTATACGTGTTGCTGATATCGTTGTAACAAGTTGTGTATCACTTGTGTATGTATTAAACTGTTTAACTTGCGAGAACGATCGTCTTTCACTCGTATTAACCACCGCCATGAGAGTGACGCCCAACTCGCGGCCATTTTAACAGCGGCTAAACGAACCCAGTGAAGTGTGGATAATACATATTCAGTGACTACAAAGACATTATCATGCCACGAACGACGCGGGCAACCCGAGCAGCGACCGACCGCAAGGCGGAGGAGCAAGGAAGCGACGGTTACTCAGACGCGGACTGCGACGTCTGCGACTCAGTGGTGGAGCCGCGCGCCAGTGCCGGCGCCGCTACCACCCATGCACGTGATTCAACTGATGCGGCCGAGGAGATGCGCGCCCAGGGGGGCGCCGCCCTCGAGCACGCGCTCGGCGGGGCCCTCACCGGCGCACCCGCCGCAGCGCTCAACACCGAGCGGCTGCTGTCCACTGTGATGGAGTCCTTCGCCAAGATGCAGGCTGAGACTAACCGCACGCTAGTGGAAACCCTACGATCCCTACATCATAGCAACCAGCAGAATCCAGTTGCGTCGACATCGGCGGCATCGCCCACGGCGAACGCGCCTGCGACCTCTGGCGGTAACTTTTCAAAGTGCACCGCGAGGTTCGACGGGCAGTCACGCGATCCCGAGGTACTGGAGGCGTTCATCGATGCAGTGGAGGTATACAAGGAGTGCGCCGATGTGACCGACGACCACGCGCTACGCGGCCTCTCCATGTTGCTGAGCGGCGACGCGGCGGTGTGGTGGCGCGGCGCCCGGGCCTGCGTCGGCTCGTGGCCGGACGCACTCGCGCGCCTGCGCGCTACCTACGGCGTGCACAAGCCTGCGTACAGGATACTGCGCGAGGTATTCACGTGTGAACAAAGTGAGTGTGAACGCGCCGAAGTTTTTATATCAAAGGTACGATCTTTATTAGTTCAATTACCCTATGTAGTACCAAGTGCGATGATAGTGGATATTGTGTACGGCTTATTACATCGTCGAATACGTAAACGGTTGTCGCGAGACACCATTAGCGATATTGATCATTTGTTAGAGAGAGCGAGACTCGTGGAAGATTCGATAACGGAATTAAAAAACTCGATCGTTTCCGCGAATAACCCGAATATACCTACCGCTCCCGACCGCGGTACTACGAGTCCGAGCGCAACCACAGGTTCCAAACTCACCTCTAACTCGAACGAAAGCTCGAAACGTATTCGCATTAGATGTTCGTTTTGCAAAGCGTTCGGTCACGCGGCTAACGAATGTCGTAAGGCTACTAAAGTCGATAGTGACAATAAAACTAATAAAGTAGGTACTAGTGATAGTAAAGGTAATCCGATACGTTGTTATGGATGCGGCCAACCAGGGGTAGTCAAGTCAAAGTGTGAAACTTGTTCGATTAAACCCGCGCCCGCCAAACCGTCCGATTTTAATGTCGTAAGAGGTGACTTCTATGCGACATCGACGTCACATCCTTTGATAACTATAAGCGTAGTCGGTAAGGAAGGGGTCGCGATAGTCGATACCGGGGCTACGCACAGTGTTGCTAGCCCATTATTGTATTCGTTGTTAGTGAATAACGGCGTTGAATTCCAAGAAACCGAGCGTTATATCGGGCTCGCCGATGGCTCGTGTCATAGGAAAATGGTGAAGACCGCTACCGTAGCTGTCACCCTAGATAGTCGAAGAGTCGACACCGAGTTTATGGTATTCCCTGGTGATGACACCAGAACACTTTTAGGTCGTGATTTTATCGCTAACGCGGCTATTGTTTTAGACATAGCGCAGGAGTCATGGCATTTTGCAGATAGTCCAGGAGACCGGTTCCCGTTTTTGCAGTCTTATGTACTGAACAGCGCGGCTGTGATGCAAGCAGAGATCTGCGACGTATCATTGCGCCAAGATGAAGGTACAAGCTTGTCACCGGAGCACAGGGCCGCACTCAACGAGTTCTTGCAAGGCAGAGTCGCTCAGTTCGCTTCGGCTGGACCTCCTACAGACTTCGCTGTTCATAAGATTAAGGTAAGCGAGACACAGGAACCTTTGGCTTCTCCGCCCTTTAGATTGTCGCCGCCTAAGAGAGAGGCACTTGAGAAGGAGCTGCACAAACTTGTCAACGCTGACATCATTGAGGAATGCGAGTCACCGTGGGCATCGAATGTCGTGCTTGTCAAGAAGAAGGACGGCAGCTTCAGACTGTGTATTGACTACCGCAAGCTCAATGCTGTCACCGAACCTGACCGGTACCCTCTCCCAAGGATCGAGGACATTCTTCACGACGCAAAAACTGCTAAGTACATGACTACCCTTGACCTCCGAGCTGGCTACTTTCAAGTGAACGTCGATCCTAATGACAGGGACAAGACAGCTTTCACGACACCGCTCGGCACTTATAGATTTAAACGCATGCCAATGGGTTTGCGCAACTCAGGCGCTACGTTCCAGAGGCTGATTGACAGATTCAAGTCGAACTTGCCAGGTACCACTCTTCTAGCGTATTTAGATGACTTGTTGATATTGTCCGATGAAACCTTCGAAAAGCACCTCGCCGACTTAACCTGCGTGTTTGATCGACTCGCCTTGTTCAACCTGCGAGTAAACCGCGAGAAGAGTCATTTCGCGAGGAATTCGGTAAAGTTCTTAGGGCACATTATCTTACCAGGTGGTATTCACGTCGATCCAGGAAAGACTGCAGCAATCGTGGACATGCCGACACCTCGGAACGTAAAACATCTAAAATGTTTCCTGCAGACCTCCAGCTGGTTCAGGCGCTTTATCCCTGACTACGCAGAGGTTGCCAAACCGTTGACAACGCTACTAAAAAAGGTAAATATATGGAAATGGGGCCCGGAGCAGCAGGCAGCTTTCGAAAAGATTAAGCAGCTGCTAGTATCGGCGCCGATCCTGCGTCAGGCTGATGCGACGTTACCCTTCGTCCTCAGAACCGATAGCAGTGGGTATGCTCTCGGGGCGGTTCTCCTCCAGGGGGAGGGGACCGACGAGCGCCCAATAGAATACGCCAGCCGACTCTTGAACGCGGCTGAAAGAAACTACAGTACGACGGAGAGAGAGGCTTTAGCAGTCGTCTGGGCAGTTTCCAAGTTCAGGGGGTATATAGATGGCGCTGAAGTCGTGATCAAATCAGACCATCAGCCGCTTAGGTGGCTGATGAGTATGAAGTCTCCGAGCGGTCGCCTAGCAAGGTGGGCCCTGAGCCTTCAGGAGTATAACCTGAAAATAGAATACACACCAGGTAAGGCTAACGTTATAGCCGACACCCTGTCCCGTCCGGCATGTGCCGAAGACGTCGATTGTGACCTGTGCTGCGCTGCGGTCGACGTGCCCTCTCGTAGTCTGAAGGACCTGCGCGAGAACCAAATAAAGGACCCGGAGGTAAGTAAGATCGTTGAGGCACTGGAATCCGACGATCCCTCCAGGGGGAGGGTATGGGCAAACAAAGGGTATGTACTCGCCGAAGGTGTGTTGTATAGATATTGCCCTGAGAACGAGGAACACGACGACGCTAGTCTGGTGGTCCCCGAACAAGAACGCGCCAAAGTACTGGCCGAATACCATGATGCACCCACCGCTGGTCACATGGGCGCGGAACGTACGCTGCAACGCTTAGTCGGTAAGTACTACTGGCCGGGAATGCGTTCCTACGTTACGCAGTACGTTAAAAATTGTGTACCTTGTCAGCGTTATAAAGCAGACACTAGGAAACCAGCTGGGTTGTTACAAACGCCCGCTGCTACACGCCGGTTTGAGGTGTTAGCCGTGGACCTGTTCGGCCCTCTACCTGAAACAGCGAAAGGAAGCAAATGGATCCTGATAGTTGAGGACACCTGCACGCGCTGGGTGGAGCTGTTTGCTCTTGCTTCAGCTACCAGTGAGGAATGCGCAAAGGTACTTGTATCAGAGGTATACTTACGGTTCGGAGTTCCCAGGCGCCTTGTTAGTGACAACGGTGTCCAATTTATCAGTGAGGTAATGCAGCAGACCTGCCACGCAATGGGAATTACGCAATCACTTACCTCATTTTACCACCCCGAGGCGAACCCGGTGGAACGTAAAAACCGGGACCTTAAGCCACAGCTGGCAATTTTGGTAGGTAAAGACCATGATACGTGGGATATCCACTTACCTGCAGTCCGCTTCGCCATGAACTCAGCAGTCACATCAGGAACAGGCTACTCGCCCGCCTATCTGAACTTCGCGAGAGACATGCGCGCGCCAGCAGATGTCATGTCAGAGATGCGCACCATTATCGAGAACGATAATTATGTAGGTGACATAACTAATTATCTTAAGAAGATTTCATCGGTACTCTTAGATGCTCGTGACGTCTATGAGAGTGCCCAGGCGGCACATAAGAAGTACACCGATGAACATCGTCGACCAGCTCCGGATTATAAGGTTGGTGATCTAGTGCTATTGAAGACCCAAGGGGCTAATGACACCGGCAGAGGGCAGACGTCAAAGTTTATCCCTCGCCGTGACGGACCATATAAGATCCAGGCTGTAGTCAGCCCCACTACATACATCCTCGAGCGCCTCAGTGACGGCACGGTGTTAGGGAAGTACCATGCTTCTGTACTGACTCCCTTCGTTGGTCGCATCCAAGCTCCAGTACAGGAGAAACGTAAAAGAGGGAGGCCTCGTAGAAACTAACCCAAACACGAGGGCGTTCGTTCGGGTTAGAGGGGGAGACTATCACACGCATTAGAGGGTTGAAACGCGGTATGGTGCGCTGCCGCAGGGTTAACGTGATGTCGCGTCGGCCGAGAGCCGCGCGCATGCGCTGACAGCCCGCGCGCCGCCTGCGGCGTCCCTCCCGCGCACACAAGTCGTATGACGCCCGCTCCAACGCGCGCACGTTACGTCCTTCCGCGGCTCTCGTTCGCTCCCGCCAAAAATTGTGAAACTATATGTTACCTATTCTATACGTGTTGCTGATATCGTTGTAACAAGTTGTGTATCACTTGTGTATGTATTAAACTGTTTAACTTGCGAGAACGATCGTCTTTCACTCGTATTAACCACCGCCATGAGAATTGCTTTTTTTGTATCAATTTCCCTTTTCCCAACATTTTAGGGTCGGCTTTCAGTCAAACCCGATGCGGCTGAATACCAGTATGTTACATGGAGCGACTGCATATCTGACCTAGACAACCCAGTTACTGGGTAAACCGATATCCCTTGGTAGGACTATCTAACCAGTCTGTAACGACTGTCAGATCTACGAATGTAAGCCGGGACTAATGGCTTAACATCCTATCCCATCCACGAACTGACCGTAGCAACCGTAGCTTAACCTTCGAATAACTTGTGCGGGTTCGAGCCCCTTTATCTCAGAAACCGTAAATCCGTTTGTCTGAGTAAATTTACCTAAAGGTTTTTGTAAAATAAAACAAAAATGCCAGTTTTAGAAGATTTAC
The DNA here is from genome assembly GCA_949987655.1 of Polymixis flavicincta. Classification (NCBI taxonomy): domain Eukaryota; kingdom Metazoa; phylum Arthropoda; class Insecta; order Lepidoptera; family Noctuidae; genus Polymixis; species Polymixis flavicincta. Next base: position 18,485,234 of record OX465188.1, on the reverse strand, counting down.
TTATCATAATAAATAACCAGCTTAGTTTACAAAAGCATTATTTTTTTACATTTTTTTTCCCTTCGTTTTATTAAAAAATATCGTTTATAACTCGAGTGTAATTATTGCCAGTTTTACGTGTTTAATCTGTCAATGATTTAAATTTTTTATTAAAAAAATATTCTCCTAGATCATGCTCCAACTTATCAACAAATGACTTAGGGCTAATTTCACCGATGACACTGAACGTGACCAATACATAACTACGTTTAACAGCTTCAGTGTCATTGTTTTCTGTGCTATATTGACACTGACAGCTCTGGAACGCGGCTTAGATGTGCTGATCGCGTTTTCATTGGTAAAATTGGCATTCAAAAACTAAAATTGACGATTTTTTTTTTCTAAGTTGGTACAGAGGCCAGCACATCAAGCTACCCCAATCTGTCAAATTTCTTTGATAGTTTTTCAACTTTATCACAAACGAATAAGGTTCATGTTCAAATGGGAAAATTTGACAGTTTACGATAGGTTGACCTGCTAGCGTCTGTACCAAAGATGTCGTCAATATGTTTTTTTGTTCCAATTTCTCGTCTAGCGGAAACATGGTCTTCCTTCTTAGTCGCTCGATACTTATAAAAAGGACTAGTTGCGTACAACATTGTTTTATAACTATATTTTATACATACCTATTATGTGGTGGTGGACTCTGTTAATTACGGCGTAACCTGTTGTAGATTTATACCAAATCTTTTACTAATCCAAGTAAAATGCCTTCAAATTGATTGGACTTGTAAAAAAAAACTCATTTTAGTTCGTAATTCATGTGTCATACCTAAATAATCTTAGAAGTTGGATATACAGTGTAAACTCCATGTAACGTCACTCGATTTAACGATTTACTCCCTAAAGCGTTGAAATCACTCGGCTTTGGTTGGTTTAGCTTGTCTTCCATACAATGATACACTCTCAAAAACGACAGCAAATAAATAGCTGTGTACGTTCTTTTGTTGTTTTGTTATCCTGTCGCCGAGAACATAGGTATTGTACCGAACTTTCTAAGAAATTCGTTCTTTTCTTTACAAATTGGAATTACTTGCACGTGTAGACTGTTTGTTAGTAGGAGTCACGGGTTCTCTATAGTCTATATGTTATCATATTATTAGTTGCTCACAAACTTTATATGTAATCACCAGTGATCGGAACAGGCTGACTATATTTGCCTAAACTTCGGAGAACAGAGACAGAAAGTGGAGACTTCCTTACGACTATGTATTTTTTCCCGGGATGGGAGAAAAATCTTCAGTAAGTTGAAAATAAGCTTTATTCAAGATGTTTAAATTACCAAATGTTCGGGATTTTCACGTAAAATCCCGAAATAAATTATTTAACATTAATTCATGTGTTCGAATTATATTTATGATCCAACTAACTGTTGTATCAAATCATTGAATACATTAGGTTTTGTCAATTTCGGGACTTTACGTGAAAATCGCGAAAATTTGGTAATTGCAAGTTTAGTTAAATATAGCCTTTACACAACTTAAATAATGTTTATTTTCTACTTACTGAAGATTTTTCCCGAATCCCGGTAAAATTAAATATAGTCGTAAGGAAGTCTGCACTTTGTGTCTCTGTTCTCCGAAGTTTAGGCAAATATAGTCAGTCTATTCCGATCACTGGTAATTACTAACACTAGTATGAAATAAACTTTTTCTTATGCAGATTTTTCTTCTCTCCATTTAACGACAACTCACAATAAAAGCAAAAAAATGCGCAGTCCCTTCAGAGGCGTTATAGAGAGTTTATACTGTATTTTATTTTATTATTTCACTGCCAAATTACTATTTTGACCATTTCAACGGAAGGGCTTTCTCAGGCTATTTTCAACCACATGTTACGTCATAATGCACTGAGACCTTAAAATTAGAATATTGGTGTACTAAAAGGCCTGTAAGATCACCCATAACATAATAACTGGGTAGTCAGAAATTTCGAAACAGATAAACAAACAGAGACTGAAAAGAATTTGTATGTAACATTTAAAGACTAACATTCATACAATATGCTATTTTAGGAACATACAAACACACATTCTTATCATCAATATTTAGCTGTCAAGTTTAATATATTAAAGGCAACCGGGGCATTTTAATTGCTCGTTAAATACAATACATTGGAGCAATTACTTTGTGGTTCATGCATAGATTCCTTGGTGCAACTTTAATATTGCTGCAATTATTGTGTTTAGCGGGCAATAAAATTGATCTATTGGATTGGATTCTAGAACTAGATTCTATTTTCTTAGCAGGTTTAAACAAATTATTAAGGCATCTGGAGTATCTTTACAATAAATTGTTTTTTGTTTTGTAAACTCATTTATTTCTTTACCATGTGTGTCAGTTCAGGCGACGATAGGCGTTTCAAATTCACAACTACCAAAGATGAATAAAATTGACCCTCCTTTTTTAGGTAGTCGGGTAAAAATGCTGTCGGAACAGGCCTACAGCTTTGGCTTCCTACGACAGCAATGGCCACCACATACCGGCCGCATTGACAGCTGTCATGAAAATTCTGGAAGCCGGGTTAGACTGTATGGCGTCAGAAACCCCTCTCCATGGAAAGGCACCAACTTATTTTCATAATAAATTATAAATTCAAAAAGTCATTTTAATATCATTGAAGTAATAGAATAACAATTTTTGACTCGCTCAGACCAGTGGAAGAAGCTCAAATCCCTTCCATCAACCAGAAAAGAGCTGATAATCTTCAAACGACTGAACAGATTTGTTTTGAATCATAGCTAAGAACACCCTAGATTGAGTCACAAGTCAGACAAAAAAAAAACAATCGGTTAAGCCGTGTGGGAGCTACGATGCCACAAACAGACACAGATACACACGTTAAACTTATAACACCCCTCTTTTTCCGTTGGGGGTTAAAAAACGTTTCAATGACGTCTTTCGGCGGTAAATTGCAGACGCTATTTCGCAGCCATCGTAGTTTTAGAAACCCATAACTTAAGGATAATACTGGCTCGCATAGTTGGTAGTTGGAACAACTAAAGGCTTTTAAAAACTCTATACAACAACAAGAATACGAAAATGTTCGTAAATTTGTGGGAAAATCTCGAAAATATACCCTTTATTTCCCGTCAGTATAATCACACACGACACAAGGTTAAAAGTTTTATACCTTTAATATTATTTATAACTTTAGTATTTCGATATGCGTTTATTTCATACAAAATGTGAAAATTTTAACATTACAATACAATGGCGATTTTATTTTTGACAACATGACTACTAACTTATACGACATCCGATTTACAAAGGAAAAAAAAAAATTGTGAATTTGGTAAAAATATTAATAAACTTTTATTTTCATGAACACCGCAACAATATTGTGTAGAACATTAAATATCAACGACATACAGCTAATTGGTGTTTTTTTACATATTTATTGTGATAATTGCTTTATGAATTCGTCAAAAACAAACTTAAAACACGGTGATTAAAAAAAAAGTGATTGGAAGCGTTTAACGCAAAAATAAAATCAAGACGATTTTTAGTGCCGTCATCAATTTTATAATATAAAATAATAACAAGATGCGAATACAACAAACAAAGCATTGAGATCGCATTAAAACAAAAAAAAATGTTTTTAAGTCACGCAACATTGAATACCCGTCGAATGTAACGTGATCTGCTTCGTTCAATTCAGGCCATAGGTTAGACTCGTACAAATAAAATCATACAAAGGCTTCAGCTGCTTTCCCTTCATTATTTTGTCGAAAACGGTGTGACCACAAAGTTACTTTAAGCAGTTGTTCAAAGATTTCCACGCTTCTGAAAACCCGTAACGACCGTCAAAGATCACGAATGACAGCCTTTCCGAGGCACAGAAAGGTCTTGTATATGTAAAGATGTTCACCCATCCACGGGCCAGCCGCGGTAAGCGTAGCTTAACCTGATCGATCGATCGGCTGCCTAGGTTGTGGCTAGACAACCCTCCACAACCGCCACTGTTTTAGGCAACTAATGCGGTATTCTACATAAATTATGTATACTTATGGTCATATTTATCGAAAAAAGAATTCTTAAATCGCTTCTGTATTCTTTCACTATAATAACACCATTTTAAAATGTAATTTTATATTGTTTTAGTACTCTTTCACTAAAATAACACCATTTGAGAATTCAATTTTGAACAGAATCATAAGGCCATTCGACGGCCATTATGGTCCATGCCATGGCCCGATTCGAAAGAAGTTCATATATTTTCATATCTACCTACAATTTCAGAGATAAAAGATCTTGACTGATATAAAATAATTTATTCCACTTAACGACATACATTTAATTTAATTGGTAGCTGTACCAAGCATGTTCCCATACAAAAGACACACGGCAGACAAACTAGCTGAGACATATACATCTACATGCCCTTTTAAGGCAGAGGCTCTTAAACTAGCCCGCGAAATTCAAATTGTAGGTACTGCAAATTGCAGCTTTGTATTATGTCGTTTGTTGATGTAAATGCGATTCACGCATATAATAATAGTATATTTCTTGAAATTTTCAACACAACTATATAAGTAACATTTGAAACGAAACGTAATTTTTCGCGAAATACAACGTGTGACATTAACACAAGACCTCATACGCCCAAATTAGAGTATCGATTTAAAAGCATTATACAATGACCATACCTTATTTCTAAAGCTAACTGTTGATATTACGAAAATCGTATTGAGCCTAGCATTACTTTATGCAATTAAAATTGAGATTTATTGCCTTGACATAAGATTGAATTTTCATTGCCTCAATCGTGAGTAGGTTCATACCTATCATCAAATGACATTAAACTATGAAATTTTACTGAAATCGATTTAGTAGTCAATTATCAACAAACTAGTTTCAGGGCTAACGTTTATTCTGTAACACCTTGTATATCTACATACACTTTCCGTATCTGTACGCTTAGATCTTTTGAACTACGCAACGGATTTTAATGCATTTTTCATCTATAGATATAGTGATTCAAGAGGAAGGTCTATATGTATAACTAGCTTTTGCCAGCGGCTTTGCCCGCGCGAAACTTTCATCCCCTATTTAACAACCTTAGGGGTTGAATCTCGAAAAATCCTTCCTTATTCCTTGTCTACATTATAAAGGAAACCTCTGTGCAAAATTTCAGCTTTCTAGGTCCAAGGGTTTGGGCTGGGCGTTGATGAGTCAGTCAATCAGTCAGTCAGTCAGTCAGGACTTCTCTTTTTATTTATATAGATAGATAAACCGAGCTCTACGCGGGCGAAGCCGCTGGAAAAAGCTAGTATACGATAAAACAAAGAGTTTCGCGAGCTGCCTGAGAGCTTTCTCTTCATAATTGAACAATAAGTCAACAAAGATATGATAGTATTACAAAGATTACTTAAAGGGATCTAGATTTAATTCTTATTGTTTAGTCTTCTGTTTGGTTGTAAAAAATAATAGATTTATGAGTAATTTTTTTCTCTGTGACATACATTTTCCTAGGCATACTGTGATGTATATTTTCTCTAGAATGGTCTACGGTATAGCGATTAAATACATCGCTAATCCACTTAAAGCTAGTCCAATTCTATTCTTTCATAAGATTTTTTTTGTTAACAAGTTCTACGTTTAAGTCAATTAAGTCGAAAATTGGAATTTACAATCGTTGGCCTTAATATACCTTGCAAAGAAACGCAAGACCTAATCCGATTTACGCTAGTTTAAAGATTCAAGGAGAAACCTTAAGTTAATTTGTTTCAGGGTTGAGAGAATCCACCAATTTTTAATTTTAATTAATCATAAACGAGGTGGTTTTGTTTTTATCTATAGCTTGATTTAGATTACAGATTAAAAAAGTTTATGGGACAAGCTGAACAGTCAATTTGTAAGATACATTTTATTTTATAAAAACACACTGATTATATAACATCACGCCTTGTTCCCCGAAGGGTTGGCCAGAGGTGTAGGTACTACCCACATTTCGCCAATTATTTTTAAGTCCCACGTAATAGGGGGCGGCCTATTGCCATCAACCGGGCATTGACTTGTAATATAATATTAATTTTATTTAAAGGAACTTGGTCACTGTTATTACTTTTTTTTTTTAATAATGTTGCTAAGTGATAATTAAACTTGTTTTTTTTTTGTTTGTGGCAATTTTGATTTGAACCTTGCAACCCTGATTAAGTCGACATTTAACTACAGATGTATTATTTTTACAACCGCACAGACCTTAACACAGCCAAAGTAGTACATAATTTGAAAACTACATTTAATTTAGATTGTCTGACGACCACGCTACGTAAGATTCCATACACACGGACACTCAACATTTTATATATTTAAGCTAGGCCAAGAGTCAGTGATGGAACCGTGAAACATTCTTAAATTATTAAAAAAAAATAGGACTTGGTCTGGTGTTTTTTTTTTCTTTTTAAAGTTAAAGAGATATTTAAATTTATTTAAATACCATAGTGATTTTATTGTGTTTTATATTTCAATTATTTTAGTCCTTATTTAATATCTATAGATTTCTTTACGTATAATATTAAAGTAGATTATTTATTAAAATTACGACTACAATTTACAAGACTTAATTTTATTCTTATACCGAGTGATTAAAAGTTTATTACATCAATTCGTTGACGGTTTGATTCATATTTTACCCGATTGCGGCAGAGCCCAAAAGGAGGGTATAATATACTGCAATATTTCGTCTGAGGATCGACGCTAAACATAATTGTTGGCCTTAGAACTTATTGAAAACCTATTGACTATATATATCTCTTTATCCATTATTTGCATTCAATATTGTCTCAAATGAGGATTTATGTAAAACTTTTGTTCCGGGATTTTCAGCGAACGTACAAAAATACACGTTGACTTTTAGAAAGAGACTGGAACACATTTACATACGAGTAACAGAGACGGAACTAAAACTTGATGTGCTTTTTTTGCAGCCAAATTCGTTCAATTTAAAATTGCACTCCCTCAACAACACGTTCTATAGAAACAACTGAATCATCTACGTAACAACCTGTGGAGAGGAGTGAAATTTTTAAATGGACTTACTGTAACGTTCTGTTTTCGATTTCTAGGCTTACTACAGACCAATTCCTAAACGCGTGACCGTCAGACTAAAAAAAAAAAGTATTTTATCTCCGGCTGAAGTACTTTGCTTGGTAGCATTCGTACAACCTGATTCTTACTAGTCAAGCATCCGTTGCTATACTCTCCTGCGTGACAGCTGACTCTACTGCCTCATTCTTTTCTTCTTTCTCCTCTTTGACTTCTTCTGTCTTCTCTTCTCTACTCTCTGAGGGTTTGGAGTCGGTGGAGATAGAGCTGGATGTTAAGCTGTTCGGTTGGGATGACTCTTTGCTTGTCGGCTCTTGTGAACTACGGTTGTCCGGTTGCTTTTCTTTTGAATCTGTGGATTGTGTTTTTATTTTTAAAAGAAAATAATTCTGTATTTACTATGGGTTCTTTTAATTGCTGACGGTTTTTGAAAGCCACAGGAAAACTATGGGATCGAATAGCTGTCGATAATCAAAAGTGGAAGGAAATGGAGTAGGTCTTGACCAGTGGGCACAGAGACCAAGACAGCTGGTGTCAGTAATATTTTATTTTTATACAAGGTATAACAGAAACCCTATTGCTATCCATAAGCACTAAAGATAACAGCTGGTATAGAATCACTATACATAGTTTCAGCTCAAAATAAAATACTCTAAGAATTGATATCAAATTTTCGGTTTCATGTTTCTTAAATTAAAATCATAACAAACGTGTCACCGCAATACGTAGGTCAATAACTTTCCACGTTCCTTGCCAATATTACGATAAATCTCTTCCTAGTGATGTGTTTATTTCAATTTGGTTTCTGGTATCAATGTATTAAAAAATTTCATGACTTCCGAACATGTAGAGATAGGATTAAAAAACCCTTCCAAATTATTTGATATCATCCAAAGAAGCCGTGCCCTTGGTATGTATATACCTTTTCCGTTACACGTTGTATAATAATAATATACTTTCTCATAATTTTATTGCAGTAGTATAAGTTTAAAATGGCCTTTATTATTATTATTTGAAAGCCGCTGTGATAAAATTAAATTAAGGACTTTCAAAAACCGGGAGATCTAGAGGTCTTTATGATGACAGTCTTAAATAATTTTCTAGTGAAATCTAACTTATTATGAAACTCAAAAAAAAAATACAAATTTAAATAAAATGAACTACAAATAAATACTAACTCAAAATATAGATGTCTATACCTATTCAGAACGACTCGTATGATTCTACAATAGACGGAGCGATTTAATTGCCCGTCAAGTGCAATAATAAGAGACCGATGTCGTTTGTCATTATTGGCCTTAACTAGCAATAAATTGCCCGATGTAATAAACTATTAAATACCGAATAGAAATGATAAATACTAACAGTAAAATAAAAAGTATTCAACTTAAAATGGGATCTTCTATCCCTGTGTAAAACTCTTCCGTTTTTCGTGACGGAAACTTCTATTGCATTCGAGAACGCAGCCACGCTTGCAACGATAACTTCGCCCAGAGCAAATCTTTGGGTAAAAAATGTTTGTTACTTAACTAATTTTAATTACTTCACATAATTTTGTAATAATGACCATACGTAACAAAGTAACATACACACAGTAAAATAACTAAGGGCTGATTTTTCACTAGTCATTTATTTTCTGAGGAACAAACATTGCGGTTTGACAGCTTTTGTATAGAAAATATGTCAAACTGTCAGGTTTATTCTTGCAATAAAAATTATCTGACTAATGAAAAATCAGCCCTAAGTTAGAGAAATCCTAAAACTCATGTCATAAAAAGGATCATTTTTGTTTAAAGGAAAAACGAAATCAAAAAGACGAAGAAAATTTCTTTGAAGGTGAAAAAAAATTAATCAACATAAATTCGAAGAAAATGTTTAAACTTACCAGCTCCATGTGTCGCTGGCCAGGGTTTCCTAACGAACATATTCTCCACAATCCTGTCTATGTTGTCCTTTTCAGAGGAATTCGCTGGCCTGCTGAATATTAAACAAAAAATCAGAAAAAAAAAATGTAATTTTTTTAAATAACATTTCTTCATTTGGGCGCAAACGCATCTTAATCGAATATTGAGTTTTTATATTTTAACGAGACATAAAAAAAATAGTACAGTAAATAAAATGAGGTCTTGAGGCTGCTCTTAGACGTTGTATCAAAGACAAGTCTGAGATTAATAAGAATAAGCGTTGTGGCGACATCTATATCGCCACATGCGAACTACGCATATCACATTGACGTCAGACAAAATCCTGCATCGCGCAAGCAAAGTCGTGCGTGCGTTTTACAGGAAGAGTTTTTATCCAGTGCGCAAATTGTAACCATGAATTCAGCATATCATTCTAGACCCCCTTGCGCAGAAATTTTTCGCCGGGTACACAAAAAAAATCAGCTGTTCCATACATTTTGACCGCGTAGGTATTGCACTTTTCTATGAAGCAGCTGATTTTTTTTTTGTACAACCAGCGAAAAATATCTGCGCTAGGATAAAACTTACCCTGTATATGTCACCGTATGATTGTGTACATTGTTAGTTTATAATATATCTCGCGAGATTATAAACTGTTGATAAATTGTGAACTGCACCATACTGCTTACCGACCGAATAGGTTAGGTTAGAATTGCGATCAACCGCGCACGAGCGACGAGCTACTTCCAAGTTAATGGCAGTTACTTGACTATTTGCTAATAGCGCAAGGTACTATCCGTCTTGATACCAGTTCAAAATTTGACGGACAGATTATAAACTATCGAAAAATAGTGCGTTAAATAGGGTATTTTCCGATTTAATAAAAACTATTTTAATTTGAAGATTGGGACGATATATTTAAGAGAAAAATAAAAATAAATTTATTAATACACATTTTCTCAGTTAAAACGCTCCTTACGATGACCGTAAATTCAAAACAACGAAAAATTAATTTCGTTTAAATCGTTTTTAATTGAGAAAATGGATAGAAATCAATTTATTTAACAAATAATGAGGTCACGCTTTGCGCTGACGGTATTATGTTTTATTCGTTTATATACATGTACATAATTACTTTTTAACTTTAGTACAGATTATTTATTTAGACTGTAACTGCCCGTGACATCACATCGCTCGGGCCCTACCAGAATTGACAGCGCTGCGACACTTTTTAAATGTCGCAGCATTATGCTGAGATAGGAGCCTTTTGGCCTCGTGCAGGACTTTCTGTTTTATTTTTAATCGTTTTTACTCTCAAGTTTGTTTGTTTTTTTTTTATAATTTTTGTACTAGTTTATTTTATTTTGTGATTTTCCTGTGCGAGTCACAATAAATACTTTTTCTTTCTTTCTTTCTTATTTTTATTTTTCTGTTAAATATCTCGTTCCAATCTTCAAATTAGAATAGTTTTTGAAAAAAAAAAAAAATACCCTATTGTAAATGGTTTTTGCAGTTCACAATTTATCGACTGTTTATAATGTCGCGAGATTGTAAACTAACGATGTTCACAATCATACGGTGACATATACAACGACCTCAATCGTCGGTCAGTAGCCCACCAGACACAACACCCGTCAGGTTGGAGGATGAGCTTTCCACCTATTCCCATCACAGAACCCAGCACGTACCTGTCGGCGTGGTGCGGGCTGACGATGGGTATGGCGGCCGTGGGGCGGCCCAGCACGTACCTGTCGGCGTGGTGCGGGCTGACGATGGGTATGGCGGCCGTGGGGCGGCCCAGCACGTACCTGTCGGCGTGGTGCGGGCTGACGATGGGTATGGCGGCCGTGGGGCGGCCCAGCACGTACCTGTCGGCGTGGTGCGGGCTGACGATGGGTATGGCGGCCGTGGGGCGGCCCAGCACGTACCTGTCGGCGTGGTGCGGGCTGACGATGGGTATGGCGGCCGTGGGGCGGCCCAGCACGTACCTGTCGGCGTGGTGCGGGCTGACGATGGGTATGGCGGCCGTGGGGCGGCCCAGCACGTACCTGTCGGCGTGGTGCGGGCTGACGATGGGTATGGCGGCCGTGGGGCGGCCCAGCACGTACCTGTCGGCGTGGTGCGGGCTGACGATGGGTATGGCGGCCGTGGGGCGGCCCAGCACGTACCTGTCGGCGTGGTGCGGGCTGACGATGGGTATGGCGGCCGTGGGGCGGCCCAGCACGTACCTGTCGGCGTGGTGCGGGCTGACGATGGGTATGGCGGCCGTGGGGCGGCCCAGCACGTACCTGTCGGCGTGGTGCGGGCTGACGATGGGTATGGCGGCCGTGGGGCGGCCCAGCACGTACCTGTCGGCGTGGTGCGGGCTGACGATGGGTATGGCGGCCGTGGGGCGGCCCAGCACGTACCTGTCGGCGTGGTGCGGGCTGACGATGGGTATGGCGGCCGTGGGGCGGCCCAGCACGTACCTGTCGGCGTGGTGCGGGCTGACGATGGGTATGGCGGCCGTGGGGCGGCCCAGCACGTACCTGTCGGCGTGGTGCGGGCTGACGATGGGTATGGCGGCCGTGGGGCGGCCCAGCACGTACCTGTCGGCGTGGTGCGGGCTGACGATGGGTATGGCGGCCGTGGGGCGGCCCAGCACGTACCTGTCGGCGTGGTGCGGGCTGACGATGGGTATGGCGGCCGTGGGGCGGCCCAGCACGTACCTGTCGGCGTGGTGCGGGCTGACGATGGGTATGGCGGCCGTGGGGCGGCCCAGCACGTACCTGTCGGCGTGGTGCGGGCTGACGATGGGTATGGCGGCCGTGGGGCGGCCCAGCACGTACCTGTCGGCGTGGTGCGGGCTGACGATGGGTATGGCGGCCGTGGGGCGGCCCAGCACGTACCTGTCGGCGTGGTGCGGGCTGACGATGGGTATGGCGGCCGTGGGGCGGCCCAGCACGTACCTGTCGGCGTGGTGCGGGCTGACGATGGGTATGGCGGCCGTGGGGCGGCCCAGCACGTACCTGTCGGCGTGGTGCGGGCTGACGATGGGTATGGCGGCCGTGGGGCGGCCCAGCACGTACCTGTCGGCGTGGTGCGGGCTGACGATGGGTATGGCGGCCGTGGGGCGGCCCAGCACGTACCTGTCGGCGTGGTGCGGGCTGACGATGGGTATGGCGGCCGTGGGGCGGCCCAGCACGTACCTGTCGGCGTGGTGCGGGCTGACGATGGGTATGGCGGCCGTGGGGCGGCCCAGCACGTACCTGTCGGCGTGGTGCGGGCTGACGATGGGTATGGCGGCCGTGGGGCGGCCCAGCACGTACCTGTCGGCGTGGTGCGGGCTGACGATGGGTATGGCGGCCGTGGGGCGGCCCAGCACGTACCTGTCGGCGTGGTGCGGGCTGACGATGGGTATGGCGGCCGTGGGGCGGCCCAGCACGTACCTGTCGGCGTGGTGCGGGCTGACGATGGGTATGGCGGCCGTGGGGCGGCCCAGCACGTACCTGTCGGCGTGGTGCGGGCTGACGATGGGTATGGCGGCCGTGGGGCGGCTCAGCACGTACCTGTCGGCGTGGTGCGGGCTGACGATGGGTATGGCGGCCGTGGGGCGGCCCAGCACGTACCTGTCGGCGTGGTGCGGGCTGACGATGGGTATGGCGGCCGTGGGGCGGCTCAGCACGTACCTGTCGGCGTGGTGCGGGCTGACGATGGGTATGGCGGCCGTGGGGCGGCGCTGCGGCCGCACGGGCACGGGCGGGTCCTGCTCCGCGCAGTTGTAGTACGTCACGCCGCCCGTCTGGGTACACACACAATAATCAGTCTATACTGTTCCCACTGCTGGGACACAGGCCTCTCAGTGATCGGTTCTACGACATCTCGGTTTCCTCACAATGTCTTCCTTTACCATTTTGAGAGCAGTGGTAATGATATAATTTAAACAAAGTAAAGCGCATGTCTAGGTTTGAACCGACGGTTTTCCAAACTATGATGACTATAAAGTCTATTCGCATTAAGAAAATAGTGACTCATCGTTGTCACTCAGCTTAGTTACACCCCTTGACCAATTAGATAATAGTAAATTAGAAAACTGTGTGCACATTGACCAGTTGAAGTAAGCCCTTCAGACATACACTACAACTTCATCATCATCATCAGCCTATAATGTTCCCACTGCTGGGACACAGGCCTCCTCTCCGTAAGAGGGAGTGGGCCGTAATCCACCACGCGAGCCCAGTGCGGGTTGGTAGATGTCACATGTCTTCGAATTTTTGGTTCTAGGACATGCCGGTTTCCTCACGATATTTTCCTTCACCGTTTTGAGAGCATACTGCCACTATAATTTCCTATGATCTAATTAGTCAAGGGGCGTGGCTCAGCTGAGTGACAACGATGAGTCACCATTTTCTTAACGCAAATAGACTATAGTGTAGGTAATACTAAGCACTTTTCTAAACATAAGGACGTTTATAGAAAAATCATATCGATTTGTGATTATGGCTGATTGAGTCATTTAGCCGCCAAAATATGCAATGGAGATATCATACTAGGCTCTGTCCGCGGCTTCGCTCGCGTTGGTATAGGAAAGAAAGTCATAAAACTTAAAATCATGATATGTCAATGATGGTGGCGACGCACGACGTCTCGTGCGCAACATAATTGTAATGACAGATTTGTTTTAAATGAGAAAATCATAGAGAATACGTACGTAATTATGATGCGCTGCGTATATCTGCTGCGGGTATGTCGGATGCTGCGGCGGGTGAAGCGGGGCGTTTGGTAGCGTGTGCGGCGGGGCGTGGGGCGGGGCGTGTGGGGCGTGCGGGGCGTGAGGCGGGGCGTGTGGCGGGGCATGGGGCGGGGCGTGGGGCGGGACGTGCGGCGCCGGCGGGTACATCGCCCCGGGGAATACTGCACCACCGCTGGTTTGCTGCTTGGAAACCAAAGGGAATGAACATTAGTATTGATGCATGTAGAGCATATTTGATTGGCGATACAAAACCTATGAGGCAAGTAGCTATAGCTGGCAGAAAGTTTATATCAAGCGCCGGTAGGGCAGTACGTCCTAATAAACAATTTTAAATGATTGATATGTAAGTATATACAACGTGTCGTTTTACATCCTCGTCAAATTCAAGGAGGTAACTATGCTAATAATTCTCGACACGATTCAACATTATTTTTTCATATTTTTGGAAATCGGTATGTGCGGGACAAGCATGATAAAACGCGGCCCGTGTGATACCGCACTGTAACACACAGCCATATAGTCGTGCGACACTGCCTACCGCATACGGAACGGGGCGATTCTGTTCTTTGAAAGAGGTGTATTCTGAAATACTGTCAAACTTAAATAACTAAGAAAACAAGTATGAATTCATTATTGAGCAGCACCCTAATTGCGTAACTCACGATTAATCATAAAATGTTTCGTTTTGAAACAGATTGCTAAACCATTGCTTCATATTTTAGAAAAATGTGTCTGCTCAATAACGTAAATAACGCAATGAATATTGGTGAACTGTAAAAATGAAGCCGATTATTACCATTAATCGTGAGTTACGCAATTAGGGTGCAGGTATCGTAATTTCTTATGAAAGGCTGAAAATGAAAGGCTGTTATCAGCCTCCTGAAATTTGATGACGATGCAAAACGACACGTCGTATGAATATTTATTACCTGCATATATTGAGCGGGCATCATCGCTGGCGGTGCATATCCTTGAGCTGGCTGTATTTGACCTGCAGAACACATGTTAGTTATAACAGCAACCTTATAGTAACGAAAATAAGGGTCATTGTGATTTTGACAGACTTGTCAGTAGCAGCAATACAACAGCAAACTTAAAAGGTTTTGTTGTTTTTTTTAAGTGACTTCAACACTCGACGTTCTTTCATTAGGAGTCAAACGTGAGTGTTCAATTCGATAAAATGTTGGAGAGAGAAATAAATCTTCGTACCAAAATATAGGTAGGTTTCACAACTTCTGATGATTTATTTGTACATCATCATCTACCTAGCCTTTTCTCAACTATGTTGGGGTCAGCTTCCAGTCTAACCAGGTGTAGCTGAGTACCAGTATTTTACATGAAGCGATTGCCTATCTGACCTCCTCAACATAATTACTGGGTAACACGATAGCCCTTGCTGAGACTTGGTGTTATACTTTCGGGCTTCTGGCGATCTGTAATGACCTAAACTTCGGAGAACAGAGACAGAAAGTGGGGACTTCCTTACGACTATATTTTTTTCCCGGGATTCGGGAAAAATCTTCATAATTCCAGCCGGAAGACGTCCATTGTTGGACATAGGCCTCCCCCAATTTGGGGGGGCTTGCCATAATCGCCACGCTTGGCAGGCGGGTTGCCGATCGCAGTATGGTGGTAAAATGCATAGAGAACGCTGCTGCCCATTCTCTAGTAAGTCCCTTAGTCGCCTTCTACGACACTCACGGGAAGAGATGGGATGGTGCTATTCTTTACGTCCGGCACCACACGGTGCCGACTTGTACTTATAAAAGTACATTAAAAATATTGTCAGTAAAAAGTCGGGTAATTAAAAAAAAAAAATGTAACTCACCCATAGTGTGTGGCGCAGGTATATTATGTAGGTTATGATGCGGATGCGGAACCTGCGTCATCTGCGTCTGTTCCAACATGCCCAGGCGCACCTGCGGGCAACCGAGGCTGAGATACCGACACCAGAAATATGGGCAAAAGGCATCTGCCCATATTTCTGGTGTCGATAATATGATATACGTAATTATATATATAGTGGCGTGTGTATTAGTGGGATTTAGAAATGTGTCAGTGTCGTGCAAGAATATTTGACGAAGGAACTTCTACAATTCAAATGGATAAAAAAACGTGTACTTACTACTTAATTATTACTCGATCGACGTGAGTGACCTACGCACTATGCGGTTAGCCGGAATGCGGTCAGCCGACCGCATTCCGGCTGACCGAAATCAAAAATATGTACGAGAAAGTAGTTTTTATCCGCACTGCGATGCGGCTGCCAGCCGAGCGCTGCGGCCCGACCGACGGCCAGCCGGACGGTTGCTATACACTATACGCGGATAGTGCTAGTTTGCGGTTGCCCGCCATTGACGGTGTACGTGTTCACCGACGCTCTTGCATTTTAATGATGACAACAGATAATTAACTATGGATTCTGATGCAGAAAAATTTATAATTGAGATACAAAATAGGCCTAAGGCTTATATAACGAGAGTAAATATAATAAATAGCTGCGAATTCTTCGACGTCCATCTTGGCACTGAGTCGATCCAACCGCAAACCACGACGGTTTCGTTCCGGTTGCGGTTGCGGCTACCCGCCAGCCGGCTAACCACAAGCGCAACCGCATCCTGCGGTCAACCGGCTAACCGCATAGTGCGTAAGTACCCTAAGATCGAATGTCAGCTCACTTCAAGCACACTTTACCTAAGTTCTCAGAGAGAATTCCACCAATGAAACTGAACGCGTTGAACACATCTTAACCGCGTTAAGAGCTGTCAGTGTCAAAATTGTTGACACTGGCAGCTCTTGGGCGCGGTTTAGGAACGCCGATTGCGTTTAGTTTCATTGATGAAGTAAAAGAACAGTTTTGTGATGTAAGTGTCGTGTGTGTGTTTTGTGATGTAGTTAGTGTGTTGTTACCTGTGGCGCCATTTGTGCTTGCTGCTGTGTGGCAGGTATCGCGTGTGGAGGAGAGGACGCGTGGTTGCCCGCTGCGCTGTTCGCTAGCACCTGGGGGGGGGGGGGGGGGGGGGGGTCATTTATTACTTATTTATCTACTAACTAGGGGTTTGCCCGCGTGGATGTTGAAAATTTTGCCACGGGAAAGTACTACCGGGATGAAAACTATCCTGTGTTAATCCAGGTTATAAACTATCTGTGTGCCAAATTTCATCCGAATCCGTTCAGCCGTTCTTGCGTGATTGAGTAACAAATATCCAAAATTCTCCACAAACTTTCACATTTATAATATTAATAGGAAGTGGCATTCCCGACCTGCAGGCTTAGCACGAGCACCGACTTGTCGACGGAAGAATAGACAACACTATTAAATAAATTATGTACAATTGGATAAGATACCTATGTTTTTCCATTCATTATCACAGTTATGCGTTCTAAACGAATCATGATTTTGTAGATAATCGTATATACTTTGTGGCTGTCGAGTAGAAAGTTTTGTTGTCAGTGTGATTTTGACAGTTTGGGAAGAAATACTCTTCTGAAATAGTCTACATATAAAAGGACCTAGAGAAATATCGTAAGAAACGAAAGACTAAATGACAGATTGTAGAAGGATATCTACGGTGCGATAACAAAAATGTAGGAACGAAATATCACTTTGTATTGAAAAAACACTGTCTATTCTTCGTAGAAATACAAAGCGTCATGCTAAGCCCGCAGTAGAGCAGTAGAAGTCGTATGACACCATAATGCACTATAATAACAGCCACATTTTATAAAACTTTCCTGCATACTACGTTTCTAGTTTTGGTAGCAGTACAGTTATCCGTGTGAGAAGCAATTTGTCCTGAGGTCGACACCCGTAGCCTTTAGTGTCTGTCCCTATGATTGGTTGATAGTCACGCGAAGCATACGCTCACAGGTATGCGTTTAAACTGGAAGAGGTTATTGTGAGGAATTAGTGTTATACTCTGTATAAACCCTATCTCGCCAACTCCACAACCTGTTAGTATTTCCACCTAGATGAGATTCCTCTTTCATTTACGATGAGTAGACAATTTTTTCGATCATATGAAGCAATTGATTGGGAATATTTTTCATAATTATTCAGATTCTGATTGATTGTGGTAAGCAATGAGGGTTTTCTGAAATGCCGTTCTCTAGGTGGCAGCACTGAGGCGTCAGGTCCGGGCATCTGTCAGAAGTGTCAAAGCGCCTACGGACTGAATGGTGAACGAAAGAATGAAACGAATGACATCAAATGTTTTAAGATCATTGTCGAACTGGAAGACCTCAGTGGCGCCAACTAGTGGCATGGAATATTCATGAACACCCTCATTAGGGTGCTGGTAGTCGAACCCAGGAGCATATTCTCCGCAGTTGCGCTTGCGGCCACGAAACCAGACGGACACCCATGAGCCATGAGGAGCTTGGAAGTTGGTGGTATGATACCTCCTCCAATTGCGCACGCGGCGTCTGATCTTTCTACGGTCATGTCAGACTGCGTGCCATCCCATCAGACTATGGAGTGAGGTAAGAAAAAGTACACCTGTGTCTGCACTATATTTTTTCCTGAATAGGTTGTGACTTGGCTAAACTCCGTTCAGATTAGTCACCCTGACCTAAATTCGGTCGTGCAGTGATCGCTTTTTTTTTGGTTGGGCGCCTTTCTTATAAACCAAACAAAATCTTGTCCAATGATACCAAGTTGTGTGCATAGTTACCTGGTGTATAATGTGTTGTGGATGCGCGTGCGGCTGTGAGGAAGGAGCGTGCACGCTGTCCGACACGAACCCGGACGGACCTGGGCGAGCAGAATGAGAGGTTAGTACGTTGAGTGCATAGTAAGCAGTGATCCAATTAAGTAGCGCACTTTAAATTAAATAACTTCAAACAATAGCATCAGCATAGAAATATACAGTTACGGTCATATAATAGGTATTTTACTCTATAAGAGAAAACATCTAATTGAGATAGCTCAGGCAAAATGTAGTCGGAAAATGTTAGTTTTAGTTCATGAAATAACGAAACAAATAAAATACAATTTAAAGATTTCAGTTTTTTTAATCGGTTTTTGAACACCATGAAAAATAGTAGCCGCCATGTTATTACGTCATACGGCATGTCAACTGAGCAACTTTGTACTTTTATTATTTTCGTAACGAAAGTAATTTTTATTTAAATAATATTTTTGAACGCAAAATATTCAGGAAGAGCAATATGGCGTCCACTGCATCCAGCGTTTTCGTAAAATTACGCGCGAAATTTGAAAAAATATTGTAAAATTTAAATGCATTTTTATGGTACTAATCGATTAAATTAAAATGTTTTTTTTTTGTGATTTGTTAGGACTCTAGAATCGAATTATAAGAAACTTCAACAATAGGTGTTATAACCCTATTATGAACGATTCGATGTACCAGTTTTTTTTTTTTTAAATCGTGTCATGAGCAGTAATGTGTTCCTTTTTATAAGTTACGTTATGAAATAGCCACATGAATAGAGCAAATGGGATTAGGAATATAGAATTAAACCGCTTACATTTTTTTTTTTTTTTCAAATTTTATGTATTCTCTACAGTATCAAATTCAAATAGTCATGAAGCTGGACAAATAATTAAGAACGTTTTGCGATACCGATAGAAATACAAAAAAGAAAAATACATGGAATTAGTTTATGCTTGTTAGTTTTAAATAAGCGGTCTTAATTATTATTTGACCACCACTGTATACAGCCTGCAGAAATCCCACAATCCCGGGATTTTAAATCTCTACTAATATTATAAATGCGAAACTAACTTTGTCTGTCTGTCACGCTTTCACGCCTAAACCGATAGTCATGAAATTTATACCCTGGGATTTGGAGGCATACATAAGCTACTTTTTTACGCGATAACCGACATCCACGCGGGCGGAGCCGCTGGCAAAAGCTAGTTTTTAATAAACCTACCACCCAGATAATCTTAACTAATGAGTGAATGATGAACGAATGATGAATGTTACGAATTATGAATACGATCGTTAGGTGACAGCTCTGACACTTTAGGTCCGGACACCTGCCAAAGCGCGTAGGTAGATCTGGCAGAATAGTCGACATCGGCTCAATTGACAAAAAGGGAAAAATAAGAAAATCTCTTAAGTCGGGAGTGAATGATGAATGAAACAAATTATGAAGACGTTCGTTAGGTGGCAGCACTGAGACGAAAGGTTCGTGCACCTTTCAATATATCAAAGCATCTAGATTATCTAAAGTCGTAAGTGAATGATGAACGAACCATGAATGAAACGAATGATTAATACGTTCACAACGTGGCAGCACTGAGACGTCAGGTCCGGGCACCTCGCAGTGTTAAAGCGCCTATAATTTCTGAAGTCGTGACTGAAAGTTGATTGAAACTAATGACGAATGTCATCATGTCGAAATGGAACACCTCTTGCCAAAGTAGCATTCCTTGAGGGTGGGAAATCATCAAATAACTTCTCCCGCTCTGGGCGGAGCGGGAGGGTGTGTCAGATTTTCACTGACTAAAACCCACCCGTGTTCCCTCAGTTGCCTGTGTGCCAGGGGCCACGGTATCTTTTTCGAACAACCTGCACCCCTGGCAGAGCACAGCACTCCTTATGCCCAAACATTTATCGTGAAAGCAATAAAAACATACCAGCATGATATCTATGTGGCGGTTGTTGTTGCTGTTGTTGCTGCTGCTGTTGTTGTTGCTGTTGTGTTGGAGGCTGCTGTGGTGGTTGCTGTTGTTGTTGTTGTTGTGGTTGCTGCGGTTGTTGCGGCGAGTATGTGTCAGCGAGTGGGCGCTGACGTAGACTGCTGTAGCGTTTGCTGCCGCCACCTGTGGGGAATATTACGAAATTCTATATAAAATATGCTTCAAGTTAATTTTGATTAACTTTACTAGAATAAGCACAAAGTTCGCCAAAAGAGGCGTAATTTTAAGAACGTTCAGTCTGATCTCAGTCTCAATCTGTCAAAACTCAAAAATACCTCGAGTTTCCAAACATTTTTGACAAGTTTTTGACAATTGATTGTCACCGAGACGAGACTACGACTAGAATTTGAACGTTTTTAATTACGAGAATTGGCTTTCTGAATTCCGTGAATCCAAAATCAGCCAGAATGACATAATATTTGAATCAGAATTCGAGTTGACAGAAATCGTTTTGTTTCAACTACATATTTTGTCAATCAATGACCAGAACAACAATAAAGCAATGAATTTACAATAAGGGTTCAGATTATGATTGATAATAATGATGCAGGCGTAACGTATCGGTACGAACTAAAACGCAGAATCGATCACCAAAATCTATTTTTTACACTTACCGGTAGCCGGTTGCTGTTGCGGCTTCTGTTGCTGTTGTTGTTGTTGTTGCGGCGCGGGTTGTTGCTGAGGCGGGGACTTGTTCGGCGCAGGATTCGATTGTGGATGAGGCTGATGTACAAATAATTTTAGATTATTGTAGTAGTACCATCATCAGCGTTAAGAAAGGAAGAAGAAATAAAGAAAATGCATTTATTTAGCACAGAAACAATACACAGCAGAAAAAAAATGCAAAGTGTACGGTGTGCAAAAAGGCCCAGTTCAGCACAAAATGCCAGACAGCTAATGCCTAACGCTGGTTTTCAAGTAGCAGGAGACACGCGTGTCGTATTGGTCACGCAGGTTTTTGGAACGTAGTTCTTTAACGTTGCTTGCGGTAGGAGTAAAATTGTAGATGCGACTTTTTATTTTCAATAATAGAAAGAGAGACAGAGAGTGTGACAGTGTTCATGGTTTTTGAGGGTGCCTATTTATGTAGCAATCTTATTTATTATTCTTTATGATACAATTTGTATTGTTTTTTTTTATCATTTCTCCTCTCAACCTAAACACCTGTAGAGAATGCCTAAGGCATTAAGTCCGCCTTTGTACAGAGGCCAGCACATCAAGGTACCCCAATCTGTCAAATTTCTTTGATAGTTTTTCAACTTTATTACAAAGGAATAAGGTTTATGTTCAATTGGGAAAATTTGACAGTTTGGGATAGCTTGACCTGCTGGCGACTGTACCTTTTTGTGTGCGAGAAGTTTAAATAAATAACTAAGACCCAAGACTGCTGGTAGCTGTGAAAACGTTCAGATTTCTTTTTGTTGTCCCCATGTGCTTACCTGTGCATTAGCGTTGGGTTTCTTCCTGGCCTGGTCAGTGGGCACGGGGCGTTGCTGCGCTACCGTCGCGTTCACCTTGCGCGGGGCCTGACCTTGACTGGAAATTTTAACATGATTTTATATCTGTAATGTACAGAGGCCAGCACATCAAGCTACCCCAATCTGTCAAATTTCTTTGATAGTTTTTCAACTTTATTGTAAAGGAATAAGGTTTATGTTCAATTGGGAAAATTTGACAGTTTGGGATAGCTTGACCTGCTGGCGACTGTACTGCGTTACTTTGAACACTCATCATCATCAGCCTATAATGTTCCCACTGCTGGGACACAGGCCTCCTCTCGGTGAGAGGGATTGGGCCGTAATCCACCACGCGGGCCCAGTGCGGGTTGGTAGATGTCACATGTCTTCGAATTTTTTGGTTCTAGGACATGCCGGTTTCCTCACGATGTTTTCCTTCACCGTTTTGAGAGCAATGGCGATTAAATAATCACCATTGCTCTCAAAACGGAACACTATTTGAACTTAAAACATTTCAGAGGAAGCTCAAAATTACGATGATTTTAGACATAGATTTAGGACGCGACGTCGCGAAACCCGACTCTGCAGCAAAATAGCGGACTGAGTGCGGAGGTGTAACCGGCTTCCAAGCAGATTAGCGAAATCAGAAAATCATAATCAAACCTGTGCGTTAGAACAGGGAGTTTCGCTTGTCGTACAATGGACGTCAATGGAAGTCATAGCGGAACTACTGCGGTTTCGCTGCTATGTTTTCGCGGCGGAGATATGATATCCACCTCATATTATGTAAGACTGTCTACATTTTAAAAGTGTGTGAATTTTAAGTAACTAACGTCCGCGTCACGAGAAGATAGAAATTTTGTAAATAAATAACTTCTACCAAGTTACGCAGCGACAATTCAAGCAACAACAAATAATCCCAAATTCAATCAACTCGAAGTAACATACGTGTAATACGAAACTAACGAGCAATTTCAGTTGGTCGGGTTACATTTTAGCGATATAAAGCGCTGTCGTCTAATGTTTTGTGGTACTGGAACGCGTCTGACTCATGGAACGTAAACATTTAAATCCCTGAATATGCGTTTACAAAATTTCTAGCTTCTCGTGACGGGGACTTTAACCGCGTTTATGTGCATAAAATTGACAACATAATATTGCCAGTTTCTTGCCACATGGCTCAATCTATACACAAAACCGATATTCAGTTTGTACCTTATCCTATTTTGCGCCTACAACAATAATACTCACGAAAATGGCTATCAAAAGCGAATTATGTAACGTTTTAACCACTTTAATGGTTCCAATCCCGCCTTTTTACTAGAATTTTGTTGTAGAATTGAATAATTAACAAAAGCCTCACTTGTTGGTAACATTGGCAGTGATGGTGAGGTTCTCCAAGGCAGGCATCACATCCCTGCTGGCCACCTTGCCCGCGACACGACCCGTGCCAGGCTTCACCAGCGGCTTCTTAGCTGTCTTGATGGACGCGTTGCGGCGCAGCTGGGAGCCGTTCTCTATGGGGGCCTCGACTGAGGGCTGGGACTTGGAGCGGGGGCGCGGGGTGCGGGGCTTGCTGTTGAGAGAAGAAACAGATTTATCAATACATCATCATCATAATTTCAACCGAAAGACGTCCACTGCTGGACATAGGGCTACCCCAAGCTCCGCCACTTTGGCCGGTACTGTGCTTCCCGCATCCAGCGGTTTCCTGCGGCCTTCAAAAGGACTTCTTCAATCTATACATAATACACATACAGTGGAAGTGTCTGTTTTCTAATGCCAAAATAACAGCATTTAACTATGCTAATGCATTTTTATGGTAAATTTAAAAAAAAATCGGACCTCCCATACAAAATCAATAGCCAGCTGATCGATTTTGTACGGAAGGCCGATTTTTTTTACACATTCGACCCATATTCCTTATTCAAGTTCACGGGTGTATACGGTACTCAGAAAATTTTTTCCGTCGGTCATTCTGTTTGTTATATCCAAAATGGATCTCATTATCGCGCGATCGTATTTCCGAAGAAAGACGATAATTCCCGAAGCGCCGACTGTTATTTGCAAAGCTAAGTGCATGATGAGTATGTTTGCAACGGCTGTAATCATAAATCAGCCTATAATGTTCCCACTACTGGGACACAAGTGTCCTCTCACTGAGAGGTAATGGGCCGTAATCTACCACGCGGGCCTGGTGTGCGTTGGTAGATGTCAAATGTCTTCCATTTTTTTTTTTTTTGTTCTATGACATGCCGGTTTCCTCACGATGCTTTCCTTCACCGTTTTGAGAGCAGTGGTGATGAAATTATTTACATCAAAGCACCTGTCTAGTGACCATTGGGCCACCACTGCTCCCCGCTGTATAATACGGCTATAATAATCATTGCTAATGCTACATTAGCAATGATTATTATATTTCATCTCTTTCTCAGTTCATTTTTAGGGTTCCGTACCTCTAAAGGAAAAAACGGAACCCTTATAAGATCACTTTGTTGTCCGTCCGTCCGTCCGTCCGTCTGTCAAGACCGTTTTTCTCAGGAACGCGTGGAGGTATCAAACTGAAATTTCTATATGATACTTAGTTCTACTGTCCCTGGAAGCTGTAGAAAAATCAACCTTCTAAGTCAACGCAATCAAAAGATACAGCCATTTAGGCCGCAAAATTCCGCAAATTTTCGAAACTCGCACGGGAATCAAAACCTACAGGGAACCGTGAACTTAGAATCTTGAAATTTTGTACGAAGTCACGTCTTATAGTACAGATATAGGAAAAATTACGAAAACCGAAAATTTTTAGTTTCGTCATATAAAAAAAAAATATTTTTGACAATTTTGAACTTTTACTTATATACACACAGGTTTGTACGGAACCCTCGGTGCGCGAGTCCAACTCGCACTTGACCGGTTTTTAAAGTTAATCTGGCAGATTAACTTTAAAAATGAACTGAGAAAGACTGTACTGTAACTTTAAAAATGACTGTACTTTATGCGGCCTACCCAAATATCCTTTCTTTGGTATTGTTCGTCAAATCGTTGAGCTCCTCAAATTCTGAGTTGAGCCGTATGATTACTGATACATGCGTGCACTAAATGGACAGGTCCACTCAATCTGTGTGGTTCTTTCCTCAAAAGACCATTTCAGACACCAATCCACATGGTCTTCACATGGTCTGACCAAGATTATGTCTGGACTTTAAAAGAGACTGTGACCTCTGAGTTTGTTTCGGCCTTTCTTCTCAGAGTAGTCAGATAGGAAACGCCGACCTCATCTAGTTTAAAAAAAATATGATTGACGTGTAAAAGTGTTTGTACAAACCTACTTACAGAAATAAAATCATTTATCATTAACATACCCATGTCTCCTGCTAGCATCGAGCTCTGGGAAATCTTCAGCAGTGGGCACTTTCTTTGGTACCTGCTGTTGCTGGGCGGCTGATTGTCTTCTATACGCTTCCTCGTCTTCCCAAGTTCGAGTGTACTTGTTGGGGCCGCGGCTGTTGGTAAAAAGTGAGGTCATATGGCATGTTGGAGCTTAAGGCAGGTCTTCCAAGGTTTTCTACTGTTTTTAGTATCATCTACCTAGCCTTTTCCCAACTATGTTGTGGTCGGCTTCCAGTCTTACCGGATGCAGCTGAATACTAGTATTTTACATGAAGCGAATGCCTATGTGAACTCCACAACCCAGTTACTGGGTAATAAGGTACCCCTTGGTAAGACTGGTTGTCAGACTTTCGGGCTTATGGCGACCCGTAACGACTGTCAAAGATCCACAAATGACAGCCGGGGCCAACGGTTTTCCGTGCAAGAGGGATCTCGGTATACAGGATGTCCAAGAACCTGGCGTCCAACTGGATTCCCACGATGCCCCAAGTTCTAACAGTACTCAGAAAAATATTTTAAAAAATCCACCCCATGTACTTACAGAATTATACTGATTTCAAAAAAAAAGGGGAATTGAGCACCCTGTGACATACTTTTGAATGCTGTGACTGCTAATGCTGATAATTTCGATATTTCTTGGAGGTTTTGTAATCTAGGGTATTGCTGTGTCTAAATAGAATGTAAAAATAAAGTACTTATTGTACCATTTTAAAATAAAATATTATTTTAACTAAAGGTGATATGGAAAACTATTGAATTTCGCAACTTTGACCGACTGTAGTGTAAAAAAAATGTACCAAAATAGTATGGCAAGTGACGTCAAATTTTGACGCGTTTATTCCTCTTTTTAAAAAGGTATAATACTTACACAATAATTTGAAAAAAAAAATTTTTGATAATATTTTTACTCAACAACCCAATTTTTACGATGTCTTACAGAATTCTTAGAAAGAAAAATTTACGACGAATTGAATCTAACCTCTAAAGAATTACTATTGTATGCTCATAAAAATAACAACAGGCCTCTCAAAAAACAGGTTAGACCGTAAGGGACGGTATGTGCATGCATCTCACCATAGTGATTCGTTATTACAACAGGAGGGAGCAAGGCAGAAACTATCTTTGCGATTTGCTGGTTCTTCTTTATGGTACCCCATTATTCAGGTAAGAGTGAGGGAGAAAAAGGTTAGAGGTGCGAGTGAGATAGATAGTGACGCTATCTGGGATCGTGCTATTTAGGATAACAGTACGGTCAGTACGCGTCACTGCCTCCTGCCGTTACTACGCACCTCTCTCTTATTGTTACCATTGATCACGTACTACGATTTAAAGCTTTGTTTATTGGACTCGATTACTCTTTGTGCTCTGGACTTTGAAACGAACTCTTTACGACGACCTTTGCCTGTGTTTGGACAGTTTGTGTTTTGTGTGTGCTACCATGGCGACCTACACTCCGCAAGAATACGCAAATATGCACTAAATTTATGGAGAATGTAGAGGTAATGGACGAGCTGCAGCGAGACTTTACAGAGAAAGGTATCCGAGGGCTACGCGATATCCCGACCATCGAGTTTTCATTAATGTGCACAGATCACTATGTGACGGGCGGTTCCCCAATCAAGTAGCTGGTGAAGGACGACCCGTAAATGACTTCATACGCGATGAAGTTTTAGAGGCGGTGTCGGCAAATCCAAGCATCTCTGTGCGAGGAATAGAAGCTGATACGGGGATACCGAAGAGCACAGCACACAGTATTCTCCAAAAAGAAGAATATCATCCGTACCACGTACAGCGAGTGCAAAGTCTTTTACCTCGAGACTATCCGAGCCGAGTCGCGTTTTGTGAAACAATCCTGCAAAAACATCGAGAAGACGAAAACTTTTTCGACAAAATTTTGTGGTCAGATGAATCAACATTTAAGAAGGATGGCTACATGAACCTACACAACTTGCACGAGTGGCATGTGGAAAATCCGCACTTGATGCGAGAAGATAGATCCCAGTACCGGTTCAAAGTGAACATGTGGACCGGTATTCTCTGTGGGAATATTATTGGTTCATTTGAGATGCCCGAGAATTTGACTGGCGAATCATATTTAAATTTTCTTCAAAATGATTTGCCAAACTTACTAGAAGAGACCCCACCAGATATGTGGTTCCAACACGACGGCTGTCCAGCACATTTTCGCGTATCCGTTAGAGAGTTTTTGGACGAGCAATACCCGAACAGGTGGATTGGGCGATCAGGAACAATCCCGTGGCCAGCCCGCTCACCTGACTTAAATCCGCTGGATTTTTTTTTCTGGGGAACTATGAAGGAGCTCGTTTATGCGAAGCCCATTAATGACATCGCTGACCTTCATGAGAAGATAACACAAGCAGTGCAGGTGATACGTCAAAAAAGTTACTCGCGAAACATAAAGCGGTCCTTTTTAAGGAGAGTGAGAGCTTGTATTGCCGCGGGTGGTCAACATTTTGAACATTTATTGTAATAAAATATCTTTAAACTAACATTCTTTGCTTTTATTCTACTGGGAACCCATCTACCTGTGTGTATTTCCTTCTTGCTCACTCTTGGAACCGAAGTAAATAATAGTAGTAACATAACAGTTTCTAAGATAAGAAAGGGTCCGACAGTTACCGTTAGTAGGTAGGCACTTCGTAAAAATTGGGTTGTTGAGTAAAAATATTATCAAAAAATTTTTTTTCAAATTAATGTGTAAGTATTATACCTTTTTAAAAAGAGGAATAAACGCGTCAAAATTTGATGTCACTTGCCATACTATTTTGGTACATTTTTTTTACACTACAGTCGGTCAAAGTTGCGAAATTCAATAGTTTTCCATATCACCTTTAGTTAAAATAATATTTTATTTTAAAATGGTACAATAAGTACTTTATTTTTACATTCTATTTAGACACAGCAATACCCTAGATTACAAAACCTCCAAGAAATATCGAAATTATCAGCATTAGCAGTCACAGCATTCAAAAGTATGTCACAGGCTCTGCCCATTTCCCCTTTTTTTTTGAAATCAGTATAATTCTGTAAGTACATGGGGTGGATTTTTTAAAATATTTTTCTGAGTACTGTTAGAACTTGGGGCATCGTGGGAATCCAGTTGGACGCCAGGTTCTTGGACACCCTGTATAAAGATGGTCACCCATCCACGGACCAACCGCGGCAAGTGTAGCTTAACCTGATCAATTGCCTCGTGCGGCTGTTATTACTTAGCTACAAGGTCCTCTAGTGTTTTCAGTATAAAGAGATACAATTTAAAGGTGTAATTTGGTATGAATCTGCCATACCGTCACCTTCCGTAGACAAATCCAAAGCGTTAAAGGGTGGTAGTGACACCGACGCGACACCTGAGGGGCAATCCTCGTAATTAAAAACGTTCAAAATCTACTCACAGGCTTATCTCAGCGACAATCAAATGTCAAAAATGTATGAAAACTCGAGGCCGTGGATCAGACCGTGAACGTTCTTAAAATTACAAGAATAGCCCCTCAGTTACCATAAATTTAGTATATGATTCTAAATCCCCTAGCGTAGAAATTTTCAGTCAGTTTAAAAAAAACAAAACATACTGTTTCATTGAAAAGTGCTATAAGTACAAACACGGACGTTAGCGGTGGATTACTTTTCACCCTTATGCCTAAGCAATAATGTTGAAAGTTGGACAACCGTCCAGTGTCCGCGATGGTACACATGCGGTCAAAACGTTTGGATCGTTTTTTTTTTTTACCACTGACAAAAATTTTCATCACATGCGCATTTAGGATCATAGAAGTACTGAATCCATGGTTGCGCTTCGATATCCCTACCACTCTGTATAAGTACTCATTATCATCATCATCATCATTTCAGCCGAAAGACGTCCACTACTGGACATAGGCCTCCCCCAATTTTGGGGGTTTGCCATAATCCCCACGCTTGGCAAGCGGGTTAGCAATCGCAGTATGGTGGTAAAATGCAAAGAGAACGCTGCTGCCCATTCTCTAGTAAATCCCTTAGTCGCCTTCTACGACACCCACTGGAAGAGATGGGATGGTGCTATTTTTTACGTCCGGCACCACACGGTACAATATAATAGGGCATTTTCCGATTTCATAAAAACTATTTTAATTTGAAGATTGGGACGATATATTATGTTTATCAGAAAAATAAAAATAAATTTATTAATACACATTTTCTCGATTCAAATCTAATTTACTTTTCGTTGTTTCGAATTTACCGCCAAAACGCTCCTTACGATGACTTTTTATCACGTGACATGTGACGTCAACTTTATACGGCACCGGCACAAATACTTAGTTTGGCGCCGTTTTAGAAGTATTTGTGCACAGGGGCACCGCACACCAGTAATATAATTTTATATCCATTAAAAATTTGTTAATTATTACTTTAGTTTACACAAAGTTGACGCCACGTGATAAAAAGTCACCGTAAGAAGCGTTTTGGCGGTAAATTCAAAACAACGAAAAATAAATTTGGTTTAAATCGTTTTTAATTGAGAAAATGGATTGAAATCAATTTATTTTTATTTTTCTGTTGAATATCTCGTTCCTATTTTCAAATTAGAATAGTTTTTGAAAAATTGGAAAATACCGTATTATCACATATTATTCACAATAACTTACATCCAAAGACAGTTCATGCAAAAAGCTTTTATAAAATGATTTTAATGCAGGAGTTTAAACCATTGATAGGTCCAGTTGAAAACCAGCGTCAGACACTAATTGTCTGGCATTTTTGCTGAACCGGGCCTTTTTAGGCACTTTACACTTTTTGATGGCTTTTTTTTTTAATTTTTAATGTTGCTGTTTGTTGTGTGCCTTTTTAGTCTGTGCTAAATACAAGTATTTTCTTTCTTCTTTTTCTTTCTGATACGCAAAAAGCCCAAGATACAAAATTCGCGTCTCAAAAACGTCCGCATACATAGGGCTTAATGTGCACAGGTGTGAAATAATCACTCATCATCCCTTGAGTCAGTCTTTTTGCACATTGCTTTGTAAAAAGAACTTTAAGTCATGCGTGTTAGGTTGAATTTGCAAAAAAAAAATGTGTTTTATCATAACTATAACCACTGACGTATATTGGGGACAGTTAGCAGTGTTACTTTTGTACGAGACTGTGCATCTTGGATTTTTTTGTACATCAATGGTTTAAACAGTATTTTACTCAGGAGGCATTATCATAAAAAAATATTACCCTACAAAATAATACTTTAACTATACAGGATAAGATTTTAACCAGTGCGCAAACTGAAACCCTGAATTCAGCATATCATTCTAGAGCCCCAGCGCAGATATTTTTCGTCGGTTATACAAAAAAAAATCAGCTGTTTCATAGAAACGTGCAATAACTACGCGGTCAAAATGTATGGAACAACTTGTGTTTGTCTAGAATGATATGCTGAATTCATGATTAAAGTTTACGCACTGCTTAAAAACTTATCCTGTAGAGAAAGGCATAAAGCGTCACAAATGGGCATTGAACAAATTATAATTTGTCACGCCTTTTTTCCCGGAAGGGTTGGGCAGAAGTGTGCCTATAGCACACCGATATTTCGTCAGTTATGTTTAAGTCCCATGTAATAGGGGGCGAGCCTATTGCCATCAACCGGGCACAAACCCAGACTCCGGGCTGCTACCGAAAAATTCCAGATAGAAAAATCCAGTAACACTTCACCCGACTTGTACAGAGGCCCGCACATAAAGCTACCCCAATCTGTCAAATTTATTTGATAGATTTTCAACTTTCTTTCATAAGAATAAGGTTCATGTTCAATTGACAGTTTGGGGTAGCATGATGTGCTGGCGTCTGTACCCTAATTGCGTAACACAATTCTAATCAGAATCTGAACAATTTTGAAGGTTATTGCTAGTACATTGCTTCATATGTTCGAAATAATTGTTTGCCTAGCAACGTAAACAACGCCATGAATGTTGTGGAACTGTCAAAATGACATCGATTCGTACTGGTAGTGTTTTACGCAATTCCCCTCTCCAGGCTTAGCAAAGCGAAATGCAAAGCGTCATGGCTTTCTATTTCTACGAAGAATAGACAGTGCTTTTTCTATACAACGTGACATTTCGTTTCTCCATTTTTGATATCGCACCGTAGATATCATTCTTTAATCTGGCATTCAGTCTTTCGTTTTTAACGATCTTTGTCTAGGTCTCTATAAATGTAGACTATTTCAGAAGAATATTTCTTCCCAAACTGTCAAAGTCACACTGACAACAAACTTTCTACTCGACGGCCACAATGTATAAACGATTATCTACAAAGTCATGATTCGTTTAGAAAGCATAACTGTAAAAATAAAAAAAAAACATAGCTATTTTCTCCTATTGTACATCATTTAGTTAATAGTCATGTCTATTCTTCCGTCGACAAATCGGTGCTCGTGCTAAGCCTGCCGGGAATCGAAACCAGGGCTTCATGTTTAACAGTAGCGCTTGCGACCTCTACACCAGCGAAGCAGTTAATTATTGATAAATAAACTGAAATAATAATACATAAAAAACACAGCATGCTTATAAATAATAATACATATAAAACACAGCATGCTGATAAATTAGTTTTCACTAACCGCCAAGACTGTCGGAATCTCCATATTGATGCAGGATAGAAATTTTAAACAATATAATTTCTTTACATTATTTTAAGAACATTTTCCAAATGCAAAAAAAAAACTGACACAATACACAGAACTTAAATGATGAAAAAATTCGATTGGTAATTTCTGTTGTCCCAAGTATTTTTAAGAATCTTTTTGTTTCCATTTTTGATTCCATACGACATTTGGCTTTCCATATTTTTCTCGTACATACTATAATTTCTTGATATTATTTATATACCATTTTCCAAATACAAAAATCTTCTAAGAGAATACACGACGACACTTGAAAAGATTCTATGGCCAGGTCAACAAAAGTTATAATTTTTATTGTTGTATTTTTTATTGTATACAAATAACTTTATCAAAAGCTTCATAAATTCTGTTGTCCTAAGTATTTTTAAGATTCTTTATTTTTACATTTGATTTTGATTCCATATTTTTCTTGTGTACAAAAAAAAGATATAATTTTTTAATGCTAAAATGAAACAAAATAAACCCATCATTTCTGTCGTTCCAAGTATATTTTTTTTTTAGATTTTTTATTCTATAAGAAGTTTTTTCGCTTCTACATTTTTTTTCGTGTATTATAACTAAAGTATATTCACCCATATCGTCTGTTGCGCCTGGCGTGTGGAGGCGCGTCCTCGTTCCTAATATCATAACCGTAGATTGCTACCAGCTCGTCACGAGATTTCGGCATCTGAGGCAAAAATTACTGTGTAATAAATGACTATTTCATGAGATCTTGACATTTCTAACTTAGAGACTTGTCTTCTTATGATTATTATGTAAATACTTATTTGTTACATTATTTTTATGTCACGAAGCGATACGCGCTTTACAATACTGTAGGGACGTGAAAAATATTTTAATCAACATTATTATTTATTTTATTTTATTTATTTGGGACAAAAAACAGTTATACATTACATTTACAGAAAAAATTGTTACATTATAGTAGTAAAAACGTATAACCCACACTATTGTCCACGAAATGACATAAGATTATGAAAACGAACGCATGATAAATTAAAACATTAAAATAAAAATTAAAAACAAATAAAAATTTACACATTTAGCTGAAAAACACCGACGAATCGTCTTACAGACGACTTGCCTTATTATAAACTGACACTATAAGCCGTAAATAAAAAAAATTGGTTGCCTGTAAAGTCGGTATACGGGCGAAAGTTTTACGTGACAACGACTTTGAGTGGTAAAATAATTTTAATGTGAATATTCATTCGTATAGTAGGAAGAAGGATGAAATAATAGACGCGTGCCTTTCACTTTTTATGTCTGTCTCTCTCGCTCTTAGGCGGGCTAACCATGCCCGAGTGGAAGGGACGCGTGCCTCTCACTCGCTCTCATTGTGAGCGCATAACGTGAGCGGAGCGTAACGCAGTTTCTTGAAGTGTCACCCGGCAAACCAATTTATAAGACGTTGTCACGTCAAAAAGTAATCAAATGTGAATCTTTTCGGCTACGTTAACGCAACCTAAATAATAAGTACGTTTCTGACCTGTTCGTTCTCATTAAACTTGTCGTGCGACCATTTGTTGACGATCTCAGACTTGCGCGGCGGTCGGCGACGCTCGGTGGGCGGCTCGGTGCCTTCCTTCTTCTCCGAAGCTACCTCCGACGTTGCGTTGCTGGATTCTTCGCCACTGTAGGAAAGAAATGTGCTTCAGATAACGTGCAGATAGGCAATTCGGATAATGATTTTTTCTTATTTTGACGTCGATATACGTCTTATTTTACGTATTTATAATAAAGTACCTGATGTGATAAAAAGTATGACTGTAATAAAATTTAAAAGGGCACTAAACCAAATATTAATCGAGAAAAGCTATTACACTATTGACGACTTCTATCTGTACTGATTGATGATGATTGGCATATCTACATGTTCCTATTTTGACACTTTTTATTATGATTGAAATTTTATCAATACTTTTTTTTTTACATTACTGTAAAAATGTTAATAGTCTATTTTTTGTTTCTATTTTTGTTTTGTATTCTAATGATTTGACATTTATATTTATTAGGTATAACATTAATAGAATTTCTGTTTCGTTTTGGAATTTAATATTATTTGCATGCCCATGAGACGGTAGAATATGGAGGACTACTTTTTAGCAAAACATCTATGTACCATTTACCTATGTTTGCAAAAATAAATGATTTGATTTGATAGTACATTACTTCAGAAAAAAAAAACGCATCAAAACCGGTGCCCTAAATGATGCGGTTTCAACATCAAATAGGGAATTTATTCCGGAAGGCTTGTGTGTTTATGTAATAAATTAAGTACTTTAATACTTAATTTAGATATGGCACAGAACACTCGCTGTTTTGATATGCCGCCAAATCAGTAAATTGCACCCGTGCGAAATAGGGTCGGGTCGCCGGTTAGTTGTAAAACAACCTGCATAATCAGCCTCTAATGTTCCCGATGCTGGGACACAGGCCTCCTCTCTTCGTAAGGGAGTGGGCTACCACGCGGGCCCAGAACGAGTTCGTAGATGTCACATATTATCTTCCGTTTTTTTTTTTACAGGACATGCCATTTCCCTTACGATGTTTTCCTTCACCGTTTTATTGAGAACAGTGGTAATGAAACACAAAGTAAAGAAGCCGTTTTACGACCTATTACTCCTAAGTCTCGGCCGTTACCACTGGGCCACTACTGGCTGGAGAAACAATTAAAAAAAAATTAAGATTCATTTACTTAAGAAACTTATAATTCATACATTTTAAAGTGTAGGCAAACGGCCCGAACGTAGTGTTACATAACTGCAAACAATGCGTGTGCATTTATAATTACAACCAGTGGAGCGGTAATGACCGAACTGTGCAGTGATGCGGCAATAGAAAGCTGCGAATACACTGAATTTATTCGACAACTCTTTATACTAAGATCGGGAATACTGGCTCATCTGCTCCTAAGATGCTATTAACGAAGGGGAATTGTGGTACCCAATAACTGGGTTGTGGATGTCAGATACGCCGCATTGAGCTGCATCATTGCCTAGCCTATTACCAACCATGTCGGGGACGGCTCATTCTTTCTACTTTTTTGCTGAATACAGGGTAGGAATGCTGTGGTCAGCAGATGCTTACCACAGTATTCCATAGCTGATAATTTTTTTGTATCACCGACGAAAAATTTCTGCGCTGGGTGTCTAAAATGATATGCTGAATTCAAGCACTGGTTAAAAATGTATCCTGTATTGCTTGTTCTAAGTTGAGATCTTCGTTTTTTAACTGCGGTTTCAGAAGAAAATCTACCGCCAAATTTGCTGTGATTGGCTACCTTATTAAAATCATAGCAGGATTATTACACCCACAAGTGCTATGAGAGCGGACTGTTTATCAATGTCTAACGTAAATTCTTGGAATTGGACTGGACACATCAGCCGCATGTCCAACGAAACAATGGGTCCCTCTTATGGCAAACGACATCATGACAGGCCCAGGCGGAGATGGCGGGGTTAGCTATTCCCATAACGAAGATAGGGCTTGGGCAGCTCTGCAGGCCTAGACAAAACCCATTTCTGTTAGAGTTCACGCCAAACGCTAAGCCAAAATGTATGGGAATGACATTACCTGCGGAAAGGACATACCGTAACCTTTCGTAAAAAAGTAATTTTTCCTTTCTGTCATTCCCGTACATTTCGGCGTAGCGTTTAGCGTGAACGCTAACAGAAATGTGTTTTGTCTCCAGGCCCTGGACATAGAGAGGTGAAACGGCGAGTAGGGAGGGCTTTTCCCAGCAGTGGGACAATAGGGGCTAATAATAAAAATTGGCAGTCATGGGGACTGCCGACAGAAGTGAAAATACGTCACAGTAGGATGTCGGCATCGCGGTCACATTTGCATGTCGGTGACACGAACCCATAAGTTAGGCCCTACCAATTTTAAAGATATGGTCTAATATTCCAGAATTTTAATTACTATTCATGTAGCACTTTGCTCTTGAGCAAATATTTGTAAATATTCTCTGCATATTACGAAACAAAATTAACGAGTACAGCTCTGCACGTTAAGAATCTGCAGAGTTATTAGCAAGCGGATTTCGGTACGGTTTTCACCGTTTAACGCGATTTTCACGCACGCAAAGCCACTGTTACTAATCTATCAATATTGTTTTTCGATGTGATAAAGTATGATGATAAATATTAGGTGGAGAATTTTGAACACGGCATCTTCTCATTACAGATCGCGGCACGTAAGTTGAGCCAAAATATCGGATTTTGTTTCAACTTACTTCCCGCGATCTGTAATTTATTACCAAACTTCAGTACACATTACATAAATAACTATGCTAGAAGGTGACCTCATTCTTTCCGTACGTGGCAACGAATGCACGCGTTCCTGCCTTCGGTTGTTTGTTCTGAAATTGGTTCAACTTACGTGCCGCGATCTATACCTATTTGAAGATTGTCAATAATAAATTTTGTAATTTTTATCATATCGTAGGTATGCTGTACCGGTTCACGTCATTACGTCAACGGCGGCTGTCGCTGAAAACCAGCACTGGGGCTCTGTTTCGTATAGGGTCGTAGCTTTATGCAACGATGGCCGTGTTGTGACGCATGTTTCTCCAACTTGTTTATTTTTTGTGTTCTTTCTCTGCGTCATGTTTAAGTACGCTAATTGAAG
The DNA here is from genome assembly GCA_949987655.1 of Polymixis flavicincta. Lineage (NCBI taxonomy): Eukaryota > Metazoa > Arthropoda > Insecta > Lepidoptera > Noctuidae > Polymixis > Polymixis flavicincta. The sequence continues at coordinate 18,448,703 of OX465188.1, read as the reverse complement.
TATTTTCACTCTTTCTAAACAGCGACTGAATTTTGAAGTCAGTTAAGTACATAAAAATTATGACGCTGTCTATTTCTGAATATTTTATCAACCTTCCGAATATCATGTCTGGTATATGCGCAACTTGTATATGCACTCCTACCCCAAATCGTAATAACTTGGTGGAATGCGTTCATAAAGATCTGTTTAGCAGCTCTAGACACGAGAAGTCCTCTTCTTTCTGTCTAGATCTGCTGCAGCAGTCGAAACCTTAATAATAAAAACTTTTTCCGAAAAAAAAACAACCGACTTCCAAAAAACAATAGAAAGTGAAAAATAACTTTAATTTCGGAAGTCGGTGACTTTGGATATGTATTTTATTAATTTCTTGTGCGTCATGAGATGATGATGACCATACGCAAATGTCTCAATAGCTTTAGAAAACATATGAAGAACATTGTTAATACCTATAAGATTTGAGGGTTGCCCTCGATTTCCCTGGGATTCCATCATCAGATCCTGACTAGGTGCCAATGGGACCACCTCAGGAGTATACTATTTCAAATAAAAAAATAATTTTGAGAATCGGTCCACAAATGGGGGAGAAATCGATGAACATACATTAAAAAAAAAATACATACAGTGGAACATATAGCCTCCTCCTTTTTTGGAAGTCGGTAAAAAATAGGCAGTCATGGGAACTGCCGACGGAAGTGAAAACTTTGATAAAAACAATACGTCTCATAAGCATGTCGGTGACGCGGTCACGTTAGCATGTCGGTGACATGGACCCACGAGGCCTACCCCTATCAAAAATTGATCAACGCGACCATAGAAGTTTTCGCTTCAGAAAACCTATACGAATAAGTTTATTCTTCTCATGTAGGTATATGTATAAATACCTGGCCGCAGTTCGGTCGTCATGCTCATAGAAAGTTCCCCTCTTAGGGATGTACTGCGGGTTGCTTCGGTCTTCATCGTCGTCTACCCGGCGTTCGGTCTCCTGTAACGATAAAACGGTCATAATTTACTCAGATGTATTAATTCATGACTCTAAGGTTGGCAACCTGGCAAAAACGATTCAAGGCCAATACAGCACCCCAACTTCGTGATACGCTTGCAATCTTATTCCGCAGGATTTTGATTTAAATAAAATTGCTCATCAATTGCGTCACACGTTTGAAAAATTATCCAACGTAGGTAAATGACGTCGGTAATTTATGTTGTTGAATTATCAAAAATGTGTATGTTTCGGAAGGATCCTGGAATTAAATCAACAAATGTAAATTATAAGTAACCTTTTTTGTGTGGGAAATCATCAAATAACTTCTCCCGCTCTGGGTGGAGCAGGAGGGCGTTTCAGACTTCTACTGACTAAAACCCACCCGTGTTCCCTCAGTAGCCTGTGTGCCAGGGGCGGCGGTATTTCTTTCGAACAACCCGCACCCCAGTGCGTATTACACAATCCAATTTGTAGAAACTCAAACTAGGAACACTCTAATAGGGTATTTTCCAAATTTTCAAAAACTATTCTAATTTGAAGATTGGAACAAGATATTTAACAGAAAAATAAAAATAAATTGATTTCTATCCATTTTCTCAATTAAAAACGATTTAAACCAAATTTATTTTTCGTTGTTTTTAATTTACCGCCAAAACGCTTCTTACGATGACTTTTTATCACGTGACGTCAACTTTGTGTAAACTAAAGTAGTTAGTAAGTAAATAAGTGAATGGCGAGTTTATTATTAACAAGATTTTTAATGGATATAAAGTGATATTACTGGTGTGCGATGCCTCTGCGCACAAATACTTCTAAAACGGCGCCAATCTAAGTATTTGTACCGGTGCCGTATAAACAAAGTTGACGTCACATGTCACGTGATAAAAAGTAATCGTAAGGAGCGTTTTGGCGGTAAATTCAAAACAACGAAAAATAAATTAGATTTTAATCGTTTTTAATTGAGAAAATGTGCATCAATAAAATTATTTTTATTTTTCGGTTAGATATATCGTCCCAATCTTCAAATTAAAATAGTTTTTATGAAATCGGAAAATACCCTATTATGACTCACTGGAACTCTAATCATGTCATGTGGAAATCATGTCACTATGTTTAAATAGGAACATTTTATTTATGTAGATTATTTTACATATTGTGAATGAGAGAATGTTGTAGGCCTTACAGACTAGATTTTAAGACGATTTTCTATTCTGTATTCGTAGTACCTGGTACTTATTGACAGGCCTGCACTGTCCTCCCGTATATTTTATCTCTGTAATTTGGAAACATTGTTAAAGCCAATTATTTTTTTTAAAAATAACCGTGGAGTTTCTTGCCGGCTCTTCTCCATAGGAAACAACAATTTGGAACCGTGCACCTAGCTTCTGACGTTTCATACGAGTAAGTGCCCATGCAGGTTTATATGAAATAAAATAGGTATTTTTTTTTTTTTTGATTTTGTATCGAATTCTAAATCGGACATGCTTAAGCTCTTATTAAGTAGAACTACATTGGGATGCAACAATTTATATTAATGCGGTCAGGACTCAGGAGCTTCCAATCGCACTAAGTTGGATCCAACTGTCCTTCGATTACATCTTCCGATTTCCTAATTAGATTTCCAAGTTGGATAGTGTAGTACACACTATAAACTGAAACTACTCTTCGTTGCTGGCGAGAATTCAAGTGTTAGCTTAAACTAACAAAGTTAATGAGATCGTTAAGAAATCTGATAATTTACCTACTTTATACTACCGAAGTTTAACACTTTCACCGTCCGCAACGCAAGCAGAATAGTTATACATCTATTAAGAATCATAATAATATGATCTCAGGACAATCGGTTCAGTGTGGTCAGCGTAATCGGAAGATGTATATACAAATCCCTTATCATTCTTGTTCAGGTGTATACGGACATATGCATAGTTTATAATTATGTTCTAAGTTAAATTTAGTAACCATAGTCAATACTCGTGTTGTTTTGTTCCATCTCTTTTCATAAACTGCCAGTATTATTTCAAGGTCGAAATGTATACAGCTTTGCATAACCGACGAAAAAATTCTGCGCTAGGGGCTCTAGAATGATATGCTGAATTCATGGTTAAAATTTGCGCACTGGATAAAAACTTATCCTGTATAGTCGTCACCCCCTTTCTAGCCATAACATCTTCCACACAGTCTATCCATCGTTTCTTTGGTCCTTCTCACTACCACATCATTTTCACCCTCAGCCGTTATCCCAATTTATTTGGGGTCGGCACAACATGTCCTGTTCTTTTATACTTCTCTATTAGTCGTCATCTCGATAGTCATCCCTTTTCTAGCTATATCATTTTTCACACAGTCCATCAATCTTTTCTTTAACCGTCCCCTTGTCACTACCATAAATACCACATCAAACGTAAGTAACTGACAACCTATAAAACGCCGTTACATAACCGGATGAACAAAAGAATAAAAATACACGTCTCAATTAAATAAACAAAGAAAAAACTACAGCAAATACTAAGCAGCTGTGTCCGCACAAAACTACAATTTGCATTCAACTCTGATATCAAAAGAAACGTATTATAATGTGCGTTAATCCATTAGCATATTTTAAGACGGTTTTCTTTCTTTAGCCTTGGTCCAGTGACCTTAAAAGAAACCTGATTTCTTGTATGTATTTGTATTATGGAGCTTGGGCTAAAGATTTTTAGGCTGGTTTTGCATTGGTTCTATTACGGCATCGGATGCTGTTTGGCTACAGAGGAGTATAAAGTTGAAACTATACGGAGGGTGTTTTCAAAAATGTTGTATTCAAAGTAATCATTCTGGCTCAAAAATAAACGGAAACGCAGAGATATGCCCAGGCTTATGTCTAAGCGCGCATTGCGATGCGATTTTTTCAATGGCATGTTTATGCGAAAAATAAGCAAATAACTTTTAGGCGAATTCTAAAGCAATATTTTACCGCAGTACGCGGACTCATATACAGGTATTGTTCACAGATTTGGAGATTATTTTTCGCAACGATTAAAATTCGTAGCCCGCGCTTTGCCTAATAGTTTGTACATCTAACTATCCACAAGCTACGCGTCATCAACGTGATGATAATTCTGATAAAATGTGCAAAGTGCACCGTTTTATTGAGCTTTGTAGAGTGCGATTGTCGCAACCCAGTGCTGGGCACGCCACGATTGCAGCGGTAAGTCTCTGCTTTGAGGAGCGGTTTGAGAGGCGGCATAGCGTCCCTCACCTTCCGCCTGACGCAGATCCTCACCGGACACGGCTGTTTCGGGAGGTTACTGTTTCGCATAAGGCAGGAGGAAACGCCCGGGTGTTTCCATAGCGAAGATCGCCCTGAGGACACGGTGGAGCATACGGTGGAGGGGGGGTGGGGAAACGAAAACGTATGTGCATGTGTGGTTCACTTAAGTGAACACAAATATACGTATATGGAACAGCAGTTTTTTTTTTTTTCGCAATTTCAAGGTAGGTCCTGTAGAAAAAGTTGTTCAAAATGAGAGTACAGTGACCCCTTTTCGGGTTTAGGGTAAACAAAAACTAATGTTGTATGAACGATTTGTTCAGTGCAAAAACACCCTTATAATGGACTATTCACAAAAACCAGTTGAGTTACTAATGCTTATAAAATACGCATAGAGAGATAAATATCTACATAATGATATGGGCACGGGTCTGTAATGTATGTCCTTTCAATAAGAGTATAAGGGTAGCTCTGAAGGCCAACGGTGTACTTACTTATTTAGTTCTGGCATATTGTAACTAGATTTGATAAGATTAGTTCTACAGTTATGCATGTCAAAAAAATTAGTAAGAAAATATTTTATTATGCTTTGATAAGCAGAGGTGTACCAATAGTACACCCGCATTTCACCAGTTATATTTGATTGATTTAAATTACTTAAAGAATCAAATATTCCGCCCGTATTAACGGTTGAACCTATTGCCATCACTCACACACACACATTTCAGCCGAAAGACGTCCACTGCTGTACATAGGCCTCCCCCAAAAAGGGTGGTTTTGCCATAATCGCCACGCTTGGCAGGCGGGTTGGCGATCGCAGTATGGTGGTAAAATGCATAGAGAACGCTGCTGCCCATTCTCTAGTAAGTCCCTTAGTCGCTTTCTATGACATACACGGGAAGAAATGGGATGGTGCTATTCTTTTACGTCCGGCAACACACGGTACCAACCAGCGCTGCCAACAACCAGGTACCAATTCAGACACCGGTCTTTGACTAAGATATTCTAGATGAAAAAGCCCAATATTACTTTGATCGGCCCGGGAATCCAACCCAGTCTCACATGACCAGCCAGTAGCGCTTGCTACCACTAGAACCATGAGGCAGTCGATATTACATACATTAGCATAGAATATTTATTATAGTTCCCAAGGGAAAATCATTAACATATGGCGTAGTCATCACTTCTTAAAATGAGTCATTGTATTAAATAATTATTACGACAGATCAACCTTTTAACCACTAAGTGATAACATTATGAACTTAGAAATTATGTCAAGTTTAAGTCTAACAATCTTAAAGGAAAATAATTAGTTACAAATATTAGCTAATTAATTAGCGATGTATAGCGGTGTATAACATGATAATAAAAACTCCGAGGGAGGCATATAATGAGACTTATGGACATATGGACATACTGGACGATGAATTGGTGATGTACACTTGTTTCACCAAATATGGTATTTGGTCAAATAAGTCGGAAAACGCGTCCTGTTGGGCCCGTCTGTCATGCGTAATCTTTGACAGTCTGACAAAGAAAGTTACCAAGGTGTCAGATAGCCAGTCCCTCCATGTAAAATACTGTTACCTACCTAGTTGCATCCGGTTAGACTGCAAGCCGACTCCAACATATTTGGGAAAAGGCTAGGGCAAATGATGATGATGAAGTCGGAAAACGGATGATGGCACTCTAGAGCAACGACAGATGGAGTATGTGACCGAATGGCAATCAAGAACTGTGTGTAGGCGTGTCGGTCGCCCGGTGATGAAATAGGCGGCCCATATTGTTGCCATCGCGGGTAGAAACTGGATAAAATTGGCACATGACAGTTGTGTTTGACGCAAGCGTCTATGCCTCAGCAGTGGGTGAAGCCGGACTATTTCTGTAAGTTTCCGTGGATGGGTGACCATCTTTATATACCGAGACCCCTCCGTGCCTCGAAAATTAAGTTAAGCCGTTGTCCCTAGATGTTATTCGTAGATCTTTGGCAGTCCTTACGGATCGTCAGAAGCCCAAAACTCTGACATCAGAGTTACCAAGGGGTATCGTATTACCCAGTAACTGGGTTGTGAATGTCAGATAGGCAGTCGCTCCATGTAAAATGCTGGTATTCAGCTGCATCCGGTTAGACTCGAAGCCGACCTCAACATATACTTGGTAAAATGCTAGGTAAATGATGAGGTTTGTACAAACACTTCCACAGGTTTTTTTTTTTTTTAACTACCAGACTGCTCTGAGAAGAAACACCGAAACAATTCAAAGATCATTGTCTCCTATTAAAGTTAAGACAATAATTATTATCATGGTCAGATCATAATTATGAGGACCATGAAGCCTTCCTCACTAAAAAATAGTGTACGCGCAATTTATCAAGAAAGACAAAGCAATATCATACACATTCATACAAAATCAGACTTATACTGTTTCCACAGCTGGGACACAGGCATCTCCGTGAGGGAAAGTGGGCCGTAATCCACCACGCAGGCCCAGTTGGGGTTGGTAGATGAATAGAATAGAATAGAATTTATTTGCAAATATGGGTAATACGATGTCACATGACTTCGAATTATTGGTCCTAGGATATGCCGGTTTTTGTCACGGTGTTTTTCTTCACCGTTTTGAGAGCAATGGTGATGAAATAATTTACACAAAGTAAAGCGCCTGCCTACATTCGAACCTACGACTCCGTAGTCCCGGGCCGTTGCCACTGGGCTACTACTGCTGCAATATCATAACTTAGAGAATGAACGACATATACAGACACAATGGAAATTGTATTGTAACCTATAAATAATAGTCGTCAGAATAGAACGGCCAAGATATTAAATGGTCAACATTGTACTGAAGATAGAAACCGTTACAGCCGGTCAAAGCTGTTTTGTTTGTTTTGAACTGAGATCTAGGACAAAACAAAGATAATGTCTAGACATCAGAGTAAGCAAGTATAGGTTTCATTTGGCGTTTAAATCATGACTCGACAATACTCGATATTTCTTAGCTGTACAAACATACTGTTACATTTAATTGGGAGTACAAAAAGTTTGATCGATATATCTGGTGTTTTTTTTTTTTGCCTATTAAGATTGTTTTCACTGTTTATTTGAAGGGGTGTCTTCTTACTATTTATTAACCGACTTCAAAAAAGGAGGAGGTTCTCAATTCGTCTGCGTGTTTTTTTTTTGTTCCGAGATATGTCCGGCAATCAAGAATCAATTTTGAAAACATATTTTTTTAATAGATAGGGTATACCTCAGGGGTGGTGCTCACATAATTTTACTAACTTTGCTTGGGTAGTTTATTTTTCTTTGTAAAAAGTTTTTTTATTTTATTTCATAGGAATCGGCGAGACGAAGCGCAACATCGAAATAAATGAAAGGGATAAAGGGTGGCGTTTGCTCAGGTGTGGTTAGTAAAAAAAAAAAGAAAATACAAGGGACTTTTGGGCAAAAATAATTAAGTATTACGTGGAACTCACAAAGCCAGAAGGCGTCTCTATAGACTCCGTAGAAGATGGCGAGACGAACTGGCTAAAACAAACGACCAGAGGTCTACTTTTCTTTTGGATCGAAAGAGTTGGAAGTCACAGGAGAGGCCTTTGTCCAGCAGTGGGATGAGGCTAAGAGTAACAAGGGATTTTCAACAAAATACAACGTGAGCGAACGTGGACTTATGAACTTTCAACATAATGCAACGTGAGCAAACATGGACTTAGGAACTTTCAACATAATGCGACGTGAGGGAACGTGGACTTATGAACTTTCAACATAATGCAACGTGAGCGAACATGGACTTAGGAACGTTCAACATAGTGCAACGTTAGCGAACGTGGACTTAGGAACTTTCCCAGCAGCAGCCTGGAGTGTGGATTTGTGCCTGGTTGATAGCTATAGGCTCGCCCCCTATCTTCTAGTTAGCGTATTTATTGATAGCAATAAGTTCAAACATCTTTGACCCAAAATTCAACTGTCACAGTCACTCGGCCCTCTATTACATGGGACTTAAACAGAACTGGCGAAATGTAAGTTCTGTTTAAGTCCCATGTAATAGAGGGCCGAGTGACTCTGGCGAACTGTAAGTTTTAGTGGTATTTCGCTCGTGTGCTAACGAGAAAGAAAGTTAAAATCATTGCGAAATCGTGTCTTTCTTAAAGTTAAATTAATATTTGTTCCGAGTAGGAATCAACACAAGGACCGAAAGCTTATCCAACCGTTCAGCCATTGTCAGTTATTCCCCCATTTAAATAACGTAATCTTGTTAAGAATCCTACGACCGAAGCTCGCAACTAGGATTCGGGCGGAGACAATATTTCGTCTGACAATTGCTATCGTTGCGCTAGTGTTAGTACCTGTCGAGGATACATACCTACAGTGAGCAGTACGATCACACACACATTGACAATGGCTTGACGCGATAGCGCTACTAGCTACTGACCATTTATGATGAATTTGGATGTGTTCCGTAATACCAAAAATGATGAATGAAAACTTATTGTATTTTAATATTTTTTTCGACATTTTACAACTTGATAATATGAGCTATGCTTCTCAGACAACAATATTACGGAAATTGTTGGTTATAATACCAAAAAAACAGTGAGAAAACATGTCATTTACGCTGTAAAAATGTGCGAAATGCAATTCGCTTAAACTTCATTTCAGGTAAGAATTTTGGAAAAAAAAAACCCCTATGAGCCTAGATAAATACTGTCTGAATCCGAATATCATCATAATATGATGGAAATATGCTCAAGTTGCAAATGATTTAGGTATTACGTAAGTATGGACAGTTCATTGTACGAAGGCCTCTTAATCGATAATCTTGTTCCTACCGCATTATAATGTTAAATCTGATTTGAGAAAAGAATTTAGTAGCAATCCAGTTTGGTTACACAGATAGCACGCACTTCAAATAATTAACAAAAGAGATCTCGGTACGTTAGGTCCGTTCCGTTAACCCTTTTGTAAAGATAACGGGAGGGGACACTAGGACACACGCTGATTGTGTTCGACCATCAGAACGGACCTGCTTGGGACAAATACTTAGTATTTATAACGGGCTAGCGTTTTAAAACATAACATCACGCTTCTTTCCCCTGAAGAGCTGGGCAGAGGCGTAACTATACGAACCACACCGATTAAGGTCCACTCAATCTGTGTGGTTCTTTCCTAAAACGACAATTTCAGACACCAATCCACATGGTCTTCACATGATCTGACCAAGATTATGTCTGGACTTGAAAAGAGACTGTGACCTCTGAGTTTGTTTCGGCCTTTCTTCTCAGAGTAGTCAGATAGGAAACGCCGACCTCATCTAGTTTAAAAAACAAATATGATTGACGTGTAAAAGTGTTTGTACAAACAAACCAACTTACAGAAATAAAATCATTTATCATTTATAGTAACTACACCCACAACTTGCCAGTATAATCAAGTAGCATATAATAGCGGGCGAGCTTATTGCCATCAACTGGGCACTCCAGACGTTGGGCTACTACTGTGAAATTACAATAACACTGCCCAACCTGGGAATCGAATCCAGAACCTCATGCTCCTCAGAAGCGTTTGGGACCACTAGATCAATGAGGCAGTTCTAGACAGTAGATTTCATATCAATAAGGAACAAAACATAGCATGTTTATTTTTAACTTGGTTTAATTAAACTACTAGAGAATGGGCAGCAGCGTTCTCTATGCATTTTACCACCATACTGCGATCGCCAACCCGCCTGCCAAGCGTGGCGATTATGGCAGCCCCCCCAAATTGGAGGGGGGGGGGGGCTATATCCAGCAGTGGACGTATTGCGGCTGTAATAATGATAATGGCTTCAATGATTATTATTCTGCTTTACTAATGGGATAAATTAAATCATTATGACTATGTAAAAAGGTTTTTCCCCCTTGAATATAAATGCACTATTAGTGTATGATACTTTGTAGTACGTTGAATGATATCATTATATTGCAACATGAATAAAGTCAGAGATAACATGCATAATAACCGATAATATGCATGCATAAATACAATATTTAAACATAGAATTTTTGAATAATGAATTACTTCCAATTCATTAGCTAGATATGACTTTTTGTTATTCATTTACTTACTGGCTTTTGCCAGCCGCTTCGCCCGCGTTAACCAATTTACACAAAACCTTAACAAATTATAAACCACACTTTCCTCATGAATCTGCCAGGGGTGCAGGTTGTTCGAAAGAGATACCATGGCCCCTGGCACACAGGCAACTGAAGGAAAACAGGTGCGTTTTATTCAGAAAATGTCTGACACGCCCTCCCACTCCACCCAGAGCAGAAGTTATTTGATGATTTCCCAGACTAACTCAAAAAAAAACTTCCACAAGAATCACTGTCTATTGGTGAAAACTGCATGAAAATCTGTTCAGTAGTTTTGAATTTATCGTGAAGAGACAGACAGACGCGGCACACCTTGTTTATGCCATAATCGCCACGCTTGGAAGGCAGGTTGGCGATCACAGTATGGTGGTAAAATGCATAGAGAATGCTGCTGTCCTTTATCTAATAAGTCCCTTAGTCGCCTTCTATGACACCCACGAGAAGAAATGGGATGGTGTGACACAGAATAAAATAAATGCTTAGAGATTGAGTTTCAAGAGCTATCCATTGAAATAATTGACTAGAATTCACTTTTACTTTTCTTTAAAACTAGACAATTACTTTCAAAAACTTAGAAACGTAGGTAAATAACGAAAACGACCTGGTTTTCGTTGTATACCTACATTACCTATAGAGTTTTTTTTTTTTTAATAGAAAGATTTTATTTATATCTCCTGTCTTCGTAAGGGCTGCATTTTTTTGAAGATGCGTTCTGAGATAACTTAAAAGTGCAGAGATGACCTGGTTTGTTTGTTAAGAATATGACATAATATACTGATATGGCACTTCAATGATTTACTTACTAAAAAACATATTGTGAACTAGTCAGTTACAGAAATGTGCAGCACCATTAGAGAACTTAATAATAAAATGGATCTGTTAGGATGAGTATGCACTTTAAAATGAGACTAAAATGTCTATGTTCAGTGTTATGCTGAGTACCTATATTAAAGGTGTGTGTTGATTCAGAACATGGATTGACTTATCGTTGTGACATGTTAGTGAACACATACTGGCCTTGAAACTGGACAGTGTTTCCTTTTTAAGTTCGGAGTAGTAGTTCTAAAATTTGATATTCCTGAAAACTGCTTTATAAAATCTAATAACAACAACATGCAATTTTTTTGAAGGTACAACACAATAGGTATATTCCAACTAATTGTGTCCAACCGTACCGGCACTCGTGCGGGCTGGTTGTGTTTTTGTCGCGTATCGAATTGCTATCCCCACTGCGCGAATCGTTGTTTACGCACTATCACGCGATATAGGTGTGCGCCGGACCTACTGGCTGCGCGGCGGTACCGTGTGCCTTATGTGGTTATGCTATGGCCGATAACGTAAGCGCTTCACCGCGCTGTGTTACGCCCGTATTTAAAAATGACATACAGAGTTTGCTGAACGATTCGTCAGACATGGATGCTGTAGATGATGATGACAAAAATAAAGAGGAGCAGTTAAGAGCGGAAAAGCGAGAAAGAGAGGATAGTACTGAAGACGAAGAGGGTTGGACAGAGGTTAAGGGGATTAAAAAAAAGATATGTCACGGTAGCAAAAACTCAATTAAAGAAGAAAAGTATGAAGTCTATGTTTCTTCCAAGGAACGTCTTCCGAAACAGTTTGCTATGGCACGTATTTTAAAAGAAAATAACATTACAAAAATTAGCCAAGTCAAATACTTAAGTCCTTTTAAAATACGGGTTCAATTTGAATGTGAATCGGCGGCGCAAAATCTATTAATGTGCGAGAAACTTTTAGAGAAAGGATGGAGGTTCCAGAAGGCCATGCAGCTGTCTATTTGCTATGGCCTGATCAAGGATGTAGATCTAGAATTTACGGATGAGGAGATTCTAGAAAATATTTCATGTCCGGCCCCCGCCAAGCTTTTATCATTGAAGAGGCTAGACCGTCGCAACAGGGATGAAGGTGGTTGGTGTCCTAGCGAAACTCTTCGATTATGTTTTGATGGTGATCATCTACCTTCATCAGTTCGTGTATGCGATATTAATATAAAAGTTTTGCCATACATACACCAGGTATCCCAATGTTCCCAATGTTGGAGGTTAGGCCACATGCGGAAAATGTGCCCCATGAAAAACGTAATTTGCCCGAAGTGTAGTGGTAACCATGAAAATTGCGACACATTGTTGTTTACCTGTGTCAACTGCAATGGAAACCACATATCACTTAGTAGGACTTGCCCTATGTACAAGAAGGAGAGAAGACTAAGGGAGATTATGGCTGAGTTTGGTTGCACATACAGGAAAGCCCTGGAGTGTTATGTTCCTCCCGAAAATTCCGGTTCCCCCGAAATTGTCGTTCAAGCTCCAGTAGTCTCGAAAAATCCTGCTTCATTTACACCTATTGAAAACGACCCGTCACAAGTTAGGAAAATGAATTCGGGAGCTTCCTTCCATCAGACTTTTGCTGAAATTATCCAAACTAAGGCTAATGTACACAAAGAGCAGACTCCTTCTTCGGTTAAGCATGACCCTCCAAAAACTAAAATACAGTCGCCGGAAAAAAAAAACAAGCCACCAAAAGAAGACTGGATGTTTTGGAATTCAGACACAGACGATAAAGACTTGCATCAATCACCTGATAATGGAGAGGGTAACGATGAATGTCCATCGTTCAATGAATTGTGGTCCAGAATAAAGGAAGTTATTTACCTCAAAAAGACTAGCTTAATTTTTAAGATAAGGTGTGTCTACCAATTGTGCCTAGAATGGTTAACTTTAGTGTCAGTGAGTGTTGTTTCAGAGTGGCCGTTCATAAAAACATTATTTAATTTTTTTATTAGTTCCGATGGCTAACAGATCAATTAAATTAAACATCTTACAGTGGAATGCCCAAAGTATTAGGCCTAAGTTAGCACCGTTTCATGAAATATTATGCCAGGATAAAGTTCATATTGCTGCCCTTAGTGAGACGTGGCTCGAACCAGATAGTAATTTCAAAGTTAGTGGTTACGATATTTATCGCGCGGACCGGGATGACTCATACGGCGGTGTAGCTATCATAATACACAAATCCGTTAAAGCGCAGCAGAGGCGCGTTCACGTGAATAATAAAGGTATCGAGGTAGTATGCGTACAATTATATAACTGTGATCCGTTCGAAAATATTGTTGCTGTCTATTGTCCTTCTAGAATCGTAACCACTCAACAGGACTGGGACGGTCTGTTTTCACTATGGCCCTCCAAAACTTTAATTTTAGGAGATTTTAACGCCCATCACGTCAGTTGGTCTTATAAAAATGACCACAGAGGCAATCTTATTTACGACTCGCTTATAGACAGTCATTTTTTTTCTTTGAACGATGGAACACATACGCGAGTACGTTTAGTTGAAAACAAGATGCAACAGACTTCCCCAGATATTTCATTGGTTTCTACAGATATTGCGCTTAATATTGATTGGACCGTTTTAAATGAAAATCTTGGCAGTGACCATTTAATGATTAAAATCTCAACGTTATGTACGTCACACCTACCCGCAATTATTAAAAGGAATTTTGGAAAAGCAGACTGGAGTTCATATAAAACATATCTAGAACAAATATTTTGCCACTTACGTTTGCCTAGTGACCTTCAAAAAGCGTATGATTTATTTATGGACATTTTAAATGACGCTGCTAACAAATTCATTCCGATGTTTAAATTTAACCAAAACCCTTCTTCAGATTTTACTCCAAAGCCGTATTGGTCTTCAGAACTGTCACATGCTGTAGCTCGTCGTAGGCTAGCATTATCCAAATTTAGGCGCAATCCCACTCCCCAAAATCTCGATACTCTCAACAATAGGATAAGTACATCGCAGAAATTAATCCGACAGGCTAGGGGCGTAAACTGGCAAAATATTTGTTCTGAAGTCGATCATACTACGTCGTCAAGTGAAATGTGGCGCAAAATGAGATGGCTGAAAGGTTACCGTTCACCTAGACATTATGTGGACGCTCAAAGTGCCACAAATCTTTTATATTCCTTAACACCAGACTATGTTTCTCCGTCGACCCCTACGGTTCACCATAGTAACCCGATATTAGAATGTGAGATCTCTATTCAGGAGCTAGATAAATGTATCAAATCTAAGGATACATCTCCTGGATGCGATGACATATCTTATTCTATGATTAAGAATTTGCCTGATGTGGGAAAATCTGTTTTGCTAACGTTATATAATAAGTTTTTCGACCTCAGTTTTGTTCCCTCTCAGTGGCGCGACATTTTTATCGTACCTATTCCAAAACCTGGTCGTGACCCTAGTGACGTTGCTTCACTCCGACCTATATCCCTGTTGTCGTGCTTATGCAAAATTTTCCATTACGTTTTATTTCGAAGATTGGAATGGTTTCTTGAAAAAAATAACAAATTTTCTGCGAACACAGTAGGTTTCCGAAGAGGTAGGTCGTGTTTAGATGGCCTAAGTTGCTTAATTTCCACAATTCAAACTGGTTTTTCCGAGGGTTGTTCTACTATGGGTTGTTTCTTAGATATAAATAGTGCGTATAATAATGTTGATAATACGGTTTTAATAAACGTTTTGGATAGCCTTCAAGTCGGGTCACGCATCTGTCGATATTTATGGAATTTTCTCCATAGAAGGGTGCTCAAACTAAGAGCTGGTAATGACTGTATTAGCAGATATTCGGGTAATGGTTTAGCCCAGGGTGATCCATTATCGCCGCTTTTATTTAATGTAATAACGTCGGATATTTGTAAACGTTTGCAAGGCAATATTTCCATATCCCAGTATGCGGATGATTTTGCTATATATACGCAGTGTTCTTCTGTTAGTGAGGGCGAATACAAGATCCAGTCTGCTCTTGATCTAATCAACAGCATGTTAACACTCGTAGGTTTGGAAATTTCTCCCGCTAAAAGTAAAATTTGTTTGTTTAATAGAGGTTTTCGTAGACCAGTTATAGATATCCGTTTAAACGGTACTTTGCTAGACGTAGTAGACCATGTGAAGTATTTAGGATTATGGCTAGATAGGGGTCTCCGATGGAAGAAACATATAAATGAGGTTCGTGAGCGAGTACTTAAACTGATCAATATTTTTAAGGTTTTAGTAGGACCCGGGTGGGGTGTTCATCCCAACCACTTAAGACGGTTATATATTTCTCTTATTCGTAGCCGCATTGACTTTGGTAGCTTTTTAATGGACAATAGCGCCGATTCACATTTAACAAAACTGGATAGATTACAAAACATTTGCCTGCGATTAATAGGGGGATTTATCAAAAGCACTCCGATTCACGTTATGGAATCCGAATTGATATTGCCTCCTCTTTTTATTCGCCGCCAATATTTAGCTGGTAAGTTTTACTTAAAATCTAAGTGTTACGACTTTCCTTTAGTCGGATTATTGGAGAATCTTCATGGTCTTTGTAATAATAATCTGTATTGGAGACATAAGAAAAAACCACTGTTAGTTATGTCTCACGACGTTTTAAAACAAGAGCAAATGTACTGCAGTAGTAAAATTGGCATGTTCTCCATGGATACTTGGGTCAACAATATGGACTTATCACGTATTATAAAACCTAGTGTAGATTCGGTTGATAAACCTAAGCAATGTTATTCTGTAGATAATTTAAGATCAATATGTTGTAAATCTCTTAATGCACATTATTCAGACTTTTACTGTGTGTATACGGACGGTTCTAGACATGGGAACTATTGTGGCGCAGCCTTTTTTGACTCGCAAATTGGTGCTTTTTTTAAATTCCGTATTTTATCAAAGGTTTCAATCATGCATTTGGAGTTAATCGCTATCGATGAAACTTTGGCCTATATCAAATCTTTGGACGGTGATCGGTTTGTCATTTTCACTGACTCAAAAAGTGCCCTCCTTCATCTGATGAGATGTACAGGTACTTCACCGTTCAGAGGACTTCCACTGGCGTATAGTATCTTAAAAACCATCACCGAACTTATTGCCAAACATAAAATTGTTGTATTGCAATGGATTCCTTCTCACGTTGGACTATATGGTAATGAGATGGTTGACCGTATGGCCAAGGAAGCTGCATCTGATGGAGAATTGTATACTTGTCCTCCATGGCATACGGAGGTTTTACCCCTTGTAAGAGAAAGATGTATTCAAACTTGGTCAGAATATTTTGATAAGAGATCCTTAACGAAGGGCATTTGGTATAGGACGATTCAACCATCTCTTCCACGTATGCTTTGGTTCAGCGAGGGTAGGATGAATAGGCAAGAAATTGTAATGGCTTTGAGACTCCGATCCGGACACGTTCCTCTCAATAGTTTTGGATTTATGATGCGGAAAGTTGATTCACCTAATTGTTCTGTCTGTGGAGTCATAGAAGATGTTCATCACATCTTGACTGAGTGTGGTCGTATTGCAGTCCAAAGACGTCAAGCGTTTGACAATGATTTTAGTGTAGGTTTCTTTAATAGCGTTCTGGCTTCACCATTGTCGGATGAGGCCAGAACACTGTATCATATTATTATTATGGGTATAAGGTTGCGGGTAGGCTAGTTTTGTTCTACTTATTGTATTTGATAATCGGGGTGACATATTCTTTATAGAAAAAACCCTGTAAATAAATAAAGATTAAAAAAAAAAAACTAATTGTGTCAACTAATTAGTGTCACAGGTCACTACATGAAGTTTACAAATTAATCTATCATAGACTTTTTCACTATAAACCTTTACAACAACTAAAGTGTTATGTTTTCAATCAAGTATTTTGATTAGAATATTTGGATATGCAGGCAAAGTGTTCAACGGTAAAAGTGCTTGTGAAAAGTTGGATATTAATAAAGAAGTTAAAGTGACTGTACCTTGTTCTCGGAATCCTGGTCAGAATGCTCAGAGTCGCTCCCCTGGGAGTCATAATCCGACTCGTGCTGGCCAGCGTCCTGCAAACATCCTTCCACCTTTAGCAACTGCATTTTCCACACAAAACTCTTTTTGTTTACAACCTACGTGGCGGCAACGTTTCTAAAATTAAAGTCTAAACACATCGGCGGCGTTTCGGTGAGTGGTGCCCAATTCGTGACCTCAATAGTACTAAAAGAAATGGACATTCCGTCACGCGAACGATTGAGAGAAAGTAAGCCGTAATACTTTTTAGCGCCAAAACGAAAGTTTACGCTATTGTGACTAGACCCTGTACTTACTCTCCCGGTGATATGCCCGATTTCCTGCGATGCATCCGAATATTCTCCGGAATCTTCGTGTTCTCGTCTCCTAACCACGGACGTCATATCGGCGTCCTCTCTCGTAACCTGCAGAACTTCCAGTTTGACGGCGTTGTTGTATTATTAATGGATAAAATGCAGCGTAATCGTGCTCGTTATACCGTCGCTAATAAGAAATCCCCTCTCGTTTTACGAAAAATGAAATGAAAGAATGTCAAAACAAGGGGAATCTAGCGGCCATAAAAAAGCTGCGTTTCGTTTACCCTAGAGTTGATTCCTGAAAACGGGATTACTCAAGTTAAACAAATCAGAAGTGAATTACAAAAAGTTTTAACAGAATCCCAATTTATTAAAAAGTCTTTCGTCTTCAGTTTTGCTTACTTTTTCTTAAATTTCAAATAAAAGAACATTACTTTTGGGGAATTTTCGAAAATGGATGCAATGAAACGCATTTTGGAAACTGGGCAACATTGTTTTAAACGTCATCGTTAACGTCAACACCGTAGAAATTCGCGATATGTGTGTTCATGAATACTATCGCTAGGCCAAACTGCGGTTGAGAGGTTGGCGCGGTTTATAGCCACAAGATTCTGTAACATGAAGTAATGCGTGAATGATTGCAGCTTGCAATCATTCACGCATGGTTGTTTTCTGCTGTCTGTGACAAACATACTAGTAACATACCATAATAATATGGCAAAAAACCAAAAAACCCATAGTGTTAACCCGAGGCTCCACTGCCTGGTTAAATAAAAACAAATGAGAATTAAACATGTTTGGGTTGGGCTACCAAATTAGAACAATACCTATTGAAATGTGCACGTTAAACAGGGCATGTTCCACATGACGAGAATACCATCTATCTAATATCATCTTTGATTTGTTGTCTGTCAACTGTCACTGTCAGTCAGGCTCCTGTCATTCATGAAATGTCACCAGGTCATTAGTTTCAGGAAGGAAAAACTTTCATTTTTTACTGTAAATGTTATTGAAAACCGCATTAAAACATTTTTCAAAGAACAGAAAAGGCATTTAAACAACAAAATGGAAAGGTATGCGTGGGTTTCGATCACCAAACTCTCCTACAACCTCTTTGTTTGTGTTGATGTTTTGGATACATTATCAAAACCATTTTCAGTTCAATCGAAGAAGAAGCAAAGACTGTGCAACTACTTGCCAAAGGTATCATGGAGATGTATGAACCACCGCTAACAACCATTAATACCCATTTAAAGGAATTAACGTAAGTTATAATACTACTAATAAATTGGGAATTCTCCTTCATCAAGAATTCCATAATGTGTGATATCATTTTATATCCTTTAACATTGGTATTCCAAAAACCTCGAACAAAAGTGACACTCAAAACTGTCCCCAATTATTTGTCAGTTAAGTATGATAAAACGCATTTTTTTGCAAATGCAACCTAACACGCATGACTTAAAAGTGGTTTTAACAAAGCAATGTCTAAAACGACTGACTGAAAGATGACTGACGATACTATTGACACCAGCGCACATTACGCCCATTTAAGTGGCCGTTTTTGAGATGCTGACTGTGTATCTTGGTTTTTTTTGGGAAATAAAATGTCCTCTAATTATAAATTCTGAACTAACTATTAGCTTTAAAACTGGTTTGTGACGTTGTCTTCTTGAGTTCCTTATTTATCCTGCAGATAATTGCATCTATTATTTCAGAGAAAAACAAGATGCTGTCCAAGGTATGCTTACATCAGAGAGGCGGAAGCTGGAAGACCTGCAAAATGATGTCATGCTTGATGCACTGGTAATTTACTATGCACATTTTACACAATTTTTTGGCAGTTAATTTGAATAATCAGTAGTTTCCTATACAAGTTCAATACTTATGTGGTCAAAATATGTGGCATGGCAATTTTTTTTTTTTTTGATTCAACATATCGTCGTTGAAGTTCTAACACCACGTAAGTCATTTTTTGGCTGTTTTGTCATTTTGATGCCATTCGCTAGAGAAAAACTAAGCAGTTTTTTTCTCTCTCCTGAAAAGTTGCTATTTTTGACTTACGTGGTGTTAGAACTTCAAAGACGATATGGGATCCAGAATAATGTACAGAATCACTGGTTGTTGTTGTGCGAAGATGACCCTGCCACCTTGCAAACAAACTTTACTCCATTTTTTATAAATTTAATAGATGTTGGGTATAACGATGATGAATGGACCACTCGAATTTCGTCATTATATCCGAAAGTCGTTACAGGCCAACGAAAAGATGCCCACATTTGAAGGGCATTTTCGACATCTTGATGCATCGGTTTGTGGTTTTTCTTAATTTTCAAGGATTTGGATTCAAGGCATTCTAATATTTTATCACGGTTTTTCCAAATTGTAGATATTGGTGAATGGGAAACTTTGTATTATTTGCACAAACCAACATTGTTTACACGTTTTTCAATTTTTATATTTCTGCCTTTTCTTAAACAGGGACTGTGTGCCTAGGAGCCATACTTATTCAATAGTTTACTAAACACAGTTGCTTCTCAGAATATCACTTTGTAACTTGAACCATAAATTTAACTCTGCCATGTACACTTACTTAACCAATATCTATAAATAAAACCACACCACAGTTGCTGACCATCTGTGTGTGATGTAAACAAAAGATAAGAAAGCTCTTGGAATCTTTGGTGGCTCTGATCGCAATATCTGCATGGATGGATTTCTAGGAATTTGGTACAAATGATCCATTAAAAAAAGTCAGTACACCCCAACTCAATTTAATTTCGCTATAGCTAAATGGTCGCTACAACCAAGGACTGTACTGTAATAAATGACATCCACTGTATAATGTTTTTATTTCAGTTGGCAGACATTGCAACCAACAGAGAAAAGCTTGTCACCATTTCAAATTCAATGATGTCATTGCACAAGAGAGTTCAATCATTACAGGTAATTTTAAGATACACATTTATAATAATACCAACATATAGTTGCCTCTAATGTTCCCACTGCTAGGACACAGGCCTCCTTTCTGTGAGAGGGAGTGGGCTGTAATCAAACACGCAGGCCCAGTGTGGGTTGGTAGAAGTCACCTGTCTTTGAATTTGTGGTTCTAGGACATGCCGGTTTCCTCCTGATGTTTTTGCCTTCACCGTTTTTTGAGAGCAGTGGTGATGAAATAATTTACACAAAGTAAAGTGCCTGCCTGGGTTCGAACTCACGACCTACAACTTGTATGTCGAGGCTGATACCACTGGGCCACAACTGCTCTAGTGCTAGTCTGTACTTGTGGTCTTACTGCAAGGCAAAAGCCTCTTTTTAACCGAGATAGAGAATTGATTACCACTCTTATTCAAGAGTGTGGACTCTTGAATAGGGTATTTTTACTCTTTATGAGAAATAATCGAATAAAACAACTGACTCCCGGAAATACACCACAAAATGAAAAACAACTTTAATTTCGGAAGTCGGTGACTTTTGATATATATTTTAATTTTTGTCACCGTCGAAATTAAATTTATTTTTCACTTCATAGTGTTTTTCCTGAAGTCGCTTGTTTTTTATATGTTTTAATTTTTCACTGTTTAGTTTTTGTACCCACTCCACACCAATTCGAAATTTCATCATCCTTGGGGTCAAAACAAAGCATATTTAATATATTTATGCAATCACGGTCGACTTGCTGTAATTTTTTTAAGAGTTCAGTTGTCAGTCTCCCAAACGCATCATCAGATCTATGTGAAATTTAAATGGGATCACACGGGAAGCACCACATTTCAAATAAAAAGGATCATCAAAATCGGTTCGCCCAGTCGAAAGTTCTGAGGTGACAAACATTTAAAAAAATGCAGTCGAATTTAGAACTCCTCCTTTTTTGAAGTCTGTTAAAAATAAAACTTAATTCTCAAATATACACACTAAGGAACATGAAATTGTATTTTTTTAAGCATTAAATAGCAATGGGAGCAGTGGTTATGAAATTATTTACAAAATGTCTGTCTAGGTTAGAACTACAACTGACCCAAACTTTATACAATTTGTTTTTTATTCCAGACAAGAGCAGCGAATGTGGAGAAAGCAGCTAAAATAAAAGCAGCCAGCAAGCCAGGAGCATCTAGTAGCTAGTTCTTATATTTAGGATTAATTTTTCATCATGTGCCTCGCCTTCTCCAGTCTAATCGGATGCAGCTGAATACCAGTATTTTACATGGATGGTCTACCTGTCTGACCTCCACAACCTAGTAACTGGGTAATACGATGCCCCTTAGTAAGACTGGTTGCCAGACTTTTGGAGATTTTGACCAAACTCTGATTTTTAATTTGATAGACCAAAATGACAGGTGCGAATAACTTTAAGCTGCACATTTTGAGTTCAATGATAGAAAATCTGCCAATGTGTAGGATATGTTTACTGAATGTAATAATGTACGTACGTATAGTGATCAAGACGAACTTGCACGAACTATATGAGAAGCTGACTGATAAAAAAAAACCGGCCAAGTGCTAGTCTGACTCGCGCACCGAGGGTTCCGTTAAAATTATTAAAAAATATTTTAGTTTTATGATGTAACTGTTTTCGCAATTTTTCCTTTATCTGTGCTATAAGACTTTGCTTCGTACCAAATTCTGAGTTCACGGGAAGTAGGTACCCTGTAGGTTTTGATTACCATGCGGGCTTCGAAAATTTACGGCATAAACGGCTGTATCTTTTGATTGCATTAGCTTAGAAGTTTGATTTTTTCACAGCTCCAAGGGACAGTAAACCGGAGTACGCGTATTTGATGTAAATTCCAGCTCGATTCCTCCATGCGTTTCTGAATAAGGGTCTTCACAGACGGTTTAGTTTTTTCCTTTCGTGGTACGGAACCCTAAAAACGTACTGAATTGATAACCTCCTCCTTTTTGAAGTAGATTAAAAGGTCGATTGCAGCAGTCATTTTGGTCTAGCAAATAAAGAATCGGTGTTTAGCAAATTTGATCTTGATCAAGCCGGTCCATAAATGAATTTACACTTTTCATTAGGGTATAACCAATAATACTACATGGTTTATCCAAATTAAAAGGCAAAAGTGAACCATGTGTATCCGGCATTAGGTTCTGCGAATCTCAACCTTACACTGGATGCACACGGTTCACATTTGACTGCAGATTAGGATAAGATAGGAGTAAGTAAGGGGTATAGAGTCCTCTCTTTAGTGAAATCTACTATTATGTCCTTAGTATCATGTAGTAAAAGGGCATTAGTGGCCTAGTTGTAACAGCTGCGTCTTACGTGAATTCATAGGTTCGAGCCCACACAGGCACTTTATGTAAATTATTTCATCACCACTGCTCTCAAAACGGTGAAGGAAAACATCGTCAGGAAACCGGCATGCCTTAGAACC
The DNA here is from genome assembly GCA_949987655.1 of Polymixis flavicincta. Classification (NCBI taxonomy): domain Eukaryota; kingdom Metazoa; phylum Arthropoda; class Insecta; order Lepidoptera; family Noctuidae; genus Polymixis; species Polymixis flavicincta. Next base: position 18,425,806 of record OX465188.1, on the reverse strand, counting down.
AAAAATTCGAAGACATGTGACATCTAGCAACCTGCACTGGGCCCGCGTGGTGGATTACGGCCCACTCCCTCTCACAGAGAGGAGGCCTGTGCCCCAGCAGTGGGAACATTATAGGCTGATTATGCTATGGGCTTAGTTTAGTCACATTATGGGGGAAGCACGATGGTAGTCAGGGAAATTCAAATTTTCTTACGTTTTCTGCAACTTAAGTTACACGTTAAGATTTATTTGATAGTTGCAAAATACTGCAACGTACAGACACCAGCACATCGAGCTACCCCAATCTGTCAAATTTATTTGATAGTTTTTCAACTTTATAACAAGGGCATAAGGTTCATGTTCAATTGGGAAAATTTGTCAGTTTGGGTTAGCTTGATGTGCTGGCATCTGTACTATTATTTTATTTATTATCGTCGTTACTGTCGTATGGTTGTCTCCACATTGTATATGATTTTTATTGTATATATCATAATAATTGTCATAAATGAGCAGCACCCCGATTGCGTAAAACACTATTAATCACACTATTATTTGAAGAATATTGCCAATCCATTGCTTTATATGTCTGCACCAGAAAGGCGGGTGTGTGACTAAAAATGGTCATGCTGTATCATCATCATCATTTCAGCCGAAAGACGTCCACTGTTGGACATAGACCTCCCCCAGTTTGGGGTGTTTGCCATAATTGTCATGCTTCAGGGGGGTTGGCGATCGCTCATCATCTATGGTGGTAAAATGCATAGAGAACGCTGCTGCCCATTCTCCAGTAAGTCCCTTAGTCGCCTCTTGCGACACCCACGGGAAGAGATGGGATGGTGCTATTCTTTAAGTCGGACACCACGCAGAGCCGCTATATGCGTGAGAGCAATGTACGAGCAATATAATGAATGTACGTAAAATTGGATATGATAACGAACATTGCTCGTACATTGCCACGGTAGGCATTTCACAATCAAATAGTTGGTGAATTGTGCAGATTTAAAATACATCCGCCATTCTGACATCAGGTTGGCGGCTCACATACATCGTCTCATAACTGTGGTTTTAAAATAGTACAGACGCCAGAACATCAAGCTACCCCAATCTGTCAAATTTCTTTGATAGATTTTGAACTTTATCACATACGCACAAGGTTCATGTTGAATTGGATTTTGTTTACAGTGTGGAGTTTTAACATTCGGTACATTGCACTCACGCATATAGTGTGACCATTTGTACCTGCCATTCTGATGCACACCTTCATATCTTGAAAAATTCGTCTTCTCAACCTCGTAAATAACGCAATGAATTTCCTTGAACTGTCAAAATGAACTAACTAAAAACTAATTAATAACTTTGTAGAAACTAGTATGGTTGTTTCCTCTGTTATAGCTTGTTGACTTTATTCTTAAAAAGATAATGCACCTATTCGAGATATTCGTGTTAGTAATGTATATAATAATATACAGGGTAAAATTTTACCCTGTATATTATTATATTGTGCGCAAACTGTAACCATGAAATAAAAAAAGAATCTGCTGTTCCATACATTTTGACCGCGTAGGTGTTGCACTTTTCTATGATACAGCTGATTTTGTTTTGTATAACCGACGAAAAATTTATATGCTAGGGGGGTCTAGAATGATATACTGAATGCGTGGTTATAGTAAGCGCACTGGTTAAAATTTTATTCTGTAAAATGTATCTTTATTCAAAATCTAATGTAGTTCACAAAATATATTCAATATGTATTATGTACTAGCTGTTACCCGCAGTGTCGTCTGCCATTCAGAATTAATAGTAGCCCATGTCCTTTTACAGGGCATGGTCTCCCCAGTTTCCAAACATCCAAATCCGTTTAGGCGTTTTTGCGTGAATACGTTACGAACATATAAAAAGTCAAATCTTTTTTTCTTTTTTTAGGGTTCCGTACCTCTAAAGGAAAAAACGGAACCCTTATAAGATCACTTTGTTGTCCGTCCGTCCGTCCGTCTGTCAAGACCGTTTTTCTCAGGAACGCGTGGAGGTATCAAACTGAAATTTCTATATGATACTTAGTTCTACTGTCCCTGGAAGCTGTAGAAAAATCAACCTTCTAAGTCAACGCAATCAAAAGATACAGCCATTTAGGCCGCAAAATTCCGCAAATTTTCGAAACTCGCACGGGAATCAAAACCTACAGGGTACTTCCCGTGAACTTAGAATCTTGAAATTTTGTACGAAGTCACGTCTTATAGTACAGATATAGGAAAAATTACGAAAACCGAAATTTTTTAGTTTCGTCATATAAAAAAAAATATTTTTGACAATTTTGAACTTTTACTTATATACCCACAGGTTTGTACGGAACCCTCGGTGCGCGAGTCCAACTCGCACTTGACCGGTTTTTTTAGTTTACATATGATATTTTGTACCGCGACAGTGAAAGTGATATTATATGAACCGCAACTGTCAATAATTATTGCATAATTCCTAAATATGACACTTTGACTCTTTTCATAATGACACGTCATTGGACTTTCATGACTATGGCATAAAGTTCAAAAACAAATAATTCAGGAGTAATCCTATTATGCAATAAAGAAAACTATCTGTTAAAATAAAACACGAAATATTTTTGGAACTTTATTTATTTATTTTAAACTTAAATTACAATAAATTGTAAGCACTATTTAAAAATAAATATTATATTTTACTTAATTATAATAATCATAACAACACTATTTACTAAAATATTGTAAGGTTAAAGCCGGAAGGCAACTGGTATATTAATAAAGAACAAAAAACAAGAGGGCGGCACTTACGCTTGGCCCACTTAAAAATGTATGGTGGATAAGAATAATATACTTTTTACATAAAGAATTGAATTTATTTTACAAATAATGACATGTGTAATTTTTATTATTTGCATAATAAGTACTAAGTAATTTGCATAATTTAAAGATACGTAATTAATTACGTATTTTATAAATGTTTTATGTGGCTTGGGGCCGTATTATAAAGTGACCATTATTGATTCAGTGCGAGAAAGAGATGAAGCACATACAACCATCCCACCCTCATAATGGAAAAATAATGGGTACTACACTAACTAAACGGCGCCAGGCTGTGCTGATCTCTAACTGGTTTAAGCGACCTCTTTTCTACATTTAAATACAGCTGCATAAAAAGAGAGTTGCAGTATTGGCATTCCATTTCTTAAAGCAAAAAATTCTTAGAACATTGATACAGGCGCAAATTGCGTTGAAAACAGACTTGTAGCTGCCAACGGGTCGTCAAAATCCCCGTGGTTTCAGTTGCCATACTTAACAGTAAAATATAGCCCATGAGCACAGGCTAGACCGCGTCGATTGTTACAAGTCTCTCATACTCTTAAACGTGTGTGACTATTTTTGGTGTGCATCTATGCATGCCTGAAGGGTTCTATAGAGCCATTTGTCTCCTGTATTGATGTTCTAAAACTAAATCGGTATCGTTATCGGTAAATATAAAACCGTTATCAAAAATAACGTTATCGCTAAACTAACAGTTATTGTCTATAAGCATATTTTGAGATGATCATCACTTAATCTAACGTTTAAATGTGCCTAAGACTAGTTAGATTTCTTTAAGTAACTTAATTAAGTGTCCACATCTAACATGGCAGTAAAGATTCACAAAAATGATCAACTGTACAATAAATATGAATTTAATAAGATATGAAAATAAAAGCATTTTTTTTTTTGGAATTTTTCATTTTTATTTTTTGTCAACGACATGCCAACACTGGGCTGTCAGGGCGACGGGGATTTTTGTAACTAGTTGCGAAAGTAAAAATGTAATTACCTTACTTTCTCTTTTTTGCATTCTCTCGTCCTTAATATTTAAAATATCGATATGCGTGTTTATTGAATAGTGACTACGCCAATTTTTGTCGTAAGATTTAAGATTAAGTATATGAAAATATATTTTTAATCTCTTAATACCTAATCGGTCGGAGATCGAACAAAATTGTGATACTTTATTTTGTTAGCGAAGATAATCCATAATTTCATAAAAATACTTTCCTTAATTTTAGAGGCACTCTCGTCTCTCTAATTTCAAGAATACCCTTTGTAATAAACAAGAGGTTTATATTTCAGCTCTACTTTTTACGATTTAAAAATAGGTAGGTTTATCCAAAATTTACTAGTTGTACCGTATAGGCGTACCCCACCTACGTACCCTATCCCTGGCCTACTTATCATATGCTTCAAAGATAAGTGCCTTAATTAATTACCCCACGATCTCCAAAATTTTTTTAGTCCCCAATTTGAAAGAAAAAATATTTTTGTTTCCCCAAAATGTTCAACTTTTGTACTATCTCCGCTAACCAAATTCCCTGGTACTATTCAGCAGTAAGATCCCCCTGTTGGTGTGTACCAATCTGGTGGTGATACAAAGTGGGGTGACCAGATGGGTCGGATGTTATTTGCGCCGGAAAGCCTCCGTGACGTCACTCAGGACGCTCACCACGAACGATTCGATCCCTGATTCATTATTGCCGCGAGCGATGCGGAAGTAGCCGGCTTCACCCCACGCTGTGCCCCAACTGTTGGCTACGATCTGCAAAGAGAAAAGGAAACTTTAATAATTATGATATTTATGAAAGTCAAACGGCTTTCTCTTCCATTCTTCTCTATCTATCGACGTTCATCGTCAAAACTTTCCTCAGGACAGTTTCCTCATTCCTCCGTACTACATGCCCATACCATTACAGCCCGGTTTTCCACATAACTTTTCAGTTACCGGTGGCACTTTCAGACTACATCTTATGTACAGAGGCCAGCACATCAAGCTACCCCAATCTGTCAAATTTCCTTGATAGTTTTTCAACTTTATTGCAAAGGAATAAGGTTTATGTTCAATTGGGAAAATTTGACAGTTTGGGATAGCTTGACCTGCTGGCGAGTGTACTATGGAAGAAATCCACATGTATACAATTTGAAAATAAAATCCCGTGAACACGATGACCACATCTGTTAACCGCCCCCTACCCAACGCGGCCGAACGCTACAAGCAAAAATAGTCTTTAAGGTGTATAGATATGGATGTCCACGATAGTACCTTCTGTGTGATCATCATCATCTGCCTAGCCTTTTCCCAACTATGTTGGGGTCGGCTTCCAGTCTAACCGGATGCAGCTGACTACCAGTATTATACATGGAGCGATTATCTATCTGACCTCCATAACCCAGTTACTAGGGAACACGATACCCCTTGGTAAGACTGGTTGTCAGACTTTCGGGCTTCTGACGACCCGTAACGACTGTTAAAAATCCACAAGACAGCCGGGACCAACGGCTTAGCGTGCTTTTCGAGGCACGGAGGGGTCTTGGAATATAAAGATGATCACCCATCCATGAACCAACCGCGGCAAGCGTAGCTTAACCTGGTCGATCGACCCGTGCAGCTATTGTTATTTAGCCACAAGCCCGTACTGTGTGATATGTATGTAAAATATTTGAAGTGTCGGTTTGGTTAGACACCCTAAAATAGTTGGTTAAATGTCATCGTTCTCTTGTCCCTATCGCAATTTATTTTGGGTCGGCGCAACATTGTTTTTTTTTACATTTTTCTCTCTATTAGTTGTCATGTCGGCAGGGGCGGATCTACTTAAAGGCTTTTTGGGCTGCAGCCCAGGGCCCCGTAGATACAGAGGGCCCCCAACCGAACTGGAAACAATAGACGATATTGTCAATAATAAAAATTATCTAAAATTAAAAAGTTTTATGACAAAATGGCAATTGGTTGAGTAATTAGGTAGGGCCCCTAAGCAGTATTAGCCCAGGGCCCCACAAATTCATCCGCCCCTGCATGTCGGCCCTTCCTTGCTATACCATTTTTCATACAGTCCATCCATCATATCTAAACAATAAATGGAAAATATGAAGATGATATTGGAATACACTTATTTCTATTGCAGAAACCTATGCTGGATAGAAGCAAAGCACTAGGATCTTCAGTGCATGTGCACATTTGGAAATTCGTACCTTCAGATTATTTGACCCGTCAAATTCGAAGTCACCTCTTTGAGTATAACACTTTTTAGAATTTCAGTTTCAAGACTAGTAGTGCAAGGAATATTAAAGCTAGAAGTTTTGTTATGGTAGGTTCATTATGTTTGCTAATTCTTACCCAGTATTTCTCTCCATTCTCTTCTCCCCAGCCGATGACCCTGACGCTGTGTAGACCCCTGAACTCGTTGTTACCGAACTGCGAACGTCGGTAGATACCGTCCTGGTAGTGGAAGAAGTCTTGGTGGACCGTCATTATAGCTGGAAGAAGAAAATTGGATTTTAAAATGGCGGAGGAAAACATCTTGAGGAAACTGGCATGTGCAACCAGCACTGACTTGCTTGGTGGATTATGTCCTACAACCTCAGCGAGTAGGCCTTTGTCCGAAAAATGGCATTTAAAACATTCCTAGTACAGTCGCCAGCAGGTCAAGCAATTGAACATAAACCTTATTCCTTTGCAATAAAGTTGAAAAACTATCAAAGAAATTTGACAGATTAGGGTTGCTTGATGTGCTGGCCTCTCTATAGAACTCGCTTTCGTAATTTTATATTAGTTATAGAGAATGTACTATCTACATGAGCAATTTTTTTGTTTTCAAAACAAATGTAATGTGAAACACATTTCTGGCATGCCAAAATTATCTTATCATTCTTCAAAATAGTTATCAAAACACATTCTGATCTAAGAATTTCATCGCTTAACAAGATAGTGACTCGACAAGGAAAAATTTCGTGAGAACTGAATTGGTTAGATGACTCTGATAAGGAAAGTGGGGGAGTAACAAGCTATTTTATTTTTACCAGCCGACCGATAGACCGTAGATAGGTAGGTATTCTACCGAATTGTCTAAATCCACGTTAAAATACCGTAGCGGGTTTTTTCGCGCACTTTATCGTCAAAGCACTATTCTTCAGTTAAAAAAGAAGTGTTATTTCGACGCGCTGCACTATGTTGGATTCTCGATGGTCGGTCCATAACCGAGAGTTGAAATTGCAGTGCGCGATAGAATCCCGCCGAGATATTTTTACGCGAACGTGGTCTAAATCTTCAGAGAGGTAAGCCTCTCTAAGCACGAACTCCGAAGTTACGGGCGTTTCCTACTCCGTATCACTTACGGACAGAAGATTAGTTATTATGTATTTGACAGTTATCCCTACTATTTGGTTTTACCCGTCCAAATAATCAGCTGTAGGACTGTCACTTCGAGGTTTCGAACTGTTTTCGGATGGGCCCGTATTTTCGTTCAGGGAGTTGGAGAGTAGCCCCCCAGGATCGAAGCAGCTGTTGTTCTGTAATTTCTGCCTTCTCATTTGGGAAGAAGACGTGAGTCTAAGTAGGTATATATATGTACCTATGTGGCGAAATCTTCTTGTTTGGTAGGGGAATTGGCCCTATTTTAGTATTTTGTATACCTACAAAGGCCAGCACATCAAGCTACCCCAATCTGTCAAATTTCTTTGATAGTTTTTCAACTTTATTAAAAAGGACTAAGGTTTATGTTCAATTCGGAAAATTTGACATTTTGGGATAGCTTGAACTGCTGGCGACTGTACTTCTGGTGTTGGCCTATCATTTCTAGATAGAGGTCGTATATAAGGAAGTAGGCGCAATAAGGTAGCAAAATTATAACTTTGCCCTTGACTTCCTCCGCTTTAAATCTTCTTTTTTTTTTTTTTGTTGATAAAATGGCATATCTTATGGCAATACCTAGGTACTGTAGACTAGCTCCCCATTAGTGAAATAATTTTATAATCCGATCAGTTGTTCCCTGGCCTCTTTATAATATTATAGTTTGTTACTTCTCAATAAACAGCATTCGGCGAAGCCAGGAGAAACCATTGTTTGCAAAACCGCGAAAATATTCAAATTGTAGGCAAGAAGGTTAGGACGCGCTTACGCTAGATTTTGGTTCTAGTTAGCGACACCAATATGGCGGCCTCATTCATAAAGATAACTAGCCTAATTCAAATAATAAAATTACTACGTAAACAGTCCTCATTCCTCAATGCCTGCTACTGTAAATGTAATCTCTTAAAACCGCACGAAGCGCCGTGATTTTTTTTTTCTTATCATAACCATACAAGGATACTTACCCATTTATAATATTTTGTATGATAGCACTACCAAGGTTGAAAAGTAGATAAAAATAGTTCAATAATCTCTAATGATTGGAATCATTGTTCAAATTATCAGTAGGTAGGTAGGTACTGGCCATTTGGTAGCATATTTTTGCACTATCGTAAAGTAAACATTACCTAAGTAGTAGATTATTCGTCAAGGGTGTCTTTTTATGATTACGCGGACGGAGGAGTATAAAATTTTGCATACCTAGTTAACTACAAGTTTATATAGAGGAGGAATGCAAAGAGCTAATATTTTTGATTTAAATGAATTATGGTTGTATTTCATCTACTGGGCGACCACTAGTAATATCCTCAATAGTGAGTCACGCTCGCCCAAAACAAATAATCGATACCTAAAGATAAATCCCAAGAAAATAGGTACCTACACTACTTTTCATTTTCTGCGCGGTAAAAAATAGCAATTTGATATTCGATGCTAGGTTTTTTTTTTTTTTTAAATAATTTTCCACAACAATTATTTTTAGTTGAGGTTCCAAATTCAATTCTCATCTTTGACCATTTTACCTATTGGCCGGCTTTGACTTACTTTAGGATAGGTTCGCATGACAATATAATAAGATACCTACTATCGCTATTCGATAGAACGCTGTTGCTATCCAAAAACCTACAAAAGAGATATTTATCAAAATACCATAGAAAAACCAAACAAACCTTGCACGGGTCCAGACTGCATGATATCGAACATGACGTCCTGTTCCTTAATCAGTCTGCTGGGGGGTCCAACCTTGTATCTCGAACTACGTTGGGGTAGCACGGGAGTGCAGCCGTCTGTGAGGAGGTTTCCTCGCTTCTTGTAGGGACAGTGGGTCACCTTGGCGGTGTAAGGGAAGCAGGCCTCGTCGATTAGCCTGGTGGTTGGAAATTGAAAGGATTAGCTAAGAGAAAAATTGACAAGAAATCTCTGAATCTCTTGGCTAAAACAAGTGATTTTTTCTTTACATGAAGTGTTGTTCCGTCACTCAATGCTAAGAGTTCTTTGTCTTGCAGTAGGACAGTTAAAGACTGGTATTATTTTTATTAAATGTTGTAAACATACATCAAAGAGTGATGATGCATCAGGCTAGGGATAAGTCTGAGCGAAAAAACAGGACAGAATTCGTGGGAACGTGCCACGATCAGCGAAACGTGCGTTACGCATGCCACGTGTATTTTCGCCTATTCTGAGGTAATCTTGTTACTACTACGAGAGCGATTCTCGTGTAGCTCATGCTGAGACGTAAGAACAACATTCTTCATCTTCTTCGTGTCGCTGGCACGACTGTTAATAAATTTTATTGGCCCAAAACTTCGTAACTTCTACGGCGTTTTCGGTGGCAGCGCAGAGGTCTCCTTGTCTGCATGTTTTGGGGTACAGAGGGCAAGATACTCCACCTGAGCAACACCAAGAGTGAGGCCAAAAAACGCCGCATACAAAAAAAGCGGCGCATTTTATGTAACATAGGTACAATGCGACGCTTAAGGTTTTCTTTTTTGGTTTAAATTATAAAACAAAGGCAGATAGATCGCGCGGAACACCCAAGAGTCAAAAAAACAAATACTAAAGCCTCGCATTATATACAATGCGACGTTTTAGTATTTCGTTTTTTGGCTTCACTCTTGGTGTTCCGCGCGGTCTATCTGCCTTTGTTTTATAATTTGAGCACACTCTGCTGTCGTTCCGTCGAGGTAGTCCCACTTTACGAAGTTCGACTTACACTTTCCCACTTGGATTTGGAGACGATTCAGGGACTTCCAAGGGACCACGGAATGTTAAACATAGCAGGAGGACTTAATTTCCACTTACCCACGATTTTTGGCGAACATCCAAGCAGCATCGATATTTCCACCGCGGCATCCTTGCTGCGGCTTTCCCATACAAGACAATAGCCACTGGGGACTTAGAATCACCTTCTCAGCACCGTTGGACTGGATTGCAAATCTGTTGGCAAAGATATTTGTTTAATTAGTATGTGAAAATTACGCTTTCTGTTGTTTGGACCTTGTGTTGAACTCTGTGCAGTCTGTGCTGCAGTGAAGTCACAGGTCCAGTAGCTTCTACCATAGCGGAAACTGACAGTCGACCACTTTTCAACCTTATTGCTTAAGACATAAGGGTGGAAAGTGATCCACCGCTATTGTCCGCGGCTGTACGTATTAGGTAAGTTGGAAATTATTCAATGGTTCTTGCCGAGATTCGATTTAAAACCAATTGGACGGATAGATTCAATATTGTAGTCATTTGAAGGGTCTACCCTTTTTACAATAAAACATAACTCTCCTTTTGAACTTCGCCGAAGCCGGGTAAAAAGTGGCCAGGTGCGAGTCGGACTCGCAAACGAAGAGTACCGACAATATTTTCAAAAAATGCCGACAAAGCACGTTTGTTGTATGGATATGATTTAATTTTTAATTCGATTTTATTTTTATTTCTTAGAATATTTCAAGTGTCTACATAATGAGATTCAATTAATAAAGTCCTGTGACGGAAGGACGGAGAGTGGAGCCCTAGAACTACATGACAACATTATCGATGTGCTACATCAGGAGGATAAAAGGCGACCGTCCGAATCATACAATCCGTTACATTAACGTGAATAAAACAACCACTTAGCAGTAAATCAGAAACCATTTCGAAATCATCACGATTCCGTGACCAATCGAGAGTGCAAAACAAGAAAGCACGTTTTTGAAATGGCACTGGATTCGTTTTGCGGTCTTGTACAGTGGACTGCACGTCTGTGATAATACTTTAACTTTGAGTTTCAATCAGGGCTTGAAATAGGTACCGGTATTTTTTGGACCGGTACCGGTATCACACCAAGGATTATGATTTGGTACCAGAGCACTACCAGAAGAACTTACCTGTACTTTTGTTATTTATAATCAGTGCATAACAGTACTGTACCGGTACCAAACAAATATTTCCGTAAGTTCAGTAAGTTATAGTGAGGAAAAGTACTTAATGTAAGTGAAAAGGATGGTTATTAGGCATTTAAAAAAAAAAACAAGGTTGCCACACGTTCGAGGTTCCTCGTACAAATATGAGAGGTAAACGTTGGGTAGGTACTTTAATTTGGTACCGGTAGGTAGGTACTTGTTAGTTGGAGTACCCAGGTAGGTACCAAAATGGCAAGAGCCGCTGAGTACCGGTACAGAATCTGTACTTTTTCGGTTCCAGTTCAAAGCCCTGGTAACAATGGAATACAAGGCCAGCTTAAGGTACCTACAGCACCCTAATTTCATAACGCACGATCAATCATAATCTTAATCATTTTGAAACAGATTGCTAATCCATTGCTTTATATGTTCGAAAAATGTTTCTGCTCAGCAACGGAAATAACGCAATGAATATTGTTGAACTGTCAAATTGAAACTAGATTATGATTGATCGTGTGTTACGTAATTAGGATGCTGGTATTGTTAGCACTGACGTACGACGTCGACTGTACCCTGTACCTCTTCTTAATGTTATTTGAATTTGCTCAAACAGGCTGAATTGGTGTTATACCTATAACTAGTTCTTTCTTACGTAGGACGAACCATTAGGTAGTTGACAAAATATGGTAATTAGACACCTCTGAATGTCTGATTAACACGTAGGTACTACATACCTACCTACTTACCTACTTCATTCGTGATAATCGTAATGCTTTATATGCTTATGTCGGCCCTTGCCTACTTCATTTTCTATTCTTATCATCACGGTCTAGGGCCAATATCTAGGTACCTGTACCTACTTATAAATTATGCTTCTAACATACCACACCTATCGACAAAATTGTCATCTAATTTTCCACAAAGATTCTCAATTTTATGGGAAAAACGACGTAGGTACAGTCGCAGGTCAAGCTATCCCAAACTGTCAAATTTTCCCAATTGAACATAAACCTTATTCCTTTGTTATAAAGTTGAAAAACTATCAAAGAAATTTGACAGATTGGGGTAGCTTGATGTGCTGGCCTCTGTACATGATCTGCAGGATAGCATAACGCTTTCTATTTCTACTCTACCGTAGAATAGAAATCGTTTGTCTACATTTCTCGATACAAAACTGTCAATAAATTGTCTACACGGAAACGTAATTTTTGTTTACTCTTCCGTCGACAAAAAACTTTTATATGGTTCTTCTGCGTTCGAACTTAGGAGTCAATGGATTAGATATAGCTAAACTTTAACATGATTTAATTTTACGCAATTAGGGAGGGATTTCAAAGAGGATGTGACCTTTGAGTTACTTCGGACTCCCAACTGAATTAGTTTAAAAAAATATTACATATTTCTGACACAATAAGTGTTTGTACAAAGCTCTGTAGTTTATTTAGTTTATTTTGATTTAATTTGATTTTATTTTATTTTATTTGACATTACTTATTTTATTTTCATATCTATGGTTTAGTTAATTGCATTTGATGTAGTTTTATCTTAAAAAAATTTGTTATTTTATGCCTGGCAATGGGTGTTATTTACCTGTTATACTTAATTGAATTTATTTATTATTATTTATGAGTTACCTACCTCGTGACTTGCAATCCTAAAACACTAACTTAGGTACCTAAAAATTAGACGCCCGAATAGGCAACAATCAAGTTCCATAAATAGTCTCCACAGTTACAAAAGACAACAATGCAAAATAAAACATGCGACGACCTTATGCTTCCATATACCTACCTAATTCAAGTTTTTGCATGTTTGCCTCTACCTGCGGACGGGAGCACCCTCAAGAGATGGCGAGGGCCCTTAAGTTTTTATTTTTAGCCGCATCTCGTCTCAGTTTGCATACGGAGAAATAAGAATCGCGTATCATTCTTATATTACCTACTGGCAGTGTTGCATTCTTGAGGTCTGGTTTGTTTATTAATTTCTTGAACATGAGTCCCAGGAATTCGATGCTTAATTTAATCTGAGTTTGTTTGTCGTATAATCTTGAAGGTATGAAGATAAAGTTGATAATAACGGTAAAACAAGGGGATAACCGGCAGTCATTAACTCAAAGTTAAAGCACTGCTTACAGGCTCTTTTGAATTCTAAAAAAAATTAAGTCACAGGAGTTGGTCCTTGTTGGTCTGACGGTCGCAACCGCTATTGCGGAGCGTGATTTCCTGGGTTCGATACCTGGTTAAATTGATTGTAATCTAAAGTGGGAATTTGTCAGCAGCAGTTCGGAGTCTCGATTGGGCCCAGTTGACCGCAATAGGCTCGCCCCCATGTGACTTAAAAATAACTGCTGAAATGTGGTCCTCGATAGCCTACACCTCTGCCCATCCCTTCAGGAATTACAGGCTTGATGTTGTGTAAAAAAGCAAACTTACCTATCAGAAACAATCGTAGCTAAAGACACAGCCCAGTCAGATCCACACCAACCCTGATCAACAATGGGTGAGATGTAGTCGCCCCAGCGGGTCCTGGCATCAAACTCGCGAGGGTAGTCCATATCCTTGTCAATGTTGATAGGCCCGAGGCGGGAGGTCTCACGGCTCAGTGGTAGAGTACCTGAAATTAAAAAAAAGAGAATATAAATCTGATGATCTGCGGAGGAATGAGGAAAATGTCGTGAATAAGATTTTGAGTGTGATTGAGGATAGTGGGGGAAGACTAAAGAATGAAGAAATGATGGATGGACTGTGTGAAAATTTAATAATGGCGACTAATAGAGATTTTTTAAAGAAAAATACTTATTACTATTGAGATAACCAAGGGCACGAGAATGATGATAAAATATAAATCTAAAAACATTTATTAACTTTGGAGGGATTTCATTCTGTTGAAAGTTTTGTCTCGGCGCTATTAGGGTCGCGAGTTTCATTTCCGCATGAGACACTACATTACTTATTTCTTTGCCTATGGATGTTGCTTGTATGTTGTATTTGCTCCCAAAATACTCGTACAAAGAAATCCTATTTAGTGTTTGTTTGCTGGTTTGAGAAGACGTAAGGTTTTTTTCACTCTTGAAAGTTACGTCATACCTTACCTAACATATAATCTATATACATAATTACGAGTTTATTACCTCTAGACGAGCAATTCTTATAAATATGTATATCTAATCTGAATCTCGGAAACGCCTCCAACGATTTTCATGAAATTTAGTATGCAGGGGGTTTCGGGGGCAATTAATCGATCTAGCTAGGTTTCATTTTTAGAGAACGTCAAACAAAAAAATGTCACCCTGATATTTATGATACAATGGTAACGATAAGGTCGGTAAGCTATCAAAACTAAGCTTTTAACTGGCGAAAATATGACAGTAATTTATCGGTTTTTATGGTATTCATAATCAAACTAAGTTAACTAAGCCATCGTCCTTTCTCATTATGACTGTATCTACACCAACTAATTCTTTCTATTCACTAGACGACTGCAGTCGTCTTGTATCCGACCACAATGAAAGCCGCGAGCGATACCACTGAGGCCCGTCGTCCACGAGGCTACTCAAAAGTACCCCGTTACAAAACTAAAATCACCAATGAGTGGAGAAGAAGAAGTGGCGCAACAAACTTCCCAGCTGTTTAATTAGAAGAAAAAATCAGACGCTGACGGAAATTACACAAGACAGTCTCCCAAAACGCCCGCCCTTCACCACTTATGTGCATTAGCTGAGAAGAAGTGGCGCAACAAACTCCCCAGGAGCACAGCTGTCTGTGCAGTTAGGAGAAAAATACGACGGTGACGAAAATTACACAAGACAGTCCCCCAAAAATCCAGCACTTTGGCACTTTAGTGCATTGGGTGGGAACTCCGTGGGTGGGAAGAAGTGGCGTATCAAACTCAGTGCTGTGATATCCTGGCTACTCTTTAGTCTTTTGAATGAAATCAAGTTCTTCTAACTAAGCAGACAGCTGTGCTGCTGGACAGCTTTTTGCGTCGCCTCTTTTACCCAAATAAAGCACTAGAAAGTGGTGACGGGCGGGCGTTTTGGGGGACTGTCTTATGTAATTATGACGTTCGCAAATACATTCTTGACCATTTGAATAAATGACTTCTGATTTTGTAACACGTTACTTTTGAGTAGCGTTGTGGATGTGGGCCTTACAGTACCCAGATCTGAGTTCATTATGAATCGCGACAGCCTGACTTCACTTTCACCTTTTGTTCCGACTTCAATAGCTGTCTAGATCGGTCTACTTTCGAGTAGTAATGTCCATGTTTCAATGGGTCTTTAGATTTAAATCGGTTTGCAAATGTTGGCGATAAAGTCGTTGATTGGCTGTCTCGGTTCTCTACTCTACTTTTTATGTTTTCGTTTGGCCTTAATTGGAAAACTTCACCTTTATAAGATTATTTTTCTTGAAGACATTTATACCGTTTACCTAGAAGTGTGGCCACCCTCAGTCTAGACATAGCCTGAACCGAAGGAAGAAGGAAAGTATAGGAAATGATCTTTTGAAACGCTACTCCTGAATCAGTCAAACTTAACACATTACAGCTGGCAGCATAATAATTGCTGCTATGCAGTAAAAAGACATCCTATATGTACAAGTATGTACTAATAAAACTGAGGAGTTTGTTTGTTTCAAAGCGTTAATCTCTGGAACTATTGGATTGGATTGAATTTGAAAAAGCCTTTTTGCATTTGAAAGCCCAATTCATGAGGAAGGCTATAGGCTACTCAACATGACGCCAAGGCCCTATGGAGCCGAGCCAAAACCAAAAAAAGTCGTAAAGAACGTTAAGCGAAAACGAAGTCTATTTCTCGTTTTCGCTTATCCGATCAATAATCCAACAGGGCCTAGAGACAAAATACATTTCTGTTAGCGTTCACGCCAAACGCTACGCCAAAATGTATGGGAATGAGATTACCTGCGGAAAGGTTACGTCGTGTTCTTTCCGCAGGTAATGTCATTCCCATACATTTTGGCGTAGCGCTTGGCGTGATCGCTAACAGAAATGTGTTTTGTCTAGGCCTGCTGGTCTGCGATGCGATGTGACGGGGTGGGTGGGGGAACAAGTTACGGACGAAGCCGCGGCACAGCTAGTCTATAATAAACGTCAACATAATTGGACACTTTATAGACCACAAAATTATTAATCAAGGCACTGATTCATTCACTATGTAAATTCACCATTCGCGAGCAAGATTTATTAGATCTGCCATCCGATTTTAAATCTTATCTCGCAAGCAATAAAGGGAAAGTAAATTCATGATGCTACAATTTGACGATTTAAACCTGTCAGTTGTATCAATGGAAATGCATTGTCTCTTATCAGATTGTATGTCAGGAGTTCAGGACTTGTTTAAAGTGGGTTGTAAATAATATGTACTGGAGATTGTGTTGCTAACCCTCCCAGCCATCAATTGACGTTAGTGGAACATTAATTTACGTTTATGTGGGTAGCATAGCAACGCTCAAACTTAAGATTCTAGAAGTAAGTGTAAAAATGACGTGAATGTTCGTGGCGACGCCATTCTGGGAGATGCAAAATGAGACACACCCAAGTGCAAAATTAAAGACGGGTAAGGAAACCGACCGAACTTTGCTTACGCGATGAAGGATTTTGCGTTGCGTTGCGTTGCGTTGTAGGTGCTACCACACTCTTCATATTATTGTACAAATGTGAAATACTACTTACCAAGTTTATAAATGAGTCCATCCTTGAGTTTCTTCCCGTGGAACTGGGTGTAGTTGGTAGCTCTCCATCCAAGGCGCGCTTGTCTGACGTTCCTGATTACGTCGTCACTCATCAGGCATGGGTCCTGGTCGCAGTCCCAGTAGTGTTCTTCGCCTTCCGGGTGCACGCATACACTGTTGGAGAAATAACGAGGTCAGATACAGAAGACAACACACAACTCCTTTGAGGCTACTGTTGGTTCCAAATTGTCAGGAGTAGAGAGTTTGAGTGATTTAATTTTAATGGGGGTGGGCTCATAACCGAACCCAGATATATGTATATATATCTTTGAAAATAATATAATAGGAACCTCTTTATTATTTACGGTCACCAATCGAAATAAGTAACCAGTGTCTTCGGATACAATTGAAGTTTTAATAAGATGCCGATGGATGTTTTAATAAGATCATCATCATCTGCCTAGCCTTTTCCCAACCACGTTGGGGTCGGCTTCCAGTCTAACCGGATGCAGCTGAATACCAGTATTTTACATGGAGCGACTGCCTATCTGACCTCCACAACCCAGTTACTAGGTAATACGATACCCCTTGGTAAGACTGGTTGTCAGATTTTCGGGCTTCTGACGACCCGTAACTACTGTCAAAGATCCACAAATGACAGCCGGGACCAACGGCTTAACGTGCTTTCCGAGGCACGGAGGGTATCTTGGTATGTAAAGATGGTCACCCATCCACGGACCAACCGCGGCAAGCGTAGCTTAACCTGATCGATCGACCCGTGCGGCTTATGTTACTTAGCCGATGGATATTTTAATAAGATGCCGATGGATGTTTTCGAATAAAACTTAAAATGTTAATAGAAAAAAAAACAGTTTATTTATCAAATACGTGGTTACTTATCTGTTCTGGTGACTGTAGGTACATCATATAAGTAAGATTATTACATTATTCAATTTATAGAAACTCTAATTAGGAACAGTCTATAATTAGGAAATTGGAAGTTAGTGATCACACTAGACTAAATTGAATTATTAATCGGACAGACGACTGCTAGTCATGAAATAGAATTACCTACATTGGGTTGCAACAATTTAGGAAATAGTGCGGTCGGGACCTTCCAATCGCACTAAATCGGATTTAACTGTTCTAACTTCGATCTTTCGACTTCCTAATTAGATTTCCTACAAACTGAATAGTGTTTAAGCGTAAGCGCTTTAAATGTAGAAATTTTAAAAAGGTTGACACAATGAGCGTTTGTAATATCGGAAAGAACTTGGCATTATCAAGAACATACATTTCTTATGTCATAAAAAAATATATTTCCTACACCGAACGATCCTGCGCTAGCTACAACATGATGAATGAATCAACTGTTAGTATGCGTTGGCACAATTATAAGTCGCGTAATAATAAACGCTATATTTATCGCTAATGTCATTCAATACCTGATGACATCATAAGGTCGATACTCAGGGCCTAGACGAGAGCTAAGTTTTGTAGAAGGTTATTATAAGGCGGTAGATTTCGAGCCATTGTTAGGATCAAGACAGGCCCCACCGAGGAGATTGTGGCTAAGTAAAAGAGTCGCTCGGTTCGATCGATCAGGGTAAACTACGCTTGCCGGGGTTGATCCGTGGATGGACGACCATCATTACACAACAAGACCTGGAAAGCCTACAAATTCGTTGGTCCCGGCTGTCATTCGTGGATCTTTGACAGTCGTTACCAAGCATCGGAACCCCAAAAGTCTGACAGCAAGTCTTACCTAGGGGTATTTGTATAAAGTACCCGGTAAAAGTGTTGTGGAGGTCACCTCGACCAACCCTTGCTCGTTGAACTGCCAGCCCGCACTGCAGCTGAGCCAGTAGAGTTAATTTCCCCGGGATTTAATAATAATAATGATATTTAATCCAGACTGTCCCTTGCTGTCCCCCTACCAGTAACGCCTTGAGCCGAGGCCCGTACCCCAAAGGGGGAGCCCTCAGCGTGCAGTCGCTTAGTTTAAGTAGTATTACGCCCCTGGCTGGAGGTTTTAAGTTTTCTTGAGGCAACCACAGGAAACTCCGGTTAAGTAGTTAGGGCCTCCCAACGCCAACTATGAGATGCCATTCAAAATGAAAAATTGTGCAGGTCACATAGGCTGCTTCATGTAGAATACTGGTATTCGGCTAAATCCGGTTAGACTGGAAGCCGACCCGTTGGGGTCGGCTTCCAGTAAAGTTGGGAAGATACTAGGCAGATGATGACGTGATCATTTCTATCCAACAATTACCTATTTATTGTCGAAGCGACACGATAATGGTAACTAGGTTATTTGGGTAAGTGCGCAAGCGCAGCTTAACATGAGCCCTTCAACTATCAATAAACCTTCTGTACCCATCTGTTTTCCCTTAACAACTAGGGACGCGACATATCGAGGTCGATACTCGATAATGACATTGTTTATCGATCGTAGGCGTCTGTTTATCGATACATCGCTGGAGCCTCAATATGGCGATAATTGAAACAATGATGAATGATGTTCAATGGTACTCACTGGTATTAGGTATTGTTTTACTTTATTGATGATAAATGCTGAATTTAGCGTGAGACGGCGGTGTTTGATTTTATCGGCTTGTCATCCCTTGTTTGTGTCGAATGAATGGTTTGAGACTTCTGAGACATCTCGATTTACTTATTAGGTGTGGATGTCTTGTGAAGATGGTGACTCGATGACGTCATTGAACTGGCTGAGATCGGCAACGTGCGGTCTATTTTGGAGATGTTACTTTTGTAGTGACTTTTACTAATTGTTTATGATTATATCTCCGTTACTTGGGCAATATTTGCGTTGCCTTAATTCGACACGGATACCTACCTACGTGAAGAGATCGGCGGGTCATTGTAACACACTACCTAACAGTAGGCATGTCTGACATTTTGACAGTTCAACAATATTCATTGCGTTATTTACGTTGTTGAGAAGTTTTTCGAACTTAATAATATGAAAGAATGGATTAGTAAAGGTGTCCTTCAAATGGATTCAGATGAAATTGATAGTGTGATGCAATTTGGATGCATGGAGCGTTGGGGGTTTTTTTTTTTTTTTTTTTTGGGTGGGAAATCATCAAATAACTTCTCCCGCTCTGGGTGGAGCAGGAGGGCGTGTCAGACTTTTACTGACTAAAACCCACCCGTGTTCCTTCAGTAGCCCTTAAGCCAGGGGCTGTGGTGTCTCTTTCGAACAAACCCGCACCCCTGGCAGGCATCGGCCCTTGCGGGCCCCATCATTTTTTGTGCTGACATCTCTTTGAGGCGCGCGTGGAACACAATGCGCCGTCGACTTGGGCTTGGTCCTTACCGGACAGCGAGCTACCCATTACTCGCCGTCCGCAAGCCCATGCCTACGGTGGCCGGAAATCGGCCTGGGATTCCCGACGCCCAGGGCGTCTCCGTATCCTGCGGCGGCTGGGGTCGCGAGGGCGCATATGCTGCCTCTCCCTCACGTGCGCCGCCTCCCTCTTCGCGAGCATCACTGCTTCGCTGAAGGAGGTGACGGCTCCCCATGCCCTCTCGCTCCGTACCATGGCCTGGACCAGGGCCGGACGCGAGAGATCGCCGCCGCCGATCGCCTCCACGAGGACACGGCGGTGCTCCGCCCAAGCAGGGCAGACCGCCACCGTGTGCTCCACCGTGTCCTCAGGGCGATCTTCGCAGTGGAAACACCCGGGCGTTTCCTCCCGCCCTATCCGAAACAGGAACCTCCCGAAACAACCGTGTCCGGTGAGGACCTGCGTCAGGCGGAAGGTGAGGACGCCATGCCGCCTCTCAAACCACTCCTCAAAGAGGGGACTTACCGCCGCAATCGTGGCGTGCCCAGAGCGTTGGGGGTTAGTTGACGTCTACGCAACGCATATGTAGACATGATTGTATGAAAAATACCGTGACGACGAGACAGCGTAAGCATCGCGTTAGCACAGCGAATATGTGCGACAAATGCCTACGCTGAATGCCAACGATACCTTACTTGGCATTTACGATATTCCATGATGCATGGAAGTGTTATTGCAAAAATCGTAATATTTCACGTCATGTTGCGACGTAAAATACAAGAGCGCCCATTATACCCTGAACTGTCACTTTGGCGCCAGTAGCGCTGGCAAACGTCACTTAAACGTCAAACTTAGTAGGTACTGTGACTTAGTTCCCTTTTCTGCCGCATACTAAGTAATTTATACTGGTTACTATTAACATGGTTTGAAATAATTTATGGTGTATAAATGTCAAAGTAATGAATTTTATTACCATAATAACACATTGTTTTCTAAAAGCAGATGCTAAATTACAGGATTATTTATGTGTTGTCGTAAAATTTTGTTGCATAACCTTATTTTTGGTTATTAACGGTAAAGTCTAACTCGTAATTGTTTTACCACTTGACAAAAACTCCCAGTTCACTTCAAACTCAAAAGCAATTAAACCAAACACAGACACTTTTGAACTGTCAAGTGATCGGTCCGTCACAGAAATGTAGCTAGTTAGTTACCCATTCCAAAGCATAGTACTTACCTGTGGAAAAGAACGGGTACGAGACTCCGTGGACACTACTTTCAATCAAATTATTATTACTTATTACAAAAATATATGAAACTTCACTACGGTTGGAACTATATCTACCACATGGGTCTTATAAAGCAATAATAGACCTCGACCTCGGCTTCTGACGTGACATCGAATCTTATGGTGGTAAAATAATTATGAGATCGAATACCTATACAAGTCCAAGTATGTATTCATACAAAACATGACCATCTCTTTGTTATATTAAATTAATTTCGAAAAGTTAATTTATTACACACATAACGAGCAACTTCAGCTTTACAGTTCAAAACTGCCTGTAAATGGTTTAGGTAATTGAAATAAATGCTTTGAGTTTTCAGTTTTGAGAGGGCAGTGGTAGCCTAGTACCGGTCGCGACTTACGAGTTGAAGACCGTAAGTTCGAACCCCCCACAGGCGCTTTAGTTTGTGTAAATTATTTCATCACCACTGCTCACAAAAACAATAAAAAAAAACATCGTGAGGAAAACGGTACCGTTTATCTTAGAACCAATAATTCGAAGACATGTGACATCTATCAACCAGGGTGCTTACTCTGGAATATAATTCCGATAGATCGACATTGGAATTATCAGTTAAATGTCAGGGATTGGCTGGAATCACTGAGTCTAGCCAATCCCTGACGTTTGACTGAAAATTCCAATGTCGATCTATCGGAATTATATTCGAGAGTAAGCACCCAGCACTGGGCCCGCGTGGTGGATTACGGCCCCTCCTTCTAACCGAAAGGAGGTCTATGTGACTCAGGCAGTGGAAACATTGGAGGCAGATGCTACACACATAAATTATAAAAATAAAATTATAGTAACAGACGGACACGAAATGCAACTGTGTAATATATGTACGAATTAAGATAGGTACTTGAAAACCACTAATGTGTTATTAAGATAACATATCCATTAACACACTAGAGCAACTATTTAGTTATCTGTTAGTAGTATTAATTCATTAATTAATCAATAGGTACTTTAAACGGTAATAAGTGGCACTTTAATCGGTAGATTCAATCGCTCAATAACGGTGAGTTCTAAGTAAATGCTTAAAATTTATCAGAAAACAAACATTCTTGCATTGAGGAAGTAATTTGTAATCTTGGGAATGTTACTCATGTGTTTTCAATGGGTATACTGATGTAATGTTTCTATTCTGTGATTATGACAACAACATAATATTGTGAAGTACTATAGGTTTTGCCAGCGGTTTCGCCCGCGTGGAAGTCTAAAATTACCCCACAGGAAATTATTACCGGGATAAAAAGTATGATATGTGTTGATCCAGGTTGTAATAAATATGTGTGCCAAATTACAGGCAAATCATTTTGACCGTATTCGCGTGCTTAGCAAACATCCAAGCACACAAACATTCACATTTATAATTTTAAGTAGGATTGTAATATTAGTTAGTGTGATAGTTACTCTGTTCGAAAAGTTTTTGGCGAAAATGTAAACAAAAGGGTAAGAAAAACAATCCTGTTCCAAATATCGTACAGCGGGGTATTAGTGTAACACATTATCAGTTGAAATCACTTTAATTTTCACAGTTCAACAACATTAATTCATTATTGAGCAGGCAAAATTTTCGAACATGTAGCAATGGATTAGCAGTATGTTCAGTAGGCAAACTTTTCGAACATGAAGCAATGCATTAGCAGTATATTGAGCAGGCAAACTTTTCGAACATGAACCAATGCATTAGCAGTATGTTGAGCAGGCAATTTTTTCGAACATGAATCAATGGATTAGCCCTTCAAATGATTCAGGTTCTGATTGATAGTGTGTTACGCAATTATGGTGCAGGACACCGCCATGTGTGTACGTGATTTCATGAGTTGTTTTACTACTTACTGCCTGATGTTTTTAGGATCGAAAATGCGTACAATAATGATGAACTAAAAAACAACATTTTAAATCGCTATTTTTTCCGTGATAGATAGAAGATAAAAACTGACTGGGTGATGTACCTAAGAACTGTCTGTAGGATGTGAACCAAGACAACTCACCATACGTTTCTGTAAAATACTGTCTCATCTTTCAGGAGTTTAGTTTTCCTAGCAAAAGTTCCAGAATTTTTGAGTTCTTAAAATATTTCTCTCTCAAAATATTTTCTAATAGCACAAATGGGAATACAGTAATGACAAGTTAAAATTGCACATAACTGTATGCACTTAGTATTGAGTAATCATAACTAGGTACTGCTTGCATTGTACATACGACTATGACATGGCTATATTGCTTCCTCATTGGCCAGTTATTATCTTATTACAGATCTAGTTAACTTAGATACCTACTTAATTATTTCATCATCATCATTTCAGCCGAAAGACGCTCATTGCGGGATATAAACCTCCCCCAAAAGGGGGGTTTTGCTATAATCGCCACGCTTGGCAGGCTTGTTGGCGATCGCAGTATGGTGGTAAAATGCATAAAGAACGCTGCTGCCCATTCTCAAGTAGGGTCATTGCGCCGGTTAGCGACCAGTTAGCTGGGTTGCCCACTTAAGATGAGAAAATAAAAATGATGTCTACGCGCAAAATAGTATATTTTAATGGGAATTTGTCCCAAATATAATCTAGTTTGGATACAAAACATAAAATAAAATACATTAATACAAAAATATTTATAAAATGCAAAAAAAGTGAAAATATAGCGAAAACGTCGGTTTACGACCATTTTTATCAGTTTATGACCACCAGTGTGCTGGTTTGCGACCGCTATTTTAATATAAAAATATGGCATTAAAAGAATTATAATCGGTTTAAAAATATTTTATTTTTTGCCTCTTATTAAAAACAAATATGGTACCTAATCATTTGGTGTAATGTTTTCTTAAATAATAATAATTAACCTTCTTTTCGGATATCATCGAGAGCTTTTTCAGGGCTTCTGCAGTGTACTGGACAGTCTTTTTCTTTTTTTTATTGACTCTGAATTATTTGGGAGCTCCATCTAAAAATAAGTAATATAAAATAATTAATTGTTGTTTTTATGACTAATTTTGTTTAAACTGAAAACTAATAATATTTAGTTTTCGACAGATTAGGTACAACTACATGGTTGCTTGCTAAAATCATTATTAAACGGACATTTAAATAACCAACCAAATTAAAAAAATCAGACGTGGTCGCATACTCAATTAAATTTCATACTTATTTCTGTTAGCGGCCGTTATTTTTCTCATACTAAATGATGGTGGCCGGAAACCAATGTCTTTATTTCGATTATTTTGGTTTACGACCACCTTTTAGCACCAATTTTGTACGTAAATTATACAAAGTTCTTTCAAAGAAACTGGTGGTCGCTTACTAAAGAACTACAAAGAAAAACTTTTCCAATGCTACATTCAAAATTGTAACAGTCCTGTATGAAGCATTATGATCATATTTATCAAAACAAAATAATTCGGTTCTCGTCGGTTTGCGACCATGTGGTCGCTATCTAACGTTTTCATTAAATAAGCATTTCGATTACCGACCACTTGATTTTATCTTAATAATACGTTCTAAAATAGAAAAATACAACTAAATAATAACCAAAACTTATCGATTGTACAATTTAACATCTAACTTATATGTAAAACATGAAATAAGTAATAAAACTTACCTTTGAGCGCCGCGCGCCGTGTTATTTTTTTTCCAACTCGCGGTATGTCCACTCACCCCTGAATCAAGACGCACATTGAGC
The DNA here is from genome assembly GCA_949987655.1 of Polymixis flavicincta. Taxonomy (NCBI): domain Eukaryota; kingdom Metazoa; phylum Arthropoda; class Insecta; order Lepidoptera; family Noctuidae; genus Polymixis; species Polymixis flavicincta. The sequence continues at coordinate 18,400,820 of OX465188.1, read as the reverse complement.
AATTTTTTTTCGGGTCTGGTTTTCGCCAATTGTTTCAAACTGTGTAAATTCTTATTTCATAATTATTTATAAAGCACCTTACATTTATTTTTTCTTTATTTTACCTCTACAAGTGCTATTATCTTCATTTAAAGAAACTTAATCCGTCAAATGGTCGCCTACTGAAGGTGGTCGCGATACCGGCGAAACGACCCTAAGTCCCTTAGTCGCCTTCTACAACACCTACGGGGAGAAATGGGATGGTGCTATTCTTAATTATTTAATAAAAACCTAAACTAACTCAGAGTATTTATTTCTATTATACCTACTATTTTAGATCCAGGCTAGGCAGACTGATTTGATTATGATGACGGTAACTGAATACAAAAAAAAACATTGAGTAAACATTTAATTAGCACTAGCTGACCTGACAGACGTTGTCCTGTCCGTCCAATAGTCATTCATACAGAATCCCTACCCTACCTACCCTACCTACGCTACCTACCCTACCTACCCTACCTACCCTACCTACCCTACCCTACCTACCCTACCTACCCTACGCTACCTACCCTACCTACCCTACCTACCCTACCTACCCTACCTACCCTACCTACCCTACCTACCCTACCTACGCTATAAACCTCACGGAGCCCGAGACCTTTCCAACGAATGCAAAACCGTGGAAATCGGTTCGTGCGTTCTGGAGTTATAGCGTCAGGAAGGAAAACCCGACTTATTTTTATACAGTAGAAGTTAATCAGCGTAAAATGTTCTCACTGCTGAGAAACAGGCCTTCTTTCTGTGAGAGAGAGTGGGCCGTAATCCACCACGCGGACCCAGTGCAGGTTGGTTAGTCCCTAGATGTCACATGTTTTCAAATTTTTGGTTCGAGGACATGAATTACTTTCGGCTGAAGTGAGTGAGAAACATTAATAAAGTCATCTAATTATCACTTCAGCGCATTTCAAGCGCATTGTATGTCATCATTCAACATTCATCATGCAGTGATCGCATTTAAAGCGCACACTAATTGTTAATTCAGTATTTTACAGAACTATTAGCAGGTCTGACATCATGCTGTATAATGTTCTGTCTTCAGAACCTTGAGCCTTGTTAGACGAAGTGGAAACTGATCACGTTGCAGACAAAACAATCATTCCGAGATGATATCAAGTTTGTCTTGAATTTATTTAATGTCATTACTGTAGAGTCAGGGAATTGTTTGTTTGGCAAAGTGACTTCCAACTTAAATTGTCCGAATATTAGAATCACTACTCAACTGTAATTTTATTGACAGCTGTTGTATAGCTATCGTCATCATCATTTTAGTCGGAAGACGTCCACTGCTGGACATAGGCCTCCCCCAATTTGGGGGGCTTGCCATAATCGCCACGCTTGGCACGCGGGTTTGCGATCGCAGTATGGTGGTAAAATGCATAGAGAACGCTGCTGCCCATTCTCTAGTAAGTCCCTTAGTCGCCTCCTACGACAACTACGGGAAGAAATGGTATGGTGCTATTCTTTACGTCCGGCACCACACCGAACTGGCAGTAGATCTTTTATAACACCACATGTCAACATTTAGTTAGTCATTATTTGAAAACTAGATAGAGCATTTCCTTTGACTGATCCGTGAAAAATCCCGAAACAAACTCAAAAGTCATGGTCTCTTTGAAACCCCAAACATTAGATTATTAGAATTTTATGCGAGTCTTAAAATACATGGCCTTTTGATGAGAGCCGTTACAGCTTTGGGCTGACAGTCCTTATAACACGGCAAACTGACGAAGTGTATCAATTTGCTTAACGAATAATTTATCTGTCTGTAGGATAACCTAGCAGCCTGTAACGGTCACTTTGAATGGCATGCATGACGAGATAATACGATATTACGTTGAATAACGATATTTTTTCAGTTATTCCATTTTGTGATATTATTTAGGTAGGTACTACATTATTTTACACAAATCAAGTCTTTACTAGACCAAAACGCTTAGATCAAATCATTATGAAATATGTAGGTACAAGATAATTATCAGGCGTTGTTTCCCCTTAGGTTTGTGAAGATGTTGTACATTATAATTACACCCATATTTTGCCAAGTCGCGGGCCCGAACTCACTGGTGGGCCTGGCTAAAAAGCACTGTCTTACCAGGCATCGTGTCCGACCACGGAATAGTTAAATTAACTATTCCGTGTGTCCGACAGAGGTAGACGTTAGTCTATAAGCACAACGTTATTGAGTGAGATGCAGGGTCGTCTATAGTAAAACAGGCGCGTAAATAAGAAAAGTCCTTCAGAAGATCGGGTTTTGATGAAAAAACCACTGCATAAATCAATCACCAATAAGTCTATTGAACTTTTCGGTATTTGAGCTTTGTCGGTACCGACTTGGTTTTGGAGATTTTACACTTAATTTATTACTTAAACACGCCCAAAGTTAGGTTAAATTAGCAAGAAAAACTAATCTTCGTTTGCTCCTAATTTTTTAATGGCTATTTATTTTAGTAAGTATTCTGTTTCCGTACAGACAATATTAATAATGAGACAAAATCATACCATGTCTAATTTTTGATGTAAATTGTCGAACAGTGGAGTAATACACTCCCGAAGTATGAATGGGAAAAATGTTAACTAGATTCACCTTAATGTTTAAGTCGTATGTAATCGGGGGCGAGCCTATTGCCATCAACGTGGCTTACATCCAGACTCTGGGCTGCTAATAAGAAAAAGTCTTACACGCCCTCCTGCTCCACCCAGAGCGGGAGAAGTTATTTAATGATTTTCCAACCTCAAAAAAAAACCAGTTGCCACTATATAAGGAATAAAAATAACGCCAGGAAACAATTTATCAAAGACTAAAACTAGTTTGACTTCAATGAGTATTTCTGCAAAAATACCTAAGTATCAATAACCATTACGTAAATAATACTTTAAAACAGGTAAATTTTTTCCGCTACCTTCGAGAGCAAAAAAAACAAAAACTGAAATAAAAATGACGGAATTCTTAAAACAGTTTGAGCACAAAAACTTAGGTCATTGACCGATGTGCTAAGCACAATTCTGTCTAGACTTAATATCTACGCTTAATACAGTGCTTATGTTTCTGTCACGGTGTCAAGCTTTTGTTAAAAAATAAAAGAACAAACTAATAAAAAATTTAAACGATTTGAGGTTTTTTGTGCTGAATTTTTACTGTTTGGTTTAAAGAACTAAGAAGTCTTGAGATCGTTTACAAGCGGTTTTGGGGCAACATTCTAATATCACGCCTATATTTTTCGAAGGATTAAGCAGAGGTGTAGGTACTTTATATAGGGTAAATTTTTAACCAGTGCGCAAACTGTAAGCATGAATTCAGCATATCATTCTAGACCCCTACCGTAAAAAAAAATCGTCGGTTATACAAGAAAAAATCCGCTATTTCGTCATCGTCATCACATTATTATTTCAGTCGAAAGATGTCCACTGCTGGACATAGGCCTCCCCCAAAAGGGGGGCTTGCCATATCGCCACGCTTGGCAGGCGGGTTGGCGATCGCAGTATGGTGGTAAAATGCATAGAGAACGCTGTTGCCCATTCTCCAGTAAAGTCCCTTAGTCGCCTTCTACGACAGCCACGGGAAAAAATGGGATTGTGCTATATTTGTATAACCGACGAAACATTTCTTGGCTAGGGGGTCTAGAATGATATCCTGAATTCATGGTTACAGTTTGCGCACTGGTTAAAAATAGTGGCTATTAATAGATTCCTGATGGAATAACCTCTTAACACTTTACCTTTGCACTAACAGCTGCGCGGGTCTATCGAGCAGGTTAAGCTACGCTCACCGCGGTTGGTTCGTGGATGGGTGACCACCTTTACGAGTACATAACAATACCCCTCCGTGCCACGGAAAGCACGTTAAGCCGTTGGTCCCAGCTGCCATTCTTGGATATTTGACAGTCGTTACGGGTTGTCAGAAACCCGAAAGTCTGACAACCAGTCTTACCAAGGAGTATCTTATTAAAGTGGTAAAGGGTTGTGGAGTTCAGATAGGCAATCGCTTCATGTAAAATACTGATATTCAGCTGCATCCGGTTAGACTGGCATCATCCCATATCTATTTGCAATCTGTTTGCGCCGCCGTTGTCTAAAACTGTCGCTAGAGCTGAGTCTCCTGTGTGTCGTACTTTAAGGATGCTTAACGCCCTCCTGACCACCTATCCTGAATGTGATCTGTTTGCTGATGAATGGGGAGCAAAATTATACGTGTATGTCTGATGTTTTGCGAGAGTAAGTATGCTAAATTGTCATCTATTATTTGTTAGTACCTATTTGTAATATTTTTACTGTTTAAATCTCTATGTTAATTAATGTAATTGGTGTTACAGTTTTAATTAACAATAAACAATAAATAAATCTATTAACGGTTAGAACATTGATACAATTCGTTTAAAATTAGGAATAAAATATCGATCATATTAGAATAGAGAACACATTACATTAAAGTAGATTTTTAAAACCACATTATCTATGACATCTAGAACAGTTAACACAAAAATATTTGATGAAATTTATAGAAATAAATAGGATATCGTCTCCATTTCAGTGAAAGGCAGAAACCTCATTATGTTGATACTCTGGCGCTTCCCCCTTAACCTAATGGAGGTTAAGAGATAAGAGCCAGGTAGTCCGCAAATTCTAATTTGCTTACGTTTTTTTGCAAGTCAGTGTTTATATTGAAGCTCATTTCAATAGATTAATTATACAAACAAACATACAGTCCACGTTTCTTTATAGTAAGTAGCTAGCCGCCGCCAGCCATATTTAATTGATGTAAGGATATATTCCCGTGTGTGTTGCCGGGCGTAAAATAATAGCACCATCCCATTTCTTCCTGTGGGTGTCGTAGAAGGCAACTAAGGGACTTACTAGAGAGTGGGCAGCAGCGTTCTCTATGCATTTTACCACCATACTGCGATCGCCAACCCGCCTGCCAAGCGTGGCGATTGTGGTAAAACACCCCTTCTGGGGGAGGCCTATGTCCAGCAGTGGACGTCTTTCGGCTGAAATTATGATGATGATGATGATGATGAAGGATATATTTAAGTTAGTTACCAATAAACACCATCAAAGACAGACGCTTCTTTCCCTGAATCAACTACCCGCCAAACCAAACTGAACCCTAACCTACATAACAGTCAGGTTATTGTTGAACAAAATATGATCCGCGACCGTAACATGTACTTATTTAGAGAAATATAATTATTGAAATCCCTCTCGGGTTGCTCGCCAGAGATACCGTGGCCCCTGTCACACAGGCAACTGAAGGAACACGGGTGGGTTTTAGTCAGTAACAGTCTGACACGCCCTCCTGCTCCACCCAGAGCGGGAGAAGTTATTTCATGACTTCCCACCCTCAAAAAACAAAAAACCCTCTAAGTACATAATATATGAGGTTTAACATACCGCTCATACAGCCTGAAACTGATATGGAAATTCCAAAAAACGTAAGAACAAGTGCATCTCTTGTTTTAATTTAAAATATATCCTAGCATCGCATTGCATCGGGCAATATATGTATTTTGTGTATACGCATACGCGTGCCTGCGATGTTACTTCGTTTTCTCTTAGCGTTCTTTCCGACTTGCTCTTTCTTTTTACTCAGCTCCTTAGTACAGTAGCGAGATGTTAAAAAGCCGTTGCCCTTCCTAAAGAATTGGACTTTCAAATGCAATAAAGAGTTTTTCAAATCCTACTGATAGTTGAAGAGATTACCCCCTCTACCTACATACAAACAAACAAATGTTCCCTCTTTATTAGTTTAGTTATAGATTACTAATTTAAACTATTATTATATTTCTATCAGGAAAAACAGTCACAAATAACTGTTAGTACTGTTACCGATACACTAAAAATAATAATTTATTATTGTTTTGTCTGACTCAAAGAGATCAATGACAATTTGCATACATTAAATGCAGGTGTGAATCGTCTTCTAAATTACCAGGTAGATAAACTAGATCTTCAGGTGGCTGACTTTTTAGTAAAAATAGAAAAATATAAGTAATCTTTATTTATTTTAATTTTTTAAATAAATAATGATTACTTAATTTCTAAGAATATAGAGAACAGTGGTGGTCCAGAGTAATCGGCCGTGACTTACCTATGGGTTGTAGGTTCTAACTAGGAATGCATCCGATACAGATACCGATGCCGATATATCGGCGATACTCGAAGTTTGCCGAAATATCGGCATCGGCGATATTTTTATGGCCGATTCAACGATACTTTTCAAATATCGCGTTTTAAAAATGTAATGTAAACGCGCGTGTTGTCTCGTCTATTTCGTTGCAAACGAGGCACGAACTAACCATACTAAAATATACTATTAACGAATCTCAACCTGTCTATAGTTTTAAACGGTTTATTTAGTTTATCCTGTTATTTGTTATTTTTATGTTACTAAAAAAAATAACCTGACTTGTGTATTATTTATTTTACCTTTATTTTTGAATTCAATAATCGTATCGGTATCAGTATCGGTATCGCCGATATTTTACAAGAGCATCGGTATCGGTATCGTAAAGGCGTATCGAGGCATCCCTAGTTCTAACCCTAAAAGTCACAAAGATTCATTTAATCCTTTTGATTGACTCAAAAGTCATTCAATGGGTTCTTATGATCTTAGAGTGTTGTATTAATAATTTTAAAGAATTAAATTTTTAAGAAACTTCCTAACCCTATGTTCAAGAAAAAGCTGACAAATTAGTTATTGGATAATTATTGTTTTTGTCACATTGACGAATGTATGGAATATTTTAAAAATCCAAGATGACAGACGGGTAGTAAATTTTGACATTAATTTTAAAGTAACGATTAGGTACCTAATTATAATAATATTAATTCTTATCGGACTGAATGTAAATCACCAATCTGGGAATTAATTATACTAAGCTATGTAATAATGACATTAGTACACCACATGTTGTGGTAGAATGTACAAAACTTATGAAAATATGAACACCATACTATGTAAAACTACATTCTTACAAATAAATAAATTCATAATTCAAATTCTGTAAAGTACGAGTATTCTTGTTACGATCGCGAATCATATTTTATCCAACATCAAACCTGGCACTGAAGTTGGAAAAACGTAAGAAAATTTGAATTTCCCGGGCTCCCTTGGCGCTTCCTTCATTAGCTGAAAAGTCAGAATTAGGAATCGGTGCTTTACATAGTAATCTGTCAAATGACAAGCACTGCCTATGTAAATTAGATTCCTATTTACTATGATAAAGGATGCACTTAAACATGCAATCACGGTTCGCCACATAATTTCCGGTTTCTAATAGAGTCATCTCATTCCATCGCTACTAAATTAACTACACACATGACATAGTAAGTTGTTAATTTTGACATACAATACGTATTCTTCACTTTGTAAGTACATAATAGGTTTTTTTTACAGGTAAGCACATGTGGTATTAACAACGATCAATGCCCGGAATTTGGCTGAAATTCACTATGACTACTTAATAACGATTCCTTACTCGTAACCACGTCAATCACACACGAATTCTGCTAATATCGTATTAATAATATCGACAAATTGTCTTGGAACGTACAGAATATGACATTTCGATTTCTTACCGTTACATTAGTTTCTAAAAAACGATATTGACGTAGTTTGAACGTAGTAAGATTCCGATATAGAATTGGGGCCCTGAAATGTCTCCCTCCGTCTTATAAAACACGACCTAACTTTAAACCGAGCCTAAACCCTTGAGATAGCTTTTGTAATTCGAACTTTAGTCAAATTCTTAACACAAAATTGATTACCCAAGACCGGACTAAGTTGTTAGTTTCGTAAAAGACACTGTATTTCAATCTCTGATAGGATTAAAACAACGGACTTCCAAATAAAACACTACTAGGTGTAAAATAACATTAATTTCGGAACTCTGTGTCTGCTGGGGAGTTTGTTACGCCACTTCTTCCCAACTAAAGCACTAGGAAGTGGTGAAGGGTGGGCGTTGTTTGGGGGACTGTCTTTTGTAATTTTTGACGTTCAAAAAGTGCTGACACCAGCCTAGTTTGAATAAATGACTTTTGATTTTGATTTGGATCTGTATTTTAGTTGTTTGCCACAACAATATTTGATATGTGATCTTATAGGTAACTCTATAAATCTGATGATGTGGAAAATGAGTGAAACTTTCATGCTGTCAAAAAGTTTTTTTTTTTACATCGAGTTTTCTTTGGCCAAGATATCTTTGTAGTCAATTTAACGCCAACGTTGCTAAACAACTGTGATAAAACAATGTAGCCAATATTGGAGCACAAGCGCTGTCAGTTTACATGATTGATGGCTCAACAAGTGACGTCACCACTGTCAATCACATCTGACATTGACATTGATTGTAACCGGTAGGCGGTTACATAAATAAACATTGTAATAAAAGTAGTATCGATACAATTGTCGCTTTTATGTTCGTGACTTTATAAAGCAAGTGGTAACGATTGTTAGTCATGGTTTAAAAATCTATTTTAGCTAGATTTAAAACAGGTTTGTACACGATTTTAGAAGACGGCTGGAAAGTTCTGAATGCGACTGTCTTTAACTGCTCCTAAATTACAATGTTCTTTTTTATTCTTTTTATTTTTTACAATGCTGTCATATTCTCGTCATTATTTGACATTTTACATCAATTTTAACATCGAGTATTTTTTGTCACTTGGTTTAAAATAGGTTCATTTTATATATGTAGATTATTTTACATAATTGTGAATGAGAGAATGTTGTAGGCCTTAGTATCAATTCTTAGAGTATTTTATTTTTAGTTGAAACTGTGTATAGTGATTCTATACCAACTGTTATCTTTAATGCTTTTTTTTTTTTGGGTCGGAAATCATCAAATAACTTCTCCCGCTCTGGGTGGAGCAGGAGGGCGTGTCAGACTTTTACTGACTAAAACCCACCCGTGTTCCTTCAGTAGCCCTTAAGCCAGGGGCTGTGGTATCTCTTTCGAACAAACCCGCACCCCTGGCAGGCATCGGCCCTTGCGGGCCCCATCAATTTTTGTGCTGACATCTCTTTGAGGCGCGCGTGGAACACAACGCGCCGTCGACTTGGGCTTGGTCCTTACCGGACAGCGAGCTACCCATTACTCGCCGTCCGCAAGCCCCTGCCTACGGTGGCCGGAAATCGGCATGGGATTCCCGACGCCCAGGGCGTCTCCGTATCCTGCGGCGGCTAGGGTCGCGAGGGCGCATATGCTGCCTCTCCCTCACGTGCGCCGCCTCCCTCTTCGATGTTGTAGGCCTTACAGACTAGATTTGTAGACGATTTTCTATTCTTTATTTTCATTCCTATAAGTACCTTGTACTTATTAAAAGGCCTACACTGTCCTCCCATAACCTATTATCACTGCAATTTAAAAACATTGTAATAGCCAATTATTTTTAAAAGAGTAACCGTGTAGTTTCTTGCCGGCTCTTCTCCATAAGAAACGACAAATTGGAACCGTGCACCTAGCTTCTGACGTTTCACAAGTGCACCTGCAGACATTTGAAATAAAATACATATTTTGATTTTGACTTTGGCTGTTAAAAGAAACATGACGCGTCGATATTTTTACTTTTATGTTACGATAATCAATGGTTGGCTTATTTAAAAAAATGATGTCACATTGAACGCGTCAAAGTTTATGGCTTAACAAGTTTTGATAAAACAGGTATTCATCGAATTCGTAGAAATAACTAAAGGATGGATTCCACCAAACGGTTCGCATCGCATCGGATCGGAACGGATTTTGCAATCCTCATACGATACCGCTTCAGTCCGGCGAGGATCCAATTGGATCCATTACAATAGAATATCAATTATGTCTCATTAGCTGGGATCTAATTAGTTAAATCGTGTACACAGTCGTGTCAGACTTTTACTGACTAAAACCCACCCTTGTTCCTTCAGTTGCATGTGTGCCAGGAACCACGGTATCTTTTTCGAACAACCCGCACCCCTGGTAGGCATCGGCCCTTGCGGACCCCACCATTGAGTATATGCGTGACGTAACGTTTGTGTACCGCAATACATTTTTACTTAGTTCACATAACCTTAGGCTAGAACGACCGATGTTTATGCAATAAACGACCTTAAGACCTGCTAATGTGTTTAGTGTTTACTTTATAACTAGGCAGACTGTTTTAGACTCAGCAGGAGGTCTTAGACACAACTCAGACGCTTTGAAATACGATATGAAGACGTTAGAAAAAGGCCAAGTCAACTGGGGCAGGATTATTTACAGTAGCTATTTCAGTAGACTGACTACCTCGTTTGTCTATTGGTCACCAGCGTTATTGATGAACGTGAGGTTCGATCCCCAGATCGGGCAAAGTGTTTTTTTTTTTTTGGATTTGTGCCCGGTTGATGGCAGTAGGATCACCCCCTATTACGTATGACTTAAACATAACTGGCGAAAGGAAACCGGTGTGTCCTAGAACCAAAAATTCGAAGACATGTGTGACATCTAGCAACTTGCATTGATTGCACCTGCTGCGTGGTGAATAACGGACCAATCTTTCTCGCCGAGAGGAGGCCTGTGTCCCAGCAGTGGGAACATTATAGGCTGACGATGCAACTAAAACTACTTAAATGTCACATAGATAAATAGACCTTATCATGACACTTAACCTTGGAGTGGAGGCTGACTTATCATCATCTGCCTAGCATTTTCCCAATGTTGGGGTCGGCTTCCAGTCTAACCGGATGCAGTTGAACACCAGTATTTTACATGGAGCGACTACTTATCTGAACTCCACAACCCAGTTACTGGGTAATACGATACCCTTGGTAAGACTTGTTGTCAGACTTTCGGGCTTCTGATGACCCGTAACGACTGTCAAAGATCCACAAATGTCAGCCGGGACTAAAGGCCGTGGAGCCTGACTGAAATATGATAATTATGTAGTTCCAATTCCTACAGAAGAACATGAAAACTATAGATAGGCACTCTGCGGAAAACCTCAAGCGACGTAAATATAACAACTTTATTGGTCATTATATTTTTGAGCCGTTTGGGGTTGAAACCCTCGGGTCATTGGTTCCGTCGGCTCATGGTCTCTTCAAGGAAATCTCGAAACAGGGCCCTAATTCTGTATCGTTATAATAATTCTCCGCAGAATCTAACCACGTTCAAACTACGCCAATATCGTTTTTTTTTTTAAACCAATTTAACGGTAAGGAATCGAAATGTCATATTTTGTGGGTTCCAAGACAATTTATCGAAATCATTAATACGATATTAGCAGAAGGTATTTGCGATATTAGCATTGCCATACAACGAGGTAATATCGCCAGTCCCTTAGGAACATAACCAGCGATAATTTGTGAATAGGTTTAGTTAAGTTAGGCTCTCTTCATTTAAAAGTTCCCATAATACTTTTAGCTGTCACAGATATAATTAAAATGCTGGCAGTATTTTATTGCCTCACCGAAAAGTCTGACTGAATTAGAGCGCTAAAAAAATCTTCAAATGACTCGACTCAAGTGATATCATAGACAGAAAAAAGTCTGTTTAAAGATCTTCAGGTGTAAATGTATAAAAACTGGCACGCTTTTAAATAAATAGTGTAAGCAAAAAGTTACACATTATGACGGATTAAATTGCCCAGTTATTAAAAAAAAAAGAAAACTACTTATTTTATAGTTTTTTTTTATTCTGCGAATAAAACTCGATGAGCTTCATAGGTCACTGCCTCATTAGTCTAGTGGCAAGCGCTACTGCGGAATATCAGCTGTTTAAGAAAAAAGTGCAAACGCAAGTGCCTACGCGGTCAAAATGTATGGAACAGCAGATTTTTTTTTTTTTTGTTAAACCGACGTAAAATGTCTACGCTACCCGGTTCTTGAATGATATGCTGAATTCATGGTTACAGTTTGCGCACTGTTTAAAATCCTATCCTGTATGTATATGCATAAAGGGTAAAATAAATGAATGAAAAACTTTGAAAAAAAAAAAAAACATCGACATTTGAGGTAGCTCGTAGACGTAAAACCCAATGCTTATAAAGCTACAGTTTGCGAACTGGTTAAAAATGTACCCTGTATAAACAGACAAGAAGAAAGGATCAGAATAATAGGTACAGAAAAACAGAAATCTCTTCCAGCATACCTGTGATAGAAGAGAAGATAAAAAGAGATGTGTAACAACGTGTGCAATAAGTAGAAGGGAGAACATAAAATCAGTCGACTGATTGATTGTTTATTGATGAAAGATATGAGACTATAATTATTTATCTTGATTCGTGATCTATTAAGATTTTTTGCCCTCTATGAACAAAAAACGCAGCGCTACTGTTCATTTACATATCTAATTAATAATAACTACTAGGTAAACGCATGAAAAACGTCCAATTAACAGATGGATGATACAAAACGTGACCTTTACACCATTGTTAAACATTGAAACCAATTTAAAAATCCTATTAAAATAGTAGAATGCCATATGCGTAGCTTTTCCCAACTATTTTGGGGTCGGTTTCCACTAGTTTCCAGTCTAACCGGATGCATCTATAAACCATTATTTCACATGGACCGACTGCTTATCGGACCTCCACAACCCAGTTACTGGGTAACACTACTTTTCCCCTTGGTAAGACTGGTTATCAGACTTTCGGGCTTCTGATTACCAGGACCAACGGCTTTCCGATGCGCGGAGGGGTCTCGGTAGGCAAATGGTGGGTGACCATTTGCCATTGCATCCACGGACCAGTAAAATATTATGTAACGCTTTTGGCAGCGGTATCACCCGCGCGGGTGTCGAAAATTATTCCACGGGAACGTACTACCGAGATCAAAAGTGTTAATGTCAACTATTCGTATCTATGTGCCAAATTTCATTGAAATCTCTTTGGCTGTTTTTGCGTGACAAACATTAAAACATCTAAACTTTTACATTTTTAATATTACTAGTTTCAGCCAGCGACTTCACCCGCGTGGAGATTGGTTAAATCTTCTTCTTGAATCAGTCTGTCTATTGATGAAAATCGCATTAAAATCCGTTGCGTAGTTTAAAAGATCTAAGAGTACAGACATGAAAAGCGACTTTGTTTCATACTATTTAGAGATTAGTTCCTACTAATCTCTAAATAGTATAAATCCTTTTATTATTAATAAATGGAATTTATTTAAGAACATAAATCCAAGTACCTTTCTTTAATATATGTATAAAGCAAAGTTTTAAAGTACATTGTCCTATTTATTTTGCTCGCCAGTGCTTTAATGTAGGTAATAATAAAAAGTGCGTTGACACTTCGTTGGACGAGAGCGAATGTGTACAAAAATAATGTTTCAATGGCCAGGTGTGTATTTATTTATTGGCTTACTCTACTTTTGTTTATTTATGTGTGTATATTTTTGAAAGAAGGTTAATCGACTTTTTTTGCAGTTTTTGATGATTATGTAGAATAAATTAATATAGTGTTGACTAAAGTACATACCTAATTCACACCCACTGCGTAATAGTGAAATAAAAAAAGAAATAGGCTGCGTAATTATTTGTCACATAAATGTGGTTGAATTTCAAAATTTTGTAAGTTTTGCTTACCTATTAATACAACTTTTTTTTAAACTTTCGGCTTATGTACCTAAATTTTCATAGTGAGGAAATCACCATGTCCTAGAACCAAAAATTCGAAGACATGTGAGATTTCTACTAACCTGCACTAAGCCACTACATTATTATACACACTACAGTATAATAGAAACAGACTCCAGCACATCAAACTACCCCAATCTGTCAAATTTCTTTGATAGGTTTTCAACTTTAGGTCGTAAGCATAAGGTTCATGTTGAATTGGGAAAATTTTACAGTTTGGGGTAGCTTGAAGTGCTGGCGTTTGTAGTAACTGCATTTGCATAATCATCCTCTAATGTTCCCACTACTGCGACACTGGCCTCTTCTCTTCAAGAGGGTATGGGCTATACCACGCAGACTCAGTGCGGGTTAGTATCTACTAGTCATCGTTTTTTTTTACCCAATTACCCATGTTTGCAAAAATAAATGATTTGTTTGTTTTTTTTTTTTTTTTTGTTCTATGACATGGTGGTTTCCTCACTGTGAAATGATTTACATAAATAGAAACGCTTGCCTGGGTTCGAACCCAGCATGTTCCACAACTCGTAAGTCGGGTCAAATAACTTAGGTACCAATCTAGAAGGAAAAACTTTGTACCCCTTTTTTAGGAACATTACGCGGACGTAGCTAAATGAAATTTGGCACAGTTAGAGTTTCTGTGGAGGAGTTCAGAGTTCCATGTGGTGCCGGACGTAAACGAATAGCACCATCCCATTTCTTCCCGTGGGTGTCGTAGAAAGCGACTAAGGGACTTACTAGAGAATGGGCAGCAGCGTTCTCTATGCATTTGACTACCATACTGCGATCGCCACCCCGCCTGCCAAGCGTGGCGATTATGGCAAAACCCCTCTTTTGGGGAAGGCCTATGTCCAGCAGTGGACGTCTTTCGGCTGCAATGATGATGAGGAGTTCAGAAAGCTTAACCTACTTTTTGTAATAATGCATTAGAAATACATTAAGTTCTAAATGGTCGAATTTCGACCACAGAAGGGCCTCTAGTACACACGGCTACACATCAAGCTATACATTTCCAGTTTACGCTGATCTCGAACTGTACGGAAATCCTATTCAATGCGAGATCAACTTATACTGAAAAAGAATAGTTTGATGAGTAGCCGTGTCTTTTATGTACGAATTTTTTCTTCACCTCTGTTCGTAAAAATTCAAGTAGATAGAATGTGGTATCACTGTACTAATTAGCATTCTAACATTCGAAGGTAAAGCTTGTTAAAGATGCGGTATGCACAAACTCAAATAAGTGATAATTGTCCGCCAACAGACAGCTGTTTGTTTAGTCAATAATTTTGCATAATAAGCTTACAAACAGGGGCAGCGTCTAGACACGCGTTTTGGGTGAATACATTAGTAAGTTTAAAGTAGGAAGAATTAAATAAAGTAAGAATGGTACGTAGACCTCCTTCTAAAGGAGCCATGCAACACAACGACTCTCAACAAACGGCCACACACTTCACTGTCTGTGTATTATTCTAGCGTAGGTATAGTACTCGTGGGTTGCAGCTGAAAATCAGGTCGAGGGGCTTTTGGGACCTGGACCGCGGTCCCGGATGAACTTTAAATACAATAATTAATTTTTGTAGTCTTTTGGGACCATAATTATAATAAACAAAGTTGTCTTGGTAAAGTACGGTCAACCAAAAATGTTGAAATTATACAAATAAAACATTTTTTTATAAAACGACAAATACTTCTTTTATTTTGAAAAATGGCAGCCTCTTGAGTATTTAAAAAATAAATTACAACAGGGTAAGTATTTTCCAATTTAACAAAAAGTGTTTTAATTTGAAGATTGGGACGAAATATCATGCTGATCTGAGACCCTCTTTTGGCATTTTTCTTTCTTTCTTTTCTGAGAAATATTGCTACCAATCCAATTTCTGCGTTGCTGAGTTACGGTTCTTTAAGTAGGTCCCATAACTATGAAACCGCGCCGGTGATCTTAGGTGACATACACGTTTTTTTTTAACAGAATAGACAGATTGACCATAGATGGAAGTGATCAGCTAGCTTGAGGTCAGACAGTCGTGAAACGGGTATCTATTAATATACATAAATAATGACTCAGTATAATAAAAATGCAAATTCTAAATAGCCTCTGACGTCACTCAATCATAGTCATAGCGGTGATGACGTGATCTTCACGTAACTACAATCCGCAGTGTTGCGCAATCCATCGACAATGTCGTTGACGAACTCTTAAATGTCACTGTCACTTTCAATTAGAGGTGGGACGCTCAAGGTTAAAATTATATCGATACTTGGTTTCTTGTTAGTTTTTTCTTAATGGTCGACAAAGCAGATTGCTTTAATAAAATCTGATTTAATGTCGGTGTTAAATGGCATAAAAAAAGTTGATTTCGAGGAAATTATGACATTAGTAATTGTGGTAGAGACGATGCGAGCCATGCGTATTATGTTTTTACGTACTCGATTTTGCGCTAATGAATTCAAAAACCATAAATCCCTCCAGATATGTTTTTATTTCTTAATTTAATAATGGTCCTTGTCTACTAGGATAACAGGCCACTAAATCATAATAAAATTATTTTCCATTACGAAACAGTTTTTGATTTATGCATGAATTAAATAGTAACTGCCCTTTAACTGAGAACTATGGGTAACTTGCCAACAGCTGTCTCATTTGTTTTGAAATAGTGACGATGCAGTCACGGGCTTGTGGTTCCTCTACGCTTCTCGCGGTTGAACCATCTTTACATACCAAGAAGACCCCACTGTGCCCCGAAGAGCACGTTAAGCAGTTGGTCCTGGTGGTCAATTGTAAATCTTTGACGGTCGTTACGGGTCATTAGAAGACCGAAAGTCTGACAACCAGTTTTACCAAGGGGTATCGTATTGCCCAGTGACTGGGTTATGGAGTTTAGATAGGAAGTCGCTCCAAGTAAAATACTGGTATTCAACTGCATCCGGTTAGACTGGAAGCCGACCCCAACATTTACAAAGTAAAAAATAATATTATAAGCTTCTGCTCGCAACTTCGTCTGCGAGGAGGTCGGAAAACTGCTCAAAAATATAGCATTAGTGTCTACTAAAGTTACGCAAATCGGATGTTAATATAGAAAATCTCATCTAATTTCATGTGATGCAACCAAGGTGAAATTTTCACCATGAAGTATTAACTTGCAAATATGACATCAAATGACATGATCCATCATCACTTTCCAAAAGTTTGATACAGACACGTTGCAATTGCAGTTTACTAAGTAGACAGATTGCTAAGTAGGACGCGATTTATATTAATAGCTCACATGATTGATTCGGGCGAAAAACGTTTGCATACCTATTTAGGTCACGGCGATGTGATTGATTCGGCGAAAACGTCTTTCGGCTAAAATGAACGGGCCCTATTTACTCATTTAGTGAAATGTAAACGGTTTTTTAAGTGTTATCATTTTTTATTATGTAAACATTAGTTTTAGCGGCCTATTTAACGATGTTTGAAGGTTACTCAATTTCTTTTTCAGTGTTTTCTTTCTTCGTAATTTTAGTTCGTTGTTGAGTTTTTTTTGCGAACGTAGCTTTTTAATGTACGTGCAAAAAAAAAAAGTTTATTTACTTAACCCCATTACCAAAAAAAGAAAGGAGTCTGATTTTGTGACCTATTAATGAGAATAGGCTTTGGCATTCAGCGTTATCATTTCAGTCGAAAGACATCTGCTGGACATAGGCTTCCCCTTAGAAGGGGGGTTTGCTATAACCCAACCCACTTGGCAGGCGGGTTGGTGATCGCAGTATGATTTTAAAAATGTATAAAGAACGCTGCAGGCGCTTGCAGCCCATTCTCTAGTAACTCCCTACGTCGTCTTTGACGACACTCACGGGAAAAATGTGGTGGTGCTATTCTTTTAGCCCGGCACCACGCGGACCGGCTTGCATTACATGGGACTACACCAATCCTCCTGCCTAGCTTTTTTAACTATGATGGGGTTGGCTCCTTTTTTTTTTTTTTTTTTTTTTTTTTTGATTACGGGGGGAAATCCTCATGGATGTCCTCCGCCCCGGGGAGGGCGGAGGGGTCTGTCAGACTCTTACTGACTAAAACCACCCCGGTGTTCCGTCTCTCACGTACACCGGGGATCACGGGAACTAGTAAGTCTTCCGCGATCCCCGACTAGTGCCGGCCCGCCTATGCGGGCCACCTCGCGATAGGGGGGGAGTGAGGTGTTAAACTCCCCCCCCACATCAATGAGAGGCGCGCGTGGAACACTACGCGCCGCCATCTCGGGTCCTAAGAAGTAGGGGGCGACGGATTCCCCAGTCCGTCGCCCCTGGACCCATTTAGGGGGGCTGGAAGAGGGCGTTGTCCGCCCTCCGCCGACGCCCGGTGCGTCTGCTGCGGATCGGGTTAGCGGAAGCGATCTCCCGCTCCCTCTCCGCAGCCTCCTTCTGCGTAATAACTGTATCGCAGAAGGACACCACCGCGTCCCAGGACTCCTCGCTGTCGACCATCGAGTCGACAACGGCCGGCAGCGACAGGTCACTGCCTACTCCTGAGATGAGGGCACGGCGTGGCTCCGTCCAAGCGGCACATTCTGCCAGCGTGTGCCACGCCGTGTCCTCCCGACAATGGGGTTGGCTCCTAGTCTAACCGGAAGCACCTGAATAACAGTATTTCACGTGGTGAGACTGCCTACCGACCTCTATGACCCAGTAACTGGGTAACACGATACTCCTAGATAAGACTGGTTGTTAGATTTTTGGGTTTCTGACTACATGTAACGACTGTCAGAGATCTACGAATTACAGCCAGGATCAACGGCTTAACGTGCTCTCCGAAGCACGGAGGGGTCTTGGATGGTAATTAATCCATGAACCGAACATGGGACCAGACATAATAGGGTATTTTACTCTATATGAGAAAAATACAGTCGAAAATGTTAGTTTTATTTAATGAAATAACAAAATAAATTTTAAAATTCAATGAAAAGATTTCAGTTTATTTAATATGTTTTTGAACACCATGAAATAGTAGCCGCCATGTCATTACGTCATATGGCGTGTGAGTTTTCGTAACCAAAGTAATTTTCAATTTATAATATTTTGCATTCGGGAACAGCAAACCATCGATATGTAGAAAAATTACAATTTTTTTTTAATTATAAACAACTATCATATCAAATATCAGCGCATTTGTCTATACATTTAGCAAACTGACGTCACACCCACAGAGCATTATATAGCGTCCACTGCGTTCAGCGTTTTTGTCAAATCGAGCCATTACCGCCGACTTATCGTAAGCGACATTTTTACCTAAGCTGCGTTTTGCGACATTATAAACTACTAGCTTCCGCCCGCGGCTTCGCCCGCGTGGTAAGTAAATTATCGCCTGTGTGTTATTCTGATGTCTACGCTACATTACTGGAAAGTTTCATCCAAATCCGTTCAGTAGTAAAATTTGATTTTTGTCGGTTACGCTAAATCGGCGGTAATGGCTCGAAATTACACGCGAAATTTGAAAATGTAAAATTTAAATGCATTTTTACAGCACTAATCGATTTTAAAAAAAATGTGTTTTTTTGTCGTTTAATAGCCCTTTAGAATCTAATTAGGACATTTTTCAAAAATGGGTGTAAGAATACCCTATGGCTGAAATATGGCTTCTCTGACAATCCTTAGAAGAACACAGGCATGATGGTTGCGTACAAAGTTAGTTTGTTTACATAACGAAAGGCTATTGACAAGTTATTTATAGCCACCATGCTAGGTAACTATTCTACCATCAATTCTTATTAACCCTGACATGTTTGGTTATGTCATTTTTATTCGGAACTGTTTATTTATTCGGTAATCGTATACAATCGTAACTATTGCTTAAAGGGCTTCCGTGTCTAGTTAAAATTGTTGTTGACATAATATTTTTTATTGTTCACGGTCACTGATTTGTATTTATATACCTGCAGGCATAACATGACTTTTTCTATTTCTACGAAGAATAGACGGTGAGCGTTTTTTCAATACAAAGTGACATTCCGTTTCTCCATTATTGACATCGCACCGTAGATATTCTTCTACAATTTGTCTTTAGTTTCTAACGTTTTTTGTCTAGGTCCTTATACATATATGTAGACTATTTCAGAAGAATATTTCTAACAAACTTTCTTCTCTTCTGGACGGCCACAAAGGACCTACATACGATTATCTACAAAATCATGATTCGTTTATATCGCATAACTGTGATAATTTAATTAATAGAAAAACATAGCTATCATTTAGTTAATAGTCATGTCTATTCTTCCGTCGACAAATCGGTGCTCGTGCTAAGCCTGCTGCTAGCTGCTACGCGTACTAAACACACATAAACTGGGCTTTTATTTTTACCAGACTACGCGAAGCAAAAGAGAGGGTTCTGATTTTGACCGGTAGGTATGTATGTTCATCTGTTCCTTCATAATTTCTGAAGTACCTACCTACTTTTCATAATTTGACGAGAGACCTTTCACTGCTTTCAGATGAGAATAGTTTCTTGTTTAATGCCTTTATTTTTTATTTTTTAGTAATCGTGCATTAATTATTGTACTTACTTTTTTCCGAAAACTTACATCAGAAAAACACATATTAAGTATTTTTATTCTTGGTAGATAAGCAAGTACATATTTTGAATTTAAACGCATTATCTCATTTCCTTGGGAAGTGTAGCCTAAAATGATAAAAAAGGATGGATTTTAAAATGTTTGTTTTAGGCTATTTCCTGCCAAAAAACAGTCTTATCGTGACCTGTATTTGTACTTAAATAGACTAAACAGTTTATTTTTATGTGGTATAATTTTCGTTTTAAATGCAGATTATTCCTACTAACATACTTTAAATATTATATCTCGAATAGAACATTAATATTTTGCTGACATTTACGGGTTCAAATTAAATAAATTATATTATGTATGGGTGTTATCTTTTATTAATTATCTTTTTAGTATCAAACAGCTGAGCAAAGTAATTAACATCTCTGTTTTTTTTTTTGCGATGTTTATTTTTGCCGTTCATTCAGACGAATTTCAAAACTGGATTAATAATTAAAACGTTTGTCGTAAATCATTAATAATATTGCAAATAGCAAATCAAACGCCACCTTTTTTTTAAGTTAGTTATAGGACTGGATATATACCTATGATTGTAAAAGTCGTCATGTAAACGGACTTGAACTATCCAAACATTGAAGCCCGAAAGCTCCAAAAATTGTAGCTCATGCGAAAGATTTTATTTAATATTATTGTATTGTTTTTTCAATTTGTAGCCGGGGAGCTAAATTATGGAGCGCCTGGGATTAAGCCAAAAAAACATTTGATATTTGGTACCTATATCTATCTATTTACGGTCACCTGTGGCATCTTTACTTTCCATGGCAACTTTACCCATGAGTATCATCCATCAGAAATCATCATCAGCAGCCTATAACGTTTTTATTTCAGTACCTACTCTAAAATAGAGTATTGTACAACCCTGCTCGGGTTGGCAAGCCTAGCTCACGACCTACAACTCGTAAGTCGGGGCTTATACCCTGGGCCAACACTGCTGCTCCTGACTGTACTACCATTAAATACCTAAGTGTAACACAACGTGTTACAATACATTTGTAGTTAGAACACGTCAAGTTACACACAATGTTACATTGTTACAACACTGGGTTATACCCGAGACGTCGCTCATGGGGATTTCTTTCAATAATAAATCAATAAACGAACGCATTGTATGTAGGTATGTGCTTTCATCAACATGTGTCATCGTTAACGGAAATTGGGTTTTTTTGAAGGCAAAATTTTGTGTAATTGGGCGGTGTCGCGAATAAGTAACTAATATTTAATACTTCTACCTACCTTTTAGTTTCAAAACACAACGACGCCCAATTTCTCAAAATTGTTATATTTGTCTTTAAAAATAATCTATATTAATAAAAAGAAAGGTCCTGACTGACTGACTGACTCATCAACGCCCAGCACAAACCCTTGGACCTAGAAAGATGAAATTTTGCACAGAGGTTCCCTTTATAATGTAGACAAGGAATAAGGAAGGATTTTTCGAAATTCCACCCCTAAGGGAGTTAAATAGGGGATGAAAGTTCCGCGCGGGCGAAGCCGCGTGCAAAAGCTAGTAGGTTATAAAAATGAAAA
The DNA here is from genome assembly GCA_949987655.1 of Polymixis flavicincta. Taxonomy (NCBI): domain Eukaryota; kingdom Metazoa; phylum Arthropoda; class Insecta; order Lepidoptera; family Noctuidae; genus Polymixis; species Polymixis flavicincta. Next base: position 18,379,078 of record OX465188.1, on the reverse strand, counting down.
TCGATCAAACCACACACGGTGCAATGTAAAAAGGGCTGCGTTCAGCAGTCCCTGACGCCCTCAGAAAATCATCACCATCATTTCAGCCGAAAGATGATATCCACTGCTGGATATAGGCCTCCCCCAAAAGGGGGGTTTTGCCATAATCGCCACTCTTGGCAGGCGGGTTGGCGATCGCAGTATGGTGGTAAAATGCATAGAGAACGCTGCTGCCCATTCTCTAATAAGTCCCTGTTTTTTTTTTTTTTTTTTTGGATGGGATATCATCAAATAACTTCTCCCGCTCTGGGTGGAGCAGGAGGGCGTGTCAGACTTTTACTGACTAAAACCCACCCGTGTTCCCTCAGTAGCCCGTATGCCAGGGGCTGTGGTATCTCTTTCGAACAAACCCGCACCCCTGGCAGTCTAGTAAGTCCCTTAGTCGCCTTCTACGACACTCACGGGAAGAGATGGGATGGTGCTATTCTTTTAGTTTCGGCACCACACTGATTAATATAACATAAATTTTATATAGATAATAAAATTGATTCTGAGCGTCTTCACAAACGTTCAGAATCAATTAAACCTAATGCTATTGAAATACCTATATTATCTAATTTCGTAATTCACGACAAAATTATTAAATACATTCAACTTCATCAAAGAACAAATTAACGATTAATTTGAATGAATATGTTTGTAGTAATTATTCATTCATTCATTGAGATCATTAAGAAACATTATTGATCCATTCAATTTGATTGGACTACTAAGAATTAATTAAGCTTACTAAGCTATAGTAGGCTATATCCTATTGCTATGACGTAAGACTAGTATCTACCGTGATTTTATGTGTTAAGAAATGAATAATTAAATGATTTAACTAGCTTTTAGCAGCGGCTGCGCTCGCGTGGAGGTCATGCACGTGCTACCCGAACTCTTTAGTCCTTACACTTTAAGCTAGGTATCGGCCAGTGAATCATCATCATCATCATTTCAGCCGAAGGACGTCCACAGCTGGACATAAGCCTCCCCAAAAGGGGGTTTTGCCATAATCGTCACGCTTGGCAGGCGGGTTGGCGATCGCAGTATGGTGGTAAAATGCATAGAGAACGCTGCTGCCCATTCTCTAGTAAGTCCCTTAGTCGCCTTCTACGACACCCACGGGAAGAAATGGGATGGTGCTATTCTTTTCCGTCCGGCCAGTGAATGTCCCGTCAATATCGGGGAGATTAGCCGGAACGCCCGGAACAAACAGACAAAAAAAAATGTACATACAGTACATAAATAGATGTTTATTTGACATTAAAACCAGGCACGATCATTTTATTTATTTGCCTTTAACAAATCTATGTTTATTTGTTGCCATGCTGAAAGCGCCTCTACTTAATTTCAAAGAGTAATATTAAAACGGGAAAGACAAAGAAAGCTGTCTTCATATATACTAGACAGAAAGAGACAAACACAGAACCATGATAATGCATGTCCATTATGTCCAGCTCATTTATGTTACACACAGTATGTCTGAAGGACATTACAAGGATAATATCGGTTAAAATTGATTTTGTAATCGTTTCACTTTAAAAACAATCAAAACATGCTCGTTGTTTAAGTTTCCTTGTTTAAGAATACTCGAAAAACCCCCAACCCGATAAAACTTAACATATTATTACTATTATTAGTAAACACGCTACGATTGACACATGTCACGCATAAATCTGCTCAGCTTTATCTGTGTTTCCCACAGTGAAGTTTGTTACTAATTTATCCTCATTCCTCGTCCCGATCACCATTTATCTATAACCTATTCATTGAGATCTTTGCAATGAGCCCAAACACGATACTTCTGCTGTTTGTTGGTGAGTAACTTGGGTATCCTGAAAAATTCTGGTGATTCTCCAGCATCATTTCAAGATTACTTTGTTTGTCTAATTTCATTGAAGTAATAGAATACCAGATTTCGACTCGATCAGACCCGTGGAAGATGCTCCAATCACTTCATCAACCAAAAAAGAGCTGATAATCTTAAAACGGCTTAACCAATTTTGATGAAACATATTTAAGAACCAACGCTAGAAAACATACTTTTTAATAAAACCGCACCCAAATCGGTTCACCCGTTTAAGAGCTATGGTGCCACAGACTGACACAAACATAGCGGTCAGAGCGGTCAAACTTATACATCCCTCTTTTTGCGTCGTCGGGAGTAAAAAAAAATCTTAAGTATTTCAAATCAACGTACAGACGCCAGCACATCAAGCTACCCCAAAATGTATTTTTTTTCCAATTTACCATGAACCTTATTCTTTTGGAATAAATTTGAAAACCTATTTAAAAAAAACAGATTGCTTGATGTGCTGACCTACAGAGGCCTCTACCCCAATCTGTTAATTTGGGTACAGACCTAACGCTAGCTAGGAACATAAAAAAAACCTGCCAAGTGCGAGACGGACTCGCACACGAAGGGTTCAGTACCGCAAGGCAAAAAACGCCAAAAAAAACCCCTTTCATTATTAACCTTGTTTCTATTTTTTTGTTGTTATAGTGGTAACATAATTACAAATTCCAGGAAAATTTCAACGGTCTACGTATTACGGATCATGAGATACAGCCCGCTGACAGACAGGCGGATGGACTGACGAAGGGACGGACAGTGGAGGGTCCAGTAGAGGGTCCCGTAGTGGCATAAGAGTGGTACCTCCCACAGATACTCGACCAAAGTAGATCAATGTCCATTAACATCATATCCAGAGGTTTCATATATTTTTGTTTCCCAGTAAAATTATAATTAACTTGCCTATAAGAGAATTACGAAACTTAGATTGACCGACGCACAGTATGTAACAGTAAATGAATGAATGAAATGAACCGATCCCAGCGTGGATTGACCAGACTCGATTAATCAAATGACCCCCAAGATTTGCACTAGCCCCTGCAGCAACATGCTTCATGGTATAACAGAGGCCATTGCATATCAAGAAGTTGCCTGGGGTGCGCTGTAATGGTCGGGAGACCCTTAGGATAGGAAAGCATTGCGAGCCTACCGGATATGCATCCTTGAATATGCATTGGACTAGTAGAGAGACGGGTGGTATTAAAAAAATAGGCTTAAAAATATTTCCAAAAGATTAGGGTAAGTTAGAAAATAATTCAACCCAGGAAAAGTGTCAAATAATCAAATCTATGTACCATCATTATCATTTTCATTTCAGCCGAAAACCGTCCACAGCTGGATATAGGCCTTCCCGCAAGCACTGCCATTTCAACCGTTTCTATGCTTCTCGCATCCAGCGGATGTAATGTGTAAGCTGATCTAGGTGGTCATGTAAATCTGCCTGTTGATGCGAATATCGTCAAGACGTTATAGTGGGTGTGTGGTAGCTGATAGGGCACCCTAACAATATGTACATGACGGTTCTGTTATGATGAGCATGCAATTTAAAACGAGACACATACGCCTTTGGCGTTGTATGAAGTCTAGGAGTAAGTCAAAGTCAAAGCATTTAATTCAAATAGGCGCATAGAACGGCAACATTAACATTAAAATAGAATTGATTCTAGTAACCCCTTCCAAAATGTACCAGTTTCGTATAGAGAAGAATGGGCAGGAAACTCCAACGTTATTCTTTTAAAATATTTTACATGCATTCATGAAACGTGAAAACGATGCGCCTAGAATAAAAATACCATACCACAATAGGTAAAAAAAAGAATGAAGCAATGACAGATCTTCTTCTTCGTCGTGTCGATGATTCCAATCAAGCTCAAACAAGCTTCGACCAGAATTCTGCCACTTCGACACCGTCCTCGTTGGCCTCGCAAAGGTCTTTCATAGTGCAGGAGTTATTGCAAAGAGAGCACGACAAGAGGAGACGCATAGTTTGCGATGTGGCTGTGGCTAGCCACATCGCAATGACAGATAAATTAAATAAATGATAGATACGTATGCTGTCGATATTGACCATGGATCGACTCCTCGAGAGTGATCGTTGAGACGTGGTCGCGATGCCTACTGGCCTGGGAACTGCTCAGTGATTCCTTTTTGAATTCAGATTCTTAGTTCTGTAGTATTAAGTCCCATTGTTGGCTCTATAACAATGATCAGCATGGACGTTATTATATGGTGTTATTTCTCTGGTTTACCCTGTATCCCTATTCCGTGCCCACAGTATATTTTCACTCTATTTTTACAATATGATATATATGAATAGATAAATCTGAAGTCGGACACTATGTCTAATCATCACCCTATGTAGAGGATTCGGCATGTATTTGTCTATCCACACGCCCTATCGATATGCCAAAGTTGGTCACAATCGGTTAGTACAAAATCGGGGAAAACGTAACACACTTTCACAGCTGCCATATTTAAAAAGATTTTAGGTTCGTTCACCTTGGATTTAAACCGAATAAACGACCATACATTTGCGTTGTTTATATTAGTTTGTAAAGATAACAACATGAGAAGCAAACAGAAATGCGAATCGTGTTTGGAATATCTTACTAATGTCGTTAACCTTTTTATTCCGTACATGGAAACATCTCTATTCTGTGAATTGAAATCAAAATCAAAAGTAATTTATTCAAGTCAAGCGAGCACTTTTTGAACGACAAAATTACAGACAGTTCCCAAAAACCCAGACCTTCACCACTTCTTCAGTGCTTAAGATAAGTGTAAGAAGAAGTAGCGCAACAAAACTCCCCAGCAGCACAACTGCCTGTTAAGTTAGAAGAACGATTTCTTCACATACATTTTCTTATCAGCTCTTTAAGCGACGTATCTTTTCATGGCCACCCTTTTCCTAATAAATGGGGGGTCCCGGTAGGTCTATGTTGGAATTATTATTTTGTAACTGCCGTATTTGCTGTTGTTTTCGTAACGGATAAGAATGTATGGTTATCAGGTGTTAATTAGCGTTATTGTCATGGTTGTGTACAAAATATTGGTTAGTTTCATCTAAGTTCGGGATAGAGAATAATAGAGCAACATTGTAGTTAGAAAAGCGTGTGGTTAAGGAAATATTCTGCCATATCTGGAGATCCCAGGACCACCTAGTGGGTAGGCCCTCCCACAAGTTGGACCCTGAACCTGATGAAGGACATGAAAATCCACTGGATATGGGAAGCACAGGTCCTATCGTTGCTTGTGGGAAGCCTATGGCAGCACTGGATGATGATGAAACTGGAGGGGATAAGAGACACAGTTTATGTCAAATATGATGATGATGGTGACGGTGACAATGCTAGACAAACGTGACGATATTGAGCCGCTAAACAAAAGAAGGCCAAAGAAAAGAAGGATGGATTTTGTAAATGATATGAAAGAAAAGCAAGTGTATGATAGCGTGACGGTTGCCAGGAGAGAATGGAAGAAGATTGCGTGTTGCGTTGTCCACAAGTAACATGGAACATAGATTTTACGAATACCATACATGACGTGACTCCTCCGTCAAAATATGTTGAATGCGTTATAGTTCAGTCTTCTGTTATTACTTCCAAGGCTACAGGTTTGTTTTGAATGCAATTTTAAGTAGGCATATAATTATAAATAAACAAAACTATAAACCAATAGGTGCACGTGGCGTTGACCGGTGCCAATGCAATAATTATTGTATTGGCACTCAGTTGAATGTCATTGCCTAAATGCCTAAGTTTAATTGTTAGCTCGCGGGACTGTAGTTTATTTATTTCATAATTTAAGCTCAACTAGAACAAAAATCCTGCCAGACGCGCAACTAGACAAAAAGTTTTCGTCGGCTTGACGAGGTCTCTATAACACCTGAGGGAAAAGCAAGAAGAAAGGAAATAAGTGTAGGGAATAGCCAAGAGGCAGGGGTATTGCCTCTTGATCGGGCAAAAATAAAAAGTAGGCTACTACAAAAAAAAAATCTGAGAGAAAAACCCAAAACATTCAACCTGCTTTGGAAATCGAACTCCAGAGACCCGTGCTCAAAGCGCGACAAACCAAAGTGGTAGCCCTCCAAGTCCTCTACAATAAGAACAACAACAAACTAACATAAGGAACACCCTGACTAAACAGCCTACTCTCTAAGCATGAAATCCGTAATCTCGGTCGAAGTTACGGGCGTTTCCTACTCCGTATCACTTACAGACCTATGATTAGTTTCGGGCCCAAATTAAGAATGAATTACACTTTTGACAGTTGTGCTGCCTTTATAATTTACCCGTCCAAAAAAGTTAAAGGAGTCGCTTCGAACTTTCGAAGTTTCGAACTATTTTCGTACTGGCCCGTATTTTCGTTGAAGGACTTAGAGAGTAGCCCCCAGATCACCATAATACTAACAGTGCGCAAAAACTAAAAGAGGATATCACGAGCTGGCAAACGTAAATAACAGTAATTTGCCAAGACCACTTAAAAAAATGACGAATTTCAAAAACATGCACCTTTTATAATGATGCAATCCAGTATTTGTTAAGGTGTAGTTTGGCACTGTGACACACGTCCAAATGACGTGTTCCAACTGGGGCTGTGAGTAACATTTACGTATATTATCCAAGAATTTCACAATGATGCATTCTTCACTACTTTACGTATAAAGGAAATCGAGATTATATCATACGTCATCCTTATCATTTCGACGCTCACTCTATCTAACTAGAGTATAGATTCTCAACTTTTTTTGCCCACCACTTGTCACGAATATGAAACAGCTTTTACCATGATTAAATTTACAGTCAGAGCATCTATTTCAAAAAGGTACATTATAGGCACTTTTAATGTCAATATTTACATTAAAATAGAATTGATTCAAGTCGCTCCTTCCAAAAGGTAGATCCGTATGGACAAGAATGGGCAAGAAACTCCACCGTCGGTCCTTTAAATGCTTTATAATGTTTTACATACATTCATTATGTGATTATGTGTGCATATTTAAACGTGTAAGATTAAACATTATAGTCGTAAGATAAGATATGACCTCTATCCTATTTGAGTTTAAAGAAGAAAGTCTCACTTCGTATCAAGTCGCCCACGAAAGGGGGTTATTCCCCACGTTGATAACCTATAAGCCAGAGTTAATAAAACTGTACTGTGCGTTTGTATTTTCTAAAGGGACAGCTATGTGCTAGCCCGTGTATCGAACTGGGCGTCGTCTTCATCACGCCTGCCACTCTTGCAACCCATACGCCAACAGCCTAGCGGCCAAGGTAGAGATAGATGATAACTGCATGACTATCGTATACCCGTGAACGAAATAGGAGCTAAAGTTGCCATCTTGCTTTTTCAATACAACATCTGTGTCTGTATAAATGTCATTCAGACCCTCATATAGGTCCAGGGATCAGCGCAGGCCCATAGTTGTACCGGCCGCGACGCGTCGAGTTGTTGGTTTTAGGTTCCAACCCCAACAGGCACCTTTCTATGCGTAAATTGTTTCGCCACCACTGCTCTCAATAAACGGTGAAGGAAACATCGTGAGAAAACCGGCACATCCTAGAACCAAAGATTCAAAGCACTGGGCCCACATGGTGGGGTAAGGCCGATTCTCTCTCACCAGGAGGAGGCCTGTGTCCCAGCAGTGGGAACATTATAGGCTGCTCAAACGCTTATAGGTTGTGACGTGTGTGAATTCAGAACCAGTTCAAGTGTTGGGCAGCTTAATGCTTGGGCACTGACACGCCAACATGCTGTTTGCACAAAAATGAGACTACAAAATAATACCTGCATTGCCGGAAATTTAACAGAAAAGCCACAGTTGGCATAATATTATAACATGTGTGTTTTGTAATTTCGCATGTATTTATGTTGATTTAATCCCTTTATTTATGCATGAATGCGTAATGGTAGCTCGCACTGACTCAGGATTCCCCGTGGCTGCCAATACAAACACAAGTGAATTGGAAACATGTTTGGTTTCGACACAAGTATTTCTAGCTTTATCTGGTCGGATCTAGTTAAGGAGTGAAGTATAGTCATCCTTCCGCTTAATCATTTAGGTCTTCAGGTTTATATCTATCTATGTTTCTATCTGACATTTTGACGTTCAACAATATTCATTGCGTTATTTCGTTGCTGAGCAGACAAATATTTTATTATAAGCAACGGACTAGCAACATTCGTCAACATAATTCAGATTGTGATTGATAGTGTGTAAGGGCGCTGCTGATCTCTCTTCAGTCGTGTTGGATTTCCATCCCATCGGAAAATGAGAGTGACGGAAGAGAAGATGCATCTATACCTGCGCGTGTAGTTTTTTAGACAACAAAACGTAATATGTAAAATCATTTTCTATTTCTGCCACAAGCAGCTTCATCGTGTTCTGGTTCGAATAACAGACAAATGAGACTACCCAAGTGCTCATGTTTGTGTGTGAGTGACGGGTGTTATCCAATTAGACATCGGACATCTCCTGGCCAGACATGACCTGAGGTTTTGCTGGTGAATTTAGCAGAGAATTAACAGGTGGGCAGGGTAGTTATTTTCGTGCCTGCTTTATTCATTTTTCCATCCTTTACTTTCTCGTGGTCCTAGCTAAAGATTAGGTTAGTAGAGTTGTATCAAAGAAAAAAGATATGTGGCACAATCCCCAAATTAATTCTGATTAGGGCAAGATGATGTGTGGGCAAAGGTAAGTATATGATCCTTATCCTTCAACCACTCTCCATTTTCGTTATGTTTGTGTGCATTGTTGAAGCAAGACATGGAGAGTATCTTGTCTCAATTAACACAACATATCGCAGTCCACTACTGGACATAGGCCTCTCAACAACACCCGCCACCATCCTCATCCAGTTTATTCCAGCCACCATTATGAAGTCATCGGTCTATCTAACCAGGGGGCTTCCCAAACTACGCTTGCCAATATGTGGCCTTCTCTCTGCGACTTGTCTGATCCATCAGCAATCGGTCCTTCGACAGATATGGCCAGCACACAGCTACTTCAACTTGCTTACCGCTTGCTTATTTTCCGGATAACATCATTTCATAATTAATTCTGAGTATCCTGTCTATGGCAGACTGTGGCTTCCCTATACACAACAAATGCTCAGCTTAAATGCAAAAAAAAATAATTGAAAATCGAAACTTCGATAATTCATTTGACCTATTTCTTCTATCGTTCTCATATCCATTACAGTCCCGATTCTGATGAATTGAAACAACATTGACACAATTTTTAACAATCTGGTTCGATTTGATTAATGGCATTGCTTTGATATGAGGTATGGGACTGGCCAGACGGCCATTGACGTCACTACTTGGTATTTGATTTTCTTTTGTTATTGCTGTGATTTTAGTTACTAATCTAAATAAGTTAGTCGTCAATAGCCCGAAATTCTGTCAACTAGTCTTACCAAGGGGTATCGTGTTACTCAGTAACTGTGTTGTGGAGGTCAGATGCAGGTATTCAGCTGCATCCGGTTAGACTGGAAGCCGACCCCAACATAGATGGGAAAAGGCTAGGCAGATGATGAGTATGTATCTTATCTCCATCATCCGTTTAAAAAAATGATTTACTGTTGTATGTGATTCCCTTCTTAGTAGTAATAACTCATGATTTAATGTTCCACGGACAAAAGAAGGTCCTAAATTATTGGTGCTTATTTTATTTATTTTCATAAACCATAATGTGTACCTATAATATCCCCATATTTCGCCAGTTATGTTTAAGCTCCATGGAATAAGGGGCGAGCCTGTTGCCATGCATCGGCCGAGTTGAAATTTAGACTCTTTAGTCAAAAGTAATGAAGTCATACATACAATAGAAGGTATAAACAGAGAACTTGACGAAAAACTACCACGAGAAGAAAAAGGCGAAGGACAGAAGACAAGACTGATCGTGTAAACCCATGTAGGTAAGGTACACAATGACATGACAAATAATATTATCGTAAAAGAAAAAGTATTTAATCTTTTTTATTGATTGCTCAACAGTGCATTCATAGAGATAGGAGATATGGGTTATTACGCAGTTGATAAGGCGATATTTCTCGGTGATTCCCTTAAAACCTTCACAGAGGTCATTGTCACCTTTTAATACAAGGTCATCGCGAGCATCTACAGTATCAAAAAGTTGAATGAAATACTAGCATTCTTTATCGATAATTCATTTATAGTGTGGCTCATACTTAAGAATATGGTATAAAATGATATTGGAATGAGTGGTCGAATGATACATAGTATAGGTGTTCATATAATCGTTACACTTATTCAGGAGTAGCGTTTCAAAAGATCCTTTCTGAGTAGGATCTTAGGATCTTCCTTCTTTCTTCGATTCAGGCTGCGCCTTGTCTGGCATCAGCAGAACCAGCATATAATGTTTCCACTGCTGGGACCCAGGGATCCTCCCTGTGAGCGGAAGTGTATCCACCACGTGGGCTAAGAGAATGTTTCGTGTATTTGATTTATTTGTTCTATTAAATGCCGGTTTTCTCACGATAAATTCCTTGTAACGGTAGCCCAGTCGTAACAGCCCCCAACTTGAGATTTGTAAGCTCGTGGGTACGCACCCAAGCAGGCGCTTTACTTTGCGCAAATAATTTCATCACTATCGCTCTCAAAACAGTGAAGGAAAACTTCGTAACGAAACCGGCATGTCGTAACAAATAAACTCAAAGACATGTGACATCTGCCAACCTGAACTGGGCTCGCGTGGTAGATTACAGCCCACTCCCTCTCGAAGAGAGGAGGGATATTTCCGAGGAGTGAGAAAATTATGGGCTGATTATTATGATATAATTTTTTTCTTTCTTTCTTTCGTTCAGTTTTTCTTTCTGTCTTTCTTTCTTTTAGATTTTCTTTCGTTCAGTTTTTCTTTCTGTCTTTCAGTTTTTCTTTCTGTCTTTCTTTCAGTTTTTCTTTCTGTCTTTCTTTCTCTCAGTTTTTCTTTCTGTCTTTCTTTCTTTCAGTTTTTCTTTCTGTCTTTCTTTCTTTCAGTTTTTCTTTCTGTCTTTCTTTCTTTCAGTTTTTCTTTCTGTCTTTCTTTCTTTCAGTTTTCTTTCTTTTAGTTTTACTTTCTGTCTTTCTTCGTGACTTTTTCTTTCCGTCTTTCTTTCTTTTTTCTTTCATACTCATGGTACTTCCATTGTCCTCACTAGAAAGTGCATGATTCGATTGAAAAGTTGCATTAGTGAAAATACAATGCGCATCGTACCAACTCGATACTTCTGAAGTATCGATACTTTTTCAGATCCCCACTAAAACCTATGCGTATGGCGGCTTGCCAGCGATGTACCACCTGGGTCATGTCTAAATATAAATAGTCATTAGCACGAATGCAGTTACACGGCAAATATACTGTCATAATTGCATTGTGGTTTATGAAAATTACATGCGGTTTCACGCGATATAATCTAGTTCGCCACGACTTCAAAGCGGTGTGTATTTTGATGTTTTCAAAAGTGTTGGTCAAGCTTAAGAACAGGTTTGCTGTAGGAGACTTGAATACATTCCTGTTGTTTTAGGGTTCTTTACCCAGAGTGCAAAACGAACCCTATTACTAAGCTACCACGCGTCATCTTTCTGTCAGTACCTTTGTCAGAAAGGTGTACCTTGTTAGCACGTTAAAATATTCATAGAATACGTGTTATATGTGGCATGCATGCGTGCATGCTGTGGTCTCCTGTAATTGAAGGAGCACATGTAAAAGAACCATGTTATTACTTTAATTTATAATGTATATGTGTATCCTTTGTTGGAGATCCTAAATAAATAAATAAAATAAAATAGTTCCTTTTAAAATAAATTCCTAGTGAGTTTCTTAAGAAACTTTTGCACAAAGGGATTTCATCTACACAGGTGCAAATTCAGATGATGACCTAACTACTAAGCGGGCAACAGCTGCAGAGGTCTTTGACAGTACGCATTAAAGGGTCGTACACTCATGTTCGGGTCGGCACAACATTTGTTGAACAAGAAAGCCGACCCGAAGCGATTACTTACTACACATAATACGGCTAACCATCAGCTTTTTTCGACATCTACATACGTTCGCTCAATAATTTTCGGGTCGACTCGACACAATATGAGCTAAGCCGAACGGCTCTTTTCCGGATAAGTTTCTACATACAGCGTGTATTAAGAAATCTATGGTTAAACATTTTGATGGTGTGGCATAGACCAGGAAACTGAATAAAATTCTACATGGGACGTACAGTCATCATCAACAGCTTTCCAGTCAAGCATTACATGGAGCGACTGCCTATCTGACCTCCCCAACCCAGTTACTGGGTAATACGACTCCCCTTGGTAAGACTGGTTGTCAGACTTTCGGGCTTATGACGACCCTCAACGACTGTCAAAGATCCACTAATGACAGCCGGGACCAACGGCTTAACTTGTTTTCCGAAGGTCGGAAAGGACTTCTTATGTAAAGATGGTCACTCAACAATGGACCAACCGCGGCAAGGGTAGCTTTAGCTGATTGATCGACCCGTGTGACCGTTATTGGTTAGCCACAAGCCCCTCATCATCATCATCATCATCATTTCAGCCAGAAGACGTCCACTGCTCGACAGAGGCCTCCCCTAATTTGGGGGATTTGCCATAATCGTCACGCTTGGTAGGCGAGTCGGCGATCGCAGTATGGTGGTAAAATGCATAGAGAACGCTGCTGCCCATTCTCTAGTAAGTCCCTTAGTCGCGTCCTACAACACCCACGTGAAGAGATGGGATGGTGCTATTCTTTACGTCCGGCACCACACGGAACAAGCCCGTAATCGTAACAAAATATAGCAGTCCTATATATTTGGGTCGACTAGATAAATTGTATAGGCCAGCAGGCTTAGCATGAAGCTTTCTTTTTCTACTGTAGATTAGAAATCCCTTGTCTACATTTCTTGGTATAAAACTGTCAATCATATACACGGAAACGTCATTTTTGTCTACTTTTCCGTCGACAAAACGCTTCTCTACGGTTCTCGTGATAGATAATCCTGCAGCTGATTTTGCCGCCCGGCTGTGCCGAATCATTCCGTACCGAACATGTGTGTAGCCTTTAAGGCCCTGGTAATTTTGAATATACTCGTCCTATTGTCGTTATAAGCGATAATAGTTCTTACTGCAATCCAATACGGGTTAAAATCTTTTGTAATAAATTCGAATAATAAATGAGGAAGCATTGTCGTAAAAATACAAATAAAATCGTATAAAATTAGATAGATATATTAATAATCCATTACTGGGTGCAGTTTGGCATTTAGAATTTTATGGTATATATTAAATTATAATAATAATTGTTATTGACAAATCAAGTATCTTGACTTGGCTCACGAGGTTGTCGACATGTGGGATGTGGACTCAGCGATCATTGTACCGATAGTCGTTTCAGCCAATGGCTTGATAGCCAAGAGCCTCGACCAACATCTGAGGAGGCTCTCGTTGGGCAGCTGGGTCAAGGGCTTGATCCAGAAAGCGGTACTTCTTGACACGGCTCGCATTGTTAGGAGGTTCCTCTCTCTGGAGCCCTGACCGCCGGTAGCTTGGACCTTGTTCCCGATACCGGTGGGCTACTATTTTTATATTTTTAAATGTTTTATATTTTTATAATAATATTTAAAAATGTAATTTATATGTATATTTAGCGGAATAAAGGAAATAATAATTGTTATTGAAGGGATAACTTTTTTTAAAGATAATTAAGAGGTTACTTTGATGATTTTTTTTTGATGCATTAAAGTAGGTATGTTTAATTATGAATATGATCACTTTATGCAAAAAGACTTGAAAATATCATATTTTTTTTTGCTTTCAAAATTATTTACGGTTAAAGAGATACACTGGTATAAAAAAACACCATTTTGAGCGCTTACAAGAAATCTCTGCCTTAAGATCGCACGGAAGATGAATCTTAACTAAATGGGAAACACATTCACTTACTAGACAACTGCTAGCTTTTACTGTGTCTAGACGAAAACTATTGCTTTAAATGTTATGGGACCTACAACTATAATATAATAATTTCCAGCTATTGAATTTCTTTACTAGATTATCTGTATTTATGTGAGTTATTTATAAATGTCGTTCGAGTCTTGAAGTAGACCTTGATGTCTCATGAATAGAGATGGAATTCATTAGATCAGTTCATGTTTTTATTTCAGTTCTATTGGGCTTTCCAATCGAACTTTCACGGAAAACTTTATGTCCAGAACATTGGGGCTTCAAACTCATTACACGAGGTGTATGTCTAGTCTAGTAATGAATAGCTTAGCAGATCAACACAGTACGTAAGTTTTCGTGTTATTGCCATTTCGTACGACAGCTAAAATTACCCTTGTGATTTGAAACTTTACAATTTGCGGTACTCATAATTTTTCCGAACTGAACATTATGTCTTTGTGAGCAATTTCTTGCCAGTTCTGCACCATAGGAAATTAGGAACCTATTACGCTCTGGAATAAGCAACTAGCTTCATCTCTATGACTGACCGAGTTGACCGACCCTCAGTTTAAAAATGCCTGTTAACGGTTTAATTGAAATAAATGCTTTGATTTTAAGTTCTGTGGGTGATCTACACAACTCTGACTATCATTTCGTGGATAAAAAGCGTGTCGAAGTAGGTCCACAGATTATCCCTACTTCCCTGCTCGTATTGTAAATGCGAAAGTAACTCTGTCTGTCTGTTACGCTTTCACGCCTAAACCGCTGAACCGATCGTCATCAAATTTGGCAGAGATATAGCTTGGGTTATGGAGAAGGACATAGGCTACTTTTTTCACGATAACCGACATCCACGCGGGCGGAGCCCTGGGCAAAAGGTAGTTCTTGATACATCACTTTATGCAAATCCCCTCAACCTTGAATCAGTTGTACTCTATATTGGCCCTGAACTCCGAATTTGTTTGTATTACCAAACAATTGTTACCAATTCACTGTTTGATCTCAACTCGACATCTGATTGAGCCGTCATATTATGAAGTCGACATACGAAGGAAAAGTACCTATCAATCTATCTATGATTGTGATGTGTTTGCGGGAATAAGTATGCTACAACTAAAATTATTCGTATATATCTGGTGTTCTGTGAGAGAAAGTATGTAAGGCAGTTCACTTGTTTATTTATATTACATATATTTTTATAAAAATAATCATTTAAGATTGTTGTCGTCTACGTACCTAATAATTGGGTATTTTACTCTATATTGGAAAAAATCTAAAAATATATTATTGAGATAGTTTAGGCAAAAAGCAGTCGGAAAATATTAGTTTTAGTTCTTGAAATAACTAAATAATTTTTAAATTCAAATGATTCAGTTTTTTAAATCTGTTTTTGAGCACCACGAAATAGTAGCCACCATGTTATTACGTCAAACCGCTGTTTATACTAATAGTGTCAATGACTGTCAACTGAACAACTTTGTACTTTTATTATTTTCGTAACCAAAGTATTTTTTATTTTTGTTTTATTATTAGGTACTTAATCTTGCATTCAGGAACAGCAAACCAACGATAAGTAGAATATTAACAATTTTTTTTTTTTAATTATAAATAATTATGATACAAAATATGTGTTGACAAATTTTGAAATGGTAACCCTACCCGCATTGGACCTTTGTGGTGTACTACACCCATTTCCCTTTCCAGAGAGAAGGCCTGTGTCCCGGCAGTGGGAACAGGAAGTACTTATTGGCACAAGTGACACATTTTATTATTCTAGAAGTCCATTCAAAAATATAAACAGGTATAAAGCTGCTAGTTCCGGACCAACCTAATTCCATTTAAAACAATAAATAACCTCTTTTAAATAAATGTAGGCTGGCAACACCTGCTTTTCAACAATTAATTGCCTGTTGACGAAATAAAAGTGTCAAAAACTACCAGGGCGCCAAAAAATAAAGTAGGGTTAAAATTAGATTATGATTAATCCATGAGCTGTGATTCAGGAGGGAACTGGGTTGAAAACCTCATTATTTTGCGAAGAATTCTTATGTGGCACTGTTTCGTAAACATAAGATATTTTTGTTTACATTGTGTGATAGTTTTATAGGTAGGAATTAGAGTGTAGTCAGAGATTGTGAACGTAATGTAGCGAGAAAATAAATGTATTTGTGTAACTTTTACGTGGTCCATTACAAATTAATGTATTTTTTTTAAGTGTCTACTGTCAGATATTTTTGTTTTTTGGTTTATAATAATAATATACTTATTAAATAGTTCTAAATTTGTGAACAAAAATGTTTGTTTACTTGTTCATAATAAATATCTTAAAAAAAAAGATTAATATCATCAGAAGATTCAAAAGTAAGATAATACCAATAAGTTCTTTCCAATGTTACAAACTAGGATTTGAAAAAAAAAGAGGCATAAAAAGGCATGAAGGCTCTTTTCTGAAATAAACGCACTATATGACTCGTAAGTGATTTGTGGTGTACTTTCCCGCACTTATGCGGAAAAGCAAAGTGGAATGCACACGTGTTCAATAAGAGCACTGCATTGTGCACCTAAAAGCGGTACAATGAGAGTCACTTTTCGAGTAGGTGTGTTAAAAAATATTTTTCGTGTTTCTCAAAACTTTTCTATCGGTATTGTAGTGTACAAGAGTAAAAAATCACTTACCACTTGTGACAATCTTGAGTCACGGTTTCACCAGGGCCGTAGTACTTCCCTCTGTATTTGCAGACTTCTGTGCTCGGCAGTGGAACAATGTCAACGACCCCCAGACAAACCTGAGGGTAGTCGGGACAGCAGTCGTCATGCCCTATTGTCCTGTTGCAGAACTGGTCACAGTAACATTTGCTATCTGAAAAAAAGAATCATGTTAAATATTAGACGACAATCTCTATCTACCAGCAGGCTTAGCACGAGCACCGATTTGTCGACGGAAGAATATACATGACTATTTAATAAATGATGTACAGAGGCCAGCACATCAAGCTACCCCAATCTGTCAAATTTCTTTGATAGTTTTTAAACTTTATTCCAAAGGAATAAGGTTTATGTTCAATTGGGAAAATTTTACAGTTTGGGATAGCTTGACCTGCTGGCGACTGTACAATAGGAGAAGATGGCTATGTTTTTCCATTAATTATCACAGTTATGCGTTCTAAACGAATCATGATTTTGTAGATAATCGTTTATACTTTGTGACCGTCGAGTAGAAAGTTTGTTGTCAGTGTGATTTTGATAGTTTGGGAAGAAATATTCTTCTGAAATAGTCTACATTTTAAGGACCTAGACACAAGGACACAGATCGTTAGAAATGAATTAGACATAATGACAGATTGTACAACGGTGCGATGACATAAATGGAGAAACGAAATGTCACTTTGTATCGAAAAAGCACTGTCTATTCTTGGTAGAAATTGAAAGCGTCATGTTAAGCCTGCAACAGCAGGCTTAGTACGAGAACCGTAGAGAAGCGTTTTGTCGACGGAAGAGTAGACAAAAGTTACGTTTCCGTGTAGACAGTTGACAGTTTTGAACCGAGAAATGTAGACAAGCGATTTCTATTCTATGGTAGAGTAAACAATAAGAGCTATCGCGTTTGAATTCGCCGCTAGAGGCGCTAGTGTATAGTGAAATATTCATTTGAAATTTTAAAATGTAACAAAATAAACATAATACGAAGTTCTGTATCTGTTCTACCAAGAATAGACCAAGTTCTTTTCATCTAACTTGACACCTCTTCTGCCCGAGTACGGGGCGACCCGTAGACTCGCGTTTCTATGAAAGACAGTTATTCTTTCCATAGCAACGGGGATGTTCTATTGATGTAGTTAAGGTGGATGCGCTAAGGTATAAGATTTTCCCATTAAATGAACTTAGTTATAATTCTGTTAAAATGTTTCTAGGTGTCATAGAAAGAGAAAAATCGGTCGTTATGCTTGACGTAGTAGACTTTTGTTGGCTGAAGAATAGAAAATTTCAACTGAAGCCGTCTCTTCAGTTTCAAATCGCCATGCTTAAGAAGGTAGAAATCTGATTACAATCTGTCAGTTTGTCTAGTTTTCATGTTCATGCTACACGTTTTGGTCGGGTAAAGTGTTATAGGAATTTCTCAGTAGGAACCTGATTTTGGATTTGTATGAACCTACCTAGAATTCTATGTGAACAGGCATCCTGCCTATCCTTGCAACATTCTCCTGTGATGCCACAGTATGGACCCGGCGGTAAGTCAGCTCCGGAATACGCTAGACCTAAGCCCACTGTCCCGCAGAACAGCAGCACAATTGGTAATCTGTAACAAAAGACATGGAGAGTTAATTTGACTGCGAAATTAGGATCCTTAGTTATTCATGTTAGCTCCTAGGTAAAATACACGAATTGAAAATATTGTGATGAAATAACTGCTATCCCATCACCCGTTCCAGCAAACGCACTTATAAATACAACAAACGCACTTATTAATAATGTGTATCGGTGCCGTAAATGGAATGGCTTAGGTGTCGATCGGTCAAATGCCGTTGAAATCGGTGCTCTAAGTGGAATATCTCGCTTCTTTGGTTTAGCTAGACCAGTAGAAGCAAGCACGACTATCGAGCGTAAGGTCCTGGGCTTTGTTTTCTGTTAGCAGCCATCAGTCAGTTCATTGACCAGGCTGGAGCCCGAATTTGTGAAAGGTAACTTTTTATTATTATTAAAAACAAAATATAAAAGAAACATCGAAAAATAAAACTTCTAATGGTTTTGTTGAAACTCTTTTGAGTGAATCTAAGTACTAACAAAAAAAAAACTTAACCTATGCTTACATGAGGGCTCGCCGGCCACAATGACATGCAATAGGATATGAACACAAAATTGGGACTTCGGGAAGCATGAAAGATCACTCTTCCCGAAGTCCCAAGAGGTCAATGCCCTGATAGGTACAACCAATTTTTTTCAACTAAAATCTCAATAATCGTAAAAAATAAAACTAAAACGATCTAGAACTATAAAGTAGGTAATAGGTATGGAACACCAAACCCATTGGCAACGTTATCTGAAACATTTGTAAGAAATGGGTCGTCGTACGCAAAGAGTTCAAAGAATATTTGCAGAAGCGACATATCTTGTAAAATATATTTATAAAATGAATTCAAATTATATTGTTGGTAGGTAATAGACAAATTTAGAACAATAGATGAGTAGATAGACCACTGACTGGCTCGTCGATCAAATAAATGGTCGCAAGCGCTAACTGCTGAGCTTGGTTTGATTATCAGGCCAGGCAAAGGGTTCAAGGTTTTTCCACCAGCTCAGAGTGTGGATTTTTGCCCGATTAATGACACCTATTGTCATCAGCCGGGCACAAAACCTCGCCCCCTATTACTTACAACTTAAACTACATATATACTCTATTCTCGTTAAGAAAATAGTGACTCATCGTTGTCACTCAGCTTAGTTACACCCCTTGACCAATCAGATCATAGTAAATTAGAAAGCCGTGTTCACATTGACCAGTTGAAGTAAGCCCTTCAGATATACACTATTTATTTATTTATTATTAATTACAACGGTTATACACCAGTAACAGTAATTAAATAATTTCATAACTATTATATAAATTACTATGATCTAATTGGTCAAGGGGCGTGGCTAAGCTGAGTGACAACGATGAGCCACTATTTTCTTAACGCGAATGGAGTTTATAGTCTATTCGCCTTAAGAAAATAGTGGCTATGATTACGAAATATGGATATGTCAAAGTCAAAGCATTTATTTCAAATAGGCACTTAAAAGGCACTTTTAAACGTTAAAAATCTATAAATTTTACATAGGGTGATACAATGGACAGTCTTATCGCTAAAAGCGATCGGTAACGTTACTTATTTATGATGTTATTTAATTTCCAGTTGAAAACCAGCGTCAGGAATTAGTTGTCTGACATTTTTGCTGAACTGTACCTTTTTAGCGCAGCTGTGAGGCATACTCACACTTTACATATATCACACTTTACACTTTTTGTTTATTTTTATTTTTTTCTTTTTCTTCGCTCTGTATAAATATATTTATTTAGTCTGCGCTAAATAAATGTATTTTGTTTCTTTATAAGTTTATTTTAGTTTAGCTGAAGCATTTGGATTAACTTGCGTCCACTGTCGCTTCTGCACTATTTTACAACTTATTCTTTGCCTCTCCGTCTTTACGATTTATAAATTGCTTCCATCGTAGAGTTAATGTTTTCATTTTGTTTTTGTTAGTGAAACCATTAAACCTCCTTCGGTGGTTTATGACTGTGCTAGAGTTACAGCCGGCTTCATCTGTTTATGTAAGCCGAGTGCATGTAATAATTTATTACCCCCAACAGATTCATTTTCATGAATTAGTTTTTATGTGTTTTAGTACATCGTCATTCTCTTGCCCGTATCTCAATTTATGTTGGCTTTACATGTCTTTTCTTCAAAACCTCTGTTATACCACGGTCCCACGGGCTGTTAACTGAGGGCTGCACCCGCGCCGGGCCAGACCGATAGGCCGTGCGATCCGTCGCATCCGATGAGGCCTGTGGCGGTCCGTCGTCCGTCCTACCCTTCGGTAGCCGGTAAGCTCAAAAGGGCAGTGCCTGTCGTGGCATGCACGGCCTGAACGGGCGCGTTTATTTTGTCATGGTTTTTAAGGGAAGGCTTCGATAGGCGTAGCAACGCTTGGCGTGGCTCATCAGTTAACGGGCCGTCGGAACGCAGCATTAATCGAGCAAACCTAACACTTTGCAGGACTTAGGGACCGAACCCTGGACGTACTTAGCTCGTACCTCCAATTTCAACTGTTCTGACCCAAGTTGACTCCAATTACATTTATAAACACAAATTAAAATAAACCTGTCCCATATTTTTAACTGGCAACAATAGGCATTACGTCAGTTCATAAATTGTTGAAAAAAAAAACATAATACAAGATGGCTGTGTGAATTGGTTCAATTTACTTTTTTATTTTAGTACAATTGGTGGAATAAGTCACACATGTTTATAGTATTGTGACCTTTTATTACTTTGGCATTGGGTTTAAATTTATTTTATACGTGTTTGTACTAGTTATTATTTTTGTCTGCTTAATATTGCTTATTGTGACAGGCTGGCAACGTAAAAAAAAAACTGAGCTATGGAGATTATGGACACGCCACGATTGCGGCGGTATAAGTCCCCTCTTTGAGGAGTGGCTTGAGAGGCGGCATGGCGTCCTCACCTTCCGCCTGACGCAGGTCTTCACCGGACACGGCTGTTTCGGGAGGTTCCTGTTTCGGATAGGGCGGGAAGAAACGCCCGGGTGTTTCCACTGCGAAGATCGCCCTGAGGACACGGTGGAGCACACGGTGGCGGTCTGCCCGGCTTGTGCGGAGCACCGCCGTCTCCTCGTGGAGCGATCGGCGGCGGCGATCTCTCGCGTCCGGCCCTGGTCCAGGCCATGGTACGGAGCGAAAGGGCATGGGGAGCCGTCACCTCCTTCAGCGAAGCAGTAATGCTCGCGAAGAGGGAGGCGGCGCACGTGAGGGAGAGGCAGCATATGCGCCCTCGCGACCCTAGCCGCCGCAGGATACGGAGACGCCCTGGGCGTCGGGAATCCCAGGCCGATTACCGACCACCGCCGCGTACGCATGGGCTTGCGGACGGCGAGTAATGGGTAGCTCGCTGTCCGGTAAGGACCAAGCCCAAGTTGACGGCGCGTTGTGTTCCACGCGCGCCTCAAAGAGATGTCAGCACAAAAAATGATGGGGAATTCATCATTGTACATGTATGTAGCGATCAATGAAATAAGCTAAAAACGTTAAAAAAAAACATAGAATGAACGTAAAACAATTTTATTTCAACGTTTCAAACTTCAACAGTTCACACCACAATACGACATCTCGTGCCAAAATGCATCAATAACTGTCATTCAGTTTCGTAGTGATTGAGCAACAACAAACAAACACTGATTTATGATGCTAGTGGGACTTCTCTTAAAGCTAACGTAGCTATGTGCGTGCATATATATATTGCCCTTGTTCAAAGTCCCTAACAAAACCTTAACAAACAGAATATAAATCATTTAGCCACTTACTGTCGATTCCATACAAAATTTACGATACGGCAATCCGACAAATTTAGTTTTGCGGCTATAAAAGTACGAAACCCAAACAAATTGCTTATGAAGGTGTCAAAATTGGGTGGTGCATTTAAGTTTGTATTTTGTTTATATCGAGCTTCTATTTCCATAATGTGAAGGGATAAAGGTCTTTTGTTTCAAATGTCGGTTCACTGTTTTAGAATAGATGTGTGTCAAATGGGAGCTTTACCATGGGTAACCTAGAAACCTGTGGGTAATTGCGTAAGCGTAACACATTACCTATGTGTACCAATATGCTATCGGTAAGACAGCTCAACAACAGTCATAGCGTTGTTTACATTGTTGAGCAGAATTTCAAGGCTACGACTCATCCATTGCTTCAAATATTCGAAATATTTGTCTGCTCAACGGGTCGCAGGGCTTTTGGGACCGGGATCGCGGTCCCGGATGCCACCTTTAAATACAATAATTATTTTTAGTAGTTTTGGGACCACAAGAAAAAAGAAGTTAAATAACTGTTAACAAAAATACTTGAATATTACACCTAAAGCCTTTATGGTCATGGCCTATGAGTGACGCAAGCATACTTGCATACCATTTATCATAGAGCTGTTAATTTCTTGCCATAAATACGGTATTCGTACCAAAACTATCCGGTTTTAAAATAGTTTAAAAATAGAATGACGTTATATTTTTACGTAGCTACTAAACGTGACGTTGCTCGTTGTAATGGGTAGCTCGCTGTCCGGTAAGGACCAAGCCCGGCCACGCGCGTCTGAAAGAGATATCAGCACCAACTGGTGGGGTCCGCAAGGGCCGATGCCTGCCAGGGTTGCGGTTTGTTCGAAAGAGATACCGTGGCCCCTGGCACACAGGCAACTGAAGGAACACGGGTGGGTTTTAGCCAGTAAAAGTCTGACACGCACTTCCGCTCTACCCAGAGCGGGAGAAGTTTTTTGATAATTTTCCATCCTCAAAAAAAAAAACCTGTGGTTTTGGAATTACATTTACGTGGACCATTGCTTTGACCGTGGGCATTTACATATGTACGTTGCGTAACACACTTTAGATCACAATCCGAGGGTCGTTCACAAATGTGTTAGGATTTTTTATCAAAAATAAAAAATCCTAATCCATTTGTGAACGACTTGTCTACGTATTTAATATTTTCTAGGAACGAAGATACCTCTTAGGACTAAATAAAAGACACCCCTTTTTAATCACCAACGCCGTCCATTTTATTCATCCAACCAGTATTGCACAGTTTAAAAAAATCTATGGCAAATACACACGTTACATTATACCATTACATAAGATAGATTTGAAAAAATCGTCTGCTCAACAATGAAAGTAATGAATGTTGTTGAAATGTTCAAATGAAAGACACATTGTAATTTACGCAATCAGTCCGCGGATTTCCTGGTTTTACCAGGGCAGTTCATTTGCAGTGTAAACCAAGATGAAATTGAATAGATAGGGTACAAAATTGCATGACACTTCATTTGGACATAAGTTACTACGATAGTTATCGAAACTATACCTTTAATAAAGAGAAATGTTTTTTTGTATGTGTGTTTGTTATGCTTTCACGCTGAAACGGCTGAACGGTATTGGATGAAATTTCACACATGGATAGACCATGACCTGGATTGGTACATGGGATACTTTTTATCCCGGTTATTCCCACGGGATCGAGGCTTATACGGATAAAGCCGCGGGGCGCAGCTAGTGAGATATATTCACGCGAACCTACCTATGCAAAATTATCAACAAAACTTTGTTACGACTGTCTAAACTAATTAACATCGGAATTTGCAAACGAATGATAATGATCTACGGCTGGTGCCATCGATCAAAAAACGTCATTCCTGATTAAAATAATGCATCAGAAGTTTTTATCAAAAGTAATACAATTGCACTGATAAAATGTACCATTATTTTGTTTGATTAATAGTCAATAGAGTGCGTGCAAATATCGACGTAGGTAATAATATTATCATCAGCCTATAATGTTCCCACTGCTGGGACACAGGCCTCCTCTCTGTGAGAGATGATGATGTTGGTAGATGTCATATGCTTCGAATTTTTGGTTCTAGGACATGCCGGTTTCCTCACAATGTTTTCCTTCACCGTTTTGGGAGCAGTGGTGATGAAATAATTTACACAAAGTAAAGCGCATTTCTGGGTTCGAACTCACGACCTACAACTCGTAAGTCGCGGCCGTTACCACTTGGCCACCACTGCTCTGTTCTAATAATATAGCGGGGAGATTTTTTCGGGCACTGAATTTTCGACTCTCGGTGAAGAATCGAGCACTGAGAATCCTATACAGTGCAACCCAGGGCGTTGAAAAAAACACTATTCGATGTTCAATTCTCGGCGCTAAGCCGTGCGTTAAAGATCTAGGGCGCGAAAAAAACCCACTGCGATATTTTAACGTCCTTGTGAACGTCGACTAAAGAATGATCGAAAAATTAAATGTAAGGAGCAGATGAAAGTGTTGTTTAGCTTTTTCGTGTCATGTGAAAGTGTAGATAACGATACGGAGGAATGAGGAAAATGTCGTGAGGAAAGTTTTGAGCATGAATGTCGATGCTATAAGAGTAGCGGGAGACCAAAGAAACGATGGATGGACTGTGTGAATGATGATATGGTTAGAAAGGCGGTGACTACGGAGATGACGACTAATAGAAAAGTATGGCCAACCGAAAATAGATTGGGATTAAGGCAGTTGAATATTGATGTCAAAGTAGAGTGAAAATAACACAAATCGTTCGAATGAAGCATCTGTTATCGGCTTTAGGTATTACGGAGATAGTGTTATCAATGCCATTTCTAGTCAGGGTCCTCACATCGACCCAAACATATGTGCAGATGATTCATCATGATATCTTATTAGAGAAATATACCGCCATTCCTAACGTTATCGAATTCGGACCGTTTTTGCCAGCATCTATCGCAACTGAGATTTAGCACCTATTTAGGTCACAAGTGCAGTAGCTTAATAATATCTAGTTACATTCTCTCGTGTAGACATGGGTTTTTTTTCGGGTGGGAGATTATCAAATAACTTCTCTCTGGGTGGAGCAGGAGGGCGTTTCAGACTTTTATTGACTAAAACCCACCCTGTTCCTTCAGTTGTCTGTGTGCCAGGGGCCATAGTATCTCTTTCGAACAACCCGCACCCTTGGCAGGCATCACCCTTTCGGACCCCACCAATTAGTGCTGACATCTCTTAGAGGCGCGCGTGGAACACAACGCGCCGTCGACCCTGGCTTGGTCGGTCCTTAACGGACAGCGAGCTACCCGTTACTGGCCGTCCGCAAGCCCGCGCCTACGGTGGCCGGGAATCAGCCTGGGATTCCTGCGGCGGCTACGGCCGTGAGGGCGCATATACGCTTGCCGCGGTTGGTCCGTGAATGAGTGACCATATTTAAATACCAAGACCCCTCCGTGCCTCGGAAAGCACGTTAAGCCGTTGGTCCCGGCTGTCATTTGTGGATATTGTACTGTCGTTACGGGTCATCAGAAGCCCGAAAGTCTGACGACCAGTCTTACCAAGGGGCATCGTACTATACAGTAACTGCGTTGTGGAGGTCATACTGGCAGTTGCTCCATGTAAAATACTGGTATTCAACTGCATTCGGTTCGACTGGAAGCCGCCCCCAACATGGTAGAAAAATGCTTGGCAGATTTTTAAAGGACACGAACTATTGACACCAATCGAGCATAAACCAGCGGCTCTTACACGGGCAATTTTTTCAGCAATTAATAATTGCTTGGCAACACTATTGGATCAATTTGGGTCAAATAAGTGGAGCAATCTGGAGCATTTCATAGAAACGTGTAATACCTACGCGGTCAAAATGTATGGAATAGCAGATTTCTTTTTTTTTATAACTGACGAAAAATTTCTATGCTAGCGGGTCTAGAATGAAATGCTAAATTTATGGTTACAGTTTGCGCACTGGTTAAAAGATTATCCTGTGTAAAAAAATGTGTACCTATGTGCGTGTATGTAAAAAAAAAAATTGACTTGTTATACCGATAGGAATTTGAAACGAACACAATACATAACATGAGGACCGTTTCAAATAAGAAGACTAAAGTTTCCAGGAATTGAACCGACCTAAATAACACATAGATTCTAGGAATCACTAATTAACTCCCGTGGTAATTACATCGGCTATTTCCTTTGTATTGTATTCACATTCCTCTCCTAAGATTGTATGTATACTGTAGAATTTACATTGAAAGGCTATCCTTTTAATGTAATTTTTAAGCCGTGCGAACCTATAGTTACCGTAAACTAAATGCTATCATTTAGTTTACGGTAACTATAGGTACGCACGGCTACACATCAAGCTATGCATTTCCAGTTTACGCTGATCTCGCACTGTACGGATATCCTATACAATGCGAGATCAGCTTATACTGGAAATGTATAGCTTGATGTGTAGCCGTGTGTACAGACGCCAGCACATCAAGCTACCCCCTTCTTTGATAGATGTTCAACTTTGTGACGTAAGCATACGTTCATGTTCAATTAATAGTAAAAATTTGACAGTTTGGTGTAGCTTGATGTGCTGGCGTCTGTACAAATCTCTTTTAACTGTTACAAACGGGTATGTAGCATAATATGCATAGCATAAAACATTATAGGCTGATAGTCTAAAGTTTCCTCACTGCTGAGACCGGCCTTCTCTCCTTTGAGAGGGACTGAGAGCAGTGGTGATTACTGGTGATGAAATAAATTACTACAAAGTAAAATGCAAGTATCCGAAGTCACGACCTACAAGTCGTAGGTCGGAGCCGATACCACTGTTTTTTTTTTTTAGGTTGGGATATCATCAAATAGTTTCTCCCGCTCTGGGTGGAGTAGGAGGTCGTGTCAGACTTTTACTGACTAAAACCCACCCTTGTTCTTTCAGTTGCCTGTGTGCCAGGGGCTACGGTATCTCTTTCGAACAACCCGCACCCCTGGCAGGTATCGGCCCTTGCGGGCCCCAACAGTTGGTGCTGACATCTCTTTGAGGCGCGCGTGGAACACAACGCGCCGTAGACACGGGCTTGGTCCTTACTGCAGGCCTAGACAAAACACAATTTGGCGTAGCGTTTGGCGTGAACGCTAACAGAAATGTGTTTTGTCTCTAGGCCCAGGACAGCGAACTACCCATTACTCGCCGACCGCAAGCTCGCGCCTACTGTGGGCGGGAATCAGCCTGGGATTCCCGACGCCCAGGGCGTCTCCTGCGGAACCTAAGGCCGTGAGGGCGTATATACTGCCTCTCCCTCACCTGCGCCACAAACTGGGTTGTTTAGTAAATAATGTGCTAGATCACAGTACAACAACTGGTTTCGAACTCACAATATCGATCAGCATTTCGACGCCATAACCAATGAACTAAAACCGCTTCAGTACTTACACCCTACCCACAAACAGATCAATAAATCATAACTAAAAGCATTTCAAATAATAATGCATCATTATTAAGGGCCCCATATGGAGTACTCAGGCAGTCTAAATTAAACTTTATTGTGGGGAGGTACAGTTTGAATTGCATTGTAATTGATTTGCATTGGTCGCCATGATCGATGTGGGTGATTAAAATTGATAGGAATTGTGATTGAAGATGCAAAGTGTTGTGTTTCAAGTTGTGGTGTTTGTAAACCCGATCGGGGTTTGAGAAGAGAAATCTGTTGCAGAGTTGCAGTACTAAAGGGGGAGCTTTATATTGCACTATCTTTATAGGAGGCTTCGCCCGTGTGGAGGCCGAAAATTAACCCACAGGTACCTACCTGAGGTACCCGATAGTACCTCCTATCGGGATAAAAAGTATCCTATGGGTTAGTCCAGGTCATAAGCTATCTACGTACCAAATTTTATCCAAATCCATTCAGCACTTCAGCCATTTATGCGGGATTTAGCAACAAACAATTAAAATTATATACACTCTAAAAATATGCAGTGGCTGAGTAAAATTCTCATCCAGACAATTTTATTGATTGATACTTAGCTAGACGTGGCTGTAGCTGTGACGTGGTTGAGTCCTACGTATATCTTGGAACTTTAATAACGAACAATGGTGGATGCATAGATGAGATAAAGCGACGAATGGCTATCACACGAACATCAGTGGACAAGATGAAGAAAATATGGAGGAACAGGAACATCACTAAAAGTACGAAAACCAGGCTCATGCGAACACTTATTTTCCCCATATTTCTCTACGCTGCTGAAACGTGGACTTTGCGGGAAGTGGAAAGAAAAAAGATAGACGCTCTGGAGATGTGGTGCTGGCGAAGGATGCTTGGAGTTTCATGGACTGAGTTCCGTACAAATGTCTCCATACTCCAAGAACTCGGCATAAAACAGCGCCTATTTTCTATAGTACAGTCTCGCATTCTAGCTTTCTTTGGCCACGTTTCAAGACGTGATAGCCTTTCCATAGAGCGCCTCGTCATCCAGGGTAAGGTGGAAGGTACTAGACCGCGTGGGAGGTCACCGACTCGATGGACCGACCAGATTAAATCCATTGTGGGCAGCTCCATAAACGAATGCAGTAGGATGACCTCCAGCAGAGATAGATGGCGGCACATCGTGAGGCGTATTTATTCTGCCCCCTTCACAACTACGACTACGTGACGACCACGACCGCTCTGCCAAGAGCGTACCGACTAAGAAGAAGAAGAAGACTTAGCTAGAACATTTTTTAAAATGTATATCTACATATTAATATATAATATTTTTAGGTAATAATAATAATGCATGCGTTCAAACTTCAAACCAAAAATTTCAATGAATTATTGTTGAATTTCGACCACTGTCCGAACACTAGGTGTAGGTACCTATTAATAAAAATGGTGAATGTTTTCAATTAGCCTTTATAACTTCATTTTTAAAGTAATACCTACTTAACCAATGTATAGCCCACGTGGTCGTGGTTTAAAACCATCTTCAACCAATTTAATCGGGTTTTAAACCACGGATTTTGGTTTAAAACAGTTCACTTACAACTGTAGTCACACATAAGTTTCTTAGTCCAAAGTACAGACACGACAATGACACAATTTCCTCTTAAATTTGACTACGTGTTCTCTTTATTCTCCGTATGAATAATTAAATAATGAATGTATTGTTTTTAATGTGTCTTAAATTTTTTGTTGACACAGTTGTGATCTGCTGTTATACTTTAAACGTTATTGTGGGACATTTGTAAGCAAAAGTAGCGCGTAATAGCCTACATTAACCTTCCTTTTAAAACATTTCAATGTATTCAACTTCTTATAAATTTTGTGTCCAAAATATATTATCCTCGGTAGTTTTTAGGATTCCGTTTCCAAAGTATGCCAACGGAATTCTATGACTAAGCCTTGTTCTCCGTCCATCTGTATGTCAGCGGGCTGTAGCTCATGAACCGTAGCAGATATAAAGTTTCACAGAGTATGTACACACGGCTACACATCAAGCTATACATTTCCAGTATAAGCTAATCCCGCATTATATAGGATTTCCGTACATTGCGAGATCAGCGTAAACTGGAAATGTATAGCTTGATGTATAGCCGTGCGTACGTATTCCTATAAAAAAATAATAAAAGGGGGTTCCTTCCTATTCGTCACGTTCTATTTCGTGTTTTTTAGTACATAGCTACTTGTTTTAATGTTAAATATTTTAAGGTGGTACAGAGTCAAAAACGTAATATTTATTTTTATTTTTATTATAAGTACTTTCTATGTAATATAAAGTCATACATATGTCATGTTTGTTCCGTGTAGTGCCGGACGTAAAATAATAGCACCACCGCACCATCCCATTTCTTCCCGTGGATGTCGTAGAAGGCGACTAAGAGGCTTACTAGAGAATGGGCAGCAGCGTTCTCTATGCATTTTACCCATCATACTGCGATCGCCAACCCGCCTGCCAAGCGTGGCGATTATGGCAAACCACCTCTTTTTGGGAGAGGCCTATGTCCAGCAGT
Source organism: Polymixis flavicincta (assembly GCA_949987655.1). NCBI lineage: Eukaryota > Metazoa > Arthropoda > Insecta > Lepidoptera > Noctuidae > Polymixis > Polymixis flavicincta. The sequence goes on along the minus strand of OX465188.1, from coordinate 18,349,201 downwards.
GGACATCTTTTGGCTGAAATTATGATGAGGATGACATACTAATATGTCGTATGCATGTAGTAAAAGGCTGTTATTTTGACATTAACCCATCGGTCACTAATAAATAGTGATTGACGCATTAACCCCTTTAATTGTAAGTTAAGTACATTATTGACTGTTTAACTCAAAACTGTCAACAGTCTACATGGAAAAGTCATTTTTATGTACTCTGCCGTCGACAAAACGCTCTCCATGGTCCTCGAGTTAAGCCTGCAGGAGGTTTAATTTCATTCGTTTTAGATTGTGGTAGGAAGGCTGGGAACCAATACAGAGTATGGCAACCTATTGAAATATGTTCAAGTTAAACATGTCCCACGCACGCAGGTTTGCCAATCAGCGGAATGCAGGCGGAACTAACAGCGGCAAACTTGAGTGGGAGGAGTGGTACTAGATTTTGGAACAAATGAGGATGAAATTTTTGTTAGTGTTAGAGGGACAAGAATTTACCAATTTGGAAATCTACTATTTACGATTACTACTAATTACTACTATAATATTTTTGTTTGTTAAATGTATATTGATGTTTGTATGCTCAGCATTGGTATTCTGTAAAAATCTCACTGTGATTGGTGATAACTGTGAGCTGTCAATCCCTAGAGCAAGATAGCATGACAGCTCACTTCAAATAAGTTCTCACGGTGAGATTTGAACAGAATACATCGGCTGATGTTTGTTACTCAATCACGCAAAAATGGCTTAACGTATTCGGATCAAATTTGGCACACATATAGATTATAACCTGGATTAACACATAGGATATTTTTTATCCCGGTTGTTCATTCCCGTCGGATAATTCTCGACCTTCGGGCGAAGCCGCTGGCAAAAGTTAGTTTCGAATAAAAATCGATTTATGTCGCCTAAAAAATCTTATCGACTGATTCTATGTATACCGACACTATCTACCCACTATGTAAGTATTTAATGATGTTGTAAGAAGAAGGAAACGTGTCTCCATGACACAAGGAATCCTAATTTGGAGGCAAATGCTATTTGAATATTGTAATGCTCTCTTGAACAATGAAGTTTCTTTTTTTTTTAAACGGGCACCAAAATCAAGGCCGCCGATAAAATGATTCGTTTTCAACAAAGGGTGTCTATGTTTAGCGAATTGACGCAAATAAATTTTATTTGCGTCAATTCGCTAAACATAGACACCCTTTGTTGAAATCATCACCAAACCGCACTGAAAAATTATAAGTTTAAGGAGGACCTTAAAGTTATAATTTTTCAGTGCGGTTTGGTAGATGTCACATGTCATTTTGTATTCAAAGACATGCCGGTTTCCTCACGATGTTCTACTTCACCGTTTTTAGAGCAGTGGTGTTGAAATTAAAAAACATAAAGTTAAGTGCCTGTCTGGGTTCGATCTGGCGACCAACAACTCGTAAGTCGGGGCATATCGGCCGCTATTGGGCTCCTAGTGCAACCACTGCTCTTGTTTGCTCTGAACTAAGACGATGATTTGTCAAAAAAAAAACAGCAAGTTCTTGGAACAGACTTAGCACGAGCACCGATTTGTCGACGGAAGAATAGACATGACTATTAACTAAATGATGTACAATAGGAGAAGATAGCTATATTTTTCTATTAATTATCACAGCCATGCGTTCTAAACGAATCATGATTTTGTAGATAATCGTTTAAACTTTGTGGCCGTCGAGTAAGTTTGTTGTCAGTGTGATTTTGACAGTCTGGGAAGAAATATTCTTCTGAAACAGTCTACATTTATTTATAAGGACCTAGACAAAGATCATTAGAAACGAAAGAGAAAATGACACATTGTGGAAGAATATCTACGATGCGATGTCAAAAATGGAGAAATGAAATGTCACTTTTTATTGGAAAAGCACTATCTATTCTTCGTAAAAGTAGAAAGGGTTATGCTAAGCCCGCAGGTTTAAAAAGTATCGCATTAACCTTCATTCTTATCTTCGTTGTAGCTACCAAAATCTTTATGACGAGGACGTCCTGTTCAAAGTATCAACATTGAAACAAAATATCTCGTTCTACTGTATCATACGTACAGGGTGTCAGGGACACAGACGCGCTAACTGTAACCATGATCTCGATATTCTAGCGGATAAATTTTTCGTCGGGTACCTATTTAAGGCTGCCCTCTCAAAAAATGGTTGAAAACAGCATGCAGATGAAACCACTTTTCGTCGGCATTTACAAACAAATTACATTTGAAAAAAATAGTTAGTAATCTAAATAATATGATACGTCATTTAGTTTAGGCATAACTTTTCTATGGGTATCAAATAATAAGAAAAAAAAAACACCAAATCACCTCCAAATCGTTGAGATGAAACCATTTTTCTCCTCCATTTTTTAACAAAAGAGTAAAAAATGTCTACTGCTTTGCAATGCAAAGGAAAATGATTTGATTTTGTTACTTTTTACAAATATGCTTTATTTTTGTTATGTTAAATTAAAATGTGACCGATTAAAGACTGCACGGCTACATCACCCCGCACTCGCCCACAAATTTAGTGCGCCCAAATGCTGAAGGTCCTTGGCGTGTATACAAGCCTTAAAAAGAATCAACGCTATGGTATAAAAGTGGTCAGGACAGGGTCAAAAAGTATGGAATAGCTTCTTCGGCGTGTCGGTCGCAATCTAAATACAGTCAGTGGTTAAGCGATTGACTGCTGCGTTGCGTGTGGCGGGTTCGATCCCCGCACGGAACAAATATTACAAGTATATTTGTTCCGGGTCTGGCTGTTTGTGAATATGAGTTTAAATGTTTGTAAACGTACCCACAATACAGGAGAAATTCCTAGTGTGGGGCAACGTTTAAAAAAAATTGGTTACGAGCTTGGCAAGCATCGTCCATCAGCTCCTGTAGCGTGCAGACAGCAGGACACTCTGGACAAGATATTAATTAAGTGCCCCATTGTTTGTGGGACAGCACTTTACAGTCCAGGCTGGGATAGCAGATTTTTTTTTAAGCAACCTACCAAAAATGTATTTGCTGGGGCGTCTAAAATCATGTACCTACTGCATTGATGTATTCATATTTACAAATTGCGCGTCACTGTCCCTGACACCCTGTATAGTACATACTAATTCCATGCGTTCTACTTCTTCAAATTAAGAGGTGTCATTCATGAGAACGCGGCAATAAATCATTGTTGTCACCGGCCGGACTGTAGACTAAACAAACCAAATGACAAGCGGACGAAAACATTACACGTCACATTTGACACGCACGTTTTCTCATGTTGCAACACTGTTACAACGTACTTTTGAATGGACTCTGTTGTTACGTAAAGAGGTTTAGTTTCAGGAACTATTGTTTTGAATCTGTTCGTTAATTTGAGCTTGGTTATGGTTTCATGTTGTCAAGAATTATCTAGTCAAATTTTCAACGTATTTCTAGACACAATTAAAGAGTTTTTATGCTAACAGAATTTAATATGTTCTTTTTGGGCTGTTTGATTTTTCAGATGGAGCTACCCCAAACTATAAAATTTTCCCAACAGAACATGAACCATAACCTTAAGCTAAAAAGATGAAAATGTAAAATTTGACAGATTGGGGTAACTTGATGTGCTGGCGTCTGTACAAAACCTAACCTACATCCAACGTAAAAACATCAAATTAGAAAAAATAACACGTCTTGATTGTTGACATTTCGTCTGCTTGATCTACTCGGTATCTTTATGTTCTTAGATAACGGTCTCAGTAAGTCGAGAAGCGCTAATTGCTGCAATCGACCTTGGCATTCCTTCATCATGGACTAGTTACAGACAATTTGTGTGCTCAAATCTTGGTATGTTTGTTTCCATGATGATCTAAAAAGAACCGGTCATTTTTCAGGTTTTAACACGATTTGTACCTACTTGTTGAAGGACGTTTTTCTAACAATAATTACACAGGTCTGCAATGGTTTTCCCCTTTCAGTTTTGATGAGCGATTTGGATAGATTTTGGGGCGCTGATTACGGGAAAAATATTTAAAAAAATCCATCACGTCAGGATTTTTAGTTATAAATAATTCTTTTTTTTGCCTAAATTACTTAAGCCTTCCTAGTAATTTATTAATTATTTTATTTTAATCGTATCTTATTGAACAAAAAACACACTAAATGGTTGAAGTAGACATTAATGAATGAGTTCTCATAAATGTAGTTAAACATAACTTTTAATTAAGTATGTGATATACCCTTATTATCGAAAAAACAAGTGGATTTTTAGGTCATTTGCTAAAGACCTCATTTCTTGTAAGCTAAATGCTTTTTTTATAGAAATTAACTTAAATCGTTAGAAGACAGTTAATGAGGGTAGATTAATATTATTTTGTATAAATAGCACCATCACCATTTTTAAAAAGTCAGTACTTCTGTGCAATTCGTAACGCTTACTTGAAAAATGTCATCGCGAAAGTGTTTAAACTCTCCGGACAATTTTTGCTACATTTGTGGGCAATTTATGCTGAGAAAACAGCAGCATAACATAACCGAATTTATAAGGAACGTTTATAATATGTATTTTGGCCTATCAATCGCCAATCAAGATAAACAGTGGGTCCCACATAAAGTTTGTACCACCTGCGTTCGTGAACTTCGAAAGTGGTCAAAAGGAAAGAACAATACGTTTGATCTCCTATCGCCTGTTTTATGGAGAGAACCTCAGAATCACACTGAAGACTGTTATTTTTGCTGCTGCAAGACTACAGGCTACAATTCAAAAACAAAAAAGGACTTGATATATCCAATATTATTGGACTACTTTCCTGATAACTTGGGAGCTGTAAGTGAAGAGCAAGGCGAAAGATTTCACCAGGACTTGAAGGAGATGGAACGTCGCTATCAGGGAAAGTGGAATAAAGTAATGATGGCAGACTACTGTTGGCTATTAAAGCGTGATGATCCAAGTCGGAATTTCAAGCGAAAATCTCACAATCGGAGCTTCGGCGAAAAAAAAGCAAGATACCATAAAAGTACATTATGGTACAAGTGTGTAACGTTGGTGATTATCGCTGAGGCGCCATTGAGACCCGAGCCGTCAGGCGAGGGTCTTAAGAGAGCCGAGGACGATAATCATCAATACACACGTGTATCATACGACGTTTTTCAACACACTTGCGAAGAAAATAATACTAAATCATCATCATCATCATCATCCATCATCATCCATCATCATCATCCATCATCATCCATCGTCATCCATCATCATCATCCATCATCATCCATCATCATCCATCGTCATCCATCGTCATCCATCATCATCCATCGTCATCCATCATCATTCATCATCACCCATCATCATCCAGCATCATCCATCATCATCATCATCATCCATCATCATCCATCATCATCATCCATCGTCATCCATCAGCATCCATCATCATCCATCATCATCCATCGTCATCCATCATCATCCATCATCATCCATCGTCATCCATCGTCATCCATCGTCATCTATCATCATCCATCATCACTCATCATCGCCCATCATCATCCAGCATCATCCATCATCATCATTCATCATCATCCATCGTCATCCATCATCATCCATCATCATCATCCATCATCATCCAGCATCATCCATCATCATCCATCATCACCCAGCATCATCCATCATCATCGTTTTTAAGAACAAAGCAACTCAAACAAAAAGCAACCTATAACTCACTAAGAACAAAGCAACTCAACCAATTCTATAACTCACTAGTGAATAATAGTAATGAAAAAGTCACAGTTTGATAATAGGTGTCATTATGTGCCTAACTGTAGTGAAATTAGAGCCATTTTATGAGCAAGTGTGTTGAAAAAGTATTTAATATTTTTAATTTATTTATTACTGTCCCTTCAATGTATTTTTAATGTTTTAAGTTTAGTAATATAATTGTTACTTCATTGTAATAAAAAAAAAACTTTGTAAAGTTGGCCTTTTTTTCCGATTTCACATAAAAGGATTTTTCAAAAAAACTGAGGGTGATAAGACAAATCCAAGTACATATTCGTATTCAGCGCACCAAAATACCTCAAGATCAGCAATCAAATCCAAAAGGGGAAAATAAGAGTTCAAATTTGCAGACCTGTGTTATTTAATAGCTACGTAATTAATTAATTATCCATTAATAATCTTTTCTACGCATGCACCCATACAGACTAGATAACGTTTTAAGATTTCTTAAAAAAGGAACCATAAAAAAACGAGTGTCTTTTAGTTTCCTCTAAAAAGAGAAATGGTCGTTAACAAATCAATTTAAAAAATCTTTTAAATTATCGCTTTCAGCCTACTTTAAATCAAGTACCTACCTCCTTTTAAAATTAATACGAGTACAGCCAATATTAATTAATTAACTGTCAACACATAAAATGGCCAATCCTTTTGGCGCCATATTAACCCGTTAATCCGACAGTGCTTGGCGCCAGATCATTTAAGTCCGGTTTTTTGACGTTAAATAAAGCGAAAAACGTTTTGAGGTTAAGTAAAAGTGAACTCGATCGTCGAAAAGTATGTCAGAGGGAATTAAAGAAATAATTCTAGAACGTGAAATTAAACGTTATAAGTAGGTACAGTTTTTTTTAGGGTTCCGTACCTCTAAAGGAAAAAACGGAACCCTTATAAGATCACTTTGTTGTCCGTCCGTCCGTCCGTCCGTCCGTCCGTCCGTCTGTCAAGACCGTTTTTCTCAGGAACGCGTGGAGGTATCAAACTGAAATTTCTATATGATACTTAATTCTACTGTCCCTGGAAGCTGTAGAAAAATCAACCTTCTAAGTCAACGCAATCAAAAGATACAGCCATTTAGGCCGCAAAATTCCGCAAATTTTCGAAACTCGCACGGGAATCAAAACCTACAGGGTACTTCCCGTGAACTTAGAATCTTGAAATTTTGTACGAAGTCACGTCTTATAGTACAGATATAGGAAAAATTACGAAAACCGAAAATTTTTAGTTTCGTCATATAAAAAAAAAATTTTTTGACAATTTTGAACTTTTACTTATATACCCACAGGTTTGTACGGAACCCTCGGTGCGCGAGTCCAACTCGCACTTGACCGGTTTTTTTATCTCGACCAGTGTAGATAGTTACATCTTATTGTAATGAAACCTACATTTACGAATTAATTTGATTTAGTATTGTTTAGAGATCCGTACCAAAAGAACACTAAGGTTTAGGATCACTTCGTAGTACGTCTGTCAAGACTCTTTTTCTCAGGAACGCATGGAGGTATCAACTTGAAATTAATATCTATTAAAAAAATGTTATTAAAAAATACGAAAAACCCGACTGCCTTAAAAGTGAACTTTAGGTAAAAAGAGATGGAAACAAGAAAATTGTTTGAAAAGGATGACTATTAGACTGAATACTATATGCACCTAATCGCATGCAGTCCGAGGCAATAAAGGTCTTTATTGTTAAATTTAAGAATATGCCTCAACAAAATACAGTAATTTAGGTATGAGACATATTTTGTTGATACTGATAACTAAAGCAGAACCTTTTGAAGTGTACCTACTTACCTACCTACCTACCTACTTCCTGTTGAACTGAATCACGAAATTTCACTAGAGCTGCGGATTGTTCGAAAGAGATACCGTGGCCCCTGGCACACAAGCAACTGAGGGAACAAGGGTGGGTTTTGGTCAGGAAAAGTCTGACACGCCCTCCTGCTACACCCAGAGCGGGAGAAGTTATTTCCTGATTTCCCAGCCTCAAAAAAAATAATAGTATCGGCCTCGACTTACGACTCTGTAGGTCGTGAGTTCGGACAAAAATCATAACCTCACAGCACAAGTAAAGGAAAAAGTTCTGTCATCATTAATTAATTGTGCGTGGTACGACACGCACTTGGCCAGTGTTTTATAGAGTACTGGACTTTGAACTCTTCGTTTTCAGCTGAACATTGAGAATCTAACAGAGCACATCCCAGCTCATCAAAAAAATAAACTGTTTTATTTTGAACTCTCGCATAGCGTTACAAATCTAGTGCACGAAAAAAATACCCGGTGCTGACCTGTGCAAAGCATAAATAAAGAATCATGTGGAAATGATTGTTTAAAAAACACTACAAAATTAAAAATAACTTTAATTTCGGAAGTCGGTGACTTTGGTTATGTATTTTGTTGTCACCACCTTCCGATTTTTTTTTTCACTTTGTAGTGTTTTTCCGGACGCCGGTTGTGTTTTTTTGGAATATTTTTTTTATTTTTCACTTTTTAGTTATAGCATCTACCTACCAATTCGAAATTTCATCATCCTTGGGGTCCAAACAATGCATATTTATGCGATAGCAGCAACCGCGGTTGATTTGCTGTCATTTTTTGAAGACTTTCGTTGACTGTCTCCGAAACGCATCATCAGATCTAAATGAAATTTAAATGGGCCCATTTCGGAATAAACCCCTTTCGAAAACAAGAATTTTGCAAATATATGACGGAGTTATGCCCGGATCAGCACCTAACTCCTAACCGTTAAAGTGTTGTTCTTCCATCAGCTCAGCGTCATGAGATGATGACCATACGCAAATATCTCAATAGCTTTAGAAAATATAAATGAAAAACATTGTTAATACCTATAACATATATATACTCTTTCAAATAAAAAAGAGTTTTGAAAATTTTTCCACATACGGAGAGAAATTGGTGAACTTCCATAAAAAAAAGAAAAAATACACACAGAGTCGAACAAGATCTCGCAAGTAAATAAAAACAGAAGTCAACGAAAGGCATAAAATAAACAACACAATCGTAAAGTCCTTGTGGCTAAGTAATATTAGCCGCACGCTTCGATCGATCAGCTTAAGCTACGCTTGCCGCTGTTGGTGCGTGGATGGGTGACCATCTTTATATACCAATACCCCTCCGTGCCTCGGAAAGCCCGTTAAGCTGTTGGTCCCGGCTGTCATTTGTCCCGACAGTCGTTACGGGTCGTCAGAAGCCCGAAAGTCTGACAACCAGTCTTACCAAGAGGTATCGTATTACCCAGTAAACTGGGTTGTGGAGGTCAGTTAGGCAGTCGCTCCATGTAAAATACTCAGTATGTAAAGTATTCAGCTACATCCGGTTAGACTATGAAGGACTAGGTAGATGATGAAGTCCTCTTAAAAGGACTTAAACCAGTACTCAAGTATAAAATCTGTGTAATTTGTCAATGAAACAAATTACATCATAGGGGCCATCGTAGGATCCATAAATTACGTCACACGTTGAGGGGTTGGGAGGGGGCTAACGAAATGTGACATTTTGTGACAAGGGCCAGGGGATCAAAAGCTTTGTGACGTTACATGTTAAAATCACCATTAAGTGTCAAAATTATTTGACTTCATGTTAATTTTATTGAAGATTATTTTTAATTTAAATAAAACGGAAAAAAACTGCTGTTTTCGTTCAATTATGTAGTTCTAAACACAAAATTGAAAAACATGTGACGTCACTCAAGGGGGTAGGGGATTTCACAAGTGTGACGTGGTCAAAAAACCATAATATTTCTGTGACGTAATTTATGGATGGCCATAGATGTAAATGAGTCGTTATAAGAGTTCTTACTACACAACTTTATGTAAATGTATCCACCTATTTTCTTGGAAGAAACACGATATTTTATGCATTATTTCCCTTGAAAGGTTTTAGAACGAGCAAGCCATTAGTGCTTCAGACATACTTGAAAACCTTATTGTGTACATTGACACCTCTTGCAGATTTGCAGTGCTCTTAAAATAAGCTACTTGCATTACACAGAATAAAGTGTTCTAGGTGAGAATAAGGAATATGCATATCAGAAGGTTGCGTGTTCAGATCACGTCGGTGTCACCACTTGTTGTGCGTGTTATTACTGTAGGTCCAGATAAATGATACGAGAATGTAGGTTATACTAAATTTGATTAATATTTAATAAGGGTTCACAATACTCGATTATTGTTGGACAATATTTAAAGATGTGGCAGGGCGATGGTATGTAAGCGACTGGCGAGCCCGACGCGGGCGCTCCCGTACAATATCAAAAATTCAAAACAGCAATCGCATCGCTAGGGTCGCTACATGCATATAATTCAAGTCTTTAGTTAAATAAATGTACAGGAATCAACATCATCATTTGTCCCGTATGTGTCGCCGGGCGTAAAAGAATAGCACCATCCCATTTCTTCCAGTGGGTGTCGTAGAAGACTAAGGGACTTACTAGAGAATGGGCAGCAGCGTTCTCTATGCATTTTACCACCATACTGCGATCGCCAACCCGCCTGCCAAGCGTGGCGATTATGGCAAAACCCCCCAGGGGAGGCCTATGTCCAGCAGTGGACGTCTTTCGGCTGAAATGATGATGATGATGACAGGAATCAAGAAACAAATTGCTAAAGTAAAAAAAAAAAAAACTTTGCCCCACACTAGGAATTTCTCCTGTATTGTGGGTGCGTTTACAAACATTTAAACAAACATACACAAACAGCCAGACCCGGAACAACTACTTGTAGGTCATACGAATAATTGATCCGTGCGGGAATCGAACCCGCGACACGTAGGACAGCAGTCAATCGCTTAACCACTGCGCCAACCGTTCCGTCAAAATGTTTGTGCCGTCTTATTCCGGTAGTTAGTTACATCATTCACACAGTCTATCCATCGTTTCTTTGGTCTCCCCCTACTCTTATAGCCGTTCGATCCGTGTGTGGCCGTCTTTAATCTTGTAATACACAGTGATGAAAGTGTTTTTTTTTTAATTTTTACGCAATGTCCCTTTTAAAGGACGTCACCCAAAAAGTTAATTTATTATCTTTGTATGTTATTCGAACATTTTCTTTACAGCAATTCGAACATTTATTCATGTAACGGTAACCTAAATTCGTATTGAAACCTCTAAATTAATAGTTTTTTAGAGCAACGTAAAGGCTCTACTGTCCGTTCGTCCGTATGTCACAGACTCACAGCACGAACGGGCGAAAAACATAGCACATGGGAGGTCTGTGACAGGGCTGTATCTTATAAACCGTAATAGGTAGCGTAAATTTTCACAGAGTGTTAGTTACTGTGGCCGTTATTATAATAACAAAATATCTTATAAAAATATGTATTGCTAAATATTGCACAGTAGTACGGAATCCTTCGAAAGAGTAACCGTGGAGTTTCTTGCCGGCTCTTCTCCATAAGAAGCGACAATTTGGAACCGTGCACCTAGCTTCTGACGTTTCATAAGTGCCCATGCAGGTTTATGTGAAATAAAATATTTTGATTTTGATTTCGTGTGCGAGTACGACTCATCATCATCATTTCAGCCGGCAAACGCCCACTGCTGGACACTATGACAAAAAAAAAAACCACTTTTTTTTTTGTTTGGTGGGATATCATCAAATAACTTCTCCCGCTCTGGGTGGAGCAGGAGGGTGTGTCAGACTTTTACTGACTAAAACCCACCCGTGTTCCTTCAGTAGCCCGTATGCCAGGGGTTGTGGTATCTCTTTAGAACAAACCTGCACCCCTGGCAGACCCGCACCCCTGGCAGTCCCCAACCACTTCGACCGGTTCTATGCTTTTCGAGTCCGACTCGTTCTATGAAAATGAAAAAGCTGTAAAACGGAAGCCAGTGTTCTTATTCGGGTGAATAAATTAAATTATTATCTATACCTACTAATATTATAAAGAGGAAAGATTTCATTGTTTGTTTGTTTGCATTGAATATGCTCCGAAACTACTGAACTGATTTCAAAAATTATTTCGCTGTTGGGAAGCTACACTATCCCCGGGTTACATAGGCTATATTTTATCCCCGTATTCCCACGGGAACGGGATCTACGCGGGTGAAGCCACGGAGCGCTGCTAGTTATAAAGTATCATCGTAGGTAAAGCAAGAAACGAAAGGTATAATCGGAATATTTTGAATGTTTACGTATTTCCCCGCCCGACTATGACGCGTCAGCTAATAACACAATAATGTTGTTTATCATGTCATCTTATAGGAATGTGTTAACTAATCTGTACACGTTATTGAGACTAGCCCCAATTACGTATTCTCGTTTTGATTTATACAACCTTTGCATTTTGATTGCGGATAGACATTTTCCGTTATATTTATGGATAAAAGATATCAAGACCCCTCCGTGACTCGGAAAGCAAGTAAAGCCGTTGTTCCCGGCTGTCATTCGGGGATCTTACAGTTAACAGTCGTTACGGGTCCGAAGCCCTTAAGGTGAAACAAGTACCACATTTTTTCCATACAAATTCGGGAGGCTTTTACTCCACTGTTTGACAATGTACATCAAAACTTAAACATGGTATGGTTTAGTCTTATTATTAATATTGTTGGTACGGAAACAGAATACTAAAATAAAAAGCCATTAAAAAGTTATGAGCCAACAAAGATTAGTTTTTCTTGAGAATTTAACGTAACTTTGGACATGTTTAAGTAATAAAAGAAGTATAAAATCTCCAAAACTAAGTCGGTACCGACAAAGCTCAACTATCGAAAAGTTCAACAAACTTAATTGGTCATTGATTTATGCAGTGGTTTTTTCAGAAAACCTGATCTTACGAAGGACTTTTCTTAATTTTTTACGCGCCTGTTTTACTATAACTGATCCTGCAGCTCACTCAATAATGTTGTGCGTATAGACTATCGTATAACTGCTCATCACGGATACTACCTCAGTCGGACTCGAAGCCTGGTGAGACAGCGTGCTTTTTAGCCAGGGTCACCATTGAGTTCGAGCCCGCGACTAGTGTACCCTTAAGTCTGAAAACCAGTCTTACCAAGGAGTATCGTATTACCCAGTAACTGGGTTGTGGAGGCCAGATAGGCAGTATTTCCATCTAAAATTCGGTTCATAAGTGGTGAGAAGAAATCTAGCGATTTAAATGTTTGGGTAGCAAGGTTTGACATAATGTCAAATAGGTACCTACTGGTGTGTAAATGACATACTGTCATGACGGCCGTTATGTCAAAATCACTTTTCTAGGAAACAAGTTTTAGTGAACAATCTACTGTTATCGGCCTAGGAATTTTAACAATGCGTGCGTAACAAAATATAGAAATATTATTTATGACCTTTACATAACCACATAAATACATTTATACATTTGCATCGCATATAAGAATAATCTATTAGATATGACCATAAACAATAATCATACTTTTTGTCCTTTGGTTTACAGCAACAACGCTTAGTTTTAAAAACAAAAGTATTTTTATTACGATTTCACGGTTCTCGGTTCCTATCCTACCGTGGTTAATTTGGTTATTGTTGGTTTCGTGTATTTTTCTTTTAAGTTTTTGTTTTATAGTCCGTGTGACGTCATTTTGTGTTGGCAACACCGAGTGAAGCTACTTCGAGCATTGTGTTGGCAACACCGAGTGAAGCTACTTCGAGGGTGGTCTATGAAGTTTTTGGGAGGAAGGAACTTTCCCGCTATAATTTTTCGGAAAGCCGCGAAACGCGTTATTGATTTTCTGTACTTGATAATATTTTCGAATTAATATATGTATAAATAACTTATACGTGTTTTAAACACCCTCCGTATATAAAGAGTCAACATCAGAAGTGAGCATCAAAGTTTTCGCGCCCCACAAATAAGTAAAACTAAATAATGGGTAAAAGACGCCTAAGTAAGCGTAAAAACAGGACAAAGCGCGCTCGTAAATCATCTAGGTGCAGCATTACGAGTTCTAGCAGTAGCAGTTCGAGTTCTAACAGTAGCGGCTCAAGAACACCCCCGCTGGCACCCGGCAAAAAGATAAAGGTATTTAAGGCAAAAGATACCGGAAATGTGAGTACAATTTTGCATAATATGATTCCGGATTTTGACCCTTTGAGCGATAATATTACTTCTTGGTTAAACGTGATAGAGTCGTATGCATCAACATTTTCATGGACAGATAGTATGATACGCTATCAGGCACTTAATAAGCTCAAAGGATCTGCTAAAATCTGGTACGAGTCTTTATTGCGTAATGATCACATGTGGACAAGTTGGCTGTGGAATGGTTGGAAGGAAAATCTTTCTAATACATTTAAACTGAAGAGAAATATGTTTGACCTACTTAAGGAGATCGTCGACCGGAAACCTGTCGAAAATCAACAGGCTTTATGATTTCTTTTTCGAACAAAAATCGAAAATTGATAGTCTATGCTTAAATTTTACTGAAAATGACGTAATCTCGATAATATTGGGGAATATTGGCGATATTAACATAACAGCATCCGTTGAGGCTAGCAACTTTAAATCATGCGATAGTTTAGCTGGATTTTTACACAGCCGCGTTTACAAAGCAAAATCAGTTAAACAATCGTTAAACCACAGCGTTCGTGACAATGTTAAGGTTCCATGTCAAGTTCAAAGTTCTGTTCCCCAAACATCAACGGCAACTACAATAACCGGATCAAACGTGACTAATCGAACCCCAAGACAACGGAAACCCATAGAGTGTTATAATTGCGGCGGCAATCACAAACGTTTTCAATGTTCGGTAAAATGTGAATTTTGCGGTAAAAAAGGACACTCGGAAACTTCATGTTTTCACAAAAATAATTTAAAAACTGACAAACCGGAACAAACAAATAACCAGGAAACAAAATACGTACAACTTTCTAACGCGAAAGACAAGTTCTGTAAGAAAATAGGAATTAACGGTATTGTTCATGAAGCATTCATAGACACCGGGAGTAGCTGTTCCATAATGACATCTAATTTGGCAGAACAATTTAGTCTCCGAAGAATTCCGTTAAATTCTCCTATAACACTGCAGGGATTTTCAAAAGACATTTTAAAAAACGTAACGGAGGTGGTGAAGGTAGGCATACAATTAGATTCTGTGAAAATAGACGAGATTGAGTTATATATACTTAATGAACTATCGGGATGTGACGTACTAGGACGTGTAGGACGCAACGTGACAGAACGATCTGATTTAATGTATTCGCGAACTGGGGAAACATTAACGTTTCAAAACGTAAATCGTTTTGAAGACTTTTGCAACTTTGTCGGTGAAATTTCCTTAGAGTTCGATACAGATTCTCACCGCGATGAGTTGGTTAATCTATTCGGTAAATATCAGCAATGCGTAGCTACTAATATAAATCAACTAGGAAAAGTAGAAGGTCATGAAATGGTCATAACTTTACACGATAAAAAACCTGTGCAATGTAGACCATACAGGACATCACATTCTGATAGGCAAATTGTAAGAAGCATGGTACACGAACTCTTAGAGAATGGTATATATAGTCCGTGAAAGTAAATCCGAGTATGCGAGTCCAGCTCTGCTTGTGAATAAAAAGAACGGTGAAAAACGATTGTGCATTGATTACCGCGCATTGAATAAAACTACGACAAAAGATAAATATCCGATGCCACGCATCGAAGACTTGATAGATAGACTACAGGGCTGTAAATTTTTCACAAGTTTGGATCTTAAAAGTGGCTACTATCAAATTAAAATGGCAGAGGAATCTGTTCACAAGACAGCGTTTATAACTGAGGACGGACATTATGAATTTTTGCGACTTCCATTCGGTCTAGCCAATGCACCATCATGTTTTCAACAAATGATGGATAAGGTCATGGGGAACTTGAGGTTTGGTGCGATTGTTCTGTATTTAGATGACGTTTTAATAATTAGTAAGACGGCTGAAGAAAATCTTCATCTTCTTGAGAAGGTACTGGCAATCTTTAAGGAAAATGGCCTTACGCTTAACCTAAAGAAGTGCCATTTCTTAAAGTCAGAAATAGAGTTCCTGGGCTACAGAGTAAACTCTGAGGGTTTGAAACCATGTGAGAGTAAAGTTAGAGCAGTTAAGGACTTCCCGGTCCCAAAAACAATCCACCAGCTTCGCCAGTTTCTTGGCCTGATCAGTTATTTTCGCAAGTTCATCAAAAACTGTGCTATGCTTTCTAGCCCGCTTTCCAAATTACTGAAAAAAGACAGCCCTTGGGTTTGGAATTCTGAACAAGATCGCGCTTTCACGGTATTAAAAGAGACGTTAAGTTCAGACGATATTTTAACATTATTTGACCCTGCCAAGCAAAGCATATTATATACTGACGCAAGCAGAGACGGAATTGCAGGCATTTTGATGCAGGTTACGGATAATGGTGAAAAACCTATTCATTATTATAGCCGCCAAACTACCCAAGATGAAAAAAAATACCATTCTTTTGAGCTTGAGCTGCTAGCTATCGTCCAGACTTTGGAAAAGTTTAGGCGCTATCTGTTAGGGGCTAATTTCTGGATAGTCACAGACTGCAGTGCGGTACGTTATGCGCTTACAAAAAAAGACATAATTCCCCGTATTTCGCGATGGGTGCTTTCTACGCAAGAGTTCTCTTTTGACATTACTCATAGAGAGGGCACTCGTATGAACCATGTGGATGCTTTAAGCAGGAACCCGTTAAAGTCAGGGGAAAAATCTGAAGTGGAAATTGTCATGTCTATAACGGAGGCGGATTGGTTGCTCTCGGTTCAAATGCAGGATCCCCAGATAGTCGTTATTAGACAGACTTTAGAGTCGGGCGAAGCAGACAAACATAGGGATATATTCAACAAATACGAACTTCTTGGCAATAAAGTATATCGTCGTACAAGTCACGGTCGTCGTTGGGTTGTCCCGAAGAAATGCATTTGGCAAATTATCAAATGTAACCATGACGACCTCGGTCATTTCTCGGTCGATAAAACTGTTTAACGAATTTCTAGTCGATATTGGTTTTCTCGGATGCGAAACATAGTTAAGAAATATATAAAAACTGTTTAAACTGCGTTTACTTTAAAAAAAAAGGCGGACCGAACGAAGGTGAGCTATATCCACTACCAAAATACGCACAGCCATTCCACACGATTCATTTGGATCATTTGGGTCCCTTTGTTGAAACACAAAATAAGAACAAAATATTTGTTGGTCGCAGTAGATGCATTTACTAAATTTGTATTTATCGCGGCGGTACGTAATACAGATAGTGGTCACGTAATTAGTGAACTTGAAGGTATATCAAAGATATTCGGCAACCCTCATAGACTTGTTACGGATGCGAGTTCCGCTTTTACGTCAAAAAGGTTTAAAGAATTTTGCAACGGTAAAAATATTCGCCTGCATACAATAGCCACAGGTATGCCGCGCTCAAATGGCCAAGCCGAAATATTTAATAAAACAATTCTAGAAGCAATGAAAACTATGGGTGCAGATTTGGATGAAGATGGTTGGGATAATTGCATTACACCATTACAACAGGCGATCAATAGTACGTATCACAAAACCATCAAGGCAGTCCCATGTGAGGTCATGTTCGGGTATAGATTACGTACCGATAGTGACAGCTTCGGACCTGAGCTTGGGCATGAAGACGAGCATAGTACGGATGTAACGAAGTTGCGTAAAATAGCGGACGAAAATATAAAGAATAGTGCTAAGTCTCAGAAGAAAAGATTCGACCGGTGTCGTACTAAAGCTAAACTTTATCATGAAGGAGACTTAGTCCTTATTAAAATACAAAGCCAAACAAATGATGGACGAAGTAAAAAATTACTGCCTACTTTTAAAGGCCCATTCCAAATAACGAAATGCCTGAATAAAGATAGATATGAAGTCAAAGACATGCGGGGCAGTGAAAGAAGTAATAGATCGTATAATGGGGTAGCCGCTGCTGAGAACATTAAACCTTGGATTAAAATTGATAGCTGGTGTGTTGATTGATGCATCATCAGTAGGTGCAAATGTATGTAAAAGGAGTGTTGGCAAGGTAAAAAAAAAAACTTATGATTCATTACATATGTACGTACATACCTAGTTTATTATTTAAAAACAAATGCTTTGTACATTTTTCGTTTCTGCAAAAGTTGATAAAATTCAGAAAAACTGGTACTAAAAAAAAAAAAAAAAAAAAAAAAAAAAGCGTGTTGTAGTCACTCACCAGAATAGAGATGGTGAGCTGATACAGTTCCTGCCTAAGACTAAAGGAGTGAACTGGTCCAGGCACCACCTTGGATTAAGGGAGTGAGCTAAAATGACCGTAGCAAAGAGGTTGTCTAAGCCTAAAGACAACTCTGCTTTGGTGTCCAGTGCATTTTGAATTGGGAATAACTTACTACAAATTAATTCGAAAAGCCTTCAAAGTATAAAAGGGCTTAGTTTGGAGTTCTGTAATACACGATCGATGATAGTAGAAGGGCTAATGGTGATTCATGATTGGGATTACCAGTTGCAGAGTAGTGAGAGTTCCTAAGCCTAAAGGAACAGAAGAGGAGTAAACCCTGCAACTGGAGTTCTAATAGTATTAATGAATCATGATTGGCCGAAGCAATAATGTTTTATTTTAAGATATTTACATTACGTGTTTACTTTCAGATGTGTTTTTCGTTAAGCTAAGTAAGACTGATGGTGAAAGGCGTGCCTGAGGACATGCACGGCGCAGGAGGGCCGTGTTGGCAACACCGAGTGAAGCTACTTCGAGCATTGTGTTGGCAACACCGAGTGAAGCTACTTCGAGGGTGGTCTATGAAGTTTTTGGGAGGAAGGAACTTTCCCGCTATAATTTTTCGGAAAGCCGCGAAACGCGTTATTGATTTTCTGTACTTGATAATATTTTCGAATTAATATATGTATAAATAACTTATACGTGTTTTAAACACCCTCCGTATATAAAGAGTCAACATTTGGAACAATATAATAATATGTATTTCCAAAGTGGTTTGTTGTTACTATAGTATTAGGTACAGACGCCAGCACATTAAGTTGTCGGCACGGTTGGCGCAGTGGTTAAGCGATTGACTGCTGCGCTGCGTGTCGCGGGTTCGATTCCCGCACGGAACAAGTATTTGTATGACCTACAATTAGTTGTTCCGGGTCTGGCTGTTTGTGTATGTGAGTTTAAATGTTTGTAAACGCACCCACAATACAGGAGAAATTCCTAGCCTTGCACCTCAGGCAACGTTTAAAAAATAAAAATAAAAGTTATCCCAATCTGTCAAATTTCAATGATACATTTTCAACTTTATTAAATGTATAAATAACCTTGTGGTTCATTTTCAATTGGAAAAATTTGACAGTTTGGGGTAGCTTGATGTGCTGGTGTCTGTACCTAAAGAGGTTTGCAATTGCTATTTTTCAGACTGTTTAGTTTTATTATTTACATAAATTCCATTGTACAATATTAATTTTACTATATTTCCAATACATTTTATTGTACACTGCGACTGCGACCGGCCCCTGCTCCACAGATTTTTACGACTTTACAAATCATTCACAAGCCGAGGGTTGAAAGAAAATTCAAATCCATTGCTTCATAAACTTGAAAAGTTCGTCAGCTCTAAAACGTTAATAACGCAATGAACGTGGCTGAACTTTCAAAATAAAAGACATAGCTATCGATTGGCATTGTATGTGTGTTATGCAATTACCTCGTTCGCAGGTTTTTCATATAAATCATACCTATTATTCTTATGAGCAAAGAGGTTGATGCTGATATTCGGCTTATTGGCACGTTTTGAATTTTTATGCACTTACTTGCAGTGACAATGGTGCCGATTCTGTTGTCACAAAATTCTCTAAACTAGACTAAAAATCACCAAAATTTAGTTTATTCCTGTCAAACGACGATTTCCCATTCTGAAATTGACTAAAGTGACACAACTTAACTATATTTTAGTTTGACAGCACTAAGATTGCACTGAGTTTTTAGTTTAGTGAAAATAGCAATTTTGCTATTCTGTTGTTGTCAATTTCATTATTCTATTCAACCTAAAATTTTGGTTGTCTGACTAAATCTGACTATTTTTAATCGCGATTAAATAGGTGTGGAATAAAATTAGTTGTCAAGAACTAAAATTCACGCCGACACCTCGACTTCTGGTGCAAAAATAGTACTGTATTTTTTGTTCTTTTCTTTTGCTTATATCTCGAAAATGGTGTGTCCTATCGCAAAAATAATGAAAATTTCGACCCCCTTTAAACTCTATGCACCTCTAAAACTCAACATGTGGGTAATAATTTTTCATATTTTCCATCCAGAAAGTGAAAATTCCATATAAATCACGTCAAGGCTGCCGCCCCTGCGCGCCTCTGGCTCTATAAAAAACACGGGGTAGGGCAAACAAGTACCACGTTGCGAAGCCAAAACATGCCATGTGCGAGTCGCAATTGTCAAATTCGGTTTTAGTTATGTCAAAATAGTTTTTAAATTTAGAGATATTTTTTTGCAGAATAGCTTTAAGATTCTCATAGTCAAAAGTAAGGAATTTTAGTTACAGTTTAGTTAGTTCAGTTCGGTGTACAACAGAATCGGCACCATTTTCTCATAAATTAAAAAAATAAGATAAATAAACGTCCCAATTGCATAAAACGTATTAGTACTGGAGTTGTCGATTCTTTTGATATAGAAAATAATACTATATTTAAAAGTTTCGATTCGCCCGATTAAGGCTAGTTAATTCGTACGAATTGACTAATAATCCGTCATTCCTGGGACACAATTAGCTTGGCCAACTTACGATACGTACCGTAATAGATTGGTGGGGTATTCTTAGTCACGGATTGGTAAAAATAGCTACGTAGAAATAGCACAATTTATATGAAGCTCTAGAAATAAAGATTGACATGTTGTAAACGGTGTTTGTTGATTAATGGAGACTATTTCAGATAGGAACGCGTGCTGGAAGACGTAGTGTTGGAAGTTCTCGCACATGATGGGCCGATGACCTGGTTAAGGCTGCAGGGTGGTTCTTGGGGGAGGCCTATGTCCAGCACTAGACGCCTTTCGACTGAAATGATGATTACGAGTTCTGATAGGTAGGTAAAAAGGTACCTACAGATAAGTACATCGACAAGAATTCATTTGATGATCTACAATTTGTTTTTCAATGTGTGGCTACAATTTGATTAAACACCCGATACCCATGTAATTTTTTGTAGCTACACCTAAGCATTTAATACAATATTGTGGAATAACATTTACCAACAATTCAGTGAATTCTTGTACCCAATGATACCTTTAGATGCGTTACCGGCGTTCAATATTGGCTAGATGAATGCAAGGCAATTGCCTGTCGTGTTTACCATCCAGTGATATGGCGCAACGCTAGCGACGTAACTAAATGTATACGTTAATCTCTTCCTAACAACAGGAATCGGTATGGGTTTTTCCTGTTCTTCGCGCACTGTATGATTGGACGAGTATGTACTACCTAGTCGATAGCTACATTCATGGTTTACGCTGTTTTTGAGTGCTCTAATGTTCGTGTATGACGCGTCTATTTATAATACGTCATTGGGTCTAATTCGTTTAAATATAAGTAAATTTTATTAAGGCTGACTGTATCTAAAATGAGTTCGCTGAGAAATTTTCATAAATTAAACTAGTTACTTAGTTACAAATTTTCTAAAGCGACCCTGTGAAAACATAAACCCATTAAAAATGTGTTTCTTTAATCTTAAGGATAAGAACGAATAATTTAAATACCGACATAGAATGAGAAGCTCTATTCCCTTTGCCATGACCTCATTTAAAAAAAGCAATTTCATTTTATAACATAACCTCAAAGATATCTCTCATCTCAGTGTACAGGATCAATATATAATTCGTTTAAAAAATCAAACAAAACGCCTATAATAATTTGTAAAGAAAACATTCGATGAATCTTCAAACGTAAATATATTATCATCTTAACATCGATTTTGACGTGAAAAGAGTAAACAAAAGTTAGTAGTTCAAAGTATTCATACAAAACTATAAACACAAGTAAAAATAGTTATTTTTATAAGTTCACTATGGTTCTACTCGTAGCCTAATAACCGTAATCGCTGCTTATAACCGATCCAAACAATTTGTAAGTTATAGCATTTGCAAGTGGTCTAAAAAAACAAAGAATGTATCAGCTGTTTTTCAGAATTCCCGCGTAAAATAGGGTTAACGAAAACGAAAGTGTTCTATTTATATTTAAATCAGATCTGAATCTCACAGTTACCTGGATGATATTGTGACGCATTCAACTTATTACAAAAACGTTAAATAAAGTTGTAAAATAATTAATTCTGCCGTTCAGACTTCCGCGTGGCTGGAGGAAACCAAGTGTTTGTTTACTACAAAATTGCAAATACAGTTCATTATTCTTGGCCTACTGTATAATCGCGGTTAATAGATAATGGTGTCGATTCTCTTGTACACCGAACTAAATTAACTAAACTATCACTAAAATTCCTTACTTTGCTATGAAAATCTTAAAGCTATTCTGCAAAAAATATCTCTAAATTTAAAAACAATTTTGACACAACTAAAATCGAATTTGACAATCGCGACTCGCACGTGGTATGTTTTGGTTTCGCAACGTGGTACATATTTGCCCTACACCGTGATTTTTTTTAGAGCTGGAGGCGCGCATGGTGGGCAGCGTCTACGTGTTTTCTATGGATATTTTCTAAATAATTATTACCCACATGTAAAGTTTTAGAGGTTTGGTAAAATGCATAGAGAACGCTGCTGCTTATTCTCTAGTAAGTCCCTTAGTCGCCTCCTACGACACCCACGGGAAGAAATGGGATGGTGCTATTCATTTACCTACGTCCGGCACCACACGGAACAGAGGTTTTGGAGATTTAAAGGTTTATGGGTTTCATAAAGGAGGTCGAAATTTTCATCATTTTTGCGATAGGACACACCATTTTCGAGATTTATGCAAAAGAAAAGAAAAAAGATACAGTACCGTTTTTGCACCAGAAGTCAAGGTGTTGGTGTGAATTATAGTTCTTGACAACTAATTTTATTCCACACCTTTATAATCACGATTAAAAATAGTCAGATTTATTTAGACAATCAACATTTTCGGTTGAATAGAATAATGAAATTGACAGCAACAGAATAGCAAAACTGTCATTTTTACTAAATTTATAACTCAGTGCAATCTTAGCGTTGTCAAACTAAAATATGTATAGTTAAGTTGTGTCACTTAGTTAATTTCAGAATAGGAAATCGTGGTTTGACAGGAATAAACAAAATTTTGGTGATTTTTAGTCTCGTTTAGAAAATTTTGCGACAGCAGAATTGGCACCAATGTCTATCAAAAGAAATTATGACAATCGGGCTTGCCTGTCTTGTGTGCAAACCCGACTGTCATAATTTCACACAACAACCTATTTATATCGACAACGTCAGAATAGGTGGGTACCTAAATGCTTAATCAGCGTAACACAAAATGAGGTGTGCAGGTTTTTCGAAATAATACCGTGGTCTCTGGCACACGGGCAACTGAAGGAACACGGGTGGGGTTTAGTCAGTAAGAGTCTGACACGACCTTCCACTCCACCCAGAGCGGGACACGTTATTTGATGATTTCTCATCCTCAAAAAAAAGCACGGAAGTTTCTAGGTTTTCTGTATCCAGTGTTCTATCGGGACCCTATCACTAAGGCTACGCAGTTCGTCCGTCTGTCACAGGTCCGTCTTTCAAACCGCTCTTGATTTTTTCACTGAGCGTGTAGGTTAGCAGGTTGTAGACTGAGGCCACTAGCTAACAACAAATAAAAAAAATAAAAATAGGTATGTTAAAAAGTAAAGGACAAGTAGCATGTTTTTTTGCATTTCTTTTTTAAAACGCATTAAAAAAATGTGTTAAATATTGTCCGGTGATACGGAATACTTCGTGTGCTAATCCAACTCGCACGTGGCCGGTTTTATAAGTGTTCGTAAATGTCAGTCAAAGCCAGTTCACCAACAATAAAGCCTTTTAGCATTCAAATCAGGCCGTTTGTCAGTTTAATCGAAGCTATTTAGCTGTCAAAATCGATTTAGCAGAACATAAGTTACGTAGTTTATTCGTCTAGACCAATTTACGTTATCTCTTTGGACTGAATGCTGGCTGATAAAAAAAAAAAATAGAGTACTGTTTTCGATACATCCTGGCGCCTAATACATTTATTTTTAATCTATTATTAAAAAGTAAATCTGTCAAAAAGATCGTTACCTGTCAAGAATAAAACATTATGATACGATGAAGTTTCTTTGTATGACCAGATTCTCAAGGTTTTTTTTTTAAAGTATTTATCTAATCCAATATGTTACAGTTTTATTTTTAAGCATCTCCTGCCAAACTGCAAAGCAATTTGTCGGCAGTTTATTCGTGTGTTTAGTCTTTATGGATGAAGTATCATTTTTAATAATTAAGTTCGTGTATTTCTCATGATAGTATGTAAATTGTATTAGTTTTGAGGAATAAATGTCATTGGGATTAGGTCATCGGAACCGGTTTTACCCGGTTCCAAAAGAACCGGGAATTCCCGGCTCTGACGGTCCTTAAAAGAACCGGTTCTGTAAATCGGAGAACCGGTCTTTTCGGTTCTTTCGGTTTCTTCTTAAAATATATTTAGAAATTCATCTCTTTATGCTAAATATCAGGTTATCATCAAATCATGATATTGTTTTCACTTGCCACTCCCATATAATGACATAAACTGATTCCAAAAGTGTGGAGCCAGCCACATTTGTGGACTCAGTGTCAACATCGCATTATACCAATCAACAATGTGTTTATTTTTAGCACTATAAAATACACCAAAATTACCGTTAAATCACTGTTAAGTTAATAAAAATAACGTAATAATTTTAATATTAGAAAATAACGATTTTTTAAGGGATTCGGCAACGTTAACCTCTGGTTGTTAACACTGGCAGACGCGCTGTCGTGTTTTTGTTTAGTTCGACACAAACGAACGTTGTGAGTGGGTATGTTGTTTTGTTGACACCGATTTGATAAGTGAGTAACTTTAAATGTTAATGCATTTTGTTTTTATTATTTTTATCAATCAATTGAGAATACTTATTGTCATTGATATCAGTTAAGTATTACGCTTTCACTCTTGCGGGGCAAACATATTGGGCGGAATAGATAGAATAATAATTACACCAGACTTGGCTGGACACGCGCCCGCGTGTCTTGATAACGTTCGTTATACCTATTTATTTCTCTTTTCTCACATTACCTTGTGTTTTAGCATCCAATATGATAATTGTGTGTGATTTGAGTTGTATGTAGTAGATAATTTCACAGTTTTAGCACTTGGTTGAACATGCGATGCGTGTTACATTAAACTACTTATTGCTCAATAGGTAGGTATGAACTAAATAAGCATATAAAATAACAGCGTCACTTAGGACTATATTAAACTGGTAATGTAAATGGGCAGTGTTAATATTATGTGATCGTGCCGATTTCTGGACTATTGGACGTGCCAGTTACCTCACAATGTTTTAACAACTTTTTCATTAGAAGTTCGATTGCAAGCTGCTTGGCCTTGGTGCTCAAAGATTCGACCAACTTGTCTGAAGTTTATTGAATTTCAGACGCATCCTTCGGTTGACTGTGTGATGGTGCACAAAATACAAAAGAATGGATTTCGAAGAGGCGATTAATAAGGCAGGAGACAAAGCCTCCGTTTGGCATCACTTTCTACGAAAAGACTTATTTTAAAGAATTGGTTGTTGCTAAATAATACTTAAAAACGATTTTGTAATTTTGATTATAATTATAAAAATAATAAATAGGTAATGTGATATCCAATAAAGTGTGTTTTAGTAAAATCTGTTCTCCTTAATTCGTTTTGATAGTAGAAAATCTATATAAAAGATAGCATAGTTTATCAACTAGAATTTATCAAAAGAACCGAAAAAACCGGGTACCCGGTTCCGGCTTGAGTTTGGAACCGAAAGAACCGGTTCCTAAAATAGTGCCGGTTCTCGATGCCCTAATTGGGATGTCCACAAATAATTGTATCGAAAACTTTTTAATGGCACAATTAAAATAAGATTTAAGCACATTACGCAGTCGGGTAAAAAATCGAAATAGGCCAACCTGTATAATTTTGGTGGGCTTGTTTTTTGTACGTTTAAAATAACAAATAGATTTTCATAGTAGCACGAAATTGACGGCACGGTACCGTTAAAGGTTTACCGAAATACCGATGCCAAACTTACATGACGAACAATAATGAATTTACAAAATTTGACAGCTATCAAAATCAACTCGGTAAGTTTATCATCGTTAAACTCTATGGCACATATTCATAAAATCTAATTCTGGTTTTCAATACATATATATATATATAAAACAGACTTTAGCAACTGTTTAGATGTTCGATAACTTTTTATGAATAAGGCCGTAAGACGCGCCGTCGAATTTAAGAAGCAAAAGAAGTATGTGAGGATCATAGCAGATGGCGCTCTGTAGTTTCTGCCTACCCTCATGGGAAACAAGCCCAGTCTATGTATTTTAATGTATAAAATTCAAACATTAAAAAAAATGGATTTCATAGGCTACTTATAGATTGTATCGCACTATCGCAGTAACCACGTATACAGTAGCACAATAGATGGAATAAATCGGGTCTTAAATAGATCAGTGAGGCCGACGAATTACGAATTTTCACAGCTGTCAAAATCGTTCTAAAATCAACTGTGTAAGTTTGGTGGTATCATTAAACGTTTAGACGCGCCGTCAAATATAAGAAGCGAAAGGAGTATCTAAGGATCGTAATAAGTGGTGCTCTATAGTTTCTTGCTACCCCCATGGAAAGAAGAGTTTATGTATTTTTATATGTATGAAATTCGAAACATTTAAAAACATTACAATTAGAATTTCATAATAGCATGGTCTAATGTTTTGTATCGCACTATCGTAGTGACCAAGTAAACAGTAGCACAATAGATGGAATAAATGGGGTCCTAAAT
The DNA here is from genome assembly GCA_949987655.1 of Polymixis flavicincta. Taxonomy (NCBI): domain Eukaryota; kingdom Metazoa; phylum Arthropoda; class Insecta; order Lepidoptera; family Noctuidae; genus Polymixis; species Polymixis flavicincta. Next base: position 18,322,515 of record OX465188.1, on the reverse strand, counting down.
AGGTCAGTGTTTCCAACCAGTGAGGTCTACAACAAAACACAGATTAATAGGCTCTTATCATTCTGGGCTAGTTGTTAAGCGCATTGAAGGGAAACGGTAAGTAACCTTTCTAGTAACGTAGTAGTTTTACAAATAGCTGGCTAATACTGGAAAGCAGTGTTGCCAGATAACCGTCTCACGTTCTCCCCGAACCAAAGAGAAAGCAAAGAGGGCAAAGAGGTTTTTTTTTTATCAGGAATTTATGTCCGTTGGATGGCAATAGGGTCCCCTCTATTACATGACTCTTAAACATAACTGGCAAATTGTGGCATAACTGTCAAGTCCTTCGGGGAATAAAGGCGCCATGATGTGTCATTGGTACGAAATTTAAAAAAAAAGGGAACGAGACCCCTCCGTGCCTCGGAAAGCACGTTAAGCCGTTGGTCCCGGCTGTCATTCGTGGATCTTTGACAGTCGTTTCGGGTCGTCGAAAGTCTGACAACCAATCTTAGCACAGGGTTTTTGTACTATCCAGAAACTGGGTTGTGAAGGTCAGATAGGCAGTCGCTACATGTAAAATAATGGTATTCAGCTGCATCCGGTTAGACTAGAAGCCGACCCCAACATAGTTGGGAAAAGGCTAGGCAGATGATGATGATTCCTATGTTTCTTTGTCAGTTATAGGCATTCATTACAAAACCGCACAAGTGCGAGCATAAATCGCGAGTGTAGGGTTCATTCCAAGGTATCAAACAATTTTCGGACGGGCCAGCATCTTCGTTGTGGACCCCAGGCACCAGACATTCGTGTACCTATTTTCTCTCTAAAGCAGGTCACTAATCTCGTTTTAAATACACACATTTGCGAAGATATATAAAATTAGCATGACAAAGAATACGTACGAAAATTAATTCGTAAATATTAGGTCTTTACCTATGAAATTGCCGTTCTGCAGTACTGGCCATTTCAAATCAAAATAATTTTTGTTTGGCTAAGAATTCTAATTTCAAATTAATTTTATTTTAAAAACAAGGATTTTTTTTTCTGAAAGTAGTCATTTCTTTATTGATTAGTGTTACATTTTCATCGCATTTCAATCTTTTTCGTCATCATGGATACGTTAAAAATTCGAGTAATTATGGAATATGAGTACCGTCGTGGCAGCAACGCGGCACAAGCGGCACGCAACATCAACGACGTTTACGGAGCTAACACTACAAACCAACGCACCACCTGTTATTGGTTTGCTCGCTTCCGTTCTGGAAATTTCGACCTGAAAAATGAACCTCGCGGTCGTCCGAAGACTTTGGTCGACAATGACGAATTAAAGGCGATTGTGGAAGCTGATGATACACAATCTACGGCTGAATTAGCAGCAGCTTTCGACGTTAGCGTCAAAACAATATTGGTCCATTTGCGTCAAATTGGCAAGGTAAAACAGCTTGACAAATGGGTGCCCCACGAACTCAATGATCGCCAGCGCGAAGTACGCGTCGAGACGTGCCTTGCACTGCTCAACAGACACACAAATGAAGGAATTTTGAACCGCATTGTTACCTGCGATGAAAAATGGATTCTGTTTGATAACCGTAAGCGCTCAGCAAGTTGGTTGGATCCTGGTTCAGCACCTAAACAATGCCCTAAACGAAAACTTACCCCTAGAAAAGTGATGGTCACTGTTTGGTGGTCTAGCGCCGGTGTGATTCATCACAGCTTCTTACCAAACGGGGTGAGCATTACTGCAGATGTGTACTGTGAAGAACTGAACACAATGATGGAGAAGCTGGCGCATCTCCAACCAGCATTGGTCAATCGCTCGTCTCCGCTGCTCCTGCACGACAACGCGCGACCTCATACTGCACAGCAGACGGTCTCCAAGTTGCAAGAACTGGGGTTGGAAGCTCTCCGTCATCCGCCCTACTCACCAGACCTTGCGCCTACAGACTACTACTTTTTCCAGAATTTGGATAACTTCTTGGCGGGAAAAAAATTTAATACCCGAGAGGCAGTACAAAATGCCTTTGAAGAATTTGTTGCCTCCCGTCCAGCTGATTTCTTTAAGAAGGGCATCAATAAACTGCCACTGCGATGGCAAAGATGCATTGATTGCATGGGTGATTACTTCGATTAATACAAATAAAAAATTCATGAAAAAAATTCGTTTAAATTTTTTCATACAAAACGGCAATTTCATAGGTAAAGACCTTAATGGCTATCAGGTCAAGATAACACGGATAAGAATAGGCGCCGCCATAAAACCGTAATAACTGAGTTTTATTATTATATTTTCAGTTGTTAACAAAATTATAATGACAATTGCCGTGTGGTTTATGACGCATATCTATTGTTATATTATGAAATAACCTGCCTTGACATTATGCTAAATACCTATTTATCTATTTTGAAACAAAAACAAATATCATTTTATAACATTTTAAATAAACGGAAAACAAGGAAAAGTAAAAAAAAATACATTAACTCTAAAAATACAAAACGTGCCAGTTGCCTAATAAGTATTTCTGGATTTGTGAATAATTCACCTACAAATAAATGAATATTGTGCGAGTCGCCTATAGTAAAATATTGTATAAAGGCGATACGATTATTATGATTAACTAATATATGAAATTCGCGTGTCGAAGTTAATTCGTTCCGAGTCGACTTCAAAATTTCAATAGGTATTAAGAAGTAAAGAAATTCTACGCTTGGGGATCTAGGATAGCTTGCCGAATGCATGGCAATATTTGCATTACATGGCAACATTTTATTTTAGTACATATTGGTCAATGTCAGAATATTAATCGTCATTTCGGTGACTAGGTACCGATATGACAACTAATGAGATGAAAGAAAACGACATGTCACCCAAAATAAATTGGGACAAAGGGAAAATAATATTAATACTCAGTGTCAATAACATTAATGAAATATGTTTGTACCTATTGCAGTTTGCGATAATCATCATCATTTCAGCCGAAAGACGTCCACAACTGGACGTAGGCCTTCCCCAAAAGGGGGGTTTTGCCATAATCGCCACGCTTGGCAAGCGGGTTGGCGATCGCAGTATGGTGGTGAAATGTATAAGAACGCTGCTGCCCATTCTGTGAGTCCCTTACTCATCTTCTACGATACCCAAGGCAAGAAATAGGATGGTGCTATTCTTTTACGTCCGGCACCACACGGAATGTTGGCGATAATATTACAATAATATTCTTATCAGTAGATAAGGTCCCATCGGATTATGACTAGGCGCCTTTGATTGTTTGCGGTCTCAACTACCGCGGAGTCTTCCACTTAAGGCGGAGATTTCTTGAAAACGCTCAAAAAGGTAGTTTTTTAAACCAGTGTATCTCTTTAACCGTAAATAACTTTGAAAGCAAAAAAATATATAATATTTTCAAGTCTTTTTTGCATACAGTGATGGAACTCAAAACATAATTAAATATACTTTAATGCATCAAAAAAATCATCAAAGTCACCTCTTAATTATCTTTAAAACCAGTTTATCTCTTCAATAACAATTATTATTATAATTTAATAAAATGCCAAATGCCAAACTGCATCCCGTGATGGATTAATATTTATTAAATAGTTAATATCTAATTTTATACGATTTTATTTGCATTTTTACGACAATACTTGCTCATTTGTAATTCGAATTTATTACAAAGGATTCTAATCCGTATAGGATTGCAGTAAGAACTATTATCGCTTATAAGGACAATACCACGAGTACATATAAAATTACCAGGGCCTATGATTAGCTAATGAACCAGATTTTGTCACCGGCTTCGCCCGCGTCGAGGTCGGAAATTATCCCCCGGGAACGTACTACCGAGATAAAAAGTATCCTATGTGTTAACCCAGGTTACAAACTATCTCTTTGCCAAATATCATGCAAATCCGTTCAGCCGTTTTTACATGATTGAGTACCGTAAACCGGGGTTACTTTAATCAATATTGAACTTTGAAGACAGAAACATATCTCTTAAATTTGTGATTAAAAAAAAAAAAAAAACCCACAATCGGTTTGGTTATAAAAAAATACAAAAAAAAATCCAATAATCGTTTTTTTTATAACACTCGATTCCTGTAATAAATACGTGAATAAATATTACTTTATAATGAGCAAAAAATAAAACTGACTGATCAAAGTTACATATATGTAGGATGTAGGGTTACCTTGATATCCCCCTATTTTATTGTGTAGTTACAAAGTAACCCCAATTATAATGCCAATACAATTTATAAATCAAAATCTGCCAATAGGAAAAACAAATAAACTTTTTTAATTAAAATTGTTAGTGAATTCCTCAGGAAACGATTTAACAGTTCTTCAGTGTTGCCAAACTGGAAAAAAAACTACCATGTTCGTTTCATTTTACGCAATTAGCGATTTTATATGAAATTGAAGTTTTGATCAAAGTCATCCCGCGAATCAATGTAACCCGGTTTACCGGTAACCAAAATCCAAACACACAAATTTTTAGATTTATAATATTATTATTAGGATAATTAATATGAAAAAACAAACGAGACAAAACTATCAAGTTTTTCTAAAAGAGTTTTTTTTTTTTCATAAAATTATCTTTACCTATGTAATTAATACGGAGGAGTATGAAATTTATGAAGTAGTGCAGAAACATATGTTTTATGTTATGGTCGAATTTCGACCATTCATTGGGCAACCACTAAAGGAGATAATAAAAACAGTGTGTATCAAGGACTAAATGTTTATTTTTTATTTTTATTCAAAGCATTAATTTCAAATAGGCACTTTTGAACATTTACATTAAAATAGAACTGATTCTAGTCGCCCTCTTCAAAATGTAGTTTCGTTTAGAGAAGAATAGGCGAAATGGGTAAAATGTTTTAAGTACAATATTTAACATACATTCATTGTATAATTATGTGTGAAAACGATGCATCCAGAATTAAATTACCATACCAAAATAGGTAAAAAGAATGAAATGAAGCAATTACAGATAAATTAATTTTGTGATAGATACATGATTATATGGTGCTCATATATGTATAAACATTGTAAAAGTAAGTATACGATTTTCCTAGAATATTAACAAGTAATAAACCTTTAATCAAAATTTTACTAGTAGTCGCCCAGTGTTCGAAATTTAACCCTATTGCATTTAAATTTTAAATAAAGCTGCTTTCTAAATTTAAATGATTAATAATGATTAAATATTAGCTATCTGCAATTCTTCTCTATATAAACTATAACTGTGCCAAATACCATACACCGCCGCCGCCCACGTATTTATATTTAATGTGTTTGCTTCACGTAATATTTTTTTAAATAATATACTTAGATAATTTGATAGTAAAGACAAAACAGTGTATATCAAGGACTACATTTTAAATATGGCCTTGGTCGTAATTCAATATTATTATTTTTATTTAGGTTTTTTGTGTCCACAATTTTGTTTTTATCCAGGACTACTGAGTTGGTTTCTGTCAGACCCCTGGATCTATAATTAAATATTAATAAAAGATCCAAATAGTGGTATTTTTAAGACCAATGTTTCAAAAGAGATTTCATGATTGAGAATAATCTGATACAATTTGATTCGCATTTTTAACATTTTATCAGCATGAGTAAGATAACCTAGATATTTAAGGTATGTGCTACGAGATATTTTTTATTGTTTTATTCAATTAAATTTTTCTGCGATGCAGGACACCATCATTATTTCTTGTTGATTTATTATAAACGCAACGTTTTTCCCAGATTGTGACTGGTTTAATGTTTTTTTTTTACGATTTTTTAATTTATTTCATTTAGTTTTGTTATTAATTCGCTTCTTTTAACTTGTTTTTTTTTTTTTTTTGTTTTGGTCCTCATTAATCAATACGTTTTATTTATCTTTAAGAAATATAAGAAAACGACGCGCTGCGATTAGAAAAAAATCACAGCACGTCTAACTCCAATTTCATGGTTAAATGAACGTTGTTGAAAACAAAGTGGCGCTTATAATTAAAATAAGAAGAACAGAATATAATACTTACGTGTAAGACATGATACCTTATCACAAACACAGCCTTAAAGACAAAAAAAATGCAAAATCCTCTTTTCTATAATCCTCAAAACACAAGTCCGAAAAAAAAACTTAATTAAAAAAATACTTTAACTGCCCATTTTGTGTCTACCTCAAAAAGCACAGGCTTAGGAAATATTTATTTAAAAATAAGAAAACAAATAAACGTCACTTTTGAATTTCGTATTCGCGCGGGAAAATCGAACGTAGCTCGCGTTCGGTCTGCACGGATGTCGCAACAACACTACAATCCGGCGCCAACGAACACCTGATTTAAATAGCTGTTGTTATATTTGTATGTATAATACATTATAAAAGTATTACATTCGCGTGTCTTTTTGGACGATGATTAATTTAAAAAGGTGACTACGCACCCCTTTTTTTATCCGTCATTCATCCTCTGAGTTCGCGTCTTCCAAGTTGTGGGGTGCGCGCGGGGTGCATTTACAGCTATTTGACAGTTGACACTGATTTGCAAATAATGCCAGGCATAACAGGAACTCCTTTCTTGGAGTACATTTTTTTTTGGTGAAGCGCAATAATTTTTAATTTCATTAAAAAAATAAATCATATTTGCATTATTGTCGGGCCCCGTGGCCCGTTACTCCGTGCGTCGGTCCTGACTGTCATTCGTGGATCTTTGACAGTCGTTACGTGTCGTCAGAAACCCGAAAATCTGAGAACCAGTCTTACCAAGGGGTATCGTGCTCCCCAGTATCTAGGTTGTGGAGGTCAGATCGGCAGTCGCTCCATGGAAACTACTGGTATTCAACTGCATCCGGTTAGTCTAGAAACCGGTCCTAAAAATAGTTCAGAAAAGGCTAGACAGTTGATGATGATGAACCGATGATGACCGTAACGATTCCCAAAGATTTACGACCAGGAACAACGGCTTAACGTGCTTTCCAAGGCACGAAAGGGTCTTGGCATGTAAAGATGGTCACCCATCCACGGACCAACCACGACCAACAGCAGCTTAACCTGATCGATCCACCCGTGCGGCTGGTATTACTTAACCAAAATGATTGTCTTTACATAATTATAATCACTAGTGATCGCCAAGTGCTTGAAATTTGACCATAGTATAGTTTAATTAAAAATATTACCTATCTTGTCCAATTTCATACGCCTCCGTTCGCGAAATTTTAGTAAAAAGGGGTGCAAAGTTTTTACTTCACTTATTAATTTAGATCAAAATCATCAACCCTCTAAATAAATTTAATTCCATTAAATGATTTTTTTATTAAATAGTCATTCAATGGAATTTGTTACGGTCGCGTATCATATACTTATACAGGATAATTTTTTAACCAGTGCGCAAACTGTAACCATGAATTCAGCATATCTCTCTAGATCTCCCTGCGCAGAAATATTTCGTCGGTTATACAAAAAAAATATCAGCTGTTTCATAGTGCAATACCTACGCGGTCAAAATGTATGGAGCAGCAGATTTTTTTTTTTTCGATATAAAAATTATCTATACTTTATCTTTATCTATACTAATAATAAACAGGAAAGATTTGTTTGTTTGCATTGAATAGGCTCCTAAACTACTGAACCGATTTGAAAAATTCTTTCACTGTTGGGAAGCTACACTATCCCCGGGTGATATAGGCTATATTTTAACCCCGTATTCTCACAGGAACGGGAACTACGTAGGTGAAACCGCGGAGCGCTGCTAGTTCGGTAGTAAACATAACTACAATCTGGCACTGCAAAAAGTTTGCAGTTGAATTTGAAAGCTTATTCTAAATACCCTGGAATGTTCGAATGTAACTAAAGTTATTTCTGCCAGGGGCACGGGTTGTTCGAAAGAGATACCGTGGCCCCTGGCACACAGGCAACTGAAGGAACACGGGTGGATTTTAGTCAATAAAAGTCTGACACGCCCTTCCGCTCCACCCAGAGCGGGAGAAGCTATTGATAATTTCTCACCCAAAAAATACAAAAAAAAAGTAAAAGTTATTTTATCGGCAGCCCGTAAGCAAAAGGTGGTCTTATACTGACAACCTATTGCAGTACCTACCTGCATGCTTTGGGGGCAGCAGATTAGGTAGGGGCGGCGGCGCGGCGTGTGATAGGACTGCCTCCTTCCATAATCAGCCTGTAGGTAATGTGCCCATTGCTGGGACACAGAACGCCTCTCTATGAGAGGAACTGGGCCATAATCCACCCCGCAAGCTCAGTGCGAGTTGGCGGAAGTCCCAGGTATTTGAATTTTCGGTTCTAGGACATGACGATTTTTTTTCGTCACGGTGTTTTCCTTCACCGTTTTGAGAGCAGTGGTGATGAAATAATCTCCTTAGATATTCCTACATCTGAAGTGGTTGGGGTTCCATTCGCGTATCGCGGCCACCAAAGAATTCATTGACAGACTAATAGAGGTGCGTGCAGCGCCTGACTAGCATCCTAATTGCTTAACACACTGATATCAATTTATTATTTTACTGGGTCTTGCCAGCGCCTTGGCTCGCGTGGAGGTCGGAAATAATCCCACAACATACTACCGTGATGAAAGTATCCTATACAGGTATTACAGGATACGTTTTTTAACCAGTGTGCAAACTGTAACCATGAATTCTGCATATCATTCTAAACAAGCCAGCGCAAAATTTTTTAGTCGGTTTTACAAAAAAAAAAAACTGCTGTTTCATAGAAAAGTGCAATACCTAAGCGGTCAAAATGTATGGAACAGCAGTTTTGTTTTTTTGTACTGCCGACGAATAATTTCTACGCTGGGGGTATCTACAATGACATGCTGAATTGATGGTTACAGTTTGCGCACTGGTTAAAAACTTATCCTGTATACATTTTTTAAACCCAAAGAATTATGTTTCAGTTATTTTTGCTTCTAACTGACCTCATTGCGTTTAGTCACTAACACAACAATTACAATTATTAATTCTATGACCATATTCTATTTTTATTATTAAATTACTCTGCTAGAGGAATTAATTTACAAATACCTAGTTTTCCTTAAATAAACTATGAGAAAAACAAATAAGTAATTGCGTTCAGCTAATTCAATTAGATAAAATTAAATAAATATTGTTTCCTTGTGAATAAAATTCTTAATAAATTAATGTCTCATTCTGTTAGTAATAATGTTTAAATATAGAACGTTATAATTAAAAATGTAACGTCATAAGTTGACATCTAAATGAGACGTGCCGGTGGTGAGTGGTTATTAGTGGCTGCCTTTAACCGACCCCAATTATACAAATGCTATATGCCACAGACTGGCATTGCACTTCAAACGTTCGCAGGACCATAGCCAGCCGTATTGATAGGGCGAAATGAAAGGGTGAAACTCAGACTGACTCACGTCACCCAATGCACAACTACGTCTTAGTGCCCCAGAGGCTGGGTCTAGCTAGTAGGTACAGCCAATAGCGACACTTTCACAGCGAGATGTAACCCGTGGCGGGAAATCAGCCACCACAATCTTAATTATTCAGAACACAACAACATTTTTAATAAAATAGATTTAGTAAGTAGGTAGTAAAACAGGAAACATTATTATCTTATCTATATAAAAATAAAAGTCCTGACTGACTGACTCATCAACGCTCAGCCCAATCCCTTGGATCTAAAAAGCTGAAATTTTGCACAGAGGTTCCCTTTATAATGTAAACAAGGAATAAGGAAGGAGTTTTTGAAATTCAACCCCTAAGGAAGTTAAATAGGGGGTGAAATTTCCGCGCGGGTGAAGACGCTGGCAAAAGCTAGTTATTAATAAAACCAAAATTACGAACAAAAAGTTGTTACCGAAGTGGTCCATCAAACTCGCTGATGTAGAAAAGGAGGTCATCACCCGGAATCACCGCATTTGAAGCAGTGCATCAAGCCGGCGTAGGTACACAGGTTGTCGAGCAGTACCTGTAAAAAGGAGAAAAACAGGTTAAAAGCCGTAGATGCGTCAGAGAGAAAGAGGGGAAAATAAATACATAGTATTCAAATAATATTCTGAGTCTGCCAGAAAGAATAAAAAGTAAACGACAAGTATGTGTGAATAGTAATATATTGCATTTATATTAGAATAGTCATAACATAAATATAGTGTAAAATAATTAAAAGATAAAACTATTAATAGAATAAGCATAATATTAGTCTAATACATAAAATAGAATAAAATAGCAAAATTAAGGTCTTAAATTAAGATAAACTGAGGCAACGGCTTTCAAGAACTGTTCCTTTCCCAAAAGTGGACTGACCATAAATTAAAATAATATGAAACGAATACAATCAGAAAACCATTTTCAAGGTCTCTGATCATGTCAGAGAGACACTGAGCAAGGGCTGGAGTGGGTTTTAGCCGGTAAGAGTCCGGCACTGTCCAGACTGCGTCACTGGTGAGGCAGTCTGGGCATCCATGAGGATTTCCCACTCCTGCCAAAACAAAAAAAAACCTTTGGCGGGAGCTGTATACACCCCCTGATGACTTTATCGAACCATCTGAGAGCCTTCCGCCTGAGCACGCGTTACCGTGGCCGACTTGGAATTCTCTAAATAGACTTCGAACCCAAGTCGGTCGGGGCAAAGACAATATCCACAGATGGGGGTTCACGGATGGCTCATATCTCCCCACAGACAATGGTTCACCTTCCATTCTGCACCGCGTGCCCTGTTACTTGTGCATTTGACGATCTTATGACTGCGTCAGTGAGCGGAATTCGCGCAGCCGAATTTTTGGCCAAACATGTTTTTTTTTTTTTTTTGCCATCGATGCATTGTTTGATACAGTCCGTTCCCTGTTACTTTACCACTGACGGCTGTGAATTTTTACCACTGCGGCGAAGCATAAAAGAGGGTTAGGATATCTAGACGCGGCGGCCAAAAGCACTTAAGTCAATTTTTACTCAAAATTATAAAAAGTCACAGCACCCATGTTTTTGTATTATCCGTCGACTGGAATAAGCACGTAAGTCACGCGTCACTTCATTGAGTCGCAATAGTTGACTGTACCATAATACTTAAGTCGTATCAATAAACCAAGCGGCAACATAAACAACTTAAGTTGACTTAAGTTTTTTTTCCCGGCATGGCAACTGTTAAGCCAACTGACTTAAGTAACATGGTAACTGTAGGTTAAGTGTGGGAAAGTACTTGAAATTTTTTCAAGTACCTTCCCTCACTTTACCCTCTTTTTTGAAGTGATTGATAAAAAGTTGACGAACGTTGTAGGTAAAGTAAAATTAAATACGTATTTCTTCATTAGTGTTACGGTGTGACGGTCGTAGTGGTGTTGTGCATTAACTGTATTAATAATGAATTCAAGAGCCAGGAAGTTAGTAAATCTCGTCATAAATAATGAGAATAAAGGTAAGTTTTGAATGTTTTCCTGGCATTTTTATGCAATATGCAAAATAAATGTATGGTTTTTGTTGACATGATTACAACACAATCAACAAAAAATTGTCATTTCACTTTTTTTTACAGGCGATGAAGACCCATTCTCTAATCCGCAACCAAGTACATCTGGAACTCAAAAACAAATTACTCATGATGAAATCGCTATTGACTATTCTAGTGACGATTCTGTTGCTGATCCTACCTACTCTCCAGACAGTCCTAGTTTGCTTACACAACACGAAGATGAGATGGAAACCACTGTTTACGATGCATCAGTAGATGTACAGATAGCACCACAAAATGCAATACCTGAAAGTATTGAAGATACGTCATTACTACAACAAAACAATTCCGTGCCCTGTAGAAGAAGAAAGCAAGATAATAAAATAAAAAGAAATTTAGGCCAATCCTATTTGACAGCTAGTGGGAAAACTATCGTTAAACGTCAAATGAAGGAATTACCTAATTGTCGAAATAAGTGCCGTCAAAAAATAAGTGATGAGCAACGAGCTGTAATTCATAAAGACGTTTGGAATCTTGGGTCTTATGATTTAAGGGCAGCGTTCGTTTCATCTTTGATTACCATTCAAGAGAAAAAAACTGAGCGTCGTCGGGTCGAAGATCCTAGTTTACAAAAAAATAGACAGTGGACTTATAAGTATCATTTTAACGTCAACAGTGAAAAAATATCCGTGTGTCAAGGTTGCTTTCTAAAAACCCTAACGATAAGTGATAATTTTGTAAAACTAATCGGTTTGAAGAAACGTGGCAGCTCGAGTGGAATTATACAAACAGACAAACGTGGAAAGAATACACCAGCAAACAAACATTCCGAACAAAAAATTCAAGAGGTGATTAATCACATCAATTCGTTTCCGCTATATGAAAGTCATTACACTAGACGTAGAAGCACCCGCAAATATTTACCGTCGCATTTGACAATTTCAAAAATGCATTCTCTTTACTCAGAATCACATGAAAATCCTGTAAGTGATAAGATATACCGCAAAGAATTTCATAAATTAAATTTAAGTTTCAAAAAACCAAAAGTGGACACTTGTCACACATGCGACCTCTTTAAAATGAAATCAAACATTGCTACAGATGAAATCACAAAATTAGCCCTTGAAGAAGAACGCGACTCTCATCTACTAGCAGCTGATATGGCGTACAACGAGAAGCAGTGTGATAAAAATATCGCAGTTACAAATAAAAAAATCAAATGTCTGACTTTTGACTTACAGCAATGCTTGCCAACCCCAGCTTTACAATCATCTGTAGCCTTTTATAAAAGACAACTTTGGACTTTCAATCTTACAATACATGACAACGCAACAGGAATGTCAACGCACCACATGTGGCATGAGGGTATTTCGGGTCGAGGTACTAATCAAATAGCCTCCTGTTTGTTTGTATATTTACGAGAACTACCAGAAAATATCTCAGAAGTGATTTTGTACTCTGATACTTGCGGAGGACAAAATAAGAACACTCACGTGGCTGCAATGTTTACGTACTTGTTGACTGTAAAACCCTCAATCAAGATAATACATCACAAGTTTATGATACCTGGTCATACACATATGGAGGTTGACTTAGACCATGCAATTATTGAAAAAAAAAAGGAAAAAACCGAAATACAAATTTATCACCCACACGATTGGATGCAGTTGGTAAGATCGAGTAGCAAAAAATTTACCGTTAGAGAAATGCGACAAAATGACTTCTTTGACTTCGCTAGTTTATTGAAAGGTCCCTTAGTGGCCCGAAAAAAAGACGACAACGGAAATATTTTCAAGTGGCATGAAGTGAAGTGGCTGAGTTATGACTCTGAGTACGGCGTCATAAAATACAAAACATCTCTGTCTAAAGATGAATCATTTAAAACTATTAATTTCAAACGGAACACGCGACGTCACAAAGAATTTAATTTGATGCAGATTACTGACAAGCCAGTACCAATAAGTGTCGAAAAAAAACGTGATATAATATCACTTTTATCTTTAATACCTGAATGTTTCCATATTTTTTACCAGAATTTAGTAACCACTGACGACACCAAGGATGTTGATCCAGATATATCAGATTCAGAAGACAGTGACTTTTAGTTTTTGACTTTATTGCATGCATTGCATCATATTATAACATTTTTAATTAATAAGCATAATTATAATTCAAAATTATTCATAGTTTGTTTTAATATTATATAATAAATTAAATAAGCCAAGTAATTATAGTACGGTAATAAACACTTAAGTCGCATTTTTTTGACGTTCAAAGAAACTGAAGTCAGATATTTTAGTAAATAATAATTATAGCCTAAATATCCATACCCTTATATGTAACTAGTTCATAATTGTGTAATAATAAATAATAAAAACAAAAACCCTAGTACATTTTTTTCATACCAATCAAATAAAACCTTCTCCTGTAAAATTTTTGCATGCAAAAAGATTTGACTTAAGTGCTTAAGGCTTCCGCGTCTAGATATGTTCATCTGTTACCTCATAACTTCGAACTAGTTATCATAATTTGACAGAAAAAAATGCTAATTGATTTTAGCCCTTCGTTTTACATCGTAGCGTAGCGTCACTTATGCAATTCGATTATGCGGTGCGCATGAAAAATTGCAAATTATTTTCGTAGACCCTTAGTTCTACGCCGTAGCGTAGCGTAGCGCTTCGAAGGGCAAAAGAAAATAAAAATTGAAGTGAAAACTTATTTAGGCGCGTTGGGAATTTTTTGAGATGGGAAAAAACAATTGAACTCGCGACACCGTTACCGACACCTCTGTTTTTTTAGTAGAGGTATTTCAATAATTTAAGCCTCAAAAGATAGGGTTAGGTCCATAACTAATAATATTCCAATTGGAACATGAAAATTGGACGACCCGTTTAGAAGATATGACCAAAATTATGATTATGGATAATGTGAAATCCTCGCGACATTGTTATCGACATCACTGACAACACGAACGTACGAAAGAACAACGTTGAACGTACGTTGAACGTTGTATAATTTGACGATTCAAAAAATATTTCCTGACTATTCAAAAAATACACAAGTAATTGTTCAAGTTTTCATTTCTGTCGGCACTCCTAGAGGGCCTCTGTTTTTTTCGTAGACCTTTCTTTCAACACGTTGTCGTGATAACGATTAATTTGATGCCAAGGAGTTTTTCGTCAGTCCAAAATCTTATAAGCGGAACTTAAAAAAAAAAAACCGGTCAAGTGCGAGTTGGACTCGCGCACCGAGGGTTCCCTACAAACCTGTGGGTATGTGGGTAAAAGTTCAAAATTGTCAAAAATATTTTTTTTATATGACGAAACTAAAAAATTTCGGTTTTCGTAATTTTTCCTATATCTGTACTATAAGACGTGACTTCGTACAAAATTTCAAGATTCTAAGTTCACGGGAAGTACCCTGTAGGTTTTGATTCCCGTGCGAGTTTCGAAAATTTGCGGAATTTTGCGGCCTAAATGGCTGTATCTTTTGATTGCGTTGACTTAGAAGGTTGATTTTTCTACAGCTTCCAGGGACAGTAGAACTAAGTACCATTTAGAAATTTCAGTTTGATACCTCCACGCGTTCCTGAGAAAAACGGTCTTGACAGACGGACGGACGGACGGACGGACGGACGGACAACAAAGTGATCTTATAAGGGTTCCGTTTTTTCCTTTAGAGGTACGGAACCCTAAAAAACTGATATCCTTCTGATTTAAGGTTAACTCGATCCTTAATTTTATCAATCAGACTGGAGTCTACTGATTTATGTATTTAAGCGCCAAAAAAAAAGTGTTAAATTAAGTATTCCTAATATTAGCTTCTTTTTCAAAGCGTTAGTTTTTCTGAACTTTCCATTAGGAATATAATGTTTCAGTTTCTGAAATTGATTTATCATAACACGTCTATTTACATCGCATTCGGGGAATACAGTTAAGATGATTTACTAAATTCAAAGAATGACACACTAAGCGTTAAACCCATTCAACACTACAAAGTTCCTTCTGATGACACAACAATCAATTAACAAAGTTTATTCTCCGAATCAATTAAAATGCGCTCCTTAATGAAATATGACAGCGTTATTCATAAGTTCTGATGAAGATGAGGTTGAATGAAAATGTCAAATAAGGTCTTAGATCAGCTACTTGTTAAACCATTAAAGAAGGGAATTTATCTTAAAAGTGATTCTCAAGCTGGTGATTTATTCATCGTATTGTTTTTGATGCCTAAGTATTATATGCCCACTGACTGGACACGTCCACTCTATCGTTGTGGTCCTTTCCTCAAAAGGTCATTTCAGACACCAATCTACATGGTCTTCACATGATCTGACCAAGATTATATTGTTTGGACTTTAAAAGAGACTGTGAACTTTGAGTTTGTTTTGGCCTTTCTTCTCAGAGTAGTCAGATAGGAAACGCCAACCTCATTTAGTTAGTCTAAAAGTGTTTGTGCAAACCTACTTACAGAAATAAAATCATTTATCATTTAGGTATTACAAATCATGCACCCGGTGGGATCTGCCATCAGCTAAACTGACGAACGTCCATAGAAACTATCATCAATTCATCACCTTTTACTTATTTACTAGTTTTTGCACGCGGCTCCATGTGGATGTCATGTGATATCCCAGGCTATCATCATCAGCCTATAATGTTCCCACTGCTGGGCACAGACCTCCTCTCGGTGAGAGGGATTGGGCCGTAATCCACCACGCTGGCCCAGTGCGGGTTGATAGATGTCACATGTCTTCGAATTTTTGGTTCTAGGACATTAATAAAGTGTTACGCAATTAAAGTGCAGGAGAGTATATACAAGGCCTGGGTAGATATGACACTTTGAGTAGAGAGCTTTTGATTATTGGTAACGATTGAAAATGTAGGTATTTGTTTTCGCTTTCATCAATTGACCGTTGAAGTTGAGATTCGTTTTAGGACGAGGGTGTGGCTTGAGGAACGGCCTATGTTGGGAATCGAACTCAACATACAACGAAGTACACATTAAAAGCGTCCGTAACAAAATTAAAAAGAAACCATTCAGAAATAAAAATGAAAATAAGCCGAATTTATACAGTGAAAAGATATCTAGCTTTTACAGTCTTCAGCAGCTCCAACAATGTTTTCAAATGCTATTCAATTTAGTTTAAGCTACCTTGTGGAGCAGGACAAGCAGCGTTTAGCCAAGCATTTTCGTCAGCGATGTAATCCCCCAACTTATAATAGGCATGGCTGCATAGTGTTTCTCCCTACTGATGTTCCTTTTGGGATGAGCGACTAGAATCAATTCTATTTTCATCATCATCATCAGCCTATAATGTTCCCACTGCTGGGACATGGGCGTCCTCTATGTGAGAGGGATTGAGCCGTAATCTACCACGCGGGCCCAGGGCGGGTTGGTAGATGTCACATGTCTTCCGAATTTTTTGTTCTAGAACATGCCGGTTTCCTCACGATGTTTTCCTTCACCGTTTTGAGAGCAGTGGTGATGAAATAATTTACACAAAGTAAAGCGCCTGGCTGGGTTCGAACTCACGACCTACAACTCGTAAGTCGCAGCCGTTACCACTATTTATAATATTAGTAGGGACAGCACAAAATAAATATATGTTACAAAAAACAATGAAAACTACAAAATATACAATGGGCGGCCTTATCGCTTTCTGCGATCTCTTCCAGGCAACCTTGGCATAGACAGTGATTAACCTAGACATAAAACAGGGATGTCGTAGGTGTTAATAATATAAAGAATACACTAAAATAGATACACAGTTCATATGCTAAATAATAGATACTGTAGCGCAAATCCGCTACGGTTAAAAACTTTTTTGATTTCTATTCCAACCTTTTCAAGATTTATCCGCATAGCTTTTGATCACATTTTAAACTTCGAATCTGGAAAAAATACTGCGAATGTTTTTTTTTTTGGCCGACGGCACTGCAGATTTTGAAGCCACCGGTGGTGGTACGATTTCTTTTTTATCAAATACTCCAATATTTGCCAGTGATTATAATTATTTGTGTTTAAAGCAACGATTAAACGCTGTTTCCGTTGTGCGAATAAGTGTTTTCTTCCACATTTATTGGGTATGCCTGAAGGTTCTGTTTGTTTGTCTTTAGACTTCAAGTTACAAGCCGAATTTCGGTTTTCCCCACGGGCCTGGTTCGCCTTGACCTACGTCGGCGAGCGCTTGCCCGAGGTCCTGATGCCCCTGAAGTCCAAACATGCCTGAAGAGCTGACGCGCCTGAAGACTAGACGTAGGCACCGCAGCCATGTAACCCCAGCCACTCTTTCATCCACCCGTCTGGCGCGCTCCGCCGACCTGGTTTCTTCGGACTACCAAACCTTATCAAAAACATAATAATATTGGATTGTACTATATTACTGACAGATAGTTTTTTTCGTTTAAGATAATTTCTATTCTAATTAATTCTACAAAGACGCACCGGTTTGACTTTGTGTTCTATCGTAATGCAAATGTACTTTTGCGTGCATACGCCTTGATTTAATCGATTGCAATCGCTTGATAGGTCGTGTAATAAAATAATTTCCTTTTTTTTTTCCTTTTCTAACATACAGTTTCCCACTAAGTTTCACTCCGCATGTAATTTCAAACTGCAGCCTTTTTACCCAATTTTAAATTTTTTGTATCTTTGGTGTTTTTTTTAATACCAACAACAAAATTAAACGTATTACTGTAGCAAGGATGTATATGTTTTTCTTCGATCTTCACGCTACAATACATAAATACATAAGATATATTATAAGAAACGAAAATAAATGAAGACTATACATAGAAAACTACAGTTAAGTACGAAAACAAGATAAAAACGACATTAATTTGTCGTTGTGATCTTGTTTTCGTGTGTTTGTTTAAAAACACATGTAACAAACTGCGCACATTTAATTACAACTGGCAATGCGGATTGCATTGCCAGTTGTAATTAAATGTACAATCGAGCGACATGACATTTAAAAAAAAACCTGTACCTCTTCAGGGAATTAATTTTCAGAAAACTTTAGGTACTTAGTGCTCAGCTTCTTCGCTCAGGAATGAACTCAAAGCTGCCTCGCTGCGATCTGAAGCCTTAGAATGCTTCTTGTATGTTGTACACATAGATGTAGAAGAGCTACTGTAGACCGATATCTGATACCTGTTCAGTAGACCTGCTACTGAACAGGTATCTCCATACTTAAAATAAGTCCTCAACAACGTATTTGTTTAACCTGTTGATAATGAAATAAAAACTTATTATCTTTGATGATTTTTTTTAAACTTTAATAATTATTATTATGAGATAATCTCATAATAATAATTATTAAAGTTAAAAAAAAATCTTTATTTAATTAGGTACTAACCGTAAAGCGTATGCCAGGCCCATCGTACCCTAAATATAATGCTTCCGATTACATTTGGGCCATGAACCTGAACAGAACTCAGAATTCAGAAGAATCGATCCCAGGAACTCATGATCATCAGTTCTGCTTGCGACCACTAGACCATAGAGACGGAGAGGGAGAGAGGGGTCATATGTCTTTCGATTTTTTTGGGTGATGCCAGTTTCCTCACGATGTTTTCCTTCACCGGTTTGAGAGCAGTGGTGATGAAATAATTTACACAAAGTAAATCAACAGTTTTTTTTTGATGTTGGGAAATAACCAAATAACTTCTTCCGCTCTGGGTGGAGCAGCAGGGCGTGTCAGACCTTTATACTAACTAAAATCCACACGTGTTCCCTCAGTTGCCTGTGTGCCAGGGGCTACGGTATCTCTTTCGAACAACCCGCGTCCCTGGCAGGCATCGGCCCTTGCGGACCGCACCAATGGGTGCTGACATCTCTTTGAGGCGCGCGTGGAACACAACTCGCCGTCGACCCGGGTTTGGTCCTCACCGGACGGCGAGCTACCCATTACTCGCCATCCGTAAGCCCGCGCCTACGGTGGCCGGGAATCAGCCTGGGCACGTGTGTGAATTCGAACCTACGGCCTTCAACTTGTAGCTCGCCTTTTAATGATTGATGAGCCTTATAATAAGGAAGAAGTTAACTGTCAATATTGCCATCGATTGGGCACAAATCTGACCTCCGGGCTGCGACAGAGATGTTCCTAAAGACCCAATAATACAGTGCAGTGTCGTCAAATAATCATACTGTTGCGCCGCACAATTAATGTTTGGTTGGCACTAGCGACATCTCGTATCGAGTAGCGGAGTTAATCGTCAAGATCTTTCTATAAAGTTCGATGATGCTCTAGAACTTTCTGGAACTATCGACATGTGTTCGGTCAGGGCCGATATGTACTCGAACATTCTAGATGCTTCTACGGTAGAAGGTTCTGGAACTATCCGAGGGCCCTATATAAGCGGGAACGGAGCGCGTCCCGGAGTAGTTCATTGGAAGCGATACATGCGAGAACATCTAAAGCGATCTTCAAGTGCGACTTAAGAGTGATCCGTAGTGCTATTGTGTTGTGTTATTAGTGAGTTTAATTAAAGTGTTATTTTTGGTAATTCATATCGGCAGTTTTTAATTGTCACGAACCCCTAGCTCGTAACAATTGGTGTCAGAAGCAAGGATTAAAATCATGCCGATTTTACCTAAAGACGACACGGAGGGTATCCGTACCCGTAGTCAACGCCAGCAGGAGACGGACCAGAGGCGATTTGGTGGAGCAATGCCACAGGCGTCGGAGGGCCAGCTACCAACCACAGAGGCCGGCCCGTCCACAGCTGCTCCAGCATCACCAGCACCAGATTTTGCTGCTCTGATGATGATGTTGCAGGAGCAGGCCCGCCGACAGGAGGAACAGGCCCACCGACAGGAGGAACAGGCCCGCCGTTTGGAAGAACAGCTCAAACGGGATAAAGAGGAGCAGGCCCGCCGACAGGAGGAGCAGGCTCGCCGACAGGAGGAGCAGGCCCGACAATTGGAAGAACAGCTCAAACGGGATAATGAGGAGCAGGTGCACCGCCAGGAAGAGCAGATGCTCCTCATAAAGGACCTTCATGCAACCTTCGGGATAGACATGAAGGAGGTGAAGGAGAAGGTTGCCCAGCATGACAACCGCTTGTCAGAAGCTGAAACTCAGATCAGCAAGTTTAGTGACGTCATTGCTGATGTGAAGCAAGAGTTGGGTAACTTCAAACTTGGGGATGGAATCGCAGCTCCCGTAGCTACAACATCTTCACTACGTGGATTCAAAGTGCCGCCGTACGACGGGACTTCTTCCTGGTCGGCCTACAAAATTCAGTTTGCGGCTGTCATGAAGGCGAACGGGTGGAATAAAAGTTAGGCCATGACTGCCCTCACCCTAGGCCTGCGCGACCAGGCTTTAAATGTGCTGGAAGCTCTCGGTAAGGAAGTGACATACGAGCAGCTCCTCAAGGCATTGGAGGCTAGATATGGCGACGCTCACCTGGAACACGTGTTTCGTGCGCAGCTCAAGGATCGTGTGCAACGCAGTAACGAAAACCTGCAGCAGTGGGCCCTTGAAGTGGAGAAGCTGGTTCGAAAAGCGTACCAGTCCGTACCTGCGCTTATTGATGGGAACCTGGTGCAGGCATTCATCGACGGCATCCGGGACCTTGAAGTTAGAGCTGCTGTGAGACTCGGTCACCACGGGACGCTTAAGGACGCCTTGGCCCATGCACTGGAGGTAGAAGCTGTGCGGCAGGATCATCGTTCCCATCGCGTCAGGGAGGTTGTAGCGGCTACAGTTCGCGATCGTAAAGGATACAGCCCTAGGTGTTACGGCTGTGGGGAAAGGGGCCACCTTCGATCCAGTTGCCCTAAGCGAACTCCAGAAAGGGAAGAATTGCCTATCCGTCAGCGGCCAAGAAGATTGCCGGTAGCGCGTTGCGAAAAGGAACCGGAAACCATGATTAAGGGAATGGTGACGGATGATGTTATTGAACCTTCATCAAGTTCATGGTGTTCACCTGTAGTGCCTGTGAGGATGCTCAGGACAGACCTCAGCAACGAGTGGAAGGAAAGCCTTCAGCGTGCACAGCAGGAAGATTGGAAATCAGGCCGATTCTGGAGTGGATGAAGGCCAGAGCTCCTAAGCCCAAGTGGAGCGACGTCTCAGCAATGAGTTCGGTCACAAAGAGCTATTGGGCCCAATGGGACAGCTTGGTGATTCAGGATGGAGTCCTGTGCCGTAAATGGGAAAATGCTCGGGGAAACAGCTGTCATTTGCAAATGGTAGTCCCTAAAGCTCAAGTACCGGATGTTCTCCAGCTTTACCATAATGGTTGTTCAGGAGGTCATCTAGGAGTAAAACGGACTCTACTGAAGATAAGAGAACGGTTTTACTGGGTCCACTGTCGGGACGATGTCGAGGACTGGTGTCGCAAATGTACAAGTTGTGCAGCTGTAAAGGGACCTCAGACGCGTAGCAGAGGTGCATTGAAATTGTACAATGTTGGTGCACCATGGGAGAGGATAGCCCTTGACGTTGCGGGGCCAACAAGTATTTCATGGTTGTGATGGATTACTTCACTAAGTGGCCGGAAGTCTTCGCCATTCCAAATCAAGAAGCTTCGACAGTTGCAGATAAATTAGTTCATGAAGTCTTCTGTCGTTTTGGAGTACCTTTAGAGACTCACAGTGATCAAGGAAGGAATTTTGAGTCCCAAATATTCCAGGAAACTTGTCGAGTGATGGGTACTCATAAAACAAGAACAATTTCTTACCACCCACAATCGGACGGAATGGTGGAACGATTTAATCAGACATTAGAGAGGTACCTAGCAAAAGTTGTGGAAAATCGGCAAAGAGATTGGGACAAGCATATACAACTGTTTTTGTTGTCATATCGAAGCGCTGTTCATGAAAGCACATCGGTGACACCAGCTTTCGCAAACTTTGGAAGGGAATTACGGCTACCTGCAGACCTGATCACCGGAATACCACCTGATGCCCCACGTAGTATAACTGATTATGCGAGTGACTTGCGGAACAAGATGAATGACATTTATGAGCACGTCAGACACTCAGGCCAGCAAATGTCTGAAAAGATGAAAACCCGTTATGACCGCAAAATGAACAATAAAGGGTTTGACGAAGGTTCACTAGTGTGGTTGCACAATCCCGTCCGCAGCAAAGGGAAATCTCCTAAGCTTCAAGCTAACTGGGACGGACCGTACCGGATTGTGACAAAGATCAATGACGTTACCTACCGGATACAGAAAGGTGCAAGAGGTACTCCTAAGATAGTCCACGTGGATCGACTGGCGCGTTATTATGGGGCCGATAATGCTCGGGACGAGCATTTCTTAGGTGGGGGCAGTGTTGCGCCGCACAATTAATGTTTGGTTGCCACTAGCGACATCTCGTATCGAGTAGCGGAGTTAATCGTCAAGATCTTTCTATAAAGTTCGATGATGCTCTAGAACTTTCTGGAACTATCGACATGTGTTCGGTCAGGGCCGATATGTACTCGAACATTCTAGATGCTTCTACGGTAGAAGGTTCTGGAACTATCCGAGGGCCCTATATAAGCGGGAACGGAGCGCGTCCCGGAGTAGTTCATTGGAAGCGATACATGCGAGAACATCTAAAGCGATCTTCAAGTGCGACTTAAGAGTGATCCGTAGTGCTATTGTGTTGTGTTATTAGTGAGTTTAATTAAAGTGTTATTTTTGGTAATACATATCGGCAGTTTTTAATTGTCACGAACCCCTAGCTCGTAACAATACATTGTATAATAACAAAACACATTGAGAACTATGACATTATACCTCATCATCATCATCATTTCAGCCGAAAGATGTCCACTGCTGGATATAAGCCACCCCCAAACTCCTCCACTTCGACCGGTCTTGTGCTTCCCACATCCAGCGGATACCCACGGCCTTCACAAGGTCATCGGTCCACCTTGTGGGAGGCCTTCCCAGTCTACGTCTTCCGGTAGGTACGCCATCGCCACTCCAGAACCTTTCGGCCCCATCGGCCATCTGTTCTGCGAACAATGTGCCCTGCCCACTGCCACTTAAGTTTGGCAATTCTTCGGGCTATGTCGGTTGCCTTGGTTCTCTTGCGGATCTCTTCATTTCTGATTCGATCGCGTAGGGAAACTCCGAGCATAGCCCTCTCCATTGCCCTTTGGGTGACTTTAGGCCTTCTGATAAGACCCATTGTACCTACATTATACCTACTCATGTATAGGTATATAATGGAGCCTGCCCTACACTGTACCTAATCATGGTTATTAGATCACTTAGTATTTAAAACTGTTACATTAATTGTTTGTGGTTTCGAACTTTTATTTAATTAATATTGCAGTGTGTAAAATTGTTGTTCAAGTAAGTATTCAAGAAAAGTGCTACTTAATTGTTTTCTAATACCTAATATTCAAACGGCGCTCAAATTCAATAAAGTAATTAGGGTTTACTTTTTTACCTTTTCAGTTTCTTTATATATTCTACGTTATAAAAATAATATTAATAGTATGCACATGTGTATGTAAAATAAAGTAAGTTATTTCGAATTGCAGAACATCTTCTTGTCGTCCCCGTTGTCAAAGCACGTCAAAGAGCTTGTCTAGGTAATGTCTACCACCATACCATATCTGATAATACATACACAGAAATACATAATATATGTCTAGACAGTTCGCTGTGCAGGGCCTGCATGGAGGACGACGAGACAGCAGCTCATTTGCTGCTAAGCTGCCCGGTGGTCCCTACATACTGGGCAAAGTACTTCGGTAATGGAAGTACCATACGTGGGATTGTCAGCACCACCAAGGCGTTGCTGGCCTTTCTCGAAGAGCTGGGGTGGTTCGAATGTCCGATTCTCCAACACGTGCGCAAAATACGCGATTTGACGTGGAGTTGCGGACACCAGCCCGTATTACCTATTTATTACCTATATTTACACAACTGAATCCGTAAATGTAAAGTCGCTAAACTACGACTATATCTCAAACGACGACCTTCCTGAATAAATACGACTATATCTCAAAAGTTTCTAATGATATTTACATGAAATAAAAGTTCGAATGTAGCCAGAAAAATTATCTATTGCCTATTGAAAGCCATAATAAAATCGGACGAATTATTTAGGAGATATGATAAACTAAAAGCAGACATTGTCAAAACAAAGATTTCACAGTATGTTAAATGGGAAAAGCTGTAAATCGTCGGTGTCTTGAGCTAAAAATGATTTAGTGCATTTACAATAGCTCTTAAATATGTCGTTTCACCTGTTAGTCGGTTAACGAGCAGAGTTTTGTTGCCAAACCGACGCCACTATAAATGAACGCAAGCCAATGGAATGCGCTGCGCTAACTTTTGTTTGATATTCCAAATACATAAATGACGCACATCAGGTGTTTGCACACACAGTTATTCTGGAGATCTGCACGAGTCACAGAAGTCAAGGACGAAGAGAATACCGAACCGACATGATCTTTAATATCCGGCTGAGAACCAAAGTTGTAGACATAGCTCACTGAATAAACAAACTAAAGCAGTAACCGGCCATATTAGCCGTAAAACCGGGGACGGTTGGGGTAGACGTGTTCTCCGATGAAGGCCACAAATCGGCAAACGTAAGGTGGAGGCTAGGTGGAGCGATGGTCTTCGCAGGGGAATCGTTGGTAGCAGCTGGATGAGAGTTGCTGAGAATCAAACTGAATTGCGTGCAATTGGGAGGCCTTTGTCCATAAGTGGACTGCTGTAGGTTGATCATGATGATATGGATTGTAAACCTTGAGCCACTGCCACGCGTGATCCAATATAATTCGGTATAATATCAAAAACAGGCAACTGAAGGAACAGTCTGAGACGCCCTCCTGCTCCACCCAGCGCGAGAGAAGTTATTTGATGATTTCCCACGCTCAAAAAAAAAAAAAATTACAACCCTCGAAGTTCATTTAACTCGATTGAATGTTTTTTTCATGAAATAATCGTATTCGTTTTATAAATAGTCGATGATTTAAATGACTAGGCCTATTTATGCGAAGTCATATTTGTGACGATCGCGAATCATAGGTTGTTTGAACATACAGCTTGACACTGACCTGGTAATTGCAATAAACGTAAGAAAAAGAAAAAAGAATTTGGAGGGTTACCCTGGAGCTTTACACAATAATAATCGTTGAATAGGACAGACGATTAAGACTAGCAGAACCTACCATCATCATCTGCCTAGCCATTTCCCAATTATGTTGCGGTCGGCTTCCAGTCTAACCGGATGCAGCTGAATACCACTATTTTACATAGAGCGACTACCTATTTGACATCCACAACCCAATAACTGGGTAATCCGAGAACCCTTGGTAAGACTGGTTCTCAGACATTCGGGCTTCTAACTACCCGGAACGACTGTCAAAGATCCAAAAGAACAACGGCTTAACGTGCTTCCCGAGGCATGGAGGGTCTTAGTATGTAAAGATGGTCACCCATCCATGGATCAACCGCGGCAAGCGTAGCTTAACCTAATGCCCGTGCACCCGTGCGGCTGTTATTACTTAGCCACAAGCCCCTAGCAGAACCTACTAATTACTCGGAAAATCGATTCCAACTTGGACAGTCGCTTCAAAGGAATCGATATAACCTTCGCCTATATATCAACTTCGTTGCCCTCAAATTCTCAGGGTCTTGAACTCAAAACAAAAATAAATCACCTCTGGGAACCACAGACATATCGCTGCCCTAGTTCAACAGTAAGATATCTTAAAAATAAACAAAATTGAGATAAGTTTTGTTTCATGTGAAAAATTTGCTCTCCTGTCTGGTTCAAAAATCGGTTATTTATAAAACGCAACCAAAGTGCCTAAATTTCAATGTCTCACTGAGACATTTAAGCATATTTTTACCGACCTTTAGTTCAAGATTCTGACATCTTAAGATATTTATAAAGTCAGGAAGGTTTTTACTTTTCTTTTATTTCTACACTGAGACTTCTTCAAATGTCCTTATATGGAATTATAAAAACACATTTCAATTAACAACGAGTGAAATATTGACACTAAAATCATAAAAGTATGAATAACTCAAAACATACTTTTACAACATATCTTACTATTGAACTAGGGCAGCGATATGTGACCGAGTCTCGAAAGCATTTTTACGACTTCTCAAATTGAGTTTGGCGCCGAAAGAAGGAAGGGTCGTTAAAATTTAAAAAGCCGTAAGCACTTCCAGACTTTAGTGTTAATCTGGAACAAAGGATTACACTTCACATCCAAGTAATAAAAGAGATAGGAACATAGTTGAGTTTCTGAGTGGCCATATCAGACAAACACAAACTAATAACAATGGAAAAGGATGTGTAAGTCAAACTCATAAAGTCAGTCGCTCCATGTAAAACACTGGTATCCAGCTGCATCTGGTAAGCCTGGAAGCCGACCCCAACATAGTTGGGAAAGAGCTAGGCAATGATGATGATGATGATGATGAATTTCAAGGTCAAAGCATTTTTAAAGTAAAGGCACTTTTAAACGTCAATATAAAGTACATTAAAATAGAATTGGTGGAGCAGTGGTGGCCAAGTGGTAACGGCCGTGACTTACGAGTTGTAGGTCGTGAGTTCGAACCCAGCCAGGCGCTTTACTTTTTGTAAATTATTTCATTACCACTGCTCTCAAAACGGTGAAGGAAAACATCGTGAGGAAACATGCATGCATGTTCTAGAACAAAAAATTCGGAAGACATGTGACATCTACCAACCCGCACTGGGCCCGCGTGGTGGATTACGGCTCAATCCCTCTCACAGAGGTAGGCCTATGTCCCAGCAGTGGGAACATTGTAGGCTGATGATGATGATGAAAATAGAATTCAGTCTAGTCGCTCATCCCAAAAGGAACATCCATAGGGAGACACACTATGCAGCCATGCTTATTATAAGTTGGGGGATTACATCGCTGACGAAAACGCTTGGCTAAACGCTGCTTGTCCTGCTCCACAAGGTAGCTTAAACTAAATTGAATAAATAGCATTTGAAAACATTGTTGGAGCTGCTGAAGACAGTAAAAGCTAGATATCTTTGCACTGTATAAATTCGGCTTATTTTCATTTTTTATTTCTGAATGGTTTCTTTTTAATTTTGTTATATTACGGACGCTTTTAATGTGTACTTCGTTGTATGTTGAGTTCGATTCCCAACATAGGCCGTTCCTCAAGCCACACCCTCGTCCTCAAACGAATCTTAACCTCAACGGTCAATTGACGAAAGCGAAAACAAATACCTACATTTTCAATCGTTACAAAAATCAAAAGCTCTCTACTCAAAATGTCATATCTACCCAGGTCTTATATACTCTCCTGCACTTTAATTACGTAACACTTTATTAATCAGAATCTGTATATTTTGATATCGTTATTGCTAATCCATTCTTTTGTATGAACGACAAAATTATCTGCGTAGCAACATAAACAACGCCATGAATATTGTGGCACTGTCGAAATGAAATCGATTCCTACTGATAGTGTATTACGAAATTACCCCTGTGGAAGCACTCTGCACATAGAAGGTGAGTCTCATGCAAAGAATTGCCTAACTTTATATGAAAAACGGTCTTTAAATTCTCCTGTTCCAGAAACCTGATTTACAAATTCGTTTCCTTATAAATACATAAATCTACTTCAAGGTGAATACTCACACTCATTTTGAAAATTTTATGGTTTACTCATGCTTGTGACTAAGTAATAATATCCGCACTTTTCGATCGATCAAGTTAAGCTACGCTTGCCGCGGTTAGTCTGTGGATGGGTAAATACTTTTACCCCTGCTTGCCTCAATAAGTACGTTAAGCCGTTGGTCCCGTCTGCGTCATTCGTGGATCTTTGACAGTCGTTACGGGTCTTCAGAAGCCCGAAAGTCCGACAGTCAGTCTTATCAAGGGTAGGTAGGTATTGCGGTATGGTATGGTATTACCCTGTAAGTGTCAAACGTTAAAGGGGGTGGGGGGAGGGAGTCAACAAAATGTAACATTGTGTGACAAGGGCCAGGGGGGTGTCTAAAGTTTTGTGTCATCAGAACATAAGTCTATCTTTAATTGCCAAACGATTAAATCATCTCATCATCATCATTTCAGCCGAGAGACGTCCACTGCTGGACATAGGCCTCCCCCAAGTTCCGCCACTTCAATCCAGCGGTTCCTGGTCTGTGGCTTTAACAAGGTATTCATCCACTTTGTTCCCAGGAGCCATTTCCAACTCTACGTCTTACGTACGCGATATGCGATCACCACTCCAAAACGAAATAATAAAAAGGTCCTACTATTTATAGGTATCTTAGGGCGAATTTCACCAAACTTTTATACATAGAATAAGTCTTATCCTGAGAATAAATTTTGAATTTTTGACAGATCTTCCGTAGTAGAATTGTCAGACGTAAATTTTACTCAACGAATAAAAGATATCTGACTTTGGTAAAATCAGCCCTTAGTATCCTATCCTACTAATTTATGTATGTTTGGATATTTAGATGTTTGTTACTCAATCACGCAAAAACGGCTCAACAAATTTGGATGAAATTTGGCACACAGGTAGATTATGACCTGGATTAACACATAGGATTTTTACTCCGGTAGTGCGTTTCCGTGGGATAATTTTCGAACTACACGCGGGCGAAGCGGCTGACAACAGCTAGCAAATAGAAATGTAAGTAGAGAAAATTAAGACACTAACTAATTCGTGCAACCGTTCAGCGTTTCCCAACTTTATATTTGTACATCTGCAGCAGACTCATTATTCAGGTGTACAAACAACAAAATATACACACACACTCACACAAACTTGAGGAAATATAATAATATGGAACTCTTCCATTAACCTTCAATAAAACTAGGCCATTAAAAATATTTTTAAACCTGTACTTAGAAATAAATACAAACCTGAAACATTAAAACTCAGCCCTGAAAAACATGACGCAACAAGATGGATGCCACATTTACGAGTACGAGGCAATATTTACCTCAAATAACATTATAAGTTCCGAGTATTTCAATAAGTTGTTTCCTGTATTCTTTATAAAAAGGTGGTCGGTTTTTCGAAAAACAATGAGACGTTTTAGCTTTGAATAATATAATTATTATTCCTCGTTCCTCGAAACTGTTTACCAATACGTTGGAATGCGTTTCCAAGACTGGACAGGACTGGACAGGGTATCAACGTGATGTGAGCACCTATATCTCACAACTTCGTTTTGTCGATGACATCGTCGTAATGGCAAAAACGCTGCAACAGTTAGAGCAGATCATCGGCAAGTCATCTAGCGCGGTAGACACAACTTTGAGAAAGAAGTCGATAGAAGGACCCAGTTAGGTTGAGCAGCATTTGGAAAACTTCGTCAATTCTTCTTGTCGCTTTTTCGTTATGTTTGAAGACTAACCTGTATTAAATGTTTGAAGAATAGTCTGGTCTTGTGGCCGGTTGATGGCATTAGGACATCACTGTCCTACAGTAAGACAGATGTCCCGCAGTAAGACAGATGTCCCGCAATAAGAAAGATGTCCCGCAATAAGAAAGATGTCCCGCAGTAAGACAGATGTCCCGCAGTAAGACAGATGTCCCGCAGTAAGATAAATGTCCCGCAGTAAGACAGATGTCCCGCAGTAAAACAGATGTTCCGTAGTAAGATAGATGTCCCGTAGTAAGAGAGATGTCCTGCGGTAAGACAGATGTCCCGCAGTAAGACAGATGTCCTGCAGTAAGACAGATGTCCCGCAGTAAGACAGATGTTCCGCAGTAAGATAGATGTAAATGGGCCACATTAATAATAACAGCATACTACTTTGTACACCTACATTTTGGCAAATAAAGCATTACTAACTTACATAAGAGAGATGTCCTGCAGTAAGACATATGTCCATATATCCCTGTGAACACTTACTATCTGGTGACCTGTGCTATGTTTTAAGCAGTTTGTTTCTGATCTATTGTGAAAGGATTCATCTTCATCATCATAATTTCATCCGAAAGACGTCCACTGCCGGACATAGGCCTCCTGCAAGCCCCGTCATTTCGAACGGTTCCTTGCTTCTCGCATCCAGCGTATTCCTGCGGCTTTAACCAGGTCATCGGTCCATCTTGTGGGAGGTCTTCCAACGCTTCGTCTTCCAGTACGCGGTCGCCACTCCAGAACCATATGTTCTGCGAGCAATGTGCCGTGCCCACTGCCACTTAAGTTACTATATACTATATCTGTTACCTTGGTTCACCTGTGGATCTCTTAATTTCTGATTCGATCGCATAGGGAAACTCCAAGCATTGCTCTCTCCATTGCCCTTTGGGTGTCTTTCAGCCTTCTTATGACGCCCATTGTGAGCGACCACGTTTCAGCGCCATATGTCATCACTGGCAACACGCACTGGTCCCGCACCATCTCCCATCCGTGGTGGACTTTCGTTTTGAGACATTATTGATTAGGCATTGCAAAATAGATAAAAAAACACTATAGACGTTTGTGGGTTTATCGAAATCAGCTGACTCGTATCTAGGAATAACGAGTCAGCAATCAATTAGACAATTAATCGATGATCCGCCAAATTCAACAGTTTTGTCCTCTGCAGGGTTAAACTCATAAATAGCGTTAATAACCTCCAATTTTCCCATAAAAGTTTAGACCAATGTGAGATTTGGGACAGTCTGATTCCCACGTAGATCTAAGAAACATATAAACGTGTCTAGACCTAATTTCAGCAACTGTTCTAGTGTTTGTAGGAATTCCTTTGATGTTTCTTTTTGTATCTTTGTGTATTCTATTTGTTTGAATGCATTACTTCGTATGCAATGTATTTTACTTGGTGAAAACGCGAGAGCCTACGAGATTGCGGGCTGCTCGTATTACTACAAGATTTGACAGTTGTCCTTGCTCCCTATATGGTTTTACCCGTCCAAAAAAGTTAATTAATCAGCTGTTTTCGGACGGGCCCGTATCTTCATTGGCGGAGTTAGAGAGTAAACCCCCTGCATTGACTTAATCATGAAGACTCTTAGATACCCTCTTACTAATAATAATAAGCACAGAAAAAAGTTATTCCAAGTTTATACCTATGAAAATTTATGGTTGTTCGTGATATAACTTTATCCCGTGTTTATTAGTAAGAAGATGCGCTGCCTCTCAAAAAACGCAAATAAATAAAACTAAGTACTTTGATTAAATATTCAAAGCTTACAATTAGTGTTTTGATGTTCAATTCTAAGTTATTGTTCAGATAAATTGGATTCACTTTTAAATTGATTTATTGTTCAGAGTACTCTTTGCGATTGGCACCCGTTGGGTTATTCCTCTGTCAAATAATTAAGAACACAGACTGACCCTTATAAATGGAGCAAGCTTTATTTAAAGACGATGCGTTAATGTAGCACGCGTAAATTTTCTTTCGTATTTTGCAATTTGCAGGTGTCTGCTATATGCTATGAAAATATGATTCGCAAGTGAAACACGAATGTATTTACATACATAATTAGCCTGCAATATTCCCACTGCTGGGACACAGGCCTCCTCTCTGTGAGAGGGAGTGGGCTGTCGTCTATCTCGCGGGCCCAGTGCGGGTTGGTAAATGTCACAATATGTCTTCGAATGTTTTATTCTAGGACATGCCAGTTTCCTCACGGTGTTTTCCTTCACCGTTTTGCAAGCAGTGGTGATGAAATAATTTACACAAAGTAAAGCGCCTGTTTGGGTTCGAACCAACGACCTACATCTTGTAAGTCGTGGCCGTAACCATTTGACGAATTAAAATTATTCATTAATACAACCCACTTAGTTAATTTAATCCTATTGAATGAAAATTTCATGAAAAAATCCTTCGATGGGATGTAGGAGTCCCAAGGAGGTAGCTATAAGTTCGAGCCCACCAACTGCGATATGTAAGTCGGGATCTAGGCCATCACTGATCTAATAATTTTATATGAGGAAACTTCCAAGAAATGTGCGATTGTGGACGCCTATATCCAAGAGGAAAGCGCGTGAGGTAATCGTCACCTCACACAATGGACAATTCATCAGCCTACCTTAGCTTACCTGAAATTTGCGTGCAAGAACCAAAAACTATAAATACTCTTTGTGATGTAAAACGTCTGGCTATCCTTCCTTGCCTTTATTGCCTTTGTGAAGGCCATTGTGAAGGCCGCGGGTGTCCGCTGGATTTGGGAACCACAAGACCGGTCGAAGTGGAGGAGCCTGGGGGAGGCCTATGTCCAGCAGTGGCCGTGTTTCGGCTGAAATGATAATGATGATGATCCTTCCAGGAATACGGACGTATGTAAAGTCAGAGAAAATTAATCTTTAAACTACTATAATCTTAAAATTGTCCTCGTAGTCAAATCACAACTGTAATTTTTTGACATTTGTATCAAATAGCTATCATCATCTGCCTAGCCTTTTCCCAACTATGTCGTGGTCGGCTTCCAGTCTAACCGGATGCAGCTGAATACCAGTATTTTCCTCCACAACCCAGTTACTGGGTAATACCATACCGCTTGATATAAGACCGGTTGTCATGGGTGACTATCTTTACATACCAAGACCCCTCTGTGTCCTGGGAAAACACGTTAAGCCGTTCGTTGGCCCCGGCTGTCATTCGTGGATCTCTGACAGTCGTTACGGGTGGTCTGCAGCCCGTAAGTCTAACAACCCGTCTTACCAAGGGGTATCGTATTACCCAGTAACTGGGTTTTGGAGGTCAGATAAGCAGTCGAACATGTAAAATACTAACTGGGAAGTTGGGAAAAGGCTAGGCAGATGCTGACTTTAAAAGACACCTCTGAGTTTTGTTTAGTAACAGAAAATGCTGGCGACATCAAGATTTAAAATATTGACGTGTCAAAGTGTCTTAAAAGGTCTACTTACTTATACAATCATTTCATTTCAACCAGAGGATTTTATCGATACAAGAGCAGTGGAGGCCCAG
This sequence comes from Polymixis flavicincta, assembly GCA_949987655.1. Classification (NCBI taxonomy): domain Eukaryota; kingdom Metazoa; phylum Arthropoda; class Insecta; order Lepidoptera; family Noctuidae; genus Polymixis; species Polymixis flavicincta. The sequence goes on along the minus strand of OX465188.1, from coordinate 18,289,260 downwards.
TGGTAACGGCCGCGAATTACGAGGTTACAAAGTAAAGCTCTGTGTAAATTAATTCATCACCAATGCTCTCTAAACGGTGAAGGAAAACATCGTGAGGAAACCGGCATGTCCTAGAACCAAAAATTCGAAGACATGTGACATCTACCAACCCGCACTGGGCCCGCGTGGTGGATTACGGCCCAATCCCTCTCACCGAGAGGAGGCCAGTGTCCCAGCAGTGGGAACATTATAGGCTGATGATGATGATTGTATCGATACAATCATATAGACTTCAGAAAGCTATATTAGGCGTACAGCTTAGTTTAAATCAAACAGGCTTTCGATATTCGGGGTCAAGCGACAAATCGTGCAAATTATCTATAGGGCGTTCTTACACTGTTCCGTCAATAGTATTTATTGGATCGGGGCATGTTTTGACTTTCTGAAATGCCTGACATACAAACTAAAGCACGTTTATGAACTTTGCATTCGATCCAGTATTAATAGATGAATGGCGGTCACATAGCTTTATTCGAAACAAATGGTTCAACAAATTACATAACACAACACTGTAGTCTCCGAAGGTGTAAGCGTAAGCAGAGCTGTATAGTTTACATTCGCTACAATATTCAGGAGGGCCTACTGCACGGGCGGGTCATTATTATCATTTCAGCCGAAAGGCGTCCACTGCTAGACATAGGCCTCCCCCAATCTCCGCCAGGTAAAATAACGTCATCTTGATTGACCAGCAGCGTTTTTGTTTTCTCTCGGTGGAGCAGGAGGGCGTGTCAGACTTTTACTGACTAAAACCCACCCGTGTTCCCTCAGTCGCCTGTGTGCCAGGGGCGGCGGTATCTCTTTCAAACAGCCCGCACCCCTGGCAGGCATCGGCCCTTGCGGGCTCCATCAGGTTGTGCTGACATCTCTTTGAGGCGAGCGTGGACCACAACGCGCCGTCGACCTGGGCTTGGTCCTTACCGGAGAGCGAACTACCCATTACTCGCCGTACCGCAAGCCCACGCCTACGGCAACCGGGAATCAGCCTGGGCTTCTCGACGCCCAGGGCGTCTCCTGCGGAGGCTAGGGCCGTGAGGGCGCATATACTGGCTGTCCCTCACGTGCGCCGCCTCCCTCTTCGCGAGTATTACTGCTTCGCTGAAGGAGGTGACGGCTATCATGCACTCTCGCTCCGAACCATGGCCTGGACCAGGGCCGGACGCGAGAGATCGCTGCCGCCGATCGCCTCCATGAGGACACGCCGGTGCTCCGCCCAAGCCGGGCAGACCTCCACCGTATGCTCCAACGTGTCCTCAGAGCGATCTACGCAATGGAAACACCCGGGCATTTCCTCCCGCCTTATCCGAAACAGGAACCTCCCGAAACAGCCGTGTCCCGTGAGGACCTGCGTCAGGCGGAAGGTAAGGACGTCATGCTGCCTCTCCAATCACTCCTCAAAGAAGGGTCTTACCGCCGCAATCGTGGCGTGCCCAGTAATAAGACGGTAAAAGTCCTATTTTATTAGCTTCACCTGTATGTTTGTTTGTTTGTTTGTAACCGACTCCTTTTTTGGACTTGATTTTGACTCACTTCAAACGGTCAGATTTCATTTAAACTTTGTAGACTTATCGAGGACCAATAACAATTCAATCGTTTAAAAAAAAAATAGAAAAAATCAGAAAAATCACGCTTTTGTAGATAGCAGAACGAAAGAATTGAAAATAAATAATAGTAAGAAGAAACTAAAAAGCACGGGGTGTTTTTTGATGTATTTTTCTGATCAAATCGCGACTTACGAGTTGTATGTAGGTCATGCGTTCGAACCCAGCCAGGCGCATTGCTTTGTGTAAATAATTTCATCACCACTTCTCTCAAAACCGTGAAGGAAAACATCGTGAGGAAACCGGCATGTCCATGACATGTGATATCTACCAACCCGCACTGGGCCCGTACGGCCCACTCCCTCTCACGGAGAGGAGGTCTGTGTCCCAGCAGTGGTTACGTTATAGGTTGAGCAATCATATCAAGCACCCCACGCTTTTTAATAGAATTAAATTATTTTCTCCTTTTTTAGTTTGGTTTATAAAGAGTGTTTTTTTTTTACTAATATTTTTTATACCTACATGAAGACGCTAAGTGCAAACTTCCCTATCAATATGGTATATCCCCCTCATTTCTATGCTCTAGGCACACACCATAAACATTAAGTCTTCCATTGATCTGCCACCTGCCAGTGCCACATGGCCTTCATGAATGAAAATTTATTGTATTGCTGCGTCGCATCATTTATTGTAATACCAAGGTTGGTGTAAAAATATGTTGTTTTGTGTGCTTTTTGGTTTATTGGCGTGTGGTAGCTGACATATGGCAAATATATTTTTTTTTGTGTCTCGTACCGTTAACTAATAGGTACCTACTATTTTATAGAATCAAGTTCTTCTAACTTAACAGACAGCTGTGCTGCTGGGGAGTTTGTTGCGCCACTTCTTCTTCCCAGCTTGAGCAATAGGACGTGGTGAAGGGCGGGCGTTTAGCCTTGACTTATTGGGACTGTCTTATGTAATTTTGACGTTCCAAAAGTGCTGACATCAACCTAATTTGAATAAATGACTTTTGATTTTGTATTTTTTAAATTAATTTTACGGCTTAATTATGTAATTAAAAAAATTGGTTGCCTGTTTTTTTTTTTTTTTTTTTGGGTGGGAAATCATCAAATGACTTCTCCTGCTGAGTAGAGCAGGAGGGCGTGTCAGACTTTTACTGACTAAAACCCACCCGTGTTCCCTCAGTAGCCCGTATGCCAGGGGCCGTGGTATCTCTTTCGAACAAACCCGCACCCCTGGCAGGCATCGGCCCTTGCGGACCCCACCAGTGGTTGCTGACATCTTTGACGGCGCGCGTGAGGAACACAACGCGCCGTCCCGTCTACCACTTTTCGGCCGCAGAGGATAGGGAGAGCGGCTGACGCTATACCGACACTCCTCTTCCCCTGCGGCCCCACCGCGTCCGCCATCAAACGGTGGCGGCCCCGTCCAGGCCACGGAAGGGAAGAGCGCTGCTCAGAAGCACCGGCACTCCTCCTCTACCGCAGCCCGTAACCCTCAGCCGCGATGCCTCCCATTCGACATCGCGGCCCACCTCAGTTGCGGTGCACCTCACCGCAACCTACTTTTTGGCCGCTACGTCGTCGGCTTTGAGGCAAAAGCCCTGACGAGCGGCCCCACCTTTGGGTTCCTCTTGGCTTCACCGTGGATGGGAGACCACGGTTACTAAGCCCCCCCGCAACGACAATGCGGGAACCCACTCGGGGGGGATTGCCTGTAAAGTCGGTATACGGGCGAAAGTTTTACGTGACAACGACTTTGAGTGGTAAAATAATTTTAATGTGAATATTCATTCGTATAGTAGGAAGAAGGATGAAATAATAGACGCGTGCCTTTCACTTTTTATGTCTGTCTCTCTCGCTCTTAGGCGGGCTAACCATGCCCGAGTGGAAGGGACGCGTGCCTCTCACTCGCTCTCATTGTGAGCGCATAACGTGAGCGGAGCGTAACGCAGTTTCTTGAAGTGTCACCTGGCAAACCAATTTATAAGACGTTGTCACGTCAATACGGTTTTACACAATTTCGCTAAGCGGTTGATTGACTCTTCACGTGTCCAGGGGGCCTATTTAAAGCCAAAGAGTCAGCATTGCCATACAATGTCGCAATTCTGTCAGTCTTTTAGACATTTTCCCAGTGGACAGCGGTGCGGACGAATTGTTTCATGCCCTGTGGTTCTTTTCCCCTTCTTTTTAATATTATTTTAAATCTGTTACCATATACTTACGTATCGATTTTTATTTGTAATAGTTCATGACGTAATAAGCTATTAACGAATGTATTAAGTATAATAATTAAAGCATCATTATTCTTTGTTATTTTCTTTGCCCTACTTTTGATTTAGTTAACTAAAATGGTTTATTTTATATCAATTCGCAAAAACACCTAACGATTTCAAATATATTGCCCCAACGATACCATCATAAACACTAAACAACAAGTAATAAAACAGCACCACAGATAAAATAAGATCATAAAAACGCACCACAGACCACACTTGAAATTGTAAGAATTTTTTTATATGATAAGCTAAGGCGTCCGTCCACCCACGCATCCTATTGGAAATAGCTATTGATTTCAAACATCATTCCTTTGGCATTGCAGTCTCTGGTTATTACGCTATTGTTATAGATGGAAAAACAATTTATGAGCTGTAAATCGTCTGCTATTTATTACAATACGTGTATTGGAATAAATCTTCTTTGATCTGGCGTTACAAAAAATTACTTCAACTACCGGAACTCCTACGCATGTGGAAAAGATGGCCCCCAGGTGGATTCCCAATGCCATCTAATAAACGTCTGACACCCGATTTCTGGAAATATCATTTATGTTATCAGCCTATAATCTTCCCACTGCTGGGACACAGACGTCCCCTCTTAGAGGGAGTGGGACGTAATCCTCCATGCGGGCCAGCGTGGGTTGGTATGTCACATGTCGTTGATTTTTTGGTTCAAGGATATGCCAGTTTCCTCACGATGTTTTCCTTCACCGTTTTTAAAGCAATGGTGATGAAATAATTTACACACAGTAAAGCGCCTGTCTGGGTTCGAACCTACGACCTTGTAAGTAATAATAAAATAATAACTTGTAAGTCGCGGCTGTTATCACTGGGCCACCCAGCTGGCCCAACTGGCCCCACTGATCCCTGCTGAAATGTAATTTGAAGTATCATCATAAAAATTGACTCTCTCCAAACGCCACCAAACGTTATAACAATCCCCCCGAGTGGGTTCCCGCATTGTCGTTGCGGGGGGGCTCAGTAACCGTGGATTCCGGCCACGGTGAAGCCAAGAGGAACCCAAAGGTGGGGCCGCTCGTCAGGGCTTTTGCCTCAAAGCCGACGACGTAGCGGCCAAAAAGTAGGTTGCGGTGAGGTGCACCGCAACTGAGGTGGGCCGCGATGTCGAATGGGAGGCATCGCGGCTGAGGGTTACGGGCTGCGGTAGAGGAGGAGTGCCGGTGCTTCTGAGCAGCGCTCTTCCCTTCCGTGGCCTGGACGGTGCCGCCACCGTTTGATGGCGGACGGTGGGGCCGCAGGGGAAGAGGAGTGTCCGTATAGCGTCAGCCGCTCTCCCTATCCCCTGCGGCCGAAAAGTGGTAGACGGGACGGCGCGTTGTGTTCCACACGCGCGCCGTCAAAGATGTCAGCGACCACTGATGGGGTCCGCAAGGGCCGATGCCTGCCAGGAGTACGGGTTTGTTCGAAAGAGATACCACAGCCCCTGGCATACGGGCTACTGAGGGAACACGGGTGGGTTTTAGTAAGTAAAAGTCTGACACGCTCTCCTGCTCTACTCAGCAGGAGAAGTCATTTGATGATTTAGCACCCAAAAAAAAAAACATTATAACAATAAAACTTCTAATGTCTCTTGTTCAATGTCCTTCAACCGATACCAACCTTCCATATACTAAAATAAATTTGCGTGTCTGCCGTGTGACCGTTTAGTTTTAACTACTTCCAGCCACATAATGGCTTTTCATGCGGCACTTACCACCACTTAGAGGGGCTTATGTGTTCAAATAGAGTTAGTGGCTAATTAATAAATAGGTCAATCGATCAGGTTAATCTACGCTTCCCGCGGTCGGTCCATGGATGGGTGACCATCTGACCATCTTTACACGACTCTAAAAGCACGTTAAACTGTTGGTGCCGGCAGTCATTCTTGAATCTCTTTCACAGTCGTTTCGGATCGTCAAAAGCTCGAAAGTCTGACCACTAGTCTTACCAAGGGATATCGTGTTACCCAGTAACTTATTGGTTGTGGAGATCAGATAGGCAGTCGCTCCATGTGTTAGCCGACCCCAACATAGCTGAGAAAAGGCTAAGCAGTTTGATGTGTACAAATCACATTATGCCACAGAAATCTCCCACATTTTGTCAAATCGCCACATTAGCATATATTGCACCCGTGCGAAGCAAGAGCGGCTCCATAGTCAATAAATCTAATGTTGACTTTTTAAACAACGGACAGTCAAATCACTTGACGTTCAATTTAATAATCCCACAAGGTGGACCGATGACCTTGTGAAGGGCGCGGGTATCCGCTGGATGTGGGAAGCACAAGACCGGTCGAAGTGGAGGAGCCTGGGGGAGGCCTATGTCCAGCAGTGGACGTCTTTCGGCTGAAATGATGATGATGATGACGATCAAACTAAAACAGCTTTCAAAAATTTTGAGTAGATACCACCACGTAAACACTTGGACCTCGACACAGCCTTAAAAAAATGCTAGAAGTCTTCTCATTGCATGGATTGCATGTATAGCGTTTGACTAAAGTGTTCTAGTTTTCCCCTTCCATTTTTGGGTCAAGGTTCACTTCGACTTTACTTTTCTTAGTAAAATAACCGTTGGGTAAGTAAGTACCTCTTTACGTGAGTGTTTTAGATAAGGTGTCCCACAGGGTTGCATGTTGTTGCCTGCCCTATTTTTCAGGTGAAGTTCGGGCCAATACGATAGAAAAAGGATGGGTTACAAATACTTGCGAGATTGGAATGACAACAGTGTGTGTGTGTGTGTGTGTGAGTGTGAGTGTGATTAGCTAATGATAAATATCATGAGAAAAGTTTTGAGGATGTATATGGATGGCTACAAGAGAGAAGAAAAAAAAAACGACGACTGGACTGTATCAAAGATTATGAGGATAAGTCATGCTGTAAATAATTTCGGATAAGGAAAGGAGAAAGACAGCATCGACCAAAATACAATTAATTAAAAAAAAAAAGAAATACCAATTTTGTTTAAACACATTGCTGTCAATAAAAAATTTAGAATAACATTCGTTCCAGCTTCAAGTATTTTCAGCTAGGAACGACCTTAACCGACATTGATACTGCAACCTAAATACCTGCCTAGACCGATATTAGTAACAATCATAGGCGTTTAGCCAAAAATCTTTCTAGTTTGAAGGATGGCGCGTTCTTTTAGGGTTCATCATCATCATCATCATCATTTCAGCCGAAAGACGTCCACTGCTGGACATAAGCCTCCCCGAAAGGGGGGTTTTGCCATAATCGCCACGCTAGGCAGGCGGGTTGGCGATCGCAGTATGGTGGTAAAATGCATAGAGAACGCTGCTGCCCATGCTCTAGTAAGTCCCTTTAGTTGCCTTCTGCGACACCCACGGAAAGCAATGAGATGGTGCTATTCTTTTACGTCCGGCACCACACGGTTTTTTTTTTTTTTTTTGGGTGGGAAATCATCAAATGACTTCTCCTGCTGAGTAGAGCAGGAGGGCGTGTCAGACTTTTACTGACTAAAACCCACCCGTGTTCCCTCAGTAGCCCGTATGCCAGGGCTCGTGGTATCTCTTTCGAACAGACCCGCACCCCTGGCAGGCATCGGCCCTTGCGGACCCCACCAGTGGTTGCTGACATCTTTGACGGCGCGCGTGTGGAACACAACGCGCCGTCCCGTCTACCACTTTTCGGCCGCAGGGGATAGGGAGAGCGGCTGACGCTATACCGACACTCCTCTTCCCCTGCGGCCCCACCGCGTCCGCCATCAAACTCAAACTCAAAGCATTTATTTCAATTAGACCTTTCACAGGCACTTTTGAATTGTCAAACAAAAATCGAAGTTGAAGCTAGGTGCCCATTCCAAAAACGTAGATCTCTCTGGAGAAGAACGAGCAAGAAACTCCAAGGACACTCTTTTAAATCGTGGGTATTACAAAATTTTGGGAACATTATTCTTGGTGCTTCTATATGTGAGAACAATGTAAAAAAATATAATAAAATAAATTTAAAAAATAAGATTCAAAATAAGCCATGGCAGATAAGAGATGACCAGTCTCAACCGACGGCGCCCGTTCACGAACTTGACGCATGGATCAGCACCATCCAGCTCAACCATTTTCTAGGGAACCGAATGATCCAACACACACGCCACCATCAGTGAGACATTTAAGTGAGCATGACATACTCTCAACTACCACGTTTTTTCAAGTCGACGTACAGCAAAACAACATATTATAAGGATGCATGGTACTCACATTTACAAAAATTTGACAAAATGCTTCTAAATTATACAAAACTATAGTTTCAATCCTATTTGAGAAATTCATAAAATTTGACTTCCAAAAAGAAAGAAAAATATATAATAAGTATCTATTGAAATTTTAATAAATAAAACTTGGTTCAGTAAAATCAAAAACAAATTCGTAATGTCACAAAATTAATAAAAATAGGAACAGAAACGTTCGCAATGTCAGAAAAATAATAATAATAGGAACAGTGTTCGTAATGTCAGAAAACATAAAAAAAAAGGGGGAAGCGATTTGATTTTGGAAGAGATTTCCAAATATTAAAATGTTAATTAGTAAGCCCAGGTGGCTGTGGAGCAGGACCAGCATTAAGCCAGGCATTTTTATCTAAGATATAATCATCTAACTTATAATATGCTTGTCTACATAGTGTGCGTTTAATGCAGGACTTAAATTTATTTTCACTTAGTTCAAGAATATCGACTGGTAGTTTATTATAACATTTTACACAGTACCCCATAAAAGAAGTATGTACTTTAGACAATCTGAAACGTGGTTGATCTAATTTGTTCCTATTTCTAGTGTTAAAATTATGCCTGTCACTTATCTTACTAAAAAGATGTAGATTTTTCCGAACATACATAATGTTCTCATAAATATATTGAGAAGGTACCGTCATGATGTTAATTGTTTTGAACAGTTCCCTTAGAGATTCGCGTCTGCGGAGGTTGTAAATGGCTCTGACAGCCCTCTTTTGCAGAATAAAGATCGACTCAACATCCGCAGCCCGTCCCCATAGCAAAATACCGTAAGACATGATGCTATGAAAGTAACTAAAATAAACAAGTCGCGCGGTATCCACGTCTGTTAATTGGCGGATCTTCCAAACAGCGTAAGCGGCAGAACTTAGCCGCCCTGCAAGTGATGTTAAGTGAGGACCCCACTGTAGCTTTGAGTCAAGCGTGATCCCCGGGAAAACCGTCTGTTCGACGAATTCTATTATCTCCTTCGCCATCAAACGGTAGCGGCCCCGTCCAGGCCACGGAAGGGAAGAGCGCTGCTCAGAAGCACCGGCACTCCTCCTCTACCGCAGCCCGTAACCCTCAGCCGCGATGCCTCCCATTCGACATCGCGGCCCACCTCAGTTGCGGTGTACCTCACCGCAACCTACTTTTTGGCCGCTACGTCGTCGGCTTTGAGGCAAAAGCCCTGACGAGCGGCCCCACCTTTGGGTTCCTCTTGGCTTCACCGTGGCCGAATCCACGGTTACTGAGCCCCCCGCAACGACAATGCGGGAACCCACTCGGGGGGGGGGGGGGGCACCACACGGTAAGGGTTCATTATGTATAAATGTTTGGGAGAAGAATTGCCAAAGTTATGTGGCAGTGGGCGTGGCACATTGTTCGCAGAACAGATGGCCGGTGTGGGCGAAAGGTTCTGGAGTGGCGATCTTGTATCGGAAGACGTAGAGTTGGAAGGCCTCACGATCAAATTAATCTTTACAATACTATGCCAGTGATCATTTTTTTTTTAATGCTGGGAATTCATCAAATAACTTTTCCTGCTCTGGGTAGAGCCGGAGGGCGTGTCAGACTTTTACTGACTAAAAACTTTTTAATAAAAAAATTAAACCGCCGAAAAACCGAAAAGTAAAAAATAATAAACTAGCTTTGTCCAACCCCAATAACTAAGCTCGGAAGGCGGTGACATATAATTAAATACATATCCAAAGTCACCGACTTCCCCCCCGAGTGGGTTCCCGCATTGTCGTTGCGGGGGGGCTCAGTAACCGTGGATGCCGGCCACGGTGAAGCCAAGAGGAACCCAAAGGTGGGGCCGCTCGTCAGGGCTTTTGCCTCAAAGCCGACGACGTAGCGGCCAAAAAGTAGGTTGCGGTGAGGTGCACCGCAACTGAGGTGGGCCGCGATGTCGAATGGGAGGCATCGCGGCTGAGGGTTACGGGCTGCGGTAGAGGAGGAGTGCCGGTGCTTCTGAGCAGCGCTCTTCCCTTCCGTGGCCTGGACGGGGCCGCCACCGTTTGATGGCGGACGCGGTGGGGCCGCAGGGGAAGAGGAGTGTCGGTATAGCGTTAGCCGCTCTCCCTATCCTCTGCGGCCGAAAAGTGGTAGACGGGACGGCGCGTTGTGTTCCACACGCGCGCCGTCAAAGATGTCAGCAACCACCGATGGGGTCCGCAAGGGCCGATGCCTGCCAGGGGTGCGGGTTTGTTCGAAAGAGACACCACAGCCCCTGGCATACGGGCTACTGAGGGAACACGGGTGGGTTTTAGTCAGTAAAAGTCTGACACGCCCTCCTGCTCTACTCAGCAGGAGAAGTCATTTGATGATTTCCCACCCAAAAAAAAAAAAAAAAAAAAAAGTCACCGACTTCCGAGCTTAGTTATTGGCTTTGGACAAAGCTAGTTTTTTATTTTTTACTTTTCGGTTTTTCGGCGGTTTAATTTTTTTTTTTTTAAGTTTTTATTATTTTAAAAATTTTTGTGGCTATAATCTACTAATTACTACATGCTTAATTTTTGATTTAATACACAACTCAGTATTAAAATCTGTGAGTAAACAATCAATCATCCCCTGTTTTCTTACCCTTAGGGTTGGAATTTTTCTTCGAAATTTATATGGGACCAACTTCGAGGTATACCCTTTCCAATAAAAAAAGAATTATCAAAATCGGACTACTCTGGAAAAAGTTATGCGTGGTCACACATAAAAAAAAAAAAAAATATACGCGTCGAATTGAGTAACCTCCTCCGTTTTTTCGTCGGTTCAAAAACCAACCCGCGTTCCCTCAGTAGCCTGTGTGCCAGGGGCCACGGTATCTCTTTCGAACAACCCGCAACCCTGGCAGGGCGACTCGATTGATCAGGAGCCGATTGTAATTAAGCGGCGGGTGAAGCCGCGAGTTACAGCTAGTAATACAATAAAGCTGATGACTTTGTTTGTTGGAACGGGCTTAATCCCTGGACCCTTATCTTAATCCCTGAATCCCTGGACCTACCAGTGGGATTCAAAAAAATACCCAATTCCGTTAAAAGTCGGCAAAACGAATTAAGTCAGAAAGAAAGCTGAGCGAAATCGAAGTTAGCGCGGTGGATGATACGATGCGACGCATTCGGTCGAGGGGCCGAAATTTCAGGAAGACGAGGTCTCGGACACTATCTTTCACTAAAAAAGAATACTACTATTTTGACTTCTTTGTTCAACATATAAACGTTTGGCTTCATAAAGATGAGCAAAATATACTTATTGAATGCTAGCATAAAATAATGCCTACGGAATTTAAATTATCGCTAGGCATGACACACATTTGACTGGATCTAGTTTATTAGATACTATGAAAACAATTCAATACAATAATTCGTTCATTCTAGTGTTAGTTATTTGGCACCAGCCATCTCCATAATTCATGTATCGTATTTTAAAAGAGTTGGAGTTTATCTTTTACAGATGATATTTTCGCAAAAAAAAAATCGGACGTCATCATCATCAACATATCCATAATTTCTAAATATGGAGTAATATATCTATCCTAGGTTACGCCACAAAACTCTATACTTCGCCTTCCGCATCAAGTTTATCCCCCGCCAGCTCTTTTAAGGTCATCCGTTCATCTAGCTGCGAGCATCCTACACTATGTTTGTCGAAACGTTGTCTCTACTCCAGAACTCGTCTACCCAACCGCCCAATGGTCCTCCAACTCACGTGGCCAGCCCACTGCCACCTTAGCCTACTTCACTGTCTGTCGTAGCCATATATAGATAATCTGCTAATCACAGCTGGACTTTGGACTCTCCCAAAGTTTCATAATAAAACAAAAAGATGAACAAAAACTTTCTAAAAATTTAAAATGAATATTCGCCATCTGCATTATACCATTTATCAAAATTAATTTCACCTTTAAACGGATACTTCAATCTCTGAGCTAAGGGTTATATTTAGAAACTGAAAATAAACGTTTGCAGCATCGGAATTTTAATCGGTTCGTATGAAAACCGGTCAAGTGGGAGTTAACGTGTTTTTTTTTCGGTTGACGCAATAAGACTCTACGGCGTCAGTTCATACATGGCGTTGATATGTCCGGAACAGAATTGACTTCAGCACTTCAGCTTCTTACGTCAATTCAGTTCCTTCGTCCACAAAATCGTCAAGATAGATGCGGCACCGAAAGTAGTTGATCTGTCAGAACCAGTGTCAAATTCGGTTTTTCGGACGGGGTAATAGGTCCATATCGGGCAAATGGAGACATCTCAAATCGCGTTATCATTCATTCGAAGTTCAGGCCCCGAAATAATCATGTGTCCGAATATGCTACGGAGTGCGTATCTCCCGAAACTTTGGCCGAAACCACGGATTCCGTGCTTAAGGAGAAGTACCACCTTTTCTACCGCCAAGTAGCATTGTTGTGATCCGCTTTGATGGCACCTTTTCTCTAGGATGGCAAAGCATTTATACCTCTGATACAAATGTGTCATCACGATAATCAGCCTACAATTTTCCCACTGCTGGGACACAGGCCTCCTCCCTGTGAGAGGGAGTAGGCTTTATACCAACACGCGTGCCCAGTGTGCGTTGGCAGTTGTATGTCTTCGAATTTTTGGTTCTAAGTCATGCCGGTTTCCTCACGATGTTTTCCTTATGTCGTTAACCCCTTAAGATGAGGATTTTTTCCATAACCCATCTGCTGTAGCCACTTTCGGTATTTGAGGAGCTTTTTAGAAAAAAATCAACAAGCTTCTAACCCCAGCCTACCAGAGATTTTTACGAAGATCACATTGTCAATGCTAGCAACAAACCTGTCAAAATAATCTTGATAAGAAGGATACCTAATAGCAAGTTGACCTCGGTTGACCTTTGATAGAGACTAACTGTCAGGTTATGACACCGGAGCCAATCATAAATCGCTGATGACCTGGAGGTTAAGCTAGGCTTTTCTACAGTACTCCAGCGATCTACTTTCACTGGAAGTTAAGCATATACGGGAGTAAGCTTTGTGCCGAAACGCTGCTTCAGCGTCAGGTGGTGCATACTGTGTTGCCATCTGATATTATGCTGAGCTGAGGCCATTTTGGCATTATTATCATTGTTTTCTTTTTAAATACTTTAATGTATTTTTATTAATGACTAGCAGCGCTCCGGTTTCACGCGCGTAGTTCCTGTTCCTGTGGGAATACGGAGATAAAATATACCCTATGTCACCCGGGGATAGTGTAGCTTCTCAAGAGTGAAATAATTTTTAAATTCGGTTCAGTAGTTTCGGAGCCAATTCAATGCAAAAAAACAATCAAATCTTTCCTCTTTGTAATATTAGTATAGATAAAATACCAATAAACGCATTTTTCTTTCTTATTTCTTGAGTTCGCTTAGTTTAGAGGTAATCCGGCAAGAAGGCCCGCCGCCTCACCGGAGATCGTGCGTTATCCCCGGACCATCCAGATGGCCATGACCCTATGAGACGCCTTCAATGGGTGTGCTGGTTGGCGATTGGGCAGGAGCCGATTCAAGGCGGCCCCGGCCCGCTCCAGTCTGGGAGCCAAACGGCGGAAATGCTCCGCGAAGTTCCACCAGCTGTCGAGGACGAGTCCCAAGTACTTCATCGTCGACTCGACGCCGCCGATGTGAACCCCTCCCACCGTTAGGGATCTGTTATCTGGGAACCCGTCGGGGGCGCATTCCGAGGACCAGCAACGTCTGTCAGGTCACAGTCTAGTAAGGCTACGGGCCATCGTCAAATGAAAGCGCGTATGTTTTCAATTCAGCGAGGCATAAATAACTATACCTTTCTATTTACGATATTAATATCAGATTTATCTGACGCTTTTATGTTCTTGACTTAAACGTTCTAAGATAATATTAGATACTAGATATATCGGTATATCTTTGGACACATATCTCGGCTAAACATTCGATTCGCTCGAATGTACATAATCGAATTCTCTCGATCCGGGCGATTCAGCACGTTTGATTAAAATATTATTTTCTACAGGCGACTCAAACGAATATAATTTATTTGTGGTATCCATATAATTTATTTGTGGACCCATATTTTTTTTTCGTATCTTTTTCCTTTTCTCTTATCTTTAATAAACAAAATTCAAAATATGCCAATCGCCTAATACGTATTTTAGGCGATTGGCATATTTTGAATTTTGTTTATTAAAGATAAGAGAAAAGGAAAAAGATACGAAAAAAAAATATGGGTCATTTTACTTTGGAATATTGTACCTTTTTTAAAATCTGTTTAGGTATTTGTTTTCAATTTATCCATTAGGTTTTTGAGCTTATCAACTACATACAATTTTGCAAACTTTCAAACAGTAAAATATTTCCTCTTTATAATATTAGTGAAGCAAAGAGTATTCGCCCGATTAGGGCGAGTAAATTCGTGCAAATGGACTAGTACCCCAGTTACCCACCCCACCTACCCCAGTTAGTTAAGGGTTAAGGCGGGATATGCCTTTCCCTCACGTGCGCCGCCTCCCTCTTCGCGAACATCACTTCTTCGCAGAAGGAGGTGACGGCTACCCATGCACTCTCGCTCCGTACCATGACCTGGACCAAGCCCAGACGCGAGAGATCGCCGCCGTCGATCGCCTCCACGAGTTTTAATTAAGATTAAGATTTATGTCTTTAATCCTTATTAAAGACATAAATCTAAATGGCAAATGGCTTTGAATTGAGATTTTACTTTTGCTATTCCTGCAAGTTTATAAATTGAAATTGTTATAAGATCAAATCGTTGAGGTTCTCCGAAAGTACCTACATAGAATTTATTCTCAAGGCGAACCAGCACCCAAATTGCGTAACATACTTTCATTCACAATCCGGGAGTTTTGAAGAAAATTCCCAATCCATTGCAAACATTCGAAAAAAAAATCTGTTTAAGAATCCTACGACCGAAGCTCGCAACTAGGATTCGGGCGGAGACAATATTTCGTCTGAAAATTGCTATCGTTGCGCTAGTGTTAGTACCTGTCGAGGATACATACCTACAGTGAGCAGTACGATCACACACACATTGACAATGTCTTGACGCGATAGCGCTACTAGCTACTGACCATTTATGATGAATTTGGATGTGTTCCGTAATACCAAAAATGATGAATGAAAACTTATAGTATTTTAATATTTTTTTCGACATTTTACAACTTGATAATATGAGCTATGCTTCTGAGACAACAATATTACGGAAATTGTTGGTTATAATACCAAAAACAGTGAGAAAACATGTCATTTACGTAAGTATTTTGGAAAAAAAAAACCCCTACGAGCCTAGATAAATACTGTCTGAATCCGAATATCATCATAATATGATGGAAATATGCTCAAGTTGCAAATGATATAAGTATTACGTATGTATGGACAGTTCATTGTACGTAGGCCTCTTAAACAACATTAGTAACGCAATGAATATTGTTGAACTACTGTTACTGTGTCACATTTTCTCTTATATGTAGTTTTCAAATAAATGTTGTATACTTACCTTGTCGGAATACTTGTTTCCGTTGGCTTTGTTGTTTATGGGGTACTGTGTAAAATGTTATAATAAAATACCAGTCGTTAGTCTTGAACTAAATTAAAAGAAATTTAAATCATGCATTAAACGCACACTGTGTAGACAAGCATATTTTTAACCGACTTCAAAAAGAAGGAGGTTATCAATTCGACATGTTTATATATATATTTTTTTTTTATGTATGTTCGGGCATAACTCCGCCGTATATAGACGGATTTGCAAAATTCTTTTTTTGTTCGAAAGTTGTTTATTCCGAAATGGTCCCATATAAATTTCATATAGATCGGATGATGCGTTTCGAAGACAGACAACGGAACTCTTCAAAAAATCACAGCAAATCAACCGCGAATGCTGCTATCGTATAAATATGCATTGTTATGACCCCAGGGATGATGAAATTTCGAACTGGTATGGGGTAGGTAACTAAAAAGTTAAAAATAAAAACTTTTTTCAAAAAAATAACAACCGACTTCCAAAAAAACACTACAAAGTGCAAAATAACTTTAATTTCGGAAGGCGGTTACAAAGAATTAAAATACCTACACATCCAAAGTCACCGACTTCCGAAATTAAAGTTATTTTGCACTTTGTAGTGTTTTTTGGAAGTCGGTTGTTATTTTTTTGAAAAAAGTTTTTATAAGTTAGATGATTATATCTTCTTAAATATAAAAATGGATCCCTATTTCTCTTGGTCACGGCATCACACGTGAATGGCTGGACCAATTTTGATAATTCCTTTTTTGTTGTTTCTTATTGTCAGGAGAAGGTTCTTACAGAAGAAAAAATAAGAAAGTTGCGCGTAACATATATTTCATAGTTAAGACAGGACAACGTCTGTCGAGTCGGCTAGTCGTAGAAAAAAAATGCTTGGCTTAATGCTGGTCCTGCTCCACCGCCACCTGGGCTTACTAGTTAAAATTTTGATATTTGGAAGAGATGCTTCCCTTTCTGATTTTTTCTGACATTACGAACATTTTTGTTCCTATTTTCATAATATTTGTGACATTACGAATATATTTTTATGTTTACTGAACCAAGTGTTATTTATTGAATACTTCAATACGTATTAAATGTTTTTCTTTCTTTTAGGAAATCAAATTTTATTAATATCTCAAATACATTGCAGACTAGGTATAGTTTTGTATAATTTAGAAGCATTGTGTTTCAATTTTGTAAATGTAACTACCATGCATTCTTTCATTGTGTTGTTTTGACGTACTTTGACTTGAAAAAGCATGGCAGTTGAGAGTATGTCGTACTCTCTTAAATGGCTCACTGATGGTGGCGCGTGTGTTGGATCATTCGATTCCCTACAAAATGGTTGAGCTGGATGGTGCTGATCCACACGTCAAGTTCGTGAACGGGTGCTGTTAGTTGAGACTGGCCATCTCCTAACTTCCAGGGCTTATTTTCAATCTTATATTTAGAATTGTTTATTCATTTTTTTACATTGTTTTCATATACAGAAGCAACAAAAATAATGTTCCCAAGATTTTCGGCGAAAAGAGTATCCGTAGAGTTTCTTGCCCGTTCTTCTCCATGGTGATCTACGTTTTGGAATGGGCAACAAACTTCAACATTCCAACTGATCGACTTTTTGGCAATTCAAAAGTGCCTGTAAATGGTTTAATTGCAAAAAATGCTTTGAGTTTGACCTTGGAAGATTTCAAGTCGTTATGACTTGACTGGAAAGCTTCGTCGAGTCTTCTCGTCACATATTCCGCAGAACCTAAACACTAAAAGTCTTTAACCAGTGCGTCCTGCCTGTTATGGCTTACGGAGCCGCAACTCACAATACGGCTGGTCCATAAATTCAAGGTCACTCAGCGAGCTTTGGAACGAGCTGTGCTCGGAGTATCTCTGAGGTATAGAATCCGAAAGTGATCCGGCAGAGAACCAAAGTTGTCGACATAGCTCACAGAATTACCAAGCTGAAGTGTCAATGGGCCGGCCACATTCGCCGTAGAACTGATGACCGTTGGGGTTGATGTGTTCAGTGGAGACCGCGAATCGGCAACCGTAAGGTAGGATGCCCTCAGATTACGTGGAGCGACGATCTTCGCCGGGTGACTGGTAGCAGCCGAATGAGAGTAGCCGAGAATCGATCAGCATGGCGTGCAATTTGGACAGGCTAACTTCGGCAATGGATTGCTGTAGGTTGATGATGATGATTACATTTTTAGTGCCTGTCCAATAACTAAGTTTGGCCATTGACTCCTATTTTCTGATTGTCCTGCAACCTGGTGTCCTGCAACACTGCTTGTGATCATACAGAGATGAACTCTGCATGATCACAAGCAGTGTGCCCGATGGGATTTCCCATCGGTAAAATATCAATTGTAGTCGGGGTGAGTTAGTTTATAGTAAAAGGATTTTGTTATTGGCATAAACTTTAATTAAACTGTAAATATGACTAGACACATCATTACGACACAATTAAGAGTTAGAATTGCAATGCTGCCATACTTATCATATGTCCTTCAACCAAACTCATTTCTACCAACCTAACATCAGCCAATCAGTGACCAGTATAACTGGACGAAGAGGCGCATCGTCTCTATTGACAAAAGGCGTAAGTAGAGACGCATGGAACCTACCTAAGATCTCGTTGGGATCACTAACATGCGATATAAGGTAAGTTACTATACGGTCTCTATACGGTGGTTAAGAAACTTAGTCCTACTGGACTAAGTTTCTTAACCACCGTATAGGGACCGTCTCTCTTTGATACAAACTTAGCTGGTAATCCTTCAATACATGCGACTTTACCAAAACTTGATCACCAACATCAAATTCCTCGGGTTTACGACCCTTATCTGCGTAATCAGTACGTCTGTCCTGTTCCTTTTCTACTTTAACCCTAATAGAAACTAAAGAGTCCAAGAACCTCTTAGGATAGGGCGCGATTTGGGGAACAAAATTATATTTTTCCAGGACGGCCCTGATATCGAAATGGGCGTCAACGGGTGAACGGAGCTCTCTTGCTAAGGTGAGAAAAGTCGGAGAAACGTCGGTTGTTTGGCATAACGCCGAGTTCATTGCGAACCGAACAGAATGTAAGTGAGCTGGCAAATTGAAAGTGAGCTGGCAAATTGAAAGTAAGCTGGCAAATTGCCTCGACTAATGCGTTCAGGGAGACGTTTAGTTACATCCGCTATACAATAGATATATATAACAACGAACCTATAACATACACTCGTGAACCGCAAAGTAAAATGTGTTTAGATATTAGAAAATATGCGATATGATGTCACCACATACTCGTAAGTCCTCAATGTCGATGGCTTGATAAGAATAAAATTATAATAGAACAGAAAAGATAACATCAACAATATTGCAGCAGACATTGTCAAACACATCAACAAAGTGATAGGTTATGTACGTGAAACAGGTGATAAGTACAAAGAAGGATTGGAAACAGATAGCAGTGCACTGCAATATTGAACACTTACCGAAAAAATGGAAAGCGAGGGCAATGAATGCAAAAAAAATAACTCTGGACATGTTTGGCCAATAAACAGGAGAGGTAAAGCAAAACTAAACAACTCTGGAGATTGCAAAAGTGATGCGATGTCTTTAGAATCAGCAGGTGATGCCATTTTAACGGGTTCTAGAAAAGACGCGGCTATGTTGCGAGCAAAATTGGATGGTTTAATTTATCGCAACAAAAACCGACCAGCTTTAGACAGTCAAATCTACAAACCAGCGACAAACCTAATAAGTGCTAAAGAACCAACCGTGGAAATCCCAGAATCACCAGAGAATCCTATGGAGAGATCAATCACCGACGACGAAGCATTAGATAAAGTTGATGAAGTTATTTCAAAGAGACAACATCCTTTGGTCAACACCAGAGCTTTACCCAAGGAGGCGACGACTTATGAATTAGAGACATTTGACAAAAATGCACTGATTATCTTTAATTACAAAAAAGTTGATGGTCTTGAAGATAGGCTTGGCACGGAGAAAGACGTGGAAGCTTTGAAGAGTACCTTCAAGAATTTCGGTTTTGAGGTTACATCACACGACAATTTGAAAAAAGGTGCCCTTTTTAGGGAGCTTAAAAAGTGTAAGTAATTCCTTTAACAAATACGTTATAATACGGGTTAAGTTTTTATCCAGTGCGCAAATTTTAACCATGAATTCAGCATAGCATTCTAGAACCCCTAGCGCAGAAATTTATCGCCGGGTAGACAAAAAAAAAACAGCTGTTTCATAGAAAAGTGCAATATCTACGCTGTCAAAATGTATGGAACAGCTGATTTTTTTTTGGACAACCGGCCAAAATTTGCTACGGTAGGGGGTCTAGAATGATATGCTGAATTCATGGTTAAAATTTGCGCACTGAATAAAAACTTATCCTGTATAGTTAAGTTAATAAGTAGTGCAACCAGAATCTTAACGAAGTCCATAGCCTAGTGCCTGTTGCCGTGG
Source organism: Polymixis flavicincta (assembly GCA_949987655.1). Lineage (NCBI taxonomy): Eukaryota > Metazoa > Arthropoda > Insecta > Lepidoptera > Noctuidae > Polymixis > Polymixis flavicincta. The sequence goes on along the minus strand of OX465188.1, from coordinate 18,269,234 downwards.
TATTTTTTTTTTTTGTAGAGGGTTTTTTAACCTATCCTTGCCTTTTGGTTACAAAGATGTGCTAAAAGCTTATGGTCGCTTACTTTTAGAACGATTGTTTTGATAGAGTACTTGGCATACGAGACCACAGCTTTCAGATGAGTATATTTTCTTGTTGCATACTTTATATAGCTTGGTTTCAGTACTCGTGCTTTATTTTTATAACTTACTTTTTTTTAAATCTCTTATTACACTATGGGCAGTGGTAGAGATCAACTAGTTTAAAACTGCTCGCCCCTCCACTGCTTGTTGCATACGCATTTCAAATGCTTGTATATAATTTTTTGTGAGGGGCGGGAATTTTAAATTAGTTGATCTCTACTTAAATTTTCTAAGACCCTGTGTGTGTGTCTTTGGTGCAAAACAGTTAGGATGCCGTCCAGGTTATTGTAGCACGTCGCTGGTAGCTAGATAGTAGAAACTATTCATGCTTTTCCAGTCAGCAGTCAGAACTTCACGGACTACGGATGTGTGGCTGTTGTTATCTTAACACACGGAGATAAGGGCGGTAAGCTGAAGGCCAGAGACGCTGATTACAACGAAGTTGACGTCATCAACTATTTCAAGGAGTCCTCCAAGCCTACTCTTGTGTCCAAACCCAAGATTTTTATTATTCAGGTAAGTTTTTACGATAGCCGTTGAGGTATACGTGATTTAAAGTGGTGGCCATGAATCGGCAAATGTGAGATAGAACACTACATCCTCAGTGAGGATCTTTAAAGGGTGACTAGCATTCGATTTTTCATGAGAGTAGCCGAGGATCGAGATAAATGGCCTGTTATTTGAGGCCCTCGTTCAGCAGTGAAATGGTATAGCGGGCTTCATATATGAAAAAAAGAAAAAATTTACAACGTGTCGATTTGCATCCTCGTCCAATTTCAGGAGGCTTTTATATATAAAAGACATAATCAAATAAAATTACGATACCTGCTCACTAATGAATACATACTTGTTTTTTCAGTTTTTTTTAAGTTTGAGAGTATTTCAGAATACACCTCTATCAAAGAACAGAATCGCCCCGTTCCGTATGCGGTAGGCAGTGTCGCACGACTATGTCTCTGTGTGTTACAGTGCAATATCACACGGGCCGTGTTTTAACATGTTTAACATATGTGTCGCACACATATCCTATATCCGAAAATATTTTTAAAAAACCTACTTATTTTATTAATAATTCGTGTTGAGAATCATTGCATAGTTATCTGCTTGAACTTTACGAGGATAAAAACGACGCGTTGTTTATGTACTTAGAAAACGTTTAATTCAACGGCAGACACTGTTCCTTTCCGGCAATAGACATTGACCAGCCAATAAACACCAGCGTCAAGACCATACAACTTAAAGTTTTCGTTTTAGTGACACTTGACCCAGGGTAGACTGGACCCACCTTCATGGGTTGATGCGATTTGTAATACTAAGGATAAACCCATTATCTGTGGTGGTTAATGGGAACTCAGGTAGCAAACAGAAAGGGACGTTAGCAATTTGGTATGCAATAAATGTGTGTGCGTATGCGTGTGTATGTGTGGGGGTGTGAGGGTGTGGGGGTGTGTTTGGGTGTGTGTGTGGCTATGTGTTTGAGTGCTTATGCTTTCATACTAGAGATGAGCCTTTTTTTTCCGAATTGACGTCTTATTCTGAAGAGAACGATGATTAAGGCTTGTATCCACGCTAAGGACCTTCAGCATTCGGGCGCACTAAGTTTGTGGGCGAGTGCGGGGTGATGTAGCCGTGCAGTCTTTAATCCGTCGCATTTTTAATTTATTAAGATATGATAAGATAATCATTTATTTGCCCAAACATGAGTACAAGACATACAACACAAATTGTCAGCATGCAAGAGATGTTAATAGTAAACATAAAATAGATCATCACGTTTGCCTTAAACAATGGCATGCAAATATTAGGTAATACAATAACAAAAATTTTATTGTCACTTCTAGTCAAACTATTAAAAAAAACATAATAATAAAAGAACATTAATTTTTTTTTATAAAACATAATAAATTGGTGAAACATATTCATAATCTCTCATCTAAAAACTCATTCAGGTTATAATAAGCTTTATCTGCTAGAAAATTAATAACTTTCTTTTTAAATTGTATATCAAAAAAAAATCCTTTGTATTGCAAAGCAGTAGACATTTTTTTTTTACTCTTTTGTTAAAAAATGAAGGAGTAAAATGGTTTCATCTCAACGATTTGGAGGTGATTCGGTGTTTTTTTTTATGATGTAGACTACTAACTATTTTTTCAAATGTAATTTCTTTGTAAATGCCGACGAAACGTGGTTTCATCTGCATGCTGTTTTCAACCATTATTTGAGAGGGCAGCCTTGAGTATCAGGCTGTAGAGAGTTGCTTCCGGCCTCGTGACCATTGTTAATCCTCTCTAATGATGGCCTCGATATTAATAAGAACACTTGAACGAATCTTGAAATCGTTTTAATAGACAAAAACCAAACGTAGCATCGTTAAATGAATAAAATTGGTGGTTATTTATTTCTGAAATTAGTTAAATTAAAGTGGAACTCGGTATTTTATGAATGCTATCATTTTGTATATAGATGAAACCATATTTTGCATCGGTATTGCGTAGGTAATATCTGATATCGTGTCATTTTGCGAAAATGGCATACCTAAGTGCTACTCAAGAATAACTAGCTGATAATTGTTGTTTAGGATAACGTTGTAGACAAAACATTTGTTACTTTTAGTTATAGCTATGCGAACATAATGCAGCATTGCATTCGTAAGTGGGCACGCCCTTTATGCCTGGAGAATTTAATTAAGGTTTTTAAGTTCTGTTTATGTTTTCATTATTTATTTCTGCTTGGGTATTTTTTTTTTTTTTTTTTGGTATTTTGGCGAGTGCTAGCTGACAGAGGTATCACACATATTTTAATTTCATGTTTTGTGTTTCGTAACATTAGGTAATTACGTACCTACCATTGTATAGAATCAAATTTAACTAACTTAACAAACAGCTGTACTGCTGGAGAGTTTGTTGCGCCACTTCTTCTTCCCAGCTAAAGCACTAGGAAGTGGCGAAGGGCGGGCGTTCTTGGGGGACTGTCTTATGTAATTTTGACGTTCAAAAAGTGCTGACATCAGCCTTGTTTGAATAAATGGGTTTTGATTTTGTTTCCATCATTTCAGGCGTGCCGTGGTGCTAAAATTAGTGCAGGCGTTCCTATATTACAGTCACGCCAGATTAGTAAGGACCTCGATGAGAAAGACTTGGAGCCATATTACATACTGCCCTTGGAATCTGACCTGCTGATCCTTCATAGTTCTTATCCAGGCTATGCTTCACACAGGTGCCACTTTGTATGCTAACTCGTCGAAATAATTCCACCAACCGAACTACCATCACTACGCTCACAATGTGCTTCATAAGAAGGCTTCGGGCTATATCGCTTACCTTGATACTCCTGCGAATCTCTTCATTCCTGTTTCGATCACATAGGGAAACGCCAAGCATAGACCTCTCCATTGCACTTTTTTTTATTGGGAAATCATCAAATAACTTCTTCCGCTATGGGCGGAGCAGGAGGGCGTGTCAGACTTTTAATGACTAAAACCCACCCGTGTTATCAGTTGCCTGTGTGCCAGAGGCGGCGGTACCTCTTTCGAACAACCGGCACCCCCGGCAGGCATCGGCCCTTGCGGACCCCACCAGTTGGTGCTGACATCTCTTTGAGACGCGCGTGGAACACAACGCGCCGTCGACCCGGGCTTGGTCCTTACCGGTCAGCGAGCTACCCATTACTCGCCGTCCGCATGCCCATGTCTACGGCGGCCGAGAATCAGCCTGGGATTCCCGACGTCCAGTGCGTCTCCTGCGGCGACTAAGGTCGTGAGGGCGCATATACTGCCTCACGTGTGCCGCCTTCGCTAGCATTACTGCGTCGCAGAAGGAGGTGACGGCTACCCATGCACTCTCGCTCCAAGGCCGGACGCGAGAGATCGCCTCCACAAGGACACGGCGTTGTCCTTGATGAGTTATAGCCATGCTTGCTTTTAGTTAGAAAAAGTGGGTTTAACCGTTATTTGGTCTTTACAAAAACTTCATCTGCTTGCCCTTAAAGCAAGTTACTTCGGGCCTGCAGTTTTTCTCGTTCATTATCAACTGTAATTTTGATTATAACAAACTAATCTACTTTCTGGTACTTAAACTTTTTCAATCAATTCTTGAATTCTTCCAGAGACGATGAAGATGGCTCTTGGTTCATCCAGACACTTTGCTTGCAAATCAACACCTTATCCTTGACTCATGACCTTGATTTCGAGTCTATCATCACAGAGGTGAAACGAGCCGTGGCAATAAACATGGAAGATGAAAGGTTTAACATGGTAACAGGCAAGTTGCAGGTCAACAAACAAATGCCGATTATGACGTCAACTTTGATTAGGAAACTGTACTTGAAGAAGCGTGGAGCGCGAGCCTTGGCAGAGTCTTACGGGGACAAATCGAAGTTGCGCTATGAGTCCAGGCTTGCAGTCTATAGCTTGCCAAAGACGCCTCGGCATGCCCAGCTTGAACCATGCGCCTGCTCTTTGGAACACTACACTTATATGACGGATTGTCTGAGGTGAGTGCTCTGTGTCCTTCTAGATTGATTTAGTTAATTTTGTTAATCTATACATATAACAAAATCGTAACAAAGGTAAAACTGTACATGTTTATTTTTTGTATTTTTCGCGATATTTGGGAACGATTCTAATGATTATTTTCGTCTGTTTGCCTGAATGTATATTCCAGCATCACGCGAAATCTACTGAATAGATTTTGTTCAAATTTTGCATAGATCTTCCCAATACGAGTATGTCTGCGCAGACCGTATGATATAAAGTATCACGCTTTTTGCTATGCTATTCGCAGTATTGCAATTTATTCGTATTCTTATATAGTTCACCGCAAATCGTAAGAAGACGCGCCAAAAGATTAGAAAATTATGAAGAGTTACAGATTTAACGTTTTAAATGATTATTATTACGCTTTTCCACTCTGCACCTAAGCAGCAGTGATGGAAATCACAACATATACAGGTTGTATGAGGCAATAAGGGTAGGTAATTCAACCCTTGTCGCTACATGAATACGGCCATAGGAGACTGTTTGTATTCAGATCCAAAAATTTTAAAAAAATGTACAAGCAAAAAAAAGATAATTTTCACAAAAAAAAATGTGATGCCAATCGATCCTGTTTCTTATAGGATCAATAAACTCGATGGGACTACAGAGGAAATCGCAAATAATCTTGCCATACATTTCTGTGCGAATACCAGTGTATGACAACAGTCGAATTATTCCATTACATCACTGGGCTACTAGGGAACAAAGCAGATAGGTATGATAAACATCCCGCTGTACCTTTCCAGAGCTAAGCAGTCAATCATGACAGAGGAATAGAACGGTTATTTAGTTATCTTTCGACAAAGCAAAATAACTAAGCGTTTGAACGATTCCTTTGCAAAGCTGTAGTTGTCAGTTCGATTCCCAAGTATTGAATATCGAGTTGTGAGTCAGAATAGTTTTATTAGAATTTGAAAATATTTTGCTTAATTAGTTGTTTATGCAGTGGTGCAGAGCAGTGGTGGCGAAGTGGTAACGGCTGTGACTTACGAGTTGTAGGTCGTGAGTTCGAAACCAGACAGGCGCTTTACTTTGTGTAAATTATTTCATCACCACTGCTCTCAAAACGGTGAAGTAAAACATGGTGAGGAAACCGGCATGTTCTAGAACCAAAAATTCGAAGACAATGTTACATCTACCAACCCGCACTGGGCCCGCGTGGTGGATTGCGGCCCAATCCCTCTCACCGAGAGGAGGCCTGTGTCCCAGCAGTGGGAACATTATAGGCTGATGATGATGAGTTGTTTATGCTTCTAAATTACCTAGTCTATCTAGCATAGATAGGCCATTTGTTTTCATTTTAAAACCTAATAAAAGTGATTTAAGTAAGTTCATGAGGTACTCGTATTTTTAATAATACAGGGTAAGTTTTTATCCAGTGCGCAAATTGTAACCATGAATTCAGTATATTATTCTAGAACCCTTAGCGCAAAATTTTTTCGCCGGTTGTACAAAAAAAAATCAGCTGTTTCATAGAAAAGTGCAATACCTGCGCGGTCAAAATGTATGGAACAGCAGATTTTTTTTTTTGTGCATCCGGCGTAAAATGTCTGCGCCAGGGGTTCTAGAATAATATGCTAAATTCATGATTACAATTTGCGCACTGGATAAAAACTTTTCCTGTATAAGGATAGTCGTATAAAATTACGTAACTTGAAAATGTGATTTTTTTGTTTATGCACATATTTGTAGGTTAAATACATAGTAGAGTTATTATAAAACGGATATTCAGGTTGGAATCAAGTTAATCAGACCAGTAGTTTCGAAGTAATTAAAAGATTGGTTTAAAGGTTGTACAAACTACAGTTTTTGGAGTTTTTTTAAACGTAGTTTTATTACGTGCAGATATGTTCAATATTGGTGTTTTGAATTAATATGGAAGGTTATTATGAAAGGCGTGTCATTTGTCGGCGACACTTGGTCGACTTTCAAAAAGTAATCTAATTTCCTATTTGCGGCAGCCGAGCTTTATTCGGTCATGACTTCTACGAGTAACATAAACGTTATAATGGCTGGACCAACTTTCGAAATTGAAAGATTCTACAACATAAATTTAGTACCAGTACCTACATCAAGCTATACATGTCCAGTATAAGCTGATCTCGCATTGTATAGGATTTCCGTACAGTGCGAGATTAGCGTAAACTGATTTTGTACTTCCAAGAATGAACAGTAGATGGCGGAGAACTTAGTTTCTTTAAAGAATTTTTTTTTTTCATTTTTGACATGTTTTTTTACGCTTGAATACCTAATTAAACGAGCAAAAATAACTTCTGGTAAAAAGCTGCAGCTACATTTCGTGCAGGCGCTTTATTATTAATTATATTTACGTAGTTAAAATAATAAATAACATTAAATAATATCGGTTAGGCCAAGCAGCAAAATTACTATTAGATATACGTCTTTAAGACATTTTATAAAGGTTAGGTAAGCATTTATGTTGCAGACTGACCCTTGCGTAAATAGGTATAAATATTTAAAAAATAGGATGTACAGGCCAAAGAATTAGCATTGCCATTCAACGTGGCAATGCTGCCAGTCTTCTGGGCACGTTTCCTGATGACAGCGATGCGGACGAATACTTCGACGCCTAAGTGTCCTTTTGTTTTAATTTGTTTAGTTATTTAGTTTACATTTTTGTGATAAGCTTATGTAGTTAAAAATATGTCATTAAATAAATTTATGGATGTACAGATTATATAAACCTTTATAAATTATGTTAAAGACGTATAATCATATTTTTTCTGCTTGGCCTAACCGATATTATTTATGTCTTAAAAATGATCGTTTTATTTGGTTGTCTATTGTTTGCCCGAAGATTATATGCCATAATCATCATTTTCCCGAATTTCATTTACCCGAATTTCATTTGCCCGAATGTTTCATTTGCCCTAAAAGACATATGACATACTTTTAATTGCCCGAATTTTAGATACCATAAGATACGAATGCCATAAGTGTTGTTTGCCTTAGTTTTATGTGCCAAATAATTATTAGACATTTTTGTACAAATATTTAAAAATATACTGAATATGTATTAAAGAAAATAAAAGAATAATTAGACATAATATTTAAATGGCATACAAAAGAAGAATTTTTGCGTGCTTTAGCATCAAAAGACATCATTCATTTTGTACCCAAAAATGAAAGTGCCGGCCAGAATAAAAGAATACTGGACTCTTATGGGAAATAATGTCCTGAAGATTTTTTACTACAACAAGAATCGTCTACAATTAACCCCCAGGCTGCTATTTGAGTTTGAAAATACAAAAAATATATTTTTTTCCTACAATGTTTGGAGCATCATATTACGTTTAAAAGTTGACACACAACCTAGCTACCTGTTATTGTATTGTGTGTGCAAGGTCACGCCACATCTCGCACGGCCGCACCCCATCCCTTCACCGCGTACCCCTTCCTTCCCGCGTCCGTACGGCGAACGCAAGCAAAGACAATAGAACGAAGTGAAACGCAAGCACAAGTTAGTTATCCATGGTACTTATGTTGTATCTACGATTAACCCACAGGCTGCTAATTGAGTTTAAAATTACAAAAAGAGTAAGTGCGTAAGTTAATAAAAAATGTAAACTGGGATGTTACGGGAAATAACATCTATGGGATTTTTTTTTAATGATAAGGAATGTCTGCGATTAACCCCCTGCTACACCGAGGTAGAGGGAGAATAAAAGACTTGAGCGTTAGGTATACTAACGTATGATCATAGTAGGTAGTAAAAAATAACAACAAAAATATTGGGGGAATCTTTTTATTATTTTTATAGTTAGTTACATGTATGGTTAATATCGAGAATTCTCGTACTATGTGGGAATCTGTGAATTCTCTGTGAAGTCTTCCTGCAGATGTTACAAACACGACTGTTTTCGGATATAAGAAGATTATAACGGCCCAGCATTATAAGTACAATATCATTCGGTATTTGGTACCTTGTACTGTTTCCACAATATTGGAAAACACCACTGTGCCTAGTGTCCGGAGTCCGCACATAACCAGGTTGTCATCTGAACTGGTTCTCCGCATGCAACTGGCTCCGTAGGTGGAACATCACCGGCGTCGTCTTCTTGACCTGCCTCTCGTATGTTTCGATGGTAGGTACGTTCTTTCTGTCCTTTGTCAATAAGGTCGACAAATAAATTCCGTAGTTTGAGCCTAAAAGGTAAAATAAACTTGTTAGACGAATTACATACTTAAAGTAATATCAGAATTCGTTCTAAAAACTTGAAAAAAGACGAATAAGGACTACCTCTACACGATAAACTGAGACTAGTCAACAAGCATATTATCATCATACTCTACGATTATCAAAATTGTGTTGCCGGCTGCATATCGCTGACTGAATTCAATAGTGGCATAAGACAAAATTCAACAATTTGAGAAAACGCACAAATAAATATTGGAAGACAAGTGCGCGCGCACAAATTAGCTCTTACTGCTGTACCTTTATGGAATATATAGTTCATGTTTGGTTTTTATATATCTACATTATAACTACAGTCGCCGACAATAACAATTTTGTATTACTTTTTGATATTTTGACTAATATGCGGCTCAGAAGATGACGACTCCGAGTTGTGCCAGTATTGTATTGTTTTTTTTTTTATTGTTTTGATTAATGCCAGGAATTATCTTATACAAATAAGAAAACAAGAATAAAATTTCACGAAAAATTTGCCAAGTAGAAAATAAAACTAGAAGTGCTCATGAATGGAAATAAAATGTCATAAATAAAACCACCATAAATGTTTAGTAACTCAATATTTATTAATTAGCATAGTTTTGATTGTGTGATTTTCTAGAAAACGTATTAAAAATCAGTTTTAAACAAATCAATAAACGAAATTTAATTATTGTACTCTATGTAGTGCACATATTAAAAAAACACAAAACAAAAAATAAAAACCACTTTAGCAATATAACAAAAATTTACCAATATAAACTTATCAAAACTTCTTAGGTTCAATAAACTCTCAAATCACAAAAAAAACAGCCTTATGATCCCAGTAGGAAATTATAGGTATCGAGCAACAAATTAGTTAGTTATCAGTTTGTCACACATTAATTAACAATCTCTAAAATAGGTCATCAAATATTAGACAAGAACGTAAGTTCTTTAAAGAGTAAAACGTGTAGTAAAGTTTGTTTCTCTGTAACCAAATCAATCATATTTCAAGTTCTGAAAAAAATCTGCATAACAACGTGGAATAGTATTAGAATTAACTAATGACATCAAATCTTGAAATTTTCTTTGGGAAATGGGTATCTTATCAGGGTAAGCTTTCTTTAGTTGCGCATCTTGTATTAATCTTAATTGTTTTCTAGTTCTGCTAGATCTGATGTTGACTGATTTGTAGATGTCATCTTTGTATGAAGTCATATAGGAGAAGAAACCAGAATTATCTTTTTCCACTCGTAAGACACAAATGTCGTTAAAATTAAATCTCTCCCCATCAGTGTTTACATTAAAATTGGTTGCAATGGTGTCTACGAGATCTTTCAGGTCAAAGAAGAAGCCATGATCTAATTCATGCACCTTAAATGATTCGCCAGATTTTCTTGCTGTTGAAATTAAAGTAGTGTATTGCGATGGTAGATATATTGGGTTAGATTTCAACGCTTTCTTGATATTTTTTTCAATCAGTGAATGGCTCACATCTCCTTCGTATTGTGTATGGCCAACAACCAAAAATTTGTGTTATTCTTTTTATGTTAAAATTTGATACAGCGTATAGATAAGCTGCAATTATGAACTTGTTCTTTCCTTGACCACCACAATTATCGGAATACAATACCACTTCTACTTCGTCGACATCTTTAGAGCAACCAACAATATCTTGTCTTGCAGAACAGGTTTCTAAGTAATGCAGTAAGCAAGACCCTATCTCATTAGAACCTTTGTGCCCTTCGCCTTCATGCCATACGTAGCAATTAATTGTGCCCAATCCTTTCTTATTCAAGTCACAAATGGTAAAATTGATAATATTGAGAGATAGATTCAGGGGCATTGGCTGTTTATTAGGACTTTCACAGTCAGTCAAATCGTCTTCTGTAGGTTCAATTCTACATTCAGACGTTGGCAGCAATATCGAAGGAGTACCAGGACTACAGGAAATGTTATTTGGATCGTTTACCGGGTCTTAGTTATCCATTGTACGGTAATTTATAATTGTATCTGTATCTATATATGCCCAAACCTCGCACAAAATTACTCTCTCCGGGACGCTTGAGAACGTTGGTCTATCGTTTTGCGAAGAAATTATTTTTGATTGTTTGTCCAAGCTTTCAGGTTGACTTTGCGAAAACTCGAAATCTGATCCAGTCAATGCGGAGTCACATAAAATCTCAGCTACATTCGACACACAATTTCTGCCAAAGAGATCCGTCATTAAATCATAATCAAGTCCGGAGAATCATTTGTTTTCAATTGTGTTTCTAGCATCACTTATTTTTTTTACACCTGTGTCACTTACTGATGAAGCGTGTTCACTTCGATAAGGGCTTTGTTCTTCAGATCTGAAAAAAGAACAGTTATGGCATATTATTACATACACGATAATGCGGCATTATGGTGTTTGCGTTATATTACACGATGTCAATTAGCATTATCAGTTTTTGGGAGCTACCTTGTTAAAAGATTATTATTTATCAATTTAAATCTTTAAAGGAATAAATTAAACTTTGGGGCAAATCATACTGCTGGATTAAGTATTTACTTGTGATAATGGAAAAACAATAGAAAATTACAATCAACTAGCTACGTATAATATTTCTAGCTGGAATGTTTTCAACCTGTTAGTTATTAAAATTTTGTTTTACGCAAACTAGTGGTTTTCACTTTTCACAGTTTGGTGACATTATGTTATATTATTTATTAATGGCGATTATTTTTATTTAAAACAAAATAAATGACAACTTACCGTGGAACAGCAGTCATATTTTTGTTAGGCATCATGATTATCAATTCGGGAGATACACCGGCACAACTTAGAAAACTCTGCGATATTTGTGCAAAACTGGCACAACTCAAAAGTGACACTATTGCATAACATTAAGCGTGCGATAACCGCGAGCACATGCGGCCGACTAACGATGAGCCGATGTTGCATGAAAGAGATGCAACGTTATCGTTTATTCACTAATGACACTTACGCCTCCAACCGGGTAGTTTATGAACTAACGAGTTGGGTCTTTAATGCATAAAATAAAGTACCTAATTTAGAACAAGAATTCATTATTAACTCAAATTGCCACAAATTCGACTTGTGCCACTATTGAATTCAGTCAACGATATATCCATTGCATACAAATGTATCTCGAAGCTCACCCTCGGACCCATCAATTTTAAATTTAATGGATAGTTCGCTTTATACTCTTAATGAAATAGACAATTCGAATATTGCTCAGGCTTTTCAGTGTGATATTGAAGACCTCTCTAAACACATACTTGTGCAAAAGAAAGACTGCAAAATATTCTTCCAAAATATACGAAGCGTTTATAGTAACATAGATGATTTACAGCTGACTTTGTCTAGTATAAAATTCGAGCCAGATATTCTGATTCTTACTGAAAGTCAACTTAATCCTGATAAGCCAATACCTACTATTCCGAATTTCTCTGCGTTCCAAACAACAAATCACATAAACAAAAATGATGGAGTAGTGGTTTACGTCACTAATAATATTACAGCAAATGTTAGGGAAATTAAATTGTCTCATGCCTCTGCTTTAGAAATTAAAGTCAATAATAACAATATTATTCTGGGAGTATATCGATCCCCTTCAAACGCCAACGCAGATGCTTTTATCAACTCGCTCGACTCATATCTGAACTCCATAAAATCTTGCAACTGCATTACGTTAGCTGGTGATATAAATATAAATCTCACTCCATCTCTATCTGAACAGGCCCAGGAGCGCAATAATAGACAAAACTATTCTACAATGTTAACTATGCATGGATTGTTGGCAGGACACACTTATCCTACCAGATTAAACAATTGTCTCGACCATTTTATGATTAAGCTCAATAAGGAAAAAGCTGTCTTAAATACTTCTGTTACTGATCATTCTCTATTATTTCTAAACCTATCTAAAATCAAGCTTAAAAGTAAAATCCAGAAAACAAAAATATGTACCGACTTTAATATGGCACTTAAATCTTTATTAGACAAAAATCTTGGCGAACTCATGTACTGTAATGACCCTGATCTTGTGGTAGAACTATTGATTGCAAAAATTTCTGAATCTTTAAAAGAAAATACTAGCACGACTACTTTACCTAAAACTAAGCGAACTATAAAACCCTGGATAACCCCCGGCATTTTAAAATGTATCAGAAATAGAAATAATATGCAAAAGAAATTAAAGAATGACCCATACAATGATATACTAAAAATTAGCTACAAAAGATATAGAAATTATTGTAATAAATTAATTAGAAAACTTAAGCGCCAGTACGAGAGGGCACAATTGGCAAATTCTAGTAAAGACAGTAAAAGACTCTGGTCAAATATTAAAAAAATTACACATATGAAGCAAACTAACGCGGATAATACTAAACTATTAGAGGGAAAGCCATCGCCTGTTGAGGCAGTCAATCACGTTAATGACTACTTTGTGGGAATTGGCAAAAAACTTGCAGAAAATATATTGCCGAGTGCTGGATCGGGTGTTGGGACTGACCTAGGAGCAGATACTAATCAATTATCATCATTTGTTCTCTTGGATACGGATATAGATGAAGTGCACTATCTACTCATGAATTTAAAATCAAGTAGTGCTCCTGGCTGGGACAACATTCCAACAGTTTTCCTCAAATTGGCTAAGCACCAAGTTCTCCCGATTATTGTTCACCTAGCGAACTTGTGCTTTAGTAAAGGTATCTTCCCTAAACTCTTAAAAAAATCTACTGTTACGCCTGTGTACAAGAGTGGACCCAGAGATGATGTTAGTAACTTCAGGCCTATATCACTGTTACCTACCTTGTCTAAAATATTGGAGAAACTTTTAAATAAACGTTTAGTAGACTTCCTTATTAAATATTCAATATTATCTGATGCACAGTTTGGATTTAGACAAGGCAAATCCACAGAAGATGCGGTGACAGCTATAACATCTCTCATTACTGAAAGCCTAGATCGTGGAAAGAAATGCCTCTCAGTTTTCCTCGATTTAAAAAAGGCTTTTGACACAGTGTCTCTACCCATTCTTTTAGGTAAGTTGGAATACGTAGGGATAAGAGGCACACCCCTTGAATTATTCAAAAGCTATCTTTCGCACCGAACGCAAAGGGTTAGAATTGGACAATATACCAGCAGAGACTCTAATATCACATTTGGCGTACCACAGGGGAGCGTTCTCGGGCCCACATTGTTTCTAATTTACATCAACGACCTATGTGAGTTGGAGGCAGGTGGTGCTCGGGTGTTCTCTTATGCCGACGACACTGCGCTAGTCTTTATCGGCGATAATTGGGATTCGGTGCGGAAGGATACTGAAGTGGGATTGTCCAGAGTTTCCTCCTGGCTAAGAACTAATCTACTTACGCTGAATAGCCAGAAAACTGTCTTCATGTGCTTCTCCCTAAGTAATAAAACCCAGCCTGATACTAATTTCAGTGTAAAGTTACATCAATGTCATAAATATCCAGGACACTAATTGTGCTTGTCCGACTATCGAGAAGGTTGAGACAACTAAACACCTGGGTATTGTACTTGATCAACGACTCTCTTGGCATTATCACGTTGCACTGGTCAGTGAACGCCTTAGAAAACTGATCTGGATTTTTAAAATACTGAGACATGTTGCTTCAGGAAAGCTGATAAAACAAATATACATTGCCCTAGCCCAATCCGTTCTAACCTATTGTATTCCTATCTGGGGGGGTGCCACCAAAACTAAATTCTTAGACGTGGAAAGATCACAGCGTGCCCTTCTCAAAACTATTTACTTTAAGCCATACCGTTTTTCTACACACGAGCTTTACAAACTATGTGACCTACTAACTGTAAGAAAGTTGTACCTTCTGATTTGTACCTTAAAAATGCATAAAACAACGACATTTGATCATAATACTCTCAGGAAAAGAAGGAATCATGGTCGTATAGCTGTGCTTAGGGTTCGTACTGCGTTCGCAAGGCGGCAATATGTTGCCCAAACAACTCTTGTTTACAACGGCATAAGCAAAAAATTCCTATATATCAAAAGACAAATTACGCATGTCGGCAAACCTTGACGGCATGGCTAAAATCCCTTACCTATGAAGAAACTGAGGCACTTCTGAATCCGGTAAATTAAAATTTACTATTTAATGATAATATTAAAAATGTTATCGTGGACTAATAATAATATACAATTGTTCATCACATTTCACACTAATAATATGCATATGGTTTCCTTTTCTCTCTTACTCGCTCACACTCAAAGATACTCACACACACACACAAACACACACACACACACACACACACACACACACACATATACACATACATACACTTACACTACTGGGTCGTTATAATATGTCTGAAGTCGGAACCTGAGATGCTTGAAGAGCAATCTTAATGTCAATCACGAAATGGTTCAACATTTTTCAATTTATTCTGTATAAAAATCTTTACTACCTACTTTTTGTCACAAGTCGACTGTCCCATTTCAAAAACAAACCGATTATGCCTTATGCTGAGACAGTTGAGTGGCGGATGAAATATAAATTGTCTGAGATTGCGATTTCAAGTATCTAACTTAATTTAATTTATCTTTTTTGATTCTCTAGCTTTAGTTTTGCTAATATACCTACCTACTATGTTAAATTTATATTATTAACAGGCTTTGTATTTTGTTCGTATAGTTATAGAAGAGGGAGGTCTTCTGTTACAGGTATCTCCATACTTAAAAGAAGGCCTCTACAACTAATTTGTTAAACCTGTTGATTACGAAATAAATAATCTTTAACTAGTGTACATATTATAAGAGAGCGGCATACTCTTGTGAAACAGAAACAATAACCCTACTACAAAACGTATATTACCTACATCAAATAGATAGGTTCATACCTGCTCCTCCAATATTTCTTGAATAACGATCTGCGCTATTTCAATGTGCTGCTCCTCTCGGGAAGCCCAAGTGTATCTCCTACAACGGCTACAACAGATTCATGACACCGTGTACACAGTAATTCCTCCATAATCATCATCTGCCTAGCCTTTTCCCAACTACTCCCACTCTGGGTGGAGTTTTGTCTAGGAATTGGGGATCTTCCCTGTGCCTTTGCAGCATCACAAGGCAAAATGTGACTCGTAGTGGATAGTCCCGCGGTAATAACGTCTGCGCAGGCCTGTTGTGATGTAGGTGAAGCCTGTGACGTTTTAAAATTCGATGTGCAGAACTTTTCGGGATTCCTGTATCTTCTTCTATGGGACGTACTGAAGTAGTCGAATCATTTTCTATCTCATTGAGAACTTCTTCATCACGATCCAATCTAGATCTTCCAGCGTTTCTCTTACTGGATGGTATACGACCCTCCGAAAACGCTTGATGCACATTAATAAACACTCGATAATCGGGATATTTTTGAGCGTTAGCATACCATCGACATTCTCCATAGATGAGGTGCATATTAGCGTATTCCTATGGTGAGTATGGTTGCGGCATGTTTAACGTTAAACAGTACAAAATGCGCCAGAACTCCAAATAACAAAACACACAATCGTAGTACAAGATAATGCCAGGTCAGTTCAGTTTGCAGATCGATTCCAGTCCAAATTGTCAAGCCAAAAGTCGTTAGTACAGACGCCAGCACATCAAGCTACTCCAATCTGTCAAATTTATTTGATAGTTTTTAACTTTATACCGTAACCATAAGGTTCATGTTCAATTGGGAAAATTTGACAGTTTGGGGTAGGTTGACCTGCTGGCGTCTGTACATACGAGAGCCACGTCAGTTAAATGAGGAACGGTGCGCAGTAAACAAAGGAGCAGAGCGTACTGGAACTAAACCGACTTGCTGAGAATATTAACAGCTCCAAGAGAAGCTGTTAATATTCTCAGCAAGTCGGTTCAGTTAAAAAGAGACAACAACAGGGCAGGTAGACCTGCACCCTAATTGCGTAACTCACGATTCATCATAATCTGTATCGTTTTGAAACGGATTGTTAAATCATTGCTTCATAAGTTCGAAAAATGTGTCTGTTCGACAACATAAATAACGCAATGAATATTGTTTAACAGTGAAGACGAAACCAATTATGATCAATCGTGAGTTACGCAATTAGGGTGCTGCCCTGTTGTTGTCTCTTTTTAACGTAAATATCTCTATCTATCTATCTATCTCTACATTGCAGATAAAATTTAAAGCTGCTCCTACCTAGGAATCATATTTGTTGGTTATAAAAATAGGTTATGTACTCACCAAATACATTTAAAAAAATGTCAGATCGCACACAATGAAGGTTTAGTTGAGTTGAATTATTGCGAGATTACATTTAAATAAACCCTTGTTACAGTCCGTTCAACTGATTTTGACTTTTATTATGTTGGTAGCATGAGAAATGGCATCTGCATTTGAACAGTTGCTATTGTAAATGTAACCTCTTTGTCATCCTTATCACGTCTACGGAAAACAAGTCAAAATCGGTTGAACACACTGTAAAAAAGGTTGGTTTAAATGTCTTATTTCAAAAAGAGTATAAAATGAGATTAATAAGTTTTAACTGTTATTTTTCCAGACACTTTGTTGAAGACAACCCTGACGATAAAATGGCGCGGGAGATGCTGAAACTCGCCGATACTTACAAAGATAGCGACAAATTCAATAAGTGTAAAGACAAACTGTGCGAAGTTATTAGCCAACACTTTACTGACAAAGCTCAAGACAGCCAGTTTTACAAATATCTGCATTTCGTTCCCGCAGAGCGAAAAGTCACTAAGACTGCCCAAAATGAGTCATCAACGTTACTAAAATCATCATTTCCTTCTCTAAATGTTTGTCTGACCGGCATTTTTGCAGCTACCTTCGTTTTTGTTTTGCGAAATGTCAAAACTTAATGTCAATACTTTTACGTTTTAAGGTACGGAACTTACAAATAATTAAAAATGTCAATCTACATACTTTCATGTCGTAAAATTCTAATTATAAACTTCAAAACAGCGACCATACAACCCAATAGACGCCTAATGCTTGATCTAATGCACCAAAACAATTCTGTCAACTAACTGAGGTATGAGGAAGCGGGGTACTGCGTTCTGATTGGCCCTACACCTGTCCCATCTCTAGTGACACGTAATGACCTTGCATTACGTGTCACTAGAGATGGGACAGGTTTAAATACAACACGAAGATATTTTTGTTACAATTATACATAATAAAATGTTTTATGCCTATATTTAATTGGCTTTCGAACTTCCTATTTTTTAATATTATATTAAAACAATCTTCAGTAACGTGCCGTGAACGCATTACACTATGTGTTGATGGGAACCACTTTTCTCGCTTGGTTGCAATAACCCATAAAATAAAATTTTATCATGATCAAAATCAAAATCAAAATCAAAATATTTTTATTTCATGTAAACCTGCATGGGCACTTATGAAACGTCAGAAGCTAGGTGCACGGTTCCAAATTGTTGTTTCCTATGGAGAAGAGCCGCCAAGAAACTCCACGGTTACTCTTTTAAAAATAATTGGATCTTGTGGGTACCTTAAATCAGTCATCGTTTCACAATAAATGTAATGTCTAGAAGTCGAAAATGGTTCTAATAGGATTTTTTATTGGTTTTTTACGTTATTAATTTTGTTATAACATATAAAATATTATGTTAAAATGTAAGCGCTTTCTAGCTGACACAACTATGTCAGGCGTGTTATGACAACCTGGTACTTCGATGGCATATAACGCTTTCTAGCTGACAACTATGTTAAGTGTGTTCCTACCGAGTAATGACAACCTGGTACTTCGTCGGCATATAACGCTTTCTTGCTGACAACTATGTTAAGTGTGTTCCTACCGAGTTATGACAACCTGGTACATCGACGGCATGTAACGCTTTCTAGCTGACAACTATGTTAAGTGTGTTTCTACCGAGTTATGACAACCTGATACTTCGACGGCATATAACGCTTTCTAGCTGACAACTATGTTAAGTGTGTTTCTACCGAGTTATGACAACCTGATACTTCGACGGCATATAACGATTTCTAGCTGACAACTATTTTGTGTTTAAAAAGGTGACCAACAAAATGTATTCAGAAAACTTTGCCCGCGTTTTTCACACCTTAAAAAAGGGGGAAGAATTTCGGAAAATCCTTTCTTATCGGATGCCTACGTCATACAAACAACCCACCCTCCAAGTTTCAGGCCTCTCCGATCAGCGGTTTAGGCTGTGCGTTGACCCGTCAGTCATTCAAGACAAAACATAAAAGACATCAACGAGAGTCCTTGCACCTTTTTTCACCTACGACTTTGACCAGTATAATATGAAGTCCGATTAATAATATCAGAAAATAATTCTAATTATGATGATGTAACTATTAACTCGCTGATGAAATGTTATGCCATCCTTACGGAAACTCGAAGTTTGGCTATTGTTACCACGCCAACGTATTGTGCAAGAGGCCATTTATTTATTTTAACCAATTTTTTTATTTTACTAACGCGGGAAGTGTTTACGGCTCACAGTGGTCGAAACTGAATCGAAATTTTTGATTGGTGACCTATATCAGATCTATAAGTCTGATGTGTTGACAGACATCGGTCGCCTGTTATTAGACGTCTATGGGTTATAATGGTCGCTGCTTCAAAACGAGTAGACATTGACATAGTTACTTTATAAACACAATATCGAAATTTAAAAATAAAACCTCATTAAAGCATTCTTTCTATAACCAAATAATGTTGTCAGACGATACGATACAGGGCAAATCCAAAGAGTTTCTATCATATTGATACTTAGAAAGATTTAATAATATTCTTCAATGTTCTTGTTCACTCCACGCTTTTACTGGTAGCACTTATATTTGAAACATTTTTATTGCTGGCCTTTTGTTCACGTTGTCTGTAACTTGTCTTTTGTAAAATTCATAATTTTAGCCCTTTTATTACTAGCTTGTTTATATTTTTCCCTTTAATCAATGCCGTTAATTCACTACCACAGACCACTTTTATTGTATATTCACTACACTATTGCACTGCTCCGTATACAGCCGTAATGTTGTTTGTATTGATTTTCTCTGAATATCGGCCGGCGCCTGCGGCCCTTTGCTTGTCACAGGGATGTCACAGAGTGCTTCAGACACCTATGGCATTAACAAATAATGAGGTCACGTTTGGCGCTGACAGTATTTTGTTCTATTTGTTTACATTCTATTCTATCTATTTAAATTACTGATTATTTATTTAAACTGTAACTGCCTGTGACATCACATCGCTCGGGCCCTATCAGAATACCAGCGCTGCAATACTTTTTTAAATGGCGCCGCATCATGCTGAGGTATGAGCCTTTTGGTCTCGCGCAGGACTTTCTGTTTTATTTTTATTTTACTTATAAGTTGTTTTTTTTTATAATTGTTGTACGATTGAGTGTTTAGTTTAGTACCTATGTGATCTTCCTGTGTGAGTAAAAATAAATCCTTTTTTTATAAATTATGTCTTCTGTTTTTATTCTGGTCCTTATAATTTTTTTTTTTTTTGTAAATGTAACCTATGTAGTACAGTTAGTGTAGGTACTTTTTCCTTAATTTTTCACTTATTCAAAGCGTGCCAATTGCCTGTTACTTACATATTTCTGGAATTGTCAATTTGCCTACATATTATTAAAAAATTTAAATTAACTTCGTACGAATTTTGAATGGTACAGAATGCAAGAATCAAAAATTTGCAATCACAAGGAAAATTCATTGAACGCGTGCAAATTGTAAATATTTTTGATCCAAAGTGCATTATGGTTCCATATTGAAACCGTCTTAACTCCACACATATTGTTTGAAATATTTTGGACTCTAGCTCAAAGAGAAAGGAGTCGTGTCATTGTAGATATTTTAATCAGTGTGAGTCAGTGCATACAAAGTGGGCTTCAGATGTGATGCATCAGGATTTGGTAGTTTCACAATCTGTTTACAATGTATTAACTGTTTTGAGCTAATCTTGGAATTTAAAGCATTTAGACGACATATTTACTGTGCAAACATTGTGTTTACTTAACTTCTCAAATTGTTAACAGCTGACGTATATATCTGTGAGCATTCCTTACGGGTTTACAGTCATATTATATCGTACTAGCTATTGCCAGCGGCTTCGCCCGCACGGAGGTCGGAAATCATCACACGGGAACGTACTACCACAAAATACAGAGGGTACAGAAGGCAATCTACATACAAAGTGCGCTCGAGCAATGCACACATAGACACCGCTCACGGACACGATATCTCGGACCGGTTGGGACCAGTGCGAGCGCGAGTGCCATCCCCTGAGACGTATCTGTGAAGTGCAAAAATGTAGCAACAAAAAAAGTTACTATAACTGTTCAGTGGACGGGTGTTTAAATTCAACATTAAACTGTGAATTGTCTTTTTTTAAGCTACCAGTTGTTGAGTTGACAGGGAGGTGTGTACCTAGGTATTTGCTCGTGTTTCGATGGTTCGTTTTAACGTAACACAGAATACCTAGTTAATTGTGGGTAAGCGAAAATGACTTTGTGGCCTTGTAGTATTTTTACAATTTATATTAGGTATTTATTGTTGTACTTATAAGCTAAAAATACACCCATCTCCCTCATTATAAATAGTTAAAATAGAATTGCTCAGCGGGCCGACCGGGCCACCCACGTAGTCGCCCGCCGCCCATCATAACTATTAGAGTTGAGATTAATTGTGATCATAGCAAAGACCAAAATACGAGTGCCACTACCACGACAGATTTTTGTGCATAAGCCAAAGTTGACAACCCTAGCGCGACCGCCGAGCGTAGGTATGAAAATCGAAGTACATACATGTGATTGCCTTCTGTACTCTCTTTATTTTGTGGTACTACTAGGATAAAAAAGTTTCCTACTTGTGATCAAATAAGATAAAGCGTTTTCTAGCTGACATAATTATGTTAAGTGTGCTCCTACTGCGTTATGACAACCTTGTACTTCGAAGGCATTAAGCGTTTTCTAGCTGACACAATTATGTTAGGTGAGCTCCTACCACGTTATGACAACCTGGTACTTCGTTCAGAATACCAATTTACAAAAGATCTACTTATTTAAGTAAACATTTCTTATTTGTTTCTATAATTTAAACTATTATCCCCCGGGAAAGTACCACCGGGATAAAAAGTATCCTGTGTTAATCTATAGGTTATAATCTATCTTTATACCAAATTTCATCAAACCCGTTCGGCCGTTTTTGTGTGAAAGAGTAACAAACAAACATACAAACTTTCGCGTTTATAATATTATATTAGTACCAGCGGGTAATTGCGTAACACTAAAAGTCACTAGTAGGAAATTCATTGCGTTATTTACATTGTTGAGCAGACGAATTATTCGAACATATTATAAAGTTTTTAGTAATTTTTCGAACATAATCAAATCGGAAGGCGGTGACAATTAATTAAAATACATATGCAAAGTCACCGACTTCCGAAATTAAAGTTATTTTTCACTTTGTGGTGTTTTTCCGGAAGTAATTTAAATGGGACAATTTCGGAATAAACTACTTTCGAACAACACATCCGTTTACATACGGAGGAGTTATGCCCTGCCCGAAACAAATATATAAATGTCGAATTGATAACGTCCTTCTTTTTGAAGTCGTTTAAAAAGACAGGACAACGCTGCGTTCCGAAACGGGTATAACCGACGCCAGAAGGCTACCAGCCGCATGCAAGATGACCGCTTCGCAAAGGTCTCTACATAATGGGTGATTGAAGATGGCCGACGCCACCGCGATCCGCCCAGAAAGCGGTAGAGAGATGACCTCGATGCGTATCGAAAGGGCTGATTCGAGGTGGCGGGGCAAAAGAGTTCCTGGAAGGACTTGGAGAGGCATTTGCCCAGCAGTGGGACAGAATAGGCTAAACAAAAAAAAAATTAAGTAAGTAAGTACTTCATCGTCATCATGACAGCCGAAAGACGTCCACTGCTGGACATAAACCTCCCCCAAAAGGGGGGTTTTGCCATAATCCTCACGCTTGGCAGGCGGGTTGGTGGTCGCAGCGTAGTGGTCAAATGCATAGAGAACGCTGCTGCCCATTCTCTAGTAAGTCCCTTAAGCCTTCTACGACACCCACGGGAAGAAATGGGATGGTGCTATTCTTTTACGTGCGGCACCACACGGTACCTACATAATATTCAGATTGTTTAAAATTACTTGGGCCTGATCTTGAATTCGATCACACATATGGAAAGCGATTGAAGAGGTCAATTAGGCTGCAGCATCCTATTAATTTTAAAATATTTCAACGGTATACAGGATAAGTTTTTAACCAGGCGCAAACTGTAACCATGAATTTAGCATATCATTCTAGACCCCACAGCGCAGAAATTTTTCGTCGGTTGAAAGAATGATAATTATGCTGAATTAATGGTAACAGTTTGCGCACTGGTTAAAAACTTATCCTGTATTATTTCCGTCCAACATAAGTTATTTTTGACGTTCATTAATTTGTGCAACGTTTTCCTAAAATCCAATGTATGTACATACTTACGCCTTACGCCAGCACATCAAGCTATCCCAAACTGAGAATCTTCCCAATTGAACATATGAACCTTATCCTTTGGAATAAAGTTGAAAAACTATCAAAGAAAGACAGATTGGGTAGTATATAAAGGGGTAAAGTTTGTGAATTGGGAAAATAGTAAATCTATACTAATCTACTATATAGATTAGTATAGATTTATTGACAAATGATGATATAAACAATGACAACACCAGGAACACATAGAGCAACGTCATATTAATTTACGCCCACATTTTTGTTAGTTGATGTCATAATCTGCGGAACCTCGACGGGGCGCCACCTTGAATTAGATATTAGCACGGCTACTTAGATCCTAAGACTGTTTGCATTGTGGTGTTGGTGGACTGGTTTTTATTAATGCATCGTGGCTATACATATTATGTTGCATGATTTTTGTGAAATCAGGGTTTTGATCTTGATCAAATTAAACAAATCCTTACAAGTTTTATAACAAGGTCGCTTTTCGTATTTGTACGCTTAGATTTTTAAACTAGGTACGCAACTGATTTTAATGCGGGGTCCATTATTAGACAAAGAGATTGAAGAGGAAGGTTTTATGTATAATAAACCAATCTACGCGCGAGCAAAGCCGCTGGTAAAACCTAGTAATCATCATCATTTCAGCCGATAGAGGTCCACTGCTGGATATCAGCATCCCCCCAAAACGGGGGTTTTGCCATAATCCCCACGCCCGGCAGGTGGGTTGGCGATCGCAGTATGGTGGTAAAATGCATAGAGAACGCTGCTGCCCATTCTCCAGTAAGTCCCTTAGTCGTCTTCTACGACACCCACGGGAAGAGATGGGATGGTGCTATTCTTTTACGTCCGGCACCACACGGAAAGCTAGTAATAAAATAAAACATAAACTCGAAAAAACATAACCCTCCTTCTGGCGCAGTCGGGTAACAATAATTGTACCGATAGTCGTTACAATAAACGGCCTAATAGCTAAGAGCCTCGACCAACACCTCAGGAGGCTCTCATTGCGCGGATGGATACTAGTGGTAACTGGTGGCTAATGGCAGTACTCCTGGACACGGCACGCATATTCAGGAGGTTCCTTTCTCTAGAACCCTGACCAGCGGCAGCCAGGAACTTGCTCCTGATGCCGATGGGCCACTATCACTATTAATACCTACCCTACAAATATTCTGATTTTATTTATTTAATACTTTAAGCATGTACAGAGGCGGACTTAATGCCATAGGCATTTTCTACCAGTCGACCTTTGGGTGATGCAGAGACAAACAGTGGTAGGTGCAATAAATTTGAGCAATAATAAGTGCAAAAAACTATTTAAACTAAAAATATGATATATACAGGATAAGTTTTTATCCAGTGCGCAAATTTTAACCATGGATTCAGCAATCATTCTAGAGCCCCAAGCGCAGAAATTTTTCGGCGGTTATACAAAAAAAAAACAGCTGTTTCATAGAAAACTGCAATACCTACGCGGTCAAAATGTATGGACCAGCTGATTTTTTTTTTTTGTATAACCGGCGAAAAATTTATGTGGTAGGGGGTCTAGAATGATATGCTGAAGTCATGGTTAAAATTTGCGCACTGGATAAAAACTTTTCCTGTATATACCTAACTACCTAACTACTGAATGCGAGAGTAGCTCTGTCTGTCTGTTACGCTTTCACGCCTAAAGATAGTCATGATTTTGCAGATATAGCTTGGGATATGGAGAAGGACATTACGACGACTTCCACGCGGGAGGAGCCGCGGGAAAAAGCTATTTTTAATGTAATTGTATAATTTTTGTTAAAATATTTAATAATATGCTTAGTAAATGAACGATGCAATAAAATGATAAAAAATTATTGCCATAAACCATGGTTACAGCAAAATGTGAGACCCTGGCTCCTGAACTAGGTTAGACCAGCACCCTAATTGCGTAACTCACGATTAATCATAATCTGTTTCAATTTGACAGTTAACAGTATTCATTGCGTTATTTACGTTGTTGAGCAGACACATTTTTCGAACATATGAAGCAATGGTTTAACAACTAAATAGATTGTGATGAATCGTGAGTTACGCAATTAGGGTGCGGTTGTACCTGCAATTCAGGAGCCAAAAAATGCAAAGTTTACAATATAACCACCCACATCAATTCCATACAATACTACAATGCAAATTGAAGTGTCTGTTTTTAACGTCAAAATAACAGGTTTTTACTATAGCTTATTAAACAGTTATTACTTACGAAAGTATATACGGTACTAACAACAATACTACTTTTTTCTATTGAAGGGGAATTAGGGTTTCGTGCAAAAAGAAGCCTTAATTTTGACAGTTCAACATCATTCATTGCGGTAGGTATTTCTTTTGCTGACCAGATTTGTTTTTTCGAACATACGAATCGATGGATCAACAATATCCTTCAAATTGATATTGTGATTATTTTTTTACCGACTTCAAAAAGGAGGGGGTTCTAAAGTAAAAGTAAAATAAAGTAAAAAATATATTTGCATAAATTGCAGGTACAGTAAATAAGATGACAGTTAAAATATGGGTGATCCTTGTACAATCTACCTTATAATAGGCATGCAACATTATTATAACATGAGAGATTTTTTAGATAGGTATTACAGTTCAACATTAATCGGCATGGTACATTCATTTATGTAATAAACATCAATTAAAATATCTGCAATACGATAGAAATAAAATTAATAAATCAAAACAATGTCACAATTATTACAATAGGTATGTGAAAAAAAAAAACATTACATTATTCAATATCAATTCGATTGGTATTTTTTAAATGTATGTACACCGGTTACGCTGAGATTTATGATCCGATTTACGTGATTTTTCTTTAGTTTGATGCAGAATAGTTGCCATTTGGTCCCATCAAAATTTAACATACTTTGGTCCAGTAGTTTTCATTTTATGAACATTTTTTATTTATGAACATTTATGTTTACGTGGACGATGTAATTATAATTTGTTTACGGCTTTTTTAGGAGTTTTCATTTTGACCCCAAGGATGATGAAATTTCGAACTTGTGTGAACTGTATTTACTTAAACTAAAAAGTGAAAAATTAAAACTTTTTTCAAAAAAAGAACAACTGATTTCCAAAAAAACACTACAAAGTGAAAAATAACTTCAAATCACCATTTCCGAAATTAAAGTTATTTTTCACTCTGTAGTGTTTTTTTTTTTAATATCCTCATTCAAACTCTTTAGACGTTTGGTTTCACCGTATCCTCTGCGACATAATCGTACTTATATGATGTAAGCTATTTAAACATATCTAAATATTTATGACACGTGTCCGCGAATTAGTTTGTTCGTTTACTCTAGCTTTTTGAAGTTGTGTATCTTTCAACCCGACTACAGCGAAGCAAAAGGCAGGGTTATAATTTTGATCGATATTAAGCATGTTTATATTTAAGAGGGGCTTTTGGCTAAGTAATAATAGCCACACGGGTCTATTGGTCAGGTTAAGCTACGCTTGTCGCCGTTGGTCCGTGGATGGGTGACCATCTACACATACCAAGACGTGCCTCGGAAAGCACGTTAAGTCCCAACGGCTTAACGTGCTTACCGGCTGTCTTTTGTGAATCTTTGACAGTCGTTACGGGTCGTGAGAAACCTGAAAGTCAGACAACCAGTCTTACTAAGGGGTATCGTGTTACCCAGCGACTGGGGTGTGGAGGTCAGATAGGCAGTTGGTCCCTCTAAAATACTGGTATTCAGCTGCATGCGGTTAGACTGGAAGCCGACCCCCACATAGTTGGGATTTTGGAAAAAGGCTAGGAAGATGATTATGTATGTTTATCTATTTCCTCATAAATTCAAAACTCCTTATTATAATTTGACAAATGAGGTACTTATCGTTGGAAGCATCTTGATTTTCGCCTGGTTATAGGATATGTGACGTCACATTCAATTGAATATTGACACGGGATACCAATATTATAAAGAGGAAAGATTTGATTATTGGTTTGTTTGTTTGCATTGAATAGGCTCCGAAACTACTAAACCGATTTGAAAAATTATTTCACTGTTGGATAGCTACACCATCCCCGGGTGACATAGGCTATATGGCCCGTATCCTTACGGGGACGGGAACTACGCGGGTGGAACCGCGGAGCGCTGCTAGTCATTAATAAAAAAATATGATACTGTGTCGGGTATAAAATGTAAAGGGCAATACCTAAGTACATTTCAAATATATAAATATATTGACAAAAAACCTCAAAATGATTTCAATAAAGGATTAGTTCAAAACCAAAACCCGACCACTGAGATAGGTGGCACACAATTTCATTCCTGATTTTATCCTTCAAAGAAACTCCGAGCATAGCCCGCTCCATAGTGCGCTGAGCGACCTTAAATTTGTGGACCAGCCCAACTGACAGTGTCTACAATTCGGCACCGAATGTCATCACGGGCATTTATTACTTGAGAACGTTCGTGCCTAATGTTCTTACAGCAAAACTCAATAACACCTTTTATGCGGCAATGAAACCATACAATGGGAATTTAAATCAGAACTGTGTAATTAACGCCATTAGTACTGAAACGATAATTTTAGATGAGATGAGATCTGATTTTATTATGCAAAGAGATTCATCATACGTCGTAAACTATGATTAGACTTAATTAAGCTTGCAATTAACGATTAAGACCTGCTTTATGATCATTTTTTCCCGGGAAAAAAATTTAGTCCTACGGAAGTCTCCTTTCTTGTCTCTGTTCTTCGAAGTTTAGGCAAATAGGCACTACCTATTCCTATCACTGGTAATCGTACACAACCAAATCCTCCTCATAATCAACGGACCTCATAATCAAAGTTCACGAATGTGGTCTGTTTGTTTGTTTATTCATAAACAATAAATTGTATCTGAAATTACATGGTATAAAAAAAGAAAACTAAATTATATAAGGAAAAAAAAACACGCTAAATATAACAACAATACAAAAATACAACATAGGTGTAGATCCTCAACAGCATACAGACACTTATTCAACAGGAAACTTTTAAGCTGGTTTTTAAAAGAGCTTGAATAGATAGCGCTTTTAATATTGGCATACACAGTTCGATCTTTCAATGTGAATGTGTTGCCTTAACACAAGCCGCAACAGCAGTAAAGCGCTTAGGCATCCGGAACTACGGCATTAAATTCCTATCCGACAGCCTATCTGTGCTCAAAGCTTTGGAAAACAAACAAACTAACAACAAACTAATTTTTGAGTGCCATCTAGCCCTGGAGAGCTTATCAACGTCCAATCGTATTGCACTCCAGTGGATCAAAGGGCACAGTGGATCTTTAGGCAATGATGCCGCAGATGAACTTGCGAAGAGAGGCTCTGATATGAAAGTGCTAGGCCCGTACCCACTTCTCCCCCTGCCTTTCTCACAATTTCGTGCGTGGATTCGCCAAAGGTCGACCAAACTCCATAACAACAGATGGTCACGGGCAACAGACTGTAGACAGTCAAAATTGGCTTTACCGATTGTACACCCGCGATTAACCAAAAAACTTCTCAGCCTGAGTAGAAATAACCTTAGAATAATAATAGGAACAATTACGGGCCATAACACACTTAACAAACACCTTTTTAACATAGGCGCCACAGACAGCCCGCTTTGCAGGGGCTGCCTTGACGCCGAGGAATCAGCCGCCCACGTCATCCTGGAATGCGAGGCCGTGGCTTCTCAACGTGAAGAAATCCTCGGAACAGTGAGGTCGCTCCGCGAAGCCTGTGAAGCTCCCAGGAAGCTTCTGTGCTTTTGGGCGGAGCTAGGCTGGCTCTGTTAGCCAGAATCCCCACGCACAACGGACCGAATGCAAGTCTACGTGCGGAAAAGGGAGTCCCATCATCATCATCATCATAAACAATAAATTGTATCTGAAATTACATGGTATAAAAAAAGTAAACTAAATTATATAAGGAAAAAAACACGCTAAATATTACAACAATACAAAAATACAACATAGGTAGGAATTTCGTTATAGATCCTCAACAGCATACAGACACTTATTCAACAGGAAACTTTTAAGCTGGTTTTTAAAAGAGCTTGAATAGATAGCGCTTTTAATATCGATTGTATGATTCCTACCATTAATAAAGTCCCACAAACCAAATAATTAGGTGCCATGCTTGATCAGAGATTATCGTGGCACCCTCATCTTGAACAGGTCACAAACAGGATCCAGAAATTAAGCTGGATTTCAAAACATAGAGACATATTGTTCCAAAAATGCTACCAATATCGGAAACCTATGTAAAAACCTATTAAAGGAAATATATATCGCTTTGGTTACAATCTGTCTAGATGTACTACATCCCTCTTTGGGGAGGGGTAGCTAAATTCAAGTATATTGAGGTAGAACGAATGCAACGAGCCCTAATAAAAATAATGTTTTTCAAAAGGATTAGATATCCCACCGAGATACTTTACCAGATAGGTGATTGCTTTCGGTGAGAAAACTATACATACCTAGTTCATACTGTTTAGAAAAAACACAAAAGGCTTGCATATGAAACCATCTTATTAAAAGGAAGAAAATATATTATAGCACCGATTCCATGAACAAGAACCAGGTTTTGTAGTAGGCAATACGAGAAACGGTCATGTCAACTTTATAATAAAAAAAACAAAGAGATATAATGTATACTGTAAACAATAATAAGAAAGCAAAAAACTGATAATTAAATGGATAAAACCACTCGCATATGAAGACACCGAGGCCCCCTGCAGACCACATCATAAGTCACTCAGTCACGCATACACTTACACACCACACATACACATACACCCCACACGTCCACATACAACCAACACACACACATCACACATACACAAAATGCACACTTATTTAAATAAGCTTATGTAAAATATCAGTCTCCTGTACTTCTTTGTTATTTTAATTAACTTCTTTAAAATTATATAATTGCGAATAGTTATTACTGGCATAACTATTGTATTGGAAGACTCGAGTGTCCTATACAGACATTTATTTGCTTATGCATCTAGCTTCAACTTCGATTTTTTTGACAATTTAAAAATAAATGGTTTGAGTTTAAAAGAATACTAACTATCACTAGCTTATGTAGTACACAAATCTGTTAAAGAAAATAAACTATTTGTATTTGTACCGTATTACAAAACAAAATCTTGACTACGCGTACTGACAGGTTGGACAGATCAAGGTGTTCGCTCAGCTGCGTGTTTATCAGTCTCTCTAGCCTTCGCCATGGCTGCTGCTAATGTTATCGGGCGGTAATTATGCTTGTCAGATGGATCCCACGTTTATTTTTACTATTGAAACGACTGCTACTCTTTTCATCATACCGTCCAGAATAAAGGAATGTCATATAAATTCAAAAAATAAACAATACGCTCAGGACTGGGCAGATGTACACCTGCATAACGCAGATGTTCTATGCTAATACCGTCATGACCTCATGACCTGGTGACTTCCTAAGCTTATTTTTAAATAGCAGCTGAGCAGGTCATCTATAGGTGTTGTCACGAGTATTAGTTACGGGGAAAACACAAAAATGGATCCACCAGAAAACACCCAAGATTAGGCCTAAAATTAAATTTGAGGCATTAACACAGAAATATTTGAAGTTTTGAATACACTTTGATTGTCATGTATTATGCAAGGTAACATTTTTTTAAATATTAGAAAATATGGTGTATGATGTCACCTCATATTCGTAAGTCCTCGATGTCGATGGCTGACTACCGGCTTGATAAGAATATCATTACAATAGAACACAAAAGATAACATCAACGATATTGCAGCACAAATTGTCAAATACATCGAATTGATAGGTTGTGTCCGTGACAAGTATTAGGCTGAGGGATTGGAAACGGACAGCAGTGGACTGCGATATAAAGTATCAACGGAAAAAAATGGAAAACGACGACAATGAGTACCACCAACAAGCAATTTCTAGTAACGACCCTGTTATTATACAACCTACAGTTTTGGACAACCAAAACGGCCCGGTTTTAGGCGCTATACGTACGACATTTAATTTACCAACACAACTCGTAGAAAACGCAGAGATATCACCGAATCGTAACCTCACATTAAATAATGAAAGGAGACCACGCCCTTCGTACAACTCCAGAGCTTTACCCTCGGAGGAGAAAACATATAAACTGGAGTCCTTTGACAAACATGCACTGATTATTTTTAACCAGAAAGAAGCTGTTGGTCAAACACCTAGGCATGGCACAGAGAAAGACGTGGATGCATTGACGAGGACCTTCCAGAATTTCGGTTTTGAAGTTGAATCACACGACAATTTGACGAAAGATGCCATTTTTGGTGTGCTTGAAGATTGTAAGTAGATAATTTACGCAATTATTTTACCAAATTCGAAATAACATATAGTCAAGTTCGATGTACAGACTGCATATTGGCTATGTGGTGGGTCTTTTTACATTCTGTATCATAATCATCATTTCAGCCAAAAGATGTCCACTGCTGGCAAAAGGCCGCCCTCAAGGTCCGCCTCTTCGACCGGTTCTGTTTTTCCTGCATCCAGCATGCTATGTTATACATTTTATATAACATTGCATAATCTGTTTAACGTTCCTACAACTGGGACGAAGGCCTGCTCTCTCTGAGAGGAGCCTACATTCTATACGATTATATATAATGATTGTGTTTTTACCCGCACTGGGCCCGCGTAATGGTTTACGGTCCACACTCCTATTACGGAGGCCTAAATGTCTAAATCTGATATTATCCCCTTTATTTATAAACATTATTTATAGCTTAGTAATGATTAGCGACTGCTTAACCATACAATTTTGACGTTTAAACATCTGTTCAATTTAAGCATCGTTTATAAATAAAACCCCCTAAATCGCGGCTAATAAGAACAGTGGTACTTAAATCTAGTAAACACTGACGCTTGGTTAATAATTTTTGTACAGTGATAGTGACACATATGATGTAAATTTTGTGCAAACGCTTAGGAAGATGCCCAGGTTGTTGCATTAGCTAGCTGGTAAAAAAATATCTTTTAACATCTATTAAAAGATTATTTGCTATTATTATCTAGTAATGTTCTTCATTCATGCCCCACCAGTCAGCAGCCAGGACTTCACAGACTACGGTTGCGTGGCTGTTGCTATCTTAACACACGGCTCCATCAACTGCATGCTGAAGGCAAAAGACCAGCCTTACAGCGAGATTGAAGTTATCCAGTATTTCAAGGATTACTCCAATCCTACCCTTGTGTCCAAACCCAAGATTTTTATTATTCAGGTAAGTTTTCCGATAGCCGTTGGGGTCGACGTGATCTAGACTGGTGACCATGAACCAGCAAGTGAGAGATGGAACGCTACATGCACAGTGGAGATCTTTGCAGGGTGACTGGTAACAGCTTTTTCATGAGAGTAACCGAGGATCGAGCTAAATGACCTTTTATTAGAGGCTCTTGTCCAGCAGTGAAATGGTAAAGCGTGGTTCATACATTTATTATGTATAAGCAGCACGCTATAACCCAAACCAATTCACTATTAGTAATCCACTATGAGACATGTCAGATGTCAAGATTATGGGTAATAGCTACTCCAGCAGCGTTTTAATAAATCGTTCAACTTGTGTACTAATAAAACGTTTAGGTAATTCAACGGCAGACGCCGTTTCCTTCCGGCGATAGATACTGACCAGCCAATAAACACCAGCGTCAATATGAAACAATGAAAGTTTTAGTTTTCGGTGACACTTACTTGATCCAGCTTCATGTTTTAGTATGATTTGTAATTCTTTTTAAGAAAAATGCATAACTTATCTTTGCGGTTAATAGGGACTAAGGTCGCAAAATGTAAAGGACTTTGGCATGCAATAAAAACAATGTGCGACCATAAAATTATCTTGCTAAATCAACTTTTGTTGATCTAGCTAGAAGACTCTATGCTGTGGAGTGTGGCTGTGTGTGTGTGGGTGTTTATTCTCACATAATAGAGAGTAGGGATTTTTCTAAGGCTGTGTGCCTACCAGCTTTTTAGGAGTCAGGTTCATTACTCCATTTTAGTTGGGTCTGCCATATATACATACACCTATCGGATTGACTTATTCTAAAGCGTTGAGTTTCTGAAGTTCTGAGTGATTAGTGACAAATGCGCACACTGACTGGACGGGTCCACTCAATTTGTGTGGTGCTTTCCTCAAAAGACAATTTCAGATACCAATCAACTGGTTTTCACATGATCTGACCAATATTACGACTGGACTTTGAAAGAGACTGTAACCACGAAGTTGGTTTCGGCCTTTCTTCTCAGAGTAGTCAGATAGGAAACGCCGACTTCATCTAGTTAAAATATGATTGATGTGTAAACATTTTGTATAAGCCTACTTACAGATCAATCATTTATAATTTAAACATATGAATAAAGTGTCAAACCCTTGTGATTTCCTATCGACAGTGTGGCGAATGTTAATCCTTTCTATTTGTACATTTAAGTGTTTTATCTATGCTCTCAGTGATCGGCCTCGATATTGATAAGAAAACTTGAACGATTCGTCATTATATTTAGTTTTTATCAAAGTTTGAATAGACAAAGACTAAACGTTAACGACGACCAACAACCCCCCCCCCCCCCCGAGTGGGTTCCCGCATTGTCGTTGCGGGGGGGGCTCAGTAGCCGTGGTCTCCCAGCCACGGTGAAGCGAAGAGGAACCCAAAGGTGGGGCCGCTCGTCAGGGCTTTTGCCTTCAAGTCGATGACGTAGCGGCCAATGAGGTGGGCCGCGATGTTGAATGGGAGGCATCGCGGCTGAGGGTTACGGGCTGCGGCAGAGGATGAGTGGCGGTGCTTCTGAGCAGCGCTCTTCCCTTCCGTGGCCTGGACGGGGCCGCCACCGTTTGATGGCGGACGCGGTGGGGCCGCAGGGGGAGAGGAGTATCGGTATAGAGTTGGCCGCTCTCCCTATCCTCTGCGGCCGAAAAGTGTAAGCGGGACGGCGCGTTGTGTTCCACGCGCGCTGTCAGAGATGTCAGCAACAACTGTAGGGGTCCGCAAGGGCCGATGCCTGCCAGGGGTGCGGGTTGTTCGAAAGAGATACCGTCGCCCCTGGCACACAGGCCACTGAGGGAACACGGGTGGGTTTTAGTCAGTAAAAGTCTGACACGCCCTCCTGCTCCACCCAGAGCGGGTCATTTGATAATATCCCATAATCCAAAAAAAACAAAAAGGAACGTTAACGACGACCAAAACTTTCATCGACAGGTGAATAAAAGAAGAACGGTCATTTGTGACCCAGACCCGACATGAATGAGACATATTTCAGTTTTTTTGTTATTTTAAATGTAGCTAGATTTTAATTTTATATTGGAAATCTATGGTTAACACCAAAAAAATTGCGTCACATTTTTGTTCAGGCAATATGTAATAATTTTGAATACATACCTATTTACATAAAAGATGCGTAGGTAATTTTATGAAACTCAATAATGATACAATAATCCAGGTACCTGGTGATGGAGCTGGATTACCTACGTACTTATTTAAAAAAAAAATTGTTTAACAATCGAGTTAGGGTACATTAAAATCATATTGATCGGTGATTCATTGCATATTAGAAATTGACCTTAGTCATTACGAAGCCGGATAGATAGTCGAATATTTTGTTAGCTACGTCCTAAACACACCGTTTTCGAGCTTATTAGTATTTATTAAGTCTATTTCAGACCCGTTTGTGAAACAAAAATAAAAGAAAATTTGGAAATCAAGGTTTTATTCAAAATCAATGTGTCTTAAAACATAATCCATGCCCAGTGCGGGATGGTCAAAGTTATCCTTATGAACCCTAAACTTAATTTCCTGATGAATCCCAAACTTAAACCCAATTGGGGTCAACTAGAGCTGCCCCCAATTGAAATTAAGTTTAGAATTTTACGAGTATAATAATACAACTTGAAATAAAGGTAAATGATAAATGATTTTATTTCTGTAAGTAGGTTTGTACAAACACTTTTACACGTCAATCATATTTTTTAAACTAGGTGAGGTCGGCGTTTCCTAACTGACTACTCTGAGAAGAAAGGCCGAAACAAACTCAGAGGTCACAGTCTCTTTTAAAGTCCAGACATAATCTTGGTCAGATCATGTGAAAACCATGTGGATTGGTGTCTGAAATGGTCTTTTGAGGAAAGAAACCACACAGATTGAGTGGACCTGTCCAATCAGTGCACGCATGTATCAGTAATCATACGGCTCAACTCAGAACTTGAGGAGCTCAACGATTTGACGAACAATACCAAAGAAAGGACATTAGGGTAGGCCACATAAAGTACTCAAACTGCCAGATTAACTTTAAAAATGAACTGAGAAAGAAATGAAACACAAAAACAAAAATACCACATAGTCCTCACATTCACAATAATTAAAGCAAAATAATATTATACTTCTCAAAGTAAATATTCATGTCAAAGTGTATATAATAATAATCAAATGTCAAAGTGTATATAACAATAATCGAATGTCAAAGAGCAAAAAAAAAAATTAAAAAAGAAAAAAAAAAAAAACTGTATACAAAATTGGAGCAGGTCAATCCCAAGCTTTTTTGTCCTCAATATAATCATCATATATAAGGTAGTGTTCCTTTAGGAATATTTTAGCTCTAATGCAGCTAAAATATGGATGCCTGTCTATTACTTATGTTTTTGACTAAATTGGCATCATTTGAAATAGATGTAATTGCTATTCATGGATAATAATTTTAAAATATTTTGCCTGAACAAAATCAGATGCCAAAATGAAGGTCACTGATATTCAGAATAATGTTAATTGATTTCTGTTATGTTTATTGTACCTAATAAAATAACTGAGATACGTTCCTTTTGTGTCGGTACTGGGTTTTCCTATGGGCCGTGACGTGACACTTCTTTTTATTTATTTATTTATGATTTATCTAAATTATAGTGGAACTCAGTATTTTATTAAATCTATTATATCATAAAGAGAAATTTTGAGTAGGTATTGTGTAGGTAATTCCTGATATCGGGTCCTTTAAAAAAAATGTCGTACAACTAAGTATTTTATTTACTCAAAAATAAGTAACTAGCTCATAATTGTTGTTAAGGATAACGTTGTAAGTATAAGTATAAAGTAGGCATGCTCTAAAGATCGTGTTCCCGCTATTTCAGGCGTGCCGAGGTCCTACAACTCATGCAGGCGTGCCTGTCTTCCTGGGAGGTCAGATTCGTAAGGACCTCGATGACTTGGAGTCATATTACTACCTGCCCCATGAATCGGACTTACTGATCCTTCATAGTTCTTATCCAGGCTGCGCTTCGCACAGGTACCTATTTTTCCCCCTTAGGTGTGAATTAAACAGAAACGGCGTAAGGCGAAGGCGCGACGTAGACACGGCGTACCTACGCAGTACATTTTGTATGTAGGCATGATGCCGCTTTTAAACGTTTTCATCCAAAAAAACGCGCCTGCGCCGCGCCTTCGCCTTACGCCGTTTCTGTGTAATTCGCGCCTTACTTTTAGAAATTATTACACTGAACTAGAATACCCAGCCGTAACTATAGGGTACATACTTGAACGTCGAAAATTAGAATACCTATGCGTAAAATGTCAATGTTCAAAACATCGAAAACATAAATATCAAACGACCATTAAACCGAAAATTTAAATAACGTAAGTTTAAATTGCCGAATGGATGGGTAACCTACGTCCAACATATCTAAAATCCAATTATCTACAAATGTGACATCGAAAGACCTAAATATCGAAGTACAGAGTATTCAATCTCCGTCATTTTAAACTGGGGGAAATAGGTTAGGTTAGAACTGTGACCAACTACGAAATTGCTACCTCGAAATTGGT
The DNA here is from genome assembly GCA_949987655.1 of Polymixis flavicincta. NCBI lineage: Eukaryota > Metazoa > Arthropoda > Insecta > Lepidoptera > Noctuidae > Polymixis > Polymixis flavicincta. Next base: position 18,231,990 of record OX465188.1, on the reverse strand, counting down.
CGCGAAATTTTTCTAAGTATTTTTTTCATAGTGCCCCCAAGACGACACTCTGACCTGAATTTCATTCATTTAAGACAAAAATCAATGAAACGACCTTTAATCATTCTAAACAGTTGGTTTTTTAGACATAATTATCTCAGGTATAGTTATAGTAATAAGTATGTAACTACAATAACTAAAAATAAAATGGCTAAATGTAAAAATGTGAACAGTTGTTTTGTAATCACAAGAGATAGTTTAAAAACAAATTTTCCTTCAAAGCATCTGGTTCATGATTATGTTCTTGGTGCGGTCCTTCCAGTAATTTATACTTATTGACTTCCTTATCGAAAGTGGTGATTAATCTCGCCTTACACTTACCTATACTTTTTGTTGCTTCTTAATTCACACGCCCAATATTGTTTATCCACTGTTATTCGGTTTTGTTCATATATAAATCCATGTACGTCTAATTTTAATCCTCCGCGACTGGTTTAAAATGATTTTAAATATTTTTTCTCCTTATTAATAAAGCATTAACACAAACGTGCACGTAATGATAATACACCGACATGGACTTAGCAATAGACACAACTCAGTACGTTATGTAAAGCATACCCCCAAATAATAATCATACCCTCAAATTAAAACTATAAATATCATCTTCTACCCACATGTATTTTTATTACACTTGGTAAATGTTTCTTTCTGAGTATAAGTGAAAATATTATGTTAATTATGTTTAGGGAAAAAAGCGTTATGACAAAAAACAGTAGGAGTTTAAATTGGTTTAAATATATTTCATCATCATCATCATCATCATTTCAGCCGAAAGACGTCCACTCCTGGACATAGGCCTCCCCCAAGCTCCACCACTTTGACCGGTTATGTGCTTCTCGCATCCAGCGGACTCCTGCGGCCCTCACAAGGTCATCTGTCCACTTTGTGGGAGGCCTTCCAACTTTACGTCTTCCGGTACGCGGTCGCCACTCCAGCACTTTTCGACCCCATCGGCCATTTGTTCTGCCCGCAATGTGCCCTACCCACTGCCACTTAAGTTTGGCAATTCTTCGGGCTATGTCGGTTACCTTGGTTCTCCTGCGGATCTATTCAATCCTGATTCGATCACGCAGGAAAACTCCAAGCATAGGATCCTCCATCGCCCTTTGGGTGACTTTAAGCCTTCTTATGAGGCCCATTGTGAGCGACCGTAAATATATATTTACGGTCGCTCACAATATTTACATTAATGATATTATTAATTACAATTTTCGGAAACATGAGTGTTGTGAACATCGCCGGTAGCACTACAAATAGTATGAATGAAAACTAGGATGAAAATTTTTAGGAAGAGCGATCATTCGGATTACAAATCATTAGGAAGAACAATTTCGGGTAAAGAACTTTAGGTGAGCCAATATGGACCCGTTCTACTGTGTATTTGTGCAGGAAAACAATAATCCTAAGTACTTATGTAATTAATTCGCATTTAGTTATAATATTACACCTTAATTAGGGGAGACTGGGTACGGTTGAAACAATTTTGCTTTGAACGCCCGTAGCACAGCCATTTTGAAAGATAACAAAACACTTAAAATGGGAGAGTAGACTTTTGTCTTCAAATACATTTCAGAATTAGAGGCTCAACTGCCATACTTACTAGATCATCATCATCATCATCATATCAGCCGAAAGACGTCCACTGCTGGACATAGGCCTCCCCCAAGCTCCTCCACTTCGACCGGTCTTGTGCTTCCCACATCCAGCGGATACCCGCGGTCTTCGCAAGGTCATCGGTCCACCTTGTGGGAGGCCTTCCTACTCTACGTCTTCCGGTACGCGGTCGCCACTCCAGAACCTTTCGGCCCCATCGGCCATCTGTTCTGCGAGCAATGTGCCCTGCCCACTGCCACTTAAGTTTGGCAATTCTTCGGGCTATGTCGGTTACCTTGGTTCTCCTGCGGATCTCTTCATTTCTGATTCGATCGCGTAGGGAAACTCCGAGGGTGACTTCTGATAAGGCCCATTGTGAGCGACCACGTCTCTGTACCATAGGTCATCACTGGCAACACACACTACTAGATAGGAAGAGTTTAATAAAATAATGTGCCACTGTTTCAACCGAACCCATACCAGAGGCGGTTGAAACACTTTCTATCATTTCTATCAGTCTTATTAATAATGTTTTAACAATAAACGAAAATAACTAAAATATACGTTGTCTGGGCATCGACAACAAAAAAGCAACGGTTATCATTGTTTCAATCGTACCCACAACAATTGCTTCATCCGTCCCCATACCCGTCAACCGCTAATAAAACAAACACATCGTCGAGACAAAACAACATAAATAAAAACGAATCACGGTTTTCGAACCTTCAAAACCTAACAAGCAAGCAGAAAATCACTCAAAACGTAAATGCTAATGTCAGCAAAGTAATTTGAAAAAGAAAACAATAGAGAATACTTACTTTTTGACGAAAAAATTTAATAGGGTGCCCTGGAAACGTACACAGCGCGCGAAGTGCAACGCGTCACTGTGATTTATTTCCGGACTCACCGGCCGCGTCTATCTCCCCTTGTACCCCTCACCACGCCGCTAATAGTTTACGAGTTATTAGCGTTGCTGCGCACCCCTGTTTCAACCGTACCCAGTCTCCCCTACACTTAAAAATTAAATAAAACTAATTTTAAAATACGGAACAAAATTTTTACATGTCACTCGGACAGTGTTGTCACCAAAAAAAAACAATTAAATTCATAATGTCAATAAACGCATTTTTCTTTCTTTCTTTCCTCCATGCCTCGGAAAGCACGATAATGACAGTCGATACGGGTCGTCAGAAGTCCGAAAGCCTGACAGTCCAGTCTTAACATGGGGTACTACCCAGTAACTGGGTTGTGGAAGTCAGATAGACAGCCGCTCCATGTAAAATATTTATATTCAGCTGAATTCGGTTAGACTGGGAGCCAACCCCAACATAGTTTGGAAAAGGCTAGGCAGATGATTATTGTGCAGTTAAGTTTGTGATATTCCTGTGCGAGTCTAATAAATACTTTTTCTTTCTTTCTTTTCTTTATTTCTTTCAGTATTTACATTATAACTCAAACCAACCGTCCAATTAAACTTTGAATTCTTCCAGAGACGAACTGCATGGCTCTTGGTTCATCCAGACACTTTGCAAAAAAATCAATATTTTGTCCTCGAGGCTGGACCTTGAATCCATCATCAGAGAGGTGAAAAGAGCCGTGGCAATAGACATGGAATATGAGGACTACAACCGGAGCACATGCATGTGGCAGTTCAACAAACAAATGCCGGTCATGACGACCACTTTGATTAGGCAGCTGTACTTGAACTTGCCAAAAGGGGCGCAAGCTTTAGGAGAGACTTACCTGGATCCGTCTTTGACGCCTCTGACCACTCAGTTTGGACAATGCCCCTGCGTTTTGGAACACTTCACTTATATGAGAAATTGTTTAAGGTGAGTTCTCGTTATCGTTCAAGATTGTTCTAGTTGATTTTTTTAATATGTCGTTAAAATAAAAAATCATAAACCCGACAGCGTAAAAAGTGAGCTTTAAAAAAGATGGAAACAAGAAACTTTTGTTGAATTAATTTCGACTTCCGACCACTGGGCGACCACTAGTTCTTTTTATTAGGTACTTGCTTTGTTTTATATTACCGTCATTTGGTATTAAACTAGCTTTTGCCAGCGGCTTCGCCCGTGCGGAACTTTCATCCCTATTTAACTCCCTTAGGAGTTGAATTTCGAAAAATCCTTCCTTATTCCTTGTCTACATTATTAAGGGAACCTCTTTGCAAAATTTCAGCTTTCTGGTCCAAAGGTTTTGGCTGAGCGTTGATGAGTCAGTCAGTCAGTGAGCAGTCAGGACTTTTCTTTTTATTTATTTAAATGTAGCAGTGGCAAAACCACCAAATAACACGATTCCTACCGACTCGCACGATTCCTACCGACTCGCACGATTCCTACCGACTCGCACGATTCCTACCGATTCGCATCGGCAACTCTATCGCTATTAAAAAATGACACGTCAATTTACACTACGATTATTCAAGTTACCATAACATTCAAACAACAAAAACGGTTTTTATTTTTTTAATGTAAATATTTTTGATGTTAAGTAGACCTATTAAGGATTTATTTTTTTATTTTTGAGGTACTCTTTGGCGCCGAAGATCGGCAATTTTTCCTTTTTATACCCAGTGTCACTCTCACAATTAAGACGAATCTAACGGCATCTCTTAAGCTGAAGTCGATCAAGCCGTCTAGGCTACAGAGCGTAACAAAAAATATAGATACACTCGAAAAACATGCAACCCTCCTTCTGGCGCAGTCGGGTAGCAACAAAAAAATGGTAGTAGACCTACGTCATACTGCCAAAAAAAAACGAAATAATGTTACCAAAACGTTGTTCAGAGAAATTTTTGCAACGTAATTGTTGTCCCAATGTAAAATATTTTTATTTAGTTTTAAATTAATGTAAAAATGTAACTTAAAAAGTTATCGATAAAAGTACGGTTTTTGGAATGACTACGACATAAAAAATCTGTCACTTAATTAAGTAGTCCCTCTAAAACTGTCCAAATCTACAGTCTGTAATGCCTACAACTTTCTCTTAATCACAATAAGTAAAAGTATCCATACACAAAATGACCGTAAAGTGACCGAAAAGTATCCATATTTAAACCAAGCCATGATTTCCATGATAATCACTAATAAATAGTCGATATTAGAATTGATGTTACTGTCAAATAATGACGAGAATATCGATTGACATGAGCAAAATAAACTTGTCTAATTATTTTTGGATCAGCAATACAGCGTAACTTTTAAAAACAAATATTAACTTGCGAAATCTACTATTTAAAGCTTCTATAATGTTGTTTGAACGAAAGTGTTTCATCTATTATTATACCAAGGTATTTTGTTGTATTTGCCATTTTAATTTTGGGACACAATTGAATATCTGTAGGAATGGCATAATAATGAACATATTAACGGTGCCGATTCTCTTGTACACCGAACTAAACTAACTAAACTATCACTTTTTCCTTACTTTTGGCTATGAGAATCTTAAACCTATTCTGCAAAAAATATCTCTAAATTTAAAAACAATTGTGCACAACTAAAATCGAATTTAACAATCCCGACTCGCACGTGGTATCTTTTGGCTTCGCAACGTGGTACTTGCTTCATTGTTTGCCCTACCCCGTGAATTTTTTTAGAGCCGGAGGCGCGCACGTATTTTCAGTTTTTGTATGGAAAATACGAAAAATTATTACCCACATATTCAGTTTTAGAGGTTTCATCATTTCAGCCGAAAGAAGTCAACTGCTGGACATAGGCCTCCCCAAAAGGGGGCTTTTGCCATAATCTCCACGCTTGGCAAGGGGGTTGGCGATCGCAGTATGGTGGTAAAATGCATAGAGAACGCTGCTGCTTATTCTCTAGTAAGTCCCTTAGTCGCCTCCTACGACACCCACGGGAAAAAATGGGATGGTGCTATTCATTTACCTACGTCCAGCACCACACGGAATAGAGGTTTTGGAGATTTAAAGGTTTATGGGTGTTATAAAGGGGGTCGAAATTTTCATAATTTTGCGATAGGACACATCATTTTCGAGATATAAGTAAAAAAAAGATACTCTACTGTTTTGGCACCAGAAGTCGAGGTGTTGGTGTGAATTTTAGTTCTTGAAGACTAATTTTGTTCCACACCTTTTTAATCGCTATTAAAAATAGTCAGATTTAGTTAGACAATCAAAATTTTATTAGAACAATGAAATTGACAACAACAGAATAGCAAAATTGCCTTTTTCACTAAATTAATAACTCAGTGCAATCTTAGAGCTGACCAACTAAAATATAGGTAGTTAAGTTGTGTCACTTTAGTCAATTTCAGAATGGGAAATCGTCGTTTGACAGGAACAAACAAAATTTTGGTGATTTTTAGTCTGGTTTAGAGAATTTTGAGACAGCAGAATCGGCACCATTGTCGAGGTAGTGCCAGTTGATGTTGGCTTGCGCATCGAAAACATATAATTTGTCTTGTCTGCATTTAATGTCAGTAAATTATGTTGAAGCCATTAATTTACTACAACATTGAATTACAATATTGAATCCGTGTTCCGAAAACTTGCAGACATTATTTTCTTTGTCAGCGGAAAATAGAAGGGCAGTGTCGTCAGCATAAGAAACAATTTGACCGTGATCTAGGTTTAGATTACAAAGATGTAAATCAAAAATAGTGTAGGCCACAAAATACTTCCTTGGGGCATTCCGAAAGACTCGTTTTTTTTCATCGTTGAGAACATTACCAATCTTTACACATCGGGTTATGTTCTTCTACATAGCTTTTAAATAGTTTCAGCTGGGTGCCTCTGATACCTATGGCTTCAAGCTTGTGCAACAGAATAGAAACCGTGTCAAAAGCTTTGGCGAGGTCTACTTTGTGGTTACTGTTATCCAGTTATTTTGCTAAGTTGTCAGTCAGATGGTGTACGACACCGTCTGTTGACAACTCAACTTACTGTTGACCAGCCTAAATCCATAACTGCCGCTTCGATAAAATTAATTTATCCTCCAAGTATTTGTGAAGCCTTTTTAAATTATGATTTTTTCGAATATTTTAGACATAGACATATACTTACTGCCGTAAGTAGTCAGTTAATGTTGCAACATTTGCACTTTTTTTTGTACGTCATAAAAATTGCAAATTATTGGAATCGATTCAGTGCCTCATTTTGCATACAATAAAAATAATGTTACATGTATATCAGCTCAACAGCACACAGTTGCTGTGATATAATTATGAGTAGGTACTGATTGTGCCCACAAAGGACGTCAAAAACTAAAATATTGAGTCAGCGTGTTCTTTACCCATCTTCATGATACCTGGTGATTAATAAGTTATTACTGTAAACTTTTCAGGCACTTCGTTGAAGAAAACCCTCACGATGAAACAGCACAGGGCATCTTGGACGCCGCCAATGCTTACGAAGACAACGTCAGATTCTATACGTGTAAAGACAAAATGTGCAAGGTCATCAGCAAATACTTAATGGGGAAAGCTCAAGATAGCCCGTTTTACAAATATCTGCATTTCAGCCCCTCAGACGGAATAATCACTCAGTACAAAAATGCCCAAAATGAGTTATCGGTGATACAAACACCATAATTTTTAACCGACTTCAAACAGTTGGAGGTTCTCAATTCGATTTTTTTTTTTTTTTTTTTTTAATATTTAGGTTACGCAATACCTGCGGTTGTTGTGGAAAGAATTCGAAAATTATTTTACTAACTTTTGCTGGGTTACTTTTTGGGCTAGTTTCAATCATAAGTGTTTTTTTTTTCTACTTAGTGTGTGTTGATGATGTTATAATAACTTCCTGTCATTGTTAATTACATTATTAGCAAAAATTTAGTTATTTCTCACTTTGTAGCGTTTTCTTAATCGGTTGTTTGCTTTTATAATAAAGTTTTCTTCTCTAAATATCTGGCTAATTTTTGTTGCAACCTCGTTGGAGGAGGTGCCGTTCAAATCAGTGCCCTGAGTGGAATATCTCGTTTTTGTTTTACGAAAAGTGACCAGTGTTAGTCATTGGTGCCGATTCTCTTGTACACCGAACTAAACTAACTAAAGTATCACTAAAATTCCTTACTTTTGGCTATGACAATCTTAAAGCTATTCTGCAAAAAAAATCTAAATTTAAAAATTATTTTGACACAACTAAAATCGAATTTGACAATCGCGACTCCACGTGGTATTTTTTGGCTTTGCAAGGTGGTACAGTCGCCAGCAGGTCAAGCTATCCCTAACTGTCAAATTTTCCCAATTGAACATGAACCTTGTGCGTAAGGAATAAACTTGAAAATCTATCAAAGAAATTTGATAGATTGGGCTAGCTTGATGTGCTGGCCTCTGTACTTAAAGATAAGAAAGAAAGATAAAGTATTTATTAGACTCGCACAGGAATATCACAAACTTAACTACAACACAATACAATTAAGCACACTAAAAAACGAAAACACTGCTACGCTACGCTAGGTACCTTACCCTGTGACTTTTTTTAGTGCCGGAGGCGCGCAGTGTGTGCAGCCTCGACGTGTTTTAAATGAAATTTTTCACTTTTCGAATGGAAAATATGAAAAATGATTACCTACATGTTGAGTTTTAGAGGTCTATTCGTTTTATAAAGTGGGTTGAAAATTTCATTACTTTTACGATAGGACACCATGAGATAAGCAAAAGAAAAAAAAAATACAGTACTGTATTTGCGCCCGAAGTCGAGGTGTCGGCTTGGCAGGGACGGTTACCGTCACCAATAAAATAGCGGTAAAACTACAAATAACATAGCTGGCTGTGGGAAGGGAATGGGAGTCGGGACAATGGCTTCAGGCACTACCGTCACCTAACATAGGTACTATGCTGAGTGACTCTACCTTCCGGCTCGCTACAAGTGTGAGTCTGGGTGCTCCTTGCGTGGCTCCGCATCGCTGTCAGTGTGGTGAAGCAGTTGATCGCCTCGGACACCATGGCCTTGCTTGCAGCAAGAGCGCTGGTCCGCTAGCACGGCACGCCAGTATTAATGACATCATCCATCGGGCTCTTGTCACCTCCGGGGTGCCAGCTGTCTTAGAAACCAATGGCTTGGCACGCGACGATGGGAAGAGGCCAGACGGAATGACAATAATGCCTTGGAAGGTGGGTAGGCCTTTGGTGTGGGATGCTACCTGTCGACCCCCTTGCGCCATCCCATCTTCTGAGCACGACAGGCTGCGCTGGTGCGGCTGCTGCAGCTTTGCTTCATCGCAAGGGCTCGCTGGCTAGTTCGTCAAACTACCGGTACAAATACGACGACGTTCGGTGATGCGATGGTTCGCATCCAAGTCGAAACAATGAACTCTTTTTGAAGTATTCTTTACATTATCCGTAACGAATTCAATGTTGCTGCAGTGTAACATTTTAAAATGTCAGGGGTTAACACATATTGACGCTGTCTGTACATTATTAACCCAATTACGTATAAATATATGAAATTGCACTTTGAAAGGACCGCCATCTTGATTGCATCTGTCAACGGTTATTATTTGAACTCGATTCGAAACGCTAAAGAATTTAATAATACCTGTAAGTTTTTTGATAAATAACCATGGCATTGTTTTATCGATTTGTATACGTGAAACAGTGTAGATATATCTGTAGATTTTATATTTGTGTTTATCAATGCTACGAATGGTATATCTTCTAGTTCCCCATAGGTGAAGAGACGGCAGATGGCAACAACAGCCAATGATATTATAAGTGTACTTACTTATAAAATCATTGACAACAGCTGTTTTCTTTCCTATAACTATGATCACTTTTTATAATATTTTGTCGGTCAATCATATTAAGAGGCCTACGTACAATGAACTGTCCATACAAACGTAATACCTAATTCATTTGCAACTTGAGCATATTTCCACCATATTATGATGATATTCGGATTCAGACAGTATTTATCTAGGCTCGTAGGGGTTTTTTTTCCAAAATACTTACCTCAAATGAAGTTTAAGCGAATTGCATTTTGCACATTTTTACAGCGTAAATGACATGTTTTCTCACTGTTTTTTTGGTATTATAAACAACAATTTCCGTAATATTGTTGTGTCAGAAGCATAGCTCATATTATCAAGTTGTAAAATGTCGAAAAAAATATTAAAATATAATAAGTTTTCATTCATCATTTTTGGTATTACGGAACACATCCAAATTCATCATAAATGGTCAGTAGCTAGTAGCGCTATCGCATCAAGCCATTGTCAATGTGTGTGTGATCGTACTGCTCACTGTAGGTATGTATCCTCGACAGGTACTAACACTAGCGCAACGATAGCAATATTCGGACGAAATAGTGTCTCCGCCCGAATCCTAGTTGCGAGCTTCGGTCGTAGGATTCTTAGTATAGCTTTCTTCCAATATTGGGTTGTTTATAATGCTCTGATTTTGCAGTCTGACCTATTCTTTTTATGTTACTCTCCGAAGAATGATGCGATAAAACAAGATGCTTAAAAGAAGATGTAGTGATAAAAATTGAAAAGAGTATGCTTACATGGTCTGGTCATGGTTTTTTTTTGGGTGGGAAATCACCAAAAAACTTCTCCCACTCAGGTTGGAGTGAGAGGGTGTGCTAGACTTTTCCTGACTAAAACCCACCCGTGTTCCTTTAGTTGTTTGTGTGCTAGGGGCCACGTATAGGCTATTTTACATCACACTATTACTTCCGTGTGGACGTCGATTAATAACGCCACTTATCTACAAGACTTGTGAAACAACTTTACAATGGAGATTGCACGTCCGCACTGCACTTGAATGTGAAGTGTTTGTTAAGTTTGTGGTTTTTTCCATCTCTCAACAGTATTAAGCGACTCTTGTAGAAAATTTTCTAGTTGCATCGCGCCTATTTGCTAGAGCCTTTATTGGTTCGGTGGTGCTCACCGTGTAATCACCACAGAGATCTGTTATCTTCACACGAAATCTGTTATCTTACAGCTGATTGAGCCATTTTTCATAATTTCTTTTCAGTCACTAGATATTTTTTTTTTTAAAGTGGCGCTAGTGGACCTGTGACAACGCTCTTAAACTCTAAAAATTATTTGTTTGCAAATGTTGCAAACAAAAAATGTCATACAAAGCATGAGAACTTAAAAAATCCATATCCCAGGCTATATGTCTGCTAAATTTCATGACGATCGGTTCAGCAGTTTAGGCGTGAAAGCGTTACAGACAGGCAGAAAGAGTTACTTTCGCATTTATAATATTAAAATAGGGATTGCATTCGACTAGAGCCATATTTGAAAACACATTATTTGTTCGAAGATTAGTCATCATCTCTATTAGGTATTCGAAATTTGATCGTGGAAAACAGAGCAGTGAATGATTTCTGGCTTCTGTCTGACATAAAAACTTAAAAAAAAAAAAAACAACCGTCTTCCAAAAAATTGAAAATTAACTTTAATTTCGGAAGTCGGTGACTTTGGATATGTATTTTATTCGGTTCGGGAAGACGGTTGTTTTTTTTTAAGTTTTTATTTTTCACTTTTTAGTTATAGTACCTACCCCACACCATTTCGAAATTTCATCATCCTTGGGGTCAAAACAATGCATATTTATGCTATAGCAGCAATCTCGGTTAATTTGCTATCCATCATCAGATCCTGACTTGGTGCCAATGGGACCACCTCAGGAGTATACTCTTTCAAATAAAAAAAAGAATTTTGAGAATCGGTCCTCAAATGGGGGAGAAATCGAGTAACATACATAAAATAAAATAAAATAAAACTTACAATGGAACATTTAACCACAAAATAAAGAGAGTACAGAAGGCAATCACATGTATGTACTTCGATTTTCATACCTACGCTCGGCGGTCGCGCTAGGGTTGTCAACTTTGGCTTATGCACAAAAAACTATCGTGGTAGTGGCACTCGTATTTAGGTATTTGCCATGATCACAATTAATCTCAACTCTAATAGTTATGATCGGCGGCGGGTGGCCCGGCCGGCTCGCCGAGCAGTTCTATCCTAACTATTTATAATGAGGAAGATGAGTGTATTTTTTAGCTTATAAGTACTAAAATAAATACCTAATATAAATTGTAAAAATATTACAAGGCCACAAAGTCATTTTCGCTTACCCATAACTAACTAGGTATTCTGTGTTACGTTAAAACGAACCATCGAAACACGAGAAAATACCTAGGTACTCACCTCTTTGGTCAACTCAACAATTGGTACTTACCTAGCTTAAAAAAGGACAATTCACAGTTTAATGTTGAATTGAAACAACCGTCCACTGAACAGTTGTAGTAACTTTTTTTTGTTGCTCCATTTTTGCATTTCACAGACGCGTGTCTCAGGGGATGGCACTCGCGCTCGCATTGGTCCCAACCGGTCTGAGATATCGTGTCCGTGAGCGGTGTCTATGTGTGCGTTGCTCGAGCGCACTTTGTATGTAGATTGCCTTCTGTACCCTCTGTATTTTGTGATTTAACCTCCTCCTTTTTTGGAAGTCTGTTTAAAACCAACGTTTCTACATTTGTTTCTGCTGACGTACCGCCTGGATTACCACCGTGTCAATAGTTACAATATTCTTCTACTTTTCGTGTCGATGATTCCAATTATTGGTTTTCAACAAGCTTTTACCAAAATTCTGCCACTACGACAGCGTTAACGTTGACTTCGCAAAGGTCTTCCATAGTGCAGGAGTTATTGAAAAGAGAGCACGTCAAGAGGTGGGGCATAGTTTGCGATGTGGCTCCACAGTCGCACTGCATCTCATCGGAGTACTCGCACCTGACCAAGTTGTACCGCGGCCCACCTAGCTTCTTAGTCGATTAGGAGATTCCCAGGTGAACCATGGCAGTTTGTGGCCCGCTGGAAGCTCAACATAGTCAGCTGAAGGGGGGTGTTTGAGAAGCCACAGTTTCATTTCAATCGTACTGCACTAGAGCTACCGTCAAATAGTGGAATAGTCGACTTGAGAAAGCTGTTACGGCTCTTCAGTCTGCCCCCCAGTTCACTATGTTGTAGAGTAAATACCGTTTGTCTGTCTTCTACTTCAACTTTTGTGGCACAAGCAATATCCTTGACGAAGATGAAGAATAGGGTATTTGTCTGGTTCTTTTTTTTTTCAAAACTTAGGGCATACGTTTCACAATACCTAAAAATCTCCTGAGCGGGTCTCGACAGAACCATGTCGTCATAATTACAAATGTCGTCTGACATTAGTAATTATGCTTGTCAGATGGATCCCTCACTACACTATTTTCATCATATCCTCCAGAAAAAAGAAATGTCATATACTCGTAAATTCAAAAATTAAACACTAAGTCCAAGACTCTGGGCAGATGTACACCTACTTATCGCAGATGTTCTATGCTTATATCGTCATGACCTGGTGACTTTCCAAGGTTATGTTTTAAATGACGGTATTCATAAATAACAGTTGAGCAGGACATCTATAGGTGTTGTCACGAGTAATAGTGGTTGCCTGTTGCTTGTAATTCCCCCATGACACCACTGGAGTGCAAATATGATGGAACGAAAACAAAAAATCGGTCCACCAGAAAACACCCAAGATTTGGCCTAAAATTAAATTTGAGGCATTAACACAGGAACATTTGAAGTTTTTAATATACTTTGATTCTCATGTTTTATGCAAGGTAAAATTTGTAAAAATACAAGAAAATATGGTGTATGATGTCACCTCATACTCGTAAGTCCTCGATGTCGATGGCTGACTACCGGCTTGATAAGAATATCATTATAATAGAACAAAAAAGATAACATCAACGATCTTGCAGTACAAATTGTCAAATACATCGAATTGATAGGTTGTGTCCGTGACAAGTATTAGGCTGTGGGATTGGAAACGGACAGCAGTGGACTGCGATATAAGTACCAACGGTAAAAAATGAAAAACGACGACAATGAATACTACCAACAAGCAAGTTCTAGTAACGACCCTGTTATTATACAACCTTCAGTTTTTGACAGCCAAAACGGACCGGTTTTAGACCCTGTACGTACGACGTCTAACTTACCAACACAACTCGTAGAAAACGCAGAGATACCACCGAATCGTAACCTCACATTAAATAATGAAAGGAGACCACGCCCTTCGTACAACTCCAGAGCTTTACTCCCGGAGGAGACAACATATAAACTGGAGTCCTTCGACAAACATGCATTGATTATTTTTAACCAGACAAAAATTGATGGTGAAAAACCTAGGTATGGCACAGAGAAAGATGTGGAAGCATTGACGAGGACCTTCCAGAATTTCTGTTTTGAAGTTGAATCACACGACAATTTGACGAAAGATGCCATTTTTGGTGTGCTTGAAGATTGTAAGTAATTAACGCAATAATTTTACCAAATTCTAAATAACATTTAGTCAAGTTCGATGTACAGAATGCATATTGGCTATGTGGTGGGTCTTTTTACATTCTGTATCATCATCATCATTTCTGCCAAAAGGTGTCCACTGCTGGCAATAGGCCGCCATCAAGGTCCGCCTCTTCGACCGGTTCTGTTTTTCCTGCATCCAGCACGCTATCTGATTAACGTTCCCACAGCTGAGACAAAGGCCTCCTCTCTCCAACAGGGGCCTTCATTCTATACGATCATATATATATATAATTGTTGTCTTTTTCAAAAACCACAGTGTCTCAAGACGAAAGTCTTTCACCAGTGTGTGTTGCCAGTGATGACCTATGGTACAGAGACGTGGTCGCCCACAATGACTCTTATCAGAAGGCTTAAAGTCACCCAAAGGGCAATGGAGAGGGCTATGCTCAGAGTTTCCCTACGCGATCGAATCAGGCAACCGACATAGCCCGAAGAATTGTCAAACTTAAGTGGCAGTGGGTAAGGCAAATTGCGCGCAGAACAGATGGCCGATGGGGCCGAAAGGTTCTGGAGTGGCAACCTCGAAACGGAAGACGTAGAGTGGGAAGGCCTCCCACAAGGTGGACCGATGACCTTGTGAATGCCGCGGGTTTCCGCTGGATGTGGGAAGCACAAGACCGGTCGAAGTCTGGGGGAGGCCTATGTCCAGCAGTCGACGTCTTTCGGCTGAGATGGAATGGATGGTTCTTTTTACCCGCACTGGGCCCGCGTGATTGTTACGGTCCACATCCATAATACAGAGGCATATATCTCTAAATCTGTTATTACCCCCTTTATTTATAAACATAATTTAAAGTTACGTTATGATTAGCGACTGTTTAACCATACTTTTTTTACCTTTAAACATCAGTTGTTCACTTAAAAAATAAACCCCATAATTCACAGCTAATAAGAATAGTGGTACTTGAATCTGGTAAACACTGAATGGCTGATAAAAAAATGTCTTTTAACATCTATTAAAAGATTATTTGGTATTACTATCTAGTAAAGTTCTTCATTCATGCCCCACCAGTCAGCAGCCAGGACTTCACAGACTACGGATGTGTGGCTGTTGCTATCTTAACACACGGCTTCAGCAAAGGCATGCTGAGAGCGAAAGACCAGCCTTACAGCGAGATTGACGTCATCCAGTATTTCAAGGATTATTCCAATCCTACCCTTGTGTCCAAACCCAAGATTTTTATTATTCAGGTAAGTTTTCCTAGCAGAAATGGCATAGCTAAGTACTACTCAAGAATTATCAGCTAGTTTAGGATAACGTTGTAAGTATAAGTAGGCATGCTCTAAAGATCGCGTTCCCGCTATTTCAGGCATGCCGAGGTTTTAAAGTGAGTGCAGGCGTGCCTGTCTTCCAGGCAGGCCAAATTAGTAACGACCTCGATGACTTGGACCCATATTACTACCTGCCCCACGAATCTGACTTGCTGATCCTTCATAGTTCTTATCCAGGCAGAGTTTCATACAGGTACCAACTTTTTTTCCTAACTTTTAGAAATTATTACACTGAACTAGAGTACCCAGCCTTACTACATCCACATCCAGTCATAGCACATCGAGTTTAACTGATTATAATAAAACATTTATTAAAGGCTATAATAGCCCATAGACAAACTTACTTAAACAGGGCGTCAGGGGAACGCTTCCGAAGCCAGAAAGTAATTTATATGCAACCTAAATGCAAGCGGATACCAATAACCTTTCGCCCTAAATTGGTTATTTTCAAGACCTCATATTTCATTAATACGCAATGGAAACCATACAAATTGTGAGGACACCGCTCGTCGCGGGAACCGTGCGCTCCGTACGGCCGAGTCCCGGGATTTATTCGGAATTTCCAAAAGCCGCTTTCAAAATACCTACAACACTCCACAGAGGCATTTTACGTACCTGTCTAAATCCTTGCAGACCATCGAGTCTGATGGGCGGTTTCTTGAGTGGCGGACGGGTTCTTGTTTGACCATACATGAGCATTTCTCCTATTCCACATCCCGTTTCTCGTGAATGTGGAATCGTCCATCCAGGGGCCTAAGTCTACTAATTTATAAACGTCACAATGGTCTCTCAATGGTAAGTTTTTGACAGATTTGCCATACAAAAACTGTCAAAAACACACCATTGAGAGACCATTGTAACGTTTATAAATTAGTAGACTTAGGCCCCTGATAATGTGCTTAATGAAGCCAGGAGCACGCTGTTGTTGATCTAGCAGCCAACGACAGTACGCACGACGACGAACGTGATCGTTAGGTAGCAAAGCTTGTATTTTGTAAGTTCGCATTCTGTTCCGGCGCAAGATTTTGTGAACTGTCCAGTGAGAGACTGTCGGTTCGCTGCGGCACCGCAATAACTTCGCCGCACTTCGTGTGTCCAGGCGAGGATTTTGGCGAATCCAGCATTTAATATGTTCAATCAAACCTTGAATTCTTCCAGAGAATCACTGTATGGCTCTTGGTTCATCCAGACTCTTTGCAACAAAATCAACATTTTTTCCTCGGAGCTGGACCTAGAGTCCATCGTCAGAGAAGTGAAAAGAGCCGTTGCAACTGAAATGCAAAATGAGGTGTACGACCAGAGCACACTCATGAGGCAGATCAACAAACAAATGCCGGTCATGACGACCACTTTGATAAGGCAGCTGTACTTGATTGTGCCAAAAGGGGCGCAAGCTTTAGGAGAGACTTACCTGGATCCGTCTACGACGCCTCTGACCACCCAGTTTGGACAATGCCCCTGCGTTTTGGAACACTTCACTTATATGAGGAATTGTTTAAGGTGAGTTCTCGTTATCGTTCAAGATTGTTCTAGTTAATTTGTAAAATAAAATCATAAAACCCGCCTGCGTAAAAAGTGAACTTTAAAAAAGATGAAAACAATAAACTTTTGTTTTAAATGTTCCGGCAGTTCACATGTGTACCGTTACAATAGAAAATCAATTGTGTCTCATTAGCCGATCTTGAAAGGTTCAGAGGATTTTTTTAATGAATTAATGTCGTATTTCGACCGCTGGACGACAATTACCCAGTTCTTTTTAAACCCAAACTCAAAGCATTTATTTCAATTAAACCATTTACAGGCACTTTTGAATTATTGTCAAAAAGTCGATCAGTTGGAAATTTGAAGCTAGTTGCCCATTCCAAAACGTAGATGTAATTAGCTAGGTACTTGATTTGTGTTAAATATGTAGATAGTCATTTCAAGGCTACATTACACAATTTCTCGGGCCCTGTCTATAGCATGCCGCGCCGCTCGGTAGGCATCGCACTAACTAGTAAGTTAAGGTTGAAAAATTCCTTTTTTTTTGCACGTCATAAAATTTTCAATTTACCTTTTTATAATTTTAATTTTTCCATTTTCGTTAAAGTTCTTATAAAGCAGAAGAATAATCCTTATGTTCTTTTCTCCAAAGTTGTAAATGATGAAATTAAGTAGAACTTCTTTTAGTGTAGTATACGTTACGTACGTTAAGTTTTTGTGTAGGTATAGTATATGTTTATAGTTACGAGATTTCACACGTAGCAACAAAACATATATTTAAACACTACGCTTGCCGCCATTTATTTATTTTAAATAGAACGGTACAGTATGGCCGAAGGCCGCTTTTTGCGGCCATAATACGAAAACTTAATAAATCGACCTGAAATCTCGTACACGGGGGTTTTTGGGGTCGTTGATTACGAATCCGTCATTAGAATTACGAAATTCAAAATAGCGGATCCAATATGGTGTCATGCAAACAAATCTAAAGTTTTTGAAAAACGTATACTCTAATATTATAAAATTGGAAAGTATTTCCTGCTTTGAAGTATACAGACATATATGCGGGCGTATAGACACACACACACACACCCACACACACACACCCACACTCACACACCCACACGCGCGCACACGTACACACACGCGCGCGCGCACGGCCGGACACACACAAGTATAAGTACATCGAAATTCTACAGAAAGTTACGTTCCTACTTTATAGTAGTGAACGTAACGGATCTACTTATGTAGATATACAATTATTGGAATCGATACTTATTCTGAATAAACTATATTCAGGTTTCGCATAAACTAATGTTGTATGTCAGCCCAACAGCATACAGTTGCTGTGATATAAATATGAGTAGGTACGGATTGTGCCCACAAAGGACGTCAAAAACGAAAATATTGAGTCAGCGTGTTCTTTACCCATCTTCATGATACCTGGTGATTAATAAGTTATTACTGTAAACTTTTCAGACACTTCGTTGAAGAAAACCCTCACGATGAAACAGCACAGGGCATCTTGGACGCCGCCAATGCTTACCAAGATAACGTCAGATTCTATGCGTGTAAAGACAAAATGTGCAAGGTCATCAGCAAATACTTAATGGAAAAAGCTCAAGATAGCCCGTTTTACAAATATCTGCATTTCAGCCCCTCAGACGGAAAAATCACTGCGGATAAAAATGCCCAAAATGAGTTATCGCTGATACAAAAACCATAACTTTTGACTAACTTCAAACAGGAGGAGGTTTTTAATTTGACTGTATTATTATTATGTATATAAATAATCTGATAGGTGGACTCAGCAGGAGGCCTGTCGGATGCCATGTTGATGGAGTTTGTATAAATAACATCAGTTATGCTGATGACATGGTTCTGCTGGCTCCATCTATAAGGGCTCTCAGAGAACTGCTGCAAATCTGTGAGACGTATGCAGCAAGCCATGGCTTGCAGTATAACGTGAAAAAGAGCGAGTTTTTTTTTTTTGCTCCTAGATGCAGGAGATCGGATGTGGTTCCACCTGTCACGCTTTGTAAGACTGAACTTCGAAGAGTCAGTGTATTCAAATATCTGGGGCATATAGTCTCCGAAACTTTGAGCGATGAATGTGATATTGATAGGGAACGCAGAGCGTTGACGGTCAGAGCTAATATGTTGAGATGTAAAGATTTTGTTGTTTAAATCCTATTGTCAGTCGTTTTACTCTAGCAGCCTGTGGACAACATAAACGCAAAGGGCTGTCAATGCTCTGCGGGTGCAATACAATAACGCATTCAGGATGCTGCTGAGACTTCCTCCGTTTTGCAGCGCGTCCGCCATGTTCATGGAGGCACGCACAAATGGTTTCGCGGCAATTCTCCGCAAAACGGCGGTGTCTTTGCTGCAAAGAGTGCGTAAGAGTAGCAAGTTAGCAACAGCATCTTGAGTGTGATTGCGGATAGGTATGACTGTCCCTTTTTTCAAAATTGTATGCGTTTATGTGTGAACTAACATAGTTTTAAGCACTAATTTTACTAACAAAATGGATCATGTTGTCTGAAATAAATAAATTATTATTAAAAACTTATTATTTTTAATTTTTCGTAATAACAGGATAAGTTACCTAACCATAAAATTTTTCTTCGGTGATACAAAAAAAGAATTAGCTGTTTCATAGAAAAGTGCAATATCTACGCAGTCAAAATGTAGGTATGAAACAGCAGATTTTTATTTGTATAACCTGCAAAAAAAATCTGCACTCCCTGGTCTAGAATGATATGCTGAATTCATGGTTACAGTTTGCGCACTGGTTAAAAACGTATCCTGTATGTTACACAATATCTGCGGTTGTTGTGGAACGACTTCGAAAATATATTTTTTAATTGAAAGGGTGTACAGTCGCCAGCAGGTCAAGCTATCCCAAACTGTCAAATTTTCCCAATTGAACATAAACCTTAATCCTTTGTTATAAAGTTGAAAAACTATCAAAGAAATTTGACAGATTGGGGTAGCTTGATGTGCTGGCCTCTGTATCTCAAGCATATTCCCATACATATTTTTACTAACTTTTTGTGCCAGTTTCAATAATAAGTGTTTTTTTTTCTACTTAGTGTATGTTGATGATGTTATAATAACTTCCTGCCATTGTCAATTACATTAGTAGCAAGTAGTGGTACGAATTTGTGTGGGTTAGGTACCACAACTTAAAAAAAAAACGAAGGCACCCACTTCCGAAAAAGTCATTTTTCACTTTGTAGCGTTATTTTTTAAATCGGTTGTTTGCTTTTATATTAACGTTTTCTTTTAGTATAATAAAGATTTTTTCTTGTTTTGCAACATCTTCGCAAAGTTTTCGAATTTTTGGCTCTAGGACATGTCGGTTTCCTTACGATGCTTTCCTTCACCGTTTCGTGAGCAGTGGTGATGAAATTATTATTTACACAAAATAAAGCCGTGTATTCCCGTTGTCCCCGTAGGTAGGTAATTTTTGTCCGTAAAAAAAGAAATGAATTATTTGAAGTCCCGTTGGACGTCAAATAATTCATTTCTTTTTTTTTTGGAAATGGCATCTCAAAGTTGACCTTGAGAGGCCGTGACTTCTTAACTGGACTTTCCTGTGGCTGCCTTAAGAAAACTTAAAGCCTCCAGCCAGTGGCGTAAAACTACTTAAATACTAAGCGACTGCACGCTGAGGGCATCCCCTGCGGGGTACGGGCCTCAGCTCAGGGGGTCGCCGGTAGGGTGACAGCAAGGGAAAAGCTGGATCAAAATATTTTCATTATTGTTAACAATCGGGGAATTTAACTACTAGCTCAGCTCCGGCGCGGGCTGGCGCTTCAACGAGCAAGGGACGGTCGGGGTCAAAAATGTCGTTACCACAACAACAACGAACAGTTATGATTTCACGTTAGTAGTCCTCTTGAAATTTTTATTTATATTTTAAACGTGGGTAGTTGCAATCCTAGAACTAAGATGAAAGGTATTTTGTATACCTATAATAGATTTAAAATGAAAACATAGAAACAAATAATAAGAAATGTTTACTTTAATAAGTAGCTTGTTTTGGAAATTGGTATCCTGCACGAAGTACCAGGTTTTCATAACTTGCTAGGAGCTCACCTAACATAGGTAGGTTTGTCAGCTAGAAAACGCTTTATGCATTCGAAGTACCAGGTTGTCATGACTTGGTAGGAGCTTACCAAACTTAGGAGTAATCATATTAAAAATAATATATAATTATATTACAATAAATTAACGGGGACAACGGGAAGTAATTTTAATTATTTTATTAAATTCCCTTTTTCCCCTCAACGGGGACATGGCCTACGGGAACAACGGGAATACACGAGTGAAGCGGTTGTCTGCTTCCAACCTACGATCTACATTTCGCAAGTCGCTGCCGTTAGCACTGAGCAACCACTGTTCAATAGATGGCAGGCAGCGTAATGGAAGAAATAACAAATGTAGATGATTACTAGCTTCTGCCCGCGACTACGTTCAAGTGGAAGTCGTTCGACACCATAGTAAACAAAATAACAGCAACAATTTTATAAAACTTCCCTGTACGTACAGTTTTGGTCTCAGCAGCCAAAATGTGAATAGTTCCCAATCCTCGTTGCATTTTTTTTAAGTATTCCATGTTTTGACTTCGACACGATTTTATTATACACGGTGACTTGGTAATTTGACCTAATCCTTCTAGGACATGATTGTGTGCACAATTATGGCCTAAAGAGTTGGCAAAAAGTCATGAGATTCGAGAAAACCTTTATATGAATTTATGCAAATTTCCCAGAATTTGTAACTAAATGTCAGTTTTTTTTTTTTTCGGAACTCTCAAATTGAATGACCTTCATTGCTGTGTCATTGAATAGGTACTTAATAGGTACTTAATAGGTACTTAATAGGTACTTTCATTTAATTTTCGTTGTCATCATCATAAAGTTAAATCTTAAAAGAAGAAGTTTAGTAACCATTTTAAAAACTTGGATGTTTTCCTTTACTTGTTTAGCCTACAATTGTTTACACGTTACATTTTATTTCAAAGTGCGTGCACTTATTAACATTTATAAATGCAACAATAACTTACAGGCTAACACCACATGTGCTAATTTATTTATACTATATATTTCATTAAAATAGTGTAGTACAGAAATCTCAAAATCAATAACAGAATAAATTAATTAAACTAAGTTTACATTAAAAAATAAATAAAATTAAATAACATTAAAAAAGTATAAAAATTAACAAATTGGCAACTAATATTATGATGTCTTAGTTATGAGAATAGTACCTATTCAATAATTAATTTTCAAAATTTTCCTATGTAGTGAACGTCAATCAGGGTGCTTACTCTGGAATATAATTCCGATAGATCGACATTGGTCAAACGTCAGTTGGTTGAGTTAAACAACTGACAATTCCAATGTCGATCTATCGGAATTATATTCGAGAGTAAACACCCCCCAGGTCACTGCAGCTGTTTAGGGCTTTACACATTCGCGGTATTGGTGACTTGTGCCACATAGCATTGCTTCTTACCCAATTTCATGATTCTAGGTCAACGGGAAGGCCCCTTATAGGTTTTGATTCCCTTGCGAGTGTCAAAATATGCGCCATAAACGGAGCATAAGCGGCCTCA
Source organism: Polymixis flavicincta (assembly GCA_949987655.1). Lineage (NCBI taxonomy): Eukaryota > Metazoa > Arthropoda > Insecta > Lepidoptera > Noctuidae > Polymixis > Polymixis flavicincta. The sequence continues at coordinate 18,209,652 of OX465188.1, read as the reverse complement.
TTTTTAGTTTGCTTTGACTTAGAATTCTTTTTTCAGTGCTCCAAGGGGTAGCAGACTCGAGTATTTGATATAAATTTCAACTTGATACCTACCTCCACGCGTTCCTGAGAAAAAGGGTATTGACAGACGGGCAACAAAGTTTTAACAGGAAAAGTTTTCATCCAGTGCGCAAACTTTAGCCATGAATTCATCGATCACTAACAACATATCAATCATTCTAGACCCCCTAGCGCAGAAATGTATACCTAGCCGGTTATACTAAAAAAAAATCAGCTGTTCCATAAATTTTGACCGTGTAGGCATTGCACTTTTCTATGAAACAGCAGTATTTCTTTTTTATAACCTGCCAAAAATTTCTGCGGTAGGGGGTCTAGAATGATATACTGAATTCATTTACAATTGTACAATTTACAATTTGCGCACTGGATAAAAACTTATCCTGTATACGGAACCCTAAAAAGTATAAATTAATTCAGTGGCTCTGGATTCCAGCGCTGGATTGTAAAACTGCATTTAGGTATGTAAATCAGTCATAGTATAGCTATCCACATTCATTCGTTGGTATGCATTGGCATTCAATACTTCCCTCACGACTTGTCCCTCATTCCATAACAAAGCATATTAGAAACAAAAGAAATGCTAATTTAGCAACACATCCTAGTCAAGCTGATTTACTTAAGAAAAGGTAGGAGCTTACTTATATTATCTAACGTTTATGTCTAAATAAAGGTAGGTCCAAACCGTTGCATTTCCATGGATGCGGGCAGCTCGGCCTGACAAGTCTTAGGTTTCCTTCACCACTACTCTCAAAACTGAAGGACAAAATTCGAGAAAACCTGCATGTCCTAGAGCCAAATATTCGAAGAAATGTGACATTCACCAACCCGTATAGTACGGCGATTAGAGACAAGGCCTGGAAACGTATTACGTAAGTACGTTATTGCGTAAGCGTAACACACGTTCAATAACAATCTGAATTATTTTGAAAGATATTGCTGATCCACTATTACATATATCATATTCGAAAAAAAAAATTGCTAAAAAAATGACTGTTTTTGAATTGTCAAAATTATTGCTATTCCTACTGTTACACAATTACCCCTCCGTGTCCCATCAGTGACCCTGATGACCCCATTACCCTCCTCCAGGAACGCAGTAAGACCACCACTACTATACAAAAACGCACACGACCGTTATTCCGACCTCGTGCCAGCGATTTGATCCAGCGACAATTCCGACTAAATAGTCCACCCTGACCCTTGCTCGACGAAGTGCCAGCCCGCGCCGTAGCTGAGCCTGTAGCTTTAAATTCCCCATAGAATGATTTAAACCATCCTAATCTGATTCAGCCTTTTTTGTTGATTACGGGGTAAATCCTCATGGATGTCCTCCAAGGTGGGGTCTGTCACTTTGTATTAACTCCGTGGTCTGTCAGACTCTTACTGACTAAAACCACCCCGGTGTTTCGTCTCACACTTGTACCGGTGTTCACGGGATCTAATGCGACTTCCGCGATCCCCGGCTATTGCCGGCCCGCCTCTGCGGGCCACCTCGCTTTAGGGGGGAGTGAGGAGTTAAACTCCCCCCTTACATCATAGAGAGGCGCCCGTAGAACACTACGCGCTGCCATCTCGGGTCCTAAGAAGTAGAAAGCGACGGATTCAATCTGGCCCAGCCTGTCCTTACTTGCAGTCCCCCCTCAGTGACGCCTTGAGCCTAGATCCGTATCCCACAGGGGGTGCCCTCAGCGTGCAGTCGCTAAGTAATTTAAATAATTTGCGCCTGGCTGGAGGCTTTGAGTTAGCAGCCACAGGGAAGTCCGATTAAGCAGTCACGACATCTCAAGGTCAACTGCGAGTTACCATACACAAAAAAAAGGCCACAATAGGAACATTAGAGGCTGGTTATGGGCAGCGCAGGACCGATCGTTGTGTCGAGTGTCATAACTCGTGGCCGCAGTGTCCAAGTAAGATACCGCAACGAAATGCGCACCGCGCACCTGGCCGTAACGACCACATCGCCTTACATGCCAGCCGATTGTATAGTTACTTCACTATAAAAGTGCCATCTTGGCCGGAGCTTCTACGACTAAAATTTGGTAGTGCGGGGTTCCAAAATGCTATATTAGAAGTTAAAGGCTCTTGTTTGTACTCGCCTTAATATTCGATATGAAAATTAAACATGTTTCCTAAGTATGCATTGTTTGCGAAAAGACTGAGGTCGCAGTCGTAGACTGTGGTCGCACATCGTAATGTTTAAGTCGTAACCAGATCTAAGAGATCTTTACTTGAAATACAACCTTTTCATGAAAAGGGAGAACATTGACCACTGGTCACATCATTATGTAGTCTAACCAGATCATTGAAAATTCAACGTTTGAAGATTACTTCATAATGTGGCCAAATATTACTGATAATATTTGGCCACATATATAAGATTAAAATAGTTCAATTATCCACCGATAGCGGCGTTGATGTCGCTTTATTGTTGTTGTACAACATGGTGGCGCGCGGCGCACCATAATTCAGGAAGGCAACTGTCAAAATTGCGCTGTGCCAATGACCTATTAAAAAAGACGCATACGTACTCAAAAACAGCGTAAACCATGGATGTAGTAACCTAATAGTACCTACATACAGTCATACAGAGCGCGAAGAACAGGAAAGACCCACACCGAATCCTGTAGTTAGAAAGAAATAAATATATTTAATTAGTTACGTTACTTGCGTACCGCCGCGTCACTGGATGGTACGTGACTAATAACACGACAGGCAATTACCTGTCATTTATCTTGCTAATATTGAGCGCCGGTAACGCATTTATAGGTAGGTAATATAACATTGGTCATAGCTAGTTCCCAACTCCAGCTAATAGTAATGGTGGTTTTATCTTTTATGTCACTTTTGTTGAAGCGTTCTTGTGTTCCTAAAAAGGTACTCCAAAATTGGAAACCACCATTTCTAGAGAGACACTAAAATTATAAGATTGTATCATCATCTGCTGCTGGGGAGTTTGTTGCGCCACTTCTTCTTCCCAGCTAAAGCACTAGGAAGTGTCGAAGGGTGGGCGTTTTTGGGGGTCTGTCTTTTGTAATTTTTGACGTTCAAAAAGTGCTGACACCAGCCTAGTTTGAATAAATGACTTTTGATTTTGATTGATTTTGATCACTGGCCGGACGCACTGTTTGAAGACCTTAGTCTTCAAACGTTGCGGAATACGCGACGAAAAGACCATGTAGTTTCCCAAACGCTACCCAACCCAACCGGATCCTCCTGTCGGCTTTTTCTCAATGTTGTGTCTACCGAACTGGATGACTTGCCCTAGGTAGACAATGTCAATGACTGTCAATGGCATACACTCGCACATGCGCTGGTCCCTGTCACCTGTGCTTTGAACGGTCTTATGACTGCGGCAGTGAGCGTAGTTCGGGTGGCTGTGTTTCAGCCCGAGGATGTGTGAACTTTTTGCCATCGATACACTTAGAATGTCGTGGCCCGTGGCACACAGGCAAGGCAACTGAGGGAACACGGATGTGTGAACATAATGGTTTGTGTTCATGATTTTAATTATTAAAATTTTATAATAGGTCTTTACCTATGAAATTGCCGTTTTGTATGAAAAAATTTAAACGAATTTTTTTCATGAATTTTTTATTTGTATTAATCGAAGTAATCACCCATGCAATCAATGCATCTTTGCCATCACAGTGGCAGTTTATTGATGCCCTTCTTAAAGAAATCAGCTGGACGGGAGGCAACAAATTCTTCAAAGGCATTTTGTACTGCCTCTCGGGTATTAATTTTTTTTCCCGCCAAGAAGTTATCCAAATTCTGGAAAAAGTAGTAGTCTGTAGGCGCAAGGTCTGGTGAGTAGGGCGGATGACGGAGAGCTTCCAACCCCAGTTCTTGCAACTTGGAGACCGTCTGCTGTGCAGTATGAGGTCGCGCGTTGTCGTGCAGGAGCAGTGGAGACGAGCGATTGACCAATGCTGGTTGGAGATGCGCCAGCTTCTCCATCATTGTGTTCAGTTCTTCACAGTACACATCTGCAGTAATGCTCACCCCGTTTGGTAAGAAGCTGTGATGAATCACACCGGCGCTAGACCACCAAACAGTGACCATCACTTTTCTAGGGGTAAGTTTTCGTTTAGGGCATTGTTTAGGTGCTGAACCAGGATCCAACCAACTTGCTGAGCGCTTACGGTTATCAAACAGAATCCATTTTTCATCGCAGGTAACAATGCGGTTCAAAATTCCTTCATTTGTGTGTCTGTTGAGCAGTGCAAGGCACGTCTCGACGCGTACTTCGCGCTGGCGATCATTGAGTTCGTGGGGCACCCATTTGTCAAGCTTTTTTACCTTGCCAATTTGACGCAAATGGACCAATATTGTTTTGACGCTAACGTCGAAAGCTGCTGCTAATTCAGCCGTAGATTGTGTATCATCAGCTTCCACAATCGCCTTTAATTCGTCATTGTCGACCAAAGTCTTCGGACGACCGCGAGGTTCATTTTTCAGGTCGAAATTTCCAGAACGGAAGCGAGCAAACCAATAACAGGTGGTGCGTTGGTTTGTAGTGTTAGCTCCGTAAACGTCGTTGATGTTGCGTGCCGCTTGTGCCGCGTTGCTGCCACGACGGTACTCATATTCCATAATTACTCGAATTTTTAACGTATCCATGATGACGAAAAAGATTGAAATGCGATGAAAATGTAACACTAATCAATAAAGAAATGACTACTTTTAGAAAAAAAAATCCATGTTTTTAAAATAAAATTAATTTGAAATTAGAATTCTTAGCCAAACAAAAATTATTTTGATTTGAAATGGCCAGTACTGCAGAACGGCAATTTCATAGGTAAAGACCTAATATATTCAACCTGATACGTACCTACTAATTGCAAAAAACGAAAGATTTTGAATTTCCCGAGATACAGACACCAACCAGTATATTCAGCTACCCCACCCCAATCTCAAATTCGTGTTCGTGTTTAATTGGGAAAAACAAATTTTCCCAATTAAACACGAACCTTAAAAGTTTGTTATAAAGTTGAAAATCTATCAAAGAAATTTGACAGATTGGGGTAGCTTGATGTGCTGGCATCGGACCTTAGTGCATTCTCCTAAAGCAGAGGTCGTTACTGCTACTGGCCATCACTCCTTATGCCCTGCCCCCCAGGCCAGATAAAAGAGAAAAAAAGGAAAAATACTTTTAATAATTTTTATTACCAAAAGGCTGTTGCGATTGCGTTTGTGAGTTGTAGAAATACAGATATTTGTAAAACTGGCTGTATCGAGCTTTGTCCAATAAGTGTTTGCTGATGGCTTTGCACATTTTGTCTTTAGAGGTATTGAATTCGACGCTATCTTCGAAAGTGTTGGCGATCTCCAAGATGTCCTGCGCTGTTTCATCGTTAGGGTTTTCTTCAACGAAGTACCTGAAAAGTTATAACTAATTAATATCACGAAGGTTTTATGAAGAGGTGTAAAGAATAGCTTGACATTAGGTACATTCCCATCCTACTTCCCATCCTACTAATATTATAAATGTGAAAGTTTGTGAAGACGTTTTAATGTTTGTTACTCAATCACGCAAAAACGGTTGAACGGATTTGGATGAAATTTGGCACACAGAAAGATTATAACATAGATTAACAAATAGGGTACTTTTTATTCCGGTAGTATTTTCCGCGGGATAATTTCCGACTTCCGCGCGGGCGAGGCCGCGGGCGGAAGCTAGCTTTTATATACCTATATAAAAGCTAGCTTCCGCTAGACGGATATTGCAGTGGTACCCACCTGGGTACCACTGCAATATCCGTCTTTGTTCATATTCAGCCGCAATCAGATTACAAAACATCACAAGTGTTAGGCATAGGTATATAATAAGTAAGCCCACATTTCGCCAGTTACGTTAACAAGTAAACGCACACTTATTCGCACCGAAAGATTCCAAAACGCTTGGTTTCATGTTCCGTGATTAAACTTTTTTTATTATTTAATTTTACGTCGATGAAGTCACGGGTAGAAGCTAGTAGTTTATGGGGGGGTAAAAAATCGTGGATCAAATGAAACAGAGCGATAGTTGAGGTTATTTGCAGTACAAAATATTAAATTTAAAAAACAATTGTAGTGTACATTTTTTTTAACAATAATAAGGTTCTAAAGTTACAAAGAATTGTTCGTGAGACAGAAAAGAAAAAGAAAAAAGTGCCAATACTCTTAAATCATGGTACCTACTATCATAAAAAAAAACACTTTTGTAGTGATGATACATTGCCTAGAAGCAACTAAACATCATATAGAGGTAACCGTTTTCCTCTATTGCCTATTTATTAACAAAGGCAGATAGATCGCGCAGAACACCCAAGAGTCAAAAAAACAAATACTAAAGCCTCGCATTATATACAATACGACGCTTTAGTATTTGTTTTTTTGGCTTCACTCTGGTGTTCCGCGCGGTCTATCTGCCTTGTTTTATAATCTGAGCACCCTGTATAATAATAAAACAATCTAGAAATATTACAAACTCACCTCAAACAATTCCTCATATATGTGAAGTGTTCCAGAAAACAGGAGCACGGGCCAAACTGGACGAGCGTTACAGGCGAGGTGCTGACTGCGTCCAAGACTGCATGCCTTGACTCACTACGTCGCCTCGTCTTATCTACATAAGTCTCTTCCAAGGCTCGCTCCCCAAACTTCTTCAAATACAGTTTCCTTATCAGAGTTGACGTCATAACAGGCATTTGTTTGTTGACGTTCATCTCGAATGTTCTCTTGTTGTACTCCTCGTGTTGCTTGTCTATTGCCACGTCTCTTTTCACTTCTGTGATGATGGACTCTAGATCCTGAGTCAAGGATAGAGTGTCAATTTTCTTGCAGAGTGTCTGGATGAACCAAGAGCCGTACAGTTCGTTTCTGGAAGAATTCAAGAAATGGTTGGAATTCTGGACTTTACTGTTGCATAAGCATAATCATCTTATAATGTTCCCACAGTTGGGACATAGATCTCCTGTCTCTGAGAGGGAGTGGGCTGTAATCTACCACACAGGCCCAGTGCGGGTTGGTAGATGTCACATGTTTTCGATTCATTGGTTCTAGGACCGGTTTCCTCACGATGTTTTCCTTCACCGTTTTGAGAGCAGTGGTGATGAAATTATTTACATAACGTAACGCGCCTGTCTTAGTTCGAACTCACGACCTTACAACTCGTATGAGGCTGTTACCACTGGGCCACCACTGCTCTCTACACTGTTGGTTTGAGTAGAAAACCATTTAACTGTTGAAGAATTTAAGATACAATTTATTGGTTTGTGAGTCCAAAGTAACAGTAGGTGAAAATGGAGGAGGAAAATACAGACCCCAAGTTAATTGCGACAAAGGCACGCAGTTGTCGATTGTAGAGGCTAAAGAACGTTAAGACATTCAACGCTATCCAGGTCTTTTTATAGGTTTCCACGCCAAAATTGAAAAAAATGAACACTTTTCGGACATGACTGCAGTCATATCCGAAAAGTGTTCATTTTTGTCAATTTTAACATGTTAATGTCATAATTAAAGAAATTACTAAGAGATACAATATACACACGCATATTGCATTTCTTTCTTGATCTTTGGTAAGTATATCTACTAAAAACCCCTACTAATCCCTACTAAATGCGAAAGTAACTCTGTCTGTCTGTTACGCGTTCACGCATAAACCACCGAACCGATCGTCATGAAATTTGGCAGAGATATAGCCTGGGACATGGAGAAGTACATACGCTACTTTTTTACTCGATAACGGACATCCATGCAGGCAGAGCCGCGGGCAAAAGCTAGTTTCTTATAAATGTGCCATACGGCCATATTCGGTCTGTACATAGGTACTGTAGTTCAGTTTACCTGTGCGAAGCGCGACCTGGATAAGAACTATGAAGGATCAGCAAGTCAGATTCCACAGGCAGAATGTAAGGCTCCAAATCTTCTTCATCGAGGTCCTTGCGAATCTTGCCTGAGTGGAAGACCGGGACACCTGTCATGATTTTTGTACCTCGGCATGCCTGAAAACAGAAACGTTTACGTTTATATCCGGGACGGATTAGAAGATCATATCCAGACTCTACTAAGAATATAATAATTAATTAATTAAAAAAAATAAACAATTATATCCTAACATAACCTTAAAACAAATAAAAAATGGCGTCGAAAAATTCATCCGCATCGCTATTGACTGGTAATGGTCCCAAAAGACTGGTGGCATAATTACCACGTTGTATAGCAATGCTTAGCCAAGGTAGAAACCAGCCCTTGAGTCAAACGAAGTGTCAACCAGCCGTTTCGAGAGTTTCTTGAAATCACTGAATCACACTACTAACAAATGTTTCCTAAAACATAATTTTAAAACTATAATTCAAAAAAGGAGGGGTCACATGTTTGTCTGCAAATTTTTTGCTCTTTTTGTGTTATAATCTCAGATTATAAAACAAAGGCAGATAGGCGATTAACACACGGCACCGCGCACCGCCGCGGCGGCATACAATTCGACCGCGCGGTCGGGCGGTGTACGTGTGTTAGGCACCAACGGATTTATTAGAGACCAATGCACCATGAGATCCGCTTCACCGCCTACCGCGGCGGTTCGCGGTGCCGTGTGTTAATCGCCATAGACTGCGCGGAACATCAAGAGTAAAGCCAGAACAATGTAATTATGTAACATACAATGCGACGCGTCGTGGCGTAGGTACCTACTAATTCGAGTTTTTTGGTTTTTTGGCTTCACTCTTGGTGTTCCGCGCGGTCTATCTGCCTTTGTTTTATAATCTGAGGTTATAATAATAAATATTTATTTCAGATCAAAATCCATATGTTGTTAGCTTGTTAGTAAAAGTCTTAAGTAAGTAATGCTTTAATTGACAAAATGTTAGTAAAATTCTAAATACAAAATTGAAACGACTGACACCTACGGTGTGCAGCCGTATCCAGTGAGCCAGCATGGGGCTGTCCACCTATCCCATCGATATTTTCGTCAAATCTGGACCAATTCTGTTTTTTTTTTTTTCATTTTTCGAGGAAGTCCCATCTAAGTTTTAATAATCTTCGTTTGGGTAGTTTTTGTGTTAGCTTCGTTAATTACGTCTTTAATTCACTTTTTGTATCTTGATGGTGTTCTTATACATCCTGTCACTATTGTTTAAAAAGCAAGTAGTAGATATGAATTGGTGGAGTAGGTACCGTACGTAATAAAGTGAAACAAAGTAAAGTAGAAGTGTTCATGGACATACTGAAAGCCGTCAATGTTATTACGTGAAATAACCGAACCGTATAATGACCGTTTGAGATCACGGGGTAATCTGCCAGGGTTGCGGGTTGTTCGAAAGAGATACCATGGCCCCTGGAACACAGGCAACTGAAGGAACACTGGTGGGTTTTAATCAGTAAAATTCTGACACGCCCTTCCGCTCCACCCAGACCGGGAGAAGATATTTGATAATTTCTCAACAACAACAAAAAAAGGGCTGAGAAAAGTATTGAGCTACTTGTTGGAGGCCGCAAAGTCCTACGCATCAATAGTTAGCCTTGAGTCACTACTTCCAATTTTTCCGCAAAATCGACACGATATCAGAAATTGCACAATACAGATGCAAAATTGCGCTATATCTATATCAAAGTTAGGTACTTTTATTCATTCATATAATACCGAGTTCCGCCTTAATTTAGGTAAATCAAAAAATAAATAAACACCAATGATTCATTCGATGAAAATGCCTTTGTCTTTTCTAATTTTGATAAAAAAACATTTGATAATGACGAATCGTTCAAATATTCTTATCGATATCAGACGTTTTGCGATCGAGGCCTTTAGTGGAGAGGATTAACAACCGTCACAAGGCCGGAAGTAAATCTCAAGAGGTTGACACCTATATTATGGTTGCGACAAGTTTAACCGGATCTTTAAAATACGTCAACCCGATACATAACTCGATAGGTCTATACCAAAAGCAATGTGAGAGCAGTGGTGGCTCAGTGGTAAAGGCCCCGTCTTACGATTCGTGAGTTTGACCCCAGGCAGGCACTTTACTTTGTGTATTTAATTCATCACCACTGCTCTCAATACGGTGAAGGAAAACATCGTGGGGAAATCGGCCATCGCCAAAACTAAAAATTCGAAGACATGTGATGTCTAACAACCCGCAAAGGGCCCACTTGGTGGATTACGGCCTACTCACTCTCACAGACAGGAGGCCTGTGTCCCAGCAGTGGGGACATTTTATGCTAATGGTGAATGAACACATCCATATCATCTTCTATCCAGAATCGATTCTATATCTATATACCTACATAAAATAAAGTAGACAAGCTGTTTCTGAAAATTCAAAATATTTCCAAAAACGTATTTTTTTGTGTAAAGTATAACCAACAGACGCCATTCTTGTAATTTTTGTTTTTTTTCTGTCTGTTTAGCTGTTTGATTAGTACAGCACCCTAATTGCGTAACTCAAGATTAATCTTAATCCGGTTCAATTTGACAGTTCAACAATATTCATTGGGTTATTTACGTTGCTGAGCAGACATATTTTTCGAACATATGAAGCAATGGTTTAAGAATTTGTTCCAAAACTAAACAAATTATGAAAATCGTGAGTTACGCAATTAGGGTGGCAGGTATCACGTCAAAAATACAAAACCAATATGGTTAACTTTTATTCCCAAATATTGCTTGTAACTCGGACTTAAATTTATCTAGTTCTTGTTTCATGTTTTATTATTACACAAGAAGACGCTGCTAGGTTTAACCATCCTCTTGACGTCTGACATTTCGCACATACAGGAAAAGTTTTTATCCAGTGCGCAAATTTTCACAATGAATTCAGCATATCATTCTAGACCGCCTACCACCACAAAAAAAAATTAGCTGTTCCATACATTTTGGCCGCGTAGGTATTGCACTTTTCTATGAAACAGCTGTTTTTTTTTTTTTTGTATCATCGGCAAAAAATTTCTGCGCTAGGGACTAGAATGATAAGCTGAATTCATGGTTAAAATTTGTGCACTGGATAAAAATTTATCCTGTATATGAAGAAATATCAGAGTTATACCATTTCACTGCTAGACAAAGGTCTTCCGAATATCATTCCATGGCTTGAATCTTGGCTACTCTCATGCAAACCAGTCAGAAAAGGTTGTGTCTCCACCGAGCATGCCGCTGCATGCTTACCTCACGTTTGTAAATCGGCATTCCTTCCTCAAGGACATACATACTCAGCCTATAGCGTTCCCACTGCTGGGAAACACGCCTCCTCTCAGTGAAAGGGAGAGGGCCGTAATCCACCACGCGGGCCCAGTACGGGTTGGTAGATGTCACATGTCATCGAATTTTTGGTTCTAGGACATGCCGGTTTCCTCACGATGTTTTCCTTCACCGTTTGAGAGCAGTGGTGATGAAATTATTTACACAAAGCAATGCGCCTGGCTGGGTTCGAACGCACGACTCGTAAGTTGCGGCCGTTACCACTGGGCCACCACTGCTCTCAAGTACAGCAGTCTCCTCAAGGACACGTCACTCTAAAGGGAATCGGAAAACTCACCTGAATTATGAAAATCTTTGGTTTCGTCACAAGAGTAGGCTTGGAGTAGTCCTTGAATTGGTTGATGACCTCAATCTCGCTGTAGAGCTGGTCTTTAGCCCTCAGCATGCCGTTGTTGGAGCCGTGTGTTAGGATAGCAACTGCCACACATCCGTAGTCTGTGAAGTCCCGTTCGCTGACTGAAATGACATGAACACTCAGCAATCATCATCTGCCTAGCCTTTTCCCAATTATGTTGGGGTCGGCTTCCAGTCTAACCGGATACAGCTGAATACCAGTATTTTACATGGAGCGACTGCCTATCTGACCTCAACAACCCAGTTACTGGGTAATAACGATACCCCTTGGTGAGACTAGCTATCAGACTTTCGGGCAAAAAAAATCAGCTGTTCCCTACATTTTGATGAGATAAACGAACATAAATGTAAGGAACAGCTGATGTTTTTTACGCGATTTCAGGTTTGGTCCCATAGTAAAAGTTGTTCATAATGATGAATACAATGACCTATTAAGACGTTGTTGGTGTTTTTCCAATGATCCTCTATTGAAACTTGCTACTAGCCAGGTGTCACAATGACCTGCACCCTAATTGCGTAACTCACGATTCATCATAATCTGTTTCGTTTTGAAACGGATTGTTAAACCATTGCTTCATATGTTCGAAAAATGTGTCTGCTCAATAACGCAAATAACGCAATGATTATTGTTGAACTGACAAAACAAAACCGATTATGATTAATCGTGAGTTACGCAATTAGGGTGCAGAACTGCACATCCTATCCCTTTTGCTAAATTTCATTTAACACTCTTTGCGCCAAATTTCACATGGAGAACAGTAGTGGCTTGGTGGTGACAGCCGCGCCTTACGAGTTATATAAATGTTGTAGGTTCGAATCACCACTGCTCTCAAAAACTATGTCCAAGAACCAAAAATTCGAAGACATTGTGACATCCACCAACTCGCACTAGGGCGGCGTGGTGGATTACAGCCCACAACCTGTAGGTATCCGAGAGGAGGCCTGTGTCCCAGCGGTGGGAACGTTATAGGCTGACTATGCTATTTTTGCACCTAAGACCAAAGATACAGAGGCTTGGTGGATTTTGGTACCACTCTGTTTAAATGATCTCCTACTAGGTTTTGCCAGTTGTTTAGTGTTCCGTGTGGTGCCGGATGTAAAGAATAGCACCATCCCATCTCTTACCGTGGGTGTCGTAGAAGGCTACTAAGGGACTTACTACTAAAGAATGGGCAGCAGCGTTCTCTATGCATTTTACCACCCCACTGCGATCGCCAACGCGCCTGCCAAGCGTGGCGATTATGGCAAACCCCCCCAGCAATTGGAGGAGGCCCGTGTCCAGCAGTGGACGTTTTTCGGCTGAAATGATGATGATGAGGTTTTGCCAGCGGCTACGCCCGCACTAACCAATTTAAACAAAACCTAAACCTTCCTCATGAATCCCTATGTACATTGGGGAAACTGTGAAACCCGCATCTACTCGTAAATCGATAAATATCCGTTCAGTACTTTTTGGTTCATCGCGAACAGACAGACAAACAGACGCAGCAAGGGACTTTGTTTTTATGTAGTAATAAACTTAAATACGTGAAGCAAATACTTAGTTCCCCTTTTTATGAAAATTACGCGGATACCTCTGTCCGCATAATTTTCATAAAAAAATGTGAAATTTGGCACAGTCGAAGTTTACATGGAGAAGGAATTCAGAAAACTAATAATATAACATTTTGTATTTTAGTTGATTAGATTTTTAATGAAATAAGGTCGAATTTCGACCACTGGGTCCCACAGGTCCAGTTTGTTGTTCATGTTTAACCCCTCAAATCCTGTCCTGCCAAGGGTGCGGGTTTGTTCGAAAGAGAGCACACAGTGGCGGTCTGCCCGGCTTGGGCGGAGCACCGCCGTGTCCTCGTGGAGGCGATCGGCGGCGGCGATCTCTCGCGTCCGGCCCTGGTCCAGGCCATGGTACGGAGCGAGAGTGCATGGGTAGCGCCGCAGGATAAGGAGACGCCCTGGGCGTCGGGAATCCTAAGCCGATTTCCGGCCTCCGTAGGCATGAGCTTGCGGACGGCGAGTAATGGGTAGCTCGCTGTCCGGTAAGGACCAAGCCAAAGTCGACGGCGCGTTGTGTTCCACGCGCGCCTCTAAGAGATGTTAGCACAAAAAATGATGGGGCCCCCAAGGACCGATGCCTGCCTGCCAGGGGTGCGGGTTTGTTCGAAAGAGATACCACAGCCCCTGGCCTACGGGCTACTGAGGGAACACGGGTGGCTTTTAGTCAGTAAAAGTCTGACACGCCCTCCTGCTCCACCCAGAGCGGGAGAAGTTATTTGATGATTTCCCAACAAAAAAAAAAAATACCCCTCAACTCCTGTAACGTTGCATGCAGTCATTGAATAAGCGCAAGGTTATATATGCCTCCGTTACTTTTTTCACGCTGCTACCGTAAACATCGAATTTGCATACCAAAAATTTCAGTCGTTTTCCCGCAATAAGTTTTGCAAATTTTTTTATTAACGGCTATGTGATGGATATTTGATATTTTTAAAACTTTTATAGATATCTAGTGATGATAAAAGAAAGAATCTAGGAAATTGCGTATGATACGGGATTAGAGCTGCAATCCGGCACAATTTTGAGTGATATTCAAAAGAGCTACTACTCTATGCGAAGCTGTACGTGGACAAGGTGTTCAAATTAGTCCATTGCTAGAAACTTTCTCTTGTTATTACTTTTAAATTACTTACAGTTTTTGAGCTCCTCAAAAAGGGCATCTTTCGTCAAATTGTCGTGTGGTGTAACTTCAAAACCGAAATTCTTGAAGGTCCTCGTCAAAGCGTCCACGTCTTTCTCTGTGCCAAGCCTGGGTTGATGACCATCAATTTCTTTCTGATTAAAGATAACCAGTGCATGTTTGTCAAATTTCTCTAGTTCATATGTCGTCGCCTCCTTGGGTAAAGCTCTACTGTTGACCAAAGAATATTGTCTCTTTGAATCAATGTCATCTATTGTATCTATTGCTTCGTCTTCAATATTTAATTTGTCCATAGAACTCTGTAGTATTTCGGCGATTGGTTCTTTATCACCTTCTTCGTACTCTGGTGCTACTGACATCATAGCGTCTAAAGACACTCGGTTTTCACTGTCAAAAACTGAATCATCTTCATTAGCTCGTAAAATAACAGCGTCTTTACTAGAACCTTCTGTATCGTCAAATCCACTAGCCTCATCCGTTAAGATGGCATCATCTACTGATTCTAAAGTCCCCGCGTCGCTTTTGGTATCTGCAGAGCTGTTTTGGGTTTGTGTTTTTCGACCCCTTTTTTTCTTCTTGCCTCGGCTTTTTTTTAACAAAAACTCGAATCCTGAGTAGTTTTGGTAGTACTCATTGCTGTCGTTATCCATTTTTTCGATTGGTTAATCGATATCGCAGGTTCTTGCTAGCCTTTTCTTTTTAGAGTTTCCACAACGTTATTGTTTTCTTTTCACGATCACATTTAATAAAAACTTCGATATTTTTTCACCTGTTTCATGTACACTACCTATCAATTCGATGTATATGACAATTTGTGCTGCAATATCGGCGTTGCTATCTTTTCTGTTCTATTATAATTTTAATCTTATCAATCGATAGTCAGCCATCGACACGCGGACTCATGTGGTGACATCATACGTGATATTTTCTCATATTGAAAAACATTTATCCTTGCGTAATAGCTACATCAGAATCAAAGTGTGTCAAAGAAAAAGACAATACCAATAATATAATGTCCTTGTCTATTTATAGGCACCTATTAATTTTTGGTTAGTAACGCCTAAAATTAAACGGTCAACAAATTCTTAAGTGCGATTGATAAGATTTTGCGTCAAACAATAGAGATAGGTAGGTGCCTACTATTGTTTTAAAAACTTCCTCTTGATAATTATGTAGATTATATAGGTAATTTGTAATGTCATGCTTTTACGCAATTTGTAATTTTTAACCAGCTTCTAAAAAGGAGGAGGTTATACATATAGACGGATTTGCAAATTACTATTTTTGTTCAAAAGGGGTTTATTCCGAAATGGTCCCATTTAAATTTCATATAGATCTGATGCGTTTCGGAGACAGACAACGGAATTCTTCCAAAAAAGACAGCAAATCAATTGCGATTGCTGCTATCGCATAAATATGCATTGTTTTGACCCCAAGGATGATGAATTGGTGTGGAGTGGGTACTATAACTAAAAAGTGTAAAATAAAAACTTTTTCTAAAAAAAAAACAACCGACTTCCAAAAAACACTAGAAAACGAAAAAAGTCGGTGACTTTGGACATGTATTTTATTAATTTCTTGTCTTCCGAAATTAAAGTTATTTTTCGCTTTCTAGTGTTTTTTGGAAGTCGGTTGTTTTTTTTTTTTTTTTTGGAAAAAGAATGAATACTTACATCTCAGCGTCCAACATCATATATTATAATAAGTCAAGTGATTTTTTTTTTTTTGATATATCCCAGTAATCATGCTCTAAATAGTATGAAACAAGAAAATATTCTTCTCTAAAAGACGCGTATGCCAATTAAACCCTAAAGCTTATGATGGGTGGACTACTATTGTTTTGTTTGGGTAGGTGGCATACAGGTGGCAGACGACAACGGCTTTCAGCTTTAAAGGTATATTTAATTGAATATTTTCTTGTTTCACCTCTACTTTTTAAGGCGCGATTTAGCAGTGGGTAAAACACTACCAAACACATTTTTTTAGTTTATTTTTAAACTTAAGTAGGTGCCTACTTTTATTTAAACTATTTTGGGGTTCGCTAACAATAAAAGTATTTATTTTTGAAATGTGCTAATTAAACCCATTCATTTGCTTCTAACACGTCATGTTTTTTGTTCATGACTTTATGACCTCTAGAGGGCGCACTATTCAATTTACCAGCAGATGATCAAGACGATTCCAAAGATACCTACCTCATTTGTCAAATTATGATAAAACGTTTAGAAGTTATGAGGTAACAGGTGAACATACATAGGTACAGACGCCAGCACATCAAATTACCCCCAAACTGTCCAATTTTCCCAATTGAACATGAACCTTAAAATTTTGTAATAAAGTTGAATATTTATCTATCAAAGAAATTTGACAGATCGGTGTAGCTTGATGTGCTGGCCTCTGTACAGTCGCCAGCACATCAAGTTACCACAATCTGTCAAATTTCTTTGATAGATTTTCAGGTTTATTACATGAGCATACGGTTCATGTCCAATTGTGAAAATTTGACAGTTTGGTGTAGCTTGATGTGCTGGCGTCTGTACATACCGGTCAAAATTATAACCCTACGTTTTGCTTCTCCGTAGTCGGATTAAACTTACAACTAAATTACAGGATAAGTTTTTATCCAGTGCGCAAACTGTAACCATGAATTCAACACACAGTTTGCGCACTGGATAAAAAGTTATCATGTAGGTACCTACTGAAGACAGTCACAGTTAAATAGTAGCGCTGCTAAGATATCTGTAGCTCTTTGTTAATCCACTTAATGAGCTCATCCGGGGAAGAACTGCCACTGTTCACCTATTCTGCCATTAAGAACCCCGTGAGTCAAGCTCGCAGCTATGATTCGAGGAGGAGACAAAATGTCATTGGACATAAGTTAAATTTTAAAAAACCCCCGGCCCAAACAAAAACTCTAAAAGTAAAGTTTGTATTTTATAGTATCGTAGCCTTAGGCGATACTTTTATGCTACCTATTCTATATAAAATAGTTGCAAACTATAGATTTTCTCAGATTATTAAAAAAAACTGCTCTCCTAGTTTTATACTATTCCTGTTAAATGCCTGGCACAGATATATTTACACAATAATCTATATAAAATACCTTTGCCGTAGAGAAAAGTTCAACTTTTTAAACCCTCATATTTTTTGTCCACTGCTGCTGAGCAACATGCGCCTTTATAATTTTGTTTATAGAAGATTAATAGTATTCAATGATATATATTTGATATTTGTACATTCTGGGGTACAAGCCCATACTTTTTTTGACCATCTTCTTTATCCTCATTCTCCGTCCTGATCACCATTTATACATAACCTATTCATTGAGACCTTTTCAATGAGCCCAAACACGATACTTCTGCTGTTTGTTGGTGAGTAACTTGGGTATCCTGGAAATTCCAGGTGTTGCTCCAGCATCTATTCAAGGTTACTTTGTTCGTCTAATTTCATTGAAGTAATAGAATACCAAGTTTAGACTTGATCAGATCCGTGGAAGATGGTCAAATTCCTTCATCAACCAGAAAAGAGGTGATAATCTTCAAACGGCTAAACCGATTTTGATGAAACATGTCTAAGAACAGTCCTGACTAATTCACCTTTCAAACAAAAATAAACAAAATGAAAATCGGTTCATCCGTTCGGGAGCTACGATCCCACAGGCAGCCACACACACACACAGACACGTCAAACTTATAACACCCCGTCGTTTTTAACCCCCGACGCAAAAACGACGGGCTGTTATAAGTTTGACGTGTCTGTGTGTGTGTGTGTGTGTTTTTGTGTGGCATCGTAGCTCCCGAACGGATGAACCAATTCTGATTTTGTTTTTGCGTCGGGGGTTAAAAAGAAGCCGCGATGCGCAGCCGTGTGTGTGTGAGTATTACGACTCGAAAACCTTTTTTATTTATTCGTAATGAATTAAGAGGAATTAGCTATATTCATCATTTGCTCTATTTGCGTCGGCAAAAAGAGCAAATTTCTTTGGGGTGATTCGTTAATAAATAAATGTATGTACAGTCGCCAGCAGGTCAAGCTATCCCAAACTGTCAAATTTTCTCAATTAAACATAAACCTTATTCCTTTGTAATAAAGTTGAAAAACTATCAAAGAAATTTGACAGATTGGGGTAGCTTGATGTGCTGGCCTCTGTACATACATTACGTTTGTACCATTGAGGACAATCCTCCATGGTTTGTACGGACAATTATTCATCCTACTTTGGCCCCTACACAAAAAAAAACCGATTGCGTTGATTTACGTTATTTACCTAACAGACGTGATTTTACAGATAAAATACTGTATTTCTTTAAGTTTTCTTCGTGAATATGATCAAACGAATCAGCTAGGTAGGTACTTTTTTTTTTGGTCGAGTAGGTATAATAAACAACCTAAATCTAGCGATTTACGCTAGATTTAGGTTGTTTATTAAATTATATATCGATGCTTCCGACAACAAAGGTCGTAAACACCAAAATAGCACTTTTGGTAATCAACGAAAAACAAAAAATAATTTCGTTTTTGGCTTATATCTTTTTAACTTTAAAAGTTGTAAAATTGTGTTCTATACAAGAAATACGTAAAATACGATGGTGTTTCATAATATTTTATTGCTATTTATGTCAAAGCCTTATTTTAAAAGTTAACTTGGACATACACCCCAGAAAAATCAAGAAGTTGGTATTTACAACCACTAACAAATCAATGGAGAACGATTTGTCTAACGGAAGTTAGAAGTATGCACCAGTTTTTAAATACAATAGTTCTGGGTTTGGTTTTAAAAACCATATACTGAAATAAAAATGAGTGTAAACACCACGATCTGATGCGATGGTACGTAACAAACATGGAAATATCTGAAGCAAATCAATGAATTTAAGACTGTAAGTTGAGTTTTCATTACTTGTAATAAAAACAATAAAATAAATCACAAATTGACATAATTAAAAAAGGTTTTTTATTCATTGACCGTGATCGTTTAATCAAAATAATGGTTAAGCAAGGCACTAATACAAATTCAAAGTAAAAAATGTCTAAACCAATCACTTAAATTTCCATTAGAGGATCTTACGTACATCAATCATCATTCATCATCATTGTTTGTGTATACCTTTAGGACCTGGCAGGTCCTAAAGGTATAAAAATACACTTAAGTAAGTATATTATAGGCATCGTCCCGTATAATTTAATCAAGCGTTTGTTACAAGATGCCTATAGTGTTCTACCTCCAACGGCGTACCTAACCAGCGAGACATAATTCAAAATGTTAAGAAATCATTTTGTTTCATTGATTTCAAGAAGATTTTATAATCACGACATTTTTTTAAAACGTATTGATAATGAATTACAAAAAAATATAAGTAAACTTTCTACCAAGCTTACTGCTCTAATAATTTTAATAAACAATGCCCATTTTCACCAACGCCCTTAAAAATTTAGGTAGTTCATCTTTCTAGATCTTGTTTGTTCGGAAAGCTTCTGTACTATGGTCTACCTAACTTTTAGTGTCGTTGGTGAAAATGGGAAAGTGTTATCGACAGCATAATAAAAAAGTAGATGCAAAACATAATACGACGACGAGTTATAGAAAATCAGGTCTTCAAATTTCTGATTAATAATCTTCTGTCATTGGATAGAAGATTATTAACCAGAAATTTGAAGACCTGATTTTCTGATAGAAGATAATTAATCAGAAATTTCATCTTCCTCGTCAGTCTCAGGAAGAGTATCAATGACATTATGAGACTGACAAGGAAGCTGTTTGTATTCGGCATGAAACCGTTTGTGTATTGTCCCCTGATCACACAATCGTTGCAGATCTTTGTATTTAGCTGCGGTAATTAGTAGTTTATCCGTATATAGCTGTTTTGGAGTCAACTGCTTTACTCGATTATATTGTAATTCTAACATTTCTTCTGTATTTTCTTTTGATTTATTCTTCCCTTTTCCATTTCAATTTTCAAACCAATTCTCCAAGACCAAGTGACATTACGACAATTGTTTCTCAGCAGAGCTTACGTTTTAAAAATGATTGTGGGGTGTAATTACAATTAATTATGTATTCATGTTTTTACGACCGACAGCTGTTTGTACGTTGTATTATACGACCTGCACGGTTATTCGGTTCTAAGCAATATGAGTTATACATACCCTCTTTTCTAAAAAATCTTGATTATACTAGTAAACATTTTGGGTGTAAAAGTATTTTTTTTAGGCGAATATTTTTTTCACATTTTTAGATCGACGCAGCACCAAAAATTAAGTAGGGCTGCATTCTTAACTCATTTTCGCCAAAATGGCGTTTACGACATTTGTTGCCGGAAGCATCGATATATATTATTTATTATATTAGAGATATACTGCCTTGCCGTTTTCTGTTATGATGACGGGTTTGTAGGCACTTGGCTAACATCAAGCTATACAATTCCAGTTTACGCTGGTCTCGCACTGTACGGAAATCCTGTACAATGTGCGGTCAGCTTATACTGGAAAAGCATAGATTGATGTGTAGCCGTGTGTACCAGTATAAACAGAGGCACACACAGCTAAGCATAATTTCACATGGAGAGCAGTGGAGGCCCAGTGGTAATGGCTGCGACCTCGACAACAACCGCGAGTCGTAGTTTGTAGATTCGGAACCAGACAGGCACGTATTTCATCACCACTGCTCTCAAAACGGTGAAGGAAAACATCGTGAAAAAACTGGCATGTCCTAGAATTAAAATTTCTAAGACATGTGACATCTACCAACCCGCACTGGGCCTGCGTGGTGGATTACGGCTGACCTCCGCGCACTGAGAGGAGGCCTGTGTCCCAGCAGTGGGAACATTGTAGACTGATTATGTGAGACATTTCATAAACTTGACACTCTTCTACCCCCTCTTAGTTTTTCTCCTGGCTGACTAGGAGGCCCGGACCTGGCTAACTAGGAGGCCTGGACCTGGCTAACTAGGACGCCTGTATCCGGACTATAAAATTAGTCTAAGTTGAGACATTTTAGCTTTGCCTGCGGCCAGTAAAATGGCAACACATTTGACATGCGAATGATACCTATTTAGTATTATAGTAGTATTATATTATCTGTGCCATTGCTAATTTCCATGACCTTGTGCCTAGGCCTTGTGCCCATGGCGAAATAACATTTTAAAAAAGCTATCGTATTGAATTACTAGGTAATTAAATTCTAAAGTTTTATTTTAAAACGTTATTTGATTTGACTGAGGAGCATCGGTGATAACAATAAGCCATCGGTAGTGCGCTTATGTCGGAGCAGTGAGACCGCTTTTCGAAGTGTCATCATCTGCCTAGCCTTTTCCCAACTATGTTGGGGTCGGCTTCCAGTCTAACCGGATGCAGCTGAATACCAGTATTTTACATGGAGCGACTGCCTATCTGACCTCCACAACCCAGTTACTGCGTAATACAATACCCCTTGGTAAGACTGGTTGTCAGACTTTCGGGCTTCTGACGACCCGTAACGACTGTCAAAGATCCACAAATGACTGCCGGGACCAACGGCTTAACGTGCTTTCCGAGGCACGGAGGGGTCTTGGTATGTAAAGATGGTCACCCATCCACGGACCAACCGCGGCAAGCATAGCTTAACCTGATCGATCGACCCGTGCAGCTATTAAGCTTTTCGAAGTGTAAGTGTACATATTATACTAGCAGCAGAGAAGACGTCCTGTTCAGCCAGTCCTGAAGATACTTTGAAGCAACAGCTCGCATCTACAAGCGTTTTCGATCATTGCTCAGAAGTTGGTTTAAGGCGCTGTGAAATAGAGCGCAGCGGTGTAATTGCTTTAACAGACAACAATAGGAATCGCTGTAATTTTGACACTTCAACAATATTCATTGCGTTATTTAATTACCTACGTTGCTGATCTCAAACATTTAGGAAGCAGTGGAATAGCAATAGGTAGCCTTCAAAATGATTCACTGACCCTGTATAGTCGTTGTGGCAATACGACAACGATAGGACGCCCATTTTATCTATGAGATCCTCAGGTTGGTAGTATTTCCAGATTTTCCATCAGGTATTTCCTTAGCAAAACCATATAACATGTGAAATTTATCCTATGTTTGCCTTCTCGTAACACAATGATGAAAGGATAGTGCTATGTCATAGGCCTTAATCACTGGCCATAAAACTTTCGAAATAAGTATTTTACAAATAAAAATTCATGATTCCCGTTACTAGTGGTATTTAATAAATTGTTTATGCTTGGTTTATGGGTTAATAAATTCGTGTTAACTACCAACAACACAGTGGAACAACGAAGGTAAAAGATTTTTTATTTCAAAGCATTTTTTATGCTAGCAATTTTGGATCTGTCACCGGTCACGCCCGCTTGGGCCTGTCACTGTCAAAAATTAAACGTCACTTAACGTCAGCTGCAGCTAGCCGTACCGCGACAGTGGAGTGTCGTGAAACGCTTTTATTTTTGTAGCTTTTAAAATTCTTTATAGACCGAAAATGTATTATAAAAAGATTAAATGATTGATCTATGTTAATTAGTTAGTGTTTCATTAATATTTTATAAGCGTAGAGTAAGTGTAAACAGTGAAAATGTTCAGTTACAAATATCTCGGCCGCGAACACCTTGAAGGGTTCGATAATTACAAGGTATGGGTTCTTCTCTTTATTAAATTAGTGTTTTCCGTTATGAATAGTGTTACTGCATTCTACAGACTTGTAATACAAGGCTCAGTTTAAGTTTTTATTGCAGTATCATCGTGATATAACCTTAAAAGATATCGATTGTTTTTACGCATCGCATTACCAGGAAGTAGTCAATATAATTGCCGCATTATGTTGATACGTTTAACTTAAGTCGTAGTTATTTGTGTCTCATTAAATTATTCGTTTCGTATGACTCATCAGTATGCAATGTAGCGTACGAAACTCCTCTATTCAAGCGAATCGCTAGTCTAAAAAAATGGAACGAAACTCGTTCCAGCTATGTATGTGTATATTTGTACAGAATCTAGTTGATAGATTACGAATCGGTCATGTAAAAAAACGAGTGTGATAACTTCACAATAAATTTACATTTAATACAGACAATTAATTGTTCATAATTGTTTGAAACAAAGGTCTTTTATTTATTTTAGTTGATACTAAAATCAAATCAAACTATCGTTCTTACAAAAAAATAAACAATAAGATTGATTTAAATGCAGTAGAAAATTCACAGACTATGTGTAAACTCACATGACTATGATCATGAAATAATATTCAACGGGACTATTCAAAAATAATAATTTGTAATCACATTTTGTGTTTGGCACAAGTCAACACTGATTCCAGGGTTACATAAATAAGATTGTTTTATCTAGTTTTTTTTTTTAACACAAGTAGATAACAATTTATTTGCTATTGTTAGCCACATACTACATTCTTACATACACACCTTATAAGTTAAAGAGGATTTCATTTACATATGAATTTATTTTTGGAAAGACTAATCTCTAAACTTACTTTAAAATAGGCATTTTTATTTGCCTCTCGACAATAGCAATCCATGAGTATGCCTGAGGAAGAGGCTGTTTAAAGTCCCAGTGGCCCGCACGAACTTGTTAACATTGGCACCGGTGGGGCGGGCAATAAAAATACTCTACAGCGTATCTCTGCGATTGGATATCTTTACTTGCTCTTTGGCGGAATTCCAGAGGGTGACACTTAACGAATTGTCGTCTGTGTAAACTGTACATACTTATTCATTTTATCTATTATTTTTATGTGGTTGTTCACTGTCAGTCAGGACAGTTAAAAATATTTCCTTTTTATTTTTTGTCGGTGGTGGTACCGAATTCGTTTTTGGGTAACGTCTCTAAGTGGGAAAATTATGACTACATTGTTGTATTGGGTTCCCAACCTGTAAAAACAATTGTATGTGTTAATAGTAAATAAATAAATATAATACGCTTTTTAACATCTGGTAATACCACCCATGGACTCCACGAGACAGGCTTGACATAGTGTAGAGTTCATAAGCAAAATGTTTCCTTTGCGTCTTATTCCTGTTTTTTTTTTTTCTTGTAAACGTAGGTACTAATGTAGACTTTAAGGAATTGTAAAGCACTGTTTTTGGTCAAATAAACATTATCTTATCATAACTGAGTAAAAAATTCAACAAATGCACAGAGGCCATCAAGCTACCCCAATCCGTCAAATTTCTTTGATAGTTTTTCAACTTTATCACAAAGGAATAAGGTTTATGTTCTATTGGGAAAATTTGACAGTTTGGGATAGCTTGACCTGCTGGCGACTGTACTAACAAAAATAATGTGATAGCAATCCTCATCAATTAATGAACGAAAATCGTAGCCTACACTGACCCTCTGCCGAGCAAAGGCCTTTCCCGAATCCTTTCAGGTATCCTTTTCCAGCGCCACCTCGATCCAGGCCCTTGCAATACGCGTCTAGGTCGTCTCGCTATCTTTTCTTGGGCAGGCCTCGCCGGCACTGTCTGTCCTCAGGCACCCACTGTTTGGTGACTATTTCCCAGCAGTCACTGTGCATGCAGCTCGCGTGACCCGCCCAGTCCCATTTTACCCTGGCAGCCTTTTTGCACTATATCTAGGATTCCCGCTTTGGAGTGCAGCGTGGTGTTTCTTATACTGATGGTTCTTTTAATGCCTAAAATGCTGCGCTCCATTACTCTTTTGCAAACCCAATGGTGGAACATAATTAAATACATATATATTATTTTCTAAAGAGTACAAACCTTAATAAAATATTTACAGACCACAAACAGGGTTTGAAAAACAAAGGCATGATTAAAGAAGTTTTTCTTGTAATAAACATTCTTTTATTTTTTCAGTATATGGCCATAGACACCAGCCCTCTGAGTGTTTATATTATGCATCCTTTTTGGAACAAAGTTGTAGAGGTGAGTAACAATTCTTGTCTCTTATAAAAATATTTTCTTTTTTTCTTTCATAAATATACAGGGTGTTAGGGACATTGGCAAACAAACTGTTGCAATAAATTCATTCAGCACTTGCTTTCTAGAATTTTTTCGTTGGTTATAAATAATCTTCAGTTACAAAATGCCCATGCAGGTATTGCTTGGTCTAAACGAATGGAACATATTCTTTTTTACTGTTCGTTCTAGTCTAGAATCATGTACGTACTAAATTCATTGAAGCAGGTTGTGTGTCCATGTCAGTTATACCCTGTTTTTTAATTAATAAAAGAAGCAAGATATCGACTTGCCAATGCTGACAGCAAATAATCTCGTCTTAGCATATCAGTGAGTGTTGAACTGAGCCTTGAGAATCATTCGTGTGCGGTCGCCGTGTGGTGCCCGGGCGTAAAAGAATAGCACCATCCCATTTCTTCCAGTGGGTGTCGTAGGAGGCGACTAAGGGACTTACTAGAGAATGGGCACCAGCATTCTCTATGCATTTTACCACCATACTGCGATCGCCAACCCGCCTGCCAAGCATGGCGATTATGGCAAAACCCCCCTTTTGGGGGAGGCCTATGTCCAGCAGTGGACGTCTTTCGGCTGAAATGATGATGATACAGGTCGTCCCACAGATATGCCACATGGAGGGAAAGTACCTTGAATATTGTAGATGGAACATTTTACTGAAAGAAGACATTATTTGAATTTTAAAAGCAATTTAAACTGCATTCATAGATATTTAAATAGTTACATGGTTGAACCGGGAATCGAACCCATTACATGAGTAAAATAATCATCCTGTAGCTTTATCATACCGATCGAAAGGCTTCATCATAAGGATTATTTTTTGCATAGTGTCACAAATAAAAGGAAGACCATGAATTTTAACATTTGATGTGAAATTTTGTTCAGAAAAATGAAAAGCTGACATCGCCTTAAGGACATACAACTGACATTATAAGTGCCGAGATCCCCAGATCTAACCCCGTTAGATGTTTTTTCACAAGAACCAGTATGAAAGTGTCCATGAGCTACAAGCAGAACTTAGACGTATTATTCTAAACATCCACCACAACAAGATCAAAAAATCTCGACAGGGAGCGAAATAATCAAAAGAGTGCGACTTTGTATTCAACAGGATGGGACACAAATTTTGAGCATTTGATCAATTGATTAATTTTGTATTAAAAATGTTAAAATTCATGGTCTTCATTTTATTTTTGACATTATTCAGCAAAAAATTTTCCTTATGATAAAGCCTTTCGATCGGTGTGATAAAGCTACAGGATGATTATTTTTCTCATGTAACGGGTTCGATTCCCGGTTCAACCATGTAATTATTTAAATATCTTGAATGCCGTTTAAATTGTTTTTTAAATTCAAATAATGTTTTCTTTCAGTAAAATGTTCCATCTACAATATTCAAGGTACTTTCCCTCCATGTGGCATATCCGTGGGACGCCCTGTATAATCAAAGGTCCTACGTGTAGTCAGTGGCCAGTTCCTAAACTTGCCAAAAATTATAGGAATTTCTATAATAATTACGGCAGTGATGTGTTTACACGCAATATAATTAAACCACCTTTATTACGGCAATACAATAACTTTCTAGTCATAAAAGAAGGAAGTACCTACATTGATAACAAAGAATTGCTAATACTGAACAATGACGAATATCGTACGATTTCTTATCATCATCTGAGGTTATCAAAAACATCACTGATAACTTAGTTTCCAGCTTGTGCAACTGGGTTAAGGCACAAAATTGTTTGTTTTGAAATGTTATCAAACAAAATATTGTTATCAAGCTGCCTTGTTGTTTATTTTATCTTGTGTGTCATTGTTGTTATAATAATTATCCATTGTCAGAATAACTGTCATAACATGTACAAGACTTCGGCCTTGATAGTGGGATACTGAATAGATAGAACTATCATTAATTCATTATAATGTTCAGCCTGTGAATGGCTATTGTTTCCTTTCTAAGGCGGGTATCATAACTCCGCCGCGAAACCATCGCAGCGAAACCGCAGTAGCTCCGCCATGACTTGTCCGTTGTACGACAAGCGAAACCGTTCTAACGCACAAATTGGGTCGACCTTACGGTCTATACTCGTAAGTCATGGCCAATACCACAGGCCACCACTGCTCTCAACGTTGATTGCGTAGGTTTAACTCAGAATGACTGATAATGTGGCTTATAAAACTTCGTGCCTATGTATGAGAAAAAGCCTTTGCCATGTAGTGGGGCAATAATAGGCTGTTATTATATATTTTTCTGTACAGACGCCAGCACAGCAAGTTCCCTCAATTTGTCAAATTTATTTGATAGATTTTTAACTTTATTACAATGCTGTAAGGTTTATATTCAATTGGGAAAATTTGACAGTTTGTGATAGCTTGATGTGCTGGCGTCTGTACTCAATATCGAAACCATCGACGATGATCAATATAAAGGTGCGGCTAGATTGCGTTCGATCGATCGATAATTTCGACCGTTCAAAGCGTTCCAATGTGTTGAAACGAACATGCTACCCAAGTATACATATTCAATGCAACATAAAATGTAACACACGTTGAAACAAATTGGCCTTTCTGTGGTCTTACTTTTCATGTTGCGTTGCAACGTTTTATTTACAAAATTTCAAAACTGTATCATGTAAAATCACAAAGTTATAAAGCTTGTTATATTACCTAGATGTTCGTTTCAACGTATGTTACATTTCATGTTACGTTTGAAATACATGAGTACCCACTATTACAACTACTAAAGTCTGTTTTCTAATTTCCCTAAACTTTTCCAGTTTGTACCAAAATGGGTGGCTCCCAACGTTCTAACTTTCGGCGGATTTCTGCTTGTCGTATTGAACTTCTTGCTGTTGTCGTACTACGACTACGATTACAGCGCGGCCAGTACGCCGCTGTATAACGAGACCGTCGGCGATGTTCCTTTGAACGGACATATGGAGGTGATACCGCAATCTTTGTGGTACTTCATTGGTGTGTTTTTGTTCCTGGCTTATACTTTAGGTAAGTACATACTCTTTGATATTTAGCGCCAAAGATTTTAAATCATTCGATTCGCCCGGCTGCGACAAAAGCCGGTCACGCTCTGTTTTGTTGACAATGAGATTTGAATGTCTTAAGACGACAGTCTTTGACCAGTGCGTGTTGCCAGTGATAGGGCCTCATAGGAAGGGTGAACGTGAAAGTCACCCAAAGAGAGAGGGCTTAGAGTTTCCCTTCGCGATCGAATTAGAAATGAAGAGATCCGTAAGAGATCCAAAGTAATGGACAAAGCCCGAAGAATTGCCAAACTTAAGGGGCAGAGGGCAGTGCACAGTGCTCGTACCTTTCGGCCCGGTCGGCAGTGACCGGAGTGGCAACCGCGTACTGAACAAGTACGCTCCTATTTTCAATGGAGCCAGTCAATTGCTCGTGTATTTTACTGGCTCCATTGAAAATCGGACCGTACTCGTCGGGGAATATAGCCGTAAATGCATAATGTATTTTATTTCCTTTTAGATGGCATTGATGGGAAACAAGCTCGCCGCACGCAGACGTCGGGTCCATTAGGAGAACTTTTTGATCACGGACTGGATTCATACACAGTATTCTATATACCTGCCTGTCTTTACTCTATATTCGGACGTCTGGATTATTCAATACCGCCTATAAGGTAAAGTATAGCCGCAACGGGCCGCAGCGCAACGCATTTCCATTCAAAAAAACCCTGTAGCGTACGTTGGTACGTAGATAATGTAAAAATAGTCCTCCATGCCGTATTTCGGACATGGCGGCCAATCTCAACGGAGACTACTTTGGGGGCCATTAATTACGTGATGCGTTTAGGGGGGGAGGGGGTCTAGACGAATCTTTTTTTTTTTTCATCTATCTTTCATTAATCCAATTTTATAAGCAACGTTTAGGTTTTTTGTACTTAAAACTTGAAAAGGAGTTATTCTAGTTATAATCTCCTTTATTAACTTATCACATAAATTCAATTCTTAAATATTACAAAAATAAATAAAATATAGAAACATTTAAAAAATATAAAAAATAGTAGCCCACCAGTATCAGGAATAGGGTCCAAGCTCGATGAGGGCTCCAGAGAAAGGAACCTCTCAACAATGCAAGCCGTGTCCAGAAGGAACGCTTCCTGAATCAAGTCCTCGATCCAGCTGCCCAATGAGAGCGTCCTCAGGTGTTGGTCGAGTCTCTTGGCTATCAATTCATTGGCTGTTACAACTATCGCTACAATGATCGCTAAGTCCACATCCGACATGTCGACAACCTCGCGAGCCAAGTCATGATACTTGATTCGTTTATCTTTCTCGGCTTTCACGAGGTTCCCGTCATGCGGGACCACTATGTCAACAATCATTGCGCGCCGCGTTAGTCGATCCACCACCACTATATCAGGCTTATTTGCAACAATAGTCCTGTTAGTGATAATAGATCGATCCCAGTAAAGTGTGATATGTCAGTGAGAACTGGCTCGGGCACATACCTGTAGTACGGCACTTCTGATTCCACAAGGCTGTATTTAAGAGCAAGTTGCTGGTGGATAATCATTCAAATTATTATTATGAATATTTTTTTAGCATGAAAGCAACCCAGGAATCTAGAAAAAAGCAGCTCTATACATTCTATCGACGACGTGACGTAACCATAAATATATGTTTTTTTTTTTTTTGTTATTCCAATGTTGGGCTTATAAAAAAACTTGTTCATAATTATGACTACAATAACCGGTTTTCAGGTTTGTTATGGTTCATAAAAACTAAACTTGTATAATTTGGTCAGTTTGCGTTTAAAACAACACATTCACAGTCAAATTTGAATGAATTAAAAACATGACTATCATTGCAATGTAACTCTCATTCTAACTCATACCTTAGGTTACCGAGATATGAGTGATATTGCAATTACTTACAACCTAAGAAATGGGGTACAACGTACCGACTCTTCAAGTGTTACTTGTCACGATTTAAAATTGGAGCTGCGTGTCTACAAGACGTTTCACAATATTCTAAAACACTTACAGTAATGTCATGCAATTTAAGTACCTAGTATCCTGCGTTCGCGATTTAGTTTCCAAACACGTTAACAATTTTGTGTTTTTGGAACAACAACTTTAATACCCACACACTAAGTTCAGTTTACGCTACAGCTTCAAATATATTGTTACGTCATTCTCAAATCAACTTAATTGCATCAATATAAAGTTAATTTTTGTAGGATTTGAATGGCCTAAAATAGAAAAGGACTTTAGAGGTATGAGGAGCAGGGTCTAATGTTCACTCAACTTCCATACATCTGGGACGTTGTATTCAATGTGTAATAGAAAAAGCGCAAGTACTGAAAGTAGTTTGTTCATAACTGACTGCTAAATCAATTGCAGTGAAAATATAGTTTCTTTTTAATAAATTACGTGTTTGCCATACTGAGACCGCCGATTGAGCCAAAGAAAATAAAATCTTATTTTAAGGCAGTAGGAACCAATTTTGCTTTAACAAAATAAGTTTTGGTAATTGTATTATGCTTAGGACGCAAGTCCAATTGGGATTTGTGAGGTCTTGCGTTAAATATGTTACACATTGTATATGCTAGTTGCGCAGTAACCAGAGCATATGCTTGCGCGATGCAGGATTTTGTGTGACGTCATTGTGATGCGTAGTTCGCACGTGGCGTTGTAGATGTCGCTACAGGTCTACAGGATAAATTTTTAACCAGTGCGCAAACTGTAAACATGAATTCAGCATATCATTCTAGACCCCCTAGCGTAGGAATTTTTTGTCGGTTATACAAAACTGTTTCATAGAAAAGTGCAATACCTACGCAGCAAAATGTAGGAAATAGCTGATTATTTTTCTTGTATAATCGACGAAAAATGTATATGCTGCTAGCGGGTCTAGAATGACTTACTGATTTCTTGGATACAGTTTGCGCACTGGTTAAAAATTTATCCTGTATAGTTGTTCGACCGCGGACAAATTGCTTAACATTGTGCATTTTTGTTTTCAGAATTTATTACGTGATGTGGAATCTCCTACTCAATTTTTACATTAGTCATTGGGAGAAGTACAACACTGGTGTATTATTCTTACCCTGGGGATACGACTTCAGTATGTGGGTAAGTCACTGGTCTGTTCTTTCAATTAAACCTATAAGCCTTAAGCAGTCTAATTATCGATTCATCATTTCAGCCGAAAGACGTCCACTGCTGGAGATAGGCCTCCCCCGGAGGGGGGGTTTTGCCATAATCGCCACGCTTGGCAGGCGGGTTGGCGATCGCAGTATGGTGGTAAAATGCATAGAGAACGCTGCTGCCCATTCTCTAATAAGTCCCTTAGTCGCCTTCTACAACACCCACGGGAAGAAATGGAATGGTGCTATTCTTTTACGTCCGGCACCACACGGAACTAGAGAATCATAGTTACCTAAATCATCAATGCCACCTATCTATGTCCTGCCATGAGTGTGGGTTGTTCGAAAAGAGATACTGTGGCGCCTGACACACAGGCAACTGAAGGAACACGGGTGGGGGTTTTAATCAGTAAAAGTCTGACACGCACTCCTGCTCCACCCAGAGCGGGAGAAGTTATTTGATGATATGCCAACCTCAAAAAAAAATTAACAATTAAGTTCATTTAATCTCATCGAACGACTATTTCATGAAAAAAAAAACATTCAGTGGAATTAACTATAATGAAGTGAACCACCAATAGAAAAATCTATACAATCTGTATTGAAGATTCTCGAATCATATTCTGTTCCACATAGAGCCTGACACTCGCCTGCAAATTGAAAATAGACGTACGAAATTTTTAATTTCGTTGGCTTCTCGTCGCTTTCGTCTTAACCAGTCACCTTGTTCTTGTATTTCAGGCTTCCACAGGATTCTTCATTTGGACGGGTGTAAAAGGCACAAGTTTCTTCAAGAAGTACATATTTGCTGGGTATACTTTAGCGAATGTGTTCGAAGTTCTGATCTATGCAACTGGCGTCGTCACCAATCTCCCGGTCGCCCTTTACAATATATATCAGTGAGTATGTGTTTATATTTGTAAAGGGGCATGTGGCTAAGTAATAACCGCACGGGTCGATCGAACAGGTTAAGCAACGCTTGACGCGGTTGGTCCGTAGATGGGTGACCATCTTTACATACCAAGACCCCTCCGTGCCTCGGAAAGCACGTTAAGCCGGTAGTCCCAGCTGTCATTTGTGGATCTTTGACAGTGGATACGGGTCATCAGAAGCCCGAAAGTCTGACTACCAGTCTTACCAAGGGATAGTAACCCAGTTACTGGGTAATAATCCAGTTACTGGGTAATAACCCAGTTACTGGGTTATGGCGGTCTGATAGGCAATCGCTCCATGTATGAGTATAATACTGGTATTTAGCTGCATCCGGTTAGACTGGAAGCCGACCACAACATAATTGGAAAAAAGCCAGGCCGATGATATGTTTATATTGCAATATACTTACACCATGTAGCACTCGTACAAACCTAGGTAGATTAGCTCCAATGAACCGTTTATTGAGAACCTACAATCTAACTGAAACGGGCACTAACAGTATCGACAGCTTTGCGACACTCTGGCTCAGTTCCGTAGGCATCTAGCCGATGCGTGTCTGCCTGAGCATAAATATCTTTCTGGCTTATATCATTTGTCGCTCTGTTATTATTAATTTCTCTTTTTAATGTTGTTAATTTCAAAAAATATTAAAATACTTTTACTATTTTTTAAAATTCATCTTTTGTTTAAATAGGTACTTCATCCATATTTTTACGAAAGTTACTGAAATGTCAATGTTATAATCCAATGATCCTACAACGCTTTGTCTACCATTTTCGCTATGTAAAAGTTGTGCACACCTGTAAGTGACAATATCAACATAGTATTAGTTTAAGAAATTTTGTAAACAGGAAAAGTTTTTATCCAGTGCGCAAATTGTAACCATGAATTCAGCATATCATTCTAGACCCCCAGAAAGAAATTTTTCGCCAGATACACAAAACAAAAATCAGCTGTTCCATACATTTTGACCGCGTAGGTATTGCACTTTTCTATGAAACAGCAGATTTTTTTTTTGTACAATCGGCGAAAAATTTCTGCGCTAGGGGTTCTAGAATGATATGCTGAATTCGTGGTTACAATTTGCGCACTGGATAAAAACTTACCCTGTATATGAATTTTTTTTGTGACTTTGTTGTTGGAGTGCCATCCTACGAGTACTAATATTATAAATGTGAATGTTTGTGAAGATTTTTGGATGTTTGTTACTCAATCACGCAAAAACGGCTGAACGGATTTGGATGAAATTTGGCACACAGATAGTTTATAAACTGAATTAACACATAGGGTAGTTTTCAACCTCTACGCGCGCGAAGCCGCGGGCAACAGCTAGTAATAAATAAATATTCGCACTAATACACTGCTCTCAAAGCGTTAACTGAAAAGTTGTGTGGAAATCGATTATCATGGTATGGGAACGTGATATGGAGGAATGAGGAAAATGTCGTGAGGAAAGTTTTGAGTATGAATGTCGATAGCTATAAGAGTAGGGGAGGGAGACCAAAGAAATGATGGATGTACTGTTTGAATGATGATATGGTTAGAAAGATGACGACTAATACAGAAGTTTGGAACTAATTACATGTTGCGCTAACCTCAAATAAATTGGAATACGGGCAGCAGAATGATGAAGATACTGCTTTCAAAACGCTGTAGGAAACATCATCAGACACAATCGTCCCATAAATTAAATTATATTCTATTCTATTGCACTTTTCTATGAAACAGCAGATTTTTTATTGTATAATTGATGAAAAACTTCTACGCTAGGGAGTCTAGAATGATATGCTGAATTCATGGTTACAGTTTGCGCACTGGTTAAAGTTTTATCCTGTATTGTATAAGACAAGATTTTTTTTAAAGTAACCGTGGAGTAACGCATGCTACAGGTATTAGTACCTGAAGGAGATTAAGAAAAGCCCAGTAGGTTTAGCATGGACACAGCTCTTTCAAAGCAAAGCAAAGTGACATTTTGGTTCTCCATTTTTGACGTCGTACCGTAGAAATCAATCACTCCCATAATCTTTTTTAGTCAATAATCATGTTTTTTTCTAGATCCTACAAACTGCGCACAGGCAAGATGCGTTCCCCTACCGAGGCGTTACGACCTCTATGGTCATTCCTGACCGTATTCCTAGTCTGTTCTGTATGGGTGCACAAATCTAGCCGGCTCCCCGATTATGACCTCCGAGTGTTGTTCCTGCTTATCGGGACATTGTTTAGCAATGTAGCTGTGAGTATCATTTCTTTATTACTATGTGTGTCTTCTAGTCTCAACTCCTATGCTGATGTAACGCGATAATATTTTTTGGTAAAAGCATTTAACTTTGGGTGCACTCCGAATTGCGTTGTAATCTGTTTGAGCGTGCTTATACCCGTCCTGGACGCTACCTAAGTTAATCGGATCGTACATAATTGTGAACGCTGTGATTGATTATGGCATATTTCGGAATGTACCCAACTAAGTATAATTAACTAAAACCTAGATCCTTAAATTCAAAATCTTCGGTATTTATCAAGTTTCGCGAATACAAGCTCAATGTCATACATGACAAAGTTCAAATTCCAGCACAGCCTAGGAGAGGGATATGTCCAGCAGTGGATTGCGATAGGCTGACTTGTTTTTTTTTTTAATTTATTGAACAGCACAGCAAAATGATAAAATTTAGATTACAAAAAACCAAATAACAACGAATAAAGAAAACGCTAATTAAAAAAAAAAAAACATAAAAAGTTATTATGATTAGATGATTACAAAATTACAATCACACAGACAGACACGAAAAGTGACGTTAATTTATAATATTCATACATAAAATGAGAGCGGTATTGGACAGTGGTAACGGCCGCGACTTACCGAGTTGTAGGTGGTCGGATCGAACTCAGACAGGCGCTTTACTTCGTGTAAATTATTTCATCAACTTTTTCTAAAAACGGTGAAGGAAAACATCGTGAGGAAACCGGGATATCCTAGAACCAAAAAGTCGAAGATATGTGACGTCTAACACCCCCGCACTGTGCCTGCGTGGTGGATTACTGCCCCCTCCTTCTCACGGCCTGTATCCCAGCTGTAAGAACATGTTAGAAAAAAAGAAAATACATTTATTTAGCACAGACTAAAAAGGCACACAATATAAAGCAAAAGAATAAAAAGATTAAGATAAAAAACCAACAAAAAGTGTAAAGTGCGCTGTCAGAAACTAGCGTCAAAGTATGCCTCACAGCTGCGCTAAAAAGGCAGAAATGCCAGACAATTATGGCTAAGTCATAAACGATGATTAAAGTTAAATGATGTATAAACGTCAGAAATGTATGGTTAAACAGACGCTAATCATTACTTAACTTTAAGCAACGTTTATAAATAAGGGGGTTAGTGTCTTGACGCTGGTTTTCAACAGGACGTGAAGTGTGAGGATGTGATGGATGTAAATCAGCTTTATACCAATACTGCACGTGACATGTGTATGCATACTGAAATAAAGTAAATTTGTGTCAGATAAAATAAATAAAATTGTAATGAGTAATACTCGTACATAAATAGTGAGAGCGTTGATATTGTTACGCGGCACGATTAATGTTTGGTTACCACTAGCGCCGTCTAGTGTCTAGTAGCAGAATTAATAGAGTGAAGATATTTCTACAAAGTTCGATGCTAGAACTTTATAGAACTATCGACATCTGTTAAGTCAGGGCCGATATGCACTCGAACATTCTAGATGTTTCTACGGTAGAAGGTTCTGGGACTATCTGAGGGCCCTATATAAACGGGAAGCCCTATATAACGGAGCGCGTTCCGGATTAGTTTGTGTCAAGCGATACAACCGAAACCATCGAAAGCGATCTTCAAGTGCGACTTAGAGTGATCCCTAGTGCAATTGTGTTGTACACAACACAATTGCACTACGGATGACTCTAAGTGTGTTTTCAATTGTCACGAACCCCAAGCT
This sequence comes from Polymixis flavicincta, assembly GCA_949987655.1. Classification (NCBI taxonomy): domain Eukaryota; kingdom Metazoa; phylum Arthropoda; class Insecta; order Lepidoptera; family Noctuidae; genus Polymixis; species Polymixis flavicincta. Next base: position 18,173,368 of record OX465188.1, on the reverse strand, counting down.
CGTAATAATATATTAATTTAGTTTGTTTGCTAGCTAACTCACCTAATTGAATTTAGTACCTAAAATAAAATACTTATTTGCTAGTTACTAATACTAATAGGCTAGTTATAATGAAATATATTTTTGTGTTTCGCCCCCAGTGTCGTCTTATCGTCAGTCAGATGAGCAACCAGCGCTGTGACGCCATCAACTGGTTGCTGTGGCCGTTGACAGCTGCCGCGTCCGTCTCCCTGCTACTGCCGCACTACGAAGTGACTGCCTTCTATGCAGTTACACTGCTGACCGTGTTGGCTCATATACATTACGGTGGTTGCGTTGTAAGTATTACTGTTCTTGTTATTTATTTGAAACTATAGTCAATTCGCGTTAAGAAAATAGTACTCATCCTTGTCACTCAGCTTAGTTATACCCCTTGACCAATTATATTATAGTAAATTAGAAAGCCGTGTGCACATTGACCATTTAAAGTAAGCCCTTCAGACATACACTATAATTTACTATGATCTAATTGGTCAAGGGCCGTGGCTAAGCTGAGTGACAACGATGAGTCACTATTTTCTTAATGCCAGACTATAGTTCCTGCGCATTTATTTCCTTATTCCTAAAACCGCACAATAATTTTAAAAACTACGGTGAAGATGTATAGAATCAAGTTCTTCTAACTTAATATACACCTGCGCTGCTGGGAAGTGTTGTTGCGCCACTTCTTCTTAGCTAAAGCACTAGGAAGTGGTGAAGGGTTGTGGGTTGGACCGACTGTCTCATGTAATTTTGACGTTCAAAAAGTGCTGATTCAGTATAGTTCGAATAAATGCCTTTTGATTTTGTATGTTGTAGACCAATATTTTGTTGGAAATTTATTAAGAAGGTACTCGTATTATAATTCAATTAATAAAATCAAAATGCAGAAAGCACTGGCGGCAAGCTAGACTCCTTAAACTAAGATAAGCTCTTGGCTCAACAGCAATTAATTTTCTAATATAAAATAATTTTCTTTTTCCCAACAGGTACGTCAAATGTGCGACCACTTCCGAATAAGCTGCTTCTACATAAAGCAGAGGTCAGATTGACTCTTAGACGACAATGCGTGTTAGTAACATAACATTTTACTGTATAAAATACAGGTTTTTCAAACAAATATGTAACAACATCATGTACACGCGGTTTTACATAAATACATATCCATGTCAGTATGATGCTAGATTAATTTAAATATCTCCGTTATCATAGGCTGTCTTCTTGTTCGCCATGTCGATATTATTGCGGTGATATTGCCGATATTTGAATATGACAACACAGTGTGTGGTGGGTTGGCAACACACCAGCGAAGCCCTATTATGTTCAGTCTTAAAAAATATCTGCGATAATTAAAATAATCTGGTTTCATGATGTATCGGCTGTTTATTTTATTTTTAATGCAGTATAATTACATGTGAACTGGTCATGTTTGTCGAAAGACTGTGATCGGTGGAGCAGGCGAGTCCTAGTGAAGACCGCATTTTGGCAAGCGTAATATGGCCCCCCAGCTAGATAGACCGAAGACCTTGAAAAGGAGGCTGGTATAGACAGGATGTATAGCAGTAGATGGACAGAGATGCGCTGAGAAAAAAAAAAGAAAAAAAACCGGAAAACCGGATTTGAGAAGAAATAAAAATCGCCAAACCGGTTTTCTAATATCCCTGCGGTTTTGTGACCCCTAGCTGAGATGATACCAAATAATTCAAATTCTCATTATTTTTTAAATCAGTAAATTTTTATTCATTACTGTAAAATAAACAGCCTTATAAAACAAAAATATTGCTTAGACAAAAAAAAACAGTGTTCCTTACATAGAATAAAACTTAGGGTTTAAATACAGAAGTACATTTTGTTGTTATCATTTCTAAATGTTATGTTATTTTTTTAAGGATTGTACACACAGCAGAAGCTATATTTTATGATATATGCGATTTAAATAAATAAAAAACATAGTTAAGGTTTTTGAGTTGTCATCCATATTTTTGTTTCATCTTTTTCAAAACTTCTTTTTGAGTTTTTTGTCCAACTGTGTACGTCTTTATTTAAGGGTTCATAACGCGCATTGTCTTTTGTTTTTAATGTATTTGGTACCAGCCTGTAAGGTACTTTTATTTAAATTTTAGTCAGTTTATTTTTTAAATATTGTTAAGATTTATCCTAAGAATGTAAGTATAGTTTTTTTTTTTTTTTTCAAAATATTGTTTCTAACCTGTGTTTTTTGACAATACTAATTGTCTTTGACCAGTTCAATCATTCTACAAATTGAGGAATGCGACAGTTTCTAACAAGTATTGACGGGCAGAATATTTTATAGCCTTATGTTTTGTCTAGTTTTCTTTAGTTTAGGAAAATCTCTTAAAGATCTGTAGTTATTACTTCTCCTATAACTTATTTTAGAGCGTTAAAAAAACTTACTTTTAATATATCGTCAAACGATGAAAAATTATTTATGTTTATTTATTTTGTGTTACTGCACATAAACTTTTTATCATATTTTCTAAATTGAACCTCGGAATTTTGTCCCGTCGATATTCCCTGATTATTCAATCATGGAAAAGTAAATTGCCAAAAAAAAAACCAAGAAATGGTGTGCAGAAAACAATACAGTGATATAGTGATTTAAATAATGATCATAATGAGCTAGGGTTTCCTAGAAAAGTGGTCCCGTCATATTTTAAATTTATATTAAAGATATGATGTGACACAAAACAGCACAACTGTAATTTATGACAGCACTCACTCACGGTGATATTTATTTAGTTTAGAGTGTAGGCGTTATCGCAAGAAGGCGCATCTCATGACGTCATCTAAGACGATTCACGGGACATCGTTCTCTAATCATCGCGCTCACGCTAATTCGAAACGGATGTAAGCACGCTCAAATCGATTACAGCTCAATTCGGAATGCAACCAGTGTGTGTTCGTTATCCACTTTCTTAGGAATCCAAAGCATTAGATAAATCTGTAAGCACTTTCTTCGTCGTGTTATAATGTGTTTTTTTTATGGCTCATTCCTCAATTTGTATTTTTTTTTTATAGTAGGTAGTAAACATTACTAAAATAATAGTCTAGCTTTCTTGATGTTATGTTAGTATGTTTTTTGTTCTAATCATTATATTTAATCAAAACCGCAAAAGAATCATTTTATTCCAAAACGTTTGCTAAAATAAATAATTAAAACAAAAATTTAAAATATCTTAATTGTAAGTGAAAATGAGATTCTTATCGCGTTTTTTTTTTTATCGCGATCTATTCCTAAATATCGGTTAAGCACTGCCTTATTTTAATAATTGGACTCTTTTTTACAATTTGTATATTTCGTGTTTACGTATATTCTTAACCAAAATAATATACCTTAATCTTTAAAAAATATGTAATATTTTTTTTATCTTTGCTTTTGTTTATAAAACGTCACGTTACCTTACGAAACGGTTACATACCTGCTGTTAAATATATACAAAAAAAATATGTAAAATAAAACATTATTTTAATATCCACACTATTTGCCGATTTTATATTTTTTGTCAAGTTTATCCTTGCATACGGTTTTATTTAGATGTAATTTGTGAGAAAAAACCAGTCGATCGATTTCGTGGGATACCGAGTTCGAAAGTCCCATTCACTGTATATTATGTATTAAAAAAACAGGTAGAACAAAAAAAAAACATTATTACAAAATTAAAGGGTTGTAACCATTGATATACAATAAAACCAAGATACACAATCAGCGTCTCTAAAACGTCCCCATAAATATGGCGCAATGTGCGCAGGTGTCAAATACTATCGTCAGTTATCTTTCAGTCGGTCTTTTTGGACATTGCTTTGTAAATACCACTTTAAATCATGTATGTAAGGTTAAATTTTCAAAAAGAAAATGTGTTTTATTATAACTAACTGCTGACGTATAATTAGGGACAGTTTTAAGTCTTACTTTTATTCGAGACTGTGCATCCTGGGTTTTTTAGTATATTAATGATTGTACCGGTCAAAATGTTACACTTTTTTGGTCTAGCTAAGTGTGCAGAGTGTGACATGCGATAAGTAACTTTTTTCCAAAACTGTGTGGGAAAGAGATTTATTTTAAGAAATTCCAAATTAAAGTATGTATAAATAAGCTTAGACTGTTCGCTGAGAGTTGATGATAAGAGACGTCTCCGAATAGCGACTATCGCAAAAGTATATGGCGGCTGTCGCTTATCTCCCGGTTTCGCCGTTTTCGTGGTACGAGGCACGCAAGTATTGTGAACTGCGGCCCGTACGGCGAGCGGACACGGCGCCCATATTGCCTATAAATAATTAGTGGGCCGTAATTTGTAATGATTTAAGAAACCCTGACTTTACCAGCTCTCGGCCAAGAGACTTTAGTTAAAAATTTACTAACGTAACAACTACTAATATTTTAATTTAAAATGGATGCGCTAAAAAACGCCCGCGAAATTAATTTTTTATTACGGTCATGTCAGTTTCAGGTTGTCTGTGAAATAAAAAAAGATACGCGATCGTAACAAATGTGGCTTTACAAAATTATAATCATTAATATTATCGATACAACCCGCCAAGTTCATTTAATCCCGTTGATTTTTACAAGGTTTTATGTAACTTGCAATGTATGTATGTAACTATGTTTGTACGGGTGAAACCTTGCAACTGAATTTTGAAGCAGATATCTTTACCCGATTGAGCTGAAATTTTGTATACACGTTTAGTTTGGATGACAATGCATGGTTAGCTTTATGACGTCATTCTAAATCCAACATGGCGCTATACCTAAGATAGCGGACAATTTTTTTTTAATGCACACTTACAATACGGGTATCAAATGAAAGGCCTTGCTGAGAATAACCCGAAAAACTAAAAAGGTAAAAAATAAATTAAAAGTTAAAATACTTTTTTTTAAACAAGCTTTTTATTATGAAATTGTCATTCAATGGGACTAAATGAAATTAGAGGCTTGTATTAATTATTTTAATTCTTTAAATACGGTCATAAATCATATTTTGTACAACATACGAACCTGCAATTTGCTTAAGAAAATTTTAATTTCGCGAGCTATCACTGTGCAGCTTCCTTAACGGACCATACTAACAAACAAAACTAAAATAATGCTGATAATGTACTGGTATAACGCTTCAGTATTCTTTTTTTGAACCCACCACTTTAACGGCTTATTTTGTACCTTACGAATAAAGCTTTAAAATAGATTTTATTTTTGGACAGAAAAATTGTGTTCTGAAAAGTAAAATAAGTCGACGTACACACAAACGTGATAAAATCGCGCCGGGATTTTGCTTACTCGATCTTCAACTTCGCACTGCTTAGCGACGAGAATTGAAAATCGAACAGTAAATCATTCGATTTTCGACGCGCTCTGATGCACTCTGTTCCATTCTCAATACTTGGTTCGGGTCGTGAGGCTTTTGGGACCGGGACCACGGTCCCGGATGCCACCTTTAAATACAATAATGATTTTGAGTAGTCTTTTGGGACCACAACAAAAAGAATTTAAAGTACAGTTAACAAAAAAGCTGATATAATATTTTGATCAACTATTGCATGAATATTATCATTACCGGTACAAAATAAATTAAAAAAGTATGTAAAATTTTGAAATAAAATAAATATTTATCGTTTTATCAAAATCGTTTTATTTGCAGAATTTAAAAAAAAAATTGGTTGACCGTACTTTACCAAGACATAACTTTGTTTATTTTATTTGTGGTCCCAAAAGACTATTAAAATTAATTATTGTATTTAAAGGTGGCATCCGGGACCGCGGTCCCGGTCGGTTCAACACCGAGATTTGAAAATCCAATGTGCGAAAAAATCCTGCCCGTTTTTATTAATTCCGTGGTAGCGTGGACTTACAGACAGCATTGAGCGAGATTATATTACGAATATTCGTTACAAAATAAAAGTGCCTCATATTAGTAAATATAGTTTTTCATAGAACGCTTTTCGCTAGTTCTAGACGTACGTGTAAGAAGATAATAATAATTTATGAGCTTCAATGATGGCCAGCACCTTAACTGCGTCACACACTTTCAATCGAAATCCGAAAGATTTGAAGGAAATATGTTCATGTTTGGAAAATTCACCCTGTCAACAACGCAATTAACGCAATGAATGTTGTTTAACTGTAAAAATGATTGTGTGTTACGCTTTTACCCCGCTGGTCTTGTAAATTCTATTAAAACGTGTCTTCCTCGAGTACTATGTTCTACAAACGTTGGCAGCCAACCAATTTTCACTCTTATGCCTTTAGGTATAAGGTTGACAGTGGTTTACCACCAACGTTCGCCTATGAACATTGAATGGAGTAAGAAGGTTTAGAACAATGGAAATAAGTATTATGTCGTTTTGCCCATTATGCTTACGTCTGGGGCCGGCTATTCAGGCAGAAGTGTTACATCCATTATATTCTGGCTGAAAACTGCAAAATACCACAAAGTAAGAGAGATTCAGAGATCAACTAATTTAAAACTACGACTAAAATTTCTATACAAGCATTTGAAATGAGAGGCTTGTGACTACGGCCGTTATACAAAAAAAAATCAGCTGTTTAATAAATTTTGAGCGCGTTTTTTTTTGTATAACTGACTAAAAATGTATACGCTAGAGGGTCTAGAATGATAAGCTGAATTCATGGTTACAGTTTGCGCACTGGTTAAAAATGTATCCTGCGAAATTAAATAAGTTAAATACCCAAAAGTGGTGTACCATTTCTGCCTGATGACTTAAAAAAAATAAGAACCTATTTATTGCCTGAAACCAAACATTTATGGACTTTAAATAGACCTTCTATATCGCTATAACTTTAATAATTATGTACCTATCGATTATGTTTTACTATGAAATAAGTAGGTTACTCTGATTCAATAAATGCTTGTGTCATGAAATTGGAATAAAACATGAACTAAAAAAAATATTTTTATATAGTTTTTGCCAGCGGTTTCGCCCTCGTGGAGGTCAGTGTATTATACATATATATAAACCTTCCTCTTGAATCACTCTGTGTATTGATGAAAACCGCATTAAAATCCGTTGCGTAGTAAAATATCTAAGCGTACAGTAAAGAAAAGCTACTTTGTTTTATATATGTAAAGATTTGTAAAGATTTAGCAGTTTGACAATTTTGTCTGATTCGCTAAATTTTCTGCAAAATAATCTATAAAAACTAATTTAATTAAAGTGTTGTTTATACAGATCGTTAGGGCAATTATCTGAAAATGACGTTACAGCTTTACAAATTTAGAACCGCTTCCCGCGGTATGTATCACGGACACTGCCTGTGGACCAGTTTTCAACCTTATTACTAAGAGCACAAGGTTAAAAAGTGGTCAACCGGCACTGTCCGCGGTCGTACAAACGCCAGCACATCAAGCTACCCCAAACTGTCAAATTTTCCCAATTGAACATGAACCTTATGCTTATGGAATAAAGATGAAAATCTATCAAAGAAATTTGACAGATTGGGGCAACTTGATGTGTTGCTATCTGTATCTCTGATAAGTCGTACTGAAGTGAAAGTCAGGGTAACCCAGAGCGATTGAAATGAAACTGCGTACATTTGAGCAAAATATCAAGAAATTGGACGTTTAAAAATATTGTAAGTACCTAAATATTAAGAGAAAAGTAGACGTTAAGGATTCTGAGAGAGATTGTAAGGTAATGCTGTTTTACGAAAGCATATCGTTGATCTGTAAGTTATTTCCCGTAAAGGAACATATTTTAAATTATAAAAATGAATAATAATGTTAGGAAAAACAGTGTCACCAACTTTTTTGATATGTCATGTGACGGTGGTTTTATGAGGTTTTTTTTAAATGACTTACTATCAGGGATATAATCCATATCTTTACACCTTAAGGACTATTGTTGCTTGCAGCGCTCGGCCGCTATAGAAATTTCATCAACCAATAGGTAGGGGGCGGTTAACAGATGTGGTCTTCGTGATCACGGGATTTTGTTTTCAAACTGTATAGATATGGATTTCTTCCATAGTACACCGCTTTACGCTCTTTCGACGCGTAGAAAAAAATCTGAATTTACGCCGCCTTCCTGTTTTGTCTATACAATTTCTGTGACAATACCACAAATGTTAATATCAATGTCAATGAGCCGCCAAAAGATCCTTGTAGCGTATAGGCTGAAAGCTTTTTTAGCTGGCAAAGCACAGAAATATTGGTAATTGTAATAAGCAAAAACCTATTTTAATTCTTTCGCGCACTGGACCTTCAACGCACGGCTTAGCGCGGAGAGTTCAAAATCGAACACTTTTTCGACGCGTTCTGACTCACTCTCACTTTTATCAGTTGGATTTTCAATGGTCGGCCCAACACCGAGAGTTGAAAATTCATTGCGCAATAAAATCCCACCGCGATTTCATTAAGTAGGTATGGGTGGACGTAGACGTATTGTTGATAAATCGTCAATACAGGATTTCACATCGGCTAACAGCACAGATTTTTACGATAAAAATACAAAGGGAAAGAAAGGGATAAAAGAATTAGAATTCCCAAGGGGCTTTTTCAACGCACGACTCATCCGTGTGCTCGTTCACCCATTTATACACAGTATAGTCATGTAGCTAATGGAAAGCGTTCGGTGACGATGACGCGAGTTCCATGATTTTTGTTCACCCAAAAAGTGCTCAACGCGCCTAAAGATGTTTTCACTTCAAAAAACGTAAACAAAATAGAGTATAGCGCCAGATTACACCATCAGTTCAAAAAAATCGGTGGCACTGTTTATAATGATTATTAGGAATTTAAGAATGGTTGTGCATTGTAGGTATTTATATTATTTTTGCACAGATGCACGCAGTTAGGCAGATTATATTCTAAGCAGTGTCTACGTCGAATGGGCTAGATTATAGCAAATAGTTTGACTGCCTTGATGTGTAACGGGCTTAGTTCAGATGATCATGGCAACTTACAGTATTGTTCGCATTCAGGCAAATTTAGGATCCAGAATTTACATTCCACCACTACTCAATTATCTACTTTAGCATTTTGTAATCTTGGTTAATTTTTGAGCGAGTATTTGCAATAAAAAGTTCCTACATTTAGTTTGGGTGCAATGCATTTAGAACTTTGTAATTGATGACATTGAGTTCGTATTCATTTGAGATTATTTGGGGCGCATTAGGATCATCTGAACTCAGCCCACTCAGCCTTAACGTTAAGACCAATAAACATTATAATAGAGAAACTTGTTCTTCCCATTATTGCCTTGTAACGGTGATGCTCTATATATTTGTAGCTAGCTAGTGGCTTGTTACACATAAGACACACAGTCATTGCTTCTCCACTGTTGTATGTGTCACAATAAAATATTTAGATGATAATTATTGTGGTTTTATTTTGAGAGGGGGCTAAGTAATAACAACCGCATGGTTCAGTTGATCTGGTTAAGCTACGCTTGCCGCGGCTGGTAAGTGGATGGGTGACCATCTTTACCGTACCTAGGAAAGGACGTTAACCAGTATGTGCCTGCCAGTTCCGGATCTTTGGCAGTCATATTGGTCGTCAGATGCCAGAACGTCAACAGCCAATCACAACCAGTCTTGGTATCATAATACCCAGTAACTGGGTTGTGGAGGTCAGATATGCAGTCGCTCCATGTAAAGTACTGATATTCAACTACATCCGGTTAGACTGAAAGCCGACCCCAAAATAGTTGGGAAAGGGCTAGCCTGATGGTATTGTGATTTCATTTTGTGACTAAAGATTCGTAAAGATGGGACCCTTACCATATCATGTCAATTGTGATGAGTCACCAATAACGGCAATACCAATATTAATTTTTATTTATACAAATATCAACTTTACCCAGGAATAAATTGGATTGATTTCAAATTGACTCTAATGATAATTTGACATAATAATAATAATGAAGTTGTAGTGGAAATTAAACTTTAGTTATTAGAGTAAATTTTCCTACATTATCTTATGGCTGTACGGATCATCTCGACTGCCTCATCATTAAATAGATTTAATCAAATAATACAATCATGCAGTATTAATAAAATATATTTTTTATGGTCGAAATAGTCTATATACTAGATGGAATACACCTCATTCAGGTTGAAACATACCACAAGCAACATATACACCCAGAATTCAATCAATCAAAATTGTAAGCGGTACCTCAAACCGTAATAACAATAACTTAGAATTACTAAAGAGCTGCCATACCATTGAGTCTTCGTTAAATAACTGCAATAATCATTTTGCTTCAGTAGGCAAACACCTGGTCGATAAAATACTTCTTAAAACATCAGAGACACAAGAATCAATAGTACATAAATACCAGCCGCATAACACGGTAGAACACACGTTTTTTCTTCATCCTACTGACCCTCATGAAATTAAGAATATTATCAATCAGCTCAAGGATGACAGCTCTCCAGGCCCGGACTCACTTACTGTTCCTCTGATCAAGAAAACCCTCGACTCCATAGCTGTACCGCTAACGCATATTTTCAACCTGAGCTTAGAGACAGGCACTTTCCCTGAATGCTGGAAAGTAGCGGCCGTAACCCCAATTTACAAAAGCGGAGCCAAAAAGAATCCAGAAAATTATAGGCCTATTGCTCTGCTTAACACCTTGTCTAAGGTACTGGAAAAGGTCGTTAACACTCGTCTAGTTAACTTTCTAGAAAAGCATCGACTGGTCTCAGACAGACAGTTCGGGTTTCGTAGGGGTAAGTCCACCGAGGATGCCGTAACACTGCTGGTTAATGAAATAGCGTCTCACACGGATAACAGAGATAAGTGCATTGCGGTCTTTCTGGACCTGGCAAAGGCGTTCGATGCGGTGTCGGTGGATTTACTCCTGAGAAAACTGGAGACACTAGGAATCCGAGGAGTATCTTACGACTGGTTAAAAAGCTATCTCACAAACCGCGCGCAATTTATAAAAATAGATAACCATTCTAGCCAACAGCTTCCTATTAGTTATGGAGTCCCTCAGGGCAGTATTCTGGGTCCCACGCTTTTCACGCTTTACATAAACGACATCTCTAACTTAGTACTGGATAACGCCGAAATAATAACCTACGCGGATGATACAGTGATTCTATTTCATGACAAGTCGTGGGACCTCGTGTTCAGTCGCGCAGGGAGGGGTATGTCTATTGTTACAGAGGCACTCGATAATAACTTACTCTCACTTAACACTGAAAAAACGCAATACATCGCCTTCTCGAAAACCTCATCCTCTACTCCTTCTAACGACCTCCAACTGACAATACACTCCTGCCCTTCCTTGTCAGACCCAATACCTGCAAATTGCACATGCCGCCCGATTGAACGCACCTCGATGGTAAAATACTTGGGTGTCACTATAGACTCAAGGCTTTCTTTCTGGCCACACATCGCCGCTTTGGCTGGCAGGACAAGGAAACTAATTTACATAATGAAGACTCTTCGGGACTGTCTGCCCCCAAGTCTCTTAAGAAAGGTATATTTAGCTATCTGTCAGCCCATAGTACAGTACTGCGTCTCTGTATGGGGAAGTGCCGGGAAAAGCCACATGATCTACGTTGAGAGAGCCCAGAGGGCACTCCTGAAAGTTACATTTAGGAAACCATTCCGATTCTCAACTGACAAGCTCTATAGAGAGATCCAAGTCCTCCGCGTGAGGCAACTTTTTATCGTCACTGCAATCGTCCGCACTCACAAGACCCTCCCCAAAAGAGCTGACTATAGAGAACTCCTGACAAAGAGAGTGTTCAGAATCCCTACTCCGCCAGCAAAGTCCCTTTTGGCCAGACGGAGCCCTGCTTACTCTCACCTACACACATTCAACAAGGTCTGCAAAGTACTGGACATCAAACACCTGCTTACCACTCGCCTAAAAACTGCCCTAAAGAATAGGCTTCTGGAGCTATCTTATTCCGAAACCGAATCTTTTCTCTAACATTTGCCGACAAGACAAAGTGCCAGCAAACAACTCTCTTCACAAACATACACAAACACACACACACACACACACACACACACACAACATGATACGGTTTACTGAACTAGCCCTGTAAGTCGACATAATATTATCTTCCGCTCATTCGCACTCTGCCCCCCAAGATACAAGCCCTGCTTAGTTTGGGGGTCAACGCTTAACCATTATTGTGATGTTCTAACTTACCTGTGTTTTATGTTACATGTTTAGATAACTGTCTGTCAACCATCACCTTTTCCTTTTTGCCAATAAAACTTTTTGTATTTTTTTGTAATTCGTCCCAGCGACCAACTACAGGTATGCGACAATGACGCAGACTATTTCGATCATTAACGTTGATTGAGTGATAGCCATATTACATTCGAAGTAGACTACCGCAGTTAATGTAGGTAAAAACACTACAAATTGAAAAATAACTTAAATTTCGGAAGTCGGTGACTTTGGATTTGTCTTTTTGAGGGGAACCTAGTTGCGGACTCGAACTCACTGATGGGCCTGGCTAAAAATCACACTGCCTCACCACAGGCTTCGTGTCTGACAGAGGTAGTACCCGTGATGAGCAGTTAGACGCTAGTCTACACGCACAACATTATTGAGTGAACTGCAGGATCAGTTAGTAAAACAGGCACGTAAAAAATAAGAAAAGTCCTTCGGAAGATCGTTTTCTGAAAACACCACTGCATAAATCAATGACCAATAAAGTTTATCGAACTTTTTGATACTTGAGCTTTGTCGGTAGGTACCTACCGACTTAGTTTTGGAGATTTTACACTTCTTTTATTACAAAGTTAGGTTAAATTAGCAAGAAAAACCAATCTTTGTTGGCTCCTAACTTTTTAATGGTTTTAATTTTAGTATTCTGTTTCCGTACAGACAATATTAATAATAAGACAAAATCATACCATGTTTAATTTTTGATGTACAGACGCCAGCTGGTCAAGCTATCCCAAACTGTCAAATTTTCCCAATTGAACAGGAACCTTATTCCTTTGTAATAAAGTTGAAAAACTATCAAAGAAAATTGACAGATTGGGGTAGCTTGATGTGCTGGCCTCTGTAAATTGTCGGACAGTAAAAATGGACTAGGGTAACCTTAATTGATTGTCACCGCCTTTCGGAATTAAAGTTATTTTGGACTTTGTAGTGTTTTTCCGAAAGTCGGTTATTTTTTTTTGGAAAAAGTTTTTATTTTTCACTTTTTACTTGTAGTACCTACCTACCTACACCAATTCGAAATTTCATCATCTTTGGGGTCAAAACAATGCATATTTATGCGATAGCAGCAATCGCGATTGATTTGCTGTCTTTTTTGGAAGAATTCCATTGTCTGTCTCCGAAACGCATCAGATCTATATGAAATTTAAATGGGACCATTTCGGATTAAACCCCTTTAGAACAAAAATAGTATTTTGCAAATCCGTCTAAATATGACGCAGTTATGTTATGCCCGAACATCATCGATCACTGTTCTTTATTAGTGATCGATGCCGAACATAGATAAATGTCTATTTAAACATGTCTAATTAATAATCTTCACAGCTCAGACCACACTCAACTATTATAAACGTTTTAATGGCGGGACCAACTCTTGTAATCTAAAGATTCTACCACATATTTTTAGTAGGTACCCATTTCGTACTATTTTGTACCTGTACTGAAAAATTTGTACCTCACACGGCCTAAGCGAAATTTCACGTTATCACCCGTGATTATGATGCGTCATAATGGCGAGACCACACCAGTACTCCAAAACAACAACGAATTACATCATTCTGATGATACTAGAGTGTGACTGAGGGACTTATTAGGGAATGGGCAGCAGCGTTCTCTATGCATTTTACCACCATACTGCGATCGCCAACCCGCCTTCCAAGCGTGGCGATTATGACAAAACCCCCCCTTTTGGGGGAGGCCTATGTACAGCAGTGGACGTCTTTCGGCTGAAATGATGATGATGATGATACTAGTATTTCGTACCTGATTTTATACCTTCAAAAAAACGGTGAGTGACGAAATCTTATTAGTCTCTTTACAAAATTATTTTTTCATTTTGACGCTTTTACGCCTGAATAATTTAAAGAGCAAAAATTACTTCTAGTAAAAAGCTGCAGCAACATTTCATGCAGGCGCTTTATTATTCGTATCATGCGTATCAGAACAATGTGATTCGTTGTTTTGGAGTACAGGCAGTGATCTCGCCATTATAACGCATCATAATGGCGGGACCAGTGTTTTCGTAAAATTCCGTTTACGCCGTGTGAGGTACAATTTTTTCAGGACAGTTACAAAATAGTATGAAATGGGTACGAAATATGTGTGGCAAAATCATTCAATTACAAGAGTTAGTCCCGCCAATATAATTTTTGTCGGAATTGGTAATATTAAAAACTGGTATTTATCATTGTGTCAATTTAATTGTGTTTAATAGGCATTTTACTCCTTAAACAGATACCTGGAACTAACAAATGCTGAGTAAACTGCGCTTTAGTCATTACAAACCATAGAGTTTATGTTCATTGCCATAAACAAAATTGATTGATCCAAGTGTGACCAATTATTGATGCTGTGAATTACATAATTATTCTATCATTAAACATTATGTAGGTACTACATATGTATTCTTAACCTTGTAGACTATAAAATTTGACTAATAAATACATTTAAAAACTATCTTTAACAGATTTGAAGTATTGTTCCTTTATTTTCGCTCTATCCTCTACTTCCGGCATATATGGATACTGCCCCTTGGCTTTTCTGTCTTTGTACACTTTACCCTGAAAGATTAAAACAGGGCTTTTAGCAAACCAACTAACAATACAATACAGGGAGACATTGATATCAACACAAACTGCAACCATGAATTCAACACATAATTCTAGAACCCAGTGGAATAAAAAATACTGGTTGGTTCTCAAAAAAAAAAAAAATCCTGCATACTGTTTCATAAAAAAGTGCAATACATAATCGGTCAAAAAAATTTTATGGAATGGCAATTATTTTTTCAATATTATGATACAAATTGAAACTCAATCGTGCGTACTAGATTGTGTACTGGAATGATTACATTCCAGTGCACTCCAGTGCCGGTTCACATTACTCCAGTGGCATTCCAGTGTTAGTTTTAATTGCTGGATTGGAATGCTACTGAAATAATGTGAACCGGGCATTAATACTGAGTAGCTCTATCCTCTACTTCCGGCATATATGGATACTGCCCCTTGGCTTTTCTGTCTTTGTACACTTTACCCTGAAAGATTAAAACAGGGCTTTTAGCAAAACAACTAACAATACAATACAGGGAGACATTGATATCAACACAAACTGCAACCATGAATTCAACACATAATTCTAGAACCCAGTGGAATAAAAAATACTGGTTGGTTCTCAAAAAAAAAAAAAAAATCCTGCATACTGTTTCATAAAAAAGTGCAATACATAATCGGTCAAAAAATTTTTATGGAATGGCAATTATTTTTTCAATATTATGATCCAAATTGAAACTCAATCGTGCGTACTAGATTGTGTACTGGAATGATTACATTCCAGTGCACTCCAGTGCCGGTTCACATTACTCCAGTGGCATTCCAGTGTTAGTTTTAATTGCTGGACTGGAATGCTACTGAAATAATGTGAACCGGGCATTAATACTGAGTAGCTCTATCCTCTACTTCCGGCATATATGGATACTACCCCTTGGCTTTTCTGTCTTTGTACACTTTACCCTGAAAGATTAAAACAGGGCTTTTAGCAAAACAACTAACAATACAATACAGGGAGACATTGATATCAACACAAACTGCAACCATGAATTCAACACATAATTCTAGAACCCAGTGGAATAAAAAATACTGGTTGGTTCTCAAAAAAAAAAAAAAATCCTGCATACTGTTTCATAAAAAAGTGCAATACATAATCGGTCAAAAAATTTTTATGGAATGGCAATTATTTTTTCAATATTATGATCCAAATTGAAACTCAATCGTGCGTACTAGATTGTGTACTGGAATGATTACATTCCAGTGCACTCCAGTGCCGGTTCACATTACTCCAGTGGCATTCCAGTGTTAGTTTTAATTGCTGGACTGGAATGCTACTGAAATAATGTGAACCGGGCATTAATACTGAGTAGCACAGCTGTGCTTTTTATGCATGTCACAAACCTTTGAAATAATGTCGCGTTCCGAAATTCAACAAAAGTGATAATATCGCGAACCCGACCAAATTGAATAGTCAAAAAATTTTAGAGCTATCAGATCATTAGTACTGATTTTTATTTTGGTTGGCTTCGCGATATTGTCACTTTTGTTGAATTTCGGAATGCGACATAAGTTACAAATTATAACCTCAAACTTAAAATTATTTTTGTCTTACCCAAAACTTTTTGCATGTGTTATAGTTATCAAAATATTGCTCGCATTTAGAATTATCATATCCATTGTTGCTCAAGCATTTATAAGACATTTCTTGCTCCTAAAAAGATAAATAAATTAGTTATGTAAAACCATTTTGAGGGATTATTAGGTATAATAAAAAAAAGAATAAGACCTTCAGACATGGATTTAGCCGTTCTGCTTCTTTGTTTATTAACTTGGTCATCTTGTTTATTTAACAAATTTATTTTTCTTGGTTTTCGTCTACAAATATCAGATGTTTTTGTTGTTTTCATGAATAAATGACTGACTAGAGGTTTGCACCGGAGCAGTGAGTACCGGAGAATAACCGGTGATTTACCGGTAAAAGTACTCGATTGAAATAATCGGTAATTGACCGATTGATCTCCGGTGATCGATCTTATTTTATTTATTTAATTAATTTACACAAAAGACACATTCAACAATATTTTTTTATAATTATTTAACATTCATGACAATTATTTACCAACTTGTTTCTTTGAATCAAAGCGGCCTTGTCCGTTTATGTGATTCATTTCACTAGCAACTAACGGGCCAAAAAATTTGTTGCAATGTTCGTAGTTATTTTTGTAATTTTATGGGTTGCTTTTTTGAAATATTTCTAGCACAATCACCTTCTCGTTCTTCGTCAGAAAATGTCAATGTCAAAAATGTCATGAATTTATTCAAAATGTATACGGAAACACAGTATCCTGAAAAAAGCCACGATTGGGATGAAGTTGTACAATTCTGGAATAGCATTTAAGATTAAGCTCAGCTGCTTACGCAGTAAGAAAAATAAGGCAGTTGACTGATGTAGCCACAGCTAGGTTAGTTTACTTTGCTTATTTTCACAGTATAATGTCTTATGGCGTTCTGCTGTGGGGATCGGCAGCTGACGTAGATTCAATTTTCATTTTACAAAAGAGGGCAATCCGCGCAATCTATAAAATGGGGCCTAGCGAGTCTCTTAGAAACAAATTCAGCGAAATTGATATATTAACTCTGCCTTCTCTTTATATCCTAGAAAATATCTTATATGTTCGCAAAAACTTAGGCCTTTTCAAAAAACGATGCGATTTCCATAATCTGAATACACGTAGTAAAGATGAAATTGTGATTCCAAAATTTAGACTGACTAAAACTAGCAAGTCATTTCTAATAAACAGTATCCGCTTCTACAACAAGTTGCCAAAGTCGGTTACAGAACTTAGCGATGGAAAGTTTAAAACGCACATCAAACGTATCCTTATCAAAAAAGCATATTTTAAGATGAAAGACTACGTTGAAGACAGGGAAGTTTGGCATTAATCCCTTCTGCACATGTGGCTTCCCTGGTACCTCATTAACAGCATAACTATGTGAAAGTCTATTAACTGCTCTCAAATACAATGTTCTTTTTTATTCTTTTTATTTTTACAACGCTGACATAATCTCGTCATTAATTGACATTATACATCAATTTTATTTAGGTTCATTTTATTTATGTAGATTATTTTACATATTGTGAATGAGAGAACGTTGTTGGGCCTTACTGACTGTAGATTTGTAGACGATTTTCTATTCTGTATTCGTCTAAGTACTTGGTACTTATTGACAGGCCTGCGCTGTCCTCCCATACATTTAATCTCTGTAATTTGAAAATATTGTTGAAGCCAATTATTTTTAAAAGAGTAACCGTGGAGTTTCTTGCCGGCTCTTCTCCATAGGAAACAACAATTTGGAACCGTGCACCTAGCTTCTGACGTTTCATAAGTGCCCATGCAGGTTTATATGAAATAAAAATATTTTGATTTGATTTGATTTGATTTGACATGTTGTGTTTCTTAAATCAAAATCAGCATTTGTTGTCTTTATGAAACGTTTTTTTTTTATTTTAATAAATGATTATATAAAGTATATCAATTTATTATTCATAAATCTTCATTTTTAATGTATAAATTTTAAAAAAGAAACAAAATTTCTTTATTCTCCGGTGACCTCCGGTTTTTCACCGGAGATTGCCCAATCACCGGTGAATTCAATCGGTTGTTAAAATCTCGCTCCGGTGCAAACCTCTATGACTGACAGTCATAGAAAATACACTATGTACAACTGACAGTGCGGTGCTGCCAACTGGGTTTCAGGTTTTGGGCTAAATGGAGTTTAAAAAAAAGGGCTAATTTAGCATATTTTATTTAAAATTGGGCTAAGTAAAGAAAAAGAAAAATTCGTTAGTAAAATGGATTTCATAAATAATCTGTAAATTATTAATCAAATACATTGTTCTGGATTATAAAATATTGTTTAATCATAAAATTATTATTTAAATAGCAGTTTTCATCCAATTCCTCTCGAAGGGTTTCACTTTGCGCTGACGACGTTGCTGGTTGGGCTTCGGCCTCATTGCGCGCAGCCTTGTTCGGTTTACATTTAAATGGGATATTTTTTTTTAAATAAGGCCAGTTCGTATTTATGGTATGGCATTTAGGGACTCAAAATACATCCTGTTTCGCAATTCATGTTTATATGGTTTTGACAGGCGATAATATTACGGGGCTAGATTACGTGGTAAGGGCCAAATCATTATATTCGGGGCTGAACAAGAAGAAAAAGGGCTAGATCTAGCCTCGAAGGGGTTAAATTGACATCACTGATGAGTGATGACTGACCTTTCCTATCTCAATGTGACTGACAATCACTTTATAGAATCTGACAGAATCTCAATCTGAAAATTGACATTTGTTTAACCATTAAACTAAGCCTCATGTCATGCCTGATCCACACATTGGCCACATTGCCAAACCTCAACAAACCTAACCTATTAGGTATACTCTTTAAAGTTTGACCACCACTAATACACACTGGTGAATAGAACCGTCTGCTTTGGCTAGGTTCGTACCCAAGTATGCACTTTACTTTGTGTAAATTATATCATCACTACTGCTCTCTAAACCGAGAGGAAAACATCGTGAGGAAACCAACATGTCCTAGAACATTAGAGAACCGAAAATTCGATGACATGTGATGTGACATCTACCAACCCGTACTGGGCTCACGTGGTGGATTATGACCCACTCGCTCTCATAGAGATGAGGTCTGTGTCCCAGTGGCAGGAACATTAATTTCTAAGGCTGATTTATTAGAGTAAACCCGACTTCATAGGCGCCCGTACACAGTCAATCTCGATCACGGATCGCGATCGAGATTTACTGTGTACGGGGCGCCATCCATAGAGATTGGAGTGCGCGTTCAGTTGTGCAGTGCGGAAAAGTATGTACGATAAAATCTAATGTGCAGCCAGTAGTTGTCTCTTTCTAGTGTGTTATTACAGGCCTGCAGAAAAGAGACTGGTGTAGGCCACACAGTAGCTTTGTCTCTTTCTAGGGGGTGGTCACTTTTGTGAGGATAACGCTCAGTCCATTCTTTATGTCTGGGAGAGCTACCAACAAGAATCAAATTAATGAGCGGCTAGTGTGGCTCAAATAATTTTGTGGCGAGGCTATGAGCGAATGTGCGAGCTGCGAGTAGAATGACTGCAGTTTTCTGCTTACCAAATGCTGTCATATAAACTACTCGCTGGCAGTTCTTACAACTGCTTCAGACTAGTGCAGGCAGAAAGAGTGGTCGGCAGTAAGCTGTCAGCGACCAATTATAAAATTTACAGTTGTATCTTTTTACTGTCACGGGACATGCATCTGTTTACGCGAGAAAATAGTTGATAGCTAGTCGCTTCCTCGTCGATGGTGGGACAGGCGTCTTAAAAATAATCATAAAACGCAAAAACTCAGATCAGTATGGTAACATTTATGTGCATGTCATTTTAGAACATTTCAACTTACGTTCAAATCACGGAAGCATAAAATGCTCAACACTCATGTTTTATACCTATAAAAACACAAAAACAAAACACTAATAAATCATAGAAAAACAAAATTAACGACAATGGTTGTTATGAATATCGACTTTTCTGTAAAAGTTAAAACTAAGTAACTTACTTTTAAAACTTTTAGAAATACTGCGTGGAAGGAATCAAAGAACAACTGTCGTTATTTGTTTTATTTGATGTCTGTTATTTTGGCCAATCATTAATGCATGTTTTTTTTTTTTTATTAAAGCTTTGGTGTCATTGGTGAATGCTATGTCATGTATTACTAATGCATGAAAAATGTCGTAACTGAGAACAAACTTACTGAAATTACGACGCGAGTGGAATGGACACCGTCATATCAATATTTTAATAAAACTTTTGATATTTTACAATGTTGTGTTTGAAATTAAGTGCCTAAATGTTTTGAGAATAGTTTTATAGTGTTAGTGCTTTATATTAAATGCTGTAGAGATGTCGAAGAACAAAATAGCGGCTCGTATTGACAGTCAAACTGTGGAAGTCAAAACTAAGGTAAGTGGGAAAGAATTTCTAATTTCTTGACCAAACTTGAAGAGTCACGCGAACTTTCGGTCTAATTATGAGGTGACAGGATAGTGTAGACTATTTATGTTAAAATTTAGCAATATTTAGCTAATGAGTTTTCTTAGGGACGAGTTTTCATTGACATGTTGAGGTCCATGTGAAAAAAATACTCTACTGAGAATTACTATTTTAGAGGAAGCATGGAATCGGAAATTGTTTGAATTTCTTACCAAAATATGTTTTCCTCCTGTAGTTAAGCTATCAAAATAGCGTAATAGTGAGTTTAAAGGCTTCGAAAGTTAAATAATAGTAACAAAATAGCTCCTTATAAAACTTGAATCTACATTGATGAAAAAAATGTTTTGAGAAACAACTCATTGCAGTGCCTTGGGAATTAGGTCTGTTGAAGTTATCTGAAATTAACAACTACTTTATAAATGTTTATAAACATACACTTCAATATTATTAATGCTTCATTTCAGTAAGCATAAAATTCTAGACAGTATTTTTGTTTTGTTAGCTAAAGATATCTGTCAAAGATCACTAGTTACAATAAAACTCTGGAAATAACCAAACAGTATTTCATGAGTTTCAACTCATTCCTTTCACAACCATACAGGTTAGTTTTAGGCATACGAATTCCAATGAGTAAAGTACGAAACAAAATTCAACAAAACAAAATATGACTTAAAAATATTAAATGGCTTTTTCTCTTCGCAGTTCGATGCGGAATTCCGTAGATTTTCGCTCAGTCGTACTGAAAAGCTCAAGTATGAAGACTTCAAGGCTTTGATAGAGAAATTACACAGGCTTCACGATGTAGCCTTCCTTATATCTTATACGGACCCAAGAGATGGTGATTTGTTGCCGATCAACAATGATGATAACCTCGCCAGAGCGCTACTCACCGCCCGACCTCTGCTCAGGGTTATTATACAGAGAAAAGGTAAGCATAGAAATAATTATACTCATAATCTATAAAAACATTAAATATCTATGTGTAATGTCGAAATAACAGCATTTTCACTAAATGCATATGAAAGTATGCTTACAGTATTTGTTTGTTCCGGTTAATCTCTGAAAAGGCTGAACACATTTTGATGACATTTGAACCCTGGGGAAGGACATAGGGTACTTTTATCAACATACCACAAGGGCAACACTGTGTACAGAAGCTAATTTTAATAATAAGTCTCGGTTTAGAATAACCATACACCAAATTTGTTCAAAGGATGTTGTTTTATTATGCTTTGCACCTATAAAACACTTTTATTAGACATAACATAAACTCGTAATGGTTTATTATGCATCTGTCTACACAAACAACTAATTATAGCCAAAATACCGTAATTTTTAATCATACCAGCCTTATAACTGTCCCAATGGCAATGGTCCCTTCCACGGGCGTAGCCAGGTTTTAGTTTCGGGGGTGGTTCAAGATAATAAAACGACTAAAAGTACATAAAACAACCCTTTTATAAGAAAAATATTAAAGATATGAAAAATACATACCTACAGAAAAAATCTCCTCGAAGGAATTAGGGGAGTCCTTTTTCGAGCAGTGGGACAATATAAACTATAAGCTAAATAAAAAATAACATCCCAAAAATCCAAAACACCGTATATTTTAATGTAGGTACTAGTAGTACTTAGTCCATGAGATATGCCCGCCTGTTTTTATTATAATTCTATGAATGTTAATATCTTAACTTTTCGGGGGGATTTGAACCGCCAAGGGCATAGCCAAGGGGATTTTTGGGGCCCAAAACCCTTCCCCTGGCTAGTCCCGTGGTCCCTTCTCATAAACAGAAGGGACGAACATTGATCACCACACTAGCTTAAGGTAAGTTTGCGAGTTCAGACTTCTATAAAGGAGGTTTCCATATGAGGTTTTCCTTCAAATAAGTTAAATATTTATCTAATTCCATAAGATCAAATATGTTTTTGTTTTGCCTAGTAATATCATGTGCTAGTCTTTTCCCAACTATATTGGGGTCGGCTTCCAGTCTAAACAGATGCAGCTGAAAACCAGTATTTTACATGAAGCGACTGCCTATATGACCTCCACAACACAGTTACCGGGTAACACTACCCCTTGGTAAGACTGGTTGTAAGACTTTAGAGCTTCTGACGACCTGTAACGACTGTCAAAGATCCACGAATGACAGCCGGGACGGAGAGGCACGGAGAGATCTTGGTATGTAAAGACCCATCCACGGACCAGCCGCGGTAAGCGTACCTTAACCTGATCGATCGACTCGTGCGACTGTCATAGCCACGGCTTAGGAATACTAAAACCAAAATAATGGTACTCCAGGCCTAATTTCGGCCATAGCAACCAATCTCAGCAGAGAAGTCTTCGAAGTACGGGAGATATTCTAGTGCATACGTGTCACACAGGTGCACTCTCTCTTTCCTCACTTTCAAACAAAATACAGGTGTATTAATCTACCTCAAAAATACCCACAGGCTCCATAGTGACTCATCCTCGATCAAAACTTAAATCATTACAAAACCATGACCTCTATAGAAAGACACACAAGTACCAACACCCATTGTGCTGATAAAGACTCTTAATTAGCATAGAATGTGACACTATGGCCATGCACTCCCACCCCATTACAATACACCATTTATTCCGAGGCCATAAGGTTCATAATGGCCTGTTGATAATACTACATTGTTTGATAGATATGACTTTTAGGGCTTGGTAACGTCACTGTACTTATTTACTTTTGTTAAGTGTTGTGGACATACCCGAATTAGATTGTTGAGTATGTTTGATTATACTCCAGCCAAATTCGATGTGACGTTAATGTAAACAAATCGTTCAGGATATAATATTAAGTTGTTATCAGTTTATCATATATTTTTATGGTGCAATTTGAAATTGGAGTCAGAATGACGAAATTTACACCTTTCGAATCCGAAAACAAAAATAAATACCAGCATCATAATTGCGTATCCTAATATCAATCAGAATCTGAATAATTATGATGGATATCAGTGATTATGAATCCATTGATTCTTAAGTTCGAAAATGTGTCTGCTCAACAACGTTAATAACGCAATGAATGTTGTTGAACTGTCAAAATGAAAGCGATTCCTACTGTTAGTTACGTAATTACCCAGCTGGGCTTTGAAATTATGTATTTCTCATGTTTCGCAAACCGCTTGACGTCTCGTGGTAAAACAGATAGCGCGCGAATTGTAGTTCGCGATATCGCGACAATGTAGCCGTCGCATAAGGGGGCGTCCATTAATTACGTGAGGTGTTTAGGAGTGGGGGAGGTGGTCGAGCCAAATCTCACGACATCCCACCAGAGTAGGGGTCCAAAAATCGCCAAAATTGCCTCACGTAATTAATGGACGCCCCCTTATGCGACGGCTAAGCGGCTCGTGGTATTACTTCCGGGACTACTAGCCCTTTCAATGAGCTTTCCTATTATGGCTTCTTCATAAACCGCTTTAATGGACGTTTATGGAATATTCTCTGGCATTGTTGCAAAATCTTAACACGGCTAGCCCCAATCACACCTTTTACGACACCTACGGGTCATCTTCTGACTAGCCTTATCCCAATTATGTTCGGGTCGGCATCCAGTCTAATCGGATGTAGCTGAATACCAGTTTTAAAAGGAGCGACTGCCTCTAACCTCCACAACCCAGTTACTGGGAAACACGGTACCCCTTGGTAGAACCGGTTGTCAGACTTTTCGGCTTCTGACTATCCTTTGAGGCACGGAGGTGTCTCGATTTGTTATGAATGGTCACCCATCTACAGATCGATCGCGGCAAGCGCAGCTTAACCTGCTCGATCAACCCGTTGGGCTGCCATTGCTTAGCCACTTGCACCTCCTCAACAGCTTTGGAGACATTCATCTTTATTATAGCCAAAAGATGTCCAATTCTGGACATAGGCCTCTCCCGACCGTCGCCACATCGACCGGTCCTGTGCTTCTCGTATTCACTGGATTCAGTCTTTAGGTGTTAAGAAACCCAGCTTCGCACAGGTGATTTTACTTCGAGAACTGTATTTTCGACTTTCAGTATTGTGACGAGCTATGAGCATCTAAGCGCGTCAAGAAAAAACACTGTAGGATTATTATCAACTCTCGAGAAGACTACTGAATTATATTCTTTTGGAGTCCGATTAATACGGCTCATCATCATCATCCTACAGCAGTTCACTGCTGGACATGGGCCTCTCCAATTGCACGCCATTCAGCTTGTATCTCGGCAACTCTCATCCAGCTGTTACCAGCCACCCTGCGAATATTGTCGCACCACACTAGCCTGAAGGCGTCCTACCATACGTTTACCGATTCGCGGTTTCCACTCAAGAACACGTCTACCCCAACGGTTCTACGGCTAATGTGGCCGGCCCATTGCCACTTCAGCCTGCTAATTCTGTGAGCTATGTCGACAACTTTGGTTCTCTGCCGGATCACCTCATTCCGAATTCTATCCTTCAGAGATACTCCGAGGATAGCTCGTTCCATACGTCGTTGAGCGACCTTGAATTTATGGACCAGCCGTGCCGTGAGTGCACGTTTCGGCTCGCATTTTCACAGCTACAAACTGTAAAATATTCTCGAAATTCTCAAGTCACGGTGCAACGCATACTGTTTATTATAAGATGGCCACCGTTGCGTGACACTCGAATAATTAAACGCTAATTGTGGACTGCATTATCTCGTTATATTTCACACTTGGTAGAGACGATCTTGTATGGAAGTTGTACCTTGCATAGAATTCATCATCATCATCATCTGCCTAGCCTTTTCCCAACTATGTTGGGGTCGGCTTCCAGTCTAACCGGATGCTGCTGAAAACTGCTTAAATGACCTCCAAAATCCAGTTTCTGGTAGGACTGGTTGTCAAACAACGGCTGGTTATCCGACCAAATTCCAATGACTACTAAACAGCGACTGATTCATACATATCGATGACCTTCTTTATTTGACGCAATATACCTAAGCTGTTGTCCGTACAGTCGCGTTCAAAAGATTTGGGGGCTAATTAAAAATATAATATATTAAATGCACCTTGTGACTATTAAATGAAACAGCTTGTTGATGTGGAAATTATTCCAGGAATCCAGCAGGAAATGCAATATCTCGAAAACCTGAAGGGGCACAGATTTAATTTTTGGGGGCACATTTTGGCACACATATAAGCTCTCTGGCCATGCACAATTTTTCTCTCTCCGATCATTCGTTTAGAATTTTCCTGCTAGAAAAACGTTACCCCAGATAGAATAGTTTTTTCCGTTTTTCTCCAAAACGACAGGGGGCACACATTTTTTATGTGGGGGCACATTTACAGCAGATAAGGCACGCATTATACGTTCTACTCATATAACTCTAGGAGACACTTTCTTGCTAGGGTAACATACACTCTACTCTCAACTACGAAATATGTCGTTTCGGCTGAAGTTACTGGCGTTTCCTACTCCGTGTCACCAACGAACAAAAAATTATTTTAGGGCCCAACCTATGTATGACTGACACCTTGATTTGACAGCTGTCCCAAGTCCCCACTCCGGATTAGTTTTTACATGTCCGAAATAACTAATTAATCGTGTGTGGGGTTCAGTCCGAAGTTTTGAACTACTTTAGAACGGGCCTGTGTCTTCGTTGATGGACATTGAGAGTAAACTCCTACCCACCCTAGTTGGGTGTGAACATCTTTGTACAAAATCAAAATATTTCATTTCACTTAAACCTACATGGGCACTTAACTTCAGAAGCTAGGTGCACAGTTCCAATTGGTCGTTTTCTATGGAGAAGAGCCGGCAAGAAACACCATTAATTGTTTTTGTAGAACCGACAAAAAAATCTGCGCTGGGGTATCTACAATGATATGCTGAATTCATGGTTACAGTTTGCGCACTGGATAAAAACTTATCCTGTATTATAAACGCGAAAGTTTGTATGTATGGATGTTTGTTACTCTTTCACGGAAAAACTACTGAATGGAATTGGATGAAATTTGGCACAGAAACAGATTTAAACCTAGATTAACACATAGGATAATTTTTATCCCGGTAGTACCCGCGGGATAATTTCCGACTTCCACGCGGGCGAAGCTGCGGGCGGAGGCTAGTTCAGAATTGTACAGTCGCCAGCAGGTCAAGCTATCTCAAACTGTAAAATTTTCCCAATTGAACATAAACCTTATTCCTTTGCAATAAAGTTGAAAAACTATCAAAGAAATTTGAAGGATTGGGGTAGCTTGATGTGCTGGCCTCTGTACATAAACAATCTAATTATGAAACTCTGCCACGACAACACAACAAATTAGACAGATCGCTAGGCCAAAATATTTCGTGCGGGAATCGAACCCTGAATATTTATGACAGCTCGACAGCTAATCACTTTATCCGCTGCGCCAGCCGTGTCGTTTACAATATCGATCCATGTTATATTATGCTTGCATAGCATTATTTATGTACGGAAGGAAGCCATTGCGATTCCGCATTGCACTTCTACCTTGCCACAACTGAGGAATGATGCGGTGGCCGTATTCTGAGGTCACATAGCAACCGTTTCTGCTGTAGTGTCCAAACTAATTCCTTCTCTCCTTTATTTAGGGTTCTTACCCGAAGGGTAAATAACCAACGGGGTCCTATTATTAAGTCTCAGCTGTCCGTCTGTCCATTCGTCTGTCTGTCAGCGGACTGTATCTCATAATCAGCAATAGGTAGACAGTTGAAAATTTTCACAGAATGTTTCTAATTTCTGTTGCCGCTATCAACAAATAATAAATTGAAGGGGGGCTCCCCTACTAGAAACGTGTTTTTTTTTTTTTATGTATTGTTAAATATTGTAGATCTCAAACGAATTTAAAACTGCACGTGCTGCGCTGCGTGTTGCATACACATTTCAAATGTTTGTATATAAATTTTGGTGGAGGGGCGTGCAGTTTTAAATTAGTTGATCTTAACGGTGGTAAGGAACCCTACATGTGAGTCTGACTCGCGCTTGGCCGTATTTTTTCAGGCTAGCAATTTGAAGCCAAGATAATGTCTGGACTTGAAGAGTTTTTGGTGTTTCTTAGTAGTAGATTAAAAACACCGGCTTAATGTTAATGTAAAAAAAACTAATATTTGTTTTTGAGGTGTAAAAGTGTATTTTAAAACCTATTTACGGAAATAAAATATCATTGGTAAAGGGCGGGCGTTTTGAGGGCCTATCTTATGTAATTTTGACGTTCGAAAAGTGCTGATTTTCAGCCTAAGATGAATAAATGACTTTTGATTTTGATTGATCAATACTTACCTTTAAGTATAAATCTGTCTCCTCCTGCCTTTCAGTTGAAGTTTCCAATATTTTGAAAACTAACTTTTGTTTCTTTTTTTATCCATTAACCTATCTGGGCTCCAATTCTTTATCGTTATAATGATACCCCGCGGAATCTTACTACATTCAAACTACGTCAGAATCGTGTTTTGTAGAAATGTAACGGTAAGGAATCGAAATATCATTTATGGATGCTCTAAAACAATTTATTGATATTTATTAGCAGATGTCGTGTGTCATAAGAAATTGACGTGGTTTCGAAGTAAGGAATCGTTTAGTGGTCATAGTGAATTAGGGCCCTGACGTATACAGGAAAAGTTTTTATCCAGTGCGCAAATTGTAACCATGAATTCAGCATATCATTCTAGAACCCCTAGCGCGGAAATTTTTCGCCGGATATACAAAAAAAATCTGCTGTTCCATACATTTTGACCGCGTAGGTATTGCACTTTTCTATGAAACAGCTGATTTTTTTTTTCTATAACCGGCGAAAACTTTCTGCGCTAGGGGTTCTAGAATGATATGCTGAATTCATGGTTACAATTTGCGCACTGGATAAAAACTTACCCTGTATTATCGCAGCGGGATAGTAACGCGCAATGTATACGTGTATGTGTACGAACTTCAAAAGTAACCAATGTCAATGCAAAATCAGCCTATTATGTTCCCACTGCTGGGACACAGGCCTCCTCTCTGTGAAAGGAAGTGGGTCGTAATCCACCACGCGGGCCCAGTGCGGGTTGGTAGACGTCACATGTCTTCGAATTTTTGGTTCTAGGACATGCCGGTTTCCTCTCGATGTTTTCCTTCACCGTTTTGAGAGCAGTGGTGATGAAATAATTTACACAAAGTAAAGGACCTGTCTGGGTTCGTACCAACGACCTCTATACCACTGGGCCACCACTGCTCATCAACCAATATCAACACATCATTACGGAAACTAAATGAATCATTTAACTGTTCATTCGTATAATACTGACTCATCTATGGTTGATGACGTTCAAAAGTACCTTTTCTGCCAGGGGTGCGGGTTTGTTCGAAAGAGAAACCACAGCCCTTGGCATACGGGCTACTGAGGGACACGGGTGGGTTTTAGTCAGTAAAAGTCTGACACGCCCTCCTGCTCCACCCAGAGCGGGAGAAGTTATTTGATGATACGCCACCCAAAAAAAAAGAGTACTTTTTATGTACAGACGCCAGCACATCAAGCTACCCCAATCTGTCAAATTTCTCTGATAGATTTTCAGCTTTATACCACAAACATAAGGTTCATGTTCAACTGGGAAAATTTTACAGTTTGGGGTAACTTGTTGTGCTGGCGTCAGTAGGTACCTATCCTACTAATACTAAAATGTGAAAGTTTGTGTGGATGGATAGGTGTTTGTTACGCTTCCACGCAAAAACTACTGAACGGATTTGGATGAAATTTGGCACACAGATAGTTCATACCCTGGATTAACTCATAGCATACTTTTGATCCCGGTATAACGTTACCGTGGGATAATTTTCGACCTCAACCTCGGCGTAGCTGATGATAAAAGCTGGTTTGAAATAAATGCTTTGACTTTGTCACGAAATATTTTACGCAGTTCCGTCCAAACTAACCTGGCATGTTCCGTCGTTTCCGGTGTCATACAAAAGAGGTTACCGGCAACATTGTAGCCGTGCATTGTACACATACGACCCATGACCGTGACACGAAACGACGTAAATAGATGGAGAAGAACCGGTTTAATTCTCAAAAGGAAAGCGGTTTAGTTTTGGAGAAGTGGGGCTTCTTCATTGTTAGAAAACACTGGGCTTTTGGAGGGTTGTTTCACTTTTGACGTTTTCCACGTAGAATGTGAGAACAGTTGTCAAGTTTGCGTTCCTAAATCTTTTTCCTTGATGATGCCGAAGACATGATTTGATGAGGGTTTGATATGATTGACATGTTTTGTGATTGACGTGTGTCTTTAAACTTTGGAGAGACGTTGTTTCTCTCGGGTACCTACTGCAAAAACTCCTGTTCGAATTTGTCCTTGCTGATTAGTAGTAGCAGACTTACCTATTGATGCATTGTTATTTGCTAGATGCATAATAATACTTTAAAAACATACCCATCCTTTAAACTTTACCGTAGTCGAGTAAAAATACTCTTTTTACCCCACGGGGTAATTGCGTAACACACTTAACATGACTTTAGTTTTGATAGTTCAACAACATTAATTGCGTTATTTACGGTTACTGATTTTTTTCGAAGATACGACGCACTGATTTAGCAATTAGCCCTTTCGCGAGCGTCGGCAAAACATTTGCACATCAGTATTTTCAGCAGTAATCTGGCGCGTAATAGATTTGAAATAATGATATTTTAAATCTATAATTTAATAGCGGGCATAGGCAAACATATTGCCAACCCCCATAAAAGTAAAAGGAGTATCTGGGAGGGGTGCAATTGTTCAGAAATGTTATGTAGGGGACCTCTACGTCAAAACTAATTCAAACAAAAAAAAACCGGTCAAGTGCGAGTTGGACTCGCGCACCGAGGGTTCCGTACAAACCTGTGGGTATATAAGTAAAAGTTCAAAATTGTCAAAAATATTTTTTTTTATATGACGAAACTAAAAAATTTCGGTTTTCGTAATTTTTCCTATATCTGTACTATAAGACGTGACTTCGTACAAAATTTCAAGATTCTAAGTTCACGGGAAGTACCCTGTAGGTTTTGATTCCCGTGCGAGTTTCGAAAATTTGCGGAATTTTGCGGCCTAAATGGCTGTATCTTTTGATTGCGTTGACTTAGAAGGTTGATTTTTCTACAGCTTCCAGGGACAGTAGAACTAAGTATCATATAGAAATTTCAGTTTGATACCTCCACGCGTTCCTGAGAAAAACGGTCTTGACAGACGGACGGACGGACGGACAACAAAGTGATCTTATAAGGGTTCCGTTTTTTCCTTTAGAGGTACGGAACCCTAAAAATCTACGTATTTCGTACTGCCCGTTAAAGTCCACCAAAATATCTAGATAACCATTAAGTCCAGCAAACTAACCCTAGTGTGCTGAATAGGCAACGTTGCATTGCACCGAAGAACCCGTAAAACCCTTGTTTGGTTTGAGACGATAAAATTCTTTATCTTTCAAATATAGTATGAGTACGATCACGTAAATACTGAGAATACTGAGATGGCAGCTGCCCGATAGAGAAGTAGATATGTAAGAAATAAACCATTGTATTTATTTACAAGCTTTTGCCCTCCTGGATGTCGGTTTACGCGTAAAAAAGTAGCCTATGTCCTTTTCCATATCCCAGGCTAGATTTCTGCCAAATTTCTTCACGATCGGTTCAGCGGTTTAGGCGTGAAAGCGTAACAGACAGACAGAGTTACTTTCGAATTTACAATATGTATTAGTAGGGATTTATTGGTCTATCTACCATAGTTACACTGTTCAAACAAATGAGCACAAGCCAACATATAAGCTAAATAAAAATATCATCATCATCAGCCTATAATGTTCCCACTGCTGGGACACAGACAAAACAATAACAAGTATCATATTTTTAAAAAAAGAGTAAGTATAAATAGTTACTGTATACAGAAATGACGCATAATTTATACACAATTTTAATACGAATAGAAATCGTGCTTTACATTATAATGGTTATCTAGATATTTTGGTGAACTTGGCGAACTTTTGAAGAGAAGTGCAACAAATATCAATCCCATCATCACGATTGTTTTGAACTCTGCAAAGTCTTGGGACTGGAGAGTTAGACCCTGAAGCTGTTTTGCGAAATGGGGGACATAACAGCTTTTGCGCCGACCCCACTTTATCTGGATAAAGTGTGATAAAGGGCGTCTTTGTTCAAGTACCCGGATAATCTATCATACAATTTTCAACAGGAAAATTACAGGTCTATGAAAGTTCTCACAAAGTACCGTCATGTCAATGTCCTACAGTGCGCCAAACCGCTTCTCTCTTGAAACTTGACACAAACAACGTCACGTACGCACTGATGCATTGCAGTACGGATTTGTAGCAATGATCTCGTTATAATATGTAGCGTATATTGTATAAGGGCATCGGCGATCGGCTGTGGATTCAAAAGTGTATGTTTTTTTTAGATTACATAGAGGGGCTTGTGGCTAAGTTATCTTAGCCATACGGGTCGATCGAGTATATTAAAATTATGAAAATTAAAATGGCCGATTTTTAACGCCATACTCAATTATTATTTTTGTCAAAACCTATCGATTGGGGTATCAAAATTAAGGGTTTCATAAATAGGTCTTCAAAAAAAATTATGTGAACAAAATTTTTTTTAATATAAAATCAATTAGGTAATAAAAGAAAAAACCCGATTGCGTGAAAAACTGTGAAAAGTGAACTTTAATTACGGGGACAGCGGGAATACACGTAAAAAAGATGGAAACAGGAAACTTTTGTTTTGAGAGGTTTCCTGGGTCATTCTCAGGAGACTGGTTATTTGGTTGACTTCGGTGTCATTTTTTTTTAATTTAGGCTTTGTTAACATGAAATATCAAATCTAGAGTTAATTTAAGGCATGTTAGTAGTAGAGTGTTAACTCTAGATTTGATATTTCATGCCTAAATTAGATAACAAAAATGACACCGAAGTCAACCAAATAACGAGTCTCCTGAGAATGACCCGCCTATTAAACTGGATACTATATGCAATACGTTCCATGTGTTGCCGAACGTAAAGAATAGAACTATCCCATCTCTTCCCGTGGGTGTCGTAGAAGGCGACTAAGGGACTTACTAGAAAATGGGCAGCAGCGTTCTTTATGCATTTTACCACCATACTGCGATCGCCAAGCGTGGCGATTATGGCAAACCATCTCCTTTTGGGGGAGGCCCACGGAGCAATTACTTTGCTCCGTGGGGAGGCCTATGTCCGTCCAGCATTGGACGTCCTTCGGCTGAAATGACGATGATGATGATGAGTTTATGCAGTCGGAGGCAATATAGGTCTTTATTGTTAATTTTAAGAAGATGCGTCCGTCTTTTATGATCGACCAGCAGCGCTCCGCGGTTTCACCCACGTAGTTCCCGTTTCCGTGGGAATACGATAAAATATAGCCTACGTCACCCGGGGATAGTGTAGCTTCCCAAGAGTGAAAGAATTTTTCAAATCGGTTGAGTAGTTTCGGAGCATATTCAATGCAAACAAACAAAAAAACAATCAATCAAATCTTTCCTCTTTACAATATTAGTATAGATTGGCCAGGAAATTTACAGGTGATTATAAACTGACAGTGGATAAATCCAAAATAATTTCTGTATAAATCTGACCATTACAAAACTTATTACTAAAATGGACATTTATCAGTAATGAGTAACACTGTTTATGTAGTAATAGCGAATTGTTTCATTGTCTGCTAACCTAGTACTTCTTATTAGGAAACTTGCAAAGCGTAATCGCATACCAGTGGCCCCAGTTCAACCGTGAGATAAAAATGACATTTGATTCTGTGCTTAATGGAGTTGGTCATGTTTTCTTGGCATTAATTATTGTAGTGTATGTATTGTGGTATAAAAGAAAAACTTTTTTCAAAAAAACAAAACAACCGACGACAACACTAGAACGTGAAAAATAACTTTAATTTCGGAAGTCGGTGACTTTTGATATGTATTTTATTAATTTCTGGTCACCGCCTTCCGAAATTAAAGTTATGTATGACGTAGTTATGCCCGAACCTTCACCTAACTCCTAACCGTTAAAGAGTTGTACCTTCCTTCAT
The DNA here is from genome assembly GCA_949987655.1 of Polymixis flavicincta. NCBI lineage: Eukaryota > Metazoa > Arthropoda > Insecta > Lepidoptera > Noctuidae > Polymixis > Polymixis flavicincta. The sequence goes on along the minus strand of OX465188.1, from coordinate 18,139,552 downwards.
TAGCTCAGCGTCATGAGATGATGATAACCATACGCAAATGTCTCAATAGCTACAAATTTTGAGGGTTGCCCTCGATTTCCCTGGGATTCCATCATCAGATCCTGATTTGGTGCCAATGGGACCACCTCAGGAGTATACTCTTTCAAATAAAAAAAGATTTTTGAAAATCGGTCCACAAATGAGGGAGAAATCGGGGAACGTACATAAAAAACAAAAAGTTCCGTGGAACATATAACCTTTTTTTGAAGTCGGTTAAAAACGAGGCATGTGTGTGGTTGGGGTATTCTTGAAGTAGGCTGTCCAGCTAAGTTGTTCACTGAGAGGTGTTAAAGACTATCTAGAAAGCGCAGGTTAAGCTACGCTGGACACGGTTGGCCCGTGGATGGGTGACCATCTTTACATACCCCTCCGTGCCTCGGATAGTACGTTTACCCGTTGGTTCCGGCTATCGTTTTAGGATCTTAGACACTCTTTACGGGTCATCAGAAGCCCGTGACAACCCGTCTTACCAAAGAGGTATCGTATTACACAGTAACTAGACTGTGGAGGTCAAATAGGCAGTCGCTCCATGTAAAATACTGGTATTCAGCTGCATCCGGTTAGACTGGAAGGCGACCCCAACATAGTTGGGAAAAGGCTAGGTAGATGATGATAATACTTTAATAATTAAAAAAAAACTTTCTATAATTTATTATTTTGGACATAATCAACAGTCCATTACTGGACATAGGCTATTCCTAAGTATTACACTCCAATGTTTTCACTAACATAATCAGCCTATAATGTTCCCACTGCTGGGACCAGACAGGCCTGTTGGCAATTAAATTTTAATTTAATGTAATTTTGATTTGATTTTAATTTAATTTTGACTTATTTCTGATTTAATTTTGATTTGACTTTAATTTAAATTTGATTTAATTGTAATTTAACTGTAATTTTATTTATTTTTTACAATAAATTTAATTTTGTTTAATCTGATTTAATATGTTACGTGTACCTACTAACATAGTGTACAATTGAATAGGCTTGCCCCTCAATACATGGGACTTAACATAACTGGCGAAATGTGAGTGTACCTACTATAGGGGCACTTCTGCCGACCCCTTCCGTGACTACAGGCGTCATATTATGTTATTATTGTGTGAAATAAAACAATATTTTCTATCATTTTCAGGAGACAGTTTGGAAGAACTAAACGGCTATGGAACGATGCGACCAAGGAACATAATTTCCTCAATACTAAGTGGTACGCCTGCCAAGAACAAGGGCCTCGCTATATCGAACCCTCATGATTTTAGAATGGTAAGTTATAGATTTTAATTTTTTTACTGAACAAAAAAACGCCAAGGATGACGAAATTCCGAATTGGTGTGGGGTAGGTAACTAAAAAGTGAAAACTACAAAGTGCAAAATTAAAGTTATTTTGCACTTTGTAGTGTTTTTTTGGAAGTCGGTTGTTATTTTTTTGAAAAATGTTTTTATTTTTCACTTTTTAGTTACCTACCCCACACCAATTCGGAATTTCGTCATCCTTGGCGTCAAAACAATGCATATTTTTGCGATAGTAACATTCGCGGTTGATTTGCTGTAATTTGTTGAAGAGTTCCGTTGTCTGTCTCCGAAACGCATCATCAGATCTATATGAAATTTCAATGGGACCATTTCGGAGTAAGCCCCTTTCGAACAAAAAAAATCGTTTTGTAAATCCCTCTATATACGTCGGAGTTATGCCCGAACATACATAAAAAAAATATATATATTAGGTCTTTACCTATGAAATTGCCGTTCTGCAGTACTGGCCATTTCAAATCAAAATAATTTTTGTTTGGCTAAGAATTCTAATTTCAAATTAATTTTATTTTAAAAACATGGATTTTTTTTTCTAAAAGTAGTCATTTCTTTATTGATTAGTGTTACATTTTCATCGCATTTCAATCTTTTTCGTCATCATGGATACGTTAAAAATTCGAGTAATTATGGAATATGAGTACCGTCGTGGCAGCAACGCGGCACAAGCGGCACGCAACATCAACGACGTTTACGGAGCTAACACTACAAACCAACGCACCACCTGTTATTGGTTTGCTCGCTTCCGTTCTGGAAATTTCGACCTGAAAAATGAACCTCGCGGTCGTCCGAAGACTTTGGTCGACAATGACGAATTAAAGGCGATTGTGGAAGCTGATGATACACAATCTACGGCTGAATTAGCAGCAGCTTTCGACGTTAGCGTCAAAACAATATTGGTCCATTTGCGTCAAATTGGCAAGGTAAAAAAGCTTGACAAATGGGTGCCCCACGAACTCAATGATCGCCAGCGCGAAGTACGCGTCGAGACGTGCCTTGCACTGCTCAACAGACACACAAATGAAGGAATTTTGAACCGCATTGTTACCTGCGATGAAAAATGGATTCTGTTTGATAACCGTAAGCGCTCAGCAAGTTGGTTGGATCCTGGTTCAGCACCTAAACAATGCCCTAAACGAAAACTTACCCCTAGAAAAGTGATGGTCACTGTTTGGTGGTCTAGCGCCGGTGTGATTCATCACAGCTTCTTACCAAACGGGGTGAGCATTACTGCAGATGTGTACTGTGAAGAACTGAACACAATGATGGAGAAGCTGGCGCATCTCCAACCAGCATTGGTCAATCGCTCGTCTCCGCTGCTCCTGCACGACAACGCGCGACCTCATACTGCACAGCAGACGGTCTCCAAGTTGCAAGAACTGGGGTTGGAAGCTCTCCGTCATCCGCCCTACTCACCAGACCTTGCGCCTACAGACTACTACTTTTTCCAGAATTTGGATAACTTCTTGGCGGGAAAAAAATTTAATACCCGAGAGGCAGTACAAAATGCCTTTGAAGAATTTGTTGCCTCCCGTCCAGCTGATTTCTTTAAGAAGGGCATCAATAAACTGCCACTGCGATGGCAAAGATGCATTGATTGCATGGGTGATTACTTCGATTAATACAAATAAAAAATTCATGAAAAAAATTCGTTTAAATTTTTTCATACAAAACGGCAATTTCATAGGTAAAGACCTATTATAAACATGTCGAATTGATAATCTCCTTCTTTTTGAAGTCTGTTAAAAATAGTCTTAAATTCTTTCACTCACTGACAGACAACGCACATCTCGAGCAGGAAAGGCTCGTGGCTAAGCAATTACAGGTGTACTCGTCGATCGATCAGGTTAAGCTACGCTTGCCGCGGTTGGTACTTGGATTGGTGACCATCTTTAATTACCAAGACCCCTCCGTGCCTCGGAAACCACGTTAAGCCGTTGCTCCCGAGCTGTATGTAATTCGTGATTGTCAGAAGCCCGAGAGTTTGACAACCAGTCTTAGCAAGAGGTATCGTATTGCCCAGTAACTGGATTGTGGAGGTCAGATAATCTTGCAGCTCCATGCAAAATACTGGTATCCAGCTGCAAGTAGTTAGATTAAAAGCCGACCCCAATATAGTTTTGAAGAGGCTAGGCATATGACGACTGACAGACAACGCACTGCCTTAACTGCTGAATCCAAGAAGCATGAAATTTTACACAACAGTTCATTTTATAACGAATGGGATAACGACGGAATGGTTATTGAAAATTCTTCTCTTGAATGGGTTAAATAGGGGATGATGCCAATCCGTTCGATAAATTCACCTGTCTCCACTAGTCCAATGCCTAATCTAGGATGCATATCCGGTAGGGCTCGAATTCGAAATCCTTCTCTATCGTAAAGGCACGTCATCCCAACCAATACGGCGCCTCCCGGTCTACTCCTTGATGTGCAATGGTTTCTTCAGCACCATGAAACATGAGGCGTCAGGGGCTAGTGCAAATCTTGGGATCCATTTGTTTTTAGAGTTTGATCACCACGCTGGGGTCGGTGCATTCATTCATTCACTACTAAAGGGGTTAAATAGAGTGTATAATAAAACTCATGCGTGGAAAATAGGTTTAATTTATCATTTTTTATAAAATTACAAAAATGTAAAATATGGACTTGTCGGTTGGAAGAATGCATGCAGAGAGATAGAGTTGCTAAACATAAAAAATGCAAGCTTGATCACAATGTTGCAACTTAATAAATTACTTAGTAATCTATCACAATTATACTTACCAGTTTGAGTAGTAGATCGATATAAAATTAAGTTTATAATGTTTATATTGAATTTACTTTAACATAGGGGATAAAAAGCAGGATCATGCGGGTTGAGCTGGATGGTGCTGATCCACGTGTCAAGTTCGTGAACGGGTGCCGTCGGTTGAGACTGGTCATCTCCTAACTTCCAGGGGTTATTTTTAATCTTACATTTATAATTCTTTCTTCATTTCTTTACATTGTTCTGACACATAAAAGCAACAAGAACAATGTACCCATGATTTTGTAATATCTTGATTTAAAAGAGTGTCCTTGGAGTTTCTTGCCCATTCTTCTCACCATAGAGATCTACGTTTTGGAATGCGCATAGCTTCAACATTCCGACTAACTGGTCGACTTTCTAGCAATTCAAAAGTGCCTGTAAATTGTTTTATTGAAATAAATGCGTTGAGTTTGTATGGAAGTTCTTCATTATTGCCGATTGGAAATCCCTTTGGGCACATCAAGCTACCCCAAACCCTCAAATTTTTCCAATTGAACATGAACCTTATGCTTATGTGATAAAGTTGAAAATCTATCAAAGAAATTTGACAGATTGGGGTAACTTGATCTGCTGAAAATTAATGTTTTTTTTTTTCTTTAATTAATGATTTTTTTTTTTTATGATATTTAATTACTTACCTATTATTGTATAGAATCAAGTTCTTCCAACTTATCAGACAGCTGTGCTGCTGGGGAGTTTGTTGCGCCATTTCTGCTCGTTTTTGGGGGATTGTCTTATGTAATTTTGACGTTCGAAAAGTGCTGACTCTCAGTCAGCCTAGTTTGAATAAATGACTTTTGATTTTGCTGGTGTCCGTATATAGCTTATTTATGAATATTTCCTCATTAAACAATTTCAGGTGTCGGCGATCATAGACGTAGATATAGTTCCTGAAACGTGCCGGCGAGTCAAACTACTGAAGCACGGATCAGATCGACCACTAGGATTCTTTATTAGGTAAGCATTTTCAGTTTATTGCCCTGGTTACATACAAAGGGAGGCCTCAATTAAAGATAAAGAATGACCTACAAAAGAGCCTGCGAATATTGAAAATCTTTTTAATTACATGAATGACCGGTCGAAGTGGAGGAGCCTGGGGGAGGCCTATGTCCAGCAGTGGACGTCTTTCGGCTGATATGATGATGATGATGATGATGATGATGACATGAATGACGTTGAAATATAAATAAAGTTACGTATAAAAGCGAAATTGGGCGTATAAAACGCCCTGTAGCTGTAGATTTCAAACGTGTTCGTAGCAACCTTTCAATCGGTCTTGATTTGACCCGAATCTAATATTATAATATTATTTATTTTACTGTGACAGGGTGACACAAATTAAAAACAGTGATATTCATATCTCATTAAATATTTATTCTAATCATTTCCATTCTCATTTTTTATTTATTCTAATTATTTCCATCCTCATTTTTTCCAGAGACGGCACCTCAGTCCGGGTAACACCCAATGGCGTAGAACGTTCCCCTGGCATCTTCATATCGCGACTAGTTCCCGGAGGACTAGCGGAGTCCACCGGACTACTGGGCGTCAACGACGAGGTGTTGGAGGTCAACGGCATCGATGTGTCTAACAAGACCCTGGACCAGGTATGTGACGTCACACTTCATAGTACATACCTACCGTACCTTCATCCAACTTTGTAGTGTCAGGTAACATGCTCCACAAGGAGCATTAGTATTATCACTAAGTCTCGGGATCTCTGATTGATTTTGCTCACTTGTATTCCCCGTCATTTTTTTTTTGGACCATGGGAAACTGGTTCGTATAGAAAGTCAAAATTCCAACTTTTAGTGTCTTTTTTTTACGAAATCTTGTTTTTAATGATAAAACACATCTTTGAATACCCCTTGACCCCTGTACCGTTTACATGCACCCATAAGCACAATGTTTTGCGAGTGTTACATTGCGCACTACCGCAAAAAGCAAATTTTGACACCGAAAATAAAACTCGTTTCCCAGCAATTATTTTATGCAATGTTGCTTAGTTTGATGTACACAGAAAGCGTAGTTGACGGCTGTGTGATGTCTTTTTACGCCTTGTATTTTCCAATTGGCACGGGTCGCTCGACCAGGTTTAGCTACCCTTGCCGCGGTTAGCCCGTGGATGAGTGACCATCTATCTTTTCAATATCAAGACCTACCATGCCTCGAAAAGCACGTTAAGCTGTTGGTCCTGGCTGTCATCTATGACAGTCGTTAAGGGTCGTCAGAAGCCCGAAAGTCTGACAACCAGTCTTACAGATAAGTATCGTATTTCCCAGTAACTGGGTGGTTGTGGAGGTCAGATAAGTAGTTGCTCCATGTTAAACAATGGTACTCAGCTGCATCTGGTTAGACTGGAAGCCGACCTCAACATAGTTGTGAAAAGGCTAGGTAAATAATGGACTTGAAAACCAGTCGTTTCGCTGCGGTCTGTCATTGTGATCGGATGGTCTGTCGTCTGCGGTGCCATTTGGAATTGTACCTTATACCAGTGGCGGCACCTACAACGCCACATGCGAACTACGCTACTGACGTCACACAAATCCTGCATCACTCAATCAGAGTTTACCGCGCGACTCGTATATATACAACATCCCGACATCAACCGTCGGGCAGTTGCCCACCAGACACAACACTCGTCTAGTCGGAGGATCCTCCCTTTTTTATAGAGATGAGTGAACTTCACACCCGGTTCCTCATACCTCTTTATGTTGATTATTTACAGTGGTTTTTTTATGAGGGTGTGAAATCATCCAATAACTTCTCCTGCTCTGAGCGGAGCGGGAGGGCGTGTCAGACTTTTACTGACTAAAACCCACCCGTGTTCCTTCAGTTGCCTGTGTGCCAGGGGCGGCGGTATCGCTTTCGAACAACCCGCACCCCTGGCAGGCATCGGCCCTTGCGGACCCCACCAGTTGGTGCTGACATCTCTTTGAGGCGCGCGTGAAACCCAACGCGCCGTCTGTCAGGATTGTTTACAGAGGTCATGTAACATTTTTTAATTCATTCGTTGACCCTCGTTCCCAGGTAACAGACATGATGGTAGCGAACTCTTCGAACCTCATCATCACAGTGCGGCCCGCCAACCAGCGCGCCGGGCCGCCCGCGCCCGCGGAGACCGTGTCGCGGCACTCGCAGCCCTCCAGTGAACCTGATGAGGATAGGTGAGAAATCTTGTTATATTTACAAAATAGCGATCGATCGTTGAGCTCCTCAAGTTCTGAGGCGAGCCGTATGATTACTGATAAATGCGTGCACTGAATGGACAGGTCCACTCAATCTGTGTGGTTCTTTCCTCAAAAGACCATTTCAGACACCAATCCACATGGTCTTCACATGATCTGACCAAGATTATGCCTGGACTTTAAAAGAGACTGTGACCTCTGAGTTTGTTTCGGCCTTTCTTCTCAGAGTAGTCAGATAGGAAACGCCGACCTCACCTAATTTAAAAAAATATGATTGACGTGTAAAAGTGTTTGTATAAACCTACTTACAGAAATAAAATCATTTATCATTTAGCAACTCGCCTCAACGTTGGGTGAGAACGTTATTGTACGGTTTACAATAAACATAAACAATATACTTTGTACTCTGTATATTGATTTTTCCGTATCTCTTATGTATTTTAACTGTGTGTACATAAATAATAAAAAAAAATACAAGAGGAGAATATCACTTTTAAAAGTTGGTAAGCTTATACATAAGTGGTAGTGGTTCCGTGTAGTGCCGGACGTAAAAGAATAGCACCATCCCATTTCTTCCCGTGGGTGTCGTAGAAGGCGACTAAGGGACTTATTAGAGAATGGGCAGCAGCGTTCTCTATGCATTTTACCACCATACTGCGATCGCCAACCTGCCTGCCAAGCGTGGCGGTTATGGCGACCCCCCCCCCCCCTTTTGGGGGAGGCTTATGTCCACCAGTGGACGTCTTTCGGCTGAAATGATGATGATGAAGCGTTCGTTACTGCACCTCTGCCCTACTCTTCGAGGAAACGAGGCATGATGTTATCTTATGTAAGGCGCTCATATACTACAGTTTTGTTGTATTTCTCCCCAGATTCGACCAAGACGACCACGACGAGATAGTAGACCTAACAGCTGTAACGCTCGAAGAAGCGGAACCCGCGCCCTTCCCCATCACATCGAAGGACGATGGGCAAGTGTTGCACCTCTAGTACATACTGCGACGGTACCGCGCCGCCAAGGAACGATACGGCTAGTTGATAGTGTTGAAACTGGTGCGAAATTGTTAATAAGTGAAAATTGTACGTGGTTGAGGTGAGGTGAGAGAAGTAAATAATATTTCGAATAGAAGCGTTGATGGGCGTATCATACGCCCTGAACATAATAGCGTGGTGGAATTTCGAATAGTTGCTATAAGGGGCGTATTTTGTATGGTCGGATTATAGCATTTTCAACGCGTTGCGAACGTGTATTAGGATCAACCAGTTCTATATAGGCGCTATTATTAGGCGTATTATACGCCTGATCCTAAGAAGCGGAGCCGGAATCCTTTCCTATCGATGGGCAAGTGTTACACCTCTAGTACATACTGCGACTGAACCGCTAGTTGATAGTATTGAATATGGTGCGAAATTGTTGTTAACTGAAAATTGTACGTGGTTGGGGTGAGTTGAGAAGTTGGTGAGAAAAGTATTTCGTGTAGAAGCGCTGATGACTGAACATAATAGCATGGTTTTAACCGCTATCTGTTCAATCAATTCCGTTCCGTTTGAAGCTAGAGTACCGCTTCCATACGAAGTATTATTTCTTTTTCAATGTTTTTTGTAAGCAAACGAAATGCGCAGTACCGTTGTTAATTTTTTTTTAAATCGATTAATGAAGTTTACGAGTCTTGGGCTGTATTTCAATTATGTACTTAGCAATGAAACATAGGCTACATTCCGATATGCGATAAAATCGATTTGAGCGTGCTCACACCCGTTCCGAATAGGCTTGAGCGCGATAACGATCTCCGGGCGCCGACCATGCCTTATGCTAATATCAGCGTGAGCGCTGTCAAGAATGACAGTTGTGCTGTTTTGATTTGAATCGCACCATATCTTTAAACTATCGCCACCTAACCAAATAAGACCAAGAAATTCCTGGTGCAGACAAGTTTTAAATGATGTATATACGTTTTGTTTTGACGTTGAACGAGCACTGATAGCTCCTTCACGAGTGTTCCGAATTGTTGACAAAAATGACAGCTCTTAGCTGTCATAAACATGATATCTAAATCGGAACGAAAATTATTGATGTGAGCTCTGTGAGAGAGCTAGTGCGATTTTATTCTAATTCGGAAAGCAGCCATAAGGTAAACGTATTGTTTTATAATTGAATAACTTTAAAACACAAAAAGTTAATCATGTCATAGTAGTGTTATTACTATCTTTCCGCATCTTAGCTGCGTTGCGTTAATAAATAAGATACTAAATAATCCGATCCATAGTTTAATCGCGTTAGCATAGACCAAGTAATATAATCCATTTGCTAAACGATCGAAAATTAAATAGAAAGTGAAACTTGAATAGAAGGAAAATTAATAAGAGAGATTTCGCGTGAGAGCGAGAGAGAGACATCTTTCTTCTCTCTCTCTCTCGTAACAAAATGTGACGCGTCATTGAAGATTCTCTCTCATTTCTCGTACAATTATCGAATCAAAATACTGTCACACTTACACCACCTCAACCACACAACTAAGCAAGACTCGAACATTAGTACTTACGTAAAACATTCCATTATATGCCTTATATATACTGCAATAAGTGTCAAAATAGCTAAATTAGGCGTCACAATAGAATAGGGAGCAATACTTAGGTACAGACGACATAGTGAAGTATTAAGATATCGCGAATATCATAATTCTCAAGTATTGAAATCATTTTCATATGCAAAAAAAATGCTATTTCATTTCAAACATATGCACTCGCCAGACTTTGTCCCGGCTATCATTCGTGGATCTTTGACAGTCGGTACTGGTCGTCATAAGCCCGAAAGTCTGACAACCAGTCTTACTAAGGAGTATCGAATTATCCAGTTGGTAAGGGGGCGTCCATTAATAACGTGAGGCAATTTTTGCGATTTTTCGACCCCAACCCCTCTCTTATGAGAAAATCTCACGTGAGATAGATTTCAAAATACGTGTTTTTAGTGTAATTTTTATACAAATTACGTGATATTTGCCGAGACCCCACGTGAGATTGGGTGAGATTCGACTCGAATAAACTGGGTTGTGGAAGTCAGATAGGCAGTCGCTCCATGTAAAATACTGATATTCAGCTGCATCCGGTTAGACTGGAAGCCGAACCCAACATAGTTGGGAAAAGGCTAGGGAGATAATGGTGGTAGCAAGCGTGTGCTGAATGTGGGGCCCGGGTTTGATCCCCAGGTCGGTCAATGTGTTTCCATCATGAATTTCTGAGTAGCATACCCAGAGTTTTGGATTTTTGCCTGACTAACAAAAATGGACATGGGACTCAAATATTAGCAGCATTCTAAATCTCTGCCTGTCTCTCCGGGGAAAACCGGAGTAATATTAGATGCATACTTTTTGCATATGAACAGTTACTAGTAATAAATACTTTATTATTGTGCCTAAATATATGTGTATAGTATTTTTTACGTATCATTCCATTTAGGATGTATGTACTTCGAAAAGTAACATTAAAATATTAAAATTCCTATCAAATTCGATTTTAGCTCAATTACTCATAACATATCAAATTATAATGTTAACTCATCCAATCAGGCTTCGAATAGAAATCATTCGTTCAATTTATTTAGTTCAATCATTCAGTCTTCGTTTTCATTCATTCAGCATTCTCAATCAAGTATTTTGTTTAGTTAAATTATCATCATCACATTGTTTTTTGAGTTCAGAAGAAATGTTTATTTTATTTCTTTCAAATGAATGAAGTTAAATCTTTCAAAGATAAAAATAGGCATTATTAATCATTTGTAAAATTGTTACGCTGTTGACAATAATTTATTAGTTGTAATATATTACGTAAGTGTCAAATTCCATCCATTTTTGTTTGAATTTGTTAAAGACGACATACATCAGCATTTGTGACAGCATTTTCTGGTCTAACCACAGGTTTTCGTCTGAAGGGGGAAGTGCTAGGGTAGCCCATAATCAGCCTATAATGTTCCCACTGCTGGTACACAGGCCTCCTCTCTATAAAAGGGAGCGGGCCGTAATCCACCACAGGTCCAGTGTGGGTTGGTAGATGTCGCAAGTCTTAGATTTTTGCTTCTAAAACATGCCGGTTTCCTCGGTATCAAAAAATAAAATAAAATTGGAATTCACATTTTCTTACGGTTTTTTGTAATTTGCAGGTGAGTGTCAGGTTGTATATTGAACAAAATATTCATTTCGACAATAATGAATTGTGTGTTTACAGAATTAGAATGATCAAAAAACTTTTTAATAATAAAATTAAACCGGAAGGTTCGGAAGGCGGTGACATATAATTAAATAAAAAAGTCACCGACTTCCGAACTTAGTTATTGGGATTGGACAAAGCAGGTTTATTATTTTTTACTTTTCGGTTTTTCGGCGGTTAATTTTTTTTATTAAATAGTTTTTATTTAACATTTTTTTGTGGCTATAATCTACCAATTACTATTTGCTTAATTTTTGATTACTTTTTGTAATACACAACTCAGTATTAAAATCTGTGAGTAAACAATCAATCATCCCCTGTTTTCTTACCATTAGGGTTGGAATTTTTCTTTGAAATTTATGTGGGACCAACTTCGGGGTATAACCCTTTCCAATAAAAAAAGAATGATCAAAATCGGACTACTCTGGAAAAAGTAATGCGTGGTCATACATAAAAAAATATATATAAATATATAAGCGTCGACTTGAGAACCTCCTCCGTTTTTTCGTCGGTTAGAAATCATGAATAAAACCGTCTTAGTTCATATAATCCCATTAATTTACTACCTATTTCAAATATATCTATAAAATAAAAAATAAAAAAGATTTTTAAAAATTCATCCCTTTCAAGGGTAAATAGGGGATGGTAGTTCGAAATTTTTCCAGACGGTAAATAATGACTTCGCTTGGCTTGAAATACGACATTGACACAACCATGGATTCAGCACATGATGGAGGCCCCGGCGTTTGAAACTTTTTGTCGGTTATTAAAACAAAATCAGCTGTTTCCAACAACTACAAAAATGCAATATGCGCTGTCGTAATGTATGGAACAGAAAATTTGTTATAATTATATATTTTTAACCGACTTCAAAAAGTAGGAGGTTATCATTTCGACATGTTTATTTAGCATTGTTTGTCCTTAATGATGATGAAATTTCGAATTGGTAGGTACTTACTAAAAAGTGAAATATAAAAACTATTAAAAAAAAAAAACTACGAAGTGAAAAATAACTTTAATTTCGGAGGGCGGTGACAAAAAATTAAAATACATATCCAAATTCACCGATTTCCGAAATGAAAATTATTTTTCACTTTGTAGTGCTTTTTTTTTAAGTTATTACTTTATCACGGTCAAACGTCCCTGCTTTCAGTTGAGTTTTAGAATCATGTACTAAATCGATGTACCAGGGTACGCGTCGATGTCCCTAGCTGCCACCCCGTATAATAAAAAAACGATTGTCGCAAATGTATGTCGTCTATAACAAAGCCGTAGTATGGCCGCACTTAGATACTTTAATTCTCACTTCCTATGGAAGGTGCTACTTATATGAAATCAAAATTCATGTTTTACATAGGTAGTTAATCAAACTTAGATTTAAATAATTATGAATTTGTCAATTTTCTATGAATTATTTTAGAATAGTAATGTGGAGCCGGAAATAGCAATTCATTTAATTGTATCGCCTAGTTTGTAAACCCGCCACTGATTCGACAATGGCGGTAGTGGACTGTTCGAGTCCAAAAAGGTTTTTAACAAAAAGTTCCCTAACAATAGCGAAAACTAATATTTTAGAGAAATAATCGTAATCTTTGCCTATGCTTATGACATATTTGAAGCATTTTAGAATATTTTAAGTAAAACAAAAACTTGTAAACATTTGCAATAGGCTTAAAAAATCAAGACCAATTGCTATACGAAAATTATAATATGTGCTTAATCTTAAAATCATGTTACTTAACATTATACAAATTACTTACACGCTAAAATATGCATGTATTACTCAATTTACAACTTGTAAAATTACTATTATCAAAAAAACATTCCATTTTGAAAAGACAACGTGCCTTGAATCTCTCTACTAGCTTACTTCGATTTATAATTGGTCGAGCCTATTTTAAATATCGAATGGACCATGTCAAAAATTTTATAACCGTGAATGAGAATAGAAACAACTGCGCGGAAATCGGTCCATCCGTGCACTAAAATAATGAAATGTACTGTCGATCCGCCGCGGATCATCGGTAGCGGATCATCCGCTCAGTGTGACGCCAGCCTAACACCCAGTTGCACAAAGACAAACATTAATGCCACATTACATAATGGATTTCATTTATTTAAATGATGTTGCACAAAACAACTTTAAGGTTTTGGTGGTTGTTTAAAGGCAACGAAAACTGACAGATTGCTTCGTTTGACACTTCATTATTTTCACACATTGTAATTAATGTGACTGTGTGTTCTTGTCCTGTTGTTATGTTCGTGCCCTATTATTGAGTCTTAAGTTACTTAAATTGAATTATTTATTATTATTTAAAATAAAGCAAAAAGTTAATGGAAGATTACGGCTTTAAACGTTAAAGTACGTTTCTGCAACTGGCTGTCAGGGTGGTTCACTAAAATTATCAAGTATTTATTTAATAAATAAATTATTATCGGCTCACAGGACGCATCTAATAATAAGTTGTCGGTTAGAAATCAGTGAAATCCGTTCGTTTGTGTGTGGCCTAAATAAGTTGCTGTGTAGTATGAGACTAATTCGAATAGTATTCCATGAATTAGCTCGCTTTGCAGATTTTTTTTTTTAAATTAAGATGTTCAAAAAAATTGTAAATGATTTTTTTTGGACGGGTTTTGCATTATTTTCTGGCGGTTTTGCACTGTTGTGATCACTTTTTATGTGTCACGTTTTTGAACGTCTACAGCTGTGGCTTGTGTGCATAGCAGTGCACACGCCAAGCTCATTCGACTTACAGTACATAATTATATTAAAATCTGTTTGAAAGTGTTGAATGTTAACTTGATCTAATTTTTATCTAATCATTTTGTTATAACTAAAAAACTGAGTTCACATACGAATTAAAAATGGTTTGTGTTAAAACAAACAAAATGAGCTTATTAAGTTTACTTAAAAAAAAAACTGTTTGAGATACAATTTGAAATATTCAAAATTTATTTAATAGTTTTTATATGAGTATGTTGAATGACAGTTATATGAAATGATGTCGAGCAATGGATATTGGTCCGTCAGTTTATGACATAATGATCAAAAATTATATTAAGCTGCAAATACTACTGTAATTTATCTATCAATGATTATGTGAACGCTGTATCTTATTTGGAATACAGTTTAAATAAAATATTTTTAGGTTATAACCAATATTTAATGTATTATTTAGATGTAGATTTTATATCATTAAGTTTTTTTTTTTTTTCATAATTTGTGAAGGCTTTTTATGTTTATCAATGTTTTGTCACGATCATTTCATTATCGATTTTATAAAAGAAAATAAGTGCGATTGTTTTATATATTTTTATTACTTTGAAATTATTTGCGTACAATGTACTTAAACATTCCTTTCGAAATACTTTATATTTGAAATTATTTTTAAAATTATATTCCGTTCCACAACGATTTTTAATCTGTGAAGGCTGAAAAAGTATCCCTTTATAAATTAAGTTTGTGTTAATCAAAGCATTTTCAGCATTCCAGAAAAGTATTTTGAAAAAAGAAATGTATTTATGAACAGTATTCTTTTACTTATTGACATTTTGTGCATTCTGTGATCACCGTATCAAATTAAAAAAAAGTACTTAAAATAAGCCTGTATTTGTGAAATATCATGCCCTAGTTTTTATAAAAATGATATAGAAAAATAAACAAAACCTTTTTTTTTTAATAATTTTGCTGATTGGCTCAAACCTATGTCCAAAATGTTGTTATAGTCAAACGATTATACATAGTTGATATTTACACATGTAAGGTAGTATACTTGTGTTATTATAAAATATATTATATTTAATTTAAACGTCGTTTTTCTACATAAAACCTTGCCTAGCCCCTGCGACTTCGCCCGCATGAAATTTCTTGAAAATACAGTACTTTCCCATCAGTATATGAAGAATTCGGTCAGTAGTTCTGAAGATTACCGGCTATAAAGAAACTTTGTCAATTCAGGTTATAATCTATCTGTGTGCCAAATGTCACCCAAATTTGCTCAGTCGTTATTGCGTAATTAACAAACTTTCACATTTATAATATTAGTACGATCATAAATTAGTAGTAGCTGATCGGATAGATGCTGTTCTGTCCAAATTTCAACATTTTAGTTTCTCTAACTACTCGGACTAAATAGATTAAAATACAAATCAAAGTATAGCTTCAGCTGTTCTCTAGTTCGCGCGAACAACTAACATTTCATTTTTAGGGTTCCGTAGCCAAATTGGCTAAAAACGGAACCCTTATGGATTCGTCATGTCTGTCTGTCGTCCGTCCGTATGTCACAGCCACTTTTTTCCGAAACTATAAGAACTATGCTGTTGAAACTTAGCAAGTAGATGTATTCTGTGAACCGCATTAAGATTTTCACACAAAAATAGAAAAAAACACAATACATTTTAGAGGTCCCCATACTTAGAAATAAAAGTCAAATAATTTTTTTGAGTTTCAGTTCTAAGTATGGCGTATCCATGGCGTAGTGGCGTTTTTTATACGTCATAATTCGTATTATGTTACTTGCTGCTACGGAACCCTTCATGGGCGAGTCCGACTCGCACTTGGCCGTTTATTTTATTTATGTAGCTACACGAATCAAATCAAGGTTACTTTGAATACATCTGAAAGACAATGAAAGCGATAATATCATATCTAATTTAAACAATGAGAGCTCTCAAAATCACATATAAACAACCTTATTTTTAGTTGCGAAACCTGAATATAGTTTGTTCAGAATAAGTAACAGTCGATTCCAATAATTTTTACACCACGTGTTTAAAAAAAAAATGCAATTGTGATGGATAATGTTATCACCAGTTACAATATAATCGCCGTACGGTTAGGTACCTACTGCCTAATTATTATCAATGAGCGCAATATGACGCTGGACGCTCGGGGGGCCCCGTGGTGACCATGTTTGTGTAGACAACTAGGTAACATAACAAGCTCATAACTTTGTGATCTTTCATGATACAGCTTTGAAATTTTGTACATAGATTCTTTACTTAAAAAATACTAGACACGTGTTTCAGGTTTCGCATATAGTAAAAATAGGGTTGTATATACAGCACTTTATAACGTTTCGCAAATAAATCAAAGGAACGTTTTGACATCTAAAATAAATTAGGCAAGAACATTTATCTGCGTCTTACGCTGTCAACACGAAATTAACGTCGAAAATAATGTTAATGCAATGATTTTACAAGGCAACCTTACCAGAATCACGTGCACATGTAGGTACTACCTAAGTAAAACGGGCTTGTCCGCAACCCACGTCACAGCGCGTATTTTACGTACGGGTGGGAGAATTGGTTATTCGATCCACCTCAGCTCCTCGAGAAAGGCCAGCAACACCTTGGTGTTGCTGACAATCTTACGTAGGGAACTTGTTTTACTGAAGTATTTTGCCCTGTAAGTGACGTGCACATATTAGTAAGTAGACATCCTAAATAAAATACTCAGCTTCAATAAACCTATTGCTGCCATTATCTTAAACCAAATGACGGTCTAACTCGTCCGAACTACGCCCTAATTGCGTAACACACAATCAATCACAATCTAAATAATTTTGAAGGATATTTGCTTATCCATTGCTTCATATATTCGAAAAGTCTGCTCAATAACGGTAATAACGCAATGAATGTTGTTGAATTGTCAAAAGCCATTACTACTATTAGTGTAATACGAAGGAGGAGGTCAACGAAATGTGACATTGTGTGACAAGGGACAGAGGGGGTTAAAAGATTTGTGACATGTTAAAATCAAAAATACTTTAGACTCGAAATTTATTTGTAAACCAAAAACTTAAAAATATTACTTACTCGATCTATATATAGGTAAAAGGCTCATAATATGTAGGTTTAAGTAGTCGGCGAGTGCTGTTTTAGTAAAAAATTGGAAGAACTGCTGTTTTAATTTAATTACTTCTATTTAGTTTTAGTTTTTTTGTTTTAATATTATTAATTTATATTTATAAATTTGAAAAATATGTCACGTCACACAAGGGGAGGGGGTTTCACATAAGAGTGACCAATTTGCAGATCAGTGTCAAGTTGAATTACAATTAAAATATGATTCGCGACCGTCGAAAAATATCCCTTTACAGAATTATAATAATTACAATCATTAATGCAAGTCATTAAGTTAGAATTGGCCTCAAATGTCTGTCATGAGTTATATGATTATAATTATGTTTTTTTGTAGCTACGCATTTCATTGATTTATTCTATAGCATTTTTATTTTGTTGTAGGGTAATATTAAATTTGATGTAAGTAAGTACTCTTTGTTATAATTATTTTACTTTGTTAGGTACAGAGGCCAGCACATCAAGCTACCCCATTCTGTCAAATTTCTTTGATAGTTTTCAACTTTATCACAAAGGAATAAGGTTTATGTTCAATTGGGATAATTTGACAGTTTGGGATAGCTTGACCTGCTGGCGACTGTACTTGTTTTGTCTGATTTGTAAAAATCCTGGCTTGATTTTAGTACGTTGTTTTGGGATGACCACTGAAAATCAGCGCCATGCTGTGGGTCCCATAGCACAGCATCATGCCTAGTGGAAGCCTTGTCACAGTCACGAAGTGCAGCTGCCGACTATTTGTGTTTTTTATGCCTAGGTATGTATAAATATCTGTGTTGCATGTTTTTGTTTGAAAATGCGATGTGCTCTTTTTATATGCACGTGTTTTTTGTGACAATTATATCTATTTTTCTTTCTTCTTCTTTCTAAATACATATTTGTTACTGCCGCGCATCATATTTTTTGTTCAACATAAAGACAAGACCAATTTCACGGGTTATCCTGGTGCTGTTGTAGTTAAGTTTACACAACACCATTTTTACAGAATAAACCGACAACTCTAATACAGCGGTCATCGGCAGTAAAAGTGTTGACTTAAGTACCTACAGCCAATTTTATGTAGGTACAAACCATTCATTTTTTTTTTCTCATGTTCGTCAGTTTCACGTGTTCTTGATGCTCGTTCGTTGACGACGCCCACAATATGTAATAAATAGGTACGTTGACACCAGTCGACACGTAGCAAAAACAAATATGTAATATGAAAGTGGCGAAAAACGATAGATATTAACGTAGGTAACTAAGTACTTAGTTATAGGTAATTTCGTAAACTTACTAAAAATAAGTTTTATTTCAGAACTCTTTCAAATAAAAAAAGAAAATGAGAATCGGTCCACAAATGGGGAGAAATCGATGAACATACATAAAAATAAATACATAGGTACAGTCGAACATAGAACCTCCTCCTTTTTTGAAGTCTGTTAAAAAACGAAATAACATTAAAAACGAATTATGAAATTGTAGGTAGTAAGTAGATCATAACTGCAGGCTTTATTTTGTGGCAGCAGGTAAGGACGAATTTCGGGGTTAATAGTCATTGGCTCCGTTCTTGTTTACCCTCAATTTTTATTGATTTTTTGGGGGTAAACAAGAATGGGGGATACAACAACGGGGGAAAGAAGTCCGGACGTGAGCCAAATTTTTTTTTTTTTTTTTTTGGGTGGGAAATCATCAAATAACTTCTCCCGCTCTGGGTGGAGCAGGAGGGCGTGTCAGACTTTTACTGACTAAAACCCACCCGTGTTCCTTCAGTAGCCCTTAAGCCAGGGGCTGTGGTGTCTCTTTCGAACAAACCCGCACCCCTGGCAGGCATCGACCCTTGCGGGTCCCATCACTTTTTGTGCTGACATCTCTTTGAGGCGCGCGTGGAACACAACGACAACGACTTGGGCTTGGTCCTTACCGGACAGCGAGCTACCCATTACTCGCCGTCCGCAAGCCCATGCCTACGGTGGCCGGAAATCGGCCTGGGATTCCCGACGCCCAGGGCGTCTCCGTATCCTGCGGCGGCTGGGGTCGCGAGGGCGCATATGCTGCCTCTCCCTCACGTGCGCCGCCTCCCTCTTCGCGAGCATCACTGCTTCGCTGAAGGAGGTGACGGCTCCCCATGCCCTCTCGCTCCGTACCATGGCCTGGACCAGGGCCGGACGCGAGAGATCGCCGCCGCCGATCGCCTCCACGAGGACACGGCGGTGCTCCGCCCAAGCAGGGCAGACCGCCACCGTGTGCTCCACCGTGTCCTCAGGGCGATCTTCGCAGTGGAAACACCCGGGCGTTTCCTCCCGCCCTATCCGAAACAGGAACCTCCCGAAACAACCGTGTCCGGTGAGGACCTGCGTCAGGCGGAAGGTGAGGACGCCATGCCGCCTCTCCAACCACTCCTCAAAGAGGGGACTTACCGCCGCAATCGTGGCGTGCCCAATCCGGACGTATGGTCAACTTTACATTAGAAAATAAAAAAGTATTAAAAGTATTTATTAGTGTCTTGCATATTTTCATCTTCATCTGCCCAGCTTTTTCCCAACTACCTATATTAGGGTCTGCTTCCAGTCTAACCGGATGTAACTGAATACCAGTATTTTATATGGAGCGGCTGCCTATCTGACCTGCACAACCCAGTTACTGGGTAATGATACCCCTTGGTAAGCCTGGTTGTCAGTCTTTCGGGCTTTTGGCGACCCGTAACGACTGTCAAAGATCCATGAATTACAGCCGGTACCCATTCCGAGGCACAGAGGGGTCTTGATGGTCACCCATCCATATACATGCGTATATAAAATCACGCCTTTATCCCATCCATACTCGTAATATACGTCTATACGATAATAATAATAATACGTGAATAGTGATGTGCCGTGGGAACATTCCCGTTCCCAGTAACTTCCCAACGGGAATGTTCCCGGGAATGTTCCCATGTGCCCGGGAACATTCCCAGTTAGTGGGAACACTAACTCAAAAGTTAAAGATTTTTCTTTTTTTTAATTTTTAGATTAGGTTTCTTATCGCATGTTTAAAATAATAAAAGATAGAAATTAAATGCATATCTTTTACACCCACAATGTGTTACTGAGAATTTTCGGCAGTTAATTGATGTAGTTGGAGAGTTAAACTGACAACAAAAAAACTATCCTTTTAACTGTGCAGGTGTGATGCTAATTTTGAGAAATGTTATTTACTTATCCTTTGTGCATGATTTATGGCTCCAACTAACCGGGTCGGCGTAACAAACAATCCAGACTGTAGAGACATCCCAACAAATTGCTCACAATACCAGCTTGTGTCAGCAGACTTAAAAGACGCAACATCCTACAATTGGATAACTTGGAGAGAGCTTCGTTATTCATATGAAAGTTGCTCCTGATGAGGAATAACTCTTCCCTGCCAGACCTTCCTAAAACTCATCTGCTCATAGTTTTTAAAAACCGATTGCAAGATAAAAAACAAGAAAAAAAGAAAAGGATAATGTATTCTACCAGTCTATTTAAATAACGTTTCAAAATATTGTACATAATCTCTGAACGACGGGTTGCGGGTAACGATGGGTTCGTGGAAACTGTCCATACGGTCGGGTCTAAGTTTTTCAAGGCCCATCGTATCAATAAAAATAAGAGGCTCTCTGATCCTACTTTGCAGCTCATGAAGGAGAGGCGCGAGATGGTCCTGCAGTCTTCAGACGATGCGCTTGAGTACCGGCAGTTTAACAGACAGATCTCTAAGTCCTTGAAAAACGACCTCCACCGCTTTAATAGAGAATGTATTAAAGACGCAATAGAACGGAATAAAGGCTCCAAGGTCTTTGCTAGGGATCTGTCTATTGGGCAGAGTCAGCTTACGAAACTGAAGACCGATGAAGGCAGGATCGTATCCACCAAGCCTGAGCTGTTGAGATAGATTGAGAGATTCTATGGACAGTTATACAAGTCAA
Organism: Polymixis flavicincta; assembly: GCA_949987655.1. Lineage (NCBI taxonomy): Eukaryota > Metazoa > Arthropoda > Insecta > Lepidoptera > Noctuidae > Polymixis > Polymixis flavicincta. Next base: position 18,118,239 of record OX465188.1, on the reverse strand, counting down.
CAAGAAACCCCGTTACGAATCTGGCAAACGACCCAAGAGCTAGATTGACCCGACAGTATACTGAAGACATCCCGGACGTCAGCTTGTACGAGAAGCAGCTTTAAAAACAACAAGGCGCCGGGTGATGACAGAATCACAGCTGAACTCCTAAAGGCCGGCGGGAAACTCGTTCTTAAGGCTCTCCAGAAGCTGTTTGATTCCGTCATACTCGAGGGCAAAACCCAACGGGCATGGAACAGAGGTGCGGTGGTACTTTTCTTTAAGAAGGGTGACAATGCCCTTCACAAGAATTATAGGCCCATCTCACTTCTATGCCATGTCTACAAGCTGTTCTCCGAAGTCATCACAAACCGTCTAGCGCGCAGGTTTGACGACTTCCAGCCTCCCGAACAAGCCGGGTTCCGTAAAGGCATTAGCACAGTAGACCACACACATACGCTGCGGCAGGTTATACAGAAGACCGAAGAGTTTAATCTGCCTCTCTGTTTAGAGTTTGTGGACTACTAAAAAGCCTTTGATTCGATCGCGACGTGGGCTGTACTGCAGTCCCTCCAACGGTACCAGATCGACTATCGGTACATGGCGGTGTTGAAGTGTCTGTACGAAAACGCCACCATGTCAGTCTGACTCCAGGACCGGACCTCGAAACCTATCCTTCTGCAGCGAGGTGTAAGACAGGGAGACGTTATCTCTCCGAAACTCTTCACCGCTGCACTGGAGGATGTCTTCAAGGTTCTGGACTGAAACGGGGCTGGCATCAACGTCAATGGCGAGTACATCACTCACCTTCGGTTTGCCGATGATATAGTTGTTATGGCTGAGACCATGGAGGATGAACATGGACAAGACAAAGGTCATTTCCAATGCCCATGTAACACCCACTCTCGTAACGGTCAGAGGAGCTGCACTGAAAGTTGTGGACGAGTACGTTTACCTAGGACAAACTGTCCAGTTAGGTAGGTCAATCGTCGAATCCGACTCGGCTGGGCAGCGTTCGGGAAGCTTCGCAATATCTTCTCGTCCCACATACCGCAATGTCTCAACACGAAAGTCTTTGACCAGTGCGTGTTGCCAGTGATGACATATGAAACCGAAACGTGGTCGCTCACAATGGGCCTCATAAAAGGCTTAAAGCCACCTAAAGGGCGATGGAGAGGGCTATGCTTGGAGTTTCCCTGCGTGATCGAATCAGGAATGAAGAGATCCGCAGGAGAACTAAGGTAACCGACATAGTCCGAAGAATTGCCAAACTTAAGTGGCAGTGGGCAGGGCACATTGCTCGCAGAACAGATGGCCGATGGGGCTGAAAAGTTCTGGAGTGGCGACCGCGTACCGGAAGACGTAAAGTTGGAAGGCCTCCCACAAGGTGGACTGATAACCTTGTGAGGGCCGCAGGAGTCCGCTGGATGCGGGAAGCACAGAACCGGTTGAAGTGGCGGAGCTTGCGGGAGGCCTATGTCCAGCAGTGTACGTCTTTCGGCTGAAATGACGATGATGATGATGGTGAATCTCTAAACCTCCTAGTCTCCTACATTCGAAATTTTTATTTACCTCTTTCTAAAATTAATACAATGAACGACAAGTTACTAAATGAGTACTCATTACATGTTAAATCTACTTACTTACTAAATCTTACCAGTAACTTTGTATGTTATTATATTTTTACTTTTATTATAATTCTATGTGGTTTCACCGACACGTTCCCAGCTATCGGGAATATTCCCGGGCACTGGAAAGATTCTTTTGGGAACATTCCCACTTTGGGAACATTCCCGGGAACGGCACATCACTATACGTGAAGCTTAAATCTTTGCACCCATTTTTACGAAAACTACGCGGTCGGAGCGGAGGTGTATTAATTTTACACAGTTAAAGTATATACGGAGAAGGTGCGTAAAAAGCAAATATTTTTATACAGGACTAGCTTTTGCCAGCGGCTTCGCCCGCGCGTATTTTTCATCTCCTATACATCCCCTCCATAAGGGGTCAAATTTGCAAAATATCCTTCCTTATTCATTGTCTACATTATAAAGGGCACAGGCTGGGCGTTGATGAGTCATAGTCAGTCAGGACTTTTCTTTTTACTTACATATAGATAGAAGATAAGTTTTTATCCAGGGCGCAAACTGTTCAGCATAATTATCATTGTAGACTCTCCAGCACAGAAATTTATCGTCGGTTACCTACCTATACAAAAAAAAAAACAGCTGTTTCATAGAAAAGTGCGATACCTACGCGGTCAAAATGTATAACCGACGAAAAATTACTGCGCTGGGGGGTCTAGAATGATATGTTAAATTCATGGTTACAGTTTGCGCACTGGTTAAAAACGTATCCTGTAGGTAAGTATAAGTAATAATGCATTAGAAATACATTCAGTGTTGAATGAATTATGGTCAAATTTCGACTACTGGGCGACCATTGGTACCTATGTATAATATGTATATCTTATGAAAGTGATGTGTCTATTAACGTTCACCTACATACTACACTGTTATCCCATATTTTATCAAATGTGTTTCAAGTTCGACGCGATCTAAAACCGTAGTCTAATTTCGTCTCCGATTGCGTAAGGCAAAAGAGCATTAGGCCATTCTCGTGTCAATCGAAAATGCACCTTATCTTCACGCAATAAGATTTAGAATCGTATATAATAAAGATAAATAATGAATTTGGTCCCTGAGCTTCCTATGTCGTTTCATTTAACGAAATAACATGTTATAAATTTCTCTTAGAGCCTTGAATAATATAGAAAGTACCTACTAGGAAGTGGCACCCGTTTAATCATAGTGAATTTACGACCGGTAGGATAAATTCTGTTTTTTTTTATTTGAAAATAGAATAATTCTGTAGAAAAAAAAATCGTTGAAGAAATGAGACTAAGTGAAATCGGCTGTTTAAAAAAATGCTGAGGTATTTTCAAGATGGCCCCGACTACGTGTTGTATTTTGTTCGAGGGTTCGAACCCAGGCAGGCACATCACTTTGTGTAATTTAATTCACCACCACTGCTCAAAACGTTGTGAGTACCTAAGTATTTCATCTTTATTTTTCTGGAAGAAAATGCCTATCCCAATATCAATTGTGAGTGAAACTATTTTAGATTATTTTCATGAATGACAGTAATCTATAGGTACATACAAATAAGTAAAATTGAAATGTCTGTTTGTAGGTAATCCTAATAATCCCTACTTCCCTACTAATATTAGGTCTTTACCTATGAAATTGCCGTTCTGCAGTACTGGCCATTTCAAATCAAAATAATTTTTGTTTGGCTAAGAATTCTAATTTCAAATTAATTTTATTTTAAAAACATGGATTTTTTTTTCTAAAAGTAGTCATTTCTTTATTGATTAGTGTTACATTTTCATCGCATTTCAATCTTTTTCGTCATCATGGATACGTTAAAAAATCGAGTAATTATGGAATATGAGTACCGTCGTGGCAGCAACGCGGCACAAGCGGCACGCAACATCAACGACGTTTACGGAGCTAACACTACAAACCAACGCACCACCTGTTATTGGTTTGCTCGCTTCCGTTCTGGAAATTTCGACCTGAAAAATGAACCTCGCGGTCGTCCGAAGACTTTGGTCGACAATGACGAATTAAAGGCGATTGTGGAAGCTGATGATACACAATCTACGGCTGAATTAGCAGCAGCTTTCGACGTTAGCGTCAAAACAATATTGGTCCATTTCCGTCAAATTGGCAAGGTAAAAAAGCTTGACAAATGGGTGCCCCACGAACTCAATGATCGCCAGCGCGAAGTACGCGTCGAGACGTGCCTTGCACTGCTCAACAGACACACAAATGAAGGAATTTTGAACCGCATTGTTACCTGCGATGAAAAATGGATTCTGTTTGATAACCGTAAGCGCTCAGCAAGTTGGTTGGATCCTGGTTCACCACCTAAACAATGCCCTAAACGAAAACTTACCCCTAGAAAAGTGATGGTCACTGTTTGGTGGTCTAGCGCCGGTGTGATTCATCACAGCTTCTTACCAAACGGGGTGAGCATTACTGCAGATGTGTACTGTGAAGAACTGAACACAATGATGGAGAAGCTGGCGCATCTCCAACCAGCATTGGTCAATCGCTCGTCTCCGCTGCTCCTGCACGACAACGCGCGACCTCATACTGCACAGCAGACGGTCTCCAAGTTGCAAGAACTGGGGTTGGAAGCTCTCCGTCATCCGCCCTACTCACCAGACCTTGCGCCTACAGACTACTACTTTTTCCAGAATTTGGATAACTTCTTGGCGGGAAAAATATTTAATACCCGAGAGGCAGTACAAAATGCCTTTGAAGAATTTGTTGCCTCCCGTCCAGCTGATTTCTTTAAGAAGGGCATCAATAAACTGCCACTGCGATGGCAAAGATGCATTGATTGCATGGGTGATTACTTCGATTAATACAAATAAAAAATTCATGAAAAAAATTCGTTTAAATTTTTTCATACAAAACGGCAATTTCATAGGTCCTATTATTATAAATGCGAAAGTAACTCTGTCTGACTGTCTGTCTGTCACGCTTTCACGCCTAAACCGCTGAACCGATCGTCATGAAATTTGGTAGAGATATAGCCTGGGATATGAAGAAGGACATAGGCTACTTTTTTACGCGATAACGGACATCCACGCGGGCGGAGCCGCTAGCAAAAGCTAGTATGTTTAGATATTGTTTGGGATGTTTGTTACTCAACCAAGCAAACAACGGCTGAACGAATTTGGACGAAATTTCGTAAACACTAGTGTCAAAATAACAGCTTCATTACTAAATTCATAATTATGAAAGTATAAAGGTACCTTGATACGGTACTTATAACAAAAATATTTTTTTTTTGTCTTTCTGTACAGTCACGAGCATTAATATGTATACACAACGCCAAATTCAAAAGCAATTTTCTTTTAAATAGCGATTGCAACCCTGAGACAACTTGGGTATTTCATTATAGTGTGGGTTCCAAAATATTATTTTCATAATAAAATAAGATTACAATGAGTAAAAGTGGAGAAAATCACTTTTAAAAGTTGGTAAGCGTATACATATTATTGCTCGTGACTGTACATTTGTTCCGGCTAATCTCCGAAAAGGCTGAACCGATTTCGATGGGACTTTCACTGGCAAAATGCTGGCGGACGAAGCTGCGGTCACAACTACCTACTTATAAGTAATTCCATAGTTAGTTAGATGAGTAGTTTTGGTTACCTATGTGAAAATAGGTAATTAGGTCGTAGTTAAGGGTACGTTTTCACAATACTTGCCAAGCCATCTTAAGCTATTATGTGATCATCATCAACACCTAAAATAAGACATTTATTTTAGTCCTTCATTTCATCCCACATTTGCGAAGTAATAAATAAAAATAATTAATTAAATTTAATAACAATTTTGGCAGAAGCACCCAAACGTCAACATGTCTGGCCGCTCTTAAAGACACTCCTTGAACTATCTAAGGGATCAATGATCATTAGGCCTGTCACTTCTTTAGTTCACGCTATTATCATCCCTAATAGCTAAAACTCTAAGACTGAAATCCCCTGAAAGTCAAGAATCTAGATCATAATTTTTCAGCAAAACTTTAGTCGATTTTGAACCCTATGTTACGGGTATAGAGTTGATCTTAGTTTGTGTTTGGTTTTTTATTCCCAAGCTTGACACATTGACAGTCGCATTGCTGTCTCCTTATTCGGGTTTCATTGTATTTGGCGTGTTTCAGTCTTCGTTTTGAGAGTGTGATAATAACTCGAGCTCTTATAATGTAAGTTATATTGTTTTATTAATTATTGTGATATCGAAACCTCTAGTTGCTAAAAATTCATCAGATTGCCAGTTCTTCAAAAATTCCGACCATATTTGCGTGACAGTTCTGTGCTGAACTCAGCTGATCCACTCAGATAAAAAATATAGGTAGGTTGACTTTATGGGGGATGCACCAGGGTACCCTGTTCAGTTCAAATTTAATACCTAATGATTCAAGTCATATAAGTGGATTATGTGAACTAAGCGAGTTGTATTGTACGTGAAGCAAAAACATTGTAAGTAGGTACCGTTTTACGAAAATTACACGAACGGAGGAGTATCAAATTTGGCACAGATAAAGTTCATACAGGATATATTTTTATCCAGTGCGCAATCTGTAACCATGAATTCAGCATATGATTCAGACCCCCTAGCGTAGAAATAAATAGTCAGTAGATAATTTAACAAATATCTGCTGCTCCATTCATTTTAATCGCTTAAGTATTGCACTTTTCTATGAAACAGCAGATTTTTTTTTGTTTAATCGGCAAAAAAAATCTGCTCTATGTCTAGGGGGTCTACCATCATTTGCTGAATTCATGGTTACCTACAGTTTGCGCACTGGTTAAAAATGTATCCTTTTTAAGGAGGATTGCAGAAAGGTAATAAACATGTTTAAGTATAAAATAATTAACTTATTTCTATTTAAATGAATAATGGACCGCTGGGGACCACTTGTTATTTTAAGTCTGTAAATACTTACGTACTTGTTACGGTGATTTTGTTCAACAAATAACCTGAGATTGCCCTACAAATAGCTAAAAACCCTGGCGCTTCCCTTTTTATATAAAAATGACAGACAGAAGGTAGGTAAGTATGTTGTCTTATTCGTGATAAAATCTCAGGAAACTCCTCCCGAATGTCCTCCGTGCCTAGGCAGTGCGCAGGGGTCCGTCAGATAAATATTGTAGTGATGGTATTGCCGACAGACGTATTACTTAGGTAGGTACCTAATTATTTCTGAGAGTATATCTACTTATATAAAAACATGTCGATAGTTGTTTTGTTCACATGAAGCTTGTTACAATGGAAAAGTTCGCTGGATTCAAAATTATTAGGTAGGTACAAAGGCCAGCACATCAAGCTACTCCAATCTGTCAAATTTCTTTGATAGTTCTTCAACTTTATTAAAAAGGAATAAGGTTTATGTTCAATTGGGAAAATTTGACAGTTTGGGATAGCTTGACCTGCTGGCGACTGTACCTAGATATTTTATCTAAAAACATGAAACAACCCGCGTTGCATAACGTCATCAATATCCATTCGTAGCCAACTTTTCGAACAACTCAAACGCATCAAACGATTTCCTCCGAAAATTTTCTTCAAAGCACATCTAGCCGGAATTAGCAGATCCCTGTTTACAGAAACTTGAAGCACATCATCTACAACAATAATCTCATGCACGTCATAGACAAATAAAACACCCGTAGTTTGAAAGCACGCGACAACACATGCATGCGACCTATTTTCCGATCGAACTCCCTAGACGAGGTAAAACTTAACCTCAAAAAATAAAAAAAACATCTATGATTAAAATATTATTTTCCATTGTGTCGAAACAAGGCTGAGAAATAAAAAAAAATTAATCTTTTACTCTAGAAATTGAACGTTGTAAACACAGGAGACTCCAGAAATAAATGTTACATCTCCAGCGAAGCCAGTGCCAACTTTTCCCGCCCTTTCTAGTCAGTTAACACGCTAAAACCGCGCTAGACGGTCAACCGGAAAAATAACCTGTGCTGAAAATACTTGTGCCTTATTTAGTTTAATAAAAAAAAAATCATTTGACATACATTTGCGCGGTAAATCATAATAATTGTTTTCTTCGTGCAGTGACAACAAATTATACAGCCATGGGTGACGAGTATGAATACCAGCCGAGAGAAATAATATCAAGGATAGAAAATATCACGGAGCAAGATGATAAAAACTTAGCGGGAGCCACAAAGGAAATAAGAAACGACTTGACAGTTATTATACCAGAAAACCCTTTCCCAGATATCCAGGTCGATGCATATCCACCTTTAAAATTCTCCTGGGTGATTCCGAAAAAAATAGCAGCCATGGCTTTTCCTAGGAATAAAGAGAATTTGAAATTTTTAATTGATCAACGTATTTCGGTGCTGGTAACATTGACAGCTGGTAAAAAACCTCCAGTGGATGATATGCCCAGGCTGAGGTGGATCGAAATACCTGTAGAAGAATTTGAAGCACCTAGCATAGATCAAGTAAAGCAATTCATCGATGTGTGTAAGAAAGCCGACAAAAATGGTGAGGTAAGTTTTATCAAAATCTATTTTATACATTTAATTTTGTATCATCACGCTATGTGGCTAAAATGAGGCAATAAGCAGAGAAACTTGTCAGCAAAATGTAGTTTCAAAAGACGATTTTCCATTGACTACAGTAGGTCCACAAAAAGCAGGTGCAGACTTTTCAACAAAAAAAAAAATATATCGTACAGTGACCTCATCTATCATACGCTGAGATTCTAATTTTAAATTTAGAAAATGTCAACACACTGGGTCCGAGTCTTTTGGTAGGTACAGTCAGCCTCAAAGAGATGTTAATGTAAATCAACAAGAATTGACTACAATCTTTGTTCCCATAATATTGTATCAATCTGTAGCCACAAAACAAATTACACTTTGGGGACTTAGTTGCACAGTACTAGTATAGCCTTTTCTCAACTATGTTGAGGTCATCCTGGAAGACTGGAGTCTAACCTCCACAACCCAGTTACTGGGTAATACGCACGATACTCCTTGGGTCCTTGGTAAGACTGGTTGTCAGACTCGGGCTTCTGACGACCCGTAAAGACTGTCAAAAATTCACAATTAGTAATATACAAATTTTCGGCTGTAATAACAGCTGGCTAGGTAGCCAGAATCGCCTCCCACATTGACGAACATAAATTGTATACAATTAAATTAATTAATTTCTCTCTTCTTTCTGGGGCTGGCTGTACCCACAGGTAAAACATGCTAGGCTTGTAGCAAACTGGAGTTTTCTTCTAATCAATTTATATAAAAAGGCAACCAAATACGGCTATGTGAAAACGATAGGCAGAGAGAGTAGCTCGTCTGTTAATGTTGTAACAATTTTTTTTCATGATTTGAAAAAAAATTGTGTGATGTTTTCACTAAAACTAGACGACGCAACACCTAAATGTTTGCCTAAATAAAATGACGCTGTAGGATTTTAGACTTTCGGCGCTGAGCCAAGCGTTCAAAATCCAACGAAAGATGGGTGCATTATATTCAGAAGCCTTGAAGGTAGAATGACCGTATCTAATTAGCGTCTCAAATAATATTTCAAAATTGACTCCAATCGCCTCCCACTTGACGTAAATAAACAAAATCTATTTCAGGTTACAGGTATTTACCTGAGCAAGAACGAATTGCGTCTCGCATGTGCCAAATAAATAACGAGAATCATTAAAATTGTGGCTAAATGCCATAATTATTATTCTTAATACTGGAATAGCCACGAGTGTTTTTCCATTTTAGTAAATGTGAGTGTTTGTATTCTAAACGGGTTGAAAACATAAATAATTCAATCAACATCCGGTCAGTGGGTCGTGTTAGGGATTCAAATAAAATTGACATAAGGTATCTTCAACATTTTACATGAAAAAGAACTAAGTACTGGTGCAATATACATAGATACCTTATCACTGCCTACCCCTTCAGTAATACAGTCATGATGGTACGGTCGAAATACAGCTAAAGGTAGTAGGCTAAAGTAGTCCAGCGCCTAGACAAAACACATTTCTGTTAGCGTTCACGCTAAACGCTAGATACGCCAAAATGCATGGGAAAAGATACGAGTGATACGACGTAATCTTTCCGCAGGTAATGTACGAGATGTATAGACGTTTTAAATGATGGTCACCCCTTATCGAAACTTTTAAAACGTGTTGCGATACCGTACCGCTCCTGAAATTTATACTAGGAGTTTTTGTTGCATTTTTACTAATTTTGACTAATTCAAATCTGGCTTTTACAAAAATGTTCAATAGATAGTCTGCAATGCTTTTTCAGCGAGATCTGGGCGATATCGTGTTTTTCACCGTTTCAATGGCGCGGTCACGGGGTTATAGTCTTACAGCTACTAAAATATAAACGTATGGTTTTTTTTTTATTATTTTTTTTACAAATTATGTCTATTATTTAACTAAATTTCAGGTCTCGCCAACGCTTGGTTTTAAAGATCTCCGTGGCCGCGCGGTTCTCCGCGTTTCAATGGCGCGTCCACGTTCAAACCCTTATAACTTTTTAACCATAGCAACAAATTTATGGTTTTGGAAATCAACGTTTACAGATTTTACAAAATCTTGGTAGTTTTTTTTTATTTCACCGTGGCCGCGCCTTTGAAACGGACATGTTCCAACCACTGTCTGGCATAATAATTAGAATTACTATAAACTAATACGTGAAGACGGAAAAAAAACTCAGTCCGTAGGTAGGTACACCTTTTACGAAAATTACGAGGACGGTGGAGTATGAAATTAAGCACAGTTTAAAGTTTATGCGGAGAAGCAGTACAGAAAGCTAAAAAAAATCTACTGTTGGTTAAAATTTAAATGAATAATTGGAATTATCTAAAGAAATACTGAGTCTAACTGCCTCGTTGGTCTAGTCACTAGACCTCTACACACTACCAATACACTAGACAGTGTAAACTACCCACAAGCACAAATTATAAAATACTCACAAACTCGTCGATTTCCGGCTTGAGAACTTTTTTATTGTTCCTCATTAGAATAAAATAAAAAATAAACAATGACAAATAAACGCTAACAGTTATGGGTTTATAAAATTATAATAATGAATTTAATTCTTTTCAGCCTTAATTGTTATCGACGCGCAAACTGAAACCATGAATTCAGCACATTATTCTAGACTTTTCGAGAAATTATACGGATTTATATAAAAAAATTAAATTAGGCAATTGCCTACTATTATACGAACATTATTATGCCGTCAAAATGTATGTCATTATTTTTTTTTTTTAAACTGGCGAATATTTTCAACATAAGTGCGTTTAAAATCGTATACTGTACTGAATTTATGGTTACAGAATGTGCGTCTATTAAAAGTCTTAATCACCAACCCGTCTTGAGCTAGCGTGGTGATCAATGTTCGTGCCTTCACTGTACGAAAACCTCTTTGCCCTTCAGTGGGGAAAAATAAGCTGACATTTTCATAGTCTCATGACCATGATATTGTAACTCCGCAGGTGATGGGCGTCCACTGTCGTCAGGGCAGGAGTAGATCGGGCGTGATGCTAGCCTGCTACCTCATACATTTCCACCGGTTTCTTCCAGACCAAGCTATGATTTCCATCAGGATGATCAGGCCAGGTAAGACAAGATATACTTACTTGAACGGTACTGAGACTAATTTTTGAACATCAAGATTGAGAAGTGATTTGAAACAAAAGAAGTACCTATATTATCTTACTGGCTACAGTCGTCGAGAGAATGTGTTCCTGACAGCTGTCACTTTCATACAAACGAATAACTAAGGGTTTTGCGAATTTAATCTTTATTAGATATACGAATTGACAGGTGTCAGGAAAGCATTCTCGTGACGCCCATAATCATACAGTATTACAATCATACAGCATTGTAACTCGGCCGTATTTTTGAAATAAAAACCTACCTACAGCCGCGCGGTACGTAAACATGCGATAGGTTTGTATGAAGTTGGAATACTGTATAGATAATATTACCGTGGTGTAGGATACGATCTCACGTCGACGCACAGAGTCTGACTTCGTTAGCGGATCTAGCAATAACAAATTGGCTGTCAAAATCTGTGTGTCGACGTAGAGATTGTGAAATTGCCTCCGACTGTAGAATGTTTCTGGGGGACTATCGTACCATGATCGTACCTAGGCGCTAGGGCGACGGCGGCGGCGCGGCACAGCGCCATGCTGTGCTGTAGTGCTGCCGAGTTTGTCAGCAAGCTTCCATAGTGATCCATAGAACACTGACGATCGTCCCTGCACACGGCGAATCATCAAGCCGAGGCTTTTCACGGCAAGAAAAGCGTGTGCGTACAAAGGGCCTCAATCCAAAATGTGAATAAGCTTATAATTATGATAGATATGGTCGAAATGAAAGGCAATAAATTATACCGTGATTAGCTTGGCACATCGTGAGAATCAGGAGTGGATATGTTCATCAATCATAATTCATATGTGATGTGGTTCCTATACAGGGTAAATTTTTAACTAGTGCGCAAATTGTAGCCATAAATTCAGCTTAACATTCTAGACCCCCTAGCGTAAAATTATTTTGTCGGTTATACTTAAAAAAAAAATGCTGATTCATAGAAAAGTGCAATAAGTACCTACGCAGTCAAAATGTGTGAAACAGCAGATTTTTTTTTTTTGTAAAATCGACGGAAAATGTATACGCTAGGGGGTCTAGAATTATATTCATTATAGAGTTTGCGCACTGGTCAAAAATTTATTATCATGTATATAAGTGTTTGATGCTAGTAACATATTAGTTTGTTCCTTTGTGGCGCTCTAGAGTACAAAGGGTGGAAACGATTTCCGAAGTCTTTCCACTCGAATGAAACATCCTATTGATATCTACAGACAAAGTGGGTAACCTTGTCCTATTTTCTCGAAACCTTGACCAAGAATCGAATTCGGAATTGTCTCATCAACTATCATTTCTAGATACCTAAGACTCTTTTGTAAACCAGAAATTGTTAAAAACTTTAAACCCGTAATAAAGGCGTCATCGTAAATAACATTGCAAGACTTGGATGATAAAACATTCTGCATTTTACATTGAAAACTATTTCGATTCATGAATAGGATCGACTTCCGGTTGACTGTTGACGTCACTGTAGTATTTACGGTTACCCGGCTATGACGAAGTCGCTGGGATAAACGATCTTGAGGGAAAATTGCAATTATTACGGAGCTTTGTAAACGCATCACTATTTATAACAGAGAATAGAATTAAGTTTAGTATAGAATTATAACGATGGGTTCGTGGAAACTGTCCATACGGTCGGGTCTAAGTTTTTCAAGACCCGTCGTATCAATAAAAATGAGAGGCTCTCTGATCCTACAGATTGACTGATTGGGGTAACTTGATGTGCTGGCGTCTGTTTCTAAGATCTGGCTGATGGTCTGTAAGGACCACACACTATTCTCATACTTATGCTTTTTGTGATAAATTCAGAGATTCGTTCTAAAATTGTTTAAGGGCTGATTTTTCAATAGTCAGATACCAATAACTGAGGTATAAATATTGCGGTTTGACAACTTTTGTGTAAGTAGAAAATATGTCAAACTGTCAGATTTATTCTTGAAATTTATTCTTTTCTCACTTTTGAAAAATCGGTCACAAGTCTACCACTAAATCCTAGTGTATTTTTACATTTCGAATTCCCAGTGTTGTCCCTCAGTTGAAAGAAAGAAAAACTATTTATTGTGTCACGCACAAGAATACACAAACTCATCTAAACACATTATAGTTAATTATATAGAAGAAGAATTTAAAAAAAAAAAACAAAAACAAAGTCCTGTATTTAGGCCAAAAGGCTCAGTATGATGCTGCGACATTTAGAAAAAGTATTGCTGCGGTGGTATTCTGATGCGGCCGGCAGTTTACACGCTTTGCAATTGGAACTTACAAGACTGACATTTCTTAATTGGCGTTACAGGATCATTAGACGCTGAGGAACATGAAGAAGCTGTAGGCAGATACTTCGAGTACCTATCGGAAGATAATCCCGTGAAGTTCGGAGTAAGCGGTGACGTCATGGAGGAGTTTATACAAGCGGCCAAGGAGTGCACCAAGAGTGTGCTCAGTTAGACTACTGTGATCTGTTATATTGTGTACCTGACATTAAATATTATTTTGTTTGTTTTATGTTTGACGTTTTATTTCGTCGTAGACGAGACAAAAATATTGCGGTGGGATTTTATCATGAACTGCATTTTCTACACTCGGTGTTGGACCGAGGATTGAGAATTGAACACATGAGTGTACATCGCGACGAAAAAACACACCGTTAGATTTTCAACTGCAGTATCCAATTCTGCCGCGATATTTTTATGTCCGTACAAAGTGGTCTGGTGGTGGTGTCTGTTCCGTGTGATGCCGAACGTAAAGAATAGCAGCATCTAATTTCTTCCCGTGGGTGTCGTAGGAGGTGACTAAGGCACTTACTAGAGAATGGGCAGCAGCGTTCTCTATGCATTTTATCACCATACTAGGATCGCCAACCCGCTTGCCAAGCTTGGCGCTTATGACAAAGCCCCCCCAAATTGGGGGAGGCCATGTCCAGCAGTGGACGTCTTCTGGCTGAAATGATGATGACGATGATGATGACGAAGTGGTTTTACTTCCCAAGATAGCCTAAAATAATTTCATGTCCATTCCAAACGATTTTTAGCAGAGGTGTTCCTTAGGTACGCCCACATTTCGCCAGTTAAGTCCTGTCTTTAATAAGGGGCACGCCGCCTATGGCCTGAATTTAATTTGTTCTGTTATTTTTTTCCGACCTACGAATGCGCGAACCCAGGACGTCATGCTCAACAGTAGCGCGTGCGACCACTAAACCAACGACGTAAACCTCCGAGACAAGTCCCCTCGAAATATCACATGAACCAGCTGTGCCTGCGGCATTCTTTCGACAGCAACGCCGAACAGAAGCAATTAATACACTTAATTAATCACCTTTCATTTGCTATCGGCAAACGCCGTTCGGCATCTACCCTTGTTAAATCATGTTGAGGTCGGTTCGAAACAATTTGAGCGAGCAGCTTTTCTCGAACATATATGTACAGTCGCCAGCAGGTCAAGCTATCCCAAACTGTCAAATTTTCCCAATTGAACATAAACCTTATTCGTTTGTTTTAAAGTTGAAAAACGATCAAAGAAATTTGACACATTGGGGTAGCTTGATGTGCTGGCCTCTGTACCTATCCACATACAGCCCCGGATCTACGATTTTTTCGAACCGGGGCAGAAACTTGATAGTGGCGCCCCTCTCTCCAACGTTTGAGATAAATTAGTTGTGTGGGGTGTGGGCCTGTGTGGCGCCTTTTTCTTACAAGTCGACGCGACGCGACGGTGAGCCAACCGGCACCATAATTGCGTAACTCACGATTGATCATAAATGGTTTCGTCTTCACAGTTAAACAATATTCATTGCGTTATTTATGTTGTCGAACAGACACATTTTTCGAACATATGAAGCAATGGTTTAACAATCCGTTTCAACACGAAACAGATTATGATGAATCGTGAGTTACGCAATTAGGGTGCAGGCTTCCGTATGCTAGGCGCTTTGTGGAGAAAGTTTATTTTTATTCATAGTAATTATGCTTTTGGTACCCCCTGAAACTGCCCGGTTCCCCCCCCCCCCCCCCGAATCCGGGGCTGTCTACATATACCTTTTTGATTTTGCCGCCCGGTCGGGCTGAATCATGGCCACCGCATCAAAATTGTATCACCCGCACGTGGAAATTTCGTGTACCTACCTGAATAAAATATTCATAATAAGTAGTAGGTATATGTACCTAGTAATTTATATGACATGGTCTCCATTCTTGCAGATCCATTTCCATCTTGTAAATCCATTTCATCATCTGCTTATTCTTTACCCAACTATGTTGGGGTCGGCTTCCACTCTAACCGGATGCAGCTGAATACCAGTATTTTACATGGAACGACTGCCTATCTGACTTCCACAACCCTGTAATTGAGTAATCGATACACCTTGGTAAGACTGATAAGACTTTCGGGCTCATGACGACCCGTAACGACTGTCAAAGATCCACGAATGATAGCCGGAACCCTTTCCGAGGCACGGAGGGATATATATCTTGGTATGTAAAGATGGCTACCCATCCACGAGACAACCATGTGAATCCATATACTTATACCTACCTATCTACCTAAACCCAAGCGATAAAACTATATAAAATTATGGTTGAAACACCTGTCTCTTAATAGTTTACACTCCGTCGTCAAACAAATTGGTTCGTCAAGGGCAAGGTGCCTATAAATTATGAAGGTAATGTTGTTCTATATATAAAATAACTAGACAAAATTCCTAGCTAATTAACGATAAAGGGTCGTAACTAATTTACCTAACAATAGATTATTACAGTGAACCGACCTACGAAATAAAGGCGCTGTCGCGACAGCGCCTTTATTTCGTAGCAATAAGCGCGCTTTTTGTAGTTTTTGGAACAGTTAGCAACAAAAGACGATTAGAGGACTACTCACACTTATTCAGCTTCTGTCCATAGAAAACAACACACGATCAATCTTATGTGTTTGACAACTTTGACAGTTCAACAATATTCATTGCGTTACTAACGTTGTTGAACAGACACATTTTTCGAATATATGAAGCAATGGTTTAGCAATCTGTTTCAAAATGATTCAGATTATGATTGATAGTGCGGTACACAATTAGGTTGCCGTTTTTTTTTTTTTCATTGTTTACCTAATAATCAGTTTATGGAATAATTTTATGTCAATGATGATGATATGTTTATTGTACTTACGTAGGTACCAATGATTATATTTGGAGTTCTATTGGACTGAAGCTTCTGGCGACAGTAGTGACTTGTAAAGTTTGTATGCCGAAACAAAACAAAGATCTACGCGAGACAATGAAAATTTCGTTGAGTTTATGATTTCGGCACAGAAACGATTGGAAAGTCGTCGTTTGAAAATACGCGGTTTACAGCTAAAAAAAATCTCTTACGTTGCAGTTTGAGTGAACATTTGATATAGTGTGAAGTTCATCACGCTTCGGAACAAAACTAACACATCTAAAAAAAGCCTAATTAATTGTAATTGACATTTCACTATACATATAACATTAAAATGTCGAATCTGCCCGTGCCAATGTGGCTGCCAATATCGGCTGGCGCACTACCAAGTGCGGTGTACTCTGGTAAAAATAAACTTCGGTAATTCCTTTACAAGTGAAGTTTATTGAAATCAGTGTTTGTGAGAATGAGTTCAGTGCCCAACCGGCCCAACGTTAAGTTGGCCAAACTTTGGTACAAATATAGGTCGGAACCGAGAGAGAAACCAGAAGATAAGGTAGAAGATGTCGCAGTTCCGCAAGAACAAAAGGATTACGAAGCGTATCCTCCAATCAATTTCTCGTGGTTTATTGAGAACAAAATCGCGGCTATGGGTTTCCCACAAACAGTGGAAAACCTGAACTATTTAGCGGATGTGGGAGTCAATCACCTCGTCACGTTGTCGCCAGAGAGAATCCCGCCAATTTTGGAGTGCGAGAAAAAATTGAAATGGTCAGAGATAAGAATCAAGGAGTTCGGTGTTCCAACTTTGAAACAGATTTTGAAGTTTATTGAGATTTGTGAACGTGCCGATATCAGAGGAGAGGTCAGTTTTTCAAACTATTATTTTCTGAGTAACGCAATTACTTTTACTTTTGAAGTCTTTTCAAGTTTACATCTGTCTTCTAACTATTTACCTACTAAAAGGTAGGCATCTCGCGACAGTACAGCCGCTAGATGGCGTTACTTGCTACACGTGGTTTGTGCACCAACTTCACTGTTTACCCTATGTTCTATTATGGAATAAATCGTTGATATTGCTAAGCAGATCGTAAATACATCGAAGCTAGGCCGACTTATAGGTACGTAGTTTGATGCAGAATACTCAGTAATATTCCAAATAACGCTTCAAATGACGTAAGGTCAAGGTTAGGTCATGAATAGAGCGGAATAAAGTGCGACAAGACGACATCATTTTTCATTCATACATGATGGGTAAATCATGATCGTAGTAAAGTAGTACCTATATTTATATTAGTGATACCAAACAACACAGCCAACCAAACCAATACCTACTAATAACAGCCCAATAGGTACCAATAATGGTCATAACTGGATTACCAAACCAATGTTCTCCAAAATACTCTTAATTAAGGTACCTAAATCTTGTCGACATGGTTTGCATACAAACTTCGGGAGTGTATGTATTGCTCCACTGTTCGACGATGTGCATCAAAAATTAAACATGTTATGGTTTTGTCTAATTATCATTTTTTTTTCTTTTTGGAGGGTGGGAAATCATCAAATGACTTCTCCCGCTCTGGGTATAGAGCAGGAGGGCGTGTCAGACTTTTACTGACTAAAACCCACCCGTGTTCCCCCAGTTGCCTGTGTGCCAGGGGCGACGGTGTCTCTTTCGAACAACCCGCACCCCTGGCAGGCATTGGCCCTTGCGGACCCCACCAGTCGTTGCTGACATCTCTGACGGTGCGCGTGGAACACAACGCGCCGTCTCGCCTACCACTTTTCGGCCGCAAGGGATAGGGAGAGCGGCCAACGCTATACCGACACTCCTCTTCCCCTGCAGCCCCACCGCGTCCGCCATCAAACGGTGGCGGCCCCGTCCAGGCCACGGAAGGGAAGAGCGCTGCTCAGAAGCACCGGCACTCCTCCTCTGCCGCAGCCCGTAACCCTCAGCCGCGATGCCTCACATTCGACATCGCGGCCCACCTCAGTTGCGGTGCACCTCACCGCAACCTACTTTTTGGCCGCTACGTCATCGGCTTGAAGGCGATAGCCCTGACGAGCGGCCCCACCTTTGGGTTCCTCTTCGCTTTGCCGTGGCTGGGAGACCACTGCTACTGAGTCCCCCCGCAAAGATTATGCGGGAACCCACTCGCGCAATAGAGAGGGCTATGCTTGGAGTTTCCCTGCTTGATCGAATCAGGAATGAAGAGATCCGCAGGAGAACCAAGGTATCCGACATAGCCCGAAGAATTGCCGAACTTAAGTGGCAGTGGGCAGGGCACATTACTCGCAGAACATCGCACACTAGATGGCCGATGGGGCCGAAAAGTTCTGCAGGCCTAGACAAAACACATTTCTGTTAGCGTTCACGCGAAACGCTACGCCAAAATGTATGGGAATGACATTATCTGCGGAAAGGACACGACGTACCTTAAAACCCCGAAATGTGTTTTGTCTCTAGGCCCTGGAGTGGCGACCGCGTACCGGAAGATGTAAAGTTGGAAGGCCTCCCACAAGGTGGACCGATGGGATGGCCTTGTGAGGGCCGCAGGAGTCCGCTGGATGCGGGAAGCACAGAACCGATCGAAGTGGCGGAGCTTGGGGGAGTCCTATGTGCAGCAGTGGACGTCTTTCGGCTGAAAAATGATAAATGATGATGACATTTGAGGCCAATTCTAACATTCCGAGAGTTGTATTGATGAATTATTGTATTTCTGACACTGAACTGTAAGATGTAAAAAAAAACTTAACAAACGATGACTCTCTTTACTGTCAATGTTGCAGGTGGTGGGTGTCCACTGCAGGCAAGGTCGAGGTCGCACGGGCACATTACTGGCTTGCTATCTGGTGCACTTCCAGGGAATGGCGCCGGAACGAGCTGTCCTCACAGTTCGGGTGAAAAGACCAGGTAATCATTATTACCTACAGTTCGACTTTTAATTATATTCAGTAACTTTTAGTGTTATTATACATTTTGACCATGTGGTCAATGTGTCCGGCACCATCCCATTTCTTCCCGTGGGTGTCGTAGAAGGCGACTACGGGACTTACTAGAGAATGGGCAGCAGCGTTCTCTATGCATTTTGCCACCATACTGCGATCGCCAAGCCGCCTGCCAAATGTGGCGATATGGCAAAACTGCCCTTTTGGGGGAGGCCTATATCTAGCAGTGGACGTCTTTCGGCTGAAATGATGAGGAATCGAATATCAATCAATGTTATTGTCGGAGTCCTTTAAATACTGTTCACAAATCAAAAATTTTCAGTCTAAATCAAACAGACTACTGCTACTCTTCTAGTGTAGATAAAAATAATCGAGAGGACCGGTTTTAATTTTTTTGACGATTTGTAAAAATGAAGCCTAGTTTGATCGATTTATCGCCCCCGAAACCCCCTGCATACTAAATTTAATGAAAATCATTGAAGGCGTTTCCGAGATTCAGATTATATACATGTATGCAAGAATTGCTTGTGTATAGGTATTTATGTAAGGTACAGACGCCAGCACATCAAGCTATCCCAAACTGTCATTTTTTCTTAATTGAACATGAACCTTATGCTTTTGTTATAAAGTTGAAACTAGATCAAAGAAATTTGTCAGACTGGGGTAGCTTGATGTGCTGGCCTCTGTACTAGATAAAGATATGGAACAGCTTATACTATTGACCGTCACATAAAGCCAAGTTCCAAGGAGCATAGTACCAAAATTGAAAGATAAATAACATTAATTAACACCTCCTTTCAGGTTCTTGCGAGACCTACGAGCAGGAAAAGGCCGTATGCCATTACCACGACTGCCTGCGAGGAACTATCGAAAAGCCAGACTACCGCCTAGCTGACGACAAACTTTATTTCGACTTCTCCATGAAATACATGTACAACGACGACGAAATAACATTTCGTAAAAAAGAAAAACAAGTTGACACTACAGAAATCCACGACGGCGACGATTGGGACCATAAAATTATTAATCTCGGCGATCCCAAAGAAGAGAAACATGTAAAAATAAAACTTCCAAGGAAAAAAACTAATGCAATGGTGATCAATCATAAGATTTATTTTTAAATTCGATTATTTACAATAGTTTTATGGTTTTGTTTTGTTTTTTTATATTTTTCTTTGAATAAAAATATAGTTTGTTAGTTTTCGTCAAATTAGTAACACTTTTTTATGCCTGAGCATGGCAGTATAATAAATAAATCATCAAAACAATCTGCACTGTCAAAAAACATTTCAGAAAAGTTTCTTGTTTTTATATTGTTTTAATATAGCTGAATGTTTGTTAATATAGGTATAGCAGGCAAAGGCTTAGAAACAAAACTAAATCATCAAATTCGCTCAAACATAAAAAATATAGAGTTCCTCTATTTTCAAACGCATTATGTAAAAATTCAAACCACCTTTTTTTTTCTTTCTTAACAGCAATTTACGCTTTTCTTTGTATATGGCAGCCCAGTAGCCCAGGTTGTTGCCAAGGTCTGGGCACAACTGTCAAACTGACAGTATTGTGGTCTCTTTTTACTCTGACATTTACTCTTTGACCCACAGAGTGCGCCACTATGTCATTAATCTGGGACATGTCCTGAAAGTTCTGGTGGTTGACTGAACCAAATTGGAGGATTTCATCGTATTCTTGTAGCCCCTGGAAAGTGAGGATAAATGTTTTTAGTTAGATCTTTTGCTTGTCTGCACTAATATTATAAAGAGGAAAGATTTGTAGGTTTGTAAAAAAAAAAAATGTTTTTAATAAACTCAAAAGCTACTGAACCTATTTCGAAAATTATTTCACCAATAGAATGCCAAAATGATCCCTGAATAACATAGACTATATTTATTACTAGAAAATGTCCACCCGTGCGAAGCCGGGACGGCCCACTAGTCTGCTACAAAATAAGCTATAATTCACATAGGTGCTTTTTCAACACACATTAAAAAAACACCTGGGAAATGTTTAATTTGTTCACTTTTCTATTGTGCACTGAAATAGTGACTGTGCCATCATTTATGTACAGTAGAACAGTTAAACATTGCAGTTTGTTGTTATTGACTAAACAAGAATCCATACTTACAGCAAGGTCCGCAGGTGATCCATTGCTAACAAAACCAACTACAGCAAAAACATGCTCATCCCCGGCAACACTAGGAATGGTGTCACCTCTGCTGGTCCCATTTGTGTGACCATTGGTTGACATAGCAACATTAACCGCTGGCCCTTCACCGTTTGAACCGAGTAGGTGCTTGTGCACGTCTGCAAGACCTCTTTCAATTGATTTCATGAGGCTTTTGTGATCATTTTGGAGACCTGAAATTAAATGTTTTATGAAATCTTAATATGTGAAAAAAATAAAATTGTAACCTTTTTTATGAAAATTACGCGATTGGAGGAGTAGGAAATGCGGCACAGTTTAAGTTTATATGGAGAAGGAATGCAGAAAGTTAATATTTTTATATAATATTGCATTAGAAATGAATTAAGTTTTAATTGAATTATGGTCGAATTTCAACCAAGGGGGCGACCACGATTATATGTAGTTACAATTAATTAATTAATATACAATATTTATAAAACAAATTAAGGTAGATGCAATAAGGAAACAAAAAAATATATTTTAAAAATATATTTCTATTTCACAAAATTCAACTTTATTTTGTTTTTCCCATTGAATGACTATGCCATAAAAAAAAATCATTCAATGGGATTAAATAAACTTAGAGAATTGTTGATTTTAATTATAATAATTCTGTAAGTACATACATATAGAGTACATTTTTCACCATTAAGCAAACTGTAATCATGAATTCAGCATATTCTAGAAATTTATTGTTGGATAAACATAAAAAAACTGCTGTTTCATAGAAAAGTGCAATACCTACACGGTCAAAATGAATGGAACACCTGTGTTCTTTTGTTTTGTATTACCAACGAAAAATTTATACCCTAGGGGTCTAGAATGTTGTACTGAATTCATGGTTAGTTTGCTGTTTTGTATAAGACAATATTGTATTAAAGAGTAACAGTGGAGTAACGCATGCTACAGGTTTAGTACGTGGAGGCGATTATGAAGAGCCCAGCAGGCTTAGCATGACGCTTTCATGGTCACAGTTTGCATACTGATTAAAATGTATCCTGTATAAACCATTAATAATTTTGCAGGCTTCCCGGGGGCTTTCACCTTAAAGCTTTATTGGTAGCCTTTACATAAAGAAATAAATTCAAGATGAGCGAGTCCATCATAACAGTAGCTCTTCAGATGCAATTGTATTTGTACTTTCTCAGTATTTTTATGTATAGAAAGATTTCTAAATCCCAGCAACATTTTCATGCTAGTTCAAGCAACTTAGGCTAGCTTATTCAGTGCTAGTCAACCTAGCATAGTCAAGTACCTACCTAGAACAGAACACCTATCAAAACTGCTTAGTCATGATCAAAATTTAAATGACATACTTACAAATTATACGGTGCCTTGCATGTCGGACCTTATAAACATCGATATCGTTCCGGGGGAAACCTTCAGCGTCGACCAGAGGGTCACTCATGCCAACATTGTTAGTCTCCAATACGGCTGTATGTTCTCGAATCTCACTCTCTATTCTGTCTTTTTCTTGAATTAACATCATCACACGATCCCTGGCGACTCCGTCCATATTGATTCCAACCATTTTACTACTTTTTATTGAAAGTTTTCAATTATTTTTGTTTATTTTTTTCTTCCGAATCACAAAACAGCAAATCACAAAAAATGGTATTTTGACACTGACAGAAATCTCTTTTTTTTTTTTTTAATTAGTTTTAAGGCCTGGTTACAGAGACCCTGTTGTTGCAGTATAGCAACATTGTTGCTATACTACTACGATAAACTATGGTTATATTAACGGCTATTCGTTATCTGAGGGCGTTATTTATGGTGATCCATTTTATTTTATTTTCACAGTGATCCTGTTATTTGGCGGTGAGTCTGTCCGACTCCCAAGCCAGAACAGAACGGCTACTGAGCAAAGCTGATAAATAACATCTAATGCGTGACAGTACGAACATGGTGCAGAAGTCTGACAACCTGAAGTTGGTGGATCTTCGCGTTGACTGACTAAGACTAATCGACATCATTAAAATCCATCCATTCCCCGTATATAATATTATGCTCTGTGATCCATTCGGTTAGACCTTATCCATTGGCCTTGGCGGTGGTTTAAGCTAGTGGCGTGCTGTAGTTTTTGCCTCATGGAACACATTTGCGAGTTTATGTATGTGTGTGAAAAAAAAAACAATGAAATATCCTGCCATAGCATGATATTAGTAAAACCTTTCCTCTTATAATGAATCAATGGTTATAATATGCCTGTCAGGGTGCGGGTTGTTCGAAAGAGATACCGCGGCCCCTGTCATACAGGCAACTGAGGGAATATGGGTGGGTTTTAATCGGTAAAAGTCTGACACGCCAAAAACTTCTCCCGCTCTAGAGAAGAGAAGTTAAGTATTTGATGACTTCCCATCCTCATAAAAAGAATGGTTCCATATCTATATTTTTTTACAAACTATGTCAGTTACACATTTGTTAATGAATAAATGACTACTAAGACACGAAATATTAATTTCTATTTTACACTTCGCGCGGGTTGGAAATCAGCGATTATTGTGTGTGCCTCCGTCTGTTTCGAAGTTTGTAGTATTGGGTAGTAATATAAAACGGGGGCATAAAAGTGAAATAAGTGCGCTTCAGCCTTCGGTGGAGACGGGATGCCGGAGGGCGAGTGGCCCCTGGCGGCTGAACTGGTGAGATCGTTCCTAATATTTCAGGGATTTGTTTGCTGAAGCTGCGTGCGACCGGCCTTGCTTTGCCGCGCGCCAAACCAACGTTAGGTATCTCAGGCATTCGTTAAAGAGGCGGGATAAACAAATTCACGCTATTATTCTAGCACGAAACACGGTATCGCAATCAAAGATTTTATTATTGTGGCATTGAACGGCCGCAGTAACCGGAATTTGAGTCGGCTAGAAGGTCCAAGTGTGCGGAAGTGTACAAAAAATGAACCCTTAACTATTAAGTTCGCATTGGACAGTTTTGTTCTACAGATCAACAAAAAAAGGGGCCAAGTGAGCCCCTTAAGGACGCATTTACGAATTCACGCGCTTCAATTTTAGGCATTGAGTCTTACTACTACACGTGCACGGCACACACACACACCGATTTACCGCGAAGCGGCGAAATTATGAGTTAACTGACACGACTTGATACTTGAGCATACTTGTATTTAATTTTTAGCCATATATTTTTTTATGCTTACATTGATTTGTTTGTTTTGATCCATCAAGTCAGGAGGTAAGATCTCAACATAACTAAAAAAACGAGCCCAAACTCGGCACATCTAGCTCTACTCTTCTATTAGTTCCTGTAGCAGTCTTCGAAGTATACGTTCAGGTCAATCCATCAAGTCAGGAGGTAAGATCTCAACATAACTGACAAAACGAGCCCAAACTCGGCACACCTAGCTCTGCTCGTCTACTAGTTCCAGTCGCAGTCTTTGAAGTAGACCTTCAGGTCACTCCATCAAATCCAAAACAAAATAATAATATGAATTTATATAATCCCTATTTACTTCTAGCAAAAGTATAAGAAATTGTGAATAAAATTTTACCTAGGCTGTCCGTAGTTCGTCTAAAATGCGTGAAGTATCATGTTTATTACGTCAATTATTTTGTATTCGTACAGCGATCTTTTTCACCAAGAGCCGCTGCTTACAAGCGACACAGGGTCCACTCACGACGGCGGCCGAGCGCAGACTGATATTTCATTACAAAATTTTGTGCAAGAAATCCAGACAACAACCACTAAAATAACCCTTAATTCCATTCAATAAGATTCACGCGTGGAAGCTAAATATGTGAAAATAATAGATAAGATTTTTATTTTTTCTGAGACTATTTATTACATTTTGATAATTCTTTTTTCGCTTTTTTGGAGTTGAACATATCTGCTTATATAAAATATTTTTAAATAATTGAATTTATGTTATTAAACAGAAGAAAAATCTTCCTAAACTCAACACGTTATTGTCAAAGTTGTGTGAAGAGGTAACGGAAATTATTTTTTACAATGTTAAAAACCAAAATTTTCAAGAAAAAAATTCCCCCCTTTTGAAGATGAAGAAGCAATCTATCTTTGGCAAATATTAGTTACATTTGGTTTAGTATCGTTTTGCCGCAAAAAGCACCGAAAAACTGATTATTTTTGTCAGATTTGCAAATGCGTCCTTAATTCGCACGTGTCTGAGTTGCCATACAAACAAAAGTGTTCACAATGGGTTGTTTAAATTGTGGTCATATCAGTGTAATAGCACGCCAAATAATTACCATAATGTCAAGACCTTGCCACGTACAATATGTCTTGGAACATCGACATGATGATAGAATTCGCCTAGCACTAAATAGTGTACATGATTTTCTCCCTAACAGCATTCTCTTCCAGGAACAAAGGATAGCGAAATAAATAACCGCACAATTTAATGTAACATTCTAAGGAGGCGATGACATCATCATAGTTGTGTCCGAATAATATCTCGTAAATGTGCATGTGCACAGAAACGCACGGGGTATTCACCTAATGGTGAAACAGTACCCGCCAACAGCCACATCGCCCACATCCTAAGTACAACGTTGAAACACCACATCATAAAAAAAACCTTTAGGTAACCGGTACAACACACGAGAGCCACGAGAGCAAAAAAAGCCCACGTAACCCCAGTTTCTAACGAACAGCCCCCAATAAGCTAACTCATTAACACCGTGTGAACAACAAGAATCAGAATCAGTTGTAGGACGTATTCGTGAACGAAACTGTATACACAACACTTAGAAATCTGACCTCTCCCAATCAAGCACACTTGCCCAGACCTGGGCATTGCAACTTGAAACGTTCGCGGTGCCTCGACACCAGACAAAGAAAGAAAATCAAATAGACGCTGTACCTTCACGTAGCGGCATTCATAGCCCACCTACAGAAAACAGGGATGAAGTCAGGAACATACATCTCCACACACTACGAATGGCACCTCTAAAGAAAAGCGGGTAACCCACACCGGGGTCATGCAATTCTATTAAGAAAGTAAGCCAAAACTTAACTAGTTATCAGTAAAAGGGTACCGACGTGATGTCAGCTACCTCGAGGTAGGCATGGGAAAAGACGTGTGATCTGAGAAAAGAACCTCAACGGAATAAGTATACCAACAGTGGACGAAATCAAATACCTAGGCACATACATAACATCCGTATTAAGCAAAAACAGCACAATTAGAAAACGATGCCAACTGGCCACGAGAAACGCCAAATCAGTACTACCATTCATATTAAGCTCAAAGATGGACTGGAAGTTAGCTAGACTTTGATTTCGAATGGTTATCGTTACCGGTATGATCTATGGCTTAAAAGTATCGACCCTCACCAAGGCAAACAGATCAAGAACCAGATATGAACGAGTTACCATGAGAGACTTGATTAACCACGCCAGGAAAATCAAGAAGTAAGAAAATTAACCAAATCTTGACGGCAAAACCGAAAAACAAAACGAATCAAGAACCACAGGAAGTGCTACTTAGCACACGTTTTCAGATGGGATAAACCACACCTATTGCTTGCAGCAGTGCAGCATAAGGCAAAATTTTAGAAGACCGGACGACCTAAACAACATAAAACAGTACGTGTGATATAACGACATGAGAATCGCGTTTTGGAAGGACATGACTGGAGACAGAAATAAGATCAAGAAAGCGTCTAGCGATATCTACAAAAAAACCCAAAAACTGATAGCAGCGAGAACTCAAAAGACGACTATGAAAACAACAACACAGAACATAGCGAAGCAACAGTATAGAAAAGAGCTAAGAAAACAGTTGAACGTACGGGTTCTTGGGTCCTTCTTAGGTCGATCTGAATCCACATGCCGGCGACGTCGTGAAAAGTTTCCTATAAATAAATACCACCCGTCTACCCACTAGTCCAAGGGTTCCCATCCTTTTTTGATCAGGGACCACTTTTATATTTTTCTTGTTAGCAGGGACCACTATAATCTTGGGGTTAATTCGATTTATCGAGTCTGGTTATGCCACGCTGGGATCAGTGCATTACATTACATACACTTCGCGCGGGTTGGTTTCGCTTTTAAAATAATGTCATTCAATAGATCCGGGACCACTATAATCTTGGGGTTAATTCGATTAATCGAGTGTGGTTATGCCACGCTGGGATCGGTGCATTACATTACATACACTTCGTGCGGGTTGGTATCGCTTTTAAAATAATGTCATTCAGTAAATCCTTGCAACTCTTTTAAAGTATATTTAAACCATATTCTAAAGCCCCCAGCTCATCACTTGCAGTTTTAAGTAAATTATCAAGTTGTATCCTATTTTACTCATCTGCCCCAAAGAAGAGTAATATTTTAAGAAATAATTTAGCATCAATCGATTTTACCGACTATTTTTTATAATTATTTTTGGAGTATACATTTCTGGAAATGGACTTCGTAAAGTTATTTCTATAGAAATTAAAATCTCAATATGCGTTTGATCGCACTCGCGCGCTGTGAAAAGGAAAACTGCTAAATTGGCTTTGAAAGTCAAGCTTGCACTAAATAATGGGTGGTGTGCAGGTAATGAAGAAAAACGACAATACTATTGTTACTTTTCATTTATTTGATAGGTATTTTGTTATGAGATTTTAAACGGATCTAATGCAAAGATATCCTTTTATACAAAACATATCATAAGCCTTTTAGTAGATTTGCCATGATTTTACATAACAAATATAACAATGATTTAAATAAAAATGACCAGATTAATAATTTTTCGTACTAATAATAATTAAGCTTAATAACAGGGACAGATTTATATTAAAAAACTTACAAATAAATGGTGAGCGATGGTTAACATTTTGAAAGAGGTTACATTAAAGCAATTATTTCAATAAATATCAAAATATTCTTAGCGCTTTATTATAACAATGTCTTTTACGACAGTGTACTTGATGTACTTATACATATATCGATCATCATGATTAGATTTTTGATTTTTGTAAAAATGAAAAGCACCCTCGGCTCTGGCGATAGTCGTGAGTAATTTTCAATTTTCTGTCAAACGAATTATCATTTTTTTTTTCTCAACAAGAGATTGTGCAATTGTGATAAATATATAAATTATATACAGAGGGTATAAAACAGAAGAATTATCAAATCAAAAATCTTGTCTAATGACAAATTTAGACTTAAAATTATGAAGGGAAACACGTAATTGTGCATTACAAAAGAAAAAGTATTCTATTATCACCTTAACAGATTGAGAACGACGACTTTGAAACAATCTATCTAAACGTGTATCTGGCGAATATGCACGCAAGAGTGCGATAGTTTTAAAGCAATCGATAACAATCACCTATCTTCATTAATCCGTTAAACCAAATGGTCCCTAAAAAAAACAATATTCAAATCGTCATCACACTTTTCCAGTCTCTGTATAGAGACAATAATACGCATTTTACATACAAAAAACATAGGTACACTAACAATTATGGCAACGTTGACAATAAATAAGAGAAAGTATTTTATTCACATCGACTAATGAACAAACATGTCCTGTAAATCTTGACAGCACAAATAAATAAAACAAGTAATTACGAAGTGCAAAAACTGGCGCGGATTTTAGAAAAAAATACAAGGCAACAAGTGCAGACTTTAAGTTTTACTAATACCAATATAAATTGTTCTCACTTAAATTAAAAGCCATATTGGCGTATTTTTTTTATTAAGCTTGGCTTAATTCGCGCGTTGGTTAATTTTATGTTAGTTATTAAATGTTATGTCGGCACTTGCCTAGGCATGCGAGCCGCTCTGTCGTGGTAAAAAATTTAAAGGTGGGGTATAGAATAATTTTGGCAATTGATTAAACATGATTTTAAATTGTATAGCATAGCGTCAGAGCGACTTGCATAGCGTAGGTGTTGTCCCCAACTTCATAATTTTGATGTGTCAGAACTATGAAGTGCGCGGGGTTAGCGTTAAATTAATCGTCTAAAGTCGGAATGGTTCGCGTTTCTCCGTAGTTCGAGAGGATGCCGGAGTGCCGCGTCGTGATGCGGGCGTAGTCGGTGTGCCCGTGTCGGACGCATCTGAGGGCTTCCTTAACAGCCTCGTCACTGCGGTCTGTTGGCCTGATCGCACTGGTGTTGTGCTCCCCGACGGTGTCCTTTGCCTGTTGTAAAATAACATACATTAGTAACATTCCTCCTAACACCTAAAACATGCAAAGCACTAGTCAACACTAAATAAAAGAAACGAAAAACAAAAAATAAACCCATTTTTACCGCCAATTGTTCTACATAACAAAAATACCTAAATTTTGACTACAAAGAAAAAGAAACAGAAAAGCACACTACATAATTTTAGTAGTTACCTATTGGTATTACTGTTAGTATGGTGATCCTTTAGTACTGGGATGCGACTTCTGCCGGGCGTTTGTCCTTCGGTAGAAGCAAACGACCCACTCCTATGTTGATGTTAGCGAGCACACAGACAGACATACAGAAAATTAGTCAGGACAACAGAAAAAGAAATATGTTAGATGGTCACTGCACATATATTTAGATTTTAAGGTGAAAATTCATGTGCAGAAACAAAAATAGAAAAAGAACATAGGATATAACATACCTAGATAGGCCATATTTACAAACCAATAAAGACAGGTGTTAAAAATATTTAAATGAAAATAAATCAAACTTCATCATCACGTAATGTTTATTTTTGCGAGTTTGATTCGTAAGACAAAAAATAATGAGCATATTTTTTCACATTTTTTTTACGAGTATTATTATTTCTTAAAATATGTTCAATATTTATTGCGATACTTATGTTATTCAAACGACAATATAAATGCCAATAGCACATAGTGGAAGTTTATTTACAGAGAAGCATGTCATTTATGAATGCTGGGATGGTGTGCGGCAAAGATTCCAAAACAGTCGATAGCAAAACGACATATTCGGTCACTTCAATGTTTCACAGTGCAAAGCTATCATTAGCCGTTAGTGCTTTAGGTGATGTTAGTATTATTGTATGCGGTGATATTATCAACAGATGACGTGTTCATAGTGCGATAAACAATCTGATATGAGCGGATCCATGGTTCGACAAGCAGATGATCAGACAGATGTGAGCATGAAGTTTTGTGGCGATGACATGTAGATACGTATGAAAACATAAATTCCAAAATTCAAAGAGCATCAATCAAAAATAATCGGGCAAAAACCGAAGCTAGCATTCTACAAGCTTGTACCCTTTGACGTCGCGCTGGGTCGGCTTTGATGCTTCTCCGCTCGACTCGCTTATATTACTCTCATATTCATTGTCGCTCGTCATTCCCGATATGCTGAACAGTGAGGAGTCATCTTCGGGACTTCTCTGCTCTGACTTCCTCGAGGGGCCTTGGGAAGTGGGACTGGGTTCTTGGGAAGTTTCTCTCGAGTGCGATTTTCTAGATATTTTCAATCGCCTTTCAACGGACGGGGATCGGTGAGAGCGGTTCCCAACGTAAACTGGAATTTTAGTGGAACCTTGTGTTTGGAATGCTGGATGAGTATGGGATAGGGATTTGGGATGTTCGGATGCCATTGACGATGGCTGGGAATGTGTTGAGCTGTTTTATTTTGTTTTCCATTTTGCATGCGGGAAGGAAAAAAATATCATCATTTAGTTTAACGCTCTTGATAATTCTGTCGTTTTGTTAGTAAAACCACACTGTGTAAAGCTGCTTAGCTGGCTACTTGTAACATGCCTTTGGATCTCTTCGATACCAAACCTTGAATGAAGTTTTTCCACCACCCGTTTTTTACATATTTTTACATACATTTATTACGATATCATGGGACGTAACAATGGACAATATCGTGATCTGGCCCAATATAGGTGCACCCAAACATGTCTAGACGTACTCCTGACGTCACTACACCTAATAACCCTCAAGAAGCTTAACGTGCTCAAAACTCATGTATCTTTGACAACCTTTTTGCGGATGCAAACTCATCTGTTAAAATTGTTATCCGTTCTAGGCTTTTTATATGAACATTATATTAAATTTAATCAAAAATAAGACTCGATATCTTAAAGTTGTTGATCAAATTGCATCCGCAAAACCAGATACACGTTAGACAAACAAGTCAATGGCGAACTCTGAGTGTGTACCTCACTAACGCCGGCACCGGTGACAATGTAGGAATACTGGATGTGCGGTACATCCCGCCGGTGGTATACCTGTCCGTGCGTATTAGTACATCGGTTATTTTAAAGTATTTTGGCTACATATGAGAAATGAATGATTTTATGGGGAATTTATATCAATAATATCCTCCTGACCGTCTTTTGGTCACGTCTGCTAAACTCAACGGAGGCTAACCAACAAAGTTGTATGCGCAAACACGCTTGTACTGTCTCTTCAGTCAGTCTCGTAGTCCAATACAAAGCCAATCAGACGATTGGAGAGATCAGTGAATTTTACTCAGTAGCTTGAGAAGTTTGTATTTAGTGTCAAGTTTGAGGAGAGATTATTTACCCAAATAAAACAACAAGAGGGAATAAAGAGAATCATTCATATCTCTAATAAAAAATAATGAATGTAGATAGATTGTCATGTTTATCATTCTCAAACCATTTGAATTACCGTTTGTAATAAAAAAACGTCTCTTGAACGACACAAAATTCAATCATATCTACATTCACCAAAAAATATTTTTGTGAAAAGTTATTTTAAATAACGTACCTTCCGCTGGCCGGGGTTAAGAATCCGGTTGGCGTCCGAGGTCGTGATCCTCCGTTAGGTGTGGTAACACCGAGTTTGCTGGCGTTAGCAGCCGCGCGTGCTATCGATGTCTTTGTGTTCGTCACCCTTCGCATCGGGATGCGAGACGGTGTCGATACTTCATCTAAAGAATGAGGATAGAAAGATTTAAAAAATGTTAGGACTAAAATCTGATCTATCAGCTTACTAGAGACTTGTTAAACCTTTCAACATCTTCCTCGTGCTCTTGACCACCTAAAAATCTGAACATTTGTTTTAATCAATATGTAGTTAAACTGACCTGTACTATCTAGAGAGAGATTTGACCCGTGCCTCGATGGTGGTTTGGATCCGGTCCGTGAGCCTGGCCTTGAGCCTGGTCGAGATCCTCCAGGTGTTAACGTTGACCTGTAAAACACATTGAACTTTTTATGATATAACATTTTTGGGGATTCATTGTTCCTAGAGCGTGTAGAAGAACTTGTAGAAGTGTTAAATTATGTTTCTTTATTATATTAACTTACCTAGGCACGCTGGGTTTCTTATACCTCGCTCCAAGTCCACTTGCCGCTTCGTTGTCGCTTAAGGAGTCAGGTGTGCCAGCACTCAGCGAAGACCTTGACGCCCTGCCTGCCACTCCTCCCGCAGACATCGGCACGGAACGAGCTGTGCGCTCCCTTACCTATCATGAAAATTATATTGTTAATCTGCACTATGCATACATAGTCATATCCAATTAAGCATCAAATGCTGTGTAAACTACTTCAAAATCTTTGTATCTATGTTCATGAAAAAGTGACTAATCAAATCAAAGCAAAATAATTATGATAATCAAATCGATACACAATTTACTATTATCATGCTACTCTAGCGGACTTGACAGTGTCTACATCACGTACAAATACGATGGGACTAACACAAATGAACAAATAATAACATAAAACCTCAAAATGATTCGAGAGTGCAATCAACCGAGCCACTTTCACACTGCCTGCATAGCATTACCCAATGATATCCTGGAGACGGCTGGTAACCATGGTGGTGGCTATAGTGGTGCGCGCCGGGCGTCGTAGAACCTTGAGATCTTGAGTGGCTGTATATGAACGCCTGCTTAGTGCCATGTGTTGAACCGACGTGCAGGGGATACGAACACGGAAGCTCCTCCCGCTGCCGTAGAGCCTCAAATATAGGCCTCAGCTGCTCCATAAACTCTTCAGCTAAACGCACCAATACAAAACCGGGAGGCTTATTAGGGAAGGAGCCGTTAAAAACGAACAACTCGTTTTTGTCTTCATAGTGCCAATCGTATTTTTTTCCGGAACGCGTTTGTTTACGACGAATTTTCACGTTGTTACTATTAGTTCACACGTTTAGTCGAACGCGAGTGAATTTTGCTGATGCGGGTATGATTGGGGACGAGCGGGATGGGTGAACGAAAATACATTACCAAAACATCCATAGGCGTAGACGTGCCACCTCTCCAATGCAGTGGATCCAATGAAATACACTAACAAACAACACCAAAACACTACACGAGCCTGTGCGTCAATGCATAGCTTTAACACTAATGCAATACGACCAATCTCTACGAGCTCAACACATGCTGCACTCACGACAATGAACCTTGCAAATGGATGTACACAATCCATGTACAAAGTTCAAATCAGAAAAACAAAGCGAAAAAGTTGATTCCCAAACCGATTGCTCCCTCCAACAACTACTGTGCGCTTTTTTACTTGTGCGAAATTAAAACTAAGTTCTATCCTGTAGGAGAGAAGACTTATTAAAGTATAGCGGTTTGAGTACTTACCTTCGTAATAGGTCCAGTGGACGGTGGTGTGTTTGTGTTAGAGCGGGGCGTACGCGGCCTAAACGCTGCCATGCTCTGTGACACTCCATCGGCCAGAATGAATTGCTCTCGCAGTTCGATGTTGGTGCGTCCCTTGGCTGCATGCGGGCGGCGTCCGGTGCGCGGGATTACAAACGGAACAGGAATGGACATGGGGCCAATGAAAACCGTTCGGTAAAAGGATAGGCAGAAAAATAACACCGAAAGTGTTTAAAAAAACGGGACAGCGTGCATAGGAAGTGAGGAAAAGAAAAAAAAAAACAACAAACAAATCAGAACATATCAACATAAACAAACATAACAGTTGTAAAAAAATAAAAATGGGGCGGGATTTTTAATTTTGTGCAGTTAGGAATAGGAACAGTAAAATACGATTAGTATATTCTCTCACCAAATATTATGCAATTGTATAACTCAAGAGCAAGATCCAATCTAAGATTCAGTTTAATATTTACAAGTAATAAAAAACTTGATTCAACGTAATTATAAAGTTATAAAAATGTACAAAATTGTCATTAAATATTAACATCGCGAAAACCAAAATAATTTAGTGAACACCATTATCTTGCGCTTGATCTATGAACAATTAGTATCTACCAAATAAAATAAATTCCATAATAAAAATACTTAATGCAAATAAAGAACCATTTTCATGCCATTACGTATATTAAGCAATCTTTATTTATCACCACATAAAACCACTACAATATATATATTTAAAAAAAATGTAAACACCCAAACTACAGTAGCATTCTACACATTTGATGAAATAAAAGCTGTACGTATAACAATAAAAGCACCAAACGTGTAAAATGTATTTAAAGAGCAAACAACAACGAACAACGTTGCAAAAATAAAATCTAAGCCACACCAACTAGGCGGACTTGCGATGGAACCATAAGATTTTACAATTTGAGTGTAAATAAAAAGCCAAAAAGTGATGAAAATAATTTAGAAAGGTTCCAAGGCATGTCATATTTCTTACCGAGCGGGCAACAAGCTTCATGCTGCTCCGGCTTGCTCGGATCAGGCAGCGGTAGCACTAATGATACTACTTATGTAAAGGGATTCCATAGGGATTTAAAAAAATATAAAAAAGAAACAAAATAACGAATTTTATAAGGGACCACGGGAGGTGGATTGGGCAAAGCGAATACGAATTAGTAAATTAGTAGCAACATCAAAATTGTATGTGGACATAATTTTAATGCTTACTTTAGCAATAACAACATGTTTGCTGAGACTAGCTCTTTGTTGATAAATGCTTCACAATGGGAGTGAAGTGAATAATGTTGGCAGTGTAAGGATTCATACTTTTTAAATATTGTTTTCCGCATTTGCAGCAGTTTTATAGTTTATAAAAAATAAAGATATATTAGATAACGTCATAATATTATTTTCGTTATTTTATAGTTTTTTTTTTAATTTACCGTTTATAACCGTTATCGTTATTCTAAGTGTTATGTTTTTCGCTGGCAACATCGATACTGCGCATGTCAAATACATCGCGTCGAAAAAGAAAACAAGAACAATGGAATTCACCACCGGTCGATTATGTTTTAACTCGTGTTGACTCAGTTTATAAATGTGATCCGTGTGTTAAACGTCGTGAAACATGACGGGGACTATAATTGAAAACCTAAGTGGGCGTAAACTCGCCATTTTAATAAGTTTCCTTTTGCTATGTCAGCTAACATGTTTCTTGATCGGTGGGTTGGTCGCACCCATGCCTGCAAACGCTCAAAATATACTTGCAACCGTGTGCCGGGATACTTCCATTGTGAAAAATGACACGACTAAGTGGTATTACAACCGTGGGAAGGGTTCTTGCAAGTACATCGACCTTGCAGAAACGCATCATGATTTGTCGGAGGCCGACATCGTTTTCGCGTTTCAAATGCCGGTTCCCCGAGAGAGCAACGTTCTAGACTATTCACGATGGCAACAAAACTTGATTGGAGTACTTCAGGTGGATATTAAATACCACTCGCAGATCGTTGTGCAGCCACGCAGTACAATAACACTTGACGCCAGGTTGGCGTATCGGAATAAAGGCGATCCCGATGATAAATGGACGCTATACACACAATCCATTGAAAAACGTCAGATTGACTGTAATATTGATGTGAAAAGTGAAGAATATTTATACAACTGTTCAGTAATTCCATTGTTTGAACTTGGTTCTTTGTTCCATGATTACTATTTACTCAATGTAAGACTCCCAGTTGACACACCTAAAATGAACTCGGACATAGGGCACATACAGGACATGTGGTTAACTGTCATCAACCAGAATGGAGGTTTTATCAAAGTTTGGTTGTCTCTGAAAACTGTGTTTTTCCCATGCATTATAGGTATACTTGTTTGGTTTTGGAGGCGCATACACATGCTTCAACGGAAGCCTGTACTACTTGAGAAGATGCTTTTGAGTTTAGGATTAGCTCTTTGCCTTCTGAATATGCCGATTGAGTACTTGACCCTACATTTTGACTTGCCATTTATGTTATTACTGGGAGATATTCGTCAAGGGTTATTCTACGCTACACTATTTTCATTCTGGCTCGTTTTTGCTGGTGAGCACATGTTGATTCAAGATGCGTCAGCTCAAAGCTCCGTAAGGCAGTACTGGAGACACTTGAGTGCAGTTGCTATGGGATGTGTCTCTCTCTTCATATTTGACATGTGTGAGAGAGGTGTGCAACTCCGCAACCCTTTCTACTCTATCTGGGTGACTGATATTGGCACTAATTTGGCTTTGACTTTTATTATACTGGCTGGGATATCAACTGGAGTCTATTTCCTATTCTTATGCTACATGATCTGGAAAGTTTTCATCAATATCTCTCACAAGAGACAATCCCTACCTACTATGTGTTCTGTCCGTCGTCTGCACTATGAAGGAATAATCTACCGTTTTAAGTTTCTTATGTTGGCTACCCTGCTCTGTGCTGCATTGACTGTGATTGGTTTCATTCTTGGACAAGTTGCTGAAGGCCAATGGAAGTGGGATGAGAACATTGAGCTTGAATATACTTCAGCATTTTTCACTGGAGTGTATGGAATGTGGAATATCTACATCTTTGCATTGTTGGTTTTGTATGCCCCAAGTCACAAACGTTGGCCAGTTGTTGAGAACACTTCTGATACCCAGAATTTGAGTGAAGAAATGGAATTCAGCCCTCTACCTAGCAATAGTGAGATTTCATCACTTACATCCTTCATTAGGAAGACTGCTATTGACTAATTGGGCCAATCGTACTTCAATTAATATTTCGTAGTTTTTAAGTAATGTTTGCTCTTCCATCTTTTTGATGATTTTTAGATTCCATGCATTGGAAATAAAACTTGGCCCAAATTTGGCCATAAACTGTTCTAAAAGTCTTGCCTTTATATGGATTTCTTGGCCCAAACGTTTGCCCCAATATAAGATTTAGATCAAGCGCAAGACGCAATTACGTAAGCGGCTGTTGGAATTCGCTTCTAAAATACAACTTTACGATAATTATGATCATAAATCGTCATATTAGTCTGTCTGGCGGTCGTAAATAGGCGTAAAGGCTTACTTACCGTAGGCGTTAATTAGGAATAGGATGAGAGAATCTCTTAATATAGGCAATAGCCTTACTTATCGACAGAGCTCTTTGTCTCGCCGAACAACTTTTGTACTCGTATTTAACCGGAAATGTAGTCCATATTTATTTAGTCTTATCGCAAGTATGTAGGCTTGACTTAGCTAAGCAGTAACCATTAGATTTAAGAAATTATTCAAGACTTAATACTTTGTCCTAACTGATTTTTAGTTTTAAGGTGATTTTGTAAATTTTTGCTTACATAAAATTTATTTGAACTGAATAATTACTAATTTTCAGTCATTCTTAGAATTATGTGTGCAATTAATGTTTTCTAAGTTTGTTTTCCTGGTATCAACTTAAGGCAGCTAAGATTGTATTGAGTCATTCTAAAAATATTTTTTTAGATCATAAAACAGGTTGTTTGACCTTGATATTTCCAGTTGTAGGTACACTTAGCTTCCAAAAAGTATTTTTAGTGTGTAACTTGTATTCTGTGATTTTTATTTTGCATTTCTAAACAGTATTGCTACTTTAAATTAGTTTTTTAACGATATTGCCAGCTACTTAATAATTTATGAAAATAATGTAAGTTTGAATGTGAAATTAATTTTGTAATCTGTAGTTAATGTTTGTGCCCGTATAATAAATTGTATTAAAATATGTGTTATTTTGTTATTTTAAAACACTATTGAACAAACATCTCCTTGAGAATCTAAATGTACAGAGCAGAAATCTTTTTTGGAGTGCCTTTTAACTTAAAATTTTATTTTACGAACTTTTCTTACGTTAAGAAAATAGATAATTGACAATTAGATGAAAATTATAGGTTTTTTATTCAATTGAGTAGAGAAGGTGGAATAGTGGAATCAGGTTATTATTACAGGTGCGTGTAACGGAGTGTTAAATGGCACTTGATAAAGATTTTTCGCCCAATACATATAGACTAAAAAAATACTTGCCCATATAGTTAGGACGTTCACATATTAGTCAATTATATCCCTTATTAGGGGGTTAACACAGTAATTATCTATGCGAAGTACCGAGACGTTTGATTGACACTTTGAATATCACCATACATACCTAATACATAATATTAAAAAATATTCCGACTAGAAGGCACTAATTACACCACAATAAAGGAAGACGCAAAATTACGATGACGTCAGAGACAGTAAATTAAAAAAAATATGCCTGCATATGTTTTTCGTTAGTGTAAGTGCCTACTAATCAGAACAACTTTTACAGTGCTTTCGTTGCAAAAGCCATTGTAGAAGTTGCAAATAATTAGTTTTTTATGAAGCCAGAAATTATTGTTGGTCATAATAAAATAAGATACGATTTTCAATTATATGGAGGTCTGTGAAATGGCTAAGAAAATCCTATTTGGCTTCACATTTTAAAAATGCAAGGTGGCTTATGGCTAACTGAAGAAAAAATTAGTTTTATTTTTTGTAGTTTTTGTTTGTTTTAATAAGTAAGTATGCCAAACCACATTACATCTTTAATAAAATCCATACTATACGTAACTACCTACATAAAACACCATTTTTGTAAACAGGGACAAACAAATAGGTAGTTAATTTTTTAAGAGTACAATGATGTTTTATCCAGAGGAGTATTTTCTTTGAGATTTTGGTCAGTGGGTCGTCTTTTTTTCTTATTAACATCACAAATAAAAATGAGATTTTAAAAAGACTAAATTATGCTTTTACTTTACAAAATAATTAAAGGAGGAATGCAAAATCGAATGAATTCAAATTCCATTCCTTATAAGGAGTAAGATATTGGCTCACATTGTGCAAATCATCAAAGTATATTGGCTCACATTGTGCAAATCATCAAAGTCAAAGCTTCTCCGAGAAATTATTCGTTCTTACTGCAGTTGAATTTAAATTATCATAAATAAACCGAGGAGTAGGTAAAATAAAGTTTTTTTACAACCTTGACAAATTCTCGATAATTTTAATTGCTCATTGGGTATATAAACTTTAGTAGGTATTTAGGTTTTATCTGGTATTTTTGCAGCAAGATCGAATATTGTTATAAATAAATTTATTAATTTGGATTACCGTGGGAAAATAATTAAAATTAAAATGTGGAGTTAGTCTTAAAACCAAAATACATTTTGTATATTTTTTCAATTTCCTAATTATCAGTAATGATTCAAGAAGTAGGAAGAAACATATTAATTGAAAGTTAAAATAATGAAACCCCGGTTATTTCCAAAATGATGATACTATAAGAATTATTCGAATCTCAGTCTATTCAAGATGTCGCCCAAGAAATTGACTTAAATATTATGTAACCAAACATAAAATTTCCCACGGTAATCTAACAAAGAATTTAAACCCCTGAACACAATGTTCCACTCTTGTTACAATTTCACACAATTGCATCAACTGTTTGAAGTGTCCCAAAAGTGGTATGTTGTGTCTACCAGGCCTAACACGCACTACTTTGACAAGACAAGTGATACTTAAGTGTGACTTATGTATTCTGTCGAAACTTGAATGAGAGGTCGTTCAAGAGTTACACCACTACCACTGACTCACATCTTTTTTTGCAGTCGGTTCACATACTTATTTTACATCGAACTTTGCGTCACTGTCAAAATCAAAGTGATTTTTGTTCTCGTTACAATAAGGTTGCTTTTGGGTTGCTGATGTCACCGCTGTCAGAGGTAAAATAGCTGAAAACGGACGGTGACGTTTTGAAGGGAGTTTCTGATGATGTGTGAACTTGAATAGCATTCTCATTCTGTCAAATTCAAACAATAGACAAAGATATAATGTTTTTTTTTTTATTAGGTTACTGCAAATTGTTTCCAGTAACTCAATTTGCATGCGAAACTCCCACGACCTACGTAATTTTAGACACTTATCTTGCCAAAGTAACTCATGGAAGGCCTATGGAGTAACCTATCAACCAACACCCCTTAGAACAAGGTTGTACATACCTCTGCACGGGTCATTCTTGACCAGGAACTCGTCGAGGGCGACCCAGCCGCCTCCGACTCTGACCATGACGGTAGAACGGAGAATACGGACCAGGCGTAGTTTTTGTGAGTCGCCGAACTGTGTGGGAAGAAATTACTTGGCTAATGGATGTTCTAACAATGCTAATAGTAGCTTGAAGCCTACAACTTATGGAAGATTGACTTTCTAAGTGTTTGGTAAATCTAATCAAGCCTACTCTGAATATTTACATTTACACACTTCAGTTTATTATTATAGCGTATGGTACTCGTGGGTTGTAGCTGAAAATCAGCGTCAGGTGGTGCATTCTCTGTTGCCATCTGACATTATGCTGAGCTGAGGCCCTTTTGGCATGAATAACATTGTTTTCTGGTTTATAGTTTTAAGGAACTATAAGCTGTAATGCCTATGAACGTAATTAGTTATATCATTAGTAGCTAATAGCTTTTCACATAAAGTATTTTGACTGACGCTAATTTTAAATCATAGAAAACTCAAAAACTGTTATAAAATGATTATTTAATAGATTTATTGTGACATAATTATTAAAAAAAAAAAACACTTCATGACATTTTCGAGGTACCTAAAATA
Source organism: Polymixis flavicincta (assembly GCA_949987655.1). Lineage (NCBI taxonomy): Eukaryota > Metazoa > Arthropoda > Insecta > Lepidoptera > Noctuidae > Polymixis > Polymixis flavicincta. The sequence goes on along the minus strand of OX465188.1, from coordinate 18,077,085 downwards.
TGTGGATAAACCTGTTCTACATTATTATTAAAAAAAAAGTACTCACCCTGTACTTGCCCTCTCCAACTTGGAACACCCTGAACTTCTGTCGGCAAGTACACAGCATGACGAGACGCTTCACTTCATCGTGGATCTTATCTGCGTCACTCGGCGGGCCGCGGCGTTCCACCTGGTGACAATATATTAGGATACATGGTGAGAAACATGGGCTTAGTATATTTATTGCCGGAGTGGAGATCGCGTATCGGCAAGCGTAGCGTGGGACGCCCCTCAGCACGGACCGATGACCTAAAGAAAGTGACTGGGAAAGACCGGATGCGAAGGCGGAGGAAAGGGTGCTGTGGCGCGGTCTGGGAGAGGCCTATGTCCAGCAGTGGACTGCGATATGCTGAGTTGATTGATTGAGGCCTTTTTTAAGACTATTATCATACTTGATGGATCGTGATGTAGGAAGAAACCTTTAAAGCTCATGTCACTCATTTTAGTAGGTCTTCGTTTAGGCTTTTAGTTTTTTTTTTAGGTATTTACATATTACCTATAGTTATCAGGTGGGTTTATGGATACTTCACTTCTAGTTTAAATTCAACAGAATGACAGCTACGTCTAAAACTACTTGATCATTTTTGCCTAGACCTTAGTCTAGCTACTATGTTACAGACAACGGCAAAAATCAAAATTACCTACTACATTTTTTTCAATGACAACAAAAATAATCGAGGAAAAATTGCCTACCTACATAAATATCAACACAAAACTGTATCTTGTAACAACAAAAAATACTGTAAAAGCAAACGGCCCTTTCTCCCAGTCGCGAAAATATAAGCTATCAGTAGGTTTGTGATAAGATAATCTGAGCATTGTTGATAAGTGACACAGTATATATATTAAATGCAAACAAAACGTTACATGGCATTGATGGAGATAACATTTTGTTTCGGTTGTTTATGTGGCCTCAAGCTTATCCTTCAGCATTTCAGCCGAAATACGTCCACTGCTGGACATAGGCCTCCCCCAGTTGGGGTTTGCCATAATCGCTACGCTTGGCAGGCCGGTTGGCGATCGCAGTATGGTGGTAAAATGCATAGAGAACGCTGCTGCCCATTCTCTAGTAAGTCCCTTAGTCGCCTCCTACGACACCCAGTGGAAGAGACGGGATGGTGCTATTCTTTAAGTCCGGCACCACACGGAACCTATCCTTACTTTTTCTATCTTAATATATACCTATAAATTACGTGTGACGTTGTTTGTCGGCGATGGACTCCTAAACTACTAAGCGATTTTAATCTTTATACACCGTGTGCAGTTTGATCCAACTTGAAAGATAGGATAGCTTACATCTCAATTTGTGGTAGGTAGGGTAGGGTAGGGTAGGTAGGGTAGGTAGGTAGGGTAGGTAGGGTAGGTAGGGTAGGTAGGTAGGGTTGATAGGGTAGGTAGGGTAGGGATTTTGTATGAATGAATTTTGGACGGACAGGACAACGTCTGTCGGGTCAGCTAGTAATTACTATGTATGTAACCTTTTTTGACAAAACTTTTTGATAAAACTCAGCTCACTTTAGTGAGATTTATACAGAATACATTGGTTTTGTCAGGCCCATTGATAAGATCGGTTTATCGGTTTTAGGCCTGACTTCTCTTACAACACTTGCAGGAGAAAAGTGGGGTCTCCTTTCGCTAGAAACACAACACATTATGGCCTTTTAGTGAAGGCAAAACTTTAAAACCAGCTGTTACTTAAGTATATTGGGATCTATGCTAGGTATTTAATGCAACAAGGTCTGAAGGACTAAGAAGGTATATTATATGTGAGTTTGACTTACCCAGTCAGGCCTGAGTGCAGCGATGAACTCTTCCCAGTCGATGAGACCGCCGCCGTTCCTGTCGAACAGATCGGCGACAGCTCCCATCTCTAGGCGAGATGTGTCGAATTCTGTAGAAAGGAGATAGGATAAGTTTGCATTTATTGAAAGGTAACTTTTAAAGTTACTTTTGTTTCCTGTGGCCCTAGTGTGAGTTTCATTTAAGCACCTCGGTCTAAGGTATCGACCGCGTTCGGCGCTTCGTCTGGCCCTAGATTGGTGAAGGATCGGAGTTCCGAACGCGGTCGATGCGTTAGCTCTGTATGACGATACCAGTAATTTACATGGAGCGACTGCCTATCTGAACTCCACAACCCAGTTACTGGGCAACACGATACCCCTTGGTAAGACTGGTTGTCAGGTTCTCGGGCTTTTGACGACTCGTAACGATTGTCAAAGATCCATGAATGACAGCCGGGACCAACGGCTTAACGTGCTTTCTGAGGCAAGGAGGGGTGTGTCTTGGTATGTAAAGATGGTCACCCATCCACAGACCAACCGCGGCAAGGGTAGCTTAACCTGATCGATCGACCTGTGCGGCTGTTATTAGCCACATGCTCCTCAAGGTAGGCATTTGTATTAAAACAATATTTTATACCAGGTGTAACGGAATATACGCAAAACCTAAAAGTAGTTTGTTTCTAATAGACTAGTGAAAACTTTTAACATAGGTATTTTTTTTTTTCAAAAATTTTGTTTTTTGCCACACCTATCACTGATTGAGCCAAAGAAAATTGAATCTTATTTCAAAGCAAAAAGACTTATTTTTAAATGCATAAAGCAATGCTTGGATCAACACGTTTTTCTTAATGCTAACAGTTAGCTTTAAAAAAGTTTTAGACATTGTATCTATATGTTTTTAACTCAATACTCTAATTGGGGTGCATTGTACTCACTGGTGTTGATTATTCCGTCTATGAATTCATGTCTTGCGATGAGCCCGTTGTTGTCCTTGTCCATCTTTCGGAACAGGTCCGTCAGACGAGACTTCTTGTGGTTCATGAACTTCAGGAACTAAGAACGAAATTAAAGAAAATATTACAATTTAATTAAAATATTTCGGGGTTTCCATTACTTCATATAGATCTTAATAAAATTATCGAAATTAACGTTTTGCACCATTGGCGAAAATAACCTTATTTTTTCCTTCTTGGTTTAAGGTTATTTATATGAATATGTATGTTCGGTGCTCCTGGCAGCTCTAAAAGTTATAACGTCACAGATTATACCTACATACGATAGTCACCAATGTCGAAAATCAGTCTGCCTAGTCTATCCCAACTATATTGGAATTGGAAACGGTGTCTAGTCTAACCGGGACTACCGGGAGCTCCTGAATACCGGTATTTAACACGGAGCGGCTGCCTATCTGACCTCCATAACCCAGTTACTGGGTGACATGATACCCCTTGGGAAGACTGGTTGGCAGATTTTCGGGTTTCTCACTACCAGTAGCAACTGTCAAAGATCCATGAATGCTTAATGTGCATTCCGAGGCGCAGATAGGTTTCAAAATGTAAAACTGGTCACCCATCCACGGACCGACCGCGGCAAGCTTAACCAGTGCGGCTGTTATTACTAAGCCACGAGCCCCTCACCAGTATTCATTTAGCCATTAAAATAAAAACACTCACCCTCTTCCTCCAGTCGTCCCAGCTGAAGTTGGACACCCTCTGCAACTCCTTGAGATGTACCAGACGCTCGTGCAGCCTCCTCTGTCTCTCCCACGCGAGTAGCCACACGGTACGCCACTTGTCCCACAGTTGTTTGACGCGGGGCGACCTGAATTCTGGTTCTGCACCCTTGCTGCTAGGAAATATAAGAGGAAGTGAGTTTTTGAGGTCGCAAAAAAGAAGGTAGAAATTATAGAATTCGTAGCCTTTTTGGTACTTATATCATTACTATCTTTTTTACAGTTTACTGGGAAAAAAGGAGCAGCTATTTAGAACTAAACTGGATAAAAATTGTGATTATGAATGCCAATAAAACTTAAGAATTGATTGAATACATGTAATTTGTACAGTGAGTAAACATGGATACGAGTATATGATTTTAAATCTTTGATAACTAAAACCTTGAGTTGTAATAATCAAAAGCAATCTAAATATACAGTTGCCAGCATGCTAGATACTAGCCATGCTGATTCATAATAATACAATAAGTAGGTACATATAGCATAGGGCTGCCACACACAAAACCCAACAAAAATAAAAATAAAACATTTTGGCAAAAAACAAAGCATATTTAAAAAAAAACAAAAACTCCCTCTACCAATGATCGACATGATTTTGACGTGATGCATAAAACTGATGTTGATAAACCCATTAAGCAAATGTATTTTGTATCTATCAATCAATGTTGGTAGGAATGGTTCTGAGTTTTTAATTCAAACTCATTTTTAGGAATTATCCCTGAAGCCTGAATAAGTAGGTATTTATAAAACTAAAATAATAACATTATTTTCTATAAGTAAAAAAAAAAAGTTTCGCAATGCATTTAATTTATTTTGGAAACCGGAATTTCAATGAAATTTAATTGATGTTCCGTTCAAAGCAAGTTAATCCTTAACGACACTACTTGATGGTAAAGTTCGACCGCATTTCGTTTTAGTTTTCAGTTTTCGGCCAAAATATTAATTTTCGGCTTTTGATTCCCGCCGAAAAAAAAAATCGTTCACGTCTAAAAAAAGTACTACTTTTTTGTTAAACATTTCATATAGAATCCCGTTTTGACAGCTGCATTTAGATGATCGTCACTATAGCCGCGTTCCATTTTACTGAATGACGTATTCCTGTAAGATCGATGCCTTACCTTGCCTTAGCGAGGAACCTCGGGCCGTAGTGCGGTAGATTGCGGTCAGGCGTCTCTCGACCGGGACTCACGCGACTAAAGCACACGCAACATTATAATTACAGGAAAACAACCAAACCAAACCGTTAGTAGACCACTGCGTCATGTTAACTTCGTTACCTCCATGGCTCGCGTGACGTTAGTTACCTTTCGACAACCCTGTTAGTTAGTGCGGTCTACGTAAAGTGAATCGTGTGTTTTAAGCGGTAAAGTGCGTTTTCGATTGAACAGTGCGTAGATTTTTGGTTTTGGCATTTGTGTCGTATACGTGAAAAGATAGAGTTTGTTTTCGATTAATAGGTTTTCGGTTTTCGTTTGCCTATTTGAAGTCTGGATATCGTTTACGTTTAGTCTGGTTAGTGTTTCAATGTGATTGACAACCCTAGGTCATGCATATTTAAAGTAAATCTTTACTCAAACAAATAAATATTTTTCTGGTTGTTTACTTTCGAAAACTGAAGAAAGTGGTATTGTAATTTTCTTTTTGCTTACTAAAAGTAAAGATAAAATCAAATTTCATACACTACTCATGCATTCTACAGTTATAAAGAGTATGAAGTGCTAAAGCTACTGAATAATTAATATTTTATTACTAGGTGTTAGAATTCAAAATTACATAGGTTCAGCTCTGATACACATTTAATATCTACAGTTCACAAATATTTAACTATATAAATATACCATATTTTACCTAAAGCAAACTCCGCAACGACTGCATTCCAAGGATGCAAGAAAGATATAATAAAATAGATTATGAAACATTCCACTGACATTCAAAGCGTGATAAATTGATAATTGTACACTTCAAAACTTAGACGGAAGGACTAAAAAAATAAGACTTGGTCCTTTTGGGCTTTCTATTCTTGGACGAAAATATGTTCATTCAAATAATAACAATAATTGTAGGATAGTTCTTTTTTATGACATAATTAAATTATTAACGATATTTGACTAAAATATTAATAACTGTGTATCAAATACGCCAGTTTTTTTTTTAGTTTATCTTCGAGTTTAGTATTTAGGCGTTTCTATCTGGCCAGCTACGAAATTCAACCCCACTAAAAACATACATGCTAAAAACACAAAACTACTTGATACTTTCTTCCAAGGGCTGATTTAGCAATGATGAGTAAACTTTTATACAAAGAGTAAATATAGTGGTTTGACATTATTTTATATAGAAAAGCTGTCAAACTGATATATTCATTCCATTTGATAAAGTTATTCGACTGTTGAAAATCGGCCCTAAAAAGCTAGGCACTAATCTACACACACATAAAAAAAGAATAGACGTTCAAACCTTCCTCTTCTACTTCGAGTGTGAATCCTGGACCTGCCCGGGTTGAAGCGTGCCAGAACGGGACGGAAAGCAACGTTTACATGTGTTAGAGCGGGACGAAGCAATTGTAGGATGCGTTGTCAGAAATAATGGGTTATATCATCTGATATCGGAGCTGAATAGTAAGAACGTTGTTTTATGGTATAGAAAACTCGTTATTTGTACATATCTTGATCTCTTTTCAGTCTTAACTAGCTCATTCACTCTTAACGTAACCTAACGATTGCTTATTATTGTAGTACCATTAATTTCATCGAATGATTCTGTTTTTAAATATATTTTATCACATAAATATTTTAATGGATATTTTTAGTTGACTTTGGAAGTCAATGTGCAACCTTTACCTTAATTTTTGTCATCTTATAGATATAAACCACTGACAACGCACCAACAGTTACACAAATGACAAACATGAAAAGCACATGAAAGTAAGTAACCACCTTTTAACCTACTTTGCATAAACGCAACTATTGTTATTTTTTTTTTTTGCTAACAATGTTTTGGAATAGGTTGCTTAAATGTTTCCACGTTTATATAAAGTAGATTTCGTTATGAGATAATTAGCTTAGGTAACGATTAAATCTTTAGAGATTTTTTACCATGTTTGGAAATTTGAGTAACGAAATCATTCTTCTTTTAAGAGTCATTCAAAACTATTTTATAGGTAAACTATGTGTAACCGTTTGGTACACACAGCTACACATCAAGCCATACATTTACAGCATAATAGGAGGCTGATCTCGCATTGTATAGGATTTCCTTACAGTGCGAGATCAGCGTAAACTGGAAATGTATAGCTTGATGTGTAGCCGTGTGTACACACATCGTTTTTGGCATCGTTATATATATTTTTTCTGCTTTGTTTAGGTTTAATGGGACAATTTAAGATGATAAAAAAAAATGCTTGGAACACGATGCGTGTTTTTTTCTTTTGTTATCATTTAAACATGGTAAAAAATCTCCAACAAAAACAAATTATAGTTTTGAACCCATCAATTTTATGAATGAAAATAAAACACACCTGAAACGCCTTGATCCATAATAATCAGGGGAAACTGATCTCTCCCTATTGAGGTCGTGCTGGGAACCGCGGCTATATTTTTGTGATGGCAACACACATTGCAAGCGGGCAACACCATGCAATGACGTCACAAGATGGCGGCGAAGTGTCGACGTGCATGATTCGTGAAAGGTGGGGAGACAAAACGAAAAAACATAAAATAAAGGTATGGAAATGAACACAAAACATTGAAAAAGTAAAAAAAAAGAATATAAATTGGGATTGAAAATTATAAAGGACAACACTGAAGCTTTTAACAGAATAAACATTTTTAGGCTAAATGTAAACAACACAAAAGAGGGAATTATGAAACATTTAATAAATAATTATATATTATTTCCATGACATACCCAGGTGCTCCTTTAGTGGCACTCTTCGCTGAAACTTTTCTTGGCGTGCTTTCACGGCCTTGGCTATGACTTGACTTGACCTGTATACAAAAGGTAGTATATAAAAACACTGTACGTACAGACGCCAGCAGGTCAACCTATCCCAAACTGTCAAATTTTCCCAATTGAACATGAACCTTATTCCTTTGTGATAAAGTTGAAAAACTATCAAAGAAATTTGACAGATTGGGGTAGCTTGATGTGCTGGCCTCTGTACATAAAAAATATGATTAATACGACTATGAATAAGTGTCAGTACCTAGACAGAGAGACATCGACGTGCGACCAGTTACCATGAAGACAGTCAGATGATTCTAAAACCCCTGTGTTTAAATTTTTCGTTGGTTATTTTTTTTCTAAATCGCTGTTCTATAAATTTTGACTGCGTAGGTATTAATTGTACTTTTGCTACGCTTGGGAGAATATGTATGTAATCTGTAGAATATGTACACATGTCGAAGGAATAGAACCTCAGAACACAGAATAAACCTGAAAATCGTTTCTTAAGGCTTTGTCCATGGGAAATGCCCAGTCTAGTCGAAAAAAAAAACTTATTTACAAATAACATATTTCAGTTTAAAAAAATAACAAGTAAAAGTTCAAATCATTATCTAGAATGAATTATCCTGTTCATCTTGCATTTTAAAGTTTACTGTCCCAAGCCCAGTTATCTTTAACTGTATTAAAAAGTGGTCCTTTTGATCATACCTGGTACGCCTTACAGACGCGGTCGACCTCATTCTGCCTCTTCTGCGTATGTTCCATCAGCTCCTTGTGATCCTCAATGAGACCTTCCAGTAGCTCAATGGATTCGGGTAGAGGTTCCGACTCGAGCGCTGAGAAGTAAATGAAATATTTAAGAAATGTTCTCCTTTTTGGTAATTATATTATTCAACAGATATGTAGTTGATGCTCATCTCATTGAAAGTAAGTAAACTTTTGTGAATTCAAATAAATCTGCCGTGCTTGAGAGCTGATAGCTAGAAAAAATAGATTTAAGACTGTTTTAATTACATTTAATAATAAGTATGCTCCTAAAACAGTAAGGGAAAACATCGTGTGGAAACCGGCATGTCCTAGGAACATAAATTCGAAGACATGTGACATTCACCAACACGCAGTGGCCAAGCGTGGTATATTACGGCCCACTCCCGCTCATACAGAGGAGGCCTGTGTCACAGCTGGGAGAGCCTTATATGCTCATGTTTAATGCTTCAGAAAAATTAGGTGGAAGAATTAAAAAAAAATCTGTGACTTACAAAGCAGCGTGTTCTCCAATCCGATGAGCCACTGCAGCAACTCTTCGAGCACCAGGTCTAGGTCCTTCAGACTCTGCATGTGCGTCTCCAGTTTGGTGCCACGCTGCATCGCCCATTGCCATACCTGCACCAAGAATTGTGAGGGTCAATTAAGAAGGAATTTGGTTATTTCCGACCAATAAGTATAAATCTTGTATATTTTTATCACCACATGTTAGTGGTGTCTGATATATTAAACAAATGTAAAATACGGATCATAATCATCTGCCTACTTAGTCTTTTCCAAACAATGTTGGGGTCGGCTTCCAGTCTAACCGGATGCAGCTGAATACCAGTATATTACATGGACCGACTGCCTATCTGACCTTCACAACCAAGTTACTGGGTAACACGATAGCCCTTGGTAAGACGGGTTGTCAGACTTTCGGGCTTCTGACGACCCGTAACGACTTTCAAAGAGCCACAAATGACAGCCGGGACGGACTTAACGTACTTTTCGAGGCACGGAGGGATATCTATCTTGGTACACCACGAGCCAACCGCCGCAAGCGTAGCTTAAACTGATCGATCAACCCGTGTGGCTATTATTACTTAGCCACAGGCCCCCAAATGTAAAATACGGATGTTTATCTAATATGTTGCACGTGTAATTACTGACCTAGAAAAACCTAATAGGTGCCTAATCAACCTATTAGGATGCATGAATCGATTACGGCTTATACGAAGTTATAAATGATTAGCATAAATATGATAATAACTTAGGGGTTTTTTTATGAATGTTGCTTCAAGTTCAGTATTGATTGAAGTTTACCGTATTTTTTTAACTATTGAATGTCTTGAGGTTATTTCAAGCAACGTTTGCAGATAAAGCATATTTTCATAACATTTTGAAATCAAATGCGTTTTACTTAATAATTTTGGTCTTCGATAATACTTTACTATACTAGGCTTTTGTTTATCGTGGCCAAAAAATAAAATAAAAAAATAGATTTCGCTTTTTTAAAAACACCTTTTGTTCAAAAATCTGGAGTTATATTCTTGCAAGAGAAAAGAGAAAAAAGAAAACATATTTGATTACATGATGCATACATTAAAACAAATATATTGTTAAAGGTTTACCTGCCCCGCAGTGACTTTCCTAAATATCTGTATCACAGGCAACATACTTGCGACCAACTGTCGTTTATCCCTACTCATTTGAACACAAAACTCTCAACTGTAACCGAACCAAAATTCTTTTAACAAAATCATAAAATTATTGTTAATTCCCGAAATATTTGCACTGAAACACTGCAACGGCATTATGTAACTAATTAATAAAATAATAAGTCAAATGTTTTATTTTAAAATGAAATCCATAATCGCATTTATCGATAGTACTATCTGTAAATATCGATAATTTATTGGGTGACGTTAGTTTTGTTTTGAAGTTGCAATCAATTTGGTGCAAATCTCTCACTTGGGAAAAAGATAGTGTATCTGTGTTTTGTTTCTATAATGTTCGTTTAGTCGACGTTTGGACGTAAAAGTATCTCGGTGGGGTTATAACGCGCACTCGATTTTGAATTCTTTGTGTTGAACCGAGCATCCAGTATCCAACAAAGTGAATCTCAAGGCGTCGGAAAACATACCGTTCGATGTTCAACTGTTGCCAAGATGCCCGAGAAGAAATCCTGAAGTGATTTTATTACGTTCGTGGGCTTATCATTTCCAGGAAATGGGCGTTTCTTTTACTTAACGCTGTTGTTATCTTTTATTTTGTACAAAATAAGCATGAATGCGCAAGTCTAACGACAGATCTTGTTTTGTAATAAGGCCGGATATGTCATTGCGAAACCTGAAGATAGCACCTAAAACCCTTCTTTTTCGTATCGATGGTACGCTTCGTTTTTTTTTTTTTGTATTTAGTTTGAGCTCAGTAGGTGGCCATGTTGATCGCGGCATCAGTGGCATTCTTTGTGTCATCCGAGCCGCAGATGAATGGTCAATTATGACACTCCAGCAAGTGGAGAATGGTCAGATTAGAAGCACCGTAATAGAATAGATTGATAGCCTATAAATCTAAAAATATAGTAATAATCTTACCTCATCCCACCGACTCTGTATGATAGTAATCCAGTGTTTTATCACGGTTACAGCATCGGGATGCGCCTTACTCAAGATAGAGTGAGCCAGCGTTATAGTGTCGTCCTTGTCTTTCTGCTTCTCATTAAGTTCCCGAACGAATCGTTCGTGGTCTCGGATTTGTGTTTGTGTCTCTTGGTCGCCTTCGGGCAGTTGTCCTGAGAATCGCAGCTTGGTTTCTGCGTCTGACAGCCATTCGAGGAGCATGTTCACGGAGCGGTGGAGTTTTTCAGCCTGAGAGGGAAAAAAAATTGGTTTAGCATGGCTAGAGAATTTTTAGATGAAGCTGATGTGAGAAAAATTCGATGATCCGTGTATTGGATATGTAATGAAAAAATAAAAAACTTTCGTAAACAGAAAGAGCTTTTTTTATCTGTGTTTATAAGGCGTGCTACACACTTGTGGAGTACGATTCGGGACAGCCGGGTGGAAAAATTTAATCATGAATTTAATTGAATAATGCCAAACTGTACAAGTGTGTACCACCTCTTAGACTCCAAATTTTGAGCTGCATTACTTCAAGATACTTATTGGCAAGCGGATCCAACATTTTTCAAATCCTTGTAATGGTAAAAGTACTGAGCAAAATGTCTTACATTAGTCTTAATCTTTTTAATTTGCAATATTTTTATTTTATTTGTCGTTTCATATTTCTATTACACATATTCCCAGTTTTTGATCTTACCTCTTTGAGTGCGGTCTCAAGCTTGGTAGCCTTCTTCTCGCTGAGAGTCTGAACAGTCTCCCAAGCGGTCTTTAGCTCACTGCACTGTTGGCGAATGCTAGCCGCGTCTTCACGAGGTACCTGCGAGCAAATGTTAACTGTATTGCATAAATTTTAATAGTTAAAACTGCACAGCAAAGTCTATAGTTTTTTGCTGCGGAAGATTTTTGTTACAGTTTTTAAGCCTTTGCAAATTTGAACCTTAAATTTCCCTAGATTGAATTTAACATCGTACATCGACTTCAAGCAAAAGAAGATAGGCTTTTAGGGTAATTTGTCGATGAAAATTGGACTTTATTTCAAGTAGGTTATAGTATGAAATAGTTTGATACGTACCGTTGCTTCCAAGTCTTTGCCAGTCTTCATGACAGAATGCATTTGTTGTTCACGCGAGTGAAGATCCTCCTCGAATTGCTAAAACAAATGAATAATCAAATTAGATTCAGTCCAATTATTAGGCTGTTAAAAAATTAAGAACGATCTCTTCTGTTTTCTTGGTTGTCAGATAACAGTAAGAAGTATTCTAGAAGACTGCGTGGTTAAATAATCAACTAGTGTATACGTGTGTCTATACAGGAAAAGTTTTTATCCAGTGCGCAAATTGTAACCATGAATTCAGCATATCATACTAGAACCCTAGCGCAGAAACTTTTCGCAGGTTATACAAAAAAAAAAAAATCTGCTGTTCCATACATTTTGACCGCGTAGGTATTGCACTTTTCTATGAAACAGCTGATTTTTGTTTTAATAACCGACGAAAAATTTCTGTGGTTGGGGGTCTAGAATGATATGCTGAATTCATGGTTACAGTTTGCGCACTGGATAAAACTTACCCTGTAGAGGTATGACGAACAGGGTGTAAAGTTCAGTCATCCTCTATCGATAAGGAAGGGTCCTCCAAGAAGCTTATAGATAAAAATGGAGGCAACACTCTAAATACATGGTCGGCCTGTCTCTTTCTAAATACACACATAAGAACGAGACAGTGATATGGGTTTTCTGTCTCTTATGTATGTATTCAGAAAGAGAGACTCCCACCACAGTCGTCTTCATTTAGGTATTTAGAGTGTTGCCTCCACTTTTATCTACGTATAAGCTTCTTGGGATCCTCCGACCAGACTGGTGTGGTGTCTGGTGGGCTAATGCCCGACCGTTGATGTCGGTCCGTTGTTTACAGGGTTATTGGAAAAACACCAAAAACCTCTTAAAAGGTCGTTGTACTCATAATTATGAACAACTTTTACTATGGGTCCAAACACGAAAACGCGAAAATCGATCAGCTGTTCCCTACATTTTGTTGAGTTACACGAACATAAATCTAAGGAACAGCTGATATTTTTTCGCAATTTCTTGTTTGGTCCCATCGTAAAAGTTGTTCATAATGATGAGTACGTAAATACCATAATGTGACCTCTTAAGAGGTTGTTGGTGTATTTCCAATAACCTTGTATATGCAGGATCTTGCGTGACGTCAGTGTGATGCGTAATTCGCATGTGGCTGTGTAGATGCCACTACATGTTTTTTGATGATGGACGAAAACTTGAGGCAAGAACCCGGTCCGAAGGTTCGGCGCAAATATCTACACACATTATTAAGTAGTTTCCGCACCTTATGTTGTTCAATGAGCGCCATCACAGTATCCAGGTCACCATGCACAGGTGCGTCTCCCGCCAACTCCTTCTGTTGCTTCTTCAACCAGTCGAGGAGTGCAGACATGGCGTCCTTGAACTGTCCCGAGTATAGGAGAGCTTCTTCTAGCTTGCGTTGTCTGAAATGAACGTGTGTGTTAGTAAGAGTTTTAAAAGTAATTCCAAAAAGAACCCAGGGTTTTATCTAGACGGAAATTTATGGTTTTAACTATGGATGATAAAAAGCTAACTAACGATTGTGTTACGTATGAAAACCTTTTTAAAACCGCCGCTAAGACTACACGATTGTATTCCTTTTAGTCCATTAGCTTAAAGCTCACATTTGCTTGGCAAAACATGTCTCCCGCGCATTACTCGCGCGCTCTCATCACGATAGTTAAGTTCGTCTTCTGCCATTATAAAAAAACGCATGTCTTTGCGCACATTACGCGCTACCGCGAATTTTCGCATTTTGGAGTACAGTAACAGGTATCATAAGAAGATATTATTTTTACAAAATTCGGGTATATATGCTCATAGCAACTCAAAGCGGTATCGTGCTACCCAGTAACTGGGTTGTCAAAAGTCAAAGCATTTATTTCAAATAGGCACATAAAAGGCACTTTGGAACGTCAACATTTACACTAAAATATAATTGATTTTAGTTGTGGAAGTCAGATAGGCAGTCGCTCCATGTAAAATACTGGTATTCAGCTGCATCGGGTTAGACTGGAAGCCGACCCCAACATAGTTTGGAAAAGGCTACGCATATTATGATGATGCTCATAACACACTAGTAAAAACCAAGTGGGTACCGAGATATCGATACTAGTAGCCTAGCAGAATTTTAAATACTACCAAAGTATTTTTTTTATTTTTTATTACTAAGTGGCCCTGCTCTTGCTCGACCTCGGTCGCGCCTGATGGTAAGCGATTGATGAGCTCTTTAACGGAACGAGCGTGTCCAGAAAATGCCTGCTCACTCTTGTTATGAAGTAAGAAGGTTTGGAGGTTAGTGGAAGGGAACACATACGCAGGCAGAGAGTTCAACACTTTGGCTGTGCGCATAATACGGTCAATACTTTTTGAATAGAATAGGATTTTTTTTTTCTTTTTGATTCAATACTACATTCGCTACTAGCTATTGCTAGCGGCTACGCCCGCTTGGAGGTCGAAAATGATCCCACGGGAACGTAGTACCGGGGTAAAATGTATACTATGTGTTAATCCAAGTTATAAACTATATCCCCCTTATTACAGAACAAGGTTTTTCTTTAGGTATGGTTTAAACCTTCGAGCCTGTTTTTAAATTAGAACCTAACTGAAATCGAAATACAGCTCCTTTTACAAAACTGACAAGTTAGTCCTGTGCTAAATTGTCAGTTTTGAAAAAGGAGCTGTAATTCTATTTCAGTTCAAAGTTCTTATTTCAAAAACAGGCTCGATGGTTTAAACCATACCTAAAGAAAAACCTTGTTTTGTAATAAGGGGGTATGTGTGCCAAATTTCATCCAAATCCGTTCAGCCGTTTTTGCGTGATTGAGTAACATAGCTGTGCTGATGGGGAGTTTGTTGCGCCACTTCTTCTTCCTAGATAAAGCACTAGGAAGTGGTGAAGGGCGGGCGTTTTGGGGGACTGTCTTATGTAATTTTGACTTTCCAAAAGTGCTCTCAGCCTAGTTTGAATAAATGATTTGATTTGATTTTCGATAGGATAGGATTTTAACGCCAAATAAGTGAATCAGTTAGTTACCTGTCAACGGCCTTAGAACAGACCGTGGTCCACTTGGTCTTCATATCCGCCATCATGGTCTTCAGGGTGTTCTCGTCTCCCTTGGGCGCTTTGTCCTTCAGCTGCTTGCCGGTCTTCATCGTCTGGTCGTACACCGGCTGTTTAGCTGCTAGGGCCTTTTGGAACTCGCGGTGTTTCGTTAACCTGGAAGAAAAGTATGTGATTAGTAAAATAACATCATGCTTTTTACTCCGAAGGGTTGGCCAGAGGTGGATGGTAAACCCACATTTCGCTAGTTATCTTTAAGTACTATGTAATAAGATAAAAAATCCCAATGAGACTTTGCCACAAAAAATATTGTTTAGTTTTAGTGTAAAAATCAAAAGAACTAAAACTAAACAATATTTTTTTGAGGGCGGTAATAGGGTATTTTCCAATTTACTGAAAAGTATTCTAAATTGAAGATTGGGACGAAATATGTAACAGAAAAATAAAAGTAAATTGATTTATATCCATTTTCTCAATTAAAAACGATTTAAATCAAATTCACTTTTCGTTGTTTTGAATTTACCGCCAAAACGATCGTTACGATGACTTTTTATCACGTGATGTCAACTTTGTGTAAACCAAAGTGATTAGTAAGTAAACAAGTGAATGTCGAGTTAATAATTAACAAGATTTTTAATGTATAGAAAGTGGAATTACTGGCGTACGGTGCCTCTGTGCACAAATACTTCTAAAACTGCGCCAAACTAATTATTTGTACCAG
The DNA here is from genome assembly GCA_949987655.1 of Polymixis flavicincta. Lineage (NCBI taxonomy): Eukaryota > Metazoa > Arthropoda > Insecta > Lepidoptera > Noctuidae > Polymixis > Polymixis flavicincta. The sequence continues at coordinate 18,061,351 of OX465188.1, read as the reverse complement.
TGCCGTTTACACAAAGCTGGCGTCACGATGTCACGTGAGAAAAAGTCATTGTAAGGAGCGTTTTGGCGGTAAATTCAAAACAACGAAAACGAAATTTGATTTTAATCGTTTATAATTGAGAAAATGGATTTAAATAAATTTATTTTTATTTTTCTGTTAAATATATCGTCCCAATCTTCAAATTAAAATAGTTTTTATGAAATTGGAAAATACCCTATTATGAAATAACTACTCCCGCTCTGGGTGGAGCAGGAGGGCGTGTCAGACTTTTACTGACTAAAAACCACCCATGTTCCTTCAGTAGCCTGTGTGCCAGGGGCCACGGTATATCTTTCCAACAACCCACACCCCTTGGGCAGTATCGTTCACCAGGACGGCCCGTACGGTTCAGTACCCGGAGATCTTCTTATTCATTCCTGTGCTTTCAACAAGTCTTGTCTACCATCCTAAACTATTTTAAATATATGTTACCTCTGTTTGATCTTCTCCGGGTCGTTGACGGTAGCCTCAGAGTTGAGCACGTCCAATTGTTCTTCGGTATCATTGAGCCAGTTCATCAGGTTGTTCCTATAAAGACAAACGTACATCAGGGCATGTTAAGATCATTCTTACAATGCAATAAGCATTTTCAAAAGAAGTTATTTTGAAGTTATCACACATTTTGGACGTGAGACCGATACACGAAGTTATACGAAACGCAGTAGAATTAAAGTACGCATTTACGAGTGACATAAAGAAAAAAATGTATAAAATCTCAAACGAAACAAAATTCTGCGCGAGCGCATATCAACTTTAGATTTATTTGGTAAATGAGTCTGAATTCAAAGTTACATCTTTAAATATGACTTCTTCACTTACCACATATCATTATACTCCTTAGCCTCTTTGAAGCCATGGTCCAGTGCCCTGGTTCTCTCAGCAGCCTTAGACACGACTCTCTCCCAACGATGCTGTACGGAGACCAGCAGATTCTTGATGAGGATCACGTCTTGTTTCTGACTGAAGTACTTCAGATGAGTTCCTTTCTTGTCCAGGTGAAGCATTGTTTCACGATGGGTTGCCACTTCCTTTTGGAAGGATTTGTGCTCTTCGATTTGGGCTGTGGAGAGATGATTTGTTAGTAACTGGTTACGGATTTGTCCAGAGTAAATAGTGTTGAAAAAATATATTTAAAGTAATAAGGGTTTTTAATTTGTTGAGGATGGGAAATCAACAAATAACTTCTCCCGCTCTGGGTGGAGCAGGAAGGTGTCAGACTTTTACTGACTATAACCCAACCGTGTTCCTTCAGTTGCCTGTGTGCCAGGGGCGGCGGTATCTCTTTCGACCAACCCGCACCCCTGGCAGGAGGTAATAAGGGGGTCAGTTTTAGACTGCAAAAGGCTGGTTAAATTTTGGAGAAACTTTAATGAATAAATCTGCTATCAAATGTCATGTTAACTGAGGGGAAATTCCCGAAATTTTAATAACGTTCACAGTCTGATCTCAGTCTCAATCTATAAAAACAAAATTTCCATACAAATAGATGACATCGCGACTAGATTTTGAACGTATTTAATTACGAGAATTTGTCTTCTAGTGTGATAGGGTTGAAATAAGGGTTTTATTTAGATAAAACCCTTATTTCAACCCTATCACACTTAGTCTTAACGATTAGTCGTTGTACAAGATGCAATTAGATTTGTAAGAAGAAAAAATTGAATAGACATTCAAAAATCTGGGGTACGTTTCATTTAGTATAAAGCCATGAGTAAAAAAATACAAGATTTCTAAGAAAGTCTTAAAATCGTGTTTCTCTATCATTTTTAGCCTTCCTAAAAGATCTAAAATGATCGTTTATGGTTTTAATCTTTTGGATTACCTCGACAAGTTACAAATTCAAACTAGTCATGGATCGAATACGAATAATCGGTTAAAATTATACGGAACCGAATAATCGGTAAGATTCATCTCTACCCCCGGACAGTCCGGACTATTATTGCATCATCTAATCTGGTTAGTTTTGCATCTTGCCGTTGTGTTAGTAAAAAACCTTCTTTTTTATGTATGCGATTTCATATATTATTATGCTTGCTGTCGAATATGTCAAATATCGACCTTCAAACAACTATTCAGCCCATCCCTAATTCAAACAGGGAATTTGAGGTTGTCTCCTTCAAATTCCCTGTTATCACAAATACTTACTAAGTAATGTCTCCATGACCCTGGATACTGGTTTGGCCGAAGTAAGCGTCTTCTCCGCGCTGGTCAGCCAGTCGACGAATGCTTGGAGCGCGTCGTGGAACTCTGTGGCTTCCTTCAGAGCTATCTCGAGCTTTATCTTCTTGTCTGAGGCCCTGTTATGTCAGAGAAAAATATATGAGAAATATGTCAGCATATTTAGAAATTCCCAAAGTGAGGATAAGGTGTTCAATTTTAGACCTTTTGTAAAATTAACTTGACATGTTTATTTCATTATACTTCTACAGGAAAAGTTTTTATCCAGTGCGCAAATTGTAACCATGAATTCAGCATATCATTCTAGACCCCCAAGGGCAGACATTTTTCACCGGATAAACAAAATAAAATCAGCTGTTCCATACATTTTGACCGCGTAGGTATTGCACTTTTCTATGAAACAGTTGATTTCTTTTTTGTACAACCGGCGAAAAATTTCTACGCTAGGGGTTCTAGAATGATATGCTGAATTCATGGTTACAATTTGCGCACTGGATAAAAACTTACCCTGTATTTAAGAATTTGGCGCTTCCTTCCCGTTCTTACTCGTCTATACTTACAAATGGGTAACCATAAACAATCTAATTGCTTCTCCGTCCCTAGATTGCAAGTCCCACAAGTCCTAGAGGTGAAGCTCGCCAAGCTAAAGTTGCTGGTCAATGACATAGGGGCGCATTAAGCGTCCTAGATGTCCCTATCATTTTGAAACCCTCTGTGGTTGATTCAGAATAAACAATCCTTACCTGGCAGTAACATTATCCCACCGCGACTTCAAGTTCTTCAGATTATGATGTAGCTGTGACGTGGGGTTGGGTCTGTCTTGCTTCTTAAGGTACTCTTGTCCTTGTTGTAACACAGCTTCCACCTTCGGGCGGTTCGCTTCGATCTCGTTGTAAACCTCCTAAGGAAATAATGTTGGGATTAATAATACAGTTTCTACAGGGAAGAAAGTTTTTCTTTACTGTTGGTTTTACATCATAATTAGCCTACAACGTTCCCACTGCTGGGACACAGGCCTCCTCTCTGTGAGAGGGAGTGGGCCGTAATCCACCACGCGGGCCTAGTGTGAGTTGGACATATTTTTATGTCAATTTATTTGATACACAAGCAGTGTATGAAATAATTTTAAGAATTGCATGCTGAAGAGTTTCTGATATACAGCGTTATTGGAAAAACACCTACAACCTCTTAAGAGGTACCTACTCATTATTAAAAAAAAAAAGTCAAATGTCTGTTTATGGGTGAATTGCCTGCAATAAAACAATATTTATTTATTTATTTTTATTTTATTTTATTATATGTAAGGAACAGCTGATTTTTTTCGCGATTTCTGGTTTGGTTCCATAGTAAAAGTTGTTCATAATGATGAGTACAGTGACCTCTTAAAAGGTTGTTAGTGTTTTTCCAATAACCCTGTATATTAAACTAGCTGCTGCCCGCGGCTCCACCCGCATCAATGTTACAGGCTTCTCTAGAGAAGGAATAAAAATAATCATACAAACTTTCACCCCCTAATTCACCCTTTTACGGGGAGAGTTTCCTAAAATTCGTTCTAAGCTGATGTCTTCTACTCATAATCTACCTCTGTGCCAAATTTTATCTTCGTAGGTTCAGTAGTTTTTTTAAGATTTCTTGTTTAATCAGCAGTGATCGGAGTAGGTAGATTGATTTGGGGTCAATGAACTGGCACGTATATATTAATATGGATATGCCTCCGGGATTTTGAAATGATCTAAACTGCTTTTTATATAATTTTCACCTGTTTTCATATTCATAACTAGCTATTGCATTGAATGCGAAAAAATAAATCTATAGCATTCTATAAATTTCTAATGTAGTAGTTTAAAAATATAAATTTCACAATATTTGATTCAATCCCGTAAGTACCAAAATGAAATCCCGGAAAAAAGCTTATCCATGTTATGATTTCTATGACTATTCATGATGCGAGTACGTAAAATCAATCTACCTACTCCGATCACTGTTAATCAGTGAGTGAATGAATGAGTGACCTTTCGCTTTTTATATATAAAGATAAAACCTCCTTACCATGAACCTCTCGAGTTGTTCCGTGGCGGTCTCGGGCAGGCCTCCGACGGGCTTCGAGGCGGCGATCACACTGTCCACTTCGGACAACCAGCTGAGTAGGTCTCCGATCTCAGCGTTGAAACTGGTGGGAAATTATATTATGTTATACATATATACCGCCTGCTAGTAAAATTAATGTGTGTAATTTCTTTAGCTTTACTGTCTTCTCTTCATAACGTTGACTGGCAAAGGTTTGTCAGCCAATTTTAAATAGATTAGTTTAAATTTACCGCGATATTTCCGCCAATTCTGGACCGATTTCAATCGTGGATTGCGTATGCCTAATGGTAGGACCAAGTTTGGTGGTGCAAAGTGAGTAAAGTCATTGACAAAAAATTAAAATAGAGATCCAAAGACACAAACTTCCGCAAAAAAGCAGATTTGCTGCTGTAATTTCCCATAAAATCTCACGAATAAGTCTTACCTCTGAGCCTCTCTAAGCGCATCTTCAAGTTCAGTCTGCCTGTCCCGTGCCTTTTGTTGCAGTTCGCGCCACTTCCTGTTCAGTGTTGCCAACTTCTCAGCAGTCTCGCCTGCCTCGTCGGTACCTATAGTTTATGGTTAAAGAGGTTAGATCATGCAGTCGATGGTTAGGTCTTGGGGGGGTAAGACCTATGAACCTAGAAGGCAGGTTATCTTGCATTACTTGGGTTCGAAGATTTTAAATTGAGTGACTTTATGATAAGTTTATCATAGACGCCATTCATCACTTTTCATCACGAGTGATCGAGGTGATGAACAGGCCCATTGGGAAATAAAAAAAGAGAACACGGTACTTTTTTTTAAAACTAAAATATTGCTAAAATCATGAATTTCAAGGTGCATATAAATTTAATCTTTCCGGTAAAGTTTGAAGGTTTACTGTTTTGTTTCTCGTGCAAAGAGACTTTAGATTGGAATATTAATTCTAGTATTAATAATTACACATATAGGACGATAACAAACATTCAAAGCTGAAAGCGTTAGTGCATATTGCACACGGGAAGTTTTACATTAGAAATGAAATGTACGTAGTTTTAGAATTAATTAGTTGGAGAAAATAATATTGAACTAATTCTATCTACTGTTATGTTAATATTTTTATGTTGTTATTTGCTGTTATTTAATATTTAAAAGTACAAGTGAACTGTTATTTTGAATCTAAAGGATGCAATTATTTAACAAAACGTCATTCATTTAGTGAAACCTACAAGTATATTTTCGATTATCTACTATGGGACATACTTCGTTAGCATACAGAGTGAACAACATGCGGATCTGGACAATAGTCAGGAATAAATACAAAAAAAAAAACACAATTTCTATGAACAAAAATCAAATTAACCCACGTCTTTACCAGTGAGTGGGTGTAACATTGTCTTCAAGACACGATTATATCATTTATTACAAAGGTGCCACTTCAAACTGTTAATAAAGACTAGACACATTTCCATTCTAAAAACAAATTTGACAGCGTGTCTGATTTAACATTACGTTCAATTCCAAAAATTCCTTCAAGTCAACGAAAACCTGACTAGGACTCGACAACTTTCCATTCTAAAAACAACCTTGAGTTCATGCCTTTAAAGTTGACATTAACATCCTGACTATGTCCACCCAAAAATGAAAACGAATCGAGTTTGACAAAAGCGTAAGCGCGGCCACATACCCGTACCCTGCTGGACGATCTGTGCGCCGGCGTCGTTCAACGTGTCGACGGAAGCTTGATGCGCCGCTATGTCGTTGACCAGAACCTTTAGCTTGGCGAGCTCGACCTCTAGGATTTGTGGGTCGCCGGCAACCTGTGGGAGGGAGAAGCAATTTGATTTTCTATGGGCAGTTTTGATTTGTCAGAAAAGTTATCCATTTCAAAATGTAGCTAAGGAACAACGGGCAAGAAACTCCATGGTTACTTGTCAATTCTCATGCCCCTAAACATCAGTAAAAGGTTAACACAGCGGCTAAAGTGCTAACGGTAGCTGTCTCGAAGTTCATGTCACTCAAGCTTTTCTTGCTGCGCAATAGTCGAAAACAGTTTCACAGAACCTGACTTGCAGAAATAAAAAAAAAATCTGTATGTTTGTTAGGCTTCTTTAAAGTCAGAGTCAATTCTTTTATTTTTAATTGAAAAGTTGAATCAAAATCAAAAATCATCTATTCTAGGTAGGCTAAGAATCAGCACTTTTTGAACGTCACAAGTTGCAAAACTTCACCACTTCCTAGCTAACTTTAGTTGGGAAGAAGTTGCGCAATCAACGAATACCAATCACATAGTTGTCGCCACTTGAAATCCTATACTTACAGGTCTCAAAGTATCCAGCGTCTCAGTAGTATTTTGTATCCAAGTCAACAGCTCCTGTAAAGCATGCTGCAGCTGTCCGAGCCTCAACAGCGCCCTCTCCAGCTGCTGCTGTCTCTCGACCATCCCTCTGAGCAGCGCTGACCATCTAGAGTTGACCTCTGTGAGAGGTGCCTTAATGGCCGCCGCTTGTTCGGACGACGTACGCTCTGTTAGCTCTTGAGCTTGCCTGCAAGTTGGTGAAAAGGTTAGGTTGGTTGTCCGTGAATGAGTGAGTCGATTGTGGCTTGATTCGAAAATGGAACTTAGACACGCAGGTCACATAATGCGTGTAGCGCTAAACGAATATAAAACATCGTTCAGTTTCTGTTAATCGTTTGAAGATGATAGATACGGAATGATGGTTTGAATAATTGTTTTTATCGCTAAACGCATTTAGGAGTTTATTTACAAGCTTTGTTTAAAGTTAAGAGACGTTTAAACGTCAAAAATATTGGGTCAAACAATCGCTAATCATTACTTAAGTCTAAAAAAAAAACTCTTTATGTCAAGCGGGCCTTACTTGGGTTTGGGTTGATGGTTGAGTTTTGCTTAAGTATTTAAATAAATGTAACTACGCTCGAATTTTCATTTATCACTATGAAAAAAGTCATAAATGAAAATTAGATAGTAATATATTCGCATTCAGTTTGGGAACTAATGAAATAGAAGCAGTTTTGAAACTGTCGTCTATCAGGGAATGTATCTTCCCCTCAACAATTTTAGTTTAAATGTAATACCAATCAATATCTTGTCAAACGAATTATTTAATTTGGGAGTACCTAATCAAGCCACCATTGACTCACTATATTCGCAAAACAATACATATTGCAAACAAGACAGAGACAGACATATGAAATGGTGTTAGTAACAAAAAAAGACAGAATAGAACACACTCTTCTAGAAAATATTTTGAAGGACAAAAAGAAAGTAGAAGAAGCTATAGGTATTTGTCACTGATTCAAGATTTGTAATTAAATATTGAGCCAAGTCTACAAGTACACTTCCAATGTACGTGATTCCCACCTTTGTTTCTATGTCACTATTACATGACACCGTTAGGCTATTCGCTCAGTGAAAGGTACATTAATCTCATTACATTTTCAGCGTATTCTCATAAAATTAGAAGTACATAGATGGCACTTAAATGATTTTTGCAGACTTGGCTTTCTTTGAAGCATTTTCAAAGTAATTTCGAATTAACGAATATTTTCTTTCATCAGTTGAAATTCATACAGTCAAGACTTTTCTTAAGCTTTTAAATACAAAGTCAAATGTTTATTACGTAATAAAGAAAATAGTAAAGACACACAACAAACAAGGAACTAATATCACTACGATGCAAGATACAAACAGAAGCGCACACAAGATTAAGTGTTATTCCTTGCCTCATAAGACTCCTTTTTCAATGTCGGGTCAATCCGGGGAACGCATAGAAAAATACACGATTAGTATGCGATAAAAAGTGCCTTATAGTAAAAGGGAGAGGGGGGACAACTATTTATCTATTGGCCAGTTTCTTTCGAATATATGTATAACATAAGAAAAAAGAAAGGGAAAAGATTATGGAACCACTTATGTAAATAAAATACACTATTTTTTGGGTATTCAAACCGTTCACAAATTATGAATTGTTTTTAAAGAGATTTAAAAGGATTAAAGTGAACTTATTTTACTATATTGAAGTATGGGTCAACAGTGCAAAAAAAATGCATCAAATTAAGTAAAATATGAAAACTAGAGGAGTTTAAAGGAGGGTTGTTTATTTAGGATTAGGACCATCACCAAATTAATAAAAAAAACAAACATATTATCATGAATTCTCCTCCTAATCAACAGGGTAACTAGTCTTTTTTTAGTTCTGTATACAAACTATATTTTTCGGCGTTTCGTTTGATAATTTCTAGTCATGCAAACCCCAAAATCAAAAGCATCCCACTCAACCTTGAAAATGTCCCCACGCATTTATCACTAAAAGTTTTAAATTCAAAGATACAGGTACTGGTATAAAAGGAAAGGGTATACAAATACAGGTTTCAAAGGTCTAGGTGTCAAAGTTACAGGTATCAAGGTTACAGATGCCAAAGGTACAGGTATTAAAAGGTACAGGTATTAAAAGGTACAGGTATTAAAAGGTACAGATATTAAACGGTACATGTATTAAAAGGTACAGATGGAAAAGGGTGCTGGTGCAAAAAAAATTTGCTATTATGTAGTGGTGTATAATAAAAGGGCACTGGTGTAAAAGGAAAGGGTATATAAATACAGGTTTTCAAGTTACAGGTAACAAAAGGTACAAGTATTAAAAGGCACAGGTGGATATTGGTACAAAAATGTACATTTCTAAAATGCACCTTAAGAGTACTGGTGTCAAAGGTACAGGTATCAAAAGGTATAAGTGTAAAAATACAGGTATAAAACGGAACGTACCTATTAAGCGCTTCAACTTTAACCATGTGCGGGTCGACTTCTTGCTTGAAGGACGCTAGCTGCGCGATCTGGCGCTTGACGGCATCGATGTCGGAGCCTAGTGCACCCATATGGGAGAACTTGTCTTCCGCTGAGTCCAGGAATTCTTGTAGATTCTAGATATTAAAAGATTGGTTAATAATGATCAAGGGTAAGTCAATGTCGAGGAATTGCACGGTTTGTTTTACAAGCATATTTAATAAAATATTATAAAAGCTTTGCAATACATGGAGCATGACCACTGTATAAACTGAAGAAACGGAAGACGAAATTACAGTTTGTAGAACGATTTGTAGTCTGATGTCAAAAATGATAGCAAAAATGTCATTTTGTTTTCGTAGATTTCAGATAAAAGTGGTCATACTCCGTTAGTTTTAGTATAAGAATAGTGACACAATGTTTTTTTTTAAATTTCACTCTGTACGTCGAAATCGCCAAGTCGATACTATTTTTTAATGACGTTGGTAACTACTGAGCTATGGCAGTTTGGTAACGCAATTGCTATGGATTTTAAAGACGAAAATTACAATCTCGCCTTTAAATTACGCCGAAGCAAATACAGTCGAATTGAAAGAATTGAGAATCTCCTCCGTTTTTTAAAGGGGTTGTAAAATAATATAATTACTTAAGTTTAAACCCACCTGTAACGTGTCATGGAACTCCATAGCCTTCTCCATGGCATCGATGAGGTTCTCCTCTCTCCTGGCGTACAGCGCGGTGATGTTGTCCCAGGCTGAGTCCAGATCTTCCATATGTTTCTTGACTTCAGGCTTGTCAGGTTCTCCGCAGAGCGACATGAGGGTTGAGCCGGTTTTGCGGACTTTTTCCACCTGAAGAAAAAATATGGTTAGTTGATGTTACATTGTTTAAAAAAAATCGGTTCTATAAATCATTAATTTCTTCCTTCTTTTGGGTATCTTTATTAGCTATTTCTTTTAATTTAATTATTTTTAAGGAAACTTAAATAGGGTATTTTCCAATTTTTCAAAAACTATTCTAATTTGAAGATTGGGACGATATATTTAACAGAAAAATAAAAATAAATTTATTTATATCCATTTTCACCATTAAAAACTAATAAAATCAAATTTATTTTTCGTTGTTTTGAATTTACCGCCAAAACGCTTCTTACGATGACTTTTTATCACATGACGTCAACTTTGTGTAAACTGAAGTAGTTAGCAAGTAAAAAGTGAATGTCGAGTATATAATTAACAAGATTTTTAATGGATATAAAGTGATATTACTAGCGTGAGGTGCCTCTGTGCAAAAATACTTCTAAAACGGCGCCAAACTAAGTATTTGTACCGGTGCCGTATAAACAAAGTTGACGTCACATGTCACGTGATAAAAAGTCATCGTAAGGAGCGTTTTGGCGGTAAATTCAAAACAACGAAAAATAAATTTGATTTTATTCGTTTTTAATGGTGAAAATGGATATAAATAAATTTATTTTTATTTTTCTGTTAAATATATCGTCCCAATCTTCATATTAAAATAGTTTTCATGAAATCGGAAAATACCCTATTGACTTTTTCAGAGTCGCCCGTATTACTTCAAGGTGAAAGTTCACCATATTAGACTTAAAGTTGTGTTTATTCATGGGAGACTGGGAGTTTAAAATATAGTTAAAACCTTTTGCAACATCTGTGGATGAGCGCTCTTCAGCCAGTATACTTTGCTACATGTCCATTAAAAACTTTACAGTTTTATATTTCAGCTGAAAACGAAATCTTCCAAATCCTAACTACAAAAAAACAATTATAAAAATACTAACCTCCGGCTTAGTATGATCAATCTCATGGCGTATCTCCTGCAGGGCCACCTGCTGCGCCTGGATGGCGCGGGGCTGCGCGGCCGGCGGGGGCTGCGCAGTCAGGGTATCCTCCAGCTCGGACAGCTGCGACATGACCGCGTTCAGTTGCTGCCAGAACTTGCGAGCCACTTCTAGCGTGGAGTCCAAGGAGTTGGCTCGGTCTGACGATGATTTTTGTACGTCGTCCCATAGTCTGTTGAATGAAGGTGTGTTAATAGAATTGAAGATGAGTACAAATCTAGAAGGAAGGAGTAAATTTAGTTTTATGTACTTTTTACTTGTTTCCTAAACAAAAATCACACAAAAACAGTATCTTGACATTACTTTTCAGGCCCCATCACGATGTAGCCGGTATACACATAATTTGTTTTTTTCGTACCTAAACGTCGCCAAATACTTATTTGAACAGAAGACTACTAAAAAACATTGTTTTTAAGTGTGCGGTTCAGAGGTCCCCGTCAAAAACGAAATTCTTTACGCTTTTTCTTTACCTCCGAATGTAACATCGTTTACTCTATCTTCAATATAATCTTACTTTATTTGACTAGACTATCGGCTTTAGCACTCTCGAAAACCATGAAAATTATCTAACTCGCACTCTGTCTCTTTCTATCATATATAATAAGAAGCCGCACGTGGCAAAACGCTTCCGCGTTACGTGACGATTTCTACAATTTTACTCCTACCGCAAGCTGCTTTAAAGAACTTCATTCAAAAGTTCCAATAAACAATGTTTTAGGGAAGATAGTCCAAAATCAGTGTATGTTTTATGGTTATAACATAATTGGGGTGTTTGGTAGTATGCATTAATTCTAGGATATTTTGTATATATTAGCACTTACTTGTTAAGTTTGTCGAGCTTGTTCCTGATGTCCCGCACGGCGGGGTCGCTCTTGTTGGCCTTGCCAATGACGTCAGAGGCGGCGCGTTGTACCGCGTTATACGCTTCCTGTCGCTTCTCTAGGTCTTCTACTAAAGTGTTGTTATCCTCGATTTGGTCTCTGTTGAGGTAAATGTGGTCTTAGGAAGGTTCTCGTTATGATATAGGATAATCAGCCTATAATGTTCGCACTGCTGGGACAGAGGCTTCTTCTCGGATAGTGGGAGTGGGCCCTAGTCCAGCACGCAAGCTCAGCGCTGGTTGGAAGATGTAACATGTCTTCGAATTTTTGGTTCTAGGACATGCCGGTTTCCTCACTATGTTTCCTTCACCGTTTTGAGAGCAGTGGTGATGAAATAATTTGCACAAAATAAAGCGCCTGTCTGGGTTCGAATGTACGACCTCGTAAGTTGCGGTCTTTACGACTGGGCCACCACTGCTCAGAATGTATGTTTGTTAAGAATATTAAATGTGATGTCTTTCAATTAATAAGCAAATAAAAATTAATTATAAATGTAAAAAATTTCATGAAAATAGAATTAAGTCTAGATAAAGTTAAAGGTATTGTACTCACTCAATCTTGGGCGGGTGCGCAGACACAGGCTCGGCGCGGTGCAGTTGGTCCGCCGCGCCCGATAGTGCGCGCAGCATGCCTTCCAACTTGTCCGAGAACTGGGATGACTCTTGTAGAGCCTGGTGAAGGAAAACATACTTTAATATGTGTACAGTATGATTGATTGTTGTATGTATTAAAATGCTGATGTAAAGGGTGCGAGTTAAGACCTCTGAACAGCGTGTAACAACATAGTGCGATAAACAAGTATCTCATGTTAAATACGTAGTACAGAAAGTGACTTAAAGTAGAGTTTGATAACGGGGAACTTTGAAATCATTGGCTTGGGTTTTTTTTTTTTTTTTTTTTTTTTTTTTTTTTTTTTTTTTTTTTTTTTTTTTTTTGGGTGGGAAATCATCAAATGACTTCTCCTGCTGAGTAGAGCAGGAGGGCGTGTCAGACTTTTACTGACTAAAACCCACCCGTGTTCCCTCAGTAGCCCGTATGCCAGGGGCCGTGGTATCTCTTTCGAACAAACCCGCACCCCTGGCAGGCATCGGCCCTTGCGGACCCCACCAGTGGTTGCTGACATCTTTGACCGCGCGCGTGAGGAACACAACGCGCCGTCCCGTCTACCACTTTTCGGCCGCAGAGGATAGGGAGAGCGGCTGACGCTATACCGACACTCCTCTTCCCCTGCGGCCCCACCGCGTCCGCCATCAAACGGTGGCGGCCCCGTCCAGGCCACGGAAGGGAAGAGCGCTGCTCAGAAGCACCGGCACTCCTCCTCTACCGCAGCCTGTAACCCTCAGCCGCGATGCCTCCCATTCGACATCGCGGCCCACCTCAGTTGCGGTGCACCTCACCGCAACCTACTTTTTGGCCGCTACGTCGTCGGCTTTGAGGCAAAAGCCCTGACGAGCGGCCCCACCGTTGGGTTCCTCTTGGCTTCACCGTGGATGGGAGACCACGGTTACTAAGCCCCCCCGCAACGACAATGCGGGAACCCACTCGGGGGGGTTGGCTTGGGGGTCAAAGCATCAGACTGGCGAACGAGAGACTGAGAGTTCTAAACTGATAAACGCCGTGAAGTCCCGCCATCTTAAATCCGTCTTCAAAGCCTTCTAACCCTTGCAGGAAGACCGAATAGGGTACTTTCGGTAGTGATAAATAAATTATGAAATTTTATAAAAATTAGAATTTATGTAGAAAAATATACTTAAATGTTCTGATTTTGAGTCATATAAGCACATTATTGTTTTACTATATTAAAATTAAAAGTCGTAATTTTTAATCTGTATATCACATGATCTAAAACACGAGCCGCCATGGTGTGACGTCATAGAGGCAAAAAGTGTCAGTTTAGTGTAAACAACTAGGTACATATCTATCGTTTTAATGCTAGTATTTGTACAACTATGCACTACACACCAACGATAGCGATTGTAATTCATAATTTTCCCAAGAACCACCAAATATCTTTAGCTGTTAACGTTGAATGAGTCCCGGTCGTACATACACGACTGTTGTTTTTACCAATATTACGTCACCAAAATGGCTGATAGCGTTTTTGCGGGAACGAAAAAAGGTTTAAAATTTAATTTAATTTTATAGCAAGAAAGCACGTTTATTTTGCCGAAATATATTTTTTGTGGCTTTTTATTAGGAAAATCAGCATTTTGAAGAACTTTTTCAAACATAGTAGAATACCCTATTCCAAATATGGTTCCATATGTCTATAACAAACACCGCGCAGCCTAAACCGTTGGGTCTAGTAGCTTGAAATTTTGCACATACTTTAGATATACAATGTATATACAGTGTAGGACACATAATGAATTTTAGAATATTCATCCCTTAATTGTGATGAAATTTTGTTTGGAAGCTCGCCATTTTTGCACACGGGAAATCATATTGGAGACACGGCCCCCATAAAACTGTCAATATCGTCACCTGTTCCAACTCCTGCTGCCTCTGCCTCAGCTCGGCCCTGAGCGCGTTGTACCTCTCGCAGTCAGCATCCACGATGTCTTGCACCTTGGCCGCGTCATCGTCTCCGCAGAGCTTGGCGAGCGCTTCTCCCGTCTTGACCAGCTTGTCCACTAACGGTTTGTGACCGCCGATGGATTGTTGCAGCATCTGAGTAGGGAAGAAGATAGTTTAAAAATATTTTAAAATTAAATCGACGAAATCGGTTTTCTTTTTGCGTACTCTTTTACTCGGTAGGAGACGGGTTGGAAAAAGGGATAATTATGATTTCTACATCTCAAAGACTGGACAATTCCAATTTTGAGGTTAAAACTTAATATTATGAATAGTACATTGATATACCAGTGTGCTATGTTGGTCATTACGCTCGAGACGGTATTATTCTCACTAAGGGAGCAAAGTGTGAAATAATCAATGAACACTTGTTTCATACGACGTTTTTCAACACACTTGCGAGCAAAAAATTTACGTATTGTTAATTGCTCTTCTCTCTTCTTCGAGTGTCACATTAACAATTTTTTACAAAGTCTACTCAAATTGCGAAGCTTTCCTGAACTGAAGAATAAATAATTCTCCATTTCTTCAACGAGAAATTTTTGTGTGCCAGTAATTTCAAAGCCAACTTAATGTATTAATTGTAACCAAAATTAATCAAGTATATCGAGATATATCTGCATTATGTGTAGTGTCACAGTCTCACCACGAACGTCATAATTATTATAATTTTAATAAATCTATAATATGCTACTCACTTCATTCTTGTCTTGCTGCTGAACGATTTGTTCTGGTCTGAGCGCGGGCATCGCTAGCATCTGGATCTGCTTCTCCATGTCGTCTAACCAAGATGATAAGCTGAAAGCAAATTTTATTGTTAGTGTTTTTATACGGGAAACGATATTTCGATGATGTTGTTCGGTTTTGTTAATTTCATTGAAACGATTCAGAAGTAAATAAAGAGACAGATTAGTTAAAATCAAAATCAAAAGTCATTTATTCAAATTAGGCTGAGAATCAGCACTTTTCGAACGTCCAATTACATAAGACAGTCCCCCAAAAACGCCCACCCTTCGAAACTTCCTAGTGCTTTAGTTAAAAGGTTAAGTAGTTCTGTTGAGCGATAGTTTAATTATGGTGCCATATTCTTTATTAAAATTTGCTATTAAACCGGCTTCAGAAGGATAATATTCTGGCCGTCATACTAAAGAAAATTATGGAGACTATCTTTGGGAAAGAGCAACTAGAATCAATTCGATTTGCTTGTACATTTTGATTTTCATAAGTGCCCATTTTGGTGCCTATTTGAAATAAATGACTTTGACTTTTATCATTGAAGAAGATAAATAACGAAAGATAATAAAAAGGTAGGCTACTTTTTCATCTGACAACATGCCCAAAACGGCCAACTTTTTCCTTTGCAGTCATATTAATAAAATCTACTGAACTTACCCGTGGTGTGTATCAGCGAAGTGCTCGGCAAGCGGTAACGCCTGCTCCAAAGCTGCTAAACGTTCAGCACTGAGATGTCCTACTTCTTCCATCATCTCCTTCAATTCCTCGCTGCGGTCGCGGATGACAGCTGTCTCTTCCGAAGACTGACATTCACGGAGGACCTGGGGGAAGAAATGTTAATTTTGAACCTCGAATATTGATTTTGGTCAAAACAAGGACGACGGATATCGCCTTTATGCCGTTGCAGCAAGGGCAATTTTGGTAGCTAAAAAGATGGATGGACTAACAAGGCAATATTCCACCTTATGTTAAGTGATTACTGTTGTTTTTGGGATACCAGAGGCTTCGCGGATGCGTTGTTATCCTAGAGACAAACTTCAAAAAAATCACATGTGCCTGTTATTGCTTTCCAACAACAACGTCTCTTGGCGGCAGAAATCGGTATGTCGGTATGTACAGTGGCGGCATCTACATCGCCACATGCGAACTACTCATCACACTGACGTCATGCAAAATCCTGTGATACCACGCAACTAGGATATACAGGGTGTAAAGGAAGGGGGGAAGGAGTTGATAGGGCTAGAGATTCTCGATACAGTACCATCAAACAATCTACTTTTTTGTACTCTATGCTGTGAGAATAGTTAAATAAACCATTTTTTGAGATTAAAAACATTTATAAACGACCCAAGTCCAGGCGACGACTTTAGGTTTAGGCATCCTTTGTAAAGCGCCGCCAAAATAAAATAAGTAGAAACATTAAAGAAGCGTCAAACGTTTTAAATTGATGCAAATTAACCAATTTAAGGCGACAGGTTATTAATATCCGTTACCATTTAGGTTGTATATACAACCTACGTTCCGGCTTCGGAAGCGTTCCCCTTACAACCTGTATACAACGTCCCGAAATCAAACGTCGGGCAATAGCTGACCAGACACAACACCCGTATGTTTGTAGGATCCCCCTTTTTCTATGTAGGTTGAGTGAACTTTACACTCTGTTCCTCGTGCCTCTATAGTACTTCCCCTGACGAAACCTATTTTATAGTTTCTTACCTTCTTAGCCTGGCTGAGTAAATCCCTGACCCTGACTCTCTGTGCAGCTACATCATCACTCAACGGTCTCTGATCTTTGAGTTGAGCTCGTACGATGTTGGCCTCACAAGATGGCGGCTCTGCCGCCCGCAGTGCGGAGTCCACGCCCCGCAACCATTCTAGTACTTCCTCCATGTCGCCGACTACTTCGAGAGAACGCTGGAAAGAGAGGGAAGGTTAGATTTTTGCTAGAAGGTATTTGTTTTGTTTACGAAGGTATACATCAAGTTAAATAGTAAGATTATTAGCCACTTGATTTTTAATAGTACCATTTTTTGAGTCATGCATGAATGTATATTAATTTAATTAATGAATTTCAGCAATGTCATCATTGGCTGTCATGGAAAGAAAAAACAAGAAAAATGTTTGTATAAGTGGTTTTATTGACATAATTTATCACTGGGGACCGCTTCAACAACGATTTCGTCGAGCCTTTTGCTCAACTCGAAGACATAATAGTACAGGTTAATCAAAAATCTCTTTATTTGTAAGTTATCGATATTTTTTTTACCTCAAGAGGTCCTATATCAATATTAATTGCTTTAAAATCAGAATGATATGGAAAGATATAGCTGTAAAAATACCTTCTTGCTCAGCAGCAATCTCTCTGCCTTGCGCTGCACTTGTTCGGCGATGGTGTCAAACCGACGGTTGTCGCGCGTCACTATACTCTCGATGTGCGTCGCGCCTTCCCCGGGCGAGATCTGAGGAGGAAGTGCGAGTTAGTTTTGATGCTGTACATGTAAAAGAAGATGTCTTCAGGCTGGAACAATAAAGATGGATATACAAAGATTAGCAATGCTTATCTATAATTCACTACAATGAAAAATCAGTTACTTTGGGTACCATCCAATTGTGTGAAAGGCAAAAGATGTTGCGAGGTTGCGTTACATCTAAAGTGTCAAATGATGCGAGCGTAAACACGGCTACACATCATGCTTTATATTTCCCGTATAAGTTGATCTCGCATTGTATAGGATTCCCGTACAGTGCCAGATCAGCGTAAACTGGAAATGTATAGCTTGATGTGAAACCACGTGTACAGGCTGGCGATAAAATAGCTTTGTTACATTCGAACATTCGAGAAGAATAAACCTTCAAATAAATTAGAATAGGTTTTATTTTTTGAAAACACGCATTGCAGGCGCGTTGCAGTTAACACGAAAGCGTGGAATAAATGAAATATTTATCAAAATCGCAGTAAAAAGTGCTGCATTATTCGATCCGGTACTGAGAACCCCTCATGTTCTCACACTATGGTACCAAAATTAGGGGCCGAAAATCCTGAAGTTTTATCAAGCTATCCTAAACTGTCAAATTTTCCCAGTTGAAGATGAACCTTATGGTTTTGTAATAAAGTTGAAAATCTATCAAAGAAATTTGACAGATTGGGTTAGTTTGATATGTTGGCTCTGTACTTTATGACGTCAATATAAATAAATTTGGCATCAATATTGCGAAACATACAGGACAAAGAGTTTCTCTAAATATAATCACAACAAATTAGTGGTTCCTTTTATATGTATGTATCCATACCTGACACAGCTGCGGCCCGATCTGGTTGAGGTTCTCCAGCACGGGCCGGTACTCGTGCAGCTCGGCCTCCAGGCGCAGGATGTCCTCCTCGCGGGGCTCCACTGACTGCAGGCACGACTCGGCGCCGGCCATCCAGTCGGTTAGCCTAATGAGGACATTGTTTTGTCTTTAGTTGAATCATTACGAGGTGGGAGTGTTAGGTACTAAATTTGGGAGAAACTTTATTATGTTAAACAGTGGATAAGCTTTTAAATTATATAAATTTCTTCAAAATGTTTAATAGAACGTCCATTATAATGCTTGGAGGCGACGCAACTAACACAGGTCTGGGATATAAAATAAAATTTATGTAATACTAGCTGCACCTCACGGTTTCACCCGCATAAGTCTCGATCCCGTGGGAATATCGTGATATAAAATATCTTGTGGCCTAATCCAAATCATGGTCTACAAATGTGCCAATTTTCATCCAAATCCGTTCAGCCGTTTTAGCGTGAAACCCTAACAATTGTTTACACATACATTAAATCAAGTCATTGTGGCGACTCTTCGTCCTTTGGTTCGTGCATCAGATTATGGTTGACGCCCATGTCCAACATTGTACGTCTTTCTGCTGAAATGATGATCATGATAAAAGACTCCACTAACCTAGCATGACTATTGTAAAGCTGCTGTACGAGCGGCAACGTCTCCGAAGCCACTCGCAACAGCTCGGCGCCTCTGCTCGTCAGGTCGTTGTATCTTCGCTGCAAGGCATCCAGCTTGTCTTTAAGCTGTAATGCTTCGTCTCCTGAGATGTGTTTCATGAGCTCGAGGCCAGATTCCACTGTGCTGTCTACTGCTTCTTGTTTTGAAGCTATTTCTTCGGTTTTTTCCTGGTTGAATGAAAGGGGAAAGTTTAGTTTTGCTGTGATATTTGGCAATGAAGTATCTACCCGACTACGGCGATAAGAAGGCTTCTGGTTTTGGAAAGCCTTATTCAAACAAAAACGTTTTATTTCGACCAACATCTGATCATGTAACGTTTAGTAGGTGTTACCACACCAAAAAAAAAAAAAACGCTACATCAAACATTACAACGTCTTAGTAATAGGTGCTTTAGTTAAATTTTGCAAAAGTATTATGGCGTTTCTGATAAATTTAGTGCATTTTTGTTTTTGGGCTTTAACATATTGAGGATTAATTAAAAAAATGTGATGATCTTGGATGAATAAATATCAAACCATGGTACTTAAATGTCTAATTTAAAAAACTTATTATCTCTCATATTTCGCAAGTTTTAATACTTACAGCTAACTCGTCCATCTGCCTCAACAGTTTCTCCATGTGAACTGGCAGGATCTTTCTCTTGGCGAGGTACTGCTCCATGCTGTCCATCCACGCTGACAGGTCCTGGTAGGTCAGGACTAAGTGACGCAGACCCTTGCGGGACGCTTCTAGGAGGTCGCCGATGTTAAGGCTGTGGTCTACGAGAGCTTGGTATCTGAGGAGAGAAGTAGTTGGTTTATGATTTAATGATGCTGGTCAATTTTATTTTTTTCAGTGGGAAATCATCAAATTTCTTCTCCCGCTCTGGGTGGAGCAGGAGGGCGTGTCAGACTTTTACTGACTAAAACCCACCCGTGTTCCCTCAGAAGCCTGTATGCCAGAGGCTGCGGTATCTCTTTCGAACAAACCCGCACCCCTGGTGGTCAATTATGTTAATCTACATATTAGGGTACGAAGTAAGGCATAATACCGACGTAATTAATCATGGAAATAATTTTCTTTGAATAAATACTACCTAAATTTATCTTAGCAAGCGAGGTCGAAAACTTTACAAACACTAGAAAACTTTTTTTATAAGTAGGGAATTATGATGTTGGCAACTTCAAACTTACTGAAAAGAGAAAACATAATATTTGGTAAACAAAGAGGATCTTTTAAATGCTTCCTTTTAACATTCCTAAGGGCGCTATTCGTTAGGTAACAAATCGTAGAATTTTTCTGCATGATGATTCAACGAATCCAAAGACAAACAAACTATGAATTCAGTTTTTTTTAATAAGTTCTTTCTTACCTATCCGTAGCGGCTTGTAGCCTGTCAGCGAGCGCGCTGGCCTCGTCATCTCCGACCAATCCCATGAGTGTGGAGGCTGTTTCAGTGAGCTGCTTGAATGGAGGCTGCTTCGAAATGATATCATCGTGCAGGTTCTGTAAGAAAGGTTGTAGGTTAGTGTCAATGGAACAGAGAAAACAAAACGGCTAAAAGTCTATTTAAAAGTAAATTATGGCGGTCAATCATCCAACTCGGTCTATCGCAGTCTCGAGGAGCTTGGGGGAGGCCTATGTACAGCAGTGATGTCTTTCAGCTAAAATGATAATGATGACGTCATCATGTTTAAATACCTTGTGTTCTCTGATCTTGTGTTGTATCTTCTCCTCATCGGTTGGCACTAGCTGCAGAGACTTCACTCTTCGTTCAGATGTTCCGAGCCATTCCACCAGCGGTTGTAACTCCTCTTGGAATTGTTTCGCCACCTATTGGATGAGTTATTAGTATTTTTTTTTAAATCCTGTTAGCAAACAATTTTGATGACTATCTATTCATCAACATCGTTTGCTGACCGTATTCTACTATCTACATGTTTACAAAAAACCTGTGATCTGGTTTTTATGTACTAGGGTCAGCAACATATTGAAATCCATAACACTGTTGTTCAATATGTTTGTTACTTACTGTTCTAAAAAAAACTCAGTTAAAAAAAAAAAAAAACTGTGAAGATCAAGTCTGGTTTAAAGAACCGAAATGGAACCACATTAAATTATTATCAATTTTGTATTACCTTATTAATATAGCAATAAATTACTAGCTTTTTCTTCAGATTTTATTAAGGAGCAAGTTAAAAAACAGCCTCTCACCATCATAGCCTGTTCCAAATCCAACATCCTCTGCTGAGCCCCATTGGTGAGAGCATCGAACCTCTGCATCAGCCCCTTGAGCTGCTTCTCTATAGCCTTGCGCTCGGCCGGCTCACAGCCTCCCGCGACCTCGTTACCCATCGCGAAGAGAGACGACATCGAGTTCTGACGGTCCATTAGCATTTTCTTGAGGAACTGTGGGTGAAAAGGTGAGTATTTTTAAATCGTTCACTTAAATTGGTGACTACTCCCATATGCCGTAACCATAGATAAAACAACATTTTATTGTGTCTCGCGTAGATCTACATTCTGGCGACACAACTCTTTTAAGAGACCACGGAATGACGTTAAAGATGTAACATTAGGTTAGAGCGAAAAATCTCCAATGAGGATTTTCTGGCAGCACTGAGACGTCAGGTCCGGGCACCTGTCAAGTAACAAAGCGTCTACAGACTGAATGGTGAACGAATGAATGAAACGAATGACATCAAATATTTTAAGTTCATTGTCGAACTGGAAGACCTCTTGTCAAAGTGGCGCCAACTGGTGGCTTTATGTTCAAGAACACCGTCATTCAAGATTTGTTTAACAATTTTCTACACAAAGATTCTGTGTGCTGCTCTGTTTCAGTTAGAAACTTTTCGGGCAATTCCGTTACTTGGAATTTAGGATTATTGTTTTTTGGTTGATTAACCAAGAATTTTCTTAAAAACCTTTAACTTATTCCTATATTACAACCAGCCAGTTAAAAAGGTTCTCAAACGCAAAATTAACATAGTTACCTTCTGCTCCTGCAACTGCGCCTTTACGACCTTATAGTCAGCGGAGGGTGGTTTCTGGTTGTTGACCATATCCTCAGTGTCAGCGAGCCACTTCTCCAGCCCGGTGAGAGCTTCCGCGAACTTGCCAGACTGTAGGAGGCCTACGTCGAGGCGACGTTCACGCTCGTTCGTCTGTTACATAGAGAAACGTTAGATTTTTATTACAACTCGTACATGAATTATGTCTAATAAATGCTTTACACAATTTGGAGCAACTTAGCGGAACGCAATAGTACAAGGTATGCAAAAAAGTAGAAACACTCTTTGCAAATGACTACAAAAACACGAGTCTGTTAGTTAATTTTACACCAATTTTCGAAAGGACCTCAAGTTCTTTTTTAATTCCAAAGACTCTGAGGTTTCAAGTCCTTTATATTTGCTTTTTAGTTTTGAGTTTGACATTACACCTTTCAGATTAGTCTCTGGGATTTAAAAAAAACGAACTTTACGTCCTCAATTCTTAAAAAAAAAATACTTAGAATTTTGAGTCATCTTAACACAAAGTCTTAAAATCTACATGTATCGCTCGTTTGCTAATCTATTTCGTTTCATAAGAGAACCTTAGAAAAGTAGCCGCCAATATTTTGTTTTTATGAGCGATAGTCTCGAGTCGAAATTATTTATTTTGCTAAAATTGATATCGATAAAATGTTTGCTGTCAACTCACCTTCTCCTTCAGCGCATTCCACTTATCGTTCATCTTCTCCAAATCCTTCTCCAGGACCTGCGTGTTAACCCCTTGGAGGGCTGACCGCACGAGCCCCTGTCCGATCTTGTTGCAGTGAGCCACGTTCTGGCCGAGAGGCTCAAGGGTACGACGCTTGAGTTCAGCGAAGTCTTTCTGTTGGGATCTGATCTGTTCCACTTCGGATGAAACCGGTTTTAGGCTTCGTACTTGTTCGGAGGCCTGTGGAGACAGAGAGGTGTTATTTGGCGGTTTTTGATCATCGTTTTGAGGGCTTTGTTTCTAAGAGAAAAGTTCTTGAAATTACAATTGTTGTTGTAAACAAGGTGACAGGGACATGATTCTGATGAGAAATGATTCAGAATCATGTACTGAAACCATCGTAAAAGGTAACTATATTGTTCCCTGGTTTCTGAAAGCTTATTTTATTTTAGGTCGTTTATATTATGTCAATTTGAATACATTATTATGTGGGTTGTTGTTATTTTCGACAGGGTCAAGATATGGCAGAGAGCAGATTTACTGATCTGGTTTTTAGAAATCTGGAGCTTACATGTTACAAAATTACAGTTTTAAAATACCTTTAACAATAAAATTCGTTCTCATCTTACTAGATATACGTTCTATTTTATCATTCCTCAAATAAATCTGGCATATAAAGCTCAGCATTCACTTTCATAACATTTGTTTACAAATTTCTTATTTCTCCCACCAAGAATAAAGTTCAATATTGTTTGTTTTCCCTTACCTCGGTGACGTCATCCATGACAGAGTCATACGCCTTGTAGAACGCTTCTAGCTTGCTGAGCGTATCGTCCAGATCTTGTTCCTTAGAGCGAGCGCGCTCGTCCAGCTTGGCTAGTTGTTTGCGGAGGCCTTCCACCTACGAAAAAATAAGATTATAGTGATTTTAAGTATAAAGTCCAATTTACCCTAAATTGATATGTAACAATTTTAACGCTTAAAATGCAAGTTTATTTTCTTTTTAAAAGTTGGTATGTTTTCAAATAAGTATCCATCGCAATTTAGGCTACTTTATTATTAATTCTGCAGTGTTATTTTCAATATTAATAAAGAGGAAAGATTTGATTGTTTGTTTGTTTGCATTGAATAGGCTCCGAACAACTGAACCGATTTGAAAAATTCTTTCACTATTAGGAAGCTACACTATCCCCGGGTGACATAGGCTATATTTTATCCCCGTATTCCCACGGGAACGAGAACTACGCGGGTGTAACCGCGTAGCGCTGCTAGTTTTCAATTTAGCGAAAACCAAAGAAGCTCAAGGATGTGACTTCCTTCCCAATTGACCAAGTTATAATAGGTCTTTACCTATGAAATTGCCGTTTTGTATGAAAAAATTTAAACGAATTTTTTTCATGAATTTTTTATTTATATTAATCGAAGTAATCACCCATGCAATCAATGCATCTTTGCCATCGCAGTGGCAGTTTATTGATGCCCTTCTTAAAGAAATCAGCTGGACGGGAGGCAACAAATTCTTCAAAGGCATTTTGTACTGCCTCTCGGGTATTAAATTTTTTTCCCGCCTCGAAGTTATCCAAATTCTGGAAAAAGTAGTAGTCTGTAGGCGCAAGGTCTGGTGAGTAGGGCGGATGACGGAGAGCTTCCAACCCCAGTTCTTGCAACTTGGAGACCGTCTGCTGTGCAGTATGAGGTCGCGCGTTGTCGTGCAGGAGCAGCGGAGACGAGCGATTGACCAATGCTGGTTGGAGATGCGCCAGCTTCTCCATCATTGTGTTCAGTTCTTCACAGTACACATCTGCAGTAATGCTCACCCCGTTTGGTAAGAAGCTGTGATGAATCACGCCGGCGCTAGACCACCAAACAGTGACCATCACTTTTCTAGGGGTAAGTTTTCGTTTAGGGCATTGTTTAGGTGCTGAACCAGAATCCAACCAACTTGCTGAGCGCTTACGGTTATCAAACAGAATCCATTTTTCATCGCAGGTAACAATGCGGTTCAAAATTCCTTCATTTGTGTGTCTGTTGAGCAGTGCAAGGCACGTCTCGACGCGTACTTCGCGCTGGCGATCATTGAGTTCGTGGGGCACCCATTTGTCAAGCTTTTTTACCTTGCCAATTTGACGCAAATGGACCAACATTGTTTTGACGCTAACGTCGAAAGCTGCTGCTAATTCAGCCGTAGATTGTGTATCATCAGCTTCCACAATCGCCTTTAATTCGTCATTGTCGACCAAAGTCTTCGGACGACCGCGAGGTTCATTTTTCAGGTCGAAATTTCCAGAACGGAAGCGAGCAAACCAATAACAGGTGGTGCGTTGGTTTGTAGTGTTAGCTCCGTAAACGTCGTTGATGTTGCGTGCCGCTTGTGCCGCGTTGCTGCCACGACGGTACTCATATTCCATAATTACTCGAATTTTTAACGTATCCATGATGACGACAAAGATTGAAATGCGATGAAAATGTAACACTAATCAATAAAGAAATGACTACTTTTAGAAAAAAAAATCCATGTTTTTAAAATAAAATTAATTTGAAATTAGAATTCTTAGCCAAACAAAAATTATTTTGATTTGAAATGGCCAGTACTGCAGAACGGCAATTTCATAGGTAAAGACCTAATATTTTATTAAAACTTTAGAATATTGATTTCCAGCTTATAGCCGTTATGATGATATTTTACTTAACATAACATCACACTTTGTTTCCCCGCAGGGGTTGGGTAGAGGTGTAATTAGAGTACACCAACATTTCGCCAGTTGTGTTTTACAATTCTTTAAAATGATAACCAAAACGCTTTTTTTTTAAATAACTTACTTTTTGAAAAGAAACATCCCTACTAATATTATAAATGCGAAAGTAACTCTGTCTGTCTGTCTGTCTGTCTGTTACGCTTTCACGCCTTAACCGCTGAACCTCATCGTCATGAAATTTGGCCGAGATATAGCCTGGGATATGGGTAAGGACATAGGCTACTTTTTTACGCGATAACCGACATCCACGCGGGCGGAGCCGCGGGCAAAAGCTAGTAATTTATAAAAGTTGCCTTTTATGTTCCAAACAGGAACGAAAGTTTTGACTACATTACAAAAAAATTAAAAGTCAACAAACCTGATCCCTAGTCTTAGCACTATCCACAGTGTATCCACTCTCGACCAACATTTCGGCAGCTCTTTCCGTGTCTCCAACCAAGTCATCTGCTTTCTCCAACCGCTTGTAGAACCGACCGATGTCATCAAGTTGTTGTTTCACAGTCTTAATGTCACGGCCGGGCGGCTTCATGCTGTCCAACTCTTTCTCAAGGTCGGTCAGGTCATGGGATAGGTTCTTTACTTTGTCCTGTGAAGTGGAAAGTTGGTTGGTTAACTGTGTTGTGGTAGTAACATCGTTCTGAAATAGATGTCAATCGTTTGAAGATGACAGAGGTAAAATGATATTTTTAATACGTTTGATGTTAAATGCATTTACTGATTTCTAGTTCAAGTGGACCATACAACCAGTTTTCGGGACAAAAATCAAATTAAATAGCAAGCAACTGGTTAAGTGATTAATTGAGTTATGCCCGGTTCTTATAAACAAAAACGAATCGCTTTTCTTACTAAAGGTAGCATTGTTTAGTGCCAATCTGGATATTTAAATACATTCGTAAGCCGTGGTAGCTACTTCCATATGAAAAAATACAAACAAAAATTAAAAAGAAAAATATGCTTTTTCCACAAGAACATTTCACCCTACGCGCGAGGGCAACAAACTTGCGTCTCAATACGGGAGGGGGCACGGTGACCACGCCGCGTGGCCCGACTCCGACGCACGGGTCGCGACGTGACCCCGGTCAGTCAGCTGTCAGTCTCGCTAGCGAGCGCACGTAACGCCGCGTCGTAGCGTCGTTCATTTCTCGGGCGTATTTTTTTTCTCGTGCGTAGTTTCAAACTATTCTCGGACGGACACGTATTTTCGTTGACGGAGTTAGAGAGTAGGGCCCTGATCAGTTGATTTTTTTTACACTACTTTGAAAATAAAAATAAAAAAAATAACTTGCTAAAGCGATTTTTTTTAAAGTTAGTACTTATTTAAAAAAAAGTTCGTCGACTTGATATTGAGATATTTACACTTATTACACCTCTTACTCGTTTACACGAGCAGTGACAACGTAAACACAGGAATCCGAAAAAAGGCATGGCGAGTTTCGCCTAAGAGGCTTGCACGAACATTCAAAAATGAGTTTATTCAACTTTTTCACAGCTCACACATTCTAGTAACTTAATGCTCCTCGAGAATAAACGATCTCTATTCGTAGATATAACAAATAAACTAAAGAATTTTGTCAAGATGATGTCAAACTTAAGATTTATCTGCAGATAATCATGTATTATGATATGTATTAAGATTATATCATATCTATTATTCTTATCGTTGCCTATACATAGTAGCATTATCCCACCTACTGCTTTAACAATGTATTGTGTAATGCATTTCTTTTATCGTTCAATTTTTTGCGATAATCTTGAGGAAACTAATGTTTCGCTTTGCATATTTATTTCGATAACAAAGCTAGAATCTTTGATTAAATTCTGACTGGTATCCATCTACTTATTTCGATATGTCAGAACTTTATCAGTCAACCACATATTGGAACAGTATCGGTCCTATAATAAAAAAAGGGTTTTCTTTAGGTACAGTTTAGAGGCAGTTTTTGTATGTATTTTGAACTTTATGTCAACTACAGTAATGTTCTTAATAAATGACAACTTAGCACTGGACTAAGTTGTTTGTTTTGTAAAAGGAATCTGTATTTCTATTTATTTTAGGCTTTTGACGGTTTATTAAATCATACCTTAAGAACAACCTCGTTTTGTAAAAATATACATATGTTTAAAGTTGCCTGTTTTTATTTTTTGGATAAGTCAGCTGCTCCAGTTTATTCACTGAAATTTGTGATGCTAAGGTTGACCTGCCTACAATTCTCTTTTTGCAGCCTTCTCACCTGGAAATGCGTCATAGCAGCGGCCGCGCCGGCCATTCGCCCCTTAGCCTCGCCGGCCCGCGCCTCCAGATCGTCCAGTCTATCAGCCAGCGCGTGCGCCTGTTCTTCTAGAACGTTCTTAGCGCGGGCTGCGGTGTCGCGACCCGAACATTCGAGGGCTAGCGTTACTATGTCATCTGCGGCTGCGTTGATGCTCTGTTGGGAAGAAACAAGGAGTTATACGTAAATGTAATTGGTATTCAGTTTTATAAGAGTGTTTGGAACAGAAAAGAAGAATTATAATTGTAAGTGCTGTTTTTTTTTTTGGAATTAATTCTTTGTCTGACGAAAATATATACAATTTTACTGACAGTTTTATTTTTACCTACTCACTTATTTATATTAATTGCAGTGAAATTGTGTTCAAATCTATTTAAAATTTATTTTATGTTATGCAAGTAACATAATTTTTGCCAATTTTATTTTTCTGTGCAAGGAGCCCTGCGAATAGGAAAACTAGTGACATGAGTAATTCCTACCTGTAGAGGTGCCCTAAGCGCATGTATCTGGTCCGCCAGCCGCGCCACGACCTCCGCAGCCTGCGCCGGCGCGGCAGCCAGCGCCTCCTGCAAGCGCTCCTCGCAGCGCTGCAGCGGCGTGTCCACGGCGCGCACACGCTCGGCGAACTCGCCCAGCTTGCGTGCTGTCGTTTCCAGGAATTCTACTTGTTGGAGGACCTCTGTGGGAGAAAAGAAGAAGTTTAGTAATGAATGAGGGTTTTTGTGAATATTCGAGCCACCAGTTGGCGCCACTTTGACAAGAGGTCTATAAACTTAAAATATTTGATGTCATTCGTTTCATTCATTCGTTCACCATTCAGTCCGTAGGCACTTTGACACTATTGACAGGTACCCGGACCTGACGTCTCAGTGCTGCCATTTTGGAATTTTTCGGCCGTATAACGAGGAAAGATGGCAATAACCTCGAACAACTGATGGTTACCGGTAAGGTGGATGGTAGACGTCCCAGAGGTCGCAGCCCTTTGCGATGGTCCGACCAGATAAACTCTTCTATCGGAACGAAAATTCATGATGCGCTTCACTTGGCCAAGGATAGACAGAGATGGCGAAACATCATCAGAGAAAAAGTGATTTCAAGGGAGGATCACGACCCTCAGTAATGAGGAGCACGACTTGAGGAGGAGGCTGCCACCTAGTGAACGTAATTTCAGAAAATCCTCATAAGAATAATTTTTGGATTTTATGTAACAATGTAGCTACCAAATAAACTAGACATTTCAAACGTGGTGTCAACAGTAGACCAAGAAGTGACATCACTTCATGCAGATTAGTGACTTTAAACTTTACAAACTCTAATTTGCGTAAATTCCGGTTAACAACATACCACCACAGCCAAAATAAATGGCAATAATAACATGTTATAAAAAATAACATACCGTTATTGATCCTATCCCATCGCTCCTTGATGTTGTCGAGCAGTTTCCTGACCACCTCCTGGTCGATGTCGCATGATGAGATGAATGTCTCGCCCAGAGTCTTGTTGTTTTCGTACTCGCCAGATCTAGTGGACAAAATAATGATTTTGTATTGTTTGTTCTTGGAAAATTTTGAAGCAGTGTGAATCTGCACTTTGATGTCCTCGATTTATTGTGAAAGCTTTAAGTAGCCCGCAAAATTGATATTTTGTTCAGTTTTTTGTAGTTTGTAGGTCAGTGCAAGGTTGTAAATACTCTATTCACACTGACCGTGCATTACACCCATTTTTGAAAAGTATCCTAATTAGATTCTAAAGTGCTAACAAAAAAAAACTTTATTTTTATTTAATCGATTAATGTCGTAAAATGCATTTAAATTTTACATTTTCTAATTTCGCGCGTATTCATTTGCCTAGCCTTTTCCCAACTATGTTGGGGTCGGCTTCCAGTCTAACCGGATGCAGCTGAATACCAGTATTTTACATGGAGCGACTGCCTATCTGACCTCCACAACCCAGTTACTGGGTAATACGATACCCCTTGGTAAAGACTGGTTGTCAGACTTTCGGGCTTCTGACGACCCGTAACGACTGTCAAAGATCCACAAATGACAGCCGGGACCAACGGCTTAACGTGCTTTCCGAGGCACGGAGGGGTCTTGGTATGTAAAGATGGTCACCCATCCACGGACCAACCGCGGCAAGCGTAGCTTAACCTGATCGATCGACCCGTGCAGCTATTTTTACTTAGCCACAAGCCCCACTTTCTAATTTCGCGCGTAATTTGACGAAAACGCTGGACGCAGTGGACGCTATATTGCTCTGTGGGTATGACGTCAGTTTGATTTGTAGACAAATGCGCTGATATTTTATTAATTGTTTATAATTTAAAAATTGTGTTATTATTACAACTTATCGTTAGTCGTTTAATTATGTATCTTTTTAAAAATGATTTAGGTCGTAAATCATATTTTTTGGATTATTGAATTACTAATCAAGACACAAAACAAGAAAAAATAAATTGTCTGTGGTCCATGCAATCGTAACCTGTAACTTTCACGAAATGAGATCAGATTCCGACACAGGCAGGCTGTTTTTAGTTGTAAAAACTAATTTGATTTAAAAACTTTTGATTGTAAAATGTTTTTATTTTTGCTCTCCAGCAACTGCAACTGCAGCAACTTAATGACGATCAAACGTACCTCTTCCAGATATCATTCCTGATCTGCTGCAGCTCTCTCAGCTGCTTCTCCACCTCTTTCTTCGTGAACGCAGTAGCCGGTAGCTTGGCGAGCCTGTCTTCTAGGTCGGACAGCCAGGGAACGAATGATTCCTGGGCCTTGTGGAATTTGCGGCAGTGCTCCTAAAGCACGAAAAAAAAGTAGCGTTAGACAATCAAGGCGGCTAACGCCCCGGTGGTACGATATCGTACCACCCGATTCACGCGGTCTTTATCTTTACTCTTGATTAAGAATAAGGTTTTATATCGTCTGCGTTAATGTCAGTCTATGACCCGATAGATGTTCTCGTCAAATATATAATTCAAAACCATAAATATTGTCTGGCAACAGAAAAAATATATTTAAATTCAAAGTATTTGTTCGTACAGGTTGTTGCATAAAATAGTGCAAAAACCAATAGAACGAATATTATAAAAGGTTCAAAGACTAAAGAAGTAATTATCAAAACTTACCATAGCGGTCTGCAGTCTGGTGTGTCTGTCAACCGTCTCTCGCTTGAGTTTGTCCCACTGTGTCTGAATCCTGTCCAGATCCTTACGCAAACCTTGATGCGCTGGTTTCTTCTCCATCTCACGACCTGATGGGGAAGAATATTCATTAGAAAGGAGAATGACAAGAACTGGTACCAAATTTTCTCAAGCCTCGAGACATACTTAACATAGTATTTTTTTAACGACCATCTGCGCCGGGGATTTGATTTTCGAGTAGGGAATTTAATTTCAAGTTAAAAAGTTATTGTATTGCAGTACACGTTTTTGTAAATATTTTCTTCTTCCTTTCAATGACGTTCCATTTTACATGATTGTACATTATGATCCTGATCATGATGCTTTGCATAAAATCATATAAAAATAACAGTAATTAACCGACTTTACATGCAACTGTATGTAATCACTTACTGATTAATTGTAATATTATAATTAATGTCAGTCTTTCTCTGGTGTTATTATTTATTTTTTGTCTATGGTTATTTATTTCGCATATCGCACCGGTCATAGAGATGTCAAACGTAATTGAATCGATTTTCGATAACATGGGGTTCAGATCGAAAAATCTACTCGCTAGTCAATTTTTATTTAAGGAATGGACGGATAAGTTTAGCTGGTTTTTTTTTTTACATATTGTAGCTTTTAATGGCTATTTGGCTTTGTATTCTGCAACCAAGTCATTGTTGTTTCTCAAGCTTACCTTTGTCCAACAGCATGATAAGCTCGTGCTCGCGCTGCGTCAGCTCCCGGTACAGAGGCTCGTGCCGCTCCAGTTGCTGCGCCAGCTTGCCGGCCTCGGCCGACACCTGCAGGCGTGCCGGCAGGGCGGCCAGCTCGGACTGCAGCCAGCCTAGTGTGCGGGCTACGTTCTCTTCGAGGTTGCGGCCGTCCCTGTGGAGTGTTATGTGGTTAGAAAAGGATGTGGGAAATATATCACCAAGAACATTAGTATAATTGTGTTTTATTTGATCAGACTTTTGGATTCGAGTCGCGGGAAGACTAATAATTTTATAGTTCGCTAGATAGTTATTCCGTATATGGGTATTCGTGCGTGAAAGATTGGTTAACGCGCTGAAGATGCGTACACGACACTATTGGTAGGGAAGTGAAGTTTTGTATAGAATTCAAAAACTTCATAGAAAAAGAGCTCAGACGAGTACTAAACGTGCTTACTCTATTAAAAACTCTCTGGACTCTAGAGGGTCATAGATACAGATACATATTCTTGAGTAAAGAATAATTTCTTAAAATTACTTCTGACATTGCAATTCGATAAATCCTGTTGATACTGAAAGCTTCTCTGAAATAATTGTATAATATTGAAAGACGGCTCAACACTAACATAGACATATAAAAGGGTTAGTTATCTGTGGGTACGGAAAATAAGAGATGTATTCATTTTCAAATTTTTTGATACTCACTTCAAAGCCGCCTCAATCTCCGCCTTCCTATGGTCCAGTTTCCTTTGCAGGTTATCGTACTGCCTAGCAACAGCGGCCAGCTTGCTCTGTATGTCCTGCCGGGAGGCGGGGTCCGATAGCACTTGCGACAACGCCGCGCCCGCGCCTTCAAGGTCAGCCAGCAGAGGGCGCTGGCCTTCCAGTTGACGTTCTAGGTTCTGTGGGGGTGAAATGGTTAAGTTAGTTTCTGATTGGCTTGCATTCTGTATATTTGTGGTCAAAAATGTGCTAAAATTTTGCTACTTAGTAGGTAGAAGGTCAAAGAAGTTTTTGTTTTGGGCAATAACTTTACTTACTGTTACAATTTCATATAACTACAACGCATCTGTTGCGCAATTGAAGCTTGAAGAGCATCTTTTCCACGACATTAGTACTAGTTTTATGTACGTGCTGTCCTTATATAATGTTTGGATTGATTCTAATGCAGATAAATGCTTTTTCCTTATCAACTTTCTGAAAAGGCAACGCACTTTTGCCCTGCAATAGATCAGTCCTTAAGTTTCTTAGGATTTTCTGCTCTTGTACTGCCTTTGTGGGGCCGAAATAATCTTCCTCTTACCTCAATCTTCCTCAGTTGTTCTTCGGGCTCCTTCTCCATGGCGATCTCGTCTAGTTTGTCGCTGATGGTCTGCAGCGCGTCGCGCAGGCGCGTCAGTCCCGCGTCGAACTCGCGTGAAGTGTCAGCCGCCGCGCCCAGGCTGTCGGCGCGTTTCTCTAGTCTGGGGGA
The DNA here is from genome assembly GCA_949987655.1 of Polymixis flavicincta. NCBI lineage: Eukaryota > Metazoa > Arthropoda > Insecta > Lepidoptera > Noctuidae > Polymixis > Polymixis flavicincta. The sequence goes on along the minus strand of OX465188.1, from coordinate 18,028,177 downwards.
GGAGAAAAAGTTGTAATTTGATCATAACATACGACTATAATGAGATGAGTCTTGTAGGGAAGATGAATTATCTTGTTTTAAAGGTGTAGTTAATCTTTCACTAATGAACAAAAGACACTGCAGTAAAATTTTTGGTAAGTGAAATATTGGGTCATACAAGTTCACTGAACTATGCTCTTTAAACTCATCTTAGAAATAGATTTTTTAGAGAACTTTTGAAAAGAGAACTATTACAAAATTATCAGTTTTCATTTTTCTAGCAGGTGAATCATTGTGATTGAAATGTTATCATTTTCAAAATAATCACACGCTGCAACGGTTGTCGATTAGCTACGACTATATTAAGGAGGATGTTCCGATAGGCCGTCCATACATTTTTATTTGCGTAAATTCGGTAAACATAGACACCCTTTGTTGAAAACGAATCATTTTATCACTTTTGTATAATTAAATGTCTGCGCGTTCGACCTTTTTAGGAAGTAACTTACATTATTTACTGAGAAAAACGATCGTAAAATCCAAACAAAATTTGAGATTCGCATAAATGTGTGCGTGTGTTTTGACAAGCGATAGTTTAGAAATGAGAACGCTAGATGGCGTGCAGGCGTTATTGTAATTCTGTTGAAGCAATGTATTACGAACAATAATTTATTTCCTTTCCTACCTTTCATGAACAGGTTCAACAAAAATAACTTTATAATTAATAAACCTATAATTGACGTAAACCACTTAATTACAATCATAATATTGTTCTGTGGCAACATTAAGATCTAAGCGACGTTGCCGTACCGTCCGTGATCCGTCAAGGACACAGTTAACCTTCACTTGACCTACGAAGTAAGCGTTGCCAAACTTCTGTGATTCTGTCGCCCGATCGACATCTAATAAAATACAATTTTGAAGCTCGCTTGTATGTATGTTTTGGCGCGCGGAATTTCTCGCGTATATTTTTATTTTGTATACTTTGCATTTTCATTGATTCAAATTGCAATATTTCTAGTATGTCATTGCAATTTATTGTAGTTATAGTAATAATGATTCACGATACGCAATTTTATTTTAAAATAAAAGTAAATAGGTAAGTACCTACCTATCTTTCGGCGGTTTTAGAAACAGCAAGTTAGCCCGTCACAATACTAATTACTCACCTATGTCTCAATTTTTAAAAGTACACAGTCAGTGGTTATCACAACTTTAGTGTGTATGTGTGTACCTACCTATACCTATTCTTTGGTCAACAATAAATTAAATAAGGAAGTACATATTATAATTCGGTAACCCAACGAGTTTGCAAACATTTGGAAAATCGGAGTTCCTACAAAATAGAATACCTTTTACGCATAATTATTGTGAACAGTTTCAGACAAACAAACATTATTTTAGTTTGATAGATAAATTGCATCGGCGCCGGCGTGGTGCGGCGCCCAGCCCGTAGGTATCGGCGATAGACTTATGGGTGCGTTCGAAACTTTGACTTTTGAAAACATTGGTTTAGAATTTTTTGAATTTCTTACATCAAATTAATAAACGTGATTTATTGTTTGTTTATAAACAACTTATTCTAATCTGTTTATTTTTTTTTCTTATTCGTCGACCAATATTCTACCAGGAATATAGAGATACCTAAGTAAAATTTTATTTTTATTGTTCTTTTTTCTGTTATGAATTCAGAACGTAACCCTGGCCCTGAAGATCTGTATCATTTGTTTGTATTTTGTAATGAGCAATAAATTCTAGCTAGAATGCTTGAATGCGACTACGTAGTTCTGCGATCTCATTTCATACGGTTGTGAAATTCGATACTATTCAATTACTCAAAAATATTATACAAAAAGCCAAAGGTGTGCATGACATGAGGTGAAGCATAAACTTGTGGCACGGAAAATTATAATGTGTAGCAGTGAGAGTGCTGCAATGGCAGCAGATTTTAGAAATGGTCCGCTTCTTTTAACCGGAGTAAGTACATGAAAACTGCAAGGATTATTACTGCAATGTCAATAAAACAGCTGCAAATGGAAGTGAAAACAAGGAAGAAAATCTCGTAGAAAGTCTGAAAAATGCTGCTCTAATTTATGCAGCCAATGAAAAAATTGCTTTCTAAGCAGGTCCTTTGTCAAATGAGACAACAAATGTGGCAAATGTGCGAAAATATAATAAAATTGTGAGGCCTTCCTATCTATCTACTGATGAAAAATTTGAATGTTTAGCTGGCAGTCCAGATGGTAAGTTTTTGTTTATCAACCTTAAATTTTATCTATTTATTTGGCAAATGTGTAAAATAATAATGCTAGCTATCTATAATCGCGAGAGACCAAGGATTACGAGCACGATAGACAATTGAATTTCTTGTATCAAATCTTATGAAGAGCTTCAATGTTTTATATTTTGTGTTGTTTGTTACAGGTATAATTGAAAATGAGTGAGCTGTTACTGAGATCAAGTGCTTTCCATCATTGGCAAGGAAAAATCAAAGTTTAGAAGGCAGCCGCAATAGAAATGACAAAGTTTGTTCTAAAATTGGAGAATAATGTTTTAGTTATGAATAAAAGGCATGATTATCAAGTAAATTGATAATTCTATTGCATGCCCACTTTAAATTTATTTCAGTATCTTGTTTTCTCTTACTGTAATTAAAATCTACTATTTCAGGTTCAAGGACAAATGCATGTGATCAAAATGGATAAGTGCTACCTACTTCATATGTTTTATTTCAGTCACTGAACCTTTGACTGTGATAGAAGTTTGTCGAGATGAGGAATTTATCAGCAGTATGATACCGAAGCTATTAGTTTTTTTTTTTAAACTGTATTCTGCCAGAAATCATATTGAGACATGTGCAACAAAATGCTAAATGTATAGATTTGAATGGTATGTATACATGGCTAGATATCAAGTTATACATATCCAGTTTATGCTGACCTCTCATTGTACAGAAATCCTATACAATGCGAGATCATCATATACTGGAATAGTTTTCATAATTTAATGAATTCATAAATTTTGTCTATTTCAATGTCTAAAATATATTATTATGTTATTCTAGTGAAAAATCAACCATCAACATCAGTTGGAACTTCGAGCAACTAGTAAAGTTCCATTTTAGAGCAGCTTTGGAGACTGATGGTAAATTATATTTTTGAAATGAATGGGAAATAATATTCGTTAAAGTAACATAAATACTAAGTAAAGTTATTTTTCTTTGCAGAAGCCTTGTAGCAGTGGACAGACTCACGGCACATGGTGAAATCAACAAGTCAAACGATTTTTGTATAATTGTATTTTGACTATAAAATGAATAGGCGTATTTTTGTAGTAGTTATTACTTTGACATTTTAAAATATGTTTTCACCTACCTGGTTAAGATCATATACCTACTAAAGTGTATTTTTTTGATTTCTTGTTTTTTTGCTGTTTTCTTGTGTCTGTTATGTGTAATGTCTGTAATTATTGTAATAATTGGTTATGCTATAAGTTTAATCATGTATCAGGCATCATTTGTTTCACTTCAAATACTTTTATTTGATAATTAATTAGTGCTAGGTAATAAAATAAAACTATCTTTATAAACTGTATAGACTCAAGTTTTTGTAACTGAACAGACAGTTGTGCTGCTGCGGAGTTTATTGCCTGCCTTACTGCCTTATTGTAATTTTGACATCCGAAAAGTGCTGATTATCAGCCTAGTTTGAATAAAAGACATTATTTTATATGAATATAACTTTTATTACCCTATCATCATACTTCACGCCTTCTTCCCATGGAGGTACGCAGAAATTACAGAACGCCACCTGCCACGATCCCTACATACTCCTTTTGTCTCGTTTAGGTTCATAAATCTGCACCCTAATTGCGTAACTCACGATTAATCATAATCAGTTTCGTTTTCACAGTTCAACAATATTCATTGCGTTATTTACGTTGCTGAGCAGACACATTTTTCGACCATATGAAGCAATGGTTTAACAATCCGTTTCAAAACGAAACAGATTGTGATGAATCGTGAGTTACGCAATTAGTGTGCGGGTCATACACGCACGCCGGTTGCGAGTACTACGCTCAGTATTCACACCACACATGCTTCGCAAGCAACCTATTTCATTTTTTTACCTATTATAATCCATAAAATATCGTAACAGGCGGCGTTTTTTTAAATACACGCCACCTAGTGGTATATTCTTGGAAGTACTCGCATACGTCTGTGTGTGTAAACGACCTGTATTCAATAGCAGATTTTAAAAACCGGCAATGGTGTCGAATTGGATAGATTTTGAGGCAATGTTACGACCTAATTCAATAAAGTGTAATGTCCGATAAGCGCTTCGACTACTCCTACGACTTACTAATGTGCCAATTACACATAAAACAAAATAAACTAAAAAATGTTGACTTCAGCGCCATCTAGCGGGAATATGTCCGAGAGCAGACCGTATGTTTCACCTTAATCAAATAGCATTTCTCCCGTGGGAAATAAGAGACATAACACGACCCGCCGCTTCACATCCTATCGTCCGGCCGAGCCATTACTTTTTTCTTTTTGCGGCTCCAAAGAGCCGTCATAAACAGCTTATACATATATAACGTTCCTCAAGAATTGAGCTATCAAAGGCAATTTTTTTTTTGGATCTGTCTGGTATGTTACTCCCTACGTACTTACAAACAAAACAAATTTTACAGCTCTATAACATTAGTACCAATAGATTAACTAACAATTACCGACCACAGTGCTAACCTACTTATTTTAAATTGTAAATTACCTAAAGTAGTCACTCGCACAATTTCTAGTTTAAACGTACATAAACTTGAAGAAGACTTACGCAATATCGACTTCGACCCAGTCTACGATTCCGCTGATCCGCAGTTTTGTATATTGTACCTAATAAAAAAAGTGCAACATGCAATTCACAAGAACACTATTGAATCTCGACTAAAAAACAAAAACTACAACATAAAACCATGGATCACGACAGGACTAATTCGCTGCATGAAAAATAGAGATAAACTGCATATGAAAGCGAAATCTAATCCAGATAATTTAATTTTGCAACTGTCGTATAAACGATATCGTAACTTTTGTAATGATCTCCTTAGAAAAGTAAAAAGTAACTACGATAAAATTGCACTTGAAAAGGCTGGTACAAATAGCAAAAAAATCTGGAATTATATTAAAAATGTAACGTATATCACAAAACAAAATCAATCATCCTCAAGCTTATTACAATCACACTCATCACAGTTAACGTCTGCGAACATTGCAAATAATTTCTTTGTGAATGTTGGAAAATGTTTGGCTGAAAAAGTTCAGGGCCACTCACAACATCTAACAAGTACTCCATTATCGTGTAGCACTATATTATCATCCTTTGTGTTGCTCGACACTGACGAGTCTGAGGTAGAAACGATAATTATGAGTTTGAAAGACGACTGTGCAGTTGGCTGGGATAACATCTCAAATAAAATTGTTAAAAAGTTAAGGCACATTTTGGTACCACCATTAACATATATTTTCCAAAAATGTTTATCTACGGGTCTTTTTCCCGAATGCCTAAAAAAAGCTGTTGTTGTCCCAGTTTATAAGTCGGGCAGCAAAGATCAAGTAACAAATTACAGACCGATTTCCTTACTGCCTTCAATGTCTAAAATATTAGAAAAAATTATAAATAAAAGGCTTCACAAATACTTGGAGGATAAATTAATTTTATCGAAGCGGCAGTTTGGATTTAGGCCTAACATGTCAACAGACGATGCCGTCCACCATCTGACTGACTTTTTAGCAAAAGAACTTGATAATGGTAACCACACAGTCGGAATCTTCTTGGACCTCGCCAAAGCTTTTGACACGGTTTCTATTCCTATTCTGTTGCACAAGCTTGAAGCCATAGGTATCAGAGGCACCCAGCTGAAACTATTTAAGAGCTATCTAGAAGACCGTACCCAATGTGTAAGGATAGGTAATATCGTCAGCGATGATAAAAAGAACACGTCCTACGGCATTCCCCAAGGAAGTATTTTAGGGCCTACGCTATTTTTAATTTACATAAACGATCTTTGTAATCTAAATCTTGATCACGGCCAAATTGTCTCTTATGCTGACGATACTGCCCTTCTATTTTCCGCTGACTCAGAAAACAATGTCTTCAAGTTTGCGCAACAAGGATTCAATGTTGTTAACAAATGGCTTCAAAATAATTCACTAACACTAAATGCAGACAAGACAAATTGCATTAAGTTTTCAATGCGTAAGCAAACTTTAACTGGCACTAGCTCGACATTATATGCTCATTATTGCGCTATTCCAACAGATAACCAATGTGGTTGTCCTAAAATTAAAATGGCAAAAACAACAAAATACCTTGGTATTATAATGGATGAAACACTTTCGTTCAAACAACATATAGAAGCTTTAAATAGTAGAATTCGCAAGTTGATATTTGTTTTTAAGAAAATACGCTATATTGCTGATCCAAAAATTGTTAGACAAGTCTACTTTGCTCTATGTCAATCGATATTAACTTACGGTATTACCACGTGGGGTGGTGTGGGTAAAACACTATTACTAACCACCGAAAGAGCTCAGAGGGCTATTCTCAAAGTGTCTACTTCCCGCCCTTTCCTTTTTCCTACTAACCTACTATACAAATCTTGTGAAGTTTTAACAGTTCGACAACTTTTTATAGTGGGCATTGTGTTAAAACAACACACAGCTCTACCTTACAGTACAGAATATACTAATAAAAGACGTAAAGATATCGTCTGTCCACAAAATATAACTAAACATGCTTTTATATCTAAATTTTACCTGTACCTCGGTCCTCTCCTCTATAATAGACTAAACTCGAAAGCAAACATTTATTCCCTGAACTACACAACATGTAAGAGAACTCTCAATGATGCACTCCAAAGCATGTCTTACGAAGAAACAGAGAATTTACTAACTGTGTTAAAGTAATTTTAAGTGAATATTTACGTTAAGTATTTGTAAAATTTAGAAACTAAGCTACTCTTCATTTATAAAAGTATTTGTGTATTTTCAACTTGTGATTATTTATTAAATTTGTAACACTATTTTAGCTCTTTTTGCCTGAAATACAGGATTACCTAGTTCAGGCACGTAATTCTTAGAAATAATATTTATTACATTTAAGCAAAACTGTACATATTTTTAAGCCTTTTATTTTTTGAATAAATATATTATTATTATTATTATTATTAAAATACAGAAAAAACCGGTACTCTTTCGTCCATTACGCTATATTCTACAAATAAATGATTCTACTCACTTATCCAACAGCTCGTTCCACCGATCCTGCAGCTCCACCACCTTCTGCCGCATCTTGCCGGCGTCAGGCGAGGCAGGCTCCAGTCGCTCCAGTACCGCAGCCCCCACTTCTTCCAGATGCGCCAGTTGGGGTTGCTGGCCGCGGAACTCTTCGCGGAGCACTTGCACCTGGGGAGAATTTGAGGGTTAGACGGTGGAGAAATTTATTATAAGGGTAAACAGTGCTCTTTGGGACCTAACGTTCATCCTCTTGGAAGTCCCGATTTCAATTGCAAAACTATTTGCACTATATTTTTTGCCCCTTATCAATTTTAAAAAAAGTCATGTATTTTCACGTTTTAACGATGTTACCTACCCCATACTCATTTGTATACCACTAGTAGCTATGTAAAAATCACTGACAAGAAGTATTATAAAATTATCAAGATACACAAAATGGATAAAAAAACGGTTTATCGAAGCAAATACAAACACTATCCAGGTAAAAAAAAAATATGGGACCATTAAAAAAGAGGTTTTTAAACACGTTCAACGTCATAAGACCCAACGTTGCGCCGGGGCATTAGGATTTCTCGCCAGTACCTAACTGATGCTGGCAAGAAGATTATTGGGCTCGACAGCTATGTTATTGCTAATGCTGATATTGGGTTGCATTCCAAGACACCTTACCGTCTCCAATGAGACAAGTTGCTGAGATTAGGCCCTAAAGGAGCCAATGTCCAGTGTGTACATACCTGTTGCACTTGCGTCTGTACCATCCTGGAGTCGGAGGAGATGGGGCCGAGTGCGGCCATCATGCGGTCCTTAGCGCTCAGCCACTGAGACAAGTTGCTGTGTGTGTCGGTGAAGTCTTTCATTTCTTCCATTAGGCGGATCCTAGATTTTTTTTTGATTTTTTAATAAGTTTAACAGAAGACGAAGATTTTTTATTAAGTACACCATAATTTATATCTTTCAGTCAGCCGTTTTAGCCATGTAAGGTTTTGTCAATTATTTCTAATTGACTGCTTAGTTGATTCGTTTTCTGCATAGTTATTCACAAGCATTCGACAGGCTGCCGTATAGAAAAGTGGCGTATTTCGATAACCTGATTTCCCTTGCGCCCGAGAGCAAACAGCTGCAGGAAGAATAGCGATCGTCTATTTGATTTAAATTTACAATATTTTCGGGTTTCGAATTTGTGAACAGCGTTTATACGCAAATCGAATGGTTGTGAATAGCTGTGCAGCTCTTGTACTAAAAATGTAAGTCCCTGTTACGTCTGTAGCTAGTTTTATAAACCAAAAATCAAATGCATTCTGAAAAAATTACTGCGGAAGTGTTCAAACATGGTATGGTTACTCCTGTAGATTTGTTCTTGGTTTTGCACATACACTATCGAAAAAAAATCAATTGTGCTGTAAAGGTAATATTAAAGGAATTAAAAGAGTAAAACTTACTTGTCCTTAAAGGCATCGTGTAGCGCCTTCCACCTCGATGCTACATCTTCCATCTCATCGTGCAGTCTGTCTGCTCCAAGTACACTTTGTTTGCGCTTCAGGAGTTCACGAACCTGATACAAAACAAATTCTTATTAGAACTAGTACTTCGCCTGCGACATCGTCCGCGTGAAATTAAAAGCTCATGTCATTCCGGAATAAAATAGGTTTCCATCAAACTATTTTATGAACAATTAAATCTTCCCTCTATAAAATGTTAGTGTAGTAGATGATGAACGAAAATTCTTCCGAACTGACAAACATTTAGCGAATTCTGGACGTTTTAAATTAAACCCCCATTATTGTAAGTTGATATTGTAGTGGAGCTTTAGTTGATAGGAACAATCAGATTAGAGGAAATGTCGCTCACAATATTTGCTCTGTTATTGGAATGGAAATGGAATCCTACTTTTTTTACTACTCTGGAATCTGCGTTCATATTTCAACCGTCAAACAATCGCCTACTAGAAGCCGTTAAGTACGTAAGCGCTGAAATTTCGTGTATTTTTTCTATGAAAAATCGCTGCTTCATAAGGTATTCTGCGATTTCTAAAGGACTTTGAAAACAATGGTGATCTGGTGGAAAAATAAAATACGCTAGATAATGTATTTTGAACCGTACCTGTGTCTTAGTAGAGTCCAAGATGCTTTGCTTCTCGTACATTTCTTCTAGGACTGCGCGCGCCTGTTTGATGGTCTTGTCGGCTTCTTCCTTTGTGTTGGGTACCGACTCCTTGGGCAGCTGTCTTTGAACCTGATGGAAGATAAATAGTTCAGTGTTCATTATGTCGGATTCGATACGAAAAAAAAAACATGTTCCCCTCGCATGTCAAGATGTGTGTCGATAACAATAGAATTTCTATTGTGTCTGCTAATAAGACGTGCGACGGTAGATGTAATGTGCTGTGAGTCTTTAAAAGTTTAAATTATTAATGGTTTAAGCTGTAGATTGTGGTTGAAATTATTTTCTTTCATTTCAATAAAAAGGGATTTTGATGTTGATATGCTTCATACGTAAAAAGAGCCTGCTCATCAGCGTACATAATGCAATTGAAAAATTGTTCAAAAGATAGGGATTTTAATTTAGTTGCTTTTCCAGAAGTGGACGAATCCTTTTGGAGCCCACCTTTAATCATGTGAGGTTTAATAGTCCACTTTTGTACCTCTTGCCCCTTGCTCATACGACGTGAGGGCTAAACCTTCTCCCCTCCCAGCACCATGTGTATTTTTATTGGTAAAAATACTGTTACTCGTCGTGATTATCACATTATCCACACCCCCCCCCCCCCCATCGTGATTTTTTCTTACCTCCGCCCACGTAATCTTGAAAATCTGAGACCACTTTTAATATCTGCAATATTAGATCAACTCTTACCTTGTCTAGGAAAGTGTTCAGCTGTCTCAAGCTGTCGAGATGTTTGCGCAGCTCTTCCCTCACGGCGTCCAGTTCAGCTGTGCGGTCTGACAGCTTGGTTCCTAGCAGACTGTAGCGGTTGTTGATCTCGGACAGTTGTTGCTGGACTGGGGACAGTTCTGTGAAAGGAAAAAGGATTTAGTAAAGGATTTATTTAAAAATATAACAATGATTTTCTTACATTTATCTGAAACTAGCTTTTGCCCGCGGCTTCTTCCGCGTGGATGTCGGTTATCGCGTAATAAAGTAGCCTATGTCCTTTCCCATATCCCAGGCTATATCTCTGTCAAATATCATGACGGTTCAGTGGTTTAGGCGTGAAAGCGTAACAGTCAGACATACAGACAGAGCTACTTTCGCATTTGTAATATTAGTAGGAATTTGCAGGTCATTGTCAGTTTGTCAGAGTAACATACATTCATACACTCCCATATACATTCATAAAGGACACTACAAATAACCAGTTTCGTATGAACAATTTAGTTGTCTATTTTTAATTTTGTCTTTTTTACCATTTGCTATTATTTTTAACTTTCAACACTGTTATCTAATCTTTTTGATTTTTGTAACAATATTCACACAAGATTGTCTGTAAGCTTTTTACTATATTTTTAAGACGGCACATGGAGTTTCAACAGTAATTGCCACAGAACAGCCTAGTCTTTATAGCCAACAAAAATGGTATCTGCAATTATTACAATACGTCACATGTCAGTGACCTCCTCAATATCCAAGCAGCTCTAAATATGATACACTTCAGATTACACAACGGACTTTCCGTTCCGAAAGACTAATTAATATTTCCACACTGGGCTTTTGTAAAACATGCATAATAAAGTGACAGTTAAAGAACCAAAATTGTTGACGGTTATTTCATATTATAGCAGACGAGTTTTAATTTAGTATTTCCAATAATTGAAAAACATCTTGGATCTATAATCTCACCTTCAAGATGGAATCCATCTTGGCTGGATCGTCGTGAGGAAAATCCGCTGGATGTGGAGTGTGTGGAGCCAGGACTGACGAGCCCGTGGCCCTTGCTGGGCGACGGTGAACGACCGTCTAATGTGCGGCCTGAAACAAATTATTTTTGTCAGGGCTACAGCTTTTGCCTAGGCGGGAATGTAGGGTACATTCAAAAGAGTCAATTATGGACAGAAGCACTTACTCGAGTTAGTATTTATGAATTTAAGTTACAACTCGTTTTTTTTTAATACCGGGTAAAACGGGGTGAATAGAGACTACAGGAGTGAATCGAAACGAAACTGTAAAAGTAGTTTTTAACGGAAAACACATTAGATTCCTTTTTGGCTACAAACGATCATAATTTCAACAGTAAAATCAACTTTAAAGTTTCGTCTCGATTCACCCTTGCAGTCTCTATTCACCCCGTTTTACGGTAAATATTTTCTGTCTCTTATAAAACTGGAATAGATCTAAGGGGCAATTCTCGTAATTTTAAGATCGTCACAGTCTGATCTTAGTCAAAAATAACTTGAGTTTCCGTACATTTTTGACAAGTTATTGACATTTGATTATCGCCGAGATGAGACTGTAACTAGATTTTGTTTTCTGTAACGTTTTTAATTACGAGAATTGGCCTTCAGGTCTACGTAAAAAAGTAAAAAAAGCTCGCATCCTGTCGGTTAAGGTACCCGCGCAGCTTCAATCAAGAATAATCGTGCGCAGAAAAAAACATAGGTTACTTTGAAGTATGACACAATAAATATTTACTGGCATAAAATTTAGAATAATTTTCTTCGTTTGAATTGAAAGCCGAGTTTTTGGGTAAATCACTTCCATCATCCAGAAACAAGTTCTTGTGCACATAACTTCAATTCAAACTTCAACGAATACTCACTTGGTGTTTGTCGTTTAGTAGGGCTGTAGATCTGCCTCTTCCTGTGCGGACTGTCGGCACGATCTCCGCGAGTTAGCGCTTCGTATACTGCACCAGCTTCGTTCACCTGATGAAAAAGTAAATCCGTTTATGTTTAAAAGGTAAGCTAACAGGTGAGGACAGTCAACCTAAAGAAAAGTGCCGCCGTCTAATAGTCAATAAGATTGTTGATGCGTTGTCAATACAGAAATAAGTTAGACGTCTTATGCGCCTGTAAGTCTAACGGCATCCATTATCCAAGCTGAAACACAGCAGTGCAAACAATATAATAGGTCTTTACCTATGAAATTGCCGTTTTGTATGAAAAAATTTAAACGAATTTTTTTCATGAATTTTTTATTTGTATTAATCGAAGTAATCACCCATGCAATCAATGCATCTTTGCCATCGCAGTGGCAGTTTATTGATGCCCTTCTTAAAGAAATCAGCTGGACGGGAGGCAACAAATTCTTCAAAGGCATTTTGTACTGCCTCTCGGGTATATGGGTATATGTAACACTAATCAATAAAGAAATGACTACTTTTAGAAAAAAAAATCCATGTTTTTAAAATAAAATTAATTTGAAATTAGAATTCTTAGCCAAACAAAAATTATTTTGATTTGAAATGGCCAGTACTGCAGAACGGCAATTTCATAGGTAAAGACCTAATATTTCAGCAGGAGTTTTCACTCCAACCTGGTATAACTGTACAAGAATATTTTGGCGAGAGGCCAAAATTGGAACGAAACGCTGCCATTTTGTTTTTTCAATACATTTTACAACACTATCGCGCAAATGTCAACGTCATTTATCGGAAAAATATTCTTGTAGCACTCTAGCTGGTAGTTCCTACCTAGTGTTACGATGACAACATATACATACCTTATCGATGGTGATAGAGAAGTCCCTGTACTCCTTAGCCAGAGGCCTGAGCTCATCCTGTTGTTGTTTGATCACGTCCAGGTCTACGGCGACTGGTTGTAAGCGAGTCACGCGGCTCTCCATGGATTGGAGCCAGTCCAGTACCTGCAATGATGTTGAGATTAGATGTTGGACGGAGACAGAAGAAAAAATGGATCCTTTAGAACCTTTTATTTTTCAATCAGAACCTTCAATAAGTGTTTAAATCAAAAAAGCATTTTTTTTATTAGACGTTTTTCACACTTTTTGAACCAATCCATAAAGGGCATAAGTAGGAAGTTTTTTTTTAATATTCACGGTTAATATGGTAACTTCTTAGAATGTTAACGATAACTTTAAAAAAATTGAGTAGTATTAGAGGCATATTTGTAAGAGTCTGTCTAACTGCCTCCAGATAAATTCCGGGATAGCTTACCTGACAGACGCAAATTCCGTTTAATTTCTTAATTAATCTGGTAGTTAATAATTATGAAACAGACTGCTAGTATTCATAGAAGTAACTAGTCATTGAAGTAATAGTACTCACTTGTATTTTGAGCGACTCGTACTGGTTCAGTTGGTCGGCTCTCTGCTTGGACAGCTTCTGTTTCTCTTCTAGCGTCGCGTTGAAGTCACGCCATTGGTTCTCCAGAGCCTGAAGAACAAAAGATATTAAGCCTTCTCAGATTTTGCAACTTTTATGATGTTTGTAAGGGTGAGTCGGGGTGAGAATACTACTTAAAAAAAAAAACATTTGCGGTCGAGGGACTCCCGCCAGAAACGCAGTCCCTTACGATTTTCCTTCAACAATATCTTTAAAATAATCGAACTTTATTTTGACTTCACTATCGGCTTTACCACCCACGAAAACCATGAAAACGACACTCATGACAAAAAACTAAATTTTCGCAGCCGCCATTTTGGATTTTTATTTTGACCTTACTATTGGCTTCAGCAGCCTCGAAAACCATGAAAACAATAGCATATTTCTTTTTATTATACTTAATAAAATGTCACATGGAGGGGATGTAGCATAACGCTTTGTCGCTCCGTAACACTTTGTTATTATGAGACGATTTCTACAATTTTACTCCTACCGCAGCCTGCTTAAATGAACTTCGATTCACAAGTTTTACGTGTTGTATGTTTGGAGCAATTGTTTTGATGATGGTAAAAATCTATCTGTCCACACATATTTACCTTCATTCTGTCACGAATGACGTGTGTGTCGGTGACGTCCTTCTTGGAGATCAGCTGTTTACCATTTCGTAGGCATTCCTCCAATAGCGGCATTTGTTTGTCCCTGCGATTGGATCAAGTATAGGTTAAATATTTGAAGATTTGCTGTCACAACATTAATAAGATGAAATTGATAGACACGTGCGTGTAATGATAATAAAATAACTTTGTATTTCATATTAATCCGTAAAGCTTGTAATTAATGATATACCTCTGGGAAAGCTATCGGAATCCAAGTGTGACAGACTAAAATCACCTTTATATATATTTCATAGTTAATTAGTGAGAGTTTTAAAGGTCCCCTCACCTGTAATTAGCCAGCAGCGCCAGCCTGCCGCCCAGCTCGTCGCCAGGCAGACGGGCCAGCTCGCGCGCGTCGGCCTGCTCCTGCAGCTGCGCCTGCGCCGCGTCCAGCGTGGCCGCCTGCCCCGTGAACTGCGCCAGCGCAGACGATACCTCGTCTAAGAATTCGCTCCTTTTTGATGACCGTTCGACGAGCTTTTCATATCTGTGGAAGAAATGATATAATGAGTTTTTGGGAGTAAATCGCAATCCTTTGTTTTTTTCCTTTGACAAAATCTTCTCGCAAAATGAAACATCACTAAGTTTGAGACTATACAACGTGTAACATAATCAACGAAAGACCTCATACAACCCAATGAAAGTAGAGTTAAAAACGTATAATACATTGACCAATTTTTATCATTTAAAGCTTATAGTAAAGTAAAAAAAAAATAGTGTTTACCCTAGCATTACATTATGCATTTAAAATTGAGTCTTACTACCTTGAAATGAGATTGAATTTTCTTTGACTCAATCAACGGTAGTATGGCAAAATACATAGATTTTAAGAAAAATAAATAAAAACATATTATAAATGACTAAAAATCGATTCAGTAGTCACTATAAACAAACTACTCCCTCAGGAGTTACGTTTATACTGCTGTACCTGTCAAATTTATCTTCAAACAAAAATAGTCGACGCTTAATGACATGAACGCACGGTGGAAGTAACATTCAACATTATGAAGGTAAAACAATTATGAGGATAACTATACGTGGCACTCCGGTAGTACCGACAGAAGTGAAAACTTGGAACAATTACGTATGTATTTTTTTATCGCTAGGAAGTAATTTTTTAATCGTCAGATTAAACAACGCTCAACTCAACGTTGTTCGTTTGTTTTTTCCCATCTCAAAAAATTCCCAACGCGCCTAAAGAAGTTTTCACTTCAAACTTTGTCTTGAATCTCCTAAATACAAGAGATGTCGCGTTTGAGAAGTTTAAGCAAAATACTAGATATTTTCCTCAAAACCGTACCTGGCATAAATATCATCAGCTCTCTGCTCCAGTTTCTTCGCAATCCTCGCGTTAGATGGCGTGAGCGCAGCTTGGCGGGCGCTGGCCAACAGTTTGGCCAACGTTGGCCGCCTCGCCTCCAACTCGCCAATAGCGATGCGTTGTTCCCGCACTTGCTCGTCTAAACGTTCGCGAATTAGGGACGCTGGTTTTTGTTGGTTCCTGAAAAATAAGAGTTAATATTGTATGTTTGCGTTCGGTTTTCGTAAAGACTTTAAGATAAGATTTATTTATTTGTTCGAACATGGGAACGTGTGTGTGTGCTTGTTTGTTTAATATTATTTCTTCACCACTGCTCTGAAAACTGTGAAGGAAAACATCGTGAGGAGAACCATAAATTCAAAGACATGCGGCATACACCAACTTGCAATGGACCCGCGTGGGTAACGGCCAACTCCCTCTCATATAGAGGAACTCTGTGTCCCAGCAGTGGGAACATTACAGGTTGATTACGCTTGTTTTAATAAATTTCAAACGAGAAAGAGGATATGTATTCGACGCGTTTGTTTTGATACAAAATTTCAAAACTGTTGTCATGCTGAATGGTTCTTTGGCTATTAATTGGCACTCACTTTAGACTTGGGTGTCATGTTAAAATCAAAACGGTTAGTTATTTTAAAGCAAATGAATAGGGAGCAAGCGTTAGCTGTAGTGAACAGTAGTTGCCTCGCAATAACAACAAATGCGAACACTAATGCATGTCAAATGCAATGAAAATTGGCCGCACTGCAGCAGAGTCGCTTCTGGTTCCTAATATTGGGCCCCACGGGTTCCATGACATCTAAGCTATCATAGTACTCACTTGAACAGGCTCTCGGCCTGCCCCACCCAGTGCGCCTGCGTCTCGGCCGCGTCCTGCAGCCCCTGGCACTGCAACAGGGCCGCCTCTAGTTCGGAACAACGGGTCCCCACGGCGTCCGTGATGTCCTTGTAGCGAGATGTGAGGTCTATGACTGGCACCTCCAGTTGACGGATCTCCGAGGGTGTTAGGTTGCCTTCTAGGGATTTGACTAGTTGTTCGCAGGCCTGTGAAAAAGATAAAGATGGTTAGTTTAGTTTGCATCAACGGTAAAGCTGTAATAAGCTAGGGCCAATGAAATTTTGAAAAAATGTAATAAAGGCCTAAAAAAAAATATTCCATTTTATAGTCAAGGATTTCCGCAGAGCAACGCCATATTCTATAACATATCCTGCTTCTCAGGGCAATTAAATATTTCATGGATATTTCATCACTTTATTCTTTCATGGGTGTACTTTTTGAGGGCTTTGCATCAATACAAGATCTCTTAATATTTTTTGTGATATTATCAAATATACGTCAAAGACTATGCTGTCGAAAATCAATTCACATAAAATTATGCCTGTATTCTCAAAAGAGGCAGACAGACCCACCTTTCGTTACTCCAAACTTACAAAGGGTTAAAAAGACACACGGTAAATAATACTTACATCTCTCGCATTATCAATAAGTCGTCCTTGCGAGATGATCTCGTTGTGTAGCGTCTTAGCCTTAGACAGTTGTGACTCGACGGCGCGAGGCTCGCCGCCTACTGGTTCTGATAGTACTGAGCGGACTTGTGGCTCGATCTGGTGAGGAAAATGGAATCATCATGAAAGAATTACAGATAGGAAATAAAATCGCAAAAGGCACCTGAAACAGGAGCGGACAGAATTTTCTGTGGAATTTCAATTATACAGAGTGACAAAGACATTGACGTGCAAACTGAGACCATGAATTCAGCAAATAATTTTAGACCACCTACGACAAAAAATTTGCGTCGAATATCAAAAAAATAATTTTCTGTTTCATAGAAAAGTTCAATACATACGCGGTCAAAATTAATGGCAGAGCAATTTTTTTTAATACCCGCGAAGAATTTCAACAATAGATTGTGCGTCGATGCTAATGCTATGTTACATTTCGTCAATATGTTTAGGTCAAATAATGCCATCAGATAATTAACTAAACTTGTGATTCGGTTCGATAGTAGAGCTTGTGGCTAAGTAATAATAGGTCGATCGATCAGGTAAAGCTACGCTTGACGCGGTTGGTCCGTGGATGGCTGACCATATTTACATACCAAGACCCTTCCGTGCCTCGGCAAGCACGTCAAGCCGTTGGTCCCGGCTGTCCTTTGTGGATCTTTGACAGTCGTTACGGGTCGTCAGAAGCCCGAAAGTCTGACAACCATTTGGGTATCGTATTACCCAATAACTGGGTTGTGGAAGTCAGATAGGCAGTCGCTTCATGTAAAATACAGGTATTCAGCTGCATCCGATTAGACTGGAAACCGACTCAAACACAGTTGGGAAAAAGCTAAGCAGATGACGATGTGATTCGATTGGATGTGAAGCTTTTTACAACCGGAGATGTGTGTCTTATTGCCTAGTACATACCTCACTAATCCACCTGCCAGCCCTCTGCAGCGCATCATGGTAGTGCCTGGTAACATCAGCGGCACCCCTCAGCCTGTCCTGCAGCCTCTGTGCGCGTGCGCATAGGTCAGCGTGACGTCTTCGTGCCGAACCCGCACCTTCACGCACGCCGCTTTCACTGCGAGGTGCGATGTGCGACAGGCGGGATGGTAAGGAGGTGCGGTACTCGTTGAGGATTGAGAGGAATTCCTGAGGAAGGAAATTGTGTTTTAGTACACGTAAGTGAAAAAAGAAAAGTAAATAAAGACTTTTGGCTTCCGGGAGAGAACGTCCACAAACTTCTGGCTGAGTTATGAGCCTGAGCAACCCTGAGCTTCAGTATCTATTCAGACTAAATTCTGAATTCAGGCTTTTAAATAGTGACCGACCGAAGCTTCGTTTTCGGCCATTTATCGGCAAAAAATTCTGATTCGGCCATAAACCAGCTGACGCCATGCCGAAAATCGAAAACAAGAAATACACGGAATATTATATCCTCTCATAAAATTGTCGTGTTATATCTCTTTTTAACCCTATATTTGTTCTTCCTCTCCCTGGGTTTAAAAATATAAACAAGCTTTCTGTGTACAGAGGAAATATTAATATTTTTTTGATGTCTAAGTCATTTTCGTTTTCGGTTTCGTTTGCGGACGAATATAATACTAAAGCCAAAGCATCTTTTTCGTTTTCGGCCCAAAATCCATTTTCTGTCGGCCACTACTTTTAAAACACCAAAATTCCACGAAAACAAAGACAAATGGAGAATCTTTTTTTTACAAACCTTGCTCTCGTCCACAAACTTCTGCGCGGACATAGTGATGAACCTGAGGTCGGCCTGGTGCGCGATGACGTCAGACACGAACTCTCTCACGTCCTCGCTCTGATCGGGTAAGGAGTTCAGTTTGGATAGCGCTGCTTCCTTGTCTTCAAGCGTGCGGTACGCGCCTTCCATCCAGGTGTTGAAGGCGTTTAGTTCGTTGCTAAGGGGAAAGAGGGTTGTTTTAAGTTTTTTTTTTTTGAGGTTTTGAAAGATCAAATAGTAGAGTAGACGGCATTTTATTTTCAGAGAAGAAAATATGTTTTCATTAATATTCACACGAAACATACATATGCATACAGTTTTCATATTGAAATTCTAAAGGAAAGGTCCGTTTTGGGCATTTTACTCTAAGTTTTCATTATGCTCATTATTACTTCGTGTATCTTCCCAAAGCAAAGTTGCATGCTTTGGTTTTGAGAGAATTGGTTGTGCGTATATCATAGTCATCATCATCAGCCTATAATGTTCCCACTGCTGGGACACAGGCCTCTTCTCGGTGAGAGAGATTGGGCCGTAATCTACCACGCGGGCCCAGTGCGGGTTGGTGGATGTCACATGTCTTCGAATTTTTGGTTCTAGGACATGCCGGTTTCCTCACGATGTTTTCCTTCACCGTTTTGAGAGCAGTGGTGTTTAAATAATTTACACAAAGTAAAGCGCCTGGCTGGGTTCGAACTCACGACCTACAACTCGTAAGTAGCGGCCGTTACCACTTGGCCAGCACTGCACCAGCAGTTTATATCATAGTATGTTGACCATTTTCGTTTTTTTTATAAGTCATATTTATTGGAGTGGGTGTAACACCCTAACAGGTATCTTACTTCAATAACTTACTACAAAAACACATCTTATATATAAAATAAAATATGGTAATACTAACCCGAACTTTCCAAGCTCATCTCTGGCGGCTGCCAGTCGTCGCAGCATCTTGTCACACTTGTCGCTGCACTTGTCACAGCGTTGTTTGAGTTGACGCACGCCTCGCTCTAGTGCTGCCACCTAGCGGGGTACAGGTGGGTTAGCGACATCGACAATGGAGAAACAACAAGTAAATGAGTGAGATAGACAATGGGGGAACAACAGGTGAGTTATTGAGATAGATAATGAAGGCACATGTTCAATGGGGAGGAACGATGTCGTTGAGCCAATAGATTTTATGTGTAATAATCTGATATTGATTGTTGTAAATGAGAAGGTGGTTTATGGTAGATACTAAAGTATACATAGTTCGATCCACCTCGCCTACTACAGGTGTACTGGTTTCATAGATAATGGAAGAACGTGTACAGATGTGTTCGATGGCGAGAAACGATGTATTTGACGTAATAGGTTTTGCATGTGATATCAGGTTACTAAAGTTGATTTGCAGGTGACATGCGACCGAAGTCACGAAAACAATTTTAATTTTCGGTAATAAACTATCATACTGTATCTGTAACCGCAAAAGACTTTCAAGAACGTTTTGCAGCATAGTACTATTGTGGAACTCGTCGAAAAGTTAGCTGTATATCCTCTGAATTAGATAAAGTCAAGACTTTCTCCTTGTTTACAATATATATCGTACAGAGAGCTTTTGTGAAAAATTTAAGCTTTCTAGGTCCAAGGTTTCGGGTCGACCGTTGATGAGTCAGTCAGAGAGTGAGTGACTTTTTTTGTATCTGTATTGATTAAATAAACATTGTAGTTTACCTCATGAGGAGCCAGCACATCTCCGCCAGAGACGAGCAGCTGCTTAGCCTGGTCGGCGCACGCGGACACCTGGCGCTGGTGACTCTCCAGGTCATCCTTGATCAGCTGCAAATGATATCACTTTGTAAGTTTCCAATATAAGAACGGTCATTTTTTTTTTGCCGAGGTGTTTGCAACGCTTTATAGGATAGAAAGAACAACAATCTGTATTCTTCGTTTAAAAAAAAGTTAAGGATTCCAACGTCCTGTTACAATAAATTATCTGACATCGGCAGGTACAATGCCACATCGTGCAATTTGAAATTAATTTTATTTACTGTCAAATCTCTTATAAAATAAGTTGATTGGCTATTGTTATTTCCTTGAACCACTTTGGCAGTCGATTTACTGATCAGGGTTTCAGAAACCCTTCTTATTTAAGAAAACGGTTGTTTTAGGTGCATGAAAACTTAAAAAACAACTGTACCTTAAGAATATTAATCTGGTTACGGAGCTCATCCATATCTTCCTTAACAGCTTCCTGGTTCGCAAGTCTCTCTTCCACCACCGCGATCCATTCCAGTAATTTAGACAACGTTTCATCGCAAAGCCTGTATTTCTCTTCTACTGCTTGCTACACACAAAATAAACACATCAGTATATATACAACACAGTACACACATATTTACATCGCTCTTAGAGCTTAATAGTGCATCTATACTACGGCATTTGTACAATGCATGCCTATATACTCTGTGCATCACTTTAAAACAAGTGAATGTAACATTTAAATGCGTTTTAGAAACTGTACATGACATTTTTCAGTAGAAATTCAGAATCAGGGTTTTTTATACAAACGCCTTGCAACTTTTAGACAACAATATTTACATTGATTTAAATTAAGTATTGAATTAAAATTACGGACAGTAAATTGAATGTTTTCTTAGAAATTGTCGCAATTTTAATGCATTGATTCCCAAATAATGAAGGGCCAAATCAATAGTTGTCTTTCATTGCAAAACGTAAACACATGCCCCATGAGATAACTGAGCTCATGCAGACCAGTAGAAAACCTGAAAGAAAAGCTAAGATTGAACAAAATCTACGCAGACAGGAAGCGAAGTCGAGAAACATCTTCAAACGAGAGGCGACGACAGACAGCCAAGGAACACAGAGCATGAGAATGACAATAAATTCACAACAGGACCGAAGGTTGCGAACGATTAACAGAAAGATTCATGCGAAGCGTAGCATGCAAGCAGTGAAAATATATTGTTGCAAATTTCAGAAATATTTTAGACAGCAATTTTGATGTTTTCAGGTGGTGTGAATCGAGATTTAGTAATAACAACCCATGCATAGTGAAAAAGGATGGACCATTATAACCTCAAAGCACACTACCGCCATTGTTGCGGCCAGTTTAAGAACTAAATCATTGCCAGTTCAAATATTTCTGATGTTTGCGTAAAACATTTGCGCATATGGTATCAACATCTTCCGATATTATCTTATAATTAATGTTTGTATTAGAGTTATTTGTTAAAATAGGAATAAAAATAAGTTAAAGAATACCTTGTTGAAAATCTGAAACTTTGAAAGAGTATTTTTGAACAGTAAAAGTAAGAAAACAAATAAAAGTATTCTTGATAAGTAAACGAAGTAGTAAAGTCAAGAATTTACAGGTATAAACGTCGAACGTATTTTACATTTAAATTAAATAAAAAATGTGAATTCATTTTTTTAACCCTTTAATTGTCAATGAATTCACATTTAGTACACCTTTAAAAAGGTTTCTTAAGAAAATATTTACAAAAAACACTTTTCTAAAAGTGTACTAGGAAAACACAGACCGTTACAGGATTAAACATTTACATTAATCGTTCCAAAAATTATTTAAATGAAATCACATTGACCGTTAACACGTTTAGCTTACGTTATCCAAAGTATTTGGCGTACCAGACAAATGAATGTCAGTTGCTATATGTTTCATATTAATAAACAATTTGAAAGCACTTCATTCACATAACAAGAATGTATTGCTAGAGCTTAGTAATACAAAACATATGACAACTAATGACATTAGTCTAGTATCTCACATACATCAGGTAACGTAACCTAAAAATATCACCAGCTTTGAATCTTTTAAATTAAGACGATAATGAATAAATACTACCTTCCGTGTTTGTGTGTTGAAAATGTTTTACCATTTCGATATTGTGAATGTTTTGCGATTATCCGCCTTATATCAACGTCACAAGAGCATAGCTTTGTTCATGCATTCCAAAACATGTGAGCACGGGTTCCAAGGAATGAGTATGTCGTTCGAGTTCGAACTCTAGGAAAATCTAAAACGGAACGGGACCAGCAGTCATAGTACACTGGTTTTTAATGGAAGCAAACATAATAAAGCTGAATGGTCGGCAGGCCCTCGGACCCACCATCGCGACCTCAAATTCTTAGCACAATGTGAATGGGAGGTTAGGTATTTGGCGAAACGGTGATGGTTCTTTATATCGTCGTTAATATGATCCCTCACAGGCAAGCATTCACGATTTAGCTCAAAAGGGTTCTTTAGCATCGCAGGCAACGGCTGGAAATAAAAAACAACATACATCGAGCCTTAGTACAATGTGGTAAGCACACTTCACAATCGCCAGTTCTTCAGCGAAAAACTAGCGATTGATGAGCGCTCTAACCTAAAATAAGCATTCAAGGACAACACAAGGCACTGAGGTTTTACACTACGTTTTAAGCTCAATTTCTCTCGTCTAAAGAAGTGGAAAGCTAACCTTACTGAAATCAAAAATGTAAGTGAATAATATAGTATGTATAAGTGCTGTCACTACTTTGAAAGAATTTTCTTCTATTTATTTAAAGTCTAATACATTATGTTGTATGTTATATCGATTAGTGTAGGCCACAATGTACAAAACTGTGACATCACCAGATTTGCTCAATAACCCCGAAAGTCGACACTAAGGTCCGGTGGGTCGTGCCATGCCAATGTTTAAGCCAAACGCTTTAGATAGAGATCACCTTCTAAGAATGGAAATAGGAAGATGTAAAGCAACACCTTTGCTCGATAGAAGCACAAAGACAAAAGCAAAATTGAAAGAACTTACCCTTGTTTCTGCTGGCAGCAAGTACCCCTTCTTCAGAGCTTTGACTAAGTCCAAACTGATCGATTTGACAGGATCTATGGTGAGCCTGCCTTCGACGGGATCAACCAGTTTCTGTTCTATCGCTTGTACCAATGGACATATCTTTCCTGTCTCTGGGTCTTTGACGACAGTACTCGATGGGTCAACGATGCCTTGTGCGATCGCTTCACCTAAGTTCAACCTCTTTCTATCCATCACGCTTGTGGTTATGAATGGATCGTTAAGAGCTCCGGTTGTAGGATTGTAAATACCGAAGTTCAAGGTTTCTATCAAGCTAAAGCTCTTCTTAGGAGTCATGAGGAGCCCGCTTTCAATGGCAGCCGTTAAGGTGTTAAGTTTAGAGGTCTCTGTGTCTAGAATATTGCCCTTTTCGGCATCCATAAGGCCTTTACGGAATGCCTCAGGGAGTTTGACGAGCCTCTTCTTGAGATTATCTTTTATAAGCGCTGTGTCTGGGTCTATGTAGCCTAATGCGGCAGCGTCTCTGATTGACAGCACTTCGTTGGAATTTGGATCGGTAAATCGAGCGGTACCTACGTTCAAGTGACCTTCTTCGATCGCTTGCTCAAACGTTAGAGGCTCGCGAACGTACACAATCAAACCATTTTCAAAGACGAAGCAAAGCGTTTTAGCCCTATTCTGAGTATCAAACGAACCCTTCGCGTTTTTATCGATAATGCCTTCAGTGATACCTAATTTTAATGGAATGTATTTATTCTTATGAGGATCTTTGATAACAGCCGTTTCAGGATCGATAAATTCGTATTTTATGGCTTCGTCTAATGTAAACTCCCTAAGGGTTGGTTCTTTAGAGGCTGAAGATTCTGATACGTATCTTCTAGTGACTGTTTGTGAGGTGATAGGTTGGATAACAGTAACAAGAAGACCTTTATCGAAAGCGATATCTAAACTGTAAGATTTCTTGGCTTTTGTGTCAATGACCCTACCCTTGGTGATGTCTACATCACCTTGTTGAATAGCGGCAGTTAGGGGTTTGAATTTGTTTGTGAAGTTGTCCTTAACAACAGTAAGATCAGGATTTAGAAGGTTAATTTCTATAGCTTTGTTGATATCAATGAATTCGTTGGTACTAGGATCAACAATTTTACCGTTATCAGCTCTGAAAAGACCGTTTCTAATGATCTCTTCGAGGCTCAAATTTTTCTTAGCTGTTACTACAAGACCGCGGTGTTTAGCGTCTAGCAGGTTGATTTGATTTCCGTTTGGTAAGACGTAGATGCTGTTTTCATCATCAACAACACCATTTTCTATGGCTTCGCTTAATTTGATGTATTTGCTGCTTGGAATATGCTTTACTAACGATGTTTCGGGGTGAATCAATTCCTCAACAATAGCTGTTTTTAGAGAGATGGGTCTGTCAGAAACTGGATGTATAAATGCTAGTTCGTTTATGCTATACATATTCATGGCTAAAGTTTCATAGAGAGTGAATCCAGCGCTTTCAATATCTACGATGAGACCTAAACTCATTGCTTCAGATAGAGATATTTGGACGTCAGAACCTGGCTCATGGAATTTACCGCTTCTCCTGTCAATAATCTCACTGCGACAACAATCACCTAATGATAAAGGTTTTTCAGATTTCTTATCGAAATAACAAAGATATTTTGGACTAATGATAGACCTTCTGATGGCTTCATGCAAGGTGATCTTACGGTTTGTTGCTGGGTCGATGATTTTACCGGTACTGTCTTCGTATAGACCTTGGTGTAACGCACGTTGAAGGCTGATGGGCGCCTTACTATCTACTAACAAACCTATTTCGAATGCTTTACGAAGACTGATTTCTTCATTATCGCTGTTGATATTTCTAATCTTGCCGGTCTGATGATCAATTACTCCAGTTTCTAACGATTCTGGTAAAGTAATCTTGTCCCATTTGCCTAGTCTGTTGTCTAAAATGTGCACGGAATGAGCATCGACTAAGCTCATCCTTATTGCTTCCACCAGAGTGTATTTCTTACCACTCTGTGGATCCATAAAGAGTCCTGTGATTTCATTGTAAACGCCTTTTTCTAGTGCTTCTATTAGAGACATTGGTTTACGAACTTCAACAAGGATTCCTCTCTCGAAAGCTTCGCGGAAGTCAATGTTCTCGTCGCCTAACCTAATTGTGCCTGTCCTACTATCAATGATTCCCCTATCTACTGCAAACTCGAACGGGATTACTTTACCAGCGGCGTGTACTAACGTAGACTGTGGATCGATTAAACGTTTCTTAATAGCCCTATCAGTAGGAATCTTTTCCTTGCTCAATGGATTAGAGAATTTGCCAGTTTTAGGATCGTAGAAACCTTTGAATACGGCTTCCGGTAAGCTAAGTTTACGTTTAGCTGGTACAATTAAGCCGCGCTCTGAAGCGTCTGTCAGGGATATCTTGTCGCCGAATATGGGATCTCTAACTTTACCTTCTTTAGAATCAATAATACCGACTTTGATGGCATCAGCTAATGAAATGATTTCACCAGTAACAGAGTTCCTAACAGTCAGAGCTTCAGGGTTGATGTTACCGATCTCGATCGCGTCCTGAAGGGTCATAGTCACGTCATTTATGGTCAATAGACCTGTTTCTGGGTCGTAGAATCCTTGCACCAGACCTTCTTGTAAAGTCCAAGGTTTCTTATCACTAAGCAAATATCCTTTGTCACACGCGTCTTTAAGATTACATAGTGGTGAAGTAATAACACCCTTTTTTAAATCTATTAGACCAGATTTAACTGCCTTATCGAAAGGTACGACTGCTTCAGATTTGTCATCTTTGATCTTGACATCAGATGGATCTACTAATTTATCTTTGACAGCTTCTTTCAATGTAATTAATTGCCCTGTTTTAGGGTTCATCACTTTTCCGGACTCGGGAGAATAATATCCTAATTCTATAATATCAAATAGAGAGAATGTTACGTCCTTGGTTGCGACCAATCCCTTCTTTAATGCGTCATCTAATGGAATGTCTTTACCAGTCTTTTTGTCCCTAATTTTACCAGTTTCTGGATCAATAAGTTTAGTTTCGAGGGCTTCAGAAAGAGGGATGAACTTTTCTGTTGCAGTGTCCTTAATTTCAGAGATGGTTGGATGTACAATATTCCTATCAACCGCATCCCCTACAGTAACTAATTGCTCAGTTACTTTGTCCTTTATTTTTCCAGTTTTAGGTTCATACATATCATTATCAATGACCGCCGCGATGGAAATAGGTCTACGAATAATAGTGATGAATCCACGTTGGATGGCTACAGATGTTTCAATTATTTCGTGTGTTTCTACAATGGTTATGACTCCCTCGTGAATTTCTATAATATTACGTTCAATAGCGTCTGATAACGTGATGACTTCGTTAGTACGGGGAACCTTGATTAGCAGTGATTCCTGATCGACTAGTCCCTTTTCGATGGCTTGTCCTATTGGCACTAACGCTCCGGTGTTAACGTCTTTAATTTCTCCCGTTTTCGGGTTATACAGGCCTTGTTCTAAGGCTGATTCGATTGTTACTTGTTCTGGAATAGAAACGTCCTCGGGTTTTTCGACTACCCATCCTAACTGTACACATTCTAGGAAAGGTACGCGTTTACCGGTCTTAGGGTTAACCATGTGGCCTGATGTTTTGTCAATTATCGGTCTAGCAATAGCTTCATCAAAAGAAATGTAATCATCCGATACAGAACCTAAATCTTTTACTAATATAGATTCTGGGTCGAAGATCTGTAGACCGTAAACGAGTTCTTCGAAAGAGATTTTAGCGCCGGTTTCTGGATTAAGGAATATCTGTTTTTCTATATCATAAACGCCCATTTCAGATAGTTCCTCTGGAGTAATTCTTTGAGAAATAGCAACGGTATAACTAGGTTTGACTTCTCTGACTACAACGCAGTTTTTGGAAAGTACATCAACTGGGGCGAACCTACTTATTTGTTCCTGTTCTAACGAGTCTTGTACGGTGAGCGGAGACTCAACACCATTTATGATTATTCTACAGACCTTGGGTTCAATTTTACCTTGAGCAATCGCGTCAATTAACTGAATGTTTTCATAAAGAGGTTTGATTGGTTCCGTTTTCTCTTTAGTTACATTTTGTTCCGTAATCTCGTCAATCACTCTCAAAGGCTGTCTTTCAGCATCGATTAGCATAGCAGAAATAGATTTGCCGTCATGAACTGTGGTAGGAGCAGTTTTGCCCAATTCTATTAATTTCTGTCCAATGGTGGTAGTAGTAATTTCAGAAACAACAGGTTTGGTGAACTCTGTTGTTTGAGTAATTACGACTTCACCTGGACGTGTGATTGTTTGTGTAGTAGTGTAATGTTCTACTACTTGTTCAGAGTAGGTCACTCCTGTAGTTACGTCAAATACTTCAGTTGTTATTCCTTCAGGAGTTTGTGTCTTGATCATTTCCTCATACTTCTTATAAGTATCAGCGTCGACAAGACCTCTCTCGCGTGCTTGTTCTAATGGAAGCTTCTTGCCTGTGTTAGGATCAACAATGACCGCGCTCTTTACTACTTGAATTATTTTAGCTGCTCCTAAGATTGGTGCACCAACTACAGCTATCAAGCCTAACTTTGCAGCATCTGCGATACTCATCTTATTACCCGATTTATCTTTAACCTCTCCAGTTTTACTATCAACAACTCCTTTCGTGATAGCTTCATTCAAAGTTATTTCTTTGCCTGTCTTAGGTTCAATTACTGTAACAGTTTCCGCGGGTACAATACCTTTGTTAACAGCTTCCAATAGATTTTCAGCAACGCCTTCCTTTGTGGTAATAACAAGGGAAGTTTTGGGATCGAATATAACGCCAGGAGCCACCTTTAAAGGATTCTCAATTTCAAGTTCTTTTCTTTCGAATTCTAATGAAAGCTTCTCGCCTGTTTTAGGATCGATGATGACAGCGCTCTTCACTTCTTCAGGTGCTCCTAAGATTGGCTCACCAACTACAGTTATCAAGCCTAACTTTGCAGCATCTGTGATACTCATCTTCTTACCTGATTTATCTTTAACGTCTCCAGTTTTACTATCAACAACTCCTTTGTTGATAGCTTCATTTAAAGTTATTTCTTTCCCTGTCTTAGGTTCAATTACCTTTACAGTTTCCGCGGGTACAATACCTTTGTTGACAGCTTCTAATAGTTTATCAGCAACGCCGTCCTTAGTGGTAATAACTAGTGATGTGTTGGGGTCGTATATAACGCCAGGAGCTACCTTTAAAGGCTTCTCAACTTCAAGTTCTTTTCTTTCGCCAATTTTTAATGGAAGTTTCTCGCCTGTCTTAGGATCGACAGTGACAGCGCTTTTGACTGCTTGAACTACTTTAGCTGCTGCTAAGATTGGCGCACCAACTACAGCTATCAAGCCTAACTTTGCAGCATCTGCGATATTCAGCTTCTTCCCTGACTTATCTTTAACCTGTCCAGTTTTACTATCAACAACTCCCTTGTTGATAGCTTCATTCAAAGTTATTTCTTTGCCTGACTTAGGTTCAATTACTTTAACAGTTTCCGCAGGTACAATACCTTTGTTAACAGCTTCCAATAGATTTTCAGCAACGCCTTCTTTTATGGAAATAACAAGTGAACTGTTGGGATCATATATAACGCCAGGAGCTACCTTCATAGGTTCCTCAAGCACAAGTTCTTTTCTTTCGCCAAATTCTAGTGATGTGTCTTTTAGAGCTTGTTCATCCTTTATTTTTTCAGGTTTTGCTTCCGGTTCTTTGACTTCTTTTTGTGGGTCAGTTGGCGACAAACTTTTGTGGAGTTCACTATCTTTGACTGGTTTTACACCCTTGGCGCTGTCTAGAGATGGTTGGTGCTCACTTGGTGTCTGGATATCATCAGTTTCATCTGGAGCTTCAGTGACTTGATATTCTTGTGTAACAGTCTCAGTATAGTCTACAGGTCCACTGGTTTCTTCTGTTTCTACTTGGTATGAAGTTGATTGATTTTGAGTTACTTCTACTGTAGTAAATGTAGACGAAGATGAAGTTATAACTGTGCTGCTTTGTTCAGTAAAGTATTCTGATGTGGTAGTAGGTTCGGATCTGGAAACAGTTGTTTTAACTGTTGTAGTAACCTCTCGCCCATCTGGAGTAATTTCATGTATTTCTTCAATGGTTGGACCATCGTCGAATTTCGTGAAATGGTCGTAATCAGCTTTCGTTCTTTGTTCTTCTGGTGTCTGTGATGGTTTTAACTCTTCTGGTTTATCGCCGTGTTTAACTTTATGGACCTCAGGACCTGTAGCAGTTACTACAGTTGTCTTTTCTTGAATAACTGTTTTGCCGTCACCAGTTGGCGTCTTCTCCTTTTCTTTTAACTCTGGTTTAGATTGAACCTTAGGCAAACGATCCTGCGGTTCTTTTGGTGAAAGCTCCTCCGTGGTATCAAACACGGTTTTAGTTACACTAGTCTTGGTCACGGTTATAATTTGCTTACCATCAGCAGTAGTTTCTATATACTCCTGTAAAACTGGTTTCTCTTCAAACACGACATGTTCCATATCCCTAATTGGGCTAGTTTTTTCTATTACAGGTTTATTTTGACTGTCCAGGTTTTTAGGAGCTGATTCGATCGGTTTCTTCGGCAACTCTGTCACGACAGTAGTCTTTTCACTTACAACTGTTTTACTAGTTTTTGTATCAGGTTTGAGTTCTTTAACTGGTTTAGGCTTTTGAGTTTCTTTTTGTGTCTTAGAAGGATCTTCTTTAGGTGTTGAATCTTTGCCTAATACAATAGTTTTCTTTTCAATAGTAGTTTCAGTTGCAGTGATTTCAGTTGCGTCCTGCCTCGAAACTGGTTCTTCTTGTAATTTGTATTTCTCCGGAAGTTTGCCTGAAGGCTCCTTAACGTGGACTACAGTTTTCTTTTCAACTGTGACTGTTTTGTCTGCAGCTGCCGCTGATGGTTCTTTTTCCCATGGTGACTGTGGAGATGATTTTTGAGGTTTATCGTCTTGTTTGCCTGGTTTAGGAAAACCAGTGTCTTTCAGTTCTGGTTGCCAATCCTTGACTAAAGGTTTCTTATTTTTGTCTGGTTCGTCCGGTTCATATCTTGTTGTTTTCTCCGAGGTGGCAATACGGGTCGGTGATTCTATGACTTTATCCTGTTTAGGCTGCATTATCTTGCTTGTTACTGCCTTAGCTCCTTGAACAACAGCCATGCCGGCTAGCACTGGAGCAGCAACTACAGCGATCAAGCCCATCTTGGCAGCGTTCTTGATATCAACAGACTTACCTGTCTTAGGTTCTTTCAATTTTCCAGTCTTCTTATCAAGTAGTCCTGTATTTAATGCTTCTCTAAGACTAACTGGTTTTCCAGCTTCAACATTGAAAATAACAGACTCAGGATTAATTATCTTCTTTTCTAGAGCTTCCTTGAATGTAAGAATTTTATGCGGTGATTTTGGATCTCTAAACTTTTGGGTCTTTTCGTCAAACAGAAGTTCAAATGCCTCATTTAGGTCTAACATTTCCAAAACTTGTTTTTGGGAACTTGATTTAGCCGACTCTGATGGAACTTCTGTATTCAATAGCCCACTGGTAACGGCTTCAGAAATAGTAACAGTTTTGCCAGTTTTAGGATGCGTGAATGTTCCTGTTTCAATGTTAATGTATCCCAGGTTCAGTGCATCTTCAAAACTAATGTTGGTGTCGTTGGTGATAAATTGTTCTTTGCTTGTCTGTTCATCTCTGACAATACCTTGGCGACGAGCTTCGTCAATAGATATTATTTCACCTGTCTTTGTATTTTGTACTTCGTTTGAACTCACAAGTACGTAGTCAGCAAGAAGTTCGATCATCTTAGTTGTAACAGTATGCTGAGATGTGAACGTTTCAGTAATTGTTGTAACAACACCGGTTGCTTGCATTTCTGTCATGGGTTTGATAGCCAGTAGACCTTGCTCCAAAGCCTTATCTAAAGGAATGACTTCCTTAGTCTTAGGATCGGTAAAGGTTGCATATTTCAAGTTAACAGCTCCTTTATCTAAAGCTTCTACGAGTGTTATAGTTTCCGATGTTTGGGGGTAAGGAATACCCATAATCAAATCTTTTTGAATAGCATGACCTACTGGTGTCATTTCACCTGTTAGGGGATGTTTCATTTCTCCAGTATGTGGGTTTATAAGATTCTTTTGAATAGCTATATTAAGTGTCATGGCTGCTGGTGGAATATCAATGACCGGCTTGATTTCAGAATCAGGGAACACCTGAGCGTTTACCGCTGATATGAAATCAAGAGGACCGTCAGTACTTTTGACTACATTTTTGTCATTATCGATAATATTTCTTTCAATAGCTTCAGCCATTGTGATCTTCTTACCAGGCGCGATGGTAATGCTAGATAAAGGATCAACAATATCGCAAATGATTGCTTCTCTTAATGTTAAGAGGCTTCCGGTTTCAGGGTGAACTATTTTTCCAGTGACTGGGTCCAAGAGTCCTTGTTCCAAAACTTCTGGAATAGAAAGACTCTTAGCCAACGGGATTAATACTTCATCCTGACCTTCAACATCCAGAATTCCTCTCTTAATAGCTTCTTTGATGGTAAGCACATCACCGCGTACGGGGTCAACAATGTGACCTTTGTTTTCATCAACTAAACCTTTCTCAATTGCTATTTCAAGATTAATTGGTGAACCATTCTTATCTTTGTAAACTTTGACGGCTTCTAAAATGGTAGCTGTTTCTTTGTCTATCAACCCTTGTTCGACAGCCTCGAGAGGAGTGACGACATGTTTCCTAAGTTTTTGTAAGACTATTGGTTTTGCTTCTAGAACTTGTCTTTCTGGGGTTTGCTCCCTACCTATATTTACCTTATACCGAGGTTTACTACTAGGAGAAGTCTTAGTTATTTGTATTACATCAGTCGGACGTGTTTTTGTTTTATCAGTGGTTATAGTAGTTTCAATTACCCTTCTGTTGTCAGCTGAAAGACTATTTTGTATTGCTTCAACGGTTATGAAGCCCTCAGAAACTGCCGCGCCTACTGATACAGGCTTAGTGACATGTGAGACTGTAACTGTACTTGTCCCTGAAACTGTTTCACCGGCTCCTGGTTGAATCAAGATTTCTTGTTGTTTAATAGCTAGAGCATCCTGATATATTTTGTAAGTAATAGGATCTACTATGCCTCTTTCATAAGCAACTTCGATAGGCAGTTTTTCACCTGTCTTTGGATCGTCTACCATAGTAACCATTTTGTCAGGTGTAGTTAC
The DNA here is from genome assembly GCA_949987655.1 of Polymixis flavicincta. Classification (NCBI taxonomy): domain Eukaryota; kingdom Metazoa; phylum Arthropoda; class Insecta; order Lepidoptera; family Noctuidae; genus Polymixis; species Polymixis flavicincta. The sequence continues at coordinate 17,995,334 of OX465188.1, read as the reverse complement.
GCTGGATACTTGGGTGAAAGTAACGCCGGAAGTGCTTGGTGAATCGACGACTCTCTGAGAAAATTCAGGAGATTTCTCCTTGGTCGATAGTTCATACTTCTTGTACGATATTGGGTCAATGAGTCCTCTTTCGTATGCTACTTCTATGGGTAGTCTTTCCCCAGTTTTTGGGTCAACTACAACGGTAACAGTAGTTTCTGTTGGTAATGTTTTTGTTGTTGTAACTTGTGAATAGGTTACACTACTTGTACTTGATGTCTTAATTTCCTGAGTAACCTCCATTTCTGGAGTCCTATCCCTAAGAGATTCTTCGTATTTTTTGTAAGTTACTGGATCTACTAATCCCCTTTCATAGGCCACTTCCATTGGTATATTTTCACCGGTTTGTGGGTCTACAACCATAGTGCTTTTAACAACTTGAATGATTTTAGATGCTGCTACTAAAGGAGCTCCTACAACCGCAACTAGACCGATTTTAGCTGCATCTACCAGACTTACTTTCTTTCCTGTCTTATCCGTGTATTGACCCGTTCTCGTGTCAACTATACCGTGCTGAACAGCCTGTTTCAACGATATAGCTTTACCCGTTTGAGGCTCAATAACTTTTACGCTATTTGCAGGTAACATTCCACGTTCTACTGCTTCTAAAACGTTCTCAGAAACACCTGTCGAGGTGGAAATAACTAAAGCTGTGGCAGGATCAAAGATGACTCCGGGTGTTACCTGCACTGGTTCTAAAGCCGACTGATCTTCCGAAATAATATCTTGGGAAGGAGCATCGTACATTTCAGATATTTCCATCTTGTCGGGCATACCAGCTATAGACGTGATGGTAATAACTTTCTGTGAATGTGTTGTTGAAGTTAATGTGATAAAAACAATGAATCTACGTTCAATTGCCTCTTTCATAGTGATAATTTCCGTGGTGTGTTTATAATGACCCGTACTGTCGATAATACGTGAATCTAAAGCACGGTCTAAGGGTACTTCTTTTTTAGATTTAGGATCTACAACGTTTGCTGAGTCACCATTGATAATATTAAGTTTTATAGCCTCCTCTAAATCTAAAACTCTGTCTGTGCCAGGGATTATAAACATACCAGTTGCTGGGTCGAAAAGGTTTTGTTGTATGGCTTCTTTCAAAGTCCAGCCGCCGCGTGGAAACTCAATCGTATTCTTTTTGATGGTCATAGAAGTAACGGACGGTTCAGTGACAACAGATTTTGATGTTACAGTTCTAATTTCTTGTACTAAGCCTTCACGGGGTTGCGTTGTTTCATACATGGTAAAATCAGGGCTTTTGAGAGTTTCAGGTCTGCTACTATCCCTTTGGACTTTACCTTCAGGACTGGGTACATCTTTGATATACGACTTTTTCGTGATTTTTAGTTCAACAACTTGACCTGGTACTAAGTCCTTCTTACTTACTCTGTCAGATATATGGACGACCCGTGGTTCATTCTTTTCTACGCCTAATAAGCCTTCATCTAAGGCTTGTTGTATCGGGAACACTGTTCCAGTAGTCGGGTCAGTGAATGTTTGAGTATTTTCATCGATAAGACCACGCCTTATTGCTTCTGCGAATGTGATTATTGTCTCAGATCTTTGCGCAGCACTAGTATTTGTTACTGTTACGTACCGTTTTACTGTTTTAGTAACAGTCTGTAATGTTAGCGTAATATTCAAAAGTGAATTTAGTAAAGCCGCACCTTCGGGTGTAATCATATTAATTTCTACAGCTTTGTTAAATGGAATAGGCCTTTTTGTTGTAGAATCTAACAAATGTCCTGTCTTGGGATCAAGAATATTTTTGAAAACTGCGTCTAAAACTGACAATTCCTTACCATTATCATACACTCCTATCTTACGATTAAACATTTCTAATACCTCAGCCCTAACTAAAGACACTTTAGTGCAGTCTTCTAGGAAAACCCAGTCTCCACTTTCTGACTTCAGGAAAGTCTCACCGTTTACGTATTTAAGATTACCTTTACTGAGAGCAACGTTGAAGGAGACGAATTCTCCTGTTTTTGGATCCTTAAAACCGTCTATATCGAATATAGATCTTTGAGAAACAGAAGTAATTAGTCCACGGTCTACCGCCTCAGGAATGGTACATATTTCTCCTGTTAGATTATCGCGGAATTTATTGTCATGCAAAATTATTTTCGCGCCTAAAGCCTCCGACAGTGTGAGAAGACTACCTGTTGTTGTGTTTGTGATGCACTTAATGTTATCGCTATCAAGAACACCCGCGGAAATAGCTTCAAGGATGTTCAAAGGAGCTCGGTTTGCCGGGGATAGAATCTTACCATCGTTAGTCATAAGATTGTTGTCGCAGACGTCTTTAAGTGTCATGGGTTTGCAAATATACCGCTTGACTGCTGCTTCTTTGAAAGTTAGTTTCTCTTTAGTTATAGAATGTACATATTTCGAATGTTTAGTATTAATAATATTCTTCTCTATCGCTTCAGCAAGCGTTATTTTTATGTCGTTTTTAGGATCAACTACTTCCCTAATATTGGGATTGATTAGTTCGTTTTTAATAGCAACATCAATCTGGTACCTATCGCCAGAGTTTCTATCCAAAATCCAACCGCTGTTATCTACTAAATCTTGACTAATCGCGTCAGACAGACACAACGCACTTGATTTTATTTTGATAATCTCGTTATAAATGAGGTAGCCTCTTTGGTAGGCTTCAGCTATGCTTATGTAGGTTCCATTAGGGAGTCTGTATAGACCTCTTTGTAGATCAACTTGTCCGCGATTTAGTGCATCCGAGATACTCATTCCTTGTGTCGATTTTTCGGCTTCGACAGTTACCTTGATTCTCTTCTCTGCAGGGTCTGAGAGTCCTTGTTCGGCATCGTATAATTCTCTTTGTATAGCTTCTAATAATGTGACTTCGTTTCCGTCTTCAGTCATGCCGCACGGACCTGTTAATCTGGCAGCGAGTTTTGGGTCAATAAGACCCTCTTGCGCTGCTTGTTCAATGCTCATCGTCTGTCGTGTGTCGGGTGCAGATAATAATCTTCCCGTTCTTACATCAAGTATCCTCATGCTGATTGCTTGACCTACAGTGAGTATTTCTCTCGTCTCGGGATGCAATATACCTTTAGATTCAATAATGTTTGGTCCTTCATACATTCTGTGGACTCTTTTAAGTTTTCGTACGTCAGGTCTGTCATCTTCTGTGATGATTGTTTTCGTTGTATAATTAGGAGAGTTTAGTTTACCATTGGTCATTGATTTTACGACTGTTTGGCCGTCTAGCTCTGTTGATTGTGACGTTCTGACGTATCTGGTTTTAGGAGGAATTATTGATTAGTTTTTATTATTAAGTACTAATTACAAAACGCAGTTATGTGATAATTTCTAACAACCTAATTGAGAAGTAGAAACACATGAATAACGATCCTAACAGGAAAAGTATTTATAAAAAGTATAATTTAGTTCGATATAACAACTTTAATCCTGTTGGCATTTTTATTAGCATGAATGACAGGTGTCTGCCAATTTACAAGAATTTCTACTTGCAAAACCAATCACATGACCTAAAATATTGTTTATGAAATGCAATAATTAATATCTTAACACCGAATATTTAGTTTTAGATGTAAAAAAAGAACTTGGAAACTTTCCAAATGTCTTTTTTACACCTAAAACGGTTACAACATTAAATTCAGTGTTATAATTGCAAATCATTATTCATATTTTAGGTCACTAGTTAGCAATATTTCATATTTCCATACAGTAATATTAACAAATTAATAAAAACAGGTAAATATTTGACAGTTATTTGCGACGTTGCCAACTTTCAGAATAAACGCTCTTAATGGACAACTGCAATACATATTAAATGTTTTTATACTAATTACTTACTTTTCTGTGGTATAGTGCGACGTCGTGTAGGTATGTTCTGTGGTCAAATCTTGCATATTGAATTCTTGGCGGAAGGACCGCGCCGACCGAGGCGCCATCGCCTCAACGAGACGCTGAAATTTTAAAAAATAACGTCATCTTATCTGTCAAACGTCATTTGACTTTAATTTGTGATCGAAAGTATGGCTATAAATTCAAAATTGTAAGATATGAAAGAAACGTACGTTACGATCATAAAATTTATTTTAATATCTCAAGTGCATAAAATATTACCGATTACTTTGCACAATACAAAAAACTATTTTGCTTATTATTCAAGAAATAATTCTGGCTTATGTCCAGCATGATAGATTGATTAAATCGATTTAATCGTTTTGACAGTTTATTCATGCACTTTTGCTTGTCATAATTTACAATGAGTAAACAGTTATGAGCATCAAGCAAAGAAAAAATACTTTAATATTTATGAGATAATTTGTCCGTATAATATATCTATCACTTAAAGATTTAATAATATTCGATGAAAGATAAACCAATTGAACTTCTAGAATGACAACCGATGATATCTTGCCAGTTATAAAAACGATTATTTTGGGGATGTTTAATAGTTTATAATTCGATTTTCTTGATCTCATTCCATCAATCATGAATGTATGAGTCGCTGCAGATCTTTTTGGTCAAATCAAGGTCGAATTTAATGACCATTTAAGCGGATTTGAGGACCAATTTATATAAAACTACATTACAGATAGGGATGCCTCGATACGCCTTTTTGCCGATACGATACCGATGCTCTTATAAAAATATCGGCGATACCGATACGATTATTGAATTCAAAAATGAAGGTAAAATAAATAATACACAAGTCAGGTTATTTTTTTAAGTAACATAAAAATAACAAATAACAGGACAAACTAAATAAACCGTGTAAAACTATAGACAGGTTGAGATTCGTTAATAGTATATTTTAGTATGGTTAGTTCGTGCCTCGTTTGCAACGAAATAGACGAGACAACGCGCGCGTTTACATTACATTTTTAAAACGCGATATTTGAAAGTATCGTTGAATCGAAAAAAAAAAAATATCGCCGATGCCGAACTTCGAGTATCGCCGATATATCGGCATCGGTATCGGTATCGGATGCATCCCTAATTACAGAGAGCTTAAAGTATAATGTATTTAGTGATTGACAGAACGTCATCAATAAGTAAGTAAAAGAAACATCGATACAAGCAAAAATATTCATGTTATCTTTGACTCGAAAATAAGGCATTGCAATGTAAATGTTTAAAGGAAGTAATGCATTTAAAATGCGTCCATTATACAGTTAAGCTTTGATAGAGCCGACAAAAAGGTATTTTGTCGCAAAAACTGGCTTCGAAACATCGATGGTTGGACCGAGGTAATTGACCGCACGAAAGTAAGCTAGTGTTGCAATACTTCGCGTTTTTCATATAAGGACACGATTTATGTACTGGTATTATTATTTGCACTAGTCGACATGAAGTCTTAAATGTTAAAATTGGACGAAAAGACCAAAAATGTTGGGGCAAAAATATAAAAATCTGTCGACCCACTTTTGTACCTGTTTGACACTTTAATCGACTCCCAAGTGGTTTTATAGTTTCGCAAACGTATTGGCGACTTGTTTAATGTTAAAGAATAATAAATCCATCATATTTCAGCGAAACAACAGCAAAGACAATTAAAATGTGTTTACTGTGTGAAATTTGAAAGTATCAAGGTTTTTTAAAATCTCTTGTTTGTTCAATAAAAAATGCGCAGTTACGTGCGTTTTATGCATTGGGTCAAACATTCGAACAATACACCAATATTTGGGAAAAAATACCAATACATAGTATAATACCAACCCGGCACTCGTACGCGAAGTCATACTCGTACTCCTCCTCCATTTTTACACAATTTATAACAACACTATAGTATGTTATGGTTCACTTAACACATTCATGTCTCACAATGTACACAGCACTTTATGTTATAACATTCAAATAAACTATTATCATGACTAACGATATTAACCTACAATATAGCCAAAGAAAATTTTATAACTATTAGTTTTATAACAACAACAAAAGAGTTTTACAATGCAATGAAGCAATTTAAAAAATACAGCTATTCGCGAGCCCTGCTGGCTGGAAACTGAATGAAAGCCAAGAAAACCGTAAATCGAAAAAATATATCGCCGGATTCTAAATTTAAACAATTTTGTAATGGCATCTGAAGCGTCTAGACGTCCCGTGCGACTGTCCGTGCGGTAATTTTCATTAATTGCGTGTTTGTTTCATCGCGAATTACGAAACAGCTGTTTAGGGTTCGATTTTGAGGTTAGGAAAAATGACTGGCTGATTCAATACTACTGAGGAAAATTTGAGGCCGCTGCGCGCGCATCCCGCCGCGCCGGTGCGACGCCCGGGTAATTTTGACACTATGACACGTATTTTGGAAACAATGCGGTGTTATTGTAGTACCGTTTACGAATATTTTTAAATGATTATTTTAAACTTACTTCTTAAGGCGACGTTTTCGCAAAATATGCTGTCTTAAGAGACGCCCCCTCATTTTGTGTTTCCAGTATAAACTAATGCAATTTATATAAAATATGGTTTATCGTTTTTTTAGGTCACGTTTCCCTACAAGGGGTGAAGAGAAGTCCTCCTTCACTTGCAGGACACACTTTTATGCAATGTACCTCCATTATATATGTATATATGTTGTAGCAGCTACAAAAGAGTACCTATTTAAATAATAAACTAGCTAAGGCAATAAGTATTATGTAGCAATTATTACTGCAATCTTGTTTAGTAGCGCGTGACGCATACCGACATTTTCTGATTGGCGTTATATCGTGTCAATGATCGAGATCCGATGTATTTTCTAGGAATAGACAAGATACTTGGAGATTACGAGAGTAATTTAAATATTTTATGTCAGACTGACTCGGAAAATTCTAAAAAAAGGCTGAATTAGAAAACTACTAAATATTTTTTCTACATATGCGTTCACTGCATATATGCAAAATTCATATTTATATAATATGTATAGAAGACCTTTGAATACTTCATATATAGGGTGACTGGTAATTAGTGACCGACATTTAAACACATGATTGTACTCATCATTATGAACAACTTTTACTATGAGACCAAACCCGAAATCGCGAAAAAAAATCAGCTTTTCCCTACATTTATGTTCGCATAACTTGTCAAAATGTAGGGAACAGCAGATTTATTTTTTCGCGATTTCAGGTTGGGTCCCATAGTAAAAGTTGTTCATAATGATGAGTACAATCATGTGTTTAAATGTCGGTCAGTAATTACCAGTCACCCTATATTTCCATTGCAATACTAAATATCAGTGATAGCCAAAAATAATAAAAAGTAATCTCGATAATTGGTACATATTGGATATCCGTCTGCGTGATTAGATTGATTTCATTCTGACCCTTCATTTATTTTTCAAATAATGCTGAAAATATCATATGGTGCGGAAATAAAGAAATCTTTATATTATTTAAGGCCTTGTCGGGCACAGAAAAGTAAAGAAAGGCAAAGTAACTACCAATGTTATAGCAAAACATAAACACTCAGTTCTGTTTAACGTAGGCGATACAATTCAAGGTACGGAAAATGATCAGGACAAGACTGTAGAGATCCGTTACGGCACGCAAAAGAGGTTTCACGGTGTAGGCGGAACTGAGCAGATAATAAAGCCTTAGATCCATCATTCACGACGCTACTCAGAAGTAACGTGGTACAAACTCAATTCACAATTAATGTAGCCAGAAAACACAACGCAACCAATTTGCCTGCCAGGGGTGCGGGTTTGTTCGAAAGAGATACCACAGCCCCTGGCATACGGGCTACTGAAGGAACACGGGTGGGTTTTAGTCAGTAAAAGTCTGACACGCCGTCCTGCTCCACCCAGAGCGGGAGAAGTTATTTGATGATTTCCCACACAAAAAAAAAAAAAAAAAATTAGGTAATAAATGAAATGTTTATTTGCGCAAGTAGATCATAAAATACACTTTTACGCGTCAATATTTTAAAAACTAGATGGCGTCTGCATTTCCTAGCTGACTGTTCCCTGAGAAAAAATGCCGAAACAAATTCAAAAGGCATGGTCTCTTTTACACTCCAAGCATTATATTATTTTTATTTTATGTGAGTCTAACAATGGAGGGCCATGTCTGGCAGGGCATTTGAAGAAAGAGCCATTGCAGCTTTGGGCTGACCGAATCGATTGAATAACGCGTTGGTAAGTCGCGTCGTGTGGCATTTTGGCTACTCATAGGTGATATGGGGTCTACTTCGTAAGCACGAAATCTCTAGTTTTGGCCAACTTTCCGGTCGTTTCCAACTCCGTATCATTAACGAACATACGATTAGTTCGGGGCCCGAACAAAGAATGGATAACAACATGTTTTGACAGATGACTCGCTATACATATGTAAATATTCCCGTTCGAAAAATAGAATTTTGAAACTGGTTTTGATGGATTAACTACATTCGGACAGGCCCGTATCTACGTTGACGGACTTAAAGAGTAGAACACTGAGTCGGAATCAGGGGGCCTACTCCCTAAGTACGAAGACCGTCGTTTCGGTCGAAGTTATGGGCGTTTCCAACTCACTTACGGACAGAAGATTAGTTTGAAGCCCAAACTAAGGATGAATGTTAACACAATTTGACAGCTGTCCCTACTCCCAATATGTTTCTGCCCGTCAAAAAAAAATTGTTAATTGGCTGTAGGATTCACTAAGAACTTTCGAACTACTTTCGGACAGGCCCGTATCTTCGTTGATGGAGTTAGAGAGTAGCCCACCAGGTTACTTTCGAGTAACATCGTGAAAAATGAGCCTTAAAATAAGATAGCATTGTAGTTTTCTCACCCACACTGACTGAATTATTACCAGTACTGTCTATTGATGGTCAGTCAGGAGATTGAAATCTAGTTCTAAGCTATGATTATCATGATCGGAGCCGTAATAACATTGTGTGTATATGAGCAACAGCTGTTTGTCGATCTAAATGTCAAGTTCGGCCTAATTGTATGTTATGTCACTGTCTATCATCTACATAACGAAAAGGTAAAGTATAGTATTTTATATTTTATTACGATATAATCTATAACGACTACTCCCATGTCCCTATGCTTCGTTTTTGGCGAAAAGGCTTCTGCGAATAGCGCGACACGACAGTAAGACGCGACAATATCAATGAAGTTTTCATTGAAATTGTTCTACGTGAGTCGTGTCGCGACTGTTTGCAAGAGCTTAAATAATATTATATTTCAGAAAAAAAAAGATATCATTAACGCCTTGTTGGCGAGTTGTTGTTGTGATGTTGGCCACGCGGCCGCGTCTTCTCTTAAACTTGACTATTTTTCAAAACTGACATTTCGTTGTCTAGTGCTATGGGTGGAGGTGGACTAGTAGTAATAAAACTTGTCGGTAAGATATCGAAATGTCTTTCTGCTTAGTTCTAGCAAAAACTTTAATGTGCTATTCTAGTTTCCAATAATTCATTTACAAGAATGAAATGCGTTCGTTTAATAGAGGAAATCTTTGAAGTTACTCCCTTCCTGAAATTCATTGCAGTCAGAATCGTATTGGGGCCATAACGTTTCAAGTTACGGAAGTTCCGGTTGCAAGCGATTGCATTTTGAATAGGTATGTGCAAAATCGAATCAATGGAGGGGTTTTTACTTAATACAATTTTATGTAAATTAAAGTTTAGTTTGATTGGTGTATAGAGATTTATGGCCAAAGTCTGAATTTTAATACAAGATCGTTCAAACCATATCTCTAAGAATGACGTAGGTACACCAATATTCAAAGACGGATGACGAACAGAAAAAAAATTCTGGTAAATATCTATGAAAGGAAATATGCTAGCTTTGGTCATATTCATGAGAGATCATCAATCAAAAGTGACTAAAACGTAGTAAAAAATTGACTACTACCAACGGACTATTATTATTTTTATCGATTACAAATAAAAATCTCTCAACATATTTACATTATAAACAGTATTGAGAGTTTAATTTAACTTATAGATTAGTACTAAGGTAAATATTTATTGGTACGAGCTCTAACCACTTTAGTAAGTGCTATATTTAGTTGTATGAGTAAGGTGTATCGTAGTGAACGAAAATAAACTCATGTTAAGTAATAGGACATTACAATACGCATCACTCAGGCGCCTGTTATATGGCATGAGGTAATCAGAGGCGAAAACGTTGCCAAAATACTTTTTTAAAATTGAAAGTGACTTTTAGACAAGACAGAAAATAATATGTTGAAGAAAAAGTATCAAAACTATTCGATACCGTAGACAGAATAGACAACGACAGTAATCCAATATTCTGACAAGCGATTGACACCTAATTTGACAAAAAAGGTTGAATAAAATACGGCGCATGACATATTTAAAATCCGAACGAAGGCGACAAAAAAAAAGTAACAAAAGAATTGCATAACGAAACCAGTAATAAAGTTCAGTAGAACACAACAAGAGTACGACGAGCTAGGAGCGGAAGCATCTATCTTAACGGCTGTATCTATTTTGGGACCTACAGTTCTGTTGTAGTGCTTAACAAAACACGGTAGATAAACCGTGGGCATTCGAGATTAAGGGAAGCAGTGAATAGCACTTTGAGTTAACCTACATTCAGTGTAGACATGTTAAGGGCACACTTTGCGCGGGCTCGAACTCACTGGTGGGCCTGGCTAAAAATCACGCTGTCTCACCAGGCTTCGTACCCGACAGAGATAGTATCAGTGGTGAGCAGTTAGACTCTAGTCTACAAGCACAACGCTATTGAGTGAGATGCAGGAGCAATTTTGGCAAAAAAATCGCGTTTTTTTTTTGAAAAGTCCTTCAGAAGATCGGGTTTTATGAAAAAACCACTGCATAAATCAATGACCAATAAAGTTTATTGAACTTATTGTTAATTGAACTTTGTCGGTACCGTCTTGGTTTTCGAGATTTTACACTCCTTTTATTACTTAAACACGCTCAAAGTTAGGTTAAATTAGCAAGAAAAACGAATCTTTGTTGGCTCATAACTTTTTAATAGGTTTTTATTTTAGTATTCTGTTTCCGTACAGACAATAATAATAACGAGACAAAACCATACCATGTTTAATTTTTGATGTACATAGTCAGACAGTGGAGTAAAACCCTCCCGAAGTTTGTATGGAAAAAATGTGGACAAGTGTCACCTTAAGGGACTTAGTAAGCTCATAGACAAAATGCTGCAGAATAAAAACAGGATACAATGTTTTCCACAATCGTAGTTTACAACAATCGCCATGCTTGGCAGGCGGGTTGGCAATCGCAGTATGGTGAATGAACGCATTGAGAACGCTGCTGACTGGATTCAGCATCATATCAAACCCGCTTTAGTGCTCATAAACACAAACGGCACGCTTCAACGGCAAAGGCAACTGCAGCACTTGGATGAAAATACTAGGAACATCGCGTTTTCGCATTTCTATAAATATTTTGCGTATCGATCGGGATACGCTTCAGTTTATTTATATTTTCCACTCTATTTGTATGAATGAAAAGCGTTGTACTGTTCCTACGTGTGTATTAGACTTTATCAATGGAAATGGAAGATCAATGTTCCATAAGTGATGTTAAGACTAGCGCACCGATTTTTTTAGATACTTTTAGACATTTAAAGGTTTGGTGTAGATTTGTTGTATTTCATGCGTGTGAGATTATTTAGATTTTCTTTAGCCTCCCTATAAAAGTAACACACTTTCATTCACAATCTGTATCATTTAGAAGAATATTGCTATTTCATTACTTCATAATTATGGTCGAAAAATTTGTCTGCTCAATAACGCAATGAAAGCCATTGCTGCAGCTAGTGTGTTACGCGATTACTCGTAGTATTCAACAAAAGCTAGATTCAAGTCTTCCTATGACCATGTCATTGACTTCTGCTTCACGTAAGTCTTCTTCTTTTCAAGCTGTTTCGACAACGTCATCATTCCCAGTAAGACGTTTTTAGTTAGTAGGTAACTTCTAAGTTCTAATGCAAGTTATAATTACTGACTATTTTGATGATTGCCTACTAATTGCTTATCGTGATAATGAAGCCCTCAAGCCTCAATAACAACATAATTACTAACGGATCAACAATAATTACAATAATTATTTGTCTTGCCTACTGACAGCTCCCTATTAAGCCCTTCCTTCCTACTCCACCATTATTAATATTAATGAGATTTCGTGTTCAAGTATCCCAAACGATGCTTACTTTCCCAAGTTAATCGGTATTGATCCAGAAATCAATTGATGTATAAAATGAGTATGAAAATAAACATTTTCTACGTAAACAGAGCGTAAACGAGAAAGCGCTGTTTATGAGATTCTTACACGTAAACATTGTAAAGGTAGGACTAAGCATAATGAATTTTTTCGTTGTGCTATTATTATACCTTATTTGGAAATGTTAGAATAAACGTATAAAAAAATGAATAGGTGTAATTTGGAATATAAATGAATATTTCTCTTTAACGGGATATATTTCTTGTTCAAAAAGCATGTTTAACATAGGCCCCAAAACAGTACCTTGCGAAACTACTTCATCTATTTTCAAAATCTATAAACGCGAATGAAAATATTCAAAATCAAAAGTCATTTATTCAAACTAAGCAGAGAGTCAGCACTTTTTGAACGTCAAAATTACATAAGACAGTCCCCCAAAAACGCCCGCCCTTCACCACTTCCTAGTGCTTTAGCTGGCTGTGTTGTATTCGAAATATTTGTGAGCAATAAATCACATAATACCTCGCGTGTAATGTAATTAGTGTTTCTCAGCGAAAAAATTATGTTTAACTTGTCAGAAGATTAGCAACACAATCAAACGCCGACCACTGTTCGACATTTCAATTTGGAATTTCAACACATTGGACATTGGAATAAGCGTGAATTTGGAATAAAAAATTAAATTCTAACGTTTGCTTGAGACAAATTGTTACATCAGTCACATTGATTGTGGACCATTCATACTGTTGTGGATTTAAAAGCATACTACTCTCAATATTAATATTTTGGTTACAAATGCTTCTCGTATTTTCTCGTGGTTTACTGCTAAAACAAAAATACTTTTATTCAAGTCAATTTATTTTTAGTTTGATTTTTAACCCCAATTATTGAATCGTTATGCTCCATGATAATGCTTCCGTGAAAGTACAAATTCTCTACTTTTCTCTTTTATGAGAATCAAGGTAAGTTAATGTGTCAGCAGTATCGCTTCACTCATGTAGACTTGACGTGCGTGCCTACAGATAGTATCATAAAACTCTAGCATTATGATCGATGGACTCGAAACGCGAGCTCCTAAATCAAACCAACGCTAATTAAAAGAAAGTAAACTAAATACTTGAACAGTTTCAACTCACTGGATCAATGTAACTCATTTCAGTTCTTGTTTAGACGTTGCGTGTACAAAACGTAATATAATTTCAGTCGTTGTTATAGTCTGCTTCATAAGTTCATTGACCTACATAAGTTTAAACAGTAGCTATAAATTCAATGGTTTTACAAACAATAAATATAAATCTTCTGCTATTTCGTTACTTTACGCAATAACAGTGGATGTGTCAGAATTTCGTGTGGGAGTGGAAAAATTGAAGTAGTTACACTTTAATAGCGATGAACGATAAAATGTAGAGAAATATTTACATATTTTTTCACGTAGGACAATAGAACTAGAAATACGATATTAAGAATCGTAAGCTTCTAGTTTATGAAAACGGTTCGCCGACTGTCTGGTATTGATCGAAAGTAAATAAGGTTTTCAAACGTCCTTAAACATTTTTCATTTTGCTTCAGTAAAGTCTACAGTTGGATCGATATGTTTCAACAGTTTGTTAGTAAATTATTTAGTCTAACAATTACAACACAGGTGATCGTAAAAATCGAATCAAAAATTCAACATGCCTACTACACACGCGACAACCTTGCGGGCGTTAGAAAAACAATTTCAGTAGGCTAGCATTAGACATTAGAAATGCGCAAACCGACCTTGGTTATGAAACGGTCCGTTAACTATCATACAATTCATGTGCAGTTCTATTGTAAAGTGATGATGGAAGGAAGATTAAAGATCACTATCATGCTGACCGTGCGGTTTATGGAAATATGGAGAACTATTCGGAGTTATATTGGCCTTTGAGTCAGATAATGGGGTGTGCCTGAGTTGGAGTATCATACATATCTCGATTATTGTGCATGTAGGTACTTATTAACTTGTATTTAATACCTAGTCACAATAAACACCTAAGATAAAGTTGATTTTAATCATAAAACATAAACATTGGAATCATTCATATCATTAGAAGTTACTAATCTACTGCCTGCAAATGTAATCATAAATAAAAACATACACAATCACAAACCACAGATAACGCTTCAGCAAAACTAAGTCACAATTCAAAGCACGCGTAAAACCTATTAAGAAAACCAAGAAGCGTCAACAAAATACAACAAGACACGAACTTGTAGAACATCCAAACGTCAAGCACACAATATACCCATTATAAATAAACAAATATAGAAACTCACGTATAAGAAGCAAAAATAATCCATATGTCACAAGCAGAAACGACGATAGTCGCTCGAATACTATCTCAACAACCCACTGGATTTATAGATAAGAAAGCAAATTATCATTTTATCGAAGAGCAAATATCATTTAATTGAGTTTTGGAGAGACAAATGTCGTATGTGTAAAAATAGTGGCTTTGGCACGTGTTCTGAACCAAATGCTTTTGGAGCTGGTTGCCAAATGGCATCTTGAATGGTTCACACGATAGGTGGACGAGTAGCTAGAGGCATTGTCATTTCAACAAAACATTTCTTTGGGAATGTTTTAGGGAAACTTCAAAATGGGGTCACGGCTTCCGGAATATTTACGGAAAAGGACGTTCTATAGTAGTAACAGAATTTTGTAATGAGTAAACTGGATGGTTGAACTTGAAATCTTTGCTAGTGAATATATTCATTACATTTACAAAATCGTTACTTGTAGTAATTAATCTTATATTGTAAGCTGACCTCACTTGCATCTTATTTTAAGGTGACTTATTGTTTTTAGCTACAATAACAGTTATTTTTGCAACATTACTCACTTAATATTCAGAATTATTATCCTTTGTTGCACGAGCTATAGAGATTTATTCACCGCATAGTGTTCGGTCCCCTACAGTACTTATTGTGTCACCTTCATTAATTCAATGACCCACCTCTTGATCGCTGAGGCTGCTTCGTTTGGCATACAAATAATCATTCACTATCTGAGTATCTTTATAGTCTTTTTGCCATAATACGTGTTTCAATATAAACTAGTTTAACAGACACGAACGAATTCAAGGAAAAACTCTTATTTCCAAGAATTCTTTACAAGTCATTTTTGAGCCTGCTTCTGTTTTATTTCTTTGAATCCGGATATATTCATAGGACATTAAATCGACCACTGATGATGTCACTAAAAACTCAACACTCGATAAAATAAATAGAATCGATTTCCCACATAAAGATACATTGATGGTCGAAGTAATCAGAAAGCACATTTTAAATGGAACTTTAATATGAACATCTGAATACGAGAATTGAGGAAACAACTCGGTAATTGACAGAGCACGTTCGGCAGACGGAAAAACGGAAAACAACAATGGCATACATAACGTTATAAATAAGGACAAGCAATGACGTAATGATGCAATGACTATTTTAATAAATAAAGGTACAAGGTGAACCGATTGCAATTTGTTTTTGAATATAAATGAAGATTAAGGCTTAGTGCGATAATAACGTAATAACAGGTTAAGTGTTTTGTACTGTGAAAACAGAGATAGAACTAAAGACGTAGGTACTAGAAGATGTTGGCCATGAATTCCGGGATGTCCAAAAACGCGATATTAGACGCACAAAGCCCTGGAGACTGGTAGAAAAGAAAGGAGGCCGATATTATACGCTATGTTAATAAATGAAGATATTTTCAGAATATAGTGCACAGCTTGTTTTCATTTATAGGGGATTTCCCAAAACACAAGCTATTTAATCTTGAAAAGTGCTACTGTGCTACCTAAGTAAGAGTGCTGATAATCTTGAAAAGTAATGACATCAACAGAAACGATTAATCACACCCAACAGAGACCCTTGTTTAGACTCTTACGCATATAGAAATAAATGTCAAGGTATAGGCTTATTATGAGTAAGACTTCCCTTGACATTGAAAATGAATAGGTCGAATAAAGTTGTGTCAAGACTTAGTGCGAAGTTTTAGTCCAATTTTGCAAAAAACTATGTACAAGTGAGAAGAGGCAAAGATGTTTTACTTGCACCAAGTTCTACCTTCTCATAGTTACGTTCGTCAAGTGTTTGATACCAACTATCCAAAGGAGCTATTTATTAGTGATCGATGCATAGAGCCTAAAATTTAAGCTTCACACGAAACGATTAAATACTGAAATAGTTAGGCTACAGAAACAATTTATTAGAACAAATTGAAAGTAGGTATCAATATTTAAGGTATAGCATGTCTAGAACCATTTTCAGTAAAAAATCAAATTGAGAGCTTTTAAGTTGAACGGTTATAAATTATTTAAACGATGTCCGTACTACGTTTTATTTATTCATCGTATACATAATATACTTAATGCCATTTATTTTCATAATAAAGCTACAGGTCTTAAGGAACATATTTTTTTAATTAAACCTTGAATTGCTTAAGTTATTCAGTGAGTTCTAGTTATTTATTGACACTATTGTTGGGCTATAGATATCTAATCGAAGTTGACGTAATTTTGAGAACATATATCGGTTAAAGCTGATTACATACAAGTGCATTATCTTAATTTTAATACTCCTTCTGATATGAAAGATAAAACAACGTTTCTTGTATGTCCGGTCCGTATTGTGTATGGATTTTATGCACTATTGAGTTACTATGTTAACATTTCACTCATATTTTAATTTGGTTAGGTTATTCAAATTGTAGGTATGTTGAAATATGTATTATTAGACTACTGTTCCATAGATTACTCTTCCATGTGGAGCCGCATGTTGGGCCACAAAAGAGATGAATGAAAGGCAATTGAATGTAGCCGAGATGAGAATGTTAAGAGGAATGTGTGGTGTTACACGAATGGATAGAATAAAAAATGAGTACATAGAGGAAGCCTGAAAGTGGCACCGATAACTGAAAAGTTGCGTGGAAATCGGTTGTCATGGTATGGGCATGTGATACGGAGGAATGAGGAAAATGTCGTGTTTTGAGTATGAATGTCGATGGCTATAAGAGTAGGGGGAGACCAAAGAAACGATGGATGGACTGTGTGAATGATGATATGGTTAGAAAGGGTGTGACTACGGAGATGACGACTAATAGAGAAGTGTGGAAGAAAAAGACATGTTGCGCCGACCCCAAATAAATTGGGATAAGGGCAGGAGAATGATGTGGAGCCGGACGTAAAAGAATAGCACCATCCTATTTCTTCCCGTGGGTGTCGTAGGAGGCGACTAAGGGACTTAGATACTAGAGAATGGGCAGCAGCGTTTTCTATGCATTTTACCACCATACTGCGATCGCCAACCCGCCTGCCAAGCGTGGCGATTATGGCAAACCCCCCTCATATTGGGGGAGGCCTATGTCAGCAGTGGACGTCTTTTGGCTGGGATGGTGGTGGTTAGACTGGAAGCTGACCCCAACGTAGTTGGGAAATGGCTAGGCAGATGATGATGACTATAAGTTAAACAGTAGTCTAAAAGTAATAAACATTCTTTAATTCGAAACCAAGTAATTCGAATATCGAATTTATTCGACTTATCGGTTGCATAAAACAGCTGTTAATCGTTAAGTATCATAAAAAAATCGGTCATCCGGTTTTCCACCTCATATCACAAGAAACAGCGATTGAAATTTATTTGGCGACTAAACACGGTGATACTATTCACTACATGTTTCTTTTCAAAATGATATCCAAACATAGCAAAAAGTAGTCGTTTCAGACAACCTTGAACATGTAAACAAAACAAAAATACTGTATGACTTATACGAGCAATTCATGTGCTACAATATGAATTTTTATTTTTTTATTTTCCTTCATTTTGGTTTATAGAACCTATTCGTCAACGCGGCTAGCAATAAATGCAATGCTTTCGATCTGGTTTCAATGATGTTTTTTCTCGTTTACATTAATCATAAAATGTCGGTTAAGGTCGTCAGTTAACTTCTTAACTTCTATTCTTACTGCGAATATCTCGACTTGTAATCGCAGTTGTAAAATTTTAATAATCTGTAAACAAAATACAGATAAGCCTAAACCGGCATTGTAAAATACAGATAAAATCGGAAAACAGTTTTTTTTTAATAAGAACACTACAATATGTTTGAACACATTCGAACTAAAACTTTTAACACAAACTTTTCACTGTTCAAATACAGGCACACAATAATTTGCACTCCGAAATTAAAATTCGAAACTGAAAATTCGTATTCCAAAATTCGTTCGGTTTAGTCGAGCGCAGCGTGCGTCGATCGCCGGTCGTCGTTCGCGCGCTACTAAAAAACGGACGTACAGTCATCGTATCAAATTATTGCTATCACGAATAGGTATTCGTTGCAACGTTCCGCCTGACGGCACATCTGTACGATCGCTCTGTAAATTTTGCTAAGGCTTCATCCGATCAAAGAATTTGTAGACAGTTCTAAGCCTATCACATTGTTTGAGTTGTTAGTCCTATTTATATGCTAACTGATCCATTTTCTTGCACTTAAAGAAAACGTTCAAGTTATAGGAATATTACAAATATAAACTTCAAGACCCGAAGTTCGTAATCATACACTGCACAACGACATAGCTCTCTTTGCTTGTGCAAACCTCACGCTCCTGTGTTAGCGAACACATCATCATCACATCAAGAGCGACATCACTTCTGGCTTACTAGAATACAATTCGAAAAAACAGATTCTATCCTTGAGAGGGCCAAAATCTTCAGTAATATTTTGAATGGATTCCGATTTTCATCCATTCATCCAATCACCAACCTCACCAAAATCATGTCCACCGCCAATTCTCCTAACTTTCTTATCGTAACTAATACTGCAGCCAAGCAGTTTGTTTTCAAACGTTATCGCCTTAACTAATACGACCTTGGGTTTTATTGTGTCGACCTCCGTCTAACCCGACCCAACCCTGGTTAAAATATGAATGCTAACCCCGAAGAATCAATAGGCTTTCAAAGAGTTGAGGCTTTGTTTCGTAATACTTCACGTAAGTAATAAATGTTAACGGATCAACGTAGTAGCTAAAGCACGATTTGTGAGTGAGGTTAATATTTATTTTGCGTAAAAAGTTTGTTATAAAATGCGAGCGAATCATATTTTTATAGGCACAGACTGTGAAGACTAGGTGTGGTCCTTTCACTACTGGCGTCGCATTTTGGTCCTTACGTCCAAATTGGTTAGATTTTACGAATTTTCCGAGTTGGCCAGAAGTAATTTCCATTCTTCTAACAAAAGTCACGCTATTAGCTACAGCTACCGTCTTTTCACATTTATTCTGACTGAGTACAGCACCGGTTACGTATTCCTAACGTTTACAATTTTAATATGTAAATGATTTGTAACAAAACTACATGCATTAAAAGCAAAATGATAATTAAACGGCTCTGGACCTTGACACTGCGACCACGCTGAGCATAATATTACGTCACCTAGATGTAATAATTATGAATTCCTCACGCGAATTTACTTTGATAACGTTGAATAATATTCTCATAGTTTACATTATAGTCAACACATGGGGCTTACACACAACTGTAAAGCACGAGGCTTCCGTGAAACGAAATTAGCATAAATTTACTTCGGTAGGATATAAAACTTTGCCGCTTGATTTGGCCCTACGAGTCATAACTGTAGCTTCTGGATTCTACGCTGTTTTGAAATCCTTTATTATGTAGAATTTACTACAGCATTATACTCCCGAGACGGGAGGAGGTTGTAGGGCGTAGGTTCGAACTCAGGCAGGCGCTTTACTTTCAGTAGACGTTTTCAACAATGAAGGAAAACATCGTGAGGAAACCGGCATGCCCTAGAAAAAAAAATTCAAAGACATGTAACATCTACCAACCCGCACTGGGCCCGTGTTGTGGATTACAGCCCACTTCCGCTCTCAGAAAGGACGCCTGTGTCCCACCAGTGGGAAGATTATACGCGGATTATGATATTTCGAATGCTCAGTCGTACCAAGTTATCTTAAAGGTAAGTCTCTCTCCCCAAAGGACCAATTTCCAGCGAAGAATTTCCATATTTACTTAAGTTTTTAGGTCCTTTTAAAAGAGCATTACTGGTTCTAAATAAATTAGGTCAAATAGCCGTTGCATTTGGCCAGTAAACCACGTGGGTGGAGTTACAGGCAATAAGTGGCTTATAACGGTCTTGGTACACATCATGTGGATACCGCTAAGAGCCTTACCCCGCAAGAAAAGCGTGGGCGCATCTCGTTGGAGAAAACATTAAGAACAATTTATCAAGGATTGTGAAGAATTAATTAGATATTTTGTACAGGTAAATATATTAGAATCTTAAGTCTTATTTATTTGGGAGAACTTACGCTTTTAAGAACTGACAGAATATTTACTAGCATGGGTTTAAGATGCGAATCCTCGTAATTTTATCAATGTGAGAGTTTCGATGTTTGTTACCCAATCACGCAAAAACGGCTGAACGTATTTGGATGAATTTTGGCACACAGATAGTTTATTATCTGGATTAACGCATAAGATACTTTTCATCATGGTCCCCGTTGGAGAATATCTGTCATCCACGCGGGTGAAACCTCTGCCATTAGCTAGTAAATAAATGAAACTCCTCACGCATTCATATGGAGGAGTTCCAAACTAGCATTTCATTATTTCTAGGTTTTTTGTCTTGTTCTATACCTACCTGTGATAGAATATTTGTTTATTACTAAAGTGCTTTACCTTAGCTTATTTGCTATGGGAATTTAGCCATGACGAATTTAGCTGCAATTAAAGTATAATGATTTACTTGCGCAGCTAAGGTTAAAAATACAAGAATACTATTAAAATTCCCAAAATGGCTTGTTTTTAGTACACATGATTAATTTAATTGCTTGCCATTACATCATCGCACTCAGAACCATCTCAAAATACGCTGGTTTATGTGCATCCATTATTATATGTAAAGAGAGATAATTGAGAACTATCTTTTTCAATATTAATTAAGTTTTGATTAACCATTTTCATTTTTATTCGCGGTTTCACAGAAACGTCGGAAATTTTGTCCTAAAGGCTCCTGCAAACAGGCGCAACGTGATTCACGTAGAACAATTCCTATGAAAACTTCATGGAAGCCTTGGCCCACATCATGGTCAAACTGGGTGCTAAATTTCTTCTAAATCCGTACAGCCGTTACGTTGTGAAAAGTAACACACAGACCGACAGACAGACAGAATTACTTTTGCCATTTGTTATATTAGTACGGATTGTGTTTATAACTTTTTTGCATTTGAGATGCGTGACTGACAGATTAACTCTTCTTAACCATATAATAGTAATAAAAAGTTCTAAGGATTGCTCAGCGCCACAGCGCTTACGTGAGCGTTTCAGCGGAACTTCGCTTTTTTGCATTTTTCTATGAGTAACGACTGACGTCATTTGCAAATTGGACGTGCTTTTCTTTTTATGTTTCATGATTATTATTTGATAAGCTGTGAGGTGTTGAACGACACATTTCAGCTCACTGTTTCAAGGCTCCTGCACACAGGCACGGTGTGACTGCGGTAGAACTATTTCCATAAAGAAATTGCTCCAACAGAGTTGCGTCACACTTGTCTGTGGAGCTTTGGCTAAGCTATACAGACGCCAGCACATCAAGCTACCCCAATCTGTCAAATTTCTTTGATAGATTTTCTTCTTTATTACATAAGCATAAGGTTTTTTTTCAATTGGGAAAATTTAACAGTTTGAGGTAGCTTGATGTGCTGGCGTCTGTACCTGAACTTAGTTCCCTACACGGCAAACTTAACCCTTGCCTGCATAACGTACTCCGTAAAGGAAAAAGGACCCTTGGGATGTCTATGTCTGAGACGCTCAGTCATCAATGATGCAAAAACAACGTTACGCAGATGTGACAAAAAAATCCACTAAATGGTTTTCACACGAACGTAAAAATATCGCAACGGGATTTTATCGCGTACTTTTCAACTCTCGGTGTTGAACCGAACATTGAGAATCTAACAGAGTACATCTCAGCGCATCATAAAACATCGTGTTCGATTTTGAACTCTGAGCGCTAAGTCGTGCGTCGAAAATCCAGTGTGTGAAAAAATCCCGCCGACTCAAAACGTCGCTAAATTTTTGCTACAGTTTTACCTACCTCCGCCAAAAGTGCTTAAGGAAAAAAAATGCATGAATATAAAATACAGTACCTACCACAGAACACCTATATACGCGTTCACGTAGGCAGCCATGCTTGTAAGCGGCTTAATAAATACCGTAATACTTATAAATAGCACTTATCGCTCCGAAGCGTGCGCGAGAGTTTATTGTAATGTCAACTTGCTCTGATTGCATTGATAGCCCAAAGAGGATATACTAATGAATGTCGAGAACTGTTTGGACCTTGTAGGGTGGTAAAAAGGAGAGGTTTTATATCAGGCTGTAATTGTTTTCCTACTGCATTGATAAAGGGATCTACTGATACAGAAAAGGAATGAGAAAGATGCCAATTCGAGCCTATTCCTTTTAACTCCATTTGACTGAATGTTGTCGATGTCAGACTGTTATGAGTCCTCAATCCTCCTAGGAATGATAGGCTGAGAAACGATGTGATAAGGCAACAGTGCGGGTGAAAGATGTAGTGACAAAAATTGAAAATAGTATGTTTAGATGGTTTGGTAATGTTGAAAGGATGAATGACAGGCGACTAACAAGAGGTATTTACAAGGCATCAGGTTTAAAAGAAGATATAGTGACAAAAATTGAAAAGAATATGCTTAGATGGTTTGTTAATGTTGAGACGATTAATGAAAGGCGGCTAACAAGGCAGATTTGAGTGGAAACGCCAGGAGGGGATGCCCTAGGAGAACATATAGACCTTATAGGTGTAGTTCTTCAAAAAGGTCACATGCGTTGTACTCACAATCGGCTCATGTGTATAACCAGAGGACTTGGTGTAAGTTTCATTTAACCATCTCGATCAAACGCATCTCCGTCACCAATCCACGGCCAGTTGGAGCGTCAAACGCGCTCGATGCGTTTACTACTAGGGCCACAGAAGCCTTAGTGTGAGTTTCATTGAACCATCTCGATCAAACGCATCGAGCGCGTTTGATCGAGATAGTTAAATAAAACTCGCACTACGGCCACTGATGTATGAACGTAAACCAGACAAAAGGAGTACCTATGCAAGGATCACAGCAAATGGCGTTCTGTAGTTCGGCTAAGGGAAAAAGGCGTGAGATTATGTATATACGTATGTATGAGTCCTCATGATCTTTTCCATTAGCCTAAAACGTTCCAGCATACAAATTAAAATAGAGTTTGTTAAACCCAACCATTTTTCCTTCTACTTTTTACAAAACATAGGCACTGAATCGTCACGTCAGTTGTATAAAAAATTGGCCAATTTTACAATGATTCATTCTCAAACGGATTTATGTAGATGGCATTAGTAAATAAAAAATGCTGCATCATAGCCTGAACTAAGTTAGACGAATAAAGTTTGTAAACAACGTAAAAATTTATAAAAAGCTTGCCTGAACAGCATCACGTCACGCTATGGCTTGACGGGGTTGACCATAGTTGGAATATTATGAAAACTGAAAATACATGTTACTTAAGTAATGTTGCTTCCTACCTTACGTACGTATATCTATCGTGTGCTGTTACGGATGAAAATTATGTAAATAAAAGAGTTTTTTAAATTTTGTTTTTTCAGTTACTTTTAATCATGATCTGGCAGTTAGAGTATTTTTTTCATCCTAGCCAAATCCTTTCTTTGGTATTGTTAGACGAATCGTTGAGTTGATAACTGTAAGATTACTGAAAAATTTCTGCACTGACTAGACAGGCTTTCCTTAAAATACTTTTTCAGACACAAATCTACTTGGTCCTCACATGATCTGACCAAAATTATGTCTAGACTTTACAAGGGACTGTGAGGTCTGAGTTTTTTCGGGCTATCTTCTCGAGAGTAGTTAGATAGGAAACGTCGACCTCACCTAGGTTTAAAATATGTGTAATAATAAGTGTTTGTTCAAACTTACAGAAATAAAATAATTTCTCATTAAGAACACCATTCCACCAAAATAATTTTGTAGTTACCGAAAAATTCAAATATGTAACCGTCAATTAAGTTCCAAAAGACATGGGCAAGGCTGGTCCTCGACCTCATTGTTAACCAGTCACGAATAGACATGTATGCATTAGTTTTTTGTCAGCACCTATACAGCCGAGTCAACGAACCATGTACCACCAACTAGGTACCAGGTTTTATTGCAAATGGTTGCTCTTTTTTACGATTTTGTAACAAACTTTGTTAACAGACTTGGTGTAATGGCTGCGTAACTTCTGTAAGGCAATTTTGGAGATTTATTTGGCGAGACAGAATTTATTTTTACGGCTCTTGTCTTACATTTTTAGGACAGACAGCGACAGACGCGCGGACCAGAAGTACCAAAAATTTATTTTGGGTGAAATGTACCAACGGAAGATTATTTTTAAACTATGTTTTGGTATATTCTGAAGTTACGGTTAATACGATGACACCATCATCATCTGCTTATCCGTTTCCCAATTATGTTGGGGTCGGCTTACAGTCTAACCGGATGCAGCTGAATACCAGTATTTTACATGGAGCGTCTGCCTATCTGACCTCCAGGGTCCTCCGGGCTTGGTACTCGTATTTATGACCATACGACCACCGGAGCTGTAATCACTTCACCACAAACCCATATACCACAACACTATGATACCGTTTTTGTTTATTGTGTTTTTCTATATACCTAGTAATTATAAGCTGGATGTATATCTAGACAAGGGGTTCGTAGCTAAGTAAGCCGCACGGGTCGACCGATCAGAGGAAGCTACGCTTGCCAAGGTTGGTCCGTGGACGGGTGACCATCTGTACATACCGAGACAATTTTGTGCCTCGGAAACCACTTTAAGCCGTGGGTCCCGGTCCCGGCTGTCTTTCGTGTATCTTTCGACAGTCGTTACGAGTGAGTCTGACAAACAAGTCATACTAAAAGGTATCGTATTAGTCAACAACTGGGTGGTGTGGGTCAGATATGCTGTCGCTTCATGTAAAATACTGGTATTCAACTGCATCCAGTTAGTCTGGAAACCGACCCCAACATAGTTAGGACAAGGCTAGGAAGATTGGTGAATCTAGGCAATAAACGATTATATTTAATAACACGTTAGTTCTCTCATATCGCTCGAACTACAGTCTGATACTACAGATAGTTCAATCCACGATGACGTGCCCCTCTCTGCTAATTTCCTTTGTTTTTGACCGCTCTCAGTACAAGCACAAAATAAAGAGAGTACAGAAGGCAATCACATGTATGTACTTCGATTTTCATACCTACGCTCGGCGGTCGCGCTAGGGTTGTCAACTTTGGCTTATGCACAAAAAGCTATCGTGGTAGTGGCACTCGTATTTAGGTCTTTGCCATGATTACAATGAATCTCAACTCTAATAGTTATGATCGTCGGCGGGTGGCCCGGCCGGCTCGCCGAGCAATTCTATCTTAACTATTTATAATGAAGAAGATGAGCGTATTTTTTTGCTTTTAAGTACTACAATAAATATCTAATATAAATTGTAAAAATACTACAAGGCCACAAAGTCATTTTCGCTTACCCACAACTAACTAGGAATTTATTCTGTGTTACGTTAAAACGAACCATCGAAACACGAGCAAATACCTAGGTACTCACACCTATCTGGTCAACTCAACAACCGGTAGCTTAAAAAAAGACAATTCACAGTTTTATGTTGAATTTAAACAACCGTCCACTGAACAGTTATAGTAACTTTTTTTTGTTGCTCCGTTTTTGCATCTCACGGACGCGTGTTAAAGGGGATGCCACTCGCGCTCGCACCGGTCCCAACCGGTCCGAGATATCGTGTCCGTGAGCGGTGTCTATGTGTGCGTTGCTCGAGCGCACTTTGCATGTAGATTGCCTTCTGTACTCTCTATATTTTGTGGTACAAGTGTCAAAGAGTGGGGCGCGTCGTCATGATTGAACTATCTATAAATTGTATGCCTGAATAACGCTTGTCGCGGTGTGTTGTCTTCCTCCCACAGTATTCCACCAACACAAGATACTTGTTTGATAGTGGGCGAGACTTGTACGTGAACATATCTTCCACTATCTCACAGCTCAAATCCTAGGCCATAACTTAAGACTTTCTAACTGAAAACACCAATTACACTTTACCCGACCTGAGGATCGAACCGAAGACCTCAAAAGCGATACCGTCTGAGTTTAATAGCTTCAGGTTAATGAGGTAGCCGAAGTAATCTACAGAAAATTCCATTTCTCACGAAATCAATTTGGTCGTACTAAACCTCTTAGCATATAGACACTTCGCAATGAAAACTGGATTTAATGGTGTTCAATCGCCTACTTTCAATGAGTATAAATTATGGTGATCAACGCTAGTTCTATAAAAGGTATTTGAACTACGGAAGAACGGATTTAAATTAGAATACTTCAAAAATAAACAAGACAAAAGAGTCCACGCTCTTATAAAATTCTTACAATTCAAATCTCCTAAATTTTAAAGCTGAAGAGTATGTTTTCTACTCGTTAGACTTGATAATTTTGGTAGCCGAATTTTTGAGGAAGGCCATAGGACATTTAACACCAAGCTACGAGAATTAGCAGCCGAGCAAAGGGGGAAAAGGTTGAAAGAAAGCTAAGCGAGAACTAGGGGCGGGCGGCCGTGACGTCGGTTGGCGAAATTTCACGTGGACTAAGTCGCGGGCAGAAGCTAGTAAAAAATATAACATAATCATCAACATTTCAGCCGAAAGACGTCCACTGCTGGACATAGGCCTCCCCTAAGCTCCTCCAACTCTACGTCTTCCAGTACGCGGTCGCCACTCCAGAACCTTTCGGCCCCATCGGCCATCTGTTCTGCGAACAATGTGCCGTGTCCACTGTCACTTAGGTTTGGCAATCCTTCGGTCTATGTCGGTTGCCTTGGTTCTCCTGCAGATCTCTTAATTCCTGATTCGATCACCTAAGGAAACTCCGAGCATAGCCCTCTCCATTGCCCTTTTGGTGACTTTAAAAATATACTGTATGAGAATAAATGCATTTCAGATGATATAGTGGGACAGCTACAGACTGATTTAAATTACAATGCTTACTTCCAAAATAAACCGGTTATTACAATCCGAAGACATAAAATTCCGACAGTTCAAATAAAGTATCAAACTGTGAGTCTACCAAAACAGTTCACTTAAATCCAAAAGTAAAACCTACCTACAGTGAAATCATCATAATAAAGTCTAGAACTTATCAAACAACCACCATATACGTCTGGTCCTCATGCCCACGCGCTGTCCATATTAGAAGAAATCGTAGGTGGATAATAAATGGTACTTCAGTAATTATTAAATGCAATTTGAAGATATCTCTGTGATAGACGCAATTGTTTTGGCAATATTTGGGAATAAGTGTGTTGGCGGAAGTGGAAATACAAAATTATTTTTAAATGCGTATTTGTCAAGGTATTTTTATGAGGTCATTGTTGTGTATGAATTTTGGAACGGTTAGTCATTGAAACGGTGTGGCCGTTCTAGGATAAATATAATTTAAAACCGAGACCAAATATATATTCATTTGATCATTTAAATAAACATCCTTTTCGCTTAAACCCAGAAAAGGTATTTGGATATGCAAATTCGTAAAGTTCTTTGCGATTCACAAAAGCTCTGTATTAGACTATCCTTACTTGTTTCTCAATTTACGAGTTCAATTTTTTTGTCAAAAACAAAACCAACTAACGGCTTCTTATTTTCAAACCAATCGATTTCAAACTTCGAATTCACCATTTAACAACAAAATCGTTATTTCAATTCGAATTCGAAAATCATTAACGACAAAATTTAAATAGTGAACGACCTTGAGAGAGGTCCGACTGATGACCTAATGGTGACATCACTATGCGTAAGTGAATTAGGTAAACGTTCGTGCGACGTGAGCGTGAGGTTTTCCATCTACGTGACACGGTTACACTGTGCGTTGAATGTATGGATGATAGAAAGCGCCGGCGCCTGATAGAATAAATAAATACGCTAATGCGTTTGTGTGTTATTCTTGGAATGAGAGAATGGGAAGATGGATTTTCTGAAGAAGACTGAGACTGACATAGAATAGTATTACGAGTATGTACGTCTAAATAGTTATTGGCCTTAGAGTTGCGCTGCACTTAGGGTTGCCTGGTCCTGTCTTTTAAGTAAGATATAGCCAGGACTAGAAAGCTTAGTGAAAAACATTTATATAAAATGCAGAGATTTAAACAAATACTCTAGCTTCCAACAACATTACATTTCAGAGATACTACGTCGTAATGGCAATGAAAATAAAAACCACAAAATTATAGCCATATTTCAAGTGTGAAGCAATTTAGTTTTTTCTATCTAATGGCTTGTTTATGAGGTCGGTTCTATGCGTGACATTGCTTAGAACACATTGGAAGGTTGGTATCAAACAAGTTTGGCGCGGTTTAAATAAAACGGGGTTCTGCGCTAGACATACTTGCAAACTGTTTTGTTTTATTAAATAACCTTTTGCAAAGGTATTGTGGTTGGTATTTCTTTAACTTTGTAGATGGTTCTTTTTGAAGTGGATATTTCTTTAGGCGCTCTTTCTGAATAGTGAACGAAACTGAACTATCACGCTCGGGTCGGTGAAGCTGAATCGGGTGTACTCGGCTGCAGTCGTAAGTTTTCACATCTATCGTGTGGTTATAAGCACACACCCTCTTTTTACGTGGGAAAGTTAGAATAGGAATATCGGTATTTTCCAGTGTGATACCATTTAAATAATGCACTGGCTATCTTAACATACTTCATAGCGCAGCTCTGATTAAACAGGTTAGCATTATCTTTGCCTAAAAGGAGGTACTGTCATCGTTTTAGACTAGTATCTAAACAAAATTCTAACACAGTAAGATTTACGATATTATCTAGCTTTTATCTTCGTTGAAATTATTACAAAAAAAAATTACGCACACAATAACGCCTCGTGGCACCGCTTGTAATTTAAAATGCATTATAAATACACGTTTCCTTATTAAAAGAGCCGTTTACAGAGGTTGTATTAATTCCGCTAATAAACCTCTTTGGTACGTTCAATTGGTTTATTTTTCACCTGTGATTACTAGTGCAATTATTATACTACATACCTACTACGAATGTAACATCATGTGAAATGCGATTATTGTGAGATAAATCCTCAAATTAATTAGCATGTAAATTATAAATGTTAATTGAATTCATCTATGTATATTGTTTTGCATAAATATGCAAATCTTTAATTGCAATTTAGATTGCTTCTATCCCATAAATCAATGATTTGATATTAATAGAACTAGATTTCTGTATCTTAATGGGGGAAGTACCAGAGTAGCCCGCTAAATTCAAATATTCTGAAGATTTTTGCAAAGGTCAGGTTGTATGTTTCCTGCCAGAGGTGTGGGTTGTTCGAAAGAGATACCGTGGCCCCTGGCACACAGGCAACTGAAAGAACATGGGTGGGTCTTAGTCAGTAAAGTCTGACACGCCCTCCTGCTCCAACCAGAGCGGGAGAAGCTATCTGATGATTTCCCAGACACAAAAAAACAAATTGAATGTTTAACAAATTTCAAAATACGTGAGAAAATTTGAATGTCGCGGGCTATACGGACGCCCCCATCCCCCTTAATGCAATACAGCAAGTATTAATGAACAAGGTGATATCGTTCGGGCATCCAATAAGTGTGCTCTAATAAAAAATAAAAAAAAACACTCACCAAAGTAACGATGTCTCCCGGATTAGCGGCAGCGATCCTCCTTAGCCTCTCATATAACATATCCATCAATCGTTGGTAGTTCGCATTCAAATCGTCCAGCTCCCTTGCAACTGCTTCGGATCCCGCCGGGATGCGTTCGGGATCGCTTCGGCCCCGAGCTCGGAAACGTTCGGCTAGCTCGACGTCTGCTTGACGGCGCAGCTGACGCATGTCCAGCGAAGGGTGCACCTCGTCGCAAAGCCATTCGGCGTATCGCTGACATCTCGAGGAGTATATCTATGTCGGGTTAGGGTCAAGCGGGTTATTAGGGCTGTTAGTTAGAGAGCAGACTGTTCTTTTTTTAAATATCCGATTCAAAATTGGAACATTAGCCAAAAAGATGAAACTTTTTCTTATTTCGTAGAAAAGAACAACCTGCTTGCTGAAATGAAGCGATCATTAGAATAATTTTAAACCTTTCATAGTAACTTGCACACTTTTACAGGACTTAATGAAACTTATAAATTATTTGAGGGTCAGAGTCATACACAATTTCAAAGTTCACTGACATAAAAGACCAGTAGCCAATAAAAGATCAACTTTGTTTTTCCTTACAGTTACTTACCGTACGAAGAAACAAAGAAAATATATAGTACCACAAATTAATTACTGGTCTCAACATCCATTCAGTCTTTCAAAATATTTTTTCACTGACAACACTTGTCCAGCTCACAGCGGGAATGAAATCATGCTGGATGGAAAAGATGGGCCTGTACAGTACACAGGTATTTTTAAAGCGTGCAACACCAAAAGTGAGGCCACACTAGACTAGCACCCATTTCGTGCACATTTAAGCAAAAGAACTGTGTATATTGTGAAACAGAAAACCCACAGATAGTGCACTAGTATTTTACATACTATAATGGTAGATTTTTTTGTAGTCTGGCAACATTGAGACACCAAAACAATGCATGCAAAGCCACATTTGTAAAGAACAATGAAATCGTTTGTAGACATTTAAGAAGCTATTTACAAGAAATTAATTTGAATTTCAAATTCACGTTCTAAATATGGGCTCGTAGTTTTTTGAATTCCGCCGAAACGGAAACTTTTTTATGGCAAGTCTATTTAATTATGTATCTAACCATATTTACTATTATGAAAAAATATCATGGTAATGTAATGAATGATTCAAACTACCAAAAATAGTAACGGTTTTTTTTTTTACTGAATTATAATTTTAATAAAAAAGTGCCGAATGACATTGACAAAGCACGCACAATTTGAACTCTTTACAGAATTCACAAAACATTTAGTCACACAACAATGCAAACTATAGCAGTAATAAATTGCTTTTCATAGTCAAGTGTCGATCACACAAACATCTCGCATTCAGATGATTACGATTAGTTGAAAGCAATCGATTCAAATCGATTAAAAAGTTAAATGGCAAAGCATCGTTTAGTATAAAAACGCAAGCGTTACGTTTAAGGGCAGAAGCTTTCGTGCATTGTGACGAGTTTGAGCCTAAATCACCTCTGATATACGAAGAGACTTGGAAAGACCCAAAAGACAAAGAACGAAGCAGACAATAGCAGGAACGAAACGCTGGACCGAACTCACTTCACGCAAAACCTCTCATCATCAAAATCTTGATTATGACATGATTTTATGGCGTTTCGTGGAATTTTCTAATTCGATAGTTTGACAAGCAATTTGCTTCACTAGAAAAAAATCTTAGAAATGTCCATGAACAACTAAAAATTGGACATGTCTAAGGCATTAAGACCAAACACGAGTATTGGTCTTTTGAGTCAGTGAAACATTTTCAACCAGGCATGAAAATTAAACAGTAAAAGTCACCTAATATCCCACAAAACGCCACAGCCTAATCGAATGTCTAAGACATCAATTTGTTTACTCATATTTACCTTCGCCTCTCGTATGTATCTGCCACCGTCAACGTTAACCTTCTCGATCTTAGGCGTCCTCTCCACGACACTTGTGAGTAGATTCTGTGAAGGACCACATAACACCCAGTAACATTAGAATTAGTTCGGTGCAGAAATGGATATACATTTTTTTGGTGAAGTTAAAATACTTCGTTAGTCCCGGATTGGGCCGGATCCTTTTGTAATATAAATGAGTCACACGGTGCAAAAAACCGTAGTCTTTTGGTTTATTAAATCGTGGTGACATCACACCATTCCAACCCCGTTGTCCAAAATAATCATAACATGCGTTCTTATATTAAATCTTATTCCGAATTGAAGGACCAAAATACCAACTTATTACATATTTTTGTTAATTACATGCATTCATGTAATAATGTAATATATTCAATGAGGACCAGATTAGTCACTCTCCTCCTCTTATTGTTGTATGTTAAAATTCAAACAACCCTTAAAATTAAGGACTTAAATTGACCAAAACCAGTGAGAAATTGACCTGAATCTCAGTTCGAGACTTTATCGAGGCCCTGTGTTCTATTTAAGACTCTCTGATGCTAGAATCCTGGTAGAAAGTATTATTCTAAATATTCGATCTTGTCAACTCGACGGTCTAAACACTGAATATACTATAGAGCCAAAAAAAGATGGTTTATAAAATGTCCTGGATGTTTAATTCTCACCCTTGTCGGTTCGAAGTGTTCTTTAGGCCTGACTTCAATAGGCGGCTGTGCCTGCAACTTGCTGTATGCATCCTCGATCCATTCAGCTTCTTTCTCTAGGCCGGCGTTGTAATTGCGCAGGAGTTGGTAGGCTGCCTCGCAGCTTCTGAGTCTGTGGAAAGAGCATATTAAATTAGAAATTGTATATATTCCTGAATTTCATCATCATCATCATTTCAGCCGAAAGACGTCCACTTCTGGACATAGGCCTGCCCCAAGCACTTGTGCTTCTCGCAACTAACAGATTCCTGCGGCCTTCACCTTGTCATCGGACCACCATGTGGGAGACCTTCCAACTCTATATCTTCCGGTACGCGGTCGCCACTCAAGAACCTTTTAGTTCCATTAGGTCAAAATTATAAATCTATAGTAAAGCTTCAGAGAAACTGGTTCTGATGATTTGAAAAAACATGTATGTAGGGTAGTATAAAATAAAGGTCTCGAGCATACTCCACCATGAATACAGAAGACATAACAGTTTCAAAAGGCTTCTCTGTTTATCGATACCATCCGAAAAAGTATGAGTAATCTCTGAAATTCGCTCGATAAAAATATTGTTCACTAGCAGCGCTCCGCGGTTTCAACCGCGTAGTTTCCGTTCCCGTGGGAATACTGGGATAAAATATAGCCTATGTCACCCGGGGATAATGTAGCTTCCCAACAGTGAAATAAGTTTTCAAATCGGTTCAGTAGTTTCGGAGCCTATTTAATGCAAACAAACAATAAAATCTTTCCTGTTTATAATATTAGTATTTATGAGCGATCTTAGTAATGCAAATAATAATAAAAAACTTCTTAGACTAACCTTTCAGACAATTGAGTGCACACATTATTCCACCTATTGTTAAGCTGGGAGACTTCCTTATCTAATCTCTCCAGGTCGATATGCTTCCCTGCTCTCGGGAGCGAGGAGTGTGGGAGACCAGCCCTGGACGTCTCCACAAGACGGCGGCAGTTCTCTGCGTCGTCATTCATCTGGTCTATTTGGATCTGTTGCTTGCTCACTGCTACTTGCATGCGGAGGAGGTCTTCGTGCATCTGGCGATGAGAAGACATGGTTGTTGAAATATTTTGGACGTAGGAACAGGTCAAACGACTCATGGGCCAAATCTACCACCATGTGGGTGCCAGAAAATGTCCCGTCGAGGCAAACCTAAAAGAAGACGGCGGGACGAGCTTGACGTATACGGACAGGATTGTTCCACACTAGCTCAAGACAAAGAGGAGTGGAAAGGAGAAATGGAGGCCTTTGCCCTGAAGTGGGAGAACATAGGACTTAGAATTAAAGGCGACAAGGTCCAACTATTCAGATATGTTTTAAACCAGCTTTTGCCAGCGGCTTTGCCCGCGCAGAACTTTCATCCCCTTAGGTGTTAAATTTCGAAAAATCCTTCCTTATTCCCTGTCCACATTATAAAGGGAACCTCTGTGCAAAATGTCAGCTGTCTTGGTCCAAGGGTTTGGGCTGGGCGTTGATGAGTCAGTCAGTCAGTCAAGACTTTTCTTTTTATTTATATAGATAAATAGATAGACAAAAGATATCATTTTAGTAATATTTAAAAGTTATACGCTCAACAGTCTGCTGTCGATAGGCATAAATCGTATTTTGCAGACACGTAAGCAGTCAGTCAATCTTACTTTGAACTAAAGAAAGTTATTTTTCTTCGTCGAAGGAACTCATGTTAAGTCTTTGATAATACTTCTATTTTTGGGGAGTCGTGTAAAAACGCATCCCTCTTTATTCTATTTATCTGTCAAATAATATTATTTATTTATTTATTATAACTTTATGCATAAGTAAAAAATACTATATCAAAGGTGGACTGAATGCCTGAGGCATTTTCTGCCAGTCAACCTTAGAGAGATGCAGAGACAAGACATGACAGGTGCAACATACGGGATAATTAAGTTTTTTACTTTTAAACATGGCTTTATTTAAAAATAACTACGCCATCATCTTCATCATCTGTTCTACTCATATAATACTACAAATACTCACATCCTTTAGCAGCTCAACATCGTTCGGCAAGTCGTTGAACTGCGCGAGTTTGATCTCGAACTCGGATATCGTTTGGTGGTTCTCCTCCATGCTGTTTACTACGATCTCCACAAACTTCAGCCTGCACACAAAATTAAAACATCAATAGATTGATCACCCAGAGAAAAAAACTTAGCGTATGTTGCTAATGGACCAAGTTCAGCTGTGGACTTATGTCAGTGTAGGCTGATGTCAAATTTTGGTCCTAAAGATCAAAATTTATATTTCATATACGGTCTCAAAAGACCAAATACATTACAAATCAGGACTTCTGGAAAATTATTTTTACACATCATCTGCCTATCCTTTTCCCAACTATGGTCGGCTTCTAGTCTAACCGGATGCAGCTGAATACCAGTATTTTACACGGAGTAACTGCCTGTCTGACCTCCACAACCCAGTAACTGGGTAATACGATAACCCTTGGTAAGACTGGTTTTCAGACTTTCGAGCTTATGACGATCCGTGACGACTGTCAAAGATCACGGGACCAACAGCTTAATGTGCTTTCCGAGGCACGGA
Organism: Polymixis flavicincta; assembly: GCA_949987655.1. Classification (NCBI taxonomy): domain Eukaryota; kingdom Metazoa; phylum Arthropoda; class Insecta; order Lepidoptera; family Noctuidae; genus Polymixis; species Polymixis flavicincta. Next base: position 17,960,135 of record OX465188.1, on the reverse strand, counting down.
GAGGTCTTGGTAGATAAAGTGAGTGGTCAACTATCCACAGGCCAACCGCGGCAAGCGTAGCTTAAGCTGGTCTATCGACCCATGCAGCTGTTATTTCTTAGCCCCCTCGTGAATTTTAGACATTTATGTAGACATAAATTTATCTACAAAAGCACAGCAACTTAAGTAAGTACTCATTCGAACAATGGATCATAATTAAGTAGGTATCTAAACAACAAGAATATCTGTTTACCTTTCAACAAAGAGTTGGCTCTTGGATTGCATGTCGTTCCACTTGCCCATCACTTTGTCGAGGCTCTTCTTCATGGCGGGAGTCTTGAGGGCGATGCCTGAGGAAAATAATACAAATGAGGTTGTATTAAAGATGTATCTAACTATAATTATTTGGAACTACGCCCGTCCGGGTATGCAGCATATCCGTTGCTGGCAAATTCTTGTGCCACGCAGAATCAATGGCACGTATTTTAACGTTTCCTGAATCTAGTTTTAAGCTTTTGACGACCATTGTCATAAATTGTGCCTTATATGTGACACGGTCACGGATAGAAGATTCCTGTCAAAAGACGGTTACGGAAAATGACTAAAACTGCCAAAGAATGTTCAGGAATGAAATCTTACCTCTGAAAGTAGTCTGCACTTCCTCCACATCGCTGGTCAGCGTATGTACGCTGGTCTCCCAGTCCTTATGCTGCAGCACCAGGTGTTCCAACGTGTCCAGATCCCGAGGAATGTGGCTCGCTATCCTCTCATGAAGCTGTCTCTCCAGAATTTCGAGACGTTCAAGAAGGTTCGACGACTGTTCTGTGAAAATGCGGGCGGCGTTTTTCGATTCCTCTGTGGAAGAAGATGTAGGATACTTAATACGATGCATTTTACTGATAGGTAGGTATAGCGACCACAATACGCTTTTCGGGCGCATAGTAACCTATACTCTAAAGGTTTAGGTAGTTAAAAAAGGGTAAACAAATCGTAAAAAGGGTTTTTATAGTTGACACTTTCTTGTTAAAAAATACATTAGAACAAAATTAAATTTATTTTCGATCACATGATAGTTTCCCCTTTTATTATGGTATATTAAACTTTATCATTTATTCTTAAACAACTTTTCGTAGATGTAACTGCTTTAGTACAATTTTTTTGTTAGATTTATAATAATAATATAACATTTTGTAATCTATCTATTATAAAGAACCCAAAAAGACAGGTTCCCCAAACCTTTTAGAAAATACAACTAATTAGATAACATTGCTAAATTGAAGAGTACAACTGTGACGTAGTCTGGCAACTGAATTGGCAGGTATTACGTTTAGTCGGCTAACCAGACGCCTTTGTTGACAGCGTTATCGACATTGCGATTGTATCCGTGCGTTTTGGTTTTGTTGAATTGTGATAATATTAGCTTGTTTCCTTGTTTTGTTTTTGTTATTTAGTTATTGTTCGTTTTTGTTATTTTTCGTTATTGGGTTTTAAATTCGTATCGTGGAAAAATGAGTGAACCCGAGGCTGGTAACTGAACGCTTTATTATTAATGTGACAGAGAGTTCATCAGAATCAGATTCAGAATAGAGACTATAAATATATATATGACTATAATTAATATGATTTTAACATTTGAAATAAAAGGTTTAGCATCTATGAGTCACGTGGTTTTTTTTGTTTACCCTTTTTTAAGTACCTAAACCTTTAGAGTATAGAACAGTTATAATCATTTATTGTATGTAATTGTTGTAGTCAAAACGGTGAAGGAAAACATCGTGAGGAAACAGACATGTCCTAGAACCCAAAAAATCGAAGACATGTGACATCTACCAACCGGCACTGGGCCAGAGAGAAGGCCTGTGTCCCAGCAGTGGGAACATTGTAGGCTGATTATTTATGTTATGCATTTGTAGTAGAATTAGTAAATCTCGGATTCGTTAGAGAAGTTATAAGTTTTGTCTAAGTAGGTCCGTACAACATCTCCGCCAAATTCAGAATAGAACTTGATATTGTCGAAACAGATAACGCTGAATCAAGGACCAATTTTTGTCACTAAGGCGACTCTACTCATAGAATTACAAGCCATTACATCATAGCGTAAGTATCTTTAATAATAACGGTACTTTAACTTGTTAATTCACTATGCAAACTTTTATATTACAGTAATTCTTTCACTAATTGAAAGTAAACAAGACCTACTGCATACAGGATGACTCTAAGATCAGATCGTTATTTGCAGAATATCATCATAGTAATGAACTGACATTGTTTTTTTGACCTTTTATGATATGCAATTAATGAATGCAAGTTTATCGTTGAAGATTTCATTAAGAACGGAAGTCTGTGCTCTTTTGTTCCTTCATTTATACATTGAGGTTTCTGGCTGAGTTGTATACGCCACTCATGCTTACGTTTTTATTTTTTGTATTTACAACAAACGAAATTCAAAGAGGCAATTAAAAACTACTTAAGGTAGGAAACCATTGCTATTTAGGCACTTTTTTGCAACATTTTTGATTGCACGAATTATTTTTAAGAAGCAATTTGTCAACAACAAAAGAGCGTAGACAATTATAAAAAAATCGTGAGGCTTCATTTCACAACAATTGCAGCAAGACAGTTATAAAATATCGACGATTCTAACCTCACTTCACTCACAAACACGGACCATAAACAACTGTTTAATTTCCAACATAATTACAAACATCACGCTTAACCCGTCAAGGAGTAAGCATAAGCATGTTACACTCAAACCCACAAACACTGATTCACGTCATTCGATTCCGTATCAAAAGACCAATTAAACGCTTGACTAAGCACCTGGTTCCCGACGCCGCCGCTCAACTCGCTCCACGGTCCTCTCAACATACACAATATAGATCCTCAAATACATTTCATATATTATTTAAAAGTACTGAAAATGTTGAACAGTTGACCGCTTTCGTATTACTGAAACTTGGAGATCTAGACTGGCGGTGTGACACAACACAGACTGCCCCAAACAGTGCGACGAGAGCGAATTTTAGTCAAAATTACGCAATGAACTATGATCGAAGAATAAACGCTTTGTCTATTCTTATGCATCATATTTACTTACACAAATGGAACTGAAGTTTTAGAGTTCTGTCTGTAATACTAATAATATAATAATCTCGTAATCTAATTATATTTTTCCTCGGGAGGGAAAAGTATTACATTGTCATTTTTTGCACCGCGAGCTCCGGCGATGAATCACTAGTTTGTTCGCAATAACGGCTTAATGAAATCAATAGGTTTCTATCGACACGTATAAAATGTAAGACAGCTTGTCTAGTACATATTTTAGCACGAACAAAAACCTGTTACATATTACTTTGTGAAACTAGAAGTATAATATCACACTGTATGTTTTTCGTGTTCATGATGGGACGAGTGTGCCAAGAAGATGCCCTTTCACCCTTAAGTTCACTGTTCATAATGGCTTATGATGGACAACCATATGTTCAGTACATAACTATAACTATGGAAAAAGAGTTCATGGCCAAAGAGCAAATGAGAATGAAGAGAAAGGATCCTACCATAACCAGACTCAAAAAACTATTTAATTCGGAACTTAACCTACTGTTCTCTCCTGCTCTGTGCACCTCCCACTCCTGTTCTATTGAGAATTGCAGTGATAACTGTCACAACCTGTATTTCAGCATGCAAGGTCAATCGAATTGAACAACTGTTCAAAAATACAATGACATCATTAGACACTAGAACTAATTGACGGTACTTTTAGGATTCATCGCGATTCTAGTTAGTACCATTTAGAGGTCAGGGGGTCAGAGCATGTGACTTCAATCAAAATCTTTCTTTGAAATACTTTTAAGTGAATTCGCGAGCCATCTTGCGGAGCTTTGAATGTCTTCCGAAGCTTTGAAAGCATGTGTGAATCATTTAGTATGAAACACTTTTCTTGGAATACTGTTTGGATTACTCAACGGTTTGTGCTAATTATGTTAGCTGTTTTGTTTGAATATTTTAAAAACTGCCTAAGTTCTAATGTTGGGATGACAGCAAAAAATATTTTTAGTCCCAAAAACTATTAATTACAATCTGAATCATTCTCACGGATAATTCTAATCCATTGCTTCATAAGTTCGAAATTTTGTCTGCCCAATAACGTAAATAACGCAATGAATGTTGTTGGACTCTCAAAATTAAAGCCCTTCCTACTGTTAGTGTGTTACTTCCCCGCAAGAAGTTGGCATTATTTACATAAAGCATGAAAATTTAAAGTTTTATCAACTTTCAACAGATAAATAGAATATATAGTAGTGTACACCAAAATTATAGCATATGAACATTTTTAGCAAACTGAAATAAGTTACCTCTTCTTCATTAGTACCTAATCTACTAAAGACCAACTTTCTTGTATGCACAAGTTCAAATAAAATTTAAATAATTGCGGTCAAAGACCCCACTAAAAACATCATCAAATAATTTATTTCTGTTTTATTATATTCAGATATCGATGCCAAACACGTCCGCAGAGTGTCGCTATCTAATTTAATTGACCCTGTACTTACAAGTACCTTCTGTCAATGAACGAACTCAGCCCATCCCCCACTAAACATAGGCCCCAACAGTAACTAATGGTCATAAAACCAATCTTACCTCCAAGTACATCAATTTAAAACAAATGACATCACACACGGTGGGCCTTTGCAAACCAAAAACATGCTCATTACTTGTCTTAATTCATCAAAAAAGTGGGAGTTCTTTGATTCATTTGTGAAATATCTTATATGCAAGGTCGACACCTCGAGCTGTGGTTACAATTGGTCGGTAAGTGTTGCGTGTGTGATGTCATCGTAAATTGGGAGTAGGCGAGTGTCGAGGTGTTGCCGTGCATGTGTTTTTGACAGGATGAAGGGCCTTGTCCTTATTTGCTTATGGTCTTTTGCGGCAAAAATTTCATTTAGGGCATTTTGCGCTAGGCATATTTTTGACATTAAGTCTTGTAAAAAGTGGTTGTTGTTGTTGTTGTTGTTTGGTAACGACTTACTGACGAGAATGTTGAATATCAACTGACTTACTGACGAGACTATTGAAAATTAACTGACTTACTGACGAGACTTTTGAATATTAACCGACTAACTAACGAGACTTTTGAATATCAATTGACTTAATGACGAGACTTTTGAATTTAACCGACTAACTAACGAGACTTTTGAATATCTATTGACTTAATGACGAGACTTTTGAATATTAACTGAATTACTGACGAGACTTTTGAATATCTACTGACTTACTGACGAGACTTTTGAATATTAACTGACTTATTATTGACCCTATAGGTAAACACTTCGCCTGGACCGAAGAAGTGTATTTTCTAATTTAAAAATAATAATTTCACACATTAACATTACGCTTGTATTCTCGAAAGGGTTAGTCAGAGGTGCACCCACATTGAGCCAATTATGTTAAGTCCCAAGTTATAGGGGGCGAGCCTATTGCCATCAACCGGGCACAAATCAAAAGTCCGTGTTGCTACTGAGTAATTCCAGATGGAAAAACCCAATAACATTTCTACCCACCAGGGAATCAAACCCTTATGCTTAGCAGTAGCTCTTGCAACCACTAGACCAACGAGGTAGGCAGTCAGCAAAAATAAATTATTTAATGATGAATGCCTAATACGAGTTTACAGTGCGCTAAAACATCAAAGAAGTAGATCTTAATTCTGTGTTAAGATACTAATAGGTATAAATAAGCTTAATTGTATACAATTTCCAAACACACAATTAGGTTTCTAGACCATCATTTAAGAGCAGAATTAGAAGCTTTTTTTCTAGAAACAATTTATTCAGATTGCGTGCGAGTTAATGGAGCTACGGCTGTAGCATCGAAAATGTGATAGAACTGGGTCATTAGTAAAATGCTTTGTAACAAAAAGTGAGCTGATTACACTAATACATTACCTCCTTTCCCGAAGGAGAACATTCGTTTTATCTTCTTCATTGTAATTTGCACTTAACACTTTTAATTCAATGTCACTCGAATCACCTCACAAAGTCACAAAATACGACATTGTCACTTGTTTATAATGTTTCTATAAGAAATGAAGTTTTATTCAAACATCAATTAAACAACTCTTACGTAACTTTTAAGATCACAAAGATGTTCGATCTATTTTTCGCCGGAAAACAATCGGTCCTTCTTTAGTGACAAAGGACCAACTTTTACCTTAAGTTTCACCGAATTAACGACCCCTAACAAAACAACTAAAAGCCTATTGAACAATTTCTAGTAAGAAGATTAAAAAAAAACACTTCGTAGTTTTTTTGGAAGTCGGTTATTTTTATTTAAATAAACTTTTATTATTTACGTTTTAGTTGTGGTGCCCACCCCACACAAATACAAATATGATCACTTGCTAAGTATATAATAGCGGCAGGAAATTATTATAAAATCATCAACATACGTAAACTAAGTGGAAAAATACGTATTATTGAAGTTAACTCAAAAACCACTAATAAGAACTTGACCAATTTCGGTAAGCACACCCAACTAAAGATTTTTTCCAATCGGTTAAAAAAAACGAATAACTGATATTATTCAATATAGGTACGGACATCGACTAAAAACTGAACGTTACGCACCAAGGATGAATCGCATATGATTTGCGTATGAAAAAACGTACTAATTATAGAATTCAGTCTCGTATCATTTAGGCAATTACTGGAGCACTCTACCATTATTATTAGAGTAATTAAAATATTAGGGACGAGTTAGGTCACAATATATTTTAATAGGAATTGAAATGGTGTAACATTTGAAGTGAAAAACGATGTATGTATTTAGAGCTTTCGTTGATAGTGCCATAGCTACAAAGGTTTAATTTCCTTTTTTGGTTGATCATCAAATAATTTATCTCGCTCTGGGTGGAGCAGGAGGGCGTGTCAGACTTTTACTGACTAAAACCCGTGTTCCCTCAGTTGCCTAAGTGCCAGGGGCCGCGGTATCTCTTTCGAACAACTCGCACTACTGGCAAAGATATATATATTAGGGTTTCAAATTAATTATAGGTAGGAACACTAACAACCACTCTCAAAAAAGTTATACTATCCTAGTAGACAAGTCAACGTCGAAAAGAGAAGACAGAATAAACTATTAACCTGTGGGTATTTTAAAATTAACACTTTATAAAAACAAAATCTTAGCCAAAACCAACATAATTTCGCCAAAACCAATAAAATTTGCGCCAAGGGACTTAGTGAAATCAGTCAACAGACTAAGCATTAAAAATAAGCACAAACATTTCAAAACTGATCTACATAGTAACAGGTCATGCTAACAGAAACATTACCCAACTTCAACAGATAAGGGGCGATGCACCAATAAGATTAGGAACAGGCTCAAAAGACTCGAACGGTGGCCCAGTGGTATCAGACCCGACTTAAGAGTTATACGTGGTGAGTTCGAACCCAGGCACGCACTTTAGTTAGTGTATTCAACTTCATCACCACTGTTCTCAAAACGGCGAAGGAAAACAACGTGAGGAAACCGGCATGTCCTAGAATCCTTCGAAGACGTCACATCCACCAACACGTATTGGACCCGCGTGGTGGTTTACAGCCCACTCCCTCTCACAGGGAGGAAGCCTGTGTCCCAGCAGTGGGAATATTATAGGCTGATCATGCATTTATGCAAAAATACAAAAAAAAAAGTTCAGTAACGGGTTGCGTGGGAAAATAATAATGAAGTCTGGGAAGGTAGTGGATATTGAGATGACTACATAAACAAATATTATGAGAGACCTGAAGAATGGTGAAAAGACAAGGAATACTTTTTTTTGTTGCCAGGGCTGCGGGTTGTTCGAAAGAAATACAGTGGTCCCTGACACATAGGCAACTGAAGGAACACGGGTGGGTTTTAGTCAGTAAAAGTCTGGCACGCACTCCCGTTCCGCCCAGAGCACGATAAGTTATTTCATGATTTGCCACTCTTAAAAAAAAAAACAATACGTTTTGATGACGTACGAAACGTTTTGCGAGATCGATTGCAAAATGTTTTGTTGTTAATTGCAATGTGTGGCATGCGGGTTGTTTGATGTAACTAGCAAATAAAATACTACATTGTTCATCGAGGGGAGAAAGTGCCCGATAACTAACGAGGGTGTAATTTGAGGCCTGAGGTCTAGCCGTGGGCCTTAATACACACGTGTTGGGAATTGCTCTTCCTTCCGAGTGATACCATGCTGCTACCTACGAGGAATGCTTCCTAACGCAAAAACTAAAATTAAGCGATCTTTTGTGATTTGTGACTTATTTTATAAGATTGTGAAGAAATTAAAATAATTTTGCGCTTGGTGGTAAAACTTTGTGTCTTTTGGCATTATACTATATTTAATTAGCGTAACTACTGAATTTTCCTAAATTAAAAAAACACGGCACGTTAACAATGGATTTTCATCCAATTTTTCGACCGCCACTTTGACAACAGGAATGACATACATTCTGCCTAATTTTTAAAAAGTAATAAGGCCGTTTCCGAGCAGGTATAGTATAAAAAAAATGTATTTAAGTGAATTAAAAGAGTGCATCTCTATTAGTCCGGTAAATAGTAGTAAAGTCCAAAGTGGAATGAAAAGTTTTTTTACTGATAAAATAAGATGCCAGAAGTCCACAGTTACCTACAAAATGTATGAATACTGAAGTTATCTGAAAGAATGAGTATCTAGGTACTGATGTTGTCCATTCTTTTAATGACTACAATGAGTAATAACAATTTATGAATGCCTATTTATCATTCAGAGTACAAATCAAGATAGATGCAAATACATATTTAAAACTGTATTTAAAAACCATATAATGCAACCAGAAGACGCCTCAAAATAAATTAACAATAATAAAATAAAATAAAATGAAAACTCTCTCTTAAACATTTGAAAGTCCAAATCGTATAACGTCTATAAACACTATAAAACTGAACAACACTAAATTACATAGATCGATATAAACGCACAAAAATCGTCTAACACCCAATGTTCACAACACTACATACTACTATTATTCGCGATCTATTTTTCTACAAACAATAATACACACTACGGATCGTACGATTCACTAATTGCGACTGGCGGCGAGTGCCCGTAGCCCGTAGGACCGAGATGATTCGTCCTTTGTCGTAAGACGTCGATTTTATTGAGGTTGATCAACGGTTTTGATACTTTACCCTGACTATTTTATGGGGAAGAGTATTACAGTATTTAATTTATTTAATGGTTCTGGATTCTAAAGTTCTAAAGTTTACGTAAAAATAATGGATCAATAAATTCAGATTATAGAATTCTACATCACAATAAATTGTCATAAAATATTTAAATATAAAACAATAATAAAGTCACTAACAATTTACTGTACTACACATGATAACCTAGGAAATTTAAGAATTTATCAAGCTAAATCAGAAATAATAGCTACTAGGAAGGTGCCCCTTATTTTTATCTAAATGAAATGTCTTGAATTTGACAAAGCCTTGTATGGAAAAGGCTTTTTGCAAACATCTCTTGTACAACATAAGTAGAGATATTGGGAAAAAATAATTCATTTTTGTTTTTTTCGATGGTATTTGCATTTAACAAAATGCCATAAAACTGATGCTAATATTTTATTAGTAGTAAGAAGCTAACACCAGTAAATAAGAAGTCCATAAAAAAATTCCTGAATAAATGATTATTCAGTCAAAGTATCAAAACCGTTGGCACAGTATAATGTCAAGGTGCAAATAAATTACATTATCTTACTGTTAACAGGACATTATAAATCTAGTAAATGGCCTATTAATTAAAAAGCACATTTATAAGCATTTATGTCATTTTGTAATAATTGGTAGTCCTACAGGACCATTTATCGTTTTGACATTTTGTTTTACTGGGCAAAGGAAATGAATTATAAGTTAGTCTGAGCCAAATCGCAGTCTTTGAGGAATTCAAAACCCACTTTTTGTAGTATTGTTATAAACCCTCTTAGCGCAAACAAATTTAATTGAAAGAGTAAAGAAGAAAGTGCAACACAAGGAATCATTGAAAAATAAAGCCAAGTATCAAAATGCCTTATTGATTAAAGTGTCAAGGTGCAAGCACTAGATAAATTATAAATTACGTTATCGAGCAGTGAGTGGCCTGCGGGACATCGAACGACTCTTTAGTAGCCACGCGATGTTTAGTAAACAATTTGGATAGCAACTATTTATAGTTGTTATGTATGTTGAAGAAAGTAAGGGCGCTTTCTGATGGGACCTTAGGACCATTTTACGCAGACTCGAGACAAAAAAGTAGGGTACATTAAGTTAGGTATGTTTTCTGTAATTATTTTATGACGCACATAACTTGCCACCTAACAAAACTCAGTTAATATCTACTAGTATAATCATTTTCGTATTAAAGCACATACGGGTGAAACATGTACGCACGAAACATTAATATTGTGACATCCTGCATGCTTAATTTACATGTATACACATGTTTTTGACAAATTAAATTATCTTTATAGACCTAATAGGTGGCTATAAAATATAAACATGTATGCTTTAAATATAAACATGCAGGCCATCTCCTGGATTGTCCAGTCAGATAGACGAATAGTCCTTTAGAATATCTATTACTCCTTTATTGTATACAGGTAGGTTAGAAACTTGGCACTAATTTTCTATTGTGTTCTATCTTAATACTTTATTGTTGTTCGTTAAAGGTAAGATTCAAGTGCCAAGCGCCTTCACTATAGGCACTTTGTTTCTTTAATCTATTAGAACTTAAGTACCTCTTTAGTAAATTATCTCTGTGTAAGGACGCACACAGCCTGTATACCCGATCGAAAGTGAATGGAACGCTAATGATACTGAGACACAGAACAAAAGGGTATAAGGGAAGTTTAAAATACGCAGCATCAAAGATCTGGAACAATATACCGCCTCCCTTCCGAAGCATTAAAAACGCAATCAATTTCAAACAAAAATGTAAAAAAAAAGTATTTTTTCAAAAAAATTACACCAAATTACTATGAAACATGGTTAGCCGTTCAATAGTGTTCCATCTTTATTTTTCTTTTCTTTTTTGATTTTTTTTTTCCTTTATGAATAAAATAGCCAGTCGTGTCCACAAAATGTTACAAACCACTCACTTTCTTTTTTTCTAATTCAATTGATTAATGTATGATCATCTTATATTAAAATTATGTTTTTGCTTTTTTGTAAAATTTTATTTTTTTATGCGTTGTTGCTGAACTCTTTTTTTTTAATTGTAAACAGGAGTCAAGGGTTTAAGCTGAAAACCAGCGCTTAGCAACCCGTTAGGGGGACCTAAGCATAATGCTGACGCTTAAGCCTTTTGCTTCCGGTATTATAGTTGTGTGTAGTGTACTACTATTAGCTGTAATACTGGAGACTATAAACCTTATTCTATTCTAAAGTACTCAGGCAATTCTGATCCATAACTGAATTGAGCCTTAAAAACAAAGGAGGTTTGTAGTAAATTATTTTTTGCTTTTACAAAACTTCAGCTAGCTTTTGAAATAATAACTTTAACAAAATCGGAATAAAGTTAAGAATAGAAAACCGGCTCGAAAGTTAGATCTCTTCTTTTTAGATGGGCGAGTTTAGTGAGGTTGAAGTTACTCCAACTTCAACATTTCGCCTGCCAGGTGTGGGATTGGGAGTGGGAGGTAGGGGGTTATTTTGGGGGCAAAATTCAGGGGTGGTGTGATTTGACTAAGATGATCCTTACTTTGCAAAATTATCTCAACCATACATCTATTTTAAGGTCACCTTAACCCAACACGGAATAAAAATATCGTTACGATATAAATCTTAATTCCCGACGCCCGAGTTTCAAACTACATTATTCAATTAGACCAATAAAAACGTTATTTTTTTCTAACTGATTAATTACGTAGTACGAATCATTCGTTCACAGCACCCGGCTGTAAATATGGCAGAGTTTAGAGAAAAATCGACACCGGCTTTGTAGAGCGTTGTCTATCAGCCCTCGTACCCACGGGTGATGTTATATCGCGCGTACTGGATTTTCAACCCAATGCATAACGCAGAAAATAGAAAATCCAACAGCGCTTTTTGTAACGCCCTGAAATGCGCTCTGTTCGATTCTCAAACCTCAGTTCAACAACGAGAGTTCAAAGTTCAGTGTGCGATCCAAAATCGTCCGAACGACCAGGGGTTCACTCAGACCGGTGTGGTAGTCTCTTTCTGAAGTCCCATGTGTTATATTTACTCACGGTTACCGTAATTTGTTGTGTTTGATACGTACGTATTAAACGATAAAGATTAATTGAAGTGTTCTCAAGGACATTGTTCGCAAGAATTGCTTCGATTATAATCTACTGTCTGTCTATAATAATATGTTATTGCGGCCTACTTCCTTCATAAATGATATGCTGATGGTTGACAGTTATTCTTACGATCGTGCCGAAGATAAGAAGACAATGATTACTTACTATATAAAATATATAATTTAGGGTTTATTATTCTTAGCGTTCACAGAATAGAAAGATTGCGTTGGTGTTAGTTTGTCGCTGATTATAGAGAAGATAGCATATCATTTCTTAGTCTGACAAAAAAATAGCCCTTTTTCCTGTGCTCCTAAGGGGTTGGCACTATTTCCTCTGTCAGGGAATGGTGTATTGTTCTATTGTCTGCCTTGTTTCCTCTTCCATTCTCCCCTGTCAGGAAACGATGTCTCAGGTAAACGATGAAAAATTGTAACACAAAATGTTATCCACATACCTTCAGCCCTCGCCCTCCTCTCGAACTCGTCGAACAGTCGGTTGACGTCATCGATCTCTCGGCGCAGCCTCCTCAGCTGAGGGTCGGCAGGGTCGCCTTCCGCTAACAGCTTCTCTGCGTCTTCGTTCAAAGCGCGGCGGATCGCTTGACGCTGTTCCGCGCCCATGGCTACGAACTAGTGGAAAGAACAAAGAGTATTGTAGATTTGAATGGTTTTTTAATGCTTCTCCATGAGTCCCTAAATGGTACATACTATTTATTTTATAATAAAATTCTTGAGTCTGTATCATCATCATCATTTCAGCCGAACGACGTCCACTTCTGGACATAGGCCTCCCCCAACAGGTAGTTTGCCATAATCGCCACGCTTGGCAGGCGGGTTGGCGATCGCAGTATGGTGGTAACTAAAATGCATAGAGAACACTGCTGCCCATTCTCTAGTAAGTCCCTTAGTCTTCTACGACGCCGACGGGAAGAAATGGGATGGTTCTATTCTTTACGTCCGGCAACACACGGAGTTAAGTTTGTAATACGAAGTAAAAAGAGTGGCGTCAAACAACTGGTTTCGGAACGTCTTCTCACGTTCTGGTGTAATGGGTGGACCAGAATAATAATAAAACTGTGTAAAGACAATATATTCTTCAACAGAATAAATTATTAATTTAGTGTTCAGAAACTGGAAGATTTAGTGTAAAATTAATCATAGAAATGAAGAACTGGTAACAGTTTTCTTATAGTTGAAACAAGTTTGAACTTTTAATACTTTTGGACAACATTTTAATGGCATAATTCGTCTCATCTGCGTCGCTTTTTCCCAACTATGTATGTTGGGGTTGGCTCTCAGTCTGACCACATGCAGCTAAGTGCCAGTATTTTATATGGAGGGACTGACTATCTGACCTCCACAACCCAGTTGCTGGGTAATCATAACCCTTGGTAAGACTGGTTGTCAGCCTTTCAGGCTTCTGACGACCCGTAAAAACTGGCAAAAATCTACAAATGAGAGCCGGGACTAACGGTAATGGCTTAACGTACTTTCGGAGGCACTAAGTGGTCTTGGAATGTAAAGATATATGGTCACACATCCAGGGACAAACCGCGGCAAGCGTAGCTTAACCTGATCAATCGACCCGTGCCGTTGTTATTACTTAACCAAAAGTAGTGACATGACTATAGACCAAAATGTACAAATCGTTAATTTGGAAAGCAATTTGACGCAACAAAAATAGTTTTATCAAAAAAATACTGGTAATAATACTCACTTGCGGGAAATCCCATCCCTTCACCACTTTGATAGTAGCGAAGATCATATTCTGCCTCATCCTCAGCTGCTTCCTCTGCCATAGTTGAATCACCTTAACAAACACATACAATGTTAACACAGCCAGATAATACACAAATAGTTGAAAACAATCTAAGAGCCACATCGCGCTGACATCACAGTTATACTGGGCAATGGCCAATGTTTATGTTTTGTTAATCAGTTATTGATCATTCATTAATGGTAATTATATTTAAAATATGTTGGGATTGGTTGGTCGTGTTAAGATTAAGTAGGTAAGTGTCACATTGGTGTTTGTTTCTATGTGATATAGTCCGAAAGAATTCTCATAAATAACGCTGCAATCAGGATTACATTCAATAGGGTATTTTACACTATATGAGAAAAAATCTAAAAATATATTATTGAGATAGCTTAGGCAAAATGCAGTCGGAAAATGTTAGTTTTAGTTCATGAAATAACAAAATATATGTTAAAATTCAAAAAAAAAAAACAGTTTTTTTTAATCTGTTTTTGAACACCATGAAATAGTAGCCGCCATTTTATTACGTCATACGGCGTTACAATTGAAAAACTTTGCACTTTTATTATTTTCGTACCCAAAGTATTTTTATTTAAATAATATTTTGCATCCAGGAACAGCAAACCAACGATAAGTAGAATAATAACTCATTTTTTTCAATTACAAACAATTATCATACAAAATATCAGCACATTTGTTTACTTAGCAAACTGACGTCATACCCACAGATCAATATGGCGTCCACGGTCCACTGCGTCCAGCGTTTTCGTCAAATTACGCGTGATATTTGAAAATGTAATAATTTAAATGCATTTTTACGGCACTAATCGATTTTATAAAAATGTTGTTTTTTGTTTGTGGCATTTTAGAATCTAATTAGGACATTTTTAAAAAATGGGTGTAATACCCTATTGTGATTATTGTCGGGTAATAATTAAAATTGGTAACAAAAATACCTCATCAATACATTCCATCAACAAAATCAAAAGACATTAATTAAAACTTGGTTGAGAATCAGCCCTTTATGAACGTAAGAACAAAACCATGACTTACGGACTTTTTAGCAGGTAGTCAGATTAAGTTTTGTCTCGATCTACTTGAGCGCCATTTTTTAATTTAACGCAGCATGATTTGAGGGAACCCTCTAACATATTTTCTGCAACATCTCAAATACCATCATCATCATCATCAGTGTAAAGACGTCCACTGTTGGACATAGGCCTCACCAAGCTCCGCCATTTGAACCGGTTTTGAGCGTGTGATGACTTCAAATTATAAGCTGGCATTATAAACAGCCAGTATTTTTTGCTTTGTATTTCTCTATTTCTATGCACTTGGCCCTGTGAAAAATAAGCCTATTCGTCTTTGTTTCTATACAAGAAGAGCAGGAAAAAAATGACCATAAGGTACTCACCCTATCATAAGAGCTTCGCAGCCTGGCCGCGAAGTCGATTCCTTCTTGACACGGAGGCGGCAGCGCCACCACGGCGCCGGGCAGCTGCACGTCGGTCCCCGCGCCGCCCAGGCGCACGCGCCAGCGGCTGCGCCCGGAGTTGTCTACTACGGTCACTGCCGAGCCCTTCTCGATGGCCACCTGTGGGTACAACACGATTTTTTTATTATTATGTAAGTGAAAAGTCAAAGTCAAAGCATTTATTTCAATTAGGCACTTAGAAGGCACTTTTGAACGTCAACATTTACATTTAAACGGAATTGATTCTAGTCGAAAAAAAAAAATAAGTTAAGACCCGGTGCTATGGTTGGCATTATAGCGGCTATCAGCTACAAACTTCTTATTCGTTTACCTTCTTCTCATTATAATGTAGCATAAGCAGTTTATACTGTTCCCACTGCCAGAATACAAACCTCTCTATGAGAGAAAGAGGGCCTAATACGGGTTGGTGGATGCCACATATCTTCGAAATTTTGGTTCTAGGACATGCCTATTCCCTTCACCGTTTTGAGAGCAGTGGTAATGAAATCTTCTTCTTAGCGTGTCGATAGTAATTTAAATACAGTAAGCCCAAAATTTGGCTACGATTTTAGCACTTTCAGCAACGTCTATTAGCTCCTGTAGCGCGCAGACAGCAGGGCACGCTGGACAAAACTTTAAGCGCCCCATTATTTGTGGGACAACACCACATTTACACTCGAGAGCGGAGTCATCGGTGAATCTCCACCTGAGCAAGTTTTCTTTACTTCGGCCTACCGTAGTCAGGAGTCTATTCATTTACACAAACTAGCAGACGAAATTGCCAGTAACAACTAGTTTGCCATAATTTTAAAGTTACAGGGATCAAACGACAGTAACTAATCAAATATTGTGAATGAGAGAACGTTGTAGCCCTTATAGACTGTAGATTTGTAGACGAATTTCTATTCTGTATTTTCATTCCTGTACTTATTGACAGGCCAGCACTGTCCTCCCATACCTATTATCACTATAATATTAAAACATTGTTGAAGCCAATTATTTTTTAAACAGTAACCGTGGAGTTTCTTGCCGGCTCTTCTCCATATGAAGCGACAAATGGGAACCGTGCACCCAGCTTCTGACGTTTCATAAGTGCCCATGCAGGTTTATATGAAATAAAATATTTTGATTTGATTTGACTATTTTAATCTAAAATTATAATATGTTTTTACGGCAAAATTACAAACATTTAACATTTAAAATAAATCAAATAGTAAAAATACTTACATTAGCATGTTTATAAGCGCAAACAGTTTCCGCTCTTAACGGCCTTGTAATAGGGGCTCTCCGTTGCTTCACAGGGCGGATCTCCTGCGCGTCTTCCACCAGGCGAGACACCAGGCCTCCGTGAGAGTTGAGCTCTTCGCGGAGCTCTTGCATTCCCTTTAGTAAGCGCTCGCCTTGGTCGAGTGTGAACTCGGATTGGGAGAATGTTGTGTTTAGAGCTTCTTCGCGTCTGTAAAAGGGATGTTAATTAAACATAAATATTAAAACCCTCTTAATTTGTCGATCGATAGGATGTCCATTAGAATCGATTTCAAGAATCAATGAATAAATCGATTCAGCCAATTCAATTGACCTACATTGCGTTGATAACCCTTAACAAGTATTTAAAACTTTAACAGCAAAAGCGACTCATCGACATTGCAGTTTGATCGCTATTTCTTATTGAATAAAATACATTTCTATGAAATGTGTCACTAAGATTTATTTTCGAACTTCGACAACAAATACAACTCGCATTGCAATTTGATTACTATTTTCATTGCCATAAAGTACTTTTTCATTCCAACCTTAGCCATTACAAACTTACTTCTGTATCCATTTCTCTGCCTCCTTCACTTCCTCAAAGAAATTGTGATACTGTGTGGTGTGTTTGAGATGTGTTTCGAGGCACAGCGTCAGCTGAAGTACCCACGCCCATTGAGACTGCATTACCTATGGAGCATTAACGGGATTTAAACAAGGAATTTTCTGGAAACATAGGCCGGGGCAGCTGACTAACCAAAATGGTTGGTAGTTTGTAACCCAGGCGCCAGGCCCTTTGGCTTCGCTGTCATTTTTATTTTATTAGCCTACACTCTTTCACTGCTGAGCAAAGTCATTCGCCACATCCTGCCCGGCATCCTTTTCCAAGGCCACCCAGATCCGACCCTTGCAATACGCGTCTATGTCGTCTCGCCACGTGTCCCTGGGCCGGCCCGGGCAGCGCCGTCCACTCACTCCCTCAGGCAGCACCGTGTGGCGACTATTGCCCAGCGGTCACTGTGGTTGCGGGTGACGTGACCCGCTCAGTCCCATTTCGGCCTAGCAGCGTTTTTGCCTACGTCAAGGATCCCCGTTTTGGACTACATCATTATCATCATCATTTCAGCGGAAATACGTCCACTGCTGGACATAGGCCTCCCTACAGTGTGGTGTCATATAGTCAAAAGTATGTTTCTTTGTAGTTTGAATAAACTGCCACGTGACACAATAGCTACTAGAAAATGTCACAAAAAAATTATTTTGCAACTTTTGGAAGTCGCTTTTAATCTGTGTTCAGATACGATGCAGTAACATTTAAACTGGTTGTAATTACTAAAGGCAGTTTAAACGTTATATTCATCAATTAAGGTAGCTTTTCAACTGACCTATAGATATGTAAGTGTTTTAAATCTTTTGCGTAATATGAACCTTATAGAGCCTTTAGCTTTTAAACTAACCAGCACATGAAAATGTATGTTCTTAGTAATTGTGTAACACTCACAAGGAAATGTCGATTAAGCTACAAACGCCAGCACATCAAGCTACTCCAATCTGTCAAATTTATTTGATAGATTTTCAACTTTATTGCATAAGAATAAGGTTCATATTCAAATGGAAAACATTGACAGTTTGGGGTAGCTTGATGTGCTGGCGCCTGTACATTTTCAACTAACCTGCACATGTAACTGAACAGTCTGTTAAACGCTTTTATTGAGTAAAATTCTCAAGCAAATATAAACCTTATAGCTTAACAATTAAGGTATCATTTCAACTAACCTGCAGATGTGACTCAATAGTCTTTGTGGCGGGGTGATGTTGAGCGATGAGCGCTTCTCCGCGGTCGATTACGTTGCTGAACTGCAGTTCTCGCTTCTCTAGGGATGACATCAGTTGCTATGGAAAAATGTGTCTTATCAGTAGGATTTAAGTGTGATTTTACATTGGCAGACGGTTGAATGAGTTGTATAATGCTATATGGAGTTTGTGCTTGAATGATGATTTTTTTTTTTTTTGTGTCTATTTGAATAAATTCGTTTTGCTGAATTTAATATCGAAAATTATCTTATCGTAGTTATTAGCTTGATAAAATTTCGTGTAACATATACGTTTTACGTCAAAATTCCTGTTTTATAAGCACTAAAAAACCTAAAAAAATCCCTGGTAATATTAATTACAACAGTTTTATGAATTCAAATATTCTAAACATCAACATGCAATAATATCTTAATAAAAAAAGCACATCAATAAATAAAATCGCCAACATAAATAAATTTAACAATGAATTAACATAAATGTATAAAACCAACCTCTCTATCATCTCCAAACGAATGCTTGTAAACAAACGAATTGTTTGAACTTATTGTAAAACAACATTATAAGTACATGACAATGGCTTCTATTAATGGGTAAAAGGGATATGAATGATTTGATTATTTCCAAGTATTTTCTTTTTTTTACCTAAATCGGAGAAATAGGCAAAAAGAAATGTCGGCTGTCCCCATGACTGTTTTTTTATAGACGAAATTGGCGATATACACGGTGACCTGTACACAGGATAAAATTTTAACCAGTGCACAAACTGCAATTTTGCGTCGCTTATAAAAAAAAAAACTGCTGTTCCATACATTTTGACGGCATAGGTATGTACTGCACTTTTCTATGAAACAGCTGTTTTTTTTTTGTATAACCGAAGCGAAATTTCTACGCTCTCGGGGGTCTAATGATATGCTGAAATTTATGGTTACAGTTTGCGCATTGCTTAAAAATTTACCCTGTTTCAAATGTTGGGGTATTTTAAAAGACGTTACTGCGGTGTAGTTTTTTTTAATTTTCGAGACATATTCGTACTGTTAAAAATATAAAAATACTTGTTATTCTAAATTAAATGTTTTATTTATGACCATTTTATAGCGTTTTGCCTTATTACACTGGCAAGTGGCTTATCCTTATTGCCTACTGAAGGAAATATTCGCAACTTGAAATTGTTCTATTTCTTTATTTATTTTGTATTAAAAAACTCTATGCACAAGAAAAAAGGCGGGCTTAATGCCTTAGGCATTTCTATCAGTCAACCTCAGGGTAAAGCAGAGACAAAACATGATATGTGGAACATACGCCATTTCAAACTGATCAATAGTTTTTTTTTCCATTTTCAAACCGACAAGGAATTCTTGGAGGACTTACAATATCTTCACTGAAGCGTCATTTTCTTGTTTTTAAAAGCGTCTACCATACCTCATAATAATGCTGGACAGCCGGCAGATTGATGTGAGGGTCTGCCCAGTCCCTGGACAGTTCCACTTGTTCCTTCTCGTTCAGCCAATTCAGCTCAGCGGTCGCTGATTGGAGGAAGTCTTGGAGGGCGTCTAGATCTGACATACTGTGGAGGGGAAAAAGAGTAAGTACGGAAAAATCTTGTTAGTTTAAATTGAACTTTATTGTGTTTGGAATAATGTTTGTAATCAAGTGACGTATTGAAGTCAGGGAAAACACAAAATATTGTTTAAGGAATTAATGTCGTAACGAAATTCAAAAACGGGTTTAAATTGAACCCTTTTTCTTCTCATTTTAACGTTCATTTTCAACTAACGCGTATCAAGTAGACGTGAAACTCATCCTATTGCAACTCAATTCGAACTTAAAATTGTCAAAACCAAATCTCGACTTTGTAGACATAAGAATATGGTTTGTTTTATGTTAGGTTATTTTTATTTTCTTATGACAAACTGGATTCTATTTGTATACGTGTAAAGATGATTATTACCGTTTAGTGCTGGTTGAAAGCAGTTCAGCATACAACTTCTGCAGCTGACTGAGATGTTGATTGTACAGGTTTAATTCTTCTCCGGTGAAGTTTGAGCGATTGTGCACGCATTGTTCCACCTGGAAGTAAGAATAAAATGGTTAAAATGAGTAAAACTAGATATTTTACTGACTTTCAAAGTTTCTCCGCCATACGAATGAGATGAGCATCTACGTTTGGTTCCGAAAATAATTATTCGACTTTCACGTCTCAAAAAAATATGAACCTTGCCTGTATTTATTTAAAGTCGAAAATAAATCATAACTAAATTTCACCTTCGTCCGTTTTGACACTTTTGCCCACTAGTGTTAACTAATTTTATTTTCGACCTTATTTATTCTGCAACAAAGTCGATATCATCATCTGCCTAGCCTTTTCCCAACTATGTTAGATTCTGCTTCCAGTCTAACCGGATGCAGCTGAATACCAGTATTTTACATGCAGCGACTGCCTATCTGACCTCCACAACTCAGTTACTGGGTGATACGATACCCCTTAGTAAGCGTGGTTTTCAGACTATTGGGCTTCTGACGACCCGCTACAACTGTCGAAGATCTGGGAATGATTTCCGGAACCAACGGCTTAATGTGCTTTCCGAGGCACAGAGGGTCTTGGTATGCAAAGATGTCCACCCATCCACGGACGAACCGCGGCAGGCGTAGCTTAACCTGATCGATGGACCGATGTGGATGTTATTACTCAGCCACAAGCCCCCAAAGTCGATACTTTAGACCAAATGGGGTTTTCATAAATATTCAAGCCACCAGTTGGCGCCACTTTGATAAGAGGTCATCCACATCAAAAATATTTGATAATATTCGTATTATGCCTTCGTTCACCATTCAGTCCGTAGGCGCTTTAACACTTTTGACAGATGCCCGGACCTGATGTCACAGTGCTGCCACCTAGTGACCGTCATTTCAGAAAACCCTCATTGCGCTGTTTTGTTCTTTGTTAGGTCTGCGACGTCCGAGTGACTTCTGCATAGAAACTTCTTAAAATGTAAATGTTTCTAACGCACCTTCGCGTGGAACTGATCTATCTGCTTGTGTTCTCTCTGATGCCTGTCTAGTTCATGTTGTACTGACGGCAGGTCCGAGCCATAGTCCGACTCGTGGAGTTTTTTCTGGAAACAAATCAGTAATATTAGTGCATGACAGTGGTTGGTAGACAATTTGACATGTTTGAAAGATTCAATAAGCCTTCTACATACATTGGTACGGAATAAAATAAGTCTTCATGCTGCCAATTAAGTACACTCGTATTTTCAAAGCATTTATTTCAAACAGGCACTTAAAAGGCACTTTTGAACGTCGACATTGATATTAAAATTGAATTTGATTCTAGTCGCCCATTCCAAAATGTAGTTTCGTATGGAGAAGAATGGGCAAGAAACTCCACCGTTACTCTTTTAAAATGTTTTAAGTACAATATTTAACATAGTACATTCATTATATAATTATGTGTGAAAACGATGCACCCAGAATAAAAAACCATGCCAAATTTTATTTAAAAACATATATAATATACAGGAAAAGTTTTTATCCAGTGCGCAAATTGTAACCATGAATTCAGCATATCATTCTAGACCCCCTAGCGCAGAAATTTTTCGCCGGATACACAAAAAAAAAATCGACTGTTCCATACATTTTGACCGCGTAGGTATTGCACTTTTCTATGAAACAGCTGATTTTTTTTTCTACAACCGGCGAAAAATTTCTGCGCTAGGGGTTCTAGAATGATATACTGAATTCATGGTTACAATTTGCGCACTGCATAAAAACTTACCCTGTATATACACATATATTTAATATTGAATAAAAAATCTAAGTTCTCATTCGCACGGACGCTAAGGAGTATTTGGCTAATAAAACCGGACAAAAGTCGGAATCAGCAAATTAGTCAAAAGTCTCACTGAATCTATTGTTCATCAAGCCAGGTCACCGGTCCATCAAATGACAGCCATTCAATCCCCGCAAGCTTCAAACCTGTTTACGTAGGTCAGTCGAAACTCATTCGTTCGCAGAATCGCATGTCTTTGTTTTCGGCGCTCTCGGTTGCAGTCTTACTTTGCTTTGTTATTGTGTTCTCGTGTGGTGGAGTTTTAAAAGAAAAAGTTTTGAATATGGAAGATGAAGGTATGTACTGTATTTTGAAATATCAATTAGTTGATTTGCTGCTTAAATTTTATGTTTAAAAATGGTATGATAACAGACACAATTTGTATTTTTTTTTTACTTAAATTTATCAGAAAACAGTGTTTTTGTTTATGTGTCCTGTCTTGTCCCGCTATCATTTATACATGGTCATAATAACCGGTCTTTCGACAATTGCACACCGTAGTTAAACAGTCCGCCCACGTCCGCCATTTTGTTTTGTATTACTTCAAAGTTAATGAGTGAAATATGTGAATTATTTTAAATAATATTTTTTTATGTCTTTTTTGTACAGATTCTTCGGGAACTGTCAAGAAATTTACCAGAAGAGCATTGTATAACATCCTGAATGAATTTAAAGGAAAGAAAATGGATGAAAAGTTTTTATTATTCGAAGAGAGACTTCTGAAACTGGCTAATTGTCCAAATAATGAAAAATCTAATTTTATTCATTCTTTGAGGTGTTTCAAGACTACATTCAAGAAAAAATGGAAAGATGCTACTTACAAAGAAGAACGTTTCTTGAAAACTAATGAAGTCTAGCTCACATCTTCTATTGAATTGCCTTACTGGACGGAAATACCTACTCAAAAACCAGGACGACCATCAAAAACATACAAAGAGCTTTGTGATCGCAGCAAACGACGAAAAACTAAAGAGCTACGGGAGCAAGTACCTGTGGAGGAGTTGACGTATGCAGCTGGCGTGAGTCAGCGTATTTCAGGAAATACGGACGCATCAAAAATAATTAAAGAAATTATTGCTTCACCAACCAGAGCTACAAAAATCCGCAAAGTTATTACTAGGTCCAGAAAGCAAACAATTGTGAAGAAACATACACCTGAAGAAGCACTGGCCATCTTCGTTGAAGGCGACTTTACTAGGAGACAGTGGGAAATAATACACAAGTCTAATAAAAACATCTACCCCTGCTATTCGCTCATTCAAAAGGCCAAAACGGAGTGTTATCCTGATAAAGAATCCATGAGACATATTATATAGACTGTTACTAAGTTCCGACCCATATCTGAGTAGTAATCGACCAAGGCAGCACAAAAAAACTCAGCCATTTTCGCAAGAGGCAGTCAGTCTGATGATTGCAAGTGCTCCTTATGAGGAAGATTACGGTGAAAATATAGACGGTGAAGAAGATGAAGACAAAGATGATGAATATGAAGAAAATGAAGACGAAGAAGTTGAAAACGAAGAGTTTTAATGAGATTAATTGTTAATGCACACTTATTTGTAATCAAAAATAATGTTTAAATCGAATTCATATAAAAAAACGCCTCAGATATTTTTGTCCGGTTTTATTAGCCAAATACTCCTATGTGGGACGTTCCTGCGGGATTTTTATGCGCACTGGAACTTCAACGTATTGCTTGGCGCCAAGAGTTGAAAATCAAACACTGTATATATTCGACGCACTAGGATGCACTTTGTTGGATTATCAACGCTTGGTCAAAGAACGAGAGTTGAAAATCTTGTGGCGGTAAAATCGCACCGCGGGTCTAATGAGGTATGAGAACTACTATAGATCTGCAGTACTATTGTTTGACCCGTGAAGGCAACCCATCGCAATGGGTTTTATTTTGACAGTTCACCCACAATTCGTTTTTCGTTATTGAGCCAATGATTTTTTAAAGCCAAGATCAATGAATAGTCAGATCCATCAAAACTTTCGAATTGTGGTTGAAGTGTGTTTCTCAATTGCTGGTTAGAAACGACAAGGAAGAATTCGATGCCAACCACAATTTCGAGTAGGTAGCATAGGTAACCAAAGACAAGAGTATCTTTGCTGAATCTGAATTCTGAATCTTTCTATTTCGGCCGTGCTGTAGTAAGCCAGTAGCAGACAAAATTTCAAATGACATTGCTGAAATTGTGACTGTTACGACATGTACTCACCAGCCTCTCCTTACACCACTTCGTAGCTTCACTGAGTTGCTGGAACTTGGGATCTGCATCATGCACCCGTGTCTCCAGCACCGTGCGCGTCTCCCTGCGGACCGTGGTCTGCTGCACCGGCATGCGGACTGAAGACAACCGAGGGACCAAGCGTCCCGTGAAGGATTGGCGGGCGTTTAGCCAGCGGTCGTGGACTTGTTGGACTCTGGAAGAAGATATAGATTTCTGTTGGTAAGACAGTTAGAAGCCATCAGGTCACATCACACACTTAACATCATGCCTGACTGCCCAGATGGATTCAGGTTGTTATTAAATGATGGCAAAAAGAGAGCAGTGGTGGCCAGGGCCTCAATTCTGTATCGTTATAATGATTCCCGCGGAATCTTACGACGTTCAAACTACGTCAATATCGTGTTGTGTAGTAACCAATGTCATCATCATCATCATAATTTCAGCCGAAAGACGTCCACTGCTGGACATAGGTTACCAATGTAACGGTAAGGTATCGAAATGTCATATTCTGTATGTTCCAAGACAATTTGTCGATATTTATTGGCAGATGTCGTATGTGATCTAAGAAATTGACGTGGTTTCTAAGTAAGGAATCGTTAAGTGGTCATAGAGAATTAGAGCCCTGATTGTATAGGCCAGCCTTTCCCAAAGTTGGCGATAACGCCCCCTTGTGGGCGCTGCAGGCCTAAAGGGGGGTGATAAGAGACCCGCTAATTCCACTCCATCTCCGCTAATATACCTCACAATAATTAATTTCATTTGAAGTTGTAGTTGTTTTAAAGTAGGTGAAAAAATGGGGGCGCTAAAAATAATTAAATCTCAAAATGGGCAGTAAACAAAATAACCTTTACCTACTCAGCCTATAACGTTCCCACTGCTGGGACACAGGCCTCCTCTCCTCTCCACAAATAACCTTTATTTGTCCTTATATTTGTTTACTGCCCATTTAGACCCTGAGTTTTTAAGTCCAGACAGGCTCTTTACTTTGCGTAATTTATTTGACATCTACCAACCCGCAATGGTCCCGTGTGGATTATGCCCACTCCCTATCATAAAAAGGAGGCCTGTGTCCCAGCAGTGGGAATATTAAAGGCTGATTAAGCAATCCCACCACGCTAGTTTTTTGATCCGACAAATTACGCAAGAACGACGTGACGTGATTGACGTGATTTTGTGCATGAATTCACTGTGAGCCCAAAATGCTTGATTCCTGTGGAAACTTACCACGGGAGAATCACAATATGCAAGCTACTAACCGTCTATGTAAATCAGCGGCCTGAGGGTATCTTCCCTCCCTCAGCACGTGGCAGTCCTGGAACATCTCCTGGATGGTGTGCTCCATGGCCCTCAGCTCCTGTTCTATCTGCTCGACCGCCAGCTTGGCGTCAGCCGGGTGCACGCCGCGCTCAACGCGACGTATCTCACTCTCGATGTGGCGTTCTACGCTGTCGAGGCCGGCTTCCGTTTGTTTTATGTCCCTGTGGATAAAATGGTAATTAGTGAGTTACTTAAGCTAGTTCTTGTAGTTAGTTCTTTGATTTATAAATCAAACTGGCTGGTAAAATATCCAAATATATTTAAATTTAAATGAATTACGGTCGTATTTCGACCACTGAGCGGCCGAGTTCTAATAGTAACCAAAGTAATATATTACTGCGATCAACATTCTGGTTGACCATTAAGGGCCATCCATAAATTACGTCAAAACAAATTTTGTTTTTTGTCACAGGTCACACTTGTGAAACCCCCTCCCCCCTTGTGTGACGTCAAATATTCTTCAATTTAATTTTTAGAAGTTTTTTTTTTTTTTTATTTGAAATAATCTTTAAAAAAAGCAAACATAAAGTCAAAAATTTTGGATTGATAGAAGAATCCTTATAAATACAGATCGAGTAGTATTACTTTTAAGTTTTCGGTTTACATATTTTCAAGTTATAGTATTTTAGATTTTAACATGTGACGTCACAAAGCTTTTGACCTCCCCTGTCCCTTGTCACACAATGTGACATCTCTTTGACCCCTTCCCAACCCTTAACGTGTGACGTAATTTATGGATGGCCCATTAGGTATGTCATATAATTTTGAAAAATTACGGAAGACGGAGAAGAGACCCGTTCAATCAGCACCACTCGAGAAGTCAGGTTGTTCAGCGTCTCTATGAACAAGTACTACATGCCTGTGTAATTTCTCAGCGAGTCGCTGCAGTCGCTCCAGTCGTCGTATCTCGTCGGTCAGGTCCCGCTCCCGCTCCTGCTGCGCCATCAGCAGTCGAGACCACGCCTGCTCTAACGCGTCTGGTCGTAAGGTCGGCTCGATGTCGCACTCGCCCACCGATTCGAAGTATTTCTGGGGAAATAAGCCATTATTATTAATGTGAATATAACTAGATCAACCTTTTGAGCATAGATCAGATTTAGAAAAAATCTTAAATTCCAGCAGAAATGTGTATCCCATTTCCATTTCTCGAGACAAGCTGAAGATTTAACCCGTTACCTTGTCCTAAGATACTGAATGCGTAAAATTAGATTCGGGGACCTCCTGCGTGATCATCTCGGGTCTCTCTACTATAAGGCTCATTCAGAATTTCATATAATTACATGTATTGAAGTATGTCCAAAATCTTATTTTATGCTGACCACATACAAATCTTCTTCTCGTTCAAATAAGGCAGCGAGAACGATTTGTCTTCGCATATAAACCCTGCGGTCCTCACCTCCAATTCCCTGTAATGATGGAACAGCTTCTGTTTCTCCCTCTGTCTGAGCGGCACCTCTTCTTGGCGGAACCGCGTGCTCTCGCTGAGCAGCTTCTTCATTTCGATCAAAGTTGACGGGAAAGCACGGTCCTGAAAGATAGAAGAAAAGTTACTTAGATACTCAAAGGCCCGTAAGTTGTTATTTGAAGAGGAAGACTAAGGCCATTGCTTTTGTTAATGATTATTTTTAATTTAAATAAAAAAAAATACTTCTAAAAATAAATTTGAAGAATATTAGACGTCACACAAGGGGAGGGGTTTTCACAAGTGTGACCACCTGTGACAATAATCATAAAATTGGTTTGACGTAATTTATGGATGGCCCTTAATGGTCAACCAGAATGTTGATCGCAGTAATAGGTATATTACTTTGGTTATTATTAGAACTCGGCCGCTCAGTGGTCGAAATTCGACCATAATTAATTTGCATTTAAATATATTTGGATATTTTACCAGCCAGTTTGATTTGATTTATAAATAAAATTACTAACTACAATAACTGGCTTAAGTACGAGTAACTCACTAATTACCATTTTATCTACAGAGACATTAAACAAACGGAAGCCGGCCACCTGTGACAAAAACCATAAAATTTGTTTGTACAAAAATCACTGAATATATTTAGCGCAAAACTTATTTAAAGCATCATTCTGTCTCTGTTATTCTTGGATCTTCGACAGTCGTTGAGGATAGTCAGAAGCCCGAAAATCTGAGAACCAGTCTTACTCAGTAACTGGGTTTTGGAGGTCAGATAGGCAGTCGTTCCATGAATAGGTAATATTGGTATTCAGCTGCATCCCGTTTGACAAGAAGGCGACACCAACATAGTTGGGAAAAGGCTAGACCGATGATGATTCTGTCTCTGACAACTTAAAACAATTTGCAGAAATAGCATGATGATTTAAATACGTTAACGCTAAATTTATTTACTTATTGTTGGTGCACGAACAAAAAAAAACAAAAAATTGGGGATACATGAAAAGGGTTTGGAAATTTTAAATAGTCCTAAAAAAAGTATTCTGAACAGTAAGTAGTTAGTGCTCAGAAGTTGCAAATTGGAACTATTGCTCTAGCACGAATTTACAGAGAGTTACACAAGTTATGCCACTCTAAAACAAGTTCGTGCTGCGCTACTGATATGACAATTTCGCCCGACGTTTGATAACGGGACGTTGTATATATACTAGTCGCGCGGAAAACTTTGCTTGCGCGATGCAGGATTTCGCGTGACGTCAGAGTGATTTGTAGTTCACATATGGCGGTGTAGATGCCGCCACATTTGTTTTGTCCGAGCAGTACCATTTGGAACATCAAATCACGGCGAAAAAAAAAGGAAACTGTTCAATACGAAAAGCAAAACGAAAAAAAAAAAAAAAAAGCGGCTAAGAGTGAGTCGGACTATAAGAATATGTTCTTAATTCTTGTATGGTGCGTCTTAATTTTATTTTTGTTATTTGTTGTTTTATGGGCAGACATAATAAGTGAACATTTGTAGTGTTTACCTATTACGGTTAAAAAATACAGACCTGAGACACACGGATTTACGCACGGACAGCGGGGTCTTAGAAATAGAGTCCCATACGCAATATTTGTGAACAGAACCTGCATGAAGAATGTACATAGTCAACGTGACCGGAGCAGTGGTGGCCGAGTGGTAACGGCCGCGACTTCTGAGTTGTAAGATCGTAGGTTCGAACCTAGACAGATGCTATACTTTGCCTAAATTATTTTATCACCACTGCTCTCAAAACGGTGAAGGAAATGATCTTGAGAAAACCGACATGTCCTTGAATCCAAAATTCCAAGACATGTGACATCTACCAACCCACACTGGGCCCATTCCGTCTCACATAAGGTGCCTGAGTCCCGGCAGGGGAACATGATAGGCTGAGCTATGGCCGCCTGCAGCTCAGATAACGTCTTCTAACCCGTCCATGTTACTATAGGTACAAAGTAGCGTCCTACCTGCATGAGGGCGCACTTCTCGTGCAGCCAGGCGCGGTGCAGCGCGGCCTGCTCCGTATAAGCGGCGGCGCGGCGCTGCGACTCGGCGTCGAACAGCGGGTGCACGGTCGGCGGCTCGGGGAACGTCTCGTACAAGGACGAGATGTACGTGATGAGGGACTTCTCATCGGGTTCGTGGGTGTCCACATCTGGGAAGAGAAAGAGAAAGATTACAATCAGTTGAAGGTTTTGGAGTTGTAGTTAAGAGTCTAAAGTTCTCAGCGTTTCCAATACATATGTACATAATTATAATGCTTATGTTTATCAGTAGACCGCTTGATGTCAACCATGCTCTCTTTGGACCGCTACATGAACATATGCCTATGTTAACCATCGAGGTATGCTATACCATCAAATTATATGCCAATAGATATGCTATCAAATCTGTTTGGCCTCAGAGAAACGCCACAAAAGGTTCCATCCAGCAAGAAAACGAAATGGCTTGACGAAAACGTGGCTGATTAGCTTCCACTAGTCCAAGCTGCATATACCATTAACTAAAAGCTCATTTAATTAAACTCACGTCCTAAATAAAACTAGACACTCGAACAACTAACAAACTTACAAAATTATAGCAATTAGGCGCACAACGACATGACAATCGCACAATAAAATCGCACACCCGAGGCTGCACCGATTATCCACGCAACGCTGCACCGACTTTGAAATGTAACTATTCTTTTGTTTGTCACTGTTTCACTCCGAAGGTGTCTCGACTATTATTATTAAAATGTTATTTCTAAACAATCAATTGAGATAATAAGCAGAACGGCCTAGCCCTCTTATGGGACTTAGAATTCTGTAAAACTTCATGTAAACAGACTCACTGGTGCTTCTAATAAAATAACGGGCGTGAATTGCTGACATCAGCCTAGTTTGAATAAAAGACTTTTGATAATATTAGGTCTTTACCTATGAAATTGCCGTTCTGCAGTACTGGCCATTTCAAATCAAAATAATTTTTGTTTGGCTAAGAATTCTAATTTCAAATTAATTTTATTTTAAAAACATGGATTTTTTTTTCTAAAAGTAGTCATTTCTTTATTGATTAGTGTTACATTTTCATCGCATTTCAATCTTTTTCGTCATCATGGATACGTTAAAAATTCGAGTAATTATGGAATATGAGTACCGTCGTGGCAGCAACGCGGCACAAGCGGCACGCAACATCAACGACGTTTACGGAGCTAACACTACAAACCAACGCACCACCTGTTATTGGTTTGCTCGCTTCCGTTCTGGAAATTTCGACCTGAAAAATGAACCTCGCGGTCGTCCGAAGACTTTGGTCGACAATGACGAATTAAAGGCGATTGTGGAAGCTGATGATACACAATCTACGGCTGAATTAGCAGCAGCTTTCGACGTTAGCGTCAAAACAATATTGGTCCATTTGCGTCAAATTGGCAAGGTAAAAAAGCTTGACAAATGGGTGCCCCACGAACTCAATGATCGCCAGCGCGAAGTACGCGTCGAGACGTGCCTTGCACTGCTCAACAGACACACAAATGAAGGAATTTTGAACCGCATTGTTACCTGCGATGAAAAATGGATTCTGTTTGATAACCGTAAGCGCTCAGCAAGTTGGTTGGATCCTGGTTCAGCACCTAAACAATGCCCTAAACGAAAACTTACCCCTAGAAAAGTGATGGTCACTGTTTGGTGGTCTAGCGCCGGTGTGATTCATCACAGCTTCTTACCAAACGGGGTGAGCATTACTGCAGATGTGTACTGTGAAGAACTGAACACAATGATGGAGAAGCTGGCGCATCTCCAACCAGCATTGGTCAATCGCTCGTCTCCGCTGCTCCTGCACGACAACGCGCGACCTCATACTGCACAGCAGACGGTCTCCAAGTTGCAAGAACTGGGGTTGGAAGCTCTCCGTCATCCGCCCTACTCACCAGACCTTGCGCCTACAGACTACTACTTTTTCCAGAATTTGGATAACTTCTTGGCGGGAAAAAAATTTAATACCCGAGAGGCAGTACAAAATGCCTTTGAAGAATTTGTTGCCTCCCGTCCAGCTGATTTCTTTAAGAAGGGCATCAATAAACTGCCACTGCGATGGCAAAGATGCATTGATTGCATGGGTGATTACTTCGATTAATACAAATAAAAAATTCATGAAAAAAAATCGTTTAAATTTTTTCATACAAAACGGCAATTTCATAGGTAAAGACCTATTATTAGCTGACCATTTCCCTGTTCTTCCACTTAATGTATTGAAAAACTTGACTCCCTGTACCACGTCAGTACAGACAACAGTCCAATCACCTGCCACATTAAACCATACAGCCATATCCACACCAGCTGACGTCACAGATCACCTACACTTGTCCAGCCGAATGGTGAACAATGGATCGTAAACGACTTCAATTGAACGTGAACTGCGACCTGCCAATTGTATCGGCTAATAATTTAATATTGTCTGGTAGACTTTGATTCAATTCGCGATCAGAATCTTTTGGGAATAGTTATAATTGAGTTTGTTGCTATGCTGTGAAAAGAATAGCCAGGAAGATATTTAAAAAAAATGGTTCGGATTGAGAACTTCAAATCAGCAAATCAAAACGCAAAATGCGTTTAGTTAGAACCTTGTTTGGTATTGTGACATTTAATTCTAAGTATTATGGGTTTTACCTGTTTTTTTTTACGTTAACCTGTGTTGCCCACTGCTGGGCAAACGTCTTCCCCGTATTTTCCCACTTTTCTTTGTGCTAATGCTTCTCTATCTAATCAGTTACGAACGAGTACAAATTGCCACGCTAGCGTCTCTTTGGCCTGCCTCACTATTTTATTTGATTAGATTACTAATGTTGAGCCGCACGATTGATGTTTGGTTACCACTAGCGCCATCTCTTATCGAATAGCGGAATTAATGGTCAAGATCTTTCTAGAAAGTTCGATGCTAGAACTTTCTGGAACTATCGACATGTGTTCGGTCAGGGCCGATATGTACTCGAACATTCTAGATGCTTCTACGGTAGAAGGTTCTGGAACTATCCGAGGGCCCTATATAAGCGGGAACGGAGCGCGTCTCGGAGTAGTTCATTGGAAGCGATACATGCGAGAACATCTAAAGCGATCTTCAAGTGCGACTTAAGAGTGATCCGTAGTGCTATTGTGTTGTGTTATAGTGTGTTTAATTAAAGTGTTATTTTTGGTAATTCATATCGGCAGTTTTTAATTGTCACGAACCCCAAGCTCGTAACACTAATAACCTTTTATAAATAGTCTAGGTCATTCAGTAATTTTTTTTTTTTCGCTTTAAGTAGACTTACAAGTCTACATATTAAAAGTTTTCTCAAGAAAAGCCAACCAACTCACATTTTCTTGATCGACATAATTAAGTATGTTGTAAAAACATTTCTCAAGGAATTTTACACTCCAATTATGGTCAGTAATAAATTACTAACTAATTACGATGCTCTAAACATCAAAATTACCCTCACTTATGTACTGGTAACCAGCTCTAAGAGGCATTAAACGGTTCTAGACTTTTAAGAAGCGTTTGAAAATACCGCGCATCTTAGTGAGGAGATAGGAATCTGTTTTATTGATTGCGTGGATAATTTTAACACATAGCTTTCTGGTCATTTGCAGAACTTGTGCTAGTGCGACTATGGCGGCCATTATTTTTTTCTGTATTTGCCCCAAAGTCGGTAGTAAGCAGTCGGTTCATGGATGGGTGACCATTTGCATAACCTATCGAGACTCATCCGTGCCTCGGAATTCGTTCCGGCTGTAAGTCGTACTGGTAGTCAAAACCGCGAAAGTCTGACAACCATTCTTGCCGAGGAATATCTTATTACCCAGTAAATGGGCTGTAGAAGTCAGATAGGCAGCCGGTCCATGTAAAAATGCTGGTATTCAGCTGCATCCGGTTAGACTGGAAGCCGACCCCAACATATTTGGGTCAGGCAGATCGATTTATTGATTTCAATGGTTGTCTGTAGTGACGTTCTGGCTATACATTGGTGATCTGTCTTTGAAACACGTTATATAAGTTGCGTTGTGGACGAAGAGCAGTACTGGCCCAGTGGTATCAGCCTCGACTTACGAGTGTAGGTCGTGAGTTCGGACCCAGACAGGCGCTTTACTTTGTGTAAATTATTTCATCACCACTGCTCTCAAAAACGGTGAAGGAAAACATCGTGAGGAAACCGGCATGTCCTAGAACCAAAAATTCGAAGGCATGTGACATCTACCAACCCGCACTGGGCCCGCGTGGTGGATTACGGCTCACTCCCTATCACCGAGAGGAGGCCTGTGTCCCAGCAGTAGGAACATTATAAGCTGAATACGATGCTTATGGTGGTCGATCGGCCTAACGTTACGCCTTAGCGCGAACGCGAACCATTCGATCCGCAAACATTATCGCGCTTTATTACCCGTGACTGGACTTGGCATGGGATAGTTTATGTCGGTAAAAAATCACAGCCAAGATAGATGAGCAGTCTCGTTTAATTTTCTCATAGGAATATTTATATACTTACTTACTACCTATTTCAGAAAGATTTAAATAAGAAAACCGTGTTCCAAGTCCCCCGCCGCGTCTGTCTGTATATCTGTTCGCGATAAACTCAAAAAGCTCTGAACGGATTTTCATGCGGTTTTCACCAATAGCGAGAGTGATTCATGAGTATGGTTCAGGTGTATAATTTGTTAAGGTTTTGTTTAAATTGCTAAACGCGGGCGAACCCACTGGCAAAAGCTAGTCATCGATAAAGATAAGTTACTCCAAATCAACACAATTGCCTCCATCTTTTCAGTCAATCTTTTTACTGTTCTCTGAAAACTCGTTCTCAAACAAAAATATTAATTTACAACTAAACGTTTATGGCATTCACCGTACCAAATATTATGACGTGTATTCTTATAAAAAACAACTTAAAACTGCAACAACAACACATACCTGGGATATTGAATTACCTAATTGACCTATTGTGAACAATGGCAAAAGAACATTAATTGAATGACAAGGGGATCGGGTACCGCTTCTCTTGAATATCGTAATTCCGTATAATGAACATCTGAAATTGCTAGCAGGTGATCTAAACTCATTCCACTATGATCTTCATGAAAAGATGCTTTTAGCGAACAGCCTAATAATCGAACTAGTTCCCACTACTGCGACGCGGGCGGTCTGAGGTGGTGGAGTACAAAGGCTTTGTACTCCACCACCTCAGATTATAAAACAAAGGCAGATAGACCGCGCAAAGTGAAGCCAAAAAACCAAATACTAAAGCGTCCCATCGTATGTAATGCGAGGCTTTAGTATTTGTTTTTTTGACTCTTGGGTGTTCCGCGCGATCTATCTGCCTTTGTTTTATAATCTAAACCAAAAAAAAAAAACAAACACTAAAGCGTCGCATTGTATGTTACATAAAATGCGACGCTTTAGTATTTGGTTTTTTGGCCTCACTCTTGGTGTTCGGCGCGGTCTATCTGCCTTTATTTTATAATCTGAGTCCACCACGGTCTACGCGGGCAGAGTGCGGTTTGATTGAAAACAAATAGTGTCACTCACCTTCGGGGTCCAGTAGTCTGGTAACTCCATACTCCTTCTCGACTACATGGAAGGCTGTCTCCAAACGCTCACGGACTTGTCTTGACCTAAGAAAAGAGAGTAATAAAATTGTATTCAGATTTTCAAATCTTCGCTGCCATTGATGATACGTCGACTAGTAAATAGCTAAGTACCTAGCTCGTAAATTAAACTGGTGCGAAATAATAATTTCGACCAAGTTATTTACTTATGAGTTTAACATCAGGGTACTGTTTTTGAGGTCATAAGTCGTAAAATTCTCTGTTTTGAACCTTCGAAACTCCTATGAGAATATATTGGAAATCCTAACTTTCTCTTTCATTTTATAGGAATGAGGGTTTTTTTTAAATGACTTTCACTAGGTGGCAGCTGATCATCAGATGTCAGGTCCGAACCTGTCAAAAGTGTCAAAGCACCTATATTTTCAATAAACCGTGACTGAATGACGAACGAATGAACGAAACCAATGATGAACGTCATCATATATTTTATTTACATTATCGAAATGAAAGACCACTGGTTATAGTGGTGCCACCACCACCACAAGGATATAAAAGATCTCATAGGGCTGTAAATATAAATGAATAATTACCTGATATTACGCCAGTCTATCAGATCAGGACGGTTCCTGTGTATGAGCGCATTGAAGGCAAGACCGTCGCGCCAAGATGACGTGAAGTCTGCGACCCTAACGCCAGGGTACTTAGCAGTGGACCGCCGAGCCCAGCTCAGCAGCGCTTCACGGGCAGTCACATTAGCTTCCTGACCAATCACGATGTCGGATATCTGGGGAAGAAGAAGAATCATTGGTTAGATTTTGAAAAACGAAAAGGAAACGAAAATACTGTTCTAAAAAATAAAACTGCGTGACAAAATGCAAAAAGGCGACGAACTTGTCTCGAATTTTTTGTGCGTGATTTTCGGAAGATCGCTTTTTGTTTTATTGTGACTACTAGGACACGTTTTTAATTGAGCAGTATTTTTTTTAAATTAATTAACGTTACATTCAAGTAACCGTAGATTTTGGATGACGTTAGACAAAAGTGCGACAGTTCAGCAAAATTAAAGGAGATTTCATTTTCTTTTCAGAACCCGATCTACGCGGAAATTACATCCTAAACTAAGGACGTAAAGTGCACTGTTCTTTGATAATTGTCTTGTATTCCTTCTATACTGAGTAAAATATGAAAGACCATAAAATAGAACAGTATCTAAGTCGATGGTATCGCGAAAATATTACAACACGTGAGAATACATCCAATTAAGCCATTACCTACAAAGGCTAGTTAAAATATTTGCACTCTCATTGCAATTTCAGTCTTAAAAGAAAGTGATAGAGTTGATAATTGAAAAGTAAGTTTAGGAAGCTATGATTGAACAGTTTGTGTTGTGATTATTATCTTGATTATGATTTAAATATTATGTTGTAGTCAATCTTGTAGATTGAAGATATGCCGACTTTCCTGTGAAGGTTGAATAGAGAAATGATAATCTTATTTCTTAATGATTTTATCTGTGGCAGATATATTCATACTTAATTTAAGAATTGTGTAACAATCAGGCAGCTTCTGACAAGATGACAATCTGCAATTACCAAGAAATGAATGCATACTTTCGAAATACGGATGATTTTGTAATAGTAACTGCTGTTGCTACCATTCAGTTTTATTCTCACGAATTTGGTCGCCCGATTCGGGCGAATTGTCACTTTAAATAATAGAATATTTTGTATAGGCATCTCGCATAAAGTTAAAAATTTGTGGGCGAATCGAAAATCCCAGAAATACGTATTAAGCAACTAGCGCCCTTTGGTAAAACTGGTTGTTAGATGTTCGGGCTTCTGACAACCCGTAACAACTGTCAAAGATCCACAAATGACAGCCGGGACCAACGGCTTAACGTGATTTTCGAAGCACGGAGAGGTCATGGTATGTATAGATGGTCACCCATCAACGTACAAACCGTGGCAAGCGTAGCTTAACCTGATCGATCGACCCGTTCGGCTAATATGTATTAATTAGCCTATTATGAGCCTAATAGCCCGTGTCAATGAACAAGCTAAACAAGACAATAAATACTCCACAAACATCATCATGACAAATATAATGTTACAGTGAAAGTGAGCCCAGTTCAACGCACAGTCTGGCTAACATCCAGGCCCAATAATAGACTGGAAGTATGAGGAAATGCGTCTAGCGATGTATTAGTGGGCCACTGTGTTTATTGGTGGCTGGATCACGTCATATTTGAGTATGGAGAAGAGAAAACCGTATGATACAATATAGCTGTTACAATATACAGGAGGTTTTCCTAAAATGACTCCAAAAAAGAAAAATCGAATAAGTCAACGAGAAGAAAAATTCTTATTCGAGACACGGACTATTTGGAAGCTTAAAAAGACGTTTTAATTAACACTAGTATTAGTACTTTCAATCAACCGCAATGAAAAAACTTATGACACCGAACAGAGTACTCAACTTTCAAATCCTAAATAGTTACGTCAAATTCGAACTTATTTATTTCATGCAAATATCATAATTTGTACTAGAAATAGCACTCAACCGATTCATAAATCTATGCGTAAGAAACTTCGATATTTTCATTCAGACCAAAAACCACCGTTATTGACAAAATCCGTTTATACCACGAAGTCTTGAAAAGCAGAAGATCTACTTTATAATAGCCGCGACAAAATAGCACTTGAGCACTTGCTCATTTAGGCGAAGCCCATGATATTAACAATCAGCATATAGTATTCCCACTGCTGGGACACAGGCCTCCTCTCTGTGCGAGGGAGTGGACAATAATCCACCACGCGGGCCCAGTGCGAGTTGGTGGATGACCACTGTCCACTGGGCCACCACTGCTCCTATAGCGCTCATTCATCACAATGTTCTCATCCGTCAGTTTCGAAAATCTTTATTAATCAAACCATTTCTAAACTATGAACAGATCAAAGTGATCGACATAATGTCAATCAATTACAAGGAAAGGGTTGAAATGAGAACAATGAGGAATTATCATTTCACATGTGTAATGTCACGGGTCTAATATGGGAGAAGATGGTAAGGATAATTCTGTCAAAACAAATATTGAACCTTCTGACAGTCAATTCAGTAGTATGATTAGTCAATATCAAAACTATAGCGGGTTCAACGAACTGTTTGGCGTTGAAACGATTCGATGAGCAACTGAATGCAACTGTGACGGAATGAGTACAAACGACCTTATTCCGAACAATTACGTATTAAAGGAAACTAATCGATAATGCGGAGCCGCTATAGAATATAACAACTATAGTGTTGATTAGGTAGAAGCAAAAGAAGTTGCTGAAGATAATTTTATTTCGGGTGATAAATCTGAATTGGAAGATGAAAAGACTAAAAATGTGCTTAATAGGAACATAATTGATAACGAATGGTAAACTTGAGAACCAGAAAATAAATAAAATGGAAAAGACTTAAGTCACAATCACGCCAGAAAAGACACCGTTGTAAAGTTAGGAATCCAGGTCACACATATAAAAACATATTCTAATAATGCCATTTCCTATATATTATTATCACTATAACAATAAAACACTTGTGTACAGCAAACA
Source organism: Polymixis flavicincta (assembly GCA_949987655.1). NCBI lineage: Eukaryota > Metazoa > Arthropoda > Insecta > Lepidoptera > Noctuidae > Polymixis > Polymixis flavicincta. The sequence continues at coordinate 17,921,576 of OX465188.1, read as the reverse complement.
AGGGGATAAAAAATAGTCTTTATATACAGAACTGTGTACAAAATAAAAGCTTTTGTCTACGTGACAAGTTCGCGACGGAACGCTATTGTGTGGGCTGTGAATGAGATTCTTCTATGAGCTTTTAAAACACGAACTGTCATAACAACAACATATTGTCTCGTTATATTGTGAAGACTGATGACCTGCCAAGGTAGGGGTTAACAGGCAGACAGTTCAGGTGTTGTTCCATACACCCTTCTTATTGGTAGCTATTAGCGAACTAATGCCAGTTGCAACATTGTACTACCAAACACACCGTCTTGAAACGTAGCTCTCATGGCAATTTTGTCTAAACGCTGATTTCAAGTATATAAGTGTCAATAAAAGTCATTTGAACAGATAGTAGGCAGGCCAAGTCTGATTGAATTGTATATTGGTAGTTGGAAAATCCCTTGCTGTTACGGTGGAGTTACTCACTTTCCCTCGGTCGGTAGCTCCATTAGCCAAGTTATTTCTTAAGAGAATCGCAACAGAGTGTCACCGACATGAGTTGGAAGGTGGCAAATTGGATGTGGTGGCGCAACATGAAACTACGTCTTATTAGCGAACTAATGCCAGTTGCAGCATTGGATTACCAAACACACCTGTCTTGAAACGTAGCTCCCATAGCAATTTGTCTAAAACCACAATTTAGCTAAGGTATTTGACACAACATAACGAAAAAGGGAATTGACATTTTCTTCAATTTCCTTAAAAGGCTCTTGAGATTGGAGTATGTCTGGGTAAATAACTTAGTAGGATTTTTCTAGAAGTAAGGAATTTGTACGAAAGAGTTAAAACATATTAAAACACCTTATATGCCAACTGTTAACGTGTGCAATCTCTGAGCCAATTTGTGAAGACAAGATGTTAATTTATATCTCTCGAACAAAAAATCTAAAAAAAAAAGCGACGCCTTTTGCGTGAGAATAGCAAATAGGTGATGTGGACATTGAAATTTCTTTACGTGTTTTTATGTTCTGATCAAATTAAACGATATAATGAAACAAAGCACTAACATTGCAGGCATTAGAATAATCATGCTCAATAATTACTTTATCTAGTATAAAGATTTTCACAGAGAAGAGACAGCTCCGACATCAGAATCGATTTTAATCAAGTTAGTGTTACATCGTACACTTGAAGATTCTAAATACATGACTGTGCGGTGGCTCGAATTAAACACTATAGAATCGTAAGCAGTTGATCAAATCGAGGTGTTTTTGATTTGGTTATTTCAAATTTGACTCTGTATAATATCGTTAAACCATTCCGTCGGAAAAAAACAAGCCAATACTTAAAGTATCCACGCTGAGTCAGATTCCCATGGGCGAAATTGGATCTGGTCCCGCCTCTTGACCTTGTACCTACATCATTTGGGACGTCTTAGTGAACAAGTTTCATATGTCTGACCTTGCGTGACATGGTACATATATCGTACTGACATTTTGAAGACTATAATTATAAGTGATTTGAGCAGAAGAATTTGTAACAAGAAATGTTTGGGATGGATTTTATGTGAGATCGGAAGATTGTCTACATGTGTATAATATACTGCTAAACGATGCAGTATCCTAAGATTCACAGGGTCTACTTAGTTTAAATTTAGTGGGCGTGCGAATCGTGTTAGTTACTACTGCTGCATGAACTCCGCAACCTTTAGGGAAACTATTAATTTATAGAAAGGTGTCATCAATAGAATAATCTATCTCTATGTATATTATAATCAGCCTGAAAATTTATTAAGTTTTGATGACACTTTACCTTGGGAAAATTTGAAAGACAACATATTAAATAAATACATGCGCACAAAATGCAACAATGTAAAACCAGTAGCGACGTAAAAATTTGTAAAATCAAGAAAGTTCAATCATCGTGTTCATTGGCTTGGCCCACGGGAATCAGTCCATGAAAGCATAGCTATGCATGTTTGTGCAACTTTCGCTCATGCTAATCGTACGTGTAAATATTGTAGTAGCTGGATTGATTGGAACATAATCCGAGGTAAATTCAAACCAAGTCATCTTTCCCATCTTGATAATTCTGTTTGCTATAAACTTTTCAACGTGTCCAAACAAAATAAATTATATAAAAAATATATACATATATGTATATAAAAAAAAATATGTGTGATTAGATCCTAAATCACTACAAGTAACAAAATTCGTAACTCATCGCACTCACAAGATCAATGTAATGCTTAGGTTACATAAACAAAATGACTTAAAGTTCTTCTAACCATTACTTGTCTCAAATTATCTTATTATCATTCAATTTTCGTCCATATCAACGTCAAAATAAGGAAAGATTTGTATTTGTTGGTATGTAAAGTTAAGTTGGCAAGGCGTGGGCGGTTGGCCGAGGCTGTAGAATCTATGATGTCATACAGACGATGTCAGGGTCTTTACTTAGTCTACACATATTTTATTAGCTATTTGTATGTTTAATGGATTTAACGGAAGCCTTTGACTACAAATTGAATTCAATGTTTAGAAATTGATTTTGTCTTTTCTTTGTGATGAATAGCTTGGTAACAAAGAATCAGTAACAAAGAATCAATTACGTGTTGATGATACAAATCCTGGATTAGCGGTAGCTACTAATAGAAGACCTCAAGGGAATCCAAACGTAACAGGATTTTTGGAAAACCACATACATCATGAGTCAACGACTGATGAAAAAGAAACAAGTGTTTACGAGTACACGACTCACGATTCAGTGTTAAGTAAGAAAGCTTTTGTAAGAGATTCTTACTAATAGCATGCTACAAAAGAGTAAGGACGTAAATCATACAGAATCAATGTAAACTGTAGTAATGCCTACTACAGACTATAAGCTCTCGCAATCATATGCAAGACAAACTAGTAAATGTTCTTACTCTCCCAAATAAAAATGAAAATCAATGTTTCCGTCCTACTTTCCACGTTAACATCATCGTAAATTGATTCTACAGCTTTAAACGATGTAAACTCAATAAAGACTGTGTAATATGATTAAGTTATGTAAATAGCAAAAAGTTATTGCGAGGTTGTGTACAGTCACCAGCAGGTCAAGCTATCTCAAACTGTCAAATTTTCCGTTTGACCATAAACCTTATTTCTTTGGTATAAAGTTGAAAACCTATCAAAGAAATTTGACAGATTGGGGAGCTTGATGTGCTGGCCTCTGTACATATGATAACTTGTTATAAGTAAGAGTTTATTTATCGTCCGTTTTCATTTAATGCTTAGTGCTGAAAATACAGCCGTTACTTTCCAAGCTACCAAGAAGGTTATTAACACCAAACAACATAGTCTAAGTAAGAACCAAGATACGAACTTACAATAAATCACCGCGATGAGTAACCTTTTCAACTAAGAAGGAGTAAGAACCTTTGTTCTGCATACAACAGCCACATTGTTAATTCTGATGGTATCAGTATTCAAAATGATCAGTGTTGGAGAAACGATGATTTCATGGTCGAAAAAAGTGGCGAAGATGACCTAAGCGAAGCGAGAATCGAACGAAACGAAGTGGAAAAAATGGTAATGATTACGTCTGCAGAGTTTAATTTTATATTTACTTCGGAAAGCACAATATTTCTAAGGAAATATTTTGCAATTACTAATCTCCTGCTAGCTTTAGTTATTGGATATTTGGTGTTATATTTAAACATGATTATATTCTGTTACTAGGTTGTAGTTATTACTTAAATTAACATTTAATATGTTATTGCAAGTTTGTTAGATTCGTCGTATATATTATGATTTGCTATAAATATCTTTAAAGCCTCATCGTATCTTACGTGTTCTATTTCTTGGAATATGGCAATTGACTATATTTATTGCCAGTAAGTCAGTAGGATTCGAACCTTGTTTGAAATGTAATAACATTTCAATTTATATGTCAATGTTACGACAAGTCGATTTCCTGTCTACACTTTAAATGGCACGATTTAATATAAGGTAAATTGCTTTACAGGATACATTTAGTAATTTAGATCGATCTTCTATATTTTTTTTTAATGCACAGTTATATTCTCAATAACATTGGAAAGCCAAATATGCATAAGATTTTCCAATGATAAAATCCCCAATAAATTCAAAGTTTTTAGAACGAAATTAATGATCATAATCTCTAAAATAATATGTATATACAATTGCTGTCGGTACAATATCGATAAACTGTATCGATAAAATCATGATCCGACATAATACCATACAATTAATTCGTGTAAAACAAGCTTCGTGAGTACCAGTAACAATATTAATATCAGCCGTAATTAGAACCGTATCTTAATCCATATCAATGACTTAAAGTATATCAAAAGTGGCCGCTATTGGCCGATGAATATTAATGAAACCGTCCGGTCATGGTCTAAGTAACAACCAAGTTATATCTGCACTCCTAAAAATACCATCTTCATACACAATTAAGGAAAGAAGGTGGAACTTCGTAGTTGCGACGGTAAGTTTAATTTTGTCAACGGTTTGCGGTTTGCCCACAAAAATGAATAGCACAAATAGTCTTTCTGTGAAATATGGGAAACAATTTTTGTTGTTTGAACCACAAGTATTATTAGAATTGAGATTAGTGTAATACAACATAATAGTTAAATTTTGATTGCTTTCTGGCTGTTTACTGCCACTAACCGAAATATTACGGTAAACTTTTCGAACACCCCCCTGTCATTTGTTTTCCCTTTGCCATGTTTGGTTCCTTTTATCTGTGGCGCCTAACCAAATCTAATCACAAAAGCTCAAAATGAAAATTATTTGCCAAAACACAAAGATTACAAAAGTCAATATCTACATCCTCTATAACTTCCGCCAGCTTCAAACTAGGATTTTAGACTGAGCGCAAAAAGTACTTGCTTGAAATTACAGATCAAAATCTCTGAGCACTGTATCCTCCACATTCATAGAATTCGTGACACAGAAAACTGGTCGAATTTCTGAGAACAGTATCGTAATTCAACCGACTGTATGCTCAGAAGAGTACAAAAATTCGGGCCCAAATAGCTTATGAGCAATTACAGGCGCACGCCAACATAGAAGCGTCCGTCGGGCGATCTTAACTTAATGACAGTTGCAAGTTGCGGTTGCATGCGCAGTACGTGAAGTGAGTCTATGTGTGCGTGCGTTTTCGCTCGTTGCTTCGAGCTAATCTTCTGTAGCTACCTATTATGTGGTATAAGGTTGGGCGCTCCAAGATCCTATCACGTTATTTAGAACGGTATTCGGGGCTTCATTTCACTCAATCTTGTCTGCGTAAAATATCATCAGGTCTTTCAATTTATTCGCCTGATTTTCTACGAAGATAACGTTATATTGGTGTGAATATTGAGTTTGATACTATAGACCAGTTGTAAATGAATTATTATGAAAGTCGACCGGTAAAGTGATACTTCTATTGCTTATTCTTTATCTTTAACAAATAGGTTTTACAATATTCTTCTATCGTACTGAATACCTAAGCAGCACTTGTGAGTGGAATTACTTGAGTGTTTTTCTTTTCTCCATTTTGGGGACACAATATACGTTAAGATAATCATAATTACAATCTCATATTCAAAATATGTTATTGTCATTGTCAAGCATTTCATTTCCCACGTTCGATACAATCTAGAACCGACCTCAGAGGCTACCGAAATAATACAGACAAAGGAAAGTGAATGTTATACATGCACAATGATATTCAGACTCGTTAAATTTATCTTCGGGTATGATTGATCCAATCGATGTATTTCTGTCCAGCACTGAACTTCAAGACTCAAGTATTGAGGGCAACGAACCTATTGAATTGTTTTTATCCATCAATTAGGTACAGTATGGATACTATTGTGCAAATGCTCGAATAGATACGAAACTAATCTGAGTGAGAATTTGTTTTTATACTTATTTTATTCCGAGTTAAGGGCAGGACTTGAAACAGCATTACTGACAACTGAAGTACAGCTTGAATTCAGGAGTGCCTTAGAGGGTATAGAGGTGCCATAGAAAGGAGTTTACGAAACTCTTTGGTGCTTAGATGAAAAGGAGGAGGGAGAACAGGAGGTTTGAAGTTTATATACCATCGAAATCACGGTCATAAGCTATTTCGTAGTGTCTTCAATATGCTTTGAGACAGTTAAGGTAAGTGAGATCAGTATTCTACAAGAGTAATTCAAATTATGCAACACCTCGTAGGCGAAGAATTGACAGACAGGCTGTAACAGCCTGTCAACTAACTCGTATGTACTGCAATGTGTTGTAACTCTTGCGTCCTACGCTGCACTGAATTGACTCCATTAGTACCAGGAGTGCATAATCAACTAGGCGTCAGCTGCAACCAGTATTGGAGACTTCGTGACAAGCAAAGAGCTTGTCTAGACGAAGCGGGTTGAGTTAATCAACTTATCGGGAGTGCTTGTTGCTGTGCTTGATAAGGGGCGTGAACATTTAGATTGGAAATTACTGGAGTGTAAAATACAGTAAGTAAGCACTAGACTAAGTTAAGGCTACTCAGACACTCGAGTAGATTAAGAGTAAAGAAACACCCTTACTCCAAGTTGTTTCTCCGAAAATAATAAAATGTACCTAAACACAATAGCCGTTGAAAATAGCCGTCAATAATGTATTTGTGTCCAGGACGAAGATTTTGGACATGAATTGAGGAAATATCAATGAATCAACAAGAATACGGGTGGGTTTAGTATCGAAAGCTGAGATTCTGATAAATAAATAGATGTAAGTAAACAAAACGCCTGTCAAGGAGATAGACAAACAAACAGAACTTTCTTTACATGACTACCAGTCCGTTATACCAGGGCACCATAATCAACTAGGCTGCTCCAAATAAATATCAGTGGCGTGGATTTGGTTCGTGAGGCGCGCTCGTGATCGACCGATAAGTATCTGCCCACGAATGGTACGTCACTACCACAGAGGAAATACTTAGTAGCGGGAGTGACATGCGAACTAAAAGTTAATAGAAAATTATGGAATCTAGTAACACGACAGTAATCAATGGAGAAAATTACCTTCACGAACGCGTACTTACAGTACCAACTATAATAAAAGACATACTCCTATAGCTATGCTATGAAGTCCTGGTACTACATATAAGCGTTGGTGATGTCAAGCAACAACCACTCTTTATAGACAATGCTTAAAATGTAACAAGGTCGAAATTGGCCCTAGTAACATCGTATTTAAATTCGCGACGCATATGGTAAAAATAACATAAAACTTTTACTAGTACCTATGTCGTGCTACTGAAATTGACATACACGCACAATGTAGCAATATCCTTTGGGGCCAAGGTTTGGCTAGACAGGCTCAAAAAATGCAAGGAGTGCCAAACGTGAGCGTTTTAGATAAGTTCAGAGTGACCTTTGTACGTCTAGTTTGTACCGACAAACGGGTTAAAAGGTAACAAAATGGGTTTTGTAAATCTCTTTAAAGTAAAGATCGTGAAATATTTAAAGGCATAACATATTTCAAGTCTAAAAATAATTGGTTTATAACAACAAGATCGTTTAGTGCAGTTTAATTGTTAATAATCATAATTATACTCAAATGTATTGACTTGACTACATTCAGAATGAAATGGTACTAAGAATCTCTTCACTTTAGATACAACTTCCGCTCTCTTATTAGGTTATTATATGTTTTTCTTAACCTCTGAATATGGCTATCTATGTTTTCGCTGAACATAGGCCTTTTCACGTTTAACATCCAAGCCTACTATGGCATCTTTCACACAATTCAATAAACTTCTATCACCTAGCATCAAGGTCAATGTCTTTCTCATGAAGATATAGTTATGAATCCTCACAACGGCCTGTCGGTATTGTGTCAAAGATTTAATACTATCCCATTCTTCACACACCACTTATGCTAATGCGTTTACAGCCCATAAACCGCTGTGCATACAGCCTAACGATGCGAAAACAGACGAATACGGATCAGTTACAACGGTTTGTTTTGTTGGTAATTATAAAACGTTAGAAGTAACTAAGCAAGAAAAGTAAATCAACAAGAAGACGCTGATAAATACAGCCATAACTGCATGCAAACAATACACGAAGCGAACCTAGAACAATGCAGATATGTTTCTGTAAGATCAGAGTTTTATGAAGCACTTATCTAATTGGTTCTTATTATTAAAAAGAACCATATTGATCCTATAGCTGAAAACAAACACCATTTTAAAGTAACAACGAAAGTAAAACTCACAAAACCTAACACAGATCAACACATCATAAAAGACAAAACATTCGAACATCCTACTAAAACAATTGACCAATTACATGACACGTATGCAACTGAAAGACCATCACCGTCAAACAGACAGCTGATCGTCGGTAGATAGACTGAGAACCCTCCGTTCCCTCCATTGTTGAAACCTGAAGAATCGGCCGATTGTTAGCCTTATCTACTGCGTGTATTAATTAGTGATGTTCTTGTGCTTTGAGCTGCAGTTTAAGTGGTGGTTTGGTTACATCTTGATAAAAACCCTGAATACATAATAAGTATTCAGAGTTTTTTAGGTACGCGAGTGATAGCAGGCTTTTGAATTTCTATTCTGCAGTAATTTATTCCCATTTAAAGATCGGATTTCTTCAAAAAGAGCTCATCACAAAGACACAAAAAAGACTAATAACGATAGCACAAAATCTGAATCTAAGGATGACTTATCACAGGATGGAAGGCACAATGTAGGAGTTGTACAGGAACAAAACCATCGACGTGAACGGAATCAACCGTGAGTCTAACAACTAAACTTAGAAATATGACGAATGTAAAAACCTTTACCAAAAAAAAAACAAAACCAACCAAAATTACTTAATTCGGAGAACGACGACAAAAAAAATTAATACATATCCAAAGACTTCCGAAATTAAAGTTATTCTTCACTTTGTAGTGTTTTTTCGGAAGTCGGTTTTTTTTTAAGTTTCTTTTTTTCACTTTTTAGTTATAGTACCTACCCCACACCAATTCAAAATTTCATCATCCTTTGGGGTATTTTCAAAGTCAATCAAATCAAAACAATGAATATTTATGCGATGGCAGCAATCGCGGTTGATTTGCTGTAATTTTTTGAAGAGTTCCGTTGTCTGTCTCCGAAACTCATCATCAGATCTATACGAGATTTAAATGGGACCATTTCAGGATGAATATCTTTCGAACAAAAAAGAATTTTGCAAATCCGTTATGACGGAGTTATGCCCGAACATACATTAACAAAAAAAAAACATACCGAATAGATAACCTCCTTCTTTTAGAAGTCGGTTAAAAAGTACATCACTGACTAGTGCATTAGCGACTAATGCAAATAAACACTTAACATTCAGATCTGTCCATAAAATAAACGATAAACCACAAACCATCAAACATTATCGACGGTCCTGACCAATGAGATCATATCTCTGTTGACATCATGCCCATATATGGACAGCAGTACAGTACGAACAAAAACTTAAAAGAAATATATGTAGGAGTTAACACATAGCTATGATATATGGCTATGAAGATTTACTAGTAAAAGCAATGGAGGTTTTAATTGTAAGGTTTGAAGATTCAATGTGCGAAATAAATGTGTCTGGTTCCGTGCACATGGAAGATGTAGGGAAAGATTTAGTGGTCAATTTAAAGGTTGAAACATGACAATAATTTACACTAGCGGCAGCATACACGCCTAAATAAAACCTTGCTTTGGAATTAACTGGAGTACATGAAGAAAACCGTAGAAAACATAGACTATTTTGCCATTGTATTTCTTTTTATTTTCTATATATAAAAAGACCAAAGACAGTCAGAGACTATAAATAGGCAAAAGAATAATATCCGTACAACAATCCAGAATAACTTAATTTGGACAGAAACTCGTCTTGCAGCTGCTTGCATTTATAAATTTCAAGAACAGTCAGTTCTAGTAACTTGAATTTTAGTATTATACTCAACTGGAAGCCTTTACTTATTTGGAACTTATGAACGAAGAACGAGAATGTATGTCTTGCCAATATTGGTGTTGCTTTTTGTGACAATACACAAACATTCCTCTTTACATAAGTCAACTAGAAAATGGATCAAAAACCAACTTCTTATGACAAGGATTTCGGTCACCAAATGTTGTTTCATTGTACCATATTTCAACTTGACCATTGACCAGCAATAAATTGGAAAGCTCAACGCGTGTTTAACCCGGCATCGGCACAAAAGACATTCTCCAATACAGTTAGAATGACATCATGTGTGAAACCAGCAGGATCTCACCAGAGCATGCCATATACAGAATTCTAGTTCCTCTGGATTAACGGTACTAACACACGTGAGAAGATTTAGGACTTTAAGATTAATGGACACTTTGAAGAGACTGAAATGAGCATTCAGATTTGCAAGGATGAGTAATACTTGAGCGGAAGTCGCAACGGATATTGGTTGTTAAGTGCAGAGAAGTCAATCAAAGTCAAATTAAAGACATAAAGAGGACAAAGTTAATTGAGATGTTTGTTTTTGTGTCTGATGTATGGATTTCATTGATGAATAAAGTTGAGCATGGAATATGGTTGAGATACAAGGAAATACACAATTAAAGCTTGCAAAGATGAAGGGTCTAGCAATGTTTGAACAACGCATTATAAAGCAGTCTACAACATACATAGATTGGCAAAGGACAAATACAGAATCTATTTTACATTATATTAGTGCAAATCAGACTTGAAAATACCATTCCCATAACTTTCAAACAAAGAGAAAACAAAAATACTCTTGAACTCAGATAAAATGATTAATACATGAATAGAATAAAAATTTATATGACAACATAAACGTTCTGAGATCATTAAACTACATTAAAACGGAAAACTAAATTAACGGTGCACCAATAAATATAGCCAGTGATGTCATGTCAACGGAAACTGTACTAGGTGGGCTAAAATTTGCATGTTTTGCGGATATTTCAACCAGTTTCGTGTTGGGGACAACATAAGGAGTTATAGAAAAGCCACTTCAAACAACGGTTAGCAACCATAATCATAACAAGAACAAAAAATATTCCCAGATTTACGTAGTGCGTGAAGTTCGAATTTAAAGTGTTACCTAGACTGAAGACAACCTATTATGAAGATTTGGAACTAACTTATGACATGAGCTAATAGGAGCTGGCTATGCTCGAAGTTTCTGTGAAGAATAAAATTAGGAAAGTCCGTAACAGACGGAGTTACCGACATAGCTTGCAGAGTAAGCCAACTCAAGTGGCCGCTGGCCATGTTTGTCGAAAGACCGATAGCTGGTGGAGCAGACGAGTCCTGCAATGGAGACCGCGTATCGGTAAGCATAGCGTGAGACGCCCCCAGCTTTCACAACTTCAAGAAAGTGATTGGGACAGACTGGATGCAGATGGCGGAGTGTTGTGGCGGAGCTTGGTAGGGGCCTATCTCCAGCAGTGGACTGTGATAGGCTTAGTTGATTGATTGTTGATTGATTATGGCATGACAATTACAACTGTCGGACTAGTAAACAAGGGGATCGTTAATTAGAACTATACACATTGCACTATTGACGCCTCTTCTAGCATAAGTGTATTCTAGTCAGCAAGGTTGACCGGACGAAATACACAGTAAGCTTTTTTATGCAAATGCTTAGTGTCACAGCATCTATATTATACTGGTCCTATTAATTTTAATTTGATTGCCATTAACGGATCATAACATTCCGTTTGGTTCGGCGCCGCCATTTAAATCCATAATCTTCCTTTCCTTATCAAAGTACTCCTTCATTCGCAACAGAAGTTACTGACATGGTAACTGCAGTTTCTCAGAATCTGCAGCCTGGTAGCGTGTTTTATCGCTACTTCAAAATATAACGTTTCTTGTCTTATGTCGCCGCAGAAAATAAGATTTTAAACGTGCAGAATGTGCGATCAAAGATTAGGTTTACTAAGTACAGTTTTAAGGCTTCCGTGTGTAATAAGACGCATATCTAAAGACATTTTGGAGGAGGTAATAAACTGAAGCAGTCGACAGAGGAATGTACCTCAGGACCGTTTAGCGGAACAGAAAGATATGATACGAGTCAAAATAATTAGGCATGAGAAGCAAGTCAAGGTGACTGTATTATTTGATACGATGATTTTGTAATTAAAGTAAAGGCGCTTCAATATATAGGATACATAAGTCTGATAATACCCACTTGCCTGAACGCAAAAGATTTAAAGAACCTGCATACATTATTAACGAATTCAACACGCAACGATACATTAATTAAATTTTCATCATATAGCGTTCACCCTCAAATCCATTTGGTAGTAAACTTCAATTCAGAATAGCAGATAATATCGAGTTTTGCGACACCAATCCCAATGAAATAGATGACTAAGTTTAAATTCCAATAAAATCACGTTATTTTTGGCCTGAATTACGGCTGTAGAACGAACAGTGAACGGTATGGCAAAAATAACATTTTTTTATCACGGTTGAGGAACAACCAATAAATATAAATGATCGAAGATTCAGAATTCAAGTATAGACCCGCATAAAATAATACGCAAACCCATCAAAATGGCCAATTATAAATCCGGATTCACACGGGTATAGCGTCGCATATTTATCGCGTTCTCACTTTCCCGACAGAGTGTGAGCGAGCCCTTTGCTTTCTAAGCGGCGCCGGCGCAGTTATTAGCGCGGAACCACCACTTTCGATGTTACGTGTTACTCTGTCCTAGGTTTAGGTTTAGCATTACCTATGTTATATCCGTTATATGACACGTTCGGTTTTAGAGATGGGTAAGGAAAGGGAGCTAGAGTAATAGATGATTTAGCTTTTAGAATGACACTCTGGAACTATATACCAATGCATATTTTAAAGGCAGCTTTCAGTAGCTTTTGCTTACCACAGTCCACAATCTTTATATCACTGCATTTTTTTTATTCTTAATATCAGAGAATTAAACACAATACTTTAACAAGCATTTTTTCCACCGACGACTGTCGAATCCTAAAACATGAGCAGCATAATTGATTATCATGATATCAACCACAATCTGAATCATATTTGAAGGATCTTGCTCTAAATCTAAATCCATTGCTTCATATGTTCGAAAAATTTGTCTTCTCGATACCGTAAATAACGCAATGAATGTTATCAAACTGTCAAAACAAAAGCCGCGTAGTGTGTTTCGCAATTACCACGCAGGTCTCCACTCAAATTGGTCACAAACCAACAGAAAATAAAATAATCAAAATGTGACCACCTACATGTTAAAGGTAGGTGTGTGGTGTAGGTTTAGGTTGTAATGGGACTGTACATACCTATTTCATCATACACTTTCAAACCAGACTCCTCTAAACTTGACATAGCACCATCCTTAAAATCCGTCCATACGGCACCGCGTCAAGTTCACGTTAACGCATCGCCGCGCTTGCGCGTGTCATGTGCGCGGGCGCAGCGCACCTGTACGTGCTTCCTGTCCGCCATCTTGCGCCGGTTATGTGCTGGGAACCCTCATACTGTGCAGTCAGCGGGCGATTTATTGGATAAAATTATAGCAAAAGCATTTCAATACTTGTTAAGGCATTTTGCTTAGTTCGATATTTTTAAGGCTTTATCATGTTGCAAAATATCAAACTCGGTAAAGCAACAGGTAAAAGGCAAAGTTCCGAATAAATTTATATCCCTCATGTTTGACACCTGTTGCTTTGTGAACAGACCTTTATTTTAGGAAGTCTCAGTATTGACGATTTTCATAGGGTTTCTATTTATTAATTCGAACATTTGATCGATTTTGGCATGGTAAATTTGGAACACCGAGCTGACGACGGCTAATAGACAAGGATTTGATATATAGCAGTATTGTACATATGTGATAGGGGCAGGATTAAAAATGCATTTCCATTTTCTAGAAGATCTATTCAATCAAGGCAATTATTGAGAGCCTTTTTTCGATGAACAAACAGCACATTTCGACGGTACTTTTAAGAGGACACCAAGATTTGATGAACATGCTAGGCATGGCATGGCATGGGCATTTAAGTTCCCTCAAAAACCTGCACAGCTTAAACTCACATCCACAAAACTTACCATAGAAATTTAAGATCCAAACAGAACGTCACTTCACGTTCGCAATAATAAATTACACGTACATTATGGGGCCACGGTACACCGAGCAAGCACGGCTCACCGTTAACCCCCAAGCTACCGTGTAGACCGCGGGTTAATATACACTTTAGAAATGGCACTGAAGCTAGAATAGGAGTGGGCACGCCACGATTGCGGCGGTAAGTCCCCTCTTTGAGGAGTGGTTTGAGAGGCGGCATGGCGTCCTCACCTTCCGCCTGACGCAGGTCCTCACCGGACACGGTTGTTTCGGGAGGTTCCTGTTTCGGATAGGGCGGGAGGAAACGCCCGGGTGTTTCCACTGCGAAGATCGCCCTGAGGACACGGTGGAGCACACGGTGGCGGTCTGCCCTGCTTGGGCGGAGCACCGCCGTGTCCTCGTGGAGGCGATCGGCGGCGGCGATCTCTCGCGTCCGGCCCTGGTCCAAGCCATGGTACGGAGCGAGAGGGCATGGGGAGCCGTCACCTCCTTCAGCGAAGCAGTAATGCTCGCGAAGAGGGAGGCGGCGCACGTGAGGGAGAGGCAGCATATGCGCCCTCGCGACCCCAGCCGCCGCAGGATACGGAGACGCCCTGGGCGTCGGGAATCCCAGGCCGATTTCCGGCCACCGTAGGCATGGGCTTGCGGACGGCGAGTAATGGGTAGCTCGCTGTCCGGTAAGGACCAAGCCCAAGTCGACGGCGCGTTGTGTTCCACGCGCGCCTCAAAGAGATGTCAGCACAAAAAGTGATGGGACCCGCAAGGGTCGATGCCTGCCAGGGGTGCGGGTTTGTTCGAAAGAGACACCACAGCCCCTGGCTTAAGGGCTACTGAAGGAACACGGGTGGGTTTTAGTCAGTAAAAGTCTGACACGCCCTCCTGCTCCACCCAGAGCGGGAGAAGTTATTTGATGATTTCCCACCCAAAAAAAAAAAAAAAAAAAAAAAGCTAGAATAGGAGTGGTCATCTTGAATTCTTTTTTACCGCTAATGTTTGTGGAGGATTTCCGAGTCCTTAAGTATGCAATTCAGGGTATCCAAAAAGGCGAAAGAAAAGAATATACGAGTACATTGGTGACCAACCAGAAAACCGCCAAAACAATGAAGCTTGACGAGTCCTAGGAAATGTTACAACTACCTTAAAAGTTGAAACTCGCAACTTATTCAGCCAAAAAAATTAAATTAAAAATTTAAAAAACCCCCGACCCACACAAAAACTCCAAAAAGTAAAAAATAATATTTATAGGCCTTTTAATTTTAACGTAATATTTTCATCAGGGCATTGTCAAGTCGGGGGACGGCTAGGCCTCTGTTTGGCGTTTTCATTGACCGTCCCCCGACTTGACAATGCCCTGATGAAAATATTACGTTAAAATTAAAAGGCCTATAAATATTATTTTTTACTTTTTGGAGTTTTTGTGTGGGTCGGGGGTTTTTTAAATTTTTAATTTAATTTTTATTTCTTGCTTTTTAAACTTAATGTCTCCCTTAAATCACCATTTATCTATAATCTATTCATTGAGACCTTTTCAATGAGCCCAAACACGATACTTCTGCTGTTTGTTGGTGAATAACTTGGGTTTCCTGGAAATTCCAGGTGTTGCTCCAGCATCAGTTCAAGGTTATTTTATTCGTCTAATATCATTGAAGTAATAGAATCCCAAATTTTGAGTTGATCAGAGGCTAAAATCCGTTTTTCAACCAGAAAAGAGCTGATAATCTTCAAACGGCTGAACCGATTTTGATGAAACATGTCTAAGAACACTCCCGACTAATACACCTTTCAAACAAAAAAAACTAAATCAAAATCGGTTCATCCGTTCGGGAGCTACGTTGCCTCAGACAGACACACACACACACACACACACACACAGACACGTCAAACTTATAACACCCCGTCGTTTTTGCGTCGGGGGTTAAAAAGGATCATTGGGGGAATGAGAAAAGCCATTGTTTCCACTTCCCTTCTTACTAAGCGGAGTAGAATGTTAACGAGCTGGTATTCAGCTGCATCCGGTTAGACTGGAAGCCGACTCCAACAAAGTTGGGAAAAGACGAGAAACACAAGACAAGACAAGACTTATAAAGCAACAGTATCAAAACATAAGTCAGGGCTCAAAATTCTTTATTTACAGTGTTTTTAAAACTTGCTAGTGTTACAAAAACCCTACGTTGCGTCTGTTTCAACAGCAGAGCAGCGAGGCGGAACCCCGCATGCGCCCGCTGTTCGCTCGCTCGTCGCGAAACTATGACGAATCTTAGAAATCTTGCCGATGTCGCTATATCAGACGTCTCACGCTTCTGTGATTGCATATTCATTCGTCACGTTATCATTGGATGGACGGGTCTTAATAATGTGTTGGGGCTGGCTTTTCCATGAACACACTACATGGTCCAAGATATCGCCATACGGTCTTAACTGACGATACATTTTAAGTGTTCGGGGCATATAAAGGATGCAAAGTGCACAAAAATACGAGTTAAACTTCGTATGCGTCGTGTCGTGTGTGTAAATTATTTGCATGAAAGTATTCATGCAAATAATTTACTTCCACGCAAGCTCTTACCTAGCCAATAACTTCAGACGGAGTAAGATTCGATTAGCACCAATTTATTCCAGTTAAGTGGACCTTATGAACTGAAGATATATCTATGACTATATCTAGCAGTGCACTTTTGTTAATTGATTGTTAAATGTGGCATGTATAAAAACTCTTGCACACACTTTACATACAACAACAAAATAAGGAAAATTATTCAGTATCTTAACACATAGGTACACGTGTGAACTATTAATAATAATAATACCTGAACTGAACACGTGCTTAACATGCCTGAGGTAATCTCGAGTCACGAACACTGAAACTATTGTCTAATTATGGCAGGATTTGAGTTATACCTGACTAATTTAGATTTTAAAGTAAAGGCAAAGATTCATTTAGGAATATAAAAAATTGTTATCGTTGCTACTCGTAGAGGCTGACATGCTTTGTCTAATGTAAAGATTTGGATGTTTGTAGCAGCTTCATGTGATTGTTGTCAGTCTATTGTTGGTGTCCAAACGAGCAATTCCCGCCGCCAAAAATCATCATCATCTGCCTAGCCTTTTCCCAACTATGCTGGGGTCGGCTTCAAGTCCCACCAGATGCATCTGAATAGCAATATTTTACATGGCGCGACTGCCTATCTGACCTCCACAACCCGGTTACTGGGCAACAGGACACCCCCTTCCTGCCTCCCAAAAAGATTACCTAATATGTCTATATAAAAACTACTTTCAAGCAAATATTTTGTTTGAATTTCTAACTATAAAGGTACATACTGTACGCAAGATCCGCTTCAGAAATATTTTTTACCTCAACTTCAATTAGGCCCACCCACTCAATGAACGATTTAGTCAATGATTCGCAATTCCCCGTCATTAGTTAATCTTTAATTCCAAGGTAACGTTAATACTAAAGCTTATTGCTCTACCATTAAGATTTAAATTACATTAATTTATCAGCTTAGTAGCTAAGAAAGTAACGTACACTAACAAATTACACCGTAAGCGCAAAAAAACTGGACATCACAATGCTCCACTTGACTCTCTTCGATGAAGATGTGACAAAAACTCATACCTGATTATCGTGGTAATAATGTAAGAAAGTGTACAGTGGAGTGCAAAAAATTATGCGAATTATGTTCAACTCAACATAGCGACAAAACGGAAATAACGTAGGTCAAGGGAAGGCAAAGCGTAGTCAGTCAAAGTAACTAGATAAAATATTTCATTAGAATAGATCTCTTCTCAGCCAGCAATAAAGATCAAAATCGTAAATATTATTTTCTATAGCATCGAAGTCTTCGAACAATAGCCCGCCTAGCAACAACGCATTAACAATCGCGTGAGAACACTTCCTCAGCATACGAGACATTCACGAGACACTTTTCACACGCAACATTGTTCACTATTATCAGTTTTGTAATCAAATGTACAAGTACATAAGTACAGTCAACGTTAGAGTTAAGTATGAGGATATATTATTTGAAACAAGGCTTAGCCAGACAGACTTCGTCAAAGATTTGACTACTCTGCACCCGAAAAAGAAGAGTTATAGCACAGAATAGACTAGCAGAAGCAAAGCTTCATACTTACGCCGTGCGTAGGTACACTATTACACGCACAGCTATATGTGAGTGACGTGTCACCTACAAGGCGCGACTATTACATATTTTATTTCGTGTTTTGCTTCAGGCGACGCAACTGACTTACAGCTGTAGGTCGAGGAGATCTAATTCAGAGACTTTGTAGGATTTGTGAACAGCATTTCGTTTATGACAAAACTGGAAAACCGAATACTTATCTCACTTCAGTCACAGTGTCCGTTTGTCCGTTCTCATTGTCGAAGCTCGACTCGCACTTGCCTGGTTTCATATTTGCCCTAATCGAGTTACAGCTCTATAAAAGTAGGTGAGAATTTTGAGCTCTGTTAGAATGCTTTCATTCTTCTCGGGTATATGTTCTGTGGTTATAGGTCATACTAGATTCGTAGTGCTCTTTTCTCTTATTGACGATACGAAGTGGACAACGCAAGAGTAACAGCAGAGGGATAATTGCGTAACACAATACCAGTAGGACTGGGTTTAATTTTGACAGATCATCATCATCATCAGCCTATAATGTTCCCACTGCTGGGACACAGGCCTCCTCTTGGTGAGAGGGATTGGGCCATAATCCATCACGCAGGCCCAGTGCGGGTTGGTAGATGTCACATGTCTTCGAATTTTTGGTTCTAGGACATGCCGGTTTCCTCACGATGTTTTCCTTCACCGTTTTGAGAGCAGTGGTGATGAAATAATTTACACAAAGTAAAGCGCCTGGCGGGGTTCGAACTCACGACCTACAACTCGTAAGTCGCGGCCGGTACCACTTGGCCACCACTGCTCAACAGACAATTTTGACAGATCAACGACATTAATTGCGTTGTTTTCGTTGTTGAGCAGACATTTTTTACGAACATACGACGCAATGGTTTAGCAATGTTCTTCAAAATTATTAAAAAAAATATTGATCGTGTGTCGATCAGTCTCAATGCTCCCCTCCCTCGGACTTAAAACCATTGGTTCGCTGGTCAACTTTTTATGCAAGGATGTGCAGAACGGAAGTTCGTAATATCCCTTGAATGTAATTTGTTGTTTTTGTTTGAATGCTTCCACGGGGTAAAGTTAAATTATTTTCAGAGAAACAATTTTCATTGAGTTGCAAAACTTCTGCATCATTAAAGGATGCAACAGTAGCTACAGCAAAAAACTCAGGAATATTTAAAAGAATTACGAAAAGACTCTGATGGTGGTCCATATAAACTTGAGAATGAAGAAAGAAGTTCTACATAGCCAAGACACATCGAAGGTAACCTTACTTAGACCTTCACAACAGTACAATACAGAATGACATAATCCACCAGAACAAACATAAGACGAGACAATAAAAGGAAATCCTCAATAATAAATAATACTCAATAATTATTTAATTATGCTTATCATTTTTTCTTAGCCCGTAATTGCAGAGGCATCGGTCCGTGAGATCAGACACGCTACTGAAAGTGTGCGATTTGCATGCCAGACTAATCAACAGGTGGACTGGGAATTAACTATTAATTAACAATATATTGTTATACAGCAGATTGTATTTTTCGCGATTTCAGGTTTGGTCCTATAGTAAAAGTTGTTCATGATGATGGGTACATCGACCCTTTCAGATTTTTCGTGTGTGAATAGACCTTATGTATACTGATAGAGAAAAATAGACTATCGTTTCTATTGTCTAATTACTGATCGACTAACTGTAATTCTTGGTACTTTAACGGTGGTTAAGGGTCGTCAGAAGCCCGATAATCTGACAACCAGTCTTACCAAGGGGCATCGTATTACCCAGTAACTGGGTGGCGCAGGTCAGGCAAGCAGTCGGTCTGTCCATGTAAAATACTGGTATTCATTTGTATCCGATTAGATTGGAAGCCAAGCCCCAAATAATGGGCTACCCGATTAGTTGGGAAAGGCTAAGACAGAAACACACATTCTATTAAAATTTCAACTGTGTACCTATTACGGATCATGAGATACAGGCCTCTGAGACACAGAAGAATAGACGGACCGACACCGGAGGGTTAGTAATAGGGTCCTGTTGGTTACCCTTCGTGTACGGAACCATAAGAACAGTGAAATAATAACTTATAAGTAGTTATTAGAGTTTTTGGTGGGATCGCGTTGGAACGTGTCGCACGAATTTTCATTTTCATGAAATTTCGTGAAACAGCAAATGAAATTGTATAATTTTGGTAGTGAATTATTCAATTTAGTGAAGGTGAAAATAAGTGACTAACGTGGTCTTTTCGTGTTCCCCCCAAAAATTTCTAATATGTTGTTGTAAAGTTTCTACCGCTTTACAATAACTTTGACTTGACTGACTATGACTTTTTTGTAACTTCGTGCCTGATATCGGGCCATTTACTTGATTGAAAAGTAAAATTACTTGACACTGGCTAAATGCACAAACCGTGCGAAGCCAAAACCCAAAAAATAAATATAAAAAAGTAGATATTATTTAACCGCTGATTTGTATAGTTATTCAACAATAACTAAGTATAGAAATAATGTTAGAGTTTTCTTAAACAATTACAATGTTAATGACTTCTTATTTAGCAGTCTTGAACTAAGAAGACCTTTGACCGACAACGGAATATAAATAGGTACTGTGTTTATATCATAATTACTTACTATTATAGGCATTAAGTACTGTTTGCAAAACCAAACCATTAAAGTTGATCTATGAAACTTTGTTGAAGACCAAGAAGAAGAAAGGAAAGTCCTAAAAACTTGGATTTTTGAAGTGAAAACTTCTTTAGGCGCGTTGAGCAGTTTTTGGTAAACAAAAATCATGGAACCCGCGTCATTGTCACCGAACGCTTCCCATGAGCTGTATGTATACTGTGTTTATATGGGTGAAAGAACACACGGATGAGTCGCGCGTTGATGTCTTTTGAAAAAGTCTCTTTCAACAGAAAATTCTAATTCTTTTATCCCTTTCTTCCCTTTGTATTTTTATCGTAAAAATCTCTGCTGTTACCTTTAATGGCTGAAGTCGATCGCTCGTTTATCATTTTTTTTACCGAAAGCAATGAGGACCCAAGGTCCCAATGTGAAATCCTGTATTGACGATTAAAAAAATTCACACGTAATTGCTCAAGTTTTCACTTCTGTTGGCACTTCTGAAGTGCCACAGTTTTTTTTTTTTGTAGAGAAATTGTACGATGACAAGCAGAATTGTACTGATCTATATTAGGTGATGGTTAAAGTACGAGGATAAGAGGCACGGACAAACAGTAATGAAAGAATACTAACCAAATATCGTGCTGCCTGAAAAAATATAACCGACCCTTACAGACGCTAAGCCATTTCTATCCAACAAAAGATGATTGAAGAAAAAAAAAGAAACTAGATTAAAACCAAACGATTACAGAGTAGGTCACAAACATTTCAGAACCAATGAGAGAATCCCGTTCAAACAAAGTGTTAGTACATCTATTGTTACTGACTGTCACAATTCTGGGATACGTTCGTGTGATAGTAAAAACTATTTGCATGCTGTGCTCATATCTCATGGTCAATTTAATGTACAAATTGGTTAGGATGTCCACATGTTGTAGAAGCATACCGTTTCTGCAGTTACTATTGCTGTCATGAAAACTTTATTTTTTCCAAGTCTTGGGAAAAATAAATGTAGAATTTTAGTCCAGAAGTGAATTGAATAAAATTTTAATGGGGCACAATTGAATAAATGATTTCACTCTTACCATGACCTTGGTAACTACTGAATTAAGTGTATGGTTGAAATGGAACATGTTTTTATAGACACATTTTTGGTCTAGCTACGAAAGCAGCTGAACCAAGTCGAGATTCATACGATTCGTTTTGCACAACGCTTTTTCCACCTTTACACAAAGTATGCTCCATCCTAACCAAACCTTTTTTTTTTTTTGATTACGGGGGAAATCCTCATGGATGTCCTCCGCCCCGGGGAGGGCGGAGGGGTCTGTCAGACTCTTACTGACTAAAACCACCCCGGTGTTCCGTCTCTCACTTACGCCGGGGATCACGGGAACTAGTAAGTCTTCCGCGATCCCCGGCTAGTGCAGGCCCGCCTATGCAGGCCACCTCGCGATAGGGGGGGAGTATCCTAACCAAACCTAACCCAACCACACTATTTAGGCTTAACGTTTCCCAAGTTATCGTTCGTCACACCAAATCTCAGTACCCTTCGTTCTCCTTCCACATCCACAATACATTACAGTCTTCAGGCAAAACGTTCTCTTCACATAAATACTTCCGAACCCGAACAATGAGCGCAAGAGGCTCTTAATCTTCAACCCGACATCGCATTCTGCATGCATGCGATCATATACTGTCAAAAGTAGGTTACTGAAATACCAGAAACATTCATCAGAATATCATCTCTATTGGTCCGGCTATACGACCGGTATTTCCATAAAGCGTTCGCTCCGTCGTGACATTACTGAGTTTATTTCAAGAGTTGAACTTTACAGTACAATTGACTTATCTGATACTTTCTATCGGCTGCAAAAAGGGCTCTGGCACAGGTCGGTGGCACCTAAGCACAATCCTATTGTTTGTTTCGCTCATTTAACCGTAAAGACAAATTAAAAGTAGTAACATTTTTAGCACAAATATAGTGGGAATTATACTACTCTATGGCTGTAAGACAATGCAACACAAATCAGCGTTGTAGTGAAGTAATCGCAGATCGAACAGAAACAGTTGAGAAGGAATAAAGATACTAAAGCTAGCAGTCGGTAGAATCAAAGCCAAGGCATATGATTGGATATGTAGAGGTTGAGGATGAAACACCTTTCTGTTGAACTGTAGCCATGAACCCACTCCTCCATTAATACTTATTCAGCTCATTTAATATGACTAATAATCCAATCATCATTTTAATTTTTTTTTGCGTAATGCAAAATTGAATCAAGACTAAACTATTGCATAAACAACTTACTTCATACAACTATTAACGGTAGACACTGACCTTAGAAGCGTTTAACTATAATTAATTCATACGAATATGATGATGATCAATCACTATTGGAAGGGCAAGAATATCCGCTTCACTAAAGGAAAATAAGGCTTGCAGAGGTAACTTACTCGTTTCTACGAATGATTGAAAAGAGATTTTAAATGAAAATTTCATCATTTCCAATCAAAAAGCCTTTACTGCTGAACATGAGCCTTCCTATGAAAACAATGCATAAATGGCGAAGTAGATTTGTCAAAACCACCAGGAATTATCAAAAGAACACAGAACATATAAGTTCTTTGGTTGCAAGAATGATGAATCTAAAACTATGTATATCTATTATACATCTTCAATAATAAAGGTATAAACAATGGTATATCTTTACCGCAACAATTATTATACAAAATGGATAGTTGCTAAGCGCTGGATGCTATAGGCGCCATTATGTTAGTTGGAGCGCCAACCATTGTTTTCATTACTCGTTTAATACAAAGATTAGTATGTAGTGGCTGCTTCTTCATAAAAAATCGAAATTATCTACAATGATCAAAGCCGTCTTTAAGGTGAGGATAACGGCTATGATTTTAAAAGGAACCGAACGAGTTTGATTAGGATCAATCCTATTCATGTTACACCTTATGCGCAATCTTTGGAAAAGGATTTGAAAATCTACCACTATAAAATATCGTCTCTCATCCAAAAATATGTGAATAATTAGAAGTGCAATAACATACGCAAATGTTTATTATATTTACAACTAAATCCAAAGCGGGCCAAAATTCTACGTAGTAAGGTTATCGATTAAATCGTGGGTGACGTCATCAAGGCTGTATGGGTCATACTCGTGCGCACTTCGTTATTGTCATTTGCATAGCGATATGGACGACGATTAGCCTGCGCTAGTACAGATTATGTTCTGATTTTCAATTGTTTGACTGCAAAATATCGAGTTTTTGGCGGGATCGCGTTGGAGGACGTCGCACGTATTTTCATTTTCATGAAATTTTGTGAAATAGCAAATTAAATTGTATAATTTTGGTAGTGAATTGTTCAATTTAGTTACGTGTGAGTGCACAAGTGTAGTGAAGGTGAAAATAAGTGACTAACGTGGAGTTTTCGTGTTCCCCCCAAAAACTCCTAATAGGTTGTTGTAAAGTTACTACCGCTTTACAATAACATTGACATAACACACGACTATGACTTTTTTGTAACTACGTGCCTGATAACGGGCCATTTACTTGATCGAAAAGAAAAATTACTTGACACTGGCTAAATGCACAAACCGTGCAAAGACAATAGCAAAAAAAAAAACTTTATCACTTCTCTATTTCAATTTCAGAAATGAAGAGATTTGAGATAAGCTTTTGATGAACTGAATACAAAGGTTCATACACTAGTCCATGATATAAAAACAATGTTGGAACCCTCAAAATGAAGAAACAGACAACGTAAGTGGGTTATCTAACAATACGAATTAATAAAATAGACATAAATATACCACTTATAAATGCTAGTATACAACTCAACGCTTACCATGCAACATTCATTGAACCAGTTCACTGAGCGAAAACGTTTGAAATTATTAGATGCTCTTTTGCTTATATTTTACGAAAAAAAAAACATCTTTAAAATTGTAAGTCCTCAAGCTGTGACATATGACATACACAGACATAGATATGAAGAGTGTAACCTACTCCCGAACAAAGACTTGCCATATGGCGAAACATTCCTTACAAAATCACGATCTAAGCGAAGCTCTCTCCATTCAATCGAGAAGATTAATGTAACAAACGAACTCTTTGGATTACATTCAAGTGATTCTAAAGAGCATAATTAAACATATTGATGTTTTATTATTGGAATTTGGGAATCAAAGTGGTGTATTTAAAGGCGGAGTGGGCTCTCGAGTCTCCTCTTAAAACAATTGTTGCTAAGACTCTTGTTTAAGAGTTTAAAGAAGCTCTTTAAGATTCTTATCATAAAGAGCTTTTGACTTTGAAACGGATGGTAAGTACGGCTAATTGATTCTTAATCAAGAATCATCTCCTTCTTTTCCAATCACTGGAAACAGTCTCTACAATAAAAGTCAGATGAATCTAATATTAAAAATGTATGCTACCCAAATGTGTATCTGTGTAATAATAGTCTTTACAAACACTAGCCATTTGTATTCTGTCTTCACTAATTACTCTAACGGATATCTTTCTTACTTTGTAATTTAATACTAAATTGAGACTATCAATTTGACAGGCGCCATCAGTTATGGCTGTGATAGGATATTATTATCGCTTGGAACAAATTGTATGGTTTTAGTTCTCATCGTTGTGTTAAGAAAGAAATGTCTATCATTAAAATTTAGAGTGTTGCTATCTACATTAGGAGCGCTTTTTGTAATGTTTTTTACTAAATGTGGTCTCATTTTGCTTGTAAAATTGTTAATTGCAATAATGGTACTATATGCAAGTTCAGTAGAACTGTTTGCATTAGCATTTAAATTATAGTTGTACACGACCCGTGAAAATTTAGTTTATAATTAGCGTTAATAGAGCTTTTTTCTCTATCACAAATACGTAAGACTTAATTACATCACAAGTTAAATACATATTTAGGCAGAATTGTTGAACAACAAGTCATTAACTATTAAAAAGCATCTGTTAGTAGAATCATCATTACCTTGACTTTTCTAGGAAGCGATGATTCCATTTCCACATGTCTGTAATGCTCAGCTGATCTGTGCACCGATCCTCCTCTAACATCTTCTACTGAAGCCTTTTCTTCACCACGAGTCAAGGTGGTTACCTTCCTAACAATCCTTGTTGTGATCCTTCGTTGACCACTGACATCGTCTTTCTTCGAGATTTTTGTCGACTCTAAAGAAGAGCCTAGAACCTCGGTCGACATTCTCTTGTTCGTGTGAATCTCCTGCAACTCTGACAATCCTAGGCCACCGGCTGATGTCGGCACGGCCAGCGCGCTCTCTCCATCATACTCGAAGTGAGTCTGATTCCCATCGTGTACAATTCTTCCGTTGTAGCTCTCCTCTCGGTAGGACCCAGAACGATAGCTGGATGATCGCTCCATTCCTGGGTAGTTACCATCGTACACTGTCTCATGTCTGGTCAGCCCTTCTCTCAAACTTCTGGGCACAGAAGCCAAGTTTAAACTTGTGGTTATGGGTGACCCAACGGGCGATGGAGAGGATTTCTTCAAGCTTGATTTCAGGGGTTTCGAGTCATCGCTTTCTAGCGTCCCCTGAACGAATAGACGCTTACTGCTTCCGCCTTCTTTCACAAATCTGTACATCGACATCTTCGCTCCGCTTAGGCCTTGTGGCCGTCGTAACACATAATACTGTTCTCTGCAATGGAGTTCCCTCTTATTACGAATTCGATACGGGTCGCGTTTACTTATTCACGTACCGGTGACAACTTATGGTGTGAATTCTTAAGACGTTAAGGAAAGGTATGCCAAGCTATTCTTTTATAATCTTGAGTAATGTTATTTCGTTTTGCAAGTCGCTAAAATGTCGTTGAAACGGTTAGTGCTACTTTACTGCTTTCTACGGACTATTTTATTGGAATAAAATATATCAAGTAGAAATAGGTATATAAAACATTTAACGTCCGTGTCCACATAATCATCATTATCAGTTTTTACATCATATAGATCGATAATCACAACGTAAGAATAATTCCTAATAAAAACTAATACAAGAACTTCAATGAAGGCAAAAACTATGAAAGTATAAGATAGGTGTTGAAACTAAGAGTGGTCGTATGTTAAGCGTGCGACGGATTAGGCGCGGTACTGGCCCATACATGGCCCGCACGAGCTACAAGTATGGCGGGGCCCTTCCGGCGGACGCAAGCAGGAAACTTAAGGACAAGGTTTTATATTTTAACGAGAATATCCGTGACCGTTGAGAAACAGTTTCTTTACTAACTTAAAACGGCATATTTATGATGTTAGTTCAATAAGCCTTAAAGTAGAAAATACACTAGAAAATCTTAATAATAGTTTTGACGATACGGTTGAAGTAGCACTTGAATAAATGAAGAAAACGATTGAACAAAAGTTTTTTAATGAATAATGAAAGAGAAAATTTAATTAGTAGCGTTGGTTAACAAATAATTACAACGCTTTGAAGGTCACAAAGAATTGAGATACAAGTATGCAAGTGAAAGCACAATAACAATTTAAGTCAGAGAAACATAGATTGGACGATAAAGGTCAATATTACCATAGAACACAGAGATGTTTAAGATGAAATGCCAAACGAATTAAACAAATAAACAAAAGAGCATAACCAGTCTTTTAATTACTTAAAAGAAACAAAGAATGTCAGTGTCAAAGTCGATGCTAAACTTGACCCAAATGATAGAGCAAACATTTTACATAACAGCAACTGGTTACACTTTGATGTAATAACGCTTGTTGATGAAGCAAAGATATTGTAACTTCTAGAATAAAAAGAATACAATGTCTGCTATATATGGATGAATTTTTACTCCTTTATTTTGATGTTTTTTTTTTTGTATTTTGGAATGCACCTAGCATAATGTATTATTTTTTTAATTACCATTTAGTGCTTTTATATTTACATGATTGTCCATTGCTAAAAGGTTTGTAATAACGGCATTAAATAAATCGCCTAAACCACTTTTATCAATAAACAATTTGACTAATGGAGAACAAAAACCGATATATTAATAAATCGTGCGCAAAGTAACTTAAGATTAAAAACAAATCGTCATTGAAAAATACTTCCAGGTTCATATTTATGAGAGAACGGCAATGCAGTTTTGAGGCCAAAACTTTTAAATATCGTATAGGAAATAGTTAAATGTATTCTTAGTCATGTCTTCATGATTTCCAATAGCATGTGCAGATAATGTTTTATTTCCTAACTCATAAAATTTCTAAGTACAAAATTGGTAAAGATTTTCCGCAAAGGTGAATAGGGTCGTTCCATCATAAACCTCATGCATCGCTTTCAGTTAGACGAGATCGAGAGAAAATTAGAATATTGTAAAAACTATAAATCAAGGTACGTAAGTATTAAAATGATCATCGGTAAATAAAATATTTGCGCGTTGACCACACATTGTTCATAGCTAACGAGCCAGGCCAGGTAAATGTGCTAATTACTATTGTTTATGCCGAGGCCCCTTCAAATATGCCACTTGCTATTGTGCAATACGTGTTTTGAATATCGGTGGCAGAGCTTCGTAAGCGCATACATCATGAGTGTATGATACAGTTGTTTTTTTGGCATATAAAATGGACCTTATTGCTGCTTTCATAAAGGATAATGATGATGATCTACTGAGGAAGCTCCTAATGAGACAAATTTAGAAGACTAAGTTGAATTGAACGAAGGAGACATCGAAAGAAAAGGGATGGAAAATATGACTCGAATAATTGATGATTTTGAGAAAGCTAATGATAAAACGGTTAAGGATTTGCTGATTAAAGAAATTAAGAAGACTAAGATAGAGTTAAAGCGGGAGAGTAAAACCATAGATATTTAACATTATCGAATCAGGAACAATAGAACAGTACAAATAATATAATAATAATTGATTGCATGCCCGACAGAAATAAGCCTTTATCAATTGCATGTTGACATTGCATTTGATATCAATGAATCGATCAATATTTATCGTAATACTTATATCATTTCTGAGGCACTATCTCGAATACTTTCGGTATGACATAAGAACAGCTGTCAATTGATAATCCTGGTACGATTAGTTGTTATTACTTCAGGTAGCGCAAACATACATTGACATTAACTTTTGTGTTTCTTTTAAATACGTTTTCAACTAAACTATATATCATAATATTATTAAGAGAAAATATTTTGTTATGTGTTTGTACGCTTTTTTTACGCTTTCACGCCAAAACGGCTGAAAGGATTTGAATCAAATTTGGCACATGGGTAGATCACGTCATCGATTAGGACACAGGATACTTTTTATTCCGATATTCGCACGGGATCGAGACATATGCGAGTGAAAACGGTTTGATATATAATTAGCTACAATATGTACATTTATATAGTATTGTTTTCTACAGTTACTGTTTCGAAATTTAGTTTAATGTTAACATCTAGTGCATAATCTTCATGTGCTTTTTCATTAAAATGTATTGCAGCATCCTAACTATTTATCTTCAATAACCTAGCAACAAAAATCATGTCGCATTTTTTATAACACCTGTTTGTTTCAATATTAATAATGTTCAGTCTACATTCAATGATATCCTGTGTGGGTGAGAAGTAAAATAGTTTTTTACGAAGGTGTAATTCAATGGTGACTCCCACATCGCTGGACCTTGGCTAACTTTATATGGGGACGACATTTTATAGCATAATTGTCGGTTACAATTTAATTGGGCGTTGGAATTCTTGCATAATGCATTTTTTTTATTCAAGGATAGAAGTTTCTTTGTGATATGACGATTTTTAATCTGGAAACTGGATATTGGGAACGTTGATGAAGTAGAAGAAATTTTGTGACAATTTTTTTTAAGTGGTTGTTTTGAGAAATCTTTCAAGTCGATGATGGCAGGATACAAACAAGTGATGAAAAATGAAATGTACTCCATAGGTAACTATATTACATCACACCTTGTTTCCCCGAAGGCTTTGGCAGAGGAGTACTATTACACCAACATTTTTTCAATTATATTTAAGTCTCATGCAATAGGGGGGCACAAATCCAGACTCTAGACTGCTAATGAGAAATTCCAGGTAGATGAACCAAATAGCCAGACCTGGCAATCGAAGCTAGGACCTCATGTTCTGGAATAGCGCTTCCGACCACTAAAACCCACGAGGCAGATAACTATTGAGCAAAAACACTTATGGAGCAGCTGTCATGGAAACAAAATTAATGGATTTTAAATGGCCTAATCACTTTATATTTGACATCAATAAACAGAGATTGGTGTTTAGAGCAATTTTGGAAAGATACATTTTACTGTTAAATATCTGGATGACCGAACTTTGCTCGGTTTTTTTTTACTGACGTTTTCTATAAATGAAACCTAGCTAGATCAATTTATAGCCCCCGAAACCCCCTGCATACTAAATTTAATTAAAATCGATGGAGCCGTTTCCGAGATTCTGATTACATATATTTATAAAAAGAATTGCTCGTTTAAAGGTATTAGATATATTTGCAGCTAGCCACTGCAACATCTATTTGCACTAATTTATATGTAGAACTAAAGATACATTCTTTATACAAATAGTTTACGAATCAACAGACACCATTTCAATAGGATTCTTTTGTTTTTGTTTACATATAAAAATATTCAAATCTGCGTTAGTTTTTACTGTCATTTTTGCATACATAAACATCTTCATCATCTTCTGCTTCTTTATCATCCTTTACATTTTTAGATTCTAGTTCTATTTCAGAAATTTTATGAATATGAAGGGACCTTTTTAATAAATAAATTATATTTAGATTGTAATTCTTTTCAGAAATTTGATGACTGTGAAACTGGACTGAATATCATTTTCTAGGCTAATATAAGTAATATTCATTAAAGAAATCAAAGAGTAGGTGATGATGATAATATTCTAATTATTTTCAGAGATTTTATGGCTGTTTAACTATATTCAATACATTTTATCTGGGTTAATATAAGTAATATTAATTAAAGAAATCAAAGAGTAGGTGATGACTGATGATATAATGTATTAGAAGTGCAAAAGTTAAAAGAATTAATTTAGAAGGTCGGTTTCTACACCATCCCTTTTAGGATTGATTGCACAATTGCGTAGGATGTGCCCTTAGGCTCTATATTCGAATTCGATGCAATGACGTAATTTCCCTACAAACGAATCAATTGTACAGAACCCGTCAAAACAATGCTAAGTAAAACTGAATTAGAGGTATAGAATTAACATAGCACACCCAGAGTCCTTGTAACGAATAGACCAGCAATTAACAGATATTTCAAAATCCGAGCATCTTCATTGAACTCATTGATAAAACTACAATGCCGCAATAAACCGTTAGCTGTCACCGGTATCGGTAAAAATCGAAAAATCGTATCGAATCCCTAATTCACATCACTACACTAAAAACTCACTACACACCACTAGTTCGATTTTCAAAACACTATTAGTCGGTTAGTCGTGTTATTAATTTTCGAATTCGTGTTCGGAGTCGATTTTTTTATGTATGTTTTTCGAACGCGGTGCGCGCGCGTCTACGCCGGTAGCTTGCAGGTGACTGGCTGCGCCGGCGCAAATGTACGGTAAGTTACCCATGACGGGTTGTGTCGGTAAAAAAAAAAGTATTTCGTACGTGGGATTATGAGTTTTAATAAGTTTGCATATTGTACACGTTGTTATCGATGATTTTTAGGATGTAATTTTAGATCTTAATTGTTTTTTATTTAGCTGAGATTATTCTTTGAATAAAACCTACTTGAACTATTTGATTATAGTCTTCCACTAGCAGTGTAGGTACTGAAAATTACTGAAAGCAAATGTGTGAAAAAGGGAAAGCAGAACTGTTTGCACCTATTTCCTACGTCATACACACTTTCATGTCATTGATAAGATCGAGTGCCTAGTGCAGATCATATTACGTTGATGTATTTATTATAAGTACTACTCGACTACTATGGAAAACTTCACTTAATGACCTTATGCGATTACAACAATTATTTGTAATCTTTGTAATAATTATAATAAATTAGGAAAATCCTACATCTGTACCTACTTTTTTATTTTTTATAACAATCTACCATTAAAAAAGTGATGAATTACATTAATTTACATTAGCAGCACAAAGCACAACCTACACTTGTATCCTGATTCCTGACATAGTAAGATGATCAAAGATGATGAACCTTTTGGGTTTGCCATAAGGCTGATTTTTGAACTGACGAATAAATATTGCGAGTTGACAGCTTTTGTACTGGAAAAATAGGTCAAACTGTCAATTATTTAGACTTGACTATTAAGTATTAATTTTTCAGACAAAAGCTATCGGACTATTGATAAATCTGCCCTTAGTAGGGTAAAACATTCCAAATACTTGTTATTATTTTCTGTGGTGTGAACTTTCACCCAAAAATAACGTTAACCAAATCTCAAAACAAATTAACATTTCCCGAATTCATTAAGCCCTGCAGGTTTAGCATGACGTTTTCTATTTGTACGAAGAATAGACAGTGTTTTTTCAATACAAAGTGACATTTCGTTTCTCCATTTTTGACGTCGCACCGTAGATATCCTTCTACAGTCTGTCATTTTGTCTTTCGTTTCTAACGATCTTTGTCTATGTCCTTATAAATGTAGACGATTTCAGAAGAATATTTCTTCTCAAACTGTCAAAATCACTGACAACAAACTTTCTACTCGACGGCCACAAAATATATATACGATTATCTACAAAATCATGATTGGTGTAGAACGCATAACTGTGATAATTAATAGAAAAACATAGCTATCTTCTCCTCTTGCACATCATAATAGTTAATAGTCATGTCTATTCTTCCGTCGATTCCGTCGCTCGTGCTAAGCCTGCAGATACCTCCCGCTACGCCTGACCGCGTAGCAGTGCGTAGTCGCGTAGACACCGGAGAGGCCTCTACGATGATTTAACTACGTCATAATGAGGGTATTCGATAATCTACCTGTCATTTTGTCAATCAAGTTGTGATTGATCCGAATGGCAAGCATTGTCGGTAATGATTGTCAATATTATGCTAAGCATAAAATAGCTATAGTTTTTAGACATAAACAAAAAAGTTTGACACTTTGATCGAATTAGACTTTTTTGCGCAATTTTACTAATAATAGTGTTATAGAAATTAGTCAATTGTAAAAAGTTAATACCTTACTTTGACCTTTTAGAAATTAAAAATACAAGATTATAATCGAATTAAATTAGTAATTTTTTATATAAAAACGTTCCCCCACACTAGGAATTTCTCCTGTATTGTGGGTGCGTTTACAAACATTTAAACTCACATACACAAACAGCCAGACCTGGAACAACTACTTTGTAGGTCATAAAAAGATTTGATCCGTGCCGGAATCGAACCCGCGACACGAAGCGCAGCAGTCAATCGCTTAACCACTGCGCCAACCGCACCGCCCAGTGAGAATGTACGTAATGTAAGATTAACTAACAAATAATCAACAACAAAAAATATATACGAAAAAGGCAGTAAGTCTGCCTACCCTTCGCGTGGGACCGTGAAGCTAGACACCTGTCAGTTTGTTGGTGGCACCAGTTTTTGTCTTCAATGCTAATGCACGCGGCTCATACAATTATGCAAAGAGATCTGTGCTGCATTAGAATTGTAAATCCTGTTTATATAAGGAGAAGCAAAACAAGTAAATAAATAACGTTTACATAAAAAGCTTTGAGCATAAAATACATTACAAATAAAACATAAAGGTACATCGTTTCTAAGACATCAATAAATAGTGGTATAGTGAATATAATACGTATATAATCAATTCTACATTCAATAAATACCGTTTTACCATAATAAAAGTTACTACATTTGCCCTAAAAAGCTCGATTATAGTTTTGAATAAACAATTTAAAAACATAGATCGCGACTAATAACGCCATCTGGTGAGGCGATAGTAAAGCGAAGAGAAGCGAGTTGGGTACGAACCTCCACAGCGACACACGCTGTTCAGCGCCATCTATCGGTACATAACATCAACAAGCGGGCAAGCATTTTTGTTTTGGCGCATTTTTTTTGTTCTCTCTGACAACTTACCATAATGGTCTGGCCAGAGGTTCGCATGTACAAATAAAGTGTGTGAGTATAAAATAATACGTGCATAGTAAAATAGCTTAAAATATTAAATAGAGGCTAGGTTTATTTTAGCTCAGCCTCGTTCACACACATTGGACCTTTTCTTTACTCAATAAGTTACCACTCGGCTGAAAATAATACTTTTAATTTCTATGTATCTAGTGCCAAATTCCTGTGACTTTCAAGACTAATTTAACAAAAAAAAAATCGTCTCAATTCTAAAGGCAAAGACAAATCATATTCATTGATGTTCTAACAACGCTCATCGGAAAACATTTTATCCCATAACCTTTTGATAGATTTGACATCGATAATAACAGTCGATTAACTAATGATCGATCACGATCTACGTATGAATTGATCCATCAATCGATACTCAGGATTCAATAGGTACCTAAACATATTACCACTAACTACAACGTTGATAGATTAGAAGTACAAATACCGGAATGAATACCTAACTCAAGAATTACATAATGCTAATGATACCACACCTCAAGACTTATTTGCCTCGGAAGTAATTTTAATGACATCAGCTGCTTGTTATCCTATCCAAATTAACGATACGGAATCACCGTCAAATGATAATGTGTCGTAATGTTAGAAAAATCGAAAATGTTTATAAAGTTGATGAAAAAAGTATTCATTGTAAAATTGAAATAAGTAATAAAAGGAAGCTAACAAGGTTTTTATTTAGATCACGTTTCAAAACCAAGTCAGTTTTTTAATTAAGTACCAATATGCATTAAAATGCAGTTCTTTTTACAAAACTGACAACTTAGTCCGTTGCTAAGTTGTCATTTTTGTATTAAGAACTTTACCCAAAACGATGAAACGTTGGAAATGCTAAACTGTCAGAGGTTTACGCTAGAATTAAAGTTAGATCGCGTTCTGTAATAAAGACAGTCAGAGTTAGACGATGGACAGAATGATGCTAGTCAGCCCTCTGTTGTTTCTGACAATGTTATGTCGGATGAAGTTACTTTTGGTCAAAGGCCTGCGAATGAGAAGCCTGCAGTTAGTAGAAAATTAAATTACACACAATAATAAATCATCCTCGCATTATTACTATTATTAGTACCCAATAAAACATGTAAGTACACTTACTTGGCATGTTATAATCTTTGTAACAAAAAACGTAAACATAACATCGTAAATAACTTGACGTAACTCGTAAATCAGACGTTAGACGTAAATGTCAGAGTTCTATTAAATAACATGTTACTAGTAATAAGATGCATGGAAATAATAATAAAGAGCGGTTTAAATTGAATAGAATCTCAATTGGCTTGTCAGACACAACAATGTGAATTGCAAACATTTTAATCAAGTTGTTTCGAGAATTAGATTTGAAGGTGTCTGTATTATTATGGTAGCAAAGTTGTCATTAATTAAAGATTCATATCAGCCGGTCTATTGTGCAAGAACTCTTGAAAACTGAGGTGACGTGAGCTGTCAATCCCTAGCAATCAAGTGAAGTGCCAGCTCATTTCACCAAAGCTGTCACGGGAAGTAGGTATTTTACAGAAAAAACTGACTGAACACAATCAAATATTAGGTCTTTACCTATGAAATTGCCGTTCTGCAGTACTGGCCATTTCAAATCAAAATAATTTTTGTTTGGCTAAGAATTCTAATTTCAAATTAATTTTATTTTAAAAACATGGATTTTTTTTTCTAAAAGTAGTCATTTCTTTATTGATTAGTGTTACATTTTCATCGCATTTCAATCTTTTTCGTCATCATGGATACGTTAAAAATTCGAGTAATTATGGAATATGAGTACCGTCGTGGCAGCAACGCGGCACAAGCGGCACGCAACATCAACGACGTTTACGGAGCTAACACTACAAACCAACGCACCACCTGTTATTGGTTTGCTCGCTTCCGTTCTGGAAATTTCGACCTGAAAAATTAACCTCGCGGTCGTCCGAAGACTTTGGTCGACAATGACGAATTAAAGGCGATTGTGGAAGCTGATGATACACAATCTACGGCTGAATTAGCAGCAGCTTTCGACGTTAGCGTCAAAACAATATTGGTCCATTTGCGTCAAATTGGCAAGGTAAAAAAGCTTGACAAATGGGTGCCCCACGAACTCAATGATCGCCAGCGCGAAGTACCTACGCGTCGAGACGTGCCTTGCACTGCTCAACAGACACACAAATGAAGGAATTTTGAACCGCATTGTTACCTGCGATGAAAAATGGATTCTGTTTGATAACCGTAAGCGCTCAGCAAGTTGGTTGGATCCTGGTTCAGCACCTAAACAATGCCCTAAACGAAAACTTACCCCTAGAAAAGTGATGGTCACTGTTTGGTGGTCT
Source organism: Polymixis flavicincta (assembly GCA_949987655.1). Taxonomy (NCBI): domain Eukaryota; kingdom Metazoa; phylum Arthropoda; class Insecta; order Lepidoptera; family Noctuidae; genus Polymixis; species Polymixis flavicincta. The sequence continues at coordinate 17,885,295 of OX465188.1, read as the reverse complement.
AGCGCCGGTGTGATTCATCACAGCTTCTTACCAAACGGGGTGAGCATTACTGCAGATGTGTACTGTGAAGAACTGAACACAATGATGGAGAAGCTGGCGCATCTCCAACCAGCATTGGTCAATCGCTCGTCTCCGCTGCTCCTGCACGACAACGCGCGACCTCATACTGCACAGCAGACGCGCTCCAAGTTGCAAGAACTGGGGTTGGAAGCTCTCCGTCATCCGCCCTACTCACCAGACCTTGCGCCTACAGACTACTACTTTTTCCAGAATTTGGATAACTTCTTGGCGGGAAAAAAATTTAATACCCGAGAGGCAGTACAAAATGCCTTTGAAGAATTTGTTGCCTCCCGTCCAGCTGATTTCTTTAAGAAGGGCATCAATAAACTGCCACTGCGATGGCAAAGATGCATTGATTGCATGGGTGATTACTTCGATTAATACAAATAAAAAATTCATGAAAAAAATTCGTTTAAATTTTTTCATACAAAACGGCAATTTCATAGGTAAAGACCTATTATAAGCATTGAATACCAACACAGATAATCCCTTGCACATCAAACCAAAATGCCAATCCAAGGGTCCTAAAACGGGTCTCCTCCTAAAATGAGTGCAACTCCTTCGAATCATTGCAGTTGCATAATGGAGGTTAAATCTGATAGACTGAAGACCAAGGTAGAAGGTTCCTTAGGCTTAGCATTTACACAAATTAATTAAAAAAATCATAAAGATCCAATTAATCACGAAACGCTACTAAATCATATATAGACAGGACACAAGAAAAATATTCAGAAACTGTTACGCATGAGGGTGCGGGGGCGTATCGTAGGTGTTGCCATCTGGTGTACGGCCTTCGTACCGACCTACATAGACCCTATGGACTTTATGTCACCCTGAAGATAGTGACGTCACTAAAGTTGATACTGAACCGGAATGTGAAGCTGATAAGCATGCAAATTTGCTGCCTACTGGTGGGGGAAGAAGGCTGATAATGTCCATGAAGTTAACTTGAGAATGTGAAGGTTTTGTGGCTTCCGCAGAAGTAATGTATGTAATTTTAATAGCTGGTGCAAACTACACATGGAAATGGAAATATTGCAATATCCTTGCACAAGTGAACCATTTCAACTACCTACTCATGCTTGGGAACCTACAAAATAGTTGTTCAGTGGACATGAGCATGAACATTGTACAAAGCCACTGTTTTGTAACCTAATAAGTGAAATAAATACATTACGTAACGGGTCAACCTTCAGTAAACTAAAATAACACAGGTTATGGTCAAATCATGGCTGTCCCAAAAAGAAACAAAGCGTATCGAATATAACGATACCTTGCATAACAGCGAAAATAATCGTCTAAATACTGCAACACAATGACGTGTTGTTAAATTAATGGCCTCGGGCAACATAAAAACCGCAACAAATGAAATAGACCAGCACCCTAATTGCGTAACTTACGATTGATCATAATTGGTTTCGTCTTCACAGTTAAACAATATTCATTGCGTTATTTATGTTGTCGAACAGACACATTTTTCGAACATATGAAGCAATGGTTTAACAATCCGTTTCAAAACGATACAGATTATGATGAATCGTGAGTTACGCAATTAGGGTGCGGATATCAATAATCAAAATCGTAATAACTGACGCAGACCGCAGCAAAACCAAAAATAAGTTCTCATTTGTCGTCATAGATGGCGTTGGCGGAGTGAAATTAAAAATAAGTTGTCAATCTATTGTGTTCCATTCTCAAATTGAATTGAAAGGAATTTTACGATTTTGATCTTTGAAACAAAAAAAAATAGTCGAGTCTGTCTGCGTCTGTCATGTCATAGAAATCATTCTTCATTTTTATGTGTCACTTCTGACATAAAAAGATTCCTATAAAATGATTTTTTGCTAGTTTGAAAGATGCAGTTCACCTCTGCAACATTATTGAATGAGCAAAACCTTTTTTCAAAAACGAACTCTCTCCGCATAAAAGTTATCTGTTTACGGGCACTGAAACTAGATGGCGCTACCAGCACGAAATGGCAAAGACCTTGAATAAACAAGGACAATGTCAAATCAGAGTGACGTCATCACAATACCGCCATGTTTACTTATCAGGCTTTTGTTACTTAGTGTTCAGGATAATTATTTATAATGCCTGGCAACTTTAATTTAGGATAAACGTTTTAGTTTCCTTGTTTTTGATAAATTCATGAAGGCCATTACATTACTGACCTAAACTTACTATTGCATAAAAAAATATTATAAATGCAAATATGTTATATGAAGGTTCTGACTTCCTGAGCTACCGAATTTGTCAGACTTAGCCGTTCTAGACACTAGCCAGATTTCTTTGAAAACATAAGGAACTAGTTTCAGTTTTTATGTAACATCAGTCGCAGAATTTGAGTCACTTTTGAGGCTAGAACTAAAAAAAGGTGTAACTCCACGCGTGGCTACTAGCCGGTCGTTGACCCCCGACCCGCGTAACTGTACGTGCTCTTGAGCATACAACGACGGCAACTTCGGAATACTTCGGATTTAGCAGTTCCGGCTTTCTGGCTATTGGCGAAGAGTTATAGCGAAATGCTTATAGTTATTGAACGTTTAATGGGAACTGGTATAGGAATCGTGCTGGCTGAAATCGTTATTTGAACTCGAGATGGTGTTTTCTTTGAATTTAGAGCTAAGGATGTTGTATTTGAAATTAGAACGAATTGTGATTGGTTCCCGAGTTCGCGTAATTCAAAACATTTATAAATAATCTAGTGGCAGGCTCATCTTATTGACAATCAAATTAAAAACATGTTAAGAATGTAGAAAGCTGTCGTGTTTTAAATAGATAGATAATTTCAGTCAGATTAAAATGAGAACGTTCATAAAAATGCGGGAATTGCTCCTAAAATTCCTTCCTTTATTAGATTGCCTAATAGCCTCTTGAAGCTTAAAAAAAACGTACAGCCGAATATTTTTTCATGCATATTTTTGTTAATTAAGCTAACAAAGATCATGTTTGTATTCTAATCACCGTAACGGATTTTCTTAAATAAATAATCTTCGAAAATGACGTTACCGATGATGTCACTAAAAAAAACTTTAAACAAGAAGTGGCTTCATTGAACATAATAAATTCAGATTTATCTGGCATTGCTTCATTTTTAAAGAAGATTTAAACCTTTGACCTCAATAAATACATCAATTAAATTTTGGCAGCAAACCGAAATAAAACGAAGCTTACCTTCAATGCAATAAATAATAACAACTCTCTATCAACCGAAGTAATTTAATAAAATTTATAAGTGGCCTGTAAAAGTCGTTACATTTGAATAATAATAAAATAATACATAATTTGCCAAACACGAGGATCAATCATCGTGGGATGACGTAGACTCCTAGTCCTACTTAAAGAACTGGAGTTAGATTGCAATAGGTAAGGACGAGAAGTAGAAAAGGAACGAAGGTCCTACAGAAGGACAGCGAAAATATAATATATTATCATTTATATAGGTAAATGATAATATTGACACGGAGAGTGCTAAATAACAGCTGGTCAATCTTCCTGCGGGCATTAACAGCGTTGTCAAGGTCAATCATTGAGAGGATCTTTCCCTCGAAGAGCAGCAATTAAGCACATTTTGTCGTACAAGTACCAGTCACCCACGAAAAGTCCACCCGAAAGCCCGAAAAGACGAAATTATAATAAACTTCCGAACTACAATACTTTGATACTAGACAGACGACAATTGTTATGGGTTGTCAAAAGCCCGCAAGCCTGACAACCAGTCTTACAAAGGGGTATCGCATTACGCAGTTAATGGGTTTTGGGAGTCAGATAAGCTGTCACTCCATGTAAAATACTGGTACACAGCTGCATCCGGTTAGACTAAAAGACGAGAGGAAGGATGCTAAACAGATGATGTACTTAATAATATTCAGTCCCATGAAATTGACAAGACATTTTCACACGAAATAACGACTCTGACGATTATATATGTATTAGAAGCATGAGGAGTTTAACCTTTAAAGCCAATACTGACGTAAACAGTGAACATAGCTAATTGATTGGACAAGTAGCACGTTCACGTGTTATTTCAAGTAAAGTCTACAATGTCGTAAATTCTATGATCATGATGTAATCGAAGAAATAGAAAACGAATAACAGTGTAACATTAGAATCTTGGGAGCAGTATCACTATGTGCTTTCAACTTTGTTTTTTCTTTGAAAAAGACTTGGTTTGTACGCAGGATCTTGCTGCCCTCATACGAGTTTATTTAGAGTCGGCGCAGTTTATCTATATTTGTACCACACATATCAGCCGTAATCTCAGCGTGTTTACATCCTTCCTTTCTCCGTCTTTCACACAATCCATCATCTTCTTTAGTCTATCTCTTTTCATGTATGATAATCTGCCTAGCCTTTTCCCAACTATGTTGGGGTCGGCTTCCAGTCTAACCGGTTGCAGCTGAATACCAGTATTTGACGTAGAGTGACTGCCTATCTGACCTCCACAAACCAGTTACTGGCTAATACGATAACGCTTGGTAAGACTGGTTGTCAAACTTTCGGGCTTCTGACGACCCGTAACGACTATCAAAGATCCGCAAATGACTTCTTCTTCCCAGCTAAAGCACTAGGAAGTGTCGAAGGGTGGGCGTTTTTGGGGGACTGTCTTATGTAATTTTGACGTTCGAAAAGTGCTGACTCTCAGCCTAGTTTGAATAAATGACTTTTGATTTTGATTTTGACAGCCGGGACCAACGGCTTAACGTGCTTTCCGAGGCATGGAGGGGTCTTGAATGACCCATCCACGGAACAACCGCGGCAAGCGTAGCTTAACCTGATCGATCAAACCATACGGTTAATATTACTTAACCACAAGCGTTTGTCTCTTTCCATATTATTATACATTATTATGACTGTTCATGGCCTAAGTTTTGGCGCGCAATATGGTGTTCCTTATACGGTCAGAAATTCGAAATTATACGGTCGAAAAAATTCGAACCCCCAGGATACTGCGCTCCATGGTTGGCAAACCTCAAAAGCTGGTCATCTTAAGTGGGATTAGGCCGGACATGTCTGCCGTATGACTGATGACAAATGCGCTAAGAGAACCACCGATATGATCCCAATAAATGCATGACGCCATCGTTGCAGGCCAAGACGAACTGCCTTGATTTCAGTCCCTCCCGAAAGTACTGGACAAATCTAGCAAAACAACGAATTGTGTGGAAAAGGGCCTATGCTATGCAGGCTAATTAAATTAGATTATGACTTGATCCGTGTGGTGTTAAAACAACGAATTGTGTGGAAAAGGGCCTATGCTATGCAGGCTAATTAAATTAGATTATGACTTATCCGTGTGGTGTTGGACGTATAGGAATAGCACCATCCCATTTCTTCCCGTGGGTGTCGTAGAAGGCGACTAAGGGACTTACTAGAGAATGGGCAGCGGCGTTCTCTATGCATTTTACCACCATACTGCGATCACCAACCCGCCTGCCAAGCGTGGTGATTACGGTAAAACCCCCCTTTTAGGGGAGGCCTATGTCCAGCAGTGGACGTCTTTCGTCTGAAAGGATGATGATGGTGACTTAAACCTTTATCTGTCATATGGTAATCATTCGTTTGCATCAAATGCTCCATCGCGACGTTTTTCCACTATAGCAACACTATTCACATTTACCATTCATTGCCACATTAGTATGGTAATAATACTAATATATTCAATATACAAAACACAATGTAAAGTAAACGGTTGCATGAATAAACAGATCTGTTATTATTTAAAATGACATCACCCTATAAGGAGCGAGAGGCTGCGTGTACAGGGTGATTCATTTTCGTGTATTTGGAAAAAATAATGTATTATTGAGTAAGGATGAAGCAGAATGCGTTGGTGGTGCAATAAAGGATGTGCAAAATGTGAATCATAATAATAAATGCCGGATAGATTATTGTTTCTATGCTTAGGTAGTACTTTATAAACTGTAGAAACTATTAATAGATAAAATAATTATATGAGAAATCGTGTATCTGCCTTCCACAGTAGAGTATTTATGGGAACACAATTAAATGCAGAATTTTACATTTTAGAATACTATTCAAATAGTCAAATCTAGGATAGCGTTACTTTGATATTTTACAATACTATTCAAACAGTCAAATCTAGGATAGCGTTACTTTGATATTTTAGAATACTATTCAAATAGTCTATAGAGGTATGAGGAACAGGGTGTAAAGTTCGCTCATCCTCTATTGAAAAGGAGGATCCTCCGACCAGACGGGTATTGTGTCTGGTCCGGGCAACTGCCCGACAGTTGATGTCGGAATATTTTATCTATCTGAGTAGCGTGGTAAACTCTGATTGCGCGATGCAGAATTGCTCATATAGTTCGCCTGTGGCATTGTAGATGGCGCCACTTTTCTTTTTGTGTTTTTCGATTTTTGTTGCGAAGCATTTTTATTTGTAGTGCCGCTACATCACTCCCCCCCGGAGACCGGAGGTCGATAGTGGGCTGAGTCAGCGCATGTTATGATGCTTGCCAGTGCCAGTTGTGGTTCCAGTGAGTCGGAACCGGGTGTCACATAGTTCGCGGTGAGTCGGAACTGTCTGCGACGATTCCCCAGTGAGTCGGGGGTGCGCTGCGTTATGCTCCAGTGAGTCGGATCTGGTACAGCGCTGGGTTGAGAGGTTGAGGCTGACTGCTGGCGTCGACCGGGAGGTTGGGCTCTCGACCGGCCGAAAGTGCAGTGTGCTGGGCCATGGTTGCTGATGAGGCTGTGGGTGATGACCAGGCATGCGGTTCGCTGCATGCAGGTGGTCAGGATACCCGTTGAAGCCGTAGGGTGCTGGCTGGCTGTGTGACTCGCCGCTTGAAAGCTTGAGGAAGTGGTCTTGATGTGATGTAGATGACGTCACGCCGAAGTATTGCACGAAGGCTGCGCTGACGTTCTTTCACGGGGTCACCAGTATAGAGGTAATGAGGAACAGGGTGTAAAGTTCGCTCATCCTCTATTGAAAAGGAGGATCCTCCGACCAGACGGGTATTGTGTCTGGTCCGGGCAACTGCCCGACAGTTGATGTCGGAATATTTTATCTATCTGAGTAGCGTGGTAAACTCTGATTGCGCGATGCAGAATTGCTCATATAGTTCGCCTGTGGCATTGTAGATGGCGCCACTTTTCTTTTTGTGTTTTTCGATTTTTGTTGCGAAGCATTTTTATTTGTAGTGCCGCTACAAGTCAAATCAAGGATAGCGTTACTTTGATATTTTAGAATACTATTCAAATAGTCAAATCTAGGATAGCGTTACTTTGATATTTTAGAATACTATTCAAATAGTCAAATCTAGGATGGCGTTACTTTGATATTTTACAATACTATTCAAATAGTCAAATCTAGGATAGCGTTACTTTGATATTTTACAATACTATTCAAATAGTCAAATCTAGGATAGCGTTACTTTGATATTTTAGAATACTATTCAAATAGTCAAATCAAGGATAGCGTTACTTTGATATTTTAGAATACTATTCAAATAGTCTAATCTAAGATAGCCTTACTAGATTCTAAAGATGAATCAGACACATGGCTCGTCACATCACAGTACAGTTAAAGAAATGCCTACAGTATACTGAACACAAAACGACCTAAACTAATAATATCGTGTAGAAGCGCTTCACATAAACATTAATCACACAGCCATTCAAAAAACGAACGAACAAAAAAAACGGAAAAAGAGATTTCGTACTTCGAACGTTCGAACACCCAGTATACAAGCGCCGCTCCATAAAAGGGTAGTCGGTAAGTATGCCAGCAACTACCCACATACGTGTCTTGTACATAACATGTTCCTCATTACGTCATTACCGTATTATTTATTAATTTTGGACGGCAAATCACTTTCGCTTTCGCGGGAGGAAGAAGTGGGTCAGGATTTTTCTGAGTGACTTTGGAATAAAGGAATAAACTGTGAAACCGGAATACTGGAAGTTATATTGCAACTTGAGACAGTTCTGTTACCAGCAGTGTAATTGATAAATTAATTGTAGAGTCCGATAATATCCGATCAACAATATATTTCATGTTTTATCAAAAGAGCGTCCAGCATAATGCAGCGGCTCACGATATCATACAAATCAAAACAAAATGGGTGCGCAGGACAGGTGAAACAAGCTCGATCATATATCATTGTTTCTCTCAACATAAGCACCTACCATCTAATATCTTCACCATCTTTGATTGACTGGTGGAGAATGCCTATACACTAAGTCCGCCTTTGTACCTTTTAGTGTGCGAAAAGTTTAAATAAATAAGAGAAGAAGTAAAAGTAGATAATGGTTAGAGACCCGTGACGCTCCCTGGTAACCACAATCAGTTCTGTTTTTAATCATGTTGACTACAAATAGCTAACCATTTCACCAGGATATAAGCCATTCTCGCTTTGCTTGAGCAACGATACAAGAAGAACAACACACAAACTATACTTAAAAGAAAACTACTGTTGGGTCGTTACAAGTCTTTAAACATCATAAAATAACATATTCAAGTTTTTAATGATTATCATTGAACGAACTCAATGCTCCTGCACACTTAACGCCTTCTAAGGCAAAAACTCCGACCGTTGAAGTACGAGTGATCTCATAACTTATAATTTTACTGCAAACACATCGACTAATGTCTATGTTGACCAAGTAATAATAGGTTATGCAAAAAAATATATAGAGGTGAGATCAGAGGACTGAATATGAGGTCTAATTTGAGCATGATTTGCAAGTCACAAGCTGTCATTTTGTATGTAAAATTACTTATTATTAAAGTTAATATTGGTCACCTTGATTTTAAATACTAACGTGTTTTTCTAAAAGCCTATTTAAATCACAATTAAAGTGACTTCATGCATTGTCGTTACTTCCGCCAGCCACAGTGAACTGTTGTGCGAGAGATGCCTGTGTATTGTTGGCAGACTCAATCCTGCTTTCCGGAACCTGGGTACGATGAGGTTCAGCTTAAACCACAAATGCATTTAGAGCTCTCTTCTTGGTCGCGTACTTCATTACTGAAGGTCGTGTCCCTGAAAGGGCTTCGTGGCTTTATGTATTATGTTCTTCCACTTCGTTCGGTTCTCAGCTTTCAGTTCGTTCTCTTGGTGGTCCATTTAGAGCTAAACCAATATAAAACATCAGCTGTTCCTTACATTTATATTCGTATTACTCATCAAAATGTTGGGAACAGCTGATTTCTTTCCACGATTTTTTTGGTTTGGCCCCATAGTAAATAAAAGTTGTTCATAATGATGAGTCCAATGACCTCTTAAGAGGTTGTTAGTGGTTTTCAAATAACCCTGTACATCGTATCTGTTCAACATTTTGAACGCTAGCCTAAGCATTGATGAACTGTGTCGTAAATATGTAGGTTTAGATAAGAAAAGCGAAGGACCGAATATTGTACCCACTGTTACAATTCATTCTACAGATCAAAAAGGTCAATTATCCAGTTGCAGATTCATATCCGACATTGCAAAGCGGCTTACAAACAATATACGTAGCGAAAGTGAAGCTGAAGCACTGATTATTCGGATGGTCTTGAACAATGCGCTTGCATCATCGTTGAGTCACAGTTACACTAGTGATCTGTACCGGGTTTACTTGTCAACAATGCTTGTAACAATTTGAAGTAGAAATTGTAAGGATTGAGGCAACAAAGGAGGTTAGAACCTACTTGAAGTGTGACACATAGTTGATGGAAAGAAAACAATTATAGACATGTTTAAAGATTCTGGAGGTAAAAAGGTTGTATGCTTGGGATGAAAAACAGATAAGATAAGCAAAAGGACATATTCTTTGAAACAGTTGAATTTACTTGTGTCGATGCTGCAAAAAGTTAAGATAATAATTTGTGTATACATAGTTCGAAATAAATGGAATTGGAGCACAATATCTGACATTTAGGTTATTCTTTAATCATCACTATCTTACGGGATTTCCAGGGTATGATGAACCTGTTCCTATAACTCACGGTGTCGCAGTGTGTGGTCAAAATATAAACACCTCTAATAGCCATATAACTGCATCGATGCATTTCCGATTTCCTCCTAAAAATCGTGACATCCTGATAGAGTGACAAAGACAGCAACTCAGGATGTGCATTACATAATACGAGTGAAAGAGAAAGCGATCAATCAGCTTTGGATGCAACACGACATGAAGAAGTTTTATGTAACGTGACATTTTAAGAGTTCCAAAGCTCTAAAATAATACTACTGTTATTAGATAATTGGGATTATTTCATTCACACAAAGGCATTTTTGTACGCCTTTTTGTAAATGAAAAGATAGAAGTATAGTTATCGATTACGGGGACACCTTTCAATTTTTTTCAATGGAGTTTAACTTGAAATTAATTTGTTACGACTTTACGAGACTGTTAGACTGTGATTCCGAAAATATTCAAAAATTTCGTAGGTATTTAGTTAAATACCGTCTCGGAAAACCAAGAAATTCAATTCAATGCATCAAAATTCTTCCTATGATCAAAGTTTTAGCCTATTATCATCTAGTTCCATATTCAAAGCTGTGATGCGTGACAATAAGTCTCCATCTTGCTCCATATAATGAGCAGGTTTTGTAATTAAACAGGCAAAGATGATGGCTGACAATCGTCAACACAAAATTAGAGTATAACTTGGATCATAAATCAGGCAGTCTCATATGGACTACGGTACACATAAGTAGACAAAGTTCAGTGATAGCGGAGGCCTAATGAGCTAAGGATTAATCCCTAAGTAGAGAAGCCTTGCGGCGGCATGCCAGGGTTCTTGGCACGACGCCTGAAACCTTTCTACGAGCGATTTCTATTCAATTCTATACTTTAAAGGAAGGACACTGAGTCTATATTTTATTGGCTACGTGATTTCTTTCGTTATGGTTTAAAAGTAAGTTGTTACTCGTGGTTACAACAACTACATATTATGAATATTACTACATACCAATGCCGCGTATACCTAGTTTTTCCAAATAGGACAAAAGTTAAAATGTGTACAAACACAACGTCCAAACCGCTTGTAGTAACCGCAAATATAGAGCAGTCGTGATTATGAATGCTGTTAGTATGGATCAATGGGTGTACTTACTACAAAACGGTCGTGATTAGGCCAATAACAGCGGTAAGTGCTCAGAGCATGAACAATAACCTTCTGTCTAATACACACAAACTGGGATCACCCATCCATCTATCAAACGTAATAGTTATTCACTTCTCGTTTAGTCAAGTGAACAGTCATTCATTATAATGAGCATTGGAAAGCCAATATTCATCGTCGTCGTTACCGTCACCGTTTTGAGCCGAATGGACCCACAGCATAAATTTCCTTCCATATCCTGTCTAATCTGCATCGATCGTATCGACTTCTACCATATTTCAGTCAGAATATATCTGATCAGGGGGTCTACTCTTTAAGCACGAAGTCCGTAGCTTCGGCCGAAGTAACTGGCGTTTCTTACTCCGTAAAAATTACGGACATCTACCTATTTATTAATACGTGAAGTAAAAACTTTGTTCCCGTTCTTGCGGACGGCGGAGTATGAAATTTGGGACAGTTAAATTTTACATAGAGTGCAAGGCTAATATTTTTTATAAAATACTGTATTTCTATTCAAATGAATTTATTGGGGTCGAATTTAGTATGATTAGTTCGAAACCATGCAGAACTAAGAATTAATGACAATACGAATCCATAGTAGAACTACCGATAACCCGGTCCGAAAAAAAAAATACACTCGTTTTGACGGACGAGACGGTATGTTCGTCGACGGACTTAGGGGGCACCCAGAATATCGTGTGCGAAAATTACAGAGAGGTCCAACTGCCTATAAACTTAAGTGTCCTAAATGTCTGTCTGATGACATCACTTACATGGATCATTATTTGGACACAAACGTGCTAAAACCGATTCATTTCAATTTCAAAGACGCAGATATCGATATTTATAGCTGTGACACCATCGGATCTGGTTTATGTGAGTGATGAGAGGGACATCCTTTTTAACCCTTTGTTCACGGAGCTGTTGCGATTGAAGGATATGAAGTGTGGTTTGATATCGTGGGAATATCGACTAGTAAATCAATTGATGGTCAACTCATCATCTTTTCTGAAGCCGGATATAAAAGAAAGTCAATCAATTTATGTCGAAAATTAAAGAATCCTCAGCAGATTTCTATTATACAGATAAGTAATGAATTAACACAGGTATTTTTTAGTGTTGGCAAATCTTGAATTTCACCACTGTCCTGTGGTAAGTTACCACTGTGGGCTGATGCTAGTGCTCTTATTACGTTTACCATTATCATCAGTAAAATCTTGATTTCCACAGGAAAAAATCTCATATTGTTACTATCTTTATCCCTTACATTATTAGGTACCTACAAACGGAGTGAACACGGATGCATGGGTGAATCTGTTTGAAAATATAAAATGCAATTCAAACGTTGAAATAATATAGTTTGTTGTGTTGCCAACAAGGGCACTTAATCGTTCATGATAATACAGTCAACACATTAGAGTCCTTTTTGGCAACAGACTACATATATATGTAGTCTGTTGCTTCAATATATAAAATCCCTTTTGAAGGTTTCTCCCAATTCACCCCTGCATCTCTTTTCACCCAGTTTGAAGGTATGCCGCCTATCTTTCCTACATTATGACGAACTATTCATATCAATTAAGCATTCAGATCGGTTCTAACTAGCACATGCGTGTGATATCATCAATTTCGAGGGATTTCATCTACTTTATCCTTGTTTGTTGCCATAGCGGATGCTAACTGGGTTTTTTGTATTGTAATTTCTATGGTTACCTTCCAGAATCGTTCCATTTAGACTACATTTGGTGTCATCATCATCGTAATTAACAACAGTCAGTATTTCAATCACTGCGATGACACACAAGTTATGGGAAATTCCTCGATTCAACTTTTGGTAGCTAGTTTGAAGAGCCTAGATTGTTAATATAAGCTGATAGGGCGAAGGTCATCATTTCAGTCAAACGACGTCCACTGCTGGACATATGTCACCCACAAGCTCTGCCACTTTGACCGGTTCTGTGCTTCCCGCACCCAGGTTGCTATTATTCATCAAGAAATCTCTCATTCCTGGGTAAGCCTAGGTTCCGGGAGTGATAACAGCCTTATTATTTCCCTTGCTACATGGCAGGATTTTATAGTGCAATTGATTTGCAACCCTCTGCGTTGAGCCGCCGAGCACTGAAAATACAACAGAGTGTATTCCAGAGCGTCGAAAAACACACTACGATTTTCTACTCTCGGCTCTAGTCCGCGTAAAAATCATGTGGCGATTTAATTACGTTCTTGGGAACGTGGACTCTTACATGGCGGCGGCAACTTTTTTATTTCCCTTTTTCTATTTCAATGGAATTCAAATCCCATACTTTCAAACCGGTTAGAAAAAGTATGTTAAAACCCCGATATCTTTCAAAAGGAACTAAAAAGATTTTAGATAGTTTTTTATGAACAGATAGAGGTTTTAACTTCCTTCCTTTGTCCATTGAGATTATACCATTTCTAAAAATAACGACTATTTCATAAGTCGTGAATGCAATCTCTTTAGAAGTTCAGATAATTACAATGTGCATAAATATAAGAACTAGACGTTAATTGCCTGAAATATGAGACTTCCGCAATTATGTCTCTTTATTAAAGTTATTTAATGTTAAGTTAATTTAGAATGTTGTAAACGAGTGTCTTGTTCCATTTTTGTTTAATACGAAAAATGAATGCAACCAGAATAGAATGCCTACTCTTTATTATGTACACCATCTGCACCATCTCGTTATAACGCTAAATAGTCTATACCTTGGATAACCTTCCTCAAGAATTGGGCTATCACAGGCAAAAAGATTTTTTTAAATCCGGCTGGTAGCATCAGACATTACCCCCTACATATAATCTTACAAACAAATTGTTCCTCTTTGTAATGTTAGCATCGACAAAGTACTACTAAGACTTCCGTATAGAGAATCAAAATAAACGTAATTCGCAACACAATCTTATAGAAACTACTCATAACAATTGAATCTAATTTCATTCATAACTTAATCCGATTTAGATTCAAATGCTAAGCAATGTTCTGCAAGGATTTGTGTAATCCCAGCATTGTGTTATTAAATATTATCAGTCGTATGTTTGTAGTCACGAATTTATTTGCAATAGGACATTGGCTTAGTGATATCTTGGTAAATACGACTCATACATAACACAGCATGTCTGCAAATCTGCTGGGACATAAACTTTCTCTCTGTGAGAGGGACGGGGCAGTAATCCACAATGCGAGCCCAGTGCAGGTTGGTAAAGTCTCATGTCTTGTTCGAAATGTTAGTTCCAGAACATTTCGGTTTCCCCACGATGTTTTCATTCACCGTCTTGAGAGTACTGGTGACGAAATAATAAAACACAAAATGAAGCGCCTTTCTAGGTGCGAACCCACGACGTACAACACGTAATTCGCAGCCGTTACCACTGCGACTATAATCCAAACAGTCTAACCAAGGGGTTGAAGAGGGTTGTGGAGGTCAAAGGCAGTCTCTTCATCTCCATCCGTAAAATGGTATTGAACTGTATCTAATTTGACTGGAAGTGGAAAAGGCTTAACAGATGATGAAATATCCTGAGTGTTGCCGTGACAGGGCGGATCGCCATCTGTCAGAAAGACTCCAGATCAGGTCAAAACTATTTGCACAGTTTGTAAGTTTAAAAGCAATTCAGTCATTTTGTTTCATCTGTTTGGGGGCTTGTGCTCCTGAGACGCAAGAATAGCGAATTATCATAGTATGTGGAATGCTTGAGACTGGGAAAGCTAATCAATCACTTCGCATCTAAATAACAGTGGTTTTTGAAAGCCTTCGAATGCCTAATGGCTGTAATTAAAACGAGTAACTCACCCAATTGACATAAAGCTACCTGAATAAGCAAAACATTGAGATTCAAAGCTATTTCAATAGAAAACCAATGAAACCGATCAAACGGCATGCTTACTAATTATCTTAACTTATTCATTGCACGCTCGATAGAAATGTCGATCAATTAATACTCGATTAATCCCACAGATCTATTTGTGAAGATACGTTGATACGACTTACGATGTTGCGGCAATCCTTGGCTTGAGCGTAGATACAGTCAAACACACGTTAGTAATAACTACGAAAACCGTCCTTGCTGCTACGAAATAAAGTCTCGTCTTGCGATGTCTTAGTCGAATTGTTACCAAGGACGTGTAGTTGGCTGTAGTAAGCTGTTTGCTGCCAAGTCCGGTTCAGCAAGTGTGTCAAAAATGCTGACTTCTGGTCGGAAGCCAGTTACAAGAGCGGGATTAACTATCGAGGCATTGCTGAAGATTTTATTAGATGTTTTCAAAGATAAGTTACAAATTCTATGTTTGGGATTAAACATGAACTATGGTTGTATTTGAAACTATTGAAGTCTTCCTGAAAAAAGATCAATTTTCTCCTAAAGAAAGGATCTCAACAAAATACTCTTGAGCGTAAAACGGGTAATGAATATTCATTCAAAATAATTCTGCCTAAAGTTCTACGTCATTTTCTACTAAGTTACTTTGTATACTAATATATATAACAAGTATATATTAAACCTATTCATAAAGTAATACCAATAAATCATCCTATGTGCCATCATCGACTGATGACGCATATATGCGTCATAGTATCTACTATCACAGCGCTAGATCGCGTCAAAATCTATCCATACAAGCCTCACAATAATCGCTTGCATACTGATTTGCAAAATAAGTTACAAAGCAATGTGGAGCCGTAAACGTGATGTTTAAAGAAATCAATACACATCATTTCATATTTCAAGTACTTATTGCTCATAGGGTTAATTATAAGGCTGTAGATAAGATTTCCAATAATTCTCGTTTGTATCAGGTTCTTGTCTAACCGGAGTAATACGATTTCCGAGTCATGGAGAGGCTTTAGTATGTAAAGATGGTCCCAGCCTCGGGCCAACCGCGACAAAGGTAGCTTAACCTGATCGAAAAATCTGTACGACTGTTATTAGCCCCTCCAAATGTAACACATTAACTAATAAATTGTGAAGAGCTTACAAAATTACCGTTTAAAACTCACGAAACGGGATTAAATAAAATATTTCGCCAAATTCTAGAAAGCAATAAAACTGCTGCAATAAAACTAACAGAAATGATAAAAAATATCTATCAACTATCAAGTTCATATATCGAGATGTACAAGACTTGAACTAGCCTATCGAAGCATCTAAAACAACTGCGCATCACATTGACAGCTCCAAAAACAAAATGGTCACTGACCTGGAAGTGCAAGATGATGGTCCATATCAGTCCGAGGGTCAGCTTGGGGTTCCCGTCGACGATGTCCTCAGCCCGGATGTTGACGAGCTTGATCTTCTTGTAACGGAGGAAGTCGAGGGCCATTTGGACATTCTGCAGCATGTGGAACCGCATACGGCCTCGCTCGCGCGGCTGGAAGGTGGGAAGTAAGATGTAAGAGATTTGTTGGATAGAATTCATATCAATAGTTTTATAAGCAATTGATTTTGGACGAGGAATTGGCTAGTCTGTCTATCTTTAAGTGATAGGAATAGGACACAGTGTGTGTCGCTAACGGCAATGATATTAAATCAATGACGTAACCAAAATGGAAATGGAAGCATTAGCTGCAGGCTTAGCACGAGCACCGATTTGTCGACGGAAGAATAGACATGGCTATTAACTAAATGATGTACAATATGAGAACATAGCTATGTTTTTCTATCAATTATCACAGTTATGCATTCTAAACGAATCATGATTTTTTAAATAATCGTGTATACTTTGTGGCTGTCGAATGTAAAGTTTGTTGCCAATGTGATTTTGACAGTATGGGAAGAAATATTCTTCTGAAATAGTCTACATTTTTAAGGACCTAGACAAAGATCGTTAGAAAGGAAAGACAAAATGACGGATTTTAGAAGGATATCTACGGTGCGATGTCAAAAATTGCGGAACGAAATGTCACTTTGAATTGAAAAATGACTGTCTATTCTTCGTAGAAATAGAAAGCGTCATGCTAATCCTGCAGTTACTGTTAGGGACTAAAAATAATAAGAGTGACAGCAATAAGGCCTATACCTAGACGTAGAAGAATTAAAAATGATACAAACACTGAGTGGGGGTGCAAAAAGTTTTGCTCTACACTCATCAACTTCTTATGATGGAAATCAAAATTAACTGAACAACCACATTGAACAACGATGACCCCGTTAAAAACTACAGACTATCCCTTCCTATCTCATTAATCACTCACATAATTTCAACCCGGTGAACCCAGGGTGGGGTAGTATCGTTTACCTAGCCACACCTGCGATCGGCCTGATTAATTTCCACAGATCTAGATAACCCCTTTAAGTAACTGTTTCCCCTTTCTGGGTTAATGGTGGATCGATGAGGAGTTGTAATAGGTTACCAGGTAATAAGGGAACGAATTGATAGGATATCATGTAAGTTTTTGATTTTATGGTTATTTTTACGCACTTCTTTCCCATCGCCAATATACTGGAAGAGATTTCTTTAGAAATAATTATCACCTTTGTACCTTTTTTTTCTGTTCTTTTCTTTTTGTCTGTTTATATATGTGTGTACATAAATGGTTAAATAAATAAATAACTTCTAATGGTCAATAATTATACGAAACTAGCTTTTGCCAGCGGCTTCGTCCGCGCGGAACTTTCATCCTCATTCCTTGTCTACATTATAAAGGAAATATCTGTACAAAATTTCAGCTTTCTAGGTCCAAGGGTTTGGGGTGGGCGTTGATGAGTCAGTCAGTCAGTCAGTCAGAACTTTTCTTTTTATTTATATAGATAGATAAGAATGGAAAAACAAACAGTTGGTATGTGGGGAGCTGAGAAATTACAAGTACCAGAGGAACAGAAGGTACTAGATTCAGTTAATAAGGGGAACTTCTGTCAGTCACAATCAAAATGGTTTCGATTGACTTTCATCCAACCAGACCAGTACAAAGATTTTTGAAATTAATAGCTGCATGATAATTAATAATTAAACATGCCTTCAAAAAAAAACCATAAAATTATATGTTTACGGAAACCTAACTTTAATAATTACTGTTAATAACTTTATTTGGTACCGTAGCACACGAATCAGCGCTTGAGCACGCGAGAACATCGTTACTCCAAGTTAATTTCGTTACAAACTATCATGAGGGTATCATATGGTTCACACCCTTGTTTTTAGCAAAGGTTTAACCATAATTAAGAGTAACTGGGCCAAATCCCTACTAATATTATTAAAGTAACTCTGTCTGTATGTAACGCTTTCACGCCTAAACCGATCGTCATGAAATTTGGTTGAGATACAGCCAGAGATATAGAGAAGGACATAGGCTACGCGATAACCGATATCCACGGGGTGGAGCCACGGGCAAAAGCTAGTTTAATATAACGAACATTCATTTATTGAGCGTTGTAACGATACGGACAAAGCAAAGAGCTTAGTAAAACTACTAAGCAGTCACCACAAAGGATAGAAATCAACACTGCTCAAATTAACACTAATGAATTCTTTGGTAGTTAATTAATCAAGCAACCAGGCGGTAAGACCACCTGCATTGATGCTTCAATTAGGAATTCCAAGCTTGGAATTGCGAACGGTGGCGAAAACATTTCAAAATCACATGTATAGAAAATATTGATGAAGAATTGTTTGGATTCATGGAAGCCATTTGATGGCATCGTCAACAAAAATATTGTTGTGTTTAATTTCGATTTTCAATATTGTTTCTATTCTTTATACTTTTTTACCAGCATTAACATGTATTATCTGTATGAGAAGAGGCTTCTTCTTTGCATTGGGACAGTTATAGGCTTGTATTATTATTATTGACACAGGTCTGGTGGACTTCAGTGACGGAAAGAGATGAAGCTATTCACCCAAGAGCTCTATCTCTTTTCCACACTGCTGGTTAAGATTCTTCTAGGTTCAGTCACATCCTTAAGTTCTTAAGTATTAATGAAGATTTGTATACTTACGAGGTGTTCGCCAGAAAGCACCTCCAGCAACGAGATGAGGTTGAGTCCATCGCGCAGATCTTCGAATAGGTCGTTGACGTGACGATTCACCTGGACAAACAAATATTGTTAGAATTGTGTACAGGCGAAATGCCTTTGTAGGGAATGAGTTTTCTGTGGAGGTGTGTGTACATGTAATATTTTCATCCATATACTCGTATGTTTTCGGATCTGTGGAATTGTAACAGGAGTAGTAAACAGCAGATTTAATACTGTCTTACTTATGAAGTCAGTGTGTGTATTGTGTAATTTATTGTTTCGTGTAACTCAAGATGCTGAGAATTGCTGTCCCCAAGAGCCTTGACTAAATGTTTAGTTCTTAACTATGTGTACCTATGAGCTTTCGTAGATCATGGATGCCAAAACTATTATACTGCTGGCACTTTCTACTCCATCTCTTTCTTTTACATTTTGTCACTGTAATAAAATGCCTACAAATGATGCACTACAGTGTACTAGGAGATAGTAGAATCTACGATGGTGTTAATGTTAATAAATACAACAATAGCAGCCAAAAATTAATAAGTGAAGCCTAAAAAACAAAAAGACAAAAAAAAGATACAAACAATCTAAAGTCACTAAAATGACAAACAGCAAAGAATAATAACGAAACCAAATACGTGAAAAAACTACAACAATGCTGAAAAAAATAATTGTGACTGCAAATAAGCTACATGCCTCAATCATCAGAAAGACGTTACGAACTGTGCTACAACTAAACTAAATCATTTAGGGGAAGGCAAAGTCAACATATTAAAACAACCCGATTTTTTTACCGTAGCGTAGTTAAAAAGATAACATTTGGCGAAAACGGTCATGTATGTCCTACTTCAATATTTAAGAAATCAATATTGCCCTAGTCTAGGTGGCCTCTGTAGAATACTGACCTAGATAAAGTATTATCACAATAAAGGATCTGAGAAATTGGTTTAAAATAGAAAGAAAGTTTGGTTTAAGTTTCAATTTCAGCATTGCTGGAAACATCCATTTTATAACATTGCTTGCTATAGCTAGATAGTGTTTAATCAAATATAAGGATAATATAAAAACTAACAAATGTGATTTAAACCAGAAAAGTACGGTAGACTGGATAAGTTTAAATTTCAGCTTTGACCCATTTTGATACTACGTTTGACCGAGATAAAGTTTCATCGAAAACAATGAATACATGTCATGCAATCTAGGATATATGCCAGAAAGCATTTTTGGGTTAAGTTTCACTATTTGTTTCATTGGAAACTCCTCGTCCTTATGTATCTGTATTAAATCAACATCTTCATCATAAATTCGCAGTTTCATAATCTTCATAATTACACTTTTATTGCCTTCCCCAATTGCGACAAAACTAAAAAAAAAACAACAACTAAAAACACCTAAACAAAAAGCCACAACGAACAACTTACTTGCTGTGGAGGACAACATGGTTGATTGTTGATCACCTCGCAGACGTGAAGACGTGTGTAGGTCTGTCCAAGCAGCGTTGGACAAAGTAATGTTAACACCTGGATGAGAATATGGATGAACACAGACCTAACACAAGGTTGGAGACAATGTGACAAAAAATACATACGATAATGTTCTACAGGTCCGTTGAGCAAAATCCAGATTTTACGATGCATTCAAAAAGGGGAATCAAGTTTTACTTTCTCAACTTTAAATTGTCAAATACCGTTACTGAACTGTTGAAATAAAAACAAAGATATGCATTCGATACGGTCATTCATTGCATACTTTATAATTCGCATTTTGTTATAGAATGAGCGAGATTGAATAACTTGTATGTCTTCTCGCGGTATATCTTGGTTAGCACAGGAAATTAGGGTATTAATCCGGTAATAATAAAGTTTAAACTTTTCTTTTTATTACTTCTCTTTCAATGTTCATAAATTACAACGTTAGGCTCATTCAAGAAATCCAACAATAGCTTACGATTTATGTTTTCACTAAATACATTTTGTCACATTGTAACACTCAGTTTATTAACTTCGACAAACTTAGAAACATTACAATTGTTATCGTAAGCCAATTTTAGCTTACCTGTTTACGACCGAACACAACAAACAAATACTAAGAATAACAAACAAATTATTCTAAAAGAAAATTTGCTAAAAAATATAGCTCCATAACACGTGTGTGAATGTGTGGAAATAAAATAAAAATAAATGAACTAATAACTAAAAAAACTGGCGAAGAGCATGCAAACCAAAATTATAAAGATGATCGATTTATCGACATGATGATTTTGTCAGTCCTAGTCCATCAACTCTTGAATATAATAAACATACAATTTGAAGTTAGCGTTGAGGTCTTTGAGCAAACATATATAATGGCTTACAAATGACAGAAAAACTGTTTGGTTTGAACGTATTTTAGGTGAAGATACGTCTGCAAATATTATCTTTATCGACTCTGACCATAATAATGGTATATTCTAGATATTTATTTTATATATGAACAAATTTTTGGCCAAAAATAAACATAAAAAAACTAGCCATTGCGTATTTGGATGAATTTATCACCGGCAAATACTGTTAAGCTAGTTTTTTTTATGGTTCTACAGAAGTAGACGAGTTTTTTGACACGACAGTGTAAATATAACTGTTCAGAGTTGATAAAATAGACGACACAGTGTGAAGCTGTGTAAATTACTAAAATAGATATACTGCCAAATTCCATTACGTGTTTTCCAAAAATTGTGTTATAATTCAGTTTACAGGAGTGAGATAAGGTAAGATGAAACAGGGCAATTTATCTAAAGGAGCCTAAGCAAAAATAGACTAACTAACAAATGCTGTGTATACTACAGACCTTGAGATATTTCCAGTGCTGCACCATTCCCAAATGACAAGCGATGAAAAAATCAAACATATAGACTTTTATATTGGTGAAAATTGGTTTGTGTTTGACCAAATAATTTTATAAAAATTATTTCGCCAAGTGTAAAGAATACTGTCACAATTTGCTTAGATACAAGTAAAGAATCGTTGTAAACATAACACGGTCAATACACCCGATGGATTACATCAATTGTATGGAGTTTCACAATACGAAAATGTTAAAGCATATTGAATGGGCGTTTCATTGTTTCTATTTATAATCCTATCTAAATTGATATCGTTAAAATAAGTTTTAGTATAGGCAGTAGTGTAGACAGGTAATTTATATTAATAGTTAACGCAATTATAGTAAATTCCAATAAGTTTTTGTGGTGGTAACATTAAATTCTTAAATCTAAAATTGAGTTTTTTTTTTATTTAGAAAATGACATCGTCCTTCAAATTTTCAGTTTGAATCCGTCCTGAGTTCAGTTTTACATTAAGAGCTTCTTTAGCTTTAATTATGACTAAAGAACTACTGAGATGTTGTTCATCATGACTCGCCAGTCTAATTAATAAATTACCATCGATCAAATTAAGTACCACTTCCTTTAAGCTAACAGCCATGATTAAATCTTAGACAGATGTATTAGTACTCATTGCATCTTTGTAATAGCACTTAACAGGCATAAATTGAGTGACTAGATCTCTATCTATCTCAGCATCGAATTACTAGATAGACAATCTGTGTAAGATTGAATTTGCAACACTCATTAAGTCAGTGACTGTGTTTGCTTGTTGTCTTAGGTAAATTCTAGATGTACCAGCATTCATTCATTGTATGTCTCAGAGCTGATTTAGATTTAGCTGATGGATAGGAAAATACTTCTGCAATTAGACCCCGATATAGCGCTACAAAAAGTTCTAAGCAATAATGATAGGATAATCAAAAACAATTGCCGCTCGATATATTTTATTACAATGCTAATGATAAGATCGATTTGCATTTGATAGAGGTCGATAAGATCTTAATTGGCTAACTATTGACTATAAATTTTGTCTTCGACTTAAATAGGTACTTTTCTGGAATTTCAAGGACCGTTTTCAAAAGAGGTCTTCTCGTTACTGTCCTGATTCGGGTTTCTTAGTCGTAGTCGGCACAATATAAATCCTTAGTATTTTCCTATTTCTGCTATCAACTATTGTCACCCATCATACTTATTCATCATTTGTATAAACGATCAGTTAGTCTTAAATTCAATCCTCTCTCCACATTAGGCTAGAGTGGACCCATACTGTTTATTGACTGGACATAAAACAAATGTTCCTAAAAGGAATGCACTGCTGTGAGTCATTATCATGATTAATACTTCCATTAGTTTGTTACCATTTATGTTACGTATGATGTTCAAGATTGGAAGCTCAGCTTGATGATTAATGGCCTTCAATTAATCGTTGAGATTAAGTGAATATGGATTGATGGTTGGAGAGAGATGAGTACCATCTGATGTTGAGGTAGGTGGAATGTGATTGTTTGGTTGAGTAGCTTATAGCTGCAAATTGTTTGCAAATGCAGCGTTCTCGTAATCAAATGTTTGATTAATGAGCACACAGAGACTACTTTCTGCCTCGATGGACCATGAGAGCATGTTTAATTGTTCATCAACTTTTGCATGATATTCGTCACAAGCAGTTGTTGTCATGTTTGCCAATCACTCCAGCCTGACTCGTCATCTGCCAAGCCTGTTCCCAACTATGTTGGGGTCGGCGTCCAGTGTAACTGGACGCAACTGAATACTAGTAGTATTTTACATGGACCGACTGCCTATCTGATCTGCACAGCCAAGTTCCGGTAATACGATACCCCTTGGTAAGACTAGTTGTCAGACTTTCAGGTTTGAGTCAAAGATCTACAAATGACAGCCAGGACCAACAGTTTAACGTGCTTTCCGAGGCACGGAGTGGTCTTGGTATGTAAAGATGGTCACCCATCCAAAGTCCAACCGCGACAAGGGTTGCTTAACCTGATCGATCGACCCGTGCGGCTGCAAATACTTAGTCACTCAAGTCTGACTATAGCATGGAAACACATGTCAGTGTTCCCAAACAAGTAAAAAAAATCAGTCAGATTGCAGACACTCAAAAAATTATGGATGTAACCACCAGATCTAATTGTGTTGAACTTGCAAGTCGACCCCAACACACTTGAGATAAAAAGTCAAGATGAAGATGACAAGCATCTTAATTATCACAGTTGAGATGTAATTACGACGAGCAAACAAACGCATTTCCTATGTAGATAATTGTTTGTTTCCTACAGATACGTCTAATTACCACGCAGAAAAAAGTAAGCAGTTACGCTAAATATAATAGTTTTTTTCTGCAGGAACGTTTTACTGATGTTTAATCTGATAATTCTTTCTAAGATAGTAATCGGTTGCTGATAATCTATTTGCGACAGATAACTTTATTTTACAAGATGACTTTCAAAACTACAGTCTGCAAAGGTTATTGAACTCAAGTTTTTGTGTGTTTCACCGTGTAAGGATTTTTAATGATCGGGTCGTATGCATCATCATGTCCTTTTGAAGGAAAAGCCACTAAAATTTCAAGCAGGTATGCGTAATGAACAAGAAGATTCTGCAATAGCCTGGTTTTTGCACTGATGGTTAGAAAATCCAGCATCAATTTCGAAATAAGTAATCAGTCGAATCATGGGCGAAAAATCTTGTCCTACTATATTCTACTTACTAATATCTATACATATAAATAAAAAGAAAAGTCCCGACTGACTGACTGACTCATCAACGCCCAGCCCAAACCCTTGGACCTAGAAAGCTGAAATTTTGCACAGAGGTTCCCTTTATAGTTTAGACAAGGAATAAGGAACGATTTTTCGAAATTCAACCCCTAAGGGAGTTAAATAGGGGATGAATGTTCCGCGCGGGCGAAGCCGCTGGCAAAAGCTAGTGTATTATAAATGTGAAAGTTTGTATGATTAGATATTTAGATGTTTGGAATTTTGTTACTCAATCACGCAAAAACGGCCGAACGGATTTGAATGAAATTTGGCACACAGATAGGTTATAAACTGGAATAACACAGGATACTGTTGATCCCGGTAGTACGTTCCCGCGGGGTAATTATTGACCACCACGCGGGCAAAGCAGCTGGCAAAATCTAGTCTGGCATAAAGCTTTCAGAAACTTTCAAGATAACTTTGAAAGCAGTCATCTCATCAGATTACCTAAGTGGGTGGGCATTTGCACATTTCGTAGGCGTTCTCACAGGGATCTTACCCGATATGGTTTTAGGTCAAATATGACTGGTCAGCGATCATAAATTTAAATTTCAACACCCACAAAACGAAAGATTATGTCACCGCCCGCCATTTCTGTGATTTCACGGTTTTTTTATCACGTGGGACGCTGACCGGCCGTAGAAGGCTGAACTTTAAATACAGAAATCAATTTATTGTTTTATTCAGTGAATGTTGGTAGTAAAAGTAATGGTAATGCCGTAGTAATGACTTTATTAGTAAGCCGTTTAAAATAAAATGAAGCTTCAATTTAAGCATTTACTGTTACATATACCAATGCGTTTAATGTAAAAATTATCATAGGACAACATTTTACTGTCTCGTGATCCTCATCCCGCAACCTAGGCTTATTCCCATTTATTTGGGGTACCCCAGCATATCGTCTTCTTCCAATCATCTATTCTATCAGCGGTCACCTCATTAGTCATCCTCTTTCTTGCCATATATCTCTGCCAGCGTCTTAGTTCCCGTCTGCCTTCAAAGCATAAGTGAACAGGAGTCTTCAGAACACACACGTTCCAGCATAGACCTCATTCATTGCTTTCCATCAGGCGTGATCGGTCTATACAGCAATAACATCCTATTTTTCCACCATCATTTCATCGTTTCTTTAGTCTCCCCTAATCTTACAACCATCCACATTCATCCTCAAAACTTTGCTCACGGCGTTGCCCGCCCGATAGGACAACACAATCAATTCATTCACACCTCACCGATTAAAATTTAAACTAGGCTCGTCTCAACTAAATTCATTATGCTTTAGATCTTCTCGTTATCTCCCAGTATCAGTGACTAAAGTCTTATTCACCAGGTCAGGCGGTCAGTTGCAACATAGCAGCTTGATGAGTCATAGATAACATGCTTTGTTATGGGGAACTGAGTGGACTTAGCGCTCTATGGTATGTAAACATCTTAGTCGTATATAGTGACAAAGGTCTATTATTCTGATTTGTTGTTGGAAGAAGCTTGGAGGTGGGTAATTGTTGTAGACTTAGATTTTGCTGGAAGCCTGCATCACATGGGTTCAGTGATAAACATCTGTGCTCTATTGAAGTGAAAGATGAATAAAACACAGAAACCGTAAGACAAATAGACACATAAGCAGATTGTGAGCTAGCAGAAACAGAAGAAAACCCTAGCTGAACAATACAATGCACCAATATTAAGACACTGTTCGGTTGCTAGTGCGGCATGGATAATAAACATGATGTGTATCTACATAATTAATTAATACTAACCCTTAGTTGATAAGTTCTTTGTACAGAGGCCAGCACATCAAGCTACCCAAATCTGTCAAATTTCTTTGATAGTTTTTCAACCTTATTGCAAAGGAATAATAATAAGGTTTATGTTCAATTGGGAAAATTTGACAGTTTTGGATAGCCTGGCGACTGTACTAACTAGTGGAAAAATGTTGTTAAATTAAATATATTATTATGAATTTAAAAAAAATCTGCTGTTTCATAGAAAAGTGCAATAACTAGGCGGTCAAAATCTATGGAACAGCTGATATTTTTTTTGTATTACGAACGAAAAATTTCTGCGCTGGGGGTCTAGAACGATATGCTGAATTCATGGTTACAGTTTGCGCACTGGTTAAAATTTTATCCTGTATGTTGGGGTCGGCTTCCAATCAAACTAAATGCAGTGGAATACACTATTTTACATGGAGCGACTGCCTATCTGACGTCCACAACCCAGTTACTGGGTGATACAATACTCCTTGGCGAGACTGGTTGTCAGACCATCGGGCTTCTGACGACCCGTAACGATTGTTACTGCTTATGCTAACATAACATGACTTGAAAATGTCTTGGAAATTTGTATTCGTCAGTGCATGAAACATTCTCTTTATTGTATAACCTACATAATATGTATGTGAATGTCCAAAACTTAATAATGTATTTTATCATCGTTCAAAATAACCTTATCGTCTTCCAAAAATTTCTTGACCCGAACGTTCTACAGTCTTAAAACAAGGAGTACATTCACATCAAAAATAATCATTACATCAATGTATAAAGTTTTTTGTACCACTTTCACACAAGGTCTGTCTGTGAGTCACTCTTCACTTGGTATAGTACAATCTCTTTGTTCAGAATGCTATCATCGGCTGAAATTGCTGATGGTATCTCGAAGGCAGATTAATAAACAACACCAACTTGGCTATAATTAATTATGTGTGGATAATAAATGTGACTTTCAACGGATATGTTGAAATGTGGATGACGACACTGGAGGTTTACTCTGTACCTAAGCACGAAATCCGTAGTTTCGGCGATGTTACTGGCGTTTCCTACGCACCGTAACCATTAATATACCAAAAAGCCAAGATGCACTGTCTCGTACAAAAACTTTTTAATAAAAAATTAAACCGCCGAAAAGTCAAAAATAATAAACTAGCTTTGTCCAACCCCAATAACTAAGTTCGGAAGGCGGTGACATATAATTAGATACATTTCCAAAGTCACCGACTTCCGAACTTAGTTATTGGGGTTGGACAAAGCTAGTTTATCATTTTTTACTTTTCGGCGGTTTAATTTTTTTATTAAAAAGTTTTATTTTATAATTTTTTGTGGCTATAATCTACTAATTACTACATGCTTAATTTTTTATTACTTTTTGTAATACACAACTCAGTATTAAAATCTGTGAGTAAACAAGCAATCATCCCCTGTTTTCTTACCCTTAGGGTTGGAATTTTTCTTCGAATTTATATGGGACCAACTTCGGGGTATACCCTTTCCAATAAAAAAAGAATTATCAAAATCGGACTACTCTGGAAAAAGCTATGCGTGGTCACACATAAAAAAAAAAATACGCGTCGAATTGAGTAACCTCCTCCGTTTTTTCGTCGGTTCAAAAAGTAACACTCAAAACTGTCCCCAATTATACGTCAGTTATGATAAAAACACATTTTTTGGCAATTCAACCTTACACGCATGACATAATTAAAGTGGTTTTTTAAAGCAATGTCCGTTACGACTGGGCCACCACAGCCGATATGTATTTGCGCGTACGAAAAACTAAATTTGACGGATCAATTACGTTCGGACGGGCCCGGATCTTCGTTAACGGTCTTAGAGAGTAGAATCCATGGTGTGGAATGGGAAAGTGGAAGTGGAACATTGAAGCTCACGATTTGTTCTGCGATCAAAAGCGATCGATATGTCTTGTAAAGTAGGTATGAAATTGTAAATAGTACCAATACGACTTCTCACGGGTATAGTAAGTGGGGCCCGCAAGGGCCGATGTCTGCCAGGGGTGCGAGTTGTTCGAAAGAGATACTGTGGGCCCCTGGCACACAGACAATTGAGGGGACACGGGTGGGTTTTAGTCAGTAAAAGTATGACACGCCCTCCTGCTCCACCCAGAGCGGGAGATGATTTCCCAACCTTAAAAAAAACCCAGAGCGGAAGAAGTTATTTGATGATATCCCAACCAAAAAAAGAAACGGTTGCACTAAGGCTTCTACATTATTTTTATGTACCAGGAGTTTAGAAGTTAGCACGATAGTGATAATACTGGTGCAGTAGGTATGACAGTGAAAGGATAACTCAATTTGATTGAAGATGAAAGCGCTACTAATGAAGATATAGTAAAATCTTTATGTAAGGCGTAGCCTGAGGTACCAGGAGTTCAGACTCAAAGAAAGCGATTAGACGGTGGCATTACCTTATTGATAACGTCATACCGAAATCTCAAAGCAATCGTGTAGTAGAAACAGAAAGACTACCTTTTATTTCAAAACTGTACACAAAATGGCATGAATCGTCTTTAGGTACACATTTCCAACATGTTCTTACTAATCTACTTCAACACACACACGTATCCAACGCGTAATGGTCTTGTTCTATGGGTCAGGTCTGGCATTTGCGCATTGCCTTATTTGGTATGTGCAAATGTCCACCGTGCCCCTTCACTTCAGCAAAGTCACCGGATTAGGCACCGTGCACACTTGCGATTGTGAAATTGTTGTGCTTGTAGATGGAATGTGAAGTGAAAGATGAACATCTATTTGTATACATTAATCATATGCTATGCTATGAGATCTACGACCAGAGCTTTTGGAGCTCGTATAGTCGTAACTATTGTCTTTTCCAGATTTTTTTTTTTGTTATTCGACGAGGATTCAGTCCAATATTCGATCCCCATCATTCCAAAACAAGGTTTTATTTCTATCAGGTTTAAAATACCGAGCCAGTTTTTGAAACAAGACGCCAATTATGTAAAGGTTTGCAGTTCTTTTTAAAAAACTACAACTTAATCCGGTGCTAAGTTGTCATTATTGTTTGAACTTTTAAGAATTTTACCCAAATTTCAATAAACTTGGAAATTCAAAAAGTGGCTTTTAGGCTAGAACTAAAGATATATCGCGTTTTGTAATGAGACTGAAGTAGTGTCTGACATTAAAGACCAGTAAATATTGAAAGTAAAATAATGAAAGAATATATAACAACGAATTGAGGCTATAGAAGACAGAAGATATTAATAGCAAGCATGTTTGTGCAACCTTTTGCTGACTACCAAATTCTTACACCACAACACATATTTCTCATGATTCTCATACGCAAAAGAGACGTTAAGGCAACAGCCTTAACTTCTTAGGATGGGATAGGTTAGGATGAGTAAGATAACAATCTGACTCATCCTAACCGACAAAATCATTTTCCCCTAACCAGGCCTTTGAAGTATTCGCCAAAAGCAATACAAATATGTACGGTCAATAAATAAAGGAGCTAAGTATAACATCCTGTTCGTTTACAGACGGACAAACGGACAGACATACAAAGGAATCCATTATTTGATCTGTTGGTCCTTTGTTCTGGTGCAGGTTAACGACTGGTGGAATTACGTTTGAGGTACATTTTGCATGATTAGTTTACAAAAAAGTTTTTGCATCAATTGGATTTTTGGAGCGAAATTTTTTAATGCAGCTTACGTTAGGAGTATAATTGTAGAAATCGTCACGTAACGAAAATAACTTCACGTATATTTAAGAGGAAACAGAGAGAGAGAGAGAGAGAGAGAGAGAGATAGTTTTCGTGGATGCTGAAGTCAATTGACGGTGACGGCAACTGCCAGGGGTGCGGGTTGTTCGAAAGAGATACCGTTGCCCCTGGCACACAGGCAACTGAAGGAACACGGGTGGGTGTTTTTTTTTCTTTTTGCATGGAAAATCATCAAATAACTTCTCCCACTCTGGGTAGAGCAGGAGGGCGTGTCAGACTTTTACTGACTAAAACCCACCCGTGTTCCTTCAGTAACCCGTATGCCAGGGGCTGTGGTATCTCTTTCGAGCCAACCCGCACCCCCGGGAGGGATCGGCCCTTGCGGGCCCCATCACTTTTTTGTGCTGACATCTCTTTGAGGCGCGCGTGGAACACAACTCGCCGTCGACTTGGGCTTGGTCCTTACCGGACAGCGAGCTACCCATTACTCGCCGTCCGCAAGCCCATGCCTACGGTGGCCGGAAATCGGCCTGGGATTCCCGACGCCCAGGGCGTCTCCGTATCCTGCGGCGGCTAGGGTCGCGAGGGCGCATATGCTGCCTCTCCCTCACGTGCGCCGCCTCCCTCTTTACGAGCATTACTGCTTCGCTGAAGGAGGTGACGGCTAACACGGGTGGGTGTTAGGCAGTAAAAGTTTACACGCCCTCCCGATCCGCTCAGAGCGGGAGAAGCTATTTGATGATTTCCCAGAATAAAAATAAAAAAACACGGATACGGCAACATGAATATCCAAACAGAAAGTTGCCAAAAAAAAAAACGAAGGGCCCATTCGCTTCGTATCATAGGCCCACGCTTTTGACTCGTTTTTCCTTAGCGTTTTTTCCTGACTGTTTTTCTTTTTAATCGCCTTCTAAAGATCCTGGCGTGATGTTCCGTAGCATATAGACTTCTTCAATAATTGGGCTATCAAATGCAAAAAGATTTTTTTCAAATATGACTTGTAGTTTCAGAGATTATTGCGTTCAAACAAACAAACTCGTCAGCGTTATTAGTATAGATAAAGATTTAGTGACAGTGAATATCCTCACGGAAAGCCAAGACCTTACTTTTGCCAGACACAACCATAGGACCAAAGAGGTAGTAGATATAGCTGCATTATTGAAAGTGCAAGCAGCAAATGATTGACATCTGACGCGTGGGCTGGTTGCAGAAGCCGGA
Organism: Polymixis flavicincta; assembly: GCA_949987655.1. Taxonomy (NCBI): domain Eukaryota; kingdom Metazoa; phylum Arthropoda; class Insecta; order Lepidoptera; family Noctuidae; genus Polymixis; species Polymixis flavicincta. The sequence continues at coordinate 17,853,864 of OX465188.1, read as the reverse complement.
GAAATCTAGCTATGATGCAATATGGAAGAGCCCTAAGTCTAGCTAAGGACTTCGATATCCTGTGTTGATTGATAGATGATCCAAATGAGCATGCTCCACACGTAACTATTAACGCATTCAATTATACTAAACAGATGATCCGATCGCGGATATGAGTTTAATGAAAATTTATGAAACGCAAATTATATGTTTGTCACGGGGAATACATAACTGAAGTACACGTGCCAGTGAATCATATCAAATCAAAATATTTTATTTCATTTAAACCTGCATGGGCACTTACGAAACGTCAGAAGCTAGGTGCACGGTTCTGAATGAGCTGATAATCTTTGAAAACTTTAATTCGATGGGTCTTACCTATTAACGAACACTAAGATCAACTATTTTTAACCGACTTCAAAAACGAGGAGGTTATCAATTCGACGTGTTTTTTATGTATGTTCGGCCATAACTCCGTCGTATATGTATAGACTTAGACGGATTTGCAAAATTATTTTTTGTTCGAAAGGGGTTTGTTCCGAAATGGTCCCAGTTAAATTTCATATGGGTGATGAGTTTCGGAGACGGACAACGGAACTCTTAAAAAAATTACAGCAAATCAACCGCGATTGTTGCTATGGCATAAACATGCAGTGTTTTGATTTGATTGACTTTGAGAATACCCCAGGGATGATGAAATTTGGAATTGGTGTGGATTACTTTAGCTAAAAAGTGAAAAAGATAAACATTTACAGTGTTGACAGAGATTAAATTTTAACTTGCTTTGTTGCAACTGGTTTCAAGATTCCTATATCTATCACATTATACTGCAAAGTAGATACTCGTAGAAACGATTTACAGGTACATTCGAAGCGTCACGGAGTCTGTCAAGCAAAAAATCAAAATCAAGAGTCATTTGTTCAAATTAGGCTGAGAATCAGAACTTTTCGAACGTTTAAATGATATAAAGCAGTGCCCCAAAACGCCCTTCACAAACTCCTAGTGCTTTAGATGGGAAAAATGAGTGGCGCAACAAACTCCCCAGCAGAAAGTTCCTAATCTGTGTGAGTTTTTGAGTTATCCTCCCACACAAAAAACGACCACATACAGACATACAAACACCTAAGCGTCACTGCACGTCAACAGAACTAAGTCAAGTGCGTGTACAAGTACGGCACAAATCATTATACAGTCGTGAACGTTTATACGCCGCTCACGACTGTTTAATGAATATTGACGTCTGTCGTCCGCCAAAGTGACAATTTATAGCACATGACGGATTTACTAAATGAATATGGCGCTATAAAAGTACAAAAAAATAAGAGTAATATACATTAATTAAGAGCAGTGGTGGCCAAGTGGTAACGGCCGCGACTTACAAGTTGTAGGTCGTAGGTTCGAACCCAGACAGGCGCTTTACTTTGTGTAAAATATTTCATAACCACTGCTTTCAAAATGGTGAAGGGAAACATCGTGAGGAAACCGGCATGTCCTAGAACAAAACATTCGAAGGCATGTGAAATCTACCAACCCGCACTGGGCCCGCGTGGTGGATTACGGCCCAATCCCTCTCACCGAGAGGAGGTCTGTGTTCAGCAGTGGGAACATAATAAGCTGATGATGGTGACATTAATTTATCTATTCAATCAACTGTGTGACTTTATCAATTTCACATTTACTTTCTAACTTAATCTGAGGTTACAAACTGAGAGTCAGTTGACAGAGGAGTAATTGCATAATACACGCAGTCAGAAGAACCGCTTTAATTTTGACATTTCCACAACATCCATTGCGTTATTTACGCTGCCCTGCCAAAGAAACAATGGATTAGCAAGAACTTACAAAATGATTCAGATTTTGATTAATATTATGTTAAGCAATTAGAGTGCTGAACTTGCATGACATGACACGTCACAAACGGCGTTCACCTCAATGTGATTCCTACTTTAGTCATTCTTTACTGATTCAACTAAAGGGTACTGAAACGGTCAACCAAGCCAGTAAGTGGATAAATTTATTTTGGATGTGAGGGAAGTCGCCCTCGGCCCGTTTTTTTTTTGTTTTTTTTTTTGGTGGGAAATCATCAAATGACTTCTCCTGCTGAGTAGAGCAGGAGGGCGTGTCAGACTTTTACTGACTAAAACCCACCCGTGTTCCCTCAGTAGCCCGTATGCCAGGGGCTGTGGTATCTCTTTCGAACAAACCCGCACCCCTGGCAGGCATCGGCCCTTGCGGACCCCACCAGTGGTTGCTGACATCTTTGACGGCGGCCGCAGGGGATAGGGAGAGCGGCTGACGCTATACCGACACTCCTCTTCCCCTGCGGTCCCACCGCGTCCGCATATTGATCAATTTTACGACACTTGTGTTGATTTATTTTATTTTATTTATTTATTTAGGATCTCCAACAAAGGATACACATATACATTATAAATTTAAGTAATAACAAGGTTCTTTTACGTGTGCTCCTTCAATTACAGGAGACCACAGCATGCACGTAATATGACTAAGTGTAAACACGATAAACACGAAGAAAACAATGATAAATGACAAAAAAAAAAAATATGATGAGATTAGAGAAAATATAGAAAAAATTAATAACAATTTAACATGTAAGATTGAGCATTTAAATATCGATTAAAACATAAAGTTAAATGATTAAATTAGTAAAGTTAATGTTAGGATTGAGCATTCTTAAACAATTGGTTAGTAGGAATATTTTTATATCACATTTTTGTTGACTTGGAGAGAAATGTTACGCAGTTATTTTGCGTTGGTTACATTCTTTTTGTATTTTGAAATGGGGAGGGTTATGTCCAGGTTACAACGCTTTGACAATTCATTGTATTGCCTACAGAGTCTCGGGAGAGCGGCGAAATGTCCCAGATTAGTTTTAGATCCTGGGACGTAAAATAAATTATAGCTACTTTTCCGCGGCAGGCGAGACGGCGCGTTCACATGCAGTTTGCCTAGTAATTCGCTGCAGTTTATGTTCCCATTGAATATTTTGTGCAGTAATATCAGGTCTGCCGTTTTTCGTCTGTCTGCAAGTGTGGTCATTTTGTAGTGCCTTAATCTGTCCTTGTAGCCGATACATTTTTTAACTAAACGGTCTCTGTAACATACATGATATAGGAAACGCCTTTGGACACTTTCAAGGTGTTTGATGTATATGTCGTAGTGAGGATTCCATACCTGGCTGCCATATTCAAGGATTGGCCGAACCAGTGTGTTAAATAATTTAATCCTGGTAGACGCTTTTTTTAAAATCTTTGCTGTTGCGTAAAATAAATCCAAGGGTTTTGAACCCCTTCGATGAAATGTTTGAAATATGTTTGTCAAATTTAAGTTGCTCATCTAGTGTAACTCCCAAGTCACGTATTTCTTCTACTTTTTGAAGTTTTTGTTGGCTAATCGTGTAATTATTAGATTTGACAATTTTGTTCCGGCTAAATTGCATGTAGTAACACTTTGAGACGTTAAGAAGCATTTTGTTCGTTTTACACCAGCTCGTCAGTCTGTCCAGATCTTCTTGCAATAAGGCAGAATCAAATTCTGTTACCATTGGTTTCATTATTTTCATATCATCCGCAAAAAGATAGAATTTTGAATGCCTAAAGCAGTGCGTGATGTCGTTTATAAAAATGTTGAAGAGAATTGGGCCTAAATGTGAACCTTGTGGAACACCGGATATAGCTTTAAAAGACTTTGAATGATGGCCATTTATAACAACTTTAGAAGATCTGTCACTCAGGTAAGACTGAAACCACTTTAGCATTGATCCTCCTATGCCCAAGTGTTGGAGTTTAGCTATAAGGATAGAATGATCTACCTTATCAAACGCTTTGCTAAAGTCAGTGTATATAGTGTCGACAGGAATACGTTTATCTAGAGATTCTGACAGAGACGACACGTAGCACATGAGATTAGTGGTCGTAGATCTGGATTTGATAAAGCCGTGTTGGTGGCAGGTAAGAAGGTGTTTGACATGCGATGAGAGACGTTCGGTTATGAGTTTTTCAAATACTTTGCCAAATATGACCAAAATGGAAATGGGTCTGTAATTGGATACCAAACTCCTTTCTCCCGCTTTGAAAATAGGCACCACCAGAGCCTTTTTCCATTGCTCAGGGAAAATACCGTCTTTAAGAGACCTGTTATAAATTAGACTAAGGGGAAAGGCCAGCGCTCTTGCACATCTTTTTATGAACACGGGTGGGATACCGTCGTCACCTACGCTTTTCTGTTCATCTAAAGATGTTAAAGTTCGGAATATTTCACCAGTATTGAGTTCTAGCTTACAGAGAGACGGCGAGTCGTTATGAATGTTAGCATTTGACATTTGCGAGGATGTTGTAGTGTTATAAACTCCTGCGAAGTTTTCAGCAAACAAGTTACATATGTCGTGACCGGTTGATGCGGTTTTATTGTTGTGAACCATAACTGCGGGGTAAGCACTGCTGGATTTCCTTTTATTTTTGATAAAAGACCAGAAGCTTTTAGGCTTTTCTAAAATCGCCGTTTCCAATCTCTCTATGTAGTTTTTGTAACAAACTGTTCTTAACTTACTACAGTCACCACGCAGTGTTTCGAATGATATAATATCAAGGGGATTGTTATATTTTTTTATTCTAACGCGGAATTTGTTTTTTTCTTTTAAAAGTCGCTTAAGCTTGGGCGTGTACCATGCTGGGTAGTCTTTCCTAGATATCGTTTTCAGTGGTACGTGTTGTTTGATAAGGTCGTGCAAAGTATCGTATAAAATATTAACCATCTCACTAACCGAGGAACAACCTTCCATCGAACTTTCCCAGTCTAGGGATATAAGGGAAAATAGGATTTTGTCGTAGTCTGCTTTATAGAAATTAGGTTTAGTGGTCGGTTTAGTTTGTAGGCAATTTGTGTTGTTGGCCGCAGGTATGGTAAATTCGAGCGACGGGTGTAATGGGTCTTCTTGTGTCAGATGTGTGTGACAACGTGTCAGGTTCTGTACTGTAGTGTTACAAAGGACTAAATCTAATGTTCTAGATTTATTATTTGTGAGGTAATTATACTGGCTTAGGTCATTCATAGAAATATAATCTAAAAAGTGTTTGTTTACGTCGTTGTTATTGATAGGGCAAGGAGTAGTGAGACTCATTTGAATATCTCCATCGGTTTTCCACTTTATAGTACTAAGATTAAAGTCACCGATAATAACAGTACGTTCGTTTTTGTCTAGGGCAATTTGAGCTGAGTTTAGGAAAGTTTGGAGAGTTTCATATGTTATTGGGGGAGGTAAATAGACGCAGCAGATGTAGATTTTGGTTTTCTTATGCCCGGGAGAGTCTGAGTCAATGGAAATCCACAAATCCTCGCACTGGCTTTCTAAATGTGGTATTCTACATGAATTTAAGTGCCTAGCTACAGCTATCAAAACGCCGCCTCCGTTTTTACGTGCTCTGTATCTACTGGACTCGCGGTCTCGCCTGTAAATAACGTATCTGTCATCAAATAGTTCCGAGTCGTAGATGCCGCCGTTCAGCCAAGTCTCCGATAGTACGACAATGTCGTAGTCTTGAAGAGACACGTTGTGATAAAAAGTTTCAGTTTTAGTTCTTAAACCGCGTACATTCTGATAGTATATCTTTAGTGAATTACTGAATGTGAACAGGTTATACACATAAACATGCACAGTTATACAAATTTAAGACAAAAAAAAAACCTACTCTAACTGACAGTTTTTAAAATTTCCTGACACGTGATTACAATGCGTTCAGATTGATCGTTCTTCTTCATAAAGATTCTGCCATTACGCACCCACACAAATTTGTAGCCGAGATCTTTGCCTCGAAGTCTTGCCGCTGCGTGCAAGGCTTTGTTGCCTGCTGACAGGTGTTCCACAACGTAGATTGGTGTTGGCTTTTCTGTTGCGATACCCAGGTGGCCTGTGTTCAACTTGTTACTGGTGTTGTTTTTGTTGAAATTTATGGCCGCAGCGAGGAAAGAGTCCCGAATGCGTGGGGTATTGAATTTTACGAGAATTGATCTCGGCCGAGCGTTCTGGGAGTCTTTTTTAGCAGTCCTAGTGCAGTAGGCTATGTCGGCTTCCTTAATTTTGCATTTAGTAATGTTACTAAGTTGCAGTATGGTAGTGACTATGTTTTCCGAGCGGTTTTCTGGCACGTTTTGCAGTTCAATGTTTGTGGATCTGTTGTGTTGTTCCATTAAATTTACGCGCTTGTTTAGGTCTTGAATGGATGATTGCAGCTTGCTATTTTCTATTTCCAGCAATTGCAGTTTAGAGGATGTTTGCTCAAGAGTGACTTTCATGTCCTCATATTTCTCGTTGTAGAAATCTAACGAAGCACGAAAATCCAATACCAAGTCGCTGATTTGTTTGAACTGTTCCGCCACTGTTTCTTTGAGTGCGTTCGCGATTTCTTGTCTGATAATTTCTCTGAAGGAGCTTTTAGTTAAATCTAAGACTGAATCATCATTAGCAATTATCGGGCTCAAAGTCGAGTTATCAATTTTTTGTCTGATCGACGTGTTGTTAGGATTAGTAGGTAAAATACTACTGTGTTGTAACGTATCAACAGAGGCACTTTTGTCGTCTTCCATTACTATCAAAGGTGAGCTCTGGTGGCGTATATTATGAGTGGTGATGTTAGTATCGGGCTGTGTGCTCGTGTTTTGTTTAGAACCTTTCGGTGGATTTGTAGGGCTATCGGTTCGCGTTGATCGTACTGGCGTGTCGGTGTTGTTGGTTTTCGGTAACGCGCTAACACAAACCTGACACTTCCAGATCGCCTTGTCCGCAACTTTCATTGCTCTAAACCCCTTGACGGTAGTATTGGAGCAAAGTAGATCATATCGCAGGTTACAAGTCAAACATTGAAGATATTCTCTGGCTTTTAATATGTTCATACAACCGGAGCAGGTGTTTTTACTTGCCATGATGTGGAAACAAGATTTTACAAATCATCATCAAATTTATGGTAGAAGACCATGACCAGCAATGGTCTTTCGCCTGATGATTATGAAACATTGGTATCATAATAAAAGTCTTTTTTTTTTGGTATGTAAACCACATTGCACTACCGTTTACTGCTTTATAGCGTGTTACAAAAGATTGGCGTACGTGACGTTTGTGTGTAAAAGATTCGTCTACCTTCAATCGTGCGCAAATTTGATTATAGATTGTCTAGACCGAAAAATACTGTCATACCTAGAAAGGACTGCGGAATTCCACGAATTACCTTTAGGTGAACGGATCCTAAGGTTCATGGAATTATCACTTATTGCTGACTGTCGTGAAAATATTGTGTACTTAGTAAATAAGCGAAACCGACAAAATTTCGTATACGGCCTCTTAAATACAAATTCATTGTCGAATCCTAAATTGTTTATATTGATTTTTTAAACGCGTATCAAGAAGCATTGCAGCTATTGCGTCTAAATTAATTTGTCAAGCCTAATTATAATAATCAATTAGTCGATATTTTCAACCACGTAATTAAGTTTTTGTAATCAATAAGCAAATTGTGACAGTTGGTAGTAATAAAAAGATAAAAGGTAATAAAAAAAAATTGTGTTTACCTTTTTGAGATGTTTGTTGACCCACTTTGTGAACGTCTTCTTTTGTATCGCGTCACGTTCATCTGGAAAGGACAAATAAAATACAAGTTAATTCATAAGTTGAATAAAAAATTTATACAATCATAAATAAATTGTATGATTTTTATTGTTTTATCCCAAAAAATTATTTACACAATTTTGAAAATTGTGTGATATTTTATATATTGACACCTTGCTAAACAGTTTAAAGAGTTTTATTATTTCGACGTCAGTTAATCCATAAAAAAATATGAGAAACTTGAAAACAATCCAGATTAATGACTCCTTGCGGACCCAGGAAACACCCTACATAGAAAATAAAACATTCCTAGAAAAACAATTTTGACAACCATGCCTAAACATTGGCCGTATAAAAATTCCAATTGCCTATCATCACCACCATTTAAAAATTGCACACTTTATTTTTCTATCAATATAATACGGCCGAATTAAACAGCTGTCAGGTCAACGAACTTGGGCTGGATAGATAACATTCTTATTTGGTCTATTAATACGTGAACTATTTTGGCGCGCAAGGCTGGTTGCCAAATTATTTCTAGATCGGAAGTACTGATGTATGGGAACTGTCTACACTTTTTACAATGATTGGATATTGGATACGCATTTTTTGTGAGAGGATTTTTTCTGCCATTGTTATAAAATGTTATTAGATTAAATCTTTTATGAGGAAAAATGTATGGGAACTGGTGCCCACCAGTTCTCAGAAAAATCTTGTGATAACTTACCTATGTTTTCAAAAGCTGTTTTGAGAGAAGACGATATAAGGTCTATGATCTAAGTATTCAAAGAATCGATATAGGAAAACAACGGTTTGAAAAACTCAAAGACAAAAAGTTATCTGAGACTAAAAAATTAACACCAAATTTTAGGGCCGAAGTCAACAATGTAAAAAATAAATAAACAGAAGCAATTTAAAACGAAAATCAAACAAGTTCCAATTCCATTTAATAACTAATAAATAACAAATTCAGTCGCAGAATCTAGACCAACATTGAACCTACTTATAAAACAGGAAATTACCTAAACATACCAGGAGCGAACGAATATCTTAATTAAGCGTGGCGATGGTTCATTAAAATGTTTAGCGTACCAGGCTGTCAGACCGGCCAAGTATGGTCGTCGACTTAGAGCTAAGACTATGTTGAATGCAGATTAGAAAGATTGATTGCAGATATTTGTCTGTATATGTTTTAAACGAGCAAATAATATGGTGCGATATGTTGTCTGTTAGATTTGCAGAACATGTGGTTGAAAACAAAAACTGATTAGGACATCAGAAAGAGCATAGTCAATAACGAGCCAAATTTTTTAACAGTTTTAGAACAATGGAAGAAGAGGAACGCCATAACGATCATTTAAAGAAGTGTTTTTAGGTATTTAAGAGAATCCTCCAAACTATGCGAGTTATGCGACTATAAGTACAGTAGTAACCTGTGTGTAAAAACCGTTTACATGTATTCTTTCATCAGATGGCAATCTAATTGTTATAGTCAGAAACTAAACGAAAAAGACATTATCCAATTTGGATAAAAAAACGAAGAGATAGGTATTAGGACTCCATAGCGGCATAGCTTCGTACGGTATTAACCACTTGAGTAATAGTTACTCATGTGGTATTAACAGTATGCGTAACAAGCAAGTTTAGTATATACAGAATTACAGATGATAAACATCAATATTTTGTACTCTGGCGCTAACCAGACTTATTGGTCGACATGGAAGCAAATCAATTACTGTACCTATGTTACTTCCAATTCAACACGCACCTAATGATGTAGTACACCCCCTTGAGAAATAGCTGGCATGTTTTTATTGAAGTGTTAAGTGCTGATAGTGTTAGTTTCATTGCCTCCCAAAACAAGTTTTTGGGTGTTTTAGGAACTCTGGCTAGAACATATTATTATCAATATTTACTTATTTCAATCAACATTGGATCATACAATTAAACTAGTATTAAACAAATTACAAAATTACATTTGAAATTGAAAATTATACATTAATTTATAAACAAAATTAAAACAATGTCTTAACATTAGTCAGTACGTGAATCATGCAGCAGTGGTTCACGTACTGACTGTCAAAACGTTCGGCAAAAGCGTTCAAGATAATGTTGCGGTTAGTCCGCGCCCTCCCCACCAGGGATGTGCACCTCACCCATCGATTTGGATTCAGTGATAACATAAATGCGAAATTTGGGGGGTTTTATATAGAATACTGATTTTGAACAGCATCTAAATTAAAAATATTTTCATTTAAGTAGTGAGACGTTGATATAGGTACCAATTAGGACTCGCCTATACTAGCCTTGGTCCTAAGCGAGTTTAAAATAACGATAATTATTGGTGGTTCAAATAAATAGGTCAAAATTACTGAGTCAAAACAAGCTAAAAGCTCATATACTTGAGTGCCTTGTCAACCAAGAAAATAAAGAAGAAGATATGCAAGGACCTTCTTATCTCTAGAAAATATAGACCAGGGGAACAGGTTTCAAAAGAGTTCTCACACTTATGCTCAAGAGCTCATGTGTCGGCATCGAGTGCTGCCTCTGTTAGCAGTTTCGCGAACGTAATTGACAGTATTATCAAATGAGAGCGCGATTATGTTATGATGAGTGATGCCAAACAGTCCGGCGCCGGCGCCTGCATTACCAGTCATTTGAGAATCATTTCTGTGACGTTTTTATCAGTTTGCCTTTGTTGATTGGGGAGTTTAAAAAACCATTTTCAAATAGTTATAATTATACTCCAATTGATAGAAACAGCACTCTGGTATGTATCCTTGTAAACAATATACCATTGGGCACCTAAACGAAGCCTTCTTTTCAATTGCCCCAAATCCTCTGGTTCTCAACCTCCTATCCTTGACCCAGAAAAATGAACAAGCCAGTCACGACAACACTGTCATCCAACATTCCAGCAAACCGCAACGACAAAACTAAAGATCAAACAGAATTCCTCCACGAATTCATCACTAGTCACCACGTCGGCCACAACCTTGACAGTCGGTCCAGTCAAGTGGATAATCCCAGATAAACTACAAGTGACGTAAAGCGATCAATATCCACTGTCACACACTAAAGACCTAGATCATAGACGGCAGACATTTTCAAAGGAATGGTGAAATGTGATTTTCGAAAAGAAAAAGAAAAGAGTAGCGTGCCTTATCTATCCCAAGAAGCTAGACAAATATTGTAAGAAGAGTTTTGGACCGTATTCTATATACGCAAAGTTCAAAAAAAAAAAATTACTTGAAAAAAAAAAACGATACCCGACTTCCTAAAAAAAACTACCAAGTCTTTGGATCTGTATTTAAGTTTTTATGCCGACGACTTCCGAAATAAAATTTATTTATCACTTAGTGTTTTTATAAAGTCTGTTTAATACTGATAATTTCTGCCAGGGGTGCAGGTTGTTCGAACGAGATACCGTAGCCTTGATAACCTTGGCACACATGCAACTGAAAGAACACGGGTGGGTTTTAGTCAGTAAAAGTCTGACACGCCCTCCTGCTCCACCCAGAGCGGGAGAAGTTATTTAATGATTTCCCACGCAATTCCTTTTTGATTATTTCATTGATCAGAATAAAATAACCACTATAGCTGATAAAAAGGTTTCTAACGCAGATTCTTAAAATAATAAAGACGAGAATAACCCCTCATAAAACCTTAAAGATGAAACTATTAAGTAGCCTTGAACACCAATGTATTGGGGTTCAAATTACAATAGGACACAAGAGTGTAGCTGGCTCATTGTCTGCAGCCAGTAACGACCCATTTCCCTCGTTCACTCCTACACTATGTATTAGATAAGCTACTGATGGACTCACAGTTATTATTGTTATATCTGCTCATGCATACGCTTAGGCATTTATCATTCAACTAGCTTCTGCTTGCTACTTCGCCTGCGCGAAATTCGGAAAACGATTTTTCTTGAGACTCTAAAACACCCCGTTCACTTTCTTACCTCCTTATTTATACAGTTCAAATATATATAAACCTTCAGATATACCACACAATTTTGAGGCTAAAGTTTGGCATAACTTTACTCCGTGTTTATTTTATTAACAAGGGATAGATCTGCATAATAAATTATTTTTTCATACTTTTTGCTTTTCGTTTATGCTTACATATTTTTTTTTCATACAATATTTCTCAAGTTTAGGCAGTACGTTGCCAATGTGTCAGTCACGGAACTACTACCTATTTATGTAAAGTAGGAAACAACGATAAATGCTAGAACAATAAACTTAGCATTTTATTTCTGCATGGACCGCCGATGGACAGATAACGTCCCGTCGTTATGTCAGAACAGAAAAGGCACATTAAAGTAACTGCTTTGAGATGGGAACCAATGACAAACCCAGTTGTGTCGCTGCAAGTAATATACACCCTAACAAACCTGAAAACATTCAACTACTCCAACATTTGTACTGATTTACGGCCAATAAAAGCCAACGTCCATTGACGAGCAAATACACCATTGCACAAATATACGCAAGTGCATCGCTCTCTCTCACCAATCGTGTTGATTGAATTGAACATGCTTCACGACTTCGCATTAGTTGCGGGCATTCACACGGTGGACTGGACAAGTTACGTCATTACTTCATCGGTATATTGCAGCAATCGAACTGAAAATTATTAAAATCCTGCAGCGCTATTCTATGGAATCATTCTGTGAAAAAGGGGAAGTAACCGTGAGTGTTGCTGTCATCGTGTCTTTAACGTTTGTCATCACTAGTAAAGGTGAAAATAGAGAGAGAGTGAAGTGATGAAACTACGACTTTGGTTTACTAGTTGAATTTTGAAATAGATTTGGTTGACCTAATCCTCTTCTTCCTGGCGTGTCGATGACAAAAATATGTTTGGCCAAAAAATTCAGCAACGCGAATACAGTTCGCTGACGCAGCCATTATTAGGTCCTCACGTGTGCAGGTGACAGGGTATGCATTGACCTAATAGAAACGATGATTGGGATCCTTATATCCCACAAGTATAAGATTACAGAAGTACTTGAACTAATTTGACGTGAGGATTTTTTGCTATTGTGTTAGTGAGATGATGTTTTTAAGGGGGTTCATTGGATCTCATAATCCGGACAGAAGAAAACGGAGAAATAAATAGAGTTTGTATTCAAGAAGAAGAAAAACTGATGATTTCAATAGCAAAACAAGACCTTAGCGCCTATGAAAGATGGCTTATACAAAGTAGATTGGAACAAAGTCGTAATGAAATTACACTAAGTATGGAAGCAAAACAAATGTAATTGATTGTAGGAAAAAATTGTACATGAAGTTTATATTGTACGATTGTACTTCGATTACATTACATCATAAGCGCATCAAAAATTGTGTGATCTAGGTTGGAATTCAGTGCAGCAGTATTGTTTGTCTGTGTCTACATTTATATGTATCTAGACATTTAGGCGCTATACTGGTGCACCTGTTCCATTGCACGTGAGCTCAATGTAACAATCAGTAATTGCATCAACGGTTATCATTCTACCTGATATGTTGATAAACATAGCTGCGTCATTCTTTATGTTTGAAAAAGATAAAAGTATGAAACACTTTCTTTTCAGGATATTTTCTTTTCAGAAGATTTTTATCATAATAATCTAAGCATGGTAAGCGACATCGCGGCAGGCCCAGACGGAGATGGCGAGATAAACTGGACTACTTGACCGAGAACTGATACGTAGACGCAGCTTTAAACAGAGAGCAGTGGAAATAGAGTAGGGAGACTTTTTCCCTACAGTGGGACTGAACAGGCTTTAAATAATAATAATGAGTATGATCGGAGACAAATGTTAGAAAATATAATGGATTTTGTAAAAAGTGATCTAGCTAAAGTAAGAAGAGGACACTGAGATGACAATAAGGTGACTAATTTAGATGTATGAAAGAAAAATACTGCGCTGGCAAAATTTTTTTTTGGAATAAGGATAGATTGCAGGAGGGAAGAACTCCCCCGATTGGGTTCCCGCATTGTCGTTGCGGGGGGGCTCAGTAACCGTGGATTCTAGCCACGGTGAAGCCAAGAGGAACCCAAAGGTGGGGCCGCTCGTCTGGGCTTTTGCCTCAAAGCCGACGACGTAGCGGCCAAAAAGTAGGTTGCGCAGCAACTGAGGTGGGCCGCGATGTCGAATGGGAGGCATCGCGGCTGAGGGTTACGGGCTGCGGTAGAGGAGGAGTGCCGGTGCTTCTGAGCAGCGCTCTTCAGCGCTCTCTCAGGGGCCGCCACCGTTTGATGGCGGACGCGGTGGGGCCGCAGGGGAAGAGGAGTGTCGGTATAGCGTCAGCCGCTCTCCCTATCCCCTGCGGCCGAAAAGTGGTAGACGGGACGGCGCGTTGTGTTCCACACGCGCGCCGTCAAAGATGTCAGCAACCACTGGTGGGGTCCGCAAGGGCCGATACCTGCCAGGGGTGCGGGTTTGTTCGAAAGAGATACCACAGCCCCTGGCATACGGGCTACTGAGGGAACACGGGTGGGTTTTAGTCAGTAAAAGTCTGACACGCCCTCCTGCTCTACTCAGCAGGAGAAGTCATTTGATGAGTTCCCACCCAAAAAAAAAAAAAAAACGAGGGAAGTCTCATTTTTAGCTAATTTTTACTTATGCTCATTAAAACGTAGAAAGTAGAGTATATGTATACTGTAGGTAAAGCATAATGTGCATCAAAATAGCTCTATTTGAGAGGCAAATATAGGTCTTGCAACTTACACAAGTTACGGTAGTGGGCAGTTCTCACAAAAAAAGATAATTTTCTATCGCTTATCAGCGACCAGATTAACAACACAAGTACCAGGCTAACATGAAAACTAGGACGTCAAGTTGCGCAAACTGACAGGTGGCAGTGGGTAGTCCTTATACAAAGCCTTATCAGTGGGCGGACAATTACTTACGTCGAAAACTCTCTATCGCCTTGAGAAATGCAAATTATGTGCTGCATTGACCTAGTTGCTAATCTCGACAGTCGTAGCTCAAGTTATAATAATGTTGTTATTTGTTGGATTGAGTCTTGTGAAGAAAAATAAACAATAATTTAATGCGGTCGCGTTAATGAACGCAAACGCACTATCTGTTTCTTGAATGGAGATGCGACAGTATGACGAATTTGTAGTCTCTTTCCATTCGTTTCTGACTACTAAATTCCTCGATTTTGATGTCTTTGATTCCAACGATAATAGCAAGAAAAATATAATGCATATTCACAAATAAAAAGGAAAATGGAATAGAATCTATTCCATTTTACTTTTCATTTCAAGAAATAAAACTACGTAGGCAGACGTACGAGTACGTTTATAACTTACAATTTGTAAAACATCTAACTAAACAACTTTCATACAAGTTCCAACACTGTAGCTATAAATAAAAGCTTAATAAATTGTTCCTACGAAGCCTAGCTCCCCGACTTGAGTAATAGTCTACCTGAAGTTTATCAGATCGAGCAAACTTTGTAAGCTCCTGAACTATATATATGTATGTACTATGTAGGTAAGCATGTTACATTGTGTTATGCAAAGGGATGTTTGTATGTAAAAGGAGCAAGAAGAGACAAAAAAGTGTTATAAATCTGCCTCAGAATAAATAGGCAGAGCAGAGCAAAGAAAATATGGACGTATTGTGGGAAAGAAGATAGTGAACAGCAGGCTTAACATGACGCTTACTTTTTCTACGAAGAATAGACAGTGCGTT
This sequence comes from Polymixis flavicincta, assembly GCA_949987655.1. NCBI lineage: Eukaryota > Metazoa > Arthropoda > Insecta > Lepidoptera > Noctuidae > Polymixis > Polymixis flavicincta. Next base: position 17,838,571 of record OX465188.1, on the reverse strand, counting down.
TACACAAAGTGACATTTCGTTTCTCCGTTTTTGATATCGCACCGTAGATTGTTCATGATGATGATCATTCTACAGTCTGTCATTGTGTCTTTCGTTTCTAACGATCTTTGTCTAGGTCCTTATAAAAGTAGACTATTTCAGAAGAATATTTCGTCACAAACTGTCAAAATCACACTGACAGCAAACTTTCTACTCGACGGCCACAAAGTATTTACGACTATCTACAAACAGGAAGACACCAAACTAAGATAATAAGATTTATTAGCCACCTTTAATAGAGATGGAAGAAGATAATATGGCAAGAAAGGAGGTGACTACCGAGATGAAGAATTGAAGACTAATAGAGTAAGATGTAAGAAGATGTAAGAAAAATACATGTTGCGCTGACCCTAAATAAATTAAAGAAGGAAGAAGAAGACGTCATGTTGCGCTTCATCACCATCATTCATCATTTCAGCCGATAGACGTCCAATGCTATCCAGCATTATATGCCTCTCGCAAAAGGGGGGTTTTGCCATAATCGTCACGCTTGGCAGGCGGGTTGGCGCTCGCAGTATGGTGGTAAAATACATAGAGAACGCTGCTGTCCATTCTGTAGCAAATCCCTTAATCGCCTTTTACGACACCCACGGGAAGAAATGGGATAGTGCTATTCGTTTACGTCCGGCACCACACGGAAAGAATGAACGGAATGCGCCTACACTAAAATAATTGGAGTACCTCAGGGCAAGATGATGACGACGATATTGTAAAATATGAGCAATTCAGTTTTAACAAGGAATGTTTCAATAGAATTTGCATTCGTTGTTTTGCCAGATAAATGGTGAAGCCTCTCTATATAGAAGTTATCTGTATTCAAGTTATTTATGTAGGTGTAAAATGAGTCTATGCTTCCATAGTTTCGGTAATGACACCTCATTACCATTTGTTATTTCTACTGGAATTTTAAATAAAAGGAAATCTACTAAAACCTCCTTTAATGGCAGCTTCCCACACAAGTCATAAAAACCGACGAACGAATGGTATTTGGTTTTTGTATGGTAAAACATGAAAGATGTTTGCACATTAAATTTAATTACGTAACATCTTAAAGAAAAGTTCATTATATTTGGTAACATCCTGAATTTCTTGAAAGAAAAAATCGAGAGGGAAATAATGCTAAATGAGGATGAGCTGCATAATAAAATACATAAAGCCAGCTACTATTAGCAAGAATGATTGTGATCAAACGGAGAAGGCGGGCCCGCAAGAGACAGGAAAAAATAGGAATTCCATTCTATGACAAATTACCACATAAAGGAATTCTCACAAGGAATGAAAGTATTTAGAACAACTATATTTGAATGTTGGCTGCTTATTTAAAGTATCGCAGAACACAAGATCCTCGTTGAGACACTAATTTAGTACAAGAGCATTCCAGCTTTCTGCAATATCCAGCACATATTGGTTACAAAATTCATGGTTCTCAATATCTTGGTTGCCGATTAACTTAACTTTAACACGACAGAAGAAATGGGCAGAAGCTATCTATTCAAAATCAAAATATTTTATTTCACATAAACCTGCATAGCTAGGTGCACGGTTGCAATTTTTCTTACCTATGGAGAAGAGCCGGCAAGAAACTCCATGGTTACTCTTTTAAAAATAATTGGCTTTTACAATGTTTTAAAATTATAGTGATAATAGGTATGGGAGGACAGTGCTGGCCTGTCAATCAGTAACAGGTACGAACAGGAATGAAAATGTAGAATAGAAAATCGTCTATAATACAAATCTGCAGTCTGTAAGGCCTACGTTCTCTCATTCACAATATGTAAAACAATCTACATAAATAAAATGAAACCATTTAATCCAAGTGACATGATTTCCATGACAATCACTAATAGAATTGATGTATAATGTCAAATATTAAACAAACAAACATAATTTTTACTGATTAAAATTGCCAACGCCGTTAGCAAAATTTCTTTCACCACGCACAACCAAACGAACACAGATTCAGGGTAACATACGCCATTTATAAGCGTTATATCAATTGGCACTTGATTGCTACTAATTAACAGATTCGTTCCACTGTCTTGGGGTCAATACAATCAGTTTTGAGGCCGGTGTAAGGCCTTTAGAATCCAGATGGTATGACTGCATGAATCCTAATTGCTGCATTTATATGCATGTTGTTGAGGTGTATATAGTGGTGGTGTAGTGGGGCAAATGGGAGCTGATGGCTGGTAGCAGCCGGATGAGAGTTGCTGAGGATCGAGTTGAATGGCGTGCGACTGAAGATTCTTGTCCTGCAGTGAACTGATATCATGATGATGAAAGGGCCAATGTGGGAGCAGCCCATAGAAAGGACAATATTACGACGATCACAGTGGAGAATTGTAAGTTTATACAACGTGTAACGGAAAGGGTATATACGAGTACATACCAAGGGCACGGCTTCTTTGGATGTTATCAAACAATATTTGAAGGGTTTTTTAATCCTATCTCCACATATTGGAAAGTCATGAGAATGTTTAATACATTGATACCAGAAACCGAACTTTTCAAGTTGAAATAAACACATCACTCGGAAGAGATTTATCGTGGTAATGGCAAGTGACATGGAAAGTTATTGACCTACGTAGTGCGGTGACACGTTGGTTATGATTTGAATTTAAGAAACGAATGAAACCGAATATTTGATATGAATTCTTAGAGTATTTTATTTTGAGCTGAAACTATGTTTAGTGATTCTATACCAGCCGTTATCTTTAGTGCTTAAGGATAGCAATAGGGGTTCTGTTACACCCTGTGTGTAAGGGTAATCTATAGAACTACTAATCTGATAACACGCTACGACCGTAAGGCAACCAGTAAATAAAAAAATACCGAAATAACGCTAACAGAAAACGAAGTAACGCGATCACTACAACAACGAGGCAGTGGGATTATAAGTTTAACTATTTACCATTTTATATCAGGAAACAAAGCACATGTAAATGAAAAGAGAAGTGGTACAGTCAACGTCAAAATTATCTGTCATATTGTTTTTTTTTATAATTGTAGTAGCGTAATAAACCAAATACAGGGTAGGTTTTTATCAGGTGCGCAAATTGTAACCATGAATTCAGCATATCATTCTAGAACCTCTAGCGCAGAAATTTTTCGCCAGATGTACAAAAAAGAATCAGCTGTTCCATACATTTTGACCGCGTAGGTATTGCATTTTTCTATGAAACAGCTGATTTTTTTTTGTATAACCGGCGCAAAATTTCTGCACTAGGGGTTCTAGAATGACATGCTGAATTCATGGTTAAAATTTGCGCACTGGATAAAAACTTTTCCTGTATACGGCATTTACAAAAATAACAACAACAAAAATCGTCGTCTTACTTATGAATGACTCCGCTGCTATTTTCCAATGCAAATACAATCATTGGTTTAATCCATTGAAGGGAAGCCACCGTTTGTAGGCGAGGGTCAGGCAAACATTACCTAAGCCAGGTTATCATGTACACAAGACAACTTGTATTAGGTAAGGTTATCCCATTCCATACCTAATGTATGTGTTATGTTACCATACATGCTGATATGTATGCTTATGTTATGTATAACCTAAGCGCGAACGCTACTAAGAACGAATACATAGAGTACATAAGTAATTTTCTTCAAAAGAGACCGACTAATCAATATTGATGACCTATTTCATTATTACGCGCAATACAATAACGCGTTCAGTATGTTGATGGGGTTGCCACGCTTTTGTAGCGCTTCAGGTATGTTTGCAGACGCTCAAGTGGATACCTTTCAAGCGATACATCGCAAAAGAATAGCGTCTCTGATGCGCCGCATACGAGGCAGCCCTAACAGCTTATTGCAGGGAGAATGGACGCAGATTGCTCCCTCATGGACCATTGGACAAAACTACATGTACGAGTAGTGCGGTCCTGATCAAATGTTTAATGTTTCTACTATTCTGTGTCTATTTTTGTATCCTCTTTATTATTAAAAAAAATACATGTAAGTATCTACCCATGGATGATAATTTATCTGAAATAAATTAATTGAATTGAATTATGTTTTTTTTTAATTGGATTATTTTATATTGTATCTGTCATCACATCACAGATCTTCAAGCAGGTTTCTTAGAATATTTTTTTGTAATTAGTACTCCTGATGGACTTGTTGAATTATAAAATATTTATTTCAACTAACATAAGCACGTCTGACAATTTTTTTAAGAGTATGCTTTCGTGGTTTGGCCATGTTGAGAGGATATTTGATGAGGGCGACTAACAAACGGCCGGCGACCGTAGGCGCGGGCTTGCGGACCGCGAGTAATGGGTAGCTCGCTGTCCGGTAAGGACCAAACCCGGGTCGACAGCGCGTTGTATTACACGCGCGCCTCAAAGACATGTCAGCACCAACTGGTGGGGTCCGCAACGGCAGTTACCTGCCAGGGGTGCGGGTTGTTCGAAAGAGATACCGTGGTCCCTCGCTCACAGCAACTGAAGGAACACGGGTGGGTTTTAGTCACACCAGTTACCAACGATCTAGTGCATGGCTGATTTTTTTTTAATTTGTTTGTATTGAATGAAATAATCACGATTAACCGCTATAAATGCGCCGTTGCCAGCCCGCGTAGGGACGAAGAGCTGGGATTGCTGCCCGTTGATAGCTTACCTACCCTACCATGTAACCTTGATATCATCGTCACATAACCCGTAAAAATCGCCACAACGACTAGCCTAAGTAGCCCGTGTTTTGCAGTTTGTGCAGCTAACCTCAACTATAAAAATCTATAACACCAAACAAAAACATAATTTTCCGTAACCACACAATCTCAACGCTAATGAACCGGTAAATAACTAGTACATAATACATTACGTTATATCTTTGTTTAGTACACATGGCGATTAGATAACGATATCTACTGATAACGGCTATCTCGTACCTGATGTCGGTACTGATATTTTTTTTATTGTTCCCATTACTCGCCGCAAGCCCGCGTAGCCGGGAATCAACCTGGGATTCCCGACGTCCAAGATATTGCTAATCCTTTGCTTCGTTACGTATCTGCTCAACAACGTAAATATCGCAATGAATGCTGTCCAAATCAAAACCATTTCTACTGTCAGTGTGCTAAGCAATTACTCCGCTGCTGTCAAACAACAAGAGCAAGGTAGATATGGGAACATGCAAAAGCTAAGTAACGTTTATAGATTTCAGCCAAAGACTTACATAAGAATTAAGTGGAAGATTAACGGCTAATTGGATTTTACATTGTAGCTACACCAATATTAATTGATTAGCTAACCAACTAAGCTACTTAAAGTAAACTTCTATCAAATGTTCAAGAATTAGAAAACCCACACACTTTAATAGGTAAATCCTTCAACTTATTCAATTAATTGTGTGGTCGATAATTGGATGATATTTTTAGACTTTCCTTAAAAATCAGATAAAATACGATAGACCCTATATTGAAGAAATAAGATGTATCTACCCAGGGAATGTTGATAATGTCACGTGATTTCGAAAGGACTGAAGAAGACAGGGCGGAGTTACTAAAGAGACGGCAAGCCGAAGTGGCAGTGGGACTAGCTATGTTTGTCGAAGGACCGATGACCAGTGTAGGGATAGCCGACAATTCCTGAAGTGGAGACCGCATATCGGCACGCGTAGTATGGGATGGGACGCCCCCAGCTATATGGACCGACGACCTTAAAAGGTGGCTGGGACAAACTAGATGCGGACGGCGGAGGACAGGGTGTTGTGGGGAGGCCATGCCCAGCAGTGGACTGGATACAAGAATCAGCCAACAAATTAAACCCAAATGACGTAATAATCAGAAGGTATTCACAGTTTCATTAATACATTTCGACTGTAAGACTTTCAAATGTTAGGTCCCAATGAGTCAGTGGCTTACGAAATTATCGTGGGTGGGAATGACAGTCACCTACACTCACTTATGTTAAGTATTATGTCTACGTTTTCGTGAATAACATTATATTATTGAAGAAGCGAGAGATCTACTTGAAAGTGAATGCGGATTCGGCGATATATGAAAATAAATGTTTAATACATTTTAATGATTCCGTAGCTAACTGTTGGACTACGCACAGCCTTTAAGAAAACAAGTACAACACAGCCGATAACATAGGGTCTTCTCGCGAATTTACACTCACTAACACTCGCCCGGCTGTTGGGGAGCAGTGTTGGTCGTGGTAAAGACCCCGACCTTCGTGTCAAAATCTCAAAACGGTGAAGAAAAACATCGACAAGAAACTGGCTTGTTCTTGAATAAAAAAAATCCAAGAGATCTATCTGATATGAGACATCCACCAACTCGCACTGGGACCACGTGGTGGATTATGGCTCACTCCCTCTCACTGAGAGCAGGCCCTTGTCCCAGCAGTGCGCCTCTTGCCACTATTCGGTGCCTAGAAACTGTTTAAACGCACCCTTCTACGCAGTTCGGACCGGCCATAATTCATCGGCCTATTATACTTTCAAAGATAAAAAGAGGATAAAAACTTAACCTTCGGAAAGATTTTTCGAAAGTCAACACCAGAATGGGTTAAATGTGGAATTTCAAGTATCAACTTGTGATGCAGTAGAATTGCAACATCTGGTAACATAAGATCTTCATAGAAAGTATTTCTTCAAAAGTGAATGGGAATTTTATAATAACAACATAATTATATTCACGAAGTAAACGTCTACTGAAAATGAGTCTCCTTCAAAGATTCTTGAAACGCAACGATGCGTAAGAATGTTGCTGTAATCTACATAAGTGATGCTGAAGCGGTTTGCTTATAATCTCTTTAAATATAATCCTACTCGAAGGGTAGGACTTCAGTAATTTTACCCCTGATTTTGCTCCGCTCTGTCCAAATCACAGTGATCTTTATTGTCATTATTATAAGGTTGCTGTTGGGTTACTGCTACTGACAAGTATGCCAAAATCATTGTGATCTTTATTCTCGTCACATTCAAGTTCCTGTTTGCTTGCAGCTAGCAGCGGTAAAATATCTGACTGTAAACACTGCTGGTCGTCTCACTGAAAACCTCCTTAGACATATTATAAAGAACAATAACAAATTCAGTTGATCTACTCTGTAAAAATCTCTAAATAAAGTGAGTTTGAAGTGAGCTGTCATTCCACCCGATGCTAGGGACGGTCATGATTGACAGCTCGCTTCACTTGGTTCAGTTCACTTCGGTTGAGATGTTTTATAGAATAGCACTACAGCCTAAAAGTAAATTATAAAACATGTTGTCTAAACTACGTCACAAAATTATGATTTATACGAACTTCTTAATGAAGTAACACAAATCGATCCATTAGTAAAAACCCACATCAAATTCAGATCATTATTTTTAGACATTAATCCGGATTTAGGAACAGACATGCCAAAACAACACAAATATGATTAGTAAAAACGTTACAATTTAAACTATAAATCTAAAGAAGTCGTTAACTCATTAGAATTTAAATTAACAAGGCAACACAACAACAAATAAGAATTATAAAAAAAAACTCCAACCTAGTTTGTAACGAATTTGAACAGGCTTTTAATACGAACTTGGTAACGCAACAGCTGACTTTGAAAGGTTAAATATATAGAAATTAAATAAAGATTCCAGAAATAGAAATTTCACTTACATAAGATAACAATCACGCCTGTAATCTCTGATGGGTAAGGCAGAGATGTACAGACGCCAGCACTTCAAGCTACACCATTCTGTCAAATTTCTTTGATAGATTTTTAACTTTATCACTTAAACAAAAGGTTCATGTTCAATTGGGAAAATTTGACAGATTGGGGTAGCTTGATGTGCTGGCGTCTGTACATACCTATAATAAGAACAACATTTCGCGAGTTATGTTCGAGGGGCGAAAAAGGGGCGAGCCTATTTTGTCATCTACCGGGTATAAGTTCAAACTCCTGGCTGCTACTGATAAATTTCTGATAGAAAAACCCAATAACACTGCCCGACTCCAGCAGGCTTAGCACGAACACCAATTTGTCGACGGAAGAATAGACATGACTATTAACTAAATGATCTACAATAGAAGAAGATGGCTATGTTTTTCTTATTCGTTATGCGTTCTAAACGAATCGTGATTTTGTAGCTAATCGTCTATACTTTATGGCCGTCGAGTAGAAAGTTTGTTGTCAGTGTGATTTTGACAGTTTGGGAAGAAATATTCTTCTGAAATAGTCAACATTTATAGGGACCTAGACACAGATTGTTAGAAACGAAAGACAAAATGACAGATTGTAGAAGGATATCTTTTTTTTTTTTTTTTGGTTGGGAAATCATCAAATAACTTCTCCCGCTCTGGGTGGAGCAGGAGGGCGTGTCAGACTTTTACTGACTAAAACCCACCCGTGTTCCTTCAGTAGCCCTTAAGCCAGGGGCTGTGGTGTCTCTTTCGAACAAACCCGCACCCCTGGCAGGCATCGACCCTTGCGGGTCCCATCACTTTTTGTGCTGACATCTCTTTGAGGCGCGCGTGGAACACAACGCGCCGTCGACTTGGGCTTGGTCCTTACCGGACAGCGAGCTACCCATTACTCGCCGTCCGCAAGCCCATGCCTACGGTGGCCGGAAATCGGCCTGGGATTCCCGACGCTAGAAGGATATCTACGGTGCGATGCTAAAAATGGAGGAACAAAATGCCACTTTGTATTGAAAAAGCACTGTCTATTCTTCACAGAAATAAAAAGTGTCATGCTAAGCCTGCAGGGAATCGAATCTTTAATTTACGGCTAATTGTAAGAGTTCGAAAACACTTCTGAATTTTAGTTAATAAATTGCCAATTGTAAATTAAATCTGAATTAGCTAATTTAAGATAGTTTGCATAACTTCCACATACTGAGAAACAATAAAAAAACATCCTACTACCATTTTTGAGTCCGCAGAAATGTACCGCAACTTTGCGTATTTGCGGAAGAATGACAACCCTAGACAGCTAAACAGAACGCGAGAAGAATGTTAAAACATGGCCGTTGCATCTAAACAAACCAGTGTTTTTTTTTTATAACAAACATTCCAAAACAACACAAGTTTCTAGATGAGCTATATTATCATCCGGTCTTTTTTGTAATAATTCTCACCGTGAAAACGAAGGTGAAGTAAGCTGTCATTCCTCCTGATACTAGGGATTGACGCCATTGACAGGTCACTTCAACATAAATTTTCATGGTGGGATTTTGTCAAAGCCTTTTTTTTTCTTTTATGTGGAAGGAAGCATAAGGGGAGACCACGACAATTAAATTTTAGGTCAGTATCAGCTTTATGTTGAACAAAAAATAATTCGCGACCGTTACAAATACAGTTTTAAATACATAATTATAATCATTTAAATCATCAATGCAACCTTCTTAGTTCATTTTATTCGATATTTCGTTCAACATGAAGCTTGAGACAGACCTTCTAACTGCGGTGAATGAAAGAAAATTTGAATTTCACGGGCTACCCTGGAGTTTTCAAACAGATTAAAGAAAAATAAAAGCTTTGATAAAGACTAAGTTCAGATAGTTAAGGAGCCTTTCATCCAGTTATTTGTGTTCCTGACTGTACTACACACACGTGTCACGCGCATTCTCTATATCCCACCACCACGAACCTGACTGCTGAATAAAGAACCCCCAGCATGTTGTACCTTTGAATTTGGTCAAGTTTTCCTCATAAACTTGATCATGGGCCTCCGAATGTTCACCCCTGTGCCGTTTCGATGGGTGAGGGCCTTCGTAATAGGCCGCGCCGCCGTTGACGCCATCTTGGATCGCTTCTTGAGGGTCGAAACCCAGTCGCTCCTTGTAATACGCTTGTGTTGACATTTTCACGCACACACACTTATCATAATTCGAATTTTGAACTTCACTTGTTTTTTTTAAGGTTAGGTTTCACTGTTTGTTTTTTTTTTATTTGTTTGAGATTATTATTTTAGTGAGCACTTCTTTTTTGGTGATTAGGGTCCGAGCACTGCCGCTTCGCGAGTTATTATGAAAGGATTCGCCAAAATCCAGCCACAATAAGCCCGTGTAAGGTAACAGAGGTCGTATTTAAACGATTCACCACTATTTTATCACGATCGATGTCATCCAGTTCGCTTGTTCTACAAAAGGAAAGTTGCAGAAACCCCTTGACACACACTCATTGATCTTGACACGATTTTTTTCTGTTATTACTCACTTAAATGTCTGTCTTATCGAGTATTAAAAAAGCTTGTTAATGTTAATATGGCAACACTAAATTAAACGTTACTTCTTTTTTTCAATTTGGAATGCTTGGTTACGTTTTATTATTAAAATCCGTTCGGATACGCTGTCAGTAAAGTATGATTCACTTGTATTCGGTTTTTTCACATAAAGCTTCTTACACATTTGTGTAAATAAAACTGGAAACGGCCTGTGGAAACAAAAGGAACGGATGATTTACATTCGTTTCACGAGGTCTGTGTTACCACACACAAATAATGACTCACACGTTCTTTAGGAGGTGCTTTAATGATACTATTTACCATGAGAACGAGGATTTAGGTAATTTAAGCGACCTTGAACAAAAAAGTAATGTGACTGTGCAACGACATTAAGTATTAAAAACTTTGGTGAACAACCTCATTTTTTGATGAAGTCAAGTCTGTCTATGCTCCGACAGCAGATTAAGGACTTTTTGGTGCACTTAATTATTTGTTTTTCTGTTTTCTCACATTAAGATCCTAATAGCTTAAATTAATGACCTATTAAGAAAGTGGACTGGAACATTTTTATGTTAAATGGTTCTAGGTAAATACATGACTAAGAATTAATTAACAAATTATGAGATCTTTAAAAAGATTACAGATAACGCCAAACATTAAGTAATAGTTTTGTTACATAAATAACCGGCTGGTCCTGTATTGATTATACGTAAAACTTGAATAATAAAACCATGCATATTTTATTTGGTGAAGATTTATTATTATTATTTCTGAACCGATCAGTGTCATGGCCTTAAAATAATAAAACAAAATTATGTTAAAAATAACACGTTACAGAATATAATAAGTATTTATACATTCAAAAATACTTCAATAATCTTAGAGAATAAATATTAAAAATAAAAATAAACGCGTTTAAAAAATAATCATTTTCGATTAATTAAAATATAATTCTCAACCGTTTTTCTCTTAATTTTCATTATTTTCCAAGCTATGTTTTCAATATTCGTTAGTTTTTAAACAGTGCAACCCCATTAAAATATGATCAAAGGTTCTCGAGGTAATCGCAAACAAACGTACACATACATGTCAAACAGAGACTCCGTTATTTTGAAAGTCGGTTAAGAAGTAAAATCCCACCTCCCTTTAACACGTAATCAAGATAAACGAAAAGACTCGTACATAAATCAAGAACTCAGCTTCAATCGAATTAATCTCGATTCGCAACCGACCTTTAGAGGCCGAGAAGCGTCAATTTGTCATCTCACAACCGCAAAACATCTAAATACAGCTTATACAGGTAGGTACTACATAAGCATTTATTTACGTACTGCGCAGATTTAACTTTATTGGCGAAAATCTATATCTTCACACAGTATAAAACAACGTTGCTTTTCGTGTTTGTACGCTTATATCTTTTAAACTACGCAACGGATTTTAATGCGGTTTTCACCAATAGATAGAGTGATTACAGAGGAAGGTTTATGTGTATAATACACCGACCTCAACGCGGGCGAAGCCGCTGGCAAAAGCTAGTATAGTAAATGATAAAGCTCTAATTTAGTTTCAGGGTCCGCAAGGGCCGATGCCTGCCAGGGGTGCGGGTTTGTTCGAAAGAGATACCACAGCCCCTGGCATACGGGCTACTGAGGAAACACGGGAAATAAAAACCCGCCAGTCGTATTGGGCCACTAAATGCAATAGGATTTCACAAATTTTGAAAGAAAACTTTTTGTATTTCATACACCCCACATTCCCCCCATTCTTTAGGAAGGTGGATGTTCTATTAGCCAAAAGCTATTTAACATCATTGTAAGACCCATAAGAGCCGAGAATTAAACGAAGTAAAGGCACTGGCGGGCAACGCGATGCGAGGCATTGCGGTGCGTTCAGGGGCAAAATGTCCAATTCTTAAAATGTCCAATGGTCAAAATGTCCAATTCTCAAAATTTCCAATTATATATTATTCATGGTCCGGAGGAACGTCTTTTAACGTAGACGAAGTCGCGGGCAGATGAAACATTTATTTTATCTTAATTCGGGATAAAAGCAGGAGTACAATTAAATGTTAAACATAGTATCTTACTAAAACAAAACACTTATTATTCTACTAGGAACATTAACCACTTATTACTAATTTGTTGATGGTTAATACGTGAGCTAAAAACAAACAGAATACATGAGTGTAAGGAGTGAAAGAATAAATGATTTATTTTATTAATGTTATAGGTAAGTACGTGAAAACTTGTTTTGGATCGTGCAAAATTGGTAAGACTTAACGGGTCGACTTAATTTCTTTCGATTTATTTCAAGATTGTAACGACACCCAAAGTATCGTATCGATTGCAATTACGAATAATTGTATTCGTATCCAATTTTAATAGTTAAAGTTGACTCGATTTATCGGAAGGTTTCATACCTTAAAGGTAGAAATCGAAACGATTTGTAATCGAAACAATTTGACAGGGTACGTAAGCGAATGCCCTAGGAAGTGGTGAAAGGTGGCCGTTTTTGGGGACTGTCTTATGTAATTTTGACGTTCAAAAAGTGCTGATTTTGAGCCTTTTTTAAAATGAATTTTCAATTATGAAATGACTTTTCATTTTGACGCATTGACTTTAGTATCGGTTCGGCTATAAACCTATGACTTTGGCGCTCATCTGAACCAGACTAGACGCAGAAGTCAGTATTTTACATGGAAGGACTGCATCTGACCTTCACAACCCAGTTTCTGGAAAATACGACACCCCTTGGCAAGACTGGTTGTCACAGAGTTTCGCGCTTCTGGCCATCCGTAACGACTGTCAAAGATGTAGGTACGAATAACAGTCGTGCCTGACTGCTTAGCGTGCCTTTCGAGGCTCGTAAAGTATTTTTTTTTTATTAAAACTACGATATATTCTACTGCACTTATTGATCTTAGACTTAGACGACTATTTTCTTTTCTAAGTCGCGGCTGAGATTGTAAGGTTATCGACCGACTGCCAAGCCGACCTTGTAATACAACTCAATACTTAGAAATACTATTTAATCTGCCACAATTTCACAGTCTACATCACTGACTATAAATAAATTGGAAAGAAGAAACCAGCACGTGTACCTACATCTCAATTTTTTTCTTAATTTTTTTATGGCATGTTGATTTTTTAAAATTCGATATTTTAAAAAATCAACATGCCATAAAAATTAAGAAAAAAATTGAGATGATGAACGCGCGTCTTTTTTTTTTTTCTTTTTAAGTACTCGATTGATTATTGATTGAGTATGTATGAGTACCTAACGTACGAATTGGTACCACTTTCCGAATCACTTCCAAAAACGATCCGTAACTTCTTAATCCAAAGAAATCATTAGCATCTTGCAGTATAACCACAAAAGAAAGACTAATTACGTTACATAAGCTATTTATCTAACCCGCAATCATAATATTTTGCAATTCGCAATAAAGACTGCTGCGTCAGAGCAATTTCACGGACAAACTCGCGCGCAATCTCTAGCGTAATACAATGGCGGATTTTAATCTAGATTTTTTGCAAACCTCGCTCCATTAGCTAGCAGAACTAGTGCGGAATAAGAATGGCTGATTATAGTGAAATATTTCGTTTATAGTATGTTTTCCTCGTAGCTATGGTTGGCGGCGCGGCGCTTGCGCACGCGTTAGGAATAGAGAAGAGCATTGCTAAAGAACTGTAAGATGGCTTAAGAAAAAATTGACATCTATTTCAAAGCTACTCAGGTATATCTGCTTAGCTTTACTTTGATTAGGCTTTAGGGTAAGATACAAACACAAAACTTGGATCTGCCAAAATCACCCCAAAATGTACTGATTTTGACAGATCAATCGAAGCGTAAGTTGAGACTAAGTTTTGTTTTTAATAAGATTTTTAACTGGAACAGCAATAGGACAGCCGTTAAATGTTGACAGAAAAGGGCGACCGCAGCTGTCATTATAGTCTAGCAAATTAAAAATCGGAGTTTATGTATTTTACCCGTAAACCTAATCGAAGTAAAATTGAGTAAAACTCTATGTTGTATGTCGAAGTTACAAAATTTATTTTACTTATTGTATCAGACTTGTCAAGGACCCACGTTCCGTTTTGTGTAAAATGTTAAACATAATACACACAAAACGAACTTCCTTGCAATCAAGTTTCACACGCAAGCTAGACTTCAAAACAGGTTTGCCAACAATACAAGTAAGTACCCCAAATCGCACAGTGAGCTACATCCCGACTGCAGACAAAAATCCAAGGTTGGACGACCTTCGTCCACACTGACCAACTCGGCCGTGGGAAACGGCGAACAATCGTAAGGTTGGGGTGCCAGTTGCAGCGGAGATAATGGCGAGGTTTGCAAGCGGTAGGGGATATTACCCAAGTAGATGGGTTTTCAGTTTGAATGACCAGAGAAAGCAGTTTTATCCCTAAAAAGTTCATTCTTTTGTTATTTTATGTATGAGAGTTATGAACTTTTAAAGAGGCGATTGATCTACGTTCTAGACGCATAAAGACTTTATTCTGATGTAAATTCATCACGTATTTTTTTCTGGGCCGTTTTCGAATTTTCTGAAATCATCGGTCAGCACGTGAACGATTCATTCATCTAGAATGTGGTGGAATCCGGTTATAACTAGTAATTATCTGATTACAAACTACGCAATGACAAAGTAATTTATTTACTCTTCCCGGCTAATTGCCAATATTTACTACTTTTACTCTTTAACTATTAAGTTGCGACTGTCATACTCATTGTTACATTCTTGTTAATGGATAAAAATAGTTTTTGCAATACTATCACATGAAATATCTAATCTAATAATCCAGCGTTTATTTCTGAATCAGAGTAAACAATGCAGAATAACATTAAACTGTGTATGTTTTGAATCCACGGAAATTATTTCTTCGACTATTTATGCATAGTAAGGCATTGAGTGCCATATTTTTTATTTTAAGAATTATTTTTATCGCAGCACGCAAAACAAAACACAATTTCATCGTAAAAATAAAAGCCAGTTTACCATCTAATATTATTTCGCTGACCGTGGAGCCCCACTCTAAACTAAGGTCGCAGACAATGACATGATAGGGTCCGGATTTTCGATGCATTGTTCGTTTTTCAAATCCCAAAGCGAAGTGATGCTGATTTTTATTATGTGCCAAGAACAGTTTGTAAGGAGTTAAAATATTAATATATGAAGGTTGGAGCCCTGCGATGAAATCTTGTTTGTTCATAGAGTAAAAAAGGACATTTCTACGTTCTGTTAACAGAAAACCAAATTTCTTCAATCGAAGGCAAGATTGTACAGGAAGAAATTGGAAAAGTAAGCAGAAACCTTTGTCCAGCACTGGGGCAACAAAACAAAATATGTTTTTCTGTTCTTTTTAATGCATTGAAGTATATCATCATCATCATCATTTCAGCCGAAAAACGTCCACTGCTGGATATAAGCCTCCCCTCAAGAGGGGGGTTTTGCCATAATCGCCACGCTTGGCAGGCGGGTTGGCGATCCCAGTATGGTGGTAAAATGCATAGAAAACGCTGCTGCCCATTCTCTAGTAAGCCCCTTAGTCGCCTTCTGCGACACCCACGGGAAGAAATGGGATGGTGCTATTCTTTTACGTCCGGCACCACACGGAATATATTGAAGGAAAAAATCGTGAGAGAACCGAAAATTCAAATACATTAATTTGTCATATCTACCAACTCGCACTGGGTCCGTGTGATAGATTAAGGCCCGCACAGGCCTGTGTCCAAGCAGTGGGAACATTATAGGCTGATTATGTTTATAATATAAGTACCTATCTATATTTACTTTTTATGAGGATCAATTAAAATTTTCTTGGTGTCGGCCATACACAAAGATTAAGTATGAAAGATCACCTACAGCCTCTAAAAGGCCTCCAATTACTTATACGAAGTATTTCACACTCGTATTGTTCTTCTAAATTCCCACTAACCAGTCTTATTTTATTTACCACAATATTTCGTAAACGCCAAAATACTCATAATTTACAAAAGATTGACCATTTTGTAATACGTGTATGTAATTATTGTCGCGTTATGACGTTATTTGGCATAGAAATGAAATTTAAATAATAGTGTGTTGTAGATTTTGTGAAACTTAAAAGTACAGAAGTTGTCAAAAGTTGTTGATTTAATTTTAATATCGATTGCAAGAGATAATAGAAATTCAATTCAATCCAAATTCAGTTTATGTATCATAAATACTAATTTACAAATCAGTCAGTTCAAGAGATCAATTTTGAAAGTGAAACGAATTCTTCGACCCCCAAATAACTACGCAATTGAAATTGTCCTCCACCAAAGTTTACCAACATATGTTCTGCTAGACAAAACACTGCTCCATCCGGAACCAATCATCACAAATAATTCAATTCTCTCCAATTCAAAACACGTCACTTTACGATCAATATTCAGCCTCTGATATCATTAACCATTTGTATCAATAAGAGTTGAAACAAGTGGCCATATGAATGAATATCTAATTTAAGACAACGAATCGTTCTCAACGGATGTCATCAAAATTAGGACCAAAATAAAGAACACCCAATCGGGTGTTACAGTTTAAACTGTTACCATGAATTAAAGCGCAGAATTTTCTTGTCGGTTTTATAAAAAATAAAAATCTGCAATACCTAAACATAGAAAAGTGCAATACCTACACGGTCAAAATGTATGGAACAGCTGATTTCTTTTTGTATAACCGATGAAAATTTTCTGCGCCGAATTCATGGTTATAGTTTGCGCACTGGTTACTAACTTATGCTGTTTATGACGAAACTTAAATCATTTAGACCGAATTTCACCATACTTTTATACCTAGAATAAGTAATTATCCTGAGAATAAATTTTGAATTTTTGACAGATCTTCCATACTTACTAGAATTGTCAGACGTAAATTTTATTCTACGGGTAAAGATATCTGACTTTGGTAAAATCAGCCCGTAGTAGGAAGATTAAAACGTATAACCATCCATTCCAATTCGCGTCCTACCCACGCCATTCATGCGTTTCTTTACTTTAAAAGTAGCACTATTATATAGTCAAACATAACCGCTACGGCAGTTTTGACAACAAACAAAAAAAAATATCGCTTACTCAAACAATGATGGCGCGTATCGGTAGAAAAATAACAGCGCCTAATAGTTTGACTAGTCTTAAAACAAATAAAGTATTTTTTACGACTTCTGGCCAAAGTCGTTAAAGAATCTGTATTTGGCGACTTTTGGACGTGCTCCTTGTCTCAATGTCTATGGGACAATTAAAGTTTTATAAGCATTATTTTGACACTACATGCCTAGAACAATAATATAACTTCTTCGAAATCTCCGAAGGTTGTTACAGAATAGTATATTGTTAATGCTTTATGAGATGATTTAATCCCTAATAACATTATAAATGCGAAAGTAACTCCATATGTCTGTTACGCTTTTACGCCAAACCGCTGAACCGATCGTCATAAAATTTTGCAGAAATATAGCCTGCGATAAGCAAAAGGACATAGACTACTTTTTTAACGCGATAACCGACATTCACGCGGGAGGAGCCGCGGGCAAAAGCTAGTTGGATATTACCGCAAAAAACCAGTTCATTCAATAACCTAAAAGTGAATTCACAATGACATATCTGCTGAAGACATAAATCAGTCAACTCCGCCTACCATTGAAGAGACAATTCCTTAAACAGAAAAAACACTAGCCATTCACTTAAAAGACTACAGAATCATTTAAAAATCATTGCCTCAATACCCAGTGGTCAATTAATTAGGTTACGCCGACAACTGTCGGCAAAAGTCGGTGCTAATTGAAAAATTGTGTTCGATTCAGTAAACTGGTCGGCGAAATTAGTCGCCGACATTCTGCCGCCCACTGGTGTCCTAGTACATGCAGGAGAATAGAGTGGTTCGTTGAATTGAAAAACTGCAGATAGTTTAGACTTTGAAGGTTGGTGGCCATGTTCTATGGCTCCTGGCTAGAAAGCCCATATAGTAGCGTCACCCAGCTATGTACTACAAGACGAAAGTCATGCAAAAGCAACTCAAGAAGTGAAGAAGATAATAGCGAAATCTTACTTTTGTAAAACAAGAACGGAATCAATTCGTTTGCAAAAGTTTATGATGTCCTAGAACCATAAAATTCGAAGAAATGTGACATCTACCCACCCGCACTGGGCCCGCGTGGTTGATTATACGGCCCACTATCACTCACAGAGAGCCAACGCCAACACAAAACGATGAAGAAAATCTTTGTGAAGAAGCAAACAATAATTGAAGACATGAGAGCTTCATAACCACAAAAAGATTTCGCCAGCAAGATTTTAATATGCAAATACTATACTAATCCTAGTAACCTTTATCTACGAGATCTTCAAAAGGAACTACAGATTAAAAGCATATCCTAGGATGTTATTTCCTTCTCAGACTTACGGAAACTGGTACAACCTTCGTCTAAAGAGCGTTACATTTTACATTGAGGTCTAGTGCCTTATCCTTAGTCTTACATTCACTAACCTCGGTGCTATCCGCTTCAAGTTCAATTATCGTTTGTATTGATATTTCGTTATGTATTGTTTAAGATTTGAGGATTTTAAGCATCGAATATACATATATTGCAGTTCAATGGGACTATCAAATCCTTCCAAGAGCAGTGGTGGCCAAGTGGTAACGGCTGCGACTTACGAGATGTAGGTCGTGAGTTCGAACCCAGACAGGCGCATTACTTTGTGTAAATTATTTCATCACCACTGCTCTCAAAACGGTAAAAGAAAACATCGTGAGGAAACCGGCATGTCCTACATAGAACAAAAATTCGAAGACATGTGACATCTACCAACCCGCACTGGGCCTGCGTGGTGGATTACGGCCCAATCCCTCTCACCGAGAGGAGGCCTGTGTCCCAGCAGTGGGGTCAATTAGAAGCTAGTAAAAAATCGAATAACTGATGAAAAAGCAAGAGCTGGCGCGAAAGTAATAGAAGAAGATGTAAAAGATTTGAAAGCCATGATTCAGCTAATAAAACTTAAATTATGATTAAAATAATGAGATAAATAAGATCCCAGTATTTACAATATAACCGACGTGCCTAAGATGCTTTTAGCAGACACTTCCTAATAAACCAAATGTAATTGTTTAGCGAGTCGATAATACACTCTAATCACAATACCAAAATATTTTGGATTTGTTAAAATCTTATTGCCTTATCTCAGACCACAGGATAACCGTTTCTCTAGTAGTAGATAAAACAAAGGTTTCATAATGACCGGTAAGGACCAAGCCCAAGTCGACGGCGCGTTGTGTTCCACGCGCGCCTCAAAGAGATGTCAGCACAAAAAAATGATGGGGCCCGCAAGGGCCGATGCCTGTCAGGGGTGCGGGTTCGTTTGAAAGAGATACCACAGCCCCTGGCATACGGGCTAATGAAGGAACACGGGTGGGTTTTAGTCAGTAAAAGTCTGACACGCCCTCCTGCTCCACCCAGAGCGGGAGAAGTTATTTGATGATTTCCCACCCAAAAAAAAAAAAAAAAAAAAAAAGCATTATAAATCTTTCTGAAAGCTCCTCCTGTTTCATCATTAAAATATGACCCTCTTAAACTCTTGAGTCCCTAATGCTTCTCTGAGAGGGTATGCAAGTAAAGAAGAATAAAAACAGTGATAGATATTCATACCTAATAAATGACACCAAGACCAATGTCCTCTTAATAATGTAACCAGTTTCAAAGGATCATAATCCCAAAGACACCGTCAAAAGTATCAGATTACTTAGTGGAAATCAAGCCATAACCAACTTTATGTTAAGGGAAGTAAGACTAAAAATTGCTTTTCGTCTTTGTTGACGTGTAACAGAATATGCAGATCCTTTAGTAAATGAGTAACATTGAGATGTTTGGGATCCAGATGAGGGTAAAAGTCTCATAATATGGTATAAGTATATGTCCCATTATATGGTATTGTTTGTTTTAAACAGTTTATTGGCTCCAATATTTTGACGGAAGATAAAATGTTCGTACTGTCAGATCAAGCATCAATAAATAAAGAGCAATACGGTTACAAATTTGAATTTAAAAGGAAAAAAACTGTGAAATTCACAGTAATAAACAGGTATTAGATGTGACAATACCAGTGGTTAAAATTAGGCGAATGGTAGTAAATATTCACGTAGATAGAATTCAACTCATAGATTCTCTAAACCTTTCCATTTTTGAGACTTTACAAGAAGCAAATACAAAACCCCTTAATCATAAAAAAAGCTATAACAAAAACCGGCCAGTCTCGTGCGAACTAATTAAAATTTCTCAAGACGAATCACCTATTGTGCGTGACAGCACAGCGTTTGCTCCAACGAGATCCATTCCATGACCATTGACCGCGCCACACCGTTACATGACATAGCCGTGAAATCACTTATATGCAGAACTAAACTTTTGACGTCAAGTGAGCCGTCTGCTTCGTTAAAAATGAATAATTTAGAAGCATATCTTTTCTTAAATAAATTATTTTTCGTATTTTGTATATTTGCATTAACACAGCTTGTTGATTTGAATAGATTCTGTGTTTTGATAACAATATGCATCTTATCCTTGTATAACTAAGTGTAGCGGAAGACGACTTTTGGATTATAACTAGAGGCATCGCTGCATTCATAACGCCATATTGAGATTCTCATCAGTTCGTAAAGGTCCGAATTATCATTAAGGTATATGAGGTCGTTGGTCCTTCTGGCCACAACAAATCTCAAGCTTTAAACAAAGGAGACATAGCCCCTAAATTGCAGTCAGCACATTAAAATTAACTGTTCTCAGTTCGAATCAATTGTCTGCATTCAAATTCGGACCTTCTCATTGAGTCAACAGCCTAACCACAATCCTAATGAGACCCCATTATATTTCAACGCGCGAACAGTGTCTTTATCTCCTTTGCAAATGCAGTTTCTAAAACTACTTAGGCTTGCAACTAGGATTACATCTTCAGATGATCAAGATTCTAAGCACACAGGCTGAGAACTTCGGTTACCGGTTTGGAACTGGATTTTTCTTAAGAAATTGTTGAGTAATACAATCGTCATTGCAACTGTGAATCATATTTCGTTGGGTTAAAAATTTTTTGGTTGCAAGATGAATCAGAGATAATTTATTTTGATTTTGCCGATCAAGGACCAGTCTTTTTAACAAAGCGGAAATCGTTAAAAGAATGGTAATCGCTAAGGAAGTGCTAAACATTTCGAAATGTATATTTCAGTTTACATAGTAGATTTAACGAGCGAACCTAGTCGTTTTACCTATATTTAGAGCAAACTAGGAGAAATGTGTTCCTCCATCTCAACCTATCACGATTGTATACAGGAAACCGCATGTGGTACACCATAGACCATTATGGCTTACTACACCACACTTTCAGCTGTTGATCATACCACTTTTTGTTGTTGATCTGGGAACAGAAGTAAACGTAGATTCTATCAAAGCCGAAAACGGGAATGATTTTTCCGTGAAATTCTAGTAGTGATTATCTCCTAATCTTTTAGTGAAGCATGTTGAAATGCTCCTACAGTTTATCTTAGTTTTAACTTATTTTATTAAAATTTACAACTGACATTTGTTTTAGTTTTCATTTCCATTATGCTCCCCGTCACGGATCATAGACCAAATTGCACATGAAAGTACCAGGAGAACAAAGACGTATTGGAGAACTAAAATCAGTCTCGTATTCGTCAAAACAATGTGGGGAACGCACGGCATTCCGAGACCGGTTCACTAACGGGATTGCTCAGACCCGGGATGCACGAAACGAGTGTTTGATACGGTAGTTTAGATGTTGTGATCACGTATTGCTTGAGGGTAGGTACTTTTGTAGATTAGAGTATGCGTTCAAGACTATGACCCTTAAGGTCTGATCGATTTTCAAGTACCACACCATTTCCAGCATCACCGATCCTAATAAGAACAACATTGTTATTCTGTAACCATCTCACCGCGTGAAGTAAGCGTGGAGTGAGTCATTGTCACTTCACCTAATGCTTGATCAATCCCTAGCATCAGTGGGATGACACTGACAGGTCACTCCACGCTCACTTCACGCGGTAAGATGGTTACAGAATCGACATGCAGCATCTAGACTTACACATGCAGAATTAAAAACACTGATTTTAACCTTCCTTCCATTAAAAAAAACGCGATTCATCATCGTTACTAACTAGAGCATGATAAAGACTATTATTACGAACATTAAATTCAATCGACTAACCAATTTGGATCAGCTAAGCGTTTCTTACTTTATAATTCCAAGTGCAGTGCAATTAGAGACTTTTACATGCACCTTTCACCTTTCTTTAAGTATCGCTCATTACGATCACCATTGCTGAGCATATAGCTGGCGGGCATGAAAGAATCAAAACAAAATGCGACCTGGACCCCTTACATGTCCATTTAATCGTATGCTGGCCTCGATTCTGAATACTCCGACGCTTTGTTATCTTAGCTGACTGGTAGTAGTTGTTCAAATGGATTGAATTGTTAGAAGTAGTTGAGTAAATATTTTAACTACATTTAATCATTTTAATGGACTCCAAGTCTGAAAATTGTATATTATTTTTATTAGAACTAATAAGTTAATAGAGGTCAGGTTTAAAAAACTAGCGAGAGTAAAAATGGAGCGTTGATCAAAAAGGTAGAAAAGGAAACAATATAAATTGCATTTGCACCTGATAACAAAAGTACAATTTTACATAATATAGTATTCATTTGACATTGAAGGAGACATCTCGAGGGAAGCCGGTCTTGCCAAGCCGGGGTCTGTTGGCGGTCGTTCGGATGCACTCCGAAGCGTTAAGGTAGTGTAATATATATGTCTGTATGGACATGGAGCCCATTTAACGTAATGCTACTTAAAAATAGCAGCCAGTTTTAGTGTGTAAGAGGTTATTTAAAAATCTACTAGCAAAGATTTTGGATGGAACAAGTCTGCCAATGTTGATGATGGTGATAGATCCATAATAAGTTACAAATGTTTTAGTGTTAGAAGAAGTAAAAACAAAAGTTACCCTGACATAAATGAGGGCAGTTTCTGCTAAAGATGATAACGATGATAAAAATATTGCTCGAATTTTAACAAAGATTATAATAATTAGTACTTATGTATATTTGCGAGTTGTTATTATGCGTCACAAAACCTATTCTAACATTTTATGGATAACTGCATTCTTTACCAATAACTGCAACATCACCAAACCTCAAATTAGTACAATTTCAAGCTTTATTTCATCTGCAGCAGAGGAAACATTTGCATTATTTAAAATTGCATCCATCTTAAATTATATTGCACATGAATTTTCTGGTTGGGTCGATAAAGTTATCGATCTAGAACACAAATTAGACGATGAATTTGTTTCTATTAATGCCACTGCAGTAATTAAATTAATGAGCAGCGCTAATTATAATGAAGTAATCGAGAAATTTAATGATATAAGTCAATGACAATCTATATTAGTCGATGACGTTATTTCGGTCATCAATAAAAGCAATGTTTTAATCAATGCCTTGACTTGCAAGAACTTGTTAAAATAATATTGCAAAGATAAAATGCTAAGCTAAATGTGATAAGTGGCTTTGCACCCAAAATGACAATAAAATTATTGCAGTACAGTATAACTGTGTCAACACACAAAAAGTTTTGTCCATAGTAATCATAGTAGATAAAGAATAACACCATCCCATCTCTTCCCGTGGGTGTCGTAAGAGGCGACAAAGGAACTTACTAGAGATTGGGTAGCAGCGTTCTCTCAGCATTTTACCACCATACTGCGACCGCCAACCCGCCTGCCAAGCGTGGCGATAATGGCAAACCCCCCAAATTGGGAAGCCTATGTCCAACAGTGGACGACTTTCTGCTGAAATGATGCTGATGATGAATCATACTAGATAAGTCGATCGGTAGATTGACAATCTAAATCGACCTCTAGTTCTAGCTTAAGTCCAGCCAATAAAAGACTTCTATCGCTAATCTACCTTACGTGTTAAAGTATCAAGAAGCCATCTAAGTCTGAGCTAGAATATGGTGCTCTTTATTACCTAACTTTCTTTTTTATACCTCGAGTAAGGCACGTGGGAAGTTTTCCATAGTTCTGCCATACTTTCGTATTTACGTCGAGATGGGAGACTGACATGCGAAAACTGATTATCGTATCATTAATGTGTGTAAAAGGGTCACACTTGGTTGTTTTTATATCTGTAGACTTATTTTTTACTGTTAATATTTTTATAGCAAATTTTGCTTAGGAATAATTCCAAGGGAATGATGCCCGTACTTCTCCATACAGATCTACGTTTTGGAATGCGTTTAATTTAGTGCATAACTGACCGATTCTTTGATATTATTCAAAAGTGCCTTATATATATTAAATGCTTTGAGTTTGAAGTTGATGTTCTGCGCAAGAGGAACCCCATTCATTATGAGTAACTTAGGATGTGGTTTTAATTCTAAAGAGGAAACGATTTGCGTACTTTCTAGCATTATAATAATGTATCGACATCCCGTCATAAGCATGTTGAAATATTAAGGCTTCATAAACTATAGAAACTAAAACTTCAGCAAATACATACGATAATACTGGTGGTAAAACGTATTGTAGAACTGACATTAGAACAGTTGGTCAAAGCCCTCCAGTAATTTATTCGGAGTGAGAGGATGTAGCAGATATGGTTGCCACAGAGCCTCATATGCAAATAACTTTAAAATTAAAAACTGACTAAGATAATATGAGTTGGAACATCTTATTCAGAATTTATGATGATCAATGTAATCAATTTAATTGAGTTAGATGAAGTTTAATTGAAATGCATTACAAATTATGAATGTCATTTGCGAATATCGTGCACAATCATGTAGACTGTTTAAATAATAATAAGACAGATTCAATTTTGAGCAAGAACTCAATATGCATATCATAATAACGTAACGCTACTAGCAGAAAATCAATCGTTTCAGTAATTTTTACGACAGTGAGTCCTTCTGCAACTATTCCCTTAATTTCAACGAACTCGGTTTTGGTTTAATGCAGATTTTTTCCTATAGCTCTCCCCTCTCCACAATAATTCTCTCATCACCACTATCTACATCATCGTCAATTTTATAAAGGAAATTATCTATTTGGGCCGTGTCTTGTTCATTCGTCCATACATCTCCATTAGCTGTTCTATCAGTTTTCATTCATCCTCCTTCTGGCCACATTATGTATTTATATTACAATTTGCCAACTTCATTAATTCATGTTGAGTTTCTACCAGCCCTAGTGAGTGACAAGCGTCAACATATTCCATTGTGACACCTCTACAGTCGTCGCGTTTGAAATTAACTGAGGCTAATTGTATTTCAATATTTTTACCGATACATGCTTCGTCATAGTCTGAACTTTCTTATTTGCTTCTCTTTTATTTATTTACCGTTGGTTTTTAGATCATCTACTTCTTCAATGTATGCTCTGAATTTCTATTTCAAACAATATGTCTGTCCTTTTTATGATCAACAAATAACTCTATTTCGTAAAATTCGCGCCAAAATCAAACCAGTCGTTTGATAGATGGCGCCACACAACTCAAGAAGAAAGACGGAATTAATCTAGAGAACTCGTTTAATATTATGCATTGATTACAAATGCTTAAGAAAACATCAAATACTGGCTCGTCCTTGAACGGCCAAAAACTTGACATCATTAAATAAACTTTAGTAGTCATGTTTGTTATAAATATCACTGGTATCGTCGATATTACGTCAAATCAGTTCCGCCTCACTATATCTGAGTTATATCTTATCATCGAATGATATCAGTTTATGTTCTGCATGTTTTGTGAATTCACTGACGTTTTTATTTATTTATTTTTCAAGTGAATTTGTATGCATTTGGTACTATTTTAGCTGTGAGGCAAAAACATGCTCTGGGCCTAGAGACAAAATACATTTCTGTTAGCGTTCACGCCAAACGCTACGCCAAAATATATGGGAATTACATTACCTACGGAAAGGACGCGACGTAACCTTTCCGCAGGTAATGTCATTCCCATACATTTTGCCGTAGCATTTGGCGTGAACACTTACAGAAATGCGTTTTGTCTAGGCCTGCTGCTCATACATCACCCGTTCCATTCAAAACGCTTCCGTACCTAATTGAACTGCAATCAATGTTATTCTATAAACGCTGTTCACAAATCCAGAACCCGAATTTTTTGCCCGTTTAATTCAAATAGACAACCGCTATTCTTCCGACAACTGTTTGCTATCGGGGGCAAGGCCAATCAGGTTATGGAAATGTGCTATTTTTGATACTGTCGGAAACTTGTGAATGGCTATGCAGGGCAACCTAACAAAAAGTACTAGGCTTGCATATTTTTAAGACGGTCTAACCGTTTCATGAAGACCATCTTACATCTTCTTTTGTTTTTACATCCACAGTACATTTGGACCGAATAAGTAGCTACGTTATATGCCAACCCTTCGTTTCTTCACTGAAACAGTAGCCCTTTCTAGTTTTAAGGATATGCGTAGGACGAGAACCAGATTTATTCTACACTTTATCAGTGTGAATGGCAACGCCAAGTGAGCAGTAGACAGAAATAAACGTTATTTCAAACTAGTGAAACAGGTCTCGCCAAATTGAACTGGATTAGCCAATCGGAAATTATCTCGATACCAATCTAAGGGAGTGTTCTGACTGAACCAATTTTGAATTTAATAGCTTTTAGTAGAACACTTTTCTTAGAAAACAGTAAAGGTTAAACATGTTGTCAGAACATATTACTTCTGTTATTATTAATATCGTTTTTGTATCACAATGTAAAACATTGAATAAGAGAGCGCCGAGGGAAGTCCGTTACACTTAGTATTATTTTTAAACAATTAATTAATGAGCGAGAAAGAGAAAGAAATATTTTTACGCCTAAATAAA
The DNA here is from genome assembly GCA_949987655.1 of Polymixis flavicincta. NCBI lineage: Eukaryota > Metazoa > Arthropoda > Insecta > Lepidoptera > Noctuidae > Polymixis > Polymixis flavicincta. The sequence continues at coordinate 17,811,421 of OX465188.1, read as the reverse complement.
GTAGGTACAGTCTTTTATCGTTCTGCATGTACTCGTATGTTTGTCGCAGTAGGTAACCTAAGTAATTTGCGAATTTGAACTAGTTTTCCTTGACATTGTTTTCGTAACATTTTCCTTACTCTTATTTAGGTACAGTCCACCGCACACTATAACACTTTGACCTTGGGCTGGTCCACATTTTCGATAGATTTGCAAGGCCAGCTTATACTAGTTTTGTTACCACAGTGGGGCTTACTGTACAAGCAGCACTAACTACTATACTTAGAGCGACTATTACAAACGCATTCTTTGCATATCCTGCCCTCTGTGCCTCAAAACCTTCAGCCATAGTGAACTCTGCGCTGGTACTGATGATGCCGTGGAAGTGGCGATCTTTTGGGTTAACAAAATGTAATTCACTGCCACGCCTTCGACACGTTGAAGAAGTTGCATGGATATAAGTTTTCCGTCTGCACCCAACTTATCTCATCGTTACGTTCACACGCTAAATGATCTATCACTATATCAAAACTGTGTATCACATTACAGTATTGACTTACCACTTTAACATATAGAAACACTGTACATACATAAACGGTGCATAGATCATTATTTTCTAGTACGTAAGGTTGGGAGTTCTTTGAATTTATGATAGTGTAAGAATTTTGTCATGTTCATGACAATCGTTATGTTATGACGTTATCTGTGAGTCAGGTGTATAAAAACGATGTTTGGGTTCTAACCGCTCTAAAAAGAGGAAAAGAATTCGGCTTTGGATTTTTGGGATATGTGACGTCATTAAAATCCCTGGCATAACCTTGCGCAAGAGTGGATTTTTGACAGACAAGGCTTAATTTAAGCGCATTATCATAGCATAGCCACGAAGGTTTATTTTTGTGATATGTAGTATATAACTAATTTCAGTTTCATCCTTAAGCGTAGCAACCTTCAAAGAACCAAGAATTTGTTTGTGATATCAATAAAAAAAAAAAAACATTGAATCGAATAATAATTAAAAATTGTAAATGCCCATTCGAAATATATTTTTTACCGTTCGTTAGCTTGTAACAACATCTGATTCATCTAAGCCGAAAATAATAGAGACGGCAAAAAAGTTCGACATCGTTCATAGACACGATTTTTTTCTCATTGAATCATTTTGTTATATTCGCTCATAGTAGAAATGTTATTGAAAACGTCACTTTGATTAATGAAAATGAAGGTAGTTTTATTCAAAATATTATGAAAATGTTTTCAGGTGAACTTACTAAGTCAGATTTCAGTGAAAATTATGATTGTGTTAAAAAGTTTGTATAAGTAAGTAAGTACAAACTTTTGTATTTATGACAATTCGTTTCAATATTACGAATGAATAACTGCGCAAAATAAGTAAGAAATACCTACTTTACAAAGGGAATCAGTTGTTATTCTTAATTCGTTTTTTTGTTTATTTATTGATTTTTCAAAGTAAACCTTAATGACATACCTACTTAATTCTGACTAAAGAAAAAACATGAGTCTTATTGGATTAAACGACGTAATATTTATATTTACTTTAGTACATAATGTTTACAGTGACATTTATTTTCATAAATATAGTAATTTTTCCTTTTAATATCGCGTATTATTACAATAATGCCAATGACATCATTTGTAGCATTGTTAGCATAATTATTATTGAAAATTGAGGAATAATATCGGAAATGCATAGCTGGTGACATCTTCGGGTGTTACTAGGAATTACCTTTTGCATTAAATATTTAAATATAAATAAACTAAATAGGTTTTAATAAAAAGTAATTATTATCACCTATTATTTCCACCTCGACGGCCGAAGGTAGTGTGACGATCTAAGGGCTAATTGCAGTTTAAAAAAAGTGAGAATCTAGTCACAATTTCATACTAGTATCTAACAATTAATGTCAAAAACTTGTTATAATGTCGGTAAATTATTTTTGACAGATTGAAACTGAGACTAGAACGCGAACTTTCTTAAAAATACGGAAATAACCACTCAGATGATAATATTTGCAGGACCAACATGGCCAGAGATCGCACAAGACAGGGTTTGGAAGAAAAAGAGGAGACCCTTGCCTAGAAGTGGGACACAGGCTATGCTAATAACAAAACAAAATAATAATAACTTGAACGGAGAAGTGATCAATGAATTAATAATATCATCTTAACGAATAGGTAATTGCCATAAATATTCATGTGTTTTCGTAGAATGCTTAAATCCATTTCAGAATTGAGATTAAACAGTCAACAAGATGCGTTAAAGTCTTTTAGCTGTAACCTACATTTTGGCGGGACGTCACCCACAAACTATTTAAAAAATGTCGGAGCACAGACAAACCTTGACAAATCCACCGAGATCAACACCTTAGTTCTTACAATACTATACATATATCGATTTCCCGATAATTATTTCGCAATTTACACCGGTCCATGCCACGTTAAAAAAAATAACTTTATGGTGAATACCGAAATCCTCGTTGTTTCTGGTCGTATTCGAAACAAATTCTAAATTCAAAACCTCCACAAGAACGTTAGCATTAGCACACACTTACACAGTTGACACGTTTAGTTTATTTTTATTAAAAAATAGCCCGCGTTTCGTAAATTCAAGATGGCGGCGGTGAACGATCGTGCCGCGACGCCGAGCATCGGCCAACTGATGCGGCTGCCGCGAACTGTCAAACTCGCTTGGTTTATCTGTGTGAGTGTGCAAGTATTTTTGTGCTTGTGTGCGACAAAGGCTTGAATGGAAGGCTCAATACAAACTTGGTAGCGGCCGACCGGGCAACCATTGCTTGCAGTGTGTTGCTACAACAATTTCCTCCGAATCCAACTATTTTTAGTTTCCACGTTTATTTTGAAGTTTTGGGCAACATTTGAGCTGAATTCCGAAAACGTTGAGCCGTTTGAAGTCTATAAATTACGTTATACGATATAAATTGGGAGTAACTGGGAAGGATTGATGGGCAAAAAAATAAAAATAGATGAAAGCTGTGGAAATCGTTTTCTCCGAGGTATGGGCTTCCACTTAACCATAACCATGGAACGTAACTTAGTAGAAACAGAAATAAATAACATCAATAAATTATTTCAATGTCAATCTGGCGCAAAATGTGGAATTTAATTATTCATTAACATGATATAAGAATATTTTATGCATAGATTTATTAGAACGGAATCCGGAACTCGCCAATTCAAGGAACTGTAGAATTGACTCAAACAAATGAATGTCAAACTAGACAAAGATCCAAAAACCAGAAGTAACTGGACAACACACATTCCATAAAAATCTTGATCACGTAGATATTTTACTATCATTAGTTCCTTCTGTTTGTTCCGAATAGAAGGCCGTTGCAGATAAAAATTGCCAAAAAAATATGAAAGCTTTTCAAATAATCACAATTTTGGGATGCTAATGATGTTTTCCACAATTATGAGTTTGTGCTGACAAAGACAGTTGTTTTTTTTTTTTGGAAATGCAAAATAAAATCGTATTTGCTTTTACAAAGGTTACTTTACCTTTTAAAATCAGCAAATACAGAGGTTCTTAGTAGTCAATCTCCTTTTCTTTGACCAAATCTATCACATCATTGTCTAAATCGAACCTTTCATCAAAATTAAAACTAATCTCCAATTTCACATGTGTTATTTTTAAATCCGCATATAGCAACACAGACCCCAATGACTCAGTAGCGTGGGTTGATAAAAACTCGTAATTATTCTTCATAGGTTGTATTACATTGACAGTTTCTGCACTAAAGTCAAGGTTGATTCTTTCTCTGTCACGTTTAGCCTCATTCTTGGCAATTCTGCCCACACTGCAATTACTCTGGCTTCATTTGTAAGATTATGTAATGTTGTAGTATTGTTAATGATGATTTTTGCGTGATCAGATTGATGGTTGAGATCGGTTACTGAGTTATATACTCGTATATGTTGCTGCAAAGGTATTTTAATATAATTTATAAAACATGATTTTAACAATAAGTCATAAGTCATAAGTAATTTATTTCATAACAATATAGGTACATTGTGTTGAAAATTTAAAAAATAACATTATAAAATTGCAACTAAAATTAAATTGTTAAAATACATTTAGAAAAGTCAATAAAAACAATAAAGGTCAATTAAGAATTAAAGTACAATATATCATAAATAATAAATGTCAAAGTAATAAAATCAATCATAAGTTACAATGTCATAGGATTCATAGGTCATCTAGGAATTCATTGATGCTGTAATAGCCTTTCCCCAATAAATAGGTCCTCAATTTGTTTTTAAATAAGTTAACACTGTAAATGGTTTTGAATTCTATAGGTAACCTGTTGTACAAAAATACAGACTGGTACCTCGGGCTATGTTTGACAACTTTTAATTTCGGTTGAATAGTGTTGGGCAAATCTTTCCTACGTGTGCTAGCTCTAGTTTGTCTTTGCTCATCAGTCTCCATTTTATGCAAATTTTTAACTAAGCTGGTTAGCAACACTAAAATGTAAAGGCATGGCACTGTCAAGATTTTTTGTCTAATAATATGGTGGTACTAAACTGTTAATCCACGCGTCATGTTCGAGAGCGGGCGCCAACGATTGAAACTGGACATCTCTTAGCTTCCAGGGCTTATTTTTAATCTTATATTTGGAATTGTGTCTTTAATTTTTTCACAAAGAACTAATTACTGTGTACTCACATGTAACAACAAGAATAATGTACTCAGGGTTTTGTAATATTTTGATTTTAAAAGTGAAGTTTCAGCATAACCAGGCGGTGCGTCTTGAGGACATGCCAATCCACAGGGCAATACTGGTTATAAGTCCAATAGAGACAAGTCATCTCCAAAGGTTCATTAAGAGCTGCCCTGCTTCCCAACAAACTTTACAAATAACGGGATCTAGTTCAATAGGATAGAAGCTAAACTAATTCCCAATTGTTAGGCAACATTCCAAAGAAATAAAGCAAAACGAAACTAAGTTACCAAGACGAAGTTTTTTCTGGCAAGACAGATTAGGTAGCATGCCAAGAAATACGACAAAAGACTACCCTATTGTAAAATTCTACCGAAAAGATTTTACAGCATCCTACATGTACACACGGCTACTACTACATCAAGTTATTAATTTCCAGTATAAGCTGATCTCGTATTGTATAGGATTTCCGTACAGTGCGAGATAGGCGTAAACTGGAAATTTATAGCTTGATGTGTAGCCGTGCGTACAAAGATAAAATAAACTAAAGTCGACATTCATCATCATCTTCTTGCCCTGGTCCCATTTTTCTTAGAGTCGGAGCAACACGTTTTCTACTTCCATTCTCCCTTGTCAGCTGTCACGCTATCATTCACTCCCTTCTCTTTGATATATTCTTCACACAATCCATCCATATTTTCTTGGGCCTTCCTCTCCCTCTCATTTCATCAACATTTATATTCATCACTCTTTTGTTCACATGCGTTTCTGTCCTCATCGCATGATCATACCAAGCGAAACGATTTCCTATTAACTTTTGCGTTTTGGTGCCACTTTCAAACATCCCATTATTATATACATTTGTAACGTTATATCTCCATTTTCGTCACTGCACAGATCTATCTCAAATTCGACATAATAAAATCTCATAAAACATGAAAATTATAATTTCTTGTATCTTTCTCTACATGTCGTTAAGAAAGAACCAGGAAATGTTGAAATTAATAACATGGATGATTCAATCCAGAAATATGTTGATACTGACTCACAAAGCCATAATATTTATTAACACGCAAATGTTTATAAAGATTGGCAGTAACCAGGATTAAAAGCTAGAATACAGAAGAAAATTACGAGCGGAGTGTTTAGAAAGAAATATAAAAACATAATGAAGGCTAGGAGAAACGTGTGTGGAAGCTGAAGAGGTAAATAATGATATATTTTTCCATAATAAATCAAACATTATGCAGTAGGTGTTGCTGCTATAACTCCCAATTGAGAACATGATGAATTGCTTATCATTAAAGCAAATTATGCAAGTGTTCAAAACGATGCGTTTAGAAGATCAAAACATAAACTAGACTAGACCTACAACATGGCTGATGAGCACCAAAAATCGCGAGAACCAATTAGAAATCAGTTCTTCTCTAACAAGATACAGAACTTGTTAGATTTTTTGTTTTTTTATCGCATTAATACCAAACACTAAAACCCTGAGACCTAACTCCAAACATCCATTAAATATCAAAACAGCTAAGCCGTCGAAATATCGATGGTCCGAAAAAGAAACTAAAACCTCGCGTGCTTCGGCTAAAAATATACAAAATGGATTCCAGGTAATCCTTTGATTAACTTTTGAGATACTAACTCGATGCAACAGTTTGGCCGAAATCGAATTATGCAGAATTAAAATATTGTTGCATTCGAATGTAGAAGTCCAGTCCAAAAGAATACTACTTTCTTTTGTTTTGACATGTTACCAAAGACCGAAAACTATATGGTGACTCTGTTACCGCAAGTGCTGTTAACAAAAGTAGTACCGTCTTTTGCAGAAATAAAAACACTGACAATTCGCAAAGTAATTCTTACACCAGATTTGATGATTCTTGCATATATATCCTTCACACTTTTAAGGCTAGTTGTATCTGGAAAACTCCGTAATTACCTGTAACAAGAAGAGACAAAAAAGGTTAATTTCGTTTGAATCAGTTACAATTTTAATAAAAAATAATATGAATTAAATATGTGGTCAATATCATAACATAAAACCAAATCTTATGTCTTGAAACTTAGGAGAGTTGCAATACAAATTACTACAATCATCTTAGACAAAGGGTATGTATCTACTATCGAGGAAACTTACATTGACCAATTTGAAAACAAATACCCGTGCACACAATGACCACATAATGTTAGCAAGCGTTACTATAGCGGCTGAGCACTGCAAGCAATAATAGTCCTTACGGTGTATAGATGTTAGTTTCCTTGATAGTACCTCATCATCATTCTCTTGCCCTTGTCCAAATTTATTTGGGGTCAGCGCAACATGTCTCTTTTTTCCATATCTCTTTTCGTCGTCATCTCGGTTGTCACTCGCTTTCGAATCATATCGTCTTTAACAAATGCCATTCATTGTTTCTTTGGTCTTAACCTACTCTTTTAGATACATTCATACTCAAATCTTTCCTCACGACTCGTTTCTCACTCCTCTGCATTAAAGGAATGCACGTAATATTGAAAAACGAAACAGCATTCGACCCAGTAGATGAAGTTGATCCAAAGAAAAATTATGAAGAAGACAAAAAGTCACAGTTTCCATTATTGACAGTTTCCTTAATCATGATCAACTAGCAAAACTTGCGAGGACTTCGAATAAAGATCCTTATAACGAACTAATCAAGCTATTACTAAGGAATCAGGAGGCTATTACCCATAAACAGCGTTCAACAACAAGAATGCATAATGTTCTAGAGAGACAAATGACATCTGACAGGTTAATAACACATTTTCCTTGGTCATTGCTAATTTATGTAGGAGATTGAATACCATACGCGTGTAATTATTTTTACTATCTATATTGTTGAATTTCAACACAAAGCATGTTGGTTTATTAACCTAATTATTACTTTGATAGGTTATTTTATAGTTTTCTAGACTCCTTCCATTAATTTTATAGTTCACTTTGCTGTTATTGAAGACGCTTTAAAAACTTTGGTCAATTACACACTATCATCACAGTCATGTCTTAGGGCCTTTTGGTAAATCATCATCATAATCATTTTCATCTTAATGATGGTTGTCTTGTGTTATGACACTATACTTATGGTACATAACGAGAATCTTCGAACTGATTTCATTTTTTTTAAATAAGTCTGCATGTTCCTTCATTATTCCTTATTCTCTTCTCGGAATCTATGACAGATGTATGAAAGTACCTATTTACGCTTCACAACAATTATTTCCTAACCCAATTAAATACCACGAATTTCGCACATTTTCCTCGAACAATATAATCTGCAATATGACCTAAATACAATCTAGGACAAGCATATTTTCCTTTACAATTATTTCCAATTCAAGTCACTCTTGAAACGTGATTCGCAAGTGATGTCACAATTCTATGGAAGGCCAGATGTCAGTCTCTGAGTCAGACACAAATAAGTTTATTAATGTTACCAATAAGTGAGCAGCTTTGACTACAACACTTACGGCGCCACATTGCTAATTGTTAGATAATTTAGCGATTGCTTCATTAAAAGTGATCAAAGAAGTGAAGTTGCCTTCAGATCTAATATTTCTTTTATCATATTAATATCGCAAGTTTTTCACACAAGTCTCCTATCAGGCTATTTTATTAATCTTTGGAAAATGGGTTTCAAGTTACCACATAATTCGTATGGTATATGCACCTTTACGATCTTTAACGAACTCTAAAAGTAAATCTTAAATCTATAAGATAGGAAGCACACGCCAAAAAGGATCATCCATGTAAACGTTGCGTATAATGTTTACACAAATTCGCTATAAATCAAAATCAAAATTCATTTATTCAAACTAGGCTGATGTCAGCACTTTTTGAAAGTCAAAAATTACAAAAGACAGTCCTCAAAAAACGCCCGCCCTTGACCACTTCCTACTGCTTTAGCTGGGAAGAAGAAGTGGCGCAGCAAACTTCAGCTCTATAAATGGCAGCGGGCCCTCGATGCATATAATTTAATTTAAAACCAAAATATTTATCTAACAGAATCATTATTTCACGTACCATAACGATAACTCTTCCTATCTCACTTATATGGGTGTAACTACTAACGCCATGCAGATTTATATCCACAAGATACTAATTATTTTAAAACAAGGCCGGATAGAACACATGGCAGGCTGAATGAGCGAGAATAAATAAAGAAAAAAGCGCAGATACAAAAATGGAAGGAGTTAATTAATGATTATTACCGCGTGCTACTATGTGTAGTATGTTAGAAGTAAGGTGATTATGTTATAATAATAATAGGCTAATAAAAAAAAAAAATAAAAAAAAAAAAACACACGGAGATGAAGTACGGACTCATCTAAGAATTGATGACTGTGTATGGATATCTTATTTTTTTGGGTGGGAAATCATCAAACAACTGTTCCCGCTCTGGGTGGAGCAGGAGGGCGTGTCAGACTTTTACTCACGCTTTCGGTGGCCGGGAATCAGCCTGGGATTCCCGACACCCAGGGCGTCTCCTGCGGCGACTAAGGCCGTGGGGCGCATATACTGCCTCTCCCTCACGTGCGCCACCTCCCCCTTCGCGAGCATTACTGCTTCGCAGAAGGAGGTGACGGCTAACCATGCACTCTCGCTCTGTACCATGGCCTGGACCAGGGCCGGACGCGAAAGATCGCCGCTGCCGATCGCCTCCACGAGGACACGGCGGTGCTCCGCCCAAGCCGGGCCGACCTCCACCGTGTGCTCCACCGTGTCTTCAGGGCGATCTTGGCAGTGGAAACACCCGGGCGTTTTCTCCCACCTTATGCGAAACAGGAACCTGCCGAAACAGCCGTGTCCGGTGAGGACCTGCGTCAGGCGGAAGGTGAGGACGCCATGCCGCCTCTCAAGCCACTTCTCAGAGGGGGACTTACCGCCGCAATCGTGGCGTGCCCAGGCTAAAAGATGGTGGGACGAGCTTGATGCCTATCGAAAGAGCTGGCCAGCAAAACCAAAAGTCAGAATTGTGTGTAAAAGGGAGAGTGAGGCCTTTGCCCTGCAGTGAGCCATTAAAGACTAGTTATATTATATAAGTACATTTATTTGCATTCATGGATAGTCAATTATTAGGGGAAAACAGCAGTAAGGCGTCCATTTCAATAAAGAAAAAGGATCTATATTTCAGTACCAAAAAATTGGGATTTCTAGAATGACGAGAGCAACAGTAAGTATAGTTTTTGCCTCCGTGTAAAACATTTACACAGGTGAGGCCAAAAGTCATGATGAAGGACTAAGTAATATATATAATTTTAACCTGCAAGACAAAGGTCGATAAGGACATTCAATAACAAGACACTACCTACTAATATTTATTATGCCGTATCCAAATCCAATGCTATATATTCTAAGATCCTAAGGCTACTTCCCTTGTCTATTCAAATATGGTACAAATATGCAACCCAGAATGTTGTAGCAATATTATCAAGTGTTGCAATGGTATTGCTTACCAACTGATTTGTGTAGACTGTGGCATAGCAAGGCTGATAGATGACCTATAAGTAGAGCTCAAAGGAAGGAAGGGATAGCTGTTGTACACCGCAAAGTGGTGAGGACCGTTAATTTTAAATTGAAAAGAATCGATTTACTGATTTGGATAGAAATGCTTCTCTTGTCATAAACAGTTTTGTATAAACTTCGGTTTAAAATGTAGAATAGATATCAAGCGTTGCGTTTGGTAGACACTTAGTTGACTCATTGATTGAATCCAATTCACGCCATATTATCTTTCCTTTGTTATTATCATGCTATATACGCTTCATTCAGTTTTTGGTGAATTACACAAATGAGACTTATTGCCACGTTTTTAAAGAGGTTCTTAGGCATTTAAAAAAAAAAACCATGTATGAAGTTGTAACACTTTCGGTGAACCTGGAAGCTTTTCGTTTATCCAAATACTAGCTTCTGTCCGTAACTTCGGCTGGGTGATATTTCTTGTTCTCCGACGCACCCCATCGCATCGCATCGTCTGCCGCAGTTACTTCGTTTTTGCTCAGCGTTAACTCAGACTTTTATCTGGGTCTTATCGTGTTAAGATTTCGTGGATCATTCATCCGGCCGGAATTTCCAGAGATTAGCGAGTTCAAACAAACAAAACCAGCGACCCAATAAAAACCTCAAAAAAAATAAGAAGTTGTAAGTAGTATTTTGATCAAAGCATTGTCACTTCGGGGGACGGCTAATGTAAATATTATCCGTCTGTTTGGCGTTTTCATTGAACATCCCGACGTTCAATGAAAACGCCAATCCTAGCAAAAACTTTGTCAATAACAGTTTATCGATATCAGACACATCTTGGCTTCGTGTCTTTGGGTTTTACCAATATCATTACATGGATCATAAACCACGCATATACACTTAATAGCCGCCTTAACATCCCCCACATATGGGCATTACAACTCGTAACCAAACGTACATATAGCACGTGTCATAAAAGTTGCCAATATAGCTTGGTCCTTTGCGGCGCTGTTGATCGTAAATTAATCACAAAAACTCTTTCAGATAAAAACTTGTGTGGTCGAGGAAACCCTGTCAGGAACGAAGTTCCTTTCGCTTTTCCTTCAACTCCGAATATTTAATCTATCTTTAAAATACTTAAACTTTATTTTGACCCCAATCTCGGTTTCAGCACCCTTGTAAACCTTGAAAACGACGCCCATGTTGAGAATTTTTTAACAACTGTGTTCTAGACTTTCATTTTGAATATTGGCACCCGAGAAACCCACAAAAACAATTTCAGTCTCCCTATTGCTGCCTATTATAAATTTATAATATAAGTAATAAAGATCGCATAAAGTTTTTTCGTTACGTGATGATTTCTATAATTCTACTCCTATCGCAATAACTTCGTTTCAATAATGGACCGAATTAGTCTGAAGAAGCGATGTAACGAACTCAAAAGCTCTCTGCCTATTACATGTATACTTACATAAAGAAAGTATTGCAAAAAAAAAACCGCTTGGTAAGACTGGTTGTCAGACTTTCGGGCTTCTGACGACCCGTAATTTCAGCCAGGACCAACGTCTTAACGTTTTCTGAAGCAAGGAGGGGTCTTGGTATATCAAGACGGTAGCCCATCCACGGACCAACTGCGGCAAGCGTAGCTTAACCTGATCGACAGACCCGTGAAGCTGTTGTAATTTAGCCACAAGCCCCTCTGTGTTACACCATAGCCAAAGATATACTGGGAGGTCTATATTCTAGGTACTTACGCCTTCAGTGTTACACCACAGGGCTGACTAGCTAGGCAAATCTATGAGCAAGCACTTGTAAGTACTTGTTGAAGTAATAATTAGCACATGCGTAGGAGTTGTTAGTCAGATTCTGACGCAGCGTAAGATTGGTAATAGATTACGTTGAGCCTTGGAGATTGAGCCTCTTTCTCTTTGAATTAGGAAGTGTGATAGGGCTGGCAAAAAGAAAAATAAAAATTAAGTGGGTTTAAAAAAAGAAGAATATTAACGTTAAATGGAACAATTTTTTTTTTAAATTACATTAGCGTTTCTTTTTTTGTTGTTTAAATGGCACCTTACCTTACAAAGTGTGAATGAGGAAACCACGGGGTAAACAGTGGTTTTCCTCATTTTTATTTTTTCAATCCGACATTAAGAAGGCTGTAAAAACTTTTTTGGTTTAGTAAACAAATATAAAATCATATTTATTGAAGATACTGTTAATACTACGGGCTGGCAGGGGCATCGACGCGCATACTATAACCATTAATTCGGCATTCATCATTACCGTAGAAATTATTCATCGGTTATCAAAAAAAGTCTGCTGTTTCATAGAAAAGTGAAATAACTACCCGGTCAAAATGTATGGAACAGTTTTCTTTTTCGCGCGGCTCTTTCAGAAGACAAAAAATATAGGAGCTTGGAACGCAAACGCATGTACTTACTTTAAACTGTGAACCTCCACAAAACAGAAGATTCATCTGTGCAAACAATTCGTCATTTGTGAGATGTTTTTCAGTAATGTTTATTACAAATGAATGAATAATAAATATTAATAAGAACTCAATGACAATTGTTATTAGTTTCGGTTCAGTAAAAACAAGTCTTAAAATAAAAATACATAATATTCGATTTGCGGTTAAAACTGTTTACAAAAATAATCCACGAAGAGACAAAATTCTTAGAAATTATAGCATCATTTTGCTTCAAAAGCAAATCACAATATTGTTCTTAATCATTCATTCATTCAAATAATGTCTTACGTCATTATCAGAATCGCAAGGGTTTCAAAACGATCAATGAATCACAACACATTCTGACAGCCCTATTTAGCACAATGTAGGCGATTCGAAAAGCAGCCTGCCTCGACAAGAGCAGACTGGAGTGACATTATGCGAAATAAACTAGACAAATACAATAAATAAACATAACATTTAGTCTAGAATCTAGTCTACATCGTGTCTGAAATGCTTCCTCTGTCGCAAGCGGACAGCCTTGTCTGAAGTAATTAGTAAGGCTTCGTCCACGGTGAGGAGCTCGCGCGGGTACTAATGCTAGGGCGAGCACGAAATATCAAACTTTTGAAACCGCCTTTTGCGACCATAGTGTATGCCGAGCCTTAGCTTGATAGTACCTGTCCCACCCCCAAAGATTATCGAGAAGCGAGTAGAACTAGCAACTAGAACGAGTTGGCGAGCAGCGAGTGTGCAGTTTCGTCGCTGGGCTATGAGCGAGTATGCAAGCGCAACGAGTAGAATGTCAGCCGAATCACTTGCTGGATTGCGTCAAGCCAAGCGAGTGTCCTACCCACCAAACGACGACGTTGGGCGAGTATTTTCTTTGTTTTCATAATGTCGGTGCTACAAACTACTAACTAAAGAGAGAGTTCTCGTATGAACAGTCAGCGAACAACCATTAATATTAGTATGCACTTCTTTTACTGACACCGACCACATATACTGCACGTTACTTGTGCGAGAAAATAGTCAATAGCTAGCCGGTTCCTCGGTTTCGCTATAGTTTTTTGTTTTAACCTACAGAAGTACGTCTAGCGTCTACTGCCTGCTACAATAACTAACAATGCACTGTGGCCACACATCGCATCCGCGCCCGCTACAGCGTCGCGCTTTCACGCTACACGAGGCCTTAGTACTAAAAATATGCAAAATCAAACCAAACAATATCCAAAACAATTTATCTAGTCTGGGATGTGGATAATTTCGTGTCTGAGCTTGGAACCTTGATGTGTCCGATAAAAAATGGCAAGGATTGTTTTAAATCTCCAATACTAATACTAGGAATAGGTTCAATTTCGCAGCCATTGTCAAACGAAATTAATCCAAGACACTATCATATTATGTAGGTTAATCCTCACTTTGCATAGTCATCATCTGCTTAGACTTCTTCTTCAAGTCTAACCAGTTGCAACTGAATACTTATCATTTACATGAATCGTCTGTTTGATCAGCACCCTAATTGCGTAACTCACGATTAATCATAATCGGTTTCGTTTTGGCAATTCAACAATATTCATTGCGTTATTTTCGTCGCTGAGCAGACACATTTTTCGAACATTTGAAGCAATGGTTTAACAATCCGTTTCAAAACAAAACAGATTATGATAAATCGTGAGTTACGCAATTAGGGTGCTGATCTCCACAATCTTAAGTGATTAACACGGTACACATAGGAACGACTGGTTGTCAGATTTTCGAGTTCCTATCTACGTAAAAGAATTGTCTTGTCAGTCCTCAAAGATTTACGAATGACAGGAGTCACCCACCGGCCGTAGTAAACGATGAAAAAATTGCTTAGTTACTTCTCACTGTTTTAGAAACTTGCCGATTAAATCCTTAGATTCGCATCTTTTATGGACACGCATCAACTAAATGCATATAAGCATAATCAGCTTACAATATCCCCACTGCTGGGACACAGGCCTCCTCTCTGTGAGAGAAACTGGGCCATAATCCACCACACGGGTCCAGTGCGCAATGGAGAATGTCACATGTCTTCGAAGTTTTGTTTCTAGGACATGCCGGTTTCCTCACGATGTTGTTCTTGCACCGTTTTGAAACCAGTGGTGATAAAAAAAATACAAAAAAGTAAAGTGTCTGCTTGGGTTCGAATGACCACGACATACTTGTAAGTCACGGCCTTTACCACTGGGCTATCACTGGTCTAACTGTATAAGAGTCGACTTAAATATACAAGATATTACCAAAACTGCAAGGGTGGTACATGAGTCAGCAGCCCTATATCCTAGTTACTGCAAGTGTAGGCGTTTTGTTCGCGTGAAGCCAGACCTCGGCTCGGGTGCAGTAGCTCCACTTTCTCACAGTCAGGTATATTGGTGGGTTGAAGAAGGTAGATTGCATGAGAAACCTGGAGAACCGGGTACGGTAAACAGCAGAGCAGTGGTAACACTTGAACTACGGAAACTGCCCTTGCTGTTACGAACAATGACAAGCAAATTACGAGGACTTGCGGTTAAAGGCAAAACTTGGGCGACGATTCTGTAGACTTGATAAAAGGTGCATAGAAAAATACTATTGGGCGAGCTAAGGACCGTGGTTCCCCTTTTGACAGCGGTCGCAGTTGCCTGTACATTCTTGGTGTGGTAAGCAAAGTTGATTGTTTGCCGTCTTGTTATTTTCCAGTGGCTACCTTCTATTTAAAATTAAGATCAAATCTATCAAGAAGCGCGTCAGTACTTTTATGTTTCTTTTTGTTGCCTATCATCATCATCATTCACAGTAGTTTTTTTTTTTTGACAATTCCCACGTTCCTGTGCCAGCCTCATCCAGGTTCGCCCGCGATGGAAACAATGTTGTCCATCTCGCCGCTGGAAGACCGACATCTCGTCTTCCAGTCCTTGGACGCCACCCTATCACAACCATAACACTGTGACTAAATTCTGAAACGTACAGTTTCATCAACTGCTTAGATATGTATCTTCCTTGTAGACTCCTAACAATTTATGACATTTAAATCGAAACAACTAAGCTGCCAAAAACTTTCAACGAGGAAGCCCCCAAGCCTTTTCTGTATTGCGTGGCGTGAACTTCACCGCTTCTACATCATCATCATCTGCCTAGCCTTTTCCCAACTAAGTTGGGGTCGGCTTCCAGTCTAACCGGATGCAGCTGAATACTAGTATTTTACATGGAGCGACTGCCTATCTGACCTCCACAACCCAGTTACTGGGTAATACGATACCTTTTGGTAAGACTGGTTTTGTCAGACTTTCGGGCTTCTGACGACCCGTAACGACTGTCAAAGATCCACAAATGACAGCCGAGACCAACGGCTTAACGTGCTTTCCGAGGCACGAAGGGGTCTTGGTGTGTAAAGATGGTCACCCATCCACGGACCAACCGCTGCAAGCGTAGCTTAACCTGGTCGATCGACCCGTGCAGCTATTGTTATTTAGCCACAAGCCCCCCGCTTCATCGCTTCTATAATGTTCCCACTGCTGGGACACAGGCCACTCTGTGAGAGAAAGTGAGCCGTTATCCACCACGCGGGCCCAGTGCGGGTTGGATGACGTCACATATGTTCGAACTTTTTGGTTTTACGACATTCCGGTCTCCTTACGACGATGTTTTCCTTTTCCTTTCACCGTTTTGAGAGCAGGCTTTTTTTTAAAATGACGTCTCGCACGTCAACTAAGAGGTTATCGGCTGCTCAACCGGACTTGCCTGCAGTTGCCTCAATAAAAGAAGGCGCCCAGTCAAGGCTCAAAAACTTAAAACTAAGCGACTACACGCTAACGGCAACCCCTGTGCACCTTGGCTTAGGGCGTCGCTGGAAGAGGGCCTTAAATTAGCAATTTGCATTTAAGGGACAATTTGCTGCAGATGAAGTGAAGCCTACTGAGAGCGAAGGCGGCGCGCGAACCAGCCGTATTTGTGTGCTCACTGAAATTATGGTGATGTTCAAGGATCACACCTAGGTATTTAACTCAATTCTCTCAAGGGATCGGCTTGTCACACACAGTGATCGGACTGGTTACAGGTACTCTTATATAAGCTTTCGTATTTAAATATACCAAGGAGGACTATCGCAACAGACATAGCCCGAAGAGTTGCCAAACTCAAGTGGCAGTGGGCAGGGCACATTGTCCGCAGAATAGATGGCCGATTGGGCCGAAACGTTCTGGAGTGCCGACCGCGTACCGGAAGACCTATGACTTTATTAAATCTGATGGATGCGGGAAGGAGCTGGGGAGAGGCGTATGTCCAGCAGTGGACGACTTTCGGCTGAAATGATGATGATGATAATCTAATTGTAGACACCAGGTCTTCAGTTACGTGGATTCGTAGATATAACATTGTTGGCGGATTTCCATTTCAGCCATACAACTATGTAGGTACGAACCTGTATTTCTAGACTTTATCAATATTATTAATCAACAACAATTCAAAGTACAGTGCGGGTCCAGATCATAAATCTTACATTAGCATAGCGGCAGGCATCGAACCTGCAACAAACCGGTGCACTTTCGCTGGCCACGCCTTTCGCAACTGAGCCGCTGGTTATAAATTAATAAGTTGCTATCTTTGTTTTTGTTGTACTTACTTTCCTTGGTAGAATGAAACACAGTGAATCACAGTGCAAAAAACAAAGAAATAAGTGATTCTCTTTCGGTCTTATTACGAAATAAGGTTTTTCAATATGTAGGTATAGAAATGCCCTTCTTTTAAAGTCAGGTTTTTTTTTGGGAGTGGAATTCGTCAAATATTTTCTCCCGCTCTGGGTGGAGCAGGAGGGCGTGTCAGACTTTTACTGACTAAAACCCACCCTTGTTCCCTCAGTAGCCTGTGTGCCAGGGGCGGCGGTATCTCTTGCGAACAACCCCTGGCAGAAACTCCGATGTTAAGTTGTCATTTTGTTTAAAGAACTTTGCCCAAATTGAAATAAAGTTGGCAATTGCATAACCTAGCTCAGAGCTTTACGCTAAAACTTAAGTTAGTTAGCGATTAGTAATAAGACGGTCTATGAAAGGCTTTCGGCAAGGGTAGTCAAATATTAATAGGATTTTTATACAAATTCGCAATTTACTAAATGTTTATAAAGTCTAAGAGTGCCATTTTTTCGATCGCAGTATGGTGGTAAAATGTATAGAGAACGCTGCTGCCCATTCTCTAGTAAGTCTCTTAGTCGCCTTCTACGACAACCACGGGTAGAAAAGGGATGGTGCTATTCTTTTCCGCCCGGCACCACACAGGACGTAGCTTCGCCCACTAAGACTTAAACATACCTGGCATAATGTGGTTGTACTATGGGTATACCTCTGACTAATACTTCGGGCATTACAGGCGCAACTTTATATGTATTTTTATTTTATGTTTTAAAATCTATAATCGAGTCTATTATTTTACTAGCCAGCATAAACACCTTTTCCAAAAAGCCAGTCTTACCATGGGATGTGGTATTACCCAATTACTGGGTTGTGGAGGACAGATAGGCAATCGCTCTATAGAGGTATGAGGAACAGGGTGTAAAGTTCGCTCATCCTCTATTGAAAAGGAGGATCCTCCGACCAGACGGGTATTGTGTCGAGTGTCGTGGCAAACTCTGACTGCGCGATGTAGGAATTCTTAATTTAGTTTGTCTGTGGCATTGTAGATGGCGCCACTTTTCCTTTTGCGTTTCTTTATATTGTTGCGAAGCATTTTATTTGTAGTTCCGCTACATCACTCCCCCCCGGAGACCGGAGGTCGATAGTGGGCTGAGTCAGTACATATTGTGATGCTTGCCAGTGCCAGCTGTGGTTCCAGTGAGTCGGAACCGCGCGTCGCATAGTTCGCGGTGAGTCGGAATTGTCTGCGGTGGTGCGAACCCCAGTGAATCGGGGCCGGGGCTGCTCCGGTGCGTCGTGGTACAGCGCTGCGATGTGGCTGACTGCTGTTGTCGACCGGCAGATTGAGCTCTCGACCGGCCGAAGAGCAGTAGTGCCGTGGTCGCTTGTTGCTGATGAGGCTGTGGGTGATGACCAGGCATGCGATTCGCTGCATGCAGGTGGTCAGGATACCCGTTGAAGCCGTGGGTGCTGGCTGGCTGTGTGACTCGCCACTCGAAAGCTTGAGGAAGTGGTCTTGATGTGATGATGATGAAGTCACGCTGAAGTGTTGCACAAAGGCTGCGCTGACGTTCTTTCACGGGGTCACCAGTATAGAGGTATGAGGAACAGGGTGTAAAGTTCACTCATCCTCTATTGAAAAGGAGGATCCTCCGACCAGACGGGAGTTGCGTCTGGTGGGCAACTGCCCGACAGTTGATGTTGGGATTTTGTATATATTCGAGTGTCGTGGTAAACTCTGACTGCGCGATGTAGGAACTCTTAATTTAGTTTGCCTGTGCCACTTTTCTTTTTGCGTTTCTTTATATTGTTGCGAAGCATTTTATTTGTAGTGCCGCTACAGCTCCATGTAAAATACAGGCATTCAGCTGCATCCGGTTAGACCGGAAGCCGATCCCAATGTAGTTGGGAAATGGCTCGGGAGATGATGAGATAGGCTATTTATGCAAATTTATATAATGGACTACAGACAGTCTTTCTATCCTTGCAACAAACACCAGCCATACAGATAACGTAAACATTTACAAACACAAAGAAAACACGTCTAAAATATTGCACATAAAGATCACTACACACGGCATCGAAAGCAAAATTCAATCAACATTAAAGTTCATTCACACGATTTCTATTTGCGAATGTTAGCACTTCTAGTGTTTTACGATTCCTGTAATCTGCACTACGAGGTAAACCATACATTTGTAAAGAAAATTCAGTCAATTTTGAATTATAACACGTTATTTTATGAGTAATTTTGATTTGTAATTTTTTACTGCACGTAAAGCGCACATTTACATAAAAAATCAAACAATTTTAAACCCTAATACGTTGTTTTAACGGTATTTTTATGTATTGCTGATTAGGTATTGGAATATTGACACTTTATTAAAACTTTGATAAATTTTAGTTATACCTTGAACGATCAGCTCATTAGCAGGCTAAATAGCATAAGAGATTTAGGGGTAATCATAGACAGCAAGCTTCTGTTTGATCAACATGTAAATGGCATAGTTACAAAGGCATCCAAATCTCTGGGATTTATACTACGCACCACGGCCTGTTTCCGATCTCTTAAACCGGTTAAAATCTTGTATTGTTCTTTCGTGCGCAGCCATTTAGAATACGCGTCTCAGGTTTGGAACCCGCAGTATGAGACTTATAAGTCCCGTATTGAGGGCGTCCAAAGAAAATTCCTACGTTATCTAGATTATAGGGCTCAGCAATACTCAAATGACTACGAGCACCGCTGCAAACGGTACCACTTCCTTCCGCTGGAGATGAGACGTTGTATAGGAGACATGAGTTTACTGTTGGGTATCGCAAATGGCCACATTGACTGTCCTGAACTCGTTGCTAATCTGTCCTTACGCACGAATCTGTTGGGATTACGTCAACGACCAATATTAAATGTACCTTTCGCAACGACTATAGGCGGAATGTTTTCTCAATAAGAAGTGCAATTAGTTTCAATAGGCTTCCTATGGACCTTAATGTTGACTTGTTCTGCACCAGTGTGGCGACCTTAAGACGGCTTTTGGCACAGTTATTTTTTATGGATAGTTGACTTTTCTAATATTAACTAATTTTATTTACTTGTATGTACTTTTTTTATCGACTTTTTTAGTAACTATATGTGGAGGCTTGTTATTAGCAATTTTTTAATTTTACTTTTTATGTCATTGGTTTGTTAGTCTGTAAGCCTTCTTTAAAATAAAATAAATAAATAAATAAATAATTACCTAGGAAAGTTAGATCTACAGGGTCTGATGCTGTTTTCTGCATGAGAAAATGTGTAAATATATGGAAACGGTCAAGTTCATCACGGATTGAAGTAAAAACCAGAATAAAGTAATAAGTAGGTATTCTGGACTAGTTAAATTGTCATAACTAGTACCTATTCGCCCAGTGGTCGAAGTTCGGAAACCTATACAAATATGATGGTAAATGTTTTACGAGCCTTCTTAATGGAACAAAACAGGAAGTATCTTTTTCGCTCAGATTATAAAGCAAAGGCAGATAGACCAAATAAAAAAAGTAAAAACCAAATACTAAAGCGTCGCATTGTATATTATACAATGCGATATGCGACGCTTTAGTATTTGGTTTTTTGTCCTCACTCTTGGTGTTCCGCGCTGTCTATCCGTCTGTTTTATAATCTCAGCTTTTTCGGATCAAAGAACTTCGGTTTGATAGCCTTTGCTAGGACAATGCTTATAGCTTTTTCGTGTGAAACACTAGGAAGTGGTGAAGGGCGAGCGTTTTCGGGATCTGTCTTATGTAGCTTTGACGTTCGAAAAGTGCTGACTCTCAGCCTAATTTGAATAAATGACTTTTGATTTTGAACAAGCAATCGCCAAGTCTTTAAGGACTTGGCGATCAAAAGTAGAAGTACCCTCATAAAAGTTGAAACAATAAATCATCCATTTATTACGATCTACCCACAACACAGTAAAAGCCACAAAATGCCTATCTTCGTCAATTAGGAACATGCGATACGATTTCAATGATTTAGGAACGAACTGATACGTAAAATAGATCATCTTCCTACGTTTATCATAAAATTATATGCTTATGGATGACAGATTTATGATTTTCTTAATTTATGGATGATTTTAGAATATTCTGTCTTAGAGGACGTTAAAAACAGTTGGGCAGGCACTCTTCCTGGCTAACTAATCTTGGCGATATCGACAAAAAAAGCAAGCCCTTATGGTTTTAGGATAACATATACTCCACATTTGGTCCAAATTATTACAAAAAGTGAACATAAAATAGTTTTTATTTCAATCCAATCACGCCTGGTTGGATCTCGTTTCGAAAACTGTGGGGTAATTCCGTAACAGTACTGTACACTCAAGGAATGGCTTTAATTTTGACAGCTCAAAAACATTCATTGCGTGCAACATTCATTGTGCAGACACTTCGTCGAGCAGAGCATTTTAAACAATGGAATATACTTCAATACGATTCAGATTCTGATTGATAGTGAGATACGCAATTCAGGGTGCTGGTTGCTTTGGTGTGGAAAACTAGTTGCTTTGAGTACTACAATCTTAGCATTCGGGCCCAGTTTCACTATAATCAGTTGTTTGCTTTTTTAGGATGTTAAGGCCTCTTTGGGCCTATTGAGGTACGAGGAACGAGGTGTAAAGTTGACTCAACCTCCGTAGAAAAAGGAGGATCCTCCGATCAGACGAGTGTTGTGTCTGGTGGGCAAAGCCCAACGATTGATGTCAGGACGTTGTATATGTATAATATGCTAGTTGCACGGAAACACTGTTTGCACGATGCAGGATTTCGTGGGCTTGCGGACAGCGAGTAATGGATAGCTCGCTGTCCGGTAAGGACCAAGCCCAGGTCGACCGCGCATCGTGTTCCACGCGCACTTCAAAGAGATGTCAGCACCAACTGAAGGGGACCGCAAGGCTACCAGGGATGCGGGTTGTTCGAAAGAGATACCGTGGCCCCTGGCACACAGGCTACCGAAGGTACACGGGTGGGTTTTAGTCAGTAAAAGTCTGACACGCCCTCCTGCTCCACGCAAAGCGGGAGAAGTTATTTAACGACTTCCCAACCAAAAAAAAAAACGTATACGTGACGTAAATGTATAGATATCCCTATAGGCTCAATGGTTTAAGCCTTTCACGCTTCGATATCCAACGTTAGCTTCGACCAGCACTTATGTCACAATACAACCCACCCTCACTTCCCATTTCCTAACGATGCCTCACTAATACGGCATAAAAACCGACCAAGGTCTAACAGAAATGCTAATGAGGCCCATTAGGCCTATCTGTCACTAAGCAGCTCATAGGAATGCTGTCGACAATACGTTTAAGGACTGCGTAGGCTACCCGTAGGCGCGATCGACAATGATCCGCCGCGACCGAATATGGTGCAGTTTTCTTTAATGAGGTATTTGACGTATGGAAAGTGGGATCAGAAGATTCACAGCAATTTTCCAGAGAAAAAACCCAAGCGATATAGTCCGTCTTATTAAGAGACGATAGTGACATTGACATTATTTAACGAAGTTCTGTAACTAAAAAAGCGTTACGAAAAGGCGTTATCCAACTTCATGCGACTTTTTATTACAGTCAGATAGTTTTCATACTTTAGGTACTGAAGTGAATGAAAGTCCAAGATGGCGGTTGCATAGGTGTCGTTTTCATGGTTTTCGAGTGTGCTGAAGCCGATGGTGAGGTCAAAATAAAGTTTCAGTATTTTTAAGATAGTGTAGTGTAACTTTAAGATAACGAACGCGTAACTAAAGAACTTTGTTCCTGATGGGGTCCTCTGGATCCCACACGCTTTTTTTTCTTGAATACACTACAGTGATTAACTTGCAAATATAATGCGATTTGTAACTGTTACCGTTTGAGTTGCTCTTTGCAGCCTGTTCCATTTCAGTCTATGGCAGCAGTTTTCAAAAGTGTCTAGTCTCTTTCTACAACGGTTTAGCCATATTTAGAGGATTTAAATACTTCCGCTTCTAATGTCTTATTTTTGTCACAGTTTCAACCTTTCTGCAGAGACATTTTGGGCAGTCATGATGTTCCCAAAACGAAGCGGTTTTCGATTTTTTCGCGTTTTCATGGGACTTCTGACCCTGTCTATGCAGTAAAGTTATCAAGTGTTGAATATTTTCCACATCTCCTTAAAAGGCTGGTGTGTTTTATTGTTAGTTTGCATGTAATTTGGCATATATATTAGCTCATTAAAATGAAGATATAGTAATAAATAACGCGGTTTCTAGATCATTGAAATGGATATGAGGTTTCTGATGGAGCTTGTTTTCCAAGACATCGAGATACAGAAGGATATATATTATATGACAGATTTCTTGCCAATGATAAGAAGCAGCAACTAACGGAATGGAAATTTATGACAGGAACAGTTGTGATAACAGAACGACGAATAATCAAAAGAGTATAGCGTATATATTCTGAGATTTTCAGAATACGCTTGATATACTGATTGGAGACGGTTTGAACTTTATAATTTGTAGTTATTGACACAAAAGGATGCTGCTGCATTGGAAGTAACCTCCGAGTCACTTCTAAAGATACCAAGTACCTAAATGATAAATGATTTTATTTCTGTAAGTAGGTTTGTACGAACACTTTTACACGTCAATCATATCTTTTTAAACTAGATGAGGTCGGCGTTTCCTATCTGACTACTCTGAGAAGAAAGGCCGAAACAAACTCAGAGGTCACAGTCTCTTTTAAAGTCCAGACATAATCTTGGTCAGATCATGTGAAGACCATGTGGGTTGGTGTCTGAAATGGTCTTTGAGGAAAGAACCACACAGATTAAGTGGACCTGTCCATTCAGTGTACGCATGTATCAGTAATCATACAGCTCAACTCATAACTTGAGGAGCTCAACGATTTGACGAACAATACCAAAGAAAGGACATTTGGGTAGGCCGCATAAAGTACTCAAACTGCCAGATTAACATTAAAAACGAACTGAGAAAGAGATGAAACACAAAAAACAAGTCAAGGTAAGTCATCATCTGCCTGGCCTTTCCCAACTATGTTGGGGTCGGCTTCCAGTCTAATCGTAAGCAGCTGAATACCAGTATTTTACGTGGAGTGACTGCTATGTGACCTCCACAACTCAGTTACTGGGTAACACGATACTCTTCAGTACCTGGTTTTCAGACTTTCGGGCTTCCGACGACCCGTAGCGACTGTTAATGATCCACGTATGACATCTGGGAGCAACGGCTTAAAGTGCTTTTCGAGGCACAAAAGGGTCTTGGTATGTAAAGATGGTCATCCATCCACGAACCAGCCGCGGGAAGCGTAGCTTAACCTGATCTATCGCCCCGTGCGGCTTTTATTACTGAGCCACAAGCCCGAAACAAACGACTGTCGAATTATGATGAAGACAACACATCATAAGTTTCTTTTCAGTAGAATAGCGAGACTGTTTGACTGCCCAAGTAACACCGGATATATCTTTACTAATATTATTATTAGCTTTGTTTGTTTTGAACGCGCTAAACTCTAGAACTACCAGGGTGTGTCGGGGGAACAAGATTTTGTTTTGAAGGAGCTAATCTCTGGAACTACCAGGGTACGTTGGGGGAACAAGAAATTTCACGCAAACGAAGTCACGGCCAGAAACGAATTCTACTACTAGTTTCATTAGGTATCAGCACTTGTAGATGTTATTCTTACGAGTATTATACATCCGCTCGGGTCGATCGATCAGGCTTGCCGCGGTTGGTTCGTGGATGGCTGGCCTTCTTTACATATCGAGACCGTCAAGCCGTTGGTCCCGGCCGTCATTTGTGGATCTTTGACAGTCGTTACGGATTGTCAGAAGTCTGAAAGACTAACAACAAAGTCTTCCAGGCAGATGATGAGGCTCCCTTTCAAAGGGTTATCATTACATATGTATATCATCAATTCATCATGCAAACGTAAGCTCCAGCAGACCGGCACAACGCGACAGCGCGTCGCAACTCGCTAATCTAGTGCAGAGGTTCCCAATTTTATTTAGCCATGGAACCCTAACTGTTCATAGTTTTTTTGGCGGAACCCTAACTGGCTATTTTAATAACTAAAGTATTTACCTTGTAGTTTGAATATAGGTAATCATGTTAGACTCGAAGATAGAAAAATATATATATTAAAATACATACATACATACTCAGCCTATAACGTTCCCACTGCTGGGACACAGGGCTCCTCTCCGTGAGAGGGAGTGGGCTGTAATACACCACGCGGGCCCAGTGCGGGTTGGTTTATATTAAAATAAATAAAAACATTTATTACAAGTAGTGTAAAATATTTATTGTAATTAAAAAATACAATGCAATGATTATTCAATGTGAAGAATGAAATTTTTTCACATATTTTCATATAATAGCACTAAAATTAGGGTTTATGTCTGACAATAAAATTGAACGCGAAGATTTGGAGCTCTTAACTCTCGGACTGACCGCCTTTTAGGAGTCGCTGCTCTAGTGGATCAGATACCGTGAAGTTTTCATCGAAATTGTTCGTATATGTTATTACCGCAAGCGTGATGATCAATACTCGTTCTTTCTCCATACCCTTATGCCCTACACAGCTATGATTCATTTCCCAGTACCATTAATTCCACAAAGCCGCAGCTGTCAAAGATTAATTCTGATCATCACTCAAAGGTAAGACAGGCGATCATCCTACACAGTCGCCTAGATTCTGCTAACTTGAATATAACAAAGGGTGTCGCAACTGTTGGCCGTCTACTGTGATTTAATGTGAGGGGTACATGTGGTGACAGAATGTTCTCTGTGCATTCGGAAGCTTAATCACATTGCTTGTGGTGACTGATCATCTATTTATATGATATGGATAGGTCTTAAAAATGATACTGAGGTTTCTAACATATTTTTTTTCTAAACTGTATAGTTTGCGCGAGAGACACTTCCAAAGTGGTAAAATGTGTCCCCCCCCCCCCCTGTAACTTCTAAAATAAGAGAATGATAAAACTTAAAAAAAAATATGATGTACATTGCCATGTAAACTTCCACCGAAAATTGGTTTGAACGAGATCTAGTAAGTAGTTTTTTTTTTAATACGTCATAATACGTAAACCGCAATTTACCTTTAGTTATATCATAATTATAATAAACATATTTTTAATATTTAATAAGTTAAGTAATATATAATGGGTTTGTACGGAACCCTCGGTGCGCGAGTCCGACTCGCACTTGGCCGGTTTTTATTCTAAGAATTTGTTTGCAAAGCAATTGAATCTGTACATAGTTTTGAATATTTCGCGATTCTGTCACTATAGGCCGGTGCATTTAACCGAAACCGAAAGGAAACAAAAAAAAAACCTTTTTTTTTAGTTTTTTTTAAGCCTGCAGTCGGGGGACGGTCAATGAAAACGCCAATCAGAGGCCTAGCATTTTCATTGGCCGTCCCCCGACTTGACAATGCCTTGATAAAAATATTACCTTCAACTTAAAAGGCCTATAAATATTATTATTTTTACTTTTTAGAGTTTTTGTTTGGGTCGGGGGTTTTTTGAATTTTTAATTAAATTTTTAGTTCCAATTGAACATGAACCTGAAAACTTAGATAGTAAAACAATGGAAAAACCCTTGCTAATTTGCTAATACCTTGTTTAGTAGCCAGTAGGTTAAGATTAACTATTGTAAACTATTTTAAGGATTCTTATTACATTAAATGATTATTATTGCGTTAAATGATTGTTATTGTGTTAAATGATTATTATTGCATCTTAGGTTTTATAAAAAAAGAAAAAAAAAATGGTTAGATTAAACCTCCAGGATCGGGGCGTCGAGGGTTGAAAAAGGTCTGTAAGGAAAAAGACTCCTGGAAAAAGAAATTCCTGGCAAAAAGATCCCTGGAAAAAGAATCCTCGGAAAAATTATAAATGGCACCTACAGTAAACAGTTGGTTTTATAACCAGTTTTTTTTTGCTTTAAATGTCATCCTTGTGCCTACGAAATAGAAGTAAAAATCGATTGAACGTACTGTAAAAAAGATTTGTTTAAATGTCTTATCTTATTTCAAACGGAGTATAGTTATGGTTAACATTGTTCCACCCGACAGTACAAGTTTAATTATTCAAAGTGCATGTGCATAAGGTGTTATTGTGCAAATATTTTGCGAGGCGATCAGAATATCTTGTTTGATTGCACCCAGATTAGTTTATAATATCAATTCAAATAGTAAACGTGTTATAGTTGTTTCATAAACTTCATTGTGAGTGGATTGGGTCTGGGATTAAAGCTTTACTTATTTTGTTGGCAGAATATCTTGTACAGACAGACGCCAGCAAATCAAGCTACCACAAGTTACAAAATTTTCCCAATTAGGGTTTTCTGAAATGACGCTCACTAGGTGGCAGCACTGAGACGTCAGGTCCAGGCACCTGTCAAAAGTGTCAAAGCGCCTACGAACTGAATGGTGAACGAATGAAGGAAACGAATGACATCAAATATTTTAAGTTCATTGTCGAACTGGAAGACCTCGTGTCAAAGTGGCGATGGCACCAACTGGTGGCTTGAATATTCATAAACACCCCTCATTGAACATGAAGCTTAATGGTTTTGTAATAAAGTTGAAGCTCTATCAAAGAAATTTGACAGATTGGGGTAGCTTGATGTGCTGGCGTCTGTACTATAAACTTCGATGGCATTTTCAATTTTATTCGAATAATGAGCTCGGTATGAGCAACTTTGTTGATCAAGATCACTTCTAGATTTGCAAATACACAGTAAAAAAACCGGTCAAGTGCGAGTTGGACTCGCGCACCGAGGGTTCCGTACAAACCTGTGGGTATATAAGTAAAAGTTCAAAATTGTCAAAAATATTTTTTTTTTATATGACGAAACTAAAAATTTACGGTTTTCGTAATTTTTCCTATATCTGTACTATAAGACGTGACAAAATTTCAAGATTCTAAGTTCACGGGAAGTACCCTGTAGGTTTCAGTTTGATACCTCCACGCGTTCCTGAGAAAAACGGTCTTGACAGACGGACGGACGGACGGACAACAAAGTGATCTTATAAGGGTTCCGTTTTTTCCTTTAGAGGTACGGAACCCTAAAAATGGTATTGGACAGCCCTAAACACTTCTACAATCAGGTTGCCTACGTAGGCAATACACAACAAGATGACGGTCCCGTCTATATATAATTTTTTCGTCACCAATCGGTCACTTGCGTGACCTTAAATGGTGACGAGATTAGCGACCGAAGCAAAAAGTTTACAACTTGAATGGGAGTAACGGTGACTTGTACTTGCGGAAGGTAACAGTTTATTGAATGGATGCTGTTATAGATTTTGAAGGCATACACAGCTTACTTTTTTGCGGTACATACTTTGGAGGTTGACATAACTGTGAAGCGCTAAGGACGGCCAGATAAATTCCTCATATGGAAGGCTACGGTAGCCGCTCGCGAATCATATTTTAATCAACGAACAATGTCAGGTTGTCACCTGCAAATTTCCAAAAAAAAAAACGGAAGAAAATTTGAATTTCGTGGGCTACTTTAGCGGTCTTCAAATAGGCCCGACGCGACACTCGTAGAACAAAATTTCAATGAAAACTTTATGGAAATTGTTCTACGTGTATCGCATCCCACCTGTGTCAAGAAGCCTTAATTAAGCCTACTTAATTATATTCAATACGATTGCCAATTTTCTCGAATAGCCAATCAAATTATCGAACTGTTGTAATGATTTGACATTTATGTTTGATGCGATTTTTAATTGTTTCTGACCGCAGTGATGGCCCCGTAAACTAATATTCGAAGACATGTGATAACCAATATCCGTAAACTATGGCCTTCTCCGACACACAGAGAGGAGACCTGTGTCCTAGCAATGGAAACATTACCTATAGACTGATTATGGAGAAAACTGTTTGTGGTATGTTTATCAAGTATAGCCAACTCAGAGTACAGCTCTGTGACATTCTGTCCCGTAATGTTTATTACTTTGCCTGTGTACGTATAGAATCGAGTCTATCCGACTAAACAAACAGCTGTGCTGCTGGGGAGTTTGTTGCGTCACTTCTTCTTCCCAGCTAAAGCACTAGGAAGTGGTTACGGCAGGCGTTTTGGGGGACTGTCTTATGTAATTTGACGTTCGAAATGTGCTCATTCTCAGCCTTGTTTGAATAAATGACTTTTGATTTTATCGATTAAACTCAAAACTAGCTTTCTTACTACAATTTCGTCAAACTAACTTTGCGACTTCGCTAGGCGCCTACTTAAATTCACAGAAATTTAAAAAAAGATAGACTAACCACAGTAAATGACACAATTATGAGCTCATTTGTATCGATACCACCGATGAGATCAGCCGGGCATCAAACCTGCATATTTGGCAATACGCTCGCCCCCACTGCGCCCACGGTCAGTAAATAACTTCACGGTTAGTCGTTAAGGGCATGAGTAGATAGGAAGGACAGATTGTAGGTAAACATGTTACATCATTTGGTAGGTACTTAAGGTTGTTGTGAATGAATATGAGATATGATGTAATGAATGGACTTGAATGAATGTACCATAGCGTTATTTCCTGACATAGTTGTAAGAAACAACAACTGTTCAAAAAAACACTACAAAATGAATAAACTCACTTTTTAGTTATAGTCCCACTCCCACACCAATTCGAAATTTCTTCATCCTTGGGGTCAAAACAATGCATATTTATGCGACAGCAGCAATCGCGGTTGATTTGCTGTAATTTTTTGAAGAGTTCCGTTGTCTGTGTCCGAAACGCATCATCAGATCTATATGAAATTTAAATGGGACCATATCGGAAATAAAACCCTTTCGGAAAAAAAAAAATACATTTCGAATTGATGATTCTTTTTGAAGTCGGTTAAAAATAACTTTAATTTCGAATATCGGTCGAATGTCTTTGGATCTGTATTTTTGTTTTTTGCCACTGACTTCCGAAATTTATTTTTCACTTTATAGTGTTTATTTTTTTGGAAGTCAGTTGTTTTTTTTTTTAATCAAAACTGTTTTTAGTATTCACTTTTAAGTTACGATACCTACCCGACACTTATTCGTAGATATACCATTAAATTGCGAACATCGTCGATACTACGCAAAAACTATAAGCAAATTCGTATGGGACCACCGTATAACCTTTCAATTAAAAGAAATTGTCTCGCAATTGCCGGAGACATCGCGATACATTTATAAATACAGACGAACTGAAAATCTCCTGCTTTTCGAAGTCGGCTAAAAAAGGGATAGATTTTAAGGAGTGACTCGTTCTAGTGGTCACTATTTAAGCGCTACTGGTAAACATGGTCTTCGGTTTGATTTCCATGTCGGGAATTTTTATTGTTTTTCCAACAAGAATTTCTAAATAGCGGCCCGGAGACGGACTTTTGTGCCCGGTTGATGGCAATAGGCTCGCCCCCTAATACATGGGATTTGAAACAACTGGCGTGTGTTGTTCTATAGATAACTCTGCCTAGGCTCCTAACATTATAGGCGTGATACATATATACTTTTGTATAGAACACTATTCAAGACAATTTTTTAACCAGTGCGTGTAACCTTGAATTTAGCATAAATAATCATTCTAGACTCCCAGCGCAGAAATTTTTAATCGGTTATACAAAAAAGAAAATCTGCTGTTTCATAGAAAAGTGCAATACCTACGCGGTCAAAATGTATGGAACAGGTAATTTTATTTTCTGTATAACCCTTGTAAAAAAAAAAATTCTATATTATAAAGGGGAAAGATTTTATTGTTTGTTTGTTTGCATTGAATAGGCTCCGACACTACTGCACCGATTTCAAAAATTCTTTCAGTGTTGGGAAGCTACACTATCCCCGGGTGACATAGGCTATATTTTATCCCCGTATTCCTACGGGAACGGGAACCACGTAGGTGAAACCGCGGAGCGTTGCTAGTCCTGTATAAAAGTGTAATATTACCACGATCAAAATCTATCCAACAGTAACTTTTCTTTTTGATATTTCAAAGTTTATCCTTTCGTAAAAGTTGTTAATTTCTATGAGAACTTCGCTCCCTTATTATGATATGTCCCATCTTTTAGAAAAACATTTGTGCAGTTTGTTTATCTACCTTAGTAGTTTCCCTTACCAGGATTGTTTAACGGGCACGAATTATGAGAGCGCTTGACTTTGTGTAAATTATTTCATCAGAACATTGAAAGAAAACATCGTGAGGAAACTGGCATGTCCTAGAACCAAAAATTCGAAGACAAGTGACATCTACCAACCCGTACTGGGCCCGCGTGGTGGTTTACGGACCCAATCCCTCTCAGAGAGAGGAGGCCTTTGTCCCAGCAGTGGGAACGTTATAGGCTGATTTTGTTTACCTACCTGACTGACTGAAAAAATATTGCCTACTACACCAATCTTTGGTATAATAGTCTTATGAAAAACGATTTTAAATAAATTAACCCCTCAAGTGTCAAAGGAACACCAAGTGTGCATAAGAAAAAGTGCTCAAAGTGTCGACGGAACACCATGTGTGCATATTGTCCCGGCTCCCAATGGACGACGGTATTTTACGTTTATTTAAAATACCGACAATATGCACACATGGTGCTCCGTTGACACTTCGAGCACTTTTTCTTATGCACACTTGGTGTTCCGTTGACACTCGAGGAGATGAGAAGACCAGTTTTGGTTATTAAAAAAACAAATAAATATTATTTCTAATTCTCGATTTCCGAATCTGATTAACTCGTTGGTATCATCAAATTAAACTTGTCAGTCCTATATTAAAAGCAATTTATTAAAACCGGTCTCGTACATATTAGACAAGCGATTAGAGATCCGTACTTATAAATCTCCAATAACATAACTGCACTACATAACATGTTGAATCGCTTTCTTCCATAATCTTATCCTACTATATCCCTATCCATACTAAATACTATTAACTAGCTTTTGCCAGCGGCTTCGCCCGCGCGGAACTTTCATCCCATATTTAACTCCCTTAGGGGTTGAATTTCGAAAATTCCTTCCTTAATCCTTGTCTACATTATAAAGGAAACCTTTGTGCAAAATTTCAGCTTTCTAGGTACAAGGGTTTGGGCTGGGCGTTGATGAGTCAGTCAGTCAGGACTTCTCTTTTTATTTATTAGAAGATAGACACTTTAAAGGCACTTTTGAAGGTAGGTAGTACCGCGGGAAGGTACGACCGGGATAAAAAGTACCCTATGTGTTAATAAAGGTTATAAACTATCCGTGTGCCAAATTTCATTCATTTCATTTTATTAAAAATGATGACGTTCAAAAGTGCCTTTTAAGTGTCTATTTGAAATAAATGCTTTGACTTTGAAATGAATTATGGTCAAATTTCGAAAATTCGGCGA
Organism: Polymixis flavicincta; assembly: GCA_949987655.1. Lineage (NCBI taxonomy): Eukaryota > Metazoa > Arthropoda > Insecta > Lepidoptera > Noctuidae > Polymixis > Polymixis flavicincta. The sequence goes on along the minus strand of OX465188.1, from coordinate 17,778,826 downwards.
CTAGTAATACGTATATGAATGTTTTAGTTATTTACCTACGGAACTCATGGCAAGGGTCCATTAAAACATGGCAGCCATTAGTAATTTGTATGTAAACTAGTTTGAGAGTAATTTGGCGAATGGCGGGCGATACGAATATGGTCTTCTATGTTTGATGGCATTAACCTTGATACAGAACTTGGTTCAACCGCTCTAGTTGATGTTCTGAATGTTTTATTAGGTAATATTGCCAACATTTCGGTTACCATGTGAATTGGTCACAGAACGGTAACTCAAAAAAAAAAATACTACAAACTATAAATAACTGTAATTTCGGAAGTCGGTCTTTGGTTTTGTATTTGGTTTTTTGCCACAGGATTCCGAATTTACAGTAATTTTTTAGCTTTTAATTTCAGGTAGTTAAAAGACAAGTACTTTTCTGTTTTAATTCATTAAATAATTAACCAGTAATTATTACGTCGATCAAGGTGGACCGATGACTTGGTGAAGGCCGCAGGAATCTGCCCGCAGGATGCGACAAGCGTCGAAGCGGAGATGCTTTTCTTTGTTTTTTTGGGTGGGAAATCATCAAATAACTTCTCCCGCTCCGGGTGGAGCAGGAGGGCGTGTCAGACTTTTACTGACTAAAACCCACCCGTGTTCCTTCATTAGCCCGTATGCCAGGGGCTGTAGTATCTCTTTCAAACGAACCCGCACCCCTGACAGGCATCGGCCCTTGCAGGCCCCATCATTTTGGTGCTGACATCTCTTTGAGCCGCGCGTGGAACACAACGCGCCGTCGACTTGGGCTTGGTCCTTACCGGACAGCGAGCTACCCATTACTCGCCGTCCGCAAGCCCATGCCTACGGTGGCCGGAAATCGGCCTGGGATTCCCGACGCCCAGGGCGTCTCCGTATCCTGCGGCGGCTAGGGTCGCGAGGGCGCATAATATATGCTGCCTCTCCCTCACGTGCGCCGCCTCCCTCTTCGCGAGCATCACTGCTTCGCTGAAGGAGGTGACGGCTCCCCATGCCCTCTCGCTCCGTACCATGGCCTGGACCAGGGCCGGACGCGAGAGATCGCCGCCGCCGATCGCCTCCACGAGGACACGGTGGTGCTCCGCCCAAGCCGGGCAGACCGCCACCGTGTGCTCCACCGTGTCCTCAGGGCGATCTTCGCAGTGGAAACACCCGGGCGTTTCCTCCCGCCCTATCCGAAACGGGAACCTCCCGAAACAACCGTGTCCGGTGAGGACCTGCGTCAGGCGGAAGGTGAGGACGCCATGCCGCCTCTCAAACCACTCCTCAAAGAGGGGACTTACCGCCGCAATCGTGGCGTGCCCAGCACTGGGTTGCGACAATCGCTCTCTCCATGTCACCATGAGATCCCGCCGGAGCTCTGTCCGCTGTGCCGCGATTTCCCGCGGCAGCGGAGTTCGCCCCGGCGTTTGGCCTCCTCGCGCCACTCCCAAATTTGCGCGAGGACCTTTGCCTCCAGATCCCATGGCGGTAATCCGGCAAGGAGGCCCGCCGCCTCGCCGTAGATCGTGCGGTATCCTCGGATCATCCGTATGGCCATGACCCTATGATGGGACGCCCTCAACCTGCGAGCTGGTTGGCGCCTCAATGTAGGCGCCCCCACCGGGCGGCGCCCCGTATAGGGGCCATGGACCGCACGATCCCCGCGTAGGATTTAAATATAAATAGTAAATAATAACAATATAAATATAATAATATTCAATGAAATAATGGGCTATGGTAATGCTTCTCCTCGTTAGACGACTGCAGAACCTTGGCATTGACACAGATCGTTTCAAATCCCAAACGACTACCCATTACGAGTCTTATGCATGATATAACATGGGATTTACATTTTTTTTTTGGCAAACAAGCAATACAGACAGAAATCCCTAATGTCGCGAAAATAAAGATAATTTAAGGCTCAGATTCTGGGATGATGCTTAAGTATGAATCTGAAATATTTCACCCTCAATCAACTCAGCTTTACAGCAAGCATTCACACCATCTGGGCCTATAGATGAAAATGAAATGAAAGACATTACCTGCGGAAAGGACACGACGCACTCTTTCCGCACGTAATGTCATTCCCATACATTTTGTCGTAGCGTTTGGCGTGAACGCTAACAGAAATGTAATTTGTCTCTAGGCCCAGGTCGGTCGGGTCTTAAGGTGCAACTTGGGAGAGGCTCTGGCGACATCTACAACGCCACATGTGAACATCGCATTCGATCTGACGTCACACAACTCCTGCATCGCGCAATCAGAGTTTACACACAATTTATCGACAGATTATAATCTCGAGAGATAGATTGTAAACTAACGGTGTTCACAATCTTACGGTGAACGGTGACATTTACAACATCCCGACATCAACTGTTAGGCAGTTGCCCACCTTTTCCATAGAGAATGAGTGATTTTTACACCCTGTACCTCTATAAGGCCTCCTTAACACCTTAACACCCGTACCGCAGCCTTCTGCATCCATTCTATCCCAGTCTAGCCGCCATTTTAAAGTCGTCAGTCACCCTTGCAGCAGGCTTAGCACGAACACCGTTTTGTCGACGGAAGAGTAGACAAAAATAAAGTACCGTGTAGACAGATAAACTTTTCCACTGTTTTTAGCATGGCGTTGTTTTGTCAGTCGTCAGTGTGATTTTGCCAGTTTGGAATAGAAAACTTTCTTCTGTCCATATACTACGGTGAGATGTCCAAAATGGAGAAACGAAATGTCACTTTGTATAGAAAGAGCTCTTTCTATTCTACGTAGAAATAGAAAGCATCATGCTAAACCTGCTGGGTGGCGTAAGCTCAACTATTCACTATCTGCACTGAAGGATTTCTCGCTAAGCTAGTTTTAAATCAAGATTCATACGTTCATCGTTCAAATACGGGCCTAAATGTCTTCCTCTAATCTCGGTAGCTCGGCAGAGCGAGCCAAGTTCGAATACCAAACAGCACCTTGCCCCATCCACAGTATGTTTAAACTTCAAAGCGCGCGAAAGTCAATAAAATCAATCAGCTGGCAACATTAGCGTCGTCATATTTCGCGGGGACAGCGAATAAAACGCATTCGACGAGTGTGCGAGAGAAATGGCACTGGCAACACTGATTTATTGAAGAATTTCAACTGCGATTGGAAGTAGTCATTAGTGTTTAGGTTTAATTAGAATTTTCAATTAATTTAGATGCGTTTAGTTGGAGAGGAGATGCTTGTTAAGACTGTTTTATATTTAACTTTTGTTCAGTTTCTTGTAGAGACTTGTAATAAGTTTTCGATAGCATTGCGTAGCGAATTTATTCAATTAAGATAAAACCTACATACATGGTTTTTTTTTTGCTTTGGCAACTTTGCACTTACCGATCTGTCAAAAGTCAGGTCAAAAGATTTTTAGAGATTAATTTTTTTATTATTATTCTTGTTAGTTTTTAGTCGTATTTTATTCGAGGACTTACGAGTAGGAGCCCAACCTATTGGTAATATTAAATCAAAATGGCACGATACGACAGAGCAATAACAGTATTCTCCCCGGATGGCCAGCTTCTCCAAGTGCAGTATGCCCAAGAGGCAGTAAGGAGGGGTTCTCCAGTCATAGGTATTCGAGGGCCTGACGTCATAATTCTAGCAGTAGAGAGGAAGTCAGTTGAATTGCTCCAGGACGAGAGAACGGAGAAGAAGATCGTGTCGTTGGATGACCATGTTGTGCTGGCTTTTGCTGGGTTAAGGGCTGATGCTAGGGTACTGATTTCAAGGTAATGTTTCCTTACACTTTGACTGAAAAACTAGTAAATAAACCTGTAGCTAAAGAATGACTATTTCATAATAAAAAGTCAGTCAGTTTTTTTGAGGGTTGGACATTATCAAATAACTTCTCCCACGCTGTGTGGAGCAGGAGGGCGTATCAGACTTTTAGTGACTAAAACCCACCCGTGTTCCTTCAGTAGCCTGTGTGCCAGGGGCCACGGTATCTCTTTCGAACAACCCGCACCCCTGGCAGAACGTAGAGGGTTTGTTTTGATAATTTCGTTATACGATCGCGAATTATACTTTCATCAACATAGTTGACAATGACCTGCAAATTGTAAAAAACTTAAGGTCAACTGAATTGCGCGAGCTGCCTTAGCATCCACCTTAAAGCTAATATCATACACTAGTTACTGCTCGCGACTTCGTTCGCGTCAAATTTCTTGCTTCCCCGACCCACCCCGTCGCGTCGCTTCGAGTCCCCTGGCCGTGCGAGTACTTCGTATTCGTGAGTTTTTTTTTTTTCTCTTTACTCGACTCCTAAGGCGATTAACACACGGCACCGCAAACCGCCGCGGTAGGCGGTGAAGCGGATCTCATGGCGCATTGGTCTCTAAGAAATCCGTTGATGTCTAACACACGTACACCGCCCGACCGCGCGGTCGAATTGTATGCCGCCACGGCGCACAGTGGGTCGAAACTATGATTTTAGTGACTTAGGGATCAATTTTGTTTTTTTACTTTTTTCTTTATGCGGATGGATAGAGCTCATAACCCTCAATAATAATTGTCCTGATGTTTTTTTTCCTAAACTTTATACTTTGGGTAGAAAAATCAGTTTTGTTATTTTTTTGTATGGAGCGGATCAAATTAAGTCAAATTCCTGCTAAGTATCGTGTGATCCCGCTTTAAAACTTTATTTTTCTTATACCTTGTCTAGTCTTATATAATTTGATGCTATGAACATCTGCATAAAGCTGCCACTCTGCCAAATAAATGGACCGAAAAAAAAATGAAAAATACATTGAATAAAAAGCTTCTTTTAAGTTAAATTTGATATGGAATAGTATGTAAAAGCACGTAATAATACACATAATTACTTAACAACTAACAACAATACATTTAAAAGGTCCCTAATTAGCTTAAATTTACTAATTTATTACATTAAGTATTTAAAAATGTTGATCTATGAATTTCTATTTGTTTGTTTAATGACTTTAATTAGTTTATAAAGTTCAATTAAATACTGGATAGTAAGCAAAGAAACATACAAACAGATACGAATTAGTAAAGATAAAATAACTTACTACTAACACAAGTAAACTAAAAAACTAAAATCTATATCGGATTCTGTGGGAAAACTCAGCAGAAGCTCTTTAACTTTTGGAGAGAGAACCATTACATTTTGTTTCACCATTCGAGGTCTTAAACTTGTGATCTTTGGATCAGAAGACAAAAGAAGATTGTGTAAAATATCCTCATTTGTCGCCGTTCTACTTACCTTTCTAGAATGACTCTCTCTATATTTCCGGAAATCTTTATTGCGAGCTTCCGCTGCCTCTTCCGACAGTTTACCTATAGGTATGGCACCAAAGTGCTTAATTATATCACTCCCATGTACCAACAATTTATGTATACTGGAAGGCATATAAGTTTACATACAATTCTGCAGTATCTCTAGAAAATTCGGAAAACTTAGAAAAGTCCACGCGCTCTCCAGATGCAATAGTCTGAAGAATCACGTAAAACCTTTCTATTAAATCTTTACTTATTCCTGTTATGCGAGCTGTTGTTTCTGCATCCCTGAAAAATCTTCTGGCAGTATTGCCATCATTGGTTGTGCCTACTCCTTGCTTGACTATATCGATAAGTAAACCGCATTCCTTCTTAAACGCTTGCTGTATAGCGCTCTTTCTGAGTAACATTTTTTCTTTATCATCGCCCCTGCAACTCAATTTTTTGAAGTCCAAACGATAAGCTGCAAACAAAAAGAAATGTCACTTAAAAATAATTTCACAGGAAACTACCATGAAAAAAATTATAAAGTTTTAAGATTATATTTACCGATATGAAGTAAGCACTCCATGCATCTTATCCAGGCATGTAAAGATGACATTCCATACTGGAACATTTCTTCATTGCTTTCTCTTTGAGCAAGTGACTCTAAATTGTTCATCTCTGACGGTTTTGCTTTGCAAATATCACAGACAGCTGAAGATGTGTCTGACAAATATGACGTTATTTTGCCGTCTATCATCGTCAAGTGCAATTGATGCTTAACTTCAACTTGATTGATTCTTGACGGCTGAAGTCTATCTCTTTCTTGTGTTATGCTAGCTTTTATAGTTGCCACTGTTGACTGCGTTTCTTTGGTAAATTTGAACATTATCGGACGGCAATAGAAAGTTGATGAAGGTCGGTCGTTTTCCCAAACAATTGTTCCATCACATTGTTGAAGCCTTATAGGAACTAGACTGGCCATGAAAATAGATGAATCATCAAACTCTGTTTCAGTCTTTTGTTTGTAATTACTTTGACCTGAGGCTCCATCAAAGCCCCATTTGCTTATAAGCAGTAACTCTGTTGCCGAGTCCAAATCAAAAGCAATCACATCTAAAAGCCTAGATACCGTCAAGTTGAGTAAAGCTTGCAGTTTAATAGCACCTCCTTCTTCAGTAATAATTATGTCTTCTTTCCCTGGATAACATTTTAACTTTGCTTCTTTAATTTTATAATAAGAAGGGTATAAATCAGACCCATTTTCACTTGCTACTTCTCTTAGGCTTATATACTGCCACTTACTTAATTTAAGTGAAACTAATAAAGACAGTGCCTTATCGGGTGAATAGGTACTACTTTTCGCTTTACTTGTACTTAAACACTCCTTAACTTTTTCTAGATCTTCGGGGTGATTTAGCAAATGGTTCATGATTTTTCCTACGTCCTCATTTCCAGTGTTTTTTAAACTAGCAATTGTAGTAGCTTTCAGTTCATCTGGGGATAACGAAAGCGATTGGTTAATTTGTTCAATGCGTCTTCGTTTTTGCCTGGAGCCCAATTCTTCGAAAGGTTTTCGAGGTGTAAATGTAGATGTCGAAGCTTCTGAAGTAGATGGTGGTAGATTTTCAACCTCTTCAGTATTACAAATCTCGAGCCTTTCCTGTACAGTGTTCACAGCTTCACGTATCATTCCTTCGGGCCAATTTATTGCATGTTCTAACCAATCACCATTTTTTCTTATAAACTGTGCTAACGTGCGATTACTTCGTTCCCATCTTGCACTTATATTTGAACAAAAGCGCGTACAGAATTTTTGGAGCTCAACGCTGTTCTCTTCGGTCACGTTTATTTTATCTTGTAGAAATTGAAAAAGTTTTTTACTATCCGACAGCGACTTCAGCTGCTCTCTTAAATTTAACTTAAAAGAAGCTTTTTATTCAATGTATTTTTCTTTTTTTTTCGGTCCATTTATTTGGCAGAGTGGCAGCTTTATGCAGATGTTCATAGCATCAAATTATATAAGACTAGACAAGGTATAAGAAAAATAAAGTTTTAAAGCGGGATCACACGCTACTTAGCAGGAATTTGACTTAATTTGATCCGCTCCATACAAAAAAATAACAAAACTGATTTTTCTACCCAAAGTATAAAGTTTAGGAAAAAAAACATCAGGACCATTATTATTGAGGGTTATGAGCTCTATCCATCCGCATAAAGAAAAAAGTAAAAAAACAAAATTGATCCCTAAGTCACTAAAATCATAGTTTCGACCCACTGTGCGGCGGTGCGCGGTGCCGTGTGTGAATCGCCTAAGTGTCTTAGCGTGGTGTTATATAGCCTATAGCCTTCCTCGATAAATTGGCTATCCAACACTAAAAGAATATTTCAATTCGAACCAGTGTGTGTGATTAGCGCGTTCAACGAAACAAATTCTTCAGCTGTATAATATTATTTAAGTCATCATTCTCCTGCCCTTATCCCAATTGATTTGTGGTCGGCGCAACATGTCTTTTTCTTCCACACTTCTCTATTAGTCGTCATCTCCGTAGTCACACCCTTTCTAACCATATCATCATTCACACAGTCCATCCATCGTTTTTTTGGTCTCCCCCTACTCTTATAGCCTTCGACATTCATGCTCAAAACTTTCCTCACGACATTTTCCTCATTCCTCCGTATCACATGCCCATACCATGACAACCGATCTCCACACATAATATTATAACACATAATATTATTTCCATAATATTATAAGTATAGAAATAATATACAGGAAAAGTTTTTATCCAGTGCGCAAACTGTAACCATGAATTCAGCATATTATTCTAGACCCCCCACCGCATATATTTTTCGCCGGTTATAAAAATAAAAATTAGCTGTTCCATAGAAAAGTGCAATACCTACGCGGTGAAAGTGTATGGAACAGCTGATTATTTTTTGTATAGTATAGATAATGCCTAGACATGACAATGGTGAGGCATGGCTACAAAAGTTTCTTGTAAGGTTTATGCACGTCTATTGCTAAGCTTTTTCGAATTTCGTGGTCGTAGTTTGGTGTTAAAAAGTCCTGAAAAACTTAAAGCCTTCACAACTTTCATAAGTCATAACCTTCCTCATTAACTGGGCTATCACATGCAAAAAAGATTTTTTCAAATTCGTTTAGTAGTTCCAGAGATTACCCCCTAAAAATAAACAGGATAAAATATCTGTTTAAATACAAGTACTTATCAGATTTGTGATACCAAGGATGATTTAACCCGGATTTTCTTTTTCCAGGGCCCAAATAGAATGCCAGTCACATCGCCTAACAGTAGAAGACCCGGTCACCCTGGAGTACATAACGCGGTACATAGCGGAAATGAAACAGAACTACACTCAGAGCAATGGCAGGCGGCCATTCGGTATCTCCTGCCTGATAGGAGGGTTTGACTACGAAGGAGACCCGCATCTGTTCCAGACTGAACCTTCTGGGATTTATTATGAGTGGAAGGTTGGTGTGTCATAACCAGTGATCGGAATAGGCTGACTAAAATTTGTCTTAACTTCGGAGAACAGAGACAGAAAGTGGAGACTTCCTTACGACTATATTTTTTTTTTCCGGGATACGGGAAATATCTTCAGTAAGTTGAAAATAAGCTTTATATAAGATGTGTAAAAGCTATTTTTAACTAAACTTGCAATTACCAAATTTTCGAGATATTGACGTAAGTCGCAAGTCGCGGCCGTTACCACTGTGCCACCACTGCTCCTGTGGTATAATAATATAGTGTAATCTTCTCATTAACTGGGTTGTGGAGGTCAGATTGGCTTTCGCTCCATGTAAAACACTGGTGTTCAGCTGCTTCCGGACAGACTGGAAGCCGACTCCAAAAATAAAAAAACGATAAAAATTGGTGTTCGTCACCATTAGCGTTATTTTTCGCAAGTGGCGTTCAGTCTGCCTACCCCCATGGGAAGGAGGCGTGAGTTTATGTATTCTATACAGATAAATAAAATTGGAGTGTCTGTTTGTAATAATAGGTCTTTACCTATGAAATTGCCGTTTTGTATGAAAAAATTTAAACGAATTTTTTTCATGAATTTTTTATTTGTAAATCGAAGTAATCACCCATGCAATCAATGCATCTTTGCCATCGCAGTGGCAGTTTATTGATGCCCTTCTTAAAGAAATCAGCTGGACGGGAGGCAACAAATTCTTCAAAGGCATTTTGTACTGCTTCTCGGGTATTAAATTTTTTTCCCGCCAAGAAGTTATCCAAATTCTGGAAAAAGTAGTAGTCTGTAGGCGCAAGGTCTGGTGAGTAGGGCGGATGACGGAGAGCTTCCAACCCCAGTTCTTGCAACTTGGAGACCGTCTGCTGTGCAGTATGAGGTCGCGCGTTGTCGTGCAGGAGCAGCGGAGACGAGCGATTGACCAATGCTGGTTGGAGATGCGCCAGCTTCTCCATCATTGTGTTCAGTTCTTCACAGTACACATCTGCAGTAATGCTCACCCCGTTTGGTAAGAAGCTGTGATGAATCACACCGGCGCTAGACCACCAAACAGTGACCATCACTTTTCTAGGGGTAAGTTTTCGTTTAGGGCATTGTTTAGGTGCTGAACCAGGATCCAACCAACTTGCTGAGCGCTTACGGTTATCAAACAGAATCCATTTTTCATCGCAGGTAACAATGCGGTTCAAAATTCCTTCATTTGTGTGTCTGTTGAGCAATGCAAGGCACGTCTCGACGCGTACTTCGCGCTGGCGATCATTGAGTTCGTGGGGCACCCATTTGTCAAGCTTTTTTACCTTGCCAATTTGACGCAAATGGACCAATATTGTTTTGACGCTAACGTCGAAAGCTGCTGCTAATTCAGCCGTAGATTGTGTATCATCAGCTTCCACAATCGCCTTTAATTCGTCATTGTCGACCAAAGTCTTCGGACGACCGCGAGGTTCATTTTTCAGGTCGAAATTTCCAGAACGGAAGCGAGCAAACCAATAACAGGTGGTGCGTTGGTTTGTAGTGTTAGCTCCGTAAACGTCGTTGATGTTGCGTGCCGCTTGTGCCGCGTTGCTGCCACGACGGTACTCATATTCCATAATTACTCGAATTTTTAACGTATCCATGATGACGAAAAAGATTGAAATGCGATGAAAATGTAACACTAATCAATAAAGAAATGACTACTTTTAGAAAAAAAAATCCATGTTTTTAAAATAAAATTAATTTGAAATTAGAATTCTTAGCCAAACAAAAATTATTTTGATTTGAAATGGCCAGTACTGCAGAACGGCAATTTCATAGGTAAAGACCTAATATTAAAATAACCGGTTTTTACTAAATGCATACAGATGTATACACGGTACATACAGCGGAGGGTTCATTTACAAAGTGTCCAGAAAGTTGTAAAATAACGCTTATGCTGTTATTCCTCAGGCAACCACAACAGGCAAATACGACAAGACAGCTCGGGAGTTTTTGGAAAAACACTACGACGAAGGCGTCGTGAAAACTGATGAGGGAGCCACCAAGCTAGCCATCAGGGCGATACTGGAAGTCGTGCAATCTGGGCAAAGAAACTTGGATGTTAGTAAATACTTCTCAATTTAAAGACACATCAGAGATTACCTGACATGAGCGAAAGCAGATTGCATAATTTCATTGCATTGCATTCGTCATTGTACAGACGCCAGCAGGTCAACCTATCCCAAACTGTCAATTTTTTCCAATTGAACATGAACCTTATTCCTTCGTAATAAAGTTGAAATTCTGGGCTGACTGTATAGATTGCTATCGACACGCTAAGTATAACTGACGGATATTGATTTTCCTATTTAAATCGTTCCGTTCAATCTTTACATTCTCATTCAATTCCTTCGCATTTTCTCCTAAACATAGTACTTAATAGCTGGACTTGACCTCAAGCCAATAAAAAGCATTTCTTGTCCATTATAAATCCGCAAACTTGTTAGTATCATCGTTAATTCTAACTACATGAATACAGCTAGTGATTAGTGAAACTGCAGTTAAATCCGCTTTTAAATAATTACGAGTGTAGTGTCCGGACTTACGAGTGTAGGTCGAGGATTCGAGCCCAGGCAGACGCTTTACTGTGTAAATAATTATTACAGCTCTCAAAACGGTGAAGGAAAACATCGTGAGCAAACTGGCATGTCCTAGAACCGAAAATTCGAAGACATGTGACGTCTACCAACCCACACTGGGCTTGCGTGGTGGATTACCTTACTTCCACAGAGAGGAGGCCTGTGTCCCAGCAGTGGGAACGTTATAGGCTGACGATGCTTAGCCAAAGGGTGGGAAATATGCACAGTTCTTACTGTTTGCTCTTTACCAATAAGCTCCTCTCAAACGATTTGGGAAACGCGTTTTTCCAACAAGACGCTTTTAAAGCTACGGCGAAAGTGCATGCGCCATTAAATCCAAGTTTACTATAAGGTTGTAAAACAAATCGATCTTTCTTGTAGTTGATTTCTTTAACAAATTAATCCTAAGTCGACGTTCACGCGGACGTAAAAATATCCCGACGGGATTTCTTCGCGCAATGGATTTTCAACGCACTCCTTATCGCAGAGAGTTGAAAATCGAGCAATGTGTCTTTTTGACGCGCTGGAATGTACTCCATTGGATTCTCAATGTTCAGTTCAAAACTGAGAGTTGGAAATCCAGTGTGCGAAAAAATCCCGCCGAGATATTTTTACGTCCACGCGAAGTTTGTTCAAAAGAACTGTGTTTATTTATACAGAGATAATTATGCTTTTCTATGCCATGCCTCATTCCTAAAAGACTACGTTGAAGACAGGGAAGTTTGGCATTAATTCCTTCTGCACATGTGGCTTCCCTGGTACCTCATTAACAGCATAACTATGTGAAAGTCTATTAACTGCTCTTAAATACAATGTTCTTTTTTATTCTTTTTATTTTTACAATGCTGACATATTCTCGTCATTAATTGACATTATACATCATTTTATTTAGGTTCATTTTATTTATGTAGATTATTTTACATATTGTGAATGAGAGAACGTTGTAGGCCTTACTGACTGTAGATTTGTAGACGATTTTCTATTCTGTATTCGTCTAAGTAACTGGTACTTATTGACAGGCCTGCACTGTCCTCCCATACATTTTATCTCTGAAAACATTGTTAAAGCCAATCATTTTTAAAAGAGTAACCGTGGAGTTTCTTGCCGGCTCTTCTCCATAGGAAACAACAATTTGGAACCGTGCACCTAGCTTCTGACGTTTCATAAGTGCCCATGCAGGTTTATATGAAATAAAAATATTTTGATTTTATTTGATTTGATAAAGATTCGTCAATATGTTTTTAGGTGGCGGTCATAAAGAGGGGCAAGCCTGTAACTATGTTAGAACAATCAGCCATAATGAACATAATAAAAGAGATCGAAAGGGAGAAAGACGAAGCTGACAAGCTGAAAAAATAGAAGAACATTTCGATCAGCATTGAGAATCCAACAGAGTGCAACCCAGCGTTTCGAAAAAACACGCTGTTTGATTTCGACAATGTTGAAAATCCAGTTCGAATTAAAATCCCATCGCGTTAAGTTTACTTCCGTGCTTACGTGTGCTTTATCAAGGAGATTTTACTATTTTGTGTCGTCATAAAATATGTGTCAAGTGCTAAAACGATTTTGGCTCATGAATGAGTTTGATGAGGGGGAGTTGGTAATAATTTGTGAAATTGTCCACGATTTTTTTTTACAATCAAGATGGCGGCTTTTCGTACCGTTTCTAGATAGGCTGTTCAAGTTCTGATGGTTGTTATAGTTTTATAAAATATACTTACTTTACGTTTTGTTTTAAAAACTTCTTTAAATTTATTTGTTGTTATTTTGTTTTCCCATGCTGTACCTGTGACATTGGTTTTTATTGTAATTCAGGAATTTCTCAGTAGGTACCTAGTAGACCAAAGTCTGACTTTATGCCCATTTGATGACATCGCTTCTGAAACGTGGGTGTACTTGTGCAACTCATCCTAACCCGTACACAGAGGTCACAGTCTCTTTTAAAGTCCAGACATAATCTTGGTCAGATCATATGAAGACCATGTGGATTGCTGTATGAAATGTTTTTGCGAAAAGACACAGAGTGGACCTGCAGGCTTAGCATACCGCATTCTATTTCTACTCTACTGTAGAATAGAAATCGCTTGTCTACATTTCTCGGTGAAAAACTGACAACAGTCTATACGGAAACGTCATTTTTGTCTACTCTTCCGACGACAAAACGCTTGTCTACGATTCTCGTGCCAACTAAGCCCGCTGTCCAGTCAGTGCATGGATTTGTCAGTAATCATTAAACTCAACAGCAGCATGCAGCTTAGGCGCGAATTACACAGAAACGGCGTAAGGTGAAGGCGCGGCGCAGGCGCAGCGTAGGCAATACATTTTGTATGCAGGCATAATGTCGCTTTTAAAGAGCCCAACGAATCGATGAACGGGCGTTTGTTGCTTTGTCATTATTTTTCTCTACTATCAAGCAGCAAGACTCACTTCGTGTGCGGTCAATTTTAAATAAACATTAAAATAATAACCACATTTAACTTTAGTTACTAGTTTATACTAGCCAGTTCAGATAAATATGTACAATTATTTTAGCATACTTACCTACATTTATAGGTTTCTACTTGGTTACCTAGACGTTAGTTATGATAAAATCGGTTCTGTAAAATGGTCATAATATGGGCAAACTAGGGCCTACGTGACTTTCTGAGCAAAAGATGATACTGCTAGAAATAATCTTTTGATAGATATTTTACCGAGAAATTGATAATGCCTGTAAAATCCTTAATCGATTCAGCTGGTTCACGATATCGATTCAATCCTTTATGAATACATTAATTTATTTCGAGGAATCGTAAAGCTGTGATAAGATATTTTTAAACCTTCACTGTTAATTTACAATAATTACGCAATATTAATAAAAATACAATGTCATTAATTAAATGCAAGAACTTTGTTATATTACCTTCTCATCGCTTTAATAGATACTTACTTTAAAGTTTTCTTTCTTGGCTTTGATTTCCATAAAGTTTTATTTTTACTAACTGTTGTACGAGCTCTTACCTGAAAAGTAAAGAAAAAATAAATATAGTAAATTGCAAAATAAGATTATTTGAATACAACGCCATCTGTTTTCCATACGGCGAACTACTGGAGAGATGAGTTTTATTCATTGTTTTGTTTCACTTCACGCTCACTGCGTGCGTTAACTGCCTGTTTATTGCAACGCCCGCTAGATAGCGACACTAGTCTTAAAATTGTTTGCCGGTATTTTAAGCGTATGTCAACATCCTAAGAAAATTATTATATCCTTTGAAGATGGTTAACGTTCTTAATGTGAACTTTAATGACTTGAACAAAAAAAAAATAAGTACGATGCTCAGTCAGCATAAATAATCCGACATGGCCTTGACCTTTTCACAGTAAGATGACCTTCCACAGGTACAGAATGAATCATAAAGAGTCTCAGGAACACCAAGCTTACAACTGAAATATTTTTTTATCTTATCAAGTTATCATCTCACTATCACGCATTGCTAGCTTGAAATTTTTTTTTTTTTTTTTTTAATAGACAGGTATTTTCAGCAATCCAAATTATTAAGAAAATATTTTATTTTCTCACTAGGTAATACACCTATTAAATTATCCGTAACTTTTATTTTTCACTCCCATCCGTAGACATAAATCTTGTCCAGTTATTCTACTCTTTATTTATTTTTCCATTTCGTATACCTGCACAAACATGTACCTACATATTATGTACTTAGAAAAACACAAATAAATTACCCCAAAAACCACATTCCAGATTAGTTGTAATAAAAAAGCTAACATCTTGACGTAAACCCTGACCTACAAACAAAATGGAGCTTATCACACGCATTTGAGGGTTGAAACGCGGTATGGTGCGCTGCCGCAGGGTTAACGTGATGTCGCGTCGGCCGAGAGCCGCGCGCATGCGCTGACAGCCCGCGCGCCGCCTGCGGCGTCCCTCCCGCGCACACAAGTCGTATGACGCCCGCTCCAATGTTACGTCCTTCCGCGGCTCTCGTTCGCTCCCGCCAAAAATTGTGAAACTATATGTTACCTATTCTATACGTGTTGCTGATATCGTTGTAACAAGTTGTGTATCACTTGTGTATGTATTAAACTGTTTAACTTGCGAGAACGATCGTCTTTCACTCGTATTAACCACCGCCATGACAGTGGCGCCCAACGTGGGGCCATTTTAACAGCGGCTAAACGAACCCAGTGAAGTGTGGTTATTACATATTCAGTGACTACAAAGACATTATCATGCCACGAACGACGCGAGCAACCCGAGCAGCGACCGATCGCAAGGCGGAGGAGCAAGGAAGCGACGGTTACTCAGACGCGGACTGCGACGTCTGCGACTCAGTGGTGGAGCCGCGCGCCAGTGCCGGCGCCGCTACCACCCATGCACGTGATTCAACTGATGCGGCCGAGGAGATGCGCGCCCAGGGGGGCGCCGCCCTCGAGCACGCGCTCGGCGGGGCCCTCACCGGCGCACCCGCCGCAGCGCTCAACACCGAGCGGCTGCTGTCCACTGCGATGGAGTCCTTCGCCAAGATGCAGGCTGAGACTAACCGCACGCTAGTGGAAACCCTACGATCCCTACATCATAGCAACCAGCAGAATCCAGTTGCGTCGACATCGGCGGCATCGCCCACGGCGAACGCGCCTGCGACCTCTGGCGGTAACTTTTCAAAGTGCACCGCGAGGTTCGACGGGCAGTCACGCGATCCCGAGGTACTGGAGGCGTTCATCGATGCAGTGGAGGTATACAAGGAGTGCGCCGATGTGACCGACGACCACGCGCTACGCGGCCTCTCCATGTTGCTGAGCGGCGACGCGGCGGTGTGGTGGCGCGGCGCCCGGGCCTGCGTCGGCTCGTGGCCGGACGCACTCGCGCGCCTGCGCGCTACCTACGGCGTGCACAAGCCTGCGTATAGGATACTGCGCGAGGTATTCACATGTGAACAAAGTGAGTGTGAACGCGCCGAAGTTTTTATATCAAAGGTACGATCTTTATTAGTTCAATTACCCTATGTAGTACCAAGTGCGATGATAGTGGATATTGTGTACGGCTTATTACATCGTCGAATACGTAAACGGTTGTCGCGAGACACCATTAGCGATATTGATCATTTGTTAGAGAGAGCGAGACTCGTGGAAGATTCGATAACGGAATTAAAAAACTCGATCGTTTCCGCGAATAACCCGAATATACCCACCGCTCCCGACCGCGGTACTACGAGTCCGAGCGCAACCACAGGTTCCAAACTCACCTCTAACTCGAACGAAAGCTCGAAACGTATTCGCATTAGATGTTCGTTTTGCAAAGCGTTCGGTCACGCGGCTAACGAATGTCGTAAGGCTACTAAAGTCGATAGTGACAATAAAACTAATAAAGTAGGTACTAGTGATAGTAAAGGTAATCCGATACGTTGTTATGGATGCGGCCAACCAGGGGTAGTCAAGTCAAAGTGTGAAACTTGTTCGATTAAACCCGCGCCCGCCAAACCGTCCGATTTTAATGTCGTAAGAGGTGACTTCTATGCGACATCGACGTCACATCCTTTGATAACTATAAGCGTAGTCGGTAAGGAAGGGGTCGCGATAGTCGATACCGGGGCTACGCACAGTGTTGCTAGCCCATTATTGTATTCGTTGTTAGTGAATAACGGCGTTGAATTCCAAGAAACCGAGCGTTATATCGGGCTCGCCGATGGCTCGTGTCATAGGAAAATGGTGAAGACCGCTACCGTAGCTGTCACCCTAGATAGTCGAAGAATCGATACCGAGTTTATGGTATTCCCTGGTGATGACACCAGAACACTTTTAGGTCGTGATTTTATCGCTAACGCGGCTATTGTTTTAGACATAGCGCAGGAGTCATGGCATTTTGCAGATAGTCCAGGAGACCGGTTCCCGTTTTTGCAGTCTTATGTACTGAACAGCGCGGCTGTGATGCAAGCAGAGATCTGCGACGTATCACTGCGCCAAGATGAAGGTACGAGCTTGTCACCGGAGCACAGGGCCGCACTCAACGAGTTCTTGCAAGGCAGAGTCGCTCAGTTCGCTTCGGCTGGACCTCCTACAGACTTCGCTGTTCATAAGATTAAGGTAAGCGAGACACAGGAACCTTTGGCTTCTCCGCCCTATAGATTGTCGCCGCCTAAGAGAGAGGCACTTGAGAAGGAGCTGCACAAACTTGTCAACGCTGACGTCATTGAGGAATGCGAGTCACCGTGGGCATCGAATGTCGTGCTTGTCAAGAAGAAGGACGGCAGCTTCAGACTGTGTATTGACTACCGCAAGCTCAATGCTGTCACCGAACCTGACCGGTACCCTCACCCAAGGATCGAGGACATTCTTCACGACGCAAAAACTGCTAAGTACATGACTACCCTTGACCTCCGAGCTGGCTACTTTCAAGTGAACGTCGATCCTAATGACAGGGACAAGACAGCTTTCACGACACCGCTCGGCACTTATAGATTTAAACGCATGCCAATGGGTTTGCGCAACTCAGGCGCTACGTTCCAGAGGCTGATTGACAGATTCAAGTCGAACTTGCCAGGTACCACTCTTCTAGCGTATTTAGATGACTTGTTGATATTGTCCGATGAAACCTTCGAAAAGCACCTCGCCGACTTAACCTGCGTGTTTGATCGACTCGCCTTGTTCAACCTGCGAGTAAACCGCGAGAAGAGTCATTTCGCGAGGAATTCGGTAAAGTTCTTAGGGCACATTATCTTACCAGGTGGTATTCACGTCGATCCAGGAAAGACTGCAGCAATCGTGGACATGCCGACACCTCGGAACGTAAAACATCTAAAATGTTTCCTGCAGACCTCCAGCTGGTTCAGGCGCTTTATCCCTGACTACGCAGAGGTTGCCAAACCGTTGACAACGCTACTAAAAAAGGTAAATATATGGAAATGGGGCCCGGAGCAGCAGGCAGCTTTCGAAAAGATTAAGCAGCTGCTAGTATCGGCGCCGATCCTGCGTCAGGCTGATGCGACGTTACCCTTCGTCCTCAGAACCGATAGCAGTGGGTATGCTCTCGGGGCGGTTCTCCTCCAGGGGGAGAGGACCGACGAGCGCCCAATAGAATACGCCAGCCGACTCTTGAACGCGGCTGAAAGAAACTACAGTACGACGGAGAGAGAGGCTTTAGCAGTCGTCTGGGCAGTTTCCAAGTTCAGGGGGTATATAGATGGCGCTGAAGTCGTGATCAAATCAGACCATCAGCCGCTTAGGTGGCTGATGAGTATGAAGTCTCCGAGCGGTCGCCTAGCAAGGTGGGCCCTGAGCCTTCAGGAGTATAACCTGAAAATAGAATACACACCAGGTAAGGCTAACGTTATAGCCGACACCCTGTCCCGTCCGGCATGTGCCGAAGACGTCGATTGTGACCTGTGCTGCGCTGCGGTCGACGTGCCCTCTCGTAGTCTGAAGGACCTGCGCGAGAACCAAATAAAGGACCCGGAGGTAAGTAAGATCGTTGAGGCACTGGAATCCGACGATCCCTCCAGGGGGAGGGTATGGGCAAACAAAGGGTATGTACTCGCCGAAGGTGTGTTGTATAGATATTGCCCTGAGAACGAGGAACACGACGACGCTAGTCTGGTGGTCCCCGAACAAGAACGCGCCAAAGTACTGGCCGAATACCATGATGCACCCACCGCTGGTCACATGGGCGCGGAACGTACGCTGCAACGCTTAGTCGGTAAGTACTACTGGCCGGGAATGCGTTCCTACGTTACGCAGTACGTTAAAAATTGTGTACCTTGTCAGCGTTATAAAGCAGACACTAGGAAACCAGCTGGGTTGTTACAAACGCCCGCTGCTACACGCCGGTTTGAGGTGTTAGCCGTGGACCTGTTCGGCCCTCTACCTGAAACAGCGAAAGGAAGCAAATGGATCCTGATAGTTGAGGACACCTGCACGCGCTGGGTGGAGCTGTTTGCTCTTGCTTCAGCTACCAGTGAGGAATGCGCAAAGGTACTTGTATCAGAGGTATACTTACGGTTCGGAGTTCCCAGGCGCCTTGTTAGTGACAACGGTGTCCAATTTATCAGTGAGGTAATGCAGCAGACCTGCCACGCAATGGGAATTACGCAATCACTTACCTCATTTTACCACCCCGAGGCGAACCCGGTGGAACGTAAAAACCGGGACCTTAAGCCACAGCTGGCAATTTTGGTAGGTAAAGACCATGATACGTGGGATATCCACTTACCTGCAGTCCGCTTCGCCATGAACTCAGCAGTCACATCAGGAACAGGCTACTCGCCCGCCTATCTGAACTTCGCGAGAGACATGCGCGCGCCAGCAGATGTCATGTCAGAGATGCGCACCATTATCGAGAACGATAATTATGTAGGTGACATAACTAATTATCTTAAGAAGATTTCATCGGTACTCTTAGATGCTCGTGACGTCTATGAGAGTGCCCAGGCGGCACATAAGAAGTACACCGATGAACATCGTCGACCAGCTCCGGATTATAAGGTTGGTGATCTAGTGCTATTGAAAACCCAAGGGGCTAATGACACCGGCAGAGGGCAGACGTCAAAGTTTATCCCTCGCCGTGACGGACCATATAAGATCCAGGCTGTAGTCAGCCCCACTACATACATCCTCGAGCGCCTCAGTGACGGCACGGTGTTAGGGAAGTACCATGCTTCTGTACTGACTCCCTTCGTTGGTCGCATCCAAGCTCCAGTACAGGAGAAACGTAAAAGAGGGAGGCCTCGTAGAAACTAACCCAAACACGAGGGCGTTCGTTCGGGTTAGAGGGGGAGACTATCACACGCATTTGAGGGTTGAAACGCGGTATGGTGCGCTGCCGCAGGGTTAACGTGATGTCGCGTCGGCCGAGAGCCGCGCGCATGCGCTGACAGCCCGCGCGCCGCCTGCGGCGTCCCTCCCGCGCACACAAGTCGTATGACGCCCGCTCCAATGTTACGTCCTTCCGCGGCTCTCGTTCGCTCCCGCCAAAAATTGTGAAACTATATGTTACCTATTCTATACGTGTTGCTGATATCGTTGTAACAAGTTGTGTATCACTTGTGTATGTATTAAACTGTTTAACTTGCGAGAACGATCGTCTTTCACTCGTATTAACCACCGCCATGACAAGCTTAGTATTCAACCTGTGTGCTGTGTAGTATGAGTATCGTGTGAAATGCACAGGTTAGTCAAAACATGCCGAGCGGAACATGAGAATCGCCGCCATCATTATGTGTGGCTATAAAACGAGCGGTGAGTGCGCCAGTGGCCCTACTAGTGTGAGTTTCATCTAACGCGTCGACCGCGTTCAGCGCTCTTATTGGTCCTTCACTAATTCTGGATTGTAATTCACTATGACCGCTTAACGATTCCTTACTTTGAAACCACGTCAATTCCTTAGATCACACACGACATCTGCTAATAAATATCGACAAATTGTCTAGGAACATACAGAATATGACATTTTGATACAAGTCTTAATTTTAAATTGTCTGTAAATTATAGGAATCGGCGATAAATGAGCTATCGTGCTAGTCTGGGTCCTATCCCATTTTACTTTTGTTTTAAAACTTTCTGCAGACTTATCACGAGAACCGTAGACAAGCGCTTTGTCGTCGGGAGAGTAGACAAAAATGACGTTTCCGTATCTAGATAATTGACAGTTTTTCACCGAGAAAGGTAGATAAGCGATTTCTATTCTACAGTAGAGTAGAAATAGAAAACGTCAAAGCCTGCTGATCTTTATTTTATACTAACACTTCGCCCGCAACTTCGTCTGCGCTAAATACATATTGGCCCCGACCCGCCGCATCGTATCCCATCGCCGCCGCCGCATGCGCTTTTAGTCCGTTTTCACGTAGCATTCTTTCTGAACTTTTGTTCTTCATACTCGTCTCCTAAGACGAGACGTATGATAATGTTAAAAAGCCTCTTACCTTGTTCAAGAAATGGGCTATCAATAGCATTTTTTTTTTTAATCCGATGGTACTTTCTGAGATTACCCCTATTACATGGTGGGGTCCGCAAGGACCGATGCCTGCCAGGGGTGCGGGTTGTTCGAAAGACATACCGTCAACCCGGGCACACGGGCAACTGAAGGAACACGGGTGGGTTTTAGTCAGTAAAACTCTGACACGCCCTTCCGCTCCACCCAGAGCGGTAGAAGATATTTGATGATTTCCCATCCACAAAAAAAAAACTCCCCTACATACAAACTTACAAACATATTTTGCCTCTTTAAAATATGAGTATTGATTTAATCGTAATCCGCTCCTTTCCTAGCCACACAAAACAAACTCACTGTTTATGTAATGCACATATTTGGTTCATTGTTCACGTGCAGTAATAAAACATTAGTTACTGTTATATTTTAAGTTAATGTGCTAGTGCTTAGCAAAACACCTTGGAGATTCTGACAGTTGACCTCGTAATAATACGGTATAATCGCATTTACAAAATACCCAGGGGTTTTTTACCGCATACTGCATTTTCATGCAGTTTTTTCTCGACCCATTTCGTACTTAAGATTGTAATAAAAGAGGTTTTGTATGTAGTGCGCAATCTTCGGAACTAATTTCCTATTTGCTTAGCTTCTACGAGTAGCTCTGTAGCTAAGGCACCTGTCACTACTTTCAGTAGGTAGTTCAACATCCATTTGATGGGTCCAGAGAAATGTCAATTTGACGTTTCATTGACAATATCTTAGTTATGAAATGTCAAATTTGACGTTTCATTGACATAGTCCCGTGTGGTGCTGGACGTAAAGAATAGCAGCATCCCATTTCTTCTCGAGTGTTGTAGAAGGCGACTGAGAGACTTACTAGATAATGAGCAGCAGCGTTGTCTATGCATTGCTGCCTGCCAAGCGTAGCGATTATGGCAACCCCCTTGCGGGTGGCCTATGTCCAGCAGTGGACGGCTTTCGGCTGACATTACGATGATGACATTGTACCCGCCACTCCACAACTCTCAAACCTCCGCACGATTACTCTGCGACAACGCTGGCATTTACAGTCTGTAAGGTATCTAGACTGTGGCTTAGGTAATATTAGCTCCAGACTGCATTATGTTTGAGGAGTTCTTTTATAAGCCCCATCAAGGGATACAGGCGGATGTTAAGTTGCATTGTTATCCTACACTAAAAAGAATAAGTGAGTAATTTTTAATTTTATTTGGTTTCTCTTTTTCTCATTTAGTTTGAATCATGGTCTGGCAGTTTGAGTGGATTATGCGGCCTACCAAAATATCCTTTCTTTGGAATTTTTCGTCAAATCGTTGAGCTCCTGAAGGTCTGAGTTGAGCTGCATGATTACTGATAAATTTGTGCACTGGCTGGACAGGTCCACTCAATCTGTGTGGTTCTTTCCTCAAAAGACATTTCAGACACCATTCCACGGGTGTGTAATGTTTGGCATAATAACAAATGCTCTAATTTCACTTAAACTAACGTTCATATGACATAATTTTCATAAGACATAATATCAAATGACATAAATTCATATGACCTAATGTTTCGTATCATATAATATTCATTTAACATAATAACATTTAGTATAAACGTTTATTTTATATAATTTTCAATATGTATAATATTCTTTTAATATAACGTTCATTTGACCTAATATTCTTATGACCTAAAATTCATGTTTAATGGGCACAGTTCTAGCCTAACTCAAATGGCACTTAACCAAACCTTAAAATATTCTATGCAAGGTCGAGGGTGGGCCTGGTCGACGAAGCCCCGCTTCGCGGGGCTCCTACTTATGGGTGGTTTATAAAAAAATAACCACGAAGGGGATGGCGGGGTCTATTCGCTCGCTTCGCTCGTTCACACGACCCCGGCATCCCCTTCTAACCTAACCTATCCGAGTCGGGGTGCCCTAAAGTCCAGATTGCATCCAGGTGTATAAAGCACCATACTAGCAGGCGTTTAAAATCGTATGAGATTTTCTAAATTATATTAAAAGTTACTTAGAGATTATGAATATTATAGTAAATGAATAATATGCTAAATGAATATTATGTGAAATGTGCATTATAGGAAATGTTCATTATGTCATATGAAATTAGGTAAAATGAAATTATATCAACAATTCATTATGTCAACTGATCGTTATGTTAAACAAAATTATGTTAACTGAAATTATGTCAAGTGAACGTTAGATATTTTGTTATTATGTCAATCATTACACACCCCCATTCCACATGGTCTTCACATGATTTGACCAAGATTATGTCTGGACTTTAAAAGAGACTGTGACCTCTGAGTTTGTTTCGGCCTTTCTTCTCAGAGTAGTCAGATAGGAAACGCCGACCTCGTCTAGTTTAAAAAAAATATGATTGACGTGTAAAAGTGTTTGTACAAACCTACATAATTATATAAAAATCCTTATTATTATTATAAACGTCGAAGTTTGTATGTATGGATGTTTGTTACTCTTTCACGCAAAAACAACCGAACGGAATCATATAGCTTGTAGGTATAAAGAACCCATTTATGTGGTATTATTGGATTTAGTTTAAATGTTAGTTCAGCTACTTATTTAAAGCTTTCTCTCCTAAAATTTTTTGCTGTGCCCGACAGGGTTCATAATGATCACAATTGAAGGGGTGAGTGGACAAAGGTGTTATCTGACAAAACTGAAATAATCTACTTTTTTACATGAACATAGATTTTAAGTGATGATAAATCGTCTGATGAGCTCAAAACACGCAAAATTTTGATTCGTGTCAAAAATACAGACCCAAGCGAAGATGTTAACTGACGAACATACATACAACAAGCTGTAAAATCTACCTTGATTTTATGATTTATAATAATTCGAACTTTTTTTAGTTAACACCTTTGTCCACTCACCCCCTTCAAATGTTTAATTTACCACCTAAGCACACATTGTAGAATGCAAATAAAATTTGAGTATTGAACGGATTTGGATTAAATTTGGCATAAAGATGGAATATAGCCTAAATAGGGTATTTTCCAATTTATTAAAAACGATTCTAATTTGAAGATTGGGACGAAATATGTAACAGAAAAATATAAGTAAATTGATTTATATCCGTTTTTCAATTGTAAACGATATAAACCAAATACATTTTTCGTTGTTTTGAATTTACCGCCAAAACGCTCCTTACGATGACTTTTTATCACGTGACGTCAACTTTGTGTAAACTAAAGTAGTAAGTAAGTAAACAAGTGAGTGTCGTGTTTATAATTAACAAGATTTTTTATGGATAGAAAGTGAAATCACTGGTGTGCGGTGCCTCTGTGCACAAATACTTACTTCTAAAACTGCGCCAAACTAAGTATTTGTACTGGTGCTGTTTACACAAAGCTGACGTCACGATGTCACGTAATAAAAAGTCATCGTAAGGAGCGTTTTGGCGGTAAATTCAAAACAACGAAAAAGAAGTTTGATTTTAATCGTTTTTAATGGAGAAAATGGACATAAATAAATTTATTTTTATTTTTCTGTTAAATATATCGTCCCAATCTTCAAATTAAAATAGTTTTTATCAAATTGGAAAATACCTTGTTAACACATAGGATACTTTTTTATCCCGGTAGTACGTTTCCGGGGGATAATTTCCGACTACCACGCGAGCGAAGCTGCGGGTGGAAGCTAGTAATTTATCATTTAAAAATAACCCTAGAAGGAATTTTATCGGCTAATACTCCACCATGACCTGATAGCCCAGTTTACAACCTGACTTCATGAATGAACGTCTGTCGTGAATACAATAGCCATCGCTTGATATCAGCATTGTGCTAACTGATTGTTGACTTATTATGTCGGCTGTGACAATTAAGTTTCTTTCTTAGTACTTAAGGTACCATTGTAGTACTTTTTATTGCTGGTTACGTGTTTATGGCTTTGACTAGCTGCTGCTCGAGGCTTCGCTCGTGTGGATATCGGAAATTACGTTGTTCCCGAGGGGGCCTGCTACCGGGATGAAAGATCGACGGTTTTTACTCTTTATTACATCAGCTAACTACGACTGAAAGTCCCGTCAAAATCGGCGCAGCTATTTCAGAGATCAGCCGTAACAAACAGACAGACTTTTTTTTAATCTACTGTTTATATACTTTTATATGCATTTAGTAAAAAGCTGTTATTTTGACATTACAAACAGACAAATCAATTTCATTTATTTGTAAAGATAGATTTAAGATTAGCTATGATATAGCGTGAGATCGCCAAGCATGCAAGCGTGATGATGGTGGTAAGTCAGTGGTCAGAAGTGGAAAGCCATTAGTATTTTCCAGGCTGAAAGACTACTCACACTTACTCTTGTTTCTATGGGTAATAGCCTATTACCCATAGAAAGCAACCATTTTGTATACAGTTCGTTCAGGTTTCCACGGCTGAACGGACGCGTACGCATCTCATACAAAATCATTATTTTCTATGGAATACTTAAGTGGGAGTAGAAAGTTATTTATGGGTCACTCATGACCTGAATGATGACCAGGACATAGAAAGGGAACGCAGGGCGATGGCTGTCCGAGGTAATATGCTGATCCGCAGATTTACACGTTGTACGACGCAAGTCAAATTAACCCTTTTCAGAGCATACTGCCAGTCTTTTTACACATGCAGTCTGTGGGTCAGGTATACGCTGAGGGCATACAACGCCCTGCGTGTCCAATATAATAATGTATTCAGGATGCTGTTGGGTCTACCACGCTTTTGTAGTGCTTCCGGGATGTTCACCGAAGCCAGAGTTGATGGTTTTCATGCCATTATGCGGAAACGGTGCGCTTCTATTCTCGGTAGGATGCGTGCTAGCTCCCACAGCATCTTGAGTGTATTGTGTGATAGGTGGGACAGCCCCATGCTGGCTCACTGGATACGGCTGCACACGTAGGTGTCAGTCGTTTCAATTTTCTAAATAGAATTTTACTAACATTAGATTAAGACTTTAACTAACAACATATGGATTTTGATCTGAAATAAATAAAATATTATTATTATTATATTATTATTATTTAGGGTCAGCTTCTACTCTAACCGGATGCAGCTGAATATCAGCATTTTACATGGACCGGCAGCCTATCTGACTTCGACAACCCAGTTAGTGGGTAACACGATACCCCTTGGCAAAACTGGTTGTAAGACTTTTGGGTTTTTGACAACCCGTAATGATTGTCAAACTAGAAATAGCTAATACCTATAAAAAAGGGGAAACCTTGAAATCAGGTCCCCGGAAAAAGAAAAACGACCTTATTATTAAGAAGAACATTTCCTAACAACATCTTTGGATATAGTATTTCGATTAGCGAAGCTGCTAAATGTTCATTAATTAAATTAACATTAAATAGGAACGTGTTAATGATTAATGTGTTCACTGACATTATAAATCATAGCTCTGTCAGCTCGTTTTAATGTGTTTATTTCGCGAACGGCTGAGCTAATTTTTATACGATTCTGATTGGATTTTGAATAGGCTTGTTACGAAATATTAATCATTATAATCGAAGTTTGAATTCCTTCTTCCTTATTAAGTACTTATTTTGATGTACGCTGATGGCTTCTTCAGTGGTCGATCGGAATACGATGAGCGTGAGAGATCTATCTTTACCAAACACCGTGCTTAATCAGCCAATAATGTTCCCACTGCTGGGACCGGGACACGGGCCTCCTCTCGGTAAGAGGGAGTGGGCCGTAATCCACCACGCGAGCCCAGTACGGGTTGGTAGATGTCACATGCCTTAGATTGTTTGGTTATGGGACATACGAGTACCGGTTTCCTCACGATGTTTTCCTTCACCGTTTTGAGAGCAGTGGAGATGAAATAATTGACACAAAGTAAAGCGCCTGTATGGGTTCGAACCTACTACCTACAATTCGTAAGTCACGGCCGTTACCACTGAGGCACCAGGCACCACTGCTCTCAAACACAGTGGCTAGCTAGTGAATGAGATTCTGTAGAGGTTGTTTGCTTGAGACAACCTTCAATTCTATAGGCTGTTGAGTTCCAATGTAAGCACATTGGAACTGTCAAACAAAAGAATAGAATAGAGAAAAAACAATATAAGGAGATCGGGATGGCAAGCCGAAGAAGGAAGTGATAAATATAATTCGTAGAACGTTTTTTAGGAACCCGCCATATTCTCCGCAACGTGTTTTATTATTAGACCCCGGTACCAGGGACCTCCTTCCGGTCCCACAGTACCTATACCCGATTTCTAAAATCACATCACTAATTAACTGACCATTTTTCATATTAAAGTTAACAGCTGTCATTCAGAAATAGGATAGCAATGGTGATCTTTTTCATTTTCAAAAATCTTTTATAAGCGACATCCGAAGTCCTGCAGGCCTAGCACGAGAACCGTAGACAAGCGTTTTGTCGTCGGAACAGTAGACAAAAATGACGTTTCCGTATAGACAGTTGACAGTTATGTACCGAGAAATGTAGACAAGCGATTTATATTCTACAGAAGAGTCGAAATATAAAGTACTAAGCCAGCTGATGGTTTAATTGTTAAACTACGTTGAATGGTGATAAATGGCTGCACGCTACAGGAGCTGTGATGTGAGGCGCAGATTTTTGGGCTGACTATGTTTAGATTGCTATCAACACGCTAAGAAGAAGATGATGGTTCAAATGATATACGGACATAAAAGAGCTGGGCATTCAATAAATAAAAGCGAAATTGTGCATCACGAACCAAAACCTTCAATACCGGATAAAAACACGTCTTAAACCTCAAAAATCTCTAAAATAGTAATTTGCAAAGACATTAGCAGAGCAGGAAGCTTGTCAACAGACAGTTAAAGTTAGCGCTAACTATTCGGTAAACATTCGTGTGGTGCGTGAATTGGTTAGCGGTGCGCTGTCAAGTTATCTTGCGCAATGTTTAGTAGCTTATTGATATTTTGTTTGTGAGGAATTCGGATGATCACATACGTCCTTGAAACTAGGGATGGGCCGAATTTTCATGTTATGTTCGGTATTCGGCAGGTTTAACAAACATTCGTACCTATTCGGCCAATTATTGGGAAAAAATGTCTAACATTCTACCTTATTATAATATTAATAAAGTCTTTAAGCACATACGAGTATGAAGTATCAGTTTATAAGTACAAGTGAGCCTTTTTTTAACATAATCATGAATGACTTTTTGCTAATAGTCCGGACCGTCTGGGCCTCCGGGGGTAGCGGCGTCAGTGGGCAGAAGGGACGTGCGCATCAAGGCGCTAGACAAGCACAATCTTAAATTTTTGTGATGCACGATAAGGCGCGCCAAATCCTGACGAATAATCCGCCGAATATTCAGTTCGGTAGCTTTTAACCGAATATTCGTCCGTTTATACAAATGTTTGGTAAAACCCGTACTCAGCCCATCACTACTTTAAAGACACCATAACATGCACCATCTTTAAACAAATCCTTGAACACACCATCGCATCTTCCTTAAAGGATGGCAGCAATTGTCTGCCAACGGCCAGGTATAAACAAACGGAATTATCAAATTACTTCCAACGATGGACAGTTACTTACATAACAACTGGTATATAGGTACGTATGTACGTCCTAACTACTGCCTTGCTATGTCGTTTGTAACATACGGTCACATCAGTTCAGTCGAGCGTCAGTT
This sequence comes from Polymixis flavicincta, assembly GCA_949987655.1. Classification (NCBI taxonomy): domain Eukaryota; kingdom Metazoa; phylum Arthropoda; class Insecta; order Lepidoptera; family Noctuidae; genus Polymixis; species Polymixis flavicincta. The sequence goes on along the minus strand of OX465188.1, from coordinate 17,749,914 downwards.
CTGTGTTCAGTTTCGCGTGCATTTGGTGGCTTGATTCGCTTAGGTTCGTTTAAGGGAAGCCTTCTTGAAGATTTACTGAAGAGGATGAATTAAGTGGAGCTATTTGATTTACCTTATAGTCATCATCTGCCTAGCCTTTTCCCAACTCCATAACCAGTAACTGGGCGATACCCTTGGTAAGATTGGTTGTCGGGCTTCTGACGACCCGTAACGACTGTCACCGAATGACAGTCGAGACCAACGAATTAATGTGCTTTCCGAGTCACGGAGGAGGAGTCTTGGTTTGTAAAATTGGTCACCCATCCACGGAACAACCGTAGTAATATTTAATTTACCTTGTATTGTTGACACAACGGAAATGTACTTATATGTAATTATGTTACGTACGAGTTTGTAAAATTCAATCACAAGATTTAAATTTTCAGTGTTTTTCTTTTCTAACATATTCATAAATAGTTTCTCCCCTTACAAGGCCAGTCTGTCATTCATCCAGACAAACCAAATAGAAATCCAATCCAAAGAAATCAAATTAACTGACGAAAAACTGACCGTGTGTCACTAGCCTAACCTGTCAACCTGCCTTACTGTGGTGACTGATTGTGATACAACGGATACGCACAAAGAAACAATTGACGAATTTATGGCCGACGAAGAGTTATTAAATTAATTCTAGCAGGAGGGGGAATAAAGAAATTAAAGCCAGTTGACGGGTTTTCGGCTACGGATACAGTATCCTGTGATTACTTCCCGCGGTGGGTGTTAAAAGAGACTAATCCGGGATTTAACGAGGATGAGACTATGAGAGGAACATAACGGGATCCGTGAATTATAAGAATTGCTGATAATTTCGAATTGAAACGAGTTGGAACTGATATACTCGTACGCCCATTTTGTCACGTGTCGACGAACAGGTGAATACTGATACACTAGCAGGCTTACGGGCTCATTAAACTTGGCTGAATTTAGTCATCTAAATTCAGAAGCAACTTTAAAAGCTATGGATGCTAGCTTGCTAATTGCGATTATGACTAAATTCAGTAACGACTGAATTAAGATCACTAAATTCAGCCCAGTGTAATAAGCGCTTGAGAAAAAAAAAAATTCGTCGGTTATAAAAAATATCTGCAGTTCCATACATTTTGACCGCGTAGGTATTGCACTTTTGTATGAAAAATCTGTTTTTTTTTTTTTGTATAACCGACGAAAAATTTCTGCGCTAGGGGTTCTAGAATGATATGCTGAATTCATGGTTACAGTTTGCGCACTGGATAAAAACTTATCCTGTATAAGGTATAACTTTTGTTGGTAATGCCATAATGCCAATACCAGCGTTTTTTTTTTTTTTTTTTTTTTGGGTGGGAAATCATCAAATGACTTCTCCTGCTGAGTAGAGCAGGAGGGCGTGTCAGACTTTTACTGACTAAAACCCACCCGTGTTCCCTCAGTAGCCCGTATGCCAGGGGCCGTGGTATCTCTTTCGAACAAACCCGCACCCCTGGCAGGCATCGGCCCTTGCGGACCCCACCGGTGGTTGCTGACATCTTTGACGGCGCGCGTGTGGAACACAACGCGCCGTCCCGTCTACCACTTTTCGGCCGCAGGGGATAGGGAGAGCGGCTGACGCTATACCGACACTCCTCTTCCCCTGCGGCCCCACCGCGTCCGCCATCAAACGGTGGCGGCCCCGTCCAGGCCACGGAAGGGAAGAGCGCTGCTCAGAAGCACCGGCACTCCTCCTCTACCGCAGCCCGTAACCCTCAGCCGCGATGCCTCCCATTCGACATCGCGGCCCACCTCAGTTGCGGTGCACCTCACCGCAACCTACTTTTTGGCCGCTACGTCGTCGGCTTTGAGGCAAAAGCCCTGACGAGCGGCCCCACCTTTGGGTTCCTCTTGGCTTCACCGTGGCCGGAATCCACGATTACTGAGCCCCCCCGCAACGACAATGCGGGAACCCACTCAGGGGGGATGTTACCAGCGTCATGTCAACGTGTGTATTCCCATTCGTCCCACTGGTGTACTTATCCTGTATGTTACCAGACACCCAAATGATTTTTTCAGTTATACCACTTCACTCATGCTTTAGAAGAATCAACTGTATTGTATTAAAATCATCCTTTGTTCTACTGTGATAAGGTAGACAAGAAAATAAAACTTATCTCGCTATTTATACAGCTACATAGATGTTTGTAGAGTGATAACAGTGATAACAGCTTCCCTTACCTAGACTGTTTGCGAAGGCTTTCCTGTTCTCTGAATACAGAAAGTACTTTGTAATGTGGCCCAGATTATTTTATTACATGAAATATTTTTCGTTTTCGAATGACAGCGATGGCGATGGCTCGTGGGTAAGTGATTACAGGCGCACGAGTCAATCGATCAGGTTAAGCTACGGTTGCCGCGGTTGGTCCGTGGATGGGTGACCATATTTAAATACCAAGAACTCTCCGTGCCTCGGAAAGCACGTTAAGCCGTTGGTTCCAGCTGTCATTCGCGATCTTTGACAGTCGTTACGGGTCGTCAGAAGTCCGAAAATCTGACAACCAGTCTTACAAGGGGTATCGTATTACCCAGTTACTAAGTTGTGGAGGTCAGATAGGCAGTCGCTCCATGTAAAATACTGGTATACCGCTGCATCCGGTTAGACCGGAAGCCGACCCCAACATGGTTGGGAAAAGGCTAGGCGGAAGATGATGATGATGATGGATGACAGCGAATTTGACGAGTAGGTACAGTCCCGGACTTTAATTGATGAGCCACTTTTAAACTTTCCAATTTTGCAGTTTTATGCACTCACGAGATTACAGAAACAAGATGAAATCGGAGATAGTCTTATTCATAGAGGTTGAACGTTGACTAATAAGTTGTCAATGAATGTTACGTCAATACACTGTTGCATACGTTTATCCAATCTATTTGATACTGACCTCCTTTGAATTAGAGCTCATTAAATACTCGTTATTTCTGAAAACCTATCCGAAGACAGTGACAGTTGAAATGTCAACTACAAAACAGAAATAGTAAATAAAATTCGTGATCAATTGTTCCAAGATGGCGGCAGTTAGGTGTTATTTATGTTTATGTGCAACAGTTTTCATGATTGTCATGAACGTTATCTTGGGCGGTACGCGTTTGGATAAAATCGTGGATACGAGTTTTTCCGATGTCGAAATGACCAATCATAATATTTCTCCGTACGCTAACGTTACTATCACTACGCTAAAACAATTGTCGCTAGGTTACAGTTGCTAGCCCTGCAATTGGTTGACTTTGGGTTGTCACTGTGGACTATATACGAGTATAACCGACTAAACCCGATTTGTATTACACGGCTAAAATAGGAACTGTGGCAAGTGGCTCATCAATTAAAGTCCGTGACTGTACTTCGACGCTCCTTATGTTTTAATAATTACGCGACTACGGCGAAGCAAAAAGTAGGGTCCTGATTTTTTACCAGAATGGTATCTATGTTCATCTGTTCCCTCATTACTACTTATCATAATTTGACAGATGAAGTAACGTTGGAAGCGTCTTGATCGTCCGCTGGTAAGTCCGCTTTGAGACGTCACATTAAATATGGAGCCCTCTGGAGGACATTAAACCATGAACGAAATAAAATAATAAACATACGATCACGGCTTTTTTATGAGAATATTTTCTAGTTTCATGGTTTTTAGAGCATGATTTTTCAGGAGTTTTCGTTTTTAAACTTACTTTTTTCTTTATGTAATTAGTTAGTCATTTTATAGGATTATGAGGAACAGGGTGTGAAGTTCACTCATACCTATGATGGAAAAGGAGGATCCTCCGACCAGACGGGTATTGTGTTTGGTGGGCAACTGCCCGACAGTTGATGTCGGGATATTGTATATGTTCGAGTGTCGTGGTAAACTCTGACTGCGCGATGTAGAATTTCTTAGAATAGTTCGCCTGTGGCATTGTAGCTGGCGCCACTTCTCTTTTTGCGTTTTCCGATATTTGTTGCGAAGCATTTATTTTGTAGTGCCGCTACAATTTCATTTAGTACCGAATGCACATAGTTAATTGTATAATATTATGAATGTATTTTTATAAAGCTATACTAAAATATTTATCTGTATTTCACTTAGTTTCAATATTCATCCTTTAGTAGGGTATCCAATAAAATAAGAAAATATGGGACAAACCCATAAAAGCGTCAGCCTTTTTAAAGAAAATAAAAGTTATTATTTCGGTAAAAAGCTTATTTTACGGTCCTCGAGTTGTTCATAAGAAAAATAACTTTGTCGACATTCGAAGTGAAAAATCACTTACCTATGATGAAAATACACAGGGGTTACATTGAAGGCGCTCTACACGTAGAAACCTGTAGGTCTGGCAACAAATACGAAAAGTCAAAGAAAACCATAAATTATGAGGTGTTCAAACTATTTGTTACAAGATTTGTTGCTAAATGCATTATAAACAGTTTGGAGAATTAAAGCCATGGGTCGTTGACAGTTGTTACGGGTCGTCAGAAGTCCGTAAATCTGACAACCAGTCTTACAAGGGGTATCGTATTAGGTACCCACATTTGGAGCCATGGGCCATGGGTTTTTGACAGTTGTTACAGGTGGTCAGAAACCCGAAAGTCTGACAACCAGTCTTACTAAGGGGTATTACCGAGTAACTGGGTTGTGGAGGTCAGACAGGCAGTCGCTCCATCTAAAATACTGGTACTCAGCTACATCCGGTTAGACTGGAAGCCGACCCCAGGTGGCAGATGATAATGTTACAGTTTGGTGGATGGGAAATCAACCTAATTAATATCAAAATGTAATTTCAATACCTAATCCATACGATTTAAGTTATTAACAAAGTTGCTTGACATTGAGCTACATACAGAAACTTTATCTAAATACATTTCCTGGAAGTGTGATAAACTTGTGACGTCATCAGTTATTGTACTAAAATAATTTGGATAAAGTAGTATAAGGTTCTAATAAAAAAATACAAAAGCTAAATTATAAGAAAGAGAGGGCATAGCCTTAGACCATGCTAGTAAGATCGAGAACGAACTTGATAATGGGTGGCCCCTGGCATACAGGCAACTGAAGGAACACGGGTGGGTCAGTAAAAGTCTGGCACGCCCTCCTGCTCCACCCAGACCGGGAGAAGTTATTTGATGATTTCTCACCCAAACAAAAAAAAAGGGGGTAACAACGTAGAACAATAATAGTTGGGTTTTATTTTGACAGCTCCACAATATTCATTGCGATATTTACGTTGTTAATCAGGCAAATTTTTCAAACATATGAACCAATGGATTAGCAATAGGTAACTTTCAAAATTATTTAGATTCTGATCGATAGTGTGTTATGAAATCAGGGTGCTGTAATTGAGTGTGCTCACAGGATTAGCAAGCTGAACTGGCAATGGGCCGGCCACATTAGCCGTAGAACCGATGACCGTTGGGGTAGACGTGTTCTTGAGTGGAGACCGCGAATCGGCTAACTTAAGGTAGGACGCCATCACGATCGGTAGAGCGACAATCTGCGCATGGTGACTAGTAACAGCTAGATGAGAGTTTCCGAGAATCGAGCTGAATGGCATGCTATTGGAGAGGCCAGTAGGGAAATGTTCAGCAGTGGACTGCTGTAAACGGATGATGATGAATTGAGTGTGCATTGCGTTTAAATTCTGGAGAAGAAGACACTTAAATTAATAAGAGAGTTATTATTTGCTGCAGGTGGTAATTAGTACCTATCGAGCATTGCTGCAAGTGGTGTTCACCGCACCTTGAGAAGAGCACTTTGCTAACTAGGCTTTTTAGCCGATTCGCGAGAATTTACTCGCTACTAAATTTCAAAACGTGCCAATTTCTTACTACGGATTTCCGAAGTTGTCGATTCGCCCACGAATAAATTAACTTCGTGTTCCGTTAAAAAGTCGATTGGCCCGATGCGGGCGAGTAAATTCGTGCGAATCGATTTATAAGCCGCTAAGGGGGCGTCCATTAATTACGTGAGGCTTTTAGGGGGGGGGGGGGGTGTCGAGTTGAATCTCACTCAATCTCACGTGGGGAAGAGGGGGTCTACGGAATTATCACGTAATTTTAAAAAATAACCACATTCTTTGCGGTTATTTTTTACAATGTAACATTACGAGAAAACCGGGTTAAATTATGTAAAACATGTTTTTCCGCCAATATGGGTAAATCCTACAAAATAATACTTATCGCGGTTATGCGAACGCCACAAAGTAGTACAGTAGCTCCTCGATGGTTAAACCGCCACCGGCCAGCCAAGCCAGCCAAATGCAACGCATAAATCCAACGCAAAAAGGCACAGATTAACGTTTTTACACTAATAGCACGTATTTGAAATATCTCACGTGAGATTATGAGAAGGGGGTGAGGGTCGAGCCAAATCTCACGACATCTCACCAAAGCGGGGGTGGGGGTCGAAAAATCGCCAAAATTATCTCACGTAATTAATGGACGCCCCCTAACTGACATTTTTTTCACGCGGCAGGATTTATTCTGGTTCTTCTTTTAAGTAAATACTTTTAGCAAAAAGAAGTGCAGTGTCACCTCCAAATAAACGGGAACAAGGGCTATTTTTATTACTTGTGGCGACACGAGAGAAGACCAGAAAATAAGTAGCAACGTGACCCAAAATCCGCATCACTAGAATCAGCCGAATTATGTGAGTACTTGGTAGTATTTTCCCAACTCATAAACTCGTTCATAATGTACGGTGGTGTGTTTATGTCAAGTTCATCAAACCGGGAAGAGCTATTTTAATCCTATACACTCGGCGTGGTTTTATAATAGCAGCTGTTGTGGCCACGTGTTTAGTAACAAGTGGAATAGTTGGGATTTTTATTAGAATTATCATGAAGCGGTTGCTAGTATTTTTGCGCTTACATAAACTTATCAGTCAGTTATCCAGACATGTTCTTTTTATTGAGGGTGGGAAATCATAAAATATTTTTTCCGCTCTGACCGGAGCAGGAGCCGGGCGTGTCAGACTTTTACTGACTCAAGATCCACCCGTGTTCCTTCAGTTGCCTGTGTGCCAGGGGCCACGTACCGTACCCGTACCCCTGGCAGGCATCGGCCCTTACGGACGCAACCAGTTGATGCTGACATCTCTTTGAGGCGCACGTGAAACACATCGCGCCGTCGACTCGGGCTTGGTCCTTACCGGACAGCGAGCTACCCATTACTCGCCGTTCGCAAGCCCATCCATAGTTTCTTTGGTCTTCCACTATTCCTATTGCGGAAGCAGAACAATCAATTCGGCGATCATAAGAGAACAAAATGGCAATAAATTTTGTCCATTTCATTTTTTTAAACGACCTTTGATTTCATGAAAATCCAGCTAGTGAAAATAAATCATCGTAACGTCCAAACTAAAAGCCGAACAAAAAGTATAGGTACGCATCATACGCATATTTCCTGAAACAAATTCCCACATTCTGGCGGCCCTACCTCCACTGCAGTGTTTGAACTTCAGCCAAGTAATGCCAAACGTTTAACACCTCATGCTGCAATAAATTTTATGTGTTTACATTATAAGTTACGTTACATAAAATCACACAACAACCTGTAGATGATTTTCATAAAATACGAAGATGTGCAAAATATCAAATTTACCAAATATACATATAACACTTTTGTCGGTCATCAAGTTGCAGGCAGTTTGACAAACTTTGATCTGGTTACAGCTGAATCTACAAGTCCATACTCGTATTATAAAGAGGCACATTTTTTAGTTTATATGTAGGGTCTTCAGAACGACTTATCCGATGTCGAAAACTCTTTCACTAATGAGAAGCTACAAGCTACAGTAATGCCGAGTGTAATAGGTTATATTTTATTTTAAGAGTAGAAATCCTGCCAGGGGTGAGGGTTGTTCGAAAGAGATACCGTGGCCCCTGGCATACAGGTAACTGAGGGAACACGGGTGGGTTTTAGTCAGTAAAAGACTGACACGGCTTCCTGCTCCACCCAGAGGGGGAGGTGTTTGATTTTGACGGTTTCCCGTCGTCAAAAAAAAGAGACTGGAAATTGATAATGAATGAAACTTGACCAAGAAAAGTTATTCACAAGGCAGATCTGAGTGAAGATGCCGGAAGGGACGCTCTAGGAACCCATAATATTGGAAAGGTCTGGGCCTAGAGACAAAACATTTCTGTTAGCGTTCACGCCAAACGCTACGCCAAATTGTATGGGTATGACATTATCTGCGGAAAGGTTACGTCGTGTCTTTGCCTGCAGGTGCGTCGTACTCGCAGCTGGCGCGGCGTGCGTGTATGACCAGATGTATGAACGTAAACGAGGCAAACAGAGTAAGGGTCGTAGCAGGAGACGTTCTTTAGTTTCTGCCTACCCCCATGGAAAGGGGGAGGAGGCGTGAATTTATGTTTGTATGTAAGAAATTTCACGCAAACTAAGTCGCGGGCATATGCAGCACCCTAATTGCGTAGCTCACGATTCATCATAATTTGTTTCGTTTTGAAACAGATTGTTAAACCATTGCTTCATATGTTCGAAAAATGTGTCGGCTCAACAACGTAAATAACGCAATGAATATTGTTGAACTGTCAAAACGAAACCGATTATTATTAATCGTGAGTTACGCAATTAGGGTGCTGGTTCTTTAAAAACACCAACAGCAGTCTTAGCACGAGAACCGAAGACAAGCGTTTTGTCGTCGGAAGAGTAGACAAAAATGACGCTTCCGTATAGACAGTTGACAGTTATGTACTAAGAAAAGCGATTTCTATTCTACAGTAGAGTAGAAATAGAAAGCGTCAAGCTAAGCCTGCTGCTGCGTATAAGCCTGCCTATACGACGCTATATTATGGAGAAACAACTGGAGGCAAAGCAAAATTATTATATGTATTCTTGATTTGTCATGTAGGTATGTACCTACATAAGATCTTCTAGTTCATTGTACAAATTTATCTTTAAAGAATATAAAAATTAGGTTTTGGTCGACTCTTCACGTGACCAAAGGGCTGGCCTATTTATCGGCCAAAGAATCAACATTACCATTCAACGTGTCAATGCCAGCCTTTTGCATACTTTTCCCATTGACAACGCTGTGGACGTATTTTTAATGCCTTATAATTATTTTCTTTTTTATATACCTGTAAATTTTATTATTTTACGACCAGTAATTAATACAGTCCAATAAATTTCATCAAATTAGGTTAGTATACACTTCTTGAACGTCAAAAGTTTTAAAGTGTTGGAAGCCCCTAAATATATCGGTTAAATTTGGGTTACCCTACTATCCTATAGATAGCAGGGGAGCTAATGCGGTATAAGTCGTAGCATCGTAATTCTTTTGAAGTACATAAAATCAAGTATCGGCCAATATTGAACACTTCGTTACGATGCGTTTAATAGGTGCACTCTCTACGATATGCTCTGTCAATATTAAACATGGGCTTGTTTATCGGAGAATGTGGCATTCATTGATACTTTATTGTTGCTGATTTGTGAGGGTTGTTCGAAAGAGATACCATGGCCCCTGGCACACAGGCAACCGAGGGAACACGGGTGGGTTTTAGTCAGTAAAAGTCTGACACGCCCTCCTGCTCCACCCAGAGCGGGAGAAGTTATTTGACGATCCCCCCCCCCCCCAAAAGGATACTACTGATCTAGTGCACCTAGCTACTGACGTTTCATAAGTACCGATGCAGGTTTATGTGAAATAAAGTATTTTGATTTGATTTGAACTCGCGGGAAACAGCTGGTATATTAACTCTATAGTTTTATGTAAGTGAACTTCAACCACAAACATAATAAATTATGTGGTAAGCTCCATGAATCTTCATACAATAATACTATGAATGTAGGAATCGTAATAACTGCAATATAGCATAACATTATACTTCAGTGTAATCTGGTTATAAATCTCATTCAATGGCACTTTGTTGTGATTTTATTACTGACAGATCTTCATTTGTTTATTTATGATTGTGTATAACCAAAGGACTACCATCTGGATCGGGATCTTGCAAGGCTAACCGGGAATTATTGTTCACCTTGCGGATAGCAAACTAAACGTACCGCTTTTTATTGGTAATCATTGGTAATTTCATGACCAAGTCTGTCTTTAAGTTTGTCTGTATATCGATTAATTTGACTCGCCTTGATTGCTACCATACGTCATGCGCCAAGACCATACGCCAAGACAGGCAAAACTCACAACCCATGTTGTTTTAGATTTAGAACCAATTCCACCCGTAAACTCAGCCTATAATGTTCCCACTGCTGGGACACAGGCCTCATCTCTATGAGAAAGCCGTAATCCACGGGCCCAGTGCGGGTTGATAGATGTCACATTTCTTCGAATTTTTGGTTCTAGGACATGTCGGTTTCGTCACGCTATTTTCCTTCACCGTTTTGGGAGCAGTGCTGATGAAATCATTTACACAAAGTAAAGCGCCGGTCTAGGTTCGAAACTTCGAACCTACGACCTACAACGCGTAAATAGCAGCCGTTACCACAGCTCTGCCAATCGTAGGTGTCCCGAAATGTACACCATGGAGTCTTCTATGCGACAAAGCATAAATTCGTGTGGCAAAACCAATTTCAGAAAAAATCTCCGGTATCAAGCGCATTGATGACCTAAATATCCTTTCCCCTCTCAAGCGCCAATACGATAAGACCCTAACACTAATTAATAGACACTAAAATATTGTCATAACATAGATATTTACGATCATGCAGATCACAAGTCCTATACATGATTCCAATGGAGGAACTGATTGCAGTGACATCATCGGATTGACGCGGCGAGGTCGGGGGTCAAACCAGTGCGTCTATTGTCAGGCTTCTGTGATTATTCTTAGTTTGTATCTGTTTTTAAGATTTTTGGCGACCCTCGCAGAATGTTTTTTATATGTTGAAGCTAATTTGAACTTGCTTTTGGAGACAATAGCCGGCAACGGTTTACCATAGAAACATATTACATATTTTGTGAGGGATAATATGGACGGGGAAAAAATATATTATTCATGTTGCAAAAATAAGGAGAATGTAGATTCAGGACACTAGAATCGGGTGTCCGTGTGGAAGGAAATATACGAGTTGTCTTCCGGGACACAGAACCACCATCGTCATTAATATATGATGTAGTCACATCTTTATAGAGAACTAGTTTTTGCAAGCAGCTTCGCCCGCGTGGAAGTCGGAAATTTTCCCACGGGAAAGTACTACCGGGATAAAATGTATCCTATGTGTTAATCCTAAACTATCTGTATGCCAAATTTCATACAAATCCATTCAGCCGTTGTTTTGTGATTGAGTAACAAACATCTAAATATCCAAACAAATACATAGGTACTTTCACATTTATAATATATTAGGTCTTTACCTATGAAATTGCCGTTCTGCAGTACTGGCCATTTCAAATCAAAATAATTTTTGTTTGGCTAAGAATTCTAATTTCAAATTAATTTTATTTTAAAAACATGGATTTTTTTTTCTAAAAGTAGTCATTTCTTTATTGATTAGTGTTACATTTTCATCGCATTTCAATCTTTTTCGTCATCATGGATACGTTAAAAATTCGAGTAATTATGGAATATGAGTACCGTCGTGGCAGCAACGCGGCACAAGCAGCACGCAACATCAACGACGTTTATGGAGCTAACACTACAAACCAACGCACCACCTGTTATTGGTTTGCTCGCTTCCGTTCTGGAAATTTCGACCTGAAAAATGAACCTCGCGGTCGTCCGAAGACTTTGGTCGACAATGACGAATTAAAGGCGATTGTGGAAGCTGATGATACACAATCTACGGCTGAATTAGCAGCAGCTTTCGACGTTAGCGTCAAAACAATATTGGTCCATTTGCGTCAAATTGGCAAGGTAAAAAAGCTTGACAAATGGGTGCCCCACGAACTCAATGATCGCCAGCGCGAAGTACGCGTCGAGACGTGCCTTGCACTGCTCAACAGACACACAAATGAAGGAATTTTGAACCGCATTGTTACCTGCGATGAAAAATGGATTCTGTTTGATAACCGTAAGCGCTCAGCAAGTTGGTTGGATCCTGGTTCAGCACCTAAACAATGCCCTAAACGAAAACTTACCCCTATGATGATGATGATGATGGGACTCCCTTTTCCGCACGTAGACTCCCATTCGGTCCGTTGTGCGTGGGGATGCTGGCTAGCAGAGCCAGCCTAGCTCCGCCCAAAAGCACAGAAGCTTCCTGGGAGCTTCACAGGCTTCGCGGAGCGACCTCACTGTTCCGAGGATTTCTTCGCGTTGAGAAGCCACGGCCTCGCATTCCAGGATGACGTGGGCGGCTGATTCCTCGGCGTCAAGGCAGCCCCTGCAAAGCGGGCTGTCTGTGGCGCCTATGTTAAAAAGGTGTTTGTTAAGGGTGTTATGGCCCGTAATTGTTCCTATTATTATTCTAAGGTTATTTCTGCTCAGGCTGAGAAGTTTTTTGGTTAATCGCGGGTGTACAGTTGGTAAAGCCAATTTTGACTGTCTACAGTCTGTTGCCCGTGACCATCTGTTGTTATGGAGTTCGGTCGACCTTTGGCGAATCCACGCACGAAATTGTGAGAAAGGCAGGGGGAGAAGTGGGTACGGGCCTAGCACTTTCATATCAGAGCCTCTCTTCGCAAGTTCATCTGCGGCATCATTGCCTAAAGATCCACTGTGCCCTTTGATCCACTGGAGTGCAATACGATTGGACGTCGCTAAACTCTCCAGGGCAAGATGGCACTCAAAAATTAGTTTGTTGTTAGTTTGTTTGTTTTCTAAAGCTTTGAGCACAGATAGGCTGTCGGATAGGAATTTAATGCCGTAGTTCCGGATGCCTAAGCGCTTTACTGCTGTAGCGGCTTGTATTAAGGCAACACATTCACACTGAAAGATTGAACTGTGTGTGCCTAGCGGTATGTGAAAGTTGATGTTGAGGTCAAGGGAGTGTGCGCCAGCACCTGAACCGTTTTGTGTTTTTGAGCCATCTGTGTAGATGCGCACTTCATTGGCTCCCGACTGATCCCTTTCTTCCTCTACTGTTTGTATAATATAGTTTTTGTTGAACATAGGTTGGTTTGGTGTTCTATCACACAGGGCAGCGATGAGTGGCTGGTACTCAATCGCCCGGTCCAGGATTTTAGCGTGTGGGCTGGTTAAATTCTTGCCCCATATGCCCAGATGCATTAGCCTGATAGCAGCTAGTGCGGCCTCCTGCTGTATGTACAGGTCCAGGGGAGTTAATTGAAGGGCTATCTCCATGGCTGCTGTTGGGGTGGTTCTCATGCAGCCAGTGGTAGCTGAACAGGCCAGTCGTTGGAAGCGCTGTAGTCTAGTAATGGTGGTCGAGAGTTCGGTCCTCGTCCACCAAACCAGAGCGCCATAAGCCAACATTGGCCTGATCACCGCTTTATATAGCCACAGGGTAATCTTCGGAGAAAGCCCCCATGTTTTTCCTAACATTTTTTTACATTGGTATAGTGCAATTGTGATTTTATTGAGTTTGTAGTCAAGATGCTTGTTCCAGAGCAGTTTGCTGTCAAGGATCACCCCCAAGTACTTGACTTCGTCTTTGAGTGTTAGTTCTGTGTTGAAGAGTTTTGGAAGCCTATGGGGTCCCAGGGTTCTTTTGTTGGTGAACATTATTAGTTCTGTTTTCGAGGGGTTAACCGATAGTTCGTGTTTCGTGCACCAACTCTCGATTATTTTGAAGGCACTTCTCATGAGATCACACAAGATGCCCTCAAATTTCCCCGAGATTAAAATTGCTATGTCGTCCGCGTATCCCACCGAGTACAGACTGCTGGCGTTGAGCTCTGCGATGAGCTCATTTACGACCAAGTTCCACAGTAGTGGTGACAGCACCCCACCCTGTGGGCAGCCTCTACTTACGATACCTCGCGTGGTGGTGTTCACGGTAAATCGAATAGCACGGTATTTTAGCATGTTATTGATCCATTCTATGAGTGTTCGCGCAGCACCGTGCGTGGCAAGTGCCTGTTCGATGCTGGCGAAGTTAGTTTTATCGAAAGCACCTTCTATATCAATGAAGGCGCCTAGGGTTGGGGTTTTTGCTTTAAGAGCACTTCCTATGCGTGAAACTACGCTATGGAGTGCTGATTCAGTTGATTTGCCTGCACAGTAGGCGTGTTGATTAGGATGTAAGGGTCTATGTACCGAAATTTGGGACCTAATCTTCCTATCCCCCAGCCTCTCCAGTGTCTTCAGGAAGAACGAGGAGAGGCTTATGGGTCTAAAAGACTTGGGTTGGGTGTAGTCAGACAGACTACTACTTTTTCCAGAATTTGGATAACTTCTTGGCGGGAAAAAAAATTAATACCCGAGAGGCAGTACAAAATGCCTTTGAAGAATTTGTTGCCTCCCGTCCAGCTGATTTCTTTAAGAAGGGCATCAATAAACTGCCACTGCGATGGCAAAGATGCATTGATTGCATGGGTGATTACTTCGATTACTTAATACAAATAAAAAATTCATGAAAAAATTTCGTTTAAATTTTTTCATACAAAACGGCAATTTCATAGGTAATTATTATTAGGTAATTATTAAATTATTAGTAGGATGGACTAAATGTTACTCTATCATATAAACTGAATAATATCAGAGAATAGGCTGCTGTCTACCCTCGTTTCCATCAAAAAGCTTTTGCACTGTAGTCTACAATTCGTCCTAGATTTTGAACTATATGCGAAACAGTTGCTGGACTAACCTTCTACAACATAGAACCTTGTCCTATTTTTACTCCGACTAGAATATCAATCGCATTTTCGATTTAATCTATCGTGTTCTAAGAACCACGTAATAGTCTAATCTTAATACTAAATAATAAGTTATTCCTAGAATTGATGTCTCATAGATTATTCTACGAGTTTCATATTTTATTATCTTTTGATAACCTTACCTACAAATACATGAAATAGCTAGGTTTATATATTAGCGACTTTTTGCGCCCCCCTTTTTTTTTTTTTTTTTTGGGTGGGAAATCATCAAATAACTTCTCCCGCTCTGGGTGGAGCAGGAGGGCGTGTCAGACTTTTACTGACTAAAACCCACCCGTGTTCCTTCAGTAGCCCTTAAGCCAGGGGCTGTGGTGTCTCTTTCGAACAAACCCGCACCCCTGGCAGGCATCGACCCTTGCGGGTCCCATCACTATTTGTGCTGACATCTCTTTGAGGCGCGCGTGGAACACAACGCGCCGTCGACTTGGGCTTGGTCCTTACCGGACAGCGAGTTACCCATTACTCGCCGTCCGCAAGCCCATGCCTACGGTGGCCGGAAATCGGCCTGGGATTCCCGACGCCCAGGGCGTCTCCGTATCCTGCGGCGGCTGGGGTCGCGAGGGCGCATATACTGCCTCTCCCTCACGTGCGCCGCCTCCCTCTTCGCGAGCATCACTGCTTCGCTGAAGGAGGTGACGGCTCTCCATGCCCTCTCGCTCCGTACCATGGCCTGGACCAGGGCCGGACGCGAGAGATCGCCGCCGCCGATCGCCTCCACGAGGACACGGCGGTGCTCCGCCCAAGCAGGGCAGACCGCCACCGTGTGCTCCACCGTGTCCTCAGGGCGATCTTCGCAGTGGAAACACCCGGGCGTTTCCTCCCGCCCTATCCGAAACAGGAACCTCCCGAAACAACCGTGTCCGGTGAGGACCTGCGTCAGGCGGAAGGTGAGGACGCCATGCCGCCTCTCAAACCACTCCTCAAAGAGGGGACTTACCGCCGCAATCGTGGCGTGCCCAGCACTGGGTTGCGACAATCGCTCTCTCCATGTCACCATGAGATCCCGCCGGAGCTCTGTCCGCTGTGCCCCTACGATAGGCGCCCAGGGCTCTTGCCCTGCCTGCCCCTACG
The DNA here is from genome assembly GCA_949987655.1 of Polymixis flavicincta. Classification (NCBI taxonomy): domain Eukaryota; kingdom Metazoa; phylum Arthropoda; class Insecta; order Lepidoptera; family Noctuidae; genus Polymixis; species Polymixis flavicincta. Next base: position 17,734,066 of record OX465188.1, on the reverse strand, counting down.
CTGCCCCTGTCTAGTTACGCCACTGATAAAATATCTATTAATGACGGTAGTAATTCCCGGGATGGACAACCCATATCTTTGACATTATCTACTTCCACAATCTTCGCGATACGTCACTCCGTAATCCATATTTACATTGACATGTCAAAGAATGATATATACCAACAGATTTTCGCACATATGAACTTGGGATTCGTGACCAGATAACACGGATTTACAAAGAAAACGGTACTTAAATGTACTGATAACTGTCGATACGTAACTTTGAAAGAATTTAGTATGTTAGAGATAAGATTAGCAGTTTATTCAAGTTTATGTACACACGGCTACACATCAACCTAGACTGTTTGGACTTTGAACTATTAGAAGTTGAACGCTGCGAATAGTGCGAGAGGGTACGATATGTTTTTCTTATTTCGTCCCGCTTACGCACGTCGCCTGCGGGAGCGCGCCGCTACCACCACCAAACGGCGTTCTATTCTATACCTAGGTGTGTATATTATTTTGTAAACAAGCTAAGCTCTCGTTACGTTCATTTACGATAATATGTGTTATTTATTTTTCGCTGCGCCTCACAGAGCGTAATTTTCGTAATCTAGCTGGCCAGAATCTCATTTAACTACGTACTTACAGAAAAATACCAGTTGCACATTCTTGAAGTAGTTGAACCACACTTCCAAGAAATAGAATTTATTTTACAAAGAATCACGCCAAACAATAGAAAAAAGGGTCAGAACAACCGACTACCTGTTCGTTCCAGATCGGGTTTACCGAGGGACCGCGTCATTCGTCTGAATTCATTCGATGAATACGCTCGTGTTTCAGTTGCTAGTAGTTGTTGTGTGTTGTTATTGTGTTCTTGTGGGCTTAGAGGTAAGTTTGCAATGTCTTCTACTTTCCTTTGTTATTTAATTTAACTGCAAGCACCATTACAATTTATCATGTTTATTTTTTACTACAATAATTCTCTCAATCACTTTGTACTTGAGTTTTAATACATTATATCGCATTATACAGTTCTCAAATTGTATTTTTCTGAAAGTATTACTTGTTAGCTCTATTACGTATGTCAGTTTGTTTGCGAATGATTGCGACACTCATAGAAGTTTTTCTTAATTTTAGGATGGCTTCGCAAATTTCGCGTCGAAAATTTTTCGATGTTTGGTTGCTAACGCAAAACAAAACAGAATAGATGCTTTGCTACATCTTATATTGCGAGAGCTGGGAGATCCTTCCCTTTCGGAAGACATTTTGAAGAGTTTGAAAGTCACAATTCGAAGTGTTTGCCAAAAAATAGAACAAAAATGGTCGAAATCGGGAAGACATCGGGAACGATTTTTGAACGCAAATTCATCGTGGTTGGAACAAATTATATCACTGCCCGGTATAGTGACAAGCGCTGTCGTAAGCGTTTCACTTCCTACAACAAGTAATCGGGCTGGAAGACCACAAAAAGATTTCGCAAGCTGCAGCAATAGAACAAAAAGGCGGCGCATCCAAGAAATGCTCGATACATCGAGTCAGGAAGAAATATCGATGGCATCTGAAGCTACGCTACGAAAGGAAGGAAAAAGAGATTCAGCAGCTATTGTTAAAGAGCTCTGTCTCTTTTCACCCAGAAGAGGTACTTCTATAAAGAAAGCACGAAAATCTATTGAAAGCCGTAACAAAGGTGGACTGTCAGTAGATCAAGCTCTAGCATTAATGGTCGATGCGAATCTAACGACTCATCAATATAGTGTGATACGCCAGCAAGCAAAGAACGTTGACAGCAATCTTTATCCACCGTATTATAAAGTAAAAGAAGCAAAACAGCTATGCTACCCTGACGACATAAATGTGACCGAAACGCACGCTGAAATTAAACTGCAGTCTTTAATAGATCATACAGTAAAAAGATTGTGCAAAGCCCAAGAAGAGGTCCTAAGTACAGTAACTGATTTAAAAACGTTGAGTTTAATTGTCAAATGGGGTTGTGATGGAGCAGAGCAAACTCGGTATAAACAGAAATTTTCAGAAGAACAATGCAGTGATGAAAGCTTATTTAGCATATCAATGGTGCCTATTCAAATGTACTCAGAAAATGACCAAAGCATTAAACAAATCGTATGGCAAAATGTTTCCCCATCTTCTACAAAATATTGTCGACCCATCAAGTTCGTATTTACCAAGGAAACAGCAGATCTTATCAAAAGTGAAGTGGATAAAATAAAACAGCAAGCAAGATCACTGGCACCCACTAAAATCATTGTAAAGGACACAGAAGTCTTAGTCAAGCCAACAATGATTTTGTGCATGATCGATGGCAAAATTTGTAATGCCTTAGCTGCATGTACATCCACACAGAGCTGTTATTTGTGTGGTGCTAAGCCCAGTGAAATGAACGACGAAAGGCTTATCGTGGAAAAGACTGTAAACAGCAACTTTATTTCCTTGGGCCTCTCACCTCTGCACGCTTGGATTAGATTTTTTGAATGCATTTTACATATATCTTATCGTTTAGATATAAAATCTTGGCAGGCTCGAGGGGTTGAGAATAAAGCCAAAGTAGCGGAAAAGAAGAAGCTTGTACAGGAGAAGTTCAGAAGTGAGCTAGGTTTATTGGTGGATATGCCTAAGCAGCAAACAGGAAACACAAATGACGGGAATACGGCCCGCAAGTTTTTCCGGAACTCTGAAAAGTCCGCCGAAATTACGGGAGTTACTGTTGAGCTGATTAAACGCTTCCATGTCATACTAGAGTGTATCAACAGTGGATTTCCAGTCAACCTCGAAAAATTTGACGAATATACGAAAGTGACGCGAAAATTATACTTTAAAGAATATCCATGGTACTCGATGCCTGCAAGTGTACACAAAATACTTTTTCATGGAAAAGACATCATAGCTTCTTGTGTCCTTCCAATTGGTCAGCTTTCCGAAGAAGCACAGGAAGCTAGAAATAAGGACAACAGAAAATTCAGAGAATTGTTCACAAGAAAGACGTCTAGAGTTGACACAAACACAGATCTAATTCATCGATTGTTAATAACATCAGATCCATACATAGCAAGCTTACGTGCTCCTCCAAAAACTAAGCGTGGACAAATAACTCCTGAGGTAAGCCAACTTCTACAAATAAGACCACCAGGAATTGAATTTGATGATATCCAGTCAGAAGAAAGTGATGTCGAGCATGATGATAGCGATTCTGACTGAGACTTTCTGTATATGTCTATGTTATATATATTTTTTTCCGTAATCCGGAATATGTACTTTGTTTTAGTTTGTGTTTTCTACTTATTTGTTTTTAAACTTTTGTATTTTAAATATAATTGTAATGTTTTGAATGTAAATATTTTTATATGTACCTACTTTATGTCGAAATATATGTTTTAAACCTTGACAGAGCCTTTAAATTACTATTATAATATTTTAGAGCATATTTTACTCATAGTACAAGGCCTAAATAAAATTGGCCAGCTAGATTGTGAAAATTACACACTGTGCGCCTGTGAGTTTGCACCAATACATCCATTAGGCATTTATTAACAACTAGCTGACCCGACAGACGTTGTCCTGTCTTAACTATGAATATTGAATTCACATTGGTATAATATTAGAAAATTATATGGTTATGTTACGCGCAACTTTCTTATTTTTTCTTTCATCAGAACCATAAAGTGTTTGTAATTCTCCTGTCAATAACAAACACAACAAAAAAATAATTAACAAAATATTAGTCCAGCCGTTCACGTGTGATGCCGTGACCAAGGGAAATAGGGATTCATTTTTATATACCTATATTATTATGAATTTCTAGCTGTTACACGCGGTTAGCACGCGTGCAATTTGGAAATCTAGTTCATGTTGGGTTTTCAAACAAACTTACTACTTATCCCTTTTTTGCCACCATTGATTTTATAAAATCAACTAGCTGACCCGACAGACGTTGTCCTGTCTTAGCTATGAATATTAAATTGGAATTAGCTATACAAACCTTGTCCTGACAATAAGGAACACATAAAAAAAAAGAATTATACAATTCGGTGTAGTCGTTCGGAAGTTATGCGCGTACATACATTTCGGCGATTCATTTTTAGATAGATAGATAGATTTGTAATCAAAATTCTTCACGACAGTCAAAAATTCAATACATATACGTGATTTTGCACAAACGATATTAGAAGCCTGCACAATAATTGCTTGACGCACGATCAACCATAATCTGAACCACTTTAAAACAGATTGCTAAACCATTGATTCATATGTTCGAAAAAATGTGTCTGCTCAACAACGTAAATAACGCAATGAATATTGTTTAACTGTTAAATTGTAACAAATTATGATTGACCGTGAGTTTACGCAATTAGGGTGCTGGAAATTCTCATTGCCAAGGGAAAATACCTTACTGATATCTATTTAAATGCAAAATTTTATGCAAGCAAGTATATCTGCTTCATTAACTTTTACAGTAAAACGACTGAATACTGAGAGCAGTGGTGGCCAAGTGGTAACGGCCGCGACTTACGAGTTGTAGGTCGTGAGTTCGAACCCAGCTAGGCGCTTTACTTTGTGTGAATTATTTCATTACCACTGCTCTCAAACACGGTGAAGGAAAACATCGTGAGGAAACCGGCATGTCCTAGAACCTAAAATTCGAACACATTGTGACATCTACCAACTCACACTGGGCCCGCGTGGTGGATTACGGCCCACTCCCTCTCACCGAAAGGAGGTCTGTGTCCCAACAGTGGGAACATTATAGGCTGATGATGATGATGATGAGGACTGAATAAATTAGGGGTAGCTTGGATTGGTTAATCCCTTGGATGATAGGCAGACTCATTGAGTCTGATAATAATAGAAAAGTAATTGTGTTAAATTACTTGATACTTAAAGGTAGAAAATTGTTTTCAAATAGGTCAACATGGATACACTATACCTACTAAGAATACGAGCTTTATTTTTCGTAGTTAGGTTCAATATTAAAAACGAACTCTTTAGTGTTTCTACTAAATCACAACGTTACCTTTTAGGTGGCACATTAAACTTATTAACTAAAAACATTAGCTAGAGGCCTATTCTATTCAGATACTTTTAAGCGATATTCGCTAGATACCTTTTTGTGGGTAGCGAAATTCGAGCAGTATTCCGCCGGGTGTGTAGGTTTTCGTATACTGGTTTCGCGCAAGCGGCGGGAGATAATAACCTAGGCCATACCATAGCCCCATATAGTCACTTAATGCATGGATCATTATAAATGTGTCTCCGAAATGACTTGACAGGGAATGAAATCAGTCGAGGAAAGCTTAAAAAGAATTAGAAATTTAAAACATAAATTCACAAAGCTACGCACGGTCCTCGTCGACAGCAACAGATAATGATTAATTATAAACGTTTCTAAGGATAATATTAAATAACTATCACAATCTGAAAATACTATAAAAATACTAAAAGCTTCAGGAGCCAACAACAATTAAAAATCTAACCAACAATGAACATACGGCGCGTTGTGTTCCACGAGCGCCTCAAAGAGATGTCACTGATGTCAGCACAAAATGATGGGGCCCGCAAGGGCCGATGCCTGCCAGGGATGCGGGTTTGTTCGAAAGAGATACCACAACCCCTGGCATACGGGCTACTGAAGGAACACGGGTGGGTTTTAGTCAGTAAAAGTCTGACACGCCCTCCTGCTCCACCCAGAGCGGGAGAAGTTATTTGATGATTTCCCACCCAAAAAAAAAAGAAAAGCAACAATGAACATAAAAACATCACAGTTGAAATTTATGTGAGCATTTTAATCAACACAATAGGTAGGTATATAAGAGATATATTCCACAGTGATAACCCCCATAATCATCGTGACAAATAAAACTTGACATGGTTTATTATTCTATGCCGATAATAGTTAAGTATGAGAAATCCCTCACGCTAGGCAAGAGTAACTTTATGTAAATACATAGTTTTAGATCAATTATATTTATGGCTTTAAGCTGAATAAAAACAAACATTCAGCTGAAATTACTTTAAAAAAATGTAGAATATTAAAAACATTTAACAATCAAATACAACAAACTACTATTAAAAAAAATAACCAACTCTTCAACAAAAATAAAAAAATAGAATATTAAAAAACATTCAACAATCAAATAATGTTATCAAGAAATACAACAAACTACTATCAAAAAAATAACCGACGCCTTTGCCGCGTAATTATGTGAAATCCGAACGATACTTGGGAAATGGGAACTGACTGGCATGGCATGCCACAAAACACTGAACACGAGCAAAAAGAATTTGAAATATTTGAAGCTAAAGTTTTTGGCAAAAAATGTGCATCTGTGTGTGGTTGCGTAGGCCAACGCGGCAAATGCTATGATTGGCCGATGCCACGATGCGCAGTCCCTTTCGTACAATTCTCTGTATTGCTGGTAGCGTAGTTATAGATATATAGGGTGTCTAACTTGATGTGTAGCCGTGTGTACTGTATGCTGTCCAGTGTTACAGCAATAATTTATTAAGCCGTGATGTTTAGCTTTTCTTTCTACCCATTCGTTTCACCTGCAGAAAATCTCGCACCTGGACATGAGTTGCCTTTGCTTTCCTGGAAGTCTTGAAATAGACTTCGGATTCAGATAACACACTAACAGTAGGTATGGCTTTCAATTTGACAGTTCAACAACATTCATTGCGTTGTTAACGTTGTTGCGCTGAAAAATGTTTCAAACATATGAAGCATTGGATTACAAATATTCTTAAAAAATTTGAAAGTGTCTTGCGCAATTAGGGTAAGTACTGATCTATTTTGCTTTTTTTATTCGAGTTAACGTGTCTTTTACATGCACTTGTTTCCGTGACAGAAAAACCAATTTTTCTTTCTGTCTTTAAGTAGATACCTGCATATTTTTTTCGTCGGGTAAACACCCGGTTTTACGTACTGAGGTAAAGTAGGTTATTTTCAGGTCAGTGAGTATTTTAATAAACTATACACTACTCCAATTATTTGCTTACCGAGTGGAAAATGAAGTGTTCCTCCCACGAGCTTTCTGCTTGACGTCATAAAGTAATGACCTTAGAGATTACATGGAAATTCAAGTAGAGGTGGAAAACAGACTGTATTAGTCATATAAGTTATTTAGGATTTAATCGCTATTTTTCAGAAAGCTTACTTAATTACTACAAGAAAGCAAAAAAAGCTCTGAATCTATGAGGAATCAGTTAGTGAGTGTATTCGCCAGTTAGTGCGTATCGCAGCTCAGACTATACACACTGTAGCGTTAAAAAAAATAAAAGTGTGAGAGAAACACAAACCGCTACTTAATACGTTTAATTTTGATTTTTTTTTAAAAAAAGGTACAAAACAAGTAATTAAAATATAAAAAAAGTTAAATTATCTATTTCAAAAAAAAAAATGATTTTTTTCTTTTTGGGACCTTAATGCGTCGAGGTGGGTTTGCTTAGTGGAAAAAGAAAAATATTATTGAGAGTATTATGCAAATATTTTAAATCTGACCTAACAAAAAATCGATTGCAATCGGTTAAAGTTAGGGGGGTAAGCAATATAAGTAATTTTAATCGCGAAAAACACTAAGAGAATCCAACGCGTGTTGATAGGCCTTAAGTCAGAAAGTTGTTATTTTTTGACATGAGAATTTTTGATAAAAATTATATAAATCGGCTGCACTTTAAAATAGGTCTCTTGCTGTGAAAAACACGGATAATTGCTGGACTGCTGAACACGTCTGTCGGGTGAAATGTAGAAATCAGGGAACCACAGAACTGCGGCGTCCGCCTCTAACTCGAACACGTCTCAATCCTTGTAGATAGTCGTCTCGGCACGTGAGGTGTTTGGATTACGGGCGAGAGCGTCCCGACCTCCGTCGTAGATAACTGACGTCGCTTGGCCGTAGGGTGGAGCCAAAAATCGGCTTGTAACGGGATCTAAACAAAAAAGAAACTTCAGACCACCGATACAAGCTGAATCTTGATTAATTATGAATCTAAAGTGAAATAGATCGAAAAGAAAAAAAAAACGACAATACATACCAAATTAACCAGAAAATCACAAGGTCACTGTTATACTTGTGTTAAGATACTTTATATTATTAGGTTTGCACCAACAGTAAAACCTTTACCAAACACATGATAATTTTCAATATTAAACACCAAAAAAGATAAGCTCGACCATTACATATCGGGTCCCAAAAAAGCAATGACATCGTCTGAAAGGAAACAACCGACGATTTTTTCCGGATTCCTGGTTCAAATGAGAATAACAGCCATGAAGAAAAATTTTGTTGAAAAGTTTGGATTAGGATTGGAAGAGGTTTAAACCGTAGCGATTTTACGCTACAGTACCCCATTTCCAGTAAAAAAAAATGAGAGTTGCAACACTAAAGAAAGGTGAGTGACAACCCTAAAAGAAAGATCAGAGACAACCCTAAAAGAAAGGTCAGAGACAACCCTAAAAGAAAGGTCAGAGACAACCCTAAAAGAAAGGTGAGTGACCAACCCAATTGAAAGTATCAACCAGATTGACAACACTAGAACAGATCGACAACACAATAGGAATAGAATCAACCCTATAAAAGAGTGATGATAACCTTAAACAAACTAAATAAACTAGCCTAACTAACCTTAAACTAAATAGATCAAATCAACAACATCGAAGTGCAGCTGATACTGAATAAAATTGAAAGTCGGCCTTCAGTTTAGACGCTATCAGTGCGAGCTTCAGATGCGTCTCCTAGACCTACGAGTTATCTAAGAACTAGAAGAACAAACGACATGAGAACTAAGAATCCTATAAGTATTTACAAGCACAAATACTACTAAACAACAAGTCAAAGAAACGACTTGGCGTCTATAATGCAACTCGAATACAAGTCAAGTCAAAGAAACAAAGAAAGACACGAAGTCAAACAAAGACTCGAAGTCAAACAAAGACTCGAAGTTAAACAAAGACTCGAAGTCAAACAAGGACTCGACTTGAAGTCAAGGACACGACTTGAAGTCAAGGACACGGACAGAACTTAAGTAAAAAAGGGGCTTAAGTCAAAGAAGACAAGTCACAAATGGACAAGTCAAAAGAGGACCAGACAAAGGACATGCAGTCGAAAAAGGAGGACATGCAGTCAAAAAAGAGGACATGCAGTCAAAAAGAAGACGTGCAGTCAAAAGAGGACGTGCAGTCAAAAAGAGGACGTGCAGTCAAAAAAGAGGACGTGCGCAGTCAAGAAGACGACCATTGTTTAAGCATATTTCAACACGTGCTTAATTAAGTCGACTTTCAGCTAAATAGATGCTTAGAGTCTGACCCTTCAAAACACGTATTAAATATGAGGGTTTATGCCAAGGGAGGACGAATTCGACACGAGTAAAGTCCGACTTTCAGCCAAATAGATGCTTAGAGTCTGACCATAGCACCCGGAAGAATCCATAAGGTCTTCCCTATCAAACAAAGAGGTTGTGTGTTTAACCGAGAGGCTAAACTAAAATATGAATTAAACTTCATATTTGAAAAGAAAAAGTTATTTTTTAAATCTAAGGAGTACCGTACATTTATTTACATTACTTGAAGAAATGAAGAACGCTTCTTCAGAAGAAAATAAAAACCTTTACAAAAACAGAAGAGGGAGATCTGTTCAGTGTTGACAACAAATAAAAGAGAAGTTTGGTAACACAAAAATTAGTGATAAAAATTTCCATCATCGCCAAGAGGAAAAATTTCATCATCGCCAAGAGTCTATGAACAAAGTCCCAACACTAAAGTTACAAATAACGCCATCTGTGTGCATAAGCAAAAAACAGACAGTAACCAAAAATTGTCGGCTAATAAATAGTTTCCTTCGTAGCAACTAGATGTCGCTATTTTGGATCCGCCTAAAGTAAATTACGTAAAAATATTTGAAATAAGCTGTAAAAGTTTAGGTAAACAATAAGGGAATAAAATATTATCTAAAACTAACATTCCAGATGAAACCAAATAAAAATCGGACAAGGTGTGTATAAGTTGTTGGAAAACCGTATCAAAATCGGTTCAGCCAAACGCGAGAAAATCGCGGACAAACATACCAACACAGGTCAAACTGAGAACCTCTCTTTTTTAAGTCGCTTAGCAAATTGTATGAGGGAAATTATACCGAACTCTATTTAATGAGTTTATGTTCTAAAACTTTAATGTTGAATTATGAAAGTGAAACAGAGGTTCGTCGTTCGATAAAAGGCGTACCATTTATCGGCACTTCTGTGGCAGAACAGCGGTCCGTGGGTTCATCTGCCATGTTAGAAAACACATTCACAACAGACGATTCCAAAGAATACACAAAACTGCTGTCTGCTAGTATGTAGTTGGAAAGTGACCAAATTGAGTAATGTGGCTGATAGAGGAATGGTGCGGCATTACGACGGCAAAGGAACCGATTGCGCTAAGTATCAAAAAATAGTAGATACTAGCAAACAACAGGAAAGCAAACAGTTGGGCAAAGAATAAAAAAAAAGGTAGACACTAGCACACGACCGTTCAAAAAGCTTACCTTTGGTCACGACGCCTAACCATCCACACACCAAACACACAATACGGGAAACTAACTACAACTACCTACAGGGATCAAATAAAACTCGGGAATAAATATGTATTTTTTGGGAGAAAATAAAAGAATTGGAAATTGGGTATAGTTACAAAGTTAATCTTTAAAATTATATCCAATTTCCAATTCTTTACAATTAGAAAGATGAAAATTAAAGATTGCTCTCAAGAGCAATCTTTAATTTTCATCTTTCTAATTGTGAGTTTCAGGTTTTAGAATTGGTCAGATACCGGTGTAGACGTTAAAAGGATTACCTGTCTTGAATGTTTTCCCGATTCATACGACTGGACTACGGAACTGCTAACGGAATTTATGTTCTTTGCTTAATTGAGTGATGTTTGTGAAATATAATTTTAAAGATTAACTTTGTAACTATACCGCCATATTGTAGCGTAAAAAAATAAAAGTGTGAGAGAAACACAAACCGCTACTTAATACGTTTAATTTTGATTTTTTAAAAAAAAGGTACAAAACAAGTAATTAAAGTATAAAAAAAGTTAAATTATCTATTTCTAAAAAAAATGAATTTTTTTCTTTTTGGGACCTAAATGCGTCGAGGTGGGTTTGCTTAGTGGAAAAAGAAAAATATTATTGAGAGTATTATGCAAATATTTTAAATCTGACCTAACAAAAAATCGATTGCAATCGGTTAAAGTTAGGGGGGTAAGCAATATAAGTAATTTTAATCGCGAAAAACACTAAGAGAATCCAACGCGTGTTGATAGGCCTTAAGTCAGAAAGTTGTTATTTTTTGACATGAGAATTTTTGATAAAAATTATATAAATCGGCTGCACTTTAAAATAGGTCTCTTGCTGTGAAAAACACGGATAATTGCTGGACTGCTGAACACGTCTGTCGGGTGAAATGTAGAAATCAGGGAACCACAGAACTGCGGCGTCCGCCTCTAACTCGAACACGTCTCAATCCTTGTAGATAGTCGTCTCTCGCCCGTAATTTGCATAATACTCTCAATAATATTTTTCTTTTTCCACTAAGCAAACCCACCTCGACGCATTAAGGTCCCAAAAAGAAAAAAATCATTTTTTTTTTTGAAATAGATAATTTACCTTTTTTATATTTTAATTACTTGTTTTGTACCTTTTTTTTAAAAAAAATCAAAATTAAACGTATTAAGTAGCGGTTTGTGTTTCTCTCACACTTTTATTTTTTTTAACGCTACAATATAATATTCCAAATAAGCTGTAAGCTTAGGTAAATAATTTTTGTTATAAAATATTATCTAAAACTAACATTCCAGATGAAACCAAATAAAAATCGGACAAGGTGTGTATAAGTTGTTGGAAAACCGTATCAAAATCGGTTCAGCCAAACGCGAGAAAATCGCGGACAAACATACCAACACAGGTCAAACTGAGAACCTCTCTTTTTTAAGTCGCTTAGCAAATTGTATGAGGGAAATTATACCGAACTCTATTTAATGAGTTTATGTTCTAAAACTTTAATGTTGAATTATGAAAGTGAAACAGAGGTTCGTCGTTCGATAAAAGGCGTACCATTTATCGGCACTTCTGTGGCAGAACAGCGGTCCGTGGGTTCATCTGCCATGTTAGAAAACACATTCACAACAGACGATTCCAAAGAATACACAAAACTGCTGTCTGCTAGTATGTAGTTGGAAAGTGACCAAATTGAGTAATGTGGCTGATAGAGGAATGGTGCGGCATTACGACGGCAAAGGAACCGATTGCGCTAAGTATCAAAAAATAGTAGATACTAGCAAACAACAGGAAAGCAAACAGTTGGGCAAAGAATAAAAAAAAAGGTAGACACTAGCACACGACCGTTCAAAAAGCTTACCTTTGGTCACGACGCCTAACCATCCACACACCAAACACACAATACGGGAAACTAACTACAACTACCTACAGGGATCAAATAAAACTCGGGAATAAATATGTATTTTTTGGGAGAAAATAAAAGAATTGGAAATTGGGTATAGTTACAAAGTTAATCTTTAAAATTATATCCAATTTCCAATTCTTTACAATTAGAAAGATGAAAATTAAAGATTGCTCTCAAGAGCAATCTTTAATTTTCATCTTTCTAATTGTGAGTTTCAGGTTTTAGAATTGGTCAGATACCGGTGTAGACGTTAAAAGGATTACCTGTCTTGAATGTTTTCCCGATTCATACGACTGGACTACGGAACTGCTAACGGAATTTATGTTCTTTGCTTAATTGAGTGATGTTTGTGAAATATAATTTTAAAGATTAACTTTGTAACTATACCGCCATATTGTAGCGTAAAAAAATAAAAGTGTGAGAGAAACACAAACCGCTACTTAATACGTTTAATTTTGATTTTTTAAAAAAAAGGTACAAAACAAGTAATTAAAGTATAAAAAAAGTTAAATTATCTATTTCTAAAAAAAATGAATTTTTTTCTTTTTGGGACCTAAATGCGTCGAGGTGGGTTTGCTTAGTGGAAAAAGAAAAATATTATTGAGAGTATTATGCAAATATTTTAAATCTGACCTAACAAAAAATCGATTGCAATCGGTTAAAGTTAGGGGGGTAAGCAATATAAGTAATTTTAATCGCGAAAAACACTAAGAGAATCCAACGCGTGTTGATAGGCCTTAAGTCAGAAAGTTGTTATTTTTTGACATGAGAATTTTTGATAAAAATTATATAAATCGGCTGCACTTTAAAATAGGTCTCTTGCTGTGAAAAACACGGATAATTGCTGGACTGCTGAACACGTCTGTCGGGTGAAATGTAGAAATCAGGGAACCACAGAACTGCGGCGTCCGCCTCTAACTCGAACACGTCTCAATCCTTGTAGATAGTCGTCTCTCGCCCGTAATTTGCATAATACTCTCAATAATATTTTTCTTTTTCCACTAAGCAAACCCACCTCGACGCATTAAGGTCCCAAAAAGAAAAAAATCATTTTTTTTTTTGAAATAGATAATTTACCTTTTTTATATTTTAATTACTTGTTTTGTACCTTTTTTTTAAAAAAAATCAAAATTAAACGTATTAAGTAGCGGTTTGTGTTTCTCTCACACTTTTATTTTTTTTAACGCTACAATATAATATTCCAAATAAGCTGTAAGCTTAGGTAAATAATTTTTGTTATAAAATATTATCTAAAACTAACATTCCAGATGAAACCAAATAAAAATCGGACAAGGTGTGTATAAGTTGTTGGAAAACCGTATCAAAATCGGTTCAGCCAAACGCGAGAAAATCGCGGACAAACATACCAACACAGGTCAAACTGAGAACCTCTCTTTTTTAAGTCGCTTAGCAAATTGTATGAGGGAAATTATACCGAACTCTATTTAATGAGTTTATGTTCTAAAACTTTAATGTTGAATTATGAAAGTGAAACAGAGGTTCGTCGTTCGATAAAAGGCGTACCATTTATCGGCACTTCTGTGGCAGAACAGCGGTCCGTGGGTTCATCTGCCATGTTAGAAAACACATTCACAACAGACGATTCCAAAGAATACACAAAACTGCTGTCTGCTAGTATGTAGTTGGAAAGTGACCAAATTGAGTAATGTGGCTGATAGAGGAATGGTGCGGCATTACGACGGCAAAGGAACCGATTGCGCTAAGTATCAAAAAATAGTAGATACTAGCAAACAACAGGAAAGCAAACAGTTGGGCAAAGAATAAAAAAAAAGGTAGACACTAGCACACGACCGTTCAAAAAGCTTACCTTTGGTCACGACGCCTAACCATCCACACACCAAACACACAATACGGGAAACTAACTACAACTACCTACAGGGATCAAATAAAACTCGGGAATAAATATGTATTTTTTGGGAGAAAATAAAAGAATTGGAAATTGGGTATAGTTACAAAGTTAATCTTTAAAATTATATTTCACAAACATCACTCAATTAAGCAAAGAACATAAATTCCGTTAGCAGTTCCGTAGTCCAGTCGTATGAATCGGGAAAACATTCAAGACAGGTAATCCTTTTAACGTCTACACCGGTATCTGACCAATTCTAAAACCTGAAACTCACAATTAGAAAGATGAAAATTAAAGATTGCTCTTGAGAGCAATCTTTAATTTTCATCTTTCTAATTGTAAAGAATTGGAAATTGGATATAATTTTAAAGATTAACTTTGTAACTATACCCAATTTCCAATTCTTTTATTTTCTCCCAAAAAATACATATTTATTCCCGAGTTTTATTTGATCCCTGTAGGTAGTTGTAGTTAGTTTCCCGTATTGTGTGTTTGGTGTGTGGATGGTTAGGCGTCGTGACCAAAGGTAAGCTTTTTGAACGGTCGTGTGCTAGTGTCTACCTTTTTTTTTATTCTTTGCCCAACTGTTTGCTTTCCTGTTGTTTGCTAGTATCTACTATTTTTTGATACTTAGCGCAATCGGTTCCTTTGCCGTCGTAATGCCGCACCATTCCTCTATCAGCCACATTACTCAATTTGGTCACTTTCCAACTACATACTAGCAGACAGCAGTTTTGTGTATTCTTTGGAATCGTCTGTTGTGAATGTGTTTTCTAACATGGCAGATGAACCCACGGACCGCTGTTCTGCCACAGAAGTGCCGATAAATGGTACGCCTTTTATCGAACGACGAACCTCTGTTTCACTTTCATAATTCAACATTAAAGTTTTAGAACATAAACTCATTAAATAGAGTTCGGTATAATTTCCCTCATACAATTTGCTAAGCGACTTAAAAAAGAGAGGTTCTCAGTTTGACCTGTGTTGGTATGTTTGTCCGCGATTTTCTCGCGTTTGGCTGAACCGATTTTGATACGGTTTTCCAACAACTTATACACACCTTGTCCGATTTTTATTTGGTTTCATCTGGAATGTTAGTTTTAGATAATATTTTATTCCCTTATTGTTTACCTAAACTTTTACAGCTTATTTCAAATATTTTTACGTAATTTACTTTAGGCGGATCCAAAATAGCGACATCTAGTTGCTACGAAGGAAACTATTTATTAGCCGACAATTTTTGGTTACTGTCTGTTTTTTGCTTATGCACACAGATGGCGTTATTTGTAACTTTAGTGTTGGGACTTTGTTCATAGACTCTTGGCGATGATGAAATTTTTCCTCTTGGCGATGATGGAAATTTTTATCACTAATTTTTGTGTTACCAAACTTCTCTTTTATTTGTTGTCAACACTGAACAGATCTCCCTCTTCTGTTTTTGTAAAGGTTTTTATTTTCTTCTGAAGAAGCGTTCTTCATTTCTTCAAGTAATGTAAATAAATGTACGGTACTCCTTAGATTTAAAAAATAACTTTTTCTTTTCAAATATGAAGTTTAATTCATATTTTAGTTTAGCCTCTCGGTTAAACACACAACCTCTTTGTTTGATAGGGAAGACCTTATGGATTCTTCCGGGTGCTATGGTCAGACTCTAAGCATCTATTTGGCTGAAAGTCGGACTTTACTCGTGTCGAATTCGTCCTCCCTTGGCATAAACCCTCATATTTAATACGTGTTTTGAAGGGTCAGACTCTAAGCATCTATTTAGCTGAAAGTCGACTTAATTAAGCACGTGTTGAAATATGCTTAAACAATGGTCTATTTCTTGACTGAGGTCGCATATTTTTTTGACTGACGTTTCATATTCCCTTTTGACTGCGTGTCTACTTTTTTGACTGCGTGTCTAATTTTTGACTGCATGTCTACCTGTTTGACTGCTAGTCTCCTGTCTGACTGCACGTCCTCTTTTTGACTGCACGTCCTCTTTTTGACTGCACGTCCTCTTTTTGACTGCACGTCCTCTTTTGACTGCACGTCTTCTTTTTGACTGCATGTCCTCTTTTTTGACTGCATGTCCTCCTTTTTCGACTGCATGTCCTTTGTCTGGTCCTCTTTTGACTTGTCCATTTGTGACTTGTCTTCTTTGACTTAAGCCCCTTTTTTACTTAAGTTCTGTCCGTGTCCTTGACTTCAAGTCGTGTCCTTGACTTCAAGTCGTGTCCTTGACTTCAAGTCGTGTCCTTGACTTCAAGTCGAGTCCTTGTTTGACTTCGAGTCTTTGTTTTACTTCGAGTCTTTGTTTGACTTCGAGTCTTTGTTTGACTTCGTGTCTTTCTTTGTTTCTTTGACTTGACTTGTATTCGAGTTGCATTATAGACGCCAAGTCGTTTCTTTGACTTGTTGTTTAGTAGTATTTGTGCTTGTAAATACTTATAGGATTCTTAGTTCTCATGTCCCTGTTCGGGCGCCATATTGTAGCGTTAAAAAAAATAAAAGTGTGAGAGAAACACAAACCGCTACTTAATACGTTTAATTTTGATTTTTTTTTTAAAAAAGGTACAAAACAAGTAATTAAAATATAAAAAAAGTTAAATTATCTATTTCAAAAAAAAAAAATTTTTTTTTTCTTTTTGGGACCTTAATGCGTCGAGGTGGGTTTGCTTAGTGGAAAAAGAAAAATATTATTGAGAGTATTATGCAAATATTTTAAATCTGACCTAACAAAAAATCGATTGCAATCGGTTAAAGTTAGGGGGGTAAGCAATATAAGTAATTTTAATCGCGAAAAACACTAAGAGAATCCAACGCGTGTTGATAGGCCTTAAGTCAGAAAGTTGTTATTTTTTGACATGAGAATTTTTGATAAAAATTATATAAATCGGCTGCACTTTAAAATAGGTCTCTTGCTGTGAAAAACACGGATAATTGCTGGACTGCTGAACACGTCTGTCGGGTGAAATGTAGAAATCAGGGAACCACAGAACTGCGGCGTCCGCCTCTAACTCGAACACGTCTCAATCCTTGTAGATAGTCGTCTCGGCACGTGAGGTGTTTGGATTACGGGCGAGAGCGTCCCGACCTCCGTCGTAGATAACTGACGTCGCTTGGCCGTAGGGTGGAGCCAAAAATCGGCTTGTAACGGGATCTAAACAAAAAAGAAACTTCAGACCACCGATACAAGCTGAATCTTGATTAATTATGAATCTAAAGTGAAATAGATCGAAAAGAAAAAAAAAACGACAATACATACCAAATTAACCAGAAAATCACAAGGTCACTGTTATACTTGTGTTAAGATACTTTATATTATTAGGTTTGCACCAACAGTAAAACCTTTACCAAACACATGATAATTTTCAATATTAAACACCAAAAAAGATAAGCTCGACCATTACATATCGGGTCCCAAAAAAGCAATGACATCGTCTGAAAGGAAACAACCGACGATTTTTTCCGGATTCCTGGTTCAAATGAGAATAACAGCCATGAAGAAAAATTTTGTTGAAAAGTTTGGATTAGGATTGGAAGAGGTTTAAACCGTAGCGATTTTACGCTACAACACGTACACAGGTTGTCAAAACGTACAGTGTGGCAGGGATCGATCATCGAGGCACAACTATTACAATTCGGTACAATAGTGATGCACTGAACATTTTCGTTTCTTTTTTTTTATCTACCGTTTCCTACAAAAGTGCAATCAATACATACGCGGTTAAAATGAATGGAACAGCTAAATTTTTTTATAACTTACGAAAAATTTAAACGTTCTAGATCCATGGTAACAAACTGTGCGATATAATTATATCAGCCGCTCTTCTTCTATTACATGTTACTTGAGCATAACTGGTATTATGAGAGTTACTCTGTCTACCCCTTAGGGAAATGCAAGAGTGATGTCACTTAGTGGTACGTTTGTATTACCTACTAGAAAAAAAATGACACTCCTTTTACAAAAAATCAAGCTGGCAGGCAATTTATTTTTGCCTTTTAACACCGGAAGAGGCCTAAAGAGTCGACCCAAGCGAGCCACATCTAGCGAGGCGTGGCTCACTGCTCACCCAAGTAAAAGGCTTACATTTAGGTCAAGGGACCGTGCCTAGGAAAGCCGTTGGTCCCGGCTGTCAGTTGGTAGACTTTTGACAGTCGTTTCGTGTAGTAAGAAGCCCGAAAGTCTCACTACCAGTCTTAGCTGGGACGTATCATATCACCCAGTAACTGGGTTTTGGAGGTCAGTCAGATAGGCGGTCGCTCCATGTAAAACGCTGGTATTCAGCTGCATACGGTTAGACTAGAAGCCGACCCTAACATTGTTGGTAAAAGAGTCGATTTGGGTCAAGGGTACCAGGGAAACATGAAATATAAACGTCATTCGTAAAACGACAAAGGTTTTCACATAACAGGAGGAATGAATAAGGTTCAAGTTTGATAAGATTGTCACGTTTCGAGCCACTTGTTGCCGCTATAGGGAGGGTTCCTGTAGGGATTCCCCAAGGGTAACTGGTATTTTGAGTAGACAGTGGCTATTAATTATTTGTATCCTTAGCGGGAAGTTTAAGGCGCAAATTACACAGCAACGGCGTAAGGCGAAGGCGCGGCGCAGGCGTGTTTTTTTGTATGCAGGCATGATGCCGCTTTTAAACGTGTTCATACAAAAAAACGCGCCTGCGCCGCTCCTTCGCCTTACGCCTTTTCTGTGTATTACGGGCCTAAGGGAATTTGTAAAAACACTTACGGTTTTTCCATGTATAAATTCTCCTAAACGGCTGGATCGGTTTTGTTGAAATGTTTTCTGTGTTTTTGAATGGATCCCTGGATGTTTTGATGGACTCCGTCAACCTACGGAGTCCAATTGTGAAACCTAGCGGGCGACGCAGCGAGCAGAAGCTAGCTTTGTATAGAAATTGTAGCATTGTCACAGAAAGTATCTACTACACACAGCACTTCCACAGTTTTCAAGTGGAACAAACATGCAGGTTGAGTTAGCTTGACACAATACGAAGAGACTACAAAAAATAGTAACAGAAAGAATTTGCTTCATAAATCCTGTTACACGAGTTTTTCATTCTTTTGTTATGTTCTGCCTTTTAAAAGGTTATCATTCTATCCAACATCATGCACTTTATGGCTCTCGCAAACAGGCGCGAAATGTCGGTGCGACGCGATTCTGGTAGAGCAATTTCTATGAAAATTTCATAGAAATTGTTCTACGGGAGCTGCGTCGTACCTGTGTGAAGAAGGTTTTATTCTACTTAACAAACAAACCATAAAATTAATCCAATCACATAATTAAATTATCGTCCTAATTACATTACAACAATTGAATTGATAGCAACAATTACAATGATTACAATGATTACAATAATTACAAACTGTTATGTTGTAGTTACTGCAATTTTACTGCAACCGATTTTTCCGAGGGTGACGTCAGAGTTGCACGCAATGCAGTATCGATCGACAAATGAGTGGGCAGTTATTTTTATAAGTTCATGTTAGCTGTTGAAAGTAAAAGTTTAGAATAACTCTTACACGTTATTCCCCACCTCGGCTTAAGGTGAAGCAACCTATGAAGATTTCTTATGAAAAATTTGCATCAAATTTTCATCAAGTCATTTATGCAAATTAGGCTGAGTATCAGCACTTTTCGAACCTCAAAATAAAACGAGACAGTCCACCGTAACACCCGCCCCTTCATAGTGCTTTTGCTGAGAAGAAAAAGTGGCGAAACAAACTCTCCAATAAACTTGAGATTGATTGATTGATTGACTTGATTTGACATGAATTTGTCATGAATTTGACATGAATTTGCTTGTAGTATATAATTTTCTTTACTGTTATTTTAAAATTATTAATTTGTGTAATTTCAATAATAATATAATATATGATTTGCATGTCCATTTGATGGTAGAACATGGAGAACTCATAAAATAAATAAAACATCGATGTACTATATTACCCATGTTTGCAAACCAATAAATGATTTGATTTGATTTGATTGATATGAAATTGATGATTATTATTAAGTAAATGTACCATTCCTACAATCTCGAATCTCATTTTGATCAACATACGACCAATTTGTATTTGGCGAGCTCGGTTGCACGTTCACCTGAATGATGAATATTGTATCAAGGAAGTAGGTATTATTGAAATCATTACGTGGGTTTTCAGTCCAGCGGACGGCTTACTATCCAATCGCTTAGCAATTCCGTAAAAGGACACCTTAACCAAACAGCTTAAGCGCTTTCTGAGGCGTGGCCTACCGTAAAGGGTAGAAATCCGAGAGGGATGGGTTTAAGAAAAGCACTCGCCACGACAAATGCTGTATTCTTTACAACAGCAAAAAGGGTTGTTGTCATAATAAAATCTTCAACAATACCCAGAATGCAGAAATTTAGATAAAAAATTGCATGATACACAGAATCTATCAAAAAGCCATACACACAACATTCATAACGTGAAATGGAAGAACCTCGCAAAACAGAATATAGGAAAAATTCCCGTAAAAGAATTCCAACCGATCCCTGTGTCCCTGGTATTTACAGCTGGAATGCGAGGAGAATGGCGGCCATTGAAAGCTCCAGTATAAATCAATACTGCTACGTACACTCGCGCCATATTGCTAGATCTAGGTTAAACACTAGACGGCTATGAAGATTCCAAATTATAAATACCTATTTGTTTTGAGGTCTCAATAATAATAATTGAAGCTTTGCGGTTTCTGGAAGCCTATTCAGCTATTCAGCCTAATGGAAGTTATGTGAATTATTGTGTTTTTATGTTCTTGAAACAATGAAATGTAGTGTTTATTTTTATTATATGTAAGTATCATCCCATTTCTTCCCGTGGGTGTCGTAGAAGGCGACCAAGGGACTTACTTAGAGAATGGGCAGCAGCGTCCTCTATTCATTTTACCACCATACTGCGATCGCCAACCCACCTGACAAGCGTGGCGATTATGGCAAAACCCCCCTTTTGGGGGAGGCCTATGTCCAGCAGTGGACGTCTTTCGGCTGAAATGATGATGATGATGATGAAGTATCTTCTAATACACTTAAAACCTCCATATTTTGTTGGTGAATATTTTAAAGCTTTTAAAGTCCACTCTTATCTGAGCACGACACCTTCAGTAAAACCGAGTTCGCTTATTCATCATCACCATCATTTCAGCCGAAAGACGTCCACTGCCATAACCGCCACTCTTGGCAGGCGGAATGGCGATCGCAGTATAGTGGTAAAATGCATAGAGAACGCTGCTGCCATTCTCTGGTAAGTCCCTTAGTCGCCTTCTACGACACCCACGGGAAGAAATGGGATGGTGCTGATTCTTTTACGTCCGACACCACACGGTACACAGTTAGCTTATTAGCAGTGGCAAACTTAACTTTTACAATCACAGCTTCACAACTTCAAGTAGTCTAATGGTTATAACATTGGCTCCAACAACGGCGCCAGTAACCAACGCCAACCTGCAACTGCACATAACAAAATTGAATACCTCCTAACTGAATGCTGTACATAAAAAGTACAAAAAAAAACATACGATTCAATATACTGAGCTCATCCAAATGTAAATTGACATAGGGATCAATTGACACTGCCTGATGTTCGATTGAGAGGTTACAGCACTTACAGCGTACCGAAATGGACCAAGCTATAAGGGCAAGCGGGTAAGGTAATATAAACATCGAAAAAACCAACACAGAAAGGGTAATGATCCTAGAACTCAATGGCCGGTGCAAAATCGATTGTAAGTTTGGGGCTGCGGTCTGAGCTACACGCGGAAGCGGGTCAAACGAGTCAAATATCGTTTACTCTCTTACTCACTAACTCACGAGTCGAAGTATTGTCCTTTTACAGGTTACCTTTGATTTTGCATCACGGTGATAATTACAGTGATTTTTAGTTTTGGTGCATTAAAGTGGCTACATTCAAAGTTAAGTTAAAAATTGACTGTAAACAAGGCGTTTCATAGTGCTCATATTTATTTTGATTTATCTGGTTGCATGCTGCCGACAGCATGACGTTATGTCATGAACTCATGATATTACAAGACTGTTTTGAGAGTAAAGAGAGTTGAAGAATTAAAAAAAGAAAATTGCATCATCGTTTTGAACTTAAGGGCTGAAACTGCGTTATGCGGGCGCCCGCGACGGTCAACCGTCGCAGGTCTATGTACGTGGACACGCGAGGTGGGATCGTAACGATGCCAGTCGCGGGGACATTTTATTTACGACTAGCTGCTGCCAGCGGCTTCGCGATCCGCATGGATGTCGAAAATTATCCCACGGGAACGTGCTACCGCGACTTAAAGTAGCCTACCCCGCGACGGACGCCCGCGCTTTGGACCGCGACGGGGTCACGTACATTTGTATGAAACCGTGCGGACGTCCGCTTAACGCAGTTTCAGGCCTAAGGGTCTCCCGCATATAGGAGTGGCGCAAATCTACTAGAACAGTTCTTTTAGTTTTGATCAGTAAATTAATATGCGTATGCGGCACCTCCCCACAGACAATGGCTCACCTACCATCCTTTGCGGCATGCCCTGTTACTTGTGCATTTGACGATCTTATGACTGCGTCAGCGAGCGGAGTTCGCGTAGCCAAATTTTGGGCCGAAGATGTTTGAATTGTTTTGCCATCGATACGCTAAGAAGAAGAAGTAAATTGATACATGCCCCTTAAATCGCCTTGTCTTAAGCCTTGCGCCTCCCAGATCAGTGCCCTGATAACGTGTCGTAGGCGGCGTCGGACAATATGTAACGGCGTTTTTTTTGTAATGTCTACTGTCGTATTGTTGGTTTTACTACTCGTAGTAATAAAGGTTGCTATATTATATAGTCTACGTGTTGATGGCTTCATAAGATATAATGGAGAATTGAATCTAATCTGATAAGAAATATTTTATCAATCAATCAACTCAGCCTATCGCAGTCCACTGCTGGACATAGGCCTCTTCCAGGCTACGCCACAACACTCTATCCTTCGCCTTCCGCATCCAGTCTGGCCCAGCTACCTTTTTACGGTCGTCGGTCCATCTAGCTGGGGGGCGCGTCCCACACTACGTTCGCCGATACGCGGTCTCCAATCCAGGACTCGTCTGCTCCACCGTTCATCGGTCCTTCGAAAAACATGGCCAGCCCACTGCCACTTCAGGTTGCTCACTCTACAAGCTATGTCGGTGACTCCGGTTCTTTTCCGGATTATTTCATTCCTGATTTTATCCTTCAAAGAAACTCCGAGCACAGCCCGCTTGCCCGAAATATTAGTCAATGATTATTTTTAAAAGGCAGTATTTCCGAGTACAGTTCGACTCGTGGTGGAGGAAACCGAGTATTCTTATTAGGTCCTTAGGAGTCCGACATAATCATACGGACTGAAAATGCTAATCCAAGTCGCTTCTTTGAAATCAAATCGATTGTTTTTTTCTGAAATTGTTGGAATTGCATTATTTTGGTCACTCTTATCATCTAGATACGGAATGGTTTTTCAACAAATGAGCCAACAAACACACTATCTGACGGATTTTGAGGGAAATTGCTAATTGGATTAATCGTTTCAGTATTTCATCTGCCCATCAACATCAAGCAATGAATTCTTTTGAATTGTCAAAATCGAAGGCATTGCCGTTGTAACTGTGCAACGCAATTACTCCTCAGCTCCCTTTTCCGCACTCCCATTCGGTCCGCTGTGCGTGGGGATTCCCCGACCAAAAGCACAGAAGCTTCCTGGGAGCTTCACAGGCTTCGCGGAGTCACTTCATTGTTCCGAGGATTTCGTCACGTTGAGAAGCCACGGCCTCGCGTTCCAGGATGACGTGGGCGGCTGATTCCTCGGCGTCAAAGCAGCCCCTGCAAAGCGGGCTTTCTGTGGCGCCTATGTTGTTAAAAATATGTTTTTCCACAGTTCTATTGTGCCAGCCATCGTGCCAAATTTTCTACCTTCTCTTCATATGAGGGGCTTGTGGAGTTGTGGCTAGGTAATAAAACAGCCTCAAAAGTCGATCGGTCAGGTTAAGCTACGCTTGCCGCGGTTGGCCAGTGGATGGATGATCATCTTTAGATACAGAGACCCACCGCGTCTTCTCGGCTGTCATCAGTAGATCTTTGACAGTCGTTAATGGCTGTCGGAAGCCCGATAGTCTGACCATCAGTCTTACCAAGGGGAATCGTATTACCCAGTTACTAAGTTGTGGAGGTCAGATAGGCAGTCGCTCCATGTAAAATACTGGTATACCGCTGCATCCGGTTAGTCCGGAAGCCGACCCCAACATGGTTGGGAAAAGGCTCGGCGGAAGATGATGATGATGATGATGGATGTCAGGTAAGGAGTCGCTTCATGTAAAATAGTGGTACCTTAGCTGCATCCGGTTACGACTGGAAGCTGACCACAACATAGTAGAAAAAAGGCTGAGCGAATGATGATGTCTTATAAAGTTGTAACATACGAAAAATGATACTGCGATAAAATAACATTATCGTTACCATCAATTTTATAACGTTTAACTCATATGACGTCACATGTTTGTACAAATGCCCTTTGATGACTATCTTATCAACAAGGTCTCCAATGCTTAGAAAATTCTATTAAACCAAGGATTATTTTTGTTATGTCACTTGTACAAAATGCCGTCTCACCTTGAGTCTCTGAGATGCCGGGTAAAATATTTTAATTTCAATTTATTATGAATCCGATTTGGTTGGATATTGTAATGGTTAAAATAAATAAGCGTCATCGTTCTGCCGTGCTTTAACAAGAAAGGAGTTAACCCTCACTTTAATAGAATCTAAGTTTTCAATTCAAATAGTTCCAAAGATAAGAGAGTTTGTAGGCCGTTAACTGGAAAGGATTCTTTAGGATAAACAGAAAGAAATATCAACTGATGTTTCCTACAATCAGTACCGTAAGTCTACGCGTTTTTTGCCATTTTCTCGGAAACAACTTTTAGGGCTTAACGCCTGTCTAGTAAGGACGGCAGCGTTGTCATCATCTCATCTGTTTCATGGCCAGCCCGCGGTAGCGTGCTTTCTGATTTTTTCATTTTGCTCTGGCCCTAAGAGTCCTAGTATGCTGATAAATAGCCTATCACCTTCCTCATCATTTAGGCTATCAAATGCAAAAAGATTTTTCCAAATCTGAGTGGCAGTTCCAGAGATTAGGGCATTCAAACAAAAACAAACCCTTCAGCTTAATTTTTTTAGCCGACTTCAAAAAAAAGGAGGTTATCAATTCGACATGTTTACAATATTTTGATGTACGAGTATGTTCGGGCATAAGTCCGTCGTATATAGACGGATTTGCAAAATTCTTTTTTTGTTTGAAAGGGGTTTGTTCCGAAATGGTCCCATAAAATTTTTATATATAGATCTGATGACAGCAAATCAACCGCGAATGCTGCTATCGCATAAATATGCATTGTTTTGACCCCAAGGATGATGAAATTTTGAATTGGTGTGGGGTAGGTAACTAAAAAGTGAAAAATAAAAACTTATTTCAAAAAAATATCATCCGACTTCCAAAAAAACACTACAAAGTGCAAAATAACTTTAATTTCGGAAGGCAGTGAATTAAAATACACATCCAAATTCACCGACTTCCGAAATTAAAGTTATTTTGCACTTTGTAGTGTTTTTTTGGAAGCCGGTGTTATTTTTTTTTTTTTTAGTATAGATTACGTAATTTAATTGCCTCATCTTCAGTACCGTAATTAGGCATAAGGTATTGAGGATGAAGCAACAATCCTACAGTCATTTTAAGCTCTTTTAAGTTGTAGACCAATTGGTTGCCTTAAATGAGATTGAAGATGAATATGAGAAATCTATCTTCAAAAACGATAATCACTGAATACATGCCTTGGAAGACATGGCTCTGTTTAGAAAAAAACCTAGCGTGCGCCTAGGGAATGGCAATTTGGAGATGTTGCGTGGCTTAAATCCTAAATAAAGTTGAGAAAACAGAAGAAAAACAATTTTATAGTACTTCTCTACAATAAATATTACAAATTCAGTGACCCTAGAGAAAAATGTGCTCTTACAGTAATAGAAAAAGTACCAGGGTAGTATAAATAACACGGCAGTCGTTCTGTCGTATATCATTGTGTGTTCTGAGGCCCTTTGTTGTAAAGAATCTAAGCCCTGGCTTGTATTGTTTATTGTTCGAAGGTTGTTGAGCCCAATTGTGGTTGTAGACGCCGATTCTGAACAAAAACATTCTAAAAAGTTTAGGGGAAATAGAAAGATTTTGTTACAACAAGATACAAGAACTGAAAATCCCTTCAAAACGGGCATTCAGTCATCAAGCAAAATTAATGAGTGAATGATTAGTTCATCATTTCAGCCGAAAGACGTCCACTATTGGACATAGGCCTCCCCCAAGCTCCGCCACTTCGACCGGTTCTGTGCTTCCCGCATCCAGCGGACTCCTGCGGCCCTCACAAGGTCATCTGTCCACGTTGTGGGAGGCCTTCCAACTTTACGTCTTCCGGTACGCGGTTGCCACTCCAGAACTTTTCGGCCCCATCGGCCATCTGTTCTGCGAGCAATGTGCACTGCCAAAGTTTGGCAATTCTTCGGGCTATGTCGGTTACTTTGGTTCTCCTGCGGATCTCTTCATTCCTGATTCGATCACTCAGGGAAACTCCAAGCATAGCTCTCTCCATCGCCCTTTGGGTAACTTTAAGCCTTCTTATGAGGCCCATTGTGAGCGACCACGTTTTGGTTCTATGTTATGTTATTATTTTCAATCCAAATGGACTCAATAAAATATAGCCTAATATAGTAATTATATTCCTAAGAACTAGAATACAAATAATGTAAGTGTGTAGACCGCTAAAACTATATGAACTCCTAAATTACTAACTAGGTAAGAAGTTAAGAACCTGTATCTTCGAAATCAATGCACTTCCGTGGTAAATTGTGTATACAAACTTATAAATCACATACATGACAATTCCAAAATGAAATGAGTCTTCAAACAGTACTGTCCATTTTCTGTATTTTTAAACTTTTTTATATCCTTTAAGCGTCTCACCATCAGCCCACCCACGACCACAAAATATACCGAAACTTTTCCAAGGAAAATGGTCTGTCAGACATTTTAAAAACAAAATCGTCTCGAGAAGCATACGTGAACATTTCGCAAGAAAAAATCGCTGTCCACCGTTTGAGTCGATTCTCAGAAGCGCTTCAATGAGACCAATGTGGACGGTTACTTGACTACTACAAAAAACAATAGCAGTGGGCCAAGCGATGTATTGAGATGTTTTATACAGGAATCGTTTTTATTCAGTGCGCAAACTTTAGCCATGAATTCAGCATAATGGTTCGGCGCAGGCTCGAGATGCGGCGTAGGCTCAAGGTTCAGAGCTGGCCACAGGTTCAGCGCAGGTTCTAGGTTCGGCGCAGGCTCTAGGTTCGGTGCAGGCTCGAGATTTTATCCTTGTGTCACTGTGCCTAGAATGAAATGCTGAATTCATGGTTACAGTTTGCGCACTGGATGAAAACTTATCCTATATAACTTTTTTATTTTTCATGTATACACATACCCACTGATTTGAGTATTGGAAGTGGAAAATGGCGTAGCAACCAACTTAACAGTTCAGAAAAAATATGAATTCCTGGCCATTTGTCATTAAGTTCAGGGTACATAATCATTTGTCTAACCTTTTCCCAGCTATGTTTGAGTTGATTTCTAGTGTAACCAGATGCAGGTCTGCCAGGGGTGCGGGTTGTTCGAAAGAGATACCGTGGTTCCTGGCACACTGGCAACTGAAAGAACACGGATGGGTTTTACCCCATCCTCAAAAAAAAAAGTATACTTGTCTTTGTCTACATCAATAGTACCACCAACCCACTTAACCTTTTTTTTTTGACGATGGGAAATCATCAAATAAGTTCTCCCGCTCTGGGCGTGTCTGTGTTTTACTGACTAACCCACCCGTGTTCCTTCAGTTGCCTGTGTGCCAGGGGCCACGGTATCTCTTTCGAACAACCCGCACCCCTGGCAGGCATCAGCCCTTGCAGACCCCACCAGTTGGTGCTGACATCTCTGACGCACTTAACCTTCTTAAGAAAGTAATAAAAACATTCCCTACATAACTTGATAGTTATAATTTTCAAACATGATAAAAATCTTACTACACCATCGTTTTATTATTATGAAAAACCTGCTTTAAAACGATTATTCATGTTCTGATGGAGATAAGTCCATTGTTAAACGCTTTAATTAATAATATACCTGACAAATGATAACAAAAAACGTTTAATCTAATTTGCTGTGCGAAATACGCCGTAAAAACGACTGTTCGTATTTATCGACTCATGATCATATTATTGATTTTAATAGCATTTCTCAATCTATGCATGAACGGGGGTTAGCAAGGTTTGAGCGAAAACCGATTGATTATTTCGGTAGTTAGATTATTTTGAATCTTAAATCAAAGCTACAAGAAAGTGCAATCTGTACTATTGATACTCTTCACGCAATCAGAATCAATTTTCGTTCAAATAAAGGCTAAACTAGATCACCATCATCAGCCTATACTGTTCCCACTGCTGTGACACAGTACTTCTCTCTATGAGAGAAAGTGGGCTATATTCAACCACGCAGGCTCAGTGCGGGTCGTTATATTGATGTTTTCGAATTTTTGGGTCTGAGACAAGTTCCCGCACGATGTTTTCCTTCACCGTTTTGAGAGTGATGAAATTAAATACACAAAGTGCCTTCGTAGATTTGAATTCACAAAGTAAAACTCATAATTCGGGGCTGATACACCTGGGCCACCACTGCTCAACAGCTACTCGGCCAGTATATTTTGCAGATATACGAGAGAATTGAGATTTTGAGTTCCAAAGCAAACTGAACCATACCTTCTACGATCACAGCACAACCAAATTTTAGCAAAATTTGGCAACAACACAATAAACAACAATTGTACACGTGTCCTTCCTTTAAATTTATCACTAAAACCTCCATGACTAACAAGAAAGTGATAGTTGCAACCATCACATCTGTGTCAATCATATCGCTACCCTACCCGCTACCGCTTTTAATTTAGGCCACAAAACAATATTGCATAAAAACGTCGTTGGTCCATCGTACCGTAACCGGCACTTTCTCAGACACCACCTCTTGTATGAAGCTAATGTAGCTTATTTACCATTTACTATGTCATTAGTAAATGACTGAAATGAATAAGTAAATAACAGTGTTATTTACTTATTGCTTAATAACTTGGAACGGAGAATTGTATGGAACTTTTGTAGCAGTAACGGTTGTTTATGATTTTATTAATAGCTGCGGTTCATAAGCAAACATAGTAGTAGATATACACAAGGCATTAAATATGGGTGTCGCAAAAGACGAAGTAAAGGCATTATGAATAGACCTTTTCTTAGCCTTATACAGGGTGGCAGGGACATCTACCTGCAAATTGTAACGATGAATTAAGCACATGAGGCTAGCGTTATGAAAGCAAAATAGCAGTTCCGAATTATGAACTGAGTCTTTCGTAGATAGGTTTAACCCGTAACGCACGATCAATGATAATCTAAATCATTTTGAAACAGATTGCTATTACATTGCTTCATGTGTTCGAAAAATGTGTCTGCTTAACAACGTAAATAATGCAATGAATTTTGTTGAACTGTCAAAATGAAACAAAGTATGATTGATCGTGTGTTACGCAATTAGGGTGCCGGGCCTAGAGACAAAATACATTTCTGTTAGCTTTCACGCCAAACGCTGCCCCAAAATGTAAGGGAATGACATTACCTGAGGAAAGGTTTCGTCGTGTCCTTTCCGCAGGTAATGTCATTCCCATACATTTTGGGGCAACGTCGCAGAAAGCTAACAGAAATGTATTTTGTCTCTAGGCCGTGGTCATACTTACGCCGGTTGCGAGTACTATAGTGTTGCTTTCTCTCTATCAGTAATAGATTTTTTGTAGTCGGTTCAATGGTTTCAGAGAAAAAAAAAACCCATTTAGAATTTAGTACCGTCTATGAAACTCCTTCAACAATGAAAAGTAGCGATGCTTAAACCCTACTACCACTTTTCGCACTATACAGATATTTATTACTACCACAGCATGAACCATTCTATTAGCTTGTGCCGATAAAAGAAGCTGTGTGTGTGTGAAGAATAACGGGGTGGCCAATGACCAGGTACTAATTAGACGCTGTCAAGATTAAAATCAGTATCAACATAATTACCATAATCTCCTATTAAACCTCCTGTTACTTCTCAACACAATCATATGTATTCGTGACTTGTATTCACAAATCTGTTTACCATACTCTATTGTATATGTTGTATAACTAGGAGCGTTATCAATGGATCATAATCGCCACTACAATGCTCTAAAGTGAGTGTATCAATCAAATGTGTTAGTAGTACGGACCTACGACATAGGCCGGGGCATAGACTAGCCGCGGGTGTCAAGGAGACAGATAAAAAATAGGTGTGTGCCCAATACTGAAACTATATGACGGGTTTGAATTAAGAATCCGTCGACATTGTGTAGAAGAAAAAGTGTTTTTTGTTAAAAAAAAATGCAACCGATTTAGATTTTTACTTTTTAGTCATGCTAACTACTCCACCAATTTGTAATTTTGTATACAAGAGTTACAATAAGTATTTGAATATCATCAAAAATATTGCAAAACTACACGGGCAAAGTTAATAATATTTATATGGGACCATCCCTGAGGATAGGGTATGCCTATACATTAAAAAAATATTTTTCGAAATAGATCCACAACTATCGCAGGTATCGCGCAACATTCATGCAAAAAAAGTGCAGACGATTTGAGAAAAGGGAGGCTTTAGGAAGTCGATTAAAAAGAGGTCAAGACAGATTGTTAAGTTTGATTTAATTGCCTGTGGCATACCAAAACTTAAAGTAACAATCAAAATTGCACCGCCTTAAGTATGAATACACAATGCACACAGTCCTTTTTGAAAGGTGACAAAAATGTTTTTAAATTAGGAAACGCATTGAACGCAGCAAATCGCTGCAATTGTTCAATACAAAACAAGGCAAGCATTTATCAAGTCTAATTCCTAAAGTTTCGGTATTCACTATGTAAGCGCAGCTGGAGTCTTTCACGCCCAAAAATAAATATGAAGCCGTTTTATTTACCTGTGACCTAGCAGCTGGCTAATAACGAAGGAAGTTAGTGAGCTAGTTTCGGAGACGGCAGAACTAGGCCATACATAATCGAAATAGGCTTACAGAATTCTACCTATATTGAGGTACACGTCCTAAATACGAAATAGAACGTGAATCTTTACATACATATCTATGTACTATCTCTTTGTGTCTTTTCAACAGTCGGTGTTGTTTTTTTTTTTTTTGAGGGTGGGAAATCTTCAAATAACTTCTCCCACTCTGGGTGGAGTGGACGGGCGTCTCAGACTTTTACTGACTAAAACCCACCCGTGTTCCCCCAGTTGCCTGTGTGCCAGGGGCCACGGTATCTTTTTCGAACAACCCGCACGCCTGGAACAACCTGCACCGACCATTGAGAAACAAACAGAGTGCAACGCGAATGAGTCTCAGAGTTGTTCGATTTTCAATTCTCAGCCCTAAGCAGTTCGTTGAAGATCCAGTGCGCGTAAAAATCACGCCACGATTTTACTACGTCTGTGTAAATGTCGACTAAGGATCGTAGCAGGAGCAGGTGGAGTTCTGTAGTTACTTCCTACCCATGGAAAGAAGGCGTAAACTATGTATGTGAAGATTGCGTACCCCGGTTGCGAGTACTACGCAAAGTACGCACCTGCTCTTTCTGAAGACCATTTCCAGTGAGGTCATTTCACAGGCCGCCCCTCCCTGTACCTATGTCCTTCTAAGGCGTTTCCGGATTTAATATTGATCTACTTCCACAACTTATGGTCACCGGTCAAAATGCGACAGTTGAGTATTACGATCCTGGTGGTTCGATCTGATTGGGCATTTCTAATAGGAATGAATGAATTCACATTAATAATTTTAACATAAATAAATATTTTTTTGGATGGAGTATCATCAAATGACTTCTCCCGCTCTGGGTGGAGCAGGAGGGCGTGTCAGACTTTTACTGACTAAAACCCACCCGTGTAGTCACAGTAGCCTGTGTGCCAGGGGCTGCGGTATCTCTTTCGAACAACCCGCACACCTGGCAGGCGTCGGCCATTGCGGGCCCCATCAAACATAAATGATGTAATCAACTTTTCGTAACAATATTTTGATTTAAAAGAGCGTCCATGGAGTTACTTGCCTGTTCATCTACATAGGTACACACGGCTACACATCAAGCGATACATTTCCAGTGTACGCTGATCTCGCACTGTACGGGAATCCTATACAATACGAGATCAGCTTTTATTGGAAATGTACTGTTGTGAGTACCTACTACGCTTTGGAATGACTGACCGACCCCTTGACAGTTAAAAAGTGCTTGTCCATAGTAATATTATAAATGCTAAAGTAACTCTGTCTGTCTGTCTGTTACGTTTTCACGCCTAAACCGCAGAACCGATCGTCATGAAATTTGGTAGAGATATAGCCTGGGATATGGAGAAGGACATGGGCTACTTTTTTACGCGATAAACGACATACAAAAGCTAGTTTGAAATTAATGCTTTGAGTTTGAGTTTCTCAGTACCAATTGGAGTTGGGCCAGACACACCAAAACCGTAACTGGAGAAATGAGGGGTGTACGTTACTAGTATACTCTGCCTTAACATTTAAGGGTACTTGACCATGATGTCCATGATGTTACTATGCTCAGGCGTAAATAATATTCTCATCAAATAGGCAGAAACCCCCAATAAAATGAATACCTCTATCAAAGGGCTGTCCCATCTGTCATTTGTTCAATCACATTGAGGTAGGTCAGACCCACCTTGGCACATTGTGGGTGTAGATTATGCGTTTTTTTGCCTTATTGCCGTACAGTAAACCATTTTGACATTACTATCGATCTGTTATTAATACTTGGTCGGTGAATGACCTGTCTGTTAGTTATCTATCATTAATTATTTATTTATTGAGTTTGTTATGAAGAATTTATCAAAGCTATGTTGCATTGTGTAAACAGATATATTGTTGTGAATGAAAAATGTGGATTTTAATTATCTTAAGTGTTTATTTCATGTGAATAAACGTTTATATCTATATGTACGGTTAAAATTTCCATTATGGGCCAGCGATTTATGGGGTGGGGTAGGGAGGGGCAGGGAAGGGGGTAGGGGGGCTACCCCCTGTACAATACCCTACCCTTCGGAGCCCCATGGTTATGGGGATATCCATGGTTAAAGTTTTAAGGTTAAAATAGCGCTATGTAGGACTCCGCCTTATCTCCGGCGCTGCGGGAAGAGCAGCCCTTCCGCCCTTGCGTGCCAAAGCACGGTCACTCATTCTCGGCTCGTCACAGCGGGCGACGGCTGCTCTCCCTCCGCGCCTCCGGTTTTTTATATACACTCTAGGCAGGGCAGACAAGACCACGTGGAAAGTGGGGTGCTCTGATTCGGTGTTGGGTATTTTTCGGATGTAGTGAGAATAAAATCGATCACAACTGCAAGGGCAACAAACACTGACTGACAGATAAAAAAACGCTGAATAACAAAACGGCGTCGGTTCACGTTCCGTTCCACATTGTAAAAAACAAAAAATCTTAATTTTTTGTGTAAAAAGTCAATGTAATTGCATAATACAGCACGGTTATTGTACTCATTAATTACACACCAAATTTTTTATGCTAATAAGTGAAAATAAAATAATATTGAATAAAAAATATGACATGAAATTGAATAAAATCAACCTCTACCGTCAACGGAACGTGAAATGTCAACTTCGACGTCTACCATGACAATTTATCGAGTTATTTTCCAATTTGTAAGGAAACTTTAAAAAATTATATCTCGTAAACCGTGAACGTTCGAAACTTGATTTTTTTTTAAAAGCTTTCTATTTATGAGTATTATCTACACAAAAAATATGAACTTCAAAATACTTGGCCCATAATTGAAATTCTATCCTTACACGATGACTTCCAAAGGCTTACACTGCACCGGAGTGGAGCAGAAAAATCCAAAACCTAAGACCTACCCTTATGTAATAGCAAGATAATTATAATTCCTAGTATCTTATTTAAGTCACTCTTGAAACGCTACACTTTCGCAAGACAGACCTGTAGGCCTAGACAAAACACATTTCTGTTAGCGTTCACGCCAAACGCTGCTCCAAAATGTATGGGAATGACCAAAATCTTTAGCGTGAACTTTAACAGAATTGTGTTTTGTCTCTAGGCTCAGACCGCCCGTCCATAAAATAAGAACCAAAAAAAAGAAAATGCACTTAAAATTCATGACATTCCATTACACATAGAACACATTTCAAACTCACTTATCTTGCGATAATAAATCGCACATACTTATGCATTTATTCAGATAAAAACTGTACAAATCAACATACTAAGACATACGTGCACATACTACAATATATTTTTTTTTAAATGTACCGAAGACAAAGAAGTCTTGTAGTTTGTCAAAACAGTTCAACAAAAAAGAGTTCTAAATTAGTCCAAATCCAAACTTTTGAGAGCAGCGGTGGGTCAGTGGTAACGGGCTCGACTTATGAGTTGTATTAGTTGTAGGTCGTGGGTTCGAACCCCTGACAGATCTGATTGGGGCTCTCAAAACGGTAAAGGAAAACACTGAGAAACCGGAATGTTCTAGAACCAAAAATTCGAAGACAAGTGACATCTACCAAACCGCACTGGGCCTGCGTGGTGTATTCCGTCTCACAGAGAGGAGGCTTGTATTCCAGCTGTGGGAATATTATAGGTTGATCATGCTTGTAGCGGGTCAATATTTGACAAAAATGTCAAAAATGTGCGAAGTGCCGCCAAACGATTTTGAGCTTGTCATTTTAACTTGTCCTGTACTTAAACTGTCCTGCAAGCAGTTTTAGTACACAGTACCACCGGCATTCAAATTTCTTGGAAACTCCGAACCAGTACAGCATCATACCTGTGAACAAAAAGAGGTACAATAAGAACGAGTTTATCTTCAAATGGGAATGCAACCCACGTGCGGTGCCCGTTAGCCGCTAAACCACGGAGTGCTGTATAGAATAGTAATCTTTTTGGTTTAGTTAGGCACTGAGGTCCGTTTTGTATTAGTATGTATTTATGGAATTGTTTCTCACGTTTTTGGATCACGCAGAATGATAAACACTTCAAAACTATTCGCTTGTGCAGTTTTTTTTTGTGTGTATCTAAAAATTGGAACGTGCTTTACAACACTTTTAGTCTTGGTATGTTAAGATGGTCATCCATCTACGGACCAACCGCGGCAAGCGTAGCTTATCCTGATCGATCGACTCGTACAGCTGGTATTTTTTGCCACAAACCCTTATCCAAAAAAAAAAGAAAAAAATTAATTAAGATGCTAATGTGGTAATAATGATCAGCACCCTAATTGCATTACGCACGATCATTTATAATCTGTTTCATTTTGACAGTTCAACAATATTCATTGCGTTATTTACGTTGTTGAGCAGACACATTTTTCGAACATATGAAGCAATGGTTTAACAATCTGTTTAAAAACGACACAGATGATGATTGATCGTGCGTTACGCAATTAGGGTGCAGACTTTGAGCAAATCCCGTAGTTTCGCTTCCAAAACAAATCAAAATCCGAAGAACACCCAAAAACATCAGCTTTTAAAATCGACTTTGCGTGAATATACAAAAAATAACAATCATCCACATATTAGACACATGACTAGTTAACAATACACCAACATAAAATATGCAGCTCTAATAACTTAGCCACGAGCCCCCCAGCAGTAGTAATATAGAATTCTAAATTACTCCTTCATATTGGTACGGAGAAGGTGCAATTCATTACTGAGATGTAGCCTCAACACCTATGGTCGGTCAGTCATTTCTATTGATCACACAGTGCACTATACTACACCTGCTAGTACAACTTGTAACAAAAATATCTCATCAAGGCGTAAACATCTTGCTCTGACAATGGTGTTGCCTTACGGCTCATCGTTAACAAAGCCCTGACGTCAAGAGCTAAGAAACAAGTCACCTGTTTCTACCCAGTCATGCATGTCAAATGTGTCTCTACAGCTACATATGACCATAGACTAAAGATACATATAGAAGAGAAACTCCCGCCTCGACTGCGTTCACTTACGGTTTGAAGGCGTAAGAAAAGTTCAACTCAGTCAGGATTGTATCATTGACTCGATTTTTTTTTTGTCTGCCGCTATCCGGGCCCCATGTTACTTCTTGTGCGCCGGTGCAAAAAGATTTTTGCTTCCATTTTCCCGTGTCTGGTTTATCATTCACATCATACTCCACACAATCCATCCTGCTTTGCGTCTCTTCTACTTTGTCTTCCTCTCCCCATTAATCTATCAACATTTCAAATTGTTCACTCTTATACTCTGTTGTTCACTCTTCCTAATCATATGCTCGTTCCGAAGCAAAACGGTTCCTTTTCATAATTCCTGTCACATGTGCTCCATAACCCCTCTTATCTTGGACAATCTTTTTTGTCCTGAAAGAAAAACGTTAGTTTTCTCTTTATCGTTTTCTATTCCTATTTCGGCGTCCAAAAAAGTACAGTATTCATGTTTTAGAAAACGTTGGCAGGAAGTGATCCCTGTCACTCTAATGGCTCACCATTCAAGGCACTTCTCAAGGTGTCTGTCTCTCTCTTTCTAAAGCTTTATGTGCCATATTATGCACGCCGGGGATACGAGTTTCCCTTCTACACGGTTTTCTTACTCTATGACCCTGCGCACACGACTCTTCTAATTAAGTGTCGTTGATCTGATTATGATTAAGTTTTTCTTCGTTTTGTATTGTATTATCTTTTGTTTTTCAGCCTCGCGTGGTTGCTGGATGATTAGCAGTATACATTGATTATAAAGTTTCAAGACGTGATTGGCGTATTGATTGTTAATTTAATGATGTGAGGGTAATGGACCGTGACGGCTCATGCAGTATTTTCTGAAGCTGTGAATAAAGACGTACCTATTTTTTTTTTCATTAACGCAGCTTGCGATAAGGGTAAAATTTTCGAAATTGTCACTAAACGAAAATGTGTTGTGCCCCCTCCATGCGTTTAGTGTTACTTTTTCAAGTTTTACTGTATACATTTAATAGAAAGAGACGGACAGACAGACAGACAGACAGAGAGAGAGAGTGTGATAGTTTTCATGGTTTACGAGGGTGCCGATGGTGACAACAAAATGAAAATCCAAAATGGCGACTGCGTATATTTTCTAAGTTTTAAATTTGGTTTTCGAGGGTGCTGAATAGTAAGTTCAAAATTAAAATCCAAGATGGCAGCCGCAAATTTTCAAATGTTTCATCATGGGTGTCGGTTTTACGGTTTTCGAGGGTGTTGAACGATTGTGAACTCAAAATAAAGTTTCAGTATTTTAAAGAAAGAGTAAACGACGTTACATGAAAAGTTGAAGAAAAGCGTAAGAAACTTTGTTACTGATGGGGGTCCACCCCCACAGGTTTTTTTGGAGTTGTCAGTTTCAGCCTGGACCCAACTAGCACACTAGTGGAAATAGCAGCCTATTTTGCAACTTTTAGCTGTACTGTAGCGCTTTAGGGGTTCAGAAAGTGGTTTTAAGGTCTACTATTGCTTCCGTAACTGCTCATAGCTGTAAATATCACTAGGGGTAGCAGAAACTGAACCAAATGCCACTCTAGGTTTTATAAGAGTTCATTTTACAACCCATTTGCCGTCTATAGCTTTAAAAGAGAGTTAAAACATGTATGTTAAAGCTTAAAGCTGCTAATAAGCTTCTATTGCCGCTGCTGTACGCTTCAGAACTGCATACGACTTTAATTGCAGACTTTTTAACGGAACTGTATAAAAGATAAATTTATCACTGTTCTGCCACTGAAAGTTTCATTGCAGAAGTGATTTGTTCTTTTGCGCAGACTTAAGTAGGAATTTGATCGACTGTTTTACTAATAGCGACATTAAGGCTTCACAATAGAAGCAGGAGAGTAATGGACATTGCCTACTCATTTGGATACATTCTGCTATTTTTATTGGAGAAATCAGATTGTATAAAACATTTAAGCCAGTTTAAAAGAAATATGGATCTGAAAGCATGGAAGTTCAAATAAAGAACTGGTGGATATCGCAAGAAAGTACGGTGAGTTTCTCAGAAAATGCAGAAATTAAAAAAGGCAACTGTGTGAGAATTCTGTAATTGAAATATTAAATAAAACGTAAGTTTTTTTTTAACTCAATTACGTGAGAGCAATTTAGCTTTTATTTATAAAACTCTATTCATTTAATTTATTCTTTAAGGGATTCATTGGAAACAAACAAAAATAATGCGCCAAGTTCGAGTTCAAAAAACACAAGCGAGGGTCCCGTAGATTTTGTTATCTCAATTACTGATAACGGACCAGTTACAGAAGAAAAGTAAGTTGTAGCTTGGTGTGGCATATTATAAAAATAAAGTAAAATAACCTTCTTTGCGTAATTTATTGTTTCTTTTTTCTAGACTGGACTCTGACAGCGATACTGAATATAAATGTGAATGTCGAATGTGAAAGAAAATGGAGCTATCGCGAGCAAATACGAATTTAGGCGCTGAAACACAATTGTAGTCATGTAGCTTTATAAGACTTATTTCAAATTTTAAACCAAATTACTCCTAACGCTATGCCTAAAGATCCA
Organism: Polymixis flavicincta; assembly: GCA_949987655.1. Lineage (NCBI taxonomy): Eukaryota > Metazoa > Arthropoda > Insecta > Lepidoptera > Noctuidae > Polymixis > Polymixis flavicincta. The sequence continues at coordinate 17,695,039 of OX465188.1, read as the reverse complement.
CGCTCACTACTTGGTACACCAAGAGAAATTACAATAAACTTCGTCGATCCAGGTGAATACTGGCACAATAATTTGAAAAAATGTATTTTAAAAAGTTTAGAAAATTCTAAAGTTTTACTGGAAAATATATCGATTTTAGTAAACATAGACGGGTTACCTATTTACAAAAGCTCCAAAAAAACAATTTTGGTCTATATTGTGCAGTATTTTTGAAATGCCTCACATAAGTCCTATTATTTATGTAATTTATCTAGGTTCAGCTAAACCAAAAGATTTGCATGAATTTTAAGTTTTTATTGAAGAAATGGGCAGTATGCTTCACAATGGCATTAAAATACGAAATAGAAAAAAATCAGTGTCATTGAGATGCTTTGTATGCGATTCTCCTGCCAGAGCTATGATAAAAGGTAGGTATACACCTGTATCTACTTGCTATCTGCCATAATGTTTTATTAGCCAGTAGGGAGGAGATTTCGTTATTCTTTCCCAACTGTCTCAAATCAAGTCTAATAATTGTGGGGTTTTATAGTAACAGCCGTGTTTATTCAAGATTATGTCATTATTTACTAGTATTTACAGTTTTTCGGATCGAGTCTCACTTGTATTTTTTTTCCAGGTGTGTGTAATTTTAATGGAAAACATGGTTGCCTTAAGTGTACTGTGCATTACGGAATGACATAGATTTTAGAGAAAAGAAGTATGGAATCCATCACAAATTCGACTCACCTTTATTAAAACTACTTACGAAACATAAGGATTTTTACGGTATTGAGTATGTAACTAGCAACGTTCACAACTTAACTCATGTTGTTGCTGAAGTTCGACGTTTCGGAACGTTACAAACATACAACGCATATAAATTTGAAAAATAAATTATACTTAATAAAAAACTTGTTAAGGCAAGGTAATAAACCACTATCTCAAATTGCTAAAAGACTTAAAGAGTACGAAATTTTGGACCATGAACAATTTATTGACCAGACACATTCTAATTACCCGTATGTAAAAAAAGCACAAAGAATTTAGTTTTACATTTCAATGATTTGATTTTATCTAATCAAAGGGCAGATATATATTTTTTTAACTATTATACTTTTACTTTTATTTTTTTATTTTTTTGGAGGTGATATGTATCAAAGTTGAAGAAAATACAAATACATATTTATTGTAAGAAATTTGATAATTTAGTTAATGCTTTTGACCTTCCAATCTTCTCCTCTTATCTAAATATTTTCAAAAGCAACTATACATCGGTTTTAAGTTCAGATACGTGTGTTCGCCGTGATGTTAAATGTAAACTTGTGGTCACTCGATATGAATCGGATTTATATTTTGTTCCTTTACACACATTATAACGAGTACAATCGAAGCGCCTCTTGTATAATTGTATTGGTGAATAGAAATAAAAAAATATTTGAGATAAAATCAACTTGTTTTATTGGCAAATTGGCCCATAATTGACATTATTAAAATAATTAATGGTCCAGTTTGGTTGTGGAGTTCAATCTTCTATTTTGCATAATTTTTTACTTTTTTTTCGGCCAGTGCTCACTCCATGTTTTTCCCACTTAGATGGACAGATGCAAAGTTCTTGTTTATTTTGTTGTTCATTATAAGTTTAAATTATTTTGAAAGGCATTCTGAAAACATGGTAAGACATAGTAAGTGTTAAACAATTGAAAGAGCGAAAAATATAGAAGCAGCTACAAATGACCATCGTATTTTAGGGTTTTCAACGATTTCTACGGATCTCTAAACAAATAACCATTAGTGTGGTTCGATATCTGCAGTAAGTACGAAATAAAAGTGATTGTAAAGACTTGAACTGCATTAGTGATACAGGTATTACTTGGACCTTCAGAAGAGTGAAATTTAGCGCTTTAACGTGCAGAGAGAAAGTATTAAGGTTGAAGTTGCAAGTTAAAGCTGCTTCTCATAGACGACATGTTTACAAGACAATTATTTAGCATTACTTGAAAAATTGATAGGTTTTTATCGCAATTTGTAGTAAAATAAAACTAAATATAGAACCAGCAACTTACTAAATACAAATGTAGTCAAGAATGTAATTTCAATATCGTGTAGGTATTTGATATAATCATATTTATATAATAATATTTTACATATTTTACGATTTTCTGAGGTAATTATTGAGGCGCGTTAAAAATACTCCAATAATATCAACTATATGCACGATAAACTGATGTGCGTTTGTAGCCACTGGCATATAATACAAAATATACCTCAAAAACACTTACCTTCACTTCACTTATTATATATTTGTATTCAGTAATGTCTGACTCAGGAACAACAGATGTATTTAATAAATGAGAGACAAGGTGAATGATCAGTGATACTTTATTCGTTCAGTTAAACCTGTCATTCATTCAATAAGTGCCAAAAGAGCTTTAGTGTGGTGTTAATTATTAGTTGCAGCTCCTGTAGCGCTTTTATGCCACTATTATGAAGTTCTAATGGAACTATAGATTGCAAAAAGTTGTGCCCCTTTGGCTCCAAAGCGGCTGCATAAGGTCTGCAGTGCACGCTCTGGCGCTTGAGCTTGGCGCCTTTGGGAATAATCGGATTAGCTCCAAAGCTCTTAAGCAACAGTTTGTGCTAGTTGGGGAGTCTTAGGTGTATGTTAGTAGCGTACCAAGTAGGGTTCCAACTACGGATTCTTTTTTTGCTTGGCAGTCTAATGTTTAAACTGTTGGGCTTTTGTTATTAAGTAGTATAGCATTCATGTTCATTTTCCATGATACCTAAGTAAGACTAATCAGAATAATTACATATAGCACTTACGTTTCCAAGCAAAACAGTTACACAAAGCTGTTCCATTTACTTAAGGCCCTGGTAATTTTGAATGTACTCTTCGTACTGTCGTAATGAGCGATAATAGTTCTTACTACAATCCGATACGGGTTAAAATCTGATGTAGTAAATTCGAACAAAAACTGAGCAAGCATTGTCGTAAAAATGCAAATAAAATCGTGTAACTATTTTATAAAAAATGATCCATCACTGGATGCAGTTTGGCATTTGGAATTTTATGGTATATTTTTAATTACAATAAGAATTGTTATTGAAGGGATAAACTGTTTTAAAGATAATTAAGAGGTGACTTTGATGAGTTTTTTGATGCATTAAAGTATGTTTAATTATGTTTTGAGTTCCATCACTGTATGCAAAAAAGACTTGAAAATATCATATATTTTTTTTGCCTTCAAAATTATTTACGGTTAAAGAGATACACTGGTTTAAAAAACCACCTTTTAGAGCGTTTTCAAGAAATCACCGCCTTAAATGAAACCCTAAAGGCCCAGTAAGTAAATAAGTACCAATTTGTCCCCAATCATTGGACCAAAAAGGTAGAAAGTTGATACTGTATTCCATTCACTTACAATCAAGTCTATGACAAAGTATCTTATGACAGACATTACAGAAACATTAACTGAGTTGTTGGTGTAGTGATCACAAGCTCTATTGCTGAGCTTGAGGTCCTGGGTTCGATTCCAGGGTCGGACAAACTGTTTTTTCCGTACGGAATTTCTCTGGGGCAACCTGGAGTCTGGCCGGAATTATGCCCGGTTGATGGCAATAGGTTCGCCTCCTATTAGATAGAACTTAGGCTGAGGCGATATTAGGCCGCGACGCGACCTGCGACACATGCATGAGCGATAAAAACAAATAAATGAATGCTCAAGTATATGGCTACACCGTACATCAAATATTACCAGCGATCTTTGATTTCTTTATGCGATTGGAACAACATAACTGTAATCACGGCATCGGCTACATCAACATTATCAGCGAAACTGAAGCGAATTTATTAGAAAACTTCTCACTTGCACCACTAGTTCAATAGTGCTACTAAATATGCGTGTGGCTAGTGGCTACATTATGCGTATAGTAAACCGCGATGGATTGATAATTCGTTGTGTAGCATGTGTACTGTAACCACGTCACCGCCGAATTTTCGCTTATAATGTAGCCATTCCATGTTTATTCCGTTTCGCTATTCCAGTCGCATCGCAAATCGCTGCCTACTGTAGCCTCAGCCTTACTTTACATAACTGGCGAAATGTGGGTGAACTAAGGCACAGTTCTGCCTTTCGGGGTAATACAGTCGTGATGTTATGTACAGAGGCCAGCACATCATGCTACCCCAATCTGTCAAATTTCTTTGATAGTTTTTCAACTTTATTTCAAACGAATAAGGTTCATGTTCAATTGGGAAAATTTAACAGTTTGGGATAGGTTGACCTGCTGGCGTCTGTACAGAATCGGTCATAAAATGACACAAATGCAGGAATTTAAATTGAACGAAATGACGGTTTGATGAACTGGCCTATTTGATTTAAGTAACCAGACTTACTAGTGATGTCAGCTTATTAAGTGAGGTTGGGATGACCACTTGTTGAGTGCGATTAGCACCGTGGTACAGTATTTTTATCATACGAAGCGACGCGCGCTTTACTTACTTGTGGTTACCAAGTGTAAGTTTGTGTGTGTGTGTTTACAAATTCCCTCCACGATGTGTTTATGTCAGTGCGTAACAGAACAAAATGACGAAGGACTGGCATTAGCGTAACGTGGTACATGAACATCTACTTTGAGAAGTATAATATTATTATTGTTTTAATTATTGTGAATGTGAGGATTATGTGCTATTTTTGTTTTTGTGTTTCATCTCTTTCTCAGTTCGTTTTTAATCTTAATCTTGCAGTTTGAGTACTTTATGCGGCCTACCCAAATTTGGTATTGTTCGTCAAATCGTTGAGCTCCTCAATTTCTGAGTCGAGCCGTATGATTACTGAATGGACAGGTCCACTCAATCTGTGTGGTTCTTTCCTCAAAATACCATTTCAGACACCAATCCACATGGTGTTCACATGATCTGACCAAGATTATGTCTGCACTTTAAAAGAGACCTCTGAGTTTGTTTCGGCCTTTCTTCCCAAAGTAGTCAGATAGGAAACGCCGACCTCATCTAGTTTAAAAAATATATAATTGACGTGTAAAAGTGTTTGTACAAACCTACTTACAGAAATAAAATAATTTATCATTTACAGTAGAGTTCATATTGTGAGCGTTTGGATAACTCAATAAATTATATTGAACCAATAGATCAAAAATATGTTCTCATGTGAACGGTTCAATAATATAATGCTATGCATTAGACAATAATATGAAACATTATAAGAAAAAGCAGTCACATAATATATGAATCTAAATCTTGAACACAATTTAATGATGCTTTTAGTTGTCACATAGCTGTAACTCGAGGTCACAAACGGTAAACTAGAAGATGAAGATTACCTTCCCCCCAAGTGGGTTCCCGCATAGTCGTTGCGGGGGGGCTCAGTAACCGTGTACTGCCAGCCACGGTGAAGCGAAGAGGAACCCAAAGGTGGGGCCGCTCGTCAGGGCTTTTGCCTTCAAGCCGACGACGTAGCGGCCAAAAAGTAGGTTGCGGTGAGGTGCACCGCAACTGAGGTGGGCCGCGATATCGAATGGGAGGCAACACGGCTGAGGGTTACGGGCAGCGGCAGATGAGGAGTGCCGGTGCTTCTGAGCAGCGCTTTTCCCTTCCGTGGCCAGGACGGGGCCGCCACCGTTTGATAGCGGACGCGGTGGGGCCGCAGGGGAAGAGGAGTGTCGGTATAGCGTTGGCCGCTCTCCCTTTCCCCTGCGGCCGAAAAGTGGTAGACGGGACGGCGCGTTGTGTTCCACGCGCGCCGTCAGGGATGTGAGCAACCACTGGTGGGGTCCGCAAGGGCCGATGTCTGCCAGGGGAGCGGGTTGTTCGAAAGAGTTACCGCCGCCCCTGGTACACGGGCAACTGAGGGAACATGGGTGGGTTTTAGTCAGTAAAAGTCTGACACGCCCTCCTGCTCTACCCAGCAGGAGAAGTCATTTGATGATTTCCTACCCAAAAAAATAGGGGGTACTCAAAAGTTTTACATGTTTATTTGTCTTGTAAAATACAGTGACAAAACCGCAAAATGGTTTGTTTATTACAAAAAAAAAACATCGAAACGACATTCAAGTATCTCAGGGTTATGAAGACAAGACGAAATGAGTTGGAAAAAACCTTAATAAATTAAGAGATTTCAAATTGTGACAAAGGAATGTCATTACGCAGAAAATGAACATAAGTACATTATACAGGATAAGTTTTTAACCAGTGCGCAAACTGTAACCATGAATTCAGCATATCATTCTAGAGCCTCCAGCGCAGAAATTTTTGGCTCTAGAATGATTTGCTGAATTCTTAAAACTTATCGTGTATTGCACATTCGTTTAATTAAAGCTCCTGCAGACAGGCGCAACGCGAATTTAAAATAACAAACTATGAAAACTTCCTGGAAATTGATCTACTAGAGTCGCGTCTCACTGTCACGTCGCGCCGATTCGCGGGAGCCTTTACCACATGCTACATCTCTCAAGCTCGAGTTGTGTTTTATAGGTAGACTACCTTTTGGATGTCGGGAAATATCCCAAAGCAAAGTATCTACTACCGGGATAAAAGTATCCTATGTCCCTGAAGGCCCAATTCTCGTTATTAGAAACGTTCACAATCTAGTCGCAGTATCATCTCGGCGACAATCAAACGTCAAAAACTTGTCAAAACTGTATGGAAAATCGCGGTTTTTTCGTTGCGTTCTTAAAATTACGAGAATTTCCCCTCTGGTCATAGTCTACCTGTGTGCCAAATCATGGAATCTCTTTCATCCGTTAGGGCGTGAAAGGGATAGATAGACAGAGTCATATTTGTGTGGATTTAGTCATCTGTTATACCGTAGTCCACGGCTGGACAAAAGCGTTGCCATAGTTTATACAGAATCAGTCAGTTGTAGCGAGGACTGACCAAAGTACGCTATATGAAAGTTTCTACTGAAGCGTCGTCATTATTAGTGGTTAAATGAAAATCTCATTCACTTATTAAGAATACAGGTTAAATTTTTAACCAGTGCGCAAACCCTAAACATGAATTTTAAAAAAATCCGCTGGTCCATACATTTTGATCGCGTAGGTATTGTACTTTTCTATGAAACAGCAGTTTTTTTTTTTTGTATTACCGACGAAAATTTTCTGCGCTGGGGGTCTAGAATGATATATAACATCATATTCCCATAAACGTTACGCAGAGGTGCAATAGTACCTATTGCCATCAACCTGGCAAAAATCCAGACACCGTTCTGCTCTGAAAAATCCCAAACGACAAACCCTAACATTTTGCCCATCGTGGATAATCGAACCCAGGAACTCAAGCGCTTGCAGCCACTTTACCAAAGAGGCATAAGCACGTAATCATTCCCGGCTAGAACAAAAGACTAACATGTATTTACCAAACATATCCAATTTAAGTCTCAAGAATACTACGAAAGATATTTGACACTACTCCAATTAAGTACCGAAGTTCCTGGAAAGACCAAACAGCTGGCCGTTAGACGTGTTCCTATTATAAACACGTGACTTCTAATTTAGAATATCGTTAATATGGCTTAGGACAGCCAGTTATTCAGCCACCAGCCAGTACCGAATGTTTATGTTCGGAAGTTAATTTTTAAAATATTGTCGATTCGAATTTAGATTTCGAAGAAGTCTTGATTTGATTGGTTCTATAAAGTAATGAAACCTATTCAAGTTAGGTATTAGTATTTAGCGAGTTTATGTAATTTCTCGTAGAGAAAAACGATCTAGCAAGCGAATAAGCTTTATTATCAGAGAAAAATAATAATGGGCCATGTCAATATGTAGGTATGACTTCTATAAAATGAGGTAAGTCTGCAATATTTACTCTATTTAATTTAATTTATGTATTCCAAGAATCCATTGATCTCTGATGGTTTTGAAGTCTGTTAATTTGCTTATGAAAGAGATTTTGTTGGAAATTCCATGATGTGTAAATTTTCAAAGCTTAATTTTAGGGTTTACCTACATGCATACTACAATTTGCAAATATCATCGCAATTGACAGCTTGTGAAATTATTTTATGCAGCCACACGAGTATGATTTTAAGAATGTAACAGAATAGCTGGAACTATACGTATTTTATATGCGACCTGACAAGAAGTTTCGTCAATCGCTGTAGATTAAACAAACAATTTCGAAATCATTACCTTTTAGTAGAATGTATTGGAGTTAAGTAACGAAGACACTAGAAATGTCTCGGTCAATGTGAATCATCAATACCATAAAGATTTCTAACACTACATATTATCTCAAACATGATCAAACTAATACATGGTTTTTCGCATAGAAGACTTTCGACTAGAAGAAACAAAATAGAAGAACAATAGCTTAGTAATTAAATATTACCGATTGGGGCCTGTGGCTAAGTTAAAACAGATGCACGGGTCGATCGATAAGGCTAAGACACGCTTGGCGCGGTTGGTCCGTGGATGGGTGACCACCTTAACATACCAAGACCCATCGGAGCCTCGGAAAGCACGTTAAGCTGTAGGTCCCGGCTGTCATTTGTGGATCTTTGACAGTCATTACGGGTCGTCAGAAGCCCGAAAACAAACTGACAACCAGTCTTACCAAGGGGTATCGTACCTATTACCCTGTAACTGGGTTGTGTAGGTCAGATAGGCAGTCGCTCCATGTAAAATACTGGTTTTCTTCTGCATCCGGTTAGACTGGAAGCCGACTCCAACATATTTGGGAAATGGCTGGGCAGATGATGATAATGAATTCGGTAGTCGTTTATCGACGTTACCGGACTATAGGATGCCAATGCCATAATCACTAATGACTGAAAAATTGGTGTGTGGAAATTGTTGCTGATAGAGCATGAGAAAGTCCACCCAGTTAGACTGGAAGCTGACCCCAACATAGTTGGAACAGGCTAGGTAGATGATGAATGAAATAATTACCTACCTATTCAAAACATATAAAAAACATGAATCTTCATCATTTAGTAGGTAGGTACTAGGCGCGCATAAATCGTAGGAGATAAACGGAACACCATTACAAGCCTTTGCAATTACGCCATATTTTATGCTTGTTAGTACTTTATTGGGTAACTAACTAGTCTTTCTAGCCAGTTCCCTTGCCTGATTCCGAAAATAGGTTTTATGAATTAATAATCTGAATAAAATGGATATTTTATGCCTGATCGATTGACAGTGAGAAATGAGTTGGCAAGAAGGGACACTCACTTTTAATCAAGAAAATTGATCGTGCCGGGTCAATCAATCAAGCAGAACCTGTAGGATGTAATCCTATACCTGTTTGTTGAGAAAAAGAATTAAAAAATTAGAAAGAGTAAGCAATTTATTACATAGTTTACCTTTAAAAGTAGGTAGGTGGGTAAAGGGGCGTGCATTAATACGTGAGGCAATTTTGGCGATTTTTCGACCCATAATAGGCAGTCGCAGTCGCTGCATGTAAAATACTGGTATTCAGTTGCATTCGGTGAGACGACTGAGTGGAAGGCGATCCCAACAGTCTTATCGTCAAAGTACGGGCGGGCGCCTTTTAAAGGTTTCGCCCGTTCATCATGATAAAAATGTATTACACTTTCCCGGTTCCTGCTATTATGACAAATTGACTTCAACATTACAAAACACATTTTATTAAAATCAGTCCCCTTATCCCCTTGCTCCACAAAATATATTTTCAAAACCAAAAAGGTGCGTGCCATATTACCACCTTCCATATGATGTAAATACTTACTCACCATTTACTAGTCACACACGAGGCGACATTAGTAAGCTCATTTGTATATTTACCATCAATTACCCGAATTAGACTGTTGTCCGCCACAGACGGGCAACTTTTCGTTGCTACATCAAACGACTTTTACGTCGTCTCAAGTTTATGACGTTATAAATTGGTTGGAATGAAAAGTGTCCTATTTAAGGATGCTTAATTGATCTTTATGGCGCTAGCTATAACGAACAAAGGGATCAAGAAAATTTAAATTATAAAGTGTGCTAGGCAAATGAGGTCAAGAAGTCCTCATCTGCCTAGCCTTTTCCTAACTATGTTGGGGTCGGCTTCCAGTCTAACCAGACGCTACTAAATACAAGTATTTTACATAGAGTGAATGCCTTCTGACATCCACCACCCAATTGCTGGGTAAAAGGCTACTTTGATAAGACTGGTTGTCAAACTTTCAGGCTTCTGACTACCCGTAACGACTGTCAAAAAATGACAGCGGGGACGGTTTAGCGTGCTTACCGAGGCACGGAGGGGTCTCAATTTAATGGATGGACACCCATTCACATACCGACGGCAAGCGCAGCTTAACCTTCGATCGACCCGTTGGTTATTATTTCAGTGTACGACTAAACGCCGACAAACACTACGCCGAAAGACTTTACTTCAACGGGACTCTTCGCCGACGGGTCTCATAAGGTAGGTAATAGGTTAGGTTAGGTCAGAATTGCGACCCACCGTACGCGAGCCGATCGAGCGCTACTTCCATGTTAGTGGCAGTTACTCTACTATTTAGTAATAGTGCAAGGATGAGCCTTGTCGGCGAAGAGGCCTGTCGGCGAAGTGTCCTGTCGGCAAAAAGTCCCGTCGAAGTAAAGTCTTGTCGGTATTCAGTCTGTCGGCGTATAGTCGTACACTCTTATTATTTAGCCACGAACCTCTCCAATTACTAGATAGAACAAAAACAAAAAAGTAACCATTAATTGTGGTGATGACATTTCTTTCTTCAGTGTAAGTATCAAAGGCATTTATTTGCTCAGTAGTACTTAAATGAATTTATAATAATAATGTGTTTATTCATTAAAAAATACAGCAACACTCAGTGGCAGTTAAATAGGTTTGTTGTTAAATCTGTTTTTTTTTCTTTAACGCAGTATATCAGCTTAAAATAAAAACATACAGATATCGTACGTACGTGTAATATCTTAGGTACTTAGTTTACGGCTAAAAATATTCAAGTTCAAATATAACATCACAATTATTTAAAGTCAGCAATAACACAATAAAGCGATTTAACGTCCATTATTAAACAAACACGTGCTCGGAGTGCATTAACAAAAGACACAAATCTCTGTCAGATAATACTTTACAAAGCGCCGCCCATCAACGCCTTCAGGGTTGTCTAATCGAGAATCAGATAAACCAAACGTAGCTGATAATTAATTTAGTTGTTCATAGTAATTATGGCTTTAGCAATAACTTTGATACTTTCCATCAAAGTAGACTACAGATTTATTATAGACGCAGGATTTTAACAGGCCCATTCTTGAAGCGGTTTACCAGTGCGCAAGTGTGTGAGTGTCATGATTCATGAAGGATACTCATGTCATGAAAAGTCATTGAATGTTGAGAGAGGCATACGGCATGACGGACAGGGTGTAAACTTCACTCATCCTCCGCAGAAAGGGGAGGACACTCCGACTAGACGGGTATTGTATCTGGATTTTCTTTTTGAGTGTGGGAAATCATCAAATAAGTTTTCCCGCTCTGGATGGAGCAGGAGGGCGTGTCAGACTTTTACTGACTAAAACCCACCCGTGTTCCCTCAGTTGCCTGTGTGCCAGGGGCCACGGTAGCTCTTTCGAACAACCCGCATTCTCTGACCGACATTGTATTATAAGCTGGCTATGCGCGGCTAAACACTGCTTGCGCGATGCAGGATTTTGCGTGACGTCAGTGTGATGCGTAGTTCGTATTTGGCGACGTATGTATATTAATTGAACTTAGAGAATTGTTTTTATGATTTTAAATTCTGTAAAGCCATATTTGTTACGGTCGCGAATCATGTTTTAATCAACATACAACCTGACACTTACCTGCAAATCACAACAAACGTAAGAAAATTTGAATTTTGCACTATTTTAAAAAATCATTTCTTGAAAACTCTCCGTCGTAACAGCGTAAATACCAATCCAGTGCTTCACCAATCCAGGGCCAATCGGAGCGCCGAACGGTAGACGCGTTATCGAGATGGTTATAAGAAACTACGGCCTCAGATTAGTATGAGGCCGTTGTTTGAAGCACTTTACATGAATTAATTCTTGTTTTTACACAGTATTATCAAGTTCAGGTAAAAAGCTTGTACTTCCAAAAAGTAAATCGTTAGCTAAATAGACGAGCCTTATAAAAGGTCTCAAAAATATCGAACATATGAGGATGAAAGCACATGGGCACAAAGTGATGACAACCCTATTACAGGCGACTTTGACTAATATGATTGGACGCACTCATCATACATTGTACACGGTGATCAACTCGTTTGGGAGTTTGTTCACGAAACGATACCAGATTGAACATAGTCTGTGCCTACAGTATAATAAGTGTGGGAATCTGGCACAGTTTTAGTTTGGTTTTCGGGTCTTCGCTGACGCGAGTATCCGCTAGATCAGGGATGCACAGACTTTTTGAGACCACGGGTCATTTGGACAAATGATGAACTAATGGCGGGCTACCATTACAAATTAAATCATAAAATAGCCCTAGATTAAAATTTATATTATTTGTAAACAAACCTCAGCAATACTTTTCCTTCAAATGTACGAGGAAGTATTTTCTGGCGGGCCACTGGCGTATTGCCGGAGACCGCATGCGGCCCGCGGGCTACGGTTTGTGCATCCCTGCGCTAGATGCAAGAAGGCACAGGAAGAAGGCTTGGGCTAGGTCTGTGTCTGTGTCCAGCAGTGAACATGGTCAAATATGTCATTTCAGCAATCAAATACCAACAAAAGCTCGGTGGTAGTTTTAATAGGAAACTTCAATTAAATTAAATTGATGACACCCATTAGGAAAGAAACCCGGAAATTACTTGCTGGACACAGCACAGTCTAATTGACCTTTATTAACACATAACATGGAGACAACTCTAAGATGAGCGTAGCCGTAGCATGACGACGGAGTAAATTACTTTCATTTGTACAAAAACTTAACGCCATATTTTATAATGCCGCAAATAAACCCTAGAATCTAGGATTCGACCTCAGTAGCTCAGCTCAGACTTGATCTTACTAACTAGCAGCACCCCACGGTTTCATCCGCATACGTCTCGATCCTGTGGTAATATCAGGATAAAAGTATTCTATGTCTTAATCCATGTCATGGCCTATTAATATGCTAAATTTCATCCAAATCAGTTCATCTGATTTAGCGTGACAGCGCACAGTGTTTTGTGAAGCCCGATTTTCGGACATCCTATTTTTATTAAAATGACCGACAGAAATAATCATTTAAATGCGAGATTTCTTATCCCCATTGAGTTACCAAGTCTAGTTTTTGAGTTATCGTTTTTTGAAAATCGTATTTTTTCCATCCGGATTTTAAGAAAAAAATTAATTACGGTTAAACTAAGCATGATACGAAATAATGATGTCAGGTGCATTGATGGCGTATCTTATGCCGAGTACTTCAGTCCACAAATTAACCTCACAACTTTGTTAGATCCAGATTTATACGAGTTTTTAGGTTTTTAGTTTTTATTTTTTTTCTCGAAAATTCTGCCATTTCGGGAAAAGTTATTAATACAGAAATAATTCTATTTACTTCCCCAATACACCACATAATTATGACATCCCAAATCCATGGAACTTAGAAGTTGTGCCCATTTAACTATTTTTGTTAGGGTTGTCAAATTTTTATCCTTATTTTGTGGATCAAATTTTTCGTAAAAGTACCACAAAAATACTTAAATAACACAAAATGCCTGACTTTACCTTTTAATGTACAGAGGCCAGCACATCAAGCTACCTCAAACTGTCAAATTTTCCCAATTGAACATGAACCTTGTAAATTTGTGATCAAGTTGAAAATCTATCAAAGAAATTTGACAGTTTGGGATAACTTGACCTACTGGCGTCTGTACATCGATGAATAATATTTTATTTAGATACCAAGCTGGTATCCTGGCGTCTTCACATTAAATAATCTAAACCACCGATTTTACTACCAGGTAGATATATTTATGACAAAGTTATATAAAATCCGGATATAAATAATTATCTGAGATTTTGACAACCCTGACGACGTAAAATCCGGATAAAATTTAAAATCGTTGTGGTTTCCAAGTTCCATGGAATTGGGATGTGAAATTTATGTGGTGCGTTGGAGAAGTTATCAAAATCATTTCTGTATAAATAACTTTTCCCGATTTGGTGGAATTATCGAGAAAATTAAGAAAATTTAAAAACCGAAAAACTCGTATATTTCTGGATCTAACAAAGTTACAAGGTTCATTTGTGCACTAAAATACTCGGCATAAGATACGCCATCAAGGTACTTAACATCATTATTTCGTATCATGCTTAGTTTAAATGTAATAATTTTTTTTCTAAATATCGAGATAGAAATTGGTCGATTTTCAAAAAACTATAACTCAAAAACTAGACTTTGTAGCCAAATGGGGATACGAAATCTTGCATTTAAATGATTATTTCTGTCAGCTTTTTCAATAAAAATGGGATGTCCGAAAATCGGGCTTCATAAAACACTGTGCAGCGTAACAAACAAATGTACAAAAAAATCTAATATATTCTGTTTAATTATACATTAACTTAAACTAAATTTAAAGCTTCGAAGTAATCAAGCCCAAGCCAGTAATACTTTAATGGTAAAGCTTTTAATAGATTCATTTTTACTCTAATGGACCCTTCGCATAAATATTTAGCGATCCTATTGCCAATAAGCTATAAAATATCCTGCGCTTAGCACCCTTTTCAAAGCAATTGTAATTAAACCGAGTGTTTTTAGTAGATAGAGTTAATTAGAAAAAAAAAAACAGATCCTGTAATGAAGCGGGTGTGATAATTACATCAATTAAGTTGAATATAAGTAATGGACGACGTTGATGTATACAGATGTACTTCACCTCCTACTCTTCCTATTATAAAAAAATTGGAGTCAATGTTATTCTTTGGGTTTGAAAAGGAAGGGAAAAGTTAAAAAATACCTTTTTGGAACTAATTGATGTATGTTTTTAATAACTTTTGAGTTTTCCCAAGTATCATTTTAAATGTTAGGGCAAATGGCCCGCTCAGGCGCCTATTGCCGATCGTCGAAAGCGCACAAGTTCTCATGATCCCCGGTCCAAGTGTGGGAAGGGAACACCAGGGCAGTCCCAGGGCCGAGGACATCCATGAGAATTTTGCATCAAGAAACAAAAAAAAAGTGGCCTTGACTTCACAAATAATTAAATTAAGTTATTATTTTATTTAGAGAGACGTCAACGTCGCATCGTCGTACTATTAAGCGGGCACCATACCCATAAAAACCTTTGCCATTAGGTATTTCCCGAATTATTAAAATTAAAATTCAATTAAATCTTCGAAAACGCAAAATGAAGTTTCCAAAAAGTGTCTCGTCTACCCCAAACCTAACCTACCTGTTTAATATATTATGACAGGTGGCGCACAAGTGGGCCGCACCCGGTGACATCATTATAGAGTCACTGGAGCTCATAGATCCATTGGCCATTGTGCTGGATCGTCTCGAATAGACGGGTGAAGGTCGGCCGACTAATAGACTGGGTCGCAGATTACTGGTGCAGATTTTTTAACAGGTGCATAAGTCATTGTTGTCATTTGTCATGAGATGCAAAGGTTTCAGCTTCATTCGCAAGAAAACTTCCGGGTTTGAATTTGGATGGCGATACATACAATGTCGCCCATGCGCATGTGACCGCCCGTAATTTTCTGAATATTCATGAAAAAATGTCTAAAATAAACTTCAAAAGGGGAGGTCTATCCATAACATTTTTCATGTTCTTCAATTTTCAATTTTTTAAGTAGAGTTTGTAGATTTGCTTTCTATTTTTTGACACATCTCCGTAGTTTATGGGTCGATTTGGATTCTGTTTATTATTTCCAAAAGCTTATGAGTTAGTTTAACAGGTTAATTAAGATTTTACTAAAAATTATCGACTACAAAAAAAAAAAACGGAATCAAAGTCATTTTTTCGGTAAAAAATTGTGTATTTATTTTAAAATTAAATTGAATAACATAAAAAAATGTTATAGATAGACCCCCCCTTTTGAAGTTTATTTGCGACATTTTTTCATGATTATTCAGAAAATTACGGGCGGTCACATGCACATCGGCGACATTGTATACCCGCCTGCCTTTAAAGCAAGAGTGTGCAGCCATCTTCTGGACATATACAACTCTATTATTATAATGTTTTGAGTACATTTTAAAAGAGACTACCATAGTCAGTTAGGAAATGCCAGCGCCACCTTGTTTTAAAATATTGACCAACAAAATATTGACGTGTAAAAAGTGTTTTAAAACATCTACTTAAATAAATAAACATTTCAGTTGATAAAGACTGATAGTCGAGATGATGTACCTATGGGAAAAAAAAGATAATTATTATCCTGCGATTATGCCCACTATAGTTCGACACATTTATTTTCTGTCTAGAATCAGCTGCTTGTCGGCATCGTAAAGAACTAGCTAAGGGACATTTTAATGGTGGTCATGAAAGATGAGCTTGGCATCCGCAATTGCATTTTAATAAACTATTTCCTTCCTTAATGCTTTAACAGTCTTAAATTTTTTGCAGCTTATATGTTAGACCACCTTCGAATGGACGTAAAAATATCGCGGCGAAATTTTATCGTGCTCTGATCTTCGCCTCCTCGTGGCTAAGTAACTATAGCCACACGGGTCGATCGATCAGGTTAAGCTACGCTTGCCGCGGCTGGTCCGTCGATGGGTGACCATCTTTACATAACAAGACCCCTCCGTGCCTCGGAAAGCACGTTAAGCCGTTGGTCCCGGTTGTCATTCGTGTATCTTTGACAGTCGTTACGGGTCGTGAGAAGCCCGAAAATCTGTCAAGCAGTCTTACCAAGAGGTATTACTATACTGGGTTGTGGAGGTCAGATAGGCAGTCGCGCCATTTAAAATACTGGTATTCAGCTGCATCCGGTTAGACTGAAAGCCGGCTCCAACATAGTTAAGAAAAGGCTAGGCAGATGAGTCGTACCTGGGTACCGTACTCTAGGCAGTCCTACCACGAGCTTGGAGACTGGCAAACATATTTACAATGGCACGAGCTTTTGTTTGATTTGTGCCGTGATACAAGCCTCTAAGGCCTTCAGATCTAAATTAAATATCCATGACCCGATACGCTACTAAGAAATTAAGCTTATTACGACATTGAATCAATGGGTAAGCTGTTTTCATAGTACCCACACTTCCTATACAAACAGCCACATACCTCGTTAGTCTAATAAGATTACAATTCGATTATACATATAACATACAGGAAAAGTTTTTATCCAGTGCGCAAATTGTAACCATGAATTCAGCATATCATTCTAGACCCCCTAGCGCAGAAATTTTTCGCCGGATACACAAAAAAAATCAGCTGTGCCATACATTTTGACCGCGTAGGTATTGCACTTTTCTATGAAACAGCAGATTTTTTTTTGTCCAGCGTTGTACAAAAAAAAATCTGCGCGTTTCCACTCACAACTGCCATGTGAATACCTTTTGTTAGCATGCCTTCATTCTTCCTCTCAACAGGAGCCATCTAAGGATTCTTAATCTTTTCAATCACTTAAGGATTATCTAAAGCTTATTTGCTTTTGTTTAAGGCGACGATAGCTGACAGCTACCTACAGCGATGCACTGCCGCCCGTCGCCCGCAAGAGACCCCGCCTCAACGCGCATCAAATTTTTCGAAAAACAACCCATGTTGATTTATCAAACACAATTCGAAGAAAACCCGTATACTAAATTTTTGGTGATTAAATTGCCTTTTAGATGGTGAAAGTTTCATGGAAATACATCTGATAGTTTTTGCGTGATTATCGTTTTTATGTCCGCGATAGACCTTACTTTAAGAATTAATAACATTATGTTTTAAAAATATTATTTAAAATATTCACATATCACATGACGAAGAAAATTGTCTAGTTTCACATATATTATTTTCAAATACATAAGACAAGCCGTTTAGACGTGATCTTCAGTACAAAGTTCTTAAAAGTCGGCTGTCTGCGCCTTAAAGTATTTTTTCATGCTAACATCATTATTAACATTGACATACCACTGAGCTTGCTTGACTGCATTTTAAATCTAATGTCAGGGCCGAATTATAAATTATGTATCAAATTCATTTATAATATTAACATTTAGAGCAATATTTTAACATAATCGTGGTTTCATGTTAATTTTATATGGCAAGGCTTCTGTGACGCATCGTAAGGAACACTAGAAGGCCCAATGGGTAAATACTATAACGAGGTAAAGTTTCTGTAGTCTGGATATGAGCCCGACTGAAGGCAATAGGCTCGGCCCCTTTTATATGAGACTTGAAACATAACTGGCGAAATGTTGGTGTACTACACACTACAGTACACTACAGTATGGCTACACCTCTGCCTGGGTTAGGCAGAGTTCGGTGAATATGATGTTTTGTTATTATTATGTGATTGACTCAGATAAACATTAAAACAATCGCTCTGCCAGGGGTGCGAGTTGATCGAAAGAGATGCCGTGATCCTGGCACACAGGCTACTAAAGGAACACGGGTGGGTTTAAGTCAGTAAAAGTCTGACACGCCCTCCTGCTCCACCCAGAGCGGGAGAAGGTATTTTGATGATTTCCCACCCTCAAAAAATAATCGCTAATAGTGACGATTGCTACGATAGCCGATGCACTTTGTACAGTACCCGCTACAACTGATTGATTCTTAACCACCTAGGGCTTTCCCTAGATCCCCCCTTTCCCAGCTTATGTCCAGCTGTGGACTGCAAAACTGCCGTTATCAACCTCTGCCTAACCTTGCCTGCATGTCCTTCGATAGGGCATTACAGGCGTGACGTTGTGTTATATAAATATTACTTTTATCAGCCCCAAACTAATTGCTCGCCACTCGTGGAAGCTTTTCAATTCATAACCTCTTGCTACCTGTTGCTGGAGGAATGGGACTACTGTCGGTAGTGACTGCACTGTGACCTTCTGTACCTACTGTAGATGTCTTTATCATGTACAGTACTTTGATTATGACGACATAATAGAGATGGATGACGTAGATAGATACATAGTTCGCGGTAACTACAATAATAAAGGGTTTATCAAGATTATCGTGTTTCCTCTTCTTAAAATGACAAGTATATTATCAAGGTTCATGGAATTTTTATGAATGGCTTTGTTCTGATTACGAATAGGAGACCTTTGAAAATGTAATATTTACGATTTTTATGCTATTTTTTCGAGAGGGGGGATATCGACGCGCAAACAGTATCAATTCAGCACATGATTGCAGTTTCATAGAAGAGTGCAATCACTACGCGAAATTTTTTCAGAATCTTTTTAGCGGTTAGACTGGAAGCCGACCCCAACGTAGTTACTTTGGGAAAAGGCTGTGCAGATGATGATTTGTGATAACAAGCAAAAGGAGTATAGGATCGAAACAGGTGGCGTTTTGTAGTTACTGCTTACCCCCATAGGAAGAAAGCGTGAGTGTATGTATGTATGTAACAGCCCCGGATCTAGGGGGGCAAACCAGGGCACCCGCCCGGGCGACAGTTTCAGCGGGCCCCAAAATCATAATACAGGATAAGTTTTTATCCAGTGCGCAAACTTTAACCATGAATTCAGCATATCATTCTAAACCCCCCAGAGCAGAATTTTTTGTAGGTCAAAAAAAAAAAAATCTGCTGTTTCATAGAAAAGTACAATACCTACGCGGTCAAAGTGTATGGAACAGTAGATTTTTTTTTGTATAATCGACGGAAGCTTTCTGCGCTGGGGGGGTCTAGAATGATATGCTGAATTCATGGGTTTAGTTTGCGCACTGGATAAAACTTATCCTGTATAGTATGGTTAAAAATAAAATCCTTGCTCCACAAAGCGCTTAGCATACGGAAGCCTGGTTGGCTCACCGTGGACTTGTAAGAAAAAGGCGCCACACAGGCCTACACCTAATTAATTTATCTCAAACGCTGGAGGGAGGGACGCCACTATCAAGTTTCTCCCCGGTTCGAAAAAATCGTAAATCCGGGGCTGGTATGTAATGTACAGAGGTCGGAGTAGGTAGATTGATTTAAGGTCGTTGACATCAAATGTAGAGGATAATATGGATATGCCTCCAAAATACCGGAACTACCTACATATTATTGTGATATTTGTTCCGGAATTTTGAAATTAGCACGAATTTGTGTTTAAGGTGAAAAACGTATTAATAATATAAATCTACGCTACCCGTGTTAGCTAATGGTGAAAGAAATCAGTATTTTATTTTATAAAAAAATACCTTGAAATACCACCGTATTTTGTCCCTTACTGTTGAATTAGAAATGATTTCAAATGATGCTTGACAGTATGAGACAAAACTTAGACATTCATATACTAAACGATTTTGTTAGCCTATCTGTATGTTTTTTATTTTATTTTATTCTATAATTCCAATTCCGGAACTTTTTCCGGTACTTCCCGCACATTATGGATAAAATGGCATGTCCATATTATAATATCTTAACGCAAGTATATAAAATCAATCTACCTACTCCGACCTCTGGTAATGTATGACATAAGGTTAGTCCCTGTATGGCGTCATACTTGGCTCTGACATCTTCAAACCTTGAATTAATTCCTCAGATGTGTATTTAATTACCGTACAAACATCATTTGGTTTCTGATATTGAAATACTTTCCGTATTAGGGTTTATTGCTTCTAATAAGGTTATTTTCATTATTATGCTTATTTTATTTGAAGTTCCTAATGACTTTATTCGATATTGTTTCGGTAATTACCGGTTTTAATTTTTTCATTAATAGTCCTAACCGTGTACTTAATAGTACGAGTACGGTCGGCAAAAGAGATAAATAACCAGAGTCGTCGGATATACAGATTTTACAGATCTCGGAAGGGTGGGCGTGGTAAATGAGTACCTAACTCACAACTTCAGAAATGTGCCTCAGGTTTATTACTTAGGGCGAATTTCACCAAACTTTTATACCAAGAATAAGTCTCTCTCTCTCTCTAAGATCTTCCATAGTAGAATTGTCAGATGTAAATTTTATTCTACGGATAAAAGATATCTGACTTCCAGCTCTTAGTAAAATACCCTCTTACTACTAAACGCGGAATAAAGTTATCCCAGGAAAAACAAAGGAATACTTAACCATACATTTTCATAGGTTTAAACTCGGAATAACTTTATTCTGTGTTTATTAGTAAGTGTTGCAACCAGCTCGCTGCAGTAGTTGAACTTTTTATTAAGAAACCCATGGATGTTTTCAAATAGAATTATATAATAATATATTTAATAAAAAACGAATATAAAAACTTCCTTCGAAAACATGCATCGGTTTCTTACAAAACTTCTAGTATATCCAACGACCCTGCTTCCTATCTCTTTTAATGACTGTACACCTAGATTTAGCCAATACGTTGAAGTCCCATTTACTTAATTAGGATACGAGTCTTTTGGCATAAATCTGACACAAATATAGTTCCATCTGCTACTAAGAAATTCCTACTAAGTATTGAATTTTATTGACCTCCGTAATACTCCACGTGCCACTTAATATTGGGGCACTCCTATATTACGCACTCGTTACATAATAAAGTGGATCCGTATGGGATTCCCGAAGGGTGAGTAAGGCTGTCGTTGACCATCGACAAGGTTTAGTGACTAAACAGCCCCAAGGGACTAGGGTGTCATATTGCTATTTGTCAGCGGCAAAGTCGACCCCGTATTGTAAACCGAGAGTGCTTGTAGCGAGTCAAATAAATGTATGACATTTTGTTTCACAAGAAAATCTACCGCAGAAATTTTTCGCCAGTTATACAAAAAAAAAATCAGCTGTTCCATACATTTTGACCGCGTAGGTATTGCACTTTTCTATGAAACACCTGTTTTTTTTTTTTGGATAACCGGCGAAAAATTTCTACGCTACCCCTCTAGAATGATATGCTGAATTCAAGGTTAAAATTTGTGCACTGGATAAAAACTTTTCCTGTATAAAAACGTGATAAACATCGATTTTGGGACCTAGGCCATTGTGTATGGCTTAAGTAAACCCATCCATAACAGACAACCAGCAAAAAGTAGCCTAGCAGTACTAGAACACCATGACCCACAACAGTTAAGTAATCGTAAAAGATCACACACAAGGAGCCAACTAAAGCCGTTAAACCAACAAAAAAAAAACACACCGCTTAAAAGTACCAGGCAGCCATAGAAAACAGAAGCTTTCATTACGACATACCTACATTCTGAACAGTTCAAAGTCGTACGAAGCTACTAGCTAGCGGCTGCTAACAATAAACACAATGAAAAGAAAGCCTCATGGTCATTAGCTCCAATTACTTAAGAACGTGTCCACGCTTGAGCTTTGGACAATTAATTAGACCTGTTACAGAGGTATGTTTGCGTTGTCTCAAGATTACGACACTCTTGAATTTTTGTTACAATAAATTGAGGAAATTTACAATCAAACAACGCTTTTTCTCGGTGGTTTTAGTTTTTAGTGATTGTCTTATTATGCACGTATAACGTAGGTATTGATAAATTAGAAACGGTTAAAGAAAAAATAACGCGGTGCGTGGACTGGTTTAACATACCAGCATTTAAGAATTATGACCATGTCAGACAAAGTCGTTTGAAAAAAAAAAAAATTGTCGCTATTTTAACAAATCGCAAAAGTTCAAAGCTTTTTTTCTTGGAAACTTTAGATACTGATTTACGTAGTGGTTTCTCAGAAAAAGATTTATTAAAAGTACCTTACTTACGTAATAAAAGTGTAGGTTGTAAAAGCTGGTTTAAGAATATACCTATTGGTTGCATTCTTATCTTGTACGAAGTAACTTACGAGATAAGAACACCGGCTTTCGTTTTACTTTCGCACGAAATTGGTTTTTTTTAAAACAATCCACAGGCTCTTAGCAAAAATGTCACTTAATTGACATTAATTCCCTTGGCCAGACACGTTTGTCACATCACATGTCGAACAAGTCATGGGCCAAATCTACCACCATGTAGGTCCCAGAAAACGTCCGGCAACATTGAGGCAGATCCAGGAGAAGACGGCGGGACGAGTTTAACGCCTACAGACAGGACTGGTGCACAAAAGCTCAAGCCAGAGAGGATTGGAAACTTCAGGACAAAGGCCACCTTCTCAGCTGGTTTTTCCTGAAGTGGGGGGACTACCTTGGGGAAAAATAAATTATTTCCTACCGTTCCTTCGTGGTGCCTGCCTTAAAATCAAAATCAAAGACTATTCAATAACCTCAGTCCGATCCAGCCTGTCCCTTGCTGCCCTCTACCAGCGATGTCCTAACCCGAGGTCCGTACTCCACAGGTACAGCAAGTAGTCGCTAAGTAAGTTTTAAGTTCTTAAGCCCTGGCTGGTGGCCTTAACTTTAAGGTAGCCACAGGAAAGTCCGGTAAAGCAGCCGACATCGACAATCTCATACTTAGGTTGACCAGCGAGAGTCTAAAAAAAAAAACAATAATCTTGGCTATCAGTTGCTTTTACACCATTTTTTCAAATCAAACTTCCTATGACACAACCGACTGTACTTTACACCTGTCCCTAACACAAAACAGTCATAAATTCTTAGCCACAAACAGGATAGTCGCAATCTGACAATCCCAATCGATGGACCGGTCATTTCTCATCGGACCTACATGAGTCATGTGAACGAGACCTAACCGCTGTGAACTAGAAGACAGTTGCTCTAGATGTCGCGATGATTGACAAACATGAAGAGAAACGGACTAAAAATTTTACTGAGAAAGGGAAGCTAAGGAATTTAAGTAGCCCAAGGGTAGTAGGTACGGCTTGAATGAGAGAGATTTACAGTGTCTCACGTTAGGAGAGATTTATAACGATTACGTAATCATGGTCAATTATTTTGAAAACAAAGTTACATTCAAAATTAAATTACAACAATAATTGTGGAAACCGTTGAGCGGTTACTTGCAAACTGCTTCTAGCAAGGAAGATGTGACAAAGTGTCTAGCGTACATATGGCGTACTCGCCAGCATTAGGCAATGCAGTCATGCAAGTAACGATGATAAGTTATGTTAACTAAATTACGAAGGAAGTACATGAAAGGAGAAGATAAGTCCTTGGATAGTTTGTTTTCCAAAACATGAACGACAAGATGACACCAATGCAAAAGAACAAAAAACTATTTATCGAAACTCGAGCCAAAACAGAAATCGGATGTCAAACGATGGCGCCATACTAAATCAAAAGTAATAGACAAGTTCCGTTGACGGCTTCATTTAAAAATTCGAACCACGCTTTCGCGCGTTATGCGGAGCATGCGCGTAATCCACCAATCTAGCCCTGTGATCGCGGGTCGACGGCCGCTACGGAACAACTGACCAATGTCCGGTCATGGTCCCGTCTTGACATTGCATGTTCCTTTTATGAAATGTTAGTCAGCCGGTGTTTTAATCGATATAATCGGAATCGATTGCGTACATATTATTAAGTGTGGGTTTTATTTTGTTGCTAATTTTTGCGCATATTTTATTTAAATACTTTTATTTAAATATTGGCGTGATACTGAAATTGAAGTCCATAAATTTTTCTCATCATCGTCTGCCTAGCCTTTTCCCAACTATGTTGGGGTCGGCTTCTAGTCTAACCGGATGCAGCTGGATACCAGTATTTTACATGGAGTAACTGCCTATCTGACCTCCACAACCCATGCACTAGTTGACCTGTTTGATCCTTTGTCTATTGGATAAGAAAAGGACCTCATAGATTTTCTTTCAAGAAGTCGTAAAAATAAAGAGAGCCTAAATACGTGACCATTACAATAATCAACAGCCATTACAAATACTTATAAATAACAAGCACGCATGCACTATTAACATCAGACGTGAATTGATTTATTATCATTGCATTATCAACGCGACTTTAATAATCAGTGTTCGTTCTATTAAAAGATACTTAATCATATTTCCGATGACCTAATTCGCGCAGAACATTTTTTTAGATTATTTTGTTTATTTTTAGATGAAATGAACTATATTCATAATTTTCTTTATTCATCTGGACATGTTTTTAATTAATGATGGGTAAGATATAATGGTGGACAAAAAGTACGTGAAAAAATCCAGTCCTCGAGCCTAATGTCATCTACATATAACGGACTTACATGCCTTCTAAGATATTTTGGTGAACCATGTTTCGGTAAGTCATTTGATTTCTAGAAGAGCGATGCGTTGCTACTAGAATATGGATGGTAATGATCGTTTGTCAATGCCCAAGCGCAATAATAACAGATAGATGGGTGTCTGATAGAACCCTTTAGGCGTCTCTATCGAGGGAAAGCGCCAGAGGTTGCTTTTCCCAAAGGTGATTCGGTTAGGGACGCCTTCATATACAATTAGATCATGAAGTTGGGCATCTCTTTGTGTCCAATAACAGCACTTATGCAGTTAGTGGCAATAAATCAAACAGTTATCGAAGAGGTTTTAATTGATAGTACTCATGTTTTTGATAACCTGATATGATAACAATGGTTTCAACTACAAGCTTATTCTAAATGGACTAAAGGTTTTATTTTTAGTCGTCACACATAAAAAATTGACAGTTCCCAAAAACGCTAATCCTTCACAATCCTCCCAATTCTAGGTCCGAGGAAGGGAGGTATTTTCTTTTAATGTGTAACATTTCTCCTTTCGCTTTCCTGCAATCCGTGGGGCCGATTAGGTGAAAATGGACGGAAATGTATAACAGGAAACCAGGAAAGCGCGCGCTATTGATTCGACCAATGAGCGCACGCGGTGGTAAAGTTGGCCGTCAGATGATGATGATTTGCCGAGAGGTTGGTACAATGATGCCAATTACCAAGGTGAGATGTCAAATGTTACACATAATATACGACTACTGTAAGGCTCGTTTGTATATTTTTTTATAGTCTACGCTGTCCCGCTCCTGGGCAAAGACTTCCCTCCACTCCTTCTATCTTCCACGAGCCTGTGCGCCCTCCTTCCAGTTTTGACGGCACTAATTCTGTACATCCCGCCATCTCAGGACTCAGGATTAATGTAATTTATTCTTATAGCACAAGATCCCAATACCTAATTATCTCGAACAACCGCACGACACACACGCTGACTACAAGTAAAGTTAGAAAGTGTTACGCTTCACATGTTCTTATATTCGTGATACACAGCCATTATGTACGGCATGTAAATAGCGTTTATGTATTGACAGGGCGATTATTTATTAAGTATTAGTTTTCGCGCGATGACCACACGAGATTGAAAGCGAAAATGCTTTGATGACATCGATTTGTGTGGAGATTATTTAATTGAGTAATAATTAGTTTACAGTTTTTCTTGGGCTACAGCAGTAGAGATACTGCAATTCAATCAGTTCATCAGGCGTTGTAATATACACACCGGCACAATTAGCGGAACACAAAAAAAACAGGATTTTAAAATCTTATACTTGAGGAACTGGCCAGTTAAGATATATTTTTTTAATTTATTGTCAAATTTGAAAATAGAAAATTAGATGACATACACTTTTTTCATTCATTTGTTATATTTTCCCGAACAATACGTTTTGTCAACTTGTTCGAGTAATAACTACGTAATTGTAATTTTTTTGAAAAATCGCACTTAATGGTTTTTTATAAATTTGTTATTCTATAGGCAATTTTGTTTATTAAAAGCTCTTTATTATGCCTGACTTAACATCACTGGAAATCATTAGGGCTGATGAAATGAGAAGAAATGGCCATACCTACAGATCGATTGCCTCAAGGCTTCGTCGACCAGTATCAACGATTCATCGCAGCATCCAGTGGTACAGATCGTCTAATTCTCTTGTGAGGAGGAGGGGTCAAGGTAGAAAAAGATGTACATCGAGGCGAGATGACAGTTTTTTACAACTTGGAGTTCGTAGGAATACGCGATTAACGGCTGTACAAGCTCGAAATGAACTGGAAGACGTTCGAGGAGTACGAGTAAGTGAGCGTACAGTTCGCAGGAGATTTGAAGAAGTTGGTTTAGGGTCGTATATACCTCTGTCGGGAGGACACGGCGTGGCACACGCTGGCAGAGTGTGCCGCTTGGACGGAGCCACGCCGTGCCCTCATCTCAGGAGTAGGCAGTGACCTGTCGCTGCCGGCCGTTGTCGACTCGATGGTCGACAGCGAGGAGTCCTGGGACGCGGTGGTGTCCTTCTGCGAAACAGTCATCTCGCAGAAGGAGGCTGCGGAGAGGGAGCGGGAGATCGCTTCCGCTAACCCGATCCGCAGCAGACGCACCGGGCGTCGGCGGAGGGCGGACAACGCCCTCTTCCAGCCCCCCTAAATGGGTCCAGGGGCGACGGACTGGGGAATCCGTCGCCCCCTACTTCTTAGGACCCGAGATGGCGGCGCGTAGTGTTCCACGCGCGCCTCTCTTTGATGTGGGGGGGAGTTTAACACCTCACTCCCCCCCTATTGCGAGGTGGCCCGCATAGGCGGGCCGGCACTAGCCGGGGATCGCGGAAGACTTACTAGTTCCCGTGATCCTCGGCGTAAGTGAGAGAAGGAACACCGGGGTGGTTTTAGTCAGTAAGAGTCTGACAGACCCCTCCGCCCTCCCCGGGGCGGAGGACATCCATGAGGATTTCCCCCCGTAATAAAAAAATAAAAAAAAGGGTCGTATATACCTGCCAAAGGCCCAAAACTTGAGAGACGTCACCGCGTAAACCGATTAAGCTATGCGCGAGAACATCGTCATTGGGATTTGAACGAATGGCAGCAGGTTCTCTTTACTGATGAGTGCAGAGTTCTTTTAAAACAGATCGATGGGAGACAGCGAATATGGAGACGCAAAGGAGAACGCCACATACAGTCTAATTTTGAACACACAGTGGCTTATGGTGGCGGCTCGATTATGGTTTGGGGAGGGATATGTTTGGGAGCTCGCACGGAGTTAGTGATAGTCACAGGAGGGACTATGACAGCAGATCGATACATCAGAGACATTTTACAAGAACATGTTGTACCATTTGCCCCATTTATTGGTGACGACTTTATTCTAATGCAAGATAATGCTCGTGCTCATAGTGCACAATCGGTACAGGAATATCTGAGCCACGTAGGTATACCGGTGATGCAGTGGCCAGCAAATTCCCCCGATATGAATCCGATAGAGCATGTCTGGGACTTGCTAAAAAGAAGAGTTAAATCCAGAATGCCACCCCCCAACAATCTGAATGAACTTGGAAACGCATTGGGAGCGGTTGCCTCAAGAAATCATCGATAACATAATCTGTAGCATGCCCAGACGAATGGAAACCGTAATCAGAGCAAGAGGGGGAAACACTCGTTATTAATTTTGCTTTAATTTTATTGTTAAATCATTTAATGCTTACTTTTTTTTATTTTTTGTGATGGTTCATAATCATCTAAAAATTTCACTTATTTCAAATTTCTTTATTTTTCAATAAAAAATAACGAAGACTTTTCAAAGTCGTTGTTAAAAGATGTTAATCAATTTGTTATTTTGTGTCTAATTACATTTTCGTCAAATATATGCGTTATTATCTCATAGTCTCACTTTTTTTTCTGTTCCGCTAATTGTGCCGGTGTGTATAGTTAGTGGCTGCTGGTAATCTTATACTATTTTAGAAACATGTAATTCTAACTAATTCTTGAGCAGTGGTGGCCCGGTGGTGTCGTAGATTCGAACCCAGACAGCCGCTTCACATTGTCTGAAATTTACACTGCTCTCAAAACGATGAAGGAAAACATCGTGAGGAAACCGTCATGTCCTAGAATCAAAGATTCGAAGACATGTAACGTCTACTAATCCGCGTAAACAACTGCAGGTCCTGTGCCCGCGTGGTTGATTACGGCCCAATCCCTCTCACCGAGAGGAGGCCCGTGTCCCAGCAGTGGGAACATTATAGGCTGATTATGTCTTTGCTAGCATATTTGAAATAAAATTCAGCAACTGGCCATGGTTTGTTGCAGGCCAGTCTTTTGCTCATTACATATATAGTGTAGAAGATGATGTTATTATAAATAGAATGTAAGTACTGCCTTATGAATGAAGAGATCCGCAGGAGAACCAAGATAACCGACATAGCCCAAAGAATTGCCAAACTTAAGTGGCAGTGGGCAGGGCTCGCAGAACAGATGGCCAATGGGGCCGAAAAGTTCTGCATGGCGACCGCTTACCCGAAGACGTAAAGTTGGAAGGCCTCTCATAAGGTGGACCGATGACCTTGTGAGGGCCGCAGGAGTCCGCTAGATGCGGGAAGCACAGACCTATGTCCAGCAGTGGACGTCTTTCGGCTGAAATGATGATGATGACTGCAGTATTTGGTACTGGCACTTGCGACCAATACACCAACGAGGTAGGATGAAATAACACAAGCTATCAATGGTCAAAAGAGGCATGCAACACTAGTTGAAACACTTGAATAATGGGGCCTCGCGAGTCTCTTAGAAACAAATTCAGCGAAATTGATATATTAACTCTGCCTTCTCTTTACATCCTAGAAAATATCTTGTATGTTCGCAAAAACTTAGGCCTTTTCAAAAAACGATGCGATTTCCATAATCTGAATACACGTAGTAAAGATGAAATTGTGATTCCAAAATTTAGATTGACTAAAACTAGCAAGTCATTTCTAATAAACAGTATCCGCTTCTATAACAAGTTGCCAAAGTCGGTTACAGAACTTAGCGATGGAAAGTTTAAAACGCACATCAAACGTGTCCTTATCAAAAAAGCATATTATAAGATAAAAGACTACGTTGAAGACAGGGAAGTTTGGCATTAATTCCTTCTGCACATGTGGCTTCCCTGGTACCTCATTAACAGCATAACTATGTGAAAGTCTATTAACTGCTCTCAAATACAAAGTTCTTTTTAATTCTTTTTATTTTTACAATGCTGACATATTCTCGTCATTAATTGACATTATACATCAATTTTATTTAGGTTCATTTTATTTATGTAGATTATTTTACACTAGCTTTTGCCCGCGGCTCCGCCCGCGTGGATGTCGGTTATCGCGTAAAAAAGTAGCCTATGTCCTTACCCATATCCCAGGCTATATCTCGGCCAAATTTCATGACGATCGGTTCAGCGGTTAAGGCGTGAAAGCGTAACAGACAGACAGACAGACAGACAGAGGTACTTTCGCATTTATAATATTAGTAGGGATAGGGATATTGTGAATGAGAGAACGTTGTAGGCCTTACTGACTGTAGATTTGTAGACGATTTTCTATTCTGTATTCGTCTAAGTACCTGGTACTTATTGATAGGCCTGCGCTGTCCTCCCATACATTTAATCTCTGTAATTTGAAAATATTGTTAAAGCCAATTATTTTTAAAAGAGTAACCGTGGAGTTTCTTGCCGGCTCTTCTCCATAGGAAACAACAATTTGGAACCGTGCACCTAGCTTCTGACGTTTCATAAGTGCCCATGCAGGTTTATATGAAATAAAAATATTTTGATTTTGATTTTGATTTTGAATATTTATTGATTGCGTTAAATAGACATAAAATTATAATCACGAGATACGTAATTACAGAAGCATCAGACAATCATAAATTAAAACCACTCATTTACTGTTACGTTCCGTGTGGTGCCGGACGTAAAAGAATAGCACCATCCCATTTCTTCCCGTGGGTGTCGTAGAAGGCGACTAAGGGACTTACTAGAGAATGGGCAGAAGCGTTCTCTATGCATTTTCCCACCATACTGCGAACGCCAACCCGCCTGCCAAACGTGGCGATTATGGCAAACCTCCCTTTTTGGGGGAAGCTTATGTCCAGCAGTGGACGTATTTCGCCTGAAATGATGTTGATGATGATGATTTACTGCTAGCATAAAGGCTCCCGTAAACAGGCGCATGCGACTCTTTTAGAACAATTTCATGGAAATTACTAGAGTCGCATCGCGCCCGTTTGCTTTTAAGGTTTGCCGGTAGTGCGAAAGAAAATAGAAACCTATGCATAAAGCATTTATCCTTGGCCTTTACCGCCTTTTTCCTTAATTAACCAACTATGATTGATCGAGACGAAAGTGTTATGTAATGTTTCTATTTCATTCGAACAAACATCACTTTTTGCGAGGAGTCTCACGTATTTTTCGTTCATAAGATGAGTCACTCCAATGTGTTAATTTGTTAGGTGTGTATTCAGTTTTTCATGGAAGAATACAGTACTAGTTTATACAAAGTCTTTCAGTCAGCAACCTCTTTATGTTGGATCTTTGACGTCACAGTCCAACGTCATCTTCAAGGCGTCTAGGCGACTGGCTTTTGTTAGGTTAGTATCTGACGTATAGTTTGCGTGCTAAGATGAAATGCCACTGCTTATAAGGCCAAGGGCTGGAATTAACCCAAAGGGCAATGGAGAGGGCTATGCTTGCAGTTTCCCTACACGATCGAATCAGAAATGAAGTGATCCGTAGGAGAACCAAGGTAACCGACTTAGCCGGAAGAATTGCCAAACTTAAGTGGCAGTGGGCAGGGCACATTACTCGCAGAACAGATGGCGTTGGAAGGCCTTCCAAAAGAGGGACCGATGACTTGGTGAAAACCGCAGGAATCCGCTGGATGAGAGAAGTACAGAACCGGTCGAAGAGGCGGGCTGCTGTCTGCGGAAATGATGATAAGGGCAATTTGTCTCAATAGCAAGTTGTTTTTAATCGTGGTCGTACTTACTGACGTCCTAAATGATTTTTAATAGCTGCTGAGAAAGTACGAGAACATATCACCACGAGTTGTTTCTCTAAAGGGGTGGGCTGAGGTGTGCTTATATACCCAGCTTTCGCAAGTTATGTCCCATGTAATAGGGGCGAGCCCATTTGCTTCTGAGAAATACCAGATAGAGAAACCCAACAGCACATTTTCTCGTGCTCAGTGGTAGCGCTTGCAACCACTAGAAAAAAGAGGCAGACAAGAAAAAAAAAACGATACAATAACAAAAAAAAAGAAGAAAGTACGACAACGGTCTAATAAATAGTGCTTTGCTGTTAATTGTCAAGGTTTTGAACGCAACATGCGGCTTCAGTTGATATTCGATCTATAATGTTTGCTTAATAATTATGTTAGCTGGAAGTTGCCCGAATAAAATAAAATAACTAAATTTATGAATTTTACTATTTTTTCAGTGAAACTGGAAAATCGTCATATAATATCATGTGTAAAATATGTCTGTAGATTTGACCCCAAATAGGTAAACAAATCTTTCACACTTTTTATCCAAAACTTAAACACAACCAACCTAACTTTCAATTGTTTTCCACGTCACTAATTTTTAATCCATAAACTGTTTTCCACACCAGCCACAAAATATTCAAAAATGCATATATAGGTAACTCTCCATGCAAGCAAATTGTTTGTGGCGTTCATGATGCAACGAATACATTTATCTTTCTAGTTTTGAGCAATGCTTTTTACACTGCAAAATCAGTGTATATTTCTTTGCATGAAACTGGAATAAGTAATATTCATAAGCAAATGTATGCAATGTTTTTCCCTCGAAGTGAACAAAATGAAAGTGCGTCATGGTCTGCGTTGTGGTCACGCTTCAGTGTTTCCACGTGATAAACGTAATGAGCGGTTTTCTATGCGTCTTCTCTGCTATTGTAAGATAGCTGACATGTTTCTATTATTAAGTTGTCTCTGCAAGGTGGTTCTAGTATTAATAATTAACACAGAATGCTGAGCCGCTGGCCCAGTTCCACAGACGACCGGAGTAATCTTGTGTAGGAGCCCTGAAAGTTAAACAGGCTCCTTTTTTTCCATTTAAATAATTGTACAAGGTGTGCCTTGTACAAACAAAGCAGCTTTTATACTCGTATACAGCCCAAGTTCAAACAGGAAATGGAAACTTGATCCTGCGCGGTACGATTAATGCGAAAAGGAATTTTATGCTATATGTTTCGCCGTTGGAGTTGCGAGAATTAAACATCAAGCATGTTATGGTATACATTCACAGAAGAACGTATAAAGTAGGTAAAACTATCTCAGGACCTCAAAATTATTACCGGTCTTTCGGCATGCTTGTCATCGGCCAATCAAACCACTTTTTGCGTCCATCAGAGTATCCGGTTAAACACACAAACTCGTCTGCGTTAAACATAGTAAAAGTGAGCGTGTTGAAAATAATATAAAACGTACGGCGTGTTACTCGAGCGTGTCTAACTGACGTATAATAAAAAACTAAATTACTTATTTCATCATTTTATCATTGTCTGTTTTCTCATTTCGGTGATCCGGAGTGCTTATTGGGGCGCACGTCGTGCAAACAAACTGGAGGAATCTAGTTTCTTATGAAATTATATTACGTCTATCTGATTAATAAGAAAACAAACGTTATTACTTGATTTCCAAAGGAGTTGTTTTTATGAGAAGAAAGCACAAGAAACTTATTTCAAAACAAGCTTCTTCTCACAAGCGCAACTGTACGTGCTTACTCTCGCGTCACCAGTCCTGGCTCCCTGTATACTGCAAACGTAGTTTGTAGGGAAGTTTTATAAAAATATATCTGTTATTGTAGTATACTGACAAACATATTGATGCCCAGATCAAAATGAAAGCAGTTACGCTTTCAACGTTTATTACTGGATACAGATCACTTAACCGCTATAGTCATTACGCTTGGTAAACAGATTGGTAACCGCAGAATATTAGTTGGTTTAACGCTTGGTACTGAGCGTCCTTTAGACATTTAATATGTACAGTGGGCTCCATCAATTGGTTACCCCAGTTGTATTAAAAATGTAATACAACTGGGGTACCCAATTGATGCAGCCCACCGTACATAGACACTACATATTACTACATGTAAGATGCTACGAAATACCGAAAGCCCTCCATGCTTCAGAAAACACGTTGAACCGTCGATCCCGGCTGTTATTCGTAGATTTTTGTCAGTCGTTCCGGGTAGTCAGAAGCCCGAAAGTCTGACAATCAGTCTTACCAACGGGTATCGTGTAACCCAGTAACTGGGTTGTGGAGGCCAGATAAGCAGTCGCTCCATGTAAAATACTGGTATTGAGCTGTATTCGGTTAGACTGGAAGCCGACCCCAATATAGTTGGGACAATAGGCAGATTGACGTTTTTAACGACAACCGTAAGATGAACTTCTTCTTCACTATCGAAAATCTTCTCTCGTCAAGAGTCATATCGGCTCAAATGATTACTTTTTTGCGCGTAAAGTCAACCTCAAAAACGCTGTTCATCGCTTCCTAGTGAAATGGCGCAACAAATACACTTCCTGGTTCTGGATGATCTCATAGTGTTGCAACCTCTTTGGCTTGAGACATATTATAAACCTTATGTATTCCGCAGTGTAGCCTGATTTAATCAGCCTCGCTCTATTTCTTGTTCGGGCTCTCTTTGCCGGTTCACCGCCCCGTACCATTCACGTACTTTCACCATTAATGATTTTAATAAGGTATTGTGTTTATACTTGCAGGTTGTGGTAATTTATTTCGGTTTTATTAAGAGTTTGCTTTTTATGTTAATTCATAATATTTGAGTTTGGTAGGTTTAGTTGTAAAGTTAGAAGCACTTCACTGCTTGGCTTTTATATAAATCAAATCAACTGAGCATTATTGGGTCCGTGGATAGGTGACCATCTTTACAATACCAAATCCCATCCGTGTCTCGGAGAGTAAAGCCGTTGGTCCCGACTGTCATTCGTGGATCTTTGACAGTCGTTACGGGTCGACAGAAGCCCGAAAGTCTGACAACCAGTCTTACCAAGGGGTATCGTGTTATCCGGGTTGTGGGTCGTGGAGGTCATATACTGGTTATTCAGCTGCATCCGGTTAGACTGGCAGCCGACCTCAACATAGTTGGGTAAAGACTTGGTAGATGATGATATCAATTGGCTATTTTCAGCTTAGAATATCATAATAATTTACACCTAATGCTTAAGTACTTTATCTGTTCCATAACAAACCCAACAAAATGTCAAAACATTACGAACGAATTTACGATTCGTTTCACAACTATCCAATACCAATAACCTCAAAGCTTATTCAATACAGCTTTAACTTAAATGCAATAGTTATTAAATCCGCATTGCATAAGCAGTAGGCAACCGAAGGCTTGGTACTGGGCCAGGAGAGATAAAATACTGGCTAGCACACTAGATAGGTACAAATATATCTAGTCTGTCCTACATTAGTTGGAGACGAAGAGTCTCGACAAATGGCGCCCGTGACGTCATAGTACATGGATGATATAAATACTGAAGGCTGTGCGGAGGACAAACTTGAATTGAACGACGAATAATTGATAAACTTGTACGTATGCCGTGGGAGAGTCGAATGGAGATTATTTTTATATCATTTTCACTTAATTATCCTTTGCGTGGGAATTGCCAGAGTGTCTAACGGTGGGTGGGCAGCATCAGTGCACGTAACTGTTTTCTGATAGCATCAATTCTGCGAAAATCTAATTTCTCGCCATCAGCTCGTGCGAAACTAGAAGCTGCTTGAATTATGGATGAGATTAAGATATTTGCTTAGTAATGGATTAGTGCAGCAAGTAAGCGATTAGCTTTATGAGTTTTTAATAAGCGTTAGGATTGGATACTTCGCAATGCTTGTTCGATTTTGGTTACCCAAACTGGATTTTTGTTGAAAGGGTCTGTTTTATACTCTTACCCAGGATAAAGACCAAAAACATTGCGCTGTGGTGTCCTTTCAAAATGAATTCCAGCAGCATTCCTTGCAACTTTTAGCCCCGGAGACAGAAAATGAGTCAAATTCTACATCCGCAACAGCCAATCAATTTCTCAAGACATCATCTCCAACATTGACACGAAACATCTTCATCACTTGAAAGGACATTTAAAAAGCAATTTATTGAAATAAAATGCTTTGAGTTTTGAATGCGAAATGTTGCCAATTACTCAGGCAGACAGACGGTATCGTAAACGAATCGCGGTCGTAAAGAAATAACGACTGAGACCAAATTAAGGTTCACTTTGATGTACTTTTCGATACCAGGATCGCAGAGGAGTGAGGATATTGGTTCTTCAAGTAATGATGGAAATATTTGAATAAGGAGCTTTTTTGAAGTAGTTTTTATTGTATGAAATTAATTCGGTAAGAGAACACCGAAAAGTTATATTAATCCTGGAATTAGTACGGAATTTGGTGCAATATGCAATGGGTGTATGTAGTGTCTGCAAAATCAATAGAACGAAAGCTATTTGGTGTGCCAAACCGTATTAAGATTAAAGAGTGATGTTGAGCCAAATTATAAGTACACATTTCATTTGATTTGAGATATACTTGATTTATATTTCCTTCAGATATAAAAAAAATTAAAACTAACAAGTAAACAATTGAATCATATGATTTTTAGAAGAAAATAGAGATGTTTGTCCTTCTAAGTTTTGAATTGCTTAGCAAGTAGGGATACATTTTACACGAGTACGGCGAAACAAAAAGGAAGGTTATGTTTTGGAACGGTATGTATGTCATCTGTTTCCTCATATCTTCTAAACTTCGTGTCATAATTTGACTAATTAGGTTTCGTTGGAAGCGTCTTGAATGTCTTGATCGTCCGCTCATTCAGCTTTGTGACGTCACATTAAATTTAATATGGCGCCCTCTAGGGGACAAATAATCATGAACTGAAAATGTTATAATGGATGGTTTTCTTAGTGTAGGGCTAGGTTAATAAAACAATACATTCTAAGCTTTAGTGCAAAGTGACATACGACCACGGCTTTTAGACTACAATATTGTTTTGTTATACTTTTTAGGGCGTGTATTATCAGCAGGTAGTCGGGTTTTCGTTTTAAAACTTACTTTTCTAACATTTTCCGTAAATAAAAATGAGTCAACCCAGCAGGGTATTAACATGTTAAACACACATTCAGGAGTTCATTATGTAAATGGGTTAACTGAGTATTTTCAGTTAACTATTGTCTATAGTTCTGTACCTGCAACCTTGGTGAAAATATCTTTAGTATCCACGTGGACTGCTCCATAGAACCGTTTGAGTTTATGTAGGTTTTTGACAATAATACGTCGAGCGTGAACGTAGTTTTGAGTTACATCAGCAATATACAGAATCAGCATGTTTTCGTCATAAACATACCGATATTTGAGACCTGTGGGCCTACTCTGAAAGTAAGTCAACGAAGATACGGGGCCCCGGCCAAAATTAGTTCGATACATTAGCTTTTTCGCCACCCTCCTGTCCTTACATCCTGTCGGTCCTAGAGGAGGGGGTAACCTCGCTTCCAAAAAAGCCCACCCCCCCATCAAAAAGAAAAATGCAGAAGGAAAAAGATGCTACCCAGGTGGGTCCCGGCCAAGCCGGGGAATCCCACACCGCTACGGCAGTCAGCCCCCATCGTATTCTGGGGGGGGCAACCGACTGCACACCTTTGCCGCGCTCTTTAGCGCAGCCGGCTGCTGATACAGCGCCCAACACTCAGGCAGCGAATAACGCGCCACTAAACCCAACCCTGGCTGCGACCAACGCGCCCTCAAACCCGACTCCGGCCGCAATCCAAGCGCCACAACCCACGACCAGGTGTATGCCACCCACGAGCCTCTGGCAACAGAGTATTGTGCGGAATAGCATCACCAACCCAGACAACGACCAAGACCGACACAGACGAAGAGGGACGGGGAAGGAAGACGAGCCTGGCAGCTCAAACACTTTCCCGTTTGATGAAGTACGCCTGCTGAATAAGCGCGGAAAAATCCCTGCCCGGGAAAGAAGAGTTGGCGACAGAAAGCGTCATACCCGCGGAGGCGTCAGCCAACGCGAGGCGCAATCGGCCGCCGAAAAGGCAGAGGCTGCGGCAGTACGCGACCAGCCGTTAGTCCGCGAGGGGGAAACCCAGCGCGAAAAGCGGCCGGACGCGGAACCACGCAACCGTCCGTTAGTCCGCGAGGGGGAAACTCAGCGCGAAAAGCGGCCGGAGGCGGAGCCACGCGACCAGCCGTTAGTCCGCGGAGGGGCAACCCAGCGCGAAACGCGGCCGGACGCGGTGCCGCGCGACCGACCGTTAGTCCGCGAGGGGGAAACCCAGCGCGAAACGCGGCCGGACGCGTCAAAGTCTGCCGGGACCGCCAACCAACCCCAAAACTCCGACAACACCATCGACCGACCTCGACCTAAACAGAACAGAGGTAGGCGGTATAAACCAGCACACGCACAGGCGCAGCCGGCAATTGACACCATGCCGGGCACCTCCAAGCCGCAGCCTGGACCAAGTGGTACAGGGCCCACGAAGAGGGAGCGCCCCGACGACACGGCTTCGCCGAGTACGCTACAGGGGCACGCCAAACGTGTGAGGGTTCACTCCGCTCAGGGGGAGCAAAGAACCTACGCGCGAGCCACGAAGGATATTCCTGCGAGGCTGGCCGTAGCAATCTGCTTCCCTCCACCCTCTCGTGACCTGACCAGGGAAGAGGCTGAGCACGTTAAGACCGACCTAGAAGCCCGACTTATGGACACAGACCCGACGACACCACTCCCGGCCTTCCGCGGATACCCACGGGTAGCGGAAGGCACCGTGCAGATGTGGTGCGAGGACGACTATGCCCTGACTTGGCTAACCCAAAACGTGCCCCTAATCAAACTTACAGACACTGACCCTGCACTGACAGTAGTCAAACAGTCCGACGTGCCCACCCGTGTCCGAGCCTCGCTTTTTGTCCCCCGTTACAAGGGCGACATAGCCAGGCTCCAAAGTATTCTGATCCGTCAGAATACTTGGTACGACATTGCTAGGTGGTCACTGTACAGGGCGACTACCGTCGGTGGCGACAACTATGAGACATACTTGACCCTAGGTGTGCCACCGGAGGAAGCCGACAGGGTCCTAGCCCGGGAGCGACGGATATCGTACCTCTTGGGGTCGATATACGTGCGCTTCTGGCCCACGACCCTACCCTGTGACTCTAAGACTGACTGCACAGATGAAAAGACCGTACCGACAACGACAAAGACTACCGACACCGACATTGCCCAGCTCGAGGAAGTCATGGCCCGAGCAGCGATGGACGACGACGACGACGCCATACCACCCTCATCGCCTGGCTGGAACGAGCAATTGCTTGCCTCGTCGCCGGGCGACGCACACGAAGACCAGTTCAGAGTGGAGGCGGCGGAGAGACTATCCGATGGATCCATCTCCGACTAACTCCACCTCACCGCCGTCACCGCCCATAAATATCATCCAAACTAACCTCCAACACAGCCAGACTGCCACGGCTAGCTTACGCAGGGCCTTGGAGGTTAAGCCCCGAACCATCGCACTGATCCAAGAGCCGTGGATCAGGAACAATAGAATCTGCGGCCTCGGCAACATCGGAGGTAAGCTAATCCTCAACACACATGGTGCAGAAAAACCACGTACCTGTGTTTACATTCCCAAAGAAATCCCGACCACGACACTCACTCAATTCTGTTCCAGAGACCTAACAGCTGTCAGGCTCCAAACCGCATGTGACGTTCCAGATGTTGTACTGGCCTCGGTGTACATGCCAGGCGAGGACGCAAATTGCCCCCCAAAAGAGATGGCCGATCTGGTACAACACTGCGAGCGCGCCAGGCTGGAACTGATCATCTGCACCGACTCCAACGCCCACCATCCGCTCTGGGGCAGTGACTCAGCGAACTCCAGAGGAGAGGTACTATCCACCTATTTATTCTCTACTAACCTTAACATTGTTAACCGAGGTTCTGAACCCACTTGGGTCACAGTCCGAGGACAAACAATCATTGACCTAACTCTCGCTACAGAAACCGCGACAAACCTCATCGATAACTGGCACGTATCGGACGAGCCTTCCAGCTCAGATCATAGAAGAATCCGATTCACACTAGCTACCCACATAAAGGAACCAGAGCCGAAACGTAACCCACGTCGCACTAAGGTGCCCGAGTACAAACGGCTTCTGGCGGCTCTACTAGAGAGACACCTATCACAAGTAACTGTAAAGGACACTGCACAACTGGAATACACCGTGACAAAACTATCACAATACCTAATTGAAGCATACCACGCATGCTGCAAACTGAGGGCGCCGGCAAACAACAGCGTGCGGAACCCATGGTGGAACGCTGAACTAGGTAAACTCAGAGATACACTAAGGCAACAATTCAATAGAGCCAAAAACACTAGGCTCCTGGACGACTGGGAGCAATACAAAGAAACCCAATACTTATACAAAAAGCAGATTAGAACTGCCAGAAGAGCGGCATGGCGGAAATTCTGCGAATCCATCGAAACCAACAATGAAGCCGCAAGAGTAAGAAAAATCCTATCGACTGATCAGGATCGAAGCCTTGGCGCGCTGAAAAAACCTGATAACTCTTACTCACTAACCGACCATGAAACCAGTAAAGTCCTTCTCGAGACTCACTTCCCAGGCTGTAACCTCCTAGAGAACAGAACATGGGAGGCTGAGCCAGAATGGACACCCACAGACCAAGACTGGTCCCGAGCCCACAGCATAGTAACAGAAGACAGGGTAAAGTGGGCTATAAACACCTTTCAGCCCTACAAGTCCCCAGGACTAGACGGAGTTTTCCCAGCCCTACTGCAGTGGGGGGTTGACCACCTAACACCATGCTTGGTGAAGATCTACCGTACCTGCATAGCACTCAGATACATACCCCTGGCGTGGCGCGAAGTGAAAGTCATTTTCATACCCAAACCGGGCAAACCAGACTACACACAGCCCAAGGCCTATAGGCCCATAAGCCTCACACCCTTCCTACTGAAAACTCTTGAGAGACTCTGTGATAGGCATATCCGAGACGGACCTCTCCGAGTAAAACCACTCCATAAACAACAGCACGCATATTCCACTGGCAGATCAACAGAATCCGCACTCCACAGCGTAGTATCCAAAATTGAATGCGCAGTGGACCACAAATGCTCAGCACTAG
This sequence comes from Polymixis flavicincta, assembly GCA_949987655.1. Lineage (NCBI taxonomy): Eukaryota > Metazoa > Arthropoda > Insecta > Lepidoptera > Noctuidae > Polymixis > Polymixis flavicincta. The sequence goes on along the minus strand of OX465188.1, from coordinate 17,654,206 downwards.
CAGCTTTTATTGTCATCGAGGGCGCCTTTGACAAGACTATGTTCAATAGCATTAGCATGGCCCTCGACAGACACAACATAGACACGACCCTGAGTGGGTGGATCACCAATATGCTCAAATTGAGAGCGGTGCAAGTCACCGTAAACGACACTACAAGGGCAGTAGTGGCGAAGGGCTGTCCACAAGGTGGCGTCCTCTCGCCGCTTCTATGGAACCTGGTCGTAGACAGCCTCATCAAAACACTAAATGACAAAGGTTATTTCACCGTAGGCTATGCCGATGATCTAACCATAATAATAAACGGCACCCATGAAAATACCCTATGTAACCTTATGCGCCAAGCCTTTAAAATAGTCGAAGACTGGTGCAACGAACACCAACTATCAGTAAACCCAACTAAAACTGAACTGATCCTCTTTACAAAAAAGAGGAAACTCGCGGAACTGGAACTTCCGCGTCTGTTTGGCACTACCCTAAGCCTAGCAACTGAAACCAAATACCTGGGCATCTTTTTGGACAAACAGCTGAACTGGGCAAAACACACCAACTACATCACGACAAAAGCCAGCATATCACTGTGGCAGTGCAAGCGAATGCTTGGCAGGAACTGGGGTATTAGCCCCAGAGTCACCCACTGGCTGTACACCACGGTTATTCGACCAATTATTACGTACGGCTCAATAGTCTGGTGGCCCAGAACGGACTTAAGCACAGCACAAAAAGACCTTGAAAAACTGCAGCGGTGCGCCTGTGTGGCAATCACCAGCTGCATGAGGACTACGCCCACCGCTGCCCTACAGGCAATGCTGGGGCTGCCTCCTCTACACCTCATCGTGCGGGAGGAAGCAGCACTGGCTGGTTTGAGGCTCGACATAGCAGGAACCCTAAGCAACGATTCCAGAGTCAAGCACACACGCATTAAGGAAGATGCGATCAAACGACAACCGATGATGGCATCACCCTGTGATAAAACCCCGAAATTGCACTACTTCCAGAGACACTACAACGTAGTACTCACAGGAGAACAGAACGACTACTCAGGCCCGGATGAGCTTAGAGTCTACACTGACGGATCAAAGACCGACTCTGGAACCGGAGTCGGTGTTTTCTCACAAGACCTTAACATAAACATATCCAGCCCGCTGGGAATGTTCAACACCGTATACCAAGCGGAATGTGTGGGCATTATACAAGCGGCATATGCCATAGAAGCCAGGAGGGTCACGGATACACACATACGTATACTCTCCGATAGTGCTTCAGTTCTCCAATCCCTACGGAAAAAAACTTTTTAATAAAAAAATTAAACCGCCAAAAACCGAAAAGTAAAAAATAATAAACTAGCTTTGTCCAACCCCAATAAATAAGTTCGGAAGTCGGTGACATTGGATATGTATTTAATTATATGTCACCGCCTTCCGAACTTAGTTATTGGGGTTGGATAAAGCTAGTTTATTATTTTTTACTTTTCGGTTTTTCGGCGGTTTAATTTTTTTATTAAAAAGTTTTTATTTTATAATTTTTTGTGGCTATAATCTACTAATTACTACATGCTTAATTTTTGATTTAATACACAACTCAGTATTAAAGTCTGTGAGTAAACAATCAATCATCCCTTGTTTTCTTACCCTTAGGGTTGGAATTTTTCTTCGAAATTTATATGGGACCAACTTCAAAGTATACCCTTACCAATAAAAAAAGAATTATCAAAATCGGACTACTCTGGAAAAAGTTATGCGTGGTCATACATTAAAAAAAAAAAAAATATACGCGTCGAATTGAGTAACCTCCTCCGTTTTTTCGTCGGTTCAAAAAATACATTACATCGAGTTTAACACTAGAATGTCACAATGCACTAGAAAGAGTAACAGTTGCCAACCGCAACACTGTGACACTGCAATGGATAAAAGGACACAGTGGGTCACTGGGCAACGACGCCGCAGACGAACTGGCCAGAAGGGCATCCAGCGAGCCAATCTGTGGTCCCGAGCCCATTGTGCCCATCCCCTTCAACCAACTACGCAGGTGGCTCCAGGAACACACCCACAAACAAGCCGAGAGCTGGTGGACCCTGACACCAGGCTGCAGGCAGTCTAGGGAAGCAATGCCATCCCTGGATGGCAGGCTGACTAGACGTCTGTTACGCCTGGACAGAAAAGATCTGCGTCTGGTGACTGGAACCATCACAGGACACTGCCCGCTGAACAAACACTTCTACACAATAGGCATAACGGACAGCCCCTTGTGCAGGGCTTGCATGGAGGCTGAGGAAACCGTGGCGCATGTGCTTTTCGTATGCACAGGCGTAGCACAGATTAGAACAGAAACCCTCGGGGCACCCAAATGTTACACGGATATTCTGAACAAACCAGGAGTTATAGCCAACTTCTGGAGGGAGGTGGGCTGGCTGGAATAAAACCAAAAGGCCGCCATGGCTCACGCACAATGGTCCACTTGAAGGACTAAGTGCGGAAACCAAACCCCATAACATAGAACATAGAACATAGCTTTTTCGGGTGAGGAAATACAGTAAGGACAACTGTCAAATCGTGTAGTCATTCATTCTTAATTCGGGGCCCCGAAGGCACGAATTACACAGAAACGGCGTAAGGTGAAGGCGCGGCGCAGGCGCAGCGTAGGCAATACATTTTGTATGTAGGCATGATGCCGCTTTTAAACGTTTTCATACAAAAAAACGCGCCCGCGCCGTGCCATCGCCTTACGCCCGCCGTTTCTGTATAAGGTTTCCGTAACTTTTCTTTTTTCATTCTTTTTTTATAACGCCTGGTGCAAAGCGATTAAAGAGGTCTTTGATGGATCGACCGTGCCCAGAAGATGCCAGTTCACTCTTGTTTTGAAGGTAGAACTAAAACCTTCTGTCCGTAGGTGACACGGAGTACGAAACACTCTGTATCATTGGCTGTAACAACGGCTACCCTTCTTACATTCATGATTGGCGTAAGTATAATGATCCTAGGTTCCTACTTCTGGGTCGTTTCTTATAACTCTTCCTATAAGCCCAAAGCCAAACGCCCAAAGTATTGAATTACAATACAATTTTGATTTAAGGTTTTGTGTTTTTCGTATTTTCATAACAATTCAGCTCATATCGTTCATGACCACCAGCTCAATCTTTAGCGGTAAATGGGATAACAATTTTCGTTTTGCAATACATACAGGGTGTCCGGTATTTAATGAATAACCATGAAATGGTTCATGGGAAGAAATGGCCAAAGAGAAAAAAAAAAATTGTACATTTTCTTCAAAAAATAAAAACAACCGACTTGCGAAACAACACTACAAAGTGAAAAATAACATTCAATTTCAGCAAGCGGTGACAAAAAAAATATATCCAAAGACACCGATTTTCAAAGTTTAAGTAATTTTTCACTGTGTAGGTAGTGCTTTTTCGGAAGTCGGTCGTTTCATATTTTTTTTTTTTACAGAAAAAATACAAATAAAAAATGATTTTTCTGAATGGCCATTAGTCTTACCATAAACCATTTCAAGGTTATCCATTAAATACCGGACACCCTGTATAAGGCCAGTATTTTCCCTATCGGCCAATGTTCCAATTCTGGGCTGTATCTCTAGACTCAGTTCAACAGGAAACCGCAAAGTTTTCCGCATTACAAATATTATATTTTAGGTACTTATTATGTTGGGCCAACAAAGATCATAAAAGATAACAAAGGTAGAGTTTATGATTCAGCCACGATGAGTAACTATAATAGAACTATCTTTATATAACAATAAATTAAGTACATGACATACTAGCTTGGCTATTGTCACGACAGTATGACGATACGATTCTGAACTCCTGTCATTTTCCGCAAGTACATAAGAGAACAACGCTTTTTTTTTTTGAGGGTGGGAAATCATTAAATAACTTCTCCCGCTCTGGGTGGAGCAGGAGGGCGTGTCAGACTTTAATTGAGTAAAACCCACCCGTGTTCCTTCAGTTGGGGCCACGGTATCTCTTTCGAACAATCCGCACCCCTGGAAGAGAACAACGCTGACATACATTTCAGACTTACGCATACGCAATTTTACGGGTCCATATTGGCTCAACTAAAGTTCTTTACCCGAAATTGTTCTTCCTAACGATTTGTAATCCGAATGATCACTCTTCCTAAAATTTTTCATCCTAAAGTTTTCATTCATACTATTTGTAGTGCTACCGGCGATGTTCATAACACTCATGTTTCCGAAAATTGTAATTAATAATTATCATTAATGGAAATATATTTAAACTCCTACTGTTTTTTATCATAACGCTTTTATCCCTAAACATAATTACCATAATATTCTCACTCATACTCAGAAAGAAACATTTACCAAGTGTTATAAATTTCGATGTAGCGCTCGCCGGCCGCTGCCGCGGCACCGCTCGCTTCGCTCGCTCGGCTCGCGCGTAGTTGGTCACAGTTCTAACCTAACCTAACCTATGGATATCTTTGCAGGTAAAGTTCGCAAAATTAATGTATATAATACTGATTATTATGAATAAAAAGAAATCTAAACAAAAAAGATATGACTTTGAATAATAGTATAAAAGATGGTTATGTTGAGAAAATATAGGGAAACAAATAAAAGTATAATAGATGTTTATTGCTACTGACATTATGAAGTTGAATGCTTCGGAATTATGAACATTAGAGACAGAGTAGTTAGGAATTGTGATTGTTACGATGAAAAATGTTAGGAAGAACATTTTCGGATTTCCAATTATCGGAGTTGAAAATTTAGGTGAACTTTGGCGCACCCCAATTTTACATCTAATAATAGCCATACACTTAAATGACTGAACTGAGTGATGAGCAGTGATAGCCCAGTGGTAACGGCCCCGAATAACTAGTTGTCATATGTCTTTGTGTAAATTATTTCATTACCACTGCTCTCAAAACGGTGAAGGAAAACATCGTGTCGAAACCAACCCGCAGTGGGCCCGCGTAGTGGACCACAGCTCACTTCTTTTCAAAGAGAGGCCTTTGTCGCAGCCGTAGGAAAATTATAGGCTGAGCACACACACACACACACACAAATGTTCACGCGCACTTCAATAACTGTATTTAAATATTCAAAAACTGTATTATGTAATTTAAATAAAATAAAATTATAGTAACACAATTAGAGGGGATTGGCACTGTTACTCCTTAACACAGGCTATTTCATAGCCTAGCAAGGAGAGCAGCACGTCACCCACTTGATTGCCAGAAACTGAATGCAAACCACTTTGTAAAAATTTACATACGTACTACAATCTGTTTTTATATAAATAAAGATTTATTTATTATTATTTATTTATTTATGCTTGAATAGCTTAGACACCAGTCATGAAGAATTAAAAGCCTAAACTACAAAGAGCAAAAAATCACAAGTGCAAGACCGTACAAAATCACAACACTATACCAACTTAACTACAAAGCCCTGATCAAATTTCACTACCCGCAACACTGGTGCATTGCAGGCAAAATCTGGAGCAAGAAAGCAAACAATAAAATATCAGAGACAGGCCTTGAACCTACGACCGCTGAACTGTTTACCTCACTGACTCATAGGAGCCTCCTACGCATGCCGCTAAGATTTTAAAATATACATGCATGAATAATCAGATTCTTGACAGGCTAGTTGAATAGTCAATGAGTTCGGAGACCAATAAAAACAAATCTGAAAAAGCTTGGAAAAATGCTACACGGTAACGATTAAGTATTTCGATGTGCCCTCAATGTAACATCCATTTATTTACCATTTAATATGGGTTTCACAAATAAAGTTAGAGAAATGTACATTTCAAAAGATTTTCCGACGTTATTCACGTCTGTATAAACGAATAGAAAATATATTGCCTTGAAATTAATAATGAAATAAACAAGCTTTACTTATAAAAACACTCATTTAAAATAGACTATTTAAATCTCACTCACTTTGCTTTCTTGTTGATAACGTCCAGATTGAATTTGCCAAAGAATTTTGTGTCCGTTTCAGTGGCACGGCGCCGGCGTAATTAAAAAAAAAATCTGCCAAGGTTTTGAAAAAACTTGTAATAGTCCCAAAACAATAAATTTCACAAAGTTATAAGGGTTTGAACGTGGCCGCGCCATTGAAACGCTGAGAGTAAAAAAAAAAAAAAAATATCCAAAAAAAATCCTAGGTTTACTATTTTAGGAGCTGAGTAGTCTTTTCTTCTCTCTTAATACATCCAAAGGTTTTCCTTAAAAGCTAAGACCCACATTGTGTCACCCTATAAAAAATATCTACATTTACTTGTATCTGTAATTTTTATGGTGTACATAACAAAGAGTATCCATTCTATTCTATTTTTCAGAGCGCCTGTATTTAAAAAGTACATAAAAAACGAAGCCTCAAAAGTTATTTTAATCCGTCGCTCTATTGATTTTAACATTGGCTAGTCTGGTTTGTGACTGGGCCCACAAAGCTAGCTGTATTGATTGTAGACCATAAATACGACAGCTATCACTGAGCCGTCTGGCACTAAGTAAAGGTAAACTTTGGAGTCCTTGAGGGTTGAACGTTGGGTCCAATTGTCTCTTGGGGATTGCGGAATATCATCGCCGCCATTTTCTCAAGTTTTCTGCCTCATAAGATCACTTTACAACTTTGAAATAGCATTAGACCAATTATAGACGCCATCTTTCTGTGTTATTAACTTAATAACGTCTTTCAAAACTTAGAAATAACAGCTTCTCGATCCGTACATAGTTCTAGATGCACTTTGACAAAGTCACGTTTCATCGTCAAAGTTGTCAGTTGGAAAGCTCTCAGTAACGTCTTCCCAAACTCGCTTCAGCTAAAAATATTTATAGCTGGAACCTCCAGCGCAGACATATTTCCTACTGGGAAGAAAATGTCTGGAGATTCACGAGCCCCGGAATCCCTAAAAGGTTTTTCCGGTCCTAGGAACTAACTCACTTAGCAACAAGTATTTTCAAAACATTATCATATATATTGTGAAACAAACCGTCTCGATGGTTATGTAAACAGCCAGACATTTAGATACTGTATGTATTTGAATTTCAAACTGCCATACATTCATGTGGCTATTGAATTGCTAAATTGTGTATTCGTCGCGACAGCTTATGTGGTATCTAAACTTTATTTTATGGTTCGAGTATTTTTCTAGACTTCTGTTGAGCATTTTTTGACGAAGAAAAAATGTTTCTACATAAATAAACAGTAAAATGAAGATGCGCGTTTCATCATATCAACCACTGCGGAACATCATAAGTAATCAGTCCTACTGCTGGGACACAGGCCTCGTTTCTGTGAGAGGGAGTGGGCCGTATTCCACCACGCGGGCTGAGTCCGGGTTGGTACAAGTCGCATGTCGTCGAATTTTTGGTTCTAGGACACGCCGCCACGCGCTGTGCAATAGAGCCCTCCAAAAATTGCAGTAACTGAACATCGACGGAGAGGGGGACGCGACTGTCCACCAATAGGGCTTTGTATTATACTACCAAGAACCACACACGTTTCATTAGAAGATTAAAGGCTAACACTGTTACATCCAAAGCTCAATTTAAGCCCATTTCTTATATCGTCTACACGTCAAAATATAACTGGCGAAATGTGGGTGTACACCTCTGCCCAAGCCTTAGGGGAAACAAGGCGTGATCTTACGTTAATACTGTCTACATGAAACACGACTGTTTCGTACCTGCCAATGTCAGCTACTATCGATCTACATTAGCGCGACTCTGAAAGTTAAATATACTCGTAACTACAGTACAGCCGACTTCTACTTAAAGGGTGAGATCACGTCTGCGTCCCCCATTTCTACTTTCTACTCAAATAACAAGTATTGAGCTATTCGAGCCTCCAGACGCTTTTGTCCTCGGAATAGGGTTGCCTAATCAAAAACTTATGGACTCGGCTACTTTGGTATATAAGGTTGACCTTCCGCAATAGGACGGTTTATTTCGGCAGTGACAGTTGTACATATCTCGGTACGTTTTTATTTTATTTTTGTAAGAGTGGAAAAGTTCAAACTTATAAAATTACTTCAGGATAACTTTTACGTATGATTAGAAAGTCAGGAGAGGTCAGAAAAGCTCATTTTTCACTGCACGTCATACTAAAAGCTTTTCTCAGCCCTCTAGAATATTCTTTTAAAGTTTATTCTTCGTCCTTGGTGGACATAGGACTCAAAAACGACATGAAGGTGTCGGTATCTACTTTTAAATTAAGAGGAATGATAGATGGTACTGCTGTGGAAGTAATGGACACTGAGATGACGACTAAATACGATACGTAAGGAAGGAAAACTAGACTATGGTATGCAAGGATGATATACTTCTACGCAAATAAAATCTTCTAACACTCTCAACCCTGCTTCTACATTTCAGGTTCAATATCAAGACGTCCTTTCAAATACGCTTGCAGGAAATTCTCAGCGTGTGAGTCAGTGCGAACCACCTGAACAAAGGCAGTTGAGTTTACATATTTACTTAACACTCTACAGTCTATATGATGAATAAGGTAAATTTTGTAAGAAATGTAGGAGCTTGTAGGGATGGATGTTTCCTTTCTTGTTGGATATTCGGTTTTGAATGCAGGTTGTCTGCGAACAAAGGAGGGTTAGTTAGGGAGTTAGTAGTGGATATTATCATCTTATCTTTTTATCATTACTATCAGAATACCAGCGCTGCGACACTTTTTAAAAGTCGCAGCATTATGCTGAGGTAGGAGCCTTTTGGCCTCGTGAAGGACTTTCCGTTTTATTTTTAATTATTTTTTACTCCCAAGTTTTTATTTATTTATAATTTTTGTATTGAAGTGTGTTTATTTTACTATGTGATCTTCCTGTGCGAGTCACAATAAATACTTTTTCTTTCTATATTAATTATTTAGTCCTCCAGATCGAATTTGTCGAAAGCTGCGACTTTAGCAGTCGCAGCTTTCGACAAATTCTTGGCGTCTTGAGTCCGTTTTCCAGAACGGACAAAGTGTTTTTTGGTTTTTTCATTTGGAGTTTTTCAGTAACAACCTGGATGTTGGTATTGGTGTAACCCAGTAACTGGATTGTGGAGATCAGATAGACAGTCGCTCCATGTAAATAGTGGTATTCAGCTGCATCCGGTTAGACTGAAAGCGGACTCCAAAAATAGTTAAGATAAGGCTAGGCAGAAGATGATGGTGATGATTGTTAAATGTTGTGAGCCAAATCACTTTCCACACATTTCAATAAATACTGTCGGATTGAACGTATCCCGTACAGACAATCCTCCCGAAACTATGTTTATGGTAATTGAAATATCGTTTTCTACAATTTGAAGGTGTGAAGCCCATTTAAAACTGTTCCGATTAATTACTTAAATGCTACTTAAAGATAAAGACTTCAGACTGGATGCGGAAGGCGTAGGACAGGTTGTTGTCGCGCAACATGGGAGAGTCCTATGTCCAGCAGTGGACTGCGATAGGTTGAGTTGATTGACTTGACGTCGGGCAGGACCTCGAGAGCTCAGTCTACGTTCGTTCGGACGGACGTAAAAATATTGTAGCGGTAGTTTTTCGCGCACTGGTTCCTCACTTCAACACACTGCTTAGGGCCAAAAGTTGAAAATCGAAAACTGTTTCAACGAGCTGGGATGCACTTTGTTGGATCCTGAATGCTCGGTTCAGCACCTACAGTTGAAAATACAATGTGCTATAAAATCCCACCGCGATATTTTTACGTCTATACGCACGTGGTCTTAATGCCTGTGACTTAGCTTGCTGATTGGCTAACTAACCTCAGTCTCATGGATTGAGCTGTTCTGTTCTCGAATTGATCATACCGACACGTCATCAGTAGAAGTACCTACTTAGAACTGCTACCTTATTGAAATAACAAAACCACTGAGACGAGAAGACCGTTACAGTATTAAAATACACGCCCTACATAAAAACAATGCCAAAAACTGTTAAAGGAAAGTACAAACCCATGTTCACGCAAATTGGACGATCCAAAAGTAATGTAGGTATTCCATCTGCATAGGCCTGTCGGAATGTAAGAGTTCGTTGTCCTCCGAAATTAGGACTATTAGGGGCATCCTCTTTATTCTGGTTGGATTCGAGACTTGTCACCTTTGTTTTACGAACCTCTTCTTTTAATTTATTGGTTGGTCACAGGCTGAAGTAATGGGTAGTGTGACGAGTTGTGTGGATGTTGTTGCAAATGTCTTGAATTTTTCGTTCGGGAGTTGCGAATTCCATGCAAATGTTCTATGTGAAAGATGTGTTTGTACAAATGCTATGTGCTTTGTTTTCAAGAGATCTGAATAAATAATTTGTACTTCATCATTTCAGCCGAAAGACGTCCACTGCTGGACATAGGCCTCACCCAAGCTCCGCCACTTCAACCGGTTCTGTGCTTCTCGCATCCAGCGGACTCCAGCGGCCCTTGTATTGTAATTTGTTATTAGTCTTTACATACAAAGACCCCTCCGTGCCTGAGAAAGCACGAATAAGCCGTTGTTGTTCCCTGCTGTTATTTTTGGATCTTTGACAGTCGTTACGGGTCGTCAGAAGCCGGAACGTCTAAGAACCAGTCTTACCAAAAGGCATTACCCAGTATTTAGGTTGTGGAGGTCAGGTAGGCAGTCGCTCCATGTAAAATAACGGTATTCAGCTGCATCCGTTTAGACTGGAAACCAACCCCGAGATAGTTGGGAAAGTCTAGGCTGTTGATGGTAGTTGGGAGTTCTACGCAAATGATCGGTGTTTGTACAGCTTGGAAATTGTGTACTGTATTCTTTTTTTATATTATGTGCTTTGTTTTCGAAGGATCTGAATAAATTATTTATGTATCTACGATTTACTATAGCGTCACATTCCAAGGCAAGTCTTACATGCAAAATAAAGAACTTATGGTTCGTCTTGGTCAAAGACTATACTTTTAAAATTAACATATTCCATCACAATTCGCCCAGTCGTTTGCCAGCCATAAAAAAGACCCTTGGACATTTACGACGAACACAAAAACATAAACAGTTGATACGATGACATGATACCCTTCAACGTCAAAGAAAACAGAGATAACCCGCGTTTTACATCAAAAGAGGCTATAATCGATTATAACCTATATAATTACTTATGAATTGACCTTAGATGAGCTGCCCGGATAGTCGTAATGATTGATCGACGATATCTTATCCACGTATTGATAAAAATAATTAGTTGGTTACGCTTTTATAATAGAAAAGCCATTTATATGCAAAAAACCCAAGATTCATAGTGTTCAACAAAAGTAACACTGAAAACTGTCTCCTATATTATACGTCAGTGGTTCATCATCATCTGCCTGGCCTTTTCCCAACTATGTTGGGGTCGGCTTCCAGTCTAACCGGATACAGCTGAGTACCAGTATTTTACATGGAGCGACTGCCTATCTGACCTCCACAACCCAGTGACTGGGTAATACGATACCCCTTGGTAAGACTGGTTGTCAGACTTTCGGGCTTCTGACGACCCGTAACGACTGTCAAAGATCCACAAATGACAGCCGGGACCAACGGCTTAACGTGCTTTCCGAGGCACGGAGGGGTCTTGGTATGTAAAGATGGTCACCCATCCACGGACAAACCGCGGCAAGCGTAGCTTAACCTGATCGATCGACCCGCGCAGCTATTGTTACTTAGCCACAAGCCACGTCAGTGGTTACAGTTTTGATTTAAAAAAAAATTAAACCTTACTCGCTTCACCTAAAGTGGTTTTTAACCGACGAAAAAACGGAGGAGGTTCTTAAGTCGACGTATATTATAATTTTTTTATGTATGACCACGCATATGTATCTTTTTGATTTTGATAATTCTTTTTTTATTGGAAAGGGCATACCCCGAAGTTGGTCACATATAAATTTCGAAAAAAAAAAAAAAACCTACCCTAAGGTTAGGAAAACAGGGGATGATCGATTGTTCACTCTCAGATTTTTTAATGCTGAGTTGTGTATTGCAAAAAGTAATAAAAAATTAAGGATGTAGTAATTAGTAGATTATAGCCACAAAAAATTATAAAATAAAAACTAAAAAAAAAAAAAATTACCGCCTAAAATTTAGGACATTGCTTTGTAAAAAAAAAAGTTTTTTTTACAAAGCAGTGTCCAAAAAGACTTACTGAAAGATGACTGACGATATGACGTTATTGAGACGCTGATTGTGTATCTTGGGTTTTTTATATACAAATGAGAAAAGCCGACAAATTTTTTGAAGGTTGGTAATGATTAGGCAAGTTTGAATGAGCCGATTTTATGACTGGCCACTTGGAAGATGAGGATTAAAAATCATGCACATTTCGTACCAAGTGCTTTAAGTAGATTTTAGAAGCGCTTTAAATTGTATCACATGGCAAGTACTCAAGCGATTGACGCTTCATTACTTAGTGGCTGCATGTCTTCTCCTTCCAGATTCAAAAGTTGAAGTCCAGATCAATCGATAACGTTCATCGATATCAATTACTTAATCGATTCTGCCGATGGAGCAGTAGGGTTGAGGGAATTGAAATGGTTTATCGATTTACGGCACCAAACGTCACTGCCGACTGATGGGAATGGGAATCGATTTTTAAGATTTGCTGAATGAATATCTTTAAAATTGGCATTTATTATTTTCTCACTCGCAGTCTTGCTGCCCAGTACATTATCAGCTTTTAAAGTACATATCTCCGAAGAGAACCGGGTAAGGATTTATTACTAACAGCTAAGCGTTAGAATTTGACACGCTTGATTGAACACTAAGTAATCTTAGTGTCATTTGAGTACTTAAATATTAATGAATTGAGAAGAATTTTGATCATGATTTTAACGCGTCCTTATTCCATTCAGAGCCATTTTCATGGAAGTCGATATAATTTTCATAGTAGCATGCCAAGTAGTGTACCTACTTAATCAATTACAATCATAATGTCTTAAAGCAGAAACTACATTTACAAACCATTCCATTTCAGACTGCTGATGCCGTGTACAGTTTCAAGCATATTTGCACTCTCACGGTGGGGTCGCAGGGTCACAGGGGAAATCAGTAGCGTTCTGAGTTGATTAATTTGCTCTGCACTGTATGTGGTACTGCATTGCATTTTACTGAGGCAAACTGCAATGTTGCTACGTTACAGCGTAAGGGAAATAATTTGACCCAGTTTGGGTTGCATGTCTGTCACTCAATCTTCCGAGTCGTAAAGTTGTTTAGAACTTTTTGAGAATTGAATAAAATTATATTGGCTTTACTGGCTTCTTCCTACTAGTTCCTACGTGGTTTGAAACGATCTTCAAACTACCTCTTCCTGTGGATTAAGTTTTAGAATTGTTGTTTTTTTCCTTTTTTTGACTCCATGGAAGGTTGTCTTTCTTTCTTTGACCAAGTTCGCACGGACGTAAAAAGAATCGTAAGTATCTGAGAATCGAACTGAACAACCAGACACTAGATTTTGTATTCCGTCCAAACACCAACAGCATTTCGCAAACAAATAAAAATTAATTAATTTTAAGTTTGCTAAAAGACGACCTTAATATAACGCACGCTCCAAAAACTTCCTAATTGCTGGGTCAATTTGAATATTCAAGACCTTACATCGGCACATAATTGACGGATAAATATTGACATCACGCAGTGACTTATAAAATTAACCATTACACAATCTCAGATCAAAAGTTTTTGCCATTTCTATTCTCGTCATTGAATAAATAACAGTACAAAGTTTGAAAGGTGCAAAAAACGTGATTGATGATTTCGATAAAAGTATCAAGATTGAATACGTTATTAAGGAATTAATCATCAAAAGTTGACAGATTATGAACTTGGGTTGGGTATAGGTTCTTTTGCCGTTTGAACCAAGTCGGAACTAATGCCAACAGCGCCCTGTCAATGTCATTTGAGCGCCTAAAGCCGCGTTTTCACTAGGGGACACTTGTCCCGCGACTCTGACGCCCGAGACGAAAGTTACGTGATCCCCGCGATGTCGCCCGACGTCGCTTGCGACATCTACGGGTCGCGGCAGTTATTTCTAGTCAATACTCTGCGAGAGCGCGTTTCACATCGTGTTCCACGAAATGTGCAAACAACACTTCGGGCGACATTCTAATCACCACTGGGTAGCGTGAACAAGGCAAATTTCGAGCGATACTGTCCCGCAAAGTCGCAGAGACATACCATAGTATGTCTCTGCGACACTAGTGAAAAAGTGTTGCTCAAACTTTGATGCAAAAATGGAAATAGCTAGTAATTCCAGATGTTTTAAGGCAGAACATGTTCCGGATCTTTGAATCTTTAGCTAAGTAAGGCAGTTCTAACATTTGGTAACGCATCAAATAATTAGCAGTACTTACTGTAGTTATCATCATTATGATAATAGCATCGGTCCTTCAAGCCGTCAACCGCCTACAATCTGGTTTTATTTCAACAAATATCAATTTAGTTAAACATTCAAACCTATTTTGTGCAGAACAACCAGTTTCATTAATTAGTTTCCTAAATTGCGACAGTTGTACGACCGGTCTGAAACCTGTATGTGCGCTATTATTTAAATTAAACGACTTTCTCACGTTCTTCGTAGAAGGTATTAATTGTCGCGTGGATTATACAAGTACATATTTCGTTTTCTGATGAACTAAATAGATAAATTCGAGCGAAATTACGTTGTATTTGATAAATTGCACGACTGGTGTTGAGTTACCGGTAATTGCACGATTGGTCCTTTTCCGGACGTTTCAAAATGGCCAAAAATATATATATTGCAACACATTTACATGAATAATTAAGGAATTGCGCCATGTATGATAAGATAGAAAATGAGTAAGACCATTATACTTTAAGGTGGAATTCTGTGTTTCTTACAATTAGCAGGTCAGTGTCAAGCTGTTTGTTGAACAAAATATGATTCGCGACCGGCGGATCCACCTTAATCCTAGAATAAACTTAGTACCTAAATACCAGGCCACTCAGAAAGTATTGCGAAAAAAGTTTTTATGTCTACCACCACGACAACGCGCATTAGTATACCGCGCTCAAAACGAGGGACTTCCTGGACAGCACGCCGTTCAAACTCCTGGGTCACCCTCCTTACAGTCCTGACCTAGCACCGTGACTTCTTTTTACTACCGAAAATAAAAAATCTGCTCAAAGGGATAAAATTTTCGTCGCTGGAAGATACGCTGTTAGCGTTCTAGCAGGCTGTAAACGAGGTGTCTGCAGCGGACTGGAAAAAGTGTTTCGAAAACTGGTTCAGACGCATGAAACTTTGTAAAGAGGTTAGTGGAGAGTATTTTGAAAAGATTTAATCAAAAAAAAATGTAAGGACCTTTAGAACATTTTTGTTTTTTTCGCGAAACTTTCTGAGTGTCCAGGTATTGTGTAGAAAAAGAACATGACATAGTATTATCTTCTAGTACGACGGTAAGTGGTGCACAGCGTCTGTGGTTAAATCTACACTAATAATAAAGAGGAAAGATTTGATTGTTTGTTTGTTTGCATTGAATAGGCTCCGAAACGACTGAACCGATTTGAAAAATTCTTTCACTGTTGGGAAGCTACACTATCCCCGGGTGCCATAGGCTATATTTTATCCCCGTATTCCCACGGGAACGGGAACTACGCGGGTGAAACCGCGGAGCGCTGCTAGTTAAATATATGTCCATGCCTACATAGTTATTTTTAGTTAGTGGTGTTACAAGAACAAAGAATAACAAGAAGACGGAAATCTAAATTTAGATTTCTATGTTTTAACCCATAGTTCCTTCTGTCAGGGGTGCGGGTTCGTTTGAAAGAGATACCACAGCCCCTGGCATACGGGCTAATGAAGGAACACGGGTGGGTTTTAGTCAGTAAAAGTCTGACACGCACTCCTGCTCCACCCAGAGCGGGAGAAGTTATTTGATGATTTACCACCCAAAAAAAAAAAAAAAAAACCATATTTCCTTCAAACACTATATATCTGCCACAATCAACTCCTTTAAAATTACCACGCTCTATAGAAAATCACCACGTTGTGGTAAAATATCATCCCCCAACTCGCTAGGTACCATTCCTGTGACCTAATTTTATCTGCCTGCCAACGTATGATTACACAGCTGAATACATCTACCCAGAACCAGTGCAATCCCCGGGACACATTTCAACCGTGGAGAGCTCCGAAGTGGGCTTATAACGTAGCTTGGATTCATTCAGTTCGATTTTTAATTGGTATCCACCAACCGTGGTGAAGTAGATTTCGCTACATTCAATTCTACCATATTCCTTTTCTGTTTGTGACAGCATTTAAATCTTTTGTAGGTAGGTACTGTGTTTCTTTCTCATCGGTCGACTTAATTACAGAACAGTTTGTTGTTAAGTGGGCCTTATTAGTAGACTAAAAGTCACCCAAAGGACAATGGAGAGGGTTATGTGGAGGTTTGGAGTTTCAATACGTGATCGAATCAGAAATGAAGAGATACGCAGGAATACCACGGCTACCGACATTGCCAGAATAATTGCCAAACTTTAGTGGCTGTGGGCAGGGCATATCGCTCGCGGAACAGAGGGGCAACTCTCCTAATTTTAAGAACGTTCACAGTCTGATCTCAGTCTCAATCTGTTAAAAATGGCTCGAGTTTTCATACATTTTGAAGGTTTTTAATTACGAGAATTGGCCTTCTGATGTCCGGTGGGCCGTTAGGTTCTGGAGGGGCGCGTACCGGAAGACATGAACCTCCCACAAGGTGGATCCCTCTGAAGGCCGCAGAAATCCGCTGGATGCGGGAAGCACAGATCCAGTCGAAGTGGCGGAGCTTGGGGGACGCCTATGTCCAGCAGTGGACGTATTTCGGCTGAAATGATCATGATGATGATGATTGTGGTTTAGTCAATAATTATTCCTAAAAAAAGTTATATGTGAATCAAAAACTTGTACCCGTTTTACGAAAATTACGCGATCGGAGGAGTATGTCATTTGTCACAGTTAAATTGCATACATTTAAAGAGGGAGTAGAGTGCAGAACGCTAATACTTTTATTATAATAATGCATTTGAATTACATTAAATATTATTAAAAGTAACATGGTCGAATTTCGACCACTTGGCGACCACTAGTATTTTTAACTTCATCTTCGGTTGTCAACTCATCTAACGCCTACTGTTTTTTCTGCTATTCCATTTTTAAATTTGCTTGACTGTTCGAATGCAACTAGAATTATTTTATTACCAGCCTGCACTACATAAGGTCGACTTTGGCAAACAAACTTCACAGTACGAAAGGGATTCCCCACCGTGCCTGCGCCCTTATATGGGGGAGATAACTAAAACACTTAACACTAATAAGCCATTTATCTTATTAGCCCCGTAATCTGTAATCGTTGACACTTAAATCGAGTAACTCCAATGGCAATCGATATCTTTAGCAACGAGATAATTCTAATGGAACCGATTAAGTACTAGCACATAATAAAGGCGAAACAACAGTTATAACGCTGAGAATTTGTTAAATTTATTGTTGTATCGATTTGATAAATCGGAATCGATTTAGCGAATCTAATCGAGTCACGTTGAGGCCAAAATTTAAGATGAAACTTGGCTTATAAGGCATTAAAATTACACGAACAGAATCTAAACAGTAGCCAGGAAATCGAAAGTATTTCGCCGTAGACCGTATCAAAAATAGTAGCGGCTACTGTGCTGTGTTGCACACAGAAAAAAAAAACATTGAGTTTCATGAAATCTTGAGTAATGTCCGTAATAAAACTTACTACTGTAATCCGCTTAAGTAATATCGGATGAAAGTCCGATTTTGCAGTTCCGAAAGTAACATTTTTTAAAGCAGTTTGCTGTGGGAACCGACCTCTCTCTTTCAGTATTTAATCGTTTTTAATATAATCTTTTTTGCGCAATTAATCAAGAAAGGATTTTTTTTTACTTTTTTCTTCTACTTGCATCTCATTTATCCTGGTTCTTCCTCTGCTGACGGTTACGTTTGCTTCAGAATCCAGAGGACAAGCACCATAGCAGACAAAGAGGACTTTTAAAATGGCACATTTGCCACATTTCTGGCGATTTTTGGAGATAAGGGAGAAGTGTGATACCCAACCTAACCCCGTTTCTAGCGAGATAAGTACATTTCTCGTCTACCTTATCACAGTAGAACAA
Organism: Polymixis flavicincta; assembly: GCA_949987655.1. Taxonomy (NCBI): domain Eukaryota; kingdom Metazoa; phylum Arthropoda; class Insecta; order Lepidoptera; family Noctuidae; genus Polymixis; species Polymixis flavicincta. The sequence continues at coordinate 17,636,102 of OX465188.1, read as the reverse complement.
AGGATGATTTTTTTAAATAAAATAATGTTGATTCTTCTAAAACACGACTGAAGTGTGGGCACGCCACGATTGCGGCGGTAAGTCCCCTCTTTGAGGAGTGGTTTGAGAGGCAGCATGGCGTCCTCACCTTCCGCCTGACGCAGGTCCTCACCGGACACGGTTGTTCCGGGAGGTTCCTGTTTCGGATAGGGCGGGAGGAAACGCCCGGGTGTTTCCACTGCGAAGATCGCCCTGAGGACACGGTGGCGGTCTGCCCAGCTTGGGTGGAGCACCGCCGTGTCCTCGTGGAGGCGATCGGCGGCTGCGATCTCCGGCCACCGTAGGCATGAGCTTGCGGACGGCGAGTAATGGGTAGCTCGCTGTCCGGTAAGGACCATGCCCAAGTCGACGGCGCGTTGTGTTCCACGCGCGCCTCAAAGAGATGTCAGCACAAAAAATGATACGGCCCGCAAGGGCCGATGCCTGCCAGGGGTGAGGGTTTGTTTGAAAGAGATACCACAGCCCCTGGCATATGGGCTACTGAAGGAACACGGGTGGGTTTTAGTCAGTAAAAGTCTGACACGCCCTCCTGCTCCACCCAGAGCGGGAGAAGTTATTTGATGATTTCCCATCCAAAAAAAAAAACCCGTTTCTTATTTATATTATAGACAATTGCGAATAAATATTGTTCCTCTTTATATATTCCTTTTTACACCTCGTTTCAAAGCATCAATACAATACTTTGGAAAAAGAAAGAAAGCTACTCAATAGAAAATGGCTTGACTATCCTTATAATTAAGTGTATCACAATAAAAGAAGTGCTTATTAGAAACCAAAAGAAACCGATGCAAATGAGATCTTCAGTATCTGATGAGCAAATACCGAGCTATTCTTATTGGAGGTTGATAGAATCGATTGTCACCTTTCGAATGAAATGTCGACTACAATGGTGAAAGCTTACCAATTGCTCGATACTAGTAAAAAAAAATTGTTCAAATTGTTCGAACACCAAAAAGTAGGCTTTTTGTAAAAAAAAATCGATTGTTCTGGATTCAAATGACTTAATATAGCTAATCGATTCTAAATTCGATTTCGTGTTAAACAAAAGCCGGTAACTGTTTTAGCGCCTTTTCTTTCTTTTTAGTTTTCGAACTGTAGACATAATGAGCATGAAGTTGTGTTATCTGACAGTTCGTTAAGATTACTTTGTGTTAAAAGAAACCGCAGGTTGGTTTCGTTATCAGTAAAGGTGTTAAACGTGATTTACTATAATTAGGTAGGTACTAAAGGCTTTCTTCGAGGATCTGTTGTTTTTTTGCTTGATCTACTTTTTATGTAACTGGTATGAGACTGTAAAACCATAATGAAATATAATGCTATTTGTTTCATTCTTTTTTGCTTGGATACACGATAACAATATAGGGTAGATTTTTTGTTATCGTGTATATTTATTTCATTTGTATTTCAAAGTTTCTCGCAGAAAATAGTGTCATCTGCTACCACGGGCATCAGCAATGCCAACTGCCACACAAAACAAACTAAAACTTCTTTGTCTATGACCTTTACAGTAAGTTTTTGAGAATTTAAATTTAGAACACTCCGCGCAATGCGTCCGGTAACAATGGTAACAATAGCCAGGCGATCGCGAGAAAGGGAAAGAAAGTCGTAATTTTAATGAGCGAAATGAAACAACACCATCAGGTATGCGGAAAAGAGAACTTAAGAATCCTACGACCGAAGCTCGCAACTAGGATTCGGGCGGAGACAATATTTCGTCTGAAAATTGCTATCGTTGCGCTAGTGTTAGTACCTGTCGAGGATACATACCTACAGTGAGCAGTACGATCACACACACATTGACAATGGCTTGACGCGATAGCGCTACTAGCTACTGACCATTTATGATGAATTTGGATGTGTTCCGTAATACCAAAAATGATGAATGAAAATTTATTGTATTTTAATATTTTTTTCGACATTTTACAACTTGATAATATGAGCTATGCTTCTGAGACAACAATATTACGGAAATTGTTGGTTATAATACCAAAAAAACAGTGAGAAAACATGTCATTTACGCTGTAAAAATGTGCGAAATGCAATTCGCTTAAACTTCATTTCAGGTAAGTATTTTGGAGAAAAAAACCCCCTACGAGCCTAGATAAATACTGTCTGAATCCGAATATCATCATAATATGATGGAAATATGCTCAAGTTGCAAATGATTTAGGTATTACGTATGTATGGACAGTTCATTGTACGTAGGCCTCTTAAGGGTTCAGTTATTATTAATATATATTCTTCGATGGTGAACAAACACCTGCCGGTACATGCAATGCTATTAAGTAACGGTTAAGTGAGTTCGCCGTTTATATTGATAACGTGTATGCAATAAATTTAATGCTGGTATTAAACTAGGATCGGGCTGACAGGTACACGCCGGATGCCTTCGTTTAATTAAGCCGTGTATGAGATGGTCTACGTGTTCTGTGGGCATTTACAGGGCCCCTTAATAGGTCGGTAATAAGTATTAGCAGCTGTTTTCTAATGAGGATTTCAGGTGCTATTAACTATGCGATCAAAATAAGAATGGGACTGGTCTTGAATTAGGTCGTGTGTGCTAACGGCTAACTTCACATTGATGTGTCAGCGCATTCTTCAACATCTTCGGATCCTCAGCAGACGATTCAGCTGAAGTTTGACAGCTGTCATCTGTTGTCGCAATGAATAGTTTGTCGCATTCTTTTGATTCTTATTGATCGAAATATTTATCCTAGGTAATGTAAGTTTGTTTGTTTTGAATGTCAATTAAACGTTCTACCAGTTTCTTTTGCACAAAATTATAAGTTAGAAGTTCTCATGCAGTACTACGGCTCTCGTGTCACGATCAAAGTAGATGTACGAAAATACTTTACTAGTCTATTCAGTAGTGAGAAACTAAGAATATATGCCAGTCAGCATACCTACCGTCGCGGTGGGGCTAACTGCCATGATGAGTCGAAGGTATCAATTATTTGACTATCGTCGCTCGTAAAGCCTTGTTTCGACGCATGGTGCATCATACATAATATAACCAGCCTTTAATGTTCCCACTGCTGGGATACAGGCCTCCTCTCAGTGAGGGAGAGTGAGCCGTAATCCACCTCGCGGGCCCAGTGCAGGTTGGTAGATGTCACATTTCTTCGGATTTCTCGAGTTCTAGACATGATTTTTTTTTCTTCACCGTTTTGAGAGCAGTGGGGATGAAATAATTTACGCAAACTGAAGCGCCTGTCTGGGTTCGAACCGTCTTACATCTCGTAAGTCACGACCGTTATCACTAGGCCACCACTTCCAAGGAACATAATAGGTACCTAGCGGACCACTTCTCTTGTGCATTACTTTTGTGTAAAATTACCACGTTGCCCAGGCTAACGTGAAGTACCTAGGTACCTAGGTATTTAGAACAGTTCTGGCGAATAGTACCTGAAATCCATACAGTAGGTACTCTAGCGTTCTAAGGAGACATAATTTATTACCTAGATAACAACCAAGTAGGTACCATGTATTAATTTAATCAGTCAAGTGGTTCTAAAAATATCGTTGAAAAAGTTTTTGTGCTACACCTACCTTCTTAGTATTTTCGCGTAGGTAAAGAACCTTCCGTGGTGAAACTTAATTAGGTCCCTAAGTAGGTACTAAGAGATAGCATTGTAATGGTTAAGCAGGGTCTAGCAGTAGCCTGTTCATGACAGTGACAAGTGTAACCTATGTAACAAAACGTATTCTAGTACCTACCTATAGACTAGGCTTTAGCAGAACGAGCATAACATTCCGCGCTAGTCTGTACCTATCGGTTAGTGTCCCCTTTCTGTTTCCGGGTGTGACACAGATGTATGGACGGCGTACGTAAATACATACATGATAAAGTAGATAACTCACTAGTACCTAAAGATAGTCACAATCCAAAGGTAAACCCGCATAATGCCTAACTAAGTAGCTAGGTAGGCACCCACGATGACAAAATAATGATGACAAAAAAAAAACAAAGTCTTGGGAACTCATGGGAATCTCTGCAGTTGGCAGCGCCGTTGGCATAATGAAAATAATACCTTATCTTTATTACTCTATGCCACGGGCTAAGGAAAGTCACACGAACGGGGATTCTCCGTGGTAGATAGCTATACATTTATCGTTTAGTAAAAACGGGTATGCGATAACGTTGTTTACCTATTTAATGAAAAATATAAAACAAACACGAAAAACAAACTACAATCGGACGAAAGTGAAAACCTAGGTATGCGAGGCCGTTGAGAGCCGTGATCACGCGAAAAAAAAACTAAGTTGAGCTAGGCGCTCTGAAACAGCGACGGGAAAGTAAACAGATAGTTGTAATAACTAATAAGAGGTAACACACATTTTATCGAGTTCATATTGCAAACAGTAATCTTAGCTGTCGTCATTATCGCTGTGGACGATAACATGACCCGATTATACGGAAAAAACAATGATTAATAAAAGTATTAATTATCAACACTATGAAGCCTCGTATGGTAGCTTAACTAGGGGGAGGTAACCAACCTGCTATCCTTAGAACTGCACGGTCGGCCGGGTCCAACTGCAGAATGGACAAAGGTTTGTCCTTCGCCCATTCTTTCAAGCTGAAATCGTTCTCAAATTCCATTTTTCTGTCATCCAAAACACAAAGTCTCGCGCGAACTCTCGCACATACTTGAATCGATCACAATTCACAACACTATCGGCGAATTATGCACTTAACGAACATGACATACACAATATTACGAGCAAATAACAAGTAAACAAAACGTTACGTTCATTGTAAAATGAAAATCGATAAACGCTAGCAAGGATACGACAGCAAGTGCGTATTCGACGACCGAAAGAAACACTCGTATAATTCACTATTATGCGACACTTAAACAATAATAACTAAGCAGTTACTAAAACAAATGCAAAATCGATTATAAACGAATTCCGGTTCACGGGACGGAGTAACAACAAACTGTTTAGAGGTTATCAAAGCCGCCAAAGCATCATACACCGAACCGGCAGGCAGACATGATGCGACTGCTTAGTTCTTTCAACCGCCGCTTCAGAGCGCTGCTATCGCTCAGCTGTTTTCACGCATGCTCACTTTACATATTACCCGACTAAATACATGTTCCTCTTTCTTTGCACAGTTTTCCCACGACATGCGAGACTTTTGTATTTTGTAGCATATCTATTGTTTTTGATGCTTTTACTGCCATCTATCCATTTTAATTAAAACTCCTGTTTAGAATAATATTCAATAGATGGCAGAAATCACAATTACATTTTCAATCTTTTCAGGCTTGTAACTTCAATAAACTAATGTTGCCAACATGGGTATAATTATTTTTTACTGTTTCATTTAATTTTTGTGAAGTTTCATTAAAATCTGTGTCATTTAAATCCTGGCAAATATTACGAAAAAATTAAACACGATAGACTTTTATCAAGGATTCAGTATATGGTATGACAATTTAGTTAAACACTGGAAGGGGTCCCTGCACTGTTTAAACCAAATCACTTGGTCTTAAACATAGCCCCTTCCATCACCGTGTACGTGTGTCTGTGATTCGAGTTCTGTCTTTTAAACATATCTGTCTTTTTACATAGTCGACGGTTTGGTTTCACGAAAGGTCGGTCGACGACTGACGCAGGAGTAAAACTCATCAGTCACATTTTGGAATCCTGGGAGAATTTCCAGGACGCCATTGGCATTTTCTGTGACCTCTCAAACTCAAACTCAACTCAAACTCAAACTCAAAGCATTTATTTCAAATAAACCAATTACAGGCACTTTTGAGAGACATACTCTCAGCTGCCAGGGCACATTCAAGTCAATGAAAGACGTACCCTGTAAATGTTTGCTTTATAGTAGCAACATAGTGCTCACATATGCTATGCAATTATACAATACAAAAATTTGAATTTATACAATGCAAAGATATCTAGCTTTTACAGTCTTCAGCAGCTCCAACAATGTTTTCAATGATAACCAATTTAGTTTAAGCTACCTTGTGGAGCAGGACAAGCAGCGTTTAGCCAAGCATTTTTGTCAGCGATGTAATCCCCCAACTTATAATAAGCATGGCTGCATAGTGTGCGTTTTATACAAGATTTAAATTTCGATTCATTCAGTTCGAGTATGTGGGGAGGTATTTTATTGTAACATTTTAAACAGTACCCCATGAAGGATGAGTCTACTTTAGCTAGTCTGAAGCCTGGTTGAACCAATTGGTGCCTATTTCTCGTTCTAATGGTGTGTCTTTCACCTCGTTTACTGAAAAGATTTAAGTTTTTCCTAACGTACATGATGTTCTCATAGATATATTGACAAGGTACCGTCATGATATTAATAACTTTGAACAGTTCCCTTAGAGAATCCCGCGTACGGAGGCCATATATTGCTCTAATGGCTCTTTTCTGCAGAATAAAAATAGACTCGATATCTGCAGCCCGTCCCCATAGTAAAATACCGTATGACATGATACTATGAAAGTAACTGAAATAGACTAGCCTCGCGGTTTCTACATTAGTGAATTGGCGGATTTTTCTTACAGCATATGCTGCTGAACTTAGCCGTCCTGCAAGAGCTGTTAAATGAGGACTCCACTGTAGTTTTGAGTCGAGCGTGATCCCTAGGAAAACAGTTTTATCGACGAATTCTAGTTTCTCTTTATTCAATACTACGTCACAATCAGTACTTTTAACATTTGGTAAAGCAAATCTTATGCATTTAGTTTTTTTCCCATTTAACACTAAATTATTAGCAGTGAACCAATTATGTACCAGCAGTAGGGCATTATTTACGTCGTCAAGATTTGATGCACGTCTATTTATTTTAAAAATTAAGGATGTATCGTCAGCAAATAACACCATTTGTGGTTGGTTTTTTAATAAATGGGGTAGATCATTAATATATACTAAAAAGAGGAAAGGACCTAATATTGAGCCTTGTGGAACACCCATTTTTATTTTTAAACCATGTGAATTGACACCATTTATATGAACTTTTTGCTGTCTATCATTTAAATAAGATTTTACTAGACTGAGCGCAAGTTTACCTAGTCCGTAATGCTCAAGTTTTAAAAGCAAGGTTTCGTGATTAACGCAGTCAAATGCCTTGGAGAGGTCACAAAAAATTCCAATGGCATCCTGAGCCTCCTCCCAAGCTGCAAATATGTGTTTTAATAAGGTAACACCGGCGTCAGTCGTACAACGTCCTTTGGTGAAACCATATTGCTGATCGTGTAAGATTTTGTTGGTATTAAAAAGCGTTTGACTGCGTTGACCACAATACACTGATCTGTAAATTACACCACTACGGAATTCGTGGACAGGCTGATCTTGTACTTTCCTATTTATCAAACAGACAGCAAAAAGTAAACGTTAATGGGGCGACGTCCTCGGAGTCTCTAGTTAAGATGGGCGTGCCTCAAGGTTCAATTCTTGGCCCTTTTCTATTTCTAGTTTATATAAATGACCTTCCTTACCTGATGGCTAACTTCTCGGACATAATTTTATTCGCTGATGACACTTCTCTTATTTTTAGAATAGATAGAAAAGATACGGATGTCTTACATGTCAATAATAGTCTAGCTGTTCTTTCGAAATGGTTTGCTGCTAATAATCTCTTACTCAATGCGAACAAAACTAAATGTCTTAAGTTCTCGTTACCGAATGTACCCCAAGTAGGTCTAAACTTAAAACTTGATGGCAAGAAACTGGATGCTATTTCGGAAACTGTATTTTTGGGAATTACTTTAGATTCAAAATTGCAATGGGGTGCTCACATTAGAGCTCTTTCAAGTAGATTAAGCTCAGCTGCTTACGCAGTAAGAAAAATAAGGCAGTTGCCTGATGTAGCCACAGCTAGGTTAGTTTACTTTGCTTATTTTCACAGTATTATGTCTTATGGCGTTCTGCTGTGGGGATCGGCAGCTGACGTAGATTCAATTTTCATTTTACAAAAGAGGGCAATCCGCGCAATCTATAAAATGGGGCCTCGCGAGTCTCTTAGAAACAAATTCAGCGAAATTGATATACTAACTCTGCCTTCTCTTTATATCCTAGAAAATATCTTGTCTGTTCGCAAAAACTTAGGCCTTTTCAAAAAACGATGCGATTTCCATAATCTGAATACACGTAGTAAAGATGAAATTGTGATTCCAAAATTTAGACTGACTAAAACTAGCAAGTCATTTGTAATAAACAGTATCCGCTTCTATAACAAGTTGCCAAAGTCAGTTACAGAACTTAGCGATGGAAGGTTTAAAACGCACATCAAACGTGTCCTTATCAAAAAAGCATATTATAAGATAAAAGACTACGTTGAAGACAGGGAAGTTTGGCATTAATTCCTTCTGCACATGTGGCTTCCCTGGTACCTCATTAACAGCATAACTATGTGAAAGTCTTAACTGCTCTCAAATACAATGTTCTTTTTTATTCTTTTTATTTTTACAATGCTGACATATTCTCGTCATTAATTGACACTATACAACAATTTTATTTAGGTTCATTTTATTTATGTAGATTATTTAACATATTGTGAATGAGAGAACGTTGTAGGCCTTACTGACTGTAGATTTGTAGACGATTTTCTATTCTGTATTCGTCTAAGTACCTGGTACTTATTGACAGGCCTGCGCTGTCCTCCCATACATTTTATCTCTGTAATTTGAAAATATTGTTAAAGCCAATTATTTTTAAAAGAGTAACCGTGGAGATTCTTGCCGACTCTTCTCCATAGGAAACAACAATTTGGAACCGTGCACCTAGCTTCTGACGTTTCATAAGTGCCCATGCAGGTTTATAAGAAATAAAAATATTTTGATTTAAACTTTTTTGCCCCCGACGCAAAAACGACGGGGTGTTATAAGTTTGACGTTTGTGTGTGTGTGTCTGTCTGAGGCAACGTAGCTCTTGAACGGATGAACCGATTTTGCTTTTTTTAGGGTTCCGTACCTCTAAAGGTAAAAACGGAACCCTTATAAGAGCACTTTGTTGTCCGTCCGTCCGTCCGTCCGTCCGTCCGTCTGTCAAGACCGTTTTTCTCAGGAACGCGTGGAGGTATCAAACTGAAATTTCTATATGATACTTAGTTCTACTGTCCCTGGAAGCTGTAGAAAAATCAACCTTCTAAGTCAACGCAATCAAAAGATACAGCCATTTAGGCCGCAAAATTCCGCAAATTTTCGAAACTCGCACGGGAATCAAAACCTACAGGGTACTTCCCGTGAACTTAGAATCTTGAAATTTTGTACGAAGTCACGTCTTATAGTACAGATATAGGAAAAATTACGAAAACCGAAAATTTTTAGTTTCGTCATATAAAAAAAAATATTTTTGACAATTTTGAACTTTTACTTATATACCCACAGGTTTGTACGGAAACCTCGGTGCGCGAGTCCAACTCGCACTTGACCGGTTTTTTTTGTTTGATAGGTGAATTCGTCGGGAGTACTCTTAGACATGTTTCATCAAAATTGGTTCAGCCGTCTGAAGATTATTTGCTCTTTTCTGGTTGATGAAGGGATTTGAGCATCTTCCACGGGTCTGATCAACTTGAAATTTGATATTTTATTAGTTCATTGATATTAGAGAACAAAGTAACCTTGAACTGATGTTGGAGCAACACCTGGAATTTCTAGGATACCCAAGTTACTCACCAACAAACAGCAGAGGTATCGTGTTTGGGCTTGTTGAAAAGATCTCAATGAAAAGATTATAGATAAATGGTGATCAGGATGAGGAATGAGGATAAAAAATTGTAACAAACTTCACTGTGGGAAAACTACGCAACGCTGCGCAGGTGTAAGCGAAACATTAAGTTTATAAATCAGGAAATTTTTTTTTATTAAAAAATTTAAAAACCCCCGACCCAAACTCTAAAACGTAAAAAATAATATTTATTGGCCTTTTAAGTTGAAAGTAATATTTTGATCAAGACATTGTTAAGTCGGGGGACGGTCAATGAAAACGCCAAACAGAGGCCTATCATTTTCATTAGCCGTCCGACATAATTTTTCTTGAAATAATTAGGAAATATCAGCACTGTTTGCATTGTCATGCTGTCTAATTTCAAGATAAAATATGTCACGCACCGCACGTGATAAGCACGTCATACAAGTCTCAAAGTTCTCTGTCTTTGAGACTTGTAATAATTGTTTTGTTCACCAAGATATAACTTAACTTAAAATCTTATGTCCGTCCACAATATAGAGGCCAGCACATCAAGCTTCCCCGATTTGTCAAATTTCTTTGATAGATTTTCAACTTTAACAAAAAAGTTCTACGCTACACATGGTAGCGGTATTGATTAAACGACAATTTTACAAGAACTAATACTATGTATGTGAGAACGAGGAAACCGAACTAAATGATTTTGAGCACCTCGGTCACACGTTTAATTTTCTTTGCACCATTAATGCTTTAAGCTTAAAAGATTGAGAATAAACAATGCAATTCGATTTTTTTCCTTGCACGTGGATGACGATTATTTTTATTAGACAAAAATAAAAGCGCAACCGAAATATCTTAAAAATACCATACTATCTATATTACTTATCTTATCAGGCTGGTCACACCTTGGTTGGTCACCATGACAACAAATGTGTCAAACTGCCTCAATGTTTACATTTTGAAATCAAAACTTGTATCATACCAATAAAGATCTATCAGTAATAAAACTGTAAAAATAATCGAATAAAGTGTAAATATGTGTTGAAAGTGTATTTCAGTGGTTTATTATTCGTTATTGGATGATTTCAATTGGGAGATAATGAAAATGTTCGCCAAAACTTTGATCGAAGTTTTATCAATAAATGGGAGAAAATTGCTTTATTTTGTCCTGAATTTTATTGAGCCGCTCTACTGACCTACTTTCTATAGAGCATTGTCTTTTTACCTTCTTTTTGTTCACAGAGGTAGAACTTAAGCTGAAAATCCTTTTCTTTGTCTTTTTAAAGTATCATAGAAAAGTAAATAAAATGGCTAAGATTGACGATTGTGAACTGGACAGTTGACGATGGATGAGCATATTCCAAAGGTATCATTCGTTTTTATTAGTATACCCAGTTGACTAATTAAAATAATCATTAAAATGATGATTGTTTTCCTGAGGGCTGATTTTTCATTGAAAAATCTGATCTGACTATTGAGTCAGATAGCTTTTAGCTCAGGAATAAATATTGCGGTTTGACAACGTTTGAATATCGACTTGCAACTGAAGGAACACGGGTGGGTTTTAGATACCTAGTAAAAGTCTGAATCGCCCTCCCGTTCCATCCAGAGTGGGAGAAGTTATTTGATGATTTCCCACCCAAAAAATACCCTTTTACTAATAAAGACAGAATATAGTTATTCCAAGTACAAACCGATCAAAATATTTTTATTTGGTTATTCCTGGTATAACTTTATTCTGTGTTTATTAGTGAGAGGGTTAGTTTTTTTTTTTCTAATTTGTTTAGTTAGTATTTCATTTTATTTAGTATCTAGTATAAATATTGTTAAATATTTATGAGCATCTTAATTTATTTTTATTTATTTATTTATTAGCCCTTTATACTGTGTGAGATTAATCTGTATGACTACATTCTTTAATTTGTTTGATTATATGATGTCTCTCAACTCAGTGTGCCTTTTGGCAAAGGCCTCCTCCAGTATTTTCCATTGCTTTCTGTCTTGAGCAACTCTCCTCCATTTAGGTCCCACAGTAAGTTTCAGCTCATCTTCCCAGCGCATTTGTTGTCGTCCTCGACATCTCTTGCCATCTCTTGGATACCAATTAGTTGTAATTTGGCTCCACTTTTCTTGAATAGATCTCAACTATTTTTTCCAGGATATCGGTTAATTTGGTTTTTGCTCTTAATTGCACATTGCTAATTCTATCTTGCCTTCTTGTTCCTGTCATGCTTCGTTCCATACCTCTCTGGCACTTTCCCAGTTTGTCTCTATGGTATTTTGTAAGGGACCATGTTTCGCAGCCATAGGTGATGCATGGAAGAATGCAAGCATTGAATACCTTTCTTTTTGTTGCCACATTGTGGTCCTTAGATTTTACAATTTCCTTGAGAGACCAGTATCTTTTCCATCCATTAGCAATCCTCTTGTTTATTTCCTTGGTTGTTTGGTCTTTAGGGGAGATAATCTGGCCCAAGTAGCAATATTCATCGACATATTCTATTTGTTGTCCATCAATTTCAATGGGTTCCATTTTTGAGTTGGTCATTAGTTTCGTTTTCGTTATGTTCATTTTTAAACCTACTTTAGAGCTCTCAGTATTTAGAGTTTGGATCATCTTCTCAAGTGCCTTTGGATTTTCTTCCAGCAAAACCAGATCGTCCGCAAATCTCAAGTGGTTTAGTTTTCTTCCGTCTATGTTGAGGCCTAGATGTTCCCAGTCAAGATTGCGAAAGACGTTCTCTAAAACTGCTGAAAACAACTTTGGGGACATTGGATCTCCCTGTCTAACTCCCCGCTTGATCCGGAATTCTTTGCCCAAAGATTCCAATTGGATTTTTGCTTTACTGTTTTTGTATATATTTTTGATAATGTTAATATATGTTACAGGTATAGCTTGCTTTTCTTAATTTATTACAGATCTATATATTTACTTGTAGTAGATGCACTTGCACTTGATTTTGCAATTGCTAGTGGAATTCCACAAGTTTCATAATAAACCTATATATTTCCAGCAAACAGACTACGGAAGAGTATTAAAGAAATGCTCCTCACCGGAGAAGCTAACATTCACAGGCCAGTTTACACAGAAACACAAAGTGTTTGATATATCGGCACCGTTGCGGAGGGCAAGCATGCGTCAGGATATATTGGATATTGTTGCGAGGAAGACCGAGTCGAGGATTGAGGAGAATAGAGGATTTGTTGATGACAATCCAATGTATGAGGATCCTAGAGATGTTATTGGTAAGACTGTTATATTTTTGGGTCAGCAAACTTGGGGATAGGTCGACTAATCAGATGAAGGTATGCTTGCTGCAATTGGCCTATGGATGGTTGACCGTCTGTACATACCAAGAACCCCCTGTGCCTCGGAAAGCACATCAAGCCGTTGATCCTGGCTGTTATTTGTGGATCTTTCACAGTCTTTATGAGTTGTTTGAAGCCCCAAGATCTGGCAACCAGACTTACCGAGAGATATCGTACTATTCAGTTCCTGAGTTGTGGAGGTCAGGTAGGCCGTCACTCCATGTAAAATACTGGTATTCAACTGCATCCGGTTAGACTGGAAGCTGACCGCAACTTAGTTGGGAAAAGGCTAGGCAGATTATAATGATGGCCAACAGATTGAGTCTGGTCTTGCCATGACTAGAGCGAGCATAGTGAATATAGTGATCAATGCTAGTTAATTCTTAGACGGTATGGAAATTATTGCTCTGTATTAGTGTATTTATTAAAATAAGCTGTTGTTAAGTAATAACTGCTTATTTTAATATATACACAATTATGAAATGTGTATACTGATGATGATGGGACTCCCTTTTCCGCACTCCCGTTCAGTCTGTTGTGCGTGGGGATTCTGGCTAACAGAGCCAGCCTAGCTCCGCCCAAAAGCACAGACGCTTCCTGGGAGCTTCACAGGCTTCGCGGATCGACCTCACTGGAGGAGGATTTCTTCACGTTGAGAAGCCACGGCCTCGCGTTCCAGGATGACGTGGGCGGCTGTTTCCTCGGCGTCAAGGCAGCCCTTGCAAAGCGGGCTGTCTGTGGCGCCTATGTTAAAAAGATGTTTGTTAAGGTGGTTATGGCTCGTAATTGTTCCTATTATTATTCTAAGGTTATGTCTACTCAGGCTAAGCAGTTTTTTGGTTAATCGCGGGTGTACAATTGGTAAAGCCAATTTTGACTGTCTTCAGTCTGTTGCCCGTGAACATCTGTTGTTATGGAGTTTGGTCGATCGTTGGCGAATCCGCGCATGAAATTGTGAGAAAGGCAGGGGGCAGAAGTGGGTACGGGCCTAGCACTTTCATCCTCTCTTCGCAAGTTCATCTGCGGCATCATTGCCGAAGGATCCACTATGCCCTTTGATCCATTGGAGGGTAATGCGATTGAACGTCGATGAACTCTCCAGTGCTAGATACACTAAAAAATTAGTTTGTTGTTAGTTTGTTTGTTTTCTAAAGCTGAGCACAGACAGGCTGTCGGACAGGAATTTAATGCCGTAGTTCCGGATGCTTAAGCGCATTACTGCTGTTGCGGCTTTTGTTAAGGCAACACATTCACATAGAAAGATCGAACTGTGTGTGCCTAGCGGTATGTGAAAGTAGGAAGTTCAGGTCGAGGGAGTGTAAGCCAGCACCTGCACCGTTTTGTGTTTTTAAGCCGTCTGTGTAGATGCGCACTTCGTTGACTCCTGACTGATCCCTTTCTTCCTGTACTTTTTGTATAATATCGTTTTTGTTGAACGGAGCTTGGTTTGGTGTTCTATCACACGGGGCAGCGATGAGAGGCTGGTACTCAATCGCCCGGTCCAGGATGTTAGCGTGTGGACTGGTAAGGTTCTTGCCCCATATGCCCAGATGCATTAGCCTGATGGCAGCTAGCGCCACCTCCTGCTGTATGTACAGGTCAAGGGGAGTTAATTGAAGGGCTATCTCCATGGCTGCTATCGGGGTGGATGCAGCCAGTGGTAGCTGAACAGGCCAGTCGTTGGAAGCGTTGTAGTCTGGTAATGGTAGTTGAAAGTTCAGTCCGTTCACCAAACCAGAGCGCCATAAGCCAACTTTGGCCTGTGTATGTGTGCATACTATTAGTGTTGGTACTCCTCAGGCTAACTTTTGGGAGACCAGGTACATTTGTGATGTCATCATAATTTCAGCTGAAAGGCGTCCACTGCTGGATATAGGCCTCCCCCAAACTCCGCCACTTCGACCGGTTCTGGGCATCCCGCATCCAGCAGATTCCTGCGGCCTTCACAAGGTCATCGGTCCACCTTGTGAAATGAAATTAAGTTAATTAAACTCATGGTTCATCTTCCATTCTTCATTATTGATCAAACTCGTGGTCTTTTGTCTTATTTCAGGGGAGAAACCCCCAAAGCCACCTAGAAAGCGGACAATCCAAGCCATAGCAGTTTCATCTCCCAGGTCTACGAAAGAAGGCAAGTCACTACTGAAGGAACAAAAGAGGAAACTGACCAAGAAGTATGAACAACTCATCACATCATTGATGGATAGGTGCGAGGATAATGTTTTGCAGGTAAAATTTTATTTAACAGTAAAGTTTGACGGCACGGTTGGCCCAGTGGTTAAGCGATTGACTGCTGCGTTGCGTGTCGCGGGTTCGATTTCCGTGTAGAACAAATGTTTGTATGACCTACAAGTAGTTGTTCCGGGTTTGGCTGTAAATGTTTTAGTTCAGTCATTTAAGCTTAAATTGGGTAAGAATCTCGGAATTCGAGATACCCAGCTATAACTCTGTAAATACTTGTAGGTATATTTACGCCCTAAAAGTTGTCTCAAAACCTACATATGGTAGGGTGTAAGCAACTATTAAATTTCAAGGTCAAAGTTCACAAAAATCGGTTTTTTGCGCTTTTTTTGTAAATATCTCGATGTTTTTGCCCTAACTAAACATAACTTTAAAAAACTTATTATTCAGTGTCTTGCTCAAAATTGTTGATTGTTGATTTGTAGTATTAAGTAAGTTTAAACTTTTTTTTTTTTTTCGATTTGGTTTTATGATTACTATTCCATTGTAAGTAGTATTGTTATTTATTGGTATATTGATTGTAACTAGTTTTAGCATAACTGTAACGTATTTAAGATATTAACATGTGGAAACGTAGTGGATTGTACATTTATTTATAGCATAGTTTGTATCTAGATGTAATTTACAATGTACGATTGTTTGTTTTCCCAAATAAAAAAAAATAAAAAAAAAAAAAAAAAACTCATTTCCTATGGGTTTTTGCTATTTGTATTAATTATCAATATTGTAGAATACAAAATTCTCTACAAATTTTGTTCAATTTTTTTTTTATCGGGTGAACCGTTTTCGAGATAGAGGGCGGAGAGCGTGCGGTCACAGATCACTTCAGGTCAACCGGTGGTATATATATATGGTAGGGCCATATGTAGGTTTTGAGACAACTTTTAGGGTGTCAATATACAAGTATTTACAGATTTACAGCTGGGTATCTCGAATTCCGAGGTGAACTTACGATAATAACTGGACTATTTGTAAACGCACCCACAATACAGGAGAAATGGTTGAATGTTTAAAGAATATATACATATACAGTAATACCCCGCTTTACGCGACCCCGATATGCGCGGTTTCACTATGACGCGAAAGTTTTATCTTCAGAAGGAATACAAAATGCTCTTTCAAAAATTTATTCAGGTTTGGACATATTGCAGAGTATAGACAATAATGATGACCGTGTCTTGACCGTGTGTCAAACAATTAAAAACAGTGTTGGGTGTTATGAACGTATTTTACAAGAACGTAAAATAAACGCTACCCAAAAGACAATAGATGTATTTTTCCGTATAAAATAATTAATAGTACCTATGTATTGCATAAAGTGTTCTTAGAGTTAACGGGGGGTTGTCCCAAATTGCCTGTTTCAGAATCAAGATTAAATGATCAAATTCGTGTATTTAGGCCCTGAAAAAAATATATGTCATAGATAGATCCTTGTTTGAGGGAAATTAAAGGTTCAAAACACGATTAATTGCAATTTGCTCGATGAAAAAAAATTCCGAAACAGGGTCGATTTCAAAACCAGTTTCCGTCTCATTTCGTAATAAGAGCACAAAATTATGTGAAAACTGCATGTACGATGAGGGAACCGTATTTAAGAGGGAATTTAAAGGTTAAATTTTTTAGTTTAGTAGATTTTTTTTTAATAAACTCAAAAAGATCCAAATCCGGCTAAATCGGCTCATGCTCAGAGCCTGTCAGAGTCCTGCGGGACGTCATCGAGGGTGGACCTGTGTCAAAATTTTCAAAAACTCGCTCATTCTGCGCCTGTACAAAATTTATGAAATTGCGATAGCTCAGAAAAAATATCTTGTAATTATATAATAGTTTTAATTCATAAAATTGTTTTCGAAAATGTGATTATTTCTAGGCAACATGATGACATTTAATTGTCATCTTAAAATAGTGTTGACACATTACAAATTATTATCGATGAAATAATAGTCAAGTGAGAGTCGTATTCGTCGTTTATGAAGAAGTTTGTACAAATCACAGTTTTCTAAGATTCTTTTAATCAGTTTCATCCATTTCAACCATGATATTTCCTCTGCACCGAACTGTGTTCGCTACTATCATATCCTACGTTAATATTACATATTATACAATAGGTCTGGGGCCTAAGTCTACTAATTTATAAACGTCACAATGGTCTCTCAATGGTAAGTTTTTGACAGATTTGCCATACAAAAACTGTCAAAAACACACCATTGAGAGACCATTGTAACGTTTATAAATTAGTAGACTTAGGCCCCTGGTTGTCGGTTGTATACTAATAATATAAAGAACTTTCTTGCTCAGACAAAAGTGCTATAGGGTACACGACCAATTGGAAGGAACACGATAACAACTGTTCGCGACGATGCGTCACTATATAGTTTAATAGTTTGGTTTTGACATTAATTTAGAATCATAAAGATAATAGTGATAGTTAAACCAATAGACAGTGGTTATAAGTGCCTACTATAGGAAAACCGTAAGTACCACCCTTTCAGACCTCATTTAAGTGGGCTGTATAGCCGTAATTTATAGTCTCAAGTGCGTCCAGGTAACCTAGAACCGAGACCTAGCCCTGGGCGTAACTACCCCTAACATAGTCTAAAGATAAACCCACTTAATTGAGCTCTGAAAGTTGTGTTGCTTTAGCTAAGTAATTTTTAAGATTTGAGTTTTGCTAGCCATCTTTCAGGGCGCGTCACGCCCTGAAAGTCATATGTGTAACGTTCTTAATATTAGATTGTTTTGGGTCTGTAAACCACCCTGAGGTATCTGTAATCAGAGTTGAAATAAGTTCAGTAGTTTTCGAGAAAATCAACTTTTAAAATATTTATTGGTAACATTTTTCATAATTTTTCGGGTTTTCTTGAAATAATCTTTCAGTGCGGGAAGATATAGTACATACAGATATCTCAGGGGATGGGAAATTTCAAGGGGAATACAGGGATATATAACATGCCATATGTACAGTAATTTAATAATGTTTTGTATGCTATATTCCATTATATCGATAGACAAAATTTGAATAAATAAAAGTTAAAACAGGAAGCAATTTGCGGCCCTCGTTACGGTAAAGTTTCGAGGCACCTCAGAAAATGTAAATTTAAACCAATTCGTAGTCATCGGCAAGATAATTTTGTTATTTTAAACTTAAATTAATTAACATGTAGTACAAGTAAAAGTTCTAAATTGCTTCCTGAAGATTAAATCAAAATGTGTGTTATTTAATCAGGTAAAGTACCCCTTCACAGAGGTGTCTCAAAAAACAACCCCTTCCTAGACGAAAGTCTGGAACCCGTTTCTCTGTCAGTCGTCAAAACGTTGGTAACGTCGTGAAGAACGGAAGATAGTAGCCGCCCCTGAAGATATCTGGAACCTATAGGTGCAGGACGTCAGCGCCGCGTGGACTGGGAGACCTACATACACACCGGGATAAAACCTGGATAGGAATACACCCTCCCTACACACCCTTCGTGTCCAAGCGATCACGCCCGTCCGCATCTGCTGGTCCTTGCGAGCCGGATTTCTTCAGGAGGAACACATGTGGACCCGTTCAGGAGTTATCAGAAGCCTGAAGCCTTATTCCTGAAGACTTATTCCCGTGTCCTGAAGGATTATTCATGAAGAGTTACGAAAATCTGAAGCGTTATTCCTGAAGACTTGTTCCCGAGTACTGAAGGCTTATTCCTGAAGGATTATCTTTGAACTTAGAAGATTTGAGATTGGAGTTCCGTTTGAAGATCCGGTTTCAAGATCCGGATTGGAGTTCCGTTTTGAAGATCCGTTTTGAAGATCCGTATAGAAGATCCGGATTGGAGTTCCGTACTGGAGATCCGTTTGAAGATTCGATTGGAAGATCAGTTGGAGATCCGGATTGGATATCCGGATAGAAGACCCGGATAAGAATTTCTTTTTCAAGATCCGGATTGGAGTTCCGTTTTGAAGATTCGTTTGGAAGATCCGGTGCAGATCCAGTTGAGATATCCGGATAGAAGACCCGGATAAGAGTTTCTTTTTCAAGATCCGGATTGGAGTTCCGTTTTGAAGATTCGTTTGGAAGATCCGGTGCAGATCCAGTTGAGATATCCGGATAGAAGACCCGGATAAGAGTTTCTTTTTCAAGATACGGATTGGATTTCCATTTTGAAGATTCGTTTGGAAGATCCGGTGCAGATCCAGTTGAGATATCCGGATAGAAGACCCGGATAAGAATTTCTTTTTCAAGATCCGGATTGGATTTCCGTTTTGAAGATTCGTTTGGAAGATCCGGTGCAGATCCAGTTGAGATATCCGGATAGAAGACCCGGATAAGAGTTTCTTTTTCAAGATCCGGATTGGAGTTCCGTTTTCAAGATTCGTATTCAAGAACCGCATATCGAATCAACATGCCGGTGACAAGATCGCAAGGCAAGGCCCCTGAAGCCTGGACAGTGGAGGTGAGCAGAGGACGCGGTATTACGGCCATCACTCATGAGCAACCGCCGCGTTCACCATCCACCACTGAAGGAGCCGAACCAGTACAGCAGCCCCCCCTTGCGCCACGGGCTAGTGAAGATTTGCCAAGACGGACGCGGTCTGAAGAAGCGGAACAGCCCTCTACAGCAAAGGAAGGTACTTCAGTCAGAACACTGAAGCATTCCGATAGAACATTGAAGCATTCAAATAGAACACTGCAGTATTCAGATAGAACATTGAAGCCTGCAGACAGAACAGAGAAGACTACAGATAGAAAGTACAGCCGAACCTTGCCGATGACTACCCGGGGTGACGCCCGTACCGAACATAGCAGGCCGCAGTCGACTACAAATAGAACGACGCGGTCAAATAAGAAAATTTCAAGAGCACGTGAAGACCTACTGAAAGTTAGGTTGGAACTCGCTCAATTAGCACTTCAGAGAGCCGAGGAAGAAGATTCCGACGGCTATATGGATGACAGAGACTCAAACGATGAGTACGTGCGCTCCTGGCTTGAAGAGGCACCTGAGCCTGAGCCGGAGAAGAGGGACAACGCCGCCGAGGGGGACAATAGTAATATAGGCCTTGAGCAACCGCCCCCCCCTGTGGACTTCGAAACTATAGTGGACCTCGAAAAGCAAGTACCGTTGTCGAATCCTACAGCGAAGGAAGTGAACCGATTCCCACAGAGGGGAATAGAAGTCAAAGGGGAGGACGCACTCCGCCCATTCATAACGGAGCTGACATCCGCTATAGCGTCGCTAGCCGACAGAAAAACAGAACAGTGGACACCGAGCAACCCCTCGGCGTCGAAGGTCATCATGACCTTACCGAACTTCAATGGGGCCCACACAGAGTGGCTTTCATTTCGTGCCATCTACGAGACAACTCGAAGATATTTCAACGATGTTGAAAACACAGCTAGGCTTAGAAGAAGCCTGCGGGGACGAGCGTTGGAAACAGTGAGCTCGGAACTCATCGGAAATGCCAAACCAGATGACATCATGAGGGAACTTGAGCTGCAGTTCGGCCGTCCAGATTCGATAGCTCAGGCTGAAACAGACAGACTTCGTGGACTACCGCGCTGCGGAGAAGCACCAAAGGACATCTGCAATTTCGCAAGCAGAGTCAGAAGCGGCGTGGTCACTCTGCGCGCACTGAAGAAGGATCACTACCTGATCAACGCTGAGCTGATGCGGTTGTTAACCGAGAAGCTACCGAACTCACTGCGTGTACAGTGGTACAGAACGTACACGGAGAAGTACCAGTCGCTGCCCGACCTTACGCTCTTCAGCGAGTTCATAACAGAGCAAGCTCGTTTCTGCAGTGCATTCGCTCCACCCGAGAACATCGGCGCCACGGAAGCAACAGCGAGCAAGCGTGTCACACAACGGACTCACACAGCGGTAGACAAATCACTCAAGAAATGCCGTATATGTGAGAAAGAGGGACATCAGAATCTTGAATGCAAGAAATTCAAGGAAGGATCCAGTGACAAGCGATGGGAGCTCGCTAAGAAGTTTGGCCTATGTTTCCGGTGCCTGCGAAGTCGTCGTCCAGATCATTCTTGCAAGCCGAAGAAGTGTGGACTTAAAGGGTGTACAGCTACGCACCATCAGCTTCTTCACTACTCCAAGAAGCCTGCTAAAGAAGACGCCGTCAAGAACGAGAAGCCCGCTACTCAAGAGCAGTCGAACAACGTGGAGACAAAAGAAACAGTGGCCAGCTCACGAACAACTTCAAGCCACGCTTACCTCAAAATGGTACCGGTTCGAGTGATTGGACCGGCGGGAGAAGCATCCACTTTCGCACTTCTTGATGATGGATCAACCGTCTCTTTGATCGACGAGGACTTAGCGAAGCAAGTCGGGGCAGAAGGCAAAATTGACCCACTGAAGATAGGCGCGATCGGCGACACCACGATTGAGACTCCAAGTTCGAGGAGAATCACCGTCACTCTTGCGAGCGAGCTGAAGAATAGGGTACCGTTCAGAGCGCGCACCATACCGAAGCTGAACCTCGCTCCGCAGACAGTCAGTGAAGAGGACGTCGCACACTGCAAGCATCTGGATGACCTGAAGCAACAGCTCATATACAACACTGGTACGCCGAAGATACTCATCGGACAGGATAACTGGCACCTATTACTGGCCAGTGAGATCCGCAGAGGTCCGAAGAACCAACCTGTTGCGTCACTCACGACGATGGGCTGGACTCTACACGGCGCACACACCAGGATCTTGGGTCAGCAAGTGCACTACGTCAATAGGCTCACAGCAGGCAATGAAGCAGCGGAAAAAGAAGATATAGACGAGCAGCTTCGTGAATTCTTCGCCCTAGAATCACTGGTCATCAATCCGAGACGGCCAGACTCCGATCCCGAAAAGAAAGCGGAAGATATCTTGAGTCGTCACACTCGTCAGTTGGAGGACGGGCACATAGAAACAGCCATGCTGTGGAAAACCGAAAACATAGAAATGCCCGATAGTTACGGGACGGCCCTGAAGAGGCTCGTCTCAATAGAAAAGAAGCTCGATAGCAAACCGGCTCTTCGAGATAGATACACAGAACAGATGGACTCTCTCATTCAAAAGGGTTACGCAGAAAAGGCGCCCAAGACGAGCACACAAGGTAGAACGTGGTACCTGCCTCATTTCGACGTGTTCAATCCCGCGAAGCCTGAGAAACTCCGCATCGTACATGACGCAGCCGCCAAATCAAAAGGACTGTCACTAAATGACTTCCTTCTCACTGGACCAGACTTGCTACAGTCCCTGCCCGGCGTCATGATGAGGTTCCGAAGACATTGCATAGCCATATCTGGTGACATAGCAGAGATGTTTATGCAAGTGAAGGTGCGAAGTCAGGATAGAGACGCGCTCCGATACCTATGGAGAGGCAATAGAAGAGAAGGAGCGCCCGAAGAATACCGTATGACGTCCATCATATTCGGTGCGGCAAGCTCGCCGTGCACGGCCATTTTCGCGAAGAATTGGAACGCGAAAAGGCATATAGATGAGCATCCAGATGCAGTGGAAGCCATAATTCAGAATCATTACATGGATGATTACCTCGATAGTTACAAGACCGTCGAAGAAGCGACGCACATTGCAACTACGGTGAAGAATATTCACCTACAGGCGAAGTTTGAGCTAAGAAAATGGGTGTCAAACAGCGCGCAATTAATAGAAAATATAGACCCGACACAGATCCGAACTGAAGTCGTCAACATCGGGAATACGGATGACACAGAAAAGATACTCGGCCTGATATGGAGACCGAGCGAAGATACGTTGGGCTTCAACCTAACACTCGCCCGCCTACCTAGAGGCATATTAGAAAAGGAAGCGCCCACGAAGAGAGAGGCGCTGAAGATAGTAATGTCACTGTACGACCCGCTCGGACTCGCTTCCCCAGTAACCATTCGAGCCAAGCAAATATTGCAAGAGGCATGGAGGCGAGGAGTCGATTGGGACCAGCCGCTGGACAACGACCTAGCGACCCAATGGAAGAGTTGGATACAACATCTACTGCAGCTCGGAAATATCAGCATACCAAGATGCTATCCGGGATACAGCGACGCCGTAGAGACACAGGTCCATGTATTCACCGACGCGAGCGAGATGGCTTACGCGACGGCAGTATATTGGCGAACCACAGCAACAGATGGCCACCAGCGAGTCAGCCTCGCCATGGCAAAGGCGAAGGTAGCCCCACTGAAGCTGCAATCAATACCCCGCCTCGAGCTGCAGGCAGCGGTGATGGGAACCCGCGTAGCCGCAGCTGTTGTACGTGAACACGGCATCAAACCCGCATCGGTGACCTACTGGTCAGATAGCAAGACCGTGTTGACATGGATAAGAAGAGGAGCACGAGTATACAAACCTTTCGTAGCCCATCGTATAGCCGCCATAGAAGAAAATAGCAGAGTTGAAGACTGGCGCTGGGTGCCCACGAAGATGAATATCGCAGACATGGCTACTCGTGATGTACCACACCACTTCAACTCACAGCATGAGTGGTATAGTGGTCCTAACTTCCTGTATGAAGAGTCGTCATCATGGCCATCAGAAAACCCTCCGATAGCGGAGGAGACAGGGGAGGAGAGAACGTTCGCCGCCATCGAAGAAATCGACAGCCGACAGATCACAGAAGCCATTCCAGACCCGACAAAGTTCTCCCGGTGGGAACGACTCCTCCGTGCGACGGCGAGCGTTCTACGCTTCATCTCTCTATGCAAAGCCCCAAAGGAGAAGACGTTCTACAAACGAACCCAAAAGAATAAAGAACAGGATCCTGATTGGCGAAACAAGAAGAAGGCCGTCCCCTTTCTCCCGAAGCAAACCGTGCCGACGCGTAACTCACAAGAGAAGAGGCAAATAATAGAAGCAGAGTTTCTACACGAAGCCGAGAAGCTACTAGTGATGGTCGCGCAGCAGCAGTCTTTCGCTCCAGAACTCACTAGACTGCGAGAGGAAAAGGCATTGGACAAAGACAGTCGACTGCGGCCGCTACAGATAGAAGTGAGGGATGACGTCATACGGATAAAGAGCCGTATCGCAGCTGTAGAACAGATAACGGAAGAAGTAATGCGTCCGCCGATACTACATGGCGACCACCATATTACCCAGCTGTACATAGACTGGACACACCGTAGCTTGCAGCATGGTGGGACAGAGCTCACCATCAACGAGGTACGACAGCATTATTGGGTCGTGAAGATGCGACCAACAACAAAGAAGGTGCTGTCACGATGCCTACAGTGTCGTATTCGCAAGGCGCAACCAACCGTGCCTGCGACCGGCGACCACCCAAGAACGCGCCTGGCACATCACCAGAGGCCGTTCACGTACACAGGGCTAGATTATTTCGGCCCACTGTCTGTCACAGTCGGACGACAGCATCAAAAAAGGTACGTAGCCCTATTCACGTGCCTTACCACCAGAGCCGTCCACCTCGAGATCGCCGCCAGCCTCAGCGCAGACGCCGCCATACTAGCGCTGCGCCGCTTCGCTGCTCGTCGGGGCTGCCCCGCCGAGATACACTCCGACAACGGTACCAACATGCACGGTGCCGACAAGGAGCTCCGAGAGGCCTTCCGAGAGGAGGCCAGTCGCCGAGGCGTCGTGTGGCGCTTCATAACACCATCAGCGCCTTTCATGGGAGGCGCCTGGGAGCGCCTCGTACGCTGCGTAAAGTCCGCGCTGTGCACTGTGCTCCTAGAAAAACATCCGCACGAAGAGGTGTTGTCCACACTGTTGTGTGAGGCAGAGTACACTGTAAACAGCCGACCACTAACACATGTTTCAGTAGATAGCGAAGACGACGAGTCAATCACACCGAACCATTTCTTGCTCGGTGGATCGGCGAGACTACCATCACCCGGCGTGTTCACCGAGCGAGACGTGGACAGCAGGAAGCTCTGGCGACGATCCCAGATACTCGCCGACATGTTCTGGCGTCGCTGGGTCAGGGAGTACCTGCCGGAACTCCAAAACCGGCGGGAGCCGCACACCCGCGGCCCCGAACTGCAGGTGGGCGACCCCATACTCGTTGCAGACGGCCAGCTGCCTCGCAATACATGGCCGCGAGGCCGTATAGTTGCCCTGTTCCCCGGGGCTGACGGAGAAGTCCGGACCGCTGAGGTGCGCACTGCCGGCGGCACCTTGAAGCGTCCGGTGAAGAAACTCGTCCCACTGCCCAAGTAGCCGTGGGGGCGAGCGCCGAGGCATCCAGCGCCTTGGCGGCAAAAGCCTGGGCACCACCTGCGCCTTGGCGGCAAAACGCCGAGGCATCCAGCGCCTTGGCGGCGAAAGCCTGGGCACCACCTGCGCCTTGGCGGCGAACGCCGAGGCATCCAGCGCCTTGGCGGCGAAAGCCTGGGCATCACCTGCGCCTTGGCGGCAAACGCCGAGGCATCCAGCGCCTTGGCGGCGAACGCCTGGGCATCATCATCAGCGCCTTGGCAGGCGAGCGCCGAGGCATCGAGCGCCGAGACGGCGACCGCCTTGGGGCGAGCGCCTAGGCGGCGGCCGCCTGGGCGACGAGAGCCGGTGGCGAGCGTCGTGGCTACGAGCGTCGTGACGGCGAGCGTCGCAGCGGCGAGCGGCGTGGCAACAGGCGTCGCGGTGGCGAGCGCCGCGACTCCAGTCGTCGCTCACCGTGGCGATGCAGCGCCGCACCAACATCGCTACGAGTCGTCACTGCACTGCACGGCGGGAGAGATGTTCGCGACGATGCGTCACTATATAGTTTAATAGTTTGGTTTTGACATTAATTTAGAATCATAAAGATAATAGTGATAGTTAAACCAATAGACAGTGGTTATAAGTGCCTACTATAAGAAAACCGTAAGTACCACCCTTTCAGACCTCATTTAAGTGGGCTGTATAGCCGTAATTTATAGTCTCAAGTGCGTCCAGGTAACCTAGAACCGAGACCTAGCCCTGGGCGTAACTACCCCTAACATAGTCTAAAGATAAACCCACTTAATTGAGCTCTGAAAGTTGTGTTGCTTTAGCTAAGTAATTTTTAAGATTTGAGTTTTGCTAGCCATCTTTCAGGGCGCGTCACGCCCTGAAAGTCATATGTGTAACGTTCTTAATATTAGATTGTTTTGGGTCTGTAAACCACCCTGAGGTATCTGTAATCAGAGTTGAAATAAGTTCAGTAGTTTTCGAGAAAATCAACTTTTAAAATATTTATTGGTAACATTTTTCATAATTTTTCGGGTTTTCTTGAAATAATCTTTCAGTGCGGGAAGATATAGTACATACAGATATCTCAGGGGATGGGAAATTTCAAGGGGAATACAGGGATATATAACATGCCATATGTACAGTAATTTAATAATGTTTTGTATGCTATATTCCATTATATCGATAGACAAAATTTGAATAAATAAAAGTTAAAACAGGAAGCAATTTGCGGCCCTCGTTACGGTAAAGTTTCGAGGCACCTCAGAAAATGTAAATTTAAACCAATTCGTAGTCATCGGCAAGATAATTTTGTTATTTTAAACTTAAATTAATTAACATGTAGTACAAGTAAAAGTTCT
Source organism: Polymixis flavicincta (assembly GCA_949987655.1). Lineage (NCBI taxonomy): Eukaryota > Metazoa > Arthropoda > Insecta > Lepidoptera > Noctuidae > Polymixis > Polymixis flavicincta. The sequence goes on along the minus strand of OX465188.1, from coordinate 17,609,359 downwards.
AAATTGCTTCCTGAAGATTAAATCAAAATGTGTGTTATTTAATCAGGTAAAGTACCCCTTCACAGAGGTGTCTCAAAAAACAACCCCTTCCTAGACGAAAGTCTGGAACCCGTTTCTCTGTCAGTCGTCAAAACGTTGGTAACGTCGTGAAGAACGGAAGATAGTAGCCGCCCCTGAAGATATCTGGAACCTATAGGTGCAGGACGTCAGCGCCGCGTGGACTGGGAGACCTACATACACACCGGGATAAAACCTGGATAGGAATACACCCTCCCTACACACCCTTCGTGTCCAAGCGATCACGCCCGTCCGGTACAACAACTTTATTGATATTTCTCGAATAGCGGAGCTAGCAATACAAGATTTTTTCTCGAATCCGTGATTTTAAAATATTAATGTTGATGTCCTAAAATAATAGTTTCGATAAATTATAGCTGGAGCAGTAGGTACGTCACTAGACAATAAAGTACGGCAATTGTTCCTTCATATGTAGCTCACAATATTTACGGTTCTTTCTGAGCGATGGCAAACACCAAAAACAAAAGAATATGGTTACAGTGTAACCGAAACAGTATGACCATTTAAGCGTATTCTACTTGATAAAAATCTGAAAATCAGGATCTTTGCAACCTCTGCCACTAAAGATGTAAATAAAATAGTGGATGATTTGTATGGAAATCTACCATTTTGAAGAAGAGAAATACCGTTGGACACACAGCTTGTCTACTTTATAAATTCTTGAATTCACTGACATCTTACGCTTAGCCTTAACCTCTGGGAACCTCTGAAAATAAATCTAGTCTTTCAAATCATGCTTCCAGAAGCATGATTTCGAATTAAAGACATTTGTTTTCTCAAAAAACAAATTGCACAAGGGTATTTTTTTTGTTTTTAATGGGAAATCATCAAATGACTTCTCCCGCTCTGAGCGGAACGGGAGGGCTTATCAGATTTTTACTGAACCCACCCGTGTTCCATCAGTTCGAATTCAAATTCTTAAATTCACTGACAACCAAAACTTGTCTGGAAATTATCTGGTTGAAAGGTCTGGAAGCATGATTTCCAAATGAAACCATTGCAATTTTTCATTTTCACCTTACAACCGCAAAACCTATATGTATCTGTAACTAGCTTCTGCTCGTGACTTCGTTCGCGTAGAAGTCGTAAGACACCACTATTGTGCCACATTATATAAAACTTTCCTGTACACAACTATGTCACATTTGTAGATTTGCTCTCAACAGCCTAAATATACAAAGAAACAAAGCAAACAGGACTGGTGTCGCGGGATCAATTGACGTGCAGTTGTCCGTGTGAGAAGCAGCTAGTCCTGAGGTTGAAACCCGTAGCAATCATAATAATAGTAAAGCTGAAGGGTTTGTTTTTTTATAAATGTTTGAAATCGCTATTTCTGGAACTACCAGTCTCAGGCAAAAGCTAGTTTTGAATGAAAATACATTTCTTGATTTTCATTCGAAACTAGTTGATTACATCACTTTAACATTTACATTAAATTACAACACAGCACATTAGCCGATTCCGACACCGCCACGATACCGGGGATTAGATTTTCGCATACGTTTAGTACCTAATAAACGCTTTTACATAGAGTTGTTATTGTCACTTATGTCGTTGTAGACAGTAATTGACTCCGATATCAGCAGGCTTAGCATGACGCTTTCTATATCTACTCTCCTGTAGAAAAGAAATTGCTTGTCTACATCGCTTGGTACAAAACTGTCAACTGTCTATAGGGAAACGTCATTTTTGTCTACTCTTCCGACGACAAAATTGTCTACGGGTCTACGCTTGTCTACGGGTCTCGTGCTAAGCCTGTAGCACAATAGAGGTGAGAGAACTGGCCATTCTTTCAATTGAACACACTTATTCGCATTGCTGACTTCGAGACGTCGATACTTAGGTACTGTACCTATTGTGGTCGTTTGGTGAGTCGCGATGGTCATCGATATTCACCAATATCATCAGGCCGATTATAAATATATCGGTTTCGAATCGGTATGTGTACAGTTGCCGACATATCGGTATCGGGTTGGTGTCAATATCTGATAATATGAAAACGCTCAATAGGTAACTTACAGGACACTTACCCTACACAGGGAACTTTAAGTAATATTTTTAGTTTTACCATACCGTACCTAAAACTAAGGAAAAAATTTCGAACCTAAGCAAAAATAATTCATTTGATCAACTGCAATATGTTATACTGTGGCATGGATTTTCTGCTAAATGGTTGACAGTTCATCGTAAATAAATACGTCATGCCGCATTTGGGGGAGGCGGAGGTAGCGTTTCAAAGGCCCACAGGCCGGAACAACCTAGCCTTAAAGTGATTGATTAAAATGATTCGTATTTTTTTGTATTGAATTTTGACTATGTTAACCTCGATATACGCGAATTTCAGTTAACGCGATTTTTTCCGGAACGTATCCCTCGCGTAAAGGGGGGTATTACTGTATATACATATACCTTTATTTTCTGTTTGCTCGGCTCCCAAAAGTTGTAGCGTCATGTTATATAGATTCCTCAAGAATTTGGACTGTCAAATGTAAAGACATTTTTTCAAATCCTACATAGTTCTAGAGATTAGCGTGTTCAAACAGACAAACAAACTTCTATTTCACAGCTATCAGAGAAAGACTCCCAAATTGCCAAATTAAAAGAGAAACTGAAATCAGTGCTAGAATATAACAGACTTTTTGCTGAAGAGAATGACCAGCTCAGAAGTCAGCATGATACTCTTGTGAAGTATGCAGAAGAGTGTAAGAAGGTCATTAAAGAAGAGAGGGAGAAGAATACAGTGTTGCAGGACAAGGTTAAGCAGTATGAGTTGCCAGATAGAGGTAAGAAACTAATCTTTTGCCTTTGGATCAGCAGAGAAACCTACAGTAAATAGTCAACATTATTAGCAATAGGGAATATGCATGTGATACAAACGAAGGACAATTTAAATAAAAATAAACTGTATTACTGGTATTATACTTCAGAATTAAGTCTCCGTGAATATTATTGATGATAATTTCTTCTGTGGTTCAATAATAACAGATGCGTGGATCGATGGATCAGGTTAATCTACACTTGCCGCGGTTAGTATGTGGATGGGTGACCATCTTTACATACCAAGATCCTTCCGTGCCTCGGAAAGTACGATAAGCCGTTCGTCCCGGCTGTCATTTGTGGATATTTGACGGTCGTTACGGAAGCTCTCGAAAGTCTGACAACCAGTCTTATCAAGGGGTATCGTATTACCCAGTAACTGGGTTGTTGAGGTTAGATAGCAGTCGCTCCATGTAAAATAGACTGGACTAGGTTAGACTGGAAGCCGACCCCAACATAGTTGGGAAAAGGCTAGGCAGATCATAATAATCATGATAATTTCTTTTTGAGTAAGAATTACATTTTTGGTTCTAGCTAGGACATGTAACATCTATCAAACCACACTATAAGCCGACGTTTACTAGGTGGCAGCACTGAGACGTCAGGTCCAGTCAAAAGTGTCAAAGCGCCTACGGACTGAATAGTGAACGAAAGAATGAAACGAATGGCATCAAATATTTTAAGTTCATTGTTGGACTGGAAGACCTCTTGCCAAAGTAGCGCCAACTGGTGGCTTGAATATTCATGAAATCCGTCATTCAATCAATAACAAATAACCCCAAATTCAATCAACTCAAAGTAACGTACGTGTAATACGAAACTGGCGAGTAATTTCACTTGGTCGGGTTATATTTTAGCGATATAAAGCGCTGTCGTCTAATGTTTTGTCGTACTGGAACGCGTCTGACTCATGGGACGTAAACATTTGAACCCCTGAATGTGTGTTTTCAAAATTTATAGCTTCTCGTGACGGGGACTTTTATGATTACCTAAGTCTAGGACATGCCAGTTTCCTCACGATGTTTTCCTTCATCGTTGAGAGACCACCATTGCCACTGCCACATGTTTGTAAATATGTGAGCACCATGTCATCATAGAATTAATTTATCTTTATTGCTTCAGTTGCATTTTGTTACCTTTTTTGGTATAGTAATTTTATTCTGGGTGCATCGTTTTCACATACAATTCACGTATAATGAACGTACTATGATAAATTGTATGTAAATCATTAGAGTGACGGTGGAGTTTCTTGCCCGTTCTTCTCCATACGAAACTACATTTTGGAATGGGCGACTAGAATCAATTCTATTTTTTAAATGTAAATGTTGACGTTCAAAAGTGCGTTTTAAGTACCTAATTGAAATAAATGCTTTGACTTTGACACTCATTAGTTCCGTCCGTTTCCTTAGTCCGTGTGGTGCCGGACGTAAAGGAATAGCACCATCCCCTTTCTTGCCGTAGGTGTCGTAGAAGGCGACTAAGGGACTTATTATAGACTGGGCAGCAGCGTTCTCTATGCATTTTACCACCATACTGCGATCGCCAACCTACCTGCCAAGCGTGGCGATTATGGCAAAATCCCCCTTTTGGGGGAGGCTTATGTCCAGCAGTGGACGTTTTTCGGTTGGAAAGCTGATGATGAGTTTTGTATCACTCTTCACAGACCACGAGTCGTCAGCGATTCCGTTGGTACAAGTGTGTATGAGCTGCAGCAGCCGACAGATCATAGTCAACCAGGCGCGGGAACACAACGCGCGGCTGCAGAAGGACATGCAGGCGCTCAAAGATGTTTTGTACAGGTAATTACACATACTTACACACTATCTATATATAATATTCAAAAAAGCACTATTCCCATAAAACTGAAACAGAAAGTAATGGACTCATGTCTTATCCCTTGCTTGACATTCTCATATCAAAGGCAATTCACAATAAAATAAAATAAGGAATAAAACAATTACATGCTAAAGAGTGGTCAATATTCCATGACCATTCTTCTTATGAATTGGAACAGCTAATACAGCTATCAGTCTCTTTTTTCCCAAGGCACCAGAAATTTTAGTAATTCCACGATCATGTTCCAGGCTGAACGTCCAACTATCTCGCTATCAGGAGCGCCTCCGATCCAACATACAGACAATGGCCGGAGATAAACCCGACCCTGTGTTCAAACCGGGAGACGCACTGGACTCGCTGCTCACCACAAGCTTAGGGTATAAAGGTAAGACTACCAAAGAGGTTTTAAACTGATCATCAGCCCGTCATCCTTAACTGAGAGCAATGGTGGCCCAGTAACAACAGCACCGACTGACATGCGCTTTACATAATCCGCCTATAGTCTTCCCACTGTTCCTCTATGTGTGATAGAGTGGGCCGTAAACCACCACGGGTGCCCATTGCGGGTTGGCAGATCACATGTCTTTAAATGTTTGGTTCTAGGACGCCTGTCACAAAAAAAGCACCTGTCTGGGTTTAAACCTACGACCTACAACCACCCCACTGCTCATGCGCTTGAAATTGTATAAATTATTTCATCACCAATACGCTCAAAACGGTGAAGGAAAACATCTTGAGGAAACCGGCATCAAAAATTCTAAATATTTTATTTCAAATAAACCTGCACGGGCACTTATGAAACGTCAGAAGCTAGGTGCACGGTTCTAATTTGTCGCTTCGTATGGAGAAGAGCCGGCAAGAAACTCCACGGTTACTCTTTTAAAAACATGTCATGGCATGTCCTAGAACCAAACATTCAAAGACATGTACATCTGCCAACCCGCACTGGGCGCGAGTGATGGATTATTGCCCTTTCTCTCTCACAGATAGGAGGCCTGTGTCCCAGCAGTGGGGAAATTATTGGCTGACTCTGCATCATTATCATCAACACCAGTCTCGTTGCCAGCCAATGCTGAATATACGCCTCCACTTCCCTGGTCACGCCGATGTGTGATTAAAGGGACTGATGGATTTTGCTCTTCGATTTATTTTCTCCCTTCTGTTTGCTGTAGGATGCCTTCAAAGTTGATCAAAGACAATAGTTGTGTATTTATAAAAAATAAAAAAATTGCTACACAGTGCAGCCGCAGATGATTAGAAAGAAGGAAACAAGAAATGCCTTTAATAGTATTAATTAATAAAGGCATGTCTTGTTTCTTGTTTTGACGGCACGGTTGGCGCAGTGGTTTAGAGATAGACTGCTGCGCTGCGTGTCGCAGGTTCGAATCCCACACGGAACAAATATTTTTATGACCTACAACTAGTGTTCCGGGTCTGGCTGTTTGTGTATGTGAGTTTAAATGTTTGTAAACGCACCCACAATACAGGAGAAATTCCTAGTGTGGGGCAACGTGTAAAAAAAACTGCTTCCAATTCCGATCACATTCTGTTCATAGGTGTTAATATAAACATAATTCGTCTTATTACAAAACGCAATTTAACTTTAGTTCTAGCCTAAAACTGTAAGTCAGTTTTTGCATTACCAACTTTTATTCTATTTAATTTTGCAAGTTCAAATGACAACTTAGCACTGGACTAAGTTGTCAGTTTTGTAAAAGGAGCTGTATTTCGATTTCAGTTAGGTTCTTATTTCAAAAACAGGCTCGATGGTTCATACCATACATAAAGAAAAACCTTGTAATAAGGGGGAATAAGTTATCGTAGAATATATCAAAAGGGCCTTTATTATTATTTCTTTACAAACATGACGCATGCGCAATCACACAGTTATTATGGTCGCATGATAGAACGGGATCTATAGGAACTAAACGTTTTGAAATTTATCACTAGATGTCGCTGCTGGCATAATATAGATCAACTAAAATAAAAACAGGGTCGTTGAGTGTTGATTTCAATTTGATTGTTTATCAATATTAATTAAATGGTTTATAATTATGTTACTATGCTATTTTTCGTTTGAAATTCAGATGAAAAAGAATAAGGCCGTCGCCATTCAATGATTTTTGTATTATTATGCCCAGACTCATATGTAATAGGTTTTCAGCTGTTTCACAACTTGATGTTTTATTGTTTATATAGTGGCTATTTCATTTTACCCAAAATAATATTTTAATCAATAGTTTCGATATCTACCTTCTTATATTCGTATTGTATCATTATAATTTGTAACTCTTGCTACTCCTCGACAGCAACAATGTATAAATCAAGTAAAGTTTAGTATTTATTTCTGTACAAGTGATTTGTAATCTTTAGAAAAATAAATGAATTCAAACCGTAACAAAAATAGTATAATATTTTTAGTCGAAAAAAATATCACTAGATGTCGCTATGCCGATGACGCGTTTTTCTGAATCGCGGTGTTAAGATTCTCCGCGGTTGAGTGACCCTCCTCGATTTTTCCGATACGAATCAAGACCTTACTTCATAGGATCATTTCTATAGTAAGCTCTTCTCGAGACTTTCACACTATGTGAGTCCTCACAAGTCACGTTGATGAGACGTGGCGCGGTGCCCTGAGCGTGAGGCGGGCGGTGGTAGACTTACCACCAGCCCTCGATGATCGTTCACTCTCTTCGCAAGAGGAGAGCGTGGGGTGCTGTCGCTGTCTGAGTGGCTATTTTTAAACTTATTATTCCTCAATCCATGTCTAGTAGCAATGGGTCGTTGGTTTTTCCATTAACGCAAAGTCAACGTTGACACTATGAGTCCTCAGACTCCTCAGTGTCCTCACAAGGTGTGAAGTTGTGAACGTTTTAAATTCGTCAACTAGTTAACGTGTAACTAATGTCGTCTCACAACGTAAACCGTTGATTCATTGAACGGTTTTTATTCAACGCTGCGACGTTCTCTGACTTTGCGCGCAACCTGTCACAAACTGTGAGTCTAAAATTAAAGAAAGCGAACTTAGGCATCGTAAACGTAAACAACGAACAGCGACGCGCGCCATTCTACCAATATATGGGTATACTTTTCTTAAAAGAAATATTTTAAAATCAAGTCTTTCATGCGTTACTTAAGAGGCCTACGTACAGTGAACTGTCCATACATACGTAATACCTAAATCATTTGCAACTTGAGCATATTTCCACCATATTATGGTGATATTCGGATTCAGACAGTATTTATCTAGGCTCGTAGGGTTTTTTTTTCCAAAATACTTACCTCAAATGAAGTTTAAGCGAATTGCATTTCGCACATTTTTACAGCGTAAATGACATGTTTTCTCACTGTTTTTTTTGTATTATAACCAACAATTTCCGTAATATTGTTGTCTCAGAAGCATAGCTCATATTATCAGGTTGTAAAATGTCGAAAAAAATATTAAAATACAATAAGTTTTCATTCATCATTTTTGGTATTACGGAACACATCCAAATTCATCATAAATGGTCAGTAGCTAGTAGCGCTATCGCGTCAAGCCATTGTCAATGTGTGTGTGATCGTACTGCTCACTGTAGGAATGTATCCTCGACAAGTAGGTACTAACACTAGCGCAACAATAGCAATATTCGGACGAAATATTGTCTCCGCCCGAATCCTAGTTGCGAGCTTCGGTCGTAGGATTCTTAAGAGTTCAAAGACATGACCGTCGCTCGCAATGTATGATGGAAGTCTCAACGGAAGTTTTTTAATTTGCTAGTTCGTTGCGTTTACGTTCCCGAATTTTAAACGAGTCAAATTCATAAACGTCGTTGACGAATTTAACTAGTTGATTCATTAACAGTTAACGTTAATACGTTGACAGGAGATGAGCAGTTGATTCAACGCCCATCGCTAATGTCTAGATTGAGTCATGTAATACACACAATATTATTTACAATTTATTGTTCTCTTTTTCTCTCAAAATGTGTTTCTCACTGTTGTGTCTGTGTCGAATAAATCTTTTCTATTCTGTTCAATATGACTAAAGAGATCAGATGGTAAACGCTCTAATCGTTCCAAGTGACGATTCTACTCCTGAGTACTTATTACCTACGCACATAAATATGATTGGAATATAAGATTGGGGCTAGAGACGGGTTGTAACAGGTTACCTAAATTATTAAAAATAACCTTAAAACTATAGTATTTCATTTTCTTTCCTTATATATTTAGTATTTATGTATCTATTACAGGCGCGGTCCGAGGGGGGTGGGGTCCTAGGGGTCATGCCCCCCCCCCCACCAAAGCCGTAAATGTAAACCAATTTTTTGTGCAATAAAGTCTAATTTACTCTTTTTCTTTTCCTATTATATGTAGTCTTTGTCTGTGACCCCCCCAAAGTCTTTGGCTGCGACCGCGCCTGGTCTATTACTTAGGATATGTATATTTTTATGTGTACCTATTTTAGTATATGGTATACATATTATTGGCACCAACAACATCCCAGTTTTATGTCCAGGCTAATCACTGTCCATTGCCTGGAAGAGATCGCGGAAAGCGATAAGGCCGCCCATTGTAAATCTTATATTGTAATTTTTTTTTGTTTGTGATCGTCCATACTCCTCCGTCCGCGTAATTTACGTAAACAGGGGACAAGTTTTTGCTTCACTTATTAATTAATAGATTCCATTAACATAATGTTTGAATCCCATTTCGTCCCGTGGGTGTCGTACAAGGCGACTAAGAAACTTACTAGAGAATAGGCAACAGCGTTCTATTAGTTAGTACTGCGATCGCCAACCCGCCTGCCAAGCGTGGCGATTATGGCAAAACCCCTCTTTTGGGGTTTATGTCCAGCAGTGGACGTCTTTCGGCTGAAATGATTATGACGAATGTTTGTGAAATACCTGAGTACCGCAGTTTGTTTGCTTATAAAAAAAAAATACGTTTGTATGTTTACAGAAACAATAACCACAGAGGACGGACAGTCAAAGGTTGGTCCAGAAGAAACTCCAAACACTGGCAGGACAGTGGATCTTTCTGGATTACTCAGCGCACAAGCACTAGGTATGAACTATTTCATGCTTCATTTTTTCAATTATTTTACTTTTCTTATACCTAACTAAAAACGTGGATGGATTTCTGAATGATTGTTTTTATCACCTAACTAGCTGTGCCCGCGGCTTCGCCCGTGCCACAAAAAGTCTAGGCCTATGTTACTTCGTGTAACATCAGCTATTTGCCAGTGAATACCCTGTCAAAATTCCGTTCTACCGTTTCGAAGATAAGCCGGAACAAACGGACAACAAACATTAAAAAAAACTTTTTTCTTTGGTACAGGTACCGTAGGGCGTAGGTGTATAATTTCGTATGCATTTAGTAAATAGCTGTTATTTTGAAATACAAACGGACACTTAAATTTAGGCAGTAACATAGGCTTAGACTATTTTTCCGGTAGTATGTTCCCGTGTGATGATTTCCGACATCCACGCAGACGAGGCCGCCTGCATGAAGCATCTACAGTACCCGTAGTGATGCGTCCCTCACTCATGAGGCCCCTCATTTGAGGTACTCGTGATCGCAAATTGAAAGAGTTACTCGAATTTCAATATTGAACCACCTCATTCCTCATCACCCCTCATTTAAAAATTGACATTAACATTATTGACAATAGGAAATCGAGGCAAGCGAGTTCGTGACTCGCGAATGAGGATTGAGTAATTGAGTGAACTCAGTGAGCGAATGAACCGACTCAAAATTGTATGGAGAATTGAGAATGAGTGAGGTGAGGTGTGATCTTGAAGTTTGGACAACACCGTGGCACAGTAAACATTATAATTATTTCAGCTACGATTAATTATTATGAACTCTAAAAGCATTAGCATTAGATTGGTAATAAAAGGTCATTGATTCGTTTATTTTGGCGGTCTAAAATTTATAAGCGAAAGAAAATGTTGTGTGTGAGAGAGTGAGGACGTGAATAATCGGATTATCGGAGAGTCGTGACTCGTGAGTACTCGTGAGTCGTCGTTGCACCCGCCCGCTTCGCTCACTTGGAGCTTCGTTTGAGTTCGGCTCGGGCTCGCGAATCGTGAGGCGAATACGCCGTCGTACGATTCCTCACCTCAAATGAGGGGTCCCTCGTGAGGACCTCACGAAGCAAATTGAGGGGCTCCCTCATCCTCACATAAAATTGATGAGTTACCCATCACTAAGTACCCGGCGATAAATATTGCACATCGACCTTTGGAAAGAGACAATCGGCTAATTTCGGCTTCGTAGAGCGTTATCTCTGACGCACCCTTATGTGACGTTTTGTCAGTCGTTGCATGTTCAAGTGCGATAGAGTGCGGTCGCGTCCAGTTCAAAATATATATTTAGAGTTGTTAACGCCCCCAAATTTCAATAATTTAAAGTTGTACTATGGCATCTGTGGCATTGGTGTCTATGGCATTTTATTTTATCCCAATCTAAAGCCATGACTTATAGAAAAATTGGTGTATTTATACAAAGATTAAAAAGAATTGTCAAAAGAAGCAAATCATAATTGTTTTAACAGCTCCTAATAGATACTGGACTGTTTGTATTTCGTGCGACAGAGATAACGCTCTACGAATCCGAAATTAGCCGTTTGTCTCTTTCCAAAGGTCGATGTGCAATATTTATCGCCGGGTACTGGACATTTTGGAACGAGCATCTAGTTTCAACTTTCTAACTGAAAAACTTTTCGATAGTTCAAAAGTGTTTGTAAATGGTTTATGTTTATCCTCAGCTTACACATTTAGTCCAGTAGCCAAAAGTATTTGCCCTTCGATAATTCAAAAGTTTTTTATTTTCTCTGGGTTTGGTTTTGGCTTTAGTGAATTCATAGTTATGTACAAAAATGCTAACAGTTTAGAGTTATGCAATAGGTATAAAGTAGGTATTTCCAATTATTTCGTGTTATAACAATAATATTAAATTTTAAATTAAATGCTTCACTCTTTCTTTATGAATACTATCTAAACTATATGTTAGTGAAAATGCTAACAGATAGGTACTGTGGAACAATGGAAAACTGAAAATGTCCCGTAACTCATTCAATAAAAAAGTTAAGTTTTTCAAATAATTTCCTATACGCTTATAGGTATTAGTTACACCTCATAACAAAAGTTCTAACAACTAAGTAATATGCTGCGCAAGTAATTGTATTTTTACTTTGCGATTTTCGAAATATTGAATTTAAATTTATAAATTTGTGTCTATACATTCGTAATAATAAACTCTGCTTCCATAAAAAAGTTTTAACAAATACTTGCTATGCCTGTTGTTTAATAAATAAAATACAACTTGGGTATTGCGGGGCGCGGTGTAGGTACGATAAAGCGTGCGCCGCGCCGCCACGCCGCCACGGTGCACAGTGCAATATTTTTAAAATCTAGGTGGACAATATTATTGTATGCTTTAAATGAGTAATAACATTTATTACCACGCAATAAAAAATACTATAAGTAGTGAAATATTGAAATGAAACATCAATGACTTATATTTATATAATAAATGAAAAATCAAAGACATACAATTGATTTACGATATATTCGAGCACAGAACAGATTGAAACGTAATACTTAAAACATTTACAACTTTTTTATGGAAGCAGAGTTTATTATTACGAATGTACGTAATATTAAACTCTGCTTCCATAAAAAAGTTTCAACAAATACATGCTATGCCTGTTGTTTAATAAATAAAATACAACTTGGGTATTGCGGGGCGCGGTGTAGGTACGATAAAGCGTGCGCCGCCGCCACGCCGCACAGTGGGTCGAAACTATGATTTTAGTGACTTAGGGATCAATTTTGTTTTTTTACTTTTTTCTTTATGCGGATGGATAGAGCTCATAACCCTCAATAATAATGGTCCTGATGTTTTTTTTCCTAAACTTTATACTTTGGGTAGAAAAATCAGTTTTGTTATTTTTTTGTATGGAGCGGATCAAATTAAGTCAAATTCCTGCTAAGTAGCGTGTGATCCCGCTTTAAAACTTTATTTTTCTTATACCTTGTCTAGTCTTATATAATTTGATGCTATGAACATCTGCATAAAGCTGCCACTCTGCCAAATAAATGGACCGAAAAAAAATGAAAAATACATTGAATAAAAAGCTTCTTTTAAGTTAAATTTGATATGGAATAGTATGTAAAAGCACGTAATAATACACATAATTATTTAACAACTAACAACAATACATTTAAAAGGTCCCTAATTAGCTTAAATTTACTAATTTATTACATTAAGTATTTAAAAATGTTGATCTATGAATTTCTATTTGTGTGTTTAATGACTAATTAGCTTATCCTTTTACTTTATAAAAAACAATGTTTTTCACTTTTAGCCATTACGGTAAAGTTAATGAGGATAATTATTTAATGAGGGTAGTAGAAAAAATTGTAAAGGTTTGTTTGTCACAGGAACTATAAAATGACCATATTTAATAAATATTACCTAGTGTTCGTTTATTCGTACTACTACTAACATGTCGTGATTGTGATCGTCCCTTTTTCGTTATAATGGAGAGTTTAGTTAACAATTTAGATTTATTTATGATTTTAAGAGAGCAGCTGAAGTCGCTGTCGGATAGTAAAAAACTTTTTCAATTTCTACAAGATAAAATAAACGTGACCGAAGAGAACAGTGTTGAGCTCCAAAAATTCTGTACGCGCTTTTGTTCAAATATAAGTGCAAGATGGGAACGAAGTAATCGCACGTTAGCACAGTTTATAAGAAAAAATGGTGATTGGTTAGAACATGCAATAAATTGGCCCGAAGGAATGATACGTGAAGCTGTGAACACTGAACAGGAAAGGCTCGAGATTTGTAATACTGAAGATGTTGAAAATCTACCACCATCTACTTCAGAAGCTTCGACATCTACATTTACACCTCGAAAACCTTTCGAAGAATTGGGCTCCAGGCAAAAACGAAGACGCATTGAACAAATTAACCAATCGCTTTCGTTATCCCCAGATGAACTGAAAGCTACTACAATTGCTAGTTTAAAAAACACTGGAAATGAGGACGTAGGAAAAATCATGAACCATTTGCTAAATCACCCCGAAGATCTAGAAAAAGTTAAGGAGTGTTTAAGTACAAGTAAAGCGAAAAGTAGTACCTATTCACCCGATAAGGCACTCTCTTATTTATTAGTCTTTATTAGTTTCACTTAAATTAAGTAAGTGGCAGTATATAAGCCTAAGAGAAGTAGCAAGTGAAAATGGGTCTGATTTATACCCTTCTTATTATAAAATTAAAGAAGCAAAGTTAAAATGTTATCCAGGGAAAGAAGACATAATTATTACTGAAGAAGGAGGTGCTATTAAACTGCAAGCTTTACTCAACTTGACGGTATCTAGGCTTTTAGATGTGATTGCTTTTGATTTGGACTCGGCAACAGAGTTACTGCTTATAAGCAAATGGGGCTTTGATTAGTGATGTGCCGTGGGAACATTCCCGTTCCCAGTAAATTCCCAACGGGAATGTTTCCGGGAATGTTCCCATGTGCCCGGGAACATTCCCAGTTAGTGGGAACACTAACTCAAAAGTTAAAGATTTTTTCTTATTTTAAATTTTTATATTAGGTTTCTTATCGCATGTTTAAAATAATAAAAGATCGAAATTAAACGCATATCTTTTACACCCACAATGTGTTACTGAGAATTTTCGGCAGTTAATTGATGTATGTAGTTCGAGAGTTAAACTGACAACAAAAAAACTATCCTTTTAACTGTGCAGGTGTGATGCTAATTTTGAGAAATGTTATTTACTTATCCTTTGTGCATGATTTATGGCTTCAACTAACCGGGTCGGCGTAACAAACAATCCAGACTGTAGAGACATTCCAACAAATTGGCCGCTCAACTCACAATACCAGCTTGTGTCAGCAGACTTAAAAGACGCAACATCCTACAAGGATAACTTGGAGAGAGCTTCGTTATTCATATGAAAGTTGATCCTGATGAGGAATAACTCTTCCCTGACAGACCTTCCTACAACTCATCTGCTCATAGTTTTTAAAAAAACTGATTGCAAGATAAAACACAAAAAAAGAAAAGAATAATGTATTCTACCAGTCTATTTAAATAACGTTTCAAAGTATTGTACATAATATCTGAACGACGGGTTGCGGGTAACGATGGGTTTGTGGAAACTGTCCATACGGTCGGGTCTAAGTTTTTCAAGGCCCATCGTATCAATAAAAATAAGAGGCTCTCTGATCCTACTTTGCAGCTCATGAAGGAGAGGCGCGAGATGGTCCTGCAGTGTTCTGACGATGCGCTTGAGTACCAGCAGTTTAACAGACAGTCATCTCTAAGTCCTTGAAAAGCTACCTCCGCCGCTTTAATAGAGAATGTGTTAAAGACGCAATAGAACGGAATAAAGGCTCCAAGGTCTTTGCTAGGGATCTGTCTATTGGGCAGAGTCAGCTTACGAAACTGAAGACTGATGAAGGCAGGATCGTATCCACCAAGCCTGAGCTGTTGAGAGAGATTGAGAGATTCTATGGACAGTTATACAAGTCAACAAGAAACCCCGTTACGAATCTGGCAAACGACCCAAGAGCTAGATTGACCCGACAGTATACTGAAGACATCCCGGACGTCAGCTTGTACGAGAAGCAGCTTTAAAAACAACAAGGCTCCGGGTGATGACAGAATCACAGCTGAACTCCTATAGGCCGGCGGAAAACCCGTTCTTAAGGCCCTCCAGAAGCTGTTTGATTCCGTCATACTCGAGGGCAAAACGCCACAGGCATGGAACAGAGGTGTGGTGTACTTTTCTTTAAGAAGGGTGACAATTCCCTTCATAAGAATTATAGGCCCATCTCACTTCTATGCCATGTCTACAAGCTGTTCTCCGAAGTCATCACAAACCGTCTAGCGCGCAGGTTTGACGACTTCCAGCCTCCCGAACAAGCCGGGTTCCGTAAAGGCATTAGCACAGTAGCCACAGTAGTAAGACCACACACATACGCTGCAGCAGGTTATACAGAAGACCGAAGAGTTTAATCTGCCTCTCTGTTAAGAGTTTGTGGACTACTCAAAAGCCTTTGATTCGATCGCGACGTGGGCTGTAATGAAGTCCCTCCAACGGTACCAGATAGACTATCGGTACATGGCGGTGTTGAAGTGTCTGTACGAAAACGCCACCATGTCAGTCCGACTCCAGGACCGGACCTCGAAACCTATCCTTCTGCAGCGAGGTGTAAGACAGGGAGACGTTATCTCTCCGAAAGTCTTCACCGCTGCACTGGAGGATGTCTTCAAGGTTCTGGACTGAAAAGGGGTTGGCATCAACATCAATGGCGAGTACATCACTCACCTTCGGTTTGCCGATGATATGGTTGTCATGGCTGAGACCATGGAGGATGAACATGGACAAGACAAAGGTCATTTCCAATGCCCATGTAACACCCACTCTCGTAACGGTCAGAGGAGCTGCACTAAAAGTTTTGGACGAGTACGTTTACCTAGGACAAACTGTCCAGTTAGGTAGGTCCAACTTCGAGAAAGAGGTCAATCGTCGATTCCGACTCGGCTGGGCAGCGTTCGGGAAGCTTCGCAATATCTTCTCGTCCCACATACCGCAATGTCTCAACACGAAAGTCTTTGACCAGTGCGTGTTGCCAGTGATGACACATGAAACCGAAACGTGGTCGCTCACAATGGGCCTCATAAAAGGCTTAAAGTCACCTAAAGGGCGATGGAGAGGGCTATGCTTGGAGTTGCCCTGCGTGATCGAATCAGGAATGAAGAGATCCGCAGGAGAACCAAGGTAACCGACATAGTCCGAAGAATTGCCAATCTTAAGTAGCAGTGGGCAGGGCACATTGCTCACAGAACAGATGGCCGATTGGGCTGTAAAGTTCTGGAGTGGCGACCGCGTACCGGAAGACGTAAAGTTGGAAGGTCTCCCACAAGGTGGACCGATGACCTTGTGAGGGCCGCAGGAGTCCGTTGGATGCGGGAAGCACAGAACCGGTTGAAGTGGCGGAGCTTGCGGGAGGCCTATGTCCAGCAGTGTACGTCTTTCGGCTGAAATGACGATGATGATGATGATGAATCTCTAAACCTCCTAGTCTCCTACATTCGACATTTTTATTTACCTCTTTCTAAAATTAATACAATGAACGACAAGTTACTAAATGAGTACTCATTACATGTCAAATCTACTTACTAAATCTTACCAGTAACTTTGTATGTTATTATATATTTTTACTTTCATTATTTTTTCTACGTGGTTTCACCGACACGTTCCCAGCAATTGGGAATATTCCCGGGCACTGGAAAGATTCTTTTGGGAACATTCCCACTTTGGGAACATTCCCGGGAACGGCACATCACTAGCTTTGATGGAGCCTCAGGTCAAAGTAATTACAAACAAAAGACTGAAACAGAGTTTGATGATTCATCTATTTTCATGGCCAGTCTAGTTCCTATAAGGCTTCAACAATGTGATGGAACAATTGTTTGGGAAAACGACCGACCTTCATCAACTTTCTATTGCCGTCCGATAATGTTCAAATTTACCAAAGAAACGCAGTCAACAGTGGCAACTATAAAAGCTAGCATAACACAAGAAAGAGATAGACTTCAGCCGTCAAGAATCAATCAAGTTGAAGTTAAGCATCAATTGCACTTGACGATGATAGACGGCAAAATAACGTCATATTTGTCAGACACATCTTCAGCTGTCTGTGATATTTGCAAAGCAAAACCGTCAGAGATGAACAATTTAGAGTCACTTGCTCAAAGAGAAAGCAATGAAGAAATGTTCCAGTATGGAATGTCATCTTTACATGCCTGGATAAGATGCATGGAGTGCTTACTTCATATCGGTAAATATAATCTTAAAACTTTATAATTTTTTTCATGGTAGTTTCCTGTGAAATTATTTTTAAGTGACATTTCTTTTTGTTTGCAGCTTATCGTTTGGACTTCAAAAAATGGAGTTGCAGGGGCGATGATAAAGAAAAAATGTCACTCAGAAAGAGCGCTATACAGCAAGCGTTTAAGAAGGAATGCGGTTTACTTATCGATATAGTCAAGCAAGCATATAGTAGGCACAACCAATGATGGCAATACTGCCAGAAGATTTTTCAGGGATGCAGAAACAACAGCTCGCATAACAGGAATAAGTAAAGATTTAATAGAAAGGTTTTACGTGATTCTTCTGACTATTGCATCTGGAGAGCGCGTGGACTTTTCTAAGTTTTCCGAATTTTCTAGAGATACTGCAGAATTGTATGTAAACTTATATCCTTGGTATTATATGCCTTCCAGTATACATAAATTGTTGGTACATGGGAGTGATATAATTAAGCACTTTGGTGCCATACCTATAGGTAAACTGTCGGAAGAGGCAGCGGAAGCTCGCAATAAAGATTTCCGGAAATATAGAGAGAGTCATTCTAGAAAGGTAAGTAGAACGGCGACAAATGAGGATATTTTACACAATCTTCTTTTGTCTTCTGATCCAAAGATCACAAGTTTAAGACCTCGAATGGTGAAACAAAATGTAATGGTTCTCTCTCCAAAAGTTAAAGAGCTTCTGCTGAGTTTTCCCACAGAATCCGATATAGATTTTATTGATGTAGATAATTTGCAAGATAGACATAGCGATAGTGAATAAGATTTTTGGTAGATTGTAAGTTTCTTGTTTCTATTTTACTAGTTTGTATGTCATATTTGAAAGGAAATAGTAAAGTATGGTGTTGTATATAGTTAGTTTTTTAGTTTACTTGTGTTAGTAGTAAGTTATTTTATCTTTACTAATTCGTATCTGTTTGTATGTTTCTTTACTTACTATCCAGTATTTAATTGAACTTTATAAACTAATTAAAGTCATTAAACAAACAAATATAAATTCATAGATCAACATTTTTAAATACTTAATGTAATAAATTAGTAAATTTAAGCTAATTAGGGACCTTTTAAATGTATTGTTGTTAGTTGTTAAGTAATTATGTGTATTATTACGTGCTTTTACATACTATTCCATATCAAATTTAACTTAAAAGAAGCTTTTTATTCAATGTATTTTTCATTTTTTTTCGGTCCATTTATTTGGCAGAGTGGCAGCTTTATGCAGATGTTCATAGCATCAAATTATATAAGACTAGACAAGGTATAAGAAAAATAAAGTTTTAAAGCGGGATCACACGCTACTTAGCAGGAATTTGACTTAATTTGATCCGCTCCATACAAAAAAATAACAAAACTGATTTTTCTACCCAAAGTATAAAGTTTAGGAAAAAAAACATCAGGACCATTATTATTGAGGGTTATGAGCTCTATCCATCCGCATAAAGAAAAAAGTAAAAAAACAAAATTGATCCCTAAGTCACTAAAATCATAGTTTCGACCCACTGTGCGCCGCGCCGCCACGGTGCCGGTGGATCAAAAATCGGCCGTAGAAGACATAGGATCTTGATTTCTTAAATGTTATTTTTTTTGCTGGAAAGGACTTCTGCTGATCATTACTGTTCTATAAAATGTCATATGAAGTAATTGTGTGCACAAATGGAAGAGTTATAATTTTTATAAGAAAAAAATGTATGGAGCTGACATGAAAAATGAGGATATCTCTGGAATCGCTAGGATGGCCGTTATATCCTTGCACACTGTTATAGTACTATTTATTGTTGAATTTTTGACATACTTAATATCACGGTATCACTTGCGATTTTTTTGTTTTAAATCTTCAAAATTAAAAAAAAAGTATATGATACATTTTAATGCTTAAATATGGCTATACCAAGTGTAACTTACAATATTTTTTATGCTTAGACCAAAACATTCTAAGAAATCACAAAGTCGTATTACCTACTTATTTGAAATGACATGGTAATTATGAATTACATAATATGTAATCTTGTCTAATGCCTCAAGTCCACATTAGCTAATGATTAATAAAACTTAATACCCATATACCTGTTAAAAGGATACGTACCATAATGAGGGTAATTAGATAAACGTGATCATTAGTCAATAACAATAAATGGTAAACTATTGTATGATTAAAAATAAAAGCAAATTATTAAAAAAAAAATAACTTAACCTAACCTAACATAAACAATAAAAGTTAACTTATTTTATACTTCGTCACCTTCAGAATCCACTTCAGAATCAGGCTCTACAATGATATAACTTCTAAGAACTCTGTCGGAGCTTCCTGATCCTGAAGTTTCAGTAGTTCTACTGTTTCCTTAAAGTATGTGTGCCTCTTGTGGGCATTTAATTTTGGTCTTGTGGAAGAAATTAGAGGATCAGAAGAGACGATAAGCATATTGAGGATATCCTCGTTTGATGCTTGTCTACTCTTTTTCCTCGAATGGTGTTCTCTGAACCTCCTAAAGTCTTTGTTTCGGGCCTCTGAAGCTTCTTCCGAAAGACTTCCAATTGGTACAATAGCATTTTCTGCAATTATGTCCCCTCCGTGAATCAACAATTTGTGGACGGTTGATGACATGTAGTACCAATCGTACAGTTCCACGTATTTTTCAGCGGCTGTTCTAGCGTATTCTTTAAATTTCGGCACGTCTACAATCTCTCCAGATGTGATAGCTTGCAGAATCACAGCAAATCTGCGCATTAGGTCTTCATCTAATCCAGTGATCGCTGCAGTTTTATCAGGAAATTCAAAAAACCGCCATGCTGTGTTCCCGTCGTTAGTTGTGCCTGATCCTTGCTTAACGATGTCAATCAAAAGGTTGAGATACGGTATCACCGTCAGCTGTCAACTTTAATGGAACCAAAGAGGTCATAAATATGCTGGAATCATCTTGACCACTCTCTATGTTTTGCTTATATCTACTTTGGTTAGATGCACCGTCAAATCCCCACTTTGATATTAATATCAATTGTTTATCTTGTATCGCATCAGGACTACGAATAGTTTCAAAAATTCTGTTCACTGTTAAATCTAGTAACGCTTGTAGTGCAATCTTAGCAGATGAATCCGTTACAGTGACAAATGTCTTCGGAGGGTAGTACTGTAGCTTAGCTTTTTGCACTTTATAGTAAGACAGATATATCTCCTTTGAACCTTCTCGAATAGTCGTTTCCCTTAATGTGATATATTGCCATTTCGATAGTTTTAATGAAAGTAGCAAACCCAGTGCTTTTTCTGGTGAAAATATTGTTGAAGGAGCTGGTTTGTTCAACATTTCCTTGATTTTTGCTGCTGCTTCTGGATTTTGGAGCATATGTTCAATAACAGATGCAATATCCTCACGACCATCTACTTTCAAAAGTGCTGCAGCTGAATAAGCTACTTCATTAGGGTCATCGCCTATATGTTCATCAGATCGTCTCTTCTTCTGCTTGTTACTTAGATCTTCAAACGGCTTTCGAGATCTTTTTGTCATCGTTGAAGTTGATTTCATTGTTGAAGTTGATGGAACAGGTTCAGGTACAGGTTCAGTAGAAATATTTTCACTTGTTGATTCTTGAATGAGCAAATTGGTTTGCACGCAGTTTGGCCAGTCAGTATTTGCCTTAAGCCAATTACTGTAATCACGTCTAAAAACTTCACTTTTCCTGTGGGATCGTAACCATCTCTTGAACTGCCCGTGTAAATCTTCGACAAAATTCTTTCACAGTAACACTGTCTTCACCTGAAAGGCTAGAGCCCAGTCGAATAACAAGTGTGTTGAACAATATTTCATGATCGAAAGACGAAGCATCCTGATTGCTCAGAATAACAAACAAATCCAAATTTGTAATAATGCTTTCCATTATTCACGATCACTGAGTAAAAAGACACGGTAGGATAGATGTTAGTATTAGAAATGCTCTAAATGAACTGAAGTTGTGAATCCGATGTTTGACTATTTATTGTTATTGACTAATGATGGTATCACATTTATCTAATTACTTTCATTAAGTTAATCCTGCACTAATTGCTAAATTAGCGAGTACCCCAAATTATTTTGGTACGTATCCTTTTAACTAGGTATATAGGTATTAAGTTTTATTAATCATTAGCTAATGTGGACTTGAGGCATTAGACAAGATTACGTATTACGTAATTCATAATAACCATGTCATTTCAAATGAAAATCACAAGGTAAGTAATACGACTTTGTGATTTCTTAGAATGTTTTGGTCTAAGCATAAAAAATATTGTAAATTATACTCGGTATAGCCATATTTAAGCATTAAAATGTATCATATACTTTTTTTTTAATTTTGATGATTTAAAACAAAAAAATCGCAAGTGAAACCGCGATATTAAGTATGTCAAAAATTCACAAATAAATAGTACTATAACAGTGTGCAAGGATATAACGGCCAACCTTGCGATTCCAGAGATATCCTCATTTTTCATGTCAGCTCCATACATTTTTTTCTTATAAAAATTATAAATCTTCCATTTGTGCACACAATTACTTCATATGACATTTTATAGAACAGTAATGTTCAGCAGAAGTAATTTCCAGCAAAAAAAAAAAAATATTTAAGAAATCGAGATTCGATCCACCGTGCGGCGCGGTATCCTATGAGCGGAGCGGGCGGGGGATTTGCTACTCGGTAGCAATCGCACGCGCCGCGCGCCGTACCTACGCGACTGCGCTCTCTGCTTTTACGTTGCGTTTTCGAAAATAGTTATTCGCAATTTAAACATCCGGCATAGCACGTATTTGTTGAAACTTTTTTTTGGAAGCAGAGTTTAATATTACGTACATTCGTAATAATAAACTCTGCTTCCATAAAAAAGTTGTAAATGTTTTAAGTATTACGTTTCAATCTGTTCTGTGCTCGAATATGTCGTAAATCAATTGTATGTTTTTGATTTTTCATTTATTATATAAATATAAGTTATTGATGTTTCATTTCAATATTTCACTACTTATAGTATTTTTTTATTGCGTGGTAATAAATGTTATTACTCATTTAAAGCATACAATAATATTGTCCACCTAGATTTTAAAAATATTGCACTGTGCACCGTGGCGGCGTGGCGGCGCGGCGCACGCTTTATCGTACCTACACCGCGCCCCGCAATACCCAAGTTGTATTTTATTTATTAAACAACAGGCATAGCAAGTATTTGTTAAAACTTTTTTATGGAAGCAGAGTTTATTATTACGAATGTATAGACACAAATTTATAAATTTAAATTCAATATTTCGAAAATCGCAAAGTAAAAATACAATTACTTGCGCAGCATATTACTTAGTTGTTAGAACTTTTGTTATGAGGTGTAACTAATACCTATAAGCGTATAGGAAATTATTTGAAAAACTTAACTATTTTATTGAATGAGTTACGGGACATTTTCAGTTTTCCATTGTTCCACAGTACCTATCTGTTAGCATTTTCACTAACATATAGTTTAGATAGTATTCATAAAGAAAGAGTGAAGCATTTAATTTAAAATTTTATATTATTGTTATAACACGAAATAATTGGAAATACCTACTTTATACCTATTGCATAACCCTAAACTGTTAGCATTTTTGTACATAACTATGAATTCACTAAAGCTATCCACCCAGAGAAAATAAAAAACTTTTGAATTATCGAAGGTTATGTGGAAAAATTATCATATCCCTACTGGACTAATTATCTATACTAAAATTATAAAGAGGAAAGATTTGATTGTTTGTTTGCATTAAATAGGCTCCGAAACCACTGAACCGATTTGAAAACTTCTTTCACTGTTGGGAAGCTACACTATCCCCGGGTGACATATCCTATAATTCATCCCCGTATTACCACGGGAACGGGAACTACGCGGGTGAAACCGCTGAGCGCTTCTAGTTAAACATATATTTCTTCAAATTCACAGCCCCACTCTTCGACGCTTATCAAGAAAACCTCCAAGAAAAAGAAACCCTAATACTAGACTACGAAAAACAATTCGAAGTAATAAACAAAAAGTCCAAACAAATTGTGAGCGAAAACAAAACTCTAACGGATAAACTGAAGACTGTAGAAGAGGAGCTGGCGGGAGTGAGACAGAGCTATAAGAAGCTGGTGGTCGAGAAAGAGACAACGGATATTGAGAAAGCTACGCTTGTTGAGAGAGCTGAGAGGGCGGAGTCTAAGTTGAAGGAGGTTTATGAGTTGTATGAGGATAAAAGTGAGTGAATTTAGTTTTAAAAAGCTAATTTAATAGAAAAAGTTTTTTCAACACACTTGCTTGTAAAGTGCTTCATCGCCATTGCTCTCAAAATGGTGAAGAAAAACATCGTGAGGAAACCGATATGTCCTACAGGCTTAGCACGAGCACCGATTTGTCGACGGAAGAATTGACATGACTATTAACTAAATGATGTACAATAGGAGAAGATATCTATGTTTTTCTATTAATTATAACAGTTACGCGTTCTAAACGAATCATGATTTTGTAGATAATCGTATATACTTTATGGCCGTCGAGTAGAAAGTTTGTTGTCAGTGTGATTTTGACAGTTTTGGAAGAAATATTCTTCTGAAATAGTCCACATTTAAAAGGACCTAGACAAATATCGTTAGAAACGTAAGACTAAATGACAGATTGTAGAAGGATGTCTACGGTTTTTTTTTTTTTTTGGGTGGGAAATCATCAAATGACTTCTCCTGCTGAGTAGAGCAGGAGGGCATGTCAGACTTTTACTGACTAAAACCCACCCGTGTTCCCTCAGTAGCCCGTATGCCAGGGGCCGTGGTATCTCTTTCGAACAAACCCGCACCCCTGGTAGGCATCGGCCCTTGCGGAGCCCACCTGTGGTTGCTGACATCTTTGACGGCGCGCGTGTGGAACACAACGCGCCGTCCCGTCTACCACTTTTCGGCCGCAGGGGATAGGGAGAGCGGCTGACGCTATACCGACACTCCTCTTCCCCTGCGGCCCCACCACGTCCGCCATCAAACGGTGGCGGCCCCGTCCAGGCCACGGAAGGTAAGAGCGCTGCTCAGAAGCACCGGCACTCCTCCTCTACCGCAGCCCGTAACCCTCAGCCGCGATGCCTCCCATTCGACATCAAGGCCCACCTCAGTTGCGGTGCACCTCACCGCAACCTACTTTTTGGCCGCTACGTCAATGGCTTGAAGGCAAAAGCCCTGACAAGCGGCCCCACCCTTGGGTTCCTCTTAGCTTCACCGTGGGTGGGAGACCACGGTTACTGAGCCCCCACGCAACGACAATGCGGGAACCCATTCGGGGGGGAGGATATCTACGGTGCGATAACAAAAATGTAGGAACGAAATGTCACTTTGTATTGAAAAAGCACTGTCTATTCTTCGTAGAAATACAAAGCGTCATGCTAAGCCCACTATAACCAAAAAAATCCTCGTAGTGGATTATGGCCCACTCGCTATCATAGAGAAGTGGCCTGTGTCCCAACAGTGGGAAAATTATAGGCTGATTATGATTTCTTAATTCCAGTATCATCAATGATGCGAGACTACGAAACAGTCCACCGCGAGTACTTCACTGTGAAGAACACTCTAGAGATAGCGGAGAACAAATTAGCGCAACTAGACGCCATGCGCGCGCGCACTGTGCCCGCGGACATGCACGAGCGACGACTGGACCATTGTAAGAGGTACGTATAATTCTATAATATAACATCACTCCTAAAATCTCCTTGCCCGGTGTGCGGGTTGTTTGAAAGAGATACCGTGGCCTTGGCACACAGGCAACTGAAGGAACACGGTTGGGTTTTAGTCAGTAGAAGTCTGACACGTCCTTCCGCTCCACCCAGAGCGGGAAAAGTTATTTGATGATTTCCCACCGTCAAAAGAACCCGAAACAATAACGCCTAAAATCTCTAACGGGTGTGGCAGAGGTATGACCAACCCACAAATTTTCGATATCAGCACCCCCTAAAATTATAAAAGACGCGCTTGTGGCTAAATAATAAGTATAAGCTACGCTTGCCGCGATTGGTCCGTGGATGGGTCACATATCAAGACCCCTCCGCGCCTCGGAAAGTACGTTTAGCTTTTAGCGTTATGAGGAACAGGGTGTAAAGTTCACTCATACCTATGATGGTACTGCCAGGGGTGCGGGTTTGCGGGATGTCGGGATTTTGTATATGTTAGAATTCCGTGGTAAACTCTGACTGCGCGATGTAGAATTTTTTAATGTAGTTCGCCTGTGGCACTCTAGATGGCGCCACTTCTCTTTTTGGGTTTTCTTGATTTCGTTGCGAAGTATTTTTTTTTGTAGTGCTGCTTTTGGTCCCGGCTATCACTCGTAGATCTTTCACAGTCGTTACGGGTCGTCAGAAGCTCAAAAGTCTGATAACCAGTCTTACCAAGGGGTATCGTATTACCCAGTAACTGGGTTGTGTAGGTCAGTTAGGCAATCGCATGTAAAATACTGGTATTCAGCTGCATCCTGTTAGACTGGATGCCGACTCCAAGATACTTGGCCTCGGCAGATGATGTTATTGAATTCAACATGTTATTATTTACATAGCTGCCATCACCCTATATCTTCTACGTATCAGGTATCGCCGGTATCGGCATCACCGAAAAAATTAAAATCCCAAGTAGAATTTATTTAATATTCCCACCACTTTGATTTGTCTATGTTCTTTAGCTATCATTTTTATTATTTTGAAAATATATAATCGAGGGACAATTCTCGTAATTTTATGAACGTTTACAGTCTGATCTCAATCTATCAAAAATACCTCGACTTTCTTAACATTTTTGACAAGTTTTTGACATTTGATTGTCGCCGAGTTGAAACTGTGGCTGGATTTTGAGATTTTCTAATTACGAGTATTGGCCTTGGTAACGCAGCTAGACAAAACAGTACCCTCAACTGTGGCATCTTTATTTTCCATGAGCAACGTTACCAATGAGAACTGTTTTAAAATATCTCTCGATTACTAAAAAATTATTACTAATAGTAGATTGTCTATTCTACTTCTGTATCGCTTCGATATTAAATAGCAGTGACAGATTTTTGGTTAACGAGAGAAAATTAAAAGAACAGTACTCATAGGTAAAGTTGCTATAGAAAGCAAAGATGCCACAGTTGACCGTATATAAATAACTAGCTTTTGCTCGTGGCTCCGCCCGCATGGATGTCGGTTATCGCGTAAAGAAGTAGCTTATGTCCTTCTCCATATCTCAGGCTATATCTCTGCCAAATTTCATGACGATTGGTTCAGCGGTTTAGGCGTGAAAGCGTAACAGACAGACACAGTCAGACAAAGTTACTTTCGCATTTATAATACTAGCTTTTGCTCGCGTCTCCGCCCACGAGGATGTCAGTTATCGCATAAAGAAGTAGCCTATGTCCTTCTCCATATCCAAGACTATATCTCTGCCAAATTTCATGACGATCGGTTCACCGGTTTGGGCGTGAAAGCGTAACAGACGGACAAGGTTTCTTTCGCATTTATTATATTTAGGATTTGTTACAAATAGTCGATTATTCTACTTCTGTATCGCTTCGATATTAAATGACTGCAACAGATTTTTAGTTATCGAGAGGAATTTAAGTACAGTACTCATGGGTAAAGTTGCTATAGAAATTAAAGATGCCACAGTTGACCGTATATAAATAATTTCACTTTATTCAGAAAAAAAAAATACATAATACCCGTCAAAACTCTGCCTATCTCTTGTCCAGGTTGCTAGAAGAGCTCAAACACCAGTACGGGATGGAAACGGAACGCAAGGTTGAACAGGTGACCAAGATGACGGAACAGCTGAAGGCGGTGGAAGATAAGTGTACCAAAGTGATGCAGGAGAACCAGGCAATGAAGGAGGAACTGGAGAAGGCTTTGAAGAATGTCAGGTATGAGCTCTTGGGAATGATATCTTTCTGGAAGGCATAGCGTTTTGATATCAAGAAATTTAATGTCGTAATGATAATGAAAAATAATTTATTTCTGTAAGTAGGTTTGTAGCAACAGTTTTACACGTCAATCATATTTTTTTTAAACTAGATGAGGTCGGCGTTTCCTATCCAACTATTCTGAGAATAAAGGCCGAAACAAACTCGAGGTCACAGTCTCTTTTAAAGTCCAGACATAATGTAGGTCAGATTATGTAAAGACCATGTAAATTGGTGTCTGAGATGGTCTTTTGAGGAAATAGCCACACAAATTGAATGGACCTGTCTAGTCAGTGCAGGCATTTGTCAGTGCAGCTCAACTCAGTAGTGCGTTAGGTATTATACAGGAAAAGTTTTTATCCAGTGCGCAAATTGTAACCATGAATTCAGCATAGCGTTCCAGACCCCCTAGCGCAGTAATTTTTCGCCAGTTATACAAAAATAAAAATTTGCTGTTCCATACATTTTGACCGCGTAGGTATTGCCTAGTGACTTTTCTATGAAACAGCAGTAATAAAATTGAAACTAGTGCGCAAATTGTAACCATGAATTTAGCCTGAAGGACCCCGTGGAGAAGAAATTTTTCGTCGGTCATAAAAAAAATTTTTGCTGTTTTATAGAAAAGTGCAACACCTATGCGCTTAACATGTATGTAACAGATGATTTTTTTTTAAATAACCTACTAAAAATTTCTACGCTAGGGGAGGAGATATCTTACAGGGTCCTAACTATATATACTGTACTGTGCTGAGCAGTACAAAAATGGCACACCACTGACCATCCAGTATTATCTCTCTTTCTCCCTTTAATCCATCCAAAGGTTGTCTGTAATAGATCAGTCAGCAGATGATAAGAGACAGGCCTTTGGCCTGTCTCTTATCATCTGCTGAATTCGCGGTTACAGTTTGCGCACTGGTTAAAGTTTAATCATGTATTTTGACCGCGTCGGTATTACACTTTCCTATGAATAAGATGTTTTTTTTTAACCGATTAAAAACTTCTACGGGGTTTAAAAATCATGTGCTTTTTTTTTGGGTGGGAAATCATCAAATGACTTCTCCTGCTGAGTAGAGCAGGAGGGCGTGTCAGACTTTTACTGACTAAAACCCACCCGTGTTCCCTCAGTAGCCCGTATGCCAGGGGCTGTGGTATCTCTTTCGAACAAACCCGCACCCCTGGCAGGCATCGGCCCTTGCGGGCCCCGTCACTTTGTGCTGACATCTCTTTGAGGCGCGCGTGGAACACAACGCGCCGTCGACTTGGGCTTGGTCCTTACCGGACAGCGAGCTACCCATTACTCCCCCCCCGAGTGGGTTCCCGCATTGTCGTTGCGGGGGGGCTTAGTAACCGTGGTCTCCCATCCACGGTGAAGCCAAGAGGAACCCAACGGTGGGGCCGCTCGTCAGGGCTTTTGCCTCAAAGCCGACGACGCAGCGGCCAAAAAGTAGGTTGCGGTGAGGTGCACCGCAACTGAGGTGGGCCGCGATGTCGAATGGGAGGCATCGCGGCTGAGGGTTACAGGCTGCGGTAGAGGAGGAGTGCCGGTGCTTCTGAGCAGCGCTCTTCCCTTCCGTGGCCTGGACGGGGCCGCCACCGTTTGATGGCGGACGCGGTGGGGCCGCAGGGGAAGAGGAGTGTCGGTATAGCGTCAGCCGCTCTCCCTATCCTCTGCGGCCGAAAAGTGGTAGACGGGACGGCGCGTTGTGTTCCTCACGCGCGCCGTCAAAGATGTCAGCAACCACTGGTGGGGTCCGCAAGGGCCGATGCCTGCCAGGGGTGCGGGTTTGTTCGAAAGAGATACCACGGCCCCTGGCATACGGGCTACTGAGGGAACACGGGTGGGTTTTAGTCAGTAAAAGTCTGACACGCCCTCCTGCTCTACTCAGCAGGAGAAGTCATTTGATGATTTCCCACCCAAAAAAAAAAAAAAAAAAAAAAAAAAAAGCTACCCATTACTCGCCGTCCGCAAGCTCACGCCTACTGTAGCCGGAAATCAGCCTGGGATTCCCGACGCCCAGGGCGTCTCCTGCGGCGGAAGAATCATGTGCTGAATTCACGGTTTCAGCTTGCACAACGATGTCCGTACCACTGTATGTCCGTCAGGCCTTTTTAACTTTGAAGGCTATGATATGTTAGAAGACACAGCTTACAGCATATTTTGAGACTTATAAAAGAGAGAGAGAGACAGATTTACCCAGTTACCAGAAAATATTCTGTTTTCCCTAAAATTAGCGCTGATTTCAAAATCTTTTGCAATACTTACAAAACGGTATGTCATGATTTAAAAGCCAGGAATAAGCTTGGTATTAAGGTGGAAGCTCCATCGTACTCCGTGAAATACATCGTGAATCATATTTTAATCGACATACAACCTGGAAATGACCTGCAAACTGCAAAAAACGTAAAAAAAAAATGAATGTCGTGGTCTACCGGCTACCCTGGGGGCTTTCATCTGAAATGCATTTATTTTCTGATGCTTTGGTTAATTCTTTTTGATGTCTTTTTTCGGCTCATGTGTACTACATATTCTCCACCTGCAGGTTATACCGAAAAGCAGCTGTAATATTCCGGCAGCGCTTAAAGTCCGCGACGGCCAGAATGACGCGCGTGCGCACTAGCGCGCGACGTGCTAAGAACAACACGAACAGCGAGCCGCTAAGACAAGCCATGACAGCGTTGGAAAAGATCAAACATGAGATTAAGGTACCTCATAGACAGAACCTTACAGGCTTGAGAGAAGCGGTGGCCAGTAATAGCCGCGACTTATGAGTTGTAGGTCGTAAGTTCGAACCCAGAAAAAAAACTTTTAGACTGGAGCTGTAAAATGCGTATGTATTCCGAGAGAACAAAAGAAAAGGAATGACACAAAACTATGTAGGTAGACTTAAAACTAATTCACCGTCACATAAACCGCCTGGTAAAGTTTTCATTGCATTATGTTGCACGATTAATACTTTGAAAATCTAAACATGCCGGGCGTTGAAAGGCAATCTTTCAACCAGAAACTTCGTTTAACGGCAGTGGGCATATCTTGCTGCATGCACGCCGGATGGGTCCTGTCGCAGTTCTAATTTCAGCCACGCGACTGATTCCGTCACGTTCAGGGTAGACTGCTGAGATCCGGCCTAATCGCCATTTCAATGGTGGCAGATTGTCTTCCTTTATTAAAACAAGGCGATCAGTCTCTAAGACCGCCTTTGAAGACCTCCATTTTGTCCTCTGCTGTAGTTCAGAGATATATTCTTTATTCCACCTGGACCAGAAGTGTTGACGTAATGCCTCTATCCTCTCATATCGCTTCAAGTGAGTAACGGAAGCATTTTCATACGACGATACGGGCAAGGATGTGAGTGTACGTCCTATCAGGAAATGTCCAGGTGTCAGCGGCAGAAGGTCGTTAGGGTCCGATGACAACGGCGTAAGCGGGCGAGAGTTCAGGAGTGCTTCGATTTGAACCAGTGCTGTATATAGTTCCTCATAAGTTAAATGACAATTTCCCATTACTCTTTTTAAATGAAACTTCACTGATTTGATACCTGCCTCCCAAAGACCACCGAAATGTGGAGCGTAGGGAGGAATAAATATGAAGTTAATCCCTTCAGTGGCCATGTCACCAGACAACGAACTGCTGTTAGCCTTCAAAAATTTGCCGATTTCATTATAAGCACCTACAAACGAGGTTCCGTTGTCGGAATATATGTGCGTAGGTTTACCTCTACGAGACATAAAACGACGAAGTGCCGATAAATAATTTGGACTGGTTAAGTCACCCACCAGCTCAATGTGAACTGCCTTTGTCGTAAAACAAACGAAGAGGACAATGCAAACTTTAACAAGTCTACAACCACGACCTTGTCGAGACGCTGACAGTATAGGTCCAGCGTAATCAACCCCAACACATTCGAATGGATGACCACCGGACGCCACGCGTCGTTCAGGTAAGTTTCCCATAATGGGATTAATTGGTTTAGCTGTAATGCGACTGCAAGTCACACAACGATGATAACACCATTTAGCCAGGTTGCGACCACCTATTGGCCAGTAAGTATCTCTGATACAAGCCAATAGTAGTTGTGGTCCTGCATGCATTAGAGTTTTATGTTTAAATTCAAATAATAGTTTAGAAAATCGATGAGTGGACTGTATAACTAATGGATATTTTTTCTCATTTGAAAATGAAGAATTTTGTAAGCGACCACCTACACGAATTAATTTATTTTCATCCAAAAATACATTAAGTTTGGTCAGTGGACTTCCCTTTGGTAAGCACTGATTTTTAATTAATATTTCATATTCGGGAAATGATTCTATTTGAGAGAGTTTCACAATTAAGTTTAATGCATTTTGTAATTCATCTTCATTAAGATGTAAAGTGTTAGGTGGATGCTTTTTACAAATATTAATAAATCGTAACGTATATGCTACTGTGCGTTTAAGTCGAGAAAGGTTTAAAAAACGATTAAAATCAATTAAAGGGATCGGAGTCTTAGAAGTAGTTAATAAAGAAATCTCGGTTTTAGTTTCTGGTAGCGATTCCACTGCAGTGGTTGGAAACGAAGGCCAGTCGCTTGGATCTTGGCTTAAAAAATTAGGTCCCGACCACCACAAATTATTACTCTGAATTTGACTTACATCAATACCTCGAGATACCAGATCAGCGGGGTTAAGATGCGTGGGAACATGTCTCCAGTTACAATTATTAGAATTAGTCTTTTCAACTATTTCTGCTACACGATTGCGTACGAATGGTTGCAGCTTACTTGGTAACATTTTCAACCACCCCAGCACTATTGTAGAATCACTCCAAAACGTACTACTTTGAATTGGCGCGCCAAGTGACTCAATCACCTTTCCATATAGCCTGACTCCGACCAAGGCGGCGCAGAGCTCGAGCCGAGGAATTGTAGTTGGCTTGATAGGAGCCACTCTACTCTTTGCTGTAAGCAAACGCACCATAACTTCATTATTGTTATTTATACTCCTTACATAGATGCATGCACCATAAGCGGTTTGTGATGCATCACTAAATATGTGTAGTTCTATCACCTTCCAAGAATCACAAAAAACTAAACGTGGGATGCGTAAACTGTTCAAGATAAATAACCTACTAACAATATCTTTCCATGTCTTAGCGACATCTAGTGATAAACAGTCATCCCATGATAATTTGTGTAACCAAAGTTTTTGCATAATTACTTTCATTGGAATTACGCAAGGGGCTAATAGACCTAGAGGGTCAAATATTTGGGATGTTATTGACAGAACTTCACGCTTCGTCACATTATTTGATAGTGACGGTTTACTAATTGAATAACAGAGCTCATCGGAGTCTGTTAGCCAGTTAAGTCCCAATGTTTTACTTGGCTCATTTGAACCAATGTTTAAATTTAATGATGAACTTGTGACTTGATCTGATATAACCAGGTTATTGTTGGATTTCCACTTTCTTAGTGGCATGCCAGCGGCAGCCAATTCAGCAGTGACTTTATGGCGGATATTTATGACGTCAGATATTGTGTCCCCACCTGTGAGCAAGTCATCAACATAAAAATCATGGATTATAATACCAGCAATCTTCTTATCCTTACAATCTAAGCCAACTTGTTTTAAACACCGAGTTGCTAAAAACGGTGCACTTGCTGTTCCGTAAGTCACAGTGTTCAATTCATAGGTTTTAATAGACTCTAAAGGGTTCTCACGCCACATTATTCTTTGTAAGTGTCTGTCATCAGGGTGTACCATCACTTGCCGATACATTTTTTCTACATCAGCAGACAGAATGTATTTATGTTTTCTGAATCTAAGAAGTAAAGACATTAAGTCGTCTTGTACAACTGGACCTACCATTTGTAAGTTGTTAGATGAAACGCTTGAAGTAGTAAGACTACTGGCATTAAACACTACTCTTAATTTTGTGGTTATACTATGTTCGCGTAGAACACCGTGGTGTGGAATAAAATATGCCAGTTTTTTAGAATCTACGGAACACTCAGACATGTGTCCTAATGAAATGTACTCTTTCATGAAATCGCAATAAAGCGTTTTTAAAGCTGGCTGTCTTTGAAATCGACGTTCAATCGAAAAGAGACAATGTTTTGCTCTAGCCAGTGAGTCACCTAGAATAAGGTGTGATTGTTTGAGTGGTATCCTAACACAAAACCGACCATCTGCCATTCGAGTGGTGTTTTGTACAAAATGTTCTTCCATTTAGCTTCTTCATCAGAATATGAAGATGACTGATTGGGGACTTCTTCTAGTTCCCAGAAACGCAATAAAAGGTTTTGAATGTCATCTCCTGAAGCCGGGTTGTGAGAAGAACTGACATTGAGTTGTGCAATGTTAACTTTATGAAGTGATGGTAACCGTGATACTTGGACACTATTAACTAACGGACCTGAAACTAGCCAACCTAGCCTAGATTCAAATAGTATTGGTTTACCTTCACCTAAGTTGATTTTTTGCCGCCCCAGTAGGTCCCAGAAAATATCTGCCCCTATTATAAGATCCACTGCCGATGGCGTGTGGAAATGAGGATCAGCTAAACAAATATCGCTTGGTATATTTAAATTGGTAATGGATACTTTATCACATGGTACTTCACCCGTTATGTTTGGTAAAATAAAACAATAAAGATTAGTAGTGAATTTTTCACTTAATGATTTTACAGAAACACTGCACATTTTATTAATCATTGTTTTAGAATTATTAATGCCTTGTACAGATTCATTAACCTGTACGGTAGGTAAATTCAATAAATCACATAACTTATCTGTCTTATACATGAAGTACTGCCAGTGTCCAATATAGCCCGAGCGATATGTTCGCGGTTATTCACATCATAGACTTTTATTAATGCAGTAGCCAATAGAACATGACTTTTACTTTTATTTTTTAGATATGTTGTAGCATGTGCAGATAGTGTTACATTCGTATTGGGTTTCCGTTCAGCTGAGTTTTCAGTAATAGTGCTATCAGTTTGCGAAGAAGAAGCATTTGACATAGATTTTTGTGACGCACCTGCTACATGAACCAGTGTATTGTGCTTGCGCTTACATATCTTGCAACCAAAAGATTTGCAATGATTTGCGTAATGGCCAGAACGAAAACAATTAAAATATACCTTGTATTGAGGCAGACTCTCAAGTCGTTTTTCGTTCGTGAGACCAAGAAACTGTGGACAGTTGAGTAAGTTATGTTTATCATTACAATGCGGGCATGACACTGATGAGGAACTGGTATTAATTTTACCTTTCTGTGCTGGAGTTTCACTGCTTACCGATATCATTGTTTTATGCTTGTTAGATTTAGGACCACTATTATTATTGACCTGATTGCGAGACAAATCTAGGGTTTCAAGCAAAACTGCACGATTTCTCAAGAATTCCAGAAATATTTCTAAGGTGATTGTTTTATCTTTATCTATATGACCTTTTTCTTCCTCCCACTGTCGATAAGTCCTTGAATCTAGCTTATGGGTAACTATATAAATTATTAACGTATCCCAATACTTAACTTGTTCACCTAAAGATTCTAAAGCACGTAAGTTTTTGTTCAAAGTATCAATGATGTTTTTTATATTATCTGAGGATTCTTTATTAACCACTTCAATGTTAAATAGGGCTGCTACATGATTTTGAATGAGAAGCCGTTTGTTATCAAACCTTTCACATAATAAATCCCACGCAATGGAATAATTATTCGCCGAGAATTCAATAGCCCGTATGACTAAGGCGGCTGTCCCTTCCAAGGAAGCTCGGAGATAATGAAACTTATTTATTTCATTTATTTGGTCATCCAAATGTATTAAGCTTGAAAACGTGTCATGGAACTCTAACCACTTGTCATACGTTCCGTCAAACTTAGGTAGTTGAATGGTTGGTAGCCTAACCAGTCTATTATTACTAACGCGAGAAAACTTATCTTCATTGACAGTGTCATTGTGTCTGGCTAGTAATTCCTGTGCCCTCGCAACAACTTTGAAATACGAGGCTTCAAAATCATTACGTTCTGATAACTGTGTTGACATATCATCAGCTATGCATTCCAACCTTAACTGAATGTCGTCATATTGGGAATAAACAAGTTCAATCTTACCAAGGCGTAACTGCAGTTCGTTCATCTGGGTTTGCGTTAAAGAATCCTTCTTAAAATCCTCTAAGTAATTAGAAAATACCGTTAATCGACCTTTGTAACTTGCTCGTTTTTTAATGAGCTCCTTTTCTTCCTTATCAGTCATTCTTTGGGAAGCAGGTAACCAAACTGAAATGTAACAAGTTTAAGTTTTAATAACTACAATATTAGTATCGCTGATTACAAGAATAAACAGGTACACACGGCTACACATCAACCTAGACTGTTTGGACTTTGAACTATTAGAAGTTGAACGCTGCGAATAGTGCGAGAGGGTACGATATGTTTTTCTTATTTCGTCCCGCTTACGCACGTCGCCTGCGGGAGCGCGCCGCTACCACGACCAAACGGCGTTCTATTCTATACCTAGGTGTGTATATTATTTTGTAAACAAGCTAAGCTCTCGTTACGTTCATTTACGATATGTGTTATTTATTTTTCGATTTGCGCTGCGCCTGTGAGTTTGCACCAATACATCCATTAGGCATTTATTAACAACTAGCTGACCCGACATACGTTGTCCTGTCTTAACTATGAATATTGAATTCGCATTGGTATAATATTAGAAAATTATATGGTTATTTTACGCGCAACTTTCTTATTTTTTCTTTCATCAGAACCATAAAGTGTTTGTAATTCTCCTGACAATAACAAACACAACAAAAAAAGAATTAGCAAAATTGGTCCAGCCGTTCACGTGTGATGCCGTGACCAAGGGAAATAGGGATTCATTTTTATATACCTACTTACTTAATATTTATATTATTATGAATTTCTAGCTGTTACACGCGGTTAGCACGCGTGCAATTTGGAAATCTAGTTCATGTTGGGTTTTCAAACAAACTTACTACCTACTTATCCCTTTTTTGCCACCATTGATTTTATAAAATCAACTAGCTGACCCGACAGACGTTGTCCTGTCTTAGCTATGAATATTAAATTGGAATTAGCTATACAAACCTTGTCCTGACAATAAGGAACACATAAAAAAAAGAATTATCCAATTCGGTGTAGTCGTTCGGAAGTTATGCGCGTACATACATTTCGGCGATTCATTTTTAGATAGATAGATTTGTAATCAAAATTCTTCACGACAGTCAAAAATTCAATACATATACGTGATTTTGCACAGACGATATTAGAAGCCTGCACAATAATTGCTTGACGCACGATCAACCATAAACTGAACCACTTTAAAACAGATTGCTAAACCATTGATTCATATGTTCGAAAAAATGTGTCTGCTCAACAACGTAAATAACGCAATGAATATTGTTTAACTGTTAAATTGTAACAAATTATGATTGACCGTGAGTTTACGCAATTAGGGTGCTGGAAATTCTCATTGCCAAGGGAAAATACTTTACCGATATCTATTTAAATGCAAAAAAAATTGCAAGCAAGTATATCTCCTTCATTAACTTTTACAGTAAAACGACTGAATACTGAGAGCAGTGGTGGCCAAGTGGTAACGGCCGCGACTTACGAGTTGTAGGTTGTGAGTTCGAACCCAGCTAGGCGCTTTACTTTGTGTGAATTATTTCATTACCACTGCTCTCAAAAACGGTGAAGGAAAACATCGTGAGGAAACCGGCATGTCCTAGAACCTAAAATTCGAACACATGTGACATCTACCAACCCGCACTGGGCCCGCGTGGTGGATTACGGCCCACTCCCTCTCACCGAGAGGAGGCCTGTGTCCCAACAGTGGGAACATTATAGGCTGATGATGATGATGATGAGGACTGAAAAAATTAGGGGTAGCTTGGATTGGTTAATCCCTTGGATGATAGGCAGACTCGTTGAGTCTGATAATAATAGAAAAGTAATTGTGTTAAATTACTTGATACTTAAAGGTATAAAATTGTTTTCAAATGGGTCAACATGGATACACTATACCTACTAAGAATACGAGCTTTATTTTTCGTAGTTAGGTTCAATATTAAAAACGAACTCTTTCTAAATCACAACGTTACCTTTTAGGTGGCACATTAAACTTATTAACTAAAAACATTAGCTAGAGGCCTATTCTATTCAGATAATTTTAAGCGATATTCGCTAGATACCTTTTTGTGGGTAACTAAATTCGAGCAGTATTCCGCCGGGTGTGTAGGTTTTCGTATTCTGGTTTCGCGCAAGCAGCGGGAGATAATAACCTAGGCCATACCATAGCCCCTTATAGTCACTTAATGCATGGATCATTATAAATGTGTCTCCGAAATGACTTGACAGGGAACGAAATCAGTCGAGGAAAGCTTAAAAAGAAATAGAAATTTAAAACATAAATTCACAAAGCTACGCACGGTCCTCGTCGACAGCAACAGATAATGATTAATTATAAACGTTTGTAAGGATAATATTAAATAACTATCACAATCTGAAAATACTATAAAAATACTAAAAGCTTCCTCAGGAGCCAACAACAATTAAAAATCTAACCAACAATGAACATACGGCGCGTTGTGTTCCACGAGCGCCTCAAAGAGATGTCACTGATGTCAGCACAAAATGATGGGGCCCGCAAGGGCCGATGCCTGCCAGGGGTGCGGGTTTGTTCGAAAGAGATACCACAGCCCCTGGCATACGGGCTACTGAAGGAACACGGGTGGGTTTTAGTCAGTAAAAGTCTGACACGCCCTCCTGCTCCACCCAGAGCGGGAGAAGTTATTTGATGATTTCCCACCCAAAAAAAAAGAAAAGCAACAAAGAACATAAAAACATCACAGTTGAAATTTATGTGAGCATTTTAATCAACACAATAGGTAGGTATATAAGAGATATATTCCACAGTGATAACCCCCATAATCAAAGTGACAAATAAAACTTGACATGGTTTATTATTCTATGCCAATAATAGTTAAGTAGTCGCCTTCTACGACACCCACTGGAAGAAATGGGATGGTGCTATTCTTTTACGCCCGGCGACACATACGGGACTCACTAGAGAATGGGCAGCAGCGTTCTCTATGCATTTTACCACCATACTGCGATCGCCAACCCGCCTGCCAAGCGTGGCGATTATGGCAAAACCCCCCATGACTGGGGGAGGCCTATGTCCAGCAGTGGACGTCTTTCGGCTGAAATGATGATGATGATGATGAATAGTTAAGTATGAGAAATCCCTCACGCTAGGCAAGAGTAACTTTATGTAAATACATAGTTTTAGATCAATTATATTTATGGCTTTAAGCTGAATAAAAACAAACATTGAGCTGAAATTACTTTAAAAAAATGTAGAATATTAAAAACATTTAACAATCAAATATTGTTATCAAATACAACAAACTACTATTAAAAAAAATAACCAACTCTTCAAACAAAAATAAAAAAATAGATTATTAAAAAACATTCAACAATCAAATAATGTTATCAAGAAATACAACAAACTACTATCAAAAAAATAACCGACGCCTTTGCCGCGTAATTACGTGAAGCCCGGACGATACTTGGGAAATGGGAACTGACTGGCATGGCATGCAACAAAACACTGAACACGAGCAAAAAGAATTTGAAATATTTGAAGCTAAAGTTTTTGGCAAAAAATGTGCATCTGTGTGTGTGGTTGCGTAGGCCAACGCAGCAAATGCTATGATTGGCCGATGCCACGATGCGCAGTCCCTTTCGTACAATTCTCTGTATTGCTGGTAGCGTAGTTATAGATATATAGGGTGTCTAACTTGATGTGTAGCCGTGTGTACCTGAAGGGCTTACTAAATCGGTATAACGAATATTGAACACTAAAATTACTGATTTTAACTTGATATTTGTTCTAATGTGAAAACAAAATCTATTGGTAGGTAACTATACAAACATCATAATACCATCCAACGAATTAATGATCTGCTTACTAGATTATGCAGATCAAAATTAATGTGACTGTCGGTTGAACTATTCACCTAATCAACTTATTCACTTTGCTAAAATTGATTTAAAATGTAACAGAATACAATACAACGTAGGTAGGTAGCTTTTAGTTGACAAAGTAAGATTTCTTATGATATTTATTGCAAGATAACAAAGGAAACTGCTTAGATTAATGGTTAACCATGATTGGAACCTAGTTTGCTGCTTAATTACCTTATATGCAATAAATTGACTGCAAATTATAACTATAATTTGAAAAGAAATTATACAAGTGCAAATGAGCAAAGAAGTTAAATCAATTTTGTACCAACCTTTACAATTCCATAACAACCGTTTAATACTACCTGATTATGAGTAATGGGTTCTGAAATAAACGATAATAGGAACACTGCACTGTACTGCACTATGCTTCCCGGTGACCCTTTGACCTTAGCCAGCTACTCACAAAACTCCAAACGGCAGTATTTCCGATGAATTTTATATTTCCTGGATCACTTATCCAGCGCGATATGGACCAAATTATGTTGAGATGTGTGATTAGGCAGGAAAAAAAAAACTTTTAGACTGGAGCTGTAAAATGCGTATGTATTCCGAGAGAACAAAAGAAAAGGAATGACACAAAACTATGTAGGTAGACTTAAAACTAATTCACCGTCACATAAACCGCCTGGTAAAGTTTTCATTGCATTATGTTGCACGATTAATACTTTGAAAATCTAAACACAGACGCTTTACTTTGTGTAAATTATTTCATCACCACTGCTCTCAAAACGGTGAAGAAATTATCGTGAGGAAACCGGCATGTCCTAGAACCAAAAGTTCGCAGACATGTGACATCTACCAACCCACACTGGGCCCGCGTGGTGACGGCCCACTCCCTCTCACGGAGAGGAGGCCTGTGTCCCAGCAGTGGGAACATTGTTGACTGATTACGATGAGACTTAAAAATGCTTCGATTTGTTGACAATTTCCGTCCTCCCATACCTATTGACAATTTAAATGATAAATGATTTAATTTCTGCAAGTAGGTTTGTACAAACACTTTTACAAGTCAATGATATTTTTTTAAACTAGACGAGGTCGGCGTTTCCTATCTGACTACTCTGAGAAGAAAGGCCGAAACAAACTCAGAGGTCACAGTCTCTTTTAAAGTCCAGACATAATCTTGGCAGATCATGTGAAGACCATGTGGATTGGTGTCTGAAATGGTCTTTGAGGAAATAACCACACCGATTGAGTGGACCTGTCCATTCAGTGCACGCATTGATCAGTAATCATACGGCTCAACTCAGAACTTGAGGAGCTCAACGATTTGACGAACAACCAAAGAAAAGACATTTGGGTAGGCCGCATAAAGTACTCAAACTGCCAGATTAAGATTAAAAACGAACTAAGAAATACATTAAACACAAAAACAAAACATGACCTAGTCAAGACATAGTCCTCGTATGCACAATAGTAAAACAAAAAAATTGTCAAAGTAAATATTCATGTCAAAGTGTATATAATAATTATCAAATGTCAAAGAGAGACTTGCAAAAAAAAAAAAAAAGTAAACAAAATTGGAGCAGGTCAATCCCAAGCTTTTTTGTCCTCAATATAATCTTTAACGGTACAAAACTGACGTTTAATGGATGATTTAAATTTATTGAGACTTAGATCTTGAACATGGCTTGGAAGTTTATTATATAAGCGTACACATTGACATCTGAATATCAACCTATTTTCTTGAGCCTTGTTGATGGTACAGCACATTTGTGTTTGTTCCTAGTATTTATACTATGGATATCACTGTTTTTTTTTAACAATTTAATATTGTTATGGTCATATAAAAGATTTTCAAAAATATACTGTGAAGGCACAGTAATTACATTTATCTCCTTAAATTTCTCTCTGAGAGAGTGTCTCGGACTTAATTTATAAATTGATCGAACAGCTCTTTTCTGCAAGACAAAAATAGTCTGAATATCGGCGGCATTTCCCCACAATAGAATACCATACGAAATTACACTATGAAAATAGCTAAAGTAAACTAAGCGGGCTGTCTCTATATCAGTTAAATTACGAATTTTTCTAACGGCGTATGCTGCAGAGCTTAGCTTTTTCGACATTTAGCTATATGTGGGCTCCACTGAAGTTCGGCATCCAAAGTTAAGCCCAAGAATACAGTGCTATCTTCAGGATTCAATTCTTCGCCCTTTATCAACAACACATTAGTTTTCACCTTCTTAACATGAGGTAGCGTAAACTTAATGCATTTGGTTTTTTTTTTTTTCATTAAGAAGTAAATTATTAACATGGAACCAGTGAACTACTTTTGAGGTTGCGCTATTTACATCGTCATTAACA
The DNA here is from genome assembly GCA_949987655.1 of Polymixis flavicincta. Taxonomy (NCBI): domain Eukaryota; kingdom Metazoa; phylum Arthropoda; class Insecta; order Lepidoptera; family Noctuidae; genus Polymixis; species Polymixis flavicincta. Next base: position 17,567,479 of record OX465188.1, on the reverse strand, counting down.
AGTTGCTGACGCTTAAGTTTAAACAAAAGTGAAGTGTCATCCGCAATCAAAACTATATCATGATTATCCTTTATGAGGTAAGGCAAGTCATTAATAGAAATAAGAAAGGACCAAGAATTGAGCCCTGTAGGACTCCCATTGATACTACGGATCCGGGAGATCTTTTTCCGTTTACATCAACACACTGAATCCTATTACACAAGTATGAAATAAGAAGATCCAGAGTGGTGTTCCGGATCCCGTAGTGGCGGAGTTCCCAGATTAAATTTTCATGAAGTATGCAATCAAATGCTTTAGATAAATCACAAAAGATGCCCAAAGCATCGTATTTATTTTCCCATGTATTGTAAATATGCCCTAAGAGTTCAACACCAGCAATTGAACGACCCCTTGTAAAACCGAACTGTTTGCTATGTAATAAATTATGTTTATTAAAAAATCTTTTAATTTTAAAACATTGTAAAACCCAATTATTATTAAAAGAATAAGCGTGGCGTTTATTGCCGGCTATTCTCCATAGGAAACTATCGATTAGAACTGGCATCTAGGTTCTGATGTGCCATAAGTGCTTATGTAGGTTTATCCCTACTAATCCCTGCAGACAGAGTTACTTTCGCATGTATAATATTAAGTAGGGATTACTTAATATACATTAATTAAAATTTTATAAATGCTAAACTCTGTCTGTCTGTTACGCTGTCACGCCTAAACCGCTGAACCGATTGTCATGAAATTTGGCAGAGATATAGCCTAGGATATTGAGAAGGATATAGGCTTTTTACGCGATACCTGACATTCATGCGGGCGGAACCCCGTGAAAAGCTAGTGTGAAATAACATATTTTTATTTTGAAACTACAGCATGCTGTTTAGCTACCATTTTGCACCACTTTTTTTATGAATTTCTTCATCAATCGTAAATGATGTGCATCTAAAGCTAAGGGTCTCTATGTAAAACTTGGCAGGTTCCTCAGTACCATTATGCACTTTCTGTAAACCTTGTATACCACTGAGGAAAATATGGTGTGGTGAGGAACATTGGTAGTTAGATCTGAACGTTAAGGGGAACCTAGTTGCTGGCTCGAACTCACTGGTGAGCCTGGCTAAAAAGCACACTGTCTCACCAGGCTTCGTGTCCGACAGAGGTAGTATCAGTGATGAGCAGTTAGACGGTAGTCTACACGCACAACGTTATTGAGTGAGATGCAGGATCATATATAGTAAACCAGGAGCGTAAAAAATTAAGAAAAGTCCTTCGGAAGATTGGGTTTTATGAAAAAACCACTGCATAAATCAATGACGAATAAAGTTTATTGAACTTTTCGATAATTGAGGTTTGTCGTGGCAACTTAGTTTTGGAGATTTTACACTTCTTTTATTCCTAAAACACGCCCAAAGTTTGGTTAAATTAGCAAGAAAATCTAATCTTTGTTGGCTCATAACTTTTTAATGGCTTTTTATTTTAGTATTCTGTTTTCGTACAGACAATATAAGTAATGAGACAAAACAATACCATATATAATTTTTGATGTACATTGTCAAACAGTGGAGTAAAACACTCCCGAAGTTATGGAAAAAATGTGGACTAGATTCACTTTAAGACGCATTGTTGTGCTTGTGACGTGGTGTTTATTTCGCATACTTTTCATATTGATGAATTCTTTATCCTGCTCTGGGACACAAGCCCATATTAATTCATTTATTGAAACTTTATGCACAAGTAAAAATTACCGAACAGTGAAAAGAATTATACATTTTCTATCAGTTAAGTTCACGTACGTAGGTACTGATGTAAAAATATCGCGGAAATATTTTTACGTTTGTGCTTTATGTTCATAATTTGAAAATGATGCAGAAATATTTACAATTGTAAATGCAATATTCATGTTTCGTTGAATTCAACGCCCAAAATATTGCCATATATATTGCCCATTGCTCTACGTCAAAATCACATTTACTACAAAATCTCCTTATATCTCCCTCTCACTAATATTTCCAACTTTTTCCCACTCTAGGCAGTAAAATCCCGCGCGTACACTTCTCTAGAAGAGCTAGAGCGTCGCATCGTAGAACAGGAGCGTCGCGCCGCGTTGGCGCACGCGGAGTACCGGCGGGAACTGGAGCGGGCGTCACTAGCATTGGAGCACAAGGAGGCCATCATACGGAGCCTTATTGATAAGGTGGCCGATGTGGAGGAAGTCAGGTTGGTGCAATAAATCAGAACTAGAATTCTTCACTAACTTCGTCGGTGTAGCTTTGGAATTTTCTCCACACTAACTTCAACACCCCATTTCGCCCATTTAAAAGTAGTTTTCCGGGATAAAAATAGCATATATCATTCACTGGCCATTAAACTACATCTGTGTATAAAATTCTGTCGATCCATATCGCTTCGTTGTCGCATGATCGAAGGACAACCAAACACAGTTTATCTATACTAATAATAAAGAGGAAAGATTTGATTGTTTGTTTGTTTGCATTGAACCGATTTGAAAAATTATTTCACTGTTGGGAAGCTACACTATCACCGGGTGACATAGGCTATATTTTATCCCCGTATCCCCACGGGAACGGGAACTACGCGGGTGAAACCGCGGGTCGCTGCTAGTCGTTAATAAGCTATTAGCTATTGCCTGCGTTTTGTAGAATCTGTAAATTAATAATGGTACCCTATAAAGCAATAGCTGCAGCTACACGCAATAAGTATAGCTAGCTAGCTATAGATACAATACCACATGATTTGGTACCAACTATATATAACGTCGCATCGTAGAACAAGAGCGCAGGGCCGCAGTCGCGCACGCAGAGTATCGCCGAGAGCTGGAAAGAGCCTCGCTAGTCCTCCCTCACTGCGTACCTTGGTCTCCCTGTGCTCCTGATAACTTGGCGGATGTTGAAGGAGTCTGGTTTATAGAATAAACTTCTTGTTTTCAGCTAAAACGAACACACACACTAATTTAAACGTAAAAAAAGGGCTAAGCCAAATCGGTCTAGCCGTTCTCGAGTTTTAGCGAGACTAACGAACAGTAATTCATTTTTAAATATATAGATTAGTCAAACAAAAAGTATTGCCATTAGGCTCTCTTGAAAGTGCTATAAATAAAACCCGGTTACCCCACGTTAAAGCTCCCCTCAGGCGCGGCGGCGGCGCGTTTTTCTATGGAAACCATAGAAATTGTTGATCTACTAGATCTGGGATCTACTAGAGCCGCGTCGCGCTGCTGCGTCACCTTTATGGGAATTTGTCTAAGGCGCCTTAGAGAACCGCTCTGTATCAAAATAATATCTACAACCAGTTATTTTTGTCCACAGACTCAGCCAAACCAACACACATCGTCTTCAAGGCATCATAACTGACTCCTCACCAGAGAGGTCTCCGCATCCTCAACCAGAGTCTTCCACCCAGAGGAAGGACACCAAGCCTTCAGTCAAGTTGGTGCCTGGACCCGGAGGATACTTCCAAGAGAAAGAGGGCAAGCGGAAAGGGAAATAGTGGAAATAGTTTAAGGGGGATCAAACTATGTAGCCTACGAAATTGTACATATTGTATCAGATTGGTGTGGTCAAATTTAAGGATTTAGTACAGACGCCAGCACATCAAAGCTATCACAAACTGTCAAATTTTCCCAATTTAACATGAACCTTATTGTTTTGAAATAAAGTTGAAAATCTATCAAAGAAATTAGACAGATGGTACAGAGGTAGCTTGATGGTCAGCACATCAAGCTACCTCTGTACCATCTGTCTAATTTCTTGTGTGTCTTGGGTGTCTGTATATTGGCATCTCATTCTCCCTCTCTCATTGACATCTCTTTGAGGCGCGCGTGGAAAACAACGCGCCGTCGACTTGGGCTTGGTCCTTACCGGACAGCGAGCTACCCATTACTCGCCGTCCGCAAGCTCACACCTACGGTGGCCGGAAATCGGCCTGGGATTCCCGACGCCCAGGGCGTCTCCTGTTCTCCTGCGGAGGTTAGGGTCGTGAGGGCGCATAGACTGCCTCTCCCTCACGTGCGCCGCCTCCCTCTTCGCGAGCATCACTGCTTCGCTGAAGGAAGTGACAGCTACCCATGCTTCTCGCTTCGTACCATGGCCTGGACCAGGGCCGGACGCGAGAGATCGCCGCCGCCGATCGCCTCCACGAGGACACGGCGGTGCTCCACCCAAGCTGAGCAGACCGCCACCGTGTGCTCCACCGTGTCCTCAGGGCGATCTTCGCAGTAAAATAATAGGGTTGGCTCCGTACAGGGTTGAGTCATAAATTTCAAGACTTTCAAGGGTGTAGATTTTTTCACCGCCTCCGGTCCATACCAGGTTTGAAACTTGGGGTTTCAAAATGGTTATGCCAATGCCAAAGAGGTTTCGTAGTTCTTAAATCTTCTCGAAACCAATCCTACTAATATGATAACTGTGAAAGTTTGTATTTTTGTTACTCAATCACGCAAAAACGGCTGAACAGATTTGGATGAAATTTGGCACACATATAGTTCATAACCTGGATTCCGGTAGTATGTTCTCGTGGGGTTTTTCGATCTCAAAACGGACGAAAACGCTGGTAAAAGCTACTTGCTAGTATGAAATAACTAAGTATAAGTCTATTAAGATATTTGGAAAAGTGGCTTATTACCGTATGGCCAATTATTCTAGTCATAACAGCTAGTCTTTAATATCGCATAGAAAAAAAAAATGTTAGAAGAAAGTTTTGCATGTAGCGTTAGTACCTTTAGTTTACGTAATTTGAAGCGCGTTTTAGTATAGAGAAGGTAGAAAAGTTGATTGGAAAGCTATAAGCAACTGATGCATAGAAATAAAATTATGCAAGTGTCTTGCATAGATACAATTAAACAATATACGTTGCATCGTTTAAACAGTGTCGATTTATTTCTTTACCAACAACTTCTGTGTGAAATCTTGTATCTTAAATACTACGGTAATAGCCTTGGACTTACACAGTCGCCAATGACAGGTTAGCCAGTAATTTTAGAAATAGGTGATAAGATATCACATAATAATAAAACGAAAGGCTCTAGATACTTCAACCCTAAAACAAAAGCAAGATAAATTGAAAAAATAAAATAAGGAAAGTCATTTTGTCGCGAGAATCTTGCTTTTTTTTTTTTTTGATAATGGCCTCTCGCAGTTGACCTTGAGAGGCCGTGACTGCTCAACCGGACTTTCCTGTGAAGGTTTTTAGAACTCTAAAAGCCTCCAGCCAGGGCGTAAAACCTACTTAAACCTAAAACGACTGCGCACTGAGGGCACCCCCCTGTGGGGTACGAACCTCGGCTCAGGGAGTCGCTGGCGGGGGGGGGGAGGGGGGGCAGCTAGTACTACTGGGGACAGGCTGGTTCAAGATATTTTCATGATTATTATACGGGGAATTTAAAGCTACTGGCTCAGCTGCGGCGCGGGCTGGCGCATCAACGAGCAAGGGACGGTCGGGGCGAGAATCTTGCATCGTGTAAATGGGGCTTTATGGTATGTTACATGCTACGAACAATTAAATAGCACTGTGTAATTCAGGCTTCAGGCCCCGAATATAATAACATGAAAATAAATAATCTCATAATTTAAATGAACATACATTTACGGGTTAGCGGTTTCATACCGCTAAAAGTCGAACCGCACCCTAATTGCGTAACTCACGATTGATCATAATTGGTTTCGTCTTCACAGCTAAACAATATTCATTGCGTTATTTATGTTGTCGAACAGACACATTTTTCGAACATATGAAGCAATGGTTAAACAATCCGTTTCAAAACGATACAGATTATGATGAATCGTGAGTTACGCAATTAGGGTGCTGTTTGAATAATAAATATGAAATGTCATGCGAGAACCTCCGAGTCTCGAGTAATATAGTGTTCTAGAGTCAATCTATCTGCAGTTCAGGCCCTGGTAATTTTGAATGTACTCGTCGTATTGCCGTTATGAGCGATAATAGTTCTTACTGCAATCCGATACGAGTTAAAATCTGTTGTAATAAATTCGAACAATAAATGAGCAAGCATTGTCGTAAAAATGCAAATAAAATCGTATAAAATTAGATATTAACCATTTGATCATAAATAATCTATCACTAGATGCAGTTTGGCATTTGGAATTTTATGGGATGTTTGTTGGTAAGCTATCATCGAACGTTTCCATTGTAATTTATGTCAATATGTTTTAGGTCCCACATAAAAAAAAACTTTTTACTTTTAAACCGCATCACTTGAGAATGGCATGGAGCTATGGTTATTTAAAGGAGATTCTTCTGAATAGTCCGAACATAGTTTTTAGGATTGATGGAAAAACTGCCGAGAAGATTGGAAAATTTAGGAAAAAGTGAAACAGAATCGCGTACGATACTGTAAAAGTGTAAACAATCATAAATAAGAGATTTTGTTAGAATGATATTAATGTATTTATTAACTATAATTTTATGTTATGTAGAAATAATGTTCCTAATTGAATGTATAAATTATGTAATGAGAAATAAATGTGTTCAATACAATGTTCTGAATTTTTCATGTGTTTTACCCATTTAAAATAAAGCCTACTTTGACAGTTACCAAGAAACGCAACCACATTATAGGTACAGCAGGATGCAGGGACATCGACGCACGATTATGTTAACATAGATTCAGTTCATGTCAAAGACAAAGCATTTATTTCAATTATGCACGTAGCGTAAAAGGCACTTGTGAACGTCGACAATATATCTATCGATTCTAGTCGCCCCTTCTAAAATGTAGATTCGTATGGAGAAGAATGTGCAAGAAACTCAACCGCTACTCTTTTAAAATGTCTTACAATATTACTATATATTATTTATATAATTTTATGTGAAAATGATGCACTTAGAATATAATTACCATACCACAACAGGTAAAAGAATTGATTCTGAACCCTGCGTTGAAATTTTTCATCGGTTATTAGAAAAAGAATTGACTTTGCCATACATTTTGGCCGCGTAGGTTTTGCAATTTTCTATGAAACAGATGATTTTTTTAAATAACGAACGAATCATTTCTACGCTAGGGAGTCTAGAATCATGTGTTGAAGTCATAGTAACAGTTTGCACGTCGATGTTCCAGCCGTCCTATATTTTGGCGTTTATGATTATGATGGTACAACTTTATTAATTAACCCTGATTTGTACGGAGTAAGTTTCAGTGACGTTCACACGGACTTAATAAAATTGCGACGGGATTTTTTCGCGCAATAGATTTTCAAGTCTCGGTGTAACTAACGTATAACTCAGAGGACATTACGCTCAGAAGTCGCGTAAACGACCAACGAGATAGTTTGGGAACCCGCATCGTGGCAAACAGAATTCTATGAGTAGGAAATAGTAAGCAAAAGGCCTTCAATCCTAAACCACCAGGAAACGTCACCGACCTAAATAAATTGCTGTGTGTATCTGAACATTTCGCAAGGTCCCATACTAAAATTTGGGTCAAGAGTAACCCAAATCTTGGAAAATACACAGCGTGCATTGCGCATTTATTTGTTTGTACGCTTATCTGCAAGGCTCCTGATAACGAGCCTACTGAATAATTAATTGTGGTGCGAGATGAGTAGGTATTGTTACTATATGGACAGTTGTATGTGTGAAGCCGACTTTATGTTGACGTACACAGAGTATGTGAGTAGTGCAGTCTGGCTCAGTGATAACGGCCCCGACTTACGAGATGTAGGTCGTGCGGTCAAATCCAGGCAGAGCTTTACTTTGTGTAATTTATTTAATCGCCCCTCAAAAACGGTGAAGAAAAACATCGCGAAGAAACCGCTATGTCGTAGGACAAAAATTGGAAGACATGTGACATTTGCCAATACGCACGGGGCCCGGCGCGTGGTGGATTACGGCCTACTGCCTCTCACCGAGAGGAGGCCTGTGTACCAGCAGTGGGAACATTATAGGCTAATTAGGTATGCTATGCTACACAGACAATGGTCACACGCCAGAGGGAGATCTGCATGTACCTGAACCCTCATTCCGAGGGTACAGGTACATGCAGACCATCAAACTAAACAACTATTACCAACCAACATCGTAATCGCAAAAATATAACGTACTGTCCCATACAACAGGGTTGAGTAGATATTGAAGTTTTGTTGGGATAGTTGATTATCCCATACAAGGGTCAGCGATCCGATGCGACACAGTTACGATGCGTATCATAAGGTGTAAAGTGTTCGTTGCAGAATGAAGTTTCATAAAAAGAACGGAGGCAGCAGTTCCACACATTCCATACAAACCAAGCGCATCATCGAGCGTTCATCCTGCGCGGGCTGGCAACGTCGCAAGTGGTTTTTCGTGATCAAGTTTCAATAAAAGTACAGTTTATTTTTTTCCACAGCCAAGCACTAGATCTTTGGTATTTATAATTATTGTAATACGTGCTACGGTCACGGATAACATACAGTCTCACACATTTTTTTTTTTGGTGGGTGTGAAATCATCAAATGACTTCTCCCGCTCTGGGTGGAGCAGGAGGTCGTGTCAGACTTTTACTGAATAAAACCCACCCGTGTTCCCTCAGTTGCCTGTGTGCCAGGGGCGACGATAATATCTCTTTCGAACAACCCGCACTCCTGGCAGGCATCGGCCCTTGCGGACCCCACCAGTTGTTGCTGACATTTCTGACGCAACGCGCTGTCCCGCCTACCACTTCGCGTCCGCCATTAAACGGTGGCAGCCCCGTCCAGGCTGCGGAAGAGGAGAGCGCTGCTCAGAAGTACCGGCACTCTTCCTCTGCCGCAGCCCGTAACCCTCAGCTGCGATGCCTCCCATTACGACATCGCGGCCCACCTCAGTTGCGGTGCACCTCACCGCAACCTACTTTTTGGCCACTACGTCATTGGCTTGAAGGCAAAAGCCCTGACGAGTGGCACCACTTTTGGGTTCCTCTTCGCTTCACCGTGGCTGGGAAACCATGGCTGCTGAGTCAACCCGCAACGACAATGCGGGAACCCACTCGGGGGGTCTGACACATGTTGCGAAAAACGTAAATAGATTTGAATTTCGCGGGCTACCCTGGGGCTTCCCCCTTAATGCAATATGAATACAAAATAATACAATGTTAATACAATATTAAAACAATAGATATTAATACAATATTAATCATCATTACAAGTCTAAAGCATTTTGCAGTTGGCCACAGGCCTTTCCAATTACACGTAATTTAGCTCAAAACTCGGCCACTCTTATCCAGTTACTGCCAGCTACCATGCGAAGATCTGCGGTCTACCTACCAATACCTTAGTGACATTAGTAACCACGGCATCATAGGAAAATTATGTTGTGTAGTTACAAGGAAAAATATGGATGTTTTCCCCAAAGACGTTTGGGAAAAACGTACCTATGTTAGAGTGACGCAAAATGGATTTTTCATCTGCAAGAATGTTTAATTTTATGGGCGAATTCTGGGAGACAGTATTAATGCAGGTACTAAGTAAGTACCTACTGATTGTTAATTATACAAAATATTAAACACAGATATGATTAACTTCTTTTTAGCTTGATGATGGCAATCTACATAGATTCAGCCAATAATTTGCTTGGCACCTTCATTGGCGTCAGTTCCTGCAACGTGCAGACAACAAGATACGCCGGGCAAGATATTAAGTGCCCTATTGTTTAATAGATGTTTATTAAAGATATGATCACTTTTTTTCTCGTGTGTAAATATTAATAAATACTCTTCATAGAATGGCACGAGAGAGGAGGGTGTGGGTTTTCATTTATTAACTGTTGAATGCGCCGCTGCCTTCTCAGCGCCTTCTTTTGTTTGTAGCTTTGAAGGTGTTCTTACACGAGCAATAATTGGATCAATCTGGATCAATTTAGTGGAGTAATTTGGAACAACAACAATAAATAGTGGATATGTTTCGGGAATATTGCTTCTGATTGCTCCATATATTTCATGAGTTGCCGAATATCCAAGCGGTTTGGAATTTTTAGTCAATTTGCTTTCAATCTCTTTTGTACGTATATATACGTCTCGTTTTTGCGAGAGGAACCGGCCGGTAGCGGAGGAAGGGGGCGGGGGGCGTATTGCCTAGTTTTTTAAGTTGCTCCTTATTGCATTGTGTGGCCGTATCTCTGGCAACAGGTTGCTACATGTTGCCATTGCTCTAAATTGCTGGATGTAGTCGTGACGTCATGCTTGACGACAATTGACCAGGACGGAGCAATTTTAGTTGCTCGTGTAAGTGCACCTTAAGGCTCGCGCAGACTAGCGCGATACGACGGTCGCGTCGCAATAATCGTTTAACAATTTCTATGAAAACTTCATAGAAATTGTTCTACAAGTGACACGTCGCGCTATCGCGTCGAGCCTGTTTACAGAGGCCTTTAAATTCAAGCAGACACAGCCACCAGTCAAGGTAGTTTCCTCAAAACATAACGGGCCAAATTATACCTATTCCCATTCATTTATTTTTCCTCAATGAAAAACAAAAACACACACATATGTAATTAATATCACAAGTTCTACATGCACATCAAGACCTGCATTATTTAAATAACTGAAAAAAATGTTTCGTTATCAGTAGCGAAACCTTCAGGCCAGGTATAAGCTTGCGCGATCGTGTCTCCTTATCACTCTGTTTTATTTAATTGTCTCGGAAACAATCGACGACAATTCTACAGATTTATTTTTAACTTGGTCTTCATTTAAAATTAGGTCGACAACACTGATAAATTTATCAGAATTTTTTTTTTTTTGCAAAAAAGATTTAAGTAGTTCATAGTGCAGTGTTTTAGTGATATTAGTCATAATTATTTATAAGACATATTTTTTTATTTAATTTTTAAATACGTATGATAATTTGGAGAGGACACCAGAATTTTGAAGAGTTTATCTACCCTCATTCATACTACCGGCAACTGAGCCAGTATGAATTCGGCAGGTATGTTTAATTTTATTTTAATTATTTTCTTGCCTTGACTATATTCCCTCCTTTTATCAGTGCCACTACCAGTTCGTGTCCATAGCACACCTTGGTACGTTTACCAAAGAGGTAAGTAGTCAGGGCCATTGCATATACATACATATGTAGTTGAAGTTCAGTTAGAAACCGATGAGTGTTTTCGAGTGAAATTTAATTTGATAAATTAACTGTTTTTTTTTCTCTCTTTATTTGTTTAGGGGTTTTTATCTAAACATCTGTACGCCAACTCCATCGTGCCTTTTAACATTACATAAAATGAATAGCTACTTATACATATACCTATAAGTGTATACTTAAGGTGAAACAAGTCCATTTTTTTCCATACAAACTTCGGGAGGGTTTTACTCCACTGTTTGATAATGTACATCAAAACATAGACATGGTATGGTTTTGTCTCATTATTAATATTGTCGGTACGGAAACAGAATACTAAAATAAAAAGCCATTAAAAAGTTATGAGCCAACAAAGATTCGTTTTTCTTGGTAATTTAACGTAACTTTGGACATGTTTAAGTAATAAAAGAAGTGTAAAATCTCCAAAACGAAGTCAGTACCGACAAATCTAGGTCATTGATTTATGCAGTGGTTTTTTCAGAAAACCCGATCTTCCGGAGGACTTTTCTTAATTTTTAAGCGCCTGATTTACTATAACTGATCTCACTCAATAATGTTGAGTGTGTAGACTAGCGTCTAACTGTTCATCACTGATACTACCTCTGTCGGACAGGAAGCCTGGTGAGACAGCATGCTCTTTAGCCAGGCCCACCAGTGAGTTTGAGCCCCTTAGTAGTGTACCCTTAATACATCTAAACAACCCACATACATGGGAGTCACAGATGAGTCCTTCATCTGTGACTCTCATATATGTGGGTTGTTTGTTACTAAACGACTTAACTTTTTGGCACCTTCTGCCGTTGGTTGAGATAAAAGTGATTGAATTAATCCCACGTTTAGTATGTTTAAGTCAAATTCCTTCAAAAATTACTGCCTCTCGCGCCTGTTCCGGACACAAACCATCAACTGTTTGTTTTTAACCCCCGACGCAAAAACGACGGGGTGTTATAAGTTTGACGTGTCTGTGTGTGTGTGTGTGTCCGACTTGACAATGCCCTGATCAAAATATTACGTTCAAATTAAAAGGCCTATAAATATTATTTTTTAGTTTTTAGAGTTTTTGTTTGGGTCGGGGGTTTTTTAAATTTTAAATTTAATTTTTCTATGAATTAAATTCAATGTTATTCGAAAAAACGCATCAGTTTCTTACAAAACTTCCACTATATCTGGCGAGCCTGGTTACTTCACACTTTTGATGACTGTACATTCAATAGAATAGTACTTTCCTACTTAATTCGTCATCGTTCATCGTTTCCTTATCCCAATTTAATTGAGGTCGGCGCAACATATCCTTTTCTTCTATAGGTACTTCTCTATTATCACCCCCGCCTTCTTTTTTCTAGACATATAATCTTTCACACAGGGCTGTGTGAAATCCATCGTTTCTTTGATTTTCCCCCTCTTTTTTAGTCTTCACTTTCAAAACTTTCCTCACAAATGTTTGTTACTCATCCGCATTATATGCCCATGCAAGTCACCGGTGCCACTTCTTCGGTGAGACTTCTTTTCTACTAAATTAAAATGTGCAGAACAGTACCCTTCGGACTATATTTAGTACTGTATGCAGTAGCTACGTCACGTCCTACGACGTGCTACGAAAATAGACTCATGTGCCTTTTTTGTTGACCTCTGCTACGAAATAATTGCTACGAACTACGCATTCTGCTACGCGGAATCTCGTAGACTTTATTATCTTTTTGTCCCCAATAAATAATAGCGTTCAGGTAAAAACAACGTGTCAATGACCGCTTCAGTTTGTTATCATAATTAAACAAACAAATTGGGTAGGTAAATATGTTCTAATTACTTTGCGGTTTTCTTTTTTTTGTTGCGGGTGGGAAAACATCAAATAACTTCTCCCGCTCTGGATGAAGCATGAGGGCGTGTCAGACTTTTACTGACAAATACCCACCCGTGTTCCTTCAGTTGCCTGTGTGCCAGGGCCCCAGGGCCACGGTATCTCTTTCAAACAACCCGCACTCCTGACAGGCATCGGCCCTTGCGGACTCCATCAATTGATGCTGACATCTCTTTGAGGCGCGCGTGGAACACAACGCGCCGTCGACCCGGGCTTGGTCCTTACCGAACAGCGAGCTACCTATTACTCGTCGTCCGCAAGCCCACGCCTACAGTGGCCGGGAATCAGCCCGGGATTCCCGACGCCCGGGGCGTCTCCTGTGGAGGCTAGGGCCGTGAAGGCGCATATATACTGCCTCTCCCTCACGTGCGCCGTCTCCCTCTTCGCAAGCATTACTGCTTCGCAGAAGGAAGCGACGGCTACCCATGCACTCTCAGTCCGTACCATGACCTGGACCAGGGCCGAACGCGAAAGATTGCCGCCGCCGATCGCGTCCACAAGGACACGGCGGTGCTCCGCCCAAGTCGGGCAGACTTCCACCGTGTCCTCAGGGCGATCTTCGCAATGGAAACACCCGGGCGTTTCCTCCTGCCTTATCCGAAACAGCAACCTTCCGAAACAACCGTGTCCGGGGAGGACCTGCGTCAGGCGGAAGGTGAGGACGCCGTGCCGCCTCTCAAGCCACTCCTCAAAGAGGGGACTTACCGCCGCAATCGTGGCCCGCCCAGCACTGGGTTGCGACAACGCACTCTCCACGTCGCCATGAGATCCCGCCGGAGCTCTGTCCACTGTGCCGCGATTTCCCTCGGCAACGGAGTTACACCCCGGCGTTTGGCCTCCTCGCGTTACTCCCAAGTGTGAGCGACGACCTTTGCCTCCAGATCCAATCCCGCATGGAGACCCGCCGCCTCACCGGAGATCGTGCGGTATCCCCGTACCATCCGGATGGCCATGACCCTATATGGGACGCCTTCAACCGGTGTGCAGCAACTTGTTAAATTATCAAATAATAATTTGCTCTATGTATGCACCATGTATAAAACAAAGCAAATATGGCAGATCAGTACGGCCGTGTTGGATTATGAATTACTAGTTACTGCGCACGACTTCGTCCGTGACATTCGGCAATAGGTAGATACCGTAGGTTCCTATCAGTGAAAGAATTTTCGGTATCAGATCAGTAGTTCCGCCTGTATACTACCTCACTTTTACCTCTTTTATAATATTATAGTACCTACTAGCTGTGCCCGCGACTTCGTTCGCCTGCATGTCGGAAAACAATAATGTGTCGCTTCAATGGCGTAGGTACCACTCCTCGTCTCTGCGTCTTCAGGAAGAATTGTCACTCAAAATGAGAATAAATAAAAATCAAGGCGCCTGGGTCGAGGCTCTTAATCTAATATCTGACACCTGCCCTAATCAATAAAGCGACTGCTCGTCCGGCGGAGTGTGCTGAAACGTTATGCCGCGTACCCAGGGCTCGCTTTCTCGCGGGTCAAACCGCGCCAAGCCAGGTCGACGCGCAGTGAGAACTGTCACATCTGATTAGGTCTCAGGTGGTCAGTCGTCGCCCGTCGGGAGTCGGTAAGTTCAAAGGCACGATGTGTCAATATCAAATATTGACCACTCAATAAAAACCACAGCGATGGGAAAGCACGGCACGGCGATAAGCCTCGACAGGTGTAGCCTGGCGCCATCTGTCAGTTAACGGCCCTTGGGACCGCGGCATGATCGCGATGAAGAAAGATCACGCTTTAAGAACGCTGTTGAAAAAATATATTCAAAAACAAGCAAAACTATACGGGTTCCTTTTTTACCTTTTGAGATACGGAACCCTAAAAACTAAGTAAGTCGAATGTATTCTATCTAGCCTGACGACAGATAAATAATAAATGAATCATGAAGTCAGATATTATTACTGAGCTTAGTAGCATTTTTATGATCGTGTACCTATATATGTCCACGTGATAATCAAAACCAACGTTTTTGATTAGCTTAGAGAGATAAAGGTTTGTTTATAAACTCTTCGCTACAAGGAAAATCCTTTCGGCATTTCTTTCAACAAGTTTGAAAGTTAAGATTAACCTATGATAACAGAGATAAGGGAAGTTATTGTGGTTTAGGTATAGATTGACTAGGTATTTAGATATTACTCATTAACGTATATTATACAGACTGTTCGCTGTTCCAAAGGCACGATTAAAGCTGTAGATAAACAAACCGTGATAAAATTGTTTTAAACCTCAAATACGTGTGCCATCCATTTAATCTTATTACTTTAAAAAATAAAATAAATTTAAAAGGCTATTTTAAATCATTCACCATTTTTATTAATTATACTTGCTTTTGCCAGTGGCTTCAATCGCATGGAGTTCGAAAATTATCCCAGGAGAATGTATTCATCATCCACCTAGCCTTTTCCCAACTATGTTGGGTTCGGCCTCCAGTCTAACCGGATGCAGCTGAATACCAGTATTTTACATGGAGCGACTGCCTATCTGTCCTCCACAACCCAGTTACTGGGTAATACGATACCCCTTGGTAAGACTGATTGTCAGACTTTCGGGCTTCTGACGACCCGTAACGACTGTCAAAGATTCACAAATGGCAGCCGGGACCAACGGCTTAACGTGCTTTTCGAGGCACGGAGGGGTCTTTGTATGTAAAGATAGATGGTCACCCATCCACGGACCAAACGTGGCAAGCGTAGCTTAACCTGGTCGATCAACCCGTGCGGCTATTCTTATTTAGCCAAAAGCCCCCCGAGAATGTACTATCGGGATTACAAGTATCCTAAATGTTACGAGTAATCTAGGTTATATTTGGATCTCATCCAAATCTGTTCCGCCGCTTGCATGATTGAGTAACAAGCAACCAAACTTTCATATTTATAATATTAAGTAGGATGTAAAGTCATATACCTACTATAGCTGCATACTACTTTTTAGGATTAGACAGACTGAAACCAATCTTACAATGCGTAGATATTAATTAAAACATCGTTTGATTAGGTTTTTAAACACAGCCACTGCGTATTTTTTGGAATGTATACAGCAAAAGTTTTTATCCAGTGCGCAAACTGTAACCATGAATTCAGCATAATATCATTCTACCGCAGAAATTTTTCGGCAATTTATACAAAAAAAGTCAGCTGTTCCACACATTTTGACCGCGTAGGTACCTATTGCACTTTTCTATGAAACAGCAGATTTTTTTTTTAACGAGCGAAAAATTTCTTCTGTAGAGGGTCTATAATGATATGCTGAATTCATGGTTACAGTTTGCGCACTGGATAAAAACTCATCCTGTATAATCTTTTAAATTAATTGCCTTTGATTTATCCTAAATCAGGGATTATTCAGGTTTGCTTTATATCACATCGTGTGAAACCTCAAACACTGCATTAAAAATAAAATAAAACACTTTAAACCTTTAATAAACCGTTATGTGTGGTTTTAAATAATTTTAAACCAAAAAGACGGTTTCAAACCAAACATCACAGTCGTCTTCAATTACAACCTTATTTTTCCGTCTGATCTTCTTATTTTCGTGTCGACAATTGTTTGATTGAATATTATTATGTACTAGTTGACTCGAAAGACGTTGTCCTGTGTAAACTTTCTTAATTTTTTATTTCTTCTCCTGACAATAACAAACACAACAAAAAAGTAATTAGCAAAATTGGTCCAGCCGTTCACGTGTGATGCCGTGACCACCGGAAATAGGGATTCATTTTTATAAATAAGAAGATATAGATTATGTTTGAGCCCAGTAGGCGTTGATCGCGGCATCAGGGGCCTTTGGGCAGGTAAACAGGCACTTAGGTAGGACACGCCAGCAAGTGGGAAATGGTCTCAACATAAACACCGCACTCGTACTGGGTGTTTGGGATGGATCATCACCAGTGATCGAAATAGGCTGACTATATTTGCCTAAACTTTGGAGAACAGAGACAGAAAGTGGAGACTTCCTTACGACTATATTTTTTTCCCGGGATTCGGAAAACATCTTCAGTAAGTTGATAATAAGCTTTATTTAAGATTTGTAAAAGCTATTTTTAACTAAACTTGCAAAGAACTACCCAATTTTCGGGATTTTCACGTAAAATCCCGAAATAAATAATCTAACTTTAATTCATGATTCGGTTAGTTGGATCGTAAATATAATTCGAATACATGAATTAAAGTTAGATTATTTATTTGGGGATTTTACTTCAAAATCCCAAAAAATTGGTAATGGCAAGTTTAGTTAAAAGTAGCTTTTACACATCTTATATAAAGCTTATTTTCAATTTACTGAAGATTTTTCCCGAAACCCGGGAAAAAAAATATAGTCGTAAGGTAGTCTCCACTTTCTGTCTCTGTTCTCCGAAGTTTAGGCAAATATAGTCAGTCTATTCCGATCACTGATCATCACAAATCCCTCACTTCGTCAAATTGTGTCCGCAGCGGCCTACTTGGATAGGGACGCAATCAATCGAGAGTTTTCTATGATATAGACACTCTATTACCTAGTTACCTATATGTATTCTCTAGGTAATTGTGCGTACCTATTTTAGCTTTTAACGTCTGACAAATGTTTTAACAGATGGTCACAAGTCACGGTAAAGGAATTAATTAATTTAATACACTTCGACGCTTTTCCGAAAATTCAATAATATTTTCCAAGAATCTTAATACTATGGTGTACATTTTTTTATTTAGTAATTTTCCACTTCAGCTGTCTTCAATATGAGTCATTTCTTCATTTGTTTAACATAGGAACAACAATAATGATATAGTAATATAAAAAGAGTACGCTATTTTATGGCAAAGGCAGTACAACTGAATTATGAAGAATCACATATTTCGCAATAGAAAATAGTTAATAATATAGCAATAGACATCAATGTTAATAAAAATGATTAATAATTTAAGTAGGCGCAGTTCGAGTCCGCGCCGTTTGTTTTCGTGAAAACGTTTGCTCACAATTGTAACCTAATGAGAGAAGTTCCCAAAATAATGCATAGTCAGGCAAAATCACGCCACGCTTGCTCTATACCAACTATAAATGAGAGCTGACATTGATATCAAACTAATCTGACTAAAGGATGTGATTCTCTAACTAAGCCCAGTGTAGCGAGGACATGCAACCAAAGCGAGCCCACACATGACACGACTTTGCAGATCACTTATTCAAGAAATGAGCGAGCGAAGCGAGCCCCCCATGAGACAAGCGAGTGCAACACACAAGAATATTCTAAAACACGCGAGTGTAGCGAGCCCACCTACTCCATAAATCAGCTTTGAAACGAGACAGGCGAGCGGACCAAGCCTTCTCCACAAGAACGAGAAACCTCCTAGGCTTATCTCGAAATCAGCGTGCGAAGTAAGCCTACCTTCGCCAAGAGTGAGCGAAGCGAAGTTGGTGACGTTCACTAATTTCTAAAGTCTGCACGCATCGTTCACCCGTAGTTAAAGTAGGCTCGCTAAACTCTGTTTTCTTCTAATAGGGGCCCACTTCGCTCGCTCTACCCGTGTTAAAGCATGCCACACCCACTCCTGAGCAGGTTAAGCTCGCTCTGCTCGCTAGTTCTTCGCATGTAAAAGCTTGCACTACCCACTCTTAGGGTAGTTCAGCTCGTTTCGCTCGCTCGTTTTGGTAACGGGTCTGCTTCAAGTGTTGGTCTTGTGAGAGGCTCGCTTCGCTTGTTCTTGTCATGTGCAAGTGCGCTTACCTTATTTCTGTAGAGAATGGGCTCGCTACGCTCGCTAGTATTATTAAGTGTTTGATCATCTTGTCAGTAAGCGCGCTCAGTTCGTTTGTGTTACTCGCCATCTTGTGTGAGCGCTCGCTTCGCTCGCTTATCTATTGTTGGTGGTTTTGTAATAATTGTTCCTATGGTTCTCGATACTAGGTACTGTGGTCATTGTATTTGCCCGATACTATTTACATTTAGTAGGCTCATTGCATTCCTTATGAAATAAGATTTCAATATTTATGATGTTTTTCAGTTCTGAGCAGATTTACAGCCATTATTAGACGACCGAAATCGTAAACTATTTTGTTCTTAAACTAGTTTGTACGGTTTCAGTTACTGCCGTAGCCATTGTAGGAGTATTTGCTTGGCACTAGATTTTGTCGGTTCATTGCATTCTTCTCGATGCAAGCCGTCTTCGATTAAGGTTTTTTCTTCTGAGCATATTTTCGGCCGATATGAAACGAGTTAGAATGGAGTTATTTAGCTATCGTCAACTTCATATTAATTTTGAACCCTATTTTGGCCAATATTTCTGTTTGTTTCTTTCCATGCCCAAGCAGTGATTTGTCAACTCTTCACAACGACACATTTTAACGCTATACGAATTGGAATTTCGACTCATAGTGAAAAACAGAGGGTCGCGCGCATGCGCATGCACACGCAGTGTGACGTCATAAGCAAATTATAACCCGCTTAAAAATTGTTATACATATGAACTATCTTATGAATACTCAACCATTACTCCCAAACTCTTGTAGTTATTAGCGTTTGAAATCTTACATGTTTTTGACGGTCAGAAATATCGAACTTACCACCAGTACTCCGAGCGAAAAGACGTTTTCACGTCAGTAAAATAAAGTGAGTTTTATAATGATGTTATTTTAATATGATTTAAAATGTTTAGAATGTTTGTACTTTGTGTGCTTGATTAATTACAGTAAGTACTGGTTCTCTTAACCCACATACAACGATCTTATATTTTGAGATAGATAATTGATTTTGAACAAGCGGTCAAGAAAAGGTTAAGAAAAGTTGTAACTAAGATTGACCGGTCAGGCTAAGGTTTCTAGAATTGCTTAAAAATAAATTACCTGGCCAAATGTGGGTGCACAATATAGTTTGTTCCAATGTAATTCGTCCCTCTTACGAGTCGAATCACTTTGGAACAAAGTGAAAAAATGTTCTCCTAAACATCGTTAAACGTCATGGTCAATTCTCCAACTGCATGTAAGTTTGTAATTGATTAAAAAACAAAAAAAAAAAAAAATTATAAAAGTACCTACTAGTAACTAGTTTCAGATTTTTCCCTTGCGTCTTGCCATGATTCTAGGCCAAGTAAGTATCAAAATTTGTCGCATAAATTGCCGTATTTTCTTATTGCGTTGACTTAATTAGAAGCTGAATTTTTTACAGCTGTAGGTACAGGTTTACATACAAGATAAGTTTTTATCCAGTGCGCAACCATGAATTCAGCATAAACATATATATCATTCTAGAATCAGCTGTTCGATACATTTTGACTGCGTAGGTAATTACACTTTTCTATGAAACAGCTGATTTCTTTTTGTATATCCGACGAATTTCTGCGCTGGGGGTTCTAGAATGAAATACTGGATTCATGGTTACAGTTTGCGCACTGGTTAAAAACTTATCCTGTATTCTTATATATCCTCTGTATCCTGCTCCCACATTTTTCCAGTTATGTTTTATGTCCCATGTAGATAATACGGGGCGAGCTTATTGCCATCAACCGCTTTAACTCCCATGTCATAAGGGGCGGCTCTATTGCCATCAACCAAGCCCAAATCTAAATTGTGGGCTGCTACTAAAAACCACTGGTGGAAAAATTCAATCACATTTTGCCCGACCTCGGAATCGAATTGGAACCCAAACTTCGGTTCCCAGGTTGGGCTCAGCAGAAGCATTTGCGACCACTTGACCAACGAGGCACGACCTCGCGCATTGTCTACCAATCCATCGGGGTCATTCGGGGTGATACAGAAACAAACAAACGAACTACGAATTCCTGTACGTGTTTAGACCACCCTGTGAATTTCCAGTTGTTTACGAAAATTTTAATCAGCGTTATCACAATAACAATAAGATAATCCACATGAATTATCTCCTTATCAAACTACAAGTACCGTGCCGACTATGTTTTGCGGTGCAGTTACTTTGTGGGTCCTTGTTGAGTGAGGCCCTGGCCTTATATTAGGTCTTTACCTATGAAATTGCCGTTCTGCAGTACTGGCCATTTCAAATCAAAATAATTTTTGTTTGGCTAAGAATTCTAATTTCAAATTAATTTTATTTTAAAAACATGGATTTTTTTTTCTAAAAGTAGTCATTTCTTTATTGATTAGTGTTACATTTTCATCGCATTTCAATCTTTTTCGTCATCATGGATACGTTAAAAATTCGAGTAATTATGGAATATGAGTACCGTCGTGGCAGCAACGCGGCACAAGCGGCACGCAACATCAACGACGTTTACGGAGCTAACACTACAAACCAACGCACCACCTGTTATTGGTTTGCTCGCTTCCGTTCTGGAAATTTCGACCTGAAAAATGAACCTCGCGGTCGTCCGAAGACTTTGGTCGACAATGACGAATTAAAGGCGATTGTGGAAGCTGATGATACACAATCTACGGCTGAATTAGCAGCAGCTTTCGACGTTAGCGTCAAAACAATATTGGTCCATTTGCGTCAAATTGGCAAGGTAAAAAAGCTTGACAAATGGGTGCCCCACGAACTCAATGATCGCCAGCGCGAAGTACGCGTCGAGACGTGCCTTGCACTGCTCAACAGACACACAAATGAAGGAATTTTGAACCGCATTGTTACCTGCGATGAAAAATGGATTCTGTTTGATAACCGTAAGCGCTCAGCAAGTTGGTTGGATCCTGGTTCAGCACCTAAACAATGCCCTAAACGAAAACTTACCCCTAGAAAAGTGATGGTCACTGTTTGGTGGTCTAGCGCCGGTGTGATTCATCACAGCTTCTTACCAAACGGGGTGAGCATTACTGCAGATGTGTACTGTGAAGAACTGAACACAATGATGGAGAAGCTGGCGCATCTCCAACCAGCATTGGTCAATCGCTCGTCTCCGCTGCTCCTGCACGACAACGCGCGACCTCATACTGCACAGCAGACGGTCTCCAAGTTGCAAGAACTGGGGTTGGAAGCTCTCCGTCATCCGCCCTACTCATCAGACCTTGCGCCTACAGACTACTACTTTTTCCAGAATTTGGATAACTTCTTGGCGGGAAAAAAATTTAATACCCGAGAGGCAGTACAAAATGCCTTTGAAGAATTTGTTGCCTCCCGTCCAGCTGATTTCTTTAAGAAGGGCATCAATAAACTGCCACTGCGATGGCAAAGATGCATTGATTGCATGGGTGATTACTTCGATTAATACAAATAAAAAATTCATGAAAAAAATTCGTTTAAATTTTATTTAAACCTATTATCTTCCTAGCAGTGAAGAGTTCAGGCGGACAAAGAAGTTATATCAGGTAAATAGGCAAGGCATTATTTCTCCATTTTACATTGTTTTTTTTATGGGTGTAAAGTTCAATCAACCTCGATAGAAAAGGGGGAATCCTCCGACCACACCACAACAACCCGACAGTTGAGGTCGGGATATTGTCTTTAGTTGAGTGTCGTGGTAAACTCTGACTGCGCAATGTAGGATTTCTTAGCGTAGTTCGCCTGTGGCATTGTAGATGTCGCCACAGTGTGTGTCGATAAAGAAGATCAACATTATTTTAAAGCTTAATCTTGATTGACTACTTTAAGACATAGGCACAATGTGGCATAGGTGGGTGGCTGACCTCCGGAACATCGCGGGAAGACGTCGATGATGGACGAGGAACTCGCACAGACCAGGGAGGCATGGCACGAAAGAGAAGGGGCCTGTACATACCGTTGGATGGAACAAGGCTGCCAGCGATGATGATGATGAAGTTTGGGTCAGATTCCAATCTAAAGAACATGAAGATGGTCAAAAAAAAAAAAAATCGCCATCTGAGCGTCATCAATTTGAGTCTCTTCACAAATGTGGACATCATCATCATTTCAGCCGAAAGACGTCCACTAGTGGACATAGGCCTCCACCAAGCTCCTCCACTTCGACTGATTCTGTGCTACCTGCATGCAGCGGATTCCTGCGGCCTTCACAAGGTCATCGGTCTACCTTGTGGGAGGCCGTCTTCCGGTACGGAACTTTTCAGCCCCATCTACCATCTGTTCTGCGAGCAATGCCACAAATGTATAGAAAGAAATAACTAGCGAAAATCATGTTCAAGCCAGGGCTATTGTTCCTTCCAACTTCCCACATAAGGAAAAACCATGTAAAACCAACAAAGTTCCATCGACGTAAACAAGTATTTCAACAATATAATAATGATTTGTTCAGGTGATGAACGAGACAATTGTTATGCTAATTCTGGGACGCAAATACTTGTATTGATATATTATTAAATGTCAGCGAAGTAGTTCGTTTGGTAGTTAGTGTTATAGCCTGGGTCAGGATAGGCAGTGCTGAAGAAATGGGTCTGTATTTGAATCTAAGCCCACGTTTCATTAAATTAAAGTCGTTTTTGTGTCTGTCTGCTGACGTCTCAACTACACATTGAAATTTGATGTGGTTTTCATCATATTCGTTATGATATTCAAATGTTTTGTCAAATCGTAGATTATAAAACCGTGCGTAGCAGGGGCAGGTCGCAAATTATTGGGTATTTAGTAGTTTTTTTGTTAAGTAGCTGTTTGTTTTTTTTTTTTGGGTGGGAAATCATCAAATGACTTCACCTGCTGAGTAGAGCAGGAGGGCGTGTCAGACTTTTACTGACTAAAACCCACCCGTGTTCCCTCAGTAGCCCGTATGCCAGGGGCTGTGGTATCTCTTTCGAACAAACCCGCACCCCTGGCAGGCATCGGCCCTTGCGGACCCCACCTGTGGTTGCTGACATCTTTGACGGCGCGCGTGTGGAACACAACGCGCCGTCCCGTCTACCACTTTTCGGCCGCAGGGGATAGGGAGAGCGGCTGACGCTATACCGACACTCCTCTTCCCCTGCGGCCCCACCGCGTCCGCCATCAAACGGTGGCGGCCCCGTTCAGGCCACGGAAGGGAAGAGCGCTGCTCAGAAGCACCGGCACTCCTCCTCTACCGCAGCCCGTAACCCTCAGCCGCGATGTCTCCCATTCGACATCGCGGCCCACCTCAGTTGCGGTGCACTTCACCGCAACCTACTTTTTGGCCGCTACGTCGTCGGCTTTCAGGCAAAAGCCCTGACGAGCGGCCCCACCTTTGGGTTCCTCTTGGCTTCACCGTGGCCGGAATCCACAGTTACTGAGCCCCCCGCAACGACAATGCGGGAACCCACTCGGGGGATTAAGTAGCTGTGTGTTCCAATTTGCGTCCGCTGTGCTCAAACATGGACAATTTCAAATCCTCCTTTAAAAAATACGTCATCCTTCCACACTTTAAAAATTGCGTAGTAGGGCGTAAGTTTGCTGCAGACTATACAGGAATATTTTTTTACCAATGCGAAACTATACCTAACCATAAATTCAGCATACGATTCTGGGCTCTCTAGCGTAGAAATGTTTCGTCGGTGATAAAAAAGAAAACGTGTCTTTTCATAGAAAAGTGAAATACCTATACGGTCAAAATGTTTGGAACAGCAATTTTTGATTTTTATAACCGGCATTTCTTTATTTCGTGGTATCGGTAGCCCAGTGGTAACGGCCCCGACTTACGAGTTGTAGGTTGTGGGTTCGAACCCCGACATGCGTTTTACTTTTTGTAAATTATTTCATAACCACTGCTCTCAAAACGGTGAAGGAAAACATCTTGAGTAAACTGCACCCTAATTGCGTAACTCACGATTGATCATAATTGGTTTCGTCTTCACAGTTAAACAATATTCATTGCGTTATTTATGTTGTCGAACAGACACATTTTTCAAAAATATGAAGCAATGGTTTAACAATCCGTTTCAAAACGATACAGATTATGATGAATCGTGGTTTACGCAATTAGGGTGCTGGTATGTCTTAGAACCAGAAATTCGAAGAATAGTGAAGTCGATCAACCCGCACGATAACGGTCCGTTCCCTCTCACAGAGAGGAGGCCCGTGTCCCTGCAGTGGGAACATTGTAGGCTGTTTATGCAATCTCTAGAAATACAAGTCCGATTACAAAAATTCAATACTATCACACTTGTCAAAACCCGTATTTATATTGATGTTTTATTAATTTTCTTTCAGAAATGAATTTCGGATTAGTTTTGTTGCTATGCTTGCTGAATTACTCGTCATCTCAAGATGCCAACTGCGATTTTTATGAAAGAGTAAGTACCTATTTCCTTCAATATTTTTATCCCTTATAAATTGCTCCCAAAATATTAAATCTCCAGCAAAACAAGTTATCAGTTTAATTCAAGTTTGGCTAAAATATTGTGGGTGTGTTACCTACAATATTTTAGCTAAACTTGTTGTCTGAGTGATTCCAAAATTAATAGTACATTATGGTACAAGTGTGTAACGTTGGTCTTAAGAGGCCTACGCAGAACGAATTGTCCATACAAACGTAATACCAAAATCATTTGCAACTCGAGCATATTTCCACCATATTATGGTGATATTCGGATTCAGACAGTATTTATCTAGGCTCGTAGAGGTTTTTTTTTCCAAAATTCTTACCTAAAATGAAGTTTAAGCGAATTGAATTTTGCAAATTTTTACAGCGTAAATGACATGTTTTCTCACTATTTTTTTGGTATTATAACCAATAATATTTGTAATATTGTTATCTCAGAAGCATAGCTCATATTATCAAGTTGTAAAATGTCGAAAAAAATATTAAAATACAATAAGTTTTCATTCATCATTTTTGGTATTACGGAACACATCCAAATTCATCATAAATATCAGTAGCTAGTAGCGCTATCGCGTCAAGCCAATGTCAATGTGTGTGTGATCGTACTGCTCACTGTAGGTGTGTATCGCTCGGACAGGTACTAACACTAGCGCAACATGACGGTATTCACTTGGATATAAAATTGTGATTTAGTATTGAGTAACCTACATTCTTACGAAGTTTTCTTTGTTTCCGGATTTGGATATTCAGGGTGGCAGGGACATCGACGCAAACCTGTGATTCTGATCCTTCCGCGTTTAATTTTTTGTAGGACTGCTGGCTTATGAAAAAAATATAATTTATAGGGTGGAAGGGACATCGATTTTTCTTCGGTTGTTTAAAAAATTAGCTACTGCATACATAATGATCGCGGAGATCTAGAATCATGTACTGAATGCATGGTTACAGTTTGCACGTCAATGTCCCTGCTACCCATAGATATATTTTTTTGTTCATTATGCCAGTCCTTTTGGCGTCCATTCTATAAAAATTATATACTTTATTTTTGCGGATTGTTATTTTGTAATTGTCCTTGTACCCGCCCAAGGGGGCTGAAGCCAGTTGCAAGGTCAACGTGAAAATCCTAGATGGCGGCTGAGACTGTTTTCAAAATTTTCTTCATGGGTGTCCTTTCTCTGGTTTTCTATGGTGCTGAAGCCTGAATATGAGGCGAAATGAAAATCCAAGATGGCGACTGCGAAAATTTACAAATTTTCATCATGGGTGTCGATTTCATGGTTTTCGGGGGTGCTAAAGCCGATGGTGAGGTCAAAATGAAAATCCAAGATGGCGGCCAAGAAAAGTTACGATTTTTCCATCATGGATATCGATTTCATGGTTTTCGGGGGTGCTAAAGCCGATGGTGGGGTCAAAATGAAAATCAAAGATGGCGGCCATGAAAATTTACGAATTTTCCATCATGGATATCGTTTTCAGGGTTTTTGTAGGTTCTAAAGCCGATGGTGACGGCTTTAGATCACCCAAAAACCTTGAAAACGACACACATAATGGAAAATTCGAAAATTTTCTTGGCCGCCATCTTGGATTTACATTTTGACCTCACCATCGGCTTTAGATCACCCAAAAACCCTGAAAACGACACCCATGATGGAAAAGTCGAAATTATAGGTACCTTAGGTAGGTACCTACAAATATGAAGATTTTTTTTTTTAAATGTGCCGTATAAAGCTACGACGATTACTATTTAAATCTAGTTGGACTGTTTATTTCCAGTCTGCCACACCCCCAACCCTTTGATAGAATACAGGCAGAATGATGTTATGAATAAATTTCATTTCCTCAACTTTTTCGCGCAACCGTCCGTTTGCGCAATAGGATTCGCGCAAGTGCCCTTCGCGCAACTATCGTTCGCGCAAGTGTCTTTCGCGCAAAGGTACACACGGCTACACATCAAGCTATACATTTCCAGTTTACGCTGACCTCGCACTGTACGGAAATCCTATACAATGCGAGATCAGCTTATACTGGAAATGTATAGCTTAATGTGTAGCCGTGTGTACAGTCGCGCAAACGTCTGTTCGCGGAAATGTCTTGTCGCGCAAGTGATCCTTCGCGCAAAAGTCCGTTCGCGCAAAAGTCCAAGCGCGGAAATGTCTGTTCGCGCATGTGGGTTCGCGCAAGTGTGTTTCGCGCAAATGTTTTTTGTCCCAGATCCCTTCAACAGGTGTAGATTTCGCTGCCCTCACAGGACACGTTACTTCTATGATAGAGTCATCACCTATCAAACCATCTGGGTTTGTTCCGTTATCTATTATCATCATCAAGTCGGAAAAAATCCTGCCCTCTGACTGAGAGGTATCTTGGCATGCGCTGCCTAAACCGTAAACCCTATTACTAATAAAAGCACAGAATAAAGTTATTCCAAGTTTAAACCTATGAAAATGTATGGTTATTCCTTTCCTTTCCTTTATTTTTCCTGGTATAACATCGTTCTGTGTTTATTAGATTAGTAAGAGGGGTAGAATTAGACGAAGATATTGTATTGTGCAATTGTATAAACAGTTCTAAATAAAAGTCCGCGACAGCATAATTATATCTGTCTTTTATGTTATAGCCAAAAAATTGTGAGCCATAAAGGCATTTAAATTAGATACCTACTGTTTTTACAATGCACATTTTAGAGGATTTACTTATGCGGTCCGAAAGCGATAAAACAATTAATTTCGATAAGAAAAGGATTTATCGAAATTAATTATTGCTTTATCGGTTTCGGACTGTCTCGTTGATCTAGTGGTCGCACGCGCTACTACGGAGCATGACGTCTTGGATTCTATTCCCAGGTTGGGCAAAGTGTTATTGGCTATTTCTAACTGGAATTTCGCCGTAGCCGCCCGAAGTCTGGGTGTTTTTTTTTTTTTTTTGGGTGGGAAATCATCAAATAACTTCTCCCGCTCTGGGTGGAGCAGGAGGGCGTGTCAGACTTTTACTGACTAAAACCCACCCGTGTTCCTTCATTAGCCCGTATGCCAGGGGCTGTGGTATCTCTTTCAAACGAACCCGCACCCCTGACAGGCATCGGTCCTTGCGGGCCCCATCATTTTTGTGCTGACATCTCTTCGAGGCGCGCGTGGAACACAACGCGCCGTCGACTTGGGCTTGGTCCTTACCGGACAGCGAGCTACCCATTACTCGCCGTCCGCAAGCCCATGCCTACGGTGGCCGGAAATCGGACTGGGATTCCCGACGCCCAGGGCGTCTCCGTATCCTGCGGCGGCTGGGGTCGTGAGGGCGCATATGCTGCCTCTCCCTCACGTGCGCCGCCTCCCTCTTCGCGAGCATCACTGCTTCGCTGAAGGAGGTGACGGCTCCCCATGCCCTCTCGCTCCGTACCATGGCCTGGACCAGGGCCGGACGCGAGAGATCGCCGCCGCCGATCGCCTCCACGAGGACACGGCGGTGCTCCGCCCAAGCAGGGCAGACCGCCACCGTGTGCTCCACCGTGTCCTCAGGGCGATCTTCGCAGTGGAAACACCCGGGCGTTTCCTCCCGCCCTATCCGAAACAGGAACCTCCCGAAACAACCGTGTCCGGTGAGGACCTGCGTCAGGCGGAAGGTGAGGACGCCATGCCGCCTCTCAAACCACTCCTCAAAGAGGGGACTTACCGCCGCAATCGTGGCGTGCCCACCCGAAGTCTGGGTTTATGTCCGGTTGATGACAATAGGCTCGCCCCCTATTAAATGGGACTTAAAACATAACTGGCGAAATGTGGGTGTACTATTAGGTACACCTCTGCCCAACCATTCGGGAAAACAAGGCGTGATGTTATGTAAGTATGAAGCCTGTGGGCACAATTATTATTGGCTCAGAATACTGTTATTTATCTGTATTTAGGCACATATAAATTATTGGAACATCTGTCTTGACACAGGCAACACTTTTATTATTTGGTTTGTAGTCGTTTTTTTATTAGTTTTAAAGTTTAGTAAAAGGAATAAAACGCCTTAGTTTTGTAAACATGAGTTTACCCTAAATGTGTGGCTAGGTACTTCATGTATTTTATTTGTTCAAGAACACTAATACTTACCATACAAATTCAACATTGGTTTTCAAAAGTATTTACTTAGGAATAGTTCGTAAATGACGTAGGTATCTGTTAAATTCTCTACAAGGCCAAAATCTCGGGATATCCTAATATGTTGAGATCCCGGCACTGTAGAGGAATTTCCAAAAAACGCATTACTAGTCTGTACATTTACTAACGATTCCCCCAAAAAAGTCAACAAAACAAAGCAAATTATGAACATACCTAATAAATTACGAATAAATAAGGATGCCTACGACTCGTTACGCTCACACACACAGCTGCGCATCGATGCTTCTTTTGTCAAACAGAGATAGCAATATTCGGACGAAATATTGTCTCCGCTCGAATCCTAGTTGCGAGCTTGGTTCGTCGGATTCTTAAGAGAGCCGAGGACGATAATCATCAATACACACGTGTATCATACGACGTTTTTCAGGGTGCGCCAAAATTCACCTAAATTTTCAACTCCGATAATTGGAAATCCGAAAATGTTCTTCCTAACATTTTTCATCCTAACAATCACAATTTCTAACTACTCTGTCTCTAATGTTCATAATTCCGAAGCATTCAACTTCATAATGTCAGTAGCAATAAACATCTATTATACTTTTATTTGTTTCCCTATATTTTCTCAACATAACCATCTTTTATAGATACTATTATTCAAAGTCATATCTTTTTTGTTTAGATTTCTTTTTATTCATAATAATCAGTATTAAATACATTAATTTTGCAATAATTTTGGGGCGACTTTAAATGTTCCGTCCATTATTAAATAAGTGGAAGCACTTAAAAAAGTAAGAAATTATTTAGTTGTATTTAATACTATTCTCTTTGTTTCATGCCCTTTTTCATCAATTAAGATCATATCGTTGTCCAATTGTAGAATATTATGATTTATTTCAAAGTTAATAGTATCAGGTTCTGTAATTTTTTCTTTTTTGTTTCTTTGACGATATATTACTTGTCTCAAGTTCAAGTTTGTTGGCATATTAGCACGTACACTTGAGGAAGTGCTTGCTTCGCACTCACTAAATATATATTGAATTGGTTTCTTGTTTTTATTAATTAAAGTGTCTTCTTTAATTTTATTTATAGCGGTGTGTACCTGCAAAGATATCCATAGGTTAGGTTAGGTTAGAACTGTGACCAACTACGCGCGAGCCGAGCGAGCGAAGCGAGCGGTGCCGCGGCAGCGGCCGGCGAGCGCTACATCGAAATTGGTCGCGAAATTTTTCTAAGTATTTTTTTCATAGTGCCCCCAAGAAACGAATCGTTGCAAAATCGACTCCACGTAGTCTTGTTTGCCCTACCCCTAGAGTGTTATTTAAAATCGCGAAGGCGCGGAGGGGCGAGGCGGCCCGCGAGCTGAGGAGCAGGTGGTTTTAACGCCCGCCGCCGAGGCTGTAGCCGGCCAGCAAGCCGAAGCTACGGTGGTGAGCGTTAAACACATCTGCGACGAGCAGCTCGCGTGGGATCGCCGGAGCCCCACAGCGCCGGAGCCGTGACAGAAACCATGCCTGCTGCATGTTTTTTTTTTTTTCCTTTATAAAGTATCACAATAGATGATACTTTATTCACATTACAATCTAGCCTATTAGCTAATAAGTAATTTAAATATAACTTAAACTGCTAAGTAATTATAAAACTAAGAAATCGTCCAATAACGTCTTTCTTATTCACTCTAAGTTAAGGGGAAGACACTAATTGATTCACGTGTTCTTTATTAAAGTTAGCACTTGCACTACAGTTTAAGTTCACTTACACTGCACTAAACTAACTCATTTAAGGTTTTACCCTTTTTAGTCTTCGCACTAATTCAGTGTTGTCAAGGAGTTGAATCGCCTCGACATTCACGTGATGATGAAGTCTGTGTTCATGAGCTTCTGCATATTTTTGTATAACTATGTTTACGACATCCATCTTAAGGTCCCTATGGAGGTCGCTATTTCTAATGTACCAGGGTGCGCTCACTATATCCCTTAATACTTTGTTTTGAAAACGTTGTATGATTTGACGATTACTTAAGCTGGTGCAGCCCCACAGCTGAATACCGTAGGTCCATACAGGCTTAAAAACTTGTTTATATAACAACAATTTATTAGATATTGACAATTGTGATTTTCTACCAAGTAGCCAATACATTTTTTTGTATCGAATATCTAATTCCGCTCTTTTCTTTTTGACATGCTCTTTCCAGCGCAGTTTTGCATCCAGGGTCATGCCGAGATACTTAGCAGTATTCGCGTATGGTATTTGTTGATTGTTTATGAATACTGGGAAGTATTGTGGCTTTTTATTCGTAAAGTCAATGTGGATAGACTTGCTTTCATTAAGTTTGACACGCCATTTTGCTGTCCACTCATAAACACGATTTACGGACTCTTGAACCTGTTCTACGGCTTCCTCATGACTATGTCCAACAGCCATGATAGCTGTGTCGTCAGCAAAGGTTGCAATGACATTATTTTCTAGCTCAGGAATATCACAGGTGTATTATTCTAAACAATCTGTTTGATATATAGGACTCTATGATATCTGAAAACTGTTGAGGCAGCATTGTTCTTAGCTTATAAATGAGGCCATCATGCCATACTTTATCGAAAGCCTGTGCAACATCAAGGAAAACCGTGGAGCAAACCTTTTTTTCCTCTAGTGTTCTTTCAATAATATTAGTAATTCTGTGTACTTGGTCAAGCGTAGAGTGTTGTTCTCTAAATCCAAACTGGTAATCGGGGATTAGATTTTCAGCTTCAATAATCGGCTTCAATCTCTTTAAAAATAGTTTCTCAAAGAGTTTTGACAACACAGGTAACAGTGAGATTGGTCTGTAAGATGTTGTTTCATGAGGTGGTTTCCCAGGCTTGGCTATCATGATGACTTCAGCTACTTTCCACATGTCTGGAACGTGCTTCAACCGAAATACAGCATTAATAAGCGTAGTAAGCTTAACTATAGCTTTACGTGGAAGATTTTGCAAGACTTCTCCTGTAATTAAATCGTAACCAGGGGATTTTTTCCGATTAAAATTATACTTAATTTCTCTAGATACTTCTTTTGGGGTAAACAACTTAATATCTGAACTAATTTGTACTCCTTGAATTATCCTTTCATCAGTCTGAGCTTCATTTGGTTGAAATATTTGCTCTAAATGCTCAGCGAACCTTAAAGCTTTTTGTCCGTCTGTTACTGCCCACTTTCCATTTACTTCCTTGATAGGAGGAATTTGTATGATCGGTCGTTTCATGTGTTTAGTAGCTTTCCACAGGGAATAGTCGGTTTTAGCGTCACTCGTTAATTGGCGAACGTAGCTGTTTGTTAAGGAGTCGTTGTAGTGTTGAATTTCTGTCGTAAGACGCTTAGTGAGGTTGTTCAGCAGTCTTTTATCTTGTGGACATCTCGTTTGATGCCATCTGTTTCTTTGTTTACGTTTTTCGGTTATAAGACACCTAATTCCTGAAGGGTAAGTGGTTGCTTTGACCCGGTGTGTTTTTCCAGGCAGCTTTCTGTATACTAGTTGTAAAATTACTCAATTCCAAATCCAGCTGTTCCGGAGTTTTTAATGGAACCCTTAATTCTATTGTATTATCCAAGTCTATTCTGAAACTTTCCCAGTCTGTGTAAGTATTTACAAGTGTCGGATTGTTTTCTGTGCGTAGGATCCGATACCATACTGATAAAATTATTGGTGAGTGGTCCGAATTCATATCAAAGCATTCATCGATACTCAAATAATTGGTGGATATATTTTTAATTATAAAAAAGTCTATTAGATCTGGGACTTTGCGTGGATCGCTAGGCCAATAGGTTGGTTTTCCAGTAGAAATAGCTTCACACTTTAGCTCTTTCATGGCACTCATAAGTTCTTTTCCTTTAGTGGTGGTTAGTCTTGACCCCCAATGCGTATTTTTAGCGTTGAAGTCGCCACCTAAGATGAATCTTTGTCCGAGTTGTTGTAAGAATCTCACATAATTATCTTTTTTTTTTATTGTATCTCGGAGGCGAGTAGATGGCCGCTACGGTGATTGGATACAGTTGTGATTTAATACAAATTGCCACAGCTTGAATTTCATGACATTCATACTTCACTTCTTCGTGATGACGGAGATTCTCTTTGACTATAACCGCGCTACCACCTCGAGCAGTATTGTCAGGGTGCTGCATGTTGAAAATATTATGGTAATTATGTTTAGGGATAAAAGCGTTATGATAAAAAACAGTAGGAGTTTAAATATATTTACATTAATGATATTATTAATTACAATTTTCGGAAACATGAGTGTTATGAACATCGCCGGTAGCACTACAAATAGTATGAATGAAAACTTTAGGATGAAAATTTTTAGGAAGAGTGATCATTCGGATTAGAAATTTCAAGAACAATTTCGGGTAAAGAACTTTAGTTGAGCCAATATGGACCCCGTTTTTCAACACACTTGCGAAGAAAATAATACTACAAAATCATCATCATCATCATCGTCATCGTCATCGTAATCGTCATCGTCATCGTCGTCATGTCATCGTCATCGTCAACGTCAACGTCATCGTCAACATCATCGTCATCGTCATCGTGATGTCATCATCATCGTCGTCATCGTCATCGTGATGTTATCGTCATCGTAATCGTCATCGTCATCGTCATCGTCGTCATCGTCATGTCATGTCATCGTCATCGTCAACGTCATCATCATCGTCGTCATCGTCATCATCATCATCATCATCGTCATCATCGACGTCGTCATCGTCATGTCATCGTCATCGTCAACGTCATCATCATCGTCATCATCATCATCATCGTCGTCATCGTCATCATCATCATCATCATCATCATCATCATCGTTGTTTTTAAAAACAAAGCAGCTCAACCAATTAAAAAACAACCTATAACTCACTAAGAACAAAGCAACTCAACCAATTCTATAACTCACTAGTGAATAATAGTAATGAAAAAGTCACAGTTTGATAATAGGTGTCATTATGTGCCTAATTGCAGTGAAATTAGAGCCATTTTATGAGCAAGTGTGTTGAAAAATATTTTTCAACACACTTGCTCCACCATAATGTACTATAATGTACCATAATGTACTATTATTTCACTTAAACATGCATGGGTACTTATGAAACGTCAGAAGCTAGGTGCACGGTTCCAATTTGTCGCTTCCTATGGAGAAGAACCGGCAAGAAACTCCACGGTTACTCTTTTAAAAATAATTGGCTATAACGATGTTTTCAAATTACAGTTTTTATTAGGTAGCTAATCAAAAATAAAAATAAGAGTAGTCTTATTTCAGACAGCCAATCACATGAGTTAACGTGAGTACGACATAATTTTGTCTTACCAACATGTAGAGCAAATTTTTTAAATTACATTTCCTCAGTACTTTTAAAATAAAAAGAGAGGTGTCCGACACTCGGTAAGAACGAACTTCCTTTCACTGTTTCATCGCATTGAAATTAACAACGTTTCAGACTAACTATATGACAATAATAACAGCGGGCACAATTAAATCAACGAATAACCTTTGAGGGTAACTAAAGTAATGAAATAATGACGGGCACAAATATTTTAATTACCAACGTTTGAGAGTAACTAATATATTAGGATAAATTGTAGTTTTCAAAATACCCATCTAAACCATATAATTTCGTATCATCGTAAACGAACGCCTAAACCATAACCATTCTAATATCAAATCATATCAATCAAATCAAAATCAAAAAATATTTTATTTCACATAAACCTGCATGGGCACATAGGTAAGAAACGTCAGAAGCTAGGTGCACGGTACAAATTGTCGCTTTCTATGGAGAAGAGTCGGCAAGAAACTCCACATAATACCAATACCAAATTAACCAAATATTTATCTAATAATACAATACCAAATTAACCAAATATTTATCTAATAATACAATACCAAATTAACCAAATATTTATCTAATATTACAATACCAAATTAACCAAATATCAACCAAGCCAGAAGTTAGTTCTAAACCACGCAGGTGCTATCTTCTACAATAACAATTCGATTGAACTCAGTACTAGTAGGCAAGAGTTTTTTAGGCCCAAAAAAATTAATAATCATCTAGGTACCTAATTGTTTTTCTTTTACCTATTAAGGTGACACTTGTCCACATTTTTTCCATACAAACTTCGGGAGGGTTTTACTCCACTGTTTGACTATGTAGGTACATCAAAAATTAAACATTGTATGGTTTTGTCTCATTTTCAATATTGTCTGCACGGAAACAGAATCCTAAAATATACAGCCATTTAAAAGTTATGAGCCAACAAAGATTCGTTTTTCTTGCTAATTTAACCTAACTTTGGGCGTGTTAAAGTAATAAAAGCAGTGTAAAATCTCGAAACCCGAGTCGGTTCCGACCATTGAGGTAGGAAAAACATGGAGATGCCGCGTTATTCTATACATACATTTGCTTATACAAATATGAGTGAAATACGATACAGAATGTGAAATATCGTTTTGGCTCTTTCTTTCTAATACAATAATCGTATTTGACAAA
This sequence comes from Polymixis flavicincta, assembly GCA_949987655.1. Taxonomy (NCBI): domain Eukaryota; kingdom Metazoa; phylum Arthropoda; class Insecta; order Lepidoptera; family Noctuidae; genus Polymixis; species Polymixis flavicincta. Next base: position 17,531,823 of record OX465188.1, on the reverse strand, counting down.
AGAGACAACAATATTTAGGTTGTTGCTTATTATTGCAACATTTTCTCATGACGTATGGACAGTTGTAGGTAAGTGCCGTTTCGGCCATCTTTAGTGACAAGTTTCGTGGTAGTTTTGCTGTCAAATGGTTGTTTATGTTTTGTGTTAATGAGATTTGCGAGAAAATTATGAGAAGTTTACCTTTAAAAAGTGCATGTAAATGTTGGAAAACAACAATTCAACATGCCTGTGTCTTGTATTGTGAAGTGTGGTGCAAGAAAGAATAAAAATCAACCTTAATTTGTCTTTGCACAGGTTAGTAGCCGGTTTTCATGCAATTGTACAATATTAAATACACATTCGTTGGTAAAATTGTTACGCAATCATGAATTAAAATATTGATATTTGGGTTCATTTCCGTATAACAGACCTTTAAGGAATTTATATATAAAAATATGTCATAATAATGTTGTACCGTTGCCTAGAAACGGCAGCCATTTTAAGAGACATTATGAGTTGAAGGTATGCACCTTTTTTTTGTAGGTATTTCCAGTCCATATTTCATATGTCTATGGTTCCGACAAAGTTCAATTACTGGAAAGTTCAATAAACTTAATTGGTAATTGATTTATGCAGTGTTTTTTTAAGAAAACCCGATCTTCCGAAGGACTTTTCTTAATTTTTTACGCGCCTGTTTTACTATAACTGATCCTGCAGCTTACTCAATAATGTTGTGCGTGTAGACTAGCGTCTAACTGCTCATCACTGATACTACCTCTGTCGGACACGAAGCCTGGTGAGACAGCGTGCTTTTTAGCCAGGACCACCATTGAGTTCGAGCCCGCGACTAGTGTACCCTTAAGGTATCGATACCCGATCACGTCTGCACGGTTTCGTTATTCATTGAAGTTTATTTTTAAACTAGCTTTTGCCAGAAGCTTCGCCCGCGCGAAACTTTCATCCCCTATTTAACTCCCTTAGGGGTTGAATTTCGAAAAATCCTTCCTTATTCCTTGTGTACATTATAAAGAGAACCTCTGTGCAAAATTTAGCTTTCTAGGTCCAAGGGTTTGGGCTGGGCGTTGATGAGTCAGTCAGTCAGTCAGGACTTATCTTTTTATTTCTAAAGATGTCGCAATATCATTCTGAGATAGGGGCCTTTTGGCTCCGTACGGGACCTTCTGTTTTTTTTTTTATTCCCAATACATTTTGGTTTTTATAGTTTTTTGTATGATTGTGTGTTTAGTTTTATATGTAATCTTACTGTGCGAGTCACAATAAATATGTTTTCTCCCTGTTTCTCAGGTTCCGGTGGGTGGTACCCGCTATGTATACAGCCCCAACTACCCTAACTACTACGGCCAAGGGCTGACGTGTCGCTGGATCCTAGACTGTCCAGCTGGTTACAATTGTCTCCTGAACTGTCCAGAGATTAGAATACCAAAGGTGAGATAGAGAGAGTTATTATTATAGGAGAGAGCGAGAGAGTGTATTGGGGTTATTTTCTATGAACAATAAATCAAAGTACTTAACCCTGTTTAAAAACGCATACAAACTCATAGAAACTCTACGTCAAATGTTTACCTTCCGCCTCCCTAGATGGCGTTGTTAGTTGAGCGCCGATTTCTGAATCGCGCTATGGTTTCGTTACCGGTGAAGCATGACTTTCTCGCGTTGGAAGTATTATAGATATCAAGATATGACGAGGAGTGACAAATATTCCGTCAGAGTTTGTTTAAACGTGGTTTTATCCTACGTAAATATTTGGATAAGGTCGTTATTGCAAAATAACTACCTTTATAAAAAAACGTATTCTATTAGACTCAATTCTAGGAATGGGTTGTAACAACTATAGTAACAGTTCCAAAAACCTATTACAAAATAACAGGCTGTTATTTCATATGTGGGAACAATTAATGATAAAATAGCATATCTGTTCCGCCAGTTCCTGTTCCATGTACACATATTAGGTACCTACTTCTTTTTCCAACTAAGATGCTACACCTATGCGAGAAAAGGAAACGCCATCTTTTGCAATGCAATGGATTTGCAATATTCTTCAAAATTATTCAGAATGAGATTGATAGTGTGTTTAGTAATTATAGGGTGCAGAATAAAAGTTAATCTTAGTGATATTTAAGAGCCAACTGTGTCACATTTTTAACGGTTTTTATTTAAAGTTTATTCTCTATATATATCTCTCTCTAGATAGGTACTAAGATATGAGAAAAAGATTACAAGTCAAAGTCAAAGCATTTATTTAAATTAGGCACTTAAAAGGTACTTTTGAACGTCAACATTTACATTTAAAAAATAGAATTGATTCTAGTCGCCCATTCCAAAATGTAGTTTCGTATGGAGAAGAACGAGCAAGAAACTCCACCGTTACTCTTTTAAAATGTTTTACATGCAATTTATCATAGTACATTCATTATATAATTATATGTGAAAACGATGCATCCAGAATAAAATTACTATACCAAAAAAGGTAGCAAAATGCAACTGAAGCAATAAAGATAAATTAATTATATGATAGATACATGGTGCTCACATATTTACAAACATTGTAAGAGTAAGTATACGATTTTCCTAGAATATTAACAAGAAATAAGTCAGTGTGTGAGTGTAAATCAATGTCATAAATATAATTATTTATATAATTCAATTAGCAACCAGTTTGATTTTGTCTAGACTCTGGATTGTCCTATGGAGCAGGACCAGCATGTTTCCAAGCATTCTTATCTTGGATATAATCCTCTAATTTATAATACGCTTGTTTACAAAGTGTACTTTTAATAAGAGTTTTTCATTTGAAGATGATTGACTATTGAGCACGGCAGAGGGATACGTATGCTGTTATACAACACTCAGTATAGATTTGCGAAAAGTAAACGTTGCTGTGTTTTACTCAATTAGGGTGCTAGTCGCTACCTGCGCACTGACTGCATAATGTAGCTTTATCACACAGGAGGTTCTCTCCGGTAGACATGAAAGTTTTTAGTCATCATCATAAATGCCTCGAACTCCTTCCCGAGTAAAACATAAGCACTAAACAAAATGTTTTCAATTTCTAGTCAAACTCCTGCTCCGGGGATCGTCTGCTGGTGTCGAAAACCGGTGACCAGCAGTTGATCGGAGCTGATACATACTGCGATACGGGATCACTCTCCGTGACGTCCGTTAACCAAGGGATCGCCATTGGTATTTAGAACAGTCATCATCATTTCGACCGAAAGACGTCCACTGCTGCAAATAGGCCTCCCCCAATAGTCGCCATGTTGACTGGTCACGTGCCCTTTAATAGGGCATCGAAACGATTCACCTTACACTGTGGGAGCCATACCATGAACGAGAGCAGTGGTAACGGCCGCGACTTGGAGGTCGTATGTTCGAACCCAGACATCCTAGGCGCTTTATTTTGTGTCAATTATTTCATCACCACTGCTCTCAAAACGGTGAAGGAAAACATCGTGAGGAACCCGGCATGTCCTAGAACCAAATTTTTTAAGATATGTGACATCTACCAACCCGCACTGGGCCCGAGTGGTGGATTAAGGCCCACTCTCTCTCACTGAAAGGAAGCCTGTGTACCAGCAGTGGGGATATTACTGGATCATGCTATACCACAAACGAGAAGCACGTTCTCAGTGCAAGTTAGCAGGGCCCAGTGGTGCTTAGAAAAGAACACTACATTTTGTTAATCCATTCAGACATATAATTTATCTATAGTATCTATCTATCTATTTAAATAAAAAGAAAAGTCCTGACTGACTGACTCATTAACGCCCAGCCCAAACCCTTGGACCTAGAAAGCTGAAATTTTGCACAGAGGTTCCCTTTACAGTGTAGACAAGGAATAAGGAAGGATTTTTCGAAATTCAACCCCAAAGGGAGTTATAAAGACAATATTAAAATTATCACATGCAGAAACAATACATTTAAAAGACTTATTAAAATTGAAGTGAAAAGTTAGTTCAAGAGTTAAATTAATTTAAAATATGTCAATAAATACCATGTCAAATTTATATCAGTACTTTAAATGATTGAGAGTATAAAAATTCATAAATAGTGTTTAAGTCAAAAGATAATTTATCATATAGCTTGTTCACTGCTATTATTATAGGTGACTATTATAATCATAAATATACATTTTATCATTTATCATTTGATATATATTCTGATAGCGAGTGTAAAATTTTTTCCAATAAGAAGGCTTTTAATTTAGTTTTAAATGAGTGAGAGCCATAAATTAATAATTTTAAATCAGTCGGTAACCTACTAAATAACTCGTCTGCTTGATATCTTGAACAATGCTTAGCCATGCTAAAATTAGGTGCATATTTGTGTTTGAAATCCTTCCTTCTTGTGCTTTCTGTCTTACGTTCCTCTTGTGTTTCATGCTCATGAATATACTTTGCAAAGAGATTTAGGATTACTAATATATATATAAACTTGGTACTGTTAAAGTGTCTAATTCTTTAAAGTGCTCTCTCTACATGAGTCTCTTTGTGATATCCTTACTATAGTCCTTATGGCCCGTTTCTGTAAAATAAACGCTTTCTGACAGTTTTAACTATAGCTGTTTCCCCAAAGCATTATGCTGTATCTGAACCTAGATTCTACCAGCGCGTAATATATAGCCTTTAGTTGCTTTAGATCCAACATATCTCTAAGGCTCCTGAGTGCATAGCATGCTGATGAAATTGAAGAGTCAATAGCAGCTAGCTCCTGTTTCCAATTTAAATGCACATCTATGTTAATCCCTAAAAATTTGGCTATGTCCACCAATTCAACCTTGTCTCCTTTTATTTGTACATCTAAATTGTCATTATGTATTTTTTTATTTTATAAAAAAATATTAATATTACACAAATAACCAACAGTGCCCGATCAATTACATTCGACCGCCAAAAGATAGCCTTGTAGAAACTTGTATATTGCAATAGAACCACTCATAGGTACCTATACGTATTACAGGTTTAATATCAAGTCCATCCAGTCCTGGAGGCAGGTTCCAGTGTACAGTGACACCTCAAGCTATCTCTGTCGCTCCTACTCAGTGCAGGTGCGGAGAAAGAAGACAGGTGACTATACTGCGTTCACTATTTAATTTTAAATCTATCTTGTCAATAAATATGTGCCGTCACATAAAATTTTGATTTCGTTTCAATTTTTGTTTTTTTAATTTTTTCAGTGGTAGTTAGGTACCTACTAGTAATTCTGAAACTCACTTTATTTATACTTGCTTTTTTTAAATTTGAAATTTGTTTAAGAGGGCTATTACAAATCGAAGTGCTCAATTTTAGGAAAATTTTACGGCGCGTGATAGCATATCGCGCTTGTGTGTCTAGTGAAGTACGCTATGGACATAATTATGCTATCCTCTATGCGTTGGACGCCCAGGAACAAACCAGCGCGGACTAAAAGCTAAATCCCGCGTGTCCCGAGTTTTATTACTGATTTACAGCGTTGCATTCAACAATTGCTTAAACATAATAGTTTTACTTTTAAATATACATTTTTTTCTAGTCTAGCAAGCTGACTTAGTAACCTTAGTTATTCAATACTTTTTGTTTGAACTTCGATTAAACATACACAGATAAAAATATAATTTCAGACGAAATATTATCATAAATTCTGTTTTATGGAATTATTTTTGGTGTATTATTGAAAAAAATTAGCATTCCAAAGAACAAGGCACAGTCCTACCATGGACATTTTTATATATTACTAAACTAGGTATTATGTTCCATGTAATAAAGCATTTAAAGATGCCCGAAAGTATAATTTTATGAAACATCTTTTGCCTAAACACGGATTTTACTGATTTATGAAAAAAAAAATTGTTTAGAACACTCCCTAGAGTGCCCTAGACCGATAATGATTTTTTCTAGGAAATTTTTTGTTTTTCATTTTTGGCAATATCTAAACCATAATCATAATTCGGGGAGGACTCGATAATCTTCAAATCCGGTAACCTACTCTATTTCCGGGAGGGCGACCAGCAGTCCCAAGGTGGTGTCGGGTTTATTGTCCATAAGTCCCTTGTGACCAACGTGGTGAAGATCGAGAGTATGTCGACCAGGGTGGCGTACCTTATACTCAAAATATCCGCAAGTTATTCGCTGAAGGTCATACAGGTCTACGCCCCGACCTCGACACATCCCGACGATGAGGTGGAGACCATGTACGATGATATATCCAAAGCCATGTATGGCCCTAAAACTCATTTCACCGTTGTCATGGGGGACTTTAACGCGAAACTGGGCAAACGGGACGATGATGAGCTGAGAGTGGGGCAATTTGGAGTTGAATGTCGGAACCACCGGGGTCACTTACTGGCCAGTTTTGGGTCATAAACAAAACAGGAATATAAAATAAAATAAAATAAAAATGTCTTCTTTTTATAAAAAAACAGCATTTATTATGGGAAATAGCAAAATAATTAAACCGTCCACAAAATCAGAGATCAAAACCTTATTTTCATGAAAATATGTGACATTTTATTTTTTATGTGTCCACCGAAAATACCAAATAATCCACAGGAAAGTCTAAAATAGAGCTTTTAATCAACAAAATAAACTCTATCATTTCGTAACCTTTACTACAAATACAATTACGTTGTACTTTACTTCTTCATATTAAAAATAATACAAATAATCCAAAATAATCAATCAAATAAAATCAAACTTTTACGTTCACAGAAATGACGTCTTTTCCGTTAACATAATTATTATATCGTCGGCGCGAGTGGACTTGTGGAAATTTTATTAGAGACTCAAAAATCTAATCATTTAATATGGAAATAAAATTGAAATTTATGTTATCCCAGAAGATTGTCCAGGCACAACATAAAAAAGTAATAGTAGTAGTAGTTAATAATCGAATTTCACGTTTACTTTTCTTTCGGGTTATCGGCTCATTTTTACCAGAAGCTATTCTACTGCACTCATCTTGTATTAAAAAATCATGCACAGCTTGTCTCATATCTTTTTTTAATACTGTTTTTTTAGAACTATCCATTTTCCAATTGTTTTCTTTCTTTTTTTCTAGCCTTCCTAGCATCTTGTATTTTCTTATTTGTTTGCTCATTGCTAAGACCTTTTTTAAAGCTACATTTTCTGCTTTTAATTTTCTCTTATTACGAGCAGCAATTGCCCTTCCAACTTCAGCACGTGAAAATGACGAAGTAGGACTTGACGGTGGAGTATCTTCTTCTAATAGGGCAGTGGTGGCTTTCCGCATTTTTAATAATTCACGACGCTTTTTTGATTTCTCACGCCACATTTTCCTAATTTGACGCTGCTTTCTCGGAGTACATTGATCAATCGTCTTAATTTCACCTCTTTCTTTCTTCTTATAATACCTTTCTCTATCTTTCTTGCGTATCTCTTGAATAGCAGCATCGCTCAGTTTTGCACGCGCTCGCCGCATACTCATTTTTTTTTTGTTCACGTCGCCTTATCTTCTTTTCTTCATCAGTTAGATGCCTAATATTTCTTGTTCTAGGCATTATTAGCTGAAAGAGAAATTATAACCCACATGTACACACCAATTTGAGCAATAGCAAGCGTTAACAAAACAGATAATTTAAAAAAATGCATCTTAACAGACCACAATGTTTGTCGAACATAATTAATTATAGCTTCTATTCAGCGTCAAGGAGTGCGGGCGATGCACAAGTGCTAAGCCCAAAGCTAGCAACACAGGTTTTTAAATCTTATTTGTGTCATAAAAAGTATGAGTTGGAATAGGGGTCACTTCTGTGGACGTAGTCTTTTCCGTGGACATAGTGTCCACTGAAAAGTTTGTCCACGGAAGGGTTCAACAAACTAAAATTGTCTTTCTAACCACAATATTTTGAGGTTGCAATATGGCGCACCTGGTTTTTGCAAATAACCTCCCATATTACACCAAGTTCAATCGATAATGTATTTTTCATGCCAGTACTTATCTAAATATGAATGGAACAGAAAAGTTGCAACGATCTTTTACACAAAAGCAAAATAACACTTGTTTATAGAATTTTGCAAATAAATTTTCACAGAGCGTTAACTTTCACCACATAAAGTTTTTACTCAAACTGACAGCTCGACAATATTGCCAACCAAAATAAATAAACTACGACTGCGTTCCATTTCACAAATATTGAATATTCAATTTAGTTGGACCACGGAAGGGGTCGCGAAATCGGTAACAACATGTTTAAGTCTTATAATGCATTTGTACTGTGTATTAATTTTTCATAATAACGTAAAATAAGAACTTTAAGATGTTAGTAATAAACATATATGAAAATATATACACACTTTTATTTCCAAGTATTTTTTTAGTTTACGCAAAATTATGAACCTAGGTTGGGCACAGTCCACCGAAGGGGAACTGAGTGTCACTTTAGTTTTAATATTTTAAAGTTAACTATATATTATCAGGATATTTTATCGTAAATTATTAAAATAAATAAACAGTTTATTTATTAAACAAAAATATAAACGTATGAAGTATGTAATAACATTATTTTTTTAAAGACACATTTTTTTTGTGTGTTTTGTTTATGACCCTTTTATGGAGAAGGAAGGCCTCTTCATGATGAACTCCTTCTTCAGAAAACGTGAGTACAGAAAGTGGACCTAGCAGAGCCCTGATGGTGCAACTAAAAACGAGATTGACTTCATTATGTCGACGAAGAAGCAAATATTCAATGATGTCTCAGTGATCAACGCGGTGAAAACCGGAAGCGATCACCGCATGGTAGGAGGAACCAACGTGCGGACAATTTGGCAACCGAGCAGCGAGTACTAAAGACCGATTTATCACAGCTAGCCTGTAAAAGTGACATGACTGAGCAAAAGCTCCAACAAATCGAATCTAAAATATCTTCCCTAAAAACAGAATCGACTACCACGCTTAATCAAGAAGAACTGCTTCACGAAATGCGCGAACGACACGACCGACAAAGAAATATAATCATAGCGGGAGTTTTGGAACTAGAGGACACAAACAAAGCAGATCAAGAATATCTCGAAAAACAACAAATACAAAAGTTATTGAAACCTCTTTACGGCGACAGCAACTGCCCTAACGTCATCAAATGCCTACGCCTCGGAAAATATAATGCCGATAAAAATAGGCTCATCAAAATAAGCCTGGAATCCCATGAAATAGCTCAACATATGCTACGTAACAAAGACAAGCTCGCCAAATCAAATATAAAAATATTCTCAGACCAAACACTCAACCAACAAAAATACCTAAACGACTTAAGAGCTGAACTACAGCGCCGTCAAGAAAATGGAGACACCAATATAATCATAAAATACATTAAAGGACTACCTAAAATTGTGAACACCATACCGTCAAAAAACTAATATCCTCTGCAACCTCAACAATAACCTGTCCAAACCCAAACAAAACAACGCATCAAACAATAAATAATTACTCTCAACTTAACACCGACGCGCAAGCCCTTAAATTTCTGTATATCAACATACGAAGTTTATCAAAGCAAGGGAAAATGGACGAACTTCAATGCATTTTAAAAAGCATACCCCACGTAGTTCACCTGATTTTATTAAGCGAAACATGGATTAGATCCGAGTCCGAAGGCTCTTCACTATACATACCAAACTATACTCATCATTACAATTACCGTAGTGATCGGCGTGGCGGAGGAGTATCTATTTTCGTTCACAATGACTTTGAACACAAAGAAATTCAACAAAACTACATTGATGGGAACAATTATCTTTGGATTTTCCTGGAAAAATATGCTCTGAACGTCGGCATTATCTACAAACCCCCAGATACGAACAACAAAAACTTTATAGAATACTATTCTTCACAACTTCAACACAAACGACGATGTATTGTTTTTGGAGACTTCAATCTTGATTTACTAAAACCGGACCGGACTACGACAACCTACACAAATATGATCAAAGAGACTGGATACAAAATACTAAACAAAATAAACAAAAAACATTCAACTCGGACTACCAGTACCACCAATACAATATTAGACCACGTCTGCTCAAACCTCGCCAAGGACGACTTTCACATGGCTGTCATTGAATCATCCTTATCTGACCACAACCATATATACCTGGAACTTAAGAAATTCAAACGACCGCCAAAAAGATTACATCACTATACAGCGATTGACTACACAAAACTATACAAAGACGTATCTAATAGCAACTACATAACAAGAAACGACGACTACCATGCTCTAGAGAGTTTCATAAAGGATAAAGTAAAAGCAAACACGAAAAGAAAAACTAAAATTCTAAACCTGCCCACAGACGATTGGATCAACAGAAAACTTATGAGGGAAATTGACAAGCGTAATATACTATGGAGGAAATCTAAAAATGATCCAAAAAACAACGAATTTAAAATGGATTTTATAACCAAGAGAAACAAAGTACAACAATTTATGAAGAAAGAAAAACGACAATATTATTTTAAAAAATTTTCTGAATGTAAAAATCCAAAGAAGATGTGGTCCTTAATAAACTATCTATCTAATAACAATCCGGTCACTGCCTGCAACATACCTAAGCTAAACGTAAACAACAAAACCATAAACGACCCTATCGAGGTATGCGAAACCTTCAACAACTATTTTGCGTCCGTGGGGAAGCTCCTAGCCACTCAAATACCACACAAATTTCACAATAACTTAATATACACCACAATAAACAATAACCCTAATAAAAATCAATTAGATACCCTCACACCTTGTACCAGCGCCGAAATCACAAGGATAATCGATAATTTAGACCCGTGTTGTAGCTCGGGAATTGATGGCATCACCACTAAAACTAAACCAAATAGCAGCAAACCTTACAAATTGTATTAATAACTGTTTCAAGATTAGCAAATTCCCAAATACCCTCAAAATCGCAAAAGTCATATATCATTTCCTCATACCTAGACAACAGAAAACAAGTAGTTAAAATAGGAAACGCGATGAGTGGAGAATCTCCCATAGAATTTGGTGTTCCTCAAGGATCTTTGTTATCCCCCCTCTTATTTGCTATTTACATAAATAATATTAAAGACCTAGGCCTAACTGGACAACTAACTTTGTACGCCGACGATACTTGCCTTTTCTACTTCGGTACCAACATAAACGCCATTATAGCTGACGCTCAGAAAGACTTGGACATATTGTATACCTGGTTTAGCTCTAATCTACTTACTATAAACGCATCCAAAACATCGTACATGATATTCTCAGCTAAAAATAAAAAAGTCCCTGACCACCCAGCTTTACACATAAACAACACTAAAATCATCAAAAGTAATTGTGAAAAATACCTCGGACTAAGGTTAGACAACAAACTCACTTGGCAAGCGCATATTGATTACATAAAATCAAAAATAACTTCGCTAATGGGATCAATGCGCGGGTACATAAATAATATTCCAAAAAAAATCCGCTTCAATATTTACAACTCACTGGTTCGCTCACACATAAATTATCTAATCGAAATCTGGGGATGTGCCACAAAATCTAATATAAAAGATCTTCAAATAGCACAAAATAAAATAATCAAACTTTTGTTTAACTACGATTATCACACACCTACATCCGAGCTATACAAAAACACCAAACTAATGAGCATTCATCAACTTTACACATTTAATTCCTGCGTTCTCATTAGAAAAATCCTTAACAAAACCATACACACACAATTATCCTTCCACACGAAAATATCCAAATACAGCCAAAGGAACCCTAACCAACTACAGACGCGCGCCCCGCGGACGCAATATGGAAGAAAAAATATAAAATACGAAGGCGTTCAACTTTTTAATAATCTACCGGCAGATATCAGGAGCACATCTTCTCTCAACACATTAAAAGCCAAACTCAAGCTGTACGTCACAAACAATACAAAACTAATAAGTTAACGACATATTACGTTAGTCTTACACACAATAAGATTTATATTCTTTTGGACCTACCTACATTGCCAAATCAAAACTGTTTGCTACTGGACTACACCTACTTTAATAATGTATTTATTCGCTAAGTGAACAATGTATGTTCTTCTAGAATAAATAAAGAATCTTTAAACCCAAGAGGTACATTGAATATCAACACCAAGCTAGAAAGATGTCGGCTAATGAAGTCTACGCTCCGTCCAGCACCGATCCGAGTCCAAAACCCCGAGAGCTTTCAGCTCGAACTCCAGAATCGTTTCGAGTGCCTAGGGAGCTCCGTGGACGATTGTAATGATGGGTTCGTGGAAACTGTCCATACGGTCGGGTCTAAGGTCTTCAAGACCCGTCGTACTAATGGCAAAAAGAAACTCTCTGATCCTACTCGGCAGCTAATGGAGGAGAGGCGTGAAATGGTCCTGCAGTCTTCAGACGACACGCTAAAGTACCGACAGTTCAATAGACAGATCGCTAAGTCCTTGAAAAGCGACCTTCGCCGTTTTAATACGGACCGCGTAAAGGACGCGATAGAGCGAAACAAGGGCTCCAAGGTCTTTTTAAGAGATCTGTCTATTGGGCAGAGTCGGCTTGCGAAACTGAAGACCAATGATGGCAGGATCGTTTCAACCAAGCCGGAGCTGTTGAGAGAGATCGAGAGTTTCTATGGACAGTTATACACGTTAACAAGCAACCCCGTTATGCAAACGACCCAAGAGCCAGATTGACCCGACATTATACCGAAGATATCCCGGACGTTAGCTTGTACGAGATTAGGATGGCTCTGAAGCAGCTTAAAAACAACAAGGCGCCGGGTGATAACGGAATCACGGCCGAACTCCTGAGGACCGGCGGAAAACCGGATTTGTTATCAAGAAGGGATTCAATTTTTTTAACTCGTGGGCTCTACTGACTATCCAAGAGTACGGAGTGTGAAGTTCGGTGAAGCACATTGTTATAGACAGCTATGGAACGGCGCGTGAGTTTATCTAAGTGTGAATGAGGAAAGGAAGTTACGAGTCACATCTTTTAGCGTTCTCGGCTTCGTCGGCAAAAAGTTATTGGCAGGGAACGCCTCACGCATTAAGTCTGTTTTCGTACCGTTAAAACACAAAGTTTAATAAATTAAAACAAGGAGCTATTAAACTTTTGACTGTCTTTATACTCCATCTCCACCTCCACCTCACCACATGCACCTCTTTGCATACCAATTTTTACTGGCTAAGCCGACAATTCTGTTTTAGCCTTGTACTAAGTCATCATCGGCAACTATTTATTTGCTTTGTTTTATTTGCTATTTTTTGTTGGGGAGGTTTATTCTTCAACGGTACAGGAGAGAACTACATACGATTGACAAAAGAGCCAAATATATTTGTAGTGCAAACGGACCTCAAATAACCGAAATAAATTATAGACGCAATAATGAGCTACAAAAACAACATTGTACACAGCGGTCAATACTTTCATTGATCATAGTCGTATCATCTGATTATTTTGCATATACATACGACAGAAGGATTAAATATCAGATAGATATAAGCCGAGAAACACGGCACGAAGGGATTCTGTTTTCTTTTCGTCGAGTTTCATAAGAGGGGTAAGAAAGGGTAGCGGGGGTAAAAATCGTTTTTTCTTGGTTTAAATGCCGGGCGAAAAGTTTCTGCTGGCGGCAAGGGATTGTGTTTTGTTTTCGTCGTGTATGAAGATAGGGGCAGGCAACGAGGCGTGGGTGAAACTTGTTATTTTTTTCTGGCTTACTACGCCCCCTTAACATGGGACGCTGCCGATCTGACCTCCACAACCCGTTACTGGGTAATATGTGTTGCCCCTAGGTAAGAATGTTTGCAGTGGCGTAACTAGAGTGAGCAGGCAGGGCAAGAGCCCTGGGCGCCTGTAGAAGGGGGGCGCAAAAAATCGCCAATTATTGAATAAATATAAAAAGAAAACATGAATAAACCATTTCATACTGTTACCATAATACGTAATATCTAAGTTTGAAAAGCTACCTAGTTAAATATATTGTGCAGTACGAGGATGAAAGCGTATTTCCAAATCTGCCTTTTCTATTCAATTTCTCTTAAAATTGCAGCATTGCAAGTGATTTTTTAGCAAGTTGAAATTAGTACTTTCGTTATTGAAGGCCAAGAAAGGTTAAGCGACCTAGCTTTGCTCAGTGTAGATCGAGAAGATAATTTACGTAGGGGCAGAGTTGCCACCCGTCCCGATTTTGCTGGGACAGTCCCGATTTCGAAGAAATTGTCCCGCGTCCCGACGCGCGACGGCCTATCGATTTTGTCCCGATTTTTGACAATATGCGACAGGCTCAATCAATTCATTCACGGGTACCCAACACAGTCACGCGCCACCGCGTCATCTACCGCGCGCCGCATGTACCGCGTTCGTTTTCGCTACCTCCAGCGCGCGCAGTAATCTGTGGACTCTGTGGTTGTACTTTGCGGCGAGTTTCTTTCTTCATTGAGTTGAGTGAAAAAATTACATTCGTTGGAGTGTCTAATTTCTTTGTATATGCACATGTCTTGTTCAGACTTCATAAATAAATACAAAAATGATATAGAATTACTAAAAGCGGCTCGTAACAATAAGAAATACACATGGAAAAAATAATTATATAAAATAAATACAAATATAAACACAAAATAAAGTTTCATTTTGACTGTCTCATGGGTATTTTTTTTTTTCACCAAACTCCGAACGTCTCTTAAGGATGCCCGATCGTCCCGTTTTTTTTTCCCCTAAAGGTGGCAACCCTGCGTAGGGGTACGCAGGGTTGCCACCATGTAAATGTGATGCATGCCCTAGGCGCTATTTTCTATTAGTACGCTCCTGAATGTTTGTCAGACTTTCGGGCTTCTGAGGACCTGTAACTCCTGTCAAAGATTCACGAATGACAGCCTGGACGGCTTGACGTGCTTCCTGAGGCACGGAGGGGTCTTGGTATGTAAAGATGGTCACCCATCCACTAGATAGACTAACCGCAGTAAGATAGACCCGTCTTGGCTATTTTACACAGCCACAAGCCCGTTTCTTCTGATACTTGTCAGACGATAAAAAATTGACCTTGTAGTGTAAGTAATGGCAGTTTTCTCTTTTCCATTTCTGTTTAGAATCGCATAGTAGGGGGTCAAGAAACTGGCGTAAATGAGTTTCCAATGATGGCTGGTCTGGCAGACGTGAGGATTTCGCAGATCAAATGCGGGGCTGTCATCATATCGAGGCAGCATGTCCTGACGGCTGCCCATTGCGTGATCAACGAATCAGTACAAAACTACGCAATCGTCGTCGGCGAGCATGATGTTACCACTGGCGGTGAGTTGGTATATGTTAAGTGAAAACACGTTGCTCATTACTTTTCTGTTATACAATAGTTCTTGTAGTAACGAAACGGCCAAGCGACGTGGCTTGGCCATTTTGACTAAGTTTTAGAGTTTGTGAAGTTCGGGCTTGTAGAGTTAGAAGCTTGGCTACTCGTAACATGAGATCTGATAACTTTTTGACAGTGCGAGCCATAATAAGGTCTCGTCTTGGCAACATTTAACATGAAAATGTTTTTAACTCCCGACAGTCCCGACGCAAAAACGACGGGGTGTCATAAGTTTGACTTGTGTGTGTGTGTGTGTGTGTGTGTTTGTGTGTGTGTGTGTGTGTGTGTCTGTCTGAGGCAACGTAGCTCCCGAACGGATGAACCGATTTTGATTTAGTTTTTTTTTGTTTGAAAGGTGTATTAGTCGGGAGTGTTCTTAGATATGTTTCATCAAAATCGGTTCAGCCGTTTGAAGATTATCAGCTCTTTTCTGGTTGAAAAAGGGATTTTAGCCTCTGATCAACTCAAAATTTGGGATTGTATTACTTCAATGATATTAGACGAATAAAATAACCTTGAACTGATGCTGGAGCAACACCTGGAATTTCCAGGAAACCCAAGTTATTGACCAACAAACAGCAGAGAGTGTTTGGGCTCATTGAAAAGGTCTCAATGAATAGATTATAGATAAATGGTGATTTAAGGGAGACATTAAGTTTAAAAAGCAAGAAATAAAAATTAAATTTAAAATTTAAAAAACCCCCGACCCAAACAAAAACTCTAAAAAGTAAAAAATAATATTTATGGGCCTTTTAATTTGAACGTAATATTTTGATCAGGGCATTGTCAAGTCGGGGGACGGTAAATGAAAACGTCAAACAGAGGCGTAGCCGTCCCGGAAACGGCTGAACGATTTTTTAAGACATTTGTGTCTTAAAAAATCGTTCAGCCGTTTTTGCATGATTGAGTAACAAACATCCAAAAATCGAAACATACAAACTGTCACATTTATAATATTAATAGGAAGTAGAATAGGCTACTTTGGATCGCGATGACACTGAAAGAAGATTTTCCTACACTTCAATTTATAAATTGGTTGTGCGGAAGGGCAATCTTCAAATTATTAGACCATTTTGTATTTCCGCAGACAGTCCTGCCACAAAGGCGTATGCCATTTCCAGATTCTCTGCCCACCCAAGGTTTACTAGGTGAGTGAACTAGTACTATAACGGTACACAAATTATTATACCTTTTTTTTTCTTTTTTCCCGATTTCAGAGCTGCAATTTTAAGGCAAAACAATAACCTTTTCACTTTCGCACCTCTATTAAATTAGGTCGCATTGCGCATGGGCACGTACTGATAATACTGTTTTAGGCTGTTTGTCCCTTGCGCACTTTCATCTTTATGTGTTTTATATCACGAAGCGACGCGTGCTTTACTTGTGGTAACCAAATGTACAAACGCACTGAGAAAGTTGCGCACACACACTTCCAACTTTTTCATTGTCCCGGACGGTACCGTACCAAGAGCTTGCACTTGCACCTTGCGTTTGTCCACACGTTCTCAGCGTATTTGTGCACTTGGTAACCAGAAGTAAAGCGCGCATTGTTTCATGAGATAATAATGCTGTACTTCAAAGTCAAAAGTTTGTTGTGTGTCAAATTCAAAGTGAAAAGCATAGGTGTAAAAGGTGTTGTAAATAAAATAAGGTAGATATAGATAGCCCTATGCTTTATTATTTAAGGAATAACTAACCACCGGGTATTACTTAAATCCATCAGGAAAATCTCAGTAGCAGCACGGTCTCTAAATGTGTGCCCCGTTGATGGCAATAGGGTTGCTCCCTAATACATGGCCCTTAAACATAACTGGCAAAATGTGGTTCTAAACTTCAACTCTAGATTTTACGATAGGATAATAATCTGAAGATTTTTTCTAGTACCAACTATGACTACGACATCGCGGTTGTGTGGGCACTGTCAGGGATACAGTTCAGTGACCGCGTGCAGCCCGTCTGCTTGCCCTTCAGGTTCGCGAATAATGACTTCGCTGGAGCCAAAGTTGCTGTACTGGGTACGTACATATTACGATAAATCATATTTCTATCTGCAATTCAATTCATCGCCACTGCTCTCAAAACGATGAAGGAAAACATCTTGAGGAAATCGGCATGTCCAAGATATGTGACATCCACCAACTCGCCCTTCGTTCACGTGATAGATTACGGGCTTACAGCTCAATACCTCTCATAGCGAGGGGCTTTTATCCCATTCATCAACGGCCTATAACGTTCCCACTGCTGGGACACATGCCTCCGTTTTGTGAAAGGGAGTGGGCCTTAATCCACCACGCAGGCCTAGTGCGGGTTGGTAGATGTTACATGTCTTCGTATTTTTGGTTCTACGACATCTCGGTTTCCTCACGATGTTTTCCTCCACCGTTTTGAGGTCAGTAGTGATTTTATAATTTTTACAAAGTACCTAAAGCGCCAATCTGGGTTCGAACCTATGACCTTAAACTCGTAAATTGCAGCTGTTACCGCTGGTCCACCACTGATCTGTGTCTGTATCTCAGCATCAGCAATTTAACCTGATAACATAGATCGAATCCAATTTGAACAACTTAATCTCACCTCTTTGTCAAAAAAGAACTACTAGTACTACATATATAACATCGTTTTCCAGGATGGGGCACTATCTTTGCCGGCGGGCCGACCTCCAAAGTCCTTTTGAAGGTAGACCTGGACGTGCTCCAACAAAGCACCTGCCAGGCCAGAGGAGCCCCGGTCACAGACCGACAAATGTGCACGTTTACTTCCGGGAAAGACGCATGTCAGGTAAGACCGAAGACAGAGTCACGCAATTTGAAAACTTACAGAAATTTAAAGTATTAGGGCGATCGAAGTGTAACGTCTCACCCAGTTATTGGGTCTGCCAGGGGAGCGGGTTGTTCTGCCAGGGGAGCAGGTTGTTCGAACTGCCAGGGGAGCGGGTTAATTGTTCGAAAGAGTTACCGCCGCCCCTGGCACACGGGCAACTGAGGGAAACACGGGTGGGTTTTAGTCAGTAAAAGTCTGACACGCCCTCCTGTTCTACCCAGCGGGAGAAGTTTATGATGATTTCCCACCCAAAACAAAACCCAGTTACTGGGTTGTAGAAGTCGGATAGGCAGTCACTCTATGTAAAATACTGGTAGATTTTCAGCTGCGGGTAGACTGGGAGCCAGCCCCAATCTGGTTGCGAAAAGGCTAGGCGAAGATGCTTATGAATGCCTGGTATCACTAAACTCTGAATTAATTACGTTTAATTTATAACTCACAGACGAATTCTGTTTCATTGTTAAAATAGATCGTAGATTATTTTATTTCTGTTCTGATTTTCAATTAGCCGTAATAAAATGATGCCGTTACTACCTATAGTATAACTGTCACTGTTGACAAAAAACGGTCGACCGCAGCTAATTAAAAATCAGAGTATACACGAGCAACTAAAATTGCTCACGACTACATCCAGCAATTTAGTGCAATGGCAACATGTAGCAAACCTGTTGCCTGAGATACGGCCATAATAGTACATTATGGTACAAGTGTGTAACGTTGGTGATTATCGCTGAGGCGCCATTGAGACCCGAGCCGTCAGGCGAGGGTCTTAAGAGAGCCGAGGACGATAATCATCAATACACACGTGTATCATACGACGTTTTTCAACACACTTGCGAAGAAAATAATACTAAATCATCATCATCATCATCATCCATCATCATCCATCATCATCATCCATCATCATCCATCGTCATCCATCGTCATCCATCATCATCCATCATCATCCATCATCATCCATCGTCATCCATCATCATCCATCGTCATCCATCATCATTCATCATCACCCATCATCATCCAGCATCATCCATCATCATTCATCATCACCCATCATCATCCAGCATCATCCATCATAATCCGTCGTCATCCATCATCATCATCATCCATCATCATCCATCGTCATCCATCATCATCCATCATCATCCATCATCATCATCCATCATTATCCATCGTCATCCATCAAAGTCAAAGTCAAAGCATTTATTTCAATTAGGCACTTAAAAGGCACTTTTGAACGTCAACATTTACATTTAAACAGAATTGATTCTAGTCGCCCATTCCAAAATGTAGTTTCGTATGGAGAAGAACGGGCAAGAAACTCCACCGTTACTCTTTTAAAATGTTTTACATACAATTTATCATAGTACATTCATTATATAATTATATGTGAAAACGATGCACCCAGAATAAAATTACTATACCAAAAAAGTTAACAAAATGCAACTGAAGCAATAAAGATAAATTAATTCTATGATAGATACATGGTGCCCACATATTTACAAACATTGTAAGAGTAAATATACGATTTTTCTAGAATATTAACAAGAAATAAGTCAGTGTGTGAGTGTAAATCAATGTCATAATTATAATTATTTATTTAATTCAATTAGCAACCAGTTTGATTTTGTCTAGACTCTAGATTGTCCTATGGAGCAGGACCAGCATGTTTCCAAGCATTCTTATCTTGGATATAATCCTCTAATTTATAATACGCTTGTTTACAAAGTGTACTTTTAATATGAGTTTTAAATTTCCTTTCATTTAATTGTAATATATCACAAGGTATTTTGTTATAGCATTTAACACAGTACCCCATAAAAGATGAATGTACTTTAGCTAATCTGAAAAATGGTTGATCTATTTTGTCTTTGTTTCTAGTATTAAAATTATGTCTATCACTTATTTTATTAAAAAGATGTAGATTTTTTCTTACATACATGATATTTTCATAAATGAATTGGCAAGGTACTGTCATAATATTAATCGTTTTAAACAGTTCCCTGAGGGATTCGCGGCGACGTAGATTATAAATGGCTCTGACAGCTCTCTTTTGCAAAATAAAGATGGATTCAATGTCAGCAGCCCGACCCCACAGTAAAATACCATACGACATAATGCTGTGGAAGTAGCTAAAATAGACCAAACGCGCGGTTTCTACATCTGTTAACTGTCTGATCTTTCTAACAGCATAAGCGGCCGATCATCATCCATCGTCATCCATCGTAATCTATCATCATCTATCATCATCCATCATCACTCATCATCACCCATCATCATCCAGCATCGTCCATCATCATAATTCATCATCACCCATCGTCATCCATCATCATCCATCATCATCATCCATCATCATCCAGCATCATCCATCATCATCCATCATCATCCATCATCATCATCATCATCGTTTTTAAGAACAAAGCAACTCAAACAAAAAACAACCTATAACTCACTAAGAACAAAGTAACTCAACCAATTCTATAACTCACTAGTGAATAATAGTAATGAAAAAGTCACAGTTTGATAATAGGTGTCATTATGTGCCTAACTGTAGTGAAATTAGAGCCATTTTATGAGCAAGTGTGTTGAAAAATACTATGCAATAAGGAGCAACTTAAAGAACCTGGCAATACGGCCCCCCCCTGTCGCTTCCGCCGCCGCCCCCCGGCCGGTTTAAACGAGATAGAAAGAAAATTGACAAAAAAAATCCAAACCGATTGGATTCGGCAACTCATATTGGCGACATTGAGAAATGTAAAATATATGGAGCAATCGGAAGCAATATTTCCGAAACAATTTTCGCTTTTTATTGTTGTTGCTCCAGATTGTTGCACTTAATTGATCCCTAGATTGATCCATTGAGGATCCATTAGTGTTGCTGAGGAATAATTGAAGGGGTGAGTGGACAAAGGTGTTAACTGACAAAACTGAAATAATCTACCTACTTTTTTACATGAACATAGGTTTTAAGTGATGATAAATCGACTGATGAGCTCAAAACACGCAAATTTTGATTCGTGTCAAAAATACAGACCCAAGCGAAGTTGTTAACTGACGAACATACATTCAACAAGCTGTAAAATCTACCTTGATTTTATGATTTATATTTCGAACTTTTGTCCACTCACCCCTTCAATTGCTCAAAATTTTTCCCGTGTAAGAGCACCTTTAGTGTTGTCGACTGCCTGGTAGGTCTAGTCTCTAGTGGTCGCAAGCGCTACTGCTAAGAATGCGTTCCTGGGTTCGAATCTCAGGTCAGGCAGTGTTTTTGAGTTTTTCTACCGAAACTCAGTAGCAGTTTAACATTACCTACCGTAGATTTGTGGGTGGAGTTATGGAACGAGCTATGCTCCGAGTATCTCTGAGGTATACAATCCGGAATGAGGTGATCCGGCAGAGAACCATAATTGTCGACGTAGCTCACAGAATTAGCAAGCTGAAGTGGCAATGGGCCGGCCACATTAGCAGTAGAACCGATGACCGTTGGGGTTGACGTGTTCTTGAGTGGAGCCCGCGAATCAGCAAACGTAAGGTAGGACGCCCTCAGGCTAGGTGGAGCGACGATCTTCACAGGGTGGCTGGTGGATGAGAGTTGCCGAAAATCGAGCTGAATGGCGTGGCAATTGGAGAGGCCTATGTCCAGCAGTGGACTGCTGTGGGTTGATCATGAATTGTGGGTGTACTTCTAAAGGTAGGCACACCTCTGCTTCCAAACCCTTCGGGTAAACAAGGCGTAATATTATGTATGTAACGATATTTCACTGTGTTTTTACTTAAAAATTAGCTCGATCGATTGTTTAAAATTGATGAATGGCGTGCAATTGGAGAGGCAGTAGACTGCTGTGAGCTGATGATGATTGTCTAAAATCCTGTTTTGTATGTAGACAGATTTACATAGATTCATCGATTTATTTCGCAGGATGACTCCGGCGGCCCAGCCCTATGGACCGACCCGCAAACTGGCGCTCTCCACAGCATCGGCATCATCAGTTACGGCCGATTCTGTGCGTCATCTACACCAGGGATCAGCACCAGAGTAACTTCTCTCCTTGATTGGATTCTATCCGTTACCTCGACGAATACAAACGACTACTGTATCAAATGATTGCGACTAACGTTCGTCCAAAGTTGTGTGGCTCCTGCACTGTACGATCAAATATCAGTTGGCCAACATTTGGCATAATGTTTAATTTCGGCGTTTGTGGCATGGCAACAGGTCTAAAATAAAAATAAAATAAAATCTAAAGTCATTTATTAAATAAAACTAGGCTGAGAGTCAGCACTTCTTGAACGCCATCACAAGACAGTCCCCACAAACCGCTCACCCTACACCACTTCCTAGTGCTTTAGCTGGGAAGAAGAAGTGGCGCAACAAACTCCCCAGCAGCACAGCTTTCTGATAAGTTAGAAGAACTTGATTCTATACAATGGTCTGTATTGTACCTTTGGTAAGTCATATTTCTATAGGTGATGACCATTTGTCACGTGTCGACGGTTGCAGTTACCTGTGCCGTTAACGCGTGCCACTCGTGTGTGTATTAACACTAAGTTCACCTTGCCACAGACGTAATAAAAACGCACACTTAGCGCAGAGAGAAATCAAATAATGTGTATTTTAAGGTGCGGCTACACCTACGAGAAACGCCGTTGATTATCGCGATGTTGGACGTTAACCGTAGGTGTAGCCACAACTTATCGCAATAATTTTACGGTGTTCACATCACATTGCCATTTGACGTTAGGCGATAACTCGGGTGGCGATGGCGGTCGAGTGTGGCCATTGAATTTATCGCGTTAACTATCGGAATCTTTACCGCGTTGTTTATCGCGATGTTAGGGCTCCCACACATAAACACGATACGACGACGCAACGTGCCACGGCACGGCAACGTGACATGGAAGAAAGAACCTTAGCGCCAGAATAGATAAGGTTCTTTCTTCCATGTCACGTTGCCGTACCGTGGCACGTTGCGTCGTCGTATCGTGTTTATGTGTGGGAGCCCTTAGGCATTGGCCGTAGTGTGGCCGCAGTATTAAGTGTACTGGGTTGCACTCTGTTGTATTCTCAATGCACGGTTATACGAGTTGAAAATTCAGTGTGCGATAAGATCCCGTCGCGATTTAATTACGTCCGTGTGTGTGTCGACTAACACCATTGGGTACAATTATTTGTGTTTTTTAAATACTTGACTAAAAATAGGCGATGAATATGTAATGTTAAAATTGTCAATCCCCGACCATTAAAATAGAGTAGATAAATTAATTAAAAAAATGCCACACAGCCGTTACGTAATTCAGGAGCCATTTTGTAAACAGTGCCAAAGTTTTATAAGTACGTACTTGTATATAAAATGTTGTTATTTATTAAAGTATGTATTTTCAGTGTGTCTTACTTTGTTATACCTTACCTATGTCGTACCTAGTTAAAGAATACGATAGGAGAAAAAATAAAGAGACGAGATCAAACGCGGCAGTAGACACTTAACTCTAACAAAAATTAGGACTGTTTTCAGTCTGTGCATAGGTCACTCGTATTTGCCGGAGCCGCTAATGCGGACCATAGTCATTCCTATCGTAAAAAAAAACAACCGACTTCCAGAAAAACACTACTAAGTGAAAAGTAACTATAATTTCGGAAGTCGGTGACTTTGGATTTGTGTTTTATTAATTTCTTGTCACCGCCTTCCGAAATTATTTTTTCACTTTGTAGTGTTTTTCCGGAAGTCGGTTGTTTATTTTTGGAAAATGTTTTTATTCTTCACTTTTTAGATATAGTAGGTAGGTTAACCTAGCCCACACCAATTCGAAATTTATCCTTAGGGTCAAAACAATGCATATTTATGCGATAGCAGCAATTGCGGTTGATTTGCTGCCATTTTTTGAAGAGTTCCGTTGTCTGTCTCCGAACCGAATCATCAGATCTATATGAAATTTAGGGGCCATTTTGGAATAAACCCCTTTTGAACAAAAATAATATTTTTGCAAATCGGTCTACATATGACGGAGTTAAGCGCTTATTACACTTGGCTGAATTTAGTCATCTAAATTCAGTCGTTACTGAATTTAGTCAAGTGTAATCGCAATTAGCAAGCTAGCTTCCATAGCTTTAAATGTTGCTTCTGAATTTAGACGACTAGTTAGATGACTAAATTCAGCCAAGTGTAATAAGCCCTTTATGCCCGAACCTCCACCTAACTCCTAACCGTGAGTTGTACCTTACTTCATCAGCTCAGCGTCATCTGATGATGATGACCTTACGCAAATGTCTCAATAGCTTTAGAAAATATATGAAAAACATTGTTAATACCTATAACATTTGAGGGTTGCGGTTTTCCTGGGATTCCATCATCAGATCCTGACTTGGTGTCAATGAGACCACCTCAGGAGTATACCTACTCTTTAAAATAAAAAAATAATTTTGAGAATTGGTCCACAAATGGGGGAGAAATCGATGAAAATACATGAAAAAGAAATACACACAGTCGAACATATACAGGATAAGTTTTTATCCAGTGCGCAAATTTTAACCATGAATTCAGCACATCATTCTAGAGCCCCTAGTGCAGAATTTTTTCGCCGGTTATACAAAAAAAAACAGCTGTTTCCTAGAAAAGTGCAATACCTACGCGGTCAAAATGTATGGAACAGCTGATTTTTTTTTTGTATAACCGGCTAAAAATTTCTGCAGTAGGGGGTCGAGAATGATATGCTGAATTCATGGTTAAAATTTGCGCACTGGATAAAAACTTATCCTGTATATAACCGTCTTCTTTTCGGAAGTTGGTTAATGATCGCTGCCAGACCAGACTATTCCTTTCCGGGTTACTGGGCGGCGATAGTCTTAGGTTAAAATAATTAATTATTTTGTGATAACTAACAATATTACGTCTAATCTTACGTAAAGTAGTAAGGCCTCCCACAAGGTGGACCGATGGCCTTGTGAGGGCCACCGGAGACCACTGGATGCGGGAAGCACAGAACCAATCGAAGTGGCGGAGCTTATTGGAGGCATATGTCCAGCAGTGGATGTCTTTGGGCTGAAATGATGATGATGATAACAATATTCACCTATATTTCTAAGCACTATTGTTACTAACACCAAAATACTAAGAAAAATATGGACCTTAGACTGAAATAAAGTTTAATTTAATTTTAATATTTTAACAAAGGGATCCCATAATCGAAAGATTGCTTTTACAAACCCGTAATATTTTTGAAATACCTATCCACAAACCATGGGGTAGACGAGAAAAAAACATCCATACGTTTAGGTGTATAAGTAGAGGACATAACTGGGTATCAATATTTTTTTTAAATTCTTTTTCTATCTCTGAGTTACCAAAGGCGGCGTGACGCGACTCTAGTATAACAATTTCCATGAAATTTTCATATAAATTGTTCTACGAGAGTCGCTTTGTGCTGTAGCGTCAAGCCTTTTTGGGGGAGCCTTTATTGCGTATATGTATATTCATGCTAATTATAGCTATCTAGTATTAAGAGTCAGTGAGCTATGCTACGGACAGACGGACGGACGAACGGACATGGCGAAAGTATAAAGGTTCCTTCAATGATGTATAAAACTATACGTCATTGGGTTCCTTAACGAATACGGAACTCTTACAATTAAACAAAACAACAATCATATAAAACGTGCCAAGCATAGCTTTGGACTTCAAGCTGAAAATGAGTGACGGAACACTAAATAACCGTACTTATAGACACATCAAGGTACCCCAATCTGTCAAATTTCTTTGATAGATTTTCAACTTTATATCATTTATGATTATGGTTCATGTTCAGTTGGGAAAATTTGACAGTTTTGGGTACCTTGATGTGCTCGCGTCTGTACATAAAACATAAAAACAATAGCAAAACTTGGTGTTAAACTGCCCCAAAAGTTCATAGTACGATATCCGGATAATAGATGACGCCACCATCGTTGCGGCCTGCGCCACAATCTACTGCACGAACTCAGCCGCGCCATTATTGATTAATTCACAGTCCCCAGTTCGGAGCAACTTCACTCCTTCCCACTATTATTCTAACAGACAGTCCCCAAATAATCTTACATTTAACACTCTTTATTTACCTATAAAATGTAAATTCTTTAAAGATAATAACCAAAATATGTTTCTAACCCAAATAATGTGTTTCCAAATGATTTCACAGTGTTTTGTTTATAATTAGTAGAATAATATTCCTAGCTATGGAAGTAAATATCTATTTGGATTTAAAAATAAAGAGGTAGTGTTTTAAATTGTTCTCTTAAAATGCCCAAACGCATTCCGTTTCACGTGGTTTATGCGACAAGTAAGTATTTTCAATGTATTTTATGAAGGTTAGTTATACATTAGTTTGTAAAAAAAAAGATTTATAAAAATATTTCAAACCTGTGTGATGTGCATGCAATAGTAGTAATAATCTAGTCAAAAAGACAAATTCATATTTTCTTTCTTTCAATTTCTTGAATCTTGCCGCCTAGATAGATTATGATTATTATGTTTTTTTTTTTAGGAGTCTTTGTTGTTTTTTTATACTTTATAGCCAATTAATTCATAATAAAATAGGTTGTTTTATACATAATTGGTTTCTTGTAAGGCCAAGATTATGTAAAACACCGATTCAGTATACCTAATTTCCCGTATATTTTCGACCCACAATCATGCTCCAGGTTTGCAAACGGATTTAGGTAATCTGCAGATGAAATGACCTTCACATAGACCCAGGCTCCCGGCCTTGATCTGTTTGGCTCTAAAACTGTGGGCTACTAGATGTTGGCAACGGTTTCACCCGCATCCAGGGTGAACTCTTCATGGACCCCAATAAAGTACAGTACACACGGCAACATATCAAGCTAGCTTAATATATTTGCAGTTTTAGCTGACCTCGTATTGTAGGTATAAGGTTATCGTTCAATTACAAGTTGCTTAAGTACTGATAATGTAGAGCTTAATTTTTCGCCGTGCATATCTTTCATATTGTGTGAATACAGACTTTTTGAGTGGTTTTCATGCAAATTTGTTCAGCGCCTTAATTGTGTAATATATTATTATTCACAATCTAAAACATTTTGAAGGATAGACCCTCCAAGTGTGTGGCCGAAACAAAAAGACATGTTTTTCACGAAATTTAGGGGTGTGGGTAGATTTATCTTATTGTAATCACTTTTAGAATAGGTACATTCAGTGGCGTATCTAGTCCTAAAGGGGCCCTATATCAGAATTTGTTAGGGGCTCCCCTTTTTAGCCATCTGCGGCCAGGCTTAAAAAGGCGATATTCAAAACGAAAGTAAACAGCGTCCTGACTCCTGACTCCTGCAAGAGCGACATCATCAAGCACGGGCGTAGCCAGGGGGTGGTTTTGGGGGTTCAAACCCCCCCCCGAAAAGTTCAGATATTAACATTCATAGAATTAAAATAAAAACAGGCGTGCGGCATATCTCATTGATTACTAACTACTATTACCTACATTAAAATACCTACAGTGTTTTGGATTTTTGGAACATAACTTTTTTATTTAGCTTATAGTTTATTATATTGTCCCACTGCTCGAAAAAGGACTGATTACTACCCCTGATTCCTTCAGGATTTTTTCTGTAGGTATGATTTTTCACATCTTTAATATTTTTCTTATAAAAGGGTTATTTAATGTACTTTTAGTCGTTTTATTTTCTTGAACCCTCCCCGAAACTAAAACCTGGCTACGACCGTGTCATCAACAGTACCTATTTACATTCTGTATACTTAATAGCGTCACGTCAGGGCTCTAGGGGGCCCAGTAGCTTGGGGGCCCGGTATCATTGATACAGTGGTAGCTACGCCACTGGGTACATTGTAAGAGTTTAATAATTACCTAATCTGAATATGATATTTTTGTTATAATTTAGGTATCAAGCATTTTATTTTTACGAGCAGTCAGAGACATTTTTTTAATTCAATCCGTGGCCGTCCCGCGACCCTAATTGCGTAACTCATGATTAATCATAATGTGTTTCATTTTAACTGTTCATCAATATTCATTGCGTTATTTACGTTGTTGAGCAGACACATTTTTCGAACATAATTATGAAGCAATGGTTTAGCAATCCGATTCAAAACGAAACAGATTACGATTAATCGTGAGTTACCTACGCAATTAGGGTGCAGGTCTTGCTAATCCATTAATTTGCTTCATTATTATGTTCGTATAATCGTCCGCTCAGCAACGTAAATAACGCAATTAATATTGTTAAATTGTCAAAATGAAAGCCATTCCTCCTGTTAGTGTAATACACAATTACACCACAAGGCGGATTCCGCCTCTTCTGTTTGGCATTTTCATTGACCGTCCCCCGACTTGACAATGCTTTGATCAAAATATTACCTACAACTTAAAAGGCCAATAAATGTTATTTATACTTTTTAGAGTTTTCGTCTGTGTCGGGGGATTATTAAACTTTTCATTCAACTTTTATTTCCTACTTTTTAAACTTAATGTCTCGCTTAAATCTGTGCAGCATTGCGTATTTTTTCCACAGTGAAGTTTGTTACTAATTTATCCTAAATCCTCGTCCTGATCTCCATGTATCCATTACATTGATACCTTTCCAATGAGCCCAAACACAATATTTCTGCTGTTTGTTAGTGAGTAACTTGGGTATCCTGGAAATTCCAGGTGTTGGCTCCAGCATCAGTTCAAGGTTACGTTGTTCGTCAAATATCATTGCAGTATTAGAATACCAAAATTCGACTTGATCAGACCAAGATCAAGACCAAGAAATTTGGTTTGGAAATTTGAAATTTGGTTTGGGACCAGAAAAGAGCTGATAATCTCCAAACGGCTTAACCGATTTTGATGAAACATGTCTAAGGACACTCCCGACTAATTCACCTTTCAAACAAAAAAACAAACTCATAATCGGTTCATCCGTTCGGGAGCTATGTTGCCTCAGACAGACAGACAGACACACACATGCACAGACACGTCAAACTTATAACACCCCGTCGTTTTTGCGTCGGGGGTTAAAAATAATTACAATTACCCCGCTGATGTTGATATGCAAGATAGCATCTTTAGTGACGATTCTTCACTTGTTTAAATTCTCGATACATACCGTTGGTCCTCCTGGACCTTTCTTTATCGAGCATGAAAAAATGTACTTATAGGTAGGGCCGCATAACCCTTCTACCCTTTAACCAGAGGGCCAAGACAGGTGGCATAAATTTTATCAGATTTATAATTTTATCAATCAATAGCTTTCCAGCGCCCCATGTAATAGGGGGCGAGCCTGTTGCCACAAATCCAGGGTCTGGGATGCCACTGAGAAATTCTTGATAGAAAAATCCATTAAAACTTTGCCCGACCTGGGAATCGAATCGAAGACCTCAGTAGCGCTTGCGACCACAAAACCAACGAGGCAGTCACCGACGTCAACGTCGACGTTAGTCCAGGTGTACCTAAAATAACGTTCTTCGGAAAATACTAGAACTTACGCGACCAATTCAATAATTCATGCATTCAAACGGAATGATCGAATATTCAAAAAAAAAAAAAAAAAAAACACCGTTACTTATTTTCTCTATCAAGCAAAAACCAACTGTACACTCTGCTAACAAAGTACATATTCCATTAAAATCGAATTGAAGTAGCAATTAGTGAACGCTATCATTTATTCAGTAGCTAAGTACATACATCCAGTGACATTTACACAAATGGTAGCTCTGTACTATCAATTAAGGGAAAAGTGGAAAACTCCGTAAAGTGTTGTTAAAACATAGGACGTTTTGTTTAGGAAACACTTGTCGTATCTCGTATGTCCTACCTTTTTTTTTAACACGCGTTAAAAAAAAAAAACATAACGGAATCTTAGAACGTGATTTTAACCCTCTTCAAACGTCGGACTGATTTGAAATTTTTCACATTTATCAAGGACCGATGACAATTCAATAATATCATAAAATGCCATTATCCTGGCCAAAAACAAAAAACCGAATAGAAAGAAAGTAAATAATAGTTTTAAAAAACACGGTTTAAAATAAATGAACCAAACTAAAAAGTTCAAAATATTTAAAAAAATGGATTTTAATGTAGATTATTAAGCATAGGGTGCTTTTTGAGGTAGCTTATAATCAAGCACCTATTATTTTTGTGTATCTATATTCTTTCTTACTGGCTTTTTCCCACAGCTTAGCCCGCGTGGATGTCAGAAATTAATAATGTTCTTTTCTGCAACTGGCTCAGAGGCAAATTGCAAAACAAGAAAGTAAATATCTAAGGTGTCTGGTAATTAGTGACCGACATTTAAACACATTTTTACTATGGGACCAAACCTGAGATCGCGAAAAAAAAATCAGCTGTTCCCTACATTTATGTTTGCATAACTCGTCAAAATGTAGGGAACAGATGATTTTTTTTTCGCGATTTCGGGTTTGGTTCCATAGTAAAAGTTGTTCATAATGATGAGTACAATCATGTGTTTAAATGTCGGTCACTAATTACCAGTCACCCTATACATATACAGGATAAATTTTTAACCAGTGCGCAAACTGTAACCATGAATTCAGCATATCAAAAAAAATCTGCTGTTCCATACATTTTGATCGCGTAGATATTGCAATTTTCTATGAAGCTGCTGATTTGTTTTTGGATAACTCACGTAGGTACGTAATATTTCTGCGCTGGGGGATCTAGAATGATATGCTGAATTCGTGGTTACAGTTTGTGCACTGGTTAAAAATGTATCTATTCAATTTGGGCTACCGTAGCGCATCCATCTTACAGTGCGTACATACCTACCTTGTACCTATGTACAAATAAAAACACGATGACGACGTCCACGACGTGAACTGTTCTTCGTCTACCACTAAATTACCATTAAAAATGTAAAACCACCACAGCCGTCTGCATCGATCGATACTTATTGTTTCCATACATATCATATTTCAGTTCGAGTTGCCTGGTATTGGATATAGCTCGATAAATTCTTTTATTATTTGATGAGGCAGATCGAGTTGTTGTTGTACACTCGGCTACACATCAAGCTTAACATTTCCAGTATAAGCGGATCTCGCATTGTATAGGATTTCCTTACTGTGCGAGATCAGCTTATACTTTTAACCGACTTCAAAAAGAAGGAGGTTATCAATTCGACATGTTTTTTTTTTAATGTATGTTCGGGTATAACTCCGCCGTATATAGACGGATTTGCAAAATTCTTTTTTTGTTCGAAAGGGGTTTATTTCGAAATGGTCCCTAAATTTCATATAGATCTGATGATGCGTTTCGGAGACAGACGACGGAACTCTTCAAAACATTACAGCAAATCAACCGCGAATGCAGCTATCGCATAAATATGCATTGTTTTGACCTCAAGGATAGGTAGGTAACTAAAAAGTGAAAAATAAAAACTTTTTTCAAAAAAATAACAACCGACTTCCAAAAAAACACTACAAAATGCAAAATAACTTTTTTTTTTAAATTAATAAACTAATTTATTAATAACCAACTTATACTAACAGTTTGCACCACACATACAAGTTATCGGGTCAATACAAGTTATAACACATACAATCATAGAAACATAGAATGAGGTTAAATTACCTAAAAACGACTGAACAAAATTAGTCAAAATAAGGTAAAAGTCGATAACATTAGGTATAATTAGCCACGCCAATATACCAACAAATAAATTGAAAACTTAACTCAAGACAAAAATAAAAAAATGTAAACGAAGCATATTAGATACCAAAATAAAAGCCTCCTGGTATCAAGGATTCGCGACCGTAGTAAATGGCAAATATTTGAATTTCGAGAGCTACTCTGTAGCTTTCAACTTAATCCGATGACTTAAGTTATTCATTATTTACCAAAAGACAGTATTATTATGCTGTGTCAAAGACGCGATAAAGAATATTTAAGTTAGGTTTAAGTAGAACGAGCTTCCAAGAAATAATAATAAATTGGAACTCGATTTGAGAATGTCATTCACGCCAGCACGCCACTAATTAAAATGATTAACATTGCAACTCGTTCTATGACCTATGTCAGTATATGGAATTTACAATATTGTAACGCAAATACATTTCCATTTAAACCATCCCATCTTCCTGGCTCGGTGTGCTGTGCTGGCGCTGCCGTTACGGCTGCGGAAAACCTCAAGCGGCGAAAGTATAACAACCTAATTGGTAATTATATTTTCGAGCCGTTTGGGGTTGAAACCCTCGGGCCGTGGGGTCCGAGTGCTCACGGCCTCTTTAAGGAAATCTCGAAAAGGCTGGTTGACACTTCCCGTGACCCAAGGGCTGGTTTCTACCTTGGCCAGCGGCTAAGCATTGCCATACAACGTGGTAATGCTGCCAGTCTCTTGGGAACATTACCAGTCGACGGCGATGAGGACGAATTTTTTGACGCTATTTTTTAATTTGTGATAAGGATTATTTAAGTTAGTATTTCATTGTTTTTATTTATTCGTTGTGTTAGTAAATATTAGTTAGATTTATTTTATTGTAAATTGTATTTAATATTTCTTAATAAGAATGTAAGTATTTAAAATGAAATTACGTTCAAGTTACGTAGCGACGGACGCGTAGGTCGGACGGAAAATTAGTTTCTCGCTCTTGACGTCATCAGGTTCTCAGTTTATTCACTTTTATAGCTTCTCGCCTCCTTCAATCAATTCTAAAATGTTTATTTACTGTTAAAAGGTAGGTCGTAGCCCATCCCACAGACTGTTCCTCATGCCTCTATAGCATGAGGAACAGTCTGTGGGATGGGCTACGATTTATGTCGAGACGTTGTATATTTGCCAGTTGCAGCGGTAAACTTCGCTTGTGCGATGCAGGATTTTGCGTGACGTCAGTGTAATGCGTATGTGGCGTTTTAGGTACCTAAGTAAACACAACACTTAGTCATCTTTGTAACCATTTTAAGTTAGTTTTACCACAGCGCAGACAAATATTAATGAGATTTCTATCTATATAAATAAAAAGACAAGTCCTGACTGACTGGCTCATCAACGCCCAGCTCCTAAGAGAGTTAAATGAAAGTTTGGCGCGGGCGAAGCTGCTTGCAAAACCTGCTGTCCTGCCATTTTCTTTTACCACGGAGCTCTTCATGTATTAAGGTCATTCTCAGGAGACTCATTATTTGGTTGACTTCGGTGTCAATTTTTTATTTTATTTAGGCCTTGTTAACATGAAATATCAAATCTAGAGTTAATTTAAAGCATGTTAGTAGTAGAGTGTTAACTCTAGATTTGATATTTCATGCCTAAATTAGAAAACAAAAATGACACCGAAGTCAACCAAATAATGAGTCTCCTGAGAATGACCCATTAATGTAAAAGAAAAAGGTAAGATTCTGATCACATAACTCCTTTGGTGACTGTACCTAGATCGTGCCGAATACGAAAAGCAAAAGTGACGATCGATATAAATTAAAGAGATTCTGCGCATAGAATGCAATACGATCATCGGATCCATGCTAAAGAGCAGTGTATACGATGAACTGTGCTATCCAAAAGCACTCTTTACTATCTAGCAAGGAGAAGCTCTCTGGCGTAGTTGTTCACACTGCGACGCGACACGGAGCGGGGCACAGAACAATATGTCCTGCGCCCCAATATCCCGTGCGGAAATAGAATAGAATATAGGTAATTACATTTATTTAGCATATATAGGTAAACATAATTAGGTGTTAAGATACATTCAAGTTCAGCCATATTTCACCATTCGGGATACAAACATTTATTTAATACTTACTGACCGTACCGTACACGCGTTGTCCTGTTTCCTAGAACTTGATCGCAGCGCCACCTACCGGGTCCAAATGTGAATCTTAACCATCCAGGGACACACTTAAACACATTAAAAATTCGTCAAAAACGGACCAGCTATCGGCGGAGTTCAGTGACATATACACGTACAGAAAAATAAAAAAATATCATTCACTTATGTTTAAACAAACCAGATTTATCAATCCAGACCAATTCAATTCCTTTTTTTTTCTGAGTGACTTCGCATTTAGAAGTCACTCAGAAAAAGTGAGCGAGCTGCCACATGACTCTATACCCACATGAGTGACGCAGCCACTTACCCAAACTATCCTTTCTTCCCCAGGTGAAGACAGCTCCTACCCAGCATGCGAGCTGAACTCTCAGGGCCCTGCAGCACGAGGGTGGCGCAGCGAAGGTGCTCCGCCCCACGAGCTGTTACTGCGGCTTGCGAAAGTCACATCAGTTCACAAGCTACAGTTGTTAGCACACCACCAGCTCATACGTGAGTAGTAGAAACAACTCCAGATTTTTCAATCTGAATAGATAAATCAAAAAACCTACTTGTTTATGAATCCAGTGTTGTTTTTTTTTTTGAGGGTGGGAAATCGTCAAATGACATCTCCCGCTCTGGGTACAGAGCAGGAGGGCGTGTCAGACTTTTACTGACTAAAAACCACCCGTGTTCCCTCAGTTGCCTGTGTGCCAGAGGCTACGGTATCTCTTTCGAACAACCCGCACTCCTGGCAGGCATCGGCGCTTGCGGACCCCACCAGTTGTTGCTGACATCTCTGACGGCGCGCGTGGAACACAACGCGCCGTCCCGCCTACCACTTCGCGTCCGCCATCAAACGGTGGCGGCCCCGTACAGTCTACAGAAGGGAAGAGTGCTGCTCAAAAGCACCAGCACACCTCCTCTGCCGCAGCCCGTAACCCTCAGCCACGATGCCTCCCATTCGACATCGCGGCCGGTGCCGCTTTTAGCCGCTACGTCATCGGCTTGAAGGCCCTGACGAGCGGCCCCACCTTTGGGTTCATCTTCGCGTCACCGTGGCTGGGAGACCACGGTTACTGAGCCCCCTGCAACGACAATGCGGGAACCCACTCGGGGGTATGAATCCAGTGTCAATCTAGTATCACACAAAGCTATCGCAGATTGCATTCTCAGGCCCTTTCGAGACGACATGATGCCAGTTGCTATGTCATGCTGGTTACTTGCTGTGGGCACGCTAGTACCATCATAATCAAAATCAAAAGTCATTTATTTCAAACTAGGCTGAGAGTCAGAATTTTTTGAACGTCAAAATTACAAAGACAGTCCCCCAAAACGCCCGCCCTTGACCACTTCCTAGTGCTTTAGCTCGGAAGAAGAAGTGGCTGCAACGAACTCCCCGGAGACCTCATCAAGCGCTTTCCATCAGGCGTGATCAAAGTCAAGCGCAGGCTCACTCAGCCGGATGGTGTACTCTCGGTGTTGAACTGAACCAAGCTTTAAGAATCCTAGAGTGCAGCGCGATTTTCAACTCTCGACTCTAAGGAGAGTGTTAAAAATCTCGCCGCGATTTTATTACGTTCGTGGAACTTCGTGCATAGGCGTTTATTTACACCTATGTAGTCGTGTAATATACGTAGGCACTTAAATTAATTGAGTTATTGTGCCTTTCAATTATTTTAACCTTTTTTTTTGGGTGGGAAATCGTCAAATATCTTCTCCCGCTCTGAGTGGAGCAGGAGGGCGTGTCAGACTTTTACCGACTTAAACTCACCCGTGTTCTGTAGCCTGTGTGCTAGGGGCGGCGGTATCTCTTTCGAACAACCCGCACCCCTGGCAGGCATCGGCCCTTGCGGACCCCAACGGTTTGTGCTGATATCTCTTTGAGGCGCGTGGAACACGACCCGTCGACCTCGGCTTGGTCCTAACCGGACAGCAAGCTACCCATTACTTGCCAATTATTTTAACCTTAACGTATATACACACAATATTCCTGAATGTGTTAAGTGTTCCATAATGTGTTCAAAATGTCTTCCTTCGTCTGATCTCCTCTATGATAAGGTCCTGCCATCTGTCATTTGTTTCGTTAACTTTTCATTGGCAGCGTCATGCGTGGAAGTCCTGGTGTCAGGGGGGCTGGTCTCCGAAGGGGCAGCCACTCCTTGTGGCGCCACCTACACCAGCGTCGGCAGGGTCACGCTCGCCAGACCAGCACAGCAAGCCAGGACCAGAGAGCTAAGGTGAGTACTGATGAAAATATGGCATCAAAAAAATTAAACCATGAGGCACAGCGATGAGTGGCTGTGATAAAACATATGTACCTACTGGAAAAAAAGTGAATGTCTCCCAAAGGGCAATGGAGAGAGCTATGCCAATCTTAAGTGGTAGTGGCAGGGCACATTGCTCGCAGAACAGATGACCGCTGGGGCCGAAAGGTACTGGAGTAGTGACTACGTACCGGAAGACGTAGACTTGGAAGGCCAGATAATGACTTAAAAAAAAAACATCATTCATTTGTTGACAAGCAACACACTCGCATAACTACTGGGTCTAAATGGCTTAGGTTACAATGGTAAAAAATGTTAAGGGTGTTAATTCCCATTAGAAAACCGTTTTTCTTTTCTGGCCTGCATTTAAATTTTTGGGCACAAAATGAATTTTCCTTATTCAATGAAGGCGAGGGTGAGACCTAAGGAAGGATTTTTGTAAATTAATCCGCCCCTAAAAGGGTTATTTATATAGGGGATGAAAGTTTGTTTCGAAGTTCGTCATTCTTGCCGATGGGAAACCCTATCAGGCACACGACTTCTATTATTTGCATAAGGAAGCCGCATAACTATCGAAATATAGGTACTATAGATTGCTGAGAGATACTTGCGTCACCTTTTTCCTTGAGTCGTTCATACTCTTCTATTGGCTTCTATTGACAACATTGAAGTTCATAATCGTATATGAACTATGTGATCTACTTTTGTATGTTTATGCCCACAGATCAGCTGCCCTTCCAGAGCCAACCATAGCCCGCTTCGTTAAACTCAAGCTGTCTGGACCCCACCCTCCAGCTAAAGAAGATGATCAGGTGAGATGTGATATTGGTTGGTAATAAGCTGCACGTGCTGACCAGCTAAAGCAGTGGTGGCCCAGTGGTAACGGCCGCGACTTACCTACGAGTTGTAAATCGTCATCATTTATCATCATTTCAGCTGAAAGACGTCAACTGCTGGCCGTAGGCATCCCCCAAAAGGGGGGTTTTGCCATAATTGCCACGCTTGGCAGGCGGGTTGGCAATCGCAGTATGGATGTAAAATGCATAGAGAACGCTGCTGCCCATTCTCTAGTAAGTCCCTTAGTTGCCTTCTACAACATCCACGGGAAGAAATGGGATGGTACTATTCTTTTACGTCCGGCACCATACGGAACATAATAGGTCGTAACGTAGGTGGCTCTTTAATTTGTGCATATTTCTTATTTCAAAACCACTGCTCTCAAACCGGTGAAAGAAAACATCGTGAGGACGGGCATGTCCTAGAACCAATAATTTGAAGACATGTGACATCTCTCAACCCGCTTTGGGCCCGTGGTGGATTACGGCCCACTTCTTCTTGAAGAGAGGACGGCTGTGTCCCAGCAGTGGGAACGTTATAGGCTGATTACGCTGAGCTGTACGTGCAGCTTTTAAAAAAATACATTGGTTTCTAAAAATTCAGTTCAGATGAACGACTACGTACTACTATACGACTTTTCCATCGTCGGCCTAGGCTTGACCTAGTGGTGTACTCTGGGTATCTAGTTCTGATATGGTGACTCACCTATTTACTAACACACCAAAGATCCACTACGCTTCATCTAATTCGAGATTCGAGCGATCCTCAAGAAAATTGCCATTATGTGGAGCCATAAATGGTGGAGCTACTCGTAGCATAAGCACACAAAAATCGAAACCGAAATTAAATTATTTAAGGTAAAAGCTCCAGATTAACCCGCGAAATTCCACCAGTCCTCTATCTCCATCTCTTTCACTCCAGGTAGCACTAATGGCAGTTAACGTCCTGGGCGAAGAAGTAGAAGACACTGAAAGCTCCCCAGTCCAGCCAATCAGCAAGGAGCCAGCTTACTCGCCGTACGATGACCTCGCTTTCATCATGTATGTGGACAACGATATCGCTGACCTGGTCCGCAGTTTGGATGAGAAGAAGAAAAATGCTGTAGGGGGTGAGTTGAGAAGAAAGAGGAGCTTTTGTTTCAGAGAGTTTTTGGGCTAAAAAGCAGTGTACCTATTGCCTGAAAATATATTTATTCTAGTGAGCTAGTGCGGACCAATCCTTTCTGTAGGCGTCAAGCTCTTCCCGCCATCTTTTTCCGGGCCTCAATGTCGCTGGACGATTTCTATGATAAGGTTGTTTAAGATGAAATATAAAAGTAAATGAGACCATGGTTTTGCGACAGACAGAACGGAACCCTAAATAAAAAGTACAAAATACGACATCTTATATAGGTATATAAAAGGAGAAACTGACTGACTGATCAATCAACGCACAGCCGAAACTACTAGGATTAGGAACGCGAAATTTTGTACACGACTCCCTTCTATAATGTAGTGGAGCACTAAGAAGGGGTTTTTGGAAATTCGACCTTTAAGGGGGTGAAAAGGGGGGATTTTGTTTGTATGAAAAATCTTATTCCTTGAGTTAACAAGCTTGAAAACTGGCACAATTACTTATCTAAGTAAATTATAAAGTTGGTAAAAAAAAAAACTAAACTACCCCCGAAAGGGGGATTGGGGGGGTCAAAGTTTGTATGGAAGAATTTTAACGCGCGGTCTGATTAACTCTAAACTCAGTATTTATACCTAAAAGGAAGAATAAAGAATACCGTGTATCAGGGTTTTTCGAAAATCTTCCCCTAAATGGGGAAACAAAGGCAGGCCGTAATATAAATGTGAAAGTTTGTGAAGATGATTGGATCTTTATTACTCAATCACTCAAAAACGGCTCAACGGATTTGGATGAAATTTGGCACACAGATAGATTATAACATAGATTAACACACAGGATACTTTTTATCCCGGTAGTACACGTTCCAGCGGGATAATTTCCGACTTCCACGCGGGCGCAGCCGCGGGCGGAAGCTAGTAACTTTTAAAAAATACCTACATGCCATTTGATTGCATCAAATTGCAAGTTGTTTGAGGGAAGCATCGGAATAAAAAAAAGCTAGGTTAGACGTGTGTGAGCATTTTGAAACATCACAAAATATTCCTTTCAGAGGAACGCTTCGAATACGCTCGTCGCTTGAAGTCAGCGGGCGCAGCGCTTGCATCGGCTGGCATACGCATCGGTCGGTGGCGGTTGCGCAAACGTACAGCAGCAGCAAGGGATGACTTCGAGCTGGCGAGGAGGATGAGGGACCGGATAGCGGACGCGCTGTGTGGGGTCAAGGAGGATCCGCAGCTGTGTCGGTTGTTTGAAGAGGATGGGGTGAGTTGTACATTGTTATAAGGCATCCTTGAGAATTAAACATGTTGGTACGGACGTAAAAATATCATGGGAAGATTTGGCCGCGCCCTGGATTTTTAACTGTCTGTGAAAGTGCATCTCAGCGAAAAAAACACGGTGCACATACAAAAAATTGTACGTGGAAATAGACCATGGTAGAATTTTTGAAACCAAAAAAATATCTAGTAGGATGAAACCCATTGGAAGAGGAAGAAAATAGAGTCTGACCAACGAAAGCTGTCCAAGAAAAAAGACGAGAATCAAGAGTTGTCAACCATGGCCATGGCTATAGGTACACTGCTTAAACGGAGTTGATACTAATTATTATTCAAGACATATTATTATGCGATATTTACATCAGTATAACCTTAGTACCCCTGGTCTAAGGCATTTTTGGCATTATATAGGAAAGGTTGAATTAAATAATTCGTGGTCAGCTTTCGTTGGCCAAACTCTATAACAAAACTATAAGGAAAAATAATTGACGGGTGATCTGAGGTCGGGAAGTGGATGGGAGTGCGTTTTTAAGGGTAAAAAAATGGTTTATCTCGATTTCCGGCAAAAGTTGTAGATCTTTTAATTACATAAAACTTTGTAATTTTACCTTTACAACTTTTGTATTCACACTTGTTTCACATAACCTCAAAATTCAAATAACCAAGTTTTTGTTTCTATCTTTTACAACAACAAAAAAAAAAAATTTCACGAAATTTGGTGAAACCTTACCTTTTTATGTCCCAAACACTGTAAAAATTTTGATTTAAAATATTTATTTTTTCACCTTATTTTGACTTGAATATCGAAAAAGCAACCGCATTACCATAGTAAATTTTCTCAGAAAATGCATAAAATGATGGCTCAGGCATATAAGTTATCTTAAAATAGCAATAAATAGGCATTTATGCCTTTAATAACATACCTATTTATGAACCAAAAATTCGAAGACATGTGACATCTAACAACCCGCACTGCGCCCGCGTGGTATAT
Source organism: Polymixis flavicincta (assembly GCA_949987655.1). Taxonomy (NCBI): domain Eukaryota; kingdom Metazoa; phylum Arthropoda; class Insecta; order Lepidoptera; family Noctuidae; genus Polymixis; species Polymixis flavicincta. The sequence continues at coordinate 17,491,477 of OX465188.1, read as the reverse complement.
CACAGCCCACCCTCCCTCTCACATACAGGAGGCCTGTGCCCCAGAAGTGGGAATATTTTTAGATTGATTGCACAATACTATGTTACGCAAGTTCTTCTTTCTTTTTCCTTCCTGAAAAAACTAAATTGTCCCATCTCTTTCAGCCGGACCGCCGCAACGACTCCTCGATGCCCCAAGAGTACGACTTCTCCCATCACCTGTCGCCGTCCGTAGTAGCAGGCTCTCTCAGCCTGGACATACCTTCACCAGTTCCTCCCATAGAACCTGAACCTGAGCTACATGAACCGGAGTATGCCAATGGAGAGGACGAGGAAGATGTTCACGATATGCAGCCGGTGAGGAATTTTATGAAAATGTTCAGATACTAATTTCTTGTTTCTTGTGTTCAGCTGTACGGGTCGATCGATTAAGTTAAGCTACGCTTGCCGCGGTTGGTCCGTAGATGGGTGACCATCTTTACATACCAAGAACCCTTCGTACCTCGAAAGGCATGCGCAAGCGTAGCTGCTGAACATGAATTCCTGGATTTGATTCCTGGGTCGAGCAAAGTGTGATTGGGTATTTCTATCTGGAATTCTCAGGAGCAGCCAAAAGCCCTGAATCAAGATTTCTGGTTCTGTCTCGGAGTTCTGGACTAGTGCTCAGGCCCGCTCCCATTTCATGGGACATTTTTTAAGGTCTTTCGCCATTATGCTTAAACTCGAATATTTTTAAAACTCGTGAAAAATATTTTCAGTCGCCAGAGCCTACTTTACAAGAAGAAATTCCACCTTCATACCCCGAGCCAGTGGAACTCCAGCCCGTCCAGATGATGCCAGAAGAGAAGGAAGTGCACAAGAAGATAGAAGAAGATGAACTGAGGAAAGAGACTGACAGTCCTAGAAGAAGTATCACACCTAATGCTGCTAATGGTATGAAAACTGAAATTCTAATGACCCAGGTTCCGTGTGGTGCCGGACGTAAAAAAAAGAAAAGAAAGAAAAAATATTTATTGGACTTGCACAGGAAGGTCACAAACTTACTACAGTACAATATGATTATTAAACACATAAAAAAGAAAAACTAAAACACTACTATGTTACACTACTATTAAAATTAACACAAGATTTATACAACAAAAAAAAAAAGTAAAATAAAAAACAAAGTCCTGTACGAAGCCAAAAGGCCACTATCTCAGCATGATGCTGCGACATTTAAAAGTGTCGCAGCGCTGGTATTCTGGTAGGGCCCGCTGTGATGTCACGGACAGTTAAAGAAACAAAAAGGAAATACCTACCTAGATATAAATAAGATAAAATGTGTCGAGTAACTGAAAAATAAAATAAATATGTACATAAATAGTAAAAACATTGTAATCCGCGTGTGTGCACCCTACGTAACATCTATTACTTGTCTATCCCATTACCACCATTAAAAGAATACCACCATCTCATCTCTCCCGTGGATGTCGTAGAAGGCGACTAAGGGACTTACTATAGAATGGGCAGCAGCGTTCTCTATGCATTTGACCATCATACTGCGATCGCCAACCCGCCTGCCAAGCGCGGCGATTATGTCAAAACCTCATTTTGGAGGAGGCTTATGTCCAGCAGTGGACGTCTTTCAGTTGAAATGATGGTGCTAAATGACCCAGAATTGATTACAAAGGCGGATCACACACTACAAACGCACCATGCGCCGGTTACGGAGCCAAATTCCCACGTGGAAGCCCGGTTTTCCGCGATAGGTTCCTTAACACTGTACAATATTTAACACTACATATCTGTTATATACAATCCGCGAACAGATAAAAAGGGCACGTTTCTTGTAATTTGTTGTTATAACGGCAATAGAAACACACTGTGAAAATTTGAATTGTCTGCCTATTACGGTTCATGAGTTATAGCCCGCTGACAGACAGGGTGATACCGGAGGCTTAGTGATTGGGTCCCGTTGGCAACCTGTCGCGAGGAGCGTTGTAATGTGTGATCCGTTAATCAAAATGGTTGATTCTATTTTGCAGACACGAGGTTTTACTAGGCGTAAGTGAATCGATAGAAAACTTTTATTGGAAAGTTAACCTTTTTTTACCGCAAAGATGGACCTCATCAATAAGGAAATTACGATTTCGCGTTTACGTAGGTACCATAGTTGTTGTTGTTAGTTAAAGAGTTTGGTTTCCGCACTTAGTCTTTCGGGTGGGGCATTGTACGTGGCCCATAGCGACCATCAGTGGTTATTCCAACCAGCCCTTTCTCGTACCATTCGACACATACGTATTATGTAACACATCTGCTTTTTCAGGTTCAGTGGTACGGCGAAGAAACAAAAGCGCTGGTCCACGGTCAACGTTCGAGGCATATGAAGAGCGTTTACTTCCTGCTTTGAGGCAGTAAGTATTTATTCTGAAACCCTGTAAATAATGATTAAAAAAAAAACCGGCCGATGCTGGCGTAGGCCTGCAAGGGCTTCTACTTTTAGATTAGAAACATAGTGAAAAGTCTCAAGCAGTCTCACCAAAGGGTATCGTGATATCCAATAACTGAATTGTAGAGGTCAGATAGACAGTCAGTAAATACTGATATCGATGATGAGTTTAAAATGATTGTGAAAATAAATAATCTTGTGTTCCAGTTCCCACACCAACGAGTACCTCCGTGAGGGTCGAGAGGAGGAGTGCAGTGGAGGGAGTGCTGCCACGTCACACTCACGCTCTACTCAGCCACACAAATTGAACGAAAGAGAGAGGAAGCATGCTGCGCTGCCTATACTCATATTTGGTTATCCACTTGTAAGTAGCAGTCACTCACACCCTAGAATGAATCCATAATAGTCCTATCTAGAGCTGGTATATCAACTTAGACTTGCCTTTATGTAATTTACACCACATCATAAGGACTGCATCGATAGAAAATAGAACTGGTAAAAAATTTTTTTTTTTTTTTGAGTGTACTCATCAAATAACTTCTCCCGCTCTGGGCAGGAGGGCGTGTCAGACTTTTACTGACTAAAACCTACCCGTGTTCCCTCAGTTGCCTGTGTGCTAAGGGCCACAATATCTCTTTCGAACAACCCGCACCCCTGGCAGGAATCGGTCCTTGCGGACCCCACCAGTTGGTGCTGATATCTCTTTGAGGCGCGCGTGGAACACAACGAAGCGCAAATAATGTTTTCACACTACACTATTTCTGAAAAAAATAGATTGGAAAGCTCAAAGGGAAATATTAAACTAGCGTCTTAAAGACAACCTAAGTCGACCTAGTTGTATATTGCAACCAATAAATTGGACATCAGTCAACTAAATAATTTTAATGTTGCAGGTAGAAAAATTCTACTCCAAAAACTACCTCGACAAAGAGGAAGGCCTATCTCGTCTCCGCGCAGAACTGACGTCACCCTCCAACGGTAGCACCAAGACATCTCCGAACAAGACAGCCAGGGCCGCCGCCATCTTACTGCAGAGGGCGCTGAGAGACAAGGTGTTCTCTGTGTACAGCCAGGCCAATGAGGTTGTTAAGGTGCTGTTCAAGGAGTTCGTGCCGGATAGGTGAGTTTTTGGCCTTTTATACTTTTCTTTCTGGAGGTAACTTACAATACGCGATGTTTTCCGCTTCAGTATGCACACTATCAACTCGGCCTATCCTTGTATCCTTTGCTAGTCTCACCTAAGCTGCACCATAATGTCCTATTTGCCCACCTTGCAGACCAGTGGAGGTCCCGTGGCAACGGCTACGACTTATGAATTGTAAGTCACAGGTTCGAACCCAACCAGGCGCTTTACTTGGTGTTAATTATTTCATCACCACTGCACTCAAAACGGTGAAGGAAAACATCGTGGGAAAACCGGCATGGTCTAGAAACAAAAATTTGAAGACATGTGACATGTATTAACACGCACTGGGCCCGCGTGGTGGATTACGGCCCACTCCCTCTCACAAAGAGCCCTGTGTCCCAGCAGTGGGAACATTGCCCGCCTTGCACACTGAACGGAGCTGACAGTAGGCTGAGTAGACTTCAGTACGCGCTACCTTTGACAGTGGAATAAAGTATTTTTATTTAAGTACTTCCATCATGGTTGACCGTCCATCTTCACAGTGACTAGTGTTCTGTCGTATTTCCACCCTCCAATCCAACGCACAGCGCGTCACATCCATAAATTGGGAAAATGGTACAGACGCCAGCACATCAAGCTACCCCAAACTGTCAAATTTAACCAATTGAACATGAACCTTAAACTTATGGCATAAAGTTGAAAATCTATCAAAGAATTTTGACAGATTGGGGTAGCTTGATGTTCTGGCTTCTGTACATTCTGCCGTATGGAACCGAGGACTTGAGCCATTAACAGCTCGTTAAAGCTTTATCTGGTGATAAAGCTTGCATGGATGTCGTAAGAAGTATTTAAGGGTTAAGAGGGTATGCCAAAGAGATGAGCCACAGCATCTACCTACAAACTGGTAAATTCTTCTCCAAATTAATGTTTGACTACAATCGTGAGAATTGCCTTATTATACAGGGTAAGTTTTTATCCAGTGCGCAAATTGTAACCATGAATTCAGCATATCATTCTGGAACCCCTAGCGCATAATTTTTTCGCCGGTTATACAAAAAAAAACAGCTGTTTCATAGAAAAGTGCAATACCTACGCAGTCAAAATGTATGGCACAGCTAATTTTTTTTTATATCTGGCGAAAAATTTCTGCGCTAGGGGTTCTAGAATGATATGCTGAATTCATGGTTAAAATTTGCGCACTGGATAAAAACTTTTCCTGTATATCTCTTGGCTAAGTAATAACAGCCGCACGGGTCGATCCATCAGGTTAAGCGACGCTTGCCAGGGTTGGTCTTTGGATGGGTGACCATCTTTACATACTGAGACTCCGTGCCTCGTAAAGCACGTTATGCCGTTGGTCCCTTCTGTCATTTGTGGATCTTTGACAGTCGTTACGTCAGAAGCCCGAAAACCTGACAACCAATCTTACCAAGCGGTATCGTGTTACCCAGTAACTGGGTGAAGGAGGTAAGATAGGCAGTCGCTCCATGTAAAATACTGGTATTCAGCTGCATCTAGTTAGACTGGAAGCCGACCATAACATAATTGCGAAAAGTCGGATTGATTTTTGAATGGTGAGAATTGCCACAAAAATTCCGAGAGGTGGTTGAACTTCAATTTTGTGTTTCATTTTGTTTCCAAATTCTGTTCAGGGAAATCGCCAGAAAGGATTCAATTTCCAGGGTGTGTGCTGCCGAAGTGGGCCGTTGCTTGGAGAAGCTGCTGCCTGAGCTGCTGAGAGCCTGTGGTGACCCTGCTCCGAGGGTACACTCTACTGCGCAGCATACTGTGCTCACTGTTGCTGACTGTCCTCAAGTCAGGTGAGATTGCGATTGTATATTTTGTTTGGTTATAGTTCACCATTCACATTAGCAACATCAGCAGGGTTAGCACGAGCACCGATTAGTCGACAGAAGAATAGACATTACTAATTACTATTAACTAAATGATGTACAATAGAATAAGATAACTATGTTTTTCTATTTAATATCACAGTTATGCGTTCTAAACGAATCATGATTTTGTAGATAATCGTATATACTTTGTGGCCGTCGATTAGAAAGTTTGTTGTCATTGTGATTTTGACAGTTTGGGAAGAAATATTCTTCTGAAATAGTCTACATTTATAAGGACCTAGACAAATATCGTTAGAAACGAAAGACAAAATTACAGATTGTGGAAGGATATCTACGATGCGATGTCAAAAATGGAGCAACGAAGCGTCACTTTGTTTTGAAAAAGCACTGTCTTTTCTTTGTAGAAATAGAAAGCAGTTTTTCAGACGTTAGTTTGAGTTTTAGTTTGGCTTTCTGACGAGAGCTTAAATTGATAAAACATAAGACTGCAAGCCATCCATGCACAGTTTACTAGACTCCTCGTGGTTTCCATAGCCTAGTCAGTCTATTTGTTACATCTCCTTCTGGTACAAATCTTGCTCTTTTTATTGTAAGACAACTTGAACTGACTACAAAATAATAACAACCTAACTTGAAAAATAAATTTGAAAGCTGACGACAACAGAACTGAATTATTTCCAAGGATATTAGTCAATCCATTACTTCATATATTCTAAAAATGTGTCTGCTCAACAACGTTAATAACGCAATGAATATTGTTGAACTGTCAAAATGAAACATTGAGTTTCAAAATGATTCAGATTATGATTGATCGTGCGTTACGCAATTAGGGTGCATATCATCATTCACACAGTCCACCCATCGTTTCTTTACTTTTCCCCTCTTCTTATTGCCATCGACATTTAAACTCAGCACTTTACCTACTCACGACATTTTCCTCCGCGGTGCTCACATAACTCCTGCATAACCATGCCACGAACTAAACAGCACAGATGCTAATAGCCAAAAGGTTAATTGCAGATAGATAATTTATAAAATCAACCTACTACGTGTTTGTTTCACTTGCAGGAGTCTCCACCTAATCCCTCAGCAGTTGGTTCGACCGGTAGCAGCATCTATGCATCCTCGGATGGCGTTGTCTCGGCTTCAGATGTTGGAACAGCTCATACTAAGCCACGGTATCTCCACAGACAAGAACAGGTGAGATTGACGATCATTTTTGGGCCTGACCGATACCGCTGTACCACGCCTTAGGTATGGGCGCGGCGCGACGGGGGAGCAGTGCAGACCGCTCATTCGTCAGTGAAAGCCGCTCATTCGTCAGTGCAAGCCGCTCATTCGTCAGTGCAAGCCGCTCATTCGTCAGTGCAAGCCGCTCATCCGTCAGTGCAAGCCGCTCATTCGTCAGTGCAAGCCGCTCATCCGTCAGTGCAAGCCGCTCATTCGTCAGTGCAAGCCGCTCATCCGTCAGTGCAAGCCGCTCATTCGTCAGTGCAAGCCGCTCATCCGTCAGTGCAAGCCGCTCATTCGTCAGTGCAAGCCGCTCATCCGTCAGTGCAAGCCGCTCATTCGCTACCACTCACAACATCCGTCCTCCGCCTCGCCGCGCATACCTAAGGCGCGGTACAGCGGTATCGGTCAGGCTATAAGGAAATATCTGAAGATCGTAATGCTGTAGGTACCTAATACCTATAGCGATAGATGTAAAAGGTGTAAAAACAATGAAAATTCCAGGAACATCTACATAGGCTCATAAAAATAATATAGGTAGTGATATAAAATAAAAATTGAAGTTATTCAATTTTATTGGTTTAAAATATTTCACGGAATTACGATTTTCTTTCTACATTTTGCTCCCATTTCCATACAACAAAGTTTTTCTAGATCCCACAAAAAGATAGATTTTAGGGGACACCCGGACTTGAACCGGGGACCTATCGATCTGCAGTCGATTGCTCTACCACTGAGCTATATCCCCGTTGAAAGTCTAGCTCAAATTAGGCATTCCATTCGGAACACTGCAGTCTTTTGTTTTATATTTTTCAACGGTTGGACGGATTTGTGGGTGGAGAGATCAAAGCATGAAGGTTGCATATTTGCCTATACTTTTTAAAACTAGAAATATGAATTTAAATATTTCTTTTCAATTTAAGTAGTGTGTGGGTAAGCAGATATAAAATTGAGGTAACGTTTTGAAGCATGCAGGCTCATGGTTATCTCACAAAGTTGCGTAAGACGTACCTATCTATAATTGTAGAACTTTTTACTCAGTTTTCAAATTCTGATAACTTCATTATGCCTGCCTTTGTCATCCATCTTCTCTAAACTCAGCAGCTAAATATAAAGTAAAAATATAAGTTAAACTTTGTAAATCTAGCTGTCTGCTTGAAGCCAGTTTATGCAGTTCCATGACCAAACTCTATTCATTTTCCAGCGGCCTCACAGTTCGCCGTCTAGCTGAATGTGGCGCTGCAGGAGCTCAGCACGCGGCTGGTTCAGTTCGTGCAGCCGCTGAACGCATCCTGCTTGCAGCGTATGCGAGGTCTCCGCGAGTGGTGCGCGCGCAGCTACCGCCTGATGATGCAGTGACGAGACGGAACCTGATCTACAGGCATCTGTTCCAGCAGTTTGATAGGATTGATACCCAGGTGGGTGATGTATTAGGTCTACTTATAACAATTTTTTTTTTGCAAACTAGGTAGCTTCCGCCATCGTGGTCTGTCGACAAAAGTAGACTATATTCTTCCTCGGTTCAAAATATCCCTATAACAAATTTTATCGAAATCGGTCCAGCCGTTTCGGAGATTAACTGGAAAAAGACAGACAGACAATTTTTAAATTTGTTTTAAGTTTGAAGTTTAGTGAAAAGCTGTTATTTTGACAATACAAAAAGACAATTCAATTTTATTAATTTTTCTTTGATGTTATAGTATGTGTAGAAGATAGAGTAGGATGAAAGTAATACAAACTTGCATCTTGGCTGAAGGATTTAACAAGGGTCTGAAAACTTTATATCTGTTATGTCAAAAAAGAACTTCCCACTTCAGCTTCCTCCTGAAATGAGGAGACTGGATTGCTTCACTACTCAAAGTAGGTACAGATTTGTTTATCGAAGCCCTGAAGAATCTTCAAGAATCGAAGTCCTAAAGCTACAAAGTTTCACATATTATGATAGCTAGCTAATAGGCAACCATAACTGTTCTGTCAGAATCACAACGAGCTATAAGAAGGTGCCTTACTCTCCAATTCCTTTTCCCTCCAGAAAATGCTGAACCAAGCGCCAACCGAAGAGCAGTTCCTCCACGGCGCAGACCAGTCCATGGCAGACTCAACTCTTGAAACAGCTAGCGTCACCCAATCAACTAGAAGCGGCACTACTGTCAGTGGCATGACATCATCCATGGGCATGACGTCTTCCATAGGAGCTGCGTCATCATACAGCTTGAAATCCATGACGTCAAGTGTCAGTGGGGCTACTCTTGCCCCTTCAAGTTTGAGCGGTAGTTATACTACGTCCAAAACAAAAAGTAGTTTGAAAAAAACGCCAACGAAGAGGTATACTCCAAAGACGACTGCGAAGGACTTTTCAAATTATCCGGGTTATAATAAGTTGAGGCTGGATAGCGCTGTCAGTCCGAAGCACTCGCCTAGGTCGGCTGCGTCGGGTGGAGTTGAGAAAGTAAGTTGATTTTATTATTGTGACTTAATTGATGCTTTTGGTCCAGCACTGGACGTCTTTCAGGATATTAATAGAACGGTCCTTAAAGCCTGAAGTATTTTTTGAAGTGAAAACTTCTTTAGCGGCGTTGTACACTTTTTTTTGTAATGGGTAAAAAATGTTAATCTCGCGTCAGGACACGTGACCTGATCGAAAATTCGTAAGACTGATGGAGAGTAGACAGCCGGGCGCGGCGTAGGAGAGGAAGTATCCCCCTCTCTTTCTACGGCGCGGTGAAAATGTACGCCTGCGCCTGCTGTTTCGTTTAGGCGGCGCAGGGCGCTTGCGCGAATGTTCGTGTGTGTTTATGTTACAGCGTGCCACGCGCATCCATGGATGGTGACAGCTGATGGCTTGATTTTTCTGAGAGATAAACTTTTTAATGTAATATAAATTGTCATGTTTGTGTACGATAGCGCAATAAATAAATATTGTATTCTACCACATGAATTATACTCGTAGTAATTTTATAAGTGATAATTAAAGCAAATCGTGCAAAATTATTCCCTAACCATTCCAAAATATCAAAAATGCACAACGTTAATATTCAAGTTTTCACTTCTGCCGGCACTCCCGGAGTGCAACCCGTCGTCTTTTAGCACACGTTCGCACGGACGTCATCATCACTTCAGCCGAAAGACGTCCCCTGCTGGACTTAGGCCTCTCCAAAAAGAGGGGGTTTTGCCATAATCGCTGCCCATTCGCTATTAAGTCCCTTAGTCGCCTTCTCCGACGCTCACGAGAAAAAATGGGATGATGCTATTCTTTTACATTCGGCATCGCACGGACGTAAAAATGCCGATTTTCAACTATCGGTGTTGAGCTGACCGTTGAAATTCGAACAGAGTGCATTCCAGTGCGTCAAAAAGACACACTGTCGGACTTTCCACATTCCCAATCCAGTGCGCGAAAAAAAAAATCGCCGCGGGAACGGGGAAAAACACGCGTCCATGCGAACCTGGGCTAATATGTATTTGCAGAGCAACTCGTTCTTCAAGGCATATTTTACATATAGCAGCTTTTTTAAACCAGTTTTTGATAAACATTCGGGTACAGTAAGTAGAAAGAGTCTAAATGAATCTTGAGTTATAGCTCTTTTGAACTATCGTGAACGTTCAACGACATCCTATATATTTTTGCCCTGACAGTAGACCCCTTCAGTCACTTCACAATGACAAACTTGTCTAACCTGAATTTTCACACCCCCAGGTACACTTCCAAGAAAGCCACAGTCACAGTCAATCCTCAGAACAAGTGGTCTACCGCCGCACGAACCGTAACTCCGAAAACCGTCACTCCATGATCCATTACGACCACGAACCGTCAAAGCCACAGCTGAGAGAACGACCGGTTACCGTCTACGAACCGTTGCATTTAGACTACCGTGATTCTCCAACTTTAGGCTCCCCTAAAACTTCCAAGAATGATCTTCGGAGTATGGATTCCTTACCCATGGACTCCCCACAGATGTCCAGGAATGATATGAGGTGTGATTCGGACTGCAGAAGCTTGGATTCTCCGAAAGTGAAAGCGGATTACTTCAGGGAAGGAGTGCTGGAGTCGCCGAAGCTGGTTGCTGGTTTGAGGAACTTGCATCTTGATGAGCATAGCCAGATGGATGAGAGCGGGTATTATAGCCCAGGTGAGACACCAGTTTATCAAGTCCCTGTATTTTGAACTGAGAATTCCTGCAGATTTTAAAGACTCAATTGATTGGTCAGTTGACTAAGTAGGAAAATATTAATCAGCGTGTTTCCAGGTAGAAGACATCAAGCCACAGGCAGTGAACATCACTACGAGCCCTATGACGTCGGCAACGTGGATGTGGCTGAAAATATACCAGAAACTATTAGTTTGCAGTGAGTACAGGATCTAATCTAGGACTTAAAATTTATATACGACTGCTCCAGAAGGAGGGTGTGTTTGTATATTTCTTTAGCACGCTCTGTAGCCTGAACGGCTTGATCGATTTCAGCTTGAAAGGTCCAGTTACATTCGTCTTAATTGTGAGAGTGTATATCAACATTGAAAAAGAAAATGGCCGATTTTTGGCGCCTTAAGCTGTCTGCAAAAAAAATATTTTTTCTCTAAACCTATTGAATGGGGTATCAAAATAAAGGGTTTCATAAAAATGTCTCATTAACGTCAACAATAATTATATTAACTAAAAACTAAGAAATATAAAATAAATTACAAAATCAAAAAACCCGAGTGCTTAAAAAGTGAACTTTAATAATAAAAAAATATGTAATCCTAATAAAACAAGTTTCTTGTTTCCTTAATTTTTAATTATTAAAGTTAACTTTTTAATAGCCTGGTTTTTTAATTTTGTATTTTTTGTTCCGTGTGGTGCCGGACGTTAAGAATAGCACCATTCCATTCCTTCCCGTGGGTGTCGTAGGAGGCGACTAAGGGAAAGTACTAGAGAATGGGCAGCAGCATTCTCTATGCATTTTACCACCATACTGCGATCGCCAACCCGCCTGCCAAGCGTGGTGATTATGGCAAATCCCTCCAAATAGGGGAGGCCTATGTCCAGCAGTGGACGTCTGACGGCTGAAATGATGAATCATCATCATTTCAGCCGTGATGATGATTTTTTTTTTCAGATCTTGAAGACGATTATGTTCTTAAAGATAGTGACCGTAATTCTTTCGTCGAGTAATTTTACTGCGCACTCAGCGCACTGCTTGGCGCCCAGAGTTCAAAATCGAACAGCACGTTTTTGCGAGGCGCTGTGTTGCTCTCTTTTGGATTCTCAATGCTAGGTTTAAAAGCCGAGAGTTGGAATTCCAGTGCCCGATAAATCCCGCTGTGATATTTTTACGTCAGTGCAAACGAGGTTTAAGTGGCGATGACGTAAAAAAAAAGTCCCTTACTCTGTTTAGTGATTGAAGGTTGCCTAAACAATCTGATAGACCTGTATCTGTTGCGTATCCACATGATCTTCGTTCCGACTCTTTAAAGGCACTGGCCGTTTTTACTTGAGAAATAATTCGGGCCGGCACTGGGCCCGGGTGGTGGATTACGGCCCACTACCTCTCACAGAGAGGAGGCCTGTGTCCCAGCAGTGGGAACGTTATAGGCTAATCATGATTATGATGATACTTCGTATTTGGAAGAAACTTTGGTAGGACCCGACTACGGCAAAGCCAAAAGCAAGAGTTATGGTTTTAGCCGTCTGTGTATGTTTGTATTACGTTAAAACCTATTTTTAACCGACTTCCAAAAAAGGAGGAGGTCATATGTTCCACTGTACGTATTTTTTTTAATGTATGTTCATCTGTTTCTCCCCCATTTGTGGACCGATTCCCAAAATTCTTTTTTTGTTTGAAAGAGTATACTCCTGAGGTGGTCCTATTGGTACCAAGTCAGAATTGGAAATCGAGGGCAATCCTCAAATTTTGTAGGTATTAACAATGTAAATTTGCATTGCATTTGCACCCCAAGGATGATGGAATTTCGAATTGGTGTGGGGTAGGTACTATAACTAAAAAGTGAAAAATAAAAACTTATTGTTTTTGATAAAAACGTGTCAATCGATTCGTTATAATGATTCGGGTAACTTAAGCTACAGTTTTAGTTGGATTTTTTGTCGTAGTTGGGTTTCAGATTTAAACTTTATATTTTTCTTAATATTATTCCTTTTTCAGCACGACGTGCACATGGTGCGGTCGCCGCGTGCGCGCAGACGCACTAGAGGCACACTACTGGCGGCGCTGCGTGCTGCTGGCGCGCTGCCCGCACTGTCGTGTGGCGCTTGAAGCGAGGATGTTACATGCACATCTGTTGGGTACGTCATCATCATCATTAAAGAGGTGTAAGGACTGTTTCTTCCTGCCTGACACCCTGTGGTGTATAGTTTACTCATGCTCTATAGAAAAGGATACTCCAATCAGTTGCGTGTTGGGTCTGGTGGACTACTGCCCGACGATAAATATTTCGGTACGATAAATATGCTAGTTGCGTTGCAATCTCTGCTTGCGCGATGCAGGATTTTGCGGCAAGTCGATGTGATGCGTAGTTCGCATGTGGCGATGTAGATGCCGCCACATTATAATGATTCAGCTGAAAGACTTCAACCGCAGTCCCTAGGCTCCCAAGCTTTGCCACATCAACCGGTCCGGGTGCAATAACATCCAGTGGATTCCTGCAACCTTCACCTGGTCACCGGTCAATCTTGTGAGAGGCCTTACCTAAACTATGTTAGCTTTTTAGAACAAAGTTTCGATGAGGCTTGAAATTGTAGCTAGCCTGTACATTGCACTAATGTAAACTTTTCTTTTCGTCATCATCCTAATTTCCATCATCATCATTAGAAAGTCATAGGCCTCCCCCAAGCTCCGCCTGTTCGAATATTTCTGTGCTTCCCGCATCCAGCAGATTTCCACGGCCTTCACAAGATCATCGGTCTACTCTGTGGAAGGCCTACCAACTCTACGTCTTCCGTTACGCGGTCGCACTCCAGAACCTTTTTTAACGGCCACATCGGCTATTGTTCTGCGAGCAATGTGCCCTGCAATTCTTCGGGCTATGTCGGTTACCTATTGTATATCTTCATTTCTGATTATTTTCGTTTCCAACCACCAACTTAATTGCATTTTGTTTTACTAAATCATATTTCTATTAAACCTACTGTCATATCTCATTATCATACTGCAGAAGAATGTACGATGAGTGAGGGCAGCTGGAAGGCGTGTCACAAGTGTGGAGCTGCTCTCAGGACTGATGACTCCGACTTTCATGCTAATTGTATAGGTAAGTGGGTGTTAAAATGACGACCTTCTTATAAATATACCAGCCATTTCAGAAGTTTGTAATAACTTGTAACCATGATTAAGTCCGCCGCAGGAGACGACCTGGGCGTTGGAAATCCCAGGCTGATTCCCTATCGGGCTTGCGGATGGCGAGTAATGGGTAGCTGGCTGTCCGGTAAGGACTAAGTCTAGGTCGACGGCACGTTGTGTTCCACGCGCGTCTCCAAGAGATGTCAGCACCAACTAGTGAGGTCCGCAAGGGCCGATGCCTGCCGGGGTGCGGGTTGTTCGAAAGAGATAGGTACCGTGGCACACTGGCAACTAAAGGAACAAGGCCGGGTTTTAGTCAGCAAAATTCTGACATGCCGCTCCACCCAGAGCGGGAGAAGTTATTAGATGATTTCCCACCCTAAAAAAAACCATGACTAGGTACACAGGGTGGCATCATCGATGCCCAAATTGAAATCATGATTATAGAAAGTTCGTAGAAATTGTTCTTAGGTCAACACCAGATGTAGTGCGTGTCTGTATGCGGATCGTAGGTTCGAACCCAGACAGGCGCTTTACTTTGTGTAAATTATTTCATCACCACTTCACTCAAAACGGTGAAGGAAAACATCGTGAGGAAACCGGCATGAGAATAAAAAATTCGAACACAGTCATGTGACATCTACCAACCCGCACTCGGCCCGCATGGTGGATGGTCCACTCCCTCTCACAGAGAGGAGGCCTGTGTCCCAGCAGTGGGGACATTATAGGCTGCTCATGTACTAAAGATCTGTATTTACAGCGCTGGGCATGGACGAGTGGAAGTGCCCGTACTGCTTCACCAACGTGCTGGCTCGCGACCTGCCCTGGCAGAGGCACCTGATGCAGTGTCCTCGGAACCCCAGGATCACACAGTCCACGTAGCTCAACGACGGTGGCAATTATCTGTTCTTGAGTTTGTAGGTAGGTGTGGTTTGCATGCAAAGGTCACACGACTCGCCCATTTTGTGAGCCTCTGGGTCTCTTTCCTCAAACTGCGCATTATTAACGCAGGGGAGAAACTCCTGCAACTGATTTTTGTTTGTAAGAAAAGTTTGGGTAATTTGCCACTTTAAGTACTAGTTTAGTAGTAATTTCACGTTTTTTGGGCCATCCTTTCCACATACGTTTTTTTAAATAATTTATATAAGTAATAGTAAGTACGTGAAGCTAAAACTTTGTACCTACCCCTTTTTACGAAAATTGCGCAGATGGAGGAGTTATGAAATTTGGCACAGTAAAGCAAAGTTTGCAGGACTGCAGAAACTTTATATTTTTTAATTATGTTCTCTTTTCGATGTTGTCCCGAACTTCTGTCTGTTCTTGGAGTGTGTATCGCCGTGGCCTTTGCATGAAATGTACCACAATTTCTTATTTAATAAATGATGTTAAAATAAAAAGAAAGTGATTATATGGTTTTGTACAGTAAAAAAGAGGCGAAAATTAACTAATATAAAATTAATTCATATTTCTAATCCCATGCTAATGCATATTTTCTAAAATTGTAACGAACAGTATTCAAAGAAGATACGATTTTTTTTTGAAATTGTTAAAAATATAAGCAAAATTACTGACGATAATGCGCTCAACGAGAACATTTTATTTTTTGATGACTTTAATAATTTATTAATTCAATGATTGGCTCAACTCATAATGATAATAAGACATAAAATGCTTAAAAATAAGTAAGAAAAAAAAATGCTTTAAACATTTAATATCATTAATAATAAAATACTCAAAAATCTGTTCATCGTATAAGCACTTTCTTGAAAAATTCACAGTTCACTTAGAATTAAAAAAAAGTTAAAACGTTTGTTACAAATGACAAAATACGTACTCATTAGAATTACAACTGTTTAATATTCGAATTACAACAATCTAATATTCATATGAATTTATTACTATAATTTTTCTTAGTCTTTCGACTGCTTAGCAGCCATTTAAAACATTGATCTCAATAGCTATGTAGTTATAGTAATTTATCATTATTATTTATTACCTCATCATTAACTTCATTTACGTTATCTATAAGTATTAAAAATATATTATTTACAAGTCAAAATTGTATTAGAACTATATAAACATTTATCGGTAACAATAATTTGTCCACTATATGACAGTGTGTATCCGTCAATTCACTTGAAATGCTATCCACTAATGTTAAGTCTTGAGCACTGCTTGTTAGTCCATTATTACCGTCCAACGTTATGGATTCCGTCTTAGACTTTTCATTTCGTTCACTTTGAGTCGGTTCCACTATTGATATTATATCTCCTTTATTTGTGGCGGCCGCTACAACGCCACATGCGAACTACGCATCAAAGACCTGGGGTCACACAAATCCTGCATCGTGCAATCAGAGTTTACCACGCGACTCGTATATTTACAACATCTCGACATCAACCGTCGGGCAGTTGCCCACCAGACACAATACCCGTCTGGTCGGAGAAGCCTCCCTTTTCCATGGAGTATGAGTGAACTTTACACCCTGTTCCTCATACTTCTATAATTTCAATAAATACATATAACTTACTTTTAAATATTAGATTATTAAAACATTTGAAAATACAAAATATTGTTGTACAACGGTATCGGGAATAGGGCCCAAGCACTCAGGGCTGCAGAGAGAGGAACCCCCTAACAATGCGAGCCGTGTCCAGTACCTGTACTGCTTTCTGAATAAAGAAAGATTCAGCTGCCCAAGGAGAGCCTACTTAAGTGTTCGTTTGAGGATCTTGGCTATCAAACCATTGGCCGTTACGATTATCGGCACAATGATTGCAGAGTTCACATCCCGCATGTCAAGATACTATTATTATTTGGTAATATTATGTGGCAGGTTAATAATAATACCACATGTCTTTACGAGTTTATAAACACCAGCATCTTTATCCAAAATAGCGAGATTGTCTAATTTTTTTTTATCTTCTATAAGAAGATCTATTCTGGCTGCTTAATGGCTGTTTAACAGCAAATTACCTCTTTCCTTCCACTAAAGGATAATTTGTCTTTTTCTTTGTCGTCCTAGGCATATACCTAAAGTTCCGTTCCGTTTTTTTTCCTGATATTAAACTGAAATTTCAACTTTTTGTGTAGGTATTTGCTTTTTGGTCAGTTTGACATTACATCTGTCAGATTACTATCTAAGGGTTTAAAAACGAACTGAAGTCGAACAACGAAAGCCCGATTTCGCGAAAAGGCAATTTGAAAAAATAAAGATAAGAGTCGTTGAGGAAAACCGAGCCAAATCACCAATAATTGACGCATTTTGATAGGCAAACCGAATGTAATCGTGTGAAACCTTTGCCTCTGAGCGCTTTCATATCTTGTTATAGTGGAACTGACCCATATAAGTTACACCGTTTTGATGTCGTGTCGTGTCGTTTTGTTTTGTGCAATACTCATTAGGATATGAAATTCTGAAATTCTTATGGAGTTAATTGGGTTGAAGAAATCTGCAAGGGGTTGCAGCATTTGCTTTTTGGTCAGTTTGACATTACATCCGTCAAATCACTATCTAAGGGTTTAAAAACGAACTGAAGTCGAACAACGAAAGCCCGATTTCGCGAAAAGGCAATTTGAAAAAATAAAGATAAGAGTTGTTGAGGAAAACCGAGCCAAATCACCAATAATTAACGCATTTTGATAGGCAAACCGAATTTAATCGTGTGAAACCTTTGCCTCTGAGCGCTTTCATTTATCTTGTTATAGTGGAACTGACCCCTATAAGTTACACCGTTTTGATGTCGTGTCGTTTCGTTTTGTTTTGTGCAATACCTACTCATTAGGATATGAAATTCTTATGGCGTTAATTGGGTTGAAGAAATCTTCAAGGGGTTGCAGCATTTTTACTTTTTATTATAGAGATGTCCTAGAAATATTAGTTCCATAATATTGGTATTCCATTTGTTTAACACCATGAACTACCTACTCCAAATAACCTTTTATACAAAATTATTTTTAGTGTATGCGAAACCTGAATATAGTTTGTTCAGAATAAGTAACTAAATCGATTCCAATAAGTTTAACACCATGTTATTTGTTTTTTCCCAAAAAAAAATACTGCCTAATTATTATTATCAATGAGCACAAAACGACGCTTGGCGCACGGCTGGCGCGTGGTCCGCGTGGTGACCATGTTTGTGTAGACAACTAGGTAACATAACAAGCTCATAACTGTGTTTTTTCATGATACAGTTTTGAAATTTTATACATAGATTATTTACATAAAAATACTAGACACGTGTTTCCCGTTTCGCATATACTAAAACAAGGGTTGTATAGAATAAAAAGCTCTGCCTTAGTACTCTAGCAAAGTCTCATACTTATTTTTCATTGCCATAGTTATTATTTAGCTGGTTTCCATTTTTTTTCCTGTTACTCTAGAACTAATATTAGTAAACACGGCTACACATCAAGCTATAGCACATCAATATTACCAGTTTAGGCTGATCTCATTGGTTTTCCGTACAGTGCGAGATCAGCGTAAACTGAAAATGTATAGCTTGATGTGTAGCCGTGTGTACCTGATTGAGTTATAAGATTTCGTTTCTTTTAATTTAAACCAAAATGTGTATCATTTAGTCAAATGGATTCAGATTTATGTAGTTTTTTATTTTATGTATGTTGATTGTATATAGGACTAATTTTAGTTAAGTAGGCTTAGTCATAGCTTAGCGTAGGAGATACCTACATACGTAAGGAATTAGATTCTGTTGTTAAAACATCTTTTTGTTCTTCTTCAAAACTTTTTCTTCCTTTCTATGTGTAACTCTTCTTATCTTTTCTACAGTCTTCATTTCCATTAGCTTATTACTATTCTCCTTCTTCTGGGTTTGTTTACAAAACTAAGACTGCTATAAGAACTTTTTTAAACGCAACGTACGTAAGTCTACTTCTTGCGCAAAATAAATCAAAAATACTTAGGTATATAGGTACTGCCAGTGGCGGATTTGCCCTAAGGCCCAGTAGGCCCGGGCCTAGGGCGGCCAGATATTAGGGGCGGCAAATCGTGACAAAAAAATCACTGATGATAGCAAGAAATAACTCAAATGCAAAATACCTAAATATTTAAAAGGCTGCGCATATTATAGCGGGTTACACTGCACCGCAACGTATAGCAATAAAACTAATTATTTCGTACAGATAAAATAGTTCGTACTTGTAATATAACTGATTTAGGAAGAATATTGTTAACGCGCGACGCAAACTTTAAAAACACTCGCTCTTGATTGTCGTGATTCACGCTAGTGTGTCGCGCCCCCGCGCCCCTTCGCTGCCCCCACCCACACCTATCTCGCTCGCTCGCCCGCTCGCGACAGTGTCAATTCAACAATAAAGCTGACAGCAACTGCAGTGAGTGGACTAATTTATTTTAAATTTCGTAACGTCTTTCGCGACGCGACGTGTACGTGCTGCTTGCTATATTAACAAAAAAAATAACCTCACGCTCACGTAAAAAGTGTTATGTTGCATATTTAGATATGGATGGAAAGAAAAGATTTAGGTTAAGTGGGGCAGAGTATCGCAAGCGAGCTAAAGAAAAAGATGATAAACAAAAGGATACGATTAAGAAAACGCGGAAATTAGACGATTTCTTTGGAAAACCATGTGCAGATATCAAAGATCATATCATTGATCCAACAATCGACATTGCAAGTAGTAGTGGCGCTCCGTCAACTGATGATTCTTCAGTTTCTTCAAGTGCAGATACTTTGATCGGCGTGGCAAGTGGATCAAAGGAACAAGCCGAAGATGTCCGTCTAGTACCAAGAGTAGCAGGTGTAGGTGTGCAACCCAATCCTCCGCATCAGATGTTGTGCAAAATCAGCGACGATCCAGCCAAATGGACAATCGACGAGTTCACGCGTGATTACATTTGTATGAACGGAGCCAATCAGAACATCCAAAATGATTTTCCTAAGAGTGAGCGAATTTACAAAGATAAGGCGCGACAGTTGTCAAAACATTTATTCGAACGTCAGCTTCTAAATGGCGAAAAAGTTCCGCGAAAGTGGCTAATTTATTCCAAAAGTACTGGATGTGTTTATTGTGGACCTTGTCTTCTTTTTAACGGGGGGGAGAGTCAGTTCGACAAAAAGGAAGGTTTCAATGATTGGAAAAATTCCTATCATCGAGTATCAACTCATGAGAATTCGCCTACTCACAAATTATCTGTTCTGCATATGAAACACCGAAGCAACGCGTTAGGTCGCATTGACCACGCATTAACAATGCAATCTGATGAAGAAATAAATTACTGGAAAAACATTTTGAAAAGAGTAGTTGCTTGTGTAAAAGCGCTTGCATCACGTGGCTTGCCTTTCAGAGGACACGACGAGAAATTTGGTTCAATTCACAATGGAAATTATTTAATGTCCTTAGAGCTTATCGCTGAGTTCGATCCGTTCTTAGCCAAACACATAACACGTTATGGGAATCCAGGCTCAGGATTTACGAGTTATCTTTCTTCAACAACATGCGAAGAATTCATTCGGCTTATGGGAAACAAAGTTTTGGAGACAATTGTAATGGAAATATTAACAGCGAAATATTTTTCTCTGATCATTGACTCGACGCCGGATATATCTCACGTAGACCAGCTAACTTATGTTATCAGATATGTCCTGCCTAATGGATCACCTGTAGAACGTTTCCTCAAGTTCATTCCAAACACAGGTCATAAATCACAACAAATGAAAGATGCTGTTACCTCAACTTTAACTGAATTGGGAATTGACATTTCAAACTGCCGCGGGCAATCTTATGACAACGCAGCTAACATGTCAGGCATATTTTTTTTTTTATTTTTTTACATACAACGGCCTGCAAGCTAAAATCAAGGAAATTTCACCCCTTGCCGAGTATGTTCCTTGTTCAGCACACTCGCTCAATTTAGTAGGTGAATGTGCAGCTGAAAGCAGCCAAGAGGCTTGTTCGTTCTTTTCTCTACTCCAAGAGCTGTACAATTTCTTTGCAGCGTCAACTCAGCGTTGGGAACTCCTTCAAGCCCAATTCACCGTCAAAAGTCTGTCAACGACTCGTTGGTCTGCTCGTGCAGACGCATGCAAAAGTTTACGCGAATCCTGGAATGAAATCCATCAAGCGCTAGTATCTATCGAAAATGACACACAACAGAAGAGAATCGTTATATGCGAAGCAAGAGGTATTCGTTTGAAACTAGAACGTTTTGAAACGGCCCTCATGACTGTTTTTTGGGGATATTTACTGGATCGCATTAACGCCACAAATAAAAAACTTCAGAGTGTGGAAATTGACATTACCATTGTCATAGAACTCTATGAGACACTGATACATTTTATTCGCGAAACAAGAGATAACTTCGATGATTTCGAAAAGAAAGCCAAAAAACTGTCTATCGTACAGGAATATGAAAGGGATTTTCGACGCAATCGAAAGCATAAGCTACTTCCTGGCGAGACTAATACAGATGAAGAGATGCAACAAAAGAATGGTCGAGAAAATTTCAGAATCACTAATTTTTTGGTAGTAATTGATACATTGTCAGTAGAACTGAAAAAACGACGGGATGCTTATAAATTACTTCACAACAAATTTAATTTTATTACTAACTTGACGAAACTGAGCATCTCAGAAGTCGAAGAAAAGGCCAAAGCATTGCAAATGGTTTATTCTACTGACTTAGAAGACAATTTTTCGGAAGAATGTCTACATTTTCGTTCTCACTGCAGCATAAAAAATGAAGAGCGGAACAGTGCTGTCAGTTTGTTGAAATGGTTACGAACTGAAGGTCTTCAAACCATTTACCCAAACGTGGATATTTCTCTTCGTATGTGTGTGTGTACTCCCGCCAGCAACTGTTCAGGAGAACGGTCGTTTTCTTGTTTGCGCAGAGTTAAAAACTATTTACGCACAACAATGACGGAGCAAAGGTTAAACGATCTTGCTTTGCTTAACATAGAAGCTGACTTTTTAAGAAAATTGGATTGTGAAGAATTAATTAATGATTTTGCTGCGCTTAAGTGCAGACGAGTTTTGTAACTCATGATCACTTTTAACACATAATAATAAATAAAAACTAAAACTTTTAACTGTTTTATTTAATTGTGCAATTAACCCTTAAACCTCGGAATATATTACAAAATAGTAGCTATTACCTATAGTTAATTAAATTTCTGATTTCGATTTATGTAAAAGTTGGCAATAAAGTCATTATGTCGCCAGCAGATCATGCTATCCCAAACTGTCAAATTTTCTCAATTGAACATAAACCTTATTCCTTTGTAATAAAGTTGAAAAACTATCAAAGTAATTTGACAGATTGGGGTAGCTTGATGTGCTGGCCTCTGTAATTAGTCCATATGATGGGTGCTGAGAAAAGGGCGGCACATGGCTTGGGGCCTAGAGCGGCCAAGACTGCAAATCCGCCACTGGGTACTGCGGAACAAAAATGGAGAAAATAGAGTGACATGATATTTTTTCTCTGTCTAGACACGTGGTAACTTCTCAAACCAAGTTCAAAGTAAATAATCTATCGACGCAGCACTATATGTACATACATACGCTTTCTGGGCTAGGCAGAAACTACAGAATGTCACCTTGTACGAACCTTACCTCCTTTTGTCTATACATTACAGCGAAAAAATACCGTGCCTATCGTGTATAAATAACTAAAGTGCCAACTTGATAAGCACAGACAAACAATTTTGACTGAAATATGAATAAGAAGAATAATAAAATTATGTATAAAATATTATATATTTTGGGTTTATGGAGGTGGCCAACCCAGTGCATTCCATTCCATAAGGCTCCAAAATAACGTCCATGAATTACAAAGGCTTCTAAGCGAAAAAACAAATACTTATACGTAGGTATGGATCGCGGCACGTAAGTTGAACCAAAGTCGCGGATTTTATTTCAACTTACCTGCCGCGATCTGTAATTAATTTCCAAACTTAGGTACACGTTATATCAATGACTATGCTAGAAGTTGTCCTCATTCTTTTCCGTGCGAGGCAACCAGTGCACACGCTCCTATCTTCGGTTGTTTGTTCTGATTGTGGTTCAACTTACGTACCGCGATCTATATCTTCCTGACTCGTTCCTACTGTTTCTATACTTAAGGCTATTACTAGCCGATACTTATTGACTAAGGCCGGTTTAGGCGGTCTTAGGACATCTCACATTCATGTCTCCGATTCTGAACCTCTATCTACCTTCTCAGCTATATCTTCTACCCTGCCTCTACCTACGTTCCTATTTCCTACGTTAGAATAATTAGCTTAATTTAAATAATAATTAGCTTTAGCTTCGTCAGACCACATCACCCACTGTGATAAAGGATCGAGTTACAAAGAAAATGGTATAAAAGTGTGGGTTCTCAGTTGTTGGTATAGATGTAATTTTAATTATAGAGAGCCTTTGGGCGTGTGCCTAGTGTGTTGATCGATATTTATGCTTTCTGTCTTCCTCTAAAAAGTTTATTGTTTTCTCCTTGTACTCTTCTATCTTCATCTAGAATTTTATAGGTACCCAAATATTTTAAATCTTATGTACAATCGTTGTGCGTTGTCACATTTCTCTTTGGGGTCGTCTTTTTCATGTTTCGACAGTGAAAATGCATGGATATTAGTCAACGCATTAACACAATTAATTTTAAGTATCACCATGTTCTTTGCTCTTCCATTTTTTTTTCTATCTTTGTATTATGTGAAGTCTTCTTTTTTATTAAAGCTGTTTTGTTTTGGTAGTAAAATCCAAAACGAGTACAACTATATGTCGTCCAAAATAAATTGCAGAAAATAAAATCATTTTAATTAAGTACCTATTTGGATAATTTATGGTCTATAGAAGGCTCGAAACAGATTATTGAATTGACATTTGAATATTAATCCTCCAAGTGAGATTTAATTTAATTTGCTTTAAAATAAATTAAATCTCACTTGAAGAAAAGTTATAAAACGACCTTTCTTGTAAGAAAGATGGTTTTATAATTCTTTTTAAAAGTATTGATGATTAAAATCAATACTTTTTTTAACCCTATTTCTGGACCTTTCTGATGAATTTATGCAAAGTAGATAAGATATTCAAATATTTAGCTATAAGTTAACATTAGCCATGTTTATAAATTTAATTATGTTTACTTTAATGGATTTTATTGAAGGATATGCGTTTTTTGTTCCATTCTATGTATTGCGTGTCATTCTTTAAACTGGGATGTATTTAATATAAGTAGATTAATATTTAAATAAATATGTATTGTAATTATGAACCTAATTTACAGTACTTACCTACCTAAATATAAAACGCAGAAAAATAAAATACGGTAATATTGGGTTGTTCCTACCTTTAACTTTTAACAAGACTTTGTATTCTATATTTAAAAATCCATTTGACTGATGATACTGAACATATTTATACATGAACTATGTACTTGTATTTTTTTTTAATTATTTCAAGTTACCATAGATAAGATACGTACTATAACTCTATGTACACCAGTACCTTAGTAGTTTATTTGAATATGATGTGGCAAAATATTAATCGGCGCAATAGGTAGGATATCAAATCAGTTCTTATGGTAGTTGATACTCATTATAATCTATCTAGAAGAATTTGTAGAAATTATTGTCAAGAAAATCTTACCTTGTTCCAAAGATGGAAAATATGATTTTGTTTTATCACTAAAAGTGCCATAACTTACGTTAAAAATGGTACGATTAGAAAAACTACCAAAAACACTGTCTGAAGCAAATTTTACTGTAGTTTTTCGCAATCCTATTATACTTAAATGTAATTATTTAATTGTACATTTTGTGTCACATACAAGTAACTAGTATCCAGTGTGTCTGTGTTACTATTTTATTTTTATTGGTATTTACACTATTGTGAAAAAAATTCGCACATTCCAGAATGTTTCACCTGAATGATTTGTGTTGTTCCTATTTCTTCCTATATCTAATCTTTCTGGATGATTATTTTATTGGGCAGTTTGGGTTTTGAGAATGTTCTACATTCTTGTAAGATGTTATAATTATTATGTATTGTTTATTGATTATACATTTCGAATTCCTTAATTAATTGACGTATAATATGGAAAAGGTTACAGAATTTTAGTATTTTGTGCTTTATTGATTAATTTAATTACATTTTGCATGGTGGCTGTTGCCTGGTCGGTATAAAAAAACACTATTTAAATGTACCTAATGTAATGTTGCGCACATAAAAAAATAAGAATGAACTTTGCCAATGTCTTAAAAAAAGGTATTTAAAAGAATAAGTATTATTGTAACTGATTGGACTGATTCAAAATTCGATTCTAATTTATTCTTTCTAAATTCAAAAATTTAACGCAAAACATTTTTTGTCTGTCTGCGATTGCTTGTTTGATGGTTTTTATTGAGATCGACTTTCGATATTTTACAGCTTTTGCAATTCTTAATAGACTCATGTTATAAGCCAACTTTTCATCTACTGAAATATTTGTGTATATAAACAGATATTGTACACATACAATTAAGTACTTCAAACCGGCAAACTCCTGGGTTCTCTTCCAGGATAAAATTTTATGGCTAAGTTGATAGCCAGGTCGATATCGAAGAATAAATTAAATGCCTTCTTTTTGAATTGTTAAAGAATTTGAAAATTCTGCTGCTTGTTTAAGGAGTCAATTGGAAACGACTGTTAGGAAGTTATGCGGGCCCGATTAGTAGGTTAGGTATAGGTTAAAAAAAAAAACTGATTTTCCTGCTCGAGAAATATTTATGATAATTAAAGCCTTAATTTTTTGTAAATCTGACCTATGTAAATGTTACATTAATTATGATCTAATATTTAAAGTTTTGATGTTATGTACTGTGGTACAAGGATCTTTAAAGTGAGTTCAGATAGAAGGGATTTACCCGCAGCAATTTACTGGCTCCATTGAAAATAAGACCGTAATACTATAGCCTAAAGTAGAAAAAAGAGCAACCTAGACGCGAGCATGCGCGAGCTGACTGAGTCGATATTCATACAATTTCCTACTTTAGGCTATCGTGATACGGTCCATTTTCAATGGAACCGTATAGTAAATCGCTAGGGCATTTTCCCGCTCTATTCTGACCACGGAGTTAATACAAAGATTCTGACATTGATTTCTGGTGGTCCCATTATTTTGTGCAATGTATAAAAAAACAAGATGGCGGCGTTGGTTCTGTTTTTACACGCCAAAAGATCCTTGTACCTACTGCTATATCTGCATATTTTGGTTTGACATGGTGTTAAACGTATTTATGGCTTCTATCTATGGGCTAGCAACCGACTTCAAGCGCGTATGGCTCTTTTCTACGTATCGATACAAGTTATTCAAATATCTTGGATTTCCAAGATTCAGACATAAAAATTGAGTGTAAATTGGTATAAAAATCTTATAAGCTGAGCTTAATCCATTTTTATGAGCGATATTTACTCACTGAGGCACTGAACTAAAACTTATAACAGCATAGGTATTCACAACTACTCGATACGTTTCCGTACCGAATCGAACATCAATCAATGTTATCGTAGTAGTCCTTAATACGCTGTTCATAAATCCAATACCCGTCAATTTTGTCATTTTGAATTCAAAAGAATAGACAACCGTTACTCTTAGACGGTTCTTTGCTATCGGGGGCAACGCAAACCAGGTTTTCGAAATGTGTAATTTTCGATACGATAGCTAGTCGATTGGTTGTGATAGCTATGCAGATGGACTACCCACGTCTTTTTTAACTTTACAAAATAGTAGTTAAATATCTACAGGATACATTTTTAACCAGTGCACAAACTGTAACCATGAATTCAGTACCTATATCATTCTAGAACCCCTGGCGTAGAAATGTTTCGTCGGTTATACAAAAAAAAAAACAGCTGTTCCATACATTTTGACCGCGTAGGTACTGTATTTTTCCATGAAACAGCAGATTTTTTAAATAACCGACAAGAAATTTCTACGCTAGTGGGTCGTGAATGACATGCTGAATTCATGGTTACAGTTTGCGCACTGGTAAAAAATTTGCCCTATACATAGCGATCTGACCACTTTGTTAATTTATTTTGTTAAACGATGGTATGTCAATGTCAACCCAATGTGTTACACAACATCGGGTTTTAAAGTGTATGGTAATAAGGGTTGTTATCGCTGGCAATGCGAATGAAACGAATGCGAAAGAAGGAAATAAAGAGTTTCTAAACATTATATTGTGTGTTTTATTTTAACTTGTTTCATCATCATTATATGCCTAGTCTTTTCTCAACGGTCCGCTTCCAGTCCAACCGGATGCAGCTAAATCAGTAGTTTACATGAAGCGACTGTCTATCTACGATATCCCTTGGTAAGACTGGTTGTCAGGCTTTCGGGCTTCTGACGACCCGTAACGACTGTCAGTGATCCACGAATGACAGCCGGGACGAACGGCTTAGCGAGCGTGTCCGGATATATATTCCTAGTAAGTACTTAGTAGGTATGGCAATATTGTAGCAGGAGAAAGCCGCGAGTTTATGTATGTATGTCACTGGTGTCAAAGTTAGTATAGTGGCTGACTGGTTTGATTAAAGGAAAAACTAAATTATAATCAAATGCGTTGTAATAGAATACAATATAATATTTCACTTATAAATAACACAGCACCGATCGCTATGAAACACTCTGTTCCGTCATCTGTACATCTGCGTCTGCGCCGTTAGTTTCGCTACTGTCCGCTGTGGCGCTAGTGGACTCGGTAGCTTCGGGAACTTCTGTGACGTCACCGGACTCTGCTTCTGCTTCAGTCTCAGGGACATCGGAAGCTTTCTTGAATTTGTTTACATCTGGAATAATGATATTAATTATACGCTGTTAATCTCCGCAAACCATTTTGGACGCATTTTTTTCAACATAATGCAATAATTTATATTATACCTGAATGCGGACAAGACAATTTGAACTTGATTCTCGCAAAAAGTGGGTTTTTTTTCGATTACGTAGGTTTCTTCCCCCTCGATTCCGGATAAGATCGAATTAAGAAAGCAGTTTCTAACGCTATCGACGTGGCCGAAACATAAAATAAATTAGTATTGATATTGTTACACCCATTATAACGTTATAATGGGTGTAACAATATCAATACCAATCAATAATCAATACAATTAACTCCCCGCGTTAACATTGGTCCTTCGGTCCGGCTCGAAGGACCAATGTTGCCATGCTTATTACAAAGGGTAAACTTTCTCGGATAACATATTAGTAAAATGAGGTTAGAGAGGAGATTCGTCCGTCGCGGTGCAGTCCGTGGAAGTGAGTGCTCGTTGGACCGAGTCATGTTACTACCGCGCCGCGCCTTGGCGTGCCGATGATGACGCATTGATCACGACACCGGCGCGTGCAGATCGCGCACAAGGTCGTGTGTTGGATTCGATTCCTAACAATACCCTAACCAAATCGAGGTGCGTTGAGCTTCCTGTTCTTACGGTCAAGTTTTTTTTTTGTACTAGACTATGCCTAGAAACCTTACTTTAATTACGGACATATTGAAGATCAACGTTTCAACGTTTTTATTATCTTTTTTTTTACGAAAACAAGTTGTAAATGTTATAATTTAACTTTTAATACTCCCACGATCAGCACAATTTTTTAATGGATAGGGGGTCTGCAAGGGTTGTCCCATTTACATTTTATTTACTTTGCTTGGGTGGTTTGTGTATCTTAATTTTCTTGTCACCGTTGTTTACATAGCAAGTAGTGGTATACGAAATGGTGTGGGGTAAGAGGGTAACACCGGTTGGTTTTTTTAAATTTTATATCCAAGCTTAAACTCACCATATTTACTGTAGTCAGCGCCCAATAGTCTCAGATAATGCACAGTATCCGGGGTTGCAGTGTACGCGCGTAGAGAGTGCACGCCGCGCCATCCTACTAATGTGAGCGAGAGGTTCGACTCCTCTCCCTCTTCTTTATATTCTAGTACGCAGCTGCCGGTTGCTGTGGGAGAAATAGAAGTTAAGATCAATAAGCATAAACATCCAGCCTATAATGTTCGCACTGTTGGGACACAGGTCGCTAGATCAATACTTTATAAAATTAGCGAATATTTCGACCATCAATGTGCCCTTAAGCTGGTAGGCAAATTCACGTGCAAACTGTTACCATGAACTAGCATATATAGGGTGACTGGTAATTAGTAACTGATATTTAAACACATGATTTACTCATCGTAACAAACAACTTTCCCAAAGAAATAATTTTGTTTTTTAACTGGCGTATGTTCCCAATCACCCCAATAGAATATTGAGTACCTAACAAGCCACCATCCGCTGTAATTTAAGGGGACACTTTGCGCGGGCTCGAACTCACTGGTGGGCCTGGCTAAAAATCACGCTGTCTCACCAGGCTTCGTAACCGACAGAGATAGTATCAGTGGTGAGCAGTTAGACGCTAGTCTACACGCACAATGTTATTGAGTAAGATGCAGGAGCATTTTTGGCAAAAAAATCGCGAAAAAATTAAGAAAAGTCCTTCAGAAGATCGGGTTTTCTGAAAAAAACCACTGCATAAATCAATGACCAATAAAGTTTATTGAACTTATTGTAAATTGAACTTTGTCGGTACCGTCTTGATTTTTGAGATTTTACACTCCTTTTATTACTTAAACACGCTCAAAGTTAGGTTAAATTAGCAAGAAAAACGAATCTTTGTTGGCTCATAACTTTTTAATAGCTTTTTATTTTAGTATTCTGTTTCCGTACAGACAATAATAATAACGAGACAAAACCATATCATGTTTAATTTTTGATGGTACATAGTCAAACAGTGGAGTAAAACCCTCCCGAAGTTTGTATGGAAAAAATGTGGACAAGTGTCACCTTAATTTAGTTACCTAAAAATATTAGGTCTTTACCTATGAAATTGCCGTTCTGCAGTACTGGCCATTTCAAATCAAAATAATTTTTGTTTGGCTAAGAATTCTAATTTCAAATTAATTTTATTTTAAAAACATGGATTTTTTTTTCTAAAAGTAGTCATTTCTTTATTGATTAGTGTTACATTTTCATCGCATTTCAATCTTTTTCGTCATCATGGATACGTTAAAAATTCGAGTAATTATGGAATATGAGTACCGTCGTGGCAGCAACGCGGCACAAGCGGCACGCAACATCAACGACGTTTACGGAGCTAACACTACAAACCAACGCACCACCTGTTATTGGTTTGCTCGCTTCCGTTCTGGAAATTTCGACCTGAAAAATGAACCTCGCGGTCGTCCGAAGACTTTGGTCGACAATGACGAATTAAAGGCGATTGTGGAAGCTGATGATACACAATCTACGGCTGAATTAGCAGCAGCTTTCGACGTTAGCGTCAAAACAATATTGGTCCATTTGCGTCAAATTGGCAAGGTAAAAAAGCTTGACAAATGGGTGCCCCACGAACTCAATGATCGCCAGCGCGAAGTACGCGTCGAGACGTGCCTTGCACTGCTCAACAGACACACAAATGAAGGAATTTTGAACCGCATTGTTACCTGCGATGAAAAATGGATTCTGTTTGATAACCGTAAGCGCTCAGCAAGTTGGTTGGATCCTGGTTCAGCACCTAAACAATGCCCTAAACGAAAACTTACCCCTAGAAAAGTGATGGTCACTGTTTGGTGGTCTAGCGCCGGTGTGATTCATCACAGCTTCTTACCAAACGGGGTGAGCATTACTGCAGATGTGTACTGTGAAGAACTGAACACAATGATGGAGAAGCTGGCGCATCTCCAACCAGCATTGGTCAATCGCTCGTCTCCGCTGCTCCTGCACGACAACGCGCGACCTCATACTGCACAGCAGACGGTCTCCAAGTTGCAAGAACTGGGGTTGGAAGCTCTCCGTCATCCGCCCTACTCACCAGACCTTGCGCCTACAGACTACTACTTTTTCCAGAATTTGGATAACTTCTTGGCGGGAAAAAAATTTAATACCCGAGAGGCAGTACAAAATGCCTTTGAAGAATTTGTTGCCTCCCGTCCAGCTGATTTCTTTAAGAAGGGCATCAATAAACTGCCACTGCGATGGCAAAGATGCATTGATTGCATGGGTGATTACTTCGATTAATACAAATAAAAAATTCATGAAAAAAATTCGTTTAAATTTTTTCATACAAAACGGCAATTTCATAGGTAAAGACCTATTAATAAATAAACACTATTACCACCATTATTGTTTTGTCATTAATTTAACCACCGCAAGGATCGCGCGCGCGCTATCAACTGTGAGTCGCTTGACCCCGGAGTAAAAAGAAAAATCGTTTCTTTGTTATGATGAGTACAATTATGTGTTTTAATATCGGTCACTAATTACCAGTCACCCTATATGCGACGTCCGGACATCAACCGTGGGGCAGTTGCCCACCCGACACGTTACACCGTCTGGTTGGAGATCCTCCTTTTTATATAGAAATTGAGTGATATTTACACCCTGTTCCTCATACCTCAATAATCTTTCTATACGACATCTCTACGGCACGTTTCATGTAAAGAAACGAACAGTATAGAGGCCCTAATGTGAGTTTCTTCTAACCATCTTGAATTTACGCATCGACCGCATTTTGCGCTCCGATTGGCCCTTCAGTAATCCAGGGCCAATCATAGCACCGAACTCTGGCGAGGCGTTAAGTCGAGATGGTTAAAATAAACTCACACTAGGACCACAAAAAAACATAAGATAAAAATTTTCTCACCAAAATCCTTGACCAAAGCCTGCGTATGTTCAGAGAATAGTTTGACATCTGGCGGCTTGCTAGGGTTATCGTTTTGTAGCACGAGAATTAAATCCTCCTTCAAGATGCGCAGGCGACGCTTGGCGCCGATGAACTGCGTTATACTTTGTAGACCTTCTTGTGATAACCTGGAAGGAAAGGGGTCATGTAACTTTGTTATAAGGGTGGGGGAAAGAAGTATATTTTTACCCGACTACGGCGAAGCAACACGGTGGGAGAAACATAAGTTTCTGACCGATATCTATGTAAGTGGGTGTGAGCGTATGTTCATCTATTTCTACATAATTTCTAAACGCCTACCCAAGCAGCACACATAGCTGTATAGCCACCGGACAACAGAATTTTTGAAAACTCACGGCTGTTATGCCGTTTGTACAAGGGCATTATATCCGGCTACACAGCTTCTATAATTCTAAATTTGGCCCCAAATTAGCCAGCCCTGAGCATTGTAGTAGCTTGTTTATAGCATTCCAGAGCATTGTAAGAGCATTACATGGGCTGGACAATAGCTTAGACAGCTGTCAAGATGCCACTATCAAGCTCCTTTAATTCTCTTAGACAGCCCAAAGATGTTGTATGGCTTACTAACGGCGATTGTTAAATCTACAAAGAAATAGCAACAAAAGTCTATTTGGACAGCGCAACTGTTATGCCAAACTATAATCTGTAGGCAAATATAATTAATTTCCAATTTAAGGTAAGTAATTTTTCACGTTTATTTGCATCTCTATCGGTAAATTGTACTGCGGGTGCAATTTTACTGTTAATATATTAGGTGATATTATCAAATATTACACGCGCCATCGAAATAATACAGTTTTACTAAAATAAATATACAAAATAAATACGGTGTGGAATCATTTATGGATTTTTACAAAAAAATACCATCTTATGAGCATTATCATCTATTTGTAGCTATGAAATAGTGTGTTTTACTTTAATAGCTCTGAAATATCATAAAAATTTAACAGATTTCCGTTTTTTTTTCCATATTTAATCGTTTTGTATACATTAAAATGGCGTCAATTTGTTATCCAGCTATAATTCTAACTAAATTCTCTACAACTTCACTTTGCCGTGCAATGGCCATATTTAATTCTATTAACCAGCTGAGAACTGGACGCTAGCTGCAAAATGGTTTTCAGTTATTCTAACGAATGGTGAAAGCAGCGTCTTAGGGTTCTCTAATCTTGATAGAAAACCATTTCGGGCATTTTGTAATCAATTAATAATAGTGTACATATTTTTGTTATAGTGCCTGTAATAGATGCTTTGGCGCTTTAGAGCGTTTTACGTATTGGCACAAATACTAAATTCGCATACTTAATTATCTCTTACTTAGGACGTAGTAGGTAAAGATGCTAATTTTATTGCTAATTAATTATTTTTGTTTTCAGAAAATAGAAATGTCGTTCAAAAAGAAAGAGGGAAAGAAAAATTATCATACCAAGTGCTTGGGAAAAGGATTGAGATGGCCTATTAAAAACGTCACTTCGAAATTGAATAAACTAGAATATTCAAAGCCTCATACAGATTGGAAAAAAAAATGCAATGCATAATGAAACGGTCATCCATTGCAACTTATAATAATGCATAAAAAGTATTAACTGAAATGTTGAACCATAGTAACACGTCTGGAGAAATAAATATATTAGACGAAATCGTTGACCACAACACATTTAGTACCTACATATTTAATAACGTTATCTCATGACGTTACTCAAAAGTGTTTTTTTAAATATTTGGTTCATTAGTTGGTTATTTATTCTGTAACAGTAACAGTATTCTGCTTAAATAACCAACTAATGGTTTAACATATAGAATTACCAAAGCCAAATATGGAGTATGTGACTGATAAAATTAAACGCAGTAAATGTATACCATTACTTTTATTTTTATTGACCATTCCTTACCCAACAGCTATTAATAAATAAAAACTTCTGAGTGCCACTGACACGTCTTTATTGTTTTGTAACGGTCAAACAATATTAAAATGTGTCTTCTCATAAAGACGTGGCGCTGAGGGCATGAAAATGTACGTACGTTTTATAAAGCCCTTGCGGCTGAATCGCAGAAAAAACATCTAATCATGACTGCTATGTTCTTGCTAGTTGATGGAAGGATTCCGTCATTCAATAACTGTTTTAATTCTACTACAAAATCTTCTAGATAAATATCAAGATTCTTCGGTTTTCCGACACCATAATAAACGCCAATGATAAATGGTTGGCTATTTCAAAAATATTACACAAAATCGGCCAATCATTATTCTACACCTATTTATTCGCCGATTAAATAGGTGTGGAATAAAATGAGTAGTCAAGAACTAAAATTCACACCGACACCTCGACTTCTGGTGCAAAAATAGTACTGTATTTTTTTTCTTTTCTTTTGCTTATATCTCGAAAATGGTGTGTCCTATCGCAAAAATAATGAAAATTTCGACCCCCTTTAGGAAACCCCAAACACCTCTAAAACTCAACATGTGGGTAATAATTTTTCATTTTTTCCATGAAAATTCCATATAAATCACGTCGAGGCTGCCGCCCTTGCGCGCCGCTGGCTCTAAAAAAAAAATCACGGGGTAGGGCAAACAAGTACCACGTTGCGAAGCCAAAACATACCACGTGCGAGTCGCGATTGTCAAATTCGATTTTAGTTGTGTCAAAATTGTTTTTAAATTTGGAGATATTTTTTTTTAGTTAAGATTCTCATAGTCAAAAGTAAGGAATTTGAGTTATAGTTTAATTAGTTTAGTTCGGTATACAACAGAATTGGCACCAATGCCACTTACTTAAAACTATAGTTAGCGGATTGATTAGTACATTGTGCCAGTATTCACCACCAGATTCGATTAATTTTATGGTAATTTTTCTACCTGTACCTATGTAGAATCGTTCTCGGATCTTTTTGTACAATATCTGGTACGAAAAGATCCGAGAACGATTCATTTCATTCATTCAAAAATCTTTAATTCACTATTATTAGTAATTCCATCAGTGCATCTTGAGCAATATTTCTCTTTATTGCCTATAAAATATAATATTATCTCCCTCATGTCTGGTTTGATTCAAAACTTTCACACCCCCACCACTTCTACTTACAATCATTGTTTTAGAAAGGTCACTGACCGTATCCTTAAATTGTACGGAACTATGATCATTGGTAACAAAATCTATGTGATTAATTCGCGTTACGGGGTTATGACAAAATTGACGTTATCATAGCACTACTCACCTAAGTCTACTCTTCAATAATTCTAGAGGCTGTGAAATAGCTAATATTTACACTATAAGCTTTGGAATTAAAGTGGAGTAATACTACACTAATTTACAGCTCATGCAGTCGTTAAATGCTTTTAGCCAGCTAGTGTCAAGCTCATTGAGGAAGCATTATAATAGAATTATTTTACACCATAAAAGAATACCAATGGCATAATTAAATTCTCTAATACAGTTCAAAGCTTAGAAAGGGTGTTACTTTATCTCGTTAGCCAGCTGTTTACAAGCGTCGGTCTTCTTGACCTACTAGTAGCATTATACGTAGCCAAACGCTGGACATTGGTTCTTTCAAGTTCTACTAAAATGCATTTTGATGTTTTTTTGTCCAATGTACAGCCATTAGTCAGCTGTGCTGTTTAACAGTATAGAGATCACCCCCCATACAGCCCCAAGAATCGTCTTATCCATTAGTACAGCTACGTAAGAGCCATTGGCTGTTATATAGCTTGTTTATGGATGTAATCTTCGCTAATGTGCTGCTTGTCATAATTTGACAAATGTTAAAACGTATCGTTGAAAGCGTCTATGTGCCGTCACATTATATGGCGCCCTCTAGAGGACAAAGTCACAAACTAAAAAAGGCCAAGGCTTTCAGACGAGAATATGTTCTTGTTTCATAATCATAGAGCTTGATTTTTCAGTAGCCGTTTTCGTATTACCCAGTAACTGGGTTGTGAAGGTCAGATAGGCAGTCGCTCCATGTGAAATACTGGTATTTAGTGGGCCTAGTATGAGATTCTTTTAACCATTTTGATCTAACGCATCGACCGCATTTGGCGCACCGATCGGTCCTTCACCTTCCAGGGCCAATCGGAGCGCCGAGATGGTTAAAAGAAACTCACACTAGGGCCACTGCTGCATCCGGTTAGACTGGAAGCTGACCAAAAAAGTTGGGAAAACGCTAGGCAGATTGATTGACCATACAAACAGAAATAAATGAACAAAAATACATACCTAAACGGACAAACCATATTCTTATTGTCACACCGAACGAAAGTCTTCACTCCAGTATTAATAATCTTGATACTTGTTTCATTCTTCGCGACCACATCTTTAACTATGGGTGAGACGAGGTATATGTTCTTCTTCTTCCCTACATAACAACGAGTTAGAAGGCATTTTGCGTCGAAGTCTGCGTTCAGATCGTAGAACTCTTTTATTGAGGGGAAGACGTCTTCTTGTTCACCTGTAATGGAGAAATCAGAGTCATGTATTCTGAAATAGCTGCGTACTTTTTGTAAAAGTATGTTACTCCTTATAACATCATCTATCTGATAGTGAAAGTCCCGTCAAAATAGGTCCAGCCTTTTCAGAGATTCGCCGGAACAAACAGACACACAGATAGATAGTTATAAGTACCGTATATACTTTGCGGTACCCCGACCCCGACGCGACATAGCGACATTTCAACGAGCAAACCTTATCGTGCCACCCATTCCCCCCCGAGTGGGTTCCCGCATTGTCGTTGCGGGGGGGCTTAGTAACCGTGGTCTCCCATCCACGGTGAAGCCAAGAGGAACCCAACGGTGGGGCCGCTCGTCATGGCTTTTGCCTTCAAGCCATTGACGTAGCGGCCAAAAAGTAGGTTGCGGTGAGGTGCACCGCAACTGAGGTGGGCCGCGATATCGAATGGGAGGCATCGCGGCTGAGGGTTACAGGCTGCGGTAGAGGAGGAGTGCCGGTGCTTCTGAGCAGCGCTCTTCCCTTCCGTGGCCTGGACGGGGCCGCCACCGTTTGATGGCGGACGCGGTGGGGCCGCAGGGGAAGAGGAGTGTCGGTATAGCGTCAGCCGCTCTCCCTATCCTCTGCGGCCGAAAAGTGGTAGACAGGACGGCGCGTTGTGTTCCACACGCGCGCCGTCAAAGATGTCAGCAACCACTGGTGGGGTCCGCAAGGGCCGATGCCTGCCAGGGGTGCGGGTTTGTTCGAAAGAGATACCACGGCCCCTGGCATACGGGCTACTGAGGGAACACGGGTGGGTTTTAGTCAGTAAAAGTCTGACACGCCCTCCTGCTCTACTCAGCAGGAGAAGTCATTTGATGATTTCCCACCCAAAAAAAAAAAAAACAAAAATCGTGCCACCCATCAATTTCTATACCTAATTAAAATATATGTGTGTGTTACACAGGACACAGGGGTTGCTGCTAAGTAATAACAGCTGCACGAGTCGATCGATCAGGTTAAGCTACGCTTGCCACGGTTGGTCCGTGGATGGGTGACTATCTCTACATTCCGAGACCGCTGCGTTCCTCGGAAAGCACGCTAAGCCGATGCTCCCGGCTGTCATTTGTGGATCTTTGACAGTCGTTTCTGGTCGTCAGAAGCCTAAAAAATCTGACAACCAGTCTTACCAAGGGGTACCGTGTTACCCAGTAACGGGGTTGTGGACGTCAGATAGGCAGTCGCTCCATCTTGACTTTTTAAATGCTCGCTTTTCTCTTTGCGTTGGGTGTTTTATAATTTATTAATTGTTTTGTTAAAAGTACAGCTTAAGTTTGTTTAGATAAATTTATTACCTGAGAAAAACACGAACGGATCTTCTCTATACCCGCCCATCCTTCTCTTCTTCTTGGGCGGCTCTTTTGTCTCTTCCTTCTTTGCTTCTGACACTTCTGCTGGCTTGATGTCCTTCTCCCATGGCAATGGAGCCAGCTTCTCGAAGACAGCCACGAAGAAACCGCCCGTGTCTTGGTGGTGGGGTAAGATTCTTATACTGGGGATAAAATATATTAAGGGAAGATAAGTACATCTTTACGGAGATTCATAAGCGTGTTTTTATTTTTCGCTTCATCATTTGTTCAGCCGAAAGACGTCCACTGCTGGACATAGGCGTACCCCAAGCTCCGCAATTTCGTACGGTTCTGTGCTTTTCGTATCCAGTAGATTCCTGCGGCCTTCACAAGGTCATCGGTCCACCTTGTAAGCCTTTCGATGTTTTACTTATTTAATAAAAATCTCAAGGAGTTTTTATAATCGATACACGAAGGTAAGCAGCAGCCATCTTGTCCTTCAATTGGTAATTAAATTTTTCTTGAAACTCTAAAGCCGGAGACTGACTTGTAACGTTTGTTTGTAATGTATCATTCGAGGTGAGCTTGGTTACAAACTTTTTGTGAATGCGAGAACGTTATACGCCTTGTAGACTGTTGATTTGTAGACTATTTATATTTTATTAAGAACCTTAAATACTTGTTGACAGGCCTACACTGTCCTTATAAACTCATTAGCAATGTAATTTGAAAACATTGTAAAAGCCAATTATTTTTAAAAGAGTAACCATGGAGTTTCTTGCCGGATGAACATAGGAAACGACCAATTGGTCCACATAGCTGCTGACGTTTCATAAGTGCCCATGTAGATATATCTATACTTCTATAATAATATATAAAGAGGAAAGATTTGGTTGTTTGTTTGCATTGAATAGGCTCCGAAACTACTGAACCGATTGGAAAAATTCTTTCACTGCAGCGAAGCTACACTATCAAAAATAGGATTTATTTTATCCCCGTATTCCAGCGGGAAACGGGAACTACGTGGGTGAAACTGCGGGGCGCTGCTAGTGTGAAATAATCTCACCATCTATCCAGATGATATTTGTCGAGATCCTCGGGCTTGGGCGGGAACATCTGTGGTCGGACTACCGTCTGCCATTTTTCTGGTACGTCTTCGTACTTCTCGTAGAACACCATGTCTTTTGATGCTGGGCGCCAGTATGTCATGCCTGAGAGGTGAATTGGTTGTGTGATTATTCTACAAATATTATAAATGTGAAAGTTTGTATGTTTAGATGTTAGGGTGTTTGTTACTCAATTATGTAAAAACGGCTGAACGTATTTGGATGGAATTTGGCACTCGGATAATATATAACCTAGATTAACACTTAGGTTCAGGACGTAAAGAATAGCATCATCCCATTACTTAACGTGGGTGTCGTAGAAGGCGACTAAGGGTCTTACTAAAGAATGGGCAGCAGCGTTCTCTATGCATTTTACCACCATACTGCGATCGCCAACCCGCCTGCCAAGCGTGGCGCCTGCCATTTCGCGGGTGGCCTATATTCAGTAGTGGACGTCTTTCGGCTGAAATAATGATGATGAACACACAGGATATTTCTTATAACGGTAGTACGTTTCCGTGGAATAATTTCCACCACGCCAGAAGCCGCTGGCAAAGCTAGCGATTAAAATAAGCTGTGGCAGCTAAGGGATAATCAGTCCCAATTGACGGCACCCATTAAGAACGAAAAAGTTTAAGATATGTCTTAAAATCGAGTTCATGATTGTTTCAACCACTGTTTTCTGTTTACCATAGTTTAGAAGTTAGAAAATTCACTGAACAAAAGAGATGAAAGCTTTACCCTTGATGAACTTGAGTCCCGGCAGCATATCGGCCGCATTCACGAGTGCTACGGTCCCTGCCGTCTCTTGGAGCACTCTGTGGACTACTGCTTCGTTCTCGACTGGGTTGAAGGAGCATGTAGAGTATACTAGACGACCTCCTACTTCGAGGAGTTCGCAGCCACGTTTGAGGACTCGGTATTGAATCCTGTGGAATAGAAACATGGATGTTTGTGAAGATAGTAAGATTAGGAGTGCTCTTAAAAAAAATATGTCCACGGTTTTAGTGAAATTCCTATTGAATGACCCAAGCTGTGTGCCCGATTGGATTCTCCATCAGCAAGGATAACTTACTTCCATATATAATGTATAACATAATTAACCAAGACCTCATACACCCCAATTAGTTTTTTTTTAAAGCTATCTACTATCTCATTTTTTTATACTTATTAAATACTAGCTTTTGCCAGCGGCTTCATCCCCTATTTAACTCCCTTAGGGGTTGAATTTCGAAAAACCCTTCCTTATTCCTTGTCTTCATTATAAAGGGAACCTCTGTGCAAAATTTCAGCTTTCTAGGTCCAAGGGTTTGGGCTGGGCGTTGATGAGTCAGTCAATCAGTCAGTCAGTCAGAACTTGTCTTTTTATTTATATAGATTTTTATAAAAAATAACATCACAACAAAAAAAACGTTTAAAATATAAGAAATAACAAACAACATAAACTCATTTATTCAAACTAGGCTGGTGTCAACACTTTATGAACGTCAAAATTAAATAAGACAGTCCCCCAAATGCCCGCTCTTCACCCTTCAAATAGTGGCGTTATCGTGAGCAGGGTCAAAGCTACCGGTGGTTAGGGCTCCCGTGACAGGAACCTCCTCACGATGTGAGCCGTATCGAGTACTGCCTTCTGAATCAGGCCCTTGATCCACCCGCCTAAGGAGAGCCTCGAGATATGTTGATCGACGCTCTCGGCCATCAGCCTATTGGCCGATACAATAGGCACAATTACAGCTGAGTTCACATTCCACATGTCAACACCCTCGTGTGCTAAGTTGAGATATTTAATTTGATTTTCTATCCCAAAAGTCATCTATCATTTTCAAGAAAATCGTGGTGCATTAGCATTACTTCATGCGTTTAAAATTGAGTCTTATCGCCTTAAAATAAGATTTAATTTTCTTGGACTCTGGGCCAGAATGTCAAAATACGTAATTTATAAAAAAATTACCTACCTATATTAAAATTCACTGAAATCTGTTCAGTAGTCAATTATGAAGAAGCTACTTTCAGGACTTGCGCATATTCTGTCACACCTTGTATACTTCAATATGGTATTTTTTTGTTGTTGATAAAAACGATTTCAATTTGAAGATTGGGACGATATATTTAACAGAAAAATAAAAATAAATTTATTAATACACATTTCCTCAATTAAAAACGATTAACATTTAATTTAATTTCGTTGTTTTGAATTTACCGCCAACACGCTCCTTACGATGACTTTTTATCACGTGACATGTGACGTCAACTCTGTATAAACGGCACCGGTAAAATACTTAGTTTGGCGCCGTTTTAGAAGTA
The DNA here is from genome assembly GCA_949987655.1 of Polymixis flavicincta. NCBI lineage: Eukaryota > Metazoa > Arthropoda > Insecta > Lepidoptera > Noctuidae > Polymixis > Polymixis flavicincta. The sequence continues at coordinate 17,450,646 of OX465188.1, read as the reverse complement.
TTTGTGCACAGAGGCACCGCACACCAGTAATATCACTTCCTATCCATTAAAAATCTTGTTAATTATAAACTCGACATTCACTTTTGGCGGTAAATTCAAAACAACGAAAACTTAATTTGGTTTATGTCGTTTTTAATTGAGAAAATTGATATAAATAAATTTATTTTTATTTTTCTGTTAAATATCTCGTTCCAATCTTCAAATTAGAATCGTTTTTGAAAAATTGGAAAATAACCTATACCCTATTTGACACATTAGAGGCAGACATATTTAAAAAGCAAAAAGACATACTTCTAGACCCAGCGTTGTAAGCTGTGCATTGTCAGTGATTTTTTATTAATTAAGTATGTATTAAAATGCATTTAAACACTTTTGGACTGGATAGACAGACATCATTTTCATATTAGGTTTAGAACCAATCAGCAGATTTATTTTCGGATAGCATTTTATATTTTCGGGAATTAAAGTAAGTTTCGGCCATTGGAGAAAAAGGGTTTCATTTATCTTTATTCTATCTAGGCTAGATAGTAAGCTTCTTACCCATGAAGATTATTTCCATTTCCAGTGGACCACTTGAGCCATATGTCTGGGTTCTTGCGTAATGTCGCGTCGCCTGAACACGGCACGTCGCATAGAATACGGTCAAACTTCAGTGGTTTTGTCGATCCTGGGTTCTAAAGAACACACAAATAAATTAACAAATACAAATAGTCCAGGCCAGACCAGCAAAGCTATTCACAACCATTCGATCGACTTCCCTGCCGAATCGAACATTAATCAATGTCATTGAAAGATTCCTCTAAATGCTGTTCAAAAATGTGAAACCCCCTATTTATAAGTTTAAACCAATAAGATGACTACCATTCTTCCGACGGCTATTGGCTGTCCGGGACTAGGTAAATCTCACAACCGAAATTGTGTCATTTTCGACTCGGAAGCCTATCGAATGGTTGTGATGATGTAATTTCAGAGGTCTTAATGTGAGTTTCTTTTAACTATCTCGATCTAACGCAACGACCGCGTTCGGCGCTCCGATTGGTCCTGGCTAAAGGGCCAATCGAAGCGCCGAACGCGGTCGATGCATTCGATCGAGATGGTTAAATGAAACTTACACTATGGCCTCTGAATGGACTTGGTCATCAACTTGGTTTGATTTCTCGTCAGATTGCTTCTATTCTTAAAGAAACATTAAGAACTAGCTTTTTCCAGCGGCTTCGCTCGCGCGGAACTTTCATCCCCTATTTAACGCCCTTAGGGGTTGAATTTTGAAAAATCCTTCCTTATTCCTTGTCTACATTATAAAGGAAACCTCTGTACAAAATTTCAGCATTCTAGGTGCAAGGGTTTGGGCTGGGCGTTGATGAGTCAGTCAGTTAGTTAGGACTTGTCTTTTTACCACGCTTTTATTAGCTTCACTTGCAACTAACTATGTATGTAAGTAAATCTTGGAATCTTAATTTGACCCACTTCCCGGTCTTCGATTAGGATGAAACTTTGCACACGCTCTGAGTTCTGATGACAATACATGACTAGCTAAGAAACGTCTTTACAAATCCAATATGGCGGCCTCCCCAAGATGACTGGCTGTTTGAAATCCACCCCTATGATATGAGTAAGGATTATATAAACGCTCCATGCTTTCTTTCATAATAAAGTTTTTTAAACCATTATTTATATAGTTTTAGTCAAGATTCGTACTGCTTTTATTTTTAAAGGTGATGTTGATGTCTTCAATACCACATCAAGTGTTGTACAAATCTATAGAAACCTTTGCCCAACATCAAAAAATATTTTTTCTCATACTGACCTGTTCATCAGCTACCACAAGCGAAGGCATGACAGCAGAGTCATGGTTCGTGATCAGGATGCAAGGAGAGTTGAGCCTCTTGGCTTGATGTACCAGCATGTAGCATCTGCTGTTGTCCACGTCATTCGCCATTACGAAGCCTGTAGAATAATGGCGGTGATGAAATGTTTGCACGAAAAAAGTATACATTTTTTAATACAGCAGCATAGCTATTCACAACCATTCGATACACTTCCGTACCGAATCGAACATCAATCAATGTTGCCGTAGAAGTCCTATAAACACTGTATTTATTTTAAAGTACAAAATACAGTAAAATAAAAATTAAAACTTAAACTAAAAATGGTCTCTGATTATGACAGGAGACGCTTGGAAAAGCAGGAGTGGGAAATCCTCATGGACGCCCGGATTACCTCACTGGTAGGCAGTGCCGGACTCATATACTGGGTAAAACCCACTCTGGCCGTTCCAAGTGTCTCCTGCATGCATGACGTTTTCTATTTTTACTCGACCGTAGAATATAAATTTCTCGGTAAAAACTGTCTATACGGAAACGTAATTTTTGTCTACTCTTCCGTCGACAAAACGCTTCTCTATGGTTCTCGTGCTAAGCCTGATGACATAGTCAGAGACCTTTTTAGTTCAAGTTTTATTTGTGATTTTGGTTTTGCTGTATTTTGATAAGGTTATTTATAAACACTGTTCACAAATTTAAATCCCGAAAATTTTGTCAGTTTACTGTCAGAAGAAATGCTGGCAAATCAGGTTATAGAGGCGAGAAATTTTCGATTTTATAGCCTGTCGTATGTTTGTGAATAGCTATGCCAGTGGCGAAAGCACCATATAACACGATTCCTACCGGCTTCCCTTCGGTGATTCGTATCTCTACCGCTTTTGAAAAATGGAACATCAATAGTCGATTCTTTGAAACCTGCTTCCTTCGGCTTGTATCTTAGAAAAATTGACACCACGCCGCTGAGCTATGCAGAACTCATATTAGGTAAAAACCGTCGCAATTATGCAAAAAGTCATAATTACTAACAATTTTTGAAATTATATGGGCAAAATAAAATGCGCGTAAGTAATAAGATGCTGGTGTAGGCACCCTGGATGAAACCATGTAGAATTATTGCAGGATTGATAAAACTAAGAAGTATCTAATACCTTTAAACGAGCAATTTCGAAAACGGCTCCAACGATTTTCATGAAATTTAGTATGTAGTAGTATGGGGTTTCGAGGGCGATAAATCGATCTAGCTAGGTTTCATTTTTAGAAAACGTCAAATAAAAAGTAAAAAAAAACAAGCAAAGCTCGGTCATCCAGATTTGATTAATAATGGAAGTAAGGTAGGTATTACCTGTGGGCATTTTGTCTTCATCAGCATGTAGAAATTCAATCAACTGAGCTGTCTTAGACCCTGGAGCTGCACACATGTCCAAAACCTAAGACACAAAGAATTATATTAGTATAAAGACTTAGTCGTAGAAGGCGACTAAGGGATTTAATAGAGAATGGGCAGCAGCGTTCTCTATGCATTTTACCACTATACTGCGATCACCAACCCGCCTGCCAAGCGTGGCGATTATGGCAAAACCCCCCATGACTGGGGGAGGACTATGTCCAGCAGTAGACGTCTTTCGGCTGAAATGATGATGATGATGATGAAAGACTTAGTTGGTAAGCCATAGAAGTCCAGGCAGAAAAGTTCAGAAAGTCTTGAGAAGCTAACTTTTCACAATTTCAAGTAAGTAAATGTTTTAAGATGTAGTGCCAAAAATTGAAAATAGTATGCTGAGATGGCTTTGAACAAAGGGTATTTACAAGGCAGATGTGAGTGGAAACATCGGGAAGGGATGCCCTACGAGCACATAATTATAATGATCTTATTGGTGGTCTTCGCCAGAAAGGTCAGGTACTTGCGACCGGCATGTTGTTTGACCAGACGTATGAACATAAATGAGGCAAAAGGCATGTGTCAGGATTGTAACAGGTGGCATTCTATATATCTTACCTACCCTCATGGGAAGAGTCTGTGTATGTATCTAAAAGTTTTTGGGCGCGTTGAGCACTTTTTGGGTGAAAAAAAATCATGGTACTTACGTCAACGTCCCCGAAATTAAGAGCTTGTTATTTGACTGTTCCCAAAACGGCTTGGATGTCGAGATAGCCTGGATTCCTGGTCACTCGGGTATTGTTGGCAATGAGTGCGCTGATTCGTTAGCAAAGTATGCCACATCAAATCCAGCTGATCGAAAGCACTATGTAGCTCATAACTACGATTTGCGAAATGGTGCCAAAACTGCCAAAACTGTTCGACTCATGGACCAAAAATCGGAATGAGACCTCAAAAACCAAAGGTGCCTACTATGCAGCTATACAGCCTGACATCCAGCGGAAACCTTGGTTTTTTAAATATCCAAAACTAACCAAAAGAACTGTTTCTTCACTTTGCAGACTAAAACTCGGACATTGTTGTAGCCCAGTGTTTCTGAACAAGATCCATGTTAGGGACAGTTCCCTTTGGGAATGCGGTCTTGCGGACGGTACTTTAGAACATATATTTTTCTCCTGCTCCTTGAACTCCAAATCCTTCGACCTCTATAGCAAAATTTCCAAATGTAACATTCCACTTCCGACTAACTTCCATACCCTCTTGTGCCACTTCTCTCCCAAAATTATTAAAATTTTAACAACTTTTATAAACGAAAATGATATAAAATTGTAATTGGTGCGTAATAAATATCTAAATAATATGTACTATATGTCTCTGTGCTGTACCCTACTTTATGTAAGATAGTAATTTAGAATATTTATGTTTTACTAACCCTTGTCCTTGTCTTTACAGCGACTAATATCGAAATCTGTACACCTACCACAAAGTGCGAAATCGACGGCCAGCCGCTACGCTGCCGTCTTAACGCTACGCTGGCAGAATAGTCGAAACCGGCTCAATTGCCAAAAAGGAAAAAATAAAACGTCCCTGAACGCTTTCCATGAGCTATGTATACTGTGTATATATATGGGTGAACACACGGATGAGTTGCGCGTTGATATCTTTTGGAAAAGTCTCTTTCTTTCATTAGGAAATTCTATTTCTTTTATCCCTTTCTTTCCCTTTGTATTTTAATCGTAAGAATCTGTGCTGTAACCTTTAATGGCTGAAGTCGATCACTTGTTTATCATTTTTTACCGAGAGCAATCAGGACCCAAGGACCTAATGGGAAATCCTGTATTGATGATTTAAAAAATACACACATAAGTTCAAGTTTTCACTTCTGTCCGCACTCGTGGAGTGCCAGTTTTTTTTTTAGCTGTCCTACTGGATTATTTACCTTATGGTGAGGTTGCACATCCAAAACTACTGGTGGTATCATAGACACGGTTTCCTGTCTCGACACTCCACCGGCTGCTGTCTCAGCTACCAGGAAGTTATGAAGTTTGTAGAGAGCCTCGTTGCGTCTAATATCTGTGCGAGACAGACGGAGTTGCCATGCATATCCTCCTGGGTACCTGAGTGGTGAAATTAATATTGTTTTGATTTGTGATGGTGTTAGTAAATAAATATTATGAACCTGCAAGACGTTTAAGCCACACAAAATGGATTGTATGTTTTACATTTCCTATTTACCATGATTCTTATAAAATATGTTTTCTAACTTAGCTTTAACTGTCATTGAAGGTGAGCAGATGCTCTAGTGTTCGTTTCTTTTAACCATCTTGAATTTACACATCAACGGCATTCGGTGCTCATTTACCCTGGATTGGTGAAAGGCCAATCGAAGTGCCGAATGCAGTTGATGTGTTACAATTGAACACTCATGTCACAGGACACAACAGAATTAAACAAAATACAATTAACTTAACCTTTCAAGATTGGCTAATGAGACACAATCGAGTTTCCATTGTAACGGTACACATGTGAACCAGTTGGATCCCGGAGCATCAACAAATGTCTTATAAAACGGCAATTGTTCATAAGTAAAATACATAGAAAACTACAATAAACATAATCGTGGAAAGCATTGAGCTTACATGCAAGTAGCTTGTTTGCTTTCTCTATCACTAAATGTGAAGTGGAACAGTTCTTTTATTTTAATATCATCAGTGCGCTTGCCAAATCTGATATGTGCATTTGAAGAACTTTTCAGGACAACAAAAATACTGTTTTTTTTTTTTGCAATTTATTATCTTCCGAAAAAATTAAAAAATAACAAAATATTGCAAAAAATATCTAATTTGGTCTAAGATAATAAAAAAGTTATTACATTCGTGTATGAGAGCTAAAAAAAAATTTTCCATGTAGCGAAAAAATGATGAATCCAAAAAATGCACATATCAGATTTGGCAAGCGCACCGACTATATTCTAGCACTTACCAAGACAAATTAATAGGCTTGATCTCTTCCCCCTGCCCTTCGCCTTCTTCAACCTGCAGCTTCATGTTCAAGATCTCGGAGAAGTATTGACTCTTAACAATCTTCATCAGAGCGGCTGCCTCGCACTTTGAACCAGTGATACGGAACGCAGTTGGCAGGTTCTCTTTCAAAGTATTCATGAAGGTGTCCCATTCTCCTTCTGGGCACACTTTCAGGGACTAAATCATGAAATAAAAAGTTTGATTAATTATAAATCATAAAATAAAAAGAATGTTTTTAGTAAAATAATAAAATAAAAATAATTTTATAGTAAAATAGGTATGATTAAGAGTAATTTCTTGGCTTTGTTATTTTTTTTTCACATTCAGAAGGCCGATAGTTTGGACTTGTTATAAAATAGCAGATAGTCAAAATAGCAGATATTGTCTTATTTTGCAAGGAAAACGCGGTCACAATAGTAATTTATTATATTTTTCTTACTTGGTAGTTCATAATCAAAGAAATGGAAAATCACCTTATAGTACTCCTCAAAGGCAGCATTCTCCCTCACAATATCTTCGTAATGCTTTCTAACGTCAGCCGCAGGTTTTTCCTGAGGATTCTTTGCCTAAAATCACAAAAACAAAAATGTAAATACGTGTTCTTAGGAATAAACAGGTTATGCACAATAAATTTGTTTTTCACCTGCTCTTTGCGATCCCGCTTTCGCTGAGCGAATTTGTTGTATTGGCGATTTTTCCGACCCATCCTTTTTAAGTAACTTCCGAGTGAAAGTAGTCTTATTTGTGTGAAATTCAATAAAACCATTCAACATTAGCGGTATGTTTATGGTGCTCTTATCGACTTGACGTTGACTGCAAAAGTGAGGTTATGTATGTATACTTACTTACAGGTGCGTTCGTAAAAAAAAACGAATAATTTGCCGGTTTCATTGAGTTAGTTCCGTTGCGTATTGGTAAACGTTTTTATTTTTCAATAATGTTTAGACCACAGAAATTAAAGTAGAGATTTCAATTTTTTTGTTGGGTAATTTTATTTATGAGAAGTTTATTATTCATGATCGTGGAATTTTTTGTTCATTTATTCTGTTATGGTATTTTGATACTTACTCAATCTGTTTAAAGGCCTAATTACCTCAGCCAATTTTATCAGCTGAATTTGGTCGCGTTCAAGGCCTTATCAATGAACTGTCAATTCTGAGCGAATTTTAGAGTAGGACAACGTAGCCGTATTTCGCAAGCGTGAAAGAAACAAATAAACACTGATTAGAATTTATTGTTGAGTTTTGCATACGATTTGCGATTTTGCGAAGTTTCGCTCCTCACGTGGTGAGGTAGAGACGTACAGTGAACTCTTACAAGAGTACCTATTTATCTAAGGTAAGTTCAAAGTTGTGAATATTTGAATTTGCAAACAATGCTTACAGAAATTTTACAAAAGTTGTAAAATGTAAAAAAATAGTCAACCAAATTATAAGTTATTTAAAATCTTCTGTTTAATTTTCTTAGACCTATGTTTACCTACTTATAGACAATTTATATTTGTCCTTGGCATGAGTAGGCATAAAAACGAACAAGAAAAACATGACTTGTATTAATTTGTTGTGATAACATGAGGAATGCTGAATCTTCTACAAAAAAAACTTTTCGTTTCTTAGTTATTACAATATTAGCTGTTGCTAGTGACTGTCTGTGGTCCAGGGTGAAATGTTGCCTATATCCTTGCCCAGGTCATGGTCTATCTGTGTGTCAAATTTCATCCAAACCTGTTCAGCCATTTTGGTGTGAAAATGTAAGGAAAAAGCTTACTTTCGTATAATTTATAATATTAGTTAATAATTTAAAACTGCGAATTGTTTTTGTTAATTTTCTTAGTAACTGTAGCCCGCAGTTTTACTTTCGAACTTCTTGCGTTTTATAACTTCTCCATGTACCAATTTCAAATGTATGGTCTGTTTAAATCCAAAACATAGTTTATGTGTGTGGCCATTCTAAAATAGAATATCTTTATTTAGCATAGAATATGGTACATCATCACCCACAGGCCGATTTCTTCTACTTCTGACTTTAAGCCTCCCTTTTCTTGTGCTAATCCCCACGCTCTTGTGCCTCAATTAGCCTCATGTACCCATAAACCAGGCTGTATGGCAACTATGTCAACAAAATATACCTTAAAAATAAAATATAAAGAAAAGTAAATAATATTTTTAACAATATTATAGTAGATAGATTTGGAAATCTTGCTAGAATTACAGATACCTAACTACTTGTATTAATTGGGAAATCTGTGCAAGAAAAAATAGTGAGTTCATATTGCATAAAACTGATAAACGACATGGCTTCTAAACCATCAGCTTACTTGCAAAATTCTCTTTTTATTTTATCAGAAACTAAAATAATATCAAGCCAAAGAGACCACTCATTCATATTGCCCATTTTATGGAATTTTCAACCTTATATACTCCGAGTAAGGTTTGTTATAATCTAGCAGTCAAAAGTTACTGATATCGTTAGAACAATATATGTTTCATCTGTTATCTGACAGGTTAATATTGAATTTAACAGTTTATTTAGACACTGACTTTGCTACTATATTTGCATGAACTAGACTACTATAGTATAATAGCTTTTCCCCGCGGCTCCGCCCTCGTGGATGTCGGTTATCGCATAATAAAGTAGCCTATGTCCTTCTCCATAGCCCAGGCTATATCTCTGTCAAATTTCATGACGATAGGTTCAGCGGTTTAGGCGTGAAAGCGTAACAAACAGACAGGCAGACAGAGTTACTTTCGCATTTATAATATTAGTAGGGATTATATTATTAGCTATTAGTGTCCCAATGCTGGGCAAGGGCCTCCCTACTCTCTTTCCACCTCTTTCTGCCCACAAAAAAGTTTGTTATGTGACCTTGGCAGCTATCCAAGGACCAAACTTTTTTGTTGGAAAATGTTTTTATTAGGTACCCCCCACACCAATTTGAAATTTCATCATCCATGGGGTCAAAACAATGCATATTTATGCAATAGCAGCAATCGCGATTGATTTGCTGCCTTTTTTGGAAGAGTTCCGTTGTCTGTCTCCGAAACGCATCATCAGATCTATATGAAATTTAAATGAGACCATTTCGGAATAAACCCCTTTCGAAAATAAAAAGAATTTTGCAAATCCGCCTATGTATGGCATGATGAACATACATTAAAAAAAAAACGAATAGAAAACCTCTTTCTTTTTGAAGTCAGTTGAAAAGAATTCCAGCTCATTCTCGCCATCTCTGTCTTGACCTGCCGCGATGTCGTTTGCTACTTGGCGGGACCCACTGGCTTAAGATGGGTCATTGGCCATTCCTCATCTGACATACAGCAGACATAAGACTAGGTACTATCTAGATCTACTCATCCTTAAAATGTCTCACTTCATGGCCTGTCTTACTGAACCTCACTGAATAGCTCTAGTGCGGCGCGATTGAAACTGTGGCTTCTCAAACACCCCGTTCCGGTTGACTATGTTGAGCCTGCAGAAAAGCTTCCACCAATTGCCATAGCTCACTTGGAAATCTCTTAATCGACTAAGAAGCCAGGTGGGCCGCGGTAGAACTTGGTCAGGTGGGATACTCCGATGAAATGCAGTGCGACTGTGGAGCCACATCGTAAACTATGCCCCACTTCTTGACGTGCTCTCTTTGCAATAACTCCTGCACTATGAAAGACCTTTGCGAGGCCATCAATAACGCTGTTGAAGTGGCAGAATTCTGGTCAGGTGGAGCTTAATTGAATTGTCGACGCGACGAAGAAGAAGCATAATCAAACATTACTTAAAACTAGTTACAACCAATCAAATGGTAGTACAAGCCTACGCCTTCCACTAAAAAAGGGTAATGAGCGGAAACTGAGCTGATGATCTGAGCGGACCGGAGTAAAAATGGTTGTACACTTCCACTAAGAAAGAGTTTCAGATTTTGCCTTCTTTTGCTCAACTCTGCGACCACTTTTGTAACTCTTTGTACTCTTTTGATCCGCTTAGTCCGCTCATTCACAGTGGAAGCACTTCTATGAAAAAAGCCGTTGCGAGTTAAACGGAGTCCGTACGGAGCCCGCTCCGCTCGCAGTGGAAGGCGGGCATTAAACTCATTCTCTGTACCTACGTAAAGTATAGATACAGCCAAACGCAAGTCTTTGGTACACACGGCTACACATCAAGCTATACATTTCCAGTTTACTGTGATCTGGCACTGTAACGAAATCCTATTAAATGTAAGATCAGCTTATACTGGAAATGTATAGCTTGATGTGTAGCCTTGTGTACCACGTGAACTATTCAGTTTTTTCTGCTATGACATATGAAATTGCTACTGTTGAGGTGCCATTGCGCCTGCAACATTACTCAGTCCCCAAAAGGCCCGCCCTTCACCATTTCCTAATGCTTTAGCTGGGAAGAAGCTACTACTAGCTTTACCCGCGGCTTCGCTCGCGTGGATGTAAAAAATTATCCCACGGGAACGCTATTGGGACAAAACGGGCGTATGTTACTTCTTATAACATCAGCTGCTATCTGCCAGTGACAGTCTCGTTAATGTCGGTCTAGCCGTTTCGGAGAATAGCCGGAACAAACAGACGTTGTTGTTTTTTTTTTGTTATAAGTTCCATATAGGATTTGGCTGAGCAAAGGCCTCACTCACGCCTTTGCTCAGCTGTGGACCAGTAGGCTAATGAAATAAAAAAGTCCCATATACAGGATACGTTTTTAACCAGTGCGCAAACTGTATCCATGAATTCAGCATAATTATTATTTTAGACACCCCGGCGCAGAAAATTTTCGTAGGTTATTCCTTCAAAAAAAAATCTGCTGTTTCATAGAAAAGTACCTACGCGGTCAAAATGTATGGAATAGCAGAATGATATGCTGAATCCATTGCTTGCAATTTGCGCACTGGATAAAAACTTATCCTGTACAGTTACCTTTCATTATGCAGTTAGTAAAAAGCTGTTATTTTGGCATTACAAACAGATAAAACATTATTCATAACTTCCCCTTATCAACTTGACTCGTGTCTGAAAGTTAATTGACTCTAAGCATCTTAAAATCGCGTTAATTAGGTATTGCCATTTCATTCAACCAATCACGGCAGTTTATATTATGAGAATTGACATTGTGTTCAGGTTTGTGTCGATGAGCCTTCATTGATTTATTCATTTTTGATTCAGTTAATTTACTAATTTATAAATGACTAGCTGCTGAATTCTGCCACCCAATTCATCCGCGTGAAATTTCTTACGTTTTAAACATGGTAAACGACAAGATGTGCCCACAACTTCGTTCGCGCGACATAGGTAGTTTTTAATATTTATTTATCTGTACAGATATTAATTAAAATAAATAAAATTTATAAAATAAAAGTAGCCTAAGTTACTCCTTATTACATCAGCTATCTGCCAGTGAAAGTCCTGTCATAATCGGTCCAGCCGTTTCAGAGATTAGCAGGAACAAACAGACAGACAGACAGACAAAAAATTGTAAAAAATGTTATTTTGGTACAAGTACCGTGTATACATCCATATGCATTCAGTAAAAAGCGGTTATTTTAATATTAAAAACAGACAATCCAATTTTATTTATCTGCATAGATGTATATACAGCATAAGTTTTTAACCAGTGCGCAAATTGTAACCATGAATTCAGTATATCATTCTAGACCCCCCAGCGTAGAAAAGTTTCGTGGGTTGAACAAAAAAAAAATTAGCGGTTTCATAGAAAAGTGCAATACCTACGGGGTCAAAATGTATGGAACAGCAGATTTTTTTATAAAAAAAAATCCCTAAAAAAATGCTAATTAGTTTTTATTCAATTTAAATACCCTTATTATACCTACTACACGTTATTTAGGGCCCTATATTTAGATGCTCTGTTTTTTATCCTGATTTAGGGAAAGGCCCCCTGAATATCGCGTACCTAGTGTAATAAGCAGTGATCGGAATAGGCTGACTAATTTGCCTAAACTTCGGAAAACAGAGACAGAAAGTGGACACTTCCTTACGACTATATTTTTTTTCCGGAATTTGGGAAAAATCTTCAGTAAGTTGAAAATAAGCTTTATTCAAGAAGTGTAAAGGCTATTTTTAACTAAACTTTGAATTACCAAATTTTCGGGATTTTCACGTAAAATCCCGAAATAAATAATCTAAATTTAATTCATGTAATTATATTTACGATCCAACTAACTGTTGTATCAAATCATAGAATACATTAGGTTTTGTTACTTGTATATTTCGGGATTTTACGCGAAAATCCCGAAAATTTGTTAATTGCAAGTTTAGTTAAAAATAGCCTTTACACTTCATAAATAAAGTATATTTTCAACTTACTGAAGATTTTTCCCGAATCCCGGAAAAAATATAGTCGTAAGGAAGTCTCCACTTTCTGTCTCTGTTCTCGGAAGTTTAGGCAAATATAGTCAGCCTATTCCGATCACTGGTAATAAGGCTTTTAACAAACCCTTGAATCGGTTAGTCATGTCTATCTATTAGCCTAAGCAAATGAATGGAACCATGCAGCCTGTTCTCGTTTAAATATTTGCATCGCCTTGCTCATAATGCTCTATAAAAAGGTAGGTATACCTAGAGACATACCTACCTAGAAATACCTTGTTTGTAACACTCATTCTTTGAATCAATATTAGTCTATAGGTACAGACGCCAGCACATCAAGCTACACTAAACTGTCAAATTTTTCCAATTGAATATGAACCTTATAAGAGTGCGTAATAAAGTTGAAAATCTATCGAAGAAATTTGTGGGGTAGCTTGATGTTTTGGCGTCTGTACCTACCTATTAAGATATAAAATTTGTTTGTATGCAAGTTTTTGTGTAGGTGGTAATCTCTGAAACGACTAGTTGGATTTAATTTGCATTGAATAGCTTAATTGTTGAGGAAGTTTTCAGGCTATATAACGTCACGTTACAGCACTGAGGAGCCCAGTTAAAAAAAGTCAGAAAGAACGCTAAGTAAGACGAAGCAATATCGCAGATGCAGCATCGCATCGCTTAATTAGCTAGAAATTTTTCAAATCAGTCTGGTAGATAGTTCTAGTGACTACCGGCCCCCTACACACATATTTACAAACAAATAAATTGATGAAATTGCGCGCAGAAGCTAGTACCTAGTATATAAAATAACATGCATTGAGGAAATAATAAATTCTTATGTTAATAGACTGTTAATAACTGTTCTTAACAATAGGTACCAAGGAGGAAAGTCATAGGACTTTCCTCCTCGGTACCTATTGAGTATCTATTTGAATTTATCATAGGATAAATTCATCATAGGATAAATTCAAATAACATAGGATACATTTATCATAGGATAAATTCTTAGATTTCTTAGATTCGTAGCTTAGACTGGCCGTAGCTGTGTGTAGTCCATTTACTTCGTGGTATAGTCTCATACGCGGCTTATGGCAAAATGATATCAGGCATGTGGGTCGCTTACTCGCTTCGCTAGACGTGGTCGGTGCGTAGATAACCATCCATTAAATATCGAGACCTCGGGAAGCACGTTAAGTCCTTGGTCTCTGCTGTCATGCATAGATCTTTGACAGTCGTTACGAGTAGTCAGAAGCCTAAATTAAGAGTTTTGGGAACGTAGGTGGAATGTATTCTACCTGTGTCCTCTTACATTGTTTGGAGGTGAGGTTGGGGTCGAAGAGCGGACGTGAAACTCCAACTTGCTGATAACATGATTAAATTTGTCACACATGTCTTATAGTTTAGAATGTAGGGCCTATTTTCTATGATATTGGGTTTGGTTTCCGCACTTAGTCCTTTAAGTGGACCATTGTGCGTGGAATTTAGAGTAATAAAACTAATTAAACTAGTAGGGACAGAATAAACTAATGACTTAAAATCTAGTCTGTATCTCGTGACTATTTACAAGGAAGAGAGAGGGACGCTAAGAGTAGATCCCCGGATCGTAGCTTAGTGTTTCCACTTGAAAAACTAACCCAAAAAGATATACAAACTAAACATAGTACAGGCAACGCGACGCCACATAAGGTGCGGGTTGTTCGGAAGATATACCGTGGCCCCTGGAACACGCCCTCCTGCTCTACCCAGAGCGGGAGAAGTTATTTGATGATTTCCCACCCTCAAAATAAAATGAATATATAAGGTGCGTAGACAAATGCACAATACGTGACGCCACATAGTCTTACTAAGGGCTATCGTATTACCCAGTAACTGGGTTATGGAAATCATATAAGCAGTCGCTTCATGTAAAATACTGATATTCAACTGCATCCTGGTAGATTGGAATCCGACCCCGACTTTGTTGAGAAAAGGCTAAGCAGATGATGATGATTGATGCTATATTCACTTGCCATTCCAGCCCATCACAATGGCTCCAGGTTTCCAGTTCGCAATAGACCGCGGCGGCACATTCACAGACGTGTACGCTCGCTGTCCCAGCGGCAAGGTGCGGGTCATGAAGCTTCTGTCAGTGGACCCGCAGAACTATGATGATGCTCCTAGAGAGGCTATTAGGAGGATACTGCAGGAGGTATGTATGCTTACCATTCATCATCATCAGCCTATAATGTTCCCACTGCTGGGACACAGGCCTCCTCTCGGTGACAGGGATTGGGCCGTAATCCACCACGCGAGCCCAGTGCGGGTTGGTAGATGTCACATGTCTTCGAATTTTTTGGTTCTAGGACATGCCTCAGGATGTTTTCCTTCACCGCTTTGAGAGCTGTGGTGATGAAATAATTTACACAAAGTAAAGCGCCTGTTTGGGTTCGAACTCACAACCTACAAATCATAAGTCGCGGCCGTTACCATTAGTAGCACTGAATTCTTCTGGAGTTTGTGACCCATTTGACTTTTGATGTTACTGTGTAGCAACCAAGAAGCTGACCTACGTGATGGTAGTAAATCAAATCAAATTAAATCATTTATTTCTTTGCAAACATGGGTATAGTACAGACGCCAGCACAATAAGCTATCCTAAACTGTCAAATTTTCACAATTCAATAGGAACCTTATCATTTTGTGATAAAGTTGAAAATCTATCAAAGAAATTTGACGGAATGGGGTAGCTTGATGTGTTGGCGTCTGTACATAGATATATGTACATATTTATAATAAAGTTCTCCATTATTTACCGTCACATACTTAGGCATGCAAAGGTTTATAATATATTTCCTAATAGCATTTGTTATTAACACCAGATACGAGATCCAGTTTTACCCGCTTTTAGCACCTAATTTAGAGACATTTTTGAAATGTCTCACGTGCCTGTAATTACGAACAAAAAAATAAAATAAAAAGTTCAAAAACGAAAACCCAACTAATTTCGGTAGTGCGATTTTTCGGGTTATCTCGCAATATACCTGTGTATTTTGAAATGTGCTAATTAAGCTCTTTCATTTAATACCCACTCATACGGCATGATTGAAAAAAAAAAATTAGTTCGTCACTTTTTGTCCTTTATAGGGCGCATTATTTAATTGAAAACTGCCAGGGATGCGGGTTGTTCTAAAGAGATACCGTGGCCCCTGGCACACAGGCAACTAAAGGAACACGGGTGGGTTTTAGTCAGTAAGAGTCTGACACGCCCTCCCGCTCTACACAGAGCGGGAGGTTATTTGATGATTTCCCACCCTCAAAAAAGAAAACGCAGTATAGCCTATAACTAATGGATAAAATTATGATAAGTGGTTAAGAAGGTATGAGGGAACAGATTAACATACATACAAACATACCCACATAGCTACATACATACATACATGTCAAAATAATAAACCTCCTTTTTGCTAAGCTGTATATAGTCGTGAAAAAAGAAATAGTGGTAGTAATGTTCTTTACTCTTCCACAAAGAGCAGAGACATACATTTACGACACAGCATAAATTGAATCTTTCAATCTTAGATTAAGAAATCTTGTGACGTTATCTAAATTCCTATCACCTTATCTATTAATCTTCAAGATTATCGACGTAGAGAGTACCTTCTTATCGAGATAAAGGCGAAAATTTAATTTCTATTACAGGAAACCGGAAAAGCATTAAACAAAGATGGCAAAGTGGACTCTTCACTCATAGAATCTATCAGGATGGGTACAACTGTGGCCACTAATGCGTTGCTCGAGAGGAAGGGCGCTAAAATGGCGTTGATCATCAATAAGGGCTTTAAAGATCTGCTGTATATTGGGAACCAGGCTAGACCGCATATATTTGAGCTGGTAAGTAAATATCTTAGACATCTTTGCCCAGGATTGGGACAGAATGGGTTACCCAAAAAAATAAATGACTAATTTCTGGGTTCGACACTCAGGTGGGGTAGTTTTATTGGGTTTTTTTTTCTAAAATTCTGGTTGCCTGCATAGGTTTTAATGTAAATAAGCTCACTCTATTTCCATGGGACATATAACGTAACTGGCGATGTGTGGTCCACCACCCTGTTTCTTCCCGTGGGTGTCGTAAAAGGCGACTCTAGAGAAAGGCGTTCCCTATAATTTTTTTAAACCATACTTTGATTGCCAACCCGCTTGATAAACATGGCGATTATGGCAACCCCCGCTTTCCCCTTTTGGGGGAAGCCTATGTCCAGAAATGGACATCTTTCGGCTGAAATGATGATCCCCTCTGCGATTACTGACATGATTTTATGTCCTGTGACGAAGGTATGTATTTTAGTTGGGGTTCTTCTGTTGCCTCTCCGTTACTCATTTATTCCCTTAACAAGATATAAGCACTCACACACATTCATACTAAAATCTTCCTAAAAGACTTCCACTTTCCACAGGACATTAAACGTCCAGGAGTTCTCTACTCCGAAGTAATAGAAGTAGACTGTCGCGTCATTCCTGCGCTCGAAGACCGCTGTCAAATGGACAAGTCAGACAAGAAATGGACAGAAGTCGTCGGCACCACTGGCGAGAAGATGTTAGTCATCAAAGACTTGGATGAAGAGGAAGTGAGAAGGGACCTTCTTGCTTTGAAGAGTAAAGGGATAGAAAGTGTGGCGGTTGTGCTGGCTCATAGCTATACGTACCATGATCATGAGATTAGGATCGGGAAGATTGCTGATCAGATAGGTAAGAACGCATGTTAGGTACCAAAAAAATTGTCCCATTAATTTGCAAATATTTTAACCGACTACAAAAAAGAGGGTGGTGTGTCCATGTTTGTTATTGAATACGGTATTTTACTTTATATGAGAAAAAATCCAAAAACATATTATTGAGATAGCTTAGGCAAAATGCACTCAGAAAATGTTAGTTTTAGTTCATGAAATAAAAAATTCAATTTAAAGTTTTCAGTTTTTTTTAAATTCGTTTTTGAATACCATGAAATCGTAGCCGCCATGTTATTACGTCATATGGCGTGTCAATTGAACAACTTTTGTACTTTTATTATTTTTGTAATCAAATAATTTTTTATTTATATCATATTTTGCATTCAGGAATAGCAAACCAACGAAAAGTAGATTAATACTTCATTTTTTAAATTATAAACAATTATCATATACAATATCAGCGCATTTGTCTGTATAGCAAACTGACGTCACACCCACAAAGCAATATGGCGTCCACTGCGTCTTGCGTTTTCATCAAATTACGCGCGAAATTTGAAAATGTAAAATTTTAATGCATTTTTACATTAAATAAAAATGTTGTATTTTTTTTGTGGTTTATTAGCACTTTGGAATCTTATTAGGACACTTCAAAAATGGGTGTAAAAAATTATTCAAAGTGACTGCCTGTGTTCGTCTAGTGGTCGTAAGCGTTACTGTTGAGCTTGAGGTTCTGGGTTCGATACCCAGGTCGGGCAAAGAAGTTATCAGAAATTTCTCAGTATTAGCCGGAGTCTGTATATGTGCCCGGTTCATAGTAATAAGCTCGCTGCTTATTACATGGGACTTAAACATAACTGGCGAAATGTGGGTGTACTAGGGACACCTCTACCCAACCATTCGGGGACACAAGGCGTGATGTTGTGTTGTATATAAAAACTTTTTATAAAAAAATTAAACCGCCGAAAAACCGAAAAGTTAAAAATAATAAACTTGCTTTGTCCAATCCCAATAAATAAGTTCGGAAGGCGGTGACATATAATTAAATACATATCCAAAGTCACCGACTTCCGAACTTAGTTGTTGGGATTGGACAAAGCAAGTTTATTATTTTTAACTTTTCGGTTTTTCGGCGGTTTAATTTTTTTAATAAAAAGTTTTTATTTTATAATTTTTTGTGGCTATAATCTACTAATTACTACATGCTTAATTTTTGATTACTTTTTGTAATACACAACTCAGTATTAAAATCTGTGAGTTAAGAATCAATCATCCCCTGTTTTCTTACCCTTAGGGTTGGAATTTTTCTTCGAATTTATATGGGACCAACTTCGGGGTATACCCTTTTCAATAAAAAAAGAATTATCAAAATCGGACTACTCTGGAAAAAGTTATGCGTGGTCATACATAAAAAAAAAAAAAAATATACGCGTCGAATTGAGTAACCTCCTCCGTTTTTTCGTCGGTTAAAAATTAATAACTTGAAAGTTTCTCTTTTTTATGAAATAATTTTTTTGTTGAACTATCTTCTACTATCCGCAATAACTGGCCTCGTATAGAAAACAATATCGGTTTCTGAGGTTAATTTATTTTATTTTATTCTGTTTAAAAACTACAAGTAACACTATATATTATAATATGTACAGGTATATAAAAAGAAAATATCATAAGGCATCAAAAAATATATCCGCATCGTTGTCAATGGGAAAAGTGCCCAAAAGGCTGGCAGCATTGCCACGTTGTATGGCAATGCTGATTCTTTGGCCGAAAAATAGGCCAGCCCTTTGGTCACGTGAAGAGTCGACCAACCGCTTGGAAATGTCTCGGAACACTAAGTGGGCAATCGGACCCCATGGCCCTAGAGTTTCAACCCCAAACGGCTCGAACATATAGGTTCCAATAAGATTGGAATATTTGCGCCGTTTGAGGTTTTCCGCACCTGCAGCAGCCGCCCCAGCACAACCCGCCGTACTAGAAAGATGGGATGGCGCAAGGGTGTCGACACATGTTGCATCCCACACCAAAGGCCGACCTAACTTCCAAGGCATTATGGTCATTCCATCTGGTCTCTTCCCATCGTCGCGTGCCAAGCCATTGAGTTCTAGAACAGCGGAATATCGGTTTCTTGAATATAAAGACATGGGAATATGTGCTTGGTGGTACCTACACATCGTTCTTTTATGCTCTCTGCTGGCTACACCTTAGAACTTGAAGACATCACCCGTTTTAAATCGGGTATACTTTGACATTATATAACCTGACTATTCTTCTTTCGTGTCGACGATATCCGTACACTTAAAAAAAAAAAAACTTAGAGTCCAGTAGGTGGCCACGTTTATTGCGGCATCAGTGGATTTATTCAGATCATCTAAGGCGCAGATGAATGGGCACTTAGGGCACTCCAGCAAGTGTGGCATGGGCTGAGGGGCAATTCTGGTAATTTTAAGAACGTTCACAGTCTGATCTCAGTGTCAATCTGTCAAAAATTCCTCGAGTTTCTATACATTTTTGACAAATTTTTGAAATTCGATTGTCGCCGTGATGACACTGCGAACGTTTTTAATTACGAGAATTGGCCTTCAGATCAGAAGCACCGCACTCGCACTGGGTGTTGGATGAGTCAGTATTCCCCCACTTTGACAAATGGTGTCTGCAGCGGCCTACTTGGGTACGCTATCGATTGAGAGCTATCCATATATACCACTGCAGATCACGCCCGGGAGGCAAATGTTCTTGGGCCTTGACGAAGCTTCTCTTTCCACAGTTTGATTCTCGCAATGTTACACATCGCCATGGTATACTTAAACCTGACTATTTATCAAGCATCTGCTCTCTCAACAGGCTTCAAACAAGTCTCCCTCTCGCATGCGATCACCTCCATGGTCCGCATAGTTCCCCGTGGCTTCACAGCATCAGCTGACGCGTACCTCACTCCTCACATCCGGGAGTACGTCAGAGGATTCGCTGACGGATTCTCTGGAGGACTGAAAGATGCTAATGTGCTGTTCATGCAGTCTGATGGTGGACTTACTCCTATGAACATGTAAGTGAAGCAAAGATTCCATAGGGTTTCAGAAATTTCTGCAATATTTTTCAAAATATCAGTGAGCCATCGTAGACTTGGTTGCCATGGTAACCGCTTGTCTACGAGCAACTCTAAAGTACTAGGATAACAGGACATTTAAGGGAGTTTACCTGTGGGACGCAATAGCCTCATAATATATGGGTAGGGACACAGATTATGTCACGTATCCAAGAAGGCACGACGTACTAAGATAACATGATACACCAAGAAGCCTCTCGTACTCAATAACCTCAATGGTACACATGGTCTAAAGAGATTACCACTTATTCTATCCGGTACGGAGAACTCCTCTGGTTCTCACAGTTCGAGTATGTTCGAGTACATTTCTATCTTCCCCCTTTTCATATCTGCCAAATCTCAAGCTTACTCTTTTTTCTGCTTTTCTATTTCTAAATTAGCTTGACAGTTCGAATGTGATTAAAGTTATTTTATCTCTAGCCTGTATTACATAAGGTCGTATTTTGCAGACAACATTCATTTATGTCAGCGTTTAAGAAGGCACAAAGTACTAGGATAACATGATTCACGAAGAAGCTCCTCGTAGTCATCAACGTCCATGACATACATGGTCCACTTCCACTTCATACAACTTTTTCATGAAATATATAGAATTAGAGTGTATTTAAATAACATTTTGCCACCAGGTTCAACGGTTCAAGAGCGATTCTCTCCGGTCCAGCAGGAGGCGTGGTTGGATACGCCATGACAGCTTACCAGGAACAAACCGGCTTACCGGTCATAGGTACGGCTGTCAGTTTAAAATAAGGCTAAATCAAACTGCAAGCTGTTCCATTTTTGCTGTCTCATCTTAGTGATATAATTGGATGTTTATGTAACGAAGTTCTTTAGCGCAACTTGCGTTAGAACTTGAAGTCGAAATGAAAATCCAAGACATTTTTTTAATTTTTTTCCATTAGTTTCGTTTTTCGTGGTATTCGACAATCTCAATCTCCATAGCGAATTACATACATTTGGAGTTGAAGAAAGAATTCTTTCCTGACGGGATCTCCCGACGTCACACGGTTTTTCCCGCCAATCACAACAGCCGACATCATATTGATTTTAAAAGCAGATTTACTAATCGCTTTTCTATTCTAGGTTTTGACATGGGTGGTACTTCAACGGACGTGTCAAGATACGCTGGCTCCTTGGAACACGTTCATGAAGCTACTACAGCTGGAGTTACAATTCAGGCACCTCAGCTAGGTAACTCTTCAATTTAATAATTTTAAATTATAGCTGACGAAATAAGCTCTGAGCTTGAAAAATTGGAGATCTATGTTCGTTACCCACATATTTTGGGCTCAAAAGGAGACAATCAATTTGCCTAGCCTTTGACCAACTATTTTGGGATCGGCTTTCAGACTTAGATATAGACCGGATATAGCTGAATACCAGTATTTTACATGGACCGACTGCCAAGTTACTGGGCAATACGATAGAAAACCCTTGGTAAGACTGGTTGCCAGACTTTCGAGCTTCTGATACCCGTAACGACTGTCACAGACCATGAATGACAGCCGGGATCAACGGCTTAAAGGGTCTTGGTATGTAAAAATGATCACCAAATTGTTTTTTTTGGGTGGGAAATCATCGAATAACTACTCCTGCTCTGGGTGGAGCAAGACGGCGTTTCAGACTTTTACTTACTAAAACCCACCCGTGCTCCCTAAGTTGCCTGTGTGCCAGGGGCGGTGGTATCTCTTTCGAACAACCCGCACCCCTGGCAAAAATGGTCACCCATCCATGGAACAATCGCGGCAAGCGTAACTTAACCAGATTGATCCACCCGTGGGGCTGTTATTACTTAGCAACAAGTCTTTCTTCAAAGAGATTTATTAAAATAACGCGTATCGAACGACGAGTCTGTTTTATAAATTACGGAACACAAACCATTTTGTGAAAAATAAAGCAAACGATTAAGAGTCAATTCCGAATTACAGTTGAACATCGATAATTACTAGAAATGCATAATCAATCAGCTGCAGCCTGCTCCCACTGCTGGGACACAGGCTTCCACTCTGTGAGAGGGAGTGGACCATATTCCATCACGCTGGTTCTGCGCGGGTTAGTGGAAGTCATATGTCTTCAAATTGACATGCCTGTTTCCTCACGATGTTTTCCGTCACCGTTTTGAGAGTGGTGGTGATGACATCAAATACTCAAGGTAAAGTCCCTTCCTGGGTTCGAACTCACCACTCGTCAAGTCGAGGCAGATATCACTCTGCTACCACTGCTCTCTTTTTTTTTGGGAATGACATCTCACACTTCAACCTACGAGGTTGTTGGCTGCTTAACCAGACCTACCTCTGGCAGCCTTGATAAATTAAGGCCTCCAGACAGGACTTAAAAACTTAAAACTAAGCGATTACACGCTAATGGCACTGTGGGGCACGGACCTCGATTTAGGGTGTCGCTCGAAGTGGGCAGCAATGCGGGAGTAACTCTGTCTCTCTGTTACGCTTTCACGCCTAAACCGCTGAACCGATCATCGTCAAATTTGTCAGAGATATAGCCTGGAATATGAAGAACTTTAGGCTACTTTTTTATGCGATGACCGACATCCACGCGAGCGGAGCCGCGGGCAAAACCTAGTCTATAATGTGAATTTTTCGTCAGATATAAACACAGTAGCAGCGGGTGGCGGGTCAATGCTAATGTTCCGCTCGGGCCTGTTCGTGGCCGGGCCCGAGTCTGCGGGCGCGCAGCCTGGGCCCGCGTGCTACAGGAAGGGCGGGCCTCTCACTGTTACTGATGCTAACTTGTTACTTGGTAAGTCTTGTCTATGTGTGTCTTGTTTCATTCACAGCCAAAACTAGCTCTATAAGTGTTTCGAGCGTGCAAGTCAATTTAGGTTTAATTGCTACCTACTATACTAAACGAAAAGTCATTGAAGATGTGTGAGTAGAACGGTAAATCAGTATGAGATTTATGAACATGTGGCGGCATCTACAACGCCACATGCAAACTACGCATCAAAGACTTGACGTCACACAAATCCTACATCGCGCAATCAGAGTTTACCGCGCGACTCGTATATATACAACATCCCGACATCAACCGTCGAACAGTTGCCCACCAGACACAACACCCGTCTGGTCGGAGGATCCTCCCTTTTCCATAGAGTATGAGTGAACTTTACACCCTGGTCTTCATACTTTTATAAACACTATCCCCTCATTTATAAACTTTGCTTAAAATTAATTGAAGTAATGATTAGCAACTGCTTAACCATTCAGTTTTGACTGATAACCGTCTTAATTTTAAACAACGTTTATAAATAAACCCTTATATACCGTGTACCACTCTCACATTTCGTGACCTCGCCTCGCCTGGCGTTTAGCAACGTGCATTCAGATTTCAACGCTAAACAATTTGATTATTTTAATAGAAGAATTCAATAAATTAAGTTGCAGTGTACAGATGCCAGCACATCAAGCTATCCCAAACTGTCAAATTTTCCCAATTGAACATCAACCTTATTCTTTTGTAATAAAGTTGTAAAACTATCAAATAAATTTGACAGGTTGTGGGGTAGCTTGATTTAGATTGTGTGCTGGCCTCTGTACACTTTTATGATTTTAAAAGGTCTTCCTTAAAGTGGATTAAAAACGTATTATCGAAGCCAACGCAAAAACGACCGAATCAAAGTTAAAATAATTTATATGGGACCCCTGAAGCATAACCTATCCGTAAAAAAAGAAAATGAAATCTATTGACGGAGATAAAGCGAAACAAAAAAAAAAGATCTCGGTTAAAATAAGTTATTTTCTGTCTCAGGTCGTTTACTACCCGAGTACTTCCCGAAGATCTTCGGCAAAACAGAGGATGAACCTTTAGACAGAGAAGCAACCGTCACAGCATTCAAGAAGATGACGAACGAAATCAATGCCTTTTTGAAACAGGACGGTAGCAAAGAGGTTAGTTAAATCACAGCACTGCTGGGACGCAGGCCTCCTCTCTGTGAGAGGGAGTGGGCTGTAATCCACCACGTGGGCCCACTGCGGGTTGGTAGATCTCACATGTTTTCGAATTTTTGGATATAGGACATGCCGATTTCCTCACGATGTTTTCCTTCACCGTTTTGAGAGCTGTGGTGATGACATAGTTTACATAAAGTAAAGCGCCTGGCTAGGTTTGAACTTACGACCTACATCTCGTCAGTCGAAGCCGTTACCACTGGGCCACCACTGCTCGGCCAATCACAGCTGGTCATTAATTAATGAGGGTTTTCTGAAATGACGTTAACTAGGTGGCAGCACTGAGACGTCAGGTCCGGGCACCTGTCAAAAGTGTCAAAGCGCCTACGGACTGAATGGTGAACGAAAGAATGAAACGAATGACATCAAATATTTTAAGTTCATTTTCGAACTGGAAGACCTCTTGTCAAAGTGTCGCCAACTGGTGGCTTGAATATTCATCAACACCCTCATTGTGTCTTTTTCTTAATTCTTTCGTTTTTTTTTTAGTTTTTGATTTTGTTGTTTTTTATTCCTAGATGACCATGGAAGAAGTAGCAATGGGCTTCATAAATGTTGC
Source organism: Polymixis flavicincta (assembly GCA_949987655.1). Taxonomy (NCBI): domain Eukaryota; kingdom Metazoa; phylum Arthropoda; class Insecta; order Lepidoptera; family Noctuidae; genus Polymixis; species Polymixis flavicincta. The sequence goes on along the minus strand of OX465188.1, from coordinate 17,425,778 downwards.
CAATGAAGCGATGTGTAGACCAATCAGGTATTTTGTTACATTTTGTCACTCTATAACTTCTTGTTTTATAGATGTTATGATAATGTTCAGTTTTGTTCATTGAAAGGTGTACAAACACACTGTGATTGTGTGTGTAAGTCCGAGACATTGGCGAAGTGTGTATGTTATTAGCTGACGCTACTCGTTTTTCACGTATACATACTCACAGCGTCTTTGTACACTTCCGCAAAGGTCTAAAAGTAGGTTAAGCTACGCTTGCCGCGGTTATTCAGTGGATGGGTGAGCGTCTTTACACACCAAGACCCCTCCGTGCCTCGGAAAGCACGTTAAGCCGCTGGTCCCGACTGTCATCGTGGATCATTGACAGTAGTTACGGGTCGTCAGAAGCCCGAAAGTCTGACAATCAGTCTTAACAAGGGGTATCGTGTTACTGTTACTGGGTTGTGGAGGTCGGATAAGCAGGCGCTCCATGTAAAATATTGGTGGTCAGCTGCATCCGGTTAGACTGGAAGCCGACCCCTACATAGTTGGAAAAGGCTAGGCAGATAATGAGATCTCTATAGATGAGTATATGTTCACTGTTCCCTCCCAGGGCCCTCACCACCGCCCGCGGGCACGACGCGTCGCAGCACGCGCTGGCGTGCTTCGGCGGCGCGGGCGGCCAGCACGCGTGCAGCGTGGCCAGGCAGCTGGGCATCTCCACCGTGCTCATACACAAGTATGCAGGTCAGTAGCCTACCCAAATGTCCTCACTTCGGCGGCGCGGGCGGCCAGCACGCGTGCAGCGTGGCCAGGCAGCTGGGCATCTCCACCGTGCTCATACACAAGTATGCAGGTCAGTAGCCTACCCAAATGTCCTCACTTCGGCGGCGCGGGCGGCCAGCACGCGTGCAGCGTGGCCAGGCAGCTGGGCATCTCCACCGTGCTCATACACAAGTATGCAGGTCAGTAGCCTACCCAAATGTCCTCACTTCGGCGGCGCGGGCGGCCAGCACGCGTGCAGCGTGGCCAGGCAGCTGGGCATCTCCACCGTGCTCATACACAAGTATGCAGGTCAGTAGCCTACCCAAATGTCCTCACTTCGGCGGCGCGGGCGGCCAGCACGCGTGCAGCGTGGCCAGGCAGCTGGGCATCTCCACCGTGCTCATACACAAGTATGCAGGTCAGTAGCCTACCCAAATGTCCTCACTTCGGCGGCGCGGGCGGCCAGCACGCGTGCAGCGTGGCCAGGCAGCTGGGCATCTCCACCGTGCTCATACACAAGTATGCAGGTCAGTAGCCTACCCAAATGTCCTCACTTCGGCGGCGCGGGCGGCCAGCACGCGTGCAGCGTGGCCAGGCAGCTGGGCATCTCCACCGTGCTCATACACAAGTATGCAGGTCAGTAGCCTACCCAAATGTCCTCACTTCGGCGGCGCGGGCGGCCAGCACGCGTGCAGCGTGGCCAGGCAGCTGGGCATCTCCACCGTGCTCATACACAAGTATGCAGGTCAGTAGCCTACCCAAATGTCCTCACTTCGGCGGCGCGGGCGGCCAGCACGCGTGCAGCGTGGCCAGGCAGCTGGGCATCTCCACCGTGCTCATACACAAGTATGCAGGTCAGTAGCCTACCCAAATGTCCTCACTTCGGCGGCGCGGGCGGCCAGCACGCGTGCAGCGTGGCCAGGCAGCTGGGCATCTCCACCGTGCTCATACACAAGTATGCAGGTCAGTAGCCTACCCAAATGTCCTCACTTCGGCGGCGCGGGCGGCCAGCACGCGTGCAGCGTGGCCAGGCAGCTGGGCATCTCCACCGTGCTCATACACAAGTATGCAGGTCAGTAGCCTACCCAAATGTCCTCACTTCGGCGGCGCGGGCGGCCAGCACGCGTGCAGCGTGGCCAGGCAGCTGGGCATCTCCACCGTGCTCATACACAAGTATGCAGGTCAGTAGCCTACCCAAATGTCCTCACTTCGGCGGCGCGGGCGGCCAGCACGCGTGCAGCGTGGCCAGGCAGCTGGGCATCTCCACCGTGCTCATACACAAGTATGCAGGTCAGTAGCCTACCCAAATGTCCTCACTTCGGCGGCGCGGGCGGCCAGCACGCGTGCAGCGTGGCCAGGCAGCTGGGCATCTCCACCGTGCTCATACACAAGTATGCAGGTCAGTAGCCTACCCAAATGTCCTCACTTCGGCGGCGCGGGCGGCCAGCACGCGTGCAGCGTGGCCAGGCAGCTGGGCATCTCCACCGTGCTCATACACAAGTATGCAGGTCAGTAGCCTACCCAAATGTCCTCACTTCGGCGGCGCGGGCGGCCAGCACGCGTGCAGCGTGGCCAGGCAGCTGGGCATCTCCACCGTGCTCATACACAAGTATGCAGGTCAGTAGCCTACCCAAATGTCCTCACTTCGGCGGCGCGGGCGGCCAGCACGCGTGCAGCGTGGCCAGGCAGCTGGGCATCTCCACCGTGCTCATACACAAGTATGCAGGTCAGTAGCCTACCCAAATGTCCTCACTTCGGCGGCGCGGGCGGCCAGCACGCGTGCAGCGTGGCCAGGCAGCTGGGCATCTCCACCGTGCTCATACACAAGTATGCAGGTCAGTGTCAACGGCCTACGATGTTACCACGCTCTTTTGTCGTTGAAAACCACGAACGTGTGTCAGGCGGATGTTAGGTCATAGACACAAGGTTGAAATTTCTATGATAGACGTGCGCTTGCAAAATGCAACTGACGGCCAAGAGAATAACGGTGTATTACTTTTACCCTTATGCCTTAGGCAGTTAGGTTGAAAAGTGGTCGACCGCCAGAGTCCAGGATAGTACATTTCAGCAGATGTATATTTATGTACCTTTGTAAAATATGGTAACAAACATTTATCGACCTAACGCTCGTTTTTACTACCACTAGGCGAAACTTAATGAATGCCGAAACAATTAAAACGCAATGATGGAATTTAAAGCTCGGCACAGCACCAATTTAAAATTCCAACACATACAGTGTGCCAACCTTAGGGGCTGTTTATTCATTACGTAAGACAATTTCAGTAAGGAGGAGTACCGAATACGAGTAAGTGTATTATTTTCTTAAATCAGATGAGAGGAGTCTAAATTGTTCTGACGTAAGATAACAAAAGTAAGCAAAAATTATTTGCCACTTTTTGTTTGCAATTTTGCTAGATACTGATATATGCCAGGATCTGGGGTTGCAGTTGAAAATCAGCGTCAGTTGGTACATATTGTGTTGCTATCTGACATTATGCTGAGCTGGGGCTCTGTGGCATTATAATAATTGTTTTCTGTTGTTATAGTTTTAAAGTGTTTTTTTTTTCTGTAATCTGGAACATTGAAAAGCAGGATGAGGGGGTTCATCCAAATCTTATTTTTTCTGACGTAGAGAGAGGTGAGGTCAGAAAGTGGTTTAAATTGTCTAACGTAATGTTCTTTAGAAAGATCGAGGCAGTTAAGTTACTGGCGTGCGTGTATGACGAGACGTTTGAACGTAAACGAGGCAAGCAGTATGTAAGGATCCTAACAAGTGGCGTTCTGTAGTTTCTTCCTACCCCCATAAGAAGAAGGAGTGGGTTTATATATCTGTGTGTCATTAAACCCATTATTTTGTTAGGTATTCTGTCAGCATACGGCATGGCCTTGGCCCACATAGTACAGGAAGAACAGTCACCAGCCGCCGCGGTGTACAATCCCGACCATTTCAAACAACTGGACGCACAGCTTGATCTGCTAGCAGCTGTGGCGAGGGATAAGCTGAGGAAACAGGTAACACTATCAATAAATTCTTACACTAACTTTAGCCAGCAGCTTCGGCCGCGTAGAGGTCGGCAATCATCCCACGGGAACGTACTACCGGGATAAAAACTATCTTGTGTGTTAATCCATGTTATAAATTATCTGTGTGCCAGATTTCATCCAATTCCGTTCAGCCGTTTTTGCGTGATTGAGTAACAAACATCTAGTTCATCATCTTTAAAATTATGAAACGTTATGTTGACTTCAGCACTCTCGAAAACCACGAAAACGATACCCATTATTAAAATTTGCGTAACCGCCATCTTGAATTAATATTAAGATCTTGTACACACATGTGATATGCAATAAAGATTTGAATTGAATTGAATTACATCATTTTGACCTCACTACTGGCTCCAGCACTCATGAAATCCATGACAACTATCTCTCTCTCGGTTTCTTTCTATTACACAGGATAAGTTTTTAACCAGTTCGCAAACTGTTACCATGAATTCAGCATATCATTCTAGACCCCCCAGCGCAGAAATTTTTCGTCGGTTATACACAACAAATCAGCTGTTTCATAGAAAAGTGCAATACCTCCGCGGTCAAAATGTATGGAACAGCTGATTTTTAGGGTTCCGTACCTCTAAAGGAAAAAACGGAACCCTTATAAGATCACTTTGTTGTCCGTCCGTCCGTCCGTCCGTCTGTCAAGACCGTTTTTCTCAGGAACGCGTGGAGGTATCAAACTGAAATTTCTATATGATACTTAGTTCTACTGTCCCTGGAAGCTGTAGAAAAATCAACCTTCTAAGTCAACGCAATCAAAAGATACAGCCATTTAGGCCGCAGATTTCCGCAAATTTTCGAAACTCGCACGGGAATCAAAACCTACAGGGTACTTCCCGTGAACTTAGAATCTTGAAATTTTGTACGAAGTCACGTCTTATAGTACAGATATAGGAAAAATTACGAAAACCGTAAATTTTTAGTTTCGTCATATAAAAAAAAATATTTTTGACAATTTTGAACTTTTACTTATATTTATATACCCACGGGTTTGTACGGAACCCTCGGTGCGCGAGTCCAACTCGCACTTGACCGGTTTTTTTTTTTGTATAACCGAGGAAAAATGTTTGCGCTGTGGGTCTAAAATGATATGTTGAATTCATGGTTACAGTTTACGCACTGGTTAAAAATGTATCCTATATAAATATAATAAAAAGTAGTATAGGGAGCATAACGCGTTTTCGTTCCGGGAAGTGAGTGAGTGAGTGAGTACCTCGTTCCAATAAAAAGAAATCTCGTTCCACAGGGCATCCCAGACTCTCAAATCACAACAGAGCCGTACCTCCACCTCCGGTACGCCGGCACAGACTGCGCTCTCATGGTGGCGCCTATACAAGAGAAGTCAGACAGGGCTTGCAGACATGGAGACTTCTATGCTGCTTTCGTGAAGAGGTAAGAGTGTAAATGTGTTTGTATACCATTCCTAGGTTACTGCAACGTCTCACTGAAGATTTCAGAAATCTTCTTCATAAGTTTGCCAGAGAATTAGTAAGAAACTTGTCTGTGGTAAAGCGTAGCTTAGATAGGAGAAGACAAGGAATTCCATCCTTTCAAACAAAAGAAGAATTTTTCAAATCGGTTTATAAGTGACGGAGTTTTGACGTAACAAACATAAAAAAATTAACCGAATTGAGAACCGCTTTAACACGCTTTTATTAGGTCCACCTGTTTAAGAGTAAAATTATTGAAATATTTAACAAAAAAAAAAAAAACATAATTTTCTTTAAATCAGACAATAATATCTTATTAACTTTTCTATCAGGTACCAGAAAGAGTTCGGCTTCACACTATCCAAGCGTGATATCATAGTGGATGACGTCAGAGTACGTGGCATTGGTTTGAGTACCGTGCCTAAAGAAACAGCGCCACCACACGGGTTTGGGATCGTACCACAGCCGGAGAAGGTCAGTTTTTAGGCCTACCTGTTCTTGTCAAAGTTGTGTTGCCATAAATAATGTTTACTGAAAAATAAATAAAACGTTCTAAGGCGCTGAACTGAGCGTTTCATCGTATGCCTCAAGAGCAACAGCGTAAAGACGAAACGATACCAGTATCTTAACTAGGCATTTTTTTGTGAAGTCAAACGCTACGCTCGGACTGATGTGGGTTGTAGATCGAGCTTTTTATAAAACTACAAAGTTTACAATCGCATAGAGTTGCTAGCAGTAAATGCACTAGTAGTTGCCCACGACTTGCCCCGAACAGCTGCAATTGCCATTTTAAACTTTTTGATTTATTGAGTACCCGCGTTTAAACCAAGTTAGAACCTGTATACGAAATTGGAAAAAGTTGCGGCCATTGATTTTTAAAAAATTTCATTTGTCTATAAATTGTGAGCAGTAAAACAAAATGGCGATCACTTTCCAAAATTTTGAAAATAGATACGAATTTGGGATACGCTCGGATACTCAAACATAATTTTGAAAGCAATCTTATTAGACTGAAAAAAAAATGGCGGCCTTTTTGAAGTACATTTACCCTTGCTACGGTAATTTTATCTCACAAAGTCACGCGCGCCTTAGTTGCGGTAACCATGTGTACAAACACGCTGTGAATGAGTGCGTGAGGACAAGTGACGTGAGCGTATGACACACACTCACGCACACACTACTGACTAAGCTATTGTTTCGGACGGTTCCGAGAGCTCCTGCGCTTACACACACATAAACAACGCGTTTGTAGTTGTACTCTTGGTAACCACAAGTAAATCGATTATAAATACTTTTTCTTTTATTTCTTTCTAATCGCGATAAAAATACTATACGCAATAAGTTCGCCAAACATTTCCAAAACGCTTTACAGACAACAAAAGTATACTTCGAAGGTGGTTACCAAGAGACCAAGATATACTTGCTGGAGAAGCTGAAGCCTAAACAAGAGCTGACAGGACCTGCTATAATCATGGATGGACTGTCCACAATAGTCGTCGAACCAGGTATATTTGATTTAAGATTTTTTTTTATATCGGCAGCCGCGACCTGGGAATAAGGCCCAATGTCCTTTGGAGACTACATTTTTAAATCTAACACATGCTTTGCCACCAATGGCCCTCAGAAGAAGGCTGAAAGTCACCCAAAGGGCAATGGAGAGGGCTATGCTTGGAGTTTCCCTACGTGATCGAATCAGAAATGAAGAGATCCGTAGGAGAACCAAGGTAACCGTCATCATCATCATCATCATTTCAGACGAAAGCTGTCCACTGCTGGACATAGACCTCCCCCAAAAGGGGGGCCTGCCAAGCGTGGCGATTATAGCAAAACACCCCAAAAGGGGGGTTTTGCCATAATCGCCACGTTTGGCAGGCGGGTTGACGATCGCAGTATGTTGGTAAAATGCATAGAGAACGCTGCTGCCCATTCTCTAGTAAGTCCCTTAGTCGCCTTCTACGTAACCGTCATAGCCCGAAGAATTGCCAAATTTAAGTGGCAGTGGGCAGGGCTGGGCAGGGCACATTGCTCGCAGAACAGATGGCTGATGGGGCCGAAAGGTTCTGGAGTGGCGACCGCGTAACGGAAGACGTAGCGTTGGAAGGCCTCCCACAAGGTGTACCGATGACCTGGTGAAGGCCGCAGGAACCCGCTGGATGCAAGAAGCACAGAACGTAACCGAAGAAGGAGGCCTATTTCCAGCAGTAGACGTCTTTCGGCTGAAATTATGATGATGAATTATGACATGCTGTGACAAGTCATACCAACTAATATTAACCGAAAAAAATAAAACACTATATAAATAACATATTTCAACAGACTGCCGCGCCGAAATAACGGAATTAGGCGATATCCGCATAGTGATAGGAACCGGCAAGCCGAAGCGCATCACCACTGAACTGGACTCCATACAGCTGAGCATCTTTAGCCACCGGTTTATGTCCATAGCTGAGCAGATGGGCAGGTGAGACATAAATCAGTATTTTATTTAGATGTATGCAGTGACAGCGTGCAGTACGTCTAACCAAAGATGAACAAAAAATAAAAGGAAAGCGACTTCGTTCGCGTGGAAGTCGTAAGGCACCACAATTAACTAAAATGTACCACAAAAAACTACGTTTCTAGTTCTGGGGACAGTATTGTTGTCCGTGTGAGAAGCAGCTTGTCCTGAGGTCGAAACCCGCCCAATGTTTATCTTTTTACAATTTGCGGTAAACTATAGAAGAATACGAATAAATTGCAATACTGTTAATCCCCCATAGCAAAAAGCGTGATAGTTTATATCCTATGGTCTGCGCAGACATATTGGGAAGATCTATGCAAAATTTGAACACAATCTATTCAGTCATGTTCACGTGCTTCTGGAACATACATTCAGATAAACAGATACAAATTATTAAAAAAAAAAATTTTCGGCATTAGAATCGTTCCCAGTTCTAAAAAATACAAAAAGAAATTATCGATGTACAGTTTTGACTTTGCTACGATTTTATTATATGTATAGATTTTTAAATAGTTTCACTTCTATAACATGTATAGTGCTGCACGAGCCATTTATCCTAGTTCTATTCTATTCTTTCACATTACGACTTAAGACATACCCCTCTTAGTTCTTAGCTTTCTCATCTCTAGCTGCACGCTAGTTGGATTTTGATTCATGCATCAGCTTTGTACCCAACATTTTGTTACAAAACAGAATTCTGGGTACAAAGCTGATGCAAGAAACGAAATGCTACAAGACAATGGACAAGACAACCGATTTTAACAATGTTTGATAAATCTTCTATTTCAACCATTTGAAATAGCCGAATCCAAGAGGGATTCGTAAGACATTGATAACTTAACTGTTTTCTATTAAATGGTTATTGTCTAGCATTATTTACATAATGTTTTAAATCTATCAAATCCGAGAGTATTTTATTCAAATTAGGCTGAGAACGCTTACACCACTTCCTTGTGCTTAAACTGGGAAGAATTAGTACCACAACAAACTCCTCAACAAAACTATCTCTCATCCACAGGGTGCTACAACGCACATCGATATCAGTGAACATAAAGGAGCGTCTAGACTTTTCGTGCGCGTTGTTCGGCGCAGACGGCGGGCTGGTGTCCAACGCGCCGCATATACCCGTGCATTTGGGGGCAATGCAGGAGACTGTACAGTATCAGGTACACTAAGTCAGGTTGATAAGCATTCTACAGAGATACCTAATTGATTACTGGAAAAATAACAGCCATAACAAAGTAGAGTTCTCTGGACCGCATTTCGTACTGCATTAAAAAAAAAAAAAAAAAAATTCATTACTTGAGACACACGATTTGGGAGTTAAGCTTTTGTAGGAATTCCTTTTATTTTTTCAACTACTCTATGGTACTCACAAGAAGAAAAAAGGTTAAGTGATCCTTCTTTATAAACAAAACGTAATCGTAATATACATACTTGAAAGAGATCGCAGAAAGCGATAAGACTGCCAATTGTATGTTTTTAGTGTTAGTGTTATATTTTTGTTATGTATTTTCTGGTGTGTAGTTTTATAGTTTTTTTAAGCTATTGCATAGCTTCTTTCGCGGGCCTTGAGCGTGGAGACCGAATCCAGAAATTCCGTAACGAAAATAACCTAACACCTAGCAACAGGTCGGACTGTTGCATAGCAATGGAGGAATGACATGTTAAAATTGCAATTTTGACTGCTTTATCTGAATTTTTATGTACAACATCGTATATTTATGGATAGTTTATGAAATTTTCTTACCGTTTTAGCAGTATTTTAGCCATTTCATACTGGGGGGTGTTAGGTTATTTTCGTTATAATTGCATAAGTTGATAAAAAATGCTATGCAATAGCTTTACCGCGGCAGTCTCCGAGTGCCACACGCTTTTTTTTTCTTTTTTATAACGTCGCTCCACACTAGGAATTTCTCCTGTATTGTGGGTGTGTTTACAAACATTTAAACTCACATTCACAAACAGCCAGACCCGGAACAACTTGTAGTTCATACAAGTAATTGTTCCATGCGGGAATCGAACCCGCGACACGCAGCGCAGTAGTCAATCGCTTAACCACTGCGCCAAACGTGTCGTCAAAAACCCTCTTCCTAAGAATAAAGTTATACCAGGAATAACAAATAAATTACCATACATTTTTATAGGTTTAAACTTGGAATAATTTTGTCCTGTGTTTGTTAGTAAAAAAGAGGGTTACAATTTTAACCGCATAAGAGCACATAACTTTTAACTTTTGTTTCCCTAGATGAAAATCCGTGGTGGTTCAATACAAGCCAATCAGATCCTGCTCGCTAACCACCCGAAGGCAGGAGGCTCTCATCTACCTGACTTGACTGTCATCACACCTGTGTTTTGGGAGTAAGTTCACAATGCTTACATAATTTCATTAATCTTTATAGCAGAATTAATAAAAGATTGAATATTTACCCTCTTATTAAATCTATATGTAAACAAGTATTAACTGAATATTTGCAACAACTTAATTATGAAGAAACGGAGTTATTACTGAACGTTGTACACTAGGGAGAATGTCATACTTTAATTACTAAAACAATCTCGGATAAACCACGCTCATGCACTCACAATCATACACACTCACCTCTACACTCACACACTCTCACCCTCATACACCATTACACACACGCACCCACATCACTCAAACTTTACATAAATCACCTACTTGTCTTCACACACTCACAAACACTTCACTCACGTATATACCTAGATCAGTTACTAATTTTAGTAAAGGCAAAAATTATTATTTTAAATAATGTAACACTTAGCGAGCTATAAGTTATCCAAAATTAATTAGTGGTACAACCAACCATATTTGCTTTGTTGGCATTTTATTGTTAAAATGTCGAGGGAAAAGGCACTGAAAACCAAAATACAGGCTTTGCCTAGTTCGGTTGCAGTGGCTACATCCATTTATTGGAAATTAATACTGCCAAACTATGCTTCTGTAAAATATTACTACGTTTTTGGAGAAATAAATTTACTACTTATTATATATTAATATCTATTCATAATTTCATTAATACCATTAAACAGGGTCAAATTTAATTAGCTGGGAATACCCCCGAATTGGGTACTTATCTATATCAAAAACAAAAAATGTATTTTAATTATTCGAACTTTGTTCAAAACTTTAAACGACACTGTGACATATAAGAGTTAAGGCAATCAAACGACTTTGGTTTGGTTTTTGAAAATTCGTAAAAAAAATAAGTTCAACGAAAAATTACAAAAACAGCTGAGCGATCTGTGTGCGCCCAGCCGACGTAGATCTAGTAAACACAAGTATTAATTTATTAAATAACATGAAAGTCACATAGGTACAAAATAATTAAACAAGCTTAAAATTAAAATCAAATAATGATTTGTCGCCTATATGTATCTAACCCCGCCTGCCCACCCAGAGGCCAGCCTCGGCCCGTGTTCTACGTGGCGTCGCGCGGCCACCACGCCGACATCGGCGGCCTCACGCCCGGCTCCATGCCGCCGCACTCTGTGAGCCTGGCGCAGGAGGGGGCGGCCTTCAAGTCCACTGTGCTGGTGGAGGGAGGGGTGTTCAATGAGGAACTGATTACTGAAGGTATGTGGGGTAGGAACCGTTGAGCTCCGTAAGTTCTGAGTACAGGTCCACTCAATCTGTGTGGTCTTTCCTCAAAACACCATCTCAGACCCTAATCCACATGCTCACAAAATCTGATCAAGACTATGTCTGGACTTAAAAAGTGACTTCTGAGTTTGTTTCGGCCTTTCTTCTCAGAGTACTCAGATAGGAAACGCCGAACTCATCAAGTTTAAAAAAAAAATGACTGACGTGTAAAAGTATTTGTATAAACCTAATTACATGAATAAAATCGTTTATTATTGAACCATGTTGAAAATATTGTGCATATTCAATTTTAAAACATTACCTACAAGTATCATTAGGGTGTTTTTCCCAATAAATTATATCAAGTAACAGCTAAAGAGTTACCTTCTGCAGAGACGATTGTAGCTCAATCAATCAATCTGTCTTGTTCCCAACTATGCTGAGGTCGGCTTCCAGTCTAACCGGATGCAGCCCAGTATTTTACATGGAGTGACTGCCTATCTGACCTCCACAACCCAGTTACTGGGTAATACGATTAACCCTTTGGTCAAAGGAAATCGTATGGTTTGTCAGACTTTTGGGCTTCTGACGACCCGTAACGACTGTCACAGATCCAGGAATGACAACCGAGATCAAGAAACAACTTGATATTTAAAGATGGTTACCCATCCACGGGCCACCCTGATCGATCGATCCGTGCAGCTGAGCCACAAACCGTTCCTAGACACAATTCTAACTGCAGCTCTAACAAATAAATTTATTTTGTTCTCGGATCAGAGTTTGAATATAAAGTTTCAACTTCCATAACCCAAGATTAAGATATCTAAATATATCTTGCGAGATTTGACCCTTACTGACTAGTCTTCTTCTATGTGTCGGGACAGTAATTCAATGTATACACAACATCTAATTCACTGAACTAACTCACGCACTGGCATTATGTCAACCACGCATATTTTATACTTGTTTATTTTTAACCCCCGACGCAAAAACGACGGGGTGTTATAAGTTTGACGTGTCTGTGTGTGTGTGTGTGTGTGTGTGTGTGTGTGTGTGTGTGTGTGTGTGTGTGTGTGTGTGTGTGTGTGTGTCTGTGTGTGTGTGTGTCTGTCTGAGGCAACGTAGCTCCCGAACGGATGAACCGATTTTGATTTAGTTTTTTTTGTTTGAAAGGTGTATTAGTCGGGAGTGTTCTTAGACAGGTTTCATCAAAATCGGTTTAGCCGTTTGAAGACTATCAGCTCTTTTCTGCAGGCTTAGCACGAGCACCGACTTGTCGACGGAAGAATAGACAACACTATTAAATAAATTATGTACAATAGGATAAGATACCTATGTTTTTCCATTCATTATCACAGTTATGCGTTCTAAACGAATCATGATTTTGTAGATAATCGTATATACTTTGTGGCCGTCGAGTAGAAAGTTTTGTTGTCAGTGTGATTTTGACAGTTTGGGAAGAAATACTCTTCTGAAATAGTCTACATATAAAAGGACCTAGAGAAATATCGTAAGAAACGAAAGACTAAATGACAGATTGTAGAAGGATATCTACGGTGCGATAACAAAAATGTAGGAACGAAATATCACTTTGTATTGAAAAAACACTGTCTATTCTTCGTAGAAATACAAAGCGTCATGCTAAGCCCGCTGGTTGAAAAACGGATTTTAGCCTCTGATCAACTCAAAATTTGGGATTCTATTACTTCAATGATATTAGACGAATAAAATAACCTTGAACTGATGCTGGAGCAACACCTGGAATTTCCAGGAAACTCAAGTTATTCACCAACAAACAGCAGAAGTATCGTGTTTGGGCTCATTGAAAAGGTCTCAATGAATAGATTATAGATAAATGGTGATTTAAGGGAGACATTAAGTTTAAAAAGCAAGAAATAAAAATTAAATTAAAAATTTAAAAAACCCCCGACCCAAACAAAAACTCCAAAAAGTAAAAAATAATATTTATAGGCCTTTTAATTTTAACGTAATATTTTGATCAGGGTATTGTCAAGTCGGGGGACGGTCAATGAAAACGCCAAACAGAAGCCTAGCCGTCCCCCGTCTTGACAATACCCTGATCAAAATATTACGTTAAAATTAAAAGGCCTATAAATATTATTTTTTACTTTTTGGAGTTTTTGTTTGGGTCGGGGGTTTTTTAAATTTTTAATTTAATTTTTAAAGGAGCTACTCATTTTTGTTCGGAGATTAGGCCCACCAAAAATTGTGGCGTATATTTATGAAACGCATGTTGATTTGTTCCCTAAAATCTCTAGATTACGGTGGTAGTAATAATTATACTTCATCTAACGGGAATACTGAGAAAAATAAAACTTTCCCTGAATTACATTTTTTTTTAATGATTTATTACAGAACTGATGAAGCCCGGTAAGGTGCCAGGGTGTTCTGGCACGAGGAATTTAGCTGATAATCTGTCAGATTTGAAGGCACAAGTGGCTGCCAATCAAAGGGTACGTGTTTATATGTATAATAAATAGCTTTGCACATGATATTATATTTTGTTTTGATACATAAATTTTTTGTGACCAGAAGTCATATTTATATGTCGATAATATTATAATAACTTCTTGCTACTATTATTTAGTTAGCAAGTGAATGTATACGAATTGGTGTAGGGTAGGTAAGCCACAACTGAAAAGGAAAAAAAAAAAAACATTTAAACTAGTGACTTCCAAAATAGCACTACATAGTGAAAAATAATTATTTCGGAAGTCGGTGGTAAAAAAACGAAAATACAAAACTAAAGACGCCGACTTTCTTTAATGGAAGAGGTTTACAATTTTTTAAATAAGTTGTTTTTTATTTGTCTTCGCCACAAATCTATCCCATTTTTTTTTTTACAAAATACTGAGCTATATTGTCATTTTTATGAAATCACTGGTATAACATTGTATGTTCTTTTTCTAGGGTATCCAGTTAGTCGGTGATCTGATTGGTGAATACGGTTTGGAAGTGACGCAAGCGTACATGACGCACATACAGAATAACGCAGAGTTAGCTGTGAGGGATATGTTGAAGGTAACGTAAACTATTGTAATGAGGGTGTTCTTGAATATTCAAGCCACCAGCTGGCGCCACTTTGACAAGAGGTCTTCCAGTTCGACAATGAACTTAAAATATTTGATGTCATTCGTTTCATTCATTCGTCCACCATTCAGTCTGTAGTTGCTTTGACACTTGACAAGTGCCTGGGCCTGACGTTTCAGTGCTGCTAGAAAACCCTCATTCATTCAAGTCATTTCAATACTTCATCATCATCATTTCAGCCAAAAGACGTCCACTGCTGGACTTTGCTTGCTGCTTTTTATGGATAGAAAGTGAAATCACTGGTGTGCGGTGCCTCTGTGCACAAATAGTTCTAAAACTGCGCCAAACTAAGTATTTGTACTGGTGCTGTTTACACAAAGCTGACGTCACGATGTCACGTGATAAAAAGTCATCGTAAGGATCGTTTTGGCGGTAAATTCAAAACAACGAAAAATTAATTTGATTTTAATCGTTTTTAATGGAGAAAATGGATATTAATAATTTTATTTTTATTTTTCTGTTAAATATATCGTCTCAATCTTCAAACTAAAATAGTGTTATAGTTTTATCAAATTGGAAAATACCCTATTCTTTGGGCTATGTCGGTTGCCTTGGTCCTCCTGCGGATCTCTTCATTCCTGATTCGATCACATAGGGAAACTCCAAGCATAGCCCTCTCCATTGCCTTTTGGGTGACTTTTAGCTTTCTGATAAGACCCATTGTGAGCGACCACGCCTCAGTGCCATAGGTCATCACTGGCAACACGCACTGATCAAAGAATTCCAACGAATGCCTCCAAATATATCCCAAACTGCAGTAAGACAGTTTTCAGAAAAAGTTTAAAACTTTCGCGTTAAAGTAAACGTTGATTAATTTATAGATCTTTAGAGTTTAGAGTCCACAATGTTCTCGAATCTTAAATCATTTGTAGCGAACTAGTAATTTATTGCAAGTTTAAATTAACTAGTGATCGACTGGCGGTCGAAATTCGTCCATGTTTTTCTTTAAATTAATTTAATGTATTCATATTATTATAGAAAAATACTAGCTTCTGCTCGCGACTTCGTTCGCGTCTTTCTTGCTCCCCGAACCACCCCGTCGCTTCGAATCGCCTCCCCGTGCGAGTACTTCGTATTTGTGATTTTTTTTCTTTTTACTCGACTCCTAAGCGTCTTAGCGTGGTGTTATATAGCCTATAGCCTTCCTCGATAAACTGGCTATCCAACACTAAAATAATATTTTAATTCGAACCAGTAGTTCCTGAGATTAGCGCGGTTAACCAAACAAACTCTTCAGCTTTATAATAATACTAGCTGTCCCGACAGACGTTGTCCTATCCATCCAAAAGTCATTCATACAAAATCTATACCCTACCTACCCTACCTACGCTACCCTACCTACCCTACACTACCCTACACTATCCTACCCTACCCTACACTATCCTACCCTACCTACCTACTCCACCTACGCTGCCCTACCCTACCTACCCTACACTATCCTACCTACCCTACCCTACACTATACTACCCTACCTACCTACCCTACCTACGCTACCCTACCTCCTACACTACACTACCCTACTCTACACTATCCTACCTACCCTACCTACGCTACCCTACCTACCCTACACTACCCTACACTATCCTACCCTACCCTACACTATCCTACCCTACCTACCTACTCCACCTACGCTGCCCTACCCTACCTACCCTACACTATCCTACCTACCCTACCCTACACTATACTACCCTACCTACCTACCCTACCTACGCTACCCTACCTCCTACACTACACTACCCTACTCTACACTATCCTACCTACGCTACCCTACCTAATACCGGGATAAAAAGTATATCCTATGTCCTTCTCCTGGCTCTAAACTACCTCCCTGCCAATTTTCAGCTAAATCGGTTCAGCCGTTCTTGAGTTATAAGTGAAGTAACTAACACGACTTTCTTTTATATATATAGACTAGCTGACCTGACAGACGTTGTCCTGTCCGTCCAATAGTCATTCATACAGAATCCCTACCCTACCTACCCTAACTACCCTACCTACCCTACCCTACCTACCCTACCTACCCTACCTACCCTACCCTACCTACCCTACCTACCCTACCTACCCTACCTACCCTACCTACCCTACCTACCCTACCTACCCTACCTACCCTACCTACCCTACCTACCCTACCTACCCTACCTACCCTACCTACCCTACCTACCCTACCTACCCTACCTACCCTACCTACCCTACCTACCCTACCTACCCTACCTACCCTACCTACCCTACCTACCCTACCTACCCTACCTACGCTATAAACCTCACGGAGCCCGAGACCTTTCCAACGAATGCAAAACCGTGGAAATCGGTTCGTGAGTTCTGGAGTTATAGCGTCAGGAAGGAAAACCCGACTTATTTTTATATAGTAGATTAAGTATAGATTAGCATTTTGCACTACTTCTCCAAATAAACTTTACCTGTGCCAGATTCCTCCGTCCGCGTAATTTTAGTAAAAAGGTGTACAGTCGCCAGCAGGTCAAGCTATACCAAACTGTCAAATTTTCCCAATTGAACATAAGCCTTATTCCTTTGTAATAAAGTTGAAAAACTATCGAAGAAACTCTCTCTCTAACTACATAATTCAACATTACTACTCGTAGTAATGTTGAATTATGTAGTTTAATATTCATATTTTAATTACAGGAAATAGCACGCAACGCCTTAGCCAAGACAGGCTCTACTGTGCTAAAAGCGACCGAGTACATGGATAACGGTACGCCTATATGTCTCACTGTTACCCTCGATGAGAAGGAGGGCAGCGCTGTCTGTGATTTCACGTAAGTATTGTTTAAAACTTGTTAATTTCCGCAGTTTTATTAGCTTTCCAAGCTAAATATTTCTTATACCTGGATACAAATTATCTTAATATCCACCTGTGTTCCAAAATATCTGAATTCGTTTAGTAATTTTTGCATAATTGAGTAACAAAAATCTTGACAAACTATTCTTGGGTGCAACATAATGAAATGCTATTACAAAGCCAGCAATAATGTCGTGTGTGATGCTGAACCTTCGAGACAGTTTTTGCATTACAAAATGTATGCCAACTAAAGTCCTTACTACAAAATTATATATAAATCTATACTAATATTAAAAGAGGAAAGATTTGATTGTTTTGATAGGCTCCGAAACGACTGAACCGATTTGAAAAATTATTTCACTGTTGGGAAGCTACACTAACCCCGGATGACATAGGCTATATTTTATCACCGTATTCCCACGGAAACGGGAACTACGCGGGTGAAACAGTGGGGCGTTGCTAGTATACGATAATATCGATACCGAAATCACTTAATATTAAATTGAATAAACCCTATATCTAGTCGTGTAATTAAAGTTTTTGTATTTCAGTGGCACTGGAGTAGAAGTATGGGGTAATCTGAACGCTCCGCGCGCCATTACACTGTCTGCCCTCATATATTGTCTCCGCTGCATGGTGGGACATGATGTGCCTTTGAATCAGGTAAATATTACTTGGTTATTAATTCTCAAACGGGAAGGTGTTTAAAGTTAACAAATGTTAACTTCATTAGTCTTGTCTATGACCCTCATTTTTTATCGAGGATAATAATGCTCATGCATACTGCGCTACCACGGGGAGAGCGCAGTTATGTGGGACTCCAACCCACTTAAATTCCACGGTGTCCTCTAGTGCCGCTTGTGGCGGGAACACAGGCACGTGCAAGCCATCTGCAAACCCGCCTCGGTTATCCATCACCGTGCCGTCCTCTGGGGAGTAACCCCCATCACATAAAATTTGTTATGCTACAAGAAGTGGAAATTTTGGATGATTATGTAGTTAGTTAGTTTTAGTACAATATCGCATTGGGTCTAGCCTGTAAGGACATTTGTATGTTTGGAGTGAATAAATAAATAAATAAATAAATCACCGGCGCACTAGAACACATGGCACACCGTGCCCACCCCAGGAACCAACTAGTGGACTCCGTGCATGGCACCCTTGGCCCCCTGCGGTGGGGCAGCACACTGGCCCCCGCCTAGCATGCCTCGGCCGTAGGGGCTCCTGTACACCTGCGGCCCCACCGCGTCCGCCACCAGCCGGTGGCGGCCTCGTGCAGGCCACGGAAGGGAGGGAGAGCGGCGCTACCGATTCTCCCACCGCAACCTGTAATCCTCAGCCACGATGCCTCCCATACGACATCGCTGCCCGCCTCAGTTACGCTGCCGTCCAAGCGGCACCGCAATTTATTGGTTGGCCGCTACGTCGTCGGCTTGTCAGTAAAAGCCCTGACGAGCGACCCATCCTCAGGTTCCAGGGTTACTTCACCGTGAGTGTCCAAGTCACGACCACAGAGCTCCGTCTCGACAATGCGGGAACCCACCAGGGGTATCTATTACCCTCCTCGTTGAACTCCATGGCTAGTCCTATTTATTTCTCTCACGTAAACCGCTTTTAAACTTCATTTCCTTCCACAATCCTCGGTTTATTTCTAAGCGTATAACTGAAGTGCCATAAACACTGCAGAGGAACAGAATACAGTTCATTTCTTACCGTAAAGCGCGTCTTATTTTCCTCGTGATTTTAAAGGCTGAGTTGCAACGTTTGCTTGTAATGTATCCAGTTTTTGTAACGTATTACAGTAGTTCCATGTGAACGTTACGAGCGCATGTTTACGACATGTACATGCACAAGTCAATGCAGGTTGACGCGTCGTCGAAGCACAACGTAGTTTTACACTCTTAACCGAAGTAAAAATATACTTACTTCTACGTCCGTCATTCATAATGAAAATAGAGCACGATTGAGTCAAGTGCTCGAAGCGACATCTTGTGTGCGATACACGTTTTGTAACAAAGCTCGCCACGACACGTTAATCATTCGTTTCAAGTCTCCGCCAAGGCCAGCAACATTATTTAATTGTTTTTTTTTTTATTACAGGGCTGTCTAAACCCAGTGAAGGTGATAATTCCAGAAGGTTCCATACTAGACCCGTCAGAGGACGCCGCAGTCGTCGGCGGGAACGTGCTCACATCGCAGAGGATTGTAGACGTTGTACTGAAGGCATTCCAGGTACGACTATTTAGAAGTTAGACAGAAAAACGACTAGCCTGTTCATGGCTTTCCCCATATAAACTTTAACTGTATTTCGGCCACCGGTACCGTGTGGTGCCGGACATAAAACAATAGCACCATCCCATTTCTTCCAGTGGGTGTCGTAGAAGGCGACTAAGGGACTTACTAGAGAATGGGCAGCAGCGTTCTCTATGCATTTAACCACCATACTGCGATCGCCAACCTGCCAGCCAAGCGTGGCGATTACGGCAAAACCCCCCTTTTGGGGGAGGCCTATGTCCAGCAGTGGACGCGTTTCGGCTGAAATGAAGATGGTGTCGAAACTTTAACTGTGCCAAATATCACATTCATCCGTCCGCGTAATTTTCGTAAAAAGGGGTACAAAGATTTTTCCACACGTATTAATATACATAGAGAAGATTATCTAATCATCAATACACCCATCTCAGTTTTTTTAATCCCATGAAATTACTATTAAAGAGTCATTCAGTGGGATTAAATGAACTTACTAATCAACATATAAATAAACTGATACATACCTCCAATTGCAAAATACGTAAGAGCCGGTCTTGTCTTGAATCACTTCTTTTACGTCATTAAAGGGTTAAAGTTTCGCAAGTCAACGCGTATATGTACATATTATATGTATATATGTTACGGCTAATAGCCGAAGTGCGGTTACAACTAGATGCAGCTGGCCACATGCCGTTAAACTTAGATGTATCCTACTTAATGTCACCGTAAAATTGTAAATACCGTTAGATTATAATCTATCTCGCAAGATTATAAACTGTCGATAAATTGTGAACTTCACCACACTGCTTACCGACCGAATAGGTCAGGTTAGTTTAGAACAAGTACTAACGGTGAGAAAATTATACGTTCTTCGCTCTATCTTACGCCGCTATTCTACGATGCCACTAGATAGCAAGCTATGTAATCGGCGGATTGGCTTCCCTAACTATGAGTCTGTCCAATGTCGTACTGCACTTGCGTGACGTCACTATCGGGCCCAAAGCGCAGTAATGTATAATAAAATAAACAAAAACCTTCCAATTTATAAACGAACCCTACATAAAGTTAAACACACACACACATACACACACACACACACACACACGCACACGCGGTTGCGGAGGTGTGCACACACACATGACGAACACTCGCATCACCGACGTTGAGATCGTCGAGCGCCGCTACACACTTACGCTCACACTTAGACACAAACACTCGCATTCTCAATACAGGCTTCTTTTAACCGTGTTTAGTTTATTTTACTTTTTTGTTGTTCCCATATTCTTTTTATTTTGTAAATCTTTTTGCATAAGATTCTGTAATGTCTCCTATTGGGAGAGGGCACTGGCTCTTGTAACACAGGTATATCACCTAGCACTTATCGGTCTTATCGGTCATCATCATCATCAGCCTATAATGTTCCCACTGCTGGTACACAGGCCTCCTCTCGGTGAGAGGGATTGGGCCGTAATCCACCACGCGGGCCCAGTGCGTGTTGGTAGATGTCACATGTCTTCGAATTTTTTGGTTCTAGGACATGCCGGTTTCCTCACTATTTTTTTCTTCACCGTTGTGAGAGCAGTGGTGATGAAATAATTTACACAAAGTAAAGCGCCTGCCTGGCTTCGAACTCACGACCTACAACTCGTAAGTCGCGGCCGTTACCACTTGGCCATCACTGCTCTCTTATCGGTCACCACGCTCAAAAAGTGTAACTTGAATTAATATATTATTAAAGAAAAAACTTGAATTAATACTTATCAAAGAAAAAAAATACTGCATAAATAAAAATAATTATAATTGCATAAGTTGATAAAAAATGCTATGCAATGGCTTTATGCGGCAGTCCCCGTGTGCCACACGTACTTTTTTAATGTATGACTTCAATCCAGCCCGTCTCTTGCTGCTCCTCTTCCAGCGACGCCCTTAGCTGAGGTCCGTACCCCACAGGGGTGCCCTTAGCGTGTAGTCGCTTAGTTGTAGGTTTTTAAGCCCTGTCTGGGGGCGTTAATTTATTGAGGTAACCGCATAATTCCGGTTAAGCAACCGACATGCGCCTAGGTTAACTTGCTAGATGTCATTAAAAAAAAATATGACCACACATAACATTTTGAGGTCATCACGTGTTTTAGGTTTGTGCAGCGTCCCAAGGTTGTATGAACAATCTAACGTTGGGAGAAGAAGATTGGGGCTACTATGAAACTGTTGCGGGCGGCAGTGGTGCTGTGAGTATATTTTCATTCATTCTCCTGTTCTTGTCCTAATTGATTTGGGGCCGGTGCAACTTCGAATAGACATTTATTTGGCAATATAGGTAATACATTATAGGTGTATACAACAAAAAAACTCGTCTTTTCTTTTTGTTACATATTATTTCAACTCAGTTTAAACTACTCTCGGACACTGCAAGACTTGGTCCCTAGATTGACTATTGTAGCTTTAACGTTTACAAAATATTTTAAAACATTTTTTTGTAACTATGGAGTTTCTTGCCCATTCTTCTCTACACGGAAATGCCTTTATTTGCTTTAAAAAATAAATTCTTTACATTTTCTTGTATTTTTTTACGTCCAAAAGTGCCTTTTGGTGTACGAGCAAACCCGTACCTACATATTAATTGTATCAAATTTATGATGCCATTGACACGCAACAAATTAATAAAATACATAAACATTATTTAAGTGCGAAATAGTACTTGTTTGGTATTCGCCGCCATTCGATCATTTAGCAATTTTACTTGTATTGTTTAATAGGGTATTTTCCAATTTATTAAAAACTATTCTAATTTGAAGATTGGGACGAAATATGTAACAGAAAAATAAAAGTAAATTTATTTATATCCATTTTCTCAATTTAAAACGATAAAAACAAATTTATTTTTCGTTGTTTTGAATTTACCGCCAAAACGCTCCTTACGATGACTTTATCACGTGACATCAACTTTGTGTAAACTAAAGTAGTTAGTACGTAAACAACTGAATGTCGTGTTTATAATTAACATGATTTGTTATGGATAGAAAGTGAAATCACTGTTGTGCGGTGCCTCTGTTCACAATTACTTCTAAAACTGCGCCGAACTAAGTATTTGTACTGGTGCTGTTTACACAAAGCTGACGTCACGATGTCACGTGATAAAAGTCATCGTAAGGAGCGTTTTGGCGGTAAATTCAAAACAACGAAAAATAAATTAGATTTTAATCGTTTTTAATGGAGAAAATGGATATAGTTAAATTTACTTTTATTTTTCTGTTAAATATCTCGTCCCAATCTTCAAAGTAAAATAGTTTTTATCAAATTGGAAAATACCCTATTGTACCTTACCAGTACAAATGGCCTACTTGAAATAAATGATTTAACAGTTACTTCACCCTTTTTACGATATTTTTCTAGCCTCAAAGCCGTATGTCGTGTTATTAATTTCCTAAATCCTCTCCAGGGTCCCGGCTGGCATGGTTGCGGAGGTGTGCACACACACATGACGAACACTCGCATCACCGACGTTGAGATCGTCGAGCGCCGCTACCCCATGCTCGTCACCAAGTTCTCGCTAAGACCTGGCTCTGGGGGCAAAGGTATGTACAAGGACTCCGACTGGGACAATGTGGGCCATTTTTAGGGTCCCGTACCCACCTTTTTACACTTATAATATCATTGCCCGTACCAATGAAATCAAAGAGAGTCCCCAAGAGTTTAATTTGCATTTGATTTGATACAAGAAACGTGATTTTAACGGCGTTTTTTGCTTTGTGTTACGGGACCCTTCATGTACGCCCTCTCCTTGTCCACCCCTCACTTAATGATGATCTGGCAGTTTGAGTACTTTCCACTCAAATGTCTTTTCTTTTGTATTGTTCGTCAAGTCGTTAAGTTCTTTACGTTCAAAGTTGACGTACACATTTACTGACGAATACCTGCATTGACATGACAGGTCTACTGTATCTATTTTTTCTTAATAGAACATCTAAAACATTAACCTGCAGGCCTTATATGGCCTGACCAAGATTATATCTGTCCCCGACTCCTGTTCCTTGCCGCAACCCCCCGCAAGCCAGTGACGCACTAAACCGAGGTCCATATCCCACAGGAGGTGCCCTTAGCGTATAGTCGCTTAGTTTTTCAAGCCCTGTCTGGAGGCCTTAATTCAATTTTACACACCTACTAGCATAACAGCGGAAACCGAAGCTTTATTCCCTTCGTTGAGTATATCCGAATATGCTCGACGCCTATTACATAGGGCTTAAACATGACTGGCAAAATGTGGGGGAGGATAAGTGCAATTCTGTTTAATATTTCAGGAAATACAGGAGTGGTGTTATATTTTATATAATTTTTAGTTTTTACATTGTAAATTACATCTAGATACACACTATGCTATAAGTAAATGTACAATCGACTGCGTTTCCACATGTTACTATCTTAAATACGTTACAGTTTTGCTAAAATTAGATACAATCAATATACCAATAACAATACTACTTATAATGGATTGGTAATCTTAAAACCAAATCGAAAAAAGTTAAAACTTACATAATACTACAAAACAATCAACCATTAACAATTTTTGAGCAAGACACTTAATAATAAGTTTTTTAAAAGTTATGTTTAGTTAGGGCAAAAACATCGACATTGTTAATAGTTATTTATGATACTAGTGCGGTAAGTTGGTTTTTACAAACGAGTAGACAAATGTAAGCCCGAGACGAAGTCGAGGGCTTACCATAGTCACGAGTTTGTAAAAACCAATTTCTGCACGTGTGTCATACAATGTTTTTCAACACATTTGCGAGGAAACAGTACAATATGTAATTAAACAAACTTATACATCATTAAATAGCGCTCTCCAATTTTGGCGGCAAGAGACCGTTTCCTGCAATTTGCGCCTCATTCAAAATATCAGGTGAAGTAGATTCCATATTAATATCAGTTTCCTCGCTTGAACTCATAATAAAAGTTTGTTTATAAATATCAGTCGGAAACTCGCAACAATCTTTGACGTTTCTAATATGAAAATAGCGCGAATTTACAAATGGCGCCACATGCCCGTGGTGAAAATTAGAACTACATCTTTCATCTCATTTACTCTTTATTATTAAAGTGAGACAAACGTATATTGAGCAAAATCGCTTCCAAGGAGGTTCGATCAGTCAGCTTATTTATTCTCGTAATGTGAAACTCCTTGGACGAAATTCTTATAATATTTTATGGAAAAGCAAATGTGTTGAAAAATTATTATTGTAAGCTTGAACCAATCTCTGCAGCGGCGCTCTCTCTCCCACATTTGTACGACAGGGAGTTGTAGCAAACAGTGGATAAGAGCGCGCCTCACGTCTCATTACTGTTCTACGTACAATATAATATATTTTATTTATCAAATCTGAGCAATCGAACCTATTATGTACAAGTCCATGGAGCATCATATTTTATGTTAATATACAATATCGTTACAGGTCGATGGAACGGCGGAGATGGCGTGTCTAGAGAGTTAGTGTTCCGTCGCAGCGTGCAGCTGTCTGTGCTCACTGAACGAAGATCCTTCCAGCCTTATGGCATGAATGGTAAGCAAATACTCAATCGGTTGTCATGGTATGGGATACGGAGGAATGAGGAAAATGTCGTGAGGAAAGTTTTGAGTATGAATGTCGATGGCTATAAGAGTAGGGGGAGACCAAAAAAACGATGGATGGACTGTGTGAATGATGATAGGGTGTTACTAGAGAGATGGGGACTAATAGAGAAGTGTGGAAGAAACATACTGCAGGCTTAGCACGAGCACGGATTTGTCGACGGAAGAATAGACATGATTATTAAATAAATGGTGTACAATAGGATAAGATAGCTGTGTTTTTCTATTCATTATCACAGTTATGCGTTCTAAACGAATCATGATTTTGTTGATAATCGTATATATACTTTGTGGCCGTCGAGTAGAAAGTTTTGTTGTCAGTGTGATTTTGACAGTTTGGGAAGAAATATTCTTCTGAAATAGTCTACATTTATAAGGACCTAGACAAATATCGTTAGAAACGTAAGACTAAATGACAGATTGTAGAAGAATATCTACGGTGCGATATCAAAAATGTAGGAACGAAATGTCACTTTGTATTGAAAAAACACTCGTCTATTTTTCGTAGAAATACAAAGCGTCATGCTAAGCCCGCTGGTTGCGTTGACCACAAATAAATGGGAATAACGACAGGAGAATGATGATGAAGATATAACAATAATAAGACCATAGGGACGTCCGTAATGTGGGACGCCCTCCAGCTAGATGGACCGACGACCTTTAAAAGGTGGCTGGGACAGAATGGATGCGGAAGGTGGAGGATAGAGTGTTGGCGCGCAGCCTGGGAGAGACCTATGTCCAGCAGTGGACTACGATAGGCTGAGTTCATTGATTGATTGATTGAGGAACAGTCAGACGGGGTCGCGGCAGGCAACGTACGAGTTAATGGACGAAATAGATAGGCTCTGTTGAGTCCGCCCATTTCAAGATCGCCGTGCAGTGATAGAGGGGTGCGGGTGTAGCGGCCCCAGGCGGCTGGTGCGGGCCTCCACGGCATGACTGGAAGCTGACCTCAGTGTAACTGCGAATAGGCTCGGATGATGATGAAGTGTGCAGATTGGCAAGAGATATACAATGGCGCATGTTTCGCATATTTTCTAACTTGTCTAATTCGAATATGGCAACTACAGTGTACAAGTACACTGATAATCGCAAAGTCTATCATTTTGATGATTCAAAAACATTCATTGCTTACGTTGCTGAGCAAACGATTGCGCCAGAAGGACGGTAATTTTTTTAATATATGAAGCTTAAACATATGGAATTTCAAAAAAAGCTTGCAGTTTATGATTGATGACTTACGCTTTTAACGCTATTGACGATATATAAACTTCGTCGGTCGTGCACCCTAAAAAGATGTCATTTATTTTGAAAATAAAGGTTAAGCTACGCTTGCCGCGGTTGGTCCGTGGATGGGTGACCATCTTTACATACCAAGACCCCTCCGTGCCTCGGAAAGCACGTTAAGCCGTTGATCCCGGCTGTCATTTGTGTGAATCTTTGACAGTCGTTACGGGTCGTCAGAAGCCCGAAAGTCTGACAACCAGTCTTACCAAGGGGTATCATATTACCCAGTAACTGGGTTGTGGAGGTCAGATAGGCTGTTGCTCCATGTACAATACTGATATGCAGCTGCATCCGGTTAGACTGGAAGCCGACCCCAATATAGTTGGGAAAACGCTAGGCAGATGATGATTTATTTTGAAAATAAATATTCTAAAACACTGAATCAGCTGGTCGCATGTGCCGTGAAAGATTCCGTTTCTAGATTTTTTCTCAATCTGCAAATACATAGAAAAGGGTAGTTAGGTACTAATGAATGCGTGTATTTTATTTACAGGTGGAGAGTCAGGGGAGCGAGGTCTGAACCTATTGCAGCGTGTGGATGGACGACTCATCAACTTGGGAGGGAAGGCGTCTGTGCAGGCGTTCCCAGGAGTAAGTGATTTTGTTCTAGTTCACTATTTCATCATAGTGGAGTAAGTGATTTTGTTCTAGTTCACTATTTCATCATAGTGGAGTAAGTGATTTTGTTCTAGTTCACTATTTCATCATAGTGGAGTAGTGGTGGCCCAGTGGTACCAGCCCCGACTTGCGAGTTGTAGCTCATGGGTTCAAACCCAAGCACTTTCATCGTCATTCCAGCCGAAAGACGTCCACTGCTGGACATAGGCCTCCCCCAGGCTCCTCCACTTCGACCGGTCTTGTGCTTCTCACATCCCGCGGATTCGCACCTCCAGAACCTTCCGGCTCCATCGGCCATCTGTTCTGTGAGCAATGTGCCCTGCCCACTGCCACTTAAGTTTGGCAATTCTTCGGGCTATATCGGTTGCCTTGGTCCTCCTGCGGATCCCTTCATTCCTGATTCGATCACGTAGGGAAACTTCAAGCATAGCCCTCTCCATTGTCCTTTCGGTGACTTTTAGCCTTCTGATAAGGCCCATTGTGGGCACTTTAGTTTATATATTTAATTTTACTAATGGTCGCCCATTGGTCAAAATTGGTGGATTAAAGCCCATTCCCTCTAACAGAGAGGAAGCCTGTGTCCCAGCAGTGGGAACAATACCGGCTTTATATGATTTCATCAGAACTTTACCTTTCTAACTAAAAGGAGGTTCCACAGGATCCTGTCCGTTGACCCCAAAAAATATAACAAATTGTTTTTTTCTTTCCGTCATGTTTAGATAACGATATTTACCCATAACGTTTGCCTAGCTAATTTAATTTGAACTTTGTATTTTGATACAAAACTTGGTTTTATTCACAGGATAAATACATAATGAACTCCCCCGCCGGCGGTGGCTACGGCCTGCCCACCGACGCGTCACACACAGACGAACAAACAAACAAGCAAGCGAGCGCCTTCCTAGAGAGGGGCAGTGTGTTTGAGTACAGGAGCGCGCAGGAGTCCGTATAGCGTTAACACTAATGTGTATTAGAGTCCAGAATAGGTACATTATATTTACCGTAACTTCAAGGAAGTAGTTACATACAGAGGATAATACCTCCCTTTGAAATCCCACAATGATAGTCATGACGTGTCCATCTCGAGATTTAAGTAATTACCGCACCTTGAATACATTCGTAATAATTTATTGTTTCGAAGAAAAAAGGACTTTTCATGTTACCTAATTAAGCAGTATTCAACAATTCACAAGTGATTCTTAAAAACATACAATCATAAATTCACGCCATCTTCCCATGCGAGAATAGCAGCAGCGAGGTGTCAATTTTACTAAGAGAGAAGCGGGCGCGAAGCCGGCCTAAAGTTACTGACTTATCATAAAATGGTACATACTATCATTCTAAAATTAATATAAATAATTAAATACGATAAAATTGAACAGCTGGAAACGAAATAAAATGTGCAATATTTCTCCATCTCGTTCTCGCTGAAACATTTTTTCTATATCTGTATATCGTAACCCGTTGTAAAGTAACATCATTACAGGATCGCTGTTGTATGAATTTTTAGTTCCCGATTATGTTGTTTGAATGTTATGGTGAATTAAATACCCGTAGTGTCACTATATTTGTTGGCAATAGTAGACACTATTGACGTGCCATTTTTCAAAAGCGGTAGAGATGCGAATCACTGAAGGGAAGCCGGTAGAAATCGCATTATATAGTGTTTTCGCCACTGGAGAACAGATTACCTCCTGTTACGATCCTTACATACTTTGCTTCGTTTACGTTCATACATCTAGTCATACACGCAAAACCACTTAAATCCCAGAATGAAAAGATTATGATTATTATTTCAGGATTTCAGGAGGCGGTATTATTCACTCTATGTTACTTACTTCCTTGAAGTTAAGGCAAATGTTCCGTTCCTATTCCGCTCTCTGGCAATTATAGTCAAAGAAATAGTATAATCAGGCGATTAACTAGAAACGAACTTTTTTTAGACACTATTCCATACCCCCAAACCAAAAGGTTTAAACCACCAAGCCAATTTTATATAAAGAACCCAATAGGTATAGAAATTCAGTTCTTTTACAAAACTGTCAGTTGTCATTTTAGTACTAAGTACTTTAGCCATATCGAAATAAAGTTGGAAATGCAAAACTGACAGAGCGTTATGCTAAAGTTACATCGCAATTTGTACTAAGACGGTATATTTTAAAAAAGTTCGGCTTTTGAGAGCGGTGTCTTTGCATTTTACATGAAATAAAACCAAATAAGTGTACAAAATATTTATAAATAGTCAAATCAGTGTTTTAAAAAGTATTAGGGACCCATAGGGAAGTGGGAACGTTATCATTGTTCGAGTGCGAGACTGAGATAGAGCTATGGAGGACTAATAGCGCCATCCCGTTCTCGCAACAGAACAATCATACCTTTAATACTTCGACCCCTCTTTATTTGCATAATTGTAAGCTTTAAATAAATACAATAATAAAATAAAAATGTATGTATAATGTTTATATTTACAAGTTATCATGTTATTATTTTTATATACATTGTTTTTATATATTTTACAAGTTATTATAATCATATTAAATTGTGTTATTACAGTACATAATGTCTTTGATTTTGGGAATATATTATTATTTAATATCATAGGTTAAGGGAATAATTGAATTAAACCTATAATCAAAAGACTTGAAAAATTGCATTGGTTATACTCGTATCATAATAATTTTAAAAGCTTTTAAAAGTTTTGAATAGGGAAGATTATTAGATAGGATTTAATTACAATGAATAAATAGATTAATATTTGGGAATATAACTAGATAACAATTTTTACTATATTATATAAATTACGTAATTTAAATAGCATAATTTTTTCAGAGGCACTGTATTCTTTAATACTGTAGATTATTTTAAATGCTCAGGATACTAAATGTAAAAATCTATTTTTTTGACCATTTTATGTTTTTTTCAATTTTCAGGAATAATATATTTTTGTTATAAGGGTATAATATGGACTATGAAAAATGTTACACGCGTCACAAACACAATATTTTTACAATCTTCAGGATTTTTTTAAAGTATCACATTTTTCATTTTTCATTTTTAATGGTATAAACATTTAAAAAATTTCAGAGATACTCAACATTTTCATATATTTACAGTTTAAGGAACAATAAAGTTTCTATTGTGTCTCGTTCAATGTCCTTCAACCGAATAAAGAGATATTAAATCGATTAACAGCAGTGTTGGCCCATTGGTTACGGCCCCGACTTACTTGTCGTAGGTCGTGAATCCGAATTCAGACAAGACACAACACTTTTTACATCTTCCAGCGACACTCAACCTTTTTCCAGAGCAGTCTTAAATTTTAAACGACACGAGAGAAATCCCGCAGCAAGAAATGGAACTATATTTTTTTTTAAGCTTGCAACATTCCGTTGCATGACGTCTGTGAGACTTCTTTCGTGTAACAGACTATATACAGAAATTGTCAAAATGTTATTATACCTACTTAGCAGGGATGCTCAATATTATTTTAACATTATTCAGGGAAAAGCAACATTTTCATATTCTTCAGACATACACAACATTTTCACATTCTTCAGAGATGCTCAACATTTTTATAGTCTTCAGAGAAACTCAACATTTCCACATCCTCAGGTACACTGAACTTTTGAACGTTCACCAAAGACACTACAGTCTTTAAATGGTAAACCGATCTCCATTAAAGTGGAGATACCGCGCCAGCTGTCAGGCATGATCTCCGGCTGCCGCTAACGCCTCCCTGTTACACAGAATATGTTTTATTGTACACTAAATGAAGAGAAAAAGAGCAACATTATCATAATATGCTGCACTAGTTGACGTCAACGCCGCCTGTCGAAGAAATGCCGTGTTTCGATATGCAACAAAAGTGATAATATCGCGAACCCGACCAAATTGAATAGTCAAAAAATTTAAGAGCTATCAGATCATTAGTACTGATTTTTATTTTGGTTGGCTTCGCGATATTATCACTATTTGTCTAATACGGAATGCGCCCAAAGAGACCATGACCAGCAGGTGCATGGACTAGCATGACGCTTTCTATTTCTACGAAGAATAGACAGTGCTTTTTCAATACAAAGTGACATTTCGTTTATCTATTTTAGACATCGCACCGTAGATATCCTTCTACAATCTGTCATTTTGTCTTTCGTTTCTAACAATGATTGTCTAGGTCCTTATAAATACTATGTCTTCCCAAACTGTCAAAATCATGCTGACAACAAACTTTCTACTCAACGGCCACAAAGTATATACGATTATCTACAAAATCATAATTCGTTTACAACGCATAACTGTGATAATTAATAGAAAAACATAGCTATCTTATCCTATTGTACATCATTTAGTTAATACTCATGTCTATTCTTCCGTCGACAAATCGGTGCTCGTGCTAAGCCTGCTGGATTAGGACGTACGATAGGTACAGACGCCAGCAGGTCAAGCTATCCCAAACTGTCAAATTTTCCCAATTGAATATGAACCTTATTCCTTTGTTATAAAGTTGAAAAAACTATCAAAGAAATTTGACAGATTGGGGTAGCTTGATGTGCTGGCCTCTGTACCTACTTTTTGTCCCGATATTCCCAAAGGAACAAGACTATGCCCACGTTCTCACCGACGTAATTGAATCGGCGGGGAATATCGAACAATGGATTTTCAACTCTTATGTTGAAGTCATTAATTTCAGCCGAAAGACGTCCACTGCTGGACATAGGCCTCCCCCAAAAGGGGTGTTTTGCTATATTCGTCACGCTTGGCAGGCGGGTTGGCGATCGCAATATGGTGGTAAAACGCATAGAGAACGCTGCTGCCCATTCTCTAGTAAGTCCTTTAGTCGCCTTCTACGACACCCACTGGAAGAAATGGGATGTAATAATTGAGAATCAGAGTGCTTCACAGCGCGGCGAAAAACACTGTTTGATTGTCAATTCTCGGTGCTAAGAGTGCGTTGAAGATCTGCCGATATACAGGGAAAGTTTTTATCCAGTGTGCAAACTGTAACCATGAATTCAGCATATCATTCCAGACCCCCTAGCGCAGAAATATTTCGCCGAATATACAGAAAAAAAATCTGCTGTTTCATAGAAAAGTGCAATACCTACGCGGTCAAAATGTATGGAACAGCTGATTTTTTTTTGTGTATCCGGCGAAAAATTTCTGCGCTAGGGAGTCTAGAATGAAATGCTGAATTCATGGTTACAGTTTGCGCACTGGATAAAAACTTTTCCTGTATTCTGTACATAATCTCACCATGAAATCTTAGGTGAAGTGAGCTTGTAGTGAGCTCCCAATAGTGTCAATCCTCGCCATGAACTGGAATGATAGCTCACGTCAAGCTCACTTCACACCTTGGTTTTCATGGTGATATTTGTACAGAATAGACCGGCTGTCATTCCAGTTGACACTATTGACAGCTCACTTCAAAGTTCAAACTCGCCTTACCTAAGTTTTCACGGAGTGATTTTAACAGAATATACCAGCTTCTGTGTGGAAAAATCCCATCGCGATTTGATTACGTCCGTGGGAATTTGGACTTATGCGTTCGCAGCTAGTAGAAAAAAAGGAGGACAAAAAAAAAAAAGAAATGTAATTACCTGTTCTCATAAGCCCAGAACCCATGCAGCTCCAACAGTATAGACACTGCAGTATGTCCGTGACCACTGCGTATGAGGTCTTGAAGAGTTATCCTAGAGGGCTCTTCTGGTCGGATCATGTCGAAGATCTCGTCTTTAACGTCGTCGAAGTTCACAGGCTCGGCGCCGTGAGCTATCATTTGTTCTTGTATTGCCTGGGGAAGAAATATTATGTCTTTAATTGTTTGGCCTGTCAGAAAAAGTAGAAACAAAGAGAAATAGATTTATTTAGTACAGACTAAAGGCACACAATACAGGAAAAGTTTTTATTCAGTGCGCAAATTTTAACCATGAATTCAGCATATCATTCTGAATTTTTTCGCCGGTTATACAAAAAAAAAAACAGCTGTTCCAAACATTTTGACCGCGTAGGTATTGCACTTTTCTATGAAACAGCTGTTTTTTTTTTTTTGTATAATCGGTGAAAAAATTCTGCGTAAGGGGCTCTAGAATGATATGCTGAATTCATGGTTAAAATTTGCGCACTGGATAAAAACTTATCCTGTATACTACAGGAAAGTGCAAAAAAAAAAAAAACCAAAAGTTAAAGCTAAAAAGGCCCAGTTCAGCAAAAGTGCCAGACAAGTAGTGCCTGACGCTGGTTTTCAACTGGACCTGAAGTGTGAGGTGACGGATGTAGCAAGTATTTATATACACCTTGACATTTTAGTCGTCTAACAAAGGTGGTCCACTCAATGTATCCAATATAAAATACCACTCGGCGCGATAAAAAAAAAAAACATTAATTCTGATAATAGGTGCAAAGAACAATAAATAATTCAGGATTATGAAACACCTTGTTAAAATGTTTACGTATCAAACGGTAGAAGCCATTTATACAGGATAACTTTTATCCAGAGCGCAAACTGCAGAAATTTTTCGCCGGTTATACAAAAAATATCAGCTGTTCCATAGATTTTGACCGCGTAGGTATTGCACTAGTTTTTTTTTTCTATAACTGGTGAAAAAATCCTGCGGTAGGGGTCTAGAATGATATGCTGAATTCATGATTACAGTTTGCGCACTGGATAAAAACTTTTCCTGTATGATTCCATCTCCATTACATTCCATTTCTATAACAGGGTGTTTCAAACTACGTCATGCGTCTTAGTGAATGTTTTTTTTTATTTGTATTTATTCATATGTATGACATCGCGCAAACTGTTACCATTAATTCAGCACACATTTCTAGACCTACGCATTGAAATTTTTCCTTGGTTAAAAAAAGTCAGCTGTTCCATAAATTTTAACAGTGTAGGTATAAATACGTTCGGAACCTCATTCCGACTAGAACATAATTCCTGTAGAATCCAAAATCAGTCGATGCCAAATACAGGACACGGCTATCCGGGCTAACGCTAATTGTTGAAGAAACCCAGCGGTTGGCTAAATCCGGTAATACCGGCCAGAGCCAATTAATAATAACTCCAATAATTGCCTATATTCAGTAAGGCTCGCTTTGAAGAAGTAGTTAAGCGTGAACGCGTCGAGGTAGTCAACACAATTGATATCCAGTACTATGAAGAGATACGCGAGCGCCGCCGGGTGCTTCCTATTCTGCAGCGCCAGCACCAGGTCCAGGTAAGCCTTGTATTCCATAAA
The DNA here is from genome assembly GCA_949987655.1 of Polymixis flavicincta. NCBI lineage: Eukaryota > Metazoa > Arthropoda > Insecta > Lepidoptera > Noctuidae > Polymixis > Polymixis flavicincta. The sequence continues at coordinate 17,391,522 of OX465188.1, read as the reverse complement.
ACCAGGAGGTGCCTATGTCCAACGAAACCCTAATTACAGTAGGAGCCTGGCAAAACCTGAATCCGATCAATGCCTAATATCGGCCAGGCCCCTTATACCGGCAGGTCCCTATATCCGGCCAAACTCTAATTAAAGCCGGAAGCTGGCGGTTGCCTAAATCCGCTAGATGCTGAATACCGGCCAGGACCCTAAATCCGGCAGTACTCACCTTGAAGAAATAGTTAAGCGTGAACGCGTCGAGGTAGCCCACACAGTTGATGTCCAGCACCCTGAAGAGATACGCGAGCGCGGCCGGCTGCTTCCTGTTCTCCAGCGCGAGCACCAGGTCCAGGTACGTCTTGTAGTCCATCTCACCGTCGTACGTGAGGCACTGTTGGAACACGCGCTGGAGGAAGGCACGGGTCAGCGTACCTGAGCCGTAGCTGGGGAGAGAAGCAAACAATAATATAACTTCAAGCCTGTATCTTCCGAGAGGTTAGAAAGACAGAATACTGTTAATTTATTTCACAGTTCGTCATCATTATCAGCTGAATGACAGTATTTTACATGGACCGACTGCCTATATGATCACAACCCAGTTACTGGGTAATAATACGATACCCCTTGGTAAGACTGGTTGTCAGGCTTTCGGGCTTCTGGCGACCCGTAACGACTGTCAAAGATCAAACTCAAACTCAAAGCATTTATTTCAATTAAACCTTTTACAGGCACTTTTGAATTTTCAAAAAAAAAAACGAAGTTGAAGCTAGGTGCCCATTCCAAAACGTAGATCTCTATGGAGAAGAGCGAGCCAGAAACGCAAAGAACACTCTTTTAAATCATGGGTATTACAAAATCTTGGGAACATTATTCTTGGTGCTTCTAACCTTTAGGGACAAGTGATGAGGATAAAGCTGTGACCGAATGGTGGCCAAGATCAGGCCAAAGATATCAAGGCCGTCCAAAAGCGCGTTGGGTTGATGACATCATCAAAGTCGCGGACACATGGATGAGAGACGCACGGAACCGAGAAGTATAGCGCAAAAATGGGAGGCCTATATCCAGCATTGGGTGATTCCGGGCTGAGATGATGATGATGACGAGGAGTGTTTGTACTCCTCGTCACTTATTCCTAAAGGTCAACATAGGCTAGGCCAGCACATCAAGCTATCCCAAACTGTAAAATTTTCCCAGTTGAACATGAACCTTATGTAAGCATAAGGTTCATGTTCAACTGGGAAAATTTATACCATAAATACCATAAGTGGTATAAAGATGAAAATCTATCAAAGAAATTTGACAGATTGGGGTAGCTTGATATGCTGGCGTCTGTACCTATACATAATTTTTATATTTAAGTGTTAGGCAGGTATGTAATCGCTAGGCAGATGAAGATCATCATCTGCTATTTATTTCTCCTTATATTTTTTTAGCGCGGAACCCTATTCTTTTTTCTAAACTGGAAGTACTACCTACTTTACGCCTTATAACGTCAGCTATCTACCAGTAAATTCCCGTCAAAATCGGTCGAGCCGTTTCGGAGATTTGCCGGAACAAACAAACAGACAGACTACAGCCAGGACAAAATAATGAACAACATTTGTTTTTGGTTTAGTAGTTATTTTATATTACAAACCGAGACGTCGATCTTATTTTATTTGTTAGTATGGATAAGGTGGTATGTGTGTGTGTGTGTGGTGTGACTCACCCAGCAAGTTCGTTGATGCTCAGCATGCCATTATGATCTCTATCCAGGTTGAGATACTGTCCATATACCCTGAGAGCTGACGCAGCACTGAACCAGTTCTGTTCTTGAAGCTCCATTGGTAGGTCTTCTTCTCGTAGCTAAGTAGAAAGAAGGTTAATATAAGAACATTAAACTCCCAACTAATATTATAAATGCGAAAGTAACTCTGTCTGTCTGTTAAGCTTTCACGCTTAAACCGCTGAACCAATCTTCATGAAATTTGGCAGAGATATAGCCTGGGATATGGAGAAGGACATAGGTTACTTTTTACGCGAAACCCGACATTCTCGAGGGTGGAGCCGCGGCAAAAGCTAGTAGATACTGTTATAAAGGCTGAAGGCTGTGGTGGCAGACACTTCTTCCTTGTACCTTAGTGGCACCTTGTCGGTATGTTTAGTTGTTGGGTGATCTTCTCAATCATTTGTCTGATTAAGTTACTAACAATAGTTTAACTAACAATTTATGTATTTTAGTTGTCCAAAATAAAATTATTTTAATTTTTAATTTGAATTATTAAGTAAATATTATATTATATTTACTTATTTATAAAACTTAAATGCACCTACTGCATGTTGTAGATGCGACTGAAAAGTTATTCCAAATGGCTCTCACATAATGGTGGCGATTTAGGCACCTGCATCTGTCAAGAGGGTTATTCACAGTGGCGTAACTAGGGTGGGACAGGAAGGGCAAGAGCCCTGGGCGCCTATCGACAGGAGGCGCAAAAAGTCGATAATTATAAAATAAAAATAGCTAAGAAATCTGAAGACCTACTTGAATATATTGTGCAGTACCGGGATGAAAGCGTATTTCCAAATCTGCCTATTTCTATTCAAATTCTCATAAAATTGCAGAATTACAAACGATTTATTCATCATCAGCCTATAATGTGCTGGGACACAGGCCTCCTCTCGGTGAGAGGGATTGGGCCGTAATCCACCACGCGGGCCCAGTGCGGGTTGGTAGATGTCACATGTCTTCGATTTGTTGGTTCTAGGACATGCCGGTTTCCTCACGATGTTTTCCTTCACCGTTTTGAGAGCAGTGGTGATGAAATAATTTACACAAAGTAAAGCGCCTGGCTGGGTTCGAACTCACGACCTACAACTCGTAAGTCGCAGCCGTTACCACTTGGCCACCACTGCTCTCGATCGATTTATTAGCAAGTTGAAATTAATACCTTCGTTATTGCAGGCTATAAATTGCTCAAGAATGATTATGCGACCTAGCTTTGCTCATTGTAGACCGAGGAGATGATCTACGAAGGGGCAAGGGGCGCAAATGTAATGCGTGCCCTAGGCACCATCTTCTATTTTTACGCCCCTGGTTATTAGACACGACATTCTAAACAACTTTTGCTATGAAAGTCATTTTAAGTCATACCCAAATACCAAAAAAATTGTCAACAGCTTTTACCTTCACAAACATACACCTTACTTTTTCTCACCTCCAACAAATCATCAAGGAAAGAGCAGGACAGCACGTCCCGTATCCGCACCCTCCCAACCCGGAGAGGGTCTAGGAAGAACAGGAACTTCCGAGCAGCCGTGCACACATAGAACGAACTGAACGATGAGTCGAGACCATCGAGTGCCGCGAGGGAGGGCACTAGTTCTGCTATGTAGCTTTCTAGGTCCTGAAAACATATTTTTTTATTCCAGAAACTAAAAATACAAATAAAGCCTTTATTTGTTTCTTCATATCATAGGCTTATAGGAAAGATGACCTGCAAAGTAAAATGTCATAGAATAGGCAATTTTAACAGCATTACTTTTGGTCTTATTCTAAATTAAGAACGTTCACAGTCTGATCTCAGTTTCAATCTATCAAAAATACCTCAAGTTTCCATACATTTTTGAGATTTGAATGTTCCTGAGATGAGACGGCGACTAAATTTTGAACGTTTTTAATTACGAAAATCTGACTTCAAAAATTAAGATCATTTTACCATAAGCAGCAATTTTATAATTTTGCACAGAAGGACTAAATCTTTCAAAACCAAAGAGTTAGATATCCTTCATAAAAAAATATATGTTATTTTTATTTAGCACTAAGTCCACAAAAAATCCAATATAGTGAACAGCAACTCACATGTTCAGTAAGGTATCCTTGACCCGTAACATCGTACAAAGACAGTCCGATCCTAGTCTGCTGCAGCCAGACGCGCCTCATCACATAGTTGAACAGCGACACTGCGCGCACGCGGCCTACACCGCCTTCAGCCGCTTGCAGGCGACCGAATACTTCTGCTGTGAAGTATGGCCTAAAAATGTATTAAAAATATAATATTCTTTCATTAGTACTTGTTTCCTAAATTAATATTATTTCGACTTAAAGAAATATCAACTTTATACCAGGGTGTTTAATTTTATTTCAAAATGACTACCAGTCAAAATGTTTAAGTTGAAAAACTGAACTTTGTAGGTGATTTACAGATATTTTACAAGTAACACATTTTTGTTTAAGTTTTTGGCAACAAAATAGTTAATGTAGGATATGTAGATCACACACAAGGCTCGCACATCAACTGAATAATTTAGAAAAAAACATAGTAGGTAGGTACAATACAATTTCAAACAGGACCCTACCCTTGGATATTCTAAAACTTATTTTGCCATAGAAAGATACACTATTATTATTTCCTTTATTTCACTTAAATATATATAAATTACATTTTTAAATATTTATATAAAAAATAAAAAATAAATATTTGAATCAAACACAAATGATTCATACAATAGTTAGTAACACTTATAAAACGATGTTAGTAAACATAAATCGAATTCATAAACCTATTATAATTACTATCTGCGTTTCCCGCTGCACCAGACCTGCAGCTATGTCCAGTGCACCAGGAACGGGCAATCAGGCTTATTCACTATCACCTATAAGATGCTGTTGGTGCTATGCACTGAAAGCACATTTTCAATAAACTTCCATGTCATCTTGCATCAAGGAATTTATATAAGACCAGTGCACAAAAAATCTTACTGCAATATTTTTACATTACAAATAATTTTTGAATCAGTGATTTGTAATTAAAACTTACTTATACTTAGCTCCCGCTTCTTCCCTAATCTTCTTAAATTGAAAATAGTCAATGATCAGCTCATCGTTATTCGCCGCATTATAAGTTCCATTTATCTTCTCCAACAAGCTCCAGAGATGCTTCAACTCACTGTTATCAAGCAATTCCTTACTCTTCTTCTGTAAGAACTGAGCTCGGGTTTCTTCTCGTAACTTCTGAGCGAGCATATCGTCCGGTCTTGGCAATTTGAAGTAGAATTTCGGAATGTTTTTGTATGAGTCTTCGTTGCCAGCGAGTATAGGCTTATACAGTTGGCGAAAGGTGTCAACTTCTAGTTTGATGCTTTCGTCTTTTGTTATACTCGTGCCTGTTTCTGAGGAGCACAGATTCTGCATGAATAATTGTTGTTAATACAGTTATGGATGGTCTACTAAGAATAGGATTTTTGTGTTGGTTTTTAACTGTTACATAAATGACGCTGAGACATTTGAAATGAAAAATAAAATCCTAGGCCAATAAACGTATTTGGATGAAATTTGGCACACCTTTGGCAGCTATCCTGGATTAAAATATAATCCTAATCCTGGTAGTATGCTCCCGTGGGATAATTTTCGACCTTCACGCGGATAAAACAAAAGCTAGAATATAAAAGCAATCGAATATGACATTACCCTACCTTTTGCCCTCCCCTTGCAGAAGATAAATTAAAAATAATAAATATTTGTTAGTATGAGCAAATTAGATTTCAAGCTTTCGACAAAACATACACTGCACGTATAAGTAATTACATAATAAAACCTTAGTGTAGAAGAATATTGTTTTAACTGCTATAAAATCTTACCATCCAGTTTCTTGATATATTTTCTGAGTCGATGTTTTAACATGTTATTCACTTTAACTTGATTATTGTCCACAGGTTTTTGTTCCGTGGTAGTATTGTTATTCTCTGAATCTTCAATTTTGGCAGTATTACCATTTTCAGACATGGTTTTATGTAATAACACTGCGATAGTAATAAAATAGAAATCTGTTTACATCGTATCGATCGAAACAGGAAAGTAGTTATGTTGTCATGGGGCATGGCATGGCATGGGGCGATTCATTGACAGTTTATAATCTTTTCATTAAAATTTTCAAATAATACTCACAAAAATACAAATATTTTTTCAAAATAATATGACTGGTACCCATTAAAATTACGTTTTAAAACATTATTTTTTATTTTTATTGAATAAATATTTAAAAAAGTCTACGACCGCATTATTTCTCCAATTGATATACGTGTATCGGAACGTAATACAATTATAGCTATTGGACACTAGATGTCACTATTTAGTTTGCACTATGCACCGCTAGAGGCACTGTATTAAACTCGTTGATGTCTTTTGTATGAGATTTATAATCGACATTAACACCTATTATTGCTTTGCTATTATTGTACTTGTACAGTCCTTAGTAATACTTTACGACTTTTTATGGTTGTTTTCCACATGATTACTAACAGTAAACCTGAGCTTGAGTTATAATTTTTATAATCATTTGTTGTTTAAAATTCTCACCTAAACAATAATTGTTAGATAGTTATTTAATATTATTTTATCACCAGTAATGGTACAGTATAAAAAAATAATCAGTATTGTCACATTGGCCGCAGAATGTGGTTTATTTTACAATTTGAAATCTAATATTACACCGTGGTGATGCACTCGCAAGTGAAACCCATATATTGACGGCGACAGAGATCTAGAATTTATGGAAGTGCCTTAAGTGATGTTCATCGCATCAATCTGTGAATGTTCTAACTACACTAAATACGTTTGAATTTCGAATTAATGGGAAGGGATTTAGGAGGAAACCAAAACTATGAGAAATAGAGAAAAGTGTCCAAATAGGCCATGATATTGTATTAGGAGAAAACCAAGAGGATTTCAAATCGGTAGGTAGGTACTGCAAAATCACTGAAACTGTTGCTGTTATACAAAATAGCACCTCTAATTTATTTTTTGCAACCTTTACAGCAATGCGTAATGTGTGTAGATATACAGGTTGCTGTTCTATAAGTATTTATTCATTTAATTGCGTTCTACAAGGTAAAAACAAAGATGTTAGGTTACACAAGGCTTAGCGCTAAGAGCCACTGTAGACCCTAATAGGCCACAGCAAAAGGTATTATAATGATCTATTACTTAAAAATCTAAAACTTAGTAATTAAACTAACTGACTACACAGGCGCTAAAGCTCTAAAAGTTGTTTCCGAGAAAATGGCAAAAAACGCGCGAATCGTTATTTCTTAAAAACAGTGATACTTGTGAAGAACTATTTTTGGGAAACACTGGTCTAGAATCATACGCTGAAGCCATGGTTTCAGGTGGTTTCAGTTTGTACGTCGATGGCTAGTACCCTGTATGATAGCTCGGTATATCCTCACTCTAGTCCTACGAAAGAAGAATAGTTTTACCTCTATTAGAAACGCGTGAGGCGAGGGTTAGGTACGTAATACATAATCAGTTGGAATCCCTATCATTTTGACAGTTCCACAACATTTATGGCGTCGTTTACGTTGCTGAGCAGACAATTTTTTCGATAATTTGAAGCAATGGATTAGCAATAACCAGAATTATTCTGATTCTGATTAATAGTGTGTTACACAATCCTACTAATATTATAAATGTAAAATTTTGTATGTTTAGATGTTTGAATGTTAGTAACTAATCACGCAAAAAAGTTCATAAGCTCCATTGCTATTCTGTAACCATCTCACCGCGTGAAGTGAGCGTGGTGTGAGCTGTCAGTGTCATCCCACTGATGCTAGGGATTGACCTAGCATTAGGTGAACACGACACTGACAGCTCACACCACGCTCACTTCAAGCGGTGAGATGGTTACAGAATAGCAATCCTGGATTAACTCATATGGCACTTTTCAAATCAAAGGTAATTTATTGAAACTGGGCTGGGAGTCAGCTCTTTTTGAACGTCATTTTTACATAAGACAGTCCCCACAAAACGCCTTCCCTTCACCACTTCCTAGTGCTTTAGCTGGGAAGAAGTGGCGTAACAAACTCCCCAGCACCAGCTGTCTGTTAAGTTAGAAGAACTTGATTCTATACAATAGTAGGTAATTACTAATTAACATTACGAAGCACATTTTTGCCATATTTTATACCGGTAATAGGTTTTCGTGGGATAATTTTCGACCTCTATGCGGGCAAAGCCGCTGGCATAAGCTAGTTAAGGTGACACTTCTTGTCCATTTTTTCCATACAAACTTCGGGAGGGTTTTACTCCACTGTTTGACTATGTACATCAAAAATTAAACATGGTATGGTTTTGTCTCATCATCAATATTGTCTGTACGGAAACAGAATACTAAAATAAAAAGTCATTAAAAACTTATGAGCCAATAAAGATTCGTTTTTCTTGCTAATTTAACCTAACTTTGGGCGTGTTTGAGTAATTAAAGCAGTGTAAAATCTCGAAAATCTAGTAGGTACCGACAAAGCTCACTTATCGAAAATTTCAATAAACTTAATTGGTAATTGATTTAAGCAGTAGTTTTTTTAGAAAACACGATCTTCCGAAGGACTTTTCTTAATTTTTTACGCGCCTGTTTTACCATAAGTGATCCTGCAGCTCACTCAATAACGTTGTGTGTGTAGACTAGCGTCTAACTGCTCATCACGGGTACTACCTCTGTCGGACAAGAAGCCTGGTGAGACAGTGTGCTTTTTAGCCAGGCCCACCAGTGAGTTCGAGCCCGCAACTAGTGTACCCTTAAAGATAATGAAGCCCCTTCCAAAGAACTACAGATCTTTGTAACAGTGCATTAAGGCGTGAGCAGAAGCCAGTGGTTTAATAACAAACACTTTCGTTGGCTCCATGCGCCGGGTTTCACTTTGTAGTTAGCAGTGTTACTTGTTATGTTAGAAAGATACGCGCATTTTTTTACGGTTTCTTGTTTTCTTTTAAAAGTTATGTTATGTTTTGATTATGTTATTAAATCTATCTATACAGATAAATAAAATTGGAGTGTCTGTTTGTAATATTAAAATATCAGTGTTTGCAACGGAGCTGGAATGAATTAATGCCTACAATCCAGCAATTGAAGCGGACGGCGATGGAACGCGACTAGTGGCGGCCATGTTTTATCTGTCACTTGACAAGTGTCTTTTCTTCCCTTCTTCCGACTGATTGAGAACCGCGCGTACGCATAATTGTCGCACTTCTACTTTACCTGAAATAAAAATAAGTTTAAATGTTAAAACTCGGCTTACTGATATTGTACCATTTCTGAAATACTCTAAACTATATAAACTGCAAAGGATATTTGCTTATGTACTAAGATTTATAAATAATATTAAAAATGTGCATACTAAATTAAATGGTGAACTCACCTGCTCTGAGTTGAACAACTCACTGGTACTCATAGCTAAGGCGTCACAGAGAGAATGCTTTTCAAAAGAAATTCACTCACTTGAAACTTTAAATAAATTAAATTCTAAATCACGAGTTCTCTCTTTGAACCCATTTTTGGATAAACACGGTGTGTTGCGTGTCGGTGGACGGATTGATAATGCATCTCACTGTCCATATGGGAAAAGGCATCCCATACTACTAGACTCCAAACACGCTTTCTCTAAACTTCTATTTGAGCAAGAACATCTTCGTCTTCTACACTGTGGCCCTCAGCAACTTTTAAATACTATCCGTGAGCAATTCTGGCCTACAAGTGGGAAAGTATTAGCTGTGACTACTGTTAGAAAGTGTGTTCGTTGTCAAAGATTTAGAGCTAAACCTTTAAATCCTATAATGGGTAACTTACCGCAACCTCGTGTAACTCCTGCTCCACCTTTTTTAATCTTAAATAGAAAGGGTCGCGGTGCCAAGACTTCCAAGTGCTATCTATGCATATTTGTTTGTTTCAGTACCAAAGCTGTGCACTTGGAAGTCGTAAGCGACTTAAGTAGCGATGCCTTTATCTTGTGCTTGCGTAGATTTATTTCACGACGAGGTAAACCTCATACTATATACTGTGATAACGGTAAAAATTTTGTAGGAGCGAATAATGAACTGAACAGACTGCTCAGGGAAAGTGAACGTTTAGTTTGCGACTACGCGAGCAAGGAAGGCATAACATTTAAATTCTCTCCCGCATATGCACCGCACTTCGGCGGAATCTGGGAAGCCGGAGTCAAAACGGCTAAATATCATTTAAAGCGAATAGCGGGTAACTCTAGTTTAACTTTTGAAGAATTATACACACTATTTGCACAAATTGAGGCTATTATGAACTCACGTCCGATTACTTCAATGTCTGCTGATCCATCTGATCTGACTGCACTTACACCTGGGCACTTCCTTGTGGGTCGACCATTGACCTCACTACCTTCACCCGTTACCGAACGAGTCAGTATCAATAGATACCAGCTAATTGAGCGCTTAAGACAACATTTTTGGTCCCGATGGACGAAAGACTACCTAGTCACTCTGCAGCAACGTGTCAAATGGCAGCAAGCACAGCACCAAGTTCGTGTCGGCGACCTGGTCTTCATCTTGGACGACCAACTGCCACCTATGAAATGGCTCATGGGCCGCATTCTGAAGCTGTATCCGGGAGCTGACGGTGTATGCAGGGTAGTCGACGTCAAAACAGAGAACGGCGTCATTCATAGGCCCGTCTCTAGACTAGCCCTACTAAATTCCCAAGAGCTCCTTGGGGACCATGTCCCCAAGGGGGGGGAGGATGTTTGCAACGGAGCTGGAATGAATTAATGCCTACAATCCAGCAATTGAAGCGGACGGCGATGGAACGCGACTAGTGGCGGCCATGTTTTATCTGTCACTTGACAAGTGTCTTTTCTTCCCTTCTTCCGACTGATTGAGAACCGCGCGTACGCATAATTGTCGCGCTCACCTTTTAATTGTCTGTATTCCATTTCTATCTCAAGAAAATATACTAGAACTTACTACGAACGAGTTTGCTTTTGATCACCCCCAACAATCAGCTTTTTATTAAATGCATATGGATGTATACATGGTACATATACCAAAATAACATTTTTTTTTTAATTTTGTCTGTTTGTCTTTTTGTTCCGGCTAATCTCTGAAACGGCTGGACCGATTTTGACGGGACTTTTAATTTAGAAAATTTATTTATTTTTATTTCTACACAGATGAATAATTAACAAGTTATCGTAAACTCTGCGAACTCAACAATAACTTTTTTGTTAAATGCCACCCGGATTAAGTCGCGGGCACAGCTAGCTCCTCATTGTATTTCCAGTTTAACCCGCGGCTTCGCTTACTTGTACAGAGGCCAGCACATCAAGCTACCCCAATCTGTCAAATTTCTTTGATAGTTTTTCAACTTTATTACAAAGGAATAAGGTTTATGTTCAATTGGGAAAATTTGACAGTTTGGGATAGCTCGACCTGCTGGCGACTGTACGTCTCAGTTTATACAACGGAAACGTACTACCGGGATAAAAAATATCTTATTAGATGTCTTAACCAAAGCCATGGTCATACAGTGTGTCAAATATCTTTGAAATCCGTGAAAATTAATAGACAGAATTACTTTCGCATTTATGGTATATTAATACATCCTAATCTCTACTAAAATTAAAAATGCGGAAGTAACTCTGTCTGTCTGTTACGCTTTCACGCCTAAACCGCAGAACCGAACATCATGAAATTTGGCAGATATATAGCCTGGGATATGGAGCTACTTTTTTACGCGATAATCGACATCCGCCCAGGCGGAGCCGCGGGAAAACGTATAAGCATGAAAGCATAATCCGCCTTTAATGTTCCGACTGCTGGGACAAAAGCCTCCTCTTTATGAGAGGGAGTGGGCCATTCCTCTACAAACACACTCACCTCTCACACACACACAATACACACTCACATAAAAACACACACAAACACTACCCACACACACACTCTACTAATTTATAAATGCGAAAGTAGTATGTATGGAGTATGGATTAACGTGTTGTTACAAAAGTAAATGAATAAAATTAAAGTTGGTATACCATTTGGTACGGCAGGACCTTGCATATGCAGAGTGCATACAATAATAATATGATTTATTGTTCGAAGATTGTGCTAATTACCTAATTAAATTATTTTATCGCAGTTCTAATTAATAAAACCAAATTATCAATGTTAAGTGTGAGTTTAATTATGAAAGACTAATTAATTATTCCGATGACTTTGAGTGCAAGCAAGCATGAATACAGCTCTCCTAGAACTAAAGATTTACTCAAAATTTTACTGTTTCGTCGAAACAAAATTGAGAAGGTAAATGTTTCAAGAACAACTGAAGGAACAAGGGTGGGGTTATAGTCAGCAAAAGTCTGACACGCCTTTACGCTCGACCCAGAGCGGGTGAAGTTATTTAATGTGTTCTCGGACTCAAGAAAAAAACAACGATGAAAACTGTCAGATCAATACATTTATTCAAACTAGGCTGAGAATCAGCACTATTTGAACATCAACAGTACATACATAAGACACTCTCCCACCCGCCCTTCAGCACTTCCTAGTACTTTCTGAGATTTTACAGGCCGTAAATAAAAAAATGAGCGACCAATCGAAAACCTAATTCTTATGGAGGAAGCTCTAAGATTTTTTTTTTTGGTTTTGGGTGGGAAGTCATTATAAAACTTCTCCCGCTGTATGGAGCAAGAGGGCGTGTCAGACTTTTACTGAATAAAACCCACCCGTGTTCCTTTCAGTTGCCTGTGTGCCAGGGGCTACGGCATCTCTTTAGAACAACCCGCACCCCTGGCAGGCATTGGCCCTTGCGGAGCCCACCAGTTGATGCTGACATCTCTTTGAGGCGCGCGTGGAACACAACGCGCCGTCGACCAAGGCTTGGTCCTAACCGGACAACGAGCTACCAATTACTGCCATCCGCAAGCTCGCGCCTACGGTGGCCGGGAATCAGCCTGGGATACTGCCATACTGGACGCCCAGAGCATCTCCTGCAGCGACAGGGCCGTGAGGGTGCATATACTGCCTCTCCCTCACCTGTGCCGCCTCCCAGGTGACGGCTACCCATGCACTCTCGCTCCGTACCATGGCCTGGACCAAGGCCGGATGCGAGAGATCGCCGCCGCCGGGATTCCCTGATGCTTTCCCCTTGACAAGACATACAAGCTTTCACCACCAACATTAACCTCAAACACTACCAACTCCGGAAAACCTCCCAATAAACCACACAATAAAAAAAAACAACTTTTTCAAGCCAATCCACAACTTTTCACTTGACATAAGAATCGTAAGTAAAGCATAAGTGATGACATAACTCCAACTTAGCATACAGTTCTGGTTTTTCATTAATATTCTTCATAATTCACGTTAAATAACTAGTTACATACAGCACAATATATAACGGTTATGTAACGTTGCAACTTTTTTTTGTTATACTTACTTAATTATCGTGTGTGTGGTATTCGCTCATGTAGAGACTCTGTGCGGTTTTGGTTATGACGGATTTGTCTGTTTTTTAAATTTTATAAACATCAATTCACGACTTTCCCCAAAGGGACAAGGCAGAAAATATAGAACGCAACGTGCTACGATCGTAGCATAGCATTTTTATTTTTGCTTAATTGCACTTATCTATAACGTATTCATCAATGATCATTACCTATAATAGCTGTTTATAAGTAATATTCCCACTGCTAGAATTGGCCTTACTCCAACAGAGCGGATCCAGTGCGGTTTGGTAGATGTCACATGTCTTCGAATTTTTAGTTCTACGATATGCCGGTTTCCTCACGATGTTTTCCTTCACCGTTTTGAGAGCATTGGTGACGAAATAATTTATACAAAGTAATGCGCCTGTCTGGGTTTGAACCTACGACTTACAGCTCGTGATTCGCGGCCGTTACCACTGGGCCACCACTGATCTCATTCATTAATGCTTTGCGCTTTTTAACTGAATCTAGAAACCATTGCAAAAATACGAAGTCTTGAGCCTGAAGTATTGAGCTGGTCCATAAATTCAAGGTCGCTCAGAGAGCTATGGAACGAGCTATCCTCGGAGTATATTTGACGGATGGAATCCGGAATGAGGTGATCCGGCAGAGAACCAAAGTTGTTGACATAGCTCACAGAATTAGCAGGCTGAAGTGACAATGGGCCGGCCACATTAGCCGTAGAACCGATGACCGTTGTGGTAGACGTGTTCTTGAGTGGAGATCGCGAATCGGCAAACGTAAGGTAGGACGCCATCAGGCTAGGTGGAGCGACGATCTTCGCAGGGTGGCTGGTAGCAGCTGGATGAGAGTTGCCTAAAATCGAGCTGAATGGCGTGCAATTGGTGAGGCCTATGTCCAGCAGTGGGCTGTTGTAGGCTGATGATGATGATGATGATGACGTCTGACGAGTGACGATCATTCCCGTTCCTTTTCTGAATACGAAGTGGCTTTTATTTTGCAGTGCATTTACTACTGGCCGATTGACTGGGTCCACTACAGCTAGACAGAATCTGGACGAGGCAAAGGAGTAAAATAACAGTGGTGAACTAGTGGTATCGGCTTCGTCTTAAAAGTTGGAGGTCGTGGGTTCGTACCCAGGCAGCCGCTTTACTTTTTGTAAATAATTTCATTACCACTGCTCTCAAACGGTGAAGGAAAACATCGTGAGGAAACCGGCATGTTCTAGAACCCAAAAATCGTAGATATGTGACATCTACCAACCCGCACAGGGCCCGCAGTTCACTCCCTTTCGCAAAGAGGAGGCCTATGTCCCAGCAGTGGGAACATGATAGGCTGATTATGCTAAAGGAGTAAGATATGTACAGACGCCAGGATATCAAGCTATTCCAATCTGTCAAATTTTCCCAATTGAACATGAAAATTATGCTCATGTGATAAAGTTGAAAATCTATCAAATAAATTTGATAGATTGGGGTAGCTTGATGTGCTGGCGTCTGTACCAGAGTTCTTGCTCAAGTAAAAAATGTGTTTATGAATATTTTATTTTGTGCCTGTCATAACTTTTATTTTATTATGAGCGCGTGTGAGAAGTTAATGACCGCTAAAGAAAACGCAATAAAGTGAAGATGTCACTAGTTACAGATATTAATATGATTACTTATGAATTTATATTAGAATTATGTAAATAGCTCAGATACCGCGACGATTAATTTTTTGCGCTGTGTCTAGTAGCTATACCTACACAAAAATAGAACGATCAAGTTCTAGTCAAATGCATTTTTCTATATTTTAGAAATATTTTTTCTATTTTATTAATTAAATGGCAGTTTTAAACTAGTTCGTAGTGACTATTACTTAAAATTTCCTTTGCCTCGGACGAGTTTAGATACGTTGACCGAAATCAAAAATAGTGAATCATTGAACTCTCCTGATATCGCTAAAGATAAGAATATCAGAAGTGACACTGGCAGATAAGGATAAAATATTCTTTAAATCTTCTTGAGTGAATAGATTATTTTTTGGCAAGTGTGCACCAACATCAACTGTGGCAGCGCTAGCCATAAGATGATAATATGTTATACTAGTTTCCGTACGCGGCTTCGACCTCGTTGTATGTTTGCCGTTTTTCTGTGATAGAGTAACAAACATACGAACATTTTCATCCCACTCATATTATAAATTTGAAAGTTTTTAAGTTTTGTTACTCAATCTCGCAAAAACTGCTGAACGAATTTGGATGAAATTTGGCACACAGATAGTTGCACCTGGATTAACACATAGGGTACTTTTTATCCCGGTTGTAAGTTCCCGTGTGAGATAATTTTCGACGTCCACGCGGGCGAAGCCGGTGGCAAAAGCTAGTTTATATTACTATATTAGTATTCAGGATAGTAGGATTCTTTTACATCCCAATTTAAAGATTAATTGAGAAGAAGAATAAGAGAGAAGAGAAGATGAGAGAAGTACAGAAGAAAAAGACATGCTGTACCGACGTACTGCTTGTCTTTTTCTTCTGTACTTCTCTATGACTTAAAATAACAGGCGAAATGTGGGTATACTGAAGGTAGGTACCAACCCGACCCTTTGGGTAAACGAGTCGTGATGTTATGTTATGTTTCTATATTACTCGTCAGGTCGATATGTTTAATAAAACTAATAGGTAAAATGTCCCGTTTAGTCCTCTGTTGGCCCCTCGACCCCGAAAAAGGATTTGTTTCCTCTCAACCCTTAATTTAAACATAGCTCACACTCGACCCGGAGTGAGACTGAATTTTCATACAAAGTACGCATACCTCGCCAACTTTCAACCCCTAGTTCAGTAAGTACCTAAAATTAAAATTGAAGAAATTAAAACTTGCCTGGAAAATAAAATCCACTCTCGACCCCCGAGAGTCGAAAAAAACTATAGTCAGGGGTCCAGTGGACACGTTGGTTATTGAGGGTCGAGGGGCCTAGAGTGGACTAAACGAAATGTCCTAAGTAAGAGACTGAATAGTATGGAGTTCCTACACGTGTGTTACAGAACTACGTTCAACCCGTAACGAGCACACTGCTTTTCTTTCATTGAATAATAACTAAATAGAAAGCATCACTCGTTTGTTTTTGTAAACATTAAACTGTACAATATTTTGTTTAAGTATTATCATCGCATATAATTGGAGAAGCCCTAACTTATCCGTCTCTAATTATCTGTAATGATGACAATGGAATTGCAAAACGTGCCAGGTGATGTGGCCTTTCTATCTAAATAAAATTTTAATTAAGTAAATCGTTGGAAATTAGATGCCCTGTCCCGTCAACTGGCTATTAAGAGAGACAAAAAGGAAAAATGCTTTCGTTTAAGTAAAAAGTCTTCTAAATAATTTTGAAGCAAATACTTATTAACTTAATTAAAAAAACTTAAAAAAAAAATAACAACCGACTTAAAAAAAAAGAAAAAGTTTTTTTGGAAGTCAGTTGTTATTTTTTTGAAAAAAGTTTTCATTTTTTACTTTTAGTTACCTACCCCACACCTATTCGAAATTTCTTCATCCTTGGGGTCAAAACAATGCATATATATGCGATAGCAGCATTCGCGGTTGATTTCCTATAATATTTTAAAGAGTTCCGTTGTCTGTCTCCGAAACGCATAATCAAATCTATATGAAATTTGAATGGGGCCATTTTGAAATAAACACCTTTCAAACAAAAAAAGATTTTTGCAAATCCGTCTACTTATGACGGAGTTATGCCCGAACATACATAAAAAAAACATGTCGAATTGGTAACCTCCTTCTTTTTGAAGTGGGTTAAAAACACTATTTGTCTCTTTTTATTTATCATATTTTTTGGTCATGTCAGGTTTACTTTTCAGGGTTAACTATTTATAAGTAGCTTTATGTAGCCCGCGACCTGATTTTGGCAGTGCTGGGCAATTGGTATATAACGAGACCTCAAGAATTAATTCATCACACCTCAAGAATTAATTCATCACCTAGGGTCTAGATTCTACCTACACTCAAACAAAGCCTAGTTACAGAATGTGATCATATAAAAATACTAGAAGGCTGTAATTCCTGTTTAGAGCCGGAGAACTTTGTAGAATAACCTCAGTGTTAATTGACTATAAAACTAGATTATAAATCCCAAGCAGTAAGCGATTATGTCCAACCAATGCTAAGCCCTGTCTAATAGACCAAGGACAAGCACTGTTAGCCGTCCCAAAAGCATCAGGCATAACCGCGGGATACACTTTTACTATCCAATATTAGCAGAATAATAAACTCAAGTTTTTAATGGCGGATAAAAAGTTGCATTTTACGCTCTCACGAAAACCTTATTTGAAACAGTGAAACACAGTAACTCACTCATCATGCCAAATATTACATAATTTTATTTATCCGATACCAATTTATTCATATGACAAAAGGCTAGGTAACTAAACGCAAGCGTAAACCGGACCATCCGCTAGCGGCGCGGGCGCAAACTCACCCAACGAGTTTCCGCTCTCAACTCGCTAGTTATGCGAGAGACGTCGTGGGGTGAGGACGTCGCGTCCCCTTGAATATTGCAAAATATCGCCGTGCGTTCGGAAACAGTGTTACACAATTGTGCCTTACGTTTTTTTGGCGTGAATATAAAAAGTTTTAATTGATAAAGCGCAGTGCCTCTTGTTAATACCTGGATAAATGCGCGACCCTCGTTACGCTGATTTTGTAAAGGTAAGCGCTTGTTATACGGCCGAGTTGAGAAGGGCTCTATTACTATAAGCTATTTTAGCGGTTCAAGTTCTTTTCGAAAGGGTTAGTCGGGTTTTGCAAGGCGGATCGCATTCTGAGACTAGGGACCATTTGTCAACAATTATTGAGCAATGTGAATTTGAATTTTGATAGAATTGTGACCCTAGTTTTGTAATTCAATTATGTTTCGTACAGTCAATCTCTCCGGCCTTGATATGGAATGTTGGCTACTTATTTGAAGAAAATGTGAATGTAGTCTGTAAGTGGAGTATTGGCTACAGCATCGGTCACAATTGACTTTTATTTATTCATCTTAACTGTGACATTCGTAGCAGCTTTCATCGCATCTTGTGCAAGAATCCGTTCATACTTGCGATTTTTTGTAGTTCTTGGACGTGAATTACTTACTGCAGCAAGATTACTCACACGTTCGCAACTTGCGATTAAGCGGAACGATTAAGTGAATTGCGATGTTAAGATTGTTATGTCACTCATTATGTAAAGAGGTTTAGTATGCTTTACTTTTAAACCAGTACCTACCATCAGGATGTTGGCAGGACACGACATTTTAAACAGAAAATGGTTGTGACGAAATTATTGTTGTTGATTTACGTAATTCTTAAACTGAAGTTTTGTGGGTCAATGTTATCGTCAAGATTTTTGATGTGAACAATTATAATTAAAGACAATGTTGTAATTAATAGTGTTACTTGAAAGGTAAGTTATTAAGTCATTAAATAATTATTAATCTGCCTACTATTCATAGCAATCTCTACTACTTATTTACCCACGTAAATACAGCTGTTAAGGGGAATCTAGTCGCGGGCCCGAACTCACTGGTGGGCCTGGCTAAAAAGCACGCTGTCTCATCGTCTCACCAGGGGCCTAAGTCTACTAATTTATAAACGTCACAATGGTCTCTCAATGGTAAGTTTTTGACAGATTTGCCATACAAAAACTGTCAAAAACACACCATTGAGAGACCATTGTAACGTTTATAAATTAGTAGACTTAGGCCCCAGGAATCGTGTCCGACAAAGGTAGTTTCAGTGAGTAGTTAGAAGCTAGTCTACACGCTACAACGTTATTGAGTGAGATGCAGGATCATTTATAATAAAAAAGCGCGTAAAAAATTAAGAAAAGTCCTTAGAAAGATCAGGTTTTATGAAAAACTACGACATAAATCAATGACCAATAATGTTTGTTGAACTTTTCGATATTTGAGCTATGTTGGTGCCGACTTGGTTTTGGAGATTATAAACTTCTTTTATTACCTAAACACGCCCAGTTATGGTTAATTAGCAAGAAAAACTAATCTTTGTTGGCTCCTAACTTTTTAATGGCTTTTTATTTTAGTATTCTGTTTCCGCACAGACAATACTAATAATGTAATGAGACAAAACCATACTGTGTTAAATTTTTGACGTACTCTGTCAAACAGTGGAGTAATAGGTACACTCCCGAAGTTTGTATGGAAAAAATGTCGACTAGATTCACCTTAAAACTGAGGGACTTCATGTTACTACAATAAAATTAACATAACACTAGACGTAAGTCTATCTTCAAAACATAAACTAGGGATATTTATATGTTTTGTTTATATTTACTGTCTCCTTGGTCTAGTGGTAGCAAAGCGCTACCGCTGAGCCTGATATCATGGGTTCGATTCCAGGGTTGAGCCAAGTGTAGGTAATTGTTTTTTTCTCTCTTGATTTTCTCAGTATCAGCGTGGAGTCTGGATTAGTAGTTAGTACCCGGTTGATGGCAATAGGCTCGCTCCATATTACATGGGACTTGAAATATGGGTTTACCAATTGTAGGTATTCCTATGTTCCTATCTCGTAACCTTTCGAGGAAAAAAGGCGTGATACCTACTATGTTATGTATATTTATATTTAAGGATGGTCCTCAAAGTTAATTCAGCAAGTTATGGCACCTGCAGGCTTAGCACAAGAACTAGAGAAGCGTTTCGTCGACGGAAGAGTAGACAAAGATGACGTTTCCGTGTACACAGTTGACAGTTTTTCAGAAAGAAATGTAGACAAGCGATTTCTATACGGTAGAGTAGAAATAGAAACCGTCATGCCTGCTGATAAACATTTAAATAAGTAGGTACTGTCTGTATCAAAAGTAAATTAAAGTAGTGACAAGTAACCATTCTACTAACAGAACAGCACCCTAATTGCGTAACTCACGATTCATCATAATCTGTATCGTTTTGAAACGGATTGTTAAACCATTGCTTCATAATGTTCGAAAAATGTGTCTGTTCGACAACATAAATAACGCAATGGATATTGTTTAACTGTGAAGACGAAACCAATTATGATCAATCGTGAGTTACGCAATTAGGGTGCTGCACTTTGTGAAAAAACAACTGCATTATAGCTACTTCAGATAGTCCTTTTTCTGTCATTCTTAGTAAACTAGCATGGAAGTAAACTGGTCCACAGTTGATCTTGGAAAGACATCTCATCATCTGCTTAGACTTTTCCTAACTAAATTGGGGTCAGCTTCCAATCTAACCAGATGCAGCTGAATACCAGTATGTCACATGGAGATAATGTATATCTGACCTCCACCACAACCCAGTTGCTAGGTAGTACGATACCCCTTGGTAAAATTGGTTGTCAGACTGGCTTCTGACGACCCTTACCGACTGTCAAAGATCCACGAATGACAGCCGGATCATTTGAAGTCATGTCTAAACACTAAATATATGCTGTTAACATCACATGCTGCACGCTACACGTATTTATTTGCGATTAAACGCAATATTTGCTGAAATCGCGTGCGTTTAGGACGTATCAAACATGCACTCAAACGAACAGACGAATTATAAACATCTACTGATGAAAATTGACACTAATCTTCGATCATTGAAATGCTAATTTAGTTTGAAATCTAGAATAATTAAAATCCCACCCACACTTTGCAACTCCTGGAACACCATCAGTGGTGACCTGCAGAAAAGCTCCGAGACGATGATGCTCGTCAAGTTCCGTAAAAAGGATTCAACTGTTTTGGAACTCTCAACGATATTTATCAGAAAATAATAGCGGAGACTGACAACATCTAGAACCATGAATGTGCATGTGTATGAGGTGAGTCCGTTTCTGCTGTGGATTGTGGAAGACTTTTGTTCTTGAAAACAATATTATTTAGATCTGCGATCAAAATTCATTGCGTACACAAATATTTCGAACATATGAAGCAATAGATTAGCAATCTTCACAATGATTCAGTTTGTGATTGATAGTGCGCTACGCTACGAATCAGGGAACGTACTGACAGAAGCTGGCGGGCCGTTGAGGTCCCGACATTGGCAAAACCGTCGCCCGAAATATGTGAAATTTTAAAACTATAAAAATAAGAATCTGGGCAAGGAAAAGATTTGCAAGAATTACCAAAAGTTTCGTCTAAAAGCCTCCAATCAAAAATTCCATAAAATTCGCAATGGCTCATAACTTACTACTAATTCTGAATCAATAACTTAACAAATTGATCAATCAAACGACATAATTTCACATACACACATGTTACACTTATTATGTAACTTCGGAGAAGTAATTAGTCATTAAATAAACACGCAACCACGACTAAAAGTCATTCATAAACTATTTTAATAGTGCATTTTCTTAGAATTTGGTCGCCAAGAATAAATTGATTCAGGTAAATTAAATTGCTAATGTACTAGGAGCTCATAAAGTTGTAGGGCCTTTAAATCCATTTGAAACTTTCTAGGAATTGCAAGGAGGTGCCTTATATGGTAAAGTACCTAATTATTCGAACTCGTATCTTCTGGGAAGAACCGATTAGGGTAAAACGGATGGGAAAAACAAAAGAATGATCTTGAATTGTTGATGAAATGGGAGGAGCACAGAATTTTTAGTTCTTAGCTCGAACATTAATCAAACTCTAGCTTAGCTTTTATTATTAGTTTTAATAATAGTCTACCGTTGGAGTTAGATTATGTTTTTTAAGTTGCCAATGCTTTTTAAACAACTTCAAAAAGAAGGAGGTTATCAATTCGACATGTTTATATATTTTTTATGTATTTTCGGGCATAACTCCGTCATATATAGACGGATTTGTAAAATTCTTTTTTTGTTCGAAAGGGGTTTATTCCGAAATGGTCCCATTAAATTTTCATCTAGATTTGATGATGCGTTTCGGAGACAGGCAACGGAACTCTTCAAAAATGACAGCACATCAACCGCGATTGCTGCTATCGCATAAATATGCATTTTTTGACCCCAAGGATGATGAAATTTCAAATGGGGTAGGTACCTACAAAAAGTGAAAAAAAAACCTTATCCAAAAAAATAAAATAACAGACTTCACATACAATAACAAAAATAACTTTAATTTCGGAAGTCGGTGACTTTGGATATGTATTTAAAACTTTGTTTTTGGAAGTCGGTGGTTCTTTTTTTTTTTCGGCAAATGTTTTAGTTTGTGATTTTACAGGGATATTTAAAATTTTAACCAGCGTCGATTCTTTTTTCTTTCTTTTATTGGTCTAATCTGATTGATTCCTGAAAATGCGTGAAGAATATTTCACTCCTTTTTATTACTCCGTTTATCATACAGTTTTTATTTAAAATTTACTATTACATCACTTAAATGTATATTACGTCTTGTTCCTCATTACAATTTATTTATATTTTCCCACAGTTATAAAGTGTCATTTAAATTATCCCCACGGTCAGTCTTTAAGGAAAACCCTGCGGAATGGTCAAGGTTTTGACAATTCCGTTTTTGTTGTTTCCAACTTCTTTTTGACATAATTATTTCGAGCTGCATCCCTTTATGTATAATTAGTGTTATACAGTGTTTCTTTTGAACTGAATTTTGACATGCTGCCTTCTGTTCTATATAACCTTTTACTTCTCATAAGGTTGGGTCTTATTTCCCAAAACGGAATGGATATATTTCTATGGCCGTTGTAAAATTCTGAATAGTACCTATTTTACGTACAAATTCTTTATGTAAGGGACTTCTGAAACTGTAGGAAGTGTAAAACGAATGTTTTTGGAAGGTCAATAGAATCCTGTGTCAACATTATTGTTATAATTTATTTGTTTAACAAACGTGGTGGTTATGGTCATATTACTTAGGTCCATATTCCTTTGCAAGTCTTTATTTTGTACAATGTTTGCGGGCTAATAATAAAACAAAACCCATTGATATACAAAAACTCAACAACATACTCAATCAGCGACTCAAAATCGTCCGCATAAATGGGGGCACCATTTTGAGCCGCTGCGCATATGCGCAGGTGTCAATAGTATCGTAGGTCATCTTTCAGTCTTTTTTCACATTGCTTTGTAAAACCCCTTTTAAGTCATGCGCGGTTTTTTGGATATCAGTAGGGTTAATAATAAAACAAAACCACTAATTACTTGACGTAATTCCTAAAAAATACGAAACAAAATTACAAAACGATATAATTGTCACTGACTTCTTCCTTCTACCAGCAAAAAACGAACACAGACTTATTAAGAAACATCGTGTGAAATAACATTACGTTTAATGATTGCATGCTTTCCTGTAAGCAGTAAATCATTGAAACGCACTAAGCGCCGACCTCGTTGCATCCTGTTACGTCCAAACGGTTCTAAGTTGGTTCGTCTAGAAAATGTTGGCGCTTACGATGTTTTTACTGGTGCATCCGTGCGTTTAGTGTTAACAAATTATTAAAAATTTGTTAAAAGAACGTGATTGGTGTTTTGAAATATTGACGTTTTGTTATCTTTAGATTGTTGTTTTGTGATTTAGTTGTGTTTTTATTATTTTTGAGTAAAGGATTAATTTGATTTTTTAGGATTAGAAAACTGCTCCTGCAATTCGAGGACTGAAAAAACTTTTTAATAAAAAAATTAAACTAAGTTCGGAAGGCGGTGACATATAATTAAATACATATCCAAAGTCACCGACTTCCGAACTTAGTTATTGGGGTTGGACAAAGCAAGTTTATTATTTTTAACTTTTCGGTTTTTCGGCGGTTTAATTTTTTTATTAAAAAGTTTTTATTTTATAATTTTTTGTGGCTATAATCTACTAATTACTACATGCTTAATTTTTGATTACTTTTTGTAATACACAACTCAGTATTAAAATCTGTTAGTAAACAATCAATCATCCCCTGTTTTCTTACCCTTAGGGTTGGAATTTTTCTTCGAAATTTATATGGGACCAACTTCGGGGTATACCCTTTCCAATCAAAAAAGAATTATCAAAATCGGACTACTCTGGAAAAAGTTATGCATGGTCATACATAAAAATAAAATAAAAATACGCGTCGAATTGAGTTACCTCCTCCGTTTTTTCGTCGGTTCAAAAATGTCATCTTTGCTCATACAATATTTTTTCGAATGAAGATTGTTGAAAAATAATCACCACTCTTACCAAACAAATTACCAAAGTTACTTCACACAGAAGATTCTGCTACTCATCGCCTCAAAACAATTTCACACTAACACGAATTATTTTAAATAAATTCAATATTCAACCAATGTCATAAACAAAAACCGTCCTTGTTGTAAGACTGATGCAAATAAAATTGCCAATAATCTCAGTCTTATAATGGGAAAGCATATAAAATTATGCAATTCCACAGCTATCTGTGATATCGTTCAAACTAGTGGAATATATTTGGTAGCACGCGTGTTTGTTTGTAGTTAACTAGGAAGCTGTTGGAACGATTGTGATGCAGTTCTTTTTGTGGAGTAGATTTTGTTACAATTTTTTGCGTAGTACCTACTAGCTACTAGCCGCGTATATTACCAGCACCCAAATGGCCTAACACATTATCAAACAGAATCTGAAACATTTTGATGGATGTTGCTAAACCATTGGTTCATATGTTCCAAAAAATTGTCCACTCAAGAACGTAAATAATTGAATGTGTTTGAACTGTCAAAACAAATAGTTCTAGAAAATACCACACACAAACTCTACTACGATCGCGTCATTCTAACCGATAGGACCGTTCACTTTAATAGACCCGATATAACCCTTAAGGGTACACTAGTCGCGGGCTCGAACTCACTGGTGGGCCTGGCTAAAAAGCACGCTGTCTCACCAGGCTTCGAGTCCGACAGAGGTAGCATCAATGATGAGCACTTAGACGATAGTCTACACGCACAACATTGTTGAGTGAGCTGCAGGATCAGTTATAGTAAAACAGGCGCGTAAAAAATTAAGAAAAGTCCTTCGGAAGATCGGGTTTTCTGAAAAAACCACTGCATAAATCAATGACCAATTGAGTTTATTGAACTTTCGATAATTGAGCTTTGTCGGTACCGACTCAGTTTTGGAGATTTTACACTTCTTTTATTACTTAAACATGTCCAAAGTTACGTTAAATTATCAAGAAAACGAATCTATGTTGGCTCATAAGTTTTTAATGGCTTTTTATTTTAGTATTCTGTGCCGACAATATCAATAATAATGAGACAAAACCATAATATTTAAGTTTTGATGTACATTGTTAAACAGTTGAGAAAAACCCTCCCGAAGTTTGTATGGAAAAAATATAGACTTGTTTCACCTTAAAGATAAGGTTAATAAAGTCACATACCTCATAGATATTGCAGTCCTTAATACACATAATTGACAAAAAAACTGTAGGTGAGAAAATCAGTAAATATGTTGAACTAAAAGAAGAAGTGACTAGAATCTGGAGACAGGAAAAAGTATATGTTGTCCCAATAGTTATTTCTATCACAGGAGTTATTCAAAAACATCTTCTTCATAGATTAAAATTAATAGACCTTAAAGAAACACTCTACATAACACTTCAGAAAGCTGCCATTTTAAATACATGCAGAATTGTCAGGAAGTTCATGCAGATAGAAGAGAACGAGGTAGGTAGGAACTCATCCAACACAAAAACATTTATAACATCTTACACATCATTTGCTGCATTTACTTGGCTTGGCCCGTAAATGTAATTAAAACGAGCCTTAAAGCTGAGAAAATGAACACTCTCGAAAATAATAATCATCATCATCATTTCAGCCGAAAGACGTCCACTGCTGGACATAAGCCTCCCCCAAAAGGAGGGTTTTGCCATAATCGCCACGCTTGGCAGGCGGGTTGGCGATCGCAGTATGGTGGTAAAATGCTTAGAGAATGCTGCTGCCCATTCTCTAGTAAGTCCTTTAGTCGCCTTCTATGACACCCACGGGAAGAAATGGGATGGTGCTACTCTTTTTCGTCCGGCACCACACGGTACAAAAAAAAAAAACAAAGCATTTTATTTCATTTTTTGAAAGCCAGTCCTACAGTGAGTGTGTTACAAAATTACCCCTCAGATGTATGAACGTAAATGAAGCAAGAATCGTAGCAGCAGTGCTGTTCTATATAAACCTCACTGTGAAAACGAAGGTGAAGTGAACAAGAAGTGACCTGTCATTCCACCTAATGCTAGGGACTGATATTTTTGACAGCTCACTTCACCTTTCGCGATTTCGCGGTGAGAGTTTGACAGAATAGCAATACAGGACCTGAATTCACTATGACCAGTTAACGATTCTTTACTCGTAACCACGTCAATCACACACGAATTCTGCCAATATCGTAATAATATTATCGACAAATTGTCTTGGAACATACAGAATGTGATATTTCGATTCCTTACCGTAACATTGGTTTCTAAAAAAAACGATATTGACGTAGATTGAACGTAGTAAGATTACGTGGGGAATCATTATAACGATACAGAATTGGGGCCCAGGTGACATTCTGTAGTTTCAGCATACCTGTAAGGGGAGATAGTAAGTTTATTTATATTTGCGTGATGGGCTTCTGAATGGGCAGAAGGGTTCTTCTTCCCAGCTAAAGCACAAGGGAGTGGTGAAGGGTGGGCGTTTTTTGGAGAACTGTCTTTTGTAATTTTTGACGTTCAAAAAGTGCTGACAGCAGCCTAGTTTGAATAAAATTAAATGACTTTTGATTTTGAAATGTTTTTGTCAAATCTAGAAATGCAGTTTCTCGGTAACCTTTTGGATACATAGGTAAGTGTGTTAGTTAGCTGTTAATGGTAATTGAAATCTGTTAGTGCGAGAGCAATTACTAATTCTGTTAATGGCCTGTAGGCAATAGTAGGCCGAGTTGTATAGGTATACATTAGTAAAATTATGCCTATTACTCTATTGGCTTTTATTTTGCCGACTTCAAAGAAGGTTACGTTTTTAAATGTGTTACTTTTAAATTACCAGCGGGCTTAGCATGACGCTTTGTATTTCTACGAAGAATAGACAGTGCTTTTTCAATACAAAGAGACATTTCGTTCCAACATTTTTGTTATCGCACTGTAGATATCCTTCTACAATCTGTCATTTAGTCTTTCGTTTTTAACGATATTTGTCTAGGTCCTTATAGATGTAGACTATTTTAGAAGA
Source organism: Polymixis flavicincta (assembly GCA_949987655.1). NCBI lineage: Eukaryota > Metazoa > Arthropoda > Insecta > Lepidoptera > Noctuidae > Polymixis > Polymixis flavicincta. The sequence goes on along the minus strand of OX465188.1, from coordinate 17,364,191 downwards.
ATATTTCTTCCCAAACTGTCAAAATCACACTGACAATAAAACTTTCTACTCGAAGGCCACAAAGTATATACGATTTTCTACAAAATCATGATTCGTTTAGAACGCATATCTGTGATAATGAATAGAAAAACATAGCTATCTTATCCTTTATTACATCATTTATTTAATAGTGATGTCTATTCTTCCGTCGACAAATCGGTGCTCGTGCTAAGCCTGCAGAAAGTAACTAATTACACAGAGAGCAGTCGTGGTGGCCAAGTGGTAACGGCCGCGACTTACGAGTTGTAGGTCGTGAGTTCGAACCCAGACAGGCGCTTTACTTTGTGTAAATTATTTCATCACCACTGCTCTCAAAACGGTGAAGGAAAACATCGTGAGGAAACCGGCATGTCCTAGAACCAAAAAATTCGAAGACATGTGACATCTAACAATCCGCACTGGGCCCGCGTGGTGGATTACGGCCCAATCCCTCTCACCGAGAGGAGGCCTGTGTCCCAGCAGTGGGAACATAATAGACTGATGACGATGATGAACTAACTACACAACACTAAAAAAATAAACAGGCAAGACTGACAGAACTAGTTATTATTAAAAATAAAAAAGAATGTTATTTATTTTATTAAAGAAAAAATCGTTAAATATACCGGTTTTTTATTGGTTCGTTCTAGGTCAGCGACCTCTGCGTGTTTGTCACGGTGTCACTTAGAATTTGGTAATTAGGTAAACTACTAGATAGTTTAAGTAGGTATGGTATTAGTGTTAATTTATGTTAATTGTTTAAAACATTGTTTGTTGACTATAATAGCTGATTCCCATGACTTCGTTTGCCATACAAATATCAACACGCATTAAAAAATGCTCCAGGTGTACTGTTTAGAAAATATTTGTGTACTGGAGTTGTACAGTCACGAGCAATAATATGTATACACTTACCAACTTTTAAAAGTAATTTTCTCCTGTTTTACTAACTGTAATCTTATTTTTTTATGAAAATAATATTTTGGAACCCACACTGTAATAAAATATCTAAGTTATCTCAAGGCTGCAATCGCTATTTAAAAGAAAATCGCTTTTGAATTTGGCGATGTGTTTACATGTTATTGCTCGTGATTGTACACCCTATAAGGAACATTGAAACAATTTATTCAGTAGTTTTTCTGTGTGTTAACTGTGTGTTAGTCGGCATCTTACTATTATCTACTCAGCTTCAGATTATGGATGTAGAGGGGCTTGTGGCTAACTGACAGCTGCACGGCTCGATAGAACAGGTTAAGCTACGCTTACCGAGGTAGGTCCGTGGATGGGTGGCCATCTTTACATATCAAGACCCCCCGTGCCTCGGAAAGCACGTTAAGCCATTGCTCCCAGTCGACGGCGCGTTGTGTTCCACGCGCGCCTCAAAGAGATGTCAGCACAAAGTGACGGGGCCCGCAAGGGTCGATGCCTGTCAGGGGTGCGGGTTTGTTCGACAGAGATACCGCAGCCCCTGGCTTAAGGGCTACTGAGGGAACACGGGTGGGTTTTAGTCAGTAAAAGTCTGACACGCCCTCCTGCTCCACTCAGAGCGGGAGAAGTTATTTGATAATTTCCATCCAAAAAAAAAAGGCATTGGTCCCGGTTGTCATTTGTAGCTCTTTGAAAGTCGTTACGGGGTATCAGAAGCCCGAAAGTCTGGCAACCAATCTTACCAAGAGGTATCGTATCCAGTATCTTGGTTCTTTGAGATACTGTCATCAAAATAACAGTCGCCATACAAATCCCAGCACCTTGTTCTAGCTTGCTTCAAAACCTACTTAATACCGACAATACACAGAATACGTTGTCTAGAATTATGTACTGTCATTTATTGACGGTTAACTGTGTTTCATAGCTCTCAAACTGAGTTTAATACTTCTAGTATGCTTGTAAGTTGAAACATTGTTAGTAAATAAATATCTTCAGAAGGTTCACTTGCGTCAATAGAGAGGTGTGTTATGCTTGTGCGCTAAGAATAAGACACGAGACGAAACTAAGCTTAGCCATACGATTCGATCTGTCAACTATTCAAAATCAACCTAAAATGTAATGATTTTGACAGATCAAAACGTAGGCTTACGCTCAGTTTTGTCTTTTTGTCATTGACTCACAGTTTCGGCCCTTATTCATTAAGGCATTCTATTTTTTGCCGAAAGGAGATCAAGAGGCCCAGTCAGCAATAAAAATTAAAACGTACGTTAAGCGTGTTCAAAAACCAAGTCCAGTCAGTGCATGCATTTATAAGTAATCGTGAAGCTCAACTTAGAACTCAACGATTTAACGAATAATACCAAAGAAAGGACATTTGGGTAGACCGAAATTACTCAAACTGCGAGATCATGATTAAAACTAACCGAGAGCAAAATAATACATACTAATGTAACAAATACGAAACGCTTTGGAAGCGATCGTCACTTGTCTTTGCCCTCCAGTCTCGATCACGTACTGGAAGATTATGGGAACCTACTGCTTCTTCAGACCTTACTGAATGTAGTATCAATAAAGCTAAGTTTATATTTCAATATTTCAACTCCGAAATTATTCCTTCCATGAAATTTGTCGCGTTGCAAAAAGTTGCGGATGAAAGTTGCGGCGTCAGCGTGTTTTCTTAGAAGTCGTCCTTCTGTAACCTGCCTGCTAGATGTTCAACACGTCGTTCAAGACAATGGTGGAAATAAGCGGATATTCTAAGTCTAGAACGCAGATATTTATGCCAATGTTGCCTCTAGACTCTAGGTCATTGTTAACAGAGATGCAGAACTATCTGTGCGTGTGGTTGGAAGTGTATTTAAATGTGTCGTGAAGGTTTAACGAGCATAGCAAGTTAACTGGGCTGTATTTCTTTGAAAAATGTATTTATTCGTCTCCCTATTTAATAATAAAAATGTTATTTAAATACATTATTAATAGTAAATATAATAAAAAGTAATGACATAATCTTGACATTTAGAGGGAGAAATACAAGGAGAGAGACTTGTCAGTTTCTTTTATGACTAAAATCTTCATCCCCTTTCTCATGTGTGATGCGGGCTAGTAACCTACACTTGTAACTGTCTTTGTTTTGATTTAACACCTTGGTACTAAAAAAAAACATATCCTAAATGTATTAATTAATAAATGGCAGGTGAACATTGGTACTAAAAGTCACAATATAAGAGTAGGTATCCTAGGTTAATAAACTTTGTTACGAAACTACAAATATTTCACAACAGAAAACAAGAAAAAAACCTGTTCAAGATGACACTTATCGATATAAATAAAGATATTCAATTCGCACCTCCAGCTGTCAAGTTTAACAGCCTATATTTATGTAATTATGGCCTAACCATTGTTCGGTCACGCGAATTAAAATAATAACCAATTTGTTATTTTATTTAAACTTGCGAATTTTCACGGGTTTATATTTTTATACAAATATTTGAACGGTCTGTCCGTCACAGTATCTGACTCACATGTCATGCAAATAAGCAGAATTACGTATGTACCTACATGTTTATGAATGAGTCTCTTAGGTATTTGAGTATATAGGGTACATTTTTAACCAGTGCGCAAACTGTAACCATGAATTCAGCATTCTAGGCCCCCAGCGCAGAAATTTTCCGTCGGTTATACAAAAACAAAAAATCTGATGTTTCATAGAAAGTGCAATACCTACGCGGTCAAAATGTATGGAACAGCGGATTCGATTTTGTATAACCGACGAAAAATGTATATGCTAGCGGATCTAGAATGATGTACTGCATTTCTATACATATTGGGTTCTAAATTAAAAAAAAAAAACTAGCTTGTTGGTAAAAAACTATCATTTTCCGACTGCATTTTGCCTAAGCTATCTCAATAATATATTTTTCGATTTTTCATATATAGGTAGAGTAAAATACCCTATTATTTCGTCAGATAATTAAAAAAAAAAGCTTTCAAATTTCTAAATACATTTTGATCGCATAGATATTGCACTTTTGTCCAACAACCTGTATTAAAAAATAAAAAAAAAGATCGCAATGTTGATTGTATTTACTAAACCATTTTTTTTTAGTTATTAGTAACCCACAATATCAACAAGTTTGATAAATATTATCTTTTCACATTCCCCATTGAAGGACCTTATTAAATATAAATTATCGCTAGTTTTATAACGAACATCCCACGCCAACATTGTAGGCAATCCATTTTTATTTCAGACCAGATCGTTCCGTTTGCAGACTACAAAATAAAACTACATGTATTTTAATAGTTTGTGTCTCAAACAGATGCATGTTAATTTGTTTTCTATGCTAATATTATGAAGACTGCCTCGTTGGTTTAGTGGTCGCTACCTTTACTGCTGACCATGAGGGTCTTGGGCTCGATTCCCAGGTGTGGGAAAGTGTTATTGGGATTATTGTCAGTAGCAGCCCGGACTTTGGATTTGTGCCCGGCTGATGGCAATAGGCTCGCACCTATTACATGGGACTTAAACATAACTGGCGAAATGTGGGTGTACTATTACACATACAGGTGTTTCGGGGATAACAGATTTGATATTATGTGTGTGTGATTCGTTTTATGCTTATAGGTATAGAGTAAATTTCTGACCAGTGCGCAAACTGTAACCATGAATTCAGCATATTATTCTAGACCGTAAAAAATGTTCGTCGATTATTAAAACAAAAAAAAAAAACTTCTGCTGTTCCATACGTTTTGACCGCGTAGATATTGCATTTTTCTATGAAAATTTCGGCGCTGGGGGGGCTAGATTAATATGCTTAATTCATGGTTACAGTTTGCGCACTAAAAAAAATTTTCCCTAGCGTAGAAATTTTTCGTTGGTTATACAAAAAAAAAAAATCTGCCGTTTCATAGAAAAGTGCAATACCTACGCAGTCTTAATGTATGGAACAGCTGATTCTTTTTTGTATAACCGACGAAAAATGTCCATGCTAGCGGGTCTAGAATGATATACTGCATTTCTATACATAAAAGGTTCTGAAAAAAAAAAAAAAAAAACTAGCTTGTTGGTTTAAACCTGATCTAAATAAAACCCTGTTTTTTACTAAGGGAGCATAAGTTTATCATCTGTCTAACCTTTTCCCAACTTTGTTGACGTATAGGGCTGATTTTTCAATTAGTCAAATAACTTTTATCTGAAGAATAAATCTGACAGTTTGGCATAATTATTTTCTATACAAAAGCTGTAATATTTATTATTTTCTATACAAAGGCTGTCAAACTGACATATTTATTATTTTCTATACAAAGACTGTCAAAATGCCATTTATTCCTCAGATAAAAGTTTTCTGACTATCGAAAAATCAGCCCTTATTCGTCAACATTTTTTTTTTGTTTTGTCATGATTTATCATCGATATGCGTCAAGCCCGTGAAGATTCGCTACGGAGTTAATTTAAACCTGTACAACTTATGTAAGTACACAATTTTGTACCAGTCAGAATGTTTGTCATAAACGCCATTGCGTTGAGCTTTGGTTTTCTAGGGAAGTTTTTCTGTCACGTTTTTTTTTCAGTCGTCCTGTAAACCGATCATTTTCACTAGTACCTATTTTCAAACTAAATCTTCTATAAATAAATAAAAAAGGGTGCTAGCCTGTTAGGAGCTAGCAGCTACGCGCACTTGTTCCAACTTACAAACAAAGTAATTTATTGCCATCCGTGGCTTGTTTGAGAATGACATTATAATTTCTTTTTCCATTTACTTCATAACGTTTGGTGTTCATGCAAATAGAGCTGTACTCCTTTATTTTTGTGCGATTGGTACACCGTACAGGCTATGTTGGATAGCTGAGATGTTACTATGGGAACTCGTGGCATACACCGAAACTATGAGGTGTGATGTTTCAATTTTGCGAGGTAAGCCGCAAGTCTGTGGGGTAATTGACACACGGAATGATTTTAATTTTGAAAGTTCAACAACATTAATTGCGTTATTAATTCATAAATGCTAACAAACAACTGGACGCATCTTATAATAATCCCGATCAAGAATAAAGACAACAAAATACGAATCCATTACATTAAAAAAAACTACAAACGCACTATCTCGATTCTTGATCACGTTTTTACATCGTCATTATCTCGATTTGCAATCGAGTATTCCTAGTAGGGCAATTTATTTTCGCCGTAATTTAAAAATCGATTGCCGCAATTCGAGAGATAATTTTATGACTCCGCAATAAGATAATGTTACCAAGTATCGAAGTATCGATAGATCGTTTAATATGTTCTGATGAAGATACTAATAATGTTTGTAGTTTAATAAGAAAACGAAATAAAGGACTTAATGTAACTGAAATAATTTATGATTTTTCATCTTAGCGTACCTATCGATGGTCAAAAGCTCATACATCTTTGGCTCAAAATTTAGCGGCGCGAATTTCGCTTACTGTCGCAGTCATACATACTTAGCCTATAACGTTCCCACTGCTGGGACACAGCACAGGCCTCCTCTCCATGTGAGAGAGTAGGCCGTAATCTACCACGCGGGCCCAGTGCGGGTTGGTAGATGATGTGACATCTCTCGTCTTCGAATTTTTGGTTCTAGGACATGCCGGATTCCTCACGATGTTTTCCTTCACCGTTTGTGAGCAGTGGTGATGAAATTATTTACACAAAGTGATGCACCTGGCTGGGTTCGAACCACGACCTATAACTCGTAAGTTGCGCCCGTTACCACTGGGCCACCACTGCTGACGCAGTCATAGGATCATCAAATGCACAGATGACAGAACATACGCGCAGGATGGAAGTTGGGCCATTGTCTGTGGGGAGGTGCCGTATACGCATTTGAGATTAAGCCATTCGTGCAAACACATCTGTGGAGATTGTCTTTGCTCCGGCTTGCGTTCGAAGTCTATTTAGAGATTTCGAAGTCCAGCCATACCAGGGCATGGCTCTCAGATGGTTTGATAAAATAGTCAGGGGGTTTATATAGCTCCCCCCATTGATTAAACATCTTGCTGTTTCGGCGCACAGTGTTCCACTTGATCAACAAAAAAAACCCTCTGCTGTTTATGGTATTTATCGATCAAGGTATGCATTTATAATGCACGAGTAAAACACCCACGTGTCCATTTCAAATACTTCTCTTTTTTTTTAAATCATGAAGTTTAGGTGATCTTTTAATTAAAAAAAATTAAAAAAATTCTGAAAACGTAACTGTCCAAAATATTTATTTTATATTAATATTATATATATTGATAGAGCATCTTTGGGCGCATATTTTCTAGTTTTTATTTTTGGAAAATCACCTACGGATACCGAGTATTTTTTTTTCTTCAGATTTTCGTTTTAAATTTTTTTCTCCCTAAAAACTCAAAAATGCGACTTGACACTAGCACTGAAATAAAAGTTTCCTAGGGTATATATACCCTAGGAAACTTTTTCGGGTCATTAGCTGCTTGGGCACTAAGACGCAGTTGTGCATTTGGTTACGTGACACAGCCTGTAGCTTCGCACGGCGCCCTCTCTATATGGCCGGCTATGGCATATTTATGCTTATTACACACACTCTTCCACATACGTCACATTAACATACTTTCTACACGACTGCCCAAAAAAAGGAGTGTTATGTTTTTTTAATATTTTTTAACCACCTGGCTTAGATTGCTATTATTCAGGTAAACTGTATTTATTACACAAAGTAGCATAATAGAACATCTACTCTAAACATAATATATACAATAAACTCTAAATTCTACTAAGACTGCATAATTAAAGTGTGACTTTAAACTTAAACTATATCCAACAGCTTTAGGATTTTATGTATTTCTTGCATCTTTGCAAGATGACATCAAAGCATGCATTGTACCAGGCAACCATGAAAAAGAAGAGACAAGCATAATTTCAAATTCTCCTAAATTTCTTTTACTGTTGGGAAAACCCAAGGGGAAAGCCCCCATTAAAACTACCCAAAGAGACCAATATGTTAAAAAGTACACCATCTCAAAGAACATTCGCATGAGCATATTCTTAGGCGTCGTCTATTTTTCGAAGTCGTCCATTAAGGTGCAAAACGTAGCGAGCGTGTGTTGTCGTAATGTGCGCCCGCGGCGGTGCGACATTCCGGACACCGCAGATGTTGCTTGACACACTAGATGGGGAGGGGAAGAAGGTCCACATCTATGGGAAGAATGTTTTGTCCAGCTGTTCGCGTATTTGAGCTGAATGACGATGATAAGGAATCACTTTGTGACTTGGCAAAAGTCATTTATTAAAACTAGGCTGAGAGTCAGTACTTTTTGAACGTCAAAATTACATAAGACAGTCCCCCAAAACGACCGCCCTTCACCACTTCCTAGTGCTTTAGCTGGGAAAAAGAAGTGGCGCAACAAACTCCCCGGGAGCACAGCTGTCTGTTAAGTTACAAGAACTTGAGTCTGTACAATATTAAGTAAGTAAGTAACAATTACTAAACACAAAACATAAAATTAAATTATTTGCCACATGTCAGCAATTTGGGATATCCTAAATATAGAGGTTTTTTTTGTTGATATGAAGCTATATACATATTTTATAACCTTATTTATCTATATGATATCCTTGAAAAAGATTCAGATTCTTCTTCTTAGCGTATCAATGGCCACATCACATCTTTGGCCCAAAATTTGGCTGCGTTTTTTTTTTATTTTTTTTTTATTTGGTGGGAAATCATCAAATAACTTCTCCCGCTCTGGGTGGAGCAGGAGGGCGTGTCAGACTTTTACTGACTAAAACCCACCCGTGTTCCTTCAGTAGCCCTTAAGCCAGGGGATGTGGTGTCTCTTTCGAACAAACCCGCACCCCTGGCAGGCATCGACCCTTGCGGGTCCCATCACTTTTTGTGCTGACATCTCTTTGAGGCGCGCGTGGAACACAACGCGCCGTCGACTTGGGCTTGGTCCTTACCGGACAGCAAGCTACCCATTACTCGCCGTCCGCAAGCCCATGCCTACGGTGGCCGGAAATCGGCCTGGGATTCCCGACGCCCAGGGCGTCTCCGTATCCTGCGGCGGCTGGGGTCGCGAGGGCGCATATGCTGCCTCTCCCTCACGTGCGCCGCCTCCCTCTTCGCGAGCATCACTGCTTCGCTGAAGGAGGTGACGGCTCCCCATGCCCTCTCGCTCCGTACCATGGCCTGGACCAGGGCCGGACGCGAGAGATCGCCGCCGCCGATCGCCTCCACGAGGACACGGCGGTGCTCCGCCCAAGCAGGGCAGACCGCCACCGAAATTTGGCTGCGTGAACTCCTCTCTCTGAATTAGTCATAAGATCGTCAAATGCATAAGTAACAGCATGCGGCGCAGGACGAAAGGTGAGCCATTGTCACTTGAGATCTGAGCCGTCCGTGAACCCCCATCTGTGGAGATTTTTTTGCTCCGGCCGACTTGGTTTCGAAGTCTATTTAGAGATTTCCAAGTTGGCCATGGTAACGCGTGCCCAGGCGGAAGGCTCTCAGATGGTTCGATAAAGTTATCAAGGGGCTTAAACAGTTCCCGCCACAGGTTACATCTCTCTGTGGGAGTAAAGGATGAATTATTATTAATTACATAATAATTCATAATAATAAAGGTTGAATTATAAGATTCTAATTGATAGTGTGTAACGCAATAATTAGGTTGCTGGTGCGGATATAGCAGTCTGATTCTACACACTTATTCCATTATTAGCTCGCAGCTTTAAAGCTTAAGTTAGTGATTTAATTTTACAAAGGTAACAAAGGTAGTTTTGCAATTAAGTCGATAGGTTCCGAACGTTCTATAGGACGTCATTTATTGAATTCGACATAAAGGGAAATGCGGCAATAACAACTTTAAAACTGCTAGAGAATATTACCAAATCAGAAATTCATATCGGATTGAAACAGCAGTTTTGTGCAATTTGTTTGGGTTTCACGCAACACGCCTTTTTTACCCACACATCTCTGTCGTCACCTCAGTGTTTACTTCTTAATTTTTTTTTATTTCGTAGAATTTATTACCATAATTTACTATAGGTATAGCCCTCCATTTTATCATTTCTTCTTGAGACATTATCAGCCTGTAATGTTTCCACTGCTGCAACACATGCCTCGTCTTCGTGAGAGGAAGTGGGCGTAGTCCGTCACATGAGCCCAGTGCGGGTTGGTAAATGTCACATGTCTTCGTATTTTTTGTTCTAGAACGTTTTCTCGCGATGTTTTCCTTCACCGTTTTGAGAGCAGCGGTGATGAAATTAAATACACAAAGTGCTTGCCTGGACTCAAACCTACGACCTTAAGTCGGGTCCCAAGTCAGTGGGCCACCACTATACCACATTCACTTTATCTCTATTTGTGGTTATCTCGGTGTTCACTTCCTCTACATGTATTATCCACCAATTTTTGACCCTTTTAATATAGCCCTCCATATTGAACACTTTTATGACACATGTTCCTCGTTATTGATATGTCATACCGTCAATACAAAGTGGGCCTTCTGCACATGTGCATCCATCTTTGTCTCATGTGCATGCACCGTGCGCGTCGCAGATCAAGACTTTTTGCGCGCTAAATGGATAGCGTTTTGTTTGCTAAGGATTGCAGTGTTTGTATGTGGGATTGGATGGCTGTGTTCTGGGGTTTTATTATGGATGTTGAGTTATTAAAAGCTTGTAATGGTTATTACTGGGGACCTCTGTTTATTCTCTCTCTTTCTCTGTGAATATCTCGCTCACTACGAAACGAAGTAAGTAAAAGCACGGTATCAAGAATTTTGAGATATTGTTGATTTTGTAGGATGTTCTGGTTTCCTCATGATATTTTCCTTCACCGATGTTATCCTATCAAAAATTCGAAGACATGGGATATCTACCATCCCGCCCAATCTCCCTCGGGTGACCTGTGTCCTAGTAGTGGGAACGATTATACGCTGATTATGCTTTATGCTGTTGATTTCTCTCTTGTCACAATTGATTTTTGTTTTACCATATACTCTGAGTACCAACAGAGTACCTGCCTATGTGGTAGATGAAACAAACCATACTTTTTTATGTTTTGTTGCCTTGACATTATTTCGCAGACTGCGTTGGGTTTCAAAGACGTCAATTCACATTTCTTTACTATATGGTATTTGACGATAATTAAATCCTCCTGAATTATAGAAATAGAAAGCAATTGTTTTTTTTTTCTACCTTTATCGTCTTCAATTTCAGGCCTATCCTCCTGCTCCGCTGAGGACGAGGTAGGTTTGAACCTACTGCAATTTATCTCCTCTATTCGATTAACTACAAAAGTCAGTGAGCCATTTGCGTGCTCGCGTGTGTACGGCGTATACTTTATTTTGCACTGATTTGTATCGCCGCCATCGCTGCGCTCGCGCAATGGATCGTATTACGAGTTAATTAGAAGAGCGATTTATATTATTGAGATTGGTTTAAATAGGGCAGGAGAGTTTGTTGATACTATCGATCTTGAGAAGTTGAGACTGGCGTGAATAATTGCACGTTGGTAAGTTCAATCTGATTCGTTTATTTTGCTCTTTACTCCACCTTCTTTAACAATGTGTTGGTATATTATTACATATATATTCTTTATTTATAAAACGGATTTTTGTATTTTATTTTCAGACTCTTCTACGTTGCGATCCAATGTTGGTTCTTGTAGAATTTCTCAAGGACGTCGATGCTCTTTGCACTTCTACCAACTTACTTAAGTGAGTTCACTACGTCGATTATTTTAACACATTTTTTGTTATCAATATCATCAATTCCAAAATTCTTTCACCCTAATTACGTAACTAACGATTAATCATAATCTGTATCAATTTGAGAGTTCAACAATATTCATTGAGTGATTTACGTTGTTGAGCAGAGACGTTTTTCGAACAAATGAAGCAATGGTTTAACAATCTGTTTCAAAACGAAACAGATTAAGATTAATCGTGAGTTAATCGTGAACCAAGAAAAAGTGAGCCAAGTTAACCACGTGTGTGTGTAAAAGAAAGATGATAATGTCTTGTTTATATTACTTAATATATGCATCTTCTCTTTTTCATTCATAAAGTCAGTTAGTGACTGATATTTATATGCAAGGTGGCGGGCGACGTAGCATCAGCGTACAACCTGTCACCAAGGAATTAGTACTGCGTTGAAATTTTTCGTGGGCTTAAAAAAAAGCTAGTTGCTTGCGGTAACTAACTTTTGTATTGCGCTTCCGGAGGACATAGGAGATTTTTTTTTATAACCGACGGGAAATTTTTACGTTAAGGCTTGTATACACGCCAAGGACCTTCAGAATTTGGGCGCACTAAATTTGTGGGCGAGTGCGGGGTGATGCAGCCGTGCAGTCTTTAATCCCTCGCATTTCTAATTTATTATAACAAAAATAATGCATATTTGTAAAAAGTAACAAAATCAAATAATTTTCTTTTGTATTGCAAAGCAGTAGACGTTTTTTTGTTACTTTTTTGTTAATAAATGAAGGAGTAAAATAGTTTCATCTCAACGATTTGGAGGTGATTTGGTGTTTTTTTTCTTATTATTTGATACCCATAGAAAAGTTATGCCAAAACTAAATGACGTATCATATTATGTAGATTACTAACTATTTTTTCCAAATGTAATTTCTTTGTAAATGCCGACGAAAAGTGGTTTCATCTGCATGCTGTTTTCAAACCATTTTTTTGAGAGGGCAACCTTAAGGTGTGCGGAATTAATGGTTTTAGTTTGCGTGTCGATTTATGTCATCCCGTATACTATAATTTTCAATATCACTACTTTCGTCTGAACTGCTGAAGTATGATGACAGATTCTCCCACGTTCATATTTTAGTTTTGTTTTAAATCGTAAAACATAATACGTGCTTTGCTTAGTACTATAACTTTTCCCCCTCCCAAAAAGACAAACAATAATCTTAATGTAAATGAAGCCTCGTTATTTTAAACTCTTGCGCATGACAGCTGCACAATATGGCGGCCGCGTATTATTATTAGAGAAAGTGGTGTTACTATCTAATGAGTTCTATGCGCATTATGCATGGATACACATGGTCGTGGAAATTGATTCACGCTTGTTTGAATGTGAGAGGGGAAGTAAATATCTACGTGTTTAGTGGTGTAGCTTTTTTATGACAAAATTACGAGTATATTGTTTATAGTAGCTTTGTACAAAAGCCCGAAAGTCCGACAACCAGTCTTACCAAGGGGTACCGTGTTTCCCAATTACTTGGTTGTGGAGGTCAGATAGGCAGTCGCACCATTTAAAATACTGGTACATGGAGCTGTGTTTGGTTAGACTGGAAAAACATGTCATGACATGACTAACGTGACCAGACGTCCCGTTTTGAACGGGACTGTCCCTTTTTATAATAAAGAGTCCCGGTGTCCCCGAAATGGACTCTGGGACGCAAAAATGTCCCGTTTTCTGAAACCGCGCGAAAATTTGTGTAGTCGAGCCGGCCGGACGCGAACGGTGTGCAAGAGGGAGACCGCGTCGTCGGTCGACACGACGATAGCCGAGAGTGGCCAAGATGTCATCGCTTGCTTTGTTGACTAATAGGGTATTTTCCAATTTATTAAAAAGTATTTTAATTTGAAGATTGGGACGAAATATATGTAACAGAAAAATAAATTGATTTAAATCCATTTTCTCAATTACAAACGATTTAAATCAAACACATTTTTCGTTGTTTTGAATTTACCGCCAAAACGCTCCTTAATATGACATTTTTATCACTTGGCGGGTTGTTCGAAAGAGATACCGCCGCCCCTCGCACACAGGCTACTTTGGGAACACGGGTGGGTTTTAGTCAGTAAAAGTCTGACACGCCCTCTTGCTCCACCCAGAGCGGGAGAAGTTATTTGGCGATTTCCCATCCAAAAAAAAACACATGTGACGTCACCTTTGTGTGAACTAAAGTAGTTGTAAAACAAGGGAATGTCGAGTTTATAATTAACAAGCTTGTTAATAGATGGAAAATGGTATTACTGGTGTGCGGTGCCTCTGTTCAAAAATACTTCTAAAACTGCGCCACATAAATTATTTTTACCAGTGCCGTTTACACAAATCTGAAATCTGACGTCACGTCTGGTCACGTGATAAAAATGTCATCGGAAGGAGCGTTTTTTTGGCAGTAAATTCAAAACAACGAAAAATAAATTTTATCATAATCGTTTTTAATTGAGAAAATGGATATAAATCAATTAATTTTTAATTTTCTGTTAAATATCTTGTCCCAATCTTCAAGAGGTTAAAATAGTTTTTAATAAATTAGAAATACCCTATTGTTTGACAGATTTTTCGTTCGCCCACTTCTCGATATTTATTTTGTTGTTTGATGTTCGTGTAGGTACCTGTTAAATAATTAAACTTTTGTTTTGGAGTCATAAGTTAAGATGCCGAAACACAAGTGTCCGTTCAATGTTAACTTACAAGCGAAATATTCGTTTATCAAGCAAATAAATACCTACTCCCTCAGATGTCAGATGCGAAAAGTATCGTAGGTACTAGGTACAGAACTTTTAAAAAGTGTTTTTTTTTTTTAAATTGACTACCTGTTATTTAACCTATACCTAAACCAATGTCCCGTTTTGAGTCAAAGAATAAATGGTCACGTTAGACATGACCCTATATTTAGTTGCCTGCCAGGGGTGCGGGTTGTTCGAAAGAGATACAGTGTAAGATACTCTAAGGACACTCTTTCCTTGGAGTTTCTTGCCCGTTCTTCTCCATAGAGACTGACGTTTTGTAAAGGGCATTTAGCTTCAACTTTCCAACTGATCGACTTTTTTACAATTCAAAAATGCCTGTGAATGGTTTAATTGAAATAAATGCTTTGAGTTTGAGCCTCTCAAGAGATCCGTTGATGACAACCAAAAGGGCATGACAACACTCCAACAATGTGATAATAATTACAGCGGAAATTAAAACATGTTATTGTACAAGATTCAAAATACAACAGGTTCCTCTGACCGCCTTAATTTAATGAGACATTTCTTTTTTATTACCTCCTTTATTATGAAACGGAGATAACGTTTGAATGATTCGGTAACATGAGCTACTTAATGAAGAGAAACAGAAGGTATGTTTCATAAGATAACTATATGGATTACGTTGGATTAGTTGTGGATTTCGGTACCACATTTGTGTCTGGTTGATAGCACTGAGCCCGCCCCCATACTACATGCGACATAAAACATATCTGGCAAAATATGGGTGTACTATTTATAAAAATTAAAATAAATAAATAAAATAAAAATTGTTTACTGCAGGCAATATACCCATATACAAACATTGACAGCAAAAATAAAATAAATAAAAATTCAAAACATAGAAGTATGTTTAGATACTAGGTACACATAGTCTTCAAACATTCAAAAATACTATAAGTACACAATTACCCAACCTTTCGGGGAAATAAAACGTGATGTTATGTGAAAGATGATATTGCTAGGGTGGTGAATACTCTTATAACGGTTGAGAGAGAAGTACCTATAGGATGAAAATGACATACTAATTCATTTAATCTGTCGACAGAGACTGGATCAGGGTATCCTAGTGCGGGATCCAGTGTCACACATCAACATTGTAACACTTTTTTATGAATCAACTAGCTTCCGCCCGCAGCTTCGCCCGCGTGGAAGTCGGAAATTATCCCGCGGGAACGTAAGACCGGGATAAAAAGTATTCTATATGTTAATCTAGGTTATAACCTGTCTGTGTGTCAAATTTCATCCAAATCCGTTTAGCCGTTTTTGCGAGATTGAGTAACAAACATCCAATCATATTCACAAACTTTCACATTTCTAAAATCACGGACTGCCCTTTTTAACTTTTAGGGGTAGATTTTCGAGAAACCCTGATACACGTTATTCTTTATTTTTGGTTTAAGGTACAAATACTGAGTTTGGAGTTAATCAGACCGCGCGTTAAAATTCTTCCATACAAACTTTGACACCCCTCAATCCCCCTTTAGGGGGTAGTTTGGAAAAACAATAAATGGATAACCTCATAATTTACTTAACTTAGTATTTGTGCCAAGTTTCAAGTTTATAAACTCAAGGAATAAGATTTTTCATACAAACAAAATCCCCCTTTTCACCCCTTAAAGGTCGAATTTTCAAAAACCCCTTCTTAGTGCTCCCCTGCATTATAAAAGGAAGCC
Organism: Polymixis flavicincta; assembly: GCA_949987655.1. NCBI lineage: Eukaryota > Metazoa > Arthropoda > Insecta > Lepidoptera > Noctuidae > Polymixis > Polymixis flavicincta. The sequence continues at coordinate 17,348,088 of OX465188.1, read as the reverse complement.
GTGTGCAAAATTTCACGTTCCTAGTCCTAGTAGTTTCGGCTGTGCGTTGATTGATCAGTCAGTCAGTTTCTCCTTTTATATATATAGATAAATGAACTAAACTAATATGATGATTATCCAGTAATTTGTGGCCGTCAGATTGACAGTACTCCATGTAAAATGCTGGTATTTTGGTGCATCGGTTTAAGCTGGAAGCTGATTCTAAGTCTCCAACAGCGGGAGAAGTTATTTGATGATTTCCCACCCAAAAAGAAACATAGCTGGTAAAAGGCTAAGTACATAATAAAGGGTAGGTACAATGATAATGAATAAGCTATTGAAAATCAAATTCTAGGTTAGCAACTCCTTGAATTTGATTCTAACTTTGATCGCCATTCATTTAGACATTAACGTCTGACTACTATGAGAATTTAAAACAGGATCTTAGCAATAACTTTGCCCTTGAAAACAAACAAATAAAAGCAGATAGGAGTTGGACTCAAGAGCCGCCATGTTAGTTATTATAAATGCATCAATTAGCGATTAGTCTGCCTTCGGTGTGTATGCAATTAATAAACGCTTGCGGAATGCAAAAGTTAAGTCTTTGTCAATGACTTTCAAGAACATCTTATCTTAAAAAAGAAACTGTATGTTTGAATAAAATATAAACCTACCCAAACTGTGAGAAAGAGATAGACGTCACGGTATTACCGAAACATCCCAAATCACAAAATACAGGATTTTTTTTTTTTTCAAGTTTTTATCCAGTGCGCAAACTTTAACCATGAATTCAGCATAATATCATTCTAGAGCCCCTAGCGCAGAAATATTTCGCCGGTTATACAAAAAAAAAACAGCTGTTTCATAGAAAAGTGCAATACCTACGTGGTCAAAATGTATGGAACAGCAGATTTTTTTTTTTGTATACAAAACAGACTTGGCTTTTCAAGGCTTTCGAATCGTAGTTACTATATTTTTTTTAGTTTCAATAGAAGATCAATTTATTGAGAGGATTGAATGAAGGGCGACTAACAACGCAGATGTGAGTGGAATCGCTGGTTAGGCGACGCCCTAGACTAGACGGACATACGGATTCCTGCGGTCTTCACAAGGGCATCCGTCCTTGTGGGAGCCCTTCCAACTCTATGTATTCCGGTACGCGGTCGCCACTCCAGAGACCAAGTTTGGCAATTCTTCGGGCTATGTCGGTTGCCTTAGTTCTCCTACGGATCTCTTCATTACTTACTTACATTACTTACATTACTTTGATCGCATAGGGAAACTCCAAGCATAGCCCTCTCCATTGCCCTTTGGGTGACCTTTATCCTTCTGATAAGGCCCATCATGGCTCATATAAATAATGTAACCATTGAAGTAAGGTTCACAAATCTGATCGATGTAATTATGGTGGCAGCAATATACTCGTACTGTACTAGGATGGAGAGCAGTGGTGGCCAAGTGGTAACGGCCGTGACTTACGAGTTGTAGGTCGTGAGTTCGAACCCAGACAGGCGCTTTACTTTGTGTAAATTATTTCATCACCACTGCTCTCAAGGTGAAGGAAAAACATCGTGAGGAAACCGGCATGTCCTAGAACCAAAAATTCGAAGACATGTGACATCTACCAACCCGCACTGGGCCCGCGTGGTGGATTACGGCCCAATCCCTCTCACCGAGAGGAGGCCTGTGTCCCAGCAGTGGGAACATTATAGGCTGATGATGATGTACTAGGATGGAGATTCTAGCCAATATGTTGATTTTGGGACTGAATTTAGAAAATGGCTTAAAGAAGTGGAAGCAGTAAAAAGAAGCTAAGCTTTGCAACGCTTTCAACATCTTTACAGATTCATCTGATTCCAAAGTCGCGTGTATTTGAGTAACATGATTCATAGAATATCACCCACTGCTATTAAAAAAAGCCTTTTGTAATATCTCTATATTGTCCTCATTGTACTTTTCTAAGTCATTTCTTGGCACGTGCTTAGCTGCACCATCTGCCTGCAGCATAATTGCCCCAAGCCATTTTATGTCATATCGCACATTGAGTTTAAGTTTAATTTCGCATGCATGTTTTCAGCAGATGGGTCCAATCAGCTGTTGGGGACGCAAATAGTAATTTGAACTTAATTGTTCAAATGCTAGGGTTGGTTTTTATTAATATTTGTTATAATACGGTATGTTACATTGTGATCTTTGAACATCTGCTTTGACCTTTAGTGCCAGATGGCTTTTTTTTTTTTTGGGTAAGCTTTAAGCACGTGATGTAAATATTCTGAGTTTGTTTAGGAAGGCATTTTTTGAAATTACTGGCTCGTTGATCGTGGGTTCGATTCCCCGGTCGTGCTGAGTGTTTTCGGGTTTTTCCATCAGGGATTTGTGCCCAGTTGATGGCAATAGGCTCACCCCTATTTCATGGGACTTAAACATAACTAGTGAAATGTGGGGGTACTATTAGTTTACGCCTCTGCGAAAACTCGACTAAGACTTTCGGGCTACTGACGACCCGTAAAAACTGCCAAATACCCACGAATGACTGCCGAGAACATCGGCTTAACGTGTTTCCCGGGGTCTTGTTATGTAAAAACGCTTACCCATCCACGGACCAGCCACGACATGCGTAGCTTAACCTGATCGATCGATCCGGCTGTTGTAATTTATTCACAAAGCCTCTCTACTGCTACATTGATGATGATGATGGGATTCCCTTTTCCGTACGTAGACTCCCATTCGATCCGTTGTGCGTGGGGATTCTGGCTAGCAAAGCCAGCCTAGCTCCGCCCAAAAGCACAGAAGCTTCCTAAGAGGTTCACAGGCTTCGCGAAGCGGCCTCCCTGTTCCGAAGATTTCTTCACGTTGAGAAGCCACTGCCTCGCATTCCAGGATAACGTGGGCGGCTGATTCCTCGGCGTCAAGGCAGCCCCTACAAACCGGCTCTGCCACATTATATGTGACCCATTTTACCGAACTATGTTGACACAGCCGTATCTCATAATATGTTCTCTCTGAAGTGACAATTTGGAACCTGCACCTAGCTTCTGACGTTTCATAAGTGCCCATGCAGGTTAAATATGAAATAAAATTTTGATTTGATTTGATTGGTTCTAAGCTGTAGGTTTCAGATGACTACGTCACACGATTTTCTGTGCACCTTTCTGAACTTTCTTTCAAAACCTTTTTCTACCAAAACCCAAATTGGAAAACAAAGAGGCCGACGGTTGGAGTCTTCAAGTAAATAGTCAGGTACTCAGGTACTGCGGTATGTTTTTATATGGCTGTGAAGCAACGCGCGTGCGTGCGGAATGGTTAGCGGCGCTTTTGATCGCTTAATCAAATCTTGGGGGTCTTTAGATGAATGGAGAAACCTTTTGGAGAATGTTTGGTGTTGGGTGTTGAAGGTTGAGGATTAGAAGGAAACAGATAATGTTAGATAGGATATTTAGCAAGTGCTTTAATGCCGTCTCACCAATTGAAAATGTGGCATTATTTATTCAAAAGTCATTTATTATAAACTAGTCTGAGAGTCAGCACTGTTTGTACGTAAAAATTACATGTGACAGTCTCCTAAAACGCCCAACCGTCACCGCTTCTTAGTGCTTTAGCTGGGAAGAAGAAGTAGCGCAACAAACTCTCCAGCAGCACAACTGTCTGTTAAGTTAGAAGAACTTGATTCCATACATTAGTAAGTCATCAACATTACGAAGCACTGAACATTAGAATGATTCGTATTCTGATCCCTGAATCTGTCAATAACATTCACATAATACAGTCCTGATAACACATTGAAAGATCTTACGGACGCTACTGACAATAGACACCTCGTAAATTCTGCGCTGACACGATTAAGATTTGCCATCGACGCGCTGCATAAGAAGAGCCTTTACACAGAATAATGTACCTAGATACGGAACCCACCTAGATATACGAGGTTGTATGTTATCGTAAATTCGTGCAAACGTAGTCACGCTCTATTTGAGTCAATGGAAATTTGGAACTGTTCGCGTTTGTTGTGCTAAAGTCAACATTTGTGTAACGTGGAGTATTTCCTAAACCACTGCGGAACATGCATACATTACACTGGCACATTTCATAGTTGGAGAAGTAGGGAACGAAGGTGCACAAAAGCTTGCTCGCACATACAAGCAGAGAGCTGTTGGACCTCGACACCGGGCTGCAGTCCAGGGAAGCTATGCAATCTTTGGATGGCAGGCTAACGAGCCTGCAACTGGAGATGGAGACTCTGCCCGCTAAATAAACACTTTAACATAATAGGCATAAACGGCAGATATGTTCTCTGGTTGATTCTCAATGCACGGTTTTAATACCGAGAGTTGAAAATAATAAACAAATAAAATAAAAAAGCCTTATCTTTCTTACTAAAAATTACAAAAAAAACTAAAATAAATAACAATGAAACTTACTTTCTAAATAAACGACATTTTTCTTAAATTCTATTACGTTAAATTTATTTTAAAATTGTAGGGTAAGTAAGAACCCCTCATTTAATTGAAGGTGAAGGCCTCCTCCAAAGATTTCCATTCCTCCCTATCATTTGCTGTGTTGATCCACTGTTCGCCAGCCACTTGTACTATGTCGTCTGCCCACCGGGCAGTCGGTCGACCTCTTTTCCTAGTGCCTGGTAGCCCGTTCCAAGATGTTAGTCTATAAGTCCATCGATTGTCTGTCAACCTAGCTACGTGACCCGCCCAGCGCCACTTTAGTTGTTTCTTTGTTGAAAATAAGTGATCGAAAATATCCCGCCGCGATATTTGTATGTCCGTGTGAACTTCAACTTAGTCAGAAAGTTTTGCGACGGTTCCCAGAATATAGCATATCGTACTCAACTCCTTCAGGAGATAGCAAATGGCTACTTCTAATAGGGTGGTGCAGGCAGGGCACAAGCCTGGGCGCCTATCGAAGGGGGGCGCGAAACGTCACAAACAAAAAAATATTTCAATAAACCATTTCACACTGTTAAATCGAAGAAATAAGAGCTATTTGAATTTATTGTTTAGTGTGGGGATGAAAGCGTACCTACTGCCCATTTCTATTCAAATTCTGCTTAAAATTGCAGCATTGCAAGTTGTGAGTGATTTTTTAGCAAGTTGAAATTATTGATCAAGAAAGATAAGATAATTTACGAACGGGTGCAAATGTGATGCGTGCCATTTTTGAACCGACGAAAAAACGGAGGAGGTTACTCAATTCGACGCGTATATATATATATATTTTTTTATGTATGACCACGCATAACTCTTTCCAGAGTAGTCCGATTTTGATAATTCTTTTTTTATTGGAAAGGGTATACCTCGAAGTTGGTCCCATATAAATTTTGAAGAAAAATTCCAACCCTAAGGGTAAGAAAACAGGGGATGATTGATTGTTTACTCACAGATTTTAATACTGAGTTGTGTATTAAATCAAAAATTAAGCATGTAGTAATTAGTAGATTAGAGCCACAAAAAATTATAAAATAAAAACTTTTTAATAAAAAAATTAAACCGCCGAAAAACCGAAGAGTAAAAAATAAAAAACTAGCTTTGTCCAACCCCAATAACTAAGTTCGGAAGTCGGTGACATTGGATATGTATTTAATTATATGTCACCGCCTTCCGAACTTAGTTATTGGGGTTGGACAAAGCTAGTTTTTTATTTTTTGCTTTTCGGTTTTTCGGCGGTTTAATTTTTTTATTAAAAAGTTTTTCTATTGGTATGCCCTTGCTACCTCCTCAAGGAAACAGAAATTCCACGTTGTTTCCAGAGTTTGATAGAATCGGGCAGGAGTCAGGTTAAGCAGCCAATAAGGTGCTTTCTATACACGTCCATATAAGGCTATCTTGAATATTCAATTTGTTGCACCAATTTTCGACACTCTTGTCCAAGCATGTTTCATAACATTGCGTCACACTGAAATACCTACTAAGGAAACACTCACTTTGTAAAGCCTCCGTTTCCTCAAATTCAACATTGTTGTGCATTTATTTCGTCATTGTTAACGACGAAACGCCTAAAAGCGGAAAAATGTTAAACAATGGTGTCAAAGTCATAGGTCTTCAAATAAACTGCGCTTACGCAACAAAACGCAGGTGTCAAAAAGTTTTTTTGAATGAACTTTTCATTGGAAACCATTCATCGAATCGTCACGTGCGTAAATTCTAAGGTAAATAGGGAGCACAAACTTATTTTTTGCTGTCATGAAAACCGCTGGCCGTTTTTACTGACCCTTAGCGTTTAAGAAATAAATGCGTAAATAAGTTTACATTTCGTGATCAGACCGCAAACGTTTCTTTGGTGTTGACTGGACTTACCAATTTGCCTTTGCTGATGCTTGAACTCTTTGTGGTTGTCTTGAGGGTTATTTTTGTCGAGCTTGGTGTGGTCAGTGGCAAGTTCATTGAACCGAATCACAGCTAAGTAAATAAATAGGTGGCAGCACGTCTTAGATGCAAGTGTGAAAAGAAAAAAACTACTATTTGCGGTACTCTGTCTTGTGTTAGATAATTTAACTGTTAAGGAAGGAATGGTCCAATAACTGGCTCTGTTACAATGTAAGGCTTACAAAGAGGCTGTTAGTGGAAAATATACTAATAGGTTGTTTTCACGAAGACATTTGAAAGAGGTGTCTTACTGAGAACGACTGTAAGGCTGCTTAGATACTTAGACAGTTTTGTACCAGAAAGTTCGTAGAATTGTCATTGTTGTCAATTTGAGGGGTTCCGTAGAGCACACCTCTAACCTCTCTCAAGCTTTGTATTCCGTTTCCTGGTATCGATACGGAGCTCTCTGCCTAGATTTGGACTAGATCAAAACCGTGACTGAACCTACTTTGAAGATCTATTACGTAAAAGTTATGGAAGATCTAGAACAGTTGGCCTGATTTTGTGATCTTAAGATTCTACATTATACTGTTAGCGAAAAGCATTCATGCTTGGTTGTAAGCAATTACAACTATCACAAGTGAATGCATTCGCAATTAAAATAAAAAAATAAAATTCAATTATTTCAGATAACATAATCCTTATGGTCTGACACAAAATTAAAACATAAAATTTAAAATAACATCAAAAATAATCAAAATTGAATCAATTCAAAATTAAAAACAAATTCAAGCATTAAAATTCAAATTGCATTCAATTAAAAAAATAAAAACAAAATCAAACTTAAAATTAAAATCGTCATTAAAATAAAAATATAAATAAAACTTAAAAAATGAAAACTATTTTACTGTTTCCAAATAAATTCGTATAATATTCCCACTGCTGGGACACATGCCTCCTCTCTGTGAGAGGGATTGGGCTGTTCTCTACCTCGTGGGTCTAGTGCGGGTTGGTAGATGTCACATGTCTTCTAATATTTCGTTCTAGGACTTGCAACTTTGCTCACGAGGTTTTTTTTTCAACGTTTTGAGAGCAGTGGTGATGAAATAATTTACACAAAGTCTGGGTTGGAACCTACGATCAACAACAACTAAGTCGCGGCCGTTACAACACGGCCACCATAGTTCATCAAATTCATATAAACAATATTATTTGTCCTAATCTTTATACGGACTGCATAAATCCGAAGAACATACCTACATCATTCACAAAAACATTAAAACTAATGCAAACATTCACAGTAATCTAAACCAAATACGAACAACCGTTGCCGTTGCGTTGTTAAAATCATTACAAGGTACTAGGAGCGCATGAAATGCTAGGAGGTAGTTTCAATAACGATACCCATCTCGCACTAACAGAAAATCACATACCCATCTCAAACAAGATTTGAACTCGTGCTTATTCTGACCTCTATGTAACATGATTGCGCGAAATTACGGTGCTTATGAGCATTTTTTATTATCGCATGTTGTCTTAGTACGGTTATAATGTAAGAATGTAGCTTCACTTCCTTTTTAGGTGCTTGACCGGAAAGATTAGGAGAGGGGTTTTTTTTTTTTTTTTGGGTGGGAAATCATCAAATAACTTCTCCCGCTCTGGGTGGAGCAGGAGGGCGTGTCAGACTTTTACTGACTAAAACCCACCCGTGTTCCTTCAGTAGCCCTTAAGCCAGGGGCTGTGGTGTCTCTTTCGAACAAACCCGCACCCCTGGCAGGCATCGACCCTTGCGGGTCCCATCACTTTTTGTGCTGACATCTCTTTGAGGCGCGCGTGGAACACAACGCGCCGTCGACTTGGGCTTGGTCCTTACCGGACAGCGAGCTACCCATTACTCGCCGTTCGCATTATGAGAGGGGTTAGTCGGTATCTCGATGTTAGGACTATACAGGGTGGCAGCGACTTCAACGCGCAACCTGTGCCATGAATTCGGTACAAGATTCGGCGAATACATTTTTCGTCAGTTATTTTTTTTAAATGAGCGAGAGTTCTATACATTTTGACTGCGTAGGTATTGCACTTTTATTGTATCGTATTACCCAGTAACTGGGTTGTGCTGCTGGGGAGTTTGTTGCGCCACTTCTTCTTCCCAGCTAAAGCACTAGGAAGTGGTGAAGGGCGCGTTTTGGGGGACTGTCGTATGTAATTTTGACATTCAAAAAGTGCTGAATCTCAGCCTAGTTTGAATAAATGACCTCTGATTTTGATTTTGTGGAGGTCAGGTAGGCAGTGGCTCCATGTAAAATACTTGTATTCAGCTGCATAGACTCCCGATCCCAATTTAATTGGGAAAAGGCTAGGCAGGCGATAGAGGGCAGGCATTGACACTGACACTTTTGTACGAAACAGCAGATTTTTTTCAAACCTATGAAAAATGTCCACCCAGGAGGGTCCTAAATCATATACTGAATCATGGTAACCGGCTGCGCGTCGATGTCGTTCGTCGTTTGTTCAAACTAGTCTGGTGTCAGCACTTTTTGAACGTCAAAAATTACAAAAGACAGTTCTCCAAAAAACGCCCTCCCTTCTTCTTTTATTCTATTGCTAATTTAGCTTTAGTTTTTTTATTTGTATAATTTGATAGTAGTATCTGCTTCTGTATATCTGTGTAGGTACTCTTTATGAAGGGATCGTGGTAGGAAGTAGGTACCACAATACCCAAATCTGCTGCCAAGCAACGTTGCACGGTTCAAAGTTGAAGAATATGGTTACCGGCGGCGGCGTAGTTGCATGACCATAAGATATTTCACCTTTGTCTTTAGCATGGTTACGGCATCACCATCACATCACCCACAGCTAAGTATAGGCGTCCGCATTCTTCAGTCCTACTTCCCAGTTCCGTATGTGCCTCATCTAAGAGTTCGCCGCGACTTTGACACAACTCGCTTTTGGCTACAGCTTTGGAGAAAGTAAGTCATTTTTGCAGTGCGAAGTAGGCATTATTGATGATTATTACAAGAACAAAATATATCTATATAAATAAAAAGAAAAGTCCTGACTGACTCACTGACGGACTAACTGGCTGACTGACTGACTTATCAACGCCCAGCCCAAACCCTTGGACCCAGAAAGCTGAAATTTTGGAAGGAAGGTTTTTGCGAAATTCAACCCCTAAGGGAGTTCGTGCGGGCGAAACCGCTGGCAAAAGCTAGTTCACAATAATTAGTCGCCCATGACAATCTTATATACAGGGTTACTGGTAACTCGACGTATTCCTTGCAGGACGTCATAGTAGGGTTAAAATGCAACAAATTAAGCCACCAAATGTTCTACCGAAATTCAGTAGTTTTTGAATTAGTTAGAGTTTTAGTTTTTTTATGAAAAATCCCAGATTAAATCATTTGAAACCAATTTAAAAATGATTTACGGCGCGACTGTACTGAAATTTAAGTTATTATCATAGTTGACGCCGTAGCAGACCTTTGTTAATTTATTAAAAGTTCAATAATGCCTAAAACTTTGGCAAATATCACTAACCAAACATTTAATTTTTTGTAATTTTTGCTATTACTTCATAAAAAATGTAGTCTAGTGCAAAAAATAAATGCTACACCTGGTGTACAAATTACTAATAAAATATCCTTGTCTTATCAGCTATCCAAAAAGGTATGATTGTCAATACTTTTGCATGTGTGCCAGGGAAGAGAAGAGTTTTATGGGGGGCAGGTAAAATTGCGAGACGGTCAACCTATTGTTTCGTATTCGTATTATTCGTAGTTTTTACCTGCGCTTGAACTCCAAACACTCGGGGAGCTTTGTGATTGGTCGCTATTGTTCTCTCGGCATGACAGGGGGTGCGATTTTGCAAAATTTGGTCGAAACGAATACGAAACAATAGGTTGACCGTCTCGCAATTTTACCTGCCCCCCATAAAACTCTTCTCTTCCCTGGCACACATGCAAAAGTATTGACAATCATACCTTTTTGGATAGCTGATAAGACAAGGATATTTTATTAGTAATTTGTACACCAGGTGTAGCATTTTTTTTTGCACTAGACTACATTTTTTATGAAGTAATAGCAAAAATTACAAAAAATTAAATGTTTGGTTAGTGATATTTGCCAAAGTTTTAGGCATTATTGAACTTTTAATAAATTAACAAAGGTCTGCTACGGCGTCAACTATGATAATAACTTAAATTTCAGTACAGTCGCGCCGTAAATCATTTTTAAATTGGTTTCAAATGATTTAATCTGGGATTTTTCATAAAAAAACTAAAACTCTAACTAATTCAAAAACTACTGAATTTCGGTAGAACATTTGGTGGCTTAATTTGTTGCATTTTAACCCTACTATGACGTCCTGCAAGAAATACGTCGAGTTACCAGTAACCCTGTATATTATATAATTAGAATTGTTTCTTTACTTTTTTACATTGTCTGCACTTATAGAAGCAACAAGAATACTTTACCCCGAATTTTGTGATATCTTGATTTAAAAGAGTGTCCTTGGAGTTTCTTGCCCGTTCTTCTCCATAGAGGTCTATGTTTTGGAATGGAACCAGCTTCAACTCACTGACTGACTGACCGACTTTTTGAAAACTCAAAAGTATCTGGACATAAGTGATTTAATTGAAATAAATGCTTTGAGTTTGGAGTTTGAACAACGGTATATATAAAAGTGGGCGCAATCCATGGGATTTTCCACAATGTTCTGAAATTCGCAATAAGTAATGAACGAGTATAATGTGAAATTGTTCGTAGGCGTTGACCCAGTAATTTATAACTTGAGCCATCTCTAAATGTCAATTGCGATCGTAAACCGATACATTATTGTTTTATGTAACTCTAGAAATGACCTTATTGGTGAAATTATTTCGATTGTTAGCTCTTTTGGTTTTGAATCCGGTTACTGAGTTGAGCTCCTCAAGTGCTGACTTCAGCTACAACGATTACTGACAAACGCTTGTACTGACCGGATGGGTCAATTCAAATTTGTGTGGCTCTTTCCCCAAAACATTTCAGGCACCAATCTTATCTAAAATATCTAAATTTTCACATAATCTGACCAAGATTATGTCTGGAATTTAAAAGAGACTTAAGATCTTTGAAAATCTTTGATTGTAATTCTTTGTCACAGTATTGTTGTGAAATCCTGAGTCAAGTGTACTTTGTTTACCGTTTACTTAAAAAATAAGATCTGTGAAGATATTCATGATAACGATAATTAAATATTCAACTCAGAATGTTGATCTCGAAACATTTAAAAAGATAAATTAAAAAATAAAATCAGCGCGCGAAGTATAAACGAAATACAAACTCGGGTATGCAGCAAGCGAAGTAAAACTGTTGCCACGTTCAAAAAAATAAAACTGATTTTATACCCATTACAAAATATTACTGGCCAGTCACAAGTTCACAACATGGCGGACATCGACAGTAAAACGTGTGAAATACGACCAAATACGAAGTCTCGACACTAGTGTCCTACGTTATGCCAGGAAGTGACTACACTATAGCTGGTTCGCTGTACCGTATTGAACCGAACGCATGGTGATTATAAATTCCTTGACATATTTTTTTGGTTTGTGTAACGGAGACGGAAGCTTTGATTGTAGGTTGCTTTGAAATTGAGGATTATAAAGTGGATATAGCCGAAATATGGGGCCAATTTTTGGGGTTTTTAATTTGATAGATAATTAAGAATTACAGGAAGAGAGAGAGCGAGAGTTATTTGAAGGCTTCCGGTTAAAGATCACTTTTAGCTATAAGATCGTTCCCCATTGTATGGATGGATGCCTTTGGACGGACTTAAGAGAAATGAGAGAAAGAATACAAAAACTGAAGCTTGGTGGACGATAATGGTGATTTTTCTTGTTTGGAACCTGAAGGCCGGAAATTTTCGTAATTAAAAACATTCAATGTCATTCTCATCTCGACGAAAAAACTGTATGTGGAAACTCAAGGTATTTTTGATAGTTTGGTGTTTGTCAGCCCGTTTTGTATTAAAAAATGAGTAAATTATTACATTTTAAAGTCTGAATAAAAAAATCAGAAAATTTTAAAGACTCGGTACTTTACCAAGACAACACGTTATGACATACTAGTAACTTAGCGAGCTGGCGTAACATAAGTATGTTTTCTGCTCCTCTACTTCATCGCTGCACACTATGGTACCATCGTAACAGTATTTTTACGAGAGATTTAAGATATTGGCCACTTTATTTGGTGTAAACTTGTTTAGTCTTAAACTTATCATTATTACATCTGATTCATGAATGTAAATGTAATAGTACATTATGGTACAAGTGTATTAGGTTGGTGATTACCGCTGAGGCGCCATTGAGACCCGAGCCGTCAGGCGAGGGTCTTAAGAGAGCCGAGGACGGTAATCATCAATAGACACGTGTATCATACGACGTTTTTCAACACACTTGTGAAGAAAATAATACTAAAAATCATTTTGTCCTTGGAGTTTTTAGGTAGTAAACTTTCCATAACGTTAAGGGCTTCACATCTTATATCGGGCGGTGTTACAACATACATAATTTTCTTCATAACTAGTACTTGTAGCCATTTTAATGAATAAATAACTATAATTTCAACAATGAAAACGAGTTGAGTTTTTTTTTGCCAATGGCGGGAAAAAGTAATCAGTTTTCCAATGCGCGCGCATCTAAAAATGGCGATCGGCCTTATACTAAGGCCGCATTCCGAATTAGAAAAATAACGCTGTGAGTGCTCACTTCGATATTTTGCGTTCCGAGTTAGATATCATGATTCTGACAGCTAAGAACCGTCATTTTTGTCATCAATACGGAACGCTCGTGATCGCGACATTTTTTCTTCTTAGATAGTAGCACTATTTCAAATAAATCTAATTTAACTAAAGATTCGACGTGACTTAAAACAAAACAGCACAACTGCCATTTTTGACAAAATGGCGCATGTCATGACGATTCGCGGGACGTTGTGTGTGAGCGCGGTCAAATCGATATTATTGTAACTCGGAACGTGGCCTAAAAGAATGACGTTTCTTTTTTTTTCCTTTTCGCGGATAGGGCTTTAGCCACGTACAAAATGGGGAATTCAAAGTTTTCTTTATTACAGAAAAAAACAAAAGTTATATTTGAGTGAAAGTTTTATTTATTAAAAACGTACAAGTTGAAATTATCTATTTAGTTACGAAGTTGCATGAAATGAGCAAGCAATAGGTATATTAATTTATTTGTACTATTGAGCACGACCTTTTTTGTATCGAAACTTTTTAAGAACAAAGCATCTCAACCAATAAAAAAAAAGCTATAACTCACTAGTGAATAATAGTAATGAAAAAGTCACAGTTTGATAATAGGTGTCATTATGTCCCTAATTGCGGTGAAATTAGAGCCATTTTATGAGCAAGTGTGTTGAAAAAGTATTTTATTATTGTTTCTTTAAAAAATCGTATCTCTGTGTCGCTACTGTTTTGCTGACCGTAATTGAATTGAGTTCTTCTCTGCGTTTTCTCAACTATGTTGGGGTCGGCTTCCAGTCTAACCGGATGCAGCTGAATACCAGTATTTTGCATGGAGCGTCTGTCTATCTGACCTCCATAACCCAGTTATTAGGTAACACGATACCACTTGGTAAATCTGGTTGTCAGACTTTCGGGGTTCTGACGACCCGTAACGACTGTCAAAGATCCACAAATTACAGCCGGAACTAACGGCTTAAGGTACGGAGGGATCTTTTGGTACCTACGTAAAGAAAAGAAACAAAGAAAATACATTTATACGGGACTAAAAAGGAACACAGTATACAGCAATAAAATGAATAAAAGGAAAATACCAAAAAGCGTATAGTGCGATGTCAGAACCTAGCGTTAAAGTGTGCCGCACAGTTGCGCTTACAAATGTGGTTACCAACCACGGCAAGCCAGGGCCTGGATTCACTATTGACCACTAAACGATTCCATACTCGTGGCCACGTCAATTACACACAAATTCTGCTAATATCGAGAAACTGTCTTAGAACATTCAGAATATGACATTTAGATTCCTTACCGTTACATTGGTTTCTAAAAAACACGATATTGACGTAGTTTGAACGTAGTAAGATTCCGCGGGGAATCATTATAACCATACAGAATTGGGGCTCTGGGCCTAGAGACAAAACACATTTCTGTTAGCGTTCACGCCAAACGCTACGCCAAAATGTATGGGAATGACATAACCTGCGGAAAGGTTACGTCGTGCCCTTTCCGCAGGTAATGTCATTCCCATACATTTCGTCGTAGCGTTTGGCGTGAACGCTAACAGAAATGTGTTTTGTCTAGGCCTGCTGATCGACCGAATCATGCGGCTACTAAACCACAGCAGGCTTAGCGTGACGCTTCCTATTTCTACGAAGAATAGACAGTGCTTGTTCAATACAAAGTGACATTTCGTTTCTCCATTTTTAGCATCGCACCGTAGATATCCTTCTACAATCTGTCATTTTGTCTTTCGTTTCTAACGATCTATGTCTAGGTCCCTATAAATGTTGACTATTTCAGAAGAGTATTTCTTCCCAAACTGTCAAAATCACACTGACAACAAACTTTCTACTCGACGGCCATAAAGTACATACGATTATCTACAAAATAATGATTCGTATATAACGCATGACTGTGATAATTAACAGAAAAACAGCCATCTTCTCCTATTGTACAATCGACACATTTGAATTATGACCCACCATAAGCTTATTTTCTAACAGACATTCAAATACAATTAGGTCGACATTCGCGTACACATACATTTCCATGGTAACGACCTTGTTTTCTGCCATATAAATATACCGAAATATACAGAGAATTATCTGTTGCAGTCTCCATCTTTATTAAGAGCTTTTACACACGAGTACGCTCTACTCTATAGCTGAATGCACACCCAAATAAATACGACGCGTATGCATTATCGTACTAAAATTATTTATTTTATTAATTTCTTATTTATTTTAATATGCGTTTAACTTAAGTGTGCTAGAAAACGAGATTCCGCCATCTTTGTATAAATCTTCACTGAATTTTGTTTGCAAAGTGCGTTAAGGCAACAATAAGAAGTAGGGAAGTAAAACGCTTAAAAAAATAGAAAAATTATAATGTTGAACTCATTATTATTTAACATTAGTTAATATCGGGTGTAACTACCTAACTACCATTGCTTGCAATAACAGCCAATAGTCTCAAACGCATTGATCCAATAAAGCGACTGCAAACGTCGCGTCGTCGTAACGTGCCGCAAAATATCGAGTTCCAGTAAACGGATCTCCTTCGTAAAGATGACGCATGTCGGTTTTCTGTTGATTCGTGATTTGACGAACGCCATGATTATATCTTCCAGAGTATCCTCTTCTTCATATCGCTAGATCCAGGTGTTTCGAGATGTCCACTGTGTTCCGAGACTATACCTCCCCCTTAACTCTCGAGATATTTCTCGTATACCGTAGCGTTGCTTACTGAGAACTATAATCTGAGCTCTTTGTCTTGCCACTATACGATATAAATAAAAACGAACTATTTTTTATTCTCATAGGAATTATTATTTGACACCAATTTCTGAGTGACTTTTTGATGCTTTGTCATTTCATACTCGAAAGAGTTCGGAACATGGTTTAAAAAAAAAGAAACATTTATTCTGAGTTATACCAGTTAATTCCAAAGAGTTTGGATTCAAAAACGATTATGAATGCTTTATCTAAAATATTATCTATTGCAGTGATGACAAAGGTTAAAATTGCATTGATCTTGGACCCGTATTGACATAGCTTGCTTAATATTTGAAACGTCCTAAGTGCGGCATGCACTGTAAAGGAGGGAAATCTTTGTTATTTTGACGGTTTCAAACGATTTATCGTCAAAGTGGGTCATGATTCAAATTTGTCGACTGTACATCATTTAGTCAATAGTCACGTCTATTCTTCCGTCGACAAACCGGTGCTCGTGCTAAGCCTGCTGGTCACACACACAGTCATCATGCTTAGAAAACTCCTCTACAACTCAGTACTACTAAGAAAGTAATTAATTATACTTGATGACGACTTACGCAACCGTGATATACTTAAGTAAACGTTAAATACTGCTCATAGCAGGCATCACTTTCGTGGCATTGTTGTGCAATATCGTGGAAACTGTGGCGGCACGTACTGTAATGATACTAGCATTGTTTTAGCTCACTTGTAGTTTAGTGTGAGCAGAAGAATTTGTTTTTGTGTTAGTGACCTGGATTTGGAAGTAAACAAGGGTTCTTGAACCTAAACAATAAAGAAAAACACTACAAAATTTCAGAAGACGTTCTCTTTGGAATTATATTATGAGTTTTGTGCTACCGACTTCTGAAATTAAAGTTTTTTTTTAGTTTGTCCAGCGGTTTCGCCTGCGTGGAAGTCGAAAATGTATCCCACAGGAATATGTAATCGGGATAAAAGCCGAGACCAAAGGCATAACGTGCTTTTTGAGGCAAGGAGGGGTCTTGGTACGCAAAGATGGTCACCCATCCACGGACCAACCGCGGCAAGCGTAGCTTAACCTGATAGATCTAATCGTGCGGCTGTTATTACTTAGCCACGTGACCATATATGTACCATCCTACTAAGATCATAAACAAGCTTCCGCCCGCAGCTTCGCCTGCATGGAAATCAGAAATAATCCCGCGGGAACGCACTACCGGGATAAAAAGTATCATCATCATCATCATTTCAGCCGGAAGACGTCCACTGCTGGACATAGGCCTCCCCCAATTTGGGGGGGCTTGCCATACTCACCGTACCGTACCGTGCCGTACCGTGCGTTGTATCGTGTGGTGCCGGACGTAAAGAATAGCATCATCCCATCTCTTCCCGTGGGTGTCGTAGGAGGCGACTCTCTATGCATTTTACCACCATACTGCGATCACCAACCCGCCTGCCAAGCGTGGCGATAAAAAGCATACTATGTATTAATATAAGTTATAATCTATCTGTGTGACAAATTTTATCCAAATCCGTTCAGCCGTTTTTGCGTGAAAGAGTAACAAACATTCATACATACAAACTTTCGCGTTTATAATATTTAGTAAGGATTTTAAAGTTTGAATGTTTAGATGTTTGTTACTAAATCACGCAAAACTTCTGAACGGACTGGGATAAAATTTGGCACACAGATGGCTTGTAACCTGGATTAACACATAGGATGCTCTGCCAGGGGTGCGGGTTTGTTCGAAAGAGACACCACAGCCCCTGGCATACGGGCTACTGAAGGAACACGGGTGGGTTTTAGTCAGTAAAAGTCTGACATGCCCCACCCAGAGCGGGAGAAGTTATTTGATGATTTTCCACCGAAAAAAAAATTAAAAACACATAGGATGCTTTTCATCCCAATAGTACGTTCCCGTGATATAATAGGGTAGAGGGTAGGGGTCCGCTTTGATAAAAAACTAATTTAATTTGAAGATTGTAACGATATATTTAACAGAAAAATAAAAATTTCCGACCTCCACGCCAGCGAAGATGCTGGCAAAAGTTAGTTTTCAATATTTATATTGACAGAGTCGCCCACGAGACACGTAGAAATGACCCACAAATCTACCTGTTCTCAAAAAGTCAATTTTTAAAACAAAGAATGCTCTCTAGTATTGCAAGCTAACGGATCCGCGACATAAAAAAAAATCCCAAGCGACTGTTGAATATTTGGATATTATTGACATTTCTGCTTAGCTCCCAGACGTTATATTTACCGTGTATATTAGCGTCTAAATATTTATATTCGTTTATTACTCACACGTTTATGTATGCTATAACACAAATTGTATGTCTAAGCAAATTGGTGATAACAATAATATAATAAATTACATATAATGTTGTTATTACTAATCTATTAAACCATCCATTACATTTCAAGATTCCTCCGTGTCTCGGAAAGCACGTGAAGCTGTTGGTTTTGGGCTGGGCCAGGGGTTTGGATTGTTCGAAAGAGATACCGTGGCCCCTGGCACACAGGCAACTGACAACCAGTTTTACCAAAGTGTATCGTGTTAGTCGTTACCCGGTAACTGGGTTGTGGAGGACAGATAGCCAGTCGCTCCATGTAAAATACTGGTATTCAGATGCATCCGGTTAGACTGGAAGCCAACCTCAATATAGTTGTGAAAAGGCTAATGGATGGAGCGGCCCTATCTGACCCCCACAACCCAGTTACTGGGTAATAACCCCTTGGTAAAACTGGTTTTCAAACTTTCGGGCTTCTGACAACCCGTAACGACTGTTAAAGATCTACAAAGTGACAGTCAGGACAAACGGCTTAAAAGGCTCCATTATTCAAATATTAACAACATAAACAAACCTATAATTTCGAAATGAAGCCAACTAATCAAGAACCAAATAAGCCCATAAAAACTGCCCCCATTAGTCTCATAACATCAGGAAATAAGCTGATTACGCCACCAAAAAATTATAGATGCACAAACGCACCCACCTACTCTCGTCTTCGTTAGCTATGAAGCAAAAAGATGAAGACAAAGAGGTCGTGGGATGAAGAGGAGTTTATCAGGGCAGTTCACATGACACGTAAGAATCTGCATTGACTATAGGGTTGCCAACCACAAATATTTATAGTTGTGTTGCCAACTTTAGCTGGCATAGTAGGTATGGTATTTTTATTAGTACCTAGTAGTAGTTTTATTTGAATTATATTTTATTTCTGTATAGTAGTGTGCTAGTGATTAAGGCCTCGCCTCTCATGCACGAACGATGTGGGTTCAAATCCGGGCAAGTAACAATGTGACTTTTTAAATTTATGTAGGTACTGTCTGAGCTTATTTTGGATTACTGACAACGATGAAGGAAAACATCGAAAGGAAACCTGGACTAATAGTTGATATAATTATGAAATCGCGCACACGTCTTGAGCAAGTCACGCGCTGATCAATGCTTGTGCCTATTCTGTATGAAAAGAAGCCAGTGCTGACAATCATAGGATCATTTTTTTTGCCCTCTTTAATCTTCTCTCCTGGTGTGCTGGGAGAGATTACTGTAGCAATAAGCATTACCTTTGTACGTATTTTTCTGTTCCATTATTCTTGTCTATCTTTATGTGGGTGCATAAATTGTAAAAAAAATAAATACATATCTATGTACTGTTTAATGAAAGTTAATTGCGCAAAATATTAATTTTGATCACCAAACTGTTAAATAAATAATTACAAAACTAGCAGCGCTCCGCGGTTTCCCCGCGTAGTTCCCGTTCCCGTGGGAATACGGGGATAAAATATAGCTTATGTCACTCGGGGATAGTGTAGCTACCCAACAGTGAAATAATTTTTCAAATTGGTTCAGTGGTTTCGTAGCCTATTCAATGCAAACAATTAAATCTTTCCTCTTTATAATACCAGTAGATTAGTATAGAGATGAGCTTCGCCTTTTAATCTAATATTGATCTTCAATTTGAGTGACATCGTCAGGATTAAAGTTCTGCAAAAGTAAATAAATGTATTATTAACTAATCATTAAAAAGGTTTACTTTTTTTCATTTACTTTCTCCAACCTCATTTAAACTCGGATTTTTTTTTGGGAAAAATGTCGGCAACCCTAATCTCTTATCTATGTCTAAATTGGCAGTCTATAATTAGTCGATGGGTATGTTTAGTTGATTTTCTCACGTTGTGTGCAATGGCTACTGGATACTGGTAATTTGATAGAGATTCATGTATTGTTTTTTGTTTGTAGATTCTTGATAGTGACGATGTATTGGGTAATATTCTATTTGCAGTTACAGATATTGTGTAATGAATGTCGAACATTATCTTGCGATAACTTCTATATTGCTTACTATAAACTCACCACCTCCTCGCTACATCGTTATTATTGACAGTCTTGTTTTACCAACTGCTGAGTAATGGCCTCCTTCCTTTTGTGCTATGCTTCCCTGGTATGTGCGAACAGGTCTTCTTCTCCACAAACTCTAAACAAATTAACAAAACCCGACTACTGAACAATCAGACTCTAAAAATTATGATACAAGCAAACATTGTCATCGGAAAACCGTGGTCGTATGCCAACTTGCCTAAGCCAATGATCAATATGACCGTTATAACGTATCGTTTTATTACGTAGGGCCATATTCAATTAGGTATTCCTCAGCTGTAGCCTGGAATCTGGATTGGTGTCCAGCTGATGGCAATAGGCTTGCCCCCTATACATGAGACTTAAACATAACTGGCGACATGTCTATAGTCACGCCTCTGGCCAAATTCTTCGAGAGTTACAGACATGATATTATGATAGCTTATGTGATTATCTACCTCAGATTATAAATCAAAGGCAGATAGACCGCGCGGAACACAAAGAGTGAAGCCAAAAAACCAAATACTAAAGCGT
Organism: Polymixis flavicincta; assembly: GCA_949987655.1. NCBI lineage: Eukaryota > Metazoa > Arthropoda > Insecta > Lepidoptera > Noctuidae > Polymixis > Polymixis flavicincta. The sequence continues at coordinate 17,327,422 of OX465188.1, read as the reverse complement.
CGTATTATTATAATGCGAGGCTTTAGTATTTGTTTTTTTTTACTCTTGGGTGTTCCGCGCGATCTATCTGCCTTTGTTTTATAATCTAAACAAAAGAAAAAACAAATAGGTACTAAAGCATCGCATTGTATGTTACATAAAATGTGACGCTTTAGTATTTGGTTTTTTGGCCTCACTCTTGGTGTTCCGCGCGGTCTATCTGCCTTTGTTTTATAATCTGAGTTATATACATTTTGAGACGAAGCTACTACTATCTGACCTCTTCATACCAATTTTATTTCTGGGGAATACCGACTCTTACGTTTCGACCAGTAATAGTATAAAGTCATTTTCATCTCCACACACTTTCACCGTTACATTAGACCACAAACAATTTGTAGCATCTTCGATAACACGCTCGCTTCAAGTGTTGATGTCTAAATTGCAACATTCCTGTGTTATGTTCTCAATTCCTTCACGATCAAAATAATATAAATTGTCTGTGGTTCATTTTGTTACTTAACGAAATTATCTCTGTTAAATAAAATAAAAAAGAAATTAAGCAATATTGCTGTTTTTTGGCGATTTTTTCAGTAGGTAGGTTAAGTTGCTTGTAAACCAGAAATATTTTCTATAATTTCATTTACATGGAGAGGGAGTGGGCCTTAATCTATCGCGGGCCCAGTATGGGTTGGTAGATGTCATATTTCGTCGAATTTTTGGTTCCAGGACATGCCGGTTTCCTTACGATATTTTCATACACCGATTTGAGAGCAGTAGTAATGAAATAATTTACACAAAAAACTGCACCGGTCCGGGTACGGTTCTTTCTACAGCATTTTCCAATTTTCTAGGGATTTATGTACCTCCTCCATTTTGCTTCTCCCTCCACTTTCTTGCGTCCATCCGAGTCTTTGACCTATCTTGTCATTCTTTTCTTATGGAATAAGAATTAAGTAATGAATGTACACCATCCCATATTCCAAAAACATATATCCAACCCATATGGTCCCCAGTATTGTTTCATTCTTCAACGAATATCGCATGAGGTCATTTCACTTATAAGGCAAGTTTTATGCTTGCATGTACATATTTTATTGGTAATGTTTCAGTTTCACACTTGACTCGACACTTAGCCCAAGTTCAGACTAACGAAATAAAATCGAGATGAGATTTTTTCGCGCGTTGGATTTTGAACTCTAGAAGTTTAACCGAACATTGAGAATCGAAAACAGTGCAGTGCGAGTGAATCTCAGTGCGTCGAAAGAATAGGGTATTACACCCATTTCTGAAAAGTGTCTTAATAAGATCCTAGAGTGCTAATAAACCACTAAAAAACACAATATTTTTATTAAATCGATTAGTGCCATAACAATGCATTTAAATTTTACATTTTCTTTCGAGCGTAATTTGACGAAAACACTGGAAGCAGTGGACGCCATATTGCTCTGTGGGTATGACGTCAGTTTGCAATATAAACAAATGCACTGATATTTTCGAACCGACGAAAAAACGGAGGAGGTTACTCAATTCGACGCGTATATTTTTTTTTTTTTTTTTTTTTTATGTATGACCACGCATAACTTTTTCCAGAGTAGTCCGATTTTGATAATTCTTTTTTTATTGGAAAGGGTATACCTCGAAGTTGGTCCCATATAAATTTCGAAGAAAAATTCCAACCCTAAGGGTAAGAAAACAGGGGATGATTGATTGTTTACTCACAGATTTAATACTGAGTCGTGTATTAAATCAAAAATTAAGCATGTAGTAATTAGTAGATTATAGCCACAAAAAATTATAAAATAAAAACTTTTTAATAAAAAAATTGAACCGCCGAAAAACCGAAAAATAAAAAATAATAAACTAGCTTTGTCCAACCCCAATAAATAAGTTCGGAAGTCGGTGACTTTGGATATGTATTTGATTATATGTCACCGCCTTCCGAACTTATTTATTGGGGTTGGACAAAGCTAGTTTATTATTTTTTATTTTTCGGTTTTTCGGCGGTTCAATTTTTTTATTAAAAAGTTTTTATATGAGAAAATTGTTTATAATTTTTAAAATGTGTTATTTTTCTACTTATAGTTGGTTTGCTGTTCCTGAATCCAAAATATTATTAAAATAAAAATTACTTTGGTTACGAAAATAATAAAAGTACAAAGATGCTCAGTTGGCATGCCATATGACGTAATAACATGGCGGCTACTATTTCATGGTGTTCAAAAACAGATTAAAAATACTGAAATCTTTCAATTGTATTTTAAAAATTATTTTGTTATTTCATGAACTAATATTTTCCGACTGCATTTTGCCTAAGCTATCTCAATGATATATTTTTAATTTTTTTTTCTCATGTGGAGTAAAATACCCTATTTCGAAAAGATTTTCAACTCTCGATGCAATGCGTTGAAATTCAAGTGCGCGAAAAAATCCCGACACGATTTTATTACGTCCAAGGGAATGTGGAATTAAAGTTGGTGGTGATCCGTTTTAATTTTGAGTGGGATGACAATATGATATCGGCCAATAATGGTCAAATGTTGGACATGGCTTTTGTACCTAAATTTGTTACGATTGTCGATGTTGGAGTTGGTGTGATGTCATCAATGTCGACGTTATGGACAATGGGAGTAATTTTGTACCATTACTTCGTTTCCGTGGCAACTGTTTTCTTAAGAATTATTAACACTATTTACAGTTCAACATACAACATCATGGCACGGTTTTATTTCCCTAGAAGATTAACAGTTGACATACCAATAAAAGGTGGATGATGAGCACTTAGCTCATCATCCACCTAGCCTTTTCTCAATTATGTTGGGGTCAGTTTCCAGTCTAACCGGATGCAGCTGAATACCAGTATTTTACATGGAGCGAATGTCTATCTGACCTCCACAACCCAGTTACTGGGTAACACGATACCCAGACTTTCGGGCTTCTGTCACCCCGTAACGACTGACAGCCGGGATCAACGGCTTAACTAGCTTTCCGAGGCACGGAGGGGTCTTGGTATGTAAAGATGGCCACCCATCCACGAACCAACCGCGGCAAGCGTAGCTTAACCTGATCGATCAATTACAAAAAATATTTTTAAGTGCTCTATCCAAAATTATTTCTTTGTTATCGAATATTTTTAGCTGTATTTATTTAGCCTTGAAAACAAAATATTAGAGCAGTGGTGGCCCAGTGATATCGGCCCGAGTGACGAGTTGTAGGTTCGAACCCAAACAGGCGGTTTACTTGTGTACATAATTTAATCATCACTTTTCTCAAAAACGGTGAAGCAAAACATCGTGAGGAAACCGGCATGTCTTTCAGGCTTCGCATGACGGTTTCTATTTCTACGAAGAATAGACAGTGCTTTTTCAATATAAAGTGACATTTCGTTTCTCCATTCTCGACATCGCACCGTAGATATCCTTCCACAATCTGTCATTTAGTCTTTCGTTTCTAACGATCTTTGTCTAGGTCCTTACAAATATGGACTAATATTTCTTCCCAAACTGTCAAAATCACACTGACAAAAAACTTTCTACTCGACGGCAACAAAGTATAATAGGTACGATTATCTACAAAATCATGATCCGTTTAGAACGCATAACTGCTATCTTATCCTATTGTACATCATTTCGTTAATAGTCATGTCTATTCTTCCGTGGACAAATCGGTGCTCTAGTAGTGGGAACATTATAGCCTAATTATGCATCGAATATCATGGAGGGAAAATCAAAATCTATTCTCGACATTGATGATTGCATTGAACATTGTTTTTTTGTTTTTCTTGGCTAGGAAATCATCAAATAACTTCTCCCGCTCTGGGTGGAGCAGGAGGTCGTGTCAGGCTTTTACTGACTAAAACCCACCCGTGTTCCCTCAGTAGCCTGCATGCCAGGGGCGGCGGTATCTCTTTCGAACAACCCGCATTTTGACAAGCAATTCGCTGAGATATGTTCAAGACAGCAAACCTTCCATTATTTCGCAGTGAAAGACATCACATGTCATAATTTCATTATCATCGTCATCATTTCAGCCTAAAATGTCATAATTTATCGGTCTAATTTCAATTTTAATCGTAATTCTGTCGATTCTGCTCTGGGCCGAAGAAAATAATGGACATAATATCTTGCTTCTTCCCACGTAGGTGTAAAAGTTCGTAGAAATGGGTTAATAGTGTCTGTAGGCGATGGATTAGCACAATCGTGATCTAAGCTCTGTATAATAAATGGAAATTCGTGTTAAATTGTTACGTGACTTTGAGTTACATGTCGTCATAAACTTTGAGTGACCAGATTCATCAACTGCATCTCCCACACCCACAGAATAACCGCTTAACTCCAATCAGCATCTAAAATAATGTCTTTCCAACAGTAAATGAGGTTCATATTCAAGCTCTCTTCGTAGGTAGAGGGCTGAATTTATGGGAGGGATTCGGATAAGTGAATTCGTGCGTCACTCAGCAACAATGTAGCAAGTTGAGGTGTTAGTAAGTTCTCTGGATAATGCCTTTATGATCAGGAATGGCAGGAATGTGAGTGGCTAGTACTAGGAGCGTATGAATTGTGAGGTTTACCGGATAAGCTTTGGAGCTTGTGTATTTTCAAGGGTTTTTGGAAAGAGGTATTATATTTTATTCAAGATTTACAGAGAAGGGGCTTGTGGCTAAGTAGCATAAGCCGCACGGGTCGATCGATCAGGTTAAGCTACGCTTGCCGCGGTTGGCCCGTGGATGGGTGACCATCTTTGCAGACCCCTCCGTGCCTCGGAAAGCACGTTAAGCCGTTGGTCCCGGCTGTCATTTGTGGATCTTTGACAGTCGTTACGGGTCGTCAGAAGCCCGAAAGTCTGACAACCAGTCTTACCAAGGGGTATCGTATTACCCAGTAACTGGGTTGTGGAGGTCACATAGGCAGTCGCTCCATGTAAAATACTGGTATAATTCAGCTGCATCCGGTTAGACTGGAAGCCGACCCCAACGTGATTGGGACAAGGCTAGGCAGATGATGATGATTCTATTCAAGATTTGATACTTCCATACAGGATGGCATCCACCGACGTGCAAACTGAAAATCTAGAATTCTGCATATGATTCTAGCGGAGACATTTTGTGCTGGTTTTAAAAAAAGCTGCTGTTTCATAGAAAAGTACAAATGTATGTAGATTTTTGTTTTTAAATAATCGACTATAAATTTCAATGCAGTAGTGTCCAAAATTATGTAAATAGAATTCATGGCAAAGGTGTGCGTCAATATCCCTGGCACCCTAAATAGCTACTAATAGCGCTTTCTAACTTTGCGTGGTTTTCGAAAATCCGAAATTTTGATTTCTATAGTAATACCAATATCAATATATTTTTGTATGTTTATCCAATAAAGAACTCATCAATCGCTTTCCATCAGGCGTGATCGAGGTCAAGAGCTGGCCCATTTAGTAATAAAAAAAAAACGAAAAGTACTTTCACCCCTGCTTACTACAGCTTTGCAACCATAGCTCTTGAGTGTGGTAGCCATTTTGGGCCAGTATTTGTATGTCATTTACTAGCACATATTCGAGTCATCGGTTCCGTGTGTTGCCGGACGTAAAATAATAGCACCATCCCATTGCTTCCCGTGGGTGTCGTAGAAGGCGACTAAGGGACTTACTAGAGAATGGGCAGCAGCGTTCTCTATGCATTTTACCACCATGCTGCGATCGCCAACCCGCCTGCCAAGCGTGGCGATTATGGCAAAACCCCCTTTTGGGGGAGGCTTATGTCCAGCAGTGGACGTCTTTCGGCTGAAATGATGTGCTGATGATGATTCGAGTCATCAAGTTGGACCATGTTTCCGCATTCCCATAGATTGGTGAAGACAACCTTTTTCAAACATAGTGTGGTTTGCCTTTATTCATAAAGCGTTACCAGGAAACATCAACAAGTAGGTAGGAATACAGTTGTTACTGGCCAGTCGTCTAATAAAACTTTTCAGCTGCTTGTAAAGCCACCCACGTATAAAACACAATATGTTCTCTAAAATAATTGCCGAAGTTCATTGTGTATTACACGGAACACACACATAATGATTGCAATTAAACTTGTTTTGTGAAACAGTCCCGTATAATCACAACAAGTGGTGATCCTACTCGCTTGGCAACGAGGAAGTCGGGGCGCGTAACCCGATAGGTGTAAAGATCTAGAATAATTTTGCACTTAGGCACACCTTTATTACTTTCGCAATACGTTCCAGTCTCGCTTACAACAACTGCAGATTTATCGTTGTCCAATTCTAAGAGCTAAGCAATGATACCAGTCGTATAAGCCCTTATGTTGAAGTTCATAGAGGTGGTATTAGATTGGTTTAATGGTAGAGGTAACTTGGTTGTTGGGGCACGCGCTAAGCCATGATGCGACCTCGGCCACACGCCTGGACCTAGATTGGGATTACGCTGATATTGCATAGTGAGGAGAGGCAGAAGGCCAAAAAATTGGCTCAACTTTTAAGCTGAACAAAATTAGAGCACCGCATACCGGAAGATGTAGAATTAGAAGGTGGGCCAAAATCAAAATCAATAGTCATTTGTTCAAACTAGGCTGATATCAGCACTTTTTGAACGTCAAAATTACAGTCCCCCAAAACGCCCACCCTTCACCGTTTCTTAGTGCTTTAGCTGGGAAGAAGAAGAGGCGCAACAAACTCCCCAGCAGCACAGCTGTCTGTTAAATTAGAAGACCTTGATTCTATACAATGGTAGGTACGTAATTAACGTTACGAAACATAAAATTAAAATATTTGTCAGCTAGCACGCCAATATACCAAAAAAATCATTAAAAAATTTACTCTAACAGAAATAAATAATAAAAACAAAAACATATACAGAACGAAATTAAAGCCTCCAGGCATAAAGGACGTGCTCGCTTACATATTATGCAATGCGGCATTATGTTCACATAGTTGTAGCTAGAAGTAACAAATGTTGAACAAGGACCTTCGGAGTAAAATAAATAAAGAGTTAAAACTAATAACAATAACAAAACCATGGTCAGCAAGACGACCGGTCACCACAAGCAGCACCCGTTCACGAGCATAACGCATAGATCAGCCATAACCCTTCTCGCCGATGACCTGGTGAAGGCTGCGGATGATCCGCTGAGTGCAAGAAGCAAAGAAGCGATCGAAGTGGCGGTGCTTGGGGCCTATGTCCAGCAGTAGACGTTATTCGGCTGGAATTATGATGATGATGATGAAAATGATGACAAATAAATAATGAGTAGAGCACATAACAAAGTTAAGAGAAAACTAACATAGAAATGGTATACATAGACAGATTGAAGAAATACTTGCTGCCAATTGCCACCCAAAGGGCAATGCAGCGGGCTATGCTCGGAATTTCCCTACGCGATCGAATCAGAAATGAAGAGATCCGCAGGAGAACCAAGGCAACCGACATAGCCCGAAGAATTGCCAAACTTAAGTGGCAGTGGGCAGGGCACATTGCTCGCAGAACAGATGGCCGATGGGGCCGAAAGGTTCTGGAGTGGCGACCGCGTACCGGAAGACGCAGAGTGGGAAGGTCTCCCACAAGGTGGATCGATGACCGATCGATTCCCGCGGCCTTCACAAGGCCGCGGGAATCCGCTGGATGAGGGAAGCACTTGACCGGTCGAAGTGGAGGAGCCTGGGGGAGGCCTATGTCCAGCAGTGGACGTCTTTCGGCTGAAATGATGATGATGATGAATTGCCACGTCAACTCCCACAGAATATTTTGAGATTTTCCACGATGTAGTCCTCATCTGGCGTTAGTGCTGTATCGTAAAGAGTGTTCCCAATTGAAAATGAATGTTAAACTTATGTTATAAAGTTGAAAATCTATCAAAGAAATTTGACAGATTTTGTGAGACGTCAGCATGATGCGAAGTTCGCATGTAGCTGTGAAGATGCCGCCACATTTTTATGCTTAAGAAGCGTCAGCACCCACCTCTGGGAAGAACTCGTAAACACACCATCTTCTCGCATTGTTATTTAGCCGCGATCTCTTCCAAAGCTCACCTTCTGTAGCTATTCACTTGTTGCTGATATTACAAAACAAGCTTTGCATGTGGGTTCCTGCATCTTTTGTCATGTGTGCGTTAACCGAGCCAACTCCTGACTTGAAACTACATGGCATTTGGTCGGTTGAGTAAAGATGGCGGATTTTTGGCATTCTTTCGTATATTTACTACCTATGGAAGTACTTGCGAGGTCATTTGAAATTGCAGTGATTTCGATACGTAATAACGGTGTTGGCAAAGTAGCCTAGAGTTATTGCAGTACATGTTATGGTGTGTACTCAAATGGGAAGGTCATTAGCCGTTATTGCCTTCAGCTGGATATGAGTTTGGGGCCAAAAGAGTGACCCTCATGGAAATGGCGAAATACCATGCTTGGAAATGAGGAAAATTACGTGCATTGGTCACCATCATTAGTCATCGTATTTTTGGCTACTGAAAATGAAAATAAAAGTTTCCTTAGTACTTTAAGTCTTCTTCACCACTGTAAGTCTGTAGATGCCTTAGAACCTGAGTTTACGCGGAGTGATTTTATTTCTGTAAGCATACAGAAAAAAGTTTTTATCCAATGTGCAAATTGTAACCATGAATTCAGCATATCATTCTAGACCCCCAAGTGCAGAAATTTTTCGCCGGTTACACAAAAAAAAATAAGCTGTTCCATACATTTTGACCACGTAGGTATTGCACTTTTCTATGAAACAGCAGATTTTTTTTTTATCGTCGCAACGTCCCCAACATGGTTGGGGACGTTGGACTAACGTTGACGTTTCTAACCTAAAACGGTATACGTCATAATGAAGTCTTGAAACCACTTGAGAGTCACGAAATCAAACAGAAATCACAAATTTCAGCCGAAAGACGTCCACTGCTGGACAGAGGCCTTTCCCAAGCTCCGCCACTTCGACCGGTTCTGTGCTTACGAATCGGTTGTGTACAAAAAGGTACCTCATCACAATTACGACGTTATCAAACCAATAATTGTATGTGGCTTCATTAAGACAGAACCTTGTAATGGATTTGCATGAAGTATTGTGCGCTTACCCAATAGGAAACGAGTATGAAGATATACGCGTTAATCTGCTATTAACATGATAAGGTACGTGTTAAACCACCCATAGTGTACTTGGGTCATTACCCAGATATAAGCGGAAGGTTGTGTTCAGTAGGCTTAGCATGACGCTATATATTATTTCTACGAAGAATAAACAGTGCGTTTTCAATACAAAGTAACATTTCCTTTCTCCGTTCTTGACATCGCACCGTAGATATCCTTCTACAATCGGTCATTTAGTCTTTCATTTCAAACGATCTTTGTCTAGGTCCTTATAAATGTAGAATCCGAAACTATGTAGCAACCTGCGATGTTCAGAATGTTTTATAAATATGAAATGTTTTAGGCTAGAAATGTTGATGTCAAGCCCTATTTCATGAAAAACAAAAGTTGCACAACTTTGTTGCAACAACATGTCTTTATGTTGCTGAAACATGTTGCATGCAACAGTTTGATGTTGCTAAATCAATGTTGTGCAACTACTGTTTACCATAAATACGGGGTTTTATACTTCTTCCCAAACTGTCAAAATCACACTGACAAAAAACTTTCAACTCGACGGCCACAAAGTATACCTACCTACACGATTATCTACAAAATCACCATTCATTTAGAACGCATAACTGTAACAATTAATAGAAACGACCACTAGACCACACTAGACCAATGAGGCAGTCATCTCAGAATTCACTTCTTTAGGGGAATCTACTCGCGGGCTCGAACTCACTGGTGGGCCTGGCTGAAAAGCACGCTGTCTCAGCAGGCATCGTGTCCGACAGAGGTAGTACCCGTTGTGAGCAGTTAAACGCTAGTCTACATGCACAGCATAATTGAATGAGATGCAGGATAAGATAAAGCAAAAAGGGGCGCGTAAAAAATTAAGAAAATTCCTTCGGAAAATCGGGTTTTATGTAAAAACCACTGCATAAATCAATGACCAATAAAGTTAATTAAACTTTTCGATATTTGAGCGTTGTCGGTACTAACTCAGTTTTACAGATTTTACACTTCTTTTATTACTGAAATATGCCCAAAGTTTTAAATTAGCAAGAAAAACGAATCTTTGTTGGCTCATAACGTTTTTAATGAAAACTTTTTTCAAAAACATAACAACCGACTTCCAAAAAAACACTACAAAGTGCAAAATAACTTTAATTTCGGAAGTCGGTGACTTTGGATGTGTATTTTAATTATTTATCACCAATTCAGAGTAAAAAGCGTGGGGTGCATTTTCCTATATTTTCATGACTCTCCTCTCATAGATGGTTGCCAATAGAATAGTTGTAATAATTAAAATATCAAGTACCCCACGCTTTTTACTCTGAATTGAATTATTGACTTCCTACTACTGTAACATAAACTCTTTGTAATTAAAATTATTTCTTTAAAATAAAAGCGTGTTTTTTTAAACTATTATTTATTTTCCATTTTTTAGTTCGATCAAATTTTTATCGGGATTTTTTTTTTCTAAATATTTTTTTTTTTGAAATTTTGAATTTTTTTATCGGGTTGTTGCATTGTCATCGGCCCTTAAGACGTGTGCAAAGTTTCGAGTTGATCAGACGTCTAGAAACCAGTGATAAAGAGGCTCAAAGATTCCGTTACATACATAGATACATACATACATACAACCCGAGCTAATAAAAGCGTTATAAAAATGTCGACAAGATTCATCTTAAATAACCATGTCATCTTTCAAATAATCCATTTAACTTTTCTCTGCCTCTTGTCTTAAGCCATCCACATTTATACACAAACATAAACACGATTCGTATTGGTTTGAACATCAATCCGAACAGATTTGCTGCCTTGTCTAGTACGTTCGGCTACAATCATCTGAACATTGAATCCTGATGAATAGGAACCAGCACAATGGCTGGCAATGTTATTAAATGCTCCATCCATCTTGTATTGATGATCGATCGAAAACAGAACATCAATTTGTCTTGTTGATTCAGTTTCAATCAATGTATGAATTCTTCTGTGACGTGGTTCGTTTGTATTGTTAGTACCGTGTTTGGTGAATGTTGAATTGAATGTGTCTTGATATATTTGAGAAGGAAGGTAATCTGAAAATTATTGAGGACTGAGGAGCTACACCCACATTAATACCTATTACATAATCAGCCCACTGCTGGGACACAGACAGCCTCTTCGCTGTGAGAAGGAGTGGACAGTAATCTATCACAGGAGCCCAGTGCGGGGTTGGTAGATGTCACATGTCTTCGAACTTTAAATTCTAAGACATGCCATGGTTTACTCACCATTCTGAGAGCAGTAGTGGAGATGAAATAATTCGAAGGAAAATAATAACATCGTTTATTGCATTTATATTAGTGATGTAGGTACTGACTCGTCGGGAAAGCTGACTAGTCGGCGATTAGTCGGTAATGAAAATTTTTACTGTTATTATTTTCATTACAGAATCAGTTTTACAGTTTACTTTCAATACAATCTAGAATATGATAGGAAATTAGGATAGGAAGAAACACCGGCTCGCACGTAAACAATGAAAGAATAGATGCAAAGTAAACTAAAACATGCCCCGTTATGAAAAAAAAAAAAAAAAAAAAAAAAAAAAAACATTATTCAGCAAGAAAACAGTAAAAAACTTCTGCCTATATCATGTTTCGACCAGTTCTGTAATTCCCGCATGCAGCAGGCTTTGCATAACGCTTCTACTCTATATATTTCTACTCTATTGTAGAATAGAAATCGTTTGTCTACATTTCTTGGTGAAAAAATGTCAACTATCTATACGGAAACGTCATTTTTGTCTATTCTTCCGACGACAAAACGCTTGTCTGCGATTCTCGACCTAAGCTCTCACAAGGTCATTGGTAAATCTTGTGGGAGGCCTACCAACTTTACGTCTGGATGCGGGAAGCACAGAACTGGTCGAAGTGGCGGAGCTTGGGGAGGCCTATGTCCAACAGTGGACGTCTTTCGGCTGAAATGATGATGATAGGATATTTCCCTTGCGCACTAACTGCTTATATAACTCAACATGAGAATAACCCACAAATTATTACAGAACATTATGGTAAAAAAATGGAAATCATCTTTTAGGGTCACCAGAGTTCCTATTGCACAACTGTCCGATTGTTTAACGAATAGAACAATAAACAATTATGCTCTATCCAGTTCCCATACGGTATAATTGTATGAATAGCCTTGGTTTGACTTACCAAGTTTTTGATACAAATCTAAAGGTTGCGTACGAATAAATGCAATGTATATCTTTGTCAATTCAGTGATTGTTTTTTGATGTTCTTACCCACGGTGCTAATAGAATGAGTAGCATTTGGTAAACCTGAGTATTTGGTGCGGAGTAATGGTTACATAAAGACCTTCGGTTGATAGTACAAATGTGTGTCGTGTTGCTAAAGTTATTTTTATTGGGGCTGTCGTCAGGGCCCGATCTAAGGGGAGGCAAGCCGGGCAAATGCCCAGAGCGGCAAAATGTATACTTACAAACATACTCTCATGAAGTTTTGTATACTTGTTCAGAAGCCGTAGTAGACTAACGTATGTGAATATCATACCATCTTTGGTAGAAGCTCATGACTTATACAGGGTAAGTTTTTATCCAGTGCGAAAATTGTAACCATGAATTCAGCATATCATTCTAGAACCCCTAGCTCAGAAATTTTTCGCCGGTTAACCAAAAAAAATCTGCTGTTTCATAGCAAAGTGCAATACCTACGCGCTCAAAATGTATGGAACAGCTGTTTTTTTTTATATAACTGGCGAAATATTTCTGCGCTATGTTGAATTCTTGGTTACAATTTGCTGGATAAAAACTTTTCCTGTATGGTGTTTTTTACATTTTTGCCCGGAGCAGCTAAATAGCTAGATCGGGCCCTGGCTGTCGTCAAATGAGTGGGTACAACATTTATTATTGCTGGACATAAATAATGCGTTACCTATTCAGTCCGATTCAGTTTGTCCCTTGCTGCCATCTATCAGCGATGGCCTAAGCCGAGGTTCGTATCCCACGAGTACCCGAGAGGGTGCCCTTAGGAAGCAATTGCCCTAGTTTTAAGTTTTTTCAGCCCTGGCTGATAATTTTAATTTATTAAGGGAGTTTAGGAATTTCTAACTTGAAAAGCTTTTTTCCGAGACCCCAGTATAGCGGCACTACAAAAATAAATACTTCGCAACAAATCAAGAAAACGCAAAAAGAGAAGTGGCGCCATCTACAGTGCCACAGGCGAACTAAATTAAGAATTCCTACATCGCGCATTCAGAGTTTACCACGACACTCGAACACATACAAAATCCCGACATCAACTATCGGGCAGTTGCCCACCAGACACAATACCCGTCTGATCGGAGGATCGTCCGTTACCAACAAAGGTATGAAAGTGAACTTTACACCCTGATCCTCATAACACTTGGGTTTTTGTATATCAATGCCTGAACTTTAAAAAATTATACTCCTAAAATAAAAAATCTGGATGAAAGAGCTGAGATCGTTTTTTTTAATTGACTTTTTCTAAAAATTAAACCTAGCTAGATCGATTTATCGCCCCTAAAACCCCCTGCATACTAAGTTTCATGAAAATCGTTAGAGCCGTTTCCGAAATTCAGATTACATAAATACAAGAATTGCTCGTTTAAAGGTATTAGATATGAATAATGGCAGTGTTGTGGAAAGATGAATATTTTTGCCTGGATTCCAAATATTAGGTCTTTACCTATGAAATTGCCGTTCTGCAGTACTGGCCATTTCAAATCAAAATAATTTTTGTTTGGCTAAGAATTCTAATTTCAAATTAATTTTATTTTAAAAACATGGATTTTTTTTTCTAAAAGTAGTCATTTCTTTATTGATTAGTGTTATATTTTCATCGCATTTCAATCTTTTTCGTCATCATGGATACGTTAAAAATTCGAGTAATTATGGAATATGAGTACCGTCGTGGCAGCAACGCGGCACAAGCGGCACGCAACATCAACGACGTTTACGGAGCTAACACTACAAACCAACGCACCACCTGTTATTGGTTTGCTCGCTTCCGTTCTGGAAATTTCGACCTGAAAAATGAACCTCGCGGTCGTCCGAAGACTTTGGTCGACAATGACGAATTAAAGGCGATTGTGGAAGCTGATGATACACAATCTACGGCTGAATTAGCAGCAACTTTCGACGTTAGCGTCAAAACAATATTGGTCCATTTGCGTCAAATTGGCAAGGTAAAAAAGCTTGACAAATGGGTGCCCCACGAACTCAATGATCGCCAGCGCGAAGTACGCGTCGAGACGTGCCTTGCACTGCTCAACAGACACACAAATGAAGGAATTTTGAACCGCATTGTTACCTGCGATGAAAAATGGATTCTGTTTGATAACCGTAAGCGCTCAGCAAGTTGGTTGGATCCTGGTTCAGCACCTACAATGCCCTAAACGAAAACTTACCCCTAGAAAAGTGATGGTCACTGTTTGGTGGTCTAGCGCCGGTGTGATTCATCACAGCTTCTTACCAAATGGGGTGAGCATTACTGCAGATGTGTACTGTGAAGAACTGAACACAATGATGGAGAAGCTGGCGCATCTCCAACCAGCATTGGTCAATCGCTCGTCTCCGCTGCTCCTGCACGACAACGCGCGACCTCATACTGCACAGCAGACGGTCTCCAAGTTGCAAGAACTGGGGTTGGAAGCTCTCCGTCATCCGCCCTACTCACCAGACCTTGCGCCTACAGACTACTACTTTTTCCAGAATTTGGATAACTTCTTGGCGGGAAAAAAATTTAATACCCGAGAGGCAGTACAAAATGCCTTTGAAGAATTTGTTGCCTCCCGTCCAGCTGATTTCTTTAAGAAGGGCATCAATAAACTGCCACTGCGATGGCAAAGATGCATTGATTGCATGGGTGATTACTTCGATTAATACAAATAAAAAATTCATGAAAAAAATTCGTTTAAATTTTTTCATACAAAACGGCAATTTCATAGGTAAAGACCTATTATTTGACCTCACAGAAGTAGGCCATCAGTTAGTTTCTATCGTGATCTGTCACAGTACACATTATACAGTACAAAAATCAATAGAAAATAGCAGTATGTCAGTTGCTCATCTCCCATAGTTTACAGTCTGACAAGCAAACCAGTTAGGCTACTCTGTGGCTTGACGTGTTGATGCTGTCACAATTTTCCCGCTATTATTTCTTACACCCAACACTTTTGCTGTCTGTACTTTTGAGTAGTAAGTAGTAGTTGACATTTCAGTGTAATTTCAAAATGAGACCGTTATCTGTCTGACATGAATGTTGCTACTTTTAAAATACGTAAACATAACATCACGTGTCTTTTCTTAAAAGGATTAGGCATTGTTGTTCCTATACCTACATCTAGACTTAGCCAGTTATTTTTACGCTCCGTGTGATGCCGGACGTAAAAGAATAGCACCATCCAATTTCTTCCCGTGGGTGTCGTAGAAGGCGATTAAAGTACTTACTAGAGAATGGGCAGCAGCGTTCTCTATGCATTTTACTACCATTCTGCGATCGCCAACCCGCCTGCCAAGCGTGGCGATTATGGCAAAACCCCCCTTTTTGGGGGGAGGCTTATGTCCATAACAGTGGACGTCTCCATGTAGGTAATAGGGGAAGAGGCTATTGATGTCAAGTTGGGCACAAATTCAGACTCCGGACTTCTACTATTCTTAATTTCTAGTTTAGATGTAGGAATAATCTCTGGAACTAACTGTAGCATTTGATAAACCAATTTTTGAGGAACGTTATAGGACTTTTAGTAGTTCAGGTAATCTAAATCAATATATGGTCTTTGTTTTTTTTTTTTGAGGATGGGAAATCATCAAAAAACTTAACCCGCTCTGGGTGGAGTGGGAGGGTGTGTCAGACTTTTACTGACTAAAACCCACCCGTGTTCCTTCAGTAGCCTGTGTGCCATGGGCCACGGTATCTCTTTCAAACAACCCGCACCCCTGGCAGAGGTTATAGAGTCACGGTACACTTTACGGAGCCTAGTATAAAGAATAAAGTTAGCTTTGTATAAAAAATTAGCTAGAGTCTACCTTTATTATTTTAATGAATGTAGCTTCTAAACTCTAGATTCGAGAACTCCGGGAAACGGGGAGTCGGCAAAAAGCGAGTTTCAGTATTAAGAAGTTTGGGTTGCCTTGGGTTAGTAGACATTTCGACTCGCCCATTAGCTATGCCATATGGTCGCTAATCAGACTCATTCAACTTAGGTTATTTTAGTTCAATGTACGTAGGTATAGCAATTTATGGTCATCTTCGGAGTTTCATTCAACTCCATACATAACGTAGAGAATGCGCAGGCGCACCATAATAAATGCGTTTATTACATTCCACAGTGTTTACCTACCTACCCATACAGGCTTTGAAAATCTTACAATTTTAGTCAGGGGAATTAAATGTATTAAACGAATTGAAATTCATATTCTACGTCATTAAGCCGCTTTATACCCATTTAAATCAACTGTCAAAGAATGACAGTTGTATTTTTGGTTATACGGACAGTTTTCGTAATGACAAAATTCCCTGTCTTTATTTACATCCGGTTTCTAAAAGCCGGAAACCCGGGTGATACCTACTTGGGTAGGTATCTTGTATTTTTGTAATTACTCAAAAAAAAAAATGTTCAGCTGATCAGAAAAAGCGGCCAATTACGAGTCGTACTCGCACACTCTTTGTTCACACCACAGTTCAATATTTAAACACTAACCCCCTTATTTATAAACGCTGCTTAAAGTTAAGTAATGATTAGCGACTGATTAACCATACATTTTGACGTTTAAACACCTCTAAACTTTAATCATCGTTTACGAATATGCCCCTAAAACCTTTGTGATTATAGCGGCCAAAATCTTACACACTCTGCAAACATTTCAAGTGTCTAGCTAGTGTCTACCAATTACGATGCAAAAGAAACAGCCCGGTGACAGACGTTGGACAGACAACAAGTCTTAGTAATTGGGTTCCGTTTGCACCTTTTGGGTAATATAGAACCTTAATCGTGACAACACATCCAATTTCCCTTGTCTATTTAACATATGTACATACAAACAAGTTCTTTCATCACATTTCCATACAAACACAATCTCATACATAATAATAAATTATAGTTATTTGTTACATTGTCATACTTTATACGCAAACTTGGCTATTGTGAGACAGCCCTTTGAAGTCTCGCCATCTAGAGGCACTGCCTGACGCGGCCTCCACGACCTTAATGTTGGGCTGTGGACAAGGTACAGGAGGAAGCGATGGCGATTTAGCAACCATTTTAGGCTCCTGTTCCGATAGTAAGCGATGAAAAAGTACCCCAAAACAGAAGTGAAGTAGAAGTGGCGTAATAAATTCCCCAGCAGTTCAGCAGGCTGTCTGTTAAATTAGAAGAACTAGGCGAGTAGGATAAGCGAGTAGAGCTAGCAATTAGAAATGAGTTGGCGAGCAACGAGCAGTCATTACGCGAGGGCAAGGAGTGGGATAGCAGTGGTGGTCTAGTGGTAACTTTACTAGTCATGTGGTAATGTTTATAGTTGATCACTAAAGGTGGACGCGCACCTAGACGCGTCGCAGGAGTCGCACGCGCCGCAGTTATCGTATTTCATAAATCTTCTATCTATATAAATAAAAAGAAAAGTCCTGACTGACTGACTCATCAACGCCCAGCCCAAACCCTTGGATCTAGAAAGCTGAAATTTTGCACAGAGGTTACCTTTATAATGTAGACAAGGAATAAGGAAGGATTTTTCGAAATTCAACCCCTAAGGGAGTTAAATAGGGGATGAAAGTTCCGCGCGGGCGAAGCCGCTGGCAAAAGCTTGTCTTTATTTGAAACAGTATGCAATGTCGTCACCTATGTATCTACGTCGAACGACCCGCATTTTAGTAAAATTCTGTAGTGTACTGATGACTGGGGCGCGTACGCCTCCTGCGGCGCGTCTAGGTGCGCTTCCCCCTCTCTCTTGCACTTACACTGGTCCTACAAAATTTTGTGCGTTTCTAAAGCGCTTATTACACTTGGCTGAATTTAGTGATCTCAATTCAGTCGTTACTGAATTTAGTCAAGTGTAATCGCAATTAGCAAGCTAGCATCCATAGCGTTTAATGTTGCTTCTGAATTTAGATGACTAGTTACATGACTAAATTCAGCCAAGTGTAATAAGCCCTTTAAGCGAGAGAATGGTTGATAGAGCAGCTAGTCTTACAATGTTTGTAAATATGTGAGCACCATGTATCTATCATAAAATTCATTTATCTGTATTGCTTCAATTGATTTTTTTTTACCTATTTTGGGATAGTAATTTTATTCTGGGTGCATCGTTTTCACACATAATTATATAATGAATGTAATTTGTTAAATTGTATTTAAAACATTTTAAAAGAGTAACAGTGGAGTTTCTTGAACGTTCTTCTCCATAAGAAACTACATTTTGGAATGGGCGACTAGAATCAATTCTATTTTAATGTAAAGTGCCGTTTTAAGTACCTAATTGAAATAAATGCTTTGACTTCGACTTTGCTGACGTCGGACGTCGGACGTCGGTTTGAATCACAATCCGAAAGATTTTGAAGGAAATTACTACTGCTTTTCTTTATATGTTTGAAAAGTTCCTCTGCTCAACAACGTTCACAACGTAAAGAATATTGTCGAACTGATTGTTGTTGTTGAAAGACATTAGGTGTGTAACGCAACTACCCGCAGATTGAGAAATCCAATGTTACTATCAAACAAACAAATAAAAAATACAAAAAACTATTATGAATTCGCCGATGTGTGCTAGTGCTTTGCAATTTTCTTTGTTTTTAGATTCATTGCATTTCTGTGAACCTGATTTGCTACAGTTATGGTCATATCCAACCAAAGTGCTTAGAAAAGTTTTACTATTTAGTGGTCAATGCGTTTGAAATGCTCATTTTGTAGCCCATTGTCATAGTTATAGGAGATTACCTGAGCAGCCTATAACTTGTACTATCACCTACAAGCCTGCTGACCTCAGTTCTCCATATACGTATTGATGACACTCGTGCGCAGTACGAATAATAATGTCATAATTAAGTGGACCACTTGTTCTGTGTAACCAATTTTTAATGTATTGTAATATTTATACAATTTAAGTATGCTTCCACAGTAGCAACCAGATAGATCGATTGAGGATCGGGTTTATTCTTATTTCAACAAATAGAGGTAGACACAGTTATCGTTTTGACCAAACTGGCCAAGATTCGCCCAAGATCAACATTGACCTCCTGTTTTTTTCCCAATAGTCGTGGAATTTGAAGATTTTTTTCCGTCATCTGGTCGTATATTTTCTACCTGCGAACCTATACTTGAAAAAAAAAACGAGGATATCGTAGTGCACCATTTAATACAGTTTTTAGATCTTTTAAAGAACATCCACAGAAGAACCAAGGTAAGCGTCATAGCCCGAAGAATTGCCAAATTTAAGTGGCAGTGGGTAGAGCACATTACTTGCAAAACAGATGGCCGATGGGGCTGAAAGGTTCTGGAGTAGCGACCGCGTACCGGAAGGCGTAGAGTTAGAAGCCCCACAAGGTGGACCGATGACCTTGTGAAGACCGCTGAATGCGGGAAGCACAGAACCACTCGAAGTGACGGAGCTTGGGGTAGGGCAATGTCCAGCAGTAGGTCATGTTTGTTTCTGACCATCATAACATCGTCACGTAAAATGCAGTTGATTGAATGGCAGATGTCGAATAATAATGATGGCTGTCTATGATTATGTGCCCCTAGTACTAAGTATGATCAATATGACTGTAGCAACTTGTCCTTAATTCCTTTATGTCTTTGTTGCAGGTAATTTCAAGGGTCCTGTCAATCTCCAAAGTGACTTTGGAAGGTCAGGCAATGAGGTCTAAAAAAGGATGGTTCTGATTATCATACTCTTGGAGTTGCTGCTGACAATCTAAGCTAAGAAACATTTGTGAATTCTTGGTATTGATTTGAGGTGGGTGTCACTGAAAATACCTCTAAAGATCCTGTAGTATTGACTTGTTGGTAGACGCCTGAACGCTCAAATGGGTCTACGGATTTGAATGTTTGTCACGCAGATAGCTTATAACCTGGATTAACCCAAAGGATACTTTTATCTCGGTAGTAGGTATGTCCCCGTGGGGATAATTTCCGACATCCGCTTGGGCGAAGCCGGTGGCAAATTTGTTAATAATTGCTACATGTTTTTCTGTACATCATAAAGATAAAGCTGTGGCAACTATCTTTCCTTCGATTGTCAAACAGATTTGAAATCATAGTACCAAAAAGACAGCCATCTTCAAATCACATGTTGCAAAAAAGGTTTTTTTTTTAAACCTGGCACTGGTAAAGCCTTTCATTCCGTCATCTATTTGAATAATGCATAGCCCAAAGTTCTAGACCAAATTTCTGACAATTTTTCCTGGTTCGTCAGCCGCTATTTTTTGCTTCAAACGTGAAGACTCGTAAACGTAGGTCCGTACAGGCGATTTCTTGTTCTCACACTGGATTTCCAACGCACTGCTTAAGCTCTGAGAGTTCAAAATCCATTAGTGTGATTTTTAGACCGGCGGCGGCGGTGTACTCAGTTGGATTCTGAATCATCGGCTCATCACCTTTAGTCGAAAATCGAGTGCTTCTAAAATCATGCGGCGATGTCTTTACGCCTCTACCAGCGTGGTGGGCTAAGTTTTTTGACCAAGTCTTCACCAAGGTCGCGCCTTGTCGCGTTAGAGGTACCGTTAGCAAAACAACTCACAATAAAGTTACATAGAAAACATTTTTATTGTTTGTCTTTATGTCTGGGACGTGAGTTTTTGGTAAATGAGTAATACGACCCACCGTATGCCGTGTGCGAATGAATGTTGTGTGTTGTTGCAAATTTTTAACGTAAATTACATTGGTGTGGGCTGCAGTTAGAATTAAATGTTAAATTCAGACATTTTTAAGTAATATTGTGTCATAATTAAATGTAGATCAAGGATTGTACAATCCTTGGTTTTAAAACTGAATTATATTGAGAAAATACCAAATTTCTTTAAAAAAAGCAAAACACAAATTTGACTAAGGGCTGACCTATTTTCGAACCGACGAAAAAACGGAGGAGGTTACTCAATTCGACGCGTATATTTTTTTTTTTTTTTTTTTTTTTATGTATGACCACGCATAACTTTTTCCAGAGTAGTCTGATTTTGATAATTCTTTTTTTATTGGAAAGGGTATACCTCGAAGTTGGTCCCATATAAATTTCGAAGAAAAATTCCAACCCTAAGGGTAAGAAAACAGGGGATGATTGATTGTTTACTCACAGATTTTAATACTGAGTCGTGTATTAAATCAAAAATTAAGCATGTAGTAATTAGTAGATTATAGCCACTAAAAATTATAAAATAAAAACTTTTTAATAAAAAAATTGAACCGCCGAAAAACCGAAAAATAAAAAATTATAAACTAGCTTTGTCCAACCCCAATAAACAAGTTCGGAAGTCGGTGACTTTGGATATGTATTTGATTATATGTCACCGCCTTCCGAACTTATTTATTGGGGTTGGACAAAGCTAGTTTATAATTTTTTATTTTTCGGTTTTTCGGCGGTTCAATTTTTTTATTAAAAAGTTTTTTTAGGTCAAAGAATCAGCATTGCCACCGAACGTAGCAACGCTGCCAGCCTTTTGGGCATTTTTCCCACTGACGGCGATGCGGACGAATTCTTTGATGCCCAGTGAGCTCTTCCACTTTTTTTTAATGTACTTGTACAATATGTAATATTTATTTTAGTGTTCATTTTTATATATCGTATAAAGACAAATTTGGTTATGTTTTAAATCAATTTTGAATGTTGTACACTGTTGTTTTACTTTATTTGCTGACTCTACAAACATCAGAGCCTAAATTACGAGGTGTCGCGTCAGGGTAATATATTTTTTCTTGCATTCAGCGATCCATATCCTTTTAGGATGTCCCCAATCAAATATTTTATTTGTTTAGCAAAGTGGCAAAAACTGACTACCCCAATCTGTCAAATTTCTTTAATAGATTTTCAACTTTATTACATAAACATAAGGTTCATGTTCAATTGGGAACATTTGACAGTTTGGGGTAGCTTGATGTGCTGGCGTCTCTAGATACGTCTGGTAGAACAGTAGAGCTAGACAAGCAGAAGTGATCGAAATCGGTAAAGACAAAAGTAGAACTTGCTAAAATATAATTGCCTCGTAACTGAAATAAACTCACTTCTCCCATATTCTACATGTTAAAGCTATCTGTGATAATAATATTTATCACATTATTTTGTCTAATTAATCAATAAATTCGTATTCAACACATTATATTGTCCCATTTGGGCGCCAAGTCGCCAGTTAGACCATGCTAGGCGAATTTATGGCCTAATAAATTCGTCGTTTTGCGCCAGGTAACGAATAAATTCGGATATTAGTCGATTTGCACATTCTCAAATAATTTAATATTATCTATAGGCGACTCGCACGAAATTGATTTATGCATATGTGGGCGAATCGACAATTACGAAAATACTTACTAGGCAAGTTTTAAACAAAACGTTAGGGAAACAACGAAAAGTTAAGGAAAAACTAGACTATTCTTATTAGATGAAATACAAAACGTTCCAATTGCCTAAGACGTATTTCTGGAATTGTCGATTCGTCCAAAAATTTATTAACTTAGTGCGAGTCGCCCACCGAAAATATTATATAATTTAAAAGTGACGTTTCGACGCGACGCGACGGCTCGTTTTGGGAGAGAAAATTCATGCGTAACGACTAATAACCCATAACTTCGGTCTTCGACACGCGAGCTTACAAACAAACCAAAATAAACTTAATACCTACCTACCCAGTTTCCCACAAACCGTCGAACTTTATGAATGCAATCTGCTTCAAATTCTGATCGAATGGTACAAGTTGTTACCGAAACATTTTACATATTTGAATATTGGCATAAACAGCATGTATTGCTGGATTCCTCCAGCAGTTTTGAGTAAGAAAGTGAATGGCTATAAGAGTAGAGGAAGACCGAAGGGCTAGAATTTATTTAAAATTGTGAAATACCTGACGTCACACCAGGAGATAGGGGTCACACAAATATGATCAAAACGTAATTTATGAAAGGGCAAATATTAGGAGATCATTATTACAATCGAAATAGCAAATAATTTTCATATCCTAATATTTGAGACGAAAACTGCGATAAAACAAGTACTAAGTTGATTGATGTGACCTATTCGTGGCCAAACTCAATGAAAATTAACATAATTACACACAGGAAATAGTCAGAAGGATTAACCATTCTGTTTGACATACTGAGTTTTTAAAAACTAAAATTAGTACGTTTTGATTTTGATTGATGCTTTAATAAATAGTTTTAAACAACCGACATTAATAAAAAAATACCAATTGTGAACCTGAATTCCTATTTAAAAAAATCTTTACTAATCAACTTTTCAAGTTCATAATACATCCATTTAGGAGTTCCTAAAACTAATTTGCGAATGATTATAAAAGGCTTCTTCTAAATGTAGGTATTAATTATAGAACATCATGTTCTTACGTCGATCTAATTTCAGGGTGTGTAATTTTTATAAAAACTTTTATGAATTAAAGTATACAGAATTCGTAGCATGCAAAAAAGTTGACATGCAAAAAGTATTCAATGTCAACTTTGAATGACTTCAAATCGAAATCACTTTTGCAAGATGACGTAATTTTGGTCGCGTTCATTAAAATAGCAAGTTTCCGGTTTGGTTAAATGATATTGCTCGGCATAGCTATTCGCTTCCGTACCGAATCGAACATCAATCAATGTTATCATAGGAGTCCTCTAAATGCTGTTTACAAATCCAAAAGCCTTATTCGTCAGTTTAAATCAAACTAACGATGGCTATTCTTCCGACGACTGTTTTAGTCGGGGACAAAGCAAATCAGTTAATCGAAATGTGTCATTTTCGATGCGGATAACCTGTCACAAATCGTTGAGTTCCTCAAGTTCTGAGTTGTTCGTATGATTACTGATACATGCGTGCACTGAATGGACAGGTCCACTCAATCTGTGTGGTTCTTTCCTCAAAAGACCATTTCTGACACCAATCCACATGGTCTTCAGATGATCTGACCAAGATTATATCTGGACTTTAAAAGAGACTGTGACCTCTGAATTTGTTTCGGCCTTTCTTCTCAGAGTAGTCAGATAGGAAACGCCGACCTCATCTAGTTTAAAAAAATATGATTGACGTGTAAAAGTGTTTGTACAAACCTACTTGCAGAAATAAAATCATTTATCGTTATCATTTATCACACTAAAACAGTTTTAGTGACCCAAAAGACCACCCTGGTGGACACAATATTTTAATTTATTATATTATATACAGGGTAAGTTTTTATCCAGTGCGCAAATTGTAACCATGAATTCAGCATATCATTCTTGAACCCCTAGCGTAGAAATCTTTCGCCGGTTGTACAAAAAAAAATCAGCTGTTTCATAGAAAAGTGCAATACCTACGCGGTCAAAATGTATGGAAGAGCTGATTTTTTTTTTGTTTATCCGGCGAAAACTTTCTGCGCTAGGGGTTCAAGAATGATATGCTGAATTCATGGTTACAATTTGCGCACTGGATAAAAACTTTTCCTGTATAATATATTTAAAAATCTCTGTATCGCATCCCTAGTGTATACAATAATATCAAAGTTAAAAGAATATTCTAGTTAGGACATGAAGAAAAATAACATCTTGAAATCATCGTAAAAAAGTGTAAGTCTATAATTGCATCAACAATGATGGTGAGAAACAAGGACCAAAGGAATCAAGGCAAGAAAAGAAGAAGGAGAAGGAAAACCAAGGAACAAATTACAAACAAAAAAAAACCGGTCAAGTGCGAGTTGGACTCGCGCACCGAGGGTTCCGTACAAACCTGCGGGTATATAAGTAAAAGTTCAAAATTGTCAAAAATAATTTTTTTTATATGACGAAACTAAAAATTTTCGGTTTTCGTAATTTTTCCTATATCTGTACTATAAGACGTGACTTCGTACAAAATTTCAAGATTCTAAGTTCACGGGAAGTACCCTGTAGGTTTTGATTCCCGTGCGAGTTTCGAAAATTTGCGGAATTTTGCGGCCTAAATGGCTGTATCTTTTGATTGCGTTGACTTAGAAGGTTGATTTTTCTACAGCTTCCAGGGACAGTAGAACTAAGTATCATATAGAAATTTCAGTTTGATACCTCCACGCGTTCCTGAGAAAAACGGTCTTGACAGACGGACGGACGGACGGACGGACGGACGGACGTACAACAAAGTGATCTTATAAGGGTTCCGTTTTTTCCTTTAGAGGTACGGAACCCTAAAAAAGAACTAGGATACACATAACATCACGTTTTTATTTCCCGAAGAGTTGAGCAGAGGTGTACCTAGAGTACAACCACATTTCACCAGTTACGTTTAAGTCTCATGCTATATGGGGCGCTACCTGGGAGAGGTTTGTAGCTAAGTAATAATAGCCGCCAGGGTCGATCCACCAGGTTTCGCTACGCAGAACAGATGGCCGATGGGGCCGAAAGGTTCTGGAGTGGCGACCGCGTACTGGAAGACGTAGCGTTGGAAGGCCTCCCACAAGATGGACAGATGATCGCAGGAATCCGCTGGATGCGAAAAGCGCAGAACCGGTCGAAGTAGAGGAGCTTGGGGGAGGCCTATGTCCAGCAGTGGACATCTTTCGGCTGAAATGATGATGATGATGAAGCTACGCTTGCCGGCGTGATACCCAGTAACTGAGTTGTGGAGCTCAGCTAGGCAGTCGCTCCATGTAAATTACTGGTATTCAACTCTACCGGTTAGACTGATGATGCAGATGATGATGATGGACGAACTTATTGTTATCAACCGGGCATTAATCCGGAGCCAAATGAACCGAAATGTCAATACAAAAACTTCTTTATAATAATTAATGGACTTCTTAAAGTACTTATCTTCCAATAGGGAAATAATACCAATAACAAAAGATGGCCAAGGAATGTAGCTGAACTTGACGGGTCTTATTGTATGTCCAGATTTAATTATCTCTCGATAATGGAGGAATATTGCATTTAAATCATCAATTTCTTCGGACATACATATATTGGAAAAGGTAGAATGTATGGTTACTTGTCTCGCAAGTTCTTAAAACTAGCCATTAAATGCAAATGAAGGTTAAAAAATTGAGAAGCTAGTGTTAAATGCTTCTGTTATTTTAAATCTATATACTAAAGGAATTGCATATTCTCCAAAATCTCTGTATTTTTCCGATCTATAGATCTTACATAAATATAATATTATAAATGTGAAATTTTATATGTTTGGTTATTTCGATGTTTGGATGTTTGTTACATAAACACGCAACAACGGTTGAACGGATTTGGATGAAATTTTGCAACCAGATAGATTATAACCTGGATTTACATATAGGATACTTTTAATACCGGTAATACATTCCCGTGGGATTATTTTCGACCTCCACGCCGGCGAAGTGGCTAAAAAAAGATAGTTGAGTATAATTTTACTTCTAACTGGTAGTTTAAAACATAAGGCTGGTCCAAAATTAAAAAAAAATATCTGTAACGCACCCCTAGTGTATAAAATAATATCAAAATTAAAAGAATATTCTAATTAGGACATAAAGAAAACTAAAATCTTGAAATCATCGTAAAAAGTAAGTCTATAATTGCATCAACAATGATGGTGATTAATAAGAAGGTGAAAACAAATAGTTTAACGATAAGAGTTAAAAAACGTTAAACGTTTTCAGCACAGCTGCACGCTGCTGCATATCACCGTTAACAGCCCTCATTACCCATTTAGATAACAAACAGACACGTATTGACATAAAACAAATGTGAATGTCAGTTAAAGTGGCCCATTTTAAAAGAAAGGCCTATTAAATAAGACAGAGTGAAGCACTATTGAAAACAACTTAATGAAGTAGAGGTAATATAATATAGTAACATTATGAAAAGGTATTTGTAAGTTTGTATGTCAAGGGGTAACCTTTCTGCCAGGGGTGCGGTTTGTTCGAAAGAGATGCCGTCGCCCCTGGCACGCAGGAAACTGAAGGAACACCGGTGGGTTTTAGTCAGTAAAAGTCTGACACGCCCTCTCGATCCACCCGGAGCGGGAGAAGTTATTTGATGATTTCCCAACCTCAAAAAAGGGGGAATCTTTGGAACTACTCATCTGATTCTGAAAATTCTTCGCTAATGAGTAATTACAGTATTGCCGAGTGTTAAAACAAGAAATTTAAGTCAATCAAGAATTTTGCTTATAGAGACAACAAACAGATACGTACTGTATCAGTAATACAGATTACAGTTTTAATAAAATATTTAACCTAAATCTGGCTGGCCATTGATCCGTGGGTAAAAATGCTAATGAATAAGAATCAAAATCTGTTGTTGATAATTATATTCTTGCTGTATCTACTTTATCTGGTTTCATTTATATTTGCGGTATTTTAGTAATTTTTGTTAAGAAAATATTTGAACCTAATGTATGCAGGCAAGTTATGTGAACGAACTCGAATTTTACAAAAATATTATGCCCAAATCGGGGAACCTGGCTTCTAAAGAATTCGCTCGGTTCACGACAAGCTTCGGCCATCAATTACGTCACGATTTTATAGGAATTTCAAAAGTTGCCTTTATTTTGCAAAACAAGTGGGTTTTGAAATACTTTTGGTAGTTTAGGTAACCTAAATCAATAAATGGGAAACAGATGGTTAGAATATTTGTAATTAATTGCTTGGTTTCTGCTTCTGAGAGGTTTTTTAAACCTAGCTAACAAAAGCTAAAAAAAATATCCCTTCAATTTGAATGAGCCCATTGAGAATAATTATATTCTAATGCAAAAGATTCAACATAAAGGGTTTCACCAGGTTTCACCATTACAGCCATATCAGAACACGTGTCCCAAGAAGCACAAAACTTCTTTTTATCCGACCGCCTCAAACAAAAACTTGCTCCACAAAAAACCAGACTAATCGTTTGATTGACATTATAATCCTAGTAAATAAAAAAAGGCCTATTATATAAATAGGACAAAGAGGTCACGGACCCGAAGATTGCGTCATATGATCATTTAAATTCAATGAGAAGCGTTTGAGTGACACACGTGCAGTTATGATTAAAAGGACCTACCACAAACAATGGAGTGCTACAAGGAATAGTATTAGGGCCCGTGTTGTGTGAACCCGCATAAAATTATTTTATCAATGGGTTTTATTTATTCACAAGTTGGAAGCAATGGAACAATGATAACTTACATTTGCCTTTACCGCCTATTCCGACCTTAAAATCTGGAAATAACATGAATGAAAGGATGATGAGAGGATGATAGGTAGCATCTAAAGAACCAATTATTGAATAACGATGAGTCGAAGAAGAAGTACGTTAAAGTACTTAGGAACCATGCATACTTATGGCAGAATGACTTTGACATGATAGTTAATTCGGAGTAGTTTGGTGAATGATCCTCAATCTAATGTAGTAAATCAAAAGCTGTTTTTCAAATATACAACATGACCAACTTACACATTATAGAAGTGTCCGATTATGGAACGAGAAACAAAACATTAATCGATCGATATAAATTAGATCGTGAGCCCGACCAATGCGTGGGAATACTCGTAATATGTATATCAATATTCTCATATATATATTCTCTTCTCTTTTGTTGGCACACCTGAGCACTTAGCATCGTTATGTAAATGAGTTTATCACAAGGATGGGTAAGAGGAGCTAGTTCTATATCTATTCAACTTAATGCCATTATAAAAGTTGTTTCGGACCCTAATTCCATTCAAAATGGAAATTAAATCTTCGTTTTGTTGGTAGAAAAGACTAAAAAAATGTTTTTGTAAATACAGCGGGGCAATATAGTAACACGCTAAAAAATACTTGCTTTGCTAAAAATGCTTTGATTTTGATAGTTCAACAACATTAACAATTGCGTTATTTACGACACATTTTTCAAACTTTTTATGAAGCAATGGATTAGTTCTGCCAGGGGTGCGGCCCAACTAGCAAAAGTGGTTTTTAAACTATCCTAGAACCATCATTTATCGAGGACTATATGAGACTTATATCCTCATATAACCCTGGAAAAGGGCCCACTTTATAAGTCTACTTTTACTTATAAGGTATTTATATTAGACTGCTGAAATGACATATACGACTATAATGCTCCTGTAATTGAGTTACGTCAATGCAATTACTCCTGTAAATCTCAATATAAGTAAGTTATAGTCAAAAATTAGATTAATACGCGCCTAGAAATTTATATTGTCAATAGTCGAAGTGAAGGTATCACTTGTTGTGCTCTGTAAAAAATTTTTTTAGGGTAGTATTTAAATGAATCAGAATTTATTAATGTCAACCTTAGTAGAAAAACAAAATCTTATTGTTGTCAAATTGTTAGTCTTATTTATAGCTTAGTCGTCGGGGAATGTAAATTTTCTGTGAAATCTATCATGGTTTTGATAAAAAAATAAAGCGCCTCTTGAAATTTGCTTATTTACGTTTTAGTATTAATTAATATTAAATAAATATTATTAGGGCAGCTGCCATTTTCTTGGTGAGCATTTCCAAGTACGATATAGTGCTAAAATAAGTATTTTTAGCATTTCCAAGCGTGACATAATACCAATATAAGTATATTGGTTCTATATTGGGTTATCTCAAAACCGAAAAAGATTCGCCATTGTTACCGATTAGGGTTCCGCAATGCTCAGATGAAAATCGATTGATATTTATGGATAAGTAAGTTAAAGGAATATTTTAAGGGTTTGTTCTACGTGCAAGGTTAGGTAAACATCAGTTTAAACATTGTTTTTATTTGACTTAATTATATAACAGGTTGCCGACGGTTTAAACAAGACTATGCCGGATATGTTCCTGGATATCGATCGATTTTTAACCAAAAAAGATTTCCGACCTTTAAAGAACTTAAAATGGCCTCGGAGTGTTACACATTTCTTGTTGTCTGAGATATGTCCCGGTTGTCACAGCGTGGTTTCTATTATCAGTGTACATAATATAGGCCAAAACTGGTATGTCGAACTGTTGAAAACTGGTAATCCATCAACATTTGTTTAGAGAAATCTCATTTGATAAACAAGGAACATTGTGATACATTTTTTTCAAACATTTGATCAAACCGTTGTGCTAATAGTGTCCTGGGGCTGAAATACTGATGTTTAGGTTTTCTCTATTGGTATCTAGTGATGTTCGTGCGTCTTTAGGCAAAACATTGTTTATTTTCTTATTTAAAATTTCAAGTAAAGAGTTCAATGCAGCATGAGAAATATTGAAATCTAAGGCCAAGTTATTAATAGAATCACGCAGTTCTAAATTTTTGTTATAATCCGAAAGTTCTTCCTGATGATCACTTTCAATATCGCTCAAAGATTTGGTACTTTCCTAGTCTGAACCTCTTCCATCTAAAGTGGTACTAAAATTATCTTGTCCGGAACCCTCGCTAGAATTCGCGATACGGTCTTCACCAGTTAAATTTAAAAAATCGTTGCTCACTGCGGTTAACATTTCTTTATATGTTTTTTTTTTTACTTTTCTTTTATCAGATCAACTTTTTTAAACCGCTTCCACTTATTTAAATCCATTTTCAATATTTGTAGACAAAAACAGTTGTAATCAAAATGGCTGATGTTAAATCCTACAATAGAATTTGCAAAACTATATAAAGCGTGTTTTCGCCTGTACTGGTCGTTTCAAGCAAAAGTGGCCTCTTAAGAGACTTAACCAGGATTGTTTGAGATTACTTAGACAATAACACTAGGTACTGTGGAATGCCTATATAAATATGTCTAGGTTTAAATCGGCATACGATAAATCGATATAGAGAACACTTTATCCTACCGAGTGCTGTTATAATTTTGGTGATCAATTATTTTTTAAACGTGGATATGAAATTCATTTAACACTTACTTTTAAGTTTCTGTAAAACCAAACCAGATACATAAATGATTTACAGTTATTTAACTTTAATTTACATATATTAGTCATACATTTTTAGCTTATAAGAGGTTATAAGTAAAAATAACAAGAGTAATTGCTCCTCAGTGTATATATTCCTGGTAGATGCTCCTACAGGAGTATAAAGATTTAAATGGTCTGCAGATGATATCTTATATGCACATATAAGTCTGAGTTACCGGAGTAATTACTCCTGAGTGCAATTACTCTTGTTTCATGCTTTTATAGGAGTCTTGATCCTATATTTGTCAGGAAATATGATCCTATATACCGATATAAGTACAAATTTTAGGATTTAACGTACTTGAGTAAAAACAGCATGTATTTATGCTGTTAAAAGCGCAGTAGCGGCCACCAAAACTATCATCGGAGTGTTATAAGTCCACGTAGCATTATAAAATCGCATTCCAGGATTATTTTGCTTGTTGGGGGGTTATTCGAAAGAGATACCGCCGCCCCTGACACACAGGCAACTGAGAGAACACGGGTGGGTTATAGTCAGTAAAAGTCTGACACGCCCTCCTGCTCCACCCAGAGCGAAGAAGAAGGAGGAGATGTTATTTGATGATTTCCCGGACAAAAAAAAAGCTATGGATTATTTAGGTTATTGCTAAATAACCTTCCAAATGATTAAGATGATTAGGAAGGTTTATTTCCTTCTTATAGTCCATTTTTTGAATTCGCATTACCAATTCTCAGTGAAACTGTTCCATCCGACAATCCAGTTTTCTCCCTCATATCTCAAAGGTAAGTCTATCTCAACCAATTACAATAACTGTAATACATCCTGTTTTCATTGAGGAAATTACGAAATGATTCCCTTGTTAATGAATAGGTGAATCTGTTACTTATGGTCATTTGAATAAGTGTGGAAACGAGTTAAGGAAGTTATAGAAGGTTAACAATAACGTATGTTGGCCGTTTGCTTTGTGGGCTTGTGGCCGCACTGGTCGATCGATCAGGTTAAGCTATGCATGCCGCGGTTGGTCCGTGGAAGGGTGACCATTTTTACATAACAAGACCCCTCCGTACCTCGGAAAGCACGTTAAATAATGGCTGGCCCTGGCTGCAATTTGTGGATCTTTGACAGTCGTTACGGGTCGTCAGACGCCCTGAATGAAAAGCAGTTTAACCAAGAGGTATCTTATTATTCAGTATTTGGGTTGTTGAGGTCAGAAAGGCAGTCGCTCCATGTAAACTACTGGTATTCAGCTACATTCGGTTAGACTGGCAGCCAACTCCAACATAGTTGGAAAAAGCTAGGCAGATGATGATGGTTTGGATAAATAGAATGAAACACTTCGTTATGACGCATTTGAACCAGTTATATTACAAGTTTTAGCGGATTCCGGGCTCCGAAAGGATGCAACCGGAATAACGCGAAGATGATGATGACTTTTGCCTTCATCACTGTTTAGTTCATGTTCATCATTGGAGAAATGGAAGAGTAAAATATGTTACGCCGACCGCAAGTGACATAGGGTAAGGACAGGAAGATGACAAAGACCACGCTAGACAAACGTGATGACTGTGATCCGGTAGTCAAAGTAAGGCCAAAGTATAGATGGATGGATTGTGTGAATGATATGAAAGAAAATAGAGTGAATGATAGCGTGACGTTTGCACGGGGAGAATGGAAGAAGAAAGCATGGGCCAGGAGCCGGAAGATAATGATCATAGGGTCCATCATTCTTGATTGAATACTTATTGTTGACTAGTTTAAAATCATCTCTTATCAAATTTCGTTCTTTTTAAAAAGGCGTCTTGCGGTCTTGGCTTACTATTGACTTAGTTAAGATAGAGTTTATAAGCACATGCAAGTTACAATACAATGACCACTTCTTCAATTCAATTAGAAATATGTATTGTATTGACAATTTGCTTCTGCTTCTGCCATCATAACGATATTTTCATCATAATTCTTCAAGTATCGTATGAAGTGCATCTTCTGCAAGGTTCATTTCTCGTTGAAAGTGTTTGATTTTTGATGAGTTTCCGCGTTCGGAGCTACATTTAGAACGCTTTTCATACAAGGATGCTCCTGCAATCACCGATTTGCCGGTCAGGTGTGTGGCATTAGTTCCCTTCATATATGGCGCAATTATTACTTGGTATGAAGTTTTGACGAGGTTTAACATTCAAACTTTCTTCATACATACATACTCGGCATATAACGTTCCCACTGCTGGGACACAGGCCTCCTCTCAGGGAGAGGGAGTGGGCCGTAATACACCACGCGGGCCCAATGCGGGTTGGTAGATGTTACTTCGAATTTTTGGTTCTAGGACATGCCGGTTTCCTCACGATGTTTTCTTTCTTCACCCTTCTTAGTCTCTCAGTGCTGAGGATCATGGCCTGACCCATCTTGTAGTTGAGTTTTCTAAACTAGCAGTGGTTTATAACATGAGAAGTTCTGCCCGCGATTTCGTACGTGTTAAATTTCTTGTTTATATCCTTTAACATTCTGCAATCCTGTAGTTTTAGACTAGTGAAAGATTTTTTGGAATTAGATCCGCAGTTCCGAAAACTACCCTCTACATACAAACTCACATAATATTATTATAGTACAGATAGATTACCGTTGGACTTTGTTGGCCTTTCTTCTCCAAAGGGGTCTACAATGATATGCTGAATTCATGGTTAAAGTTTACGCACTGGATAAAAACTTATCCTGTATATGAAACTATCATTTGGAAGGTGGAATTAACTGTAGAATCTTATTTAGTTTCTTGTAAATTTGAGCGTTCAAATGTGCCTTTTATATGCCTATTTGTAATTAATGATTTCACTTAGACTTTATAATGCTCAAGAGTTCTCAATAGTCAGTGTTCAACACATCAAGAACTAAAAACCACAACATATAAATGGCTATCTATTTCTATTGCGTCTTTAGGCACGCAATTAGCATGCATCTGTCTATATTAATCCAGAACGAAATTGTCCTATAATCTTGTGCTCGGTCCTTTTTACAAGGCGTTTTGATACTTTAGGCATATTGTTCGACGTGGTTTTCAATTTATTACAGAAAGAAAGAAAAATATTTTCAATGAGACATGCACAGGAAATACAAACAATAAAAAGAACAGAGTGATGAAATTATGCTGCGATATTTGTAAAAAAAAATTATATCATTCAAACATCAAACATTTTATAAACACGATGACCCATCTGATATAAAAATACTTGATATATTTACAATACATGATCTGCGTGGAAATAATTCTCACACACAAAAAACTTCACGGCCTTTAAAAATAAAGACACAGTGAGTCAGAAGACAAACTCATGCGCACCAAGGTGTTTTGCAAACCGAATTCATTTATAAGAGACACAGGTGTTGTATGTCCGTCTCTATCTTCCTTATACTTTAATCCATGGATGAAAAGAGAAAAAACATTCTGCACAATTATTTGACGTTACAATTAACATTTTATTTAATGATGTCAATTGAAAATGTCAGTGAGTTGTTGGAAAAATGAAACGGTTGGTTTTATACGAATGACTTTAAAATGTCAGTTGATCGGAAATTATAAAATATTACCTATGTTTTTTCGGTAAAATAATTTAAATGAATGATATACTTACCTAGGTAGAGGTACTGTAAATTTTTGGCCAGAGGTGTAATTGGACACCCACATTTCGCCAGTTATGTTCGTATTTCCCATGTAATAGGGGGCGAGACTATTACCAACACCCGAGCAGAAATCCACACTCCAGATAGAAAAACCGAATAACATTTTGTCCGACTTAGGAATTAAACCCAAAACCACCTGCATCATTTATAACAGTGTTGATAAAGTGATCTTTCTATGTACCATTATATTTAGCCTTTATAGCTCAGAACTCAAAGCGAAGCCTTTTTTTGTTTTTTGAGTGTGGGAAATCATCAAATAACTCCTCCCGCTCTGGATGAAGCGGGAGGGCGTGTCAGACTTTTACTGACTAAAACCCACCCGTGTTCCTTCAGTTGCCTGTGTGCCAGGAGCCACGGTATCTCTTTCGAACAACCCGCACCCCTGGCAGGCATCGGCCCTTGCGGACCCCACCAGTTGGTGCTGATACGTCTTTGAGGCGCGTTTGGAACACAACACGCCGTGGACCTGGGCTTGGTCTTCACCAGACAGCGAGCTACCCATTACTCGGCGTCCGCAAGCCCGCGCTTACGGTGGCCGGGAATCAGCCTGGGATTCCCGACGCCCAGGGCCTCTCCTGCGGCGACTAAGGCGGTGAGGACGCATATGCAAGCGAAGCCTTGGCAGTCATTTAATTTTTTAAACTCTCTAAACAATTAATTTTACTTATTTGGTATAGATGAGCTCCGCATTAATTGGCTCAATAACTTAATTAATTCTTAAATTTTAAGTTTCGTCAGTCTTCGTTGTCTGGTCAATGATCTAGCTTTTTAATTAGATACAATTATCTCACAAATAGTCGGTATTTTCTGGTACATTGACACTAAAATCTTCTGTCGAGAGTTGACTTGACCTTAAAAAGTAGTGTGGTACCAATTTTTTTTTTAATTTTTTAATTTATCCCACGTGAAAATTCCGGTCAGATCTGATAATGTTAGCTATAAGCACATACCTAACCTTAAATCCGTGTTAGATAACTTCAGAACAATCTGATCGCAAATTAATTACTTTGGAACAATACAAAAAACTATTGTTACATCAACGTTTAAAAGAAAAAATTGGAGCAAACTAGTACCAAAAAAACTTACGATGCAAATCGACAAAGTTAATTTTGCCGTTAAAAAACTTGTACCGCTACATAAAAAAAACATAATTCCGAAGGGTTACGGCTTATGTCGAATTGAAATTGATTTCCGCAGCTGTATTTGTAATTTGGTAATTTTTATAAGTCAGGTCGTTGTACCAGAATTCTGCAAACAAAACTGAATCTTATGTTGTTGAGACTTAAAGTTTATATTGGCCTGTTATGTGGCAGTTATTTATAATATGAACAGGTGCTTTGGCTGTTCATCGAATTTTGATTAGTGAGGGGACATCGACTTACTTTTTTAAGGTCAACTTTAAATCGATGCTATTGATTGAGATGTGGACGTATTTTTTTTACAATGTTAGCTGTATACGTTTTAAATGATTTGTACTTTTGGTGAGTACATTAATCTAATAACCTTGGACTTTTAAATATATGCCTAGGCTATTAAAAATTCACCAAATATATAAGACATCCACAATTCCTATTATTTCAGCTAAAACATGTCTAGACCATACATAGGTATAAAAACCCTGTTTCCTGTGAACCTTAAACATAAAGGTCTGACTAAATTAAGATAGTAAAAGGTTAAAATTTGAGAAATTTGAAAAGAGTTGAGAGCAACAATAGATAAAAATAAATCAAAAATATCTTTGGCTTTCTACCCGACTATGGCGAAGCAAAAAAGAGGATGAGGCAATGATGCGATGTTTTTATTTTGTTTTTTTTGGGTGGGAAATCATCAAATGATTTCTCCTGCTGAGTAGAGCTGGAGGGGGTGTCAGACTTTTACTGACTAAAACCCACCCGTGTTCCCTCAGTTGCCCGTGTGCCAGGGGCGGCGGTAACTCTTTCGAACAACCCGCTCCCCTGGCAGGCATCGGCCCTTGCGGACCCCACCAGTGGTTGCTGACATTTCTGACGGCGCGCGTGTGGAACACAACGCGCCGTCCCGTCTACCACTTTTCTGCCGCAGGGGATAGGGAGAGCGGCCAACGCTATACCGACACTCCTCCTCCCCTGCGGCCCCACCGCGTCCGCCATCAAACGGTGGCGGCCACGTCCAGGCCACGGAAGGGAAGAGCGCTGCTCAGAAGTCCGGCACTCCTCCTCTGCCGCAGCCCGTAACCCTCAGCCGCGATGCCTCCCATTCGACATCGCGGCCTACCTCAGTGGCGGTGCACCTCACCGCAACCTACGTTTTGGCCGCCATGTCATTGGCTTGAAGGCAAAAGCCCTGACGAGCGGCCCCACCTTTGGGTTCCTCTTGGCTTCACCGTGGGTGGCAGTCCACGGTTATTGAGCCCCCCGCAACGACAATGCGGGAACCCACTCGGGGGGATGATGCGGTGTTGGGTATCAAATGAGAGTGCTTAACAAGTACGTTTAAGACCTAAATATTTTAAATAAAAAGTAGGTACCTAAGTTCAAAAACTAAAACCCGAGTAGGCACCTACTGAAAAATCACGTTCTAAAAAGTACGAAACAAGGAAATCGTTTTTAAATTTACTTTTATTTTGCTAACGATACAGCAAAATAAACGATTAGCTCACAAAATGAGAAATACCTACATTAAAGCCTTATCTAATATAAAATAGCGACGTCTTATAAAATGTGGAAGATACGGCACTTTTCTGACGTCATTAGTTTAAGTCAGGTAAACATGCCTAGACGACTTATTGGCATCGTTACACGCTGATTACTGGACTTATACATGGGTAAGACTATGTTACTTAATATGTTAAATGTTTCCCACCGTTCAGGTAATTTATTTCCAAAGTATTTTTCCTTGAGTATATAATTCCTTCTACTTCTTCTTGATCCTTGGTTTCTTTTGTGTAAATTATTTCATAACCACTTCTCTAAAAACGGTGAAGGAAAACATTGTGAGGAAACCGGTGTTCTAGAACCAAACGTTCGAAGACAAGTCACATCTAACCAAGCCACACTTGGCCCGCGTGGTGGATTTCGGCCCTCCCTGTCACTGAGAGAAGGCCTGTGTCCAAGCAGTGGGAATCATCATCATCATTTCAGCCGAAAGACGTCCACTGCTGGACTTGAGCCTCCCCCAATTTGGGGGGTTTTGCCATAATCGCCACGCTTGGCAGGTGGGTTGACGATCGCAGTATGGTGGTAAAATGCATAGAGAACGCTGCTGCCCATTTTCTAGTAAGTCCCTTAGTCGCCATCTACGACACCCACGGGAAGAAATGGGATGGTGCTATTCTTTTACGTCCGGCACCGCACGGAAGGTTTCTTTTGATTTCCAAGAGTAAGCCAAAAACAAATAAACAACGTATTTAATCTTAAAAATCCTTAGCCGTGGTCCTTAGTCATAATTAGTTATAGGCGCAGCATAGATATCTAATTAGTGATAAACATCCGCAGTTAGGGCTTATCCTTATTAACTCTATGATTAACTACCACCCGTCAAACGGTGTCAGTTAAGATTCTGGTAAACTAACTATTATATATTATTATGGCTGGTTTATTCAATGAGGGAAAGAGGGCTCAGCATTACCTAAGCATTTTGTGCGAAACATGTAACAAGTACTAGGAGCGCATAAACGGCCAGGACGATTGCTTCGTGGCAGAGTTCTTAATTTTCCCAATGGAGGAAGCGCCATGTTACCCCGCAAAATTCAAATTTTCTTGCGTTTTTTGTCGTTTTTAGTTCAGTTAGTTGTTAGTTCATAAAAATTAAATAACCTTTTCGTCATTCAATGGGATTAAATGAACTTAACCTAGTCGCGGGCTCGAACTCACTGGTGGGCCTGGCTGAAAAGAACGCTGTCTCACCAGGCTTCGTGTCCGACAGAGGTAGTACCTGAGATGACCGGTTAGACGCTAGTCTACATGCACAACATTTGTGAGTGAGCTACAGGATCTGTTATAGTAAAACAGGCGTGCAAAAAATTAAGGAAGTCCTTCGGAAGACCGGGTTTTATGAAAAAACCACTACATAAATCAATTACCAATAAAGTTTATTGAACTTTTCGATATTTGAGCTTTGTCGGTACCGACTTAGTTTTGAAGATTTTACACTTCTTTTATTACTGAAACACGCCCAAAGTTAGGTTAAATTAGCAAGAAAAACGAATCTTAATTGGCTCCTGATTTTTTAATGGTTTTTAATTTTAGTATTCTGTTTCCGTACAGACAATATTAATATTGAGCCAAACCATACCATGTTTAATTTTTGATGTACATTGTCGAACAATGGAATAATACACTCCCGAAGTTTGTATGGAAAAAATGTCGACAAGATTCACTTTAAAGATTGTATTTATGGTTTTAGTTCGGTGGAGACATGCTTGTTACGGTCACGAATCATATTTTGTTCTACTTAAAGCCTGCAAAATGCAAAAAACGTAAGAAAATTTTAATTTCGCGGAGTACCCCTTGAGGAAAATGAAGAATTCTGTCACCAAGTAATCGTCAAAAATTCTTACGAAATAAGCAGTAACTTTGCAATACTTTTTTGGTCACAAATGACTTAAAAGAAAGTTAAATCAGTCGAGTAAATCTAGATCATTTGTTTTTATTAACTTCGTTTTTTGCCTGACTAAGTAGCAGTTCTTGATTTCTAATGTAGAATTATGGGCACTTATTGACAGTGCCCATCACAATGCGAATTAATGTTTCGATGCCCAATGAACTCTTTGCCCCTTTTTTTGTATTGACCTTTATCTCTTAATAGCTTCTGCCTTCGACTATCATAAAAACAGGTTACACAAAAATATGAGACCCTGGCTCCATAGCTAGGCCCCAAATCACAAATCATTAAACACGTCCAGCGCAAAAAAATATAAATCTAGGTTTGTTTCTGTCAACCGTATGAAGATGCATAATCAGCCTATAATGTTCCCACTGCTGGGACACGCCTCTTCTCTGTGAGAGTGAGTGGGCCGTAATCCACCACGCGGGCCCGGTGCGGGTTGGTAGTTGCCACATTTCTTGGATTTTTTAAGTGAAATCTTCTTAAGGCGCGTTGGGCATTTTTAGAGATGGGAAAAAGCATTTGAACTCGCGATACTGTTACCGACGCCTATTAATATTAATTAGTTCGTATAAGTTTTCACTTCTGTCGGCACTCCCGGAGTGCCACTGTTTTTTTTTGGTTCTAGGACATGACATTCATGGACACCGTTTTAAGCGCTGTGGTGATGAAATAATTTACACCAAGTGAAGCGTCTGTTTGGGTTCGAATGGAACCCACGAACTCGTTAGTCGCGTCCAGTACCGCTGGGCCACCACTGTTCCTGTCATTGATAATAAAAGTAGGATCCTATGTTCACGAGTGAAAAATGGAAATTATTATTGGTTCGATTAAGTAAATGACATAAATGATGGAACCAGCACTGGGGAATGTTACATCAATATCATGTTTTGTAGAAACCAATGAAACGGTAAGGAATCGAAATGTCGTATTATTCTGTATGTTCCAAGACAATTTGTCGATATTTATTAGCAGAATATGTCGTGTGTGATCTAAGAAATTGACGTGGTCATAGTGTATTAGGGCCTTGGTCCTTTATGACATCATCATAACCAATCAAATCACACGACTTATCCTCAAGGACGCTTAACCAAACATTTTAATTGCTTATTATTTATTCAAGTAACAGCGTATTGTTCTCTTATAAGTATTACGATATTAGTTACCGGCTCAGTTCCATACGCTGCTGCACAAAAAGTCACCCGTGTGACTCGGTCAGACATACGGAGTGTTGTCTTTTCGAACCATTGTTCCGGCCGTATCGGACAATCACAATACTGTAAATCAATTGTTTTGCAATTGTACAACTTTATGTTTTGCTGGTAGTCAACATTTAAATAAGTATTTGTAGCTAAAGAGTTTTCATTTGTTTTTTGAATTTAACAAAACCAATACTGGTGCAACGGTCGAGCATAATGATTTGAATTCGGAATTTTGTTGAAGTGAAATGTTTTAATAAAAAAAAAAGAGATAAAAAAATGAGTGTTGTGCAAAAATATGTGTTCATATACCACCAAGGTTTAGGAAACGAGTAAGTTTAGTGAATTTATTATAATGGCTTTAGCAACGACGACTCCTGGTTTCAATTTCTATAAACATTTCATGGAAAGTGTTCTAATAAAGTCACATCGTGCCTGTTTGCAAGAAACCTTAAATAAAGATAGACAATTCAACATTGTTTTAGCAACGAAATAATTCAAACAACCAAGCAAGCTTTTTGGTATATTTACAGGAAAAAATAAACACTTGCACTAAACAGCCAACTTTTTTTTTTATTTTACTACATAACTGACTTGCACATCATTGTTAATAAAAACTTCTTTTTTTTTTATTCGGAAGTCGGTGACTTTCGATATGTATTTTAATTTTATGTCACCCATCACCTTCCGAACTTCGGTTAAACAAAAAAGGTATTATTATTTTTTTATTTTCAGTTTTTTCGGCGGTAATTTTTTTTGTTAAAAAGTTTTTATTTTATAATTTTTTTTGTGTCTATGTAATCTACTGGATGCGGGAAGCACAAAACCGGTCGAAGTGGCGGAGCTTGGTGGAGGCCTATGTCCAGCAGTGGACGTCTTTCGGCTGAAATGATGATGATGATGTAATCTACTAATTACTACATCCCTAATTTTTTATTACTTTTTGTAATACACAATTCAGCATAAAAAAATCTGTGAGTGAACAATCAATCATCCCTTGTTTTCCTACCCTTAGGGTTGGAATTCGAAATTTATATGGGACCAATTTCGGGGTATACTCTTTCCAATATAAAAGAATTATCAAAGTTGGACTACTCTGAAAAAAGTTATGCGTGGTCAAACATAAAAAAAATACGCGTCGACTTGAGAACCTCCTCCGATTTTTTTCGTCGGTTAAATAGTAGTTCGGTGTCTGTGAGGCGATTATCACACTGCATTGCGTTCCGTCGCTTATCGCGGGACTGCCGTAAGTTTGTATGTAAGGGTAATCTCTAGAACAACCAATTACAATTTAGGAGGGACATCATAGACCATTTAACATCACGCTGCGACCCTAAAGAGCCGAGTGTAAAGTAAAAAAAATCAGAAAGAACGCAGTGTGAACACGAAGTAATATCGCGATGTTAATGGATGTAATTTTTACATTAAATACTAAATAAATTCTAAACGAAGTCTTATAGTAAAAAAAAATCAACAGCTAATGTTTGCGTGAACATTTAAACAAATGGTGCTTATCTAATAAACAAATTGTGTCCATAAAATTGTCCACAAGAACTGCGTATGTGCATTAACCGTGCGTGTAGATTTGAAGAAATAAATATATGAAACTTATCCTAATACATTATACAGTGCTACATACTTATGGTTGATAGGACAATAAATCACTGTAAGGGTGAGCACAGATTGGCGCGTTACGCGCACGTTTTAACGCGCGTTCAAATAGCATGAACTGACGCGAATCGGCGTAGACCCGCGATTCTGAAAGACTGCACTCTGTATTCTATTTAATTGTTGATGGTTGTGTATTGTTGGGCACGCCACGATTGCGGCGGTAAGTCCCCTCTTTGAGGAGTGGTTTGAGAGGCGGCATGGCGTCCTCACCTTCCGCCTGACGCAGGTCCTCACCGGACTCGGTTCTTTCGGGAGGTTCCTGTTTCGGATAGGGCGGGAGGAAACGCCCGGGTGTTTCCACTGCGAAGATCGCCCTGAGGACACGGTGGAGCACACGGTGGCGGTCTGCCCTGTGTCCTCGTGGAGGCGATCGGCGGCGGCAATCTCTCGCGTCCGGCCCTGGTCCAGGCCATGGTACGGAGCGAGAGGGCATGGGTAGCCGTCACCTCCTTCAGCGAAGCAGTGATGCTCGCGAAGAGGGAGGCGGCGCACGTGAGAGACAGGCAGCATATGCGCCCTCGCGACCCTAGCCGCCGCAGGACACGGAGACGCCCTGGGCGTCGGGAATCCCAGGCCGATTTCCGGCCACCGTAGGCATGAGCTTGCGGACGGCGAGTAATGGGTAGCTCGCTGTCCGGTAAGGACCAAGCCCAAGTCGACGGCGCTTTGTGTTCCACGCACGCCTTAAAGAGATGTCAGCACAAAATGATGGGGCCTGCAAGGGCCGATGCCTGCCAGGGTTGCGGGTTTGTTTGAAAGAGATACCATAGCCCCTGGCATACGGGCTTCTGAAGGAACACGGGTGGGTTTTAGTCAGTAGAAGTCTGACACGCCCTCCTGCTCCACCCAGAGCAGAGAAGTTATTTGATGATTTCCCAACCAAAAAAAAAAAAAGAAATGGTGTGTATTGTAGTTTTCTTGATTTTGTTGACTTGGGTTTTCAGTATAGTCTTAAGAAAATGCATTGTATTGTCAGTTTTTTTCTACGTAAGGCATAAGAGAGCGAGGCATCTTTTAATTTTAACTGAACTAATCTATATCTATATTATTAATAAAGAGGAAAGATGTGTTGTTTGTTTGCATTGAATAGGCTCCGAAACTACTGAACCGATTTGAAAAATTATTTCACTGTAGGGAAGCTACACTATCCCCGGATGACATAGGCTGTATTTTATCCCCGTTTTCCCACGGGAACGGGAACTACGCGGGTGAAACCGCAGAGCGCTGCTAGTTACTTTATAACTACGTTTTGTTTACCGGTATTATGAAGCGGGCAAACAAAGCACATCAAGCACATGTATTTGCTTGTCTTATAATTTAGCCCGCGTTTTTACCTGAACCAAAATTTTATCTAATGCGTTAAGGCGAAGATTTCTTGAAAACGCTCAAAAAGATGGTTTTTTAAACCAGTGTATCTCTTTACCCGCAAATAATTTTTAAAGCAAAAAAATATATGATAAATATCATTTATTTTTTCTTTGACTAGAAAATTCTAGTCTTTTCTGCATACAGTGATGGAACTCAAAACATAATTAAATATACTTTAATGCATCAAAAAAATCATCAAAGTCGCCTCTTAATAATCTTTAAAACCAGTTTATCCCTTCAATAAAAAATATTAGTATAATTAAAAATATACCATAAAATGCCAAATGCCAAACTGCATCCAGTGATTGATTAATATTGATTAAATAGTTAATATCTAATTTAATACGATTTTTTTTTGCACTTTTACGACAATACTTGCTCATTTATAATTCGAATTTATTACAACAGATTTTAACCCGTATCGGATTGCAGTAAGAACTATTATCGCTCATAACGACCATACGATGAGTACATTTAAAATTACCAGGGTCTTAATCGCGGGCTCTTGGCTAATAATAACCGCTGCTGAACGCAGGTTAGGTTACTCTTGCCGCGGTTGAGGATGGGTGACTATCAATTGCTTAACGGTCCCGGCTGTCATTCGTGGATCAAGCCCGAAAGTCTGACAACCAGTCTTACCGAGCGGTATCGTGTTGACCAGTTACTGTTAAAGATTAACATGCATTTATTTGTATAAACATGTGTAACATGATACATAAATATGCACAAATGGATGGAAATTTGTTTAAAATTGCTGGTTCAACATGTTTCACCTTATTCGGCGTACAAAATAGTTTATAATTATTAGTTTAAAAATATAAACAAGTTTTTTTTTAATTATTCTCAAAATTCAATCAATTCAAATAGGTACATAATCAGTCAATACAAAAATATAGTAAAAAACTTGAAACAAAAAAATTACTAAAACTAAAATACTTATTAAATTATCTAAATTAAAAATTTGTCGCTCAAATAGGTTAGGTAGGTAGATTGATTTTGTTCATCGCGCGTTTTATCTGTACCGTCTGTACGTACCCTTATCAAGAATCAACGTTATTTGATGGGACATCGCGTCACTATTTATGTCCTGTAGTGATTTTAGAATCTAGCAAGTTATTGCTAGAGTCTATTAGATGAAGCGTATCGGATTAAACGACTTTGCTACAAAACAGATTTGTAGTAAATCTTTGGATTACTGATGTAGCTTACGTAAGCTTGTCGTAGAGAACGCTTTACATGTCAAGCTAGGTACGCTTACCGCGGTCAGTACATAGATGGGGAACATCCATGACCCCTCTATGCTTCGTAGAGCACGATAAGCTATTGGCTATTATTCGTATTCGATTCGGCAATATATTTTTGTTTTCGGCCATAGACCAGCAGA
This sequence comes from Polymixis flavicincta, assembly GCA_949987655.1. NCBI lineage: Eukaryota > Metazoa > Arthropoda > Insecta > Lepidoptera > Noctuidae > Polymixis > Polymixis flavicincta. Next base: position 17,282,509 of record OX465188.1, on the reverse strand, counting down.
AAAATCAGAAGCTCGTGTTCATTCGGCCTACTTCGTGAAGCTCGGCAATATCAGGTGATATTCGGCTAACTTCGCGGTGTAACGAGAGTCCGCTCGTGGTTTCACTCAACGGACTCGATTCTGTTTTGAAGTTCGGTTTAAAGACATTTATTTCTAAAAAAAAAAAAAAAAAAAGGAACGTTAGAAAAGTAAGATTAAAATTAAAAGTAAGTTGTAAGTAACTTCACGCGCTTATGCATATTAGCGAAAATATTAATTCTTTTTAGTTTTCGGCTAAAAATCAATTTTCGGTCAGACACTAATTTAATAGGTTTTGCCTCAAGACGCAAAAGATGGACCAGCTAAACTCAACCGCAAAAACATCTTTGTCAAACGCTATCTTATTGTCTACACGTATTTTATCTCCATGTGAAAATCGTTTTATACACTTTTGTCCTGTAATAGGTACCAAGACTGCTTAGTTAGTCCGTTAGGCCCCAGTGGGAACACCTCTTGTATGGAGATTAAGTAAAGAAAATTGTTAGTTTACGTCTCCCAACGGATATTTTGCAATAATTAAAAGTATAGAAAATGATGTAGGTAGTGAGAAAAACCGCGGGAAAACGTTGTTTTATTTCTTTTTCTTTTGTTTTGGATTGTTTAGATGTAAATGCCAATGACCGATGACGTTTGAAGATTTTTTTTTTTAATTTATGTGATAAAAAAAAACAGGATTGATTTATCGTCAAACATACATAATAATGAGACTATAATTAATTTCTGCTTAGTAAATCTTCTAGCTTAACCTCCTCTCTTTGTGCCATGCTTTCCTGGTACATGTAACTCGACGTACGTGTGGTTAATGTGATCATAAACTGGATTGATATATCATAAAGAAACTTTCATAATAATTACAGTACTGTTTTTTTTTTTTTTTTTTTTTTGGTGGGAAATCATCAAATAACTTCTCCCGCTCTCGGAGCAGGAGGGCGTGTCAGACTTTTACTGACTAAAACCCACCCGTGTTCCTTCAGTAGCCCGTATGCCAGGGGCTGTGGTGTCTCTTTCGAACAACTGTTTCTGGTTTTAAACATCATCCTAATATGACTGAGTTTAGCCTCCTCCATTTGTGCTATGCTTTCCTGGTATGTGCGAGTCTACGTACGTATGGTATAATGTGATTATAAACTGGATTGATTTATCTGAATTGTGATTAGCAAATCCGGCTTCCGGTTTCAGTTCTTATACTAGTATCCATCTAATGCCGAGTTCAGCCTCCTCCCTTTGTCCCATGATTTCCTGGTTGGTACATGCGAGTCTATGTGCGTATGGTATATCATGTAATCATCATCATCATTCTCCTGCCCTTATCAATTTATTTGTGGTCGGCGCAACATGTCTTTTCCTTCCACACTTCTCTATTAGTCGTCATCTCCGTAGTCACACCCTTTTTAACCATATCATCATTCACACAGTCCATCCTTCGTTTCTTTGGTCTCCCCCTACTCTTATAGCCATCGACATTCATACTCAAAACTTTCCTCACGACATTTTCCTCATTCCTCCGTATCACATGCCCATACCATGACAACCGATTTCCACACAACTTTTCATTTATCGGTGCCACTTTCAGGCTTCCTCTTAAGTACTCATTTTTTATTCTAACCATTCGTGGTATATCATGTAATCATAAATTGTAAATCAAACCGATTTATCGTCAAATCAAATTATGTCTATAATAATAATTAGCAAATACTCTGTTTCTGGTTTTAATCATGATTTTTGTATCTAGAGTTGTGTTTAGCCTCCTCCCTTTGTGCCATGCTTTCCTGGTAGATGCGAGGCTCATCCAGTTCTTACTCACGGTTCTTTGTAGGTCATCTATCTATTTACCTACCTACCAATCATTTTTCCTACCGTCTTTTGGCCTGCCAACTCCACATCTTGCCAACTGTCCTGCCCAACCCAAGTATAACTTAATTTCCATCATTATCTTGGAGTTGGAGCTTAGTCTTACGTCGGATCTCTGAATTATGGATAGTACGATATTTAAATACTTTTATACATTAAGACGTGAATCGAAACATTTCTTACCCCTTTTTTATGAAAATGACGTGGATATTACATCACACAGTCTGTATGGAGGAGTGCAGAAAAATGACATAATTTTTTAAGTCGAATTTCGAACGCTTTCCGACCACTAGTTAAAATAATTTGTTTAAATATCGTAAAACATTGCATTGATCGTTCTAAGTTCCATTAAAAAAATCTCGCAACTATTTCGATATTCACAAATTCGTTCTCATACAGTTTATTTAATTTTATCACTCTATAACTAGCATTCGATGACGTAATAGTTGTAAAATGCCCACTAACATGGACATTTCATTAATATTTATGTAATAAATGCCTCGTTATTAGTGTATCGGGTCGTAGGTTCACATACGGCTGAGGTAATTCCAATTCCTTTTCGCTAATGATGATAAATGTGTTTTTTTTTTTTTTTTTTTTTTTGGGTGGGAAATCATCAAATAACTTCTCCCGCTCTGGGTGGAGCAGGAAGGCGTGTCAGACTTTTACTGACTAAAACCCACCCGTGTTCCTTCAGTAGCCCTTAAGCCAGGGGCTGTGGTGTCTCTTATGATAAATGTGGTTTGAGTTTAATAAACTTGGTTCATGAATATTGTGTTCGTGTAATATATCTTTACACAGCCTTGTCGGACATCTAGGAAAAGCCTACCCCCTAGTTTATGTTGTTCGTTAATGACATTGTGCTGGTTACAAAGAGTGGCCTAGAGTACCTATTGTCGAGGTCACTAAATCATTAACCATCATACAAAAAAAAAAAACATTGCAACGAGTAGATCATGTCATTAAATAATAAAAATAATTGCAGTAAATTGATTTCTACAGTCAAATAAAATAAACAATTGTATGAACTCATTTATGTATCGGTAATTCTGGAGAAAGAACATAAACATTGTCTTGAGTTAATCACAGTGACCAACTATTCGTATCGTTGTCGGTGGAGTATTAATCGATACGTTTACCCGATTTTAAAAAGCTCCTCGTCACTTTATGGATATCCTTTTTTTGTCTACATTACTATTATAAAGAGGAAAGACTTGATTGTTTGTTAGTTTGCATTGAATAGGCTCCGAAACTACTGAAGCGATTTGAAAAATTCTTTTACCTTTGGGAAGCTACACTATCCCCGGGTGACATAGGCTATATTTTATACCCGTATTCCCACGGGAACGGGAACTACGCGGGTGAAATCGCGGAGCGCTGCTTGTAACTAATAAACTAACCCGTGCATCTTTTGTTCCAGATGGCGGGAGCAACATCAATGGCCTGACAACATGTTTAGAACGGCGTCAGTCGAGGGCTCCGGGCCGAGGACGCCGCCGGCCTACGCCCCCCACCCCCCGTACGTCCCGCCCCGCTTCTTCCCCCCTCGGATACGACCCCCACCTCCCCAATACTGCTTCGACGCAGCACGCTTCGCTTGTGATGCTTCCAAACCAAGATACTTAGATGTAGAACGCGAAAGACTAGTCACACGATGGCTCGCGGAGGCCAATGAGGCTTTAGTAAGACGAGACCGTCCGCCTAGATACAAACCCCGTAGTAGTGAACGTAGACCGGACTTCCTAGATCGAAGACCAAACGCTCCGGAATGGGCGGATAATTTTTTACTAGGTCGCCGAAATGGTTCCGTGGAGCCCGAAGACGATACAAGTGAAGTGATGACGTTGAAAGATTTCGTGGATAAGTTCTCGTTGCCTCGTGTGGTGAAGTTTGAGGGGGAAGATAGGCCAGTGCTTCTGTATAGAGTGTTGGAGGCCCACAGGAGGGTGGAAGCGGTCCCTTTGTCGGGGAAGAAGGGGAAGCTGGTCGGAAAGCCGCTGTATATTCCAGATTCTTATGATGGTGAGTGAAGTTTTGTTTTTGTATAGAAAATAAGTTCGCTGTGCGTTTTTATATTGATATGGAATTTAAACCTGGCTCTCTTTGAACGTGACAAGACAAGAGCCTCATTTCTTCAGTGTTTAGTGGTCGGTTTTAATATTTAATACTAGATTTTGCCAGCATCTTCGCCCGCGCGGAACTTTCATACCCTATTTAACTCCCTTAGGACTTGAATTTCGATAAATCCTTCCTTATTCCTTGTCTACATTATAAAGGGAACCTCTGTGCACAATTTCAGCTTTCTAGGTCTAAGGGTTTGGGCTGGGCGTTGATGAGTCAGCCAGGACTTTTCTTTTTATTTATACAGATATTGAATAATCTTGCAGCAACAATGACTATTACTAAAACTGACATGAAAAAATTGTGTTCTAGACGCGCTACGAAACCCAACTTCAAAGACAGACAGTGAAATTGTACCAAGTCCTGCTACGGGATCCAACCAACTATTTTGAAAGCAAATATCATCAACATCTGCCTAGCCTTTTCCCAACTAAGCTGGGGTCGGCTTCCAATCTAACCGGATGCAGCTGAATACCAGTATTTTACATGGAGCGACTGTCTATCTGACCTCCACAACCCAGTTACTGGGTAATACGATACCCCTTGGTAAGACTGGTTGTCAGACTTTCGGGCTTCTGACGACCCGTAACGACTGTCAAAGATCCACAAACGACAGCCGGGACCAACGGCTTAACGTGCTTTCCGAGGCACGGAGGGGCTTGGTATGTAAAGATAGTCACCCATCCACGGACCAACCGCGGCAAGCGTAGCTTAACCTGGCCGATCGACCCGTGCAGCTATTGTTATTTAGCCACAAGCCCCTCTTTTAAAAGCAAATATGGACTCATAAAAGTGGTACTCTAAAATGAAGCTCAAACAAATCAATGACCTACTGATTGTAACAATGGTTATTTGACAATAGCCGGTATGTGTGTCTGTTCGGCAATGATTAGAAATGTTCGGAGATGCGTGACGTAAGCAATCTGGCATCAGACGGTGATTAGTATCTACTTTGATGACTGTAATGCGAAAAGAATTTTCAGGAAATCTATTTTTAATTTTAAAGAGTTTCAAACTGCTCTTCAATAAATTTACGGACATACATAAACTCACGCCTTTGGCCAATGGGCGTAGGCAGAAACGAAAGAACGCTTCAAGGGCTTTCAATCATTTCATCTGGGTTCAGTCAGCTTTTTAGGAAATGCTGGCGCCATCTAGTTTAAAAAAAAAAGATCAATAAAATATTTTGACAAAACAGACAGAAAACACTAAAAAATTGTGTAAAAGCATTTTTGCGTAACAAAATTTTTGTGTAAAAGTGTCTAACAACATTTTCGTGTATCTACAAGTATTTAAAAAGATGTACAAATAAACATTTCAACTCACGCCTTGTTCCCATGGGGGTAGGCAGAAGCGATAGGACGCTACCAGCTAGGATCCTTACATAGGGTACTGATATCCTCCTTTTCCTCAGAACAAGAGATTCCATCTTTGTTTCCATCTTTCAGAAAAATAACGCAGTTCTTTTCACAATAGTATCATACTAAAACTAGATTGATTTAATTACCATTTTTTACCAATTCAATTAAATTGAATCTCCGATTACGCGGAAATCATAACAAGAACAAGTATAATAATTGAATGTTAATTGTATGAGTTCAATTAGTAAACATACACTTTATTAATCGTTTAAGGTCAAATATTATGATCAGAAGTGTCAGTCAATATTATGAGAATGACACTCAGATGTTTTTTGTTATGTAGGTATGTACAAAGTCAATAAGCTTGCAACGTAATGTACGACTACATTGATTTTGTTCTGTTGATTGCAATCTATATATGATATGTAATTATTTTAGGCTTCCGTACCTTAAAAAGAAAAAAACGCAACCCTTATAGGATCACTTCTTTGTTTTCCGTCCGTCTGTTCAAGCTTCTAAGTCAACACAAAAAAATGCCCATTTATGTCGTATATTTTGCTCCTTCGCAAGTAAATCAAAAGCTACAGGGGACTTCCCGTTGACCTAGAATCATGAAAGGTCATGGCCCATATCTGACCCGGTTGGTAAAAGTTTTCTTAATACAACCACATTAATTATAAATTATGGTCTTATAAATCCACTTTTATTTTATATAAATATTAGTAGCTATCTTACCTTGTTACTTTCTGTCGACAGCTAGCTGAATGTTTCTGAAAAACTTTGAATAAGGACATAAAAAATACCTTAAACCACATTGTAGTTTTAAAATAATAAAAAACAATTAATTATTAGTTATTCGTTTTAAATTTAATTTTGTGGTTAAATATTGAGGCTACATACCAATGTAGCCTCAATATTTTTTACTTTTTTGGTATTTTCAAAAAGGTCAGAATCCAAAAATACCACCATGAACTTTATTACATCTAACCTTGCGCTCGCGCAGAGGCACGGGAGCAACGTCCCATTAGCGGCGCAGGCGACAGGTCGCGGCCTCGCCCGATATGTGCATACTGTGCTGGTAGACTGGGTGTCTGATTGTGTAGGTGTGGGTGTGTGTGAGGGTACACCAGCTCGATAAGTGTGTGACTGAGCTGGTAGAGCTAGCTGACCACCCCACTTACTAATAATAAACACGGAATAAATTTATATCAGCAGGATTCGCACGAGAACCGTAGACAAGCGTTTTGTCAACGGAAGAGTAGACAAAAATGACATTCCGTGTAGACAATTGACAGTTTTATACCGAGAAATGTAGACAAGCAATTTCTATTCTACGGTAGAGTAGAAATAGAAAACGTCATGCTAAGTCTACAGGAATAACAAAGGAATAGCCATACATTTTCACAGGTTTAAATTTGGAATAGAATAGGTATGTAACTTTAATATGTGTTTATGTTAGTAAGAGGGTGTGTCTATGATTCTCGGATTAAGGAGGTATAGTGTGTGTGTTCTAGTGTGACAGGGTTAGACTAGTTCGTTCTTGTCGTTGGTGCGTAGGTTTGTTTAATCGACCATTTCACTTACATGTTATGAATATATAGATACTAAAAAGAAACACATAAACTTACATGGGTACTTATGAAACGTCAGAAGCTAGGTGTAATTGGGCTTATCAGTCGATTCACAGCAATATACTTGTCCAAACCGGGCGAATGGAATATACTTAGTTAAGAAAAACAAAAAAAAACAAAATCTTATAATAGGAGAGAATCGAACTAAATTTATTACCTACTTTAATGCATAAAATTCAAATCGTACCAATTGCTTAAAGCGTATTTCTGTACTTGTTGACTCGCCTACAAAAAAAAAAAAAAAAAAATAGTTCCTGCGTATTGCTAACAGAAAGTATTACATTTTATTAAAGTGTCGATTCGCCCGTTTCGGGCAAGTCAATTCGTGCGAATAGACTACTAAGACTAAAATTGCTAGTCGATGGCGGGACAAGGGTAGCCCCGCTATCATTGACTTGCCTGTAACTTCTACCACGACATGAGTTGACCTCATATACCTACTTAGGTCGAATCAAAACTCCATACGGTAGTATCTAAAATAAAATAAAGATTATGTTCGTTCGAAAGAGATACCCCTGCCCCTGGCATAAAGGCTACTGAGGGAACACGGGTGGGTTTTAGTCAGTAAAAGTCTGACACGCCCTCCTGCTCCACCCAGAGCAGGAGAAGTTATTTGATGATTTCCCACCCAAAAAAAAAAACACTAAGCGGGCCTCTAATTAAATTGCCTGTTGTCAAAATATTACATTTGAATTTCAATATAGCAGTTAAATTATATCAAAACAAGAGTTAATAAAACACTATCCAATTACAATTCCCCCAACCACAATAACTTAAATTAATCATTAAACGAACTTCTATTAAAATGCTCACATTACACGAACAATAACTACATGAATCAAGCTACCCACTTATTTTAAATTTACCGCGGCCCACAGCCACGAAGCGGCTCAGAGATCCGTGCATCTGAGGCTTAACCTCGTCCATATGATGCCATATATGGCCTACAGTTAATAGGCCTGGTCTCCCACGCGCCCGGAAGGTTGGCCCAAGGCCTGATTCAGTAGGCCTCGGAATACAGTAGCAATTAAGGCCATTTGAGGATGCCGTGTGCATAGGTATCTTGCACGCATGCGGTTCGTAATTATTGGTCGATCCTTTGTAGTAGTTGTCAGTCAGGGCTTGAATAGGACGGAACATCATTACTTTGACCGTTTAAATCTACGTTTGAAAATGCAGTAGAAGATACGTAGATTATTCTGATTGATTAACATACCACTAAGCAGTGGTAACGGCCATGACTTACGAGTTGTAGTTATATTTATGACATTGATTAACACACACTGACTTATTACTTGTTAATATTCTAGAAAAATCGTATAATTTACTCTTACAATGTTTGTAAATACATATGTGAGCACCATGTATCTATCATAAAATTAATTTATCTGTATTGCTTCAATTGCATTTTTTTAAACCTATTTTGGTATAGTAGTAATTTTATTCTGGGTGCATCGTTTTCACACGTAATTATATAATGAATGTACTTTGTTAAATTGTATTTAAATAATTTTAAAAGAGTAACGGTAGAGTTTCTTGCCCGTTCTTCTCCATACGAAACTACATTTTGGAATGGGCGACTAGAATCAATTCTATTTTAATGTAAATATTGACGTTCAAAAGTGCCTTTTAAGTGCCTAACTGAAATAAATGCTTTGACTTGACTTTGTAGATCGTTCGCTCGAAACCAGACAGGCGCTTTACTTTGTGTAAATTATTTCATCACAACTACTCACAAAACGGTGAAGGAAAACATCGTGAGGATACGGCATGTTCCAACCAGCACTGGGGTCCGCTTGGTGGATCATAACCCACTCCCTCTCGATGAGGCTTCTGTCCCAGCTCGGGGATCATTATAGACTGATTATGCACAGACTAGAGCACTGAAGATAGAGACATGACATTTGGAAGATTGGGTCAAGAGGCTCACAATGGTCCTGATAAAATCAAATCAAATCAAAATACTTTTATTTCACATAAACCTGCATGGGCACTTATGAAACGTGAGAAGCTATGTGCACGGTTCCAAATTGTCGCTTCATATGGAGAAGAGCCGGCAAGAAACTCCACGGTTACCATTTCAAAAATAATTGGCTTTAACAATGTTTTCAAATTACAGTGATAATAGGTATGGGAGGACAGTGCAGGCCTGTCAATAAGTTCCTGTACTTGGAGGAATGAAAATACAGAATAGAAAATCGTCTACAAATCTAGTCTGTAAGGCCTACAACGTTCTGTAACACACAATATGTAAAATAAATTCATTCGTGCATCATTTCTCGATAGTGGCTGAATCCTCGTTATCAACCCCCCCGAGTGGGTTCCCGCATTGTCGTTGCGGGGGGGCTTAGTAACCGTGGTCTCCCATCCACGGTGAAGCCAAGAGGAACCCAACGGTGGGGCCGCTCGTCAGGGCTTTTGCCTTCAAGCCATTGACGTAGCGGCCAAAAAGTAGGTTGCGGTGAGGTGCACCGCAACTGAGGTGGGCCGCGATGTCGAATGGGAGGCATCGCGGCTGAGGGTTACAGGCTGCGGTAGAGGAGGAGTGCCGGTGCTTCTGAGCAGCGCTCTTCCCTTCCGTGGCCTGGACGGGGCCGCCACCGTTTGATGGCGGACGCGGTGGGGCCGCAGGGGAAGAGGAGTGTCGGTATAGCGTCAGCCGCTCTCCCTATCCTCTGCGGCCGAAAAGTGGTAGACGGGACGGCGCGTTGTGTTCCTCACGCGCGCCGTCAAAGATGTCAGCAACCACTGATGGGGTCCGCAAGGGCCGATGCCTGCCAGGGGTGCGGGTTTGTTCGAAAGAGATACCACGGCCCTTGGCATACGGGCTACTGAGGGAACACGGGTGGGTTTTAGTCAGTAAAAGTCTGACACGCCCTCCTGCTCTACTCAGCAGGAGAAGTCATTTGATGATTTCCCACCCAAAAAAAAAAAAAAAAAAAAAAAAAAAAAAATCCTCGTTATCAAGAAATTAATTTCTTAGTTTCGATTTTAGGACACCTTTACTAAGTTTAGGGGTGTGTCTAAACATATTTATTTTACTAAATAGTTTTGGTACTAAATATCTGGAAGTTCTTTCACGATAGTAATTTGTTATTTTCGGTGCAACTAGTCAAATAAAAGCCTTGTTTTGAAAGCGTTCATCAAAGCCTTAGACATAACTAATTATGTGCCCGACTAAAGAAAGGATTTCGTAATTCAACTCAATTCAATTCAATTCAATTCAAATCTTTATTGCATATCACATGGGTGTACAAAATCTTAATACATATTATTAACAAAGTTCACATGGACCCTGTCGGGCACAACAATATGTAATTCTTAAGTAGCATGCTTTAAAATTAATAGCTGTATTCGATTATCATTAAAAAAACGAATAAATTTAAAATAAATAATATTAAATTTTAGGGTACCTACTATTAAAATTCATTTAACTCCTAAGTAACGGGGGTATGAAGTTGGTACCCTTTATTTAAAAACGTTGATTGTAGTTAGGGGACGTTTATAGCTACCTACTCATATTAAAAGCAATGCAACAATTAATTTAAATTATACCAAACTATATAATAGTCGTCATGTATTTTTTTCCCTTTTTACAAGCGAGTTAAGAAAGAAGGAGGTCATCAATTCTACTGGTTTATTTTTATGTATTTTCGAGCATAACTCCGTAATGTATGGACGGATTTGTAAAATATGTTTTTGTTCGAAAGGGGTTTATTCCGAAATGGTCCCATTTAAATTTCATATAGATCTGATGATGCGTTTCTACTATCGCATAAATATGCATTGTTTTGACCCCAAGGATGATGAAATTTCAAATTGGTGTGGGGTAGGTACTATAGCTAAAAGGTGAAAAATTAAATAGGATTTCCAAAAAAAAGCAACCGTCTTCCGGAAAAACACTACAAAGTGAAAAATTACTTCAATTTCGAAAGGCGGTAATGAAAAAATTAAATACATATCCAAAGTCACCGACTTCCGAAATTGAAGTTATTTTGCACTTTGTACTATTTTTTCGGAAGTCGGTTAGTTTTGACATATGTTTTTAAGAGGACATATTGGAAGACAGAGCCAGGATTTTCCTTGTAAGATCCAATGGAAGGTCCTGAGTCCTTACCGTAGAATCATAACCCTCAGCTCCCCGCAATCGGTCAAATAAAATTACAATTTACATAGTTACGATAACCATCTAAATGACTTCACTTAACTATTATTCATTTTGTACGGTATTACTGGACTCAGAATTTTAACTGCACATCCTGGGAATTGAACCCACGACCCCGGTATCGGCATCCGACCGTTAGGTACGTTGTACTATGGTAATATTAGTATTTGGGTATCGTGTTCCTTTATTTTACGTTTCGTTATCGGTACACGTTATCGTATTTCGATTGTTTGTTTTATTTGTATGTTATCTTTGAAAACATTGTTTAGTATCTTGCATCTTGATATCTTATTGGCAGTATGTTTTGGAAAGGTCGCGACTTACTTGTAGATCTTAGGTTCGAAACCAGGTAGGCGCTTTATTTTGTGTAGATTATTTCATCACCAATGCTCTCAAAACGTTGAAGGAAAATAGCGTGAGGAAACCGGCATGTTCCCGCACCCGCATGGTCAATTATGGCCCAATCCCTCTCACTGAGAGGAGGCTTATATCCCAGCAGTGGGAACATTATAGGCTGATTATGTATGTAGACTGGTTGAAGATTAAGAGAGGTTCCATATCAAACCAAAAATTGGCTCTTAAAAATAAAAAATAAAACACGGAATACCACATTTTATATTTTCAAACTCACACAAGGTTCTTAAATATACAAAGTGGTTTTACATGGTATGAAATTTACAATAACAAAAGACTTAAACGGATTGAGCAGCGGGTCCCAAACTAGGAACAGCCTGTATCTTGGTGACCCAACACTACACAAAGTTAAGAGTACTTCTAGCGCAAGATTGTTACAAATTCAGAAGTTCCTTTTTTTGTTTTTAGATTTTTAAATTTACAATTATAATAATAATTCCAGTCATCCTTAGAGTCTGGGTCGCTACCACAGTTTCTAACAACAGGCGTTACCCACCTGCTCCATAAATCAGGTAGTCCCGCGGAACCCAAGAATTATAGACCGATCACATGTTTGGCCACGGTTTATAAACTTCTTACATCCATTTTGAGAGCGAAAATTAATACGCACATTGAGAAAAACTCGATTATGTCTTCCTCTCAAAATGGATGCAGGAACGGGTCCCGCGGTACTAAGGAGCTGCTCCTCATCGACATGGCCATAAGCCAACAGGTTCGTCGATTCCGCAAGGATCTGTCGACATGCTGGATAGACTACAAGAAGGCCTACGACTCGGTGCCACATGCATGGCTCATGAGAGTGCTGGAGTTGTACAAAATTGATGCAACTCTACGCACCTTACTTGAGTCGTGCATGGGGCAATGGAGGACAGTCCTCCGCTATCCGGGGTGTCCACAGATCCAGAGAAATGATGAGCCTGTATGGATCAAACGGGGAATATTTCAGGGCGACAGCTTGAGTCCACTTTGGTTTTGCTTAGCCCTGATTCCTCTAAGCACACTGCTGGAGGATTCAGGTCTAGGCTATCGGCTGAGGAGAGGTGGTGAGGTTATATCTCACCTCCTATACATGGATGACCTTAAACTATTTACCCCCAACAAATTGCAACTGATGGAGCTACTGAAGGTAACTGAAACATTTAGTAGCGCCATTAGGATGGAATTTGGTGTGGACAAATGTGCAGTCATGCATGTAAAGAGAGGTGAGATTATGGAATCCGAGGGAATTCAACTCTCGGATTCCATAAACCTCAGAGCCCTCTCTTCATCCGAAAGCTATAAGTATTTGGGTATGTCGGAAGCGTTAGGCATCAACGCTGCTGACATGAAGCAATCGTTGACGGAGCGCTTCTTTGGTCGCCTGAAGAAGGTATTAATTAGTCTTCTTTCAGGCGGAAACAAGGTGCGCGCCTTCAACGGTTGGGTCATGCCGGTTTTGATGTACTCTTTCGGCATACTCAAATGGACTCAGACTGAACTCGACGCCCTGGATCGACGGGTCCGTACACTGCTGACTGCAAACCGGATGCATCACCCACGATCATCGGTGATGAGACTGTACATCCCGCGGAAGTGCGGGGGTCGAGGCTTTCTAAATGTCAAGACCCTCCACAACCGCGAGGTGTGCAGTCTCAGGGAATATTTTATAAAAGCCGAAGTGGGTATGCACCGTGATGTGGTCGCAGTGGACAAGGGACTCACCCCACTATCCATGGCTAAAGAGAACTGGCGCAAACCTGTAATACTAACTACCGATGACCGCAAGGAAGTATGGCGAAACAAGGAGCTTCACGGACGCTTCTATCGGGCTCTTCACGAGCCCGGTGTTGATTTCTTAGCGTCCGTATCCTGGCTACGTTTTGGTGACCTTTTCGGGGAAACTGAAGGTTTCGTCTGTGCAATTATGGATGAAGTTATCTTGACGAATAACTACCGGAGACATATTATGAAGGACGGGACGGTGGACGTGTGTCGGGCATGTCACCGTCCGGGTGAGTCCATCAGACATATTATCTGTGGTTGTTCTCGTCTGGCTAACGGCGAATACTTGCACAGGCATAACCAAGTAGCCAGGATTATTCACCAGCAACTTGCTTTGCAATATAAACTTGTGGATTTGGAGGTACCGTATTACAAGTATGTGCCCGACCCAGTTCTTGAAAATGACCATGTCACGTTGTACTGGGACCGATCTATCATTACTGACAGGACTATTGTAGCCAATAAGCCTGATATAGTGGTGATAGATCGGTTAGCGCGCCGCACAATGATAGTCGATCTTACCATTCCGCATGACGGGAACCTCGTGAGAGCTGAGAAAGAGAAGCAAATGAAGTATCTCGACTTGGCACATGAGGTTGTTGACATGTGGAATGTGGACTCGGCTGTCATTGTGCCGATAGTCGTGTCAGCCAATGGACTGATGGCCGAAAGCCTCGAACAACATCTCTCGAGGCTCTCGTTAGGCGGCTGGATCAAGGGCCTGATTCAGAAGGTAGTACTCCTCGATACGGCTCGCATCGTGAGGAGGTTCCTGTCTCTGGAGCCCTAACCACCGGTAGCTTGGACCCTGCTCCCAATATCGGCGGATCCCTATTTTATATATTTTTAAATGTTTTTTAAATTTATGTTTTATAAAAATATTTAAAAATGTATTTTATAAGTACTAAAATGAATAAAGGAAATAATAATAAATTTGTTTTATTTCAAAAAACAAATGTGAGAACAAAGAAAATAAATGACCTAATTAGATACAAGAAAGTTAAAGTGAGTAAGTGTGTGGTGTACATGAGTGTGAGTGAGGGTATGAGTTCTATCAGAGTGTATTATTAACATGTGCAGCAGGCTTAGCGTGACGCTTTCTATTTCTACTCTACTGTAGAATAGAAATCGCTTGTCTACATTTGTTGGTGAAAAATTTTATTGTTAACAGTCTATACGGTTACGTCACTTTTGTTTAGTGGTCTGACGACAAAACGCTTGTCTACGGTTCTCGTGATAAGCCTGCTGCAAAGTGAACTTTCTATTTCCTCATAAGTCCGGCCCAGCAACCATTCTTTTAGTCTAGTTTTGGTCTCAGAGTAGTTGTTCGGTATATGGAAGGTTTTGCTCATAGCATTAAACACCCGTACCTATTGGTAAATACGACGAAAACCGGGTCGCAAACAGAGTTTTTGTTTTTGGAAGGGGTATTCTTTCAGCTATTTTCCTATACCTGCCTCTTGCTGCAGGTCGAGCGTTTCGTGTTAACTTTAATGAGGTTAAGGATTGACCCTAGGATGAACAGTTGACGAACGCGTTAAACCCCAGATTCCGTGTATAGTTGGTCCGTTGAGAAATACCGCGGCTTTCCCAGAAGAAATTTGAGGACTGCCCGCTGGGCTCGTTCCATATAAATTAAATAGGTTCTGCCCGCGGTTTCGCCCACTTGGTTGTCGGAAATTATCCCACGGGAATATGCTACCGGAACAGAAAGCCTATGACCTTCCCCAGTATGCCATACCCGCCTTCTTTGCCTTTTAACCGTCTTCAAAAAGAAGGAGGTTATCAATTCGACATGTTTCTATTTTTATTTTTTATGTATGTTCGGGCAAAACTCCGTCATTTATAGACCGATTTACAAAATTATTTTTTTGTTCGAAAATGGTTTATTCCGAAATGGTCCCATCTAAATTTCATATAGATCTGATGATGCGTTTCGGAGACAGACAACGGAACTCTTCAAAAAATGACAGCAAATCTACCGCGATTGCTGCTATGAAAAACACTAGAAAGTGAAAAATTACTTTAATTTCGGAAGGCGGTGACAAGAAATTAAAATACATATCCAAAGTCACCGACTTATTTTTCACTTTGTAGTGTTTTTCCGGAAGTCGGTTGTATTTTTTTTGCAAAATGTTTGTGATCGAAATCCGTTCAGTGCAATGTTTGTTGTTGTATTGACCATTATACCAACTGAATACTCTTTGTTCAAAATAGGTTCTAAAAGCAACAATTCCTAATTCAAATCACTTTGTCTTACCATTCTCACCAAACAATGTCATACAACATGTAAATCAATGACTAACAAAGCATGATTAACGATCAACAACAGAGTAGTTAAAAGTATTCTGAGCATGCGCAATAAGGCGTTCGTCGATTGTTTGAGAAACAATTGTGTGCATGCGAATTACATTGTATCTCTATGAGCGCCTGGTCCCTGGTAGCTTGGGTATCCGGATGATTGACGAATTGTCTGTAGACTCTGTAGTACCATACAGAGTGGTGGTTTTAGGGAGTTTTGGGACCTGCATAGTTATACAAAACCATTCGATACACTTCCGAACCGAATCGAACATCAATTAATGTTATCCTTTTAAACGCTGTTTACAAAACCAGAACGCGAAAATGTTGCCAGCTTAAATCAATTGAAGACCGCTATTCTTCCGAATGCTGTCGGGGGAAATCAAATCAAGTAAACATAATCGAAAAGTGGCATTTTTCTATCGAATGGAAACGAATAGATATGCTATTGTGTTCTGTTAGCATTAGGGACGTTGTACTTCAAGGCAAACCCTCCACTCTGTTTTCACCTCTCGCTGTTCTGTTTACTGCCATCCTAGTAAGAAAAATATGTTCACTGTAGACAAACAAAACGCTCATAACAAAAACAAATACATAAACAACTGACTTCCAAAAAACACTAGAAAGTGAAAAATAACTTTAATTTCGGAAGGCGGTGACAAGAAATTCATAAAATACATGTCCAAAGTCACCGATTATTTTTTTTGGAAAAAGTTTTTATTTTTCACTTTTTAGTTATAGTACCCACTCCACACCAATTCATCATCCTTGGGGT
The DNA here is from genome assembly GCA_949987655.1 of Polymixis flavicincta. Taxonomy (NCBI): domain Eukaryota; kingdom Metazoa; phylum Arthropoda; class Insecta; order Lepidoptera; family Noctuidae; genus Polymixis; species Polymixis flavicincta. Next base: position 17,266,090 of record OX465188.1, on the reverse strand, counting down.
CAAAACAATGCATATTTATGCGATAGCAGCAATCGCGGTTGATTTGCTGTCATTTTTTGAAGAGTTCCGTTGTCTGCCTCCGAAACGCATCATCAGATCTACATATATGAAATTAAAATGGGTCCATTTCGGAATAAAACCCTTTCTAAAAAAATAATTTTGCAAATCGGTCTATATATACTATATGACGGAGTTATTTCCGAATCTGCACCTAACTCCTAAGTTAAAGAGTTGTACCTTCCATCATCAGCTCAGTGTCATGAGATGATGATGACTATACGCAAATGTCTCAATAGCATTAGAAAACATAGGAAAAACATTGTTAATACCTATAAGATTTGAGGGTTGCCCTCGATTTCTCTGGGATTCCATCATCAGATCCTGACTTGGTGCCAATGGGACCACCTCAGAAGTATATTCTTTCAAATAAAAAAAGAATTTTGGGAATCGGTCCACAAATGGGGGAGAAATCGAGGAACATACGAAAAACAAAAAAATACGTTCGGTGGAACATAATTATAACCTCCTCCTTTTTTGAAAGTCGGTTAAATACATGATTATGCTTAAACTTTTGCCTGCTGCGAGGTCGCTTGCTGCTGGCTTAGACCTACTGCTTGTTTATTTTCGAAAGCTCCTAGCATACCAGCGGACGATCAAGACGCTTCCAATGATACCTTGTTTGTCAAATTATGATAGTAGTTTAGAAGTTATTAGGGAACAGATGAACATGCAAACATCCATGCCCACGTACCTTACTTTTTTCCCTTTACTATTTTTGGGTGGGAAATCATCAAATAACTTCTCCCGCTCTGGGTGGAGCAGGAGGGCGTGTCAGACTTTTACTGACTAAAACCCACCCGTGTTCCCTCAGTAGCCTGTATGCCAGGGGCTGCGGTATGTCTTTCGAACAAACCGGCACCCCTGGCATGGCAGGACAAACCCGCACCCCTGGCAGAACATACCTTACCTTTAACTTTTTTCTTCGCCATATTCGGAAATAAGCAACGATTTCGCAGATCTCTAAAAGAACTGGCTATTATGTTTATCGACTTTATTTCCTTTAGCACAGCGGCATACACAAACAATTATAAATTGACGTTTGACATATTGTACCATTGTCTCCGAGTTATATTGTTTCTGCTTTGAATCAATATAAAGCGGTGTTTTTATTGATTCTAAATAAAAACATTATCATGCAGGAAACATGCATGTTGACTAGGTACTGCATTATGTTAATTGTGATACATATTATTAACTTGGTGGGACTTTCTTTGCTGAACTGCATTTGGCTCTTTGACAAATCCTATGTATGTGTAATTTTTTTAAATATCTAAACTAAAATTATAAAGAGGAAAGATTTGATTGTTTGCATTGAATAGGCTCCGAAACTCCTGAACCGATTTGAAAAATTATTTCACTGTTGGGAAGCTATACTATCCCCGGGTGACATAGGCTATATTTTATCCCCGTATTCCCACGGGAACGGGAACAACGCGGGTGAAAGGAGCGCTGCTAGTATCTGATAAGCCGTAGAACTGCCAAACTTAAATGGGCAGGGTGGGTCCATATCGCTCACAGAACAGATGGCCGATGACGCCTGAAGTGGCGACCGCGTACCGGAAGACGTAGAGCCCCATACACAAAGTGGACCGATGACCTGAAGGCCGCAGAAATCCGCTGGATGCGGGCAGCACAGAACCGGTTGAAGTGGAGGTGTTTGGGGTGGCCTATGTCCAGCAGTGGGCGTTTTTTGGCTGAAATAATGGTGATGATGTTACCCAGTAACTGGGTTGTGAAGGTCAGATAGGCAATCGCTCCATGTAACATACTGATATTCAGCTGCATCGTTTAGTCTGACCGCCAACTCCAACTTAGTTGGTCGATTTTGGTTAAATCATTCTGCAATAGAGGATGGCCACTCATTAATTAGATGGCCCAGTTTTACTCATCAGGAATTTTAAGTTCTTACCGCTTAAAAGGACGCCTTCACATCTCGTCACTACTCATCAGAGTCAGCCGCATTAAATACTTGGAAAATAAAGAAGAATAGACAAAAGCTATTAAAAAAACTAAAGGAACAAAATAAAAATAAATACGTACCGTAAATAAATGTCTCACCGTGATTTATTTAGGTGAAGTAAGCTTTAAATGAACTGTCATCCCACCTTACGTCAGGGATTGGACAGCTAACTTCAAACTCACTTCACCCAAGTTTTCACGGTGAGATTTTTATACCTAGAATCGCCCTGCTGTTCGTAAAATAATAATCACATGGGTAAAAACAATAGCCCATCGACTGTCTAGACAGAAGCAGTAATATAATTAATTATGAAACAATTCTTCAATCAAAACACGCACGACGTTCTTTTCTCTTTACTCCTTCTTCCAAGAGTTGACGGTAGATCAAAGACGTCAGTAATCAGTGTGGTGGCATCCGTCTTTTCTCATTAACTCTCGTTGGCACGTGACCAGCGAGCCAATGGCAGACGTTCCCTTTCTTGGAACTAGGGCTGACTGCACTGAGTTGACGGGAAGATTAGGAAAGAATCTTAAACCAAATATTATGTTAACATCAAGAGATTTTTTTTAGGCTTAAATTATTTTGTTTTTTTTTTCTTAGTTAGGTATAGAATTTGGCTTTTAAGCCCAATTTAATAATTGTCTTAAAATTAAAAGTTTTGGGTGTAATTTTGAACGTCATTGAACGCTATTACATGGTTACTAACTGTAAGTAGTGTTGAGAAATGGCTCCAGAATTATTGGGCTAGGTAACTCCTATTACAAAAAAGGTTGAAATATCATCAAATTAAAAGAATGTCAGTGATAAATGTCGCTGCCAGGCCTATCAAGTTTATCGTCTTTGTCCTAATTAAAAAGAAAGTTTTAAGTGGTTTATGAAACTTTAATAGCAGTCAAGTATAAACACAACGGTTATCCAACCGCATTGACTTAGACGCAAATGTCATCACTATATGTAATACAGTCAAGTAATATAAATATTAAGGGGAACCTAGTCGCGGGCTCGAACTCACTGATGGGCCTGGCTAAAAATCACGCTGTCTCAGGCTTCGTGTCCGACAGAGGTAATACCCGTGATGAGCAGTTAGACGCTAGTCTACATGCTCAACATTATTGAGTGATCTGCAGGATCAGTTATAGTAAAACAGGCGCGTAAAAAATTAAGAAATGTCCTTCGGAAGATCGGGTGTTCTGAAAAAACCACTGCATAAATTAACAAATAAAGTTTATTGAACTTTTCGATAATTGAGCTTCGTCGGTAGCGACTTAGTTTTGGAGATTTTACACTTCTTTTATTACTTAAACACGCCCAAAGCTAGGTTAAATTAGCAAAAAAAAACGAATCTTTGTTGCCTCCTAACTTTTTTATGGTTTTTAATTTTAGTATTCTGTTTCCGTAAAGCCAATATTAATAATAAGAGAAAACAATACCAAGTTTCATTTTTTGAGTACATTGTCAAACAGTAGAGTAAGACACTCCCGAAGTTTGTATGGGAAAAATGTGGACTAGGTTCACCTTAAGCACTTTATTCAGGACGCTATAAGATAGCCTGTGAAAAAAAAAGAAGTTTTTACTAACAATTTGCTGTTTGTATGATCCCCTTGAATGACTTTTTCAATTAAAAGTTATTCAATGAGTTTATGTAAACTTATTAGGGTTACATTGTTGATTTCAATAGTAATAATTTTGTAATAAAATGCCTATGTGTTACAGTCGTGACAGGCTCTTTACTTTGTGTAAATTATTTCATCACCACTGCTCTCAAGACGGTGAAGGAAAATAGTGTGAGGAAACCGGCATGTCCTAGAACCAAAAATTTGAAGACGTGACATCTACCTGACCACTCTGGGACCACGTGGTGGATTGCGGTCCACTCCCAATTTATATTGACATCCGCAATTTCAGAGTTGAACGGCTAGTAAGTTGCAACTTCAAAGTTACCCTACATATTCTTTTATAAATCACTAGCAGCGCACCGCGGTTTCACCCGCGTAGTTTCCGTTCCCGTGGGAATACGGGGATAAAATATAGTCCATGTCACCCGGGGACAGTGTAGCTTCCCAACAGTGAAAGAATTTTTCAAATCGGTTCAGTAGTTTCGGAGCTTATTCAATGCAAACAAACAATCAAATCTTTCCTCTTAATAATCTATATATATAAAAGAAAGTCGTGTTAGTTACTTCACTTATAACTCAAGAACGGCTGAACCGATTTAGCTGAAAATTGGCAGGGAGGTAGTTTAGAGCCAGGAGAAGGACATAGGATACTTTTTATCCCGTTCAGTTGTTTCAGAAATAAAAAAAGTATCAAAGTGGAAGTTGGCTGTCGAAAAACGAAAATTTTCACGGATAGGATAATAGGGTAGATAGGGTAGGGTAGGTAGGGTAGGTAGGGTAGGTAGGGTAGGTAGGGTAGGTAGGGTAGGTAGGGTAGGTAGGGTAGGTAGGGTAGGTAGGGTAGGGTAGGGTAGGGTAGGTAGGGTAGGTAGGGTAGGTAGGGTAGGTAGGGTAGGTAGGGTAGGTAGGGTAGGTAGGGTAGGTAGGGTAGGTAGGGTAGGTAGAGTAGGTAGGGTAGGTAGGGTAGGTAGGGTAGGTAGGATAGGTAGGGTAGGTAGGGTAGGTAGGGTAGGTAGGGTAGGTAGGATAGGTAGGATAGGTAGGGTAGGTAGGGTAGGTAGGTAGGGTAGGTAGGTAGGTTAGGGTAGTGTAGGGTAGGGTAGTGTAGGGTAGGTAGGGTAGTGTAGGGTAGCGTAGGTAGGGTAGTGATTTTGTATGAATGACTTTTGGACGAACAGGACAACGTCTGTCGGGTCAGCTAGTATTAGTATAGATTATGCCAGCTGGGCTCACAAAAACCAACATATGAATACAGATAAAAGTGGTGCCTATTATCCTAGTAATTCTAAGAATTAAACGTACGATATATAGCAGTAATTTTTATTCGCCTTCCAATTCTATACAAAAACCTGATAGCCCTAAGAACAATGACATTCTCAAACCTATCGCTAGACGATCTCAATCACGCGTGTATGAACGCCCTTATATACAAACATAACAATACTGTCCTTTCAAACCATTTTCAACCTTAAATCTTACATGGAAAAGATTTGATTGATAGCATAAATAAAGATGGCGATATCTTAGTTGACAAAGATTGTTTTGCAGACACGACTAACTGTTCTGAACTTTGGTGACAAGGAATAGGGGTCATTGTTGAGTTTCTGAAAGGCTTATTAAGTTTGTAAACATGGAGATGTCACGTCCAGGCGTCACCAAGTAACAGGGGTGTGCGCTTGAATTTATAAAAAAGTTGAATTGTGACGATGTTATGTGGCACCGTTAGGTGTGCATTGAAGTTTTTCATTTCGGAGTAAGGTATGATGTCGTATTACTAATATGGTCGTCATCTTCTAAATGAACTTAATAAAAACATGGCTCAGACGTTTGCACCTATAATAGCCTCAATCCATTTTACCATTAGTAAATTGCAATCCTGCCTCCCGCTGTTCTTAATGCTAGCATTTTTTCCTACAACAGCCTTTAGCCAGTCTTGAGACACGGTGGAGCACACGGTGGCGGTCTGCCCTGCTTGGGCGGAGCACCGCCGTGTCCTCGTGGAGGCGATCGGCGGCGGCGATCTCTCGCGTCCGGCCCTGGTCCAGGCCATGGTACGGAGCGAGAGGGCATGGGGAGCCGTCACCTCCTTCAGCGAAGCAGTGATGCTCGCGAAGAGGGAGGCGGCGCACGTGAGGGAGAGGCAGCATATGCGCCCTCGCGACCCCAGCCGCCGCAGGATACGGAGACGCCCTGGGCGTCGGGAATCCCAGGCCGATTTCCGGCCACCGTAGGCATGGGCTTGCGGACGGCGAGTAATGGGTAGCTCGCTGTCCGGTAAGGACCAAGCCCAAGTCGACGGCGCGTTGTGTTCCACGCGCGCCTCAAAGAGATGTCAGCACAAACAGTGATGGGACCCGCAAGGGTCGATGCCTGCCAGGGGTGCGGGTTTGTTCGAAAGAGACACCACAGCGCCTGGCTTAAGGGCTACTGAAGGAACACGGGTGGGTTTTAGTCAGTAAAAGTCTGACACGCCCTCCTGCTCCACCCAGAGCGGGAGAAGTTATTTGATGATTTCCCACCCAAAAAAAAAAGCCAGTCTTGCATACCTAGTTTAATTATGAAAGGCGGAACAGTAATCCGCCTATAACGTTCCCACTGCTGGGACTGTGAGAGGGAATGAGCCATGATCCACCTCACAGGGCCAGTGTGGATTGGACGTACCGGTTTCCTCACGATGTCTTCCTTCACCGTTTTGAGCGCAGTGGTAACGAAATAAGTAACACTAAGTGCTTGTCTGAAAGATACATATATGCACCCATACAAAATAACCAAAAGCCCCGTATTCAGGTAGAAGAAGTTTTCCAATTTTGTCCATTGCTTCTGGATGTCAGGGCGAGTGACCAAAGACAATTCAAATGGATCTGCGTTACGACACTGGCAATTATATAATAACAAACAAAACAACTTAGGTGGTAATAGGCAGCGTACATTGCTCGTAGAACAGATGGCCGATTGGGCCGAAAGTTTCTGGAGTGGCGACCGCGTACTGGAAGACCTCCCACAAGGTGGACCGATGACCTTGTGAAGTCCGCAGGAATCCGTTGAATGCGGGAAGAACAGAACCGGTCGAAGTGGAGGAGCTTGCGGGAGGCCTATGTCCAGCAGTGGACGTCGCGTCGATCGGCTGAAACGATGATGAATCAAAACAAAAACAACAATAATTACTACTTTTGTAACAAACCAATATAAGAACAATTTAAGCGTGCGTGTATTGCCGTCCTCAAGCTATAATGCCGTTAACTCGCATGCGGTCAATTTACGTTTTTTTATGCCACCATAATCAGAAAAAAATTCTCTATCTTTCTGTCTAAGCAGTATTTTTCTACTATTTATGGATGCCGAGATAAAAAAAAAAAATGCCGTTAACTTAAACGCCTTGTTTGATATTATATTTACTACGCTAAAACGCAGGTAAGCAACATTACTAAACTTAAAAGTGACTACCTAAGGCTTATAATTTATATTTTTATTAGAATTTATACCATCCATGCATTTCATACATTTCTGCGGTTTTTTTCCATAACTCGAAATATGATTTTGTTGGATAACGGCATTTTAGCTTGTAGACGGTAGCCTACGTGTACCCACGTCAGGCGCACCCTGTTCAGTCAGCTCCGCTGCCACCTTATTGACTGGCGAATATCCAAGAGTACATGTTCATACGACACGAGATAAGAAGGTGGTGTATGGTGGTGAATGGTAATAAGTGGTAGTGAAATGATTATCATTTTTCGCAGCCAATTGCCAATATATCCGTTTTGCTAATTAGCAATGACTGCCAGTTTGAGCTGTAAATAAATAAAAATAAATAAATAAAGCACACTAGTAGATAATGGGCAAAGAAATTAATAATTCCAACAGGTGTATGGAAGGAGCGATGGACGTAACTGATATACCGAACGAGTTAACTTGTACTCTCTTATACAGGTTGCGCCTACATGTAAACATGATTATGATTGCCAGATGCCAGATCTTCCCTTCTAATTGTAAATGCAGCACTTGCAAAAAAGAGGTTTCGAGACAAACGCGGAAATCTAAAAGTAAAATTTTCATGCAAGTACCTATTGTGAATATCGTTATCAAAAAAAACATACTTCCAGTAGGTACCCAAATATTTTATTTTTCCCGTATAGTAGGTTTGCCCTCTACTCAGCAGGAGAAGTCATTTGATGATTTCACACGCAAAAAAAAAAAAAATTATGCCATTTCAGCAAAAAAGTGAAAACCTTAAAGTGTCGATTACTTCAGATACAATTAGCAGGGCAGAGATATAGTCAGTTATAATACCGAAAAAACAATAAGAAAACATGTCATTTATCCTCTAAAATGTACGAAATGCAAACTTAATTTTAGGTAAGTATTTAGAAAAAAAAACCGTAGGAATCTAAATAAATACTTTCTGGATCCGTAATATAATATGGTGGAAATATGCTCATTATGCTCAAATTGCAGATTTAATTATTACGCTTGCATGGACAATTCATCCATCGTTGTTAAATCTAGTAGGTACTCATGTCGACATCCTATTAATTTTATTGATATTTTCTAATCTTGGTCAGATTCTGCCATGCTTCGAAACCATATTTAGCTTGATAGAATAATTCATTGCCTAATGAAGTACATCTTCAGAATAAAGACAAAATTATCGAATTGCCTTAGAGACGAAGCACCCTGTAAAAACCTAAAAAAAGGGCCCGAACATTTAAATTTAAAAACTAGCGAGCTATGGCGGTGTAGCTCTGAATCGCACTGTATAATCTGTGGCCACAGATAAAAAATATACTTTAAAGGCCTCCTTGCCGCCAAGAATGGAATCTTGAACATTTCAAAAATAGAATGCCTTTTCTTCAAATTATTTTTTATTCAGATGCAAGATAGAGCTCTAGAATTCATGATACATTCTGAAAATCGATGGCTTTATTAAGTTTTAATTGGCTTACAAAAATGCCAACATATGAAACGCAGAACGAACGGTATAACGATAAAATCTATGAGTATATAATTGTGGTCAGTTCACAACTCACTAAATGATAAAGTGTTTTTATAAGCAACGGGCAACTTAAAAAAAAATGCAGTGCATCCCAGCGTTTCGAAAAAACACACTGTTTGATTTTCAACTCTAGGCCCTAAGCAGAGTGTTGAAAATCCAGTTCGAATTAAAATCCCACCGCGATATTTTTACTTCCGTGCTTACGTGTGCTTTATCAAGGAGGTTTTACTATTTTGTGACGTCATGAAATAATCATTATGAATCTGAGTAAGTAATATTTCTTAAACTTTTGATGCCCGTGATGTGATGCGTAAACTAAATTGATGATCAACCTACGATTTACTTTTGCGGAAACCATACCAGGAGAACAGGATCTGTAAAGAAGTCGTGTTTTCTCCAGGTGTCAATGACGTAACTCATTCTGCGTGCATATTTAGTTGAATGACCTATTTTCACCTCACCACCAAACCATAACTGATTAAAATAAGGAAACATGGTTCGTGCATCTGCAGTCAGAAGGATATTCGCATATTAGTGCTAAGGTCTTAGGATGTTAACTATGATTGTATGAATGAAGCCATGTTTCCTAGGTAAACAAACGTATTTCCACTACGTTGCCACACTTCCTGCACTTAATGGCAACAAGGCATCTGTTTGTCAGTCAAATGTAATCAAGAAAATCTTTTTAAGCTATTGACAACTTAGGACTTACTCTTTTTTCATAGAAGTCCCTAGTGTTCTTTCCCAATAAGTAGTCAGAATGAACTATTTTCGTTCTTGACCACAATAATACAGATTATCCAAATTGGTTACTTACAGTTTTTGTCAAGCCTGATTGCAACAATGGAAACGAAATTGTTAATGTCTGTATCCGAACGTTTGTTCTATCTTGTCTATGGAAAAAAAATTGGTTAGCTCTCTGGTTCATAGCAGACAAGGCGTTTAATTTTCTGTCCCCCCAATTACATCAAAAATAATTTGCATAATCAAATCAATAAATGCTTTTTTCTTCTATGATTTTAGACATTTTATGCTTACTGTTCATTAACGTAAAAATAAGATACTCAAATAGTAGTTCTAGCAATATTCATAAAAAAAAAAAAACTACAGAAACAAATCAAATCTACCAGGGCAGCATAGATGATAAGGCAACTATCTGCAAACTGTAAAGCGTAATTACGTCACAGACTCATCTCAGGGTTGTCCACGGTCAGTAATAAGCTAGTGTGGTGTGTGACATAGCAAATAACCGAGAGAGCCTACAGATATGGCCGTTATTAGGCATCGGCATTAAGTGTGGGGCCATAGAAACCGCGGAGCTAAGTTTGTAAGGATTTTAAACAGGGATTGGAGGAGCTTTTAATATACATACTTCTGATTATAAAACAAAGGCAGATGGACCACGCGGAACACCAAGAGTGAAGCCAAAAAACCAAATACTGATTCAAAACTCGAGTTAGTACGCCACTAAGCGTCGCATTGTATATTACACACCTAAACTACAACTGCTTTAGTATTTGGTTTGTTGGCCTCACTCTTGGTGTTCCACGCGGTCTATCTGCCTTTGTTTTATAATCTGAGATAGAAATATAAATCTGCCTAGCGTTTTCCCAACTATGTGAGGTTCGGCTTCCAGTCTCACCGAATGCAGCTGAATACTAATATTTTACATGAAGCGACTGCCTATCTGACCTCCACAACCCAGTAACTGGATACGAAACCCCTTGGTAAGACTGGTTTTTAGGCTGGATATGTTAAAATGGTCACCTATCCACGGACCCACCCGTGCAGCTGTTATTACGTAGCAACAAGCCCCTCTTGGCTCGTGGCCTTTGGAGGAGCCTTTAAGTTCGTAAATAAATATTTACGATTTTGCATATTACAATTCAATTTAGCAATGAGCTACACATAGAAGATACTGATCACCTTTGTTCCTTTATTTTAATTGGAATGTTTGCAATTAATCTCGTTCTGACCGTAATTACCTCATACTCAGCCTTTAATATTCCCACTGCTGGGACACAGGACTCCCCTCTGTGAGAGGGAGCGGGCTGTAAATGCTGTAATCCACCATGCGGGCGCAGTGCTGGTTGATAGATGTCACCTAATTGGCCACATTTTATTATGGCACAAGTAAAACCATCTACAAATGGCCGTTTCTAAACAAATCGCGGTTTCTTTAGCCACACAAAGCTTGTGCACGTCTAATGATTGTATTACTTATAGTGTACAGCCAGCCTAATAATAGAGTGACGTAAACAACATAATGTTGTACGCATGAACTTTTCATTCTTTAACGATTTTGAAAAACGAAAGTTTTCTTTTTATTTTCTTTATTTGAATCATTAAGGTCATTGTGTAACTGGCCAGTAAGATATTTTGGGGGACGAGATTGTAATGAAAAAGTAAATAAAGTAATAATGTAGGTTTATTTGGCTCTGTTGATTTTGCAAATGTATATAGGAATAGCAGCGCTCCGCGGATGCACCCGCGTAGTTCCCTATCCCGTGGGAATACGGGGATAAAATATAGCCTATATCACCCGGGGATGTAGCTTCCCTACAGTGAAATAATTTTTCAAATCGGTTCCATAATTTCGGAGTCTATTCAATGCAAGCAAAAAGACATACAAACAAACAATCAATTCTTTCCTATTTATTATTAGTAAGTATAGATGTATCCCTACTCTCTTGCCTCCTTGCAACTTGTTGTTTGTACGCATAGAGAAGATCATCGTGAAGTTAAATACCTACTTTTTTTTTAAACCTCACCCAAATCGGTTCACTCGTTTAAGAACTACGGTGTCATAGACAGACATACATACACATATAGGTCAAACTTGCCACATGCCTCTTTCGGCGTCGGGTAAAAAAAGATCGTCATAATCCTGTGGGGTTTGAAGCCAATCTATCTCCTTATATATAAAATCTTATATATAAAATTCTCGTGTCACAATGTTAGTTACCTTACTCCTCCGAAACGGCTTTACTGATTTTTACCAAATTTTATATGCATATTCAGTAGGTCTGAGAATCGGCTACTATCTATTTTTCATACCCATAAGTGATAAGGGTTGTTCACTAGAAATTACCTGCAAAACAACGTTTGCTGGGTCAGCCAGTCTATTTATATAAAAGAAAAGTCCTGACTGACTGACTGACTCATCAACGCCCAGCCCAAACCCTTAGACCTAGAAAGCTGAAATTTTGCACAAAGGTTACCTTTATAATGTAGGGAAGGATTTTTCTAAAATCAACCCCTAAGAGAGTTAAATAGGGGATGAAAGATCCGCACGGGCGAAGTCGCTGGCAAAAGCTAGTTTAATATAATCTCCTGTCAAATTTCATTTCAACTCATAGCATAATTTAAAATCCTCTAATGCTGAAAATAACCCTTTCAATTACCTTTTCGTGAGTAAACTCATTTACCAAAATTCAAATAAGTGCCTAATTTACGTAGTTTCACTTGGGTTCGTTAGTCAGTGCTTGTTAGATTAATTGGTTATCGCAGTTTGTTAATAAATGATTATTCATTATTAGCGAACTAGGTAGAAGGACGCTACCTCGTTGGTCAAATGGTCGGAAGCGCTACTGCGGAGCATGAGGTCCTGGATTCAATTCCCAGGTCGGGCTAAATATGATTGGGTTTTGCTTTCAGAAATTTTTCAGTAGTCGTCCGGAGTCTGGATTTGTGCCCGATTGATGCCAATAGGCTCGCCCCATATACATGGGACTTAAACTTAACTAACGATATGTTGGTGTACTGGATGAGTGACCATCTTTACGAAACGATATTCTGAAGACTGTGGCAGGATCTCATCCTCGCTTTGGAGGTCCCTTGTTAAATCAGTCTTATAAGTATTCGTAATTTTAATTTTATTTTTTATTTAATTTTTATTTCATTCAAATTTGCTCATTTTAACTTTAATTTAATTTCATCTCATTTTAAATTAATTAATTTTAGTTTACTTCGACTTGCTAATTTTAATTTTTATTTTATTCAAATTTGTAAATTTAAATTTTCATATTCATTTTCTTTTTTAATACCTGTCATTTCAAAATAATTTATGTATGTTCGTGTACCTATGGATCCTGACATCTGAAATAAAATGTTTTCATTTTATTTATTTATTTACATACTAAGACCTCTCCGTGCCTCGGAAAGCACGTTAAGCAATTGGTCCCGGCTGTCAATCGTAGATCTTTGACAATCGTAACGGGCCGTTAGTAGTCTGAAAGTCTGACAACCCAGTTTTACCAAGGGGTGTCGTACTACCCAGTAACTGGGTTTTGTAGGTCAGATAGGCAGTCGCTCCATGTAAAATTTAAAAAACCCCCGACCCAAACAAAATCTCAAAAAAGTAAAAAATAATATTTATAGGCCTTTTAATTTTAACGTAATATTTTGATCAGGGCATTGTCATGTCGGGGGACGGCTAGGCCTCTGTTTGGCGTTTTCATTGACCGTCCCCCGACTTGACAATGCCCTGATCAAAATATTACGTTAAAATTAAAAGGCCTATAAATATTATTTTTTACTTTTTAGGGTTCCGTACCTCTAAAGGAAAAAACGGAACCCTTATAAGATCACTTTGTTGTCCGTCCGTCCGTCCGTCCGTCTGTCAAGACCGTTTTTCTCAGGAACGCGTGGAGGTATCAAACTGAAATTTCTACATGATACTTAGTTCTACTGTCCCTGGAAGCTGTAGAAAAATCAACCTTCTAAGTCAACGCAATCAAAAGATACAGCCATTTAGGCCGCAAAATTCCGCAAATTTTCGAAACTCGCACGGGAATCAAAACCTACAGGGTACTTCCCGTGAACTTAGAATCTTGAAATTTTGTACGAAGTCACGTCTTATAGTACAGATATAGGAAAAATTACGAAAACCGAAAATTTTTAGTTTCGTCATATAAAAAATTTTTTTTTGACAATTTTGAACTTTTACTTATATACCCACAGGTTTGTACGGAACCCTCGGTGCGCGAGTCCAACTCGCACTTGACCGGTTTTTTTTGGAGATTTTGTTTGGGTCGGGGGTTTTTTAAATTTTAAATTTAATTTTTATTTCTTGCTTTTTAAACTTAATGTCTCCCTTTAATCACCATTTATCTATACTCTATTCAATGAGCCCAAACACGATACTTCTGCTGTTTGTTGGTGAACAACTTGGGTTTCCTGGATATTCCAGGTGTTGCTCCAGTATCAGTTCAAGGTTATTTTATTCGTCTAATATCATTGAAGTAATAAAATCCGAAATTTTGAGTTGATCAGAGGCTAAAATCCCTTTTTCAACCAGAAAAGAGCTGATAATCTTCAAACGGCTGAACCGACTCACACACACACACACACACACACGCACGCACGCACGCACGCACGCACGCACGCGCGCACGCACGCACCCACGCACGCACGCACGCACGCACGCACGCACGCACGCACGCACGCACGCACGCACGCACGCACGCACGCACGCATGCACGCACGCACGCACGCACGCACGCACGCACGCACGCACGCACGCACGCACGCACGCACGCACGCACGCACCCACACACACACACACACACACACACACACACACAGACACGTCAAACTTATAACACCCCAAAAAATACTGGTATTCAGCTGCATCCGGTTAGATTGGAAGGCGAACCTAACGTAGTTAGGAATAGGCTACGCAGACGATGACGATGATCATACTATAGGTAGGGTGAAGGGGGTCCCTCGAATACCGGGGTCTAATAAATGAAACACTAAATGTGCGTTGTGCGTGTTATTATAAGTTACTAGCTTTTGCCAGCGACTTCGCCCGCGCGGAACTTTCATCCCTTATTTAACTCCCTTAGGGGTTGAGTTTCGAAAAATCCTTCCTTATTCCTTGTGTACATTATAAAGGGAACCTCTGTGCAAAATTTCAGCTTTCTAGGTCCAAGGGTTCCGGCTGGGCGTTGATGAGTCAGTCAGTCAGGACTTCTCTTTTTATTTATTTAGAGATATCGTTTATTTCACGCACAAGTCTTTACAGTTTCGCGCCTGTCAACCATCTATTCTCTTTTGAAACAAAAACCTAAGCAAAAATATTTGAAAAATAGTTCTAGATTTTCTTGACAGTTCGAATGTGACACAATCATTTCGTTGCCTACCGGTACAACGTTAAGTTTGCTTACGGTAAACAACCACCCTTTACAGGACACCTCTGTCTGATCCTCTGGGGAAAATAAGTGTGATGTTGTGCTCTGTTACGTATGCGACGCGTTTCCTCTTCTTGACGTAATTCCTTATTAGATTACTTGATGACAGTTCTGCGTATAGAAATGATTTTCCCTTATTATTAATTACATTACCACACAAAATAACAAACTGATAACAATTACCATTCATGACCATAAGATTACCATGCTTTATGTAATAAGGACATTACCATAGACACAAATTATCATCCGCCATTGTTGTGTGTCGTAACACGGGCGCTTGTCCCATAGACAACCATTGTCTGTGGTTTCGCAACCTTGCTGCTACTGGATAATTAACTTGACTGTGGGTTTGGGGTTCTGTAGAGAGAGTTATAGAACCCTTTTGCTAAAAAAAGTACGTTCAAAACTAAAAGCCGACTCCTAAAAAATAACGCTCTAAAAAGTATGACAGAAGGACGATCAATACGCTTCACACAATACCATAACCATTAATTACTCAAATTATGATAAGCAGTTTAGAAGTTAGGAGGGAAAAGATGAACCCCTACTTTTTTCTAGGATAGGTTAATGATAGGAATCATTAAAAAAAATCACCCGACTCCGGTATTCTTCAATTTCGGACGCTTTTTTTAAAATATCGCCTGCTTAAGAGTTCTCAACTAAACGCTGGTTTTATGTTGCTTTATGGTTATTCAAGTGCAGAATGAAGAACCATGTCGCATTTGTAAACGTATATGTATCTTTACTTACAATTTTCATTCATGTATTAAAACTACGTCAAGAGAGATGGACGAAGATCATCACACACTGGACGCCCCTCATGGCCCTAGCCTCCGCAGGAGACGCCCTGGGCGTCGGATATCCCAGGCTGATACCCTGCCACCGCAGGCGCGAGCTTGCGGACGGCAAGTAATGCGTAGCTCGCTGTCCAAGCCTGGGTCGACGGCGCGTTGTATTTCACACACGCCTCAAAGAGATGTCAGCACCAATTGGTGGGGTCCGCAAGAGCCGATGCCTGCCAGTGGTGCGGGTTGTTCAAAAGAGATACCGCCGCCCCTAGCACAAAGACAACTAAAGGAACACGAGTGGGTTTTAGTCAGTAAAAGTCTGACACACCTTCCTACTCCACCCAGAGCAGGAGAAGTTGTTTGATGATTTCCTACCCTAAGAAAAAAAGGAAGGACATTTCCATCGAGATAGGCTACGGCGAAGGTGGTGTGACAATCGTATAAGGTTTGCAGGGCCAATATGGCCGGAGAAAGCACATGACATCCCGAGGTTTGGAAGGAAAAAGGTGAGGCCTTAACTCAGGGGTGGTGGCTACACAAGAAAAAAAGGATTAAAAACTCCGGTACCTTATCTTACTTGTTCGCTTCTCTTAAGTCTCTAAACTCAAGAAACCAGAAATAGGTAGCTCTTTCGCTACGGAACCCATGGTCTTTTAATGATATTGCTAACAGTTTCTAAAAGACTTGTTGAGCTGACTTCTCTTGTACATGTCGACAGTCAAAAACGTACGAATGAAAGTTCTTTCAACTACTTTGCTTTGCAGAGGCCAAAAAATATTTTTTAAGCCTGGTGTCTATCCAGCAATGTTCATAATTCTGGTACCCAGAAGCTGGGTCTTATAGATCAGAAAGGAAGTCCAACCATGTAAAATACTGGTATTCAGCTGCATCCGGTTAGATTGGAAGCCGACCCCAACATAGTTTGGGAAAAGGATAGATAATAATGAATTCTTCAGGCATTCATAGTTTTGATTCCCAGATCTATCTAAGAAATGTAATCTGTGATTTGTGTAGTAGATGTTATATACTATATGGTAAATAAAAGCAACATTTATGAATACGTTGAAACGTAGATGGCTGAATTACGAGGCAAACATTAACTTACGTGAACGAATGTAGGCATCATGGTTGACAAGCCAAGAACGTTGCAGTCCTTACAGACTAGATTGGTAGATGATTTACTATTCTGTATTTTCATTCCTCTAAGTACCTGGTACTTATTGACAGGCCTGCACTGGCCTCCCATACCTATTAACACTGTAATTTGAAAACATTGTAAAAGCCGATTATTTTAAAAGAGTAACCGTGGAGTTTCTTGCCGGCTCTTCTCCATAGGAAGCGACAAATTGGAACCGTGCACCTAGCTTCTGACGTTTCATAAGTATGTACCCATGCAGGCTTATGTGAAATAAAATATTTTGATTTTGAAGAAATATAATAATGTAAATCCATTCTAGGAATAATTATGGAACTTGTACGATAGACCCTCCCGGTACAGATGTTTGTGAAAACCGTCACAGTACCTACACTTTGACTCTTTCATAGCAGAATATCAGTGTAAAAAGTATCATGGCTTAAGTTTGTCTACCATTTCAGATCACTAAATCATGTCACGTTAAATCTTTCTCGAGTTGTCTGTTAGTTAAAGTTCCCATCTCATCCCGTGGGTGTCGTAACAGGCGACAAAGGAACTTACTAGAGAATGGGCAGCAGCGTTCTCTATGCATTTTACCACCATACTGCGATCGCCAACCTACCTGCCAAGCGTGGCGATTATGGCAAACCCCCCCAAATTGGGGGAGGCCTATTTCCAACAGTGGACGTCTTTCGGCTGAAATGGTGATGATGATGAAAAGTTACAACTTCCCAATTGAGTTCAGGAGGTCTCATCCTTAAGCCGACGATAGATGACAGCTACGTACAGCGATGCACTGCCGCCCGTCACTCACAAGACACCCCGCCTCCACGCGCATCAAGTTTTTCGAAAAACAACCCATGTTGATTTATCAAACACAATTCAAAGAAAAGCCGTATACTAAAATTTGGTTAGTTAAATTGTCTTTTAGATGGTGAAACTTATGGAAATACGCCCGATCGTTTTTGCGTGATTATCGTTTTTATGTCCACGATAGACATTACTTTACCAATTAATTACTTACATTATGTTATAAAAAAGGATTTAAAATATTCACATATCAAATGACGAAAAAAATTGTCTAGTTTAACATATAATTTTTTCAAGTACATGAGACAAGCCGTTTAGCGTGATCTTCAATACAAAGTCCTTAAAAGTCGGTTGTCTGCGCCTTAAGCACGAAATCCGATCTTTCGTCAGAAGTTACGGGCGTTTTTTATTCCGTATCAGCATCATTCGGTCTCGACCCAAGAATGAATGACAACACGGTTTGACTGTTGGTATTCCCCGCCCGAAAAAGTTACGATATCCGGTGTAGGGTTTACCTACTCCTGAGTTCCGAACTACTTTCGGGCGAGCTCATATCGTCGTTTACGGATTTAAAAGGTAGGCCCCGGTTCTGCCAGCTCACATCCATTCTTCTACCCACACTAACCTCAGTTACGGAATTAGAATGAACATAGCATTAATTAGTAAAGATAATGATCCGACTTGGCCAAGTGAAATCGTGGCTAGAGGTCGCCGCCGACACGCCCGCTTGAGCACAGTTAATACGGCCACTAATGTGCTGGTGTATACAACCTTCGTTTACGTACTTCGTTGGAAACATCTAGGATTGTACATACAAGAAGTCGGAAAAATGGTATACCGCCGCTTACCCGAATTTTATTTGCCATAATATAATTTGCCATAATAGTCAACAGCCATAATATCATACGACATAATACTCATTTGCCCTACTCTCATTTGCCATATTAGTCACGTGCCAGAATCATTGTTTCCCATAAAGTCACTTACCATAACATCATTTGTCAGAATCATTGTAAGCCCTAATTATCACATGCCATAATTATAATATGCCATAACATAATTTGCCATCGACATCGGGTGTGTAACGTAACGGTTGTTTATATCAAGAGAAATTGGATGCAATTGGGACTTTAGGGCACCCCGACTCGGACAGGTTAGGCTAGAAGGGGATGGCGGGGTCGTGTGAGCGAGCGAAGCGAGCGAATAGACCCCGCCATCCCACGCACAGAATAAATACCATGCACAGAATAAATAAGTTTGTTCTTATTATACCAAACATTGCGCACCCATCGACATCGACAGCCAGAAAGCTAATAAGTAGGTAAGTATTAGAATTTAAAACAAGTTTAATAATCAAACTATATAATTATAATTAGGTAGTCTTTTTTAATGCAAATACAAATTTGATGCTAAAGCACGCAAAAAAATTTCTTTTGTATGCCATTTAAATATTATGTGTAATGATTATTATGGCACATAAAAATAAGGCAAACAATACTTATGGCATTCGTATCTTATGGTATCTAAAATTCGGGCAATTAAAAGTATGTCATATGTCTTTTAGGGCAAATGAAACATTCGGGCAAATGAAATTCGGATAAATGAAATTCGGGAAAATGATGATTATGGCATATAATCTTCGGGCAAACAATAGACAACCCGGAAAAATATCCCCCTACTCATAAATGCGAAAGTAACGCTGTCTGTCTGTTACGCTTTCACGCCTAAACCGCTGAACCGATCGTCATGAAATTTAGCAAAGATATAGTCAGGGATATGGAGAATATAGGCTACTTTTTTTACGCGATTACCGACAACCACGCGGTCGGAGCCGAGGGCAAAAGCTAGTACGAAAATACAGGATGAAAAAAACTTGCACCAACTTGAAATACGAAGTTCAGCAACTGTTACATAATGATTAAAATTGACATAATCATACCAAATATAAATTCTTACAAAAACATCGTGTGTCGTCTTAGATAGGGCTAACTATTTGCCTTCAAGTAGATACGAATTATCTTCGTGCTCTATAAAATGCATGTGAATCTATGTTTCTTTTTATTACTAAATGGCCTGCTCTTGACCTCGATCACGCATGATAGAAAGCGATTGATGAGGGCTTTGATGGATCGAGCGTGCACAGAAGATACCTGTTCACTCTTGTTTTGAAGGTGGACGGGTTAAATGTGGAAGGGAACACACACATCAAAACGAATAAGAAAATTAAAGTATCAATTTTAGCGCGCTCCCGATAAGCAACCCTTTCATCGCAGTGTTAACAAAATCAAGCAAGTTGATGGCAACGCGTTGAGCTGGCGGGTGGCGGTCATTTACCTAATATTGACCGTTCCTACGAACAAAAGGGAGCACGACGACATTGCCAAATCCCTTGCCTACGCGCACGTATGTACAGTCGCCAGCAGATCAAGCTATCTCAAACTGTCAAATTTTCCCAATTGAACTTATACCATATTCCTTTGAAATAAAGTTGAAAAACTATCAAAGAAATTTGACAGATTGGGGTAGCTTGATGTGCTGGCCTCTGTACGTCCCTTTCCTAAATGACACGGTTTATTTGTATAGCACGTTGAATTATATATTTAAACTAGCTGAGAGCAGTGGTGGCCAAATGGTAACGGTCGCGACTTACGAGTTGTAGGTCGTGAGTTCGAACCCAGCCAGGCGCTTTACTTTGTGTAAATTATTTCATTACCACTACTCTCAAAATGGTGAAGGAAAACATCGTGAGGAAAACGGCATGTCCTAGAACAAAAATTCGACACCAACCGACCCAACTTCCAACCCGCACTGGGCCCGCGTGGTGGATTACGGCCGGCTCCCTCTCACAGAGAGGAGGCCTGTGTCCCAGCAGTGGGAACGTTTATAGGCTGATGATGCTGATGATGATAATGATGACTAGCTGAGCCGACAGAAATTGTCCTGTCTTAACTATGAATATTGAATGCGCAACTTTCCAATTTTTTTCTTTCATAAGAATCTTCTCCCGACCAGAAGAAAAACAACAAAAAAGAATTAGCAAAATTGGTCTAGCCGTTCATGTGTGATAACCAGTGATAGGAATAGGTAGTGCCTATTTGCCTAAACTTCGAAGAACAGAGACAAGAAACGGAGACTTCCTTGGGACTAATTTTTTTTTCCCGGGATTTGGGAAAAATCTTTAATAAGTTAAAATTTGCGCACTGGATAAAACTTATCCTGTATAAGATGTGTAAAAGCTATTTTAAACTAAACTTGCAATTACCAAATTTTCGGGATTTTTAAGTAAAATCCCGAAATAAATAATCTAACTTTAATGTATTCGAATTATATTTACGATCCAACGAACCGTTGTATCAAATCATGAATTAAAGTTAGATTATTTATTTCGGGATTTTACGTGAAAATCCTGAAAATTTGGTAGTTGCAAGTTTAGTTAAATATAGCTTTTACACATCTTAAATAAAGCTTATTTTCAACTTACTGAAGGTATTTCCCGAATCCCGGGAAAAAAAAAATTGTCCTAAGGAAGTCTCCGTTTCTTGTCTCTGTTCTTCGAAGTTTAGGCAAATAGGCACTACCTATTCCTATCACTGGTGATAACGTGACCAAGGGAAATAGGAATTAATTTTTATATTTAAGATGTATAAAATTTACAAGAAATCTGGCACACATCTATACCATGACCTGAGTTCGGAAATAGGCTGAATGGAAAATATTCCATCCTGGATCCAAGAACGGAGAACAGACGAAGTTACACGCAACATCTAGTACTATTGTAATGTTTGTTCAGTGCAGGTATCAAACTACGAAGAAACACAATTACTCAGTCTCTCCGTGAAACGAACCGTGAAAAGCCTTTTACCATTTTCTCATTAATACTTCCTAAGTATTAACTAACGAAGCACTAAACTATAACGATCAATTAAATATCATTTAGCACATAAGGAACGTACCGTCAAGAAAACAGAAAGAGAATAGCAACTGGCCTCATTTACAAAAAAATAAATTAAAAATTTAAAAAACCCCCGACCCAAACAAAACCTCTAAAAAGTAAAAAATAATATTTATAGGCCTTTTAATTTGAACGTAATATTTTGATCAGGCATTGTCAAGTCGGGGGACGGTCAATTAAAACGCCAAACAGAGGCCTAGCCGTCCCCCGACTTGACAATGCCCTGATCAAAATATTACGTTAAAATTAAAAGGCCTATAAATATTATTTTTTACTTTTTAGAGGTTTTGTTTGGGTCGGGGGTTTTTAAATTTTTTAATTTAATTTTAATTTCTTGCTTTTTAAACTTAATGTCTCCCTTAAATCACCATTTATCTATAATCTATTCATTGATACCTTTTCAATGAGCCCAAACACGATACTTCTGCTGGGGTTTCCTGGAAATTCCAGGTGTTGCTCCAGCATCAGTTCAAGGTTATTTTTTTCGTCTAATATCATTGAAGTAATAGAATCCCAAATTTTGAGTTGATCAGACCCATGGAAGAGGCTAAAATCCTTTTTTCAACCAGAAAAGAGCTGATAATCTACAAACGGCTGAACCGATTTTGATGAAACATGTCTAAGAACACTCCCGACTAATACACCTTTCAAACAAAAATAACTAAATCAAAATCGGTTCATCCGTTCGGGAGCTACGTTGCCTCAGACAGACACACACACACACACACACACATACACACACACACACACATACACACACACACACACACACAGACACGTCAAACTTATAACACCCCGTCGTTTTAGCGTCAGGGGTTAAAAATGATTAAAAATAAATTTACATGAAAAAAAAAACAATTCATTTCATATAAAATATATAAATGTATTAATTAATAAAGGTAAAGAAACAAATAAATATACATAACAAATATATTCCATCTTGAATTCGTTCAGGTTGTGTATTTTCTAGCTGAATGATGTGTTAAGGCAACGGTGCGGTTTAAAAGAAGATGTAGTGACAAATATTGAAAGGACTTGTTCATGTAGAAAGTATGAATGAAGGCCGGCTAACATAACCAGCCTATGACATTCCCAATGCTGGGACACGGGCCTCCTCTCTGTGGAGTGCGGCTAACAAATGGTATTTACAAAGCAGATGTGAGTGGAAACGCCGGGAGTGGACGCCCTAGGAGGACAAATAGTGACATTTCTGGAATTGTCGATTCGCTCACAAATAAATTAACATCATGGGAGTCGCCTATAGAAAATATTAAATGTATCTACATAAAAAGAAAAGTCCTGACTGACTGACTGACTCATTAACGCCCAGCCCAAACCCTTGGGGACCCAGAAAGCTGAAATTGATAATGTAGACAAGGAACAAGGAAGGATTTTTCGAAATTCAATCCCTAAGGCAGTTAAATAGGGGATGAAAGTGCCGCGCGGGCGAAGCCGCTGGCAAAAGCTGGTAAAATATATAAATTTAAAAGCGACAAGCCTAAGAAAACTAATAACAACTAATAACTAATGACTAAGAAGCCCTTTCTACTTTTTTTAAAACCCAAGTAGAGCAAACTGTTTTGTTATCTGTACAATATATGCAGATAATAATGATAATGATTACTTTCCATTTCCCCGGGCGCACTCGACCGCGAACAGCCTACTGCGCGTAATGAGTGGTAATGGCGGAACCATCATTTATGCTTAGATTTTTAATTGATTGAACTCTAATTAAGATTGTTAAAGAGGTCAGTTTTCTTATTACTTAGGTACAGTAGTGGTCATAATCGGAGTATCAAATTAGAGTAGCGTGCTACTGCACTTATGACCGCTTACATCTACTTGCAGCATTTGTCTTGATTGGCTGAAGACGACTGTGAGGCTGGTAAATAATCAAAACCAACCTAGGTTTTTGTAGGTAATTTATTAAATGATTAATTGAATAATTTGCAAATCAATTAATTCGATAATAACTTAATTAGACATAAAAGGAAAACGTTAAACTGTTAAAAATGCGTAGGATTACCCAAATTGATTCCATTCACCAAATACAGAAGATGAAAAATGAATGGTCTCGTCTGTTTTTGGTAACAAATTTTTGGAAAACCAGTTTGGTAGGTAGTTAAAATTACTATTCCCACAATCGCAGTTAAAAGTCCGGGATTATTTCCGCCCTTTCCTCCAGCCAGTCGAATAAGTATTTAGGTATACCCCTTTTTTCACAACTAATGCTGATGTCTATATTGATTAGATTTGTATTTTCAATCATTGCTAAATTTCTCCGCACACTACTTATAAGTATATACAGGGTGTAAAAAGACACATCACAAAGCCGTAAACTACGCATACTGTACGTATAACTAAGTAGTTTTGCGCAAAAAAAATTGCTGGGAACCGATTTTTTTTTTTAAGGTATAAAATAAAGCCATTTTTTATTGCGCGCAATGTAACGCGAACCCAGGCTTGAACGGACACAGTACTGTTGTGTGAGTTAAGCCCCGCCCCTTCGCTCTACGCGGTATGAGCGAAATTAATAAAAAATTTCCATGATAAATGTACAACCATTTACTTAAATTAAAACTCTTAAAAACACTAGATTTTAGTTGTTTTTAGCCTGTGTGGGCACTTACCTACTGTCCATCGCTGTCATCATCAAACATTGGTGGCCTCTCGACACTCACGAGCTGTGGTTCAAACTGCCGACCTCCCACGCGGAGACAAACGCGCGCCCTTTTCAGCGTATTTTCATGAACCCGCTCCAGGATTCCTTCTCGCTCTGACAGCTGCTTTAGTTCATCAAAAACTTCAATAATTTTCTGACGCATCTCAACAGCGGTCTCACAGGGACGGTCAAACACCCTATCCTTGACGTAGCCCCACAAAAAGAAATCCAGAGGGGTTAAATCTGGCGATCGTGCAGGCCATGCATGGGGCCCATACCGCCCAATCCAATGGTCGCCGAACAGTTGCGTCAGCTGTTCGCGAACCGGTCTCACAATGTGTGGCGGCGCGCCGTCATGCTGGTACCACACATTTCGCCGCTGGACCACTGGCATGGCTTCCAGCGTGTCGGTCAGGTAACCATTGATCAGTTCGAGGTAGTTAGGTCCGTTCATTCTGGGCGGCAAGAAAACGGGGCCCAGGATCTGGTTTCCCACAATGCCTGCCCACACATTATGTTTCCACCGTGCCTGGAAACCCGTTTCCTGGGTTTGGTTTGGGTTCACGGAGCACCAATAGTGTGAATTCCGGCGGTTCCACATACCATTATTTGTAAAGGTACTTTCGTCCGTGAAAATAATGTTGTTCACAAATCCTCGGTCCTGCCTTAACAGCCACCTGCAGTACTGCATACGGCGTGTTGTGTCGCCCGGCACGAGCGCTTGCACGCGGTGAATTTTGTAAGGCCGTTTCCTATCTCTTTTAAGTACTTTGTGCACAGTGGAATGAGACACCACGTACCTAGCGCGATTGCCATGCCATCTCCGCAATACTTTTGCCGCTGTACGCACTCCCAAACGTGGGTTTTCCCGCATTACAGATAGGATGGCCATTTCTGCCGCCGGTCTTATTTGCCTGCCGCCTCCCTGTGAAACCGGCACGATCGGCTGGTTGTCCAATAACCGTTGCACTGCCCGAGTGAAAATACGTGAATCAGAGGGCTGAAACGCGGTAGGATATTCAGTACCGTAAAGTCGTAGGGCTGCGGCAGCATTTCCTCGGGCCATACCGTAGCAGTACACCACGTTAACGTACTCGCGCGCCGAATAATCGTGAAACGGCATTTTCGCAACTAAAACACACACAAAAGCACTTACAAACAAACAAGTACGCACTCAAACACAGACACTTCGTGTGCCAGCCAATACGCAGTCACAGTCACAGCACAGCAGCACAGTTTCTACACTTAAAAGTAGGTAATGCTTTTCGGAAAAAACAACACAAGCGCATTCGATAACGTAAGAAACCGAACTACTAAATAATGCTGAAAAATTTGATCAATTTCTTGTTTTGCTGGAGACGTTTTCTGAGGTACCTAGGTGCGCGGTGCGGGAGGGGTGACAGTTACAAGTTGACGAATCACTGAGCTCTCGCATCACGTCACCACACCCCCGCGCGCACCGCGCAGCTACCTCAGGAAACGTCGCGGTAGGCATAAAGGAGCCGCGGCTTTCTTTGATCTATGCGAAGCGCGCGCGATCGGAACGTTAGGTATCTTTATATCATTGCGCTATTAGGATCTACCAAATTATGGAAACCTAAACGGAAGACGTAATACGTCATACGACGCGACGTATACGTCAATCAAATTCTTTTAAGGCGTGAATTACACAGAAACGGCGTAAGGTGAAGGCACGGCGCAGGCGCAGCGTACGCGGTACATTTTGTGTGAAAACGTTTAAAAGCGGGATCATGCCTGCATACAAAATGTACTGCGTACGCTGCGCCTGCGCCGCGCCTTCACCTTACGCCGTTTCTGTGTAATACGCGCCTAAGGGCTATCATAAGGTTACCTAAATACCTAATCAATGTTATTTTAATTCTGTGGAACACAGCTACCTAATTAAGCTGTTTTCAGACCAGCACGATTTGTCGCGCGACGCGACACGAGAAATACAAAACTTCACGGTATAACAATAACCGGTGTCATGTCAATAAATCGTGCTGGTCTGAAAACAGCTTAAGATGACGAAATCTAGAAAAAAACTAAAAGACTTCAATTGCAGTTATGTAATTATTACCAGCATACACGTTTATTTACAATGAATAAATATCCACCCTATTGGCAGTAGGTATAGCTTCGTGTGAATAAAGTGAATAAACCTTTATTTTTACCATAAGTAGTAAATAAATACTGCCTCGTTGGTCTAGTAGTGGTTGCAAACACTACTGCTGAGCATGAGGTCCTGGGTTCGATTCCCGGGTTGTGCAGTGTTATTTGATTTTTCTATCTGAAATTTCTCAGTAGCAGCCCGGAGTCTTGATGTCTGCCCGGTTGATGGCAATAGGCTCGCCCCCTATTACATGGAACTTAAACATAGCTGGCAAAATGTGGGTGCACCTGCTACAGTTACATCTCTGCCGAACCCTTCGGGGAAACAAAGCGTGATGTTATGTTATGTTAGTGAATGAATAGCTCAAACCAAAAAGTGGTTTTGATAGGTAGATAGGTAATTCGTGCAGTAATAATAAAATTAATTCTTCATT
The DNA here is from genome assembly GCA_949987655.1 of Polymixis flavicincta. NCBI lineage: Eukaryota > Metazoa > Arthropoda > Insecta > Lepidoptera > Noctuidae > Polymixis > Polymixis flavicincta. Next base: position 17,239,374 of record OX465188.1, on the reverse strand, counting down.
ATTTGCTTGAATGTAGGTAGTAAGCACTTAGAATAATAACGCACTAGACTAGCAGTTTACTTTTATTGTAAACGAAACGAATGAGGACCAACTTCGTCAACATTTTTAATTGAATCTGCAAGAAGTTTAGTGATAAGATGTACCTACTTGTAGTACTTACAAGGGCGTGTTCTTCGACATTACAGACAACGGACTTGCCTGCAACTCATAATCAACGTCTTTGAAATCAGAAACTTCAACAAATGTAACTACGAAATGTAGGCACTAACAACCGATCAGCTGTTACAAACACGGGTCGTTGTAACGTTCAAGACCACGAGACACTGTATCGTGCGCGTGTTGTCGTACAGTCGTGACGTGCGTGGTAGTGTGCGCTTGATGTACATTGCGTTTTTGTAACTTCAAATGTGTTATTTGTTAAGAAAAATTGAAAATTTTGGTAATGTTTCTTTGGAAAAAAGTTTAGTAATAACACGTGGAATACATTTTCGCAAAAAAGTAAAAAAAAATAATGCGACTTTGACCTTCAATATCTTCAGAACCAGTGGATTCCCAGGTATGGTCTAGTGGAAAAAAATGATCCAAATAATGGGTAGAATATGTGGCTTCCGGCTTCGGAAAGGGTCTTTTTACACCCGATATGTATATGATTGTACACTATACAAGGTGTAAGGGAAACGCTTCCGAAGCCAGAACGTAGGTTATATACAACCTAAATGCAAACGGATACCAATAACCTTTCGCCTTAAATTGGTAATTTTGCATCAATTTCAAACGTTTGACGCTTCTGTATCTTTCTATTTATTTTATTTTCGCGACGCTTTACAAAGGATGCCTAAATCTAGTCACCGCCTGGACTTGGGGTCGTTTTTAATTGCGTTTAATCTCAAGTAATGGTTCATTTAACTGTTCTCACAGCAAAGTGTGAAAAATTTTTTTTGTTGGTACCGAGAATCACTAGCCCTATCACGTCTTCGTTTTCGGAAGCGTTTCCCTTACACCCTGTATAGTGTACAGTCATATACATATATATGTATACGTTTATATAAATAATAACTATATTATATTTCAAATCAAAACTCGCAAAGAACATCAAAAACAAAATACAATCGGCACGCTCAATCCGTAAGGTTATACGGCGGTTTACGGCGTAATAACCTAGGTTGGTTTACAGGCATTCCTACCACTTACGGACTGGGAAATCCCGGAGATACTTACTGATGTTATTAGGAGGATCTTTCCGGTTGTAAAGTATTGGTAGAGCAGTATCTTTTATTGTTGTTACTGGTTTTATAACTGTATGGGAGGTTGGATGGATGTAATTTGTACGGTGTGCCTGTTGATGTTTATGTGAGCCTGGTACTTTGCAGTAGGAAGTGCATGTAATTTGAGTCGGTTTTAAAAGATACTGAGATAATATTAAAACTATTCTTGTTGTTGCTGTATCTACTTTTAAAGCTGCTCCTATAATTAATTGACCCGTGCGTAAAACAATCACAAGTCTTTTCGATCTAACATAAAAAAAAGTCGTGCAAGCTGCTAAGCCTGCTGGTGGAATTGCTACTTTAAACTAAACCATCATGCTAATGACGGTTTCTATTTCTACTCTACCGTAGAATAGAAATTGCTTGTCTACATTTTTCGGTACAAAACGCTTCTCTACGGTTCTCGCGCTAAGCCTGCAGTACGCTCATAATAAACAGATACGACATCCGTCCTTCCGTCCTCGCCACGCCGAGGCCCACCGCGACGTCCCAAACAATGTACGCCCCGACCCTTGCTCGAGCCAGCCAGGCCCACCGCGACGTCTCAAACAATGTATGCCCCGACCCTTGTTCGACCCAGCTAGGCCACCGCGACGTCCCAAACAATGTACGCCCCGACCCTTGCTCGAGCCAGCCAGGCCCACCGCGACGTCTCAAAAAATGTATGCCCCGACCCTTGCTCGAGCCAGCCAGGCCCACCGCGATGTCCCAAACAATGTATGCCCCGACCCTTGCTCGAGCCAGCCCGTGCCGCTAAGCCTCTAACTTTCAAATTTTTATTCTTCTCCAATTTATAAATCACTCTGAATCAGCCTGACCTTTGCTGCTCTCTTGCAGTGACGCCACAAGGAGAGGTCCGTATCCCACAGAAGGTGTCGCTTAGTTTTCAGTTTTTAACCCCTTGCTGGGGCCTTAAATTGAGGCAGCCACATGCAAGTCCGGGCAAGAAGCCGACAATCTCCTAGGTTGACCTGCGAGATCTCATTTAAAAAAAACTGTTCACTTTGGAACATACAGCATCTGCGCCCAGTTTTCAGGAGTTTGATAATAATTAATTCTTTTCACACCGTCACAGTCCTACAATCTAAACCTCCTTAATAAAACCAAACATACAAATGTTTCCACCAAACAGTAAAAAAAAAAAACTTCAACACACTACTTTCGCAAACGGGTATTTTCGACCGACAATGCTATACATAGCCCGATGTGCCAACAATTACAGACAGTTACAGGTTAAGTCTGATGGCCCAACAGGTCCGTAGGTCAAGCGAAGGGTTTTGTCACGTTTACGAAAGATTAAATGATTTGTAATTGTGGATGCAGGCTGTGTTGGTGCAGTACTTTTGTATTTTTTTGTGAAGGTCTACGACAATGTTTTGCAAGTGAAATTGTATTGAATGGGTTTTAATTAGCTGTCCAAACGGCTTAAGACAAATATGAAACTAATCGTGTTTATTTTATCAAAATTGGGCTGTGTCCACTGTAATTAGGAGTCGAAGGAAAAAGTCGTGAGGAAACCGGCATGTCTTAAAAATTCTAAGACGAAATCAACCAACCAACCAATGGGAACAATACAATCTGATCATGTGTGTCTGTGATCAAATCTTCGATCAAGATCGAAACATTAAAAGTTGATCTTAAAATAAGGATTAAGGAAATCATGCCACAATTCTTTTTTTTTTTTTTAGCCCACTGCTAAACGCGAAGTTTCCAAACACATCTTTGTGCTGTGCACACGATGGTTGTTAAGCCATGAGTATTTATCTGCAAGTAAAACGGTCACCAGTGCACCATACATACATTTACTTACGTACCCTTCTTCCTATGGTTACGTATACGTCCATACATCTGGTCATATACACACGCCGGTTGCGAGTACTACACTACATACCTGATCTTTCTGAAGATTATCACTTATAAGGTCACTATACAGGATAAGTTTTTATCCAGTGCGCAAATTGTAATCATGAATTCAGCATTTCATTCTAGAACCCCTAGCGCAGAAATTTTTCGCCGGTTGTACAAAAAAAATCAGCTCTTTCATAGAAAAGTGCAGTACCTACGCGGTCAAAATGTATGGCACAGCTGTTTTTTTTTTTTGTGTATCCGTCGAAAAATTTCTGCGCTCTAGAATGAAATGGTGAATTCATGGTTACAATTTGCGCACTGAATAAAAACTTTTCCTGTATAAATGTCCTCTACTAGGGCGTCTTCTCCCGGCACTTCCACTCACATCAGCCTTGCTTCTATTTAAATCAAAAAGCTTTTCGTAGCACCTCATTTCTGCTCTGAAAACTTTCTTCAACCCATGCTAAAGGAACACCGTTCCCAGTTGCCATAAACAGCCCGTCGGCAGTACAAATATGCCTTCACTCATTGTGGATTTATTGTGGCCTACCATGGTAGCCCAGTTGTGTTATCACACCGAGTTAGTTAAGCGAACGAACCGTTATTCGAAACTCGCGGAGAAGTGGGACGAATCGATGTGAGAAATTGAGTGGACGAGGTACAGTAAGGGACAGCCGACAAGAGAGCACTTGGTACCTATACAACCTTATTTTTAGTTCATGCGAAACCCTTAAACACGTGTCTAGTATTCTTATGTAAAGAATCTATGTACAAAATTTCAAAGCTGTATCATGAAAAATCACAAAGTTATAAGCTTGTTATGTTACCTAGTTGTCTACACAAACATGGTCACCATATGCCCCAGGCGCCGCCCGCGCGTCCAGCGTGGATTGTGCTCATTGATAATAATTAGGCAGTTTTGTAATTAAATGGCAGCAAGTAAAAAAAAAAAAATTGGAGAAATACAACATGGTGTAAAAACTATTGAAATAGATTCAGTTCCTTATTCTGAACAAACTATATTCAGGTTTCGCATTTATAACATAATAACAGGCGTTCTTTCTGTATTCTGAGTAACAGGCGTTGTTTTTCCGATGAGTTGGGCCGATGTGTAACTATAGTACACCAGCAGCGAGGTGTAAATTTTTCTAAGAGAGAAGCCGAAGCGAAATCGGCTTTGACTTACTGGACTTATCAATAAAAAAAATAACATTATAACAACATATCATTCTAAAATTAATATAGGAATGTAATGAATTAAATACAATAAAATTGAACAGCTGGAAACCAAATAAAATTTACAATATTCCTCCAACTCGTTCTCGCTGATGTATTTTTCTGTATCTGTCTCTGTCGTAACCAGTTGTACAGTGGCTTGCTCTCGTCCATATCAAGCGGTGCGACGTGACCGAAAGTGACATCATTACCGGATCACTGTTGTATGAATGTTTAGTTACCCTTATACAACAATTTTTTTTCACAATAATAGCCACTATTTACGTGCCATTTTTTAACAGAGATTAGAGTTGCCGATGCGAATAACTGAACTGAAGCCGGTCCCCCACGAGTGGGTTCCAGCATTGTCGTTGCGGGGGGGCTCAGTAACCGTGGATTCCGGCGACGGTGAAGCCAAGAGGAACCCAAAGGTGGGGCCGCTCGTCAGGGCTTTTGCCTCAAAGCCGACGACGTAGCGGCCAAAAAGTAGGTTGCGGTGAGGTGCACCGGAACTGAGGTGGGCCGGGATGTCGTATGGGAGGCATCGCGGCTGAGGGTTACGGGCTGCGGTAGAGGAGGAGTGCCGGTGCTTCTGAGCAGCGCTCTTCCCTTCCGTGGCCTGGACGGGGCCGCCACCGTTTGATGGCGGACGCGGTGGGGCCGCAGGGGAAGAGGAGTGTCGGTATAGCGTCAGCCGCTCGCCCTATCCCCTGCGGCCGAAAAGTGGTAGACGGGACGGCGCGTTGTGTTCCACACGCGCGCCGTCAAAGATGTCAGCAACCACCGGTGGGGTCCACAAGGGCCGATGCCTGCCAGGGGTGCGGGTTTGTTCGAAAGAGATACCACAGCCCCTGGCATACGGGCTACTGAGGGAACACGGGTGGGTTTTAGTCAGTAAAAGTCTGACACGCCCTCCTGCTCTACTCAGCAGGAGAAGTCATTTGATGATTTCCCACCCAAAAAAAAAAAAAGCCGGTACGAATCGTGTTATATTGTGCTTTCGCCACTGTAGTACACCCATATTGCGCCAGTTATGTTTAAGTCCCATGTAAAAGGGGGCGAGCCTATTGGCATCAGCCGGGCACGAATACAGACTCCATCACTATATATTATTTATTTTTTATCATTGTTTTATATAAGTCATTTATCATTAAACCCTTTGCTAGGTATAGGCACAGTATCAAGAATTCCAGATATAAAAACACACACTTTGCCGGACCTAGGAATCGAATACAGTACCTTATGTTCCGCAGTAGTGCTTGTTCTCTGCCCAGTATGAGATTAATAAATCATTTCATAATAGCCTACTAGCTTTTGCCCGCGGCTCCGCCCGCGTGGATGTCGGTTATCGCGTAGAAAAGTAGCCTATGTCCATATCCATATTCCAGGCTATATCTCTGCCAAATTTCATGACGATTTCAGGTTCAGCGATTTAGTCGTGAAAGCGTGACATACAGACAGAGTTACTTTCGCATTTATAATATTATAATTAGTACGGAAGTTCTGGTCGTCAGAAGCCCGAAAGTCTGACAACCAGTCTTACCAAAGGGTATCGTATTACCCAGTAACTGGGTTGTGGAGGTCAGATAGGCAATCGCTCCATGTAAAATACTGGTATTCAGCTGCATCTGTTTAGACTGGAAGCCGACCCCAACATATTTAGGAAAAGGCTAAGCAGATCATGATATAGTAGGGAAGTAGGGATAATGTTCCCGCTGGCGGAACGCAGGCGTCTTCTCTGTGAGAGGGCCCACTGCCATAATTCACCACGCTCTGTAAAGGGACCAAGGATTTCACATGTCTTCGAATTTTAAATACAAACAATCGCAACTACCTCCTCCACCCGAGGCCAGGACGCTTCCAACCTCCTCGTCCCAATCTCACATCGGGCACAGATACTAAACAGGTTCCATTTCGATGAGACTTTATTATTTGATTGTAGACTTACGCAATTCTGGAAACTACGTCAATACCGGTTACGTGTGCGTTTGCGTTAATAGGAACAGTTAACTGAAGAGTAAAGCTAAGTGAGGGCAAAATTCCCAGACTTGCTTCGAGGAAAGTAGACGTGGTCTTACGGAAGAAGTACCATTGTCATCAACATTATCATTTCGGTCGAAGTGGCGGAGCTTGGGAGAGGCCTAAGTCCAGCAGTGGATTTCTTTTGGCTGAATTGATGATGAATATGCAATTCGAAGGAGGATTTACGAGTTGTAGGTCGTAGGTTCGAACACAAACAGGCGCATTACTTTGTGTAAATTATTTCATCACCACTGCTCTCAAAACGGTGAACGGAAACATCGCCACAACCGGCATGTCCTAGAACCAAAATTTCGAAGACATGTGACATCTACCAACTCGCTCTGAGGCCGCGTGGCCTACTCCCTCTCGCCGAGAGGATGCCTGTGCCCCAGCAGTGGGAACGAAATAGACCGATTATGCTATGTAATTAGGATGCTATACTTTATCCTAACACGACCCGTTCCTCTTCAAAACATGATTAACGAACTAGGTTTTCTCCATACATTTAAATGCGTTCTCAGAAACTCAGAACTGGCTTTAATAATGGAGATATTTCATAGAAACTGCCGTCTAACTGTTTAGTTCGTTACAAAAGCTAGAACACATCATTGTGCAGTCCAACGTTCTGGCACAATGGCGACCCCCCGGATTTAGTCCTCGGTGCCGTGTGTCAAGCCTTTACATGATGATTTAGTACCTTGGCTCCGTGACCCTGTCATGATGGCTTGGCTTTGATCTTGGGTGGTGTATTAAAGTGACTGAAATATATTCCTATTAGGTTTTGTCAGCGGCTCGTGTGGAGGTCGAAAATTATCCCACGGAAATGTACAGTCGCCGGCAGGTCAAGCTATCCCAAACTGTCAAATTTTCCCAATTGAACATAAACCACCCAATTCCTTTGGAATGAAGTTGAAAAACTTTCAAAGAAATTTGACAGATTCGGGTAGCTTGATGTGCTGGCCTCTGTACTATCGGAATGAAACGTAGAAATCCTAAGCGCTTATTCAGGTTTTAAATCATCTGTGTGCTAAATTTCATCCCAAACAAACATCTAAACTATCACATTAATTGTAATAACATATAAACTAGTGTACTAGTGCACAAGACCGGTCGAAGTGGAGGAGCCTGGGGGAGGCCTATGTCCAGCAGTGGACGTCTTTCGGCTGATATGATGATGATGATGATGATAAACTAGTGTTCGCACAGTAGCCGAAACTCGACCATAATTTATTTAAATTTTAATCAACAATGTCCAAATTTTTTAGCTTTTTGCACACATTTAAATGTGGCAAGTATCACACTTGTTTTTCGCGTAATTTTCGTGAAAAGGGGTACTAAAAAAGTATTTTTCCTTCGCGTAGGTATTGATAAAGAGATAAATAAATAAACAGTAGGATGAATGCAAATATCTGTTCAGTGATGATAGTAAATACGTAGGTGTAAAAGGAAGTCATCGGAATCATTCTTGGGAACGAAAAATGATAGGTAGGACAGCGAGCTACCCATTACTCGCCATACGCGAGCCAACGCCTACGGTGGCCGGGAATCAGCCTGGGAAACCCGACGCCCAGGGCGTCTCCTGCGGAGGCTAGGGCCGTGAGGGTATACTGCCTCTCCCTCACGTGCGCCGCCTCACTCTTCGCGAGCATTACTGCTTCGTAGAAGGAAGCGACGGCTATCCATGAACTCTCGCTCCGTATCATGGCCTGCACCGGGGCCGGACGCGAGAGATCGCCGCCGCCGATCGCCTTCACAAGGACATGGCGGTGCTCCGCCCAAGCCGGCAGGCCCGGCAGGCATCCACCGTATGCTCCACCGTGTCCTCAGGGCGATCTTCGCAATAGAAACACCTGGGCGTTTCCTCCCGCCTTATAGTCATAGTGGTTACATCATCAACGAATCAAGAGGCTTCTAGTCAGCCCAGGAAGCGAAACTAATAACGAGGAAGTTCCAGGGTATGTTACGATTATTTCATGTCAATTCCAACTGGACAAATCCAGACTTTGGCCTGCCATTGAAGAAATCCAGATAGAAACGAACCCAGGACAAAACCCAGAAATATTAAAAGCTCAGCTTTCCTTCCAGCCCATTACGCCCAAAATCAAAATCAAAAAGTTATTTATTCAAACTGGACTGAGAGCACAAAATAAAGAGAGTACAGAAGGCAATCACATGTATGTAAGTACTTCGATTTTCATACGCTCGGCGGTCGCGCTAGGATTTTCAACTTTGGCTTATGCACAAAAAACTACCGTGGTAGTGGCACTCGTATTTAGGTATTTGCCATGATCACAATTAATCTCAACTCTATTAGCTTATAAGTACTACAATAAATACTTAATATAAATTGTAAAAATATTACAAGCCCACAAAGTCATTTTCGCTTACCTACAACTATGTAACTAGGTATTCTGTGTTACGTTAAAATGAACCATCGAAACACGAGAAAATACCTAGGTACTCACCTCTCTGGTCAACTCAACAATTGGTAGCTTAAAAAAGGACAATTGTTGAATTTAAACAACCGTCCACTGAACAGTTGTAGTAACTTTTTTTGTTGCTCCATTTTTGCATTTCACAGACGCGTGTCTCAGTCTCAGGGAATGGCACTCGCGCTCTCACTGGTCCCAACCGATCCGAGATATCGTGTCCGTGAGCGGTGTCTATGTGTGCGTTGCTCGAGCGCACTTTGTATGTAGATTGCCTTCTTTACCCTCTGTATTTTGTGCTGAGAGTCAGCACTTTTTGAAGGTCAAAATTACATAAGACAATCCCCCAAAATGCCTGCCCTTCACCACTTCCTAGTGCTTTAGCTGGGAAGAAGAAGTGGCGCAACAAACTCCCCTGCAGCACAGCTGTCTGTTCAGTTAGAAGAACTTGATTCTGTACAATAATAAAAAATAAAATGATTTATAGAGTCTAATAAAATAAAGAACTACATGCTCTATCATCTGCCTAGCCTTTTCCCCAACTGTGTCTGGGTCGGCTTCCAGTCTAACAGTATGCAGCTGAATACCAGTATTTTACATAGAGCAACTGCCTATCTGACCTCCACAACCCAGTTACTGGGTAATACGATACCCAAGTAAGACTGGTTGTCAGACTTTCGGGATTCTAACGACCCGTAACGACTGGCACAGATCCACACAAATGACAGCTGGGACCAACGGCTTAACGTGCTTTCCGAGGCACGGAGGGGTCTTGGTATGTAAATGATGAATGATAAATGATTTAATTTCTGTAAGTAGGTTTGTACAAACACTTTTACACGTCAATCATATTTTTTTAAACTAGATGAGGTCGGCGTTTCCTATCTGACTACTATGAGAAGAAAGGCCGAAACAAACTCAGAGGTCACAGTCTCTTTTAAAGTCCAGACATAATCTTGGTCAGATCATGTGAAGACCATGTGGATTGGTGTCTGAAATGGTCTTTTGAGGAAAGAACCACACAGATTGAGTGGACCTGTCCATTCAGTGCACGCATGTATCATTAATAAAGATGGTCGCCGTATGATCAAGCGTAGCTTAGCCTGATTGATCGACCCGTTGGCTGTTGTTATTTAGCCACAATCCCATTATGCTTTATAACTACCACAAAATACACATTATATCCAATACATATAATCTCACAAACCCAACCACCCATATGCATAAAGCTCACAATCCACAATCCACATGGTGCGTCTAATCGCGTGCCTGCGCACACGCAGCCTTGAATTAGTTACAGCGAATTTACGTGTCACGCCACTTACATGGTGTTTTGTATAGCAAACCTGTTCGGGTGTTCAGCGATTGGTCTTAGACGTTATTACATGTTGTTTTCACGGATAAATGTGGATTTAAACCCGGAACTAGAAGATCTGTCTGTCTGTCTGTGGAAAGGTCGTGAACCTCTTTTTTGGTAAGGTGTCTATGGAGTTACTTGTCCATTTCTATGCGACTAAAAAAAAAGGGTTTCAATTCATTTGCTTTTTTTGTTTGTTACCTCTGTATTCCGTCACATCACCGATTCTTTGGTTTCAAGTTGTCCCTTAGAGTAGTAGGTAGTGTTAATAACATTGTTTTAAGTATTATTTACTAGTAAAAAATTTAGTCTTTGGTTAAGGTATTTGTCTATGGGTATTTGTAACCTGAAAATAAATGGTTTATCATTATTATTATAACAATTTCGGGCCCGTCCGAAAGTAGTTCGAAACTTGAGAGTGGGCCCACCCTGGTCCCGATCAATTACCTTCTTTGGATGGGCAAAATAGCACATCGGGAGTAGGGGTAGCTGTCAAATCGTGGTATCATTTATTCTTAAGTCGGGTCCCAAACTGATTAATCTCATGTCCGTATGTGATACGGAGTAGGAATCGCCTGTAACTTCGGCCGATACCATCGATTTCGTGCTTATGGTGTAGAACTGTAGACGTACAGCTTCGTCATCACCTTTCCGCCTGGCTGATATTTTCTATTACAGTAAAGCGAAATTTTTGATAATTTCGTACTAATCCTTTCCTCGAAACACTGTAAAGACTGTGCTAATAATCGTCAGCATATAATATTTTTATTGCCGACTCTGAGACACCAGCCCCTTCTCTGTGGAGAGTGCGGGGCTGCGAGCCCACTGCAGTTGGTCTTGTAGTAGTCTCATTACACTTTATATGGTCTCCTTTGACCACGTAAAGCAGGGGTTTTTTTTTTTTTTTTGGGTGGGAAATCATCAAATAACTTCTCCCGCTCTGGGTGGAGCAGGAGGGGGCGTGTCAGACTTTTACTGACTAAAACCCACCCGTGTTCCTTCAGTAGCCCGTATGTCAGGGGCTGTGGTATCTCTTTCAAACGAACCCGCACCCCTGACAGGCATCGGCCCTTGCAGGCCCCATCATTTCTGTGCTGACATCTCTTTGAGGCGCGCGTGGAACACAACGCGCCGTCGACTTGGGCTTGGTCCTTACCGGACAGCGAGCTACCCATTACCCGCCGTCCGCAAGCCCATGCCTCCGGTGGCCGGAAATCGGCCTGGGATTCCCGACGCCCAGGGCGTCTCCGTATCCTGCGGCGGCTAGGGTCGCGAGGGCGCATATGCTGCCTCTCCCTCACGTGCGCCGCCTCCCTCTTCGCGAGCATCACTGCTTCGCTGAAGGAGGTGACGGCTCCCCATGCCCTAAAGGGGTTGAATTTCATCTGCAATCGGGAGTCGCGGCAATCATCAGTTTAGCCTACAAGCAGTTTAGTCACCAATTGCATGCTATGCTGCTCGATTTTCGGCAACACTTATTCAGCTGCTACCAACCACCCTGCGAATTTCGTCGCTCCACCTAACCTGAGGGTGTCCTTACGTTTGCCGATTCACGGTACCCTCTCAAAAGTACGTCTAACCAAACGGTGATCGGTTCTACGTGTAATATGACCGGCCCATTGCCTTTTCAGCTTGCTTATTCTGTGACAGTATCACCGCATTCTGGAAGACGCGCTCAATAACTGAAAAGTAAACAAAAGTCTCCAATTACATATCATAGACCCCAAACCTCATAGAAATAACGTTCAGGTGGCAACAGGACTAATATACGACTAATAAGTCAGCTGACAAGTCTACAATTAGCAATTAGCATAGAATGGCGACAGTTGCTTTCTATTAGAACGTTCTTAGACTGTGTTTCATAATAACTGAATGCAAAGCGTATGTCATGGAGTTTGTATTGCTTCATGATGCTTAATTAGGGATCTGGAATGTTGGGTATGTGAGGTAGCTATACAGGATAAGTTTTTATCCAGTGCGCAAACTGTAACCATGAATTCAGCATATCATTCGAAAAAATCAGCTGTTCCATACATTTTGACCGCGTAGGTATTGCACTTTTCTATGAAAAAGCGGTTTTTTTTTTGTATAACTTAGAGCAGGGGTCGGCAACCTGCGTCTCGCGAGCCACATGCGGCTCTTTGTACGTGACGCTGCGGCTCTTCAGTTCCATAACAAACCAGTAGCGAAAACTGGGTGTACTATCAATACATTTCTGCCGCACTTTTTCTGAACATATAGGCGTGATACTATGGTATCTAAAGGGCCATCCATAAATTACGTTACACGTTAAGGGGGGTAGGGTGTCAACGACATGTGACATTGTGTGACAAGGGACGGGGGGCGTCAGAAGCTTTGTGACGTTACATGTTAAAATCTTAAATACTAAAACTCGTTTATGTATAAACCAAAAACTTACAAATATTACTTATTCGATCTATATTCATTTTGCTTTTGTTAAAGATTATTTTTAATTTCAATAATAAAATAAATAATCTGCTGCATAAATTTTATTACTTCTAAATATTTTTTCACAAGTGTGGATCAAAAAACCATAAAATTTGTGTGACGTAATTAATGGATAGCCTAGCATTTTCCCAATATGTCGGGCTCGGCTTTCAGTCAAACCGAATGCTGAGTACCAGTATTATACATGGACCGACTTCCTATCTGACCTCCACAACCCAGTTACTGGTAATTCGATACCCCTTGGTAAGACCGGTTATCAGACTTTCGGGCTTATGACGACCTGTAACGACTGTCAAAGATCCACAAATGACAGCCTTCCGAGGCACGGAGGGATTATGGTATGTAAAGATGGTCACCCATCCACGAACCAACCGCGGCAAGCGTAGCTTAACCTGATCGATCGACCCGTGCAGCTATTGTTACTTAGCGTGTAACATAATTTTTAACAATGTTTATCCTCTGTTTCAGGTACGTAACTTAACAGTAATAAGTGTTAAGCCGAATCCTTCGACTAGTAAGTTAACAATCTTATGAATATTTTATTTCTAACCTAAATAACCACTAAGCACATCTCCTTGTGAATAGACATAAATTTTCGGCAAGTATGTGCGGAATTTAGCGAAGAGTTCCGTAGTGCTGTGGAAATGTTTATTTAAGATTTTTATAAGGTTTATAAACTGTTACCAAACCAGTCATAATTCTCATACAAACGGTTGTACAGAGGCCAGAACATCAACCTACCCCAATCTGTCAAATTTCTTTGATAGTTTTTCAACTTTATCACAAAGGAATAAGGTTTATGTTCAATTGTGAAAATTTTACAGTTTGGGATAGCTTGACCTGCTGGCGACTGTACGTGATTATGGTGTTATTACAAATTTTCCTCCAGATATTTTAAACGGACACAGGTGTCTTGTGGTTTGTATCCAGGTATCGATTCAATTAAAAAAAAAACCTTTATTTTTTTGAGAAAATCGTTCAGTAAAGACTTTTTACCTGAACTTTGGTCATTCACACAAACTTAAACTAAAAAAGTAAGAAAACATAATTAAAGAAACCTCACAGATGTAAGGGAGATTCTACATTACAATTTTTTTTTTTTTTCAAAAACTTTTAAGCCTAGTAATGTCATGGTTATTTTTCCATTTGATTATGTTATATTATTCATTTCATTTGGGTATTATGTAAGTAGAGCACTTCCTGGGGCACATAACACTGAATATGGTAGGTACATTTTAAAGTTTTTATAGTGTAAAAAAATCGTAATACAATAATAGTGCTAGAATCATTAAGTCTTAATGAACGCGCTACTTTATTTAAATCACCTAATGATACCCTGAGTTTTCATGAGGTGCTTCCTTATTGCAAATGGTTTATAAATTATTTCATCATGTTCTAAAGAACCCTAAAAAACGTTTTCCACGATTTGGAAATCAGGAAATGAGGAGTTTAAATCGCATTATTATCTACACATCTTTTTTTTTTTTTTTTGGGTGGGAAATCATCAAATGACTTCTCCTGCTGAGTAGAGCAGGAGGGCGTGTCAGACTTTTACTGACTAAAACCCACCCGTGTTCCCTCAGTAGCCCGTATGCCAGGGGCCGTGGTATCTCTTTCGAACAAACCCGCACCCCTGGCAGGCATCGGCCCTTGCGGACCCCACCAGTGGTTGCTGACATCTTTGACGGCGCGCGTGAGGAACACAACGCGCCGTCCCGTCTACCACTTTTCGGCCGCAGAGGATAGGGAGAGCGGCTGACGCTATACCGACACTCCTCTTCCCCTGCGGCCCCACCGCGTCCGCCATCAAACGGTGGCGGCCCCGTCCAGGCCACGGAAGGGAAGAGCGCTGCTCAGAAGCACCGGCACTCCTCCTCTACCGCAGCCTGTAACCCTCAGCCGCGATGCCTCCCATTCGACATCGCGGCCCACCTCAGTTGCGGTGCACCTCACCGCAACCTACTTTTTGGCCGCTACGTCAATGGCTTTGAGGCAAAAGCCCTGACGAGCGGCCCCACCGTTGGGTTCCTCTTGGCTTCACCGTGGATGGGAGACCACGGTTACTAAGCCCCCCCGCAACGACAATGCGGGAACCCACTCGGGGGGGATTATCTACACATCTGTTTCCTTCAGTTTAAAGCAACATCACTAATTTTAAATGCTTCTACAATAGAGCTTGATATACGAAACAGAACCATATACCAAAAGTCATAAGAGCTATCAAACATACAAACAAATTGTACAACAGAACAATTTAAATTGCCGTATTTTAGTTACGCTATTAGAAACCTTAGTACATTTTCGCCCACATTATAACGATTGTTACACACGCAATTTAGATTTTAATCGAACGGCGTTACAGTCTAGAATTGATTGATGGGCTCACATATGAAGTGTTACGACCATAGGTATGAAGTGATCGATTAATTTCTTTACAATTTATGATTGCCTGGTACTTGGACGCGTAACTTTGCCTACCCGTGTTATGTGTATTTGCCGATATATAAGTACGTCAGGTAAGTAATTACTAAATAGAGTATGCTAAAGTAGTTAATATAATGTTGTTATGAAAACCGTTCTGTTAAGTAATTGCCGACATAACTGATTTAATTAGTTACAGGCATGCCGTTTAATTAATTCATTTATAGTACAAGTTTTTCAGATAGCGTGTTTTGCGCGCTCTATTTTTGTTGAATTTCAGCGAAGAAAGGCATAATAATAATATAGTAAACTCTTCGTTCGTATGATGACGAACAACTACCGGAAATATATTGTGAAGGATGGCACGGTTGACATCTGTCGGGCATGCCACCGTCCAGGAGAATCAATCCGACACATAATTTCTGGCTGTTCTCGTCTGGCTAACGGAGACTACTTGCATAGGCACAACCTTGTAGGCAGGATTATCCACCAGCAACTTGCTCTGAAATACAGTCTTGTGGATTCAGAAGTGCCGTACTATAGGCCCAACCCGACCTCGAAAATGGCACTATCACATTATATTGGGATCGATCTATCATCACTGACCGGACTATTGTTGCCAATAAGCCGGACATAGTGGTGATAGATCGATTAGAGCGTCGCACAATGATTGTTGATATAGCAGTCCCACATGACGACAACCTCGTGAAAGCTGAGCAAGATAAAAAAACAAGTATCTTGACCTGGCACGCGAGATTGTCGACATGTGGGATGTGGATACCAGTCATTGTGCCGATAGTCGTGACGGCCAATGGCATCATAGCCCAGAGCCTCGACCAACACCTCAGGAGGCTCTCGTTAGGCAGCTGGATAAAGGGCTTGATCCAGAAAGCAGTTATACTGGACACGGCGCGTATAGTAAGGAGGTTCCTCGCTCAGCAGCCCTGACCACCGGTAGCTTGGACCCTGTTTCCGTTACCGGTGGGCAATTTTTTTTTTATTTTTACATGTTTTTACATATACTTTTATATTCGAATTTTTAAAAATATAATTTATACGTATATTTCAACGAATTAAAGAGAATAATAAACTCTTCGTTCGTAGCAAAAATATTTATTTTCAGCAGCATACTACAGGATGGCAAGGAATTCAGCACATGATTCTGAAACCCTACGTTGAAATTTTTCATGTGTCCTAGTATCATTTTGTGCTTCATTCATGGTTACAGTTTGCGCGTCGATATCCTAGCTATGCCTTTATTACCTTGTGTAGGAAGGACATTTTCGGTCGCTTGGCTTTACCAAAACTGGCCCTTCTTATTATTATATGCTGAATAAGCTTTTGAAAATTTCTCTTTGTATGCATTTTGCGTGTGGACATCATAAAAACTCATTTTGTTACAAAACAGTACATATCCGTACACTGCTTTACGGGCCACTATCTGCAAGCATGTCTAACTACCGTCGTGCTCCGTGCAGGGTGTATATTTACGAGTCAGGCGCAACCAACCGCCAACCGTCACCATCCCTGGCGTCGGCAGCGTAGCACACCCGCTGGGGTCACCGTCGCACCAGGCTGAGGCATGAGACTACTGCGCTATTCCTAAGGGAATTAAGGGAATCTTGTGACCATAGACTTACCTACCCCATTTCTTTAATTTATTTCATGAATATACCTTTTTATCTTGGCAAGGTTACGAGGTCTTATACCCTCATGGAAACCCTTCCGTCACATTGGCCCTATTTCAAATCAGTAGCACCTATACCTTTTCATTTCAAATCAGTAGCATTATTCAATCTTTAAGTATCTAGGTAGGTACTGCACATACTCAATCGCCAAATCACTCGATTGAAAAACCGGCAATAATCGAATGAGATTCCACGCAAATAGCCGTAAAATCACACCATTAACTTGTCATTGTAAGATGACGATAATTTTCAAAACTTATGACGTCATTCCTCAGTGACGCGTTACCGTGACGGTCTCGCTCTGGTTGAGGCGACTTTGAGAGCCGTACAGTGTCACTGTTAGTTAGTGACTTATAGGCTTACAAGGTAATTTGAGACTGGCAGCCGAATGTCTTAGTACCTATCCGCTTTTTTCTGCTATTATATATGCCGAATATCAGGCCATTTATGGGGCTGGATACTAAGCTTCTCATCTCTTTTGGTGACTGTACTTAAATCCAACAGAGTACATCCCAACGCGTCTAAAAAACACACCGTTCAATTTTAAACCCACGGCGTTGAGCAGTGCGTTGAAGATGACGTCCGTCCGAATATAAATAATCATGCTGGTAAACTATCTGCTTGTCATACAATCTTTAAACTAAATAAAGCAAACCCTATACTTAGAACTAACGGACTTAGCTTAACAGGAACGTTCATTCACAACATCGATCACAAAAAAATAATCATTCAGTTCATCTGTAGACCTTACAATTAAAGCACAATACACAGGAAAATGATTCGAAAAAAAAAAACTTCAGGTCTTCTATCTCGATCGGATACAGCAACTGGGCATCGAACTTGCGTCCGCTACATCTCCATCGCGATATGGAACAATTGAATCAAAAGTTACATAGAGATTTTTATCTTGTAGATACAGAGTGTATGGAAGTGCTCTGTGAATTTATGACGCCCTGGTACCGGCAGGTGTTTTGGTACGGTTTGACGACCCTGGTAATGTTTTGTCTGTATTTTGTGCTAGATTTTGGATGGCTAGAATAGGACAGAGATATGCATAGGAATAGAGAGGACAAGATCTTGATTGTTAAGAGCTCTGTGAATTTATGACGCCCTGGTACAAGCAGGTGATTTGATGCAGTTTGGTGACACTGGTTATTGTTGTGTTCGGCTTGGATGTTGTACTAGGAAATCTTCCCATGACATAACTCTTCGTGCAGATTTGGAAGAATTGCTTACCTCCTAATACTCGTGCAATTGAAAATTGATTCTTCCTGATTTGGCCAAGAAGCACGTCCATTTATTGCGGAAGAAAGGTACCTACCTCACGTGTAAATTCAAACTCAATCATAGATTATGGAATCGCCCACATTGCTATCACGCATTCACGCTACGTCCGTCATGAGGGGTGAAAGCAAATCGGACGGAAGGACCAGGAAAATATAAAGTAGCTTGAAGAAAATTCGTCGGAAAATTTCGCATCTAGCACTCTTCAAAAGACCTTATCAATAGATAGTTTCTGTCGCAACATGTCGAGACAATAATGTTTAGTAAACGGGCACCTAATAACAGTACGCCCTTTAGATTTACCGGTTCGACTAGTACTACGGATGACAGAGCAATTTCTTTTAGTAAACCGTTAAAACTGACGGGTTACCTACGGAGGAAACACACCGGTTACGCAAGTGTTTTATATTTCCATGTGATCTGGGAAGTTGGAACATGTTTGTGGAACTGTAAAATGATGTCACTTCGTCATAGCTTAGTTATCGTGTAAGGAGCTGTGGTTGTGGGGTTTCTGGGAAACTTCATCAAGTATTCTGACTTGTTTTATCGTCTTTTTTGGTCCTTTTGGTCTGTTGATTCTTATTTTCTTTCTTACCCTCATTTTGCTTCACCTAAGATACGTGCAAAAGCGAAATCTGTGTCAACTTAGTCATAATACCACAACGCTTTTCAGTAGTAATTAAAAAAGCGTTGTAATAAAAAAACAATATTGATTTTTATATTCGTTTAAAAAAAATCGAACAAGACCATTTAAAATTACTAGGCTCGCATAAAAACCACGTACTAGTTAGATAAAACGCTATCTACGACATCCGGGTGTTTTCACCCGACGCGACGGGGAACTGCAGCAACAATTACCTATCACGTGTGAACGTCCCACTGTTATGCTTTCCTGGTAATACGTGAACACTTTCTATGGTGGGTGTTGACTTTCCCTAGTGGCGATAAGTTCTGTGACGTCATTGAATAAATCAGAGGGGAAACTTGAGAAAATGTGTTGTGTGTGAATACGGACGTATTTACGACACTGAAATAGTATACCACTACGAGAGTGCATATCTACCCAAACCCACCAGGCGACCACATAGATGTACAGTCATCTCGGACATGTTCTGCCAAATTATTTTCTTATTTAATGCTCAATAAACCTTAAAGTAGATTTCTTCTGTAGGGCTGTCTTGTTACCTATCAAACACTTCGGACCACTTAACATGTGCCATCATATCCCAAACTTTCTAAGACAATCAAATAACAAACTTAAATAATATATTATCACTCACTCATATACTTGCAAATAAATTATTCTTATTCGTTAGTCGAAAAGTCAAACGTAATTATCAAACCATTGATGAAGTGGTAGTAAGCAAACAGTAATCGAATGTCAATCACCATCGTCAATAATTCCCACTTGATTATTTTATTTTTCAAGTCACGACAGGTAGCACATGTCTATGGGTGAACGAGACAGACATGTCATTTTAAATGCAAGTTATCTCATGATTGATGACATAAGAAATGAGTTCTTGTCAACCAAAATCATAGAGTTGGTTATCCCAGCTAAAATCTGCACTCTAATTGGGTAATACACTAGCAACCAGAATCGGAATAATTTTGACAGATGTTGCTAATCTATTGCTTCTTAAGTTCGAAAAATGTATCTGCTCAGCAACGGATATAACTCAATGAATGTTTTTGAACCGTCTAAATGAAAACCATTCCTGTTAGTGTGTCATAGAATTATCCCGCCAGTCTTCAGCCCGTTGCATACAAATGCGGGAAGCAGTTCCGTTAGCTCCTTCCCGTGCTTCCTTTTGGATGCTGTTCATCCCGCTCGTGCCATTTAGTTCTGGACCTGCCACGAAGTCGTATATATCGCCATGTAATATTTCCGTATGGAAATCCATAAGGACACTTTCCGTCTGAGCAATGCAAAAAAGAGCCGTACCTACTTCCCGGGAGGTTAAATGCCATTTCCTGCAACATCATGCGTCGTACTTATCCTAAGAACAAGCCAATTAATTACTAACTTTTTAAACAGTTTCGTTTCGTTTCAATATCATCATTATCGCTGCTGTGACTGGTCGTCTTGCTGACAATGGTTTTGTTATTGCTATTTGTATTAACTTTTCATTAATTTGATTCCAAAGGGCCTAGATTAACTTTTGTTACTTCAAGATATAGCTATATTTACATATTGCAGAACTGCATATGTAAGCGGGCACGCCTTTTGTGCATGGAGGCTTTTATTTAGATGTAAGTTCTGTTTGCGTTTTTTATTTTATTATTATTTATTTCTTCTTGAGTAGCTACAGTTTTCAATGTTTTGTTGGTATATTGGCGTGTGCTAGCTCAAAAAAATATGTTTGGTAATGATAATTACCTACTGTTGTATAGAATCAAGTTCTTCTAAATCAACAGACAGCTGTGCTGCTGGGGAGTTTGTTGCGCCACTTCTTCTTCCCAGCTAAAGCACTAGGAAGTGGTGACGGGCGAGCGTTTTTGGGGGACTGTCTCATGTAAATTTGACGTTCAAAAAGAGCTGACTCTCAGCCTAGTTTGAATAAATGACTTCTGATTTTCATTGATTTTGATTACCTTGCCTTTACCCCAATTTATTTGGAGCCAAGCATCACGTCTTCATCTTTCATTTTTTTTAGGAATGGCATCTCGCGTATCAACGTAGGATATTGTCGTCTGCTTAACTGGACTTGCCTATGGCTGCTTCAATATATTAAGGCCAGCTAGGGCTTAGATAATCAGCCTATAATGCTCACACTGCTGGGACACAGACCTCCTTTCTGTGAGTGGGAGCGGGCCTTAATCCACCACGCGGACCCAGTGCGGGTTGGTAGATGTCACATGTCTTCGAACTTTTGGTTCCAGGACATAGGTCCTAAGTTTCCTCACGATGTTTTCATGCACTGTTTTGAGAGCAGTGGTGGCAACACAAAGCCAGCTAGCGCTTAAAAACATGAAAACTAAGCTACTACACGCTAAGGGCATATCCCTGGAGGGTATGGAGCTTGGCTTAGGCCGTCGCTTGGCAGCAAAGGACGGACCGGGTCGGAATTATGTAGGGACGAATTTAAAGCTTCAGAATCAGCGGCATGGGCTAGCTTGAGCAAGAGTCGGGGCGGACATGGACGGGGACATCGCGGCGGGCGTCAGCAGCGAAGACGGAAGAAAGGCGGTCTGTTCTTTTGTTCTTCTCCCATACCACTCTATTAGCCGTCATCTCAGTAGCCAACAATATCATCTTCCACACACTCAATTCATCGTGTATTTAGTCTTCCCTTATAGCCATCCACATTCACACGTAAAGCATTCCTAACATAAAAACATTCCTAACATTAAACCCAATTAAATGAATGTTAAAATATAAAACCTTAGTGAAAGTGTATGTAAAACACGTAAAAGTTTAAATTTCGAAATGTTTATCTTCTACACAGAACAAATGTAGGTTGAAAGTAAAACAATTACTTATATGGTGAGAAGACTTAACGTCAACTGTTTTGTATGGACATCGGCCTTAGAGCGGAATTGACGGAACCGATGTGGCCACGTGACCAGCTATGATAATAAAGCTTTGTTGTTTTGGAAAAAAATCTCAAATAATATAGTGTATTTGTAATTTACATCTCATACAATTTTAAAAATGAGGTGACATTAAGCGTGGCGAAGAAAATACTCTTTTTGGGATTTGTGGCACTTTTTTAATTCAAGGCTGCTTTCTCCCACTCCTGGGCAAAAGCTGCCCTCCACTGTAAGATACTGGTATTCAACTGGATCTGGTTAGACTGGAGGACGACTCCAATATAGTTGGGTTAGGGTAGGCGAGGCAGATTGATTGGTTCGTTTACACAAATAAATTTTTTGGGTTTCTTCATGTGCCAGATCTTGCGTTCTTGCGGTTTTAATTTTAATATCTGGATGACCGAGCTTAGTTCGTTTTTTTTTTTTGTTTGACGTTTTCTAAAAATGAAACCTAGCTACATCGATTTATCGTCCCCGAAACCCCATGCATACTAAATTTCATGAAAATCGTTGGAGCCTTTTCGGAGATTCAGATTTTATACGAGTAATATACAAGAATTGAGGTATTAGATACATTCTCTATACGCAGCTGTTCTTCAAGATGAAGTCTCCTAAGACCTTGTACCAAAGTGATCATGTACCTAAAAGAAACACCATGTAATCGTGTCCCTACATAATGTCACATGCTACTTAAACGGTCCTAAAATGGTGGTATTGCCCATCCGGTGCGGTTGCGCAGTCATGCACTTGACGATGCGGTTATGGTCAAGCACTTTATTTATAAATTTTACCATCATTGGGATGAATAAGGCGGGTAAAAAAGTGTGGGTGTCGCCATTTCATTTACATGAAAGATAATATTAGAAGAGTTATAACAGCCAAAATACTTAAGACATCAGCGATCAACGATTAAGGGGAAGCACCAGGGATAGCCCGCAAAATTCTAATTTTCTCACGTTTTTGCAATTTTAATGGTTGGTGTTAGGGACCTAACTAAGGACTAAACCAAAAGACAGGTTCCCTGTAGTTTAAAATGGATACAATCTGTATATAGGTACAATAATTTTGAGTTGGTAAACGTATGGAGAGCGCGCGCGTGCCGTCGTTGGAGATCGGTAGCGAAGTGGTTCGACGGCCCGCGTCCTGCGCCGCTCCTCTCGTCGCCGCCACCTCCAGTCGCCTTCCGCTGCAGCCGATGATTGCCGAGTGGTCGGAGGCGCCCGAGCATCCTCCCCGGGTTGAAGCATTCAAGTGAGAGGAAGTGGGCAGACATTGTTGTAAGCCCGCACAACCGTTCCTCTCTTCGTCTTCAACTCCACTACCCGTGTGGTCCCGTCGCAGCCACGGAACACCTTGATGACACGGCCCAGTGGCCACACCAAGGGCGGTTGGCCTTTCTCTTTGATGAGAACCAGTGCTCCCACTGAAAGTTGACCTGTTGACGCTGTCCATTTGGTTTAAACTGCAGCAGAGAAACATATTCTAATTGAAAGCGGTTCCAAAAATGTTGCTTTATGTGCTCCATTCTTTGGTAGCTCTCCAGTCGCCCGATGATTGCCGAGTGGTCGGAGGCGCCCGAACAGTTGGTTTTTAATGTTTCTTTAATTTTGAATAACGAAGTGTCAAACTAGGCAATCTGTCACAGTTTTTGTTGCACAAAACAAGCAACCATTAGCGCCTAATGAAATCAATGCGTTAATGATCCATTATGTAATGTGGCATTATTGTTCGTCTTTGTGCAATTGGGTGTAAGCCAGAAAGCAAGGCTGGGGCCCCGCAGGGCTCTTAATAGTCGCTTTTTACTATAATCTTAATATATAAAAATTAGGTACGTGTCACGTTGTTTGTCCGCGATGGACTCCTAAACCACTTAACCGATTTTAATCAAATTTGTACACCGTGTGCAGTTTGATCCAACTTGAAAGATAGGATAGCTTACATCTCAATTTATGATCGCAATATTATTTTATTGCAAATTATTTGTCTATTATTTGACAGTCACAATTATCTGTTAGCTCCAAACGATTTTAACAGATGGCGACATCTATTGACTGGATTGAGTAAGTATTCAATAGATGGCGCTATGTCAAACGTATAGTATAAATATATAAAATGCGAATTCATTATTCATAGTTAAGACAGGAAGAACAACGTCTGTCGAGTCAGCTAGTAACCTATAGATTAGTAAAGTCGGCATAGAATGTGGTCCTCGAGTACAGGGCCATTAACAACTCTAGCCATGACCATCCTTAGATCAGGAATGTGATAATTACCATAGGTCAAGTGGGTTGCAATAATCTAATAAGGAATTATGGTTATAATTTACGGCTACTATAAACGTACCTCATATCCTTTAGCCGCCTTTTCGCCTTAAATAGGTAATTAGTCTTGATCTATATTTTGTCATGGGAAGATTACAGAATAAATTCTAGCTTATAGGTACAGACGCCAGCACATCGAGCTACCCGAAACTGTCAAATTTTCCCAATTGAACATGAACCTTATGATTATGTGATAAAGTTGAAAATCTATCAAAGAAATTTGACAGATTGGGGTAGTTTGATGTGCTGGAATCTGTACTTCTATAAAAGCTGCCATAGTCTAGATCTTACTGCACCATTGCTGCTTTTGATCTATAGATCCCTCAACAAGACCCCTCCGCGGCTGTGGTCCCGGCTGCCATCTGTAGATCTTTGACAGTCATAACGGGTAGTCAGAAGCCCTAAAGTCTGACAATTGGTCTTACTAACGGGTATCGCCCTACCCAGTCACTGGGTTGTGGAGGTTAGAGGTTGGGAGTCCGTGTCTACACAGTAAGACAGTGTTCAATTGTATAAGAATAATTAAGAATAAGATTTTTTTCTTTTTTGTTGTGTAAATTATTTCGTCACCACTGCTCTCAAAACCGTGAAGGAAAACATCGTGAGTAAACCGGCATGTCCTAGAACCAAAAATTTAAAGACACGTGACATTTACCAACCCGCAAGGGCCCTCGTGGTGGAGTACGGACCACTCCATCTCCCCCAGAGTAGGCCTGTGCCCCAGCAGTGGGAACGTTATGGGCTGGTTATGCTATATGATGGGGTCTTGTTGACCGATATTAACGTGTACTATATAGATAATTATCTCTCCATGTGAAATACTGATATTTAACTGCAAATGGTTAGACTGGAAGCCGACCCCAACATAGTTGGGAAAGAGGCTAAGCAGATTCGTTTATACCTTATTGTACTTACGTACAGGTTTACCTAGATGATATGTAGGTATTGAATTTCGATGCATAAATCCTTAAAGTGATAATCTATTACCATAATCACCACATTCAATTCGCATAACTGACCAAAATGACGACATAGAATAAACTGAAATAGTATCTATTTGAAATACTGACACCATCTCATTTAGAAAGTACCTACGTATTTAGTAATACCAAACATGAGTACCTAAATATATGACTTTAATTATAAAACTCAGCACAATGGTTGTGAAAGAATAAACGATCAATCATGGCGAATAATCTGTATTAAGTGCAGTCTAGGAGTCCGCGATGTGAATTGTTACATCATCTCACCCACTTGGAGTTGATCAAGAGGTTTACAACTGGTGAATTGTCATTAGAGTTATTACGATCAAGAACAGATAATTTATCTGTTTTTTTATTACGATTGTATTACACAATCAGGATTATTACAAATATTTATCTCCGTTGAGCTGTAGCTTTCGTAAGGTACTTTCTAAGGTGATATTTAATTTATCGTCAGTCAATGTCCCTCAAATGCAGGCAGATCTGCTAAAACCATATCGATTTATTTATGTTTAAGTTTCTAAGCATGAAAATATGTATAATTATAGTTTGATAGACTCTTAAACTTAGTTAACGTGTAACTACATTTGGCTCTACAGTTTGCTATCTTTAATAAAATAGTTACCAAAACAAAAGTATCGAGCCATATGACGGTCTAAGGCCTGATTTTACCAAAGTCCGATATCTTTTATCCATAGAATAAAATTTACGTCTGACAATTCTACTATGGAAAATCTGTCAAAAATTCAAAATTTATTCTCAGGATAAGACTTATTCTAGGTATAAAAGCTTGGTGAAATTCGCCCTTAATGTATCACTATTCACCGATTTAGTTAATCTTCGGTTTTTCTAAGTACTTACTAACAAAAATAAGGACCTTAGTCTGAAATAAAGTTTAGTTTAATTTAATCTCATTCGCCAAGTGTGCAGAGTAGGTATATACATGGTCAATTTAAATAAGTTAGAGCAAATCGGAACGACAAAAAAATCAAAAAGATTATTTTAGGGTCAACCACATTTGCTGGTTTTTTACTTGAAGTATGAGTTGAGATAATCAGTATTTTTGTGGATTTATCGTGTATTTATCGAAACCTATTACAACTCTGAAGTTTACAAAGAGAAATCTGTTTTTTACCTGAAATTTCAACTCAATTTACTGCCTGCGGTTAATAACCCAAAAAATTTAATCATGTCTGTGCCTAGTCTGTGGAGTATTGCTAACTAATTCAATTGCCACTTCGACCGGTTCTATCGCACGTAAAAATAGGGTCACTATTTATACGTGCGATAGAACCGGTCGAAGTGGCGGAACTTGGGGGAGGCTTATGTCCAGCAGTGGACGTCTTTCGGCTGAAATGATGATGATGATACGTGCGATAGGGAATGTCGTTCCAACAACGGTGTCTTTATAGATAGTAAGTGAAATTGCGGCTCAAACAAACACTTTTATTCACTTTTACTTACCTCATTACAATTTTCTCCGCACCTCCACATCAGATCTGTTTTATCTCGCGTCCGTGCCAACTAGCACTCTGTGTGACTATCTCCTAGACTACGTGCATTGCCCAGTGAGCCCGGCATTAGGTATTCAAAACACACAGTGAAAGGCGAGCCGACTACAAACAGTTCAAGGTAGATAAGTCAAGTTTGAGCTGTCAAACATACATAACAGTGCTTGGATTATGGACTTGAATATCCGTGTTACGATTTCCGAGTTTTTGTTTTATAAATTGAGATGATATTATGTGTTTTTTTGCGGGAATAGTGTAACTGAAGAAACGATATCAACGGTAACAGTGATGAGGACTTTTTTGTTTGAAAACGCGTTTGGATGATTATGTCGACTGAATAGCCTAACTCTTCGAGTATTTCGGGACATCGCCAAGCGATTGATCGATTCTTCACGTCACCAAATATCACCAAATAATATGCTTTCCGAGACACGTAGGGCTCTTGATATTATGTAAAGATGATCACCCTCTTTCCTCTGTTCTGTGTGGTCACCTATCCACAGACCAACCGCGACAAGCATGGCTTAACCTGATCAATAAACCCTTGCAGCTGTAATGCCACAGCCTGAGGCCAGTTGCCGGAGCCACAAGCCCCTCAACAATAAGTCTTAAAAAACTGTTCCTGAAATGCCGGCTTCGGTTGCAATACGCACCTGATCCTTCTATGGACGTTACCAATAGGTTCAGTGTATGTCCTTTTAGGGTGCTTAGAAACGTGATGGATACCACGTAGTCAAACCCAGATCCTCTTCAAAAGAATTAGGTGAATCGTCTTTTTTTCTAACAGAACCGGCGCCATTGTTTTTTGACAAAAAAAACTTCGCAGTCCTACACGCACATGTAACGTAAGTACCAGGCTTCCATAAGCACTTAGAAATGTCGAGAGTTACACCGTTTAGCAATTAGCTAGGAGAGTGTCTCAAGAGCTGGTACTGTGATACTAACATCGCGTTAATTACTAGGGTAGCAGAGGTCACTGGGAGAATGTATGATGATATGTGTAGTAGAAAGTTTGCTTTGTGTAAATTAATTTCCTGTGATCTTAGTAACGTGATTCTTTAGAAAATACTAAGTGTGATAAAGATAAACTGTTCGTTTTAAAGGATAAGGAATAAAAATACTGGAATTGTCATCGTTCAGCAGGGGAACCAACCTCTATAAAAAATCGAAAACAGTAAAGTTTGAATAGTGCAGCATGTCTATGTTATTGCCCGCTATACCTATGTATAATTTACCACAACAATACTGTTTACATATACATAACAAGTACTACCTCCATACATTGTTGTTACATTCAAAGCTTTCACACAATTACTGCTCAATGTTCAAATTTTCCGTCAGATATTGATCGAAGTCAAACAATGGCGGCGATGCGTGGGCGTCGGCTTGCAACACCATGTTATAATATTTCGGTGTTATGTAACCAGGATGTGTTCTGAATGTAATGTTGTGAACTTCTTTAAAGACATGATTGCCTGGTACCGTGATTCTGATTAAGATAGTTTGTTTTGTTTTTTTTTTGGTAACTGCCGCGACTTACGAGTTGTATTGTAGGTCGTAGGTTCGATCCCTGACAGGCGCTTTACTTTGTAAAAAATATTTCATCACCACGTTAGCCAGACCGCGGATGGCCTCGTCAGGATTCACCGTTGCAGCCACAAGTACCAGCTTCGCACCAGCCCTAGCAACGGGTCGGCTCTCAAAAGGTGAAGAATAATAGACGAAATCCTAGAATCAAAACTGTTAAAACATGTGACATCCCACTCCCTCTCACTGGTGGAGACCTGTATCCCAACAGTAAGAACATTAGACAATACTCAATTCTTTATTGCATTCCATATGTATTAAATAGATGGTATAAACCGGAGATCAATATGGACCCTGTCATTATAGGCCGAATATGCAGCATAATTTTCTTTAGAACATTTTTATCAGCCGTCATCTCAGAAATGGACTCCCTTCCAGTCATTCATCCGCCTTTTCTCTTCCTTCCAGTATTTTTTCTTTTGAACTGTTAAGCTCATTTTGGTTCCTCCAATTAAAACCGACGAGCCCTGTCAGACTTTCTGGCCTGTTTTTAAATTTGATCACTACTAGAGATCAAAAACTTTTTCAAAAAGGCGGTGACAAAGAATTAAAATACACATCCAAAATTAAAGTTATTTTGTAGTGTTTTTTTGGAAGTCGGTTGCTATTTTTTGAAAAAATACAATAAAATACATAAACAAGTCGAATTGATAACCTCCTTCTTTTTGAAGTCGGTTAAAAATACAAAGCGTAAATATTTCGGCAATTCGTTTGACGCAAGTGTAGCTGTATGCGCAGTTAAAACCTATGTCATATAGAATCGTAGCATATTAATCTTTTGAGATATTAACATACACGGCTGTCGAATAACTTAAATTGAACATACACCAGTTATTACATCATTACATGCCATAATAAATATGTGTCACATACTTGCCAATGTACTTAACATACACCCAATCATTTGGGTCCCGTGTAATAATATCTATCGATTTTCAAAGAACTGCTTAGCGTCGAGAATTGAAAATGTTAACAGCAGACTATTACTACTACTATATAAATATTTGAGTGACGTTTCAGTATTCGGCCGTTTAGCACGATGCTTTCTATTTCTACGAAGAATAGACAGTGCTTTTTAAATACAAAGTGACATTTCGTTTCTCAATTTTTTTGACACCGCGCTGTAGATATTCTTCTACAGTCTGTCATTTTGTCTTTCGTTTCTAACGATCTTTGTCTAGGTCATTATAAATGTATTTCAGAAAAATATTTCTTCCCAAACTGTCAAAATCACACTGACAACAAACCTTCTACTCGGTTCCGAATTCAATTAAAAGTCCAATTATAGTTGTAATCATTCCAATATTTCTGTTGGTTGATACCTCGCACTGCACCTGAGACAGTTCAAGCGACACTGCCCACAACCAACCACACTACAGGCAAAAATTTGACATTGATAGCAACTTTATTACATAGCGCTAAGATTGGGTTTCGTAGTTCAACTGACGTGCAGTCAAATATGCGCGAACGTCGCTCAATATTTCGCAATCACTGAGCACGCGCGCGGATCATTGAGCGATTCGACGCGCCCATGCCAAATGACAGATACAGTTGATTGTTTCGATCTAAAGGTATGTAGGTTTTAGATCGATAGAATTGTTCCGTATAAAATTGTTATTTGATTATTATTTGTCGTAGAAACAACATATGATGTAAAGATTTCGTTGAGTCCCCCTCCCGGTCTCGGTCAGTCGAGTAAAATGTGGAGGCTTTGTAATACAGATACGGAACCCTAAAAAGTATTCGATATCTAAATCTACTTGTACATATGTATACATACGTCCGTCAACATCCCAGACGGATCAACTCTGTCAATATTTATATTATCGACTTATCGTAGATTCAAGATAAAAGATCGATAAGTTACGGGAAAAAATATAAGTAGAAAAAGTGGAGCAACATTTACTTAGGATTGTTGACGCAAATATAGATAGCATGTAATGTCGTCAACATTCAACTTACCAGGACCGCAGACTTGAGTTGGAGGAAACGTGCGTCGTGAATAAACTTGGACTTCAATCTACTAAGCCTAAAACTAAAACTAAAACTTTCAGGCTTCTGACGACAGCCAGGACCCGTTGGTCCCGGCTATCATTCGCGGATCAACGTCCTTGACGTACTTTCCGAGGCCCGGCGGGTATGTAAAGATAGTCACCCATCCACGGACCAACCGCGGCAAGTGTAGCTTAACCCGATCGATCGACTTGTGCGGCTGTACTTAGCCACAAGCCCCCCAAATATGAAAAGCATCCTACGGCAGGTCCGGCCCGGAACCTATCAGTTCCATTACAATAGAAAATTTATTGTGTCTCATTAGCCGGGATTAACGGATTATAAATTTGAAATTGTTTACCGGTGATACGTTCCTGTGAGATCATTTTCGACCTCTACATGGGGGTATCCGCTGGCTAAAGCAACATAACATAAATCAAACAACATTTTTCTGCAATGAAAAGTTCAAAAACGAAAGTAAAAAAATAGACGATCTAGAAAATAATCCATCAAGAGATACTGCTATCTTACATTATACATACAAAAATAATGGACCACTTGTGTTTCTTATACAACCAACATTTGTTTATCACGATTAGGTACAAGACACACCTACTTGTCTGAATCATAGCGTACACAAATATGCATAATTCTTATGTAGGTACACTGATGGTTATGTAAAGTTTATAATGTAGATGGTTGTTTGTATTACTTCTTTATGATATTACTGAATGAATTGTGCTGTAAGTATAATATCATGTTGTAAGTTATGTTCATTACTCATCCATCCATGTTTCTAGCCTTTTCCCAACAATTTTTTTTTTTTGGGTGGGAAATTATCAAATAACTTCTCCCGCTGGGTGGAGCAGGAGGGCGTGTCAGACTTTTACTGACTAAAATCCACCCGTGTTCCCTCAGTAACCCGTATGCCAGGGGCTGCGGTATCTCTTTCGAACGAACCCGCACCCCTGGCATGCATCGGCCCTTGCGGGCCCCATCGTTTTGTGCTGACATCTCTTTAAGGCGCGTGGAACACAACGCGCCGTCGACTTGGGCTTGGTCCTTACCGGACAGCGACCTACCCATTACTCGCCGTCCGCAAGCTCATGCCTACGGTGGTTCCCAACTATGTTTAGGGTGCTTCAAAACTAACCGGGTGCAGCTGAATACCAGTATTTTACATGGATCGACCACAGCTCAGTTACTGTGTAATACTACACCTCTTGTTAAGACTGGTTGTCATATTTTCGGGCTTCCTACCTCCCGTAACGATTGTCAGAGATCCGCGAATGACAGCCAAAAATCAAAATCAAAATATTTTTATTTCACATAAACCTGCATGGGCACTTATGAAACGTCAGAAGCTAGGTGCACGGTTCCAAATTGTTATTTCCTATGGAGAAGAGCCGACAAGAAACTCCACGGTTACTCTTTTAAAAATAATGGGCTATAACAAGATTTTCAAATTACACTGATAATAGGTATGGGAGGACAGTGCAGGTCTGTCAATAAGTATCAGGTACTTAGACGTATGAAAATACAGAATAGAGCCAATGGCTCAACATGCTTTCCGAGGCACGGTGGGATCTTGGTATGTAAAGATGGACCATTCAGTCATTCACAAACCAACCGCCGCAATCGTAACTTGTCCAGGGGCCTAAGTCTACTAATTTATAAACGTCACAATGGTCTCTCAATGGTAAGTTTTTGACAGATTTGCCATACAAAAACTGTCAAAAACACACCATTGAGAGACCATTGTAACGTTTATAAATTAGTAGACTTAGGCCCCTGATCGATTGATCCGTGTCTATGCCGCCTACATGAAATATCGTCTTCCGACATTTAAAAACGTCTAATGTCAATAGTAGATTTATCAGATGATCTTCAAATTCTTATAAAAGTCACCTTCATAGCGATTATCCCGTAGTTGTAACGAAGGGGTTATTAGGTTCTTATCTAAATACTGTCACGGTGCAACAACTTCTTTTCTAACCGACGAAAAAACGGAGGAGGTTACTCAATTAGACGCGTAATTTTTTTTTTTTTTGTATGACCACGCATTACTTTTTCCAGAGTAGTCCGATTTTGATAATTCTGTTTTTGTTTGGGAGGGTATACCCTGAAGTTGGTCCCATATAAATTTTGAAGAAAAATTTCAACTCTAAGGGTAAGAAAACAGGGGATGATTGATTGTTAACTCACAGATTTTAATACTGAGTTGTATATTATGCAAAAATTAAGCATGTAGTAATTAGTACATTATAGCCACAAAAAATTTAAAATAAAAACTTTTTAATAAAAAAATTAAACCGCCGAAAAACCGAAAAGTTAAAAATAATAAACCTGCTTTGTCCAACCCCAATAACTAAGTTCGGAAGTCGGTGACTTTGGATATGTATTTAATTATAAGTCACCGCCTTCCGAACTTAGTTATTGGGGTTGGACAAAGCAGGTTTATTATTTTTTACTTTTCGGTTTTTCGGCGGTTAAATTTTTTATTAAAAAGTTTTTATATACATGGTCGATGGTGACAAGATAACTGAAGGGTTATTCGCGTATTTTTAGAACGTTTGAATACTAATCTTAATCTGTCAAAAAAAAACCTCTATTTTCCTAATCTGTAAAAAAAAAACCCTTCAATTCTGCCAAGTTTTGACATTGATTCTCGCTGCGAAAAGATTTTTTTTTTGTATTTTGGCTTCGCATGGTTTGTGCATTTAACCAGTGTCAAGTAATTTTACTTTTCAATCAAGTAAATGGCCCGATATCAGGCACGAAGTTATAAAAGTTATAGTCAGTCAAGTCAAAGTTAAGTCAATGTTATTGTAAAGCGTTAGTAACTTTACAACAACCTATTAGGAGTTTATGGGGGGAACACGAAAAGTCCACGTTAGTCACCTATTTTCACCTTCACAACACTTGTGCACTCACACGTAACTAAATTGAATAATTCACTACCAAAATTATACGATTTAATTCGCAATCACGAAATTTCATGAAAATGAAAAATCGTGCGACATGTTTCAACGCGATCCCGCCAGAAACTCCTATCGCTGCGATAAGATTGCGACTTGAATTTGCACGTTTTTAAATAGAGAATTTGCCTTTTTTGTTTTTTTTTAATGGCATCTGGGTTGACTGTGGTTGCCTCCATAGTCTTCCAGCCAGGTCTTAAAAACTAAGCGACTTCACGCTAAGGGTACGCCCTGTGGGGTACAGACCTCGGCTGAGGGTGTCGCTGGGGTAGGCAGCAAGGGACGGGCTTGGTCAGAATTATTTTGGGACGATTTTAAAGCAACAGGCTCAACGGCGCGGGCTGGCTCGAGCAAGAGTTGGGACAGAGAGAATTAGCTTTCTGTCGATGTCCTAACTATGGTTACTAGTCCCCTAAACTGACGATGACGACAATACAAGGACTATTAATAATGCAATAACGACAATCCATGAAGCTCTGTTAAGTAATACGTAAACGATCTAAGTAAGACAATTACATATATAACATCTATGTAGGTAAGTAAAGACAATGTGCAACGACATGAAACATAGTTTGTACTATAATGTTACATCATATAGTAAAGATCATTTATCAAGAACTATTGATCCATAGTAATTGTGGACATAGATCATTAGTGTTGTGACTTATAGAGTGGACATGTAAACTCTATGTTTCTGCCTAATGTCTGAGAGATGGCAACCAAGGTGTGCCCTAACTACGTAACCTAACAATCAGAATCTGAATAATTTTGAATGATCATCATCATCATTTCAACCAAAAAACGTCCACTGCTGGACATAGGCTTCCCCCAAAAGGGGGGATTTGCCATAATCGCCACGCTTGGCAGGCGGGTTGGCGATCGCAGTGTGGTGGTAAAATACATAGAGGACGCTGCTGCCCACTCTCTGGTAAGTCTCTTAGTCGCCTTCTACTACACTCACGGGATGAAATGGGATGGTGCTATTCATTACGTCCGGCATTGACGTCTGATATTGCTAATCTATTGCCTCCTATGTTTGAAAAAATTGTCTACTTAACAACGTGAATAACGCAATGAATGTTGTTGAACTGTAAAAAAGAAAGACATTGCTATTGTTAGTGTGTTATGCCAATACCCCGATGGTTATGATGTTTCGGTGCCATATCAAAATCTGATCGAATCATTGTTGATGTTTCGTCTGCATTATCATTATCATGTTTAATTAATTTAAAAGGTATCGTTTTCTCTTCATTGACTACATTTTTCTTAACCCTTTTGAGAATCCACCTGGCAACGTCTTGTAATATTTTACCTACCCCCTTTTGGGTCTCTTAAGATTCTTTCGCTGCAAGCTGTACAAATCAAGAACTTCCTCATCACTTGCAAGTAACCTTTATCAGCTTAAAACCTTTTTTTAGCAGAATGACATATCTCCATTTACCTTCATCTTTGACCCACGTAACTCCAGCGAAGCGTGCACCATGGCTATTGTCTGCAGCGTACAACGTGCGTAACATTGATGGGCACGGCTTGCTTCAGTCATAATCTTAACTTACATCCATCTGTCGTATCTCATCATCATCTTAGCTTTTGACATATACCACTGTACTATTGTGGTTGATGGAACAGATTTCAATTAAGATATTGTTAACCACAAATCGTCTTTTATTTCATTGTGGTATCGGTGATTCTCTTCTAGAACGCCGGAGGCATTTCATTGTCAACTATGCTGCCCTGAGAATTCTCTTGGTTGCTTCTGCAGTATTTAGTTATCTTAAAAGAGTACCTATTTATTCATTAAGCAAATGTTATACTGGATAAAATCCAGTGCGCAAACTTTAACCATGAATTCAACATATCATTCTAGAACGGCTACCGTAGAAATAATTCGTCGGTTATAAAAAAAAAATTGTGGTGTTTCATAGAAAAGTGCAATACCCACGCGTTCAAAATGTATGAAACAGCTGATTTATTTTTAATATAACCGACAAGCACAAGACCGGTCGAAGTGGAGGAGGCCTATGTCCAGCAGTGGACGTCTTTCGGCTGAAATGATGATGATGATAACCGACAGTTAATTTCTATGCTAGTAGTAGGTCTGGAATCAATTGCTGAATTCATGGTTACAGTTTACACACTGGTTAATTTTTTATCCTTTAGATACAATTATTACCCTAACTCTTTAATTATATACAAAAACAAAACTAACTCTTAAGGTGAAACATTTCCATACAACCTTCGGGAGGGTTTTACCCCACTGTTTGACAATGTACATCAAAACTTAAACATGGTATGATTTTGTCTCATTATTAATATTGTCAGTACGGAAACAGAATACTAAAATAAAAAGCCATTACAAAGTTATGAGTCAACAAAGATTCGTTTTTCTTGCTAATTTAACATAACTTTGGGCGTGTTTAAGTAACAAAAGAAGTGTAAAATCTCCAAAAACAAGTCGGTACCGACAAAGTTCAATTATCTATAAGTTTAATAAACTTTATTGTTCATTGATTTATGCCGTGGTTTTTTCTAAAACCCGATCTTCCGAAGGTCTTTTCTTAATTTGTTCGCGAATGTTTTGCTATAAATGCTCCTACATCTTAATCAATAACGTTGTGCGTATAGGCTAGTTTCTAACTGCTCATCACGGGTACTACCTCTGTCGGATACGAAGCCTGGTGAGACAGCGTGATTTTTAGCCAGGCCCACCAGTGAGTTCGAGACCGCGAAAAGTGTCCACTTAAGCGTAGAAGTACTCGTCCACATATCCGTCACCTGGAAACGTGCTCAGAAGACTGACAGTTATCTTAAAAATATCCTGACTCAAATATATCGTCATGGGCGTCTAGTATCATCTGTGTATATTGCATTATTTCTTTATCGAAATAGGCTTTTGATATTTGAACTGTTTCATCTGTGTGCGAATCTTTGTCCGACATATCAACCAGCCGAGCGTGAACGATGTCTATTGTTTACACGCAACGTGGTCGATGGTTGATCATTAACATACATGGGTGCGTCTTATATTAGTCATAATTATGTACAATTGTATGTCTTAGGCTTGATTTGTTTTGTTTATTACTTAAATCATCATCTCTCTAGCCTTTTTCAACTGCTCTATATTTTACTCATTTATTTATGTTATGCAGGTTGGCACATAAATTAGTCTGGTTGGAATCGATCACACAAGTGAATTTAGAATCAGTATAATGTTTTTGAGAAATACATAGATTAGGCTCAGCATTAACCTTTTTATTAGCAGCTGCTCCCTGTTGTCCTGGTACCGTAGGGTTCCATTATCCTACTGTATTCTAGTGCCTGAAAAGTGTCCCGTTCTATGGCAGATAATATAAAAAGTACGATGCAGACAGTAGTAAAGTTTTTTTTCGCTTCATCCGAAAGATTTAACAACACGGCTGTCATTCGTAAACATTTGGCAGTTGTTACGGGTCGTCAGATCCCCGAAAGCCCGACAACCAGTTTTACCAAGAATTCTCATATTACCTAGTAGCTGGACTGTGGAAGTCAGATAGGCCGTCGCTCCATTTAAAATACGTGTACATTCAGCTGCATCCGGGCCTTATTCTGCTATTTTTTATATTCGTCATTCCAACACGATTCCATCGTCATTTTGCTAAAAGTTCGTAATCTGCTAAATTCTTAATGGTCGATCAGTGGTCGGTCCATTGTCTCGTGATAGAATTGTGTTATAATGGCATTGTCGTATTGCCATTATTATAAAACCCGTTAAAGAAATGATTTTCGAAAAAAATCTACTAAATTTGAACATTTATTCATGCCAGATTTCATTTATATGTATATATTTTTACATATTATTTTAGGAACTGATAAATTTTTTGCAGATTACCCCCTAAGTCAGTAATTCATTTGTCATTATGTACGAGTTTACCAATAAATACCATTTCTTTCAATGGAGTGTCAGTAGCTGACCACTGGAAAGTCATAATGACGCCATTATATTAGTAGATTACCAAACTTGTCAAAATCAACAATTATGAAATCAATGATAGACCATTCTGACACTATTGTAATAGCAGACTTGAGGCCCAGGTAGCCTGGAAGCCGGCCCCAACATAGTTGGGAAAGGGCTAGGAGATGATAATGATGACACATTTGAATGATTTGAACACGAATAAGACCGCTCTAACGGTTGGGTTTCTCCATCTGAAATAAGTTAAAGTAAGTAAGTTTATTTCAATAATTGTTTAAAATTATATAAATATCTTATGGGCTATATTATCTTTTTTAAACTAGGCGAAAGCCTGTATTTCGGCTATCAGCGCCAAAACCTTCGAAAATTTTACACTTATAGATAGCCATCAAGTAGAAATGTTAGGGTTTGTATATAAACAAAGAAAAAAAAAGTAATGATAAAACATAATAATTCGATACATAAAAAAAAAAATATAATCATTAAAGACAAAATTAAAAGAAATTAAGTAAGTAAAATTAAAAACAATTTAAGTAAGTTAAATAAAAATAAAACTTTAAAATTAAATTCGATAAAAATAAAAATAGATCTTGATATTGTGTAGATGTCCTCTCTTTGTGTAATATGATTATGTGTGTACGTGTTTGTGGTAAGTAGTTAATCACAGTGGCATATGTAGAATCAATTCAGTCTCTTCGTAAGTTAGTTTTTGTAAGTATATGTAAAGTATTTTAACCAAATAAATATACATAGGGAAATCGCTAGTGCGTAGATCCAACTTCGTGCTTGATTTAATGGGACTCTCAAGAAAAGATTTAACACACCCAGAGTCTGATCTCCATATAATGCCATTTGAATGCCAAAGTTCGTTGTCTCGGCCGCTTTCCCGCCAAAAGAATTAGTATTCTCAGTTCGTCCATTCGAGACAGATTTAAGTGCTTAACGTTCACTTTCCAAGAAAATAGGAACACGTTTGTTTGTGCCTTTTAACTGTAGAAAGGTACTTTAAATATATCAGAAGGATTAACTGAAAATAAACGCTTGTTTTGAATTTCCAAAATCCAAGATGGCGGATCCCAGATGGAACTGTCAAACTATTTTCTTATATTTTTATAGATGGTCTGGCAACTTTGCCAACTTAAAAGCTTGATTTTGCGCTCAAGTTGCAGCGCTTAGACGACATTTTGTAAAAAAAAAAAAACAGTTCTAGTCTGAGATATGTTGAAGTAAGTAAATGTTGAAATAAAAAGGAAATGCTTGAAGAAAATAAATCAACAAGAATATTATTTTAACAGTTCAAAGTTTTGGTAACTTTGAACAGTATCAAAATTGCTTCAAAAACGACAATGTAGCATACAACGAAATCCATTGACAAAATTACAAACAAAATCAATGAACAAATGAAGCAATGGAAATGTAAAAAAAAAAAAAAACAGAAGCCTTCAATTAAGTTTCAATCAATCAACGAAACGTCAAAAGAAACGTTTAGTCGATAGGTTGTTTTGACAATTGAAAGGACAGAACTTTGCAATGGTTACACAATCGATTTTGATTGCAAATTGCATGATTAGATCGAGACCGAGACGAATCCGTGATGAGAATAATTTTTCATCAAATTGATATTATTTTGTCATCTTGTACAAATATTTTGTAATACGAGTGCCCATGATACTGCCAGCATAGTCCTTGTTTCGGAATATTATATTAAACTAGGCGACCGTACAGACTTTGTCCTGTTCCTAGAACTCGATCGCAGTGCCACCTACCGGGACCAAATTCTGAATTAAACCCGTCCGGGGATCCAACCAAACACAAACAAAAAAATCGGTCCAGCCGTTTAGGAGGAGTTCAGTGACACACACATACACGTACAGAAGAATTATACTATATACAGGTTGAAATTGACATAATGCGATAAACCGAAATGGGAGATTGTAGGTACTCATCATTATGAACAACTTTTACTATGGGACCAAACTTGAAATCGAGAAAACAAAACAGCTGTTCCCTACATTTATGTTCGCATAACTCGTCAAAATGTAGGGAACAGCTGTTTTTTTTTTCGCGATTGCATCTTGGATCACTTAGTAAAAAATATTAATAATGATGAGAACAATCTCCCATTTCGGTTTGTCGCATGTTTTCAATTTCAACCTGTATGTAATATAAAGATTTCTCATTCGATTCGCTTGAATATCGTCAGTCATCACCTTTTCCTACTGCCTTTATTCCCATATTTCCCCCCACGCACAACGGACCGAATGGGAGTCTACGTGCGGAAAAGGGAGTCCCATCATCATCATCATCATCCCATATTTCCCTAAACAGGGGGTGGTGGCCATCGCGCAACCTGTGTCCAGGCTGTGGCTTCAGTACTCACATGACTCTGAAAGTCATGGGTACGGAGCGAGAGTGCATGGGAAGCCGTCACCTCGCGAAGAGGGAGGCGGCGCACGTGAGGGAGAGGCAGTATATGCGCCCTCACAGCCCTAGTCGCCGCAGGAGACGTCCTGGCCGTCGGGAATCCCAGGCTGATTCCCGGCCACCATAGGCGCGGGCTTGCGGTTGGCGAGTAATGAGTAGCTCGCTTTCCGGTGAGGACCAAGCCCGGGTCGACGGAGCGTTGTGTTCCACGCGCGCCATAAAGAGATGTCAGCATCAACTGGTGGGGTCCGCAAGGGCCGATCGATTTTGTTCATTATCGAAACATTCAATGACAGTCTCAATCATTTTGTTCATTATCGACACATTCAATGATAGTCTCAATCATTTTGTTCATAATCGACACATTCAATGACAGTTTCAATCATTTTGTTCATTATCGACATATTCAATGACAGTCTCAATCATTTTGTTCATTATCGACACATTCAATGACAGTCTCAATCATTTAGAAGAATATTGCAAATCCATTGCTTCATATTTTCGAAAAAACTGTCTGCTCAGCAACGTAAACAACGCAATCAATGTTGTCAAACTGTCAAAATGGAAGCTCTCACTCACTGATAAGATTGTTACCAGAGGTACCTAACAATTCTGCTAATTACCAAACAAAACGAAACTTAACAACATTAAACCCAAAACTTCCCCCCCTCAATAGAGTTCAAAATTCAACAACCAAACAAAACGCCTAAAGGCGTTATTACAAATTCAAACAATAAAATCATTTATTGAAAACACGAACTTTATTCGAAACATTATATCATCAGAAAGGCGGGTATATAAACCGAAGCGCGCCTTATCTAGCTAGCCAGATATTTAGGCGTTCAGCCTACAACGAGCTGGATTTCATTCTATTTTCCAAGAATTATTCGCTCAAATATTCCAGACAACCTAAAGCGAATTTAAACCTTGTGAAGGTCGTAAATAAAGGTGGATTTTGGTTGTTGTGAGTAGAGAAAGCTCTGATGTACGTTTGTTCTATTGATAACCGAACTTCCCGGTCTGTGAGATGCAAATTATTATCACCACGGTGACCCGGCTTCGGAGTGGGCGTACCGTTGTGTAATAGTTATTTATTGTCATCATATTTGTGTCGAGAACAAGAGATTGTTGTGCTGGCAGTTGTCCTTTATGGGGCAGATATTAATAGGAAATTGTACCAGCGATTTTGGTGGACGTTTGTGGGATTCCTGGTTGAGTTTTACGGATGTATGAGTGCAGGAGTTAAAGTGAGAACCCTTTTTACCCGACTGCGCCAGAAGGAGGGTTATGTTTTTCGAGTGTATGTATGTATGTATATTTCTTTGTGATGCTATTGTAGCCTAAACGGCTTGATCGATTTCAGCTTGTCAGTGCCGTTAGATTCGTCTTAATTGTGAGAGTGCCACTGGGTATGTGAAAATTGAAAAAAAAAATGGCCGATTTTTGGCGCCATATACTTACTTAGTGTCTTATTTACTTACAAGTTAAAAATAAGTTTAATAACGCTTTAGTTCCTAATTCTATGTTTCTTAGTGCTATGACTGAAGATGAAATAAAAAAAGAGATAATGGCTTTAAATAATACTAACTCGGAAGGATATGATGGACTTAGTACAAGAATAATTAAAGCGTGCAGAGAAGAATTAACTCCTATATTGACATATCTAATTAATCTTTCATTTTCGACTGGAACTTTTCCTGAGGCTTTAAAGTTATCAGTTGTAAAACCCATGTACAAGAAAAGCGACAAAAAAGACGTTAAAAATTATCGTCCAATTACCCTTATACCTATCTTGTCCAAACTCTTTGAGAAATGTATGCACAAAAGGCTTATCGACTTTTGTAGCAAATACAATATTATAGCAAAGGAACAGTTTGGATTTCAAAGGCACAAGTCAACAACATTAGCCATATATAATCTTTTGAGCCGTACCCTGAAGTCTTTAAATAACAATCACTTCACGACAGGACTTTTTTTTGACCTATCTCAAGCATTTGACTTTGTGGCACATGATATATTATTGGGAAAATTAGAAAGAAATGGAATAAGAGGTGTAGCACTGCAGTGGATTGCATCTTATTTAAGTAACCGCAATCAATACGTTGCTATTAGTAAAGTAAATGAAGATTTACTAACCTCATACTCCTCTGAGCTCAAAGTAAAAAATTGCGGTGTACCACAAGGGAGTGTATTAGGCCCTTTATTATTTCTATTATACGTAAATGATTTACCACAGCAGGTCAATCATAAATGTATATTATTTGCAGATGACATTTCAATCATAGTGACATCTGATAAAAAGTATAAATCAAAATTTGATCACGAAATTGACATAAATAATACTATTGACAACATTTTAGAATGGCTACAGGTAAATAAATTAAAAATAAATCTAGATAAATCTATGTACATACAATTTAATAAATCTAAACATGCCAAATACAATTTCAAACTTAATATTGATCGATTGAAAGAAGTTTCACATACGAAATTTCTGGGTATACTCATAGACCAAGATTTAAATTGGAAAATACATGTAGATAATTTGTGCAACAAGTCTAATAAGTTCGTTTATGCTCTCAGGCAAGTCAAGAATGTGACGAATAAAAAAACCGCCATTATAACCTACCATGCTTACATAGAATCGATTTTGCGATATGGACTTATTTTTTGGGGTAACAGTACAGATAAAAACAGAGTGTTTATCGCGCAAAAGAAATGCATCAGAGCCATTTGTGGGATCCGTACTGACGAGTCCTGTAAACCGCATTTTAAAAGGCTTGGTTTATTACCACTTCCTTCACTGTACATCTACGAGATATGTAATTTTGTATATAATAATAAGGAATTATTCAAGAAAGTCGATCAAATATACTCTCGTAATAGGGATCCATGTAGACTTGTATTGCAGGATACTCCTAAATCAGCCAAGTACTCTAAAAGTTTTCTGGTGATGTGTGTACGCATTTATAATAAAATTCCAAAAGAAATTAAATTGTTATTTAATATTAATTCTTTTAAAAACAGACTCTTTAAATGGCTGAATGAACATAATTTTTATGACATTAAGGATTTTTTTGACATTAAATTATAATTCACAAATAATGACGTCGATAATGTTTATAATTTTGACATTTTTAATTTTATAATGATTGATTTTATTGATTTCCTTTTTTTTTACTTTAAGTTATGTTATGTAATGTTATGGAACTGTTGCGAATAATGTTTACTTTTATAATGTTTTCTTTTATTGTGACTTTTTGATTTTGTTCGTGGAGATTAATTTCTGACATTAAATAATATTATGTTATGATGATTGTATTGTGGAGAATGTTTTATAGCTTTGACATTTTTATTTCTACTTACTAATTAATTCTAAGTATTTTGCATGCAATTGATACACGATGTTGTATAGCTAAACATGTGGACTATATTATATTACCAAACTGTAACACCTTTTATACCATGTTTAAGGCAAATAAAGACTTACTTACTTACTTACTTACTTACTTATTTTTTTTTTCTCAAACCCTATTGAGTGGGGTATCAAAATAAAGGGTTTCATAAATAGGTCTCATTAACGTCATAATAATTATACTAACTAAAAACTGTGAAACAAAATATTCAAAATCAAAGACAATAAAGGTGGTGTTAAAAAGATGATGCCTCCGACTGCATGAGATTGCTTATACGAGTAGTATTCAGTCTAATAGTCATCCTTTTAAAAACAGTTTCTTGTTTCCATCTTTTTTAATTAAAGTTCACTTTTTAGGCAGTCGGGTTGTTTTAATTAGCAAATTATTTTTTCAATGCGCTTTTAATAGCTTCACATGTATGTGATGCATTGATTGATATAAAAAACCCAATAAACACAGTCAGCGTCTCAAAAACATCCACATAAATAGGGCGCAATGTCTATAATCTTTCAGTCCTTTTTTTTGGACATTGTAAAAACCACTTTAAGTCATGCGCGTAAGGTTGAATTTGCAAACAAAATGTGTTTTATCATAA
The DNA here is from genome assembly GCA_949987655.1 of Polymixis flavicincta. Taxonomy (NCBI): domain Eukaryota; kingdom Metazoa; phylum Arthropoda; class Insecta; order Lepidoptera; family Noctuidae; genus Polymixis; species Polymixis flavicincta. Next base: position 17,196,083 of record OX465188.1, on the reverse strand, counting down.
TTATAACCACTGACGTATAATTGGGGACAGTCTTGTGTGTTACTTTTGTTCGAGACTGTGTATCTTGGGGTTTGTGTATATCAATGATGTAACGGAATGCTTGATCGCGCTTTTCATCCACTTCAAGACATCAGAGGGGCAATTCTGCTAATTTTAAGAACGTTCACAGTCTGATCTCAGTGTCAATCTGTCAATAATTCCTCGACTTTCCATACATTTCTGTCAAATTTTTGAAATTCGATTGTCGCTGAGCTGACACTGCGAACGTTTTCAATTACGAGAATTTGACCTTCAGATTTATTTGAAATTTAGCACACTGATCAAGGACCGATGACAATACAATAATTTAATAAGTTTGTCCTAATATCCTGACCAGGGTCTTCCAGAATAGCGATTTCAATATTTTTAGTAGACCAACTATTCCTGTAAAAATATTGTATTACCTAAAGAAAGTAATTTCGACTAACGTTCCCAACGTTTAAAAATAAACCAATATTTGTCTGATAAAACTATGTTATTAAGAGTCCACTAATAAACCATGAGAACGCATATCATTGCATTCATTGCTACTCGACCGGTAGCGTTTAGTTAAGCAGCATACCGTACATTCTTTTGTCAACAACCGTTGCTGATCATTGACCAATGATCCAAGAGTAAATATGCGACAGAGACCGAATCGTCGAAAATCTTTGAGCTCCTATGTTCTGAGTTGAACAACACTATTACTGACAAATACACTGACAAAACAGGTCCACTCAATCTGTGTGGTTCTTTCCTCAAAAGACTATTTCAGACACCAATCCACATGGTCTTCAGATGATCTGACCAAGATTATGTCTGGACTTTAAAAGAGACTGTGACCTCTGAGTTTGTTTCGGCATTTCTTATGAGAGTAGTTGTTTTTTAAAATATGATTTACGTGTAAAAGTGTTTGTACAAAGTACAAACCTACTTTCAGAAACAAGATCATTTATCATTAGAACTCCAAACGATCGTGTTGCACTTGCAATACCAGCAGCGTTCTCTATGCATCTGACTACCATACTGCGATCGCCAACCCACCTGCCAAGCGTGGCGATTATGGCAACCCCCCCCCCCCTTTGGGGGAACCTGATGATGATGAATGGGACATGTATCCAGAAAAATGTATTCTTTGTTTTCAAACTCAAATAATCTAAAGGACTTTGAACTGTCAAGGGGTCGAACAGTCAGTCGCAAAGTTGAAGCTAGTTGCTACAGCTGTTCCAAAACGTTCACAACAATCAAGAAATAAAAAGTGATAATTTGGCATACATTATGTTGAATAAATAAGTATGCCAAATCGCCCTCAAGTCTGTTCAATATTTTATGAGTGACTAGCAGCGCTCCGCGGTTTGTAAAAAAGTGCAAGACCTACGCGGTCAAAATGTATGGTCACTAACAATTAGCAAATTTTTACATACATACATAGGCAGATATTATGACGTTCACCACTATTTTTACTAAATTCTGAGGTGATGCAGTCAGACTTAATCACTCGTTTACTAAAGGGCTTATTAAGGACTTGGTTCCCAAAAAACAGAATCTTTAAAATGCAGCCTACCATCCCACAATATTATCCCGTATGTTTACAAATAGTTCTTAAGTCAACAATGACACGAATACACGATGTTACCCAATACGATCTTTGTTAGCAGAACTACTTAATGTTAGACCAGTGGGCGACCGAAACTCATCTAATCTTTACTTCTCTTATGTAACCCTGGTAGGTAAACACTCTGCAGTAGTCAAGGAAAATTATAAGATCTACGTAATCTATACTAATAATAATCTATATCTATACTAATTTTATAAAGAGGTTCGATTGTTTGTTTGTTTGCATTGAATAGGCTCCGAAACTACTGAACCAACCGAAAAATTATTTCACTGTTGGGAAGCTACACTATTCCCGGGTGACAGGCTATTTTTGATCTCCGTATTCCCACGGGAACGGGAACTACGCGGGTGAAACTGCGGAGCGCTGCTAGTAATGTATAAACCACATTAGTTGTAAGCGCGAAAAAAATGATGTGCCTGTGCCCAAAATAGTACTGAATTCTTTTTGCTGAAAGACAAACCTCTAATACTTTGATGTTACCCTGGTACTTTTGCCATCTTTAAGATCGTGTGTTTGTCAAATTGTGTTCAAGTAAGTCCATGTTACTTACCCATGAACTAAAAAATATCACAGCGGGTTTTTTTAGGACAAATATAGTGTAAGTATTGGTGTTTATAGAAAATATGGAAAAACAAGATATACTGCGCTGTGCTGTCCCCAATTAAATTTGAATAAGGACACGATAATGATGATAGTGTAAGTGTTAGTCTACGTTCACGCGGGCCTAAAAATATCGCTGCTTAGCGCCGAGAGTTCTGTTTGGGATAAGGCGGGAGGAAACGACCGGGTGTTTCCACTGCAAAGATCGCCCTGAGGACACGGTGGAGCATACGTAGGCGGAGCACCGCCGTATCCTCATGGAGGCGATCGGCGGCGGTGATCTCTCGCGTCCGATGCTGGTCCAGGCCATGGTTAGCCGTCACCTCCTTCTGCAACGTAGTAATGCCTGCGAAGAGGGAGGCGGCGCACGTGAGGGTCAGGCAGTATATGCGCCCTCACGGCCCTAGTTGACGCAGGAGACGCCCTGGGCGTCGGGAATCCCAGGCTGATTCCCGGCCACCGTAGGCGCGGGTTTGCGGATGGCGAGGAATGGGTATCTCGCTGTCCGGTTTGGTCAAGCCCGGGTCGTCGGCGCGTTGTTTTCCACGCGCGCCTCAAAGAGCTCAGCACCAACTGATGGGGTCCCCAAGGGCCGATGCCTGCCAGAGGTGCGGGTTGTTCGAAAGAGATACCGTGGTACCTGGCACACAGGTAACTGAGGTACCACGGGTGGGTTTTAGTCAGTAAAAGTCTGACACGCCCCCCGCTCCACCCAGAGCAGGAGAAGTTATTTGATGATTTCCCACCCTCAAAAAAAAAAAAAAAAAACTGCTTGATAACTACTTATTTTTATGTCCTCTGTATTAAAAAGATAGCTTAACTATGCAGTTATTTCAGAACATTCTTAAAAGGGATATGGTGGTAAACATCAGTAATTTCACGATGACATTGATTTAACTTAGTTATTGTTATTAAATCATTGAAATGACGGCTTCTTTCGTCGTCACGATCAATTTTCTTCAAGTATAATAGATATCCAAAATTTTCAAAAATGTATCTATCCCTTGCCATAGATCGATTTGTCTATTTATCCAATACAAAACCTATTTAATACATAACCAAAACCGGTCGAACTATTTTGGAGATAGAAGTGATGTAATACCAAATAAAATAAAAAAAACTGTTACGACATTTAAATCCAGATCACAGTAAAAAATAATTGGAAAATCAGTGGGACAATATCTCTTCTAAGTTCAAAACGAAAGTCCAAGGAATCATCTTTTTCATTGTTCTTTCAGCAAGCTTTTTAAAAGTATTCTATCTCCATTTTCGACCTATTAGTCGACTCGCACACATAACGCTATTTATTTAATATGTTAGAAATGTAATTTAAATAAATAAATAACTCGCCAAAACTAAAAAGTGCACTAACTTTCTTACATATAAAATACAAAACAAGCCAATTGCATATTACGCATTTCTGAATATATGTCGATTCCTCCACAAATACACTAACTTCGTGCGAGTCGCCCATAGAAAGTACTAGCTTTTGACAGCGGCTCTGCCCGCTTGTATGTCGGTTATCGCGTAAAAAAGTATGTCCTTTTCCATATCCCAGGCTATATCTCTGCCAAATTTCATGACGATCGGTTCGGCGGTTTAGGCGTGAAAGCGCAATAGACAGAGTTGCTTTCGCATTTATATTAAGTAGTGATTATATTATTTAAAAAACTGACGATTCAGGATTCGGGCGAGTTAATTCGTGTGACTCAACTAATCAGCCTCATTTCTAATGAAATCCTTGATTTTTAAATATCAGAAATACACAACGTTTTCTACTCCATTTAGCTGCATAAACCAACCTCCAATCCAAAACTAAAATAAACTTCACTTCAAAATCCAAGCCCAGTTATCTGTTCAGTGGATCAGCAGAATTCCCCAGCCCGTCATGTCGCCTAGATCTCCGCGGCCGCAGATAAGCTGCGCGCGCGCACTATCCGCCCCGATCTTTTGTACGAAAGCAGGTCATTCACCTCAGAACCGGATATCGATGGAATTTGGATAGTGATAAGGGTTCTTGGTGAATTAGGTACTTGTTTTGGTCTATTTACTGTTGGATTGTAATTAGAGGTAGGTGGTGAATTCTAGGTTGAGATAGGAAGGAGAACTTGAAATGTGGTTTGGTAATGGTAACTTAGCCTTCAATACCGTTATGATGACAACCTTTCAACAATTTAAATGAGAAAAAGTTGACGTTGGGAGGTAACAAACGTCCCGTTTATACCTAACACAGAATACATTTTAAGACTTGTTTAAAAAATAGTAATCCCCTTTGAACCTACAGTCCGGCCGTCGACATCTACAGTGGGCCGAGGCCCCCAGGAACGCATTCTTTCGACCCGTACCGGGTCCGTATATTCTTTGACGAATAACAATAAAAATACGGGAAAAATATACGGGCTCTTCAACGAACTTCTTCTTCAGACGGAAAAAACCACATCAGGAGTAGGGACAACTATCAATTTGTGTTTTTATTCTGTTTTATTCCGGCCCCCCACTTCTTCACATCTTATGTCCGTAAGTGATACGGAGAGTCGGAAACGCCCGTAACTTCAGTTGAAACTACGGGTTTCGTGCTTAGGGAGTAGATCTCCTGACACCTGTCAGTGCGACAATTTTAGTAACTAATAAAGGTCAAATTCTACAAAACATACACATCGTTTTCGTTTGTATGAAACTGATATGGGTCAAGATCATTTCAGCCGAAAGACGTCCACTGCTGGACATAGGACTCCCCCAGGCTCCTCCACTTCGACTGGTCTTGTGTTTCCAATATCCAGCGGATTCCCGCGGCCTTCACAAGGTCATCGGTCCACCTTGTGGGAGGCCTTATTCCCACTCTACGTCTTCCGGTACGCAGTCGCGTCTTCAGAACCTTTCGGCCCCATCCACCATATTGGAATGAAATCTGCAAGAAATTCCATAGCCTATAATATTAATGTCATCTAATCTACATAATTATGTAGGTATACGATCAGCCACTGCTTGCTGTTACGTCTAGCTGAACTTTGATCTGCTATCTAGACCAGTCGTGTGAACATACATATATTTAAACTGCACAGCATTGATATAATAGCAGTAATATCTAAGTATTGCACAAATGTTAGCTCTCATCAAAGATATTTGCGTAACTGTACTTCTCTGATGTGAATGCCAGATCAGCTGTTTATTATTATAACTAGGTGTTGCATATTTTTATTTGTAACTAGCTATTGCCAGCGGTTTCGTCCGCGTAGACATCGAAAATTATCCCACGAGATTGTACTACCGGGATCAAAAAGTATCCTATGTGTTAATACAGATTATAATCTATCTGTGTGTCAAATTTCATCTAAATCCCTTCGGCCGTTTTTGCGTAACAAACATCTAAATATCCAAACTTTCATATTTATCATTATTGGTAGGATGGATAAATGGAATGGCGTATTTAAGTGTAATTAATGGTTTTGATGAGTATTGTAGGATTTTTAATAAATAAAATTGTATATACAGGATAAACTTTTAACCAGTGCGCAAACTGTAACCATGAATTCAGCACATAATTCTAGACCTGTAGAAATTTTTCTTCGGTTATACAAAAAAAAAATCAACTGTTTCATCATTGATTTAAATAGTGTTTTTGATAGACAGTTCATTGGACATATTGTGACATATTTTGTTTTGTTTTTTTGACATTTTTAAACATTTTGTATTTAACTTACAATATAATTTTAATTCTAAAAATTCTAAATTCAATTTCCGTAATTATTTTGTATTTCTATTAAGCTGTTAGTAAGTAATAGTATGTAACATTTATAGTGCAAGCATGGCAATTGTTAAATCCCTTTTTAATTTTATATGGGTTAAAGACTAATAAGTGATTTTTATTATTTATTAGTTTATTTATAGACAAGTGCAATACCTACGCGGTCAAAATATATGGAACAGCTTTTTTTTTCTTGATATGCTGAATTCATGGTTACAGTTTGCGCACTGGTTAAAAACTTATCTTGTATAGAGTGACGACCCCCTCGGGTTGATCGAAGGTCTATAAGAAGGATCCATAACATAATCGAGACTCCTCTGTGCGTCGGAAAGCACATGAAGCCGTTGATCCCGACTGTTCCGGGAGTTTGTTGCGCCACTTCTTCTTCCGAGCTAAAGCACTAGGAAGTGGTGAAGGGCGGGCGTTTTTGGGGGACTGTCATAAGTAGTTTTGACTTTCAAAAAGTGCCGACTCTCAGCCTAGTTTGAACAAATGACTTTTGATTTGATTTTGATTTTGTTATTTGTACATCTTTGACAGTCGTTTCGGACCTCGCATTCGACATGCGTTTCGTACAATGAGAAGTCAACTTATACTGGAAATGTGTAGCTTGATAATATGTAGTCGTGCGTACAAGACATATTTTTCGTGAAGGTTTCTACGGCGTGAAGTTAAAAATGTAAAAAAAAAAAACTTTGAATAGAAATCGATATGATTTAGTTATTATTCTTAGAATATAGATGGAGGTGGTCATCCTACGTGTATACTGGCTGTTAGTAAAAGACGTTGGTACTGTGCCTACCCAAAACAAAACCGAATACTTCCCATTCGGTACAATTCAATGGAAGAGGTAAAACATAAAGGGAAGTTTAGCGTACCTACATCCTTTCTTCAAACTTAAGACATTATTCAAACATTTTTTCCTGCTCGGTTCAAACTTCTTGTACACAAAATATAAACACACGAGCAAAAACCCATCAAACAAAAAACCCACACAAAACTTTCTATCCTTTCAAAAGACAATGCATTTCACAATTTCTTGGCACCACCTTAAAGCGAAGGGTTCAAACCGGTCGACCTTGGTGGAAGGACGCCTTCCCTCCTCTCTCGCCCATACTTTTTTCCCCATAAAAATTGCCCATAAAACGGTGAGCGATCCTACACAGAGTAATGAAAGAATCAGAGGTGATGCCATCAATTTTTATTTTTATGAACTGTAAATTATGTTGTAAAAATATACGTGCAATGATTTTTAAATTTTATTTTTGTTTATCGCTTTTTTTTTGTGTTATTCGAATTATTTCGTAATGGAAGCTCGTGTTTATGGTTATGGGTATTTTTTATTGAGTTTTGGTTGTGAATATTAAATTTATGATGTCAGAATATAACTGCTGTAGTGTGTTATTTAAATAATTTATCAATATACTACATTTAAGAAATAAGAATTTTGATTCACTTTTGAATGATCGCTACTGTTTCGAAAAATTCATGTCATCATCATCAGCCTATAAATGTTCCCACTGCTGGGACACAGGCCTCCTCTCAGTGAGAGGGATTGAAACGTAATCCACCACGCGGGCCCAGTGCAGGTTGGTAGATGTCACATGTCTTCGGATTTTTGGTTCTAAGACATGTCGGTTTCCTCACGATGTTTTCCTTCACCGTTTTGAGAGCAGTGGTGATGAAATAATTTACACAAAGTAAAGCGCCTGTCTGGGTTCGAACTCACGACCTACAACTCGTAAGTCGCGGCCGTTACCACTTGGCCACCACTGCTCTTCGAAAAATTCATGTAAGGCTAACAAAATAAAGATTTGAAATATACCTATCGTCATTTGTTTTCAATTTCATCACAGCCTGACTCCTCGTTTTTTTGTTTCCGAGGAGCTACAGGATAAGACCGGGGAGAGTGGGATTTTCACCTCACTAAAACCAATGGCTCTTTCTTCACAAGGCACTTCCAGACATGGCCTTCCATTGTTAGACTTAGGTACATAAAATTCTAATAATATAATGTTTTGGACTTCAAAAGAGACCATGACCTCTGATTTCGTTTCGGCTTTTCATCTCAGGGTACAGTTAGCTAGGAAATGCTGGCGCCATCTAGTTTTAAAACATTGTCCAACAACATATTAACGTGTAAAAGTGTCCCAAGGCCCCTCACCCACGGCGACTTTTTGTACCGATGCTGTTGCGCGTTTCGTAAACGCACTTCAGCATTGCTACTCTCGCGCATTAGTCGTTTTTGCAACATGCGACAAAAACGATGCAAACGCGCGGCTGTATCGGTACATCGAAACAGCCGAAATAAGCATAGTAAGTTCGCGACTGAAGCGCGACAGCATCGCGATAGTAGCGATACAGAATTTGGGCGAAGGTACACGGCCAGCGACAGCATCGCGGCTGTGTCGCTTCAAATGTCGCCGTGGGCGAGGTCTCTAAAGGTTCTTCTTAGGTACAGTTATTAAAAGAGATTAGTTAGATACCAGGATCGTCGGATAAAATTGAAGTTCAGGAAGAAACCGGTGGATGTATTCGAATGAAACTTAATTTTATAAAGTAAATGTTTGTTTTCTATTAATTTAGTTTAATTTTACTCGACTAGACGTAGTAGAGAGCAGTGGTGGCCAAGTGGTACCGGCCGCGACTTACGAGTTGTAGGTCGTGAGTTCGAACCCAGCCAGGCGCATTACTTTGTGTAAATTATTTCATTACCATTGCTCTCATAACGGTGAAGGAAAACATCGTGAGGAAACCGGCATGTCCTAGAACAAAAATTCGAAGACATGTGACATCTACCAACCCGCACTGGGCCCGCGTGGTGGATTACGGCCCAATCCCTCTCACCGAGAGGAGGCCTGTGTCGCAGCAGTGGGAACATTATAGGCTGATGATGAATTTTACTCTAAAACATCCATCGGTTTCTTACTAAAGTTCAACTAAATCCGACGACTTATTTCTTTTGGTGATAAATAAACATTTCTTTTTGTTTTGTTTTTTTTTTTTGTTTGGGATATCATCAAATAACTTCTCCCGCTCTGCGTGGAGCAGGAGGGCGTGTCAGACTTTTACTTACCAAAACCCACCCGTGTTCCCTCAGTAGCCTGTATGCCAGGGGCTGCGGTATCTCTTTTGAACAAACCCGCACCTCTGGCAGGCGTGAAATAAACATATTTTTTTTAACGTCATTCGATTACACTTTTATTTATACAAATAAATACAATTTGAGTTGTCTGTTTGTAACGTCAAAATTACAGATTTTAGGTAAATGCATTTGTAAGGTAACAAATAAACTTTTTTTAAATTTTGTGTCTGTCTGTTTCATCGTCTGCCTAGCCTTTTCCCAACTATGTTGGGGTCGGCTTCCAGTCTAACCGGATGCAGCTGAATACCAGTATTTTACATGGAGCGACTGCCTATCTGGCCTCCATATCCAGTTCCTGGGTAATACGATACCCCTTGGTAAGACTGGTTGTCAGACTTTCGGGCTTCTGTCGACCCGTAACTACTCAAAGATTCACGAATGACAGCCGGGACCAACGGCTTAATGTGCTTTCCGAGGCACGAAAAAGTCTCAGTATGGAAAGATCACCCATCCACAGACCAACCCAGCAAGTTTAGTTTAACCTGATGGATCGAACCGTGGGGCTTGTTATTATTTAGCCTAGAGCCCCTCCATTCGATTACTCTTTTATTTATACAAATAAATAAAATTGAATTGTCTGTTTGTAACGTCAAAATAGCAGCCTATAACAAGAAAATCTTTTTGGAACGAAGTTCCTTATCGCGCGTTGTGAAAGGGGGCTAGACGGAAAAACTTCATAAGAAAAGTTGTAACGACACTTTTTGCTATAGTAAGCTATTGTAAGCCGTGCGGCGTGCGCATGTTTCTCTGTCTGTCTCTCTCTCTCTCTTATAGAAAGCAACAACGATGGTGACGATGGTGACGATGGTGACGATGATGACGACGATGACGATGATGACGATGATGGGCTTTAAAACCCTGAAAACGCGAAGTTCCTTATCGCGCGTTGCGAAAGGGGGCTAGACGGAAAAAATTAAGACCAAAAAGGAACTTCGTTCCATCCGGGTGTCCCTTGACACCTCTCAAGTATGTTTAACGGACAGATAGCTGATGTTATAAGCAGTAACAAATGGTAATTTTTTGTCCCAGTGGACGTTCCTGCGGGATAATTTACGACAGCCGGGATGCCGGTGGCAAAAACGAGTTACTTCAATAACCGCGATACCTCTATCCCTTGACTGCTCTGTACAAGTGAGAGTGGTTCTCATGTCAGAACGTTTTTGTATCGTCGCGGCGAACAACCGCGTTACGAGTATGTGCTCTTATCGCGAGCGCGTTCGTGTGTGGGGCGGGGCTATTGTAACATGGGACGATTGGGCCATGGGCCAAGTGTGGTGGATATATTTTTGCGAACGGTTTTTTTTTTTGTGCTTTCTTTAGGACTTTTGACGTACCAAAAAGAGGTAAATTGAGACGAAAATACTGAAAGTTGCACATGGGAGTCCGGGACGATGAATTTAAAAACTGTTCTTCGACATGGCTTCCTTCAAAATACACTTCCTGAAACACAGGTTTGAGTAAACCTAGATCGGGCGGTTCGCTACCTAACATTCTAATTCCGAAACATCATCACTTACACTTGTAATGAATATTATAGAAATAGTTTATTTTTAGGCACTACAATTGTATGGAAAATATAATACTTTTAGCTAAACTTACCTACACTTTTTGTATACGTTTTCATTAAATAAATTATTATTCTTTTTCTTACAGTACAGATATGCAATATTTTTTTATTAAAACGTTTACCCACACTAGGAATTTCTCCTGTATTGTGGGTGCGTTTACAAACATTTAAAACTCACATACACAAACAGCCAGACCCGGAACAACGACTTGTAGGTCGTACAAATATTTGTTCCGTGCGGGAATCGAACCCGTGACATGCAGCGCAGCAGTCAATCGCTTAACCACTGCGCCAACAGTGCCATCAAATTTTTTAAATCCCATTTGATTTACATATTACTTAGATCAGATCCTAGTCCTACTTCCTTACCTATACTCATTCCTACATCATATCGATTTCATAAAAGAAAACTTTTTCTAAACATATTCACCTATATCTTGTATCAAAAGATTTACCCTTTTCAAACCCAGTTTCCTAACCTACCTCAACTCAAAACTTCAAGCCAGTCTTCAAAAAGCCAGCCTTATAAAATGCTCACAGGGTTAATACTCGACCTTTAATTGCGTCAGAGCATTACAAGGGTTACGTGTTAATGACTTCGCGTGACATTTCACTATTTCACCTTTTTTTTTCATTTAGTTCAATGGCAGAGAAGTTATGGTCAGTATTGGTTGGGTAGGGTTGTCTACTTATTAGAATTATAAACATAATTATACAAGGTGTAACAGAAACCTTATTGATAACAGCTGGTATAGAATCACTATTAAAATTTTCAGCTCAAAATAAAATACTCCAAGAATTGATACCAAATTTTCGGTTTCATATGTTTCATAAATTCAAATCATAACAGACGTGTCACCGCACTATGTAGGTAACTTTCCACGTTACTTGCCAATATCACGATAAATCTCTTCAGAGTGATGTTTTTATTTCAATTTGAAAAGTTCGGTTGTTGGTATCAATGTTTTAAAAAATCTCATAACTTCCGACCATGTAGAGATAGAATTAAAAAACCCTTCCAATATCATTTGATACCATCCAAAGAAGCCATGCCCTTGGTATGTATGTAGGTACCCTTTCCGTGACACGTTGTATAAATATAACGAAAAGTGTTTTATCGCCGGTTTCTGGGCGCTTTTAAATCGTTCGTTTGTCAATTTGATGCGTAAAAAATGGGGTGATTTGTAGTAAATTCTGTCAATTATTGACCAGACCTAACTTACGATTTAACACTTACTGCATACAATGGCCCACTTTCCACCCTGATCCGCATATCACCTCTGCATGATGTGATGATCTTATCACTGCGTCAGTACCCAAGCTATCCAACCAGTCTTACCAAGGAGTATCGTATTATTCAGAAACTGGGTTGTGGAGGTCAGTTAGGCAGTCGCTACATGTAATCTCTCTCTCTCTCTCTTATCTGCCATGGCTTATTTTGAATCTTAATTTTTTTAATTTATTTTTTACATTGTTCTCACATATAGAAGCACCAAGAATAATGCTCCCAAAATTTTGTAATACCCATGATTTAAAAGAGTGTCCTTGGAGTTTCTTGCCCGTTCTTCTCCAGAGAGATCTACGTTTTTGAATGGGCACCTAGCTTCAACTTCGATTTTTGTTTGACAATTGAAAAGTGCCTGTGAAAGGTTTAATTGAAATAAATGCTTTGAGTTTGAGTTTGTGTAAAATACTGGTATTAAGCTGCATCCGGTTAGACTGAAAGCCGACCAATATATTTGGGAAAAGGCTAGGAAGATGATGATTAGCCATTCTCATAATTATTGTAGCTGCCTCGAGAGAAAAGGACCTTTAAACCGGAGGGTCGAACGTAGAAGCTCTTTGGAACATTTTAATTAGAATGTAGGAGACTTTCTAATTTATTTTGTTTTGGAAGCAACCCTAACACAATTAAGTGTTGGTCTTAAAAATGTTTTACTTTTTCTTTAGTCCAGTGTCTGGATATAAAAGAATGTATAGCAGCTGCGTCTCATTTTGCGTAATTTGTTAAAGGTAATTACCCGTCAACGTCCGTCGCTCCTTTTATATAAAAGACTTTAATATGAACTGTCTATCAATAGGTTTTTGAACGAGCCAGCATTGACCATTGTGTAAAAGTAAAAGAAAAGTTCACTAGCCGTACAAGAAACTTCTTGTGAAATAGTTCACACATAACATCACGCCCTGTTTACCCGAAGGGCTGCGCAGAGGTGTACCTACAGAGTAAATTTATTAACCAGTGCGCAAACTGTAACCATGAATTCAGCATATCATTCTAGACCTAGTGTAGAAATTTTTCGTCAGCTATATAAAAAAATCTGCTGTTTCAGGGAAAAGTAACCTACGCGTTCAAAATGTATGGAACAGCTGATTTATTTTTTGGATAACCGCAAAATTTCTGCGCTGGGGGTCTAGAATGATATGCTGAATTCATGGTAACAGTTTGCGCACTGGTTAACATTTTATCCTGTATAGTACACCCACATTTCGCCAGTTATGGTTAAGTCCCATGTAATAGGGGGCGAGCCTATTGCCATCAACCGGATCCAATCCAGACTCCAAGCTGCTACTGAGAAATTCCAAATAGAAAAAGCCAATAATACTTTGCCTGATCTGGGAATCGAACCCAGCAGGCTTAGCACGAGAACCGTAGACAAGCGTTTTGTCGACGGAAGAGTGGACAAAAATGACATTTCCGTGTAGACAGTTGACAGTTTTTCACCGAGAAATGTAGACAAGCGATTTCTATTCTACAGTAGAGTAGAAATAGAAAGCATCATGCTAGGCCTGCATGACGTCATGCTTAGCCGACATAATCTAATTTACAATTTAATCTAAATCTAATGTATTATTAATTAATTATCTTAAATACATATTTATTCTAAAATATGTATTTAAGATAATTAATTAATAATACATTTAAAAGACTACTAATGCAATCTGTTGCTGAGTAGAAAAATATACTTCAACTTTAATTGGTAGGCACTCAAAAAATATTTAATTTCATTATCCTAGCTTTTGGCGAACGCAGTCTAATGACTGCGTTCGCCAAAAGCTGGACCAGGGCCGAAACCCGTGATAGGTAATCCTATCACGGGTTTCGGCCCTGGTCCAGGCCATGGTACGGAGCGACAGTGCATGGGTAGTCGTCACCTCCTTCTGCGAAGCCGTAATGCTCGCGAAGATGGAGGAGGCGCTAGTGAGGGAGGGCAGTATATGCGCCCTCACGGCCTTAGTCGCCGCAGGAGACGCCCTGGGCGTCGGGAATCCCAGGCTGATTCCCGGCCACCACAGGCGTGGGTTTGCGGACGACGAGTAATGGGTAGCTCGCTGTCCGGTAAGGACCAAGCCCAAGTCGACGGCGCGTTGTGTTCCAAACGCGCCTCAAAGAGATGTCAGCACAAAAAATCATGGGGCCCGCAAGACCGATGCCTGCCAGGGGTGCGGGTTGTTCGACAGAGATACCGCCGCTCCTGGCACACAGGCTACTGAGGGAACACGGGTGGGTTTTAGTCAGTAAAAGTCTGACACGCCCTCCTGCTCCACCCAGAGCGGGAGAAGTTATTTGATGATATCCCACCCAAATAAAAGACCTGTATTATGTACCTACTTAGAATCCACAATAAAGATATTGAATTGAATTGAAAGTAAGCATAATTCGTATGCCACTGCTCTCAAAACGGTGAAGGAAAACATCGTGAGGAAACCGGCATGTCCTAGAACCAAAAATTCGAAGACATGTGACATCTACCAACCCGCACTGGGCCCGCGTGGTGGATTACGGCCCAATCCCTCTCACCGAGAGGAGGCCTGTGTCTCAGCTGTGGGAACATTATAGGCTGATGATGATGATGATGATAATTCGTATACCCAGGCTACACTTGACTAAATATTTACTCTTTCTATTTCCAGGTTGGTTCTCAGCGTGCGGCTGCCGAGGCGGGGCGCTGGCAGCACCGCGGGGCTCCATCGCAGCCCTACTACGGGCGAGGGCCTTTGCCCTCGTGTCGCCACGTGCCCTCTCCGCCTACCGAGCGCGGCCGGCCTCCGGTAAGTTACTTAGCTGCGTTACCTTGAAAGCTTTGATGAAAAGTATACCAGGTTCATTTAAAGGTGAAATAAATGGAACATAATATTTCAATTCTGGCTCTATCATTGGTACCATTGATAACGCCCCAGGAAATCCTTCGGGGTCGCAGATGTCTCGAGGTTTTCTACGTTCATGTTTTTCATATGTCTGTCATAAGCACTTGGTATTGTAAGACGGTAGGTATAGGTACCATTGCAGACACTAGAGGTCGACCATTTCTCAACATTATAACTTAAGGGAACACTAGTCGCGGGCTCTAACTCACTAGTGGGTATAGCCGTGTGGCTTTTAGCCACAGACACGATCAGACACCATGCTTAGTGCATCGTGTCTGACAGAGATAGTATCAACAATGAGCATTTTGGCGCTAGTCGATACGCACAAATTATTGAGATGCAGCGGGCTTAGCATGACGATTTGTATTTCTACGAAGAATAGACAGTGCTTTTTCAATACAAAGTGACATTTCGTTCCTACATTTTTGTTATCGCACCGTGGATATTCTTCTACAATCTGTCATTTAGTCTTTCGTTTCTAACGTTAGTTGTCTAGGTCCTTAGAAATGTAGACTATTTCAGAAGAATATTTCTTCCCTAACTGTCAAAATCACACCGACAACAAAACTTTCTACTCGAAGGCCACAAAGTATATACGATTATCTACAAAATCATGATTTGTTTAGAACGCATAACTGTGATAATGAATAGAAAAACATAGCTATCTTATCCTATTGTACATCATTTATTTAATAGTCATGTCTATTCTTCCGTCGACAAATTGGTGCTCGTGCTCAGCCTGCAGAAGCCTAGAGAAGTCCTTCGGAAGATTGAGTTTTATAAAAAAACCACTGCGTAAATCAATTACCAATAAAGTTTATTGGACTTTAAGATATTTTAGCGTTGACGGTACCGACTTTGTTTTGGAGATTTTACACTTCTTTTATTACTTAAACACGTTCAAAGTTGCTGTTAAATTAGCAATAAAAAGGAATCTTTGTTGGCTCATAACTTTTTAATGGCTTTTTATTTTACGCACAGACAATATAAATATTGAAACTAAACCATGCCATGTTTGTTTTTTTATGTATAATGTTAAACAGTGGAGTAATATACTTCCGAAGTTTGTGTGGAAAAAATATGGTACACTCGTTTCACCTTAAGACATAAGGGTGAAAAGTGATCCAACGCTATTGCCCGGGTTTGTACAGTAAGATGGATCAAAAACCTACAGAACGTACAGATATAGGCTGTATGTGGGAAGCAAGAGAACTGCTACTTTGCAGCTTTGATACTTTGAAAAACATTTAGTACCGTTCCAAAGACTCTCGTACCTACTTCCACAGAGCGTACCTACCGGCATACTTTACGACGATGTATTAACCCCCATAAACCCTCGGTCCCACAGAGAGCGGGCGCGTAGGAGCGCAGTACGAGCGGGCGGCGGCACGGCCCGGTACGCCGCTGCGACTGGCAGGAGTGTTTGCAGACGGCAGCAAGGCGAAGGCGCCGAAATACGCTCAGCTGATCGATCCGCAGGGGAACGTGAGTACCTTGCTTTATTATTTACTTAGCGACATTGGCTCATGGCTACATATTAGCCGTGGGTTCCTTCGATCCTTGCAGGACTATGCGGATATCCATAATATGTGAAGGATTTTAACAAGATTCCTCTCACGTTAAATATTGTACCATGACGTTAATAAACAGCGAGGTAATTGCAAAGTACACTCACAGTAGAAATGTCATTTTGACAGTTCAACAAAGTTCATTGCGTTATTTATGTTGTAGAGCAGACACATTTTTCGAACATATGAAGCAATGGTTTAGCAATATCTGTCAATGATTCAGATTGTGATTAATAGTATGTTACGCAATTAGGGTGCTGGTTCGTGTTAATATTGTAGGTATTTTCAGTGAGTTCTTATTACTTAACTAGCTGCTGCCCGCGGCTTCGCCCGCGTGGAGGTCGAAAATTATACCACGGGAACGTATTACCGGGATTAAAAGTATCCTATATGTTAATTCAAATTACAAACTATCTGTTTGCCAAATTTCATCCAAATCCGTTAGGCCGTTTTTACGTGATTGCGTAACAAACATCCAAACATCTTCACAAAGTTTCACATTAATAATATTAAGTTGGATAGTATTTAATTAGTTTCTATATTGTCTTCCCGTAAGCTTCTAATAATTTAAAAACGAAACGCAAGTAAAAGAAAACCACTTACCTAAACAAAACACAATCATCTCAAAATATACACAATCATCTCAAAATATACACAATCATCTCAAAATACACACAATCATCTCAAAATATACACAATCATCTCAAAATATACACAATCATCTCAAAATATACACAATCATCTCAAAATATACACAATCATCTCAAAATACACACAATCATCTCAAAATATACACAATCATCTCAAAATATACACAATCATCTCAAAATATACCTGGCCTTTTCCCTATAATGTTGGGGTCGGCTTCCAATCTAACCGGATGCTCGGGTGCCAATATTCTAAATGGAGCTACTGCCTATCTGACCTCCAGTTTCTGGTTAATTCGAGACCCTTTGGCGGGACTGGTTGTCAGAATTTCGGGGGACCCGTAACCACTGCCAAAGATCCATGAATGACAGCCGGGACCAACGGTTTAACGTGATTTCCGAGGCGAGAGTTTGGCATGTAAAGATGGTCACCCATCTACGAACCAACCGCATTAAACGTAGCTTAACCCGGTCGATCGACTCATGCGGCTATTATTAATTAGCCATATGCCCCTCCCATCTCTTCCCATGGGTGTCGTAGAAGGCGACTAAGGAACTTACCAGAGATTGGGCAGCAGCGTTCTCTATGCATTTTACCACCATACTGCGATCGCCAACCCGCCTGTGCAAGCGTCGCGATTATAGCACTCCCCCTCCAAATTGGGAAGGCCTATGCCCAGCAGTGGACGTCCTTTGGCTGAGATGATGAAGCCCCTCAACTCTAACAACAACTAAAATAAAACACAAAACGAAAGGAAAATAAATCCTAAACTGATATTGGTCCTAGGTTTTTGAAGGGCTGTTCATTAGTCTTTCATGAATCAAAAATTTGCCGACAGATTGTTAAACTAATTTCAAGTGTTATTTTTTTTTTTTGGGTGGGATATCATCAAATGACTTCTCCTGCTGAGTAGAGCAGGAGGGCGTGTCAGAGTTTTACTGACTAAAACCCACCCGTGTTCCCTCAGTAGCCCGTATGCCAGGGGCTGTGGTATCTCTTTCGAACAAACCCGCACCCCTGGCAGGCATCGGCCCTTGCGGACCCCACCGGTGGTTGCTGACATCTTTGACCGTCCGTCCCGTCTACCACTTTTCGGCCGCAGGGGATAGGGACAGCGGCTGACGCTATACCGACACTCCTCTTCCCCTGCGGCCCCACCGCGTCCGCCATCAAACGGTGGCGGCCCCGTCCAGGCCACGGAAGGGAAGAGCGCTGCTCAGAAGCACCGGCACTCCTCCTTTACCGCAGCCCGTAACCCTCAGCCGCGATGCCTCCCATTCGACATCGCGGCCCACTTCAGTTGCGGTGCACCTCACCGCAACCTACTTTTTGGCCGCTACGTCAATGGCTTGAAGGCAAAAGCCCTGACGAGCGGCCCCACCTTTGGGTTCCTCTTGGCTTCACCGTGGCCGGAATCCACGGTTACTGAGCCCCCCCGCAACGACAATGCGGGAACCCACTCGGGGGGGAATTTCAAGTGATTTGATTGGATTTTGTTATTTCAACCAAACTCAGTTTAACTATCTGTCAGCTACCTAATAATTTATGTTTTCATTGGCCATTCACTCATTCAGGGTGTAAATCTTCAATAGATGTTCCATCTTCGTTTAAAAGCCAATTTATTTTGTTTGCCACAGATAAAATAATGCCCTTCTCTAGAGGAATGTTCTCGTTTAAAAGGCGGCAGTTCTTTGGCTCGTCACGTCCGCCACGACCTTTCTTCCTGATATTTATGGCAGCCTGGTACTCGGGACTTCCTAAAGTCTAGACTTTAGTGAAAGCGAACTAAATAGCGTATGGTTTATATTCTGTAATCACTTGAAATGATAAATTGAACTCCTGAAATGTTGATTGAAATTAAAATTGTTTATAGAAATCAGTTGTGTACGAGTACTTAACAAAATTTCAATAAATGCTTTTAAGATGAAGTGCTAAAGTACGGCTTGTGGCTAAGTGTGTGTGTGTGTGTGTGTGTTGTATTTATTTTCACTTTTTTTAGGGTTCCGTACCTCTAAAGGAAAAAACGGAACCCTTATAAGATCACTTTGTTGTCCGTCCGTCCGTCCGTCTGTCAAGACCGTTTTTCTCAGGAACGCGTGGAGGTATCAAACTGAAATTTCTATATGATACTTAGTTCTACTGTCCCTGGAAGCTGTAGAAAAATCAACCTTCTAAGTCAACGCAATCAAAAGATACAGCCATTTAGGCCGCAAAATTCCGCAAATTTTCGAAACTCGCACGGGAATCAAAACCTACAGGGTACTTCCCGTGAACTTAGAATCTTGAAATTTTGTACGAAGTCACGTCTTATAGTTCAGATATAGGAAAAATTACGAAAACCGTAAATTTTTAGTTTCGTCATATAAAAAAAAATATTTTTGACAATTTTGAACTTTTACTTATATACCCACAGGTTTGTACGGAACCCTCGGTGCGCGAGTCCAACTCGCACTTGACCGGTTTTTTGTTATTTATTTTGTGTCACATGAACTGTGAACTCCAAATATTCGGTATTCTTTCTTTCTTTAGACGCACGGATCAATCGAGTAGGTTAAGCTACACTTGCCGCGGTAGGTTCGTGGATGGATGAGCATTTTTACATACCAAGACCCGCCCGTACCGCGGAAAGCAAGTTGAGTCGCTTGTCCTGGCTGTTATTTGTACATCTTTGAAAGTCGTTACGGGTCGTCAAAAGCCCGAAAATCTGACAAACAGTCTTACGAAGAGGTATCGTATTACCCAGTAACTGGGTTGTGGAGGTCAGATAGGCAGTCGCTCCATGTATAATACTGATATTAAGCTTCATCTGGCTAGACTGTATGATGACTTTATAGATGAAAATCGGTTTAGTATTCAAGATGATAACTTCATTTGGAAAAACGGTTTGCTAGACAGAATTATCATGACATTCCATACCATATCAGGCCATGATCAATAAGGGCCGTCGAGATAATTTATGTACTGCTAAATTAACATCTTATATTGATCACCGTGCTTGATTCTTGACTACTATGGCACTCTCATTGGTCTTCCATCAGATGTCGAAGATAATCTAATATGGAAATAAACTTTCTAGACAAGACTACGAGTTAGATACTGTTTTAAATGAAATACAACCAGATCCTGCAATCTATTCCACCTTTCACACAAAACCACCAGATTTAATCACCTTAACGGTAAACCAGATTAATTTCTACTATATCAACTAACCTCGAACAATAAATAGTATTCAGATTAAGACCTCTTACCAATGCCCTCTAGTGACAATAACGATAAACAATTGCGCATAAATCCGTTAAAATTTAAACCAATTGTGTGCAGAATTACGATCTCCAAGGACTATATTTATGAGGATTTATGCATCAATTCAATCTATGACAAAATATAATTAGCACACAATACTAATAGGTAACACTGAGTTTAAAGCTGTCGTCGTCTTAAAGCGAATAGACGGACAGGAGCTACATCGATTTTATAGTCTGTCCGCGTAATGAATCTTGTGGGGTAAGGAATCAGCGGGGAGCGTTTTTAAGAGCCTCTGCAACGGGCAATACCTCATCTATATACCCTGGACAGTCAGCTCTACTGCTTAACTTGCTGACTCATGTATAGCTAACTCCTGATTAAACAAGACTGGATTAGAAAAATGATAAAAAAAAATTGTAATAATATCAGAACTCCTCTGTATTTGACATATGTAGACATCAAAAAGGGCTGGCTTATTTTATGGAGGAGTATTTGAGATAGAAAAAGAAAACGTCGTAAACAATGATAGTCGTAAATAAATACGGGAACTAGCATATTCACAGCCATTCGTTACGCTGCCGTACCGAATCGAACATCAATCAAGATTATCGTAGGAGTCCATAAACGCTGTTCACAAATCAAAAACCCGAAAATGTTGTCAGTTTAAATCAAATAGACGACCGATATTTTCCGACAGCTGTGTGCTGTCGGGGACAAGGCAAATCAGGTTACCAAAATTTGACATTTTCGATACAATAGCCTGTCGAATGCTTGTGGATAGCTACGCAGAGCAGTACCACTGTAGTTCGGAACAGTTGAACCGTTTCCGTTTAGCTGACTTTTACGATATCCGCAGGACGCAGCTGGCACATTTCGTTTTCGTCAGACAGGACTATTACTGATGGCGACATTAAGTGTCTGCCAAAGCCAATGACAATACCTCGGTCGATCCATACCTGCTTAGCTTTATTCATGATATATTCTTCTTCCAGCGAATAAGTTCGCTAGGAATTCCGTTTTCGCCTATAGTTCTTTATGACTTTTTTCCTTTTACTCGACTCCTCACGGTTGTGGCGTTGTGTTAAATAACCTATGCTATCCCTCAATAATGTATTCTATGAAAAGCAAAAAAATTTTTTCAAGCCCGACTGATATTTCCAAAGATTATCCCCTACACACTCACGAACTTAGGTACTTTACTTAGTCATTATAAAATTTGAAGACATGTGACATCTACCAACCCGCACTGGGCCCGCGTGGTGGATTACGGCCCAGTCCCTCTCACTGTCCCAGCAGTGGGAACGTTTTAGGCTGATTATGCATGTTAGGCACACTATAGGATATTTTTTCAATGCAAGTTGAAATTAAGATTTAACAATTTTTACATCTTTCTGTAAGTTTGAGGACTCATATCTTTTTTTCTAGCTGACATCTGAATAAAGCAATAGTTTTATAAGAATCTGCCAACATAAAAAAAAAATGCCTGTTTTATCCATTTTTAATAAAAAATACACTTTAAAGTTAAAAGAAAGTGGTGTAAGTAGAAGAAAGCAAAAAAAAATTTTTGTTTTTATATCCAGGCGTCCAGGGCCACATAAATTAGGGCTGAGTAAGTAGTAGATGACCCCACCTATCCACCATTTTCGTAGGTTCAACGTTCTGCCAAACACCCAGTATAATGTTGTAGCAACTGAACACTTCAAAGACATGCTTTCAAACGTTCCCTTATCGAGTCTCCTTTGCCTTAGCCCACACACCACACGCGTTCTCCATACAAGAACATACTAGTGCTTTATACCAGTACTAATATCTATTAATCAAGACGATCGGACACGTACGTTAAAAAGAAAGGCTCGAACTGAACTAAGATCTTTGACAACATTACGATTAATCGTTCGTAGTCGATTGATGGGACGGTTTGTCGTTTGTAATTATGTTGGCGATTATTTTTGTGGAGAGATAGTCTCTATAGATGTTGTTCGTATTTATAAAGATACATCTTTTTGCATTAAAGTTGACATGATTGAGGATTTCGTTGGGACCAGTGGCAATAATGAGGTTGGCATGGAGAATGTTCATGACTTGGGAGCTGCTTATAATTGAGCTAGTGTAATCGAACTTAAAACTAGTGGAGGTGGAAGGTCTTTTAAATTGACACGAGTTTGAGCGAATGTGCCCTTTTCAATATTTTAAGTACAGACGCCAGCACATCAAGCTACCCCAATCTGTCAAATTTCTTTGATAGATTTTCATCTTTATTACATAAGGATAATATGTTCAATCGGAAAATTTTACAGCTTGATACCTCAAGCTGTTAAATTTTCAGGTACAGACGCCAGCACATCAAGCTGCCGCTTGGCATCTGTACCTAAAAGTTGAGTTCATCGAAAAATCGATCCAGAAATTTGGAGAAGCTCACGAAAAGAGACTTTTTCAGCATATGAATGTCAAGGCAATCCAGCTTCTCAACCACACAAACATAATTAGAAGACTAAAAAGAACAAAACCGTTCGAGTTAGTGTTTAGTGTTAGTAAATGATGTAAAGTACAAAAGTGCCATACAAACACAAGAACGAAGTTGGACCAGAAAAATGCTTTTGGACACATTCTTAGTAAAGACAATTTAATAGTTTAGGTTATAATTAAATTACTTATTAGTCTATTTATAAGGGTCCATCCTATTGATGAACTCTAGGACAAGAAAAAGCGAAATTTAAGTCCTGACATATTCTAACATCACTAACTTTGGTTGGAAAACACCATTACCAAATTTGGATTTAAACATGTCATCACATCACGCGTGTAATCCCTGACAGGTTAGACAGAGGTATACTTCTGTAGTACACTCAGATTTCGCCAGTTATGCCTTGCCAACATTTGGCAAAAATCCAGACTGTGGTGCTACTGAATCATTTCTGATGGCAAAATACTTAGACTGATCTGGGAATCGATCCCAGCAGCTTTCTATGTCTACTCTACTGTAGAATATAAATCGCTTGTATACATTTCTCGGTGGAAAACTGTCAACAGTCTATACGGAAACGTCATTTTTGTCTACTCTTCCGACGATAAAACGCTTGTTTACCATTCTCGTGCTAAGCCTGCTAGACCTTGTGTTCAGCTGTAGTGTAATTTGGATTTAATATTGAAATCGCAAACACGCAGTGTGCAAGCGTGGTAATCAATGCATGCTCCTTCTTTTCACTGCAAGAAAATGAGTACTTTTCTCCTGCAGAGGTTCACAAACCTTCAGGCCCGAAGCTTATATATTTTATTTATTTTTCTATCAGCTCTCAACGCTTTGACAAGTTGCCTGCACATTCATAAATACAAAGCTTACAAGTTTTTAGCTAGCTCATCGATCTTAGGAAATATAAGCAGTCGTGTGTTGTATATGTCAAGTTTTTCTCTAGCATTGAATGTTATTTTAAACTAGCTGTGGCCCGCGACTACGTCTGCGATCTAGGATGAAAAGTAGCCTATGTTCTTACTCAGGTCATGATCTAACTGTGCGCCAAATTTCATCCAAATTCTTTCAGCCGTTTTAGCGTGATAGTGTTAACAAACAAACTTACTTTCGCATTTATAAGTTTAAGTAGGATTGCAGGATAAAGGATCATCTCGACGGTCCCTACGTACACACGGCTACACATCAAGCTATATATTTCCAGTGTAAACTGATCTCGCATTGTATTGGATTTCCGTACAGTGCGAGATCAGTGTAAACTGGAAATGTCTAGCTTGATGTGTAGCCGTGTGTACAATCCCCTAAGTGATAGATACGTGATTTGCATGTTTTGTTTGCTTGACCTTCAGGCCAGCCTATACTATCGTTTAGTTTAACAAAAAATTAAGATAGCAAAATGCACTTGAAATCCATCATGACATTACATTAACTAGAATATACACGTGTTTGAATCTTTGAAGCTCTCTCCTGAACAATTTGTAATTTGTAGTTTAGGGATTATACCTACGTAGGGACCGTCGATGTAGGTACTTGTCTCGGCTATGGTCAATTTATGTTGGTGGTAGATGTCAAGATGGTCGTTTTCAACGATCTTGGCATCTGTCTCACTAATATTTGTGAACTCATTATAGCCAAAATGTTATTTACCTATGCATGGGCTTTGAATAAAATAATAATAAAATAAATAAAATGTGATACATACAATTTATCATAGTACATTCATTATATAATTATATGTGAAGACGATGCACCCAGAATAAAATTACTATACCAAAAAAGGTAACAAAATGCAACTGAAGCAATAAAAATAAATTAATTCTATGATAGATACATGGTGCTCACATATTTACAAACATTGTAAGAGTAAGTATACGATTTTCCTAGAATATTAACAAGAAATAAGTCAGTGTGTGAGTGTAAATCAATGTCATAAAATATAATTATTTATATAATTCAATTAGCAACCAGTTTGATTTTGTCTAGACTCTGGATTGTCCTATGGAGCAGGACCAGCATGTTTCCAAGCATTCTAAACTCATCACCACTGCTCTCAAAGCGGTGAAGGAAACATTGTGAGGAAACCGGCATGTCCTAGAACCAGAGCGGTCAGATAGGCAGTCGCTCCATGTAAAATACTGGTATTCAGCTCCATCTGGTTAGACTGGAAGCCGACCCTACCATAGTTGGGAAAACGCTAGGCAGATGATAACTTCGCTGCAGTTCCATACTGCAGTTGCATTTCAAGACATGTCCTAATTTCAACAATATCCTGACACTTGTCACACCTAGTCACAACGGCTTTTGGGACCGGGACCGTGGTCCCGAATGCTAACCGAGAGCTATGCGAGCCGAGGACGGTAATCATCAATAGACACGTGTATCATACGACATTTTTCAACACACTTGTGAAGATAATAATACTTAAAAATCATTTTGTGCTTGGAGTTTTTAGGTAGTAAACTTTCCATAACGTTAAGGGCTTCACATCTTATATAGGGCGGTGTTACAACATAAATAATTTTCTTCACAACTAGTACTTGTAGTTATTTTAATGAATAAATAACTATAATTTCAACAGCGAAAACGAATTGAGATTTTTTTTTTTGCCAATGGCGGGAAACAGTAATCAGTTTTCCAATGCGCGCGCACCTAACAATGGCGATCGGCCTTATACTAAGGCCGCATTCCGAATTAGAAAAATAACGCTGTTAGCGTTCACATCGATATTTTGCGTTCCGAGTTAAATATCACGATTCTGACAGCTAAGAACCGTCATTTTTGTCATCAATTCGGAACGCTCGTGATCTCGATAAAAGTGTTCACTCAACGTTCAAACATTTGTATTGATGTGACTTAAAACAAAACAACACAACTGTAATTTTTTACAAGATGGCGCATGTCATGACGTCATCTATGACGATTCGCGGGACGTCGTGTATGAGCGCGGTAAAATCGATATTATTATAGCTCGGAACGTGGCCTAAAAGAATGACGTTTCTTTTTTTTTTTGCTTTTCGTGGATAGCGCTTTAGCCACGTACAAAATGGGGAATTCAAAGTTTTCTTTATTACAGAAAAAAACAAAAGTTTTATTTGAGTGAAAGTTTTATTTATTACGTGCAAGTTGAAATTATCTATTTAATTACGAAGTTGCATGAAATGAGCAAGCAATAGGTATATTAATTTATTTGTACTATTGAGCACGACCTTTTTTGTATCGAAACTTTTAAGAACAAAGCAACTCAACCAATAAAAAAAAAGCTATAACTCACTTGTGAATAATAGTAATGAAAAAGTCACAGTTTCATAATAAGTGTCATTATGTGCCTAATTGCGGTGAAATTAGAGCCATTTTATGAGCAAGTGTGTTGAAAAATAAATATCGTTTTATAAAAAATGTTTTATTTGTATAACTTCTAAATTTTTTGCTCGACCATACTTTACCAAGACATAACTTCGTTTATGTTATTTGACGTCCGAAAATTAATTATTGCATTTAAAGGTGGGATCCGAAACCGCGGTCCCGGTCCCAAAAGCCCCACGACCCGTCACAACACTACGAATTGTCTTAATCTTATTGCACCTGTTATTATCTTACGGCGAGATGTTCCTCCCACACCAACATTACCGTTGATGATATTATGGACCTATGTAGGGCCTACGGCCGATTAAGGTGAATCTAGTTCAAACTTCGGGAGTGAATTACTCCACTGTACGACAATGTACATAAAAAATTATACACGGTATGATTTTGTCTCATTATTTATAATGTCTGTGCGGAAACAGAATGTTAAAATAAAAATGCCATCAAAAGTTATAAGCCAACAAAGATTCGTTTGTCTTGCTAATTAACCTAACTTTGGGCGTGTTTAAGTAATAAAAGAAGTGTAAAATCTCCAAAACTAAGTCAGTACCGACAAAGCTCTATTATCAAAAAGTTCAATAAACTTAATTGGTCATTGGTTTATGCAGTGGTTTTTTCAGAAAACCCGGTCTTCCGGAGAACTTTTCTTAATTTTCTACGCGCCTGTTTTACTATGAACGATCCTGCATCTCACTCAATAACGTAGTGTGTGTAGACTAGCGTCTAACTGCTCGTCACTGATACTACCTTTGTCGGACACGTTTCCTGGTGAGACAGCGTACTTTTAAGCCAGGCCCACCAGTGAGTTCGAACTCGCGAACATTGTCCCCTTAACACGGGCAATATCAATTCCTTATGAAACATAATGAAGGCAGTGTCCTTGTAGTGTGCGTTACCCAGGCCAGATGTTGTCGAAAATGGTCATTTGAATCTAATAGATAATTAGTTTTGCGGCTTCTGTAATTGTTGCGCACATTTTTAAATTTGTTGCGCTTATAGTTTTTTAATTATTTCACAAAAACATTTCCTGCTGGGGTAACGTTATCCCAGCCAGACCGTTTTCTTTCTAATGGGAATATTAAAATAAATACTAGCTATAAAATTAGTTGTCTAGATGAAGTAAATGTTGTGCCTTATTTTGTATTTGTTCTTTCATCGGTTGCGAAGTTATTCGAGATTTTGCTGGGGTAACGTTTTTGGTTTTGCTAGATCTTTGAAACGGTTAAACGGATTCTTACCATATTTTGTACATGACTTCTTAGGAATTAGTTTAAATTTGTTCTGCAATAAAAAAACCAAAATAATGCATAGTTTAAAGGTTATTTCATTAAATAGAAAAACACTTAAATTGGTTCCAGCACTCTCAATAAGAGGTCTAAAGACTTACTTTAAACGTTATTTTAAAGCTTGTAAATGCCTTCAAATGTATGTGAAGTTTCATTAGTATCCTGTAAGTATTTAACAAGTTATGATGATATTCAGTTCTTCACGAGCACGGTCTTGATGCGCGCGGTGTTATTTGGCCACTGGATTGGATATATGAACTGAATGTTATGTCAATTATTAGTTGTTTAGTTCAGTTGTATATCAGTAAAATTTCAGCGTAGTACATTGGATAATTAATGAGATAATACGATTAAAGTCATTAGGAAGTGAATGACCGAGGTAACCCGACCAAGTTTAGGTGGTTACGAAAAAGCGAAATCGCAGAACATTATGGTACCTTCTAAAATATGTAGGATAGTGTTACAAATTTAGTACAGACATGTACACAAGTTTAAAAAAAAACTACATGTTTATTAAAGATATTTTATTAACATGTAAAATAATCATTTCAACTGAACTTTTAAAGTATTAATAAACTCATACTTAAAAACAATCACAGATAGTAATTTTGCTATTTTGAAATTTTCTATTACTTTTTATTTAAATTATAGATTTCAGTATACACAGTACACAGTTACAGTTTTTATTTAAATATACACATATTGGAATGTGTAATGATCACAGACAATAAATTATATATAATGACTTTTTTCAGTGTTGTATGTCTACTAATACCTACTTATATCAATTAAAATCACAGATCAAAGGTAATATTAAATGATATCACAATATAGTAAAATGCTCACAGTTAGTCCTACTGTTTTGTTGTCTCATTTCAAATATCACATTTTTTTTTCCTAAGTTACACATAATTTATTTAAAAATCACAGATCAAAAATAATAAAATTAAGTAATATTAAACTGTAGTCAGTAATATTAAATTAAGTAATATTAAATTATGTAAGTATTACTTTTAACTAATTACAATCTCAAAAAGTCAACGTGTAAAGGTATATTCTAAAACTTTGTTGATTTTTGTATAAAATCACAGATCATTTTGTAAAATGAGTATCCAAATACGTAATTAACTTTGTGAAACAAAAGTTGTCATAAACAGAGAATTAGTTGGCGCTCTAGAGAGACCATAAGCGTAGGCAGATTTTGTTGATTCTAACGTTATGCAAACAATGAATTACCCCTTCACCCCACCCCTCCCGCGTCCCACCGAACGACATGTTATATCGGTGATTTTTGATAAGTATGTGCAACTGGAAGATAATAATAATGTTTTCATAGTACAGATATTATTATGTATTTAACAGTGTACGCGTCTGTACCGAAATTGTAAGGTGTATTATACTAAACATTTCAAAAGATAGCATAATGTTCTGCGATTTCGCTTTTTCGTAACCACCTAAACTTGGTCGGGTTACCTCGGTCATTCACTTCCTAATGACTTTAATCGTATTATCTCATTAATTATCCAATGTACTACGCTGAAATTTTACTGATATACAACTGAACTAAACAACTAATAATTGACATAACATTCAGTTCATATATCCAATCCAGTGGCCAAATAACACCGCGCGCATCAAGACCGTGCTCGTGAAGAACTGAATATCATCATAACTTGTTAAATACTTACAGGATACTAATGAAACTTCACATACATTTGAAGGCATTTACAAGCTTTAAAATAACGTTTAAAGTAAGTCTTTAGACCTCTTATTGAGAGTGCTGGAACCAATTTAAGTGTTTTTCTATTTAATGAAATAACCTTTAAACTATGCATTATTTTGGTTTTTTTATTGCAGAACAAATTTAAACTAATTCCTAAGAAGTCATGTACAAAATATGGTAAGAATCCGTTTAACCGTTTCAAAGATCTAGCAAAACCAAAAACGTTACCCCAGCAAAATCTCGAATAACTTCGCAACCGATGAAAGAACAAATACAAAATAAGGCACAACATTTACTTCATCTAGACAACTAATTTTATAGCTAGTATTTATTTTAATATTCCCATTAGAAAGAAAACGGTCTGGCTGGGATAACGTTACCCCAG
This sequence comes from Polymixis flavicincta, assembly GCA_949987655.1. Classification (NCBI taxonomy): domain Eukaryota; kingdom Metazoa; phylum Arthropoda; class Insecta; order Lepidoptera; family Noctuidae; genus Polymixis; species Polymixis flavicincta. Next base: position 17,166,558 of record OX465188.1, on the reverse strand, counting down.
CAGGAAATGTTTTTGTGAAATAATTAAAAAACTATAAGCGCAACAAATTTAAAAATGTGCGCAACAATTACAGAAGCCGCAAAACTAATTATCTATTAGATTTAAATGACCATTTTCGACAACATCTGGCCTGGGTAACGCACACGTCCTTGTAGTGTAATAATAATAGTAACAAAGGCCGAACTATTAACATTACCCATGTTAATAGTTCGGCCTTTGTTACTATTGAGCTAATAAAGTGATGTTGTTTAACTTTATGGGCAAATGTTTTAGGGTGCTTTCGCATCTGGTGAAGGTTGATGACGCGTAAACGGTGCGTAGACCCCGCGTAGAACAAAAACTGCATAAATACGATACTTCCGTCGTTTAACTAGACAGGCGTTAAGCCCTAAAAGTTTTCCGAAAAAATGGCAAAAAACGCTCGAATCGTTTTTCTTAAAAACTGTGATACTTACGTCACTGATTGTAGGACACATCAAATTATATTTCTTTCTGTTTATCCTAACGAATACTTTCCAGTTAACGGCCTACAAACTCTCATAGCTTTGGAATTAAATTGTAAAAATGTTTGTTAGACAGAAGATAGAGAATCGTGAACTCTCTTAGATTCTATTAAAAGTGAGGGTTATCTCCTTTTTAGTTACAGGATGGCAGGATAGTGATAAATAATTTTATTTCTGTAGTAAGTAGGTTTGTACAAACCAGATGAGGTCGGCGTTTCCTATCTGACTACTCTGAGTAGAAAGGTCGAAACAAACTCAGAGGTCACTAAAGTCCCGACTTAATCTTGGTCAGATCATGTGAAGACCATGTAGATGTGTGAACGAAATTTTCTTTTGAGGAAAGAACCTCATAGTTCGCCAAAGCCTAAGTTAAATGAGAATAACAAAATTAGGTCGAAAAAAGGCATGAATGGGCTCAAAATGTTAAAAAGTCGATTCGAACCGACATGTATTGCTTAAATATGTATCTTAATAATTCTTAGAGCCAGTGCCTAGTTCAATTTTCTTTTTCTATCCTGCTTTTTACTTGCATTTATATCTACTAGAGTAACACACTTTTGGGTCACAATTAGCTTTAGTGCTAAATACCTATTATTGTGATATACCCAGGAAAATACAATTTTTTTTGACGAACACTAAACGAATTTCTTCCCATGCGAAGAATAGGAAATGCTCATTTTTAGCGGTCAAAAATAAACTCGTAGTACCAGGACCTCAGAAATAGCAACAACCTTTAACGGTATGGACCACCTACTTATTACAAAAATTACACGCTGCTAAAAAATACTAATCCCTGATAGTATTCAACCTGAAATTATATTTCGATCGCGAACACTACGATTATACACGAAAAATAAGTACAAAAGAAAAGAAAAGGCTTCTTTACACTCGAAAGAACATTAAATTCTTTGTCTATTTTTGTTCGACAACCCATAGTAACACGCCACAGGATCTTGACAGTAAGGATCTGACATTAACCTGTTGAAAACAAAGAAAAATGAACCTCAACGTCTTAGCAACACAGTTCAAAAAAACCGCTGTGCTTCTAAATGGAATGCATAGACACGACCAAGTTAGTTCAAGTAGTTCTGTTAAACGAAAAAGGGGTTTATTCCTTTCAAGTAAGGTGGGAGTTGTGTGCATAGTTAAGTTGGTAAGTTGTAGCGTCGCGGGGCAGTGTCCTCAGTGAACCGTGTTGCTAGGACGCTCCTATAGGGATGTCACGATTTCAAAATGAAACCTTTGTTTTGTTTAGTTTTTATTGGCAGAAGTAAAATTATTGTTTGACGTGAAGCAGGACTCGCTTGGATATTACGTGAAGCATTGGTTTTTATGATTACTAAATAACTTTCGCGTTTTATTTGAATATGAATTTATTTTTGTCATTGGATATTGTTTCGGAAATTAACTTCAATAATGATTTTATTTCGTCATGGAATTATTTAAATTGTTTTGTGGTCTGTTCAATGCTTACATAAATTAATGTAAACTAGATAAAAAGTTAAAGACTAGGAAAACAGCAATAAGTTTGAATTCAATATATCTTGACAATAAGTTGGAAAAATAAACTCACAAAAAGTCCTTAAAATCTACAAAACCTATGATATTCCGTTTGTATGACATCATTCAAACTTGGATTTAAACCCAAACAGGCACTTTGTGTATATAATTTCGCCATCATCGCTCTAGAAACGGTGAAGGAAAACATCGTGAGGAAACCCGCATGTCCAAGGATCAAAAATTCGAAGAAATGTGACATTCGCCAACCCGGACCCGTGTGGTGGGTTATTATATGCTGGTACATTATTAAGCTGTGACAACATTGTAGACATAAATTACAATCAAATTCCAAAACTAACTATTCCTTCATCGTTCAGCGCATCATATTTTCTAAACCTCTAATTAACACAGTTCCTGCCAGCCCTAATAGGAACCTCGCGAAAAATGACGCGCGCCACAGCTTTTGTTTGTGTGTAATGAGAACTTTAATTATGTACGGTACGATCAGAGGGTTGGACATGAGTCTGAATAGTAAAGGCACAGGTGGATAATAGATTACACTAGGAGGAAAATGTAGGAATAAAACTAAAACTAGTCTGAAAGAATAGTTAGGGTGTAAGGGGGAGCATACAACAACCGGATTCCCCAAATGTCAACCTCACCTGCACGCGGTACACCCTGCCACTGACAGACGAGGCGCTGGCGACCGACCGATGGCGGTATAACCATCCAGCAAGCCAACCTAAATTCTCCAGAGCGATGACGGGCAGCAGCGTCATCACTGCGAAAGGACTGGCTCTGCGGTCACCAACCCGCATGCCCAGCGTGGTGACTATGGGCATCAAAACCTCCCATGGATAAAGTGCCAAAACTACGGCCCCCAGTTCCCGGTGGTCCCGTTATTCCTGGCCAAGGTAGCGGTCACGGTAACGGCGGGACGGGGGGTGCGAAGAATCCCCGGGTTACGACAGGCTACCAACGACGACTACATCTGGCTACGTACAATGGACGTTCGATGAGGCTGGACCATCACCTCGCTGAACTTGAGGTAGAGTTAGGTCGCATTAACTGGCATATACTGGGGTTATCTGAAATCCGAAGACAGGGGGAGGATACGATAACCCTGGAGTCAGGCGACCTATTCTACTTTCGCGAGGGTGATCAGCTCTCCCAAGGCGGTGTCGGCTTCTTGGTCAACAAAGAACTCACTAGCAGCGTTGTGGAAATCAGTAGTGTGTCGACACGGGTAGCGTACCTTGTACTAAAGCTCACTGACAGGTACTACCTGAAAGTGATACAGGTATATGCGCCAACTTCGACATGCTCTGACGAAACAGCCGAGGCCTTGTACGAGGACATTGCCAAAGCAATACACAGTACGACCAAGGCTCACTACAACGTTGTTATGGGGGACTTCAATGCTAAAGTGGGAGTACAAGAACGCAGCGAATCGAAAATCGGACCGTTCGGTTTGGGGCGCAGGAATCATAGGGGGCAAATGCTGGTAAACTTCTTAGAGTCGCAGGGGCTCTTTTTGATGAATTCGTTCTTCGAAAAGAAGCCCCAAAGGAAGTGGACCTGGCAGAGCCCCGATAACGTGACAAGGAACGAGATCGACTTCATCATGACGGATAAGAAGCACATATTTAGAGATGTCTCCGTGATCAGCAGGTTCAATACCGGAAGCGATCACAGGCTTGTCAGAGGCACTCTAAATATCAATTTTCGATCTGAGAGAATCCGCATGATGCGGCCTACCCTCCGACCTACGCAGCTCCAAACTGCTCTAGGATCCGAAAAGTTCCAACTGGAACTTCAAAATCGATTCGCCCTGCTGGAAACCTCAGGCACTGTTGACGAAAAAGCCGACGAGGTGATTAAGGCACTACGTGACGTGTCCCGCAGACTTTTCCCGTCGCAGCGAAAAAGTAAGGTGTCCAAACTTTCCTCGGAGACTCTCGGACTTATGAGGGAAAGACGGGAATTGCCATCCACGCAGCCGTCTTCGTCAGAAAAGAGGGCCTTAAACCTAAAAATACGAAAGCTGACGCGACGCGACCTTCGGTGCTCCAACACCCGCGACATTGAGGTCGCCATTGAGCAAAACCGAGGGTCGAAAGTGTTCGCTCAGCAATTAGGGAGGTCCCATCTGACGAAACTAAGAACTGCGGATGGCAGAATCGTGACTTCAAAGTCCGAGATACTCGAGGAAGTCGAGGAATTTTACGGGCAACTTTACTCAACGCGGACGGCAAAACCAGCGGAACATAGTGCAGATGACCACCGAGCCGAATTAACGCGCCACTACACGGAAGACATCCCAGATGTCGACCAGTGCGAGATTAGGGCGGCTCTCGAGCAGCTTAAGAACAACAAGGCACCGGGTGATGACGGAATAACGACAGAGCTCCTTAAAGCGGGCGGGGCTCCAGTCCTAAGAGAGCTAGCGAGTCTCTTCAATTCCGTCATCCAAGAGGGTACAACGCCCGAGGCGTGGAGCAAAGGTGCGGTGGTTCTGTTCTTCAAAAAAGGTGACAAAACCTTGCTGAAGAACTACAGACCCATCTCACTTCTGAGCCACGTCTACAAGCTGTTCTCGAGGGTCGTCACGAATCGTCTCGCCAGAAGACTTGACGAGTTCCAGCCGCCAGAACAAGCCGGATTTCGAAAAGGCTTCAGTACCGTAGACCACATCCATACTGTTCGGCAAATTGTACAGAAGACTGAGGAGTACAACCAACCGCTGTGTATGGCATTTGTGGACTACGAGAAAGCCTTCGACTCCATCGAAATATGGGCAGTTCTGGCCTCTCTGCAACGATGTCGAATTGACTGGCGCTATATCGAGGTGTTGAGATGTTTGTATGACGCTGCTACGATGACTGTCCAGATCCAGGATAAGGAAACAAGTCCCATCCAACTCCTCAGAGGGGTGCGACAGGGGGATGTTATATCCCCGAAACTGTTCACCAACGCGTTGGAGGATATCTTTAAGACGTTGGACTGGACTGGACAGGGTATCAATATTAACGGCGAATACATCTCGCACCTTCGGTTTGCCGATGACATCGTCATAATGGCAGAGACACTGGAACAGTTAGACCAGATGCTGCACAGCCTAAGCGGAGCTTCTCGGCGGGTTGGCCTCGGCATGAATTTGGACAAGACGAAAGTCATGTGCAATTCCCACGTCTTGCCGAGTCCAATCCACATCGAAGGGTCGCTTCTCGAAGTTGTGAAGGAGTATGTTTACCTAGGACAAGTCATCCAGCTCGGTAGACACAACTTTGAGAGGGAAGCCGACAGGAGGATCCGGTTGGGTTGGGCAGCGTTTGGGAAACTACGTCAAGTCTTTTCGTCGCCTATTCCGCAATGCTTGAAGACTAAGGTCTTCAACCAGTGCGTCCTGCCCGTGATGACATACGGCGCCGAAACGTGGACACTGACAGTCGGGCTGGTCCACAAATTTAAGGTCGCTCAGCGCGCTATGGAGCGGGCTATGCTCGGAGTTTCTTTGAAGGATAAAATCAGGAACGAAATTATCCGGAAAAGAACCGGAGTTACCGACATAGCTTATAGAGTGAGCAAGCTGAAGTGGCAGTGGGCTGGCCATGTTTGTCGAAGGACCGATGGACGGTGGAGCAGACGAGTCCTGGAGTGGAGACCGCGTCTTGGCAAACGTAGTGTGGGACGCCCCCCAGCTAGATGGACCGACGACCTTAAAAAGGTGGCTGGGACAGACTGGATGCGGAAGGCGGAGGATAGAGTATTGTGGCGCAGCTTGGGAGAGGCCTATGTCCAGCAGTGGACTGCGACAGGCTGAGTTGAGTCTGAAAGAAAGAAAGAAAATACATTTATTTAGCACAGACTAAAAAGCCACACAAAATACAGTAAAATAAAAATAAAATAAAAAAACAACAAAAAGTGTAAATACATAATCAGCCTATAATGTTCCCACTGCTGGGACAAAGGCTTCTTCTCGATGAGAGGGAGTGGGCCGTATCCACCAGGCGGGCCAATTGCGGGCTGGTAGATGCCACACACGTGTCTTCGAATTGCTGGCTGGGACAGTTTATTTATTTAAAAACATGTCACTATTACTAGTTACTTACCTAGTGGTAGGTATTAGGTATAAAGAAACAACACAAATTCATCAATATACAATTTAACTAAATGACTACGCGACATTCAGCTAGTTAAACGTTGCGCTCAATGACTTGGCTAGTAGTCCTTCAGCTATTTAATTGCATGCCGGCGTTTAATGAGCGGCCTAGGCGTCCAATTCTTAGAGTATTTTGAGCTGAAACTATGTATAGTGATTCTATCTTTAGTGCTTAAGGATAAGATAGTGTTTCTGTTACACCCTGTATAGTACTATCAAATTTATCAACGTAATCATTGTCTTTTATTGTAGTACTTAATAGGGCATATTTTTTTTCGCAAAAGACTCGCCTCTATCAGCTCATTTAAAGTAGAAGGCCAAAATATAGTGGCTCGCGTTTTTTACTGCTACTTACCTACCTAATTTACAATGATTAAGATTCTCCAGATTTACATCTATCAGACAGATGCAAATACCTACCACTTTAAGCACTTAAGTGTACGAGACTGAGGTTTCTCACTAGATACAGATCTACAAATAACGGGCTCTTCTATCTTTGTATTGTGTGCATATAATATATGTTCCGTAAATGTGGTGTACCTATGTATTAGATACTGAATATACATACATCTATACTACAAGATATGTTGAAATGATTATTTGTAATAAGTATGTGTAGGTATACTTTACCAAAAAAAGCAATTTAAATATTTTTGTCTGTGTATTTTGTTCCGGCTTAACTCCGAAATGGCTGGACCAATTTTGACGCGACTTTTACTGGCAAACAGCTGATGTTATAAGGACGTAGTTTTACTTTACAATATAAAAAAATAATATAATATACATTAAATTACTAACTAAATATACAAATAAAAACATTTGACAACATTCGCATCGCTGTCATCAGGAAACGTGCCCAGAAGACTGGCAATATTGCCACGTTGAATGGCAATGCTAATTCTTTGGCCAAAGAACGACCCAGCCCTCTGGTCATATGAAGAGGAGGTAGGTAGGAGGGTAACTAGGTATACTTTTTGTCCAGGTACCACTATCCCGTGGGGTAATTTCCAACATCCACGTGAGTGAAGCCACGGGCACAGTTCTGCAGGGTGGCAGGACCTTGCACTCACAGGCACAACCTGTCACCATGGATACAGCACTTAATTCTGAATCCAAAAATTTGCTGTTCCAAACATTTTGAGCGCGTATTGCACTTGAAACAGCAGATTTTGTTTTTGATAACCGCCGTAAAATTTCAACGCGTAATTCAGTATTATGCACTAAAAACTTAAATATTATAAGGTACCTACGAAATATAATCCCCCCCTATCTTCATGTATATGTTAAACATGGTTTCATGTATATGATATACATGTCTTCATGTATATCACGTACGTGTATATCGTTTGAGTAATGTGGAATGTACAGTATATCCCACATGAATCAAACCTACCAATCTAAGATAACGGCCCCCAGTCTAAACGTTAAGACACTTTTGAAAAATAGTTCTATCTTCAGGAAACTGATGAGCGTTAACTAAGGGACCCCTTACGGCGCAAGATTGATGGTGCGTACGCGCAGCTAATGGGACAGTTTTAATTATTATTTGCGGGAAATAAATTAACTGAGAGAGCATTTTATTATATGTTGTTTGTGACGGAAACTATTAATTTTGTGGATATGTTGTTTTGGAGTTGATGATGTGAAATAAGAGGGGCTTGTGGCTAAGTAATAACAGCCGCACAGGTGGAGCGAGCAGGTTAAGCTACGCTTGCCGCGGTTGGTCCGTGGATGGGTAACCATCTTAGCATACTAAGACCCCTCCGTGCTTCGGAAAGCATGTAAAGCTGTTGGTCGCAGCTACCATTCGTGGATCTTTGACAGTCGTTACGGATCGTCAGAAGCCCGAAAGTTTGTCATTCAGTCTTACCAAGGGCTATCATGTTACCCAATAACTGGGTTGTGGAGGTCAGATAGGCAGTCGCTCCATGTAAAATATTAGTACTCAGCTGCATCCGGTTGGACTGGGAGCCGACCTCAACATACATAGTTGTGAAAAGGCTATATAGGCATATGATGCGTGAAGCAAAATTTGAGCAAATTTTCCGTTGTTAGTTAGTTATTAATTTCTTCAATCTACTTCTAAGTAGGTAGCTGATTGTTGTTTTTTTTATTTTATTTTATTTTCTTAGGGTTACCAACAATTGTTCACACTGAATACAGTGACATAACACATTCTTAAAATTACATTACAGCGCAACAATTACTTATAGGTAAACACCACATGCATAAAACAATGAATTAGATTATTAGAGAGATAAGCTAACTTATTCAGTAGGTAATATGCGCCAATATTCAATCAAATAAATTAATATTTGTAAATGGAAATGAAAATAAAATTGGTTAAAAACGAATTCATAAAAAAAAAAACATAAAATTATGACACTGACAACATTGGTAAAATTAAATTAAAAGTTGAAGTTGTTAGAAAAAATCCCACGATATGTTGCATGCAAAGTTATGAATTAGTCTGAAATATCGTCAGCGATGCTCATAGCTCATACATATTTTATACCTGTTCTTCTAAAGGTGTCGAAACCGTCACGACGACATCGTGACGATACATTGACTGGTGTACCTATAGCGGCAATACAAAAATAAATATTTCGCAACAAATATAGAAAAACGCAAAAAGAGAAGTGGCGCCATCTACAATGCCACAGGCGAACTATTCTAAGAAATTCTACATCGCGCAATCAGAGTTTACCACGACACCCAGATAGGTACAAAATCCCGACATCAACTGTCGGGCAGTTGCCCACCAGACACAATACCCGTCTGGTCGGAGGATCCTCCTTTACCAACGTAGACATGAGTGAACTGTACACCCTGTTCCTCATAACTCTAAATACCTATAGTCGATCTCGGAATTGCTTTTCCACCCTACGGTTGAATATCCCTTGCACTCATATGGCCGCGTCATATCGTGTTACCCAGTAAATGCTGTCAACTGCATCCGGTTAGATTAGAAGTCGACCCCAATATAGTTAGGACAACCCTAAGGCAAATGACTCATATGGCCGAGTTACGTTTCGGAAGACCCCTTCCGAAAAGTGACATCTGAAGTACCTCGAAATCACGCGAACCATCAAATTGGTTAGGACGCGAGGTAAATCTAAGTGAGAAATTCACCAATACAAACAAACGAAAGCGATGAACACATTTACCATATCTAAGAAATGTCACAATTTATCTTTAGAATATTGACAATGACAGCTGTTAAACGTGGTTTAGGTGTGCTGGTCGAAAGTCGCCCTAAGTCATAAGACGACAAGGTATAGACCTTATCGGCTTAGGGCGACTTAGTCTTTGTAATTATTAGATAATTTCAACATTTGACAAATAGCCCAGTAATTTCAACTTTACTGGGCTTTTCAAAAGTCGAGTATATCTAGTATCTACATATTATAGTTTGAATTAAACATGGTACTCCCATGGAATTACCCTGTAGAATATCACAATAATCATCAGTCAGTCTTGGCAGATTCTGCTACACAAAATTTTACTCCATCGCACCAAACCACTCCACCAAAAATGCCATTTTTTAAGAAACCACAAAATTACATTGATTTTATTTATTGACTTTTGACCGCTAGATGGTGTTCAACACTTGCTCATTACCCCCCACAGATGTCGCTGTACAAAGTTGACATAAACACCAGAATTTAAGCGCAAACGGTCAAGATTTTCCATTAAACTGCCAATTACCATGAAAATTTATAGTTATTCCCTTGTGAACACTGTTATATAAGTTACTAAGAACGTTAGGCGAAGAATTAACATTTGTGTTGGTCGCATGCAAAGTATGTGCGTCGGAACAAATGGCTACTTAGCTAATATACATACGTTTACACTTGTCTTTGTTGGTGTTTAGTACAACGTGACAAGTGGGTACGGTTTAACGAGAATTTATTACAATAATTCTGTAATATTCTTCGGTAAACACACTGTGAAGGTGATGATTTTTGGCTGTTTTGTTTTGAACGAAAGACTTCAACGCGCAATCTTGTGAATTTTTACGACGATTTTGTTTTACATAGGTTAACATTGTCTGACTTGAGCAGATGACAGGGAAGACAAAGCTGATATATCGGATAGTACCTGGATATGACAGACACAGAAACGGGCATTAGCTAAATCAGACTAAACGATGCCCAGTAGTTGGTAAATTCTTAAATAATGATAACTATGACAATATTGTCTCAAAATCGCGACGAATCTGTGATTTACTACTAATCAAATCAAATTAAATCAAAATATTTTTATTTCATATAAACCTGCATGGGCACTTATGAAACGTCAGAAGCTAGGTGCACGGTTCCAAATTGTTGTTTCCTATGGAGAAGAGCCGGCAAGAAAGTCCACGGTTACTCTTTTTAAAAATAATTGGCTTTAAATTACAGAGATAAAATGTATGGGAGGACAGTGCAGGCCTGTCAATAAGTACCAGGTACTTAGACGAATACAGAATAGAAAATCGTCTACAAATCTACAGTCAGTAAGGCCTACAACGTTCTCTCATTCACAATATGACTACTAAACTAGCTGATACCCGCGACTTCGAAATCCGTTTAGCCGTTTTAGCGTGAAAGTCAAATAAACAAACCCACTTCCATGTTTATAAAAACTAATGGTCGTCCTGTGGTCGGAATTCAACTGTTTTAAAAAACTATTAGCTAAAGCACTCCTCTACAGGAAAAGTTTTTATCCAGTGCGCAAATTTTAACCATGAATTCAGCATATCATTCTAGACCCCTTACCGCAGAAATTTTTCGCCGGTTATACAAAAAAAAAAATCAGCTGTTCCATACATTTTGACCACGTAGGTATTGCACTTTTTTTTTTTTGTATGACCGGCGAAAAATTTCTGCGCTTGGGGCTCTAGAAAGATATGCTGAATTCATGGTTAACATTTGCGCACTGGATAAAAACTTATCCTGTATATCTAATACCTTTTATCGAGCAATTCTTGTTATCTTAATATATATAAATTACGTGTCACGTTGTTTGTCGGCGATGGACTCCTAAACTACTTAAACGATTTTAATCAAATTTGTACACCGTGTGCAGTTTGATCCAACTTGAAAGATAGGATAGCTTACATCTCAATTTATGGTAGGTAGGGTAGGTAAGTAGGTAGGTAGGGTAGGTAAGGTAGGGTAGGTAAGGTAGGGTATGGTAGGGTAGTGTAGGGTAGCGTAGGTAGGGTAGGATTGGTAGGGTAGGTAGGTAGGGTAAGGTTCGGTAAAGTAGGGTAGCGTAGGTAGGGTAGGGTTGGTAGGTAGGGTAGGTCGGGTAGGTAGGGTTTTTGTATGAATGACTTTTGGACGGACAGGACAACGTCTGTCGGGTCAGCTAGTATGTATATATAATCTGAATCTTGGAAACGGCTCCAGCGATTTTCATGAAATTTAGTATGCAGGGGGTTTCGGGGGCGATAAATCGATCTAGCTAGGTTTATTACTTAGAAATCGTAAAACGAAAAAAAAAAACACCGAGCTAAGCTCGGTCCTCCAGATATTAATCTTTAACTGTAAAGTTTCTCATGACCAACATTATAATTAATAAATATAATATTTATAACATGTTTCAGTGACATGTCTTATTCAACACTTCAGATGTATGTATGACACGTGTATTATTGTGATTTATTGAAGTGAAAACTTCTTTAGGCGCGCTGAGCACTTTTTGGGTGAACAAAAATCACGGAACTCGCGTCATCGTCACCGAACGCTTTCCATGAGCTATATATTATGTATACTGTGTAAATATGGGTGAACGAGCACACGGATTAATCGCGCGTTGATGTCTTTTGGAAAAGTCCCTTTCTTTCATTAAAAAATTCTAATTCTTTCATCCCTTTCTTCCCTTTGTATTTTTATCGTAAAAATCTGTGCTGTTATCTTTAATGGGTGATGTCGATCGCTCGTTTATCATTTTTTACCGAGAGCAATCAGGACCCAAGGACTCAATGTGAAATCCTATATTGACAATTAAAAAAATACACGTAATTGTTCAAGTTTTTACTTATGTTGGCACTGCCGGAGTGTTTTATATAGACGTACTTTATAAAATAAATCATACTAGTGCTCGCCCCCGGTCATATTAACTTTCTGCATTCCTTCTCCATAAAAAGTTCAACTGTGCCAAATTTCATATCCTCCGTCCGCGTAATTTTCAAATGGCGCAGTGAATTGACAATCAAAAGAGCTGGGCACGCCCCGATTGCGGCGGTAAATCCCCTCTTTGAGGAGTGGCTTGAGAGGCGGCATGGCGTCCTCACCTTCCGCCTGACGCAGGTCCTCACCGGACACGGCTGTTTCGGGAGGCTCCCGTTTCGCATAAGGCGGGAGGAAACGACCGTGTGTTTCCACTGCGAAGATCGCCCTGAGGACACGGTGGAGCATACGGTGGAAGTCTGCCTGACTTGGGCGGAGCACCGCCGTGTCCTCGTGGAGGCTATCGGCGGCGGCGATCTCTCGCGTCCGGTCCTGGTTCAGGCCATGGTACGGAGCGAGAGTGCATGGGTAGCCGTCACCTCATTCTGCGCAGCAGTAATGCTCGCGAAGAGGGAGGCGGCGCACGCGAGGCAGAGGCAATATATGCGCCCTCACGGCTTTTGTCGCCGCAGGAGACACTCTGGGCGTCGGGAATCCCAGGCTGATTCCCAGCCACAGTAGGCGTGGGGTTGCGGACGGCGAGTAATGGGTAGCTCGCTGTCCGGTAAGGACCTAGCCCAGGTCGATGGTGCGTTGTGTTCCACGCGCGCCTCAAAGAGATGTCAGCACAAACTGATGGGGCCCGCAAGAGCCGATGCCTGCCAGGGGTGCGGGTTGTTCGAAAGAGATACCGCCGCCCCTGGCACTCAGGCTACTGAGGGAACACGGGTGGGTTTAAGTTAGTAAAAGTCTGACACGCCCTCCTGCTCCACCCAGAACGGGAAAAGTAATTTGATAAATCATCAAAATCTTATTTCAAATAAACCTGCATGGGCACTTATGAAGAATAACTTCTCCCGCTCTGGCCTTTTCTGACCAGGATTTCGATCAAATTGAGATTATATGGATTGCCGTCAGTCCATGGCCATGGTTTTTAATATAAAAGTTAATGCAAAAATTATAAGCTCAATTTCAACCTAGATCTCGGTGTAGAATCAAAATAACACACACATTGCACATTTGCAGAAATTCAATCGCCATCAGACGAGTATACGATTGAAAATCATCTTTCATTCCATTAGACTAGTGAAACCTTGAACAGGCAGCAAAAATATTATAGAAATGTCGAGACAATCACACTAAACATGTTATTTGGTGAGAAAAATCGTGATTTCAAACGAAAGTTTGATTGTGCTACAAAAGTATGGGAAAAGCGTAAATTATGGTAGTTTGCAGTTCGTTTGGTACCTACTTCTACTTGTAATTTACTCTGTGGTTATGAGGTCAGGTTAGGTTGAATGGAAACTACTGAATTTGGCGTTTATGGAAACTTTTTAGACATGTTTGCTGAAGAACTGGCTCTTATGGTAGTATTTTTTTTTTATTGGAAAATCATCAAATAACTTTTCCCGCTCTGGGTGGAGCGGGTCCCGGGCATGTCAGACTTTTACTGACTAAAACCCACTCGTATTCCTTCAGTTCCCTGTGTGCCAGAGGCCACGGTATATCTTTCAAACAATCCGCACCCCTAGCAGGCATCGGCCCTTGCGGACCCCACCAATCGTTGCTGACATCTCTTTGAGGCGCGCGTGGAACACGACGCGCTGTCGACCTGAGCTTGGTACTTACCGGACAGCGAGCTACCCTACTACTCGCCGTCCGCAAACTCGCGGCTACGGTGGCTGGGAATCAGCTTGGCATTCCTGACGCCCAGGGCGTCTCCTGCGGCGCGGCGGCTAGGGCCGTTAGGGCGAATATACTGCTTTACTATCTGGGGTCGGATTCCCTTCTATTCCGATGCAGCTAGCATTTTACACGGAGCAACTGTCTTTCTGACCACAACTCTGTAACTAGTTAGTACGATACCCCTTGGTAAGACTGTCGGGCTTCGGGGACGACCCGTAACGACTGTCAAAGATGTACTAATGACAGTCGGGACCAACGGCTGAAAGTGCTTTCCGAGTCTTGTTATTTAAGTTGGTCACCCATCCACGGAGCAACCGCGGCAAGCGTAGCTTAACTGTGTGGCTGCTGTTACAAGCCACAACTGGCCACAAGTTACCTAATCCTAGTTTGTATGTTTGTTACTCAATCACGCAAAAAAGGCCGAACGGATTTGGATGAAATTTGGGCCACAGATCGTTTATAACCTGGATAAACACAAAGGATACTTTTCAGGATAATTTCCGAACACCCTGCGAGCGAAGTCGCTGAAAAAAACTAGTAAACATACTATTAAAAAATATTTGAAAGAAAAATACTAGAATATAATGAGAAAAATACTCCCAAGTCTCAATATTGAAAAGTTTCAAAGATGGAACAAGATCTTTTGGATTGAGTATAAACATCACCTGTCGATTAGATTCCGCCAAGGAATTATCAACTTTATCGGTCTACGATAGAGTTGATATTACAATGAAAGATTTCCTAATTCATTGGTATTCCATCACAGTTTTTATAGTCACGTTTTGATTACAGCGCGTCGACTCTTGACTGGCATAGGTTATTTTGTATTCCCTATGCATCGAACGAACTAAACGCACACATTTAAATCTGCAGTCTTCAAACTAAAAAACATTCCAATTTGAATTTTAACACTCAGCAATACGATCCATAAAGAATTTCTGCTCCCGCAAAAGAATGTGCAAATTCGAATCCTGTTCGACACAATTAATATTGCTTTCTGCAAAACAAATTTGGAATGAATTAACACTCAATGTCAAGGGAATACGGGTTGTTTATAAGTTTCTCCGATGCATATTTAAGTTGGTTTCTAGTCAATGCTATTGTGTCGCTCAACTTTGAACCGTAAAAGGAAGCCAGACACATACATTAAGACCTGTGTCACTTTGCCCGTTATAAAGGAAACTTAAATTCGCTCATAATGCTAATAAACAATAACAGTTCCTATTTCCTGAGTCATTGAATTCATTTTAGGTTGATATGTTTAAAAAAATTTGAACCATTAACCTACTAGTCTAGTCTAGCCTTAAGAGGATCTGATTAGGTGGGTAATTTTCCGGGATATTTTTTTTAATGCCATAACATATTCAAGAATCAATCGACAATATAAATACTTGGTGTAGGGACCTACGTAACCATTTTCAGGGGCCTGAAAGAACCTTTTTGAACTGCAAACTAATACATACTTACTAGTGATCGTCCCTGCAGACTTCGCATAACGCTTGCTATTTCTACGAAGAATAGACTGTGCTTCTTCAATACAAAGCGACATTTCGTTTCTCCATTTTTGACATCGCAACGTAGACATCCTTCCACAATCTGTCATGTTGTCTTTCGTTTCTAACGATCATTGCCTAGGTCCTTATAAATGTAAACTATTTCAGAAGAATATTTCTTCCCAAACTGTCAAAATCACACTGACAGCAAACTTTCTACTCGACGGCCACAACTTATATAAGTACTCCTTATTCGTGTAATTTTCGTAAAAATGGGTGCAAAGTTTTTGCTTCACGTATTAATATGAAAATAGATAATTTTCATAAATGCGACAGAAACTATGTAAAGTACCTATATCTGGTTCACGCCTTAGACGGCTGAATGAAATGCGATGAAATCTGGCATACATTTAGACAATGTAAGGTTATCGGTCGTACGTCCCATTTGATAATTTACGCCTACGTTCCCACGGACCGGATGTAATAAAACGCACTGTTCGATTTTCGACGCGCTGTGCTGCACTTTGTTCAATTCTCGATGCTCGTTTCAACACGGAGAGTTGAAAATTCAGTGCGCATTAAAATCCCACCGTGATTTTATTACGTCCATGTGAACGTCGACTAACTCAGTAAGTGAAAAGCCTAGAAACGCCCATATTTTTCATGGTAATCATTCAAACAACGATTTAAAACCACATTGCCAGACGAAAATACCATCGACACGACGAAACATTCTCCGACAAATGACCAGGAAATCATGAGCCGCAAAGGGATAATTAATATTTATCTCCAGTAGCTTACCTACGCTAACGTATTCTGACCGTGTTGCTAAACGCTTGCAGAATGACAATGTAATTAGTTGCACCTGTCGCTTACTGCATACTGCATGACATGGAGGCTTTAGACCCTGAGCGATCACGAGGTTCCCTTCATTAGGCTAAGTGTTATGTGCTTGAAGATACACACTTTTATGTGCTTCATCTGTATGTTTGTTTGTTTGTAACCGACTCCTTTGGACTTGATTTCATTTAAACTTTGTAGAATTATAGAGGCGCGATGACAATTGAAAAATTAAAAAATTAAACTGATTAACTAATCACGCTTTTGTAACAGATATTTTTTTTCAAACACGCTTTAAAAACCACGTGCTTGATATTAATTGATTATAAAAAACCTCAAAACTTACACCAGGTTTTTTGCAGATTTTTTTTTGTATAACGAAGGAAAAATTTCTGCGCTGGGGGTCTAGAATGATATGCTGGATTCATGGTTACAGTTTGCGCACTGGTTA
Source organism: Polymixis flavicincta (assembly GCA_949987655.1). Lineage (NCBI taxonomy): Eukaryota > Metazoa > Arthropoda > Insecta > Lepidoptera > Noctuidae > Polymixis > Polymixis flavicincta. The sequence goes on along the minus strand of OX465188.1, from coordinate 17,149,765 downwards.
AAAACTTATCCTGGAAACAGCGTCGTAACAGTATGAACGCAAGTCCTGAAAATAGTTTTGTTTATTATTGACTATTTATCGATTTCAGAAACTTTTAGAATAGGTATTTTTTTCTTCAAAAATAATGTATAATGCCATAATACCAACCGCCGATCGTGCCAAATAAAATTAAATCTTATTTCAAGGCAAAAAGAATCAACTTAAAATGCAAAAAGTAATCTTGGGGTCAACTCAATTTTCTTAATTATACCAGTTAGCTGTATAAAAATAAACGGTTGTTGTATTATTGATTTTAACTCAACAACATAATTGGGAATGAGTTCTTGCGTTAATTAAGTTAATGTTGTAGACTAAGACGAAGATATTGAAAACAGCAACATTTAACACAGCAGAGCATGGACTAAAGGTGCGCTAACACGAGCTACTGAAACTGCTCCATCTTGGGCAATTCTCGTCAAATATGACGTCACAAATACATCCAGCAATTTAGAGCAATGGCAACATGTAGCAACCTGTTGCCAGAGATATGGCCACACAATATGGAGCCCCCCCACCACCTCTACCGCTGTCGGCCGGTTCCTCTCGCAAAAACGAGACGTAGTGATAACGTACAAACGAGATAGGAAGAAAGTTGTCTAAAAATTTCCAAACCGATTGGATAATCGGCAACTCATGAAATATATGCAGCAATCAGAAGCAATATTGCCGAAACACATCGGTAATTTATTGTTGTTGCTCCAGATTGCTCCACTTAATTGATCCAGATTGATCCATTAGTGTTGCCGAGCAATAATTGCTAAAAAAATGGTTGTTTAAGAGCACCTTTAGAAAATAGCCAAGAAAGCAGTTGATCCCCGCTAAAAGATTCACTGGTGAAGGTCGACCTGAACCAAACTGGATGCGACGTCGGTAAAAGATAAATATCACCCGTCTCTCCACTAGGCCAATGCCTACTCTAGGATGCATGCAAGGACACGTCTTTTCTACCTTTACGACACTCCCCGGTCCACTCCTTAAAATTGCAATGTTCTCTTTTGCACCATGAAACATGAGGCTAAAGGTCATTCGATTAATCGAGGCAGGTCAAATCACGCTAGGGTCGGTACATTTCATTCATTCATTCATTCTATAAACACTCGTTCATCATCGTTTCTAAGTTATCTACTGCTGGACCTAGTAAATACCTTCTTTCTTTTCTGCAATCCTGATACTCTTCACAGATCCGTTCGTCCCAAGATTTTAGACAGCACATATTTTTTTCAAGCGATAACTACACTAAAACGTTTCTTCTTAAATAAGGCATTTATGCAAAGAAATAATAATAATACAATGTAATCAAATCGTCAATTAAAAGTAAAAGCCTACAAAATATATACATGAAAAGGTAAAAATTCTGAATGGCTCAACAAAGTCAAAGTCAATAATTTTCCAAAATAATGAATGGCATAGCCGCATTTAAAGAAACTCCAAACGATACCAGGATAATAATAAGTATACAAGTAGAGAAGAAGTGTCTAGTGATATTTCTCCCTCTTTCCAACTGACGTCAATCCTACATATTCGGTAAATTATTGAACTTCCTTACGTATTCACGTTGCGGCGGCTGGCTTTTCGTAAGATCTGTATTCAAATCCAATGCTGAAAAATCCTTGTTTAACCGCCTAGGATTCTTTGATATAGCTGGAGTGGGCATCCAAGCTATCAAAGCATTCTTCCCATACTCATCAAGATCTAAGATTCCATCGGAGGAGACAATCGTTCCATCAGTTTTCATTACCAGGAGATGAGGAACAGAGCTTATTCCGTATCTGTACATTAGAGTGGGTATAAGAGGATCGTCGTACATGAGAGTGAACCAGTTGGCTTGTTCGTCGTAGCTTATACGCATGTCAGTTTCATTGTTATCCATAGGAACGTTGATCACTTCTATAGGTAGACTGATATGCCTTGTGTGATTATGTATCTCACGGAACTCGTGCATGATGTTAAATCTGTCCGCGTTTCGCATAGAAAAATATAGGACTATAGCGTCCACTCGATCGATCCAGAAACTGGGAATCAACTCGTATTTGTGGTTATATATTCTGGCTTCTTTAAGCCAGTCGCAAAGCGGGACGATAAAGGAGCTAACACTCTCATAATCATCATTCATGACGTATTTTACTTGTATTTATAAAATAAAAGTGCAAAAGTGCGAGCAACTGCGATAAAAATGTGGAGGAAATAAAGTCACGTCACTATTGTCAGTTTCTAAATGACATCAATGTTTTTTTTGTAGGATCGTGTTTGATCGAGAGTTTCTTCTCTAAAATAAAATCCTCCTTGGTTCTAAAAATTAAAAAGTATCTGTTGTTTGGCAACTGACAATCGATGACTTTGTAATTACGTATGTAAGTACCTACCTAAATATATCCGTAGTTACTGCAATCAAACCATTGCCAAATTTTTACACAGAAAACCTGTTTCATCGTTTATTAATTGTAAAGAAAAACGAAATAAAATATGGATGAGGAGCAAGTTGAACCCGTTGACCAAAACATTCCGCCTTACGACTGGCTGAAAGAAGCCAGGATATACAACCACAAGTTCGCGAGGATTCCAAATTCCTGGATCATGGATAGAGTGGACGCTATAGTTCTTTACTTTTCCATGCGAGACGTGGACAGATTTAACATCATAAACGAGTTCTATGAGATATACGAGAACGCAAGGTATACCAACATGCCCATAGAAGTGATCAACATCCCCATGGATGACAATAGACAGGACATGCTTCAAAGCTACGACGAACAAGCCAACTGGTTCACTCTCATGTACGACGATCCTCTGATACCCACTCTGCAGTACAGACACGGTATTACCTCTGTTCCTCATCTCCTGGTAATGAGAACTGACGGAACTATTGTCTCCTCCCACGGAATCTTAGATCTCGACGTGTATGGCAAGAATGCTTTGGTAGCCTGGATGTCCACTTCAGCCGCGGCAAACAGACCCAAGAGGTTAAGCAAGGAGTTGTCAATGTATGGTCCAAAATGGAAGTATTTGACTACTGGAGTAGGGAAGACTATGAAACCTAGTTATATGAGGAAGTTCAGCCAGGCGCAGCTGCCGACGGTGGCTTCAACGTCAGTTGGACTCTCCGCAAGAACATCGCGTGATAATGAAACTCAGCCTGTTTTTGAGGAATAGTTACTTCTTGTATGTTTCTGTTTTCCTGGTACCTTGTTAGCTGGTGCTGGTGACGTTTGTGGTTCAAATGCTTTTGAATCGCGTTTAGATTTTAGTTTTCTTAATCCTACGTAATTAATTATTTACTTTTAACTTAAACATGTAAATGATTGTAGTAATTTTTCATTGTAATCGGGCTCTCAGTATTCGTAAGATAGCCTTAATTGATAGTATTTTAATTTTTGACATTAACATTGATTTAGTGTCAATTCCTTTTTAAAGTATAATAATTCGATTTAATTAAATAGACTTTGTTTTACTTTAAAAAATAAATAAGCTTTTTCTCTTACACCGCATACTTTTTTTTTTCAAATTATATGAAACCTAGATGTCTAAAAGCAACATAAAAAGGAATCATGGAAAGATAGAAGACGCTTAATCCATGCTTTATCTTTTTAAAACCGTCAACGAAAATAGCGGCTTCACAAAAACAATTTCTTGGAAAAAAATTGTCACGTTGTGCCGTACCAGCCTTAACCATTTTGCGTGTTCCATCCTTGTCAATGAGAGTGCTAATCGTCCCTCCTTTCAATAGACACGGTGCCGGTGGCGCGAACGAAAGTTCGGAACATACACCAACTTGTTTGCAAACTTCGCTGGTGAGATGTAGAATTATTAATGATATTTAAAAATATAGGTTTCGTATAAAAATCTACTTGAAACCAAAGTAACAGTAGGAAAAATAATAAAGGAATTACTACATTTATGGATTATTTATAAAATGGTTGAAATTAACAAATAAACTAAAACTTGATTACTACCAAACAACGCCATCTATTGATGAAGAATGAAATCATGCAGTCAGTTTTTCCGCTTTATTTGATTTTGCGCCCATTTAATGAAATATTAATCACCGTACCTAGGTACTTCAATTCAAGAAGCTGTTTCATTTAAATCGATAAACAAAATTAGGATAATTATCATTTTAGACGTAGATAATATATTATCTACCTAGGTAGGTAGGTACCTATATATTTATTCGTTCCCGTTCATTAAGACCGCTATGAAAACAAAACCATGAATTAACACAGCTTATTTCATGGATAAAAAACTACACGATTATGACCTTATAAAATTTATTAAATATACAATTTGGGAAGCATTAGTTACAGTAGGTATTTTTACGCCCCTTTAATTTTAGCATTACGTAATTAGGTACAACATAGTTCAATGTGCTTCGACCCATGTACTGGCTAAACATCAAGCTAAAATTTTCCAGTTTACGCTGATCTCGCACTGTACGGAAATCCTATACAATGCGAGCTCAACTTATATTGGAAACATATAGCTTGATGACGTGTAGCCGTGTTTACATTATGAAAACAATGCTATTTTCCCTCATTTTTGAATGCACACTGCATTGCATTAAATTAAACGAAAGAGGAATGTAATTATTGACGAACATTCTAGGGGAAATAAAATAATAGGTGTCTGCGCCATTCGCATTATTTTATCTATACTTATTGCAATTATTAATATATCTAATTATCTGTTGAAATCATAAACGCGTGCTTGCAACACTACATTACACCTCACTCATTAATTCACTCGAGAAGGATCTTCCATTCAAAATCGATTCCTTTCAATCCTTTCCTACTCTCACTCTTCCGGTTCCGTTCATTCGGACAACCCCCTCCCTCACTCCATCTCTAACAACCGCCCCGCTTACCGGCGACACGTGTGTCCGTGCGCCCGCGCTTCCGCAAAAACTCTAAGTGATAAAAATATTGGTGTTGTGTGGTGAATTCTAAAACTCTCTCCTCTCGTGACGCTTGGTGGAAATATTGCCTGAACCGGTGTGCTGGAGGCTGCTATCAAAGGGACGCATCATTTTACATCCTCCTGTAAGTTCCTTTTCCAACCAAGATTCTGGTCCTTCGAACCCAATAAAAAACGCATATCTACTACGCATCTACGCTACACTCATCACACGCATCATATTTATCGCGTTTATCTATTTATTCGCATAAAAACGCTCAATAACGCATCCGCCATTACCCGTCTACGTGATAATACACGAGACGCGCCCACGAGGGCACAGTTCCCGCTCAATTTCTCATCAACGCTAAGTTGTTTTTATAAAAACGCATCTTATTTCAAAATAAGCACTCTTTATATAAAATATTATAACTATATTTTATTCATCTCACGCATATTTTCGTATATTTCTCAAAACATAACGCACACGGACAAGTCCATTTTGTTCACGTAAGTTCGCATACCTACATTCACTCGTTCATCTATTATATTACACGGTTAAAAACTCGAATAGGTATTTTTCAACGCATAAAAATGACTTCCACGCGTAGTAAGGCTAAGGAATCTGATAAAGAATCCTATACGTCTATCGAGGAAGATCCTAAAGTTCTTTTATTTGAGTCTAAAAAAGAAAATTTATTCCAAATTTTGCAATCCATTTACGATCTCGGCCTACAAGTTTCCGTAAATAATTCATTGAAATCTCAATTTCTAACTCGAATTAGCTCCCTTGAGCAAATTAGAACAAACTTTATGGAAAGTCTTGATGCTTATAATTTAGCTTTATTAGAAACTGGTTCGACAAAACCGAACTACGCTCAGTTATCCGCATTTGATGAAATCTATTGTCAAATTAAAGCAATAGAATCTAACATTCATAGATCTCAAACGAGTAATGATAACACTAATAAATTCGAGTTTTTAAATCGTAAACTACCGCCTTTAAAACTTGTTTCATTTGATGGCATGCCCAGCAAATGGACAACTTTTCATGAAAACTTCAAAAGTCTTATTCATGATAATTCGCATCTAACTGACGCCGAAAAGGTTCAGTATTTAATAGGTTGTCTCTCGGGCAAAGCATTAACTGTTTGCTCAGGTATCATACCTAGGGAATGCAATCTCGTACGAGATTTCCGCCTAGCGAGATCTCGCGAGACTCAAAACCCAGTCTCGCGAGATCTCGCAAATTACGGGATCTCGCGAGATTGTGAGAATCGCAATTAAAACATATGCAAATGCTTGTTTTAAGAACTAGTAATTGACATGATATGTAATTAAATAGAAACTGCGTTGCTTAGTTATAAAAATAATGTAAGTTTTATTTAAAAAATCAACAGAGTACTTATTATTTTCTCTAATAACATTTGTTTATGATTATTATACCTACTGTAGCTAATCAGTTCAAATTCTTACAATATTGGTAACAAAACAATAATTATCTATATTTAGTCTTTTGTAAATTATTACTTTAGTTTCAATAATTAAGAGTAATAGGAACATTACTTATGGTAAATAAATACAACAAAACAAAAACTTAACTTCACAAGTTCATAAATAAATTTTGTGAGATCGTATTAATCAAATAAAAGAAGTTTAAAGTAGAAGTCAGATGAAGTTATCAAGGTACGGAAAGGCAAGTTAGTTTGTCTGAAAATGGCTTCTCAAAAAACACATCATGTCGAGAGTATCATCTGACAGACGACTTCTGATTTTGCATGCCAAATACCCTGCTGCTGAAAAAGCTCGTTCTGCCTCAACACTTGTGGGAACCACAGTTGAGAGGCAGTTATGTACGAAGTTTAAAAGTTCCCATCTTACTCCACCAGCTTCGTACAAATTCATTTCTTTTTTTATTAAAATGTCTAAAGTATTTGTTGTAGAATTTGTTGAGCGAGCAGTGGGCTGTTTCAGTGCTTTCAGCGATTTTTGCAGCTTTTCATGAAGTGTGATATTTTTTTCCGCGGAGACGGCAGAAAGAGGCATTGTAGTGTCTTCAATATCGAAGCCTTCATCGTCCTCTTGTGCAACCGGTGCAACAACATCGACATCCTGCGTCTCGTTATCTCGCGAGATCTCGTACGAAATTTGACGAGATACAATCTCGGAAAATATAGCCGGGATCTCGCGAGATCGGGATCTCGGCGAGACGAGATTGCATTCCCTAATCATACCTACCGCTAATAATTACCTACTCATTTGGAATGCTCTAATAGAAAAATATCAAGATACGCGCATACAAGCTTCCATGTACTTACATCAAATGGTTCAATTTAAACCTTATCAATCTATTGATACATTTCTTGAGCAGTTTCATTCGGCACAAGCCGCTATACGTCGCTTAAATATAAAAGATTTGTCAGATTTTATAATAACTGATATTGCACTTAGTAAGCTCGATAAAGAGGTCGTTAACCTTTTCGAACAATCGCATAATCATATTGCAATACCTACTTTCGATCATCTTTCGCAATTTTTAAAAGAACAAAGTAAAATAATAACGCTTCGTAATCACTCTAATCCCGCTAAAGTTCGTAATAATAATAACGAAAATAATAAATCCTCATTTAGATCAAAAAATAGCCAAGCCTTTGCGAGTACCCAGGACACAGTGCGTTCCTGCAAGGTATGTGGATCCCCTGATTCACATCCACTTTATAGATGCTCTCAATTTATGAACCAAAAAGCTAAAGATAGATTAGATCTTGTAAATAAACATAAGTTTTGTCGTAATTGTTTAGGATTTCATGATATTAAAATGTGCAAGTCAACAAATACATGTTCGATTTGTCACCGTAAACATCATTCGCTAATACATTTAGACAACTTTTATAATTCAAACAATCGAGTAGTTGAACATGAGACCGCGCGGCCCGTGCTTTGCGCACCGCCGCCGATGGCTGCGAACAGCGCGCCCCGAGCGCCCGCACCCGCGCCCCCGTTGTCTGCCGCTTCTGCGACACTCGATTCGTCGCACGTACCGGCAGGTGATAACGTTGCGCGCGAAAACTCAAACGCTCCTTATTTATCAATGACTTCGGCTACCTCGTGCGTTGAAAATAATACAACTGTTTTGTTGCCTACCGCTTCCGTATACGCTTATAATAATAATACACCCTATACTCTCCGCGTTTTTCTTGATACAGGCTCAATGAGTCATTTTATTACAAAGGCTTGCTGTAAACGCTTAAACTTAAAAATTATTCCTGACAAATCTTCTATTTTCGGTATAGGTCACGCAAAAATACCTTCGTTTGGTACTACAACATTTAAAATATTTTCCCGCTTTGATCACCGCTGTTATTATACAATTCACGCTCGGGTTTTAGATCGTATTACTGACGACTTGCCCAACATATCCATAGATATCACAAATCTCGCTCCATTACGTGATTTACCTATGGCTGATGACGCGTTCCACGTTCCCGGTGAGATAGATTGCCTTCTCGGTAATGAACTTTTCCCGCTTTTGTTGGGAAGTGGAAAGGTAACTTTACCTGGCTCTTCGGTCGTCGCCGTAGAAACCACCCTTGGCTACATAGCCATGGGTCGGGCTGATTGCCAACTTCGCATAACTTCGAGCGCTCTCCCCGCTCAAATAAATAAAAATAAAAGCGAGCAAACTTTTCTGTGCGCTACTAGCACGCTTAGCTTAGATACGCTCACGCAACGCTTTTGGGAGCTGGAAAGCGTCCCTAATAAGATTCACATGAGTCCTGATGATCAGGCGTGTGAACAAATATTTAATTCAACTTTCTCTCGCGATGAAACAGGTAGATACACAGTGCAGCTACCATTTAAGGCTCCGTGTACAGACTTAGGAAATTCGCACTCAACGGCGATGCGCCGCCTCGTTAACTTAGAAAAAAAGTTAGATTCCGATCCCGAGATCAGAACTAATTACAACGCTACGCTTCAAGATTATCTTGACAAAGGTTATTTGACCAAGGTCAAAGATCCCTCTCTCAATATCCCGCATTATTATATTCCGCATCGTGCTGTTTATCGCCCGGATAAACAGTCCAGTAAAACTCGCATCGTGCTTGACGCTAGCTGTAAAACTAGCTCAGGTAAATCGCTAAATGATCTCCTTTATGTAGGTCCGAATCTACAAAGTAACATTTTCGATTTATTAATTAATCTTCGCATGTTTTTCGTTGCTATAGTTGCAGACATCGAAAAAATGTATTTTCAACTTAATCTTTCCGCTGATCATCACGCATTTCAACGCATTTTATACAGATTCAATAAAGATTCTGAGATTTCAACTTTTGAATTTAACCGCGTTTCTTTCGGTGTCTCAAGCTCGCCTTATTTAGCTATGAGAGTAGTTCGCCAACTCGCATCTGATAGTCGGGATAAATACCCGCTCGCGGCTTACGAGGCTGAAAACCATATGTATATGGATGACTACATATGTTCGCTAGATGGCGTTGAGAAAGCTGAGCAGACATATCAAGAAATGGTCGCCATGTTCAAGTCAGGCGGTTTCAATCTTGTAAAGTGGATCTCTAATAGTTCCGAACTCTTAAATAAAATTCCTTCAACTCATTTAAATCAGCAAAATATTGAATTTGACGCTGACGCTAATAATAATACAAAAATTGTAGGTATGCAGTGGAATCCTGTAGAAGACTCTTTTCAATTTAAAATAAATGGTAATTCTCTTAAGTGTACGAAACGTACCATTTTATCCGCAACCGCACGGCTGTTTGACCCCTTAGGTCTTATAGGTCCAGTTACCGCATTCATGAAAGTTCTAGTTCAGGAATGCTGGAAGCATGACCTTGATTGGGATGATCCTGTACCCGCTCACATTGAAAATAAATTTAATCAATTTCACAAAGAACTTTCCTATCTCGAACAAATAAAATTCCCGCAACATGTAGGTATCACCTCTGGTTCTCATGTCACTGTCCTCGGGTTCGCAGACGCCAGTGAGCGCTGTTATGGTGCCGCTGTTTACATAAGGGTTAGTTCTAACAATGAAGAAAACGGATCAACTCTCTTATTAACTTCTAAATCTCGCATCGCTCCGCTTAAAAATACGCCACTAGCTCGCCTCGAGCTATGTGCTGCTCTTCTCTTAGCAAACCTTATCAACTCAGTTGTAGAAGTTTTAAGTAAACGCTGTAAAATTAATAATATTTTTGCTTTTTCTGATTCAACAGTCACGCTCACCTGGATCCACTCGCCCTCGCATAGATTTCATACATTTATCGCAAATCGCATTGTCGAAATTAATTCAAAATTACCTGCTAAACATTGGTTTCACATTGATGGAACTGAAAATCCCGCTGATATAATTTCCCGTCCCGTAACGCCTAAACAATTATTAGATTTAACTCTTTGGTTTAACGCTCCGCATTGGTTTTCATTCCCCTTAAACCAGTGGCCAATCAAGCCATTTAAGGTCAATTTAAATAATAATAATTCTAAAGTAATGGAAAATAAAAATATCGCTCTCTTAGTTAAATCAACGCAAGAAGGTCCTCAACCTATTCAATCTTTAATTGACCGCATCTCTAAATATTCTATTTTACTACCTACGTAGTTTGGTTTTGATATTACGTTTCTGCAAGTTACTAAACTCGCGTGGTTTTATCACCGTTTCGGATTTGGATGCCGCGGAAATATATCTCATACGTTACGTACAAAGTAGATATTTCTCTGAAGAAATTAACGCTTTAAAATCGAATAAAAAATTAAATAAAAGTCTCGCTAAACTCAACCCCTTTCTGGATTCGAATAATATTCTCAGAGTAGGTGGAAGATTAACTCATTCTCAACTTGATTATGGTCAAAAGCACCCCGTTTTAATTCCAACTAAATCACGTTTTACTCAACTCGTAATTGACTTTTATCATGTAACTAATTTACATACGGGTCCCGCTCTTTTATTATCTATAATTAGACAAAAATTTTGGATTTTATCTGCTCGTAATATTGTAAGACAACGTGTGCATAGTTGTAATAAATGTTTTAAACTTAAACCTCAAAATACTTACCCTCCTATGGGTGATCTACCCGACTTTCGCGTTTCACAAGCGAAAGCGTTCGTTAATACCGCTGTGGACTACTGTGGTCCTTTCTACATTACTCATATTCGAAAACGCGGAATTAAGAGCCACAAAGCTTACATTTGTGTGTTCGTCTGTCTAACAACTAAGGCAGTACACTTAGAGTTAGTCTCTGACCTTAGTTCAGATTTATTTCTCGCCGCTTTTAAGCGTTTTATTTCTCGTAGAGGTCCTGTTGCTATGATTTATAGTGATGGAGGCACAAACTTTATTGGCGCAAAGCGCAAATTGAACGAAATTTACGCCTTAATTCAATCCAAATCTCATATAAATTACATAGGTGAACAGCTAGCTGAACATCGTGTACGATTTAAACATAGTCCGCCTTACGGTCCTCATTTTAATGGACTCAGCGAAGTTAATGTTCGTTGCGTCAAAACTCATTTTTTTAAAGTCATTGGTTCTCAAATATTAACATACGAGGAGTTTAGTACCGTACTTGTTCAAATTGAATGTCTTTTAAATAATCGACCTCTAAGTATTTTAAGCTCTGACCCGTCTGATATTAGTGCTTTAACGCCTAATCATTTTTTAAACGTAACTCCGCTTAAATTTTTACCTGCTGAAGATGTCACAGACATTTCAGACAATCGCTTATCGCGTTATCAACTTCTTAATAAAATAACTCATTCCTTCTGGCATCGTTGGAGTCAGGAGTACCTCACTTCCTTGCAACAGCGGGAAAAGTGGAACACACCGTCAAAGCCTATTGAAATAGGTACGATTGTTGTTATCAAAGACAACAACGCTCACCCGCTTTGTTGGCCTTTAGGTGTCATAGATGCGACTTATCCTGGCAAAGATAATATAGTTAGGACTGTGAAGGTTAGAACTGCTTCCGGTTCCTACATACGCCCAGTAGTGCGGCTTTGTCCTCTACCTACGCAATAATTACTTTCCAAATTTATCTTAACTCTATTATTAATTAAATTCATTTATTTAAATTCTCATAAAGTTTTAATTTAGAGGAAAACCTCTAGGCCGGGGGAGTTGTCTGCGCCATTCGCATTATTTTATCTATACTTATTGCAATTATTAATATATCTAATTATCTGTTGAAATCATAAACGCGTGCTTGCAACACTACATTACACCTCACTCATTAATTCACTCGAGAAGGATCTTCCATTCAAAATCGATTCCTTTCAATCCTTTCCTACTCTCACTCTTCCGGTTCCGTTCATTCGGACAACCCCCTCCCTCACTCCATCTCTAACAACCGCCCCGCTTACCGGCGACACGTGTGTCCGTGCGCCCGCGCTTCCGCAAAAACTCTAAGTGATAAAAATATTGGTGTTGTGTGGTGAATTCTAAAACTCTCTCCTCTCGTGACGCTTGGTGGAAATATTGCCTGAACCGGTGTGCTGGAGGCTGCTATCAAAGGGACGCATCATTTTACATCCTCCTGTAAGTTCCTTTTCCAACCAATAGGTATAAGTAGTAGATATAACATATATTTACAAATTTTCTATAGTATTTTTCAACTAATAGGTAAGTACAATGGGTGTGAAGCTAGTATATTTACCTCGTGGTAGGAACATTAGCAAGGTAAGTACCACTACGGTACCTACCTAAGTACTACATAATGCTTGAATACTAGTGACTTAAAAAAAGTGGTCGGATCGCTTCGCTGTCAAAATAAGTGACAGCTAAGCGCAAATCGCGACCACAGATTAGCATAACTAATGTGTTACTTTTTTAGGTTTGTGACAATAAACCAGTTCTGCCTATCGATACAGTCTAAATGTTACTTCATCGAAAGTCATTAATATTATTTATTGTTAGTGAACGTTATATGTATAGAAGTTTAAAGTTATAACATATTAGATAAGCTTTGTACGTAAGAGGGAATGTCTAAGGATATATTATTTGAAATCCTTTTGTGAAAGAAATGCAGGTATTGTGGGGACGTAGCACTTACCTTCAGTACGACAGTTCATCTCTCTGATTGACGCAGATAAATAAATAAATCAAAAATTTGATTCAAAACTTCTCACTGACAATAGTCGCAATGCCTAATAATCCTAATAACCATATACTGGAAATTGGTAAATAAAATAGGAATTTACTTCATATAAAGTAACTTTTTTCTGCCTTGTTGCAATAATTATGATCTGAAAATTGGCAGTAAAAAAACAATTTTATCATTTATGTTTAAGTAGAGTTATTTTTCTTTATAATACCGACTGGGTCTTTAAAAAACTGGGCTACCTCATCAATATTTTGATCAAGGCAGATCGAATTTCAAACTGCATTACAGAACCCGCGTGCAGTTAATAGACAAACGCTAGCTTTTTACCAGACAATGAGCAAGCTCGCACCTAACATTCAGCCAGAATCGATTAAGTAATAAACCTGTATTGAAATCTAGATAGACGTTAAATTGCACCATTGTGTTTGATGAAGCCCAGTTTTTATTTAGGTTGTTATTATTACTTGCAATACAAGTGTACTCTTGTGCCATCACTCTTATTCATAACACAATTGATAATCAGGTGATGTGTGGTTCGATGTAGCTGTTGTATTTGAAACAAGAAAACGTTATTAGTATTTAAATAAACCTTCATTAGCATTTGAGTAATCAGAAAATTAATAACTCTTCCTTGTATTGTACCTGTTTTTTAATGAGTGGTTACTATCTAACTTAAGACAGTAGCGCCATCTATTATCGAGTAGTAGTACTTGAATTATTATTTTATTTCAATAAACTTGTGGTCTAGATATAAATCTGTACAGCCTAAACTGTGATAAAGTGTATTATGTAGACTGGGTTTCCATGGTTTACGAGGTTTGTAAACAAAAAATAAATTCACCACCACAAGTACTCTTAGACTCTGGCGGACATACAAACCAAACCAGTGTTAAGTCCCGCCATATTGGATGGGAATGTGCAAAAGCATAAACTATAAACGCTTGCCGTGACAGAGAATACATTAAAATAAATGGTAAGGAATAAAATTCGCGGACAATAAGCTAGTTGCTTTACAAGGAACGATATTACCAGACTCAAATAATATAGGAATTTTCGCTCTAGGTTTTCTTTTTGCGACCTTGCTTTTCTACGTGGTAAGCTTACCTACACGTAAAATCTTATTAAAAATACTTAGGTGTCGTGAGAAGATTAACTATGCGATGCGATTGACTGCAAATTCCACTTTTTAACCGACGAAAAAACGGAGGAGGTTACTCAATTCGACGCGTATTTTTTTTTATGTATGACGCATAACTTTTTTCAGAGCAGTCCCATTTTGATAATTCTTTTTTTATTCGAAAGGGTATACCCCGAAGTTGGTCCCATCAAAATGTCGAAAAGAAAAATCCAACCCTAAGGGTAGGAAAACAGGGGATAATTGATTGTTTTTAGTCACAGATTTTAATACTGAGTTGCGTATTACAAAAAAAGTTATCAAAAATTGAGCATGTAGTAATGAGTAGATTATAGCTAAAAAAAATTATGAAATAAAACGTTTTAACAAAAAAATTAAACCGCTGAAAAAAACTGAAAATGCGAAAAATAATACACCTGCTTTTTTAACCTTAATAACCAAATTCGGATGTCGGTGACTTTGGATATGTATTTTAATTTTATGTCAACGACTTGCGGGTTAAAAAAGCAGGTTTATTATTTTTCGCTTTTCAGTTTTTTGGCGGTTTAACTTTTTTTGTTAAAATGTTTTTTGTCATTTATGTTAAGATTTCGACTCGCTTTGCACCATGCGTTTAGCGCTAAACATATTTAAAACATCATACCTACTTACCGTCTCTGTCAGCTTCAAACTATCTATATGTAGAAACAGAGCGATGTTTAAATACGTTTAGGTACCGAAAAACGTATTTTGCTATTCGTGATGCAAAAGGGCAATGTCAACGATCTCTTCCATCATCATGACCTAAAAAATCTGCACATACTTTACTTACAAGGCACTCATATCTTTCCAGGAGCTCTTCGTGCCTATCAACACTAAAGGGGAACTGTACGAGGTATGCCCGGAGGAGCTGTCACCAGCGGAGTGGGAGCCCGCGGGGGAGGGACGTGGCGTGGCTCCCGACGTGGCTGCAAGGGCGCACCGCCTACCGCACTTGCTGAGCATATGGCGGCTGCCGTGTAGAGTGCGCCTGTTGGCAGGGACGGTGCCGATCGAGATGGCACATGATGTTGGAGGTGAGTTGAAGTGCTTTTAGAAAAAATGAGAAGAAGTTGTAGATTTTCTGATATAAAACTGGTTACTCCAACTTAGGACCCAGACCTACATTGTCATAATGGGTTTCGAGTATAGGTATTTCGCTATTCTAATTGGTAGTTAAGTCTTCAGCGATTCTTTCATATCAATAAAACTAAGAAGCATAAAATCAAATGCATTATGGAGACATTTCTTTCAATTCCAGATGACCTTTTACTGCGAGCGGCATCAACGGAACCAGTTCTTGTGATGTGCACCCTCCCGGAGTACGGGTCGATGCCCTCGAGCCCGAGCAAGCAAGTGGACCCTCGCTACCACGCCAAGGAAACCCTTCAGCTTCTCTCCCTCAACAGCTCCATCAAAGTGAGACGCTCACAGCTCGGGTTCGAGAATGAGAAGCGCATGTTCCTCTCCGCACGCCTTCAGAAAGCTCTTACCTTCTGTCAACTCAATGTTGACAACTGGATCAGGCAGATTTCCTACGCCAACTCAACCGTTGTCGGGAAAGCGAAAACAGCCGAAGACCTCATCAAAGAAGACCATGAGCCTGTCAAGTTTGAAAAAGAAAGAAAATTCACTTTACAAGGTCTCAAGATTGACACTTCTAGGTTATTCGGTAAAAGCGAAAAGGTTTTGAAAGATATCCCGGACGAAACTGAAGGATCTATTATATTTTTAAGTAAAAACGAACTCGAGCATATGAATTACGACGTATACAGCGACGATGAGGGTAAAGAAGATAAACCAGACGAGAAAATGGAACATGAACACTTTGCTAGCGACAAAATGCAAGTCTTTAGAGAAGATTCGGGACAGAAAAAGAACAAATGGTTTAAGAATTTGAAACTCTTAAAGAGCACGGAAAAACTCACTGATGAAAAGATAACAGCTATAGAGAATAGTGAGAAATCAAGAGATGTTAAAGATCCTTTCGATCCTTTAGGTGAGAAGCATAGTTCCATTGAACGGTACCAAGACATGGCAAAATTAATTGAAGATAGATTCGGTTGCACGAGGAAGAACGACGGAACAGCTGAGAAGAGTCATTCTTATAAAAGTCTAACGACATCTTCGTCGGACATGGGGACAAGTCAGTGCAGTTCCAATCACAAAAAGCCAATACTGACGAAATCAGTCTCCGTACAGACAGGAATGCCAGACAATACTTACACGGAAGACGATAGCGGCATCAACATGAAACATGGTCGCAAAAACCTTAGCGTCGACCAAATCAACTACTGCGGTTCTATGGAAAGTGATGCTAGTTCTGGACGAAAACTGAAGAGTCTGGACGAAAATATGCTCAAAAAATCATCAGCTACTAAATCCTCTACGAATCTAGAGAGGAGACAAAGGATACAACCTGATTTGATACCAGAAAAAGCCATGGTTAAGTCCGAATCTTACAATCAGATACAAAGTTGCGAGGAAATCAATATGTTTGGCGTCGGGTCTCTGTATAACGACAGCGATTTCGAAATTAATTACAAACAACACTCTTTCATAACAGAAAAACTATGCTCCGAGTTTCACGTTAAAACTAAGAGAGTACTAAGCAAATCTACATCAAATCTCCTCCATCCTAAAAAGGCTACTGACAAAAAAGAAGGCAGCAACAGTAACAGCATGCCAACAAAAACTGAACGGACGGCAGATAGTGAGAAGATTGTAAACTTTAGAAAGAAAATCGATAAACCACGAGCCCCGACACCGAAATCCGAGATCGAAGACGATATCACAGCGATAGACATTTCTGAGGAGGAACCACAAATGCAAGTCAAAATCCGCAGATCTATTTCATCTATACAAAAAAGAAAGCTGCCAGTCATAGAGGATCTACCATACGGACAAGTTGCTGACGCCGTTCACATGGAAGAAGAAAAAGTTGAATCTGATGCGAGCTCCGACAACATTTACGCAGAGATTTGTACCCCGAACGGTAAAAAAACCAGTGACGAAGAAAATTATGACAACAACATCGATGTACTTGCAACAGATCCCGTCATCTGCAACGTCAAGAAAGAAGTGATCATCAGAAACGATGAGAGAGCGAGACAGATGATAGAAAATCAAGAAAATCCATTTAGACACATAGAAGTTGTCGTTATTGAAAAAACAACAGATTTCGATTTGGACAATTCCAGTGTTAGTTCAAGCGATATTGACGAAATGGGAAGTAAGAACGATGTCTCAATTATAGACTCTTGGGAACGTGACAAAAATAAATCAGAGAATAAAATGCATGCAATCAGATTAGAAATAACGAGTAACAATGACGACTATCCAAATGAGAATGATAATAATATAGAAAAAACCGAAATCTGTTTAAGTAAAGATAATTCGTTAAGTTTTAGTAACAGCATACATTTGAATGGTACATATCCCAACGAAGCCATCTATGATACTTTAAAATAGTTTAAGAGTTAGTATAGTTACACTGGCGGCCACAAATAGTGTCTTGTAGTCATATTTTTGATGTACCAATAAAAATATAGCCTACTGTTCCCGTTTGGAAAAGTCACCTTAGATGTGATGCCGATTTTTTTAGTTTAGCTTTTTTCAGTGTATAAATGCTTTATATTATCCGTACTTAAGTCAGTAAGTAAATCAATATTAAGCATGTGATTACAACCAGTGAAGACGTGGCATATGATAGATGTAATGATGAATTTTGGCTTCATGTCACCATAGATTTAGTACCTAAACATTGAATCTCAATCATTTTCGTATACATTGAGTAGCTGATCAGACGCCACTCGCAAAAAAAAAAAAACAGTATATTGTGCCAGAAATTAAAAACTAGATTGGCCGTTTAAATAACTCAATGTTTTTAGTGTTCCTCGTGTAAAAATAATTGAAGTAGGTTTTTGATTAAGAGATAGGTATTATTGCCTTATGATTCAAGGGAAAGTGTAAAAATTCAGAAATATAATTGGTACTTCATGTTTAGGCTGCCCATCTAGTAAAACCACTCAAAACAAGTTTAACTAACAATATCAAAAAACCTTGAAAAAATATTTCTGTACAAGTTTTGAGGTGGCAAAAATGTAAAAATTAGTTCATAATTTATCCTTTAAAAATTGTACCACATAATTGTAAAAATGCACTATTTAGTAACACGATTCTTATTATATGGCACCTACTAATTTGACACTATATTTAATGGTTAACGGCAAGATAATTTATAGCTTTTTTTAGCGATAAAATTGTTTGATTACAAATGTTTACGTGGTTTATGTATAAATTATAATTATACAGTATTTTATTTTTATGTATCATCAGCCGATCATATAAAATATTTTGTATCTGAATTATTTCCCTATGCCGTAAATTGCGGCAGTGTAAACAGTTTGATAATATTGAATAAAAATCACAAATTGATGAAGTTAAGTAGGATCAACGATATAATTAGTTTGGTAATTCCAATTCCACGCTTAACGGGATTACCGAAACCTGATTGAAAGAAAGAAAGAAAGAAACATAATTTATTGGACTTGCACAGGAATCTTACAGACTTGCTACAGTATGATACGATAATTAAACACATAAAAGAAAAAACACTAAAACACTCCTATGCTACACTACTATTAAAATTAACATTATACAAAAACAAAAAGAAAAAAAGTAAAATAAATTGGATCTTATCAGTTGTTTATCTTTGCAAAAGATGGAAAGATAAATCTACCCAATTGTATCGCATCGTGCGAATAAGTGTACACGCGAATTTGATGTAGTCCATAATTATTTTGCACGGTCTCTTGAGACGCACCAACACTTTAACTTCGATAGTTCCGCTACTTACCGTTGACTTAATTGGGCGCTAGTGTGCGGACAATATTGTCGGGTCTTAGCACTCCAAAGCTACCATTGAATGAACATAATACCTAATAATTTTGTAGTCAAAGAATTGTATCGCTAAAACTAAAATCACATAAAATAGACTGTTATTTCACACTAGAAATTCATCACAATTGGTGCTATAGGGTGCTCAATTTTAGTCTAGATTGATATCGATTCCACCACTACCATAATGCTATAAAAAATTGTAAAAGTATTTTACTGATTTGAGAATACTTCATAAAAAATGTAAAATAAGATAAAAGAGAAAATAGAATATGTCAACAAATAAAAAAATATTATTTGTTCTGTTCACCAATGTACTGTATTTATGGAACTGAAAAATCTATTATACCTCTAGATTTTGACTAGCTAGTTCCGTTACTCACCGCTAACACTCATTGCCCGCTAGTGTGCAAGAGAAAATATAATGCCGTTTGGTAGTGGTACAATCGATCATATTATGGTATAAGTACCACATACGACATGACATAAATGTAAAAAGAGTTTGTATTATATAGTTTTAACATTGTATTATAATATCGAAAATGCTCTCGAAGAAAAATGTAAAATTGAAATGTTTTGTGAAATTATACAAATTATTGAAATAAATCGTTTTCTTTGATTTGTTAGAGCCCGTAGAACTCATAAACTATTAGCTCAGCTTAAGTTAAGTATATATTAATCAATTCAGTGCCGTCATTCGATCAATTCAAAGAGATATTTGTAGGTAGAAGGTTACCCACTAGCTCTTGTAGAACCACATGTGTAAACATGTGACATGTCTCACATAAGACTTGTACAATAATCGTAAACGTATTTCCATATTCGCGTTGAATTCGAGACTACGATTGACTTTACCTTTAATTTGTATTAATTGCAAATTCGGTGTACAACTACTTTTCACGATCACTGGTTTTTTTAATTTTCACTGAAAAATTGTTTTGAAAATGCTAAATTTTTTTCTTTTCTCTATACACACCACCTGAACAACTTTCACAATTAATATTATCTATTTTTCACACTATTTTCAACATGTAGCGACTATTCAATGAAACAAATCACAATCAATTCACAATCACAAATCACAATTCGTCGTGTCAAAAGCCAGTGACTACCCTGTAAGGTTGTTTGCGAAAATTGTTACATTGTGTGCCACGTATGTGTAGGAACGCACAGGCACACCCAATAAATCTGCATTACCACGAAAGCACACACACATATAGAAACATTAAGTCGCGAATAGTTCGTGTCTCTCCCGAGGCACTCAGCGGCGCTAGTGCATCGCAATCCGAAGTTGCGTCAAATTGTACGAATGACATACTTACATACATAAACTCACGCCATTTTCCCATGAGGGTAAGCAGAAACTACAGAGCGCCACCTGCTACGATCCTTACCTACAGACTGCTCAACCGGACTTTCCTGTGAAGGTTTTTAGGAATCTAAAAGCTTCCAGCCAGGGCGTAAACCTACTTAAACCTAAAACGACTGCGCACTGAGGGCACCCCCTGTGGGGTACGAACCTCGGCTCAGGGAGTCGCTGGCGGGGGGGGGGGGGGCAGCTAGTACTATCAGGGACAGGCTGGATCAAGTTGTTTTCATGATTATTAGACGGGGAATTTAAAGCTAGGTAGCTTTAAATTCCCCGTCTAATAACTGGCTCAGCTGCGGCGCGGGCTGGCGCATCAACGAGCAAGGGACGGTCGGGAGGGGACGCCGTAGGAGAATATATTGGTGGCGCTCTATTATTATAGTGACCTGATTGGTGAAGTTCTTCATGTCAGGGTCAGGTTGGTCAGGTTCGTAGCACTCGCAACTGGCGTGCGTGTATGACCAGAGGTCATTCACCAATCCAGGGCCAATCGGAGCTCCAAAGGCGCTCGATGCGTTTGATCGAGATGGTTAAAAAAACTTTTTATTAAAAAAATTAATTTAAGGCTAATGGTGTAATTTTTTCGGTTTAATTTTTTTAATAAAAAGTTTTTATTTTATAATTTTTTGTGGCTATATTCTACTAATTACGACATGCTTAATTTTTGATTACTTTTTGTAATACACAACTTAGTATTAAAATCTGTGAGTTAAGAATCAATCATCCCCTGTTTTCTTACCCTTAGGGTTGGTATATGGAACCAACTTCGGAGTATACCCTTTCCAATAAAAAAAGAATTATCAAAATCGGACTACTCTGGAAAAAGTTATGCGTGGTCGTACATAAAAAAAAAAAAAAAAAATACGCGTCGAATTGAGTAACCTCCGTTTTTTCGTCGGTTAATGAAACTCACAGTAAGGCTTTAGATGTATGAACATAAATGAAGCAAACGGAGTAAGTATGTAAACACTTTACGTGCTCACGACGAAATCTTTCTTCTTTGAATTCAGAAGTGAAATCGAAGTTGCATTCGCAAAAATCTCAAAAATTAGACGTACAGAGGCCAGCACGTCAAGCTACCCCAATCTGTCAAATTTCTTTGATAGTTTTTCAACTTTATTACAAAGGAATATGGTTTATGTTCAATTGGGAAAATTTGACAGTTTGGGATAGCTTGACCTGCTGGCGACTGTACCTAGATCAAAAATACCTAATAAAGTTTTTGTTTCCCTCACGTAACATTCCCCGGAATATTTTTCAAAAAAAATCATGGATGGACATTAAATTATGCGCGACGGTGACCTTTATCTAATTATTGTACGATTCAAATTGCATGAGCTGTGTTAACATTATCAGTTTTAAACTGAAATTTTAAAACGCAATTGATGGTCATGTAGGTACCTACTTACCGTGCAACAATAGCGTTGTGATTTCACGCAACCTGCACCCTAATTGCGTAACTCACGATTGATCATAATTGGTTTCGTCTTCACAGTTAAACAATATTCATTGCGTTATTTATGTTGTCGAACAGACACATTTTTCGAACATATGAAGCAATGGTTTAACAATCCGTTTCAAAACGATACAGATTTTGATGAATCGTGAGTTACGCAATTAGGGTGCTGTTTCTCGAATTGATCACGGAAAGTGAAATACGCATATTGTCAATCGCCCAGAGACAGAAAACAAATGACACATGGTCGGTTCAACTCTATCAAGTACAGCATCAAGCT
The DNA here is from genome assembly GCA_949987655.1 of Polymixis flavicincta. Taxonomy (NCBI): domain Eukaryota; kingdom Metazoa; phylum Arthropoda; class Insecta; order Lepidoptera; family Noctuidae; genus Polymixis; species Polymixis flavicincta. The sequence goes on along the minus strand of OX465188.1, from coordinate 17,127,570 downwards.
ATCCCAAACTGTTATGTTTTCTTAATTGAACATGAACCTTGTGCTTTTGAAAATCTATCAAAGAAACTTGACAGATTGGGGTAACTTGATGTGCTGGGTCTGTACATGGATAAACCATAAAAACTATGCGCTTCTGTAATTTTGATTTGTGCCCGGTTGATGGCAATAGGCTCGCCCTATATTACATGGGACTTCAACATAACTAGCGAAATGTGGGTGTACTGTAGGTACCTACACCTCTGGCCGACCCTTCAGGCAAAAAGGGCGTGATATTATGTTACGTCAAATCAAATCGTTTATTGCAATCCATAATGGTCACACTTACAGGTGGTAATATGTCAATGGGTGGTAAAAAAAAATTGAAACAATTATGGACCCTGTCGGGCACAGCAATTTCTTAATAACTAAGTAACTAGAGAGAGAGGTAGAACGCTTTATTGATTTAGTTTCAATTATTTTATATCCTATTAAATAAATTGTTACTATACATTTACTTATTATATTAATAGTATAATATGCTTATTTGTTTACTCGCTTAAAATTAGTTCATTATTATTTTTACAATTTAATTATTAAATATCAAAATATCAAGTCATTTTTTCAAATTAGGCTGAGAATCAGCACATTTCGAACGTCAAAATAGACATACGACAGTCCCCCAAAAACGCCCACCCTTCGACACTTCCTAGTGCTTTAGCTGGGAAGAAGTGGCGCAACAAACTCCCCAGCAGCACAGCTGTCTGTTTAGTCGGATGGACTTGATTCTATACATAGGTACATATGCAAAGTAATAAACAATAACGCATAATACCAAAAATAAAAGTCTCCAGGGGCCTAAGTCTACTAATTTATAAACGTCACAATGGTATGTTTTTGACAGATTTGCCATACAAAAACTGTCAAAAACACACCATTGAGAGACCATTGTAACGTTTATAAATTAGTAGACTTAGGCCCCTGGTATGAAGGGCTCTAAAGCTTACTTAAGCAATGCTGGATTTTATTCTTTTATTCCATTTTTTATACTTATTTAGTATATTTTTAAATATTTTTACAAAAATCATTTAAAAATATAAAAAATAGTGTCCCATCGGCATCAGGAGCAGGGTCCAAGATGCCGGTGGTCAGGGCTCTAGAGAAAGGAACCTCCTGACTATGCGTGCCGTGTCTAGGAGTACTGCTTTCTGAATCAAGCCCTTCATCCAGCCGTGCAATGAGAGCCTCCTGAGATGTTGGTCGAGGCTCTTCGCTACTAGGCCATTTACTGTTATGATTATCGGTAGATACAATGATTGCTGAGTCCACGTCCCATATGTCGACAACCTCGTGAGCTAAGTCAAGATATTTGATTTTCTTATCTTGCTCCAATGCTGGATTATTGTTAGATCACGTCAATAACGAATGACTTAGTAGCTATACAGGAAAAGTTTTTATCCAGTGCGCAAATTGTAACCATGAATTCAGCATATCATTTTAGTCCCCCTAGCGCAGACATTTTTCGCCGGATACACAAAAAAAAATCAGTTGTTCCATACATTTTGACTGCGTAGGTATTGCACTTTTCTATGAAACAGCTGATTCTTTTTGTACAACCGGCGAAAAATTTCTGCGCTAAGGGTTCTAGAATGATATGCTGAATTCATGGTTACAATTTGCGCACTGGATAAAAACTTACCCTGTATAGTAAAAATAAAAACACTAGGTCAATAAAATTGAGAAGAGAAAAAAAAGTTTTTAACTAAAAAATTATATGAACCCATATAACCTGATTGTAATATATTTATTTTTGTTATGTTACCTACCTGTTATTCGTAATTATAATATACCTACTTTTTGTTTTTGAACTTATCCGTTAGATATTCATGTATGTACTGTGTAATAGCTTTTTTAAATTAAGTATTGCTTTAATTTATTTAAAAAATATACTAGTTTTGTTTTGTCATTGAATATGGATTTGATGAGTGTATTTTAAGGCGGGACGGGGGCTTTAGTCTGTTTTTATGGCGCAACGAGTAGATAAGTAGTTTGTATGTCTCCCCGTGTATTTTAAAAATCTGGATATTTACGTACTAGCTTACATAATTCTAAAATATAAATACTAAGGTGAAAATCTTGTGTTTCTGGAAGTAAGGCTTGCAACTATCTGTAGGTTCTATGTTGCTAATTATTATACGTACAAGTTTTTTTTGGCGGGTGAATAGGGAGGGAGCGTCTGTGCTATTTCCCCATAATATGATGCCATAATTAAACAAAGCGTGGGCATACGCGTAGTATGTGAATGTGACTGGTGCGGTTTGTAGACTTTTTAATTTCGCGAAGAGCATACGAAAACGTTGAAATTTTAGATTTTACTGTCTGTAAGTACATGAGTTTTCCAGTTAATGTGTGTGTCTATTGATAAACCTAGGAGAGTGAAATGGTTAACTATTTCTAATTTTTGATGATTATCGGTGAAATATATATTTGTATATAATATATTTTTGTTTTTTCTGCCGAGGATGATGAGGATGGTGGTCACACCACAGTAAACCCCTCTCCCCAGTGGGGCAAAGCTTCTAAGTTTTGAAGTACCACGCTTTGAAGGAGTAGGTACACCAATCATTGCGAGTTGGTAGGTATGAAGTTTTTTCCGTTGGCCTATCAACGAGGGGTGATCCAAAAGTAATCATATGATGATGGGACTCCCTTTTCCGCACGTAGACTCCCATTCGGTCCGTTGTGCGTGATCATAACGGAAGTGAAACACGGTGATAGTAACTAGTAAAAAAAAAAAAAAACATATTTTAATAAACTTTAATAATTTTGTAGTTATTGTAGCTGTAAAGATTTGTGTTATAGGGCGGTGTTTGAATGTGTATTGGGCGATAGGTACCTACCCGTGTGAGTAGGAGGTTCAGAATTAAAAAACCTGTATATAATATGACAAATATACTGTATTTAATCAAATAAATTACATTTAAAATTAAAAATAGTACCGACAAATAATTTCGTTAGCGTGGCGCGGATATAAAACATTTTTTCATATTTTTACAATTAAAAATTGAACGAAAATCACTTTGAAGGGCAAAGTCGCGCTCTTGTGCGTGTCTACACATTGGTGTCAAATAAAAATTAAAGGAATGAATTTCAACAACATTTTTCTAAATGCTCTCGATTTTTTTTCTTCACCTTAACATTAAATTCATTTTTACAATATACAAGAATATAGTACGTACAATTATGTTTTTCTTGAGATTATATTGTTTAAAACCTGCGCTTAAGAATAATTAAACATATAAATTAATGCAACTTTGAAAGCTACATAGAGAGTTGCGCAGTCATTGTTCACAATAGGAGGTTTCAAAGAAATCTCCTAGTATGCACAATATTTATAAAATTTATTGTAATTTACTACGGGATTCGTGGCTTGAAAAGTTTCATATAAACATGGGAAATGTCTATGGTCTTGCATAAATATACTGGACGAAACGAAACATGCATTTCGATTTTTGCTAATAATACGCGCTAAATATCTTTAAGACTATGTGAGCCTACATGGATACAACAGATTACATAACCTATAAAATACTAGGCAATCAGAAATGCATAAAACATTCAACTATGCTCCATTCAAGCAAGTTGATGTAGGTGTTATTAATATCATCCGTTCAAAAAAGTACCAGGCTCTCAGAAGTTAGTAAGAAGTCAAAAGCCTGTTAGAAACGATTCAAGCCACAATGGTAAGGTATCAGTCAAGGGTGGGAATCACAAGGGGGATCTAGGCGAGTCGTATAGATTGGATTATTTGGAACACTGCTGATCCGCACACAACGAATATGAAGAGGGCAAGCAACCAGGGCGCCACGGGGTACTGATCTTCCTTTTCCTGGAAAGAGGTGAAACATATAAATAAACAAAGAAAATAAGGTTCCTTATTAATGAATTTCGGGCAAAGAATTAGCATTGCCATACAACGTAGTACGAGATTTTAAAAGTCTACGAGAAATAAGAATTTATAAATAAAGTTCAAAATTCTCCTAATAAGGCGTCGTTTTGAGTCTTGAAAAGTCTCCTAATTATTTTTATTTTCATTCAGAGGAAGTAATCTGTGGACACGGTATTTTCATTCCAATATAACCATGAAAACAATTACCTAGTTATGATTTAAATTTTCAACAAATACTTCTAGTGTTACTAATTAATTTCACGGGTTTATGCATAAGATTATATTGTGGAATGCTACCAATAAATTTATGCGCAATTTATACGTTAAATACTTTAAATGACTTTCATCGTTTAACTAGCTGTTGCGTGTGACTTCATCTGCGATTCAGGATGAAAAGTAGCTTATGTCCTTCTGCAGGTCATGTTGTATCCATGCGCCAAATTTCACCCAAATCTGTACAGACGTTTTGGCGTGAAAGCGTAACAAGTAAACTCACTTTCGCATTGTTTAAATCGGTTATGATGGTCATAGCTACTTTTTATGTAAACTTAATATCACGCCATGTTTCACCGAAGGGCTAACACTTTGCCCGACCTGGGAAACGAACCTAGAACCTCGTACTCAGCTTTAGCGCTTGCGACGACTAGACCATTGAGGACTTTCATAAAACTTTAAACTATACTCTTGATTTTTTATTTGCTATATCAAAATGACAGCTGTTAACTATAGCTTTACTGTCACCTATTTAAATAAAAAGAAAAGTCCTGACTGACTGACTGATTAACTCATCAACGCCCAGTCCAAACCCTTGGACCTAGAAAGCTAAAATTTTGCACAGAGTTTTCCTTTATAATGTAGACAAGGAATAAAGAAGGGTTTTTCGAAATTCAACCCCTAAGGGTGTTAAATAGGGGATGAAACTGCCGCGCGGGCGAAGCCGCTGGCAACAGCTAGTGTTGAAGAAAAAAAGGTCGACCGCAGCTGTCATGTTAGTCTAGCAAATAAAAAATCAGAGTTTTCGATATTTTCCACTAATATCAATACGTATAGTCAGTATTTAATTTGGTGGCTATATGTTTCTATTCTTGACTTCCATTAAAACCTACATTTATTTAAGAGATGATAAAAGTTGAACTTGACCCTAAATATAGCAAAATCAGACAAAAAAAAAAGTTTTTTGTTAGTTGCTACCACAGAATTGAATAATAATAGTGAATCAATCATTTGTGATAAAATGTGATTTACACATATAATTTCGTTAAACGCTAACTAACGATCTTATTCATAAAAAGTTATCAAACATCTAAACAGTTGCTAAAGTGTCGTTTTCAATACGAAACCAGACTAGCAACTATTTAGATGTTCAATAACTTTTTATTATGAATAAGAACGTAACAGTAGGAATAGCTTTAATTGTGACAGTTCCGTCACATTCATTGCATTATTTACGCTGTTGAGCAGTTAAATATTTTGAAAATATGAAGCAATGAATTAGCAATATCAAAATTATTCAGATTCTGATTGATAGTGTGTTATGCAATTATGGTGTAGTTAGCTGTTTATTCACAATTTTATTTACTTTTACTCATTTTAATAACAGTTCTCTTCAAGTTTTAACTTTCACTTTCAACAGATTACTCAAGCATGAACGGTCATTAGATAATCACTGCAAAATGTTAAATGTCTTAGGTTATCTGTAAAATGGTATTAACAACTTTGTTGCTATTACTGGACTACATACTGGGAATATTGTATGCTCCATGCATTAAGATTAATGCAACATCATATTTCTTTGTTTCTGTTTTATCAAGTGAATTCATAGTAAAAGTCAATTACAGCAAGAGAAATAGCATGTTATATATTCCCTAACAGTTATTGGACGTATGTAAGACAGTGCATTCTCAAGGCGAAGCCACACTCATTAATTTGTATACACAAAAAAAAAAAAAACATTTTTGAAATTGATAAATAATTAAAAAAGACAGAATTAGTATTAGGACAAATCATAAGCAAGACTTAAATTAGCAACAAAAATTGCAGAAGTTGATGTTACAAGCAATTATTATTTAGTAAACTTGCAGAAGTGAGCTTGCAACAATTGTTTACGAGGTAAAAATTCCTTGCGGTAGTCAACTTCTACAAATTTTGATGCTAATCTGAACTTTGCTATAGAGAAGAAGTTAGTAACTTATGCTAAGAAAAATAAAGAAAAACTAAATTGGTGGTACGTACTACCTTGGTCGACTTAGGCACATTGCCTCTCAAGGTGATGTTTTTGCTGGCAATCTCGTTGGCGATACGCATCCTCTGTTTGGGTGCCATTTTTAATGATTTGCAGATATATTTGTCCTGGAAATAAGAAAAAATCCATGTTAAGAATGTCACTAAAACATTTACTTTTATATTTAGTGTTTTCATCACTACCAATTAAAATATATATTTTCCACTATAAATCCAAAAATAAAAATTAATAATTAGTATAAATGTTATTTTTTTGCTGATAATGTTTTTGTCCACACGAAGGGTAGTTGAGGTGAAAACTTACAGAAAAATAACATTTGTATTGTAAGAGCGCATGAATTGGTCAACGTGATTAATATGTTTATGCTTGGGAGTAAATAATCATAGACTGATGTGTCTACGATTTTCTTACTCTGTCATGGAAAATATTACATTAAATTGACACACTAAGTCAATTTGTGATCTTATCAGCTTATAGCCAACATTTCATGCAGTCAAAGAGATATAACGTTAGAATGATGGTTCAAATTCTAATACAGGAAATGTAGGTCAATTGCAATGCATAGTCAATTTGACAGACAATTTATTTCCCAAACTTTCATTTCAAACTAACTTTATGAATAGGTAACAGATTTTCATGCTAAAAAAGAGAGAAATAACAAACTTTCACTTTTAGCTTTATCTAGAAGAGCAGATATTATTTCACTTTTCGCACTTAACAGAATATCACTATAGGAAACACAGAAAAGGTTTGCTTTTCAAGTTGTTCACCTCAAAAATATGTCAATAGATCTAACTGTTGTTTCACTAGTAAAGTGGTACAGTATGTTTAACTCATAACTGTGAGGAACACAAGATACATGACCAATTGCAAACGCGCGCGTTACGTTAATGAAACAACCAAAACGATCAACTTTCCACGCTGAATACGTGTCAATTTAAAGATTCCCATTATCTTTCAATAACAATGCTTGTGATTAAGCTTAATGATAAATACTCAATTAAAAACTGCAAAACGAAGGTCAACACGTTAATCTACACTAATCTCTTAAGTTTCACCTTTTATTTACGCCGTAACTATCTTAAATGTTCTCGAAAGCGATGGATTACAGGAAAACACACAATATTATATTGGCACAGCTGGATGCACAATACAGCGGTCACAAATTGCTTTTGAGGCAAATTAATGGCACCACATGCGTGATTTATAAAGTAACGAGCTACGGTCGCGGTTTTAACACGAATTACACACTAAATCAGCCGTTGTTATCAAGAAAAATGTTATTACATACACGTAATGAATCAAAAGTGTAAACAGGCCGACGAAACTTGCAAGTTAAACTGAAGTTTTTATATGAAAAATGGCACACCAACTATGCACAACAGTCACACGGTTGTATTAGACAAGAATTATAGCATAAATAAAATTCTACTCACAATTAATTCCTAAAATTAAAGGCCGCTAAAGCCAAACGCGCAAGTTTGCTTGACACGTATGTAAAAAGTGAAATGGCAGAAATGTCAAACGCGTCATTTGTAAGCAATATGTATTTGCGCATGTACCAGACACGCGTCAGCTAATGTTACAATAGCAGAAAAAAATATACAACAAAAACAAGAAAATTGAATACAAGAAAAATAAATTAATATTGCTAAATTAAATCAAGAAAGTGATCTTGCCTTAACGAACGTAAAATAAGAGTTAGAAGACGAGTTGTAATTAATTAGAGTAAACAATGTTTTTCTGTACTTTAATTTTCTCGAAAAGCTCCAAAGCGCCATCTAGCATTGAGTAGAATAACTAATAGGTTTCTTCAGAGTCAACTGTTTCTATGAAGAATTATCTAAATGACGTTGAAAGGTTTTTATTTTCGACAACAGATGCCGTAAAAGTAGTTTCGCTAACCGGCCGGTAGCCAGTAGAGGACGCTACCGCTGGAAAAGATTTTCGTAGGCCTTGTTGTAGCACATTTTGGCAGATCGTCTTAGTAGCTGTACCTAAATATTTTCTTCGTTGCTTGCGTGTGGAAAAATAAATGTATGTGGCTATGATTCTGTTTTTCAATGAGCGTACTTAGGTGAACCCAAGCCAGTAATAGTTAGTTAAATCAGTACCTTCAAAATAGATACTTTATTTCATTCCAATTTCTACTTTCAAAAGAACGTAAAACATTATGTACTACAGCAAAAATAGTTAATTCAATAAAAATAGATGGTAGGCTCAATGATGTCTACAAAAGAGAAAGAGACAACCAACAAAGGATCGCCAGGACATCACTATCAGGTGTCAACTAATCGACCAATCACAATGAAGCATTATCCTTGGAGGGTGATCCTTTTGCTCTGATTGGTCGCTTTAGACAACGCCTCAAAACGCTACGCCTACGGATAGAATCCATTTGAATTTGAATGTCGAAGGGAGAACGTCAATAAATTGTAGGAGACGTTTCAGACTTTGTTCCTTTTTAAAGTATTTTAAAAATAAGGCATTTTGTTTATGTTCGGTCCATCTAGGAAGGTTTATTTCTTAGTCGATATTGTGATTTTGAAATGCCTAGGTTTATGTTATTTTTGAAAATAATCCTCTTCTTGTCGTGTGCGTGTCGACAGCAATTTATATACCTACAGTCAGCGCAGAATTTGGTTACGAGCTTGGCACTTTCAGCAGATTCCATCGAAAATAATACCTAAGTAGGTACCTAGGTAGGTACTACATAATAGATACAATGTAGGAAGATTAGGTGCTAAGTAAGTAGGTACTCTGTAGGTAACCTACTTACCTAATATTCTCTGTAGGGAACATAATGCAGCCGACGGATCCATACCGAATAGAGGTAGGTACCTACCTGACGTATTTAATATTATTATTGTAATTTATTTTCTAGTTTACTCGTCATTCATGTTGATAATTACCACGTCTTCTGTGAAGTGACCTTTCACTTCTTAAATGTATCTAACTTTTGTCAAAGTCAGATTTCATTTCATGAAAATGAAAAAAAAATGGTAGGTAGACATTACGAAGGAAATGAGGTGCTTCGTATTTTTATTTTATTTTATTGTATCATTAAATAAATGTTGAGTTCCCACGCACTATAAATTCAATCAAGACATGTAGGTATCACCTAAGTCTGTCTACCTGCCTAATTTCATTGAACATTCTCATAGGTAGCTACGGTGTGCAAAAAAAGTCATATTTAAAACAGACAAAATATGTAGATAATAAATAATCGACACGACGAAGAAGAAGATCGAACAAACGGCAACACATTAGGCTACCTATACATTTCCAAGTTTACGCTGATCTCGCACTGTGTAGGGAAGTACAAAGCAAGATCAGCTTACTTATAATACTGGAAATGTATAGCTTGATGTGTAGTCGTGTGTATACATGTATCATCATAATCATCTAAGTAGGTACCTAGGCTTTTCCCAACGATGCGATGTTGGGGTCGGCTTCCAGTCTAACCGGATGCAGCTGAATACCAGTATTTTACATGGAGGGACTGCCTATCTAACCTCTAAAACCCAGTTACTGGGTAACACGATACCCCTTGGTAAGACTGGTTGTCAGACTTTCGAGCTTCTGACGGCCCGTTACGACTGTCAAAGATCTACGAATGACAGCCGCACATGTATCCGTCGGTTATACAAAAAAAAATCCTCTATTCCATATATTTTGACCGCGTAGGTACCTATTGCACTTTTCTATGAAACAGCAATTTTTTTTTTTTGCATAACCGACGAAAAATTTCTTCGCTAGGGAGTCTGGAATGATTTATGCTTAATTCATGGTTACAGTTTGCGCACTGGTTAAAAATTCATCCTGTAATATTGATAACTAAGCTTTATAAAATAACATCGCGCCTTGTCCCCTCAAAGAGTTAGGCAGAGGTTTATCTACATATCTATTGTGCAATAAAGTAATTTACTTACTATTTAAGATTTCCCTAAAAAAAAGACTGTCGTGATAATAGAGTTTGTTTGCTGACTCTACATAACTAGCTACCTGTAAACTTAATAATAATCTTATCAGAATGAAGCCCCGCCTATCAAACTTGATACCCAAACATATACCTACCCCTCAACTACCCACAATTAGGCATATCATTAAGACCTTCATTAAGTAGGTCCTCATTAATTAATTATGATAGCGAAGCTTGTCGGGTGACTACGAACTAATAACGTACGTCTCATTAGCTGATAGCATGTCTTGTTTTCATCCTAGGTATAAAAGTAGGTAATCGAGTATGCCTAGGTTTAAGTGTCGAGATAATTAGGGAGTTCAGGGCCGGATTATTGAGGGAAAAAGATTTGAATTCGATAAAGAACTCTTTTTTTATATGACACAGACAAAACACGTTGTATTCTTTTTTTAATGACACAGAAACGTTGTGTTCTGTCTAACTTTGAGACTTATGTAGATTTATGCACGAAGTGAATATACGAGTACATATACCTACAATAGGGTATTTTCCAATTTATTGAAAAGTATTCTAAATTGAAGATTGGGACGAAATATGTAACAGAAAAATAAAAGTAAATTAATTTATATCCATTTTCTCAGTTAAAACGATTTAAATCAAATTTACTTTTCGTTGTTTTGAATTTACCGCCAAAACGCTCGTTACGATGACTTTTTATCACGTGACGTCAACTTTGTGTAAACCAAAGTAGTTAGTAAGTAAACAAGTGAATGTCGAGTTATTAATTAACAAGATTTTTAATGTATAGAAAGTGGAATTACTGGCGTACGGTGCCTCTGTGCACAAATACTTCTAAAACTGCGCCAAACTAAGTATTTGTACTGATGCAGTGTACGCAAACCTGGCGTCACAATGTCACGTGATAAAAAGTCATCGTAAGGAGCGTTTTGGCGGTAAATTCAAAATAACGAAAACGAATCTTGTTTTTAATCGAGAAAATGGATTTAAATAAATTTATTTTTATTTTTCTGTTAAATATATCGTTCCAAACTTCAAATTAAAATAGTTTCTATTAAATTGGAAAATACCCTATTCGTGGATCTTATGCCCATGAACCAGATTTTTCTTAAGACTTTGTTTGGATTCTTTCAATGGTAAGACTGACAGAGGTAAGTACCTACCTAAAAGACCCAATAAATTTTAAATCGACGCGAAAGTTTAGCGTGCCGATCGTGCCGGGATCTGGAAAGTAGTAAAGTATTCCCAACACTTACTTAGTTGGTCGGCCGCGTTCCCTCAGTTGCCTGTGTGCCAGGGGCCACGGTATCTCTTTCGAACAACCCGCACCCCTGGTAGGCTTCAGCCCTTGCGGGCCCCGCCAGTTGGTGCTGTCATCTCCTTACCGCTACCCATTACTCGCCGTCCGGAAGCCCGCGTCTACGGTGGCCGGGAATCAGCCTGGGATTCCCGACGCCCAGGGTGTCTCCTGCAGCGGACCCTGCAGGGTTACAATCAAAAATCTTGTTGTAGATTTGGCTTGTCTAAAACCCGAGATATTCTAACAAAAATTAAATAATAAATGACGTTTTGACAGTTCTTGATCTCGAATACCTACCCATTGTTTTTCATCATTAGGTAATTGATTCAGTAGTTAGCAATTTAGAGTCTAAATTTGTGCCCGGTTACTGGCAATTTGCTCGCCTTGTTATAAATAATATCTGTCGGAAATGTGCCTGTATCTACTTTATTTACACAATTATTTTTAAAAGAGTAACCGTGTAGTTTCTTGCCGGCTCTTCTCCATAGGAAGCGTCATTTTGGAACCGTGCACCTAGCTTCTGACGTTTCATAAGTGCCCATGCAGGTTTATATGAAATAAAATATTTTGATTTGATGCGTAGGTAATATTACATAGGTTTTCCATCATTCACAGAATGAGCAAACTAAATCCGTCTCTGTGAGACCTCGTGCCGATAATGTAAGATTTGATATCAGATAACGAAGAAAGAATTTATACGGTTTTAATGATCGAGATTTGGTGGCATTACTATCCTATTTTATTTTTGTATATTTAATTTTTTTAATGTACTTATAAATTTTAATTGTAATTGCATGTAATAATTGAATATTGTAATTTATGAATAATTTTAAATGTGACCGTGTTCTTGTTCTATTTTAATATGAGTCCATGTTACTGGAAATAAATGATTTATTTATTATTTATTTATTTATTCGGAATCTTATGAAAAGTAACTACCCTCATATTTAGCAAGGTATCTTTTCTGAGTTAGGTACCTATCTACCTAGGGGGCTTATGGTTAAGTAATAACAGCTGAACAGGTCTATCGATCAGGTTAAGCTACGCTTGCCGCGGTTGGTCCGTGGATGGGTGACCATCTTTACATTACAATCAGACAGAAGCCCAAAATTCTCACCACCAGGCTTGCCAAGGGGTATCGTATTACCAGTAACAGGGTTGTGAAGGACAGATAGGCAGTCGCTTCATGTAAATTAATGGTATTCAGCTGCATCCGGTTAGACTGGAAGCCGACCCCGACATAGTTGGGAAAAGGCTAGGCAAATGATGAGTTTGATACCTACCTACCGGTCACACTTTAAAATATTTAGGCAAAGTAAAGTAGTTTACCAAATAATTCAGCTCCACGTTTACTGTTCTGTCGATCCCATAAAACCCGTTTGTTCCCGTTGAGTTACACCATTTTGTGTTACACTGTTACCTATTGGGAAAAAAATTACCGATTAGTAACACTGTAACTCAAAGCCACATTTTTTTTCCCTTTGATTGACAATGTAACTCAACAGAACGCTATGTTCCCGTTAAGTAACACCTTGGGTAAAAGAACATTGTTGAAATACATCTTGACTTATAATACAACGATTATCCCTCAATAACGCGTGTCTCTTAAATCAACTAAACGATCTTAATCGTTAAATGCACTTAGAAACAATGGCGGAACCACAACAATCCAGGCACCTAACCAACCACAAAGATAATAATATAGAACAAACAATAATTACATCTCAAACTCTCTCCGCCATGTTATCTTAGGACAGAAGGAAAAAATATTTGCAGTGTGGCGCCCGCGCCGCACCGCTCTTATCTAATCCAGACACAGTCGGGCAAAAAACAATGCGATGTTTCGTTTGAGTAAGTAATAAATAATGGTTTACTTGTAGTATGCAAGATGACGTCATTGTAAAAAGGCGTAGAATTAAGTTTTGGAAAATTAGTGTTATTTTATTAACTTTCACATATTATATAGAATCTACTAGCGCAGTTTGAAGTAAATTGTCATTTGTTATTGAAAAAAAAAAAACGTTTCAATCGTTTGCTATTGAATACAGGATACGTTTTTATCCAGTGCGCAAACTCTAACCACGAATTCAGCATTTCATTCTAGACACCCTACCGCAGGCATTTTTCGCATTGTTCCATACATTTTGACCGCGTAGGTAGGATTGCACTTTTCTATGACACAGCAGATTTTTTTTTTGTTTTACCGGCGAAAGTTTTCTGCGCTGGAGGGTCTAGAATGATATGCTGAATTCATAGTTAAAGTTTGCGCACTGGTTAAAAACTTATCCTGTATATTTTTTATCCTTTATTAAAAAGAACTAACTGATTACAATTTAGCATATGTGACTAATAAGCAATTTTAATTTACCTAAGTACCTAACTTATATTTGTTTTAAAACTTAGAATATGATGATTGTACCTACACAAGTCATTCCACTCTGATGTAAGGGCATTAAAAACACTTTGTCTATGTGTTATTATGTGCGTCATTGTCACAAATTGAAATTATGGCCGAAAATTTGACCGTATCTAGGTTCTTATTTTAAAATGAAACAAAGATTTATTCAGTCTTCGTAACTTTACTGTTCATACTTTATACAAATACATGATAGATAACGTAACATTAATTTTATTCACTTATATCGAAATATGTAAATAGCAACGTGAAATCAACACATTTTTAAACATATATTGCCAATTTTTAGGGTTCCGTACCTCTAAAGGAAAAAACGGAACCCTTATAAGATCACTTTGTTGTCCGTCCGTCCGTCCGTCCGTCCGTCTGTCAAGACCGTTTTTCTCAGGAACGCGTGGAGGTATCAAACTGAAATTTCTATATGATACTTAGTTCTACTGTCCCTGGAAGCTGTAGAAAAATCAACCTTCTAAGTCAACGCAATCAAAAGATACAGCCATTTAGGCCGCAAAATTCCGCAAATTTTCGAAACTCGCACGGGAATCAAAACCTACAGAGTACTTCCCGTGAACTTAGAATCTTGAAATTTTGTACGAAGTCACGTCTTATAGTACAGATATAGGAAAAATTACGAAAACCGAAAATTTTTAGTTTCGTCATATAAAAAAAAATATTTTTGACAATTTTGAACTTTTACTTATATACCCACAGGTTTGTACGGAACCCTCGGTGCGCGAGTCCAACTCGCACTTGACCGGTTTTTTTTTTCTTTTTGTTTGTCAAAATCGCATTAGCCGACGGCAACACTCAAAAAGGCGGCGCTATCAAAACTCGGTACGCTTTTAAACCAATTTCTCGCTTCTCTGCTTATCTCCTGGTACACAACAAACATTACAGGGATGACAATGGGGCAGTTTTCGCTTTTATCCATCCCCTATCCGCTTAGAGAGGATCAGAGGATGGAGACATGACGACAATGATCTTGATTTTATTGTCACTAGATTTTATCCATGGTGTTTATCTTTTTGATGATTATTTACTAGTATCTATGTAGGTTGTTGTTACGGTTGTGTAGAAAAGAAGCATTGGATGCTAATGTGGAAGAGCGATTCGTATTTTGTGATAAGATTGAAAGAGATTTTGTTATAAGAAGACGTTTTTTCTTCAGAAGAAAGTGTTTAGGGCATGAGTAATGTTTTTAGGCAGTTCCTTTGCAAAGAAATGTTTATTTTTTATTAGTTAGGTAGATACTTTGATTTTTTGTAGCTTTCCAGTTTTTAACTGATAACTTAGCCGTATTTTATGACTGCATATTATAAACCATGTCTGTCTAAACATGTATGTATGTAGGGGCCAGCACATCAAGTTGCCCCAATCTGTCAAATTTCTTTGATAGTTTTTCAACTTTATTCCAAAGGAATAAGGTTTATGTTCAATTGGGAAAATTTTACAGTTTGGGATAGCTTGACCTGCTGGCGACTGTACAAACGGTTTTCACCAATAGACGGAGTGATTCATGAAGAAGGTTTTGGTGTATAATTAATTAAGGTTTTGTTTAAATTGGATTAAATATGATAATTATTGCTGAAGATGTCGGAAAAATGATGCCGACTTGGGAGCTTTCCGACGTAAACCAATAGAGATAAATAAAAACGTAAACTATTATGGAATTATTCCTCAAGGTTTACGTCCCGGTGGGACGTTCCTGTTGGATATTTATCGACACACATACACTAGTATGTTATATTATATCTAATAATGAAGCCGTTTATAAACTGCACAGAGCATCATCTATAACCAAAATAAAAAGAAAAGTCCTGACTGACTGACTGACTCATCAACGCCCAGCCCAAACCCTTGGACCTAGAAATCTGAAATTTTGCACAGAGGTTCCCTTTATAATGTAGACAAGGAATAAGGAAGGATTTTTCGAAATTCAACCCCTAAGGGAGTTAAATAGGGGATGAATGTTCCGCGCGGGCGAAGCCGCTGGCAAAAGCTAGTTTATGATAAATCAAAAACAAAAGCAATTTATTGAAATTAGGCTAAAAATCAACACTTTTCGAACGTCAAAATTGCATAAACCCGCTCTTCACCGCGTCCTAGTGCTTTAGCTGGGAAGAAGTGGCGCAACAAACTCCCTAGTAAACTGTATCAAACATGACATACTTAGTACTTTTACTTTTAAAATTTGGATTCCGTACCTACCCAAAAAGAAGAAAAACAGAGAGAGGTCCGAAGAAAAACAGTGAGATCCGAGGAAAAAAGAAAAAAAATATATGAAGTAGGCAAAAACGATCACACCTTGACCAAATCCCATAGTTCCGCTACCAAGATAAAACATAATCCACAGAACACCCACAAACATCAGCTTTTCAAATCGAAATTGCGTGAATAAACAAAAAAATTACCATCATCCACATTTTAGACACATGACTAGTTAACAATACACCAACATCAAATTGGATTTCGGTTTAATATTTTATGATAACCCGTGGTTGTGTGGTCGCCAATGTAGCCAGCTCCTTGCTTTACGTCAGACCTCGTCAGGACCAATGAAGCAGAATGCTCGTTGCCGTAGCCGATAAAAAAATAAAAGGCATTAAAAAGTTGTGGAAATGTTTTTTTTTTCGGCTGGCAATTTTTGTGTTTTCGTTGGAAGTTACCTACTTCGTGGGTTTTTAATTTGTTTCAGATTTATTTTCCAGATACTGTCCGTGATATGATTAGAAAAGGGGTGAATATTGAGAAGAGGACTAATTGAGAAGTATAGAAGAAGTAGAAGAAGACATGTTGCGTGTAGATACCCCAAATAAATTCGGATATTTATGGGCAAGAGAATATTGACGATTATCCAACTTACCCACTT
This sequence comes from Polymixis flavicincta, assembly GCA_949987655.1. NCBI lineage: Eukaryota > Metazoa > Arthropoda > Insecta > Lepidoptera > Noctuidae > Polymixis > Polymixis flavicincta. The sequence goes on along the minus strand of OX465188.1, from coordinate 17,110,878 downwards.
TTACTTAAGTACCTATTCATCTGCTGGACATAGGCCTGCCCCAAGCTCGCCTCCGCCGCCGACCGGTTCCTCTCGCAAAAACCAGATGTATAGTCTTCGCAAGTTCTAAATGTTACTTGTCGGTTCTTATTTCATTATTCCGAAAATTTGGCTTGCTGGTAGAAACTAGCCATCGAACATCATAATTCGTATAAGAGAACTAGCTAAGTCAGACCTTAGGCTACAATGTATAAATAAATTTCAGGACTGACCATTGAACTTGGCACCCATTTAGATCTCACTTCTTTTGTCGTTGAAGTCAACAACCGAGGCATATATTATAATATTGAACTTGGCTCTCATTTCACATTTATGTTTCTGATGGGATTAAGTTATTGTAGGATTAATATAAGGAAGGAAGAAGGAGGAAGGAGGTTATTGTAGGAATAATTTTCATAATTGATTTACATTCTTGTGTGTCTATTACATAATTTAATAATTAGAGACGTCCCAAGAGGTAGCTAATTAATAGTAGGTAATTAACGAACTAAGCGAATACCGCGAAATATTAATTTCGATAGGTAGTTTATTAGTATGTACGAATTATCGTATTCCTAATTGGTTCTGATGTACAGACGCCAGCACATCAAGCTACTCCAATCTGTCAAATTTCTTTGATAAATTTTCAACTTTATAACAAACGAATAAGGTTCATGATATTTTTTTATTCATTTTTTTTATTTAATACATAGGTATTCGAGTACCTACAAACTTAGGCCGAAAGTCAACCCGACTTCCATTACAATCCTGTTGACTTGGCTAATCTTTCCTCCTTGGAAGCTGTTGGGCATTTTTATCATTTCTAACGTAATCATTCAACTCAGCCGATCGTAGTCCACTGCTGAACATAGGCCTCTAACATGATACGTGACGATATAATCGTTTTTGTCCACGGCAACACCACAACGCAGGGAAGTAAAATGTATGGAAATGTATGAAGTTGTCTTTCCGTCCTCGATAAGGTTGAAAAGTACACGTATATTCATACATTGTACCTACTTCGTTACTGCGTAGACGTCCACCCTATTATCGTCTTATCTCTCGTTATCTGTGTATAGGGGGTAAACTTTAACCAGTGCGTAAACTGTAACCATGAATTCAGTATATCATTCTAGACACCCAGTGTAAAAAAGTTTTCGTCGGTCATTCTAAAAAAAAATTGCAATACCTAGGTACGCGGTCAAAATGTATGGAACAGCTGACTTTTTTTTTGTTTCCGACGAAAAATTTCTACGCTTGGGGGTCTAGAATGATATGCTGAATTCATGGTTGCAGTTCGCCCACTGGTTAAAAATGTATCCTGTATATAAAAGCGAAAGATCACCAATTCATACAACCATTCACTCACTGTTCATACAATCACGAAATCTCAAAACGGACTACGGACCTACGAAAATGAAATTTGTGACAGAGGTAGATTATGAGTAGGAGACGTCAGCTAAGAAGCAGTAAAAATGTTGGCACGTTCGAAAAATAAAACTGATTTTATACCCATTACAAAATATTACTGGCCAGTTACAAGTTCACAACATGGCGGACATCGACAGTAAAACGAGTGAAATACGACCAGATACGAAGTCTCGGATTTTAGGAAACTCCTCCCGTAGAGGGGTGAAATGGGGGGTGGAAGTTTGAATGAAAGTTTTTATTCCTTGGGCCTAGATATGGTAAATTCTCGCGGACGGAGTCACGGGCGAAGTGCTAGTTAATTATATTAGCGAACATTCCGATTTTCTCATTTAGCCCACGGTATGTACCTACAGTGGGCTGCATCAATTGGGTACCCCAGTTGTATTAAAATTTTAACACAACTGGGGTACCCAATTGCATCTGCAGAGCAGTGATGGCCAAGTGGTAACGGCCGCGACTTACGAGTTGTAGGTCGTGAGTTCGAACCCAGACAGGCGCTTTACTTTGTGTAAATTATTTCATCACCACTGCTCTCAAAACGGTGAAGGAAAACATCGCGAGGAAACCGGCATGTCCTAGAACCAAAAAAAACGAAGACATGTGACATCTACCAACCCGCACTGGGCCCGCGTAGTGGATTACGGCCCAATCCCTCTCACCGAGAAGAGGCCTGTGTCCCAGCATTGGGAACATTATAGGCTCAATTGATGCAGCTTACCATCCCTACACGGAAATAAATGGACTTGAGAGATTTTTCCCAGACATCGTTATTCTATTGTGAAATTATTTTAAATAGAGACATCAAATTATTCCAAAAAAAAAATGTGCGATAATTCTAATCCCACTTAATTACAAAAGTAGAAAAACCTACCTATGTTTACTATCTCACGAAGCCTCTTTCTAAATATCGTTGCCCGGTTGCACCAGACTTAAAAAAAAAGTTTGCACATTTTGGCGCCATTTCTCTCGGCGTCTTGCGCTCGAGTAGTGATGCGTCCCTCACTCATGAGGCCCCTCATTTGAGGTACTCGTGATCGCAAATTGAAAGAGTTACTCGAATTTCAATATTGAACCACCTCATTCCTCATCACCCCTCATTTAAAAATTGACATTGACATTATTGACAATAGGAAATCGAGGCAAACGAGTTCGTGACTCGCGAATGAGGATTGAGTAATTGAGTGAGCTCAGTGAGCGAATGAACCGACTCAAAAATTGTATGGAGAATTGAGAATGAGTGAGGTGAGGTGTGATCTTGAAGTTTGGACAACACCGAGGCACAGTAAACATTATTTAAAATTATTTCAGCAACGATTAATTATTATGAACTCTAAAAGCATTAGCATTAGATTGGTAATAAAGGGTCATTGATTCGTTTATTTTGGCGGTCTAAAATTTATAAGCGAAAGAAAATGATGTGTGTGAGAGAGTGAGGACGTGAATAATCGGATTATCGGAGAGTCGTGACTCGTGAGTACTCGTGAGTCGTCGTTGCACCCACCCGCCTCGCTCACTTGGAGCTTCGTTTGAGTTCGGCTCGGGCTAGCGAGTCGTGAGGCGAATACGCCTCACGACGTATCACACAATCGTACGATTCCTCACCTCAAATGAGGGGTCCCTCGTGAGGACATCACGAAGCAAATTGAGGGGCTCCCTCATCCTCACATAAAATTGATGAGTTACCCATCACTACGCTCGAGTAACTAAGGAAGATTATTGTAAAAAGTATTTATTTGAGTTATTTGTTAACCAAAGTATAAAGTAAAGCAGTTATTGTTATTGTTCGGATATGTTTTACGGCCATTTGGTATTATTTGTGACAGGTTAGAGATAAACATTTGCCGTCGGCGCCATGTTGGAGTTGTCTTTGGAAGCAGGAAATTTAAGCCTCCTTTTTTGCTGAAAAGTGCACAATTTGGTATTATGCATTGCGTTTGCAATCAAAATGAAGAAAAACATTAAGTAACTATAGCAAGGCCAGATTGTTTTTTAATGCTGCGACCCGTAGATTTCTGGTCTTGGCTGACGTAAAGAACTAAGGTTTTTGGCCATAAACAGCAATCTCTATACATTGTTGTAGATCGATGTCATCAAGATACGCAGAGGCACAAAAACCAGGTTCAAGCTTCGATTCCTCAAAAATTGGCTCAGATTTTGGAACTAAATTGAAATTTTAACCTAAAGAACACAGCTCTAAATTTACATCTGCAAGAAAAAATAACACCGTATCCGTAGTACGAATGCGTCGCTCCAGCAACAACCGCAACGCAACGCATCCCGCATTTCAAGCGAGTCTAAAACGATCTAAGCCGTCAGACAACCAGGAGAGCATGGGCAGGAGGTGTAACTCGATAGCTACCAGCCCCCTCCCCGCAGCCACCCCGCGCCCCGCGCTCCCCCGACGCGCAACGTATGCCGCTCGATACTCGATAGATTGTGGATGGTGTTATGTGGGATGTTGAAGTTGGGAAGTGGAAGTTCATGGACCAGGTAGCAACATGTGTGTTGACTGCACTTTTAAATAAGTACACTACTTCAGCTTCTGCCACAACAGACGGAAATGACTGTTTTCACCGGTAAATATGAGTAGCACAGAGAGTGACTAGGGAGCCATCACTATATCTTGTCATCAGAGCACATGCCCATTAAAAGTGCACATTGTGTATTCACAAGTGAGCTATAGAAATGTAAGTATCAGATGCTTAGCCTTTTCCCAGCCGGTGGGGGTTGGCTTCAGGGGAGCAACTGTCTATCTGACCTCTACAATCCAGTTACTGGGCAATACAATACCCCTTGGTAAGACTGGTTGTCAGACTTTCGGGGTTCAGACAGCCGGGACCAACGGCTTGGCGTGCTTCCCGAAGCACGGAGGGGTCTTGGCATGTAACGACGATCGGTGAGGTTAAAAAAGCTTAACCTCACCGATCAACCGGGCGGGTGTTGTTACTTTGCCACAAGCCTCTCTTTATCATAGAAATGAGAGCACAAAAAAAAGTTATAAGTTATCCCACACAGCAGTTTTGAAACTTGATACGTTCGTTTCAAGAGACGATATGGCGACAGCAATTCATTTGCTCGATATCTTTGGATCTCACTCTCGCTGAATGAGTTATTATGTACCCTTTATGTTGGCACGTTTTTTTTAAGGCTCTTGTAAAATTGTGGAATGTCATTCTCGTTCTGACGAGACTGGCAGTGTATTTTCTAGCTTCGAATAAGTTTATTTTTCAGAGTTGTACTTTAAAAAATAAAGTAAGAATAAAACAGGTAAATAAAAATTACAATTCGTAAGTAAAACAAACAAAATAATATGTAACAGCAAAATGAGAACTGGTCAAAAACGATGGTCTAAGTAATTTTTTGGTCACACAGGATATCCTAGTACAGACGCCAGTCTCTTACAAAGGATTATTTATTTTCTAACTTTACTTCACTTTATTAACCTTTTTCGAAACGCATTTCTTGTCTCCATATTAATACTAGAAATGTGAACCTTTGTGAATAGAGAAAAATAAACATATCATATGGATAATATTTATTTCACTATAGAGCTTGCCAAAAACACGTAACGTGTGACATACAACATTCCAAAGATATTATCATGCTTTAAGATAAAAAAGCATTGACAATAGACATGCTGAAAAAAAAACGATGGAAAGTTTAAAAAAGGAACGTCCCGCCTTGCCTGCCTCTAACATAACCCTCACCCTGCAAGGTGCAGATCCCTACGGCCCTAACAATCACTTACGCAATTGTTTAAACAATGCTCACTAATAAAATATCAAATTACACCAGAATTATGTGAGCAGCGAGTAACGCGGCCAATATGCCTGAATACAATTATAATATAGGGGTAGATTGTACCCCACGCAGCTTTTTTGATGCGCATTTTCGGTAATGACATTTGAGGGTTGGTGGAGTCAATTATTTTAGAGCCGGGGGCCGTTTTTATTTTAAGGGATTATCTTGTTTCGTGGTCATGTTATGGATTAGATATGAGAAGAGGCGTTTGTATTCTCTGGTGGGTTCAAGAAATTAAGTGGGTGTTATAAGCTTCTTTTCTGCGTATCATTAAGCCGCTTTTATACAACGTGGATCAGAAAGGTGTACTTACTTACAAGGGCTACATCATTAAATTAAATCGCGAACTAGATAAAAAGAAAGTTGAAAAACTAAACTCCATCCCCCTTATTACAAAACGAGGTTTTTCTTTAGGTATGGTTTAAACCATCGGGCCTGTTTTTGAAATAAGAACCTAAACGACATCGAAATACAGCTCCTTTTACAAAACTGACAAGTTAGTCCTGTGCTAAATTGTCAGTTTTGTAAAAGGAGCTGTAATTCTATTTCAGTTCTAAGTTCTTATTTCAAAAACCGGCTCGGTGGTTTAAAACCATACCTAAAGAAAAACCTTGTTTTGTAATAAGGGGGCATAGGTTTAGGTAGTTAGATAAAGGTAAAGGATAAGGCCGTTCATTGTATATTTTGTAGTGTACCTTGTTTTTTTTGTAATGTATTTTTTGTGGTGTAAAATAAAGTAGGTATATATAAATAATAAATCGTAAAAAGGCTTTTTTATAGTTGAAACTTTCTTGTTAAAAAATATTTGGTGCACCAAAATTAATTTTATTTTCAGTTTATACGATAGTTTCCTCTTTTATTAATGTATATCAAACTTTATCACTTATTCTGAAGCTACTCTTCCTAGATTAGGTCCTGAAAAATCACGCTCTTAAAACAAATATATATTTTCATCTGAAATCGTGGTCGTATGCCACTTTGCCCTAATGAATGCTTGCTACGATTGTTTTGTAAGGGTAGGTGGCATATGACCATATATTTTTGAAATGTGCTAAGCCCCTACACTTGATACCCAATCTTTGAAAAAAGTGGACGATCAAGACAATTCCAACGATATCTCATTTGCCAAATTATGATAAGAATTTTAGACAATATGAGGAAACAGTTAAACATACATGCATACCTACAACCCACATACATACGTACACGTAAATAAATACCTTCATAGTTGGGTAAAAAATTTCAGCTGTCTCATACAAAACTTCAATGCTTCGCCATAACGATGGCTTCCCCATTGATTAAGTTATTCAAATAAAAACTTTGATTTTTAAATAATTTATTTATTGACTAGCTTTTGCTAGCGGTTTCGCCCGCACGGAGGTCGGAAGCTATCCCACGGGAACGTACAAAATTCCTAAATGTTTTTTATTTCTTTTTTTTTGGTATGTTTCCAAATTTTACAATAATTCGTATTTTTAATTTGTTAGCTTAGTTGTTAGCTCTATTGTGCATGCTGTGGTCTCCTGTATGTGAAGGAAACGCTGCTATGTGACACAACTGCTCCTACTAAGTTATGACAGCTGGGTACTTCGAAGGCTTAAAGCGTTTTCACACAATTATGTTAAGTGTGCTCCTACCGATTTATACCAAACTGGTACGTCGAAGGCATAAAGCGTTTTCTAGGTGACATAACTATGTTAGGTGAGCTCCTAGCAAGTTTTGACAACCTGGTACTTCGAGCAGAATACCAATTTACAAAAGATCTACATAATTAAGTAAACAAAAGTAAACATTTCTTATTTGTTTCTAATTTTTTAAATTTTATCTACTACAATACACAAAATAACTTTCTACCCCTTTTTAACCCCGCTAGGCGATGAGTTTCAATAAAATACGAAACACGTCTTCCATCAATTCTGATAAAGAATGTTTATGCATTTATAGTAGATTGGACCAAGAAATCACGTTGTCCGATACAAACGTTGCCACCGTTTTTCACCCCCTTAGGGGTAGAATTTCGGAAAATCCTTTCTTATCGGATGCCTACGTCATACAAAGAACACACCTTCCGAGTTTCAGGTCTCTACGATCAGCGGTTTAGGCTGTGCGTTGATCCGTCAGTCAGGACAAAGCATTTTATATGATAGATTAGTCCAATGGGGAAAGTGGTTCAGTTTGATGGTCTGTACCACACCCTTAAATTTGTCCACACCTTTATGATAAACATGCTGTACTTTGGGTTCATTAACATTGTGATTTTCTTCTTCTAACCTAACTATTGCTACTCATGTGTATTCTTGTACGTGTCCAAATATACATTTATTTATTATTATATATCTCATATTTCATCACCTACCTACTCTAAACGCTTCGTGCGTCCGCCTCTATGGTAACAGCAACTACAGCACATTACGAGCTTCCAATAAACTTAATATTAACTAATCAGCCTTTGGTGCTTCGGATATCCAATATCGAATCTCAAACTATTGTTATTAACTTCACAATTTGATTCATTTAAACGACAATCAATTATTACCGGGTAAGAACTTACTGGAACAAAAATTCAATTATTTGTAGTCAAGCTGCTTGAACAATCAAAATTAAAAGTTATATAATCCTCAGATTTTATAAAACAAAGACAGATAGACCGCACGGAACACCAAGAGTGAGGCCAAAAAAACAAATACTAAAGCGTCGCATTTTATGTAGGTAACATACAATGCGACGCTTTAGTATTTGTTTTTTTTTTTGTTTAGATTATAAAACAAAGGCAGATAGATCGCGCGGCACACCCAAGAGTCAAAAACCAATACTAAAGCCTCGCATTATATACAATGCGACGTTTTAGCATTTGGTTTTTTGGCTTCACGCGTGGTGTTCCGCGCGGTCTATCTGCCTTTGTTTTATAATCTGAGATATAATCAAACTAGGCTGAGATTCAGCTATTTTTGAACGGCAAAATTACATAAGGCAGTCCTCCAAAACACCCGCCCTTCATCACTTCCTAGTGCTTTAGCTGGGAAGAAGAAGTGGCGCAACAAACTCCCCAACAGCACAGTTGTCTGGTATACTTAATACATCTGTGGGTAGGTAACATATTTTCGAGGCATACTTATATGCACAAAGTATTGTGCTCCTATCTTAACAATACCTCGTGTAGATGATAGGAATAGCCGCTGGGTGAGATCGCATAGATCTGATGAGGAATATATTTTAGAACAGATTGGGAAATAGAAGGGTAGTTTCCGGACATAATAAGCATACTTCCTACTAAGAGAGTAGACGTAGACAGATAGATGACCTCCAGTGCTCCTATGAGCACTGGAGGTCTACTTTTTAAGTCCGACAATACGTGGCTTTCTTTCTGAAAGTACCTAGTTAATCCATCAAAAATGTTTTTTTCTGTCGGTCAATAGAAGAAAAGTACAGTCGCCAGCAGCTCAAGCTATCCCAAACTGTCAAATTGAACATAAACCTTATTCCTTTGTTATAAAGTTGAAAAACTATCAAAGAAATTTGACAGATTGGGGTAGCTTGATGTGCTGGCCTCTGTACATCATCATTAGGATCAACTGTCAAATCGTGTTATCATTCATTCTTAGTTCAGGCCTCGACATAATCGTAAGTAATTCGTAAGTAAAACGGAGTAGGAAATGCCCTTAATTTCGGCCGAAACTAAAGCTTTCGTGCACGTGGATTGATTCGGAGAATTTGGGCCGTTAGTCAATTGTTTTTAGAACCTTTTGATACATTGAGGGGTTTGAATTAGCTTCTAAGTCCAGAATTTATGACACATCTCATTTTATTCTTTTACTTCCACAGATTAAAAAAAATGTCTATAAATGCTTTAAATTTGTGCTTGAATTGAGCCTATCCTATGGGCATTTCTTCTTTTTCTTCTTGTTTACCGAAGAATTTAGTTGTACAACTTATCTAGGAAGCAAAAGACAATACAAGTGTTGAAAATGTCTTTGAAACGTGGGCTTTATTTCAAAATCTGTCAACCCAATAATTTAACATTGTACACCATTGCTTACCGTCTTACACTTAGTCTTTATTTCATATACAAAGCGCAAAAAGCAAAACACAAACGAAATCGAAAAGGACATTTACGAATTTAATGTTGCGGAAATAGGAAAAATAGACATTATTTTGAGCAGACAAGCGTAATTGACGCAAGGTTTTGGCGCCAACTACAATAGGCGGCCATTTTGGAGTGCGTTTAGTAGCTGCAATTATTGTTTATCGCGGCCGAGTGATTCTTTGTACATACTTGTGCCTTGTATCAGGTGTCGTATGAAAGTGCTTGAGTTACACTTTCTTCTTCAAGGAGTGTATAGAGTAGATGTATTGTTGAAGGGAAATGATACGGATGGAATCTTGATGGAACATACGTACAAGTTATTCGTACTCTAGGTGACTATTCTTTAAAATGACGTTTTCTTGGTGGTGATTGTGTTTCCCTTTGGTTGATTGTTCCACTATCTAATGTTTCCTTTTCCTCAAATCTGCCTATCAACCCGATTATCCAGGTCTCCTGACTGTCTTTTCAAACCTATCGATGGATCAATAGTTGATGGATGGTTAAGAATTATTTTTTCCAGGTTACGTGTACCGATAGGTATCCCTACTAAAATTGTAAAAGCGAATGGAACTCTGTCTGTCTGTTACGCTTTTATGCCTAAACCGCAGAACCGATCATCATGAAATTTGGCAAAGATATAGCCTGGGATATGGAGAAGGATATAAGCTACGTTTTTACGCGATATATTTATGTATGTATATTTGGTTAAATAAAGAGTAGTCACAACGCCTAAGTAGCTTATCAAACTCAAACTCAAAGCATTTATTTCAATTAGACCTTTCACAGGCACTTTTGAATTGTCAAACAAAAATCGAAGTTGAAGCTAGGTGCCCATTCCAAAAACGTAGATCTCTCTGGAGAAGAACGGGCAAGAAACTCCAAGGACACTCTTTCTATAACACACTCTATCTAAACAATGTCGGGGTCAGCCGTCGGAAGCAGCTAAATACCTATACGTAAAGTGTAGGTATTTGTCACAAATTCGCTGGCATTATCTTACACTAGCTTCTACTCGCGACTTCGTTCGCGTCAAATTTATTGCTCACCCGACCCACACCGTCGCTTTACTTCGAGTTGCCTGCCCGTGCGAGTACTTCGTATTCGTGACTTTTTTTCTCTTTGCTCGGCTCCTAAGGGTCTTAGCGTGGTGTTATATAAACTATAGCCTTCCTCGATAAATGGGCTATCCAACACTAAAAGAATATTTCAATTCGGATCAGTAGGTAGTTCCTGAGATCAGTATGTTCAACCAAACAAACAAACTCTTAAAGGTAAAGTTCTTACACAGAAGGTTTGTAAAAAGAACTGTATTTGAATCTTAATTTCGTTCGAACTTCAAAAACTAAATCGATGGTTAATTATTTTTGACAAAAATGATACATTTAAAAAAAAAACAATAATTAATTTTGTAACGAGGCTAAGAGATTATTTTGTTACTTTAGAGAAAGTACCGAACATATACATTTATTTCAGGTCCTACAAAGACCGTACCAGCAAGAGATACCCTATCCTAGAGGCTGCCAAGCCAATATGGTCGATGTTTGTAATGACAGCGGCTGTCATAATCTGGGCTGTCAAGTCTCCTAATGCCATTTATATATCTATATTTTTTTATTTATTTTTTGTATGTTCGGGCATAATTCCGAACTTCTTCTTTTGTTCGAAAGGTGTTTATTCCGAAATGGTCCCATTAAAATTTCGTATAGATCTGATGATGCATTTCGGAGACAGACAACGGAACTCTTCAAAAAATTACAGCAAATCAACTGCGAATGCTGCTATCGCATAAATATGCATTGTTTTGACCCCAAGTATGATGAAATTTCGAATTGGTGTGGGGTAGGTAACTAAAAAGTGAAAAATAATTACACGAACAACTGGTCTATCTAAGTTTCAATACAATTATAATTGCCTGTACCATTTTCTTATTGTGTAAAGGTTAAACTAATTGTTTCGTTTGGCGCCAACATTTCGGCGCCATATTGGAATGCGTTTAGTTGCTGCAATTATTGTTTATACGCGGGCGAGTGCACCTTTGTGTCTGTGGATCGGGTGACACTCGGGGTCCAATTGAAAGTGATTGAATTACACTTTCCTCTGAATGAGTGTCTTTAAATGGTGTAATTGTTTGCAATTGTAATGTAGGTATTCTAAAAAGTATCTCAGAATTCGATGTACAGAGGCCAGCACATCAAGCTCTACCCCAATCTGTCAAATTTCTTTGATAGTTTTTCAACTTTATAACAAAGGAATAAGGTTTATGTTCAATTGGGAAAATTTGACAGATTGAGATAGCTTGACCTGCTGGCGACTGTACCTAATGGGGATTGAAATTGAATTAGTTTTTACCCGACTACGGTGAAGCCAAAAGGAAGGGTTACATTTTACCAGTCTAAGTATATGTATGTTTGTATTTACGTGTGTCCCACTGTAGTGCCTCAACATGGCTGTAATTTTCAGAAACAGTTTAAAACTCAAATAATAGCTAGAGTTAAATAAATAATAACCACGAAGATATTGTATAACGAAGTCAAACCAAATGAAAGAAAATAAAAATGGTAAACTGGGCTATTTCAGAAACAATTAACAACTTCTAAACAACTTACTTAATAAACCGCCTCTATAAAAAAACCGTTCAAAAAAGACTTCTGAAACTCGAACCTCCTTAAGAAAACAAAAAAAAAAAATGTTTAAAATTATCAATGTTTACAAAAATAAAGGGCGAACCACACTTGCGAGGCTTCACAACCCTTCCGCCAGGGTGGGTAGGGGAAAAGTTATAAACAAACGGAAAATGTACACCGACATGGAAACCTTTTAGGAAGCACCTCCCCTATTTTGTGGAGTAAATAAAAAGCTTAAAATAATTTTACTCTTTTGTTTTTATGTTTTGCTCGATAAAGTTTTTTTCTTTTGTTGGACGACGGAAATAACGCAATTTTATTTGTTTGATGAAATTATACGACTGGTATTCTATAAATAAAAATAATTTTAGACTGTGGTTGATTTTTATAATTATTTATTAAGGTAAGTACATTGTTACAACGGCTTCAAGTGGCAAATGAGTTCCCTTCGTTTTGCTCGGTTATTTATATTCATTATTTTGTGTTTGGTAAGTTTTTTTTTAGCAAATTTACATCGTGATTCAAGAAAAAAGTCATAAAGTAATAAAAGTCCTTACTTTTATTGATTGCTTTTTGACAATGTCCAACGTTAATTAAGCTTCGTTTAAAAAAATACTTTTATTTTACTTAATGGTGAGTACCAGGAATACATAAATACTCAAAGCCAACAGTAATGTAATGTGCACGGTTCACTACCACTTGTGCTAACAATGCGTTTGACAAACATCATCAGTTTGGTGCAGCCGACAAACAAAACAAAAAGTACACGCACTTCAGATGAATATTGGGCTTTTTGGGGCCGCTAAAATTGTGCTGGACATCGAGCTGTTTTGATGACTCAGTAGGTATGGAATGAACGGTGTCATATTGTATCTCTCATGGAAGTAAGTTAACAGATCATGCATCATAAAATGCATTATTTATTGTCTTGGAAATAGAATCAAAATCTGAAATTTCAGCCTCATAGGATAAGAGGAAAAGGTTTTAATTCAGCTAGCAAGATTTGACCCAAACAAACATAAGTACAACATTGCAAGCAATAAATAAAAACTTCTCAAATGAACAGTTCCAAGTAGACACAGAAAAGGTCTCAACACAATTTTACATGGTTTTATTTGCACGCCAAAATAATGACATCATGTTGACGAAAAATTAATACCATGTCGTCAAAATTATTTTCTGTCCTTATCCCACAATTTATTTGGGGTCAGCGGACCATGTCTGTTTCTTCCACACTTCTCTATTTATTTAACCATTTATGCACACAGCACATAAACAGACAAGAAGAAAGGAACAGAAAAATAAGTACAAAGGTATTGCTTATTTCTACGGAAATCTCTTCCTGCTGGCTTATAGCACGAGCACCGATTTTTCAACGGAAGAATAGACATGACTATTCATTGTAAATGATTTACAATAAAAGATAGCTATATTTTTCTATTAATTATCAAAAATAAGCGTTCTAAATAAATCATGATTTTGTAGATAATCGTATATACTTTGTGGACGTCGAGTAGAAAGTTTGTTGTCAGTGTGATTTTGACAGATTGAGAAGAAATATTCTTCTGAAATAGTCTACTTAAATCAGTCCATCTAAGGTTTCTTTGGTCTCCCCCTATTCGCATAGCCATCTACATTCATACTTAAAACTTTCACATTGTTCTCATTCTTCCGCAACATTTAGGGACGTTTACGAAGCAAAAGTTGTAAATGTCAGCATCGTAGTAGGTGGCGTTGTATAGTTTCTACCTACTCTAGGAAAAGACGTGAGTTTGTTGTAGGATATAAGTATACTAACAAAAAATTTAATCAAATCAATCATAAACAATCTTCGAGCTTTTTTTTTTTTGGTGGGAAATCATCAAATAACTTCTGCCGCTCCGGGTGGAGCAGGAGGGCGTGTCAGACTTTTACTGACTAAAACCCACCCGTGTTCCCTCAGGAGCCCGTATGCCAGGGGCTGTGGTATCTCTTTAGAACAAACCCGCACCCCTGGCAGGCATCGGCCCTTGCGGGCCCCATCATTTTTTGTGCTGACATCTCTTTGAGGCGCGCTTGGAACACAACGCGCCGTCGACTTGGGCTTGGTCCTTACCGGACAGCGAGCTACCCATTACTCGCCGTCCGCAAGCTCATGCCTACGGTGGCCGGAAATCGGCCTGGGATTTCCGACGCCCAGGGCGTCTCCGTATCCTGCGGCGGCTAGGCTCGCGAGGGCGCATATGCTGCCTCTCCCTCACGTGCGCCGCCTCCCTCTTCGCGAGCATCACTGCTTCGCTGAAGGAGGTGACGGCTACCCATGCACTCTCGCTCCGTACCATGGCCTGGACCAGGGCCGGACGCGAGAGATCGCCGCCGCCGATCGCCTCCACGAGGACACAGCGGTGCTCCACCCAAGCCGGGCAGACCGCCACCGTGTGCTCCACCGTGTCCTCAGGGCGATCTTCGCAGTGGAAACACCCGGGCGTCTCCTCCCGCCCTATCCGAAACAGGAACCTCCCGAAACAACCGTGTCCGGTGAGGACCTGTGTCAGACGGAAGGCGAGGACGCCATGGCGCCTCTCAAGCCACTCCTCAAAGAGGGGACTTACCGCCGCAATCGTGGCGTGCCCAAACAATCTTCACGCTCACAGTAATAATGATACTTCAATTTTATATTTGGAAGTATATCCAAAAGCACCATTTTAACTCCCCAAAAACCGGTAACACTCGGAATCAAAGACACAAAGCTAAGTCGATCGCGATAATATTGACTGAACCGGACTTGAGCGGCGACCGCAAACACACGAGCAAACAGATTAACGTTAGAACAATGGCGGGGAACATTTGGGGAAATGTATTGAAATAATATTGGATTGAGAGACTACCTCGGCGTTCATGCGGTCCTGGTACTTTTGTTAGATGGATGATTAGTTTTGCTTAGAAGCTTTGCTTATGATTAAGACGTCTGTCTGTCTAGTTATGAGATTCCTTTCGTATATCAAATATTATTAACATACAGTGATTTCGGAAGTCGAGCTTGTCAGTTGAGAATAAAAAAGAAACTGTTTAATTGGGAATTGACTAGAAGATGGAACCTTGGGGCACACTGCAGGAATGCTTTAATTTTGACAGTTCAACAACATTGATTGTGTTAGTTACGTAATTAAGGTGAACCTAGTCCACATTTTTCCCATACAAACTTCGGGAGTGTATTACTCCACTGTTTGACCCTGAGTGGATTGACAGGCGCTCGGCGTCCTCACCTTCCGTCTGACACAAGTCCTCACCGGACACGGCTGTTTTGGGAGGTTTCTGTTTCGGATAAGGCGGGTGGAAACTCCCGGGGAGGACATGGTGGAGCATACGGTGGAGGTCTGCCTGGCTTGTTCGGAGCATCACCGTGTCCTCGTGGAGGCGATCGGCGGCGGTAATCTTTCACATCCGGCCCTGATCCAGGCCATGGTACGGGGCGAGGGTGCAAGGGAAGCCGTCATCTCCTTCTGCGAAGGCACTTATGCTCGCGAAGAGGGAGGCGGCGCACGTAAGGGAGACAATAAATATGTATGCGCCCTCACGGCCCTAACCGCCGCAGGAGACGCCCTGGGCGTCGGGTATCCCAGGCCGATTATCGGCCACCGTAGGCGCGGGCTTGCGGACGCGAGTATTGGGTAGCTCGCCGTCCGGTAAGGACCAAGCCCGGGTCGACGGCGCGTTGTGTTCCACGCGCGCCTCAAAGAGATGTCAGAACCAACTGGTGGGGTCCGCAAGGGCCGATACCTGCCAGGGGAGCGGGTTGTTCGAAAGAGATACCGTCGCCCCTGGCACACAGGCAACTGAAGGAACTCGGGAGGCTTTTGCTCCGCCTAGAGCGGGAGAAGTTATTTGATGATTTTCTATCCTCAAAAAAAGCCCTAATACGATTTCTATTTTAGAACCGTTAGGAATCGTGTCAGGAATTCCCACGAACAGTAAATCCGTCCTACTTACTCCTTACCTAAAACGTGCATAGCTGCTTTGACAGTATACATCTATAGAATAATCAGTAGCTCATTTCATCAAGTGGAACGTACCTCATCTCTAGTCTATGATACTCACGATGCAGAACACATACGTAGTCTATCAAGTTACCAGCCGGTGAACCGATACCCGTCGGTACTACGTCTACGTACTAGCTACGTGACTTTAACAGACATGTTTTTATTACTTATAGTTTTTGTTATTCTAGTGTCACGTGATGTTGGTACACGTACTCGGGAAGAGTCGGTGAAGCACCCTACACATACATCGGTACTTATTAGTACAAACTGATAAATAAAATTAATTAAGACCGATTTTGGCGGGACTTTCAGCTTATGTTATAAGGAGTGCCATAGGTTTATTTTTTTTGACGGTCTGAAAATCATCAAATAACTTCTCCCGCTCTGGGTGGAGCAGGAGGGCGTGTCAGACTTTTACTGACCAAAATCCACCCGTGTTCCTTCAGTACCGTAGCCCCTGGCACACAGGCGCCAGGGGCTACGGTATCTCTTTCGAACAACCCGCACCCCTGGCAGTTGTCGCCCCTGCGGACCCCAGCAGAATTTTATGTCCGTAGTGCCATAGGCTTCTATTGGCATAAAATTCGCTTAGGGCCGACCAAACAGTGAATAAGTCCCTACTCCCGATGTGTTTTTACCCGTACTAAGAAAATATTTAATCTGGTGTCATCATTCATCATTTCAGCCGAAAAACGTCCACTGCTGGACCTAGGCCTCCCCCAAAAGGGGGTTTTTGCCATAATCGCCACGCTTGGCAGGCGGGTTGGCGATCGCAGAATGTTGTTAAAATGCATAGAGAACGCGGCTGCCTATTCTCTAGTAAGTCCCTAAGTCGCCTTCTACGACGCCCACGGGAAGAAATGGAATGGTGCTATTCTTTTACGTCCGGCTCGACACGGAACAATCGGGTGTATTGGGGGGCATTCCAAAGTTACGAACTACTTTCGAACGGGCCCATATCTTGGTGGACGGACTTACAGAGTATGCCCCGGTTATGGCAAGCTTTGTAGAAATAGAGTAGTATTGCCTTAACATTATAAAATAACGAATTAAGGGAACTATAGATAAAGAACAATGGCTACGTTCCTAACATGCTTCATTTCTGTCTAGCTTTTTCCCTACTATGTTGAGGGCGGCTTCCAGTCTAACCGGATGCAGCTGAATACCAGTAATTTACATGGAGCGACTACCTTTCTGACCTCCACAATCCAGTTAATGGGTAACACTTTACCCCTTGGTAAGACTGGTTGTCAGACTTCTTCTGACGAACCGTAACGCCAGTCAAAGATCCACAAATGACAGCCGGGACCAACGGCGGGGTCTTGGTATGTAAAGATGGTCACCCATCCACGGACCAACCGCGGTAAGCGTAGCCATGCATGCATGCAAATTTTACTACACTTTAAAAATACTCCTCGTTTACCCACTTCTCAACGAAGCTTTAAATCCTTTGTTATTTCTCAAAAGCTAAGATTTATCTCTTCAGTAAGTATTGGCGTCAAATATTTGCCAATACACCGGGCAATTGGCGGGGGCAAGCACTAATTATACCTACTGTGTTTGAGAGCTGACTTCTGTCAATATTGGGACTTCGAAGAAACCGGGCGTCGTTATATTTTTAAGTTTACTAACTCAAGAGCTACTAGGTACTTAGCATAAAACACTGTTCTGACTTTCAGCAGGCTTAGCATAACGCTTCCTATTTCTACGAAGAATAGACAGTGCTTTTTCAATACAAAGTGACGTTTCGTTGCTCCATTTTTGACATCGCACCGTAGATATCCTTCCACGATCTGTCATTTTGTCTTTCGTTTCTAACGATCTGTGTCTAGGTCCTTATAATTAATGTAGACTATTTCAGAAGAGTATTTCTTCCCAAACTGTCAAAATCACACTGACAACAGACTTTCTACTCGACGGCCACAAAGTATTTACGATTATCTACAAAATCATGATTCGTTTAGAACCCTTAACTGTGATAATTAATAGAAAAACATAACTGTCTTCTTCTATTGAGCAGCATTTAGTTAATCGTCATGTCTATTCTTCCGTCGACAAATCGGTGCTCATGCTAAGCCTGCTGTACGTAGTAATTAGTTCTTTATCTCATAGAACTAAGAACTTAAGATTCAGTAGACTTACGAATTGATTTGGGAAACACAATTAATCAAAACGTAAAAAAGACGAAGTAGACATTATTTCGAAAATTGACATTTAAGCGCTTCGTGAATATGTTGTTGAGGTCAAAGTGACTTTATGCTTACCCTGTACGTATTTTTTTTTTCTAATTGAAATATTTGATATAGGTACTTATATCAGTATAACTGTGTCCGGGACCAGATCATGTCATGAACATGATCAATGTCAAAATAAGTAGACATTATTTCGAAAAATTTCATATTTAGCGCTTCGTGAATATGTTGTTGAGGTCAAAGTGACTTTATGCTTACCCTGTACGTATTTTTTTTTCTAATTGAAATATTTGATACAGCGTATATCAGTATAACTGTGTTCGGGACCAGATCATGTCATGAACATGATCACTTCTGGTGAATGAGTTGGTAGATATATATTAAGCTTAATTTTGTCCTTTTACATAGTTGCAAAAGAGATGTGGGAAAGACCACTTTTCCTATTTTAACCGCTTTTGTCAAAATATCCTATCAACCCCCTCTACAACAAAATCATTCCATAATCCTTACTAAAATAACGAACTAATTTTTCCCATTTATTATGAACATTTTCCTCATAATGATCGAAGTCACGTGCCTCTCGAGTCTCGACACATCTCTTTTGTTGCTACCAAACAATACACACCCATTTTAATACTACCCTTCAACAGAACAAACCGACCTTCAAAAATCAACCATATGACTTAAGACATAAGACGTAAAATTGAAGTTGATCAAAGCTGATAGAATTTATAATTTTTGGACGTCATGCAGTTTGGAAGCCAAATCACCTGTCAAGGATTTAATGAAAGGGTCACGTGACTGTGTGACGCTCCTGTGGAAGCGCGAGGATTCTTCCTATGAACTTATGTCACCCTGGTACTTTATGTTTAGATATTCTAATATTATACGATGCATGAAGGGTCCCGAACCCGATCCTTAGATCAGTCGGGAGGGTTTAGTGTATATCGTATATTGCTTAGCTAAACTTTGCTTGCGGCCATATTCATGTATTATCTATATTTTTAATTATATGTTCTAAAAATGTACAGGAAAAAAGGCGGCCTATGATTTTTCGGGCATCTGAAGACGTAAATAGAGTGGATGGAAGCCTAGCCCAAATGCAAAAACATTTCAAGGTCAGCAAGGGCACTTCCTATTTCTGCCATCATTGTAAGCAACGCATTCAAGGAGAATTTTTGACGCGATGCAACTGACATTCGTTTGACAATACGTCACAATTTGCAGACAACTTAATTCTTTTAAAGTGCCACAAGGTTCTTTTTTGCGAGGCCAAAATCGGAACGAGGTACTATTTATTTTTCAATACATTTCACAAAAAATTGCCAAATATCTTTACCAACAGAACCACCTGGGAACGTCATTCGAGCGCCTAAAGATCCTTGTAGCAGTGTAGTTATCGTATTCTTGTGGGCAATGTATAGATACATAGATAAATAATAAAAGTGCACCTACATTCTCTACAACATTGTAGCAGCGAATGACAACTCCATTCCGCGTGGGTGCCGAACTGCCGACATAACATAAACTTTACGATTATTTCAACAACATTGTCAGTATTATTTATTGTAACGCCTCCAGAATTGACGAGAGCATGTATGGACAGTCATTAAATTAAACTGAGATGACGTTTATCTGCAAAAAAATATATTTAAGCAGGTTGACGCGAGAAGTCTTATTTTTTTCACTTTTATTCCTGGCTGATTGTGTTAAAAAAGGCTTAGCCAGCACGGGGCAGCTTATGGAAGTTAAGACTTCCTGCTCTCGCTTTAAGTAAAGACATTTTAACCTTGATTAAAAGTAACTAAAGTTAGGTATTTTGCACGTAACCGCACTGTAAGATTTTGATAAAAACGCTTCATTTTACGGCATGAATTTCTGTAATTTTCATCTCTTTTCCAAGTTGTTATCTAACTACTAGATCTAGACCTATTTATCGTAGCAATTTCTCAATCACGTCATTATAATGTATAGGTATTTTAAAAGTAATCACTATTATATTTTTTATAATGCACTGAAATGTCATTATGATAAAAGCGATAGAAAAAATAACAGAAGAATAATAAAAACAAAAGAAAGTACTAAGAGCTCATGAACTCGCAAGAAATATTCCAAATACAATTTCCTTTCATAAAATCGTGCTTTTTCGCCAGACGGCCAGATGTACGGTAACTTGATATACAGCGTGTTTTTTTTTTATTTGACGGTACGCTTCCCGCTCCCGGTCGGGGATGAAAGAGGCTTTTGAACTGTTGGTACGTTTGCTAGTTTTTTTCTCAAGACAAGCAATCGTGGTCTTGGTTATTTTGTTGTGATAGACAAGTGGTGGCGATATCCTTTTATCTTTTGAAATAGAAAGAAAGTAGGTGTAAAAAATCATCATTGTTTTTCGTGTCAATCAGAAACGTTGGTGGAAAGGGTTTACGTAAGAGGTCAGTGTTGTTTTGATTTTGTCTGATTTATTCGTTTCAGTAGTAGACAAGTTGACAATAATTCACCTCAATCATGTCATTTTATACATGAATGGAAGATTTGTCGCTGATAAATTAATGTCAATAGGTAGATACCTACTAACAAAAGGAAACTACAAGATTGTAATTTTAAAGTAGATACTTTAATTAGAATTTTGTAGTTGTTTTTTACAAATAATTATCACAATGAAATGATTACCACATTCACGATAACGTATTATGATATAAGCGCAATTTTAGACGAAATTACCGTTTAAGTCTTCGGAAAAAGTTTACTTTTTGTTTTAAAGTATTCAACATCGATAGTAGATCATTTATATTTGCTTACTACCGTCAACATAAATCAACATCAGCCTATAATGTTCCCACTGCTGGCACAAAGGGAGGGACTTACCATCGTAAGTATTTTTATTTCAGAAGTGGCCCTGTTGAGTTCCTTATCAAATAACTTTTACATATCAGAAGACTCAAAAATAATTCAACGTTAGTTTTTCCTGAGTAAACACCAAAAAGGCTCACCAGAGGAAGTGAGTAGGTACTGTTATGTATACGGATGTGTGTGGGGTGTGGTCAGACAGGCCGAGTGCCCACATTGACCACGTCCCGTGACCGCCCGTTATACTGCGACTGTCATGCTCTGTCTGGCATCACTGTGGGGCCGGCTAGGAATTACAATACATACCTACTATATTTAATTTTGTATAAAGTATTTATGAATTGAAATATTTTATCACTAGCTTCCGCCCGCGGCTTCGCCGGCGTGGAAGTCGGAAATTATCGCACGGGTACGTACTACCGGAATAAAAAGTATCCTATGTGTTAATCTAGATTATAATCTATCTGTGTGCCAAATTTCATCCAAATCCATTGAGTAGTTTTTTCGTGAAAGAGTAACAAACATCTATACATCCAAACTTTCGCGATTTGAATGGAGAAGGAGTAGGTAGGTGTAAACCTAAGTACCTACTTAATGTCACTAGCCTCACCTACTGTTGTTGGAGAGGTGAAAAAATAAGTTTCCTTTCTTAATTTCGTTTATAAGTTACATGAGGCTTCATAGCTTTTGCTGTGCAAAAGGTTGATAGCTTGGATGGTAAGCTGACTACCCCTGCAGGTGCACCGGACAACATAAAGTGTGACATGGAGGTCTTGACCCAGAGTCAAGACCTCCATGTCACACTTTATTCAGGTATAGGTTTCAATGAATTTCATATTTTGGTCGTTATTTTTAACTGTCGCTTAATTACTACTTAGTGTTTCAGGACTGAGAACATACAGGGTAAGTTTTATATACAGTGCGCAAAATGTAACCATGAATTCAGCATATCATTCTAGAAGCCCTAGCACAGAAATTTTTTGCGGGTTGTACACAAAAAATCAGCTGTTTCATAGGAAAATGCATAACCTACACGGTCAAAATGTATGAAACAGCTGATTTTTTTTTTATATCCGGCAAAAAAATTCTGCGCTAGGGGGTCTAGAATGATATGCTGAATTCATGGTTACAATTTGCGCACTGGATAAAAACTTTTCCTGTATATCTAGTCACCACCCTGATTGTTCTAGCATGCCCAAAGCCTTCCCATGAAACATGACAACTAAAAAAAACTAAATAATAATATTGTATGCAGCATATAATGTATGCCCTACCCCTGTGCACAGAGCGTGTGACGGAGCGCTGCGGTGACGAGACAACGCCTTGCGGTTACCGGGACCGCGTGAAACTTAGAACTTACTCACCGTGTGTATATGTTATGTAGGGCTGCTATGTATTGTGGGTTGTGGAGTGGGTACATAATGTAATGTCTGTGATAGTTTGTGTAAATGTGATGTGTGTCTGCGTAGGACGTTGCAGAAATGACTTAAACAAAGCATTTATAGTGAGTTGGATCAGTCAATTGCAGTTGGTTTAAATTATGTTTCGATGATGAATTTTGAGGAGCAGTGGTGGCCAAGTGGTAACGGCCGCGACTTACGAGTTGTAGGTCGTGAGTTCGAACCCAGGCAGGCGCTTTACTTTGTGTAAATTATTTCATCACCACTGCTCTCAAAACGGTGAAGGAAAACATCGTGAGGAAACCGGCATGTCCTAGAACCAAAAATTCGAAGACTTGTGACATCTACTAACCCGCACTGGGCCCGCGTGGTGGATTACGGCCCAATCCCTCTCACCGAGAGGAGGCCTGTATCCCAGCAGTGGGAACATTATAAGGCTGATGATGATGATGATGATGAATTTTCCCACTTTAAATGAGCCTGAAAGAATTTTTCCTTATGGACTTTAGGGCTTAGGGATTAAAAAGCATAATTATTGACTCTATAGTGGCTGCCCAACGTGTTAGAAAAAAAAAGCATGCTTAATTTAAAAAAAAAGTTTTTTCCCCGTTCAATGTTCTCGAGTGTTACATGCAAAGTAAATACCTAACTGAATAGAACCAACCATCCTGAGATTAGAAAAACTCTCAAAGTTCACCAACTATAATTAATACGCGGAGTGCGCCGCTAATACGTCGAGCAATTACGAACCCACCATCTAGCGCCACGCGTCGCTAAATGGAATTAATTAATCGAATCCCGAACAACATCCCCCTGTATTGTTAACAACAAAATTTGACGTGCTGATGTTTCTGGGCGCCTGGTAGCCTGTTAGCCTACCTATTGTTATGGGCTGTTATTTTTAATTAGAATTACGGAGAAAACTAATTCACTACCACGTTGTATATTGTTTTTTTACCACGTTTTTCAGATAGCAAAAAAATATCGACTAGCGTAATTATTATACCTACCTATCTACAGAGATTCGATAGAAGAGAAACTAAAATGGGATTAATTGAAAAAAGCGTTCAGTACCAATCTTCTGTTCGCTCGCTGACTTATATCTTTCCATACAGGTATTAATAGGTAAGTATTGTAATTACTTTTTTGGGTTCCGTACCTCTAAAGGAAAAAACGGAACCCTTATAAGATCACTTTGTTGTCCGTCCGTCCGTCCGTCCGTCTGTCAAGACCGTTTTTCTCAGGAACGCGTGGAGGTATCAAACTGAAATTTCTATATGATACTTAGTTTTACTGTCCCTGGAAGCTGTAGAAAAATCAACCTTCTAAGTCAACGCAATCAAAAGATACAGCCATTTAGGCCGCAAAATTCCGCAAATTTTCGAAACTCGCACGGGAATCAAAACCTACACGGTACTTCCCGTGAACTTAGAATCTTGAAATTTTGTACGAAGTCACGTCTTATAGTACAGATATAGGAAAAATTACGAAAACCGAAAATTTTTAGTTTCGTCATATAAAAAAAAATATTTTTGACAATTTTGAACTTTTACTTATATACCCACAGGTTTGTACGGAACCCTCGGTGCGCGAGTCCAACTCGCACTTGACCGGTTTTTTCTTGTTAGATGTACTTACATACCTAAGCTTTAGATCATACTTGGAATTTAAGAGTAGAAAATAATTATCAATAATTTGGAGTCACTTAAAAAATCTGTAGACTGATCAATTTAATATCGCATTTAATATCTTCTGACAACAATATCATATCTATGACTTCTTTCCTCATGGTATAAAATATTACCTACACTAAAAATATTACCAAAATTAATGAGCTATATCGAAAACAGTCACCCTATTCAGGCACGGTGTCACATCCAACCCTCGAGTAGTGACCAAACAGAGGGAATCTCGGAAATTTGTTTGTTTCCATTGCCCCTTTTAATAGAACAAACATTTTAATGGCCTCGCCGACCGCCATTTTAGCGCCGATCAATACGCTCAAATTATTGGCCAAATGGACAATGATTCATTTTTGACAAGTTTATCTAAGTACCTATATGAAATGGAGTTTTTTGGCGGGATCGCGTTGGAAATGTCGCACAAATTTTCATTTTCATAAAATTTCGTGAAATAGCGAATTAAATTGTATAATTTTGGTAGTGAATTATTCAATTTAGTTACGTGTGCACAAGTGTAGTGAAGGTGAAAATAAGTGAGTAACGTGGACTTTTGGGTGTTCCCCCCAAAAACTCCTAATAGGTTGTTGTAAAGTTACTACCGCTTTACAATAACTTTGACTTGAATGACTATGACTTTTTTGTAACTTCGTGCCTGATATCGGGCCATTTACCTACTTGCTTGAAAAGTAAAATTACTTGATATTGGCTATATGCACAAACCGTGCGAAGCCAAAACCCAAACATGAAATATGTACATATCTATAAAATTCTCGTGTCACAATGTTAGTTACCTTACTCCTCCGAAACGGCTTTACTGATTTTTACCAAATTTTATATTACCACTGCTCTCAAAACGGTGAAGGAAAACATCGTGAGGAAACCGGCATGTCCTAGAACCAAAAATTCGAAGACATTGTGACATCTACCAACCCGCACTGGGCCCGCGTGATGGATTACGGCCCAATCCCTCTCACCGAGAGGAGGCCTGTGTCCCAGCAGTGGGAACATTATAGGCTGATGATGATGATATGCATATTCAGTAGGTCTGAGAATCGGCTAGTATCTATTTTTCATACCCCTAAGTGATAAGGGTTGTTCACTAGAAATTACCTGCAAAACAACGTTTGCCGGGTCAGCTAGTAAAATATAATTCCGTTATCTCAATTATTTTTTGCAACCTTTCCCCCCTTTGCGAATGTTTGCGATCATCCCCTAAAGTACCAGGGCGGCAAGTCTCGCGGGCTGTCCGCAGAGTGGTAGGCAAACATAGGGCGCCGCCAAGTCGCGCAACCACCTGCCTGCAGGCTTTGTGTACCTACTTATCTGAGTGTACATCTTGAGACTATATGACTGAATGACGAATGTAGGTATGGGACACACTGGTACTATAATGCCTAGACCTAAACAACCTGGAGCAGATTATCACCATTTATTATAAGTAACCAGTGTCGATCCTTGACATTTTCAGCGTTAAAAATTCAGACTAGGTACGAACACCATTTCAATTCTTTCGAAACTTATAGAAATAGAAGTATGAATAATAGTAAATAATTGGAAGTTGCTGGTATTAGTTCGTTCCAACAAAATAATACAATGAAAAAAAACTTAGCCATGCCTTAACAGTCACCCCTTCCTTATTTAAATTATATACATCGGAAATGTTGCGAAATTTTTGCATAAAGGGATTGCGATCTACTAGGAGCTCAGGAGTTTCAGGGGTTGTTTACTAAAAACTCACTTCACTACGAAAATTCGCGTACACAGACGAGGGAAATGTCGGTAATGCTTGTCAGTTTTATACTTCGGTATTATTGTTATTTATACTGAGAGAGAAGAGAGAAAATTAGTATGTAATACACAATACATTTTTCTAGAACATTATTTCAATAAGTTAACGCTTTTTAGAAAAATGTAATGACTGAAGCAAAAGTAAGGTACTTGACAAGAAGACGGACGCAAGATTCAGCAAGACAGGAATAAAAAGAGGTTTGCCGACGTCTTGCGAACTACCAGGAGCCCATAGCTGGCAAGCCATGTTTGCTAAACACTTGGCTGTGTGTGTACAGTGGCGCGTTTCTGTACCCCAGTGGGTCGAAGCGGCCTGTGCTAATATCCTATATGTGACCTTGATATTATTGGTAAAGTATTTACGGCTGATTTAATTTCGGTTTAAGTGGTTCTGAGTAACTGTATCATGAACAGTTGACACTGTTTGCTTCTCCCAGACGGTTTTGCCCAGAGAAAGTGATTTAAAACATTGTTCAAAATATTACTTCTACCTAGTAAATTAACCCTTGACAACGATTAAAAAATTAAACAATAAATAAGTCAAAAATAATTTAACCTGCACCAAACAAAATTGATTATTGCCCAAAAACCAAAAAAATCACACTAAGCATTATTTTCAATTGTGCAATTGATTGCCCTTTATTACAAATAAAGAAACATCTATGAATTTCTTAAGCGCAATTTCTTAAGAGGGTGACGGAGAAAGGGTTGCTTTACAATCGTGACCTTTGTAAATCAATTTGTGAACTTTGACATTTTAGGAAAAAAATCTTAAAGAAAGGGTCAACAATTTAAGCTCGTTAGTGACTTTGATAATACAAGTAAAATGTAAAATATCGATTTAAAACTGTTCTGGAAAGGAAAAAATGTGGGAAAAATTATTTAATATTTTTTTCACCAATTTTCGAGACACCTTGTAGAGGTATTGTTAGTGTAACCCTGGTGAGAAATAAAACGGTAAGCTTTTGAAGCGTTGTTACTATTATGATTATTGAAATACACTCACGGTCTTCTACATCGAGGCACTCTACATTTAATTTTGTGTGATGCTAATCTTTTATGGTCGTTAATTCATATTTGGAATGACAATGACACCAAAATGGTCGATATACCGCGTAAAGTATCTACATACCCAAGTAGGTAAACTGTTAGGTAGACTGGATACTTTTCTCAGTCAACCGACCATACAGTAATCACTAGCAATTAAGCTTTAAAAAACCAAGTCTACACCTGCCAGTGTTACTGGCTGCCTGGTAAGCGTTGTCCTCATTTGAGGCCGTATATGTCACTTACCCTCATTTAATTCTCGTCATTATCCAAAGAAATATTATACTTACTTGAGTTTTATGTAAACCAACCGATATTCGTGAGACAGCGCGCGTGCGGTACGCCGCAGTCGCTAGTTATAGTAAAAATATTATTTTATTGGCCCAGTGCGAGGCGCGTTGACTTGCGGTCGACGATAAATTACACCCAATTGATACTGGAACCATTTCGATGATTTACGCTTCCCATTTTATACGAATACGTTATAGAGAACAACGATTCAACCTCATATTCTTCAGTAGGGAAGTTTGCCGAAGGAAATGCTCGCTTTGCTTCAGCTAAAACGCAATGTGCTACTAATTGCTACTATTTTTAAACAGAGTCATTAGTTACCACAATATGACAAATACAGAATAATTTTAACCCGTTGACAGTCGCCTCTCAGCATTTTCTTTGACATCACAATTAACAAGTTACAATAATTATAACAATAACAACATTCATCACATTCTTAAAACATTTTAAAACTGACGGACAGACAGGAAAACATTATTCACTATTAAAAAAACACGACAAATCCCAGTACATTACGTTTGGCAGTACCAGGAGTGCATAGGAAGGCGGGACGTCGTTGACATGTGATTGACATCTCACTCGCGTTTGGCCCGCCATGTTTATCTCATTGCTTTCAACAAACGTATACGTTCCCCGTACAAAAAGTCATTGCAGCTCTATTTTGAAGTGGTTAAGGATCAGATTTAAATAGATTTAATATATTTGGGTGGCAATTTATAGGTTGTAAAACATCACTAATGTAATGAATGACTAACAAGACAGAACCAAACTAAATAGTGGCTAGAAATGGGCCAGCTGTGTCCGGTGACGGATTGCTTTAGTTTTAATTCTAAATGGGTACTAATTGAAAACTGTCCACAACCGTGAAGATGTGTAAGGTGTTGTTAAATTAAGATTGAAAAAGTACATCCTGTGGCATAATGTAAATGAATAAACTGTAAAACTAGGTTGTATTGCATTGCATCGTAGCAGCACTCAGTCTGAGAAAGATATAATTCTATAGGCTTGTCAAAGTTCTGTTAAAGAAGGAAATTACATTTGGTGCCTTTTAGAATTTAGGCCTTGAAATCAAATAATATTGTTCACTTCTCAACATTTTAATTTTAAAAGTAAGTTCAATAATTAATACAAATAATACAAAAGTTACCAGCAAAAAAATACAGCCGAATTAGTAATGTAATTCAAACGTATCAATTGCATAAAATCTTTCGTGCAATTGTAATAGTCTAAGTGAATGGGTTAACCTTGAGTAATGTTTTCTTTGCAGACCTTTTTTATATCTTTCTGTAAGCAAAGGTCAATACTATAACAATCAATAAAAAATACTCGCAAATATAATTCCCAAGGGGTCAATCATTGAAAGGGTTAACAAAAGAGTTTAATTTTCGACGAAATGCGAAAAAAGTGACCCTTTCTATTGATTGTCCATATTTCAAGTGAAAAGGTGGCAGGTAATAAAAAATGTATAATTTTTTGTCCATCCGTGCGTAACTTAAAACCACAATGCACATGCGAGGATGATTTGTAAGAAAAATAAAAAAAGAACGTTTTTTTTAACAATATTCCCTGATTTCATGCGAAAATATCGAATTTCGTCTATTTAGGGCTTTCGTTGTTAATTTTTCGGTTTTCGGTCGCCGATTTCGATTTCGGACATGTGTTAGTGATGTAGGTATGTGCACGACCGAATTATTTTCGGAAAACAAAAGGAAACGTCAATCTTTGTATATTTTGAACTGTGTAACGGATATTTTGAGAACTTTTTTGTCTATCAGATGTTTCTAAAATCTGAAGTTGTTACGGTTGTCTATTGAAGGAATGTTTCTCTTTTAAATTTACCTACTAGGTGAGGTAAATCATGACAATAATTTAAATATTTAAGAGCCTAATACACGACTTTCTTAATTAATTAATTACAAAGGCAGTGCTTCATTTATACATGTATATCTAATAGGAGATTTTTTTAGTTAAAACTTCTTTAGGCGCGTTGGACATTTTTAGAGATGGGAAAAAATAATTGAACTCGCGACACTTACCGTTACCGTTACTGACACCTCTTAATACATACATATGTACAGTACATATAATATATTGTGTATGTAGGTACGTATGTAGATACACATGCATGTACGATGAAAATTGTAACTTTTACAATTAGGTCGTATAAGTTTTCACTTCTGTTGGCACTCTCGGAGTGCCACTGTTTTTTTTTTTTTTCTGGACTAGACTGGGCAATATCTTTATGTTGGAAAATTGTACAAGATAAATGTACAGACACTTTTACATGTCAAACTAATTTTAAAAAAAAAACTAGTTAAAAAACTAGATAAGGTTTACTATTTGACTACTCTGAGAAGAAAGGCCAATACAAACTCGGTGCTCAGTCTCTTTTAGAGTCCAGATATTATCTTGATCAGATCATGTGAAGTCCATGTACATTTGTATCTGAAATGGTGTTTTGAGAAAAGAACCACACAGATTTGAGTCTAGAGCTGTCCAGTTCCTGCACGTAAGTTTTTAATTCTCGGTTTGCATACAGTACATGATGACAGTAGATGCTTACGTACCTACGTCTTAAATGTGTCCAGCAGGCTTAGCACGAGAACAGTAGACAAGCGTTTTGTCGCCGGAAGAGTAGACAGAAATGACGTTTCCGTATAGACAGTTGACACGATTCTCAAAATTCTTATTTTATTTGAAAGAGTATCCTGAGGTGGTCCCATTTGCACCAAGTCAGTATCTAATGATGGAATCCCAGGGAAATCGAGGGCAAATGTTATAGGTATTAACAATGTTTTTCATATATTTTCTAAAGTTATTGAGACATTTGCGTATGGTCATCATCATCTCATGACGCTGAGCTAATGAAGGAAGGTACAACTCTTTAACGGTTAGGAGTTAGGTGGAGAGGTTCGGGCATAACTCCGTCATATAAAGACCGATTTGCAAAATTGTTTTATTATTATTCCGAAATGGTCCCATTTAAATTTCATATAGATCTGATGATGCGTTTCGGAGACAGACAACGGAACTCTTCAAAAAATGACAGCAAATCAACCGCGATTGCTGCTATCGCATAAATATGCATTGCCAAGGATGATGAATTCGAATTGGTGTGGGGTAGGTACTTTAACTAAAAAGTGAAAAATAAAATCTTAAAAAAAAAAAAAAACGACTTCTGGAAAAACACTTTAAAGTAAAAAATAACTTTAATTTCGGAATTCGGTGACTTTGGATATGTATTTTATTCATTTCTTGTCACCGCCTTCCGAAATTAAAGTTATTATGTTTTTTTTTTTTTTTTTTAAAGCGATTTTATTCAATATAAAACTGTCAACTGTCTATACGGTAACGTCATTTCTGTCAACTCTTCCGACGACAAAACGCTTGTGTACTGTTCTCATGCTAAGCCTGCTGGTCACATTTAAGACGTAGGAAAAATACACACAGTCGAACATAGAACCTCCTCCTTTTTTGAATTCGGTAAAAAATTTAGACAAGCAGTTTATATTCTAGAGTAGAGTAGAAATATAACGCGTCATGCTAAGTCTGCTGAAAGACTGCAATAAAGAACATTTTCAGTACCTTATACTTGCTGATTTTTTAGGGTTCCGTACCTCTAAAGGAAAAAACGGAACCCTTATAAGATCACTTTGTTGTCCGTCCGTCCGTCCGTCCGTCCGTCCGTCTGTCAAGACCGTTTTTCTCAGGAACGCGTGGAGGTATCAAACTGAAATTTCTATATGATACTTAGTTCTACTGTCCCTGGAAGCTGTAGAAAAATCAACCTTCTAAGTCAACGCAATCAAAAGATACAGCCATTTAGGCCGCAAAATTCCGCAAATTTTCGAAACTCGCACGGGAATCAAAACCTACAGGGTACTTCCCGTGAACTTAGAATCTTGAAATTTTGTACGAAGTCACGTCTTATAGTACAGATATAGGAAAAATTACGAAAACCGTAAATTTTTAGTTTCGTCATATAAAAAAAAATATTTTTGACAATTTTGAACTTTTACTTATATACCCACAGGTTTGTACGGAACCCTCGGTGCGCGAGTCCAACTCGCACTTGACCGGTTTTTTTTTTCCAATGTGCCTGCCGGTTTAATCATGATCATCAGCATCCACACCACATCCCCACTCTCCTATGCCCGCCTCATCCACGTTTTGCCCTTTTATTATTAAATACATCAAACCACAATTAGCTAAAAGCATAACCTAAGTTGTTCTTCCAACATTTTGGTGTTAGGTGTTGTGTTCTAAAATATTATTTGTGTCATTTAAAGGGTTAGTTTTGACTGACAGACAGATAAACATTGAAGAAGTTTCTACATATGGAACTCGAAGAATAATATCGAGTTTAAATATGGTGACTTCTTGGAGTGTCAATTTTCTGAAAGATAATGCAATAACGCTAAGAAGAGTTGGGGAGTTTTTGGCGGGATCGCGTTGGAACATGTCGCACGAATTTTCATTTTCATGAAATTTCGTGAAATAGCGAATTAAATTGTATAATTTTGGTAGTGAATTATTCAATTTAGTTACGTGTGAGTGCACAAGTGTAGTGAAGGTGAAAATAAGTGACTAACGTGGACTTTTCGTGTTCCCCCCAAAAACTCCTAATAGGTTGCAGTAAAGTTACTATCTACCGCTTTACAATAACATCGACTCGTGACTGACTTTTTTGTAACTCGTGCCTGATATCGGGCCACTTACTTGATTGAAAAGTAAAATTACTTGACACTTGCTAAATGCACAAACCGTGCGTAGCTGAAACCCAAAAAAGAAAAAGAAAAGAAGAGTAGGAGTAGGATTTCATAACTACGCACTTATATTTTTTTTTTTGTCTGGGTAATGAATGACGATGACGTTTTGATATGAACTCAAAAATTGCCAAAACACAGTATCAAAGTGACCTTAGTAGCCACGTCGTGATCACTGCTTGCAGGTTTATGAAATCCTAGTACTTATGAGAAGAGATTTTTTCACTACAGTGGGATGTTACAGTATTCAAGTAAATAAACACATTAATAATAAAAATTGTGAACTAAATAAGGGTGAGACGACAGTAGTAAAACGGAGAATGCCTAATGTTTCTAATCTATCAGTACAAGGCTAAGGGCCTGCGCCCACTAAAGGCACGGCACGGCAAGGGATTTTTATGCGACGAATAGGAATATAACTTAATTGTAAGACAATAAAATTTAAATTTAAATGATGTTGCTTAAGGACGTCGCGGCATGCCTAAGGATACCGCGGCATCATTGCCGTTGATCTTTCAATTTTACTAGCATACTATTAAGTTTCATTTGTATTCGTGGCCCAAAAATCCCTTGCCGTGTCGTGCCGTAGGTGGGCGCTGGCCCTAACTGCACTTATCAAGATGGTTAAGGCACCAATATCGGTCATTGAACTTTCACCTACGAAATAAGTCACAAACAATACCAAAGGAACGTCAACCATCGTGGAACGTCTTCATCAAAGCATTCACCATTCTTAAACCTAGCTAGTATAACGGAACAGAAGGCCATTTATCATACATACACGCACTATCAGTGTTTGGATCTCAGCGGTCCGTCCGTCACCGCACGGATCACACACGATACAAAAAGTGCCTCTGTTAAAACAAAAGTTCGAGGGACATGACTTGGAGCGGTTCTTTTGGAGAAATGTGTATCTGCGATTTTGAAGTGAAAACTTCTTTTGGCGCACTTTGCGCTCTTTGTTATCAGTGAACGAAACTGGGGGCCTACTCGCACGCACGAATACCGTAGTTTTCCAACTCCGTAGACTTAAGATTAGTTCGGAGCCGAAAATAAGAATGAATGTCAACACGATTTGACAGTTGTCCCTACTCCCAATGTGTGTTTGACAGTTCAAAAAAGTTAATAAGTCAACTGTAGGCTTTTTGCAATTCTAAGTTTCGAACCACTTTCGGACGTACCCGTATCTTCGTTACCGGAGTTAGAGAGTAGGTCCCCCTGAGCTGAACGTGACGTGCTTGGGTCGGTGACGCTCAATCGTTGGTTCCAGTCGGTCGCTGATGCTAAATCGCAGATGCGTATGTTCGGCTGCATTCGTAAATTTGGCTTATGACATGTGGCCAAAAGCTTAAACCATCTTTTTTCTATGTAAGTCTTTATCGCCATCCCGTTTTGAGCAAGCGTGGTGAGCATTGCTTGCCTACGAGAAGGCAGATGATTCGCACCGGGTTAATAATAGGCCGAAATTATTATTTTATTGTGAAAATGGAAAGCGTTTAGGTATGTCTGCACGCAGAAGTGGAACAGTGCAAGGCGGCAAAAAAATTGACGTCATGTTGCATCGAGTTGTTTGTCCTAAGTGTCAAGTGTAATACATTTTGACATGAATAGGTACGTAAATAAAATGAATTTAGTCAGTGCTAAACGGGAGATGTAAAAAATCGTGATTAAGTAATTGTCAAATTAATTTTTTTCTCTATTGGCTGTGTTAATTTAGATTTCCATTGAAAGAATAGGTACCTTTATAAAATCATAATATCATGAGCAAGTTACCTGCTATTGCAGTATCACCGCCTCGGCTCTCTAGATAAAATGAAAAAAAGAAAAATTAAAAAGTAAACTTAAGGTCGCGCCATACTGTCTGCTATCCGGTTTCCCCGATATTAAGTTACGTTAGCTCTCGAACGATGGGCTTTATAAAAATATATAATTTTCTTTATTGAAATATCTTGTTAGTGGCTACACGCTACACTTAATGGTTTGTTTTAGTATAAAAATTATATTTCATATTTACGATAATTTTTGAGGGAATTCCTGTAATGGTGAGTATTTTGACAGAAAGTGAAGACTGTCTGAAGTTACGCGAATCAGCGTCAGGTAATTTCGGATTTGCAATTTAGTCGCTTCATTACGATCACAAGAAGGCATGACCCCCAATTCAGCGGCCCAGAGGACATTTCACTTTATCGCAATTTTATTCGCTTCAGGAAGAAATAGGCAAGTTTGACTGAAAAGATGGCAAAAAGATTATTTTGTAGTCCAAAATAAGCGTTTTCGTGTTAATAATTACTGTCGGTTAGTAAAAAGCAGTAAAAAAATTTACTTCGCCATCGACGAATCGATTTAATCAAAACAAAAAACAAAAACATCTACTCGCCATCAATAAAATTCTCGAAAGTACCAGGCGCCCACAAGTTAGTAGAAGTGTTTCCGCTAATCTGACTCAGCGTTGTAGTTGTGTCGACGCCAGCGGCGCCTGCCCGCCGCGCCACCACGGTATCAGCTAACGCCTTTTGTATTTATTGCACCCTAGTACATTATTATTCGGTTGTATTATTTAATAATTATTCGGGTTATCCCGGGATTGTTTATGCAAATGTGCATGAATTGTTTATTTATTGGGCGGAGCAGCTGAATTGCTACCAACCGACAAATAAGACTCAGTTCATAGGGGTTCTATTTCAGTAATATTATGTCTACTTACATTATATCTAATGGAATTATCAGGACTCCTGCTTGAATTAATCAGTTCCTCTAGGACTTGGACTATCTCTCCTAGACTCCAATTAATCCAAGTAATAAATAATTGAACGCAAATAAACATCAAATAAGGAATTTATTGAATTTGAAAAAATCCAGAACCGTAACACGCTACTCCATTACCAATAAAGGAGTAGCATTGGTTTCTGGATTTGTCCAAAGGACCAATCCTTTGGTCCAACTTATGGATTCATTTGTAGACTTCCCCATTGAACCAGTGATTATTTCGGATATTCAGCGAAAAAACACAGAATGACCTATAATTAGCATTAATTAAAAGGACAAATTACATCGTTCCACAAAATGTCAATAATACTTACCATACTTATCACTAGCAACAAAAGAACAATACATTTTTCGCTTTATTATGTAAAAAAGTAAAATATGCAAAAAAAAGTGTTTATCGTTCCATTCCACCTGAAATTTAATACTTAGTAGTAATTCTTCGAATAGAATTGTTTATCACTGCTTAATACGTTCATGAAACCGACTGGTAACCCAGTTTTGCAATAGTTTACATACAAATTACATATTTGTAAAAAAAATAACCTTGGCAATGGCGACTTGATGATGCGCGTGAGTTATAGATCAAGTTGGAACAGAGTGGACAAGTGGACATGCCAATTTTATGAGCGATCGTTACCAATATTGTGGTAATGTTCAAACATTGGTGGCAGCTATAGAATAGTGTCCTTAATTCGATTTCGGTGACGAGAAATTTATACTTAACATATCTACTACAACAGTCACAAAGGGGAAACTGTTTAAAAATATTATTTTCTGAATGTTTTTGAAATATTCAAGCAAAGCAATGCTACAGTGGAAGTGCTGATGAACTTGGCACTCCATCTACCCACAGACAAAAGCTTAAATTGAGTGTAGACGAGGAAAAGAAAGGTAATTACGAGTGGTCTTAAAGAAGCCACATACATAAATTAACGCCTTTTACTTTTTTTTTGTCCTGGAGACTCCATAGTTTCTGCCCTCTGCACTTCTATAGTCTTTGGCTAAAAACCGCTTGCCTGTACTTGCTACCGTAGCATTAATTGTGACAGTCAGCGCTAACCGTGGGAACGACTCGTTCTTATCACGCCTTCCTTGTAAGGCGTTTTTTATGTTATTGAGTATTTGTATCCAACCTGTACTTTGAATTTGAAAGATGTTTAGGTGTTATGGGCCTCGTCTAAGGACCTACGCTCAGCTTGTGGCCGCTAAGTAGACCACTTCCAATCCCGAGTCGGATAAAGTGCTACGTTTTTCACTAGATTACTCTCTTAGAGCACGGATTTTGATTTTTGGCCCGGTTGATGGTAATAAGCTTGCTCCCTATTACATGGCACTCATAACATTCTTGTGATAATAATGATGTGGGTGGAAGAGAACAGACGTAACGTTCTGTTAAACATATGGAGCATAAATCGGCCTGACATTGGCGTCCTCTCTATGAGAATAAGTGGGCCGTCATCCACGATGTAGGTCCAGTGCGGGTTGGTAGACGTCACATGTCGTCGTTTTAGGACCTCCCGGTTTCCTCACGATATTTTCCTTCACGGTTTTGAGAGCAGTGCTGATCAAATCTTTAACACAAAGTGAAGCGCCTATTTGGGTTCGCACGTACGAACTACACTCGTGAGTTGCTGTTGTTATCACTGGGCCACCACTGCTCTTTTTTTCAAATGCAACCGCTTGAAATCCATGTACTTCTGGAACCTAACTTAAAAGTTGGTCTATCCTTATATAGGTAGGTACGACTCATAAATGTCATAAAGACATAACAAAGGTACAAGAAAACACGCCCACGCAACCGATCTATACCAATTCATATCGGCCATGCTCGATTGCTCATCCTTACTGAGCTACTATATAGCTTCACCAAATAGACAAAAACATGCCCACATAGGGTCGCCCAGTCCCGTCAGGTCGCATCCGACCGCAATGGCTCAGCTGCCCACCGCGTGGAAACAGGGCTTTTCTACGGGCTCCTTAAACAGGACGGGTATGGGCTTCACTGGGTGTGCTTGTGTGGGTAGGTTCTGTGGTGTTGTGGAGTCAATAGATCATTATAATGTTATGCCTAAATTTCCTTGACGTGGTAAGCACAAGTGTACAGACACGCAGTGCACAGCAAGCTACCCTAAACTGTAAAATTTTCACAATTAAACATGAACCTTATGCTTATTTAATAAAGATGAAAATCTTTCAAAGAAATTTGACAGATTGGGGTAGCTTGATGTGCTGGCGTCTGTACATGTATCAGCAACCACGGTTAATAAATTAAGCTTCTAAGATTGAAGCTATAGAGGTATGAGGAACAGGGTGTAAAGTTCGCTCATCCTCTATTGAAAAGGAGGATCCTCCGACCAGACGGATATTGTGTCTGGTGGGCAACTGCCCGACATTTGATGTCGGGATATTTTATCTATTCGAGTGTCGTGGTAAACTCTGATTACGCGATGTAGAATTTCTAAGAATAGTTCGCCTGTGGCATTGTAGATGGCGCCACTTTTCTTTTTGCGTTTTTCGATTTTGTTGCGAAGCATTTTTTTATTTGTAGTGCCGCTACAAAGCCATAGAAAAAACCGGTGTCGGGAAGAAACTTGGAATTAAAAATACGATGAAATTTTATGGTGATCTATTCTTGGATCTGCTCCGTATGAAAAGAAGCATTTGTAAAGTGTACCTTTATCACTCACCATGATCAAAAAATTTGGCTTCTAAGATAAAAACTATACGAAAAAATGGTGTCGAGGAGAAATATGAAGAAACTTGGAAAAGTAAACTTTAAAAAGATGGAGACAAGAAAATTTGCGTTTTAGAGATTGACTATCATACTTGACTTGCTTTTGATGATGAACAGACATGGACTGGAAAAACCACCACGGCAACCAACACGGTTAGTTGTGCACCATACTAATAATTTTGAAGATTACTGCTAATCCATTCTTTCCTAAATGTTCGAAAAATTTGTCTGCTTATGAGCCATCCATATATTACGTCACACATTAAGGTGGTCAACGAAATGTGACATTGTGTGACAAGGGCCAGGGGCGGTCAAAAGCTTTGTGACGTCACATCTTACCTTACCTACTTTTACTTCTAAATATAAAATTGATAAATATGTAACGTCACACGTCGAGGATTTACAAGTGTAGAAGAGGGTTTACAAGTGTAACCACCTGTCAAAAAACCATAAAATTTGTGTGACGTAATTTATGGATAGCTGTGATAATGAAATCGATTCCTACTGATAGTATAATACGAAATTACCCCTCTGGAATGGTCAAAATATAATTTAGTTCGGAATTACCTACTGATAGTGATAATTACAATAAAAAGTAATCGTCCATTTCACTTATCAAGGGCCATGTGTCACAGATGTCAAGTATCGTCCAATGACATATTTAAAACAACTGATAAAGCATTGTGAAATGTATCAGATTACAATTTACAGGAAAAATAAATATGTTCCAACTATATGTATTCACATACCACATAAACATAATTAGCCTATAATGTTCCCACTGCTGGGACAGCGGCATACTCTCTGTAAGAGGCAGCGGGCCCAGTGCGGGTTGGTAGATGTCACTTATATTATTTGTCTTCGAATTTTTGGTTCTAGGAACATGCCGGTTTCCTCACAATTTTTTCCATCAATGTTTTTTGAGAGCAGTAGTGATATTATGTAATTAGAAGTCAATATTTAGAAAAGTTTTTATTGTTTTTTCCTAACTTTACTAAGTACAAAATTGTTGTTGACCTCTGCCCTTCTTCTTCTTCTTAGCGTGTCGATAGCAATCTAAATACAGTCAGCCCAGAATTTGGCTACGATTTTAGCACTTTCAGCAGCGTCCATTCCCAAGCAGCACACATAGCTGTATAGCCACCGGACAACAGAATTTTTGAAAACTCATGGCTGTTATGCCGTTTGTACAAGGGCATTATATCCGGCTACACAGCTTCTATAATTCTAAATTTGGCCCCAAATTAGCCAGCCCTGAGCATTGTAGTAGCTTGTTAATAGCATTCCAGAGCATTGTAAGAGCATTACATGGGCTGGACAATAGCTTAGACAGCTGTCAAGATGCCACTATCAAGCTCCTTTAATTCTCTTAGACAGCCCAAAGATGTTGTATGGCTTACTAACGGCGATTGTTAAATCTACAAAGAAATAGCAACAAAAGTCTATTTGGACAGCGCAACTGTTATGCCAAACTATATTCTGTAGGCAAATATAATTAATTTCCAATTTAAGGTAAGTAATTTTTCACGTTTATTTGCATCTCTATCGGTAAATTGTACTGCGGGTGCAATTTTACTGTTAATATATTAGGTGATATTATCAAATATTACACGCGCCATCGAAATAATACAGTTTTACTAAAATAAATATATAAAATAAATACGGTGTGGAATCATTTATGGATTTTTACAAAAAAATACCATCTTATGAGCATTATCATCTATTTGTAGCTATGAAATAGTGTGTTTTACTTTAATAGCTCTGAAATATCATAAAAATTTAACAGATTTCCGTTTTTTTTTTTCATATTTAATCGTTTTGTATACATTAAAATGGCGTCAATTTGTTATCCAGATATAATTCTAACTAAATTCTCTACAACTTCACTTTGCCGTGCAATGGCCATATTTAATTCTATTAACCAGCTGAGAACTGGACGCTAGCTGCACAATGGTTTTCAGTTATTCTAACGAATGGTGAAAGCAGCGTCTTAGGGTTCTCTAATCTTGATAGAAAACCATTTCGGGCATTTTGTAATCAATTAATAATAGTGTATATATTTTTGTTATAGTGCCTGTAATAGATGCTTTGGCGCTTTAGAGCGTTTTACGTATTGGCACAAATACTAAATTCGCATACTTAATTATCTCTTACTTATGACGTAGTAGGTAAAGATGCTCATTTTATTGCTAATTAATTATTTTTGTTTTCAGAAAATAGAAATGTCGTTCAAAAAGAAAGAGGGAAAGAAAAATTATCATACCAAGTGCTTGGGAAAAGGATTGAGATGGCCTATTAAAAACGTCACTTCGAAATTGAATAAACTAGAATATTCAAAGCCTCATACAGATTGGAAAAAAAAAATGCAATGCATAATGAAACGGTCATCCATTGCAACTTATAATAATGCATAAAAAGTATTAACTGAAATGTTGAACCATAGTAACACGTCTGGAGAAATAAATATATTAGACGAAATCGTTGACCACAACACATTTAGTACCTACATATTTAATAACGTTATCTCATGACGTTACTCAAAAGTGTTTTTTTAAATATTTGGTTCATTAGTTGGTTATTTATTCTGTAACAGTAACAGTATTCTGCTTAAATAACCAACTAATGGTTTAACATATAGAATTACCAAAGCCAAATATGGAGTATGTGACTGATAAAATTAAACGCAGTAAATGTATACCATTACTTTTATTTTTATTGACCATTCCTTACCCAACAGCTATTAATAAATAAAAACTTCTGAGTGCCACTGACACGTCTTTATTGTTTTGTAACGGTCAAACAATATTAAAATGTGTCTTCTCATAAAGACGTGGCGCTGAGGGCATGAAAATGTACGTACGTTTTATAAAGCCCTTGCGGGTGAATCGCAGAAAAAAACATCTAATCATGACTGCTATGATCTTGCTAGTTGATAGAAGGATTCCGTCATTCAATAACTGTTTTATTTCTACTACAAAATCTTCTAGATAAATATCAAGATTCTTCGGTTTTCCGACACCATAATAAACGCCAATGATAAATGGTTGGCTATTTCAAAAACATTAC
The DNA here is from genome assembly GCA_949987655.1 of Polymixis flavicincta. Lineage (NCBI taxonomy): Eukaryota > Metazoa > Arthropoda > Insecta > Lepidoptera > Noctuidae > Polymixis > Polymixis flavicincta. The sequence continues at coordinate 17,070,319 of OX465188.1, read as the reverse complement.
ACAAAATCGGCCAATCATTATTCTACACCTATTTAATCGCCGATTAAATAGGTGTGGAATAAAATTAGCAGACAAGAACTAAAATTCACACCGACACCTCGACTTCTGGTGCAAAAATAGTACTGTATTTTTTTTTCTTTTCTTTTGCTTATATCTCGAAAATGGTGTGTCCTATCGCAAAAATAATGAAAATTTCGACCCCCTTTAGGAGACCCCAAACACCTCTAAAACTCAACATGTGGGTAATAATTTTTCATATTTTCCACGAAAACAGTGAAAATTCCATATAAATCACGTCGAGGCTGCCGACCCCGGCGCGCTGCTGGCTCTAAAAAAAAACACGGGGTAGGGCAAACAAGTACCACGTTGCGAAGCCAAAACATACCACGTGCGAGTCGCGATTGTCAAATTCGATTTTAGTTGTGTCAAAATTGTTTTTAAATTTGGAGATTTTTTTTTTTTAGTTAAGATTCTCATAGTCAAAAGTAAGGAATTTGAGTTATAGTTTAATTAGTTTAGTTCGGTGTACAACAGAATTGGCACCAATGCCACTTACTTAAAACTATAGTTAGCGGATTGATTAGTACATTATGCCAGTATTCACCACCAGATTCGATTAATTTTATGGTAATTTTTCTACCTGTACATAAGTAGAATCGTTCTCGGATCTTTTTGTACAATATCTGGTACGAAAAGATCCGAGAACGATTCATTTCATTCATTCAAAAATCTTTAATTCACTATTATTAGTAATTCCATCAGTGCATCTTGAGCAATATTTCTCTTTATTGCCTATAAAATATAATATTATCTCCCTCATGTCTGGTTTGATTCAAAACTTTCACACCCCCACCACTTCTACTTACAATCATTGTTTTAGAAAGGTCACTGACCGTATCCTTAAATTGTACGGAACTATGATCATTGGTAACAAAATCTATGTGATTAATTCGCGTTACGGGGTTATGACAAAATTGACGTTATCATAGCACTACTCACCTAAGTCTACTCTTCAATAATTCTAGAGGCTGTGAAATAGCTAATATTTACACTATAAGCTTTGGAATTAAAGTGGAGTAATACTACACTAATTTACAGCTCATGCAGTCGTTAAATGCTTTTAGCCAGCTAGTGTCAAGCTCATTGAGGAAGCATTATAATAGAATTATTTTACACCATAAAAGAATACCAATGGCATAATTAAATTCTCTAATACAGTTCAAAGCTTAGAAAGGGTGTTACTTTATCTCGTTAGCCAGCTGTTTACAAGCGTCGGTCTTCTTGACCTACTAGTAGCATTATACGTAGCCAAACGCTGGACAATGGTTCTTTCAAGTTCTACTAAAATGCATTTTGATGTTTTTTTGTCCAATGTACAGCCATTAGTCAGCTGTGCTGTTTAACAGTGTAGAGATCACCCCCCATACAGCCCCAAGAATCGTCTTATCCATTAGTACAGCTACGTAAGAGCCATTGGCTGTTATATAGCTTGTTTATGGATGTAATCTTCGCTAATGTGCTGCTTGGGTTAGCTCCTGCAGCGTGCAGACAACAGGACACGCTGGACAAGATAATAAGTGCCCCATTGTTTGTGGGACACTTATTATTTTCTCCACATTTACACTCCAAGGCGGAATCATCGGAGAATTTCCACCTGCGCAGGTTTTCTTTACTTCGGCCTACTTGAGTACGGAGTCTATTTAAAGACTTCCGGGAAAGCCAAGGCAACTCATATTCAACTCAATCCAAAGTCCACCTATAAAGCCGGCATTGTGCGTAGTCTCAATTAACATCGAAGGGTTCTCACAAGATAAATCAGAAATTCTTTCCGATGTCTACCGCAAAACTCAGTGCGACATTCTTTGTGTCCAAGAGACCCATCGAGATGAAACCCAGAGTCGGCCACACATCCCTGGACTAACGCTTATCGCCGAGATCTGTTACCCGAAGCACGGTAACCTCTGCCCTTTTCCGGCATGGATAAACGAAGATTTAAGGCGTCCTTTCACTGCCGGGGGTGCGGGATGATCGAAAGAGATACCGTGGCCCCGAGCACACAGGCAACTGAAGGAACACGGGTGGGTTTTAGTCAGTAAAAGTCTGACACGACCCCCGCTCCACCAGAGCAGGAGAAGTTACTTGATGGTTTTCCAACCTAAAAAAACGCGTCCTTTCAAAACAGACCTTCAACCTTCTTGACATGGCTACCACGTTTCTCAACCTTGACGCCATTATCTCGTGAAACTAAGTATATAGTGGAGAAAAAGATGACACTCTCCACGTCTCCGCACCTCTGGCTATGTCTACATATAAGTACACAAATTGGCACAACTTTTTTTTTTTTTTTTTTTTTTTTTTGGTTGGGAAATCATCAAATGACTTCTCCTGCTGAGTAGAGCAGGAGGGCGTGTCAGACTTTTACTGACTAAAACCCACCCGTGTTCCCTCAGTAGCCCGTATGCCAGGGGCCGTGGTATCTCTTTCGAACAAACCCGCACCCCTGGCAGGCATCGGCCCTTGCGGACCCCACCAGTGGTTGCTGACATCTTTGACGGCGCGCGTGAGGAACACAACGCGCCGTCCCGTCTACCACTTTTCGGCCGCAGAGGATAGGGAGAGCGGCTGACGCTATACCGACACTCCTCTTCCCCTGCGGCCCCACCGCGTCCGCCATCAAACGGTGGCGGCCCCGTCCAGGCCACGGAAGGGAAGAGCGCTGCTCAGAAGCACCGGCACTCCTCCTCTACCGCAGCCTGTAACCCTCAGCCGCGATGCCTCCCATTCGACATCGCGGCCCACCTCAGTTGCGGTGCACCTCACCGCAACCTACTTTTTGGCCGCTACGTCAATGGCTTGAAGGCAAAAGCCCTGACGAGCGGCCCCACCGTTGGGTTCCTCTTGGCTTCACCGTGGATGGGAGACCACGGTTACTAAGCCCCCCCGCAACGACAATGCGGGAACCCACTCGGGGGGGAAATTGGCAGACCTTCAGTGCTATTCTGTAACCTTCTCACCGCGTGAAGTGAGCGTAGAGTGAACTGTCAATGTCATTTCACTTAAAGGTTGGCTGGCATTATCATTCATTTCGTTATCTACATATTTATTTAATTCTTTAAACGAGCAATTTTTGTGCATATGCATATTTATTTATTTATTTATTTAAGAGCATGGAGGACTTACAGCTATTAAAAACAGATAAAAAAGGATGCTATAGTCACAAGAAAACCAATTACAAATCCTCACGTATAGACGTAATATAACAATAATTTATGGTGTGAGCACAAAAACAAAGAAAACCACACATCGCCTTAATAAACAGAAAAGTAATATAAACACAAAGTTTTACAATTACATGACTAAAAATATAGAAAAAATAATAAAAAAAAAAAACAAATACAATTAACCTACCGCTACTTGAAAAACTTAAGGCTTAAGCACCTTCTCGCCGAATTCACACTAACTGTGAAGGGATCAAAATTGTACTCTTTGCATATGTCATTGAAGTTCCTGCTTGCGCGCACAATATAACTGTTCTGCCTATAATTCGAAGATGCATGAGGCACACGTATAGGTGGATTAAAACGAAGTGTCTTACTTGGCACATTGAAATAAAATTTTGACAATAACTCAGGGTTATCAATGTTATTGTTAAGGATCTTCAACAGGTATAAACAGTCTGCAATTTTACGACGATCTACCAGTGGTACCAGTGGTATACTTCTTGCAGAATCCAAGATAATCGGCTGACTGATATGGAATCCTTTGATGAAAGCAGAGATACTTTATAAACCGTCTTTGGATGTTTTCCACGCGGTCAATGTATTTATGATAACGTGGATTCCATATCTGAGATGCATACTCAAGCTGACTTCTTACGAAAGTGCAATACAATATTTTTAGTGTATACAAGAATTGCTCGGATCTGAATCTCGGAAACGGCTCCAACGATTTTCATGAAACTTAGTATGCAGGGGGTTTTGGGGGCGATAAATCCATCTAGATAAGGTTTCAATTTTAGAAAACGTCAAACAAAAAAAAAACCAAACATTATTGGTCATCCAGATATTATTGTTGAGTAGACAAATTTTTCGAACATAATTATGAAGGAATCAATTAGCACTATCCTTCAATTAATCACATTGTGATTGATAGTGTGGTTTATAAGTTCGAAAAATGTGTCTGCGTAAATAAATAGCCATTCCTGCTGATAACGTGCTACGCAATTCAGCCCATAGATTTGACACTTGCCTTCTTTTCAATCTGAAGGCCAATTCTCGTAAATAAAACCGTTCAAAATCTAGTCGCAGTCATCTCAGCGACAAGCAAATGTCAAAAATGTATGAAAAATCGAGGTATTTTTGACAGATTGACACTGAACTGTGAACGTTCTTAAAATTAGTAGAATTGCCCCTCAGTCTATTTCCTAGGTGCACTGTACTCCTGGTACTCAGCAGTCAGATTACTTTGTCCTTTTACCCGTTCAAGAGTCACCAAGTACCAAGCTATCATAACACAACAACCACTTCAAGACTCCCAGACCACCCTCTACACAACAAGTAATTACAAGTTTATCACATCCATGTAGATACCTATCTCAGAGTATCGATATAAATACTAAGGCGCCACCAACATCGACGGCAAGGCGATAAAACTCACAGCATTTTAATTTATTCCCGTAGCAACTGGTGTGAGGTTACACTGGGTACTGGGATGTTTAAAATTGATATTAATGTTGACAAATCGGTAGAGGCTTGTAGGCTTTGGAGTTTGGACCAATGTGCGGGACTGTGTGTCTGGTGGCTGGTTTAATTAAGGGCTTCAAGATTGTGTTTTGTTTTATAAAATGACTGCAACGTCATCATCAACATCAGGCAAAACATTTCATTTGACTACTACTGGCTTTGTTGCAGCGGTTCTAGAAAGAAATCATTCACAAATCTCGAAAGGAAATAAAATTATTAACGTCCACACGGACGAAAAAACTTCGTGACAGGATTTTAACGCGCCCTGGATTTTCACGCGCCCTGGATTTTTAACTCTCGCTGTTGAACCGAGCATTGAATATCCAATTGTGTGCATCTCAGAGCGTCTAAAATACACTGTTCGATTTTGAACTTTCGGTGCTGAGATGTGCGTTGAAGTTTCAGTGCGAGGAAAAAACTCGCCGCGACATTATTACGTCCGCGTGAATATCGTCTTAGTATTTCGTACCACGTAGGTTGCTCCTAAAACGGTGAAGGAAAACACCGTGAGAAAACCGGCATGTCCTTTAGCCAAAATTTCGAAGATATATTCGACTGCCATCGCGCCTCTCTGCGGGAACCTTCATTCGGCGAAAAGCGGGCTTCAATGTTTTTCTATGAACTTGTAGTTTGATCACACGATATTCCCATATTAGAAAACAATTATAATAGATGTTACTTAATACCTCCAAAATCACGCAAACTCAACTTAGCCACAACCGCTTTTTTTTGACTTCATATCATTATAATTTATCGCATATTCATAGGGCATCATAAAGCTCGTGGCGATTTAATTTATTCCCACATGAGCGGTGTCGGGTTGCGACACGAATACACGATGTGTAAAACTGATTAGCGCCGACAAATCCGCCGGTGTGAACTGTCCCGCGGGATAGCGGGATAGCGGGGAGTATCCGGGTGGTAAGTAATAACGATTCTGTTAATATAGAGAATGATTCAAATTCGAGATTCGGGTATTAAATCCAACCTGGAAGAATTCGAGATATGTTTGTTTATACTAAATGCAAAATAAAGAAAGTGTTTGTTCCGCACAAACAAAACGTAGGTTCATTACAAAAAAAAAAGATACATAAAAGCACACATACAAAGTAACCAAAAGCCATTAGCCCAGAAACTTTTAAAATTTTGTCTAAAATAACATTTTCATCACGACAATTATCCAAGAAAAAACATGTACAGACGCCAGCACATCAAGCTACCCTAATCTATCAAATTTATTTGATAGATTTTCAACATTATATCTACCATAAGCATAAGGTTCATATTCAATTGAGAAAATTTGACAGTTTGGGGTAGCTCGTCTGTATAATGCTGGCCTAACTTTGAAGCTGCGATATTTACCCATTACTGCTGCCGAAGTAGTCCAAATAAATTGTTAAAATTAGCGTTTTCCCGAAAGAAAAATGCTCGAGTGACAAATCCTCGACCAAATTTCTCAAACAACAATCTCCCGGTAACAATTTTTCGAATTAACAACTTCTTTTGTTTCCATAAGCACAAGGTGCAGTCAAATTCTAAGATGTTGTGGCTTTATTTCAATAAATATTTTCATATTGTTGAGTGTGTGGTTACAATAGGAACTATCCAATTTATATGAAAACTGACGTATCGGCGAGCGTATACCCACGGGATATTAGCAGGTTTGATGTGCAGTAGAATTGAGACTGTGTCAGTCAATTGTGGTATAGACGAGAAATTTTTAATTCAAAAAATCTGAGAGGTGAACTAAACGGCTGAGCAATTTCCTACGCAAAAATTATAAATCTCATGTGCATTCAATTCGTGTCTGAAGTATTAAGCCTTTTTTACACGCTTTTATTAGCTTGGCAAAGTGATTTTGACACATTTCAAAACATCGAATTAAATTGATACTTTGCAAACTTATCAAGCACCGATGACAATTCAATCATTTCATTTTGTGCCATTATACTGGCTAAAATAAAAAAAAATTAAATTAAAAAAAAACACGGCTAACATTTAAGACACCGAATGAGTACACGTGAGACTCATAATTTTTGCGTAAGGAATTGTTTAGTCTATTCCTTTCCTTTCGCAAATTTTTCGGTAAAAACTGTTATAGTGTGAATCGATTAAGGTTTGGTCTGTTTGTGACTAGTAATCAGTCAAATCCTTTGGATCAATTACCTACATATTTAAAAGTTTCTTTAATAAATGTAGTCACCAAAAGAAATAAGTAGGGTCGTCGGATTTAGGTACAGGGTAAAATGTTTACAGGTGCGCAAACTGTAACCATGAATTCAGTATCATTCTAGAACCCCCAGCGCAAGAATTTTTCGTCGGCTATACAAAATAACCGTACCGTGTGGTGCCGGACTTAAAGAGTAGCATCATCCCATTTCTTCCAGTGGGTGTCGTAGGAGGCGACTAAGGGACTTACTAGAGAATGGGCAGCAGCGTTCTCTATGCATTTTACCACCATACTGCGATCGCCAACCCGCCTGCCAAGCGTGGCGATTATGGCAGGCCCCCCAAAATTGGGGGAGGCCTATGTCCAGCAGTGGACGTCTTCCGGCTGAAATGATGATGATGATGATGATACAAAATAAAAATCAGCTGTTTCATAGAAAAATGCAATAAGTACGCGGTCAAAATGTATAGAAAAGCTGACTGCTTTTTGTATAAGCATAAAAATTTTTCGTAGGTAACCATGAATTCAGCATATCATTCTAGAATGATATGCTGAATTCATGGTTACAGTTTGTGCACTAGTTAAAATTTTATCCTTAATGTAATTGAAGTTTTATATGAAACCAATGGATGTTTTCGAATGAAAATGTATTTGATTAATTAACAGTTTTTATTATAATAATAAAAGTGGAAACATCCATTGGTTTCTTACCAAAACTCCACTAAACATATACAAAGATCCAGAAAAAAAAATACAACAGAAAGTCCGTACTTTCTGTTGTAAATTTTCTCTTTTAAAATGCAGTTACTCAATCCTCTTTTACACCACCCACGCCAACACTAAGGCGCGAACAGATACCATCAGCGTGGGGTGATAAAGTACCCCGATAGTACCCATCACCACCTCACGTGTCTTATCGCGCCTAATTGGCCAATTTGTGCGCCTAATGTCATTATTACACCCCCTTTTGTGATAACGCCATATGGTAGGATGAGTTATGAATATGAATTAATATGAATAAAGCTGTAACAATTTGTCCGCAAAGATAAGGGTTTATTTTTATCCGACTACGGCGAAGCAACAAGGCGGGTCATGATTTTAACCGATATGTATGTTTGTGTATGTATGTGTGTTCATCTGTTCCCTCATAACTTTAAAATTACTGATCATAATTTGACAAATGAGGTATCTTTGGAAGCGACTTGATCGTTCGGTAGTATAGGATTGAATGGAGTCATCATCATCAGCCTATAATGTTCCCACTGCTGGGACACAGGCCTCCTCTCGGTGAGAGGGATTGCGCCGTAATCCACCACGCGGGCCCAGTGCGGGTTGGTAAATGTCACATGTCTTCGAATTTTTGGTTTTAGGACATGCCGGTTTCCTCACGATGTTTTCCTTCACCGTTTTAAGAGCAGTGGTGATGAAATAATTTACACAAAGTAAAGCGCCTGTCTGGGTTCGAACTCACGACCTACAACTCGTAAGTCGCAGCCGTTACCACTTGGCCACCACTGCTCTCGCTTGGCCACTACTGCTCTCTCTGCTCTGAATGGAGTCACATTAAATTAAATACGGCGTTCTCCAGTCTCTAGAGAGCATAAGACATAAACTAAAAAAATTGGACAACGGCTTCCAGATAACAATATTTTCTTGTTTCAAACTTTTTGTAGCGTGATATTTCTGTTGCAGGGTTTTTTTTTTTTTATTATAAATTTTATTAGGTTCTAGTTGTTGTGTCGCGATTTCGTCTAAGTGTATTTTGCATTTCATCATGTTTCTTACAAATTTCTAGGATGTAAAGCAGCCTATGTCTAATTCTGTATAAGTACATGTTGCAGTGGTGGCCAAGTGGTAACGGCCGCGACTTACGAGTTGTAGGTCGTGAGTTCGAGCCCAGGCAGGCGCTTTACTTTGTGTAAATTATTTCATCACCACTGCTCTCAAAACGGTGAAGGAAAACATCGTGAGGAAACCGGCATGTCCTAGAACCAAAAAATTCGAAGACATGTGACATCTACCAACCCGCACTGGGCCCGCGTGGTGGATTATGGCCCAATCCCTCTCACCGAGAGGAGGCCTGTGTCCCAGCAGTGGGAACATTATAGGCTGATGATGATGACATGTTTATCCAATTTGTCAGAGTTACTTTCGCATTTATAATATAAGTAAGGAAAAAAAAATGTTGCAGCTTATTCTGGTGAAAACCAGGTACTAGGAGGGATGATTCTTAAATAAGGAACTCAAACACAACAAAAAAAAAACACTACTAATAAAACTACTAACAAAAAAAAATCTATCCACACTTTTCCTAGGGCAAAGAAGACTTTGATCAACAAAGGCCTAATTTCCTAAAATGATTTATGATTAGCGGGCATTCAGAATCTAAACACCATAACATTCACAAAAGTACTTAAGCCATGCTTTCGCAAGCCCTTTTTTCAAAATCCTGGAAACTCAGATTATAAAACAAAGGCAGATAGACCGCGCGGAACACTAAGAGTGAAGCCAAATAACCAAATACTAAGGCGTCGTATTATAAGTAACTTATAATGCGACGCTTTAGTTTTTTTTTGGTTTAGATTAAAAAACAAAGGCAGATATATCGCGCAGAACACCCAAGAGTCAAAAAAACAAATACTAAAGCCTCGCATTATATACAATACGACGCTTTAGTATTTGGTTTTTTGGCTTCACTCTTGTGTTCCGCGCGGTCTATCTGCCTTGTTTTATAATCTGAGCCTGGATAATTAAGACTTTCGAGTTCATCATAAGAAATCCAACACCAGACGCGTCTCTTTACCTGCCATAAATTCCAATACTTCAACGATACTTTATCATAAATACTCCCCTGCCGCCCCCCCCCCCCCATTTCGCAAAGCTGTCAAGTTTGTCGGTACTTTTCAAAGTTTTCCTATGAAACTAATAAAGTCGCGTACTTGCAGGATTCCGTATAATATGATAGACAAAGTGTTATAAACTGAATACTCCCCTGACTATGAGACTACCCTCTCTCAAGGGGCGGGAGATTCTCGACACATAGGGCGATTGTGTTTTGTTTTTATCGGATTAGGGATGTAAGATGTGTTTATTAATTTAAGTAGTTTTATTTTGTTGTTTGGGGAATTTTGGTAACGATTTGAATGGGATAGACCCTGTTGTATACCCTATTCATATGTTTCTGTCTTTTGCGAAGCAGTTGCTCCATGTGGATACGAAATAATAAAACATTTTGTATCAGGCTCACAGCACAGCTCAGTACATGTGTAAAGAAAGATACCCAATCAGCATTGTTTGTAGAGGAAAGCGAGTACAAGTACGAGCGACAAGTAAATGGAAGCATTTCAGTAGAATAAATAGGTCATCATCATCATCAGCTTATAATGTTCCCACAGCCGGGACACAGGCCTCCTCTTGGTGAGAGGGATTGGCCCGTAATCCACCACGCGGGCCCAGTGCGGGTTGGTAGATGTCACATGTCTTCGAATTTTTGGTTCTAGGACATGCCGGTTTCCTCACGATGTTTTCCTTCACCGTTTTATGAGCAGTGGTGATGAAATAATTTACACAAAGTAAAGCGCCTGCCTGGGTTCGAACGCACGACCTACAACTCGTAAGTCGCGGCCGTTACCACTTGGCCACCACTGCTCACTGAATAAATAGGTACTATGGAAGAAATCCATATCCATACAGTTTGAAAACAAAATCCCGTGAACATGATGACCACTATTGGTTGATGAGATTCCTATAGCGGCCGAGCGCTGCAAGCAAAAATAGTCCTTAAGGTAAGCGGATATGGATGTCCCTGATAGTAACGACTAACGATGATAGTAAATTCATTGGTTTATAAATGGTATATTAAGTCAAACAGTGAACAGTGGCGCCCCAGCGAAAACGGCCCCGGCTTACGAGTCGTAGCTCGTGGGTTCGAACCCAAGTAGGCGCTTTACTTTGTGTGAATAACATCATCACCACTACTCTGCATTGGTGAAGGACCCCAGAATTCGAAGACATGTGACATCTACAAACTCGCAACGGGCCCGCGTGGTGGATTGCAGTCCTAGGCGCGGGCTTGCGGACGGCGAGTAATGGGTAGCTCGCTGTCCGGTAAGGACCAAGCCAGGGTCGACGGCGCGTTGTGTTCCACGCGCGCCTCAAATAGATGTCAGCACCAACTGCTGAGGTCCGCAAGGGCCGATGCCTGCCAGGAGTGCGGGTTGTTCGAAAGAGATACCGTGGCCCTTGGCACACATGCAACTGTAGGGTTTAGTCAGTAAAAGTCTGACACGCTTTCCTGCTCCATCCGGAGAGGGAGAAGTTATTTCCCACCGCCCCAATAAAAAACGTCCATTCCCTCTCGAAAAGAGAATATTATAGGCTGATCATGCATTCAGTCAAGCCAGTCAGGCAGCTTTGAAATACAGAAATAAAAGTTAAGTCATGAAAAAAAAAACGTAATATCATTATCATCATATCTCATAAATTAAACTGTATAAGTAAATGATTTTTATGTAAAACTTTAGTCATAAAGTTGTACAAAAATTAATTGTTGTTTGTGTAAATCAATACGAAGTAGGCAGTTACCTATAAGTATTCATAAGGATCACTCAGTTCAGCAAATTTAAAAACATTGAATTACTCCCAACTTTTTAACAAAAGGTATTTGTTTTTTGGAATTTATTGTACAAATATATTCGGAACATACATTTTAGGATAAAAAATTTATGTATGGAAAAAGTCAACTTAAACGTGTTTACAACGATCTCTCAGACAAAATGGTGTCTATACTGAGTTATCCAATGATACTATCATAGATACCTGGAATTAGCTTCAAATCCCTAGATGGTTTTATATAACATTGTGACAATTTGTTGACAATTTTTTAGATATAAATTTAATCAGTAGAGTAAGTTTTCTTGAGATTTAGATGATGGCCGTTTTTGCAAAATGTCTGAATTGAGTGATCCACACTTTAGGCAATAACTGAAGACCCTTGAGAGTGACATTTTTTTTTCTTTGGGCTTTGAGTTTTGACTATTTTTGACTAAATGTACAATCAGATTTTGTCACGAAATAAAAAAAGATCACTCAATCCAAATGCACATATCATCTGCCTAGCCTTTTCCCAACCACGTTGGGGTCGGCTTCCAGTCTAACCGGATGCAGCTGAATACCAGTATTTTACTTGGAGCAACTGCCTGTCTGACCTCCACAACCCAGTTACTGGGTAATACGATACCCCTTAGTAAGACTGGTTGTCAGACTTTCAGGCTTCTGACGACCCGTAACGACTGTCAAAGATCCACAAATGACAGCCGGGACCAACGGCTTAACGTGCTTTCCGAGGCACGGAGGGGTCTTGGTATGTCAACATGGTCACCCATCCACGGACCAACCGCGGCAAGCGTAGCTTAACCTGATCGATCGACCCGTGCGGCTTATGCTACTTAGTGATAAGTATGAATAATTCTATGAGTGTTTTTCAAAAATACTACGCATTAGCAAAATCAAAACTATAACTAGGGCTGTCACATGTCTAGACTTTAAACAAGTTATTATGAAATGCGACTGGTACTCTCGCAAATTGACGGAGGAAGTGGAAATAAGATTAATTTTATGCTACCCGCCTTCCGATAGCCACACTTTATAGTGTAGGAGTTGAACATCGTTTTGATACGTCATGTTTATTTGAGTTTGGGAAATGAACCCTGGACTATGCAAACGGAAATTTTTGGGATAATGTTTTGTGTTTTCGTTTCCAATAAATTGCAAAAATATAAGAAACCTACAAAACCAAAAACTGAATAAAAGAAAGAAATGTGTAATTAGCCAAGTTATCAGAGTTTGGAGAAGATTGTATCGTTACATAATACATACTATGCAAGTCATTTTCATTTATTATTCTACTCTTAATTTTTATTTTAAAAATAAACGCAAGCAAAATGAAATAATAAAAACAAAATCTATCCGCGAACATGATTCAAACATTCTAAATTCGAATGTCCGCTACGAATGACAGCTGTCAAAGCGGTGTCATGGCGGCGTAAGATGGCGTCCGGTTACCGTCGATCTGGCGCGCAAACCGTGACCGCTCCGGACACACGCAAAATGACTATTAAATCATTTCCGATCTTTAAAATAGCAAATAGAATGTGTCATCATCTAGTTTCAGTATGAATAATGATTTTTTTTTAAAAAACAGACTCAGTTTGAATTTGAATGGTTCGTTAACGACATCAAAAGTAATTTATCATTTTGGCACTTTAATTTTTAATTAGGTAAAGTCAAAGTAGATAATAAGCTTTTGAAATATTAGTCAAAATATAATAATGATGATGACATAATATATCTTTGTTCACCCGTGGATGTGTTAGAGTTGACGATAGGCTATGAGATAGGTACCTATATGAACTGCAGATACTGAAACACCTTTCACAAAGCTCGAAAGAAGTTAACCCTCACTTGGTAATTTTTTACTTTTTAATAGAATCTAAGAGAGTTCACAATTCTCTATCTTTCTGTCTAACAAACATTTTTACAATTCAAATAGTTCCCAAGATATGTGAGTTTGTAGGCCGTTAACTGGAAAGGATTCTTTAGGATAAACAGAAAGAAATATAATTTGATGTGTCCTACAATCAGTAACTGGAAATAATTATTTAGGATAAACCAAAGGAAAAATCAATTGATGTTTTCTACAATCAGTAACGTACAGTCGCCAGCAGGTCAAGTTATCCCAAACTGTCAAATTTTCCCAATTGAACATAAACCTTATTTCTTTGTAATAAAGTTGAAAAACTATCAAATAAATTTGACAGATTGGGGTAGCTTGATGTGCTGGCCTCTGTACCTAAGTATCACAGTTTTTAAGAAATAACGATTCGCGCGTTTTATGCCATTTTCTCAGAAACAACTTTTAGGGCTTAACGCCTGTCTAGTTAAAGGATGGCAGAAATAGCAATCAACTGTCATCACCAACCAAAATTGCTAAGGCATTCCTCGCGGTCATTTATTCAATCTCAAACCATTTATTTTAAACTAGCTTTTGCCCGCGGCTCCGCCCGCGTGGATGTCGGTTATCGCGTAAAAAAGTAGCCTATGTCCTTACCCATATCCCAGGCTATATCTCGGCCAAATTTCATGACGATCGGTTCAGCGGTTAAGGCGTGAAAGCGTAACAGACAGACAGACAGACAGACAGACAGAGTTACTTTCGCATTTATAATATTAGTAGGGATTAAGCCATTTACAGGCACGTTTGAATTGTCACGGAATCATTCAATTAGGTTAATAAGGAGAAGAACGCGCAAGAAACTTAATGAACACTCTTTTACTATTGTTACAAAATATTGGTAACATCACCATTTTGAAATTACACTTATGTGAGAACGACGCAAAAAGACGATAAAAGAGTCCGCAGCGAAAATTAACACAAAAAGATTGTGATTATGACGAAACGATAAAAATTAAACCTTATATGATAATAATAACCATCGATCAACATCTTTCGAGGCTCTCGTGGTGGTGGATCAAGGGGCAGATTAACAGATACTCCTCGCTGAGGCACGCATCGTGTGGAGATTCCTGCCTATGGACCCCAACCGCCACATGCTCACGATCTCGGTGGCCTTTATTTTTAACCCCCGACGCAAAAACGACGGGGTGTTATAAGTTTGACGTGTCTGTGTGTGTGTGTGTGTGTGTGTGTGTGTGTGTGTGTGTGTCTGTCTGAGGCAACGTAGCTCCCGAACGGATGAACCGATTTTGATTTAGTTTTTTTTGTTTGAAAGGTGTATTAGTCGGGAGTGTTCTTAGACATGTTTCATCAAAATCGGTTCAGCCGTTTGAAGATTATCAGCTCTTTTCTGGTTGAAAAACGGATGTTAGCCTCTGATCAACTCAAAATTTGGGATTCTATTACTTCAATGATATTAGACGAATAAAATAACCTTGAACGGATGCTGGAGCAACACCTGGAATTTCCAGGAAACCCAAGTTATTCACCAACAAACTGCAGAAGTATCGTGTTTGGGCTCATTGAAAAGGTCTCAATGAATAGATTATAGATAAATGGTGATTTAAGGGAGACATTAAGTTTAAAAAGCAAGAAATAAAAATTAAATTAAAAATTTAAAAAACCCCCGACCCACACAAAAACTCCAAAAAGTAAAAAATAATATTTATAGGCCTTTTAATTTTAACGTAATATTTTCATCAGGGCATTGTCAAGTCGGGGGACGGCTAGGCCTCTGTTTGGCGTTTTCATTGACCGTCCCCCGACTTGACAATGCCCTGATGAAAATATTACGTTAAAATTAAAAGGCCTATAAATATTATTTTTTACTTTTTGGAGTTTTTGTGTGGGTCGGGGGTTTTTTAAATTTTTAATTTAATTTTTTTTATGTTTCTTTTGTAAAAATATTTAAAATGTATTAAATAAGTATGAAAATAAATAAATAAACGATATAGTAATAATGCATTTATTTCACGCGACGGAGAATGAATGAATGAATGATACTACGACATGATTATCACCACCCTACAAGACCCGAGGATCAGAGCGTGACGATACAGTTTCGTTCACTGTTCACAAAGAGCGCCAATTGCACCTTAAGAAAATTTCAGTTCAAAACATTCAAATTCAATTCAAAGAACGGTTCACGATGTGGACATGATGACAATTCCTGCTCGACCCAAACAAACTCTTTAAACAAAGGCCTTTAGATCTAAAAAAAACTATTGCCAGTCACCAGCCTCCATTCTTCGGCTACAAAGCCTAATTGTTGCGAAAGCAGCGAGTAACATAATACAGCGAAGTTTTAGAAACTCGCTAGACAAAATCAAAGGATTCCAACCGTGACTGTAATGGATACTGGGCAGACTGTACCCCCGCGGATGAAGTATTGTGACGGCTCGGCTATGATGATGGAATTTTGACATTGTTACTTTTCGGTAATTTCAATTCTTTGATTGTTTACATACTGTGCTGGAGGAGCTTGTGGCTAAGTAATAACTGACAGCCGCTTGGATCGATTGATCAGGTTAAGCTACTTTTTCTGGGGTCGGTTGGTGGATGGGGGACCTTTACAGACCAAGAATGCACGAAGCGCTACCTAACTAAAGTATGAAATATGAGAAATTTATTAAGAATTAGACAGTCATAGATATATCCTAGAAAAGGGAATCCGTGCCTCGGAAAGCACGTTAATTGTACCTATAAATTATAAATGTAAAAGTTTGAATGTTTGCATGTTTGATACTCAATCACGCTAAAACTGCTGAACGGATTCGAATAAAATAGCATACTTTGTTATCAACGTAGTACGTTCCCGTGGAATGATAATATTCAACCACCACGCGGTCGAAACCGCTGGCACAACTTAGTTAAAACATACCGTAACAAATCTTATATTGAATTACAAAACATAGTTGCCACTTATACTCTATCAATACCAAGAATAAGGGAAAACAAAGAAAAGAAAAAAGAACTAGCATACACGACGTACATCTAACTTGCTTCGATTAAGCGAGCCTGCGCGTGACTAAAAATTATTGAATTTACCAACAAACGCATTTAGCTGCAGATCGGCTTCCGTTTATAACTTGCTCGACTGCAAAAAGACGAGTGCTGTGTTGTGCACGCGGCTAATTTGTTGATTTAACGAGTAATTGGCCGACAATGTTAATTAGGGCTGGCAGAATTTGTTGGCGAACTTCTGTTGTTAGACAGTTTGCTGAAATTGATTTTTTTTTCTTCTAGTTTTGATCTTTATAGTGATTAAACGTGTCAGTCGTGTAATTAAGATAATCCTTCGTCCTTAATTCTTCTTAGCGTGGAAATCTATTGTGTCAGAACTAGAACTTTGCCACAAGTGTTGTATTGTCGGTTATCATCATCATCATTTTAGCCGAAGACGTCCACTGCTGGACATAGGCCTCCCCCAAACGGGTAGAGGATTGCCATAATCGCCACGGTTGGCAGGCGGGTTGGCGATCGCAGTATGGTGGTAAAATACATAGAGAACGCTGCTGCCCATTCTCTATTAACCCTCTTAGTCGCTGTCGATACCCACGGGAAGAAATGGGATGGTGCTATTATTTTACGTCCGGCACCAAACTTGATGGTACTGTTCATGAATGCCTGGTTTTCAGAATCGAACCCCTCCAGATTCCTCTCATCATCATCATCGTCATATCAGCCGAAAGACGTCCACTGCTGGACATAACCCTCTCCCAAAAGGGGGGGATTTGCCATAATCGCCACGCTTGGCAGGCGGGTTGGCGTGGAAATGGGATGGTGCTATTCTTTTACGTTAAGCTAACTATGTAATACGGGCTGGTGTCCGTAACTCCACGTCAAAGAGTGTATTTTGCTCACGGGTGGAAGAATCGGTTATTCGATCCACCATAAAGGAAGGCCAGTATTGTTTTGGTGTTACTGGCGACCTCACGAAGGATACGACTACCGGGCAGTTTAGAAGCACATGAGTTGATGTCATGTCGTCCTCCGAGCCTGCACTAAGGACTGTCTTTAACTCCTGTTACAAAGAGGTGTCTATTGAAGGTACCAGTGGCCAGTTAAAGCTGCTGTAACTGTCCAAAGCTGTTGTTTAGTTAGTCGAAGAACTGTTTCAGGAGGCGGCCATAAATTGAAAGGAGTGCTTCCTTAGCCTGCATGCCTGCACTAACCTTGGTCCACCCATAGTTTGTGAACAGTTTGCCAGGGTAGTTGGTAGGTAATTACCACGTGAAAGTATGAACCGAATATTTTTTATCTCTACACAAAATATTTGTAAATATCTTGAATTTGATTTGATTTTCTCTTGACTCTTTGGACTAGATACTTACGCCATAAAAAAATTAACATTTTCACAATTATTTTTGCAAGCAATTATTCTAAGAAACAGTTATTTTTCGACCAATATTCTGCTAGCACAATTTCACCTCAAGGGAAAATGACTTCATCAATTTTTTTTTCATAACTTTTATGTGCCAACCCTGCCCTCTAGCGCTAAATGTTATGTGTTAATAACGATATTTTAGTAGTTAGACATAATAAGCCGCTGGGTGCATACGCCAACCGCTAACATATTCTTTATTGATTTTAATTAGCCAGCGTTTATTGTTCAACACTTCTCATTACCATCTATAGCCTGTTTACGTTTTATAAAAGGGTTTAGGGTCTACTGTGCATACGGACTCGACTGAAGTAGGAAATAAATGTACTCTGTGACTCCTTGGTACATTATTGGTGTCATATTCATAATCAGCGTATAACGTTCCCACTGCTGGGACACAGGCCTCCTCTCGGTGAGAGGGAGTGGACCGTAATCCACCACGCGGGACCAGTGCAGGTTTTTTTTTTCGTCTGGCAGGTGTGGGAAATCCTCATGGACGCCTAGACTGCCTCACCAGTGAAGCAGTCTGGGCAGTGCCAGACTCTTACCGGCTAAAACCCACTCCAGCCCTTGCTCAGTGTCCCTCTGTCATGTTCAGAGCCCTTGTTTTTGTCAGTTTTCTGATTATTTGTCATTCTTTAATATTTTTAATGTTTTTCTATTCTGTCCTAGGAAGGGGAATAGTTCCCGGAAACAGACGCTTCACGTTATCTTATTTATATGAATTCTAGGCTGTAATTTTGTATTCGTTGTTTTAAAAGCTAACATCTTACATGGCTATAACTACTCAACTTATGTGTCTACTAGTAGCGCCCCGCGGTTTCACCCGCGTAGTTCCTGTTCCCGTGGAAATACGGGGATAAAATATAGCCTATGTCAACCGGGGATAGTGTAGCTTCCCAACAGTGAAATAATTTTACAAATCGGTTCAGTAGTTTCGTAGCCTATTGCAAACAAACTTCCAAACAAACAATCAAATATTTCCTCTTTATTATTAGTCTAAAATTCTAAATATAGATATTATTTTTTTAAATTTTCCTGTTTTTTCTTATGAGTCTACTAAAATCTAATTCCAATCATACTTATTACTTAATCAACAGCCCAGTGCAGATTGGCAGATGTCACATTTCTTGGAATTATTTGGTTCTATGGACATGCCGGTTTCCTCACGATGTTTTCCTTCACCGTTTTGAGATCAGTGGTGATGAAATAATTTACATAAAGTAAAGCACCTGCCGGGGTTCGAACCTATGACTTACAACACGTAAGTCGCGGCTTTTACCACTGGACCACCACTGCTCTCATGCTGCAATTTTGGTATAAGTGTTCTATTTGACTTTAATGACCCATACTCTTTTGTCGAGTCCCAAAATAGACTACAGAAGCTAAATTGAAGCACATGACAGGTTGAAGTGGCTGGCGTATATCTGTATGTCCAGCCGTAGACTTTTTAGCCATCGGGGCTGAAATGACGATAATGTTAGCTTATTAATAGGGAATAGGCAGGTAAGAAAAAAAAAACGGTAATGAAATTATCCGGAAAAGAACCGGAGTCACCGACATAGCTTGGAGAGTAAGCAAGCTGTAGTGGCAGTGGGCTGGCCATGTTTGTCAAGGACCGATGGACGGTGGAGTAGACGAGTCTTGGAGTGGAGACCGCGTCTCGGCAAACGTAGCGTGGGACGCTCCGCAGCTAGATGGACTGGCGACCTTAAAAAGGTAGCTGGGACAGACTGGATGCGAAAGGCGGAGGATAGAGTGTTGTGGCGTAGCCTGGGAGAGGCCTAATGTCCACCAGTGGACTGCGATAGGTTGAGTTAAATGAGGTAGGTAAGTGCAGCGAAATAAGACTCCTAACTATAGATGCATAGCCAATTTAGCTATAATTGTAGTTGCAGAGATGCCCTGCTTGCCGATGGCCGTGTTCTTGAGTGGAGACCGTGAATCGGCAAAAATAAGGTAGTCCAAGACGCCCTCAGGCCAGGTGGAGTGACGATCACCGCAGGGTGACTGGTAACAACTGGATAAGAGTTGCCGAGAATCGAACTGTATGGCATGCAATTGAAAGACGAAAGAAAGAAAGTATTTATTGGACTTGCACAGGCATATCACAAACTTACTACAGTACAATACGATTATTAAACACTTAAAAAAGAAAAACTAAAACACTACTATGCTACACTACTATTAAAATTAACATAAGATTTAAACAACAAAAAAAAGTAAAATAAAAAACAAAGTCCTGTACGAAGCCAAAAGGCCACTATCTCAGCATGATGCTGCGACATTTAAAAGTGTCGCAGCGCTGGTATTCTGATAGGCCTATGTCCAGCAGTGGACTGCTGTAGGCTGCTAACGATGATGATGATGACTGATGACTGCTTGCAAACTATGAAACAGTTTGAATAGGGTTCAATGGGCAAGTTGGAGACATGTGTATTATGTGTGTTTCTATACCTAATGTTGTTTGATAGCACAAGTAAGAACAATAATAAGATTTACAACAACTTTCGAAGTTTATTTTAGCATAGAGTTTATACCCAGTCTTAGCGACCTTACTTCAAAACAAAATGAGATAAAAATCTTCCGGTGTAAATAAAGCAAGCGGTCGTTTGACTTTTCTAATTAATTAACACCTTGCGCTGAGTGGACTGTCAACAACTTAATTGTGTTTGTTTTGTTTTACATCGTCACTTTCTTTAACACTTTTATAAAACGAATCATCATACTCACAATTTATTTGCATTCGGGCTGTTCCTACTTCTTTTTCTGTTGTTTTCTTCAACACATCTCTATTTCAGCTGACATCTTAGCATTCACTTCCTTCCTACCCATATCGTCTTTCATATACTACTTCAATTTCATTTCATTCATCGGCAAACGTAAGCCCTCATGCTAGGTAGAATGATGCGGCTGAATACCAGTCGTTTACATGGAGCGACAGCCTATCTGACCTCCACAACCCAGTTACTGGGTAATGATACCCCTTAGCAAAACTATTGATCAAAAGTGCCTGTGAAAGGTCTAATTGAAATAAATGCTATCGGTCTTATTACAAAAAACAATATAAACCTTGGTTTAAACCTGTACTATCAAGTCCAAGCTTATCTATAAAACCATGGTCTAAACTTTTTCATAATAACGGTCTCATTACAAAAAGCGGTTTAGCTAAAAATCCTCTTTAAACTATGGTTTATACAAAAGTAATATTACAAAATGAAGTTTTGCGAAAAACCGTGGACTAAACAATGGTCTAACGTTAAACCTGGCCGGCCCCTAGTTTATCGATGGGTCTAAATCGTATCTGTCAAGTTTCTTCTATTATGTTAGCTCAGAATACAATTCTTTCTGTATTCTGTGTGTGATAATATATATTTCGTTGTGTTGTGTTGTTTTTATACGAAAATGGGCATTAACATGGGTCGATTTAATTGATAATGAGGATATTGAAGCCGCTGAGTTGATGCTGATGATGGGACTCCCTTTTCCGCACTTAGACTCCCATTCGGTCCGTTGTGCGTGGAAGTCGCTGAGTTATTAGAAAGGCTTACACCTACTCAACAGAAACCGGATTCGAGTCAATCCCTTCATTGAATTATCCGATGAAGATTTCAGGCAAAAGTATAGGTTTATTAAACGATTTTCAATGAAAATAGTGAACTTACTAAGAGAATTCTTCATTTGGTATAATTATCTGTTTAATTTGCATATCATCATCATCATTTCAGCTGAAAGATGTCCACTGCTGGACATAGGCCTTCCCCTTTCCAGGGGGGCGTTGTTGGTATGCATTTGTGAAATTGTCACATAAATTGTATTGGAAAAATAAAATGGTGGCGTTAGTTCCAATTTTAGCCGCACAGCGTAAGATCCCTGTGCCGCTAAAGAATGAACCTCCCCAACAAAAACATTTGCAAATAAAAAATGCCGATGATGATTTGTTACAAGGGAAAAGCAGAATTGTCAGCTTCGCCAATAAAATAATTGATATCCAATTAGGTGCAAAGTAATATGGAGCTTAAAGACGAACAAAAGTTTGACAGTTCCTTGGTCTAATTAGGTAATTAAACTTTGTATACAATATCATATACGTTCTCTGCCAATAACTTTTTTCAGCAGCTTTCTTTAAAGAAATAATTTTTAGATTTATAATTTTTCTTCAGTGTTTTTTTTCCTTTCACGCTAATTTTGATTTAGGATTTTATGCAAAAGCAAATGTTTCATGTAAGGTAAAAACTGGTGTGCTTCACCCAGGGAGCAAGAATTCCACACTCTGTACGCTTGGATAGTTGAGTCTGCGAGTACCTAAATAAATTTGGATCCTTACTTAATAATAATAAGATCTCAAATTGGCTAGTGGCCTATGTTGTTAATTATTGCCGCAAGGAAATTGATCGAAATGCTGAGTAAAAGTGCTAGTTGCTTTATAGTACTTACTACTTCCATGTATACCAGTCAGTGTAAATCTGTCAAATCAAACGTACAGATATGTCATGCGGCCATATTAACTAAATAAGCCTTGGTTTAAACCTGAACTTTCAAGTCCACGCTTATCTATAAAACCATGGTCTAAATTTGTTCGTATTACAAAACATTTTTAAACCGTGGTTTTCTTAATACCATCATTTGAACCATTGTCTTAATATCAACCACAGATTAATCAAATACAAATATCACTCATTCTTCATGATATCATTCTCTCGCAACGTTCCGTGTGCCAAAAAAAGAACGGTTACGTTATACACTAATGATTAAATTATGATAAAACGTGTGTTAAAAATATTGAGACTGATTTGCATGGATATTTACATTACTTATTTTGTCGATTACAATTTTGTTTAGGTTTAAACACATTACCAATGTACAGACGCCAGCACATCAAACTACCCCAAACTGTCAAATTGTTCCAATTGAACATGAATCTTTTACTTATGTGATAAAGATGAAAATCTATCCCAGAAATTTGACTGATTGGGGTAGCTTGATGTGCTGGCGTCTGTACTAGCTAGTAATATCTACATCTAAGTACGTGTAACGAAACGTTACATCCAAAACAACCATAACAAAAAAACTATCGAAAGTTGAACAAAGTTCAGTTAGCTTTGGAATTTTTAAGTTACCAAAGTCACTCTCTAATATAAAAATTGTCTCTTTGTTATAATACTATCTATATAATAAAAATATAATGCGTGAGACCTATTTTTTTTTAATAAATTTACTTCAAGTAACTTGGAATCTGAAAAATAAATCTGTATTGTTATTAATGGATTATATGCTAATCCAAATTTTTATCCGTATTTTTGTTCCGTGTGGTGCTGGACGTAAAGAATAGCACCATTCCATTTCACCCCGTGGGTGGTATACAAGGCGACTACGGGACTAAAGTGATTGGACAACAGCGTTCTGTATGCATTTTACCACCATGCTGCGATCGCCAAATCGCCTGCCAAGCGTGGCGATTATGGCAAACTCCTCCTCCATATTTTCATTGCAAAACGTTTCGTAAACCTATACTTTTGCCTAAATCCTCATCAGATAATTCAATGAAGGGATTGGGACTCGAACCCGATTTCTGTTCTGTCGGCGTGGCCTTTATAATAACTCAGCGGCTTCAATATCCTTATTATCAATGAAATCGACCATGTTAATGTCTATTTTCGGATAAAACAATACAACACAATGAATAGATGCTAACCTTATAGAGGAAACTTGACAGTAGACCCAACGATAAACTAGGGCCGGCCAGGTTTAACGTTAGACCATTGTTTAGTCCACGGTTTATCGCAAAACTTCATTTTGTAATATTACTTTTGTATAAACCATGGTTTATTGAGGTTTAAACCATGGTTTTTAGTTAAACCACTTTTTGTAATAAGACCGCACGAGTTTGAGTTTGAGTTTGATCCTCATTCATCAAACTTTAAACGGAAAAATCAAGAGTAGGAGTTTTGGGAAGTGAAACTTGGACCAGCAAAACATAAAAATACATTAGTATAGAACGATGCAATGACAGCATCAGAGCTGCGTTTAATATCAATTAGTGCTGCAATAACGCAATGCACCGCGCGGCTAAAAATTAATTTATTACGCGACAATTTATGACAGTCGCACGCGCACTGTGTGGCTGACTGATCTGATAATTTGCATGACATTGTCAAGTCGATTTTATCTGAATTGTATGTGGATTTTATCTCTTGAAAAGGATGCTAAGAAGCTAATGAATGGAATTTAAACTTCAACATTTAGCGAACACAAAATCTATGTAGAAAAGGAAATAAAAACCCGTAGTAGAAACTTGTGTTAAGTGAGAAGATTGGCAAACATAGCATAATATGAACATAGGAAGAAACTAGAAAATTAATGATTTTGATTGCAATCACATTTTACGAGGGCAATTTGTGTGGTCATCAAATTATTTTGTGTCGGTTGACGATGCTGGTGACTAAACCGATCACGCACGATCCTCATGATCAAAGGACCTAAATAATTTCAATTACAATGAAGTTCCCATAAATCCTACCCCAGTCTTAGATCTAGATCATACTGTAGCCTCATCTCTGATGATATCACGCCAATATTCGTCATCACCAAATGAGGAACCGTTATTAAGTATCGCGTAAATATAACTGGAGTACCAGGAGTACAGAACGCAAGAGGAAGCGTAAATAGGTGTGAGACTCAGACCATCCGGCCCGACGCGCTAATGGCTGGCGTATGCCACAAGTTACATGTGGACAGGGGTAATTGATTTATTGGTCTCACTTCTAAGTAGAAGATGGAGTCATTATGTGGATCTAGTGGTGACTAATCATCCTGGCTGTTTGTGAATTTCCAGTAATTATGAACCTCCTGCTCAAAACGCCTGCGGATTACTTGAAGGGCCAAGTAGAGGTTATAGAAGCTAGCTACTGGTATGGTCTAAATGCATTCTATAGTTAAAAAACAGAAGTATATTTAATTAAATTGACTGCCTCCTTCACCTTCAAACAAGATGTATCTAACAGAAAATGGCCTTTTGACGCCTTTTACTCTTTATGCGCCAGCGCTCATGCATAAGACTCCATTGTTGCCCAAATTAATCGCTCAGTCCAGCTTGATGAGGCGACTAGACGCTGTTACAGACGATCACGTGCGATGCAAATGAAAACGGCCTTTACCGTTTTAATTTAAACTAATGTTTAGCTAGTTTAGTTGAATTTACAGAGCGAGTTGGTGTTGGATGCGTTTATAACTGCGTTGTTTATGCAATATTGTTTGTTTGGTAAATGGGTAACCAATGTAAAGAGTGAAATGTCTTCTTCTCTTTAGAAGAAATTGTTGACTAACAAAATTTGATTTGATTGATCAACGTCCTTGTAAGTTGATAGTGCGTGCACAATAGAAATCAAGAAGGATCAAATAGAACAGTCGTCATCGACATCCATTGCTGTATTTGCTTACAAGGTCTCAACCAAAGCTGTTGTATATCGTCAATGTACGCAAATGCGCTAACATTACCAATTGCGATCAAAATCGAGTGAAATAATGTTTAGAAAACACAGCGTCAGAAATTCTTTCACCAACTCCGTTACCAAAAATATTGTTTATTTCCAAGGTTTCCCCAAAAAAAAGGTAAATCGTCAATACTTTTTACCAAAGTACCAGGCGAACACGAATCGGCGGGAGATCGATAGAACACCTGTGCGTTGCCATAGCTACGCGGAGGGCGCCACCCGATACCGGCGCGTAATTTGAAATCCGAAACTCGGCGATAATGTCTGGGTTGCGCGCGTGCCACTATTTCGGACCAAATTACGAGTAATTTCGGATGGGGATGGGTGTCTTTTCGTATAATTAAGGGTGTATCCTGTCTGTTTTGGAAGTCGGTGGTAAAAGTAGACGGAATGATATAAAACATGTTGCCGAACATTTTTCATTTGGCTACGAGACTGTCGCATTAAATGACTGTAATAATCTGTACTTTGAAGATAAATGTTACTATAGATGCAAAAGGTCGGAAGGGCAACCGTCTTCGCTTTACAAAGCCAATCCTGCTTTACTAAAATTTTCAAGAGGGCCATTTCCAAAATTGGTTGCATTAATTATGCCTGATATATTGATGATAATGAAGCTGGTGTCCCGTTTCTGAGCTCCCGGTATCAACAAGTTGCGATTAGGTTCTGAATTGAGGCCATTACAATAAAGTCTCCTTCGTTACTGGTATCCATAACAGAGGCTGTATACAATAACTATGAAATAGCAGTAACATCAGCTAAGCGGTCTGGTATCGTATTCGGCTAACTGGCAGTCGCACTAACAACCTAAACCGTACAAATTAAACTCGCGTATGCGTTCTACATTACCAGCTGCAGTGCATCTCAAAAATAACTCTTATTTTCTCATGAAATCTTAGTACTTTATCCGACTCTCACATGTGTCACTGCACCCAGTCTTGGACAAAATCGAATTATGAGACATTGCTTCAGATGAGTTTTTATTTATACACATGGTCCCGTTCTGGGTGGAGCAGGAGGGCGTGTCAGACTTTTACTGACTAAAACTCACCCGTGTTCCCTCAGTAGCCTGTATGCCAGGGGCGGCGGTATCTCTTTCGAACAAACCCGCACCCCTGGCAGGCATCGGCCCTTGCGGGCCCCATCACTTTTGTGCTGACATCTCTTTGAGGCGCGTGTGGAACACAACGCGCCGTCGACTTGGGCTTGGTCCTTACCGGACAGCGAGGTACCCATTATTCACCGTCCGTAAGCCCACGCCTACGGTGGCCGGAAATCAGCCTGGGATTCCCGACGCCCAGGGCGTCTCCTGCGGCGCTTAGGGCCGCATATACTGCCTCTCCCTCACGTGCGCCGCCTCCCTCTTCGCGAGCATTACTGCTTCGCTGAAGGAGGTGACGGCTACCCATGCACTCTCGCTCCGTACCATGGCCTGGACCAGGGCCGGCCGCGAGAGATCGCCGCCGCTGATCGCCTCCACGAGGACACGGCGGTGCTCCGCCCAACCCGGGCAGACTTCCACCGTGTGCTCCACCGTGTTTATACACATGCTTATGATAATAATAATAGTTAGATAAGTGTTTAAGTTAATAATAATAATTCTGGTAATTGCAAAGAGAAGAATATCTGTTTCCTATTGGTGACTGGTCCACTAGAAAATGGCAGGAGGATAGCTAAGCAGTACCCTAATTGACCTTTCGTTGTTGTTTAGTTAGTTAGTCTAGAGCCCATTATCGTATTCATAACTCCCTGCTACATTTTTCAAAGTGGTATTTATATAAAGATTACCCCCTACAAATCAATCATTATGCAATAGGTACCAAGACAGCAGTAAAAGGAGACTATCCTTAACGTTTTCTAAACTATCCCACAATTCAAATTCTGCATAGTGTGAACATGTCTGCCAATTTACCAGCCAGACGAGAGGCATGTTAATAAAAATTAGCCCACTCATTTTGCAGCACGTTAATTGATGCATTGGTGCAATGATGCTGGCATAAATTCTCGCCACTATGATATATGACACGTAAAAATAGACATCTGTTAATTTGTCGAATGTGAGCTAGTGTGACATGAATTATGACCGGCAGAGGTAGATGTGCAGTGTGTGGAGTATAACTCTATGATTCCTATACACCTAGTACATTTTAAAATTCGATAATGTGCCGTTAGGCCATCCTCCTTAGACTGGTTCAACGAACTATGGGTTTGTGCCCTGAAGGCTGAAGCCATAAGATATATACCAATGGAGAGATCTTTTCAAGGAGAACATAACTTATCACCATCACTACACCTAATGCAAGAGACACGCAAGTAATGGACAATTATGTTAAAAAAAAACCTTTTTGTTTACTTACATACGGTGCTTTTGGATACTTTGTTTTTTTTTTTTGGGTGGTGGGAAATCAAATAACTTCTCCCGCAGGCGGAAGGTGAGGACGCCATGCCGCCTCTCAAGCCACTCCTCAAAGAGGGGACTTACCGCCGCAATCGTGGCGTGCCTAGCACTGGGTAGCGACAATCGCACTCTCCATGTCGCCATGAGATCCCGCCGGAGCTCTGTCCACTATGCCGCGATTTCCCGCGGCAGCGGATGCGAAAGCCCATCCATTTGCAAATCGTGGTGTTGAAAATAATTGAAGCAAGGAAGTGATGACGTTTTTTACTGTTTACACGTATCTCAGGACCATGGGATTCAGGACTTTTGGAATGCGTACGAGGAGCCGAAGCCTAGTCGCAGAGGCCCGTTAGACACTTTAAATAGAATGAGACACTATTAACCGACGATTACTACAGACACTATCCCTATAGACACCATGCATATGTACCCGAGGATAACCTCCGGTTTGTGTAGGACTATTGCCGGCTATGGTGTTTTATTTACTACTAGCTTACTGCCCGCGGCTCCGCCCGTGTGGTATGTCAATAAAAAGAAGGCGTGCGAATGTCAAGGCGTTTCAGAGATTTACCAGAACAGACAGACAGACCATTTTTTTTAAACTTGGGTTTTGTTATTAGTATTTATATACTTGTATATAATGTACATTTGTGTAGAAAAAAGCTGTCATTTTGACATCACAAACAGATACTTAAATATTTTATTATTTCTACATAAGTAGGTATGTATAGATTATTATGTCAGAGAATTTATCAGAAGCCAAAGTTCAGATATTGCACCAAAGAATAGGACATTTAAAGCAGAGAGGATACAGTTTTCATCTCATAATCAAGTCTGATTGTATGCGTTTTTTTAATACACCCATTTCAAATCCATTTTTTAACCGACGAAAAAACAGAGGAGGTTCTCAAGTCCATGCGTATATATATTTTTTTTGCCGACGAAAAACCGGAGGAATGTATGACCATTGACCACGCATAACTTTTGTCAGAATAGTCTGATTTTGATAATTCTTGAAAAGGGTATAATACCCCGAAGTTGGTCCCATATAAATTTCGAAAAAAAAAATCAACCCTAAGGGTAGGAAAACAGGGGATGATTGATTGTTTACTCACAGATTTTAATACTGAGTTGTGTTACAAAAAGAAATAAAAAATTAAGCATGTAGTAGGTAACTAGTAGATTATAGCCACAAAAAAATATAAAATCAAAACCTTTTTAACAAAAAAATTAAACCACCGAAAAAACTGAAAAGCAAAAAATAATAAATCTGCTTTGTTTAACCTTGATAACTAAGTTCGGCGGCGACATTTTTTTAAAATGTTTTTTACTTAATACTCACTTACAAATACATCGGGACATCGGTGCGCAAACTGTAACCGTGGATTCAGTTGATACTTACATGATTTTGTACGCCAGGCTTTGTAATTTTGCGTCGCTGCGTCGGTTATTTAATAGAAATTGCTGTTCCATACATTTTTAACGGGTTGGTATTATTACACATTTCTGTGAAAAAAAACCTATTTCTTTAAATCAACGAAATATTTCTACGCTACAAGACCCTGTAGCGTAGAAATAGAACATAATGTGCTGAATTCATAACATAGGTAGCATAACGCTTGTAACCCCGAAAGGTTATGCAGAGGTGTACCTACCTACTTATAGTAAACCCACATTTCACTAGTAATGTTTAGGTCCCATGTAACAGAGGGCGAGCCTACTGCCATCACTATCATTCAGCCGAAAGACGTATATTGCTGGACATAGGCCTCATTTTTGCCATAACCAGCCAGTATTTGCCAGTATGGTGGACTTGCTAGAGAATAGGCAGCAGCGTTCTCTATGCATTTTACCACCATAACCATACTGCGATCGCCAACCCGCCTCCCAAGCGTGGCGATTATGGCAAGCCCCCCAAAATTGGAGGAGGCCTATGTCCAGCAGTGGACGGCTTCCGGCTGAAATGATGATGATGACACCAAATTAAAAACAAATACAATATAAAAGAAAATGCAGACTATCACAAAACACAGTGACCTACAAATGGATTAGGATTTCATTAAATTAACCTGATATCAAATCTTATTACTATGAGTAATAGGCACATAAATAAAGATAATCTATCACGACTTATCTTGGTACCACCTAGTGATACGCTACTTATCACAGTTATCACATGCCAAGTGATAAGAATATATTGTTAAAAGAATTTGTTTTTAACAGATAGGTCACTTTGGCTAAATGAAAATTATAAATAACCGAATGCAGGAATTAAGTAAAATAAAACCGGCCAAGTGCCAGTCGGACTCGCACACTAAATATATCATTTATTTCGAGTAACAAGACTCATGATAATAGGGCACGAACATAACAATAGGACAAGCACACACAGTCACATTGATTAAAATTACATACAATTACAATTCAATTACAATTCAATTAAAATTCAATTACAATTCAATTAAAATTCAATTACAATTCAATTAAAATTCAATTACAATTCAATCTAAATTTTATACATTTAAAAACACAATTTGAATAAAATGAGCATAAAAAATAATTCAATTTTTCAATTTACGCGTGCTACGTGTCGCTTAGAACAATGAGTCACTATAGCACAATCGAGCCTTTCCGCGAGCGCGGTTAGCGTGCTGTTGGGGCTCCTTCGCACGCGCCGCACCAGCGAGGAAACCACCACCACCACATACCATTAAGAAAAACACTTCAAAAAAACACGTTTCATGTTGAGACCCCCTTTAGAAAGTAAGTAAGTATTGTTTATTTAACAAAAGACTTAGCCTAGGTAACATCAGAGATTGTTTAGTAAGAGTTATAACGGCAATAGACATACACACTCTGTGAAAATTTTAACTGTCTACCTATTACGGTTCATGAGATACAGCAGCGACTTGTTGTAACAGGGTTACGTCGGCTGAGGGCTTCCTTTGGATACGGAAACCAAAAATCAATCATTCTACCGAACTGTTTTCCAACTATGTAGGAACCCATGGAGATGGTTACCCATCCACGGACCAACCGCGGCAGCCAAAGCCTAACCTGATCGATCGAACCATGTGGCTGTCATTGCTTAGCCAGAAGCCCGTCGTATCTGTATCATTATGTAAATAATATAATCTATGGCTGTCCCACGCCTTCGGCGATTAGAACGCGATGCGGGTATCGTTAAATTATTTTTGTACTAAAATTATCAATATAGAAAATAGTTACTGACTTACTGTAGAACATGTATTGAGTGCCATTTTTATTTTTTACTGTGAATATAATCGTTGAGGTGCAGTGTTTTTTTTTATATTGTGTATTAGTAGTGCTGTGCTATTCGATCAACATCTTCGCCGGGTGGCCGGTTACAGCTGGATGAGAGTTGTCGAGAATCGAGCTGAATGGCGGGCAATTGGAGAGGCCTATGTCCAGCAGTGGACTGCTCTAGGCTAATGATTATGTTATGATGATGATAATGAGTGCTATTCTGTAAAAGCCTCACCGTGAAATATTATGTGAAGTGAGCTGTCAAGCATCGTTGAATGACAGCTCACTCAAAGGTTTATTTAAGAATAGACTGGCAGTAGTGCTGTTCAAAATACCTAATAGGTGAAGGGAGCTTGAAGTGAACTGTCATTCCACCTCTATGTCGATTCTGTAGAAATCTCACCATGAAGACTTGCGTGGAGTGAGCTATCAGTGTCATCCCACTGATGCTAGGGATGGACGAAACATTACTGTTTAGGGTTTCTTTTTTAGTTTCTGACAGAATTTCCGTTTTGATATTTTTCTAAACGAACCCTTAAATAGTAAAATTCAGTCACTTACATACTAAATACTAGCGTTGACATAACTAAAAATGATAAATATAATTTGCGTAAATATATTAGGAAGATCTCGATTATGATTGTGAATGTAATGCTTGGTTAATCGCTGACATTACTGGGATGACACTGACAGTTTACTCCACGCTCACTTCACCTAAGTTTTCACGGTGAGATTTATATACAGAATAGCAATGCTGATGCTAGGGATTGACACCATTGACAGCTCACTTCAAACACACTTTACCTAAGTTTTCACGGTGAAATTTTTCCAGACCACACCGACTGGTTGTGTGTGATAAAGTAGCAGTTTCCGTGAGATAGATTTTAGTTTTCACTAGCAAGTTGTAGTTTGTAATCATAAAGAGCTTGGGCTTCTCTCGATATACTCCAAAATCAAAATCAAAATATTTTATTTCACATAAAACTGCATGGGCACTTATGAAACGTCAGAAGCTAGGTGCACGGTTCCAAATTGTCGCTTCCTATGGAGAAGAGCCGGCAAGAAACTCCACGGTTACTCTTTAAAAATAATTGGCTTTTACAATGTTTTCAAATTACAGCGATAATAGGTATGGGAGGACAGTGCAGGCCTGTCAATAAGTACCAGGTACTTAGAGGAATGAAAATACAGCTCCTGCCCCCAACCTATCCCAATTTATTGGAGGTCGCCGTAGCATTATCATTTTTTTGATTTCTTCCATGATCATCATGCCTAGCGTTTTCCAATTATGTTGGGATCGGCTTTCAGTCTCACCAGATCCTGAATACCAGTATTTTACATGGAGCGACTGCCTCGCAACCCAGTTACTGGGTAATATGATACCCATTAGAATGACTGATTATCAGACTTTCGGGACCCGTAACGACTGTCAAAGATCTTCGAATGACAGCCGGGGCCAACTGCATAACGTGGTTGCCGAGGCACGGAGGGGTCTTGGTATGTAAAGATGCCCGCCCATCCACGGACCGACCTCGGCAAGTGTAGCTTAACTTGAGCGATCGCCATGATACTTAGCCACAAGCTTCCCATTTCTTCCTTATTCCCAGTGTTTAAGCCCTTTGTAGCAATTTGATCAATGTTGTAATGTATATTGTGTGCTCCCAAATTACGATGTTTATTTTATTTTAACTAATTTTTCCCAGCGATTCGCCACGTGAGCCAACTTACACGAAACTTTAAAAATTAAACACCTGAACCTTTCTCATGAATCACTCGAAAACTGCATGAAAATCCGTTCAGTATTTTGAGTTTATCGCGAACAGACAGGACCCGGCGGGGGAGTTTGTTTTCTATTAAGTACGAGTAGTGATACATTTTTTTCTTTTTCTTTTTTACAAACTTCTTTGACATAATCTTCTCATTATATGACATTTAAATAACCTACAAATTTAATTTCAACTCTTTAATAGTGGTTGTCATGGCAATCGTGTCATTTGGTAGGTTTTTGTATTCTTATTATCTGTTATTACACTTATAATATCATTGTTTACCTAGATTCTTTTTATTAAGTGAATGTGAGGACTTTGCAGGCCTTGTAGACTGTAGGTTTGTTGACCATTTTCTATTGTGTTTAGTACCTGGTAGGTACCTACTTGTTGATAGGCCTACACTGTCCTCCCATACTCAGTAACACTGTAATTTAAAAACATTGTAAAAGCCAATGATTTTTAAAAGAGTAACCTTGGAGTTTCTTACCGGTTCTTCTCCATAGGAAACGAGTAATTGGAACCGTGCACCTAGCTTCTGTTCTTCATAAGTGCCCATGAAGGTAAAATATATTGATTTTAGTAAGACTGGTTGTCATTCTTTCGGGCTTCTGACGACCCGTAACGACTGTCAAAGATCCACAAATGACAGCCGGGACCAACGGCTTAACTTTTCGAGGCACGGAAGGGTCTTGGTATGTAAAGATGGGCACCTATTCACGGACCAAACAACCGCGTCAAGGCCTAATGTGCGTCTGTGAGTTTCTTTAAACCATCTCGATCTAACGCATCGAACGCGTTCGGCGCTTCGATTGCAAGTAACTCACACTAGGGCTTGAGGGCCTGAATTCACTATGACCACTTAACGATTCCTTTCTCGTAACCACGTCAATCACACACGAAATCTGCTAATATCGTATTAATAATATCGACAAATTGTCTTGGAACATACGTCGTGTACAATATGACATTTCCGATTCCTTACCGTTACATTGGTTTGTAAAAAACACGATATTGACGTAGTTTGAACGTAGTAAGATTGCGCGGGGAATCATTATAACCATACAGAATAGGGTATTTTCCAATTTATTAAAAACTATCCTAATTTGAAGATTGGGACGAAGTCTGTAACAGAAAAATAAAAGTAAATTGATTTAAGTCCATTTTCTCAATTAAAAACGATTTAAACCAAATTTATTTTTCGTTGTTGTGAATTTACCGCTAGAACGCTCCTTACGATGACTTTTTATCACGTCACGTAAACTTTGTGTAAACTAAAGTAGTTAGTAATTAAAAAAGTGAGTGTCGTGTTTATAATGAACAAGATTTTTTATGGATAGAAAGTGAAATCACTGGTGGGCGGTGCCTCTGTGAACAAATACTTCTAAAACTGCGCCAAACTAAGTATTTGTACTGGTGCTGTTTACACAAAGCTGACGTCACGATGTCACGTGATAAAAAGTCATCGTAAGGAGCGTTTTGGCGGTAAATTCAAAAAGACGAAAAAGAAGTTTGATTTTAATCGTTTTTAATGGAGAAAATGGATATAAATAAATTTATTTTTATTTTTCTGTTAAATATATCATCCCAATCTTCAAATTAAAATAGTTTTTATAAAATTGGAAAATACCCTATTGGGGCCCTGATCGATCGACTCGTGTTGGGCTATTCCTAAGACGACCCACTGACCGTTATAACCTACTTAACCACAAATCCTTAATTAATTCTTTGCGAACGACGCGACGTTTAGCACGTTGTTATTCAATTTTTCCCACGTTTTTGTTATTGTACTAAGTTAAAATAACTTAATTTAGACTTGTTCCGTTTATATTTAAATAACTTAGTTAAATTCCATTGTTTATTCGACCTCATCATTCACTCATTGTATGACCTTCATTAATTTTTGTACGTTTGTATCATTATTCTCAGAAACGTTTGACAAGTGGCTGTGTTCAAAATGTTTGGATATAAGTATTTGACGAAGGAACATTTGAGAGGATTTAATAAATATAAGGTAAGTTTGCATAAATCTTTTTGTATCATACCTACTAGCTTTTGCTATCGGCTTCGCCCGCCTGGAGGTCAGAAATCTCACGGGAACGTAGTACGGTTTTTTTTTTTTTTTGAGGGTCGGAAATCATCAAATAACTTCTCCTGCTCTGAGCGGAGACTTTTACTGGCTAAAACCCACCCGTGTTCCCTCAGTAACCTGTGTGTGAGGGGCCACGGTATCTCTTTCGAACAACTCGCACCCCTGGCAGATCGTAGTACGGTTACAAATTATTTCTGTGCCAAAATTGATCACAATCCGTTTGGCCTTTTTTGCGTGATTGAGTAACTAACATCCAAACAGACAACGTTTCACATTTATGATATTACTAGCTTTTGCCAGCGGCTTCGCCCGCGCGAAACTTTCGTCCCCTATAAGGAAGGTTGAATTTCGCAAAATCCTTCCTTATTCCTTGTCTACATTATAAAGGGAATCTCTTTGCAAAATTTCAGCTTTCTAGGTCCAATGGTTTGTGCTGGACGTTAATGAGTCAGTCAGTCAGGACTATTATTTTTATTTATACAGATAGTAGGACAAAGATATTTACGTAAAAATCCTTGTCACGCTGGTGGTCCTGGGTTCGATCCCCATTGGGTTGGCCATCTGTCTAGACTATGTTCTATGTTGAATGCTTTGGTTTCCGCACTTAGTCCCATAGGTGGACCATTGTGCGTTGGCCATGGTGGCCGTCAATGGTTATTCCAACTAGCCCACCTGGGATCCAGAAGTTGAATATATCTCCTGGTCTGTCAAGAAAATCTGTGGGTGACGCCTGTGCATTCAAAGAGCACATGCGCAACGGTTTCCTCAGCCTTCATGTAAGCCCTTCGTGATGACTGTCCGATATGCCTATTGTGTGGAAGTGTTCCGACTATATAGGGTGAAATTAAATTTACTGGCAATACTTTACCCACGTGTTGGTTATCGATAAAAAAACCTCAATCGATGGTCGAAAGTCAGCAAACCGCGTTGGCCGGGCGTGCGTAGATCAATCAGCTGTTTTGGTCATTTTTCGTGGAATTTAAATATATTTTCCGAATTTTCAAAAACCATAACATAACGGTCGTTTGGCACAGTTTCATTTAAAGTTATAGACAAAGCTCGAATGATGAATTATTTTTTTTCTTATGGTCGTTTTCGAAATCAATACACACCACGTGGGTAAAGTATTGACAGCTAATTTAATTTGACCTTGTATAGTGCTTGGTTTAAGCTCACCCTCTTTCACAACCGGCTGAATGTAGGTATACTTTAAAACGCTTTGGCCTACATCTACACCTTTATTGATACTTAGGTTGCTTTCGTTGCGTGTTATTCTTGTATTGACGATTTTGTATCTTATTTTTCAGTACAGTGCCGTAGACACGAGCCCCCTCAGTAATTATGTAATGCATCCGACATGGAACACCATTGTCAAAGTAAGTTGAACGAACTGCCGAGTAGTGCCAGTTGGGATTAACACCTAAATTAGGAAATTCGTTGTTGAGTTTTCCTGTACGGAAATTCGCATCAGTCATATTTTCGTCGACCCTATGGTTTGAGTATTTTTCTAATGATGTCAAAGGCGTGCTATAGAGGGCAGTGGTGGCCCATTGGTAACAACCCCGACGTACGGTCGTAAGTTCGAACCCAGACATGCACTTTATTCGGGTTAATAATTTCGTCACCACTGCTCTCAAAACGGTGAAACCGGCATATCCAAGAGCCAAAAAATTCCAACACATGAAGTGACATCTATCAACCTGTACTGGGCCCGCGTGGTGGATTATGGCCCACTCTTTTTTACAGAGATAAACCCTGACACACAGCAGTGGAAACATTATAGGCTGATTGTGTGTTGTGTGTGTGTAGACAAAGCTACACTCGTTCTTTCAAAAAAAAAAAAAAATATCCATTTACTCTTTTGTTCAGGTGATACCAAAATCAATAGCCCCAAAATCGAAAGTCATTTATTCAAACTAGGCTGATGTCGCCACTTTTTGAACGTCAAAATTACATAAGACAGTCCCACAAAACGCCCGCCCTTCACCACTTCCTAGTGCTTTAGCTGGGAAGAAGAAGTGGCGCAACAAACTCCCCAGCAGCACAGCTGTCTGTTAAGTTAGAAGAACTTGATTCTATATTTTCTAAATTAGAAGATCTTTGCTGATTGTGTGTTGTGTGTGTGTGTAGACAAAGCTACACGCGTTCCTTCCGAAAAATATAGTCTCACGTGGCGTCATTAATATCCATTTATTTATTTTCAGGTGATACCAAAATCAATAGCCCCTAATTCAATAACCTTCGCCGGTTTCCTATGCATGGTGGTGGTGGTGTTGACTCTCACTGCGTATGATTACGACTTCTATGCGGCAGGGGGCCGGCCAGGACACATGGGCTATGAATGTGACATTCCTAACTGGGCTTTCACGTTTTGTGGTCTGCTGATCTTTCTGGCTTATAATTTAGGTAAGTACCTAATACTTATAATTTAGGTAAGTAGTACTTATAATTTAGGTGAGTAACACTTATAATTTAGGTAAGTAATACTTATAATTTAGGTGAGTAATACTTATAATTTAGGTAAGTAATGCTAATATGTCTCATCATCGGGTTATTGTTCATTCGCCACAAAGTAAATTCGTCACATTTTGTATTCTCCATACATTGAAAGTGTATTCGTCACATGCATAAAAAGTATGTGTAATTTCGTCACAAGTCTACATAGATACATACATTCTTCCCTGTCTATCTCGATTTATTTGAGGTCGCCGCAACATGTCTCATATGGAAAAACTTTTAAAAAGACTACCGACTTCCGGAAATCACTACAAAGTGAAAACGTGTATAGGGGCCATTACCATAAAAAATTAATTGTCATTTGTCTTTGTTTGTCTCATTAGCCGGGATTTTTCGGAAGCATAAATAGTACCTACCCCACAGTCCTCACACCAATTCGAAACTTCATCTTCTTTGGGGTCAAAACAATGCATTTCTATGCGATAACAGCAATCGCGGTTGATTTGCTGTCATTTTTTGAAGAGTTCCGTTGTCTGTCTCCGAAACACATCATCAGATCTATATGAAATTTATGATGCAGAAGATGCAAAAGACTGAAAGATGTTTTAATCTTTACAAGTAAATGCACCTGTCTCAACAATTCATCATGTATTTACGGCATAATCGGCCTATAAAATTCCCACTGCTGGGACACAGGTCTCCTCTCTGTGAGGCGGAGTGGGCCATAGTCCACCACTCGGGACCAGTGCCTGGTGGACCCTGGAATTTTTCGTCGGTTATACAAAAAAAAATCAGCTGTTCCATACATTTTGACCGCGTAGGTATTGCACTTTTCTATGAAACAGCTGTTCTTTTTTTGTATACCCAAAGAGTAATTTCTGCGCTGGGGGTTCTAGAATGATATGCCGAATTCATGGTTGCAGTTTGCGCACTGGATAAAAACTTATCCTGTATAATTGCCAATGCAATTTGTTATTTACGATGTTAAGTTATTCACATTGACTGCATGATTGACCATGGATCCTTCTTCCCAGCTAAAGCACTGGTGAAGGGCGGGCCATTTTGGGGTACTGACTTATGTAATTTTGACATTCAAAAAGTCCACATTCTCAGCCTAATTTGAATAAATGTCTTTTTATTTTGAGCAAACTGATCAAGGCATATTTGATAGTCAGTGTTACAAGAATCTAATTTACATATTAAATTCGTCTTAACCTGGTTAGGAACAGTCGTAGATCAGTCGCTATGCCGTAGCAATTTTGCTACGAATATTTTCTTTATCCCTTTTAATCACTACAAAACCATCAGTTTCTGAAACCTTTAACTCGAAACTATTCCCGAAGGAAGGCACTACCAACATGTAGCAACCGAAGACACGTCCATGTGTGATAATAGCGGACAATCAGTTTTCACCCTTATGTCTTAAGTGACAAGGTTGAAAAGTGGTCGACCGCCAGTGTCCGGGATGGTACCTATAAGATACGTTTATCCCCAGGGGGCACAAAATAATTGTACCCGTAATCCAACCCTGAATCCACGTCACACGAGTGACGATTGTACACGGTCAAGGACGCATCATTCAGAATTATGCCATAGTTAACTAGAATATATCAAGCTAAATACTTTAATTGCAGCATTGAGCAGTGGTGGCTCAGTGGTAACGATTGCTATTTACAAGTTGGAGGTCTTAGGTTCGAACCCAGATGGGCGCTTTACTTTGTGTAAATAATTTCATCACCACTGCTTTCAAAACGGTGACGGAAAACAGCGTGGAGAAGCCGGCATGTCCTAGAACCAATAATTCGAAGACATGTGACATTTACCAACCCGCACTGGGCACGCGTGGTGGATTACGGCCCACTCGCTTTCATCGAGAGAAGGCCTGTGTCCCAGCAGTGGGAAGGTCATGGACTGATTATGCAAATAGTTTAAATGATGACTGCTAACTTTGAAGTATTCACCTATCCGTCAGGTTCTTTTAATATTGATTTTATTCTATTAAGGGGGAAGAGTCCAATTAATTGTATCGCCCCGACTTACCGAGGTCGTGAGTTCGAACCCAGGCAAGCACTTTGCTTTAAGCGCTTATTACACTTGGCTGAATTTAGGCATCTAAATTCAGAAGCAACTTAAAAGCAAATTAGAAGCTTCTGATTACACTGTCCTAAATTTAGTTACTGAATCAGTTACCAGTTAAAGCGCGACGGAGTTGGACGTGCCGTGTACATACGAGAATGGCTCCAAATTGTCAAGACACCAAAAAATTGGCCTTTGCGTAGCCCTGGCCGTTGACTCAGTTAAAATATACTTCTCACAAAAATTAAGGAAAGAAAAAAAAACAATTTTTTGGTCGATTTCAATAGGCTGCATGTATCTTGAAGAAAAATGGTCATACAGCAAATTTAAAAAAGCGATTGGATTCCAAATTGTTTCTCGTCAAAACAAATCGAGTAATCGTTCGAAAATTACTGACAAAACAATTATATTTTTCTCGGCAACCAATGATCGCACAGGAAATTTGAGGTCAAAAATT
Source organism: Polymixis flavicincta (assembly GCA_949987655.1). Classification (NCBI taxonomy): domain Eukaryota; kingdom Metazoa; phylum Arthropoda; class Insecta; order Lepidoptera; family Noctuidae; genus Polymixis; species Polymixis flavicincta. Next base: position 17,030,503 of record OX465188.1, on the reverse strand, counting down.
TGAATAAATCTACAATGATTAGCAATTGATTTTTCAATACAAAATTTTTAATTACTCATTACATGAATTTGAAAAGGCAACAAAAAAAAGGCTTTTCGTACCTATCTAATTTTTTGAAAAATCAGGTGCCCAATCAAAAATAATGAGGAAACCACTAATGTTAAGTACGCCTTTTACAGATTAATCTACCCAAAAAAAACCCGACAGAGTATCAATTTAATCCACCAAGCCTTTTTTTATCCCACTCGATTGAATTTTCGAAAAAATTTAAGGCGCATGATTTTTGTTCTGAAAAGTTCACAATTTTTATCAAAATAAAAACACTAATTTTTAGCATTTTTTCCTCAGTTTTGCATCAGTAATACAAAACAAAAGTGAACGTCCTCAACTCCTCACGCACGGACAGTTACGTAGCGACTGAAGAGTAAAGTCAGTACTAAATGCGATTACACCTTCCTAAATGCGTTTCTAATTAGGCTTCTAAATGATTTAGTCAGTTAGAAACCATCCTTGCTTCTGAATTTAGGATGCTAACTTGCTAATTGCGATTACACTTGACTAAATTCAGTAACGACTGAATTTAGATGCCTAAATTCAGTCAAGTGTAATATGCGCATTATGTATTTTACTAGCTTCCGTCCGCGGCTTCGCCCGCGCGGAAGTTGGAAATTATCCCGCCGGAACGTACTACTGGGATAAAAAGTATCATATATGTTAATCTAGGTTATAGTCTATCTGTGTGCCAAATTTCATCCAAATCCGTTAGGCCGTTTTTGCGTGATTGAGTAACAAACATCCAAACATCTTCACAAAGTTTCACATTTATACATTAGTATTAGTAGGATAACACGCTCGCTCAGTGAGTGGAGTTTTTAGTTGGCGGTTATTATAAACCCTGGTTTCCTTGCAATGTTTTCTTTCAGCAATTTCCTTTTCAGAGATCTTTTTTTTTTTTCACTTAATTTAAATGCGATTATATAAAACTCACTGCCACTTAAGTTTGGCAATTCTTCGGGCTATGTCGGTTGCCTTGGTTCTCCTGCGGATCTCTTCATTTCTGATTCGATCGCGTAGGGAAACTCCGAGCATAGCTCCATTGCCCTTTGCGAGACTTTAAGCCTTCTGATAAGGCCCATTGTGAGCGACCATGTTTCTGTACCATAGGTCATCACTGGCAACACACACTGGTCAAAGACTTTCGTCTTGAGACACTGTGGTATTTGGGACGAGAAGGTATTGGGAAGGCCTCCCACAAGTTGGACCGGTGACCATGTGAAGGCTGCGGGAATCCGCTGGATATGGGAAACACAAGACCGGTCGAAGTGGAGGAGCCGGGGGAGGCCTATGTCCAGCAGTGGACGTCTTTTGGCTGAAATGATGATGATGATGATATAAAACTCACATTGTTCGTTTTTTAACTAGAACTGCTATTATTCAAACTGGAGCGGTACCTTTAACCTCTGCGCCATCTTAATATTTCAAAATGTTTTTGTAATTGTCAATTTTTTTATTGATTTTTTTTTGTAATTGTCAGTAAAAAAACTGACAATTACAAAAACATTAGGCTTGGCAAGCTTAGCTGTTATCTTGATCGACAGTTTTATTTTCGTGTAAACGTTTAGATATCTAAGGTTTTTTTTAGTTTAACGATGAAATCTATAGTACCTTTTATGAGACGCTAAATTATTATTTTAAGGAAACGGCCTCATCATCTGTCTAGCCTTTTCCCATCTATGTCGGGTTTTTTTTTTTGGGTGGGAATTCATCAAATAACTTCTCCCGCTCTGGTTGTAGCAGGAGGGCGTGTCAGACTTTTACTGACTAAAACCCACCCGCGTTCCTTCAGTAGCCTGTATGCCAGGGGCGGCGGTATCTCTTTCGAACAACCCGCACCCATGGCAGATCTATGTCGGGTCGGTTTTCAGACTTACCGGATGCAGCTGAGTACCAGTATTTCACATTGAGCGACTGTGTATCTGTCCTCCACAACCCAGTAACTGGGTAATATGACTGTCGTAACGACTGTCAAAGATCCATGAATGACAGCCGCGACCAATGTGTGTAACCTATACTGAGCTACTTATGTATTATTTCCAGACGGCGTGGATGGCAAGCAAGCTCGTCGCATAGGCGTCTCCGGACCCTTAGGGGAGCTGTTCGACCATGGACTGGACTCTTACATCGTGTTCCTGATTCCCTACTCTCTTGTATCCGTCTATGGAAGGGATCCGGTGTTCTCCGTGTCTTGTTTCAGGTAATTTTAATGATTATTTATATACATAAAGTCATTTGTTCTTATCATGGCAGTATGCAGAAGCTAAAGAATGACCTGCTTATACTTACAAAAATCTTCATTTAATACTTTGTAGAGACTATTAGGAATTTTAAGTTAGTATATTATATTATACTAGCTTTTGCCCGCGCCTCCGCCCGTGTGGATGATGGTTATCGCGTAAAAAGTAGCTTATATCCTTCTCCATATCTCTGCCAAATTTCATGACGATCGGTTCAGCGGTTTAGGCGTGAAAGCGTTTTAAAAAAAACTCTGTTCCTACAAAAAAAATTGGCCACGTAGGTACGCACTTTTCGTCGGGAATCCTAGGCTGGTTCCCGGCCACCGTAGGCGCGGGCTTGCGGACGGCGAGTAATTGGTTGCTCGCTGTCCAGTAAGAACCAAGCCCGGGTCGGCGACGTCGCATTTTGTTCCACGCGCGCCTCAAAGGGATGTCAGCACCAACTGGTTGGGTCCACAAGGGCCGATGCCTGCCAGGTGTGCGGGTTGTTCGAAAGAGATTACGTGGCGTGGCACACAGGCAACTGAAGGAACATGGGAGGGTAAAAATTTCTACTTCAGTTTGCGCGTCGATATCTTTGGCAACCTGTAGGTATACCTTTATCCTTAGGGTGATTTAAAATAGTCAAATAAATTTTATCTGAGGAATAAATATGTCGTTTAGACAGGTATTGTATAGAAAATATGCCAAACTGTCAGATTTATTCTTCAGATAAAATTTATCTGACTATTGAAAAATTTGCCCTTTGACATAAAAATTCGAAAGATGTCTACAGTTGCTACATTATTTATATTTATTGCTTTAAAATATTTTCGTTTTCAGGGGATTCCTCATAATATTAAGTGTTGTTATGAATTTCTACGTAAGTCACTGCGAGAAGTACAACACGGGGACGTTGTACCTGCCGTGGAGCTACGACCTGAGTATGTGGGTAAGTTGATATGCTCTTAAAACCTTAACAATTTAATCTTTTTCAGGGTGGCGAATACCTCGCTGAGTATGTACCATTTTGAAAGACTCTCTTTGATTTATGTATTGCTTAAATGCATGTCTCCTGTTTTTGTCGCAATGAAAAAAAAATCCTAAGCTCTGCATAATTATGAAAACTAGAAAGTAACGGCTGAATACACTTGAGAGTCAAAATGTCAGGTGTGCCTTAACTAATCGAATCATTCCATTTACCAAAAAAAAAAATGCTATTAAGTACCTCGCTTTAAAAAATAATGTACCTTCTACTGAACGAAATTGTATCAAAATTTAGGTACACCCGCCATATTGACATTAGAATGGCGAGTATTCGTTAATATATCAATATTTATCCATTACTCATTAAATATAATTACATCGAAAAAACTTACCTAAAATGTACCTACCTGAAATAAAAAAACACCCATACTTGATCATTTCATTAGTTCTTGATAAATAAAACCCACCATTTTGGCTCTCGCGAAAATACCTTCTGTTGAATTTCGTTTCGTGTATTTATTTATATTTAAATCATTTAAAAATTTAACAACCTTAAAATAATAATAATAAATATGGCGAAGCAAGGAGCTTCACGGGCGCTTTTATCGGGCTCTTCATGAGCCCGGTGTTGATTTCTTAGCGTCCGTATCCTGGCTACGTTTTGGTGACCTTTTTGGGGAAACTGAAGGTTTCGTCTGTGCAATTATGGATGAGGTTATCTTGACGAATAACTACCGGAGACATATTATGTAGGACGGGACGGTGGACGTGTGTCGGGCATGTCATCGTCCGGGTGAGTCCATCAGACATATTATCTCTGGTTGTTCTCGTCTGGCTAACGGCGAATACTTGCACAGGCATAACCAAGTAGCCAGGATTATTCATCAGCAACTTGCTTTGCAATATAAACTTGTGGATTCTGAGGTACCGTATTACAAGTATGTGCCCGACCCAGTTCTTGAAAATGACCATGTCACGTTATACTGGGACCGATCTATAATTACTGACAGGACTATTGTAGCCAATAAGCCTGATATAGTGGTGATAGATCGGTTAGCGCGCCGCACAATTATAGTCGATGTTACCATTCCACATGACGGGAACCTCGTGAAAGCTGAGAAAGAGAAACAAATTAAATATCTTGACTTAGCTCACGAGGTTGTTGACATGTGGAATGTGGACTCGGCTGTAATTGTGCCGATAGTTGTATCAGCCAATGGACTGATGGCCGAAAGCCTCGATCAACATCTCTCGAGGCTCTCGTTAGGCGGTTGGATCAAAGGCCTGATTCAGAAGGCAGTACTCCTCGATATGGCTCGCATCGTGAGGAGGTTCCTGTCTCTGGAGCCCTAACCACCGGTAGCTTGGACCCTGCTCCCGATGCCGGTGGACCACTATTTTTTATATTTTTAAATGTTTTTGTTAATTTACTTTTATAAAAATATTTAAAAATGTAGACAATAAGGAATGAAAATAAATACAGGAAAATATTATATAAATGTGTACAAATATATAAAGTGGAGGGAAAATAATCAAAAGGCATCAAAAAAATTCGTCCGCATCGTTGTCAAAAGGAAAAGTGCCCAAAAGACCGGCAGCATTGCCATTGCCACGTTGTATGGCAATGCTGATTCTTTTGCCAAAAATAGGCCAGCCCTCTGGTCACGTGAAAAGTCGACCAACAGCGTGGCGATGTCCCGAAAATGTTGGCTTGATTAATTTACTCTGTGTTGACCACTTTCCAATAAAACTACCTACACTTCGCACAATCTATTGATGTCATTGGAGTTTGCCTAAACCTTTGGGTCATCACGATCTATCCCTCATACGAAAAAACGAGTAACCATCTCCTTTCTCTTTCTAGGTGGCTTCAGTCCTCTTCATAACAGCCGGGGCGTACGGTCCGGGGTACTACAAGCACTACATTTTCCGTGACGTCACGTTCACCCAGATGTTGGAAATTGTCATCCATGGGATGGGCATCATCACTACGTACCCTGTCGCAGTTTATAATGTTTATTTGTGAGTATCTATTTGTAATAGCCCCCTAATTGGACGTAGTTACGCAAAAAGGATCCAATCCACACTTTTTTCCGAAATTGAGTTATATATACCAAAACACATCTTCAGGGTGATAATATATTAAATATGAAGAAAAATCTATGTGACAAAATACAATTACACACACATCTATGGACTACATCACGTATTTATCATCAAAACAAATCCAAAGTGCATGAACGAACGAACTTCATGTGGATTGGATCCTTTTTGTGTAACAACGTCCAATTGCGCATCACAATCTGAATCATTTTGACGGATCCATTGCTTCATTTGTTCGAAAAAATGGCCTGCTCAACAACGTAAAAAACGCAATGAATGTTGTTGAACTGTCAAAGTAAGATCCATTTCTACTATAGTTACGCAATTACCTCGCTGCTTTGTTTTTTTTTTGTTTTTTTTTTTTCATAAAGATTCAACTAACTTATTGGTCATTGTGAGTGAATGATTTCTACATTTTCTCTGATTTAATTTAATTCCTATGTCGACTTGTTACGGTTATACCTATAATTAAATGAGCTGGCCATTTCGTGTGCCCAATGATCTGTGGGCGAAAATTAACCCTTTGTCCTTCATCGCCAGAGTGCATCGAAGCACATTACAGATAAAAGGTCTCTAGCTAAGTTTTATCGTCTTATTACAAAATACGGTATAGGTGGGTACACACGGCAACATATCAAGCTATACATTTCCAGTTTACGCTGATGTCGCACTGTACGGAAATCCTATACAATGCGAGATCAGCTTATACTGTAAATGTATAGCTTGATGTGTAGCCGTGTGTACCGTCAAACCCAAAAAGAAACATAGTTTTTTTTTTTTTTTTTTTCATTTCGAACTTTGTTCCGACAAAGGTAAAGTTCTTACACAGAACTGACAACTTAGCACCGGACTACGTTCTCAGGTTTGTAAAAAGACGTTTTTGAATCATAATTTCATTCGAACTTCAAAAACTAAATCGATGGTTAATTATTTTTGACAAAAATGATACATTTAAAAAAAACAATAATTAATTTTGTAACAAGGCCAAGAGATTATTTTGTTACTTTAGAGAAAGTACCGAACATATAAATTTTATTTCAGGTCCTACAAAGACCGTACCGGCAAGAGATACCCTATCCTAGAGGCTGCCAAGCCAATATGGTCGATGTTTGTAATGACAGCGGCTGTCATAATCTGGGCTGTCAAGTCTCCTAATGCCATACTTGAGCAGCACCCCAGAGCTTTCATCTCGCTGTATGGGACCCTGTTTAGTAATATTTCGGTAAGTATCATCCTAGCCTTTCCCAAGTATTTTGGGGTTGGCTTCCAGTCTTACTGGATGCAGCTGAATACCAGTATTTTACATGGAGCGATATCAGACCATAATCGTGAAGTAAGAGAAACTATTATTTTAATCTTTATTGTATTTAAATTAGTAAGCTGTCAATGCGCTCATGTGTACTTTATAGTACTTTTAATTTTTAATAGAATCTAAGAGAGTTCACAATACTCTTATCTTTCTGTATAACAAACATTTTCACAAATCAAATAGTTCCCAAGATATGAGAGTTTGTAGGCCGAAAGGATTCTTTAGGATAAACAGAAAGAAATATCAAAGTTAGGTTAAATTAGCAAGAAAAACGAATCTTTGTTGGCTCATAACTTTTTAATGGCTTTTTATTTTAGTATTCTGTTTCCGTACAGACAATAATAATAACGAGACAAAACCATACCATGTTTTATTTTTGATTTACATAGTCAAACAGTGGAGTAAAACCCTCCCGAAGTTTGTATGGAAAAAATGTGGACAAGTAGACAATACGATTCGCGCGTTTTTTTGCCATTTTCTCGGAGACAACTTTGTCTAGTTAAACGACGGCAGAATATCTAACGTGACTGTATTATAGTGTACGTCCATGTCCATAAAATTTATGGAAAATCGTGCACGTTATAATGGCTTTTTAGTCGATTCACACGAATTTACTCGCCCGAATCGGGTGAATCGAAACTTGCGATTAATATAAGTATTATTTTCTATCGGCGACTTGCGATACACAATAAAAACGCACCCATAGTCACACACACCTCACACGCACCTATGTGACTGTGTATGTGTATTTGTTCCCATTGTGCGTAATGGTCATTTTTTTTTCCGATTTAAATATTGCGTATGACAAATTTTGCGAACTAAATACCAATAATGTATCTTTTCGTCCGAATCAGTGATCATACAGGATAAGTTTTTATCCAGTGCGCAAATTTTAACCATGAATTCAGCATATCATTCTAGAGGCCCTAGCGCAGAAATTTTTCGTCGGTTATACAAAAAAAAAACAACTGTTTCATAGAAAAGTGCAATACCTACGCGGTCAAAATGTATGGAACAGCTGATTTTTTTTGTATGACCGGCGAAAAATTTCTGCGGTAGAGGGTCTAGAATGATATGCTGAATTCATGGTAAAAATTTGCGCACTGGATAAAAACTTTTCCTGTATAGTAAATGAAGACTGATTTTAGAATCAGTAGTGGTAGTATAATTCAGTTTTGTAGTTGGCTACAAAATGGCAGGTTCGCCCAAAGATAGATGAGTCAGTCACAGAAATTGGAGCCCGCTGTAAATGCCAATGTCAAAATCAAAATACATTCTGTTGGCTGCGTTACAGAAATACGAAATAACACAATAGATGTCTCGTTTTGAAACTTTAACCTTCTTTCAATAACGAGGTATATTTACATCATTATGACAACTGAAAGTACGAATACCTACTTATTATAAACTAGTAATGGCAGCGGCTCCGCCTGCGTGTAGTTCGGGAATTATCCCAAAGAAACGTATTACCGGGATTTAAAAAAAAACTAAATGCTTGGTCAATCCCTTGCATCAGTGGGATGACACTGACAGCGCACTCGATATGCAGATGCTAGCGATTGACACTAATGACAGCTCACTTTAAGCTCACTCAGAATAGCACTACAGGGGTCTTCTTTTTCATCAAGAATTTCGTAACAGCCTACATTTGTGCCCGGTTGATGGAAATAGGGTTGCTCCCTGTTACATAGTACTCAAACCTAACTTGGGAGCCAAAGGCGTATTCTATCCAAAACCTTTAACGAGCTATTCTTGTATATAATCTGAATCTCGGAAACGGTTCCAACGATTTTCATGAAGTAGGTACGCAGGGGGTTTCCGGGACCGATAAATCAATCTAGCTAGGTTTCATGAAAAAAAAATATCAAACAAAAATAAACCGAACAAAGCTCGATCATCCAGATATTTCTACGACTAAGGGTGCAAGTCTTCCTGTTAGGCGTGATTTTTTGTGATGTTATTTAAATTAAGAGCAAAACTCAAACTTATGTTACAAATTACAAATCACAACTAAACCCATCCTATTTTTGGGCACGCCAGGATTGCGGCGGTAAGTCCCCTCTTTGAGGAGTGGTTTGAGAGGCGGCATGGCGTCCTCACCTTCCGCCTGACGCAGGTCCTCACCGGACACGGTTGTTTCGGGAGGTTCCTGTTTCGGATAGGGCGGGAGGAAACGCCCGGGTGTTTCCACTGCGAAGATCGCCCTGAGGACACGGTGGAGCACACGGTGGCGGTCTGCCCTGCTTGGGCGGAGCACCGCCGTGTCCTCGTGGAGGCGATCGGCGGCGGCGATCTCTCGCGTCCGGCCCTGGTCCAGGCCATGGTACGGAGCGAGAGGGCATGGGGAGCCGTCACCTCCTTCAGCGAAGCAGTGATGCTCGCGAAGAGGAGGAGCCCGGGGGAAGCCCAGTGGACATCTTTTGTCGGAAATAATGATGATGAAGTTTAAAAACAAGTAGCGAAGCGCGAACTACTATTTTTAGTACAGTAAACACGTGTCCTCTCTTCCACTTGTAACTAGAAATTATCTTAAACTATAGATTTAGGGCTGCCACAGACTGATGCAACGGTGCAACGCGATTCTGGTAGAACAAATTAAAAAAATACCTTCATTTGTGCAAAAAAAACACCTATAAACACTATCATCATCATCATCATCATTTCAGCCGAAACACGTCCACTTCTGGACATAGGCCTCCCTCAATTTGGGGGGTTTGCCATAATCGCCATGCTTGGCCGGCGGGGTTGGCGATCGCAGTATGGTGGTAAAATGCATAGAGAACGCTGCTGCCCATTCTCTAGTAAGTCCCTTAGTCGCCTCCTACGACACCCACGGGAAGAAATGGGATGCTGCTATTCTTTTACGCCCGGACACCACACGGGAAACACATAAACACTATGCATAGTTACAATTAAGGGAAAGAGTGTTTTCGATGAACTCTGACACCCAATGTAAGATTTAACTTGAGTTTAGGCTGCCAGCGTCCTCGCCTCGCCTATAATTGAACATGTATCAAAAGTTGTAAGACAAAAGATAACTATTTACCAATAAACGCAACTATGATTATGGCCTTTCAAAGTACCTTGTATGGGGTATGTGTATGTAATTGGGAGGGAGATAAATATGGTGAAAACTTGCGTATATGTTAGTCTGTAGTGTGTAATTACAAATATATTTAAATCACTGCATTAGGTTAAGCGATTGATATGCGTAGTAAACCTTCAGTCTTATCATCTATCTATATTAATAAAAAGAAAGGTCCTGACTGACTAACTCATCAACACCCAGCCCAAACCCTTGGACCTAGAAAGCTGAAATTTTGCACAGAGGTTCCGTTTATAATGTAGACAGGGAATAAGGAAGGATTTTTGGAAATTCAACCCCTAAGATAGTTAAATAGGGGATGAAAGTTCCGCGCGGGCAAAGCCGCTGGCAAAAGCTAGTATTATGATATGGCAATGGCCACTTTGTGGCCTGGGTCTTACATCCATTTAGGCACATGGGAGCAATGGTGCGCAGTATTTTTTTATATAGAAAGAATAATACGCATAATGACGCTGACCTAGGCCCGTTCTACATCCACCAGTTGAGCATACCTCATGAATTCTCTTGAATTCCAAGAAGTTTTCATATACATTTTTCTACTAGTTTCGCGTCGCACCCGTCTGCCTTTAGTCTATATAGTCATGGAACACTTATTTTGTCATATAATCAGGAAATAGTGGACAGCAGAGGGGAAATTCTCGTATTTTTAAGAATGCTCGCATTCTAATTTGTCTCAATCTGTCATTAGAGATGAGATAGCGATTTGAATTTAAACGTTTACGTACGATATAATTATTTTACTTCAGACAGGGGGTAATACAGGATAAGTTTTTATCCAGTGCGCAAACTGTTACCATGAATTCACGTCTAGAATGATATGCTGAATTCATGGTTAAAGTTTGCGCACTGAATAAAACTTTTCCTGTATCTATCTACCTATGGCAATCCGTACTTTATTTCAATTAGATTAAAAAAATATTTACTTAATGTAAAAACGAGCAATCTAAAAATAATAACATGTATAATGTATATGAAACAAAAATTCATATAATGACAATCAACATGCACGCATTGGAAAGATTATCTAATTCCTCTCTCGTCAGCGATTCGCGTAAAGACAACGGCTTCATTTGACCCATCATTATCGTGTAGCCTGTTCCAGTGTAAAGTCCAGATTGTTTCAAATTACATAACATGTAATTGGAATAAGAATGTTCCGTCGCCATCTTCTAAAGATTAAAAAATTTGTCTTACAAAAAGATGTAAACAAGATTTTAGTTTTTTGCTACGAATCATCATCATCATCATCATTTCTGCCGAAAGACGTCCACTGTTGGACATAGGCCTCCAAGCTCCGCCACTTCGACCAGTTCTATGCTTCCCGCATCCAGCAGACTCCTGGCTACGAATAGTTTTATTCAATGCGGCTATACAACTTTTATGATAAGAGCTATTAATCTTTATACTATCTAATAAGATACAATAGCTCTTAGAGATTGTAACACGAAAGTTACTCTGTAACTTTCACGCCTAAACCAATCAACCAATCGTTAAGAGTATTGACAGAGAGGTAGGCGAAGGAAATTGTCTACTTTTAATCCAGCAGGCTTAGCACGAGCACCGATTTGTCGACGGAAGAATAGACATGACTATTAAATAAATGATGTATAATAGGATTAGATAGCTATGTTTTTCTATTCATTATCACAGTTATGCGTTCTAAACGAATCATGATTTTGTAGATAATCGTATATACTTTGTGGCCGTCGACTAGTAAGTTTTGTTGTCAGTGTGATTTTGACAGTTTGGGAAGAAATATTCTTCTGAAATAGTCTACATTTATAAGGACCTAGACAAATATCGTTAGAAACGTAAGACTAAATGACAGATTGTAGAAGGATATCTACGGTGCGATAACAAAAATGTAGGAACGAAATGTCACTTTGTACTGAAAATGCACTGTCTATTCTTCGTAGAAATACAAAGCGTCATGCTAAGCCCGCTGGATGTTTAATCTATATATTAAATACGGGAAGCAAAACTTTGTACCCCTTTTTTACGAAAATTACGCTAACGGAGGAATTGACACAGTTCAAGTTTGTAAGGACTATGGAGGAGTGCAGAAAATTTATATTTTTATATTAGCATTAATTAGGAATACGTTTAGATTTTCATGAATTTTCGACCGCTGGGCGACCACTTTTTGTGTCAAACTATGAAACACAAAACACACGCAAACGGCGGCGGCGCGCGGCGTTGCGAACATCATGTTGGAAATTTTGTTTAATTTATTTTCTATAATCGATTTAACAGTTGGGCTAAGGTACCTATTAGCATTCATTAGAAGCCAAATAGCCATTTTGAGCTTCTTCTTCTTACAGTATCGATGGCAAAAAAAAAAAAAAAAAAAAAACATCTTTGGCCCAAAATAGGGTATTTTCCAATTTTTCAAAAACTATTCTAATTTGAAGATTGGAACGAGATATTTAACAGAAAAATAAAAATAAATTGATTTCTTTCATATTCTCAATTAAAAACGATTTAAAACAAATTTATTTTCGTGGTTTTGAATTTACCGCCAAAACGCTTCTTACCATGACTTTTTATCACGTGACGAGAACTTTGTGTAAACTAAAGTAGTTAGTAAGTAAATAAGTGAATGTCGAGTTTATAATTAACAAGATTTTTTATGGATAGAAAGAGAAGTCACTGGTGTGCGGTGCCTCTGTGCACAAATACTTCTAAAACTGCGCCAAACTAAGTATTTGAATTGGTGCTGTTTACACAAAGCTGACGACAGATATCACGTGATAAAAAGTCATCGTAAGGAGCGTTTTGTCGGTAAATTCAAATCAACGAATAATAAATTCGATTTTAATTGAGAAAATGCGTTTTAATAAATTTATTTGTATTTTTCTGTTAAATAAATCGTCCCAATCTTCAAATTAAAATAGTTTTTATGAAATCGGAAAATACCCTATTCGGCTACGCGAACTCCGCTCGCTGACACAGTCTTATGATCGTCAAATGCACAAGTAACAGGGCATGCGGCGCAGGATGGAAGGTGAACCATTGTCTGTGGGGAGGTGCCGCACACGCACTTGAGATCTGAGCCATCCGTGAAGAGCTTATTCTTGTGCTAAATAACTTCTGATTTGCATAAAAATCTTGTAGACAAAACAACTGTTTTGCCTCTGCTTTTTACATCTGGATAGGGCCCAATATCGTTTCATCCAGCACCCCAACGGATATATTTGTAAATACTTGATATCTTCGAGTTATTCAAAACGATTTATGTGTTACGGTATTTTGAAATTTAAACAGAATATGTTTTCTGCAGTGTCGTCTGATAATCGCCGAGATGAGCCACAGTAGATGTGAGCTACTCTCCTGGATGACTTGGCCACTTCTAGCAGGGATAGTGACATCCCTGTATCAGCCTCATTTGGAGTCCGTCATTCTGCACACGCTGTTGATCCTGTTTGTGCTTTCACACGTGCACTATGGCATTTGTGTGGTAAGTTTAATAAGAACCTTATCTTCTTCCCAACTAAAACATTAGGAGATAGTGAAGACTGGGCGTTTTGGGGACTATCTTATGTTATTTTGACATTTAAAAAGTGTTGATTCCCAGCTTAATTTCATGATTTTGAGAAATTTAAACATTTGAATGAACTTATTGCGTTGCTTCGATTGTTTTCTAAATACTTGTTATCAAAGTTTTAAAGCATGTTACATACTATGGTTAGAAAAGAGGTTACTACCCAGATGACGACTAATCGAGAAGTGTGGAAGAAAAAGACATTTGAGCGAGGAGAATGATGATGATGATGATGATGATAATGATAAAAGGTTTAAAGCTTTGTTTAAAAGAAGAGATAAAGTGATGAGCTTGCTAATTAACAATAAGTAATAATTATACAACGTGTAACAAGATGATTGAAAGAAAATAAATTAATAATTTTACTATTTTGTCTAGGTCCGGCAGATCTGCAATCATCTTAAAATAAGCTGCTTTACAGTACCAAGGGAGAAGAAAAAATAAATATTAATGTCTAAAGTAAATGCTTATAATATATTTTTTTTATGAGTATTATAAAAGAAAATTGTTAATTTTCCAATTTAGTTTTTCGTAAGAATAAAGTGGTTTTTGTTCGAAAAATTGTACGATAATTAGATAAGAAAGAATTATAATATCAACCTGTTATACCAAATGCTAATAGTATAAAAGAAAAGTGTTCATTTTCCTGTTTTAGTTCTTCGTAAGAATAAAGTTTTTTTGTTACAAAAATTGTATGATTATAAGATAAGAAAGATTATACCAACCTGCCTCCCGATCCATCCTGTTAAAGAGCACCAGGTACAGAGCAGAATATGACACCGCGACACAATCTAATTCACAAAATAATACGTAATTCAATACTGAATAGCAAAAAAAATGAGCAATCCGACGTCGTTGTGCGAAAAGCTGCGCAACCTTCTCCGTATGTGAAAGAGAGATGACAATACACAGTCGATCGTTTGCGTAGCTCCGTCTTTAAATTATACGTTCTCATAGCCTTGTAGCGCGTTGGGAGTTTTGTCAAATGTCGGATAGCGTACCTCGCGTTGCTGCATTGTCGCCGTTATTGTGTAGTCCGGTAAGTTTATTTTTGATTGGGCCAAGTTTAGAGTTGGTACGTTTCAAATCCGATACGAAATTTAGTAATGGGGGGTGCGCGACATGGACACCGAAGTCAGGGTTTAGAATTTCAGTACAGCTTCGGATAGCCGCGAAGCGCTGCTTTGTTAGATCTCCAATTGTTTACAGATCCGATTTTTTTTTTAATATACCCCGCGACTATTATCGCTTATATGAAATATAGGAACCGGATTTATTAAAGAAACCAGATTCTTAGTTAGAAACTTTCACAAAAGCGCACTAAACGACGCAACAGTATAGTATTACAAAGAGTAAAAAATAAAAATAAACTTGTGACTTGTGAACTTTTGAGTGTTTGAAGTGAGTGTTATAAATTAAAAATTTAAAATAACTGTGAAATGAACGAAGATATATAAAATTAATATTAGGTAAGTGTTGTGTTTGGTAAAGAGAAATTAACAGAATATAATACAATCTTGTGGTGGTGTGGCAAATTGGCATGATATTTTTTTAATAAAAATAAAACAAAAAACGCATGCTGGATGATGTTTTAAGTAAAGGAGATAAATTTTGAACAAAACTGAATGTTTTTTACGAAGGAGACATGTTGCAAATTGATGAGGTAAATATTTTCTGGAAACTTTTAGCAAAGTCTTACTTTTCCTATGCGTAGTTACTCAATATACTTATTTTTAACCCTCCCTAACCTAATTTAGACAAGATAATACTGAGAAAAACCATTGATAAATTTAGTAAAATAAGCTGATTTTCACGAACGACGGACGGCCCGTTAGAATTTGAAAAATATATGCTTTAGAGAATAATCAGTTGATTACAATCTCACCGTGCAATATAAATAATAACTATGATGAAAGAAATAACCCATGTGAAAAAATAAGAAAAGAAATATGGAAATTTATTAGGATGACACAAATGATATTGGTATTAGAATTTGTAACATAAATCAACAGATAAATACATTGAACTAATCAAAAAAAGAAGTGCCGTCGCCTCAAACAACACGAAAAAGTAATGTGTCCAAAACTTGAATAAGATATAAATACCTATATACCAGTTTAAGATTAGATCCGCATAGATTAGATATAAATAATGATATCTAATAAAACAGATAATTATTTAAGTACGAGTATTTAACACAAGAGCAAATAATTTGGATAATTTGTTGAAGTCAACTTTACCAATGGAATTTCGAACATCTCCCAATTGCTTGATTTAGAAAATATTGAACAAAGAGAACTCGAAGACATATTTATTTTTCTTATAAGAATTTAGATGTAGTTACTTTTTTTTCTTTTCATTCATCTGGTACCGTTACCTACCTTGTTTTGCCAGTTTTTCATAAACTCCAATCATCATATTACAGAACAAGGTTTTTTTTAGGTATGGTTTAAACCTTCGAGCCTGTTTTTTAAATAAGAACCTAACTGAAATCGAAATACAGCTCCTTTTACAAAACTGACAAGTTAGTCCAGTGCTAAATTGTCAGTTTTGGAAAAGGAGCTGTAATTCTATTTCAGTTCTAAGTTCTTATTTCAAAAACAGGCTCGATGGTTTAAACCATACCTAAAGAAAAACCTTGTTTTGTAATAAGGGGGCCTGGGTTCTTTGTATCGTTTCTAGTCCTCTGAAGTCTGGTTTTTTACAAACGAGATTTTATTTCATTTTCTAGGAGCTTTATCTCGGCTTAAGAGCGTTTTTTTTTCAGCCATGCACTAGTTGCGTTGGAATTTTCATGTTTATGTGGTATTTATTTCCAGTTATTTTCGTATTTAATTACCTTACCTACCGTCAATTATTTTCTATTTGCATTAGTAAGTACGATATATTTTTTTTAATTAAAAAGTAAATGTTAAAAATAATTATAAATACCAAGGATCGAGTGCTTGTCAAAAAAATAATTGTACTTTTGTTTGTATAATAATGAAATAATCACGAAAAACTACTTCAAATGCGTTGTTGCTACGTGGAATGAATCTTCAGTTTTAATAGGATTCCCTTTTAACAATACCCGTCCTTCATCCATGGTGATTTGCACTCTTACTACCTACGTGAAGAATATTACCAGTAACATCCCGTATTGTCCCACTGTTACACCTCCAGTTCTCATTCCACTTCTCTCTATCTAAAGCTACTAAGTACTAGCTTTTATTGAGGAGTTTATTGTATGTTTTTAGTTCATAATTAAACCTTATAAGGGTTTCTCTCTTTTATTCACTCTCAGTCACAACTTTCTCAGGAAGATACGCAGTTATTAAAAGTTTAGATTCTTCTTTATCCTTATCCGTACGGGTATCACTGTCATATCAGATGCAATGATCTCTGAAACGATGACATTTTTAAGCAAAAAGATTGTAACTGGGATTAAAATCGTAAAAACAAATGCCTAAGGCTAGTTCTTTTTTCTTGTTTGGTTTTAGCTGCATAATCGGTACAGCATTCTTTTGAGATTTATGATATATATTAATTTTATTTCAAGCTAGTTCCAATATGAGTTGTACGTCGACATCGAAATAATATTCTTGGTTCATGATGTGATTGATTTATGAATATCATTTAATTTGACTATATTAAAAACTACTCAAACTAAAAACTTATTTTCAATCTAACAAGATTTCTATCCTACTAGTTAAAAAAAAATCAGCACTAAGACCAATGTTAGGACAACAATCTGCTAGAAACCAAATCTGTAAAAAAAAAAAACAAATCTACGAGTATGTAGATGCAGGAAATCAAATAAATGATTAGGATAACATAATCGGTAAGTACCTCGGAGTTAACGTTAACTCATCAAAAAAAAAATGACAAATTATCAGTTCCCAAACTATTTTCCGCATAATTTCATTTGGCAAATTATTTGGTACCGTCAGTTTTTAATTAACCTTTCCATTCAGTCAACGACGTTTTATTACAAGGGTGTTTTTTCGACTAGAGACAAATTCTAAACAGGAAATAATAATATTAATATATAGATTCTGGAAGTAATTTCTGGTTTTACACTCAAAAATATGTTTCTGGGACTCGCCGGACGCTGTCGCGGCACGCTCGCTTCGCTCGCTCGGCTCGTGCATTGTCTAGTCACAGTTATAACCTAACCTAACCTAGCTGTTTCATAACAAATCATTTGACTAGGTATATGTTTATTGTCTAAAGATTGTTTGCTGTAATAAATCATTTAATTAAAGACCAAATGCCATATTTACGTTTTCCTTGGTAATATTCTGCCAAGTAAAAATTTTACCAAATGAAAATGTGCTTACTATACCTAATCATTCCAAATATTGCCATTGGTATAAAAAAAGATGCTAAAATTTGTTTGGATAGTGACATTTTGGCAAATAATTAAATCGCCCTGCAATGCAAAAAGGTAGTGAGTTCTCTAACATTTGGGGACAGCAGAAAATTAAAACTACAAATTAAGATACATATAGAGTAAAAGAGAAGTCAGTGAAATAGACAATACTTTGGGCAGGCCTATAACCAGCAGGATTTCTGTCACCTGAAATAATGATGATGACTATGATGAAGAAAACGATAAAGTAAATGATTTAGTTACCATAATCACTAAGATAATAAAGTACGATGGGCCCGTCGGATCTTTATTACTGACTTCCTTTAAGTCGTTATGATTTATGTTCTTATTAATATTTAGGGTCGGCGTTGTAAACAGACGTGTTAATTTTAATGCTGTTTGTCTTGTTAAATTCTTGTCGATACTTGGTGATGAAATATATATGGAATTATGTGGATTAAGAAGTGGATAGTAGGTATAGTGCTGTAGTTCCGGCATTGGTGAAACTGTGCAAGTAGAACTGTTATCTATGGAAAAGTTGTTCAAACGATACTAACATCTTAAGTGGCTTCTAATTATTTTTCGGAAGAAATAAGACAGTCTACTTTATCGGTATCCCATATTGCACATTAATATCTACACAAATCCTTTTACGATATGATAAAAAGACTACTACTTTACCAGTCACATTCTAAATCATGGCAAGTCTATGCAATCGTTTTCAATACTATCTCAGACATAAATAATTGTTTTTTTGAAACGAACTCAAACCTGACACCAAGAACGTTTTCGTAACACTCCCATATTCCACCGTAATCCTAATTTAAACTAGAAGATTATCTAAAGTCTTTCTTTACATCAGACAATACTGAATTGATATAAACCATTGATCAGGATAACAGACTCCAAGAACGATCACCGTTCTAGAATACGTCCACAGAACAACATTCATGTGAATTACAATGAACGTAGCTAAAAAATAACTCTTAAAATTGTCACGGCATAATTATGTTTATGAAATACCAAGGCATGTATTTTGGAAACCACTCGTAGTTAGTGTAAAAACTAAAGCAATCACAATTCATAAACATAATGTGCGTCCGTTCAGTTTACGTTCAGGTCATTGGGAATTAGTTGATGAAGTAAAACTTGGGTGAGAATTCATTATTGTGTATAAAACTGTTTGTGTTGTGCCTTCCGTGTGGGGAACTGGCGACTGAGGGATTATTTCAGGTAGAATGTTAAGGATGTAGATAACATTATGTGTATGGCAGATGTTAGCGAAATTTCAATGAAATGGCAGACACACAAAGAAATCATAGGTAAAGTAGCAGATGTTGTTAGCAATGCAGATGAGGAAGGCTAGGCTCTGTAGGCGGATAAGCTAGCTATGATGACAATTAAAGATCACTCTTTCCTAAATGTACTTAAGGTTGGAAATTAAAGAGGACGTGTGTATGAAATCAAAAATGATATTTCTATCTTCTGCTTTTCTTTTTAATTTTCAATTGGTTTTCAATCGTTTTTTTTTTTTTTAATAAAATCATTGCCACTCATGAAAACATTATCGTTCATTTATCATACTTTTCTAGAGCTTGATTGGTTCATTTAAATCTAGACCTACCATACTTGGTCTTTCGATGTCTATTTCCCTAAATGATCAATGATTTCATAATCCCGTCTTTTTGCCCAAGTGTGTGGCATAATAACCCTTCCAAAGGGCTGGTAAGTGGCTCGGCGATGCGTGGCGGTGGCTGAGGTTCTGCGAATCCTATGGCTCTGGTCCGACCAAGTCGGGATTATTTAGCTTAGCCAAGCGTGGTTTAGGGATGGACGTACCGAACAACCGATATCGATGTGTGAGGTCGATATTTGTGAAATGGCTGACAATACTGTGACGTGTTACGCCAGTGTAAGGTTATATTGAAATTATTGTGCAATCTGCTAATATTTTTCGTAAGCAGGGTATTTCTAATTTTAACTGGACTGGATTCTACAGTTGATTGGTTGATTCGCTGTGACATTTCTCATTCTTTCCTAAAAAAAATCGAGGAAACGTAATGCGACCTTTGCTAACTATTGTTGAAATATATTAGCTGTTATTGTGAATACTGTCGTCAACCACGGAATTAATAATAAATTCTAAGATTATTTCACAATGTTTATTTCGGCAAATCTTTAAAGTTGTATATGTTTAATGCCTACCGGTCGCCAAAAATATCGCTATTATTTTAAAATATCCTCACGTATTTATTTATTTAACAAGCGTAGAAATATCTTTATAGGCAGAGCAATAAATCAACTTTTAATGACAGACATTTTGTAAAATAAAAGAATAACCACGGTGTTAGTAACGCTTATAGTTAGATTTACGTATTCATTTCTTTACACATTTAACGATTACCGGACGACATCAAACTGATAACTTAAAGATAGATTCAAGTGCTCAAATTTCCTATCTTTTAACAAACAAACAATTTTACGATGACATAAAAACAATTTTTTATTTCTCCCGACGCGACGTAATTTCGAAACACAATAAATCGACAACATTATCGATAGAGTGTCTTCGTACATCACTAATGTCTCGTGCCGTAAAAAGAGGACAGTGCACACTTCATTAATAAAAGGTTAAATAATGTGGAGGACGTCGTTTTGGCGTGCACATCGCCTCGCCTGCTCGGTGGTGTTCGGTTACATTCGGGGAGGATCGCCACTCCAGCTTAAGAGGACAGCGAAGGAGCTAATGCACGACAATTGTGAAGACACTCTTGCTTGATAGGTAAGATGTCAAA
Source organism: Polymixis flavicincta (assembly GCA_949987655.1). Taxonomy (NCBI): domain Eukaryota; kingdom Metazoa; phylum Arthropoda; class Insecta; order Lepidoptera; family Noctuidae; genus Polymixis; species Polymixis flavicincta. Next base: position 17,010,038 of record OX465188.1, on the reverse strand, counting down.
GGGGAACTTTACAGTGGCTAAGCGAGTTTTTCAATCTCTAGAAATGATTTTAGCAATTTTAACTTTCATACATAGACACATAGTCCAGTAGAGAAGAGGGCAAATTCGGCTTGGTTTTGGAATAAAACTTGGCACATAGTTAGTGCCTTTACAGTCTCTTTATCCGCGTTTCTAATCCAGATTAGTACCTGTGCTTTCTAAAGTTTCATCATTACCAAAACATTTTTCTACATTCATGAGTAATAAATAAATCAATCGAATTTGCATTTTATTCTGAAGCTTTACGATGCATACTTTCAAATAAAACGTATCCCAAAGTATGCTCGCTATGGTGTCTTCCAAAAACTACGCTAATAGAATCATCAAAACCCTTACACAATAAGAAATAACCAAAAAGCCACTGAAGCCACTATCCAAACATTAGAAATTAAACCGAAAAGCGATTTAGCAAACGCTCGGCCGCGTTCGTTCCTTCGCTTTTTTTTTGAATTCGGAATTCGTGCTCACAACACCCGCATTGTATGCGCGTACGGCCCTGGCACTTCCAAGAATGATTTCGTTGAGAGAACGAGACACAGCTACAAATACAACACCAGCAAGAAAGAGACAGGATATATTAATTTTATTTTTCTTTGGGTTAATCTCCAGGCCACATGTGGCGATTGTTCTTGGACCTTATGGTCATTCTTTCTGATGGCCCGTCTCTTTTATTTTGTCGTACGTTAAAGGATATGGTTACTGAACTTTCTGGGGTGTTATTTTAATTAATATGTTGTACCTCACTTGTTTATGTTCAGGTTAGATGTGATTTGTCTCTGAATATTCTGATGGTGAAGATACGAGATAGTTTATGGGTGGCATTTATGGTTTTTATCCCAACACCAAGTATGGGATGTGAAGCAATTAGCTACGGATTCGAGATGTCCCATTCATTGGAAATATTAAAATGGTGTTAGCGCCTGAAGACGTGTTTGGGATTTCACAGCTTTGGGTTGTGGATTGTAGGACCAATTTTGCTGTAAGCCAAAACAACAATGTAAATCAAGTTGTTGAATCAAAAGTTGGTATTTCCCGTAGTGACCTGTACGCATTAACAAAGAGAAGTCAAGCTTTTGTAACAAGCTCTTGAAATTGTGAACACTCATAGAGTTACTGATTATCAAATTTCATATAAGAAGTTAGTGATTCAGTTTCAAACAATAATGCACATAAAATGGGAAAACTATATTTTGCCAGCGTTTTCGCCCGGATGGAGGTCGAAAATTATCCCACGAGAATGTACTACCGGGATAAAAAAGTATGTGTTAATCCAGGCTATAATCTATCTGTGTGCAAAATTTCATCAAAATCCGTTCAACCGTTTTTGCGTGACTGAGTAACAAACATCCAAACATCTTCACAAACTTTCACATTTATATAATACTAGCTTTTGCCAGCGGCTTCGCTCGCGCGGCACTTTCATCCCCTATTTAACTCCTTTAGGGGTTGAATTTCGAAAAATCCTTCCTTATTCCTTGTTTACATTATAAAGGGAACCTCTGTGCAAAATTTCAGCTTTCTAGGTCCAAGGGTTTGGGCTGGGCGTTGATGAGTCAGTCAATCAGTCAGTCAGTCAGGACTTGTCTTTTTATTTATATACCTAGATAGATAGATAGATAGATAGATTAGTAGGATTCTTCAAATTCCAATACCTAAATTTTTTGATAATATTACTTCTGAATCAGTACGTTCAAGTATCAACCAAAATATTTGAACTCTTCGTATGAACGCTCTGTTGTCACTAACTGGCGGTTACCACATAATTCTTTAACTATGAATTATTACTCGTTCAAACTGAACGGATGTTGTTTCGGTCTTCGGCATTTAACTTAACAACACTACGGTTATTTTGTGATTAATCATTATGATTAAACGTTTTTATTAATTACTCAGTTCCGGTCTAGATTGTGTTGATTATAATTTTAAGTTGCGGAGGTCCTAGAATGTGCCTTGCGGGAACCGACCCTGTTTGAACCAAATAAAATCAATACAGTTTCAATTTCTACTTCAACTTTATTGTCCTGTTTGTTATTATGTCCTTATACTAATTGTGACTGATCCGAAACTGCAACAGTGTGTCCAAATATTGAATCAAATCAAATCAAAAGTCATTTATTCAAACTAGGCTGAGAGTCAGCACTTTTCGAACGTCAAAATTACATAAGACAGTCCCCCAAAAACGCCCACCCTTCGACACTTCCTAGTGCTTTAGCTGGGAAGTAGAAGTGGCGCAACAAACTCCCCAGCAGCATAGCTGTCTGATAAGTTGAAAGAACTTGATTCTATACAGTAGTAAGTAATTAAATTTCATCAAAAAATGGAAATATTAAAAATAAAAAAATGGTTTATACAGTCAAATAAAATAAACAATGCTATGGAGTAACTCATATAACCTGTCAGTAGGTAAGCTAATTCTGGTGAAAGAACACAAACGTTGTCTTGAGTTAATCACAGCGACCCACAATTCTTATCGTTTAAGTAGTCGTTGATTGAATAGTATGCCTTCGAACAAAGATTTGATTTTACTTTAGCTTTAAACGCATTAAAATGTAAATCTAGCAAAGAAGAGGGAAGCTTGTTATAAAAGGTGATACCGAGCCCAACGAATGAGTTATGAACTTTATGAAGCCGGTGAAAGGGACCACGTAGTTTGTACTTATTTCTGATATTAATATTATGAATATCACTGTTTTTAGTGTATAAGTGTATATTTTGCCTAATATATAAGATGTTAGCGAAGATGAATTGTGATGCCACCGTGAGAATACCAATATCTTTAAAAAAAACTCTCAGAGAAACTCTAGCACCTAATTGGTAAATTGCACGTACAGCTCGTTTTTGCAGAACAAAAATATTTTAAATGTCAGCGGCTTTGCCCCACAGCAGAATGCCGTAGGACATAATGCTATGAAAATAACTAAAATAGACTAACCGAGCTGTATCAACGTCAGTGTATTGTCTTACTTTCCTGACGGCGTAGGCAGCCGAACTGAGCCTTCCCGCTAGGCTTGATATGTATGATCCCCACTGAAGTTTGGCATCTACTGTTATGCCCAGAAAAACTGCCGAGTCTACAGTTTCAAGCACCTCATTTTCTAAGACTTTAACTTTTCTGAGTTTAACAATTCCTAGTATCTTAAAAGGTTTTGGAAAGAGAGGTATCAGACCCTGAATAGTTTAATTAGCTAATCGCCTTTTAAAAACCTAATGACGAAGAACTACGCAGTATTTGTTCTTAAAATCTTCAACAATTCCAACATCTAAATTCGATTAAATACGTATTTATAAATTGTGTAGAACGTACAAAGTATTAAACGTCAAAGACTGCTTTTCTCTCTCCTTTTTATAACCAAGAGCTTTTAAAATTCAATCAAATATCAATCAGCCGTATAACAACATAACATAAACTTTTCTTAGCAGTACAACAAGCAATATTTATGATCCTCTCAAATCGCTATACAAAAACCATGTTTCTTTTTTTTTCTACCATCCATTTGTCCCATACATCCAACTATACAAATTATAAATTCATACAATGTACTAGGCTCCCAAAAATGTGTAAGAGGTCGAGTCTTCAACGGTGATAAAGATCTGGGTCCCTTTCAACATGGCTAGTTATCGTCGCATCTGATTCATAGTATGGAAACTTTTTTGTAGACATGCCTTTTATATCTTGATCTATTTTATAAGCAAGTTGGGATTAGATTTGGATTAGTGTTGAATTAGCTAGGTGTATTCAAAGCATTTTAGTAATATCATTGTGTGATGACAGTTTTATTGTTAGTTTTAAGACAGCCTTTGAAGTAGACCTCGAAATGCTCAATCGTTTGAGTACACAACAAAGATTTAAATTGACTTGATTTAGTGCAATCACAAATCACAATACAGCAACACGTGGGAGGTTGGAAAATCATGCAATAGCTATGATTCAGAATAATTCAAGAATGTGATTGTTCTAAACTTGTGCGGTTATTATTCAGGACCAACATTGATTCATTATGCGTGGACTCGAACTCCCTTAGAAGCTTTAGTTCCCTCGATAAATTTAATAGGAACCTAGTTAATATTTTGGTCCGTGGTTGCGTAGAGTAATCAACTTCACACGTTTTCATTACCGTACCGTCAAACAAACAACCTATTTTTGTCAACTGTCACAATGATTTTGTTCTAACAACAAAACAATAGTCACGTAGACCCATATATTACTGTAGGTATGAAACACTACCCGAAACATTACATACCCGAGGATCACGTATCATAGAAAGCCGCCATAGCTTTGTGAATCAAACCCCACAAATCTTACTAGGTATTTACTTCGTTGCAAAATAGTGACATCATCACAACTGGCGTTGTGCGACCACCAGGGAAGCATAAGCCGTAAGCGTTAGCTGTCTTGCTTGATATGGACTTGGTAATGTAAACATTTCGTACGACGCCTAGCAGGTTGTGACTGCCTAGTACTTTCTGTGAGAGGTTGTGTAATGAGTCGGCAGAAAATAAAAAATTAAACAAGTAACGTTCACAATTAATTTGCGGGGTAAGCACCGACCTCCGACTGACTGACTTTCAAAACACGAATTATTTTTCTAATCGTTATTTACCGAAACGGTATAACCGAAGCTATCTGCAGGGGTAAGTTCTTTGAAACTCCCGTGATCAAGACCTACATAACCCAAATAAAGTTATAATAAGACCTCATTGCAGTTTATCCGAGAATTTTTTATCTTACTCTTAGTCAGTCAAAAAGAAGAGGCATTAAGGACCTCGTACCACATAACTTTATTAAATTCAATAGCTTAGGATCGCTGAAGATGTTTACAGTAACTTTCACGACAACAAACGTGGTTCCCTAGTAACTATGAAGAAAATTACTTAACGCCTGCGAAGCCCTATGCTAAACCTTACCTAATAAGTAAACACGTAAACACAGAACCAGTTGTCAACACAAACAAATAGATTCCAACCTTATTCCAACATACAGCAATAATTTTAACAGTTTTGCATAAAGGAGAGTACTCACTGAGAGCATTCGCGGATTGAGATGCAATGCGATGTTCAGAAATAGTGCGCCAGACATAGACGCAGAACCGATGACCATTGGGAAGACGTAGTCTTAAGTGGAAACCGCGAATCGGCAAACGTAGTGTACAGGACCCCTCAGGCTAAGTGAAACGACAATCTTCGCAGGATTAGGCCATCTGGTACCAGCTAGATGAGAGTAACTGAAGATTGAGTTCAATAATCTTCGATTGGACAGGCCCATGTCTAATCAGATGACGAGTGCGTTAGCTCAATCACGATGGATTTCGATTAGATTCTGTATAGAAGTTAATATTCTATGTTAGTGTACTGTTATCAAACTATGCTCGCCTTAACTTATTGGCAAAATTGAGCTGTTATATTACTGCTCTCAGTGAGTTCTCTTCTTAATTCAAATGTTCTCGCTAAAGTTATAGTGAAGCAACTTGTTTATGTTACAAAATCTGAATTTCAATTGAAGGCAGACTTAGATTAAGATGCAGATAACGACATTGTAGCGAAGAATCAGTACGAAAACTGCTATAGAATTTTGAGATAAAATGTATCTTTATTTTACGCTTGTCATGAATTCTTGCGCTAAATTCCGATATCTGTAGTTTACGAACACAAAATAGGGGTCTTGTTTGGATCTGAATCAATTTGTCCGATAGCGTACCTACTATAACTTAAACAGGATAAGTTTTTAATCAGTACGCAAACTGTAACATGAATTCAGCATATCATTCGAGACGCCCCAGTGCAGAAATTTTTCATCGGTTATAAAAAATCATCTGTTTCATAGAAAAGTTTCAGCTGTTCCATAAATTTTGATCGCGTGGGTATTGCACCTACGCGGTCAAAATGTATGGAACAGCTGATTTTTTTTGTTGTGTAACCAATGAAAATTTTCTGCGCTAGGGCTGTAGAATAATATGCTGAATTCATGGTTACAGTTTGCGCACTGGTTAAAAAGTTATCCTGTATATTTATTTATTATTATATTTTTATTTTAGGCTCGAAGGACTAATTCGTGCGATCTAATCTTATTTACATTTATCACCGCTGTCGGCAAGCTATTTTCTAATTCATAAGCAGCCTATAATGTTCCCACTGCTGGGACACAGGCCTCCTCTCGGTGAGAGGGAGTGGGCTAAAATCCACCACGCGGGCCCAGTGCGGGTTGGTAGATGTCGCCTTCGATTTTTTGGTAGGATATGGCGGTTACCTCACAGTATTTTCCTTTAGGTACCGTTTTCAGAGCTATGGTGGTGTGCACAAAGTAAAGCGTTTGTCTGGGTTCAAACCAACGATCTAAAATTTCTGATTTCTGTCGGAATATTCAACTCTTGTCTTTAAGTTTTAATTTAATGGAAGGTATTCCCAAAAATGTCACTGCTTTGCCGTCGATACCACTGCGTATTAATTTATGTCCACAACACTGGTGAATTCTCTGTAGCGAAGAGTTGTCTATCCACTACCATTACTGTATTCGCCTTAGACTCCGCGTTGATGTTGGAAAACTTGTCTCTCCCGTGTGTTATTTGATGATTTCATTGGAACTTAACAAGCTGGTTGTAAGAATTCAATCTATCTTGACTGTTTATTGTAGGGCAAACGACCTCTTCCTTTTACACACACGTTATTTTAATTAGGGTTCATGACGTTATAGCTTTATATTGTCACTTTATGAACGCCTACTATCCAACGGAACAAATCTAATGCCAAAAGCTTGATCTAGTCCCCCAGCCCACAAACCATTGTAGGCATTCCTCCGTTTAGGGAGAGGCCAGTCTTCGATAGACCGAGTTGAATGACATTTCTCTACATTATTACAATACAAATCGATACAGAATATCAATATCGATAAATCAATCGACTCCTTATAAGATTTAGTTCTATTGTTGCGGTTTCAAATGACAGAAATTATTATGGAACAGTTCTGGCGCCGGTCATGCCCGTTTTGTACTTAGCTTGGTTGCAAATATGCTGATCTCCTTAAGTTCATGTTTGCCCAGTGATTTAGGATTCAGTTTTATGGAAAATTGCTGCGTGAGTAATGTTGGTGTAGATTCAGCGTCTTTGCTAGCGCTTTATTTACTATGTAATGTGAATATCTTTCAATACTGTTCGAAAATGATCGACTTACTTAGTACAAGTAAAGATAATATTATAGTAAAGACGAACTTTTGAGCTTAGTTGAATTAAATGTGTTTCGCTCTATGTATGTATGGGTTAAGTTAAGTAGGCTTGCAGCCGATTCCCTATAACTACCAGAGGTTGCCCCAATCTCACGGTATGAAAGCAACGTAACTGTTTTGAAAAATAACATTATATTTGAACTAAAAAAAACGCTTGAAGTTTATTTCACATAGGTGCAAAACAAAGAACTCCACACATGAAGTATCCGGATACATTTACATCCAGACAATACAAAGGAAACATCCTCCATCCATACACTACAATTAAATAAAAAGAGCGACCCGCCGTCTACCCAAAAAGCGTCCTATTGTCCTAGTACCGGCACGGAAGGGGCGTGTCCAGGGGGCGGGGCGAAAGACCGAGACAGAAAGATGAGCCAGCTGTCAAAAGTTACGGGATACCAATGGATTCACCAAAGATAGAATAGGAGAGAGCGATTCTTGTTTGTTCGCCTCGTGAAGAGGATTTTTGTGTTCGTTGCCAAAGTGTATTTTTGGTTCATTTTATCTTTAGTTATTTATTCATTTGTTAGGTATATTTTATGACTTTAAGATTTTGCAATACTTCCCCCGCGTATTTTATCTCCAGTGGGAAAAGCTTCCTCCCGTCTAGCTAGATTATTAGAGGGCACTACTATGATTTTCATATTTTCGGTTACCTACTAGGTAATTTGTCGCATCCATAATTTATAAAAAGTTTTATAGGTATTAGGGAAACATAACCTTTGTAGAGTTTCGTAGCACGCGTAGCGCTTTGGCGTAGACAGGCGTAAAAGCACCAAAGAACGTTAACAGAATATCTCTGAATTGAGGAGTGACCTATGGGAATTTGGGCACGCCACGATTGCGGCGGAAAGTCCCCTCTTTGAGGAGTGGATTGAGAGGCGCCATGGCGTCCTCACCTTCCGCCCAACGCAGGTCCTCACCGGACACGGGTGTTTCGAGAGGTTCCTGTTTAGCATAAGGCGGGAGGAAACGCCCGGGTGTTACTGCTGCGTAGATCGCCCTGAGGACACGGTGGAGCATACGGTGGAGGTCTGCCCGGCTTGGACGGAGCACCACCGTGTCCTCGTGGAGGCGATCTCTCGCGTCCGGCCCTGGTCCAGGTCATGGTACGGAGCGAGAACGCATGGGAAGCCGTCACCTCCTTCTGTGAAGCAATAATGCTTGTAAAGAGGGAGGCGGCGCACGTGAGGGAGAGGCAATCTATGCGCCCTCACGGCCCTGGTTGCCGGAGGAGACGCCCTGGGCGTCGGGAATCCCAGACTTTTCCCGACCACCGCAGGCGCGGGCTTGCGGAGCGCGAGTAATGAGTACCTCGCTATCCGGTAAGGAGTTAAGGACCAAGCCCAGGTCGATGACGCCTATCGGTTTTCTCAGGATATTTTTTTTCACCGTTTTGAGAGTAGTGGTGATGAAATTATTTACTAAAAATAAACCGCCTGCCAGGTTTCGAACTCATGATACCACGGGGGAGAGCAGTGGGGGCACTGCTCTCCTTGCTAGGTAAGCACATACCTACGTGCATAGATTTTTCCGCGCAGTAACACTACGCCTCAGGACTGAACCGTATAAATATTAGTGATGTGCCGACTAGTCGGCCATATTTGTACCTAGTCGGCGATTAGTCGGCTAAAACCGCCGCCGGCTCACACGTAAACAATGATAGAATAAATGCAAGGTAAAGAAAAACATGTCCCGATAATTTCGCCTTGTCGCCAGGCGCCGCGCACTGGCACCTACGAGCCTAAAGCGTAGTCACGAACGTTACCGATGGCACTGGAACTCAACCGAAAGCAATGAAGGGCTTGGCCGACTAATCGCCCGACTAGTCGGCCATTTTGAAGCTGGCTAGTCGGCCAAAGTCATAGTCGGCCCATCTCTAATAAATATGAGGACTATCGTCGTCCGCCGCGATTATCTGCACTGCCTGATAAGTACGACTTAATCGAGAAACGTCACAGGAATATGTTTGTGCACTTATCGCCATGCTTTGGGGACGTGGAGCTGGGAGACAAAGTAACCATCGGCGCGCGAGTGCCGCTTTCAAAGACTATCCATTTCAACGTACCTACTCCGAGTCACAAAGGGCCAAGGGCTCCAAAAAATCCTTCAAGTTTTAATTATTTATTCATTTATTTCTTCTTACATTTATCATTACAGGGTAGCCCAATGCGATAAATGCGGTTATCCTAACTTAATTATTACGTAGTATCTACTTAATTGAACCGTCAGTAAACTCCGTTTATGGACGTTCGAGTTTTAATAAAATAATTTTTAATTATTTTAAACATGACTACAAATATTAAATAATGTCTTTCTAATGGAGTGTTTAAGAAATAAATATCAATTTTAGTAGGTACTTTTTGTTATATTTAGTTTTTGAGGCGCGATGCGCTGACGGCATTCTGGCAGAACAATTTCCATGAAGTTTTCATATTAATTGTTCTACTAGAATTGCTTCGGGTCTGTCTGCTGTAACCTAAAGGCTAACCCCAATTAAAGCCCTTTAGGTAAGGCCTTTTCTAGCTAGCTTCAGCTAATCCCTAGGGTTTCAATATTTGTATTTCATTGCTTTTTGCTGCATTTCATAGCTTTCTTGCTCTGAGTTCCAATGAACTAGGCATTTTGACCTCGCATTGAACGGGCCTGAGAACTAAACCTCCGCCAATTAACGACCATTCCTCAATTCAGTCCAGAATTATATAAACGATGTCTGTGTATCTTCTACTGCCTAGCCTTGTCCTAACTATGTTGGCGTCAGTTTCCAGTCTAACCGAATGCAGCTGGGTTACCGGTAACCGGACCAGTATTTTACATGGAGCGAATGCCTACCTATCTGACCACCAGATCCCAGTTGCAGGATAACACAATATCTTTTGGTAAGACTGGTTGTCAGACTTTCGGGCTTCTGACCACCCGTAACGACAGCCAATCCTCGAATGACAGCCGAGACCAACGGCTTAACGTGCTATCCGAGGCACGGCGGAGTTTTGGTATGTAAAGATGGTCACCCATCCACGGACCAACCGCGGCAAGTGTAGCTTAACCTTGTCAATCGACCCGTGCGCCTCTAAGGTATCACTTTGCCACACACAGCAACCTACTTCAACCGTAATCATTAAAAACTAATAATAGATAAACCAATTGCAACGAATTCCTTATTTAGGCCACCTGCAACACGTAATACCTAAACTATAGGTACATTTGATACAAAAACCATAACAATGCAATCTAGAAAGTGCGCCGTTACAGCTCGTTCAACAAAACCAAGTGACGCTGACTAAGCAAATAAAAACCTCTTTGCTGTCATACGACCTTGGTACTTGACTTTGACATTCATAAATCAGTAGCCAATCACTGGTCAATTTGATCGGGAAATTGACCACAAATTGACCATATCTATCTTCCCATGCGTGTTTATTTTGATCAAAATGTGACCGCAATTTAAATATTTGACGATTGATTCACACGAGGTATCGATGTCAACCATCATTGATAAAAAAGGCTTAGACGATTTCGCACACTGATTGTTATAAAACTATAAAGTTTGATTTGATTAATTAATTTGAAAATCTGGTTGGAAAAATATCCGTGAGATTGACCTCGCTGACAATCTTGTAGGCGATATTTAGGCAAGTTTTAATTTGCTAATAAGGCTAGACGCAGGTAACTTTGACTTGCTAATGACTTATTATACTTAGGTTAGGATATTGAACCGTGGGAAAAGTCAGCTGCATTGACATTTTGAACTTGTTACGAGCGAACTGTGACTTCATCGATTGTTTTTTGAAGTGAAAACTTCTTTAGGCGCGTTGGCCTTTTTGGGTGAACAAAAATCATGTAACTCGCGTCATCGTCACCGAACGATTTCCATGAGCTATATGAATACTGTCTATGTATGGGTGAACGAGCACACGGATGAGTCGCGCGTTGATGTTTTTTTTTTTTTGGAAAAGTCCCTTTCTTTCATTAGGAAATTCTAATTATTTTATCCCTTTCTTTCCCTTTGCATTTTTATCGTAAAAATCTGTGATTTTACCTATAAAGTCTATCGAATGAACACGACAGTTCTAATACCTATAATGTGTGTTGTGTTTCAGCTACATGAGAGCTTTTAAATGCCAAGTAAACTTGTAGTTAACAACCTCAAGACGTGAAAGACGTACCTACGTCCTTCTGCGAAGCAGTGTTTGTACCACAGCCAAAGTGCATTCACACAAATCAATCTAGCTAGCCTTTTCCCAATTGCGTTTGGGTAAGCTGCCAGTCTTACCGGATGCAGTTAAACCAGTATTTCGCATAAAGCGACTGCCTATATGACCTCCGTAACTGAGTAACACGATACCCTTTAGTAAGACTTGTGGTAAAAAAAACTTGAGAGGTGTCAAAGGACACCCGGATGGAACGAAGTTCCTTTTTGGTCTAAATTTTTTCCGTCTAGCCCCCTTTCGCAACGCGCGATAAGGAACTTCGCGTTTTCAGGGTTTTAAAGCCCATCATCATCATCAGCGTCATCGTCGTCATCGTCGTCATCGTCGTCATCGTCGTCATCGTCGTCATCGTCGTCATCGTCGTCACCGTCGTCACCATCGTCACCATCGTCACTATCGTCACCATCGTTGTTGCTTTCTATAAGAGAGAGAGAAAGACAGACAGAGAAACATGCGCACGCCGCACGGCTTACAATAGCTTACTATAGCAAAACGTGTCGTTACAATTTTTCGTATGATTTTTTTCCGTCTAGCCCCCTTTCGCAACGCGCGATAAGGAACTTCGCGTTTTCAGGGTTTTAAAACCCATCATCATCATCGTCATCATCGTCATCGTCGTCATCGTCGTCACCGTCGTCACCATCGTAACCATCGTCACTATCGTCACCATCGTTGTTGCTTTCTATAAGAGAGAGAGAAAGACAGACAGAGAAACATGCGCACGCCGCACGGCTTACAATAGCTTACTATAGCAAAACGTGTCGTTACAATTTTTCGTATGATTTTTTTCCGTCTAGCCCCCTTTCGCAACGCGCGATAAGGAACTTCGCGTTTTCAGGGTTTTAAAACCCATCATCATCATCGTCATCATCGTCATCGTCGTCATCGTCGTCATCGTCGTCACCGTCGTCACCATCGTCACCATCGTCACTATCGTCACCATCGTTGTTGCTTTCTATAAGAGAGAGAGAAAGACAGACAGAGAAACATGCGCACGCCGCACGGCTTACAATAGCTTACTATAGCAAAAAGTGTCGTTACAACTTTTCGTAAGATTTTTTCCCTCTAGCCCCCTTTCACAACGCGCGATAAGGAACTTCGTTCCAAAAAGTGCATTCACACCTGTCGCCAGAAATCCGCATCGCATTGCTACACAGCAAATTTTGATCAGACTTCTGTTGAATACCTACTGTAGCAGCATACTAAAAGATTGCCAAATCAGCGTCTACTAACGTGTAATGCTTATTCTACTCTCTGTGGCGCCAAGACATGCCTGGTTAGGGGTTTATACAAGGTCTAACAAAGATTAGGCTTGGCAAAAACGGCGGCTTGGCTTTGGCGGCTGCCCCCTGGATTTTGTTTACGTCCCTACTAAGTATCTACTTTTGTCGATAAAAGTTAAGAAGAAGAACTTTTTACCATTTGCAATACAATATACCTACAACTGTTCGTGCAGTATACAAAAATCGTGCGGCATACCCGTTCTACCTAGGTACTCGCAAGCAAAAATGCCGCGAACTTTCACGGAAGACGTCATAAACAGTTTTGGTGAAGACCGTCGAAAGTTGACGGTCTTCAGCAAAACTGTTTATATTACCTATTTTAATTTGTTTTCGTTTTTGACTAGGTGCTTATAAAAATCTGATTTGAATCTGAGTTTGTTTCGGCTTTTCTTCACAGAGTAGTCTGATAGGAAACGCCGAAATCATCTAATTTTTAAAAAGGATTGACGTGTAATAATGTTTGTACAAACCTACTCAGAGAAATTAAATAATTTATAATTATCATTGTATTTACGTCAATTTGAACTTTCATTAGGTTACATAAAGAGAAAATGGTGTCCGTTTGACCCGCTTCGATTTACTCTACGGCAACCCTTAACTTCATACAACGCATAATACAGATAACAAATGGTAATCAGTCGCCGAAACTTGACATTATCGAAATAAAAAATAACGAGGCGTATCCTTATTTCGTTCAATTGGCAATTTCACCTCCAAAATTACATTATGTAAATTAACTTTGTCAACTCCATTTTTTCCCGAAAGCAATGTTGCCAATAATCATATTTTAGGTTAATAATGATCATTGGCAACACTGACTAAAACAAGAGTAGTATCCGGAGAGTACCTAATTAAAAATTCTCTCTTATTAATTTTGAAAAATGGTTATAATGTTAATAAGGGGCTTGTGGATAAGTAATTTATGCCGCACGGATCGATCGTTTAGGTGATGCTGCGCTTGTCGCGGTTGGTCCGTGGATGGGTGAATATCTTTACATACCAAGACTCCTCCGTGCCTCGGAAAGCATGTTAAGCCCTGAGGTTAAGCCGTTGGTCCCGGCTGTAATTTGTGGATCTTTGACATTCTTTACGGGTCGTCAGAAGCCCGAAGATTTGACAACCAGTCAGCCAGTTTTGTCGTCGGAAGAGTGAACAAAAATGACGTTTACTCATAGACAGTTGACAGTTTTTCACCGAGAAATGTAGACAAGCGATTTCTATTCTACAGTAGAGTAAAAATAGAAAGTGTGCTAGGCCTACTGCAACCTGTTACCACAGAATAAGTATTCAATTCTGAACCCCATAGCGTTGAAACTTTTCGTCGGTTATTTAAAAAAAAATATGCTGTTCTATACAGGAAAAGTTTTTATCCAGTGCGCAAACTGTAACCATGAATTCAGCATATCATTGTAGACCCCCAGCACAGAAACTTTTCGTCAGTTATGTAAAAAAAACAGCTTTTCGATACATTTTTACCGCGTAGGTATTGCAGTTTTCTATGAAACAGCAGATTTTTAGGGTTCCGTACCTCTAAAGGAAAAAACGGAACCCTTATAAGATCACTTTGTTGTCCGTCCGTCCGTCCGTCCGTCCGTCCGTCTGTCAAGACCGTTTTTCTCAGGAACGCGTGGAGGTATCAAACTGAAATTTCTATATGATACTTAGTTCTACTGTCCCTGGAAGCTGTAGAAAAATCAACCTTCTAAGTCAACGCAATCAAAAGATACAGCCATTTAGGCCGCAGATTTCCGCAAATTTTCGAAACTCGCACGGGAATCAAAACCTACAGGGTACTTCCCGTGAACTTAGAATCTTGAAATTTTGTACGAAGTCACGTCTTATAGTACAGATATAGGAAAAATTACGAAAACCGTAAATTTTTAGTTTCGTCATATAAAAAAAAATATTTTTGACAATTTTGAACTTTTACTTATATACCCACAGGTTTGTACGGAACCCTCGGTGCGCGAGTCCAACTCGCACTTGACCGGTTTTTTTTCAGTCAGTTCCACCGATTTTGACTTCTATTCCGTAGGCATAAGGATGGCTTTAAAAGCAAAAAAGTGTTTACAATACCAACTGTTTACTGCGGATACCATTTATCATGCTTCCAACGCAATAGAGGTCAAAATCAGTTGAACGGAATGTAAAAAAGGTTTATTTAATTGTCGAATCTTATTTCATACGGAGACGTTGCTGAATTCATGGTACAGTTTGTGCATCGATGTCCCGGATTCCCTTAACCATGCCCATGTCTGAGGTTATATCGGTCTCCAATTGACACGTTTTTGAACGCTGTTACGGTATTTCAGAAGTTCCATGCTAGAAGTTGGCGTCAAAAAATCACGGAAAAATACCTACCGCCGCGATTTTATTACGTCCTTGTGAATGTCGACTTATATTGTAATTTTTGTAATAAGAACTTTAGCCAAATTGAAATAAAGTTGGAAATGCAAAAACTGGCTCAGAGCTTGAGGCTGGTACTAAAGTTAGATCGCGTTTTGTAATAAGACAGTTTGAGATTTATGTTGCTAAGTCATGTATGTGTTCGAATAAACTTGACATACCTACCTATCGAATGTCTGAAAGTATTTAGGTATATCAGTCATTAATGCAATATTTTAGATACTAGTTTTTGATAAGAATCTAATTTATTTTACAAATGCCCAGACCCAGACTGGTTAATGATTTTTCGAAAAATAATTTAGAATAATTCCCTTAAATCATTACAGAAAAAAAATTAGATTTATGTAGCAAAAATGTTATTGCCTTGTCAACGCAGGCAGGTGCATTCTTGCAATATATTTTTACTTCCGATACCTATCTGAAAAGTACGAAATCAAATACCAAAGTCATTTCGAGAATTTCATCAAGAAAGATCTTCATAATCTCCTATCGATTAATTTTAACTATGCCCTCGACTATAGAAAGCATCAAAATACCCAATTTGCATGTCTACTCATATTAGTTTTACCTTTCCTTGAAATATTTCGCGTTATTCGAACGCACAATCGTTATACCAAATTATTAAAAATCCCTTTCTCGATGTAGCCGATTATAATCGATTAATTTATGCCTAATATTCGAGTTGTCGATGTTATCGAGTGAAACTGGTTGGCGACCCGATCTTTATGGCTTGGTTAGACGTCATGTCATTAGTACGTATGTGTGTTTGTTATATTTATGTTTACATGTTGCGAACATCAATAACGACTGTTTTGGTACAAAATTGTCGTTTTAAAAGATAGCAAACTGTGGCTTGTAAGTACTTTTATTTTGTTAAATAATGCGTGTTATTTTAAACGTTTTAATATTTTCTTTCTTAGTCAGTTCTAAAAAAAGATTTTGTGTTTTAATATCACTCTCGATTTAATTATTCTAGATTCTCATTAGAGATAGAGGCACGCTTTTAATGGCGACAGGTTTTATAACTCATACGTATCCACTATTTTCTTTTATTATTCGTGAGTTATATCGTAATTCGGTGTTCAAACGGACGTAATAAAATTACGGCGAGTTTTTTTGGCGCACTGTATTTTAGAGTCTTGATGTTGAAAATTGAAAATCCAACAGAGTGCGTCGCGAGTCTGAGCGCATCGTAAAAATACAGTGTTCGATTTTCAAATTTCGCCGCTAAGCAGTGCGTAGAGGATCAAGTGCGCGAAAAAATCACGCCACGATTTTATTACGTCCATGGGAACATGGGCTAACACACGCAAAACATTGGTGGTGCGAGCAATAGTAGGTACATACATACCAACATGGGGTAGTGGAGATATTTTCCGGTAAGGTCCCCAAAAGAGAAGAAACCGATGAATTAAATTAGTTGAAAACAAACAGTTAATTTATCACATTTAATATTCGAAAACATTCATTGGTTTCTTACTAAACTTCAAGTACACAGGAAAAGTTTTTATCCAGTGCGGAAACTGTAACCATGAATTCAGCATATCATTCTAGAACCCCTAGCGCAGAAATTATTCGTCGATTAAGTATACAAAAAAATTTGCTGTTTCATAGAAAAGTGCAATAGATACCTATGCGGTCAAAATGTATGGAACAGCTGATTTTTTTTTTTTTTTTTGTATAACCGGCGAAAAATTACCTATCCGACAAATCAGGTTACTTATATCTTTTGGTGGCTGTACAAAAAAACACATCTATCGGGAAGAATGACTCGGCTTCGTTCATCGTCTTTTTAGACCCGTTTTAAGTAGTCCCTATGAAATAATTTCCTATTGCACCTAAGCCTAACAAACAATCAATATAAATCTCCATTGTTTAATAAAAGATTTAATCAACCGATTCTCGATTAGAGCAAATCGATTCTAATCTCACTAAATCTGCCTAAACGAGACTTCATTCCATGGTTGCGATACAAGCAATTGATTTTAATTCGATCGTAAACACCATCACATAATCGATTCGAGTGCTTCGTCTGACAGAGCCCGACCGTCAGTGTGTTCTTGCCCGTTTTATTCGATAAAATGAATATTCATAAAGTTTTTTTATAGTTGTATTGATTTGAATATTCGAATAGACAATGTTTCGTTGGACGTTCCTACGATTGTTGACGAATTACGTGTCGTTCCTAATTTGAACTGCGTTCTGTTATGTGAACTTCACCTTTTTTTTCCGCTGTTCACATTCTGAATCAACTATTATCGAGGTTCCTTTGCCATAACTTTGGTTGATTAGAATTATTTTAAACTACTAGGTGCGATTCTTCGTGGTTTAGTCATCCTTAAACAATAACTTCAGAAATCAATCATCATATTCAGCCTATAATGTTCCCACTGCTGGGACACAGGCCTCCTCTCGGTGAGAGGGTGTGGGCCGTAATCCACCACACAGACTCAGTGCGGATTGGTAGATGCCACATGTCTTCAAATTTTTAATTCTGGGATATGCCGTTTTCCTTCAGCGTTTTCAGAGCAATGGTGAAGAAAGAATTCACACAAAGTACCTAAAGTGCGTGTCTGAGTTCGAACCTACGACCTGCCACTCGTAAGTCGCAGCCGTTACCACTGGGCCACCAATGTTCTCACTTGAGAATTATTGTAACACATTCTGATCACACAACATGCTGTTACGCTTAAACGCTAAAACGGTTGAACAGATTTCAACAGATAGGTAAGAAATTTGGCACATGGGTACACCATGACCTGTATTAGTTCATAGGATACTTTTTATCCTGATATTCCTACAGAATCGAGACTTATACGGGTGAAACCGCGGGCGCAGCTAGTTTACAATATATATTTTTTGCTTTTTAATTTATGGTTCCAGCTACCGGTCCTCTACCCCACTGGGCTTATAGCGCGAAGGAATTGTCTATGATTCCAATTAACCTCTTCTTGGGTCGTAATGTCAACAATAAAAACTATTTTAATCGCCAATAAAAATATTCTCTTCCATATTTAAATCCTTATAATTGGTTAGAACAAAATCTGTGTTGCTACTTTGAAAACAATTTCCATTCCAATATCAACTTAAGTCCATTCAAATAAGAAACGTCGAATATTTACCTGAGTACCGAATTTTAAGATGTTAGCAATATTAAGAAAGCAGTTACATCAGAGGATTTTCAACTCTATTTTCTGTAAGTCTAAAAGCAATAGAACGCAAAACATAAGATGGTAGCAAATGGAAAGGCAGTTTGACGTTTCCGTAGAAGCGTTTACCCCCTGTTGAGAGGAGGCAAAGGCCATGAGAGTGGGCTGACCAGGCGTCCATAAAATTTAGGACATTACGATTATTTCGGCTGTTAGAACGTATTTAATAAGCGATTAAATCAATAACATTAATATTAGAATGTAAATTATGGTGAGATCGGCTGTCAATTACGTTTTTGTCGTGGATCAATCTTTTCTATACGATCGAAAGGTTTAATCCGAACAAACTCAGAGGGAACTTCAGACAGTTTCGATGCTAATTGTATTTCTAGACAATCGAAGTTATTTTTTTATTGCTTTGTTAATTTTTAGCCCTACGACATAATTTGAAAGATGATCATTTTAAACGTTTATCACCTAATTAAACATTTATGGCTTGTGCAGCCTGCAACTATGGTTAAAATTAGCAGTTTCCGCGTTGTAAAAGCTCAGGATCTAGCCGACAGGCGCACCGTGACGGTACGATACGATTCTGGGAGAACAATATCCATAACATTTTCATAGAAATTCTTCTACCAGAGTCGCGTCACGGTTTTTTCGGGAGCCCACAGGGCATTATTCCATAAGCTTAAATTGGTAAGCCACGGTTTTCTAGAAGAGCAGTGGCCGCCACATAGCGTCCGCATTTTACGGTTGAATGACGTCACTGAAAAGTTATTTCTGAAAGTAAGTTCATAAGTTGGTGTGTTTTCCTAGAGAGCGTCTTTTGACACCGTGACCACCGCAAACTAATTCACAGACACACTCACAACGAATTGACCGAAACAAAAACAGAAGCAACTCGAATTCGAATTTCGAATCTCCCAGGTATTCAGTCTGTATTTTATGATGACGTTGGCCACCCTGTCGTTTCGTTTCACGCAGTGAGGTTACGCTACTGTTCAACCCCCTGGTGATAGGAACACACTCGGCTCATAATATTTTATTTTTACGCTAATGACCGCCCGCGTCTCCGCCTGCGTTAAAACTGTTTACTTAATGTATTTATGTGTATTTGATAAAAATGAGAGCTTTACTCACAAATTGGTAGTGGTAATTATGTTAAAACGAGGTTGTTGAAATTGGAAGGGAAATGGTAATTTTACTTTCGAATACCGAAATAATTTTTATTCTCCATAACATTCCAAATTGGTCATGGTAATTGCACGTCAGTAGTTTGAATTAAATTTGCTGTCAAGCTCTTCTAACTTAACAGACAGCTGTGCTGCTGGTGAGTTTGTTGCGGTTGTTATGTCTTATGTTATGTAATTTTGATGTTTAAAAGTGCTGACTCGAGGCTTCGCTTGTAGGGAGTTTTAAATATTTTGAGTTGAAAGCATTTTCACAGTAAACCCTTAAATAGGTAATTACAAGAAAATTGGTCTCTCAACAATTCAACCAGGTGTAATATCTACTTTGAAGTTATACCACTTGTTTCCCACTTGACATCAAAGGGACGGACAGACATCGTTTATTTTATAATATTAGGTACCTACACAAAACAGGTTCCATTCCAAATCAAGTAGCGTGGAATAGAACGTAAAAGAAAAGTTTCTTAAATTTTTTATTGGCGTTTGTTTATGGTTAGATTAAGCCAGTATGACCTTTAGAATTTAATTTTACCTTTAAAAAATATATTTTTAATTCTACTAACTGTATGAGAAGAAGCTACTCAGTTTTAGTTATTAATTGCGCTGTTTCTGTATTTAATCCTAAACATTTCCCAACCTCCTAAGAAATCACTTTTCCTTCAAATAAGAGTCATTCATGCTTTTTTAAACCCTTTTCCCAATTATTATGACGTAGGACTATGATCAATTGATCATCAATGGAAATAAAATGCGCCGAAAATTCTAGTGCACACGGAAGCCATAGTTAGACACAGCTAGTGATTCTAATTCCTACCTACTCCTAAATAAATCAAACAAAAAACTGTTGCAAGTAGGTACTCAAGTATCTATTCACATGACCAGAAGCCACAGATTATCAACGAATACAGATGAGGTTCTACAAAAAAGGCTCGTTCACAATTATGTCAAACTCAATTTGACAACTTGATGAACATGGCCGTTCAGCGTTTGACATAACTCCGTGGGTGGTCCGTCCGGCATGCGTGTAATTTTTTTTTATTTTTGTTTCTAAATATATTTTTATTTCGACCACCGTAGGGCGATGACTAAGTGGCTTTCGATAACTAGCCACCGGCGAAGCGTTATAATTGGTTGTGACTTTTTGGCGTGTGGCCTTGCGATGAGGAGTACCAAACGGTTTTACCTATATTATTGTCACGACAATACGATAAGAAGATCACACATAACTGAGGAGTCAGATGTAGACCGACTACAAATTATTGATCTCATGAGCAGAGTTCATTAATTCCTGGTGAAGTAGGAATAGGAAATTGTTACATCTTATATACCTAAAATGTATTTCCCTCTCTAGGTTATCCAAGCTATGGATTGTGAAAAACTAACCAAAATCACACAACCAACCAAAGACAGAGTGTATCGTTCAAAAACGAAACGATAAGCGCAAAATGACAGCACAAAAACTATTTCCCGCGAAAAGAACTGTCAAAGTGACATTGTGTGTGACATTACCACGAGGGTAAATAATGGTGACCCTGATGCCGTGTAGCTACCTCGGAGGGGGTGCCTCCCCACGCTGCAGCTTGGACCACGCCGAGCCAAAGGTCAGATACATTCTGATAAGCAAACGTACGAGCTGTGAGGATTTCCATTTTCGCATTGTAGATGGCGCCACTTTGACCTTAGGTCTTGATAATCGCTTGTGCTGTGTCTATGGTTACGAACTTTCGAATAAAAAAAAGGCAAATTTTATTTGGAAATCCTCACTGTAAATAAATGTTTAGTAGAAAATTGAGTGCTTTAGATGTTTTAGTATATTTATGTTTCCAAACTCAATTTTAGTATAGTTCGTACGTTTTGATAAATAATTATAAACCACGAAATGCACTATGTATAATTTCGCACAACAATGCACTGCACATAATGTAAATTTGTATTTTTAGTTCTAACTTTCTAACTTTATTTGCACGGAATGGCCTAATACGATGCTTGCATGATTCTCTTGATCTATATTGTTGCACTTTTTACTGAAATTAACCTTTTTTAATGCAATTTTTATCAAATATAAGTACCTGAAAGTATCTACCTATTATGAGTAGGTAAGGTAAGGTTACCTTTCTAATTAAATAGCCGAGGTAGAAAATTATTTACTAAAACGGAATCTAGTTTTATTTTGTATGAAACTAAACACATGGGCGCCAGGAATGCCTTTTTTTTTAAGTTGAAAATGTTGGCTAGTAACAACATTATTACCTACAAACAAATTCGATGATAAATCTGAAGATTTCATCGAGACGTGATTTAAATTTTTCCAAAAACTACGTCACACAACATGAACTTAAAACAATCGAAGTGACAAGACGCTTTATGATACAAGCCGCCATGATTAAATACTCGAAGCGTTATCTGCCCAGCGTAACTAAAACCAAATTTTATTGGTCTCATTGTACAAAACTGTTTATGTTTCCAAGTTGTATAGCATGGTGAGGCGTCAGATCTCATGTTACCCCATTCATGGTGACCATTAAAAAGTCGTAACGTACCTACGGGACAGTGGATCGTTAGCCACCTGATACCAGGCTCTCATAACTTCGAAGAGGTATTGGCTTACATGATGGTTGATCGTTTAATTTTGGTATGCGATGAAGATTAGCGCGTAACAATGCCTAATTGCTATGATGATTAGGCTACGAGTGAGTGGAATGATTTCGCGGTAGTATAATTGTCTCCGTGGAGGGTTCAGGTAGGTACTTGATACATAACCAGTACTTATACTGTTATTAATTACCTGTGGATTCTTCCAAGTAAAAAAAAAGACGGACCAAACAGGCTGATGACATTATAAGACTAGTTTGTATATATACCGATGATTAAAGACAAAAATAACTCTTCTACTGCGACAGGTCACGGAATAAACCTAAGTCCATTGAACTTACAAAACCACAAACAAATCACACGAAAAATAATAGAGATATTAATTTAATTCAATGATAAAAAAAATTAACCTATCGCACGCACCTCACATAAAATACTATAACAAAGAAACAAAATGGAAGGCAAAGGCAACGAAAACTAAAGCCACCCAGAGATAACACCAATAAAAACAAATTTGTCCAGCTTGATAGTCGAACACGGCGCGATTTATCGACCAAGATGTCTTTCTCGATACAACTTGTAAGTTCCCGCGCATTATATCGATTGGGCTTAACTCCATTTTGTTTACGTAATCGAAAACAGACTTACTTCGTGAACGTGCGAGAAATTCGTGGAATTCGGCGGGAATGAGAAAGGTGGCGGATTTTATTTTGATTGCTTTTTATATAAAAAATACACAAAGATCACTGTAATCATTAGTTCGATCGACCAGTATCCACAATTTGAGAGGACATAGCTGCAGGATGAATGTAAAAAAAAATGTTTTGCTGATTACAGTAAAAAGCAACATGCATAAAAAATTATTAATTCTCTTTTAAGCGCAATAATTGTTAATTTATGTAACTAACTATAATTAATTACACAAATTGACACTGAGGAAGCATTCCGAAACAATGTTCTCTAATCAATTAATTACGTCTGTCAAAACATTCCCCATTCTCAATTCGAATCATAAACAAATGACAATCCCGAACAATAAACCAAAGACAACAAAAAAATTAATCACTATTAAAATTGACAGTTCACGCGACAAGTCGAAAAACTAACAGATCTTATTAATAATCGCCAATATCACATGTTATTATCAAAGATAAAACATAAAATTGGTTGGTCGATAAATTTTATAATTTATACGTTACGACGCGGGTGCGGGATGATACGTCCCGATCGTAAATATACAGTGAGATAAAACAATAAACGAATTACGTTTAAATAAAGAAGCGTTTTGTTCTGACGCTTGTTTAGAATATAGCGTGTTCTTGTTTTAAAACGGACCTAATAGCTTTGTATTTTTGATTCATCAATTTTGTTTCTTAACCATAAATATTATGATTTTATAACTAAAGCATTCGTAATCCCTTGTCTCAAGAGTTTACAAGGCGTACCTAATGGTATAATGTTAAGGTGTTTTTATACAGTTCTAAGGATAACGCATAAAATAATAAGAATTAACATAATTATATAAAGTTAGTGTTACTATCTCAAACACGATCTTATCGCACTCACTGATTTGATTGATGACAATACATAATTGTTATTTGCTGCACCTGCAGTTTAATTACTAATGCACAACAAATGTTAAAATAAATAAATAAGTGACTATTTATAGAAAATCACAATGATAAAAATCTCAACTAAACAAATGGTTACTGTATAATACTAATTCAGCCTAAACATGGATAAAATTTAACAAACAATCTTGATGAATAATAAGAACAAAATTAATAACTAAGAAAATACAATTTTTGCAAAACAGCTTTAGAAAAACCTGTTAAAGCCCATCACAATGAAAATATTACGTTACAAGAAACAACATTTTCCGTATGAAAACCCTTTTAACAAACAAAAATTTTAAATAAAATAATTCAAAATGACTCGGCCTGTATTCAGCCGTCCGTTCAGGCGCGTTGTCGCCGCGTAAAACGTATAAATTAGCCGGAGTTATCGGGAGATCGGTCGGCCTCACACCTCGAGAGGAATGCGCCCGCTGATTTACGCCCTTTCTCACACGATACCTCCTTGGCATCGCTGTGGTCCTGGTAGCGAGCTTGAGGGATCGCCCGGTCATTAGGAAATGTATGTGGTTTATTAATCAGAGTACTTAGAAGAAAACTTGGAAAAATATTTCAGGTAATCTCAATTAAAATCCAAAATTAAAACGGTCGTCATGCTTTAGCATTGTTCAAAGGCCAAAAGGTGTGAGTCGATCTATTTCAGTCTTAATCTTTAAAAATTGCGGGCTTTCTCTGATATCCATAGATATACTCGTACATAAACGGTATACAAAAACTCATTTTTCTTCCTTTCTTTGTCTGTCTTTAATGAGGAATAATCGTTTAACATCGGCTTCTTCCAAATTGTACATACCTGCCCAAAGTAGAAAAAATAATCTCAAAATATTTTTAAATACTTACCTACAAAATAAATACCACTTAAAAATTAACGTTACAAGAGTTTTCCATTCGTTAATCACCCCAATTAAATGTTAAGATTTGTATTAAGACTACCAGGCGCTCATAAGATTGTAAGAGAACGTGGAGTCACTTCAATTGTCACCAACAAAAAGTTCGTATATCATTTAGACAATATGGCGCCCCAAGACTCGCGTAGGGTGCCATCACCGATTATCTTCCGTGTTTATTAAATCCCATGTTAGTGCGTAGCTAACTAGATTAACAGGTTTCAAATAATCTTGTGCTTGGTATTATTGCATTCCATGAGACTAAACGAGTAAGCTTAGGTTAGGAAACTTTGCTTTTTGCACATTTTTAGTTTAAATCCCCGTCGCGTCTGGCTGAACACGATAGACTCAAAAACTACCAAACGCATTTTCATACTGTTTTCACCAATTGATGAGTGAGGAAAGATCATGAGAAAAGTGGGTTTTGTATAAATTGGCTGAAATATTACAATAGTTGTTAAAGATGTCGGAAAAAATCATGCCGACTGGGAGCTTTACTGGCTTTACTTTAATTATTCCACTTAAAAAAAAATGTTGTACATTTTAGTCGGATCACTTCTAACCTCCACGCAGGCGGAGTTGCGGGCAAAAGCTAGCACTAAATAAACCTGATGAGTTGGTTTGTTTTTTTGTCTGAAGGCGCGAATCTTTGGAACTATGAGTAGGACTTGACAAATATACTTTGTACATTTGATAACAAAATTTTGGAAGGTTACGACCCTTACGAGCCAAGCAAAAAGAAAAAAAGATTACTCACAGAAAGATCGCTAAGCAAAAAGCTAAAGACCTCAGAAGAATTTCAGACACCAATCCACATGGTCTTCACATGATCTGACCAAGATTATGTCTGGACTTTAAAAGAGACTGTGACCTCTGAGTTTGTTTCGGCCTTTCTTCTCAGAGTAGTCATATAGGAAACGCCGACCTCATCTAGTTTAAAAAAATATGATTGACGTGTAAAAGTGTTTGTACAAACCTACTTACAGAAATAAAATCATTTATCATATAACAAAAACAAAGTAGCACGGGCGGGTGACGCGATGCGACGCGGTGGGTCGAAACCGCGGGTCACAGCTAGTATTAAACGAAAGGTCTAAAATTTTTTTTAGAAAAACCACTGCTAACAAAAATTTCAGAACTAAGTATGTTAAATCAAATGTGTCTAAAAGTAATGTCAAATATATCTAAAAAAAAAGTACATAAGTACACATTTTGAAAAACAAATGACTCAGCCGATAATTGTTACTGTCACCCAAAATTCGGTTCAGTTTTTTATGAATGTTGTTAAGCTAATCTTGATCCAAGAGGCGACATTTAAGAGTTTTATTATTTATAACCTTAAGTTTATCTCGGAATCTCGGTTAGTTACACTAACCGTTAGGTTAACCATTTGATTGGTAGTTAGGACTGAGTTATGCATACTCGCTTTCAGTTATTAGATATCGAGTTTGGGAGGAACAATCGGTAATTGGTGAAAAAATGGGAAAATGACGCAACAGTTCTAGACTAAACTCTAACGTTACGATATTGACGTGGACGGCCACGGCACGAACGTAAAATGTATGAATAGACATGACCACGGACATGACATAAAATCAAATCATTTATTTATTTGCAAACATGGGTATAGTATAGTACATAGATGTTTTTTTTTATAATAAGGTTCTCCATATTTTACCGTCACATGGGCATGCAAAGGTTTACATTTCTAAAAAAAATCAAAAATAAACATTGGTTGGACATAATGACATAGTCCCGTGGGGTGTCCGGGCGTAAAAGAATAGCATCATCCCATTTCTTCCAGTGGGTGTCGTAGGTGGCGACTAAGGGTTTTAGTAGAGAATGGGCAGCAGCGTTCTCTATGCATTTTACCACCATACTGCAATCGCCAACCCGCCTGCCAAGCGTGGCGATTATGACAAACCCCCCCTTTTCGGGGGAGGCCTATGTCCAGCAGTGGACGTCTTTCGGCTGAAATGATGATGATGATGAATGACATAGGCCTATCCCAAGCACCGCCATTTCGATCGGTTCTGCGCTTTTTGCATCCACCAGATTTCTGCAGCCCTCACCAGGTCATCGGTCCACCTTGTGCCTCCAACTTTACGTCTTCCAGTACGCGGTCGCCACTCCAGAACATTTTGGCCCCAGCGGCCTTCAGTTCTGCGAACAATGTGCACTACCCACTGCCATTTAAGTTTGCCAATTCTTCGGGCTATCTGTCACCTACGTCTCTTGATTTCTGATTCGATCGCGTAGGGAAACTCCAAGCATAGCCCTCTCCATTGCCCTTTGGATGACTTTAAGCCTTCTGATAAGGCCCATTGTGAGCGACCACGTTTCTGTGCCATAGGTCATCACTGGCAACACACACTGGCCAAAGACTTTCGTCTTTAGGCACTGCAGTATGTGGGACGAGAAGATATTGCGTAGCTTCCCGAACGCTGCCCAGCCGAGTACGATTCGGCGGTTGACCTGTGTCTCGAAGTTGGACCTACCTAACTGGACTGTTTGTCCTAGTTAGGCATAACCGTCCGCTACTTCGAGTGTAGAGTCTCCGTCTCTTCATGAGGGTGGGTGAGACATGGGCGTTTGACATCACCTTCGTTTTGTCCATGTTCATTTTAAGACTTATTCATTCAGAAGCTCTATTAAGGTCATCGAGAATTGTACTGATGTCCTCCATGGTCTCAGCCATGACGACTATATCATCGGCAAACCGAAGGTGAGTGATGTACTCGCCATTGATGTTGATGGCAGCACTTTTCCAGTCCAGAACCTTGAAGAGATTCTATCAGTGCAGCGGTGAACAGTTTTGGAGATATCCTCCAACTCGCTGCAGAAGGATAGCTTTAGGGGTCTGGTTCTGGAGTTGGACTGACATAGTAACCAGTAGTATTTTCAAATGTTAACAACAAATTAATTTAATCGAAAAATTGATATACTTCAGGCCGTGCCTTAATATGCACGTTAAGCCGTTGGCCCTGGCTGTCATTGATGGATCATTTACAGTCTTTACGGTTCGCCAGAAGCCCCAAAGTTTGCCAATCGTTCTTACTAAGGTCTATCGTATTGCCCAGTAACTGGGTTGTGGAGGATAGACTCGAAGTCGACCCTAACATTATTGGGAAAAGGCTAGACAGGTGATGAAGCCGTTTTCTTAAAATAACAAAATGTATCTTAAAAGGTACGATAATATAATATATTGTAAATATAAAAATATATATATATTTAAATATATACTACATTACGTAAACATAATATAAATATAATATGAACTAGCAGCGCCCCGCGGTTTCACCCGCGTAGTTCCGGTTCCCGTGGGAATACGGGGATAAAATATAGCCTATGTCACCCGGGGATAGTGTAGCTTCCCAACAGTGAAAGAATTTTTCAAATCGGTTCAGTAGTTTCGGAGCCTATTCAATGTAAACATACAAACAATCAAATCTTTCCTCTTTATAATATTAGTATAGATAATTAATATAATATAGTAAAATGTACCTACTTTCCCTACTTCCCTACTTAATATTATAAATGCGAAAGTAACTCTGTCTGTCTATCGGCCTGTCTGTCTGTCCCGCTTTCACGCCTAAACCGCTGAACCGATCGTCATGAAATTTGGCTGAGATATAGCCTGGAATATGGAGAAGGACATAGGCTACATTTTTACGCGATAACCGACATTCACGCGGGCAGAGCCGCTGGCAAAAGCTAGTATATAAATCTCAGAATACAGAAAATATAAATATATCGTAAAACTAAAAAAAACGTAGTTATCTAAACGTTAATACGATAATAAACCGTCGATTAAGATAACAGGTATTGACTCAATTTAAAAGTAAACTGGTTAATATTTTCACACGTGTAGTTAGGATATTTAATAAAAAGCCCTATTTTGAACTGCTTACCATATTATTCAAGGCCTTATGGATTTCATAGCAGAACGTTATTTTTTTTTTGTATTTACTCGGACTTATGAATCATCATCATCATCATCAGCCTATAATGTTCCCACTACTGGGACACAGGCCTCCTCTCCGTGAGAGGGATTGGGCCGTAATCCACCACGCGGGCCCAGTGCGGGTTGGTAGATGTCACATGTCTTCGAATTTTTGGTTCTAGGACATGCCGGTGTCCTCACGATGTTTTCCTTCACCGTTATGAGAGCAGTGGTGATGAAATAATTTACACAAAGTAAAGCGCCTGGTTGGGTTCGAACTCACGACCTACAACTCGTAAGTCGCGGCCGTGACCACCGCTCTTATGAATATAAGAGCAAATTTTTTTTCAACCGATTTAAAAAGAAAGAGCTTATCAATTCGCATGGTTATATTTTTTTATGTATGTTCGGGGATAACTCCGTCATTTAAAGAGGGATACGCAAAACATTTTTTGTGTTCGAAAGGGGTTTATTCCAAAATGGTCCCATTTTAATCCCATAGAGACCTGATGATGCGTTTCGGAAACAGACAACGGAACTATTCAAAAAATTACAGCATATCAACCGCGATTCGGTCGCATAAAAATGCATTGTTTTGACCCAAAGGACGATGAAATCTCGAATTGGTGTGGGGTAGGTATACTATTATAACTAAAAAGTGAAAAATAAAATCATTTTCAAAAAAAAAAAAAAAACAACCGACTTCCAGTAAAAACACCACTAAGTGAAAAATAACTTTAATTTCGGAAGGCGGTGACAAAAATATAGAAATCCAAAGTCACCGACTTCCGAAATAAAGTTATTTGTAGTGTCTCATCAGTAGGAATATTTTAGGCTGAATACGTACCTATGTGATTTATTTTGTAATTAAAATTGACAATCACTACATATTATATAAAACAAAGTCCCCTGCCGCTTCTGTCTGTCTGTTCGCGATAAACTCAAAAACTACTGAACGGATTTTCATGTGGTTTTCACCAATAAATAGAGAGATTCATGAGGAAGATTTAGGTGTATACGAGTACCTTATTGGTTAACGCGTGCAAAGTCACTAGCAAAAACTAGTAGAACTATGTAAAACGTACCGTTTTGGATTAAATACACCAAATGCCTAGTTACACTGAAAAAATGTGCACCTATAATAATGAAAAATTAACGGCTTGCAATTAAAAAAAAAATAGTCTTGAAGTCAAGATCTCCAGTTTGTCAATCCATTATTTGTGTTATTTTTTTTCCCAAAATTAATAAACATTATTTTATTTTAAATTTTTCATAGCTCTATTGCAATCTAACATATCAACAGATGTTATCTGTAAAATATCAATGTTAAATGTCAAAGATTTTGATGATAATAAGCAGGAATGCACATACATGCAGGCTTATAGGTCAGCTTTTATTTACATTTTTAGAGACTGCTTGCTCTGTACATAAAACAAACAAATTTATTCTTGTTGTTATTGATTGTCAATAGATCAGGTATTAGTGTAGGTTTTGGTGAAGAGTTAGGTTTATTGAGCTATTTATGTATTCATTACATATCATATCAAGGAGCAGTGGTGGCCCAGTGGTTACGGCCGCGACTTACGAGTTGTAGGTCGTGAGTTCGAACCCAGACAGGCGGATTACTTTGTGTAAATTATTTCATCACCATTGCTCTCAAAATGGTGAAGGAAAACATCGTGAGGAAACCGGCATGTCCTAGAACCAAAAATTCGATGACATGTGACATCTACCAACCCGCACTGGGCCCGCGTGGTGGATTACGGCCGAATCCCTCTCCCCGAGAGGAGGCCTGTGTCCCAGCAGTGGGAACATTATAGGCTGATGATGATGTATTCATTGATCAAGGCACACCAATGATATATTTTATCACGAGTCTTAATACTGTGTAAATACATCACTTTTCAGTTAGGTGATAAACTCAGGGGCGGATCTACTTAAAGGCTTTTTGGGCTGCAGCCCAGGGTCCCGTGGATACAGAGGGCCCCCAACCGAACTGGAAACAATAGACGATACTGTCAATAATAAAAATTATCTAGAAATAAAAAGTTTTTTGACAAAATGGCAATTGGTTGAGTAATTAGGTAGGGCCCCTAAGCAGTATTAGCCCAGGGCCCCACAAATTCAAGATCCGCCCCTGGATAAACTAATCAATAAAGAATAAAACATTAAAAAATATTAGAAATAATGCATAGTAAAAATACCAAAAATGATTGAAAATCCAAAAAGAATACAATTCGTCACATTATACTAGAACAATACATTAAATAAAATAACATAGAGTTATGTATTTAAATAACGTGAATTAAAGTAGGAACTTACGTGTGAATTCAATGACAATTCCAGTGAAACAATAATTAGTTTGAATTTAAAACAACAAATATTTTAATTTATCCCTACTAATATTATAAATGCGAAAGTAACTCTGTCTGTCTGTCTGTCTGTTACGCTTTCACGCCTTAACCGCTGAACCGATCGTCATGAAATTTGGCCGAGATATAGCCTGGGATATGGGTAAGGACATAGGCTACTTTTTTACGCGATAACCGACATCCACGCGGGCGGAGCCGCGGGCAAAAGCTAGTAGACAATAAAACAAAATTAATAATTCAATTGAAATGCATGATATTCTTACGTAGTGCGTCATTCAAATAAATCAAAAGTTTCTTAATGATCTAATGACCTAGTGTAGGCCAAATATTCAAGATCTCTACATAATTAAGGAGAAATACTTCTATGATTGCATGCCTAATTTGTTTTTCGAATATCATTTAACGAGACTATCTGAATACGAGATCCTTATCTCTCGTCTAAATCGATGTTCTTCCTTATTGATCATAATAAAAAGTTGAAGTAGCCTCTGGCAGATTGTGATCTAACATTAAATTAGATCATAAACAACTTTTTTATATTTGGAAGACCCTGACGAAACTATTTTTAGGGTCGAAGATAGGATAAAGTTTGTGTATTATATATGTATATAACTAGCTGACCCGGCAAACGTTGTTTTGCAGGTAATTTCTAGTGAACAATCCTTATCACTTAAGGGTATGAAAAATAGATAGTAGCCGATTCTCAGACCTACTGAATATGCATATAAAATTTGGTAAAAATCAGTAAAGCCGTTTCGGAGGAGTAAGGTAACTAACATTGTGACACAAGAATTTTATATATAAGCGATATCAAACACAAGCTAAGGTAAAGCAGTGGTGGCCAAGTGGTGAAAGCCCCGACTTACGAGTGACGGTGAAGGGAAAATCGTAGG
Source organism: Polymixis flavicincta (assembly GCA_949987655.1). NCBI lineage: Eukaryota > Metazoa > Arthropoda > Insecta > Lepidoptera > Noctuidae > Polymixis > Polymixis flavicincta. The sequence continues at coordinate 16,978,219 of OX465188.1, read as the reverse complement.
GAAACCGGCATGTCCTAGAACCAAAAATTCGAAGACAAGTGACATCTACCAACTCGCAGTGGGCCGGCGTGGTTTTTTTTTTTTTTTTTTTTTTTTTTTTGGGTGGGAAATCATCAAATAACTTCTCCCGCTCTGGGTGGAGCAGGAGGGCGTGTCAGACTTTTACTGACTAAAACCCACCCGTGTTCCTTCAGTAGCCCTTAAGCCAGGGGCTGTGGTGTCTCTTTCGAACAAACCCGCACCCCTGGCAGGCATTGACCCTTGCGGGTCCCATCACTTTTTGTGCTGACATCTCTTTGAGGCGCGCGTGGAACACAACGCGCCGTCGACTTGGGCTTGGTCCTTATCGGACAGCGAGCTACCCATTACTCGCCGTCCGCAAGCCCATGCCTACGGTGGCCGGAAATCGGCCTGGGATTCCCGACGCCCAGGGCGTCTCCGTATCCTGCGGCGGCTGGGGTCGCGAGGGCGCATATGCTGCCTCTCCCTCACGTGCGCCGCCTCCCTCTTCGCGAGCATCACTGCTTCGCTGAAGGAGGTGACGGCTCCCCATGCCCTCTCGCTCCGTACCATGGCCTGGACCAGGGCCGGACGCGAGAGATCGCCGCCGCCGATCGCCTCCACGAGGACACGGCGGTGCTCCGCCCAAGCAGGGCAGGGGCCGGCGTGGTGGATTACGGTTCAGTCACGATGCTTTCCTTCCCATTTTGAGAGCAGTGGTGATGAACTAATTTACACAAAGTAAAGCGCCTGTCTGGGTTCGAACCTACGACCTACAAACCGTAGGTCGCAACCGTTATCTTTGTATCACCACTGGTCAAAATCATGCATTAATTACTAATAAATAATCATTAATTCCAGTTTTTCAATTTTGGTAAAACACTTGGTAAAACATGGTAATCCATGCCTTATGAAGAAAGTATAATTAATACTTCTAACAAAAAAAGGAGAAACTCTATATCAAACAATACAATTGACAATAAGTAAGTTTGCCTTTTGAACATAACCGATGTAACCCCAAACTCAACCGAATTCAACCGACTAGTCGGCCCATCTTTGATTCATACGGAATACCTCTTACACATGGGTGACCGAACTGTCAATTTAATAGCAGTCAGACAATCAACAGATCGAAATTAAACAGTGAATGTTCATAAAGTAAATAAACTGTAAGAAAATAAAGATTATAAACAGAAACGAATTAAAGAGAAAACCAAAATGTGGACGTCCAAATTAGTTCAACATCCCCGTGACACACATACAACAACAGTCGCCATTCTTCATTCCGTTGACACACAACTCACAATGAATAGTTCCAAGAAGGGCACAAGATGTTTGTGAAAAATGTCGCTAAATACATTCATGCTGTCTTTTATAGTCTAGCTCTAAAGTAGTCAGCATTCGAATGGGAGGCATCGCGGCTGAGGGTTACGGGCTGCGGCAGAGGAGGAGTGCCGGTGCTTCTGAGCAGCGCTCTTCCCTTCCGTGGCCTGGACGGGGCCGCCACCGTTTGATGGCGGACGCGGTGGGGCCGCAGGGGAAGAGGAGTGTCGGTATAGCATTGCCGCTCTCCCTATCCCCTGCGGCCGTAAAGTGGTAGGCTGGACGGCGCGTTGTGTTCCGCGTCAGAGATGTCAGCAACAACTGGTGGGATCCGCAAGGGCCGATGCCTGCTAGGGGTGCGGGTTATTCGAAAGAGACACCGTCGCTCCTGAGGGAACACGGGTGGGTTTTAGTCAGTAAAAGTCTGACACGCCCTCCTGCTCTCTACCCAGAGCTGGAGAAGTCATTTGATGATTTCACACAATAAAAAAAAAATATCAGCATGTTTTTCTTGAATTTTCGGGCTACGCATAGAGCACGCAAATCAAAAATGTGTAAAAAAATAAAACAGAAAAAGAATACCTACGAGTATCTAGAATAGATGCTTATCATTATACGTAACTTGTAATTTGGACCGGGATTAAAAAATGTACGTTTTATTAAACAACTAGCAGCGCTCCGCGGTTTCACCCGCGTAATTCCCGTTCCCGTGAGAATACGGAGATAAAATATAGCCTATGTCACCCGGGGATAGTGTGGCTTCCCAACAGTAAAATATTTTTTCAAATCGGTGTAATAGTTTCGGAGCCTATTCAATGCGTTTGCATTGAATAGAAAAGCGCGTTACGTTAATCGGTAATTTCTAAAAACTTGTAGGTACCTATTATCATCACGCCTAGCCTATAGGCTATTCCCAACTATGTTGGGGTCGGCTACCGGTCTAACTGGATGTAGCTGAATACCAGTATTTTACATAGAACGACTGCCTATCTGATCTCCACAACCCAGCTACTGGGTAATACGGTACCTCTTGGTAAGCCTGGTTGTCAGACTTTCAGGCTTCTGACGACTCGTAACGACTGTCAAAGATCCACGATTGACAGCCGGGACCAACGGCTTAACGTGCTTTCCGAGGCATAGAGGGGACGTGGTATGTAAAGATGATCGTAAGACCGTATCCCTCTTGTTACAAAACAAGGTTTTTTTTGTAAATACTGTTGAAACCATTGAGCCTGTGTTTGAAGTAAAACCTAACAGAAATCGAAATACAGTTCTTTTTAACCGACGAAAAAACGGAGGAGGTTCTCAAGTCGACGCGTATTTTTCTTTTTTATGTATGACCACGCATAACTTTTTTCAGAGTAGTCCGATTTCGATAATTCTTTTTTTATTTGAAAGGGTATAATCCGAAGTTGGTCCCTTATAAATTTCGAAAAACAAATCCAACTAGGTATAGGAAAACAAGGGATGATTAATTGTTTAATCACAGATTTTAATACTGAGTTGTGTATTACAAAAAGTAATCAAAAATTAAGCATGTTGTAATGAGTAGATCATAGCCACAAAAAAATATAAAATATAAACTTTTTAACAATAAAATTAACCGCCGAAAAAACTGAAAAGCGAAAAATAATAAACCTACTTTGGATATGTATTTTAATTTTATGTCAAAGTTTTTACATAACTGACAACTCAGTCACATGCTAAGTCATTTTTGTAACTTTACCCATATCGAAATAAATTGGAAATGCAAAATCAAACTCAGAGATTTAGGCTAAAACTAAAGTTAGATCGTGTTTTCTAGTAAGAGGAATAAAACCTTCATTTAAACTAACAACTGTTAAGTACTACGTTAATCGCCTTGAGTGCGCTCAAAAAACTTAAAGCTCAAACTCAAAGCAGTTTTGAATTGTCAAAGAGTCGATTGGTCATTCAGATAGTTCAAGCTAGTTGCCCATTCCAAAACGTAGATCTTGATGAAGAAGAATGGGCAGCAAACCTCAAGGACATTCTTTTAAATCAAGATATTATTACAAAATCCTGGGTACAGACGCCAGCAGATCAACATATCCCAAACTGTCAAATTTTCCCAATTGAACATGAACCTTATTCCTTTGTAATAAAGTTGAAAAACTATCAAAGAAATTTGACAGATTGGGGTAGCTTGATGTGCTGGCCTCTGTACATCCTCATTCATCGCTTTCCATTAGGAGAGATCTAGCACAAGAGCGGTCCCATCGTACTACAAAGGTTTTTGCGTATGGTTTAAACCATTGAGCCTGTTTTTGTAAAAAAACAACCCAACATGAATCGAAATACAGTTCTTTTTACAAAACTGACAACTTAGTCCAGTAACTTTACCAACTTTCGTGAGAAACGCAAAAACTGGCTCAGAGCTAAAGTTAGATCGTGTTTTGTAATAAGACGGATGTAGTTCAAGTATTTATTACTTACTTTGTAGACCCTCCACAGTATTGCCTCCTGCACATTGCATGACACCTTCGCTTACTCTGGGTGACCACAATATTCTGGATCCTCATTTAATTATGTATTGTTACAGGCAAAAAGGCCAAGACCTGACACAGGCACCGATGTTTCTGATCGGTAAGTAACCTTATGGTAATAGTATTAGAGCTATAAAGTTTAGTAAATTAGTGTACTAATACAGGGTAAATTTTTAACCAGTGCGCAAACTAACTATGAATTCTGCATATCATTCTAGACCCCATAGCGTTCAAATTTTTCGTCGGTTATACAAAACAAAAATCTGCTGTTCCATACATTTTGACCTCGTAGGTATTGCACTTTTCTATGAAACAGCGGATTTTTTTTTTGTATAACCGACGAAAAATTTCTATGCTACGGAATGATATGCTGAATTCATAATTCAGAGTTTGCGCACTGATTAAAAAGGTATCCTGTATTGCGACCGTGACACGTATGTATTTACTATTTACACAATATAACTTATCTTGTATACATTATACAGGGTAAGTTAAGTTTATTTTACATATAAATTTTAGTGTTAATTTTAATTTATTTAAATAATAATTTATATTAAAAGTAGTAATTAGTATTAAATCGTCGACCACTGGGGGCCTAAGCCACGGACCCAAGTTTTTATCCAGTGCGCAAATTGTAACCATGAATTCAGCATATCATTCTAGAACCCCTAGCGCAGAAATTTTTCGCCGGTTGTACAAAAAAAAATCAGCTGTTTCATAGAAAAGTGCAATACATACGCGGTCAAAATGTATGGAACAGCTGATTTTTTTTTTTTGTGTATCCAGCGAAAAATTTCTGTGCTATAATTTGCGCACTGATTAAAAACGTTTCCTGTATATCATTAACATACAAACTGGCACTGATTTGAAAATTTTAATTACGTGGGCTACCCTGGAGGTTCCGCCTCAAGCATTTTTGTTTAGTTCGTAAATTTATACTCACTGGAAAAAAAAATAACAAAATCAAAAAACCGGACTGCCTAAAAAGATAACTTTCATTAAAAAAGATGGAAACAAGAAACTTGTTTTAAAAGGATGACTATTATTAGACTGTACTTATAAGCAATCTCATGCAGCCGGAGGCATCTTCTTAAAAACAATGAAGACCTCTCGAAAAACTTAACTCTCCTTCTGGCGCAGTCGGGTAATAAAAGCACCTCGATGTCTGATAGTTTGTAGTCCACTAGCTTCAGAACTATCAGTGATCGTGGTGCTTTCAAATCATTTATTAGTGTTCTCGTTCACCCCCTCAACTCAACACGTCATTGGTAATTGGTAGGTTAACAAAAATCTCCGCCTCTGCCTAACGTAATGTTATTTGGGGGCGATATATACTCGTATGTTTCATCTGCCTAGCCTTTTCCCTTCTATGTTGGGGTCGGCTTCCAGTCTAACCGGTTTCAGCTGAATACCATTATTTTACATGCAGCGACTGCCTATCTGATCTCTACAACCCAGTAACTAGGTAAAACGATACCCCTTGGTAAGACTGCGGTTGTTAGACTTTCAGGCTTCTGACGACCTGTAACGACTGTCAGAGATCCACAAATGACAGCCGGGACCAACAGCTTAACTTGTTTTCTGAGGCACGGAGGCGTTTTGGTATTTAAAGATGGTCACCTATCCACTGACCAACGTAGCTTAATCTGATCGATTTTAGGCTGTTTTTTACTTAGCCACAAGCTGTTTAGTGACATTATGTTAATCAATTCCTTTTTTGTTGGGAAAGTCACCTCCACGATAGCATCATTCTCCAGCAGGCTCAGCACGAGCACCGATTTGTCGACGGAAGAATAGACATGACTATTAACTAAATGATGTACAATAGGAGAATATAGCTATGTTTTTCTATTAATTATCACAGTTAAGCGTTCTTTCTAATCGAATCATGATTTTTTAGATAATCGTATATACTTTGTGGTCGTCGAGTAGAAATTTTATTGTCAGTGTGATTTTAACAGTTTGGGAAAGAAATATTCTTCTGAAATAGTCTACATTTATAAGGACCTAGACAAAGATCGTTAGAAACGAAAGACAAAATGTCAGATTGTAGAAGGATATCTCGCTGTCGGAACGAAGGACGAAATGTCGCTTTGTATTTAATAAGCACTGTCTATTTCTACTCTACTGTAGAATAGAAATCGCTTGTTTACATTTCTCGGTATAAAACTATCAACTATCAACTGTCTAGACAGAAACGTCAATTTCGTCTACTCTTCCGACGACAAAACGCTTGTCTATGGTTCTCGGGCTAAGCCTGCTGTCCTTATATTTATCCCAATTTCTTAGGAGATCGACGCAACATGTCTTTTACTTTCATATTTCACTACTTGTCTCCATCTCGGTAGTCACCTCCATTCTAACCATATCATCATTCACACTCAGTACATCGTTTCTTTGGTTTTTCCCTACTCTTATAGCCATCGACTATGTTGGGGTCAGCTTCCGGTCCAACCCATGCAGCTGAGTACCTACCAGTATTTTACATGGAGCGACTTCGATCTAACCTCCACAACCCAGTTGCTAAGTAGTAAGACTTTATTCCTTTTAAAAGGGGAATCTAGTCGCGGGTTCGAGATCACTGGTGGAACTGGCTAAAAAGCACGCTATCTCACAAGGCATCGTGTCCGACAGAGGTAGTAGTGATGAGCATTTAGCCGCTAGTCATGCAGGATCATTAATAGTATAACTTAAGAAAAGTCCTTCGGAAGATCGGGTTTTATGAAAAAATCACTGCATAAATTAATAATCAATAAAGTTTATTGTACTTTTCGATAGTTGAACTTTGTCGGTACCGACTTGGTTTTGGAGATTTATACTTCTTTTATTACTTAAACACGTTCAAAGTTAGGTTAAATTAGGAAGAAAAACGAATCTTTGCTGGCTCCTAACTTTTAAATGGCTTTTTATTTTAATATTCTGTTTCCGTACAGACAATATTAATAAAGAGACAAAACCATACCAGGTTTAATTTTTGATGTACAGTCGCCAGCAGGTCAAGCTCTCCCAAACTGTCAAATTTTCCCAATTGAACATAAACCTTATTCTTTTGCAATAAAGTTGAAAAACAATCAAAGAAATTCGACAGATTGGGGTAGCTTGATGTGCTGGCCTCTGTACATTGTCGCACAGTGGAGCAATACACTGCCAAAGTTTGTATGGAAAAAATGTCGACAAGATTCACCTTAAAATCTCTCTACTTGACATCACACCTCACTCTTCATTCCCCTTCGCTTTTAATCAAACAAATACCACTATTTCAAAATCTCAACACATACTCAACATTTCCACTCATCTGCGTCAAAATTAAAGTTTACACCAAAATACGGCTCTCACCCGTCTCTGCTCTTGAAAACACAATGCCAAGGGTCCTTAATCCCTCTCTAATCCCCGTATTGTAAGTACACAATTGCCGTGAAAAGAGCTACTTAATAAAACTAGGAACACGCCCCCAGTCCACATTATCACGCTATGATCAAAGGCACACAATAAGGTTTTGTGTTACGTGACGATTTGGGTACTTCAATAGATTTGGAGAGATCTTTTTGCAATCTCCGTCTGATCTCGTGATCTGATTTTTTTGGGTCGTACCTACAGTTTTTTTGGGCGTGATTTTGGCTGTAGAGGTAGCGTTATTTTAGTACCTTTGCTTTGATTTTTTTTTACGAATAAAAAGCAGTTCGGGGTTGGGTTTTGTTTCACCTACATATGTCACTTGTTCTCGTTTGAAAAGAGAACCTTCATTTCGTTGCTACTATAATATCTTCCGCAGAATTAATTTTTATTGCGTCTGTGGCTGAGTTTTCACTTACTGACTGTCCTGGGTTCGATTCCCGGGTCAGGTTGTTACTGGGTTTTTCTATAACTGAAATTTTTAGAAGCAGCCCGGTGTATGGATTGTACCCGGTGCAGGCTCACCCCACAGTACATGGGGCTTGAACATAACTGGCGAAATGTCGATGTACTTTAGGTACACCTCTGCTTAAACCTTCGGGGATTACAAGCGTGATGCTATGTTGTGTTAGGAATTTACATTTTGCTGTTCCTAAGAATGTGCCCAAGTACTAGTTGAACGGGAAAAATCTTCTACAACTAATTAAAACCACATCATTTGTCTTCGAAGTTGTCGACATGTTAGACATGACAGGTTTTCGGCTTTCACAAAAAAATAACATGGCCAACGTTTACGCAAATTAATTCCCATAATAGAAGTAATCTATCTTATGAAACCAGTGCTTACATTCTGTTTATTTACATTTACTTAAAAATATTTTTTTCTATTCACACCACAATATTTCGTCATTCTAAAAACATGGAATACTGCATTTCATAAATTCCTTTGCCTCGCGAACAAAATAATAAAAAATAACCACGTTTGGCATTCGACGGCCGCATTCCGTTTTAGGCAGCATATTAGTTAGGTTAATTAGTAGTTAACATGACATTCCTTGACTTTTTAAACGTTGTCGAGCATTTTTCGAAGCTAAAATAATGAATGGGCGAAACTGAAGTATGTTTTGAGCGATATAAATCAATTTTTTGACGCAATTCCGTTCCGTTATACGGTATATTTTTTACTTATGACAAGCAGGATCTGAAGTATCGTATGTCTTGACTGCCGAGTCCGTTGATGTTTTGTTGTTATTTTTTTATTTATATCCTCCCGTGCACGTAGGTTAAAATATGAATGGAACTCATTCTAGTTCTCCAAATGTTTTTACGTTCCATACTTTTTAGTCTCTGGTTTTCCTTTTTGAATTTGGAATGATATTAGTTCTGATACTAGAATGACTAACAGTTTGAATTCTTTTGGTATAAGCAAAAAAACTGATTTCTATAATATCACTAGGTTTCTTATTGGATTTAGTTTAATGACCAACTCCAATTACTTTCTACAGACAAAGTACTTAATTCTTCAATCTTATTAGAACATCCACAGTAATCCAATTTACCATAATTCTAATTTAAAATCATCTAAACGTAATCGGACAATTTTATTTTAAAAAATCTCACACATTAGCAAAAAAGATTAATTTCATCACTTTTCAAACTAAAAACATCAAGCCATCTATTTGAAACATCATACGAACTAAACACAAGTACTTAGGTACTTAATTTACTCTAAACCTGATTTCTAGTAGCATAATAAATTATAAGTTTATTTTTAACCCTTACATTACTCATCCGAGACATCTGTTTGCTTTTTACGAACGAAATTTTTTGGCAGATGACAAAAAATGCAATTAATAGATTTTAACGCTAAGTTGACACGTGGGGGCCAAATGGAAAGAAGGGCCACCGATTTTGGGATCCTTATTATTTTTAGAGGATTTCGTTGTATGAATTAGTTGTACAAATAAGTACCTACATACGTAGATACTTATTTGTGCATAAAAGAAGTAAAGCACTACACCTAGATTGATTGATTTTCACGCTATACTGTAAAAGTTGTGTGTGGGTTTTTTTTTTTTTTTTTTTTTTGGGTGGGAAATCATCAAATGACTTCTCCTGCTGAGTAGAGCAGGAGGGCGTGTCAGACTTTTACTGACTAAAACCCACCCGTGTTCCCTCAGTAGCCCGTATGCCAGGGGCCGTGGTATCTCTTTCGAACAAACCCGCACCCCTGGCAGGCATCGGCCCTTGCGGACCCCACCAGTGGTTGCTGACATCTTTGACGGCGCGCGTGAGGAACACAATGCGCCGTCCCGTCTACCACTTTTCGGCCGCAGAGGATAGGGAGAGCGGCTGACGCTATACCGACACTCCTCTTCCCCTGCGGCCCCACCGCGTCCGCCATCAAACGGTGGCGGCCCCGTCCAGGCCACGGAAGGGAAGAGCGCTGCTCAGAAGCACCGGCACTCCTCCTCTACCGCAGCCTGTAACCCTCAGCCGCGATGCCTCCCATTCGACATCGCGGCCCACCTCAGTTGCGGTGCACCTCACCGCAACCTACTTTTTGGCCGCTACGTCAATGGCTTGAAGGCAAAAGCCCTGACGAGCGGCCCCACCGTTGGGTTCCTCTTGGCTTCACCGTGGATGGGAGACCACGGTTACTAAGCCCCCCCGCAACGACAATGCGGGAACCCACTCGGGGGGGGTTGTGTGTGGGTAAGATTGAGTTTCTGTTGTGCATCTAAGTGAACAACGATAGGTACTATTATTAAAGTTCGTTATAAACCAAGATGCTAATTTGATAGGTGTAATGTCAAACTCATAAACTAAAAAAACAAACATTAAAGACTTGAAATGTCAGATTAGTCTCTGAGATTAAAAAACGAAATTTATTAGTGTACTAATGCTAATTTTGTTTATATGATGAAGAGGATCCAAAGCTACCATTAATAGGAAACTACTTATAAACCAAATCTAAATGAAAAGCAACGCCCGCGCCACCAGTAAAACTGATTATTTTCAACTAAATCAAAATCCATTATATTTTTTTTAAGTACACCACCGACCAAACAACACACTACATATTCGATCACAGTTAGTACTCTTATTTACACCAACTTGTCACAATCAACTCACGCGCAGCTACGGAACCCTCTCACAGAACAAAGAGGTCCTTCATGACGTGTGCCGTATATTGTCCCTGTCAAAGGGCACTGAGACTTTATTGTTTCGCTCTTAAAGCTCAAGTTTATACTCTTTATCATTAGTTATTGTAGTAAATGTAGTACACGTGCCTCGGTAATGTGTCGAAGCGTTTGTGCACAAGAGTCTGTTGTTGTGATTGGGAATTTGGTTCATTTCAATTTGTTCGATAGTGAAATGAGTAGCTTGGTAGGTAGTGTTTTGGTGAATGAGGACTAATAAAAACTGAGATAGCTTATAAATCCGGGGAACAGTCCCATTTCCAGCAGGGTCAAAATAGGTAGATGAAATAGAAAAGTTAAGTTAAGTTAAGTTTTCAAAATTGGAAGATAATACTTCCAAGGAATGTCAAAGTTAAAAAATGATGTTAGGAGACCAGACAGAGAGTCTGATAATCATTAGGATAACAATCGAGAAACTCTTTATTTCGTTAGTAAAAGAGAAATAACCTGAGGAATGAAAATAAAAATTCCAGTGCCTTCCTTTATCCCATACCTACTTCTAATATTTAAGATACCAAACCGCTGATACTTTCACTTCCGCACCCAAAATCAGCATGGAAACCATCAACATATCAAAAAGAACATCTTAATCGTCGAGGCCGCATATTTCAAACGCCAATTCACCCGGAACATAAAACTAAAAATGTGACAACTAACTTCGCGCCATATGGAATGTCAAGCATGGCCGCCTATTAAACTGTTTGAAGTCTTTTGTTAGACGAAATTAACGACATTTTACGATGACTACCGCGAGTAAAAAAGTCAAAAGAATCCATTGAAAAAGAGCCGAAAACATTAAAAAAGCTTTCAATTAAAAAGATAGTGACAATGCCAGCATTAACTGTAGAATTTCAGCGTTTGATATACGATAGTGTTGTTCCAATGGCCGAAGTGAAGCAAAGTGACACTTGAAAAAGGCGCGAACTAATATAAACAAGGGCCATTTTTTTTTCTAGACAAAGGCACCGGTGTTCGGCCTTATTTACGTTTGCCGTCGATTAGGTTTAGTTTTATTTATGTTGTGGAAATAAATCATATTGATAAAGACTTTGATGTAACCTAATATCAATGTTTGGGCTTTTTAGGTCACTTGAGAAATTAATTATTACAAATTGATTTAAAACAACAGAAGGACTACCAAAATTTATATTATATTGAAAGCAAATTGCACAACAACAACAAAAGTTCAAATTATGTACCTACGCACGTATATAATTATGTATAATCATGCGCTCATTAAAAATATAATTGGACCCGCACTTAGGTACATAAAAGTAAAATTACTGCTCGGTATCAATTAAAACGATATTTAAATGTATGCATATTACTATAAACACCGCTAAAAGTCTAGCGTACTGCAAGCGTAGTAATCACACCAATTAAAAAGCTGTACTTTTTTATGGGAAGGAAAGAGCTCTAGCTAAGCCAGACAGATTCCTTTTTTTTTTTTGGGTGGGAAATCATCAAATAACTTCTCCCGCTCTGGGTAGCCCCCCCGTCGAGCTGTGCCAACTTATAGGCGAAAACTCTATTTTTTAACATGACTATGCCAAAAGATTACAAATTAATGAATCATAGACATAATTAGAATTTAGTATGCAAATATTCATATAGAAATTAAACAGGTGTTATGCTAAAATGTGCCATTAACACAGATTTGACTACCTATATTATGGGTGTTTATTAATATTTTATTGCGCAAACTATTGTTAATGCGCGCTGGGTGTGGCTATAGTACTTTGATTCCCTGTTGTTTAATGGTTTATTAATCAATTGTTAGTGATTAATTAATAATTAACGTTTTGTATGACGGCCTGTTGTGGGTATGTCACAGATAGGTTATCGAATCGAGCTGTTTCACAAAACCGCTAGTTGTTTTGCAAAACAGAACAATTATATTTACCTAAACTAGGATAAGGCTTTGGTGACCAGATTTTTTTTTTGAATTTTCTTATAAACCTGTTTCTTCCAAAAAAAAATGGATGGGTAAGGGTTATATAAATTATTTAGGTCATCATCTGCCTAGCCTTTTACTAAATTATTTCGTGAGGGTTGGCTTTCAGTCTAACCAGATGCAGCTGAATAACAGAATTTAAATGGAGCGACTGCCTATCTGACCGGCACAACCTAGTTACTGGGTAACACGGTATCCCTTGGTAAGACTGGTTGGCAAACTTTCGAGCTTCTAACGACGCGTAACGACTATCAAGTATCCACGAACGACAGCCGTTTTCCGAGGCAGCCATTCACGGACCAACCATGGCATTCGATCCGCCGTGTCCTCGTGGAGGCGATCGGCGGCGGCGATCTCTCGCGTCCGGCCCTGGTCCAGGCCATGGTACGGAGCGAGAGGGCATGGGGAGCCGTCACCTCCTTCAGCGAAGCAGTGATGCTCGCGAAGAGGGAGGCGGCGCACGTGAGGGAGAGGCAGCATATGCGCCCTCGCGACCCTAGCCGCCGCAGGATACGGAGACGCCCTGGGCGTCGGGAATCCCAGGTCGATTTCCGGCCACCGTAGGCATGAGCTTGCGGACGGCGAGTAATGGGTAGCTCGCTGTCCGGTAAGGACCAAGCCCAAGTCGACGGCGCGTTGTGTTCCACGCGCGCCTCAAAGCGCAAGGGCCGATGCCTGCCAGGGGTGCGGGTTTGTTCGAAAGAGATGTAGCACGGGTGGGTTTTAGTCAGTAAAAGTCTGACACGCCCTCCTGCTCCACTAAGAGCGGGAGAAGTTATTTGATGATTTCCCACCCATAAAAAAAACCATGGCATTCGATAGATGCGTGCGACTGTTACTTACTTAAGTTATTACATAGCCATGAGCCCCTGAACATTAATTATTATCTGTAGATAGGTAGGTACCTAAAAGTTAAATTTAAATTCGTGCCTTTTCTGGTGACAAGTTCTTTTATTTTTATAGAGATTTATGATTCACATAAAAATTATTCAAATTAGCCTATAAAAATATTAATTATTCATTTTTATAATAAGTTGGTCGCATACCTAATAAACTAGCCTTAACAACGGTCAGTAACAACATAATTTAATTAATTATTGAATAAATTACATTACTGAATTAGAGACGTCTTGTCCGATTTTTACCGCGAAAAAAGAAATAAAAACTCAGTTGACGTCACGGCTGTCATGTTGACAGCGCGGGAATTGATTTAATAATGGTGGACGGAAGGGCTGCGTTCATGAGCGTTGATAAGGGACTTAATTAATCGGAACACGTGTAAACATTTAGTTTGATAAATCCACCGTCCCGAGAGATAGGGGCCCGAGTCTGTGGCATCTGTTATACGATTCTGGTGATTTGTTTTAATGATACTAATTTAGTATAAACAGCATGTGATTTCGTTTGTTTAACACGCTCTTAATTGGGGCAATATGTTCTGTTTATTAATGCGTCGTGTCATGATTATTATGTACCTACGTTGTCAGGCGTTGATAGTGGAGTAAATAATTTATTAAAAATATTCAATTATCTCATGGGTAGAGTTTGATTTCACTTGATTTGATCGCTTTGCTCATTGAGTCCTCTTAAGGTCGCCCAGCAAACGTTGTCTTTAAAGTTTTCGAAACTCTATAACGACTTCCGATTTCAGTAATTTTTATAAAATAAAGCGTTAAAAAATCTTGTTAGCGATAATGCAACCGCTTCACACTTATACCAAGAAGCTGAAAACCACTAGAAAGAAGTAAAATAATAGTACATTATGGTACTAGTGTGTAACGTTGGTGATTATCGCTGAGGCGCCATTGAGACCCGAGCCGTCAGGCGAGGGTCTTAAGAGAGCCGAGGACGATAATCATCAATACACACGTGTATCATACGACGTTTTTCAACACACTTGCGAAGAAAATAATACTAAATCATCATCATCATCATCATCATCCATCGTCATCCATCGTCATCCATCATCATCCATCATCATCATCCATCATCATCCATCGTCATCCATCATCATCCATCGTCATCCATCATCTTTCATCATCACCCATCATCATCCAGCATCATCCATCATCATCATCATCCATCATCATCCATAATCATCATCCATCGTCATCCATCATCATCCATCATCATCATCCATCATCATCCATCGTCAGCCATCATCATCCATCGTCATCCATCGTCATCCATCATCATCTATCATCATCCATCATCATCTATCATCATCCATCATCACTCATCATCACCCATCATCATCCAGCATCATCCATCATCATCATTCATCATCATCCATCGTCATCCATCATCATCCATCATCATCCAGCATCATCCATCATCATCCATCATCACCCAGCATCATCCATCATCATCATCATCATCGTTTTTAAGAACAAAGCAACTCAAACAAAAAACAACCTATAGGAACTCACTAAGAACAAAGCAACTCAACCAATTCTATAACTCACTAGTGAATAATAGTAATGAAAAAGTCACAGTTTGATAATAGGTGTCATTATGTGCCTAACTGTAGTGAAATTAGAGCCATTTTATGAGCAAGTGTGTTGAAAAGAATTTTATGTTGACTAAACTTACCACGGGACTTTGAGATACGCGAGCTGTAAAAGTGGACTCATCCAAAGACAATAAATTTCTTCGTACCTATAAATTAATCGGTTCTGGGAAACTAGTTAGGTAATTAAATAGTTTCCACCAGTTATTTCTTAGTTAAAAACCCTAAGAATACATTAGCCAATTCAGTTAGGTCAAGCAAGATGGCCGAAAACCAAAACATTGCAGTTAAAAATTAATGGACGAATTTCTTGAAGTTGATCAACTAGACCGAGAAATCTTTTGGTAACGTAATTCCTATCATAGTTATATCGTCATCAACCTGCAGCAGTCTATATCCTAGTGGATATAGGCATCTCCAATAAACTCCAATTGCACGCCATTCAGCACAATTCTCGACCACTCTTATCCAGCTGCTACCAGCCACCCAGCGAAGATCGTCGCTCCACCTACCCTGAGGGTGTCCTACCTTACGTTTGCTGATTCGCAGTCTCCACTCAAGAACACGTCTACCCCAACGGGCAGTGGTTCTACGGCTAATGTGGCCGGCCCATTGCCACTTTAGTCAGCTTGCTAATTCTGTGAGCTATTCGACAACTTTGGCTCATTCCCGATTCTATCCGTCAGAGATACTCCAAGCATATATTCATATAGAGTCTGAAAATAGCTTCCAACGCCCAACGGTAATACTGTGTGGTTCTTTCCACAAAAAGACCTTTTCAGACCAATCTACATAGTCTCTACATGATCTGACCAAGATTATGTCTGGACTTTAAAAGAGACTGACCTCATAGATTTGGCCTTTCTTCTCAGAGTAGTCAGATAGTGAGATAGCCGACCTCAACTAGTTTTAAAATATTGTACGTTTAAAAGTGTTTCTACAAACCTACACACACACACATAATCACTCCTCACTATTTATTTTTAAGCCGATTCAACAAAATAAGTACGAGTATGTGATCATCAGTATTGTTATGCAATTATGTAGGTAATATTTTGTAAAATGTGTCAATCCTTCTAAAGTACACTATCCTTCAATGTACAGGATTCTCCTAGTTTGAAGGGCAGGGGGCTTACTGATCTGTATTAGCCATTTCTATCTCTTACTTATCAATCTCTGATGTTACCTAGGTTAAGTCTTTTGTTAAATAAACGATTACTTACTTACAGAAATAAAATAATTTTTAATTTAGGGCGACAAACAGGCAATTTAGGTTTGTTATACTTAGGCGAGTGTGGCATATGTCGGTATATAAGAAAATCCAATGAAAGCCTAAAACAGTTTACATGCGGAAATACTTACAATAAGGACCAATTAAGCATTAATGATACAATCACAGCTTACCCATCAAATTAATCGCTTCTTTATCGTCCTCAAATGAAGACATCACAACTTCTCAAGTGTTTACAATAGCTCCAGAGGAAGGAGTTTTTACTACTTTTTACGGTTTTTACAGCAAATGTTATGATAACCGGCGGCTGTTTACTTAGACCCGTTTAAAAAGCTGTTATCTTGTAAACAACTGAGTTTTTATTGTCAGCTTTAACTGCTTAATTGATAAACAAACTGAAGAGGAGGGTTCGGAGATTTTGCATTTTTAGATTCGATTTTTCTTTATTGGTCCGTGGTTGAAAGAAATCATGTTGAAAAGAGACTATCTTTACCTAATACTTTTCGGTAAGCCTCTTAATTCTTAAAGCAGTGGTGGCCAAGTGGTAACGGCCGCGACTTACTGAGTTGTAGGTCGTAGGTTCGAACCCAGACAGGCGCTTTAGGTACTTTGTGTAAATTATTTCATCACCACTGATCTCAAAACGATGAAGGAAAACATCGTGAGGAAACCGGCATGTCCTAGAACAAAAAATTCGAAGACATGTGACATCTACCAACCCGCACTGGGCCCGCGTGGTGGATTACGGCCCAATCCCTCTCACCAGTGGGAACATTATAGGCTGATGATGATGAAGCCTTTTTGTGAACCTAAAATTTAACTCCTTGTTTATTATACATTCCTAATACTTATAGGGACTTGGAGTTACGTAAAGTTGCGTTGGGAATTTAAGGTCCGTAGATTTATAAGATCCTTTTTAAACTCAAGTTATTATTATTATACTGCAAGTATTTAATAGGTGTTAAAAAAAAAGTATGTAAGGTAAGGATCGTAGCGTGGTTTTTTATGTAATAAAGTTCGGTTAGGTACTTTTTCCCAATTGCCTAATAAGAATGTTTAGAATTGTCGATTCACTGATAAATAATTGACTTTGTGCGAGTTGCTTAAAGAAAATATTAATTTTGATTTTAAATTCGCCCGATCCTTAGGTAAGAATACCTAAGCCGTAAGTTAAATCTAGGATGCATCAGTACTAGCATTTTAATTAATATTCCAAGACTCAGTTTATTTGACTACTAGTTTTATTACATTGGAATTGCTCCTAAAAAACCTTTTCTTTCTTTCAGACTATCAGGCGAAGTCAACACCTCCCCGTGCGAATCAGAATCAACTTCAAACTCCCCGCCGTCGCTCCTCCAGGATGCGACGTTGCCAGCTCTCCTAGTCTCCGGCGCATCTACGCTGTTCCAGAACACAACCACAACCACCAACACAGCGCTGAGTTTATCAGCTGTTGACAGCTTATGCTTGCCTGGTACCTCAGAGGTGGACAGCTGTAGTTTGGCGAACGGATGCTCGACGAGCTCGTCGCTTGGGTTGGCACTGCCGTTGACGTCGGCCGGTGGACTTTGTTCAACCTCCTCGTCGGCTGCGGTCGCCTGGTTGATGAATGAGGATAGCACGGGTAGGTATCCTATCGGGACGATATTTTAGTTGGCTACTTGTTTTTCGTGTCTTATTCAAGTGAAAAGATTGCACAGCTTTTGAAACCTGTCACTGCTGCACTGCTTTGATTCCCGTAGATTGACGGGCACTTTACTGTAAAGAGTGGCAAGGAAATCGATGCGCAAAGAGAAACTATGGATTCAGCGTAAGATCTACGGGTTATTAGACTATTCTAGATTGAGATTGACGAAAAATATCTACGCAGTCAGTTATCATTTTTTTTTTTACTGAAGCTAGGTATGGCACATCAATTTTTTTTAAAACGACGGTGTGTTATAAGTTTGACGTGTCTGTGTGTATGTGTCTGTGACTGTGGCATCGTAGCTCCTCAACGGATGAACCGATTTTTTTTTTTTTTTGTATAATAACCGGCGAATAATACCTATCAACGCCGGGGGTTTCAAAGTTCCAAATCATGTAGGTACTGAATCCTTGGTGACTGGTACTCAGTTGTTATGTCAAACTTCTAAAGTCCGGGATTTCCATCCAAATAAGTATCCAAGGTGGTTAATTGACTGTGGCACCGATAGTTTCGAGACCACTGCATAGACTAACTCATTTTTGAGTTTGGATGTACCAGGCTAACAGTAGTTCAAGGTACTCGTATTTTTACTCTGTATTAAACAGGTTTCAATTTTTGTCAGGTGGTGTAAAGAGCGAGGTCCGTAGCCCGGGCCTGTGCGAGGCAGACGTGGCGCTGTACGGCGAAGCGTTGCCATACGACCAGTCTGCGCTGCCCTACCAGTATTATAATAGGTAAGATAGCAGTTTTAATACAATATTAATGGCAATATGGCCCATTTTTTAGCCTGGTACAGCACCTCTGCCCTGCAAAGACATTACTCTCCGATCATAGCTGGGGCGACCATTTAAATCATGCTTGATGTACGTTTGTACCCACATATTAAGTAAGCACTTCGTTCATGACTTCAACTCCCTCTCACAGAGAAGAGGCCTGTGTCCCAGCAGTGGGACCGGTATTGGCTTATTAAGGCTAGCTCCGCTCCTAAGGGTAGTAGCGTGATGTTACATGACATTACATACATACTATAGCCTTCCTCAAAAACGCAAAAAGAAATTTTCAAATGCAACGTGAAGGTAGTTCCATAGATTACACCTAGGTACCCCTACATACAAACTTACAAAAAACGATGTTACCTATTTACTTATAGATCAATATTCAGATCTATACCAGATCTATACCTACTAATATTAGGTACTATTTGCCTTTATTGTAAAACAGAAGGGTTTACGATTAAGTGCTTAGTGCTCAAAACACGCGAATGGCACGATGCATTCATGTTGCCTCCATCGTTGGCAATGTGCCGCTCATGTACCTATATGCGCACTAACTTCTATCTATAGTGCTTATTGGTACATAAGTACTAAGTAACCTAGCGAAATGGGACAGCAAAGTTCTGGGTCAACATCACGATCACCTAACCAATTGGTAATATCACAGAGTGACTAACTTTTAGGCAGAGGCACACCTAATGTGTCCCAACCCTCTATAATCGGTCACAATGACGTCACTATCTACGTCAAAGCTACCCCCAACATCTAATAATAGGTCTACGAACTTTGGAGGATTTTTGTGAAGCCCTAAAAATGTTTGAAATACATAAACTTCTCCGTAAGCGTACGTTGACGCTCCTCCCCGCGTACCTAAATCTATAATCTTGTTTTATTCATCGACTCGTTACGTTTGTAAGATGTTTTCGATGTTTTAATTAAAGGAGGGTTAACTTATCGCGTAATATAAGGACTCCGTAGAGTCCTGGGTAAACGGTAATAAACGTGCGTATAAATTATAAACTTCCAAGTTTATTTAGAGTTAGAGGCTTACAAGTCCGCGCCTGTCAATAGAATTTTATTAAAGCTCCCGGAACAAAACCTATGTATTTTTTTTTTTGGGGTTTTGGCTTCACACGGGTTTTGCATTTAGCCAGTGTCAAGTAATTTTACTTTTTAATCAAGTAAATGGCCCGATATCAGGCACGAAATTACAAAAAAGTCATAGTCAGTCAAGTCAAAGTTATTGTAAAGCGATACCTAGTAACTTTACCACAACCTATTAGGAGTTTTTGGGGGGAACACGGAAAGTCCACGTTAGTCACTTATTTTCACCTTCACTACACTTGTACACTCACACGTAACTAAATTTAATAATTCACTACCAAAATTAAACAATTTAATTCCCTATTTCACGAAATTTCATGAAAATGAAAATTCGTGCGACATGTTCCAACGCGATCCCGCCAAAAACTCATGTAAAATTATTTGACGTTCTTATTTTTGAACTTCCTGACTGTTCGAACATAGACAAAACCCAATCATTGGCTGCCAGTTACGTAAGGTTGCCGAACGAAAAACGGTTGGTGAGCGAACAACCTTTACAGTACCTACCTACCGTTACATAAAACACGACCGCCTGGCAGTCTTTGTCCTGGACGGCCGAGAAACTCTCCTCATCTAGATAAAGAAGGGTTTAGTCTCAAGCATCGTTAGGAAAGGAACCAGAGCATCCTAAGATCGTTTGCATCACAGCATTTTTCTTCACCCCAAAAACCCTCGTCACTACATGATATGCCATCTGTTGGAGAGTAGTGGAACTAAAAACGGCTTCATTAGTTCCACTATCAACCGACAGAGGCGCTGAGCAAACCGCGGTTATTTTATTTGGCTACTAGATGACTCTATTTCTCTTTTGGCATTTGCACATCATGTAACATATTTATTGATGTCAGAAGAGGAAGAACCGAAATGTTTATTGCTGTTGTGATATTTATGATTGTAATTTCTTTGATACAGCATGCAACAATATGGTAGCGGCAGCGCGGCTTCGTCGTACGTCAGCTCTTCGCTGTACAACCAGCCGTACGGCGCATACCCGCCACAGCATAACACTACCAACAGGTAAACTTGTGAATTAAAAAAACAGAACATTTCGTCCTAGAAATCTTTACACTGAAGCATGAGAACCAGTTCCCATCCTAACAAGAGAGAGTTACGATGAAGATGCGCTGAAGTCTGTTATTTCATCAGGGAATGGTTGAGCCACTTGAACAAATCGAAGCCTTCAACTTTCCTTCTAATCTGCTACACCAACTACAATAATTTTATCACCCAACAGATCGTCATGCAAAGCGACGCCGACATACTTATCTGCGTACGGTGTCAGCGGTGTGAGCGGAGTGTCCAGCACCGGCTTTGGGACGCAACCTTCGCCTTACGCCTACTCTTCGTACAATGGAGGACTGGCACAGTCGTTTCCGACTGCACAACAGGTGAGACTTACAAGAAAAATGTCCAATACTTTAATTTTAAAAGCGAACGATGTAGATACGAAAACAAAAAAAAAAAAAAAAACGAAGAATAACCAACCACTGATCAATCAGTGACCAATCAAAAAGTTACTATTTGAATACGATTTACTTCTCTTCGATAACACGTTTCAATTTTTAGGACTACAGCAGCTATGCGGCAGGCTACGCGGACCACAACGTGGCTCAATACAGCGGATATTACGCTACACCTAGTTATTCTCCCTACGTCAGCTCGCCGAGCAGCAGCGGCAGTGCTGGACACACTTCATATCATTTAGGAGGCGCTTTATCAGGTAACTAATTTATGAGAAGTTTTTTTTTTCTGAAGAAAGTGCATACTTCATAAAGTTCATACTATGAACGCACCCCTAACAAATAATGAAAAGTGCAATGAGAACAAACTAATGTCATTGTCATGTCAACGGTAAACGAAAACGTAACGAAATAAAATATTGCTAAGTTGGAATATTACCTTCAATTATGAGAGTTTTATATTCTGTACCGTTTTTTCATCTTTTTTATTTTCGGTTTGCCCGTCGACGACGTATATATTCATGTTATTCTACATCTGTCATGTCATCATGTCTCACTGTCTTAAAACTTTTGACAGTATGATGATTTAACTGCAACTTAAAGCTGCATTTTATGTTGAAAATCTTTACTTATTTTCACCACTAACTGATAAAAGCTTTTCAATAAATTGGTAGCTAAAAATGTACGCACCTCAAACGTGCTCGCGAATGTTATTCGGAGCATATTATGTCACGTTGATACGGGACTATTCAATCAAAGAGCTGGCAACCCAGATTGACAATGTCAAATCGACTTTGACATTTTTATTGGTGAAACTTGTTGCCTCTGTTGTAATGTTTACAAATTAGTGTTTTTAAAACAAAATGCCTTAATTTTCAACAAAATAGAATAAACAATCTCATGTGTTCATATCAATCCGTCGAGAAACAAGACTGAAGTTCCATTCCGTATACAATTAATATAAGATTTTGGTGCTCAAACAATGAATAAAGAAAACGAAAGTTTTCACGACAATAAGCGAAGGAAACTAGGTGAAAATGCCTCAGAATCTCACTATGATGATTCAGATTACTGGCCGGACACAGACAGCGACGATGGTAGGAGTTTGTAAACTTTTAAACTTGGAATTAGTTCAATCGTAAAAAGTTTTAAGTAAATCTAGTTTGTAAAGTAGGCTCATTTCGTACTTCCTTTGCCGTGACATTGAAAAGTATTAACACATTAAGGCCAGAACGTGATAAATTGCTTCGTTAGTCATAATCTGTTTCTATGAACATTTGTGCGTATTTTATGAACTTTATGTAATCTTGTCTCAAATTTTTAATACCATTTTATAAGTACGGAACTGTTAAGAATAGTAAACAAAGTATATGTAATTAATAAGTCCAACAACAACTAGTTTAATTTATAGTGGACAATTCTAAATGTTTGCTGAAACGAGATAGTGTGGGAGAGATATTGTCATGCAACTGGTTAAATACTAGATTTCTGTACATGTTTCTGCAACCTTTAGCTAAGTAATTTTTCGCCGGTTATTCAAAATAAAAAAGCTGTTTCCACAGAGTATAGAAGGACGGCGGTTCTCAGAAAATGCAATACCTATGCAATCAAAATGTATGGGCCCTACTACCCTGTGTACTGTAGATCAATGTGACAATATTTTGTTTAAACAGAGATCATTTGATGTCCCATTTTAACTAACTTTATGAATTAAAATGATGATAACTTTCTTTTAACAGATGTAAAAAGCATAAATGCATGCATTTATGTCACTTTTCTTTAACTATTTCTCAAGCAAATATCTCATTATAAAAACATTTATTTATTGAGTTCCGTGAAGTCTTTGAACCAAAGACAAGTTTTAGCTATTACCAACTGTAAAGACCCTACTAACATAATCTATTTCCTTCCAGAATCTCCATCATCAATGCTGCCGTCAATAAATGACACAAGTCCGCTGTCTCCCATCAAAACAGAAGTACATCCAGCCAGTCGAAGATGTAGAGAGAACTCGGGGTAAGGATCTAATTTATTTTTGTGCACTACCTTGGTACACAATGTTAATTTTCTTTACTTAGGTAACCTTATCCTTTATCTCAACACTATTAATAAAACGATAATGATAGGTACGCTGATCGTCTGGCCATCCACCCAAATCCTCGGGCTGTTAAACTGCTAGACAACAGTGTATCTGTCAATCAACTTAAGAGGGGTCAATTGATATAAATAGGTAACTGTGGCAATGGCCCCTGTACCTGAAACGCCAACTATATTCACGCAATCAAGCTGATAATAGTCCAAGGACTGATAGCAGTTACCGAAAGAAGGAAAAAAAAATGTAACCCTGACTAACTTCCCTAAAGTGTGTAATAAAACACTTTAAATTTTACTCCTTACTGGTATTTAGATTTGAAAATTCCTCTTCTAATCAGTACTTACAGGCCCCATATTGGTAGAAAATAATCATTGATTAAGAAGGTCATATCATTTATTCTAAGAAGTAAAAACTAGCATAAAATTCACCACTAAACATAATCCTTGTCATTCCCAGTGAAAGCACAGCGTCCCGCTCCCGAGGTCGAGGTCGGCGCAACACATCGTCATCACCTGCCCAACACGTGCCTGAACCGGCGACAGACAGGGTATTCATATGGGACCTGGACGAGACTATAATTATCTTCCACTCGCTGCTCACCGGCACATATGCTACCAAGTACAATAAGGTAAGACTAATAAAGTTGTTTGTGGTTCCCATCATTATGGCAAAGTAATCCAATTTGCTTGACAAATATTATGATTATGGTAAAACTAAATGCTGCCCACAACTTCATCTGCGATCCAGGATGAAAAGCAGCCTATATACTTACCCAGGTCATGGCCTACCATGTGCTAAATTTCATCCAAATAACAAACAAACAAAGTTTCCCTCACATTTATAATATTAGTTAGGGATTTCTACTTCAAGACTAAGAACTTGTGTCATTCACAAGAGGGATATGGATAACAATCTGTCGCAAAGGGCAGCCAACTTGAGACTTTCAATTCAAACTAACATAGCAAATTGCTTTCTATCTTCCTCCCTTCAGTCTTTAATATATTTGGTTAGTTTTCATACAAGGCATCATATTGTAAACCAACATAATTTCAGCCAAAAGACGTCCACTGCTGGACATAGGCCTCCCCCAGGCTCCTCCACTTCGACTGGTCTTGTGCTTCCCACATCCAACGGATTCGCGCGGCCTTCTCAAGGTGATTGGTCCACCTTGTGGTAGGTCTTCCCACTCTACGTCTTCCGGTACGCGGTCGCCACTTCAGAACCTTTCGGCCCCATCGGCCATCAGTTATGCGAGCAATGTGCCCTGCCCACTGCCACTTAAGCTTGGCAATTCTTCGGGCTATGTCGGTTGCCTTGGTTCTCCTGCGGATCTCTTCATTTCTGATTCGATCGCGTAGGGAAACTCCGAGCAAAGCCCTCTCCATTGCCCTTTGGGTGACTTTAAACCTTCTGACAAGTCCCATTGTAAGCGACCACGTTTCTGTACCATAGGTCATCGCCAGTTGTAAACCAGTACCAATGTAATTTTTTTTTTCCAGGATACACAGCAAATAGTTCAATTGGGTTTTAGGATGGAAGAGATGATATTCAGCCTAGCTGACACGCATTTCTTCTTCAATGATGTTGAGGTAAGTTTTTAATTTATTACTAATATCTTTCCATTTTAATTACACAGTATGCTATCAGAATATCTTTACGATTTACTATGTACCATAGTTAGTCACCTACTAAAAAAGGTAACTCTTCAATTTGAACAAAAATAAATCCTGTTATTAATTTAATCCTTTATTTATTTGTTTGCATTTTCGGATAATTAACAATATTACAATCATTTTCATCAAAACTTTTCCTTTAAAAATCTCAAAATCACCTCCTCACTTATCAGGATTGTGACCAGGAGCACATAGATGCGGTGGCGGCAGATGACAACGGACAAGACCTCTCCGCGTATAATTTCGCAGCTGACGGGTTCCACGCGGGCGCGGCACCTAACACAGGGTTATGCGCTCCTGGTGTCAGAGGCGGCGTCGACTGGATGAGAAAACTGGCTTTTAGATACAGAAAGATCAAAGATACATATAATAATTATAGGAATAGGTGAGCTTGGTGAAATAACTGAAAACAACTCTTTTTATCAATATCTGCTTGTGTCTGGGTCGGTAGTCGTAAGCGCTGCAGCTGTACATGAGATCGCGGGTTCGATTCCCAGGTCAAGCAAAGTTTTATTAAGTTTTTCTATTAGGAGCGTCCCAGTAGTAGCCTGGAGTGTGGATTTGTGCCTGGTTGATGGCAATAGGCTGGCCTCCTATTGTATGGCACTTAAACGTAATAGGCGAAATGTGGGTGTACTCGTACATCTCTGCCCAACGCTTCGGGGAGACAGGGCGTGATGTTATATTATGTTATCAAAGTCTGATTCCGCTCCTGTAGCTTTTTTAAATCTCCACTCATAATATCATAAAGTTATTAAAAATATCAAAAATAGTAGTACTGTGATGACAGACTATACACTCGGATAAAATTAATCTAATATAATAATGAATTGCTGTTCGTTAGTCTCGCTGAAACTCGAGAACTGCTGGACCGATTTGGCTAATTTTTGTTTTGAAGTATTTGTGGCAGTCCAGGGAAGGTTTAAACGGTGAGAAATTATGGAAAAATTGCGTGGAAAATCGAAATAGCAACAATTTTATTTTTCCCATACAAACTGTCCCAACCTGTCAAACTACCTGAAAACGCTTTATGCCTTCAAAATACCAGGTTGTCATAACTCGGTAGGAATTCCTGGGGTAGGTAGGGTAGGTAGGGATTTTGTATGAATGACTATTAGGCGGACAGGACAATAACCTACCTAACCCAGGAAAATAAACTAATCCTTGGGTCATTAAATGACAGCGACTCTATCCATGAAATTATACATCTTAATATATTTAATTCTTTTGTACGTGTGTATGCCCTTGGATGGTTTAGATTTGCAATTGGACCCGGTAGGTGGCGCTACGATCGAGTTCTATGATAAAGGACGTCTGTCCAGTCAGCTAGTAGATTATAAAATGTAAACAATCCAATAAGCAATTCTACTTGAATTTAGGCGAGAAAGTACCAAAAAGTCCCTTAAAATCGACAGTATCGAATAAATCTAATAACCGTATTTGAATGCTAAATCTGGTAATCTTCCCTAGTGTCGGTGGTCTACTTGGTCCAGCTAAAAGGGAACAATGGTTACAATTGCGAGCTGAACTGGAACAGGCGACAGACAACTGGCTCACTCTAGCCTGCAAGTGTCTCAACATGATCAACTCAAGGTATGTTTAAATTCAACCCATATAAGGAGACTGCTAAGTATTACCCAGTAACTGGGTTGTGGAGGTCAGATAGGCAGTCGCTCCATGTTAAATACTGGTATTCAGCTGTATCCAGCTACACTGGAAGCTGACCCCAACTTAGTTGAGCAGATTGGCAACAGATGGCCGATAGAGCCGAAAGGTTTTGGAGTGGCGACCAGTCCAACCGCTAATGGGATATTTGCTTTAAACGCAATAAGTCAGTTGGTGTGGTTCATTCCTCAAAATACCATTTCGGACACCAATCTACATGGTCTTCATATGATCTGACCAACATTATGTCTGGACATTAAAACGAAGTGACCTCTGAGGCTCTGAGTTTGTTTTGGCATTTACGAGTATTTCCAGAGTAGTCAAATAGGAAATACCGACCTCATCTAATTTTTAAAATATGTTTGACGTGTAAAAGTGATTTTACAAATCTACTTACAGAAATCAAATCATATAATTATAATGTTAAATACTACTAAACTAAGTACCGTTTACTGTTATACATCCTTTTATTTATTTTTTAGCGTTATTAAATAAAATTTTAAATATTTTTATACAAGTAAAATTACAAAAAACAGATTTTTAAAATTGTGGTCCGCCGGTATCGGCAGCAGGGTCCAAGCTACCGGTGGTTAGGGCTCCAGAGACAGGAACCTCCTCACGATGCGAGCCGTATGCCTATATGTACTTACGGCCTTCTCAATTAGACCCATGATGCGTTCGTCTAATGAGAGTCTCGAGAGATGTTGATCGAGGCTTTTGGCCATCAGCCCATGCGACAATCGGCACAGCTACAGCCGAGTTCACATTCCACACGTCAACAACATACTGATACATATTATAATGCTTGTCTTTCTAGAGAGAACTGCGTGAACGTGTTAGTGACGACGACGCAGCTGGTGCCTGCACTCGCGAAGGTGTTACTCTTCGGGCTGGGCGGAGTGTTCCCCATCGAGAACATATACTCCGCCACTAAGACAGGTAGGTTTTTTTTTGAGGATTGGAAATCATTAAATACACACGTGACGTGTCAGACTTTTACTGACTAAAACCCACCCGTGTTCCTTCAATTGCCTGTGTGCCAGGAGCCATGGTATCTCTTTCGAACAACCCGCACCCCTGGCAGAAGACCGGTACGTTGCACCTTATAAACAGCAGCACTAGCTCTATATACAAGGTGTAATAGAATAAACGGAAGCCCCGAATAAATTGTTCCTATTTGACTACTGCCGATGGAGCTAAAGAAAATTCAATCTTATGTCCCTTGACATAAGATTGAATTTTCTTTAGCTCCATATTGTTCTTTATTCCCTTGAATAAGACACAATTTTGAAGGCATTTTTTGAGGTCGGGAAATCATCAAATAACTTCTCCCGCTCTGGGTGGAGCGGGAGGGCATGTCAGACTTTTACTGACTAAAACCCACCCGTGTTCCCTCAGTAGCCTGTATGCCAGGGGCGGCGGTATCTCTTTCGAACAACCCGCATCCCTGACAGACATCGGCCCTTGCGGGCCCCGTCATTTTGTGCTGACATCTCTTTGAGGCGCGCGTGGAAAACAACGCGCCGTCGACCTGGGCTTGGTCCTTACCGGACAGCGAGCTACCCATTACTCGCCGTCCGCAACGCCTACGCCTACGGTGGCCGGAAATCAGCCTGGGATTCAAGGTTTAATAATAACAGTATACACAAAAATACAGCCAAATCTAAAGTGATGATATTACATACACACACACATTTGATTTTTATTAAATACTAGGTATTGCCAGGGGCCGCGTGGAATTCGAAAATTATTCCATAAGAACGTACTACCGAGATACAAACTATTAAAATGTTGATCCAATATGTTAATCCAAGCTATGAACTATCTGCCAGGGGTGCGGGTTTGTTCGAAAGAGACACCACAGCCCCTGGCATACGGGCTACTGAAGGAACACGGGTGGGTTTTAGTCAGTAAAAGTCTGACACGCCCTCCTGCTCCATCCAGAGCGGGAGAAGTTATTTGATGATTTCCCACCCAAAAAAAAGCTATGAACTATCCGTGTGTCAACTTTCATCTGAATCTGTTCAGCCGTTTTTGCGTGATTGAGTTTATTTAACCTGCTGGACAAAGGTCCGTAAAGCCAATATTAAAATTCCCTTTCTTATTCACAGGTAAAGAAACTTGCTTCGAGAAAATAAAGCAGCGCTTCGGCGAGCGATGCACATACGTGGTCATCGGTGACGGACAAGACGAAGAAGCGGCAGCCAAAGCAAAGAACTACCCCTTCTGGAGGATATCCAGCCATTCAGACATCGCTGCCCTGTACAACGCGCTAGATATGGGCTTCTTATGATCTACTGGTATACTAGTACCTGATCTAAACAAAGCAATCGTTTTATGTAGGAAGAAGAAATATCTATCCCTTTTGGAGGATATCCAGCCATTCAGACATTGCTGCCCTGTACAACGCACTAGACATAGGCTTCTGATGATCAACTGGTATCCTAGTACCTACTTGATCTATGTGACAGAAAAAAGATAATTTGTCTTATGGAGTGTTTTGTAGCGTTTCTAATAGGAAAAGACATGTTCAGCCGTTCAGACCATTGGGAGTATCTTGTGATTTGCTGGTATCCTGGTACTTGACAAAAATGTTTCATAAAATAGGAAAGACATTGAGGAAAAGATTGAAAAGGATATTAAAATTTCGTTTCATTATTCTAAATCGAATAAAATAGATTTTGTGGTGAAAGTATAGCTAAATATTGAGTCTAATCACTAGAATACTGAGTTCTTGAGCTTCCTATAATTAAAGCCAAAAATTTTGATACTTTTATGAAACTTCTGTTTACATAGAAACATACTTTTTTTCACAATGTTTTATGTCTTGTCATAAAAATATGTCTTAAGGTGGTAAAAAGAAAAAGATACAATTTATAAAATCAGATAGAACATATTCTTGTTCGAGTTATGGATATAGATGACTTTAAAGGAGTTTTGTACAGACGCCAGCACATCAAGCTATCCCAAACTGTCAAATTTTCCCAATAGGGTATTTTCCAATTTTTAAAAACTATTCTAATTTGAAGATTGGAACGAGATATTTAACAGAAAAATAAAAATAAATTTATTTCTATCCATTTTCTCAATTAAAAACGATTTAAACCAAATTTGTTTTTAGTTGTTTTGAATTTACCGCCAAAACGCTTCTCACGATGACTTTTTATCACGTGACGTCAACTTTGTGTAAACTAAAGTAGTTAGTAAGTAAATAAGTGAATGTCGAGTTTATAATTAACAAGATTTTTAATGGATATAAAGTGATATTACTGGTGTGCGGTGACTCTGTACAAAAATACTTCTAAAACGGCGCCAAACTAAGTATTTGTACCGGTGCCGTATAAACAAAGTTGACGTCACATGTCACGTGATAAAAAGTCATCGTAAGGAGCGTTTTGGCGGTAAATTCAAAACAACGAAAAATAAATTAGAGTTTAATCGTTTTTAAGTGAGAAAAAGTGTATTAATAAATTTATTTTTATTTTTCTGTTAAATATATCGTCCCAATCTTAAAATTAAAATAGTTTTAATGAAATCGGAAAATACCCTATTGAACATGAACCTTATTCTTTTGTAATAAATTTGTTTTTTACGACAGATTGGGGTAGCTAGATGTGCTGGCCTCTGTACGTAAAATACAGTAGTTAGAAGAATTAACATAGCATATATAAAACGAAATATTTTTATTTATTATACTGGTTGATAATATTATTTTTTAGCTCAGTATATTATTATGTCTGGACTTGAGTTCAATGATAAACTGTGAAATGGCCATAATCCTGCTCGCGTGCCTCGCCTATACCTGACGTAGAATGCGTATACGCCGATCAACCACCTAATTTCGTCTGCATCAATCGCGGGGTCGAGAATCGATATGGTTTCAGCTTGGCCTAAAAAGGTATATATTGTTCTCGAGTCCAAGTTCTAGGGACTAAAATATTGTTGCGATAGTTCAATGGGATGTCTTCTAAGAACTAGACAATAGTCACTATTCGATTTCAATGGTTGGTTAATAAATATGCCAATGAGGGTTTTCTGAAATGACGTTCACTAGATGGCAGCACTGAGACGTCAGGTCCTGTCAAAAGTGACAAAGCGCCTTTTTTTGTCGTGACTGTATGTGCTTGAAAACTTTTGTTCCTGGCACCCGCCATTAATTCGTTTTCGCTTAGCGTTCTTTCAGACTTTTTCTTTCTTTTTTGCACGGTTCCTCATGGTCGTAGCGTGATGTCAATAGCCTATAACCTTCTTCAAGAATTGGGCTATGAAAAGCAAAAGGTTTTGTCTAATTGGACTGGTGGTTCCATAGAACAGCGCGTTCAAACAAACGAACAAAATCTTCAGGTAGATTAAGATTTAATGCCGAAATAGAAGACCTCTTGTCAAAGTGGCGCCAACTGGTGACGCGAATTTTCATAAAAACCGAAATAGACTATGTTCAAGTTATTCCATCACGAACGATTCCCTCAATTTATAGCCTCAATAAATTGGTCCTTATTCTCTTCTCGGCTCCATAAAAGTACATTTTTCATACAAACATTAGTTTCGGAGCCTCAGCTATTTAAATATATTAATTATTTTAGTTTATAAAAGCTCAAAGTCAGCTCAAAATCTAATGAAACTAAAAGAAATAATATGTTTTTTGTAAATATTTACTGAAAATAGTAGCGACATAGTGTTTTGTAAGTCCATTCCTACTATAAGTTTTATACAATCTTTACTTTGTACAGAATTGAAGTAATTCTTAGGACAATGTATAGCAAATATTTGTTCTTATTATTTTCTGTTTGTATTCAGGACGATCTTAAATTGTACGAAAATTATTTTGGATTGATTTTAAATTAATTGTGGAATTATTTATCTATTCTTTGTTTCAAGAAAAGACGTCCTTTCTTCACCAGTTTGTCAGACAAAAATTGTTCCTGTTACTCTAAGCACAACTATTTTTATATCTTCCAATATGACCGCATCTTTCTATGTATATCTATCCGAAAACTATGTACGTGAAGACTTTTTCATTTTACGAAAAGTAGCAATATTTAAATGTTATTAAAAATAGACGAAATTGTAAATAAAAATCTAAATTTTAGATTAGACATAGCTTATTATTCTAGTTCGAAAGTTATTATTATTCGATTTGTAAATAAAATTATATTATTTGTCAATTTATTGTGTTGTTTTACTTTGCCGAACTGTTCCATAGGTATCCAATGCATATTGAGTGCCAATGAAGAGACCTTAGCTTGTTCTTTTGGCACATCCTCAAGCCTACTTGCGTTACACGACTCAAAACTCAAAAAAATATTTATTACAAATACAAAAGAGTTCTTTAACAAAAAAAAATAAAAAATACAACAATATTTTGTATGGCAGCCCTATCACCCATGGTCTAAGAAAACAAGTTTATTATTATAATATTATACCATGCTATGATGCTATCACCCAAGTGTCAGCTTCATGACACTCCGTTGCTAAGCAACAGTCAACACGAGTTTTGTAAACAAAACAAAGCAGAAGAACAGTCGGCAAAAATAAAGTTTTTGTAACAAAATGAAGGCTGTCGATACGATATTATTCGATGTCTCCAAGAATGAGCTGTTCAAGTTCAACGAGAACTATAAAATGATGCACAGGAAACTGAAGACCACGTGGAAAGTCTTGATGTGAGTTTCTTGTTCTTGCATTTTAGATTAGTTTCAGTAACTATTTGCAAAAGTTGTCTGTCCGGGTCTCCTAGTACTGACTAGGAGACCCGGACAGACAACTTTTCAATCATTTCAATATTTATATTTATATTTAGACGGAAAAAGCTTATCATAATGATTTGGAAAGTGACTTAGTTCAGGAATGCGTACACTTGAATGTCATCAATAAAACCAGATTCTGGATCATTAAAATCTATCATCGTTCCAACGAAAACAGAATTTCGAGAACAATTATCTAAAAATCGATATAGTACTTCGCAACGTACACCAGCAACAAATTGTTCGGGCGGGTGAAGCTTTTCTTGCTTTAAACGTGTGAAGAGTTATATACGATCGACTTTGAGCCAAGAAAAGCTTAACGCTTTAGCTCTCTTATGTATAGAGTCAGAACTGCGGCGGTTCTCCGCCCAGGAAGGGCAGAACTCCACCGTGTCCTCTAGGCGATACACACAATGATGACACCTAGGCGTTTCCTCCTGCTTTGTCCAGAACAAGAACCTTCCGAATCAGCTGTGCCCGGTGTGGACATGCGTAACGCGCAAGGTGAGCACGCCGTGGCGCCTCTCTAGCCACTCCTCAAAGAGGTGACTTACCACCGCAATTGTGGCGTGCCCAGCACTGGGTTGCGACAATCGAAATCTATGAGGCCATGAGATCCCGCAGGAGCTCTATCCGCTGTGCCGTGATTTCTCGCGGCACAGCGGATGTTTTGCCTCCTCGCGTCACCCCCATATATGCGCGAGGAGTTTTGGCTCCAGATTCCATGGCGGAATTCGGTAAGGAGACCCACCACCTCACCGGAGACCGTATGGTATCCACGGACTAGCCGGTTGGCCATGACCCTCTGGGACGCGCTCAACCGACTGGCTGGTGACCGCCCTAAGGAGCGCGCCCACATCAGTGCCCCGTTAAGGTCCATGGACCGCACGACCCCGGAGTAGAGCCTCCGAGAGGAGGCTTTTGGATCCCTAGATTGAGCAGGAGCCGCTTTAAGGCAGCCCCGGCCCACTCCAACGTCGGAAATGCTCCACGAAGTTCCACCGACTATCGAGGACAAGTCCCGACATCATCATCATCATCATCGTTGACTCGTCGCCGATGTGAATCCCTTCTACCGTTATTTAGGAATCCGACTGTGGCGCGTTCCGAGGACTATGAAAACACATGGCCTCAGACTTGTGCAGGGCCACCTCGAGTCCCAATTGCCAGATCTTTTCGATGATTGTCGCAAACTCGCGTGTCGCTAGTTCGGCCGCCGCCTTGGGCAACCTCTCTTGTGCCAGGACCAGGACCGTAGCAAATCACGCTGACGCCGCTAGGGAGTTCGGCGCGCAGCATCCAGTCATCACCGATGTCCCACAAATGCGGTCCCATGGTACGGAGCGAGGTTGCATGGGAAGCCGTAACCTCCTTCTGCGGTAATGTTCGCGAAGGAGAAGGTGGAGAGTATGAGGAAGGGGCAAGGATTGCGCCCTCGCGCCTCTAGCCACCGCAGGAGTCGCCCTAGGCGTCGGGAGTCCATAGCGGAATCCCGACCACCATAGGGGCGGGCTTGCGGACTTCGAGCAAATTAGCTCGCCGTCCGGTGAGGAGCAGGCCCCGGTCGACGGTGCGTTGTGTTCCACGCGCGCGTCAAAGAGATGTCAGCATGAATTGATTGATGGGTCCAAAAAACAATTCATTGATTGATGGGTCCGCTAAAGCCGATGCCTGTCAAGGTCGTGGATTTGTTCGAAAGAGTTACAAAACAGAACACAGTTGGGTTTTAATCAATAAAAGTCTGTCACGCCCTCCTGCTCCGCTTAGAGCGGGAGAAGTTATTTGACGATTTCCCATCCAAAAAAAAAGAAGACTTCTCGACTTTACATTATTTTGTGTAAGCTATGTTCTTATTGTGTAAGTAGTTTTAAGGCTTACCTTATCCCAGCTTAAAAGTAGTGCATGATTGAACTATTCTTAGCTCAGAAATATACCCAAAGACTATTTCATCGTAAGTTGTAAGAATAATCAAGGAACTGACTCAACAGTGCCTTAGTTCACAATCATACTAATAATGGGAAAAAACTGAAGTAGGTAATTGTGGTGATAAATCATAAAATTGCAATTTTATTGACGAAGAAATTAATGAAATTAATATTATTGTAAACTAGTGTATTGAATTGTAGAGGATAGTAGGGGCGGCCAAAATTGAATAGCTTACTGGCGGCAAATGTGTAAATCCGCCACTGGCGCTAGGGGCTCTAGAATGAGATGCTGAATTCATGGTTAAAATTTGCGCACTGGATAAAAACTTATCCTGTATAGGGTGACTGGTAATTAGTGACCGACATTTACACACATGATTGTACTCATCATTATGAACAACTTTTACTATGGGAGCAAACCTGAAATCGCGAAAAAAAAAATCTGCTGTTCCCTACATTTATGTTCGCATAACTCGTCAAAATGTAGGGAACAGATGATATATTTCGCGATTTAAAAATAGTAAAAGTTGTTCATAACGATGAATACAATCATTAGTTTAAATGTCGGTCACTAATTACCAGTCACCCTATACCTATAGACGGATTTGCAAAATATTATTTTTTGTTCGAAAGGGGTTTACTCCTAAATGGTCCCATTTAAATTTCATATAGATCTGATGATGAATTTCGGAGACAGGCGGAACTCGTAAAAAAATTACAGCAAATCAACCATGTGCTGCTATCGCATAAATATGCATTGTTTTGACCCCAGGCATGATGAAATTTCGAATTGTTGTGGGGTACCATAGCAAAATGTGAAAAATAAAAAGTTTTTGTCATAAAGTTTGGTCTTTGGCAAATCTGGACAGAAAGAGGTGGAAAGAGAATAGGGAGGCCTTTGCCCAGCAGTGGGCTATTAACCTTTCGCACGTCTAATTAGCAGACACAATAGAAATTCTATTGTTATCGGCACACAGGTGTGCACTTTGTTAATTAGTCTAAATAGCGTCAACATATCAAGCGAGAAGTCACTAGAAGTACTAGGCTTACAGAAACCGCGAGGTGATATCAACAAACGTACTAGAAGACGTGAAGATCCTGGTAATCGCCGGTCCTCAGAACGCGTTCACTGACGATGAGCTGGCTTCTCTCAAGCACATGGTGGAAAGAGGTGACTCCGTACTGGTTGCTATGTCAGACGGTGGAGAAGAGCGGACCAATACTAATATCAACTTCTTTTTGGAAGAGTTTGGGATTGTTGTGAATAATGGTGAGTAAAAACAGCAGCCATAATGCGCAACACACGATTAATCAGAATCATTTTGAAAGATAAGTATTGCTAATCCACTGCATCATATGTTTGAAAAAATAGTCTGCTCGAGAACGTAAATCACGCAATGAATACTGTTAAACTGCTAATTTGAAAGCCATTTTTACTGTTAGTGTGTTACGCAATGACCCCTCAGGACAGTGTAGGTTGCGAAAAGGAAGGCGGCGCACGTGAGGGAGAGCAGTAAATGTGTCCTCACGGCCCTAGCCGCCGCAGGCGTGGGCTTGCGGACAACGAGTAATGGGTAGCTCGCTGTCTGGTAAGGAACAAGCCCGGGTCTACGGCGCGTTGTGTTCCACGTGCGTCTCAAAGAAATGTCAGCACCAACTGGTGGGGTCCGCAAGGGCCGACGCCTGACAGGGGTACTGGTTATTCGAAAGAGATACCGTGGCCACGATCAAGGAACACGGGTGGGTTTTAGTCAGTAAAAGTCTGCCCCGCCCTCCTGCTCCATCCAGAGCGAGAGAAGTTATTTGAAGATTACCCACCCACAAAAAAAGACGGGGCAGCGAAGGTTACAGCTATATTGACCCGTACTTATGTAGGTAGTTACTACATGCTAACCTGCCCCTTTATAATGAGACGTGGCCACGAATCCTTCAAAATATCAGGAAAACCATTAGGTAGCTAACTTCTTACATCTATTGCTGATTAGTTACCTACCCACCAACCCTTTTTCTGAATCTGCGACTTGGGCGGATGCTATTGTTGCTATCGAGGTTCGAGCCATGCATTGGCGTGATGACTACTTGGTTCGAGACGTACTTGTCGGATTAACTTTAAAAAAAAGAAGCTGTACCTGCGGCTTCGGTCGCTTGGATTTCGGAAATAATCCCACGGGGTCCTCATGTTACTCTTTATAATTAGCTATGTCAGTGAAAGTCCTATCAAAATCGGCCCAGCCGTTTCGGGGAAATAGCCGAAAAAGCCAGACATAAAATCCTTTTTAATATGTACCGTATAAACATTTATATGCATTTAGTAAAAAGCTGTTATTTGACATTAGGTAC
Organism: Polymixis flavicincta; assembly: GCA_949987655.1. Taxonomy (NCBI): domain Eukaryota; kingdom Metazoa; phylum Arthropoda; class Insecta; order Lepidoptera; family Noctuidae; genus Polymixis; species Polymixis flavicincta. The sequence continues at coordinate 16,941,636 of OX465188.1, read as the reverse complement.
AAACAGACTCTTTCTTCCAGACTGCGTGGTGCGAGCGAAATACCACAAATTCTACCACCCCAAGGAGTGCCACGTGTCCAACGGCATACTGAACAGAGCCGTCACCAAGTACCTGATGAAGATGCCCAACTATACCAGCGAATCTGATGATTTTCTGTGAGGTTCTTTATTATTCTCTACCTTTGACTACAATCTAGAAGAAAAGCGTAGTTGACTCGATGTCAGGGAGCCTACTCTCTAAGTGCGTCAACGAAGATACGAGCCCATCCGAAAGTATTTAGATATTTCGAAATGAAGGGTTCATTTACTACCGAATAACTTCTTCCGACGAGAAAAAACACATCAGGCGTAAAATTGTGTTGCTATTTGTTATTAGTTCCGACCCCGAACAAATTTTATATCAGTAGATACCCGCCCGTAATTTCAGCTGAAGCTGCGGATTTCGTGCATCGCGAGTAGTCCTCTGAAGTCCAGAATCGAGCTAAATAACGTGCAAATTGAAATAACTTTTGTCCTAGAACCAAAAATTCGAAGACATCTACCAAACCGCACTCGGCCCGCGTGGTGGACTACGGCACACTCCCTCTCACCGAGAGGAGGCCTGTGTCCCAGCGGTGGGAACATGATAGGCTGACTTAGCAAACAACCAGCCTAAGCATGACTATTTAATTATGGGACTTTTGAGGGGTAATCGATAAAAAATAACAAGAGTGAACTGAATGACATTTTGTCCAACAAATTTTTCAGTGAAGAACCAGCAACTCCCAACTTCGTGTACCCGTACGGAGCCACAATGACAGTGAAGAAGCCGGCGGCAGCTATTCTGTCCAGCAGTGACGTGTGCTACCCTGTCAAGAGACCCGTCGCGGCTTTGTATACGTCGGAAAAAAGTGGAGGTACGATGTCAAGCTTTTGTCTTTTTATAAGAATTTCACGGAAGACAGAACCGGTCGACATGACGGAGCTTGAGGGAGGCAATGTCTAGCAGGGGATGTCTTTCGACTCAAATGATGATGAAGATAAGAAATTCAGGTATATGGGCTTTTACACAAACACCTACGTCAGACATGTCGGGTAAATGAAGAGAGTATCAACGATTGAGTTCCTACAATATGTTACACGTTCAGAGCCTCCTAGGTCTACGTCCTCGTTTCTATCCTTGCTGTCTGAATAATCTTTTTTTCTGGTTACGAGTCCTGTCCTAGAGGTACAGGTTATGGCCACATGCAAGAAGAATACTTATGTATTTAGAAGACGTGCCCGTGAGACTAAAGTGCTGCAAAATCGCCGCAGACATTGATGTAGGCTTCAATATTATCAGACGATAGCTCTACACAGGGATTTTTCAAATTTATTAAAAACTGTTCTAAATTGAAGATTGGGACGAAATATATAACAGAAAAATAAAAGTAAATTGATTTATATCCATTTTCTCAATTAAAAACGATTTAAATCCAATTTATTTTTCATTGTTTAAAATTTACCGCCAAAACGCTGATACGATGACTTTTTATCACGTGACGTCAACTTTGTGTAAACCATAGTAGTTAGTAAGTAAATAAGTGAATGTCAAGTTTATAATTAACAAGATTTTTAATGGATAGAAAGTGATATTACTGGTGTGCGGTGCCTCTGTGCACAAATACTTCTAAAACTGCGCCAAACTAAGGGCGCATTCCGTATTAGACAAATAGTGATAATATCGCGAAGCCAACCAAAATAAAAATCAGTACTAATGATCTGATAGCTCTTAAATTTTTTGACTATTCAATTTGGTGGATATTATCACTTTTGTTGCATTTCGGAACACGAAATAAGTATTTGTACTGGTGTCTTTTACACAAAGCTGTCATCACGATGTCACGTGATAAAAAGTCATCGTAAGGAGCGTTTTGGCGGTAAATTCAAAACAACGGACACGAAATGTGATTGTAGTTGTTTTTAATTTAGAAAATGGATTTAAATAAATTCATTTTTATTTTTCTGTTAAATATATTATCCCAAACTTCAAATTAAAATAGTTTTTTTAACCGACTTCAAAAAGAAGGAGGTTATCAATTCGACATGTTTATATTTTTTTTTTTTTTTTTTTATGTATGTTCGGGCATAACTCCGTCGTATATAGACGGATTTGCAAAATTATTTTTTTGTTCGAAAGGGGTTTGTTCCGAAATGGTCCCATATAAATTTCATATAGATCTGATGATGCGTTTTGGAGACAGACAACGGAACTCTTCAAAACTTTACAGCAAATCAACCGCGAATGCGGCTATCGCATAAATATGCATTGTTTTGACCCTGAGGATGATGAAATTTCGAATTGGTGTGGGGTAGGTAACTAAAAAGTGAAAAATAAAAACTTTTTACAAAAAAATATCAACCGACTTCCAAAAAAACACTACAAAGTGCAAAATAGCTTTAATTTCGGAAGGCGGTGACAAATAATTAAAATACCTACACGTCCAAAGTCACCGACTTCCGAAATTAAAGCTATTTTGCACTTTGTAGTGTTTTTTTGGAAGTCGGTTGATATTTTTTTGTAAAAAGTTTTTATATTAAATATTTTACAAAAACCTACTCTCTTTCCCAGGTAAACTCTTCGTGATAGGTTCGGGCCACTTCTTCGCAGACCAGTACCTTGAAACCGAGTGCAACGACCTGATCAGGGAGATGATATTCAACTACCTCGGAGGCTTGACCGACCTGCACCTAAATCCCGTAGACGTCGAAGACCCGGATGTAAGAAAAACTTCGTTATCTATCTACTTAATAAAGTCTTCATCTACTTTCTTTCATTAATTAATTATCTAACCATCAAGACACACCTTAATAGAGTGTCCTTGGAGTTTCTTACCTGTTCTTCTCCATAGAGATCTACGTTTTGGAATGGGAATCTAGCTTCAACTTTCTAACTAACATGTAAATGGGTTAATTGAAATTTTCCCTTTTCCCTTCGGGCTTGTGGCTAAATAACAATAGCTGCACGGGTCGATCGGCCAGGTTAAGCTACGCTTGCCGCGGTTGGTCCGCGGATGGGTGACCATCTTTACATACCAAGACCCCTCCGTGCCTCGGAAAGCACGTTAAGCCGTTGGTCCCGGCTGTCATTTGTGGATCTTTGACAGCCGTTACGGGTCGTCAGAAGCCTGAAAGTCTGACAACCAGTCTTACCAAGGGGTATCGTATTACCCAGTAACTGGGTTGTGGAGGTCAGATAGGCAGTCGCTCCATTTATAATACTGGTATTCAACTGCATCCGGTTAGACTGGAAGCCGACCCCAACATAGACTGCAACAACATATATTGGGAAAAGGCTAGGCAGATGATGATGAAATTTTCCCTTCCACATTTAACCCGTTCTACCTTCATAGCAAGAGTGAACAGGCATCTTCTGGGCAGGCCTCCAACATAGACCTCGTCAATCGCTTTCCATAAGGCGTGGTCGAGGTCAAACGTAGGCCCATTCAACATCAAAAAAAAAAAAGAATTTTGAGAAAATTTATGAGATTTTGGAATTATTAGTAATTTGGGACTTTGTTTTCAGATCAACGAATACCGCACTCTTGGCGACATGATGTGGCTGAGCAGCATCCCTCTCCCGGAGCCCGCCACCGCGCCGCCACCACGTCTCACACCCCTGCACCCACACGCGCTGTTCACATGGCGCCTGTTCTCTTTGAACCTGGCTCAGTGTTAGTAATATTAAAAGCCTATCTATATGTTCTCACTGCTTCCTAGACCACTCTCTGTCAGACGTAATAAATTCGGCTAGAATTTTCGCGCAATGGATCTTCAACCCACTGCTTAGCGCCGAGAGTTGAGTTGACAATCGAACAGCAAAACAAATATGTTCATATCATCCTCATACAGGATACGTTTTTAACCAGTGCGCAAACTGTAACCGTGAATTCAGCATATCATTCCAGGCGCAGCGCAGAAAATTTTCGTCGAATGAACAAAAAAAAATCAGCTGTTTCATAGAAAAGTGCAATACCTACGCGGATAAAATGTATGGAACAGCTTGTATTAATCTTTATATTTAGATGTCAATAAAATTTGCTTAAATAAATATAAAATGCGTTAAAGTCATCTATTCCAAGCCTATTCCTTATTTCTAGACTTATAACTGTGCTCCAGCTAACTGTAAACCAGAACACATAAAAAAAACGCATGTACCAATGTTTACGTGAGCATGGGACGGGGGGTAAGAGCTTTGCTTACTTTTGCTGACAAGGGGGAGGGGTTAATAATTGCAATAATATCTGCTTACGTAATACTTGTATGGCGCCATTAAATGATTGTTTAATGAAATAGTTTTTTCACTTCTCATGCTCTGAAAGTGCTTCTTTGTGCAGGGTATAGGCTGCACAAAATCAAATTTTGTGCACAAGGGCATTAACGTATCTACTCATAAATGTATTATATTAAGGCAAAGAAAATGAGCCATACAGCCAAATGCAATAAGAAGTTCATAGATAGAATTTGTTATTATATAATATTTACTTTAATTTATTTGCCTTATGTGTTTTTTAAGATATAATAGATATTAAAATTTTAATTCAAGTACGGTAGGTTAGTTGATTTAAGAAAATTATTATTACAAAATTAATTTAATAGTAGGCTGTATAGGTCTGCAGCCTAATATTAATGTCGTAAGATTTAAAAAAAAATAAAGCGGCGGGAAACAAATTTCCTTCAGTATTCAAAACTGTTCTAATTTTACTTTGAATTTTAATTAAAGAAATGTTATGTTATACTACTGTTTTATTTCCTCGCAATCGAAGTGAAAAGCAGAGTTTATAACTCGTCCACAAAACCATTTTTATCCTCGACATTACTATCAGCCCTCGCCTTCGGCTCGGGCTGCTAAAAGTCTCGGATAAAAATAGTTTGTTTTGTGCACTTGTTGTAAAATCTACTATTTTCAATGAAAACAATACGGTTATAATTTTCTCATTTCAGTGCCAGAAGTACTAGGACTGTATGACGCACTAGGAGTTAAACATGAACCCCTTCGGTTGATCGCGCCACAGTTCGAGACGCCATTCCCGCCACTACAGCTAGCAGTAAGTACCGAATTTGGGGTAACTTCGGCCTTTCCCAATTCTTAAATAATGCCCTAAGGTTTTCATCGCGGTTAAATAAAATCTTATCGGTACGTTATGGTAGTTTCTTTATTAATTTTTTATTTCTTCGATCCTGGTAAAACCATGCTGGGGTTTGAGTAATTAATTGAAAGTCTAAGTCAAATAATCTATTTCAAACAGGCACTTTTAAGCCACCCACTTTAGAACGTCAATTTAAAAAAAAATGCCTTGCATCTCCTTCAAAAAGAGAGTTCCGTATGGAGAAGAATGGTCAAGAAGCTCAACCAACTCTTTTAAAATGTTTCACAATATTAAAAAAAAACATGAATAGTATCATTACATATGAGGACGATGCACTAGCCGTTACTCTTTTAAAATGTTTCGCAATATTTAAAAACATGATTTACATATAATTATAATTATTGACGATGAGACGATGCACCTAGCTAGAATATAACAGTAACTACTATACCTACCACAATAGGTATAAAGAATTAAAAAAACTTTTTCCATAACTTTTTTTTCCCTTTTTACTTATAGTACCTACCCCACGCCAATTCGAAATTTTATCATCCTTGGGATCAAAATAATGTAAATTTATAAATGCGATAGCAACAATAGGGTATTTTCCAATTTTTCTAAAACTATTCTAATTTGAAGATTGGAACGAGATATTTAACAGAAAAATAAAAATAAATTGATTTCTATCCATTTTCTCAATTAAAAACGATTTAAACCAAATTTGTTTTTAATTGTTTTGAATTTACCGCCAAAACGCTTCTCACGATGACTTTTTATCACGTGACGTCAACTTTGTGTAAACTAAAGTAGTTAGTAAGTAAATAAGTGAATGTCGAGTTTACAATTAACAAGATTTTTAATGGATATAAAGTGATATTACTGGTGTGCGGTGCCTCTGTACAAAAATACTTATAAAACGGCGCCAAACTAAGTATTTGTACCTACCGGTGCCGTATAAACAAAGTTGACGTCACATGCCACGTGATAAAAAGTCATCGTAAGGAGCGTTTTGGCGGTAAATTCAAAACAATAAAAAATAAATCAGATTTTAATCGTTTTTAAGTGAGAAAATGTGTATTAATAAATTTATTTTTATTTTTCTTTTAAATATATCGTCCCAATCTTCAAATTAAAATAGTTTTTATGAAATCGGAAAATACCCTATTGCGGTGGATTTGCTGTCATTTTTTAAAGAGTTCCGTTGTCTGTCTCCGAAACACATCTCGATTTCTCTGAGATTCCATCATCGGATCCAGACTTGGTGCCGATGGGACCACCTCAAGAGTATACTCGTTCAAATAAAAATAATTTTGGGAATCGATCCACAAATGGGGGAGAAATCGGTGAACATACATAAAAAATAATACATACAGTCGAACATATAACCACCCCCTTTTTTGAAGTTGAAAATAAGGCAATGGCAGCTAAATTTACTATGTGATTGACCCATGGCGCTCACATAATGACAAGTACTTTAATCAACATTTATGAATATATCCCATAGTGTGTGACTTAATAACAGAATATAAAATCGATGACATAAAAATTATAAAATAAACTTTGTTTTGATTTTGACATTCATTCGTTCATATGAATCACACCCACACACATACCCAACTTCCCACCAGATAAGCTTTATATCTTTATCCCAGGTTTTCGCTCCAACATTTAGAGAGCCGCCTCCACCGCCTCTGGAGCTCTTCGACTTGGACGAAGCGTTCAGTTCTGAAAGGTCACAACTCGCCAGGCTTGCGAACAAATGTCTACAGCCTCCTTCTTCAAAACTTGGACAGGGTGAGTCATGTTATTTTAATCGAGATATACAGTGTGTCCGGTATTTAATGGATAACCTGATAATGGCCAATCAGAAAAAAACAATTTTATTTGTATTTTTTCTATAAAACATAAAATAAAATAAAAACAACCAACTTCCGAAAAAACACTAGAGTGAAAAATTACTTTTCTTTCAGCAGGAGCAGGCGGTGACAAAAATTTAAATACAAATTCCAAAGACACCGATTTTCAAAGTTAAAGTTATTTTTCATTGTGTAGTGTTTTTTCGGAAGTCGGTTGTTCTTTTTTTTATTTTTTTTACAGCAATAAATGCAAATAAAAATGTTGTTTTCTGAATGGCCATTCGTTCTACCATGAAACGTTTCAACGTTATCCATAGAATACCGGACACCCTGTATATGTATAATAGCTGCGCCCCGCGAGTTCACCCGCATCAGTCTCGATTTAGTGAGAATTTTGGGATAAAAAGTATCCCAAGTCCAGATAAAAAACTTATGACAAATTCCAGAAATGGATAAAAATATGTTTTAAATAAAAATATTCAACAATATGTAAATAAAGCATAATACCAAAATAAAATCCTCCTGGTATAAAAGGGCGTGATAGCTTAAGTACTTCATATCATATTTTCTTTTCAATTATATAACACATTCACGCTTGTATACCCCGTAGATGTTGGTAGAGATTGTGCACCTACAATCCGTACATCTATAGAGAAATGCAACTGAAAGATGACTTTTTTCAGGAAACGGCATATATTTAAGACTTGAAAACAACGATTTGTTAGTATGTAGCCCGTAACGGAAAATATGAGACAAAAATGAAGTCTGTGTGATCAAAAAAAATTTGGGGCTGGAGTCCATATTGGCTTGGCCATCGTCCTTTTGCGAAATCCTGCAAAATTATTAATACTGTGTGTTTCGAAATTAGGGTACTGGTCCTACCCGGACCCGGTGCTTTTAACACCCTACTTATTCTTTCAGGTGACGGCCGTCAACTGGAGAACGAACTGGAATACTTCGTCCGTGAATGTGGCAGAGTGGTCAGACTATCAAAAGCCATACCCACTGATGAAGGCCCCGCGGGGAAGCTAATATTGCACCAGCTAGCTGTCCAGCTCGCCACTTATAAGAAAATAGCTCCGAGAGATTAGCTATGAAGGTTATGGTAACTTGATGACTTCTGTTGTAATGTGACGCGGCTGAATCTGATGGGTCAAATAAATTACCTAGGGGAACTTCGGAGATGGAATGGATGTCGAGGTCTAAACACGATAAAATTAAATTATTGATTTCTTGTTTCTATGCATAAACTCATACCTTCGTCTTATGGGGATAGGCAGAAACTACAGAAAGCCAACTTTTTTAAAGGATTTAACGACTTGAGGAAAAACCCTCCCATTTCGCAGAGAGAAATATTTTTCTTTTTTCCTTCCGAAGAATACAGTTATATTCGTAATGAATTATGATGAATCACAAACAATGGTATTCGGCGTTCATATTAAAACATAAAATTTGTATTAAAAAAGAATTAAGTAATAGACGAATGATGAATGAATTAAATTAGCTGGAAATACTTTGCCCGTAATCGATTAGCTAACCGCGTCGGCCGGGTGCTGGTAGATCGCTCAGCTGTTTTAGTATTCGTGAAACTTACTTTTTTGTAATGATTCCAAAACCTATAACATAACAATCGTTTGCGATGCCTTAACGAACATATCAGTGTCAGTTGAACAAACTTCGAATGATATTTTTTTCTTGTTTCTTTTTGTGTTTCATAAGTTTTCAATATCTACATATACACCCAAAACGTGTGTAAAGTATTGCTAGCTAATTTAATTTGACCCTGTATAATCAATTTATGACTTCAAATTTAAGGCGACCGAATATGTCCTATTTAAACCTAGTAATAAGTTGTATGTTAATATGTCATGTTAAATAATAAACATTTGAAAATATGTGACTATTTCTCATTTAAAAACAACCCAAAATATTTCAGTACTTAATATGAAATAACGATAACCCAACAACAAGTTATCAACCAGTATTTTTATAATCAATAAAAATAACAATCGAAATCTTTTAATGCAATTTCACAACACTATCCGGAAAATAATAAAAGTGTCATAAAATAACTCTTTAACTGTGATTTCTTCAGCGTCGGAGGCAAGCCTCAGTCATGAAGGTTCTGCTAATAATATTCGCTGTTTGTATAAGCTATACTCTAGGCGAAGGGACCACGAAAGTTCTCACGAAGGCCTATCCCAAGAAATATAGGTCTTACATCAACGGCAAGATTTTAATAAACGCCGCGAAATATGAGAAGGCTAGTAACGCTCCAGTGCTTAGATCGTACACCGCGTTCCAACTTTTGGGGTCCAACCCAAAGGTGGTCCAGTCTGGTGTCCCCGACAGCCCTTACTTCCCCGTGGACGTAGGTTATGACCAAAAGGTCAGGGTGAAGAAGGTATTGCCCTTGGATTACCCTTGGTCATTTTTAAGAAATAAAAGATCTGCCGACCCGAACGAAAAAGATGACAAGAAGATAGAACCCAAAGCAGCAGAAGTAGAGAAGGTAAAAGAAACCAAGTCCATGCCCACAGCGGCTGCAGCAAAAACGACTGTACAAAAATCAAGTTCACCTAAAGAAGCTCAAGAAGAATCTAAAAGCACTATAAAAATAGCCACCACGAAAGCGAAGTCTGCACCTGATACTAAAGACATTGAACGGGCGGGCTCAAACAAAAAGAAGAGTCAGCCAAAATCCAAGGCAGCGCCGAAAAAGAACAGCGGAAAGATGAACCGTAATTCGAAGTCGAAAGCAAAAGGTAAGAGTGTCGCAGCCGGCAGAGCGAAACCAAAAGGAAAACATAGTAAATCAGCTAAAAAACCCAAAGGGAACCAAGTAGCGAGGAAAAAGGATAAGAAACGCAAAGGGAATTCGCAAAGAAGCAAGAAACAAAAAGCTAAGCCCAATAAGGGACGCGCAGGGAAGACTCCAAAAGGTAAACTCGTTCAGCCAACCAATAAGAAAAATAACCCAAAATAATGAGTTAATGCGAATAAAGTGTTGAATGAAATTTTCGTTTTTATTTTTACTTAATTCCCTTCCTTCCTTCTTAGACACGCGTCGGCTGATTGCCGCGAGAGAGGCACTCATTGAAGACTACCCTTACGTGGTCTCCATATTGAAGAACGATCAGCACTGGTGCTCCGGGGCACTGCTAAACGAACGCATGGTGATAACCACGGCCAATTGTCTTTGGAAGTGAGTAACCATACACATCTAAGAAAGACTAACTTCTGTTTGCAAAGCAGCCCCAGATCCTGCAACTGGTCAACAATTAACATAACGCCCCGTGCCAGTAGTCCTAAGCCTGGAAATCTTATTAGTTAACGCGTTATCTGATATATGCAACCCTAGTTTTAGGATATGCGAAACACGAATCACGGGTCTAGTATTTTTATGAAAAGGATTTCTGTAGAAAGTTTCAAAACTGTTATTGAAACATCACAAAGTAATAAGCCTGGTAAGTTACCTAGTTGTGTCTACACAAACATGGTCACCACGCGCACCCTGCGCTGCCGTGCGTCCAGCATCGTATTGTGCTCATTTATATTAATTAGGCAATAGGTACCTAACCGTACGGCGATTGTATTGTAATTAACTGGTGATAACATTTTCCATCAAACTTGCAAAACTTTTTCGGGAAAAATATAACATGGTGTAAAAATTACTGGAATCGGTTCAGTTACTTATTCGGAACAAACTATATTCAGATTTCGCTTATACTAAAAATACTTGCTGAGGAGGACATTTATGATACTTTTTTACGCGATTACCGACATCCACGCGGGCGGTGTCGCGGGCAAAAGGTGGTAACGAACAAACGGTGACACGTGGAAACTGTTGACAATGCCAACTCTAGCGGTGGCCACTGAAGCACCTTCATGCTCTGTGACGTCGCATCAAACACCCAAAGCTGTTTATAACAAGATATTATACATACCTCTTCCAAATCTTTTATGGTGACCATCTTCTAGAGCAAACCGCATCTCTAAAATGGAGGTGAGGGCGGGTTCTCGTCACTCGAACCGCGGAGGTCAGATGGCAGGCATACAGGAGGTCATGAAGCACCCTGGTTGGGGTCTGCGGAAGAACCCCGACAATGACGTGGCGCTAATGTTACTTAACAGGTTTATCAAGTAAGTCCATGGCCTTCTTCGAATGCACGACTGAAATGTTTATTGTCTTCATTGGATATTATTGGACAATGCCGCGTGGAAGTTACGGAGTCTCCTACTTTCTTGGTTAAAAGTTGACTCCAAATGTTATAAAGAAACGCTCTTTTGTTAAGACAAAATATTTATGTATATAAAAATGAATCCCCATTTTCCTTGGTCACGGCATCACACGTGAACGGCTGGACCAATTTTGTAAATTCTGTTTTTGTTATGTTTTTTATTGTCAGGAGAAGGTTCTTGTGAAAGTAAATAATAAAATAAATAGCTATTCAAGGTAGTTGTAAATAAAAATCCGACTGCAAGTAAAAAGTTTAAAACAAGATAATTTTTCAAGCAGTCTGATGCAGCTGGTGGCATCAAATCTGAACTAAAATCTGCCTTCAACTGCATCAGATTGCTCTTAGTTGCAGTGAAGATTTTTGACTTAGATTTTTGAAAAAAAAAATTTACTCGCTTTGATAACTATGTATGTAGGTTAGTCGGGACATCGACGCACCATGGATTCAGTACATATTTCTGAAAATCCCACGGTAACTTTTTTCGATCGTCTTATAAAAACAAAACTGTTCCATACATTTTGACCGCGTAGGTATTGCAGTTTTCTATGAAATAGCACATAATTTATTTGATAACCTATACAAGGTAAGTCAGGACAACGAGTCGCAACTTGTTACCAAGTATTTGGCAAGTACATATTGATTCTGAAATCCCCTGCGTTGAAATTTTTCGTCGGTTATCAAAGTAAAAATTGTTGTTGCTGCTGCATACATTTTGACCGCGTCGGCTTTTCTATGAAATAGCACATTTCCTTTTATAAACGATGAATAATTTCTTCGCTAGGGGGTGTAGACTCATTTGCTGAATACATGGTTACAGTTTGCTCGTCAAATTCCCTGCCACCCTATACTAATGCCCGGGAGAAGAACGTAGAAATTTTTATTCAGTAAATGCCCATAATCATTCTTTGGTCAAACCACTGCGTATGATAGCGAATAACCATGAAAAACAATCTACATAACGGTTCCGATTTTAAGGTTTTCAGATGCAGTCCATGCTGTTGATCTTCCGAACAGAGTGATGTTGCCACCATTCGATGACGCTTGGATCACCAGCTGGGGTGCCGAGAGGGTAAGTATGCTATAGCTGTTCACAAATCTTGTGGCGCGAGACCGTAATCGAAACTAACTTCGCCATCTTGTTTTTGGAACGAAGTTCACTTCAAGACATTTTAGTTTTTCTCTGGAATTGTCATCCGAGAGAAAAAACTGAAATATGTATCTACACAAGAGCATCTGCAATATCAGAGGCGTCTTCGTTGGATGAATCTTTCCAACAAAGTCGGTTTAGTTAAAAAATACCTCTCCAGAGCATATTGAGAGAGAAAATCTCTGAACGGGTTACTGCTTGACAGATGTTACTATACCATAGATGAGTTTCTTAACGACCAATCTTTATAATTATATAACAAGCTGACATCAATTTAAATAAGTACTTCACATTTAATGATTTTCTGAATTGACTTTTGACATGAAATGAAATTGACTTTGAATTGTAATTAATTAAATTTGCTTGCATGCACAATTAGCTACTCAACTATAATTATTATTATATTGCAATTTTATAATTGTAATTTAATGCTAAGCTCTTATTATTATTATATTATTTATTATTATTTATCTTATTATTTATCAATTTATTTAATTCTAATCATTTGTATGCCAATATTGGCAAAACATAGCGCAGTACCTTATTTTTAAGATCTTCGTATGTAATTAATTACCTATGTTTGACAAATAAATTATTCTATTCTATTCTATTCTATTCATAGCGATGTTGTTTTGAGAATCCCAACAAAAAGCAACACAATAGTTACATAGAAAACTTATTTTAACTTTTCTGCAAGGAAAGGAAGAGAACCAAAGTAAAAAATTAAATACAAATCTTTGTTTTAACAATTTTGTTCGACTTTTTTAACAGCGCGATGGCGTCTATGACCACTTTGATTCGACGTCACTTCAAGTATACCACGCACGTCTAATAGACCGGCAGAAATGCAACAACGTCACAATGAGGTTCAGCGTTATCGTCACAGAAAACTTTATCTGCCTCGCGCAGAGCGGCCGGCAAGCTCCTTGCACTGTTAGTATCCTAGTACTATCCCTAAAACAGGTGGAAAACATTGCTGAGATCCCTGAATACGAAAGGCGAATAACTGATTATGTTGCAATGATGGAGAAGCCTAGAGGTAAGTATGTCAAATACGTGTAAGTTCTGAGGAAACATGCTGTTTCTGGAGGAGAGTCCTAGAAGCAACGACGAATAGCTGGATAAGCTAAGCTGAGAGTATCGAGGATAAGGCCGTGGTCACACAGGACTTTAGTAGGTCCTTGAAGTTTATAGTATCCTGGTACTTTTTCTTTTAATGTGGGAAAAGCTATTGAAGCATCTGCGGGCTTAGCACGGGCACCGGTTTGTCGACGGAAAAATAGACAAAAATGACGTTCGATTTAGACAGTACGACGGCAGCAAAGTAGAAAGATTCATTTGCACTTTTTACGAAATTTACTCTTTTACATATACATTTATGTAATTCGACTCAGAATTCCTAGTAATGCATAGGATTATTTTTTCTGTTTGATTCTCAATTTTTACTCATAATTAAGGCACATATTTATAGACAACTAGGTACAACAATTTTATTTTTCTCAATGTGACGAAGTACCGTATTTCGGATTGAAAAATATAACAATTATATTGGCCGTAACCATTTCTTTCGCAATGCCCTATTAACTAAATGATGTAAATAGGAGAAGATAGCCGTCGAGTAGAACGTTTGGTGTCTGTGTGATTTTGACAGTTTGGAAAGAAAACTTTCTTCTGAAATAGTCTACATAAAATAGGACCTAGTCAAACATCGGTAGAAACGAAAGACAAATTGACAGATTGTAGAAGGAACGAAATGTCACTTTGTATACGAAGAGCTGTGGCTATCTTCGTAGAAATAGAAAGCGCTATGCCTGCTGCTGAAGTTTCAGATTACGATAGACTAGGTTTCCTTTGCAACCATTGGTAATGTAATATTGTCATTTCAGCGGGATACCGGGGCCCCAGCAGTGAGTGATGGTATTTTGTGGGGCCTTGCATCTTGGGGGATTAGGAAACTGTAAGTAATATTGTACACTTTTTATAACTCCTCTGAATTTTAGTAGTATTCCACTATTTTGTAGTGACGTTCTGGAGTCGGTATTTGAATGATTATTTTGATACTGGGGTCGTATCCCATCCATTGTCACGAAGCTTGGCGCTATGAAACGATACTCGCAGATGTAAGGCTGCATTCTATTTGACCACTCGCCGATCGCGACCGGCGACGTGTAGCCGTTCGTCAACGACGACGACGGACGGCCGAATGCTGTGTTCGTAAATACGCCATGCATGCCGCCAGTTGCAACGGCGGCGACGAGCGTTTAGAACAATGCGTCGTGTCGGTCGTCCGTCGTGACGTCAGCACTCCACGCTGTGGGCACGCCACGATTGCGGCGGTAAGTCCCCTCTTTGAGGAGTGGTTTGAGAGGCGGCATGGCGTCCTCACCTTCCGCCTGACGCAGGTCCTCACCGGACACGGTTGTTTCGGGAGGTTCCTGTTTCGGATAGGGCGGGAGGAAACGCCCGGGTGTTTCCACTGCGAAGATCGCCCTGAGGACACGGTGGAGCACACGGTGGCGGTCTGCCCGGCTTGAGTGGAGCACCGCTGTGTCCTCGTGGAGGCGATCGGCGGCGGCGATCTCTCGCGTCCGGCCCTGGTCCAGGCCATGGTACGGAGCGAGAGTGCATGGGTAGCCGTCACCTCCTTCAGCGAAGCAGTGATGCTCGCGAAGAGGGAGGCGGCGCACGTGAGGGAGAGGCAGCATATGCGCCCTCGCGACCCTATCCGCCTCAGGATACGGAGACGCCCTGGGCGTCGGAAATCCCAGGCCGATTTCCGGCCACCGTAGGCATGAGCTTGCGGACGGCGAGTAATGGGTAGCTCGCTGTCCGGTAAGGACCAAGCCCAAGTCGACGGCGCGTTGTGTTCCACGCGCGCCTCAAAGAGATGTCAGCACAAAAATGATGGGGCCCTAAGGGCCGATGCCTGTCAGGGGTGCGGGTTCGTTTGAAAGAGATACCACAGCCCCTGGCATACGGGCTAATGAAGGAACACGGGTGGGTTTTAGTCAGTAAAAGTCTGACATGCCCTCCTGCTCCACCCAGAGCGGGAGAAGTTATTTGATGATTTCCCACCCAAAAAAAAAAAAAAGCACTCCACGCTGCATAGCATCTGACCTTTTTAAGAGACCCCCCCGAGTGGGTTCCCGCATTGTCGTTGCGGGGGGGGCTCAGTAACCGTGGATTCCGGCCACGGTGAAGCCAAGAGGAACCCAAAGGTGGGGCCGCTCGTCAGGGCTTTTGCCTTCAAGCCATTAACGTAGCGGCCAAAAAGTAGGTTGCGGTGAGGTGCACCGCAACTGAGGTGGGCCGCGATGTCGAATGGGACGCATCGCGGCTGAGGGTTACGGGCTGCGGTAGAGGAGGAGTGCCGATGCTTCTGAGCAGCGCTCTTCCCTTCCGTGGCCTGGACGGGGCCGCCACCGTTTGATGGCGGACGCGGTGGGGCCGCAGGGGAAGAGGAGTGTCGGTATAGCGTCAGCCGCTCTCCCTATCTCCTGCGGCCGAAAAGTGGTAGACGGGACGGCGCGTTGTGTTCCACACGCGCGCCGTCAAAGATGTCAGCAACCACAGGTGGGGTCCGCAAGGGCCGATGCCTGCCAGGGGTGCGGGTTTGTTCGAAAGAGATACCACAGCCCCTGGCCTACGGGCTACTGAGGGAAACACGGGTGGGTTTTAGTCAGTAAAAGTCTGACACGCCCTCCTGCTCTACTCAGCAGGAGAAGTCATTTGATGATTTCCCACCCAAAAAAAAAAAAAACCCTTTTTAAGAGACCGTTGCCAAAGATCTTCGCGTACTTCTACCCGAAGATCTCGGGTATTTTTTTTTTCGGTATTTTTTTTTGGTTTAAATTATAAAACAAACGCAGATAGATCGCGCGAAACACCCAAGAGTAAAAAAAACAAATACTAAAGCGTCGCATTATATACAATGCGACACTTTAGTATTTGGTTTTTTGGCTTCACTCTTGGTGTTCCGCGCGGTCTATATGCCTTTGTTTTATAATCTGAGCATTTCACAAAGTAAAGAGCTTGTCTGGATTCGAACTAATGACCGACGACATAGTATAATTATGTCGGGGGCATTAGCAATGGGCCACGTCTGCTTGATAAACAACATCCATACTAAACAACACAAATACACACAAATAAATCAAATTGAAGTGTCTGTTTGTAATGTAAAAATTTCAGCGTTCTGTGAAAGTATTTAGGGTACCTACTTATAAGGAAAACATATTTTTGTTTAAATATTATTTGTCTATCGGTTTGTTCCTGCTCATCTCCGAAACGGCTCTACCGATTTTGATGAAACTTCCACTGGCAGATATCTGATTTTATAAGGAGTAACATGCACTCGCGGATAACTTCCGCCAAACACGCGGGCGAAGCCACGGGCGCAACTAGTATTATATTATGTTGCCTTTATTCCATTAAATATACTTATAAATTACATTTTTAAATATTATTATAAAAATATAAAAACATTTAAAAATATAAAAAATAGTAGCCCACCGGTATCGGGAACAAGGTCCAAGCTACCGGCGGTCAGGGCTCCAGAGAGAGGAACCTCCTAACGATGCGAGCCGTGTCCAGGAGTACCGCTTTCTGGATCAAGCCCTTGACCCAGCTGCCCAACGAGAGCCTCCTCAGATGTTGGTCGAGGCTCTTGGCTATCAAGCCATTGGCTGAAACGACTATCGGTACAATGATCGCTGAGTCCACATCCCACATGTCGACAACCTCGCGAGCCAAGTCAAGATACTTGATTTGTTTATCTTTCTCGGCTTTCACGAGGTTCCCGTCATGCGGGACCGTTATATCAACGATCATTGTACGCCGCTCTAGTCGATCCACCACCACTATATCAGGCTTATTGGCAACAATAGTCCTGTCAGTGATGATGGATCGATCCCAGTACAGTGTGACATGCCCATTTTCGAGAACTGGGTCGGGCACATACCTGTAGTACGGCACTTCTGATTCCACAAGGCTGTATTTCAGAGCAAGTTGCTGGTGGATAATCCTGGCTACAAGGTTGTGTCTATGCAAGTACTCTTCGTTAGCTAGACGAGAACACCCGGAGATTATGTGTCTGATTGATTCTCCCGGACGGTGGCATGCCCGACAGATGTCAACCGTACCATCTTTCACAATAAATCTCCGGTAGTTGTTCGTCATGATAACTTCGTCCATAATTGCACAGACAAAACCTTCGGTTTCCCCAAAGAGGTCACCGAAACGCAGCCAGGCTACGGACGCTAGTAAGTCTACATCGGGTCATGTAGGGCCCGAAAAAAGCGTCCGTGAAGCTCCTTACTCTGCCATACCTCCATGCGATCCTTAGTGTCAAGCACTACAGGCTTGCGCCAGTTCTCTTTAGCCAAGGAGAGCGGGGTGAGGCCCTTGTCCACCGCGGCCACATCTCGATGCATCCCCACATCGGTCTCTAAGAAATATTCCCTGAGACTGTATATCTCGCGATTGTGCAGGGTCTTAGCGTTTAAGAACCCTCGACCTCCACACTTTCGCGGGATATACAGTCTCATTACCGATGACCGTGGGTGATGCATTCGATTTGTAGTCAGCAGCGTACGGACCCTCCTATCCAGGGCGTCGAGTTCGGTCTGAGTCCATTTGAGTATGCCGAAAGAGTACATCAAGACATGACCCAACCGTTGAAGGCGCGCACCTTGTTTCCGCCTGATAAAAGACTATTAAATACTTTCTTCAGGCGGCCAAAGAAGCGCTCCTTCAAAGATTGCTTCATGTCAGTAACATTGATGCCCAACGCTTCCGACATACCCAAATACTTATAGGTTTCGGTTGCGGAGAGGGCTCGAAGGTTTATGGAATCCGAGAGTTGGGTTCCCACGGATTCCACAATCTCTCCTCGCTTTACATGCATGACCGCACATTTGTCCACACCAAATTCCATCCTGATGGCGCTACTGAAGGTTTCAGTTACTTTCAGTAGCTCCATCAGTTGCAAATTGTTGGGGGCAAAGAGTTTTAGGTCATCCATGTAGAGGAGGTGAGATATAACCTGACCACCTCTCCTCAGCCGATAGCCTATACCTGAATCCTCCAGCAATGTGCTTAGAGGATTCAGGGCTAGGCAGAACCAAAGCGGACTCAAACTGTCGCCCTGAAATATACCTCGCTCGATCCTTATCGGCTCGCTGTTCCTCTGGATGTTTCGACATCCTGGATATCGAAGGACCGTCCTCCATTGCCTCACACATGACATCAGGAAGGTGCGCAGAGTTGTATCTACTTTATACAACTCTAGCACCCTCATGAGCCATGTATGTGGCACCGAGTCATAGGCCTTCTTGTAATCTATCCAACATGTCGAAAGATCCTTTCGGGAACGGCGAACCTGTTGGCTAATGGCCATATCAATGAGGAGCAGCTCCTTAGTACCGCGGGACCCGTTCTTACATCCATTTTGAGAGACAGACATGATGGAGTTAGTGTCAACATGATTGTAAATTTTAGTTCTCAAAATGGATGTAAGAACCTTATAGACCGTCGGTAAACAAGTGGTCGGCCTATAATTTTTGGGTTCCGCGGTACTACCTGATTTATGGAGCAGGTGGGTAACTCCTGTTGTCAGGAACTGGGGTAGCGAACCAGACTCCAAAGCAGTCTGGTACTGAGCCGCCAAAAGAGCGTGCGATCCCATGAACCATTTGATCCAGAAGTTGTGCAGCCCGTCCGGCCCTGGAGACTTCCAGTTGGGCAGCGGACGGACTGCACGAGCTACATCTTGGGGGCAGATGGTAATAGCCCCCATTTCTGGTATGGGATCGCAGGCTCGCTCGACTTCTCGAGCCCAATCACCTTCGGTGTGACTGACAGGCACCGACCAGATATTGCGCCAAAAAGAGCACATGGCGTCATCTTCCGGTAGGCGCGTATCAGCCACACCTTGGTTCGGTCGCTCCCAAGCCCTATAGACCCACCTTTCATCACTCTGGAAGGTGCGGTTCTGAGTGTATCGGTCTACCCGGCGCTTATACCGACGAATACGGTTTGCCCATGCATACACTTTCTGCTTCAGGAAGTCTATGCGCTCTGTGACACGGGACATATAATCTTGAGGGCTGGTATCAGTCCCTGAAAATGCCCGCCTCACAAAGCGCATCACTCTAGGGCGAGTGTTGCCCTCCCTGAAGCAGATTAGTTTGCCGATGAGGGCTCTGGCCCCACCAATACGACGTTCAATCCTGCACTGCCAAGCTGGTACGGCTGGTTTCGGTCGCGTAGCTCTAGAGTCATTTGCGAATTTGACGTGAGCTACACGACATGCCGCCACAGCCGCGCAGTACAGAATCGAATGAGTATCGGTGAGGTCTTCGCAGTCATCAAAATAATTTGACAACTGCGAATCCAAAGCCGCCACCAGCGCCCTATTCTTGTTATGCATGGGCAAACGAGGTAAGCGTGGCCTAAGTTCGGGCGACATGAACCGATATTCTCGAATCGCACCCTCCAAAGCACTCCTCAATTCCTCACTGCACTGGGTACTTACGTTTGTAGCCCTGTCAACACTCCCCTCGTCAGCTTGAGGCGCGTTATCTGTGGTGAGCCGTGGTGGTACCACAACTGTCTGCGACGGGGGGATGATGACATGGCTACTCTGCATTTCCTTTTGCAAGCGATCAAGTACAGTGTCATCCAACATATGATTACGCTGGATGACCCGCACCTGATCCGACAGTCGTTGTGCCGAAACGTTGACAGCTGGCTCAAGCACCTGAAAAAGAGAGAGCATCCGAACACGGTACGCGGTCAGGTTGTTTCCTCCCTCTGTAGCCCCATAGTATGAGCGCATGACGTTTTCGTTGATGGATCGTGTCCATCTCATGCGCTGCACACTTCCGCCGGGAGCTGGGACCCTATCAGAGGCCGGTGGGCCTCGAGGTCCTAAGCCGTCCGGCGGCCGGCGTCCTCCTCGTCGACGAACAGGTGGTGGTGTCGTGGGCGGGGAGAAATACTCGTCGCTCGAGCTCGACGCAACTACCACGGCCGGTGTTATCACAGCGCCCGCAGAGGGGCTGGGTACCGGCGGCGGCGAGGCGGAGCTGAGCGACGAGTCCGGAGGTGGTGGGCGTGCAGCGTGCTCGTAGTGCCGCTGATCTCGTCAACATCTATCTTAATTTCATTTTCTTCCAATATTATTTTCTCCTCCAAATTTTCTCATGCTCTGTGATTTTCTTATTGTTTTATCGGAGGTGACATCTGTCATGTCACCTCCGATTCGGCAGTTTTAGAATAAAGTTTCTTACATTTTTTGGAATGGTTTGGTCACTTATTAATAAAATTGGATAGGTTACCGGTTTCTTCTCTGATTGTAAAAAAAAAGCACTTTAAAAATCCGTCAAAACTATTAATATTGATTTAATTCGAAAATTAGTGAAACAAGACGTCTTGTTGACAGTGTTGCCAGCTCATTATTATCTCATTATTATATTATTAATATTTAAAAGTATTATAATTTCAGATGCGGTACAGAACGGTTCCCTGCGGTGTTCTCGTACCTAGCTTCCCACTCCAACATGGAATTCATAATGAATGCCACGCGCTTCCTTATGTCTGACAAGAGACAGTATCCCTTCGCAGACAGATACCCTGGTAACTTGATGAAACGGAAATAATAAACTCATAGTTACTTATTTTTTCGTGTCATTTATGCAGTGTCTCCCGTTACCAGGCCCAGGTTACTTGCATATTTTCTACGATATTTCAATTAGTAAAAGGTTGATATTTATTTGTAAAAGAAACTTACAGCTCAAGAAACATGCACCTAATCGATTTACACCTTTTTTTTCTAATGAATAATAGAAACCGGTCGGTAAGTCTTCACCGAATAAAACAAATAGTTCAGTATATGAGCATATTTAATATTTTCTTTTTCAAAATTGTAAAACTCACATTTTGAAATTGCAAAATTATAACTAAATTCTCATATCGTAATAGTAACAATCGCCATTTTGTAGTTTTTTTTTTTCACCATTTTGTATTTCTCTCGAACTAATAGATAATAATAATTGTAAACCATTTATACATCTCTAATAATAATATACTTTAATGTCTAACAAATTCATTTTCTCAACGTATTACCACCATTTTCGTTTTTTATCGTTATCCCAACATCAACTTGCACGTATTCTAATCAACTTTTTTTATAATTCTAAACATACTTTTTACATTTTTTTCCCATATACATGACTATAGCTTTCCTTCGTCGCACCGAGTGTCCATTTTAGAAAAATATTGGAATGACTTTTTCATAAACAAAAATAAACTAACCCTAAAATTAATCTTAACTTCAAAATATTATAATTATAATAAGTAAAAATAATCTGCAATTCCACGTACCATACATAATTCAATTACGAAAAATCAATTCGTTTCTTTGGCAATTTTTGTATTCAAAAGTGAATTTACAATTTTATTTTAAACTGGCGTCAAGCATTTAACACTATTGAGAAAAACTGGCAAAGTTGAGAAAATATTATACATTATTTGCAGAATTCAAACAATTTCCACCATTGTAGAGAAACATAATTTTCATATAGGACGATGAGCGATGACGACAGCAAAATTCTGGTTCGCCATTGGTCAACAGACCATCAAGGAACGTTCTACAATGATCGAAACATTTGAAGTTATGAAATCAGTTGCAACATAATAAGCGTTTATGTGACTTTAATTATTCTATTGTAATTATCTTGTTTAATCTTATTAACGAAATTACATTATAGATTACAAAAATCGAATAAAACTGGCCAAAATGTTAAACTAAACTATAGTTAACGACAGAAATAATATTACGAGGTATTACCTACCCAAATCCACCTTTTGCTCAACGAAATTAGTTTAGGCCAAAATAGAAACTTTAATCATCGAAAAATAGGTTTTTAATTTGAACAGTTTTTCTTATAGAAATGGAATATTTTGTACACCGTAAGCAAGTAACTTATTTTACACCTTATCTACAGTACTTGGCCATACATCTATGGTAACAAACAGATACAGTAAATCGTTCCATTGTACTGAGCAAAGCGAATAATGAATAAAACTAAAACTATTTAGAAAAAACTTAGCAAAAAGATTTTGGATGGAGCCGATCACGATACACAACGAGTTATAGAATCATTTTTTTTTTTTATCATGAAATATTTAAAATTATAAATATATTAATCATTGTAAAGCTAGAGCGCTATTTTACAAAACAACAAATAAATTCGTGCCTCTTACTACTAAAATGCCACTTCAACCTAAATTATTAACTGTAGGTTGACTTCGAACCTGCGACTAATGATGTTGGCAAAAACATTATGAAGTGTCTAAAGACGAAAAAGTTCATCAACAATAGGATTATTTCTCAGGTCTCATAATAAACCGCTCTCTCTCACTTCGAATAATTAAAACGTAATCATAAGCTACGTTAAACCAACAAGGATGTCGAATAGATGACAACATACCGAACTATTCTGTAGAAATCCCACCGTGAGAATTTAGGTGAAGTGATCTGCCATTGGTGTCACTTCACCTTGGGATTTGTGCAGAATAGATTCGTAGTTTATGCAGGAATTATAAACCATATAACCGAGTCAATCGAGGCTTTTATCGATATATCGACTACGTTTCGAAGTCACCCGATCAAGAAAAGTTGGATTTCGTTCTCCAAATATTATGTTAATAGCCGCCTTTTTTCAAGCAATTTCGATGAGATAATCGATATACTAATCTATAAATCGCACCAGGCAAGAAATCGTTTTTTTTTATTAACCTAACGCTAGAGACTCCCTGATTTTTTTCTCTTATAATCTAAATATACACAAAAATAATTTTGTACTCTCCCAACGAGTTTCAAATGGCAACATTTAGTTTTTTTTTACAATAATAATTATGGCAGCTTTGTACGATTGCCGAAATAGACTTCTAAGTTGGCAACACTGTCGACATTGACAAAATAGTTCTCAACTTTTAATTATTCGTTTTGTGAATGTCGATGGTGTCGTCTAAGAATGTGCGCACGCTTACCGACTCACTCAGGAGTGTAAGTAGGCGCACCGAGAAACAGATAAATACGTAAACAACCAGGTTGACAACCACTGTCCGCAAGTGTGCGCACGTTCTTAGATGTGTGTATTATCAGTGGATAGACTCGTAATTCTACTTAATAATTCCGACAAATTTGGTATGTTGGCAACACTAAAAATAAGTATAACAAGCACCCTATTATGCGGTCAATAATGTTGCCAATATACAAATATGTTGTAATATAAATGTATGTTTGTAATTGTGTATTCTACTTATTTCGGGTATATGTAAGCAATGTGTGAAATATTTATTGCAAAAATTGAATTAATCTATGGTGAGATGAAAAGCCCAGTTAAAGGCCAAAGCCAATTTGTCAAAATTGGCTCGTTTTGTACCAGGAACTGGCCAGCTCACCCCAGTAACTGTAACTATTGAAAAAAGTTCCGGATATCTATTTAAAAAATGTAACATGTAGAAACAATGAAAAAAAGTTGTTAGTAAAATTGGCATAATTCAGTCACAAATTTTAAATTTGAGATTCGCAATTCGCAAATCATTTTCTGCTGAGTCCGTTTCAAACATTTCCGAATCTCTGTGCATTTATTAATAATTTAATTCATACAATAATTTGACATCCATTTAAATCCCGAAACAGTTTCTTACGTTCAGAAAGTCACTCAATTTAGTCCGAAATCACTGTTTTTCTCACGAGCACAGATTAAAAATATCCAAATTTAAACCCGAATACGTCAGTTAAGGGTTTGGCCGTATTCTAGGGCTGGTTCAGGAGTAAAGCTTCAAGTTCATCTGCGGAGCGGAGCAGGAAGGCTGCGGACTCACGATAGCCGGTGATCAACTGTCGAACTGCACCAACTTCGGCTCCTGACAGCTTGTGCGATAGAAGCTGCGGCTTGGGTTGGCTGGAGACCGTGGAGGGTGCAAGGGGCGACGCTGTGGATGTCCCGTGAAGAGATGTTGGGGTTGAGCTCTTCAGTGATAGATCAGTAGGTGCTGTAATTGAAGAAAACGGATTGATAAGACATAATGTTCCCACTACTGGGACACAGGCCTCCTCTCTATGGGAGGGAGTCGCCCAAAATCCAGCACCCGGCCCAGTGCGGGTTAGTAGATATCGCCTGTATACGAATTTTTGGTTCTAAGACATGACGGTTTCCTCATGAATTTTTTTCTTCACCGTTTTGAGAGCTTTGGTGATGAAATTGAATACACAATGTAATGTGCCTGCCTGGGCACGACCTATAAGTAAGTCAGGGCCAATACAACTGGGTCACCACTGCTCTCAAACAAATTATCAACGAGAAGAGAAACATGAATGGTAAATATCTAGGCACAGACTAACAGAATACATTTTGTTGACTATCTATTTTTTATACATATACGCAGTGACGTACGACTGTGCCAGAAGGAGGACAATAAAGGTTTTTATTGTTAAATTTAAGAAGACGCCTCCGACTGCATGAAATTGCTTATTCAATTTAATAGTCATCCTTTTAAAACAAGTTTCTTGATCTTTTTTAATAAAAGTTCACTATTTAGGCAGTCGGGTTTTTTGATTGCAGAGCGAGAGAATTAGCTTATTCGTGCGTTCTTAAGCTTTCGTTTCCAAAGTTAAGTCTATTATACATGGTATCACAGAATAAAGGCAAGACTTGATAATAGTTTCTTCCTAATTGACTCCTGAATAGATTTCTGTAACTATTAATATAGGTATAAAAAAAAAAAATGTATTTTGTTATACCTACCGCTGATTGAGCCAAAGAAAATTCAATTTTATCTCAAAGGAATAAGACTTAATTTTAAATACATAAAGTATGCTTTGGTCAAAATGTTTTTCAAAAAAAAATGGTCATTATATTATGCTTTTAGCTCAATTCTCTAATGTGTATGAGGTCTTGCGTTAATTATTTTACACGTTGTATGTGTAGCTCAAACTAAATAGATGCTACTAACCTGAGAGGCTGGTGGGGAACGTGTGCGTGTGCGCAGCCATAGCCGACAGCAGCGCGCTTTGATAAGCCGCCATCGCTGCATTCACGCCTGCTCCTAGAGAATGCCTTAGTATAGATACTGTTTTACCCAAGACGCTATTAATAAACCATAACTGGCGAAATGTGAGTGTTTACTATGCATCTCTGCACAACCCTTCAAAGATTACGGACGTAATTTTATATTAATTTTTCTATTCAGAAGCAAGCAATGAGGGTTTTCTGAAATTACGTTCATTAGGTGGCCATCAGGGTGCTTACTCTGGAATATAATTCCGATAGATCGACATTGGAATTATCAGTTAAACGTCAGGGATTGGCTGGACTCACTGTGTCTTGCCAATCCTTGACGTTTGACCAACAATTCCAATGACGATCTATCGGAATTATGTTCGAGAGTAAGCACCCTGATGGCCACCTAATGAACGTAATTTCAGAAAACCCTCATTGCTTGCTTCTGAATAGAAAAATTAATATAAAATTACGTCCCAGGTCCGGGCACCTGTCAAAAGTTTCAAAGCGCCTACGGACTGAATGGTGAACGAAAGAATGAAACGAATGATATCAAATATTTTAAGTTCATTATAGAACTGGAAGACCTCTTGTCAAAGTGGCGCCAACTGGTTGCTTGAATATTCATGAACACCCTCTTAGCAATACGGGCGGGAGGGAAGTTTTGACATTGACAGTAGCCTAACTAATGTAATGAACAAACACCATAGCAGCCTATTCTAGAGTGCGTTTCAACATAGGCCGGAATGGCACTTAAGAACTAGATTTTTTGTCACACACCATAACAGTAATATATGCTGCCATCTATTGAAAATATTTTATTGAATCACTTTTATGCCACTCTGGTTCAATCAAAATGATCAGTTTTAACCGTTTTAAATCATAAACTCAAATAGTAAAAAATGTAGTTAGGCCCACGGAGTAAAGTATTTGCTCCGTGGTTAGGCCACTGTGGTTCTCACGGCCTCATTTATAGATGAATATCCGTTGGCAGAAAAATATAACCAGAAAAGGACATAGAATGTACTTAATGTGAATTATTTTACAAGAGAAACTGTTGTAATTTAATATTGCTTTTTTCACGCTATCTGTATGTCCCAATATTAAGTCAGAAAGAAAAATTGTTTTACACACCGGTAGGAGGCAGCGCAGTAAGAGTAGACAGTAGGGCGCTGCTGCTCAGCGCTGATGATGCAGGATTCGGGTTGGAACTGAAACGTTTTAATAGTAGGTACATGTCAGTTATGTTATCCTGGTAGTATGATATTGAAGTGGCGATCTTTATACCATTGTCTTGAGCCCAACTTACTTTTGTCTTCCGAAAGTCTGCGGAGTTCCAAACGTATTTGGGAATGATGGTCTGAATAGAGGCGCCGGCGATGACGCTGGGCTGAAAACGTAAACAGAAATCAATTAAAACTACGTCAAAGCCCAACAGAACAACAGGAAGTTAATCAAGCTCTTTTCGCAGTCAACCAAAATTGTATTTAGTACTAAATCAACAATCACTGATAAAAAAACAACACCAGTCTTCTAAAAGTACTAGGGCATCATAACTCACCTAGCAGTCTTACTGCCAGCATTTCCATTAGCGTTATCCAGCTTCAAGTTATTGTTGTTCAGTAGTGGATTGTCCATTGTGGGGCTCGCTGATGGCCTAGTAGTGTCTGCAGCAGCCTTGCTGTGGCCAGCAGTGGCCAATGACGTGGTTGATGTGGTAGTGGCTGGTGTCGACGCTGGGCTGCTTATAGCCCCGCTGTACAGGCTCAGGAATGAAGAAGCTACTGCTGAAGTGGCTGTGGTGTCAATGGCCTGAGGAAGATTGTTTAAAGAAATTAACTGGAGTAAAAAAAGCCATAGAACAATTAACTTTTTACAATGAACTCACCCTAGTTGGGAAAGGAGGAAGGGTATTTTTAGAAGCACCCTCATATTGAAAACGAACGCAGCCGTTTAAAAGTTAAAACGAAAAAGTTGTGTGAAAAGCTGTGACGTAAACATTGATATACAAAAAACCCGTATTTGAAAAAAGAAAAATGCGTTTATTAGCATTACAGCTAAATAAACAAAAGGACACTTTGAGACGATTTTTTATGCTTCTAATAACTCGATTTTAGACCATTTTTATACTTTTTACTTATTCGCCAATAACACTTTACACACATATTTAAAAGAATAAATTTGGACCAACAACCATGACGCTCTGAACAAGGCATCACTAAAACACGTTTGTTCTCCTAAAATGGTCGTTCGTGCTACAAAGAGCACATAAGGTCTCGAATCTTAGCCCATACCTAAAGAACAGTTATTATTAGCCACTGTATATTCTTCAGTTCGAGAACTCACCATGGGAGTGGGCACAGTCGGCATTGGCTGGCTCACGGGGTCAAGTCCGAGACGCATGCGCTTTGCGTTCAGGCTTTCGTTCTCACAAGCTTGAGCCAGAATGTGCTCTGCCTGCACTGATGTCAGATGTGCTGGAGTGGGCCGCACCTGAACAAAGTGGTCAATATTAGTCTAATCGGGATTTTTTGTATTTTTGTTTGTAATGGAAAAAAAATACATAATCGATTAAAAAAAATAATTGACCTATACAAAGCTACATTATCAGTGAGTAACATGGGTTGTTTTTTTTTTTTTTTGTATTTTGTGGTGTCTTACGACTTCCACGCGAACGAAGTCGCGGGCAGAATGTAGTCGTTAATAACATTTGGAGCAATAGACTCTGGCAAAATCTATGTAGATAAATATTACCGAGAAGAATCTTGTACTAGTTTTGATAGTGATTTTTTACTTAAGGAGGAGTAAGTCGGAATTTCTGTACAATTTGAGGACGGTCAATCGTATTTAGAGAGACCTAAAAAGTGAGCCAAAAGAAAAATTTAATTAAGTAAAGATTATTTCAATATTTACCAATAGGAGAAAGTAAGAAAGGAATCCCACTACATAAAATATTAACCTCCAACGAAGCGTTGTTGTAAAAACATTGCGAAAAGTAAAGTTTTACCTAAACTTGCATTATATTAAGAGTACCAAGGTAACATGAACAAAATGGAGATCGGACCCTCACCGCAGTGTCCCAAGCGTTGCCAGAGCCCGGTGTACTCCCTCCGTTGCCAGTCGTCGGAATTTCTCCTCGGACTTTCTTGTTCCGTCTGCAGCTCTTCAAATAAGTTCGAATCCTCTTTCGGGCGCGCTCGGCAAACTCCGGAAACTGCCGTGTGCACGAGTCGATGATAGCCTGGATCTTCTCTTTAGGCTGCTTGGATATGGGAACTATCCTGTCCAAGTTCTCGTCTACGAAGAGGCGGACGAACATCTGTAAAAAAAATCGTGAACTTTTTATAGAAGGACCATAAATCGGTGTTAAGGCTATATGGTGATGACTTTCAGAGAACATAATGTTTTCACTACTGGAACGCAGGCGTCCTCTTAGTGAGAGGGAGTGGGCCGTAATCCACCACGCGGGTCCATTGCGGGTTGGTAGATGTCACAGGTTTTGGAATTTTTGGTTCTAGGCCATGCCGGTTTCCTCACGATGTTTTCCTTCATCGTTTTGGGACTAGTGTCAATGCAATTATTTAGACAAAGTAAAGCACCTATGTGGGTTTAAACCATGGAGGACGTTTAAACGAACTACGAGTATCTACATTTCGGTAAGTCGCGGCCGTTTCCACTGGGCCACCATTGCTATCTCATGGTTGTTATTTATTTCTTAAAATGTTTGGGACGTTTGTCGAAAATAGAACCCAATTTAACTGATGCTGCTTTGTCCTTTTGGCAAAATTCAGTTGTCAACCAACAAAACTGTCGTTTGCCGTCGTAACCATCGGCTTAGCTTTTGACTCTTGCGGTCAGCTTCCAGTCTAACTGATAAAGCCGAAGTATTTCGCACTGAGCGGCGCCACAATGAGCCGATACCGATATCCGATAGTTAGTCCGTCGCTAATTCGGTTTGCT
This sequence comes from Polymixis flavicincta, assembly GCA_949987655.1. Taxonomy (NCBI): domain Eukaryota; kingdom Metazoa; phylum Arthropoda; class Insecta; order Lepidoptera; family Noctuidae; genus Polymixis; species Polymixis flavicincta. Next base: position 16,912,251 of record OX465188.1, on the reverse strand, counting down.
TTTGAATTATAAAATACTGAAAGAAAATGTAATTTTTTATGTTCAAGTTAAATTTTTATGTAAACCAATATAACTGTGATGCTGTTGGCATTTAAGTTTTCTAAAAATAACAAGGTATTTTTTAGCTGAAAAATCCTAAGTTTTTTTTTTTATATCGGAGCTTTTTTTTTTTGCTTAGCAACAAAATTAAAATGTCCGATACGTGATCTGTGCCTGGTATTTCACTGAAATCCAACAATCTTTGCACTGCGAACGACAGCTTCCAACAAACGCGATACTTCAAAATGTACGTCCGAAACACATTAGGGCCAAAACACATACGTCGTGTGTATACACGACACGACATCGCATCGTGATACGACGTTACAACGCGCCACGATGCGATGCCGTGTCGGGAAGATCTACGACGTGCATCGTTAAAATCACGACGTCGCATCGTGCCACGATACACGGCACGTGGTCCTGTCGTGTAAATTGCATACGTGCGTACTTTAGGCCCAAAAGACGTCATTATCGTGTTCATTTGTTTTGGCCCCTAAGCAGTGAACCGCCTTCCTGAGTAGCTAATACGACGTGCGATGGATACGACAGGAGCAACGAGATATTACGTTTCTATTACTAAGTAAGATTTATCTCTATTAAAACTCACGTTAAAAGCCTTCAGCCGCTCCGGATCATGGTGCTGCGGATCCACCCTATCATCAGAGTCATCGTCCGAAGCCCCGCCGTCGTCATCATCCTTGGTACGGTCCGATGATGAGGTCTCGTCGTGTGTAGATGCTGGCTCGACTCCTGGTGTCACTGAACCCACGTGGATCGGACTCTGTAGGGTACAAATATGGTTAGGATAGCATTCATAATTTGTGGTAAGGAACCTCGAGCTAAACCAAGTTCAGAATGGTTGTAAAAATAATGTGGTAATATTTTCTACCGCCATTCTAACATTTATAACCAGTGCAACTTTCAATAAAGATATTTGAAGGAATGTAGTAAATATTCTATCTAGGCTTTTATTTAAAAATCGTTTATTGAGTAACCCAAAATTCCCGAAGACTGAAGTTGTAGGTAAAGGTATATAAATCATTTTAGGTAGATGAAACGCTGCTCAACCTTAAAACTCACCGAGTGGCCAGTGGCCAATGGCGTAGGTGGCTTCGGAGGCTTGCTGCCAAGACCCAAAGCGCTATGGTATGAGGCCCACAGATCCGCCATACTGTCGCCACCGCTCTCCGTAATGTCGCCGTTGCGGCCTGAAAGTACCAGGAAATTAGATTGTAACAGGAAGTTGGGGAAACTAGAAAATATTGGAAATTGAAAACTTTGCATTCGTTTTGATAGAAGAATAACTCGTGTTCTTCCGCTCAGATGACATCAACAATTTTACACAGTCAATGGCTAACTCTTTTCAATAGATCCACGTGGCAGCTGTCAGGCTTTTAGCAGTTAAAAACTCACTACGTGCTCATTTTAATACCAGTATAACTAACTCTAACTGGAACACAGCATACTTTTTTGACGCGGCATACATAACATGTAAAATACCTAAGTTTCAGGCACAAGTTGCTAACGCTAGTACTTTTAATTCCAAGGGCATAAATACGCAGATCCGCTTCGAAGTCATTTGTAGCGCTTTTTTAGTGTTGCCTGTACCCAATGATATTATAAGTGTAAAATCATTGCCTGTACCGGTAAACTAGACAATGGTGTTTAAACATGACACTATTACTCGAATTAAGCAATCATACAAGGGGTTCATAGATAGTGTAGAAAAATATAACAAAATTTGCTTAACAGACTACTGAGTAAGTGAGAATTATTCGACTTCTATTAAGTTTTAATGGCTAATGCCCTAAAATATCTAACTAAAGCTAGGGTATTCCAATTGCAACGAACCTTCAATTCAAACTACTTTAGGCCTGGTATAGGGTTGCGATCACCGGACGTTGGGAGTGTTTTAGCCTAAATTTTAAACGACGTATAGCATCACACCTCGTTGCATCCATTGGAGGATAAGGGTGGAACACAAATATAGCATATTTTTAGGTGTTTTTGTGGTTAACTGAATATGACAGGATATGTATTACAATAATTCAACTTCCTCTTGGAAGATGATAAAGTGAAACAGAAGTTATCTGTCTGAAGATAGTTTACTTAAACGAAACGTGATAATACTGACATTGATAGTAAATTGATTAAATTTAAAAGTGGCAACACGATTCACGTACGAGTATATTCAAAAAAACGTAAATAAACTCCCGACATAATCCTGTGCAACACGAATCGGCTACCAGGCACTCAGAGCTCAGTAGGAGCTAATTAATATTCCGTACAAGTATTTTTTTTTACATCCCACAACAAAACCTTAGTAGAAATGAGACTTTAATTCTGGTGTTGAATCAATTTTCATTTCTCATTCAAGTCTCTCACGCTACCTGGGAATAATCCCTAGAATGCCGTAAAAGTGGCGAAATACTTAACTATCGACATGAAAAAGAAAATAATATAAGATATGGTTATACGTAAGTAACTTGGTAGGTACTCGTAAAAAACCTGAAATAAATATAAAACTAATAAGTCTTGTTGTGTAAAAAACCGCCATAAACACCAACGAGTTTGTGGGATGGACCTGCTTCTTACTAAAACAAAATTAACCTGTATAGCCTTCTGTGCCTATCATCAGTCTACTCCAAAAGAAGACCTTCAAATAGGTAGGTCGTGAGTTAGAAATCCAACCCACACCCATAATACAAGAACAGAGCTTAGTTGGAGGGCTTACCACGCTGCTAGGAATACATACCATGATCGGCACTAAACAGATTTAATTTGTACGTAGGTACTCATATTCCAATGAGTGAAGCGTCTTGTTATTATTTTTCTGACATTGCGAACATTTCTGTTCCTATTGTTATTATTTTTCTAACATTACGAATTTGTTTTTGATTTTACTGAACCAAGTATTATGTATTAAAATTTCAATAGATATTACATTTTTTCTTTCTTTTTGGAAGTCAAATTTTATTAATTTCTCAAATACATTGAAACTATAGTTTTGTATAATTTAGAAGCATTTTGTTAAAATTTTGTAAATGTGAGTACCATGCATCCTTATAATATGTTGTTTTGATGTGCGTCGACTTGAAAAAGCGTGGTAGTTGAAAGTATGTGGCGCGTGTGTTGGATCATTCGGTTCCCTAGAAAATGGTTGAGCTGGATGGTGACTCATGGCTGATCCACGCATCAAGTTCGTGAACGGGCGCCGCCGTCGGTTGAGACTGGTCATCTCCTAACTGCCATGGCTTATTTTGAATCTTATATTTTTTTTAATAAATTTCATTGTTCTCACTTAAAGAAGCACCAAGAATAATGTTCCCAAGATTTTGTAATACCCATGATTTAAAAGAGTGTCCTTGCAGTTTCTTGCCCGTTCTTCTCCATAGAGATCTACGTTTTGGAATGGGCACCTAGCTTCAACTTGGTTTTTTTTTTTTTGACAATTCAAAAGTATCTGTAAAAGGTTTAATTGAAATAAATGCTTTGAGTTTGAGTCTGCCCAACCCTACCACGGCTACACCAGTTATAATTATGTGTTTTATGAACATTTTCAGTAACGACCTACGAACAGGGTTGTCAATTTTCCTTTCCTGTTTAAGACCATGTTAACTTTAAATAGCTTCGTTATGAGCGATAATAGTTCTTATTGCAATCCGATACGAATAAATTCGAATAATAAATGAGTAAGTGTATGTCGTAAAAATGCAAATAAAATCGTATTTAATTAAATGTTAACTATTTAATAATAAATAATCGATCACTGTATGCAGTTGGGCATTTGATTTTTATGGAATATTTTTAATTATAATATAAATTATTAATTATAATATAAATTATTAATTATAATATAAATTATTAATTATAATATAAATTATTAATTATAATATAAATTATTAATTATATTTATTATATTGAAGGGATAAACTGATTTCAAAGATAATTAAGAGGTGACTTTGATGTTTTTTTTTTTTTGATGTATTAAAGTATGTTTAATTATGTTTTGAGTTCCATCACTGTATGCAAAACAGACTTGAAAATATCATATAATTTTTTGCTTTCAAAATTATTTACGGTTAAAGAGATACACTGCTTTAATAAAATACCTTTTTGACCGTTTTCAAGAAATATCCGCCTTAAATCCACTTCAACAGAGGGGTAATTGCGGAATACATTATCAGTAGGAATCAGTTTCATTTCGACGGTTCCACAACATTCATGACGTTGTTTACGTTGATAATTAGAAATTTTATTCGAACGAAAGAATGGATTACGAATAACCGTCAAAATATTTTGGATTCTGATTAATAGTGTGAACGCAATTATGGTGCTGGACTGACCATGTGTAGATTAAGGTGCTGGACTGACCATATGTAGATTAAGGTGCTGGACTGTGCTTATGTAGATTATTTTATATATTGTAAATGAGAGAACGTTGTAGGCCTTACAGACTGTAGATTTGTAAACGATTTTCTATTCTTTATTTAAGTACCTGGTTCTTATTGACAGGTCTGCATTGTCCCCCCATACCTATATCACTGTAATTCGAAAACATTGTAAAAGCCAATTATTTTTAAAAGAGTAACCGTGGTGTTTCTTGCCGGCTCTTCTCCATAGGAAGCGACAAATTGAAACCGTGCACCTAGCTTCTAACGTTTCATAAGTGCCCATGCAGGTTTATTTGAAACTAGCTTTTGCCAGCGGCTTCGCCCGCGCGGAACTTTCATCTCCTATTTAACTGCCTTAGGGGTTGAATTTCGAAAAATCCTTCCTTATTCCTTGTCTACATTATAAAGGGAATCTCTGTGCAAAATTTCAGCTTTCTAGGTCCAAGGGTTTGGGCTGGGCGTTGATGAGTCAGTCAGTCAGTCAGTCAGTCAGTCGGGACCTTTCTTTTTATTTATATATAGATAGATAAAATAATTTGATTTGATTTGACCTGTTTAAGACAGGAGACATGACGTTTTCAACTCATTTGGAAAGCATGTCATCCTGTCCATTTTATTTTTATTTTTTATTAGGGATTTAATTGGTGCCGATTCTTTTGTTCACCACCTAAACTAAAATAAAAAGTGTTGTCATCTCTTACTGACAGACCGCGAAAGAAAAAGACATTTGATGCTTCAGAACTGTCAAACGAAATTAAGTCTCGATTGCCTCGATTTTGTCGTGATTTCAAGTTCATTGTAACTACAATGAACTCCTACCAATGTATCTTCACCATCATCATCATCATCATTTCGGTCGAAAGACGTCCACTGCTGGACATAGGCCTCCCCCAAGCTCCTCCACTTCGACCGGTCTTGTGCTTCCCACATCCAGCGGATAATCTTATTCCCCTCCTATTTCCCTCTCGTTCTTGTTTCATTAGAAGAAAAAAGATAGCAATAGCCTAAAGTGCACAGTAGGCTAATTACCAATGTTTACAAAAGTGTCACTACGTTTATTCTGCTACCCATGTCCTGCCCTAACATGATGCACCACTTTTGGTTCCACTTCTCCTAATCTGGTCCTATTGTCCGCTCCGGACAACCCTACAACCTCATTTCGCAGCTCATTAAAACTATGTGAGTACACATTACTGTTTAGGATTTATTGTGTCCTAAATTTCATCCTGGACGGTTCCCTTTTCAGACTGGTAATTATACGTTTTAGTTGTTAATTGTCTTGTCTAGACCAAAAACGTATGTAGACTCTGACAACATCACTTCGAGATTCGAAAGGTGTCTAAATGTGAATCGATTTTTACAACAAATGAGTGTGGGCGCCGTGTGGTCTCTTGAGCAAGATTCGAAGTAAAGTTTCTAAAATAGGACTAGGTACTAAATCTCACTGTCCTTTCATTTTTACCTTATGGATAGCACCATCCCATTTCTTCCAGTGGCTGTCGTAGGAGGCGACTAAGGGACTTACTAGAGAATGGGCAGCAGCGTTCTCTATGCATTTAACCACCATACTGCGATCGCCAACCTGCCTGCCAAGCGTGGAGATTATGGCAAACCCCCCCTTTGGAGCAGGCCTATGTCCATCAGTGGACGTCTTTCGGCTGAAATGATGATGATGATGAACTTATGTATATTGTATTAATTACAGCTGTGAGCCGTTTGGGGTCGAAACGCTCCGGTCATGGGGCCAGAGAGCGGGTCTCCTTTTTAAGGAAATTTCGGCGACTTATTGACACTTCACGTGACCAGAAGGCTGGGTCGTTCTTTGGCCAAGGAATTAGCATTGCCATTCAACGTGGCAATGCTGCCAGTCATCTGGGCACGTTGATGACAGCCATGCGGACGAGTACTTACGATGCCTAAGTGTTCTTCTGTTTTTGTCATAGATATAAGAAAGAATTTGTATAGTTAGTTAGTAATTTAATTTAGTACCCAGTGTAAATAGTGAGTCTATACGTAGATGGGTTAATTCTAGACATCCCCCCCCATCGTCGACCACATCATAGCGTACCATCACGTCAGATAGTGGCAAAACGCGAGCCCATCAATAACATCTATACAAATAAATAAAATTGATGTGTTTTTTTGGTAATGTCGAAAACAGCTTTATTACCAAATGGTTATACTGACCATACCTACATACTTATAACAAAAAAAAAACACTTTTTAAAATTTTTTGTCTGTCTGTTTGTTCCGGCAAATCTCCGAAACGGCTGGACGGATTTGACTGGACTTTGGCTGGCAGATATGTAGCTGATGTTAGAAGGAGTAACATAGGCTTTTGTCTTTTGTCTTTTGTGACTTTTGTCTCGGTACCACGTTCCTGTGGAATAATTCAGCGCGGGTGAAGCCGCGGCCACAGCTAGTGTAATAAAATAAAAGTAGACAACTAGGTGTCAAAACAGCAAAATTTATAACGACCTCACTTGGAAAAATGATGATCGCAGCATTTTTTCAAGTAATGGGGGTTCCTACTGCCCAACAATTGATTTCCCTTAATCGTCTTTTTACGAATAGGGTGACTACAGAGCGTGTAGAACAGATTGAATTGCTTTATTATGGTCAGAAGGGGAAGAAAGCCGGCGACAATTGATTTACATATCTTCCTTCATAATCCTAACTTTTTTTTTTTTTTTTTTTTTTTGATGACGGGGGGAAATCCTCATGGATGTCCTCCGCCCCGGGGAGGGCGGAGGGGTCTGTCAGACTCTTACTGACTAAAACCACCCCGGTGTTCCGTCTCTCACTTACGCCGGGGATCACGGGAACTAGTAAGTCTTCCGCGATCCCCGGCTAGTGCCGGCCCGCCTATGCGGGCCACCTCGCGATAGGGGGGGAGTGAGGTGTTAAACTCCCCCCCACATCAAAGAGAGGCGCGCGTGGAACACTACGCGCCGCCATCTCGGGTCCTAAAAAGTAGGGGGCGACGGATTCCCCAGTCCGTCGCCCCTGGACCCATTCAGGGGGGCTGGAAGAGGGCGTTGTCCGCCCTCCGCCGACGCCCGGTGCGTCTGCTGCGGATCGGGTTAGCTGAAGCAATCTCCCGCTCCCTCTCCGCAGCCTCCTTCTGCGAGATGACTGTTTCGCAGAAGGACACCACCGCGTCCCAGGACTCCTCGCTGTCGACCATCGAGTCGACAACGGCCGGCAGCGACAGGTCACTGCCTACTCCTGAGATGAGGGCACGGCGCGGCTCCGTCCAAGCGGCACACTCTGCCAGCGTGTGCCACGCCGTGTCCTCCCGACAGTCGACGCAGTGGTGACACCGAGCGTCCGGCTCCCTGTTTATGCGACACAGGTACTTCCCGAAGCAACCATGCCCCGAGAGCACCTGTGTCACCCGAAACGACAGGGAGCCGTGCCTCCTCCCGAGCCAGCGCTCGAGTACTGGCCGGATCGCCCCGATGGTGGCGGAGCCGGCGGTAGGGCGTGAAAGCCTGTCCCGCCATTCCGCCACCAGGGCTGCGCGAAGCTGTGACCAACGCAACTCCAAATGTCGCGGCGTCAGCCACTCGCCCCGCGCCCTCGAGTCCTCGCGCCACCGATGCAGCGACGCGAGTACCTTCGCTTCGAGGTCCCACGGTGGGGATCCGGCCAGTACGCAAGCCGCCTCGTAGGAGATCGTGCGATACCCCCTGATGACTCTGACGGCCATAGCTCGCTGCGGTTTCCGCAAGACAGCGATGCTGCCGGCCGTCAGGTCAGCCGCCCAGATCGGGGCCCCATACAGGGCCATCGATCGCACAATAGTTGACACACCTATGTTATGTAAGCTCTTACTAAGTTATGAAATCTTGGTACTTCTAAGGCGTAAAGCGTGTCAATTGCGTTTTGTTATTCCATGTCAGTTGCATTTTGTTATACCAACCACGTTTTATATCACGTTCCACGGGAACGGGATAAAAAAACCTCCCCACCAATTTTCAGCCAAATCGGTTCAGCCGTTCTTGAGTTATAAGTAGTGTAACTAATACCACTTTCTTTTACAGATTTATATTTATTTATATAGATGTGAAACTTTGTATGTTTAGATGTGTGGATATTTAGATGTTTGGATGTTTGATAGTTAATTACGCAACAACGGCTGTTTGAATTTTGGATAAAATATAAGCTCACAGATAGTTTGTAACCTGGAATAACACATAGGGTACTTTTTATCCCCATAATATTATTATGTTCCCGTGGGATAATTTTCGACACCCACGCGGACGAAGCCGCTGACAAAAGCATGAAATCGGTCCAGTCGTTTTTGAGTTTATTATTTAAAACGCTTTCTAGCTAAAACTATGTTACGTATGTTTTAACCGAGTTATGACAACCTAGTACTTCGAAGCCATAAAGCGGTTTAAAAGCTGACTAACAAAATTTATTTACCTAATTTGCTATACCACGTTTTATGTCACGTTCCCCGGGAACGGGATAAATAGTATCCTATGTCCGTCTCCTGGTTCTAAGCTACCTCCCCACCAATTTTCAGCCAAATCGGTTCAGCCGTTCTCGAGTTATAAATAGTGTAACTAACACGACTTTCTTTTATATATATAGAAGACTAGCTGTCCCGACAGACGTTGTCCTATCCATCCAAAAGTCATTCATACAAAATCTATACCCTACCTACCCTACACTACCCTACACTATCCTACCCTACCCTACACTATCCTACCCTACCTACCTACTCCACCTACGCTGCCCTACCCTACCTACCCTACACTATCCTACCTACCCTACCCTACACTATACTACCCTACCTACCTACCCTACCTACGCTACCCTACCTCCTACACTACACTACCCTACTCTACACTATCCTACCTACCCTACCTACGCTACCCTACCTACCCTACACTACCCTACACTATCCTACCCTACCCTACACTATCCTACCCTACCTACCTACTCCACCTACGCTGCCCTACCCTACCTACCCTACACTATCCTACCTACCCTACCCTACACTATACTACCCTACCTACCTACCCTACCTACGCTACCCTACCTCCTACACTACACTACCCTACTCTACACTATCCTACCTATCCTACCTACGCTACCCTACCTAATACCGGGATAAAAAGTATCCTATGTCCTTCTCCTGGCTCTAAACTACCTCCCTGCCAATTTTCAGCTAAATCGGTTCAGCCGTTCTTGAGTTATAAGTGAAGTAACTAACACGACTTTCTTTTATATATATAGATATGGCGCCACGTGTCTTTCGAATCATGTCTTTCATCATATTATTATTACAAGCAGAGTACAACTCGAATTTATTGTCAAATTCTAAATTAACGCAAGTGAAGCCGCGGGCAAAAGCTAGTTATGTTTAAAACACATTTTACAAATGGCAAGTCCAAGCCTAAGCTACCAGGAGATCATGACTCCAGAGAGAGTAACCTCCTAAGAATGAAAGCTGTACCCAAAAGATCCACATTCTGCATCTACCAACTGCCTAACAAAAGCCTTTTCAGGCGATCGATGGTGGAGACTCTTAGCTAGTAGTCTATTGGATGTTCCAACTATTGGCACAATGATCGCTGAGTCCACGTCCTACATGTCGACAACCTCGTGTGCCAAGTCTCTACAAAGACACCAAATTTCTTTCTTTTTTTTTCCAACTTTAATGACATGTGTATTAGTAATAAACGCTCTATGGGATAGCCAACTGTCCATAGTAAATTCAATTATTCCTTTAATTTCATCATTTGCACTAATAAATGGTCATTGAATTACGTTAAAGATGGGAGCTTCTGTAAAAGATCCATTAAAAACAATGTCTATTTTATGGCTTTTACACGTGCTCATTTTATTTTAATAAACCGTTACGTCTGATAGCCCTTTATGGGATGGAGATATTTTTTGAGTCTATTTTTATAACAAAAATGTTCTTTCGTCCCAATGAAGGTAGTCTAAATACCAATATTTATCAGGTAAGCCCATGGAATAGTATTCTAGTCTTTCTAATTTCCAATTTTATAAATTGATCATAAAAAATCCTAGTAAAAAAAAAACTATTAGGTACTACGTAGAACCATGGATTATCAGTTGCATTAAGTTCAAAGCATATAATCTTCTTTCCAATATCAAGTGTTAAAAACTTTATAATGTTCGACGTGGTGGTCCAACCACTTATAGGACATAAATCGTAACTCTGTAGGAACACACCTAATGTAGGTAGGTAATTGTGTCAGCTAGAAAATGTTTTATAGGTATAGTCAAAGTACTATTAGGCTGTCATAACTCGGTAGGAGCACACCTAACATAGTTGTGTCAGCTAGAAAGCGCTTTATGTCGTTAAAATACCAGGTTGGCATAACACGGTAGGAGCACAACAAAATTAATAACGTAAAAACCCAATTCAAAATCCTATTAGAACCATTTTCAACTTCTACGCGGACGAAGTCGCGGGCAAAAGCTAGTTATGTATAAAAGAAGTTGGCTACACACCTAGACACGCTTGATTATCGGTCATCGTGATGAATGCACGGCATTCCACAGGTCACACCTAACGTGACACCGTGACAGCTGTTCGCACCTACCTCATTCTCAAAGAAAATAATGCTATAGACAAAATAACAGAGACAATTACTAATCCAGGACACGTTGTTATTCATTAAACCGAACTATTCGAACATTGCCATCTTTGATTCCAGAAAAACTTTAAGTACTAGCGGTAGTTGAATTTAATTTATACCACAAACAACACGTTTAATTCCCACATACATAAAACAAAACGATAATTTCGCACGGTTAGTTACCAAGGCGGCAGAAATTAATGAAGGCCTACACAGAACGCAAGGGACCGGTGCATCTGCCTCTAAATGTCAACCCGAACAAGCCCCCTGGACTATAAATAATTTGAGAAGGTGCCTGCATCGCTTGCGCCCCTAGTACTCTCGATATGGCTTCGTGTAATAAAAATAGCCTATGCGTTCCAGTCGACGTGAAAATTATGCAGTCAATAAAGTATTCGGATGACAAGAAAAGTGGCTTTGAAGAGTAGTTGCAGCAGGTAAAGGTTTAATGTCAAATATTTATGAGTGGCACTTTATACTTAGTGGACATATTGGACGCTGTGGAATTAAACAGGCAAACTACTATGACTGGGCCTTATTGTCCGTGCCATAAAAATGCTGGCAGAGAAAAACACAAAAAGACAGTCGACATAATATTGAAGAGGCGTCAAAACGTAGTCAAGACCCCCAAACGGATCTGTGGGATAGAAAGCTCAACTTTGTAGATCGTCACACATGTAACGATTACAATGTCCCTTAAGACGTTAATAAAGCGGTGATTGAGACTCTATATTTAACACTGGACGTTCATAGGCGGACATTAATCTCGTATCAATAATAATCTACATATGCCAAGTTATCTCTCGTCAGAGATACACTTAATACAACTAATATAGATGGCAGCACGCAATTGATCTGTCACTATCACAATTAATCAGTGGTAATATGTAAATCTAGGGATATATTGCTAAATGCTGATACTGAAACGCATCTGGTTAACTAGAAGCTGAGGCTAAGCTTGATTATGATAATGTAATCCTGAGTAATTTAGTACCATCTAATATTTTTTGCAAATATATACGATGCGAAGGACCAAAACCCACGAAAGTCAGAAATTTTCGCACTGCTGGCGAAAAGAGTTTTCCTACTTCTTAGCGTATCGATGGCAAAAATTTCAAACATCTTTGGCCTAGAATTCAGCTGCGTGAACTCCGTTCACTGACACAGTCAAAAGATCATCAAATGCACAAGTGACAGGACATGCGGCGCAAGATGGAAGGTGGCTCATAGTCTGTGGGGAGGTGCCGCATACACACTTGATATCTGTGCCGTCCGTGAACACCCATTTGTGGAAATTGTCTTTGCCTCGGCCAAATTTATATTTTCTTGACCTTTTTGGAAGTATTGGTACAGACGCCTGCACATCAAGCTACCCCAATATGTCAAATTTATTTGATAGATTTTCATCTTTATTACATAGGTTATAAGGTTCATGTTCAATTGGGGAAATTTGACAGTTTGGGGTAGTTTGATGTGCTGGCGTCTGTACAAGCAAGGTTTAAACTCAATACCAAGTTTTCGTACTCAATACTTATTTCCGGCCACCGTAGGCATGAGCTTGCGGACGGCGAGTAATGGGTAGCTCGCTGTCCGGTAAGGACCAAGCCCAAGTCGACGGCGCGTTGTGTTCCACGCGCGCCTCAAAGAGATGTCAGCACAAAAATGATGGGGCCCGCAAGGGCCGATGCCTGCCAGGGGTGTGGGTTTGTTTGAAAAAGATACCACAACCCCTGGCATACGGGCTACTGAAGGAACACGGGTGGGTTTTAGTCAGTAGAAGTCTGACACGCCCTCCTGCTCCACCCAGAGCGGGAGAAGTTATTTGATGATTTCCCACCCAAAAAAAAAAATGCCTAGTTTTCGAGAATCGGGTCTCTTGACCATCTAACGCACCACGAGACTTACGAAAACACTTGAAACTGAAACACAGTATTCTTGCTTGCCAGTAAATTGCAGTATGGTACACCAAACTAAGTTTTTTACAAGAGGACTTTCTAATATTTAAGTACTATTGCTCCAAATGCCATTAAAAATAATCAGCCTATTATATTCCCACTGCTGGGACGCAGGCCTCCTCTCCCTGAGAGAGAGAGAGAGTGGGATGTAATCCACCACGCAGGCCTGGTGCGGGTTGGCAGATAATGTAGAACAAGTAGTTTCGACTTTGTTATTGTGCCAGGATTGCCAGGACCAAGCTAACCATAATTATCTTGCAAAAGATCATCGTCATTCTTTCCGTCGAAAGACGTCCACTGCTGGACATAGGCCCCCTAATTGGATGGGTTTGCCATAATCGTCACGCTTGGCAGGCGGGCGTGGCGATCGCAGTATGGTGGTACAGTGCATAGAGAACGCTGCTGCCCATTCTCTAGTAAGTCCCTTAGTTGCCTCCTACGACACCCACGGGAAGAAATGGGATGGTGCTATTCTTTACGTCCGGCATCACACGGAACAATTTTTTCAAAATTGCAAAATATATAGATACATTATACAATCACTTGAAACTAAAAAATAAAAACTTTTTTCAAAAAAAAAAACAACTTACTTCCAAAAACAACACTACAAAGCTCAAAATAACTTTAATTTCAGAAGTCGGTGACTTTGGATGTGTATTTTAATTATTTGTCACCGCCTTCCGAAATTAAAGTTATTTTGAGCTTTGCAGTGTTGTTTTTGGAAGTCCGTTGTTTTTTTTTTTTATTTTTTTGTAAAAAGTTTTTATTTTTCACTTTTTAGTTACCTACCCCACACTTTTTCGAAATTTCATCATCCTTGGGGTCAAAACAATGCACATTTATGCGATAGCAACATTCGCGGTTGATTTGCTGTAATTTTTTGAAGAGTTCCGTTGTCTGTCTCCCAAACGCATCATCAGATCTATATGAAATTTTAATGGAACCATTTCGGAGTAAAGCCCTTTCGAACAAAAAAACAATTTTGCAAATCCGTCTATATACGACGGAGTTATGCCCGAACATACATAAAAAATAAAAAAATAAAAAATATAAACATATCGAATTGATAACCTCCTTCTTTTTGAAGTCGGTTAAAAATAAAAGCTTTTATCAAGATGCTAACCATGAAAGCCAACACATTAAGCGAATTATTTAAAGATTAAAAGAAAAAAAAACAGGAAAAGTCAAATTATTGAGATGACTCAATAATTTCTATATGAATAGACATCGACAATGATATCATATTTAGCGACTCGGAACATTTCTTTTTTTTCGTAATTAGTTCATTTCCTGTAATTATTTTCTCTTGTATTTTAATGCTATACTGGATTACTTTCGCAATATAAGACATCCCTTTGACATTTAATTCAAGTCTCATTTGTAGCCAACTCGTGTATTTTATTTTACCATGCATGGGAAAAATGCTCCCATGTTTTTTCCCGTAGGGGAAGACAGAGGTACGGGGCCTTCCATAGTACACTCTTATATTTTGCCAGGTATGTAATTTATGATTACTTGATGTCTTTGATTCAATTTGAATTTGTCCATAGTTACGACTGTAAATTAGACTAAAGTCAAATCATAAATGACTGTGATTTATGACTTTAAAGACGCTTTCTGTATACTTTGACAGGTTACACTGTTTTCCCGTACATACCTATAATGTTTGAAAACATTATAAAAGCCAATTATTTTTGAAAGAGTAACCGTGGAGTTTCTTGCCGGGTTTTCTCCATCGGAAACGACCAATTGGAACAATGTGCCAAGTTCTGTTCTGACGTTTCATAAGCGCCCATGTAGGTTTACGTGTTTTTTTTTTTTTTTTTTTTTTTTATAATATTGTTTTTTTACTAAGAAAACGTTGGTCCTTCAATACTTTTTTTTTTTTTAATTCAACTTACTTTAGATAACCTGTAAATAAACAATACAAATGCTTTACCTTGTGCCTGGCTGTGGTAATTCCATGCTAGCAACATCATTTTCAACTTCTCAGCATCTTTCGCGAGGGCCTGACCTGCACCAGATCACATAGCCAATTGAAATCTCAAAATTTTGATCAATTTTCACACATTTTGGTTCAAAATAGCCAATTAGGGAGCATTTTATGCAGATTATCGATAAGTTTATGATTATTGCATAAAATGCAGGTTTTTAGGTTGATGTGATGCAAGTGGCTGGTGCATTATTTGGATGACGGGAACTGTTTTTTCTTGGTAGGTACTTACTAGAGAAATTATCATCGTCATTCATGTCCGCTGGTTCTGGAGTTAAGTTGTCCTGAAACAAAAAAAAATGGTCCTTGTTAGCAACTTTTTTGATTTGTTTTGTATCACCATTTAGTTTTATTTGCAATTTAATGTAATTTTAGAAAAGTTCATTATTTAGTCATAGTAATATGTCTTTTGATTATGAATGAAATTCGGCAAAGTCAAAAGTGTTCGTGGGAGCAGTATTCAAAAGTAGACATAATAATATTATAAAGATTAATTTTGTGTATGTACTGAAATTGCTAGGTAAAAGGATTCATTTCACTGAAATTATTCAGGGAATTTCTTTGTATTGTTGGAATTTTAAATCACAGTTTGTCTGTTGATGGGTATGAAAATGTTGTCATGCCCGACTCACAAACGGGGATGATTTCCCCCCATTTTCCGCGGACCGGGGAACAGGCTCACGCATGCTCGCTACCAGGACATCATACGCGTTCGTAAGTTTAAATAATTAATAAATTAGCGAAACGGCCGGCGGCTGTGCAGTGCTGGGCGGGTCAACGCTCTGAACCGCGGACGCAAATCGATAGTGCTTCAAATGGACAAGCCACTAAATATAGCTGTACGTAGCACCATATGTGTGCTAGGTCCCTGGTCAATGCGGGCAGGTTTTCGAAGCAGTTGTCCCGGTTCGAAGTTAGCAACGGACGAGACAAATATACACTTTTGGAGTTCTAAACAAACAGTTAAAAAGTTTTCATTTAATTATTATAAACTTAACAGCTTAATATTTAGGTTTTATTCTCGACTCTACATACAAAAAATATGCTTTGCGCAAGTTTTATTGCCAATACTAAAGCGTTTAATGAAAATATGATTTTCAAATTAAAATAGACCTACTGTTTGTGTCTTCTATGCACCTGTTATTCAACATATATTATCCAGGTGCAAAACTTAAATACGGGTTTTCTACATATATTACACAACCATAGTAAAAATATCTCCACAGAGGACATAAGTATTTATAACATAGTTTTATTACGTTTATTTAGAATCAAACTTGATATATACGAGTAAGCAAGGCTAAACTCGTTTACCATGGTGTAATAATGGATTTATCCTATATTATTCTTCCCCTCCACGAAATCAAGAATATATAAAATGTCACCAAGAATCAAAATACCAGGGCGACAAAAAAATTCAAGAAGTATTCTATAAATACTCCAAATAATTGCAACAGCTGTAAATGATGAGACAAACAAAATACCCGAGTACCGAAACCTTTGTAAATAGTCCTGCCTGCCGCCCGTTCTAACGCACACATAGGGGCGTCTAACTGGCCGCTAAAATGTTGCTGAATGTTTAGAACGGGTTAAAATTTTAGTTTGTTCGAAACAAAATATTGAATATGCTAACATTTTGTGTGGAAATGGACGATGACATAGAATAATATAACCAACATGAATATGAATCGTTAATGGCTTGTTTTGCACCGAATGAAAAATTTGAAACATTCGGACAAAATAAGTTAACTTAATGTTTACATATAGGCATACATAATTTTAGAATCAAATTTTCGGCTGCATCAGTACCTAGAAACCACTCAGATTCAATAGAACACAACGCAACAGATACTTCAAACGAATCATTCATGACCACTCGCGAACTCGAATAAAACTTCACAAAAAATCCCTTTGAATGGCGCAGCAGCATTTTTACGCTTTTGTAACAGCTGACGTCGGCGTAAACTTACGAAAACACACGAAGATTTTCATTCAACAAGTGGAAGCTATCCCATGCAAAGCGTCATCAATTCACAGCCACACTTGTACTAAGTTTCCGCGCGGAAAAGTTAACTTGAAAATATTTAAATACGTTACGAAGTTTGCTTTGAAGTTGTACGTTGTCGGAATGTTTGCTTCGCATTTTTATTGATGTGTTGTAAACGTAGACGGGTTAAGGGTTTAACAATGTTTTAATTTGACAGTTGTTTCTTTGATTTGCATTTATAATGATGTGATTTGAACATTAAACTCGAATGCTGCAATGCTTAATGTTGTTATTCTGTCTTCGGAATTCACACAATTGGACTGCTTATAACATTATATTTTATTCAAATCATAAATTGCTAACCCACATTTAAGTGTTATGATTGCATAACTAACTGAGTGACACCTGAATATAATTATGTTTAATTGTATCTCGAGTCGGACTAGGTTTTCAACTTTGAAATTATTTATTCAAAGACAAATATAGCGCGGTAGGCACAACTACAACTAGTACTTAAGTCGTCTAAGTACCAGGTGTACATAGGCAGTTTGGAGTTAGGTGGGGTGACAAGCTAGATATCGACCGTCTTCAGGGCGGTGGCCAAGGACCGCATCTGCTATGCGGACACTAAATATCCGTTGACCCTTCGCGTTATGTGTGCCTAGTATACGTATAGGTAGGTTGATACCATTGCAATTTAGTCTGTAATTAATTACACCTCAATGACAGATAAGGTGCAGTGGTGCGTGCAAACATATCTAAGTACACTTACGTAGTTAGTGCAAACATGTCATTAAGCTAAAGGTTAACTTGTGTAGTTAGATCATTTAACGAGCATCCTAACTGATTCTTAATGGCGTCTTTGTTAGGCATCCAAGGAGTACGTTTATTTACCTTTTGAGGTGGCATGTAGGAGGCACCCGTGTCTTAATTTATTTAAGTGAGCATAAACTTTGACAGCGGTTAACTTGTAAACTTTTCTGGCGTATTTTCAAAAGATAAGTCGGTCAAAGAGTTTTTAGGCAAGTGAAAATCCTTTCTTGAACACAATTTAGGCGTAATGCTTTTCCTTGGAACACTGATTCAAACAACAAAGCTGGTCATAGATTCATAACATAGCATGAAATAAACAGCGGAGGGGCGGCGGACCGGTCATCTGCCGATAGACGAATAAATCGCGGAATAACCTAGTTTTCCATACAAAATAACTGCAAAATTTCGGGAATCCAGAGGCGGTTATATGCTGAGGGCCTGGTATATACTGATACATGGGCTATGTACTGCGGTATGCCCCCTCGGCCCCTGCCCCCGCTCGCACTCCGCGTGTTACCGTGTAGTGCTTGCCACCCCGCGAGTGATCGCGCTGCGACACTGCTGCGACACCATCGCAGTTATCGATAGTCGACAGAAACTATCCTAGAACATTATTTTGTAGAGAGGGAATATGTTGGTACCAATATGTTTCGTGGAGTAGTAGGACATGCTATAACGACTTTCGAGAGAGTCGGTATGAAAGATGTATCATTAGTTGATACCAAATATTTCCTCTAGATCTAACATAGAAGCAGGTCTTTACTAGATAACAAAACTATGTTTAACAATAATATGACAGAAGCTAACTACGATAAATATAGTTCGGCGTATCGAAACAGGAACGAATTATTTAATGTTTACTTTTCTTTTACCAAAACCCCTCACAACCCCCAAAAGGTAATCCATTTCTTCACCCAGTTATTATCTATCACCAAACATCAGGAACACTTCGGGTCCAATAGCAATCAATTCATCGATAACAAGTAATCATCGATAGCGCGTCAGAGTGCCAGCAATCAGGTGGCAGTCAGCGTATAATCATTAAATACCCACGCGAAGGGGGCCGATGACGCCCGCGGCGCCACCACGCACCCCTCCCCCCACCCGCCCAATTATGAAAATACGAACAAAATACAAATTTCGAGCTTTTCGAACGTCAAAGGCCGTTAAACACGATGCCGTGATTATCGATAATGAGCCGACCACATCCTTACCGTGGTTCCACTACCATATTTTTGTTGGACGTGTATTGATTGTGATTTAGCTAAGTTATGGCTGATTTGACCTGCGGCCCCAACAAGCTTGAGAATAAGAAAGTTTTGATACGGTCGGACTTCGGAAGTCTGCTTTAAGTGAAATTTTACTTGTGACAAAAGTTTGGGCAAACTAAATTGTTAGCCAGTTACCCTCAGAGACGAGCAAGTTCATCAATTCTGGAGATTACTTAAACTTAGGATTAACTTTTCAAGCGCAAACACTCCTTTAAACAGCCAGTTTCATGAGCCAAAAAAATTTCTGCAAGCGCAGCTAATAGCTACAACGGGGTCCGCTTTTTTTTATTCGCCATCCTTACAACTTTTTACCCGTCTCTGCCAGGAGCGTAGAGGCGAGTTGAAAGTCTTCGGTCTTTCAAAATAAACGGCTTCCTTTAGCATTCTGCTTGCTCGGTAGTTTCGCCCGCCGCTTGCGCCCTAGTATTTTTAAAGCGGACAGCGCCCCCTGCGGCACTCGCGGGCTCGCGCACCCCCTCTCACCCCCTGGACCCCCCTTCGCCCACACACAGTAATACCATAACGGGTGCGAGCTATGACGAGATTATCTACGTACACGCGTATCCACTATACCAATACATACATTGCCTATATACCAGGAATACATAAGCACATAAGCGATGACTGTTGTACATAACGGGCATTGATTTACCGGGCCGGACGCTACCTGTCATCGGACACAATGACGATTACATGGGGCGTTGGCAAAAATTCAGGCGAACAACGAACTGGGCTGAATATCAAAAACAATGGAAGAGCACATTATAGGTAATTGTACAACGACTGCCACAGCTATTTGAGTTCCCATCATTTATAATGTATCACGAAAACGTAGCACAAAGTATCCACCAAATGTCCCTGTCCACACTATTCTGTTCAGTAAAGTACAAAGAAAGAGAAAGAAAGAAAAAGTATTTATTGTGACTCGCACAGGAAGATCACATAGTAAAATAAACACACTCTAGTACAAAAATTACTTAAAAAAAATCTTGGAAGTATAAAACAATTAAAAATAAAACAGAAAGTTCTGCACGAGGCCAAAAGGCTCCTACCTCAGCATAATGCTGCAACATTTATAAAGTGTCGCCCTATTCTCATAGGGCCCGAGCGATGTGATGCACAACTGTAATGCGTTGGTCGGTGTTGAAAACTTCTTACTTTTCCAACCCCCTAAAAGTATGCGTTCTTTGTTCCTAACCCCACTTATTTCATATCCGCTTGAGGTTCACTGCAAAAGACAATCATCCAAATAGACCACAACAAAGAAGAGATGGTAAACAATGCTATTCGCAAACAGATTGGGGATCGTATATAATTTCTCTTCCAAAGCGTTGTGACCTCTTCAATATCTGTCCGTAAATCCATTCCATATATTTTATACCGTTGAATAAATGGTGGATATGGAATTGCCCATAACCACCACCCATGGCAAACTGATATGGAAACGGAAAGTCATATAATCTTAAATGACGCATTGATGTTCACATATTTTAATGATTTGATGAAAACAAATAGATATAACTTGTGTCTGTAGTTGAGCAATACTGTTGATAAGTAATTTAAGAAAATATTGTGAATCATAAATTGAAAAAGTTTGCCCGCTTGATACAAGGGGACTAGCACTTGGTAGGGTGTGCATTAAATTATTGTTCAACTATCCGTACTTAACATCAACCAAAAAAATTTACAGTGATACAAAAATAATGAATATCAAGCAACTATACATTTACAATACGTGTATTATCATCAGAAAAATTCTCACTAAGAGTATTCACACGAACATAACACTCACTCAATACAAACATGTCAGTCAACGTAGCACACGGCGAGCTAGCTTGCTAGTTTTACCAAAAACTAGAACAAACTATGGCAAGAAAATGCTTACTTTTGAAGGAGCACAACTTTATAATAGAATACCGTCTAGTATAAGAAATCTACACTCTTTCAATGTATTCAAAACTAAACTTAGTGAGTATATAATCGCGGATCAATCACTTCTGGAGAAATGAAGGCATTGAATTGTATAACTGATGAAACATTAGCGGGTATATTCATAAACGATGATTAAAGTTGAGAGGTGTTTAAACGTCAAAAATGTATGGTTAATCAGTCGCTAATCATTACTTAGCTTTGGGCGGCGTTTATGAATAAGGGGTTAAATGACGAGTTTTGTGTAATATGTGTATGTTTTAGTATTGTGTAATTGGTGACGACGAACTTTGTGTAATTTATGTTTATATGTTCTCAAGTGAGTGACATGTATGTCTTTATTGAGAATAAAGTTTCTTTAAACCTAAATGTCCTCGCCAAGAGTGACAACTCTGATTGCTATGTACGAGTACGCGCAGCGTTCACTGGGCTGTCAGCTCCGCACCTTACCGGTTTAGTTATATTTTTACCAGGCATGAACTATCCTTATACAACATTTAACATAACGCATGAACATATACACCCCAATTAGATTATTGAGTTACAAGCTATGACCAAAACTTTTTGTTTAAACAAGAAAACGTGAGCTTTTAAAAGCTAACGTTTTGATTCTTCAAAGTACCTGCTACTTATCACTGTGACAGGCCTGCACTGTCCTCCCATACCCATTATCACTGTAATTTGAAAACATTGTAAAATCATTCAATTAAAACATTATTTTTTAAAGACGTGGACTTTCTTGCCGGCTCTTCTCCGTAGGAAGCGACAATTTGGAACCGTGCACCTAGCTTCTGACGTTTCATAAGTGCTCATGCAGGTTTATTTGAAATAAAATATTTTGATTTTGGAACTGCGTGTTGACCCCAGCATTACTTAATGCATCTAAAATTGAGTCTTATTGCCTTGTGGTAAGATTGAATTTTCTTTAGCTCAGTCAGGTATGACAAAATACATAATTTCTGAAAAAATACCCCCAAAAAAGTTACCGAAATCGATTCAGTACCTAGTCAATTAGGAAACTATTTCCAGATCTTGCGTTTGATATGTTACACCTTGCAGAAATTTCGTGATACGAGAGAAGAGTAAGTCAAAACAGTAGAATGAAGAGAACTCTACACATAAAGCCACTACAATGCACTTTAAATACTATAAAGATAACGACTTCAAAGATGCCATGACAGCTCAGCAGAAAAATCCACCATATCCTGAATTAGTCTCCCTAGGTGCTGAGGTAGCTAAGCATATACACAGGCGTGCTATAACTAGCAGTATAGGTAGCTACACAATGGCTTACAGCTTGTCCAGATGAAGGGATTTACGTCTGAATCTCACAGGAGATTTATGGGACCTCTCCATGATCTGTTTGATTTCATGAGTGTTTGGCAAAAACACTTGATGACATAAACAGAAAAGTGTTATTATCCCTGCAACGGGAATTTTTGTAGAAAAAAATGTTATTTCAAAGCCAAATATTCTATGAGTAAAAATCAACATTGCTGATTATTTTCTAGCTAATAAATATCAAAATGATACAAAATTATAGTGTGGTGTATTTTATATTTATTATATAGGTGGTGTGTTGTATTTTTTATTTCTCACTTTATAGCTATAGTATCTACCCCTAAACAATTCGAAATGTCATCATCCTTGGGGTCAAAACAATATTTATGCTATAGCAGCAATCTCAGTTAATTTGCTGTAATTTTTCGAAGAGTTCCGTTGTCTTTCTCCGAAACGCATCATCCGATTTCGAAAAATACATTTCGAAATAAACCCCTTTCGAACAGAAAACGAATTTTGCAAATCGGTCTTATGACGGAGTTATGCCCGAACCTTCACCTAACTCCTAACCGTTAAATAGTTGTACCTTCCTTCATCAGCTCAGCGTCATGAGATGATGATGACCATACGCAAATGTCTCAATAGCTTTAGAAAATATATGAAGATATACCTACAAAATTTGAGGGTTGCCCTCGATTTCCCTGGGATTCCATTATCAGATCCTGACTTGGTGCCAATGGGACCACCTCAGGAGTATACTCTTTCAAATAAAAAAAATAATTTTGAGAATCGGTCTACAAATGGGGGAGAAATCGAGGAACATACATAAAAAATAAAAAAAATACATACAGTGGAACATTTAACCTCCTTCTTTTTTGGAAGTCGGTTAAAAAAAGTAGTTTTGGTCATTTTATTATGCTTTTAACTCAATACTCTAATCATTGTATGAGGTCTTGCGTAAACATGATACTTGTTTGTACATGTTTATGATAAGTGATTAATTGAAAATTATTAATAATTGTCTATCATTATTAATAATTACCGAAAGTCGAGGCAAAAGTAAGAAATTAATCACATTTATCGGTGATTATTAATAAAGTAACCTTAGTGCCAATAAATGTAATAAATAAATAGTAGAAATAATTATCGAGCCGGAAAGTCAAGATATCGATAATGAGGCTGTTTCATCAATAGCCACCACTTCTGAAAAAAATCAATAAGTACGAGGTTTTGCAAGATAATCATTCCAGAAGCAAGCTGAAAAAATATTAAAACGATGCAACATAAAATTTCTATTTGCAAAAATAGGGGACAGTGTTAGAGTACGGATGGCACAAGTAGATCAAGCCAAAGCAGATAGCCTAAACATAACCAGTGTTATTGTTTGTTACTGATTAAATATTATCCAACCTGGGAACAAATTATGGCGTTTTAACTCAACTGTATTCACGAATGGCTTTACCATTTGCAAGGAAAAGTTATTTTCTGTCGACGAGGTTCCTAATACAACTTGCAGTCTGCGAGAATGTGCCCGCAAAGACTCAAATTTGGGAGGACTAGGCTTTCAACACAATTTTACTGGAGAGTGCAACTCCAACTCCAATGTAAATGCGAATAAAACTTTTTTACAAAAAAAATAATCGCCGAAAAAACTGAAAAATAAAAAAATTATAAACCTGTTAAACAAATTAACCTTAATAACTAAGTTCGGAAGGCGGTGACATAAAATTAAAACACATATCCAAAGTCACCGACTTCCGAACTTACCCCCTTATTCATAAACGTTGCTTAAAGTTAAGTAATGATTAGCGTCTGTTTAACCATACATTATTGACGTTTAAACATCATTTAACTTTAATCATCGTTTATGAATATGGCCCTTAGTTATTAAGGTTAAACAAAGCAGGTTTATTATTTTTTACTTTTCAGTTTTTTCGGCGGGATTTTTTTTTTGTTTTTTTGTTTAAAAGTTTTGTTTTAGAATTGTTTTTGGATGTAATCTACTAGTTACTACATGCTTAATTTTTGATTACTTGATTACAATACACAACTCAGTATTAAAATCTGTGAGTAAACAATCAACCTTAATTTTTAGATATGACTAAGGCCTTTGACTTTGTTAATCACTCAAAGCTTTTACACAAATTAGAATTTTATGGCATAAGGGGAAAAGCTTATGAATGGATAAATAGTTATCTACGTAACAGAAAACAGTGCACAGAGATATCCAAAGTTGTAAGAAAAAGCGGTAGAATATATTTCAAAAAAAGGTTTAAATCAAAGGCATTAATAAATAGAAGTGGTGTGCCTCAGGGTACCATTATCGGCCCTTTACTTTTCTTGGTTTATATAAACGATCTTCCGGAAGCCACTTTGCAAAAATGTATTCTTTTTGCAGATGATACTACAATTATAATAAAATGTCAGGATAAAAACGCTTATAAATCGGTTACCGAAAAGGCCCTATCAGATATAGTAAATTGGATGGAAAGTAATAATCTAAACATAAACATTAGTAAAACAAAATTAATTCAATTTAACTCCTATAATACTAAACCATTAACTCTAGATCTATATATATAAAAGAAAGTCGTGTTAGTTACTTCACTTATAACTCAAGAACGGCTGAACCGATTTAGCTGAAAATTGGCAGGGAGGTAGTTTAGAGCCAGGAGAAGGACATAGGATACTTTTTATCCCGGTATTAGGTAGGGTAGCGTAGGTAGGGTAGGTAGGATAGTGTAGTGTAGGGTAGGTAGGGTAGCGTAGGTAGGGTAGGTAGGTAGGTAGGGTAGGATAGTGTAGGGTAGGTAGGGTAGTGTAGGGTAGGGTAGTGTAGGGTAGGTAGGGTAGTGTAGGGTAGGTAGGGTAGCGTAGGTAGGTAGGGTAGTGTAGGGTAGGATAGTGTAGGGTAGGGCAGTGTAGGGTAGGGTAGTGTAGGGTAGGTAGGGTAGAGTAGGTAGGGTAGGTAGTGTATGGATTTTGTATGAATGACTTTTGGATGGACAGGACAACGTCTGTCGGGACAGCTAGTATCTATATATATAAAAGAAAGTCGTGTTAGTTACTTCACTTATAACTCAAGAACGGCTGAACCGATTTAGCTGAAAATTGGCAGGGAGGTAGTTTAGAGCCAGGAGAAGGACATAGGATACTTTTTATCCCGTTCAGTTGTTTCAGAAATAAAAAAAGTATCAAAGTGGAAGTTGGCTGTCGAAAAACGAAAATTTTCACGGATAGGATAATAGGGTAGATAGGGTAGGGTAGGTAGGGTAGGTAGGGTAGGTAGGGTAGGTAGGGTAGGTAGGGTAGGTAGGGTAGGTAGGGTAGGTAGGGTAGGTAGGGTAGGTAGGGTAGGTAGGGTAGGTAGGGTAGGTAGGGTAGGTAGGGTAGGTAGGGTAGGTAGGGTAGGTAGGGTAGGTAGGGTAGGTAGGGTAGGTAGGGTAGGTAGGGTAGGTAGGGTAGGTAGGGTAGGTAGGGTAGGGTAGGGTAGGTAGGGTAGGTAGGGTAGGTAGGGTAGGTAGGGTAGGGTAGGGTAGGTAGGGTAGGTAGGGTAGGTAGGGTAGGTAGGGTAGGTAGGGTAGGTAGGGTAGGTAGGGTAGGTAGGGTAGGTAGGGTAGGTAGAGTAGGTAGGGTAGGTAGGGTAGGTAGGGTAGGTAGGGTAGGTAGGATAGGTAGGGTAGGTAGGGTAGGTAGGATAGGTAGGGTAGGTAGGGTAGGTAGGGTAGGTAGGTAGGGTAGGTAGGTAGGTTAGGGTAGTGTAGGGTAGGGTAGTGTAGGGTAGTGTAGGGTAGCGTAGGTAGGGTAGTGATTTTGTATGAATGACTTTTGGACGAACAGGACAACGTCTGTCGGGTCAGCTAGTTTTTTATAAAGACAAAAAAGTAGAACAAGCTGATGATCTAAAATTTTTAGGACTTAATGTAGATAAACATCTAAATTGGAAAAGCCATATAGAGTTAATTTGTCGGAAACTTGATAGATTTGTGTTTGCGTTAAAAAAATTAAGACAAAATGTTTCTGTAGAAGCTGCCCTATCGGCTTACCATGGTTATGTGTCATCTGTACTGAGCTATGGATTAATAATGTGGGGAAACTCGATCGACATCGACAGAGTTTTCAAAATTCAAAAACGATGCATCCGGGTCATCAACAAGGCTTGGTTTCTGGACAGTTGTAAGCCTTTATTTCAAAAATGTAAAATTCTTCCAATCCCTTGTATGTACATAAAAGATATCTGCATCTTTACAAAAAAACACATGCACTACTTTAAACTACGTAGTGAAGTCCTAACTAGACAAAAGAGGGCTAAGTTTCGAAACCTACTGTATCAACCACCCTGTTATAAAGATATGTATAAGAAAAATGTGTATAATATGTGTGTTTTAGTTTATAATAACTTACCAAATGACATAAAATTATTACAGGGTAATGTGTTTAAGACAAAATTGACAGAATGGCTTCTTAAGTGTTGTTTTTATAGTATTAAGGATTATATGGGACATAAAGTTAGTGTAATAAAATTATAATTAAATGAACGATATAAAATTAAAAGTTAAATAGGAATAAAAATTGTGATGTATATTAAATATTTGCACGCTTGCTTGCAGGCAGAATACAATTTCACTTAGGTTATAAGATCTCACCTGTTAAACAATGTATTTCTTGCAAATAAACATTTGATTTGATTTGATTTGATTTGAACCACCCCCTGTTTTCTTACCCTTAGGGTTGGATATTTTTTTTAGAAATTTATATGGGGCCTTCCGGGTATATCTTTTCCAATAAAAAAAGAATGATCAAAATTGGACTACTCTGAAAAAAGCTATGCGTGGTCATACATTAAAAAATAAATATACGCGTCGACTTGAGAACCTCCTCCGTTTTTTCCCCGATTAAAAAATGCGCGTTCTTAGCAAATGTAGGTGCCACTAAAGTCTATCATTGTTAGTAGGATTTTAATGTTGTTTTCAAGAGTCTATGAGAGAGTTTCATTTTTAATTTTCTTTTAGATTTATTAAATATTTTAGGTCAGTGCCTTTATGTATTGTGGTAGGTATTATCAATAAATACCTATTGAACAAAGTAAGAGAAGAAATATTTTCATTTTAATGTTGAGTTCTTGTTTGATTTAAGTAAAACCAAATAATAAACAATTTTGCGTGTAAGTTTATTTTAGTTGTGTATTTGTAAGTACTGTGGTATTATGAATAAATACCTAATGGACAAGTAACTTTGAGTCTTATTTTATTTTATTACTTTTACCAACGATAGTACTTAGTGAATTATTAATAACAACTGCCAGAAGTGATGAATTTCAATTTTATATTCACATTTACCAAATCATGACGTAATTATTAATAATTATGCTTAATTATTAATAATTTTCAATTAATCACACTTACCGTAATATATACATAATATGCAAGTGAGAAGTTTCTGTCTTATACACTCGAGAAGGCCTACGCTGTATACTAACTTGGCTTCTTTTTTTTTTTTGTGTGGGAAATCATCAAATAACTTCTCCCGCTCTGGGTGGAGCAGGAGGGCGTGTCAGACTTTTACTGACTAAAACCCACCCGTGTTCCCTCAGTAGCCCATATGCCAGGGGCTGTGGTATCTCTTTCGAACAAACCCGCACCCCTGGCAGGCATCCTAACTTGGCTTGACACATTGCCGTGTCTTTATACGAGTATTATAATTATCATTATATCATCATCATCAATTTTATAATTATGAAAGTTTATAATGTTTAGATGTTTGATACTCAATCACGCTAAAACAGCTGAACGGATTTGGATAAAATGATGGATATAACTTGGATTAACATATAGGGTAACTTTTATCCCGATAGTACGTTCCCTTGGGATAATTTCCGACCTCCACCCGGGCGAAGCCGTTGGCAAAAGCTAGTTATGTATATCATAATTATATTATATCAATTTAACCAACACAGCTGTCATTTTTATAAGTCGTACCGCTGTTGCAGGCCAAGGAAATACTTTTCCGTACGGACTCCGTGCTGGTTGAAACTAGTACCTACTTATATTTCACAAATTTTCTATTTAGCTAAGCATTAACAACAAACCACTTAAATTATTTCCAAAAAAAAAAAAACAATAACAACGATTAGTAAATAAAACGAGTCGTGGTAGCCGAGCAAAACGCCCTTGTCATCAATTTAGCGGCTCAATATGAGTACATAGTGCGTACATGTAGCATAAGGGTACTTACGACCGATATATGAAAGATTGCGAAAGAATATTGAACAAAGATACGCAAGTGAAGCGATATTACATTCACGGTGAATATTTATTAAACTGTTGAATAGTTTTCTTTCTGTTTCAGCAATGGTGAATGTAGTTTTTGACAGCCACGATATGTCGATAGGTGATTAGGTATTCCTGTCGTCTGTAAATCAATCCGGCTCGAAGGACCGAAAACGAAGGGACTTGAAAGCGCTTGTCTAGTGTCAGATTTTTTAGATTGATAGTTGAAACGTTGGAGAGACCAGTCAGAGTTCTGACTTGACACATGGAGGGACAGATAGACAAACAGATTGACATAAAGGAAGCAGGGTACCATTATTGCTGTTTGACAGTAGCTAAAACCACAAAAGACGTAAAGCCTCACTCAAAATATTTGTCTCTTTTCAGTATCTCATATCGAAGGAAGAACATATACCAATTGAAACTAATAGGCAGCTAAAAGAATTAAATAGATTAGAATGGAAATCGTTACATCGACAAGTGCTCAGCACTAATTTTGGATTGATGGAACGTATATACCACACAACTGTTTTTTTCAGTTGTTTTTTTTTTGTCGTAACGAGGGTCGCGTTTAGTACTCTGAAATACACAGACTATATTCCTAGTTAACAAACAAAAGTTCAGTGTAACTTTGTTATTTGTTCTACAACAGTGTAAAACCCTTTGTAGAAGAATAAAAACGAAAAATATAGGTAGGAAACAATTATTTTTGTACGAATGCAGCTCAAGCAGAAAAATAAAAGTTGAAGCGATTTTGAAGGAAACTTTGGGAATATATTTCATGCTACAGAGCATAGGGGTGCGTTTCGTCACTAAAGGTCTTTCGATGGGGTGTTGTGTAGCCGCGGGCCATTCCAAATCTGGATGCAACCCCTCAATGTAGTTTGATAAACGAAGATTCTCTCAGTTAGTAAGATGCACATGTAATTTTACAGTAAGATGCAGTACCTAGATGTTAAGAACAAAACGCGTTATGCGGCCAAAGTAAAAACTGCTCACGACGATAAAACTTCATAATCGAAACAAAGTTTTAAATGGAAAATATGTTTCATTACAGTAACAATCAATAAATCATTTATCATCAAATTCCTCAATGACTGAAGTATGTTTCATTACACAACAAGCAACTAAGTAAGTAGGCAGTTACTAAGTACACATCAAAATACCACTGCCACACGCTAATGCGATTACAACTAAAACGGGGGAAACTGGCACGTGAAAAATCCTCTAACAGATTGAATAAATAATTAAACACCCACATTCACTCAGAGTTTAGTGAGAAACTAGGTGCAGAAACCGCGTAGTTACCGCGTGATAAGTACCAGAGTAGCAAAGGCGCTGTGGAGGTAGACGCAGATACTCGCATTATGTGAAGGGGAAGCGGGCCGACCTCGAAAAACCGAATGGGGGTCGCGTCTCCGTCGAAAAGCATCGCGAATTTCACAAAGCGGCTTCCTAGTTACAGGGGTATCGCTGGGGAGACGCGGTTACAAGTCGACGCTTACCCGTGCTCTTTGAAGTGTGATAAACTGAGCGAGCAAAGGCACTAAATATGGATACCTACGTCGGAGTGCGTGCCGCCACCGCTTGCTGCTCCCCTGCTCCCCGAGATTTATAAACGCGGTTAAATTTACTGTTATATCTTGCTATAATGTAAGTAGCTGTTTTGGTTACATCTTAACATATGCAAGAGGTTATATCGGAGACACATAACCAAAAGATAAATTATCCTGACAAGTAATATTATCCACAAACCATTGATATAAATAGCTAGCAAGCTATATCTGAACTGTAGTGCTTTAGCTGAAGATGATACACTTGCAACTCCTATCGCACCTTACACGAACAAAAGGATCACCAGAATTTACCATAACTTACTTCCAGTAGGATGCTTTTCAGTCGACTGTCTTTTCAGACTGCCACCTATGAAATAAGACTCAATGTTAATACTGAATCGTAAGGTTGCATCAGTACACCTCGCAAGTCACAAACATAGCGGTTTTATCATGGCCTGATAAAAAGAAAAACACATAAAAAAACACATAAAATATCCCTCTGTCAATTTATAAACGGATTATCACAGAAAGTGCCGGTGCCAGATAGACCGGCGCCAACATTCACTGCAACTATTTTTACTTTATCGATTGAGGTCCAAACCGGGCTGACTACACTGCAGTGATATCACAGTACTCATCTCAATTAGGGACGCATTTAGTGATGTGTGACGGCAATTTTCAGAATGATTTTGATGGCTTTAAAACCGGGAGAAACCAAAGACACTACAGATGGATTGTGTGAATATTTTATGGCTACCAAGAGGTTTGGATACCGAGATGACGGCAGATATAAATATATGGAAGATGAAGATATGTTGTGACAACCCCAAATTGGATAAAGCTGTCTCCTCAGATATCAAGTTGCCTTTCACATCTAAATGACTTTAAAATTCAACTGAGTAATGTAACAAACAGATAGGCGAGGAGACTGAATTTAGTCCAGGAAATATTTCTATCAGCGTCTATCTTCAGATATGCTTGTTTGTAGCTTCAAAGAGAAACAAAGCCCTAAGTTTGACAAACCAATATAAGGTTTCATTGATCTAGAAAAGTCCACCTGCTTTTCTTTTCCCACAATAACGTGACCTTTACCATACCATAATCCGTTTAAATCTGAACCTATTGTGTTTTTAGGATTCTGTACCCCAATAGGAAAAACTACTACTCTTATAGTCACTTTGTTGTTCGTCTGTCTGTCAGTCTATCAATAGCCTTTTTCACAGGGCTGGGTGGAGTTATCAAGTTGAAATTAATATCAAATACGTATAAGTCTACAGTCCCTTGGAGCTCTAAGAAAATCAAGCTTCTGCTAACGCAATAAAAAATAAGGCCACTTATGCGACATATTATGAAGCTAGTATTTTTTTTTTCTTAAAAACCGCTAATCCAGAATCATGTAAATTGGCAAGAAGCAAGGTGTGGGACCTTGCTTCTGACCACACGTAAAGGATAAAGTCCAAAAATTTATAATTTGTAGTTCTATCACATAACTGTTGTTTTTCCAATTTCAAAATTGCATTTGCGATCGGCGAATTGACCGTGGCGAATATTGATGTACTTTTATGAGATCACGATTGTCTACTACAATGTTTAAGATTGGTTATTGAATAAATTCATCCCAACTACGGAACCCTTCGTTGTGCGTGGTCCGACATACATTTATCTAAGTTTTAAACTCTTCTCTACCTATTGTGATTGTTGGTTAAAGATAACTGTTGGACTAGTCAATATCGTGTTACTGCAGCAAACAAATATGTCTAGCCGTGGTCCATGAGTTTGTGCATATGGGATTTGTGCCTATCAATCAATCAATCTGCCTAGGCTTTTTGGAGTCAGTTTCTAGTCTAACCAGATGCAGCTGGATACCAGTATTTTACATGGAGCGACTGCCTATCTGACCTCCACACCCAGTTACTGGGTTACCCATCAGTAAGACTACCAAACTTGCGGGCTTCTGTCTACCCGTAATCTACTACGACTGTCATAGATCTACGAATCTAATCGAATTATCCTATGCGCGAATGATACGGGAGAAATTCCAAAGCGGGACACCGAACTGCCAAAAGAAAATCACAACTATTTTTCTCGATTTGATTGCCCACGGAGTATTGGTTAAAAAATAACAGTTGTAGTAGACGTAAAGGACGTTTAAAATAATTATAATTATGAAGGAAGGTCAAGAGCGCATTTCAAATAAATTTTAATATAATTTTGACATGAAGTGGTCCTTCGGTACGGATTACAACCTTACCCATGCCGTTCTAATTTTAGCTAATATTTCCACAATAACTACGTGTATGTCTAAGTGTCCACCTAGTGATAAAGTTACAACAGTTGCAAGTGTTTTAGAAGCTAGCGTAGAGCATGTCAAGGAAATGTTCTATACGCCCCTAGAATACAAACGGTATATTAGCTTAAGATATTCTCATCTTAGACTAGGCTTTAGATTCAAGTTAACCACACAATAACCTTGCAGGTTACCTCTACTAAAGTGGTTAAGGTTTAACTTAATATGTTAAGGATAATACTTGTTTTAGGGTTGGTATTGATATTTGGTCCTTTGATACTCGCATAAAAACATTCACTACCGGATACACACATAAAGATATCAAAATCACCAAATTGCTTTACGTGTAAGTGTGCATCAAAACGTCCTTTCGCACTTTCATATTCGGATTCATCTCACGGTCTCGCTAACAATAGGTTGAGAGATGTATCGTCGGCTTTATGGTCCTGTATGCTATCAGCGTTAGACGCAGTTTAACAACTAGTGACAAATTACCACCTGCGGACCATTCTACACAGCACCACCTATGAGACATTATTGTGAATGAAGTTGATAAAACAAACTTTTCTAACTCATATCACCCTGGTAAAATTTATTCAATCCGCATATTCAGCGCATAGTTTTACTCTCTTTCTGCTAAATCAATAAAGTTGTATGTAAAAGAAAAAGCAGAAAAAAAAAACACACAAAGATCCCCTAGTCAGCCATACATAGCGGATTAAGAAAAATTCTCGGCGTCACCTACAAAAAGAGGCGGCTTGCGGGCAAACCTCCGCAGCTCCGTAGTAATTCCAACCCCCACGGACCGTCTCGTAGCGTCTGGCTGCTCAAGTAATTACGCCCCCTTACACCCCATCCCTCCCTTCGGGGATAAGTAAAAACAATATTTTTACGCGCACAGTCCACGGTACCAAAAGTGACAGATATAAATTGAGGGTGAAAATGAAATTAGTGGCGGCTTCCTTGATGTCTGAGGCGACTTTTTATTGTTAGTGTGATCTGTCGGACTAAGCTGCTTACTTTGGTAATTTTTGGGGTTTATTATTGAGTTGTTTTCCTACTGTTCTGAGATAAATGAAATAATACTCCGCTACTCCTCAGTGTTCAAGGCTTACAATTAGGCTTACACGTGGTTTGGATATAAATACATATGACCTAGCATGCACCACTACATTTTGGTCCTTTGGTATAAGTTCCAAAACAAACCAAGAATTTAACTTTATAGTCAGAAAAGTTAGTTGAGGGGCTTGTGGCTAAATAACAATAACTACACGGGTCGATCGACCAGGTTAAGCTACGCTTGCCGCGGTTGGTCCGTGGATGGGTGACCATCTTTACATACCAAGACCCCCTCCGTGCCTCGGAGAGCACGCTAAGCCGTTGGTCCCGGCTGTCATTTGTGAATCTTTGACAATCGTTACGGGGCGTCAGAAGCCCGAAAGTCTGACAACCAGTCTTACCAAGGGGTATCGTATTACCCAGTAACCGGGTTGTGGAGGTCAGATAGGCAGTCGCTTCATGTAAAATACTGGTATTCAGCTGCATCCGGTTAGACTGGAAGCCGACCCCAACATAGTTGGTAAAAGGCTAGGCAGATGATGAAGAGTCAGAAAAGTTAGTGCACAAATGTATGATGATCATTTTAATTTCAAATTACACAGAAACATAAATACTAACTATCAAATTCATGAGGACTCAATTTCACATCGGCTTATTCGAATAATAAATAAAATTGCTAACAAAACAATTACCTAAATACCAAAGAAAGTGTTTTGATTACTTTACAATTGCACACAGAAACACACAATTCAGTGAACTCAACAAAGAATATTCATAACAAATATTAGTTACAAATCATAATGACGACGCAGGGATTTCAAAACTAGGGTAACTACATTCGGTATACTACCGAGGGTCATTTTTATGAGTCAACAAAATGTTACGAAGAGACAGTTGACCAAAAGGACCATTTCTCTCTCGGTCAATGCTCAATAGAATAATGTTTTTTCTTCCCTTTGCCAAAATAGTTTCTTTTACTTATTTGGCGCCGTAGCACTACCTGCCACTGTTATTCTGATCTAAGTCTTGTATTTAGATGTTTGAGTAAATTGGCTTTGCAGTGCCTACACTTTTTCAAAATCATTACTTCGCTGCAAACAATTACCAGTCTACGTCCTCCCATACTATTCGACCTGTTTTCCATACACGTTCTGTACAAGCAGCATTATTATTGGTAACCCGACACCCCACTACTGTTAGATGCGCTTACAATACGATAGAGTGACACATACGCCGTCCAACGCCATGTTTACCTTAGTTATCAATTATATTATGCGTCATATACCTACGAAGTATACTACTATGTCCGGTTATTCTTGAATTCATGTGCAAAGTTTAGGCAGCAAGTCTTGCATGGATATCAGGTGGACATGCAAACAATGCGGCTAGCTATACGGAATGCAGGCGAATGCGGGAGCGCGCGTTGAATAATGTACGCGCCCGTCTCAACGGACAGCGCCTCGGTCTTATGACGCCTTGGTACCAACGAGGCCTTAAAGGAGTTTAAATATTTAAGAAAGGCCATCTTTTAATTGGTTTTGTGGGATCCTCGGGTCCGTAAAATAAAGGATCTGTGAAATTTATAAGGGTAAGTCCTGCTACTATAAAATAAAGTAGGATTCGCCTTCCGTCTTTTTAATATGAAAGGTTGCAGGTGTCTTCTTCAGAGCAATATTTAAAGCAGTGGATTTAAATTGGACGGTTATTAAAATTCAAAATATATTAGAAGTTAATTCTCATATTTTGGGATCAAACGCATGCCTTCTAGCAGACGATGCTGAGCAACATCCTTAAACCTCAAGCAGAAATAACAACATAATAATATTTTGAGTATAAGGTACACGACGATCCATAATTTCGCAATTACAGTCATTCGAAATGTTTAAAATACAATTTCCTTAATTGGATATAACAATACAATTGTGCGTAAGTTGTCAATGTCTAACTGGACATAACAATAACCAGTTTCTCTAAATTATCTTAAACTGCATAGTTTTGTACCAAAGCTACTGTTTGTGCAGCGATATCTACATCTTGACAGGTAATAGTCTAATCCTGGCCGGATCTTGGCTGATGGAGTAAGAGGCTCTGAAGGCTTGCCAAGTCCCATTGATTTTCTCCCATTTCAGAAAATGGTCCATAAAGCTTAGTCCCGTGATTGTATTCACTTACAACCGGGCCCGTTTCTGGTTCTACACTAATTAAAGTGCTTCTATGTTGTTAAAAGAATCATAATTTGTTTGAGCGATCAATAAAACATTTGTTAGAAAGTGTTTACATAAAGTATTAGTTCGATAGGTTGGCTGATTGCTATCATCTTTAAATTCTTGGGTTTCATCATTAATTGTTGCACTACCAAGCTTTATTGAAATCTTCTTAATTTTAAGGGACATGATGGGAACCTAAATTATTGCGACTGACTTAGATAAGTTAGATACGTTAAGAGGAGTATTACAAAAATGCGCGTAGATGCAAAATTTCGTCGTTGAAATTGAATACTATTTGTTGGCTGTATTAATAAGGATTATTTGTTAGAAAATAGTTCGTTTTATTTTCTACAAAGATAATAACGCATTTTTTAAATTATTTATTTGACTTAATTCGCAATAAGCATTCTCCTGACGCATGTTTAGGCAAAAACTGATGGAGACCAGCACCCTAATTGCGTAACTCACGATTGATCATAATTGGTTTCGTCTTCACAGTTAAACAATATTCATTGCGTTATTTAAGTTGTCGAACAGACACATTTTTCGAACATAATTATGAAGCAATGGTTTAACAATCCGTTTCAAAACGATACAGATTATGATGAATCGTGAGTTACGCAATTAGGGTGCTGAATTAAGAGCTCTGATTTGCAGATTGTGTTGAATAAAAGGCATCAAAACGATTTTTCATAGATTACAAATATTTGACGTGGTATTTACACCAAAAATAATCGTCAACATTTGCTTAAAAAATACCAATATAAAAAATAAAAAATTTGCAGTCATTTTTTTATGGATAAAATAAAAGTACAATACCTATATATTTCACCGCGTCGGTGTTGTGAGCTTAATATCGCACGAACGCTTGTAAAAGACGGAGCGCAACGCCGAAATGTAACAGGGCCCTTAAACACATTGCAATCTTTTGGCATTGACAATAATGTGAATGAAAATATATCTATAATAGCCAAACACATCTATAGATACAATCCTAATTTATGGATCGGATGTAACGGTTTCTAAGTATGCACCGGCAGTTTTTGAAGCCAAGGCCAGCAAAATGTAGTCTATTACGTGACACTAAGAACCTAATGATTGGTTGTCAGCTATGAGTATTCGTTATGACGTGAACACTAAATGATTTGCTTATTTTTATCAAGTTTACCTTAACTGAGGACCTCTTATATTGTTTTGTGTCAGAAAAAAATGACTGAAAGGAATTTTCTAGTTACACACTTAAGTTAGCAATGTTATTATATCCTTAAATTCCCAAATAACTATAAAATACAAATTAAATTAAATTAATTGGAGAAATAATTATGACTTTGTATAAATTATCATAATTATTTCTAACAAAGGCAGCATTAGAGATCTCATTGTAAAAATTGTTGTGCTTAAAACAGCTGTATCCACTTCAATTATTGCTGTCATTCAGATTTAGGACGATCATCATAGGTTAGTGACTCATAAACTGACCATCATTATCATTACTTGAACATTGTACACATGCATATCTATTTCTTGTCGTACAAAAGTTTTTGTACACACTTTATGCAACAGACCAATTGGCTAACCTTGCGGCTCATTTTCGAAAAATATAAAGTTATAATAGTAACACTACTCCCAAACTCCGTCAACGAAAATACGGGCCCGTCAGAAAATAGTTTGAAACTCCAAAGTGACACCTACAGCTGATTAATTAACTTTTTGGACGGGTAAAACCATATAGGGAGGAGGGACAGCTGTCAAATCTTGTAGTAATTCATTATTAGTTTGGGCCACAAAATAATCATAGATCCGTAGGTGATACGGAGTAAGAAGCGGCCGTAACTTCCACGGAGATTACGGATTTCGTGCTCAGAGAGTAGGCTCTAAGCATGTGGATGTGACTATGTATGATAGGCTTAGTAATGATGTGATAAGCCAACGGTGCGGTTATACGAAGATGTAGTGACAAAAATTGAAAAGAGTATGCTTACGTGGTTTGGTCATCTTGAGAGAATTAATGAAAGGCGGATAACAAAAGGTGTTCACAAGGAAAAGCCGGGAGGGAAATGCCGGGAGAGGACGCCCCAACACATCATCATCATTTCAACCGAAAAACGTCCACTGCTGGACATGGCCCTCCCCCAATTTGAGGGGCCGCGTTTGGCAGGCGGGTTGGCGGTTGCAGTATGGTAGTAAAATGCATAGAGAACGCTACTGCCCATTCTATAGTAAGTCCCTTAGTCACATCCTACGACACCCTCGGGAAGAGATGGGATGGTGCTATTCTTTACGTGCGGCACCACACGGAACCATAGCTCCATGTAGACCATGGGTCCTTGTAAATATAGTAGGACCCCAGGACATATAGTGACCTTATTGGTGATGTTCTTCAGAAACGTCAGGTACGTAGCAGTCGCAACCGGCATGCGTGTAAGACCAGCAGGCTTAGCATGATGCTTTCTATTTCTACTCTACCGTAGAATAGAAATCGCTTGTCTACATTTCTCGGTACAAAACTGTCAACTGTCTACACGAAAACGTCATTTTTGTCTACTCTTCCTTCGACAAAACGCTTCTCTATTGCTCTCGTGCTAAGCCTACTGATGTATGAACGTAAACGAGGCAAAAGGAGTATGTAAGGACAGTAGTAGGTGCCGTTCTGTAGTTTCTGCCTCCGCATGAGATGAAGGCATGAGTCTATGTATATATTAGTAACAGATTGTGAAGAGTCACACGTAGATTCAATTTCCACTTTACTTACCAACTGGAACAAAACTCATAACACAATAACAGGCACCGCTAGGTATCGCTATATCAAAGATCCTAAAAAAACAAAAACACAATGATAACCAACTTGCATCTTTAGAAGTACTTACATGAGCTAGGACCGATCTAGCTACACTCTATAGTTGTATAGCGGGGTGGGCAGATACGGGCAGCATGCAAGGCCGACCGGCGCCTCGATGATCAAGCAGACATCTTAGCGTGGATCTATCTAATGCATTTGATACCGTTGTGCTACAGATTTCAAGTATATTTTTAGGATTTTATTTTTGTGTTTTTTTTTTAACTTTGGTGGTTGATGTTATTTTTAGGCATTCATTTTTGGGGTCACATTAGAATATGTTATTTTTATAGAACAATTAAGTCCTGAGTGCTACGATAAACGAAAAATTAGGTTTGTTTACTATATTTATTT
Source organism: Polymixis flavicincta (assembly GCA_949987655.1). Lineage (NCBI taxonomy): Eukaryota > Metazoa > Arthropoda > Insecta > Lepidoptera > Noctuidae > Polymixis > Polymixis flavicincta. The sequence goes on along the minus strand of OX465188.1, from coordinate 16,873,392 downwards.
GAAAATTTGCTAAATGACCAAATAATTTGATCCGTATATTAGAAACTTTTTAAACGTTAGTTTATTTTCATGATACGAAAAGTAGTACTTAGTTGTAAGTTTCGATGTTGAATGAGAAAAACACAGTAATCTGTTGGAAAAGTTTCTTGTATAGTATTCCAATCGGATTATAGCACACAAAGTAAATTAATATGCTTAGCGCGTATGGATTTATTTTACCAACCGAGTTATCTTTTCTTTTTTTTTTAATTTAAAATTTAAATTTAAAACGAATTTTTTGCTTACAATATTATTGGATTAACTCCTCGTTTATTCGAATTCCATACTACTAATACCATTCCAAGAAAAACAGATGCAACAGTGGAATGTTTTATTTCTATTAAATGTTAATATAATCTGTTAGGAGCTGGGTATGTCCATTCTAATGCCATCAACGCCTACCGCGTGTCACTTGAAACTCCGCCATTTTGCAAGGCGAACCGCCCGCGGCGGGAAAACTGACTTTGGCGCCAATTTCGATGCGACCACGTCTGCTACTCGACCGCATCCGGATGATCAGTCACTCAACAGAGAAGCCCTCATAAGCCGCGAACACCGCAAATCGGTCGGTTAACTTCGCCACGGGTGTCATTATAAATTCCTTTAATTATACCATTTTTACTGCGCTTTATAGTAGCCTGCAAACTCATGGCGGGAACTCGACGGTTTATAAGTGCCATCGCTGTTCTCAGCCTTGGCATGTTTATCTTGACCGTTTTAAACGGACCTCGTGCCCTTTGCATACATTACGAGAGGAGGGGTCTTGTTGTAATGGCTGTTGTAAGGGATCCTATTAAAATAATTAAAAAGTTACCTTTGGCAGGACATGTTGAAGTAGTGCACCAGCTTTCCTTTTGGCAGCCATCTTGTTTTTTTGGCGGGTCACGCACAGCACTTTTGTCTTTGGTTTCGTTTTAATATTTCTTCTTTTAATCAGTTCATGGACTCCATCTCAGTCTGACTAGAAACAAAATTTCGGAATGCTTCGGATGCGTTCGTCATGTTTTCCACATGTGTCGACAAAAGTTGCAATTAGACGCCAGGTAGGTAGCTATTTTGCTACAGGAAATTTATAGCTATTACCACTACGATAAATGCATTTTTGATTATGGAACGTTCACCTGTCTACTTAACTGTTTAAAAGTATCAAAGGACTAATATTTCAAAGTTGCAATTACGGTCAGCTGACACGCCTCAAGAAGGACAATTGTTACTTCACATTGCAATCGATATAATTGCCACGACTTGTAACAAATAGGACTATTTCCAAATGAATTAATTATTGTTGAGGAATAGACAGCTTTTTATTTTGTATAAAAAAAATATACTATAGTTATAATTATAGTTTCGTCAACCAATGATAACGCAAACTTAAGCGACTGGCAAACTAATACAATTATTCTACTCTCCGTTATCCATTTGTATCGCAGATAATTTCGTATTAAACGACGGTACCTAATTGTTCAGAACCAGGGCAAAAGCACTAGTTTTTTTTTTTTTATAGTCAATTATTTCGCCTATACTGCTTCCACAGATGGGACATGGGAGTGAGATATCTTATGACTTCGAATTTTTGGTTCTAGGACATGCCGGTTTCCTCACGATGTTTTCCTTTACCGTTTTGAGAGCAGTGGTGATGAAATTATTTACACAGCGTAAAGCGCCTGCGACCTACAACTCGTAAATCGCGGCCAGTACCACTGAGACACCACTGCTACTTCATTTCAGCCAAAAGACGTCCACTGCTGGACATAGGCCTCCCCCAATTAGGGGGATTTGCCATAATCGCCATGCTTGGCAGGCTGGTTGGCGATCGCAGTATGATGGTAAAATGCATAGAGAACGCTGCTGCCCATTCTGTAGTAAGTCCCTTAGTCGTCTACTTCATTCACATCATGTTAAACAAAATAACAATACCAACCGTATTCACGAACAATAAATCACAATACACAGTAATCAAAAATTGAACCCATAATATGAAATTACAAACCCGTTTACAGAACAAGATAAAAAGGGAACTAAATGAACTACACACAACTTGAGTAAGGTCAGTGCTGAATTTGAAATACGCATTTTGGAGAAGAGGCTATTTTGTTGAGGGTGTATCCCTTCCCTATTTGCGCAATACTTTAACAATGAACTCTCATTGTTAGATACTCCAAGCCGTCAGTATTTTGTTCCGATAGAAGTAGGGTGGTACGTAGGGTGAAACGAGATGACCATTTGAAATGAAACTAGTTTCATCGCAACCCTATTGTGACCCAGGTCTAAATAGAAATGGAACAGGAAATAATTATTTAAAGGTGCAGTTGAGTATAACAAAATACTGTGGACTAACCTACATAATTTCGAACGAGCATATAAATGTGCAAATCCGAAATGGTTACCGTTTGACTTCCTAAAAATATATTGTTAATCTAAGTACATTTTCCGACTGCATTTTGCCTAAGCTATCTCAATAATATATTTTTGGATTTTTTCTCACAAAGATTAAAATACCCTATTACAACAAATCCATTGCCTGAGAATAAAAAATATTCTCAACTTCAGGTCCATTACGCCTAATGCCTACCCAAGTCTGGTTGAACCACACAATGAAAATCATTGTATTAAAAACCGCTATTACGTATTTAACAATAATTCGGAACAATACTAGGGTGTCAGGTAACCGAGGTGAGTGCACTATGGCACTACCCTATCCGCCGGTGACATACCATACGCAAATTGGATAGGCGCTTAAGACTGGCTTTTATATTCAAATCTACGACGTGTACTTGTTAAGAGACTATGGACTTTCTGCATACTCTTCAAGATACCTATTATTTGGAAACGGAGAACATAAATGAGTTGGAATTTCATTTTATGTTTGAGTATCTGATAATCATAGAGGTAAAGTAAAAGAGTATGTTCTTATTATGAGTTTTCTTCGCGGGATTTAAATTTGGAAAAGTGGACACCATTTTGGGTTCACAATAAAAAAAGTCTTGGTCCTAATCCATTTTCGGAAAATCTTATACTTACAATGTGTGTAGTAAATATGTGAGCACTATGTATCTATCGCTTCATTTTTAATTCTTTTTAACCGACTTCAAAAAGAAGGAGGTTATCAATTCGACATGTTTATATTTTTTTTTTTTTTTTTTTTTATGTATGTTCGGGCATAACTCCGTCGTATATAGACGGATTTGCAAAATTATTTTTTTGTTCGAAAGGGGTTTGTTCCGAAATGGTCCCATATAAATTTCATATAGATCTGATGATGCGTTTTGGAGACAGACAACGGAACTCTTCAAAACTTTACAGCAAATCAACCGCGAATGCGGCTATCGCATAAATATGCATTGTTTTGACCCTGAGGATGATGAAATTTCGAATTGGTGTGGGGTAGGTAACTAAAAAGTGAAAAATAAAAACTTTTTACAAAAAAATATTAACCGACTTCCAAAAAAACACTACAAAGTGCAAAATAACTTTAATTTCGGAAGGCGGTGACAAATAATTAAAATACCTACACGTCCAAAGTCACCGACTTCCGAAATTAAAGTTATTTTGCACTTTGTAGTGTTTTTTTGGAAGTCGGTTAATATTTTTTTGTAAAAAGTTTTTTTACCTATTGTGGTATGGTAATTTTATTCTAGGTGCATCGTTTTCTCGTATAATTAATGTAAGCAAATATTGTAAAACTAAAATGTTTTACGGAGAGTGCGGAGTAAAAGAGTAACGGTGGAGTTTTTAGTCCATTCTTCTCCATGAAACTACCTTTAGGAAGGGGTGACTAGAATCAATTCTATTTTAATGTAAATTTTGAAGTTCAAAAGTGCCTTTGTACCTTTTTGAAATAAATACGCTTTTAGGACAAATTTTTTTAAAGGCAAATCGCCCCTATTTTCTTATAAGGTGGAGGTCTGCCGGGCTTAATACACGTAGTAAAGATGAAATTGTGATTCCAAAATTTAGATTGACTAAAACTAGCAAGTCATTTCTAATAAACAGTATCCGCTTCTATAACAAGTTGCCAAAGTCAGTTACAGAACTTAGCGATGGAAAGTTTAAAACGCACATCAAACGTATCCTTATCAAAAAAGCATATTATAAGATAAAGGACTACGTTGAAGACAGGGAAGTTTGGCATTAATTCCTTCTGCACATGTGGCTTCCCTGGTACCTCATTAACAGCATATCTATGTGAAAGTCTATTAACTGCTCTCAATGTTCTTTTTATTTTTACAATGCTGACATATTCTCGTCATTATTTGACATTAAACATCAATTTTAATATCAACTATTTTTTAGTGGTTGTCATGTTAATCATGTCACTATGTTTAATTCGGTTCATTTTATTTATGTAGATTATTTTACATATTGTGAATGGGAGAACGTTGTAGGCCTTACAGACTGTAGATTTGTAGACGATTTTCTATTCTGTATTCGTCTAAGTACCTGGTACTTATTGACAGGCCTGCACTGTCCTCCCATACCTTTTATCTCTGAAAACATTGTTAAAGCCAATCATTTTTAAAAGAGTAACCGTGGAGTTTCTTGCCGGCTCTTCTCCATAGGAAACATCATTTTGGAACCGTGCACCTAGCTTCTGACGTTTCATAAGTGCCCATGCAGGTTTATATGAAATAAAAATATTTTGATTGATTGATTGACTTGGGCGGAGCACCGCCGTGTCCTCGTGGAGGCGATCTCTCGCGTCCGGCCCAGGTCCAGGCCATGGTACGGAAAGAGAGTGCATGGGTAGCCGTCACCTCTTGCTATGCAGTAATGCATACTAGCAAAGACGGAGCTGGCGCACGTGAGTATATGCTTCCTCACGGCCCTAGTCGCCACAGGAGACGCCCTGGGCATCGGCAATCCCAGGCTGATTCCCGGCCACCGTAGGCGCGGGATTGCGGATGAGAGTAATGGGTAGCTCGCTGTCCGGGAAGGACCAAGCCCAGGTCGACGGCACTTGTGTTCCACGTACGCACCAAGGAGATGTCAGCACCAACTGCTGGGGTCCGCAAGGGCCGGTGCCTGCCAGGGGTGCGGGATGTTCGAAAGAGATACCGTGGCCCGTGGCACACAGGCAACTGAAGGAATACGAGTGGGTTTTAGTCAGTAAAAGTCTGACACGCCCTCCCGCTCCGCCCAGAGCGGGAGAAGTTATTTGATGATTACCCAACCTCAAAAAAAAAACTTTTATTCTTTGCAAGATTTTAATGCATTGCAAGGAGTCTGATGCATTGTTAAAACTAGTGGTGTCAATGTCCCACTAAACATGTGCAACATTTGCAGATCATAATCAAATCAATGTGTATTATCGATTGTTAAATTCAATGGAGCTTTTATACGCTAGCTAATGACAGTATCGATGACAACTGGAAAATTAAATTTGAATTCTTGGAAAGGAAATTGTTCTAATTGGTTAAAAGGAGAACTGTGGTAGGTAGAAAATAATTATTTGTAACGGTCTGTCATTTTGATCGCTCTACTAATCGTTATAGTAGTATAGTTCTATTATTAGAAAAGATATTGAAACGTTTTCATAAATTTCTCTGGGTTTCCTATTCCTTACTATCCTAATTTCCTGATTGCACTGAAAGTAAAGTGTAAAACTAACTCTATAATAAAAAATAAAAAAAGCAGTAAAGATTTGAATTTCTGTTCAATCACCGTCTTCTTAATGTTTAAGCATATTAATACTATTAAAAAAATGGGCCGACTAGTCGGTGGGTTTAGCCGACTAGTCGCCTACTACAAATATGGCCGACTAGTCGGCTTTCCCGACTTACATAACTAATGTTATGTTATACTTATAACATAACATGTAATGTTTTTATTGTTTCGTCACAGATTTTCCATGAAAATTATGATTTTCCAATAAATGAGCTAATAAAACCGGCACTTTAAGTTAGTAGCTTTCATTCCTACCTAGTTATTATCCAGAAAATGCTACAAACAAGTCGCGTGGTCGGTGTAAACAGCTGTCTAGATTCTCACACTATCTGTAAAACTCAAAGTTGTGAAGTACTTTTCAAACCGTCCCTACTCTTCGCACTTAGGTTTCTTTTAATGCTTTCATATCAAATAAAATCGTCATTTTCAAAAAAAGATTTAAAACTATCTCTAGATCTTAAAAAAATACAAACTCTTGTACCTTTACGGAATGTTTTACTTTCATTCCCAATGTCATAAGTAACATAATTGTCTACAAATAGAATCCTTACCTTTCCTTATCTTAGATCTGTTTTTACCTTTAGTATTTATTATTTCATTCGATACCTAACTGAAAAGTATATGTGTACAGTGAGCCAAGATCTGCTCCACATTTTATTTGACTTTGAATTAAAAACGGACAACGATTGGACCCGACTGCTTCCTGACTTTAACGTTGGATGGATTTACTACAAAACAAAGTATTTGCGAGAAGAAAGATTTATTCTTTTGCAGCTGTTTTGAACCTTTTGATGATACAGATGAAAAATTAGATGCAGCTTATTCACTCGATAAAGTAGATAAACTAGCTAAAGATGACATTGTGACGATGTGGATGAAATGATTGCCTCAGTAGCCACTAAAGTTGAATTCAACATATTGGAATAAATTCTAATCCTATTCGCAAAACCAATCGATATGCAAAACAAAGAATCTCAATTAATAAATTAACTAAACAAAATGAATGCACAAACGTGATTCGCAGAAAAAAGTATTAGGAGCACAGAGCTACCAGAGAGCTTTGAGCAGATTAAATCGCAAAGGGGTCTCATTCTCATGCTGCTCGCGATAACAACATAGGCCATTTTCCATCCGCAGACACCGGCTCTGCGTGCTTTATGCAGCGATCCATATCTCAGAATGAAATTCTTCAACCTGACGTTTAATCCGCATCGAGTAATATTTCAATCGATTTAGTTTACCGATTAATCGTTTAGTCGTGACAACTACTGTGTTCAGATTGGCAAAATCGATTTATATATTTATTCTATCGATTTGGTTATGGATAATTGTTGCCAAATTAAATATTATTAAGTGTTATTTAGGATTAATCTTCTATAATTATATTGAAATAGCATAATATTTCCAATCCTTTTAAAGCATCGCTGTTTCATAAAGTGAGCAATTTTGTTCGAAGCTTACACCCACGTCTTGCACCGTAATTATTTCTAACTTTAAACTGTTTGAACAAATAAGGTGTAGGCAGACAAATTCAGGAAAATCTTGATTACCTACTCGATTCAATCTTATTCTTATGTTTTATAGTTTTACAGTGCTTTCATAAATCATGATGAAATCGATATTGAAGTAAATTAAGCATTCACTCTTTACAATTTTTATCGAATGACAATATTGGCTGCCCCATGACATCGGGATAGGCTGTTAATTTGACTATAACAAAGCAAGTTACTATTTTAACTTATCAATGTACTTCACTTAATCGAAATTATCATCGTTGAAAAAGGACGAATACCAATATCAACACCAGGTACTCATATAGCGTAGGAGTTAACGCATAAAAATCGAAAAAGGCGACACTCAGTACAAAAATTCACACCATTCCGCAACATTGGAACACTGTGTGACACACACCGGTAGGTGGAAAGCGCACGCCACACGCGTTTAACGCGCGGTCAGTGCACTGCCAGCTATTTTCTTTTTAGCGATAACGACAAGGCCATTTTAATAGCTTTGGGTACGGTAGTCCGTGACGTTTTTTTATTAACTGACTAGTTTGCGAATTAGGTTCCACATTCACAAAGGCATGTAACTTAGATTGGATGGAAAAAACATTGTGTTATATTCGCGCCTTAATCCTTGAAGGTTTCGGTAACCACTTTTGATAACCATCTGTACACTCATACTGGTGACACTTTCATATATTTTATAGACTATCGGATTATATCAGGCACAATACAATCCCCAGATGAATTAAAAATACGCCACCTCCACTCATGGAAATTCGAAGACGCGAACATACCCAAAGCCCAATTCAAATAACAGAAGATTTATTCCATACATGTAGCTACTTAATCTGAAAATTCTTACCCATACTATTCCAGATCATAAGTGTGTCATTAAATTTTCGAATGCATGTAGTTTAAAAAACTTGCAAGAACTACAGGTGCGAGGGTGTCTTAAATGTCAAGTAGTTACAGCGATCGTCGACTTGATCGTATCTGCTCACCATAAGGTAACAGAGGTTGTGAAGTGAAGGTAATATAATTTGTAGCATTATTAATGAAATATATTATTTTGTTGCTTTTATAGATAGAGGTTTCACAGCCAAGGAATGTGTAAGTAATCGTGAATAGTATTTTTCTTGTTGACAAAGTTACATGACTATTAAGCTTTTCCTTCGTACTGTCGATGATTGACCTTTAATAATAAATTAGATACAGTTCAACTAGAACACACAACAACTGTGTCAGCAAGCAGCTTAAGTTCTTCAAGTGTTATCATTTCAAATATATTTATTTTTGGTATTTGGATACACACCGTAAGTTTTTTTATCAATAGTTTTACATTCTGTTTCTATATTATATCGAGAGGTTACGCGTTGGTGTGAGAGGCGGCCGACCGGCCCTTACACGTTATCCCGGCTAGTCGAATGTGAGGGGCTCATTACCCGAGTAACGGTCCCCACGCTCATTGTCCCACCCATCGGTTCGTTCCTTTTTCATAAATATACTAATTACATGCCTGTGGAGGTTTGCGGTATAAAGGGTACGCGGAAAGAGATGATGGCTGTGTTTACGCTAGTTTAGCCGGCGATGTAGGGCTTAATAGGTATTGTGCTTAGCAATGCGGTGCGTTGCTGTGGAATGCGAACCTGGTCCTTTGATACGACTGTTATGAATATTGCGATTGTTGTTACTTCATTCACGGGGTATACAATTCCTTGAATGGTAAAACCCGGTTTTACACGTAGAGGCTCATTAGTTATCTTGTATCAATGAGAATTGGGGATTTTTCATGGATGGTAGTAGCTTGAGTACAAAAGCGGATGGTCCTCGGTGAACGTCATACTATTTCAATGTGAAGTATATGTATATAAATCGACTATAATATTCAATAATAACAATATAAAAAGTGACGTTACCTCTATTGTAAAATAAGCAGTAAAGACGCAAAACCTGAAAAGTAGGCGTAGTTTCGTGAAAACTCCATTGTTTTTCCTAAGTGAAGTAAGAAAATATACGAAAAGGCAATAAAAAAGTTGCACAGTTACTAGAGCAACATAACACGGTGGGTAGTGTTATCAGCGAAGTAAGGACCGTGAACGATTTGATTAGTTCGACGCGCGCTTGCACTCCAAAATTACTTTCAAACTTCGCTGCGTTCTACACATTGAGAACTTCTGTACATTCTGTGCAAGTCTGCATGCCTGGTATCGTTAGGTAAAATTATATGAGATCAGATAACCGCAGTACGTAATAGAGAATACATAATAGGAGTTTGGTACAAAAAATAACTTCTCAAGTGTTTTGGAGATGCAGGTGAAAATGTTTAACACAGACTCCTTAGACCTGCATGAAGTTGATAAGAAACTACCCTTTTTTAATACTACAACATTAAACGGCAAAACTAAGCATAAAATAACGATGATAAAAATTTACTGCGTCGGATAGAATAAAAACCTCTAGTAGGAAATTACTAAGAACAATCTAAGAATCGGTACATAAGTGTCAGTCAGGTTAATAAATTCACTAAAACAATGCCTTGTCTTTTCAAACTGGCGTGACAAAGGAAACTTAGCGACACGAACCAACGATGGACTAATTGCATTTTTTGCTGTCACCATGTACTAATGCCAAGGCTTACTTACTCATCAAGTTCCTATGTCCATTCCTGACGGTCTATGCAAACCTGCATTCGTGCAAAAACTAGTATGTCAAGATGATAAAACTTCGCGCGCTGAACGTCTGATTGCAACTTTTTTAATGGAAAAATTGTAACGCAAAGGAAGCACAATGGGTTACTAACCTATTTGTTGCACGGTAGTAATTTTTTTATTGTTCGATTCTGTGATATTTGAGAGTTAAGAGTTCGTGTTTCGCGAGTAAGTTGTGTGCGGGCGCGACGCGCGTGTTCGCCCCTCGGAGTTACAACACACACTGGTCCGTCAGTTCGTGTTCGAGGTGCGTTCGCTCGGTGTCCGGCCGGCCCCCATCGCCCCCTGTCCCCATACCGAAATGCATCAATGACACTCGAAACACACGCACATTCTGAACGCAGTGGGGACAATCGATAGGTAAAAAAATGTTTTTCAATTTTATGTTAGTTGCAAAGGCCAAGGTAACTCTGCGATGCCTGTATCGTAGGTTCACACATCAAGCCTGTATCGTAGGTTCACTCATGAATTTCTGAAGTCGATGTCAGATAAGTTCATTTTGTATGTTCTTTTTGAAACGAACTACAGTTGTGGCATAAAAATACTACATACTCAAATCGGGTTAAAACTTTCCCAAAATTTTCATTCGTACAAACTTTCAGGCAAACTTTTGGTCCTTTGATACGGAAAGACGTCGTCATGTGAACTTATTAGTAGAAAATAAATTTGATAAAGCTTTTAAACAAGAGCGCATTACGCTCTTACTACTACTACTTAAATCTAAAGTAGATCTCACGAACATAGAATCACTTAATAGAAACAACATCCTCGACTGTAGCTATATGATCTTGTTTGATCCTAACCTCAAGCTTCATCTTAATTAGGTAAATCAATTTAACCAATGTTGCATGACTATAAACTGATAATGATGATGTAATTATACAATCAATTCGCACACATGCACAATGACACTCGCGTATATACTACAAAATCGATTATACATACATACATGCAAGTAAAGGCTGCATGTGTGTATATTACGTATACAGAGAGGTGGGGATAATACGACATTTAATGAAACCACATACTGGGTATCGCGTTGGTAGTACGTATACCAAAAATTATCAAATTATAATCAACGGTATAGCCGCAGTAATTTTTTTTTTCTTTAACCATTTTAACACATACTGTGAATACATTACGATTAAGCTACGGAAGTTCATTAGGTCATTCACCCCAAAACAATTTCTTTTCCCTACATGCGTAAAACATAACCAAATGAAATGTGCGACTCGCTACTCAGAAACAATACAATATTATATTGTATTGCTGATTGAATTTAGACCTAAAAACCATGACCATAAAACTCCTATTATCTTAAGCAAACAAAGATTGCCTAAGCGCACGGTTCGTTTTGTTAACTGACAAGAAAGTCCTGTTAGTCCTGCGACGTTGCCAATTCGACATTTTTGAAACAAAATAAGTGTAGGCAAAAACAGTTCGTAATCACTTCCGCATTCGAATTTTTATTGTGCAAGAAAAGGAAAGAAATACATCTAGGGTTTTTCCAGGAGTTTGCTCCTGGCCCATTCTCTAGTGCATGACGTGCTACCCTTGTGAGAGCACGGTTTATTTATTTATTTTATTTCGATGCGTAAGAGTGTTTTCCCGCGCGCGCAACAATTGTGATACTTAATTGTTTTTCTTTTATTAATTGCTTTGTTGCAATTTCATACAGTGCAGAGCTTTAATAGTTTTACCGTTGTGTTGTTGATAATTCGATTGTGTACAGGTTTTAAGTGTAGGAGAGTTTGGTAGGTTACGTACCTACCTAATGTGTAAACAATAGTGTGATAGTTACGTGTCGTGTTATTTCCTTGTAAGATCAGGATGCCTCGTTTCAATTACACTGCTATGGAGTGTAATATGATCTTGATTTATGGTGAGTGTCAACTAAACGCGGCTCTGGCTTTAAGAACATATCTTCAAAGATATGGTGACTCCCGAAGATGCCCAGTAAACTCCCGCACGATTGTACAGGTTGTTCAAAGAATACGGGAAAATCAGCCTTTGGTCCCACTTCGCGAGGGTGTTCCTCCGCAAGAATTAGCAGTGTCATTAGAACAAAGAGTTTTAGATTATTTTACGCACAACCCAACTTCAAGTCTGCGGAGGGCCGCACGCCAGTTTCAAGTACATCACAAAACTGTACTCAAAATATTGCGAAAAGATAAACGGCGGCCATACAAATACAGAAAAGTTCAGGCGCTGTTACCGAGAGATAGGCCAAATCCGTGAAGAATATTGCCGATGGTTACAGAGTAAAATGACTGATGACCCTGAATTTATTTACAATGTAATGTGGACAGATGAGAGCACATTTACACGAAATGGTATCTGGAATAGACAAAATCTCCGTTACTGGAGCCAAGAAAATCCACATTTGTTCCGAGAATCTTCTCATCAGTACCGTTTTTCTCTGAACGTGTGGGCTGCGATTCACCGAAATCAAATCATTGGTCCGGTGTTCATTGAGGGTAACCTCACAGCGGCCAAGTTCCTGGATCTCCTCAGAGGCCCTATATTGGAATACACTGATGAATTATCCCTTGATGTCCATCAAAAGCTTATGGTACCAGTTAGACGGGGCACCTGCACATTCTGTGGTGAGTGCCAGAGAGTGCCTCACTGATATGTTTGGACAGCAGTGGATTGGCCGATATGGACCTCGCCGGTGGCCAGCAAGGTCACCGGATCTCACACCACTGGTTTTTTTATGGGGATTTATTAAAAATGAGGTTTATGCTCGTGATGTGAATACCGTAGAGGAACTGCGAGATAGAATAATTGACGCTTTTAATAAATTAAAAGCCATGTCTCTCAGTAGTGAATTGTTAAGGAAAGTAAGAAATAATAATATCATAAGACGTTGTCACATGTGTATTAGAGTAAACGGTGGACAATTTCAGCAATTAAAAATTTAATTTAGTGTGTCATGAATCATTATTGAAGTGTGTGACATTAGATTTTATGTTTAAGTGTTTAAATGAAACGTGAACCTAGTGATAGAAAAGTCGCGCGGGCTGGCGGGCGGCAGGCAGCGAGCGGGGCGGGGATAGATGCTGCGTGCCATATTTTTTTTTGATCATTGTTAGAATGAATGAACGCGAAAAAAGGGACCGCCAACGGGGGCGACGTTGCCGCTGTTACGTGAATTGCCTACAGGCCAGATGAGGTTAGTGGACAATATTATAAAGGATGTTGTGTTTAATTTAGATTATTTTCGCATTTAGATTGTTTGAAAAATCAGATTTTCGAATTTTGGTGTAATAACTATTTTGATAATTTTATTGTGTTTTGATTAACTAGTGGGAATCGTATTTTCATTTAATGTCGTTATGTCGTCACCACTCTGTATATGGGAATGAGGCACCAGGCACTCATGAAACACGAAGCGATACGTGTATTGTCGTGTATATGTTAATAAATATGCGGGCGTTTAAATGGCGGAAAAGGATTGCAGAATTTGCAGAGTACTGACCCAGTGTTCTGCTAATAAGTACTTTGCATATAAAGAGGAATTGGATCTACCGAATACTTTGTTAAATTCTTTTCTACCTTTCAGTTATTTCTGTAACCTTAGTACATATCTATCCATCACCCAAACGTTTCCTAAGAACTTTGATTCCAGTGTCGTTCTTCAAAGTCTTCTAGATTAATAAATGTCAAACGTGATGTTATAATCTAAGCTCGTAATATTTTTGTTTTTAACAAAACGTCTATGTTAAAAGAGATTGCAGATACTCATTAATTTTGCTCAGAAAAATATTTCAAGAAAACTTTCTAGATCTTAATATCTACTCCTCAATATTTGAGGCTATATGAATCACAATATATAGCAATAACTAGCGTGATAACCCGGGCAAGTTGGTGTGTAGGGCAGGACGCATCCTGTATAGATACGTATGTCGAGCACAGCTGTATACAGTCGCAGATACCTCAGGGAATTTCGACAATTTGCGTAACAGCTAAATGCAGACTTAGAAACCTTTTGAAAATATTTAGAAAAATGAATATTTTGGTGACTTTCAGATGATAATGAAATCAAACTATCTCATAGGTATGTAGATTATTGAAAATTACAGATACTGCTATAACGACTTCACTTTCCGAATGTATTGCTGATTGTACACTATTGACAATCTGATAAGTTTTGCAGGGCAAAATAGCCAGAGAACGCACAAGACAGAGAGGTTTGGGAAGAAAAGGGGAGGAATTTGCCCAGCAGTGTGAATCAATATACTCGTAGGTTTACAAAAAAAAAAACTATTAACAGTCTTGGTATTCAAAGTCATAAGGTGATGTTGTCAATATTCTTTAGTCAGTAATTGAGTTACTTACTGACACATAATGGCTCATCAACAATCACGTTGAGCCGGAAAAAACAAAGTACAGTTTAATTAAAATAAATGGGAATCTATGATACCTACTAATATTATAAATGCGAAAGTAACTCTGTCTGTCTGTCTGTAACGCTTTCACGCCTAAAGCGATGAACCGATCGTCATGAAATTCGGCAGAGATATAGCCTGGGATATGGAAAATGACCTAGGGTACATTTTTACGCGATAATTGACATCCATGCGAGTAGAGCCGTGGACAAAAGCTATATGGTGACCGAAAAAAGGCTGTACCCACTGATGAAAGATACATATAGACCAAAAGAAAAAATTATCACAGAAAGAAGCAAAAAAACATCCGCAATCTACAATGGAGTGTTCAAAATCCAAGCAAAATCGACACAAAGGATTCAAGGGGTCAGTTAAAATCTGTAATTCATGCACGGGTCTGGAAACTCGTAAAATTTCGTCCCACGCACCCTCCGTATCAAACACTCTAAACAGGGGTCTTAGTATACATGTCTTCACCTTTTAGAGTTGCGTCTATACTGTTATCTTGGTAATATTAGAAACGGCAAAGTTCTGTTCTTTGATTCACATAAACCTGTTATTTTCGATATATTGGTTTTCTTGTTATTTGATGTATTCCTTATTTTAGGTTGTGATAATGTGACAAATTTGCAACATTTAATAACAGTCACACAGATCGATCAGGTTAAGCTACGCGTGCTTGGATGGGTGACCATCTTTACATATCATATCCATGCCTTGGAAAGCACCCTATTCAATGGTCCCCGCTGCCATTACGTTACGGGTCGTCAGAAGCTCAAGAGTCTGACAACCAAGTAGGTATCGTATTACCCAGTAACGGATTTTGGAGGTCAGATAAGCAGCCGCTTTATGTTAAATACTGGTATTCAGATGAAACTGGTGAGATTGGAAGCTGACCCCAACATATGTAGTTGGCTGAAATGGCTAAGCAGACGTGAACCGAGAAAAAAATTTAAAAGCATGTTGTCTGCTAAAGGCTAACGACGAATCACACATTTTTATCTTTTATCAACACGCCAAACAACAAGAGGCTTTCAACGTTACCTCGTTTATTACAATAAGACGGGTAGTTTCGGAGTTATGAGGGAACGAACAAACATACATAGTCTGTTAAAATCCTTACCCTTATTTGACTTGCCGTATTTGGATGAAAATAACTTTCTTTGGATTCTTGCCTGCCCGTTGCATAAACATCTAAATCGACACTTGAATGGTACCAAGACATCATAGCTTTGTGTGCCTTATCGAAATCTGGGGACGGCGGCTGTCTGCGACACTGGTCTCAGTCTCAAGCCTAAATTCAGGTATACACTATTCACAATTATACATCCTGACTATAGAGGAACCGAAATGTATAGTTGTTGATCTTTGCTAAAGTAGGTTGGGATCGGATGGTCTTAATCGCTTTGCAAATTCACATACCTACAAATAAAGAGTTGTAAATCAGATGGGAGATTTAGAGATTTTAATACGATCATTAATAAATGATTAAGTTTTTGAATATGGCTTCCTTGCCTATATAAAGGGTCAAATTAAATTAGCAAGCGTAACTCCACAGACATGGTCTGTAGTACTACTATTCCTGACCTGTCAATAGTAAATCAAATGGAATGAGCGGTGAGATTTTTACAGAATTGCAATACTGGTATCGATTTTAAAACGTAAAACCAATTTATTTTATTAATGTTTTTGTGAGGTCGTATATCGCAGTCACTGTAGTCACTTGAAATATCAGGTTAAAAAAAAAGATTTTTATGTATAAACTTTACAGACGTAATCGATATCGATATCTAAACACGATAAAAGAAAATAAATCATATTTTTTCAACTGATACTTCAAGTAACAACAAGATTATGATTATCCATTGTAAAATGTAAAACTGCTCTAATGAAGAAAAGATTCTTGGGTGTTGCTCCACAAGTATACAATAAAATACCCGATGAAATATATTAAAATGTATGCCATTGCAAAAGTAAAAAAAAAACACTTAACGGGTTACTGTTTACACGGTGGAGCACACGGTGGCGATCTGCCCGGCTTGGGCGGAGCACCGCCGCCGTGTCCTCGTGGAGGTGATCGGCGGCGGCGATCTCTCGCGTCCGGCCCTGGTCCAGGCTGTAGTACGGAGCGAGAGTGCATGGGTAGCCGTCACCTCCTTCAGCGAAGCAGTAATGCTCGCGAAGAGGGAGGCCGCGCACTTGAGAGAGAGGCAGTATATGCGCCCTAACCGCCGCAGGAGACGCCCTGGGCGTCGGGAATCCCAGGCTGATTTCCGGCCACCGTAGGCGTGAGCTTGCGGACGGCGAGTAATGGGTAGCTCGCTGTCCGGTAAGGACCAAGCCCAAGTCGACGGCGCGTTGTGTTCCACGCGCGCCTCAAAGAGAGGTCAGCACAAACCGATGGGGCCCACAAGGGCCGATGCCTGCCAGGGGTGCGGGTTTGTTCGAAAGAGATACCGCAGCCCCTGGCATACGGGCTACTGAGGGAACACGGGTGGGTTTTAGTCAGTAAAAGTCTGACACGCCCTCCTGCTCCACCCAGAGCGGGAGAAGTTATTTGATTATTTCCCACCCAAAAAAAAAAACGGGTTACTATTTGACCTAATTATGTTACTATAGTTTAGATGAGTTTCTTAACGACCAATCTCTTTAACTATGTATACTGACACTACTTTAATAATCTCCTAAATTGACTTTAAATTTTTGACATAAAGGCTGGTTTACACAAGGTCAGTGACTGACTTACTTACGGACTGACTTCAAAATACTCGTCTGCGAATATACAAGTCAGCTTCATACCGCTGGCGTTGTAGACTTCAAATCAATTTACATTGGGTTTTTTTCGGGTCAACGCTGACTTGTCTCGAATTCGGAGTCAGTCACTGACCCTGTATAAACCTGCCTTAATAGACTTTGAATTGTATTTATTAATTTGCTTGCATGCACAATTATGTACTTAATTAATTATAATTATATTGTTAGTTTTAATATTGTTATTGAATAGTGCTCACTTAGTTGTTTTTAATCATTTGTTCGCCAATATTGGCAAAACATAGCGCATTTTAAAATCTTTGTATGAAATTACCTATGTTTTACAAATAAAACTGTTCTATTCTATTCTATCATATCCTTTTTGTTTTTAATTCGTCTTGATTAGATGTTGATACGCATAGAAGGGCTTGTGGCTAACTAATAAAAGCCACACGAGTCGATAGATCAGGTTAAGCTACGCATGCCGCAGTTGGTCCGTGGATGGGGGACCATCTTTACATACCAAGACCCCTCCGTGCCTCGGAAAGCACGTTAAGCCCTTGATCCCGGCTGTCATTCGTGGATCTTTGATAGTCGTTACGGGTCGTCAGAAGCCCGAAAGTCTGTCAGCCAGTTTTACCCAGTAACTGGGTTGCGGAGGCGGATAAGCAGTCGCTCCATGTAAAATACTGATATTCAGCTGCATCTGGTTAGACTGGAAGCTGACCCAAACATAGTTGGAAAAGATAATGATACGCATCACGTCTGCAGTAACCCTAAGCTAATTTAATTTGACCCTGTTTATGTAGGGTATGTAGTCTATCTATCTTTTCCGAAATAATGGTACCCGTATATAAAGCTTTCAAAACATATAAATAAAGATAAATTACTTTAAATGAATAAAATCTTCACAAAAACAAACATGCAATTACCTACATCACAGAATACGGAGTGCTAGAATTTTTCAGTATCCAAACTTACTTAATACAATTTAGGACTAAGCAATATCATAATGTTTGTAAGTGACCTAATTTTCAGTTTACCCACAACACACACATAACCAACCGATCATAATAATTAACTACTAAACAGGTACATATAAGGACTGCTAAGGTTCGCGCTGTACAACCTATTATACAACCTTAAGTGAGGACATTAAGGTCTAGTTTGGAGTGGTTATTTGTTATAATGTGCTACAGTAGCGATTAGGCATAGCAGGACGAAGACATGCGAATGTATGAAGGTCTCGCTCGAGTCATTTACCGGGCCTAGTGTCCACGGCTTTATAACTGCCCATAGAATGTTATCATCAACATCAGCTTTTAAATAGAGCTTAGACCCCCTTTTGCTTATGCGAGCCTAGTACCCTTATTTTACTAGTATAACAGATTATTAATTTATTTGTGCTCTCGGGCCTCGACTAAGAGGGCTCCTAAGCGCACGCTTGGAGGAGGGCCAGTTTCCGCTTCGTTGGAAGACGGGGAAACTGGTCCTCATTAAGAAGCCGGGGCGCCCAGCGGACTCTCCGTCCGCTTACCGGCCCAATATGCTGCTCGACGAGGTGGGCAAGCTCTTTGAGAGAGTAATCGCAGACCGCCTCGTCGGGCGGCTGGTGCGGGTGGGACCGGATTTGGCGGCGAGCCAGTTTGGTTTCCGCAGGGGGCGCTCCACGGTGGATGCCATCATGCGCGTGCGAGCCCTCACGACGGGGGATGCTGTGGCCCGGGGTGGGGTCGTCTTGGCGGTGTCTTTAGACATCGCCAATGCCATCAACACCCTGCCCTGGAGTTGCATCAGGGAGGCACTCTGGTATCACCGGATGCCGACCTACCTCTGTCGTGTGGTCGAGGCCTATTTGACGGACAGGGCCGTCATCTACCCCGGTCACCTTGGATAGTGGAACCGGCGAGAGATGTCGTGCGGTGTCCCACAGGGATCGGTCCTGGGGCCGCATCTGTGGGACATCGGGGCTGCGTTGAAGCAGCTCCTGCCCAATCTAGGAGGGCCGAACGCCTCCTGCCGGAGGCTCTACGCGGGGATCGTGCGGTCCATGGCCCTATACAGGGCGCCGGTGTGGGCGCCTACATTGAGGCGCCAACCAGCTCGCACGGTGTTTCCACTGCGAAGATCGCCCTGAGGACACGGTGGAGCACACGGTGGCGGTCTGCCCGGCTTGGGCGGAGCACCGCCGTGTCCTCGTGGAGGCGATCGGCGGCGGCGATCTCTCGTGTCCGGCCCTGGTCCAGGCCATGGTACGGAGCGAGAGAGCATGGGGAGCCGTCACCTCCTTCAGCGAAGCAGTTATGCTCGCGAAGAGGGAGGCGGCGCACGTGAGGAAGAGGCAGCATACGCGCCCTCGCGACCCTAGCCGCCGCAGGATACGGAGACGCCCTGGGCGTCGGGAATCCCAGACCGATTTCCGACCACCGTAGGCATGGGCTTGCGGACGGCGAGTAATGGGTAGCTCGCTGTCCGGTAAGGACCAAGCCCAAGTCGACGGCGCGTTGTGTTCCACGCGCGCCTCAAAGAGATGTCAGCACAAAAAGTGATGGGGCCCGCAAGGGCCGATGCCTGCCAGGGGTGCGGGTTTGTTCGAAAGAGACACCACAGCCCCTGGCATACGGGCTACTGAAGGAACACGGGTGAGTTTTAGTCAGTAAAAGTCTGACACGCCCTCCTGCTCCACCCAGAGCGGGAGCAGTTATTTGATGATTTCCCACCCAAAAAAAAAAAAAAAAGCGTGTGAGGTGTAGAAGTATGTTTGTTATGTTCTATGTAAAGTACTGGAATTATGGAATCAAACCTCTAAACGATCCATGGTTTTTTTTTCAAGTACAGTCGCCAGCAGGTCAAGCTATCCCAAACTATCAAATTTTCCCAATTAAACATAAACCTTATTCGTTTGGAATAGAGTTGAAAACCTATCAAATTAATTTGACAGATTGGGGTTGCTTGATGTGCTGGCCTCTGTACCTCCGTGACGAAACATGTGTGAGTCGCAGGTTCTATACAATTTCCCAACTATGTTGGGGTCGGCTTCCAGTCTAACCGGATGCAGCTAAATACCAGTATTTAACATGGACTGACTGCCTATCTGAACTCCACAGCCCAGTTACTGGGTAAAATACGATATCCTTGGTAAGACTGGTTGTCAGACTTTCGGGCTTCTGACGACCCGTAACGACTGTGAAAGATCCACGATTGACAGCCGGGACCTACGGCTTAACGTGCTTTCCGAGGCACGGACGGGTTTTGCAATGTAAAGATGGCCACCCATCCACGGACCAACCGCGGCAAGCGTAGCTTAACCTGATCGCTCGACCCGTGCCTTTGTCCAATTTCATCAAACATTCTAAAAACAAACTAACATATACTTTTGTCACGCCAGTTAGCAATATACTAGAGTGGTGCAAAAGAAATACCTACACAAAACAAAAAATACAACAGAATTATTTTGATACCCCACTCAATAAAGTATGAGAAAAAAATTACTGCGCCAAAAATCGGCCATTTATTTTTTTTCAATTTTGATATACCCAGTGTCACGCTCACAATGAAGACGAATCTAATGGCACCTCTCAAGCTGAAATCGATCAAGCTGTTTAGGCTACAGAGCGTGCCAAAGAAATATACATACATACATACACTCGAAAAACATAACCCTCCTTCTGGCGCAGTCGGGTAAAAAGCAGTAAAAACGAAAACAAAAAAAAAGATGTCAAACACTGATCAATCAAAAACCTATGCAACAGTTTAACCGTGTAGGATGAACAAAATCAAACAAATTGAAGTAGATCACGAGTCGAAAACAGAACCAAAACAGCATGAACTGCTATATTTTTATCCGCTCCTCTTCCCGGCTTTACACTACCATAGATTCTAGAGTAGTAAATTCTCCGATTGCTTTCGACCCCGTGTTTGACTATATTACTGACGTTCTGTAACGTCAAAATGTGCAAGTAGGTACTTTTATTGGTATTGTTACCAGTGAAGATCGGTTTTACCAATAATGGCCTTTTTCACTAACATTAGGCGACAATTAAATGAAAGCCTGAATGAAAAAAGTGCGCCATTACATTTCAATCTCTTGGCTCAGTGCCAAAAGTTGAAAATTCAACAGCCCGCTGTTATGTAGCCAATCATTTAGGGTCACTTAGTGTTAATGAAAACGCGTATTAGTCAACATGCAAAAAGTAATCTTAACTTATCTTCGTAAATGCACTTCGGAATATAGATTCTACACTAATTGATCGTTTCAATGGACGACTTACAGTTCGCAGTAGATTCATATTTTCAGAAGACTGTTGCCAATTTGCTTGAGAAATCCCATAATTATCTTTAACAGTACTCAAAAGGCCACCACAAGGGCTGTTCTTACTGTAGTCGGTAGTCACCCTGCAACCAGCAACTGGCCAAAATCTATCCATGGCTATGCGGACCTAAAGACCGCATTTTTAAGTTAGGGTGTGTTTCGCCAAGATCAAAAATAAATATAAACCCAAAAGAAAACACTCCAGATATTGCTCTACGAATAGAAAGAGTGGAATGTCTTTCGTGAGGAACAACAACATTATTAAATAATATTTCAAAGCATGACTACGAGAGTTCTCTGAAATGTAAACATATTTTACGAAGGCCCTCGCTGGTTCAACAGTATTATTGTTATTCTCGATATTATATGGAAAGGTCAAGCTGTCAACCTCCAGACAAAAAAATTGAACACCGCCCTACAAACAGGGGTACTAGGGTGACATAACCGCTGTGGCAGTTAATTAGTACCGGAGGGCGCGGCGCGACAGGCGCGGGCGCGGGCGCGGCGCGTTTAGAGGAAATTGTCGTTTTTATACGGCTTCCACCCCCCTACTCCGCCACCCGGGCCCTCCGACATTCGAATAATGAAACAACATAGTTACCTTCATCTTATAAGCACATGTCGCCCCGGTAATAAAGAGAAATTAATATCTTGAGGCTAGGATCTCGCCTCCCCCACGTTTCCGTCCGAATGCTGGACAAAACAGGCCAACACTAAGCGAACGCGGCTTGGATGCGTCGCAATTTGAACAGCAAAGAAATACGTACGAAACTCTCCCTTGACAATGAAATGTGTGTAATTCGGTTCATAACTGATCCTTTAGGTATAATAATTCGAATGTGATTTTCTACAACACCTATTATGAATCTGATTTAAAAACGTCTATTCGGTTTTCAAAACGAATCAATTAAAAAAACAATTTTGGGTACACCTTATACAGGCTGTTGCGGAAATTGTTCCTCGCTTCTACGAAAGTTCTGAAGAATGATTGAATTGAATGAGTGAAACAGTTATATGGAGGATCGTTCCCTTTTTGTATTCAGTGCCTACTGATGTTAAAGTGGAATGGAACGAATTAGTTCTATCCCGTGATAATAAACAAGGCAACAAATGTAACAAAGAGCTTACATTTCCTGCGCATTTTTTCTCGGCTAATTTCCGTTTATTACTGAGAGCCTTCAACGTTTTATTGACCGTTCGAAACGCCAGACTAATAAATGAACGAAGCCATCGTCTAAACATTGTATATAAGTACCGAGGCACCATAGCCACATCAGATATAGTCTCGTTCCGTCGGCATAATGCGACCGCCGCCGCCGGCCCCGCTCGTAACACTCCAGCACAGCTAAAACCGGGCGATTCGGTTTTATACACACCCCCTATAAAAGCAAAAGGACCGGGTATGGTCCCGGGATAAGTGGGGGGCCTGTATCTTTATATCTGCCCCCCTGCGGCCCCCACTAGGGCATTATGACCGGGGGGTTCTTTGGACAGCTAAAAGAAATATCCGGTTGCCTTACCCGGCCAGTGGCGAGCAGCCGGTAATTCTTCTTCCAGTATTACTTAGCTTATTTACGAAGTAGTTAATCGCACCTCCCGCGAGTCGCTGGAAGCCTGGTAACCTAAAGATATTCTGATCAAGTAAACAAAGAAAATTAAGTACCGGATGTAAAAGGAAAACTTTATGTTTGTTTGTGCACACTCGATCGTGTAAAAGTATTGGTCGTAAGGTCCGGTCGAAATAACAACGATAAAGACCATATTTTTGCAGTATTCTTAAGCATCTGTTAGCAAAACTGCTCTAATCCATAAGATTCAAAATTAAAATTACCAATATTCATTAAGTGTAAAGCCAATCTCTCGGGGGATCGTAAAGCGAAGATAGCTTTGCTTTCGCGCCCCCAGGCTGAAAGCATTTACAAAATAATAAAAAAACCCTTTCCCTTTCAGCTGCCGTTTACGGCCTTCCATAAAACTCCTTTAATATCTCATTATAAATTATGTAAAGTAACTAGCGTTTAGTACTACAACCGCGACTCTTGCTATTTGGAGCCAACAGCAATGTTAAGATGAAGTTTTTAGAGTTACACAAACTATCAATGAATACTTTGTTATAAAGTAGTCAAGAATTGTTAAGAATTTTTCACAATAAATAGAATTTGCATATATATGGAATAATCAGTTCATCCGACTAGGGTTCCAGTGCGAGCAAGGAGGGTTTCGGTTGCGCCCGCACTAAGAACCAGAGTTCGAATCTTAGTTAAATTTGTCTCGGCTTTTGACGCCCTTGTAATCAGCCCTCAATTTTCGATTTAGATTTTAACCAAAACCAGTTTTTTATCGAGTTATCATAGACATCATTTGTACGAAAAACGGACGATCACATTAGAATCACATCGCAATCCCCTGAAAATCATTATCTTCCTTTACTATTTCCAACCTACAAACCTTTTTTATTCCTTCCATAATCTTGGGCACTTTGTATATTCAATTATAAATGTCTTCAATTAATATTTTATAACAAAAAATATGGAATGAAACTAGATTACAATTAAAGTAACATATCTTTTTTATTCTTTACAATTAAGTTAATTAAGAGCTTTGCTGATTGAGATAAGGTTTTCTTATAATTAATTCATAAGCTTGAAACTAAATAAAAGATTCCGATGTCATGACTAGAAAAAATGGCATGTATCTGTTTTTATATAATTTTTAATATGCATTAATCTTCAAACTATGGAGTATGCAACAGTATTAAAACTCCGAATACTAAATCACTGAAAGAGGCCTTAAAACAAAACATTGCGAACTCCGCACCTACTGAGAATCACGGCCCGAAATAAACGTTACGCCTAGTACTCGCCGATCACGCAATGGTATCCTTGTTTATACCTCCTATAGATCCTGCTACCCTGGTAATTTCGTGGTCCTCTGCGCCTGGTAATTTATATACAACCTTGCGCCTGGTAGGCTGCGTGTTTTAATTACACCTCCATTTTGTTCTATTGTGCTAGTATAGTAAATTGAAAATAACTACTGGTATGTGGAAATTAGAGAGAATTGATAATACTAATTGCATTTGTACTGCATAGCTATAAAAACGCATGCATCTGCAGTATAAAATACTTTACATGATATTATTTAATTTATTTTTGTGTTTATAGAAACTATGAATGTTTTGTTAGTTGTTCGCTAAACACACACTTCCTAACGCACGCTCATTCTAAATTAAATAACAGTAATTTTCTCGATAAAACTGTGGAAATAAGTATTATGTTATGGTCTTTGAGCCCTAGATTATTAAATTGCGTACTTTTTGAAACTTCTGGGAATTCAAAACCGAATTCATCAAAATGCTAAAGGTATATTGATTGACAATAAATAATAACAGCTTTTAATGAAGAAACAGGGAAATTAAAAACATTTGAGACGCACGTTGATGTCTTTTATTTGACACTCTTGGGAAAATTCGTTTCTGTTAAACCTCGAAAACACGTGTAGTTTGCATTTTCTTTCGGTTTTATGTTATTAAGTGGTTCTTTGATTGATTCACACATAAATCGTAAATAAATACATAGTCATGTGTGGGTTTTGAAACGTAATATTATGAACCGAATACGACAAAGCATAAAAAGTCGGCACGTGTATTGTGTAGACTCCCCCACTCTACAAATAAATGAAAGAAGGATTACAGGTGAAAATATTAATACAAGCAAAAGTTAGCCACGTACGAATTCGTAGAAAAAATCGCGTTCCCAATCTACCCGCATCCGAAAAATTCAAAAACAAGCCTCCCAACGCACCAGGAGACCAGAAAATTTTCAAAGATATCGCCAACTCGTAATCGGGGAACGTGGGCCAACTTGAATTTTGGGGTTTTCCCGCTAAAGTTCGGCTCAAAGACGTCCTCAAAGCCCCGCTGTGGGTGGGCCGGGTACTAGGGTGGCATAGCAGGGTGGAGGTTTTGGGGTATCAAAGTTTACCCCCGTGGCGCGCGGAGGCTATACTTCGTGTGGAGGGAACTGCCTCTGCTACTTTGTTCGCCTTTTGGCTCGTGACAGTGGCACTTAAGGGAGCTACACACGGTCGCAGCGCTATATTAAAGTAGTATAATCCTTAGTAAGTTGGCGGCGCGCTTACTGACTTGGCAAAGTTCGTTTGTAATCTCAGAGTCGAAATGTCAAACGTGGATAATATCAGGCCGCCGAATTAAATTGATCCTGTCCTGTTTGCCTGGTAACGACATGACGAAATTGGTTACAGCATTACCCAGGAGACGTGTCTCCTTTATACCAAGTAAATACTTACTCGTTTTCATAAACATTACCAAATGTTATTTTACATAGATGTATATTTTGAATACAACCTAAGTTTTCTTTTTAAAGTACTGCCTAGGTACCAAAGGCTTAGCTGATATCATTTCACAATACCTAATTATTCTATTACTTCAGCGGCAAATTGAGTTAGCCAACAAAACTCCATAAGCGTAAAGCGAGTCTAAAACAAAAGATGATTTTAAAAAAATAAGAGATTTTTTGGGATCATCAACCGCAGTTACTGTAGTCACTTGAATATTTGGAAAAAAAAGGAGGTTTTCTTTGTGTCTACCTCAAACAAGTGGTGGGTATCGATAACTTGACACGATAAATAAAAAAGCAGATTTTGTCAATTCACACGTCTTGTAGGTAAGACCACCAAAACGAAACGAAAGCGATATTCAGTTTTTGTTGTCAACAAAAAAAAAAACATCGTATTTTTTTCGTATTTGGATATCGATACATTTGCGAAGTTGCCCTAGCTAGTTTAATTTAACCCTGCATACTAACAAAAGGCTTGTGGCTAAGTAATAACAGCCACACGGGTCGATCGATAAGGTTAAACTGCACTTGCCGCGGTTGTTCCGGGGATGGGTGACCAACTTTACATACCAAGACTCCTCCGTGCCTCGGAAAGCACGTTAAGCCAATGCCCCCGGCTGCCTTTAGTTGGTTTGCTGTTCCTAAATGCAAGTTACGAAAATTATAAAAGTACAAAGTTGCTCAGTTGACCTGCCCTATGACGTAATAACATAGCGACTACTATTTCATGGTGTTAAAAAACAGATTTAAAAAAAGTAAACTTTAAATTGAACTCTATGTTATTTCATGAACTAAAATCCAACATTACCCGACTGCATTTCGCTTATCATCATCATCATTTCAGCCGAAAGACGTCCACTGACATAAGCCTCCCCCAAAAGGGGGGTTTGGCCATAATCGCCACGCTTGGCAGGCGGGTTGGCATTTTGCTCATGCTATCTCAATAATATATTTTTAGATCTTTTCTCATATAGAGTAAAATATCCTATTTCCCCGCTTTAATCCACTTCCCTGAAAGGAATTGCACCCTAATTCTGTTACGCGCTCACAATTGCAATGATATCATTTTGATCGTTCAACATTGTTCATTGCTTCGTCCCTTGGCAACTAAACCAACGTGACTATGAGTACGATACGCAATTAGGCTGCATTTTGGTCTATTTGTTTCTCAAATTACAAAATGTAGGTAGTATGACTAGGTAAGTGACACATTATACTTTGTGTATCGATATTTCGATAATAATGGGCAGCGTTACTATGTCAAGACTATAGGTGTAAGTAAACCGTTCTAAACTTTCAAAATCCGTGGTTTTAAATCCGTTTAAAATACATAGTTTAAAACCACGACCGTACATTAAACTTGTTACTTAAAATACCTGGATGACCTGTTTTTGTGACCTTTTGTATATATGAAACCTAGCTAGAACGATTTATCGCCCCCGAAATGCTGCATACCAAATTTCATGAAAATCGTTGGAGCCGTTTCCGAGATTCAGATTATAATATACATATATACCAAAGTTACTGGTTTAAAAGTATTCGATTATATTAATTAAGTTTAAATTGCTAATTGAAATTATTCACAATTTTTACTAAGATATGTGAAGTCATATATCATACTATAGTTATACTACTTTTTTAGGATTAGGTAGACTGAAAATAATCTAGATAAGCATATTTATAAAGAATACTTTATTTTATTTATTTATACTAGTTATACTAGCTTTTGCTAGCGGCTTCGCCCGAATGGAGGGCGAAAGTTTTCCCGGGATAGTACATATACCCCCCCCCCTCTCATTAACCTCCATTCACACACCACCACCCTCCACACATCATTACATAAAACACACACTCTACACTCTACACTCTCACTCACACACATATAGAAATATAATGAATCTATCGTTAAATAATTTTAAATTCTCTTTTTGTGATGTATTTAATAAATATTTTCGCCATAATTATAATTTTAGCTTATATTAATAATGAATTCACTACTATTTTGCTTTTTTAAAATTAATTTTGTTTATGATAATGTAAATATAATGGTTGTATCTTGCATAAAATCCAGAACCTACTGATTGGGTGAAGACACTGGCTCCTGTAACACAGGTGTTTTACCTAGCGCAGGAGTCAGGGCTCCACTTGTTTGTATCCTCTTTTTATGTCAATAAAGAATTTTATTATTATTATTATTATTATATACCGGCTGATTTTTTTTAGCGTCTGGAAAAAAATAGGGTATAATAGGTGAACGGAGTAGACCCCTATGGCACAGAAACTACACTTTTTTTTTTTTTGAAAACTGAAATGATATTAACCTATCAATGAATACTATTACTTATTTGTAGTAAACTTTTCATATTAAAACTAAAAAAAAATTAAATTACAAAAAAAACCAAAAAATTGGCAAATAATATCAAAATCCAACTTATAGGCACCCTACTCTACGCGTAGAAATTATCAATGAAAATTCGTAGCGAAATTCAATCCTTTGAAGCCGGCCGCTTTTTTCGCAGGCGTAGGTACCGCTCACGTTTCACCGCATGCGCATTCCCTCCCGCCCGCGCGCGCCGCTCCGCTCTCCGTTTCTCCAGTCACCTGCGATTGGTCACAGCGTGACGTCGATCGCTGTTTTTTCCGCGTGTGCTTCAACTGCCCAGTGATTGTTTTCATAATGACGTACGCATACTCCAGCATAGAGTACCTTGCCATGATGAGGTATTATTTTTTGTCCGGTAAAAATTTAAATGGTGCGAGGCGATTGTACGCCGACGAAGAATACCCACAATCCCTTAGACGCAACGGAATCCCTGACCCCCGAAACCCCAACACAGACTTGATATTCCGCACTTATCTGCGGTTCCTTGACCATGGCCAGTTTCAGCTCCCCGGTCATGCCAGGGGCAGAGGCCGGCCACCCTTGTCTATACATGTTGAAGACGCCATTCTGGAATATTTCCAGCAACAACCGAAGAGGAGGAGCACCCGGCAAGCAGCTCGTCGATTTGGCGTAAACCAGTATGTGGTATGGAAGCTACTCCATTCAATGGATATGCACCCATACCACTTCTTACGCGTGCAAGCTTTGCATGCTCTGGATCCTGGACCTCGTATTGAGTTCTGTCGCTGGCTGCAGAACCAACCGCAGGAGAACATTCTATGGACCGACGAGTCCATATTTACCCGCGTTGGTATCTACAACGTACACAATTAGCACTGGTTGAGTTTTCAAAACCCACACAAAATAAAAGAACACGCAGCTAATCGCTCAACCACTTCACTAACGAGCCGTCTTATTCTTACCGCATTTTTTGGCAATTCGCTTAGTCCACTACGCATTTGTTTCAATGGTTTTAGATTACAATAATAATTATTACGATTTTTTTTTTTACACATCAAGTTATAACCTTCGAAATACAGATGAATGTGAGTGATTGTTATAAGAATTTAATATCAACAGGTTTGTTTACATTTCTATCAAAGCTTTACCGATCTTACGAGACGTAATTTATATTGTTTACGATTTCAAGACACGCGTCACACAGTGTATCAAATTATTTGCCTACTACAACTCCACACAGCACGGTGACGTGTGTAGGTACACGCGCAAATGTATGCGTAGGGATCAGTTGCAAAGATATACACTTCATCATTCTTCATTCATGGGTGATCGCAGCTGACGCTCGTTTACTATTACTATTTTGGCTATTATTAGTTTTACGCGCGTGTCGTAGGATGTATTCTTTTTCATGTATTTTAAGGATATTCCGAACTTTTATTAAATCAATGGAACTAGGGAAAGGTCAGCGTATATGAGTTCTATTCTACTTACACGACACGTCATATTGTTGTCCAGACGCTAAAAAATGTCATCCGGTATATAGTAGAGGGATAAAAAGTATCCTATTTGTTTTCCAGATTGTAATCTATCCGTGTACCAAATTTTATCCAAATCCGTTCAGCTTTTTAAGCGTGATTGAGTAAACAAACATCCAAACATACAAACTGTCATAGTTATAAAATTTGTAGGATATTCATTTAAAAATATGTTGTAGCTAAGTATTAATTAAAAATTGTCTGATTAGGTTTTAACTTAGTCACAGCATATTTTTAGAAGGTACTTATTTTTTATTTTTTTTATTTTCCATTGTCCTTGATATATCCTTAATGAGAGAATAGGTGTAGATTAATTCACTTCGTGTAAAGCCTCAGTGCATTAACTTTTTTAATTAACATTTTGAACCAATAATGAACTGCAAAGTGTGCTTTTAAATCGTTTTAAACCAAACGGTTTAAAAGTTTAGTATCTGTTTTGCATCTATAGTCAAGATTATGTGTCACAAATGATGACAAATACCGTGGTCATGTTCATATTCATCATTTCAGCCGGAAGACGTCCACTGCTGGACATAGGCCTCCCCCAATTTGGGGGGCTTGCCATAATCGCCACGCTTGGCAGGCGGGTTGGCGATGGCAGTATGGTAGTAAAATGCATAGAGAACGCTGCTGCCCATTCTCTAGTAAGTCCCTTAGTCGCCTTCTACGACACCCACGGGAAGAGATGGGATCGTGCGTTCATATTACTTACTCGATAATGCGGCTAAACTTGCAAACTTTCTTAAAAAAAACGAAGGTCACCCGCACCCGATCGCAGTCACCCTGACAACAATATAAGACTGTAGGCGCGTAATATTTTTAAATTCGTAGCACAGCCTACACATACTTCCAAAATAAACTTCTATTCTACACTAATGCTATAATCAGCCTATAACGTTCCCACTGCTGGGACGCTGGCTCATCTCTTTCAGAGAGTGTGGGCTGTAATCCACATGAGCCCAGTGCGGGTTGGTAGATGTCATTATATACCTTCGAATTTTTGGTTCTAGGACATGCCAGTTTCCTCACGATGTTTTCCTTCACCGTTTTTAGAGTAGCAGGCTTGGTACAAGAGCTGAAGAGATGCGTTTTGTCGACGGAAGAGTAGACAAAAATGACGTTTCCGTGTAGACAGTTGATAGTTTTGTACCGAGAAATGTAGATAAGCGATTTCTATTCTACGGTAGAGTAGAAATAGAAAGCGTTATGCTAAGCCTGCAGTAGTGATGTAATTCTTTACACAAAGTAAAACGCCTGCTTGGGTTTGAACCCGCGACCTACAACTCGTAAGTCCGGGCCGTTACCACTTAGCCACCACTGCTCTCACCAATCACCTATAATGTTTCACAAATATCGATAAAAGTTAATCGATACTCCAGAAAAGCACTCTGGAGTAATCAGTTCGTCAATCATGTTTTTCAAATCAATCGACTTTTTTTTGTTTGAAAATTAATTTACATAAATATAACCTATAAAAATTACTGTTGTTATCATGTGACAACTCACAGCTGAGCAAAAGGCACCCCTATGATGCCAACAAATCATTAGTGTTGTAAAATAAACATCGATACATTATTAAGGTGTCGACAATTACGTGGAAATCAAAACATAAAAAAGAATGGGTGTAAAGGGTGATATTTGTAAGTTTATTTATTTTGTTTTGGAGATTTTATAGGTTTTTCCCTAACGAATGTATAAGGCTGGTTTGTCACTGATATTAGCCCCTAAGTTAGGACGTATGATTATGGGCTTGTGCCCAGTTGCGGCACAGCACGGCAAAGGGATTTTTATGTGAAGAATATCAATCAAAATCAAACCTAGTTGTATGAAAATAAAATTTAAATTACAATGACACGCACCTTAATTGAGAAGCTGAATTATTTGAAGGATTTTGCTAATCCATTGCTGAAGCTTGAAAAATTTGTCTGCTTAGCAACGTAACAACGTACCAAGTTTTTTTTTGTACCTACGATAATTTTCATTGAAATTTCAATTTTATTTTCATACTATTAAGTTATGTTTTTAATAAAGTCATAAATAATGTTGCTACGGTTTCAGTAGACATGGGTAGTTCGCGAACGATTGAAAGAAATGAACTACTTCATGTCACAAAATAAACTTATCATTCAGTCAGTAGTCCTTCTAATGTGTCTCCACTTCACTTAATTTCTTTTCTGACTATCAGTAAAAAAAAATTGTTTTGCTTAAATTCATGTTTCTAGGTTGACAGCCTTAAGCCAGTATGCAGGAAAATAGACCTACATAAATAAAACAGAACTAGTGAAGTGCATCATTTGTCGTAACTTGTCAATCACTGTCGTTATGATCTTCTGATTAGCTGAACTTTAGTTCAGTACACCATAAATGATGTACTGAACTAAAGTTCAATAAATGAGTGGACTACTTCGTTAAGCGAAAAGATATACTTCACTCATTTCTTTTTACTGACACATTTTACGCATCTCCAGGTTTCTCTATAAATCCTCATATAAAGACTCTTTACAAAGAATCTTAAGCGGCAATAGTGCAGGAGTTTAGACACTTACTGGCAAACGAGAGCACTCTAATTCGATTCCGATGCATATACACGATTTGCGTGAACCCACGCGATACATAAGCGAAGTTAAAAGTAAGCAATATGTACTAATATAATGTATATATAAACATATTAGGCGATCGAAACAACACAAATTAAGGAAACTAGACTAATAAGTTTAATTATGGAAGCTCCAAGTTCATAACGACATTAAGAGTTTCCTTACAACCACATTTTTGACGCGGGAGTTGAATCCGTAAGCGAAGAAGACACTGTCACTGCACCCACGTCACAATTCACATCAATGAAGCGAGAACCCCCCGTAGCGTGTTCGCTTGTCAAATTTTGAAGGAATTATTAAGCAATGACCGTACACCGCCTTGGTTTACTGTGCGCCTAGTACCGTTAGGTAGAAATATTAGTGTCTTTAAAGGTATGGAACCCGGTGAGTTGAATAGACAAAAATTGCAAAAATCAGAATGAAAACGGTTTGGGAAATGTTGAACTTTTGTTGTTTGTATGGCCGATGTGATGTTACGATATTCCCCCTTATTCATAAACGCTGCTTAAGGCGCAGACAGCCGACTTTTAAGGACTTTTTATTGAAGATCACGCCTAAATGGCTTGTCTTATGTATTTGAAAAAATTATATGTCAAACTAGACAATTTTCTTCGTCATTTGTTATGTGAATATTTTAAATAATATTTTTATAACATAATGTAATTAATTGGTAAAGTAATGTCTATCGCGGACATAAAAACGATAATCACGCAAAAACTATCGGGTGTATTTCCATGAAACTTTCACCATCTAAAAGACAATTTAATCACCCAAAATTTAGTATACGGTTTTTCTTTCTTTTATATGTGTTTGATAAATCAACGTGGGTTGTTTTTCGAAAAACATGATGCGCGTTCAGGCGGGGTCTCTTGCGAGCGACGGGCGGCAGTGCATCGCTGTAGGTAGCTTGTCAGCTATCGTCGCCTTAAAGTTAAGTAATGATTAGCGACTGATAAAACCATACATTTTTGACGTTTAAACACCTCTTAACTTTAATCATCGTTTATGAATATACCCCATTTTTAATGGATTATAGATGCGAAAAACTTCTCTTTGTTTACGCACCGTGATTTAAATTGCTTGAAGTTTCTTTTAAAAGATCAACAGGTTGTTTTTGTTTTGAGGATGAGTTCAAATGTAAATAGAGAGGTTTTGTCTTTTGCTGTCGCAATTAAATTCAATGGAAAGTCACGTACAATTTCTAATGTCGGATTCTAAGTGCTGACCTCAACATAGGATACTTATGAACGAAATTAAACCTAACACCATAGTAGTTACGTAGTTAGTAGTGAAAATTCACACGACCGAGCGTCCCTCACTAAGAGAAATCTGAAACTTTTATATAATATAACGGCGAAACAACGCGGCCTAAACCTACAAAGGTCAACAAGGGCCTGAAAAGGGAATATGTAGGTCCCTAACTCGTGAGAAAGGCCTCAAAGGGTCTGACCGACCCTAAAAAAGTATATAACCCGAGCGGTAGGTACCAGGGTTCCATATAAGCGAGGCATCTTCCTTCTGTGCCTCCGAGCCAGGGAAATGTTAAGAAGGGTCCGGGAGGGACAGGAAGCCCCCCTCTCCATCCGGTGGGGTAGGGGGTGCGTTGGGGAAAAAATTCTGTCGAGAGGACCGTGTACCCTTGGCTCGACCCGGCGCCGCCGTCTGCGCCCGTAATTAGTGATGCGGCGTGACTCGGGCTGGTGCTGTGTCGATAATATCGAATCGATATTTTTTTTTTGTGTAGTTATTGTATGAAAGTAGATGCGACGCTGAATTTGAAATACATTGCAGCAACTTTTTAGAATTATTTGTATCAGATATTATGAAATATATTTTGTATGTAGGTACTGAGTTACCTTAGGCACTATATATCTTCGGACTAGGATGATAATTTCCATGAGTCGTGACAACTGAAACGATTGAAAAGCAATATTGCGTGCATAATAATTTGTGAAAGTGCGAAACCTAATACACAGTTTATTGAGCCTTTCTCATAAACTGTGGTGAGTCATTCTAATTTCCAATGAATGATGAATTGCAGATTCGAATATATTACTTATTCCGAGGCGCTATCTTTATTAGATTTCACTACAATAACTATTAATCTGAATCTATTCAAGTATTTAACTACATCATTATTATAATCATTTCTACCCGTATAAAGTCAACGTTATCGTACGGTTTTTATCGACAAACAAAAACACTATCGACGCACCCACATCCCTAAAAGATTATGACAAGATACAGAGCACAGGGTTGCTAACGACGACCGGCGAGCTGTCAAAAGAACCTACATTAATGTTATTATAACTTTTTCCCGACACCCCTGTATATACGTAGAACGCATCCTGTACATGCCTTGTGCGAATGCTGCTCAGTTTTTACGTAGGCACTGCAGTTTTTGTGGATGTACTTGCATTTTGAAAATTAGTAAACTCTCTTGTTTTTTTTATGACAGCCTAGTATTTAGCTGAGTGTTTTGAATTATTTGCAATTCCTGTGACTAGCTAGCTATATGTGTATAAATATCATAAAATTGTAGACAGAGAATAATTTAGAGAGATTATAGAGAATTTAGGTTTGTGTAAATCATTTGCAATTAAAATATGTTTTTCAGGGGCGCGGGTCCTAGCATTAAGTTGTAGAAAGTGCACGTGTTTTCAAGAAAACAGAAGCATTTATTGGCATATTAAAAAACACAACAACTTTGACGTATTTTGACAGTACAACAAATGTACACTACGTGGGAAATGGAGACAGTCTTTAAAACATATGATGCGTTGAATAAAAATTCATCATCAAGTTAAAAGCTGTAGCGATTTCGAGTCAATCGCTCTTAGCGAATTAAACTTCTGTCATTTACTTAGCGTTTGAAAATCTCCGAGATTTCTCTTTTAGTCTCCAATTTAAAATCATACCTTCATTGTTACATCAAGACGTGCAGTGGTGATAAGCCCGTGATTTTTCTTACCTGAAATTCAATAAAAAAAAATATGTATAGTAAGTACTGGTAGTGATTGATGAAAATATCTCAATCAAAGAATGCAAGGAATAAAACATAATGTATACATACTCATCTATTTACTAAGGAAAAGGATAAAACTACTGAGCCTCTAAATTCAAATATCTTGGAATTTAATTACAAAGTCAAGATTTCGGGTCGAGTAGATTTTGTTTAGAATTTTACGTGATCAGACAGGATTTCTTTTATTGAAAGTTCCCGTACATTATTTTGATCTGAAATAACTCCTATGTATTATACACCCCGCATTATTCAAGTCACAGAAACCTTAAATATTGAAGGAAAACTTTAGGAAATAGAAGTATTTTTTAACAAACCATCCATTTTTATATTAGGTCTTTACCTATGAAATTGCCGTTCTGCAGTACTGGCCATTTCAAATCAAAATAATTTTTGTTTGGCTAAGAATTCTAATTTCAAATTAATTTTATTTTAAAAACATGGTTTTTTTTTTCTAAAAGTAGTCATTTCTTTATTGATTAGTGTTACATTTTCATCGCATTTCAATCTTTTTCGTCATCATGGATACGTTAAAAATTCGAGTAATTATGGAATATGAGTACCGTCGTGGCAGCAACGCGGCACAAGCGGCACGCAACATCAACGACGTTTACGGAGCTAACACTACAAACCAACGCACCACCTGTTATTGGTTTGCTCGCTTCCGTTCTGGAAATTTCGACCTGAAAAATGAACCTCGCGGTCGTCCGAAGACTTTGGTCGACAATGACGAATTAAAGGCGATTGTGGAAGCTGATGATACACAATCTACGGCTGAATTAGCAGCAGCTTTCGACGTTAGCGTCAAAACAATATTGGTCCATTTGCGTCAAATTGGCAAGGTAAAAAAGCTTGACAAATGGGTGCCCCACGAACTCAATGATCGCCAGCGCGAAGTACGCGTCGAGACGTGCCTTGCACTGCTCAACAGACACACAAATGAAGGAATTTTGAACCGCATTGTTACCTGCGATGAAAAATGGATTCTGTTTGATAACCGTAAGCGCTCAGCAAGTTGGTTGGATCCTGGTTCAGCACCTAAACAATGCCCTAAACGAAAACTTACCCCTAGAAAAGTGATGGTCACTGTTTGGTGGTCTAGCGCCGGTGTGATTCATCACAGCTTCTTACCAAACGGGGTGAGCATTACTGCAGATGTGTACTGTGAAGAACTGAACACAATGATGGAGAAGCTGGCGCATCTCCAACCAGCATTGGTCAATCGCTCGTCTCCGCTGCTCCTGCACGACAACGCGCGACCTCATACTGCACAGCAGACGGTCTCCAAGTTGCAAGAACTGGGGTTGGAAGCTCTCCGTCATCCGCCCTACTCACCAGACCTTGCGCCTACAGACTACTACTTTTTCCAGAATTTGGATAACTTCTTGGCGGGAAAAAAATTTAATACCCGAGAGGCAGTACAAAATGCCTTTGAAGAATTTGTTGCCTCCCGTCCAGCTGATTTCTTTAAGAAGGGCATCAATAAACTGCCACTGCGATGGCGAAGATGCATTGATTGCATGGGTGATTACTTCGATTAATACAAATAAAAAATTCATGAAAAAAATTCGTTTAAATTTTTTCATACAAAACGGCAATTTCATAGGTAAAGACCTATTATTACCTGTCAATCTATTTCAGTTGTGTTTTGAGTACAGACTGTCTTTTTTGAAAAAATAATTTTTAACCGAATTTGACTTTAGCTATTTTTGACTGAATACTGTATTATTGTGTAATTTTATATTATCGGTTCACTTTTTGGATAATATGCGGAACATATGTGTTTCATTGGGTCATTTGTACTCAATTCTTAATATACTGAGTTCTAAGGATACATCACGTATTAAGGGAATTTGAACCTAGTACCTATGGACATAAGCCTATACACGATGGTCCTAGGTATAAGCTGAAAAGCCATGGTCGTAAGTTCAGTTGAATAGGTGTATAGGGCGACATAAGTGTGTGGAGATACCTTTTTGTGTAATTTGCCATCACTACCAACTATTTACAAACATTCCATTTTCAAGTGGTAAATGTAGCTATCTATTTGGAGATCTGTTTTTACGGTCTTCAGAGCTAATATCGCAGTGGTGATTGCAACTTTGGTAAAAGGAAAAACAAGGGACAACACCAAAATAAAATCAAAGATATCAATCAACTCCTGAAAAGGTCGCAATCAAATTGCAAAAAGACGTTACATAGAACGAATTGGTGAGATTGTGTCGTGATTGCGGTCCAGCAACTGACAACCACTTACATAATACGCCATCGGTTAGGCAACAAACTTGTATGTTTACGCTCACAGACCAGCTACCTCCAGGGCCCCGAGGGTCGTGGGGCGGACCCGTATTGGACATTTTGTATAAGTGTAGGGCCGAATGCCTCGATCCCAAGGCAAATCCCTTTTGGTAGGTTCGGTGGGTACGGAGGACCCTTTTCGAAAAGGTCTGGCGACCGTGCCGGAGCCCCGAATTTGCGGATTTTTAAGGTAAAATTTATATAGGGGTGGCGGGCGTATGAAATGTGGAGGATGCCAGCATTATATTTTTAAGTTTAAACGTCGGTTGCCCGATTAAACTGCGATCTTCATACATTTTAGGCGTAATGAAGTCTCCTGTAATTCGGCGGTAAACGAGGGCCAAGTCATTTTTGTGTGTTAATTAAATTAATAAATTCTACTTTATCCGTTTAAAAGAAGATAGCTGTCGTAGAAGCATGCATTAATATTTATATGCGTTTAGCAACGTGGGAGTTGGGACTGCTCAATTGATAACCCGTTTTCCTCATAGTAATATAGAATTTCCTAGAGTTAAGAACGTATTTCAAAATAAACAAGTAAGGGATGAGAAGTTTATAACGAGGAAACTATTTGTCGGAAACTGAATCAAAAATACATAGAAATGCGTCCTATTTGGTACGAGGCTATGGCTTTATAGGTCAGAGCAGCAAGTTATTTTTATTTTGTCCAGAGAAGACAGGATGGCCCGCAAATAGGCAACATATTACAAAAGAAAAAAATATTAATTGAAGAGTAAATATGAAGAAAAAAATACCATTACCAGGATCATATAAGCCCTAATTGGTTTCAGCGTGCGAGAACACAATCCCTCACTAGCATTGCGTATCGTGAACGTTTATAAATAGTGTTGGCGGGTGTGGGGTAGGCATCACGCGAGCCTCCTACCTACCTATGCGGTCCTGGTACTTAGTCCCGGACCCTTCGGACCCTCGTCGACCCGGGCTAACTAGATAACGACGATATCGGGTGAAACGAAACTAAAGGAAAAGTATTTGTAGCTCTGCTAGTGTGGAAACTGTACGGAATTAGGATGGGGGAATTGGGTCGCGTTATCCAGTGGTAAATTAACATGTTTGCGCGCTGACTGGGCCCCTTTCAAAGTTATAGTGGGTTTTATAAGCATTTTACTTCACAGACCTGAGGGTTTGTTTGATTATCATGAATTTAAATTTAAAATCAGAACGTTAAATAACGTGTATTTTTGTTCAGTGATTAAAATTCCGTAAAAGGTAAAATTTATAGACTATTCTTACAATTTGAAATTGATAATTTGAAAATGAATGAAGGAAAGCCATAAAAAGATATCAAAATCCTAAAACAGAGTTTAAAAAATTTACAGATCGAAATTCAACTAAGCTCTAAACGCCTTTTACACTCGCAAACGGATGCCACTTCACCCACTTTCGATTCATCACTTTCCCGATGAAATTAAAAACGATTTCATTAGATCCCTGCAAATAACTTAATAATAGCTTCGGTAAATAAATAACCGGAATGATCTATGCATAATTTAATAAACAAAAAACAGAAGAAAAATAACACAAGTCATTTGATGTTACTAAACGTCCGACAAAGCTTTTTTCTTAATTAATTAAGTCGCAAATTGATTACTTTCGACGGGCAGGAAGGTATAAAAAGCAGGGTGTAGGTACCAGGAGCACAGCGGGCGGTGGGGGTGTACCGTACCCCGCCTTACGTTGCGAGTGGGAAATGTGAAAGCAGACACACGAACCCCGCTGCTGCCCGGTACTGAATACAGAAAAATCCTTCGAAAAAATATTCGTAGTGTTCGCTATTTTCCTTAAAATTGTACCGAAAGACCAAAATTTAAAAATAATAATAATGGTCCTTTCCATTTTTGTACCACATTAATTCTTAGTTGTCACTATCCTACATAAGAATGAACAAAACCGGTAAAACCGAAATGATGGCCATGACAGGTGAAAGTATACTACAAAACTGATAGGCAGAATGATTTGAACATACTGACCAATGCAGCTTTATCCGGTGGTGCTGATTGGCCAGCAATGGGCCAGCTCCTTTTACTATCACAACATTTTTATAGCAAAGGGATTTCATGGTTTACATTTAATTATTGGAACATGATTTCTCAAACTTGCAGGTAAATAAAAAAAGACTGAACGAATGTTAAATTATAAGACAGTATGGGCAATGAGGGCTCCAAATTGTTCAAAAGTAAATGTTTATTTTGAGTAGAAAAAACAAGACTTTCTTTTCTGAGAGAACATTCAATATTTTACTGTAACAGTAAAACACCAAATTTCTCAAAATCTTTAAGCCTCCAAAGAGCAAATAGGTATAAACAAAACGAACAAACCAAAAAAAAATCAAAGCTCGAAAGAAAAAATAGAAAAAAAAATCACATTAAGTACAAGGTTTTTCTGCGGCCAGTACATTAGACGGCCGTGCCCGTACTACTAGTTATTATTTACCGGCTTTATCATTTCGAAAATTTCATATTCCCCGCACTTGGACGCTTGAGGTTTAAAAGCGTGAGCGGACCCCCTCGGGCGAGGGTAGTTCTACTTTTTGCCTACAAACAGCCCGCTTAGTACTTAGCACGACTAGGGGGACATAGGGTGTGCAGAGCTAAGAAATAATAACGGTGGAGCATGCAAGAGGGGCGACTGGACATAGTTTTTGTAACTGATGGAATCCTAATGACTCGCTGTGTTTATTTTATATTATTTTTCGGGGTGTGTGTGGGCAAATAACAATTTTGTTGCTTTCTCCGGATTATATTTGCCGAGTATTGATAAATACAACTTGTTGGTAGGTCAAAAAAAACTTTCTTGGAAACCTTTAATTCTACTTTCTTCAAAATAAACAATAAATGATGTAAGCGTAAACAACGTACTGTTTCTAATAACAAAGACTTCTACACGACGCGCTCAGAAAACCCTTGCGTAAACATTTTCATGTATCTACTACGATATTTACTTAAAACTTTATCAGAAAATAAAATTGTAACTACCAATTTACTCAACCACAAAATGATGACGTAATAATCATTACGCTACGAGAACGTAGTCGTAGCCGTACTACGCCGTAGCAGCACCCTCCTTTCAAATCCGTAGAGCTTGCTACGGCGCCGCGTAGCAATAATCAACTAATCATCTGACTCGTAGCTACACAAAAGAAAGTTAGAAACGCACAAACATACTTTACAGTCATGCGATTCTTAATACAACTCTCCCCTGCCGACTAGGGTAAATTATGAAATAATAAGAAATAATTTGTTAAGATGTCTGTTAGTTTCCAGCAGTTTGTTCTAGAAATTTTTTTTTTTCGTTTTAAGTCTGCTTTGCAAATATGTGGAAGGAAAAAGAAATATCTCAAAATTCATTTCAGTTGTACACGTTCAGAAAAACCACAGACGCAGCCACGGGGTGGCACATAGTCGGCACAAGTCTGCCAGCTAACCCATCAGGGTCCCAGTATTTTTAATGAAAGCTGTGGCGTCGGGCGGTCGTACTGTACCGTATTAATCTTGGCGGACGGTAACCTCCTACGCGCCCCTGCTTGCCTAGTAGGTGGTGCCTAAGGAACCCGGCGAGGGGGCGAAATTTTTCCCCGATTTTTCTCTATTTTCCCTACTTTTTCGCTGCATGCATTATGCAGGGTGGTACCCGGTACGAAAATTTATCGATGCCAAAATAAAAGTAATGTGTTCCTACTCGCATGCGAGACTCTGAGAAATTCCTTCTGCAGCCAGCATTGGGTTTAATTGGTCAAAGGAATTATGTATGTGTGATTGGAAAAATGATATACCTATTTAGAACTAGAAGTTTGAAAACCTAAACTTTCGTATAAAGGACCTGTTGACGCATTTTATACGCACATTCAGAACTTTGTGAATTATAAATGAAGCCGTCGATTCTGTTAGTCAGCGACGAAATTAAATATAATGCTGCAGTCAATAAGTTTTCGGGATAGAAATAAAAAGGCGATATTAAATTGATAGGATGTCAAAATTAGGGTTTAGTTCTACAGACAACTGTTAATATTTCAAGTTTGCGTATTATTAAATGAAAGTATTAAATTTTTGAGTTAATGTTCGGGACTAAAACATAATTCCAATATAATGCCTTTACACTATTATTACGACAACGCAACAATAAGATAGGGACGCATTTCGCTTCGCAAGCAATCACAACACACACTTCCAGGCATCGTCGGCAAACCGCACGACCTCAGAAATCACGCATCAATACAAAAAAGTCCTGACCGTTTATTTTTCATTTCGGCGGGAAACGGGGAAATTACAAGCGAGTAAAAAATACGTCTCGATCTTCGACGGCGAAAAAAAATCCACCAAAAAGGAAGCAAGCGACCATTAGGGTATTATCGGGCAAAAAAGGAGGGGAAAAAATCAGAAAAAAATTGCTAGAACCACCCTTTTCCTTTTCGTGAGCGTCGCCTGTGCCCCCCTTGGTCTACATTAGACACCCCGCGGCCAGGGGGCGCATGTATGGGGTGAATTACATAAACGCCAGGTGAATTTGGAAAATTAAAGTTCCTATTAGGTGGTAGCACTTTGGCGGACCAAGGCTTGGCTTAATTGTGGATGCGACACGACAGGCACTTTTGAATACAATTAAGATAGACTCCAATTTATTGGCGTGCTAGTGGGCGCAGTTTTGTTACGGAGAATTGTGTAAAAAATACTACTAGTTTTCATGAAACTTATTTCCTTTGTCGACAAAAAAAAACTGAAAATGTTTTTAATCCTCGAGTTATCAGAATATTTTTCAAAGAGGAAAAATTCCTTCAACATTAACGCAATGTACGTTGATGTTGACAAAATTTCTAATATTCGCGTTATTTAATTTAATGGTATAAACTTCATAAACTTTCTGCGTTTAGAAGCGGAAACTGACCAAACATTTCTAGTATGTAAATGGATAAAATCAGACACGTAATTAAAAAAACCATTTAATGAAATTCTGGACATTTCAGTCACCAAGTTATAAAAACTACTCGTGTTTCAGGATTTTTTCGGTAGAAAAACAAACTAACTACACTAGCTGACTTTATTTACATCTAGATCTCATTTGCTAAAGAGATTCTTGGAACAAAAATCGCAGCGAATTCCCCGAGCTACCAGGCAAACATACCATTTGCAGAGTTAGCGCGCCTTTTCAAAAGAAACCCGAAGGGACGCTAACGAGGAGGCCGAGACACGCGTCAATATCAAAATAATTCATATGTGACAATAATTAAGAGGTTTCGTCCCTCCCACTCCCTTCTGGAGCTAGGAGGCATGGGGTGAGGGGGATTCGGAACCCCGTATGACTCGATAGGTACCCGACCCTAACCGGCATCCGAAGTAGGTGTATTGGATTCCGTATTTAAGATTATTTTTAGTAAAACTTCGCCGAGTCTAACGCTAAATGTAGCCATTGTTCGTGATAAGAATTAGGTTTTAGATAAAAATCGATTGAAAGATTTCTATACCCTTTGAGGATTAGCTGAAAATAATGGTGAAGAGATTAGAATAGCGTTATCTTTTGATAACCCTTTATGTTGATAGTTTCTCTATTGTAAAATACTTTCATAATACAAACATGATTCATTCACTATATTGTAAAAATGCTGTTCTATTTCAAGCCCATTAGAAATTCTCGAACATTATATATTGAAACCCAATGTTGCCATGTTTCGAAGGAACCTTTATTTATAGGCAGTTTGTCCGAAAATATGTCCTTACGAGATATGAACTTTGAAAAGAAAACTTAACATTATATAGTATTATTACCAACACACATTGTAAGCTCTGCCTTATCCCAGCCCAGCAAAGCGTGATGTTCCGCAATTTGACCATCAGAACTACCACCACTAACCAAGTTCTCATAAAACATGAGGAGCACTAATTCGCAGAGTTAATAGCGGCGCACCTACGCGACGGGGTCCGAAATGATTATTTAATAGAAAGCCCCCCACGGTCCGAGGGGGGCCGAGACCCTAGAAAAAGTTTTGCTGCCACGTCTATCAAACTGAGGGAATGGATGCAGAAAACTGTGGAGCTGACAAATTTATTGTTACTTACTTTAAACAATTGATAGTAAAGAAAGATAATCTACAATTTCTTTCACAGCTGACAGTTATTTATTTAAGTTTTAAATCGCTGTGAACGAGTGACCGCGTTTGTAGAGTAGATTTTACTGATTGCGTTTCTTGGAAACAGAGAATCTGTTAAAAAATCTCTTTTGAATTTGAAAGAAAATCAAGTTTATTACAATTAGAATAGTACTCACTTTCTTGGAAAAAATATTCTACAATTCGTCGATGTTCTGAAATCTTTTAGTCAAGGGAGTGCAAGAAGTTGCCCGCGAAATTTTAATTTTAGTACGTTTTAGCTATTTGCAGGTATTTCATGAAATCAATGATTGAATGATTATACGTGGGATACTCAGAAAGTTTTGCGAAAAAAAAATCTTTAGGTCAATATTTTTTTATTCAATCTTTCTACTAGCTTCTATACAAAGTTTCATGCGTCAGAACAGGCTTTCGAAACACTTTTTCCAGTCTGCCGCAGACACCTCGTTTACAGCCTGCTCGAACGCTGACAGCGCATCTTCCGGCGACGAAAATTGTATCCCATTGAGCAGATTTTTTTATTTTCGGGAATAAATAGAAGTCACACGGTGCTAGGTCAGGGGTGACCCAGGAGTTTGACCGGCATGCTATCCAGGAAGTCCCTCGTTTTGAGTGGTGGAGCAGTAGCCCGCGGATCCCTGTGTTTAGTGCTTGTTGCTCACAACAGAGAAAACTTCTGCCAAGCATTTAGAAGTATACCATTCAGCGTTGATGCTTCTTTGGTTGCGTAAAGGAATTGATACCAAGTAGCCAGTCAAATTGAAAAAGCTCGCGATCAAAATCTTCCCCCGCTTCTAGATCGCTTCA
Organism: Polymixis flavicincta; assembly: GCA_949987655.1. Classification (NCBI taxonomy): domain Eukaryota; kingdom Metazoa; phylum Arthropoda; class Insecta; order Lepidoptera; family Noctuidae; genus Polymixis; species Polymixis flavicincta. The sequence goes on along the minus strand of OX465188.1, from coordinate 16,828,940 downwards.
CTTTGATAGGCGTTTATTAGTTTTGAAACACACAAACCGTCGACTGGCGCTTCGTTTCTGGATCGTATTGATAAATCCAAGACTCATCACCTGTAATGATGTCGTAAAAACGAGACGAACCTGCTTCAAATTTGTTTATCATATCACGGCATGCTTCTGAGCATCGGTGAGGTGGTGCGGCACCCACCGTGAAATTATCCTACTCACGCGAAGATGCACGTATAAAATTTCGTGAAGGCTTCCCGATCCAACCTGCAGATGTGCTAAATCTCTTGATATATCTCGCCTACTGTCATGGATTAAATTATTACTGCTAGCACGTTTTCTTCCGTAACAGCCGTCAAAGGACGACCACTTCTTTCTTCATCCCCCAAAGTTAGTCGACCGCACCAACGATACACGGTTGCCTTAGAAGGGCCTCATCCGTTCTATCGTATGATTCGTCCGATTTCAGGCGACACTTTAAATTGTACAAAAATATAGCGCGAAAATGTTCCCGGCGCAGATCCATTTTTTAATGAGACACGGTAATTTAAATTAGCTCGCAAATAATGTGGAGGGAAATTTTGAAATTGGAACGTACCTATTTTTACTTACAAATAATCATATTTTCAAAATAGATTACAACTGGCCAGTCTCATACATAAAAACTTTTTTTCGCAAAACTTTCTGAGTGGCCTGGTAAGTATAAACTTAGAGGGTTGTTTGTGGTCATGATTTTAGTGAACTTAATTCAGTAAGTACAAATTTGCTACGTTAGTTAATCAACATAGAACCTAGCACTGACCTGCAAATTGCAAAAAAGTAAGAAAATTTGAATTTCATGGTCTACCCTGGAGCTTCACCCATAATGCAGATTCTTGATTTGTATCAACATGAACCTTATACTTTTTGATAAAGTTGAAACTCTATCAAAGAAATTTGACAGATTGGGGTAGCTTGATGTGCTGGCCCTCTATACATATTGGCAAGAACAAGAACTAAGTACATTCACCAAAAGAAGTAAGTAACCAGGGCGCATTACTTATTCCATTTAGTAGCTGTTCAATTGTACAAGTCATGTAGTTTTAAAAATATTAGCCGCTGTCCGAACTCTAAGCCACTCGTGGAGGCTATATTATTGTATTATTGCAGTCTCAGTAGTATTAGTTTAATTATCATAAAGATAAAATTTTGTCAAAAAACCTTCTACCTTCATCACAAAAAAAAAACCAGCCAAGTCCACTCCATGCCACCTCTGTCCACATATTCTATGAGCCCAAAACTAATAGGAGTCGTATGCGGTTTATTATAACAAGTTACAAACGAACAAACGATTATGTGAATTTGAGGTGCTCTCGGTATGGCCTATGTATGTATAATATTATGTAAAATTGAAATATTGTAAACTATGGATGATAAGTGTTCAAGGAAAGAACATCAGAGTGGCAATTCTACTAATTTTAAGAACGTTCACAGTCTGATCTCAGTGTCAATCTGTCAAAAATACCGGTTTTAATTACGAGAATTGGCCTTCAGAATCTAGTCGCAGTGTCATCTCAGCGACAAGCAAATGTCAACAATGTATGAAAAATCGAGGTATTTTTGACAGATTGACACTGAGATCACACTGTGAATGTTCTTAAAATTAGTAGAATTGCCCCTCAGAGATGTGATGTGGCGGTGTTTTTGAGAGCGTTTTGTAAATTATACTTCTTGTTGGTGGGAGAGGTAATTTGAAATTCATCGTAGCCACAATACAGGATTCAGACGAAGGTCTGAATCCTGTATTGTGGCTACGATGTTATTTTTAGCACCTATCACAAAATTTGGTCATTCAATTGCACGGATTATTTTACGTTTTATATCAAAAAGCCAGACAATTTCAACATCCTGTTAATCGACGAATACATAAATTAATTAAAATCAACTTCATCCTATTAATTAAGGCTCTAATATCGAAACTAAAATTATTTCTCCATATAAATTACTAGGCAATCATAAAATACATGAAGATAATGCGTACCTATAGCACAAAAAGGGAGACGCTGCCGCTGTCAGTGCAGATAGATGTAGTAGGGTACATAGGGTTTTGCCTCGCAAGGGCTCCCGGGGGTGACGATGCCCTGGGCTCGACACAGCCGGAGACCAGGATGTCATAAATTATAACTACATATTACTTTAGGTTTATGACTATAAAGCTTGGTATTTTCTGGCAAAAACAAGTACATACATAGGGACCCGGTTTTTCGTATTCTTTGTTAGACTAAATTTGATTTTGTTTCTTGAATACAAAAGTTCAAAAATAGCATTGGTTTATTGCCATTAGTAACAGAAAAAGGTTTGGAAGTAGCCGACCTAGTTGCGCCAGAAATAACAAAATGTTTGAAGAACAAATTGAGTTACTTCCAGTAAAATTTTTTGTAGGGCTTCATGTCTTGAAAACAACATGTTCTATGAATAACCGCGGTTATAAGTATTGTGTTTTTTGTTTAGCACTTTATTTTTTAAATCTACAATCGAAGATGACGATGTGACTAACTACAGCACCCTAATTGCGTAACTCACGATTCATCATAATCTGTATCGTTTTGAAACGGATTGTTAAACCATTGCTTCATATGTTCGAAAAATGTGTCTGTTCGACAACATAAATAACGCAATGAATATTGTTTAACTGTGAAGACGAAACCAATTATGATCAATCGTGAGTTACGCAATTAGGGTGCTGATCTCCTTTCAAAATGACGTTACTTATTTCGAATGTCTTCTACAAAAGTAATTTTACCAAACTTTCTCATTATCATAAATAACATCACGCCTAATTTCCCTGAAGGCTAGGGCAGAGGTGTACCCACACATTTCGCCAGTTATGTTTTTAAGTCCCATGTAATAGGGGGCGAGCCTATTGCCATCAACCGGGCACAAATCCAGGCTGCTACTAAGAAATTCCAAATAGAAAAACCCAATGACACTTTGCCCAACATGGGAATCGAACCCAGAACCTTATGATTAGCAGTAGCGCTTGCGACCACTAGATTATACATATTATATATTCTCTACGACAAAACAAACTTTTATTCGTACACCATAACTATAAATCCTTAAAAACTACCTTGTCCATTTCTTCGACCCTCGCGGACTCGTCCTTTGCCTATCCCGGGTAGCGGGTTTAGTAATGATTTACGCACCCCTTAAACATTTATTGGAACTTCCAGATAACTTATGCACGCCTGGTTTTTTAGTTCACCCGTTTCCTAAATAAATAAAATAGATTGCGGATGCGATCTCTGCATTGATTTTGGGAATTACTTAAATTAACTGAAAGACGAATTTATATTAGTTGTGTTTGTAAAAAAAATGGCTTGTTGACGTCTTATGCTATCCTAGTATATAGGCTACTAAAGCCACTCGGCAGATTCTTTACACATATAGAGAGTATTTATTAGTTTAAATAGTAAGTCTGAAGACAAAGTTACTTTCAGTTTCATCATTAATTGTAATGATATTTTTAAGATTATGTGTTTCAAAATAAACCTGTTATAGTGGAGTGCTAAGGTTCTTCACACCTGAGAATTTTCTACATACAATACAATAAATTGAAGTGTCTGTTTGTAAGGTCAATATAACAGCGTTTTATTAAATGCTTATGAAAGAAAGTATGGACGACATCCAGTAAAAAAACTTAAAAAAAATGTGTCGGTCTGCCTGTGTGTTCCGGCTAATCTCCAAAACGGCTGGACCGATTATTATCAAATTTTACTTTAAACCCTGGGGAAGGACAGAGGCTAGTTTTTTAACGGTTTACCACGCCGGCGGATCCGCGAGTACTAGTTTTGAATAAAATCTAATAAAGGAGAAAAGACTTAATCCCGTACAGACTTTGATTTATCAGTCCCTTTTTGCAGAACTGCCATCGATGAGTAAGTCCAATTTTTCCCCCTTTTATTCGTAATATTCGATAAAACATTGTGAAATTTGCCCCAACTGCACTTCTCCCCTCAATTCGACACTTTGACTAGATTAGCTGTGTTGGTGAAGTCTATGTTGTTTCTGTCTGATTAAAAAAAATTACAAGAATTTCAAAATAGGCATAAGTAGGTTTTCCCGACATTATACAAAACCTCTCATCATAACTACCATAATCATTACTGAAGTTCCCTTTCAGAAGAAGGGAACCCTCAAGAAATACGCAGCACTAAAACTGTTTGCGTTTCAATGAAAATTCAAGCAAAGAAGAGCGCGCGAGCGTTTTTTGAGGAAAGCTTAAGTAAGAACTTAATAACAAGACAGTCTGTCAACCTGTAGCCGCTATGTAGGTTAATAAACAGAGTTAAAAAATATTTTCCTACAGTTAATGTTTTTGCGGCATTGCGTGTAGACACCTCGTGCCTGCGAGTTACTAGGCGCTAAAACTAGGCGTGGAGGTGGGTGGAACTCCTACCCTTCGCCTTACTAGGTACATGTGTGAATTTACTACGGCGCCCTGCAGGCGGCAAGCAGCCTCGCGACTAATTCCGTTAAAATTCTCCGTTGGTGTTATGCTCGCCTGGTAGCTACGGTAAGTAGGGTAAATGACAACGGGGTGGTTGCCAGTTGGCTGGCACCCGCCCCCGTGGCGCAAGGGCTTTAGCTCGCGTTTATTTGCGACTAGCTCTTCAACCCGACTTGGCACGGTGTGAGGGTAAATTCAACTTGGTTGATTTAAACGTGCTGCCAGAATAACAGTAAATCCAGCTTTTTACTTACCTACTGCAGGAGTATAAAAAGAAAGGCATTACGTTTTTCTTTTACTACGTTTCTTTCTATGTTTTGCTTATAAACATTAACTATGGTTTGCCTGACTGACCTACTAACTAACACACGTCACAATACTCACAATCTCAATTCTCACCATAGCACGCGTACTAAACAAAGTATTTCTGATCAAAATAGCAAAGCTAGGCTCAAACAAATGTAAACTATATTTACATTTCCATAAATTTTAAAATGTGTTGCACTCGCTTGGTTTTTACGTCATTCTATTTTATTAAAAGCAACCCTACAGATGCCGTCGGGTGTCTAGCGGACCCTCATGGTAATGAAACGCAGAATCGATCGCTGGGGGACCAAACTTAATTATGTCACTGCTCAAGGTCGCGATGCACGCGCATTCGAACATAAATTCAGTTTTGGATGAATTGCTTTTGAATAAGTTCGTAATTGCAATCTTGCGGAGTTTTGGAAGCAATTAAAATGGCGTCAATACAATTATGTAACAGTTTAGAAATGTAATTGTGAATGTATTGTAAAGTGAAGTATTAATCAATATTTGCTGTTATGAAATTCGACGGATATTTTAATGACTTATAACTACCAGATTTTTCAGTAAACATATCGTCGAGAAAACTTAAGTGCAGCAAACTGACCGTTTGATTTGGTGCTAGAGATTGTGCTTGAAGTGTGCTGTCAATATTGCCAACTATTGACAGCACTATTCTAGCCCACTTCACCTAGCCTTGCACGGCGACATTTTATAGAACAGCCTGTCTATTCTGTAAATATTTCACCGTGATTAGTATGTGAAGGAAGGAAATGACAGCTCACTTCACCTTTTCACTGTGACATTTGTACAGAATCGCACTGCTGATCGGATGAATTATGTTTATAAAAGAATGAAGAAGAATCTGCCAAAAAAGCTTTTAGAACTTGGACCGTCATTCATGCAGTTTCTTTTTACCCGACTGCGCGACAGCAAATACAGAGTTATGTATTTTTTGCGTTGGTATTTCTTTAAATCTTCTTTTGCGATAAAAAGGTTGCTATTTATTAACGTTGCATAAATTATGATGAGCTTCTGCTAAACCACACAACTTTTGACGTTGAAACGTCTCTTAACTTAAAGCAACGTTTATAAACGACGGGGTAAACGACTATCTATCTGCTTACTTTATAAAAATAACTTATTTCGTTGCTATTCAAAATACATGAGCTAGTAACAGCCTACACAATTCAAAATTGACTACCTAACTCTAAGTAAAAGTTTGCAAACTACGAAACAGCCTACGAGCACATAAACGGAGCCGCGAACAATAACTTGCATCAAAACGTAACAGAATTGAAGTAAACGGTTGTTCCACAGAAGTTAAAGTAAATTAACAATTTGGACGTAAACATTGCCCTGGGCTACCTATCTACTAGTACATAAATATAGATATCATGGTGTTCTTGAACGGTGAAAGTTAAATCTTGACTGTAAATTGAATTGAAAATGTTAAATAAATTTTACTAAAACATCGGTTTTGAAACGACTTTTTTTATTATTGTTCTGTTTGTGGACATTGCGGTAAGTTAGGGTTAAATATTCTTTTATTTTATTTTATTTGAAGAACTATATTGGCTGAGGCGTATGCAAAATAATAATTACTGACGACTCTACTCGTTACTAAAAAGATTACTTGTCAAAAGCAACCCTCAACAAATGGACCATTACTATCAATTCCAACTTTCAACTTTGCCCCAAAAATGAAACATTCAAAACACGTTACACATATCAACCATAGAGATTGGCCACAATAACATGGGCATAGCTAAACAAACTTGTAATCTCTGACATCAAAGCAGTGACACGGCCGCAAACGCCGCAAGTGGCGCTGGACGAATAAAATAGCCTGTTGTGTTATTAACAGCGCCCGTCGAGAAAAAAGGGGGTGGACGCGTGTTGTAGACGCTGGATGAGACATTGTTATTTACTGTTGAGGAATTTTGTTTTTCTTTAGTAATATCCAAGGTGTGGGTGTTGATAATTTGAATGTTAAACAACCTTATGACATTAGTCGAATTCGCCAATTGGGTACTTTTTAGGGTTCCGTACCTCAAAAGGAAAAGCGGAACCCTTATAGGATCACTTTGTTGTCCGTCTTTCCGTCTGTCTGTCTGTCAAGACCCTTTTTCTCAGGAACGCATGGAGGTATCAAGCTGAAATTCATATTAAATACTCAAGTCTAATGTGTCTTGGAGCTGTGAAAAAATCAAACTTCTAAGCCAACGCAATCAAAAGATACAGCCTTTTATGCCGCAAATTTTCGACACTCGCAAGGGAATCAAAACCTACAGGGTACTTCCCGTGAACACAGAATCTTGAAATTTGGTACGAAGCAAAGTTACTTACAGCACAAATAAAGGAAAAATTCAAAAAAATATAAAAGTTGGAAATTTTCGGTAAATGTTACTTACAAGTTTTCGCGAAAATCTAAATTTGCCCATATATTTTTTACTATGGCGGTATAATTATAATACCATAACTTTTACTTATATACCTACAGGTTTGTACGGAACCGCGAGTCCGACTCGCACTTGACTGGTTTTTTTTTTTTATTCCTATTCTTTAATACTAACGACTACATTTTAAACATTGCAAGAGAACTCGCAATGTTTCGGTGATTTTGAAGCTTTTGCTAGCGACTTCACCCGAGTCGACGTCGAAAATTATACCACGTGAATGTACTACCGGGATAAAAAGTATTCTATGTGTTAATCCAGGTTATAAGCTACCTGTGTGCTAAATTTCATTCAAATCCATTCAGCCGTTTTTGTGTGATTGAGCAACAAACATACAAACTTTCAAATGCATAATCCCTACTTCCCTACTAATATTATAAATGCGAAAGTAGCTCTGTCTGTCTGTCACGCTTTCACTCCTAAACCGCTGAACCGATTGTCATGAAATTCGGCAGAGATATAGCCTGGGATATGGAGAAGAACACAGGCTACTTTTTTCCGCGATAACCGACATCCACGCGGGCGGAGCCGCGGGCAACAGCTGGTATTAGTATGATGAACAAAACATTAATTTAATAAGGTTATCTTCCTAATGTATTTAATACTAGTAACATTAGTGAAATCGGAAAAATACACTTTTCCAAAAACTTTCTTGTTTATTTATAAGAAGTGGAAAGCTTTTATATTTACGTAGAGTTTCTTCTGTAGATCTTGATCTGAGATAACCTACCTATTTGTTTCAACAGTTTTAAAAACAAAGCAATCGTCACATCTTGCGTAGACACAAAAAGATCTAAAAAAAAACGCTAAAACACCCTAATACCTTAAGAAGGCCTCCATCTAAAACAGACCCGTTCCATCTAATCTATATCCCGGTCGCAAGTACCCGAGAAAAAAGGGGGGAGGGTCGAATATCCCACAAGGGTGGTTGGCAATGGACTGAAGGAGCCCCAATCAATCTTACAAGTCGCAGTGCGATGCGGGGGCCGAGGGGGGGATAAGGCACTTTTGGGAGGTCGAAGGGACGATACCCTCTTATGGACGGGCTCGGCTCGACTGACCCTTCGGGAGGCCCCACACGAAAAAGGTCTAACATAAACTTTTTGTTAGTAGGATATTTTCTGCGTTAGGTCCCATCATATTACAAGCTTTTGGCGTTTATTGCAATTAATGTCGGGTTTGTTGGTTTAAGTACTTATTTCTTTTCGAGCCAAGTTCATTTGTGTAGTAATTGACGTTTAACTCTAATGTAAACACGGTCACATCCCTCTTTAATGTGCCTACAAAAAATTATCGCAATGAAAATATATACTAACAATACAATACGTCATCAGCAAACATTATGTGTGTAAATAAACACTTCTACAATTTTACTCCAAAAACAAAACTAGGTACTAAAACAACAAACCTACAACAACTAACGCAAACATACGAAATTTTCTTTCTAGGACACAAAAAACAAATACTAAGTCAAACAAGAACCTCCCGAGCGTGTAACATAATTTCCACATTGAAAAACCTATTACATAGCCGCGATAGTAGATATAACCGTCATCAGAAAACTTACTAGCCCACTTCTCCGCCGGGCATCGTTTTTGTGTCTTGTCTAATACCGTGACGCCCCCTCAGGCTGATGAAACCTCGTGCCTTCCACCCACCACCACCCCACCCCGCGCCCCAAGCGAGAAAAATGAGTTAGAAAAGATGCGGCGCCCGATTATAGCGTGACGCCCCGTGGTCCTTTGTGAGGGACATTCGTCTGAATCAATCGCGGGTCGTGTGGGACGCCGCGAGCATTACAGGGTTACGTCAGGTACGCGCTAACGCTTATAAATTCTGAGTGCCTGGTACCTTTGGAGTATGATATCGATCTCCTCTATAAAATAAGCTAATATAATAATATTCAGAATAATACTAACAACGTTAATAAAGTACCTAAGTACAAGTCGGTAATACGGAATTCTCTAATGGGCCCCTGGATGTTGGACCCATGTCTCCTTGTAAGCCTACCAAAAGTCCGGGTGTCTCCTTACTTTAGACGAGAACATTACTTTTGTATGCCTGATTAACTAAACATCCACAAAAGAGCTGCTGCTTCAAACTTTTCATCTAGCTACGATATCAAATCTCCTCATTTGCACACGTGTCAAACTAAAAAGTTTTTATCTACGAAGAAAATAAAAATTTACTCCTCTCCACAAAACAAAATACTCCCAAATTGTAACCCAAAAAACTTATAAACGAAACTTATAATTCGAATGAACTCAAAACTTATTACATGATCTTACTACAGTAATTTGTTCTAAAAACTTTATATCGTATACTTTTTAGCTTTATACCAAAAATAAGACAGTACCTTTAACAACTAAAAACGCCGATACTAAGCTACCGTATTGAAGACCACGTTAACAAAAACGTTCATATAAATAAAATAGGTACTCCAATAATAATGTTTACTTCAACGTCGGATAGCAGTCTTCAAAATCATAACAAGGGTTAAAAAGGATCCCATACAAAGGTTTGCGGATCCGACCGACCGCCGCTTTAACAGTTTGTTAGCAGAAGTTTAAAGCTAGGGTTAAACGCGGACCGGCCCGCAATATCATATGTTTATTTAACATTTGTTTGGACGAAATTATTTATCAGGTTTTGGTGTGGTTTCATACTTTGTTTTCGAGGATGAGGAATTTAGAACAGTTTTGAGGAACCCTAATGTTTGATACTTTTAAAGGAAAATTGTTTTATTTCTATTAGGTAAATAAACGTTGGATTTTACTTAAAAAGTTACTAAGTCGTGAACTTTTGAAAAAAACATATAATCAGCCTATAAAAGACACATGGTAGGACAATACGTTAGGATAAGGAGTAACAGAATTAACGCAAGACTTCATAGGTACACCCCAATTAAAGTATTGAACAATTACCAAAACTTGTTCAAATTGAGAAAAACGTGTTGAACGTAGCATTACTGTTTGCATTTAAAATTGAGTCTCACCAGGGCCCTAGTTCAATTATATCGACAAATTGTCTTGGAACATACAGAATATGACATTTCAATTCCTTACCGTTATATTGGTTTCTTAAAAAAACAAGATTGACGTAGTTTGAACGTAGTAAGATTCCGCGGGGAATCATTTACGTCATTTTTTTTTTTTTTTTTTTTTTTTGTCGATATTGTTAATAAGAAATAGGCAGATTTCGTGTGTGATTGACGTGGTTACGAATAAAGAATCGTTAAATGGTCATATTGAATCCAGGTCCTGCTTGAATTAAGATTGAATTTTCTTTGACTCAATCGGTGGTAGGTAGGTATGGAATACATACATTTGTCAAAAAAAAATAAACAACCGACTTCTGGAAAAACAAACAACAATTACTAACTGAAAAATAACTTTAATTTCGGAAGTCGATGACTTTGGATATGTATTTTATGGATTTTCTTGTCACCGCCTTCCGAAATTAAAGTTATTTTTCACTTTGTAGTGTTTTTTTCCGGAAGTCGGTTGTTTTGTTTTTTTTTTCTCTTTTTAGTGGTTCAGATGTGCTTACCCCTTCACAGCGTACCGGCGTGATGTTATGTTATGAACTGGTGTAAAAAATAGACAGACATGAGATTTCAGCAATCCCAGTCCATTTGCTATCATTTATTGTGGAGTTCCGTTGCCTATCTCCGAAGTTCTTCATCAGATCTTCACCAAATTGAAATGGGAGCACTCCGAGAAAGTACTCTTCCAAAAACTACCCAAATCGCTTCAAGTTTGCCTATAAAATTTAAAGAGTTCTCGCTATTTCCCCAGGTTTCCATCATCAGATCCTGACTTGATGATCATGGGACCACCCTTTCAAACATATGTAAAAAGAAAAATCCAAATTGGTCCAGCCATCTTCGAGTAATCGGGGAACATACATAAAAAAAAAGGTTCCGACGAATTGTGAACCTCCTCCTTTTTGAAGTCGGTTAAAAATACTTTTTTTTTTAAAGCCCTGAATAAAAGTTACGGAAATCGATTCAGTAAGAAACAAACAACTTTCAGGTCTTGCAACATTCTGCTAAACCTTGTATAGAAACAACATCTTCACTGACCTTATTCTCTGAATCCCTGCGGTCCTGGTACGCCATACTCCTCATATGCTTCAGGTACGCCGTCGTTATAGGCACGTTGTAGTCCATCTCTTCACCACCATAATACGCTCCACCATCTGGCCTCCAAGGCTTGGGAATCCTCCCAGACCCAAAAGAATTAGAGCAATTATAATCAATACTTGAAGTTAACAACTTCTTTCTGGGCGGAGATCTGGGTTTTGGGGGGTCTTTCGACGTTAAATTAGCTACGTCAAGCGGATTGTACTTTTTCTCTTTTTTGGGTTCAGTCTTATCGTTAGATCCTCTGCTTTCTGCCCTCTTGGTACTTTCACCTTCTGACTGCCGAGTATCATCATCTTTTTGTGATCTTGAAGGTACTGGACTGTCAGGTATGACGTCTTCTACGTCTATTAAACTATTGTCATCTTTGTCTATTTCTGGGTCAGTTCTAACCGGTTCATCTTCTTGAAAGGCGGGTTCTACAGGCGAAGTTCTATTCAACATTGGTGTTGCTTCGAAACCGTTAAGTTTCTTCGACGTGAGCTCAATATACGTAGGTTCGGGGTCCTCAACATCAGGTTTGGGGCTTTCAACTTTCTTCACCGGCTGAAGTTCCGTATACTCGAATTTCGGTTCGTAGTAATTAGAATGTGCGGCGTCTATCTCAGATTCCCAGTTGCGCGTGTAATCAGGCGCGCAGTGGGGTAGGAAGGGGAGGTAAGTGGGGTGTCTGGTGGGCGAGGGTGATGGTGTGGGCAGGGGCGGGGGGGATGCACTGCGCGGGCGCCGCGCGCACTCGGCGCATCCGGTGAGGAAGCGCGTGACTGCCTCCCGCGGCAGGAACGCGTACGTCTCGGTAATCTGTTGGCGAAAACATCCGTGATTAAGGAAAGGAGAGAATATATTCTTTTGTGATGTTTTGTGTTCGAGTGATAAAATTACGGGTGGATTCGTTGGTTGTCTGGTAGGAAACAAATGAACATTCGTTTCTTGAACAGTTTTGAAACTTTTGGGTTGGTTAACTTCGAAAAGGTGTAGAAAAACACCCAACTGCAAAAAATTATGCTCTAAAAAGTATATAACAAGAAAATATTCTGATCTGAAAGCCACCTAAAGTATACATTCTAACAGTAGTCGGTAGTATACGAATACTACTGTTGGAATGTATTGTTTAGGTGGCAGATTATAATACCTAGGTAGTTTAGAAGTTATGACGGAACAGAAACAAACATAGGTACCGATCCAATTCCACGAGACAGGCTCGACCTAGTGTGGAGTTCAAAATCAAAACGCTTCCTCTACGTCTTGTTCTTTTTCTTCATGTGAACTTAGCTACTATGTAGATCATAAGGAAATGTAAAGTACTGTTTTTGGAAAATAAACATTATCATGAAATCAAAACCCTCCTTTTTGCTTCTCCGTAGTCGAGTAAAAATAGATCCCTTAATTCTACTATTTTAAGTACTTATAATATTACAGTTGGAAATCTTAGAAATGCAGAAGGTACTCAGGCCATGCTGTAATTCTTTATGGATTAAACCTCCTCTGGTCAAACCTGTGACCTTTCACCCGGAGAGCCAACCAGTGAGCCACTGCGCTATTGGAGTATTAAGATCTTTCTAATATTCTAAATTATGTCGGTCCGCAACATTTCTTACATTTAGAAGCAAAAAGTAAATTGAAATTCAATAGTCAGTAGAACTAATTATTTACATAGTAAGAAATTTACGACAGTAGCAGTAGCATCGTGTGTTCGAGACTTGTTTTGCGACTAACTGCGACCCCGCGTCCTAGACGCACTTTAGCAATGGATTTTTTTATCACCGACTTATGAAGCGTAAAATGACCAAATGCACACGGTAGGCATCACGATGCATTTGCCATTCGTACAATTGCAATAGGACCACTTTACAAGGATTAAAGTAGCTACGCAGAAACATCCATGTGGCTACTGGATAATACAGACTTGGCGCCCTCTATCGTCACCGACTAACAGCTCAAACAGGGAACATGGCGCAGTCAGAAACTGGTTGTCATCAGTATCATTAGCGGTTCACCGATATGTCGCTAGGTGGCGCTTACTTAAAATATTAAAACGAACGAAAATATTTTCCCTATTCCAACAATGCTCACAGTATTCTAAAATAACACATTTTTTGAGCTCTTAATCTCTGAAAAATGACAGGTATTTTTGACTATTAATTTTAACATTTAAAAACACACTCACTGTTCTGTATGTTCGCTTCTGCCCTGCATGTTTTCCAGGTCTTCCTTCTAGTTCCACATGCACGGTATAGATGATATCGAAGAAATTTTCTACCACGGCCACTTTTCTGTAGACTGGATCTTGATTTGGAGCGTTCTGTAACAAGAAACATGAAAATCGTTAACATTATTTTATTTCTGAACAAAACGTCAGAATTGCGCCATCTAATGGGGAGTACCAGAATTGCACCTTATGCACAGTTTGGTTACTCGCCACTAGATGTCGATACAAGGACATACTCAGGAAGTTACGATATTTGTGAAAAGATATAGATGGCGCTGTAAAGTTCCCGCCAATTTAAGTTCTTTCGGACTTTCGATTATGCCATGTCCTATTTCCATAGCTGAAACTAAAAACCTCAGCCACAGTAAAAAAACAAAACTTTTCAAAAAATGCATCACGCACGCTAATCGCCCAATGGCAAAAGACAGGCTGTCCATCCAAAGTTATGTGAATCATGTAATTTGTTTCATAAATTACCCGCGGAGGGCAATTAGTCCCGCGATCGCAGGTCGGTCGTAATTAGCCCGTCCCGGGCGCCCGGGACCGCTGTAATTAGCCGGACGACGGGCCCCGGGACTGCCGTAATTACGGGATCCGTTGCGAGCGCCGCACTATGTTTGCGGATTCCAACTTTGGTAAATAAATAGCGTGTTCAGTGTTGCATCCTCACATCCTCGTTTGTGAAGCACTGATGCATATTTTATGTAAAATGTAAGTATTCTCCCCGTAATCTGGTAACTCTTAGCATTGAATACTCTTATAAGTTTTTACTCTTGGTATTTAATATTTGAAGGTAGTTTAATTGACATTCCGAAAATGCGAACTTAAAAAATACGATATAAAGTACCTACTCGTACATGACCCTAGTTGGTTATCGATACGAAAATTATTGGCCGTAACAACAACTCAGTTTTGAATGAATGAATGAAATGCACCGATCCCTGCGTGGCTTAACCAGACTCGATTAATCGAATGAATCCCAAGATTTGCACTAGCCCCTGGAGCCTCATGCTTCATGGTGTTACAGAGGCCATTGCATATCAAGAAATAGACCGGGGGGCGCGGTAATGGTCGGGAGATGTGCCCTTAGGATAGGAAAGGACTGCGAGCCTACCGGATATGCATCCTTGAGTAAGCATTGGACTAGTGGAGAGACAGGTGGTATTTAATAATAAATAAATAATAATAGGAGGGCATCTTTTCACGACGTCGCCGGCATGTTGATTCACACCAAGCTTCTTGGGTAGATTCAACTGTTTTCTTAGCTCTTTTCTATGTCGTCTTCGCTATGTTCTGTGTTGTTGTTTTCACAGTCGTCTTCTGAGTTCTGGCTGCTATCAGTTTCTGGTTTTTTATAGACATCGCTAGCCGCTTTCTTGATCTTATTTCTGTCTCCAGCCATGTCCTTCCAAAAGTTGATTCCCATGTCAAAGTATTTCATGTCCTGTTTTAAGTTGTCGTTCCATATGTAAATAGGTCGACCGACCTTCTTACATTTAGCCTTATACTGCATTGCTGCATGCAATAGGTGTGGTTTATCTCGTCTGAAGACTTGTGGATAGTAGCACATCCTGTAGTTCTTGATGCGTTCTGTTACGGTTCATATCTTCTGGGTCTTGATCTATTCGCCTTGGTGAGGGTCGATACTTTTAAGCCTTAAATCACACAAGGTACGATAACCATTCGATATAAGTCTAGCTAACTTCCAGTCAATGTTTGAGTTTAGTATGTATGGTAGTAATGATTTGACGTTTCTCGAGGCCTGTTGGCATCGTTTTCTAATTGTGCTTTTTCTGATGCGGATGTTATGTACCTATGTGCCTAGGTATATGGTAAACTTATTCCGTTGAGGTTCACGTTGGTCGTTACTGTGATATTATGGGTCCCTAATTAGAATTTTTGTTTTTGTTTCATTTATTTGGGGGCCTACGCTATTTAGTAAGGGTTTAATGTGGTACACGATGCGATCCCATTTCTTCCTGTGGGTGTCGTAGGAGGCGAATAAGGGAAAGTACTAGAAAATGGGCAGCAGCGTTCGCTATGCATTCGACCACCATACTGCGATCGCCAACCCGCCTGCCAAGCGTGGCGATTATGGCAAATCCCCCAATTGGGGGAGGCCTATGTCCAGCAGTGGACGTCTTTCGGCTGAAATGATGATGATGAAGATGCGCTCTAGTCCTTCTAGATCATGTAATGAGGATAAGGTCGTCCAAAAATGATAATACCGGCCAGGGGGAGTGAAGCAAAAGTTAATCAGAATTAATAACAAAACCATAATTTACAGGCCATAACATCCGCAATGTTCAATATGAAAAACAAACATTTTTACGGCTGCCAATAACACTTGCTTCCGTACCGATTATCCTTACATATTTACCGAAAAAACCCGCTTCTAAATTTATCTGTGGCAAAAAAAAACATAACAGTCGCGTTAGGAGCGCTCGCACGACGAAACAGCGGTATCATCACAGATCCTTATCCCGGCGGCGCGGCGGCGGTCTGGAAGTGGCCCCGGGCAGGACTAATGGCCACGGCAATTACACGGCGAGGCGCGCCAGCCGCGACAACTAGTGGTGGCCATGTTTTTGCAGATAATCGAGATATTTTTGAAAGTCGTATCGCTAGATAATATCGGCATCGGATATTTTTAATCGAACATACAGTATGTATTTGAAAATCGAAATGAAGTTGTTTTAAATTTGGATCAGTTTAAAAGGGTAAAAACCATAAAGAAGGTCTAAATAAAGCGTCCAGAAGTGGCAAGAGTTAGACTAAATGTTTGAAGGTATTTACATACAGAGCTGTGCAAATGAAATTAGTGAGGGACGAAACATTTTGACACTATCGATATGATTCCTAAAAACATACCGAATTGTTAGCCTCCTCCTTTTTGAAGTTGGTTAATAATGTAGGTAGTCGTGTTTGGTTTTTGAATTGGTTTTAGAACTACTATAGTACTACATTGGCATTCCACAAGGCAGCATTTTGGGGCCCACATTATTTTTAATCTATATAAATGAACTGTGCAGCCTGCCACTTCAAAATGGTATCATAATGTGTTATGCTGATGACCTTGCTCGCTTGATGAGGTCTATGAACTTGCTCAAAATGGTTTTAACATAGTGTCTAAATGGCTCCATAACAACATCCTAACGTTAAATGCAGATAAAACAAAATACATTTTATTTGCAATGAGAAATACTAACATACCGCTAACTAATCTAAACATTTACGCACATAATTGTAGCACTTACGCTGACACTGCATGTTGTTGCACTACTTTAGCTAAAGCTGACCATTTTAAATATCTAGGTATCACTATTGACTCCAATCTAAATTTCCGTAAACATATCGATTTACTATGTTGTACTAGAGTACGCAAATTAATATATGTTTTTTAAGAATTTACGGAACATAGCCGACTATAAATTAATTAAAAAGGTTTATTTAGCTTTGTGTCAATCCATTCTTAGCTACTGCATAACTTCCTGGGGAGGTGCAGCAAAAACAATTTTACTCCCTCTAGAGCGTGCTCAAAGAGCAATTCTAAAAGTTGCTACCTTTCGCCCATTTAGATTTCCTACGCACCAGCTCTACACTGCATGTAATGTACTAACAGTTCGGCAATTATTCATTCTAAGCATAGTACTACACCAGCACACTGCACTTCCTTCTGACCCAGTACCTTCCGACAAGAGAAGGAAGGATTTAGTTTGCATAAAGCCTCAAACTAGACATGCGTTTGCCAATCGATTTTATGTGTTTTTAGGTCCTTTTCTGTATAATAGACTTAACAAATTAATGCACATCTATAGTTTAAGCTATAAAAAATGTAGTACTATGTTTTCAGAATACTTAGCGTTACTCAATTACACAGACACAGAAAAACTTCTAGAAATTATGTCATGACGATAATTAATTATTCCCTCGTAAGTATTTACTTCTGTAGTATTTACATTGCTTAGTTGTAGATATTAATGTTACCAATATGCTTTTTCTCATAGTGTTTACCTAATAGATTATTTTTATATCAATTTAATTTTAAATGTTAATGTCTTAATTTAATTAAAATGTAAAGTGATGGCCCGAAACACAGGTTTAAATAAACCTAGACCGGGCGGGTCGCTACCTAAATTTCGAATTCCGAAACATTGTCACTTGGTCTTGTAATAAAAATATTTTAGAAATAGTTTATTTTTAGGCACTATTATTGTATGGGAAATGTATTACTGCAGGCTAAATGTACTCTTTTTGTATACGTTTCTATTAAATAAATTATATTATTTATTACTGTAGTAGAATGTCTGCGAATGTAACTAGGTTTTAAAGACTCCTTTATTTGTAGTCAAAGAGTAGGTACCTACGAGAGTAAAACCGCGGCTATTACATGTAGAAGTGAGACGTTTAAACACTTCACTATGGGATCAAAAGTTAAAAGTACCACCTACACTTACTTACTCTTAAGAAGTACCTACCTATCAAGATCCTTTCAACAATTTTTTTTTCCTGTCAGTAATGTCTAAAACAAACGCGAGTTATATTTTAAGAAAGTATTCACATCACTACTTCGCCGAGCGCGCCAATTAGCAGAGAGCCGCCCGCGCCATTCGCGCCGAGACAATTCTGCCGCCAAATAAAAATAAATTGTACGAAATATCGCCGAACGCGCCATCGAGCCATCGCGCCACCCGGCGAGTTTATAAAATGCTGAACTTGGGCGAAATTGTATCAGTTAGCTGCGGATAGAAATATTTGTGGATGTATTACAGTTTTGAAGACTTTCTCGTCGTGTTTTGCAGGGGCTAAAATAGGGTTCACGTAGAGCTTTTTCAGTTATTTATTTACGTTTGTCGATTTAGAAAATAAAACTAAACTTGTCACTCAACTGTGACTTTATTTTTAGTTTTAGCTACTTATGTATTTTGATTACAGCGAGTTGCTTGTTTCTAGAAGTCGTGATTGTGGTTCGTTATCGTAACGAGTATAATCTACCCTGAAAAGTTTAATAGTTAGTGTAAAACTAGCTAGCTAACTTTGTGGGTTTAGTTATGTATTTTATGCAAATGCCTGTTCTATCAATGGTGCGGTGACAATAAAGTTACTTACTTACATAATTAACAAAAGTGTGTGAGTTTTTGTACTGATTTACCCCTTATAGGAACCTTTTCAATTTAAAACGAACGAACTAACGAAATAAATAAACTAAACTACTTCTTTGCTCCAAAGAATCCTCTCAAATACAAGAAACAAATAAATTCTGCACACTACGAGTACCGGGCGCGCAGCAACAGGTGGTGGTGTGAGCAATGCCTCATTTCGAACACTGTACACCTGCGCGTTCGATACCACTCACAGAACGATCTAAGTTTCTTGACACAAAGGTAAGTTCAGAAGGCCCATTCAAAAAGGCGTATACGTAGATATATTTCAGCTACACGTCTGTGTTCAGCTATCCCATACTAGATTGACGTTTGTATTACGATACTATTTGCGATTCCTCCTACATAATGTAATACAAGGATCTTTTGGCGTTTGCGTGACGTTAATACGGAAGCGCTAGGGTAGATACTTGTTCAATGTTTTTTTCTAATATATGTATTGAAAAAACATGACGAGGAGTTAGTAAAGATTTTGGCTATGAGCCAAAAGATCCTTGGACAACGCTAAAAGTGGTTGCACTTACTCAAGTCCATGTGCCACTCCCAAATTGCGGCACAAAGCCTGAGGCCCTACTCACTAACTCCACGAATATACGGGCCCATCCAAACAGATTTCGACCTTCGTAGTGAATCCTACAGCCGATTAAAAAACTTTTTTTGATTTTGATTTTTTTTTTGATTTGATTGATGAAAATAAGGATTTAGTGCTTAGAAAGTAGAGTAGACCCCCAATAGACAGTACCTAGTTATGTAAATTATACCAGGCCCGTACTTGTTTGACGTTTGTTTATAGCCGCGTTATTACGCTATTTTCGGTTCTGCCTACAATAGGAGCTACGGAGCTCATATAGGCAGTAAAGTAGTCGGGGAAAAAACAGACGATGATCAAAATCAAAATTATTTATTTATGTCGCATCGCATCGGATCGGACTGGGTCTTCTGTTTAATCTGCTTACTTATTGATGCCGCTTCATACCACTAAACTTTTCTTGAAACTTGTGACTTACGCGAATAGTACATACGTGCAATATTGTGGCTATGATTTGTTTATCAGAATTTATTTGTGCATTGTGCATTGAGGAATATTTAAGACTAAAGGAACACCAAGAAAATATGGTTGGATAGTGTTAAATTGTGAATATGATTGTGGATGAAACAGCTAGAAAGGAAGTGATCCCTGAGATGGCCGCTGATGGAGATGAAGATTAGGATATGTGCATTTGCAGGAGGATTTTTTTTAGAGATTTTATTCTGATTACAATAGAAAGCGTGTTAAGTACCTACATCAATTTAAAACAGTCTTTCACATTGAAATCTTCTTTCTTATATCTATAGGCGCCCATCTCCCACATGCCCTTCTGGTACACTCGGAGAAGACGACCGGAACGAGTGAACCAGACAGCCATACAATGTATCCGGCATTCCCGGCCCTGCTCTCCTGGTAACTGATTGCGACGCTCTGACGAATTGACGACTTCTATGAATTTGCTGGCCATTAATCACAATATGGCTAAAAATTGTATATATTATTATATTGTATACCTGTCGAAAACGGAGTATCTAGTTGTAGGTATATCAAACGATTTTTGTGTCGTTTGACAATTCTATTGTTGAAAATGTTTGAAAGGATTCCCGGAATCTCGGGAAGCAAGAGGTCAACCCTCTCCATGTCATGCTGAAATAAAAATACCATTGTTACAAAAGGCCACCGGCTGTCACTTGCATCAAACCAATACGCGAAATACTGTAAATAGCTTTCTATTCCTATAATTACAGATTAATTAATAAGTTTTAGAATGAAATAAATAACTGTATACTTCAATCATAGTGACGCTTGTACTGGTCTAAGTAGATAAGTCTCAAAAGTGTGTACTACCTTCACAAGGTGGACCGATGACCTACCTTGTGAAGGCCGCGGGTATCCGCTGGATGTGGGAAGCACAAGACCGGTCCCGGACCGGTCGCCTGGGGGAGGCCTATGTCCAGCAGTGGACGTCTTTCGGCTGAAATGATGATGATACCAGGACAATATAATAATGTGGAAGTAAAAAACAAAGCTATACGAGTTTAAAAATAACTGATTCCAAACTTAACCCCCCATTTCCAATGAACAAAACTTGGCGGCCACCAATGTTTTGCTCAAAATCTACGTGGCCAGCCAGTTTATTGTCTTAGATACAACACAAAGTGTTTTCAATTTCATAGCAAAGTCCGGCTTCTTAGCAAGACTAAAGCCAATACATCTGAAAGCTTGCCTGCCAGTCAGTACTTAAGATGGAAGCACCAGGATAGACCGGGAAATTCAAATTTTCTTCCGTTTTTTGCAATTGGTCAATGTGAGGTTGTATATTGAACAAAATATAATTCGCGATCGTAACAAATATGGCTTTACACAATTCTAATAATTACAACCGATTTTCGGTAAAACACTACAAAGGAAAAATCACTTTAATTTCAGAAGTCGGTGAATTTCGATATGTAGGTATTTAATTTTTTTGTCACCGCCTTCCGAAATTAAAGTTATTTTTCACTTTGTAGTGTTTTTCCGGAAGTCAGTTGCTTTATTTTTTGGAAAATGTTTTTATTTTTCACTTTTTAGTTATAGTACCTACCCCACACCAATTCGAAATTTCGTCATCCTTGGGGTCAAAACACTGCATATGTATGCGATAGCAGCAATCGCGGTCGATATACTGTCATTAAAAAAAAATCCGTTGTCTGTCACCGAAACGCATCATCAGCAGGCTTAGCACGAGCACCGATTTGTCGACGGAAGAATAGACATGACTATTAAACAAATGATGTACAGACGCCAGCAGGTCAACCTATCCCAAACTGTCAAATTTTCCCAGTTGAACAAGAACCTTATACCTTTGTAATAAAGTTAAAAAACTATCAAAGAAATTTGACAGATTGGGGTAGCTTGATGTGCTGGCCTCTGTACAATAGGATAACATAGCTATGTTTTTCTATTCATTATCACAGTTATGCGTTATAAACGAATCATGATTTTGTAGAAAATCGTATAAATTTTGTGGCCGTCGAGTAGAAAGTTTTGCTGTCAGTGTGATTTTGACAGTTTGGGAAGAAATATTCTTCTGAAATAGTCTACGTTTATAAGGACCTAGACAAATATCGTTAGAAACGAAAGACTAAATGACAGATTGTAGAAGGATATCTACAGTGCGATAACAAAAATGTAGGAACGAAATGTCACTTTGTATTGAAAAAGCACTGTCTATTCTTCGAAGAAATACAAAGCGTCATGCTAAGCCCGCAGATCTATATTAAATTAAACATTAAATGGGAACATTTCGGAATATACCCCTTTCGAACAAAAAAATAATTTTGCAAATCCGTCTATAAGTGACGGAGTTATGCCTGAAACCATAGAAAATAATAATTTATGAACATGTCGAATCGATAACCTCCTTCTTTTTGAAGTCGGTTAACAATCATCAAAACAACCCTCTAAGTACATTTAATTCCATTGAATTACTATTTCTGACATTATGGAACAAAATATGATTCGTGAAATCATATTTTGCGCAACATATTGCAAAAAACTACAGAAAATTTTAATATAGCGTGCTAACTTAACGTATCCACCTTAAGGGGTGCGTAAACTACCCAACGGAGCAGGAACCGAGGTAGGTTTACTAGTAACTTTGGTTTCAGGCTTGCACGCAACGATGCATGGCTGCAAACTCACGGGCGGGTGAAAAGAATACTCCAGTGAACAATCTAGGGTGGGTATTTAAGAGAACAAGGTTATTTGGTGTTGAGCACTAGTTAATGTCATATTATCTAGACTGGTTCATTTGTAACACATTTATTTATCCTTGCAGACGAGTATCTCCGAGGAACATTGGTAGGCCAGTGATGTGGCATGCACAATACTTTGTGTATAATTTAATAAACACTGCTCTCAAAACGGTGAAGGAAAACATCGTGAGCAAACCGGCATGTCCTAGAACCAAAATTTCGAAATCTGTCATTTAGTATTTCGTTTATAACGATCTGTGTCTAGGTCCTTATAAATGTAGACTATTTCAGAAGAATATTTCTTCCCAAACTGTCAAAATCTCACCTACAGCAAAGTATACACGATTATCTAAAAAATCATGATTCGTTTAGAAGTTAGAACACATACTCGTAACCGTGATAAATTAATAGAAAAACATAGCTATCTTCTATTGTACATCATTTAGTTAATAGTCATGTCTATTCTTTCGTCGACAGATCGGGGCTCGTGATAAGCCTGCAGAATGAGCCTATAATGTTCCTACTGCTGGGACACAGGCCTCCTCTCGGTGAGAGGGAGTGGGCCGTAATCCACCACGCGGGCCCAGTGCGGGTTGGTAAATGTCACATGTGTTCGAAAGTTTTTTTTTTTAGGACATGCCTGTTTCCTCATGCATTCATGATGTTTTCATTCACCGTTTTGAGAGCAGTGGTGATGAAATAATTTACATACGCAAAGTAAAGCGCCTGTCTGGGCCAACACTGTTGTATGTATCTATGCTTACGACCAATTTAATAAAACATGGCCAATAAGCCATGTTTTATTTTATGTTATGTCTTTTTATATGCACGTGTTTCTGTGACAAATTAATCATTTTTAGGGTTCCGTACCTCTAAAGGAAAAAACGGAACCCTTATAAGATCACTTTGTTGTCCGTCCGTCCGTCCGTCCGTCCGTCCGTCTGTCAAGACCGTTTTTCTCAGGAACGCGTGGAGGTATCAAACTGAAATTTCTATATGATACTTAGTTCTACTGTCCCTGGAAGCTGTAGAAAAATCAACCTTCTAAGTCAACGCAATCAAAAGATACAGCCATTTAGGCCGCAAAATTCCGCAAATTTTCGAAACTCGCACGGGAATCAAAACCTACAGGGTACTTCCCGTGAACTTAGAATCTTGAAATTTTGTACGAAGTCACGTCTTATAGTACAGATATAGGAAAAATTACGAAAACCGAAAATTTTTAGTTTCGTCATATAAAAAAATATATTTTTGACAATTTTGAACTTTTACTTATATACCCACAGGTTTGTACGGAACCCTCGGTGCGCGAGTCCAACTCGCACTTGACCGGTTTTTTTCTTTCTTTTCTTTCTTTCAGCAGGTGATCAAGAAGCGATCAGACTTGGTCGCGTGGTCGCGCCGCATCAGATGCGCGCAGCAATTGATCTATGATCGTTAGTCGCGACCGTCGCCGATCGCTTCGACCCGTTAGATTCCAGATAAGGATGTAGGGTTGGCAGGAATTCGATGGAGTTTATTTCAAACAGAAATGTATGTTTTTTTTATTGATCAAGTATTTACTCGGTTCTCAAACTGGAATGATTGAGAGGAATTTATGGACAACATTAAAAGATCCCATAGTTAAATATCACCTATATGTCCACTGGTCCAATGCCTACCCTTGGATGCATATCCGATACGGCTCGCAATCCTTCCTTATCCTAAGGGCACGTCTTCCATACCATTACGATGGCCCACGGTCTACACCTTGATATGCAACTGGTCTCTGCAGCACCACGAAAAACATGAGGCTTCAAATGCCAGTGCAAATCTTGGGGTTCATTCGATTAATCGATTCTGGTCAAACGACGCTGGCGTTGGTGCGTTTCATTCATTCAATATTTGTCGAGTGTGTATTTTCGACGCGTTCAGTTACAGTATGTTCGATTTTTAGACTTAAAGCATGTTCGACCAACCCTACGGCTCCCTAAGATTCCCGCCGACACTTGATCCACGATCCACACGCCGCGCTACCGACGAGCAACGACGCCAAAACACTATATATAATACATATACTTGTACACAAAGTATATACAGCCGTCGATCGACGATCCGAGCCCGGCTTGCACCGCTCGCTCGTGGGGCGGTGAACGAGCGCCTTCGGTAAATAGCCCGCCGGCAAACGAATAGTAATTACGTAGCCGGGCTATGTCGGCGTAAAGCCGGGCTATGTCGGGCTATTGCGCGTGACGTGTGTTCTCCTAATGTTGGAATTGTCACGATTTAGGCTGGACTGAATAGGTACGTAAGTATACGTATAATTTTATACCTGCAGCAAAATTAAGAACGCACTTCGCATCGCTGTGCGAAGGGTTTAAAGGAAATTGGTAATTCATTGTTCAGTCGGCTCGACTAACGTAAAGCAATGCGTGTCTGTAAGAACTGTCAAAAGACCATTGCCAACTGCCCTTGTAAATGTGTTCCTGCAAACTTAGTTAGAATTGGTAAGCAATCTGTGAGTGACTCTCGGCTATAATTTCCTCAGACTTTAAGGCGGCGATTTCTTGAACACGCTCAAAAAGGTGGTTTTTTATACCAGTGACATCTCTTTAATCGTAAATAATTTTGAAAGCAAAAAAATATGTGATATTTTCAAGTGTTTTTACATACAGTGATGGAACTCAAAACATAATTAAATATACTTTAATGCATCAAAAAAGTAATCAAAATCACCTCTTAATTCTCTTTAAAACCAGTTTATCTGTTAAATTACAATTATGATTCTAATTAAAAATATACCATAAAATGCCAAATGCCAAACTGCATCCAGTGATGGATTAATATTTATTAAATAGTTAATATCTAATTTTATACGATTTTATTTGCACTTTACGAGGCGGATCCAGAATTAACTACGGAAATTGATCTACTACATCAATTTCCGTGATATATATCCGATCCGTTGCGTATACAGAAACACGAATCAATGTATCTTGTGCAGTAAAGACTGTTGACCAATAGAACCAACTAGTTTGAATTGAAGATGAGAATACTCTGATATCCCATGAATCTTTTGTTCACCACTTAAACTAAAATAAGAGTATTGCTATCTCTTACTGCCGGACAGTAAAAGAAAAAATCTTTTTAATAAAAAAATTAAACCACCGAAAAACCGAAAAGTAAAAAATAATAAACTTGCTTTGTCCAACCCCAATAACTAAGTTCGGAAGGCGGTGAAATATAATTAAATACATATCCAAAGTCACCGACTTCCGAACTTAGTTATTGGGGTTGGACAAAGCAAGTTTATTATTTTTTTACTTTTCGGTTTTTCGGCGGTTTAATTTTTTTATTAAAAAGATTTTATTTAAAAAAAAAATTGTGGCTATAATCTACTAATTACTACATGCTTAATTTTTGTTTACTTTTTGCAATACACAACTCAGTATTAAAATCTGTGAGTAAACAATCAATCATCCCCTATTTTCTTACCCTTAGGGTTGGAATTTGTCTTCGAAATTTATATGGGACCAACTTCGGGGTATACCCTTTCCAATAAAAAAAGAATTATCAAAATCGAACTACTCTGGAAAAAGTTATGCGTGGTCATACATTAAAAAAAAAATACGCGTCGAATTGAGTAACCTCCTCCGTTTTTTCGTCGGTTAAAAAGACAAGTGATGCTATAGAACTGCCAAACAAACTAGATAAGGTTTCGAATTTTTGATTGCTGAGTCGAAGAAAATTTTAGTTTAACTTTTGACAGGTCTTATTTATTTCTGTCTCCGTCTTGTTTCATTAGAAGGAAAAAGATAGCAATAGCCTAAATTAAGTTTATTTGTTGCACAACAGAATCAACACCAATGACGATCTATTCAGTGAAAATGTCACCGTGAACTGAACTTGAAGTCAACTGTCATTCAGTCTGATGAGTGGAGGGATTTAAACTATTGACAGCTCACTTCACCTAAGCTTTAAAGGTTTTTTTTTATCATCAAATCAATTCTCCCGCTCTGGGTGTAACAGGAGGGCGTGTCGGACTTTTACTGACTAAAACCCACCCGTGTTCCTTCAGTTGCCTGTGTGCCAGGGGTCACGGTATCTCTATCGAACAACCCACACCGTTGGCAGAACAAGTTTCAAAGGTCACCTGGTGCCTTCTTAGAACACGTACGCACGGATTTATGGCGGACGCGGTGGGGCCGCATCAGGGGAGGAGGAGTGTCGGTATAGCGTTGGCCGCTCTCCCTATCCCCTGCGGCCGAAAAGTGGTAGGCAAGACGGCGCTTTGTGTTCCACGCGCGCCGTCGGAGATGTCAGCAACAACTGGTGGGGTCCGCAAGGGCCAATGCCTGCCAGGGCTGCGAGTTGTTCGAAAGAGATATCGTCGCCCCTGGCACACAGGCAACTGAAGGAACACGGGTTGGTTTCAGACAGTAAAAGTCTGACATACCCGAGCCCAGAGCGGGAGTAGTTATTTGATAATTACCCACCCTCAAAAAAAAACCTCATTCAAGATTGATGACTTATTATTTCCTGCCACATGGCCAAATAAAGTAATGGAGCACGAACATATTTCATTGACATTACCCGATGCAAGAGAGTCCCAAAATTAAATAAAAGTCTTACCGATTGCCATCCACTCGATCATAGTAGACGTTTGGTGTTGTGTGGGGGATACGCGAATTATAGTGGCCCTCTGTACTCTGTATAATTCAGAATGTCAACAAAGACTGGGAGACATAGGTACAGTTGAAATATTTTGAGCGTTCACGGATGTTCTTTGACCGCCTTGTGCTTCTGCGTTGACATTGATTGTCTTGACTACCTACCTAACACCTCAGTTTCAGATCATTATTATCATGTCTCCCCTTTTTCCGCCACACTTCTCGGTTCCGTGCCTCTCTCATTCAGTTGTTTCCCGCGACTTTGACGATATCATCAACCCAACGCGCTTTTTGGACGGTCCTGGTTACTTTGGCCACCATTCGATCGCAGCTTTACGCCATTGGGCATCTCATCGTCTAACTAGATGTCCTGCCCAACTCCACTTGAACAACACAGCTTCAGTTTCAGAAAGGGTCCAAAAATGGCGAGATACATAAGATTCCTTGTGGCGGCTTACAGCTGTTCTACAACACACACAAATATTCGATTTGGGACGCACTAGTCAAACCTTCTGGAAAAGAACCGCAGTTACCGACATATCTTGCCGAGATATGCAAACTGAAGTGACAGTGAGCTGGCCATGTTTATCAAAGGACAGATGGGTGCTGGAGCAGACGAGTCTTGGAGTTTAGACCGCCTATCGGCAAGCGTAGCGTGGTACGCTAGCTGGGACAGACTGGATTTTGGAGGCGGAGGACAGCGTGTTGTAACCTGGGAGATGTCTATGTCTTCAGTAGACTGCGATAGGCCAAGTTGATAGCCAAGACTTTGCATACAATTCGTTCTAAAATCGATATTGAAATTAAACAACAAATCAAGTCATTCTCAAACTATTGCACCAGTACAAGTCAGACCCGTCTCAACCGCAGTGTGCTCGTATGTTTCCAAAGTGAGGGTCCTGAAAGACCTCTTAACTGTTAGCGACCCGCAGCTCCCGGTCATCGCCTGCCCCGGTTTGTTTGCGCCGGGACACTTTCATCTAGTTTGCAGACACAGTTGGGACACCACGATAATTAGTTGCTGGGAATGTTTGTTGGAATGGTGTTTAATTTTGACCCGTGCTTTTTAATTTACTGTAGTACTGTAAAATTCTTTTAGGACACAATGGTTTGACGATTATAAGAGATTACCTATATTGGACAACTGTACTCTGTCATTATTACATACATACACATCCTACTAACCTATATGCTTCTTTGTATATGCTACGTTGTAGGCCTTACAAACTGTAGATTTGTAGACGATTTTCTATTCTGTATTCGTCCAAGTACCTGGTACTTATTGAGAGGCCTGCACTGGTCTTCCATTACTCGTAGTTGTCAGCATTTAAACCAACCGATTGAAAAAAAAAATTACTTAATCAAAACGCTAACATTGTCAATCTTAACAGACTCTATAATTTTGTTAAAGATTAATTTCAAACATATGTCCTTCCAACATACATTTTATCTCTGTAATTTGGAGACATTGTTAAAGCCAATTATTTTTAAAAGAGTAACCGTGGAGTTTCTTGCCGGCTCTTCTCCATAGGAAACAACAATTTGGAACTGTGCACCTAGCTTCTGACGTTTCATAAGTGCCCATGCAGGTTTATGTGAAATAAAATATTTTGATTTTGATTTTGATGATAATTTTGATTATACTATAATCTACAGGAAAAAAATTTGACCAGTGCGGAAACTGTAGCATACATTTTTCGTCGGTTATACAAAAAAAAACTGCTGTTCCATACATTTGACCGCATAGGTATTGCATTTTTCTATGAAACAGCCGATTTTTTTGTATAACCGACGAAAATTTATACGCTAGGGGGTCTAGAATAATATGATGAATTCGTGGTTACAGTTTGCGCCTGGTTAAAAATTTATCCTGTATGTCCCGGTGGCTCATTCCCGTGGGATAATTTCCAAAATCCGGATGCAGTCGCGGGCAGCAGCTAGTTTTGAACTAAAAGTATTGCTTGTTGAGAAGCAAAAAAGAATGGAATGAATTAGAACTGGAAAATAGGTTTGGATTGAAGCACCAATAAAAAAATTTAAATAGACGACCAAGTACCTTACACCACTTGAGAACCAAGTAAAAGATATCACGAAAAAAAGCCCTAAACGGGGCTATACTATTGTTAAAGCTTGCCTTAATTCCAAATGAAGCATAACTTCCCAAATCTCCAAACCCAAATAGCCTCAAAGCTCCCAAAGATTTGAGAAACAAATGATTTCTAAATTATTCTCGAAACAGAGCTTCTCTCTTCTGGTCACCCTAAGCCGCCATG
This sequence comes from Polymixis flavicincta, assembly GCA_949987655.1. Lineage (NCBI taxonomy): Eukaryota > Metazoa > Arthropoda > Insecta > Lepidoptera > Noctuidae > Polymixis > Polymixis flavicincta. The sequence continues at coordinate 16,799,499 of OX465188.1, read as the reverse complement.
ATCAATAGCTTGCTCTTTGGGCGTCGTTCTAATACTGAGCAATGTTTTGCAGCCACCGACCACCGCTCAAATGGCTTTATGACGATTCCGTTCAAGTCGGGTGGTATTCCGTGATTAGTTTGCATTGAGATCTGGGGCCCAAGTCTACTAATTTATAAACGTTACAATGGTCTCTCAATGGTGTGTTTTTGACAGTTTTTGTATGGCAAATCTGTCAAAAACTTACCATTGAGAGACCATTGTGACGTTTATAAATTAGTAGACTTAGGCCCCTGGAATCGTGTTGCCACAATGTAGCTTAGCTTTTTGAATTTAAAGGGTATATTAAACTATGGCACGGTTTGTGCAGTGGTTAAGCGATTCACTGTTGCGCTGCGTATCTGGGATTCCCGGACAGAAGAAATCGACGGTCCCTACGTATAATCCCTAACTACAAATGACTTTGACAGGAGAGCGCTTCAAAGTTTCAAACACGTGTACATCATGGATTTAAAATTTTGCAAATCACGTATCTCCCACTTATGGGATTGTACTTATGGACCGTCGAAATATTTGTATGACCTACAAGTAGTTGTTCCGGGTCTGGCTGTTTTTGTGAGTTGAAATTTTTGTAAAATAAAAACATTTTAACAAAAAAAATAAACCGCCGAAAAAACTGAAAAGTAAAAAATAATAAACCTGCTTTGTTTAACCTTAATGGCCGCTGACTTTTGGACTTCTGACGACCCGTAACGACCTTCAAAAATCGGCAAATGAATGTCGAGACCAGTACTATTTGAATTCAATGGTTAATTTTTCTCAACACCAAAACGACTGGACACTAAACCATTATTTCGCGATTCTCACGTACTTACATATACAAAGAATTGTGTAACCAAAGCAAAGTGTTGTGGGTTATGTTGTATACTATCTGGAAAAACAGGATGCCAACACCAAAAAAGTTGAAAAAAGGGATGAACATAATGAATGTTCATGGTCATGTTCTATTCAGATATTTTAGCCATTTCAATTTAGGCCTCGAACAAAACCTCAAACTAAATAAATAAAATAAAAACAATTCCCACATTAATTCCCGTTCCACAATCTCTATACTACGGGGACGGGACGCTCAAAATTGTTACATCACTAACGCCCCATTAAAATCAGAACAGCACTATTTGCGGTTGACCGGGCCAACCCCTCGTCTGCCGCCGGTTTGCGTATGTGCCGAAAATGTCCGGCGATCGGCTGCCTAACGTTCAACGGACGAACGAAATGACATAAGCACGCTTGCTTGGATTAGCAGTAATTGACAACTGTAGGTAAAAGGGCTTGCCAAGTGTGGGATGCCTTTCTGTGCATAGGTGAATAGTGAATGAATTGGTTAGATGGAGGAACATTTAGACAGTCTCACATAGTATTTAAGAGATACCTACTATTATAGTTATGATATTAATAAATTAATGTATTTCATGTAAATAACATCCATTCCCAAACAGAAATAATTGAAGATCAAAAATATCTACCTATTTGAGATTATTTTAAAGTAATTATAAAATTATTTTAATCGTTTATGGAGCTGGAAAAAGAGGCTATCAGTTGTAAATGACTGACGGAGCATCAAAGTCACAGAATCAGAAAAAAAAACACGAAAACTTCGACTTAAAACTGCCGAAATCAATGCAATTGTGTCTAATACGGCCTATGCGTGGACAAGGCAATTAATCTAAACCCTCCCTGAACTTTAATATCTGCAACACCGAGACCCAATGAGGGGTAAACGTTACTACAAATCCCTATTTATCGCTCCGCCGCGCGTCGCTCGCCGGACCGCCCGCCGCCGTATTTTACGGCCCTAAGATAAGTGATGGGGTGGCTGTATTCGTTCTATCCGTAACTGGGCCCACACATCTCCGGACGACGGACGCGACCAAGCCCCAAGTTCCCAACACGTCCGCTAGATGCTATTGTGCCCGACGTTACCCGACATATCACACGCCCGGAACGTATGTCCGATCTGAAATATTAAAACTTGCTTTTGTCAAATTGTTCGTGCAAGCGTCTCGACTCTCGAGACGCTGAGATGAAATCGTACTGAATGAGCTTAAAATATGCATCGAGTTTTGTGGAAATGTGAGGAATTGTAGACAATGGAATTGAAGAATTGAAAGAGGAATACGGTGATGAAAATGAACTTTGTATTGATCAGTGCACAAATTGATGAATTCATTCATACAAAGGGTTTTTTTATCACTCTATTCAAAATGGTTTACGTAATTAAACGTAAACGTACATAATTATGTATTTTGATTAGCTCAATCAAATTTTCGTAAAAATGTTCGTTTATGTACCAGGCTATTATAGGTCGGACGAAACTTTCTATGAATACTTCTAAAAACTCAACGTCATAAGCACCTCCTCAGTCAGCCATTTATAAAAATTCAAAGTAAAGTCGAAGTCACATTCAAAATCTCAGGGTGCACCGAAATCGGGCAGAAAGCACTCATAAGTAACCCTCATAAAGTATCGGGTCCCTTCCATTGTTGAGGGACGATTTTTACCTGTCAAGTGTCACTGTGACCCGGATTAGCAGTGGAGGGTTGAATGAGTGCGACCCGGCTTGAGAACTTGATGCCTAGATACGGTTAAATTATAAATCTTTTTGGGTTTCGCCCGAATTGGGTGGAGAAGAATAACAAATTGAATCTGGGAAATGCGAAATATTGAAGTTGATAAAGTTAGTGTAAAGTTAAACAATATTCGAGGGCAACTCTTATCAGTGGCAATAAACACGGACACAATTTATGTGCTCTAATTTATTTATCAATTCATAATATGAAGAATGCTCTCTGTTCTAAGTCTAACACCATCTTTTCATCGAGCTTACTGGACAACTTCAGAAGATTTCATGCAGAATTCTAAAATCATAACGATAGCAGCCTACTAATTGAACACTCTACGCCCCTAAACACCTACGACAATACCAGGCGCTCATACATCACATGAAAACTAGCACCACCATTTAGAATTTCCTGCCTCTCTCCTAATAATAATACGCATGGGTACCAGGCTTTCATACAAAGGGAGCCGTTTGCGTATATTCTATAGGATATACATAAATGAAGCTCCCGCATCACGCCGACCGCATGCCCGAGGCAAGTTCGCAGCCGTAAAAATATAACCGACGTATTGTGGGCTGTGGGATATATTGCGGTTACGTTTATGGTGTCCCGGTGTTACTGTTTCGTGCTTTGTATTTTTATGGGAACTTAGTTGGGCTTACTTACTTACAGCTCCCGGCTACTGCAAAAAGTCCAGAAATATTATTAAATGTTTTGTTCAATTTAAAACTTTTTAGATTTATAGCTATCTGGAGTCTGACCGCGTTGTTCTTATAAACTACGCAACAGATTTGTTATGCGGTTTTCATTATCATTTAATTAGATCATTTTATTCCGTAAAGTGTAAATGTGTTAAATAACTTTATCATTAAACTTACAAATAAATTCTTCTTTGTTATTTTTCATACTTACCTACTTCATAAATTACAATGAAGAACATGCGTTGCTTAACATGCGTCGCATATTATGCACGTTTTAATAACTAGTATTCCTGGAACCGTGTGTTACATTTTATAAACTAGAGAAAATATTTGATATTGCAAGTTAATATGCAAGTAAAACAATAGCTTTCGCAGCAAAAGTGACACCTGCTTGATATTAAAAATTATTAGGAAATTATTTTAGAAGGTAGGTAAGTTTGTCAATAAAAAATCAAATGAAGAAAACACAGACATTGGGGCCGAGTTTGGTAAAATATGAATCATTCTTTTATTAATATTCAAACCCCGACAAGTAACATTACTAACAAAAAGGCTGTATTACAATTTCCCGAAATAAAAAAGACAGTCCCTACTACTAAGGAGGAAAAACACTAAAGACGAAGACAGCCACAATTAACAAAGACGGGAAAACTGGTAAGCGGGAGCAAACGAGAACGTGACGTAATAAAAGAACATAAAAACTACCAGGGGACCAAGGATGGGAGGGGGTTGGACGCTCGGGGCGTAAACAGCCGGGACCATCCGGCGAGTGAAGCGTCCCTAGGGTTGGCGCGATATCGGGAATGGCGGATAGGCGAGAAGTTTTAACCGAATTAGTGGCGACAGGAGATGATGAGTGTGATTATTAGACTAACGGAAAGCTAGCTGGACCTCATAATAGTCGTAGTGTTCTATCTCTAAGGATAGTTAAGTTGATATAACATACATGGAAAAAATTTAACCAGTGGGCAAACTGTAACCATAAATTCGACATATCATTCTATGCGCAGTGGTTAATTAAACGGTTAAATTGTACCCTAAAAATTTACTAACAACAGCCCAATGTTCAAGAAAACATACACTGGACAAGTCAAACATACAGTCCCAACTCACAAAAACCTTTTATGATTATAATAATATCAATTTCACCAATAAAAAAACCGCTATCGAACTGCGCCACCCCTGACCGGGGCCCGGGGGTCTGACAATAGTCCACCGTCCCGATACTCTGACGTTTAACAGCGCGGCAAAACGTCAGATATACACACTCCAGTACGTTTAATGGTTTATATTCACTGTGCCGCTGAAACTAAAGCAAAAATGGTTTTCAATCGCTAAGTAGGTATACTCGATTGATATCTGGGATGCATTTTAGTAAATTGAGAATATCGGACAGTAGTATACAGGATAATATTTTAATCAGTTTGCAAACTGTAACCATGAATTCAGCATAATTTTCATAGTAGACCCCCAAGCGCAGATTTTTTCTTCGGTTATACAAAAAAAAAATCTGCTGTTCCATACATTTTGACCGCGTAGGGATTGCACTTTTCTATGAAACAGCAGTTTCTTTTTTCGTAAAACCAACGAAAAATGTCTGCACTGGGGTTCTAGAATGATATGCTGAATTCATGGTTACAGTTTGCGCACTGGTTAAAAACGTATCCTGTATATTTTACATTAAAGTAAGACAGGTACTTGGAAATTGGATGAATTATTATTTTAAATCAATCGATTCGCGTAACTATCACTAATAAGGTTCGAACCAGTGTTGTGCCGTGAACATCGACTCGTATCGATAAGGCACGTCCCGCGCTGTTCATAGACTATTGAATTAGTGATCCTGTAAGCACGCTACGTTTATCATCTACGTTTTCTGAACAAAATGCTGAGATATTTTTTTAGGAAAAGAATATTGATATTTTTTGTGTAAAGTCATTCGGGAAACTGATTGTTAAGCAAATTATTATGTTGTGCTAAGTATGTATTTTGGACATTATATTGCACCACCAAATAAACGTAATATTGATAGTATGTATGTATGTGCATGTAAGTAACAAAAAACAAAGAGAAAAGAATCACAGGGCATCAAAAAATTCGTCCGCATTGCTTTCAATGGGAAAAGTGCCCAAAAGGCAGCATTGCCACCTTGTATGGCGATGCTGATTCTTTGGCCAAAGAATAGGCCAACCCTCTGGACACGTGAAAAGTCGACTAACCGCTTGGCGATGTCTTGGAAAACCAAGTGGGCATTGGGACCCGATGGCCCGAGTGTTTCAACCTCAAACGTCTCGAACATATAACTAACTCCCAATAAGATTGAGAAATTTTTCGTTGGTTATACGAAAAAACATCCGCGGTTTCATAGAAAAGTGCAATACCTACGTTGTCAAAATGTATGGAACAGCTGATTTATGAGCTGCTTTCTAGAATGATTTATGATGAATTCATAGTTACAGTTTGCGCACTGGTTAAAAATTTATTCTGTATTCGAGACCAAACAAACGATTCACATTCTATTTACCTATCAATCGCCTCGTGGTCGCTCACAATGGGCCTCATAAGAAGGCTTAAAGTCACCCAAAGGGCGATGGAGAGGGCTATGCTTGGAGTTTCCCTGCGTGATCGAATCAGGAATGAAGAGATCCGCAGGAGAACCAAGGTAACCGACATAACCCGAAGAATTACCAAACTTAAGTGGCAGTGGGCAGGGCACATTGCTCGCAGAACAGATGGCCGATGGGGCCGAAAAGTTCTGGAGTGGCGACCGCGTACCGGAAGACGTAAAGTTGGAAGGCCTCCCACAAGGTGGACCGATGACCTTGTGAGGGCCGCGGGAGTCCGCTGGATGCGGGAAGCACAGAACCGGTCGAATTTTGGTTCTTACGGAGAACCCTTCAGAAACCCCATGGACCTTAATTTTATAAACCTAATGTTATTTTTAACACATGAATAGAGTTGTTCGTCTAATAAATAAGCTTTTCTAAAAAAAAAACCATAAAAAATATTTATTTATTTATTTGGAAACTCAACAGCTTAAAATTAATTTACATGAGTTATGAATGTTCACCTCACTATCAATGAACGGCTCAATGCAGTTCACAGAAAACGATGTCATGTAACGAATAAATAACTAAACACAACTTAATTTAAAGATACGGCCCCGCGCGATAGCGTATACAATTTGCAACACCCACATTTCGGTCCCAATACCTTTTCAAAATGTACCAGGCGCCCAAGTAGATAAGGAGTGTTATTTTCAAAATACCGCGTTTTAGCTCTGCAGATCCAATTACGCAACCAGTTATCATCATCTTGTTGTACGGTACCTACTTACAAGTTAAAAACGATAGTTCAATAATTCTTTTGAATTTCTTATCGTGTTTTATTTAGGAGGCCAAAATGCTCTCGTAGTATGTTGTGGTGATTACAAATAATCAGTCTAATTGTGAATGTAAGCAATTTTGTTATAAAACATTGATTAGTAAAAAGTAAACGCTAACTTAAACGACTACGTTTTGATTTACATGAATCCCATGGAAAGAACTTTCGAAAATAATGAACTGAAAACGATTGAAGATTTAGTAGGGTGGAGGGAGGGAGTGATGGTGATAATCTGTAAATAAAGAATGAGTTAGTGAATTATTAGTACATACATCGATAAAAAAAAGTTAAAACTTGGGTACCTACTTATTATATCAAAGTTCATCCACGTCATTGAATAGGTTGTCCAAAAGGCTGGTAGCATTGCCAAATAAAACTTTGAATGGCAGCGATGATTCTATTACACGAACGTCATAGGATCGGGATTTTCTCGCGCACTCGATCTTCAACGTACTGCTTAGCGCTTACAGTTGATAATGGAACAGCAAGTCGAAAATACAGACTTTTCGATTTACAACTCTCGGCGCACTAAAAATAGGGCCAACCCTCACACGGCTCGACCAAAAGCTTTGCGATGTCTCCCTAGTGGCCCAGTGTAATATTATGTATATTGTTTAGTGATGTACCGACTAGTCGGTAAAGCCGACTAATCGGCCATATTTGCAGTCGGCGACTAGTCGGCTAAAACCGCTGACTAGTCGGCCCATTTTTGACTTGATGGTTAAAATTTTTAAAGAGCTTGATTGAAATCTTTACTGTTATTATTTTTTATTAAATCTGTTTTACAGTTTACTTGCAGTGCAATCTAGAATAGGATAGGAAGGAATATGAACTTAGGAACCCTTGTTCGGTCCACTAATTAATTGGACTCGGATCGAGAAATTAAATACCTAAAGTAAAATTAATTAATAGTTCTAACAAAAAAAATGAAACTCTATTGCAAACAACTGGCAATAAGTAGGTATGCCATAATTTTTGAACATTACTGATGTTACCCGAACTCAACCGAAAGCAATGATCGGCTTGGCCGATATGTCGGCCGACTAATCGAACATTTTGCAGCCAACTAGTCGGCAAGTCGGCCAAAGTTATGGTCGGCCAATCTCTAATATTGTCTGTCATCATTGTCATCGACGTCGACATCATCATCATTATCACCATCATCATCATCATCACAATGTCGAGTCAATAGAATCACCAGTTTCAACCTCGAACGTGAGCGAAGTACATAATATCGCAACTAAACATGTGAAACTCAAAACAACATTACTTTTTCTAATGCCATTATGCAATACAGTTTCTAATCAAAAGTACCAGGCGCGCAGAACGCGAAAAGGGTTTATGTATTAGGAAAAACTAAGACGGTGTGTAGGTTATTTAAGATGACGTAAGCTAAGTGACGCGGCCGTGTACACACATGTGCCTCGAGCATCAGTCACCTCGACTCGAGTCCCCGCGTGGTTTGCCCCCGGCACGAATAGGGTCGTCCAAGATAAGTTTTGATTATTATTATTATTTGACTCAGGGCTAAATTGCACAAATTCAAAGGGGCAATTCTCGTAATTTTAAGAACGTTCACAGTCTGATCTGTCTTAATCTGTCAAAAATGCCTCAAGTTTCCGTATAGTTTCGACAAGTTTTTGACATTAATTTGTTTGTCGCCGAGGTGAGACTGCGACTGGATTTTGAACATTTTTAATCGCAAGAATTGGGCTTCAGATAGCTTTTATCCGTGGAATAAAAATGCCATCTGACAGTTTTAGTATTGAAAAACTATCAAAAATTAAAAAAATATTTTCAGGTTAAGACTTATTCCAGGTAAGTAGGTATAAAAATAAATGCTTGTTTTAGTAGGTTTAATAATATGAAGCTTACTTGAGACATAGGAAATCGGGTTGCAATATTTCCAAAGCAAACATTTCTGGGAATCAGAAACATTTTAATAGAATCTCAGAAATGTTCGAACGTTTGCATAGATACTTGCGTTTGTTTGATAGATATTCCCGGAAGGAAAATGTAATATTACTTTTAGCTCAGTTCAGTGAGAACATTTTCGCACTTGAAATAAAATCTTGATACTGTTTATCTTTGCAATGCAACCCAATATAAAAATCATTTTATGTCAACTTCATGATCATTAAAATCAAAATCAAAAGTCATTTATTCAAATTAGGCTGAGAGTCAGCACTTTTCGAACGTCAAGATTACATAAGACAGTTCCCCAAAAACGCCCACCCTTCGACACTTCACAGCTGTCTGATAAGTTGGAAGAACTTGGTTCTATACAGTAATAGATAGGTAAGTAATTAAATTTCATCAAAAAATGGAAATTTCAGTAGTAATTTTTTTTTTTGAAATGAAAAAAAAATTGAAAAAAATTTAAAAAAAAAATGGTTGTTAATTATTTCATTACAGCCGAAATACATCCACTGGTAGACATAGTCCACCCCCAAGCTCCGCCACATCGACCGGTTTTCTGCTTCCCGCATCCAGTGGATTCCTGCGGACTTCACAAGGTCATCGGTCCACCTTGTGGGAGACCTTCCTAGTCTACGTGTTCCCGTACGCGGTCGGTGTCAACATCACGTGGATGGAAACTGGCCTGCCAATGACTTACACCGAAAATGCTGTTTTGGGACTTGGAATGCCATTCATAATCACTAAGCTAGGCAGACAGGTTTATTGATCGCAGTCATATGTTGAGTGCACGAAGGCGCTTTCTGGAAATTGGATAATGTCGTGTAGTCCAATGTATACGACAGCAAAAGATAAAAAGTTACTTAGGTCAACCCTCTTTTGATCCATAACTACGCACGGTTTTTCATAATTCCAGCACCATTTACTAGTTTTAATATTCTTATTTCTTTCTACCCGACTACAGCGAAGAAAATCGGAGGGTTATGATTTTGACCGGTAAGTACGATTGTTCTCATAACTTCTAAACTACATACTTATAATTTGACAAATGAGGTATCATTGCAAGGGTTGGGGTCGTCACATTAAATGCTCGATGCCACCCAAACAATACATTTTAACAGTACTCACAGACGTAACTGGCAACCGATCATTAAGGCAAAGTGGCATGAGACCACGGCTTTCAGATAAGAATAATTTCTTGTTTCATACTTTTCAAAGCCTGAGTTTTCAGAAGTCGGGTTTTAGATTTAGAACTTATTAAGAAACCTATCTTTGTCCAAATAATAAATAATTCTTACCGGTTGGCAACCCTACCCGCGACGGGAGCAACAGCGCCATGAGGGGGGTGGCGACGCGACGGGGCGGGGGCGGAAGTGTCGTGCGTGCGATTTAATTCCATCGCCGCCGCGCGCCCGGTACACAGGCCCGAGTACGCTTGAAGTGGAGGGATGGGATCCTTACTGTGTATTGTTGTTATCGATAATCGATAATATTAATTTATAGATTTAATTGGGATTCTTATCAAGTTGATGTTAGTTTAATATACAGCTAATGCAAGTGATTAGAATACACGAACAGGTTTTAGGAAAAATATTTTTTGATTTTTAAAGTTTGATTGGAAAAACTGCAAATTCAATAATTATAAATGCAGATTGTGTGCCAAGTTCTTAGCCAAGTGCTGGGCAAACTGTATTTAGATTGCTATCGACACGCTAAGAAGAAGAATGCAGCTATTTTTAAATGTGTTTTTTGTGATGGCAAAATTGATTATCCCACATGCCAATTGTTTAATTTAAAGGTTATTTCTTCACAACCAGAGTGAGAATAGAAAACTATAAAATATTAAATAGCAATTCCCGATCCCGGATATCGATAAACATAGCCACAGCACTACGCTCGTGAAAGGCGGTGGAAGCAGCGCGCGGCGGGCTGGTCGTAAAATTGCGAGACCAGGTGATTCTGTCGGCGGCGTTACACCTACATAAGTACATACAGTCGACACTATGTACTTAGCTCAGGGCTGTCTCAACACGTTATAATTTATTGCAGTAATTTTTTAAATTACATTTTTTTTATTGGGGATAAAATTTTACCCAATGCACAAACTGTAACCACGAATTCGGCATAATGATTCTAGATTCCCCTAGTGTAGAAATGTTTAGTCGGCTATATAAAATAGCTTTCGCCAGCGGCTTTGCCCGCGCAGGCCTTTCATACCCTATTTAACTCCCTTAGGGATTGAATTTCGAAAAATCCTTCCTTATTCCTTGTCAACATTATAAAGGGAACCTCTACGCAAAATTTCAGCTTTCTAGGTCCAAGGGTTTGGGCTGGGCGTTGATGAGTCAGTCAGTCAGTCAGGACTTTTCTTTTTATTTATATAGATAGATAGATAGATTTGCCACTGAGCTCTAAACTAGACAGTTAGTCTGTATCATGGGGCTCGACAGATGCAAAGTACTTAGCTTGTTATTGAAAACCTACGTTTGATGATGTTGCCTTGTTTGTTCAGGTTTACACAGGCGCTAGTCGGTTCGTGAAATTGAGAGAACAGGTGATTATGCTAGCAGCGCCATACTTATATATGTATGCTCCACTAGGTACTAACTCGGGGTTGCCGCAGCGCTGAGGTTTGTTGACTAATTACGATAAGATGGGATTTATTTAATTTTATACTAAGTTACATAATCAAGTTAGGATGACATTAAGATTTCAAAAATAAGTTTTGTTCGATCCACATGTAGCAATGAGAAAAAATCATATGTATTTATCCTGCTTCCTAATATATCCCACTCGTATTATAAGTCTGAAAGTTACTATGTTTAGATCGTTGGAAGTTTGTTACAGAATCACGCAAAAATGGCTGAACGGATTTAAATGAAATTTCGCACACAGATAGATTAACAAATAGGATACTTTTTACCCCGGGTACGTTCCCGTGGTAAAATTTCCGACCACCACATGGACTAAGCTGCTGGAAAAAGATAGAACTTGGGTTATAATTATGTTTAAGAGTTAATTCTATACTCTGATTTTTAATTAGCTGGAGCAAAATGACAGCCGTCACTATAGCATTACGGTCATATTGACAAAAAGCGGTCGACCACAGCTGTCATTTTATTCCAGCTAATTAAAAATCAGACTTTAGTGTTATTAAGATAGAAGCAACTGATGTATAAATGAAGAAATATATACGCAAAAGTAACAAATTACTCTAAACGCGACGCCTCAAGCCTGGGAGAGACGACCGAAAGGTCGAGAGTCCGAATTCCACCTGTTGCTATATTCGATGAAACGATCTCTAACTACACTCTTGGTCAAGGGAAGTCACCTTAAAGTTCTTTAAAACATATCTATTAAGGTCACGTAAAACAATTGAAAAGTTTATAATTTCTTCTTCTTTTTCTGTTTGATTTAAGCGACGACTATTTCACATTTGATATTAATACCTTTGATACCTAACACAGTAACAGTAGGAATTGCTCGCATTATGGCAGTTCAATCTTCATTGCGTTATTTACATTGTTGAGCAGATGAATTATTCGAACATATGAAGCAATTGATTAGCAATACCTTTCAAAATGATTTAGACTCTGTTTGACAGTGTCTTACGTAATAATATTAGATTTCGTATTGTATTTTCCATACTCCGTGGTATTTAATTAATATATCCAGAGCAGATTGAACAGATGAACCTATTTAAGTAAGATTTTTCTTCCATATTGCTCGCAGAACGGATGACTAATGAGGCCTGAGTTGATGACCGATAACCAATCAGAGAGGCCGTTAGTCTGGCCAGATGTTCTCTTCCAGGGGGTAGATTGCCTGAAATTTTATTTTAAAAATACTAGGAATACATTATCTATCTCGGCACAGCCCTGCACAACTGAGCACAGTATCCCGTCCCGTACTTACGTACGGTACGTGCGACGGCGCTACAAACTTGTGTTGTACCAGATATTTAATATTACATCAACTATACATAACGTCAGCCTCATGTACATATATGTACATAATTCTGACAGAAGCTCTATGTACACAGCGTTACGCTTACGATCCCTAATGAGGTTAACAGAATCTTCGCAGTAGCTACGAATCTTGTATTTTGGTTTTGATCTTGATGTGTTCATCTTGTATTTTGCCTTTCATTATGGGACTGAATTATTCAATGTTGTCTCTCTATCAGTACTCCACTTGAATTTTGCTTATATCTCACCTCACTGAAAAAAGATCGTCTTTCTGATTGCTCACTCTTGCGGCTTGCTTTGAAACGGTATTACTATCACTGTCCCTGTTAACAAACCTCATAGGCTTACATAATTAATTTAACTATAAGAAGTAAGTTTAAAGATCATCATTTTAGTCTTTTCCAAACTATGTGGCGGCTGAATACCAGTATTTTACATGAAACGACTGTCAAATCAAACCAAAATATTTTCTTACACATAAACCTGCATGGGCACTTATGAAACCTCAGAAGCTAGGTGCACGGTTCCAAATTGTCGCTTCCTACGGAGAAGAGCCGGCAAGAAACTCCAATCCACTGTCTATCTGACCTCCACAACTCAGTAACTGGATACTACAATACCCCTTGCTAAGACTGGTTGTCAGAATTTCGGGCTCTTGATGGCCCGTAACGACTGTCAAAGATCCACAAATGACAGCCGGGACTAACGGCTTAACTTGCTTTTAGAAGCATGGAACCTTGGTACGTAAGTACGAGATGATCACTCATCCACTGATCAACCGCGGCAAGCGTAGCTAAGCCGGGTCAATCGACCCGTGCGTTTATTATTTCTTCGCCATAAGTCAAGTAACTTGCAAGTATCTGTAAAGATAACATGTATAAAATGCATTAGACAATACTACTCATATTTAGATTTATTTATTTATCCTCTATTTCAGACAACTGTAACTAGTCTATATAATCAGCAATCTGTTAATGGGTCACTCTAAATTTTCGATGAACCATTATATTCTTTATCCAAATGTTACAGAGAAAACTTTGCTAATTAATGCCACCGTACAATACAAGTCAACGAAGCTTTTGTGGCACGCTGCCGCATAACGCCAACGTTTCTGAACACTGATAGCTATTCTAGCAAACAACGTTTACGATATTCTACCTAGAAAAGCAGTTGGAGAACCATAAATTGTAATTATTCGCAAATATTTGTCCGAATTGACTTTCAACTTTAACCTCTGTACGTTAAAGTCGAGTTTTTGTATTAGCTTTCTACACGGTACCAATGCTGAGCAAAGGCGTCCCCAAAATCCTTCCTGGACCCCAATTCTGTATGGTTATAATGATTCCCCGCGGAATCTTACTGCGTTCAAACTACGTCAACATCATGTTTTTTAGAAACAAATGTAACGGTGAGGAATTGAAATGTCATATTCTGTACGTTCCGAGACAATTTGTCGATATTATTAATACGATATTAGCAGATTTCGTGTGTGATTGACGTGGTTACGAGTAAGGAATCATTAAGTGGTCATAGTGAATTCAGGCCCAGGTATCCTATTCCAGAGCCACCTTAATGCAATCCGCGTCTGCGTCATCTCGCCACCTCTCCCTGGACTGCCCTCGGTAGCAGCGTCCATCCTCAGGCACCCACCTTGTGGAGATTATTGCCCAGCAGTCACTGTGCATGCGATTGACATAATCCGCCCCGTCCCATTTCTTCCTGGCAGCCTCGGGATTCTAGACGTAGCGCGTAGGCAACGCAGCGTGGTGTCATGTATTCTGTCGGTTCGTTTAACCCACAGTGGAATGTTTATTAAGATCACTTAATTCCCATACACTGAAATTAAGGTCTGAAATGTCTGAAACCTTTTCTGTAAGTAAGAGACACCGCCCATCTATTTTGCGATGGTTTTAATCGGGATCCCAACATAGCAACTAGCTACTGTTTCAACTACTTAACCCATTAATTACAATGGACCTAAACAACACAATGATCTATGAAGATCTTCGTCTTCACACATTATAATATAATACTCCTGTTGGTTTCCAGATGTCAGTCTCCGCATTTGGAAGGTCCTCGTCCACATAAAGGACATATCTCATCGAAAACCGAGGCTTTGTTGATTGTGACAGCGAAAATCCCCTTGATATCCACAATGGAGTTGTGTGCATAATATGTTCATAGCTCGTCGATATCAGGATATCCGGATTTGTTGGACTCGTGTTCGGACTTTTGGAGTTGGGGTTTTGTTCTAAAAAAGTATTTCTTTATTTTATTCATATTTTTGTTGCATTAAATGTATTGCATGACATGATGATAGTGCTTCACATGTCGTCTGGTGACGATGCTTATTTTGTATTTTGGCAAAAAAAAACATAATTTGCTATGATTTGTGTAGTTAGCATTGACTCAACTCATAAACTGTGTCTATACATCCTTTTTTAAGTTCTTACGAATGATTCTTATGGTGCATCAGTGAGCATACTTACTAGTAGAATTTCGGCTCATTACTACAAATTGTGAGAACGCCATGGATAGGATAAAGAATATTAAACGACTGGAATAGGTCCATGAAGTATTTCAGAGAAAATATAAACGAGACTGGAAAAAGTACGCGTGTAAAGGAAATCAATTCCAGCAGCTTTTATAAACTGAAACTAAACTCCGCTATCACCCGACTCCACCAACCAACGAAGTTTCTACTAAAAAGATTTTGATAAGTACTTTTTCAGCTGATATCGTATTTTTCATTCTGAATTTTTTTCTTTGTTCTTAATCTTTTGGTTTTGAAATTAGTGTAAATGGATTATTACGGCCGGGCGGCCTCTGTCATATTTTTAATAAAAGTTCTCTATTTTAAGGACTTCAAATTGATTTCTGATCTTAATCAGTTTTGATTTGAGCAATCGACTTCCATGAAATAGGAATCTAAAAAAATTATCATAAAAGTTATCGATATCGATAATGGACCACATAAGCGCAGCCCTATCGCATGCCGAGGGCGATTTACGGGCGCGCGACAAGTTGCAAACTGGCGCAAACTCAGGTGACCGCGCGACCGTACCTGTCTACCTACCTACCGGCCAGTACCTACCGCACGGGACACTGTGCCACACAGTATAATACAGAAGTACCACTGCTCACAACTCACGAAAAATTGTAAAGCGATGAAGAAATGTCATTGTCAAACAACGTGTCAGAAAAACGTAGTATACTATAATACCACGTGAAATACGGACGTAAAAATATCTCAGGAATTTTTCGAGTACGCACGGCTACACATCAAGCTAAACATTTCCAGTATACGCTGATCTCGCATTGTATAGGATTTCCGTACAGTGCGAGATCAGCGTAAACTGGAAATGTATAGCTTGATGTGTAGTCGTGTGTACCTACTTCATCGTCAACATACTGATTAACGCCGAGGGTTTAAAATCGATCGGTGTGTTATTTCGATGTGCCATGTGGCACTCTGTTAGACAGTCAACGGTCGGTTCAACACCGAGAGTTGAAAATCCAATGCGCAATAGAACCGGCCGCGGCCATGAATTTTTACGTCTGTGCGAACGTGGGATAACAAGGAACTTATTTCACTCGAATGACGGTAATAGGAGGCGGGCTCTGTTGGTAAACATTTTTTACAATTGTTTTCTGAAAAGTTGATAAAATTATCAAAATAGTAGCGATTTGGGCTACGCGACAGATCCTTGCACAGCTTGCCAGTAGTTTATTTTTCTTTTTTTTTACCTACCTACGTCCATGTTTCGCTGCGGGGTGGCAACTGAAAACCAGCGCTGAGTGTCTCACGCCCAGCAAATGCTGAGATGGTAGCCCTTTCGGTATGGACACGCTCAGCACAACTGATACTGCAATTTTTTGTTATGTTTAACGTTCTCTTTTTTTAATGTGTTTGTTGCTGTTGTGTTGTGTCGAATAAATGTTTTCTATTCTATTCTATATGTTTTATTTGACAGTGTCAAATGCAGACTAACTGACAGTTTTAACTGACAGTTTTCATTTCGCGGGCTACCTGTCTTATTTATTAATTTAAACTTCTCGCACACAAAAAGGTACACACGGCTACACATTTCCAGTATAAACTGATCTTGCATTGTATAGGATTTCCGTACAGTGCGAGATCAACGTAAACTGGAAATGTATAGCTTGATGCCGTGCGTACAAAGGTGGACTCAGTGCCTTAAGCATTATCTATCAGTCAACCAAGAGTGGTGAAGAAATTAGATAGCAGGTGCTTTGGTGACAGATCGCATCCACCTTGAGATAGAACTTCTGTGTCCACCTCTTTTGTGGCTTTGCAATGCGGCCCGCATCGACTAGCTACGTGTGATAAACGCTATGGAGTGCGACACACACCACACAGCTATGCCTCTGTATAACCCGCTACCCGCTACATGTTCTCACACATCACCACTGTTCACTGGCTGTCAGTTGTAGCTGTAGCGTGCATACATAATATTGGTATTACCGGGTTGAGCAAATGTACCTATATAATAGTGGTATTATTTGAATTGAAACCGCATTTTGGGTGAAATTGTAATGCGTTTATTGATTAGTCTCTGTCTCTGTATTGTATTTTCTGAAACTGTGTAGACAGAACAGCGAGGTAGTTGTGTAACATACTGACAGGAGGAATGGCTTTAATTTTGACAGTTGAACAACATTCGTTGCGTAATTTACGGTGTTGAGGTGACAATTTTTTTGAACTTGAAGCAATGGATTAGCAACATCTTTCAAAATTATTCAGATTTTGATTGATAGTGTGTTACTCAATTATGGAGCTGGTTCAAAGAAAGGTAATCCTATTTAAGTTAGGATTTTCTTCTATACGTTGCACGCAGAACGGATGACCCATCAGTCATCAGGTCAAAAAGTTTTCGAATCTCGACCGTGTACGTACTAAAAAACCGGCCAAGCACGAGTCGGACTCCCATGAAAGTTTATTATAAACAAAATAAACTGTGTATCCGGAATCGTTGGTGAAAAAGTGGCCAGTACAAAGTCAGACGCATTTCCTCCGCTGTGGAAAATAATCCTCCCAACCTCCCGTTTTACCTACAATTTGCTTTGTATACGGGCTACAGGCAGGCCAGCGGTAAAACTGCGCAGACAGACAATATCTACCTATTGTACAACATGTACCGTACGATATGTTCGGTAACTGAATGGCCGGCCCGCCCGCCAAGCCCGTTGCAACGTCAAAATTAGTTACAAAACGAAGGTCCGAACAATTTTGGTAATTGGCAGTTCTGGGTAGCAAAAAAATAAGTACAGGTAGGTATTCCAACGTAAATATTGGATTTGCCGACTATACATTTTGTACAACAATGGTAGTTTTTATGCTTTTGCTGGACTAGGCTTGCTTATGTTGTAAAAATTGTGTACGTTCCCTTATTATTCTAAGCCGTTCCCTTAGTTTTAAGGGAAGTCCAACAAGGATGCGCTTTCATTTTAATCTGGCACCCATCTTTCTTGTCACGAATAGTCACGATGACTGATGGATGACATACATTCCTGTTTCGATTGAGACAGTTTTTTTTTTTTTTAAGTGAGCAGCGGGCGTTGGTTGGTTTAGACACTAACTCTGTTTTTTCTTTTCTGTGCTAACTACCCTCATCCTTTACCCAACGTTATTAAAACCACGGCATCCTTCGCTCCTCATTATTACTGACGTGAATAATTCCACTATATTAATTGATAATTACTGGCGGATACCAAGCGTACATAGCCTGCAGGAGTTATATAACTCCCGATAAATTTCACCGGCGCGCCCGGCAGGCGTCGCGTTACAAGTAGCACTCGACGCTAATGACGCACTTGTTCCCGCCTCTGCCGCCCGCGTACTCGTGCTCGCCCCTTCTCGTCAGCCCGTTGCCCGCGCTTTCTCGCAATTGCCCGCGCCACCGGTGTTCGTGGGTGCAATTTCGCTAGAAGCGCGTGGCGTGTTTTGGGGCAAATTCAATTTAGTACATTGCATAACCGGCGTCGCGCCTAATAACCCCGAGAGATTTTCAGAGGCAGAGGTGCCACCGAGTGCCACGGTACATCTACATACATACAAAATATATACTTAATATGGGGTACACACAAAGTTGGAGAGTCATTCCCCATGAGTGATAGGAATTAGGGTGTGATAAATTCGCCGTTTGTCTTTGAGAGATACGGTGCGATAGCGGGCGGTCAGGAATATTCATATCTATGGCTTTTTTGGCATCTTTCCATCCTCAACATTGGAAGGCTTGTAAAGGACAAAGCATAGGTTCTTATTATATGCCACTAGCAGTAAATATCATCAGAATAAAAAATAATAAACTATTAGAAATTCAAATTATATGCGCGCACGTGTTTATGTGTCTACTATCTACTCATGACGTGTATGATTGTTATTTCACTAAAATAACCTATAAGAACCTTTAATTATTGATTAAATTCGTAGAATGGAACTATTAGGCGCACTTCCGATGATAAGGACAATTTATTGATGTGTTAGAAAAGGCCAGCGGAGGGAATGAGCTGTTTTGCATTTTATCGGTGTCCAATCAAATTCGAAAATTATTGGTTCCAATTTTCAAATTAATGGTAAGGCCCGCTTGCACCACAAATCACTAAACGCATGCTAAAACTATTTAAAGTATTATTTCTATGTCGTCTGCAAACAATAGGGTATTTTCTAATTTATTAAAAACTATTTTAATTTGAAAATTAGGACGAAATACGTGATAGAAAAATAAAAATAAATTGATTAATATCCATTTTCTCAATTAAAAATGATTAAAATCAAACTTAGTTCTCGTTGTTTTGAATTTACCGCCAAAACGCTTCTTACGATGACTTTATCATGTGACGTCAACTTTGTGTAAACTAAAGTAAGTAGTTAGTAAGTAAACAAGTGAATGTCGAGTTTAAATACAGGATTTTTAATGGATATACAGTGATATTACTGATGTGCAGTGCCTCTGTGCACAAATACTTCTAAAACTACGCTAAACTAAGTATTTGTACCGATGCCGTTTACACAAAGCTGACGTCAGGATGTCACGTGATATAAAAGTCATCGTAAGCAGCGTTTTGGCGGTAAATTCAAAACAACGAAAAATTAATTTGATTTCAATCATTTTTAATTGAGAAAATGGATATTAATCAATTTATTTTTATTTTTGTGTCACATATTTCGTCCCAATCTTAAAATTAAAATAGTTTTTAATAAATTGGAAAATACCCTATTGATAGTAACAGAACGATGTTTCAGAAATACGTTAGGGCTTAGGCACTAAACGCATTCAGTAACTCATTTAGTTTAAAAGTAGCAAAGTGTTAAAGCAAACCTTGCGAGACGAACCTGCAGGAACCATACTGCCACAGCAATGGAAGCACAGTTATAGATCTAGAAGAAGAACTACTTCTATCTCTATTCTATCTACAGGGTAAATTTTTTACCAGTGTGCAAACTGTACCTGCCTAACCATGAATTCAGTGGGCACGCCACGATTGCGGCGGTAAGTCCCCTCTTTGAGGAGTGGTTTGAGAGGCGGCATGGCGTCCTCACCTTCCGCCTGACGCAGGTCCTCAGTCCTCACCGGACACGGTTGTTTCGGGAGGTTCATTTTTCGGATAGGGCGGGAGGAAACGCCCGGGTGTTTCCACTGCGAAGATCGCCCTGAGGACACGGTGGAGCACACGGTGGCGGTCTGCCCAGCTTGGGTGGACCACCGCCGTGTCCTCGTGGAGGCGATCGGCGGCGGCGATCTCTCGCGTCCGGCCCTGGTCCAGGCCATGGTACGGAGCGAGAGGGCATGGGGAGCCGTCACCTCCTTCAGCGAAGCAGTGATGCTCGCGAAGAGGGAGGCGGCGCACATGAGGGAGAGGCAGCATATGCGCCCTCGCGACCCTAGCCGCCGCAGGATACGGAGACGCCCCGGGCGTCGGAAATCCCAGGCCGATTTCCGGCCACCGTAGGCATGGGCTTGCGGACGGCGAGTTATGGGTAGCTCGCTGTCCGGTAAGGACCAAGCCCAAGTCGACGGCGCGTTGTGTTCCACGCGCGCCTCAAAGAGATGTCAGCACAAAAAATGATGGGGCCCGCAAGGGCCGATGCCTGCCAGGGGTGCGGGTTTGTTTGAAAGAGATACCACAGCCCCTGGCATACGGGCTACTGAAGGAACACGGGTGGGTTTTAGTCAGTAAAAGTCTGACACGCCCTCCTGCTCCACCCAGAGCGGGAGAAGTTATTTGATGATTTCCCACCCAAAAAAAAAAAAAAACCTTGAATTCAGCAATATTATTCTAGACCCCCTAGCGTAGAAAATTTTCGTCGGTTATGCAAACAAAAATCAGCTGTTTCATAGAAAAGTGCAATACTTACGTGGTCAAAATGTATGGAACAGCTGATTTTTTTTTGTATAACCGACGAAAAATGAACGAATGCTAGGGAGTCTACAATGATAATTATGCTAAATTCATGGTTACAGTTTGCGCACTGGTTAAAAACGTACCTATGCTGTTTATCTGTGAGTGGAAACAGATATAAGAAAGAAGAGGGCAAGTATCGCGGTATGTAGTTACGTGTTACGTAGTTAGTACCTCTTATTTAAAGGCTTTATCAGGGAATTCGGTTGTATATCATGTGTAGCGATGATGATGCAGCCGGGCTGTTCCAGATTGCTTGGCGGAACACATACCATGTATCATTATGTGCGTTTCGGGCGCCACACCATTTTCCTGTGTTTTCGTCTCGTATTCTAAATAATTATAAATTCTGAGAACGTAAAGTGCCGAAATAATCACCCTTCCTTGACGTTGGCGATGCATACAATTTACCCAACGGACAACGGATGCGTTGTACAAATAAATTCATAAATCTATGGGTGGGGAATATGGCCCACCCATACTTATTGTGTGAAGCCGAATGTAACATTATGTTATGGGATAACCTATGTCCCACCTAGCTCGAAACAAAATAAATTTCGATGCTTCTGATATAATCGATGGCACGGTTGGCGCATTGGTTAAGCGATTGACTGCTGCGCTGCGTGTCGCGGGTTCGATTCCCGCACGGAACAAATATTTGTATGAACTACAAGTAGTTGTTCCGGGTCTGGCTGTATGTGTATGTGAGTTTAAATGTTTGTAAACGCACCCACAATACAGGAGAAATTCCTAGTGTTGGGCAAAGTTTAAAAAAAAATAAAAAAAATACTAGCATAAAGGTTTCCACAGACGGGCACAACGCGACTCTAGCTGATCAATTTTCATGAAGTTTTCATAGAAATTGTGCAATTGTTCTATTAGTCGTATAGAGCCAGTCTGCGGGAGCCTCAGAACCTCAGATCATAGAACTTTGTTCAGTGGCGGTAGCGAATAAACTTAAAAGTAGAGAAGCGTAGTAGAATCGATACCTACACCTACACTTAAAAGTTAAAACTATCATCCATCATTCCATCAGTAATATTATAAAAGTCACAGACGTCAAGACGTGACCAAAATTCGAAACGAGAATATT
Source organism: Polymixis flavicincta (assembly GCA_949987655.1). Lineage (NCBI taxonomy): Eukaryota > Metazoa > Arthropoda > Insecta > Lepidoptera > Noctuidae > Polymixis > Polymixis flavicincta. The sequence goes on along the minus strand of OX465188.1, from coordinate 16,777,412 downwards.
TTACTACAGAATAATGTCGCGACAGCAGTTGACAGCTGAGATCGGGACTGAAAGTTTGTTTTAACCTTAAGTGAAAACACAAATAAATAACAAAACAAAGACAACAATTTATTCCTAATTCAAACAAGTTTTTTCACAAAATAATTTCGCGCCTTGCATTGCGGTCACATCCAGTCAGCCCGCCTCTTCGCTAGACGCGGCGCGCGGCGGGCGCCACAAGAACAATGCGTCTGAAGCGGAGTCGCGCCGCGCCAGCGGAACACCCGCCGACTTCATTTTTATTTATTTTAGCCAACGACGCTTTATTTAATTCGTGCTGTATTTAATGCGCTAGCTCTTGTCGCTACTTGTTGAGATGTTGGCCCGTGTCGCGTCTTTGGGATCTGATTTGAAGTTGCGTTTGTTGCGTCAACCAAAATGCCAAATTTTTTATCCCCAATATTTAGCCTATTACCTATTATGATTTGATTAAGTTATTATGAATTTATGTACCCTACCCCCGTTACTTCGGGCCGGTACTCTTTTTTCTTCAAGATACTTTGTAGAAAAAATAAAAGAATGGACCCAGCCAACTGAATTCTTGAATTTTGCACGACAGCCAGGAAACAGATGTACTTACTTAAAACGCCCCCCATTTTCAGCATAAAAAGTTAATCTAATCGAGAAAAAGCGTTTTCCTGTTCAGAAAAACTGACCACTCCAACCGGTGACGACATTTACCGGCGCGGCGCTACCAGGCTATCATAAATTACAAGCTAGCGGCATTGCACTAGCGGTCGGGTAATCACGACACTGCAAACTTATGCTGCAGTTGACAGGGACAAAACTCCACCTTATTTGTATTAAGTCAAGAGTGTTATCGTCAATGAACTGGTGTGTCAAAGACTTCGGGCCGGTCTCGGCAAGCGCATGCTGGCGCGGCGACGGTGATGACGCGTAATTAGAACACGGAGGGATTCTGAAACTATCGAACTTCGGAATCGAGTGCCACCGTCAAACATTGAATCACATTTCGATTGTCTTGAAAACGTATACACGATGTTCCATTTTCTCTTTGATTACTTTACATAGGTTAAGGTAGGTATTTGTTTCTTGCAAATTGATTCAAACTGTTATCGTGACAACAACGGTTGGACTAAATATAATAAGCATATTATAAGAATGTGTAACCTGTGTGGACACGTTTTCGCACTGATATGGCAAATGAGTTCGGCATAAAACATTCTTCGAAATTCCAAGTTATTTTATTTTATTGTCTGATGACGTCCTTTATATGATACCCCTTTATGTGCCCTATCCCGCTATCATCGTTCTTGTTTCGTACAGCCTACAGGTCACAATCAAAGTATCAGGAGTTCACGACCGCGCGCCAGCCGCACAATCTCGCCCCCACACATTCATTATTCGGACAGGCAGGCCTCATCGTCACGTAATTATCAGCCGCCTCTAATTATCGCGAGCGATCCTTAACGTGCCTCTGGGTATCTTGGGTTGCCTCGGGGCTGATTCGTCTTGCGATACATGGACACGTAACTATCTTGATTCTTGATTGCCTTTTAAATGGGGCTATTTCGGATATTCAATACAGATCGTTGTCAAGTAAGAGTATGCCACATAGTAACATAACTTATGATCACGCCTGTTTCCCCGATTGGTTCAGCAGACTATTTTGGGTTTGCCTCCGCTTGCTACTATTCTCCATTTCTTTAAATGAGAAGAGAAGAGAACATCGAAATCACAAGATTGCGTTGTTTAAAATTAAAAATACGTTATGAATGGAAGTCCCTCCCTGACTACCTATGTTATTTCGGATAGGAATAAGGCTCTTCGTGTTCCACTTATAACAATGACTTTCACAATCACTTCTTCCACCCTTATCATTTACGAAAACATATTCATAAAATCGTCAGACCAATAACATCGTACTTTAACTGCACCATAAGATAAAACCATGGCGTTGGCAGACCACGGTATCAGCCATAAAGCGGTAACAATTCACCATCGTAAACCAACCACATCACCATAGTACCAGACCGTCATAAATAACAGGCGTAAAGATGTTTTCAACAGATGGATTTTTTGGTCGTCCGTAAACAAAGGTCGCGTTTTCCATTTTTGTACTAGGACTGTATAATTTTTAAGGGGGTTGGTTGACTTTTAATGGCGATTCCGATAAGGTAGTGTTTGTTTTCATATCAGAGGTTATTCTAAAATGTTTCACACGTTTGGAAAATGTGCGCTATTGACTCATGTGAGGATTAACGGAATGTGCAATAAACTCCGTTGAGTACATAATTGACCTGTTTTGAGCAAAACGGAAAACAGGTCAATCGACTTCTATTAACTTTGTAATCGATTACTCAATTTTTAAATGAATTGATTGAATCCTTAATCGAATTAGAGACTTCTGTAACTTATTTGAATTTTTTTTTATTATTAAATTAATCGGATTATTTTTCTGATCGATCCTATAACACTTTGCTACGTTTACAGCTATATTTGTAGTTAGGTACATACATAGTCTATTGTTGATACTACGAGCCTAATCAACAACACCCGTATCGGATACTACCGGTAACGTCACACAATCGACGCCAAATTACTAGGGTCGCAGAGTTGATAACAAGCTAAACTGAACACTTATCGTTACGGCCCGTGCGAATGAATCAATCAATCAACGCGGTGGAGGGAAAGTGGCGCGGATAATGAGCGGGCGGGAGGCGCCGCGAGATGGCGTGCCCAAAGCGCCATTATGGCGTGAGGTATATGGTATAGTGGATAGGCGAGGCGTAGAATGCAATTGATGTTTATAGTTATTTTGGTAGATAAAGTATTAGTAGGGAGGGGGCTCTCTCTGGGCTCCTATCTTGTGCCATTTCTGTAGTTTGTAGTGAAATTCTCTTGAGCATACGAAAAGGAGAGAAAATTTTAGTAAGTACCGGATCAAATATCTGCAGGCATGTGATCGGTTCGACCGAAGATTAATTTATTACGATTTCGAGAATAAGATAATTCAGAGCAAATAATAAAACTTAAAATCTAGTAATTTCGCTGCACTGCACGTCGACGAGGACGCACAAATCTTATGGGTTTATTTTCTTCCAAATTCATTACCTTCCTACCTATCCTCGCTTCGCTTACCACCATGTCCTCACCCCAGTCAGTCCGACGGACGAAAAGGCGGATATCCGCCGAGTGTCTCGACAATACAGCATTATAATTTCTACGCCTGCCCACCTCCCGGCAGCGAATAGCGTAAAATTTTAAAAACATTACGCTTCGTCTCTTCTCGTCAACGTAACGCCCTATTTTGTTTGGTTCTTGTGATTAGAATTTAGTGTATTTTTGTGATTATTTATAGCTGAAATTGTAGACACTATTTACTTATCGTAATAGGCAGTAAAGACCGAATTTTCATGAAATTCAAGGAGTTAATGTAAATTCCAAACCATGGGTAGATAACAACTCTATAAACATAATTGCACAAATTTTGAATAAATGTTTTGGAGTGTTCCTGCTTTCCTAGTATTCTGTCAAAACAGAAATTTCAAAATGGGACGCTCTAAATAATTAATTACTTAATTAAATTGTGATAAAGCGCCATCTTTGCCGTATTTACCAATTTATTGTTATAGGTAGGTACTACCTATGCGCTGTATAATATTGAACTTGCGTGATTCAATTAAATCGAATCTGAGCAGGAAGTTAGCAGAGGCATAAGCATGTACATATTCCTAACATAAACATACTTCGCGTCATAGCCATCTCCAAATTATGGGCGTTACAGATTCGTTTGAAGTTTTTTGCATTACTAATACCTACTTAAGTCACCTACTTACAACTAATTTTAGCGAAACAACTTTCGGTAAAAAAAACAAGATAATCCTTCAACCTCCCGTTACTGCGCTCTAAGCTCGAAATATTTAAGTACATATAGATCCAAAAACAAAAGTACCTAAGTCATGTTGAGTGTCCGTTCAGCGAGGGATGAACAGGGGGAGCAAGTGGCCGGAAAAATACAGAGGGGAGGTATCACGGAGCGATGTCGGCGATTAAACTGTTTAGGAGTACCGACGTACCACTTGTTATGTCCCAGTTCTGTGCTACAAGCTACAATCGATAAGTTTTATTCGATTTTGTGAGTTACTGCGACAGGAGTATGTTAGAATTTACTTGTATGGAGCATCACTATTTTGTAATTCAAAGATAGAATGTAAAATGTTTCGATGAAAAATGAATAAGTATTTATTTTTACTGGTTCATAGCGCCACGTATTTGCTACAAAAATTCCAACAAAGGCGTAAATGCTTTTTTCGAATCAATCAATTTGAACCCACCAGGCCACCGGCCCACCGCTGCTGTCAAGTAATTATTATTCCGCTTACCAACTTCTGCCAGTTCCCGCAGCGGCTGATTGCCGTCTTTCCCGAGGCGTTTGCGCTTCAAATATTGCAGAATCTCGCTCCTCGCATTTTTACGGAAAGCCGTGACTTTGTCACGCCTGGCGGGTGTCGTGCCGTGATCATCTGACAGATGTCTACTTAAGCACGTCTGTACGAGACTGTGGATATTTCGAAAGCTTTTTTCTTAGTAAATTGCGGGGGAGATAAGCACAGCCTGTTCTGATGTGCCTTGGATGTTTATCGGCGGCATAATCTTGTGGTGGAACAAGAAAGAGTAATGTACCTACACTTACATAAAGTAGCGGTAGCTTACCTACTTTTTAATGATACCTGGAAAATGGAATAGTTTTGTCAGGGGTACTATCACAGACATGAAAAATGAGGACTTCTTTGTTATTTCTGTGTATGAAGGATTCGCCCCGTTTCTCCTTGAAATATAGCTGTTCACTGAACGCGTTTCGCGTCGCGCCAGCCGTCAGTCAACACACTCGACACCCAAACAACGTGTTGTAACTTTGTAAGTACACAAATACATACTATAACTGAAACCAACCTACTTGTTATTAATATATATTTCGACGCAACGTACATATAGTTACTAGGTATGTAGCAACATGCCAAAGTTATATCGCGTGGATTCACACGAGGCGCGACGCGACGCCAACGTAGGTAGTCGGCACCTAATGGCCCGGGAGGTAACGACGAGCCGTCATTATAACTAAATTATGTAGGTGCCGCCTTGCTAATGCGACACAGCTCGGCGCGCCGGCCACCGCTCTTTGTTTCTGCGCCCCTGGTATTTCAGTCACATTCGGAATGGAGGTTACTTTGCCCCGTTGCACTATTTGGGTGGAATTTTGGTTACTTTTAATTAATCTGTGTACACCTGCCCATTTTGATTCAACCACAATTAATTAAGATCACTTACTTTTTCTATCGTCTATCCAATTACCTACTTAATTAAGTACCTATTATTTCCATTTTATGCGAATAAAAATATGTAAACACCTAATTTGTTTTAGTTTTTCTGTTAATAAAATAACTTACTACTATTTACATGCAATAAGATGCGCAATATTTTAATTTCTTCAACATTTTCTTTCATGAAACAACATAGAGAGACTCTAAATTATGAAAAGAACAATGCTGCATAATAGTAATAAATTATGTAAGTAACGTTCGAAAACTATGAATATGCCATGAAAAATTAATAAAATAAATGAAATGAAATTATAGACGAAATTAATAAAATAAAAAAATATGGTACACAAAAACGAATGAAAGTGTCCGCAACGCCATCTACATTTCATTAAAATTAATTCATAATTAAATCGCATTTACGTCTTTTTAGTCTAGTAATTTACAACAAATACTAAGCCATCATGACTGGTAAGCATTATTGCCGAGTCGCAGCATATATCCGCGGTTTTCCTCTATTATGTGTGCGCGGCATTTTGGTTCCAGTTCCAATTCATTATTTGAATGCCTGCCTGTTGGCTGTTTACTACAACAACCACAAATTCAATTAGGTAATTCTAGTTCACGTTATATTTTTAGAAATTTTACGTTTTTTAAATAATTTGATACTTAATTGCTGCTTCATTAAAACGATTTAAACAATTAACTTCCTCCAGGTGAAGGTACACAAAAATAGACAATAATATTTTTGTGCTGACTGAATTTTCGCAAAATAAACAGAACTCCCTCGGAGGACACAGGCTATTATTTAATTATATTGCTTGCATGCAGATACGCCTTTTTACATTGGAAATTTACAACAAGTACCAGGAGATCAAAGCTCGTAGGCGTTCGTTCTTCGTAGCAATACATTATCCGCGAATCAAATCCGCCGTAGGTGTAAGGTCACATGAATAACTAAAGTAAGGTGCTACTATTGCATTTAACGAAAATTAATTATGATTTTTATCGAGATCGAACGAGCGTTGTCAAACGGCCATAGATTAACTGTAGAGCTCGTAACAGCAGGCCTAGACAAAACACATTTCTGTTAGCGTCTTATATCTATGTTTCACGCCAAACGCTACGCCAAAATGTATCGTAGCGTTTGGCGTAAACCCTAACAGAAATGTATTTGTCTCTAGGCCCAGGAATTTTTTGTCGTCTGTAGTATTTACTTAGTCGGGTTACTAACTAACTTGCTAACTAATAATCTAAAAGTTATCGTAGCTGTATTGGACACAGTTACATTTTGTACCTAACGTTGACCGAGTTTGGTATGGCCATGGCTATTAATACTCTTAAAAATTACTGAATAGTTACGTGCTGAATTCCTAGTACCCGATCAGTAAACCCTGTCAAATCCACATACGATAAAAGATCATTGTCATCTGCAATATTCTTTAAATTTATTAGAGTAGTACTACGCGTCACCAACAGATGGCAACCGCAGTGACCGTCAACCTTTTATCGTAAACTAACTTTAGCCATATTGATAGATAGCCATGTCACGTCACTGCAAGAGTGATCGCCATGAGGACGACAAGGAGGAAAAGATTCCAAGGAGTTTTATTCTTCCTCCCAGTATTTCGCTAAACAATGACCTGCCACACTTTCCAAGCTTTATGCAATGGCGCGAATTCGTTTCACTCCGATCGGTATTTACAGTCGGTACAGCTTGAAACTGGTCGACCAAGATATTATTACCAAGACAATCCGCAAATATTTCGTTCATGAACAATTATTCGCATGGAATTATGATGATCTGGATTATTCCATTCTGACAAAGTGGAATGTTCACAATTTTGTCGTCCACTGTGTCCCACTAATTGATTTTGATCGGGTCAAGACAGTACACTCGTATAAACTCGTGAGTTCACTTTTTCCTATAAGGGCTGCTGGCACAGTAGGATATATTTGAGTTAAAAAATGGAGAATTTAAGATACTTACTTACTTCATCATCATCATCATCAGCCTATAAATGTTCCCACTCCTGGGACACAGGCCTCCTCTCAGTGAGAGGGTGTGGGCCGTAATCCACCTCGCGGGCCCAGTGCGGGTTGGTAGATGTCACACACATGTCTTCGAATTTTTGGTTCTAGGACAGGCCGGTTTCCTCACGATGTCTTCCTTCACCGTTTTGAGAGCAGTGGTGATGAAATAATTTACAAAAAGTAAAGCGCCTGTCTGGGTTCGAATTCACGACCTACGACTCGTAAGTCGCGGCCGTTACCACTTGGCCACCCCTGCTCACTTACTTAATTAGAGATAATTATCTTGGTGCCCGTCATATGTTTGTCCCTAGTGTAATATTTATCTACTTAGGAGCTTAATCACGCATATACACAGCATAAGTCACCGTCACACAGCCAATAATTTTTCGTCGGTAATCATTGGCCGCAGACAGTTTGATCAAACGTTGGCGCCGCGCCAGCAACGCGCCGCGTCGTCGGCGTGTTGAGCGTGACACGGGATCACTTCGGTGCGGGACGTCGCGGGGTATACCGCGCGTACGTGGAGTTGATACTATTGGAATTTATTGAAGTTTAAGAAGCAACAGCGTCACCGATTTAAGTTAAAGATAGATAGAATATACTTTAATATACACCAAAGTAACACAGCTCTTTTACAATATTACTGATTTTAGAAGCTTGCATAATCAGTCTACTACTGACATATGGACTGTAGACTGTACTCATATGAGCCGTGCCCTGCTGAGCGAGGAGGAAAGGAAAGGACATCGGCACTCATGTTTGAATGTTATGCAAATATGCAATTAAAAGTGCAAAATTCAAACGTTCCAATTGCCTAATACGCATTTCTGGTGTTGTCGATTCGCCCATAAATAAATTAACATCGTGCGAGTCGCCTATAGAAAATAATACATTATTAAAACAGACTATTCGCCCGAAACAGGTGAGTTTATTTATCTCTTTTCCTACAATAAAAGCGTAGAAAAACTCGTCTAATTATTACGTTTTCGACACCAAAAACCTTGCATTGCAAACGGACCCATGCATATGCTACCATAAAATAAAAACACCACATACATATTTTCAAATAAGTGTATGGTACGTAAAGATAAAAACTACGTAATTTATGAGTCAACATATTCAACTCCCAACTGGAGTAGAGATATTCGATTCGCCGCGCTTTTCCGACCGGCCCGGCGCGTTCCATAACGAGTCAGACATATGAAGTACAGCTTATCAGAATGCTCGCCCGTGCTACAGTAGACATATATTTATTGGGTGAATATTCAGCTTTGGACCAGTAGCTACCGTCAATATTTGCCGTCAGCGGCTACTGCACACAGACTGTCGTTTTATCAATGTCGGGTATGGCATTACCTTAATTGGTACGACTGTTCTTTCGTTTTTCAGAGTTTCAAAGATGATATCTAAAGTTTCCGTGTTTGTAATCACGACTTTAAAGTGTATAGAATTGATATGTGTGGAAGACATTGATAGAAAATAATGTATAGGGAAGGGACTTATATCAGTGTTGTCCACGACCTTCATTTACAAACTTTGACCTTCCGTTTGAACGGGTCAGGGGGCCTACACCCTAAGCACGAAGTCCGTCGTTTCGGTCGAAGTAACGGGCGTTTCCAACTCCGTATCACTTACGGTCAGAAGATTAGTTTGGAGCCGGAACTAAGAATGAATGACGACACGATTTGACAGCTGTCCCTACTCCCGATATGTTTCTTCCCGTCCAAAAAAGTTAGTTAATTGGCTTTAGGATTCACTAAGAAGATTCAAACTACTTTCGAACGGGCCCGTATCTTCGTTGACGGAGTTAAATAGCAGGCCCCCAGGGGTAGCTTCGATTAAACCTCAGTCCATCACCGGAGAGCATTATCTCATGTTTTTATCAACGTGAGCGTTGTCAGTAAGTCGGCTCAAACTGTTTCCTATGTAGATGTAGTTAGAAGATACTTAATGACACATCACGCCTTGTTTCCGCGAAAGGCTAGGCAGAACAGGATCTATAGTACACCCACATTACCAGTTATGTTTAAGTCCCATGTAATAGGGGACGAGCCTATTGCCATCAACGGGCACAAACCCTGACTCCGGGCTGCTACTGAAAAATTCCAGATATAAACACCCAAGAACACTTTTCCCGATCTGGGAATCGAACCCAAGACTCAGCAGTAGCACTTGCGATCAGTAGACCAACGAGTCCGTCGAGGAAAGATATTTAATAATAGAGTAGAAAACGAAACTGATTTACTGGACACGCTAAAAACTACTTACCAATAGTTACCGAGCAAACTGGCGAGAACAGCTAGTATAGGTATATAAGTAATATCGAACTCTTGTCACCAGGCAGGAGCAATCATTTTAGCGGCAGTGATCAGTGGCACGCTCGCAAATGCGGCTTCATTTCGGCCCGGGGCACGTTGCGGGGCTACTACGACTAACTCGTCTTGATACTTGGCATTAAATATTTAATCTCTTTCGATTATGTATATTTGAATTAAAATGGACATATCGGTACTTGTAGATATATTTGTTATAGATTACATTAAAATCGTCACGACAGATTGTTTTCTTGATCTGAATTTTTGGCTACTCAATCGCCGCAGTGGCTAAGTTAGCGGCTTTGGGTTGTATCGTATTACTGTTTCAGAGAAAATCAAATATGAAGTGGCGTAGATGATAGTCCATAAACGATAACCAATTGAGAGTTTTATTTAAGAGGCTGCTTTATATTTTAACACCTACATTATATCGTTAGCCTTTCTCACTATTAAATTCACGTCATTAACTGCACGACAACAGAAAATACGAACAGTAAACTTCAAACTAGATTATTCTTTGCAAGTCGCGCGTCTCACGCTGTGCACCTCTCAAAGTACTCTTTAACGTCAGGATCTTTATAAAAGTGGCGTCAGAACGTGACGCTGAATCACAATCGCTTCATTTTATACGTCATATAAATAATGTTCCTCACAGTAATAACGGCTGCTGTAATATACGCAGACGTATGTAGTGTTATTAAAGGTTAGAGTGAGGAGGCGGCGGCAGCGTCCTGATATAGCTTCATAGAAGTGCTGTAATAAACGTGGTGGAAATGGTCTGTGGATGGTAATGGTAGAATTTGAAATCTTTTATCACACAGCGCACCTGAATGTAGGTACATAGATGACTTATTACTAGTATTACGACTTATCTGGGTACTTAATAGATTTTTTAGTCTGCAAGTTACGTACAAAGTGATGGACGATAAAACCCGAAGTCTGCGTAAGCTGTCGTAAGCTCATAATCTATCTAAGCCTTAAAAGAGGTGCTAAATTAAATCTTTTTAATTATACCTCTCGATTTGTCATCGTCGTAAACACGAGACGAGAGGCACGAGAGTATAAAACTCGCAGGTACAATAAAGGCGAAGCGTAGCCAGCCGTGCGGTAATCCACCGAAAGTACCATACCAGGCATCCATAACACGTATAGATACTCAAATATTGAACGAGGCAGGCGGGCGAGCATCACGAGCAGGGCTGCCAAGATTCCACGACATCGAAAGTTATCGATATTACCGACAGGATTGCCTTCCCCAGTCGAATTCATAAATGGAATATTTTATGAAATTAAGTAAGGATTTGAACAGCATACAAACTTCAGCATTATCTGCTTGTTGAATTGGGGTGCATCAAATACTCATATTAAAGGTCTAAAAATGTATTTATTACGTAAAAGAAATAACCGCAATCAAAACTACATATTTTCAGAAAACTTAGTTTTTACGCTTAGAAAACCTACACAAAATCATTCGAGGTTTATAAGCAAACAATAAAGCACGCAGTAGGAGTAATAAAATTGCCAATAAGACGTTTCTTTCGCCCGGTCCTTCGTCGGCAGCCCTACTCGGCACGACACAGGATACGGGCCGCGTTATCGCGCCCCCGCGGCGGGCGCACGTCACCTTGTCACCGAGCCGGTTTAATGGGCTGCCGTGTACGCCGCCTGCTCCAGCTTGATGCTTTGATTTATGAGCTTCTAGTAGCTATGTATGTGTACCGTGATAAATGTGTTTATTAGTTTGTAATTATTAATTAGGGTCCGAATGAAGGTCATGTACTCACGTCATGCTAGGTACTGAAATTTTGCTAACGAAATTGCTGGTATGATGAACCACTCAACGTTCAAATTATCCTTTTATTAAAAGTTAAACTTCAAAATTATATGTCAAATACTGGTATTCAGTTGCATCCGGTTAGACTGGAAGCCAACCCCAACATAGTTTAGAACAGGCTAGGCAGGTGATGATGATGATGATGATGATGATACTTAAAGTATAGGATTTGGCATTGGTTCATACAAATGAGTACAAAGTTTGATAAAAGCTTTATTACTGTTGAATACTATGTTTGCCTGTTCAAACGGAAATAAATCCTCAAAAAGCTTAAAAACTTTAGGATCAAATAGAACAGCGTTTTAAAACAGCTAAAATATAATTCTTCAAAGCGTGAAATGCATGTTCTGTACGAGCGGTGTACGTGGGTAGCATAGCAACGTACAGTTAAGCTTATGGCCGGCGGCGAGCGCACGCCGCGTCGTCGGCTGCCGCCATAGTGGGCCGCACCCACCGGCCACCGAGCCCACCGCAGCGACCCGACACGGCTTCCATACGGGGTGTGCGAGCGACACTCTTTGTTTTTTTAGGCCACTTGTACCACGTAAGACGATAACTTATGCTTGGACATCTTTTTTTATTCCTTGGAAATGCAGACGACGATGCTCAGAGTACTAGTAATGCACCTAAAGTGGAAACTTAACTTGAGTCAAGAAAATAAAGTCACTTTGACGTGGAAATGATACTAGATGATAACTGAAGATTTCAGAGAGCTGTACGAGATACTCAATATAAAGCTCTATAGCTTTGATAATAATTCCGGATGGAAGCACGTACGTTATTCACTTCGATGACACTTAAATATGTATCCGATCTTTAATGAAACTGATGTCTAGAGCAGACGTGAGACCACCCATCATACCGCTAATTAGTCACGGCGCTGCATTATTACTCGCTAATGTATTCGTACATTAACTCCCCAAGGTGGCGAATATATTTCGCTCTATAGATGTATTTGTAATCTAACGATCGACCTTCATTTTGACAATTAGGACAAATGTTATGACCGTCTATTTTATTTACAAAGATAAATCCTTTGTATATCTCTCGGTGCCAATTTTTTGCACTGATACAGGCACTGCTTATTTCTGTTCTATCATCTGCACATATCATTCTGCACTATCGTCGTTCTCCTCCAACATGAGCATTTCGGTTACATCTAACGTCACCGCAACCTAACTAGGTATTACATCGTTATGCCCAAACTAAGCACATTTTTTGCATTCTCGGTATCCGTGTTTGCTTGTAACCACAAAAACTTGTATCGCAAGAGGTATGGCGCTCGAATGGTTTAAATCTTGCATCTATATCAGTTGGCGGCAACATGTTCGTGTCGAAAAAAACGTCGGCGTTGTGGATTGCATAAAAAATGTCTGGCTGGCGGCGAGCGGCGGCGGGTCGCTAACGCCGCCTCTAATGACGGCGCGCCCGACTCGCTCGCTTTGTGAGTAGGGCTGCGAGATGCTTTTATTAAATGCATTATATTATTTTGACATACTTTTTTGTTTTATTTATCCAGCACTGAGGGTACGTCTGTTTCTGGCGAGGCGAGACAAAAGACTTCTCGAGTCAGTTAAAAGCATTTGTTTGAATTTTGTGTTTTTTTTTAGTTTGCGATGTTATGTTGATGAGTCACATTTAATCCGCTCTGTCATCTATTTCACTGGCATTTGTATTGGTTGGGTTAGATGTCGTTGATTGGATACCGTACTTTTGTTTTAACATGGAAGAGGTATTTCATATGGTATCCTAAAAGCAAACATTGATATTATGTATAAAGCATTTCTAACTAAAATAAGTCAAAACCATATCGTGCCATGAATTTTGCAACACCAAATACACAGTGCTATTAATATCATCACATGGAAATAAAACTGAAATACTGTAAACTTCACAATCACAATCGCACACAAACAAGCTCTCAACTAACGAAATTATATTTCAAAAAGAATTTCCACCAACGCTCATAAATAAGTAATAAACGTGCACAAATTAAAAACAAGTCGTCGTCAGCCCTGGCGGCGGCGTGGGTGCGAGTTGCCTCCTACATATTTAATTTGCCCGGACTGGTTTCTGTCCGAGCGCCGCCGCTACGCTTTGTGTTTCGTTATGGCTCTATCGCTCCGCACTGTAGGGCTGCCTGATGAGGAATCGCTACTTTATTGGCGAGTGGGCGCTCTGAATACGGAGCCGGGAATTTATGTTTTAGTGAATAGTTCCCGGCGTTTTGTCGACGCCAATAAAATACTCAAACGTTGCGCTACCGCGCTGTTCTCAGTTTATTAAATAAAACATGGCTACTCGGGAAAGTCGCGGTCAAAAACTCATTCTCAAACACAAATAAGCAAGGTTTTTTGGTTTTTCGGTCTTATCCTGAGATATTGTGAAGGGTGACAAGTGCGTAAGCCGAAAAATGTAATCCCGGTCACGAACTTCGAGGAACTTTACTGAAGAATATTCGTAGAAAACAAAACAATAGGAAAGTTTGTCGTCTCATGAAATATTTAAACTATTGGAGGGTCAAACGGTCTGTGGCTTTTTTGTATCCGTTGGGACCTAAACTTTAAGCTGAATATTGAAAAAGGTTATCCAAGTTATCAAGACTACCTGAACCTGAAACTTGTTACAAGTTGCCACTTCTTAGGCCTGCCTTAAAATGTTGTCTTAAAATTACTTCTTAACATGAATACAACAAAAAAATAACTAAATGCTAGGGCCGACCCAGACTCTCCTCTCCAAACATTATGTAACGCGTCTCATCACAGTTTTTAACGTTAAGTACAAAGCACTTTATCCGCAGCCCAACATGTAGTAACACAAACTGTCATAACAACAAACTTCGTAAGCGAGACCTCTCTTCCGCAGAGCATCTAAGAGAAGCGTAAAACGCCTTCTTAAAGCGAACTAGCTCATATCTTAATTCATAATTCAATATTCACTCCGCTCCACTTTCTGTGGCAAAGTGCAAGCGCGCGGGAAAAAAGCCAGCAGGGCAAACGAGGGGGGAACAAAGTGGAGGTGGGTGGTGTTGGCAGGGGGAGCCCGTAATCCCTTATCGCGGCCGCCGACCGCGCATCGACAATTATTATAAAGAGCCCGATGTAAACTAGTGTAAGTACGTACGGTGTGAGCCGTGAATAGAAGGCGGAGGGTCTGATTTATGAAGTGTGTTAGTCATTTGTGACAGTTGTTAAACATTTTTCGTTACAATCCATTCTTAGAAAAGGTCTTTCCGCAATTCTTTTTTTACGTATTCGTATTTCCAACTAGCAGGTTATGGTTTGTGTGTTATATTGTCATTTTAACAATATAATTTTCTAAGCTGGTGCAGCAATCAAAGTAAATTTTCATTGATTTGTAATGCTGACTTAATTATTAAAAATAGGTACCTAATAACTTTTTCTGTGGTATAATCAGTTTTACTCTTTTTACAGCGCCTAAAAGTATGTATAACATTTCCTTGAAACGTATATGTACATATACGTTTCAAGGAAATGTTATACATACTTTACTTTTGTTTTTTTTCTTTTTTTACGGTCGCGGTCAAGAGTCCATTCTCATGCTAAGGGTTATATTGCTATGACTCGCGGTCCAGGCCGTACCTACAGCTGTGTGTATTGTCATTGATTATGAAACACAAAAGTCTGGGTTCAAATCTCCCGAAGAGACTTTTATTTTTCTTTTCAACAATTTCATCAGTTCTTTGATTATTCGTTATACGGGAATGTTTTTTTTTAATTACTTAAATTATTATTTAAACAAAGGATTAAGAAGATTATGTGATTACAAAATGTTTATTCGTTATAATTTTATGAAGTAGGTATAAAAATAACTACTAATAACTTCTTGTTAACAGTTTATTTTCTCATAAAGAACAATTATTGAAGTAAAGTAGCTAATTGGTGAACCATGATAATCAGGCTATTGTATCTTAGTAATATAATAATATTGTGCTGTAATTACTACAATGTGCGGTACTCTAAAGAAATCACATTTTTCTACGCAAATCTACCCACGTAAAAATAACAAATGCAGACAAGTTGTCACAATACAATTAAATGACTCAGTAGTACTACTATTGGAATAAATCTACTGCGAGTGAGTTAGTTCTCTCAAACCTCAAAGTTAACAAATTGTATATAATAGGACTTATCGAAGTTATAGCTTAAGTAATCATTTTCATTACGAAAAGAAGATTGAAACTAAACCTCGAAATAATCCATATTACGGATATGACACAATATTATGTGAATATTAATAAAATCAATGAAAGTCAATAATAATAAATATTTCTAATTTATATCTTAATGTTAATGTTTATGTTTTTTGAGCTGGTTTTCCATGATGCAAACCTTCTGCGTCGAGTGCACAGCGCACTATGAATAATTTGGCAAAATGTCTTGTCTTTTTGAAACCACTTGTGCTGTCGCTTTCTTTTATAAGCTGGGGTCTTCCACTTTGCTTTCGACGGGCAAGGCTACCCCCTTCCTCATGTCTTTTCATCCACTGACTCACAGTATTTCACTAAAACAAAAAAGGGGTACTGTTAGGCTACTAAACAAAATACATACTAATATGTATTACTATTTAGAAACAAAATTATTTGAAATATAAATTTCACATAAATATTTAATCTAGGAAATAAATTTACTTTGAAATTTTATATTTTTCTTCTATTTAGACGTTATGATGTTTATAAAACGTTTAAAAATTACTGCAAGGATCAGCAGTTATACTTTAAATAAGTGCTTAATAAAATAATTAAATCATAATACTCACACTCAGGCCGGTTTCATCAGTTATTTGTGATATTTAAGTCCGCTTTTATGCAGCGCAATAATATTGGCTTTCATTTCTATTATTCAATTTGCTTACATTTTAAAATGAACTAGAAGACCGCTAATAGATTAAACACACGTCACTAGCACACAATAACAACCAACACCGTTCTATATGTCACGTCGAATGAGTCGTAAGTTAACTATCATTTAAATTTCTTTAGGTTTCTGTGGGTATATTGATAAAGTTTTACGAGTTTAGTGAACAAGACGAATAGAACAAGAAACTATAGTCAAAAGCGATTTTTAAAACAATAAAAAGGCTAGCACATCGCGCGTGGGATTCGAACCCGAGACTCGTTGCGCACGATGGCGCTAATCCAAGTTCAGGAACCACTAAGCTATCACGTCATTTACTTTAACGGTTGAATTTATGGAATACAATCATTTGTAGACGTATGAGAGTGTGTGTGTTTACAGTATAGAAATTACTTAATATAAGAAGGTCGTAAGTTAAACCGTAGTGTCAATCTATTACTTTTTGAGATTGGTACTCCGCTTTTGGATCCTACTGTATATGTGTATTAAATTTAACGATCTTGAATTCCACCTCAGACAAAAAAAGTGCAGCTCAAGTTTCTCCACACATAAAATAATATCAAATATCAAAACCGTTTGCACTTAGTACTCGACACCACGGTCGTAAGCTACCGGCTACCGCACGGGCCGTCAGCCACGGTCCCACAATACTCTCGTGTTCTCTCTCACTTCCTCTCTGTCCCACGCTAGGGAAGGAATCACGCCTTGCCGAAAACTTCGGGAAAATAATCGGATTTGTTTTAGCCGAGGCCGAGATCGCGTGTCTGGATTTGTAATGTCGGTGAACGGTTGGGAGCAGTTGTGGTCAGACTGTTTGTGATGGAGGGCGAATGGGCGATGTCTTGCAGGTACTTATGTGTTATTTACAGGCGCAGCTATGTGTGGGATTGATTTACAGTGTCTTGATGACATTCTGATTAAACTACATATGACTGGAGAATTGAAGTATTACGAATACCATTTTGATGGTTTTGCTTCTTTTGACTGAGAATCATGTCATATGTAAATTAGGTCCCAAAAATGTAAGTAGACCGAGTTTGATCGAAAGAAAATTAAAACTACCTCCATGAGTTTAGAAAGTTCAGCCAAAATCGTTGAAATAAATTTTCCCTCATCAAATTTTCGTCTTCGGCTTACAGAACCACCAAATAGACAATTTCCTACCCATCCCAGCTTCCTCGAACACAGCGAATGTCCCCGCCCGTCGAACGCGCTATAAGAATTTAATAAACACTCTGTGGGTCCGTAACTTTGACGCTCCGTAGCTTGTACCGTCAAATCTATGAAATTACAAGCGTTGGTCAAATACACGGCGACTTAATGAAGGTTGGAGGTACTTACTTGGAAGTATATTAGGGGCGAAGTTGTTACGTTTTGTGAGAAAAAAATAGGAAATTCTTATTTTTCTGGCTTCTGTACGGTTTCGGTCACGAAATGTCGAATGCTTGTTTGAATTCGTACCGCGATTTCTTGTTGCGAGAATTTGGTGTTGGAGAATTCGGATTGTGACGCTTTATCTTCGTCTAGTGAAGTTTCCATAAGTGGCGATACTTATTTAAATGTAGGGGTCTCCCTTTAAGTCCGTCAACGAAGATTGGGCTCGTCCAAAAGTAGTGACATAATCAGCCTATAATGTTCCCACTGCTGGGACCCAGGTTGTCAGGCCTGCCCTCTGAGAGAGGGGGTGGCTCGTAATCCACCACACGGGCCCAGTGCGGGTTGGTAGATGGCACATGTATTCGAATTTTTGGTTCTATTACATGTCGGTCTCCTTTCGATGTTTTCCTACAGCGTTTGATAGAGCGGTGGTGATGAAATCCTTATCTACTCGTATACTAATATTTTAAATGTGAAAGTTTGTATGTTTAGACATTTGGATGCTTGTTACTGAATCACGCAACAACGGCTGAACGGATTTGTATGAAATTTGGCAAAGAGATAGATTATAACCTGGATTAACACATGGGATACTTTAAGGTCGCTCAGCGCGCTATGGAGCGGGCTATGCTCGGAGTTTCTTTGAAGGATAAAATCAGGAATGAAATTATCCGGAAAAAAACCGGAGTTACCGACATAGCTTATAGAGTGAGCAAGCTGGAGTGGCAGTGGGCTGGCCATGTTTGTCGAAGGACCGATGGACGGTGGAGCAGACGAGTCCTGGAGTGGAGACCGCGTCTCGGCAAACGTAGTGTGGGACGCCCCCCAGCCAGATGGACCGACGACCTTAAAAAGGTGGCTGGGACAGACTGGATGCGGAAGGTGGAGGATAGAGTATTGTGGCGCAGCCTGGGAGAGGCCTATGTCCAGCAGTGGACTGCGATAGGCTGAGTTGACTGATTTTGATACATACTTTTTATTGCGGGAGTACGTATCCGTGGAATAATTTTAGACCACCACGCGGGCGAAGCCGTGGGCACAAGCTATTTAGTAATAAGTGAAAGAGTAGCAAGAGGACACGTAGACGTAGAAGACAGATGTCTTCTAGCTCCGTAAGAATACTGCAGGAAATCAATTTCCACCATATTTTGGCAAGTAACAGTCACAGTTTATTTTAATGTTTGTAGTACTTAAGTGCTTAATGCTTAAAGTGCTTCTGTTAATTGGTAGGAAGTTGCCAAAACTAAAACATTGCAGTGCGTAGGTTTTTTCTACTACAGAAAAAGTTGATAAGTAGTGTTTGTGGAAATGTAGGTAGTAAGTAACTTCTTCTAAAAACGTAGCTTCGTTCTTGTCTTTAGGAATGAAGGGGAACCTAGTCGCGGGCTCGGAAGCACGGTGTCTCACCAGGCTTCGTGTCCGACAAAAGTTACCCGTCATGAGCGGTTAGACACTAGTCTACACGCACAACATTATTGAGTGAGATGCAGGATCAGTTATACTAAAACAGGCGCATAAAAATTAAGAAAAATCCTTGGGAAGATCGGGTTTCATGAAAAAAACCACTGCATAAATCAATTACCAATGAAGTAGATTCAACTTTTCGATATTTTAGCTTTGTCGGTACCGACTTGGTTTTGGAGATTTTACACTTCCTTTATTACTTACACGCCCAAAGTTAGGTTAAATTAGCAAGAAAAACTAATCTATGTTGGCTCATAACTTTTTAATGGTTTTAGTATTCTGTTTCCGTATAATCCGTATAGACAATATTAATAATGAGACAAAAACATACCATGTTAAATTTTTCATGCACATTGTCAAACAGTGGAATAATACACTCCCGAAGTATATGTATGGGAAAAATGTGGACTAGATTCACCTTAATCGTGTCTCATTAGCCCGATTTGACAGATTAAAGGATACCATCATCATCATCATCGATGGTCAATCTTTCTCAAGTCGACCATCCCAATATTTGACAGTAACTCTAGTGCGGCGAGATTGCAACTATGGCTTCTCAAACACCCCCTCCACTCTCCAGCTGACTATGTTGAGCCTGCAGGAAGGCTTCCAACAGGCCACCAACTGCCATGGCACACCTGGAAATACCTTAATCGACTCAGATGCCAGATGGGCCGCTGCCGGCACAACTTGGTCAGGTGGGGGTACCTAGTCAGATTGGCCGCAGTGCGACTGTGCAGCAACATCGCAAACTATGCCTTACATCTTGTGCTCTCTGTGCACTCATACTTGCACTATGGAAGACCTTTGCAACGCCAACGATAACGCTGTGGAACTGGCTGAATTCTGGTCGAAGCTTACTTATGTAGCGGCACTGCAAATAAAAATGCTTCGCAATAAAATCTATCTCAATGCCACAGCCGAACTATCTGAGAAATTCTACATCGCGCAATCAGAGTTTACCACGACACCCAGATAGGTACAAAATCCCGACATCAACTGTCGGGCAATTGCCCACCAGACACAATATCCGTCTGGTCGGAGGATCCTCCTTTACCAAGGTAGGTATGAGTGAACTTTACACCCTGGTCCTCATACCTCTATACTTAAACCAACAATAATCGAAGAAAAAGAACAAGAAAGGAAGTCATGCAGATGTCGTAGGTATTTTGCTTTTCCGAACTTCATAACTGGTCTATTTGCAAAGAAACTGACATTATCAAGTTAACTTTCATAATATCATTTTCAACTTTTTTCTTTTGATATTCACTGAACTGAAAAGCGAAGAAATTGTGGCAGCAGCTGTCCCACGCAACATCCAACTGTCAAAATATTCCCCGCACTTCAGAAAGTCAAATAAAGCCACATCTACACTCTCACAAGTCGCAAAGAATGCCTCCCTCGCAACTCTCGCGAGGTACCTACATTCAGCACGACACATACCGCATATTATCATAATAACACGCTCACGCGGCTTTGATCGCTCGAATAATAATAAACTGTAATGGGGCGAGACGCGACTGCAATCTGTGTGTTACTACCCTTGCTTTGCCTGATTCCATTCCCAAAGGACGAGAATGAATGGTTGTAATCGAGTGTATGGAGAAGTTGTTGTGTATTAGATGATATTAGGATGTACGCTAGTTAAAACGGTCTTTGGGAGGTCCGATGTGCAGCTGGGGTGTATAACGAACGTACGGAAGATTCAGAGATATTCTTTTTTCGAAATAAAAAATGACAGTCAAATTTAGCCGGGTTGACTGGTCAAAAAATATACTCACAAGCCTTATGTGAATATTTTTAAAGTGTCTGGCAATTATTTATTGATGATATTATAGTTAAGTATAATTATAGCCCCTCCATTTTTTCCGTACAGGTTAAATACATTAGTTAAACATAATTTATTGTTGGATAGTAAGTTTGTTGCTGGATCGATATGAAACTGTATGTACGCGAATGGGAATTGTGTCATGGCCTAGGTACCTGATATTGTATTTACAAGGCGTTATGGGTGTACCGTGTGACTGTGTTAAAACCACTACAATCATTTTTATTTAAGCAATTAGAAGATACAGACACCATAAAAAAAGGCAAAGACTCGTCTGCTCGAAATTTTCTAAGTACCTATGCTCCCAAGTCCCAAGTCTTAGATAAAATTAATCGTTCGTAAACTTACGATTTCGCATCACTATTTCATCTTCCCGCCTCGCCTTTGAGCCGTTCGTGCCATTTTGGGCTGCCAAATGACGCGCGCTGTCAAACGCAATGTCGCGCATCGAGTGAGATGCGAATTTCGAATAGCGCTGAATTCATTAATTTTGGAAATAGCAATTTTTTACATTTATTGTTGAAGGAATTCTACTCTGTTATGTGGTCGAGAACGACAAAGTTTTGAAGACCTCAAAACAATAGTTACTTAGACTACCCTACATTTACATTTTTGTGGTTTCACGTTTCTTTGTAGTCCCATTTTAAATTTTAATAATAGTTTATATATATAAAAAAAAAAAATTAACAAATGCAAACACAAAATAGGAAAAAATTGTCAGGTGTAAATTATTGATACTTTTTATCAACAAACGCTCATTACCAGGTTGATGGCTGGCAGCCTAGCACGGCAATGCTTCGCATGCCAAACCAACGGGCAATCAATAACGAATGTCGACGGGTTTACGCGGGAATTAAACCGAGCAGTATGGGCGGTACACAATCTGTATTTAATTTAAATACTTTTCGTTGTAATTTGGGTCTGGTTAGATGATTAATAGTTTATGTGATTTTAAATTTTGAATATAGATGATAAAGTGAAATGAATTGTTTTTGAGTACCTAATATTTTTAAGGAAATCATTATAACGGCATCCTGGATGCGTTGGCAAACAGGTGGGATTCGCCACTGTTGAAGAAGTGGATGAGAGTTCATGTGAAGGGCTCTCAACGGGGCGCATGCTTAAATTAAAACGATTACCGAACGAGTACTAACATTAGGCTAAGTTTATTGTTACTAACACCTATGGATATAATTTTTTATCCGAAATAAATTGATTTGATTATGAGTGATAAACATTGATTGATAATTGAAAACATTGCTGGGAATAATGTAGACCACGCGCAAACATAAATATTAAATTTTCCTAATTATTTAGGTATTAGAAAAAAAAAACTGTCGTTTAAATTTGAAGGTAAATAAACACATAGTTATTATGACATTTATAAAATATGTATTTCTCAATAAATCACAATCTGTATACAATCTAATTGTGGCACATAGAACAACGGATAATATATAATATTCCAGAACCGTACACTACTAACATTTACTGACACTATTTTGAGGTATTTAATTTCATATTATCATGAAATGCATGCTGCAATTATTCTAAGGGCGTATTCAACAGGGCAACACCGAAAAAATGCCGGGTAAAGTTGGCTGTCATATAATAACATTGCCATCATTGCCTAGATCATTTCGGTAATGTACGAAGAATCCCAGTTTCTCTATATTAATCACATTAATAATAATAACACAGATATCTACATTTACGAAACCTATCACAATTAAAATAAATTCGTTATTGTTGGCAACTTTCTCAATTCGGGAGTTGCTATAGTTAACGCAAAAAGGTTTTTATTATTTATTATTATATGGTAACTTTCTTTTTGTAAAATAATATAACACAGCCGAAACATCGAGATCTACATTACACCGAAATATCAATGACTAGTTTTTGAAAAATACTACTTTCAGATTTTTCTCCACTGATAAAATCTTTACAGATTTTTTCTACTACGAATACATAGACCACACCAATATTCCATCTAAAAACATAAGTACATTTATAAATAATGACAGTTAATATTTTACCCAAATCACCAGATCAGGATCTAAGTGATATCATTGTGCGTCGTACGCTATACAAAGGTATATAATGAGCAAAATTCTCAAATTTATCTCAACAGAGAATTATGAGGTACTTATAGGTTGTGTGAGCAAAAACAGGTTTTAAATGGCTCCTGGAATCTTAATCTTCATTTTCGGAACCTAAAGAATATTCAATAGTCTTCAAATCCCTGTTCATTTCATCGGGAGAATCGTTGTCCATGCCCAAAGTTCGAGATGCGAAAGAGCTCTGTGTCGACATGCCCGCTAAAATCCCGTTGGACAAAGCCTGCACCGACAAGGCTTCCTGAGACGGGCCCGCATAACTGTACTGCTGATAAACAGCTTGTATCCTCGCCGCGTTTACTAAAGTCTGTATTTTCAACTGCGTGTCCAGCGCCAAACTGAGCGGCAGTTTCCGCAACTGGCTCGCAATTAACTTCCCAAACATCTCGAACTCGTTCTCATTACCATTCTCGGAATGTTGACTCAGATCTTGCGGCAAGTCCGTGTGATCGCCGCTGTCTGAATTACTTTTCTTTTGTTTTGTCGGTACCGGGTAGATAGTTGCGAGTGAGGTAGTCAACGGCGTAGCGATCCCCACGGGGGGATTGAGAAAAGGCGCGGACGTAACCGGCGGGAGGATTCCAAATGTCCCTTGACTCATGCCAAACGGAGTGCCTGGGCGAGGAGATGGCGTGTTCAACACGTACGGTGTCGACGAACGCGTCGAGCTGCGTCGCTTTCGCGGACTTTTCTTTTCCGGCGATTTTCGCTCGCTGAGGTCTTGGACTACGTCGCTGTCGTCGCTCGCCGGAATCTCCAGCAAACTGTTGTCCACCTATCGACAAACATAGAGCCGCTTAACGTCAGAGCGCATGTGTAAACATGAGTAAGCGTCATAAACAACAAAAATATAGACTCACAGAGCTCGGTGTGACGATCGCCCGCAGAAACCTGTCTGCATGTTCGAACCACGTGACGCTCGGTCGGTACGCATGCGCGCCAGCCTTCCTCGCCGCGCGAATCTTCTTCAACTCGACGCTGTACGACGAACGTATGTTTTTTATTTTATTTTTCAATTCTTTAACTGTGACGTCGACCAAATTCAGTGCATTTATTATCTCTATGTATCCTTGCTCCCTTATTTTCTTATTCTTGTAATGTTCCGAGACGGGATTCCAGAGGTATTCGCGCTTCTCGTACTCGATTATCATCTGGATGGTGAGATCCTCGCTCCACTTGGGGTTGGCCAGGATAGCGACCATTTTGTTTTTTAAAGCATGCTATTGAGCACAGTTAATATTTTTTATTCAGTTATTTGTTATTTAATTTCGCGAGTTTAGCTTTGTTAGTACCAGGAGCGCAGAAGGGTGCGGGCGGTTCGCATGCGCGCAGCATACTAAAAGCACGTCGATGGGCCGGCACCCCGCGCGGGGGGTCTATTTCGGGAGTAGCCGGCATCACGCAGTCGCGTGCTTTGGAGCGTGCTGTTTCCTCTTCTCACCGCTCGGAGGCTGGGCACCGAGTGAAACGGAAGATTTGTGGCCGCCGGACGGGCGACTGTTCGTACTTACAACGGCGACCGCCCGCCAATTGTCATATTTCAATCGAAGCACTTAGGACCTTTGGCGATATTGAATTTTAGATTTTATATCGCAGTGAAGACTTGGATAGTTGAAGACGGGCAGTATTTATGGAGAAGCAGCTTGCCTGCCATATGTTTTATTAGATTTGCTCGAATTATTTCTGGAACAACTTGGAAATAAAACTTTTTGTACCTATCAAGATTGTTTGATTGCCTTATGTATTATAACGAGTATGAAGTAAGCATACGGCAAGGCAATTTAAGTGTCTATTAGAGACCACCCAGGGAATATTTTAATAGCCAAGCGTCGCGTCGCTCGTCTTCCTGGTTTATGATTGAGAACTTTAAGTAATAGTAATTCTCAGGCTACCGTAAACTTTTCATGCGAAAATGTTTTATTTGTAAAACTTAGCCAAAATAATTGAGAACTTGTATGAAAAATTGTAAAAATGGCTTAGTATGTCAAAAGCTGTTGGGTTTTTTTTAAAGATTTTAGTAATTAAAATTCAGGCATATAATATGCAAAATATGTACATACAGTACTCAAACGTCCGTGATCCTCGCTAGTCCCGCCATCGCCATCGCTATCGGACTTGTCGGGGAGGTGCGGCGTGGGCCATTTACTCGCGCCGTTCACTTGCCGCCGCCCTAACGTCTGCACATGTTTGCCGACCAGCCGATAACCTCGTTGTGACCCTGCGCATAATTGTGGGAGCAATTTGCAAAATTGGGTACATTTGTTCGAAATAGATAGGGCTTTTAATTGAGTTTTTTTATGTTTGGTATTACTACTCGACGTGTATTGAGTTACAAAGAAAAAGAAAAACGTTCGTACTTTTAGATAGTTAACAGGGGGGGCAAGAGAGGGGTTTGTGGCTAAGTAACAATAGTTGCGCTGGTCGATCGATCAGGTTAAGCTACGCTTACCGCGGTTGGTCCGTGGATGGGTGACCATCTTTACATACCAAGACCCCTCCGTGCCTCGGAAAGCACGTTAAGCCGTTGGTCCTGACTGTCATTTGTGGATCTATGACAGTCGTTACGGGTCGTCAGAAGCCCGAAAGTTTGACAACCAGTCTTACCAAGGGGTATCGTATTACCCAGTAACTGGGTTGTGGAGGTCAGATAGGCAGTCGCTCCATGTAAAATACTGGTACCTATTCAGCTGCATCCGGTTAGACTGGAAGCCGACTCCGACATAGTTGGGAAAAGGCTAGGCATATGATGATGACTTTTAGATAGTTAATAAGCTACAGACGGCTCCTTTCGCTTCATTTAATTAATAGAATTGTAATGCTTACATCGTAAGAAGAATAGTAAAAAAAAAATTGATTCGAAACTAACATCAGTAAAACTTAAGATTTTGCTTCAGTAAATAAAACTTAATAAGCGATAAGGAATTTTGACACTTCCTGAAACATTAACGAATGATTTCCTGCGTAATTGTATTAATTTAGCAGTTACTATGAAGGGTCACGTAGTAGAAATAGCTACGAATAATGAAATAGCACCCAATGAAGATAATGAAAGCGGAGTCAAAGCAATTTGAATGCAGGTGCTGCGCAAAGAGATTAAAACACTGGTCTGAACAGTTGTGACGGAAATTTAATGATTTTGCTGCAGAGCTTGGAAGTAAACTGGTTTATAAAAAGTTTAATCTCCTTAACTTTTACTATACCTACTCCATTTATAATGATTATAACACTAGGCAAAAAAACAAAAATCGCCATCGTTATTTGGATTATTGGATTTTAAGCCTCGTTATTTTCCGTCAGATGCAAAAAAAAAAATATTCGTCTTTTAATTACATTTCTACATTTAATAAACAAATAAAAATACAATTTCAAGTCTAAATGCGAATTTCACCAATGAAACTGAATGCTATCAGCAAATCTAAACCGCATTCAATAACTGTCAGTGTCAATATTCAGAAAATGACACTGACAGCTCTTAATCGACCGCGTTCAGTTTCTCTGGTGAAATTCATCTAGTGATTTAAATAATAAAACACAATAGCTAACCTATTCGCCACTATTTGTCTAATATACCATACACGGAGTGTTAATACATGAAATGGAAGAGATTTTGTATACGTTGAAGAAATGATTTCCATTGAAACATGAGTTTCGGCGATCACAACTCAAAGCAGACATTCGTCCGAAAAGTAATTTAAATGTGAATAATTAAATTGAAGAATGTTAATACTGTGTTTAATTTAATTTTAAATATTAATAATTTTGAGCCTAAACTCTGTATTAATAAATAATTCGGTTCAATTAGCATTCCTGCTCATCACTCCTAAGGAAGTCAAGGATGCTTCAGGGTGAAAGCAAATTCCTTCAAGAAAGTCGTGCAATATTTGTTCGCAGAAAAGCGACATATTTCACTTGTTGTAGGTACTAATATTTAGGTTTGACAGGTAGGGTATACAGTACAAAGATTGCAATCATTATTTCAAGCGCTAATCATGTTAAAATGTCAAGTAGGTATCTATTGAACACTTTGTGCTGATCATCGATGTACCCTTTGTTGTTGATGTTTCCTGCTTTCAACTAGTTTCAACTTAAGAATTTGCAATGTCATGCACACTCGCCTCATACACTGATATTAGGAGCACCACTACCACTACCAATATTACTTCAATCATCTCCAAATATATACCTAAAACCAGCAGCATCCGTATTTTAATTAAGAAAACTATTATCAGAACAATTCTTCGCTAGCTATAATAAAACCAAAGTGGCAATATTCGTACGTCGACGCGTCTGACATAGCGCGTCAGTAGATGGAAACGACACGGCCTCTCGAGCGACGATAAGATACCGAGCGAGACGGAACGGGAAAATCTCGGTGATGCGATGTGAGCCCGTGAAATATGTCCGGGAAATGTGTGGCGCACTACTCTTAAATATTGCTCCGGTTTTCGCGTTATGAGATCAGAATGAAAAGGAGTATTGTCATATTGCAGTGGTGGCTTCTGTTTTTGCTTTTTTGATAGTTTTAAATTAATTTTGGAGTGTTTGGAGCTGTTCTGTGCAGGTTAAAAACATTGAGATTGTAATTGAGTAGTTAAGAAGAGAGGGCCTCGCAAATATAAAATTAATAAGAAGTTTAGAACGTGTGTGTCATGGTAAAAAACACAAGAACCCATAAAATACTTCATATGATAAATACCAAAACAATGGAAAAATAGAATTAAGGAATTCTTCACTCACATAATGGAGCAGAATAAGGATGTCAATGTTGATTAAGTCATAATCATCAACGTTAAAAAAAAAACATTTCCAATTTTAAGTCTCAGCACTTCCTTGAACAAAAAATCGACGTGCAACTATCAGTTTACTAAATACTGTCGATTATCACCTCTGCGTCCAAAAATAAAAGGCAGCTGACTAAGTTAAATTGAAGTGAGTATACCACACACATTCAACACGCATAATACACAAAACATCATTATATATAGATGTCAAGCGGTCCCGCGTTGCGTCACTGCACGCGAGCACATCTATCTACGGTGCTATAGTTCCACACACTCCAACCAACAAACATGATGATGGAAAATACACCTTAGGTCCTGAAAATAAAGGTTATGGTGATCGTAAATCAGTGTGTGCGGCACTCGACTTGATAGGTGCCGGTGCCGGCGAGGCCAAGAGACAGATAAATATCGCTTTATACTCATCGCATCGCTTTGAAGCCGTGCGGTCAGTAATTTTCTCGCTCTCACTGCTGTGGCGTTAGCAGTCTCGTGTATATTTATCACGGTGATATACTAACGCGTTCCCGGTGACGGCTTTTACGATTATTGTTCTTGCTTTTGTTTGTAGGCTCGTATTAAGCATATGGAAAGTTTTTCAACGTTTGTTCAAGCAAGTTTACACGGTTTTATGTTGCAATTGGTTTCTTTGTGAGAAACTTGTATAGCGATAGTTTCACCCGGAAAGTTATTGTAAAAGCTGTATATCTTTTATTAATCATCAATACCAATAACTATAAGGAAATTGATACCAAAGATTCAAATAAACATTATTATGAAGAGAAAGAACAATTTTCCTATCAATCTTTTAATAGCACAAAATATAATATAGCTAGTTTCAATAGAAGCATAGCCAAGCAAGGTAACATAACGTCAATATTGAGAGACTTATTTATCAGCGTCAGAGCAAACAGTGGAGAAGTAGACAATACAGTAACAGGATCTGTCGGTTCAACGTCCATATCTTTATTGGTTACACGATACGTCAGAAAAATTACTACTATATCTAGACCTTCAGAATAGTTTTCTGCATAGCTAGAAGGTTAATCAAGGTTCACCAACCATAGGTCTACAGATAACGGCGATGTTTTCTGTCACAAATTACCAAAATTCGAGGAAATAACAACCGAAACGCACAAAATACTGTGATCACTTGCTGCTACATATTGTTAGACTATAATTACTAAAGATTCAAGGTAATGTTAGGAACCAAAGTTGTGTATAAGAACTATTATTAGGTCACCAGATTTACCTAGAAAGTTACACGTAGCCATAGTATCGAATAGAGAGGAGTGAGGTTAGCAAATAGCGAAATCTTTGCCACAAGTTGTGATATAGAAAGCTACACTAGCGAAGTTAATGCTCCTAAGCAATAAAAACAAGGAGCTCAGAAATCACTGCCATTACCCACACCGGAGCCGGTTAACCAACTCGAAAAACGTAAACCGAAACCCTAACTTCTATTTACGATAGGCAGCCTATAGCTCTATGCTCTATAATTTCGCAAAGTTACATAAAACCCTTCGGATAACACGCTACAAATGAACACTGTTGTAAATTGACAAGTCTTCGTCGCATTACCACGGGGCAAAGCGCCATTTTGCAAAATGTATCCTCACGCGGTAACATAATGAGGGTGACAGCGGCGTGGGAGGAAACAGCCTGCGAGGCGCGAGCCCCCTGGCCCTTTGACGAGCTACCGACCGCCGCCGCGCCGGAATGGGCTCGGTCGTTAGTGGCACGGTGAAATATTTCTTCGTACTTTTTGTTGAGTGCAGACTCAGAAATGTTGATGAATAAGGCGTAATGTGCATAATTTGGTGAATAATGGGCTAGATATTATGACAAAGACTCACAAAGATGATTTGCAAAAGTAATCAGAATATTCGCCTGTTGTTTTAGCCTCTGTTCAGAATTCAGATATACATAATTTCGATTAGAAAAATATTGTTCGGCAAATGTATTGCTTGATTTTTGGAATAATTTATCTTTACGAAATGCAAAGCTAGCGAGGAGTTATCTTTTTTACATTAACAAACAACTCAACCACCCAAAACTGAGCAAGAAGTGTCAAGTTTATTAAACCTCCATTTTTGAAATCAATTAAAAAATAAATTTGTGCTATCGACACGAAATAACAAGCATTGGACAATTAATATGTTTTTTTTATCCCACATCAAGAGACAAATCCACATTTTAAAATATCCAACGAAAATAATAAAATGAAGTATCAAGACCGTTCGTGTCGCGCTATAGCCCGTCAGCGCAGGCAGGCTCAGTCGACAGCGAGGCGCGGCCCGGGGCGCGGAGCCGGCGCTACACCTACCACAACACGCTAGCGATAACGATACACACGCAGCGATGTGGATACTATACTATGCTATACGTATTGTACTGCTATTTATAGATCTTTGACAGTCCTTACGGGTAGTCTGACAGCTAGTCTTACCAAGGGGTACCAACTAGTTAGTGCGCCATTTTTATAGCATTACAAAATTATTTCCTCTTTTAACTTTTATTTAGTAAGTTCAATCCCAATGTATGAGAGTGGATATAGTAATGTATGTAACTGCACGTAACAAAGTATTAAAACACTTGTGATACTATTAAAATCTCGCCTACAACGCCGTTTTACTTTTTAAATACACTTTTATTTTATACAACAGTTTCATAAACGACTATTTCATTAATCACCACGGTTTGTATACCTTTACCACTGTTATAGGATCCGAAGCATAAGGAAACTGGTGCTTGAACTTTAGTGGCCGAGGCTCTAGTCAGTCAACAACTTACAAAAATTATATGCTAGCTGTATACTACACATTAGCCTACACAGGGTAAGTTTTTATCCAGTGCGCAAATTGTAACCATGAATTCAGCATATCATTCTAGAACCCCCCCTAGCGCAGAAATTTTTCGCCGGTTATACAAAAAAAAATCAGAAGGCCAATTCTACTAATTAAAAGCGTTCGCAGTGTCATCTCGGCGACAATCGAATTTCAAAAATTTGACAAAAATGTATAGGAATTTTTGACAGATTGTCACTGAGATCAGACTGTGAACGTTCTTAAAATTACCAGAATTGCCCCTCTGTTCTTTCATAGACAAGTGCAGTACCTACGCGGTCAAAATGTATGGGACACCTGATTTTTTTTTTTGTATATTCGGCGAAAATTTCTGCGCTAGGGGTTCTAGAATGGTATGCTGAATTCATGGTTGCAATTTGCGCACTGGATAAAAACTTTTCCTGTATTGTAGAACAGTCCGACGACGTCATTGTCTAGACGCTGGGTTTTTTCGTGGACTTACTGCATTTTTGCTATGGTGATCCTAAAGGTACGCTTATACGAGCAACTCAAATTGCTCCATCCTGGGCAATTCTCGTCAACTATGACGTCACGACTACATCCAGCAATTTAGGGTAATAACAACATGTAGCAACCTGTTGCCACAGATATGGTCACATAATATCGTGTAATATGGAGCAACTCAAAAAACTAGGCAATACGCCCCCCACCCCCGCTGCCTCCGCCGACACCTGGTTCCTCTCGCAAAAACAAAACGTAGTTATACGTACAGAGGCCAGCACATCAAGCTAACCCAATCTGTCAAATTTCTTTGATAGTTTTTCAACTTTATAACAAAGGAATGAGGTTTATGTTCAATTGGGAAAATTTGACAGTTTGGGATAGCTTGACCTGCTGGCGACTGGTACAAACGAGATAAAAATAAAATTGACTAAAATTTCCAAACCGATTGGATATTCGGCAACTCATGAAATACAGGATAAGTTTTTAACCAGTGCGCAAACTGTTACCATGAATTCAGCATATCATTTTAGACCACCCCACCGCAGAAATTCGTCAGTTATACAAAAAAAAAAACAACTGTTTCATTGAAAAATACAATACCTACGCGGTTAAAATGTATGGAACAGCAGTTTTTTTTTTTGTTTATCCGATGAAAAATTTCTACGCTGAGAGTCTAGAATGGTATGCTGAATGCATGGTTACAGTTTGCGCACTGGTTAAAAACTTATCCTGTATATGGAGCAATCGGCAGCAATATTCCCGAAACATATCCGCAATTTATTTTTGTTGCTCCAGATTGCTCCACTTAAATGATCCAGATTGATCCATTATTAGTATTGCCGAGCAATAATTGCTCAAAAAATTGCCCGTGTAGATTGATTGTGAGATTTTATCGACTGGACTTTCAACTCACGGTGTTGAAACGAGGACTGAGAATGCAACAGAGTGCATCTCCGCGCGTCGAAAAACACAATGGTCACTGTTCGATTTTCAACTTTCTGCACTGAGCAGTGCGTTGAAAATCCAATGCGCGAAATAATCCCTCAGCGAGTATTCAATAGCAGTCACTCGTCAGCTATTGAAGCCTCATGGGATTCATTTTCAATGGATATCCATGCTCCTCGGCATCATCTGTGATCCTTATATTACCCGGCCCTATGATTTAACGGTGTTACTTATCTCAAGTATGATTGTCGTTCACTAGTGCTAAGCACTTACATACATTGACAGAATGTATAGTGATGAAATACATTGTATCATTATTCATGTTCAAATGAAGCTTGCAGCTTTGAAATTTGTTCCTGGGTTCCGAAGCAGATTGCATTGAACAGACAACAAGTCCCCAGTGGGGTAACTGCTTAACACTAACAGTAGGATTGACTTTCTTTTTAACCGCGGCCTACCCAAATGTCCTTTCTTTGGTATTGTTCGTCAAATCGTTGAGCTCCTCAAGTTCTGAGTTGAGCTGTATGATTACTGATTGGACAGGTCCACTCAATTTGTGTGGTTCTTTCCTAAAAAGACCATTTCAGACACCAATCCACATGGTCTTCACATGATCTGACCAAGATTATGTCTGCACTTTAAAAGAGACTGTGACCTCTGAGTTTGTTTCGACTTTTCTTCTCAGAGTTGTCAGATAGGAAACGCCGACCTCATCTAGTTAAAAAAAAATATATAATTGACGTGTAAAAGTGTTTGTACTACAAACCTACTTACAGAAATAAAATCATTTATCATTTATGATTTAACCGACTTTAAAAAGGAAGAGGTTCTCAATTCGTCGGAACCTTTTTTTATTGACAGTTCAACAACATTCATTGTGTTATTTACGTTGCGGACAAAGTTTAGGAACATATTTATGAATCAATGGATTCGCAATAGTCTTCAAAAGGTTCAGAATCTGATTGCTAGCATATTATACAATTAAGTTTGACTAGAAGTAAGATTTATTGAGCAAATTGGACCAACGATTCCGTGTAACGACCACCTTGATCTCCAAACATGGAAAAGTTTCGATCAATAAGAATTAAAAAGTTATAGTTAATGGATAAGTAAGTAGGTACGTAACAAGTAAGCAAGTACGTAAGCTATTGTGTTGTGTTACTTTTCCGAACCAAAGAAAATCTCATTAAAAAATATATTGCCGAGTTGACATTATTAGTGTACTGCAAACTGTTTCTGAAAAGCTTTCAGGTTAACAATAACAAAACAGCAAAACACGGGTCTAACAAGACCTTCACAAGACTGAAAATAATAATGTACAAAAAAAAACCGTGAAAAAGAAAAATCGTCACTCGGGGAGCAGGGGCTAACGAGCAGTAGGTACCAGGGAGGCATGACATTATAGAGGCACGCGCCATTAGACGAACGCCGGGCGGTGGCGGAACGGGCCCTATTTCCGGAAGGAAGCGCGCCCGGAAGCCGCGCCGCGTCCGCCCCGCCTGTCGCTAAGTTACTTCGCCTGCTACTGAGTTATAGTCGCCTGGTGTCTGCACTAGATTTTGATACGGTCATGGTAGCCTAGTCTCGCAAGTTATTCCGGTGCATTTACTTTTGTAGAAAACTTGTGTTTATTCTTAGTTGATACGTTTACTTACACTTGCAAAGTTCTACATGCTGCCTTACCTGAAAAGTAAAAAAAACACATCAGAGTTTGAAAAAAGTATTATTATTAATAATTAGTAAAATCAATCCTACATGAATCTTTATTTGGTGTATCAATGAGTCTTGATGTATTGGATCTTTGAAGTTCTTAACTTTCCACAGCTTAACAAGAATAAAAAAAAATCGATGTTAAAATTCAAAATACACCTACAGCGGCTACAGAACTCCTGAAAAAGTACCATATCGTTGTCATATGCACAGGCTGTGTAATTTAGCATTAGGAGGACCGCGAACATCCAGAATGCGGGGCACTGCGGGACCAGGGAAACACGACGCGGTCAGAGATGACATTAATCAAAATTAAAAGTGGATTACGACAGCGAAGGCGCGTGGAGCCGCGGTGTGCTCGCTATCCCGCTAGTAAATGAGGGGCGGGTTTTGTGTTGTATTTAAAGTGAGACAGATTTTTAAAGGTATTATTTATTGTAATTGTCGGTTTTAGGCTTCAGAAGATAGATGAACACCTCATAATTTACATCGTTCGCAAGTGAATCATGCAAGGGATTCTAAATGATCACTACTTATGCAAATAATGTGACAACTCCTTGCTCTACTTTGGAAATGGGCTGCACATTAATTATGCGGCAAATATGAAGAGCAGTAGTGGCCCAGCGGTAACGGCCGCGACTTACAAATTGTGGGTCGTAGATTCGAACCCAGACACCTTTACTTTATGTAAATTATTTAAACACCACTGCTCTCAAAACGATGAAGGAACACATCGTGAGGAAACCGGCATGTCTTAGAAACAAACATTCGAAGACATGTGACATCTACCGAACCGCACTGGGCCCGCATGGTGGATTAAGGCCCGGCTGTCATTTGTGGATCTTTGACAGTCGCTACGGGGCGTCAGAAGCCCGAATATATTACCCAGTAACTGGTTTGTGGCGGTCAGATAGGCAGTCGCTCCATGTAAAATACTGGTATTCAGCTGCATCCGATTAGACTGGAAGCCGACCCCAACATAGTTGGGAAAAGGCTAAGCAGATGATGATGTCATAAAATCCACGACTTCTAGCTCACCTGTCAAACGTTACACCTATTACCATGGAGACATTATTAAAAGCTTAATAACCACTAGGTAAATTTAACAGGAAATATACTCTCCTTTTAATTCTAAAGATCAAAATTAAAATTCCGTTATCAAGCACGTTTAAGCTGGAGCATTTTATTTGATACCAGTTCACCCACACACTAATAAAACAGACAGACACAAAGGACGGGCCGTCCCGCACTCCCGATCTCGACATATGGCGGGGCGGGCCAAATTGATAACTTGATAACACCCGGGATCCCGCAATCCCGCGACCCGGGAACCCGTAATCCCGGCCCGGGGCTTATCCGGAGAAGAAAAAGATATGCTTTTTAGTGCGGGCCTGCCCGCCTGTTTATTATTTTTATGTAAAATCGTAATTCATCTGGATGAAATGATAACATGAGGAAGAAACACGTATGCTTCGTTCCTGAGTGAGTGTTGAGCGTCGATAAATAACTTTTTGGGTGGTTGTATTTTTCAGATGAAGTTTTCCGTACATCCGGAAAACTTTTATCGTCATTAAAAGAGCCTCACGAAGACTTCATAGGATATTTCTAGTTCGTGTCTGTTTTCTAAAAATAAAACTATTTTTAAAAAGAAAACTAAAAACAATTATTTCTTATATCTATGATATTAAACATATGGGTTATCAATTACTATTGTAGTAATATTGTCAATCGCTTCAATTACATTAGGTAAACGATAAATGTGTATCAATCACATGAATATGGACAGTTGCAACTGCAAGTGAACGTTTCAAATACCTTTTATCAGTCAACAGACTAAAATATTTCCTGCTGTATTGGGGTATCTCAGTAATCGCTATGAAACTTGTATGTTTAGTATTTGTATGTGTAGTTTAGTTTAGTATTTGTATACTAATGTGGATAAATTATAATGGCAAGAAATACTGACAAGATTTTAGTTAAAGCAAAACTTTGTGTGAAAGACACAGTGTAAAAATGTCCCCTAAAAAGTTGGCAGTTCAAAAGTTAGCTATGTGGTTTCCAACATTTTTTTTTTGCAACTTTGAGGTAATTATCGTCTTTGAGATGCTGAAACTCTTCTTAAATTCTTACAAATAAGCGGCATTTTGGGTGCCAAGATTCGATTTGTATTTTATCTTAGAGCATTATCAATTTATTGGTAGTTATCAGTGAAGATCCGATGGTATATTAAGTTTGATAATAAATGATACATTGTGAAATGGGCTAGGTTTTAGATTACCCCACGAAAACCGTTCTGAACTGATTCCGAATTGATTGACTTAGTCAGCATTAAAATGATTCCATTTGGGGTCCGCCTATCCCTATTTAACCTAGAATAAGTACTTAATCCTATTGATTTGTCGAACAAATCGTACCAGGAGTACAGTTCAGGTGAGGACATCATTTTACAGTTGTAATATCTCATTAGCTAGCGGCGACCGGGAAGGGGATCGGGAATGGAATTAAACGCCGCCGGGCCCGCCCCGTCCCGGGAATACGCGCCCCGGGATTGTTGGATACCGATTGTAGAGGTGCTGGATGTGACATTCAAGTTTTTATTGTTGTTTTTTTTTTCACAGCTTGAAAAAGTTTTACAATAAAGTAACTAGGCAATGTCAGACGTACCGTTAAATATCCTACAACCAACCCGACTGGAATAATCAGCGACATGAAGGTCTAA
Organism: Polymixis flavicincta; assembly: GCA_949987655.1. Lineage (NCBI taxonomy): Eukaryota > Metazoa > Arthropoda > Insecta > Lepidoptera > Noctuidae > Polymixis > Polymixis flavicincta. The sequence continues at coordinate 16,740,782 of OX465188.1, read as the reverse complement.
AAATACAGCTTCAACTAATAAAAAAGCTTTAAAACGACAAAATGAGGCTAAGAAACCGTGCCTGAAGCTGCAGTTGTACAGTTATTCCGCCATTCACCGCAACGGATCCCCAGTTGAAATCGAGATCGTTTCATTGCATACTCGATGTCTCAACTTATGGTTTGGAGACAACAATGGGCCGTTTAAGGGTCTTTATGGAAAGGTTTTACACCGTAAGATCGTTAGGATATTTGGGTTTTGTGTGGGTGTGGCAACATCGAAATGCGCACGGAGAAAAGACTGTTCCCGAATGGCTGGATCTGACTATGAAGGTACAAGTTTGAAAGCTAAGGTTTTCTCCGTACAGATATGAATGGTGAGACAGCATTTTTCATGTGTACTACACATGTTTTTTTTTTGTGTCTATAGCTTTTTGGTAAGTGGATTCAGTACTGACACTAGTAGACTGAGCACCATTTAAACAACACTATTCGGTACAGTTGAGGGCATAAATACACAATTGGTGAACTGGCACTTCAATTGCGTAAGACACTTTAATCATAATTCGAAGGTTTTAAAAATAAATTCCTAAACAATTGCTTTACAACTTTACACGTGTGTTTGTTAAATTCGACCGCTCAACTCAGTGAATCTTGTCAGAATAATCAAATTAAGTATATACATTGTGATTGCAATCATCCCACTCAAATAATGATCAATTAGACAAAATAAACTACCTTTTAGAAGGGGAGACTAGAATCAATTCTACATTTATTTTAATGTAAACGTTGACGTTAAAAAGTGCCTATTTCAAATAAATGTTCTGACTTTGACATTTTAAGCCAGATCAATCTGAAAAAAAAAAAGTGTTCTATAAAAAAATGGGCCACTTCCAGTCATCTCTACATCTTATACCGAGGGTCCAAGCGTAGCGCACTCGCGCAAGTTCGATCAGACACTAATTGGGGTGTGAATTTGCCTGCGGGCCCCTCCGTCACGTCTTGGATCCGAGGGATCTCTAAAAGTTGCATGATTTAGTGCTGTATTTCGTCTTTCAAAGGGAAGGGAAGCTTAGTTCGAAGGGAACGTTCGGAGTTTGAAATTTTAAAACGTTATTTCTTGAGCTGGACCGTTTGTGTTTTGTTTTTTAAGAACTTTTTGTTTTGCACTTATGTTAATGTTTTCCATGAATACCAATGATCCCCAAAAATACAGGCCTAGTCTAGTTTGGTAGTTAGGATAATTTCTTTGTACTTACATAATACTTTTAAATTTTAAGGTTAGGTATTACTTTCTCATATTTTTAATGTAAGTATTTCTTTTACTGACAAAAAAACTTTTTTTAAAGTTAAAAATAGAAAGTGCCTAGTGTCTTATTCTTTTGGATGACCAAATGGGAGTATGGCCTATGGCAACTTCTCAGGTCCTGTCATGATCAAAATATTAGAAACTCAGCAAAAGGTGAATGTGTGACCACGATGTTTCTCATATACCTAATACCTATGTATAAGTTATTTCAAAGCGTTACTATGCTTACTATCTCTACCTTCTAACGTTTATTTAAGTCCTATCTGAAAACCAACGCTGCAACGGCTAATTACTTTTTTAGTACAGTATGCTACGATGTGGAATAGCGTATTTTATATCTTTTTCTAAATACCTATAACGTTGTGGGAGGTTTTTCTCTGCAAGTATAATAATTTGCTCGAGAACAAGAGACCATTAAATATTTATATTTCTAAATTCTCAAAGTTTTATGTCCAATATCACTTTGCCATGCTTATCTTAAAAATTCGCTTCAATTCTCAAACACATTCTATAGTTCCAACTTCGAATTCAAATATAGAACGTGTGCGGGCCGGTTGGCGGCACGTTCGCCATTTTACGTAGCGTTTTTACGATGTAGCCGATAACGTTTACGAGGCGCGCTGAGTGGCGTCGCCGCGGCTCGCCCCGACTGATTGCATGCGAGGGCACCGCTTGTATAAGGCTTGTGCCAAGTTTGTTTTTTTTCTGTCGATATTGACTTTAATTTTTAAGTGTGATGTATTACCTAAATGACTACATAGATCATGGTTTGACAATTCGGCTGAAATAATGATATTTTTTAGAAACAATGGTGAAGTATTTCGCGAAGTGGAATCATCAACTGCCTAGGCTTTTCCCAACTATGTTGGTGTCTGAATACTAGTATTTTACAAGGAGCGACTGCCTATCTTAGGGTTGCCAACTTTTTCTAGAAGAAGTAGAGTATTTCTGATTTCGGAGAGAGTAAATAAAGAGTACAGATTTATAAAATAGAGCACCTAGGTACCATTTATGCATTTCTCTTTACGTATTTTCGAGCACATAACATTTCTATTGATTTTACAATAATTTTAGGACAGCAAACATCCTAATTCTGCGTTAATATAAGATCAGGAGCTCATTTCAATCAATATTTCACATTCGTGAAATAATGAGTCATGACCGACAAATAGTCAAGTAGAAAATATATGTATGTAGAATAACCGCAGAAAAACGAAATCATTTGCTTTAAAAAAGTCAGTTTATCTAAATCGAGTATTTTGGCGTACTCTATTAGTGTTGTAGATTATAGAGTAGGTACGGTTGGCAACCCTAGCCTATCTGACCTCCACAGCCCAGTTACTGGGTAACACGATATCCCTTGGTAAGACTGGTTGCCAGACATTCGGGCCTCTGACGACCCGCAACGACTGTCAAAGAACCACGAATGACAGCCGGGACCAACGGCTTAAACCACACATAAATAAATATCCGAAAGAAAACGATAGAAAAAATGTAACAGACATTTTATCGATATCAACAATATCCGTCCTTCGCCTCATCTCTACTCGGGTCGTGTATCCGTGACACATCGTGTACTGTAGCCGACGACATCGCGCGGCGTATTTTATGCGCCCCGTTGCGCGGCCACGACCGCTCCCGACAGCGCCCGACCGTCACCGAAGGGTTCCCACTACCAGACAATTTTAAATTTATTCAGTTTAGAACATCTATAACATGCTGTTGAAGTTTTTTGCAAGTTTTTTTTGTTTTTCTAAACAGAAAGTCTTCAGTGATTCATAATAATGATTGATCTTGTCTGAAAGTGAAGTATTTATGATATCGCGTTTAATTTATGTGTTCCGTCGCGCCTTAGTGCGCAAGATAACAGAGTTGTAAAGGGCTGACTCGAAGGGAAAAGTTATAGGTATTTTACAATTATGTGTAAAGATTTTTATTACTTAATTACATTAAAATATAGTTTTTGTACATACAAAAACAAAAGGACAATAAACGTCACAGTACGTACGCCTCCATGTGTGGAATATTATTATTATTTATTCGAAATTATAGCTCAAACGAACATTAAAAACTAATTAATGTATAAATAACGCAATTATTGCATTAATAAATGAGTTGCGTAAATGAATAACGATATATACGAATAATATTTCAAGAATCCTAATTAACTATTTTTTCTCGTGACACTTGAATAAGAAATATGAAGTCATGAGTTGCCACAAATTCATTTCAAAACGATACTGGACCATATCCCAACATTGTGTCAGCACGGGCAAAAACACATAAATAAATAAAAAGAAAGAGTGCCATAAAAACTGGCAACCCTACTTTAACCGCGCCATGCCCGTGCGAACCCGGCGGCAACCAGGCGGCGACCGGCGACTAATGACCGAAAAGGACCTTCCCTACGAATTATAATAAGAATGATGTTTTCGTTCGAAAAACTGTTAATTGGTGTCTAAATGAAGATGGTTTTTCGAAGTGACGAGGCGTCAAAGCGTTAATAGATGAAGAAAAAAAATGTCAACACCTTGTAAATCGCGAGTTTTTTCGTCCTCGGTTTTTTTGTTACCTTTCATAAGTGATCCTCGATAATCAAGGTTAATCACATAACTCAAAGTTGAGCTGATTCCTGACGTTATTTGGATTCTGTCCAAGCAAGCTTCAGACGTAGGAGAGTGAAAGAGATATCTGAAAGATATCGATTTTTCTTTAAATGAACGAACTACGACTACAATAAAATCAAAAGTCATTTATTCAAATTACCCTGTGAATCAGCACATTTCGAATGTCAAGATTATATGTATAAGACAGTCCCCCAAAACGTACGTTCGACCTTAACCATTTCCTAGTACTTTAGCTGGGAAGAAGAAGTAGCGCAACGCTCCACAGTTCCAGAACCAACGTAGACTACGTTAGGTCTAATCCTAAAGCAGTGCTTTCTCTAAACTCTCACCAATCCGACAAAATGCTATGCAAAATTATTAAAGGACCAGATTTTGTTTTAAACAAAGATTTGGTCCTTTTTGGACCCAAAGGGTGAAAAATTTACATTACCATAACGTGCGGACGAGGTGAAAAGACATGCACTAATAATATTCAATATCTCAAAAACAAACAGTAGGTTTTAGAGAAAGAGTACACTTCAGAAATAAAAGCGCTTTATAGACTTTATATTCCAGCCTTCCGCTTGATTTAAGCGAACTATAACTCCTATGCCTTTGATGGTAGTATTAAAAACTAAGGTGCGCTCTGCACACATAATGTTCTGATTTACGGCATCATAACATGGTTTATGTTTATACCGTAGCCACCAGTGCTTCCCATAGTTTATGGTGAGCCGGTTACAAGATAAATATAGTGTAGCTTTTCAATCTGAAGTCTGTTAACGTCATGGGATTAATCTACATGGTGTGTGAATTTGAAAACTCCGAAGTCTTATGGAGTTCTGGTTGGAAAAACTCGGGTTTATTTTCTTGCGTTCAAGTGCGGGTCAAGGGTTCGGAGGAGTACTATGTACTATGGCTTTTTACAAGGACCCACCCGGAAGTTTCTACGAGTATTTCCGGGAGTTTTGAGGGCGAAACTAGAGTGAAACCCGGAAACTCAGACGGATGCGGGCTTGGGCATGACGGTCTCTGTTTCAATAAAAAAATGTCTTAGCCCTGTGATTTATCTAACACCCTTCAACCTTCAATAGATTACAGGAATGGCGCATCTTTAGGCTTTAACGACTTCTACTACTACTTCTACGAATGGTTTAAGATCTACTAACTCTTTGGGTACATAAAGACATGCAACAGGACCAAATTGTTAACCAGTAACCAGGAAATCATTATCAACTTCTCTGATTTTAGTGCAGTAGTTGGTGTTAGGTTTAAAGATTTATAGAAATCCCAGAAATAGTAAATCCGTCAGTAGCTCGTTCCGAGCTACTCGGTATGCGAGGAAGTAGTGACTTTCATATGGGACTCGTGTTCATTTCCGTGATTTTACAGCAACATTTCATTTGTTATTTTCAAGGGAAATTTCAAAACTTCCTTGTAGCCGGAAAGTGAATATTGGAGCGAAATTTTGAATTTGGTATATTTTGCCACTGTCCCATGTGACAGTATTCACCCGGTTCCCATGCAATCTTAGATTTCAGTTAATGCGGCTAACCTAAATGTATCATGGATGTAATGCTAGTCTATTGGTACTTAGTATATATAGCACCTACGGTTGCTCTCAATCTGGTTTTGTCCTAGATTCTTTGGGATGCATCCCAATCTTATAAAAAGTCAGATAAAAGCCTGGACGGTTACGTAACTGCTGTTATACAACAAAACATTTGTTTTTCAAACTTTGCCCTGCCTACATGGTTTCACAGACAGCATTTTCAACTTTCGTAACCCCGGGATTGCTCAAGACTACTTATTAGTTTTATAAAAATTCTATGATAAGCAGCTGATACCTCCTTGTTATCCCGGATTATCGCACAAGCGTGTTAAATATTAGCAAAAAGTTTCAACTTTATTCAGCCGGATCCGGAGTCGAAAAGTTTTTAAACTACTTAAGATACTGTTTCCCCCTTTCTTCCTGCCATTCGTCCCGTGCATGGCTGGTACAGGCATTACTTTGTGTAAATTGTCTGAATATATTGGATTTATCATTTTTACACCTATTGTGGATATTTTGCAATTGTTTCTGTCGATCCTAATTCTCCTTGCCAAAGTTTTAATTCCAAATTAGGTTAGAAACGTTGCGATTCGGTTGCTGAAATCCTGACTTCGCTACCAAATTTACGTCAATCTCACTCAATATTCAAGTTATATCTCAATCGTAATAAAATATACGATGTGAGAACCTCTAACAGTGTAATAAGGGGAACTTTGGCGCAAAACGTTAACTTTTCAGTGGAGAGAGTAGGTGCCGACATAGCACTCGATAGCTAAAGTACTAGGTATACATGTGTTGCCAGGAGGTGTGCGCGCTCGTGGCGGGCGGTAGCGCCGTCGGTCGGATGTATAAAGTGGCGCGCCGGTGGCCACATGACATAGCTATAACTCCGCGGTAGCATGACAAACAGCCGCCCGGAGTGGTGTGGAGTCGACAAGTTTTGTTACGGGGAGAATTCTTTTGTAGTAGGTGCATTTCTTTTACTGGAGGTGACATTTAATTAAACGCTTTGAGCCATTAAGCAAATGTAAAACATCTCGACGTAAGTAATTTTTCGTACTTAATCGTCTTACAATTTAATGTGGTGTTGGGTTTAAGTATTTATCAATCCGTAATGGAGGGTCCACCAATTTTCCATATTAATTTTGGCCGGTTATGTAACTTGGTATAAATTTGTAAAGTTTCACTAAGCAGTTTGGCAGGAATGCCGCATTATTGATTATTGATGATACTAAGAAATAAATAAATAGTACTCGTTGTAAGTTTCATAATGATACAACGATATTTGATTTTACACCGAATGATAAGTTACAAAAATGTGCAAAGTAAACATAGCACAGAAATTCCAACATCCATCCTAATTTAAATATCGTACAACCGAACCGGCTCACAAAAATAAAGTAAAAAGAAACAACCAAAAAAATCTACACCTAATTCGACTCCACCGGCGTATAATGCGCGCCCGACACCGGAGGGCGCCCGTCGCTAAAGCGCGATACTACGGGCTCGCCTCGGGCGGCGCGAACCAATTACCCACCGCCGCCGCGCGGGCATTTACCCCCTCCCCCGACCGCCCGCCCGCCCGGCCCCCGACCGAGCACAGAATTACTTATCTCCTCGCACCGCTGCGATCCTGGTACTCTGCCGCCAGACGTACGCCCGCAATGCGAATGCGCCGCAACTTTTTGTCGCGCGCCCATGCGTCATGCGTGTCCTTTTTGCATTTTCCGAAACAAAAAATAGTAAAATATGTCGTGTGACTGTTGCTTGCGTGCGGGCCCGCTGATAGAGAACTGAATTATCATGGAGTTGCCGTTTGAATAATTAAAAGGATATTTTTACGATATCTGTTTGTTTGGTGTTTAATTTAAATAAACGCTGTATGAGACTCATTTAAATATGGGCTACACCTTTATTTTACACCCTGTTTATGTTTCCAACCATTTTTTGTATTTGCGAGACAAAAATAAAGTTTGAAAGGCGGATATTAGATCCGCGTTTCAACTTCGATATCGATAAAAAATCGGATATCGAATGTCGCAACCCTATTTATGAGCGGACAATAGATAGGAGAGGATATAAATTATCACTAGTATAGTTAAAGTGTTTAAAGGATAGGTATGGTCGAGATAATGTCGAGGGGCGATAATGAAAACGTGCAAAACTGCCGCAGTTAACGTACCACGAGAATTATAATGAGCCCGTTAGTAAAGGACGTACCGTACAGTACCTACGTGTAGATAGACAGGACGTCACACATATTTAAATGACTCCCAAAATTAGGACCAGTATGTTTCGAAAATAAGGGTCGTGGACTCGTGGCTAAATAATAAGTATCACGAGATGCTCAAGGTTAAGCGATGCTTGCCGAGGTTGGTCCGTGGATGGGTGAATATTCATTACATTTTGACACCCACCGTGCCTCGGAAAGCACGTTGCCGTTTCTGTTATTTATAAATCTTTGACAGTATTTACACTATTTACGAAAAGTAGTCAGTCCGAAAGTCTTACAACAACCAGTCTTAAAGTGGATCTTGTCGACATTTTTTCAATACAAACTTCGGGAGTGTATTACTCCACTGTTAGTTAGTTAGAAAAAGGCTAGGCCGATGATGATGTTCCGAAAATAGGACAACACTACAGACAATGTATTAAAGTTTATGAGCTGACAACTCACGTAAAAAACCGGGCAAGTGCCATTCGGACTCGCACACCAAGGGTCCCGTACCACCGTACAATATTGATTATTTAAAAAAAAACTTGTGTCTTGTATCCCTTTAATTTGTAACTTACTTTTATTTTTGGGTGTTGTAGCGGCAATAGAAATACACTGCAATGATATGAAAACTGCCTATCTATTACGGTTTATGAGATATAGCCCGCTAACATACAGACCGACAGATAGCAGAGGTTTAATAATAGGTTTCCGTGGGCACTCTTTGGGTACGGATCCTTAAAAACCTCTACACTCGGTGGTGGTTGGCATAGTGCATTAGCACTAGTTTCTTGAGTTCGACTCCCAAATGGAACAAATACTTGCATGGTTACTTTATTTATTACAGATAGTTTATCCGGCCTACAGTGTACTTGTTCACGCATGTAATGTATGTTAGATTCAAGTTTTTTTTTTTTAAACATGAAAGTGGATGATTTTTGTTTAACCCCCAACGCAAAAAGAGATTTTAATGTGAACCTAGTCCACATTTTTTTCCATACAAACTTCGGGAGGGTTTTACTCCACTGTTTGACAATGTATTTCAAAAATTAAACATGGTATGGTTTTGTCTCATTATTAATATTGTCTGTACGGAAACAGAATACTAAAATTAAAAACTATTAAAAGTTAGGAGGCAACAAAGATTAGTTTTTCTTGCTAATTTTACTTAACTTTGGGCGTGTTTAAGTAATAAAATAAGGGTAAAATCTCCAAAACTAAGTCGGTACCGACAAAGCTCAATTATCTAAAAATTCAATAAATTTTATTGGTCATTGATTTATGCAGTGGTTTTTTCATAAAACCCGATCTTCCGAAGAACTTTTCTTTATTTTTTACGCGTCTGTTTTACTATAACTGATCCTGCAGCTCACTCAATAATTTTGTGCGTGTAGACTAGTGTCTAACTGCTCATCACGGGTACTACCTATGTCGGACATGAAGCCTGGTGAGACTGGGTGCTTTTCAGCCAGGCCCATCAGTGAGTTCGAGCCCACGACTAGGTTCCCCTTAAGTTTAATAAGAAGCTGTTAGTACTTTCATCAAAGCATTGTAATGTCGGGGGAAGATCAATGAAGACGCCAAACAGACGGATAACATTTACACTAGCCGTCCCCCGCTGGTCGGTGGTTTGAAAAAAAAACCTTTTATTACTCAGTAAGTACTTTAAATAATATTAAGTTCAATCTCAATAATCAGCTCATTATTCAGTAGGTACGATTTCAGGAGCCTACGAGTCGTGATGGGTCGCGGGTTTGAACCCAAGCAGGCTTTGTACTTAATATCATCACCAGTGGTTTAAAAGCGGTGCCGGTGAAAGAAGACAAACGTGGTTATGTCCTGTGATCTTACAATGTGCCGACGCAATAGGAGAAAAAGTTAACTTTAATGTGACAAAGTATTAAAAAATCAACGATATTAAATAACTCTGTTCAGACTTTCAAAATTACAGCCTTTATTAAATACAGTGTGAAAACTTAATAATGTTACTGAAATTATGTGGTCGGCAAATGACCTGCGTAATACTACAAGCAAACACAGATAAGTTACAATAAGTCCGCGTTATGAGCTGAAAACTATTTCTAACTTTTTTGCTTCACGAGAGTTGGGAGGGAGTAATATCCTAGCTATTTCTGCTTTCCTGGTACAGGATGAGCACAGATTATGTTCTTCGAAAGTACTTGGTTCGTTTCAACACCTTCGGTCAAGTTCAGCAGGCTTTCATTTTGACAGTTCAATGACATTCATTGCGTTATTTACGTTGTTGAGCAGTTTTTTTTTTTTTGAAGCAATGGATTAGATCGTTTGATCATGTGTTACGCAATTGAGTGCAGGTAACTTAGCAAACAGGCAGTGCTTTACAAACTCTCGTTCCACTTTTAAAATCACCGATTCTGTGTCCATTGGCTTCCAAGTGCGTCCCTTTGACCAGAAACAGTTGCTGAATTGCATTTTTTTTACGACCTACAGTTTTTTTTTTTTTTTTTTTTTTTTTGGGTGGGAAATCATCAAATAACTTCTCCCGCTCTGGGTGGAGCAGGAGAGCGTGTCAGGCATCGACCCTTGCGGGTCCCATCATTTTTTGTGCTGACATCTCTTTGAGGCGCGCGTGGAACACAACGCGCCGTCGACTTGGGCTTGGTCCTTACCGGACAGCGAGCTACCCATTACTCGCCGTCCGCAAGCCCATGCCTACGGTGGCCGGAAATCGGCCTGGGATTCCCGACGCCCAGGGCGTCTCCGTATCCTGCGGCGGCTGGGGTCGCGAGGGCGCATATGCTGCCTCTCCCTCACGTGCGCCGCCTCCCTCTTCGCGAGCATCACTGCTTCGCTGAAGGAGGTGACGGCTCCCCATGCCCTCTCGCTCCGTACCATGGCCTGGACCAGGGCCGGACGCGAGAGATCGCCGCCGCCGATCGCCTCCACGAGGACACGGCGGTGCTCCGCCCAAGCAGGGCAGATCGCCACCGTGTGCTCCACCGTGTCCTCAGGGCGATCTTCGCAGTGGAAACACCCGGGCGTTTCCTCCCACCCTATCCGAAACAGGAACCTCCCGAAACAACCGTGTCCGGTGAGGACCTGCGTCAGGCGGAAGGTGAGGACGCCATGCCGCCTCTCAAACCACTCCTCAAAGAGGGGACTTACCGCCGCAATCGTGGCGTGCCCTACGACCTACAGTTTCAATACATCAATATCTTACGAGATAAAAAGTAGTTTCGATAATACCTATACCTAATAGATTTTCATAAGTACCACCTGTAGGAGGATTGTATGAAGTTTTGGAACTATATTTATTCCTCGTATAGGCGTAACTCGTTTTTACATGAATTCAGGCTGCAGAAAAAAAATTACAAATAGAAAAAGAAAAATGTTTTGGACAGATTTTTGACATGGGCCCGCTTTTTTTACGACAAGATTTTTTGCCTCTAGTCGTTACGTCCGAAAATCAAATTCGGAATTGAAAGTTTTTCCATGTAAGAATAGTGTTGGGCACTGCAGTTCTCAATTAAAGATAAAATTAATATAACATTCAATAATATTTCTCACTTAATAAAAAAGCACTAATAGTAATCCTGCGTAGGCTAAAGCGAAACCAAATCAATTCAATTTAGAGATCACTGAATATAACGTAGAAAATAGAAACAGAAGGTTTTAATAGAAATAGGTTCGTTTATAATTCACTATCACTATTTGCGTACACCAAACTTCGAAATTTTGAAGGAGATATGAGGGAAAATTCTTGTAATTTTAAGAACGTTCACATTCTGATTTCAGTCTCAATCTGTCAAAAATACATCGAGTTTCCATACATTTTTGTCGCCGAGGTAAGACTAGATTTTGAACGTTTTAAATTTCAAGAATAGGCCTTCTTGGGTGGACTTAATTTAGATATGGTTTGCGAACGAAAGCCAACCTGCTGGCAAAAGCTAGTTGAAATATAGATAAAAGCCGCGGTCCGTGTTGGCACTTATACCAATCTTAGGTGGGGCGGATGACAGGATCACAACAAAACTCAATAGCAAGAAAAAATACCGCGCGGAAGCAAAATCCGGTCTTTTCTGTAAAAATCTCACTGGCAACTGTATGTGAAGTGAGCTTTAACGTGACACTTGTCCACATTTTTTCCATACAAACTTCGGGAGGGTTTTACTCCACTGTTTGACTATTTACATCAAAAATTTAACATGGTATAGTTTTGTCTCGTTATTATTATTGTCTGTACGGAAACAGAATACTAAAATAAAAAGCCATTACAAAGTTATGAGCCAACAAAGATTCGTTTTTCTTGCTAATTTAACCTAACTTTGAGCGTGTTTAAGTAATAAAAGGAGTGTAAAATCTCGAAAACCAAGACGGTACCGACAAAGTTCAATTAACAATAAATTCAATAAACTTTATAGGTCATTGATTTATGCAGTGGTTTTTTCATAAAACCCGATCTTCTGAAGGACTTTTCTTAATTTTTCGCGATTTTTTTGCCAAAAATGCTCCTGCGTCTCACTCAATATCGTTGTGCGTGTAGACTAGCGTCTAACTGCTCACCATTGATACTATCTCTGTCGGATACGAAGCCTGGTGAGACAGCGTGATTTTTAGCTAGGCCCACCAGTGAGTTCGAGCCCGCGCAAAGTGTACCCTTAAGTAAGCTGTCAAATAGTGTCAATACCTAGCATCACGTGGAATGACAAGCTCACTTAAAACTCACTTCACTTAATTTTCACGGTGAAATATTTACAGAATAGATCCGACTGGCTCGTTTTGTAGAACGATCGGGCATGAATAGCTGTCTAAGTTTATATTAGTGTGACAATCTGTATTTGTCATTCTGTATTTGGTTCGAAATTCAAATCTGGAAAACGGGCTAAGTATATTATCAAGGAATGACGTCAGTCACATTGCACGGCACTAATTATTTAATATCACACCTTGTTTATCAGAAAGGATAGGCAGAAGTGCGCCTAAAGTACGCCCGCCAGCAGGCTTAGCACGAGAACCGTAGACAAGCGTTTTGTCGACGGAAGAGTAAACAAAAGTGACATTTCCGTATAGACAATAAAATTGACAGTTTTGTACCGAGAAATATAAATTTAAAAAGCGATTTCTATTCTACGGTAGAGTAGAAATAGAAAACGTTATGCTAAGCCTGCTGTTATGTTTAAGTTCTATGTAATATGGGGCGACCCAATAGGGTATTTTCCAATTTGATAAAAAGTATTTTAATTTGAAGATTGGGATGATATATTTAACAGAAAAATTAAAATTTATTAATTTATATCCATTTTCTCCATTAAAAACGTTAAAAATCAAATGTCTTTTTCGTTGTTTTGAATTTACCGCCAAAACGCTCCTTACGATGACTTTTTATCACGTGACATCATGACGTCAGCTTTGTGTAAACAGCACCAGTGCAAATACTTAGTGTGGCGCAGTTTTAGAAGTATTTGTGCACAGAAGCACCGCACACCAATGATTTCACTTTCTATCCATAAAAATCTTGTTAATTATAAACACGACACTCACTTGTTTACTTACTTACTACTTTAGTTTACATAAAGTTGACATCACGTGGTAAAAAGTCATCGTAAGGAGCGTTTTGGCAGTAAATTTAAAACAACGAAAAATAAATTTGGTTTAACTCGTTTTTAATTGAGAAAATGGATATAAATCAATTTACTTTTATTTTTCTGTTACATATTTCGTCCCAATCTTCAAATTAGAATAGTTTTTAATAAATTGGAAAATACCCTATTGCCATCAACCGGGCACAAATCCAGACTCGGGCTGCAATTGCGAAATTCCAGATGGATAAATCCAATGACACTTTGTCGGACCTCATTCTCAGCAGTACTGTACACACGGCTACACATCAAGCTATACATTGCCAGTTTACGCTGATCTCGCGCTGTACGGAAATTCTACACAATGCGAGATCAGCTTATACTGGAATATAAAGCTTGATGTGTGTAGCCCTGTGTACCACTAGACCAACGAGGCAGTGAGTAATTACCTATATTGCACCAAAATCCCTTTAAGGCCATGTTAACTTTAAATAGTGTCGTAATGATCAATAATATTTCTTATTGCAATCCGATAAGGGTTAAAATCTGTTGTAATTAATTCGAATAATAAATGAGTAAGCGTACCTATATCGTAAAAATGCAAATTAAATTGTATAAAATTTGATATTATCTATTTAATAATAAATAATCTATCATGAATGCGGTTTGGCATTTGAAATTTTATGGTATGTTTTAATTATTATAAAATTTGTTATTGAAGGGAAAAACTTATTTTAAATATAATTTTATTAAGAAGTGAATTTGCTGATTTTTTTGATGAACTAAAGTATGTTTAATTATGTTGTGAGTTCCATCACTGTATGCAAAAACGACTTGAAAATGTCAAACAACATTTTTGCTTTCAAAATTATTTACGCTTAAAAAGTTACATTGCTTTAAAAAAAACAACGTTTTGACCGTTTTCAAGAAATCTCCGCCTTATAAAGTCTCGTTGTTTCATCGTCTGCAGTTCAATCACAAGCTTCAGGCTTCGTAACCAGGCTTAATGCCTACTCCGTAAGAGTCACTCAACCGTAGCACTAGGTACAACACTATCTATCGTATCTATAAATTTTCGGCGCGCCTTTGTGAAGTCGCACCCGAGCCGCCTCGCGCCTCGTAGGGTTGTTCCATTCGACAAATTGATTTATCCGTAGTTTCGTAAAGGTAACAATATGTTTAGATTAAGTAAAGTCCCGGGAAGCGTGATAGGTGTTGTGTAGTTAGATATGAGTGGGTTAGTGGATGTGTGAGGATCAACAAGTGAATGATTAAAACTGATGGAATGAGATATAAAGGTTGTGGCGTAAGAAAGGTTTATAATTCTACATTGAAACAAAATAATAAAGCAAGAAGTTAAAAAAATCTTGAAATCAACATCTGGAACCACGACGGACACAAAACCGTACAGCTTTTGGTGTCCGAAGAAAGCGGTGAACATTCGCACAATGACAGCTGTCCAAATCCAGAGCGTTTTTTGACACATTAATGTCAAATATTGGTGAAAATGTTAGATTTTCATGACCGCCCGCCGTTTCAACATATCGGAACTGCGTTCCTAGGAAACCAATCAAACCTCCACGCTTCTATCTACAGTTACAAACTTTCCACCCGAATTCAATCCCCGATTAAAACTAAAACAAACACAGTTGAAAATCAAAACCTCCAACTCCCGATCCCGAAACAGTTTGAAAAACGAAACAAAAACACGTTCGAATTTCAAAAATAGCTGCTACATCTAGAAAGCCGAGATACAAAACCTAGCTACTATAGTAGGTACTCCATATCTACTGCACGGGGCAGCCCTGTGTATAATTTACGAGGCGAGTCGCGGCGGGCCGTCGACGGCGCGCTCCGGCCGGATTTATGGCGTAATTTTTACAATGGTCCGGGTCGGCCGGATTATACAGTTCTCGGTTCTTGACCAGGGTTTCAGTTTTGTGCAATGGTGTCCGAAATATATTGAGATTGTGTGGGGCTGGGGAGTAGTTAGCGTTCTTACTTGCTAGTTGTCACGTATTGATATTGTGTGTTAAGGTTACACACTTCGAGGCGTGAGGCGCATCGCATGCGAAGCACATGCCTCGCGATGTGTGTACTTTCTTATTAGACCAAACAACCTTTACAAGAAGTGGCGCGATATCAGCACCCTAATTTCTTCGAATCTGAATCATTTTGAAGAACATTGCAAATTCATTGCTTCATAATTGTCAGAATTATAAAATATGTATCTACTCAACAACATAAATACCGCAATGAATATTGTTGAACTGTCAAATGATACCCCCGCTGAAGTAACCCGAAGAGGTTGAAACGATCCAAGTACCCCTACATTTTCGGAGAACATATTCCATGCTCATGATATACAAGATGTTCATCCTGTACCAGGAAAGCAGAAATAGCTAGGATTCACTCCCTCCAACTGTCGTGAAGTAAAAGGACTTGAAAGTAAGAAGTAGTTTTCAGCTCATAACGCGGACATAATGTAACTTATTTGTCCTTGCTTTTAGTACTACGCAGATCATTTTCCGACCACATAACTTTAGTAACTTTATAAAGTTTTCAAACCCGTATTAAGGATTTGAAAATCTGCCTCTGATTTTAGTCCTGGATCAATGAGATTGATTTTGGAATCAAACTTTTACCATCCCCGAAACATGTCAATTAGAACAAGATTTGACGCGCTATATATATTATATAATAGTACTCTAAGATACCTATGTATAGCTACTAAGGCAACAGAATAGCTTGACTACTCATCTTTGACTTTACTTTGCTCATCTCTTCAATTCGGCTGTGGTTCAGATTTTCAGAACTTCAGCGGAGCAATTGATAAAGTGCCTTGCCGAGGGGTGCATTTTTAAAATGGGGTGATTTATTTTTAGTATTTTTTTCTTAATATCCAGCTCTTCTTAAAAAGAGTGCACAATGTCAATACGAGCTTAGTCCACGTTCGAACGGACGTTTAAATATCGCGGCGGCAATTTTTCGTGCACTGGATTGTCAACGTACTGCTTATCGGCGAAAGTTGAAAATCTAACAGCGTGTTTTTTCTACGGGATGCACTTTGCTGGGTTCTCAACCCTCGGAATAAAAATCCCGTCACGACTTTTTTACGTTCGTGTGCACGTCGAGTGAGGGGATATAGCGCGCTTTGAGTCCGTTATGTAGGGTCAGTCTTACACTGGCGCGACTCGTACTGACCCTTTGTTGGACACGTGCCGGAGTGCGATCCGGTCCGTCCTTAATTGGTGGTGTTTTGTGGTGTAATGTTAATATTAGTTTGAAGGGGGCCGGCCGGAACGATTTACGAAAGAATGAAAGCAGTGTTTAGTGACATTGGGGTCTTATTCGGAGAGAATCGATTTATCTCGAGACAATATCTTAACGGTACACACCGATACATTAAGTACCTACATTCATATAAACAAACAATACATAAGTACAGTTACTAATTGAATAGATGTAGCTATGTAAGTACTTTTTCTTGAGTTTTTAGAAGGATAATTGGTCATGAAAAAGTAGAGGTAATAGAATTTATGAATAGTTATTGAAAACAGTAACTGTGGGTCTAATGCTCGGTTTCTATAAAAAAACCCTACTTTTAAATTAAAAAACCGCACCCAAATTGGTTCAACCGTTTAAGAG
Organism: Polymixis flavicincta; assembly: GCA_949987655.1. Classification (NCBI taxonomy): domain Eukaryota; kingdom Metazoa; phylum Arthropoda; class Insecta; order Lepidoptera; family Noctuidae; genus Polymixis; species Polymixis flavicincta. The sequence continues at coordinate 16,723,916 of OX465188.1, read as the reverse complement.
CTACGGTGCCATTTTTTTGTGCATTCATTTTTATATGAAACTAGCTGGCCGGACACAGGTTGTCCTGTTTCTTAGCACTCGATCGCAGCGCTACCCACCAAGGTCCAAACTCACAAAAAAAATATAAGAAAACGTCAAAATTGGTATAACCGTTCAGGAGGATTTTAGTGACATACACACGTATAAAAGAATTATAACAAGGATAATCATCACACAAAATAACCTTCCTAAAATCACAAGTTCAATCGAATACGTGGACAACAAACGATTTGACGCGATTACTGCTCGTACGTAGGCGTAGCGAGCGAGAGCTACGCGCGCTGTAGCGTAGCACTAACTAGCGCAGCTCCAATTACTGCACCGCGTAGCGCAATGGGACGCTTAGCGCGATAACTCCAACAACGCCCGCACTGACTGCGATTTGCGACTTTTCGTGAATTTACCGTCGAATAATTTAATCCATACTTCCATGTACTTAAATATTATAAATGTAAATGTAACACTGTCTGTATGTTACCTTTTGACGCCTTAACGGCTGATTAGATTTCGATGATACTGAAATTGACACACTGGTAGACCATGGTCTGGGTTAGGACATAGAATACTTTTTTTATTTTTAGTAGTAGTAGTACAGTTTTTATTTTTCGCTTTTTAGTTACCTACCCCACACCAATACGAAATTTCATCATCCTTGGCGTCAAAACAATGCATATTTATGCGATAGCAACATTCGCGGTTGATTTGCTGTCATTTTTTGAAGAGTTCCGTTGTCTGTCTCCGAAACGCATCATCAGATGTATATGAAGTGGGACCATTTCGGAGTAAACCCCTTTCGAACAAAAAAAGAATTTTGCAAATCCGTCTATATACGACGGAGTTAAGCCCGAACATACATGAAAAAATATATATAATAACATGTCGAATTGATAACCTCCTTCTTTTGAAGTCGGTTGAAAAGAAAAGTCCTGACTGACTGACTCATCAACGCCCAGCCCAAACCCTTGGACCTAGAAAGCTGAAATGTTGCACAGAGGTTCCATAATGTAGACAAGGAATAAGGAAGGATTGATTGAATTCAACCCCTAAGGGAACCCCCCCGAGTGGGTTCCCGCATTGTCGTTGCGGGGGGGCTTAGTAACCGTGGTCTCCCATCCACGGTGAAGCCAAGAGGAACCCAACGGCGGGGCCGCTCGTCAGGGCTTTTGCCTTCAAGCCATTGACGTAGCGGCCAAAAAGTAGGTTGCGGTGAGGTGCACCGCAACTGAGGTGGGCCGCGATGTCGAATGGGAGGCATCGCGGCTGAGGGTTACAGGCTGCGGTAGAGGAGGAGTGCCGGTGCTTCTGAGCAGCGCTCTTCCCTTCCGTGGCCTGGACGGGGCCGCCACCGTTTGATGGCGGACGCGGTGGGGCCGCAGGGGAAGAGGAGTGTCGGTATAGCGTCAGCCGCTCTCCCTATCCTCTGCGGCCGAAAAATGGTAGACGGGACGGCGCGTTGTGTTCCTCACGCGCGCCGTCAAAGATGTCAGCCACCACAGGTGGGGTCCGCAAGGGCCGATGCCTGCCAGGGGTGCGGGTTTGTTCGAAAGAGATACCACGGCCCCTGGCATACGGGCTACTGAGGGAACACGGGTGGGTTTTAGTCAGTAAAAGTCTGACACGCCCTCCTGCTCTACTCAGCAGGAGAAGTCATTTGATGATTTCCCGCCCAAAAAAAAAAAAAAAAACCCCCTAAGGGAATTAAATAGGAAAGTTCCGCGCGGGCGAAGCCGCTGGCAAAAGCTAGTTTTGGATAAAACATTTTTGATAAATTTAAGTACTTATGATAATATCTTGCGCTGGTTTCATAAAATAACATCACGCCATGTTTCCCAGAAGAGTAAGGCGGTGGTTGACAAAAAGAACACCCACATTTCGCCAGTTATGTTTTTTGCCCATGTAGTAAGGGGCAAGCCTATTGCCATCAACCGGGCACAGATTCAGATTCCAGGAGAAATTCCAGATAGATAAACCCAATACAACTTTGCCCGAACTGGTACCAGGTTACCAGGAACCCAGGACCGCTAGACCAACGAGGCAGTCTAGAATGTTGGTTCCACTATGTTAATAATAAATACTCCACATCCTACATAGCCAGCAAACCAAACCCAACTACATACAAACAACTTCAAACATATTTTACGTCAGCTTAAAACTTTTACACGTACTGCCATGCGCACATACACAGTGCACCAATTATGACGTAAATTGCAGCATCAGGCGCATCCGACACTCTGTACCATGATCACCTCAAAACTAGAGTTGGTCAGTTGTTGGAGAATTTTCTAGAAAACTATACTAGTTTCCGCTGACGTAATTTTCGCGGGTACTGTTTCGTTTATTTTGCTCGGCTGTGTATATTCTATACTAGTCCCTAGGGAAGGAAACAGAGTATCCACGTAAGGAGTAAGTACTAGAGGTGCAGAGGTACTAAGGCAGTAACCAGCTATTTCCCCGTTGAGTCGTGGACGAACGGCATTGTTTCAAAATGACTTGCTGCATCACCTGCAAGGAGGTTTTGCGCTTCTGTGTGTGAATTTGGAAGCTACAGCTTGGTCTGAGTAAGAAGTTTTTGTTATTGTGCTGGTAGAATTTACAAAGGATTTATTGGAGAGTATGAAAAGGAGTTCTCAAGTTCTTCCAACGTCTTGAAAAGGTAACTTTTAAGGCTAGCTGTATTATAAATTATTTATATCTCGGAAAATATTTGTAAATAGGAACTCGAATGGCATCTTTTGTTAAGTGATTTAATAAAAGTGTGAAGTACTTAACTAAAAATAGTAGTGGTAGCATAATGGTCGCAATTCGACCTTAATTGATTTAAAACTTAATTAATTCAAATATTCGCTTTCTGCACTCCTTCTCCATATGAATTTTAACTGTGGAAAATTTCTCCTCCGTACGCGGATTTTTCGTAAAAAGGGGAACAGAGTAATTACTGATTACCAAAATTATATTTTGTTTTCGGGTTCTTCCGTAAAACCATTGTGAACACAACCCTCAAAATATAAATCCGTCAGCAGGGCATCGACTCATCTCCGAGGCTCTTGTTTTTTTTTTGTAATGCAATGGTAAGCGGTTCGCAGCATGTGCCTCAGCTAACCCCCGGCCGCGTCGGGTGTGATGATGCGGAATAATTTAATTGCTGCACACCACGACGACTCCGTCCGCCATTGCTTGAAGTGTATGTTTTTATTTACTTTTTTTTTCGACGTGTTACGTGACTGTTATAAGTATTTTTTATTTTTATTGGAATGTCTTTTAAAGTGTGTTGACTTGACTAGTATTTAAAAAAGTTGAATCCATATTTTAATTTAATGTCAGATGTACATCACTACTTTTCCGACGCAAAACGTCCATAAATATCTGACTTTTTGCTAACCTGAACACAAATCAAGCGAAACCCGCCACAGAAGACATAGGCTTAATCTTATTAGCAAAAGGATTAGGAAAGCCATAAATTATAGGAATTTAAAAGGTCCCCATTCCAGCTTACTAATAAGCGTTTAATTCCGCGCAGGTAAAAACGAGGTTGGCTCAGGGTTGGCCCAGCATTCATTTTAATCAAGTGTGTCAAGCCCCCCCGATTGCCTGATGAATTATACCACCGCAGCTTTGTTTTATTAATGCTGGCAATGCGGCAGAGCCATTTTTATATTTTTAGGTTAAAAACTTTTTTGTTTTCGAATTTGGAACTGCATTTAAATTTTGAGTCTTTTTCTATGGACAATACGGTGCAACTTCATAAAATTAAAATTCTACTTAGTAAAATGTCTTTTAAGTCCAGCAGAAAGTGCCCACCGAAACCTTTCTGCAGTGTTTTCAGAAAACAAGAAACCTAAGTGGTAAGTACCTACTTACGGTACTTACCTACTTAAGTACTTTGTTTTGGAGACAACAAAAGTTTGTAATCTGCAGAACTCGGTGAACATTGATATTTTAGAGAATAGAATCTGTTATGCGCCATTTTTCTTTAATTGCGAACGAAGCGTGGTGCTCACTCGTGTATTTTCGTTTGTTGGTACCTACATTTATTCATTTCTCATGTTTCCTTTGGAGATAAAAAAAGATGTATGCGCGGAACAAAGAGTGTACGCTTCATTTTTGAAAAGAAGTCTTCAGTCCCTTATTCAGTATATTTATTCTGTAGCCTTTTATGAGTTATTTCATCACGGACAGTCCATGAAAAACTATATTCTAATAAATTCATAAAAACATTGAACAAGACGTTGAACAACTTCAAAAAGATGTCATCGCAATCGCGACAATTGATCGATTCATCCGATACGAATGATCAAGGCGACATAACGTGACAGGAGGTAACATGCGATCAAGTCGAACAAGCAGAAATGAATCGATCGCTGTTATCGCCCACATAATATCGGCCGGTGCCTTCTACATATGTGTGGTCGCAGCCGCAGCCATTGTTCTCCGCGTTTTTGCTAAAACGTGCGCCCGAAGCGCCTGGCGAATATAAATTGAATGCGAACGTTTGTTTAAAATTTCACACCGCGTCCACATTGTCATGTGCGCATGGATATCGGGGAAATGTCCCACAACGCACCGGTTTTGCATATGCCTACCTTACCCATTGAAACTGCGCATACTAGATAGAATAGCTTTGGATACCGTACCTCCGGACACACAGAACCGGTACCCGCCACCCGCGCGTTAATATGACATAATTATCGAGCTTCCAAAGACTGTCATATGTGGATAAGTTACAGAGGATACTTCAGCTAGACTAGCTAACTTGCTCCATGACATAGTCTTGATGGGTACTACACTAACTACCAAACGTCTTGGTTCCTTTACTATTTGTGCTAGGTAGGTACCTACATAATAATGTATATTATTGTGATTGCACTCCGCCGCGCCGCGCGCCGGTAGTTTTAGACTTAGTTTAAAACTCGTAATAACAAGATATCCGAACAAAATATTAACAATAAGCGGATCTCTGAGCCGCAGTGAGTTCAGGTGAGACCAGGCTCGCGGGATAGCTGACTCTTTAATAAACATGAGGCAGCAGGCTGGGCCGCTAATAATAAATGAGCGCGGCCCGCCCGGCACGTCTGAACACCCGGCGCACAAGGGAAACTAAGAGTTATGTATAACTGGGCTATAACTACGAGCTACATCTCTAATGTTACTTACTTGTTATGATTTGATGAAACCCTGGTGAGTGTAGTCAAGGTACGCTTGTTTGAATCAGATGATCAGACTGATTGGATGATCAGACTGATTGACTGGCTGGAATGGAACTTTTTCAAAAGTGTGACAAAAGTCCTATTGGTGGTTTTTGAAGGAAAATGGTAGCAGACCACGGAGCAAACATACACACGCACATCCATACTGAAATGACAGATAACCCAAACATAACAATTCGGTCGCCGCGCTGATGTGGGTAAGACCTTCAAACACTTTTACGTAATAAAAAGGGTTGATAGCCAGACCGAAGCGGCACACCTGATGGAAAATGGTTAATTACCGCACCACTGCGGACGTCACCTGCAACAACCCCACCAAGGCTTTCTGATGCGCCGCCAACATTGTTACCAAAGTTAAAGTGTTTTATGTGCTTATATCACCGGAAACAAAAAACAACGTTATTTGTCGGGGAAATAGGTTCTATTTTCTATGCAGTTTAAATTTAATTTTAATACTTTCATGTCGGCATTACGGCACGAGCTAAGCGAGCTACATCCATGTAAATCATTTACTTAAACAGAACATTTTGAGGTATATTTATTTGCTAATGCGTTGCTTCAATGTTCGAAAAATTCCTCAGCTCCCAACGTAAATAACGCAATGGATTGATATGAGATCCTGTATTGGAAAGCGTAGAATGGGAAGTGGGGACGCCCACGTGTTAGATGGACTGACGGTTACGGCAGGCGGAAGACAGAGATCCTGATCGCGGTGTTTTGTCTCAACTCGGGAGAGGCTTATGATGTCCTGGTAAGTGTCCTCTAAGTCCGTCAACGAAGATACGTCTCCGTCTGAAAGTAGTTTGTTACCTCCAAATGAACCCTACTCCCGATTGAGTTACCTTTTCGGACGTACAAAAACACATCAGGAGTTAGGACAACCGTCAAATCGTGGTGTCATTCATTCTTCGTTCGGTTCCCAAACTAATCTGTCCGTAGGTGATACGAGTAGGAAATGCCAGTAACCTCTGCCGAAACGACGGATTACGGGCTTTGGGAGTATACCTCTAGCAGTGGGCCGCGATAAGCGGAGTTGATTGTCTTAGGGCTGATTTTTCAATAGTCAGATAACTGTTATCTGAATCCGGGGCTTGTGGCTAAGTAATACGAGTAACAGCCGCACGGGTCGATCCATCAGGTTAAACTACGCTTGCTGCGGTTGGTCCGTGGATGGGTGACCATCTTTACATACCAAGACCCCACCGTGCTTCGGAAAGCACGTTAAGCTGTTGGTCCCAGCTGTCATTCGTGGATCTTTGACAGTCGTTACGGATCGTCAAAAGAGGGCTTACAACCAGTCTTACCGAGGGGTATCGTATTATCCAGTAACTGGGTTGTGGAGGTCAGATGGGCAGACGCTCCATGTAAAATACTAGTGGTATTCAGCTGCATCCGGTTTGCCTGGCAGCCGACCGAAAAGGCTAGGCAGATGATGATGAGATAAGTTTTAGAAGAATAAATCTGACAGTTTGACATATTTTCAATGACAAAGTTGTCAAACCGCAATATTTATTCCTCAGATAAAAGTTATCTTTGACTATTGAAAAATCAACCCTTAGTTTCGCAGAAATTGTACTAGCAGAAGTAAAATTCTTCTTTTTAATTACCAGGGCTGCATAAAAAAACTGTAAGTAATCTATTACCGCAGTCCCATTGTACATGCGTTTCGTTCTTGATAAGCCACTGATTGGCTTCTTGATTAACAATGTCCGTGCAAATTATCGACCCGCACACAAGTTCCACTTTACGATCGATGTTGAGAGCTTGAGATCCAATTTTGATAAATGTTAACAACATTTTCAACAAGATAGAAGAGAAATAAATAATGGTTTAAAAAACACGCTTTTATTGCTGACCGAACTAACAAGTAGAAAATAATTTTTAATTACAAAGAGTTTATGTTACAGTAGTAGGAAGTCAATAATTCAATTCAGAGTAAAAAGCGTGGGGTGCATTTTCCTATATTTTCATGACTCTCCTCTCATAGATGGTTGCCAATAGAATAGTTGTAATAATTAAAATATCAAGCACCCCACGCTTTTTACTCTGAATTGAATTATTGACTTCCTACTACTGTAACATAAACTCTTTGTAATTAAAAATAATTTTCTACTTTTTAGTTCGGTCAGCAATAAAAGCGTGTTTTTTTTTGTTTTTTTAAACTATTATTTATTTTCCATTTTTTAGTTAGATAAAATTTTTATCGGGATTTTTTTATTTTATTATTGTTTTTGAAATTTTGAAAATTTTTATCGGGTTATTGCATTGTCATCGGCCCTTAAAACGTGTGCAAAGTTTCAAGTTGATCAGACGTCTAGAAACCAGTGAAAATTAGGCTCAAAGATTCCGTTACATACATAGATACATACATACATACAACCCGAGCTAATAAAAGCGTTATAAAAAGAAAGGAAATACATTAAATCCGTGATTCAAATGATCCTACGTTGTTTGCAATTTGCAGGCCACTGGTAAGATTGAATATGATTCACGATCATACAGATAAAGCTTCACAGAATTTTGTCATTGAAATCATCAATAAAACCCCCAAATGCATTGAATCCCTTTGATGGCAGCCTAGAATCTGGCCGAAACTAGTCATCATCATTTCCGCTCGGAATGACCCACTGCGGGCCTCTTTTTTACTGCCATACTTCCCGGTTCAGCGTGTCCCTCAACCAGGTGTTTCCCGCGACGCGACTTTGACGATGTCATCAACCCAACAACATGGCACTGGTTTCTTTTACGTAACCTTGGCCACTATCCGGTCACAGCTTTACTCCATCAAACGGCCAATCCTCCAAAACCAGTCACAAGTAATACAACCAATAACAACAAAATCATACAACCAAAGTTTCATCCTATTGGTCCACTTTAGCCTTTAACTGTCGAGTGCAGCAATCTTGGCCAATCACGTGACCGGTAAAGGGTTACGTCATTTGTTCAACCGAATTTAAACTTGGAATAGCATAATACATTGCCTACGCTTCTGGGGTAAACGGGAAAAATACACTGAAGCGTAAGGAGCGAATCGAGTTAACAAGTATTGTAATAATTATTTTATCTATTCTGATATATGAACTTTCTGCAGCCCGCATAGATAAGCCTGCCACCTAAGGGGGCGTGGCCGTCACGTCACGATATCAAAGAAAACCCGGATAATCCGATTCAATGAGTTGTGCATTACATTATAATGACACCTCTTACAAAATTATGCGAACCTAGTACAGAGGTGGCACAGATCACCTGTTCTTTGATCTTGCTTGTTCTACTTTTCTCAAGTTCATCCATCCGATGATCCCCACATCTTCTTCGGAGCTCATCAATCTTATCATGAATGGTGATGATAGGCCAATAACCCCTCAAGTTGATGTTGGTAAATAAAAATAGGAGGAGTGTTTTATTTCGAAACTTAATAAAGTTCATTGCAAAATAAGCACTATGATTTGTATTGCCGCAACAGCTGTCCACGAAGTGAAGTATCTTGGTATGTTATGTTTCCTTGGTATAATAGACACGAAAATCACCTGTTCTTGTTTATGAATCAAACAGCAAGGCTACAACGATCGACCATAGAAGGTGGTTGGGGAGGAGGTAGGTCAAAACCAAGTCTTTTTTTTTCCGTTTTAGGGATCGTATTTTAGGAAAACATAAATAGATATGTAAGTTTTATCTATGGTCTATGCTCAGTCAGACCCGTTGTTTAAAAACGAAGGTTTTCATGTTCTGTTCTATAATAATGAGACATTGAGACCACAAGTTTAAGCGCACGCAGCCTTACGAACTAGGTAATGTCCGGTTGCGTGTTAATAAAACCACAGAAAAGGATAAAACCATCAAGATCCTCCTGTCCGCATCTCAATGAAACTAATAATATTAGAAACATTATTTTTGTAAACTGTTTGAACAGGCTTCAAATTCCCAACTACTGAGTCTGACGAAAGAACTCGGATTCAAAAGTCGGTTGATTGCAGATTTGCAGTGCCGCTAAAGTTGATGAAAAATCCTAGTGAATTATGTTTCCTTGGTACATTAGAAACTAAAATCACCTGTTCTTTGTTTATGAATCAAACAGCAAGAAAGATGCCGCCGACCGCCGGGCACTGCCGATGCCGCCGCGCCGCCCGCCGCATTGATAGATAGTTCACAACAAATAAAATAATATTTGAAATATGAACAATTAGCGGCCCGTCCCGGCTACGCACGGGTGGGACCCCTGTTTTTTTCTGGCAATAAATATAGCCTTTGTTACTCGGGGATAATGTAGCATTCAGAATGTTTGAAATCGGTCCAATTGAGTTTATTCGATAAAACACACAAATCTATCCTTAAAAATTTTAGTATAGATAATTTTATTAACCCTTGAACTAATGTATGAACTTAAATCTTGTTACGGGTTGGTAAAAATGCAATTAAGAAGGTAGATATATCTCAAATTAAATAATAAATAACATTTAAAGTTTACTATTCCTTATGCAAAATAAAGAGTAAAGAGATTACGCGCGTAGTAAAATGTAGTTGAAAAAATCATGCTTATAAGTCAGTACATTGTTAGATAACCCTCTAAATAATGATGTGTCGCTCACCTTAACCGGTGGGGTCGGAATATACAGCGGCGGGTCATTCTGGGAGCCACTGTAAACATCTTGACCCTCAACACCTGCAGTACATCTCTCGACGTCGACGACGCTGTATCTGCACACGATGCCGTCGGCCGGTTTCGCATCGTAACCAGGCGGCTTCCCAACATGGAAACCCTTCGCTTTTACCCAGAAGCGGAATTTAGAACTGTCGGAACTATTGCATTCCTCCCCTCGCAACGTACGGAGGATCCGACCATACTTCTTCAAAGTAATGGTCTTTGTTTTAGCTGAATCCCCGTACGTCTGTATGACCCACGGCTGATATGTCGCAAATAAGTCTAATTTCGGATCCCCCGTATTCACTTTTGCTCTCTTGTTATTGTTTTGCTCGTTTTTCTTATCAGTTTTCGAGGTGCTCGCTGTTGATTTACGCTTTGAGGGTTTTCGCGGAGTTTTCTCCGGAATAGCTTCTTGCGTTAACTTCTTTCGAAGTCCCCGGTCGCTTATCATTGCTGCTGCCATGTTTAATTAGTTATAATTAGCACTGCACTTTAAAGTTCATGCTCCTCATTGTAAATCACAGTTAAATTAGTGTCTAAATGGATCACAAAGTCACTGTACATCGACGCTGTACACTTTTCCGTTTTCCATTAGGACAGTACGCAACTTGAAGCGTTCTCAGAAACAGTTCGGGAATTGTTTTCGTGGAAAGTTGTCGAACTTAAAGTTCCCGAGACTCGTGCGTATAACTTCGCGAACGCGAACTTTTGACTGCGAAGTTCGCAGCGACCTATAAGGACTTTGTATAGATAGAGGAAAACTTTTCCCGGCGGGCGGCGATCGGACTGCGAAAGGATGTTCGCTCGCCCTTTTACTAATGCTGATTGCAACGGTGTTCGTTGATTTCTCTTCAGGAAGCTGTCAAAGTAGAGCTCTTCGACAAGATGCAAAACTTTGTTTATTTTTATTTATCCGCGAATTGAGTGAAATAAATTAAAATTCTGAAGTCCGAAATTTCCAATCGAACTTTGTTAGTAAACAGTTCCTAAGTCCATACAACAGGTGTCAGTCCAGAACTTGTAGAGAAAAAAAGTGGAGAACTAAAAAAGTGGCGGATGCGTGCCGTCGGGCAGGCGGCCCGTGCGTAGTTCGCGGCGTGCGAGGAGCCGAGCGACAGGGACCCACCGTGGCGGCCGCTCGCGGACAGCGCGCGCGGAGTACTGGCGCGCGCGGGCCGGGCGCCGGGAGCGGCACGTGCGGGCAGACGGGCCCGACGCTAATTGCCCGCAAAACAATCGCCGATCGTGGGCCGCGGGGCGCTCGCGATAATGCTCGCACTTGCCCGTCCTTCGAGATAACGCGGCGCGGCTATTGTTCGATAGATAACTTCTACTCTTCAACGCGATAAAACGGCCCGTTGCGAGTCGCGGCCCGTCCTCTCTACTTACGTACTTACGTGTTATGTATAGTCTGGAGCCGTTTGTAGGTAGGTATGTGTTGATGGTTTGGCGGCGCAATTCAAAATGATTAGTAAATAGTTGAATACAAATAGGGAAGTGTTGTAGAGCGGTGTATGCGCAAAGCTATCGACCTCGACACCGGAGTAGTAGGCTAAGAAGTATTATGTAGGTACCTATTGGCAAAAACTATCCCTAACTCCAGGCTCAAGTCAAGCACCGCTTTCAGCGCAGTAACGGTTCGAAAATCTCCACTTGCTTCTGGCCAACGCGCCGCGCGCCATCTGCATCTGCAAGACGACTGCTCGCTTCTGGCACGTTACTGGTGAGGTGACAGCTTGTTGTTCACGTGCCGCTTACTAGTTAGTAGCTCACCGTCTAAGCGCCAACAGCTTTTCGGATCAGCTTACAGACCTCCTCATTAGTGAGTGATCTCGCTTCAGAAGCACATGTTTCTACGGTTTGTCTCAGTTTAAGCGAACTGGCAATCATAGCCTAGGTATTGCTCTAGATGAAGATTTCTAATTTGCGTGCGATGGCGCCGACGGGAAGAGAACCGTGCAAGCGGCGCAAGGACGGCAAGGCGACATCATGCATACCGCTTTCAGGCGTTTCTGCAGTTCTGCACTGGGAGCGCTCGTTTGAAGCGGTTGACGCGATGTTGCGACGTGTGACTGCGACCGCCAGCTGTGCAGGGCCTACAGACAAAACACATTTCTGTTAGCGTTCACGCCAAACGCTGCGCCAACATGTATGGGAATGACATTACCTGCGGAAAGGTTACGTCGTGTTCTTTCATGTCAAGTTATTTGCTGTGACTGATGACCTTTAGTCCACATTCCCACGTACTAAAATCAGCACCGACTTCCTAGTTGAAGGTCATAGATTCGAACCCAGGCAGGCGCTTTACTTGTGTAAATAATTTCATCACCACTGCTCTCAAAACGGTGGTAAAGGAAAACATCGGGAGGAAACCGGCAAGTCTTAGAACCAAAAATTTGAAGTCATGTGACATCTACCATCTACCGTCTCGAAGAAACAATGGCTGTGTCCCAGCAATGGGAACAATTTAGATTGATTATGACTTTGGTATTAAAACGAGAAACGGCTAATTCGATCTAAACTATTCTGAATTTCTGATCTGACCGACTATACCAAAATCAATACTTACCAGAGGCCTTAGTGCCATCTCCATCAAACATCAATGGAGATGGCACTAAGCCATCTCCATCAAACGCTTCGAGCGCGTTTGGGGCTCCGATTGGCCCTGGATTGATGACGGACGAAACTCACACTAGGGCCACAGAATTGTAAACCACAGTACTTATTACACACAAAAAATTCCGAATACATAACCAGCTCCATTTTCGAAGTAAGTTAAGACGAAAATCTAATTCAAAGTTTCTTACGTTTTTTGCATTTTTCAGGTCAGTGCCAAATCATACACGTATGTAATTATAATTACAGAATAAAGTAGGTACCTATTTTAAATGGGCTTCATGTTTTTGTTTCCAGTATTGTTTTTCATAATTCTTTCTTTAAATCACCTCACCTGCTCTTAATTTCCATAAGGGTTTATAGTTTCCAAGTGGCAGTAGATCACTGACTCCTAAGTCACCAGTTATTCCTAGTTTAGGAGTCAGGGTTTGAACTTTGTTTGTAAAACGATTGTGAACTTTAGCTAGATACCTACTAATCCTATTGTAAGGACTTGTATCAATGAAAGAATTATTATTATATTTTGCAGAATACCACAGTCAAGCAAAAGACACGTGTCCAAGAGTTTACGACATTGTATGTGTTTACTGTCTACTCGTAGCACCCAGATGGCAATATTTTCAACATTTAAAAAAAATATAATTGATATCCACAGGGTGGCACAGACATCGACGTCGACGCGCAAACTGTTACCTTTTTTTTTTTTTTTTTTTTTTAACTTCTCCCGCTCTGGGTGGAGCAGGAGGGCGTGTCAGACTTTTACTGACTAAAACCCACCCGTGTTCCTTCAGTAGCCCTTAAGCCAGGGGCTGTGGTGTCTCTTTCGAACAAACCCGCACCCCTGGCAGGCATCGACCCTTGCGGGTCCCATCACTTTTTGTGCTGACATCTCTTTGAGGCGCGCGTGGAACACAACGCGCCGTCGACTTGGGCTTGGTCCTTACCGGACAGCGAGCTACCCATTACTCGCCGTCCGCAAGCCCATGCCTACGGTGGCCGGAAATCGGCCTGGGATTCCCGACGCCCAGGGCGTCTCCGTATCCTGCGGCGGCTGGGGTCGCGAGGGCGCATATGCTGCCTCTCCCTCACGTGCGCCGCCTCCCTCTTCGCGAGCATCACTGCTTCGCTGAAGGAGGTGACGGCTCCCCATGCCCTCTCGCTCCGTACCATGGCCTGGCCCAGGGCCGGACGCGAGAGATCGCCGCCGCCGATCGCCTCCACGAGGACACGGCGGTGCTCCGCCCAAGCAGGGCAGACCGCCACCGTGTGCTCCACCGTGTCCTCAGGGCGATCTTCGCAGTGGAAACACCCGGGCGTTTCCTCCCGCCCTATCCGAAACAGGAACCTCCCGGAACAACCGTGTCCGGGCCGCCTCTCGAACCACTCCTCAAAGAGGGGACTTACCGCCGCAATCGTGGCGTGCCCAAAACTGTTACCTACCTTCTGTCCATGATTCTGCTGAACCCCCTTGCGTTGAAATTTATTGGCGGTTAGAAAAAAAAAAAAAAAAAAAAATATGCTGCTCCATACATTTTCACCGCGTAGGTGCACTTTTCTATGAAACAGCAGCGAAGCATTTTTATGCTAGGGTTCTAGATTCATGTCCTGAATTTATGGTTTCAGTATGCGCGTCAATGACGTCCCGCAGGCCGCAATCCTTGATATGAAATCTAACTACCATTAAAAAAATAAAAATTGTCTCTAAGTAGGACATGCGCTATGTCTGTGAGTCTGTTGAGCTTCGTTTGGTTCGCGGCCGCCCAGTCTGCCGCCTGTCGCCTCAACTGACGCACAGCTCGCAAGCGCGGCCAAGCGCACGCGCATCGAGACAACCAACAAGTTCCAGTCTAACGTGTTGTAAACATTTCATTCACACAATATCGCTCAAATTAAACCTTACTTGACCCTTACATACAGATCAAATTCGTTTAACCTGAAATTATACTTCTGATGTTTTAAAATAGTAGGGTGGACCGGCTGCGCGCGCATTGCGCCCCAATCGGGTGCGCACGAGCCCGCACTCTTGCGCGAAATGTGCGCATGTTACTAGGCGAACATAAAATAAAAAGAGCTGTTTGTGACGCGGCAAGACCACCGGCTGCGCGCGCGCTGTCCGGCGGGCAGGTCTCGCTCACAAGTTTGTAACCTATTGTGATTGACCATCAGAAAATAAGCTTTAAGTCAATTGGAAACGTTATATTTTTGAATAAGCCATCGTTATCGTCAGTCTGAGATTTTTTACTCGCAGCCAAAAGTTAGCATTTTGGTTGGGATCATGAATTCATGACGTAGACGGTGCAAGATAAAATTCTTCGGTTCTATGCGACCCTGTGAACTTGATGAACACGTTAGCCATGATTTTTGATCATTTTTTTTTTGGTTTTGTTCGATTGATCGGCTTAACTACTTCCACTACTACAGTCGGATTCAGATTACGAGGTAAATAGGGTTTCAAAACAGCTAGATAACTCTAGCTTCCCACAACAATAAAAAAGCCAGCTAAGTTTTTCTTTTAAACGTAACCATTCATAATCTCAATTCTCAGGTGTGTTTTTAAGAAGAGTCGAATTAAAATGATTATTGATCACGTAGGTAGATTGAGTAAGAAGAATCGATGTTGCTTCATTGAACGAATTTGTACTAGGCTCGCATAACACAATGGGTCTCTTTTACACGAAGCTATCAGAGATCATTGTAGTACAGCTATTAGCTAATAGATGGCGTAGGAAGATGTTAGTTTTCTAAGAGTAATCAAAAGGTTTACAAAAATAGGAAGAACACGCTTGACTTTCCTGAAATCTTCTGATGGAATAAATCAATTAAACAACATTACATAAGTACACAGCATTATTTATTTACCTTAGCTGTGCGTTAGGTATCTGTTTCCAGAGCACCCTTAATAGCACAAAATGGTCTTGCCGCTTGCCGGTCTTCGCTAAGCATTTCAAATATATAAATAGGTCAATTTAAATCATATATTTGTTTAGATTTAGATTCGATTCGAATCGAATGCGCAAGAATTGCCCCGAACTTGTCAAGTACAAATTTTAAACAGTTACAATGACGCGCTGTATTGTCTTGTTGTCGGAACGCACCAAATGCCGAAGGATATAAAAATACGAAGGCTTTGGTTATGTCGACGACGATAGATGACAGCTACCTACAGCGATGCACTGCCGCCCGTCGCGCGCAAGAGACCCCGCCTCAACGCGCATCAAGTTTTTCGAAAAACAACCCATGTTGATTTATCAAACACAATTCAAAGAAAAACCGTATACTAAATTTTGGGTGATTAAATTGTCTTTTAGATGGTGAAAGTTTCATGGAAATACACCCGATAGTTTTTGCGTGATTATCATTTTTATGTCCGCAATAGACATTACTTTACCAATTAATTACATTATGTTATCAAAATATTATTTAAAATATTCACATATGAAATGACGAAGAGAATTGTTTAGTTTAACATATATTTTTTCCAAATACACGAGACAAGCCGTATAGAGGTGATCTTCAATTTAAAGTCCTTAAAACTCATCTATCCCCGCCTTAAAAGAACTCCGCTACTGAATGTCGAAGTTTGAAATGTCGACGTTTGTTAGTTCTAAAGTACAGGATCTCGATGTAGGTATGCCATTTCGAAAGTTCACTGAAGCGAAGTATGCAAGGCCGACCAGATGACATACATTTAGGTGACAGAAACGAATCGCCGTAGATCCGACTCCACGCAGTCTTGTCTGCCCTACCCCTAGAATGTAATTTAGAATCGCGTAGGCGCGGAGGGGCGAGGCGGCCCGCGAGCTGAGGAGCAGGTGGTTGTAATGCTCGCCGCGGCAGCTGAGGCTGGCAAGCCGAAGCTGCGGTGATGAGCGTTAAACCGTCTGCGACGATAAGCTCGCGTGGGGCCGCTGGAGCCTCGCAGCGCCGGAGCCGTGGCAGAAACCATGCCTGCTTTCTAACTAACGATAAGTCGGCCTTGCATACTTCACTCCAGTGAACTTTCGAACTGGCGTACATCGAGATCCTGTACTTTAAAAATAACATACGTTGACATTTCAAACTTCGACATTCAGTAGCGGAGTCGTTAATAGACATTTGGCCTAGCCGCAACCTGGTAAATTTTTATATGCCTGATAGTTTACATAAATATTATCCCTCAACAAGGCTAATACTGGATGGAACTGAAATATAAATACAAAAGCCCAAGCAAAGTCACCATAACGACCAAAGAGCCACATTTAGTACGTACAAACACAAGAATACCCTAAAATATTTAGTTGGTGCCTCACCAGGTGGTCTCATAACATATTGTTCAGGTGCATATGCTGGTTCAGTGAGTGACAGACAGATTGTAGAACGCAGTAGGTTATTTGATATTTGTGATTCTGGGGATAGCATTAAGGCAGACAGCGGCTTTAATGTGCAAGATTTGTTTGCTTGTAAAGGAATTGGGATAAATATTCCTATCTTTTTAAAAGGAAAGTCTCAAATTCCTGGTGTGCGATTAAAATTAGATCAACGGTTGGCTACTCAAAGAGTCCACATAGAAAGACTTACAAGTTTAACAAAAACTTATTTAATATTAAAACATGAAGTATGAACTTAATCATTTCTATGTTCCCTTGGCATCATTTTTATTTTATTTTAGAGAAGGTATACTTAGTAAATAAAAATAACTTAGATCACATCATTTAGTAGGCATGTATCATTTATGTACTGATAAGGATATTGGAAATAAAACTGATATAAATACTAAGGCTGTGTTTTATTTTGTTCCAAAGTTCTCATTACAGTTAAAATAGATGTATTTTTTTTAAATACATCTATTTTAACTGCTTTAATGATAGAAAAAAAGGAATCTAGTTTCAATAACATAGAATGTATTAAATAATTATCTTTTCCAATATAAATTACTTTCAAATCCCTGTAGGTATAAATAATAAGGTTGCAGTATGTTTTGCCTGAACAGTACAACTGTCCTTGAATTTGAAAATAATATGGGCTAGTTTTTTTTTAAATGTCAAAATGCCATTATCTTCTTCTAAATAGGGAACTGTAGTGGTATTTATTTCATGGTATCGGTTTGCATAGGGACACTTTATTTCTGCTGACCTTGCGAAGACCGCGGGTATCCGCTGGATGTGGGAAGCACAAGACCGGTCGAAGTGGAGGAGCCTGGGGGAGGCCTATGTCCAGCAGACGACGTCTTTCGGCTGATATGATGATGATGATGATGATGACTTTATTTCTATGATTGTTTCTTGTCCCAGTAATCCATCGGGAGAAGCAGCAAGATAAATGGTCTTTCTAAACTAATAAAAATACCACTTGGTTCTACTGTGAGACCATATTCAGCTGCATATTTCATTAGAACAATTGGTTCATTCATTATACCATGGCTTGTTGCTCTTGTCATAAATGGTTTTCTATTTAAAATTTCTTTTGCATATTTACACATTGTGCTTGGTTTAAGGTGACAAATGGTATGAAAATGACGCAGTGAGTCTTACTTGGCAGTATGTATGCCATTCAGGACACTTTGTTTTGGCCAATTGTAATACTTTGGATCTCATTTATTTCTGCTTGAGTGATTGCAGACAATTTTAAATCATTTAATAGTTTCTGCTCTGGATTTATTTCAGTATAATGATGATCATGTACTAATGCAAATGGGTTCGCTGGTTCATATAGCTGTTTAAATGGCATCCGGGAATTTGGAAAATTTACTATTATATTTCTTATCCTAATATTATAATTTTTTTGTCCATACACTTTAATGGGTATGGCTCAAAAATTAAATTGTGTTTATTTTTCTTGTGATATTTTTTTTCATATTTCACAGGAGTACCGGTGTGTGGTTTTCTTGGAACATGGAACTGCTGTAGTCTTTGAGTGCATACTTCTTGAAGCAAAAGGAGTTTTTGATGAACCATGTTCTCAATGCCAAGTAAAAGGACTGCAACGTGTTTGCATACTGCATTTATTCCACTTCCAGCTGGGCATTCACTGGGCACGCCACGATTGCGGCGGTAAGTCCCCTCTTTGAGGAGTGGTTTGAGAGGCGGCATGGCGTCCTCACCTTCCGCCTGACGCAGGTCCTCACCGGACACGGTTGTTTCGGGAGGTTCCTGTTTCGTATAGGGCGGGAGGAAACGCCCGGGTGTTTCCACTGCGAAGATCGCCCTGAGGACACGGTGAAGCACACGGTGGCGGTCTGCCCAGCTTGGGTGGAGCACCGCCGTGTCCTCGTGGAGGCGATCGGCGGCGGCGATCTCTCGCGTCCGGCCCTGGTCCAAGCCATGGTACGGAGCGAGAGGGCATGGGGAGCCGTCACCTCCTTCAGCGAAGCAGTAATGCTCGCGAAGAGGGAGGCGGCGCACGTGAGGGAGAGGCAGCATATGCGCCCTCGCGACCCCAGCCGCCGCAGGATACGGAGACGCCCTGGGCGTCGGGAATCCCAGGCCGATTTCCGGCCACCGTAGGCATGGGCTTGCGGACGGCGAGTAATGGGTAGCTCGCTGTCCGGTAAGGACCAAGCCCAAGTCGATGGCGCGTTGTGTTCCACGCGCGCCTCAAAGAGATGTCAGCACAAAAAGTGATGGGACCCGCAGGGGTCGATGCATGCCAGGGGTGCGGGTTTGTTCGAAAGAGACACCACAGCCCCTGGCTTAAGGGCTACTGAAGGAACACGGGTGGGTTTTAGTCAGTAAAAGTCTGACACGCCCTCCTGCTCCACCCAGAGCGGGAGAAGTTATTTGATGATTTCCCACCCAAAAAAAAAAAAAAAAATGGGCATTCACAGTGTGATGCTTCAGGATTTCCATGTTCATTTAATTTTACATTAACTTCGTACTGGGGACTCTTCATTGTTTTCCTGCAATAACCTTTTATATACCTAGGTATTATGACCAACAACAGAGGATCTTGCCATCAGTAGGTGACGTGTCTCATATAGCTGTGTAGCCGTTGCAATTTTTTTCTCAGTGCTAGGAAACAAACAATTAAATGTAATTAAATAAAAGTGTGGAAATGTATTTATCATAGATTTAAGAAAGAAGAAGATATGCCAAGTAGTTGAAAATGTATCGGAACCCGATGTCTCCACTTGCTCCCCACTACCGCGCCACAACTACACATGCAATTTAGTAAAACCAATAGATACGAAGTCGCGCTCACACTCGCAATTTATAAATCAGAACGTACTACACAATCAAATATAGACCTTATCCCTTCAAACGCAGCGTGCATTTAAGTACAACTCACTCACACAAACAAAAGTTGCTACCGTTGTGCTGTGCAAAAGCAATTTATTTTACATATACGCTAGTGATTGACTAAATCGGAAAGTTGTCGATACTTCTATTTAGTATTGTACTACTTCAATTTTTTTCGGGGTCCAGGAAATAAGATAAAATGAAAACGATAACCGTAATACGTCACTAATATATTATCTGAACAATGCCGATAACAATAACGCATACGAAGCGTTTGAAGACTTTAACGTAAGTAAAATGCCAAAACCATAAAAAAAGTAAGGAAATAGCACGAGGATAAGAATTATTATACGATTATTCAAACCCAATAACACTCCACCGACATTGTCTAAAATTTTGTTAACTTTACGACTGTTGTTTAGGCATTTCTCTACTACGCTGTAAAATAATCAAAATAAGTAAAAAACATTAATTCACATCGATCTAGCAATAAATTTATTCGCGAATCGACATTATCGATAGCCTACGTTAGTGGATCTGCACGAGCACATCACTAGCTCGACGCAAGAACCAGCGGCCGTACTACGGAATGCGTCCGCATAGATACTTTATCGTTTTGTGATTTTTACATTGCTTGTCCAGTCACTTAGCGACAAAATATTTAGGTAGTGGTTTAGGAGCAATGTATTTAGTACAAAAATAATACAGTCGCTGTGATATTTGAAAACAAAAATAACATGGTAAACGCAAGAAATGTTTGCCGATTTCTTGTTTTTCATGATTTTAAAGACAAATGTAGAAAAATACTTGTACTTATTTATGGTAAGTGATTCCATGATTCACAAAGTTTTTGTTTTGGCTTTGGTTTTTACAAGAAACCACTGAACAACACGGCATTCTTATGATTTATCACGACAACGGTCGAAAGCACACTAGTTCGCGGAGACGGCCATTTGCTTTAGGAATGATCATGCTGATCATACCGCGCGGACACAGACACGCCCCTTTCCCACTTCTCCTCCTTTTTATATTTCTATGGTATTTATTTAGTGACACATTTAACTTTAGGTACCTACTTGCTAGCATAATAATGCCTTATCATTGTCTTGTCCAGAGGTGGCAAAATCGTGTTACTGTTTATATCACGATAAAATTCTTTTGATGGTAGCTCCATTCTGGGTTCATCGTCATCTACACATTCACACTGACCAAAAATAAAATTTTGATCATAAAGCTCTAACCTAGGTGCTTACTCTGGAATATAATTCCGATAGATCGACATTGGAATTATCAGTTAAACGTCTGGGATTGGCTAGACTCAGTGAGTCCAGCCAATCCCTGCAAATACCACGAAATCTTTAGGTACATTTTCCAAGTCATTAAGTTTAAAAATGATACTATGCACAGCGCCCCTCGTTCTACAAGGACTATAAACTACGATTAAGGTTTGTTTGATGAATTATAACACAAAACTAGATACCTTTCAATGAGGTCCGCTTTTTTTGTTCGTACGGAAGCACCGCGTTTTTTTAACTCTTCTTTCAGTTCCTTGACTCCCCAGTTAGAATACATGATGCATAAATCTGTGCTCCACTTATATCGTCTTACAGCTAGCTACCTTTAAGTAAAAAAAAGTAAAGAATTTACACGCTTCACTAAAATCAACACAACATACAAAAACGTCAACAACAATGACGAAGGAACAAACTATGCTAGCGCCATCTGCTTTTAGCTTTCACTGGCCAACCCCATTGATTTTTTTAATGGATCCAATAATCCAATTGGATCCACGAAGGGCTTGGGCATATTACACTTGGCTGAATTTAGTCATCTAATATAATCATCTAAATTCAGAAGCAACATTAAAAGCTACGGATGCTAGCTTGCTAATTGCGATTACACTTGACTAAATTCAGTAACGATTGAATTTAGATGACTAAATTCAGCCAAGTATAATAAGCGCTTTCCCCGGTGGACTTAGCCAGTTTTGATTCCAACTCCGATGAATGTGTACTAGGAGAACATAAATGAATGGCATGCTTATTTAAGTTCCCACCGGAAAAAAAATGTCTGGACGGAGTTACGTGGTTTTGATTTTACTTCGCCAAATGATTACTAAGAAAACATGATGCAAAAGAAGGCTCACATTTTGTTACCGCCGAGTTCAGCGTTGCGTGTTGCGCAGCGCCTGAGTTTGTTGATGATTGTGTAGGACTCCGTAGGATGAGTGACTGACTGAGTGGCTGCACTGCACCACCAAACAACACTGACTTACGCGGTTTTGATTTTACTTCATTGAATAATTACTAGGAGAGCATGGTTGAGCAGGAAGCTCCAACATTTTGTACGGACTGTATAATAAAATCAATGGATGGATTACGTGGTTTTGACTTTAGTCCATTGAACGAATACTAAGATAACATGACTGTGTGGTTGACTCAAACAGTTTACAGCCACTTTAAAAAGTACAGCACTACAGCGTAGCCTTTGTGTTCCTAGTACAATTGTTCCTAAAGAAACTCGAAAACGCGTATTCGCGTTTCCATGAAATGCAAAGCTTTCTTGCAAATACGTACTCCCTCAACATCTGCTGAATTCTGATAGGTTAATTTTACTCTGTCCCTTTTCAACAGTAAACAGAATGAAAGAGATGTTGAAAATAGCTGCCTCGCTTGGTATCGGCGAGTATCGGTGACCTATTGCGCCTTCACTCGTAGTCCGATTTACTAGGAGGACATGTAAGTGCAGTTGTGGAATCCACCTCCTGAACGGACCTGCTACAATTCGATGAAATATTACTAGATGCACATAAAAAATATGGAGGAAGCAATGCAGTTTCTACGCTGCAATAAATGATACGTCGTGGAAATGCCTGAAAATAAATAATCAATAATGTTCTAAAACGAGGAAAATGAATAAGAAACTTCAATGCAATGTGTGCGCGCGCTGTTCTCAATTTACCTTGGTATTGTTCAATGTTTCATCAACATGAAAAATTCCGTTAAATTGAAAGCAATAAACGATTAATGCTAAAAGACTCATGCCCCAAATGAAAGATGGCGCTGCCTCCTCTCGCTTTATAAAAAACTAGCTGACCCGACAGACGTTGTCCTGTTCGTCCAAAAGTCATTCATACAAAATCACTACCCTACCTACGCTACCCTACACTACCCTACCTACCCTACACTACCCTACCCTACACTACCCTAACCTACCTACCTACCCTACCTACCTACCCTACCTACCCTACCTACCCTACCTACCCTACCTACCCTACCTACCCTACCTACCCTACCTACCCTACCTACCCTACCTACCCTACCTACTCTACCTACCCTACCTACCCTACCTACCCTACCTACCCTACCTACCCTACCTACCCTACCTACCCTACCTACCCTACCCTACCTACCCTACCTACCCTACCTACCCTACCTACCCTACCTACCCTACCTACCCTACCTACCCTACCTACCCTACCTACCCTACCTACCCTACCTACCCTACCTACCCTACCTACCCTACCTACCCTACCCTATCTACCCTATTATCCTATCCGTGAAAATTTTCGTTTTTCGACAGCCAACTTCCACTTTGATACTTTTTTTATTTCTGAAACAACTGAACGGGATAAAAAGTATCCTATGTCCTTCTCCTGGCTCTAAACTACCTCCCTGCCAATTTTCAGCTAAATCGGTTCAGCCGTTCTTGAGTTATAAGTGAAGTAACTAACACGACTTTCTTTTATATATATAGATAGTTTATAGTTATTTTCGAACGTCTCTTATTTCATGCGATCCTAGTACAAAGGCGTTGCAACAAATCCAAGAACAAAGTATTGGCATTCTGCTAAATAGCACCCACTGGCTTTCCACTGAACTAACACTCAAGTTAGTAAGTAACGCGCGTTAATAAAGCGCTCCATGCGAATATTTTACAAACGTTCAAGAGATAATTGAACATATTCCATCTGTATCTGCAACAAGAAGTATTGTATTTATTTAGTTCGTAAATGTGCATAACAACAATGCAAAAATGAAAAATTCGTTCGTTGCAAGTCAGCCTGTTCCATTCAATCAATAAATAAAACAGAAAAGTATCGATAGTACCAAAGAGTAGTTTTGGATTGGTATTCAGCGACTGAATTTTCAAATTGTACCAACTACGGAATGCACCGAAATTAAAACCCGGTTTTGTTTTCGGATTTTTTATAAAACAACCCGGTTTTCGGTAAAACCGGTCTGTTTTTTTTTTTTTTGTCCGTCTACATGAAGTAAGTAAAAGATTTATTTGCTTGTTGTTGTGCCTAAGCTATGTAGGTATAGTATTAATCAACTAAACATAATTGAGTAATTATAAGTACCCCACATGAAAAGAAAATATTATAAAACACAAAATCAATATTTTATAACACTGAAAATCTGGAATATTTATATATTATTGTGGTTTTATTGAAGCAAGATTTAAATTAACATCTAATAAATAAAAACTACTTATATGATACTGACTTAACTAATCCTAATCACAAATAAAAAAATGGCGTCAAAAAATTCATCCTCATCGCTGTCGACTGGTATGTTCCCAAGAGACTGGCAGCATTACCACGTTGTATGGCAATGCTTAGCCGCTGGCCAAGGTAGAAACCAGCCCTTGGGTCACGGGAAGTGTCAACCAGCCTTTTCGAGATTTCCTTAAAGAGGCCGTGAGCACTCGGACCCCCCGGCCCGAGGGTTTCAACCCCAAACGGCTCGAAAATATAATTACCAATTAGGTTGTTATACTTTCGCCGCTTGAGGTTTTCCGCAGCCGCAGCGGCAGCGCCAGCACAGCACACCGAGCCAGGAAGATGGGATGGTGCAAGAGTATCGACACACGTTGCATTCCACACTAAAGGCCTACCCATCTTCCATGGAAATAAAGACATTTCGACCGGTCTCTTGCCATCGTCGCGTGCCAAGCCATACAGCTGGAACGCCGACGGTGACAAGAGCTCGTCGCGCTTCGGCTGCAAGACAGGCCGTGATGTCCTAGACTGTTGACAACTTCGCCACAGTGACAGCGATGAGGAGAACAACAAGGAGCTCCCAGTCGTAGGGAAGCAGCGAGGCGGAAAGTAGAAAGTAGTGTCGAACAAAGTGCCTATGTTCGATGACGAATCTGGTATCAAATTAACCATATTGTAAACTCTTTAATTATAAACTCTAACTTTTAATAGGAACCCATAACAGTCTCAATAGCCTCCGACAATAGTTGAGCTACTCGAATGTTTTCCATAACTTAAACCTTTAATTAACATTAGATAACGTAGAAATAAGTATTTTAAAAGAGATCAATAATTATTATTGTAATCAGGTTAATTATACTTAGTTCTAATTAATAACCAAAAAGAAAAAAAAAAGCATTTAAAAATCAAGTGAAATAAGAAGTCATCACTTAAACATAGGTTAAAAAGTCAACAATTTTCTTTAAAAACAATTTACTTAACGTTTTTGGTAAGAAAATGAGATCTTAAGAAAAGCAAAGAATCAGTAAGACGAGACCGCATTTTCCTGCAAAAATAACCAACTGTCGAAAATGCTCGTTCTGATTCGACACTTGTTGGCTTGAATATGATGAGTGCTTTGTTTGCCTTTGTAAAAAAAACTGCTACGTCCACCGCCATTCTTGTGTAATGTCATTTCACATATCACCATTTCTTTTGATTTCTAAATTTAACGCAGATAAAGAAGGTGTAGTGCAACCTTTTGATCGTTTCAATGCATGCACAAGTATTGAAAGCAGTTAATAGTTACCAAATTACCAATAACCTATTCATTGAGACCTTTTCAATGAACCTAAACACGATACTTCTGCTGTTTGTTGATGAGTAACTTGGGTATCCTGAAAATTCCAGGTTTTGCTCCAGCATCAATTCAAGGTTACTTTGTTCGTGTAACATCATTGAAGTAATAGAATACCAAATTTCGACTTGATCAGACCCGTGAAAGATGCTCAAATCCCTTCATCAACCAGAAAAGAGCTGATAATCTTTAAACGGGTGAACCGATTTTGATGAAACATGTCTAAGAACACTCCCGACTAATTCACCTTTCAAACAAAAAAATATCAAAATCGGTTCATCCGTTCGAGAGCTATGTTGCCTCCAACATACACACACACACAGACACGTCAAACTTATAAATCCCCGTCGTTTTTGCGTCGGGGGTTAAAAATAAAATGGCTGACATCAAATGCATCATTTTGACTGCCATGTGGAGTAGCAATGTTGCCATTTGAAAAAAAAAAAAAAACTCGAAAAACCAAATTAATAATTTGAAAAATGCCGAAGAACCGTATTTTTGGTTTTCGGTTAACCCGGTTTGCATTCACTAGTAACAACTGTAGTATACACTCGTATTGTGGAATTCAGGCTTTACCACTGTCTAGGTGCTATTTGGTATTTTCTATTCTTCACAAGAAAAGCGTGTCGGGCTGTGGGTGACGACGACGATGATGATAATTTCGTGCATTCTGGACTTCATGCTACAGTTTACATTTGATATGTTATTTATCATGGGTCGGAGTGCATGCCTACCTAAAGTTTTACAAGTTAAATGGCGTAAAAAGTAACTGTGAGCAAATTGTGTTGGTTTTCACTACAATTTGATTGGACGATCGATAAAATGTTGGACTTTACATCAGGCCCCAAGTCGGCTATTACAATAGTGTCATAATGGTCTATCGTTGATTTCATAATTGTTGATTTTGACAAGTTTGGTAATCTACTAATATAATGGCGTCA
The DNA here is from genome assembly GCA_949987655.1 of Polymixis flavicincta. Classification (NCBI taxonomy): domain Eukaryota; kingdom Metazoa; phylum Arthropoda; class Insecta; order Lepidoptera; family Noctuidae; genus Polymixis; species Polymixis flavicincta. Next base: position 16,697,420 of record OX465188.1, on the reverse strand, counting down.
TTATGACAGTCCAGTCGTCAGCCACTGAACTCCATTGAAAGAAATGGCATTTATTGGTAATCTCGTACATAATGACAAATGAATGCTGACTTAGGCGGTAATCTGCTAAAATTTTGACAGTTCCTAAAATAGGTATGTAAAAATACAGGGTAAGTGTTTATCCAGTGCGCAAATTGTAACCATGAATTCAGCATATTATTCTAGAACCCCTAGCGCAGGAATTTTTCGCCGGTTGTACATAAAAAAAATCAGCTGTTTCATAGAAAAGTGCAATACCTACGCGGTCAAAATGTATGGAACAGCTGATTTTTGTTTGTGTTTCCGGCAAAAAAATTCTGCGCTAGGGGGTCTAGAATGATATGCTAAATTCATGGTTACAGTTTGCGCACTGGATAAAAACTTTTCCGGTATATGTATACATATAAATTAAATCTCGCATGAATAAATATTCAAATTTATTGGTATTTTTTCGAAAATCATTTCTACTAACGGGTTTTATAATGATGGCAATACGAAAATGCCATTATAACACAATTCTATTACGACACCATTGACCGACCACTGATCGACCATTATGAATTTAGCAGATTACAAACTTTTAGCAAAATGACAATGGGATCGTGTTGGAATGACGAATTTATAAAAGTAGCAGACTTAGGCCCCAGGGCTGTAACCCCCGTGATTAGCGGAGGTAGACACTGGTGCCGATTCTGTTGTACACCGAACTAAACTAACTAAACTATAACTAAAACTCCTTATTTTTTACTATGAGAATCTTAAAGCTATTCTACAAAAAAAAAAAAAAAAAAAAAAAAAAAAAAACAATTTTGACACAACTAAAATCGAATTTAACAATCGCGACTAGCACGTGGTATGTTTTGGCTTCGCAACCTGGTACTTGTTTGCCCTATCCCGTGAATTTTTTTAGAGCCGGAGGCGCGCAGGGCGGCAGCCTCGGCGTGATTTATATAGAATTTTCACTTTTTGTATGGAAAATATGAAAAATTATTACCCGTATGATGAGTTTTAGAGGTGTATTGGGCATTTTAAAGGGGGTCGATATTTTCATTATTTTTGCGATAGGACAAGGACACACCATTTTCGAGACATAAGCAAAAGAAAAGAAAAAATATAGAGTACTATTTTTGCACCAGAAGTCGAGGTGTTGGTGTGAATTTTAGTTCTTGACAACTAATTTTATTCCACACCTATTTAATCGCGATTAAAAAGTCAGATTTAGTTAGACAGCCAAAATTTTAGGTTGAATAGAATAATGAAATTGACAACAACAGAATAGCAAAATTGCCATTTTCACTAAATTAATAACTCAGTGCAATCTTAGTTCTGTCAAACTAAAATATAGTTAAGTTGTGTCACTGTAGTCAATTTCAGAATGGGAAATCGTCGTTTGACAGAAATAAACTAAATTTTGGTCATTTTTAGTCCAGTTTAGAGAATTTTGTGACAACAGAATCGGCAACACTGTACTGTACAACCATAGATACCTACTACATTTAATTTTAGTTCATCTAAAAAAAATACATATCCAAAGTAACCGACTTCAGTTTGTAGTGTTTTTTCGGAAGTCGGTTGCTTCCGAAAAAACACTACAAACTGAAGTCGGTTACTTTGGATATGTAGGTATTTTAATTTTTTGTCAACGCCTTCCGAAATTAAAGTTAATTTTCACTTTATATTGTTTTTTCGGAATTCGGTTGTTTTTTTAACATTGCCTCCTTCTTTTGAAGTCGGTTAAAAAAGGCGACCCTCTTGTCTGCCATCAGTTTGGCACGAAGTTCCGGCTCTGGGCCTAGAGACAAAATATATTTCGAACCCATTCATCCGTGCTCGGCTTGGTATTCCTCTGGAACAAGCATATGTTGTGGCGATGTCGACACATGGGATGCTGGTACTGTGGCTGATATCACATTGGTACCGGGATGACAGGAGTTGACAGTACACAGATGTAGATCATACAGATACAATAGGCGCGTTGGTAACGCGGGCCTTTCGTAGTGCCTGCCGCGTCGACGACGCGACGCCGCGCGCCGCGCCGACACGCTTCGCCGACGATGCGTAGGCATGCCCATACGTCACTTGTCGATGTAATTAGTGTTATTTTATTTTATACTAACTGACCCGTGCCCACTTCGTAGGGCGGTAAACATTTTTACTTTTGATGAAATTATGAGTGTGGTTCGGTTAGTGCCGAGTTTGAGACTTAAATATAAAAGTTAAAAATATGCTGTAGCTGACTTTTTTGTAGGCATTATCAAGCTCTACAAATTTTGTCTAGAACTCAATTATACATCTCTCATCGTTAAGGCAGCGTTCACTTTGCAAATCCGACTACCACGATAAAGCGTTTTAATTTTTCGGGTTAATAATTATAGCCTTTGACACTCAAAAATCACGAGGCTTTCTATTGGTAAAAGAACTTTCAAAATCGGTTCAGTAGATCCAGAGTTTACCCCCTACAACTTCACAAACTCACAAACTTTACCTCTTTATAATATTATTATAGTAATATAGTAATAGTCCAGTACAGATGACCTAGGTTTAAGAAGTTCAGTTTCCGTATCTGCATTAGCCTGTAACATTGATCCTTGGCTGGATAGCATGCCGGCCGAATAAGTACAAGTTTATAGAGTAAGTAAGTACCTATGCTTATGTAGATTACTTCAGCATCTTTCCTGGAATAGTGGGGTCACGTATATCGTGTTCACAGGCTTACTTATCTTTTGAAAAGTTACTGTTAAACGATGTTGATCTAATAGATCTGGCAGTTGGTACCTGTTTGATTTGTGTATGTGATAACTTTTTTTTAGAATATCGCACATCGACATCCTGTAATTCATTATAAAAAAATATCCCGTCCCTACCGACACCTACTTAACTGGCCGAGCCAGGCAGTGCCGCGGTTTGATCGCTACTCCCTCCCCCTCCTGACAACCGCCTACCCCCTACGCCCGCGGCTTATCTGACGCGGAAGCCCGTCCACAGATATATTTCATCTCGCCACTCGACAGTTTTTCTGTGCCCACTGAGTTCAGTACTTCTGGCGCAGTCTGGATGCCTGGTATTTGATCATAATTTTGTTAAGTAAAAGTTGGAGTTATTCGTAATTATTTACTTTTTTTGGGGAGCTTGCACGAGGACAAAATTTTTGTGCAATAAAAGCAAACAATTTTAGATGGATTTCGCTTCAGAAGTAAGGAATCTTGAGGATAGGCCACCAGAACCCAACGAACGAATAGGCCAACGAATTACGCTTTTTCAGCATTCATGTCAAAAACCAGAAATTGTAGCAAAAAGGCGGTAGGCATAAACACTTGGCAGTTATTTTTAATCGTTACATCGCGATCGATATTCTTTCTTTGTAACACTAAGGTAAGTGGAACATTTTACCTACAAGGAATTAATTTATCACATCTTGTTGTCAGTGAAAAACACACAGTCTTCACAGTCTGCTTGTCAAAGTCAATCAAAGACATTGCAGGCCTCAAAGCAGAAGCTGTATTTGACATTATTGGAATGTCATAAATTTCAACGTCGACAAGTCATATGATAACTTTCTAAGAGAAGTCTCCCTGAACCAACCCAGTGCAAAGGGAATTTTAGACTTACGAAGGTGTTAGTACCAACATGGTACGAACTACCACTACTACAAGTAGTAAGCCACAATCTTCTAAATTTTAGTGTATTTCAGGTAACGGTGGACTTCAATTTGGAGTACATACTAGTGTTAGGAACACAACAATGCGTTATTTTCGCAAAAATGAAACCATTAAATCACGCCTTGCAATTAATTATAGCGAATGTTGGCTACTAGCAACGACAGCGCCATTTTGATAGTAGCCTTCCCCATTGCAAACCTATATTTATAACTAGCTTTTGCCAGCGGCTCCGCCCGCGTTGATGTCGTTTATCGCGTAAAAAAGTGGCGTGTGTCCTTCTCCATATTCCAGGCTATATCTCTACCAAATTTCATGACGATCGGTTCAGCGGTTTAGGCGTGAAAGCGGGACAGACAGACAGACACAGTTACTTTCGCATTAATAATATTAGTAGGGATAATTTACTTTTTTGCACATTTAAAACCCGCTTATTTCTATTAAAACGCCCAACATACAGATACGTATAACAGACATACCTGGATAAAAATGATTCCGTCCGACATCCTTTGACCTGAATCCGCCCACAGCCTGCGGCTTACTATAAGCGTTTAATTAAAAAATTCACGCCTACAAACTCACCTAATTACTGTCCGTTGGACTTAGCTTTGACTCTGTATATTTCATGATGTCTTAGTAGGTTGGGTAAGATGGCTTACGTAGGTAAGTCTGGCGTTTTAACTAGGCTAGGATCCAGCAAGCAGGCTATAATAAAATCTTTGTGTAGGTAGGACTAGCAGGTTATTTCCAGCAAAGAATAGACAATTATTTCTACTTTTGCCTTAAGAAGGGAAGAAAGGGGCCGAGCATCAGCTGTCATGCCTGTAGTTATCGCCATTCCGTTTCCTTAGAGAATAATAGGTGAGGCTGTTACTCACGTGATTTTAGTATTATCTGTCAACGTCAAAATATTGACATGATGGCTGCATTGGTAGCGTCAGCAACAGTATTTTATAGGCCTACCACACGCTCAAGCTTCACCACAGTTTTGCCTGCGCAGGCCGGTTTGTACACGGAACAGCGTGTAGAAATCGGCGAGTTTTACCAACCACACGCACGGCGTTCCGTGTACAAACCGACCTGCGCAGGCAAAACTGTGGTGAAGCTTGAGCGTGTGGTAGGCCCATTAGAAGAAAATTATAGTGCAAATAACAAGGGAGTACTGATAGGCGTCCGCGGTGAGGTAGAAAGGGAAGCAAGCGGGGGTGAATTCAATCTTCATTGTTGCCAATCCTTAGTTTTTTTTGGGTTTTGGCTTCGCACGGCTTGTGTATTTTTAGCCAGTGTCAAATAATTTTTCTTTTCGATCAAGTAAATAACCCGATATCACAGGCACGAAGTTACAAAAAGTCTTAGTCGTCTTTAGTCAGTCAAGTAAAAGTTATTGTAAAGCGGTAGTAACTTTACAACAACCTATTAGGAGTTTTTGGGGAGAACACGAAAAGTCCACGTTAGTCATTTATTTTCACCTTCAATAAATTTGTGCGCTCTGGGCTCACACATAACTAAATTGAATAATTCACTTCCAAAATTATACAATTTATTTCGCTATTTCACAAACTTTCATGAAAATGAAAACTCGTACGACATGACATGTGCCAACGCGATCCCACCAAAAACTCGATCCTTTGACTTTGACAGCCCCAAGTGCACAGATAAAATTCTGTTCTTTTTGCAACAGTTATATGAAGTAATTCTATTTTTGAAAAAATCTAGCCTCAGGACAAGAAGTAAAACTAGGCCGCCTAGTGAAAGAATTTAGAGTGATTTTTTTATTGGTATGTAAGTAACCTTTGGTTAAATAGTGACAAGTACTCATTTCTGGTATTCATAGATAGAATACTACTAAACGAAAGTATCTGATGTAAGCATTGACACAGTTTACATTACCGGTAGATAAGTGTAATTAGGTTTTCAACTTTATATCTCACCACTTAATAAAACATTTAATGAAATTATTATTGTTTGTACGTGTCTGCATTAATGGTTAAACGAATAAAATAATCTTGAAATTGAAAAATAATTGACGAAAAATGAGGTGATTTGAAATAAGGATTTCGTGACAAATTAATCAAATCAAAGCACTCGATTTGTAAATGGCAGTATTACATTACATTTCCCAACCCATTCGTTGACATTATAATCAGATACGCAGTAACAGACTATGTAATATTTTGACAACCTCAAAGCCTTAGACTACTTAAACAACAAAATATCGCTGTAACGATTTCCTAGAGTTGGGACTCGGGACCGATATCGCCAAATATTGTTAGAAATCGCAAATTGGATAGATACTTGTAGTTTGGCATACATATTCCTTTTCAATGCGCTTTTGAGTAAATAATGTATTGCTGTATTTGAAACTGCCTCGGCCTATCGCAGTCCACTGCTGGCCTCTCCCAGGCTGCGCCACAACACTCTATCCTCCGCCCTCCGCATCCAGTCTGTCCCAGGTCGTCAGTCCGCATCGGTCAGCTGGCGAGCGTCCCACACTACATTTGCCGATACGCGGTCTCCACTCCAGGACTCGTTTACTCCACCGTCCATCGTTCCTTCGAAAAACATGGCCAGCCCACTGCGACTTTAGCTTGCTCAATCTACAAGCTGTGTCGGTGACTCCGGTTCTTTTCCGGATAATTTCATTCTTGATTATATCCTTCAAAGAAACTTCGAGCATAGCCCGCTCCATAGCGCGCTGAGCGGCGACGAAAAGACTTGACGTAGTATCCGAAACGCTGCCCCAAAAAAAAAAAAAGAAAACCCAACCAGCCCCCTAATTGCGTAACTCACGATTAATCATAATCTGTTTCGTTTTGAAACAGATTGTTAAACCATTGCTTCATATGTTCGAAAAATGTGTCTGCTCAATAACTTAAATAACGCAATGAATATTGTTAAACTGTCAAATTGAAACAGATTATGATTAATCGTGAGTTACGCAATTAGGGTGCGGATCGTCCTATCTTCTTCTTTCTGTGTCTACCGAGCTGGATGACTTGCCCTAGGTAGACATACTCCTTCACAACTTCGAGAAGAGACCCTTCGATGTGGATTGGACTCGGCAAGACGTGAGAATTGCACATGACTTTCGTCTTGTCCAAATTCATGCAGAGGCCAACCCGCCGTCAGGCTCCATTTCGGCTGTGCAGCATCTGGTCGAATTGTTCCAGCAAACCGAAGGTGTGCGATGTATTCGTCGTTAATATTGATACCCTGTCTAGTCCAGTCCAATGTCTTAAAAATGTCCTCCAACGCATTGGTGAACAGTTTCGGGGATATAACATCCCCCTGTCGCACGCCTCTGAGTAATTGGATGGGGCTTGTTTTCTTATCCTAGATCTGGACAGTCATCGCCCCAGCGTCATATAACCACCTCAACACCTCGTTAAAGCGCCAGTCAATTCGACATCGTTGCAGAGAGGCCGCATATTTAGATGGAGTCGAAGGCTTTCTGAGGAATGATCGTGAGGAAACCGGAAAACAAAAAATTCGAAGACATGTGACATCTACCAACCCGCACTGGGCCCGCGTGGTGGATTACGGCCCAATCCCTCTCACAAAGAGGAGGCCTGTGTCCCAGCAGTGGGAACATTATAGGCTGATGATGAAGGCTTTCTCTTGTATCATTAATGTCATACACAGCGGTTGGTTGTACTCTTCAGTCTTCCGTACAATTTACCGAACAGTATGGATGTGGTCTACGGAACTGAAGCCTTTTCTAAAACCAGCTTGTTCTGGCGGCTGGAATTCGTCAAGTCTTCTGGCGACGATTTGTGACGACCCTCGATAACAGCTTGTTGACGTGGCTCAGAAGTGAGATGGGTCTATAGTTCTTCAGCAAGGTTTTGTCCCGTTTTTAGAAGAATAGAACCACTGCACCTCTACTCCACGCCTCGGGCGTTAAACCCTCTTGGATGACGGAGTTGAAGAGACTCGTTAGCTCTCTTAGGACTAGAGCCCCATCTGCTTTACGGAGCTCTGTCGTTACCCGGTGCCTTGTTGTTCTTAAGCTGCTTGAGAGCTGCCCTGATCTCGTACTGGTCGACATATGTGATGTCTACCGTGCAGTGGCGCGTTAATTCGGCTCGGTGGTCACCTGCACTATGTTCCGCTGGATTTGCCGTCCGGCGTTAAGTAAAGGTGCCCGTAAAAATCCTCAATTTCCTCAAGTATTTCGGATTTTGAAGTCACGATTCTGCCATCCGCAGTTCTTAGTTTCGTCAGATGGGACCTCCCTAATTGCTGAACAAACACTTTCGACCCACAGCTTTGAACAATCGCGACCTTAATGTCCCAGGTGTGGGAGCATCGAAGATCGCGTCTCGCCTTAGGTTTAAGGTCCTCTTCTCTGACGAAGACGGCTGCGTAGATGGCAATTCTCGTCTTTCCCTCATAAATCCGAGAGTATCCGAGGAAAGTTTGGACACCTTACTTTTTTGCAGCGACGTGGCGACGGGAAAAGTCTGCGGGACACGTCACGTAGTGCTTTGACCACCTCGTCGGCTTTTCGTCAACAGTGCCTGTGGTCTCCAGCAGGTCGGATCGATTTTGAAATTGAAAACACGTTGTCTGGGCTCTACCAGGTTCACTTCTTTTGGGGTTTCTTTCGAAAAACGAATTCAGCTGTTACTCTAAGAAGTTGACCAGAATTTGCCCCTTGTGATTCCTGCGCCCCAAACTGAACGGTCCGACTTTTGAGTCGCCGCGTTCTTGTACTCTCACTTTGGCATTGAAGTCCCCCAAAACAACGTTGTAGTGAGCCTTGGTCGTACTGTGCAGTGCTTTTAAATTGTCCGCGTACAAGGCCTCGGCTGTTTCGTCAGAGCATGTCGAAGTTGGCGCATTTTCCTGTACCACTTTCAGGTAGTACCTGTTAGTGAGCTTTAGTACAAGGTACGCCACCCGTGTCGACACACTACTGATTTCCACAACGTTGCTAGTGAGTTCTTTGTTGACCAGGAATAGTGGGACCTCTGGGAACTAGGGGCCGTAATTTTGGCATTTTATCCATGGGAGGTTTGATGCCCATAGACGCATAGAAACGACGTTGCGCATGCGGGTTGGTAACCGCAGAGCCAGTCCTTTCGCAGCGATGGCGCTGCTGCCCGTCATCGCTCTGGAGAATTTAGATTGGCTTGTTGGATGGTTATACCGCCATCGGTCGGTCGGTCGCCAGCGCCTCGTCTGTCAGTGGCAGTGTGTACCGCGCGCAGGTGAGGTTGACATTTGGGGATTCCGGTTGTTGTGTGCTCAAATGCTGGGGTGGGCTTACAAATAGGGTGTAAGGGGTAGAACCGATTTGAAAGCCCATCCCAGTATTTGGAAAAAATGCTTGGAGAGATAAAAAACATTTATTAGCATGTTACACTATTTCTAACCGTCAATATGTAACACGCTTTTATTTAAATAATTGAGATTAAATTATTTTTAACTTTCTAGTCTGCAGTTCACAATGTTTCGATACTTTGTGATCTCCCGAAATACTTAGATTAAAGAAACTGACGATGTTCATAATGTTACGGTGACACATTCATACATTGCAAGTTAAATAAAATCTTCTGATAAGTTAACTTATAATATAAATGACAACTGACAGGATCGATCCCCGGACTATAAGCGCGAAAGCAGCGAAACACCTATCGATGCCCGTCGCACTTTCGGACAACACACACGAGGTGTGTGTTTATCTGCACCGAAGGCAAGAAAGCGAACGCTGCTGTGCCGCGAGTACCAGGGTGGCAGAACGCGGTAGGAGTAAATTAGGCGGCGGACACCGCTCGGCGCGAGTCGACGCGCGCACTCAGCGATATTGTTATCGGCCCGCCCCGGTTGCGGTAGGGTTGGCATGCAAATTGTGAGAGTTTTAATATGAATTTCAAAAGTGTATTGTACTTTCTTGACGCTTCAGAAGACCAAGTTTATTTTTTATTTTTATTTTAAATAAAATAATCAGTAACACTGCTTTTGGTAATATGTTCTGATAAATAAGTTTTCATGTTGTTCTTTGTAATTTTATTTGGACTTGTTTTTGCTTTCTCTATTATCCAAACAAAAAATTGTTTGCACGTATGTTTTAAATAAGTTCTACAATAGGTATAATATGGTGAGGTTTGTGGAACTGTGTAATAATAATATACCTACTTCATTAAACAGTTATACTTCACTTTAATATTTTTATTTAGAGCGGAGCCCGCGATTTCGTTCGCGTGCATATTGGATTTCATGGGTTTTAATTTCTTATGCGGGGAATCCTAATTGTTATTGTAAAATCAAAGTAACCTTAGTTACTCATTTTATCATCAGCTATTTGCCAGCAAAAGTCCCGTGAAAATCAGTCCTGCCGATGTCACGCCGTTTTGGAGATTAGCCGCAACGAGCGACAGACAGGCAAAAAGAAAATTTAAAATATTTCTTTTTTTTGTTTAAGTACCACAAATAGTTTCAAATCGACGCTCCCTACGTATATAAAGACATGTCAAAAACCGAGGTTTACAGGAAAGCGTTATTTATGTTCAAACGGCTATAGAAATAATTCTATGTACAATTTTTTTTTTTATGATGTTTTATTAGCTTTATAATGGTACAGGTATGTACATATGGAAAATGTAAACCCAATTCTGCAATAAAAAAACCATTTTTGACATCTTTATGTACAGAGGCCAGCACATCAAGCTACCCCAATCTGTCAAATTTCTTTGATAGTTTTTCAACTTTATTACAAAGGAATAAGGTTTATGTTCAATTGGGAAAATTTGACAGTTAGGGATAGCTTGACCTGCTGGCGACCGTACGTAGGGGCTGTCGATATCATCATTATCATCATCATATCAGCCGAAAGACGTCCACTGCTGGACATAGGCCTCCCCCAGGCTGCTCCACTTCGACCGGTCTTGTGCTTCCCTTCTTCTTGGCCGTCGATATGCGTTTAGTAAAAGTTATTCTTTTGTTATTTTATAATTTTTTATAGATTAAACGTTAAGGTATCATTTAAAGTTTCTAAAAGTACGTAACGTATCGAACTTCGTCTGTAATACTGTATTAAATATCCGATTTTTTTTTTTATTAATAGTCCTTGTGGAATTAAAATTAATTTAATTAAACACGTGTGCGTAGCAGCCCTGTGATACAGCGTGGCGGGCGGGGCGGAGCGCGTCGTTCGCCAGCCCGGGAACAAAGCCGCCGCGCGCCAGCGCCACTCACCGCGTGCGAACTGCGATCACGCCGACTAGATACTTTACATTTTATATTTGTTACTCATTTTTAATAATGCAATTCGTATGTACTTTCCGAGTTCATCTTGGACATTACCGACTTCGTTGAAGAAAAAACATCGTGACAAAACCTGGACTACTACTAAGTCTGAAATCACCTCTCTGTCTCTTTCTCTATTATGTATATTAAAAAGTTGCATGAAGCACACTTTTCGTTACGCGACGATTTCTACAATTTTACTCCTACCGCAAGCTGCGTTGAAGAATTTCGATCCAAAATGAAAGAAATTTAGTCGTTGAGATTGTCTCGTATCAAAGAGATTCAATACAATTGTAAATATATTTAAAATCTTCGTCTCATACCTTTCCAGGTAAAGAGGCTAGTTAGTTATTTACCTACCCACAGTATCTTAACGCCACGGATAGTATAATATGACTGAAGTCAATAATACATACTATAGTGCATACGTACTTTGTATTCGGTATACAGTTTACATGCGATACGGAGCGCGGCCTGCCCGGGAACAAAGCAGCGAGCGCCTGTGCCACTCACCTTGTGCCTACGGTGACTACACGTACTTGATACTTTACAGTTATTATATGTATAATTCTCAGAGAACTAAGTGCAAAGTTAAGTCAAGTGCCTAATTGATACATCCTTTGACTAATCTTAAATAGCTCTTTCTCACAATCAAACTGAAGTAAGATTAAAATAAGACTTATGAGAAGGAGTGATAGGCTCCCTGTACGCACAGGGTTCTAATAATACTAGATTACTAAAACATAAGAGATCTAAGGGTTCCGTCGCTTCCATATCTACACCTACAGGGTGGCAGGGACATCGACGCGCAGTGAACCGAACTGAAACTACATTTTTTATGCATCGAATTTGATGCAGCTTTCGCTACAATTTAGAGAATTTATTCTGGAAAGTTGAGCCTATAATCTGCTTATAATCAATAATATTATACAACATAAAATATAATTAAGAAATCTCGATGTCCAGCCAAATCGTAAACCGTGCGAAGCAGGACCTAATAGAAGAAATGCCATAGAGGAGAGTAAATAATGCCAACTATCAAGATTATTCGATTGCCCTATCGGTACATTACCCTTACCCAATGATTCACCGGAGGCGCGGCGCGGGCGGCCCGCCACCGCGCGCCGCATCGACAGTGTCCCGTATATTGTACCGCGCTACACGGGTACACACACAAACACATCGTTCATGCATACCACCAAAATGACTGTGTGTGTGTGTGTGACTAACTCTGAATGCGTTCGAAACGTGCAGGCTTGCACTTTTATAATGAATTGCATATTATGGAAAGCAAACGGTAAGTATAATGTACATTGAAGATACATATTTTATGTAAATCAAGCATCAATAAAGACAGATCAGCAGGCCTAGACAAAACACATTTCTGTTAGCCAAAATGTATGGGAATGACATTACCTGCGGAAAGGTTACGTCGTTTCCTTTCACCTGTAATAATGTCATTCCCATACATTTTGACGTAGCGTTTGGCGTGAACGCTAACAGAAATTGTGTTTTGTTTCTAGGCCCAGTGGTGGCCCAGTAACGGCCGCGACTTACGAATTGTAGGTCGCAGGTTCGAATCCACACAGACGCTATACTTTGTGTAAATTACTTCATAACCACTGCTCTTAAAACGATTAAGGAAAACATCGTAAGGAAACCGGCATGGCTGAGACTACATTAGGCCGCGACGCGACCTGCGACACATGAGCGATTAAAACTAATAAATGAATGCTCACGTATATGGCTACACCGTACATCATAGCGATCTTTGATTTCTTTATTCGATAGGAACAACAATTACTCTATCATGGCTTCGGCTACATCAAAATGTCTGAGAAAATTTCTCACTTGCAAAGTTGCAAGACTAGTTCAATAGTGCTACTAAATATGCGTGTGGCTACCATTATGGGTATAGTAAACCGCGATGGATGATTTGCTAATTTGTTGTGTAGCTTGTCAAATCAAATCAAATCAAAAATGTTTTATTTCATTACTACACGTTGAATATCATACAGTTGGTGGCTCGGTGGCGTCTCCTTTTAAGCATATCATAGATGCCTGTGCCAGGAGGCGCCGCTCTTTTAAATCTTACTTTGTGCAACATGAACCAAACAAAAGTTAATGAGTTAATAATTCTTATTTATTAAAATTAGTCTGTTGGTGTGTGTGTGTGTGTGTATTGGGGTGCGTGCGTGCGTGTGTGTATGTGTGTGGTTATTTTATCCGGAGCAGAGTTTATATTTAATAGAAGATTCTCTACTTCATCGTAGCATAATTTGTTTATCCACTTAATCAGCAACGGCTTGCATTCTTTAAACGGTTTAGTATGAATATCTTTACTGTACTGTAGCCACGTCATCGCTGAGTATACGCCGGATTTTCGCTTATACCTACCTACCATATTTATCTCGTTTCACTCTTCCAGTCGCATCGCAAATCGCTGCCTACTGTAGCCTCAGCCTTTCCTGGAACAGAAATTCGAAGACATGTGACATGTAACAACCCTCACTGCACCCGCGTGATGAATAACGGCCCAATGCCTTATATTTACGGCCTGGCCACGGGGATCGGCGGTGCGTACGGCGGCGGCGCGGCGGTGCGGCAAGCGGGGCGTCAATTCGCGCGGCATCGTTTGCAGGCCACGGGGAGTCACGTTCGCCGCCGCGACCAGTAAGGAAGTCCGAGAGCGAAATGTTTTTATCAAAGTTATCTCGATATTACTTAGAAAGTAATAGTTTTTTGGTTCAAGATATAATATTTTGAAGAGATTGTGGAGTATAAAGTTGAATAGGAATTGAGGTATAGATGGAGAATTCCACAAGAAGAACGAGAAAATCTGGAAATTTCATTTTAATTTCTTCCCACAATCACTTCACTATATGTTTATATTTATGCTGTGGGTGGCCAGACTTCCAAATAGGTGGCTTTGCTAGTATTTCAGCTATAAAAGTCTCGGTGTTCATTATTCGCGGCGAAAACAACTAAACTCGTTTGATCGCTGCCCTAGTCGCCGCGACTGCCGCTTGACGCCGTGGCTCGCGCCGTACTGATTCATGTATTTGTTTCACTCGCCGGCCGCGCCGCCGGCCGCCCGTGCCATTCGCTTGGTACATTCCGCCGGTCGCCCCGCTGGTCGCCGACCCGCGTGGCTTGATTAGTACATTTTTATGCGTTTGTTTCAGTCGCTAGACGCCTCGGCGGTCGCACCGCGCGAATTTTCGCTATGGCGGGTGTCCCGTGGCCAGGCCGTTAGGCTTACGTGAATCATAATTATGAAGCACCAACCTTTAAGAGACACAATGATGCACATTTTACAATGTTGCACCTCTTTCAATCTGTGTAGCCTTTTTCCAACTAGGTTGTAGTCAGCTTCACGTCTAACCGGATCTGCTTACCGGTATTTTAACATGAAGCGACTGTCTATCTGACCTTCCCAACCCGGTCACTGCGTAACATGGTGCCCATGATAAGATCGGTTATCAGACTTTTGAGCTTCTAACGACCCGTAACGACTGTCAAATATCTACGACTGACAGCCGGGACCAACGGCTTGGAGATGGATCGCGACCTGTGCCAAACTTCACAAACATTTTATGCGTATACCATCAAGGTGGAGCATGTTCTATCAAACCGTCTTGCCATTATGTGAGCCTAGTATCTGTGAAGTCCACGGACGAACGTGACGGGGTGAATTGGGACGTCGCAGGACCATGCACCGTCCGTGTCCCGTCCCACGTATGCGTCTTGGTCCCTTCAAATTGTGCAGTCAGTCTCGCGCACTGTGCTGTTCTAGGATAATATTTATCATCCATTATGTTAGACCATCACACCTCGAAGTGGTTTCCGAGGTTCGATATGTAATTGTTAGTCACCCCCATCCATGAACTGACCGTGGCAAGCCAAGCTTAACCTTCGATCGACCCCAGCTGCGGATATCATTTTGCCACGAGCCCCTCTATAAAGATTGTTCGAAAGGGTTTTTTTTCCGAAATGGTCCCATTTAAATTTCATATAGATCTGATGAAGCGTTTCGGAGACAGAAAACGGAACTCTTCAAAAAATTACGGCAAATCAACCGCGATTGCTGCTATCCCCTAAATATGCACTGTATTGACCCCAAGGATGGTGAAATTTCGAATTGGTGTAGGTACTCTATATCTGAAAAGTGAAAAATTAAACACATTTTCCAAAAAAGAAACAACCGATTTCCGGAAAAGATTAATAATATTAAAAAAATTGGTTGCCTGTAAAGTCGGTATACGGGCGAAAGTTTTAAAAGACTGAGTGGTAAAATAATTTTAATGTGAATATTCATTCGTATAGTAGGAAGAAGGATGAAATAATAGACGCGTGCCTTTCACTTTTTATGTCTGTCTCTCTCGCTCTTAGGCGGGCTAACCATGCCCGAGTGGAAGGGACGCGTGCCTCTCACTCGCCCTCATTGTGAGCGCATAACGTGAGCGGAGCGTAACGCAGTTTCTTGAAGTGTCACCCGGCAAACCAATTTATAAGACGTTGTCACGTCAAAAATTAAAAACAAATTCACCGACTTCTGAAATTAAAGTTATTTTTTACTTTGTAGTGTTTTTCCGGAAGTCGGTTGCTATTTTTTTTTTTGAAAATTTTTAGTGTTTATGTTTAACTAATTTGGATGACTAAAAAGTAGGGAAAGGCTAAAAAATGGTGTATGAGCTGCGTGAAAACAGTTACTCATGTGGTGAAAACGGAAAGATAAAATGCCATAAATAAATCTGGATAGGGACAGATGATGTTTTACTAATTTACTTTTTTTTTTGCAAGTTTTTTTTAGTTTCAAAAAATGTGAGCACACCTTACACAGTCATGCATAACTTGCTGATTTTATGTTTGAAAATAGAGCTACAGCGCCTATGGCAAAACTTGAGAGCACAAAAAGTAAAAGGTGTTCAAATCAATTTCAGGTCGTTATTAATCCTATGTATTCTATTCTCACCGTCACATAGCGCCCTCTAGTTACTAAAGGCTGTTTTAAAAGCAACTCTATGGTTCTTTATAAAAATGGAAGATTGGTGGTCAGTCAAGTTTCATCCGTTTCATGATTCCATCAGGCGAATCCCCAAGCAAAAACGTTGTCATATTTTTCGATAGATGTCGCTAGTAGAAATACAATCTTGTTAAAAATGGGTATCTAAACTAAACATTGCAATGTATACAGTTGCAGTGAGTTGCAACGCCCATCTTCCTTATATGCAAAATTTTATTTCTATCAGTTTTTATCTTATCTGCAGCCGCTCCTGTCTTCTTCCACCGTGCACCTCTAAACTTCTCATGTTCGCCTAGTACTCGCCGTTTCTGCGACGAATGTGACGGGGCAAATCCGTCTGGAGCGACACCGATCCGTCACAAATGGAAGTTTCGCAGTTTCATTTCACATTTAATTCTGAACATAACTAACTATAAAACGAATGAACAAAAATGAAGAATGTTTGCTTCCTTGATAAATGAATATGAACGAAACTATAATTGCAATTTCTTTTAAAGCGGAACGATAAATAAATAATATGTTTTATTGTAGACCACATTATCCATAAAAACACCATAAAAAATGAATTGATGATGAATTCTTTAATAATTACAATAGGTATAAATCAATCATGGAAAAGAGTTTCTGGATGGCCTTGGGTCTCCTATGTCCTCCACATTGCTTAGCATTGGAACAGATTAGGCCATTCGTAAATTGTCCTTCTTTTTGTTTTTTTGTCATGTAAAAGAGTGAAGTTTTCTCAATGACGTCTTTACTTTTTGTCTCATTACAGAGATTACATTATTCTTACAGGTACGGGGTAGGTACTTTCTATTAGCAAGTAATACGTTGAAAAACTTCTTAGCTTGGCAAAGTCATTATTTATGTCGATCCTGTAAAAGAATTTTGAGAATGATTCGTGTATAGAATTAGTTATTTTGACAATTGGTCCAATAAAGACTCAATCGCCAAAGTTGCCATTTTGAGAAGTGGACAATCTGCGCCTAAATATTTTTTTCTTCTACTGTCAATGTCCATTGTATATTGTTGACGAATGTTCTATCAAACCACCTTTACCATTATGTGAGCCTAGTATCTGTAAAGTCCACGGACGAACGTGACGGGGTGAATTGGGACGTAAAGGGTGACGTCATAATTGTACGTGACAACATTTTGTCCTCTAGACTGTTATGGTTGCCTAGTATACAAAGTTGCTTAAACGAAATGTGTCGGGGTGATTTGGTAACTCCAGTTGTTACCAAAGGCAAATAAATGGTTCAAATTACATCGAGATACGCACCGTTGTTTTTTTTTTTAATCTCTGACGTAAATTTTTTATCGGAACTTTAGAATTATTTTTCCGATTTACTATTTTTGTTTTATGTTTCCCGGTATGATAAAAATGTTTTAATAGAAATCACTTTGGTGTAAAAATACCTCAAAAAGCACCCCACGCTTTTTAATAGAATTGAATTATTTTCTACTTTTTTAGTTTGGTTTTTAAAGCGAGTTTTTTCAGTTTTTAACATTTTTTTACTCACATAAAGGTGATATCTGATACTTTATGATGGATGATGACAATGTGGATTACCAACGAGACTAGTTGCGACCACACTAGTAAGCGCTATTACTGCTGGAATTCTAGCAAAACGCGTTCGATTATAATCGAACGCGTTTATTTTATTTTACTTAATTATTTTGAGGCAATATGGGTAACATAATATTACGGAAACAATCATTATCTGAAAGGTTTGCACTAATACACACACCTCTCTCTCTCTTTAGTGAGCGTCGGCGTCATGTTTAGAAAACTGATGATTTAACTCGCCCCCTGATAACTTATGAGAGCCTGGTTTTAGCTCAGTTTGTGGACAACATGTGACGGGGTAAATAGAAACGGACGATCGGACAATCTTTCGCTAGTCATTTGCAAAACTCCTATAAATTCTTGTGTCCCTGGTACTTGTGAAAAAGATGTCGGGGCAAAACGGAACGATCACGAAGGAACTAACTCCGTTCGGTCTGCTCTTGGACATAATTTTAAATTCCCGCTATGGCGCAGAAGTCAACATTTTTAGTTTATTTTGTTTTATGTGTAATTGGCACATTAGTAAGTCGTAAAAGTAGTAGACGCGCTTATCAGATATTACACTTTATCGAATTAGGTCATAACCAGTCATAACATTATCTCAAAATCCACCCAATTCACCGCAATAAAAACGTAAATAAAACATGTTATTGAATACAGGTCGTTTACACACACAGACGTAAGCGAGAATTTCCAAGAATAGACCACTACCCCCCCAGTGGGTTTCCGCATTGTCGTTGCGGGGGGGCTCCGTAACTGTGGTCACCCTCCCACGGTGAAGGGAACAGGAACCCAAAGGTGGGGTCGCTCGTCAGGGCTTTTGCCTCAAAGCCGACGACGTAACGGCCAAAAAGTAGGTTGCGGTGAGGTGCATCGCAAATGAGGCAGGCCGCGATGTCGAATAGGAGGCACTGAGGCTGAGGGTTACAGGCTGCAGCGAAGGAGGAGGGCCGATACTTCGGAGTAGCGGCCTTCTCTTCCGTGGCCTAGACGGGGCCGAGAGTTTTAGTGGGTTATAGTTAACGTGACCAGATGTCCCGTTTTGAACGGGACTGTCCCTTTTTATAATAACGAGTCCCGGTGTCCCCGAAATGAACTCTGGGACGCAAAATTGTCCCGTTTTCTGAAACCGCACGAAAATTTGAGTAGTCGAGCCGGCCGGACGCGAGCGGTGTGCGAGAGCGAGATCGCGTCGTCGCGTCGGTCGACACGACGGACGCCGACGATAGCCGAGAGTGGCCAAGACGTCATCGCTCGCGTTTTGTTGACATAAAGGGTATT
Organism: Polymixis flavicincta; assembly: GCA_949987655.1. Classification (NCBI taxonomy): domain Eukaryota; kingdom Metazoa; phylum Arthropoda; class Insecta; order Lepidoptera; family Noctuidae; genus Polymixis; species Polymixis flavicincta. The sequence continues at coordinate 16,678,621 of OX465188.1, read as the reverse complement.
TTCCAATTTATTAAAAATAATTTTAATTTGAAGATTGGGACGAAATATGTAATAGAAAAACAAATTAATTTATATTCATTTTCTCAATTACAAACGATTTAATTACATCTAGAAGTCATTTTTAAATAGCAGTTTTTCAATTTGTTTTTTTAATTAAATTAACCCGTTGAAGATTTGGACGAGATATTTAACAGAAAAATTGAAATAAATTGATTTATATCCATTTTCGCAATTAAAAACGATTATGTTCATTGTTTTGAATTTACTGCCAAAACGCTCCTTCCGATGACTTTTTTAATCACCTGACAAGACGTCAGATTTAAGATTTGTGTAAACGGCACTGGTAAAAATAATTTATGTGGTGTAGTTTTTAGAAGTATTTGAGCACAGAGGCACCGCACACCAGTAATACCATTTCCATCCATTAACAAGCTTGTTAATATTATAAACTCGAAATTCCCTTGTTTTATTAGTTTACACAAAGTTGACGTCACATGTGTTTTTTTTTTGGGTTGGAAATCGTCAAATAACTTCTCCCGCTCTGGGTGGAGCAAAAGGGCGTGTCAGACTTTTACTGACTAAAACCCACCCGTTTTTCCTCAGTAGCCTGTGTGCCAGGGGCAGCGGTATCTCTTTCGAACAACCCGCCAAGTGATAAAAAACTCACCTGGAGCGTTTTGGCGGTAAATTCAAAACGACGAAAAATATGTTTGATTTAAAATAGTTTTTAATAAATTAGAAATACCCTACTGTTTGACAGGTTTTTCGTTCACCCACTTCTCGATATTTATTTGTTGTTGTTTGATGTTTGTGTAGGTACCTGTTAAATAATTAAACTTGTTTTGGAATCATAAGTTAAGATGAAGAAACACAAGTGTCCATTCAATGTTAACATTAAGCAAAATATTCGTTTATCAAGCAAATAAATACCTACTAGTAAAGTAAAGTTTTTTTTTTTATTGACTACCTGTTAATTAACCTGAATAAACCAATGTCCCGTTTTGAGTCAAAGAATAAATGGTCACGTTAGTTATAGTCCCACATAAATGCGTTATCTCCCCGTGGTATTGCAGTAGGCATTCCAAGGCAAGCCCAGGTCGATGGCGCGTTGTGTTCCACGCGCGCCGTCAGAGATGTCAGCAATAATTGGTGGGGTCCGCAAGGGCCGATGCCTGCCAGGGGGTGCGGGATGTTCGAAAGAGATACCGTCGCCCCTGGCACACAGGAAATTGAGGGAACACGGGTGGGTTTTAGACAGTAAAAGTCTGACACGCCCTCCTGCTCCACCCAGAGCGGGAGAAGTCATTTGATGATTTCCAACCCTCCAAAAAAGAAAAAGACAACTAGGTGGCGTGTATTTAAAAAATGCCGCTTACTACGATAATTTTACGATTACGATAGGCAAAAAATTAAATGCGTTGCTTGCGAAGCATGTGTGGTGTGAATACTGGGCGTAGTACTCGCAACCGGCGCGTGCGTGTATGACCAGATTTGTAAACGTAAACGAGACAAAAGGAGTATGTAAGGATCGTATCAGATGGCGTTCTGTAGTTTCTGCCTACCCCCATGGGAAGAAGGCGTGAAGTATGATGACAGGATAGTAAAAGTTATATTTATATAAAATAACGTATATTTTATTCAAACTAGGCTGAGAATCCACAGTTTTTCGAATGTCAAAATTAAAATAAGACAGTCCCCCGGGCACTGCCGCACTTCACCACTTCTTAGTGCTGCAGGTGGGAAGAAGTGGCGCAACAAACTCCCCAGCAGCACAGCTGTCTGTTCAGTTAAAAAACTTGAGTCTAAACAGGTTATAAAGGTTTTGTTTTGGTTTTGTCGTAGCAGGTGGCGTTCTGAAGTTTCTGCCTACCCCCATATGAAGAAGGCGTGAATTTATGGATGTATGTGTTTAGTAATATACTAGTTAATACTAGCTTTTGCCAGCGGCTTCGCCCACGAGGACGTTGAAATTTATCCCATGGGAAAGTACGCACGGCTACACATCAAGCTATAATACATTTCCAGTTTACGCTGATCTCGCACTGTACGGAAATCCTATACAATGCGAGATCAGCTTGATGTGTAGCCGTGTGTACTACCGGTACAAAGTGTCAAGTATCAGTGTTGTTTTTACTATTTTCCACACATTTTTTTTAAAGAAACAGCCGAATTGGTCAAACCGTTCTTGAGTTTTGCGCTTAGCAACATTCATTTTTATTTTTATAGATAGAAGCTGTTAGAAGATAGATAAGTACAAAATGTTGGAGCTTCCTGCTCAACCATGCTCTCCTAGTAATCATTCAATGAAGTAAAATCAAAACAGCGTAAGTCAGTGTTGGTGGTGCACAGGTGCAGCCAGTTAGTTAGTCAGTCCTACACAATCATAAAGAAACTCAGACGCTGCGCAACACGTTGACGTTAACAAAATGTAAGCCTTCTTGTGCATCATGTTTTCTTAGTAATCATTTAGCGAAGTTAAATCAAAACCACGCAACTCGGTCCAGACTTTTTTTCCGATAGGAACTTGTCTATGCATCCCATTAATTTATGTTGTCCTAGTACACATTCATTGGAGTTTGAATCAAAACCGGCTAAGTCCATCCGATCGGGGCAATTCTTGCTCATTCGATTCGAATCAACTATTATGTATGAACCTAAAATTACTCTGTCGCGATTGGAAAGGTGTAAAGGGATGTTAATCATTATAACTATCTGCTTTGTTCCCTAGTTGCCCAGTGAAGTAATTGAATAATTCGACTGTTGTCATACACTGGTATTTGTACGTCAGTGTATGGCAAGATTATTTGCGAATTCCGATATTTGTAATACGCAAACCTCTGTGGTCCCATCGAGTTTATTGATCCCTACAAGAAACAGCACCCTAGTTGTGTACTAATCTGTTTCGTTTTGAAACAGATTGTTAAAATTGAAAAATGTGTCTGTTGAACAACATAAATAACGCAATGAATATTGTTGAACTGTCAAATTGAAACAGATTATGAGTAATCGCGAGTTACGCAATTAGGGTGCAGAATCAATTGGCCTCAATTTTTTTATGAAAATTGTCATTTTCTTGCTGACTGTAATTTTTTTTAACATTTTTGAAAGCGAATATACAAACAGTCTTCTAAGGCCGTTTTTATGTAGCGAGAGCGACAACGCTTGAATTACCTACCCTTCTTGCCTCATCCAACCTGTTTTTGCTGTGATTTCCATCACTTCTGCTTAGGTGCATACTGGAAAAGCGTGATGAAAATCATTTAAAACGTTAAATCTGTTAACTCCTCGCAATCTTCTAACCTTTTAGCGCATCTTTTTACAATTTGCGATAAACTATCGAAGAATATGAATAAATTGCAATACTTCTAATCCCCCATAGAAAAAAGCGTGATAGTTTATATCCTACGGTCTGCGCAGACATACTCGCGTGATACTGGAACATACATTCAGACAAACAGACAAAAATTATAAAAAAAAAAAATATTTTTCGGCATTAGAATCGAACCAGATCTTGCAAAAAATGCAAAAAAAAAAAACCTGTACAGTTTTGACTTTGCTACGATTTTATTATATTATGTAAAGATGAATGTTCTATCAAACCAGTGAGCCTAATATCTGTAAAGTCCACAGACGAACGTGACGGACGGGGTGAATTGGGCCGTAAGAGTGGCGTCATAATAATTGTGCGTGAAAACATTTTGTCCTCTTCTACACTGTTATGGTTGCCTGGTATACAAAGTTGCTTTAACGAAATATGTCGGGGTGATTTGGTAACTCCAGTTACCAAAAGCAATCTGTACTAATATTACAACGAGGAAATATTTTTTGTTTGTTTGTTTGCTCCGTATAGGCTCCGAAACTACTGGACCGATTTTATCCATTTTATCACCAATAGAAAGCTAAATTATCAGGAAGTAACATAGGCTATAATTTATTTTCAAAAAGAAGAGATTCGTAACGAAATTGCAATAATGTAACCTAAAGTAGCAAAATTTCCCCCCGAGTGGGTTCCCGCATTGTCGTTGCGGGGGGGCTCAGTAACCGTGGATTCCGGCCACGGTGAAGCCAAGAGGAACCCAAAGGTGGGGCCGCTCGTTAGGGCTTTTGCCTTCAAGCCATTGACGTAGCGGCCAAAAAGTAGGTTGCGGTGAGGTGCACCGCAACTGACGTGGGCCGCGATGTCGAATGGGAGGCATCGCGGCTGAGGGTTACGGGCTGCGGTACAGGAGGAGTGCCGGTGCTTCTGAGCAGCGCTCTTCCCTTCCGTGGCCTGGACGGGGCCGCCACCGTTTGATGGCGGACGCGGTGGGGCCGCAGGGGAAGAGGAGTGTCGGTATAGCGTCAGCCGCTCTCCCTATCCTCTGCGGCCGAAAAGTGGTAGACGGGACGGCGCGTTGTGTTCCACACGCACGCCGTCAAAGATGTCAGCAACCACCGGTGGGGTCCGCCAGGGCCGATGCCTGCCAGGGGTGCGGGTTTGTTCGAAAGAGATACCACAGCCCCTGGCATACGGGCTACTGAGGGAACACGGGTGGGTTTTAGTCAGTAAAAGTCTGACACGCCCTCCTGCTCTACCCAGCAGGAGAAGTCATTTGATGATTTCCCAGCCAAAAAAAAAAAAAGGAGCAAAATTTTCCCTATAAAATTCATTATTAGTCGTGCGGTGACAAAACGATTTATGATACATCAAAAAGTCTTCTACATGATTAAAGTACACATTACCTATTACCTACAAAAAACTCCGCAAGGACCTATATTTAACTATCATAGATAGCAGCTTTTGTGTTCTAAAATTTAATTAGATCGCCGGTAGAACAAAAGTTGGTTATATTCGTGTCGTACTAATAATTATTATTCAAATAAATTATTTTATCATCAATGTATTTATGTAGCAGTAAAATACTTTTTAATTGATTCGAATCGGACATTTGATTTCGAAGTTATCGCGAGTATAACAATGCAATACCCGAAAACTTTTAGAACTGAACTATAAATCAGTCAATCTCGATCGCGATCCGTGATCAAAATCAATGATCGCGATCCAGATTGATATGGATCAATCCGTCAATCTAATTCGTACATTATCAATCTGGATCGCGATTATTGATTTTGATCGCGGATCGCGATCGAGATTGACTGTGTACGGGGCGTCTACCTTCCCCCAATCAATCACAAAATGCTGTTGATACAATGACAATCATTGTCTGAAATTGTCAATTCAAAAATCATCATCATCATCATCATCATCATCATTTCAGCCGAAAGACGTCCACTGTTGGACATAGGCCTCCCCCAAGCTCCGCCACTTCGACCGGTTCTGTGCTTCCCGCATCCAGTGGACTCCTGCGGCCCTCACAAGGTCATCGGTTCACCTTGTGGGAGGCCTTCCAAATTTACGTCTTCCGGTACGCGGTCGCCACTCCAGAACTTTTAACAATTCAAAAATATGCTGACCAAAAATTGCTTCATCATCAGATGCTTAGCCTTTTCCTAACTATGTTGAGGTCAGCTTCCATTCTAACCGGATGCAGCTGAATACCAGAACTTTACATGGAACAACTGCCTATCTAACCTGCACAACCCAGTTACTGGGTAACACTATGCCCCTTAGTAAGACCGGTTGTCAGACTTTCGGGCTTCTGACGACCCGTAACGACTGCCAAAGATCAACAGATGACAGCCGGGACCAACGGCTTAACGTGCTTTTCGAGACATGGACAAGTCTTGGTATGTAAAGATGGTCACCCATCCACGGACAACGGGCAGCAAGCGTAGCTTAACCTGATCGATCGATCCGTGCGGCTAATATGACTTAGCCAGAAGCCCCGAAGACCAAAAATAATGTTTATGATGCGGTAATTAACAGCGTAAAAATTAATGGTGGATAAAATTATTTTTTTGAACGTTCCAGTATTATTATTATGTTTCAATTTGACTTTAGTGAGTTTTAATCAAAGAACTTCGACACAACGTCATTGGAGCCACCATCATCACCGGTCCCGCAGCCGGACAGCTCGCACGCATTCCGCGTATTCCAATGACACCGACGGATTTGCCTATTATTAAATTATTATTATATTATAGCTTCTTAAAATATTAGGAACATACAGAATACATGACATTTCGGTTCCTTACCGTTACCTTGGTTTCTAAAAAAACGATATTGACGTAGTTTGAACATAGTAAGATTCCGCGGGGAATCATTATAACGATTTAGGGCCTGAATTCAGGATGACCACTTAACGATTCCTTACTCGTAACCATGTTGATTTGTCGATATTATTAATATCGTATTAATAATATCGACAAATTGTCTTGGAACATACAAAATATGACATTTCGATTCCTTAGAGTTACACTGGTTTCTTAAAAAAACGATATTGACGTAGTTTGAATGTGGTAAGATTTCGCCGGGAATAACGATGCAGAGTAGGAACCCTGATGATATAACACGCCCCCTGATAACTTATGAGTGCCTGGTTTTAACTCAGTTTGTGGACAATGTGTGACGGGAAATGGAAACGGACGATCGGACAATCTCTCGCTATCGCTAGTCGTATGCAAAACTTCTATAAATTCTTGTGTCCCTGGTACTTGTGAAAATGAAGTCGGGGTAAAACGGAACGATCACGAGCAACTCCGTTATCAAGCGTTTCATATCTCGAACGGATAGATGACGCTACCGATAATTCGAATTTCAGATTATTTTTTCGTTAGTAAAGATTTTTTTTGTAAGTCCGCGTGCACTTTAGAATTTCGTGCATATTATTTTTCAGAATATTCTGGGCTATTCTGAACTTGTGAAATGGTCACTACCGAGCATGGGGTCCTAGGTTCGATTAAGGCCGGGCAGTGTTATTGGGTTTTCCATCAAGAATTTCTAGTATTTAGACTATTTAGCAGCTCGAAGTCAGGATTTGTGCGCAGCAGGCTTAACAAGGCGCTTTCTATTTCTACGAAGAATAGACAGAGCTTTTTCAATACAAAGTGACATTCCGTTTCTCCATTTTTGACATCGCACCATAGATATCCTTCTACAATCTGTCATTTTGTCTGTCGTTTCAAACAATCTTTGTCTAGGTCTGGGGTTCTGCGGGTCTGGGGTATAGATGTAAACTATTTCAGAAGAATATTTCTTCCCAATCTGTCAAAATCACACTGACAACAAACTTTCTACTCGACGGCCACAAAGTACATAAACGATTATCTACAAAATCATGATTCGTTTAGAACGCTTAAGTAACTGTGCTATTTAATAGAAAAACATGAGTTGTACAGACGCCAGCAGGTCAACCTATCCCAAACTGTCAAATTTTCCCAACTGAACATGAACCTTATTCCTTTGCAATAAAGTTGAAAACTATCAAAGTAATTTGACAGATAGGGGTAGCTTGATATGCTGGCCTCTGTACATAGTTAATAATCATGTCTATTCTTCCGTCGACAAATCGGTGTTCTTGCTAAGCCTGCAGTTGGTGGCAATAGGCTGGCCCCCCGTTCCCACAGAACTGGCAAAAAGTGGGTGTACACTGTACCTACCCATTAAAGGATTACGTTTATTCTTTATCTAAAAAAGCGATTTGATAGTCGGTGGAGAAATGCCCCCATATTTATAAACGGTACCTACTCAAAGTTAAGTAATGATTAGCGTCTGATAAACCATACATTTTTGACGTTTAATTGAACACCTAATAACTTTAAGCAACGTTTTTATATACGGGGAGATGTTTGGAGTTTAAAGTTTGTTGTTCAAGATTTTGTTGCATCGAAGCAGTACACTTTCGTACCTATCATATTCATAACTCACCGATTTCAACAACGTTTTCGGGCAAGTATTATTCGAAATGACGTCATAAAAGGGCTTCATGTTTGGAATGGAAACAAGTCATATGAAGCAGCTTCGAAGTTATGTGTTCCTGGTACTTGACAAAGCTGGGACGGGGTTAGTTGAACCAAGGGTCTTCCTTCATTACAAAACAATAACGGTAGATGTCGTCACGATCACGAGTTACCTGATTGAAGGAATGAAACTTATTTAAATCCGTTCCGAGAAACTTAAGAAGGAACGATAGTGTTTTTTTTTGAGATACGTTGTTTTTTTTTTTTTTATTTATTTAAAAGGTGTAAAAGGATGGCAAGAGCCCGCAAGACAAATGAAACCAAACATTGGCTGAGTGCGCCGCTACCTAAACGTTCTGCTACTGGCCACTAGATGGCGCTAAAAGCAAATACGCAAGTATTTGCTTTTAGCGCCATCTAGTGGCAAATTACAGTAAAGTAAGTATGAGAACCAGATTACGACAGGTAATGATCCTTGACGATTCTTTTAAACACACTTATAGACTGAGCGCGTTTCATTTCAATAGGCAATGCATTCCACAAACGAGCCGCCTGGACAGTGAAGGAATGGTCGAAGAAAGTTGTGGAATGCATAGGCATTTTAAGCTTCAAGTTATCTGATGACCTTAAGAATTTAGTGTGGGAGTCACAAAGAAACTGAAAACGATTTTTGAGATAGAGAGGGGTGGAAGGGGAGAAAAGCACATTATACAGAAGGAAAAGAATGTGAGCATTCCGGCGAAGGCGAATTGGTAACCACTTGAGCTTCACTCGAAATTCGGAAACATGGTCATATTTGCGCAAGTCAAATATAGGTAAACCTTATACAAAAATTTTGAAGGCGCTCAAGTTTATCGAGTTGGTCTTGGGTAAGGTCAAGATAGCTGGCATCAGCATAGTCAAGGATGGGTAGAAGAAGCGATTGTGCAAGCGCAATCTTGGTGGCAATCGGAAGAAAATTACGCAATCTCTTTAATGACGCGGCGGATGCAAATAGCTTGCAGCTAACTTCCTGTAGCTGGGCAGTCCAAGCGAAGTTCTTATCAATAAAAATATCCCCAAGTTTTTAACTTTCTCACTGAAAGGAACAACTGAATTGTCAAAAGAAACTTGGGGAAGAGTCGTCCAGTCAATCCTTGAGACCGTCCGTTTATTCAGAATGTAACGTCATTGGACTCATTGGTGCCGATTCTGTTGTAATGTAAACCGAACTACTTAAACTAACTAAACTATCACTAAAATTCCTTACTTTTGGCTCTGAGAATCTTAAACTATTCTGCAAAAAAAAATCTCTAAATTTAAAAATAATTTTGTCACAACTAAAATTGAATTTGAAAATCGCGACTCGCACGTGATACATTTTGGCTTCGCAACGTGGTACTTCTTTGCCCTACCCCGTGATTTTTTTTAGAGCCGGAGGCGGGCAGCCTCGACGTGTTTTATATGAAATTTTCACTATTTGCATAGAAAATTATGAAAAATTATTACCCACATGTTGAGTTTTAGAAGTCTTTGAGTATTATATGGGGGTCGAAATTTTAATTATTTTTGCGATAGGACACTCCATTTTCGAGAAACAATCAAAAGAAAAGAAAAAAAGATACAGTAGGTAGGTACTATTTTTGCTTTGCACCAGAAGTCGAGGTGTTGGTGTGTATTTTAGTTCTTGACAACTAATTTAATTCCACACTTTTTATTTATTCACAAAATCCACAGCTCTTTATCAATTTCACTTAAAATAAATAAACTAATCTTACAGCCAATAACGGATTTACAATTTAATAACTGTATATATATGCATCAGAAACAAACAGGATGCTAGCACCTTCTAAGCATATCTAAGTGTGCAGTGTGGGTGGGTGTGTAGGAGTGTGTGTGTGAGGAGTTGTAATGGTGTATGGTCAGGGATTACCTACCTACTTTAATAATTTTTATTTAGATCGCGATTAAAAATACAGTGAAACTTGGTTAATTGGGATCTCAAAATCTCAAGGGAATAAGGATTTTGTACCATTTAAAGAGGTTTTCATATAACCAGTTTTCCAATTAGACAGGTTTAAAATTTAGTTGTCTCAATTTACAGAGGGCCCGCTTATAGAGGTCGAAATATACCGTTAATCCATTTATAAGGTGAAAATTTTGCGAAAGAAATTCAAATGTTTGTAAACAATCGTGTCGTAACCTGTCCCAACCTGATAAATTGTCTCACTTATAAAGGGAAATGAGCTCCAGAGTCCCAATTATAGAGGTAAACATCGAAAAAATCCTAGAAATCAAATCTCATTTAACACCAAGTTCGAAGTCCCATTAACAGAGGTAATTCGATGAAAAAGTGCCGGGACCTCATTGTAGTTCTCAATAATAGAGGTTTCTGACTTATCCAGGTTTCACTGTAGTCAGATTTAGTTTATGACAGGAATAAACAAAATTTTTGTGAATTTTTTTCTAGTTTACAGAATTTAGTGAGACAACAGAATCCAGTGTTTGTGATTAGTTGGTTCATGGACATTCGCCAACGTCCATACTACGTTGAATACACCGGTTCTCGTCCGATCACCGAAGTTAAGCAACATCGGGCGCGGTCAGTACTTGGATGGGTGACCGCCTGGGAACACCGCGTGACGTTGGCTTTTTGCTTCTCTACTATCGAAAGGTGTAAGAAAATTTGCAGCGAGTAAGTACCCAGTCAAAAATCAACTGTGTGATTTTGAATTGGTATCTTTTTGTTTTTGAGTCGTATTTCCCTCAACAATACTTTTATTTGACAAATTATTGATGATTGATGTACAATTTAACTATTATGAATAAAACACACCCAAAATTGATAGTTCTTTTATTTGTTGTCAAAATTCTGTAGATTCAAGCAGGTGACGAGATAACAAACACCACTGTATTAAAGATATAGGTACATTTTCAAAGAAAAAAAAAATCCTATAGCTGCTTTTTCCATATAGGATTGGCGGTTACAGTATCAGGCGTCGATGATTTTTGTAAGTCGTACCTAACTCAATTTGTCCCAGTGAAAATAGACAAATCGAGTTACAAAATTAATTTCAATTCAATCATCTAGTTCTGAAAGTCTATTGATTCCAGTTTTGTCAAAACACGTCAAGTGACTGCGTAGGATGATGTTCAACGAGTGTTAAGCCTTTCAAAAACCAGCTGGTTGTAGAATATCGAATTGAACATTAATGATATAACTATTATTTTTGTAACAATTTGATTTAAAGTGTCCGTGGTGTTTCTTGCCAGTTCTTCTCTATAGGTACCCATTACGCTTTGGAATGGGCAACTCAAAAGTTGAATAAATGCTTGGTTTGAGTTCGACTTCATAAAAATGTTAGCGTCGACATGATTATCGAACAGGCAAAAAAAAAACTAATCTTGAGCTTAGTTGCAAGCAAAAAAAAAAAACAGTAAACTGAACAATCACTCTTAACCCGTCATTTTAGATTCTGGCCTATTCTATGTACCTATAGCCGATTTTGAACAATCAAGCGCATAAATAAGTATCTGTTTTACATAATATTTACACATTCTACACTTCGTTACGACTATTTGAGGCACAAAATACTAGTATATCATATTACCATAATATTTTATTGTAGAGTTACCAAAACAGCTACATTCTTTTCCAACAGGGGTACGCAGAAACTAGAGACCACAACTTGCACCTTACATACTCCTTTTGCTTTGTTTACAAATAAATGTTGAATAAAACATGCAATATTGTACATACGCCAAGCACATCAAGCTACCTCAATCTGTCAAATTTCTTTCATAGATTTTCATCTTTATCATTTAAGCATAAGGTGCATGTTCAATTGGGAAAATTTGACAGTTTGGGGTAGCTTGATATGCTGGCTGTTGAGACTGTGGAATACCACTACAATTATGTAAATGTCCTATTGTATTCCTTCATCAAAAAAATGAGTTAAAAAAAAGTACACTGCAGCTCTTTTGGTAATAAAACCGCCAATCTCAAAATTACTAAAACCAACTGAATTCATTACTCACCGATTATTTACAATTTAAATAATTACACTTAGAAATTCATGTGATAAATTAAAGTAACTTATTCTTAAAAACCGAATCGATGAAAAAATACGCTATTTACAATTCGACTGTGACGCCTAATGTTTTACACTAAACTTCATTAATATATTGTTAGGAAGGCATTTGGGAATATGTAAGAACCAAATTTAAAAACAAAATAAACAGAAAAGCTTTAGGTACAACAGCGGTGGATCACTTTTCACCCTTATGGTTTAAGCTGTAAGGTTGAAAATTGGTCGACCGCCAGTGTCCGCGATGGTACTTGTCTTCTCAACATACTTCCAGGAATTTAAAAGGCTGATTCATTCATCTCAGGTTTCTGATAAATGTCTATAATAATTGACCTTTTATTATTCTCATTTTGTCATAGACTTTATATTGACTGCAATCAGTTACTTATAAAGTCCTGGTACATCCTGAAAATAAACTGAACACAATTGGTCACATTCAATTACCTAGCATAACTCCGAACACGTGACGAGAGCGATATCTCAAATAAAACAAATAAATTTGATATTTTTGTGGGGTCATCGACCGCAGTTACTGGAGTCGCTCAAAATATCAGTTTTTTATTTGTATCGGTTTTCAAAACACGATAAAACAAATCATATTTTTCTCCACTCAAATTTAAGAATAACACTAACAGCGGTCGTTGACCTCCTCCAAAATAAAATATCACTTTTTTTGTTTTAATTTCATCACATCTGCAGTTTCACTACCTAATTTAAATTGACCCTGCTTGTAACTAACTGACTGAATCCTTTATATGAATTGCATTAATACATGTTTGCAATGTGGATATATGTAAATTACAATTGGAGATCTTGATGTTTTCTTGACTACCAGATTAAATTGAAGTGCTTCATTCGAGTCGGGTATCAACCAAAGTGGAGTGCGGTCTTTGAACGACCAAAAAATTAATTTAATTGATGAAGCGAAGCTAAAAACAATTACCTTATTCATTTATTTAGTTTTCCGTTGACAGCACATCAAAATAATATAGCCTCAAATTGTACTCTTAATTGGTGTTGTCAGACATTTGTGTTAGAGAGCTCAAAACCCACGTTGGTCTATTATTTATTTGAAAGTGATCATTATTATAGAATTTTGACATGCATTGTAAAATTAAACCTATGGAGGCACTATTAAATATTGACTTTATAAAAAAAAAAATGTGGTCCAAATTGTCATAACCTTTGTTTTTGTAAGAAAGCGGTAAACAGTGCTTTTTAACCATTTGAAGTTCATTTAATTCCATTGAATGAAAAAGTCATTCAATGGGATGGAATGAACTTACAAGGGTTGTCATTTTATCCCTACGTAGTATATAATAAAGTCGCTTTTCGTGTCTGTACGCTTAAAACTAAAACTACGCAATGGATTTTAATTACGGTTCTCATCAATAGACAGTGATTCAAGAGGAAGGTTTATTGTATGTGTAACACACCGAACACAATGCGGGCGAAGCCGCTGAAAAAAGTTAGTTGATTATAATTCTGATACGGTCGCGAATGATATTTAAATGCGTTGGCAAGCTATAAGGCAGCGTTTCTTAACCCCAAGTCGCGACCCAAATCCGGGTCGCAGGCGGTATTGGGATGGGTCGCGGGAATTTTTAAAAGACATTGCCAGCGCCGTAATCGATGTCATTCTTGACTCGGATTTGAACGCATCTACCACGCATGTCATGGATGCGGGCCCACTTTCAATAAACTTCACTCCGCGTATAAATCTTCTTTGCTCAAAGTACAGCATCAGGGTAGTCACTAATACAATTAGTGATGATATCCCTCCATCATTATTCATGTTTTCCTCTGTTGATTAAAAAAAATTAGCTTTTCTACTATGAATGCGAAATTATGCGGATACTTGCTTGTTTAACATACATATTAATAAAGAAAATATTAATAATGTTGCTTTTTTTCTAACCGACTTCAAAAAGAAGGAGGTTATCAATTCGACATGTTTTTTTTTTATATTTCGTAATGACATCAATTTGAGCAAACCACGGACTTTTAGTCCTATTATTTTAATATCACTGGAAAATGAATAAAACGTCGGGGTCGTGGACTTCAAATATACTTATTTATATTTTGGGTCACCAGCCAAAAAGGTTAAGAACCGCTGCTATAAGGACTCAAGAGTACGTAAGTTCTACAATGTTACCTATGAAAATAATTATAACAAATTAAAATTCAGCTGTTTATAAAAAGAAATGCAATTGTATGAAACAATTTTTAGTGCTATCTGCAGGGGCCATACATCATCATCTGTCTAGCCTTTTCCCAACTTTGTTAAGGTCGGCTTCCAGTCTAACCGGATGCAGCTGAGTATCAGTATTTTACATGGAACGACTGCCTATCTGACGTCCACAAAACAGTTACTGGGTAATGCGATACCCCTTTGTAAGACTGGTTGTTACACTTTCAGTTTTGTGACGATCCATTACTACTGTCAAAGATTTACGAATGACAGCCGGGACCAACGGCTTATCGTGCGTTCTGAGGCACGGAGGGGTCTTGGTATGTAAATATGGGGGCAATAGTACACATGGGTATTAAAAGCATGTTTACTTTCAAACCCCTGCAGATTATATATCGCCGGCGAAGTGCTAAAAAACTCATTGCCGAATTTAACAATACACACAAAGTCTTTGATCTTTGAAAGAATTTGATCTTTACACTCGAAAAAATAAAAGTAAATTTCACTAAAAATGTGAGACGAGGTATTGACACTTCGCCGGCGATATGTATCGTATCTTTATGAAGCGTAACTACTCTAAATACTGCTATAGTTAAGTATAAAAGCTACTGATTGTAAAAACACTTATTGTCAAGGAATTTTATAGTGATGAGTAGATTGCAACTCATTGAGTAAATTGTTACGGAAAGTTAAAATGGAGGACAACGTATCCAAGACTTAAAGTATGGAAGGAAGTATGACATTCGTGTATAATACAATTCGATTGTAGTCTATCAATTTATTTGTCAATATACAATATGTAACAGAATTAATGCACAATACGAAAGTAGTTTTTCAGAATCCTTACCATATAGGAATCGGTAATTTAGTCTTCCCAAAATAATTAGAACTACGTAAGTCACACTGCAGCTGTACAGTCAAAGCGAACCAAAATGGTCGAAGTATCTACTACGCTAGACCCTTATATGTGTGCGGCTGTAAGCGTGCGTATATTTGTTGTGACCACAATTTTCTCTCACAATCAGTAAAAGTAATTTAATAAATAAACGATTTCTTTTATACAAATCTGTGTCTGTATTATGATTAAAACATAATATTTAAATTAGGGTGTGCCTTAATTCAAGACATGTTGTATATTAGTAGTAAATAATTTCATTGGCGAATCCCGAGTTGCTTCCATACTAAAAGTAAATAGTTCATAGTATTATTTTAACTTTCTACTCAACTAAGTATGTCATAAAACATACCGGTATGACAATTTGGACTAGATTTAAATTAGAACCAACTAAAATTGAACCTACATCCCTATATTTTATACAAGGACTACAGGCCTCAGTACTGATTCCACGGCACATTATCTATAGAATGTTTCTTTAGTTTGTGTTTCTTTAAATATTTCGAGTCTATGAAAGCTTCTCCGCAAATTGAGCACACATAAGGGCGCTCCCCTGTATGTGTTCTGAGATGAACAACCAAATTCCCTTTGAGGGCGAAGAACTTCAAACAAACTGAGCATCCAAACTTCTTTTCCCGTGTATGAGTGAGCTGATGAGTCCGTAAATGTGTTTTCGTTTTAAATCTTAAAGAACACAGTTGGCACGGGTAAGGCCTCTCATTTGTATGTACTCGCTCATGCATCAAGAGCATAGCCTGGCTCGAACACCCTTTCCCACAAATACTACATTCAAACCTTTTTACGTTCTTCACTTTCATGTTCTTGTGAGTCAGTATGTGAGTTTGCATGTCTTTTTTAGAAGGTAACACTTCACCACACTCCGAGCACAACAATTCTGTTGGATCAACAATGTGTGTGCTCTCAATATGTTGCTCCAATGCAGACTCCACTGAAAACATCTTCTTGCATAGCGAGCAAGCATAACCAAGCAGTTTCCCATGATTTGTAGTTATTTCTTGCTTGACAGTCTTCATTAATTCTTCTTTAACCTTGGTTACTTTTGATTTTGAGCAGTCATCAGATTCTTTGTGATTGGTCAACGCAGCCTTATTCTCAAATGATTGGTCACACTGGTTGCATGCAAATGGGTTCATATGAGTCAACCTATGTGTTTGCATCGTAATTTTCTGGTGGAATCTCTTGAAACAGATGTCACATTCAAACTCTCTGATGCCGCTGTGAATCATCATGTGACGTTTCAAGTTGTTTGGATTGGCAAATGTCTTGAAACAAATATTGCATCGAGGTTTGATGTTGTTGTGACCATATTTGATATGCTGCGTCAAGGCATTTCGTCTGATAAGCTGGTTGCAGAACGGACAAGTGATTAGGAGTCCTGAACTACTATGAAGTAACATGTGTCCGGTAAGAATTTCTGCAGACTCAAAGCCTTTACCGCACAAGTTACACAAATGCTCCCCAGCAGGATTGTGTTTGTATTGATGCTTCTCATAATCGGCTAAGTCTTCGAACTGCTCTCCACAATCACATAAGAATGTTCCATCTTCTTGTTGGAGTACCGTGGCTATTTGGCTATCATCTGCGTATTCTATAACCAATTCTGAACCATCATATTTGAGGATTTGGAACTGGGAGGAGTCATCACCTTCACAGAATATCACTTCTTGGGACAATGCGTCTCCGTCTTCATCTTCGTTTGTGACTAGTTGAGAATCAGTCAAATATTGGATCCTGTCGTTACTTTTCAACAAGATATTGCCATCAGAGTCGGTTGTAGTCAATATTTTGATGAAGTTTTTAGAATTAGGCAGCTCATTGATAACATTAGAAGTAATTGTTTCAATGTTATCATCGTCTTGTGACTCTTCCAGTTCAGCATAATTTTGTTCATTAGACATACTATCCTGGGTTTCATCTATGTTCATGGCATCCTCTAAATCATCATTTTCATGGCTCTCTTCTTCATTTTCTAGAATAGTGGCTGGTACATTCGCTGAGACTTTTGTGTTAGACATGAGGAACGATTCAATTGAGTCTTCAAACTGACTCTGAGAGCTTTGAGTTGGTTCCTGTGTGTAATTAGTTATAGTCTCCGCATTTGTCATCATATCATCAATTTCTTCTTGTTTAATGTTTTGCACTTCTTTTGTTTCTTCCTTATCCTTATCTTTGGGGTCATCAATAACCAAAACGTAGTAGTAATCATCATCGCTATCAGTTGGCTCTTGTTTTATGATAGCCTCAAGTTGCTTCATAGGATCGTTCCCAATATCGTCGTCATCAACACTAGCGTCATATTTAGAAAGATTATCACTTTTGGATATATCTAATACAGTTTTGAGCTGTAGACGTAGTTCATTATCCATTTTGACGCACTGTTTACGGAACTGGTACGCGGAGTTCATGATAGCATAACAATCTGCGCACAGCTTCTGGGGTAGACCATCGTCTTCCTTGACCTGGAAATTAATACAATCATTACTTTAAGATGAGTTGCTTATTCGGAGATGGTTGATGATGATTATTTTTCACAAAAACGTTTAAGATTGGTAGCATAGATTTAATCTTTTAGGGGCATTGGTGATCTTTGCCCGAGACCCGACCTACACAGCAGGGATGTTATGGCGTTTCGTAAACGTAACCGAAACTATCGGATATGCGAAACAAAAAATAACCATAACCGATATAAAAGTTACGAATAATAGTCGTCTTATCAGTTGGCTATATACTGACCTGCAATAGTGGGGCTGATAAAAAAACCCCGATATTCGAATAATTAAAAACAATGTTAATTTGAAGTTACATAGAAGGTAGTTAACAGGAAGAAATAGTATGGAAAGTTGTTAAACAATAATATGGGTTGTATAGGAAATATTCGAATTGGTAGATAGAATCACCCCACTTTACAATTGCAGTTGACTAAATTTTCAGCCTGTAATTTGCATGGGTAAAATTATGTGTATGTAATGATGATCAAGAATATTCCATACATCATAAACCTTGTTATGTGTTTCCTTAGTAGTAGAGAGTGAGATAGAAAATATTACCTCATTTTAATGGATAAAAAAAGGTTTATTGCATTCACATTGTCAGTTATTTTTAGTGGATGTTTCGTATTCACTTTCTGATTAATTATTTTAGTACTTTGTGCCTTAATCAAAGGGTATTTCCCCAACTTTAGGTTAAATTCAAAATCATTTATTTGCAAGTCTGGGGAAACAATATGCAGATGTTTTACATTCAAGTAATAATTGTATATCAGTCTTGGCGTCACCATTTTTTACCCTTTGGCATGCAAACTATATAGAAAGAAAACACCATCATTTGAAAACTAAAGGAAATAAAGTTAACAATGAGATCAATAACACTTGTTTAAAAATAAATCTTTAGAACAGAGTGATAAAAAAATAATCTTTTGCAGCAGGCTGTGTTGAACTAAAATTCTTTATGAAAAAAATCACAGCCACTGATATGGTACGGTACGATCATAAATTACCTATAGAAAGTGTGATTTGTGCACATGTAACATTAATGAATAAAATTACTAAGCGTGGCGCTGTTAAACCGCGCCGTTACCTGTACAGTTCAATATCGCTAACCTGTAGTTACTTTGTCACAAGATAGTTCTAATGATGGATATTTTTTTTTTTGGACAGCCCTTTTTTAGCAGTATTATGCTAAAAAAGGGGTTTCCAATTTAAAAAAATAGACATCATTGGAACTATCTTGTGAAAAAGTCAATTCCAATTAATTTCTAAGTAGAAAACTAAAGTAATCGTATCATGGAAGAAATTAGGTGCTATTAGATAACAAAGTTTGTAAGCATTTGAACGTAATTTATTAATCTTATTGGAACATCTCTCCCTGTCTTTCTTTCATAGTCCTTTTCACAGTGGGAGGTGCCAGTAAACCACAACAATTTACTTACTTTACACAAGCTTACTGATGATTATACTAAACTTGGAATATGCAAGCAATCTAATCCATAACACATGGAGCAATAGAAGATTTTAGAAAAAACAATTTTACATGATTTTTCTGTACAAATCAGGTAACATTATTTAGATGTATCTAAAGAAAAACACCTTGACAATATTTGGGGTAACATTACATAACATCATGTCTTGTTTCCCCAAAAGGCTGGGCAGAGGTGTACTATCGAGGAAACTTACATCTGACCAATTTGAAAACAACATCCTGTGCACACAATGAACACGTGTTAGCAAGCATTACTATAGTGGCTGAGGGCTGCAAGGAATAATAGTCCTTACGGTGTATGGAAGTTAGTTTCTTCGATAGACCTATAGTGCACGCACATTACGCCACTTATGTTTAACTCCCATGTAATTGGGGTGAGTCTATTGGAATCAAGAACAATTGTCCAGACTCTGAGTTACTATTGATAAATTCCAGATAGAAGAACCCAATAATACTTTGCCGAATTTAGGAATCAAACCCAGGACATCATGATCAGCAATACTGCCTACGACCACAACTCCAACGAGGCAGTTAAGACCATGGTAACTTTAAATAGCGTCGTTATGAGCGATAATAGTTCTTGTTGCAGTCCAATATGGATTTGAAATCTGTTGTAATAAATTCTAATGATAAATGGGCAAGCGTATGTCGTAAAAATGCAAATAAAATCGCACAATCGTATTAAATTAAATACGAACTATTTATTTATTTAATAATAAATAAGAATGCAGTATGGCATTTGAAATTGTATTGTATATTTTTAATTACAATTGTTATTGAATTAAACTGTTTTTAAAGATAATTTAAGAGGTGACTGATTAATTTTTTTTGATGCAACATTATGTTTTGAATTCCATCACTGTATGCAAAAAAGACTTGAAAATATCATATTTTTTTTTGCTTTCAAGATTATTTACCACCCCTTTGACTGTTTTCAAGAAATCTCTGTCTTAACAGACAGGTGGGGTGTTTTTGATATTCAGTTTCTTTATTTATTAGTTTCCAGTATATCAATAGACAACTTAAAGTTAAGTGAGACACCATTAACCTTTCAAGATAGGCTGATAAAACAATTGCTTTTCTATTGTCACGGTCGACATGTGAGCCGGTCGGATCCCGGAGCATTAAGCTGTATTGCTCATCATAGCATAAGCAGCATAATCGTCCTATAATGTTCCCACTGCTGGGACACAGGCCTCCTCTCTGTGAGAGGGAGTGGGTCATAATGCACTATGCGGGCTCAGTGCGGCTTGGTGAATGTCACATGTCTGGTTTCCTCACAATGTTTTCCTTCACCATTTAGAGAGCAGTGGTTATGAAATAGTTTACTCAAAGTGCCTGCTTAATTTACTCAAACTGTAAGTAAAGAAATTTGAAATGATGTCCACTGTTCTGTTAGTGATTTGATCTAGCTAAATAATTTAAAGTAAATTTTGTTATGCAATATTGTTATCTTTGTTTCAGGGATACATAATTTAGAATTGATAGCTTCGGTCATTACATTATAAGATAATAATATTCGGTTACTAAATTGTGATTTTGGTCAGTGGGTGGTCTTGTATACTTATTTGATGATTAATGAATGATTTGGAAACACATAGACCTATCAAAATATAGGTACGTCTCTGTTCACAGATACTTTGTATTTAGAGCACTAATTACATCTTGCTTATTATAATTAGTTTCGTTCGTTACCGGCGTACAGCGACGCTTTTGCCGCCTTTACTACATTGCCTAGCTAGCGTTACTTTACGAGAAAATTATTGTTCAGACTTCATCAAAGCAAAATCGACCTACTCTGGTCTGTTATGCAAGCACCTTAACGTCGAAAATCGCTTGCAATCAATGCATTTTCGCGGCGAAACTAAACGTGAAGTGAGGTTAAGTTCCATGTCAATAATTACCAAACTGACGTACTTACATGACATTATTACCGATAATAACTAAGAATACACATAATTTATCCCGAACCAGAGTATCTACTAATAAGGGAAATTGTATGTACCTCGATTGTAGTTATTTCAAGAAACTTCTCAGTTACATTTTGTTCCGAATCTAGGAGTGACACTTCGGAATTGGCAGACAAACAACAGCGGCAGAGATCGGTCCACGTATCCATTTCAATAGACGCGCATTATTATCCAACCAGTAACACCTGGAAAAATTAATAAAAACACTATAAAAATGCATTGTTTTGACAGTTAGTTATCAGAGACCACAATACAATAATAAGGTATCCAAAGAGTAAAAATTATCTACGGACCATGCCCATAAAGACGATCTACTATTCGAAATTATAGACAAGAGACGAACGTACAAAATGGAGGCAACTGCGCAACGGACGCGACGTCACAATAGAGATAATGTTTTTAACTGTCATGGTGGCACCACTGACATATTTTAACTATGCGTTCCGGTCAACAATATTTTGTTTTATTGTGTTCTTTAGTAAAAACATGGTGTAATTATACTAATTTCAATTACTTGTGAGATTACAAATATTTTTGATTTATTTTACTGCTCAAACCAACTCTGGGATATAAATGTACTTTTAAGTAGATAGTTTTTCCTAAAAATTGTTTATGGTTTACAAGCGTGTTCAATGACTAGTTGAGAAATAAAAAAAAATACAATCAAATAAATGGCATTTTCTTCATACTTACTGCAAATTGCTATTGTTATTTAAAATAGTTTGCTTAACATTGTATTTTATAGCTGTGGAGCATAGACAATATTTATTAAAAATAATTTCCGATGACAGAAAAGTGACAGCAAGCTTTAGTTAGACCTTGACATTTTTAACCCACAGAATATTTATTTTATGTAGACAGAATTTCTATAAACTTCATTTCGGACAAAATCTAACGAGCAATTCTTGTAAATGTTTATATAATGGTATATATATACAATCTGGATCTCCGAAACGGCCCAAACGATTTTCATAAAATTTAGTATGCACGTGGTTTCGGGGGCGATAAATCGATCCAGCTAGGTTGTATTTTTAGAAAACGTCAAACAAAAAAAAAACACTTCGGTCATCCAGATATTGTTGATTTAGGAACACTGCAACCATTTTTGATCTCCGACTAGTATATAGTTATCTGTGATTTTTGATGCTTAGTTCCCGACCGTCCCTTGCTCGTTGATGCGCCAGCCCGCGCCGCAGCTGAGCCAGTAGCTTTAAATTCCCCGTCTAATAATCATGAAAATAATATCTTGATCCAGCCTGTCCCTGATAGTACTAGCTGCCCCCCCCCCCGCCAGCGACTCCCTGAGCCGAGGTTCGTACCCCACAGGGGGTGCCCTCAGTGCGCAGTCGTTTTAGGTTTAAGTAGGTTTACGCCCTGGCTGGAGGCTTTTAGAATCCTAAAAACCTTCACAGGAAAGTCCGGTTGAGCAGTCACGGCCTCTCAAGGTCAACTGCGAGATGCCAATTCCAAAAAAAAAAAAAAAAAAAAATGATGCTTAGTTAAATGTATTGGTTTTTTTTTCACTTCCACCAGGCACAGATAGTGCAATGGCCTCCAATGGGTAAGTATGGACCATCGAGTAACTTTGTTTGGTTTTGACTTTTTGCTACGTATGTGCTCAAATTATAAAATAAACCTTTATTCTATAATTTGGGGGCATATGGAATGGATTCCAAATATTTTTGTTAGACGTAGGTAATTAGATATGATTTGACTCCCGAAATTAATTAAGTTCCTATGTTTTTTGATATCGGTCTAGCAAACAATAAACATACTCTCCTACTCTAGTCTTTCAGAGGGCGAATTTCAAATGGCCGTCAAAGACGGCGGTTAACCACTAAGATTGAGCGGGCGTCTTTTTTTTGGGAATGACTTCTCGCAGGTCAACCTAGAAGATTGTCGGCTGCTTAACCGGACAATTGCCTATGGCTTCATAAATAAATTAAGACCAGGCTATGCTTAAAAACTTAAAACTAAGCGACTACTCTAAGGGCACCTCCTGTGAGGTCCGTACCTCGGCATAGGGCGACGCTGGAAGGAAAGGAGCAAGGGACAGGCGGGATCGAAATGATTTTGAGCGGGCGTAGCGGAACGGTATGTATGTAGTGGATAAAACAAGATGGCGCCGTCGTAAGTTCCGATTTTAGCCACGCGCCAAAAGAGTCTTGTGGCGTTTCACCTACATTTATAATTTCAGGTTTATGTAATTTAACTGGTTGCAATGAAATGAGTTCATAAATAAAAAGTCTTTGATTTAGTTAATAATCACTTTTATTTATTGACACAAGCTTATTTACCTTTATTTTATTGGCCAAACCACCCTAATTGCGTAACTCACGATTCATCATAATCTGTATCGTTTTGAAACGGATTGTTAAACCATTGCTTCATATGCTCGAAAAATGTGTCTGTTCGACAACATAAATAACGCAATGAATATTGTTTAACTGTGAAGACGAAACCAATTATGATCAATCGTGAGTTACGCAATTAGGGTGCCGATTTCAAACGCTACGCGAAAACGAGTAAAAGCGCGCAGGTAGGGGGTCGAGGTAGTTTTTAACCGACTTCAAAAAGGAGGAGGTTCTCAATTCGTCGGAACCTTTTTTTTATGTATGTGCACCGATTACTCGAAGATGGCTGGGCCGTGATGGAAATTTTATTTTTGTTTGAAAGGGTATACTTCCCAGGTGGTCCTATGATCGTCATGCCGGGATCTGATGATGGGATCCTGGAGAAATAGAGCACACTTGAAGCGATTTGGGTAGTTTTTGGAAGAGTTTTACTTGTGAGTATTACTTGTTAATATTCTAGGAAAATCGTATACTTACTCTTACAATGTTTATAAATATGTGAGCACCGTGTATCATAAAATTAATTTACCTATATTGCTTCAATAACATTTTTTTTATTTTTGGTATGGTAATTTTGTTCTGGGTGCATCGTTTTCACACATAATTATATATTGAATGTTTATTAAATATTGTGCTAAAAACATTTTAAAGCAGTACCTAACGGTGGAGTTTCTTGCCCGTTCTTCTCCATACGAAACCACATTTTGGAAGGGGCGACTAGAATCAGTTCTATTTTAATGTAAATGTTATTATAATTTTGCTTTGACTTTGAGTACTTTCTCGGAGTGGTCCCATTTCAATTTGGTGAAGATCTGATGAAGAACTTCGGAGATAGGCAACGGAACTCCACAATAAATGATAGCAAATGGACTGGGATTGCTAAAATCTCATGTCTGTCTATTGTTTACACCAGTTCAAACATAAAATCACGCTGGTACGCTGTGAAGGGGTAAGCACATGTGAACCACTAATAGTGAAAAATTAAAAATAACAAAAAAAAAAAAAAATCGCTTTGTAGGGTTTTTCCGGAAGTCGGTAATTTTTTTAAATAAAAAAATGACTTCCAATCGAACGAAGTCGCGTACAGAAGCTAGTTTTTTTCCTAAATACCAACTCTGTCATTGTCGTGTTCAAAATCATTTGTAAAAAATGTTACCTACATCGTTCTATGTACTTTTGAGTGTACATAACTACTATATTTGCCTAAGTGGAAGTGAATAGGATACCTACTTTATAAGTAGTAACGATTCATGCTAAGGGCGCATTCATACTTAGGATAATCGTTCTGTTCATCGGGATTTCCTAGGTTTGCCTACAGTCAAACGATATTATAGAGTGGGAAATGTGTATGACATGGGCAAATACTTCGATGTTCTGCCTGATGGTAAGTCCTAAGTGTAGACGCCTTAAAGCCTGGTTAGGGTACTATATTAGTAACCAAACGTTTATGTAGTAACTCCTCAAAAATCTACGATTTTGCTTGGCGACAAAACGAATAGAAAGAGGTCTGTCTTATTATTATTGTTTATTATTAGCGATTAATGTCCCATTGCTGGGCTTAGGCCTCCCTAAGCTCTTTTCACCTATTTCTCTCCTTTCACCTCTTTCCGCCATCTCCGCCTGGGGTTGCCGCGATGTCGTTTGCCATTAAACTGACATTAACTGGACCGGTCGTAAGTTTGGCTCATTGAACATCAGACACGCGGCAGACGTGTCCAGCCCAATTCCATTTCAGCGTGGCAGCTTTTCGACAAAAATATTTATTTTGCTGAAATTAAAAGACGTTGGTCGGTGAACGCAGCCGATTGTCCTCACAACAAATGGCGCGTAAAGTGCGATCCAGAATTCCCGCCAAAACGTACAAAATGGCGCTTGAATACGCGAACCTCTTTCGATAGAGGCCACAACACAATACGGCCGGGGATTGATTGATCAGCCGCCTGTTTGCGATTGATTCGTTGTAGAATTGATTGGTTCGAAGTTTCCTGTGCAGTGAATTAAAAGCAAACACAAGGTCGCAGTGGTTTTTTTTTTTTTTTTTTTTGGGTGGGAAATCATCAAATGACTTCTCCTGCTGAGTAGAGCAGGAGGGCGTGTCAGACTTTTACTGACTAAAACCCACCCGTGTTCCCTCAGTAGCCCGTATGCCAGGGGCTGTGGTGTCTCTTTCGAACAAACCCGCACCCCTGGCAGGCATCGGCCCTTGCGGACCCCATCGGTGGTTGCTGACATCTTTGACGGCGCGCGTGTGGAACACAACGCGCCGTCCCGTCTACCACTTTTCGGCCGCAGAGGATAGGGAGAGCGGCTAACGCTATACCGACACTCCTCTTCCCCTGCGGCCCCACCGCGTCCGCCATCAAACGGTGGCGGCCCCGTCCAGGCCACGGAAGGGAAGAGCGCTGCTCAGAAGCACCGGCACTCCTCCTCTACCGCAGCCCGTAACCCTCAGCCGCGATGCCTCCCATTCGACATCGCGGCCCACCTCAGTTGCGGTGCACCTCACCGCAACCTACTTTTTGGCCGCTACGTCGTCGGCTTTGAGGCAAAAGCCCTGACGAGCGGCCCCACCTTTGGGTTCCTCTTGGCTTCACCGTGGCCGGCATCCACGGTTACTGAGCCCCCCCGCAACGACAATGCGGGAACCCACTCGGGGGGGAAGGTCGCAGTGGTTGGTTTGTAAAATTGAAAATTATATTTCTCTTGTAGATCGTTTGTCTTGGCTCTAACTGGGTTTTGATAACAATGTACAATGTCAATACTTAAGGAACAGGGCGTGCGATTCTCCATACAAATGTATTCCCCTTTTTTCTTCCTGAATAATGCCTCTAGAGCAATTTTTTTTTTTTAATATAAGTAATCAAGGTCTGCAGGCTGTAAACAAACCCCTGTCATTTTCTTTTTTTCAGCAACTAGGTAATTAGTAAAAATATATGACTTGCGTGGATTCCGTTCCATTCGCGTCTAAAACGTTCGTTGTAATCAGTACGAAGGTGTTATTTACGACATAAAAAGGGATATCTATAACATTAATACAGAAAACGGCTGAATAAACCCTCTACGCCGATGCTTGGATGATGGATGGACTTTGAAGGGGCTATTCAATCAAGCCCTGGGAAAGTGCCGTGTCATGCTTAAATCTTACCCCTACTACTTGAATTGTGGAGCCCAAAAATATTACATCACCTTCAAAGCAAGAAAAAACTTTTTAATAAAAAAATTAAACCGCCGAAAAAACTGAAAAGTGAAAAATAATAAACCTGCTTTGTTTAACCTTAATAACTAAGTTCGCAAGGCGGTGACATTAAATTAAAATACATATCCAAAGTCACCGACGACCGAACTTAGTTATTTAGGTTAAACACAGCAGGTTTATTATTTTTCTCTTCTCAGTTTTTTCGGCGTTTTTATTTTTTTGTTAATAGTTTTTACTTCATAATTTTTGTGGCTATAATCTACATGCTTAAATTTTGATTACTTTTTGTAATACACAACTCGGTATTAAAATCTGTGAGTAAACAATCAATCATCCCCTGTTTTCTTACCCTTGGGTTAGTTTTTTTTCGAAATTTCTATGGGACCAACTTCGGGGTATATACCTTTTCCAATAAAAAAAGAATTATCAAAATCGGACTGCTCTGAAAAAAGGTATGCGTGGTCATACATAAAAAAAAAAATGTACGCGTCGACTTGAGAACCTCCTCCGTTTTAAAAAGGTGAAAAATGTTTAGGTAGAGAAACCTAAAGATAATTTTCCGAACAATTGTTAATCATAATCGTTTATTTCCTTAGAAAGTACGTACATAAAATGAAGGTGGTTACAAAACTTGAGATCCCTGTATTGTACTGACTGGGATCACAAGTTTACTTGCTGCCTAAGCAGCTACTTCTACTTACTACCATTAAAAGACACTAGTTTTGTTTAGACTTGACTATTAACTTGTACTTACACTGAGCTACCAGGCTAATGGGCCGTCCGTTTATCAAAAAACTGGTTTCTGCCCACGAGGTCGTTCGCGTGGAAATCGTAAGTCATCACATTTAACTAAAATGACTGCCACAATTTATAAAACTTTCCTATTAAATTTCCTAAACTACCTTTGTAGTTTTGGTGATAGTACAGTTGTCCGTGTGAGAAGCAGCTTGTCCTGACGTCGACACCTGCCCAATGTTCAATGGATTTTAATTAGCTAGAAAATACTGTAGTTGTTCGCTGCAGCTTGATCATTTTTGGGCGTTCAAATGGCTTCTTCACACACCCAAGAATTCTCTTGGTACGGTATTAGATTGATGTCCTCGTACACCAGACGAACCTGATCTTCTAAAAAGGGAACTACTCTACCAAGAGCCTCTGTTAGGTTCCATCTTAATAGTAAAGATTGAAGATCTTGCTGTAAATTTAGGCCTTTTAACATGACGTCATTCAAGCTAATTCCTGTTGTTGTTTTTGTAGAAGAGTTAAAAACTACGCGAAGTGCTGTCGTAGTGGAATTGTTTCGCAATACACAATGGTGCGCTAAATAATAATCCGGTTACATGTTACCGGATGCTGGTATCATATGTCCTAAAGTATTATATTCTAGAATAAATAATTTATATCCGGCTCGAAGGACCAAAATTAATGTATGATCCCTTGGTAGACTATTCATTACCTTTAGATGCGGGATGAATGGAATGAAAGAAGGTACAGTACTGAAACACTGTGTATTGTCCCAAAGGTACTTGAAGTAAAATGAGCTTAATAGAATAGAATATTTATTTATTCGAGTAACCAAGACTCAACAAACTTGTTAGTTTAGTATATGTTACGACTATGTTAGTAAACACAGACTATACACAAAACAACACAAGAAATAACGGTTGGTCACCGTTGCGACATCCCATGAGAGACGGCACAACAGCGACCCACGTATAGACAGTCCAGGCGACTCGCAACCATGCTCAAGATACTATTGGAGCTGCCCCTCCTCACCCTGCGCACCAGGGAAGCGCACCTTTTACGCATTGTTGCGTAAAAGCAATCTACATGCGCATCTGCGAACATCCCTGACGTACTACAGAAACGGGGCAGCCCCACCAGCATCCTAAATGCATTGTTATATTGAACACAGAGAGCGCTGTACGATCTTTGCGAACATCTAGCCCACAGGCTGCATGTATAAAAAGCAGTACAGTAGGCTAGCGTGATTTTAACAGAAAGTGAGCAACGTGCTGCGAGCCAGCATGTTCGTTCTAACCGACAACGCCCTCCGCTCCCGCTCAATGTCATCATCGTCTTTGAGGTCGGGAGTCAATATGTGACCAAGATACTTAAACCTGTAGACTCTTTGCAAAGGTTTACCATAAAGAAATACAGGCGGTACTGCATCAGGACTATTCCCTCCAGCCTCAAAGACCATGACCTCCGTCTTCTTAGTATTGTATACCAGCACATGAACTTTGGCATGCGCCTCACATTGAGCAACCGATTTTCTCAGGCCGCAGACTGACGCGCTCAGCAGTACCATGTCGTCTGCATAACTGATATTATTTACGCAGGTACCGTCTATGTAACATCCGAGCCTGGTACTGCTGAGCTCGCCAGTCAACTCGTTCACATAAAAGCTGAAAAACGTTGGTGAGCTCAATCCACCTTGCCTCACTCCACTCTCCAACCCGTAAGGACGAGAAAACGCCCAAGCCCAACGTACAGTGTTGATCTGGTTTCCATACCAAAACTTTAAAATGTTAACAAGTTCTGTGGGTAAGTTTACCTGCTCTAATTTACTCCACAACACATCATAGGAAACCAGATCAAATGCCTTTGACAAGTCCAAGAAGCAAGCATAAATAGGCGTCCCTCGGCTCGCATACTACGTCACAGCATGCTTAAGACACAACACCGCCGTCTCTGTTGATAACCTAGCTCTGAATCCGAACTGCACCCTAATTGCGTAACTCACGATTCATCATAATCTGTATCGTTTTGAAACGGATTGTTCAACCATTGCTTCACATGTTCGAAAAATGTGTCTGTTCGACAACATAAATAACGCAATGGATATTGTTTAACTGTGAAGACGAAACCAATTATGATCAATCGTGAGTTAAGCAATTAGGGTGCTGGTTCGCGAATAGTAGTACAACTACTTAATTGTGTATTAAGCATGCTGTCAAAACCTTTGAAATTATGGTAGCTAGTGAAATGGGCCTATAGTTACCGCTGTCGGCGAGGTCACCAGTTTTGTTTTTAGCAATTGGCACTACCACTGTTCGCATCATCTCACCGGGTAGGTAACTATGACTCACAAATGAACTGATGGTGTGGCAATGAAGTGAGTGACGCGGCCCTTGTTTGCTGTAACGAAAACGCCTGGCTGACTTGATAGCCCAACGCGAACTGAGGTAATTATTGTGAATTGAAATGAATGTGTGGCGTAAACTGCTGAATTGCAGAGTGTGCGGTTGCACCGCACAGAGTGTCTTCACTAACTTTAAACCAAACTCACATGGTGATGGCCAAGCGCAGTCTATAAACTTGCGACGATAGAGTCGACCTATTCAACGTAGCATTCACCTCATCAGTCCTAGTTGCTCGTCTCATCACATGTAGTGTTTCCCGGAAATCGACTAAGCCGAACTGTGACACCACCCTTCATGTCTTTTTGCTGCAGATGTCTTGTCCTGCCCTGCCCTGTTTTGCTACCAAGAAGCAGTCACATCACGCAGGCCTAGTTCGGGATGGTAGCTGTCACATGTGTTTGAAGTTTTGGTTCTAAAACATGCTGGTTTCCTCACATTGTTTTCCTTTATCGTATTCAGAGCAGTGGTAAAGAAATAATGTGGATAAAGTAAAGCACCAGTGTAGCGGACGACATGGGTGCGTCCAGCACCACTGCCAATATTGTTGACATCCGCTCCCTACTATCTGAGTCTAGTGACTCCGCTGGCAGCACACGTCACCACGCAGCTCTGAATGCGGTAGTTGAATGTAGTACAACCTATAAGGATCTCGAGGAGAGATAGATAGCGTTGTGGACGCTATTTTGAAATAAAATGCAGATTTCTTGTTTGAATTTTTTTCGCAGATTTTGGCTTTTTCTTAGTTGTTCCCTCTTCGGGGGCTGTGTTGCGAATAACGAAGTTAAGTTTAAGTTTAACTCCGGCTATGCAGCCGAAAACCTCCTAGGTTGACCTACAATATGCCATGCCAAGCCCAAAAAAAGAAATGCCACTTGGTTATTCACAACACAGTTCCCGAAGAGGCAACAACTAAGAAGAAGTCAAAATCTGCGGAAAAGATTCAAACAAGAAATCTGCATTTTATTTCAACATAGCGTCCCCATCGCTATCCGTCTCTCCTCAAGATCCGTATGGATTGTACAACAACACAGGTGCTACATTAAACAACCGCATTCAGAGCTGCGTAGTGACGTGTGCTGCCAGCGCAGTCACTCGACTCAGATAGTAGGGAGCGCATGACAACAAAATTCGGAGTGGTGCTGAACGCGCCCGTGTCGTCCGCTACACTGGTGCTTTACTTTATCTACATTATTTCTTCACCACTTCTCTGAATATGATGAACGTGAGGAAACCAGCATGTTCTAGAACAAAAACTTCGAACACATGTGACAGCTACCACCTCGCACTAGGCCCGCGTGATGTGACTGTTTCTTGGCAAAACAGGGCAGACCAGGACAAGACATCTGCAGCAACAAAGACATGATGGGTGGTGTCACAGTTCTGTTAAGTCGATTTCCGGCAATCAC
Organism: Polymixis flavicincta; assembly: GCA_949987655.1. Lineage (NCBI taxonomy): Eukaryota > Metazoa > Arthropoda > Insecta > Lepidoptera > Noctuidae > Polymixis > Polymixis flavicincta. The sequence continues at coordinate 16,647,558 of OX465188.1, read as the reverse complement.
TACATTTGGTGAGGCGAAGAACTAGGACTGACGAGGTGAATGCTACGTTGAATAGGTCGACTCTATGGTCACAAGTTTATAAATTGCGCTTGACTATCACCATGAGAGTTTGGTTTAAAGTTAGTGAAGACACTCTACCAGAGGAGAGCGGTTACAGGTGAAGCTACCAGAGGCTTTTGGTAGAGTAGTTCCCTCTTTAGAAGATCAGGTGCGTCTGGTGTACGAGGACATCAGTCCAATACCGTATCAAGAGAATTCTTTTGTGTGTTAACGGGCCATTTTAACGCCCAAAGATCAAGCTGCAGCGAACAACCACAGTATTCTCTAGCTAATTAAAAGCCAATAGCCATAAGAATATTGGGCGGGTGTCGACGTCAGGATAAGCTGCTTCTCACACGGACAACTGTACCGTCCCCAAAACTACAAACGTAGTTTACAGGAAAGTTTTATAAATTGTGGCTGTCATTTTAGTTAATTGTGGTGACTTACGACTTCCACGCGAACGAAGTCGAGGGCAGAAGCTATTAAATTTATATGAAATTATTCTGTACACATTAACAAGCTCATAGCACACACTACACGACACTTATATAGATCTCTTTCAGACGAACATAGGTAGACCGTAAGTAGCTGAGCCGAATACACCACCAACCTCTGGACATAATGTAACATATGAACCAGGGAAATAAACATCTATCTATTCTATTATATTTCATTATGTCGCAGAAAGTGTAAAAGTAGAGTATTCTCTTTGGGGATTATGGCGTCTTCGTATTGGGCGAGCTTAAATCCCTCACTTGCACGTCTTTTTTACGCTTGATATTCAATGTATCGCCCATAAACTGCTTTATCCCATTGGTAAATAATCTACTATTACAAAAACATATTAATGATTGCAAGAAATCATTTTCCCCAAGGAAACCACGAGATGATTTTTTTGATGATTCTGTGCCAAATTTTTCTCTTTCTAAACCGAATTTTTCGTGTTGTTGGTTTACGTCGAGTGGTAGTTGTTGATTTGTGTGGAGTAGTCGTTGTTGATTTGCGTGGAGTAGTCCTTGTTGGATATGGAGTGGTAGTTCTTGATTTAGTTCTTGATCCACGTGTAGTGGTTTTTCTGCGTTTACTTTTAGTAACATCTTCATCTTCGTCGGTTTCGGCAAGCTGTTCATTACTCTTAGGAGTTGCTGTGGGTTCACTAGTAGGGTTCGTAGGTGAAACACAATTGCCTTTAAGTTCACAATTGGGTTTAGATTCAGTTGTAGTATGTCTTGGTCGAAGTGGGTTTTCTTCTTCAAATTCTTCGTAGGATTTGGCATCTTGTTCATTAATATAAGGAGTTCCTGTGGGTTCACTAATAAGGTTCCTAGGTGAAACACAATTGCGTTTAAGATTACAACCGAATGTTGTTGTAAGTCTTTTCCTTGTAGAAAAAGTTTTTTTTCCAGCTATATCAGAATTGTTGTATAATTCTGATAAATATTGCATTCCATTTTCTACTAGATTTGGGTTGGAGAAAATAAATTTGGGTCTTTCGGTATTTTTTGGCGTCCATTTTCGCGGGTAAGTATAATATCCTCTAAGATAATAAATACGCTTGTCTTTTCTTTTTGCAACTGTACCGTACTTATCCTCGTGATCTGGTCGGAATCTAAAAGAGTTTTCTGCGTGGTTTGATGCTTGTGAATATACAGGAAGATGTAGTATCAGTAACCAGCAAATATCTGTAACAGAGAAGAATATACCGGTCAGTTGACGTTATTGATTTTAATTGTCTTTTATTAAAGGGGGGGAAGTCGTTATAATAGTTTTATTTTGCTTCAGTCCACTCTAGTCTCTGTTAAACATATAGATTTTTTAAATTTTAATTGTCAAAAGAAGTCTTTATAAACGAACAGAAATTGTACTTCAAATGTGTCTTTGTAAACACACACCTGGAAGCCACGCCCATCACGCAGTCTGTTGGTTTCTTGCGAAAATAATAAAGTTACAGTTACGGTTAAAAATCAAAATCAAAAATATGGGTATATAATATCTTACTTGATATCAAATTCATAGTTGCACCGAGTTTTTTTTTTCACTAGTCATTTCGCACTGACCGAATTGCGACAGACGGCTTGGCAGTAGGTGAACTGAGTCACAGCTCAACAAATATAATAGACCTGTCAATTATAATTGGAAAACAGAAAATTATGAAACATTTCATATCATTAATTATTCAATTAAAATTCTATGTCTCTTTCAATTGATTGTTTAGCTTTGATTAAGATAGGTATTAGACACGACTGACGGATTTTAAGTGGAAATTATTAATTTTAATTAAAACAATATTGCACACATGTAAGTGGATAATAAGGGACTGATGGATCAAAATTAGATAAAGCGGAGCTATAGAAATAATATAAAATTCTTATATCTATGAGCGGAGCAAATAGGTACATCCCTACTAATATTTTAAATGTGTAACGCTGTCTGTCTGTTACGCTTTCACGCCTAAACCGCTGAACCAATCGTCATGAAATGTGACAAAGATATAGCCTGGGATGTGGAGAAGGACATAGGCAAATTTTTTACCAATTGTCACCGAATTACCTTCCTCCTGTATGTCATGTCTGTGTAAGCGGAAATTACAACAAATTATTAACTGACTTCAAAAAGAAGGAGCTTATCAATTCGACATGTATATATATATAATACATACATATATATATGTAAACTTTAGTATGTAAGTTCGGGCATTACTCCGTCATATACCTATAGACGGATTTGCAAAATATATTTTTTGTTCGAAAGGAGTTTATTTCGAGATGGTCCCATAAAAATTTCATCTAGATCTGATGATTATGTTTCCGAGACAGACAACGGAACTCTTAAAAAAATGACAGCAAATCGAACTTGATTGCTGCTATCGCATAAATATGTATTGTTTTGATCCCAAGGATGATGAAATTTCGAATTGGTGTGTTGTAAGTACTATAACTAAAAAGTGAAAAATAAAAAGGTTTAAAAAAAAAAAAAACAACCGCCTTCCAAAAACTGACAAAAATTACTTTCATTTCGGAAGTCGGTGACTCCACCTTCCGAAATTAAAGTTGTTTTTCACTTTTTCACTTTGTAGTGTTTTTGGAAGTCGGTTGTTTTTTTCTTGGAAAAAGTTCTCATTAATTAGTCCTAGAACCAAAAATTCGAACACATGTGACATCTACCAACCCGCACTGGGCCCGCGTGGTGGGTTACGGCCCACTCCTTCTCATAGAGAGGAGGCCTGTGTCCCAGCAGTGGGAACATTATATCCTGATGAAGACGTGTTAAAGTGGTGAATTAGCATTTTTATTTCACTACAATATGTACGTACGTATGTAAGTAACTCTCGAGATAATCAATGTTGAAGTTTGCGTAAAACAATGTCTGTCACTGTTCAAAGTTTCGGAATGCCCGCTTAACATGTCAACCGTTTTGTGGCCTTACAAGACACACGGCCAGGAAAACCGCGGCAGAAAGATTATGTAGAATAGACAAAGGGGGAAACCTTATTTTCGTTCGGGCAGAATACTGACTGTCTCCTCCATTGTAGATAATTCATGGGATTAAAATGTATACGTTTTATCTTCTTTAGTATTTTTTATATTTAACTTATTAACAAAAAAAAAAAAAGGAAATTAACAAAGGCTTTTGACAGCATTACATGCAAAGCCGTCAAGATATAGATGAAATTTATAGAGAAAAACTAAAACTGATGGTGTTGCTTTCGCCTATGTATCGAAGACAATGCTGAATGTGGTTAAAGGGGCATGAAAATACAATAAATGATTTAGAAATGTGCAAGTATCAATGACAGGCAGGCCTTAAAATATGGGAGAGACCTTTTGCCCAGCTTTAGTACAACACAGGTTAACTACCCGCCGAGTGGGTTCCCGCATTGTCGTTGCGGGGGGCTCAGTAGCCGTGGTCTCCCAGCCACGATGAAGCGAAGAGGAACCCAAAGGTGGGGCCGCTCGTCAGGGCTTTTGCCTTCAAGTCGAAAAAAAGTAGGTTGCGGTTGAGGTGCACCGCGATGTCGAATGGGAGGCATCGCGGCTGAGGGTTACGGGCTGCGGTAGAGGAGGAGTGCCGGTGCTTCTGAGCAGCGCTCTTCCCTTCCGTGGCCTAGATGGGGTCGCCACCGTTTCATGGCGGACGCGGTGGGGCCGCATGGGAAGAGGAGTGTCGGTATAGCGTTGGCCGCTCTCCCTATCCCCTGCGACCGAAAAGTGGTAGACAGGACGGCGCGTTGCGTTCCACGCGCGCCGTCAGAGATGTCAGCAACAACTGGCAGGTGGGGTCCGCAAGGGCCGATGCCTGCCAGGGGAGCGGGTTGTTCGAAAGAGATACCGTCGCCCCTGGCACACAGGCAACTAACTGAGGGAACACGGGTGGGTTTTAGTCAGTAAAAGTCTGCCCTTCTGCTCCACCCAGAGCGGGAGAAGTCATTTGCTGATTTCCCACCCTCCAAAAAATATAAAACAATGCTATCTTAAATATTAACCTGCGAGGATTTATCTAAGTATCGCTTTCTTGAAGGCCACAGCGTACATTAATTTTCGCAAATGCATCACGTCTCGCCACCTGTCCTCCTGTCACACCCTGTTCTCCTGGTACCCGTAGTCCCGCAGTTGCGTATTTGCATATAAATTAGTCCGCCAACCAAATAAATCCAAGCAGGCCACGTCGAATTTTATAGCTGTACAAAGGTCTTTTGGCGGGCGGCCGTACCCAAAGGGAGCCAACGGGATATTTCACAAAACAATTGCAATATTGTTTATCGAAATGGCCCCCCTGAGATGACGGTTATATCGAATAGTTATCATAAGCACAGCACACAATTACTTTTACTTCAACGTGGGCCAAATCTCTCAGATAAATAAATCTATAATCGTATAAAAGTTATAACAGCAGGCTTTAAACCAGGAACAAATGTGCTACATGTGTGCTACCAAACGTTTTCATTTAAATCTGGTTCCATTTGTCCATTACCAGCATGTCGTCGCGCACACATGGTAGTGGCGGGGCGTGACACCGCTGCCGCGAGAAATCGCAGCACAGAGGACAGAGCTCCGGCGGGATCTCATGGCGACATGGAGAGTGCGATTGTCGCAACCCAGTGCTGGGCACACCACAATTGCGGCGCCACGGGGTATCCTCACCTGACGCTGGTTGTTTCGGTAGGTTCCTGTTTTCAACTTGGGCATTACGTACTAGGTGAACTTGCGCTCAGTCTAGTAAAATCTTATTTAAATGATATACAGCAAAAAGTTCAAATAAATGGTGTCAATTCAAATGGTTTAAAAATAAAAATGGGTGTTCCACAAGGCTCGAATCTAGATCGTTTCCTTTTTTTAAAACGCTTTTATCAGCTTCACTTGTAACTAACTATACATATATGTAAGAAAATCTTGGAATCTTAATTTGACCCACTTCCCGGTCTTCGATTAGGATGAAATTTTGCACACGCTCTGAGTTCTGATGACAATACATGACTAGCTAAGAAACGTCATTACAAATCCAATATGGCGGCCTCCCCAAGATGGCGGACTGGCTGTTTGAAATCCACCCCCATGATATGGGTATCAAATGAAAGGGTTTGCTGTCACGAATACGAAAAAAATTGTCACGTGACTTAAATCTATTGAAAATTTGGCCGAGTTTATCGAGTCAATTACACTCAAAGTGAATTACATGCCATAATCGAGAGTAATGAAGTGGAAACTGTTTTTATTCTGGGGGACTTCAACGCACACCCAGATGAGCTGTTTTCTTGTGAATTATTAACGTTTTGTACCGAACAGATGTGGTCGTGTGTGGACATGGAAATATTACCTCCCGACGCGTTTACGTTTATTAGTGAGGCGCACGGGTGCCGCCGCTGGCTCGACCACTGCGTGGTAACGGGTTCAGCGCGAAGTACGGTTGTTAACGTGTCTATTCTGCACGATACCTATTGGTCTGATCATTTCCCTTTACTAGTGGAGTGTAATTTAAATGTAATTTTACCCAAAAGTCAGATAACTACGTCAACACTTAATCAAATAAATTGGGGTATTTGAAACAATGAACAAATCGAAATGTATTTATATTACGAGTATTGTAACTCAGAACTAAAACAGTTAGATTTTCCATCAGAGTTGACTTATTGTGCGGATCAAATGTGTGATGGTGAGTTCCACAAATTAATAATAAATGAAATGTATAAGACTATTGTGAATATTTTGACTGAAGCCGCTAAGCGCAGCTGTAAGAAACATGTACCTAAACGTAAGAAGCATAGACATGTACCGGGCTGGAATAAGTTTGTCAGTGATACTAACAGGAGAGCGCGACTTTGTTTTCAGACATGGATAAACCATGGTAAACCTAGTATTGGATCTGTGTACAGAAACATGTGTGAATCCAGGAAAATATTTAAATCTAAATTGAAATATTGCCAAAATAATGAAAGACAGATTAAAATGAATATTATTGCTGAGCATCATGCTAATAACGACTTCAGCAATTTCTGGAAAAATACAAGAAACATGAATACTGTGTCGAGCCGCCCTGTGGGTGCTCATGAACCCCGGGACATAGCCTGTGCCTTTCAGCGCCACTTTAAGGTCGAATCCCCCCTCGGGCCCGCGTCGCAGGTGTTCGGCGCTGTGGATTGCCCCAGGGACGTTGCCGTTAGATACACCGCCAAAGATGTGGCAGCTGTTATAAAAAGAATGGTTAGAGGTAAGTCTCCGGGTCACGATGGGCTCAGCGTCGAGCATCTGAAGTACGCGGGTGTACATCTACCGAGAGTTCTCGCTTTGTTCTACAATTTATGTGTGAGTCACAGTTACTTGCCTGATGACTTAATGTACTCCGTAGCAGTTCCTATTGTTAAAAATAAAACTGGTGATTCTTCTGACATTTCAAATTATAGACCCATCTCGTTAGCAACAGTCATAAGTAAGGTACTGGATTGTTTGCTTGACCAACAGCTGGAAGAGCACCTACTTCTGAACGACGCCCAATTTGGCTTTAGGCCTGGCCTTTCAACTGAGAGTGCTATCCTCTGTCTCAAGCAAACTGTTTAGTACTACACAGACAGGAATACGCCTGTATATGCTTGCTACTTAGATCTGTGAAAAGCATTCGATACCGTAAATTATTACAAGTTGTGGCGTAAATTGCGATGCGAGACGAAGTTGTCATATGACATTATAGCACTATTTGAACATTGGTATAGTCACCAGCAAAATAGTGTCAGATGGGCAGGGTCGCATTCGGACATATATGGGTTGGATTGTGGGGTGAGGCAGGGGGGAATAACCTCCCCGCGTCTCTTCAACCTGTATATGAACCAATTGATCGAGGAGCTCAGCAGCACTAAGGTCGGTTGTTCCGTTGATGGGGTGTGTATAAACAACATAAGTTACGCGGATTACATGGTGTTGCTGAGCCCGTCTCTTTCTGCGATGCGCAGGCTTTTGAATATTTGTGAGACCTACGCGGAGGCCCATGGGCTCAGATATAACCCAAAAAAGAGTGAATACATGATCTTCAAAGCTGGTACTAAAAGCTACTTAACTGGACCACCTGTCACTCTCTGCGGGTCACATTTGAATAGAGTAGATAGATTCAAGTATCTGGGTCACTGAGTCTCTGATGATCTGTCCGACAATGCGGACATCGAGAGGGAGCGAAGAGCGTTGTCTGTCCGGTGCAACATGTTGGCTCGCAGGTTTTCATGTTGTTCTTCACAGGTAAAAATAACCTTGTTCAAGGCATACTGCCAGACTTTTTACACGTGCAGCCTGTGGTCCAACTTCACTCTGCGGGCGTATAACGCGCTTCGTGTCCAGTACAACAACGCGTTCAGGATTCTGTTGGGGCTGCCCCGGTTTTGTAGCGCATCGGCGATGTTCGCTGATGCTACAACCGATGACTTCTACGGAATAATCCGGAAAAGGAGTGCATCGCTTCTGCGCCGCTACAGAGGCAGCTCGAACGGGATCCTGAGCGTCTTGTCCGAGCGGTGGGATTCTCCTTTTTTGCGGAAATGGCCGCAGCTGCATGCCAGCGCCTGCACATATATATCTTTGACTTTGGTATTATCTTAGGGCATATTGTGTCATTTTATTTTTTATTTATTTATTTTTGACATTTTTAATCATTTTGTATTTGACTTATAATAAAATTCTAAATTTAATTTCAATTTCCGTTATTATTTTGTTTGTCTATTAAGCTGTTAGTAAGTAATAGTATCTAACATTTATGGTGCAAGCATGGCAATTGTTAAATTCCTTTTAATTTTATATGGGTTAAAAACCTGAAATAAATGAATTTTATTTATTTTTTATTTATTTAAATCCAATATGGCGGACGTCCAAGATGGCGGACAGGCTATTTGAAATGCACCCCCATGATAAGGGTATCAAATGAAAGGGTTTGCTGTCAGAAATACGAAAAAAATAGTCACGTGACTTAAATCCAACATGGCGGACATCCAAAATGGTGGATTGGCTATTTGAAATGCACCGCCATGATATGGGTATTAAATGAAAGGGTTTGTTGAATGGAATATGAAAAGTTTGAATAATAAGAAGACTAAAAAGTACAAAATAAAAATAATAGTTCAAAAAACTAAAAAACACGCTTTTAGCACGCACTAAAAATTACAAAATAATTCGGACATTTAGTTTGATGACTCAAGAGTTTTCCCTTTGCCAAATCTTCATTAGATCGCAGGTAAACATAAACAATTTCAGTTCGTGATGAACGATAAATAATTACTTATGCGAAATGGTTATAAGTAGGTAGTCATATTTATTAAATATTTACTATGATTTATTATGAAGGAAAGCGTGGAGCGTTTTGTCCAAAAAGAGTAAGGATTACATAAACTAAAAAATAGACTATATAATTATATACATTTATAATATGAGTTAGTATATTATCAGGCAGACCTTATGCTTAGGGGTTATGCTGGGTTCGATAAATTCTTTTGGCATACTCAATTTCCGCTGAGAGAAAGTCTGAAAAAGAAATATCTGACACCATTTGTGATAACAGAACATAATAACTTGTAACTTGGTTGAGAATAATTTAAATAACAATCAATGACTAATTGGCTCAGACGAAAATCGACTGGATTCAAATGATCTTTGAAGGTGGAATTGATGGTTTTTTAAATAAAGGACTACGTTGAAAAGAAAAGGTTGAAACCGGAGAATACCACGCTGTAATATGTATGTATTTAAGTTCATGCCCTTCCACAGGGGTAGGCCCAGAGAGACACTATCAACTCACTGTTTATTCATTTGTATTGAATTTTGGACCTTAACTAAAAAATCTTATGAATTATCTTACAAATGAAAAAAAAAAGACAAAATCGAATTTAATTTTATTGCATCGCAGAAAGTGTGAAAAGTAGATTATTCTCTTCGGAGATTCAGGTGTTCGTCTTAAATCCTCACTGCCCGTCTTCGTTAGGCTCGGGATTCAATCTAGCGCCCGGGATATAAGACAAGTCACTGCTTCATCCACTTGGTAAACACTTTTACAAAAACTTAAATTAATGACTGAAATAAACTATTTTGACCAAGGCAACCACGAGGCGACTTTATTCTTTACTCTTTGCCAAAAACTTTTTTGAGCTGTTGTATGTTGAGTACGTGTTCGTGTTGTTGATTTACTTCTGGTACTCGTAGTTGTCGGTCTGGTTTGGGTTGTGATTTCTGGTTCAGTAGTTGTATGTCTAGGTCGATCTGGGTCTTCTGCATATGATTCAATTGTAGTCCAGGATTCATGTGATTTTTCAAGATTAGGATTTCTTGTGTGCTCACCAATTGGGCTCGTAGAAGATCTGTGTTTCGATCGTCTTTTCCTTTTAGTCGTTGTGATTTCTGGAAATTTTCCATGCAGCCGATTTTTTATTTTAAATTTGTCGGGGTAAAGAGAAATGGGTCTTTCGGTATTTTTTGGCGTCCATTTTGGCGGGTAAGTATAATATCCTCTAAGATACATCCGCTTGTCTTTACTTTTTGGAACTGTTCCGTACTTCTCTTCGTGATCTCGTACGAACCTAAAAGAGCGTTCTGCATGGTTTGACGCTTGTGAATATACAGGAAGATGTAGTATCAATAACCAGCAAATATCTGTAACAGGGGAGAAAATACCGGTTAGTTTGACGTTGTAGTTACCTTTACCAATTTGTCTATGTGCTTCCCTCCCTTCTAATTGGGGTCTTGTGAGGAATGTGGAGTAGTGCGTGCACATACTAATACAAAATTTAGTGATGGAATGTGCCCAATATTAGTCCAGTAGAAATATTTAATTAAGGTCCCTGAATTTGAACAGAACTGATGTAGGTATATGTTCCATAAAATTCTATTCCAACCAAATGCCGACGATTTGAAGAGTTTGTTCAAATTCATTGAACAAATCTTGTGAAAGTACAATTGTTTAGGATACGATGGGACTGACATACTCTATGCGTAAAAAATCCCTAAAACCAAAGCAAGAAAAAAATAGGATCGATAAAATTTAAATTTTCGACAAAAGAAAATAACATTGAGTAAAACTTATTGCTGGGGAACGACTTTACTGATAACGGCAGCATACAATGTAACGCACCCAAAAACTGCTCTTGGGTGCAAGTAACATGTACACGGATTTTTTTAGTTAAGGCGCAGACAGCCGACTTTTAAGAACTTTCTATTGAAGATCACGCCTAAACGGCTTGTCTTATGTATTTGAAAAAAAAATATGTGAAACTAGACAATTTTCTTCGTCATTTGATATGTGAATATTTTAAATAATATTTTTTAACATAGGTAATGTAATTAATTGGTAAAGTAATGTCTATCGCGGACATAAAAACAATAATCACGCAAAAACTATCGGGTGTATTTCCATGAAACTTTCACCATCTAAAAGACAATTTAATCACCCAAAATTTAGTATACGGTTTTTCTTTGAATTATGTTTGATAAATCAACATGGGTTGTTTTTCGAAAAACTTGATGCGCGGTCTCTTGCGAGCGACGGGCGGCAGTGCATCGCTGTAGGTAGCTGTCAGCTATCGTCGCCTTAAGTTATAACATTCAAAAATGAATTTTTGAACTCTCGACCTTCAATATTTCCGTAACCATGAGGTTTCCAAGTATGGTCCGGTAAAAAAAATTATATCACAATGACAGCGAGTATAACTGAATCTTGGATTCGTAAATCGTCTTATTCCAACGTTTATGGGTGCATGAAACGAGACTCCACAAAATCGTACTGCAATTCAAAACGCTCGGCGCACCTTGGATAGATAGCACTTGGTAACGCAGAGCCTAGCTGACCAATCGGTTCGCCACATAACAAGACCGACCGCTTGAAATGAGAAGAGACCTATGGAAAAAGTAGAACCTGCTACCACCCAACTTCAGTCAGCCCTAGGAGCACCTAGCTACCTCCCGGACGTGACTTGCACCCTAATAGGGTATTTTCCAAGTTACTGAAAAGTATTATAAATTGAAGATTGGGACGAAATATGTAACAGAAAAATAAAAGTAAATTAATTTATATCCATTTTCTCAGTTAAAAACGATTTAAATCAAATTTACTTTTCGTTGTTTTGAATTTACCGCCAAAACGCTCGTTACGATGTCTTTTTATCACGTGACGTCAACTTTGTGTAAACCAAAGTAGTTAGTAAGTAAACAAGTGAATGTCGAGTTATTAATTAACAAAATTTTTAATGTATAGAAAGTGGAATTACTGGCATACGGTGCCTCTGTGCACAAATACTTCTAAAACTGCGCCAAACTAAGTATTTGTACCGATGCCGTTCACGCAAAGCTGGCGTCACGATGTCACGTGATAAAAAGTCATCGTAAGGAGCGTTTGGCGGTACATTCAAAACAACGCAAACGAAACTTCATTTTAATCGAGAAAATGGATTTAAATAAATTTATTTTTATTTTTCTGTTAAATAAATCGTTTCAATCTTCAAATTAAAATAGTTTCTATTAAATTGGACAATACCCTATTGCGTAACGCACGATCAATCAAAATCTGAATCATTTTGAAACATATTGCTAATCCATCGCTTCGTGTGTTCGAAAAATGTGTCTGCTTAGCATCGTAAATAACGCAATGAATATTGTTGAACTGTCAAAATGAAACATGTGCCATAGGTATTCATAAACCATGATTAAAGTTAAGAGGTGTTTAAACGTCAAATATGTATGGTTAATCAGTTGCTAATCCTTAGTTAACTTTAAGCAGCGTTTATAAACAAGGGGGATTATGTTTGATCGTGTTTTACGCAATTTGGAGGCTGTAGTACCCGATATGGAAAGTAATCAATCGACTACGGACCAAAGACAGCCGCTGCAAGTAGAATCTAGTGAAAATGGGAATTATTGCCCCAACTGAAACGCAGTGTGAATACTAGTGTGCTTTGTGACCATCAGACCTTCACAACTCAGTTACTGGGTAATACGATAACCCTTTGGTTAGACTGGTTGTCAGACTTTCGGGCTTCTGACGGCCCAACGACTGTCAAAAATCCACAAATGTTAGCCGGGACGAACGGTTTAACGTGTTTTCTGAGGCACGGCTGTTATTACTTAGCCACAAGCCCTTCACCCTACGAGTGACATTAGACCATGTAGAGTGAAATGGTCTTTTGAGCAAAGAATCACACAGTTAGATTGAACCTGTCCTGTCAGTGCACGTATTTGTCCGTAATCTTACAGCTCAGCTCAGAACATAAGGAGCACAACACACAGGACATTTGGGTAGGCCACATAAAGTTCTCAAACTGCCAGATTTTCAGTAAAACTAACTGCGATAGAGATACAAAAAATATGACCCACTTAGTCTCCTCATTGACAAATAATTTAAATAATAATTTTATACCCCTCAAAGTAAATATTCATGTCACAGTGTATTTAACAATCATTAAATGTCAAAGTGACTAAGTTTGCGAAAAACATGTAACATTCACTATGTAAAGATTGGACCAGCTCAATCACAAGCGTTTTTATCCTTAAAAGAATTGGGCCACGCGTACGCCCTGGGCGTCGGGAATCTCAGGCTGATTCCCGGCCACCGTAGGCGCGGGCTTGCGGACGGCTAGTAATGGGTAGCTCGCTGTCCGGTAAGGAACAAGCCCGGGTCGACGGCGCGTTGTGTTCCTCGTGCGACTCAAAGAGATGTCAGCACTACCTGGAGGGGTCCGCAAGGGCCGATGCATGCCACGGTTGTTCGAAATAGATACCGCCGGCTCTGGCACACAGGCAACTGGGGGAACACTGGTGGTTTTAAGTCAGTAAAAGTCTGATGCGCCCTTCTGCTCCACTCAGAGCGGGAAAAGTAATTTGATGATTTCCCACTCAAAAAATAAAACGGAGGAGGATTTGAATTTATTGAGCCTTAGATCTTGAACGAGGTTTGAAAATTTATTATAAAAGTATGGGAAAGGGAATGGCTACAGAGTTTTAAATTAAAATATATATATCTTACGTGATATCACATTCATAGCTGCGCGGAGCTTTTCTTTTCACTGTTATCATTTCGCACTGACCGACTTGCGACAGACGGCGAGTGGCACTAGGAGAACTGAGTCACAGCTCAACAAATATAATCGACCCGTCGATTATAATTGGAAAATATAATAGTTCTGTAGATTATAATTGGAAAATAGCAAATTATGAAACACTTCATTTTAATAATTATTCAATTAAAATTGTATGTCTCTTTTAATTGTTTGTTAAGCTATGATTATGATAAAGTATTAGCCACGTATGACGGATAACAATAAGTGGAAATTATTAATTTAAAAATAAAACAATGTTTTATACTTAAATGACAATGGATAATTAGGTACCCATGCAATGGATCGAAATTAGGTAAGGCGGAGTACCTATTTCCGGCTATTTGAGCGATATGGAGCAACTTAATACTAAAACTATGGAGCTTAATATGGTGCACAGTTGCTGTTCTATATAGCTCAATAAGGTGTGGCGGTGTCTCTGGCATTAATTGCTACCATATATCGAGATAAATTGCAAATAAAGGCTTTCTCAGAAGCAGGTAGGAGTTTGATAGTTGTCGGTGTGATAACCTGTGCTTCGGAAAGCATGTGGTCCTGCGCCTGATTGCTCTCTGATCGTGTTAGATTCCTGCCACGGGTGCGGGTTTGTTCGAAAGAGATACCGCCGCCCCTGGCATACAGGCTACTGAGGGAACACGGGTGGGTTTTAGTCAGTAAAAGTCTGACACGCCTGCTCCACCCAGAGCGGGAGAAGTTATTTGATGATTTCCAACCCAAAAAAAAAAATCGTGTTAGATTACTGTCTCATCGGACTATGATAGTGTAGAACAGTAATTTTGTGCTCAAAAAGGGGGTCACCTTGGGAGTTTTGGCAATAAGTGGTTTCATTGATTTTGACGTGTTCTTTTTGAAGCGAAAAACGCTGCTCAAAAACGTCGACGATTTTCCAATATACATAAAAAACGAGGTGGCAAAGTGAAAATTGGAAAAGCGAAGATACTTCGGTCAATAAAATCGCCAATTTTCAAAACTCCTACAAAGTTTATTAGATATATGTACCAAAATGACTGGACTAGTGAACGGAGATAGAGTGCAACTGTGTCTGCCCTCACATATGCACTATAATGTCTCCCTCGCCGATGGCTTATCTCTGGTTCAGGTTGGCTCTCATGGCCGAATTTATCCGAGCAGGACCACCTATTATTATTACAATTGCCAAGAGTTGCTCGATTTTAGTTGCCTTATAAGCACATTTAACAGTATGTGCACAGCCTTAACCAACAAAAAATTAGCGGATTATATTATTGATACGGGCACGTAATTATGGGTAACGAATAAATGTTAAACGTTAATTTGTTTACTCATTAGCAGATTATTAGCAGTAGCTACCTACCCGTTTTAGTCTTCATACTGAGTTGCGTGTCTGCAGTTTCGACTCTCGATATGATATGGACGGATTCTTTTTCCTGTAAGATTTAATTTTATAAGTCCTAGGTACACATAGTGCATTAACGTATCTATATTGTAAATTAAAGTCGCTTTTCGTGTCCATCTGTGTGACAGCATTGTTGTGCAGCATGGTTTATGTTTGTGAAACATTAATATTAAAACAAATATTAAGGGAATCTCGATCTGTTGTCAAGCCATAAAAACCGTTCGAAGACGGGCCGGACCGCAAGTTTTTTGATAAATCCACCAAAAAACACAAATGTGACAACGGGAGCCTTGTTCAATATTAAAAATGTGCATTATTAAGAAAAAAAAAAAAAACATTTGATTTTTTTGTATGTTTGTTTGTAATAGATTAACTCAAAACATAGTGAAGCGATTGAAAAAAATTATTTCACCTTTACGGCTACCTTATTATCAAGAAAAATGGACTGTTTTTTATAGTAGATATGAGGTAAGTTAGGCGTAAGGAACTCTTACGACTTCCACGTTAGCGAAATCGCGGGCAGAAGCGGTTATGCTATAATCTATATTAATATTATAAAGAGGAAAGATTTGATTGTTTGTTTGTTTTTTTGCCTTGAATAGGCTCCGTAACTACTAAACCGATTTGAAAAATTCTTGCACTGTTGGGAAGCTACACTATCCCCGACTGACATAGGCTATATTTTATCCCCATATTCCCACGGGAACAAGAACTACGCGGGTGAAACCGCGCAGCTCTGCTAGTATAACAATATTCATAAATCTTCCTACATCCAACAAAATGGTGCAGTCACCAAGTAAAAAAAAAAACCAGCCAAGTGCGAGTCGGACTCGGGTACGAAGAGTTCCGTACCATTATGTGTGCCATTATATATAAAAACTGCAAGAAAATCACGTTTGTTGTATGGGAGCCCCATATATATTCATTTTACTCAGTTTTTTTTAGTATTTGTTGTTATATCGGCAACAGAAATACATCATCTGTGAAAATGTCAACCGTCAGACTATCACGGTTCATGAGATACAGCCTGGTGATAGACAGACAGACAGACAGACGGACGGACAGCGCAATCTTAGTAATAGGGTCCCGCTTTACCCTTTGGATACGGAACCCTAAAAATCAGCTGTTTCGAATTAAAAGAACTTATTTTAAGCAAAATCTTACGACCTTATTAACCTTTGGTTACAGTTATTTGTTGGGTCCTCATACTGCATCAACCTGCAGTGTTGCAGTCCTCAAGCTATGCAGATAATACCTTCGCATCTACCTCCAAGCAAAACAATCTAAAATATTGCGAAGGTCTATGTAGAGATGTAAATATAAACCTTAGGAAAAATAGTCCTACATTATCAATGCTTGTACAAAACGCCTTGCCGTTGAAATTTAAGGTGTACCGAAGAAGGTCTAACCATGTTCAAGCAGAGTACAGCTCTGTACGGGATGTGACAGATTTTCTATGTGATTGCGGTGTCGGTGTAAAGACGTATACTTCACCCAAACACTGGACTGATTCTCGCATATGGCCTAAATATCAACGAGCATTTGGACGCGGCGCAAAAAAAGCAGCAAGATCGAACCCAGGAAAAAATTGTGCTCCATTAGCGACATGTTATGCAGTACCTTGGCCAACAGAAGCTCGAAATTAAACATGTATATTATGCAGTTGCATATCAAAGATGTTTTTAAAATTTATACTCATTTATGTCTTAGATATTAATTGTGGAAATGGTAAGAAAAACGAAGTTTCTTTGACTTTTACACACTTGGTGAAAAACAGCTAAATATACTTCTATTAGTGCTGGACGACACTTTTATTACGTACAGCCCGATTCAATGTTCATGGTGGCTTGGAACATGAGGCGAGACGCTGCGCAGTAACAAATTCATGTCATTCATTACAGTCATTCCATACGTGAATTTGTTACTGAGCAGCCGGTTGAGTTGAGGGGCGAGTCTGGCGCAGCTTTGTTCGATCTAGTTCTCATTAGCCCAGTGGGCAGTGTATGAAGTGGGATAGTGATCATATTTCCAATTACAAAGTGGTAGGTTCGTTGACAAAGTGTTTATTGATAAGAAGAATAGGGCGTAGGTAAGACCCCTGTGGAACTCCAGATTTTGCTGTGTTAGTATGAGAAAGTCTTACTCTCAGACCGTCAATGTCGTCTTTCATTCGCTGTTTTCTTGTAAGATATGAGGAAATATTACACCCAACAGAGTTATTTGCCATTTTTCTCTTTTGATGCCATTTATTAACTACCCTACCCATTGTCAAATGCCTTGCTAAAGCTGTTAAATAGGTACGTTTTTATTTTATTATTAATCATTACAAAATTCATATACTTGTCACCTTATGATCGTGAAAACTGTTCGTTTATCGTCTATCACGCGAGATTGTAAACTGTCGATAAATTGTGAATTGTACCATACTGCTTAAAATATAACGTATTTATTTTCAAATGCTTACAATGTATCCATCAAACCTTCAATTTGTGAACGAACCTGCAATTACCCACGGGATCACAATCTGTCCGATTGTATCACCCACAATTGTAACCGTATCTGATTTGTCGGACTTGCGATACAGAATTGGTCACAGCCAGGCCACCCCGACCAAATGGGTCATGTTTGGTTAGAACCGAGCCCAACCGCGCTACTTCCAACTTGGTCGCACTTACTTGGCTATTTAGTATTAGCACAAAGTCCCATCGCATGCAAGTTAGAAAACAGTTCAAAATTTGTAGGGTTTGCCATAGACAGACCGTCGAAAAATTGTAAGTGATTTGTTGCCATTCATAATTTTAAGAAAGAAAGAAGAAAAAAGTCTATAAACTCGCGAGATAGAAAACGAACGATGTTCATAATTATACGGTGACATACTTATCCCATAGAATTCCAGACATACTGAAATGAGCGCGTGCAGGTCGTCCGCGAACATGTCGATGAGATATTGGGCATGGAGAGAGTGCGATGTATCCCTGTCCAACGCATTCTCTCCGCACGGGACTGAGCCCGCGCGACTTTGTGAATCGCAGGCACGGCGAAAAAATCTGTGTTACCTATGCGGCTATATTTTACCGGGTGACAAAGTTGGGACAGCTCGTCGTGCATCTCAGCATTGGTTTCTCATAAACTGTGTATAATTATTAATTGATAACACTGCCTGCAGCACCAGGTTATGTTTTAGCCATGTTTTTTAAAGAGATTTTGTATAACGTCTTTTCGACGTATGTGTGTCTGTGTGTGTATTTACTTTTTGAAGTTTAATAGACCACGACACAGTGTGATGTGATTTTAGACGACTTTTTAATATTTTTAGTGGGAAAGACGTTACAGAAAATAAACAAAACTAGATTAGTATTCTTTTTAGCGTATTGATGCCAAAATGTCGAAATATGTTTGGCCCAAGATGCGCAAACTCTACTCACTGTCGCAATCATGCGATCATCAAATGCACAGGTGATAGGGGGATGTGATGCAAATGGAAGGTGTGTCTGTGAGGGATAGCATTCTAGCGAAGTCGTGTGACCAAAGATGACATCCACTTCTATTTTTGGCAGGAAATACATTCTTTTAAATGGTTCACTTTAATAAAGTCCAATTTTTTTTCTATGCGTTTATTTCGGTAAGTTCCGTGTGGTGCCGAATGTAGAAGAATAGCACCATCCCATTTCTTCCCGTGGGTGTCGTAGAAAGAGAATGGGCAGCAGCGTTCTCTATGCATTTACCCATCATACTGCGATCGCCAACCCGCCTGCCAAGCGTGGCGATTATGGCAAAACCCCCTTTTGCGGGAGGCCTATCTCCAGCAGTGGACGTCTTTCGCCTGAATGGATGAGATCGGTAACTGATGCACATAGCGTTATTTTGTTATTGAGATTTTCTCATTAGAAAATCAGCTGTATATGAAAAATAATATTAAGTAAGTATAGATAATATTCAGAAATGTGTTTGGAAATAGAGTGCTGTGTAAATGAATTGTTTTATGAAAAACATTATGAAATCACAGTTATTAATGTCATCGGCAATTATTTCAAAATAATAGTTTATGAAACTGTTGCTTAAAAACCTCGCCTACAGTTCGCTTTTTAATAATACCACACTAGTGTTATAATACCTAACTAGCCATGTGCAGTTTTATACACTACTTTATTTGCTCTCAAACATTGGGATTGAACCTACCGAATAAAATACCAAAGTTAAAGAAGTAAGTAATAGTTTTGTGGTGCTATAAAAATGGTGTGCTTCGCATATACATTTCATTAGAAGAAAAAAAACGATGAAAACTCCTTGGTGATATTGATTTCTTGGATTTACCCTGTATCGTAGAGAAAAAGTGTTATAAATATGATTTATAATTTCATATTTATAAATAGAATCATATTTAGATATAACACTTTTTCTTTTTGGAATTGTAAACGAGTTCATACTCGTTTTGAAGTTTATAATTCGAATTTTACGATATTAAGAGAGTAGTCAAAATTTATTTGAATAATTACTTATAATATTTGCAAAATAAAAGCATCACAATCACACAGAAAATCCATCACTATATCTTGAATAGAATTATAGTTGTAACCAGGAAAAAAATCATGATTGAACCTCCTCAAGTCTTCCTTTTTCAATGGCAGCATATTTTTCAGGAGCATAGACAAGGCAGGGCTTCGTTTTCTTAGATTCACGTCTCGGCATAGCTCTACACATTTCTTTGAATAGACTTGCTTGCCTACCAGCACCCTAATTGCGTAACTCACGATTCATCATAATCTGTATCGTTTTGAAACGGATTGTTAACCCATTGCTTCATATGTTCGAAAAATGTGTCTGTTCGACAACATAAATAACGCAATGAATATTGTTTAACTGTGAAGACGAAACCAATTATGATCAATCGTGAGTTACGCAATTAGGGTGCTGGTAGTCATCTGCGGAGCTTGACGGCTGCAAAAGTGCGGAATGATGCAGGATGAGGACCCAGCAAATAACTGTAACAAAAGAAAATGGTTGTGTGACAGACTGGAGCATATCAAGCTACCCCAATCTGTCAAATTTCTTTGATAGATTTTCAACTTTAATGCATAATTCTGCACTTGCCTGAATTCACTATGACCACTTAAAGATTCCGTACTCGTAACCACGTCATTCACACACGAAATCTGCTAATATCGTATTAATAATATCGACAATTTGTGTAGGAACATACAGAATATGACATTTCGGTTCCTTACCGTTACATTGGTTTCAAAAAAACTTGATATTGACGTAGTTTGAACGTAGTAAGATTCCGCGGGGAATCATTATAAATGATAATGATAAATGATAAATGATAAATGATAAATGATTTTATTTCTGTAAGTAGGTTTGTACAAACACTTTTACACGTCAATCATATTTTTTTAAACTAGATGAGGTCGGCGTTTCCTATCTGACTACTCTGAGAAGAAAGGCCGAAACAAACTCAGAGGTCACAGTCTCTTTTAAAGTCCAGACATAATCTTGGTCAGATCATGTGAAGACCATGTGGATTGGTGTCTGAAATGGTCTTTTGAGGAAAGAACCACACAGGTTGAGTGGACCTGTCCATTCAGTGCACGCATGTATCAGTAATCATACGGCTCAACTCAGAACTTGAGGAGCTCAACGATTTGACGAACAATACCAAAGAAAGGACATTAAATATAACCATACAGAATTGGGGCCCTGAATGCGTTGTTGAAGCCGAACGTGATGGGTCTTCGTATTTGCAAAACATTTTTCAAGTACCCGTCAACTGCTGCGATTTGTCGAATGAATTATTATCATTATCGAATTACTTGACTTGTGTGGAAACCAGAGGGGTACAATAGACTATCTTCTGATAGTCTGTTGTATTGTAACTGATTCCTTCTGGAATCAGTTTCATTTTGACAGTTTCAACATTCATGGCGTTGTTTACGTTGCTAAGTAGACAAATTTTGTCTTAGATATGAAATAATGGATTAATTAGCCTTCTGCCAGGGGTGCGGGTTGTTCGAAAGAGATACTGGCACACAGGCTACTGAGAGAACACGGGTGGGTTTTAGTCAGTAAAAGTCTGACACGCCCTCCTGCTCCACCCAGAGCGGGAGAAGTTATTTGATGATTTCCCAACCTCAAAAAAAGCCTTCAAAATGATTCAGTTTCAGATTAATAGTGTGTTACGCAATTAGGGTTTTCTTTGCGTGAGAAATCATCAAATAACTTCTCCCGCTCTGAGTGGAGCAGGAGGGCGTGTCAGACTTTTACTGACTAAAACCCACCCGTGTTCCTTCAGCTGCCTGTGTGCCAATAGTAAAATAATATATAGGATATTTTTTATCCCGGTCGTACGTTCCTGTGGGATGATTTTCGACCCCCCGCGCGCGCGAAGCCGCTGGCAAAAACTAGTACACAATAATAAAAAAATATGAATCTTCATGAATGAAAATCAGCCGTTAGTGGAGAAAATACGTATTGTTGAAGCTAACTCAAAAACCATTCATCAGAACATAACCTATGTGAAAACACTCGATAACCTTTTTAAGTAAAAGAGGAATTTTGCAAATCTGTTTACAAATGACGGAGATCTGAGGTAACAAACATTAGAAAAAAAACACGTTCGATTTGAGAACCTAATCGGAAATAAGTCAATATCGCAGAAGCTAGGTACACAGTTCCAATGTGCTTCCTATGGAGAAGAGCCGGCAAGAAACTCCACGTTTAATCTTTTAAAATAATTGGCTTTTACAAAGTTTTCAAATTACTGTGATAATAGGTATGGGAGGACAGTGCAAGGTCTGTCAATAAGTACCAGGTACTTATTAAGAGGAATAAGAATGAAGAATAGAAAATCGTCTACAGATCTACAGTCTGCAGGGCCTACAACATTCTCTTATTCACAATATGTAAAAGAATCTACATAAATAAAATGAACCTATTTAAATCAAGTGACATGATTTCCATGAGAATCACTAAAAAAATGTTGTTATTAAAATTGATGTATAATGTCAAATAATGACGAGAATATGTCAGGCATTGTACAAAATAAAAAGAATAAAAAAGAACATTGTAATTTGGGAGCAGTTAATAGACTTTCAACAAACAGATTGTGTTTTTTTAAACAAAATAAAATAAAAATACTTACGTACTGTATAATTCATAGTTAGATTAAGATTCATAATCGTATATCGACACGTTAGTAGCGACTGATAAGCTCAAGGCTGGTGCATACCTACATTAATTATTTAATTATCACTGGGTGTATGTACTTTAATTTAGCGTTATAAGTTAATCACAAATTTATGTATTTTAATCGTTGCATTATAATCCGGGAATTAAAGTATTGACGGACACGGTGTCGGTTTGAGGCTAAGAGGCCATCCACAAATTACGTCACACGTTATGGGGAGGGGGGTTCAAAAGCTTTGTGACGTCACATGTTAAAATCTCATCATCATCATCATCATCATTTCAGCCGAAACACGTCCACTGCTGGACATAGGCCTCCCTCAAAAGGGGGAGTTTTGCTATAATCGCCACGCTTGGCAGGCGGGTTGGCGATCGCAGTATAGTGGTAAAATGCATAGAGAACGCTGCTGCCCATTCTGTAGTAAGTGCGTTAGTCGCCTTCTACGACACCCGCGGGAAGTAAGTTAAAATCTAAAATACCTACTTAAACTCGAAATTTACTTGTAAACTGAAACTGTAAAATATACTCAATCTATATTTATAAGGCTTATGTAGATTATTTTATATTAAAATATAAAAAAAGGAAAAACTGTTGTTTTAAAAATATGTGACGTCACACAAGGGGGGAGGGGGTTTCACAAGTGTGACCACGTGTGACAAGGACGGGGGGGCGTCATTTGTGTGACGTAATTTATGGACGGGCCCCTAAGTAATAACAGCGGCACGGATCGATCGAACAGGTTAAGCTACGCATGCCGCGGTTAGTTCGTGGATGGGTTTATATACCAAGACCCCTCCATGTATTGGAAAGCCGGCTGTCGTCCGTGGATTTTTCACAGTCATTACGGGCACAAAATATGATCCGTGACCGAAAAACAGGTTCATAGAATCGTCATCATCATCATCTGCCTAGCCTTTTCCCAACTATGTTGGGGTCGGCTTCCAGTCTAACCGGATGCAGCTGAATACCAGTATTTTACATGGAGCGACTGCCTATCTGACCTCCATAACCCAGTTACTGGGTAATACGATATCCCTTGGAGATATCGTATTACCAGAAGAAGACTGGTTGTCAAACAAGAATTACTTCCATTCATAGAATCAAAGGAATTATTAATTGGATTGAACTGTTTACGTAAAAGGTAATAGTGAATTACTAATAGGCTTATCTAACTATTTACACTAGGTACTAAATTAAACTAACTTCTACATATATGTTATATACCTATATTATTTAAAATTTTCAGGGAATGCGATGTCGGCTATTGACCCTGAAGTATTGATACTGTAGCGAATTATACAAAATATTCAACACTAAAAGCCCATATTATGGAGTTTACTCCCATTACAACAATTACGGCCATATAAACCAGGTTATATACACTTCATTTGTTTAACAACTTCAAGCGAGCGAGCGAGACGGATATACGAGTGTAGCCCGAGAGCGACAGTGACGGAAAACAATAGAACATTGAAGGCATGCGAGCAGTTTGTGGATCGCACAAAGGATTCGGGGTCACGAGGCTAAGGGGGCAGAATTAACCTGAATCACGGGAGAATTACCCAGCATTGGTTTGCTTCAGCAGGGTTCATGAATTCAGCCCTAAACTACGATTCAAATCCGACGGAGCTCGTCAACGCACATCGGAGTGCTTTTGCAATGCAATTAAATAAATTGAATTGTCTGTCCAATAGTAAAAGTTTATATTTGCAGGTTATTATACCTAGAAATCAGCCATGTGCGCTAGGGTGGCGTCTCTATTTCTCACCCATAGATGCTTGCCCCGCTACCGGTCACAAAAGAGACGCTTGAAGATGTGAGCGGATACGCGAGAATTCAAGCGCATTTTCTCCGTTTCGCTCCGGTTCCATCCACTCCGATGCTCTCCATCAGCTTCGAATCTAACATACTAGAACTTTAAAACATCAAAAAGTATTCAATTTTACAGCAATTATCACGTGAATGATTGATCTTTGAGATTAGTCCTTGTCAGTCATACATGTCACTAATATTAGTAATAGTAAATTCAAGAAATTTTGATGCATTTAACGTTTCCGACTTATTTGAAAAACATTAGTGAACACTGCGAAAAAAAATTCCAATACTAGCAACACCGCCCTGAAAGACCACCGGGAATCGGGAGCTTGCCCGAACGTGCTTCAGTCGGTCGCGGGAGCTCGGCCTTGTCACTCGGGCCCGAGCTATCCATAGCCACAATCGGAACAATCGAATTAAAATCGAACACCAAACTCACAATAACCTAACACACCATCAATAAAAGAACATTCTATTTTCAAATACTTTAAAGGTGACAGTTGAATCGAATCGTGTTTCGTGTTCCATTTATGAAATGAAAGTAGGTTGTGAGAGTGCACAGGATACGCTAGCGAAACGGGGATATTATTAAAAATAGGCTGTTTTCACACTGTTGTTGTGAGAGCGAAACCAGGTGAGTTCTCATTTATTATTTACAGAAGTATTTTCTTTTTGCTGGGACTCAATTGCCTTGGGACTGTGCCCTTACAGCGTGACGTCTATATTTAAGAGCGAAAAAAACTGTTTCCATTTTTTTGACAACATTGATAATATTTTTTAAAAGCTTACAAGCGTTTAAAATTTGATGTTTTTAATATTTTTCTCAAAGACGGAGTTCGCTGGATCGTTAATAAAAGTTTGAAAATCGGTAATTTTTCGTTAATAATACATTTTCCTGGAATGATTGGATTATGTTAAAGAGCGGATAAATTTAAGTAGATAAATTAAATAATAACATGATTTGCAAGGCCTTGTGATGGTAGAACATGGGAAACGAATGCGAACAAATAGTAACATCTATATACTAATTCGGGTGACCACTGAAAATCAGCGCTATGCTGTGGGTCCCAAAGCACAGCATCATGCTGAGTGGAAGACTTCTTGTCACATTCACGGCGTGCATCTGTGACTATTTATGATCTGTGTTCGTATAAATCTGTTTTATTTTCATGTTTTTGTAATGCCATCTCTATCTTTTTGTATGCACGTGTTTTTGCGACAAATAAATACATTTTTCAATGTTTGCAAACTAATAAATGATTTGAATTGAAATAATCATTTACTTGTCAGGTCTTTATGTTTTGGGAAACATCGGATTCTGGTTGATTTTTCATCCGACAAAACCTACTTATACCTAAATGATTTTCCGCATTATTTATTTATTATTTATTTATTTAACCATTTATGTACACACTAAATAAACAGACAAGAAGATTAGAATAGAAAAATAGGTACAGAGGTGATGCTTATTTCGAAAGAAATCTCTTCCAGCATACCTGCGATAGGAGAAAACATAAAGAGATGTAGACAACGTGTGTAAGAGTAAAAGGGAAAATAAACTACATTTATAACCAAAACCAATAATGCACTAAATTAATTAAACAAATAATAATATACTAACATACATACTTGGACCATACATACTTACACATATAAATACACCTAAAATAAATATAACCATTAATATAATATATTAATAATTTTTTATATTTTTAAATGTTTTTGTTAATTTACTTTTATAAAAATATTTAAAAATGTAGATATTATGGAATGAAAATAAATAAAAGGAATAATAATATTAATAATAATGCTGTAAATTAAATAATACATACACAACTATGACGATGTGGACAGATAATGTTCTTTCACTCAAGAATCACTGTTGTTATTTATTTATCCTCCACTGGAATGCCGATATATTATTGTCAAAAAATCTTAATTGTTAAGGATATTAGTTTAGATGATTAAAATGTTGAATTATATTTATGTGTTTGTCTAGCTTTTTATGTAATGAAAACTGGTCAAAATAATTTCACGCTCAACATTACAAAACATTTTTGTTTTTGTTTTCAGTGTTTATTGAAGCAACTTAAAGGTATCTTTAATATCACAAACTAGCTGACCCCCAGGTCAGCTCCCAAGATATTGTGTTATCCTTTCAATAATTAATTAATTTTCTATTTAATTAACTTCCGCCCGCGGCTTCGCCCGCGTTTAAGTCGGAAATTATCCCGCGGGAACTTACTACCGGGATAAAAAGTATCGTATGTGTTAATCTAGGTTATAAACTATCTGTATGCCAAATTTTATACAAATCCGTTCAACCGTTTTTGCTTGAAAGAGTAACAAACATCCATATATCCATACATACAAACTCTCGCGTTTATGGTATTAGTAAGGATCCACAATTCAAACAAAAAATCTATAAAAAGGAAGTTCAGTACTTTCCAAAATATAAATTTTTACGGAAAACTTTTCAACAATCTTTCCATAAAAACCTAATTCGGACTATTACGATTACTAACATTTTAAAATAAAAAATAGCTAAATCGGTCTTGGGTTTCTCATA
The DNA here is from genome assembly GCA_949987655.1 of Polymixis flavicincta. Classification (NCBI taxonomy): domain Eukaryota; kingdom Metazoa; phylum Arthropoda; class Insecta; order Lepidoptera; family Noctuidae; genus Polymixis; species Polymixis flavicincta. The sequence continues at coordinate 16,621,007 of OX465188.1, read as the reverse complement.
GGATGCGCTTACCAACGAACAGCATTTCATGTTTATTTTTATAGACAGGAGGGAAAAACTTAAAGTAAAATTTACCTAAAAATAGTAATTTTTGAAACTGTTACTTGACAGGAGTTATTGAAAAACGAGTGTTTATTTATATAATACTAGCTTTTGCCAGCGGCTTCGCCCGCGCGGAACTTTCATCCCCTATTTAACTCCCTCAGGGGTTTAATTTCGAAAAAAACATTCCTTATTCCTTTTCTACGTTATAAAGGAAACCTCTGTGCAAAATTTCAGATTTCTAGGTCCAAGGGTTTGGGCTGGGCGTTGATGAGTCAGTCAATCAGTCAGTCAGGACTTCTCTCTTTATTTATATAGATGACACCGTAAGATTGTGAACATATACCCCTTTATTACAGAACAAGGTTTTTCTTTAGGTATGGTTTAAACCTTCGAGCCTGTTTTTTAAATTAGAACCTAACTGAAATCGAAATACAGCTCCTTTTACAAAACTGACAAGTTATTCCAGTGCTAAATTGTCAGTTTTGAAAAAGGAGCTGTAATTCTATTTCAGTTCTAAGTTCTTATTTCAAAAACAGGCTCGATGGTTTAAACCATACCTAAAGAAAAACCTTGTTTTGTAATAAGGGGGCATTAGTTTACACTGTCGATAAATTGTGAACTGCACCATACTGCTTACCGACTGAATTGGTTAGGTTAGGTTAGAACTGCGACCAACCGCATGCGAGCCGAGCGAGCGAAGCGAGCGGTGCCGTGGCAGCGACGGGCGAGCGCTACTTCCAAGTTAGTGGAAGTTACTTGACTATTTAGTAATAGCGTAAGGTACTATCCGTCTTGATACCAGTTCACAATTTGACGAACAGATTATAAACTATCGAAAAGTAGTGCGTAAAATTGTAAATGGGTTTTTGCAGTTCACAATTTATCGACAGTTTATAATTTCGCGAGATAGATTATAAACTAACGGTGTGCACAATCTTAAGGTGACTTATTATACACCTACCTGGCTTGTGGTTTGGTTTATAAAGACAAGTATCACACGAGCGTTTTAATACCTAGTTACGAGCAGTTTCATACACTACTTTATCTTATACTAGCTGACCCGACAGACGTTGTCGTGATTTAACTATGAATATTGAATTTGCATTGGTATTATATTAGAAAAGTTAATATTATGGTCGTTAAGTTTTCTTAAATTTCTAATGTTACACGCATCTATCTTATTTTTTCTTTTTATAAGAACCTTCTCCTGGCCATAAAAAACCACAACAAAAAAATAATTAGCTAAATTGGTCCAGCCGTTCACGTGTGATGCCGTGACCAAGGAAAATGGGGATTAATTTTTGTATATGTGTAAATAGATTATGCAATTTCATCAAAATCACAATCTATACTTTAATAGAAAAAAAGTAATTTTAAGGTAGCCCGCGAAATGTAAGTTTCTTGGAATTTGCCGGTCAAAGATGTGTATTTACAGAAATATCTATTATCATCTAGACTCAGTGACACTATAACACATCAGTAATCATACAATTATTATTTTTAATTATTCCCTAGTAAGTATTTACTTTTGTAGTATTTACATTGGCTTAGTTGTAGGTATTAATGTTTAATTACCAATATGCTTTATCTCATAGTTGTTAATAGATTATTTTTATATTAATTTAATTTTAAATGTTAATGCCCCAATTTAATTGAAATGTAAAGTGATGGCCCGAAACACAGGTTTGAATAAACCTAGACCGGGCAAGTCGCAACCTAACATTCTAATTCCGGAACATTATCACTTGCACTTGTTAAAATATTATAATATTTTTAGGTACTATAATTGTACGGGAAATTTACTACTATTGACTAAATGTACTGTTTTTGTATACGTTTTGATTAAATAAATAAATTATTAAATAAAAATCTGCAATTCTCTAAGTGAGAATCTGCCTAAAATCTCATGATTTCATGAAACAGTCATTTAATAGGTTGTGGCGGCCATCTACAATGCCATATGCGAACTACACAAGACTTGACGTCACACCGTAACTACATCGCGCAATCAGAGTTTACCGCGCGACCCGCATGTATACAACAACCCGACATCAACCGTCGGGCAGTTGCCCATCAGACACAACACTCGTCTGGTCGGAGGATCTTCCCTTTACCAATAGAGTATGAGTGAACTTTACACCCTGTTCCTCATACATCTATAGGCTAATTTTAATTTAGACTGTCTTATTACAAAGCGCAATCTAACTTTAGTTCTAGTCTAAAGCTCTGAGCCAATTTTTGCATTATCAGCCTTGATGATTCCAACGCAATATATTTCGGTATTTTTTTTTTTTTTGGTTTTTGATATTTTATTTGTAGTAAAGTAAAAAAAATTTTTTTATTTTAAATGAAAATTTAAATTTTCTTGAATTCATTACTGAACTTAGGTTTTATATGCTACATTCAAAACTAGCAGTTCTTTGATTGAAAAGTAGCAGATTATTCGTTATTTTTAATCGAAAAAGACTGCCTTCCAATATCGATATTAAAAAAAAAAGTGAGTTGTTAAGTAGCCAGCAAGTTCTACGCCGCTTACAGAGAGAGATCATTTAGATCTCTCGTGTCTTGAGACATTATAAATAGCCTAAACTTCATAAATATCGATACAGCCCTTTGGTCACGTAAACTGTCGACCAGTCGGTGAGAAATTCCTTGAAAAGGAGACACGCACACGGGTTCACCTATTTGTAATAGTTAAAAATAGTTTTCGTAAGAACATTAAAATATGTTGGAACTTTGAATATCTCCGTAACCAAAACGTACCCAGGTACCATGGTACAGTAAAAAAAACTCGTGTGGCATCCAAGGAACCCCGTCAGGAACGATGTTCCTTATGCGTTTCTTCAACTTACAGTTGGGCTTAATGTTGACCTTGTGGGGTTAGTACTGGACTGAACCAAACAAATTAAATAAATTACATACTTATGTTATAATTTTAGAACATAAAAAATACACATACACCACATACACACAGGAGAAGTAAATCATAATTTTAAACTATTGTGACGGGTGTATGTCATCAGCGCCACAAGCAGTTCAGGAGATGAATTAATTTTCTATCTTTAAAATATTCTAACGTTATTTTCAGCGATCAGTGTATAAAAGATGACAGTATTGTCAGTTTCCATAGTGATATGGAATCACTATGGAAAATAGTATATGTACTAGGAAAATAGTATACGTACTACTAAATTGTGTGATTCCAATTTAGAAACCAGCACTCCAGCTCTGTTAGGGTTGCGCTACCATGATAATTATGCAGACTACATTTCATATCAGCTATTTTTGTTTGTAGCACAGCAAGCAGCTTGGTGGTAGTTCGTAAAAAGAAACACAAGTACCAGGGTGGCAGAAATTATGAGATCTCAAAGCTCAAAGCGTGCTCGTGTACCTACGGTGTGCGAGCGTAATTGCTTCCTGTGGGGAAACTCGGCGTGTAAAGAACGACCTCTCTCCACCCTGTTGCTACCAGGCTGCCATAAATTCCAGGGAGATGTAATTAAGCCAGCTGTACTCAAACGTCATCGGGCTTGGAGCGTTTTCCTTTGCGTTCCATTTTTGATTTGATTATGTCGTTAAATTCGGTCAAGTGACATTTGAACTCGTGAATGTGTTTATTAGAGAGATTTTGTGACTTACCACTTTTACAGCTTTTTAATCGGTTTTTCGCTTATCAAAGGAGTTTACAAATATAGGTCATATAATCTCGTCAAACTGAGCATATACTAAATTACGACCTCTTATTATGATGTCTTAGAGGCGTTTACGGGTGATTGGCTGGAGAACGCAACAAGGGAGCTTTCTACAAGAGAGGAGGGGTTGAAAGCTATGGGAGAGACATTTGTCCAACAGCGGGACACAACAGATTGATAAAAATATGGTTAGGGTAGCCACCGGAGGGGCTTGTTTCTAAATATTAACAGCCACACGGTTTATAGATTAGGTTAAGCTACGCATGCCGCGGTTGGTCCGTGTATAGGTGACCATCTTTACGTACCGAAAACCCTCCGTGCCTCGGAAAGCATGTTAAGCCGTTGATCCCAGCTGTGTTTCGTGGATCTTTGACAGTCGTTACGGATCGTCAGAAACCCAAAAGTCTGACCACCAGTCTCACCGTGTTACCCAGTGGGTTTTGGAGGTCAGATAGGCAGTTGCTTCATGTAAAATACTGGAATTCAGCAGCATCCGGTTTGATTGGAAGCCGACCGGGGAAATGCTATGCAGAAGAGGGAGCCACCGAACTTTCTAACCATTTCACCAGTAACACCAAAAAATCTTACCAAATTTGCATGTGACCTAATTTCAGATCCAGTTTGTAAGGCACCTTACTTTGTGACCGAGCAGCAATGCAGAGTAACTTAGCAAGACTCCATATTCATAAAGCTGGGATTACACTTGTAAATAAACGCTTAGCCCACGTTGTAGACGCGGCATTAGGCGCACGCGAGCGAACATTGTTTTCAGTTGAAATTTTAAATGTTTGTTCTAAAAAGAAGGAGTTTTTAACTTTGGTTTTATTTAATTTATTTATTTAGTTTTAATGTAACTTCAGGACTGTTATTTACTAGCCCAGATTATAAAACAAAGGCCGCGCGGAACACCAAGAGTGAAGCCAAAAAATAAAATACTAAAGCGTCGCATTGTATATAATACGAGGCTTTAGTATTTGTTTTTTTTTACTCTTGGGTGTTCCGCGCGGTTTATCTGCCTTTGTTTTGTAATCTAAACCAAAAAAAAAAAAAAACAAATACTAAAGCGTCGCATTGTGTGTTATGTAAAATGCGACGCTTTAGTATTTGGTTTTTTGGCCTCGCTCTTGGTGTTACGCGCGGTCTGCCTTTGTTTTATAATCTGAGTTTACTAGTACCTATTTATTTTTATTAATAGAGTATTTTTGAGGAGTCGTTTATATTCAGAAGTTGCTGTGATTCCATATCGTTATTTTTTTATTTACTAAGCAAGGCACACCAACGACATATTTACAAAGATAGTGACATTATTATGTAATGACGAATCTTCAATACTGTGCAAATACATCACACAACATACTTATTACAAGATGATTAACTATGCTATGAAATATTATTGGGAAAGAGCAATAATTTATAATGTGCTTTTTAGGGTTCCAAAACCCAAAGGGTGCCTATTACTGAAGTTCTGCTGGCTGTCCGTCTATAGTCCAGTCATTTTAGGGGGTTCACTTCGGAAAATCGACATACCCAGTATTATACCACGTAAAAACTTGTATTTTGGCATCCTAAGACTGGACTGGACTACCAGTTGACCGCACATGATTCTCTGACCGCGCGCTCTCCGCCCTCTATCTCGAAAACAGATCAAGCTATTAAAAAATGTTAAATACAAAAGTTGTAGAGAATTTAATTCTCTACAATATCAAAAATTAATACAAATAGCGTAAAACTCATAGAAAACGAGATATTTGCAAAAAAAATTAAAAAAAAACCACGATTTTTGTGACCTTTGACCCCTGACTTTAAAACTTGCGACCATCCAATTATATTATGTGAATTTTGAGAACAGTTTTAGGATGCCGAAATACAAGTTATTACGTGGTAATATTATACTGGGTATGTCGATTTTCCAAGATATTCACCTAATTTGGCTTAAGATGACTGGACTAGTATCCAACTCACACCCGGCACTCAAATAGACACTCCCTTTCCATTGTTATTAATTAATTTAAACTCCTTTTATATCCTTTTTTATCCTCAAATCTAATTGTATTAGTCTAGTTTATTTTTGTTTTATTATTTTGTAAAGTGCACATTACTCATTTGGATATCACCATTATAACATTAATAATGGACGAATGGATGACTCCTGTAACACAGGTTTTCCTAGCATAGGGGTCATTGATCATTTTTTCTGTACCAAGCTAAATTGCATGTTTAAAATAAGTGTCTCCTGTATCTGTGTACTTTATGTCAAATAAATATATTATTATTTCGTTTATTTTCTTTTATACATATTCTGTATATTTTTAAATATTTTTATAAAAATTATATAAAAAAACATTTAAAAATATAAAAAATAGTAACCCACCGGTATCAGGAACAGGTGGATTATTATTATTATTACTGTGCATCAGTCACAATGCTGTATCTTTTGAAAAGTAATAGGTACACACTTGAAAATTTCACAGAGTGTGTTGAATACTATGGCTGCCATAACAACAAATAATAAAAATAACGTTAAAAATGAATACAAGGAACGTGCTAAAGAAATATGTAGTGTTAAAAATTGTACGTTGGTACGAAACCCTTCGTTTTTGAGTCGTAACCGCACTTGGTCACTTTTCACCGAGGAATATAAATATGGCAATCTATGAATTAATAAATGAAATTATTTCAAATATGGACAAAAAAATCCCAGTAACAGCTCTATTCATGGACATGACGAAGGCATTCGATTTTGTAGATCACAGAATTCTTCTCATAAAACTGGGTAAATTTGGAGTTAGGGGCAATGTCCTAGAATTAATTAAGTCCTACCTAGTCAACAGAAAACAAATCACTAAAATAGAAAAAATATGTCAAAGAACTAGAACAGAAAAAACCTACTTTTCTAAACAAAGATTTATAAATTATGGCGTACCCCAGGGGAGTGTACTTGGTCCGTTGTTATTCCTATGTTATATAAATGATATTCCTAGAACCATAAAACATCCTATGACTCTATTTGCAGATGACTGTACTACAATATTTATAGGAAAAAGCTTAGAAACATATGAAAATGAAATAAATAATAGTTTAAACTTAATTATTGAATGGCTAATCGATAATAACTTGAAAATTAATTTAGGAAAAACCCATATAATGAATTTTAACCAGCGAACTAACTCTATTAATACAAATGTTCAATACAATGATAATACGATTGCTAAAATTGAAAACACAAAATTCCTAGGCATTTGGTTAGATCAGCACATGACATGGAAAACACATATAGATCATATAGTAAAAAAACTAAATCAATATTGCTATGCCTTACACAATTTAAGTAAGGTCACCAATCGCAACACAGTTCTTACCGCATACCACGCATACGTATCCACCACACTGCGATACGGCGTTATATTCTGGGGTAATTCTACGGATAGGGAATTGGCCTTTAAAGCCCAAAAAAAGTGTCTTCGAGCAGTATGCATGATCCAAAACACTGATAGTTGCAAACCATTTTTTATTAATTTAAAATTATTAACATTTCCGTCACTATACATTTATGAAGTTGCCATGTTTATCAGAAATAACTTGAACAAATTCGAAACCCTTTCCACTAAACGCCATCAAGGTGCGCTTAAATCAAAAACCCACCAAACAGCCCTCTTCTCAAAAAGTTTCTTAGGAATGGCTCCAAAAATATTTAATAAACTACCAAAACCTATAAAATCTTCAAAAGACATAAATACTTTCAGGAAAACACTCCATAAGTTCCTAATACAGAAAGCATATTACACCATTAATGAATATTTAGAAGAAAAATAAAAACCGTGATGCCTTATGCTCAAATTTATTATTTGTTAAATAGTTACTTTAGTTAATAAGTTTAGCTAGCTATTAATTGTTAAGTTCATTTATATTGTTTTATGTTATTCATTAAAAAAAAAAAACGGTTGCTTAGCAATATTTTATAGTATAAGCTATACTCCCTACATGTACAACTACTATTGTGTAGTGTAGACCATATTTGTACGCCTTGCAAGGCAGCGCATAGTGATACAACTTTTATTTTTTAACATCATGTACCACAACATTTTACCTATGTGTCACAAATAAATAAATTTGAATTTGAATTTGAATTTGAATAAGTTCCTTCAAAGAATGGTTGAAACACCCCTTAGTCAAAATTCAATGTCGGTTATTAAAAAAATATTTGCTGTTCCATACATTTCGACTACAATGGGCCTCATAAGAAGGCTTTAAGTCACCCAAAGGGCAATGGAGATAGGAGGGGTATGCTTGCAGTTTCCCTACGTGATCGAATCAGGAATAAAGAGATCCGCAGGAGAACCAAGCTAACCGACTAAGCCCGAATATTTGCTAAACTTAAGTGGCAGTGGGCAGGGCACATTGCTCGCAGAACAGATGGCCGATGGGGCCGAAAAGTTTGGAGTGGCGACCGCGTACCGGAAGATGTAAAGTTGGACGGCCTCATACAAGGTGGACCGATGACCTTGTGAGGGCCGCAGGAGTCCGCTGGATGCGGGAAGCACAGAACCGATGGAAGTGGCGGAGCTTAGGGGAGGCCTATGTCCAGCAGTGCCATGTTTCGGCTGAAATGATGATGATGTCATTACGACCGCATAAGTATTGCACTTTTCTATTAAACAGCTGTTTTTTTTGATAACCGATGAAAAATTTCTACTTCTACGTCTAGAATCAAGTGCTAAAATGCTTACAGTTTGGGTGTCGGTGTCGTTAGTACCTAAGATATACACCTACTTGAATAAAACTCGTTAAGAACATCTAGGATGCGTTAAAGTTTCCATCTTCAGGCTCAAAGTGCCGCGTGTAGTGCACTTTGAATATTCTATGAAAGTTTCAGCGGCAGACGAGCGTGTAAATGGAGCTACGAATAGACAGGCGTCATATTGTGTGAGAAAGCGACTGATGAACGAATATTCTCCCTGCTATGGAGGTATGAAAAAAGAGGCTGTAAATTGTACTCATCCGCCATAGAAAAGGGAATCTCCAACCAGACTGTTGATGTGCGTGGTGGGCTATTGCTCGACGTCTGTTTTTTTTACATATTCCTGGGAATGATATTTCGCATGTCAACCTAGGAGGTAGTGGGTTACTTAACCGAACTTCCCTGTAGCTGCCTCAATAAATGAAGGCCTCCAGCCAGGGATTAAAAACTAACAACTAAGCGACTAGACCCCTTAGGGCACCCCCTGTGGGTAAGATAATTTTTCTCTTTTCATCAATATTGACATTCTTGTCCGACGCACTGCTATGTAGACCGAGATTTCTTGTGTGTCATGCTTCCCTGGTAGTGCGACTCAGATAAGAACATAAAAAAAGAACTGGTAGACCAGGTTTTACTCAAGATCCTTTATTTATTCTTCCAATAAATACTCATTGAACCACATTTCGCCAATTATGTTTAAGTCAAGGGCAAGCCTATTAATGTCATCATCAGTTTCCATGCTGCTATTGACAATTCTTGATGGAAAGCCCAATTACACTTTCCCGTTCCAGGAATCTAACCCAGGACTAGGAAATTCGAATTTCGCAGACACCTGAGCGAATCCAACTTAGGTCGTTTGACGTGTTTACTTCAACCAAAGTGCAAAATCAACTAATTTGCACAGTTTGCAGTTCACCCCTATAACTTCACTCAATCAGGAACATTTTATGACATTTAGAAGACTGTTGAAATAGCCATCAAAATAATCGAAAGTAGTTTAATTTGAGGGAGAAATATGTGGTAACAAATAATGTCTTTGGTGTCAAACTTTAATGTTTTCACTAGCACTTTTGGAGAGATGTAATTCCCTAACAAAAGAGGAGATTTCTAGTGATTTGAATGTTATAATTAGCCAACAATGTTCCCACAGACACATGCTTCATGGCTCTCACAGAGAGGACTCTGTGAGAGAATGGGCCATAAACTACCAGGCGGGCCCAGTGCGGGTTGGTAGATGGCTCATGTCTTCGAATTTTTGGTTCTAGGACATGCCGGTTTTTTACGATGTTTTTCTTCACCGTTTTGAGAGCTGTGGTGATGAAAATAAATACACCTATTAAAGTGCGTACCTGGGTTCGAGCTCACGACCTGCAACTCGCAAGTCGAAGCCTATACCGCTGGGCCACTACTGCTCTTGAATTTGTCATACCCCATAAGAAAATATGTTTATTTTGAATCAGAACAGGTGAAATGTGGATCATAAAATTTTTCGTTGGTTATTCTGTTGTTTCCTACAAAAGTGCTATACCCATCTACGCGATCAAAATGTATGGAACGGCAAATTGATTTTTGAAGTGAAAATTTTTTAAAGCGCGTTGGGCAATTTTTTAGATAGAAAAGAAAAAAAAAAACAATTGAACTCGCGACACCGTTACCAACACCTCTGTTTTTTAGTAGAGGTATTTCGATAATTTAAGTCTCTAAAGATAGGTCTAGGTCTAGAACCAATATTTCAATTGGAATTATGAAAATCGGGTAACACGTTTAGAAGATATGACCAAAATTATGATTATGAATAATGTGAAATCCTGATTCAAAAAATACAGACGTAATTGTTCAAGTTTTTACTTCTGTCGGCACTCCCGGAGTGCCACTTTTTTTTTTCTCTTTCCAAGTACTTAAAAAGGGCAGTACAGAATCATGATTATACTAATTGCATGGTAACAGATTGTGCGTCGATGTCCCCATCAACCTGTATATCTAATATTATTTTATTAAATATAACTTTTATGTAACAACAACGATTACTGCAATACGTCCAAAACAAGTTTATTATAATAATAAAACATGTGATGAATGTCTTACATTGTGGCCGTAATGTGTGGAAATAGGCTTTGGTTAGGTTGAGAGCCAGTGAGTGAAAAGTTTTATATTATCTACGTCCTTTTTCCATAAACAAAATTGTACTGTTTTTTTTTTGTGCTGCTTTATATAAATTATGCGTAAGTAATAAGTTTTTTATATTACTCGAACAATGTACGTGAAATTGGCACTTGATCTCGTCTACTTTTCTTATGATGCCCTTGGAAATATACTAAGATATATGCCCTAACTTGACCGCCACTGCCCGTTGCGTCGCAGTATAAATAGATTTCGTCTCGACTTCCCAAGGGTGCCTAAATTAGAATACTACTAGAAGTGTATTAAATACTCAATTAAAATATAAAATAAAGGATTAATTAGGATATTTTCTGAAATCCTTAGTTTGGACTTAACGTATTAAGAGTTATGTAGTTAGGTTAGACGTTTTATTGAGTGTAAACCGTAAATCGCAAACGTTAAGACAGGGTCGCTAGTTGGAGCGATGACCTTTGCAGGGTGATTGAGAGTAGTTAAAGATTGGAGGCAAATATCCAACAGAGGACTTCTAAAAAGCGGCTGCAACTAAAGATAAACCAGAAAGAAAGAAAAAACAATTGGGAATCGCACAGAAAGATAATCACACAGAATTAATATTATGCCATAAGCAGAAAAATAAAAATCAAAAAACAGTCAACAAAAAATTAAATATAAAATCCTGTACGGAGTTAAAACGTCCCCCTCTCAGTACGCTATGGCGCTGAAACATTTTAAAAATAAATGTAAAAAATATTCTGATGATGATGAATGTAGGATACAATCTCCCTGTCTCCTAAACTAAGATAATAACGACGAACAAACGTAAGCTATATTTTTATTACGTTCGTTTCGGAAGGTCTTGGTTCATAAAATGGACAATATTTCTCTTTCATGCTCCAATGGGCCTTTGGTTGTAACTGTTTTATTAAATTTAACCGCTGCTAAGAATTGCTGTTTTCCCGGTAAGATTTGAAGGGATGTTTCCTTTTAGAATTCGTTTGTAACCTTGTTCACAAAATACAAGTTCTACGGCTTCTATATCTATACATCTATTATCTTAATCAGCCTCTAATGTTCCCACTGCTGGGACACAGGCCTCTGTGAGAGGGAGTGGGTTGTTATAAACATCTGTAATTTTACAAATTAAAGTCGCTTTTCATGTCTGTATACTTAGAAGAACAAATCAGACACTTTGAACTTCTAATATACTAACAGACTTTGAAGCGGTATTCACTTAGAAAATATATTCTGGAAAATTTATCCAGGGTGTAAGGGAAACGCTTCCGAAAACGAAGACAGGTGATAGGACTAGTGATTCTCGATACAGTACCATAAAAAAATCTTTTTATTTTTTTTAAATGCATTTTTTTTTGCATTTTTGTACACTATGCTGTGAGAACAGTTAAATGGACTATCATTTGAGATTAAACACATTTAAAAACGACCCCAAGTCCAGGCGGCGACTTTAGGTCTAGGCATCCTTTGTAAAGCGCCGCCACGTTTTAAATTGATGCAAAATAACCAATTTAAGGCGAAAGGTTATTGGCATCCGTTTGCATTTAGGTTGTGTATAACCTACGTTCTGGCTTCGGAAGCGTTCCACTTACACCGTGTATGTATTAACATTCATAAAAAAAAACGTGCGGGGTCGGGCGGCCTCCGTCTAGAACGAAATTCCTTACGCGAAACGCGCACGCCCGCTCACAATCGTATGTAATAGAAAGAGACAGAGAGAGTGAGAAACTCACATGAAGGAGCCATGCCGCAATTTCAGAGCAAAAATTTCTACCAGCCAACTCCTACAGTAAGCGCTTCCCATGGACGTAATAATATCGGGTGGGATTTTTTCGCGCCTTGAATCTTCAACGCTGACTGCCTAGCGTCGTGACTTGAAAATTCGAACACTGTGTTTTTCGACGCGCTGAGACTCACTCGCGCTGCACTGTGTTGAATTCTCAATGCTCATTTTTTTTATACCGAGGGTTGAAAATCCAATGCGCAATAAAACTCCAACGCGATTTTATTACGTCCGTGAGGACGAAGGCACGTTTAGGAGTATGCAATTTATCAACTAAGTGCTAGAGTTTCTCTGAGAGATTTTTTTAAAGATATTGGAATTCTCACAGTGGCATCGCAATTCATCTTCGCTAACATTTTATATGTTAGGCAAAATGTACACTTATACACTAAAAACAGTGATATTCATAATATAAATACTAGAAATAAGGACAATCTTCGTGGTCCCTTTCACCGGCTTCATAAAGTTCATAACTCATTTGTTGGGCTTGGTATAACCTTTTTTAACAAGCTTCCCTCTTCTTTGCTAGATTTACATTTTAATGCGTTTAAAACTAAAGTAAAATCCAACCTTTGTTCTAAGGCATACTATTCTATCAACGACTACTTAAACGATAAGAATTGTTGGTCGACTCGCTGTGATTAACTCAATACAACGTTTGTGTTCTTTCACCAGAATTAGCTTACCTACTTACAGGTCATATGGGTTACTCCATATCATTGTTTATTTTAATAAATCGGCCACACCTATGCTTGGCGGCTATGCTTGGAGTTTCCCTGCGTGATCGAATCAGGAATGAAGAGATCTGCAGGAGAACCAAAGTAACCGACATAGCCCGAAAAATTGCCAAACTTAAGTGGCAGTGGGCAGGGCACATTGCTCGCAGAACAGGTGGCCGATGGTTCCGAAAAGTTCTGGAGTGGCGACCGCGTACCGGAAGACGTAAAGTTGGAAGGCCTCCCACAAGGTGGACCGATGACCTTGTGAGGGCCGCAGGAGTCCGCTGGATGAGGGAAGCACAGAACCGGTCGAATTGGCGGAGCTTGGGGGAGGCCTATGTCCAGCAGTGAACGTCTTTCGGCTGAAATGATGATGATGATGATGACCCTTTATGCCTGGAGGCTTTTATGTGGGTATTGAGTTCTGTTTACGTTTATTATTTTGTTTTTATAATTTACTGGTTTCTGCTTGAGTTTAATTACTATGTATTATTGGTATATTGGCGTGTGTTAGCTGACAAATTTTATGTTTTGTGTTTAGTAATGTTAATTACTTACCTATTATTGTATAGAATCAAGTTCTTCTCACTTAACAGACAGCTGTGCTGCTGGGGAGTTTGTTGCGCCACTTCTTCTTCCCACCTAAAACACTAGGAACTGGTGAAGGGCGGGCGTTTTGGGGGACTGTCTTATGTAATTTTCACGTTCAAAAAGTGCTGACTCTCAGCCTAGTTTGAATAAATGACTTTTGAAATTGATTTTTTTTGACTTCCTAAAAATAAAAAAGGGATGTTTTGTCAAAACTCTGCAAAGTTTGCTAGTATACGTATCTATACACGCATGTACTAAACCACGACAGGGAACGAAAACTGCTATCAACTAGCAAGAAGCAAGTCTTCAGTATATTTTCATAGTTCGGTGGAATGTCTTCACAGATGGGTGAACACGAATTTCAAACGATACGCGAAAAGTACTTTTGAAACAGTTTTATTATCAAAACTATATTTTGAAAGCTTGCTCGAGTTTCGTCTACTTCTGTGCCTGCATCGTTCAGTAGATATTATTTTTCGTAGGTAAATTAAAAAACGAGGAAAAGTGAAGAAGAAAGAATTTGATGGAACCATGTTAAGTAAGAATAGGGATATGGCTAAGAAATAATAGCTGCACGGGTAGATCGATCAGGTTATGCTACGCTTGCCGCGGTAGTCCGTGGATGGGTGACCGTCTTTACATACCAAGACCCCTATGTGCCTTGGAAAGCACGTGAAGCCGTTGGTCCCGGCTGTCATTTGTGGATCTTTGACAGTCGTAACGGGTCGTCAGAAGCTCGAAATTTTGGCAACCAGTCTTACCAAGGGGTGTCTTATTATCCAGTAAAAGTATACCTATATTTTTTGATATTGTGTAATAGCTTTTTGCATGAACTGTCTTTGGATGAAAGTTTTTGGGAAAATTGTGTAATAGCTTTTGCTTACGGCTCCGCCTGCGTGGATGTCGGTTATCGCGTAAAAAAGTAGCCTAAGTCCTTTTCCATATCCCAGGCTATATTTCTGCCAAATTTCATGATGATCGGTTAAGCGGTTTGGGCGTGACAGCTTAATAAACAGACAAACAGACAGATACTTTCGCATATATAATATTAGTAGGGATGGAGTCACATTAAAGGGCGAAATGATGACTTCTAAACTAGGCTAAAAGTATGTGTTTTATGAGCCAAAGTTCCTCCAGGTATATACAACGTGTCGTTTTGCATCCTCGTCAAATTTCAGGAGGCTGTTATGAAACGCATAATTAATCAAATAAAATTACGATACCTGCTCACTAATGAATACACACTTGTTTTTTTAGTCATTTAAGTTTAATAGTATTTCAGAAAACACCTCTTTCAAAGAACAGAATCGCCTCGTTCCGTATGCGGTAGGCAGTGTCGCACGACTATATCGCTGTGTGTTACAGTGCGGTATCACACGGGTCGCGTTTTAACATGCGTGTCCTACACAAATGCCGATTTCTGAAAATATGAAAAAAAAAGAAACTTATTTTATTATTGATTCGTGTCGAGAATCATTAGCATAGTTACCTCCTTGAATTTGACGAGGATGCAAAACGACACGTTGTATATAACTGGTTTAATAGTCGTGCAAATACTTATAGATACAACAACATAAAGTAAATTAACATATTGGCAGAGAGTAGGCCCTTATCTATCGATTACAATATACATTCATATACATACATGGGTACTATGAAGGAGAGACCCCACAAAGGTAGGTACTTTATACACAATAGACGTAATTCAATAAGGGATGGTGTGGGCAAGTCATCGTCAATAAATTGGTCGTTTCAGCCTCTTGAAACCTCGTAAATTTTGCCAACAAACAGATTTGAGGGACACTTGGGGTTCGTACGTATTTGTGAGGATAGATGATTGACAATCAGATTCGATGTGATAGGAATTTGGGGTAGGTTTTTATTATAATTATGGTGACGAAATGAAGACAATTTTTCACGGAATTGAAAAGTATTTCCTTTTTCTAATTAATAATTTATTTTATTTTTTTCACTTCAAGTTGCAACCAATAGTATATTCCTGGCTCTTGTACTAGGAGTTCATGTATCAAAAGAGCCAAAATATTATGAAAATATGATGTCATGATCTTATTGAATAGTTGTACTGATGCTGCTAATGCTAAGCACGGTTTCCTTCCCAGAACTAAACAGAAATGCAGCAGAACTATGAATGGGGACCACTCATTATCAGCATCATATATCTAGCAGCTGAATACCGCTATTTTACTAGAACGACTGCCTATCTGACCTCCACAACCTAGTCATAGGGTTTTTTTTGGGTGGGAAAAATAACTTCTCCCGCTCTGGGTGGAGCAGGAGGGCGTGTCAGACTTTTACTGACTAAAACCCACCCGTGTTCCCTCAGTAGCCCGTATGCCAGGGGCTGTGGTATCTCTTTCGAACAAACCCGCACCCCTGGCAGGCATCGGCCCTTGCGGGTCCCATCACTTTTTGTGCTGACATCTCTTTGAGGCGCGCGTGGAACACAACGCGCCGTCGACTTGGGCTTGGTCCTTACCGGACAGCGAGCTACCCATTACTCGCCGTCCGCAAGCCCATGCCTACGGTGTACCTAGTGATAAGGTAACTCCTTGTTAAGACTGGTTGGTCAGATTTTCGGGCTTCTCATACGACTGTCAAATATCCACGAATGACAGCCGGGACCTACGGTTTAACATGCTTTCCAAGGCACCGATGGGTCTCGGCATGTAAAGATGGTCACCCATCCACGGACCAACCGCGGAAAGCGTAGCTTAACCTTATCGATCGACCCGTGTGGCTGTTATTACGTAGCCACGAGCCCCTCAAATGGAAGCCACTATTACGTTGGATTTAAACATATCAGGGCCTAGAGACAAAATACATTTCTGTTAGCAAAATACATACACCATCAAGCCCAGAAAAAACAGAAATATGTTTTGTCTAGGCCTGCTGGTGTATCTAGGTATAAAGTTTTCTACCTCTGTTTACCCTTTTGGGAAATATAGGCGTGATTCAATGTGAAAAAATTAACCATCGAAGTAAATCAATACCTTCAAGGATTACTTTCACCAACAAAAAAGCCTTTCAAACACTATACATTTGTTAATCAATCAAGTAACAACTATAAGGCGGTGTCTAGACTGGTTTATCAAGATCCCGGGTGTACTTAATCCTGCGTAAAACTGTAATGTGTCTTAATCAAGGAGCTGATGTGTTTTGACAGTGTAGATCGGGCCTATAGATTGAACCAAGACGATGTAACTTCGTTGTTAATATTCTAGGAAAATCGTATTCTTACTTTTACAATGTTTGTAAATATGTGAAAATATGTAAAATGTATTTATCTGTAATTGCTTCAATGTCATTCTTTTTACCGATTTTGGCATGGTAATTTTATTCTGGGTGCATCGTTTTCACACATAAGTATAAAATGAATGTATAATAAATATTGTGCTTAAACATTTTGAAAGAGTAACGGTGGAGTTTCTTTCCCATTCTTCTCCATACAAAACTACATTTTGGAATGGGCGACTAGAATCAATTCAATTTTAATGTAAATGTTGACGTTCAAAAGTGCCTTTTAAGTGCCTAATTGAAATACATGCTTTGACTTTGACTTCGTTCTGACTGGAAAAACAGCGGTCTGTTGATAGGCTATCTTTAATCATATTTTGGAAATAGGAATGACAGTAAATTGGCTTATAGCTAGCAATAATAGCCGCATGGATCGATTACCGCGGTTAGTTGGTGGATGGGTGACCATCTTTACATACGAAGACTACTCTTTGCCTCGGAAACCACGTTAAGCCGCTGGTCCCGGCTGACATTCGTGCATCTTTGACAGTAGTAACGGGTCGTCAGAATCTCGACATTTTGACAACCAGTCTTACCAAGACTTAACGTGGTACTCAGTAAAAGTGTTGTGGTGGTAAGGTAGGCAGTCGCTCCATGTAAAATACTGGTATTCAGGTGCACCCAATTTGACTAAAAACCGACACAAACAAAACGACTATGTAAAATTTCTAATTTATGTCTGTGAATCGACAGGTGTTTATAACATTAATTTTAGTGTATGCGAAACCTGAACATAGTTTGTTCAGAATAAGGAACTGAATCGATTCCAATAGTTTTACACCATGTTATATTTTTTGGCAATTTTTTTTTTTTAGTTATCACAAGTTAATTACAAAACAATTGCCATATGGTTAAGTACCTACTGCCTAATATTATCAATGAGCACAATACGACACTGGACACGCGGACGGCGCGTGGTGCCATGGTGACCATGTTTGTGTAGACAACTAGGTAACATAACAAGCTTCTAACTTTGTGATTTTTCATGATACAGCTTTGAAATTTTGTACATAGATTCTTTACATAAGAATACTAGACACGTGTTTCGGGTTTCGCATATATTATACTAAAAATAAGGTTGTATAATAAAGAGCAGTGGTGTAGCTAGTCATTTTTACCCGACTAGGCCAAGCTCAAAAATATTTTTTTTATTATTAAAGAAAACCCTACCTACCATGACTCGGGAGATAAAACCTAGCTGCCATCGCGGCCTTATTAAGACAACGCAAGAGCGAATGAAGTGCCCTCGAAAATTGAGGCATCCTGATTCAATTTGACTAAACGAATGCAAGAGCTTACTAAGAATTGTCTTGTCCAGCTTGAATGAAGCCTTTGTAAAAAATCACGTCAATTTTCATTAGGTATTCATTAATTGTAGGCCTCTCATCAACAAGTATTAGAGGCGCTGAATTTATAAAAAAAAAAAAACTTAATAATACGTCGAGGCTCGAGGGGGTCCTGTAGTTTGGGGGCCCCGTATCAGTGATACGAGTGATACAGTGATAGCTACGCCCAGATAAAGATTATTCTATTATATTCTATATGCTGCGATCAAGCCTGCCAAACTATACGAAGTAAGTAACTTAAGTAAAAAGTAATTTGAAAACCCCATTTCAATTCATAATTGTCTACATCTAATTTTACTCTAAAAATGAATGCAAATAACTAGAGTTTTGACTTCGCTAACGACTAAACTTTTAATGTTATTAAACCATAATTCATCCTTTTAAACATGTCTGGGACATTTTAGATTTTAAGCGCCTTTCTGTTTTCAACAGCGTGAGTGAGGAGGCAGCAATAAATATACAAGTTCTTAGGGTTAGAAAGGGACGGTGCTTGAATAATTCATGTATTGTGATTCAGTGCAGAGTTGTCATAGCCATTATGTTTTTTAAATGTTTTATTCAATGTTTAATTTAAACTTAGTTTTTTTGTAGAGTTTTTGTTTTGTTATTTTTATTAATTAATTCGGGTTAAGTTATTTTTTATGAAGGTAGGTACATATCATTTAAATTCTGAATAAGAAATAGTGTTTTTCATTTTTGGTCTTGTTTAAATTCGTAATGACATATCTTGATCTTGCATGATGAAATAAAAAATAACTAACTTAGTATTAGATCTTTGTGAATGAGATCGTCCGTGGAAGAACTGGCACCATACCTAATCCTGTAGCTAAGCAGTGTTATGCCGCAGTCCCATGGCCCGTTAACTGAAGGGCTGCACCAGACGTACCCACTACGTCCGTGGAGGCCCGTCGCTTCCCACAATCAGGCAAAAAGAAAAGCGTCCGAACAGGAAATAACCGACTTCCTACAGGCCAGCCGGGCGGCGACGGGCAGGCCTCGTCTACTACGACGGTTCCCACGGTCTGTTGGTCTGGCACGGCGCGGCGCGGCCCGTCTACACGGGCAGTGGAACCGTGGCATTAGTGTTATCCGATTTAAAGGGTGTTGGAGCAGGTGCAATGACAGGCACATGAGACATTTCAGCATTTCCTCTTGTATTTCTACGCAGCTACCTTTTCGTACTGCACATGAGAATCACACATACCAGGGAGTCATGGCATAAAAGAGGTGTCCTGTACTCAGTAGTGGGTGCCACAAGGCTGCCAATGATGATACCCGCTTGCTGGTTGCCACCCAAGAAAATAGTGCTCGGCAAAATGTTTTCAACGATCTCATTCATCCCTTTTAACTTAAAAGGAATGACTTTCGGTTAAATGTAGCACTCCATTCGATTAATTCTCCATGTATTAGATCTGCTTTGAATACGTAAAAGATTCAATTAATTAAAGTCATACATGTTCTTTGGGTACATACGTTTTACATATTGCTGGCCATTGAAATGGATTGGCTCATTCATTTACTGGGCTTTCTTTGTTGAGCATGGGAGTAAACAGAAATAGATATGTATTTACTTTGCGGACGCTTACATATGCAATTCTGCATTATGTAAAAACAACTTTCAACGTGGGACCAACATCGTAACCGCTAAAAAAATATCAACCGTCCCATACATTTGGATCATAATTGTCATTCTCCTGCCCTTACCCCAATGTATGTGTGGTCTTCTTCTTCTACACTTATCTATTAGTCGTCATCTCCGTAGTCACACCCTTTCTAACCATATCATCATATCATATTCACACAGTCCATCCATCGTTTCTTTGGTCTCCCCCTACTCTTATAGCCATCGACATTCATACTCAAAACTTTCCTTACGATATTTTCCTCATTCCTTTGTATCATACGCCCATACCTTTCAGGCTTCCTCTTATGTACTAATTTCTTATTCCATCCATTCGTGTTACACCTCACGTTCCTCTTAACATTCTCATCTCAGCTACATTTCTTTTCATTCATCCTTTTTGTGGCCGAACATTCTGACCCATACAAGACGATATTACCATGGTTTTGTATTTCTTCCCCTTATGTTTAAGGGAAATGTGGGAGTCGCAGATAGTTCCCGTGACCTGCCGCAATTTCATCCATCCAATGTGAATTCCGTCCTATATACGTACATTTGGCTATTAAAGTTTTTTATTGGACAATTTATATTTTTCTCGCTTGGTCCCAAATGTATATTATTATGCAGAAGCGTGACTGTGTATAGACGTTAAGCTCTTGGTCTCGGCTGTGATTCGTAGTTCTTTGGCAGTCGTTCGTCAGAAGCCTGTAAGTCTGATTACCAGTCTTACCAAGGTGTATCGTATTACCCAGTAACTGGGTTGTGGGGATCAGTTAGGCAGTTCGTCCATTTCAATTTCTGGTACTCAGCTGCATTCGGTAAGACTAGAAGCCGACCCCAACATAGTTGGCAAAAGATAAAAACTTAATGAATAATTTTCCTTTATTAAAAAGGAAATGATTCAGAACAAACTACTTTCATTATGTGCATTGATTCAGTTACACGTTGTCCCTAGATTGCCTTAATTACCATTCTTAAAAATAAATCACCTTATTTCGTAAAACCCAATTTCGAATAACGCAAAATCATAAGAATTTCCACCAATAATGCTCTTATAAAAATATTCTAAGAACGATTTCTGCGTAATTCCCGAGTTACAGTAACGCTCAGAATGACGTGTAAATTCAACATTTACCGTCTACTCACCGTTTTTGATTGAATTGATAGAATCTACCGTTGTATTACAAAATGTATTTCTATCATAAATTGTTCCAGAAAACCATTAGGATGTTTTATGAAAACTTCTACATTTTTATTTCGGAAAATCCAGGCGTATTTAATTTGATAGATTGTTTATAGATGTCGGACGGCGTTTATTTATGTAATAGGTCTTAAAATAGAAGTTAAAAGCTTTCATTGTTGATCTGTGATTGTGTTTTGTTATAAAAATCTTGGTTTTTGGGATATTTATGCTGAGATTCACGGTCTCACGAGAGCAGTGGTGGCCCAGTGAGAGCAGTGGTGGTCCAGTAGTAACGGCCGCGACTTACGAGTTGTAGGTCGTGCGTTCGAACCCAGCCAGGCACATTACTTTGTGTAAATAATTTCATCACCACTGCTCTCAAACGGTGAAAGAAAACATCGTGAGGAAACCGGCCCTAGAACAAAAAAAAAACCGGTCAAGTGCGAGTTGGACTCGCGCACCGAGGGTTCCGTACAAACCTGTGGGTATATAAGTAAAATTTCAAAATTGTCAAAAATATTTTTTTTATATGACGAAACTAAAAATTTACGGTTTTCGTAATTTTTCCTATATCTGTACTATAAGACGTGACTTCGTACAAAATTTCAAGATTCTAAGTTCACGGGAAGTACCCTGTAGGTTTTGATTCCCGTGCGAGTTTCGAAAATTTGCGGAATTTTGCGGCCTAAATGGCTGTATCTTTTGATTGCGTTGACTTAGAAGGTTGATTTTTCTACAGCTTCCAGGGACAGTAGAACTAAGTATCATATAGAAATTTCAGTTTGATACCTCCACGCGTTCCTGAGAAAAACGGTCTTGACAGACGGACGGACGGACGGACGGACGGACGGACAACAAAGTGATCTTATAAGGGTTCCGTTTTTTCCTTTAGAGGTACGGAACCCTAAAAATCGAAGACATGTGACATCTACCAACCCGCACTGGGCCCGCGTGGTGGATTACGGCACACTCCCTCTCACAGAGAGGAGGCCTGTGTCCCAGCAGTGGGAACGTAATAGGCTGAGTATGTAGTCTGTGCTGATTTTAAACTATTGTGGCTGTGTCTGTCGGTTGGTATTCCCCTGTATTTATTGACAAAGTTTTTAAATTTTTGTGGTGTGTTTAAATATTATCTACCTACCTATAGACAACACCTCAGACCTCAGTGCTGTCATCAATAACGCCGAGGAAGTGGCGAAGTTTTGGGTCGACAACATTTGAACTACTGTCGTACATGTGAATATTATCTACCTACCTATAGACAACACCTCAGACCTCAGTGCTGTCATCAATAACGCCGAGGAAGTGGCGAAGTTTTGGGTCGACAACATTTGAACTACTGTCGTACATGTGACATGGAGAAGAGACTTACA
Source organism: Polymixis flavicincta (assembly GCA_949987655.1). Lineage (NCBI taxonomy): Eukaryota > Metazoa > Arthropoda > Insecta > Lepidoptera > Noctuidae > Polymixis > Polymixis flavicincta. Next base: position 16,598,468 of record OX465188.1, on the reverse strand, counting down.
GAACATAGTCGATGTCATTTGAAATACCTTAATTAGAACGCTCAAAAGATCGCCGAGTCTGATTCTTATTTAATCCACGTTCACGTCGCAATTTCTCTTCCGTATATTCCACTCAGTCCTATATTTACCATCAATGTTTATACTAGAACTGAATAGTTGACGCTATTGAGGGACTCATGTAATATTCCCTTTGTACTGATCGCTGTATAGTAACGTAGGCGCGGTTTGAACTAAACCACCTCATTACTTGCCGTGGGTTCAAACTTCAAAGTGATGTCGGCTTTCATTTCAGGGTTAAAATAGTAAGTAACTGTTGCCAAAATCTACTTCGAATTCTTAATAAGATTATATTATAGTCAATGATAAGGTTGAGAATGACTCGTGTTATTTTTGAATAGCATGCATAGTCAGCTAATCTCACTGCTGGGACACACTACAGTGGCCTCCTCTCTGTGACATCTATACTAATAAAATAAAGAGGAAAGATTTATGATTGTTTGTTTGTATTGAATAGGCTCCGAAACTACTGAACCGATTTGAAAAATTCTTTCACTGGGAAGCTACACTAAACCCGGGTCATCATCTTTTCAGCCGAAAGACGTCCACTGCTGGACATAGGCCTCCCCCAAGCTCCGCCACTTCGACCGGTTCTGTGCTTCCCGCATCCAGCGGACTCCTGCGGCCCTCACAAGATCATCGGTCCACCTTGTGGGAGGTGTTCCAACTTTACGTCTTCCGGTACGCGGTCGCCACTAAAGAACTTTTCGGCCCCATCGGCCATCTGTTCTGCGAGCAATGTGCCCTGCCCAAAGCCACTTAACTTTGGCAATTCTTCGGGCTATGTTGGTTACCTTGGTTCTCCTGCGGATCTCGTCATTCCTGATTCGATCACGCAGGGAAACCCCGGGTAACATAGGCTATATTTTATCCCCGTATTCCCACGGGAACGGAAACTACGCGGGTGAAAGCGCGGAGCGCTGCTAGTCTAAGATAAAAACCAAATGTGCCAAAATCAGCGTACAACACTCACACACACGGGTTTTTCAAAAAAATAAAACCAAGCAAAGCTCGGTCATCCAGCTATTAAACATTTATATGTCAAATAATATTGAATTATGTAAACACAACTGGTAGTATAAATCATATTGCAATTAAGTAAAAAACAATTATACAGAGGTCAATTTAAAAAATATCACTAAAATTAGATGTCAAGTCAACATGTTAATAATTAAAAATTATAGTGATATTTTATCCTTCAAGAACTCAGTACTATATTATAATAAGATTTATTTCCAAGAAACTTCTTTAAATGTTTTTTGTATTGGTGAATATTTAACTTTGCATTTGATTCCGGAATATGGTCGTATTAATGAATGGTCGTGTGGAAATGCCGGTTTCCTCACGATGTTTTCCTTTATCGTTTTGAGAGCAGTGTTGATGAACAAAATTTACACACAGTAAAGCTCCTGTCTGGGTTCGAACCTATGACCTACAACTCGTAATTCGTGGCCCCAACGTTGTGAATGGCGGGACAAATCACAAGTACATTCTTTTCTCACAGTCTATTATTTAGTTAGAGCGAAGGACGCAATGCCTAGTAAAATAAGCTAAATTGGATCTATTTAACTTTTCTGTGAGGCTTGGCCACTGTGTTTGTTTCTTTTATTTCTTTAAGTGCAAAGCCTGTCACTAGATACTAAAAGCATTAAAAGGAACCATTTTATAACTAAGATCATTGCACCCAATGTGAATGGGACCGTCCGTGCTAGCTACAATTACATAAATAGGTCGATAAAAATATATTTTTTATATTGTTGTGATTGGATGTTTAACTTTGACCTTATAGAAACGTTTGACTTTCCGCAAAGGTCAACCAAGGGTGAACGGTTTGGTCTTGGAAGAGTATTTTTATTTTTTATTAAATTAACAAGCCTTGTGTCCGATGGGATTTTCTATCGTCAAACAAAATTTAATTCCCTTTTTAACTTCTTTAGGGGATGAATTTTTAAGTATCCTTTGTTATACCAGGAACATAAGTGCGAAATGTTATTCTTCTAGACCAAGGCTGCTCAACTCCAGGCCAAAGTTACTAAGTGGCTCGCACATTGGAATTGGCCCGCCAAAAGTTAGAAATAAATTAGTTAATGCATTAGTTCAGCGTCTATTATTTGTTTCCTAAGTCTTATGGCTTAGGACGCGACTAATAGGAAGTGACTTTAAAGCATCGTCGAACTCCCACTTGTTTTGTAGTTGATCGATGTTTATGGTAGCTACTGTTCTTATGAAAGTCTAAAGTGGATGGTCTGCTTTTTAAAATAACTACTTATGCTTATGCATAAGTAGTTATTTTGTACCTACTGACCTTTATTTGTTGTTGTTTAAGTTAAGTGTTTATTAGTGGAAACTTGTAGGCCCTTAGTTTCTTATGTTTAATAACATTGTTTATGTTAGCTGTAAGTTTCCCGAATAAAATAAAGTAAAATAAAAATAAATAAATAAAATAAAAATAATTTATTTCAGTTAACTTAATCCATAAAAGCCTACACAAAATTAAATTATAAAATTTAAATAACATCTAAATTAAATGAATTCAAAATTAAAATAAAATTCAAGAACTAAAATTTAATAAATTGAAAAATTATAATTACAATCAAAATCAAACTGCTGCTGCTGGCGATAGTCTTTTGCGAACAGATTTAATCAGCGGGGTGACTGCGTAATACACTATCAGTAGGATTCGCTTTCATTTTGACAGTTTCACAACATTCATTGCGTTGTTTACGTTGATAAGCAGACAATTTTTTCGTACATATGAAGCAATGGATAACCTTCAAAATGATTGAGATTCAGAATAATAGTCATCATCTGCCTAGCCTTTTCCCAACTATGTTGGGGTCGGCTTCCAGTCTGACCAGATGCAGCTGAATACCAGTATTTTACATGAAGCGACTGCCTGACTTGGGGTCTTGGTCACCCATCTACGGACCAACCGCGGCAAGCGTAGCATAATCTGATCGATCGAGCCGTGCAGCTAATATTACTTACATAGCCACAAGCCCCAGATGAATTGAATGATGAATGAATTATTCTGAATAATAGTGTGATACGCAATAGTGTTGAACTAGGATTAAAAAAAATCTTATGAAACCATTCTCAATTAGACAACAACTGAACATATTTTCAGACCTAATAAGGTCTGAAAATATGTTCAGTTGTTGTCTAAAGAAGTTTTCGCTTCGATAGAAGCGAAAACTTCTTTAGGCGCGTTGGGCATTTTTGAGATGGGAAAGAACAATTGAACTCGCGACACTTACCGACACCACTGACATCACGAACGAACAACATGAACGTACTTTGAACGTTGAGCGTTGTTTAATCTGACGATCAAAAAATATTTCCTGACGATTCAAAAAATACACACGTAATTGTTCAAGTTTTCACTTCTGTCAACATCGTTATTGTTGACCTCAGATTTGTCGCCAAATATTTGTGTTACTCGCATAAAAACTTCTTCAAAGGTAACAGTTTAATTGTTTTTAGATTATTCAGGCAGTGAGTAACTTAAAGTTTTGTTTAATTGTAATAGCTAGGTGTCTACTAGCATAACTGTAGGCAAGTTATTTTACTAGATGGCCTGCCGGCTGACACGAAATCAAAATGGTTGCCCCACCTTAAACATTGGCTGTGGAACATTGTTCTAGACCCAGCGGTTTAGGCTATTGTGTTTTCTGTTAATGAATGAATGAATTAGTTTTATTCGATACTAGCTGACCCGTGCCTAACTCGTTGGGCGGTAATCATTTTTATATCACTCAATGTCGTGTTATCTCTTTAATCATTCGTCCAAATTATATGCAGTAAATAGAAAAAGTCTTTTGTTTTAAACACTTGAGACGATAAATTTACTTATTTTGACAAGAATTCATAATTGTTGATAATATGACCAATAAACTTAAGTTTAATTTAAGTTATTTTTAAATTTAAGTTTTTTTTTTAAATTTAATACAAAAGACTACTTTTTGTGACTTAAATATATAAGTTAGATATATGCTGTTGCTGAATTTTTTGTAGGCATTATTAAGCTCTACAACCTTTTTCTAGAACTCAATCATACATCTCTCATCGTTAAGGCAGCGTTTGTAAGAAACGTTTCGTTCGACCTTTTTTTCTCCGACTTACTTTGCAAATCCGACTACCACGAGAAACTCTTTTCATTTTTTGGGATAATATATCGACTATGAGACTCACAAATAACGTAAAAGAATTTTCAAAATCGGTTCAGTAAATCCAGAGATTACTCGCTACAACCCCACGAACTCACAAACTTTACCTCTTTTATTTCTTTTTTTTTAAACGTTGCCGCACACTAGGAATTTCTCCTGTATTATGGGTGCGTTTACGAACATTTAAACTCACATACACAAACAACCAAACCCGGAACAATTACTTGTAGTTCATACAAATATTTGTTCCGTGCGGGAATCGAACTCGAGACACGCACCGCAGCAGTCAATCGCTTAACCACTGCGCCAAACGTGGCGTCAAATGTGTCGTTCTTTATAATATTAGTATAGAAGAATAGACTAGTGACATATAAATACGAAGCCAAATTAAAGAAACAAAAACTTGTCACCTTATATTTTAATGTTCACTTTAAACACGTTGAAAAAAAACTACCGACTTCCAAAAAACCATAGAAAGCGAAAAATAACTTTCATTTCGGAAGTCGGTGACTTAGGATATGTATTTTATTAATTTCTTGTCACCGCCTTCCGAAATTAAAGTTATTTTTCGCTTTCTAGTGTTTTTTGGAAGTCGGTTGTTATTTTTTTGAAAAAAGTTTTTATTTTTCACGTTTTAGATAAAGTACCTACCCAACACCAATTCGAAATTTCATCATCCTTGGGGTCAAAACAATGCATATTTATGCTCTAGCAGCAATCTCGGTTAATTTGCTGTCGTTTTTCGAAGAGTTCCATTGTCTATCTCCGAAACGCATCATCCGATCTATATAAAATTTAAATGGGACCATTTCGAAATAAACCCCTTTCGAACAAAAAAAGAATTTTGCAAATCGGACTTATGACGGAGTTATGCCCGAACCTCCACCTAACTCCTAACCGTTAAAGAGTTGTACCTTCCTTCATCAGCTCAGCGTCATGAGATGATGATGACCATACACAAATGTCTCAATAGCTTTAGAAAATATATGGAAAACATTGTTAATACCTACAAAATTTAAGGGTTGCCCTCGATTTCCCTGGGATTCCATCATCAGAGGATCTGAGGTGGTCCCATTGGCATCAAGTCAGGAGACTTGGTGCCAGTGGGACCACCTCAGGAGTATTCTCTTTCAAATAAAAAAAAGAATTTTGAGAATCGGTCTACAAATGAGGGAGAAATCGAGGAACATAGATTAAAAAAAATACATACAGTGGAACCGAAGTCGGTCAATAAAGAACGGGAATATCTCGGAGTCCAAAAAGTAAAGTTTATAAGTTTCATTATTTTACGGCACAAGAGAATTATGTAGTTCATAAGGTAGGTACAAAGTTCGCACTAATTGTCTTTTATAGGTTGTTTTAATATAATAATACCTAGATTTTTACAAAGTAAATTGTAGTTCTACAAAAATATCACACGCAATTCGTGTTTAGAGGCTCGTGTAGATGCACGCACTGATTAACGTGATTTCGGTCTAAATATAATTAATATACCAAGTTGTTTAGGCTTCAAATCTGGCATTATACGAGTACTTATGACTTGGCAACGGCAGCAGATGAAACTAAACACCATTTTAAACACCATTTTTTGTGACCATAAATAGTTAATTATATTTTATATCTGTGTCATGGTGCAAGGGGGTACAACAGAAAAATACCATACTCGTAATTCTGAGAAATATCTGCTACTTATCATAAAAATTTAGTTTTGACCAAAAACCTCTTGAAAGTTCATGAAGAATAATAATTATGAAGAAGTAAGCGCTGGAGTAACCCGCGAAATTTAAATTTACTTACGTTTTTTCCAATTTAAGAGTCAGTGTCGAAGTGGAGGAGCTTGGTGGAGGCCTATGTCCAGCAGTGGACGTCTTTCGGCTGAAATGATGATGATGATAAAGTCAGTGTCACGTTCACGATTTAAATATGATTTGCAAAAGTAACAAATAATTAGAATACCTTAGTTAGCGCATCCACTTTATTAAACACTACGCGTAGCAGTCTATGCTACGACGTAGCCAGCGTAGCAGGTCAGCTACGACGTAGTTAAGCGGTAACGGCGGCGCACTTGTAACCTTTTTACCTTACTGCGCCAGAAGGAGGGCTATGTTTTTCGAGTGTATGTATCTATGGATATTTCTTTGGCACGCTCTGTGGCCTAAACGGCTTGATCGATTTCAGCTTCTTCATTCGTCTTAATTGTGAGAGTGATACAGGGTAAATCAAAATTGAAAAAAAAAACCGGTCAAGTGCGAGTTGGACTCGCGCACCGAGGGTTCCGTACAAACCTGTGGGTATATAAGTAAAAGTTCAAAATTGTCAAAAATATTTTTTTTTATATGACGGAACTAAAAATTTTCGGTTTTCGTAATTTTTCCTATATCTGTACTATAAGACGTGACTTCGTACAAAATTTCAAGATTCTAAGTTCACGGGAAGTACCCTGTAGGTTTTGATTCCCGTGCGAGTTTCGAAAATTTGCGGAATTTTGCGGCCTAAATGGCTGTATCTTTTGATTGCGTTGACTCAGAAGGTTGATTTTTCTACAGCTTCCAGGGACAGTAGAACTAAGTATCATATAGAAATTTCAGTTTGATACCTCCACGCGTTCCTGAGAAAAACGGTCTTGACAGACGGACGGACGGACGGACGGACGGACGGACAACAAAGTGATCTGATGATGAAATCTTATAAGGGTTCCGTTTTTTCCTTTAGAGGTACGGAACCCTAAAAATGGCCAATTTTTGGCGCCATATTGTGACTTCAATTGTTTTTTTCTCAATACCTATGAAACATCATCAGCCTATAATGATCCCACTGCTGGGACACAGGCCTCCTCTCGGTGAGAGGGATTGGGCCGTAATCTACCACGCGGGCCCAGAGCGGGTTGGTAGATGTCACATGTCTTCGAATTTTTGGTTCTATGACATGCCGGTTTCCTCCCGATGTTTTCCTTCACCGTTTTGAGAGCAGTGGTGGCCAAGTGGTATCGGCCGCGACTTACGGAACCCTATGGAACGTGGTATCAAAATAAAGGGTTTCATAAATTTATTGTGTAAAATTCAAGAAGATTCCTCCGACTACATGACATTGCTTGTAGTATTCAGTCTAATTTTAAAATGTAATCCTTTTAAAACAAGTTTCTCGTTTCCATCTTTTTTAATTACTCTTAAAGTTAATTTTTTAGGCAGTTGGGTTTTTAAATTATATTTTCTGCAAGGGTTTTCTTCTTTTTTATGTCAAAGCGTTAGTCTCTTCTAGCGCTGATAATGTATGAAGTAGACTTCTACAAGAATCTTTTCACGTTTGAATGACATTGATGAGGGGGCGTTGTTGGTAAACATTTGTGAAACTGTCACAGAATTGTGTTAAAAAACAAAATGGTGGCGTTAATTCCGAATCTTGGACGAGCGCCAAAAGTTCCTTGTACCGTTTTATACACAATTTCTAAAAAACTAAACCCGAATAATTAGTGATTTTTAATTAAAAGAAAATCACGCTGTTAAATATGTATAGTCACGGACATTTTAATGTATTTAATACATATTCAAGATGGCCATGAGTTTTTAGTTCATGACTTTATGTCGTCTGAGGGAACCATATTCAATTTAATGTGACGTCACTCAGCCTATAACCAGCGGACGATCAAGACGCTTCCAACTATACCTCCAATTATGATAAGTAGTTTAGAAATTACGAGAGAACAGATACATACAGGTCAAAAGCATAACCCTCCTTTTTGCTTCGCTGTAGTCGGGTCATAATAGGGCAAAATTGCATGAAAATACACCAGAACCCTAACAAGGGATAACCCTAAGACACAATACCGTCTATTTCCGAACGAAAACCAACAAATATTCCCTATTATTATATTTTAGACTCCATTTTACTTTAATGTATTCAAAATCGCTGTGTGATCTATCGACTTGAGCGTCGGATTATGTAAAGTGGGTTCCGTAGCAAATATTTATGATTTGTGCGAGACCCATCTTAAAGGCGTAATATTATGCGGACAAAGCTCCTCTTAGCCATTTATTTAGGGAAGGCAGATGGACCGATTCGGAAGTTGTGTGTGATTTATTTGGAAGCTGGACCCTTGAGGAAGCGATATTGTTCAGGATTTTTGGGGTTCCGTAAAAATTTGCAAATTGGATGACTATATATTGTGGATGGGAAAATCAACTTAAGTATTGTTCGGCCGAAGGATTGTTATCGTAATTTTATTGACTTAATAACTCGTCAAACTGTTACCAGTTTGTCGAGTTATTAAGTCGAAAACTTACCAGGTACTTATGTGCCTGTTGATAGTTTATATGGTAACTAAACATGAACAATTGTCGGAAGACGATTTTCTATTCTGTATATTCATTCCTCTAAGTACCTGGTACTTATTGACAGGCCTGCACTGTCCTCCCATACCTATTATCACTGTAATTTGAAAACATTGTAAAAGCCAAATAATTTAAAAGAGTAACGGTGGAGTTTCTTGCCCGTTCTTCTCCATACGAAACTACATTTTGGAATGGGCGACTAGAGACAATTCTATTTAAATGTAAATATTGACGTTCAAAAGTGCCTTTTAAGTGCCTAATTGAAATAAATGCTTTGACTTTGACTTGAAGTTAAAAATCAGTTTGCTAGAATACATAGTTAGGTACCTACCTACTCAAAATCAAAATATTTTATTTCACATAAACCTGCATGGGCACTTATGATACGTCAGAAGCTAGGTGCACGGTACCAAATTGTCGCTTCCTATGGAGAAGAGCCGGCAAGAAACTCCACGGTTACGCTTTAAAAAATATTTGGCTGTTACAACGTTTTCAAATTACAGTGACAATAGGTATGGGAGGACAGTGCAGGCCTATCAATAAGTACCAGGTACTTAGAGGAATGAAAATACAGAATAGAAAATCGTCTACAAATCTAGTCTGTAAGGTAAGGCCTACAACGTTCTCTCATTCACAATATGTAAAACGATCTACATGAATAAAATGAACCTATTTGAACCAAGTGACATGATTTCCATGACAATCAGTAATAAATAGTCGATATTAAAATTGATGTATAATGTCAAATAATGACGAGAATATGTCAGACCTTGAAAAAATAAAAATAATAAAAGTTAACAATGTTATTTGGAAGCAGTTAATAGACTTTCACTTAGTTAGTCTGTCAATGAGGTACCAGAGAAGCCACATGTGCAGAAGGAATTAATGCCAATCTTCCTTGTCTTCAACTTAGTCTTTTATCTTATAATATGCTTTTTTGATAAGGATACGTTTGATGTGCGTTTTAAACTTTCCATCGCTAAGTTCTGTAACCGACTTTGGCACCAACTGTGCCAACACACTCCTCCGTCAACGTAATTTTCGTAAAAATGGGTACAAAGTTTTTGCTTCACGGAATGTATGGAAGAATAGCATTTTCCCGCGGCTCCGCCCGCGTGGTGGTTTTCGCGTAAAAAAGTAGTCTATGTCTTTCTTCATATCCCAAGCTATATCTCTGCCAAATTTTATGACGATTGGTTCAGCGGTTTAGCCGTGAAACTGAACAAACTGAGGTACTTTCGCATTTATAATGTTAGTACGGATTCTAGTCACTCCATTCGAATCATTTCCAGAAATCCTCAACGGACTCATCATGAACAAATCGCTAGTTTATTTCGAACAGTCCACTATTTAGTCAAAGAACGGTAATGGTCGATTTCCTCACAAATTACGCCTTAATTATTTACAAACAATGGATTGGAACACGCAATGGTTGCCACCTGAAACCTAATTGAAGCTCGACGGGTCACGGTGATTGTGTAACATTTTTTTTTATTGGGTACAAAGGTTGGTGTTGGTTGGTCTGTTGGTTGTTTGTGGGCCAAATGTGGACAGCTTGCATAATCAGCCAATAATGTGCCCAATGTTGGGACACAGGCTTCCTCTCAGTGAGAGGGAGTTGGCCATAATACATCACGCGGGTCCAGTTGGTAGATGTCAAATGTCTTCGAATTTTTGGTTGATGGAGATTTCTTTCTGTTTATCCTAAAGAATCCTTTCCAGTTAACGACCTTCAAACTCACATATCTTGGGAACTATTTGAATTGTAAAAACGTTTGTTAGAGAAAGATAGAGAATTGTGAACTCTCTTAGATTATATTAAAAAGTAAAAAAAATACCATGTGAGGGTGAACTCCTTTCTAGTTAAAGGACGACACAGCAGGTGGCTTTTTGTAATTTCTGCTTATCCCTATGTGAAGAATGCGTGAGTTTATGTGATTTTTTTTTTTGGGTGGGAAATCATCAAATGACTTCTCCTGCTGAGTAGAGCAGGAGGGCGTGTCAGACTTTTACTGACTAAAACCCACCCGTGTTCCCTCAGTAGCCCTTATGCCAGGGGCTGTGGTATCTCTTTCGAACAAACCCGCACCCCTGGCAGGCATCGGCCTTTGCGGACCCCACCGGTGGTTGCTGACATCTTTGACGGCGCGCGTGTGGAACACAACGCGCCGTCCCGTCTACCACTTTTCGGCCGCAGGGGATAGGGAGAGAGGCTGACGCTATACCGACACTCCTCTTCCCCTGCGGCCCCACCGCGTCTGCCATCAAACGGTGGCGACCCCGTCCAGGCCACGGAAGGGAAGAGCGCTGCTCAGAAGCACCAGCACTCCTCCTCTACCGCAGCCCGTAACCCTCAGCCGCGATGCCTCCCATCCGACATCGCGGCCCACCTCAGTTGCGGTGCACCTCACCGCAACCTACTTTTTGGCCGCTACGTCAATGGCTTGAAGGCAAAAGCCCTGACGAGCGGCCCCACCTTTGGGTTCCTCTTGGCCTCACCGTGGCCGGAATCCACGGTTACTGAGCCCCCCCGCAACGACAATGCGGGAACCCACTCGGGGGGAGTTTATGTATGTATGAAGCTTTAATAATTACGAGGATGTTGTTCGTGATTGGTAGGTAATGAACAGGTTATAACCTCCATCGAATGCTCCAATTTTTAACAAGACATTTTTAAATTGAATGTAGTTACGTAGATATGATAGTGTCAAAAACGTATGAGAACAAGATGAAAGATAGGCGCGATGCCAACGAAACATATCTTAAAAATGATACATTCGAGTGTACCTATATAGGGTTATTGGAAAAACACCAACAACCTCTCAAGAGGTCATTGTACTCATCATTATGAACAACTTTTACTATAGGATCAACCAGATATCACGAAAAAAATATCAGCTGTTTCTTACATTAATATTCGTATAACTCATCAAAATGTAGGAAACAGCTGATTTTTTTTTCGCGATTTCAGGTTTGGTTGTTGATGTTTCTCCAATAATCCTGTATAATACCCGTTTATTATTGTCTTACTGCAAGGCACAAGGCATCTACTCATACTGAAGAAGGAGCATTGATCAGCACTCCTGTTAAAGACGGGTCTTTTTCTAAAAGTAATATTTTATTTTAGGGAGCTGCGTAGGTAATCATTTTTGTGTTTTGTATTAGTAATATTCTACCGAGCAGTGGTGGCCAAGTGGTAACGGCCGCGACTTACGAGTTGTAGGTCGTGAGTTCGAACCCAGACAGGCGCATTACTTTGTGTAAATTATTTAATCGCCACTGCTCTCAAAACCGGCATGTCCTAGAACCAAAAATTCGAAGACATGTGACATCTACCAATCCGCACAGGGCCCGCGTGGTGGATTACGGCCCACTCCCTCTCACCGAGAGGAGGCCTGTGTCCCAGCAGTGGGAACATTATAGGCTGATAGTGATGATGAATATTCTACCAATAATTGACTTTTTGCTAAGAACTGAAAAACTTTATTAATTCCTATCATAAAATGGAACTGCTGGATACGGGAAGCACAGAACCGTCGAAGTGGCGGAGCTTGGGGGAGGCCTAAGTCCAGCAGTGGACGTCTATCGGCTGAAATGATGATGATGATTTTTTGGTGCACTGTGATTATGTTTTTTTAATTTACTTGTGCTTAAGAGTTATTATTATTTGAAAACTCTTAAATTATGTAAATATTTTAAGATAATTAAATAATGTTTTTCCATTTCATCATAATCATCATCATTTCTGCCGAAAGACGTCCACTGCTGGACATAGGATTCCCCCAGGCTCCTCCACTTCAATCGGTCTTGTGCTTCCCACATCCAGCGGATTCCCGCGGCCTTCACAAGGTCACCTTGTGGGAGGCCTTCCCACTCTACGTCTTCCAGTACGCGGTTACCACTCCAAAACCTTTCGGCTCCATCGGCCATCTGTTCTGCGAGCAATGTGCCCTGCCCACTACCACTTAAGTTTGGCAATTCGTCGGGCTATGTCGATTGCTTTGGTTCGTTCGTTCGATTTCATTATAACAGAAGTACCTAACTGTGTGTTTAGATGTTTCTAAATAAGCCTGGCCTATTACTAGTCAAAGCACAAAATGTTGATCCAAACATTTGCCCCAAACATACTCAAAGCCCACGATTGCGGCGGTAAGTCCCCTCTTTGAGGAGTGGCTTGAGAGGCGGCATGGCGTCCTCACCTTCCGCCTGACGCAGGTCCTCACCGGACACGGTTGTTTCGGGAGGTTCCTGTTTCGGATAGGGCGGGAGGAAACGCCCGGGTGTTTCCACTGCGAAGATCGCCCTGAGGACACGGTGGAGCACACGGTGGCGGTCTGCCCGGCTTGGGCGGAGCACCGCCGTGTCCTCGTGGAGGCGATCGGCGGCGGCGATCTCTCGCGTCCGGCCCTGGTCCAGGCCATGGTACGGAGCGAGAGGGCATGGGGAGCCGTCACCTCCTTCAGCGAAGCAGTAATGCTCGCGAAGAGGGAGGCGGCGCACGTGAGGGAGAGGCAGCATATGCGCCCTCGCGACCCCAGCCGCCGCAGGATACGGAGACGCCCTGGGCGTCGGGAATCCCAGGCCGATTTCCGGCCACCGTAGGCATGGGCTTGCGGACGGCGAGTAATGGGTATCTCGCTGTCCGGTAAGGACCAAGCCCAAGTCGACAGCGCGTTGTGTTCCACGCGCGCCTCAAAGAGATGTCAACACAAAAAATGATGGGGCCCGCAAGGGCCGATGCCTGTCAGGGGTGCGGGTTTGTTTGAAAGAGATACCACAGCCCCTGGCATAGGGGCTACTGAAGGAACACGGGTGGGTTTTAGTCAGTAGAAGTCTGACACGCCCTCCTGCTCCACCCAGAGCGGGAGAAGTTATTTGATGATTTCCCACACAAAAAAAAAAAAAAAACATACCCAAAGCTAACTTAACAGTCAGGTTTTTTCGTCTGTCGACGAAACCAAATTATTAATTAGCGAGCTTTAATTCGACCCTGGGAATTGGTAGCAAACAAAATATAACTCTATCACTACAGTTTAAGGTTTAATTTCATTTCTAAGAGGTACATTGTTAGTTATTTCACGCAGAAATGAAAACGCAGGTGGGAACACAACTAATGAGAAGATTTAATATAATTAATCACGGTTTTTTATACGTACTTGAATAGTGGAACATTTCGTGGTAAAGCTAGGTTAAGAATAGCATGTTTTTAGGCTACATTTAATATTGGGGTTAGGTTTCATGTTGCCTTTCATAAAAGGCTATTTTATATTTTATTTATTGTACACGTGATCGGAATTACGTGTATAAAAGTTTTTATTTTAGGCCATTTTAACCAAATATGTCTTACGTAACATTTTTTATACGCATGATTTTGACGCACTTTCTGCAATAAAATTGAATTGGAATCTATTTGGCTATTATTAAGATAACTAACTTGGCTTACCCAGTCTTTAAAAGACTTCGAACTTAGGTAGACCAAAGTAAAGAAAACCAGTTCATGTGGATATTCACAGATGACTCCAGCCTGGAGTGTAAGGCGAAACACAATCGGCGTGGCGACGGAGCCACGCGTGCGGGTGCGGGAGTGCAGATCTCCATCATCATGCAGATTTCTTCGCACAAACGCGCGGAGCTGTAGTATAGTCATGCGGTGGCCTTGAGGCCTCATTTTACAGTAGCTTTCTGTGGTGATAGTACATTGCAGAGCATTGTTTTTTATACTAAAAATGGTTATTCATTTAGAACTCATTCAGGATGCTGCAGTTATACTATCTGTTTGGTTTTTGTATAGTCAAATCAAATTGCTTCAAGAGTTTCGCGTTTGAATATAAATCGATCGATATCGAGATTCATTTCGAAATAGTACGTCTAGTTCTGTCAAAATCACGCACGATACTGCAGAACTCGGTGTGCCTGCATACCTTGCATCTTGCCTCGCAACCACGCGCGGGTGTGCGTGTTTCTCCGCATGTAGGCGCGTGATCTGCCGTGAATGCGTTGTATGTATGTTGTACTACGCGTGTTTTCCATACAAACACAGCTTACTTGCAAACAACGTTAGAACATGCACTCCCGCGCTAGGCTGCGTGATGCGGTGTAGTGTCCGAATCGCCTAAATGCGGTGCTGTCCCACAAATAATGGGGCAGTTAGTATCATAACCAGCGTGTCCTGTTATCTGCGCTATAGGCACTTGACAAATTTTGAGCTAACTGCTTATAGATTGCTATAGATACGCTAAGAAGAAGAAGATAATCTTTACACATTCTAAATTAAAGTCGCTTTTCGTCTGTGTGACCGCGTTGTTCGTCTAAATTACGCATCGAACTACGATGCAGTTTTCAGCATCATTTACTTAGAGAATTTATTCTGGAAGATTTAATGTGCATAATAAAGTAATAATAAACTAATATATAATAAGGGAATCTCTATGTTTTGCTGTGGTCATACATTTTTTAACATCATTTCTATCAAAATTACATCCTAACTTAACTAAAACTATTCACAAACTAAAATATAGCGTCGAAAAGTTCATCCGCGTTACTGTCGACTGGTAATGTACGGGAAGTGTCAACTAGCCTTTTGGAGATTTTCTTAAAGAGATAAAGAGCACTGGGACCCCACAGCTGGTTGACAATTCCCGTGACCCAAAGTCTGGCTTTTAACCTTGGCCAGCAAGGTAACCGTTGCCCCATTCCATAGTAATACCACCAGTGTCTTGGATACATTACAAGTCGACATGCGGATTAATTTTTGGACCCTATATTTTAGTTTGTGAATAGTTTTAGTTAATTTACGATTTAATTTTGTTATTTTTATTCATAAATTAGTTATTTATTGCTTGTTATTTTAGATTTCTAACATCCACCACCTATTAAGTAAATTGAAACTACATGAATAATTTTTGCGTTAACCGTCTAGTCTTTATCTATAAATGAGTACAATACAACGCGTGAATAAATGCGATGAAGTGTAACGTAACTTTATCTGTTACGTTCTGCTTGGGTTAACACATACATATTTGGTTGGTGTTAGTATGAAAGTTCCCTTATTTGGAAATATTGGTACATTATCGACATTACGACATAATAACTTCTGCAGGAGACTGAGGTTCCAGATTATATTTTATATTAATCCCTGGGACGCACTGATTTTTACCCTTTTAGGAAGGGTTAAGGTACCTAGCGATATTATTTTCTTATGGTTTTACATTTTGCAGGCCAATTTCAGAGTGTATGTCACTAAACGTATGTGTTCCCATGAATTCATAACATGATATTGGAAAAAAAAACATTTTGTTTTTTAAAGCCACGTTAAATTTGTACGCAACAGTGTTTAGATGGAGTCGATGTCCCTGCCAATCTGCTTATTTATAGAAATATCATAAATGGAATCAGGAATACAACTGTTTCTTCAAATGGCTTCAAATGTCATGATTTCATGAACAATTCATTCACTAAGGAAATACGAACTTAACTAAGTGGACTTTCGCTTCCTTCCTCTCACTCTGCGTCTGCAACAGGCAAAATAAGATATTTTTAGGTGAGTTTTAACTAATTTCCGAGGAAATCCTTTACCAGTTAAGGAATTAAAGGAGCCGTAAGATCACCTTGCTACGGAGGTCATAATAAAACACGTTTGTTGTGTGAAATTCGTAAGTGTTTCTATAAGAGCATTCTAGAAGACTTATTTTTGTCTTCTTCCTTGGGCTTGTCAGCCGAATCCGCTCCTACAGTTTTTTCTGCTATTCTATGTCAAATCGTTTGACATTTTGAATGTGATTAATTTTATTTACTACCAGCTTCTACAGTCATGAGCACAAATATGTATACGCTTACCAACTTTTAAAAGTTATTTTCTCCTCTTGTACTGATTGTAATTTTATGTTATTATGAAAAAAAAAATTAAGAACCCACCCTATAATGAAATACCTAGGTTAACTCAAGGTTACAATTATTATTTGAGAGAAATTCGCTTTTGAATTTGGCTATGTGTATACATATGAATGCTCGTGACTGTACAACGTAAGGCCGTCTTTTGTGTAAAACTGCCAGACATCTGGCAGAGTCAGACAAGGTTTCCGAGACTGCTAACCACATTCACACAAGTGTCGAGAAGCATCGGGAGCTCCAACCGCTCAGCGACTTTTGGTCGCATGCGAAACCGCCATTTTTTAGTCCCAAAAGGCTTGTGGTCGCATCCCCGACCGCGCCGTTCAGGCGGTTTTTAGCCTTATTTCTGAATATAAATAAAGTTCTATATCGTCTGCGACAATTTTACTGTAATGCTAGTTACACACACAGTTGGTTGAACTAAATCTCTATGGAAAATATAATCTGGTAACACGAAAAAAAAAAGTTGAAAGTGACGTTTCGAACTCGTTGGTCATCGGTACTTTTTCGTGGTATGCTCTCTAGTTTTATAGTGTTTTTTCTTATTATTTGTGTGTTTTCGACGATAAGTGGATAAATATTCATTTAGAAGTAGTTATTACATCGTTTTAGGTAATATTTGTATCAAATAGCATCATAAAAACTTATATTTCGACGAAATATGAAACGTAAACAAACCTTTGTGAACAATGTGCAGTGATATGAGAATTGTGTTTATTTTGAGTGATTCATGGTGAATTATGTGGATCCTGGTGTATAAAATGGTATGTAAACAATGTATTTTCTTATTAGAATAAGAATCTCATTCTATTTAATGAGAAAATTTGTTATATAAACCCTTTGAATGTTCGAGTGCACAACACGGGCGTTGACCTCCGCGCGATATGAAGTTTGAGTTTAAATATTACGAAAATGTTGAGTAGGATTCCCAAAAAAATACTGCTGTTCGATTATTAGTCTATTCAATAAGTAACATCCAAAATTTCGAGCAAATTGAGACGGCAGTTCTATGACAAATCAACAACAAACGGGAACAAAGACATGCTCAGTCATTGTCTCTAATTTCCATTGTTTATAATAAACTACAACGTATTTTAGAACGACTCACAATGTTTATGTTATGGCTTGCCTATTCAGGAAGCCATAAAACTTATCTCTAAGTAGCTGGAGGCAACAAAAAATCGACACGGACGTTTTTTTTGCTCGCCGAACGAAAAAATCTCAAGTGTCAAATGACGTCCGTCCTTTATGGTACGGACGCCACTTTTCCGTCAGGCCGATAAGAGGTCCTTGAAAGGTTAAACGCACAATAAACATTGAATCACGTTATAATTTTGAATCCAAACATTCCATAATTAGTCCTAACACCACAAATGTATATATCTGTTTAATTAAAGATAAACATGCTTTTGTAGGAAAGCGATCTATATTATGTAATATATTAAAGCTAAACCGTTTGTTTGTTTGGCTAAAAAAGTTATAAGCCATTCGTCAGGCAAAAATGAAAATCTAAGATGGCGGCTGCGAAAATTATCAAAGTTTTCATCATGGGTATTGTTTTCATGGTTTTCGAGGGTGCTAAAGCCAATAACTAAGGTCAAGATGAAAAGTTAAAATGGTGCCAAATTTTTCTTTGTTTGAACGCGCTGAACTCTAGAACCAGCAGTCGTATTTAAAAATATTTTCGTTTGATAGCCCAATTCTCCAAGAAGGTATTAAAAAAGCAACAATCCTTAGAAACCGAGTAATAAGGAAAATAAAGTCTGATTGAAAACTGAGAGAAAACGAAGTAAAAGCGTTAGTGGGCGATGCGTCGCGACGCGGCAAGTCGGGGGACCAAGAAACACGCGGCCGAAGTCGTGAGAAGGAGCTAGCTATTAAGGCCCTAGTAATTTTATATGTTCTCGTCGTATTGTCGTTATGAGCGATAATAGTTCTTACTGCAATCCGATACGGGTTAAAATCTGTTGTAATAAATTCGAAATACAAATGAGAAAGTATTGTCGTAAAAGTGCAAATAAAATCGTATAAAATTAGATATTAACTATTTAATAAATATTAATCCATCACTGAATGCAGTTTGGCATTTGGCATTTTATGGTATATTTTTAATTATAATAGTAATTGTTATTGAAGAGATAAACTGGTTTTAAAGAGAATTAAGAGGTGACTTTGATTATTTTTTTGATGCATTAAAGTATATATAATTATGTTTTGAGTTCCATCACTGTATGTAAAAAAGACTTGAAAATATCATATATTTTTTTTGCTTTCAAAATTATTTACGGTTAAAGAGATACACTAGTATAAAAAACCACCTTTTTGAACGTTTTCAAGAAATCGCCGCCTTAATTAAAATTGATATTCAATAGATATTGATCATTATTCAATTAGTGCTGGCAACAAAAGGTGCATTCGATAAGTGACACTTGTTCTTGAAGCTTTGTCAGAGTCGGTTGCATTTGTTTTATACAATGCTGGTAATTATATTCTGTCTTTTGGGCCTACCACACGCTCAAGCTTCACCACAGTTTTGCCTGCGCAGGCCGGTTTGTACATGGAACACCGTGCGTGTGGTTGGTAAAACTCGCCGATTTCTACACGGTGTTCCATGTACAAACCGGCCTGCGCAGGCAAAACTGTGGTGAAGCTTGAGCGTGTGGTAGGCCTATTTGGAAGTGTATTTAAAGTAGAATACACTTTCTGTACTTTTTTTAACACATGCTATTCTCGATTATTGAAGAGCAGTAGTGGCCAGGCGGTATCAGTCCCGACTTACGAGTTTCAGGTCGTGGGTTCGAACTCGGGCAGGTGCTTTATTTGGAGTATATAATTTTATCACCATTTTTTTTTAAACGGTGAAAAAGGAAACCGACATGTCCTAACCAAAACTTCGAAGACGTTAATTATGCTCTGGAGGGGTGTGACATCTTCAAACCCGCACTTTGCCCGCGTGGTAGATTACAGCGTACTCCCTCGCGAAGAGAGAACTCCTGCGTCCCAGCAGTGGGAACTTTATAGGCTGATTATACTGTACCATCCACGCCTGTAGTCCCCGAAAGGTTACACAGAGGTAAAAAAGTTTCATAAACAATGAATTGTGTTGGGAGCTTCTTTTTAGGCAAACAATGCCTGTGTTAGGATACTCCAATAGAGGTGACCTACAGTAGGTAAACACACATTACATTAGTTTTGTTACATTCCCATTGTCAAGAAAAACGATAATTATAACTTGCTTATAAACGAATAGTTTTTACAGCATTCAAGAATTTACTGACGGGAGATGGTTTTAAATGTAACCAACAATATTTGCATGTTATGATATAAGCCAAACATGTATGCTCTATAATGTACCTTAAAACAACTTTATATACGATGTTTTATGCAAATAAACATTATTTCTATTTATATTTCATATTTCTATACTTTAAATTTTTCAACTTCGAATGTCGAACAACCAATGATCCGCACTCCATTTTACCATTTTACCATTTATACCAAATACCGACATTAAAACACATTTATGTCGCCACCCAGAAATAACGACTCGGTGAGGTTGTTTTCATAATATAAACGTATCTAAAAAGACCGTTACAATTCATGATATTAACTAAACAGTGCTGCCACAGTGGATATTATAATTCGGTATTAAAATCATGACACCATGTAATATGGGGCGAGCCTATTACCGTCAACCGGGCACAATCCAGACCCCGGGGTGTTATTGAGAAATTCCAATAGAACAATAACCACCACGGCACGGTTGGCGCAGCGGTTAAGCGATCGACTGCTGCGCTGCGTGTCGCGGGTTCGATTCCCGTACGGAACAAATATTTGTATGACCTACAAGTAGTTGTTCCGGGTCTGGCTGTTTGTGTATGTGAGTTTAAATGTTTGTAAACGAACCCACAATACAAGAGAAATTCCTAGTGTGGGGCAACTTAAAAAAAAAAAAGAAACAAAAAAGAAAGAAACAACACAGCACGAACAACTTTAATTTTTTTGACTGGGAAATCATCAAATGACTTCTCCCGCTCTGGGTGGAGCAGGAGGGCGTGTCAGACTTTTACTGACTAAAACCCACCCGTGTTCCCTCATTTGCCCGTATGCCAGGGGCGACGGTATCTCTTTCGAACAACCTGCACCCCTGGCAGGCATCGCCCCTTGCGGACCCCTTGGTCACCCTGCGATGGGTCAGCACAGTGGCCCCGCCGCCTATCACTTTTCGGCCGCAGAGGATATGGAGAGCGGCCAACGCTATACCGACACTCCTCTTCCCCTGCGGCCCCACCGCGTCCGCCATCAAACGGTGGCGGCCCCGTCCAGGCCACGGAAGGGAAGAGCGTTACTCAAAAGTACCGGCACTCCTCCTCCGTCACAGCCTGTAAACCGTCAGCCGCGATATCTCCCATTCGATATCGCGCCCCACCTCAGTTGCGGTGCACCTCACCGCAACCTACTTTTTTGGCCGCTACGTCGTCGGCTTTAAGGCAAAAGCCCTGACGAGCGGCCCCACCTTTGGGTTCCTCTTCGCTTCATCGTGGCTGGGAGACCACGGCTACTGAGCCCCCCCGCAACGACATTGCGGGAACCCACTCGGGGAGAACAAACAGCTTATTTCTAACCATTTAACTAGCTTCATAATATTAAAGCCATTTTATTCTAATATCATTATTTTCACGCTCGTTTTCTTGAGTCCATTCCAGTATTGAAATGAGAATGAGACTAAATTTTTCGGCGGTTCCTTGTGAATATGTGTGACAGCGGTCTTCTTACCTAGTACGGTTTTACTTATTTATATAATATCCAATGGTCCGCCAAATTCAATGGAGACGTAATTTTGTTAGGCGACAGTCACTTGTTTTTTTCCTTCGCGGTCAGTCAGTGAGAGGTGGCCATACTCTTATTTTAATTTAGGCGGTGAACAAGAGAATCGGCAATAATTATATCTACAATAGATGCGTGCGCCTGTATGCAAGGTTGTGACGCATATTTCCCCCCAACTTGTTATTTTTTGTGTATATTTTTCTTTGATTTATTTTGTTAATAATAATTCATGAAAAATAACAGAGTGATTTTTATTTACAACTGGGAATCTACAGGTTCCAATACTGATTGCTTTACTGTTTATACTTTTCGCAACATAAGTTGAAACTGCCCAATTAGACTACATCGTCGAGGCAAGAGCCACCCTGTTCGCTTCTAAACGAAGTATTAAGATGATAAAGTGAAGTAAAATCAGATGCTTCGAACGAAAAGGTTATAAACTCCTTGCAAAAATCCATCTATTCCTGCCATACTTCAAAGAACAAATTGCTCCCTGATAATTACCAATTTAATAATCACAACCAACTTGGCCGCAGTTTAAAACGTGGTACACTTGGTGCCAAGATAAGTACACCCAATTCCGACCACTAAGTACGTTAATACGGGTGGGCTGGTGGTCTATTTACTTGCACGGCGGTGAATTAACGCACTCGAGGCGGATATTTAAATTTAATTAGCGTTTTGTACGGTTATGAGGTTAATGTGCGTTGTAGCCGAATTATTTGCAAAGGCGGTTTCAGTGCCAAGGAATATACCAATTTGTGCCTCAAAAGGTATTTCCACATAGAAAGAAGAAGAATCTTTAGAAGATTATGTTAAGAATATTCAACATTACATTTTTCATTACTATTCTTGTGGTGTTGTTCTTGTGTTTTATAAGACCTATTTATGAAACCCTTTATTTTGATACTGATAGGTTTTGAAGACATGTAATATGGTTCCAAAAATCGGCCATTTTAATTTTCATGATTTTAATATACCCACTGGTGTCACGATTAAGCTGAATCTAACGACACCTCTCAAGCTAAAATCCATCAAGCCATTTAGGCCACAGAGCATTTCAAAGAAATCCACATACATACATACACTCGAAAAAGATAACCCTCCTTCTGGCGCAGTCGAGTTAAATACATTAAGTTCTCTTTCGTGACGGCTATTTGAATGCAACCTACACGTATTATTACGGACATACACTTCTTTATGTGTTTATTATTCTAGTGTATAGTGATAGTGGGTTACAGCTGAAAATCAGCGTCAGATGGTACACCTTGTGTTGTCATCTGACATTATGAGGTCAGTATAATGTCCCGCAGTGTCTCAAGATAAAAGTCTTTGACCAGTGCGTGTTGCCAGTGTTAACATTAGGTCTTTACCTATGAAATTGCCGTTCTGCAGTACTGGCCATTTCAAATCAAAATAATTTTTGTTTGGCTAAGAATTCTAATTTCAAATTAATTTTATTTTAAAAACATGGATTTTTTTTTCTAAAAGTAGTCATTTCTTTATTGATTAGTGTTACATTTTCATCGCATTTCAATCTTTTTCGTCATCATGGATACGTTAAAAATTCGAGTAATTATGGAATATGAGTACCGTCGTGGCAGCAACGCGGCACAAGCGGCACGCAACATCAACGACGTTTACGGAGCTAACACTACAAACCAACGCACCACCTGTTATTGGTTTGCTCGCTTCCGTTCTGGAAATTTCGACCTGAAAAATGAACCTCGCGGTCGTCCGAAGACTTTGGTCGACAATGACGAATTAAAGGCGATTGTGGAAGCTGATGATACACAATCTACGGCTGAATTAGCAGCAGCTTTCGACGTTAGCGTCAAAACAATATTGGTCCATTTGCGTCAAATTGGCAAGGTAAAAAAGCTTGACAAATGGGTGCCCCACGAACTCAATGATCGCCAGCGCGAAGTACGCGTCGAGACGTGCCTTGCACTGCTCAACAGACACACAAATGAAGGAATTTTGAACCGCATTGTTACCTGCGATGAAAAATGGATTCTGTTTGATAACCGTAAGCGCTCAGCAAGTTGGTTGGATCCTGGTTCAGCACCTAAACAATGCCCTAAACGAAAACTTACCCCTAGAAAAGTGATGGTCACTGTTTGGTGGTCTAGCGCCGGTGTGATTCATCACAGCTTCTTACCAAACGGGGTGAGCATTACTGCAGATGTGTACTGTGAAGAACTGAACACAATGATGGAGAAGCTGGCGCATCTCCAACCAGCATTGGTCAATCGCTCGTCTCCGCTGCTCCTGCACGACAACACGCGACCTCATACTGCACAGCAGACGGTCTCCAAGTTGCAAGAACTGGGGTTGGAAGCTCTCCGTCATCCGCCCTACTCACCAGACCTTGCGCCTACAGACTACTACTTTTTCCAGAATTTGGATAACTTCTTGGCGGGAAAAAAATTTAATACCCGAGAGGCAGTACAAAATGCCTTTGAAGAATTTGTTGCCTCCCGTCCAGCTGATTTCTTTAAGAAGGGCATCAATAAACTGCCACTGCGATGGCAAAGATGCATTGATTGCATGGGTGATTACTTCGATTAATACAAATAAAAAATTCATGAAAAAAATTCGTTTAAATTTTTTCATACAAAACGGCAATTTCATAGGTAAAGACCTATTATATGGTACTGAAACGTGGTCGCTCACAATGGTCTTTATCAGAAGGCTAAAAGTCACCCAAAGGGCAATGGAGAGGGCTATGCTCGGAGTTTCGTTACGTTATCGAATCAGGAATGAAGAGATCCGCAGGAGTACCAAGGCAACCGACATAGCCTGAAGAACTGCCTGATTTCAGTGGCAGTGGGAAGATAACTCATACATACATACTACATACTCATTGCTCGCAAAACAGATGGCCGATGGGGCCGAAAGGTTCTGGAGTGGCGACCACGTACCGGAAGATGAAGCGTTGGAAGGCCTCCCACAAGATGGACCGATGACCTTGTGAAGGCCGCAGGAATCCGCCGGACGCGAGAAGCGCAGAACCGGTCGAAGTGGAGGAGCTTGGGAGAGGCCTATGTCCAGCAGAGGACGTCTGAAATGATGATGATGATGATAAGGTCCTCTAACTGAGCTCAGCATAAACACGGACACACAGACACAAGTAGTAGTAGCAGTGTAGTATTTTTTATAATTTCAAGGTGTTTTTGCTGTAATGGCAATAAACGCTTGTTCTTTCTTAATTTCTAAATGCGATGTTTAATGTCTCATTTAAGTCTGAAGATCTCCCGTCTGACCTCCGCAATGAGAACGAATC
This sequence comes from Polymixis flavicincta, assembly GCA_949987655.1. Taxonomy (NCBI): domain Eukaryota; kingdom Metazoa; phylum Arthropoda; class Insecta; order Lepidoptera; family Noctuidae; genus Polymixis; species Polymixis flavicincta. The sequence continues at coordinate 16,573,914 of OX465188.1, read as the reverse complement.
GCATTTACAAATAAAGATTGATTTATTTTCAATCGTGGGAGATTGATTACAAAGTCTAAATTAATATTGACAGGACCGATTAAGGTACGTAAACGTTTGGCTCAAAGACAATCTACTTATTTCTCGAAAATAGGCGTTAGTATACGAATAACCAGTACAATAAAGGTCTTACAAACAGGCGCGACATTGCGACGTGACTTCTATTCCTAGTTCAATTGATGTCAAACCGTGATCTACACATCCGTGATATGCCGTGATGCGACGTGATATGTCGCGTTCGACGCGTCTGTGTGGTAGAATCTTAATAAAAGGATTACTTGTCCAATAAGAGATTAGTGATTCTTTTTTTTAATACTACTTGCGGGGTAATAGAGTGACATATTAACACTAGGAATGGATTTCATTCTGCCAGTTCAAAAACAATCATTGCGTTATTTACGTTGTTGAGCAGACGAATTTTTCGAACTTAAGTAGCAATGCAATACAGTATAAAATCATTCAGAAACTTCCCACAAATAAAACAAACCCATAAAATGAATTGGTTGAGTGAACGAAGAACATTCTTAGTTCCTTCCTTGTTCGTTCCCATTCGATTATCACAACCATTTATGCTCCCAAACTACTGTTTAATGGCTTAAGTGGAAGAACGATGTTGATTGTTTTGACAACGTGATTTACAATGACCGGGTGATAGATGGTAAACTATTTTGAGCTAGTTGTTTACTAATACATTTGGCCGGGCTGCAACCGTCTAAACGTTTATGGAAAATGAATGGAAAGGCTTTGTTTTGGATCGATGTATATAACGCAATTTGGAATTATGTTATGGTCAAAATTAAATGGTAAAATATTTACGTAATTGAAAAGTCTTAAAATGTTGAAAATGTTTTAGTTGACTGCGATTAGTTAAGCCAGCCATCCTAAAAAAAATGGAATACTTAGCTTCTTCCAGCCTGCGTTCAAACAATAGTGGATTATGACATTATCAATGTGTTTTTGGACAAATCATGCCTTACCTATATAGGAGTGGCCAAATATAGCCATTTAGTCATACATATTAATGTATCATATTAACGTTAGCAAAACTGATCACTTCGTACCAGGCAAACAAAGGCGGTTAGGAGCTTCTTAGAGACATATTCGCGGGGTCTTTGCGTCGATAAATCACGCTGTGCCACTTTGCCAACATCTCACTCACTCATTAAAAGCGATCAAGGTTATACTGAGAAAGGCCTGGATTTTTATAAAAAAAAAGTGTGTAGATAGCTCCGTTTCGCGAGGATCATGATTGATTAGTAACTATAGGATTAATAATTTTGAGCACATCATTCATCTTCCAAGTTTGTAATCGTGCAATGTCAGCTATTCATTGGCTAACTGCTCTAGGGATTATGGGGTCCTGGTACTACCATTAGGGTTTTCTTTCGTCTATTTCTTTCTTTTCCTTTTCTCGCAGTGTTTAGAAATAATATGGAGGCCGAAAAACGTAAAAACTCACATACTATTTGGATGATGATGGGGTGTGACTAAAGACCATCATTTATGTCAATAGTTTCCATCGACCACGTCAACGTTTCAAGTAATCTTTTTTGCTTTTGATAAATACATGTCATTTATGTAGGCCTAGTCGCCTTTTTAACTGAGGGAGCTTCACGCGAAACCAATTTATCTTAAAAGTGAACTGACAAAGGAAAAAAATCCTTAGCTGTCCAACTATTAAGGGCTTCGGATTCGCAATTGCCATGTTGTACTTACTACTAATTCACGCAGGTATTGAAAATAAGTGGGAAGAATTCACAATACTATTGTGTTTAACCTACATAGCCACATACATAGTACAAAATATCGTAATCAATAATATTAAAAAGTCGTATCCAGCCGATCGCGTAGAAACAATTGACGACCAACAAAGATTATTCCCAAGTCTCCCAACGTAATCGGTAAATAACGCGTCCTAATGGTGGATACCCGTGTCCCCTACATTTACGACTTTTCGCCTCATATAACTAACGCGTCTTCATTAGAACATAGTTGACAAGTCCGTACTCAAAGCTGTGTACGTAATGGCGATTTGAGAATGTAGGGTACTTAGAGTAGGTATTTCGATATGTTGATGCGGGTTGAACTGTGCAATAAAACAGAGTGTATCGCCAACTTTTTGAGAAAGGAGATTTAGACAAAACAATTGGACCTAGACCTACTAATCCCAATATTGCCAAGCGGTTGGTCGACTCTTCAGATGACTAGAGGCCTATTTTTTGGCCGTGATAATGCTGCAGACGAATTTTTTGGTGCCCTATGATTCTTTCCCTGTTTGTGTACTTGAACATTCATATTCTAAAAGTTAGCTTGTAGATTATATAAATATTCTATACGTCATATTTCTCTTGTATAATGCGTCATGTCGTTTCCACTTTTACTTTACCTGGGAGAACCAAATGTCGCGTCTTATAAACAAACTTTTTAATTGTTTACGCATCGCCAAAGTTTATGAACAAGTTACTGTGGACAGTCCTCGGTGTTCTGAAGTCTCGAACAATGTCGTTCGTATAATGAGGGCTGCAGAAGTTCAGGTCTATTGTGATCGAGCAGCAAGTTTGTGGCACCAAACTGAGGCGTCCGTGATGAGGGAAATTCATTTCGCAACTGTCTTTTGTCTAGTTCGTGTATTGTGAAGGACGCTTTGTACCTGTTCGATATTATGTTCTTGTGATGTTCTGCTAGCCTGGTAGTTGTTGTTAGCTCTGGTTACTTTCCAATTGTTTAAGATCGAATGTACATACATCTATTTCGGCTTGGATTATTAATAGAAAGATGAATGAAACGTACCTTTTGTTTTCAAAAGAAAACCTTCAAAAGTCTTTAAGGATTGGGAGGGACACCACCCTCCCTTTGATGCTACCTTTTCAAGCAGAGAGACAGACCCATTTTTCCATATTTAATGTTCACAAATCTTTGATGTGTTGTATGTGAGAAAACAAAAAACACACTTGTCTTTGATCTTGTCGATAGTTGAAGACTCAAATGACATATTGGCTACTTGCCAAACCTATAAACGCAGAGTTCCGGGCTCAAATCCCGATTCGGAACAACTGTACCTATGTTCCAAATCTGGACGCAAGGGCTCGTGTTTATTACCACAACAGCATTTTAATGGGTTATTAGTTCACTTATGACCGTTTTAATGTGCATGGACTCACGCACCTATATTTCATGGTTTTCAGCAATTCGTTACGCCGCGCTCCATTTAGTTACAGCTCTTTCGGTAGCATAATGTTCTGAAAATTATTTGGTTGTTGCAGCATTTTCCACTGTCCTCATTTTTTAGGTGTACTGCATCAATGCATATGCTTTAAGTTCTGGTTAAACTGAAGCGAATCCCACGTGAGATGTTAAAATTACGGGCCAAATGTGTCAACGAATGCTGGGATCCCGCGGCCCGCTTTCTCACAGGCCAGATCGCGCTAGGCCAGGCCGACAGGCCATGGGAAATATCGCATCCGATGAGGCCTGCGGTGGCTTGTCGTACCGCGACCGATCCTTAGCGAGTTAAATCAAAGTCGCGATGTCACGGCGCGGGGGTGCCTGTCGCGGTCTATACGGCCTATACAGGCGCGTTTTTTTTTGCTTTGTTTATCAAATGTTGACAACTGAATAAAAACCAAGGCGGCTGTATACGCAGCCGTGCATTCTGTTTCACTTGAATGTTGGCATAGCGGCCAACAGGCCGCACCAGGCTGACACACGCCGTGAAAATGCTCGAGACGGGCCGCAACAGGCCTGGAGAGGCGTAGAAACGCCTGGCACGTCATAACTTGTATGGAGATGTTCAAACCGCCACGAAAAGGAAGGGCACCCCGCGCGGGATTCACCTCAGTTTACGCAGATCTTGAAAGCTACATACTTTCTTTATTATAAACTTAGGATAAAAATACAATAAACATATTATGTACACAAGGACTTGCAGCAGCTGCTTCCGCAAACTTTATGTTCAAGTTGAAATTTTTACTACGAAGTTGCAACTTTCTGCACTGTTTACGATTATTTTATTTTTATATCATGTGAAAACTGCTACTACACGGTGCTTGGTGGTTAATTTAGTTTTAACACATTATTTAACTAACTTAATATATAGAGGATTTTTTACTTCGTGGGCAGGGCACATTGCTCGCAGAACAGATGGCCGATGGGGCCGAAAGGTTCTGGAGTGGTGACCGCGTATCGGAAGACGTAGAGTGGGAAGGCCTCCCACAAGGTGGACCGATGACCTTGCGAAGACCGCGGGTATCCGCTGGATGTGGGAAGCACAAGACCGGTCGAAGTGGAGGAGCCTGGGGGAGGCCATGTCCAGCAGTGGACGTCTTTCGGCTGATATGATGATGATAATGATGTACTTCGTCGCGTTACTAAAATATTTTTTTGTATGTTGTTAAAGTAACCCATAATATAAGCCAACACAACACACAACATTCACACAAAACTGTCTATTATTAACTATTCGAAAATGAATTTTCCACGAACTAAGGATCTTCATTTAGCTTGAATTTCCTTAAAAATATTATAGTGATTTTCTATTCATAAACCATGGAAAGCGAAAGAGGTCTGTAATTGGTAAATATTTTTATTAAAGAAAATTCATGATCTCGGACTTTGAAAATCTGAGAAGTTCGTATTACTTCCCCTGCTTGAACATAGCGCGTACAGTCGCGGAAAATGTTTTAATATCTTTGGGAACAAGTGTTTCCAAGTTATATTAAGTTCTGAGACGGTGCGACTAAATGTCATGTCGTTTCATACTGCAGTCTGATTCCATAACGAGAGTTTTCAACGAAACTTTATAATTTGCAACCAATTTGTATTCAATAAGTGCGTGGCGGAAAAGGCGTATACTACAAATTGGTTTATAAATCACAAATTCTTTGGTCACATGCGGTTATTCTTGGTAATCTTACGGATATGTAGTTTGAAAATGAAAACTGCTTATTCGCTGATTTCGCTTTATTAATCTAGCTTTATTTTTCAAGCCATTTGATAGCGCGCACCTAATAATGTTGCTTGGTATTCTTATTTTTGTGTAAAGCGAATAACAATGGGTTGAAAACTGCCTATTTTAGTATTGAGCTACTAGGACCACATGTCAAGTAGTATAGGGTGGAAAACTTACAGCCCAACTAACAGATCCACCAAAGGCATCTGTGGTGCGTTACTCTTTTCGAGACATAGCCAAGCCTGTTAGAAGGTACATAAAAAAAGCTTGTTAATGTTCACGAAAATTGTAGAAAATCAATTACTTTTTACATTAAAGTCTTTATAAAGTTTTAATATGCAAACGGCTGCACCAAATTCAATTCCATTGCAGTTTTAGATTCTTTAATATTCATAAAAACACCGAGTTGACTTCGAAAGCACACTAAAAAGACTCTGAACCGATATTATTTTATATACTTGGCAGGCTAAATTGAACTCCAGTGCTAAGATGATACAGTCGACAAGGAGTTTAGTTTTAAGCTTGGTTATAACAGGCAAGTTTGCCTCGAGCTAATAGTTTTCCAGCTAGCATCCGTGTTCGGAGATGATATCTTATATCGAGATAGTGGGGAATTGAATTGACTTCACGCTTTGGGGTAGTTGAAAGAAAAGAATATTGGGGGAAAGTTAGCCATATAGTATAGAGTTTGAAGCAGCTTTGTGTAGAAGTGGTGTATTAGATCGATTAAAAGGTATTGGTGTCAGTGGAAATTTAATTCAGGCAAAAATGAATTAAAAGGGCTTGAATTCATCAAGCTTTGTGATTTGTTTTCGTTCCGTCGTCGTTCCCTAATCTGCATCAGATATTTTTGTAGGTAACGCTGACATTGGTAGTTGACTGAAATACCAGGATATGAGAAACGGAAGGATATAAGCTCAATACGTGTTGTTTGTCTGCAAGGAGGAATGAACTCAGGGCCTGTATTGAAACCCGTCAACATTGTGATAAATCTGTCTTCAAACTTCATCTGTATTTGAGCTTGCGTGCGTTGTTTTGGAGATGACCTATTTTATGTCTACGTTCCAATAAGTACTTGGTTCACAGTCAACTTATACTTAAATTATTTTCTAATCAATCCATTTAAAAACCAACCTAATTTTCGGCTATAAACTTTTTAGCTAAAAACAAAAAAAACATTACCAGTATATCCAAGAGCTGGTCTGTACCAGGAGATCAGAAGCGTAAAGCACTACGTTGTGTTGGCTGTGAGGAATAGCCTCGCTGCTTGTATTGAAAGCCTGTCAACCCGTCAAGTGCTTGATGAATCGCTCTAAACTTCGTCTACACTTGAAGTTGTATGGTTTTCTAGGTGGACAATGTACTCACATGTTATTGAGTACTTTTGCTAGTTCCTAGACCTACATTTTAGTCTTGATTTGGGGCGTTTTGATATGTTCTGCGATTTTTTTTCTACATCTTTTAATGATGTGTTTGTGTTTTCGGACACAGATATCGTAGTAAACAAAATGTTGATGGAAGAAACGCAAATAAAATATGTTGCAAGGACAATTCGACCACAGGATTTGATACACAAAATATGACATGCGTTGAATCGGAGTACCTACCTATGTATCGTGGTACCAGGATATCAGAAACGCTAGGAAATTGCAGTTGACTGTGAAGCTGTAAGCCCTAACGCTTGTTCTGAAAGGCTGTCGTCTCGTCTTAATGAAGTGCTCGCAACGTAAGATATTTTGCCAAAAGAGGTGTTTTTAATATAAATCGTTCTAAAATCTGGCTGTTCCTATGTGGCAAAACAATTTTCTTTTTCACTTCCTTGAATTAGTCCGAAAGCTCAAACAAATTCTGTAGTGTTTAAAACCATGTTTTGTCCTCGAGACGGTGCTCAAAGCTGATTTGTAAATACTTAGTAAAATAACACTGAGCACGAATTTCCTTCCTCTCCTGCTTTGTCATCGATGATCAAGTAGGTATCACTTGAGATCAGAGTGATACTTCATTCAAGTTTCGACTCAATAACTGTTGCTTCAGCTCCTAACTAGATTTCCTTTTGCTTGGCTCATAAGTTTTTTTTTTTTCAGGAGTGATGGAACAAAATCTGGTTCTTTGGAAAATGGATTTCTGCCTACAAAATCAATAAATTAAACCACAACATCGCTATATAATTATCAGCAGTGGTGGCCCAGTGGTAACGGCCCCAATTTACGAGTTGTAGGTCGTGGGTTCGTACCGAGACAAGCGCTTTACTTTGTATAAATAATTTCGTCACCATTCCTCTCAAAACGGTGAAAGAAAACATTGTGAGGATACCAGAACCATAAATTTGAACACATGTGACATCTAAGTACCAACCCGCGCAGCCCGCGTGGTAGATGACAGCTCACTCCCCCTTGAAGAGGTCTAGGTCCCAGTAGTGGGAACTTTATAGGCCGATTATGGACCTTTTTATTTTGATGCTATAGATTCTTAGTAGCTACAACAACTTAAGATTTCTCGCTACTGGCGATAACGTTATAAGGCGCAGATAGACGACTTTTAAGGACTTTGTATTGAAGATCACGTCTAAACGGCTTGTCTTGTCGAATTTTTTTCGTCATTTGATATGTGAATATTTTAAATCCTATTTTGATATGTAATTCATTGGTAAAGTAATGTCTATCGCAGACATAAAAAACGATAATCACGCAAAAACTATAGGGCGTATATCCATGAAACTTTCACCATCTAAAAGACAATTTAACCACCCAAATTTTAGTATACGGCTTTTCTTTGAATTGTGTTTGATAAATCAACATAGGTTGTTTTTTCGAAAAACTTGGTGCGCGTTGAGGTGGGGGTCTCTTACGGGCGACGGGCGGCAGTGCATCGCTGTAAGTCGCCGTCATCTATTGTCGCCTTAAGGCGGAGATTTCTTGAAAACGGGCAAAATGGTGGTTTTTTAAAGCAGTGTATCTCTTTAACCGTAAACATTTTTGAAAGCAAAAAAAAAGTATTATATTTTCAAGTCTTTTTTGCATACAGTGATAGAACTCAAAACATAATTAAACATACTTTAATGCATCAATTTTTTTTATCAAAGTCACATCTTTAAAAGCAGGTTATCCCTTCAATAACAATTATAATTAAAAATATAAGTACCATAAAATTTCAAATGCCAAACTGCATTCAGTGATAGATTATTTATTATTAAATAGTTAATAACTAATTAAATACGATTTTATTTGCATTTTTACGACATACGCTTGCTCATTTATTATTCGAATTTATTATAATAGATTTTAAGCCGTATCGGATTGCAATAAGAATTATTATCGCAACAACACTATTTAAGTTTAACGTGGCCTTAAATCCAGTCAAAGTTTATACTATACAGTATACAGAGTGATCTCAAACCGTTTGACGACAAGCAACCACCAATTTTCATCAACTAATTAGATCGTTACAATAGAACTACCGACACACGGTCGGTTATTATGCCTGATCTAGTAATTTACAATCACGTCATCAGCTAGGCAGCTGATGGGCTGTCATGTACTTATGTCAGTCGTTATTGCTCTAGTGATGTGTTGTCTATTGACAGCTAGTGGTTGCTGTCACTTTAGGGCCAATTTGCAATAGTTGGCGTTAAACGGCCAACAGTATTTTGTGCCAATTTGCAATCGTTGGTTGTATGACTGTTGGTTGTAAATTCGATTGTGGACTTAAATTAAATTGCTTTTGTTTTTTTTTACTAATAAGACTTACGGGCTTTGAATTTTAGCTGAAATCTACACACTCAAAAACAAGGGGAAAATATTTGTTCAAGACTGAATCGGTGTACAGAGTTTTTTATTGCATTGTTTTTTTTTTTTCAGGGGTTTCAAAAGATTAAGATATTTCGTATCAGGCCCAACTATATAATATATTTGTTTATTTACGCATTCACGCTGTAACGGAGTTACATGAAATTTGGCACAAAAATAGACCCACGACCTGTGAAAGAACATAAGCTACTTTTCATCCTGGATCACAGACGAAATCGTTGGCCAAAGCTAGTCATTTTGTAAAAAAAACGTCCTACTTCTACGAAGACGGGCAAGATGGAGGTCAAAAACTATTACGCAATAAAAAAAAATAGATTCCATAAACAACAAAAGTGCAAGAAAATAATCATAAAGTACAGTCGGATACATAAATTACTATTTATAACACAACCCCGTTATACAAGGGCCACAACTGGCGTACTTAACTATAGGTATCTTAAATCCTTTTAATTAAATTTCTTTGATCATAATCCTCAGCTTTGTGCAAACTCTTAAATTAAATTTGTCCTCATTTGCTTTATTTAGGTTGTGGTTTTGAAAACAAAGCGTTTTGATTGCTCGTTTTAATTTTATGTACTAGGGATGTATGAATTGTTTTTGTTTGGTTAAGTAGGTTAAGTGTGTGTTTGTTTCTTTTAATAAACTTGTTTTACAGCTTGGTTACACCTGCTTTCTGTGGCCCCAGGTACGCTCAAAATAACTGCTCATGTTTATTAGTTCTGTTTTTATCATGTGGCATTTTTTTAAAGTATTTGTTAAATTAACGAGCAGAAAGCCTCGTCTAAAACTTGATTAACCCTCCCCAGTAGCTAGTTGGTTGAAACTCTAAAAAGTAAGTGTTAACAAAAACAAAAAAACAAAAACAGAACTGCATTTTTAGAACGTACACAAAAAAACTCAAAAATAAAATACATATCTAGAAACCATTACATAATGTAAAACAATGATTCAACATAATATTGTTACAGAATTGTCTCTCCTCATTCATGAATCTCCCGACTCATATTTTCTGTCGCCTATTCAGAAATGCAAAGTGCCAATTTCACTAATGAAACTGAACGCAATCATGACATCTCGAGCTGTCAGTGTCAATATACCACAATAATGATGACACTGACAGCGCATGAACGCAGTTTGGATGAACGTCTGATCGCGTTAAGTTGCAATCGTGAAACCCGCAGCAAATCAAATTACAGTAAAAATAAAACTTTTGTGCAAATTAGTTGCCATTTTGTCTCCTTTCCACTAAATGTTAGTACAAATTAGAAGAAAAACGACCACTTGACCGGATCCGTACTTCCTTCCCTTTGATAACATTTTACCCCTTCGTTAATTTTATCATCTCTTACTAATTGTATTTAGCTTAGAAAAACGGACGACCAAGTTAAACATAACTGTTTTTTTTTTTAAGAAAAGCTCTTTCTTTAAAAAAGGGAAATATTTAACTGTCCCTCTGAAAACATATTTACCTTGCAATGATGATGTAAACTATTTTAAATAATTGAACCTCTTTTTAACTTTCTGGCCTTTTCTCACAGAAGGTCACAGTAACTAAGCTAGGGCACGCCGACCTAATAGATAGGTTCGATTGGGGCGCGAGCCGAGCGAGCGAAGCGAGCGGTTCCACGGAGACGTATTCGGCGAGCACTACATCGAAGTTGATTGCAGTTACTCGGCTATTTAATATTTTTAGGACACCGAAATATGAATCATTTGAGGTTTACAAAAAGAGAAAATCATTCCGTTTATTAACATTTTCTAAAATATTTAAAATATTATTGAAATTTTTAGGAGTGCAAAATAGAAATTAGGAGGTTTGATTAAATACACGTTTTTTTTTAAAGAACGGAGTCTACGTAACTTTTCTTTACTAATAATTACGGGTTGTTAAAAGAGTTTTAATAAAGCATGAAAATATGGAAGAAAAATACTAAAAAGAAATTCAACAGATTTAATGAAAAAGTTCTATTATTAAGTTTTATATTACACTGAAAGTAAAAAAAATAAAAATAATATGATAAACATCAATTTGTGCGAGGTCTGCATATTTTTAATAATTAATATAGAGAAGAAATCGTGTCGGGCTTGTGAATAGCAGTAGGTATTTTCTCTAGCAAAGTTCTCCGTTATAACTTTTAATAAACGACTAAAGGCTCCCCGCAGACACACAACGCGACTCTAGTAGAACAATTTCTGTGAAAACTTAATGGGTATTGTTCTACCAGAATCGCCTTGCACCGTCTGGAAGCGCCTGTCTGCGGGAGATTTAACCTATTATGCGTTCTTTTTTACTTAGGTACCTGTACAAGGCATCATTCATGAAATGTGCTTAGTAAACCCTTTAATTTTATACCCAACACGGCAACAATAACAAAAAATGTTTTTGTTCGTGAATTTTTCCTCTAGCTAAAGGGCGCCATATTCAGTGTAAGTGACGTCACATAACCTTTAATCAGCGGACGATCAAGACGCTTCCAACAATACTTCATTTGTCAAATTATGAGTCGTTTATAGGTTATGGGGGAAGGCTTACATACATACCAACATACATAACTACACATGACATGGTTTGGATTAAAAAAAAATCTGGAAATCAAATCGTTATTTATTATTATTTATATATACCTACTTTATTGTTCACCACAAAAAATACATTGCAAAAAGGTACACTACAAAATATACAATGGGCGGCCTTATCGCTTTCCGCGATCTCTTCCAGGCAACCTAAGCATCGTTCTTAATTATACGACCACAACTGTACATATATGATAGGTACCGGTCAAAATCATAACCCTCCTTTTTGCTTCGCCGTAGTCGGGTAAAAACAGTTCCCAAATCACATCTTGTAAGAAGTTTTCAAAGGGTAGGTGCTGAGCTGTACCTACTGTGTGCTTCTTACATAACTACAGTGCCAAATATACTTTCTTATATATTCCTTTCTTTCTTAAAATCTGGTGCTAATGTTCATCGTCCTAATATAATCTTTTCATTGTTTCAGGAACATAAGTGTGGTGTGAATACAATGATCCGTTGTATGTGACGTAAGTCTAGTGCGTGTGCGCAGTGCGGCAGTGACGTAGTGAGTGACAGTTAACACAAGATGGCGGACCCCGACGCGTTCGACGACGAGGTATGGTACCTTCTAGTTATATTTTCCTACGTATTTAAAGTACCTATATTAAGTTTTATTTAATAAAATAATCGATCGGATTTGCCCGGAGATCGTACCACAGTGATCTTACCAGTAATACAAATGTTACGTATAGGATAAAGGTAAGTATAATTTTGGGTGTCAAAATGTGAGTATTTAGTGCCATTGCTGGTACTTTGTGCCCCGTTCGATGCAAGGCTTAGGTTGGGTTTAGAAACGTGTTGCCTTGCTATGTGCAACTATTTGGTGGTTCTAAACGGTCTTCTTAAGAGCGCTGTCACAGGTTCACTAGCGCCACTCCTTTAAAAAATATTATCTCGTGACTGAAAAGGAAAATTCCTTTTCAGTCACAAGATAATATTTTTTTGTGTTTTTTAGTGTGTCTAGAATTTTCTAATACTTTTTATAAAGTTTCAGATTGAGACACAAAGCAACAACATTCGATATAAAGAAAAACGGCCACATTCCTCTAGATCGTATTTTGTTGCTTCGTGTCTCAGTGTGAAACTTCATAAAAGGTATTAGAAAATTCTAGACACATTTACCGAGACAGCTGATTGAGCCATTTTTCATAATTCCTTTTCAGTCACGAGATTTTTTTTTAAAGGAGTGGCGCTAGTGGACCTATGACCAAGATGGCGGCCGAGAAAATTTTCGAATTTTCCATCATGGGTGTCGTTTTCACGTTATTTGCGGCAACTAGAGCCGATGGTGGGGTCAAAATGAAAATCCAAGATGGCGGCCGAGAAAATTTTCAAATTTTCCATCATGGGTGTCGTTTTCAGGGTATTTGGGGCATCTAAAGTTGATGGTGGGGTCAAAATGAAAATCCAAGATGGTGGCCGAGAAAATTTCCGAATTTTCCATCATGGATGTCGTTTTCAGGGTATTTGGGGCATCTAAAGCTGATGGTGGGGTCAAAATGAAAGTCCAAGATGGTGGCCGAGAAAATTTCCGAATTTTCCATCATGGGTGTCGTTTTCAGGGTATTTGGGGCATCTAAAGCTGATGGTGGGGTAAAATGAAAATCCAAGATGGCGGCCGAGAAAATTTTCAAATTTTCCATCATGGGTGTGATGAAATGCCGATGAATGAAAAGATGCCGCAAATACCCCGAAAACGACACCCATGATGGAAAATTCGAAAATGTTCTTGGCCGCCATCTTGAATTTTCATTTTGACCCCACTATCGCCTTTAGATGCCCCAAATACCCTGAAAACGACACCCATGATGGAAAATTCGAAAAATTTCTTGGCCGCCATCTTGGATTTTCATTTTGACCCCACCATCGGCTTTAGATGCCCCAAATACCCTGAAAACGACACCCATGATGGAAAATTCGAAAATGCAACATGCAATTTCCTTTAATTCATCCTTTTTGTGGCCCAACATTCTGACCCATACAAGACGATAGGTTACCTTACCTTACCATGGTTGGGCACGCCACGATTGCGGCGGTAAGTCCCCTCTTTGAGGAGTGGTTTGAGAGGCGGCATGGCGTCCTCACCTTCCGCCTGACGCAGGTCCTCACCGGACACGGTTGTTTCGGGAGGTTCCTGTTTCGGATAGGGCGGGAGGAAACGCCCGGGTGTTTCCACTGCGAAGATCGCCCTGAGGACACGGTGGAGCACACGGTGGCGGTCTGCCCTGCTTGGGCGGAGCACCGCCGTGTCCTCGTGGAGGCGATCGGCGGCGGCGATCTCTCGCGTCCGGCCCTGGTCCAGGCCATGGTACGGAGCGAGAGGGCATGGGGAGCCGTCACCTCCTTCAGCGAAGCAGTGATGCTCGCGAAGAGGGAGGCGGCGCACGTGAGGGAGAGGCAGCATATGCGCCCTCGCGACCCCAGCCGCCGCAGGATACGGAGACGCCCTGGGCGTCGGGAATCCCAGGCCGATTTCCGGCCACCGTAGGCATGGGCTTGCGGACGGCGAGTAATGGGTAGCTCGCTGTCCGGTAAGGACCAAGCCCAAGTCGACGGCGCGTTGTGTTCCACGCGCGCCTCAAAGAGATGTCAGCACAAATAGTGATGGGACCCGCAAGGGTCGATGCCTGCCAGGGGTGCGGGTTTGTTCGAAAGAGACACCACAGCCCCTGGCTTAAGGGCTACTGAAGGAACACGGGTGGGTTTTAGTCAGTAAAAGTCTGACACGCCCTCCTGCTCCACCCAGAGCGGGAGAAGTTATTTGATGATTTCCCACCCAAAAAAAAAAAAAAAAAAAAACCTGGCCGTGTTCTTATTCTATGTACTTACTTTGAGCTAGAAAACTACCACATTTTCAGGCAGTGCTGGAATATTACCTTGATATTGCAGAAACACTGCAGTTTCCTTGTTATCCTAAGTTAGATTAACCCGTCAACTAGTTTCTAGTATGTATGTAATGCGGTTTTGAGTACAAGTCGTACCGTTTTGCTCCATCGCCGTCTATTGGGCAGTATTCCAATTTTGAATGTAAATATCGGTTTCTAAATTCATTTTTGGGGTTCCGTACCTCTAAAGTACAATCGTACAATTAAAACAGCATTTAAAAGTCTTAACATAAAAAACACTGAAGACTTATGGGGGATTTCCGTTAAGGTTCTTGAAAATATCATTGACACAATTGCCCCTGTCCTAACAGGCATATTTAATTAATGTTTAGACAGCGGTACGTTTCCTGACTTAATGAAACATAGTAAAGTAGTACCAATTTTCAAATCAGGTAGTAAGAGTGATCCCTCTAATTATAGACCTATATCTGTGCTTCCAGCATTGAGCAAAATTTATGAAAAAATCATGCTAGACCAGATGTTGTCACATTTTAACTCAAATGGGATTTTACATAGTCGACAGTTTGGTTTCACGAAAGGTAGGTCGACGACTGACGCAGGAGTAAAACTCATCAGTCACATTTTGGAATCCTGGGAGAATTCCCAGGACGCGATTGGCATTTTCTGTGACCTCTCAAAAGCGTTTGACTGCGTTGACCACAATACACTGATCTGTAAATTACACCACTATGGAATTCGTGGACAGGCTGCTGATCTTGTACTTTCCTATTTATCAAACAGGCAGCAAAAAGTAAACGTTAATGGGGCGACGTCCTCTGGGTCTCTAGTTAAGATGGGCGTGCCTCAAGGTTCAATTCTTGGCCCTTTTTTATTTCTAGTTTATATTAATGACCTTCCTTACCTGATGGCTAACTTCTCGGATATAATTTTATTCGCTGATGACACTTCTCTTATTTTTAGAATAGATAGAAAAGATACAGATGTCTTACATGTCAATGATAGTCTAGCTGTTCTTTCGAAATGGTTTGCCGCTAATAATCTTTTACTCAATGCGAACAAAACTAAATGTCTTAAGTTCTCGTTACCAAATGTACCCCAAGTAGGTCTAAACTTAAAACTTGATGGCAAGAAACTAGATGCTATTTCGGAAACTGTATTTTTGGGAATTACTTTAGATTCAAAATTGCAATGGGGTGCTCACATTAGAGCTCTTTCAAGTAGATTAAGCTCAGCTGCTTACGCAGTAAGAAAGATAAGGCAGTTGACGGATGTAGCCACAGCTAGGTTGGTTTACTTTGCTTATTTTCACAGTATTATGTCTTATGGCGTTCTGTTGTGGGGATCGGCAGCTGACGTAGATTCAATTTTCATTTTACAAAAGAGGGCAATCCGCGCAATCTATAAAATGGGGCCTCGCGAGTCTCTCAGAAACAAATTCAGCCAAATTGATATTCTAACTCTGCCGTCTCTTTATATCCTAGAAAATATCTTGTATGTTCGCAAAAACTTAGGCCTTTTCAAAAAACGATGCGATTTCCATAATCTGAATACACGTAGTAAAGATGAAATTGTGATTCCAAAATTTAGATTGACTAAAACTAGCAAATCATTTCTAATAAACAGTATTCGCTTCTATAACAAGTTGCCAAAGTCAGTTACAGAACTTAGCGATGGAAAGTTTAAAACGCACATCAAACGTGTCCTTATCAAAAAAGCATATTATAAGATAAAAGACTACGTTGAAGACAGGGAAGTATGGCATTAATTCCTTCTGCACATGTGGCTTCCCTGGTACCTCATTAACAGCATAACTATGTGAAAGTCTATTAACTGCTCTCAATGTTCTTTTTTATTCTTTTTATTTTTACAATGCTGACATATTCTCGTCATTATTTGACATTTTATATCAATTTTAATATCAACTTATTTTTTAGTGATTGTCATGTTAATCATGTTACTATGTTTAATTAGGTTAATTTTATTTATGTAGATTATTTTACATATTGTGAATGGGGGAACGTTGTAGGCCTTACAGACTGTAGATTTGTAGACGATTTTCTATTCTGTATTCGTCTAAGTACCTGGTACTTATTGACAGGCCTGCACTGTCCTCCCATACATTTTATCTCTGAAAACATTGTTAAAGCCAATCATTTTTAAAAGAGTAACCGTGGAGTTTCTTGCCGGCTCTTCTCCATAGGAAACAACATTTTGGAACCGTGCACCTAGCTTCTGACGTTTCATAAGTGCCCATGCAGGTTTATATGAAATAAAAATATTTTGATTTGATTTGATTTGATTTGAAAGGAAAAAACGGAACCCTTATAAGATCACTTTGTTGTCCGTCCGTCCGTCCGTCCGTCCGTCCGTCTGTCAAGACCGTTTTTCTCAGGAACGCGTGGAGGTATCAAACTGAAATTTCTATATGATACTTAGTTCTACTGTCCCTGGAAGCTGTAGAAAAATCAACCTTCTAAGTCAACGCAATCAAAAGATACAGCCATTTAGGCCGCAAAATTCCGCAAATTTTCGAAACTCGCACGGGAATCAAAACCTACAGGGTACTTCCCTTGAACTTAGAATCTTGAAATTTTGTACGAAGTCACGTCTTATAGTACAGATATAGGAAAAATTACGAAAACCGAAAATTTTTAGTTTCGTCATATAAAAAAAATATTTTTGACAATTTTGAACTTTTACTTATATACCCACAGGTTTGTACGGAACCCTCGGTGCGCGAGTCCAACTCGCACTTGACCGGTTTTTTTTTTTATTCACTACGGAATTTATATCTAGAAAAAAAAAAAATTTTAGCAGTAAACAAGGACAGACATCGGATGGTACAGATTTAGGCGAATGCCATTTTAATTTGCTTTTGAATATACCAACACATTTTGCGCCAGTTTTATTCTTCCTGATAATGCTTTAAAAAGAATTAACAAACAAATCCGTAAGTAAATAAAAAAGTAATTTTTATGGACAAGCAAAGCTAGAAAGACATGAAAGATATTTAACGCTATTAATATTTAAACCAGAAAATCTATCAGCAAGTCACATGGAATCTAAAATGCAACATCTGTTACAACCTATCTGCCGAATTTTCCTGTAAAAACTCACCGTGAAAAATTAGGTGAAGTGACCTTGAAGTGAGCTCAAGTTTCAATAGTGTCAATTCCTAACATCAAATGGAATGACAGCTCACTTCAAGCTCATCTAATTTTGCACGTTAAGACTTTTTACCAGATAAACCGGCTGTTCGATAGTAATAGTGCCGTACAAAAGCAATACTATGTCCTATAAGAAAGCCCGTTACTTATTTGTATTCACCAGGCATGCATGAATGAATAGATGCATGAGTTCGGAATCTAAACAGGTGGATTGCATACAGGCGGTCTATCACGTACTATAGATGTTTCAGTACCGCAATGGTAGAATCAGGTAAATATGACGTATTTATGTAAGGATCGAAAAGGTGTGCAAAGATCTTGTGTTGTTTTCTGTAGTTTTTGACAATTTGAAGACGTAAAGAGATAGTTTCCTGGTTTTTAATAATGAAAAGTTAAGTAACAAATTCCGCTTTTTACTTATTTTCATGAAAACTTTGGCAAAATAATTCAGTAAGACTAACTACTTTGGTAAAATAATTGTGCATGTTTGTTACATGCACAATAAGAGGTAATAATAGTTACTTCAAAATACTATTGGTCAAATTTCTCATCATTTTATTGGCTTTTAGTAGGTAGAAAAGCCTTATATACCAGTAGTAGATTATTGTTAAGACCTTTCAACGAGTGCCTTAAGTCTCAATAAGGGATTAAAATACAATATCAAATAGAAGAACCAAATCTGGTAAGCCTTTTAAAAAGCCTCTGAAACGACTCAATCCAATAAATTACAGTATCTACTACTTTGACCCGTTTTTCAACAAAAAACCTTCATCTATTTCACGATACAAAACACCAGGCTGTTAGAAAGCGATACGTTTTTTCTAGCCCTCAAATAACTGGCTGACTGGAAAAAAAATGGTCGAGGCGCCGAAAACCCCAATATTTTAAACATCGCGAACATCAAGTTGGGTTTTGCACTTTTTACTGGAGAATAATACTGTTATATGGATATGAAAGGTTGATTGATGGATGTTATTTCCGTGGGCGGTTCTTTGGTCAGATGGGAAACCCGTATGAGACTAACACCTACCAGGGCAGCATGGCACAAAAGAGAAGAAGTTTTCAGCATCAGGAGTATGTAGTCTCTAGTCGATGAGACATGGCTCATCAATGACGAAATTTGGTGGTAGTAAGATATCGGTCCTTTCTTTAACCATATAATAACTGTGTTTTGATCATACCGGTGTCGAAAAAATGGTGGAGGCGCCGAAACCCCAATATTTTAAACATCTGTTGGGTTTTGTGTGGCTGTCCTTTGGTAAGGAGATACCCGCATGAGACTGACACCTACCAGGGAAGCATGGCACAAAAGAGAGGAAGTTTACAGCATCAGCAGTGGGTAGTTTCTAGTCATGGCTCATCAGACGAATAAAAGAGTAGGTCAGTCAGTGTTTCTGAAATGTAGCCACCAGATATAGCTAATCAACGAGTATAGGGCACTTCCCTGTCATCGAAAAACGTATTTATCAGTAGCTGCTCTACGGTGATAAAAAATATAGTGGTATGTTGGTAAAGCAAATCATCACATCATCATTTCAGCCGAAAGAAGTCCACTGCTGGACATAGGCCTCCCCCAAAAGGCGGGGTTTTGCCATAATCGCCACGCTTGGCAATCGCAGTATGGTGGTAAAGTGCATAGGAAACGCTGCTGCTCTTCTCTAGTAAGTCCCTTAGTCGCCTTCTACGATACCCACGGAAAGAAATGGGATGGTGCTATTCTTTTACGCCCGGATACCACACGGAACGTAAAGCAAATAATAGTATATAAAAGACGTTATCAAAACCGTGTTGTTCTGAACAACTTTGTGAGGTTTAGTTGCTGTTCACTTGTTCAGTTTATAAATCCTGGAATGCCATTTAAACTTTTCTGGGAAACAAACATTTACATTCATTTTAATTATGCCTGTCAGAAGCACAGACCAATATCGTAGTAACTGTTTAAAACGAGTTCCATTGTTGATTTTTTTTCTAAAAAGAAAGGGAAATAAATGATCAGGTTTAAATTTTGAAATCGTTGATCGCAATATCATAGAATCTTCCTAATTCTTCTTTTCTCAAATCGACCTTGGAATCGGATATTTTAAATTTGGGGATGATACTCTGGGGCCGTGTGGTCCAGTCTGAAGTCAAACTCAAATCATTTGTTTAAAATCTGACTATCCGACTAATCTGCAAGGGTTGTGGGTTGTTCGAAAGAGATACCGTGGCCCCTGGCACACAGGCAACTGAGGGAACACGGGTGGGTTTTAGTCAGTAAAAGTCTGACAAGCCCTCCTGCTCCACCCAGAGCGGGAGATGTTATTTGATGATTTCCCACACTAAAAAAAGCACAAAAAATGACAGTAACTAGCTACTATCGCATAAATATGCATTGTTTTGATCCCAAGGATGATGAAATTTCGAATTGATGTGGGATAGGTTGATACTATAACTAAAAAGTGAAAACTAAAAACTTTTTCAAAAAAACAAAAAAAAAAATACTACATAGTGAAAAATAAATTTAATTACGGAAGGCGGTGACAAGAAATTTCTTAAAATCCATTTCAAAAGTCACAGAATTCCGAAATTAAAGTTATTTTTAACCGACTTCAAAAAAAGGAGGAGGTTATATGTTCCACCGAATGTTTTTTTTTATGTATGTTCCCCGATTTCTCCCTCATTTGTGGACCGTTTATTTGAAAGAGTATACTCTTGAGGTTGTCCCATTGGCACCAAATCATTATCTGATGATGGAATCCCAGGGAAATCGAGGGCAACCCTCAAAATTTGTAGGCATTAACAATGTTTTTCATATGTTTTCTAAAGCTATTGAGACATTTGTGTATGGTCATCATCATCTCATGACGCTGAGCTGATGAAGGAAGGTACAACTCTTTAACGGTTAGGAGTTAGGTGGAGGTTCGGGCATAACTCCGTCATATAGGCCGATTTGCATAATTCTTTTTTTTTAGAAAGGGGTTTTATTCCGAAATGGTCCCATTTAAATTTCATATATGTAGATCTGATGATGCGTTTCGGAGACAGACAACGGAACTCTTCGAAAAAGACAGCAAATTAACCGCGATTGCTGCTATCGCATAATTGTGCATTGTTTTGACCCCAAGGATGATGAAATTTCGAATTGGTTTGGGGTAGGTACCATAGCTAAAAAGTGAAAAATTAAAAGTTAAAAAAAAAAAAAAATTTTTTTTAGATTAAATTAAGGACACACATAGTCTATTTTAACCACACTTCTTGGCACCTGGATCAACACTTAAGATACTTTTTATCACTGTAGTACGTTCCCGTGGGATCGTTCTTTTTGAACTAGCTTTTAGATACCTATTATTTTGGCATTTTTGGCATGGGCAACTAGCTTCATATTTCTAATGACAGAGTCCTTGACCATTCAAAAGTACTTGTAAATGGATAAATTAAATAAATGCTTTGAGTTTTACAAAATGGTCCTTGTTCTCTTGTTTCATCGTCACAAAATGGACAAAGGCTCATTCTATTTATAGCATACCTATTTTAAAATATCAAGTATTTATAATTTATGGGTAAAGGTCTTGTTGAAAGGTGAATGAACAGAAGTGAACTTTACAGACATTATGTACCTACCTTAAAATGTTAAGAGAAATAACGAAAATCTCGAATTCTAAGAAACTACAAGCAAAAAGGCCTGTAGTACCTCCCACATTTTGCCAGTTATGTTTAATTCCCATGTACTAAGGAGCGAGCCTAATGCCATCAACCGGGCACAAACCTCTGCCTAACCCTAAGGGGATTACAGGCGTAATTATATGTTGTTATCTATACTAATATATAATATTACAAAGAGGAAAGATTTGATTGTTTGTTTGCATTGAATAGGCTCCGAAACTACTGAACCGATTTGAAAAATTCTTTCACTGTTGGGTAGCTACACTATCCTTGGGTGACATAGGCTATATATTATCCCCGTATTCCCACGGGAACGGGAACTACGCGGGTGAAACCGCGGAGCACTGCTAGTATTCTGTAAGCTAAAAGGAGAGACTTACGATTGACCATGTTAGGCTACGCTTACCCAGTCGGTCCGTAGTTATAGTACCAGCTTTACATACCAAGACCTCTCCGTGCCTCAGAAAGCACGTTAAGCGGTTGGTCCCGGCTCCCATTCGTAGCTATCTGTCTGACAACCAGTTAAGACATGGTGGTCGGTTGGTTGGACCCAGTTACTGGGTTGTGGTGATCATATAGGCTGTCGCTCCATGTCTGCATCAGGTTAGACTGGAAGCCGACGCCAACGTAGTTGGGAAAAGGCTAGGCAGATGATGATTCTATGTGTAACGATCATTGTGGGAAGACGATTTCCTTAAATGCAGCTCGCTCTTCACCAAGATTTTCTATTTCAATTAAATACATTTGTGCTTAAAACACCTTTGCCTTCACAACTGGCAAGAATACTTTAATGAAAGGAGCCGCAGTAAAGGTATATGGTATGCCACTATACAACCGAGCGTCTTTAAAAGTATGTGGATAGACAGTGCCAATATGGGGAGGCAGACAATCGTAACAGCACAGCGACTTCGCTCCGGACACATACCCCTAAACAAGTTTGCATTTCTAATGGGTAAAGTTGAGTCACCAAATTGTGTGGAATGCAACTCGATTGAAGACTTATATCATGTCATTATGGAATGTGTCCGGAACGAGCTGGAAAGACGAGATTTATTATTGTAGTATGATAGTATGTGTGAAACTGGAGTATGTAACAGCGTCCTTGCTGCTCCGGCTTCGGAAGCAGCCAGGATGCTGTACAGACTCGTAAACATAGGTATTAATCGCAGAGGTAGTGTGTAAGATAACTTGTATTTACTCTAAGTTGATTTGTAACGATGAGATCGGCATAATCTATTTAGATTAAAACCCTCTATAAATGAATAGAGAAAAAAAATTTGTGCTGGCTTTGGATTTAAATAAGCAGCTTTTCAAACTGCATTTCTGCAGTTGACTGGCATTTGACGAATATTCGTAGCTAAGCCAATATTCGAACTGTACCATTTCAGTAAATACTATGGCGCCGTGTGGGATGGTTAGCTTGTTTTTTTTTTCGGGCAAGGTGTTTGATTCAAATGAACTGTACATAAATAACAACATATACCATATCCAGGAGCAGTGGTGGCCAAGTGGTAACGGCCGCGACTTACGAGTTGTAGGTCGTGAGTTCGAACCCAGACAGGCGCTTTAATTTGTGTAAATTATTTCATCACCACTACTCTCAAAACGATGAAGGAAAACATCGTGAGGAAACCGGCATGTCCTAGAACCAAAAATTCGAAGACATGTGACATCTACCAACCCGCACTGGGCCCGCGTGGTGGATTACGGCCCAATCCCTCTCACCGAGAGGAGGCCTGTGTCCCAGCAGTGGGAACATTATAAGGCTGATGATGATGATGATGATACCATATCTATGTATCTTCTACAATAATAATGCTGAGGACTTTGTTTGTTTGGATGCGTTAACCTTACTAACTATAAGTTGCTGTTGGCACACGAGTTAGTGAGCATCGCATTAATTTTGTTCGGCGGCCCCGAATGCATGGCCGCATCGACAGATGGATTTTTTCAAACAAATGGGCGACATATAGAAAAAAAAATATGTTTGTTCTGTACAAACAAAAAGCACATTACAAAAAAACACCATAAAATACAAAGAATGCTATATTGTATTAATACAAAGATGCCATAATACATAAATACACAGACAAAGTAGTCAAAAGCCTCGTATTCAACTTGATAAAGTTCAAAAAAATTGTCCATTGCGGGCCAGGGACCAAAGACGCGACGAGCGTGTAGCATAGAGTACTTTATAGAGTATAGTAATAAATTGGGATTGAGCGAGTAATCGCGGGAGATTTTTGATAGGACGCTGGTCTCCCATTTCATAAAATAAATCTCTTAAAAACACTAAGCATACAATAAGAAACCTAAAAGCTATTTAAAAACCTTAGACCTAGTTAAAAGTAAAATTAATTAAAGAAAACCAATTCACATTGGAAAGAAGTAACAGTTTCATACAAAAACGGTTTGGTAAAAGGATTTCCAGCGTTCTTTTCGCGTTCGTCGACTAATGCTCTATTGTAGTGAGCTGGCAACTTCTCCGCAATGAGCCCGTAATGAATTGTTGGCAACCCTAGACGATCGTTAGGGTTGGCGAAGGATAATTTTTTGTTAGATTTTTCATAAAAAATATCGTCTATGATGAAGTAATAATGGCCACAAGGGCTCATCGATCAGGTTAAGCTACGCTTGCCGCGGTTGGACCGTGGATGTGTTACTATCTTTACATACCAAGACCCTTCCGTGCCTCGAAAAGCACGTTAAGCAGTTTGTCCCGGCTGTCATTCGCGGATCTTTGATAGTCGTTACGAGTTGTCAGAAACCCGAAAGTCTGACAACTAGTCTTACCAAGGGGTATCCCAGTAACTGGGTTGTGGAGGTCAGATGTCAGGTATTTAAATGGAAGAGTCGCTCTGTTAGGTGTAAGACTGAAAGTCGACCCCAAGATAATTGGGGAAAGTCTAGGCAGATTGATTTTGTCAATTTGAGTAACAGTAATGAATTTCCTGACAGTGGCAGTTAATCTGGAGCTGATGACCATTTTAATCGTTTCAGTTTTTTTACCTGCCGCATTAGATGTTTCCATCTATTTTAAGTTGTAATCTGTCGTGGCAACCCTAGACTCTTAAGCTTGTTAGGGTTGCACCTGCAGCACCGCGGACATGGCACAATTGACACATTTTTATTATTTAAAAATGAGGCTTTAATTACTTGTGTCTTAAAAAGAGACTAAGTACCTCGTTCCTCCTTGGGGATTTTAATTGCTAGAGTATTACTGACCGCATTAAAACCTGTTATATGAAGATTTTGCAATTTTAGTCATTTCTGTGATGCTGTGGAATGGAGGACGTAGAAAGCCCATTTATTTGTAAACGTTGCTTGAAGTTTAGTCATGATAAACGTCTGCTGAAACTATTGTTTTTTTACTTTTAAACGTGTCTTAATTTTGGGCATCGTTTGTAAATAGAGCGAGGTAAGTTTTGAGTTTATATAAATGTAGTAGTATTTATAAATGGAATAGTGCACATGAGTTGCCTTGGCTTTCCTGCAAGTCTCTAAATATACTCCGGATTCAAGAGGCCTAAGTAGAGAAACCCTGCTTAGGTGACAATCCACAGATGACTCCGCCGTGGAGTGATTTCCACTCAATTTTACAAACAATGGGGCACTTAATATATTTTCTAAAGCATGTCCTGTTGTCTGCACGCTACAGGAGCTGATGGGCGCAGCTAAAAGTGTCAAGGTCGTAGGCAAATTCTGGGCTGACTGTATTACATTGCTATGGACACGCTAAGAAGAAGTATGTATCAATGTGTAGTAGTATAATATAGATGGCTATGGTTACAGAAAGACCAAAGAAGTGATGAACAGATGTTGTAAAAGGATGCTGTTAGCTCTGTTGCCTTAGTAGCTGGCTAATGTTTTTTTAGCACGGCGGCGGCGCGACATGGTATTTTTTTTTTTTTTTACGTACCTTACGTTAGTTAGCGTCGTTTTAGTTGTCGCTTTATCCCTTAAGGTGCGGGATGAAGCAATTTTTTAAGTAATTAACGATAGCGCATCGCGGCAACAAATAAGGTTCAAATCAGCGATGCGTTTGATGTTGGTCGAATCGAATGACCACCAAAGTAAAAGTAATGTTTCAGTTTTAATTAAATTAAAACGTTTACCTTCAATCGTTAACAGACATCTTCTGGGGACACTCGTTCCATCATGGATCTCATCAATCGCTTTCCATCAGGCGTGATAGAGGTCAAGAGTTCAGTACAGCCATTCAGTACCAGAAAAAATGTTTAAAAAATGTCGGAACATTTTCATTACCTTCCTACTTTATTTTTTTCAAGACTTTTCTAAAGAAGATATAATGTACTAATTCTCTCGTTTTTTAATTCGTAGATAAGCTGGGTCTTCCTCTAAATGCGAATGAATGGTTTTAATTTTGAAAGAACTTGGCTCCCGCTCGCTCCGAGGTTCTCGTTATTTTCCTATTAGGGTTCCCGTTGTGGTTTAGAATTTCTTATATTAGGACATAAGGCTCAAAATGGGTTAGCAATTTACGTCGAGCTTTTTTAATGGTGTTGGTTGGAAAATCAATTCCTCGTATCTAGTCGTCGCAAGCGCTACTATCGAGTTTGAGATCGTGGGTTTGATTCTCGGGTTGTTGGTGTTATTGGTTTTTCTATCTGGAATTTCTCAGTAAGCAGACTGGAGTCTGATCTCGTGCCCAGTTGATGGCAATAGGGTTACATAGGAATTAAATATAACTGGCGAAATGTAGGTGTACACCTCTGCCTAATCCTTTGGAGAAGCAATGAGTGATGTTATGTTAACTTAATATTAGTATGGACTATGCATTTAGGTCAAATGTTTTTTTACATCATATTACAACTAATTGAAATTTTCGCTTTTTTCGCTACTATAACATGCATGTTTTATGCATATAAACCTTCCTCATAAATCAATCTGTCTATTGATGAAAACCGCATTAAAATTCGTTGTGTAGTTTAAAAGATCTAAGCGTATAGAAACGAAAAGCGACATTGTTTTTGTGCCGAGTATGGAATGAATGAGATTCGCACAGACCAGGGAAGCATGGCACAAAAGAGAGGCGCCCTATACTAAGCTATGGTTGGAACAAGGGCACCGATGATGATGATGATTAAGTTATACGCACAAAAACAACAGAACTACAGCACTTTTTATCGAGGTTTTAAAGTTAAATCAAATCCTACTATCCTACTAATTCTAGTATCCTGGTCCTGGTAATATTATAAAGGCGAAAGTTTCAATGTTTGTTACTCAATCACACAAAAACGTCCGACCGGATATGTATGAAATTTGGCATACAGATAGATTTTAACCTAGATTAATACATATGATACTTTTCATCCCGATCATACATTTCCGTGGGATAATTTTCCACGAAGCCGCCAGCAAAAGCTAGTAAGTAGTTATAATAATTTGAATGGCCTTACAATTAACGACTGTTATGAAGAGCTCTCAAAAGCTTTCGGCGACTAAATCTCTCTGGCAGTGAGCTGCCAAGACCACGCCTGGCTTACAATGTACTTAATGAAATTTTGGCAGACGTGGAATTTTAACATCCGGAAATTCATTAACGTCGGAAATTGTTAATGAGTAGATTTATTTAGTACTCGCTTTTGCCCGCAATTTCGTCCGCGTAGAAGTCGAAAATAGTTCTCATAGGATTTTTACGTCATTAATTTTGTTATAACTTAGAAATTATTATATTAAAATATAAGCGCTTTCTAGCTGACACAACTATGTTGCGTGTGCTCCTACCTAGTTATGACAGCTTATTACTACGACTGTATTTAAAGCGTTTTCTAGCTGACACAATTACCTATATTAGGTGTGTTCTTACCGAGTTATGACAACCTGGTACTTCGACGGCTTATAACGCTTTCTAGTATTTATAATACGTTTTTTTTTGTTTAATGTAGGTAATTTGAAAGTTAGTCATTGTTTTAGTTTAGTACGTAGTGCAAATAGTAAATTGTGTTATTCTAAAGCTGGAGAGTTGGTTTGTTTGTTTGAACGCGTTAATCTCTGGAAATATTAGTCGGATTTGAATAAAAGAAATTGCAATCGATAGCCCAATTTTTGAGGAAGTGTATAGAATATTTATCATCACGCTAGGACCTTATGGAGCCGAGGTATGACAGCGGCTTCCCTGATATCATCTTTGTCATTAGAAGGCAACCGCCATGAAACAATCGATGAGGCGGAGGTCCCTCTTATCCGAACTTACAAACAACACGAGGTGGCGACAATTGCTGCTATAGATGTAATTTCTCATCTTCTTTTGATTTTACGGTACCATATGCACGTGTTAGATTGTTCATTTTGATAATCTATTATTGTTTGGCAGATAATGTCATTTGTCACGTTGACGAAGCCTTGAACAAGTGCAGAAGTACCTAATTTGACTAGTTTACAAAAATAACGGTCTCAATTTGTGAAAATAACTTGGATGTTGTTACTATAAATGATTACGTAGTATTTAATTACACTTGTAATAAATTTGGGTTTTCTAGTATTACTTAAAATAATAAATAGACTGATTCAATTGACTAGCACAATACTGGCAGTTCATATTGATACTTTTAAGTGTCTTAAATTACGTATCAGTTCTTATTAAATTGCTTAATTACCATAAAATGTTTTCTAACGGTTTTACTACATAACCTTTGTTTATTAATCTGTGTTAGAAGTTATTAAGCCAAGTGAGTGACGTTCTGTAGCTTGTTCAAAATGGCGGTAGTTGTTTAATGTAAATTGACATTGGGAAGTTATAAAAAGGATTAAAAATAACGTTATTGGGTCAGTTGCTTGGTAGATGTTCAGGAGGTTAGTCCTAGTGCCGTTGTTGTGTGGAATAAATCAACCAGATGTCATGTAAGTTAAGTAATTTGATATTATATAATAATTATTGCTTATTATAAAAATGTTGTTGTACAAGTTATATTATAGTCGGTTTTCCTAATGTTTTAAATCATAACAATCATATTCATGTTCTATTCCTAGCTATTGTAATAATGTAATAGCAATGTTATAATAATTCTAAGTTCTCTTGGACAATGGTCCAAGAGTTGAAATTAAATGTATGTAGGAAAATAATAATTCATAGTAATGTAAGAGATGTGTTGATGAAATACTTCAATACTGTTTCCATGGAGTTTCTTGTCCTTCTTCTCCATGAAGACCTAGTTTTGGAACGGACGACTAGCTTTCTGATTCAATATTGACAAGCCTAACTGAAATAAATGTCTGGTCTTGTCTTTCTGTGCTTTACTTCATGAAATCCTTTCCCTACAAACCATATTCATAAGAACCTGCATATACAGTAAATAAGCAGTAACCATTCTGATATTCAAAGCTTGATATTTGTTTTAAATGTACACACTTATAAATGTATATATCCCCATTATTCTGACATCAGAAGTGGGATGGTTCTCTGGCCTTTTAAAACCACTTACTAATGCATTTTATTTTGCTATTTTCATGATCAATGTTCGAGCTGCTGACGATATTTTGAAAACCGTTGGCGGGACGTTGACTTCACTCGCACAATAATGATGACATCCCGCTGCCCCTGACATCGGAGCTGCGGAGCTGCAAGTTACTATGTGAGCTTCGAGACTGGAACCTCAGCTGCTGTAAGAAGTATCGGGAAGCTTTCCAGGAATAAGAAGTAGCTTAAGTTGGTAAGGCCCTTAGAGGCTGTTTAATATTTACAAATGGATACGATGATAAATTGAAAGATTAAGTATTGCGAAATACTTTTATATCATTTCTATTGTTTATCGAGCATTTATTAGTATGTTTTTACTGTTATTTACTCATGTATCATTGAACCAATTACTTTAAAAGATAATCAGAGGATACAATAGTTAGAGGAAAGAGAGAGGAAGCAAAATAGTAATCTTGACATTCTTAAATGATACAAG
Organism: Polymixis flavicincta; assembly: GCA_949987655.1. Lineage (NCBI taxonomy): Eukaryota > Metazoa > Arthropoda > Insecta > Lepidoptera > Noctuidae > Polymixis > Polymixis flavicincta. The sequence goes on along the minus strand of OX465188.1, from coordinate 16,544,976 downwards.
AACAAAGTTACTTTCTTCCGTGATACATACCTAACTAATTGCTTTGTACAATAAACACTTGATTAGGTTACCGGGTAAATAAATTGATTAAATCAGTTAACTTCATAAGTTTAAAGATGCTAAATGCAATTTAATTTGTCTTTCTCCATGTCATGATAAAAAAGAAAAATATACAACCATCTAATCTGCGTTTGCTAATTAATTTCCACAAATGAGAAATAAAAAAAAGAAAAAAATACTTAGTACCTACATGTAAAACTCGATTTGATAAATTTCAAATTGCGCCACGACTTACCTGAAATTCAAGTGGCAATAAAATCAATTTGATTACACTATGGATTTTAAAGTTGTTGATACTTTCTAGCTTATTCAGTAGTAGCCTCGAAACGTGTCATGAACAGCTGTGTATGCCTAAGGTAGTTTTTTTAATTTTTTTATAATTGCATAACGGATTATGAATGGTAAAAATATTTTCGGATGTGGTAATATACCCCGAATTTATAGTTATACTTTTTTTTTATGACTTTAGTAGAGTATGTACTTAATGCAATTTTCTTTCTATTTCCTCATGACGTTTGTATTATTTTATGATTTTTTAAAATTAGCTTTTAAGATTTTTATTGAAAGACATAATTATGAAATTGTGTTATATTCGATTTCAATTTCCAATGCTCACAGTGATGAGACTTGAGAGACAGAAAAACTTAATAACTTAGTTTGGTTAAACTGAAATGAACCAACTAAAAAAATTCAAGTGGTACAACTGACGTTCAAAAGTGCCTTTTAAGTGCCTATGAAATAAATGCTTTGACTTTGACTTTGATTTTGACGTTGACTTTGACTTTGATAAGTTGCAATTTAGAGGTTGATTTTATTGTGAAATCAATGGAATAATTGCTGCTGGGGTCACAGGCCTGGTGTTAACTAACTCACGTACAGCAGGTGGGGCCTTAACATCACTTGGGTCAGAGACCAATGGAATTATTGCTGCTGGGGTCATAGGCCTGGTGTTAACTAACTCACGTACAGCAGGTGGGGCCTTAACATCACTTGGGTCATAGACTAATGGAATAATTGCTGCTGGGGTCATAGGCCTGGTGTTAACTAACTCACGTACAGCAGGTGGGGCCTTAACATCACTTGGGTCAGAGACCAATGGAATTATTGCTGCTGGGGTCATAGGCCTGGTGTTAACTAACTCACGTACAGCAGGTGGGGCCTTAACATCACTTGGGTCATAGACTAATGGAATAATTGCTGCTGGGGTCACAGGCCTGGTGTTAACTAACTCACGTACAGCAGGTGGGGCCTTAACATCACTTGGGTCATAGACCAATGAGAACAATATAAATATTCCCCTTATTGCTTTTGAGACAAGTACAGTTCAGCATGGCTGTGAAAGGTTATTTTCAGATTTATTGGCATTGTGATGATGATTTTGGTGCATTTCAGTTTGACCGAACGTTCAAACGGTACATGGACAATTGGACATGGATTGTATATTAGGATGATGGATAATTCTTTTATCTTAATAGACCAACGTATAGTGAATTTAAATTGTAATATTGGTTTGGATGTGCTTTTACTATATATTTTTTCGGTACGGTGTGATTTGTTATTCTTCTTCAGTTTACAAATTCTTTTCTTTTCAAATCAAGATGTATCACACCACTTAAAAATACGGTACTGAGCAGATTATCGCATAAGAAAATTTATTAATTTACATAACACCAATCGAAATAGTACGTACCTTTACTGTCGAGTTAAAATCACCCAAATCTTTTATTTTCAAAAACCTGGCTATTTTATGAAATAAAAAGAAAATATTTAAAAACAAATGACGCTTACGGAGTCACGTTATTAATTCGGTCTGAAATATCAAATGATGGCTGAATATAATTCTGCGCTAATTGACTTTACAAACAAATATAAAATGCTGAATCTGTAAAGCTGTTCTATCGTGAAATTGGAAATTATTGTTGAACTAGCAGCGCTCCGCGGTTTCACCCGCGTAGTTCCCGTTCCCGTGGGAATACGGGGATAAAATATAGCCTATATCACCCAGGAATAGTGTAGCTTCCCAACAGTGAAATAATTTTTCAAATAGATTCAGTAATTTCGGACCCTATTCAATGCAAACAAACAAACAAAAAATAAACAATCAAATCTTTCCTCTTTATTAATCTTATTGGTATAGATTATTACAGAATAGATAAATTAAAGTAACGAACATATTTTGAACGTGAGTGTAACAAGTAATTTATAATCGATGTTATTTGAGAATTATATAAATGCTATTTTAGTGGTCACGGTAATTTAAAATTGGGTACTTGTGTAAGGTTCTGATGTTTACAAAATTATTTCGGAGATAATTTTAACGAAAACGAAATATACCAAGTCTTAGCAGAAAGACGGAATGAATAGTTGGTACTTTATTTATCGTCGTAAAGGTAATTCAATGAGTCCCTCATTACTGAAGATCGTGGTCACTGGATAAGCGGACAGTCATTCTCCATCTACTCCGGTCCAAAATCACCAACACCACTTGCTGAAATTTATTGGAGGGCGTGGCTTCTTTTATTTATTTATTAATTAACAATAGATGACTTACAGCTGAAACAAACAATAAATAAAGAATGGTATGTGATACTGACAGCCAATTAAGTAGAAGTCAATCTAAAAACACACTTTTGCTAGAACTAATTCATTGTGATTTTTTCAAAGTAGTGAGCATCACATGGTTATTATTATTATTAATTATTTTAATTCAGAATTCATTATTACATTCCATAACTTGTTAGTAAAAAAACAAAACTTAAAACTATGTTTGTAAAATTAATAATCATAAAAAATTGAGCTATTAAATTTAACATAATACAAAATTGAGCTACTTCACATTATATAGGGCACCACCCGAGTACCACTCATGTACAAAACTAAGATTTTCCTTAAGATTAACTTGTTTGAAATCATTCACTATACTTTGGTTTCTTGTTAGGTGTTATTAAAAGTTATTACTTCCAATGTAAAAGTATTGTTCGGAGTGGCCATGTCAAAAATGTATGAAATTGTTAATAGAAAATGTGTTTATTGAATAGTGTTCAATAATATTGTCAGATTGACCGAACGATGAATTATTCGAATTATTTTCATGATCACTGGTCAGTGCTGCGATGCAGCTGTTAAACATGAATGACTTACTGAACAATTCTTTTGTGAACTTAATTATACCCTTACGTTAATAGTTATGACAAAATTGTTAAATGTTTATACGACATTAGGGAGGCAAAAACAAAAAAAACTGTATCAATATGTAGACAGATAAATTGTTATATGCCCGGAACACATAAAATGAGAAACAATGTATAAATTTTTGTTGTATTGGTCACTATTAAGTTCTGTCGTTTTAGTGAGAAGGAGGATTAATAGGTACTTCGAGGACGAAGTATTTTCAGTCTGGCCGTGTTCGATCATTCATTTTGATAATATAATAAGTATTGTTTGTTGGATAATGACATCGGTCACATTAACGAGGCCTTGAGGTACCTACCTAATTTGACAAGATAGTATTCACAGGAAATAACTGTATTGACTTGCAAAAATTACTAAAATCTATAATGATTAAGTAGTTTTTAATAATACCTGTTTAAATATACTTTACCTTAGGTTTTGATTTGATACTTTTATATAATGTGTAAGTTTAACTGGTCAACTATCAAGTGCTGTTGTTTTTGTGAGACGGTGGATTCATAGATACTTCGAGAACGAAGTACTTGTCAGTCTGGCCGTGTTAGATTGTTCATTTTGATAATCTATTATTGTTTGGCAGATAATGTCATTTGTCACGTTGACGAAGCCTTGAACAAGTGCAGAAGTACCTAATTTGACTAGTTTACAAAAATAACGGTCTCAATTTGTGAAAATAACTTGGATGTTGTTACTATAAATGATTACGTAGTATTTAATTACACTTGTAATAAATTTGGGTTTTCTAGTATTACTTAAAATAATAAATAGACTGATTCAATTGACTAGCACAATACTGGCAGTTCATATTGATACTTTTAAGTGTCTTAAATTACGAATCAGTTCTTATTAAATTGCTTAATTACCATAAAATGTTTTCTAACGGTTTTACTACATAACCTTTGTTTATTAATCTGTGTTAGAAGTTATTAAGCCAAGTGAGTGACGTTCTGTAGCTTGTTCAAAATGGCGGTAGTTGTTTAATGTAAATTGACATTGGGAAGTTATAAAAGGATTAAAAATAACGTTATTGGGTCAGTTGCTTGGTAGATGTTCAGGAGGTTAGTCCTAGTGCCGTTGTTGTGTGGAATAAATCAACCAGATGTCATGTAAGTTAAGTAATTTGATATTATATAATAATTATTGCTTATTATAAAAATGTTGTTGTACAAGTTATATTATAGTCGGTTTTCCTAATGTTTTAAATCATAACAATCATATTCATGTTCTATTCCTAGCTATTGTAATAATGTAATAGCAATGTTATAATAATTCTAAGTTCTCTTGGACAATGGTCCAAGAGTTGAAATTAAATGTATGTAGGAAAATAATAATTCATAGTAATGTAAGAGATGTGTTGATGAAATACTTCAATACTGTTTCCATGGAGTTTCTTGTCCTTCTTCTCCATGAAGACCTAGTTTTGGAACGGACGACTAGCTTTCTGATTCAATATTGACAAGCCTAACTGAAATAAATGTCTGGTCTTGTCTTTCTGTGCTTTACTTCATGAAATCCTTTCCCTACAAACCATATTCATAAGAACCTGCATATACAGTAAATAAGCAGTAACCATTCTGATATTCAAAGCTTGATATTTGTTTTAAATGTACACACTTATAAATGTATATATCCCCATTATTCTGACACACGCGTAACTATTTAGTCATGTGCACTTTTAAAAGAACCTCTTTTTTGAATTTTCTTTTTTTGTTTAGTTATAAAACCCACTTCGATTCTACTTAACTCTTCACCAACACTACGGAATTGTAGCAGAATAAAAATACGTACAGAAATAAGGCACTATCAATAAATGGTTACTTCTAAATGGTTTCAGTCCGTCGGCTCCCAATTACAGAGCAGTAGAGTGTGCTTTATGGGGCCCTAGTACCAGCGAGTATTACTTCAAGAGTTTTTAATATTTTTTTCTTGGTTTCGGAGTATTGGTTTGTCCCGCGGTTTCGCTTCTGTCGTCTATCACACATTCCTACAAAAATATTATGTATGACCAAAAAGTCGACATGGCATCACAGTCCTGTCAGTCCAGATAAAACGTTATTTTGCCCACAACACTATTACAGAACAAGGTTTTTCTTTTGGTATGGTTTAAACCTTCGAGCCTGTTTTTTAAATATGAACCTAACTGAAATCGAAATACAGCTCCTTTTACAAAACTGACAAGTTAGTCCAGTGCTAAATTGTCAGTTTTGTAAAAGGAGCTGTAATTCTATTTCAGTTCTAAGTTCTTAGTAAGGAACACATTTGAACAAAAATTACATAAAATCGAAATATAGGATCATGTGTGCTTCACAGCCACGTCATATAGGTTCATTTCAGCAATAATGCTAGGCAGATGCAGTTAAACACTGATTTTATAAAATAAACCTTCCCATGGTTATCAAACACGGTCTTTGTCAATTCAGCAGAGGTCCAAGCTCGAGGTTTGCTAGAGGACTATGGGACGGAGTATTCTGGGTATTAACATTCTGGAACGGGTTAAGAATACAACAATCTGTTCCATGACTAAAATAGCTGATGCCACTCGGAAAGTTGCCATGCCTAAATGAAATTGGCTGGACACATCTGCCACATGTCAGACGGCTTAACGTGCTTTCCGAGGCAACGAGGGATCTTGATGGTCGGGCCGTACAGCTTACTTTGACAGTTCAGAAAATAATATCTAGGTATTATTTATCTATTGCAAAGGCTGACGCTTGTATAATAATGCAAATAATAGTAGATTGACAGCTAGAAATTACTGTGAAGCTCTAGAATATGCTAAACGTAGCACTGACAGCGAAGAATAATTGTTTTAAAATTCAACGGAAAAATGTTGGCACATTTCTTTGAATAACTTTTGTGTTTCCAAGGTCAGATAATGCAGTGCAGATGTTTTGTTTCATCGATTTGGTAGTTAACGAAAATATCTGGTCAAGTGTTATTTGGATCAATTTGCTGAAGAAAATAAATGAATTAGCATAGTCATACACATCATTGTATAATTAAACAGTGTTTTGCACCAGACGCCGATTCCCCTAGCGCAGATTTTTTTTGTCGGTTATACAAAAAAAAAATCTGTTGTTTTATTGTAAAGTATGGAAGAACCTACGCGGTCAAAATGTATGCTGCCAACAGCTGATTTTTTTTTAGTTTAACCGACGAAAAATTTCCACGCTAGGGGTACAATGATGTACTGAATTCATGGTTACAGTTTGCACACTGGTTAAAATTGTATCCTGTATATAAAACTCTGCGAGCAATGTACCCCACTTCTTGCACACTGCACTCCTTGTATTTTTTTGCAATTTGCAGGTCATAGTCGGGCTTTGAACAAAATATGATTCGCTACCGTTACGAATATACGAGTAGCTTAAGAGAATTATAATCTTTAAAATGACCAATACAATTCTCTTATTTCAAATGAACTTTACTTACTTTTAAGCCCGAGTCGACGGTGCGTTGTGTTGGGTCCGCAAGGGCCGATGCCTGCCAAGGGTGTGGGTTGTTCGAAAGAGATACAGCTGCCCCTGGCACACAGGCTACTGAGGGAACACGGGTGGGTTTAAGTCAGTATAAGTCTAACACGCTCTCCTGCTCACCCAGAGCGTGATGATTTCCCACCCAAAAGTGCTAAGCCCCCTTTAAGTGCTAAGAACATAGGGATTTAGTGAGTATTTGAAATTATTATTTTTTGAATTCAGCGCTACCTTAGCGCAAGCAATTAAGTAATTCTTTTGGCTATATCGCTCACATTGTTTGCGAATGACTAAATTCAGCCAACACGTTTTTCGGTGAAAGTAACGAAAACTCTGAATAGGCTGAAACTGGAAATATAATACCTATATACAGGGCTAAACTGTTTAAGGTTAAAATATGCTGCACTCTCGTCCCATTTATAATATAAGAATGGGACTGTAATTTAAAAACACTGTAAAACGCAATAATTTTAAAAGAGTAACCTTGAAGATTCTTGTCGGTTCTTCTCCATAGGAAACGAGTTCTTAACTGCACTGAACATTTTCTAAAAAGGCACTCATGAAATGTCAGAAGTTTCTGACGTTTCTTATTTGCTCATCTAGGTTTAAGTAAAATCAAACATTTTGATTTTGCTTTATTATAGTCGTCAGCTTGTCGCTGGTTCTCAGGCCACACACTAGAGTCGCCACCTCAGACTAAAATAGGAAATAATTAGTGTCAATGTTATTGTCTTCTTGAAGTGGTATCCAGTTGTTTCTATTCGTAGGCAGGTTTCTGTATTGTGTTTATTAATTAATTACTTGATTTTGTGAAGAGTTCTGAGAAGACATTGTAGGTGCGTACACTGAAAATGGGAAATAAGTATTTTTAGACAATATAAATAAGTTGGAAGTAGCAAGGGATTGAAAATAATAATGTATCCCTTTATTTAGCGAGAAAATTTGAAGATGAGACCCACCCGTTCAAACAATACGCATTTCATAAGTTTAAGTACGCATATTAATGTCATAAACTTTGACTTGCTTGGTTTCCACTATGTATTTCCTTTGCTAGTCGCCACGGCACCCTTATACCGAGTAGCCTAGCAATATAATATTCAAGGATAAAGTAGTTTTGAAATCGTTCATTGTAAATTGAAAACCGTAACTTAACTTTAACCATAATAGCTATTTTAAATGTGAATTTGCAAGTAAAAAAGTAAAATAGTACTAAATTGTACAGGGCTGCAGACGTTCGTGCAAGTCAATTTCATAAACGAAAACAATAAAATCTTTTCATAATGTTAATATTCAAAGAAAGATGTAAAAGATAAAGTATCAATTAGCCTTCCTATCTTTTGAGACACGCGAGGATCATAAATAAAATAGAATAAACGAAGGGATTTCACCCTACGTCGCGGGAAATAGTTTTTCCAAGTACTAGGCTGACATGCGGTGGTAAGAGGTTTTCTGTAAATCCGTCGCGGGTGAGACACGTACGCGGATAAGCCTAAAGCCTCCTTTACACGAGGAGTGTTTTTCCCCTCGAATAGGCGATTATCTCTATATCAGATGGAAAGTTGACTCATGTAAAAAGTGCGTTTGATATAAGCATGTCGATAGTTGTAAACGCCTAGACTGTTAAAACTGATGGTGTCCGTGTATTAAAAATCTAATTTTTCGTTAAGTCAATAATCACAGTTTAAGAATATTGCCTAGCGTTTCGTTTGCCACAATCGTTGAAAGTTTTCGTTTCTCGACTCACTGTAAGACGTTATAAACAGCCATTCGATTCTCGCTCCCGGGCTTCGCATTCTCACATTCTAGCCTCCCGACGGTCGCGAATCTCTCTTCGTATAAACGAGGCTTTATCCTGAGCCTCCGCGGTTTAGTTTCGCTGCTTCGCTTCATGTTGCCTTAGTAGATGGGGAAGTTATGTGGTGTGATTTGTCGTTTTTTATGGAGACCTCATGACATAATCTCTGTTATTTTGTCATGGTTATAAAAAAGAAGAGTTACGGGAGCTGTCATTGGTTATTTTTCAGTGAAAGTCTGTCTCTTTTACTAGTATTTGAAATTAAGGTGTCAAAAAAAACGTTCTACTCTTTTAAGGATTTCACTTTCTTCTTTTCTGAGACGCGACTTCACACAAGCTTCAATCCTAGTCTCTGTTTTTGCCCCTACAGTTGGAAGCCATCTAACTCAGTACAATAAGGAACTTCCAACGATGTCGCTTAGAACCAGAGCCAATTTTAACGTACGGTATTAAACTTAAAGGTTTCACAGTATAGGAGCAAGTTAACTTCGACTTCCTTTTAGTTGATTTTCAAATTTTTCTACGCCGAAATATCCGCATGGATGTCGGAATTTTTTAATTTTGTTGCAAATACGATCAAATTAGTCAACAAATTTAACCACGTGCTTGCCTAACTACGTAGAGTATACGTGCTTATGGATATGCATATTTTACGCTAACTTACATGTCCAAAACGCCTTAGAGCGTTCGTAGACGGCATACAGTCGGTGGCTGATTTTTTATAGGAGTTGAATGAAACAGTAGAGAGCAAATTTTTTATCAACGCAACACGTCGTATAAAATTTATATGATATAAAAAAATGTAACCGAGCTACAAAAAGTATGCAGTGTGTAAGCGCGCACACACGCAAATTATAAAGAACATGTGACCGTTATAAATAATTTCCAAAAAAAGAATGAAAGGACGCAACTGTTTTTATAAATGTCTTGATGAAACAATCATAATCGCCTAGAATTCCTCAGGCAGACCGCGTTATCCAGTAATGTGAAAGCCATTAATTGTAAAACTTCTATTAATCCCAGTACCAACATGCATAACAAAGCTTTCGCATTGCGTTCGGATGTTATTAATTTCCGCAAACCATGCCGCGAACATTAGGGTTGGCAAAAGTTTAAGAATCATTCCTCTTTTGCGCCATGCTTCCCTGGTCTGTGCGAGTCTCATCAGGGATCCGTATTGTGGTTAAATATCGTTGATATTTTAAGGTGTTTGCTTAAAAGCAGCTTTTAGCTTTAATAGCGTTCATTTGTTCCATTCAGTTTGATGGACGATTATAATAATAACTTTTGTTGGCTTTTCATGTTATTTAACGAGAGTTTAGTTATTTCTGCTTTGTAGGGGGGTTAACAAAATGAGAACGTTTTTATTTTATATTAGATTATTTGATGTGAAAGGCTATTTAGTAACTGCCGCACGAGTTGATCGATCAGATCCAAAGACACCGACTTCCGAAACTAAAGTTATTTTATTGGAAGTCGGTTGTTTGTTTTATAAAAAAGTTTTTCAGTTTTTAGTTATGGTACCTATCCCACACACGAGTTACTATGAAAAATACCAAAATGCTTGAGGAATATTTAAAGAGTGCTCTCGATTTTTCCAGGATCATCATCAGATGCTGACCTGATTGATGACAATGAGACTGCCTTAAAAAAACAACCGTTTTTTTTCTAAATAGGTCTAAAAAAATCGAAATACAGCTACCTTCGAATAATCGGAGAACATAAATCAAAAATTCATAAAGATTCCGACGAACGGAGAACTCCTACTATTTTTGAAGTCAGTTATCTAAACTTCTCTACCAGCCCTAACTATGAGTAATAGCATGTTAAAAGCAGGTATTTGTAATATCCATTCATTACTACATCCAATTAAATGTTATTTGCTGCATAATCGTTTAATTTCACGTGGGTATTGTTACTTGTAGTTGGTATATTATGTGTAGATAATTTGTGTTTTTGGTTGAACAGCATTACTTCTCAGGAGTTTGTGTAGTGTAGGTACGTCGTCCTTATTTAATTTTCAACAACGCGTAAAACGAATTGAATGAAAAAGGCAACGAAAGAAAAACTAAAATTCTGATACGGTGATGTTTTATTTTACAGTGAGTCAGTAATAAAAGAGATCTAAAAACTACGTAACAAGAAAAAACGTTACACAATCTAAACTTAGGTACCAAAATGGTCTAGGTAGCCGTGGTCACAAACCATTATAATTTTGTAGGTGTTCCTGTCAGTCTTGGCACCCAGTTGGTATAGAGCTACCTATGCATCCACTTACCCTCCTATAAAAAAAAAACAAAATCAAAAGTCATTTATTCGAACTAGGCTGAGAGTCAGCACTTTTTTAACGTCAAAATTACAAAAGACAGTCCCCCAAAAACGCCCGTCCTTCATCACCTTCTATGCCATCCCAACCTTAAATACAAATCTATTAATACGAGTACCTCATTCATCAAAATCGTTCAATTTTTATGTCCAACGGTGGAACATACGTAAATACAAACAAACTAACATACATAGAAAATCAAAATCCGTTCTTTTGGCTTTGACGTAGTCGGGTAAAAAGAGCTTTTAGCCTACGCCATGACGGTTCGCAAAAAATAAAATAATATATTATTTACTTCCACGAAAAGTTTATTGTATCACTCGTTATCGATAGGCTGTAACTAACTAAAAGGAAGTACACTTATCTATAAGGAAAATAAAAAGGGAAAAGATGTAAGGATATATTTTTATATCGAAATAATACCAATCTGTCACCCTGTAACGCCGAAGCCAAGCTGAAGCTAAGAGGAAATGTGTGAGAGGAATTTGGAGCCAAAAATATTCGAAGAAATACAGAAAATATGTATTATGTTTATCCATACATTAGTAGGTAGGTATAATTCTATATGTGTGTCTATTTGTTTGTTGTTTTTGACTCCTTTTAGTACTTATTATGGAGATAGGATATTTATTGTCCGGTTTTTCACCTTATTTACTGTGGCGGCATCTATATCGCCGCTTGCAAACTACGCAACGCACTGACGTGACGTAAAAATCCTGCATCGCGCAGCAGATTACAAAGTATCAAAACATTGTGAACTGCAGACGGATAGTACTATGCGCTATTACTAAATAGCCAAGTAACTGCCACTAACTTGGAAGTAGCGCTCACCGGCCGCTCCCGCGGCACCACTCGCTTCGCTCGCTCGGTTCCCGCGCGCGGTTTGTTGCAGTTCTAACCTAACCTTTCCTATTTATATTGTAAGCAGTATGGTGCAGTTCACAATTTATCGACAGTTTATAATCTCGCGAGTTAGATTAGAAACTGGAGGTGTTCACAATCTTACGGTGACATATACAACGTCCCGACAGGAATTGTCAAGCAGTTGCCCACCAGACACAACAGCTGTCTGGTCGGAGGATCTACATTGGTCACCCCGAGTACGAACGTCAGCGCAGGCTTCGTGCAACTTCATCATCTTGACGACATCATCATTTCCTCAAGCTCTCGAGCACACAGTCAGCAAGCACCCACGGACCACCAGCATGCAGCGGCCAGGATAGCCTGGTCGACGCCAGACAGTTTGTCTCAACCAGGCGCTTTATCACATACGACACATTGCAGCACAACGCAGCGCCACCCCGACTCACTGTGGAACTAGCGAAAACAGTTCCGACTTACCGTGAACTATGCGGCACCCGGTTTCGACTCACTGGAACCTCAACTGAACCTGGCAAACATCACAAGTTGCAAAACTCGGTCTACTATCGACCCATACATTTCAGTATACTCCTCATGCCCATACAACAACAATACTCTATACAACAAGCCTGCTTGGCCGCAAAAAAATAATACTCTGTTGCTTTCAAAGTTTAAATAGGGCTTTCTAGGATTTGATGTTATTCACTGTCTTCTTGACAAACAATGTCAAAGAGCTCTATTACGACAAATAAGGTTTTAATCCGACAAAACATACTTAATCCCTTGCTCGAATTTTCCGCCACCCACGCCTACTCTACATACTAAACCAAGTAATCTTTTACCCTCAAATAACAAAGGGCTTACATTAAACTTTGACAACAATATATCCTATCATCCTTCTTATTTCTGTTGTCCTAGTATTCTGAAATCGTGTATTCCCATTGTACCCACAGTCGTCTCTTTGTTGGGGACAACCCGAATATGCGTCTGAAATCCTTCGATTTAAGTCTATCCTTTTAAGATTAGGAATAACTACATAGACATAATTTTTGAGACATCAAAGGGTATGAAATATGGAGGATACGTACAAAGTGTGATAATAGCATAACGGTGTAGTGACGAGTTTTGCAGATGTTGGAACTTAGTGTTTAAAAAGAGCAATAGACAGAGCATTGAGCAGGAATATGGGCCCCTAACGTAGAAATTTTTCCCAGGTATAAAAAAGCGCTGTTCCATATATTTTGACTGCGCTGGTACATATTGCATTTTTCTATGTAACAGCATTTTTTTTTGACGACATTCGAAAGTTTATTACGCTTTTAAATGATAAATGATTTTATTTCTGTAAGTAGATTGGCACAAACACTTTTCTTGTCAATCTTAATTTCAAAACTTGATGAGGTCGGAGTTTCCTATCTTACTACTCTGAGAAGAAAGGCCGAAACAAACTCAGAGGTAGTCTCTTTTAAAGTTCACACATAATTTTGGCCTGATCAAGTGGAGACTATATAGTTTAGAATCATAATATGCTGAATTTATGGTTATAGCCTGCTCCCTGGTATAAAAAATCTGGATTATACCTACGTGTCCGATTCACAATAAGTTCTTACAATACAGAGCATATTGGATTGTCTTTCCATCCCAGTTAAGATGTACCCCACAAAAAAGGCCACAAACCCTCGACCCCTGTTCACCCCATCTCAATGCTAAGTCGATATCAATACACTGCATACCTAATGCCCCTAGACCGAGGCACGCTGGGTCTCCTAATTTGCATACTGAGTAATTTCAAACGTACGGTCGGATTGAAGGCCGCCATATTGGTTTAGGGTCGCTATCCTTCAAATTTACATGGGATAGGGCGTTTTATAGCGGTTTTTAGGGCTCTGGATTATTCAGGCACTAGTGTTAGAGAATTTGGTGTTGTCGTATTTGCAATTATCTAGGAAATGTATGGTTTGATCATCAACTACCTAGCCTCTTCCCGACTATTTTGGGGTCGTCTAACTGGACGTCGTCTTACGCGCAGCGTCTGCCTATCTGACCTCTACAACCCAGTTAATGGGTAATACGATACCCCTAGGTAAGACTGGGTGTCAGACGACCCATAATGGCTGTCAAAGATCCACGAATGACATCCAAGACCAACGGCGTAACTTGCTTTCCGAGGTACGGAGGGTCTTAGTATGTAAAGATGGTCACCCATCCACGGACCAACCGGGGCAAGCGTAGCTTAACCTTATCTATCGAGCCGTGGGGCTATTATAACTTAGCCACAAGCTCTATATGACGGTTTGGTAACATATACATAGAATGACAATCGATCGCAATACCTTTCCGAATAGAGTGCTGATTCGGCTGGGTAATCGAAAACCAGTACCGCAGGCGCAGTCTTGTCTTAATAGTGCGGCTTTTTGTAATTTATAACCATTGATGACTTCAGGACCTTAATCACACTCGATATAGTCCTTTATTCCTAGTAGTTCCATGTAGCTTTCCTTTATGTGGAACTACTGGGAACACAAACTAAAAAGTTTGTAATATTCCCACTAGTTCCATGTACGGAACTAGTGAGTTGCAGTAGTTCCATGTGGAACTAGCTACATGGAACTACTGGGTATAAAGAGATATAGTTAATTTTGCACTACACATGACTACATAATTATCTGCCCATTCCAATATCGTAGGATCGGATCTAAATTAAGGTCCAAAATCAGTATTTTATCTTCCTATCTCGAATGCAATTAATATTCCAACCAGCCCATAAAATAACCCATAGAGAAGCGAAACTCTATTAGTGTTGGGCATTAACTGCGTTCTAAATGTCCAATTTAAATCCGGATCCGGAATTCCGATCGAAATTAACTTTAGGGCAGTTTTACAGTTCATCTTTGCCTTCCTTGTACATGACTTGGGTTGGTAATCACCGGAATTCGTGACTCGTTTGGTGATTGTGCCAATCATCTTTAATTATGTAGATTATACATGCTTTGAAGTAATGAGTATAACAAGCAAACGAATTTAGGAAGGATAATATTATGGTCATTTAATTTGTTTTTTTAATTTATGTTATTTCCTTGCGATGAATGAATAAGTTGCTCATCAGTCCACTCGCACATATTAGCTCGCCCAAATCGGGCGAATCGTCACTTTTGAATAATGGAGTGAGTGGTTTTTTTTTTTTTTTAATGGAGTGAGTGCTGTGATGATAGTGAATTAGCTGGCCGGAGAATACATCTTATCATTTTCTAGATATTTTCATTTAATGAACTTTTACTTCAACCATGGGCCAAGAGTAAAAAGGGCGAGGTTAGTCTGGTTAAGAACTCACTTTCCAGTATGGCTAACCAATCATGGCATTTTAGTCTAAAACACACTGCACACTACACTTTTACTAACACTGTTTGTTACTCACAATGATGAATTTATTATTATGTTGTTTATTTGTTTTCATACTTATTTTTTTATATTTTTTTTGTTACTTAGTAAAACACCACCGCCAATCAAATCACTAGGATATCAGATACAATTGAAGGATTCCAGTAACCGGAGGTTAGTACGTATTTATATTGTTCCTGAAACTTGGAAGTATTTCCACCAAACATTTTGAACTAACTTTCAAAGCCTATAAATTCGGAAAACAAAGTTTCAAAGAAGCTCAAATGCTTAAATATAAGACCAAAATTATGTTAAACAAGCCTTAAACTATCACAAGAGTTTTTCAAGTATTTTGAACTCTATAACGAATTGAAAACTTTGTCATGTTTATTTTAAAACAAAGTTTCAGTTAAGTAATGTTTTAGCTATTTATCAACTTTGTAGCGGCATCTACACTGCCACATGCGAACTACGCTTCACATCGCTGCATCTGGTGATATGATCCTCCCTATTTCAGAGAATCTGTCAGCATGCTTCCATAACTCCAAACGTTCATTGAAAACTTTGAATGATTACTTATTTCAGTTGCACTTCCCAACCTGTGGGTGTAGTGAAAGCAAAGTATTACCTTTCTTCATGTGGAAAGAAAGATTGATGATCGTGTTTTATTATTGACCTAACATATTTTCACTGCCTGCTCAGTATGTTATGACCGTCGAAACACTGGAAGGGAACGCCCTAGGAGAACGTAATAATATAGTATCCTTATTGGCGATGTTTTTTTAAAGAGGTCTGGTGCGTAGTATTCACAACCAGTGTGCGTGTGCACTATGACCAGCAGACTTAGACAAAACACATTTCTGTTAGCGTTCACGCCAAACGCTACTCCAAAATGTATGGGAATGACATTACCTGCGGAAAGGTTACGTCGTGTTCTTACCGCAGATAATGTCATTCCCATAATTTTTGGCGTAGCGTTTGGCGTGAACGCTAACAGAAATGTATTTTGTCTCTAGGCCCAGAAGCCTTATAAGAGTTTCGATCAAACGCAACGAGCGCGTTTCGCGTACGCATTGGTCCTGGATTGGTGACGGACCAATCGGAGCGCCGAACGCGCTGGATGCGGTTGATCGAGATGGTTAAATGAAACTCACACTAGGGCCTCTGATGTATGCACGTAAATGAAGCAAGAGAGGAAGGAGCGTAGCAGGTGGCCTACTGCACTTTTTACCCTATGGAAAGAAGGCATAAGTATATTCATGTAGGTGATGACCTCGGCTGTGACAGTTTAATCATTTATCTTTTAATGTGGCAGCCATTTGTTTGGAATTTACATATTTTGCAAATCAAGTTATAAGTTACTCAGTTTGGCGTTTAACCACTGTCTCACTGGGCACGCCACGATTCTGGTGGCAAGTCCCCTTTTTGAGGAGTGGATTGAGAGGCACCACGGCGTCTTCACCTTCCACCTGACGCAGGTCCTCACCGGACGCGGATGTTTCGGGAGGTTCCTGTTTCGGATAAGGCGGGAGGAAACGCTCGGCTGATTCAATTCAGGGAGAGGCAATATATGCGCCCTCACGGTCACGCCTTCGCAGGAGACGCCCTGGGCGTCGGTAATCCCAGGCTGATTCCCGGACACCGTAGGCGAGGTCTTGTGGACAGCAAGTAATGGGTAGCTCGCTGTCCGGTAAGGACCAGCCTCAGATCGACGGCGCGTTGTGTTCCTCGCACGCCTCAAAGAGATGTCAGCACCAACTGAAGGGGCCCGCAAGGGCCGATGCCTGCCAGGGGTGCGTGTTGTTCGAAAGAGATACCGTAGCCCACAGGCACACAGGCAACTGAGGGAAAACGGGTGGGTTTTAGTTAGTAAAAGTCTGACACTGCTCCACTCTGAGCGGGAGAAATTATTTGATGATTTCCCATCCCAAAGACAAACCACTGTCTCAGCTGATGATGATGCAGTTTACTGTCTTATGTACAGTCGCCTTGAAGTAAACAATTAACTAATGACTCAAAATCTTCTAGGCTTAAACTATCCGTAAACAGACTGTGTTTGCAATAATAACAATACAATACCAACTTCACTCACTTAAAACGAAAGAGAAAAAACTCAGTTTTACGATCATCCCAAATAAGAGAATCAAAGAAGTATTTACCATTCGGTGAAACCCATTACACTCTTCCCAGAAATTTCTTAACAGAAGGTATCGGATGGACCTTTTGAAGGGTAACGGTGTCCCCTACCATGTGCAGATGGTTACCACTGGGGAAGCGTGAGTTAGGTAAAAATCCCACACTCCCGGTCTTATCCCCAAAGCCCTTTTGAAGGTTACCGCACAAACACAAAAACAAAGGAACTCACCATGCCGAAAATCTTCAACTGACCTCCAAGAGTTTCATAAGCCGCTTCATTTATTTTCCACAAGATCAACAAACAACTTTAGTCTCTCGTAAATAAGCGGTATATTTTCAGTTTCGACACGTCATCTCGGCGGGAAAGTTCGTGATAAATACTCTCCCGAAGTTGTGACGTATGCTAGAATTTGTGACGTATGGTGGAACTTCGAATGTTGTGCCGTATCGCTGTATTAATCGAAGAGTTTCTTGTGTAGGATGAGGGTGGAGTTTGGTATGTGTAAGCCCGATTTGGATGGAGAAAATAATGGATTTGGTCATCATGTTTTATACATAGAGAATTTGTTTTATCCAGCGGTGAACAATTTTGCTTTGACAGTATTCGTTCGCTTTCGTACCTCAAACTAACATCGAATCGAAATCGAACATCAATCAATGTTATCGTAGGAGCAAACGCTATTGACATATCCAAAACCCGAAAATGTTGTCAGTTTAAATCAAGTAGACGACCGCTATTTTCCAAACGCTATTTTTCGTCGGGAGTAAGACAAATCAGGCTACCGAAATATGGCATTTTCGATACGATAGCCTGTAGAATGCGTGTGAATAGCTATGCTAGTGAAGGCCGCAGGAATTCGCTGGATGCACAGAATCGGTCTAAGTGGCTTGAGGAAGTTCAGCAGTAGACAGATGATTTTCGGCTAATTGCAAATGAGTTTCTGGTCTTAAGGTGAACTTGTCCACATTTTTCCCATACAAACTTCGGGAGGGTATAACTCCACTGTCCGACAGTGTATGTACATCAAAAATTACACATGATATGGTCTTGTCTTGTTATTGATATTGTCTGTACGGAAACAGAATACTAAAATTAAAAACCATTCAAAAGTTAGGAGCTAACAAAGATTCGTTTTTCTTGCTCTAACTTTAGGCGTGTTTATGTAATAAAAGAAGTGTAAAATCTCCAAAACTAAGTCAGTACCGACAAAGTTCATCTATCGAAAAGTTAAATAAACTTTATTGGTAATTGATTTATGCGGTGGTTTTTTCAGAAAAACCCGATCTTCCAAAAGACTTGTCTTAATTTTTTACGCGCCTGTTTTACTGTAACTGATCCTGCAGGTCACTCAATAACGTTGTGCGTGTAGACTAGCGTATTACTAACTGCTCATCACGGGTACTACCTCTGTCGGACACGAAGCCTGGTGAGACAGCGTGATTTTTAGCCAGGCCCATCAGTGAGTCTGAGCCCGCGACTAGGTTTCTCTTAAGAAAGATACAGCTGAGGGTTTAAACCTTCTTCTTCCTTGATTCCGGTTGTTCTTACTGGTTGGATTACTATAAATAAATAAATGTATTTTCGTTATAACGATAGAGAGATAATAGTTAATGTTTTTTTGACGTATTCGTCTTTTCAGATACCTATCTCATTTTCTATCGTCAACAGCCCTTTCAATCGATTTTCTGCCAGAAGTCTATTAAAGTCCTTAACAATTATATTTTCCTCAAACAGGAAAGGGGGAATAAAAGTTAAAGAGTTTTTTTACGACAAAATAATTAAATAATGACGAGTTTCCGCATCATGGCCGTTGACTTTTTCAATTACTTATAATTTTTGTTTTGAAGAAATAACTGTTTCCTTGTAAACGTCAATTTGGAAAAGGTCAAGGAAAGGAAAGGAAAGTTTTAATGATGAAAATTGTTAACGTTTTCTGAAGTTTTTAATTGACTGTTTTTCAATAAAAAATCAGATAGGTAACTGTTATCGTGAAGTTAGCGACCCGCCCCTGTTTCGCATAGTTTTTACGACTTCACAAAACGTTGATATGTTAGTTTAATATGAGTGCATAACACACATAAACCTTCGGCCCCCAAAGTGGGGCCGCTCGTCCGGTCTTTTGCCTTTAAGAGGCCTACGTACAATGAACTGTCCATACATACGTAATACCTAAATCATTTGCAACTTGAGCATGTTTCCATCATATTATGATGAAATTCGGATTCCGACAGTATTTATCTAGGCTCGTAGAGGTTTTTTTTGCCAAAATACTTACCTGAAATGAAGTTTAAGCGAATTGCATTTCGCACATTTTTACAGCGTAAATGACGTTTTCTCACTGTTTTTTTGGTATTATAACCAACAATTTCCGTAATATTGTTGTCTCAGAAGCATAGCTCATATTATCAAGTTGTAAAATGTCGAAAAAAATATTAAAATACAATAACTTTTCATTCATCATTTTTGGTATTACGGAACACATCCAAATTCATCTTAAATGGTCAGTAGCTAGTAGCGCTATCGCGTCAAGCCATTGTCAATGTGTGTGTGATCGTACTGCTCACTGTAGGTATGTATCCTCGACAGGTACTAACACTAGCGCAACGATAGCAATTTTCAGACGAAATATTGTCTCCGCCCGAATCCTAGTTGCGAGCTTCGGTCGTAGGATCCTTAAGCCGTCGACGTAGCGGCCAAAAAAGTAGGTTGCGGTGAGGTGCACCGCAGCTGAGGCGGGCCGCGATTTCGAATGGAAGGCATCGCGGCTGAGGGTTACAGGCTGCGGCGGAGGAGGAGTGCCGGTACTTCTGAGTAGCGCTCTTCCCTTCCGTGGCCTGGACGGGGCCGCCACCGTTTGATGGCGGACGCAGTGGGGAGGAGGAGTGTCGGTATAGCGTTGGCCGCTCTCCCTATCCCCTGCGGCCGAAATGTTGTAGGCGGGACGGCACGTTGTGTTCCACGCGCGCCGTCAGAGATGTTAGCACTAACTGGTGAGCTTCCGGAATTCCTTTGCGAAATTTAAAAGACCAATGCGGGCAAAAACACAAACACGAAAATCGAGTTTAATTTATAATGTGTACTAGCTTTTGCCAGCGGTTTCGTCCGCGTGGATGTCGAAAATTTGATTATCCCACGAGAACATTTACAGGGATAAAAATCTAGTATCCTATGTGTTAATCCAGGTTATAATCTACCTATGTGCCAAATTCCATCTAAATCTGGTCAGCCGTTTTTGCGTGATTGAGTAACAAACATCCAAACTTTCACATATATAAAATTAGTAGGACTAGCTTTTGCCAGCGACTTCGCCCCCGTGGAGGTCGAAAATTATACTACGGAAATGTACTATCGAGATAAAAGTATCCTATGTGTTAATCTAGATTATAAACGATCTGTGTGTCAAATTTCATCCAAATTCGTTCGGCCGTTTTTGCGTGATTGAGTAACTAACACCCATATAACCATCCTCACAAACTTTCTCGTTTATAATATTAGTACGATTACATATAGGTAAAGATTGTGACTATTTAGTCGTATATTACGAAGGTTTTATTAATGTTATAAATTCCAGAAACTACAGAGTCAAACGAAAATGAAGCCACTGGGCCTAGAAACAAAACACATTTTTGTTAGCGTTCACATACATTTTGGCGTAGCGTTTGGCGTGAACGCTAACAGAAATGTGTTTTTTGAACCGACGAAAAAACGGAGGAGGTTACTCAATTCGACGCGTATATATATATATTTTTTTTTTTTTATGTATGACCACGCATAACTTTTTACAGAGTAGTCCGATTTTGATAATTCTCTCTTTTTTATTGGAAAGGGTATACCCCGAAGTTGGTCCCATATAAATTTCAAAGAAAAATTCCAACCCTAAGGGTAAGAAAACACGGGATGATTGATTGTTTACTCACAGATTTTAATACTGAGTTGTGTATTACAAAAAGTAATCAACAAAAAGTAATTAGTAGATTATAGCCACCAAAAATTATAAAATAAAAACTTTTTAATAAAAAAATTTAACTGCCGAAAAACCGAAAAGTAAAAAAATAATAAACTAGCTTTGTCCAACCCCAATAACTAAGTTCGGAAGTCGGTGACTTTGGAAATGTATCTAATTATATGTCACCGCCTTCCGAACTTAGTTATTGGGGTTGGACAAAGCTAGTTTATTATTTTTTTACTTTTCGGTTTTTCGGCGGTTTAATTTTTTTATTAAAAAGTATTTATTCTATGCCTGCTGGTCGCATTATAAGCGTTTCCTCAATTTGCTACCGCTTTGATAAAATATTCTAGATTGGACCGATTAAAGCATCTGAAACGGTACGAATTCATTTTGATATTGAATCGAAATGGCCAAACCATTTCATTGTTCGTCTGTTATTATCATCCGCATTGTTCAAATGAGAATTTCCTAAGCTGTTTCGCGGGTAATATTGCCAATTTATTTGGCTTTTGTGATGATTTAAGAGCTTATCTTCCCTGAGTTTTGAAAATTTTCTGTGATCGAATAGACTCATCACGTTATGGAAAGATGAGCTTCTCATGGCCGATTCTTCGATCTTTACCAATAACTAGCAGCGCTCTGCGGTTTCACCCGCGTAGTTCCCGTTCCCGTGGGAATACAGAGATAAAAAATATAGCCTATGTCACCCGGGGATAGTGTAGCTTCCCAAAAGTGAAAGAATTTTTCAAATCGGTTCAGTATTTTCGGAGCCTATATTCAATGCAAACAAATAATAAAATATTTCCTCTTTATGATATTAGTAAATAGGGTGACTGGTAATTAGTGACCGACATTTAAACACATGATTGTACTCATCATTATGAACAACTTTTATTATGGTGCCAAACCTGACAACGCGAAAAAAAAATCAGTTGTTCCCTACATTTATGTTCGCATAACTCGTCAAAATGTAGGGAACAGATGATTTTTTTTTTCGCGATTTCGGCTTTGGTCCAATAGTAAAGGTTGTTCATAATGATGAGTACAATCATGTGTTTAAATGTCGGTCACTATTTACCAGTCACCCTATAGATTATATAGTATAGATGAAGCAATATTTGGAAATAGCTATCACAGGTAAAATTAATTTACGAAACTATTTATTTGCCCAGTTTTGAAATAAAAAATGCTACCGTTGATGAGCAAAACGATCCGTTTTTGTTTACGAACCGAACTTCAATAGTTAGTAAGGTTTTTTTTGTACTCAGTCAGTTCTCAGACATAAGTACTTAAGAGCGTGCATTCCATGTAGGTTGGCAACAACGCATTTATAGTAGTTTTTCCGTGATCATTTCATTAAATACAAACAAAAGTACAATTTTGTTTTATCCAAGCACTAGATCGTTGGTATTTATAATAATGTTTAACATTAACTCTTAAATAATAACATTTAATCGTACAATAGAAATTAATTGTATTTCGATTTTTATAAGTAAATACCAAAACCACTGTAAAAAAAATAGCATACAAACTTGAAAATACTACGATCTACTGCATGGCGGAAAATTTTTTTTGCTTTTGTTTGTATTTAATGAAATAATCACGAAAAACCACCATAAATTCGCCGTTGCCAGCTCGCGTCGGAAAAACGCTCATATATTAAGAAAAACCAACTAAAAACTACATCTCTCCTTTTCAACTCAACTACCAGGCAAGCAGGAACTTAAAAGAGCAACTAACACTTAATAATTACGAACTAAACATTAACCTAATTCGTTGACCTGGTGGGGTTCAAACGGAGTCCTTTATTAATATGTCCATTACAGAGCCGATTCGTGAATAATTGATGGCCACTGTTAATAAGGTAAACATGTTTGTGGAAATATTTTGACCTTTTGGCCCGCTGTAATATTAAATAAACACTGCGTTGTTACAGCAACATGGCCGCTGTAATCATGTTATTCTCGTGAAACGGTTTTTATGTCCGTTTTTTTTTTCGTACGGAAATAACCAATCGTTTTTTTTAAGCTTGGTAATTTTAGCATGGTGACTTCGACTTGCCTTTTTTGCCTCCTTCCTGTGAATGTTGTCATGGATTGGCTTTTTCGCCTTCGCCTCCACGAGGACACGGCGGTGCTCCACCCAAGCTGGGCAGACCGCCACCGTGTGCTCCACCGTGTGCTCAGGGCGAACTTCGCAGTGGAAACACCCGGGCGTTACCTCCCGCCCTATCCGAAACAGGAACCTCCCGAAACAGCCGTGTCCGGTGAGGACCTGCGTCAGGCGGAAGGTGAGGACGCTCAAACCACTCCTAAAAGAGGGGACTTACCGCCGCAATCGTGGCCAGTCATGGATTGGCATAGATCTCCTTCTAATTGGATAAAGGACAGTATGTCATCATTACAGTCTATAGTTTGTCTTACTAGTTCTAACCCTATTTCTCATCGTAGATAGATAGGGTTTGTAGGCATTGATTGAAACTTCACCACTAGAAATCCTTCTTCTGAGCAATTGTGGCCCAGTGGTAACAGTCACAGAATGGCGACTTACGAGTAAATAATACCTATAGGTTGTAGGCCAGACTGGCGCTTAGACTTGGCGTACTTTGTGTAAATTGTTTCATCGCCACTGCTCTCAAAACGGTGAAGTAAAACCTCGTGAGAAAACGGGCATGTCTTAGAAACCGAAAATCGAAGTCATGTGACATTTACCAACTCGCACTGGGCCCGCGTGGAGGATCATAGCCGACTCTCTTGGCACTCTAGGTCGCCTGTGTCCCAGCAGTGGCAAAATTATATGTTAATTATGATGGCCTTCCGAAGGGCTTCTTAAGATCAATTGTCAGAATACTCTGGGTCCTTCAACAACCTAATGACAGCTACATTTATGAAAATAACAACAAACAATACCAGGAGATCAGAACCAATACAAATATCAGCGAAATGCAAGCCACACTGTTTATTTTAATTGACAAATATAAGCGTTGGTACACAACGTTTGGACCGCAGCCAATTGAGCAGCCGCGCGTTTGTACTAAATGTTAATGAGCTTAAACATTATCTCTATACTAAATGCATATTGTTTCGCGGCTATGTGCTTACATTTGTCTAGGTGGCAGGATTAAAAGATAGGAGGCATTTTGTTGCCTCGCAGTTAGCTGGAATGGACGTTGCAGGAAAAAAATTCCTTGGCCGTAATGTTGCTCA
Organism: Polymixis flavicincta; assembly: GCA_949987655.1. Lineage (NCBI taxonomy): Eukaryota > Metazoa > Arthropoda > Insecta > Lepidoptera > Noctuidae > Polymixis > Polymixis flavicincta. Next base: position 16,520,602 of record OX465188.1, on the reverse strand, counting down.
CATGAAAAGTCTGTGTTTTATCAGTTGCCTATCTTGAATCTACAGACAGCAGAAACAAAATTACGGCGAATAGACTTCTTTCGTAAAACTATAATGATGTACCTATACCTACATTTTAATGACTTTTTTATGACAGGTTGTCATTCGGTGATCTTTGACAGTCAATATGAATCAAAAGCCCGAAAATGTGACAACCAGTCTTGCCAAGGGCTATTCTTTTACCCAGTTACTGGGTTGTGAAGGTCAGATAGCCAGTCGCTCCATTTAAAACACTGGTATTCTGCTGCACCGGTGCTGCGATTAGACTTGAAGTCGGCTAATTATAATTTATTAAGTGGTTTGACTAGATTACTTTAACAGTCTCTTGTTACTGGAAAAATAATAAAAGCAATTCCATAAAAGGTTCCTTTGGGGCGTGTAGAAATCGGCGAGTTTTACCAACCACACGCACGGTGTTCCGTGTACAAACCGGCCTGCGCAGGCAAAACTGTGGTGAAGCTTGAGCGTGTGGTAGGCCTATTTGAGTTTCATTGTTAATACAGATTTTTGATCAATCTTTTTAAGCAAGTAGCTGCACTATTTTATTGGTGATTTCAAATCAAATTCCGTTTCAACAAATAGTTGATTACTCCTATCGTATTGATTTTTCTACATGCCTACATGCGAGTACTGAAAGAATCTGTATCATTTTCTTTTATACGTTTTTAAGGGCCGATGGTAAATTGTTCACGTTAATGGTTTCGTTTCTCTATCATCATCATCAGCCTATAATGTTCCCACTGCTGGGACACAGGCCTCCTCTCGGTGAGAGCGACTGGGCCATAATCCACCACGCGGGCCCAGTGCGGGTTGGTAGATGTCACATGTCTTCGAATTTTTGTTCTAGGACCTTCATTTTGACTGTAATTGATTATTACTGATGTTATTTTGCTTTCAATAATAATATTATTTCTGAGCCTTGTCAAGTTTCTAGTGATTACAGAGTTCGTTTCTTTGATAAGTGTGGGTGGGTAGAAATGGCAATATCCTCAAAAGAGGACGTTTACGGGATGGATGCAGTGGCATAAAACTGAATAGACTGTTGTTATCATCTCAGCCGAAAGACGTCCACTGCTAGACATAGGCCAGGCAAAGGGGGGTTTTGGGGGTTCTCTCATAATCGCCACGCCTGGCAGGCGGGTTGGCGATCGCAGTATGGTGGTAAAATGCATAGAAAACGCTGCTGCCCATTCTCTAGTAAGTCCCTTAGTCGCCTTCTACGACACCCACGGGAAGAAATGGGATGGTGCTATGCTTTTATGTACGGCAACACACAGAACTGAAAGACTGTTGTAGTGCAAGGCAATGGAAGGGCTTTTATGTTCAGAAGTGGACTGAGATTGTCTATGAAATTGATGTTTGTGTGTCGTCTAGAAGTAGTAGTATACATGCATAGGAATATCAGCGCCAGATTTGGCCGCGAACCACCTAAAAAACGCCTGCTGTGCACTTTTTATATTAGCATGTTAATTACTCACATGCATTCGATTCATATTCGATTGGTATCGTGTGGAGCCGGACGTAAAGAATAGCATCATCCCACCTCTTCCCGTGGGTGTCATAGGAGGCGACTAAAGGATTTACTAATGGGCAGCAGCGTTCTCTATGCATTTTACCACCGTACGGCGAGCGCCAACCCGCCTGCCAAGCTTGGCGATTATGGCAAGCCTCCCCAAATTGGGGGAGGCCTATGTCCAGCAGTGGACGTCTTCCGGCTGGAATGATGATGATGATGATTCGATTCAGAGTAAACATGTCATCATAAATCTCATAACATTATCTTGATTATGTTTTTGTCAATTAATAAAAATGGTGAAACGTTAATTTGTTCCTTTCCCCACTACATGAACTGGCCATAAATCTAACATCTTAATTACTTCTCATGTTGTTTATGTGAACTTTCGTTTTTACGCTGCCATGTATTTTTGTGCTGCTGAACAAGGTCTGACGAAGCGAGGGGCGGGAAGTACTCAAAGGCGAAGGGTTTGGAATTTAGACAATCTCTTTTTGGCATTTGAAGCATACGGATGTCCGCACTAACTGGTGGGGTTCGCAAGGGCCAATGCCTGCCAGGGGTGCGGGTTGTACGAAAGAGATACCGTGGCCCCTGGCAAACAGGCGACTGAAGGAACACGGGACGGTTTTAGTCAGCAAACGTCTGACACGTCCTCCCGCTCCGCCCAGAGCGGGAGAAGTTATTCGATGATATCCCACCCTCAACAAAAAAAAGCCATACAAGAACGTATCTTCTCACAATTAGACGTTACTAAAACTTAGAGTGTTGTTAATTCATTTAAGACTTTAAGGCCTGAAAATTACAATTATTCATCTTACTGGTGCGTATTATTTTTGACCTACAAAAGTGTCTTCGAAAACAGCATAAGCCATCTCCCATTACGACTTAGAATCTGTCTACCTTTTCAAAAGTCTCGCCGTGAACGGTAGATTTTGTCATTAGTTAGGTAGGTACATTCTTGTACTCTCAACTTCAAACACGCATGAAGTCACACGTGAACATGATTTGCCTCAAAATGAACAAACTAAAATGTCAGTTTTGGCAAGCGAAGCCGCGGGCTCGTTATACCCTGATATTAATGAGAGCTGTACACCTGGGACTCCTGGGAGCGAGTTCAAATAAACATCTGCGATATTAAATATTGATCCCCAGAGCCAGAATATGTGAAAATAGCTCCAATCCCACGAGGATGGCACATTGATGTATGAAGTTTCATCTTGCAGATGTACTAGGGCGACATCAATTAGACGGAGATGGAATACCTATCCAGTAAACTGACATTTTGATGATCATGGATGTGGGGGGGATTGGAAGGGTTCTGCATCCATGAACATATGGAGCGAGTAATAAAAGGCATAAAATTATTTAGAAACGAATGTATATTTTTAATTAGTATCTATTTATTTACAATTTAATTTTACACACTTACACCTAATAATGAAAATGACGACTTAATTTTCCAAATCCTGTGATTTTATTGATTTAGACAGCAGAGTTCAGTAGTACAGTTTCTTCCGTAAATATGGCAAGGATACAGATCCACCGTTAAAAGCCTTCATATTCATTCCTTTGGTTCTGTCACATGTCAGTACCAGACACTATAAAAAGAAAAAATTAAATGAAGTACGGCAATGGTGCCGATTCTGTTGTACACCGAACTAAATTAACTAAACTATAACTAAAATTCCTTACTTTTGATATGAGAATCCTAACGCTATTCTGTAAAAATTCTTGTTTGCCCTACGTCGTGATTTTTTTAGAGCCAGAGGTGTGCAGGGGCGGCAGCCTCGACGTGATTTAAATGGAATTTTCACTTTTTGCATGGAAAATATGAAAAATGATTACCCACATTTTGAGTTTTAGAGGTGTAAGGAGTTTCATAAAGGGGGTCGAAATTTTCAACAACTAATTTTATTCCACACCTATTTAATCGCGATTAAAAATAGATTTAGTTAAACAACCGAAATTTTAGGTTGAATAGAATAATGAAATTGACAACAACAGAATAGCAAAATTGCCATTTTCACTAAACTAAATAACTCAGTGCAATCTTAGTGCTGTCAAACTAAAATATAGTTAAGCTGTGTCACTTTAGTCAATTTCAGAATGGGAAATCGTAGTTTGACAGGAATAAACTAAATTTTGGTGATTTTAGTCTAGTTTAGAGAATTTTGTGACAACAGAATCGGCACCATTGTATGACTATTTAATAAATGTACAGTACCTAACCGGCCGTACCATATGAGTATGACACAATATGAAGTTTAAAAAAGAGACTGTTGCCTTGGTAGGTACCAGTGACACAAATATCTCTATTTTAAGTCGATTATTCTCTAAACTTTAGTACGTACATAATGGTACCGATTCTGTTGTCACAAAATTCTCAAAACTAGACTAAAAATCACTAAAATTTTGTTTATTCCTGTCAAACGACGTTTGCACATCGGATGATTTCGTTCACTTTCATTCAATGTTTATTAAAATCTTGGTCTATGGTTTACTCAACTTAGCGATTGTGAAACATAATTTTAGTTGTGTCAAAATAGTTTTATATTTAGAGAATCTTGTTTGCAAAATAGCTTTTATGTTTCTCTTAACTAAAAATAAGAAATTTTAGTTATAGTTTAGTTTAGTTCGGTGTAAAACAGAATCGACACCATTAACGACCGAGTAGGCACTCTAAAAAACAATAAAAATGTTTGAATTACTAGAAACTAGTCCTTTAAGTAATGATAATCGTACCGGTCATATTTCTTGGGCATACGAGCGTAAATGTGCTGGGATATCATCATCGGTTGGTTAGTAGCATTGGTGCCATCCGTCTTCTGCTCAACGGTGACTGTAGCCGCTGTGGTCGAGGTCTTCGCCTTAGCTATACTTTGCAAGTACGACTCATAAAGACTCATTCCTGGCAGGACAGAATTATCTTCCGACGGTTCTATTGGCACGTTTATGGGGTCGTAAGGTAACGTTAACATGTATTTTCCGACGTCAGCGTAATAAAGTCGGCTTTCAGATACTTCTTTCGTCACGTTTGGCGGCATTTTTGTGGTCGATGTCGTGGTGGCTGGTTCTGTGGTCGAAGGCTTGATGACGTCGTCCCAGATAACGGAGTCCAGCCAGTGTACGAAGCTGGCGATCTTAGGGAAGGAGTGTGTCTTGGAGTAGAGGGCACAAGTGTTGATGAAGGAGGATATAGCTACTAGGGTATTGTTCTGGATCACAGCGCCACCGTTGTCTCTCTGCAATAGAAGTGTATGTTTTCAAACTGAAGTATTTCTGTTAAGACGGAGTACATACATATGTTGTTTTATTTTATATTAGTGTTTCTAAGGTTATAAGGAGTACAGGCATACAAACAAAGAGTCGCCTAGACGTTGCGTTTTTATAGTATACTAGGTTATGTCCACGACTTTGCCTGCAATGCAGAATGAAAAGTAGCCCGTGTCTTCCAGCCTCAGGCTTCTCAGTCAATTTCATAACGATCGGTTCAGTGGTTTAAGCGTTTAAAGATAACAGACACAGCATTTTATAATATTAATTTAATTGGGGATGTATGGAACAGTGACAGTATTGTTGGTTGGAGTGTCAATTGTAAAATACAGTTTTAATTTACCTACATCTATTAAAAACTTTGTGAAAACTTCATTTGTTTTGCATTTGCATCACAAAGTTCACTCCATATTTGATATTTTGCTCCTTTAGAATTATAGAGAACTTTTTTTTTTCGGCGGGAAACCTTCAAAAGGCACCCGGTCTTTGGGGAAAAGATCGGGGCGTGTGGGATTTTTACCTCACTAAAACCACCCAGGTGGCCATTATCTACACATGGAAGAGGTACCGTTACCTCTCAGAAGACCAATCCGGAAGCCCCTCTGTGCAACGCCTGTTAGGGCACTACTCTGGAGAGATTGTAAAGGGGTCTCCTCGGAATCTAAGAATTATGGACACCTAATGTTAAATTAGCCGCAAGCAAACTAGGTCTCCATAATTCTAAAGGTGCTATTTTCTTGTTCGCCCCAAATTAAGTTCCATTTTATAACACACAAAAGCCTCATTAAACTCAATATCGTTATACCAGGACTACATAAACAACTGCATGCTATCCCCATTTGTTTTTATTCTTCGTCCCAATGACATTTATAAATGATCTCATAAAACAATGTAGCGGAACGATCCAGATGATTTATATGTTTGTGCTTCCGTGAGCGTATCGAGTGCGTTTAATTTTATTGTGGCTATTAACACCATACGTAATGATGTTTACTTTGCTTTTTATTCCATGGCGATATTTTGGACGGAGGATGCAGTACTCAGCCAAGTATTTTTGCATCTGTTGTCAATGTGGGTGCGTTGAGTTTGTAGCGTACTTCTAGCTTCTATCTATATGCTAATTTGTTTGAACGTGATAGTTTCTGAAACTCCAGTCCGATTTGAAGGAATCTTTTTACATTTTATAGCACAGTTCTTGAGGAAGGTTAGGCTATTAAAATTTTACATCACGCTAAAACCCATAGGCGCTGAACAAAAACAAAAAAAAGTGCGCGATAGGAGGCAACGCGGTGGGTGGGGGGCCAAAATTTCTCGCGCACGAAGTGTTAATACTAAACAGAGAAATTTTGATAATTTGTGATGACGCATTCATTTTTGGTTTCCCAGTTTCGGAATTTAGGCGCTGTTCATTGTCCCAGTTAATATAACATAATTATTTCTTCCATGTTTGAGATAGGGGTAGGCGGTAGAGTAAATTCATTTTTAAGCTAGCTTCTAACGTTTGGGTATGTGTGAGTGAGAAACCAGACCCTTTTCCAGAAAATTTAAGTTCCCCTAAAACCCAAAATGGACATTGATTTACTAACTTCACGATTTCCTTTAGTAGTTTTCTCGTTTTACTGATAAAATTATCAGCCCGTCAAGCGATTGATCAAGAAAAAACCCATCATATTTCACCCCTAACCCCATGGGAACGCCATTCAAGCACAGGATAAAAAATAACGTGTTTTCCCTTGACAGAGGTCCTTGACGGGGGATTCCTTATGGCGGAATTTATCGCTCCTTACTCAGGATTGAGTAAAATAAATAGACTTTCGAATTCGTTTTATTAGGTAGGATTAAATGGACCAATGAGGTGGAAGAGTTTGGAGGAGATACTGTCATCTTTGCACGAACAAGGAAGAAAATATTATACTGAATGATTTTTAAACGGAATCGAAAACTGCTTACTGTGTGGATGATTTTTGGAACAAAGTTCTTAATAATAGTGTATCCCTATCACTATATTTAAATTATAAATGCGAAAGTATCTTTGTCTGTCTGTTACGCTTTCACGCATAAACGGCTGAACCGGTCGCCTGGGATATGGAGAAGGACTTAGGCTACGTTTTTACGCGATAACCAACATCCACGCGGGTGGAGGCGCGGGCAAAAGTTAGTAGTATATAAAAGGCTACAATTTCCATGAAACTTTCACAAAAATTGTTCTATTTAAATCGCGTCGCGCTTCTCTGCAGAAGCCTTAACACGCCTTTAGGTAGGACTAAAGTGTTAAAACTCGTCACGTAATGGAAAAGCATTACGCCCCCTCCATGCGACTTACTCTTTCTCTGTTATAAACGAGTGCGTGTGTGCGTACGAGTATCGCCTAACTTCATTGGAATCCTAGTACAAAGGCCAGCACATCAAGCTACCCCAATCTGTCAAATTCAAATTTCTTTGATAGTTTTTCAACTTTATCACAAAGGAATAAGGTTTATGTTCAATTGGGAAAATTTGACAGTTTGGGATAGCTTGACCTCCTGGCGACTGTACAAAAATTCGAAGACATGTGACATCTACCGGCCCGCACTGGGCCCGCGTGGTATAACGGCCCACTCTCTCTCACAGAGAAGAGGCCTGTGTCACCGTTTTGAGAGCAGTGGTGATGAAATAATTCACATAAACCAAAGCGCCTGTCTGGATCCCTGGTACCTATGACCTACAACTTGTAAGTCACGTCCGACAACACTAGGTCATCATTAGTCTTGTAACTGGTAATTAATCAGACACTTTTATGTGCAGCTTACCAAACCTTTCAAATACCAAATCTCTTCTTCAACCTTGAAATGACGAACATTTTCCCAAAGTTAATACCTACCAAAACATCTAGTTGGCAACGCCATTAATCTGATTAAGATTAACTTGAAGAAAACATAAATTTTCGATTAAGAATGTTACTCAAGTATCGATCTTCCTGTATTTCGTGACCCAGATCCAACCTTTCTAATAATTACTGTTTGATGTTGAAATTCTTTGTTTACTTTTGGTAAAGTTGAGACTGTTTCAATTCCTGTTAACTTGTTACCTAACGTCGCCTTTCTACTTCCTGTTGCTTTAGGGGATGAAAGGGTTTGTGTTGTTAGATTTGGCCAGCCATTTATATGATCAAATTAACCTGCGCAGAATTAGCAGATTTTCAATCGGATTAAGCAAATCTGTAATTTTAAAATTGCCGATTATCTCTCATTTAATGACACCAAGCTTGCAACGCCATGACAAGATAATAAGTCAGAATTTTGATCTGCTTATAATTGTCCCAATGGACCCAGGTCTCCTCTGTGAGAGAAAGTGGGCCATAATCTATCACGCGGGCAGTGCGGATTGGTGAAAATCAGATATTCGAATTTTTGGTTCTAAGACATGCCGGTTTCCTCTACCTTTTTGAGAGCAGTGGTGATGTAAACAAATAACGACTTACAATTCGTGAGTCGGGGCTCAGTACCATTGCTCATTGAATAAATATAACACTGATTTGACATGTGTCAAAATTCCTCTGCAGTTAACACTCCGTTTGCAGGTGAAAGTTACATATAAAATATCAACATACCCTGCAAAAGTGTCTGTTGGGATCCTGTACGCCTCCTACGCAAACATAGTGCCCTGGTAGCATTTTCGTGTCGATCTCACATATTGAAGGATCAATCAATGGGGCGTTTACTACTCGCATGTGCTGAAAAAGAAAACAAAAGATTATTTAGATTTAGAATAAATATGTTTTCTTTGAGAATGTTTAATGCATATTTGCTAGGTCAAAGGAGACAGTCCAGCAATCCTCCTAATCCTTTTGATTGGATTTCATGACTTGGAGGGGGGAAAGTTGTAAGCCGTATCAATGACTGACCATTAGGGTCTACAACTGTCTGTCTGTAACAACTCATTTAGCAAGTCTAGCGATAAAACGGTCGTTCCAAACTTGAAAAGCTGAGGTCTTTGCCCTCAAATGGCACAATAACAGGGTGATATTATATATTCATCTCCCTTTCGTCTACAAAAAATACATTTTTCATTTCGTAAAATATAAAAACCAAGCCACATTGTACGTTCCACGGAAATTCATATGCCTAGAGTTTTCCTCACCATTGTTCAACGCAGTCCAACCTTTTTCTTCACATATTTTTTTTATCTGACGTCATTTTATAAATGTTTGGTCTCACAATCTTAAGACTCGTATTTTAATGGAGAAATCTTTATGGCTTTTCTGATATTTATGAACGCCTAGTAAGTATTATCTACTTTGAATAATAGTGCCAGTTGATTGAGTTGATTTAGTATGCTCTTTGTATAAAAGCAAGCCAAAGGCATTTCTTTGTGTGAAGTTTATCTATTGGTGACATCTAAATTCGGAAAGGTGATCGATCAACATGTCATTGAACAAACATCTCAAAATTAAAAAGTTAACAAATAGAAACAATGTCATTGAAGTGGCTATTGAAACGCCCTAAAGTGATTGGGCAGTATTATTTGACTGAATTTCAAAAGTAATGTTACGAGCTTGGAGTTCGTGACAATTAAAAACTGCCGATATTAATTACCAAAAATAACACTTTAATTAAACACACTAAAAACACAACACAATAGCACTACGGATCACTCTTAAGTCGCACTTGAAGATCGCTTTAGATGTTCTCGCATGTATCGCTTCCAATGAACTACCCCGAGACGCGCTCCGTTCCCGCTTATACAGGGTAAGTTTTTATCCAGTGCGCAAATTTTAACCATGAATTCAGCATATCATTCTAGACCCCCTACCGCAGAAATTTTTCGCCAATTATAAAAAAAAAAAACAGCTGTTTCATAGAAAAGTGCAATACCTACGCGGTCAAAATGTATGGAACAGCTGTTTTTTTTTTTGTGTAACCGGCGAAAAACTTTTCCTGTATAGGGCCCTCGGATAGTTCCAGAACCTTCTACCGTAGAAGCATCTAGAATGTTCGAGCCTGACCGAACACATGTCGATAGTTCCAGAAAGTTTTAGCATCGAACTTTCTAGAAAGCTCCTGACTAAAAATTCCGCTATTCAATAAGAGATGGCGCTAGTGGCAACCAAACATTAATTGTGCGGCGAAACACTAATTAAGGTGGAAGTACAATTAGCAGGTTAGTGTCTTGACACTGACGCACTAGCGCATTCCTCGTGAGTAACAAACTCAAATCACTTTTATTTCAATGGCAGTTCATACAGAAAGCTACTGATTATTTAAACCAATTAATAAATAACTTTACCAACTAACCAGTTCCGTCGGTTTCCAATAACGTTACGAACCACAGGCGTCACAGTAACCAGGCAACATGACCAATGGTAACATTTCAATGCTCACCCCATTAGGAGTCCATGCGACGATGGAGGCTAGGAATCCGAGCGAGATATCATCATCAGCGCCCGGTAGTCTGACGCTCTGCACTCGAGAACTGAACACCATCGGTTTTTCTAACTTAACAGCTGTCACGCGAAGATCGAAGTTGTTGATCATCATTTTTATCTAGAATAAGAAAAGTACATGTGGTGAAGATTTTGCACTGAAAATTATGCCTTACATGGTCGGCATAACATCCAGGATGACCTCTCCACGTTTGTTTGGTAGCGTGTAAGGTTAATTAGAGTGAGTTTTGCACTGAGCGTATGTCCTACTTTAGCATACATCGTACGAATATGTTGCGCATTCGTTACGTTAATTTTGCGTCTATGCGACGCTGTCCGAAGTCAAGTTCAAAGGAACAGAAATCTTAATTAGGTTTTACTAAAAAGAGACAGAAAAGACAACTAAATTAAGTTTTATTTCCGGAGAGCAGCTGGTAGGGTAATTAGTTTGAGTCTGGTAGTAAAAGTTTAATTCGAGGAGTTAGTACGTAGTAAATAGTTTGATCAATTCCTCGAAAATGCTTGGCATATTATTAGTTTACTACCGTTTCAGTATGATTAAGTCGAATTTGTGTACGTTTATATTTCTGTAAGTATACTGAAAGACTTGGATAAAACTGCCAAATACCAGGAAAGCATGACACAATAAGCGGGAAGCTCTCGTAGCAGTTGTTAGAATAAGGCTGTCAATGATGATTTGATGATTATGCTGACGAAGGTGTAATGAGCGGTCTCCCCTTAAAAAGTGCATCTGATTAGACTGCAATGGAAGCCTACCTAAAAAAAAACTTAACAGATGATGACTTAGTTCTGTTAGGTGTGATGCAAGTAACGCCTCTCCTCAATATATAAAGTTATAATGTCAACAACCTGTAAAGTTTCTCTGCATACAAATAAATATGTCACAATAGACGGGTTCAACGAACTATCCAACACGAAATGTTTAATCACCGCGCTTTCCAGCCATATTGGTGGCCGTAGTACGCAGACGCGACGGGTCATACGTAAATAAAATATGAATTGTGCTCAAATGAAACCTGCTGACGCCATCTGTTCTCCTAGTACATGAAGTTCATTTTATTTGGCCTGGTCCTATTATTTAGATTTGCTCTATTTTGATGAAATATGATAATATCTAGAGATGAATTAATCAGTGGTTCATAAATTAGGTTCTCTTTCTAAAGGAACGGATTTTTTCTTTTTTTTTTTACCAATGTGTTTTATTCCTTTCTTATTGGGCCATAAAGTCATCAACACATTGTCCACATTGACCTGAATATTCTCTTGGCTACGATCAGAGGACGAGTTTTTAAATAGACTTACGGATCCCAGCAACATAAACAAGGCAAGAAAAGCAGATGAGAATCAAGACAGGTTTAAATTAAGCTGTAAACGTAAGCTCTAACAAAAAGAGCCCTATCTCCACGTTCTAAATTTAAGTTTTACCTTAAAAAATCGTTTAAAAAGAGCTGTTTAAACCAAATTCTCACGCCAAAGATGCTCATACGCCGAACGACAATAAACGAATCCAGTAACCGACTCATTACCAACCCCTCAGATGTCGCAGTAAAGATTTTACGCTCGGAATAAAAACGTCTGATATCGCCTCTCATTTGGTTACGTTATTACGTTTTCATGATACCGTTATTACCTTTTGGTTTTGGAAATGACTTGTTGTTATCTCTGTTAATGCTTTTGTTTTTGCTGATTGGGAAGTCTGGAGGTTACATTTCCTGACGGTTAAATTCGTTTTAAGAGTAAGAGAAGCATTTTAGCATTTTGTGTGCATTTTTAAAATGTTCTTTTATTCTTTCAAATATAATATATATTTAAGGGAATCACGAGTAGCATTAGTGTTGATAGTTTTTTGGCCGTTGGCTGATAGGTGGGACTCGCCGATGTTGGGGCGGTAGATACGACTGCACGCAGTCAAGTTGACAGTCTCCCAAGATCGGCGTACCTCGCGCAGCTTCTTCCTTAGTGTATTAATATTACTAACACTAGTTTGTAAGTCTACATTGTTACTATTCACTGTACTATACAAGTCTATTAACTGCTCTCAAATACAATGTTCTTTTTTATTCTTTTTATTTTTACAATGCTGACATAATCTCGTCATTAATTGACATTATACATCAATTTTATTTAGGTTAATTTTATTTATGTAGATTATTTTACATATTGTGAATGAGAGAACGTTGTAGGCCTTACTGACTGTAGATTTGTAGACGATTTTCTATTCTGTATTCGTCTAAGTACCTGGTACTTATTGACAGGCCTGCGCTGTCCTCCCATACATTTAATCTCTGTAATTTGAAAATATTGTTAAAGCCAATTATTTTTAAAAGAGTAACCGTGGAGTTTCTTGCCGGCTCTTCTCCATAGGAAACAACAATTTGGAACCGTGCACCTAGCTTCTGACGTTTCATAAGTGCCCATGCAGGTTTATATGAAATAAAAATATTTTGATTTGATTGACTAACTAATATGGAAGTGATTCTGAAAATAAAGGTTTTATTTATTTATTATTAACAGTGAAAAGAAGTACGAATCATTACTTTCTATCTATACAAATCCACATCAATACTGACAAAGTGAACAAAAACTGCTTTTACAGCTAAAGGACCGAGCCCAATACATCAATGAATTTTGGTAGAGAAGTTAATAATACCCACATGGATAAAAGGTTATTTTTAATCCGGAAAATCAATAGGCGAGCAAAGCTTTACTTCTAAGTTAAGACATAACGATAATGCCATTATAATTATTTTGAAAACAATGAAAACAAAAGGCAATTGAGATTATAATCAACAAAGTATAATCATAACAAAAACGATTAATTACATAGCTACACAATTACAGACAAATGCTTGCATTGACTCGACTGGGCCACTCAATCTGTGTGGTTGTCTCCTCAAAAGACCAATTCAGACACTAATCTACATTGTCCACACATGAACCGACCAAGATTATGTCTTGAATTAAAAAGAGATTTTGGCCCTTGAGTGTTTCGGCATTTCTTGTCAGGGGTTTTTAAATAGGAAATGTCGACTTCATCTGGCTTATTATTTTGTAATGTAACGTGTAAAAGTGATTCCCATGTTTTATTTACAGAATAAACCGTTTCACTTCATGTTCTTGTAATCATATCTTTGTAAATGAACGTTTATGGGAAGCGTGACTACCATTCACAGCAAAAAAATTAGTAGGAATCATTATCTTATTATTTATACACCAACCAGACAGTGAGCCACCCATTACTCGCCATACGCAAGCCCGCGCCTACGGTGGCCGGGAATCAGCCTGGGATACCCAACGCCCAGGGCGTTTCCTGTAGAGGCTAAGGCCGTGATGGCGCATATACTGCAATCGCTCACGTGCACCGCCTCCTTCTTCGCGAGCATTACTGCTTCGCAGAAAGACATTACAATAATGACATTATAATTTGAAAAAGATAACAAAAACAAAAGGCAATTTCAAGAACATCAATTATAATCATATTTCACTTAATTATATTTCCTCAGAAGTCACAAAAGTATAGATAGATCTAACCAGGCAAACAGAGGGAACGAAGAGGATCAACAAGGAAAATTGCGTAAAACTCAGTTAAGCGGAAAAAGATAATGAAATGACAGGCCTGCGATAAATTAGTGGTGCGACATTTTATCGGCCCGGTAAGGGACCGTTAGGGACGTTTAATAATGTAATTATTTTGTTGGAACTTGGAATTTCCTAGAAATGTTAATACAAGTAACCACAATACGGATAGCTAAAATAAATATTCTACATAGTATACAGGGTTATTGGAAAAACACCAACAACCTCTTAAGAGGTCATTGCACTCATTATTATGAATAACTTTTACTATGGGACCAAACCAGAAATAGCAAAAAATTATCAGCTGTTCCCTGCATTTTGATGAGTTATACGAACATAAATATAAGGAACAGCTGATGTTTTTTTTTTTGCGATTCAGGTTTGGTCCCATAGTAAAAGTTGTTCATAATGATGAGTACAATGACCTCTTAAGAGGTTGTTGGTGTTTTTCCAATAACCCTGTATAATCGTTACACAGTTTTGGCAGTTCATTGCGTTATTTATGTTGTTGAGAAGACACATTTTTCGAACATAAAAAGTAATGGGTTAACACTACCGTTCACAATAATTCAGATTGTGATTACGTAAATTGGGTGCAGGTCAAAATTATTACTTGATGGTTGCTTCTCGATTTTGATTTCCATTGCCTCAAGTATCTTTTTTAAGTTCTACATGATTATTTTTATTTGAGTCTGTAAAACTTTTCATACTGAATGTTCATAATCTTCCGTTCTGACGTTTTCTTGGCAAAGATAACAACGGCATCGAAAATATAATTTGCTTTCGGAGACTACTACGTGTCCTCATTAGCTTGACTTGATGCTGGGTAGAAGGCTCATCGAAACATAAACTGTGTATGTGTGCACGATCCCCTAGCGTTGGCATTTTTCGTAGCTTTAAAAAACAAGAAACAGATGTTTCCTAGAAAAGTTATACCTATGAGGTTAAAATGTGGACAGCCTATTTTTTTATAACCGACGAAAAATTTCAACGCAGGGCAAAAAATCAGAATCATGTACTTTATCCATGTCCAATAGATGGCGCGTCAATGTGCATGCCACCTGTATATAACATAAAAACAAACTCCAAATACAAACAATTGCCTTAACAACAGCTTCGCCATAAAAGCTGAAACCATGAAAAAACAGGTAAAAATAACGTCCATACATCAACGCACTCATTCTAATTCTGTTAACAGCATAAAAGTAAACTTTACCTTATAGAGAGCCCCTGCTTTGTTGTTATAGGAACTGCCTACCCTCACTGTGAAATTACTGAGATTCTTGTGCGTCACATACGATGTTATGATGCTCCTGAAAACAAAAGAACGTTCCTTTATATTAGGTCTTTACCTATGAAATTGCCGTTCTGCAGTACTGGCCATTTCAAATCAAAATAATTTTTGTTTGGCTAAGAATTCTAATTTCAAATTAATTTTATTTTAAAAACATGGTTTTTTTTTTTCTAAAAGTAGTCATTTCTTTATTGATTAGTGTTACATTTTCATCGCATTTCAATCTTTTTCGTCATCATGGATACGTTAAAAATTCGAGTAATTATGGAATATGAGTACCGTCGTGGCAGCAACGCGGCACAAGCGGCACGCAACATCAACGACGTTTACGGAGCTAACACTACAAACCAACGCACCACCTGTTATTGGTTTGCTCGCTTCCGTTCTGGAAATTTCGACCTGAAAAATGAAGCTCGCGGTCGTCCGAAGACTTTGGTCGACAATGACGAATTAAAGGCGATTGTGGAAGCTGATGATACACAATCTACGGCTGAATTAGCAGCAGCTTTCGACGTTAGCGTCAAAACAATATTGGTCCATTTGCGTCAAATTGGCAAGGTAAAAAAGCTTGACAAATGGGTGCCCCACGAACTCAATGATCGCCAGCGCGAAGTACGCGTCGAGACGTGCCTTGCACTGCTCAACAGACACACAAATGATGGAATTTTGAACCGCATTGTTACCTGCGATGAAAAATGGATTCTGTTTGATAACCAGCACGGCTTTCGCCAAGGCCGCTCAGTCAATTCGAATCTGATGATTCACGTTGATTACATTTCTGGGGTTTTGGACAATGGGGGGCAAGTGGATGTCCTCTATTTCGATTTTCGTAAAGCGTTCGACAGGGTTGACAATGACGTGCTGTTGATGAAATTGGAAGCATCAGGTTTCTCATCTGAGTTTCTGAACTTCTTTGCTGACTATCTGCGAGGGCGCCGGCAGTTTGTTAGGCACGGTTGCTTCGAGTCTGAACCTTATAATACCCGCTCAGGCGTGAGTCAGGGATCTGTGCTTGGTCCACTGCTTTTCCTTATCATGATCAACGATCTTATAAATAAGCTTAAATTCGCAAAATGCTTGCTCTATGCCGATGACCTAAAACTAATATTTAAAATTGATACGGTCGCTGACTGCGCACTCCTACAGACGGACATTGATGCTATATATGAATGGAGCGTGGTCAATAAACTATTTTTTAATACAAGTAAGTGTTACGTCATGACGTACAGTCGAAAACGTCAACCACTGCACTACAACTACAGATTGGGCACTGAAGTAATAAGTCGCGTCACCAAAATAAAGGACCTGGGCGTGACCTTTGACACTGGTCTGACGTTTAGAGATCATGTCTCCACCCTTGCCAAGGAATCTTTTAGGCGTTTGGGTTTCGTTTTGCGAAATGCCCGTGATTTTCACAACCCACATGTAATTAAGCTTCTTTACACCAATTTGGTTCGTAGTAAACTTGAGGCTGGTGCCTGTATCTGGCATCCCTACACGGCGGCTCATACATTAATGTTGGAGAAGGTACAGAAAACTTTCTTGAGATTTCTGTATAAAAAGACGTTTCACTTCTTTCCTTTCATGTACCCGACTAGTTACCTCCTTGGTGCTTTGGGCTTCCACTCGTTGGAAGTTAGGCTTTCTACAGCTCGCAGTGGCCTGCAAAACTCTCAGAGGACGCATCAACAGTCCCGAACTCCTAGAAGTTTTCTGTCGACTATTTGTTCCCGACAAATTCATCGGTCATCGCCAAAGCCGTCGACGCAATCTGTTTGCGCCGCCGTTGTCTACAACTGTTGCCAGAGCTGAGTCTCCTGTGTGTCGTACATTAAGGATGCTTAACGCCCTCCTGACCACCTATCCTGAATGTGATCTGTTTGCTGATGAATGGAGCAAAATTATGCGTGTATGTCTGATGTTTTGCGAGAGTAAGTATGCTAGGTTGTCCTCTATTATTTGTTAGTACCTATTTGTAATATTTTTTATTTGCTATACCTGTATCTCTATGTTAATTAATGTAATTGGTGTTACCGTTTTAATTAACAATAAATAAATAACAACCGTAAGCGCTCAGCAAGTTGGTTGGATCCTGGTTCAGCACCTAAACAATGCCCTAAACGAAAACTTACCCCTAGAAAAGTGATGGTCACTGTTTGGTGGTCTAGCGCCGGTGTGATTCATCACAGCTTCTTACCAAACGGGGTGAGCATTACTGCAGATGTGTACTGTGAAGAACTGAACACAATGATGGAGAAGCTGGCGCATCTCCGACCAGCATTGGTCAATCGCTCGTCTCCGCTGCTCCTGCACGACAACGCGCGACCTCATACTGCACAGCAGACGGTCTCCAAGTTGCAAGAACTGGGGTTGGAAGCTCTCCGTCATCCGCCCTACTCACCAGACCTTGCGCCTACAGACTACTACTTTTTCCAGAATTTGGATAACTTCTTGGCGGGAAAAAAATTTAATACCCGAGAGGCAGTACAAAATGCCTTTGAAGAATTTGTTGCCTCCCGTCCAGCTGATTTCTTTAAGAAGGGCATCAATAAACTGCCACTGCGATGGCAAAGATGCATTGATTGCATGGGTGATTACTTCGATTAATACAAATAAAAAATTCATGAAAAAAATTCGTTTAAATTTTTTCATACAAAACGGCAATTTCATAGGTAAAGACCTATTATAAATTATGGAGAACAATGGGATAACGAAAGTGGGACTTGAATTTGGGTTGGGACGAAATGGGTGTTGAGTTTGGTAGAAATTAAAATGCTTATTAATCTTTTATGGAACTACGATATTATGATTTAAAATCAGTTAAGTGTGTAAATACGACAACAACTTATTATTTCCGGACAAACCTATTGAGGTTTCTGTGATATTAATTTGATAATTTTTCGTTTGTTCTTTAATTAATAAAACTTTAGAAATAAATTGCATACAATGATATTATGAGGTCGTAAATGGGGCTCGTGGTTAAATAATAACAGCCGCACGGGTCAATCTTCAAGGTTAAGCAACACTTGGCGAGGTCGGTCCATGGATGGGTGACCATCCATTAAATTTCAAGACCCCTCCGTGCCTCGGAAAGCACTTTAATTTAAACCGTTGGTCCCGGCTGTCATTTGTAGACCTTTGACAGTCAGAAGCCGGCAAGTCTGACCACCAGTCTCACCAAGGGGTATCTATCGTATTATCCAATCACTTGGTTGTGGGGGTCCGATTGGCAGTCGCTTTATGTGAAATACCGGTAATCAGCTGCATCCGGTAAGACTGACAGCTGACCCCAACGTTGTTGGGAAAACGCTAGGCAGATGATGACCTAAGAGTGACTAGGGATGAAGCTTAGAAAGAGTAAGAAAATGAAGGTTTTGATGGACGACATTTTTGTCATTTTAACGTTAGTGCCTTATTTAATTTTATTGTCTTTGAAATGTAATAAAGCGTATAGCTAGCTGGCTCCTCGCATGTTTCACAAATAATAAATGATAATAATCTTATCAGGTAAATATATAAAGGACAAATAAAATAATGGCTCGGAAAAACTTTCAAACAAATTACGATCACTACCATTATCGTCAGCTTATAATGTCCAAACACAATACCAGCGCAACATAAATAATAAAGCAGCTATTAATACATCCACTATTATGGGTATACCTTGAGAATAACGTATGTGGTATCACTCACGTTTTCGATTTTTATCAAATCAAAAGTCATTTATTCAAACTAGGCTGAGAGTCAGCACTTTCAACGAACGTCAAAATTACATAAGACAGTCCCCCAAAACGCCCGCCCTTCACCACTTCCTAGTGCTTTAGCTGGGAAGAAGTGGCGCAACAAACTCCCCAGCAGCACAGCTGTCTGTTAAGTGAGAAGAACTTGATTCAATACAATAATAGGTAAGTAATTAACATTTAACAAAAAATTAAAATTTGATTAATACAAATTCAGGTTTATACAGTCAAATAAAATAAACAATGATATGGAGTAACTCATATGACTTGTCAGTAGGTAAGCTAGTTCTGGTGAAGGAACACAAACGTTGTCTTGTGTTAATGACAGCGACCAACAATTCTTATCGTTCAAGTATCCTACCTATAACTACTTGTCAGGTATGAGTTGTATCCAGCGGGTTGGTCTTTTTAACGATTTGGGTATTAGCTTAGGGAAGATTTGATATCCATAATCCAAATACACGCAGTAAAGGAGAAATTGTGATTCCAAAATTTAGGTTGACCAAAAGTAGCAAAGAATAAACAGTATTCGCTTCTATAACAAGTTGCCAAAGTCGGTTACAGAACTTAGCGATGGAAAGTTTAAAACTCAAATCAAACGTGTCCTTATCAAAAAAGCTTATTATAGGATAAAAGACCACGTTGAAGATAAGTAGGGAAGTTTGGCATTAATTCCTTCTGCACATGTGGCTTCCCTGGTGCCTCATTAACAGAATAACTATGTGAAAGTCTATTAACTGCTCCCAAATTACAATGTTAATATTTATTCTTTTTATTATTTACAACCAACGTCTGACATATTCTCGTCATTATTTGACATTATAGGTACATCAAATTTCATGTCGACTATTTATTAGTGATTGTTATGGAAATCATGTCACTTGTTTTAAATAGGTTCATTTCATTTATGTAGATTTTTTTTTACATATTGCGAATGAGAGAACGTTGTAGTAGGCCTTGCATACTGTAGATTTCTAGACGATTTTCTATTCTGTAAATTTATTCCTCTAAATACCTGGTACTTATTGACAGGTCTGCACTGTCCTCCCATACCTAATATCACTGTAATTTGAAAACATTGTAAAAGTCAATTATTTTCAAAAGAGTAACCGTGGAGTTTCTTGCCGGCTCTTCTCCATAGGGAGCGACGAATTGGAACCGTGCACCTAGCTTCTGACGTTTCATAAGTGCCCATGATTTGATTTTGATGGTATTGAAAGGTTTTAACTTTTTTCCCGTGGGTGTCGTAGAAGGCGACTAAGGGACTAATAATACTGAAACGTCACTCAAATATTTAAAATTTAGTAAACTGGCAGCAGCGTTCCCTATGCATTTTACCACCATACTGCAATCCCCAACCCGCCTGCCAAGCGTGGCGATTATGGCAAAAGCCCCTTTTGGGGGAGGCCCAGATGTCCAGCAGTGACGATGATGATGAACATAAGTTGTGCTTACATACATGTATGTAGTTAGTTTTAAGTAGTCTACCATGTCCAAACACAATACCAGGGCACCATAAATAATAAAGCAGCTATTAATACATTTACCATTATGGGTTTACCTTGAGAATAACGTTGTATCGCTCCCGTTTTCGACTTTTATCCTACCTATTACTACTTGTCCGGTATGGGTTGTGTCCCAAATCGTTGAAAGGACAACGCCTTTCAACGATTTGGGTATTGGCTTAGGGTCGGATATGAAAGGTTTTTTTAAACTTATGTTGTGCTTACATGTATGTAGATAGTTTTATTTGGAAGTTGTGATGTTTGTCATATTGTGAATAGAGTTGGAAGGGCTGCATTGATTGCTGTCTTGAATAGGTTACGTATAAATACTTGAGTCAGGGGTTCTCATAAATACAGAATGGCAGAGATATGGACGCGCAAAATGAAACCATGAATTCAATACATGGTTCTAGACTCCTAACCGTATATTTTTTTCGCCGATTATCAAAATCTGATGTTTTATAGAAAAGTGCGATACTAACGCGGTCAAAATGTATGGCAGAGCCAAATTTAAATTTAAATTCCATACATTTCGGCCGTAGGAATTGCACTTTTGCAGGAATCAGCTGTTTTTTCTTAGTATTGAATCCATGGTAGCAGATTATGCGTCATCGACTCACATCCAACAAGGTACAAGGTGGCATCTCTCCCTGCTACCCTGTAAAAATCAACAAGGACAGGGTTTCAGAAAGAAGAGGAACCATATTACAATACAATCATTATGTAAATCAGTAGATGCTTCAATTGAACCACATTGCTGTCACAGCGGTATTATTAGCCTACTACTATCCTAGTCGGTATGATTACATTTATAATAATCTAGTTTACCAGCTTCAAAAGAAATTCGACAACTAAATAAAAGTAAACATTTTGAGAATCCCTTTCATTTTCTGCTAACCTAGTACCGCACATACAACTATACATATATTCGGGGACCCTATATCGTATACTTTCGGTATAAAAGGACCACGGCGTATCTTTCCCACATTGTTGGTCCTTCCGAGGATATTAGAGGGCTCTTACATAAACCGACTTGGATATTAGCGGATCCGCACATAAACCCTGATGTTTAGTAACACAGTAAAATAGGATGATTTATGTTTCGTCAGACGTTTATTTTCGTCGGAAGTCGGATTATTAGATAAAAGGTTTTCAATTTCCTGGAGATGCTTGTTGACAAGCACTTATTCATTTGATCTGGTTTTGTTCTTTAGTTATAAGAATGGGATCGTGATTTTACGGAGCATTGGGGATCCGAGCATAAAATTGTGCCTTGAACGTGGCAAGTTGAAATGTACTTTCTTTAATATTATAATTATAAATAGACAGTGGTGATGACTCTGTTGTGAACCAAATACTTAAACTTAATTTAGGCTTTTGCAATCTCTTTCCTTCTAATGAATCAATGAAGAGGCAAAAATAGCTGTCAAATTTAGTTAAACTAAGATTTTCTTCGACGCAACTACGACGACGTACTAAATTCATCATGCTTGATAACGTTAAATTCAAGACCATCGACACGTAATTTAGTTTGAAAGTTCTAAAGCGTCTCTTGTCTTTTTCTTTTGCGGTCTGTCAGTAAGAGATAGCATTACTCATAATTTGGTTTGTGTGGTGGTGGACAATAGAATCGGTATCATGTTGAACGTCAGTGAAGGTAAAAACAAGGAATCTAGACTTTATAGTTGTTGCTGTCTCGTTCCCGACGACTATTTAATACATTGTAGTATCGACGTTGTCGAGTCATGGGCAACACATGCGTCTACATAATAAGAAGCGATTTTTTTTAAACACTCCTTACGCTTGCTGTCATTCGCGTCTGTAAGTATCTTCATAGCTAATTTAGCATTTTTGGGTAGGGTGGCAAATTACCGTCAAATTTATCTTATAATTATTCCCGGCGGAATCTTACTACGTTCAAACTACGTCAATATCGTGTTTTTTAGAAACCAATGTTACGGTAAGAAATTGAAATTTCATATTCTATATGTTCCAGGATAATTTTTCGATATTATTTCGAGTAAGGAATCGTTAAGTGGTCATAGTGAATTCAGACCCTGGTAAATTCGGGTGCGCCAAAGTTCACCTAAATTTTCAACTCCGATAATTGGAAATCCGAAAATGTTCTTCCTAACATTTTTCATCCTAACAATCACAATTCCTAACTACTCTGTCTCTAATGTTCATAATTCTGAAGCATTCAACTTCATAATGTCAGAAGCAATAAACATCTATTATACTTTTATTTGTTTCCCTATATTTTCTCAACATAACCATCTTTTATACTATTATTCATAGTGCCCCCAAGAAACGAATCGTTGCAAAATCGACTCCACGTAGTCTTGTTTGCCCTACCCCTAGAGTGTTATTTAAAATCGCGAAGGCGCGGAGGGGCGAGGCGGCCCGCGAGCTGAGGAGCAGGTGGTTTTAACGCCCGCCGCCGAGGCTGAGGCTGGCCGGCAAGCCGAAGCTACGGTGGTGAGCGTTAAACACATCTGCGACGAGCAGCTCGCGTGGGATCGCCGGAGCCCCACAGCGCCGGAGCCGTGACAGAAACCATGCCTGCTGCATGTTGCATGCTGCATGTTTGCTTGCATGCTGCATGCCTGCTGCATGCATGGTCATGGTAAATGTTTCTTTCTGAGTAAGAGTGAAAATATTATGGTAATTATGTTTAGGGATAAAAGCGTTATGATAAAAAACAGTAGGAGTTTGAATATATTTACATTAATGATATTATTAATTACAATTATCGGAAACATGAGTGTTATGAACATCGCCGGTAGCACTACAAATAGTATGAATGAAAACTTTAGGATGAAAAATTTTAGGAAGAGTGATCATTCGGATTACAAATCGTTAGGAAGAACAATTTCGGGTAAAGAACTTTAGTTGAGCCAATATGGACCCGGTAAATTCGTTTCACTATTTAATCAAATAGACTGAAGTCGGTAACATGCCGCGAGCAAGAAATCAATGTTAAGTCATTATTTGTATAAAAGAGGTGCAATTCAATTGGCGCAATTCAATTCAGCAATTTCTTCTCTCAATGACAAGAATCCTTCACTTGATATTAGGGCAGTTACAGACCAGTATTATTAGATAACATAACTTAAAGCTGATTTGCATGTAGGTAATTGAAACACGGGCTGAATAAATTCAAAGAGGTCTTCCGTATGAAGCCTTTGAAATGGGCTTTTGATACCCTGCCTAAGGAAAATCATGCATATCTATACATTTTATAAATTAAAGTCGTATTTCGTGTGTCTGTGTGACCGCGTTGTTCTTCTTGACTTCGCAACGGGTTGTGGTGTGGTTTCCATTATTATTTAATTTACAAACACTTAAGAAATATTCATGTTTTGTTAAGCCGTGAAAAGCGTATGTATATGTACCTACAGACGCCAGCACATCAAGCTACTCCAATCTGTCAAATTTATTTGATAGATTTTCAACTTTATACCGTAAGCATAAGGTTCATGTTCAGTTGGGAAAATTTGACAGTTTGGGTAGGTTGATCTGCTGGCGTCTGTATAATCCATTAGTGGGAGCAGTTGTGGCCGAGTGGTTTTGGCCCCGACTTACGAGTCGCGAGTTCGAACGCAGGTAGGCACTTTACTAGGCATATTTAATTTCATCACCTCAAAATGGTGAAGGAAAATGTCGTAAAACTGGCATGTCTTTTTTTTTGGGTGGGAAATCATGAAATAACTTCTTCCGCTCAAGGGTGGAGCAGGAGGGCGTGTCAGACTTTTACTGACTACAACCTACCCGTGTTCTTTCAGTTGCCTGTGTGCCAGGGACCACGGTATCTCTTTCAAACAACCCGCACCCGTGGCAGGCATCGGTCCTTGTGGACCCCATCAGTTGATGCTGACATCTCTTTGAGGCGCGCGTGGAACACCACGCGCATTCGACTCGGGCTTGGTCCTTACCGGACAGCGAGCTAACGGCTTAGAACCAAAAAATTCGAAGACACGTGACATCTACCAACCCGAATTGGGCCCGAATGGTGCTTCATAACCCACTATATCTCACAGAGAGGAAGCCTGTGTCCCAGCAGTGGGAACATTAAAGGCTGATTGTTTATGCATTGGTGGGTTGCTAGTATTAAATTAATTACAATGATAACAACCAATTTTAATGTAGACTGTGCAAGTACGAATATTATCATAAAACAAATGTAAAAAATAACAGAACTATTAACATTTACCGTGAATGTTAAACATGAAATGCCAAATAACAAACGCTAAAATAATAATAAAATAAAAATGGCGAATAAAAGTTAACATAGGCTTTTCACTTAAGGTGGAGATTTCTGTGAAAACGCTCAATATTGTGGTTTTTAACCGTAAATAATTTTAAAGGCAAAAAAAAAAAATGATATTTTCAAGTCTATTTTGCATGCAGTGATGGTACTCAAAACATAATTAAACATACTTTAATGCATCAAAAAAATTATCAACGTCACCTCTTAATTTTCTTTAAAACCAGTTTATCCCTTCAATAACGGTTATTATTATAATTAAAAATATACCTTAAAATTTTAAATGCCAAACTGTATCCAGTGATGGATTATTTATTATCAAATAGTTAATATCTAATTTTATACGATTTCATTTGTGTTTTTACGACAATGCTTGCTCATTTATTATTCGAATTTATTACATCAGATTTTAACCCGTATCGGATTGCAGTAAGAACTATTATCGTTCATAACGACAATACGACGAGTACATTCAAAATTACCAGGGCCTTAATAGACGAGGTAGATTGCCAAACATTTGCTTATCATGAGCAAAGGCAAAAGGCTATACAGCTAACGCAATGCGTAATTTGAATGAATCAAACATGTTCATCTCATTCTCTCCTATTGAATTTTGAATGTAAGAGCGAGATGGCAACATAACCCTTTGAGTGTTGGGTGAATAAATGAGTATTTAATTTGCCATCGACTAAGGGGTTCGTAATCTTGTCTTAATTTTACGTAAACAGTATGCCTAATTTGTGCATTAACAGCTAAGATAAACGTTGTAATTGGTTCTTTGAATAGCCCTTTATTGAAAGTCCTTGAAATTATTGTACGACCATTCGTTGGAATGATGGGCGGAAGTGTGTCGTTGAATTTTATAGTCTACTTTACTAGCTTCTGCCTGCTATTTCATCCGCGTGCTATTTCTTGTTCCTTGTCCCACTGCCTCGGATCGCATCGCCCGCTACGGTATTATCAGCTTTGTTTTAGGTTACAGTTCTTCTGACCTTTTTCTTTTGTAACTATCGTAGCGTGATGTTAAATTTAATAGGCTTTCTCAATAATTTTGCTATCGAATGCAATTTTTTTTTCTTCCGTCTGATACTTACAGAGATTAACGCGTTCAAACAAACAAATTCTTCAGCTTTAATATATAAATATCAACTATCTTTTGCCAGCGGCTTCGCCCACTGTATTATATATTCACAAAACCTTAACAAATTAATTCTAAACCTTCTTCATAAATCACTCTGTCTATTGGTGAAAACCGCATGAAAATCCGTTCAGTCATTTTTGAGTTTATCGCGAACAGACAGACAGACAGACGTGGTTGGGGACTTTGTTTTTATAATATGTAGTGATCTGGGCAATTCTCGTAGTTATAAGAACATTTACAGTCTGATTTCATTCTCAATCTGTCAAAAATACCTCGAGTTTCCATTTATTTTTGACAAGATTTTGACATTTGATTTTGAGCGGATTTAAGAGCGTTTATTCTGAAAGTTGGCAACGTCGCAAATAGCTGTCAAATATTTACCTGTTTTTATTAATTTGTTAATATTACTGTATGGAAATATGAAATATCGCTAACTAGAGAAAATATGAATAATTATTTGCAATTATAACATTGTATTTGATGTTGTTACCGTTTTAGGTGGAAAAAGGGCATTTGGAAAGTCTCCAAGTTCTTTTTTTCCATCTATAACTAAATATTCGGTGTTAAGATATTAATGATTGCATTTCATAATCAATATTTTAGGTCACTAGTTAGCGATATTTCATATTTTCATACAGTAATATTAACAAATTAATAAAAACAGTGAAATATTTGACTGCTATTTGCAACGTTGCCCGTTTTCAGAATAAACGCTCTTAATTACAAGAATTGCCCCTCAGAACGTTTAATGAGATTCTAGGTTAGTTTTCATGACTTGTGACATGTATGGGCTCATAAGTAAATAACTTTGTTTTCCATAAGAAAGAGAAGGTTGTAAACATCTAAATAAATGTTATCTAATATAATTTATTTGTCTGGAAAAGTTTTTCCCCCTTATATGGTTCTTATCGACGTGTATTATCAGTTAATTCTTGTAGAAGGTTCGTCCGAAAACATAAGGAATATTGTATTATAAGTACTTACTAGGAAAACATAAATGCTATTTCTCTTGCTCTCGTTTTTTCACTTTTCAATTAATTAAAGAAAAAACGTTAAATTGCTAACCATCAAAAAACAAGAGGATTCAGAAATGGATCCACTTTTCTACAACCTGTAGCAATGTGGAAAGGTAGGAACATATTTGATCTGTCAAACGGACTTGTTTGCACAGGTCCGGACCCTACAGGCAGGTACAATTCAATTGACCTTAATAACAATGGTACAACCAATTACACAGTCTACTACATTATCCTTAGGTCTGTCGCAATTATCGCCAGCCGTTTTCTACAATCCTAGTACCTAGAGTGGTCGTATAATAAAATAACATCACGCCTTGTTCCCGCAAAGGGTCAGGCTGAGGTGTACCAATAGTATACACACATTTCGCTATTTATGATTAAGTTCTATGTAATGGGGGTGAGCCTATTGCCATCAAGTGGGCAGAAATCTAGGCTGCTACTGAAAAATCCCATGTACAAAAACCCAATCAACCTGCCAAGCCTTTTCCCAACTGCGACTATGTTGGGGTCATCTGGTCTAACCGGATGCATCTGAATACCTACCAGTACTTTACATGGATATAATGTTTATCTGACCCCCACAACCCAGTCTGGGTAATACTGATCGTCAATCTTTGAGGATTCTGAGGACCCGTAACGACTGCCAAAGATCCACGAATTACTACCGGAAACAACGGCTTAGCGTGATTTGCGGGCACGCAGGATCCTCGATATGACATGGATGGCCACCCATCCACGGACCAACCGCGGCAAGCTTAACCTGATCGACC
The DNA here is from genome assembly GCA_949987655.1 of Polymixis flavicincta. Taxonomy (NCBI): domain Eukaryota; kingdom Metazoa; phylum Arthropoda; class Insecta; order Lepidoptera; family Noctuidae; genus Polymixis; species Polymixis flavicincta. The sequence continues at coordinate 16,493,040 of OX465188.1, read as the reverse complement.
GACCCGAGCGACTGTTCAGTAGTAGCCCTTGCGACCACTGGACCAAGTAGTAGTTTTATAATGGTCTTAGAATGAAGGTTCTACAAAAGAGCAGCTAGGGCTATCTACGTAAAATATCAGTCAGTTTTAAAAAGATTAGATATTTGGTTCATAAATGGCAACTTAGCGCTAGATCAGTTCCTATTTCCCGTAGGGTTATGAGCAGAAGTGTATATTACTTATGTTAGGGTTTGTGAATTTTGATTTTGCTAATCAATTATTTTTATTGATATATTCATAATACTTATCACTTTAATATTTTACGTTGGCAACTTTATCTTTGCTGGTATTTGTGGTCGTTCTGTGATTGGTTGACGCAACATAGCGGGAACCAATCAGAGGACTCGGTTTTCCTGCTCAAAATTGAGGGGATTGACGTGGGTGAAAAAGAAACAAAAGGCGGGCGGAAAAATTAGGCTCTCGAAGCGATAGGTGGTGCTAGATTTTTTTAAGTAACTGATGCTGAAGTATGAATTGTATTGATTTTTATGCTTAGAAGTTAAATATAAGACCATTACGAATAACTGTTGTATATTATTATTCAACTACGGTCAGTTCCTGTTGGTGTTTTTTACACTTAGTACATCCTCTTTTTGACCTTGACGTGTCTAGGTCCAGGGGGTAAGCCTGTCACAAACCGGGCACAAACTCAAACTCCGATACCACTTTGCCCTTTGCATTTTGCCATTTAATTTACGAATTTCAATCCACTAAAAACTTGAACGCCCTAGTGACCTTTGCCAAATAATTATACCGGAGTGAACCAGATGCGTTCCAAACCAATATTTAATTAACATTTCCAATCCAATATGTCGATAGCTTTCATGAGACTCTATCCAAATTCAGGTGAATTTGAGATCAATCGACAAAATAGGGGTTGTTCTACCAGATTCCTAGGTTCGATTCCCAGGTCGGGTTTTCCTATGTGGAATTTTTCCCTAGCTGCCCGAAGTCTTTATTTGTGACCGGTTTTCAATCCCTATTGGGCGAAATGTGGCTGTAATACACCGAGACATTTTTGTTGTCTTACAAAGGTGGTCCACTCAAATTATCCGTCATAAAATACCTCTAGGCGCGATTAAAACATTGTTACCGTTAATTAAGATAATAGGTACAAAGAAAATAAATAACGTTTTAGAATTATGAAACACCCTCCCTGTTAATAATGTTCACGTATCAAACAGTAAAAGATATCTACCTACCTACCATTACATTCCATCATTAATTCAATCTCCATAACAGGGTGATTCAAACCACGTCATGCGTCGTATCGAATGATATAAAAAAAAAATGTATGTATGTGTTAAAAATTATCATTTTCTTTTATAAATGACTAGCTTTTGCCAGCGGCTTCGCCCGCGCGGAACTTTCATCCCCTATTTAACTCCCTTAGGGATTGAATTTTGAAAAATCTTTCCTTATTCCTTGTCTACATTATAAAGGGAACCTCTGTGCAAAATTTCAGCTTTCTAGGTCCAAGGGTTTAGGCTGGGCGTTGATGAGTCAGTCAGTCAGTCGGTCAGTCAGGAATTTACTTTTAATTTATATAGATTAGTAGTCATTGGATACATGAAGTGGGCTGCCGTTGTAATACGACTAAAATGTCACGGTGTGTAAGTACGCCTCTGCTAACCTTCGGGAAAGAGGCGTGATGCTATGTATATGGATGTTTTACCCATCAACATAAACAAATTGTACTAAAGGACAAAATTCGAATTCGCAAAAAAAATATCGGACCGATTGGACCAAAATGGTCCAATCGGGTATGTAGTTACATTTAAATGGCAAGGTGGAATTTAAAAGTCATCCTGTACCGATGAAGCAATAGCCCGTAGTTTCACTCATCTTCTCGGGAAAATATTTCAGATATTAAATTACTAGCTTCTGCCCGCAACTTCGTCTGTGTCAAATGACAATGCCAGATCCTACCCCACCTTTCATCAATTTACAGGAAATGTAACTCATAATTATCGCATGAAATTATGACCCTTTATTACGTAACAGTTATTCTGTTACACTTGAAGATAAAAAGTTAGTGATAAAAGGAATTTGAAAACCCAAAGCCTATTTCCTGTGTTTGTCGCGACCATCCGCGTTACTTAGCAACGCGCATGATACGCAGAACAACGAGTTATTTATTTTAAAATGGCATCTATTATTTTTTTAAGAACGGATTTTTATATATATTAGGTTTAGATACACTCAGTTTATGACAATAATGTTTGTTAATACTTATCTAATATTACAATGTATGAATGTGTGTTCTAATAAATATTTCGCGTTTGAGTATTAGTAGGTCACTAGGTGTAACGAAACGTCATCGACAAGCTAATAGCAATGTCAAAAAATTGTTCATTGACAATCGCTCTGTTTTGGTGTTGGTTGCCTTTGCATTGTTGTTTGTATTTTACCGTCCCTAATCTCTCCGTGATCACAATTATTACTGTTATATTTTCACGACGACTTTTGCTTTTGTACACGGACTCGAACTCGCCTACTCGCCGACTTTTTGCTAAATGCCACGGATTCTGATCATTGCTTCTATTCTGAACATTGCTTGACTTGGTTAACGATGTTGAGGTGCATGAATTGTCGCTTGTGTGTCGACAGGGTGCTCAGACATGTTGTCTTCATTATAATCTGCACTGCAAACTCTTCTCGCAACATGGAAGACGTTGCAAAAGACGTTACCTAAACTTTAAGGTAGCTAACCTAAATGAAAAAACTATGTACAGATTTAAACAGAAACAACAAGTGCTAAAGGCATTTAAACATATTTTTAGATATCACTAATAAATCAGCAATAGAATGCTACATTTGGCATGCTTGTAAACCAACTTTTATTTTATGGGTCAAAGCTCTATAGAGTTCCTGGCATTCTCCTTTCTTGATCCCCCGGCCACCGCGTCGCATCGAATTGCCTGGCCATGCGAGTACTTCGTATTATTGACATTTTTCGTTTTGCTCGGCTCTTAAGGGCCTAGTGTGATGTCATATAGCCTATAGCCTTCTTTTATAAATGGGCTATCCAACTCTAAAATATTTTTTCAATTCGTGCTAGTGGTTACTGAGATTAACGCGTTCAAGCAAACAAGCTCTTCAGCTTTATAATATTATTTTAATTTCATGTGTTGCGTAGCACACTATCAGAAACTAAATAATTTTGAGGGATACCTATTGCGGGTGCGCCAAAGTTCACCTAAATTTTCAACTCCGATAATTGGAAATCCGAAAATGTTCTTCTAACCTAACATTTTTCATCCTAACAATCACAATTCCTAACTACTCTGTCTCTAATGTTCATAATTCCGAAGAATTCAACTTCATAATGTCAGTAGCAATAAACATCTATTATACTTTTATTTGTTTCCCTATATTGCAACTTGTCAGTAATACCAACAGAAATTAGACATAATAATGCAATTCTGCAGTCAGAACCATCGGCTTTATTTTTAGGTATAATAATTGACAACAAATTGAACTGGAAGGAACATGTAGAAAGAGTATGCAGTAGGCTTGATAAGTTTGTATATGCTCTTCGCAAGTTAAGACTAGTGTCTAGTAAAAGCACAGTCCTAAATGCTTATCATGGGTATGTTTCATCAGTATTGCGTTACGGCCTAGTGATATGGGGTAATTCGGTGGATGTGGAAAGGGCGTTCATAGTGCAAAAAAAATGTATTAGAGCCATGAGTGGAGCGGAATACTTAGACCATTGCAGGCCATTATTTAAGAAATTAAAAATTCTCCCTCTCCCATGTCTGTATATTTTTGAAGTCTGTCTATTTGTAAAAAAATATCCTCACTTATTTCTTTTAAATGAACAAGTCTCTGAAAGACTGAACAAAAAAAAAATGCCGGGAAATTACTAGTACCGGCTCAGAGATTGCAATTATACAGTAGAAATGCCAGTTGTATGACAATTAAAATTTATAATAAATTACCACCTGCCCTGAGAATGTTACCAATTAATAAGTTTAAATGTAAGATGTTTGATTGGCTTTTAGACATGTGTTTTTATTCCGTCAATGAATTTTTAAATCATACTTTTTGATAATGTAATTTTAATTTTGACATTGTGATTTATATTTTTGACATGATTTATTCTTTGACATTATGATTTATATTTTCGACATTATGACTTATATTTTTGACATTATAAATAATGCTAACCAGTCGAATAATTTGTAAAAATCCAGGATTTCATAATTTTATATAATATGCTCAAAAATACCCAGTTCTAATTTGCATGTACCTAGTTTACTAATTAATATTTCTACACCAGCAATGGTAGTATGTGTGAAACAATTTTTAATGTAAGATCTCAATGTACCATATACTGAGAAATAAATTCTATTCTATTCTATTCTATTCTATTCTATTCTATTCTATATTGTCTCAACATTACCATCTTTTATACTATTATTCATAGTGCCCCCAAGAAACGAACCGTTGCAAAATCGACTTCACGTAGTCTTGTTTGCCCTACCCCTAGAGTGTTATTTAAAATCGCGAAGGCGCGGAGGGGCGAGGCGGCCCGCGAGCTGAGGAGCAGGTGGTTTTAACGCCCGCCGCCGAAGCTGAGGCTGGCCGGCTATGCCGGCCAGCAAGCCGAAGCTACGGTGGTGAGCGTTAAACACATCTGCGACGAGCAGATCGCGTGGGATCGCCGGAGCCCCACAGCGCCGGAGCCGTGACAGAAACCATGCCTGCTGCATGTTGCATTCTGCATGCTTGCTTGCATGCTTGCATGCTGCATGCCTGCTGCATGCATGGTCATGGTAAATGTTTCTTTCTGAGTATGAGTGAAAATATTATGGTAATTATGTTTAGGGATAAAAGCGTTATGATAAAAAACAGTAGGAGTTTGAATATATTTACATTAATGATATTATTAATTACAATTATCGGAAACATGAGTGTTATGAACATCGCCGGTAGCACTACAAATAGTATGAATGAAAACTTTAGGATGAAAAATTTTAGGAAGAGTGATCATTCGGATTACAAATCGTTAGGAAGAACAATTTCGGGTAAAGAACTTTAGTTGAGCCAATATGGACCCACCTATTGCTAATTCGTTGCTTCATATGTTCGAAAAATGTGTCGCCTCAACAACGTAAATAACGCAATGAATGTTGTTGAACTGTCAAAAACCAAGCCATTCCTAGTGTTAGTGTTTTAGGCAATTACTCCGATGATGGTCTGTGTGTACTTATGCGAAATTGTATCCAAAACCTTTCACCAGTTTATGCGTGATAGAAGACAAAACTAACAAATAAATCCAAATATTAACATTGAAAATATTAAAAGGATAAATTAATACAAAATCTGTCAATAATTAAACTCAGGAGCTACATAATCCAGAATAGAGGTAATTAACTGATATCTGTATAGATTACGTTATTATGGTTTGAAATGAAGAACTGCTGTGAATATCATGCTAAAGACAATAGACCTTATCGTGTTACAATTTACTTTGAAACTGTTATAATGAAAACTTGAATATCTTGTTTTCGGGTAATTTACGCGGTATTGTCTTCTGTAGTTAAAATAGCTGATTTTATACTTAATACACAAGATCTCTAATTTGGCAGAAATCCAACAAATCCAAGTAAACACTGATAGAAAAGACAAAAAAAAAACCACTTATTTTCATACTTTAGTATCACTGTCCCGCTGGTATTCTTCTTCATACACATGTTTGCCTAGTACCCAGTCTATCGAAAATATGCTGGATGGTGGAGGAGTAATAATGATCTTACCTTCTCCATAGTTACTCGAGTCTTTCCGAATAGTACTAAGTTGTTCCTGTGATTCCTGTCTGATATCCTCCTGGCCGACAAAAAGGTTACATGATACTTACGAATCGAAGCATTTGGACAGGGTCAGTAGCCAGTATGTGTTGAGTACGACGGCGCTGCAGATGTAGGTGTCATTCTTGTTGAGGGATGCCGCGTACGGATATTCGTATACCTGCGCCACTGTTGCACCTATCCTCTCCAAACTCTCGTCCAAGTCATGGTCGCCTGGTAGAGAAAAGATTTGGTTGGTAAGTGGTCTTTGTGAGTGACAAAATAAGTTCATAGGGTTTTAGGGAAAAATAAAATACGTCCAGAGTTGAGGAGAATCAATTTTGAAATGTAACTTTGTTTCATGCTATTGGAATTATATATTTATAACCGGTAGAAATCTGGATGAAGCATTTCTTAGATGAAATTCATGTTAATTGCTATAACGTTCTAGATTAGCAGTTGAATTCAAAGTTAGATGCATAATTTATCGTCGTCATTATTTTAAGTGTTGCCATTGAAATAGCAATTACAATAAAGACGATCTTATCTTCCAAAACTCAAGTAAAACTACACTTAAAATTCTAACTCTTTTATGAGAGCGATTTATTTATATGAACTCCTGGTACCTTGTGAAAACACGACTCCAAACTATTTTGGGTGGAGCTTGGGTCCCTGCTAATCGGCGCGATGATTTCAAATTTCAAAATTCGGTGTTAACTACCAAACTACTAAAACTATTGCAATTTGACCCTTATTGTGGTCACTGACATTTTCCCCAACACCTAATTCATTAAACAACCCTGTTAAAATTATGGTCTTATCTGTTTTAACACCTCAAAACAAACTAGTCCTTATTACAATAGCATATAATTTATAGTTGGGTGATTTTTGTTCCGTAATACACATATAGTGTTGTGAGATAATCGGACTCGGCAGGTAGCGGTCTAGAGATTTATGAAGAGGACCATTAGAAAAATAGGTCGTTTATAAAAGGACTGTCTATGGTTGGGTATGAAATACCTAGGTTTTCGCTGGTGTGATTCATAATATTTTGATGAATACACAATTTATGGGCGAGATAGATTCTTTTTATTTGAATTTTACTGGCAGAATTTTTTGGGTGCCTTTTAGTCGTTTCTTTAATCCTATGTCGTTCTCAAACAAAAAGATGAACATATTTGAGAACATAAGATGAACATATTTCTCAAAGATGAAACATATTGATTATTAAAAAAAATAATGATACCATAGTTGGTAAAAAGTTTAAACCAAATAGAATACCTATTTGCCCACCATAGTTCGCTTTGGTAGATATCTAAGCGATACGAACGTATCAAAAGGCCAAAAAGCATACAGGAGTTTGAGTCTGGAGACTAGGTAGTCAGGAAATCTAGGGACATGCCACGTAAATAAATCTGTGTCCGATAAATAAATAAAAAAATATAGGTACACCTTTTTAACGTCAAAAGACCCGCACGTAACAACCATTTACATTGCACCCGCATTTAACACAGAATACAAACGGAAAACAAAATAAATAACTTTTGTAGTTTTGTTCGTTTTCCTCTCAACTAAACTAAATAAAAACGTTTTTATTAATATGTTATATGATATAACTTACCCCAGACAGATTTATGTTCATTATTGTTCGATAGTCGGGTAAACTTACACAATGAGTAAAACCGTGAACTAGTAACATTAATAATTTTGATTAGGTATGCTTCCATAATCGTTCATCAAGACCTTGAAACTATATAACTAACGACCTACTACTATCGCTATCGCCCTAGTACTTCAGCCTGAAACTATTATCTAAACAAGGGCTCTTTTAATTCATTGGAGAATGTTTTTTCAGATGGATTTTTTCACGCACTAATGATTTCCCACCCAAAAAAACCCCTTATTTATAAACTTTGCTTAATGTTAAGAGATGTTTAAAAGTCCAAAATGTATGGTCAAACAGACGCTAAACATTACTTAACTTTAAGTAGCGTTTATAAATATGGGGGCGATCTTCAAAGCCTTTAGGCGCGATTGGTCCAATTCGTGATTGGTCCAATTCACCTTATTCGCGGTTGGTCCAATTCGCAGTTGGTTCAATCTAAAGTCATTCAAAAATTAAACAAAATAACCCAGTTTATTCTACTATAAGCACTGCTTAGCGCCAAGAGTTGAAAACCGTACACTCTGTTGGATTCTCAATACTCAGTTCAAACACCGAGAGTTGGAAATCCATTGAGCGATAACATCCCACCCTGATATCTTTATAAAATCTTCGTGATCAACTGTTTTATCACCATCATTATCATTCACAGCCTTGTTCCACCCAATGCTGAGTATAGGCGTCCTCCTTTTATGCCATGCTGCCCTAGTCTGTGCGATTCTCATCAGTTGTATACTTTTACCTTCGTGAAATTGAGATTTAAAGAAATCTTGCCAATCAGTAGCAGTCACGGCAGATTTTTTGAAAATAAAGATACCTTGTACTAGGTGTCGTTTGCTACTAACCAGGAAAACTCTCCTGCTATGTATTCACCGTTGACGGACACGAAAATCTACTTTAATTTATAAAATGTTCAGATAGATATAGAGTGCATTGAACGAAAACCTATTAATACAGACTAATAACGAAGTCATCTTTATTTTACGTCCACATAACATCAATCTACACATACATATATTCGGTATACATCCACGCTTACATCCAACATTGCACCAGACCCCAACCTAACCTAAAATAATATATTTGCCGTACCACTATCGTCGCCGCCAGCCTCAATTGTTAGTCTAAGGATTTGGCAGCGCAGAGAGTTATGATAATCGATCAGTTTCAACTTCATCGTAGACTCGTAGTGTTAGATAGGGTCCTTTATCTGTTAGCGCAGTCGGAATTAGGCCAAACAATTCCCAGATTTTGATAAGACTAAAATTATAAGAAGAAACTTCTATAGGGGGTGGGATTTAGAACCGTACAAAAAGTCCGTCCGATTTAGAGCGTCGTTAAGAAAAATCAAAGCGAATTATAGGCTAAATTAGCTGGTTCCCTTTTTGAGAACTGTCCACGGCCTGAATTCACTATGACAACTTCATCATCATCATCATCATCGTCATCATTTCAGCCGAAAGACTTCCACTGCTGGTCATAGGCCTCCCCCAAAAAGAGGGTTTTGCCATAATCGCCACGCTTGGCAGGCGGGTTGGCGATCGCAGTATGGTGGTAAAATGCATAGAGAATGCTGCTGCCCATTCTCTAGTAAGTCCCTTAGTCGCCTTCTACGACACCTACGGAAATAAATGGAATGTTGCTATTCTTTTACGTCCGGCACCACACGGAACATATGACAACTTAACGATTCCTTAATTCGAAACCACGTCAATTCCTTAGATCACACACGAATTCTGCTAATATCGTATTCATAATATCGACAAATTGTCTTGTAACTTACAGAATATGACTTAGTCTAGTAGACTTAGTAAGATTCCGCGGGGAATCATTATAACCATACGGAATTCAGGCCCTGTATAGCTTTTCACAACCATTCGATACGTCGTAGTCTTACAATCCAAAACCCGAAAATGTTGTCAGTTTAAATCAAACAGACCACCGCTATTCTTTCGACAACTGATTGCAGTCGGTGGCAAGGCAGATAAGATTATCGAAATGTATCAATTTCGAGACAATAGCCTATCGAATGCTTGTGCTTGGTCGTATAGGGCATGAAATCGTGATTATTATATCTCTCTCTCTAATCGGACCTCTCGCTCACTCCATTACCTGTAATTAAAACAGGTTCCTGAATATCATAGCTGAAATCCGTCAATCACATCACTAAATCTGCCCTAGTTACCTTTGTTGGTACCAGGCGCACATACTCACACAGGAGTAGATTGGGCTCCTAAATAGATTACTCGTGTACCGGTGATTGCCTAAAGTCGGTTGTGTGAAGTAATGAGTGTTCACATAATGGGATAACAGAGAATGATTGAGCGAATTTTCGGTTTCCCCGAAAGATAATTACAGAGTATGGAACAGAAAAGGTAGATGGACGAGTAATGACTAGTAAAAGAGTTTACAGAAGACACAATAGAAATAAACATCATAATATCACGCTTTGTTTCCCCGAAGGGATGGGCCGAAGAGTATCTGTTGCCAGTTATGTTGTTAATTCCCATGTAATAGGGGGCGATCTTATTGCCATCATCCGGACAGAAATCCAGACTCCAGGGTGCTATTTGAGAAATACCAGATCCAAAAACCCAATATCACTTTGGCTAACCTGGGAATCGAACCTAGGACGTCATGCTCAAAAGTAGCGCTTCCGACCACTAGACCAACGAGGCAGTTACGGTTGACATGAAAATCACGTTTGGAAAATCATACTACATAAATATATTTAAACAAACGTCAAGGGCCTAAACATAGTTCTGTAACTCCCATTTACTTTGTTCTCAAACATTTTACAATGTGGCTCCGAAAACTACAAACTCGCACAAAAATCTTCACTTCCCTTCATATTCAACAAATTCATTCAGCAAAAAATTTCGCCGAATTATAAAAAAATAACGTTTAACGGTCGTAGAACGAAAGCAGCAGTTTTCTTAACTCCGCATTATACGCGGTCGCAACAGCTGTTCGGAGAACCGAAAACTCGCGACTACATTGTTTGATAAACGCTTCGGATTCTCCCTAAAGTGGTAAAACCGAGCAAATAAGTGGTGAAATTGTACGAATTTTTTTCGTGTCCGAATAAAGTTTTGAACGAAAGTTTGACCGCAATTTAGAGTGGAGTGTCCGAAAGTTGCAAATTATATTACGAGTAATTTTTAGTGTTGGCAACTCTATTTTAGGTATGTTTTTTTGAGAGTAACTTTGAAATCCATCCATTAGGAGTACAAACACGTTAAAAAAAAAACAAATTCCTTCATATTTAACTTTATATCAATGACATAAGAGTTGAGTACAAGTGCAGGCGCGATGCGGCGGGTTAGTATTTGAATCAAATAAATAATCTGCCTATCGCAGTCCACTGCTGGACATAGGCCTCTCTCAGGATATGCCACAACACCCTCATCCGTATTCAAACTGCCCCAGCCACATTTTTAAGGTTGTTGGTATATGTAGCTGGGGCGTCCCACACTGTGCTTTCCGATACGCGGTCTCCACTCCAGGACTCGTCGGCTCCACCGGCCATCGGTCCTTCGACAAACTTGGCTAGCACTTCAGTCGGTCCCTCCAGTTCATTTCCGGATAATTTCTGATTTTATCCTTCAAGGATACTCCGAACATAGCCCGCTCCATAGCTGGCTCAGCGACCTTGAATTTGTGAAATAAAAATCTTTTTCGGAAGTCGGTTGTATTTTTTTAAAGGTTTATTTTTCACTTTTTAGTTATAGTACCTACCCCACACCAATCCGTTTACCACTACTTGCTATATAAACAACAGTGAGAGGACGCAGCAGAATATCATCGAGATACATAAAGTGGATAAAAACGTATTATTGAGCCTGACGCAAAAACTACTGAAGCAAAGTTAATGCAATTTATAAGTGACCACCCCTGAAAAATACCCTATCCATTAAAAAATAGTTTTCGAAATCTATCCACAATTGTTGGAGATATTGCGTTACAAACATACAAAAAAATAAATACACAGATTGAGCACCTCCTCCTTTTTGAAGTCGGTTAAAAATACTTAAGCTTAACTTAATTGTAACAAAAAGTCTTGCATAAGAATCTGCTTCCAAAAAAAGAACAGTTCAAGAGAAATCTAGCCTTCATTGAAGCTATCAATAAAGATCTGTTGAAACTTCTAACAAAAACAGAGTAGGTAATTTAAAAAGTTAACCCTTTAGAATAAGCGTCTTCAGTCCTCTCCATCAATCAAAAGAAGTTGTTTTAAATGTTTTAAACTAGAGCATTGTAAGTACTTGTCAGTCTTTAGAAAGTTTTAGGCTATTTTACAAGACTAACTCTTTCTGAATGATTTTCATCGAGTTTTGCAAAAAGGGTACCTACAAAATTTTTATTATTATGTCCAGATAGACATAATCTATCAGATAAACACATAACATTGTTATGTTATGTCCAGATAGACATACCCTATCAGATTAACACATAATATTGTTATGTTACGTGTTAATTTGATAGATTCACCTCTTAACAGGTGCTCAGAGGTATGTATAGTAACATAAAAGTTGGTTGTTTACCGAGTGCAACCATATCGTCGTACCGGCAGGAAACGAAATGGCTTTGCCACATTTAAACTGTCAAAGAGATCTTAAAGATCTAGAACAGTCTTTCAAATATTTTAGCTTAGGTTCTTGTTTCGGAAGAAAATAGAGGATTAAATGGCGCGGAGCTGTAATGACCTATACTCTATCGATTTCGGTAATTAAATAAAGGTAAACAAATCGAAAAAAGGGTTATAGTTGACACTTTCTTTTTTTAAAATACGGTATGACAAAATTTAATTTATTTTCGAATTATACGACAGTTTTCTGTTTTATTAATGTGTATTAAACTTTATCTTTTATTTTTAAACGATTGTAACTACTTGAGCACAATTTGTTAGATTTATTATAATAATATAATATTTTGGAATCTGCCTATTGTAAAGAGCCCAAAATGACAGGTTCCCTAAACCTTTTAGAAAATGCAGCCGGTTAGATAACGGTGCTAAATTGAAAAGTTTAATTGTGACGTAGTATGGCAACAGAACTGGCAGATACTACGTTTAGTCGGATAAATAAAATAAATATAATTAAAGAAGAACAGAAAATATTTAAATTAGATACAATAATTGATGATGCAACGGAACGATTTATTAAGTGAATGTGACAGAAAGTTCACCAGATTCTGATTCAGATTCAGAATAGAGCCTTTTAATGTATTACTATGAATAACAATGATTTTAACATTTGAAATAAAAGGTTTCGCATCTATGAGTCACGTGTTTTTTTTTTTTGTTTACCTTTTTTTAATTACCTAAACTTGAACCCCCCTTATTACAAAATAAGGTTTTTCTTTAGGTATGGTTTAAACCACCGAGTCTGTTTTTGAAATAAGAACTTAGAACTGAAATAGAATTACAGCTCCTTTTCCAAAACTGACAATTTAGCACCGGACTAACTTGTCAGTTTTGTAAAAGGAGCTATATTTCGATTTCAGTTAGGTTCTTATTTCAAAAACAGGCTCGACGGTTTAAACCATACCTAAAGAAAAACCTTGTTCTGTAATAAGGGGGATAGGGTTTAACACGTGGAATAAACTATATAATGCATATTTACTGGTTGACAAGCGTTTCATTTATTAAACCCTGGTACCAGGTCCCACAGTACACCCATATTTCGCCAGTTATGTTAAAGTCCCTGTGGGACTTGTCCCATTTAATAGGGGGCTAGTATATTGCCATCACATGAGCACTAATCCAAACTAAGGGCTGCATCTGAGAAATTTCAGATAGAAAAACTCAATAATACTTTGCCCGACTTGGGAATAGAATTTAGAACCTCATTCTCAGTAGTAGCGCTTTCAACCACTAGACCAATGAGGCAGTCCAATGTATTACAATGGATAATGATTGGTTAGCACGCATCTAACTGAAAGGTGCGTGTTTTACAATATCGCCAAGAGTTCGCAATAAAATTTTGTAAAATTAACTCCAAACACTAGATTTTAGTCTGCGCCTAAAGGTGCTCTTACACGGGCAATTATTAATTTTTGAGCAATTATTGCTCGGCAACACTAATGGACCAATCTATTAAGTGGAGCAAAATGGAGCAACAACAATAAATTGCGGATATGTTTCTGGAATATTGCTTCTGATTGCTCCATATATTTTACGTTTCTATTGCCTAGTTTTTTTTTTTAAGTTGCTCCATATTGCATGGTATTGTGTGGCCGTATCTGTGGCAAGAGGATGTTGTATGTTGCCATTGCTCTAAATTGCTGGCTGTAGTTGTGACGTCATAGTTAACGAGATTTGACCAGGATGTAGCAATTTTAATTGCTCGTGTAAGCGCACCTTTAGTGCCAGCTTAGCAACGTTTAATACTGATTACATACTTGATGATGTGAACATAATAGGTGAGCTGTAGCATTTCAGCCAAATTCAAGCAAACTTTTGCTAACACTTTCAACGTTTTTAACACACTTTTAATAGTTTCACCTGTATGTTTGTAAACATGTTTGTTTGTAACCGACTCCTTTTGACTTGATTTTGACCCACTTCAAACGGTTACATTTCATTTAAAATTTGTAGACTTATCGAGGACCGATGACAGTTCAATAATTTTATTTTGTTTCATAATGTTATAATAACTGAGAATATCATGCTTTTGTAGTTAGCAAAACTAAAAAATAGAAAATAAATAATAGATTAAAAATCTAAAAAAACACGCTTTAAAAACCAAACTAAAAATGCAGGAAATAAATCGTGGTTTTTTAATTTTCTTATCAGACTTTGTTTTCATTTAACACATGCGAACTGAAACCAGTAACGGACCACAATTATGAAATGATAATTTATTAGTACTTACTACAATTCTTTTCTAATTTAAGCAAATTTCTTGACAAGACTTTCTCTTTGTAGGTTTAGTTTTGCAGTGACACATTTATTCGCTTCAACTATTTCCTTAAAATAAGTGCACGTACTCGTACTTTCCTTTTCAAGAGCAGTGGTGGCTCAGTAAGATCATTAGGGCTTAGTGGTATCGGCCCCAGGCAAGCACTTTACTTTGAGTATTTAAAACGGCGAAGGAAATTATCGTGAGATACCGACATATGCTAGAAACAAAAATTCGAAGACGTGTGACATCCACTAACCCGTACTGGGTTCGCGTGGTGGATTATGGCACACTCCCTAACACAGAGAGGAGGCCTGTCCCACAGTCTGAACATTTTAGTCTAATTGTTACCTTTAATTTCACCGTGTCTATTTTATTCTACAATCGTTACCTGTGATCCATTGACAGACTTTTCGGTTACGGCTCACAAGTCAATAATAGGAACTTATACGTTTTTTGAACCGACGAAAAAACGGAGAAGGTTACTCAATTCGACGCGTATTTTTTTTTTTTTTTTTATGTATGACCACGCATAACTTTTTCCAGAGTAGTCCGATTTTGATAATTATTTTTTTATTGGAAAGGGTATACCCCCAAGTTGGTCCGATATAAATTTTGAAGAAAAATTCCAACCCTAAGGGTAAGAAAACAGGGGATGATTGATTGTTTACTCACATATTTTAATACTGAGTTGTGCATTACAAAAAAAGTAATGAAAAATTAAGCATGTAGTAATTAGTAGATTATAGCCACAAAAAATTATAAAATAAAAACTTTTTAATAAAAAAATTAAGCCGCCGAAAAACCGAAAAGTAAAAAATAATAAACCTGCTTTGTCCAACCCCAATAACTAAGTTCGGAAGTCGGTGACTTTGGATATGTATTTAATTATATGTCACCGCCTTCCGAACTTAGTTATTGGGGTTGGACAAAACAGGTTTATTATTTTTTACTTTTCGGTTTTTCGGCGGTTTAATCTCAACCTGTATCTAAAAGTATTTCCTGCTTTAAAAATGTATCTTTTTTACTAACAATAGTCTACATACCTGACGATCCTTGTTCATCGTCTTCATCCAATTTTCCATTTACGCCAAAGGCACACAGGACGAACAATAGCACCCACATTTTCATAGCTACTGTTTCAATATTCAACAACTGGTGATAAAGTTTGTTTCGATTAGGCAACGTAGACTTACGAACGGATAGAATCGGTAGTAAAGGTAAAAAAATGACGAATAGTTGTAATTTACTTTCTTTTGCTCACGTGTATTTGTTCATGATTTGACGGGAACGTCGGTTTTTGTTGATCTAAGGTTAGTGAGTAACTGTGTTTGCTGATGGACAGTGTTCGGAGAGGGTCGCAGAGTTAAGAAGACTTGTGGTACTGCTTTATTAATAGACGCGGAGCTACTTTAAAAGTGATACCTTCAATATTTTTATTATTTAACTGTTTTATAATAGTATAGCTATATGATCCGCGGCTCTCATTTTACTTTTTTTTGTACTACGCTCTGTGAATGTTTTCAATTCAGCCGTTTAGCCGTCAAAGCGTGCAGATATGCTCACATTCGCATTCATAAACATCTTATTTCAAAGATTTGTAACGTTCTGTCAGTTCAGTCTTATGCCAGGTAAAGCATCCGTGAATGTGCATTTGTTTACATTTTAATAAAAAAATAAATCCGTACTTCTGAACTATATACAGTACGAGGAAGCTCCACTTATTGATTGTGTATTTTTTGTCGTCTGAGCATACGTTTTCAGCAGGATCAAATAGCTATTAATATTTTTGTTAAAATAAAAATTGCCAGTCCACTACTAAACTTTTCATAGGTGTACCAGGGCGTCACAACTCGCAGGATGTTTTCATCTCGCAGCCTATGTTTGTGTCAACAGCGATAGTAGAACGGCAGTTTGGGGGAAATTGCTCTACGAACGAGCTATAGTGTTTCCTTTACGATGCCACAAAGAAATCGGCGATACAACCAACTTTTTGTACGTATTGCTCTGTATTACCTCACCACGTCAATTTGCTTAAGGATTCGGTAAATGTTTATCGTTCAAAGGGAAGTCGCTATCGGATTATTTTGTTAGGGAAGTGGTGAGTTTAGGTGACGGAAATTCTGATTTTATGGTTTCAATCTTTTTTGTTCTCCTGGTATTAAAAGAAAATGGTACCGCTTTGTTCTGTCTATTTTTCCTTATCTTGTCTCGTTTAAAACATAGAAATGGTCTATGTAATATTTATCAAACTTACTGAAATTAAATTAAATACAGTTTGAATGTATAAGATTTTGTATTTGTTTTTTTCTAAGGTGGCAAAATGGAACTTTGAGGCGATTTGTATAACGAAATAACTTGTGTTTAGCGAAGCAACATTTACTTCAATTATGATTAAATAAGATGACTGTTTTACCCATTGGATGTGTAGAGAACAATCGTCAATATTCGCTACTTACAATTTGCTGGTCGATATCATCATCATCATTTTAGCAGAAAGACGTCCACTGCTGAACATACCCTTCCCTCAAGCACCACCACTTTGACCGGGTCTGTGGTCTTCACCAGGTCATCGGTCTACTTATGGGCGGTCTTCCAATGCCACGTCTTCTAGTACGCGGTTGCTACTCCAGAACCTCTTGGCTCCATCGGCCATCTGTTCTGCGAGAAATGTGCCCTTCCCACATCATCATCATCTTTATGTAAAATTAGCCTTGTCCCACCTAGGCCGACCCCGACTCAACTAAAAACCGACCTCGGTTTACAGTCTAACCG
Source organism: Polymixis flavicincta (assembly GCA_949987655.1). Taxonomy (NCBI): domain Eukaryota; kingdom Metazoa; phylum Arthropoda; class Insecta; order Lepidoptera; family Noctuidae; genus Polymixis; species Polymixis flavicincta. The sequence continues at coordinate 16,475,866 of OX465188.1, read as the reverse complement.
GATGCAACAATCTATATGATCTTCACAACCCAGTTACTAGGTAATGTGAAAACCCCTTGGTAAGAGGATGAGATTTTGTTAGATTTTCGAGGTTCTGACGATCTGTAATGACTGTCAAAGTTCCAGAAATGACAACCGGGACCAACGGCTTAACTTGCTTTCTGAGACACGCCACACGCCACGCTGGCTACACATTCGATATATTTCTAAGTAATTTATAATACAGGTTCAGTTATGCTACTCTGGTTGAATAAATCATCCCACCACTTAGCTCTAGAACAGGATGTTACCACATCAATGTTTAGTTAGGAACATGTTACTAATTCATATCCCTCGAGTTTTGAGCGCGGGAACTAAGTAATTAAATCTCTATATCTCCGCGTTATAGTGGTTAACTTGCTAAGCTACAGGTGCTGGGTTCATTGCTGTGGTTGAGAAAAATTGTGGTGCATTTATTTTTTTATTTTGGCATGTTTATTGTAAGGGAAAACGCAAATAAAAGTTTTGGTGGAAATTCTATTTACACGGCATTTGTTTGGAGGACAATCGGCTGCGCTCATAGACGATTTTTTTTTTTTTTCCCCAGGTTATAGACCTGCTTCTGTTCTTTTGGTTTATCATTCCGATCTAGCCCGTCCCTTGCTGCCTTCTTCCAGCGACGCACTAAGCCGAGACCCGTACCCCACAGGGAGTGCCCTAAGCGAGTAGTCGCCTAATTTTAAGTATTTATAAGCCATGGTTGGATACCTAAGGTAAATACAAGCAAGTCCAGTGAAACCGCTGACAACCTCCAAAGGTGACGTATGGAAATGGGATGTCATTCCCAAAAAAATAGCGACCTTAGCGCATCATCCTTAAGGGAAAACTTTAATGAACTAGATTCGTAATCAGAGCCTTAACGCCGAAACCTTGAATTTTCTGTAATCTTACTGTTCAAAGTTCCCTAGTCTAACTTAAATTAAGTTTTTTGTTCAAAGAACATCAAACTATCATAAACTCTTCTAAATTATGAACTCCTAGTCTCTTGTTTCACAGTTACGTCTCTGTTTTATCCTATATATGGAAATACTTTTAAAAAAGATGGCGTAAAATACACTCATAATATTGTGAAGCAGTAAACTTTTAAAACAAGATACAATCCCTCATTAGATTGGGTCTTTTGATACAAAATCTTTCACATTTGCCTCTCTGCTCTAAGGACCGGCCCAAGATAAACCGAAGGGATGTAATAGAGGTTGTCACCCGAGTAGGCACTTGTTAAGATAACGACCCATTAACGCCCAGAGTGGCTATTAAAGCCAGGGACTCAGTTACGACCTATCGAGACTGATTTCGTTTTTCGTGTCATGTTTGGAGTTGGAGGTAACGATATGGTTATGGGTACTCACACCTTAACGTGTTCTCTTCTCGCGAGCTCTGCTAGATGGCTTATGCCGCGATAAAAAGATTAGCCAGTCACACTTTTAATCTTAAATTGAATAATTTTGAAGGCATTGTATCATAATGTTCGAGAATTTTTCTATTTTTTTTTCTTTCTTTTATGTCATCATCAGCGTTACCTTTTCCTAAAAAAGTTGGGGTCGGCTTCCAGTCAAACCGGATGCAGCTGAATACCAGTATTTTACATGGATCGACTGCCCATCTGACCTCCATAACCCAGTTACTGGGTAATACGATAACTCTTGGTAAGACTGGATGTCAGACTTTCAGGCTTCTGACGAACCGTAACGGCTGTCAACCACCATGATCCACGAATGTCAGCCGGGACCAACGGCTTAACGTGTTTTCTGAGGATGGGTCTTCGTCGTATGTCTGTACGTATGGTGGTGGTTCGTAGGTCCGAAGCCAGTCAGGCACTTGACTTATAAAAAATATTTCATCACCACTGCTCTCAAAACGGTGAAGGAAAACATCGTAAGGAAACCGGTATGTATTAGAACCAAAAATCCGAAGAAATGTGATTTAAATGAAATTTGGCACACAGATCGTTTCTAACTTGGACTAACACACAGGATACTTTTTTCATAGTCTTTTTAGTCTTTGGCCAGTGCTTGTTGCCAGTGATGACATAAGGCCCAGAAACGTGATCGCTCACAATGGACCTTATCAGAAGGGTAAAAGTCACCCAAAGAGCAATGGAGAGGGCTATGCTCGGAGTTTCCCTACGTGATCGAATCTGGAATGAAGAGATCCGCAGGAGAACCAATGGAACCGACATAGCCCGAAGAATTGCCAAACTTAAGTGGCAGTGGGCAGGGCACATTGCTCGCAGAACAGATGGCCGATGGGGCCGGAAGGTTCTGGAGTGGCGACCGCGTACCAGAAGACGTAGCGTTGGAAGGCCTGCCACAAGATGGACCGATGTCGTTGTGAAGGCCGCAAGAATCCGCTAGATGCGAGAAGCGCAGAACCGGTCGAAGTGGAGGAGCCTGGGGGAGACCTATGTCCAGCAGTGGACGTCTTTCGGCTGAAATAATGTCGATGATGATACTTTTTCCCTGGGATGATTTCTCACCTCAACTTGAGCGTAGCTGCTGGAAAAATCTACTTGATAAGTAATTAAAAACTAGACGTTCTCAGAATCATAAATAGGTCCAGCCGTTTCGGAGATTACCCGGAACAAACCGACAAATAGACAGACAAAAAAAAAGTTTTTTTTTTGTTAGAAGTACCGTATCTGCTTTCAAATTCATTTTGTATAATATAATAATCTATACTTATAATAATATCTACTAATATTATAAAGAGGAAATATTTGATTGTTTCTTTGCATTGAATAGGCTTCGAAATTACTGAACCGATTTGATAAATTATTTCACTGTTGGGAAGTTACACCATCCCCGGGTGACATAGGCTATATTTTATCGCCATATTCCCACGGGAACGGGAACTACGCGGGTGAAACCGCGGAGCGCTGCTAGTAATCTAGGTACTATATTATAAAGAGGAAAGATTTGATTGTTTGTTTGCTTGTTTGCATTGAATTGGCTCCGAAACTAGTGAACCGATTCGAAAAATTATTTCACTGTTGGGAAGCTACTAACTATATTATATACTAGCTGTGCCCGCGACTTCGTTCGCGTGCATGTCGGAAAACAATAATGTGTCGCTTTGACGGTGTAGGTACCACTCCTCCGATCTTCCGATCTATCCTGGTAGGAATCTACCACAGCTTTCCATTACTTTTGGCGTTCACGCTAAACGGTACGCCAAAATGTATGGGAATGACATTACCTGCGGAAAGGACACGGTAATGTCATTCCCATATATTCTGGCGTAGAGTTTAGCGCGAACGTTAACAGAAAGGTGTTTTGTCTAGGCCTGCAGGCGTCTTTAGGGGTTATAATGATATTGCGACGAAGTCTCACTCAGATTTTTAAGAATAAATATAGATCAAAGCGCCTGGTCGAGGCTCATTTTATAATAAATGTGCACCTGCCGTAGGTACAGTAAAAGCTCTTTATTCGCGAGGTATACGTTCCGTAAAATACCTACCGCGAATACAGAAACCGTGACTATGGAATGGTAATTTATATGGGATTATAGGGGATACGTTCTTAAGTGACAAAAAAAAAAACAATTTAATTGAAGTTTTTGACCATATTGATTAATTGTATGAGCGTGATATGGATGCAAGCGACTCTCCAAGGCGTAAACGATCAAGCATTTCTATGCGTTAAACAGATTTTTTCGCGTCGAAAATCGTTTTTAAGTAAAAAAAAAAATTTCAACATTTTGCAATAAATGGAAAGATGAAACAATAGGTAAAACACGCAAAGCGGCTCGTACCAAAGGATGGAATGTCTATTAAGTCGCAGCATTTATAAATGTGGGGGAGGCCTATGTCCAGCAGTGGACGTCTTTCAGCTGAAATGATGATGATGATGATATTTAAATATACTTAATGGTGATGAGGTTGGTTTCATTATGTTTGTTTACATTCTCAAAAAACTTTTTTCAAAAAAATACCAACCGACTTCCAAAAAACACTACAAAGTGCAAAATAACTTTAATTTCGGAAGTCGGTGACGTTGGATGTGTATTTTAATTATTGGTCACCGCCTTCCGAAATTAAAGTTATTTTGCACTTTGTAGTGTTTTTTGGAAGTCGGTTGTTATTTTTTTTTTTTAAGTTTTTATTTTTCACTTTTTTGTTACCTACCATACACCAATTCGAAATTTCATCATCCTTTGGGTCAAAACAATGCATACTTATTTATGTGATAGCAACATTCGCGGTTGATTTGCTGTAATTTTTTGAAGAGTTCCGTTGTCTGTTTCCGAAACGCATCATCAGATCTATATGCAGGGCCCAATCTAAGGGGGGGCAAGCCGGGCAAATGCTCAGAGCGGCAAAAATGAGCGGCGGCAAAATGTATTCTTACAAACATACCTACTCTCATGAATTTTTGTATACTTGTTCAGAAGCCGTAGTAGACTAACGTATGTGAATATTATATAGTTAAAAGAATATCACATAATTATGGTCATACCATCTTTGATGGTGTTAGTGCAAAGGGCGGTGAATGTTATTTTTGCCCGGAGCGGCTAAATAGCTAGATCGGGCCCTGTCTATATGAAATTTCAATGGGACCATTTCGGAGTAAACCCCTTTCGAAAAAAAAAAAAGAATTTTGCAAATCCGTCTATATACGACGGAGTTATGCCTGAACATACATTAAAAATATAAACATGTCGAATTGATAACCTCCTTCTTTTTGAAGTCGGTTAAAAACACCGACCGCGGCGAAGGCGGCTATTTTTGATGTCAAAGGCCGAACCAATACAGCGGCGATATCATTTGACAATGTACTTTAGGCGAGGTTGTAATAAGGTCTATTTCACTTTTTTATAGTCCATCTGACGACGCGTTTACAAAGGATATTGGGTTGGATACCTATTGGAATCCTTTTTGTTATTTGTTAATATGTATGTACCGATGTACCGATTAGACCCGCAAATAAATAAATCTTTAGCCGCGGATATAGGAATTGGGTCGCATTTTTTTAATCCGCGAATAGTGAAAACGCGAATGAAGGAAGCACGAATAAGGAGCTTTTACTGTACTTACTCAATAAATCGACTGCGCGTCTGGTTGAGTGTGCTGAAGCATTATTCCACGCGGGGGCGGGCGCCTATCTCGGCCCGTACAGGCGCGTGTCTTTTAGCTTTGTTTATCAAACGTTGACCACTGAATAAAACCACAGCAGTGGGAATGCTCTGCACGGACTGCGATAGGCCTCGACAGGTAGCAGTGCAGTAACACCTGACGCCACCTGTCAGTTAACGGCCCGTGGGACCATTGCGTTATCACGACGAAGAAAGATCACGCTGTAAAGGTGGATACTGACCGGCGTCACGGGTCAAAATGCACCTAATATGTTACCAAGCAAGTATTCGTGCAGTCAGTAGTACCTACGGCAAAACATGCGAGCGAGCAACACTGATTTTAGCACACGGCGTAAAGACATGCTCGCTGCGAATGTTACCATTACCTACGCCCCGTAACGTCGGTCATTATCCACATTAAAAGCGCTGTTGAAAAAAAAAAACCAGGCAAAAAAAACTATTTAATTGTATAGCACGGGTTTTCTATGAACATAGTAAGTACGATGTTGTTGCTACGTAGTGCCATACCGCGCGCGCCCCCACCTCTCTCCCCGCTGCTGACGCAGGCAGCAGGAAGAGAGACAGCCCGATCCCGAGGATAATGGACGTAACAGAGCGATCCTCCGCGACTCTCAGTTACGATGCCTTTTTATTGTAAATTGTAATCAAAAATGTTTCTGTGTTTCTTTTGTTCAGCCATACATTTATTTGTGGACCAATAAATAGTTATATTTAAAGAAGCGACTTTAAAATTGTCAATATTTTACTATTGTGATTTCTATTGTTCCTGTGTAGGTAATGTATCCTTTGTTGGAGATGCCAAATGGATAAATAAATACATTTTTAAACTTGTTTTAACTAAGAAAATGCTTCTCTGTAAGCGATTTACAGATGTTGTACCGAGCCACAAAGAAATTATTAATTTATTAGATTCTGATCATTGCGGGCAACACATTACCATTAAAAATCAAAATAAAAAAATGGGTAAAAAGGATATCATTGTTAACCCCAAAACTGCATTTCGCCTAGAGGCCTTTAAAATTAAACTCGAAAATAAATTACCAGTTTTGTCTGCAAATGCTGATCCTAATCATCTATATGATGATTTTTTTAAGATATATTGTAAACAATTTAATTCCACTTTTATTCCCAAGACTATCTCGATTAATAGTAACGTCTCTTTCAGTGATTGGGCTACCATTGGTATTCATAAAAGTAGAGCACGACTTTATGAGCTATACGATGAAAGGACTTCTGTAAACACTGCTGAATTTAATTTATATGTTAGGAATTATTCCAAATTATTTAAAAAAGTTTGTTGGATGGCCAAGTCGCGTTATTTGAGTTCAAAGATTAAAAACAGTAGTAATGTAATTAAAACGACTTGGAATATTATTAATAGTGAAACGGGAAAGTCTAGCAACCGAAATACTGACTACAGCCTGTCTATCAATGACAACATAATCACATCGGACTCGCAAGTTGCCGCGGCTTTTGAAAATTTCTTTACAGATATTCCCGTTTCAACTACAAAATCACTAAACTCATCACCTTCAGTTGCTGAGTCTTTGCTTAAGGAAAATGTTAATGTTTGTGATTCAGAATTTCATTTTGAACATATTAGCTGTAGAGATATAATTAAAACCTTTCACACTTTAAATGTAAAAAAGACTGCAGATCTGTGGGGTGATTCTGTAGAAGTTGCTAAGTCTATTATTGACATTGTAGCACCTACTTTAGCTCTTATATTTAATAATTGTATAGACTGTGGGGAGTTTCCTGACCTAATGAAGAATAGTAAAATAATACCTTTGTTTAAATCAGGTAGTACATCAGACCCCACTAATTATAGACCTATTTCAGTACTACCTACCTTTAGTAAAATTTTTGAGAAATTAATTTTAGACCAATTGCAAAGATTTTTTAATAAACATAATTTATTACATAGCAAACAGTTCGGTTTCACAAGGGGTCGTTCAACTACCGATGCCGGTGTTGAACTCTTAGGGCATATTTACAATGCATGGGAAAATAAATACGATGCCTTGGGCATCTTTTGCGATTTATCTAAAGCTTTCGATTGCGTGCTTCATGAAACTCTAATCAGGAAACTCCGCCACTACGGGATCCGGAACACCGCTCTGGATCTTCTTATTTCATACTTGTGTAATAGGATTCAGTGTGTTGATGTAAACGGAAAAAGATCTCCGGGATCCGTAGTATCAATGGGAGTCCCACAGGGCTCAATTCTTGGTCCTTTCTTGTTTCTTATTTATATTAATGACTTGCCTTACCTCATAAAGGATAATCATGATATAGTGTTGTTTGCGGATGACACTTCACTTTTGTTTAAACTTAAACGTCAGCAACTTGTTAATGACGATGTAAATAGCGCAATCTCAAAAGTAGTTCACTGGTTCAATGTTAATAATTTGCTTCTTAATGAAAAAAAGACCAAATGCATTAAGTTTACGCTACCTCACGTTAAGCAGGTGAAAACTAATGTGTTGATAAAGGGCGAAGAATTGAATCCTGAAGATAGCACTGTATTCTTGGGCTTAACTTTGGATGCCAAGCTTCAGTGGGGCCCACATATAACTAAATTGTCGAAAAAGCTAAGCTCTGCAGCATACGCTGTTAGAAAAATTCGTAATTTAACTGATGTAGAGACAGCCCGCTTAGTGTACTTTAGCTATTTTCATAGTGTAATGTCGTATGGTATTCTATTGTGGGGAAATGCCGCCGACATTCAGACTATTTTTGTCTTGCAGAAAAGAGCTGTCCGATCAATTTATAAATTAAGTCCGAGACACTCTCTCAGAGATAAATTTAAGGAGATAAATGTAATGACTGTGCCTTCACAGTGTAGCAGCTCATACTTACACTCATGCATACAATTAGAAAAGCGCATACGGCCATTCGTCACGGCGCGCCCGCGCACACTAAACCAGTCAAGGTTAAAGAATGTGGAGTGGCTGTCCGTATCATCGCGCTCGCACGTCGAAGGGAGCGCGGCACGTTCTACCGACATTTCCTAATTGTTTTAGTCATAAGTTTTATAAATGTACCCTTTTTATATTTGTATTCTTGAGGACAGGGGCTATATAAGCAGCGCCCTCAAATAAATGACACAGATCGTTATTCGCTTTCTTATTTATACACACAACCTCTAAAGTGGTGACCCCGCGTTCGAAATGGCTACGCCCGTACCGAGAGAAGACAAGACTACTACGCCCGAAGACGTCGAAGCAATTAGCGTCCAGTCACGCATACCTAAATTCTGGAGCAACAGACCTAAGCTTTGGTTCGCCCAATTCGAGGTGATTATCTACAACCAGAAGCTCGGTGATGAAGGCAAGTTCGCACTGGTTGTTGCTCAGCTGGAGATCAAGGACGTCGATCAAATAAGCGATATCATCTTGTCACCGGCCAACTCCGGCCGATACGAAGCAGCAAAAAAAAGACTGTTAGAGGTGTACGAAGATAGCGAGGGTATTCAGCTTCAAAAACTACTTAATGAAATGGAGCTCGGCGATCAACGACCATCGCAGTTGCTGCGCCGAATGAGAAGCCTTGCAGGCAAAAAGATGCCAGACGACACGCTGAAAATGTTGTGGCAAGGACACCTACCTCCGTCTACCCGCACAGTGTTGGCAGTGAGTGAAGAATCTAAGCTGGACTCGTTGGCTGCCATGGCAGACAGGATGCAAGAACAGTTAAAAGAGGTTAACGCCATGTGTTCCTGCCAGTGTCAACCTTCCACGTCAAAGGCCCCAGCGACGGCGGTGCCAGCCGAAATAGCGGCGACATCTGAATATGCTGACCAGAAACTGTACAATATGATTGAAGCCCTGACCAAGGAAGTTGCAGCGCTGAAAACAAATCGATCCCGCAAGTTTCAACGCCGATCTACGAATTACAGAAGCCGTTCCCGCTCGAAATCTGGAGACAGAAGAAATGCCGTGTGCTATTTTCATAAGAAGTTTGGAAAGTTAGCATACCGATGTAGAAGTCCATGCAGTTTTAAAGGAATTACAAATGAGAAGCCGGAAAACTAAAAGAGACTCAAGCCGTGGCGGTGGCCGAAGTCGACGATTTATCCTCATACCGCCTATTTTTACACGACAAATCTACCGGAAAAAAATTCCTGATCGACACGGGAGCAAACGTTTCTGTTTTACCCGCCACTGCACGTGATAAACAGCGGACTCCAACCAACTACTTGTATGCAGCAAATGGTTCACAAATACCTACATACGGTGAGCGCACCATTGTTCTGAACATCGGAATGAGGCGTGCCTACAGTTGGCGATTTATGGTAGCAACAGTCAGTCGGCCGATACTAGGCGCTGATTTTTTGCACCACCACGCACTTCTGGTGGATCTCCATGGACGACGATTGGTAGACAAAAAAACCAATTTATCGGCACGAGGTTTCCTGTCACCCGCAGCTGAAGGAAGCATCCGAACCATCGATGACAAGCTTCCATACCACGACCTGTTGGCTAAGTACCCAGACATCACGAGACCGAATTTGAAAATACTGGGAAATAGTGAAGTAGAACACTACATTGAAACGACCGGCCCGCCGATATTTACAAAAGCGAGACCACTACCGCCGCATAAATATAACGCAGCAAAACAAGAATTTGAACTCATGATGAGCCAAGGAATTTGTCGACCGTCTAATAGCCCATGGGCGAGTCCATTACACATGGTTCTGAAAAAGGACGGTACCTACAGATCCTGCGGTGATTACCGTAGACTCAATGCAGTAACCACACCCGATCGATACCCGATACCACGACTGCACGATTTCACACATAACCTCCAAGGCAAGAAGATTTTTTCAAAAATTGATCTGCAGAAAGCCTACTATCAAATTAAAAATAGAGAAGAAGACGCAAAGAAGACAGCCGTGATTACTCCTTTTGGTCTGTACGAGTTCACTAGGATGTGCTTTGGTTTGATGAATGCAGGCCAGACATTCCAACGTCACATGGATAACGTGCTTCGCGGCCTACCCGTTTTTCCATTCGTCGACGACATTCTTGTAGCTTCAGAGAACCCAGAAAAACACAGAGAAGAACTTCAAGAAGTGTTTAAACGACTCAACGACAGTGGTTTAAAAATAAATGTCGCTAAGTGTATCTTCGGCCAGTCAAAACTCGATTTCCTGGGATACACAATAAGCCCCGAAGGCATAACAGCGACAGAAGAAAAGGTACAAGCGATCCAGTCCTATCCATTACCAAATACGATCCAAGATCTACGTCGTTTCGTAGGAATGCTGAACTTTTATCGTTCGAGTATACCCCATGCGGCTGAACAACAAAAAGAGCTAAGCAAATACTTTCACAACGCCAAGAAAAACGATAAAACGAAAATACAGTGGACCGAAGAGGCAAAAGAAGCATTCAATCAAAGTAAACAAGATATCAAGAACTGCGCATTATTGTCCTACCCATCACTGAGCGAACCTTTCGCATTGATGACAGACGCCTCAAACACATGTGCTGGTGCCGTTATACAACAAAAGATCAACGGCAGATGGAGACCACTGGGATTTTTCTCCAAGAAGTTCAGTGACGCTCAACAAAAGTACAGCACGTACGACCGTGAGTTACTATCAATCTTTATGGCAATACGTCATTTCCGCCGTGTGTTTGAAGGACGAGAGTTAATTGTTTATACAGACCACAAACCGCTGTGTAATGCATTAACCTCAAACAGCAAGTCTGAGACGCCCCGCCGAACAAGATACCTTGAATATATCGGACAGTTTACGTCAAATATTCAACACGTCACCGGCCAGGACAACAAAGTCGCAGATGCACTATCTCGAATCGAAACTTTAACATGCCCGACGCCACTGGATTACACCGAGTTGGTAAAGAAACAAGACCAAGACGAAGAATTAAAAATGCTACAAAACAAAGGAAAGTACCAATTCAAGAAGGTCGCCATTCCCAACTCAACCGCCAAACCCGTTACCTGTGAGATGTCATCAAGCACTGCTCGTCCATATCTGCCACCCAATTTTCGAAAAGCAGCATTCCAAGCGATTCACGACCTTAGTCACCCCGGCATAAGGGCGACAAGGAAGCTAGTCATTGCACGCTATTGGTGGCCCTCCATGAATAGCGACGTAAACGAGTGGACACGAACGTGTGACGCGTGCCAGCGTGCTAAGGTGCAACAACACACGAAGACACCTATTGCGAGTTTCCAACAAGCAAACAGACTGGAGCATGTACATGTGGATATTGTTGGCCCGTTACCTATCTCAGACGGCTATCGATACCTATTGACCATGATAGATAGGGCTACCAAATGGCCTGAAGCTCGTCCGTTAGAAGATATAACCGCCGAAAAGGTTGCAAATGCGTTCTATGAGGGTTGGATCGCGAGATTTGGTTGCCCGGTAACCATAACCACCGACCAAGGAAGGCAATTTGAGTCCGACCTATTTAACAAATTAATGCAACGCATGGGAATTCACCGCAACCGCACCACTGCCTACCACCCGCAGTGTAACGGCGTGATAGAACGATGGCACCGCTCACTCAAGACGTCACTCACCGCGAGACTACGAGAAACAACAACATGGTCACACGAGTTACCTACAGTGCTGCTGGGACTGCGAGCTTCGATAAAAGAAGATGTTGGTGCAAGTACTGCTGAACTACTATATGGCCAAACGCTGCGATTACCAGGAGAATTTTATGAAGAATCAACAAAACATCGCGATACAATTTCAAACTTCATGAGTAAGTTGAATGGAGCGTTAAAGAAGGCCCAGGTGCAACGGAAGTCTAACCAATCCCGAGCGATATTTATTCACGATGACCTATATAAATGTTCGCATGTGTACCTACGCAATGACGCAACAAGCAAACCACTGACGCCTATCTACACTGGCCCGTACGAAGTGATCAGCCGTAATGACAAGTACTTCACTATCCAGTTACGCAATAGATGCACCAACATCAGTGTTGACAGATTAAAGCCAGCTTTCCGGGTCAACACTGAGACACAAGCACCAGCCACAGATACGTACGCATACGTCACAAGAGCAGGAAGGACATCGAAGCCCTGCGTACGTTTCACTAGCGGGGGAATGATGTAGCAGCTCATACTTACACTCATGCATACAATTAGAAAAGCGCATACGGCCATTCGTCACGGCGCGCCCGCGCACACTAAACCAGTCAAGGTTAAAGAATGTGGAGTGGCTGTCCGTATCATCGCGCTCGCACGTCGAAGGGAGCGCGGCACGTTCTACCGACATTTCCTAATTGTTTTAGTCATAAGTTTTATAAATGTACCCTTTTTATATTTGTATTCTTGAGGACAGGGGCTATATAAGCAGCGCCCTCAAATAAATGACACAGATCGTTATTCGCTTTCTTATTTATACACACAACCTCTAAAACAGTATATTTATGAAAATCTTTTATATGCTCATAAAAATATTAAATTGTTTAAAAAATACAGTGATATCCATAGTATAAATACTAGGAACAAACACAAATTTGTTGTACCATCAACAAGGCTCAAGAAAATAGGTGGGTCATTCAGATGTCAATGTATACGCTTTTATAATAAACTTCCAAGCCATGTTCAAGATCTAAGTCTCAATAAATTTAAATCATTCATCAAACGTAAGTTGTGCCTGAAAGCCTTTTATACCGTTAAAGATTATATTGAGGACAAAAAAGCTTGGGATTGACCTGCTCCAATTTTGTATACTGAATGTTGTTTTTTCTTTGTTTTGCTCTTTGACATTTGATTATTATTATTTACACTTTGACATTTGATTATTATAATATACACTTTGACATGAATATTTACTTTGAGAAGTATAATATTATTTTTGTTTTAATTATTGTGAATGTGAGAACTATGTGGTATTTTTGTTTTTGTATTTCGTCTCTTTCTCAGTTCGTTTTTATTGTTAATCTGGCAGTTTGAGTACTTTATGCGGCCTACCCAAATGTCCTTTCTTTGGTATTGTTCGTCAAATCGTTGAGCTCCTCAAGTTCTGAGTTGAGCCGTATGATTACTGATACATGCGTGCACTGAATGGACAGGTCCACTCAACCTGTGTGGTTCTTTCCTCAAAAGACCATTTCAGACACCAATCCACATGGTCTTCACATGATCTGACCAAGATTATGTCTGGACTTTAAAAGAGACTGTGACCTCTGAGTTTGTTTCGGCCTTTCTTCTCAGAGTAGTCAGATAGGAAACGCCGACCTCATCTAGTTTAAAAAAATATGATTGACGTGTAAAAGTGTTTGTACAAACCTACTTACAGAAATAAAATCATTTATCATTTATCATTTATCATTTACGATGTTGCTCGGAAGAGCATCGACATAACTACAGTTGCCCGTGTGAAAACCTATCTATTTACTCAAATCCACCAGTAGTTATGGTCGCAATTTTGGATTTTTTTTCCTGACTTTCACCATCCGACCTCGCTTGAACCCCTCCCCACCTCGAAAACTAACATCACGAAAATTAGCACCAGTAAGTAACTTATATGAGAATGACGTGTTAATATTAAGTATTCGTTAGTACCGTTTCACGCCAATAGATGTCGCTAAGTGTTTCAACATTACGAAAATAAATTCTTCTTGAACACTTTAAATTATTTAGATAGGTTGACCGAAGCGATTGCGATGAAACAAAGACTAATATAAACTCTGAGTTATAAACAATATTTGAGTATGAAAGATAACCATATTAGTTTCGTTCTTTTGACGTGATACTTGATCTATTCAACATAGAAACTGAAAAACCGAGCTACAGACAAAAAATTTGATAAGGGTTAAAATGTCATCTGTTGATTATCCCTTACCACCCCAAGCAATTATTTTCGAAATATTTTAAATGTACAGAAAAAGTTCCTTTACAGATTTATTATATGTATGGATGGATATGGATAATATTTTATCCCCGTATTCCCACGGGAAAGGGAACGACGCGGGTGAAACCGTGGAGACTGCTAGTTTTGTATAAAAGTGTAATTTTGGCATTACGAACAGCTACTTCAATTTTATTTATTTGTCTGTATGTATAACAAATATAAATAGCTGCCTATCTACATATGTTTGTAATACATACGGCGCTCCATGTAAAATACTGGTATTCAACTCCAACTGGTAAGACTGGAAGGCGACCCCAACATAATAGGGAAAAGGCTAGGCAGATTGATATGTATTACAAACATACACTTCAGTTGTATTTATTTGAGTATGTTTGTATGCATCAACCCAGTGATAACTATGGGAGTGGCGCGAGGAGGCCAAACGCCGGGACGTAACTCCGCTGCCGCGGGAAATCGCAGCACAGCGGACAGAGCTCCGGCGGGATCTCATGGTGACATGGAGAGTGCGATTGTCGCAACCCAGTGCTGGGCACGCCACGATTGCGGCGGTAAATCCCCTCTTTGAGGAGTGGTTTGAGAGGCGGCATGGCGTCCTCACCTTCCGCCTGACGCAGGTCCTCACCGGACACGGTTGTTTCGGGAGGTTCCTGTTTTGGATAGGGCGGGAGGAAACGCCCGGGTGTTTCCACTGCGAAGATTGCCCTGAGGACACGGTGGAGCACACGGTGGCGGTCTGCCCGGCTTGGGCGGAGCACCGCCGTGACCTCGGCGATCTCTCGCGTCCGGCCCTGGTCCAGACCATGGTACGGAGCGAGAGGGCATGGGGAGCCGTCACCTCCTTCAGCGAAGCAGTGATGCTCGCGAAGAGGGAGGTGGTGCACGTGAGGGAGAGGCAGCATATGCGCCCTCGCGACCCTAGCCGCCGCAGGATACGGAGACGCCCTGGGCGTCGGGAATCGCAGGCCGATTTCCAGCCACCGTAGGTATGGGCTTGCGGACGGCGAGTAATGGGTAGCTCGCTGTCCGGTAAGGACCAAGCCCAAGTCGACGGCGCGTTGTGTTCCACGCGCGCCTCAAAGAGATGTCAGCACAAAAAGTGATGGGGCCCGCAAGGGCCGATGCATGCCAGGGGTGCGGGTTTGTTCGAAAGAGACACCACAGCCCCTGGCATAAGGGCTACTGAAGGAACACGGGTGGGTTTCAGTCAGTAAAAGTCTGACACGCCCTCCTGCTCCACCCAGAGCGGGAGAAGTTATTTGATGAATTCCCACCCAAAAAAAAAACCCAGTGATAACGGATTATTTGAGAGTACCAGTAAAAAAATGTACCAGTTACTGCTAGGTACAGTCCATATCTTCAATATATTGGCCCTTTCAGACTTAAAAAATATATGAACGTCAAAAAAGTACATAATATTGTGACAACTCAAGATTTAGATTGACTAATATGTGACTGCTTTTTCTCATAACTTGTCATATTATTGTCTAATGCACAGCATATATTATTGAACCGTTCACATGAGGACATATTTTTGATCTACAGGTTCTATGGAATTTATTGAACTATCTAACACTCAGTATTTTAAATCCTTGACATTGCCAAATATTAATGAACTCGACTGTACTGGGTATTTCTGTTAGAAAACCTTAGTAACAGCTTCGTATTGCCCTCTATTACACGGGATTTTTAGCATATCTTGTTGAAATATTCAGTGATCTACCTCTGCCGACGCTTTCGGAGAACAGTTGCGAGATTATACAGGGTAAGTTTTTATCCAGTGCGCAAATTATAACCATGAATTCAGCATATCATTCTGGAACCCCTAGCGCAGAAATTTTTCGCCGGTTATGCTGCTGAATTCATGGTTACAATATGCGCACTGGATAAAAACTTTTCCTGTATGGTTAAAGTACAACTCTAAACTTCTTACAAATGGCTACTGAAACTTGCAACATTCTCAAACAAATCCCAACATATATCTTTACCTCTACAACTCGTACGTAACTATGCTCCGACAATTTGCCAGATAATCGTCCGTCGACCGTCCTAAGAGGTGATTGGATCGATCCAGTTACATGACACCTGAGCTGTGCAAGGGAACGTGAATGGGGGCTTTTGTCTTCGTAATGGGGGTCAAAAGTACCAGGAAGTAATGGGAGAATGGTGTTACATATTGATTGATGGCTTAACTTAAGGTGGATGCTTAACAGCGCAGCGCTGCAAATTTTTTTTAATGTCTCAGGATCATGCTGATATAGCCTTTTGGCCTCATACAGGACTTTATATTTTCATCATCATCATCATAATCAGCGTATAACGTTCCCACTGCTGGAACACAGGCCTCCTCTCTGTGTGAGGGAGTGGGCCGTAATCCACCACGCGGGCCCAGTGCGGGTTGGTAGATGTCACATATCTTTGAATTTTTGGTTCTACAACATGCCGGTTCCCTCACGATGTTTTCCTTCACCGTTTTGAGAGCAGTGGTGACGAAATAATTTACACAAAGTAAAGCGCCTGTCTGGGTTCGAACCTACGACCTATATCTCGTAAGTCGCGTCAGTTACCACTGGCCCAACACTGCTCGCAACGCTGCTTTGTTTTTGTATTTTACTTTTTTATCTTATGTAAATAAAAAGAAACTCCTGACTGACTGACTGACTCATCAACGCCCAGGCCAAACCCTTGGACCTAGAAAGCTGAAAATTTGGATAGAGGTTCCCTTTACAATGCAGACAAGGAAATAAGGAAGGATTTTTCAAAATTGTCAAATAGGGGACGAAACTTCCGCGCGGGCGACGCCGCTGGCAAAAGCTAGTTATTTATATTTTGTTAAGCACAATGTGTAGTTCAGTTTGTGATATTCCTGTGCGAGTCTAATAAATACTTTTTCTTTCTTTCTAAAGTAGCCGTTAAAATCTTTTCTTACGTTTTTTGCAATCTGCAGATCAGTGCCAGGTTGTATGTTGATAAAAAAAAAATTGTGACCCTAAAAAAGATGGCTTAACAGAATTAAAATAAAACCATCAATTGAGAGCAGTGGTAGCCCAGTGATAACAGCTGAGACTTAGTTGATGGTCGTAGGTTTGAACCCAGACAGACGCATTACTTTTTGTACCTACCTAAATTATTTCATCACCACTGCGCAACCGACATGTTTCCACATAACGGTAGGAGAGGTTCACATCGGCGTCGAGTCGACGATGAAGTACCTGGGACTCGTCCTCAACAGCCGATGAAACTTCGCGGAGCATTTCCGACGTTTGGCTCCCAGATTGGGAGCGGGGGCACCGGTGTGGGCACTTTCATTGAGGCGCCAACTAGCCTGAACACGTCCCATAGGGTTATGGCCACCTGGTGGATCCGGGGATACCGCATGGTCTCCGGTGAGGCGGCGGGCTCCTTGCCGGATTACCACCATGGAAACTGGACGTAAAGGTCCTCGCCCACACATGGGAGTGGCGCGAGGAGGCAAACGCTGGGGCGTAACTCCGCTGCCGCGAGAACCATCGCAACCCAGTGCTGGGCACGCCACAAATACGGCGTTTAGGCCCTTTTTTGAGGAGTGAATTGAGAGGCGCCACGGCGTCCTCACCTTCCGCTTGACGCAGGTCCTTACCGGACACGGTTGTTTCGGAAGGTTCCTGTTTCGGATAGAAAACACCCCGGTGTTCTCCCTGCGTAGATTGTCCGGAGGACACGGTGGAATATACGGTGGAGGTCTGCCTGACTGGGTCTGTCGATCATAGACTTTTTCAAGAAAAAGTCAATTTAGGAGATAAAAAAATGGTTTCTGATTTATGATTTCTGATAAGAAGGCAGTAAGTAACATCATTTTAGTATCATAAAACGTTTGTGAAATTCGTCTATGAAATCTTAGTGAGTCAACTAATTCAGAATATTGCTACAGTTTTCACGTTTAACCGTGCACCACGTGAGTGTTAGGGGAAAAGACTTAATTTCCCAAAGGCCAAAAGAAAATTCGTATGTGCTGTGAAAGTTTTAGTAAGGAAAGTTCAACGTACCGTTTCTTCTTTCACACATAGATATTCGTAACGATGGCCTCTGAAGCAAAATGATTAAAGTATTTTTTATAAACACGCTTTCATTAAAAAAAAAACGTGGAATAAGAAGTAAATATAAATCAAATTAATTTAGCTAGTGAAACTAGTAACCGAATGCATGCTCTATATCTCATCAACTGCCTAGCCTTGTCTCAACTATGTTTGGGTCGGCTACCAGTCTAACCGGATGCAGCTATATACCAGTATTTTACATGGAGCGACTGCCTATCTGACCTCTGTTACTGGGTAAAACGATACCCCTTAGTAAGACTGGTTGTCACTTGTCAGACTTTCAGGCTTCTACGACCGTAACGACTGTCAAAGCTCCACGAATGACAGCCGGGACCAAGGGCTTAACGTGCTTTCCGAGGCATGGAGGGATCTTGGTATGTAAACTTGGTCACCCATCTACGGACCAACCGCGGCAAGCGTAACTTATCCTGATCTATCGACATATCTAAACATGATAAAAAGTGTTTTTTTTCTAGAGAAAATTTACACATAACAGAAATTGTAATGAAACAAGATTTCTTTAAAATTATTTGTTAGATATAACTCTAAAACTATATTATATTCGTAGTTGGTGAGACAGGCCACGAAAAACGCTGAATAACGACAATATTGTTGTCTGCCCATCCACATAAAATTACCGTACAAATAGGATCATCCATCATCCATCCTTCCCAATAAATCAGTCTCTCTATTCATATCATTCCAGGTACATATTTCAGTCGTTTCAGGCTCATCACTCTCTTTGAACCTAGATTCACGTTACAGATTACTTGCTATTATCCCTAAATCTATTGCCTGGTAGTCCTGAAACCTTGGTAGCACGTAGGTATGAGAATAGTCTAAAACAGGTAAGAACAGAAGGCATACTATACTAGGGATATCTCGTCTATTTTCAAATCCCTTTAGGGCAGGCGCCAGGGATTATTTTTGGCTGGAAAATCATCAAATAACTTCTCCCGCTCTGGGTGGAGACTTCTACTGACTAAAACCCACCCGTGTTCCTTCAATTGCCTGTGTGCCACGGGCCACGGTATCTTTCGAACAACCCGCACCCCTGACAGGCATCGGCCCTTGCGGACCCCACCAGTTGATGCTGACATCTCTTTGAGGCGTGCGTGGAAAACAACGCGCCGTCAACCCGGGATTGTATGGTAGTCCTGAAACCCTGGTAGCACGTAGGTATGAGAATAGTCTAAAATAGGTAATAACAGAAGGCATACTATGTTAGGGATATCTTGTCTATTTTCAAATCCCTTTAAAGGGCAAGGCGCCAGGGTAACCCTTGAAATTCATTGGGATTGTAGCAACTTATAGGGTTGTTTTGAAAATATAAATTCAGTAAAGCCATATTTGTAACGGTCGCGACTGACCTACAACTTGCAATAAATGTAAAAAATTTGAATATAAAGTTCCAAAGTTATTAAAATGGTTATGCTGTCGCAAAAAAAATACAGTTCACGCCAGGTTTGATCAGAGTATAGCTAACCAAGTTAATTAGGCCACTGTTTTGATGACGGAGGTCATCCACAATAGGAGTTTGTTGCGCCACTTCTTCTTCCCAGCTAAAGCACTAGGAAGTGTCGAAGGGTGGGCGTTTTTGGGGGACTGTCTTATGTATTTTGACGTTCGAAAAGTGCGGATTCTCAGCCTAATTTGAATTTTGACTTTTGATTTTGATTTTGAATATTATGGGTCACACACACAGAGTCTGATACTATTGTATCAAGATGTACGCGGGACCTGTACCAGAGACAATATGCTGGGCCGTATTCCAACCTAACCATTTACTTTTTTAAATGTGATTGACTGTTGTTAATTCATGTAACCAATCACGCAGGTTACGAACATTTTCGTTCCAGAAACCGGTTCTGTCAGTTCGTACGACAGTGCAAAAGCAGTCATTGTTCGTTCGTAATTCAGTTTCCAAACATGTAAACAGCTATGTTTTTTTTCTAAATTCAACTTAATTTACACTGTGTATAGCTGAAATTCGTTTAAGTGAAAATTATATCAATGGACAGCTACAATTTAGTGCAAGTTCTTTATCATCACGTCATTGTCACGAGCCTTCTGGACCCCCTATCACATGAAAACTAACCCTGTAAACGCTGAAACGTACGTGAATAGGTATCCAGAGGTACGTGCGACCGCGTTGTACGTGCCGGTCCGCTGTCAAAAGCAATTGATCATTTTACATCGACGCTGAAAACCGTTATTACAGAAACGTGACTAGCTAAATTTAATACCCGGGTTACCCGTGGGGTTTTATTGATTTGAAATTAAGGAAGTTTCTTGGGTATTAAAAAAATATGAGATATTTGTTGCGAGATCACGCTATTATTGATGGATTTTTGGCTGTAACTCTATGGAGAAATTACATTTAGCCATTTTTATTTATAATAAAACCTGTATTGAGAGGTCTTTGACTCTGATACAGGCAGGCAGAAACTCCGAGTACAAGAGCCAAGGCTACACTGATGTTCATGACAGGAAGTGAAAAAAAAATGTCCACGCAATCACTGACTAGTCTAAGGTTGCCTGGAATACATCTCAGAAAGCGAAAATTGAGTGTTTTGTAGCGCTATATGTATTTTTTTAGTAATATGTTTTCTGATACACACTAAAGTAGGTATCCTACGAATAACGTAAATGGGAAAGTTTGAATGTTTAGATGTTTGAATGTTAGTTACTCAATCACGCAAAAACGGCTGAACAAATTTGAATAAAATTTGCACACAGATAGTTTGTAATCTGGAATAACACATAGCATACTTTTTGTCTTGATAATATATTCCCGTGGGATATTTTACGACCGCCACGCGGGCGAAGCTGCTAGCAGAAGCTAGTATATATGTAAAGAAAACGACGATCCTCATTTACTCGAGACGTCATTTTTTTAAGTTTGAATCTGCCGCGTTCCCGACAGAGTTAGAGACTAGAGTTATCGATTGGCATCAAACATAAACATAGTCTATGGGAATTTGCTCTGTGGTCTGTCGTATTGAAGATGACATTAATTGTGCTAGAAATAATTAGTTATTGAATAAATTGTAAATCACCTGAAGTAAAAGCTTTTAATGTTGTTTTCTGTTTTTATTGCAGGTAAGACTATTTCTAATTGTTGTTGACTTGTGTAATCTTATCTTGTAAATAGAAAGAAATAAATGAAACTGTTTTTATTGCAGAAACCCAACTGAGTTTTTATTTCAAGAAGTAGTACAAGAAAGATTATTATATATAGATAAAAATAATAAAATTCAAATCTTACTGCGCATCGCGTCGACATTAAAAGGCATTCAGATCGTACTCGCTTTCGACCGCTTTCAAATGTTTTGCTGGTCAAAAGAAGGAATAACCTAAACTTTGGAAACACATAGTGAAATGACAGAAATGGCTAGCTTTTGTCTAAAATTACTACCATCCTTCTGGTGTAGTTAGGTAAAAAACAGGAAAGCAATAATTTTGAAGCAATAAACATCAGACCATATTAGGTACCTACGTTGGATAGTTAAAACCTAGACTCGCACATAGGTCCACAAAAACCCTCATTTAAATGTTTAGCATTTAAATTAATGTTATATGGGAACCGTAATACATAAGATGTTTTTACTCACTGAGGGCTCGCTCATAAGAGGTTTTTTTGTTGTCTAAACCTGATGTTATAATATAGGTTGAAATTCCCGAGAATTTTGGTACTCGGTTTTTGTGTCATTGTCTTTTACATTTTTTATATAAACTAGTAGATACTTCGCTGGGAAATTCTGGGTTTGTAAAATAAATGGAATCCCACGCTTCAATGTTTTTAAGCAACGTCTTTTGTCCTAAGTTTGGCATTTGAGGGTTTGATGTTTGTCTTACAGATTCCCTTCAATTTTTGTCTTAAAAGGTGTGATCTAATAAGGAAGGCGATAATTTGCGTTTATAAATTTTTTGATTTTGAAATATGTTAGTAAGGATTGTTATATAGTGCGTGAGTGTATAACCTTAGAATATACCTACATATTATACATTATGACCGCTTTTTGTGTCAGTCTTTGTAATCGCATTGTTTTTCATAACTTCATTCCAAAACCGTTCCGTAAAAACGATGGGTCATTTAGAAAAAATATTCCGGAGGATTAAGTAAAATCACATTCATTATATAACCGAAAGGATATTAAAATTATGTAATTAATAACTGTCCAATAAATGCTCATATAATAATATTTGTTTAAATTAATGTTTGTAGAAGGATTCATGTAAAATAATTCACGCAACCGTCGCCGTCTGGGCTGCGTTTGTGACCGGATGTGTGAGCGTAAACGAGGCAAAAGTAGTATGTAAGGACCGGAACTGGTGGCGATGACGCTCTGTAGTTTCTGCCTACCTCCATGGGAGTAATGCGTGCATTTTAATTTAATTTATAATAATGTGTTTTTTAATCATGTGTATAATTTAGTACAATAGATATTTGCACACCTATTTAGGTAGGATATGGTCATCAGAACTTTTATTATTGTATAAATCACCTCATGTAACTACCCATTTCCAAGCAAATAAATGATTGGATTTGATTTGAAATAAAACGAATGACCGATTAATTTACTCTCCACTATAGAGTAAATTATTATATGTTTTGTCAACTGCGAAGGTAGTACGTAGTTAACAATCCACTGTTCAGTGATATTTCAATAAGGTATGATAATGTCCGCAGTGAAGTGGACAGTGAACATAGCTGAAATCAATTTGGACTGCTAATCAAAGCAGGTTGAATATCAATATTGTGTATATTAATTAGAATTCAATTTCAGCAATACTAGGACATTGTTACACTATTAACTTAGTGAGTCTATTAGTCTAGTATGCAATTAAATATGATGCGAAGCAGTAATGCTCGCGAAGAGAAAGGCGGCGCGGCGCATGCGAGGGAGAGACTATATATGCGCCCTCACGGCCCTGGTCTTCGCAGGAGCCGCCCTGGGCCTCGGGAATCCGAGGTTGTTTCCCGGCCACCGTAGGCGCGGGCTTGCGGACGGCGAATAACAGGTAGCTGGCTGTCCGGTAAGGACCAAGTCCGGGTCTACGGCGCGTTGTGTTCCACGCGCGCCTCAAAGAGATGGCAGCACAAAGTGACGGGGCCCGCAAGGGCCGATGCCTGCCAGGGGTGCGGGTTTGTTCGACAGAGATGCAGCCCCTGGCATACGGGCTACTGAGGGAACACGGGTGGGTTTTAGTCAGTAAAAGTCTGACACGCCCTCCTGCCCACGTCCCGTGTGGTGTCCGGGCGTAAAAGAATAGCACTATCCCATTTCTTCCAGTGGGTGTCGTAGGAGGCGACTAAGGGACTTACTAGAGAGTGGGCAGCAGCGTTCTCTATGCATTTTACCACCATACTGCGATCGCCAACCCGCCTGCCAAGCGTGGCGATTATGGCAACCCCCCCCCCCTTTTTTGGGGGAGGCCTATGTCCAGCAGTGGACGTCTTTCGGCTGAAATAATAATAATAATAATAATAATGCTTCTTTGGCCGCCTGAAGAAAGTATTTAATAGTCTTTTATCAGGCGGAAACAAGGTGCGCGCCTTCAACGGTTGGGTCATGCCGGTTTTGATGTACTCTTTCGGCATACTCAAATGGACTCAGACCGAACTCGACGCCCTGGATAGGAGGGTCCGTACGCTGCTGACTGCATATCGAATGCACCACCCACGGTCATCGGTAATGAGACTGTATATCCCGCGAAAATGTGGAGGTCGAGGGTTCTTAAATGCTAAGACTCTCCACAATCGCGAGATATGCAGTCTCAGGGATTATTTCCTAGAAACCGACGTGGGTATGCATCGAGATGTAGTTGGGGTGGATAAGGGCCTCACCCCGCTCTCCTTGGCTAAAGAGAACTGGCGCAAGCCTGTAGTGCTTGACACTAAGGATCGCATGGAGGTATGGCAGAGTAAGGAGCTCCACGGACGGTTTTTTCGGGCCCTACATGGACCCGATGTAGACCAACTAGCGTCCGTAGCCTGGCTGCGTTTCGGTGACCTCTTTGGGGAAACCGAAGGTTTTGTCTGTGCAATTATGGACGAAGTTATCATGACGAACAACTACCGGAGATTTATTGTGAAAGATGGTACGGTTGACATCTGTCGGGCATGCCACCGTCCGGGAGAATCAATCCGACACATAATCTCCGGTTGTTCTCGTCTAGCTAACGAGGAGTACTTGCATAGACACAACCTTGTAGCCAGGATTATCCACCAGCAACTTGCTCTGAAATACAACCTTGTGGAATCAGAAGTGCCGTACTACAGATATGTGCCCGACCCAGTTCTCGAAAATGGACATGTCACACTGTACTGGGATCGATCCATCATCACTGACAGGACTATTGTTGCCAATAAGCCTGATATAGTGGTGGTGGATCGACTAGAGCGGCGTACAATGATCGTTGATATAACGGTCCCGCATGACGGGAACCTCGTGAAAGCCGAGAAAGATAAACAAATCAAGTATCTTGACTTGGCTCACGAGGTTGTCGACATGTGGGATGTGGACTCAGCGATCATTGTACCGATAGTCGTTTCAGCCAATGGCTTGATAGCCAAGAGCCTCGACCAACATCTGAGGAGGCTCTCGTTGGGCAGCTGGGTCAAGGGCTTGATCCAGAAAGCGGTACTCCTGGATACGGCTCGCATCGTTAGGAGGTTCCTCTCTCTGGAGCCCTGACCGCCGGTAGCTTGGACCTTGTTCCCGATACCGGTGGGCTACTATTTTTTATATTTTTAAATGTTTTTATATTTTTATAATAATATTTAAAAATGTAATGTATATGTATTTTAACGGAATAAAGGAAATAATAATAACAACCTTGTAGCCAGGATTATCCACCAGCAACTTGCTCTGAAATACAGCCTTGTGGAATCAGAAGTGCCGTACTACAGGTATGTGCCCGACCCAGTTCTAGAAAATGGACATGTCACACTGTACTGGGATCGATCCATCATCACTGACAGGACTATTGTTGCCAATAAGCCTGATATAGTGGTGGTGGATCGACTAGAGCGGCGTACAATGATCGTTGATATAACGGTCCCGCATGACGGAAACCTCGTGAAAGCCGAGAAAGATAAACAAATCAAGTATCTTGACTTGGCTCACGAGGTTGTCGACATGTGGGATGTGGACTCAGCGATCATTGTACCGATAGTCGTTTCAGCCAATGGCTTGATAGCCAAGAGCCTCGACCAACATCTGAGGAGGCTCTCGTTGGGCAGCTGGGTCAAGGGCTTGATCCAGAAAGCGGTACTCCTGGACACGGCGCGCATCGTTAGGAGGTTCCTCTCTCTGGAGCCCTGACCGCCGGTAGCTTGGACCTTGTTCCCGATACCGGTGGGCTACTATTTTTTATATTTTTAAATGTTTTTATATTTTTATAATAATATTTAAAAATGTAATTTATATGTATTTTTAACGGAATAAAGGAAATAATAATAACGCCCTCCTGCTCCACCCAGAGCGGGAGAAGTTATTTGATGATTTCCAACCAAAAAAAAAAACAATATGATATATGAGGTAGGCTGTTGCCGACAATACTTAATGTGTCAAAGTGTAGCTCTGATAAGCCTAACTGGATTGAATTGCCTATTGTATACAGCCCAATTGTGCGCAGTGATGACCTATGGCACTGAAACGTGGTCGCTCACTATGGGCCTTATTGGAAGACTAAAAGTCATCCAAAGGGCGATGGAGAGGAGTATGGTCTGAATTTCACTACGAGATCGAATTAGTAATGAAGAGATCCGCAGGAGAAGTAAGGTAACCGACATAGCCCGAATAATTTCTAAACTTACGTGTGAGTGTGTGCATGAAAGGCTTACAGTAAGATGGCCGATGGGGCCGAAAAGTTCTGGAGTGGCGACTGCGTACCGGCAGACGTAGAGTTGGAAGGACTCCTACAAATTGGACCGATGGCATTGTGAACGCCGCAGGAATCCACTGGTTGTGGGAAGTAAAGAACCGGGCGAAGTGGAGCTTGGGCGAGACCCATGTCCAGCAGTGGACGTCTTTTGGCTGAAATTATGATGCTGATACAGCCTGATTCAATCTTTATGGCGGAACATGAGGCGAGTCACTGTGGAATAACATATTTTCACGTGTCAGCGCTGATGAGGGGCGAGGTACTGCTCAGCAAGTAGCGCAATTCAAACCACTATAAAGAATCGGGCTGTACCATAATTTGAAGCTAATTACCACCTCCTAAGTACTGTTAGAACTCCGAAGAATCTTATGTATTTGGGATCGAGCTAATTACTTAATTGAAACGCATGTGTGAACAAATATGAACTTTACGTTTATTCCTCGTATTTGAAGTTTACAGCTCCGCGCCTGTCAATCAATTAAATTCTCCCGAAACAAAACCTGTGTAGTTACTTGACGGATTCCTTCTAGAACTTTCTGACAGTTCGGACATAGACAAAGCCTATTCATTCGGTAAGCGACTAACCTTTACATGAGTTACGCCCACCCTTGAATAAAAGGATTAACGTATACATTATATCTGCGAGCTTAGTCTTCGCAAAGAGTGTTGAGTTGACACCATTGGTTCATCTTATAAATGGGGACTCTTAACCTTCACTCACTTTAAGCCAGCCTTTATGTATATAAAGGTTGCATTTGTGCGACCAAACTTTATAGTTCCGTCTAAACAGTGTTAAGACGATAGAAGTCATTGGTTGCTTCAGTTTTATTGTATTCCACAGGCAACTATTGTTCTACTATTACATGTCAGTTGGATCTTCATCAAAATCGCGTCCATGCCCATCATACTAGTGCGCCTTAGCACCTCATTCCAATTTGGTTAGCCATCAGAGAGCTTTCGAAAGAAGAGAACCGTAGTCTGGATCGCTGGATACGACGAAGACGACTATTTAAACTATTACTTAGCATAACATACAGAAAACCCAATAACACTTTGTGTAAACTGGGTATCGAACCCAAAACCTCATGCTGCAGGCAATCTACTATTATTTTGGTATATCTTTCACTTTCTCCAACAAAACCACAATTGAAATTTCCACTTGTAATCCTCGAAAGCCTACTTAAATTATAAAGTAAATACGTGTTTCAACAGGCGCGCTGTATAAATCTCACAAAGATTGGATCTGTTCTGTTTTGTTAGTAATCAGCTTATCCTGAATTTTTGATACGTGGGTGGATTGATGGTTGTGCGATTTGTTAGTTTCAAAGATATTTTATGAGTACACTATTCGCATTACCTACATGCTACCAGGGTTTCAGGACTACCAGGCAGTAGATTTAGGTATAATAAGCACGTAATTTAGGTAACATACACACCTAGTTGAGGCCAATCCCATTCGTTTCACCTGACGAAAATCTCCCACCTGGACATTTTATTTATTAATTTAAAGTTTCGTACAATAGAGCAGTGGTGGCCAAGTGGTAACGGCCGCGACTTACGAGTTGTAGGTCGTGAGTTTGAACCCAGCCAGGAGCTTCACTTTGTGTAAATTATTTCATCACCACTGCTCTCAAAACGGTGAAGGAAAACATCGTGAGGAAACCGGCATGTCCTAGAACAAAAAAAAAATCGAAGACATGTGACATCTACCAACCCGCACTGGGCCCGCGTGGTGGATTATGGCCCAATCCCTCTCACAGATAGGAGGCCTGTGTCCCAGTAGTAGGAACATTATAGGCTGATGATAATGATGACGATGACATAATACCCTAGCAGCTATAATGCGCCAATGCGATGTAACTACTATAAACAAACACTTACTTACATACATTAAATAACATGAACTTTGCCTCTAAATATTTTCAATGCACTTGTGGTTCTTTCCTCAAAAGACCATTTCAGGAATCCAAATGGTCGTCACATAATCTGACCACGATTATTTCTGGACTATAAAACCGACTATGACCTCTCAGTTTCGGTCTTTTTTCTCAGAGTGGTCAAATAGGTAACGCCACATACGTTTAGTTTAAAATTATAATTGACGTGTTAAAAGTGCTTGTCAAATCTACTTCATCATCATCATCATTTCAGCCGAAAGACGTCCACTGCATGGCGAGTTTTTGGCATAATCGCCACGCTTAGCAGGCAGGTTGGCGATCGCAGTATGGTGTTAAAATGCATAGAGAACGCTGCTGCCCATTCTCTAGTTAGTCCCTTAGTCGCCTTCTACGACACCCACGGGAAGAAATGGAATGGTGCTATTCTTTTACTTCCGGCACCACATGGAAATCGACTTACAGAAATGAAATCATTTATTATTCTTCATAGGCGATTATACTTTATACTCGTTCACGTTACCCGTTTATATCTGTCATTTTGTAAGTATCTCAAGAAAGCTAAGCTTGAAAGCTAAAGAAAAATTACCAAATGCTCCTCGCCTGGTATAATTTATCCATATCCGGCTATGAGGAAGGATGAGCCGTATAACACTAGCCTTGGAAATAATAGTGAGGAAGATCCCAGTACTTTACGTGATGCAAAAGCTGGATAAGACTTTTTAAAGTTATGAAAATGGTTTGTAATAGTTATATAGAGGTATAAGGAACAGGGTGTAAAGTTCGCTCATCCTCTATTGGTAAAGGAGGATCCTCCGACCAGACGAGTGTTGTGACTGTTAGGCAACTGCACGACTGTTGATGTCGTGATGTTGTATATATGTGAGTCTCGTGGTAAACTCTGACTGCACGATGTAGGATTTCTGTGATGTCCATGCTTAGTGGCTTTATAGATGGCGCCACATCACTTTTTGTGTTTTAAGATATTTCTTGCGAAGTATTCTTCTGTAGTGCCGCTACAGTTTTATGTAATTTTGGGCATTACAGCATGTCTCATTAGCATTTATGCAGGCTTTGTTGAACATTTATTTCCTATTTATTTATTTAGGATATCGAACAGAAGATACACACTGTAAATAATGGACCGAAATTCTTCTTTCATGGTCTAACAGTACATCATCATCATCATCATTTCAACCGAAAGATGTCCACTGCTGGACCTAGGCCTCCCCCTTGATCCGCCCCTTCGACCGGTTCTGTGCTTCTCTCGTCCTGCGGATTCTTATGGTCTTCACAAGGTCATCGGTCCACCTTGTGGAAGGCCTTCCAATTCTACGTCTTACGGTACGCGGTCGCCACTCCAGAAACTTCCGACCCTATCCTCCAATCCATGAACGATGGACGATGCTAGAGACGATGACTCGTCTAACAGTTAATTTTATGAAAACCTCAGACAAAATGTGTGATATTCTCTTCCTTGACCATTCTTATAAGTAACGTTGAGCCAACAGTGGCTCTTTAATGGGCCATTGTGTAGACGAGTCATTACAGCAATTTTCTACAAACTGAATACTCGTACATGTGGCGTAGCTAACGACGTCTTATGACGTCATCACTGTGACGTGGCGTCTTAATGACGCGGACATTTAATGTTCAGGAGCAGCGATAAGCGGAGTAGAAGCTGTAGTCTAGATTTTAGGTAAGTAGGTACATATCTAGTACAACCTAAGTAGGTATTTCTGGTTGAAAGTGGGACTGAAATAGCTTCGAGAATTTTCGTTTCGTTCAAATATTGATTTCTAGTTCTAGCATGTGGTTTTAGGTTTTAAAATCTGCCTAGCCTTTTCCTTAGCTTTCATAAATAATTGAAACAAATAAATAAAAATAAAAAATAACTTTATTGTATAAGGAGAAACACAAGAGTATAGTCACACACTAAACATGAGTGTACAAGTGGTGGACAAAATCAGGTTGAACAGGTGACTCCTGAACTAAGTAAAAAGATACTTGTATCTCAGAAACAAAAGTTCCTCATACACAAAGTAGATCGTCTGTGTGGGTTCAAACCCACGACCGTAACTACTACCACCACTGCTTAATTCCTTTAGTAGTTACATTTCCAAACGCTTCAATTGCATTTGATATACGATCTACCATCAATCATTGGCGTATTTAAAGTGTATCAATGACATTACCATTGACAATTGCAGTTAATCGTTTGCGTGGACCAACGCTCATGCTCACGCTGCTGGGGAGTTTGTTGTGCCACTTCTTCTTCCCAACTAAAGCACTAGGAAGTGGTGAAGGGCGGGCGTTTTGGGGGACTGTCTTATGTAATTTTGACGTTCAAAAAGAGCCGACTCTCAGTCTAGTTTGAATAAATGACTTTTGATTTTGGTTTCATAACACCCGCTTGCGATAGCAAGATCAACGACTAAAACCTTTAATTTTAAATGCGAAAGGAAGAGACAAAGAATCAACTCGTAAGACACTCATTTCTCTCACAATGATCCCGCAGATTACGCGATTTAATCCGGAGACCTTTAAGAAGTTTAATTGAAAAGATTAAAGTACTATCCGGAGGTATTTTTAGCGCTACGAGAATGCTTGTGTCAACCGTAGAACGTGCAAAAATGTGGTAAAATCTTCAATTTGAGGACAAAATCATTCTCATATCCTATTAATATTATGGATGTGTATGTTTGTTACTCTATCACTCAAAAACGCCTGAACGGATTTGGAAGATATTTGGTACACAGATAGTTTATAACTTGAATTAACACATATAATATCTTTTATCCCCGTAGTACTTTCCCGTGGGATAATGTACGACCACCACGCGGGCGAAGCCGTTGGTAAAAGCTAGTCATAAGATTATTTTAAGTATTGTTTTTAGAAAAATATAAGTAGCTACCATCAGTTTCTTAAAACAATCTAGTTTACTTTTAAAATATGGATATATTGAGAACACATGGATGATCATGTCATAGAGTATCATTTGAAACCAATAAAGTAGGTCTTTAAAATTTTGAAAAAGCTGGAAATGCTTGCAAAAACAACGAACCATATATTTTACCTCAAACTACCCACTTAACAGGTGAGTTCTCACTCCACCTTACATCCAAGACAGCCTTTAAAAAGTAACGTAGCGTTAAAACAAATTGTCTATGGGCGAACCATATAAAACTAAATAAGTACCTCCCTACGAAACCGTTATCGTTGGTACAACACTAACTTGCTGTAATGGCCGACATTTTGGCGGGAAAATGGTACCGCGCCTCATATCCTCGAGTGTGAGAATATTATTCTTTTATTTAATTAATGGTTGATCCCTGCGTTTCAGAGATATGGTAATTTTGATGATTATGTAGTTCTCTTTCGTATATTTAGTGCTGTTTAGCCTTCATTTTCATACGTATTGTGTTCTGGCTCCATAATTTTTTACTGTCTGGAAATTAATAGTGTACTTATGCTTTACATTAATTTCGCTGCTTATTTTGGCACTAATGTGTGAAGTTCTGATAAAAATGATATTTTCCTGGTCTAACATCTTTTCATACTGACAAGACATTGCTCCATGCGTTGCTCGCGATTTCCGAGTACCAGTTTCCCCAAGGCATTCACATTGCTACAGATTGGTACCATAACCTTTAAGATCGGATCTATAAGGTGAATCTTGTCGACATTTTTCCATACAAACTTCGGGAGTGTATTACTCCACTGTTTGACAATGTAAGTACATCAAAAATTTAACATGGTATGGTTTTACCTCATTATTAATATTGTCTGTACCGAAACAGAATACAAAAATAAAAAATCCATTAAAAAGTTAGGAGAAAACAAAGATTAGTTTTTCTTGCTAATTTGACCTAACTTTGGGCGTGTGTAGGTAGGTTATAAAAGAAGTGTAAAATCGCCAAGACCAAATTGTTACCGACTAAGCTCAAATATGGAAAATTTCAGTAAACTTTATTGGTAATTGATTTATGCAGTGGCTTTTTCTTAAAAAAAATAAGAAAAGTCTTTCGAAGGACTTTTCTTAATTTTTTACGCGCCTGTTGTACTAAAAATGTGTGATACTACTCGTATCTCTCTCGGACACGATTCCTGGTGAGATAGCGTGCTTTTTAGCCAGGCCCACCAGTGAGTTCGAGCCCGCGACTAGATTCCCCCTAAAGTTTCACGGCAACGTCACATTTACCCCGTTTTTAAAACGAAAGCGAGACTGTAGCAGTGATGGCCTAGTGTTAACAGTCGTGAAGTAGGTACAAGTGTCGTAGGTTCGAAGTCCGAACCTATTCATCAACGATCCTGTTGTGCAACAAATAAAATGAGTTTAAGAAATTTCAATCTTTTTCCTTCTAATAAAACAAGAACGAGACGGAAATAAATTATAGCTGTCAAATTTTGTTGATCTAAGATTTTCTTCGACGCAACAACGACGAGCAAAATTCATGATGCTTAAAATCACGCCAAATTCAAAGCAATCAAGGCGTAATTTCGTTTGACAGTTCTAAAGCGTCACTTGTCTTTTTCTTTCGCAGTTTGTCAGTAAGAGATAACAATACCTACTCTTATTTTAGTTAAGGTGGTGAACAAAACAATTAGTACCAGTGACATTATATTCTAAACTTAATAGACTTAACTTTCCCAACATAAATGTTTTCTTTGAATGTATGTAAAATATTGTAAAACATTTTAAAAGAGTAACGGTGGAGTTAACCCATTCTTCTCCATAGGAAACTACATTTTGGAAGGGGCGACTAAAATCAATTCTGTTCTGTTGTAAATGTTGACGTTCAGAAATGCTTATATGTGCCTATTTAAAATAAATGCTTTGACTTTGACTTTTTACCTGACTGCGCCAGAAGGAGAGTTATGTTGTTATTAAACTCTTCCACTGAATTTAAACCGTCCACAGGTGCATATAAATCGTTCTGTTATCTCATTGAACGTTTCTGGACACTGTTAATCCATCATGTTCTACACCTGACGATAAAAAGCCCTTTTCCAAGTTTACAACGAATGACTATGACGTATTGAAGCTTATCCATGACGGCGGCCATTTTTTGGCAGTTATAATAATTCTTTGTTTGAAATAGTATTGCGTTTTTTTCGTGATTGATGCCAGTGGTTTTGAAATGGTTCCCTGTTAACTACGTTTAGAGCGTTTTCCTGTTGATTTTATCATAAAACAAATAACTAACATTTTACATTAGAAGGCAACACGCACAGCTCCTATATGATAAAGACAAAACAAATATGATATAGTTATATCAGGAACATGTGCAATAAAAAACGAGGTTCCTATTTTTAGTATTTAAAACAAATACCAACAAATGGCTGGCTACTACGTCAAACTCGGTATGTATTTTACGACGGTATGACGTTCGGTGATGCGATGTTTCGAATCCAAGTCGAAACAATGAACTCTTTTTGAAGTATTCTTTAGATTATTCGTAACAAGTTCAATGTTCTAGCAGTGTAACATTTTAAAACTTGAGGGGTTAGCAAATACTGACGCTGTGTGTACCAATGCTTATTTATATACGTACCTACTTATGGTACCGGTGGATCGGGGTTACATTGATTCGCGGGATGAGTTTGATCAAAACTTCCATTTCATTTAAAATCGCTAATTGCGTAAAATGAAACGCAACATGGTAGTTTTTTTTTCTAGTTAAGCAACACTGAAGAACTGTTATATCGTTTCCTGAGGAATTCACTAACAATTTTAATTCAAAAGTTAGTTATTTTTCGTGATGGCAGATTTTGATTTTTGAAATTGTATTGGCATTATAATTGGGGCTACTTTATAACTACGCAATAAAAAAGGGGGGTATCAAAGTAACCCCACATCGTACGTATAACTTTAATCAGTCAGTTTCATTTTTTCTCATTCATCATCTGCCGAGCCTTTTCCCAACTATGTTGGGGTCGGCTTCCAATCTAACCGGATGCAGCTGAATACCAGTATTTTACATGGAGCGACTGCCTATCTGACCTCCACAACCCAGTTACTGGGTAATACGATACCCCTTGGTAAGACTGGTTGTCAGACTTTCGGGCTTCTGACGACCCGTAACGACTGTCAAAGATCCACAAATGACAGCCGGGACCAACGGCTTAACGTGCTTTCCGAGGCACGGAGGGGTCTTGGTATGTAAAGATGGTCACCCATCCACGGACCAACCGCGGCAAGCGTAGCTTAACCTGGCCGATCGACCCGTGCAGCTATCGTTATTTAGCCACAAGCCATTTTTCTCATTATAAAGTAATATTTATTCACAGGAATCGAGAGTTATTACAAAACCGATTATTTGTCATTTTTTTGTATTTTTTCATAACCACGAATTTAAGAGAACCTTCAAAGTTCAACATTGATTAAAGTAACCCCGATCCACGGTAATACAAATGATGTCCACCCCAAACCAACACCAACCATTCTAGAACCATCTAAACATATCCCCATTGTTTTCAGAAGTTGGTTGTCGGAGGTCCGAACCAGCGCAACTGGCGCGGCATCCTCATAGCCTTGCTGGTGATAGTGGCGGTTTTGGCCCTGATAGTGACGTCAGTCGTGTTGCTGACGCCGCCTGACGAAGGTCCCAGGGTCAAGGGAAGACGGCTGAGGATCCAAGACCTGCTGACGGAGGAACTGACGCCTGTCAGGTGGAATGGGTCGTGGATTTCTGGTGAGTGTTTTTTTGTATATTAAGCTGTGCTCTGATTGTTCTTGATGACTAGGAGATAAGGAACTCGTGGTGATATGACTTTGTACTCTAATATCTCCAAATACAAGGTGTTTTATTTTTATTCCGTACCATAAGGCTAAGCCTCTGCTGTCCGCCCGTGTGTCTGACTGTGCGCGGTGTTTTATCATGAACCGTTATAGCTAGACAGTTAAAATTTTCAAATATATTAGTATGTATTTCTATTGCCGTTTTATCAACTAACTAAAAAGTTAAATTTTAAAAGGGTCTCCATACCTCCATACATGAAACGTGCGCTACTTCTCCATTCCAGCTAGTGCACAAGGAAGTAGGCAGTGGTGAATGGCGGGCGTTTCGGGGGACTGTCTCATGTAGTTTTGTACTTAAAACCAAAGACACATATTACATAGCAAGACTCCTCCGTGCCTCGGAAAGCACGTTAAGCCGTTAGTCCCGGCTGTCATTTGTGGATCTTTGACAGTCGTTAAGGGTCGTCAGAAACCCGAAAGTCTGACAACCAGTCTTACCAAGGGGTATCGTACTACCCAGTAATTGGGTTGTGGAGGTCAGATAGGCAGTCGCTCCATGTGAAATGCTTGTATTCACTGCGGCCAGTTACACTGGAAGCTGACTCCAACGGAAAAGGCTAGGCAGATGATGATTTGTATTTGACTTAATATCTACATGAACTATTTATTTATTCCTATCTCTTGTGTCACATATCAAAATAAGCCTTACATTTTTCTTAGTGTGCGAAACTGCGAGGAAAATCATAGTTTATTTAGAAAGTGGAAAACTTATACGTTGGCCAAAGTCAAACCATTCAAGCATTGCTTATTCTCAAAAACCGGCCTAGTGCGAGTCGGACTCTCACACGAAGGGTCCCGTACCAAGGCAAAAAACGTTTGACTACCTTTATTTTTTAATTGTAATAACATACTCTGTGACAATTTCAACTGTCAATCTTTTACGGCTCATGAGATTTTAGTTACGGAAACCTAAAAAATATAAAATAAATACAAACTCCATATTAGTTCTCCGTCCACAAAGAAGTGCCTTTTTATGTTCCTTTCGATATTTGTTTTATGAACAAAGTTTTTCAATACAGATTTCTAAGCAACTAACAACAAAAATACTGAGAATCCTGTGAAAATAACAAAGAAAGTATAAAGATTTATCGCCTTTTTAGCCAAAACTGGCTAACTAAATCTCGTGTATTTTGTACGCGAACCTTCATTAATATTGATGCCCTAGTTTTTACGGATAAATAGGATTAGTATACTGAAAGATTGAAACTTTCCTAAATAATTATTTGTGACTGCCTCGTCTCGATTTAATGACAAAAGACACACACATTGGCATTTACTTTAGCGTAGCCCAGTCGGCCTATAATCTTCCCACGGTTAGGACACATGGGCCCAGTGCGGGTTGGTAGATGTCACATGTCTTTGAATTTTTGGTTCTAGGACATGCCGTTTTGCTCACAATGTTTTCCTTGAACATTTTGAAAGCTGTGGTGATGAATTAATTGGTACAAGGTAAACCGCGTATCCGATACAAGGTAACCGTCGCCCCACACAAAATACAATTCCACTTGAGCGTTCACCCGCGTTCGGATACCAATGGAATGCGGGCTAGCGATCAAATGTAGAGAGATGCTTTTGGGAGGGCTACGTCCTGCGTTCCGTGTGTTGCCGGACGTAAAAGAATAGCATCGTCCCATTTCTTCCCGTGGGTGTCGTAGAAGGCGACTAAGGGGCTTACTAGAGAATGGGCAGCAGCGTTCTATATACATTTTACCATCATACAGCGATCGCCAACCCGCCTGCCAAGCGTGGCGATTAAAAACCCCTGACATTCTGCAGTGAACTTTTGGCATACCTACTGATGATGATGACGAAACGTTCATACACCAATGTCTGTAGGGCAGGGGCTTGTGGCTAAGTGACAATAACTGGACAGATCGATCAATCAGGTTAAGTTACGCTTGCCGCGGTATTTCCGTGGATGGGCGACCATCTTTGAATACCAAGACTCCTCCGTGCCTCGGAAAGCACGCTCAGCCGTTGGTCTCGGCTGTCATTTGTGGATGTTTGACAGTCGTTACGGGTCTTCAGAAGCTCGAAACTCTGACAACTAGTCTTACCAAGGGGTATTGTATTATCCAGTAACTGGGTTGAGGAGGTCAGATAGGCAGTCGCTCCATTTAAAATATTGGTATTGAACTGCATCCGGTTTTTTTTTTGGGTGGGAAATCTTCAAATGACTTCTCCTGCTGAGTAGAGCAGGAGCCGCGTGTCAGACTTTTACTGACTAAAACCCACCCGTGTTCCCTCAGTAGCCCGTATGCCAGGGGCTGTGGTATCTCTTTCGAACAAACCCGCACCCCTGGCAGGCATCGGCCCTTGCGGACCCAGTGGTTGCTGACATCTTTGACGGCGCGCGTGTGGAACACAACGCGCCGTCCCGTCTACCACTTTTCGGCCGCAGGGGATAGGGAGAGCGGCTGACGCTATACCGACACTCCTCTTCCCCTGCGGCCCCACCGCGTCCGCCATCAAACGGTGGCGGCCCCGTCCAGGCCACGGAAGGGAAGAGCGCTGCTCAGAAGCACCGGCACTCCTCCTCTACCGCAGCCCGTAACCCTCAGCCGCGATGCCTCCCATTCGACATCGCGGCCCACCTCAGTTGCGGTGCACCTCACCGCAACCTACTTTTTGGCCGCTACGTCAATGGCTTGAAGGCAAAAGCCCTGACGAGCGGCCCCACCTTTGGGTTCCTCTAGGCTTCACCGTGGCCGGAATCCACGATTACTGAGCCCCCCCGCAACGACAATGCGGGAACCCACTCGGGGGGGGAGCTGCATCCGGTTAGACTGGAAGCCGACCCCAAACTAACTGGGAAAAGCTTAGGCGGATGATGACACCAGTGTCTGTACGGATGTTGTACGTCCATAGAAATTATCCATGGGGTACATCAATCAACTTTATATTCTTCTTCTTCTTCAATCCCTCGTCCTGTTATTTGGGGTCGGGTCTTCACACTTTTCCGCGCCAAGTTATTCTGTCTTGGGTTTTCGGTTCTGGCAATGGGGCTTTTTTGAAGTCTCTTTTTATATTTGACCACTATATCAATGGCGGGCTGCCTCTGCCTCTCTTTTGTTCTGGAAGTTTTAGTGCAATTTGTACAGACGCTACCACATCAAGCTACCCCATCTGTCAAATTTCTTTGATATATTTTCAACTTTATCACATAAGTATAAGGTTCATGTTCAATTGGGAAAATTTGACAGATTGGGATAGCTTGATGTGCTGGCGTCTGTACCACATGATCTTCTTTGCGTCTTTTAATGTGTACATACCATCTTAGGCGGTTTTTTCTTTCCGTGATTGGTGCGACTCAAAAGCTGCTTCGTATGTATCATTGCGAACTTTTTCAAGTCTGGTCACACTTCCCGCCCATCTAAGCATCTTTATTTCATTCTTATGGTAGTTTCGATCGACTGTACATTACAATATTATTATTACATTTAATGTTAGCCGACTTGTTACGCAACGAATATATTGTTACGAGCTAGGGGTTCGTGATAATTAAAAACTGCCGATATGAATTACCAGAAATAACACTTTAATTAAACTC
This sequence comes from Polymixis flavicincta, assembly GCA_949987655.1. NCBI lineage: Eukaryota > Metazoa > Arthropoda > Insecta > Lepidoptera > Noctuidae > Polymixis > Polymixis flavicincta. The sequence goes on along the minus strand of OX465188.1, from coordinate 16,437,648 downwards.
ACTAATAACACAACACAATAGCACTACGGATCACTCTTAAGTCGCACTTGAAGATCGCTTTAGATGTTCTCGCATGTATCGCTTCCAATGAATTACCCCGGGACGCGCTCCGTTCCCGCTTATATAGGGCCCTCGGATAGTTCCAGAACCTTCTACCGTAGAAGCATCTAGAATGTTCGAGTACATATCGGCCCTGACCGAACACATGTCGATAGTTCCAGAAAGTTCTAGCATCGAACTTTCTAGAAAGATCTTGACCATTAATTCCGCTATTCGATAAGAGATGGCGCTAGTGGTAACCAAACATCAATCGTGCGGCTCAACACTGCCCCCACCTAAGAAATGCTCGTCCCGAGCATTATCGGCCCCATAATAACGCGCCAGTCGATCCACGTGGACTATCTTAGGAGTACCTCTTGCACCTTTCTGTATCCGGTAGGTAACGTCATTGATCTTTGTCACAATCCGGTACGGTCCGTCCCAGTTAGCTTGAAGCTTAGGAGATTTCCCTTTGCTGCGGACGGGATTATGCAACCACACTAGTGAACCTTCGTCAAACCCTTTATTCTTCATTTTGCGGTCATAACGGGTTTTCATCTTTTCAGACATTTGCTGGCCTGATTGTCTGACGTGCTCATAAATGTCATTCATCTTGTTCCGCAAGTCATTCGCATAATCGGTTATACTGCGTGGGGCATCAGGTGGTATTCCAGTGATCAGGTCTGCAGGCAGCCGTAATTCCCTTCCAAAGTTTGCGAAAGCTGGTGTCACCGATGTGCTTTCGTGAACAGCACTTCGATATGACAACAAAAACCATTGTATGTGCTTGTCCCAATCTCGTTGCCGATTTTCCACAACTTTTGCTAGGTACCTCTCTAATGTCTGATTAAATCGTTCCACCATTCCATCCGATTGTGGGTGGTAAGGAGTTGTTCTTGTTTTATGAGTTCCCATTACTCGACAAGTTTCCTGGAATATTTGAGACTCAAAATTCCTTCCTTGATCACTGTGAATCTCTAAAGCTACTCCAAAACGACAGAAGACTTCATGAACTAATTTATCTGCAACTGTCGAAGCTTCTTGATTTGGAATGGCGAAGACTTCCGGCCACTTAGTGAAGTAATCCATCACAACCATGAAATACTTGTTACCACTTTCACTTTCCGGAAACGGCCCCGCAACGTCAAGGGCTATCCTCTCCCATGGTGCACCAACATTGTACAATTTTAATGCACCTCTGCTACGCGTCTGAGGTCCCTTTACAGCTGCACAACTTGTACATTTGCGACACCAGTCCTCGACATCCTCCCGACAGTGGACCCAGTAAAACCGTTCTCTTATCTTCAGTAGAGTCCGTTTTACTCCTAGATGACCTCCTGAACAAACATTATGGTAAAGCTGGAGAACATCCGGTACTTGAGCTTTAGGGACTACCATTTGTAAATGACAGCTGTTTCCCCGAGCATTTTCCCATTTACGGCACAGGACTCCATCCTGAATCACCAAGCTGTCCCATTGGGCCCAATAGCTCTATGTGACCGAACTCATTGCTGAAACGTCGCTCCACTTGGGCTTACGAGATTTGGCCTTCATCCACTCCAGAATCGGCCTGATTTCCGAATCTTCCTGCAGTGCACGTTGAAGGCTTTCCTTCCACTCGTTGCTGAGATCCGTCCTGAGCATCCTCACAGGTACCACTTCCTTACTCTCTTGCCTAGTACAATGCTTGCAGTCTTCTGGACAAGGTCTTCTTGACAATGCATCTGCGTTGCCATGAGATTTCCCGCTGCGATGTTCGACCACAAAGTCGTATTCCTGCAGTAGCTCAATCCATCTCGCAACTTGTCCTTCTGGATTTTTGAACTGCAATAGCCATTTCAGTGCAGCATGGTCGGTTCGTAAGTGGAATTTCCGCCCCAGAAGAAATTTCTTAAAATGCTGCAATGACTTTACCATAGCAAGCAATTCCCGTCTCGTGACACAATAGTTCCTCTCCGGCTTTGATAACGACTTGCTGAAGTACGCTATCACAACCTCTTGATCACCATCCCGTTGAGACAACACACCACCAAGTCCTATGTCACTTGCGTCTGTGTCAACTATAAATTCCTTGCCTGCATCAGGGTACCCCAAAATAGGTGTTTTGCATAGTCGGTCCTTTAACTCCTGGAATGCGATATCGCAACTTTCATCCCAGCAGAAATGTCGCTTCTCCTCGGTTAGTTTATGCAGGGGTTTGGCTATTTCTGCAAAGTTCTTAACAAATCGCCGATAATAAGAGCACAACCCCAAAAACGCTCTGACCTGCCTCTTGTCTTTTGGAACTGGCCAATCCTTGACAGCGGCGATTTTTTCGGGATCCGTGCGGATACCTTCTTCCGACACTACATATCCCAAAAAGCTAACTTGCCGTTTGAATAGTGAACATTTCTTCGGACTCAACTTGAGGTTGGCACTCTGGATTTTCATGAGCACGCGTTCCAGGTTTTGAAGATGTTCTCCAAACGTACGGCCTACGATGATGATGTCATCCAAGTAGACCAGACAGGCATCGCCAATCAACTTAGTTAGTACAAGTTCCATCAACCTTTCAAACGTTGCCGGAGCGTTGCACAATCCAAACGGCATAACTTTAAATTGCCACAGACCCTTTCCTGTCGAGAATGCTGTTTTCTCCTTGTCCTTGGGATCAATTTCAACTTGCCAGTAGCCACTTTTCAGGTCCAGCGTGCTAAACCACTTTACTCCAGTAAGCATGTCCAACGTGTCATCAATTCTTGGCAAAGGGTAGCTGTCCTTCTTCGTAACGTCATTCAGACGACGATAGTCAACACAAAAGCGCATGCTGCCGTCCTTCTTCCTTACCAGCACTACAGGTGAACACCATGGACTAGATGAAGGTTCAATAACACCATCCTTCACCATTCCTTCAATCATGGTTTCTACTTCCTTTTCACGCGCTACCGGCAATCTCCTTGGCCGCTGACGGATAGGCAACTCGTCGCCTGTATTTATTTTGTGTTGAACTAAGCCAGTCTTCCCAATGTCACTATCGTTTAGGGAGAAAACTTCGGCGTACTTCAGTAACATCTTCTTCGCCTTGCCCATCTCATTTTGAGACAGAGTGCTGCGACACTCTTCTAAAAGTGTGGTCACTCTCGTTTGTGCATCCTTGCTGGGGGTCCCAGTCGATAGATATTGGCATTGACGCAGCCAATCCACTTCCTCGCAAGTACCAATCAGTGTGCCTTTTTCAATAGTCTGTTCCTGATCACAAAGGTTCAGCACACGTACCCCTGAGATGTCGGTGGCTCTGACCAAAGTTCGTGCCACTTTCCATGGAAGGTCATTGTCTACCTTTTCCACGAGTACACAACGATGAGTTTGCCCAGGATTCCGAGGAAGACTAACCGGCACAATCGTTTCTGATCTCGGAGGAAGAACAATTTCCTTAAGGCTGTACACATTCCCTGGTAACGCCCCTTCCATAAAAAGTTCCTCTCGTCCACATTTTATAACTCCCTGCTTGACGTCAATCTCGCAAAAATTCTTCCTCATAAAGTCAAGACCCAGGATGCAATCGTCTATTATATCAGCCACGATGACATTATGCAGGTAGGTCCTGTTGCCTAGCTTCAACTCCATCTCCTTCTCTCCACGGACGGGTATGCGCTGACCGGTGGCTGTCACCAAATTAATGCGTTCCCGGTTGTATGCGGAGTCTCCAAGAAGCCGACTCATAACTTTGGAACTGACGACCGTACGAGAGGCTCCCGTGTCTATGGTCAGCTTACAAGGCATTCCGTTGATCTCACCCTTGATGATTAAGGTGTTCCCGTCATGGGTTTGTGTGATCGAAATCCTTGGGGCTCTTTGAACATCAGCCAGCACCCGCCCCGCAGTCCTGGCTATTACTCGTTTCCCTGCTGCTGCTGGGTAGTGCTGTTAGCCGCGCTACCCTCTGGAGACCGGCCATCTTCCCTTTCTGCAGTTCGCTTAGGGCAACTGGATCGAAGGTGGCCCCTTTCCCCACAGCCGTAGCACCTAGGGCTGTATCCTTTACGATCGCGAACTGTAGCTGCTACAACCTCCCTGACGCGATGGGAACGATGATCCTGCCGCACAGCTTCCACCTCCAGTGCATGGGCCAAGGCGTCCTTAAGCGTCCCGTGGTGACCGAGTCTCACAGCAGCTCTAACTTCAAGGTCCCGGATGCCGTCGATGAATGCCTGCACCAGGTTCCCATCAATAAGCGCAGGTACGGACTGGTACGCTTTTCGAACCAGCTTCTCCACTTCAAGGGCCCACTGCTGCAGGTTTTCGTTACTGCGTTGCACACGATCCTTGAGCTGCGCACGAAACACGTGTTCCAGGTGAGCGTCGCCATATCTTGCCTCCAATGCCTCGAGGAGCTGCTCGTAAGTCACTTCCTTACCGAGAGCTTCCAGCACATTTAAAGCCTGGTCGCGCAGGCCTAGGGTGAGGGCAGTCATGGCCTGACTTTTATTCCACCCGTTCGCTTTCATGACAGCCGCAAACTGAATTTTGTAGGCCGACCAGGAAGAAGTCCCATCGTACGGCGGCACTTTGAATCCACGTAGCAAAGGTGTTGTAGCTACGGGAGCTGCGATTCCATCCCCAAGTTTGAGGTTACCCAACTCTTGCTTCACATCAGCAATGACGTCACTAAACTTGCTGATCTGAGTTTCAGCTTCTGACAAGCGGTTGTCATGCTGGGCAACCTTCTCCTTCACCTCCTTCATGTCTTTCCCAAAGGTTGCGTGAAGGTCCATTATGAGGATCATCTGCTCTTCCTGGCGGTGCACCTGCTCCTCCTTATCCCGTTTGAGCTGTTCTTCCAATTGACGGGCCTGCTCCTCCTGTCGGCGAGCCTGCTCCTCCTGTCGGCGGGCCTGCTCCTCTTTATCCCGTTTGAGCTGTTCTTCCAAACGGCGAGCCTGTTCCTCCTGTCGGCGAGCCTGTTCCTCCTGTCGGCGAGCCTGTTCCTCCTGTCGGCGAGCCTGTTCCTCCTGTCGGCGGGCCTGCTCCTCTTTATCCCGTTTGAGCTGTTCTTCCAATCGGCGGGCCTGTTCCTCCTGTCGGCGGGCCTGCTCCTGCAACATCATCATCAGAGCAGCAAAATCTGGTGCTGGTGATGCTGGAGCAGCTGTGGACGAGCCGGCCTCTGTGGTTGGTAGCTGGCCCTCCGACGTCTGTGGCATTGCTCCACCAAATCGCCTCTGGTCCGTCTCCTGCTGGCGTTGACTCCGGGTACGGATACCCTCCGTGTCGTCTTTAGGTAAAATCGGCATGATTTTAATCCTTGCTTCTGACACCAATTGTTACGAGCTAGGGGTTCGTGACAATTAAAAACTGCCGATATGAATTACCAAAAATAACACTTTAATTAAACTCACTAATAACACAACACAATAGCACTACGGATCATTCTTAAGTCGCACTTGAAGATCGCTTTAGATGTTCTCGCATGTATCGCTTCCAATGAACTACCCAGGGACGCGCTCCGTTCCCGCTTATATAGGGCCCTCGGATAGTTCCAGAACCTTCTACCGTAGAAGCATCTAGAATGTTCGAGTACATATCGGCCCTGACCGAACACATGTCGATAGTTCCAGAAAGTTCTAGCATCGAACTTTCTAGAAAGATCTTGACCATTAATTCCGCTATTCGATAAGAGATGGCGCTAGTGGTAACCAAACATCAATCGTGCGGCTCAACAATATTATGACTGAACGGTCAAAGTAATAAATATTTATGCTTTCGAAATGAAATGAATAATTTCATAATAAAGGAAATCAACATGGCAGAAGCGGAATGCTGAATGAAATTAATTAACAACTTGTTTTTGTATTCACTTACTTATTTCATTGGTGGGATTTTTGAGGAGTAATGATAGATTTTAAGCCAAAGAATGGTTCTACGAGTATGTATATTCTATGTTGGAGGGTTTGGTTTCCACACTCGTGGACCATTGTGCGTGGACCATGGCAGCCGTCGATGGTTATTCCACCAGCCCACCTCCCTATAGGAGTTGATTGTTTCCTGGTCTGTTAAGAGCATCTATGTAAGATCTGGGTGTCCCGAGGATTTCTGTCCTTATCTCGGAAATGCCTATGCATTCGAAGAGCACATGCGCAACTATTTCCTCAGCTTCCATGCAAGTCAGAGGACTGACCAGCCCAAGAATGGTAAGCACAGCTCTGAAAGAATGGAGCGGAGAGAAGATTGCGTGGCAGACCTAGATGACACTCGCCCAGACCTGTAAAGCATGGCACAAAAGGGACGATAAATAAATAAAATCAAGCATACTTCTCATGGAGGCAGGCAGAAACTAAAGAATGTCACCTAGTTTGGGGGTCACCCTCCGATTTTCTTGCACAATCTGACTACTTATCCTACCAATATTATAAAAGTGAAAGTTTGTGAAGATGTTTGAATGTTTGTTACTCAATCACGCAAAAACGGCTGAACTGATTTGAATGAGATTTGGCACACAGATAGATTATAATCTTGATTAACACATAGGATAGTTTTTATCCCGGTAGTACGTTCCCGTGGGATAATTCCTGACTTCCACGCGGGTGAAGCCGCGGGTGGAAGCTAGTTTATGAATAAATTTGAAATATAAACTTCAGAATGAATGCCCTATTACTTGTGCATTTGATGATCTTATGACTGCGTCAGTGAGCAGCAGAGTTCGCGCAACTGAATTTTTTGATATAGATGTTTGTTTTTTTTTACCATTGATACGCTAAGAAGACGAGCAGTCCAATATTAATACTTTTTCTTTCTTTCTTTGTAGGTATTACATGATTCAGACATTGAGGTAATAATGTACTAATGGATTCAGAACATTTTATTTCAAGGACTGTCTGAGAAAACCTTACATTGTTGTCTCAAAAACTGTCAAAGTGACTCTTAATACTTTATTACTTGCGATAAAAATAAAGATGACAACAAAATGTCATAAATTCCTCTACAGTGTAACGTCCTTCTTAGTATAAAAGTAAATGTTCATCAAAACTTGAAGTATGTGTGCAGTGACTAAGTAGTTTAGACCAGAATGGAATACTCTTTATTAAATCATCATCATCTAGCCTTTTCCCAACAATGTTGAGGTCAGCTTCCAGTCTAACCGGATGCAGCTGAATACCAGGATTTTACATAGACGCGACTGCCTATCTGACCTCCACAACCCAGCTTCTGGGTAATACGGTAAGATTAGTTGTCAGACTTTCAGGTTTCTGACGCCCCGTGACCCTTTTATTATGTACACCATATAAATTATAGATATAAATGTAGAAATTTTACAAAGGGTGACACAATGGATGACGCTAAAAGCGTTGGATTGAAGACTTCGGATTAATTAATTAAGAGAGAATACGAGACAATACTGTAGGTACTCTGTGGTGTACCATTAACACAGAAGAATCATACATAAAGCACATTAAACTTTTCTTTTTAAATATATCTAAAATGAAACTGGAGTACCCAAAGCATTATTATGTTGATGTTTCCTTAAAAAACATCATCGGTATTTTAAGTCTAAAATCAAAATATTTTATTTCACGTAAACCACTTATGAAAACGTCAGAAACCAGGTGCACGGTTCCAGTTGGTTGTTTTTCTATGGAGAAGAGCCGACAAAAACTCCACGGTACTTTTTTAAGGGTGCAATGATTGAGCACGTCTTACTGACACTGACAGCGAAAATGGTAGATGTAGAAATTCATCGACTCACAGGCAGAGAACTGCTATTTTTTTTTATATTAATTGTTTTGAAGCCTATTTGTGTGCATATTATGTTTTTAAAACATTTCCCTAAAATTCATTCATTTCCCTTTTTCAGCAAAGGAGTAAAGTCTGTACAAAAGGAAAAAAACTTCAATTCCATTTTCTATTAAATCTCGACTAAAATCAAAGTAAGATTTTGAAAACAATTAGCATGACCAAAGAGTTTGTATTCAATTTCACGGAATCGATAACGTTATGGTGACCTGGTAGGTACGCTCCTATCTCGAAATCTTTAAAAACTAATCAACATTTTCGATGAATGAATCCTAATTTACTAGCGTTTTCTCCTACATCCGAATCAGTTCTACTAAATAGAACAAATAATTTTCATTTATTTTGAAGCTACAAATAACTAAGGATTTGAATGTATATATAAAGTTTCTTGTGTTTTGTTGTGTTTTAATATGACATTACATACCCAATCTTATTCATTGATTCAATGCTTGACCCAAAAATATAGAAACAACGTTCGAAGACATGTGTCATCGATCAACCCGCACTGGGCCGCGGGGTAGATTATGGCCCAGTATCTCTCATAGGCCTGTGTCCCAGCAGTGGGAAATTTTTAGGCTGATTTAACAATGCTTGAAACGAAAAAGCACTCCACATTTTCAAACCAAATTAACTCTAAAATTCTGTGGTATAATAAAACTTCTCAAACAAGATTCTAAGTCAACCTCACATCGCAACCTCAAGATCTTTCAAGTATCCTACGTGAGATTTCTGCTTCCCTGGCACAGAAACGTCATGCGTACGTAGCGCACCACTCTAGAACTTCCCAGTACTACCTCCCTTGAAAGTGCTACACCCCCATACTAGTGCTACAGTCCTAGTACCTTCGGGGAAGTTTTAAGTGGACTTTTAGTGTTGAAACTGTGGATGAAGTTGGATTTTTGTTTACTAGATGCGGTAAAATCGTGAGCTTACTTTTGGAGTTCTTTAAAATATATGGGAGGTGAATTTGTGATGCACGAAAGTTGAGGAATGAGAAGCGGATTGTTTGGTTGTTTGTTACTCAATCACGCAAAAACGTGTGAAAGTATTAGGATGAAATTAGCAAATGTTTGGTTTGTTTCCCCGGGATAGATAGGACATCTACATTTATGTCCCGGTAGTAGATAGATAGATAGATAGATAAATCGTTTATTTGGTGCATATAAAAGACACAACACAAAAAACAAAGCACAATGAGATGAAAATTAATTACATGAAAATAACAAGGTGCCAATACACTAAGAAAAAAAGAAAACAGGTTGACATAAGTATAGTGATGACACTTACGTACGTACGCGGTACGTTCCCGTGGGACAATTTCCGACATTTCCGACGATAATTTCCGCAATGTCGCTCACAGAAACTAGTAAATAATAATTGTTTGATTGCCGTATGCATTTTATATTCGCTATTTGTTTCAAAACTTGAAAAACAGTAAGTAGTTGAAAGCTTTTAGCTTTCAACTACTTACTGTTTTTACATACTCTTTTTAATATCCTATTTTCTAAAACAAATGTTCTGTCCTAAATTACTCAAATATTTTTCTCGAAGTCCAGTGCATCGGCAAAATTCAATCCTTCAAACATCGAACGTGAAATATTCTAAAACTCACTCCTTCTTCGAAATTTCCATTTTATAAAATGGAGGAACATTCTATCGATGACTGCTTTTGATTCCCTTGACTTTTGCTTACTGCAGCCGACAAATATGTCGCTATGGACGGACTGTGTGAATGATGATATGGTTAGAAAGGGTGTGACTACTGAGAAAACGACTAATAACGAAGTATGGAAGAAAAAGATATATTGCGCAGAATCCAAAGAAAATAAGGCAGAAGAATAAATTTGACGAGTTTTGATCAAGTTCTCTTTGTGTTCAGTTTTTCGAGCAAAAAGTACGTAGTACGTAAGTAGTAGTATTATGTTATAGAGGTTTGAGGATCAGGGTGTAGAGGTCACTCAACCCCATTGAAAAGGGATCATCCTCCGACAAGACTGGTCTTGTGTCTGATATCGGGTCATTTTACACACCAAGAAATTTTAATGGTGGTTTTCCCTCAGCGAAATGGTTTTGTATTGGTAATACAATCGTTTTATAAACAAATAAAATATTCTAAACAAAAAATGGCAGATTAACTATTATGAAAAATCACTACATGCGAGAGTTTATTTTGCTTTGAACAAAGATATAGAAGGCGACATGCCTTTGTAGGGGATGAGTTTTCTGTGGAGCTGTCTGTACCTACAAGCTACGAGGTGCATTCAATAAGTACCTAGCCTCATCGCCAGAGGGCGCTGTTGTTTCAAAAGAGTTTTACCACAGTGTAGCACATTCTTTTTTAATTCTTTTTTCAAATTTTCATTCCAATCCCTTCATTTGTTTTAATTTGACAACTTATGGAAGCGAACGTGTCGATCGGTTTTACAAAAATGGAAAAAGAGCAATATCATTCGGTGATTCGATTCCTATTTTTGGAAGGGAAAACGCGCATCGAAATCAAAGAGCGCTTGGATGCTGTGTACGGTGACTCTTCTCCATCGATGGCCACCGTCAAGAATTGGTTCAACGAGTTTGCACGTGGCCGTACGTCGGTTTTTGATGAACCACGTCCAGGTGCACCGAAAATAGCTGTTACGGAGGAAAACATTAAAAAAATCCATGATCTCGTATTGGCAGATCGCCGATTGAAGGTTCGGGAGCTAGCTGAGACTGTACAGTGCATCATATTCTTCACGAGGAACTCGGCATGAGAAAGCTATCGGCGCGATGGGTGCCGCGTTTACTCACACCAGAAAACAAGCGCAACCGTGAGACCACATCGGAGACGTGTTTGGCGCTGTTTAAGCGGAATCCAGCGGAGTTTTTGCGTCGTTTTGTGACCGTCGATGAAACCTGGATCCACTGGTACACACCAGAGACCAAGAAGCAATCAAAACAATGGATCCAGACCGGGGAACGTGCTCCAAAGAAGGCGAAAACTGTAAAATCGGCCGGAAAAGTTATGGCCACCGTTTTCTGGGATTCACAAGGTGTGATCTACATCGATTACCTCGAGAAGGGTAAAACAATTACAGGGCTTTACTATGCCGATTTATTGGGCCGATTCGACGCCGAATTAAAGAAAAAACGACTCCATCTGGCGAAGAAAAAAGTGCTGTTTCACCACGACAACACACCGGTTCACACGTCTGCCGTTGCCATGGCCAAATTGGTCGAATTACGCTACGAATTGCTGCCCCATCCACCGTATTCTCCAGATTTGGCCCCTTGTGACTTCTTTCTGTTTCCTAATCTGAAAAAAACACTCGCCGGGAATAGATATGGATCGAATGAGGAGGTCATCGCCGCCACGGAGGCCTATTTTGCAGAGTTTGACAAAAACTATTTTTCAGACGGGTTAAAAAAGTTGGAGCATCGCTGGGCTAATGCCCGTTTTCACCAACCACCCTTAAACTGTACCCTAGCTGAGAGTCCCTTAGGCTAAGGTACCCCTTAAATGCATCCCTTAACTAAATTCATTTTCACAAAGCTACGGGACACTTTTAGAGGGGCTACTTAATTAAGTGACAGATTTTTTATGTCATCGTCATTCCAAGAACCGCACTTTTATCGATAACATTTTAAAGTTACATTTTTACATTAATTTAGAACTAAATAAAAATATTGTACATTGGGAACATGTTTTAACAACAATTACGTTGCAAAACTTCATCTCAACAACGTTTTAGCAACATTATTTCGGTTTTTTTTTTGGCAGCATGACGAAGTTCCCGTACCATTTTTTTGTTGCTACCTGACTGCGCCAGAAGGAGGGTTATGTTTTTCGAGTATATTTCTTGGTGATGCTCTGTACGCTAAACGGCTTGATCGATTTCATCTTGAGAGGTGCCGTTAGATTCGTTATTGTGAGAGTGACACTGGGTACATAAAAATTAAAAAAAAAACGGCCGATTTTTTGCGCCATAAAGTGCCTTCAGATTTTTTTTTTCTCAAATCATATTGAGTAGGGTATCAAAATAAAGGGTTTCATGAATAGGTCTCCTTAACATCAAAATAATTATATTAACAAAAAGCTTTGAAATAAAAAAAAATCGAAATAAAAAACCCGACTGCCTAAAAAGTGAACTGTAATTAAAAAAGATGGAAATAAGAAACTGTGAATACTATAAGCAATGTCATGCAGTCGGAGGCATCATCTTAAATTTTACAATAAAGACCTTAATTGGGTATATAGTACGCGACCTTGTAAATAACCTAGGGTTTCCCAATAATTCCACGATCTCAACTGTTTTAATACTATCAAAAAACTCACTTAATAGATGGAAGATCTATTAAGTGAGTTTTTTTTTTATTAAAAAAAAAACATCAAGAACTCGCGACCTGTCAAACAACTTTTAAAACTAACCCTTAGGTTAAGGGTCGGTTAGGGGCCGAACATTCGGGCCCGTAAATTTAAGGGATCCTTTATGAGTTTAAGTGTCCCTTATACGTTGGTGAAAATAAAACTTGTGTTAAGTGATTCTTAAATTGTCATAAGGGCTACTTAAAATTTAGGGGTCGTTGGTGAAAACGGGCATAAGTGTATCAAACTAAAAGGAGACTATGTTGAAAAATAAATTGCCAAAATTTTCGTTTACTTTTTGTAGGCTAAGTATTTATTGAATGACCCTCGTACCTCTAGTGTTACTATTGACTGTCACGTTTTCGGCTTGATGAATATTCTTTTACTTATTTTTTGTGCTTCGAAAATACTTCCTATGGCAAGTTGTCCTGCCGCGGTAAAACAACCATTAACATTTCTCGGTGCATATTCTAGTTGTGCGGCAAACTTTGATTGCGCGATGAAGGATTTTGCGTGACGTCAATGCGATGCGTAGGTCATATGTGGCGATGTATATGCTGCTACCACGTATCCAGTGAGAAAACTTAATTGACATAAATTCATCATCATCTACCTAGCCTTTTCCCAACATATTGGGGTCGGCTTCCAGTCTAAACAGATGCAGCTGAATACCAGTATTTTACACGGAGCGACTGCCTATCTGACCTCCACAACCCAGTTACTGGGTAATACGATACCCCTTGGTAAGACTGGTTGTCAACTTTCCGGCTGCTGACGACCTGTAACGACTGTCAAAGATCCACAAATGACAGCCGAGATCAACGGCTTCACGCTAATTTACATAAATTATAAGTATTTAATTAATAAAATTCTGATTTACATTATTTATTTTATGTATTTGAGTTTAGGATACAGAAAGATAAATTGCTCCTGAATAAATATATTCTGATTTAAAAGCAACCCGCAAGTATTTATAATTAATTCGTTCACGTTAATGACTTTGCAAACAATTGGACCCAGGTCGGCTAAACAATGCCTAAAATACCTTTTTCATTTTAGGTTAAATACTTGAATTAATTGCTTTTAGGTCTGCCTGAAATCCTAAATGTATCTAATACCTATAAACGAGCAGTTCTTGTATATCTATACATATAATAAATCTGTAAAGGAACTTTTTCTGTACATTTAAAATATTTCGAAAATAATTGCTTGGGGTGGTAAGGGATAATCAACAGATGACATTTTAACCCTTATCAAAATTTTTGTCTGTAGCTCGGTTTTTCAGTTTCTATGTTGAATAGATCAAGTATCACGTCAAAAGAACGAAACTAATATGGTTATCTTTCATACTCAAAAATTGTTTATAACTCAGAGTTTATATTAGTCTTTGTTTCATCGCAATCGCTTCGGTCAACCTATCTAAATAATTTAAAGTGTTCAAGAAGAATTTATTTACGTAATGTTGAAACACTTAGCGACATCTATTGGCGTGAAACGGTACTAAAGAATACTTAATATTAACACGTCATTCTCATTTAAGTTACTTACTGTGTCTGTGTTATTTCAAAAAGTAATGATACTGATTACTAAAATCGCTTTCTGTTGGTGGTTGATTCCCACGAATCAAAAAAGCTAAAATAATTTCAAATAAAAAGTTGTGATAATATTAACTGACGTGGTGTTCTGAGTCATATACATAGAATGCAATGTTAGTTAAATATTTATTAGTTTTATCAATCAAATTAATACAAATAGAGGGGAAGAAATCTCATTTTTAATTGTGATAAAAGTCTTAGTAGCGCCATCTAGCATAATATAGCAAAATTAGAGCGGCTAGAGGAACATCTCCATAGAAATTCTTAATCTCTAGCGTCAGTAACGCCATCTAGGTTTGAATAGCAAACATGCAAAGACAACAACTTGATTTCGCGCGAAATTTGATAATGTTAAATTTAAATGCGTGTTTACAGCATTACTCGATTCAAATAATGGGAGTTTTGGGAGTAAAGAGTTGTAAATACTTATGTGCTAATTTTCGTGATGTTAGTTTTCGAGGTGGGGAGGGGTTCAAGCGAGGTCGGATGGTGAAAGTCAGGAAAAAAAATCCAAAATTGCGACCATAACTACTGGTGGATTTGAGTAAATAGATAGGTTTTCACACGGGCAACTGTAGTTATGTCGATGCTCTTCCGAGCAACATCGCTTACAGAGAAGCATTTTCTTAGTTAAAACAAGTTTAAAAATGTATTTATTTATCCATTTGGCATCTCCAACAAAGGATACATTACCTACACAGGAACAATAGAAATCACAATAGTAAAATATTGACAATTTTAAAGTCGCTTCTTTAAATATAATTATTTATTGGTCTACAAATAAATGTATGGCTGAACAAAAGAAACACTGAAACATTTTTGATTACAATTTACAATAAAAAGGCATCGCAACTGAGAGTCGCGGAGGATCGCTCTGTTACGTCCATTATCCTCGGGATCGGGCTCTCTCTCTTCCTGCTGCCTGCGTCAGCAGCGGGGAGAGAGGTGGGGGCGCGCGCGGTATGGCACTACGTAGCAACAACATCGTACTTACTATGTTCATAGAAAACCCGTGCTATACAATTAAATAGTTTTTTTTGCCTGGTTTGGTTTTTTTTTCAACAGCGCTTTTAATGTGGATAATGACCGACGTTACGGGGCGTAGGTAATGGTAACATTCGCAGCGAGCATGTCTTTACGCCGTGTGCTAAAATCAGTGTTGCTCGCTCGCATGTTTTGCCGTAGGTACTACTGACTGCACGAATACTTGCTTGGTAACATATTAGGTGCATTTTGACCCGTGACGCCGGTCAGTATCCACCTTTACAGCGTGATCTTTCTTCATCGTGATAACGCCATGGTCCCACGGGCCGTTAACTGACAGGTGGCGTCAGGTGTTACTGCACTGCTACCTGTCGAGGCCTATCGCAGTCCGTGGAGAGCATTCCCACTGCTGTGGTTTTATTCAGTGGTCAACGTTTGATAAACAAAGCTAAAAGACACGCGCCTGTACGGGCCGAGATAGGCGCCCGCCCCCGCGTGGAATAATGCTTCAGCACACTCAACCAGACGCGCAGTCGATTTATTGAGTAAGTACAGTAAAAGCTCCTTATTCGTGCTTCCTTCATTCGCGTTTTCACTATTCGCGGATTAAAAAAATGCGACCCAATTCCTATATCCGCGGCTAAAGATTTATTTACTTGCGGGTCTAATCGGTACATCGGTACATACATATTAACAAACTAGCTGTGCCCGCGACTTCGTTCGCGTGCATGTCGGAAAACAATAATGTGTCGCTTTGACGGTGTAGGTACCACTCCTCCGATCTTCCGATCTATCCTGGTAGGAATCTACCACAGCTTTCGAATGCAGTCCAGAGCCTAGAGACAAAACACATTACTCTTGGCGTTCACGCTAAACGGTACGCCAAAATGTATGGGAATGACATTACCTGCGGAAAGGACACGGTAATGTCATTCCCATATATTCTGGCGTAGAGTTTAGCGTGAACGTTAACAGAAAGGTGTTTTGTCTAGGCCTGCAGGCGTCTTTAGGGGTTATAATGATATTGCGACGAAGTCTCACTCAGATTTTTAAGAATAAATATAGATCAAAGCGCCTGGTCGAGGCTCATTTTATAATAAATGTGCACCTGCCGTAGGTACAGTAAAAGCTCTTTATTCGCGAGGTATACGTTCCGTAAAATACCTACCGCGAATACAGAAACCGTGACTATGGAATGGTAATTTATATGGGATTATAGGGGATACGTTCCTAAGTGACAAAAAAAAAAAAACAATTTAATTGAAGTTTTTGACCATATTGATTAATTGTATGAGCGTGATATGGATGCAAGCGACTCTCCAAGGCGTAAACGATCAAGCATTTCTATGCGTTAAACAGATTTTTTCGCGTCGAAAATCGTTTTTAAGTAAAAAAAAAATTTCAACATTTTGCAATAAATGGAAAGATGAAACAATAGGTAAAACACGCAAAGCGGCTCGTACCAAAGGATGGAATGTCTATTAAGTCGCAGCATTTATAAATGTGGGGGAGGCCTATGTCCAGCAGTGGACGTCTTTCAGCTGAAATGATGATGATGATGATATATAAATATTCTGATGATGATGAGGTTGGTTTCATTATGTTTGTTTACATTCTCAAAAAACTTTTTTCAAAAAAATACCAACCGACTTCCAAAAAACACTACAAAGTGCAAAATAACTTTAATTTCGGAAGTCGGTGACGTTGGATGTGTATTTTAATTATTTGTCACCGCCTTCCGAAATTAAAGTTATTTTGCACTTTGTAGTGTTTTTTGGAAGTCGGTTGTTATTTTTTTGAAAAAAGTTTTTATTTTTCACTTTTTTGATACCTACCATACACCAATTCGAAATTTCATCATCCTTTGGGTCAAAACAATGCATACTTATTTATGTGATAGCAACATTCGCGGTTGATTTGCTGTAATTTTTTGAAGAGTTCCGTTGTCTGTTTCCGAAACGCATCATCAGATCTATATGCAGGGCCCAATCTAAGGGGGGGCAAGCCGGGCAAATGCTCAGAGCGGCAAAAATGAGCGGCGGCAAAATGTATACTTACAAACATACCTACTCTCATGAATTTTTGTATACTTGTTCAGAAGCCGTAGTAGACTAACGTAAGTATGTGAATATTATATAGTTAAAAGAATATCACATAATTATGGTCATCACCATCTATGATGGTGTTAGTGCAAAGGGCGGCGAATGTTATTTTTGCCCGGAGCGGCTAAATAGCTAGATCGGGCCCTGTCTATATGAAATTTCAATGGGACCATTTCGGAGTAAACACCTTTCGAAAAAAAAAAAGAATTTTGTAAATCCGTCTATATACGACGGAGTTATGCCTGAACATACATTAAAAATATAAACATGTCGAATTGATAACCTCCTTCTTTTTGAAGTCGGTTAAAAAAACCGACCGCGGCGAAGGCGGCTATTGTAGATGTCAAAGGCCGAACCAATACAGCGGCGATATCATTTGACAATGTAGGTCTATTTCACTTTTTTATAGTCCATCTGACGACGCGTTTACAAAGGATATTGGGTTGGATACCTATTGGAATCCTTTTTGTTATTTGTTAATATGTATGTACCGATGTACCGATTAGACCCGCAAATAAATAAATCTTTAGCCGCGGATATAGGAATTGGGTCGCATTTTTTTAATCCGCGAATAGTGAAAACGCGAATGAAGGAAGCACGAATAAGGAGCTTTTACTGTACTTACTCAATAAATCGACTGCGCGTCTGGTTGAGTGTGCTGAAGCATTATTCCACGCGGGGGCGGGCGCCTATCTCGGCCCGTACAGGCGCGTGTCTTTTAGCTTTGTTTATCAAACGTTGACCACTGAATAAAACCACAGCAGTGGGAATGCTCTGCACGGACTGCGATAGGCCTCGACAGGTAGCAGTGCAGTAACACCTGACGCCACCTGTCAGTTAACGGCCCGTGGGACCATGGCGTTATCACGATGAAGAAAGATCACGCTGTAAAGGTGGATACTGACCGGCGTCACGGGTCAAAATGCACCTAATATGTTACCAAGCAAGTATTCGTGCAGTCAGTAGTACCTACGGCAAAACATGCGAGCGAGCAACACTGATTTTAGCACACGGCGTAAAGACATGCTCGCTGCGAATGTTACCATTACCTACGCCCCGTAACGTCGGTCATTATCCACATTAAAAGCGCTGTTGAAAAAAAAACCAAACCAGGCAAAAAAAACTATTTAATTGTATAGCACGGGTTTTCTATGAACATAGTAAGTACGATGTTGTTGCTACGTAGTGCCATACCGCGCGCGCCCCCACCTCTCTCCCCGCTGCTGACGCAGGCAGCAGGAAGAGAGAGAGCCCGATCCCGAGGATAATGGACGTAACAGAGCGATCCTCCGCGACTCTCAGTTGCGATGCCTTTTTATTGTAAATTGTAATCAAAAATGTTTCAGTGTTTCTTTTGTTCAGCCATACATTTATTTGTAGACCAATAAATAATTATATTTAAAGAAGCGACTTTAAAATTGTCAATATTTTACTATTGTGATTTCTATTGTTCCTGTGTAGGTAATGTATCCTTTGTTGGAGATGCCAAATGGATAAATAAATACATTTTTAAACTTGTTTTAACTAAGAAAATGCTTCTCTGTAAGCGATGTTGCTCGGAAGAGCATCGACATAACTACAGTTGCCCGTGTGAAAACCTATCTATTTACTCAAATCCACCAGTAGTTATGGTCGCAATTTTGGATTTTTTTTCCTGACTTTCACCATCCGACCTCGCTTGAACCCCTCCCCACCTCGAAAACTAACATCACGAAAATTAGCACATAAGTATTTACAACTCTTTACTCCCAAAACTCCCATTATTTGAATCGAGTAATGCTGTAAACACGCATTTAAATTTAACATTATCAAATTTCGCGCGAAATCAAGTTGTTGTCTTTGCATGTTTGCTATTCAAACCTAGATGGCGTTACTGACGCTAGAGATTAAGAATTTCTATGGAGATGTTCCTCTAGCCGCTCTAATTTTGCTATATTATGCTAGATGGCGCTACTAAGACTTTTATCACAATTAAAAATGAGATTTCTTCCCCTCTATTTGTATTAATTTGATTGATAAAACTAATAAATATTTAACTAACATTGCATTCTATGTATATGACTCAGAACACCACGTCAGTTAATATTATCACAACTTTTTATTTGAAATTATTTTAGCTTTTTTGATTCGTGGGAATCAACCACCAACAGAAAGCGATTTTAGTAATCAGTATCATTACTTTTTGAAATAACACAGACACAGTAAGTAACTTAAATGAGAATGACGTGTTAATATTAAGTATTCTTTAGTACCGTTTCACGCCAATAGATGTCGCTAAGTGTTTCAACATTACGTAAATAAATTCTTCTTGAACACTTTAAATTATTTAGATAGGTTGACCGAAGCGATTGCGATGAAACAAAGACTAATATAAACTCTGAGTTATAAACAATTTTTGAGTATGAAAGATAACCATATTAGTTTCGTTCTTTTGACGTGATACTTGATCTATTCAACATAGAAACTGAAAAACCGAGCTACAGACAAAAATTTTGATAAGGGTTAAAATGTCATCTGTTGATTATCCCTTACCACCCCAAGCAATTATTTTCGAAATATTTTAAATGTACAGAAAAAGTTCCTTTACAGATTTATTATATGTATAGATAACAAAAAGGATTCCAATAGGTATCCAACCCAATATCCTTTGTAAACGCGTCGTCAGATGGACTATAAAAAAGTGAAATAGACCTACATTGTCAAATGATATCGCCGCTGTATTGGTTCGGCCTTTGACATCTACAATAGCCGCCTTCGCCGCGGTCGGTTTTTTTAACCGACTTCAAAAAGAAGGAGGTTATCAATTCGACATGTTTATATTTTTAATGTATGTTCAGGCATAACTCCGTCGTATATAGACGGATTTACAAAATTCTTTTTTTTTTTTCGAAAGGTGTTTACTCCGAAATGGTCCCATTGAAATTTCATATAGACAGGGCCCGATCTAGCTATTTAGCCGCTCCGGGCAAAAATAACATTCGCCGCCCTTTGCACTAACACCATCATAGATGGTGATGACCATAATTATGTGATATTCTTTTAACTATATAATATTCACATACTTACGTTAGTCTACTACGGCTTCTGAACAAGTATACAAAAATTCATGAGAGTAGGTATGTTTGTAAGTATACATTTTGCCGCCGCTCATTTTTGCCGCTCTGAGCATTTGCCCGGCTTGCCCCCCCTTAGATTGGGCCCTGCATATAGATCTGATGATGCGTTTCGGAAACAGACAACGGAACTCTTCAAAAAATTACAGCAAATCAACCGCGAATGTTGCTATCACATAAATAAGTATGCATTGTTTTGACCCAAAGGATGATGAAATTTCGAATTGGTGTATGGTAGGTATCAAAAAAGTGAAAAATAAAAACTTTTTTCAAAAAAATAACAACCGACTTCCAAAAAACACTACAAAGTGCAAAATAACTTTAATTTCGGAAGGCGGTGACAAATAATTAAAATACACATCCAACGTCACCGACTTCCGAAATTAAAGTTATTTTGCACTTTGTAGTGTTTTTTGGAAGTCGGTTGGTATTTTTTTGAAAAAAGTTTTTTGAGAATGTAAACAAACATAATGAAACCAACCTCATCATCATCAGAATATTTATATATCATCATCATCATCATTTCAGCTGAAAGACGTCCACTGCTGGACATAGGCCTCCCCCACATTTATAAATGCTGCGACTTAATAGACATTCCATCCTTTGGTACGAGCCGCTTTGCGTGTTTTACCTATTGTTTCATCTTTCCATTTATTGCAAAATGTTGAAATTTTTTTTTTACTTAAAAACGATTTTCGACGCGAAAAAATCTGTTTAACGCATAGAAATGCTTGATCGTTTACGCCTTGGAGAGTCGCTTGCATCCATATCACGCTCATACAATTAATCAATATGGTCAAAAACTTCAATTAAATTGTTTTTTTTTTTTTGTCACTTAGGAACGTATCCCCTATAATCCCATATAAATTACCATTCCATAGTCACGGTTTCTGTATTCGCGGTAGGTATTTTACGGAACGTATACCTCGCGAATAAAGAGCTTTTACTGTACCTACGGCAGGTGCACATTTATTATAAAATGAGCCTCGACCAGGCGCTTTGATCTATATTTATTCTTAAAAATCTGAGTGAGACTTCGTCGCAATATCATTATAACCCCTAAAGACGCCTGCAGGCCTAGACAAAACACCTTTCTGTTAACGTTCACGCTAAACTCTACGCCAGAATATATGGGAATGACATTACCGTGTCCTTTCCGCAGGTAATGTCATTCCCATACATTTTGGCGTACCGTTTAGCGTGAACGCCAAGAGTAATGTGTTTTGTCTCTAGGCTCTGGACTGCATTCGAAAGCTGTGGTAGATTCCTACCAGGATAGATCGGAAGATCGGAGGAGTGGTACCTACACCGTCAAAGCGACACATTATTGTTTTCCGACATGCACGCGAACGAAGTCGCGGGCACAGCTAGTATGTAAATATAATCTGAATTTCGGAAACGGCTGCAACGATTTAGCATGAAATTTAGTATGCAGGGGGTTTCGGCGATAAATCGATCTAGTTAGGTTTCATTTTTAGAAAACGTCAAGAAAAAAAAATAACCGAGTAACGGTCGGTCATCCAGATATTTTCATACTTTAACAAATAAATTAGAGTTAAAAAGTTTGCGTGGACGTAAATCGCGGTGAGATTTAGTGTGCATCGGATCTTCAACGCATTGCTTAAGGCCGAGAGCTCAAAATCCAACAATATCTTATTACATATTGCAACATGTATTTGTACGTATTAACAAAAAGAAAAAGAAAAATTTAAGTATTCAAACCTTTAATTTAATTTATGCTTGAATGACTTTTTTATAAGAAAGTGAATTTAAAAACGTACGAAAATTTGATTTTCACGGGTTCGGTATTTTCAGTCTATAGACGGTGAAGAGAACTATTTCGTGAAACGCACTATACATGCTAGGCATTGAAAGTTCACTTCAAGCTCATTTTTCCTGTAGCTCGCCGTCCGGTAAGGACTAGGCCCGGGTCGACGGCGCGTTGTGTTTCACGCGCGCCTCTAACTGATGTCAGCATTGAAGGGGTCCGCTATGGCTGATGCCTGCCAGGGTCACGGATTTGTTCGAAAGAGTTACCGTGGCCCTTGGCACACAGGTAACAGAAGGAAGACGGGTGGATTTTAGTCAGTAAAAATCTGACACGCCAGCACCGGCCAGAGCGGCAGAAGGTACTTAATGATTTCCCACCCTCAAAAAAAATAATGATATGCCATTCAAACACAAAAAAAAACGCTCACTTAGCCTACGCTTTCATAACGATATTTTTACAGAATAATAATAATAATCGTTTATTTATACAAACGAGCACATTTACAAAGTATCATAACAATTAAAGTATCATAACATATCAATGTGTATAAAGTAAAAAGTAAATTAAAATACATTGATAGACTAATAATATTCCCATACGAACGGTCAACCACGAGACATGGATCGATTGCATTCTGCGAACTCAACCAAATGAATTACAGCAACGCGTGAACTAGCGGTCAGTGCACACCAGTGATTAGTTATCGCATTATCCCGTTAATTTTGGTACCACTAACCACTGCTCGCATGACTAAGCACACTGAATTCTAGCCACGAGATAAATAAATAGAAACAGAAGACAAGTAATTTCTAATTGTACATACAAATGAAGAAATTTCTTAAACAGTATAACAGTACATAAGTAACCTAGGTATATTTTGCAATACTTTTATTTTCAAGTAAAACATGTTCTACAGGTATGAAATATGACAATTCGAAACTGTTTGTAAATGGTTAAATGGAACTAAATGATTCTAGTTTGAAGTAGTTATTTCGGCTTTTTATTGAAAAAATACCGTCATAACTTCCCCTAAGATCTTTCTCCTTTGTCATTTGATATTCTATGCTGAATAGGGTTCATAGTTATCTCATAGTTTTCAACTTGCTAATTCATTAACGCAATAACTCTTTTTTACTTTAATGTCGTAAAAGATCATAAAATAATGTGTATATGAACCTGAAAGTATATGCCCCTTATCTCATGTTCCGGTTGCTGGATAGTCATACCACATACAAATAACGGGATATATACGCACCTTCACGAAATTCCGACCATTCATTACGAACTTTAATCGCCCGTCCGTGTAACACCTCTACGCACATGATTTATGAACATCGGTAATTCGGTAATGTATCTCCGGTAATTTTAGACCATTTATCTTGGAACACATTAACGGCTCATACGTAAACATTCAAAGAATTTATTTCGGGAAATTCTTCGCTGTTCCGGTATTTGTTTTTCAGGAAAAATTGCGAGGTGTTGTTAATTGGGGAGCTATTGGACGGAGTATATTTACTTTTGTTTTTTTTTTTAAATGTTTCTATGAGTGCTTATAGTTTAGTTTGTGATATTCCTGTGCCCAGTCCCAATAAATACATTTTATTTTTCTAATATTATTCTAGTAGGTTGATTTCGAATCACATTCTTATAAACTCTACAATACGGCTGGCACTGTTTTGGATTTGATAAAATATCATGGTAAAAACAGTTTAACACAAAAATAAACTTGAGAGGTGTCAAGGGACACCCGGATGGAACGAAGTTCCACGCGTACACTTGCTAAACACACAATAATGGAGAGATTATAACGCGTATGACTTGGTTAGCACAATAGTAAAGAGAGGTTATAATGCGTACTTGCTAAAATACATAAGCATTTATTATTGTCTGTATAATATCTCTACTTACCTAACTCCATCAGCAATATCCGGAACTTGTGCAGAAACACTGTCAGGATTCATTATTGTTATTATTTATTATTATTTTTATTAAGTACAAAAACAAATTCAGAGTATTTGCCTCTGTCTCTAAGGGCCTTCATCCACGAATGTCATTTGAAGTCTATCGTACGATTCTTCCGGTTTCAGACGACACTTGAAATCGTGCAAAAATATAGCGCGAAAATGTTCCCGGCGCAGAGCCATTTTTTTATGAGACACAATATTATAAATTAGCTCGCAAACAATGTGGAGGGAAATTATTTTGAAATTGGAACGTACCTATTTTTACTTACAAATAATCATATTTTCAAAATAGATTATAACTGGCCAGCCTGTCACACTTAAAAACTTTTTTCGCAATACTTCAGAGTGGCCTGGTTTAAATGATTATAGCAAAAAGTGTCGTTACAACTTTTGGTCTTAATTTTTTCCGTTTAGCCCCCTTTCGTAACGCGCGATAAGGAACTTCATTCCAAAAAAAAAACAAATGCAAACAATTTGAACGTGATAGGATAACACTGAAGCAGCTTAAGAAACAAGAGTGGGACACAGTGTAAGACAAAATTGTGAACGTTCCACTTGCCGCACCAATCTGTGGGACACACATTTATAAAATAACCGACTGCGAATTTTCGAAACGTCTCTTCGAAATTCGAACGATGCGATGTCGAGGTCTAGGGGTCTACTCTCTAAGTACGTCGACGAAGATACAGGCCCATCCAAAAGTAGTTGATACTTCATGCAACTGATTAACTCAATTTTTCGGATGGGAAAAAACATATCGGTTGTAGGGACAGCTGTCAAATCGTGTTGTCATTCATTCTTAATTCGGAAACCGAACTAATCTTCTGTCCGTAAGTGATATGGAGTAGGAAACGCCCGTTACTTCGGCCGCAACTTCGAATTTCATGCTTAGCGAGTAGACCCTCTTGAATCCGCGATCTACATCATCATCAATCAATTCAGCCAAAAGACGCCCACTGCTGGACATAGGCCTCCCTCAAAAGAGGGGTTTTGCCATAATCGCCACGCTTGGCATGCGGGTTGGCGATCGCAGAATGGTGGTAAAATGCATAGAGAACGCTGCTGCCCATTCTCTAGTAAGTCCCTTAGTCGCCTTCTACGACACCACGGGAAGAAAAGGGGTTGGTGCTATTCTTTTACGTCCGGCACCACACGGAATCCCCACCCGGCCATCTCCATATTCGGCAATCCGATCAAGGGATCGATATTTTGATCCAGCCTGTCCCCACTTGCTGCCCCCCCTCCCCCCGCCAGTGACGGCCTGAGCCGAGGTCAGTACCCCATAGGGGTGCCTTCAGCGTGCAGTCGCTTTAGTTTAAGTAGGTTTTAGGCCCTGGACTCCTTTTAGTTTACTAAAAATGTCTTCACAGGAAATCCGGTTGAGCAGTCACGGCCTCTCAAGGTCAACTGCGAGATACCATTCAGAAAAAAAAAATCCGCGATGATTCTTTCGAAATGTGAGCGGTCTTTTTTTTTTTTTTTTTTTTTTTTTTGGGTGGGAAATCATCAAATAACTTCTCCCGCTCTGGGTGGAGCAGGAGGGCGTGTCAGACTTTTACTGACTAAAACCCACCCGTGTTCCTTCAGTAGCCCTTAAGCCAGGGGCTGTGGTGTCTCTTTCGAACAAACCCGCACCCCTGGCAGGCATCGGCCCTTGCGGGCCCCATCATTTTTTGTGCTGACATCTCTTTGAGGCGCGCGTGGAACACAACGCGCCGTCGACTTGGGCTTGGTCCTTACCGGACAGCGAGCTACCCATTACTCGCCGTCCGCAAGCCCATGCCTACGGTGGCCGGAAATCGGCCTGGGATTCCCGACGCCCAGGGCGTCTCCGTATCCTGCGGCGGCTGGGGTCGCGAGGGCGCATATGCTGCCTCTCCCTCACGTGCGCCGCCTCCCTCTTTGCGAGCATCACTGCTTCGCTGAAGGAGGTGACGGCTCCCCATGCCCTCTCGCTCCGTACCATGGCCTGGACCAGGGCCGGACGCGAGAGATCGCCGCCGCCGATCGCCTCCACGAGGACACGGCGGTGCTCCGCCCAAGCAGGGCAGACCGCCACCGTGTGCTCCACCGTGTCCTCAGGGCGATCTTCGCAGTGGAAACACCCGGGCGTTTCCTCCCGCCCTATCCGAAACAGGAACCTCCCGAAACAACCGTGTCCGGTGAGGACCTGCGTCAGGCGGAAGGTGAGGACGCCATGCCGCCTCTCAAACCACTCCTCAAAGAGGGGACTTACCGCCGCAATCGTGGCGTGCCCAGCACTGGGTTGCGACAATCGCTCTCTCCATGTCACCATGAGATCCCGCCGGAGCTCTGTCCGCTGTGCCGCGATTTCCTGCGGCAGCGGACTTACGCCCCGGCGTTTGGCCTCCTCGCGCCACTCCCATATTTGCGCGAGGACCTTTGCCTCCAGATCCCATGGCGGTAATCCGGCAAGGAGGCCCGCCGCCTCGCCGGAGATCGTGCGATATCCTCGGATCATCCGTATGGCCATGACCCTATGGGACGCCCTCAAACGGCGAGCTGGTTGGCGCCTCAATGTAGGCGCCCACACCGGCGCCCCGTATAGGGCCATGGACCGATGTGAGCGGTCTTGAGTGACGTTCGAAGAGAACTTGACAGCATTGCACCACGGTACCAACGTACCATTTTCATTATTTCCAGCATTACCATTTCACCTGCACGTTCCGCCATCAAGGTAAACTTAGTAATTACGTCGCTTATTCATGCTAATGTAATTGCAAAAAGTTTGTAATAGGTACAATACAAACCAAGCTTAAGTACAAAGGAGTTTCGAGTCTTGCGTTGTTTCTTTGGTCTCAGTTCGAAACTTGAACATTTATATTTTTAATTTATTTTCTTTATGTTCGAACGGCATCGGGGTTAGTAAGTGGCCCTGGCCACACAGACAACTGAAGGAACAAGGAGGGGTTTTTGTCAGTAAAATTCTGACAAGCCCTCTCGCTCCATCCAGAGCGGGAGAAGGTACTTGATGATTTCCCATCCTCAAAAAAAAAGACCAGTAAATCTGTCAGACATTCAAACAATAACATACAATATTAATATTAGAAATAAGGACAAACTACGTGCTCCCTTTCACCGGCTTCATAAGGTTCATAACTCATTTATTGGTCTTGGTATAACCTTTTATAACAAGCTTCCCTCTTCTGTGCTAGATTTGAATTTTAATGCGTTTAAAGCTAAAGTAAAATCCAACCTTTGCGCAAAGGCATACTATTCAATCAACGACTACTTAAACGATAAGAATAGTTGGTCGCTGTGATTAACTCAAGACAATGTTTGTGTTCTTTTACCAGAGTTTCCTTGCCTACTGACAGGTCATATCTTTATTAACTTAATTGTTTGTTTTTATTTGACTGTATAAATTCATTTTTACTTAGTGTTGACATAATCTACTCATTGTTTTTAATTTAAAAAAATGAGTTAAATTGCAAGATGTAGCTAGCTAGCGACCTCGTTTATTGGTCTATTATATCTAGAACAATTTTAAATTTTTATATTTCGTATCCTACCATTGTATAAAATCAAGTTCTTCTAACATAACAGACAGCTGTGCTGCTGGGGAGTTTGTTGCGCCACTTCTTCTTCCCAGCTAAAGCACTAGGAAGTGTCGAAGGGTGGGCGTTTTTGGGGAACTGTCTTTTGTAATTTTTGACGTTCAAAAAGTGCTGACACCAGCATATTTTGAATAAATGACTTTTGATTTTGATTTTGAAACAAAAACACGCCTACAATATTGTGTCATACGATACTCGTCAGGAAATTGTTTGAACTTTAATTTGGAAATTCGAATCACGGACGCTTCCAATTTAAAAAATACAAACTTTCTTACCTGTCGAAATGCATAACTGTATTGTCCATTGATGCTGCTTACTCGAGTCAAGTTTAATTTTTCTATTTCGTTAATCGCCTATTACAGGCGAGAAAATCTGCTCGTATAAGTAAAGCAAAAGCATTACTTGATCCCTCGTCCATCGTCGAATTTTCCCAGCGAAAACAAATTCCACAATACAATATTTATTCATAGAATCGTCGATCGGGACAAAGTTCTTTTCTTTTTTTAAAAGCTTTTCGACTTTTTTGTTTTGCAACACTAATGGTTTCACGAAGTTTGTTACGTTGGAATAATTCAACGATTTTTAGAGTTATTTTACCAAAAGGTGCCTACGGGACGCGTTCACTAAATCTACGCCTGCCGTGTGTCTGTCTGTCCCGGGGCTAGTTTTTTAAACTCATAGGCATAGGTAGCCTTTTTAAATTTTCGCAGACTGTAATGTAGCTTACATGGTATTCTAACAGAAAAAAATAGTTAAAAACCTTAGGCTTCAAAAAAAAAAAAAATCCCGTTTAGATCAAAAGTCGGTCCACAGACATACACTGAATCTCGTTTTTTTTTTACATTCAACGTTGTTTGTAAATGCCTGAAACCGATTCGCACTTGACCGAGTTTCTGATGAAAACCATTGAAATAAAAGGACTTATGCTTTTAGTGAACTGGTGAGGTACGTAAATACATTTTGTTTTATTTACCTACCTAGCTTTTCAAGCCTATGTGGTACTGATAATTGAGGTCTTAATTGAATAGGGTATTTTCCAATTTTTCAAAAACTATTCTAATTTGAAGATTGGAACGAAATATTTAACAGAAAAATAAAAATAAATTGAATTCTATCCATTTTCTCAGTTAAAAACGATTTATTTTTCGTTGTTTTGAATTTACCGCTAAAACGCTTCTTACGATGACTTTTTATCACGTGACGCCAACTTTGTGTAAACTAAAGTAGTTAATAAGTAAATAAGTGAATGTCGAGTTTATAATTAACAAGATTTTTAATGGATAGAAAGTGTTATTACTGGTGTGTGGTGCCTCTGTGCACAAATACTTCTAAAACGGCGCCAAACTAAGTATTTGTACCGGTGTCG
This sequence comes from Polymixis flavicincta, assembly GCA_949987655.1. NCBI lineage: Eukaryota > Metazoa > Arthropoda > Insecta > Lepidoptera > Noctuidae > Polymixis > Polymixis flavicincta. The sequence goes on along the minus strand of OX465188.1, from coordinate 16,409,024 downwards.
TTTATACAAAGTTGACGTCACATGTCACGTGATGAAAAGTCATCGTAAGGAGCGCTTTGGCGGTAAATTCAAAACAACGAAAAATAATTGAGATTTTAATCGTTTTTAATTGAGAAAATGTGTATTAATAAATTTATTTTTATTTTTCTGTTAAATATATCGTCCCAGTCTTCAAATTAAAATAGTTTTTATCAAATCGGAAAATACCCTATTCAAATTAAAGAAAAAACAAACGTGTTAAAATAAAGTACCTCAACAGGAATAAAATATTTAAGTATTCGTAAAAAACCTTAATTGAATACAGATCACTATGGACGTTGTTTACGATATCGATATAAAAACTGTTAATGTTTAATAAATAATATGTTCACTTTATTTTATGATAAACCAAAATAATATTAATTGACAGTTGCTAAATATAGCAATTTTATTTTTGTACATCACAGGCTTTTAATAATAATAAAGGCTTGTTTGTGTTCTTTGTTGAGATCATGCATTCCGTCGTGAAATGGGTAAAATGGCAATAAGTCAAGTCTTTCAAAAAATGCCAGTGCATAATAAAAATGGATAAAAACATAATGAAAAAGTATTAATCTAATTTTCTCTGTGTTTACGCGCACGTGTGGTTGTGTGTGTGTGTGTGTGTGTGTGTGTGTGTGTGTGCGTGTGTGTGTTGTGCGTGGGTGTGTTTGTGTTGCGATATATTTTGCGTTTTGTGTGATTTTTATAACGATTTTGGCTGCTTCACGGAATTTGACGGATCTTGCTGTCACGAACCACCTTAGCGCGAAAACTGACTTTGTATCTGACTACGGCTGGTTACTTCGGACTTCGATAGTTCTCTAAGTAGGTTCATTAGGTACTAATGCAGTATCCGTTGTATAACATTCCCTCTGTTAAGTCGGTTTATTAAATGCAATGGAAACCTATCTCAAGAGTTTACTAATATTTGTAATTCTTAAGGTCAACATAACTAATAAAGCGGAAATTGTGATTTACAATGTGGAGCACAATGTGCTATCATGCATTCAAATTAGATTAATTGAATTCATTAATATTCCTGTAACGTCTTTAATTAAATGATTGAGTATCTGTATACTCTGATTTGGACTCGATCTCTTCAATGTAAGCAGTGCTTTGATGTATGAACGTGAACGAAAAAAAGGAGTATGTAAGGAATAAATGCAGGTGGCGTTCTGTAGTTTATGTATGTATGTATGCAACTTTATTTACTACTAGCAGGCTCCGCGGTTTCACCCGCGTAGTTCCCGGTCCCGTGGGAATATGGGGATAAAATATAGCCTATGTCACCCGGGGATAGTGTAGCTTCCCAACCGTCCTTTTTTTCAAATCGGTTCAGTAGTTTCGGAGCCTATTCAATGCAAACAAAAAAACAATCAAATCTTTCGTCTTTATAATATTAGTATACATACAGATTAACAAAATCTGTACTGAAAACTTGGTTTGTGCTAACATTAGAAACGTGGTTCTGGTAAAAATCTAGCTCTCATTTGTATTCATTCGTTTACGATATGCTAAAATTCGCTTAATTTTAAGCCCGAAACCGTCTTTCTCGGCTAAGCTACTTTTACGTGCAAAACATAACACCAACTTGATTTCTTTACCAAATAAAAACAAAGTAAGTTTTAATGCAAAAATAAACAGAAAATATTTTTTCTACGTTTTAATAAAGTTTCTTTCCCCTTTAATTTTGTGGTTGTATGAAAGTGAAACCTTTAATCATGCCCCGCTGGTACCAGGATCTCATAATGACTCTGTACATAATTTATAGCCACACCAAGGTTAGTGGGAAAGTAACTGGTGGCACAAATTATTTTTTTATGATATGTGTTTCTGAGGATGTTTCTTTGATGGTATTCCAGTGTAATGCCATCAAAAATAATTACTCTAACTACACAGCATACTAAACTATGTGCATATGTGGATTAACAAAGAGTGTGTTTACTAGATGCTTTTATATTGTTTACTAGCTGGTGACAAAGAAAACTATGAACGAAGTTTAGGAGAGCGAATCAATACAAAATGAGCAACTATTGGATCAACAAAACCATTTTCAGAAGTTTACACACAGTAAATGTAGCTTTTTTAGAATAATGTATTCAAAATAATAGGTTATGCAAGCAGTGGTCAATCGCTTATTATCCCTTCTCTACTTATGAGAAAACCTTGCAATAAATTGTGCTGGAAATTCATTTAATCACACCCCGCCGGTACCAGGATCTCATAAGACTGCAGTGCATTATTTATAGGAGCACTAGCGGTGCGGGAACGTCGCTCCGGAGTGATTTCAGAGTCGATTACTAGCAACTTGGAATTTCATTGTAGAACCTGTTTTATTCTCTCCAGTTGTATTCTATTTACACTGTTATAAAGAACTCTCTTGTTTCGTGTTGTCCGAATACAATAAAAAGAACAATTACAGTTATATAAGTAAATAATTTTGAAAATCTATTTTTGTGGCTTAATAGTATCAGCTGCGCGAATCGGTCCGTTGGTCCGTGGATAGGTGGCCATCTTCACACACCAAGACCCCTCAGTGCCTCGGCAAGCACGTTATGCCGTTGGTCCCGGCTGTCATTCAAGAATCTTTGACAGTCTTAACGGGTCGGCAGAAGCCCGAATGTCTAACAACAAGTCTTATCAAGGGATATCATATCACCCTGTAACTGGGTTTTGGAAGTCAAAGGTAGTCGCTCCACGTTAAAATACTGGTACTGCATCCGGTAAGTCTGGAAGCCGACCTCAACAAAATAAGGCTACATAGATGATGATTTCATTCCTTTTTTTAGGGTTCCGTACCTCTAAAGGAAAAAACGGAACCCTTATAAGATCACTTTGTTGTCCGTCCGTCCGTCCGTCCGTCCGTCCGTCTGTCAAGACCGTTTTTCTCAGGAACGCGTGGAGGTATCAAACTGAAATTTCTATATGATACTTAGTTCTACTGTCCCTGGAAGCTGTAGTCAAAAATCAACCTTCTAAGTCAACGCAATCAAAAGATACAGCCATTTAGGCCGCAAAATTCCGCAAATTTTCGAAACTCGCACGGGAATCAAAACCTACAGGGTACTTCCCGTGAACTTAGAATCTTGAAATTTTGTACGAAGTCACGTCTTATAGTACAGATATAGGAAAAATTACGAAAACCGTAAATTTTTAGTTTCGTCATATAAAAAAAAATATTTTTGACAATTTTGAACTTTTACTTATATACCCACAGGTTTGTACGGAACCCTCGGTGCGCGAGTCCAACTCGCACTTGACCGGTTTTTTTTTATTCCAATAAAATTAAACTGATATAGGTATCGGCTTAGTAGGATTACAAAATTGACCTAAAACAGAGTGCTATTTTCGGAATAGCGTTATTACGTAGGTGTGTAAGTATAGTGTACAGATTTAAGTGAATTCCTCTTCGCTTTGCACTTAAATTCTTTCAAATTTAATTTACTTTTTGAATCATTAAAGTAAAATAATATGAGTGCCAGTCATATTACTTTACCCCGAAACCCCGAAAGCCCGATATAACGCCATCACACGATGAAAAATAACGAACCGGCAAATATTGAATGAAATTCACTTTTTTAATGAAAATGAGAAATTGCTTTTTGTGACACGTCACCAGGCCTACAGGTCTGCGACATGATTAAGCTCTTAAGTTTTGTTTCCACAGCGACAATATATGAAAAACACTCATGTAATGTACTGTGTATATCTAGCCTAATGTGTTTGGCGCGTGTTGATACATAAATAATACGGAGCCACTTATTTTTATTCTAGATTCGCTTCTGCTCATGTCCACGCCCACGTGGAAAATAGGCCTGCCATGTTACTCCTTATAAAATCAGCTATCTGAAGGCCAATTCTACTAATTAAAAACGTTCGCAGTGTCATCTCCGCGACAATCGAATTTCAAAAATTTGACAAAAATGTATAGGATTTTTTGACAGATTGACACTGAGATCAGACTGTGAACGTTCTTAAAATTAGTAGAATTGCCCCTCAGCCAGTGATCGTCGCCAGTAATCGCTCCAACTGTTTTAGAGATTAAGCGGAATAAACAGAGAGACAAAATTAAACAAAGAAGATTTGGTGTAAGTAAGTACCGGTATTACTTTCAAAAATGTACTCGTATTTAGTAAATTTTGGCATTACAAATAGACACTTCAATTTTATTTATTTGAAATTTTTTAAGTTTTTGTTCATGTTGGTCAAGCAGGGGCCAAAGACTTCCGATATTTCTAGATAATCAGTTCACTGGACCCACCCAAACCCATAATCCAATATTTTCATTTAAAAATCCTGCAATAGTCTACACCAACCGGGGGTTGTCCTTGGGTGCACTTGCACAGGGATAATCGTCGGTTGGTGCTGCATTTTGCTGAAATTGGCTAAGGGGTATGCATTACAAAGGACCTCGACCCCATGGGCCCGAGATATATCAAAATGATATTTATTTATTTATTTTCACTTCAAGATAAACGTCAACGTCGCCCTCGCTTTTGTACTAGGAGCTCATGTATCACAAGAGCCAATACCGCGACCTTTTTTTTTTTTTTTTGTGTGGGAAATCATCAAATAACTTCTCCCGCTCTGGGTGGAGCAGGAGGGCGTGTCAGACTTTTACTGACTAAAACCCACCCGTGTTCCTTCAGTAGCCCTTAAGCCAGGGGCTGTGGTGTCTCTTTCGAACAAACCCGCACCCCTGGCAAGCATCGACCCTTGCGGGTCCCATCACGTTTTGTGCTGACATCTCTTTGAGGCGCGCGTGGAACACAACGCGCCGTAGACTTGGGCTTGGTCCTTACCGGACAGCGAGCTACCCATTACTCGCCGTCCGCAAGCCCATGCCTACGGTGGCCGGAAATCGGCCTGGGATTCCCGACGCCCAGGGCGTCTCCGTATCCTGCGGCGGCTGGGGTCGCGAGGGCGCATATGCTGCCTCTCCCTCACGTGCGCCGCCTCCCTCTTCGCGAGCATCACTGCTTCGCTGAAGGAGGTGACGGCTCCCCATGCCCTCTCGCTCCGTACCATGGCCTGGACCAGGGCCGGACGCGAGAGATCGCCGCCGCCGATCGCCTCCACGAGGGCACGGCGGTGCTCCGCCCAAGCAGGGCAGACCGCCACCGTGTGCTCCACCGTGTCCTCAGGGCGATCTTCGCAATACCGCGACCTTACAAATATTCTACAAGTTGGTTTGAATTTCTTCATGTGCACATAATATCATCCCATTTCAAATAAAAGCTCCTAACACAAACCGGCTTCTATTTCAACTGCAGCACAGTGACTTCTCACAAGTGACAGACCTGTTTCTGAACCTGAAATAGCTCTTTTGTCTACGAGGTCAAGGTTACGAAGCATTCGGGCCTTTCCAGGTGAAACGAGATTCTCGTCTACTGGTCAAGGCTTTGAGGCATTCATTAAAGTGTTGGGATACAGTTCTCTTCACACTTTCGGTTTGAATAGCGTTTTGAAATTCAAATTGTGTTTAGCTGTTGTTTCTGAAAATGACTGGATTATGGTCTCAGGTATTTAGAAAACCAATTATTATTTGTCTGTTGTGTGTAAGATGTGTATCGTTTGCACTTATTTTGAAAGTTACTGGTTTATTCATTGTCTTTGATTTTTTGAAAACCATAACTATTTTCTCATTGTTTTTTTTAGTTTTACGTGAAGTTTCTGTCGTCCTGGTGTTGTCAGCCTGTTTACAGAAAAGGGCCACTTATAGGTTTGGTCTCTGGGTGTGTTCAATCTATTTACGTTTTTCAGTACAAAACCGTGTCTCAAACGGGTAAAACAATAAAAAATACACAAGATTTACTTCCAAGTTTTCATATAAAATTGGTTAGAAAAAATATTTTACGAGTGTCGCAGATGGACAGACGGACGAGCATACACGAACAGTCACGCCACAAGAGAGCAATTATTTAAACGAGCCTCTTTTTTAACTACATACTCGTAACCCTAAAAATACACTCGTGTCTCCGAACTGTATTATGTAGATAGAAAACTTGTTGAGACTACCAGGATACTAGAAATCTAGGATGCAAGTTGTGTGCAATCACTCGCCTTAGCAATTTACGAGAAAGCTTATACTTCAGGTATTACTACTTGCAGAGGGACTGACGGGAGACTGATTTATTCAAGTTTACATAACTTTGCATCTGTTTTCCTGGTAACGTAGAGGTGAGTTGTAGTAAATGTAATTGTTGAACGGTATTACTTTGGGCAGCTACCGAGAATTACTGTACCTAAATAAAGAATCAAACAGTGCTGGACCAGGGAATCTAAAATAACGCACTCACGCAATTCAGCAGCGCTTATACCACTATTGAACTCAAAACTCTAAGCATTGATTTATACAACCCTAGTTACACGTGTCTAGTATTTTTATGTAAAGAATCTATGACAAACATTTCAAAACTGTATCATGAAAAATCACAAAGATATATGCTTATTATGCTACCTAGTTGTCTACACAAATATGGTCACCACGCAGCACCCCGCGTCACCTGCGCTTCCAGCATCGTATTGTGCTCATTGATGATAATTAGGAAGTAGGTAACCGTACGGCGATTGTATGGTAATTAACTGGTGAAAAACTTTTCCATCATACTAGGAAAACTTTTTTGAGAAAAAATATAACATGGTGTAAAAAATATTAGAATTGATTCAGTTACTTATTATGAACAAATTACATTCTGGTTTCGCATAAATCATAAATGATTTTATTTCTGTAAGTAGGTTTGTACAAACACTTATACACGTCAATCATATTTTTTTAAACTAGATGAGGTCGGCGTTTCCTATCTGACTACTCTGAGAAGAAAGGCCGAAACAAACTCAAAGATCAAAGTCTCTTTTAAATTCCAGACATAATCTTGGTCAGATCATGTGAAGACCATGTGGATTGGTGTCTGAAATGGTCTTTTGAGGAAAGGATCACACAGATTGAGTGGACCTGTCCATTCAGTGCACGCATGTATCAGTAATCATATGGTTCAACGCAGAACTTGAGGAGCTCAACGATTTGACAAACAATACCAAAGAAAGGACATTTGGGTAGGCCGCATAAAGTACTCAAACTGCCAGATTAACATTAAAAAAGTGTATGAAAAAATCAAAATCAAAAGTCATTTTCAAACTAAGCTATACCTAAGATGGTCAGCTTTTTTTGAACGTCAAAATTACATAACACAGTCCCCTCAAAACACCCGCCCTTCACCACTGCCTAGTGCTTTAGCTGGCAAGAAGAAGTGGCGCAACAAACTCCCCAGCAGTACAGCTGTCTGTTAAGTTAGAAGAACTTGGTTCTATACAATAATAGGTAATTAACATTACGAAACACAAAAAACATTAAATTTGCCAAATGTCAGCTAGCACACGCCAATATACCAACAAAACATTGAAAACTGTAGCTACTCAAGTAGAAATAAATAATAATAAATAAAAACACGTAAACTAAACTTACAATCGAAATAAAATCTCCAGGCATAAGGGGCGTGCCCGCTTACATACAGGGTAAGTTTTTATCCAGTGCGCAAATTGTAACCATGAATTCAGCATATAATTCTAGAACCCCCAGCGTAGAAATTTTGCGCCGGTTGTACAAAAAAAAAATCACCTGTTTCATAGAAAAGTGCTATACCTACGCGGTCAAAATGTATGGAACGGCTTTTTTTTGTGTATCCGGCGAAAAATTTCTACGCTAGGGGTTCTAGAACGATATGCTGAATTCATGGTTACAATTTGCGCACTGGAAAAAAACTTTTCCTTTATACAATTCTGCATAATGTAAATATAGCTATAAATTGAAGTAACAAAAGTTATACTAGGACTTTCGGAATAAAGTTAATAAAAAGTTAATACAATCAACAATAACCAAATCTTGTCACCGTAACCAAGTCAGCAGGATGATCAGTCACCACAATCAGCACCCGTTCACAAGCATAACGCAAAGATTAGCCATTACCTGACCACCCTTGCCAAATCTGGCACAGTTAAAAAGTACATGGAGGAGGAGTGTAGAAAGCTAGTATTTTAGATTACTGTTGAATAAAATTTTAATGAACCTTACTTTAAATAATTACAGCTGACTCTAAACATCTCGCGTAGTTATTACTACCAGCACAATATCACCAATCACAAAGCTACATGAACAATATTATATCCCAACCGTACAAAGACTTGTTAAACAATTACATTCATACGTTCATTCCCATTCATTCGAATGAATGCATTCATACCGCACGCCGCAGGGAAACAATGAAACTGCAGCTTTATTTTCGAAGCCCGGCTTCGAATTGAAAGCCTTACAATGGCGGCCACACATAAAATAGGAAACCGGACGATGTAAATTATTTTAGTGGACTTATTTATGGAGATCATCATCTTCCTAGCCTTTTACCAACTATGTTGGGGTCGGCTTCCGGTCTAACTAAATACAAGTACTTTACATGGAGGGACTGTCAATCTGACCTCGACAACACATTACTGGGTAATGCGATACCCCTTCGTAAGACTGGTTGTCAGACTTTCAGGCTTCTGACGACCCGTAACGACTGTCAAAGATCCACGAATGACAGCCGACACGTGTATGGTATACAAGCTTCCAGCCGCGGCTTCGCCCGCGTGGAAGTCGGTAAAAATCCCGCGGGTACGTACTACCGGGATAAAAGTATCCTATGTGTTAATCTATCTGTGTGCCAAATGTCATCCAAATCCGTTCAGCAGTTTTTGCGTGATTGAGTTCCAAACATCTTCACAAACTTTCACATTTATAATATTACTAGCAGCGCTCCGCGGTTTCACCCACGTAGTTCCCGCTCCCGTGGGAATACGGGGATAAAATATAGCGTATCTCACCCAGAGATAGTCTAGCTTCCCAACAGTGAAATAATTTTTCAAGTCGGTTCAGTAGTTTCGGAGACTATTCAATGCAAGCAAAAAAACAATCAAATCTTTCCTCTTTATAATATTAGTATATATAGTTGGATAATTTGGGTTTTTAAAGCCTGACCGATACAGCTGTACCGCGCCTTAGGTATGCGCGGCGAGGAGGGGGACGGGAGGACGCTGTGAGTGGTGATGAATGAGCGGCTTGCACTGACGAATCAGCGGCCTGCTTTGCTCCCCCGTCTCGCCGCGCCCGTACCTAAGGCGCGGTACAGCGGTATCGGTCAGGCTATAATTAAATATTGGTCTATAATTTGTTAGCACCTTTGAGGCATTTCCTTACTAGGTTACCGCGTACTGTAAGCTTGGATTTAAAACAGGTTTCATACATAACTCGACCTATGAAATCCAACTCAATCCATCTTATTAAATTACGCGGATCTATGTTTATTTCTAGCTTAAAGCTCTAAACCAGTTTTTGTATTACAAACTTTATTTTGATTTGTGTACGATTCTTAATACAAAAATAAAAAACCCACGCGATTTTTTGAATTAAGAACCCTATTTGTACGGAAATACAGTTCTTTTTACAAAACTGACAACTTAGTCCGGTGCTAAGGTCAGGTTCTTAATTCAAATAATTGCGTGGGATTTTAAACCTGATATAAATAGAAATGTTGGTTTTGTTATAAGGGGAAAAAGTTCATTTTGGGCTGATTTTTCAATTAACTTTTATCTGAGATATACATTTTAACTTCAACTGTTCTTCAGTTTCACCTCATTCTGTAAATGTTTGTACCGTGTGTGTTTATAAGCGTGCTACATACCTTTTCCAGTCGGCATGATTCGGCCCAGCAGCCGGGCAAAATAAAATATTATTATGTTGATACTTGTTCGGGAAAAAGCTGTCTGCCTGAGTCCAAATTGTGCCGAGCCGACCCGAACATACTTCAGCAAGGATAGTTGCCGAACTGAGTATACCGATGCGCACGAGCCGATTGGATTCCGAATTTATGTCCAAATCAAAGGCATCAACCCAAAAAAGCATCCCTTGAAGCTTGGTACTTCAACTTATAGCCCTAACGACCACAAGTTGAAGTACCTAAGTAATAAAACTATAAAAGTGTCAACGTTTCGCAAATTAATCTGGTCAAGCCAACTCGGAGCAGGCCCGTGTATTCAGTTTGACTTTTCTATTTGAAGAAGGAAGGACCTACAAACTCTTTTAAAATTCCCTCTTATTAAATAACCTGAAAGCAAACGAAATAAATTACAATTACACAGGTTTAACAAATAAATCTTTTCACAAAGGAATAAGTTAAGGAGTAAATGTTTTTCCTCAAGTCAGTCTTTATAGATTATGGTAATAGGGGCCTGTTTGCACTCGCTCGTATGAATTAGGTCACGTGCAGGTCGCGTTTGTTCGCGTATAAGGCGATTATAATATTAAGTGAGTGTAAACAGAGCTGTGGTGATCCAGTGGTAACGGCCGCGACTTACGAGATATAGGTGGTAGGCTCGGACCACTGCAATTTCATCACCACTGCTCCCAAAACGGTATAGGAAAACATCGTGAGGAAACCGGCATGTCCTAGAACCATCATCATCATCATCATCATCTGCCTAGCCTTTTCCCAACTATGTTGGGGTTGGCTTCCAGTCTAACCGGATGCAGCTGAATACCAGTATTTTACATAGAGCGACTGCCTATCTGACCTCCACAACCCAGTTACTGGGTAATACGATACCCCTTGGTGAGACTGGTTGTCAGACTTTCGGGCTTCTGACGACCCGTAACGACTGTCAAAGATCCACAAATGACAGCCGGGACCAACGGCTTAACGTGCTTTCCGAGGCACGGAGGGGTCTTGATATATAAAGGTGGTCACCCATCCACGGACCAACCGCGGCAAGCGTAGGTTAACCTGATCGATCGGCATGTCCTAGAACCAAAAAATTAAAAAACTGGGACATCTACCAAACCACACTGGGCCCGAGTGGTGGAATTACGGACCGCTTCTTCTCAAAGAGAGTGGGCCTGTGTTCAAGCGGTGGCGATACCATAGGCTGATTATGCTACACGGCTGTGTTATACTAGAGGATGCAGTTTCCGCACTTAGTCTTTCAGGTGGACCATTTTGCGTGGGCCATGGCGACCGCCAGTGGTTATTCCAGCTAGCCCAACTCTCTCCAGAAGTTGATTATGTCTCCTGGTCTGTTAAGAGCATCTGTGTAAGATCTGGGTGCCCCAAGGGTTTTGTCCTAATGTGGTTGACGCCTGTGCGTTCAATAAGCACATGCGCAACAGTTTCCTCAGCCTCCATGTCCGTTCTTCTTCTTAGCGTATCGATGGCAAAAAAATAATAAATCAAACATCTTTGGCCCAAAATTCGGCTACGCGAACTCTGCTCGCTGACACAGTCACAAGATCGTCAAATGCACAAGTAACAGGGCATGCGGCGCAGGATGGAAGGTGAACCATTGTCTGTGGGGAGGTGCCGCACACGCACTTGAGATCTGAGCCATCCGTGAACGCCACAGGATACGGCGCCCTGGGCGTCGGGAATCCCAGGCCGATTTCCGGCCACCGTAGGCATGGGCTTGCGGACGGCGAGTAATGGGTAGCTCGCTGTCCGGTAAGGACCAAGCCCAAGTCGACGGCGCGTTGTGTTCCACGCGCGCCTCAAAGAGATGTCAGCACAAAAAATTATGGGACCCGCAAGGGCCGATGCCTGCCAGGGGTGCGGGTTTGTTCGAAAGAGATACCACAGCCCCTGGCATACGGGCTACTGAAGGAACACGGGTGGGTTCTCCACCCAGAGCGGGAGAGGTTATTTGATGATTTACCACCCAAAAAAAAGGGCTATCGACGCTCAAACTATCACTACGAATTCAGCATATGATTTTAGAGTCCCAGCGTAGAAAATCTTCTGTTTCATACCAAAGTTCTAAATTGTCAAAATGTAACAGCTGATTTTTATTTTTAAAACCTACCAACCATTTCAAAGCTGGTGGCACTCCATATAGCGATAGCCATAAGAGGACTCTATGCCAGTTATATCGTAGAAGGCAACTCAGGATATACAAAAAGAAAAGATTAGAATTAAGTTTAAATTAAATATGTGCACTGCACCGTAGGGAAATTTTATCGTACAAGGAAATTTCTAAACAACCTTGGGTTGGGGTGGGGTAACATTTTCTATTTTATTTCTCTGGTATAGGAATAGAGAAAAACTTGAATATGATTAATGATACATTATCATACAAGTGAAGGCAATTGACCGCAGTCCGCCAGTCACACGTCTGGCCTGTTTTCTATATATGACTGTACAATATGTCTATTCTAATGGACTGATTTTGACAAATGGAACTTTTATTGATCGCACAATGTATAGATATTCGGTTTTTGAAAGATTTAGGCTGGCAACAGAACGGAGATTTGTTTCGTTTCAATTTACATAAAAACAAAACAAAAGTCGAGACGTTGACGCTCATAAAGTTTCGATGCTACCTCGTATCATGTCCATTTTGTAAAGATGATGAGATGATATGACATGATTTTTGCCAACAGAATTATATTACTTTAGTTTTAATTTTCCATTTCGTTATTATTAGTTTGTAATAGTGTTATATTATATGCAACCTGCATGCTCATTTAAAACAGTCATAAGTGAGTTGTCCGATGGAGGGCGAGAAAATCTAGAGAATAGAGAGGATAATAAGTGTTAGCTTGACTCTGTGTTTGTGATTAGAGAAAAGAATAAAGATTACTAATACTGTATATGAAGGAGGACAAGCCGCCTGGATATTCATCTCATCATCTTTAACAAGCTAAGTATTAACAGGTGGATGGATCGACTTCTTGATCGCGTCTGAGCATCTTTCTGCTGTTTTACCTTGAGCACGTTCCCTTCCCGGCCCAGTATAGTAAACCTTTCAAGACCATGCTTAGATGAACACAATTAATATGAGGAGGTTAAGCTACGCTTGCCGCGGTTGGTCCGTGGATGGGTGACCATCTTTACATACCAAGACCCCTCCTTGCCTCGGAACGTACGTTAAGCCGTTGGTCCCGGCTGTCATTTGTCGATCTTTGACAGTCGTTCCAAAAAGCCCAAAAGTCAGATAACCAGTCTTACTAAGGGGTGTCGTATTACCCAGTTACTGGGTTGTGGAGGTCAGATAAGGAATTGCTCGATGTAAAATACTGGTATTCAGCTGCAACTGGTTAGACTGGAAGCCGACCCCATCATAGTTGGGAAAACGCTAGGCAGATGAGGCTTAGGTGAACACAAAATATGTCCGAAAAACGTGAGGGCACGTTCCTAGCATATTGTAGTATAGATAGCCGCTTGGTGATGCTGAGTTCCTCTAGTATAGATTCATACTACCCAAATGTCATTTCTTTGGTATTGTTCGTCATATCGTTGAGCTCCTCAAGTTCTGAGTTGAGGAGCTCACCGATTCTACATGATTACTGATAAATTCGTGCACTGATTGAACTGGTCCACTCAATCTGTGTGGTTCTTTCCTCAAAAGACCAAGATTATATCTGGACTTTAAAAGAGACTGTGACCTCTCAGTTTGTTTCGGCTTTTCTTCTCAGTGTAGTCAGATAAGAAACGACGACCTCGTCTACTTACTTTAAAAAATATGATTGACCTGTAAAAGTGTTTGTACAAACCTACTTACAGAAATAAAATCATTTACCATTGATAATTCGTTCTCATGGCGGTTTATGGTATGGTATGGTCTCTGCCAACACTATCGTTGGTGTATATGTTGCTTAAGGTCGTGTAATCCCACATTTTCATTCCGATCTAGCCCGTGCCTGGCTGTCCTCTTCCAGTGACGCCCTAAGTCGAGGTCCGTAACCCACAGGGGGTGCACTTAGCGTATAGTCGACCTAGTTTGAAGTTTTTAGAGCCTGGCTGGAAACCTTAATTCATTAAGGTAGCCACAGGCAAGTCCGGTTAAACAGCCGATAACCTCACAGGTTGATTAGCGAGATGTCAATTCCAAAAAGAATGTTCCATTTTACCTTAAAAAATGAATTGTAATAAGAAAGCTAATAAATGTACTGTCATGATAAGCTGTCGTAACGCGGCCCAAAATAAAATTAATGTTGAAAAGTGACGGTGAAATTAGTGGCTTGGCTGACAGATGGGACTCATTATTTATTTGTTATTAAATTCTTTGTATATTAGATCCATTGTTGTGTATTTTTTTAAAGGCAATATGGCTGAATCTTAGAGGCAGAAGAAAAGAATATTAGAACGCGTAGAAATTACTTTTAAGCTTGGTTACGGAAAGATGTGGTTTTGTGGTCTTTGTGATGAAATGCTGGTATAAATTTTGAGTTGTCACAAATTACGCTATCCAGGATAGTCAGACAGTTGCTACGTAATCCGTTCTCGTGTCTATATCTTACGGACACAAGAAAAAATAATCCGCTTCAAACACACAGAAATAAACCTTATTTTCAGCTCGAATTTACAACCGACTTCCCATATTATTCAATATTGGAACACAGCTTTATTGCTTGGCAACAGAAATGCATGGCGCTACTACTAGCCTCAGCAAAACCCTTGACTGAGGACAAAACTTGTTGTTTCGTCATGATAGAAAAAAACAAAAAACTGTTCTAATCTTTAGACAAAATGACTAACATGCTATAATCATCATAACCAAAATATTCTCAAAGCGGTCAAGTGCGAGTCGCACACGAAAGGTTTACCATACAATATTTACCACTACATTTTTTTTAATGATTCTGAAATGTGGCTTCCGTTTGGCCGTTTATCAGGGCAGCAAATAGACATGCACACTCTGAAAACATCATCATCATCACCATTTCAGCCGAAAAATGTCCACTGCTGGAAATAGGCCTCCCACAAAAGGGGGGTTTTGCCATAATCGCCACGCTTGGCAGGCGGGTTGGCGATCGCAGTATCGTGGTAAAATGCATAGAGAACGCTGCTGCCCATTCTCTAATAAGTCTCTTAGTCGCCTTCTACGACACCACGGGAAGAAATTGGATGGTGCTATTCTTTACGTCCAGCACCACACGGTGAAAACAACTGTCTAATTATTACGGTTCACGAGATACAGGCCGCTGACAGACAGATGGACGAATGGACAGCAGAGGCTTAGTAATAGAGATCCGTTGGCACCTTTCTGATACGGAACTCTAAAAAAGATATAAGAAATAAGGCTGTATACATATATACGACACTCACGTCTAAGTTAACAAGGGTAGGTTGTGACAGATACTTCCTGGTACCTGTCATTTCTGTAGTGTATGTGTCAGCTTCTAAATTGGTATTTGGAAGTTACAAAGGCAAGTTAAACGTTGACAAGCGATCACGTATCTTGAAACTTTAGTTACCTATACTTACCTAAGAGAATGCTAAGAGGGACGAGTACCTAAGAGGAAGTCTGAAAGTGGTATCGGTAACTGAAGAGTTGTGTGGAAATCGGTTGTCATGGTATGGGCATGTGATACGAAGGAATGAGGAAAATGCCGTGAGGAAAGTTTCGAGTATTTATGTCGATGGCTATAAGAGTAGGGGAAGACTTTTTTTCAAAAAACAACAACCGACTTCCAAAAAAACACTACAAAGTGCAAAATAACTTAATTTCGGAAGGCGGTGACTTTGGATGTGTGTATTTTAATTTTTTGTCACCGCCTTCCGAAATTAAGTTATTTTGCACTTTGTAGTGTTTTTTTGGAAGTCGGTTGTTATTTTTTTGAAAAAAAGTTTTTATTTTTCACTTTTTACTTACCTACCCCACACGAATTCAAAATTGCATCATCCTTGGGGTCAAAACAATGCACATTTATGCGATAGCAGAATTCGCGGTCGATTTGCTGTAATTTTTAGAAGAGTTCCGTTGTTTGTCTCCGAAACGCATCATCAGATCTATATGCAATTTTAATGGGACCATTTCGGAATAAACCCCTTTCGAATAAAATAATTTTGCAAATCCCTATAAATACGACGGATTTATGCCCGAACATACATAAAAAAAAAGCATGTCGAATTGATAACCTCCTTCTTTTTGAAGTCGGTTAAAAAACGATAGCAGTGGTGGCCCACTGGGAACGAACATGACTAACAAGTTGTAGGCCGCCACGGCGGCACATTGCTTCAGTCGCCCCATGGAAAATATATTGGTATTCAGCTGCATCCGGTTGGACTGGAAGCCAATCCCAATATAGTTGGGAACCAGGGGTGCGGGTTGCTCGATAGAGATACCGCCACCCGTGGTACACAGGCAACTGAAGGAACACGGGTGGGTTTTAGTCAGTAAAAGTCAGACACGCCCTTCTGCTCCACCCAGAGCGGGAGAAGTAATTTCATGATTTCCCACTCAAAAAAATAAAATGTTAGGTAGATTGATTAAGTTGGGTTAGTATTATTATTATTTAGTATGTAGTGTAAATTGTTCGTTGCGTTATTATATTGTTTATAAACATTTTATAATTTATACGAAATAAAAATTCACTTGATAAGTAATTTACTTTAACACATCGATAAAATAAACCAACCGAAGAAATTAAACGTAAATTTATTTGACGTTTACGTTTGAGGATATCCGTGACCAGAGGTTGTAAACGTTTGGTAATGGCCGAACGTAAAATAAACTTAATTTTATATTTCGTCTTTATTGGTTTTGGGCAGTAAACAATGGTAAGTAAGCCTATTTAATTTACTGTTTAAACCTTGGTTTATACAGGGTTATTTTAAACGAACCTCCTATTTAAAAATATTACTAGTTATAGTGAAAAAGGTTTAAAAACTTATGAAAAGACTGTGTAAAAACTTAACAAACTTTAAGTTAAGTGTTAAGGCAAAAAGGAATTTTAAGTTTTTCGGGCAAACGTTGGCAGTTTTTATAAGAAATAAAAGCCAAAGAGTCTGAGGTTTCATTGGAACAACCTTTATAGAATGTCTACACAAACATTGAAAAGCTTTTAAAGAGTTTTTAAAAGCTCCAAAAATTTAAAAGATTCGTCTGTGCAGTTTTAATTTAAGTAAAGGCTCACTTGTTCTCAACAAAATGCACACAGCCAATCTACATCTATTGCTGCCCTATGATTATTCCCCGCTTTTTTATAAATGTGTATATTTTTGTGGGAGCAGTGGTGAACCAGTGGACCAGTGGTTGCAAGGCATACGTTCGAATCCTGACCGACGCTTTACTTTGTGTATATTACTGCTCTCAAAAATTGTGAATGAAAACATCGTGGGGAAACTAGCATGTCCTAGACCCAAATTTTTTAAGACAATTTGATATTTGCCAACCCTCACTGGGCCCGCATGCTCGATTACGGCCCACTTCCTCCACAGAGAGGAGGCCTGTGTCCCACCAGTGGGAACATTACAAGCTGATTATAAAGTACCTTACTAAAAACAAATAACAGGTACTCAATATCATGTTATTAATCATGATAGTGATTTGTATGCCAATTGAAATTTTAAACCAGAGGCAGAGTCCGTCGAATGTCTCTCTATTTTACATGTCTGCGGGGTCATTGCGCATAAACTGAGGGACAATGCCCGTAATTTTGAGAACGTTCATAGTGGCAATCTGTCAAAAATACCTCGAGTTTCCATGCTTTTTGAAAAAAAAATTACATTACCGAGTCGCTGCGATGAGATTACGGGTAAATTGTGAACGTTTTTAATTACGAGAATTAGCCTTCAGATCATTGATCGCAATTCCTATTATTTTGACAGTTCAGTCACGTTCATTGCGGTATTAAAGTTGTTGAGCAGACGATTTTTTCAAACCTGTGAAGCAATGAATTAGGACTTTATTTCAAAACCCTATGCAAATAAGTTGCTGGTTACCTTGGGTAACTTGTAATACTCTGTTTTAGCATTGGTTAAGATGAAAAATTATTTCATGGCAAAAAACATACGAATTTTTGAATTTCACGGCCCATAAGTTGACTCACGTTATATCACGCTAAAGAAGGGTAGTTATACGTTTTCAATTGAAAATTCAGAATTCAGAAGCCGGGTAACAGAACTTAAATAGTTCTCTCGTTTAAATATTAAATCCTTACCACCAAAATTCAAACGCTATCACAACCAGAATATTTCCGCTTCACTTTAAATTCTTTTGACAAGCACCGCATATGTTCGCTCATGCACATAATCCACAACACTTAACATTAAGTTCCTCTTTTGTGCGGCTCCGTGCCGTATACGGCTTGTACGTATAACCGGACCGGTTCCTACTGAAACAAGGTCGAGAGGAAAATTACGGAGTTTTAAACGAGTCTGAATTTGTTGCGCCCCCATTCGTATTTAGAGTTTTGAGTGACAGTTCAGTCACGTTCATTGCGGTATTAAAGTTGTTGAGCAGACGATTTTTTCAAACCTGTGAAGCAATGAATTAGGACTTTATTTCAAAACCCTATGCAAATAAGTTGCTGGTTACCTTGGGTAACTTGTAATACTCTGTTTTAGCATTGGTTAAGATGAAAAATTATTTCATGGCAAAAAACATACGAATTTTTGAATTTCACGGCCCATAAGTTGACTCACGTTATATCACGCTAAAGAAGGGTAGTTATACGTTTTCAATTGAAAATTCAGAATTCAGAAGCCGGGTAACAGAACTTAAATAGTTCTCTCGTTTAAATATTAAATCCTTACCACCAAAATTCAAACGCTATCACAACCAGAATATTTCCGCTTCACTTTAAATTCTTTTGACAAGCACCGCATATGTTCGCTCATGCACATAATCCACAACACTTAACATTAAGTTCCTCTTTTGTGCGGCTCCGTGCCGTATACGGCTTGTACGTATAACCGGACCGGTTCCTACTGAAACAAGGTCGAGAGGAAAATTACGGAGTTTTAAACGAGTCTGAATTTGTTGCGCCCCCATTCGTATTTAGAGTTTTGAGTGTATGTTATATAGACTTTTATATATATTTGTAGATACTCGGGTTTACCGTTTTCGCGTAGAATCAAAGGCTTTGGTTCTTACCCTGCAAGCTGAATTTATCTTCTATGTTAAATAGACTGTGAGAGCAAAATTAGGCCATGCGGCCTGCGGATGAGCGAAACACCTTATGATTCGCCAATTCTAGTCTATAATGCATTGATTAAGATTTAATTTTGATTTCAATTTTAATTTAGTTTATTCTGATTTTATACGTTACTGAGCAGTGGTAGCCAAGTGGTAACGACCGCGACTTACGAGTTGTAGGTCGTGAGTTCGAACCCAGCCAGGCGCTTTACTTTGTGTAAATTATTTCATCACCATTGCTCTCAAAACGGTGAAGGAAAACATCGTGAGGAAACCGGCATGTCCTAGAACCAAAAAATTCAAAGACATGTGGCATCTACCAACCCGCACTGGGCCCGCGTGGTGGATTATGGCCCAATCCCTCTCACCGAGAGGAGGCCTGTGTCCCAGCAGTGGGAACATTATAGGCTGATGATGAGCAGCGCTCCTCGGTTTCACCGGCGTAGTTCCCGTTCCCGTGGGAATATACGGGGATAAAATATAGCCTATGTCACCCGGGGATAGTGTAGCTTTCCAACAGTGAAATAATTTTTCAAATCGGTTCCGTAGTTTCGGAGCCTATTCAATGCAAACAAACAACTTTCCTCTTTATTAATAGTATATGTAGATAAAGATATATGTAGATGTGTAACATAGTATAAAATACTTACTGTACCAGCTAACAAAATATGGATTATTATTGTCCGAAATAAACATTTTGATTTGATTTGATTGCGTCATTATGCCATGAACCTTACGGTTTCCATGACTTTCTAACTAAAATATAGTAGGAGGAGGTATGAAATACACTATGAGAGCAAAAAAATGGGCCACGCGGTCTTATGTACCGGATGAGCGAAGCACGTTTGTGATTTGACAATTCATGAAACTTTAGTTCATTTTTCCGCAAAGGTTCTTCCGGTTAAAGAATCGTGTCGGATAGAAAATCGTACGTAAGCTAGTCGCTTCCTAGAAAAAAATAATTACGCGAATCTTTACCCCCCGAATGGTCTCACCTCGCTCAATATAAAAGTCTAGCGAAACTCTTTACTGTAGTCTCGCTGAAAGTAATAGTAATAATATAATTTATTTAATAGAAACGTATACAAAAAGAGTACATTTAGCCCACAGTAATACATTTCCCATACAATGATAGTGCCTAAAAATAAACTATTTCTAAAATATTTTTATTACAAGAGCAAGTGACAATGTTTCGGAATTAGAAATTTAGGTAGCGACCCGCCCGATCTAGGTTTATTTAAACCTGTGTTTCGGGCCATCACTTTACATTTTAATTAAATTAGGACATTAACATTTAAAATTAAATTGATATAAAAATAATCTATTAACAACTATGAGAAAAAGCATATTGGTAACATTAATAACTACAACTAAGCAATGTAAATACTACCGAAGTAAATACTTACGAGGGAATAATTAATTATCGTCATGAGTATTTGTGGCTAAGTTTTAACAGCCACACGGGTCGATCGATCGGTTAAGTTACGCTTGCTGTGATTGGTCTGTGGATGGGACCATCCGTGCCTCAAAAAGCACGGTTCCTACTATCATTTGTGGATCTTTAACAGTCTTTACGGGTCGTCAGAAGCTCGAAAGTCTCACAACCAGTCTTTCCAAAGGGTAT
The DNA here is from genome assembly GCA_949987655.1 of Polymixis flavicincta. NCBI lineage: Eukaryota > Metazoa > Arthropoda > Insecta > Lepidoptera > Noctuidae > Polymixis > Polymixis flavicincta. Next base: position 16,388,437 of record OX465188.1, on the reverse strand, counting down.
CATGTTACTCAGTAACTGCGTTTTGGAAGTTAGATATGCAGTCGCTCCATGTAAAATACTGGTATCCAGTTGCATCTGGTTAAACTCAAACAGGAATCCAACATATTTGAGAAAAGACCAGGCAGGCATGATCAGTTTCGCAGTCAAAAAATTAAAATTAATTTTCTTCAACTATCCCTTTACCATAGTATAGATATTTTCTTTCTTAACGTAAGCTACGTTAGGTTTAAAAAAAAAAAGCCAATGAGCAAACCATGTGTAAATTAATGGTTGCTGAACATTTGTGGTGACCCAAAAACGAGGGCCGAGCAGTCGCTGATTAAATTGACCGACTGCCAACCGGAATTGAGACCTGTTAGAGATGCAACTTCGCAATGCTACTAATATACATATTCTACCTTTAAAAACGTTAAATAAATTAAATGTTTTTTTTAGTGAGTATACGCTAAGGTAACCCGCCATTTCAAATTTTCTTACGTCTTTTGTAAATAATTATTTTAAGTTTACCTACCTTAAAATAATGATATTTTTTTTATTCTTAAATTTTAAATAAATTAAAATTAAAGCTTTACAAACCCCATTTCTTTGGCTATCGATTTTTGTTGTGAACCCTCTGAAATTGAATGTATACTTAAAAATGCAGCCTGTATATTTTGTAAAAAAAATACCGTAAAACCTTAGGTGGACCTTGGGTGGTGATGGTGGTGGTGGTAACCTAAGATTTTACGGTGAAATTTTTACAGAGTTTACTAGTGAAAGAAAAGAAAGAAAAATGTATTTATTTGTCACAGAAACACGTGCATATAAAAAGATGAAATAACATATTAAAAAACAAAAAACATGATAACAACACAAATATTTTTAAACATAGCCATACAGAATATAAATAGTCGGCAGCTGCACGCCGTGACTGTGACAAGAAGGCTTCCGCTCAGCATGATGCTGTGCTATGGGATCCACTGCACAGCGCATAGTGCATTTTTTTTTTTACAGTTCTTTCTATCTTATTTTCTTCCTTCCTTTTCCATTACTCCTGGTGCACAAAAACGCCCTTCATTTTAATTACGGGACATCTGGACTTATTGGCTCTTCGCGACAAAGTTCACAGTCGTACGGAGCCAATGGAACCAATATCGGCGCAGTGATTGTCAATAAAAACGCAGCCGGTATTACTTTGGGCACGCCACGATTGCGGCGGTAAGTCCCCTCTTTGAGGAGTGGTTTGAGAGGCGGCATGGCGTCCTCACCTTCCGCCTGACGCAGGTCCTCACCGGACACGGTTGTTTCGGGAGGTTCCTGTTTCGGATAGGGCGGGAGGAAACGCCCGGGTGTTTCCACTGCGAAGATCGCCCTGAGGACACGGTGGAGCACACGGTGGCGGTCTGCCCTGCTTGGGCGGAGCACCGCCGTGTCCTCGTGGAGGCGATCGGCGGCGGCGATCTCTCGCGTCCGGCCCTGGTCCAGGCCATGGTACGGAGCGAGAGGGCATGGGGAGCCGTCACCTCCTTCAGCGAAGCAGTGATGCTCGCGAAGAGGGAGGCGGCGCACGTGAGGGAGAGGCAGCATATGCGCCCTCGCGACCCCAGCCGCCGCAGGATACGGAGACGCCCTGGGCGTCGGGAATCCCAGGCCGATTTCCGGCCACCGTAGGCATGGGCTTGCGGACGGCGAGTAATGGGTAGCTCGCTGTCCGGTAAGGACCAAGCCCAAGTCGACGGCGCGTTGTGTTCCACGCGCGCCTCAAAGAGATGTCAGCACAAACAGTGATGGGACCCGCAAGGGTCGATGCCTGCCAGGGGTGCGGGTTTGTTCGAAAGAGACACCACAGCCCCTGGCTTAAGGGCTACTGAAGGAACACGGGTGGGTTTTAGTCAGTAAAAGTCTGACACGCCCTCCTGCTCCACCCAGAGCGGGAGAAGTTATTTGATGATTTCCCACCCAAAAAAAAAAAAAAAAAAAAAAAGCCGGTATTACTTCGGCTGCTCCGTACGAGGATCTAGGAGGCTGGATGTGGCTTGTGCCTGGATTAGGAATATACTAACTAGTACGAGGTTTTCTCAGAAAACACAGGCACACCAATATTCGGACAAGGCAGCCACTTTTTCACAATAGTCCCAGAAGTATAAAAAGCTAAAGTGAACTGGTAGAAAATGCTAAAAACTTTAAATAAATTAAATTTTATTGACATAAAACAGTGATACATTTACATATTGAAACCCTGATTCCTGAGCTAGGTTGTAACCTGTGTTACAGGAATCAGTGTCTTCTCCCGTCTTTGTTACATTAACATTTATGCAATAAAATAAAAACAATCATGAAATCATCTAGGCTCATGTGTGTGTGTGTGTGTGTGGGGGGGGGGGGGGGGGTGTGGGTGTGTGAGAGAGAGAGTGTGTGTTAGCATGAGTAATGTTGTGTGTATGCGTGCGTGTGTGTTTGGAGGTCTGTATATGCGGGTGGGCGTGTGTGTGTGTATCAGGGGCATCACTTCGTTTATGTAAGTGTTTATAATTACAAGTTTTCTGTTTGTTTGTAATCTAATGTTTGTAGCCAAGTGTTTATTTTATTTTTAGTTTCACTTTTGGAAAGTATGTTAATTAAAAGGACCTTGTTAATTTTATTATTAATATACGTACCTAGAAAAGGATGTTGTCGTCTTGCTGAAGCAGTCTTACATTTAACATGTTTATAGACATCCGCTTTTGTTCACTATTATTAACTTGTGCATAAAGTTTACCCTCTTACTAATAAACAAGGAAAAAAGTTATACCAGGAATAACAAAAGAATAACCATACATTTTCATAGATTTCAAATTGGAATAACTTTATTCTGTGTTTAGTAGTAAGAGGGTTAATAAATAAAAAGCTGGAGAGGTAGTAAAGAATCAGAGATTTCGATTTTTCGTTTATTCCTTTTGGATTTTTCTGATTCTCTTCTTTTTTCGAATCATGTAATTAAAAAATATTGTATTATACTAAATATTCAAATCGGTTACACCATTTTTGAGTTTTAGACGGCAATTCGTCAGCCTAATTCGTTAACCTGCTAAGTCCATTTTTTGGCAAAATTTACTTTTTATACCAGTTAAAAAGTTCAATCTAATATCTACCGTATCGTTTAAGGAATAAGTGCGATATTAGCCAAAAAAGGTGACAAATGCTATGCCCGAAAAACTGCTTTCTGAACAACAGTCAATCTCCACAACGAAAACCTGGTAAATCTTGTTGGGTCCTCAGTTTTGTACTTTTTCAGACTGATTTCTAAATATTGTTAATTTCAGATTGGAAAATTATTTCTGTTTTATTATTATATTTAATTTTCTTTTTCGATATATTCACCTGCAAGCCTAATACATTTTTCAGATCTTTCAATAAGCTTATGCATACATCAAAAAACAAAAAAAAAAACCTTAAATACCCTAAAACTGCGTCTTTCACTTGAAAATTTCTTGCCACGAAGTTACTTTTTCATGTTTGAGAACAAATAATAATCGCAGGGGGCCAGATCTGGACTATATGGGTACCTAGTTAATTATTTCGAACCCAGACTTGTGTAGGGCAGCCAGGGCAACACGGCTCTTGTGAGCAGGCGCATTGTCGTGCGAGAGCAAGATGCCTTTTGTCAATTTTTCTCTTTGATAGCTTCCCTGAAACGCTCCAAAATTGACGCACAGTATTCTCCGGTTATATTAAACCCTTGTCCTTATAATCTATCAGCAGGATTCCTTCAGTAACGTATCCCAGAACAGTCGCTACGAGTTTTCCGGCCGACTGCGACACCTTGAACTTCCTAGGCGGTGGTGTGCCTTTTTTATACCACTGCATAGAGTCTTGTTTAGATTCAGTTTCATAATGATGAACCCAAGTTTCATCTCCAGTCACAATTCGACTCAAGGTACCCTCTTTGTCTTCGTGACAGAGGTCCAAAAATGCACGTGCACTCTCAACGCGCTGTTGCTTTTGCGGCGGTGTGAGCATTCTCGGCACCCATCTTGCACTGACCTTAGTCATACCGAGATGGTTATGAAGAATTTGTAAAAATGTTTTTATCGGATATTTCAACCATTTCTGCAAGCTGTTCCATTTCTGCTAACCTAACTTCTTAAGACGAGCGTCTTCCAATATTATTTTTTCGACTTTAGCGATGATTTCTGGTGTGGTCACTTCGATGGGGCGCCCAGGCCGATGATCGTCTTCAAGTGATTCTCGTCCTTGCTTGAATAGACGATGCCACTTGTAAATCATGGTTTTACAAGGGCAAGAGTCTCCATAAACGGAGAACATCTCTTTCGTAATGGTTTGGACGTTTTTCCTTGCTTGGTAAGGAAGTTTATAACGGCGCGTTGCTCGATTTTTTCCATTGTGAATGCTGCCTTCCCGATTAAGTTGCTTGGTTGATGGTAGTTCATCGTAATAATACTCGGTATTTATACTAATAGTGAATCACTCAACTCGTTGACGTGCTAATGAGACCCCTCTTCAACCCCGCCATTCCGCGAGCTTAAAAACGCACCCTCGTCGTAAAACAATATTAAATGGCTGTCATTAATAATTATAAAAAAATACTTAGGAGTATCCTGTCAATATGTGTTGGTTTTGTAGTATTACGTGTTGTACGATACGTAATACTACAAAACCAACACATAATAACGTATATTAAAACTATTACAGATTTTTTTATGAAAAGAGTATATCTTAGATATTTTAACCCTGTTTCCTATTAAAGAAGACTGATTGTAAATTTTTTAGTAATATTTTTTTTGATTAGGTACTGATTGAATTCGTTTTACTGAACAATTCATTAATCTATACACCAAACTCAATTTTTATTTTATTTAGAAAACTGCTAAGTCCTCAAGCAAATTGAAACTTCACCTCGACAAACTGCTGAATAATTGCTTTTCTAAATTTTATAAAATGTGTATAAGTTATGCTGCTACATTTATTGTTAAAATATCAAGAAAAATTATAGAAACCAACGGGATTTTCAGAATTTTGATTGATAAATTAATACAGATATAATTCAGATTTTTCTTTGTCCTGTAAACTATGTCAAAATGAACTTAGCAGGTTAACGAATTAGGCCGACGAATTGATTTTTTTGTATCAACAGAAAGATTTTAAGTGCGTTATAATAAAGCATATGCCTAATTGCTATGCTGCATTTGTTCTATCATGCTGCTGTAAAACATAAGACTACTATAAAACTTTATACATTTTTTGGATCTTGGTATCATTTTCTATAAAGTTTCAATCGATACAACAATTACCTGTCATGACGTATTAACCACAGACCAAAACATGCCAACAAAAAATCAATGAAATGTCTCTTCCATATCATCTACATCCAAGTTTCCAATTTTACAACTGGACAAAAGGCAAGAATAAAATTTACTACTGAAATCGTGTGAGACTTTACGTGGCTTCACATACTTACACGGAAATGAATCCAAGTTGTACAGTCGCCAGCAGGTCAGGCTATAGCCAAACTGTCAAATTTTCCCAATTGAACATAAACCTTATTCCTTTGTTATAAAGTTGAAAAACTATCAAAGAAATTTGACAGATTGGGGTAGCTTGATGTGCTGGCCTCTGTACACTTACATAGTATAGCTGTTGAATCCTAAGGTTCCACTTTTAGTTGCAAAGATTTATGGTTTTCCATAAAAAGTGGGTAATTTACGAGTACTACTGACTATTTCGACTATCTAGTTAGTTGTGTTTATCTTAGTTTTAGTGGTTTCTTTGATATTTTAAGAGAAATAATTTAATATAAACTACATTCAATCTGCATAGAAATGAATTAATAAATTTAAATTAATTATCCTGTCATTCCGAATTATTGCCCCGAGCTATTATACTGAAGCTCGGGACAATTTATATATTTAACATTGTGTTTTTTTGTTGAGCAAATTAATTTTATTTGACAAATCTTATTCAAAATATACAAGGTAACACTTAAATGTATTTTTTATATACAAGTATATAGAAACAACTAGTTTCGGCCCGCAACTTCGTCTACGTCAAATCTCCCTCGACCCACCCCGTCGTATTGAATCGCCTGGCCGTGAAAGTACTTCGTATTCGTGAGTTTTTTTCTTTTTGATCGGCTCCTAAGAGGCCTAGCCTTAGGCCTTCTTCGATAAATGGGCTATCTAAAACTGAAATAATTTTTCAAATCGGACCAGTAGTTCCTGAGATTAGCGCGTTCAAGCAAACAAACAAACAACCTCTTCAGCTTTATATATTAAAAGAAGAAGAAGAATAGAAGTATATATAAAAGAAAGAGCTCTTTGGGCATCAATGGGAAAAGTTCGCAGCACGTTGGATCGCCATGCTGATTTTTTGGGCTAAAAATAGGCCAACCCTGTGATCTGAGATGCGGAGCCCACAACATTGGGATATAATTGGATAAGGTGGACATGCGTGTACTTTTGTGACATACAATTTTTCCCAACGAATTTGTCACCATTTTTTTTAACATTTCCACTACAATTTTCCATTTATCCAAGGCTTTGTCAACAAACAAGTGGCGAGTCTCGTAGCAATATTGCTACGGGCTACGGCGTAGCACCGGCGTAGCAATACGCTACGAGATCTCGATAAAAAGATTAATCTTTCTATTATTGCTTTTTAGTTTCAAGAAACATATTCTTGTGGGATTTCTCGGTAAGAATGAAGTTGTTTACTTTCTCTCATTTGTTGTCTAGCAAAGATTAGATCGTTAGCCGATGTAGTCGTTAATTTGGTGTAAGAGAAAAAAAACTCCGACGGCATCAAACTTATTATTTAGTTTTGTAATACAATATTTTGTTGTGTATACAATATCTTCACGCAGGGAAACTTCAGGTATAGCCCTCTCCCTTGCCCTTCGGGTGACTTTAAGCCTTCTAATAAGGCCCATTGTGAGCGTCGGAAGACCTCCCACAAGGTCGATGGATGACCTTGTGAAGTCCCCAGGAATCCGCTGGATGCGGAAGGCACAGAATCCGTCGAAGTGGTGGAGCTTGGGGGAGGCCTATGTCCAGCAGTGGACGTCTTTCAGCTAAAATGATGATAATTACAATATCTTAAACATTATATTTACATAACAAATACATTATATTTATTTAACCTATTTGCACTCATGCCTAACCCTTCGAAAAATACAGGCATTGTGTTCGTGTTAGTTTTTGAGGTTTCATTCTTGTAATTCTATCAAAATATGATAGATATGACCCGCCCATGCCTTGGAAAGCACGTTAAGCCGTTGGTCCCACCTGTCGTTTGTAGATCTTTGACAGTCGGTACGTTCCGTCTGAAGCCCGAATGTCTGACAAGCTATCTAACCAAGACGTATTGTATTACCCAGTAACTGGGTTGTGGAAGTCAGATAATCAGTCCCTCTATGTAAAATACTGGAATTGAGCCGCATCTGGTTAGACTGGAAGCTGACTTGAACATAGCTTTTTTTACATTTAAATTTTACCTCTTTTTATACACCTGCCGTGTTATGTCACTACAGGATAAGTTTTTATCCAGTGAACAAACTTAACCATGAATTCAGCATATCATTGTAGACAGCACATAAATTTTTGCCGGGTTCTAAAAAATAATAATTGGCTGTTCCATAAATTTTTACCGCGTAGGTATTGCACTTTTCTATGAAACAGCTGTTTTTCTTTTGTAAAACCGACGAAAAGTTTCTGCGCTGAGCTCTAGGATGATATGCTGAATTCATGGTTAAAGTTTGCGCACTGAATAAAAACTTTTCCTGTATATTCAATGTGAACAATTGTTGGTAAACTTAATAAAATATAATATTACGTTCCCGTGGGATAATTTTCGACATTCACTTGGGTGAAGCTGCTGGCAAATGCTAGTAGACTATGAAACATTTATTAATAGTCTTTTAATAGTCCTAGCCTGCTACTAGCGCCATCCAACTGAGGCTGAAAGCATTTATTTAACTCCCACAATTACGACCATCCATCGAGTGCATCTGTTCCGCTCATGGTTGCTATCTGTCTCTCAACTAGGGCTGTCACGTGCCACACATCTTGCTTTTTTTTTTCTGGACTTCTTTTTACAAATAAATGAACTGTAAACATAAACTTTCCGTGTGGTGTCAGACGTAAAGAATATCACCATCTCGTCTCTTCCCGTGAGTGGCGTAGGAGGCGACTAAGGGACTTACTAGAGAATGGGCAGCGGCATTCTCTATGCATTTTACGACCACACTGCGATCGCCAACCTTCCTGCCAAGCGTGGCGATTATGGCAAACCCCCCCCCCCCCCTTTTGAGGGAGGCCCATGTCCAGCAGTGGACGTCTTTCGACTGATATAATGATGATGATGATGAAACTTAAACTATGGGTCGTCATTCTCCTATTTATTTTTAAATTTGTTTCTTTCATGTCTTGTCTTTATGTCGTAAACTCAGCAGTGCAGGGGGCACTGGTTCTAGTCATCTCTTTGCTTCCACGGCTTATTTTAATTTCTGAACGTTTGTTTTATTTTTGTTTTAATCTTCTTCTTAGCGTGTCGATAGCAATCTAAATACAGTCAGCCCAGAATTTGGCTACGATTTTAGCACTTTCAGCAGCGTCCATTAGCTCCTGCAGCGTGCAGACAGCAGGACACGCTGGACAAGATAATAAGTGCCCCATTGTATGTGGGACAGCTCCACATTTACACTCCAAGGCGGAGTCATCGGAGAATCCCCACCTGCGCAGGTTTTCTTTACTTCGGTCTACCTGAGTCCGGAGTCTATTTAAAGACTTCCAGGAAAGCCAAGGCAACTCATATCCAGGTGCGAGATTTTCTGCGGGTAGGACAAATAGGTCTGGCAAGGAAGCACCGTCTCGCCACTGGCTTAGCCGTTCCTTTGACTGTTCGCCAGTGAGAGGGGACACACACTTTAAAAAGCTTTTGCGGCTTTTCAGCCTTTTTGACACGAGGATGTTATTATGCATAGGATGTCGTGTGTCAGAAGCCATCTTTTTTTTAATTACGGACGCTTTTAATGTGCACATCTTTTTACATCATTCTCACATTGATATTTAATTCACTTTGTGTAACTTGACTATGTTCAATACGTCACTGTTGTTGACAAAGCATGACTGTCTTTGACACCAATATGTTCACCTTCCACTGTATATTAGGGCCCTTATTTATACACGAGCCTCTGACCCATCGTTATTGTATTATCTATACCAATATTATAAAGCAGAAGAGTTTGTTTGTGTGCCTAACGCGCTAATCTCAGGAACTACTGGTCCGATTCGTAAAATTATTTCAGTGTTAGACAGCCCCTTTATCGAGGAAGGCTATAGGCCCTATAACATCACGCTAGGGCCCATAGAAGTCGAGCAAAAAGAAAAAAAGTCACGAATACGAAGTACTCGCACGGCCAGGCGATTTTATGCGACGGGGTCGGGGAAGCAAGAAATTTGACCCAGACGAAATTGAAAGAAAGAAAGAAAATGTATTTATTGTGACTTGCACAGGAAGATCACATGGTAAAATAAACACAAAAAAAAAAAAAAAAAACTTGGAAGTAAAAAATAATTAAAAATAAAACAGAAAGTCCTGCACGAGGCCAAAAGGCTCCTAGCTCAGCATAATGCTGCAACATTTAAAAAGTGCCGCAGCGCTGGTATTCTGATAGGGCCCGTGATAAGTTGCGGGCAGAAGCTAGTCAACCATATTTCCAATACTCGGCAGTAACAACATAATTAAACGGTTTACCCACCCGGGCATCAAACCCGGAACCTGGCCGCGCTAACTAATTTCCAATGTTGCGGCTTCTGCCGGATGCAACCCCGGTCAGAGTCACTATCTCTCTAGCAGTAGGGTTGGCAACGGACTTAATTCTTTTGAATGCTGCAGTCTCAGATTATAAAACAAAGAGAAAAAGAAAAAACAACTAGAACATACAGTATGGAATGCCTACGTGAATTGCACATTTTTTATGTCTTTAATGTCCATCCATCACCATCACATTTTCAGCTTTTGACAACCCTATCCCACGCTAGAGTAGCCAGTTATTTGTAATAGGTACATAGTTGGCTCGTAAATCCAAGTTTATCGCTCAACTTCTTTTTTTTATTATCACCATCTGGGAAATAAGGGTAGTCACAAATGAGTTTAATGCTTTTTTCCAAACTACAAACTTTGAGATTATATTACTTTTTATGAGTTTCGATAGGTTTTGCGAAGTGTTATCTGAGAGGCTGTTGACCTTATCACGTTTGGACTTGTTTACTAGGTTCTAGCTTTAAATCGATGTTATAAGTTGATGCTTATCACGTGGCATTCTGTTAAGCGACGACCGTTTTCATGACTTTTTACTTGGCGGCATAGTACACACGGCTACACATCAAGCTATACATTTCCAGTTTACGCTGATCTCGCACTGTGAGGATATCCTATACTGTTGAGGTTTAATGAAAATAACTTATTAATTTAGATAAAAGCAGAAAAGTTTAATAATGTGCAATAATACAATTCCCATAGCTAGGGATGTCCACGGAGCAGTAGCACAGAACACTATTACTCCTAGCGGAGTGTAGTGACACAAAGTTACTATTTATTAGTCATCGATAATAAAAGGCTTGAATTTTAACTAAATACAACATATACAATGCGAGATCAGATTAGACTGGAAATGTATAGCTTGATGTGTAGCCGTATGTACACCTGATTTGTATATTTGCATTTTATTCGAACTTTATTACTTACTTGTATGTAAAAAACCTCGTTTACCAAAAATAGTATGTTTTGTAAAAAAAAAAAAAAAAAAATTGTGTAGGGGCTTTGGCTACGTAATAACAGCAGCGATTGATCAGGTTAAGCTACGCTTGACGCGGTCGGTCCGTGGATAGGTGAGAACTTTACATACCAAGACAAATCCGCGCCTTTACATTCGTGGATCTTTGACAGTCGTTACGGGTTTTCAGTAGCCCCAAAGTCTAACAACCAGTCTTACCAAGGGGTGTCGTGTTACCGAGTAACTGAGTTGTGGAGGTCAGATAGACAGTTGCTCCATGTAAGTTACTGGTATTCAGCTGCATGCGGTAAGAGTGGAAGCCGACTCCAACATAGTTGGGAAAAGGCTAGGCAGAAGAATTATTGTTATAGGTGCCTACCCCACACAAATGTACGTATATATACCACTAGCTTCTGCCCGCGACTTTGTTCGCGTGGAAGTCGCAACTCGCCACAATTTACGAAAATTTATAAAACTTTCCTGTATACTACGTTTGTAGTTTTGGTTACAGTACAATTGTCCATGTGAGAAGTAGCTTGTCCTGACGTCGACACCCGCCCAATGTTCTTATGGCCATTGGCTTTTAATTAGCTAGAGAATACTGTGGTTGTTCGCTGCAGCTTGATCATTTTTGGGCGTTAAAATGGCCTGTTCGCACACCCAAGAATTCTCTTGGTACGGTATTGGACTGATGCCCCCGTACATCAGACAAATGAGATCTTCTAAAGTGGGAACTACTCTACCAAGAGCCTCTGGTAGGTTTATCTATAACCGCTCTTCTCAGGTAAAGTGTCTTCACTAACTTTAAACCAAACTCACATATTTATGGTCAAGCGCAGTCTTATAAACTTGCGACCATAGAGTCGACCTATTCAACGTAGCATTCACCTCGTCAGTCCAGTACCTACTTGTAATGTTTGCCGGAAATCGACTAAACAGAACTGTGACACCACTCATCATGTCTTTGTTGCTGCAGATGTCTTGTCCTACCCTGCCCTGTTTTGCTACCAAGAAACAGTCACATCACGCAGGCCTAGTTCGGGATGGTAGCTGCCCCATGTGTTTGAAGTTTTGGTTCTAGAACATGCCGGTTTCCTCACGTTGTTTTCCTTCATCGTATTCAGAGAAGTGGTGAAGAAATAATGTAGATAAAGTTAAGCACCAGTGTAGCGGACGATACGGGCGCGTCCAACACCACTGCCAATAGTAACGTAGCATTCACCTCATCAGTCCTAGTATACCAGTATTAGCTATGTCAACAACATTCCCAAGAAGTTTTATACCAACATCAGCACGTACAAAGTGGATTTAAATACGTACTGTTGAAGCTTACTCAATAACTACAGCTCGATTCAAACTTTATGGCGGCTCGGAACACGAGGCGAGTCGCTGCGCAGTAACAAATTCATGGATCAGCGGGGTTGAGGGGTGGGGTACTGCGCAGCGTGTAGCTCACTTCAGAGCCGCCATAAAGTTTGACGCGATGTATACAAATGTAAACTTAAAAAAAATATAAAGAAAAATCGCGTGAGTTTTTTCTCTCGAATGAAAAAACAATCACGTAAATCGATGAAGTAATCTCGGAATAATCGATAAACATACCAAATAAATAATAGTAAAAACACGCTTTAAAAACCAAACTTTGTACTTATTTTCTACTTTTTTAGTTTGGTTTTTAAAACGTGTTTTTTTAGTTTTTTAAACTGTTTTTTATTTTCATTTATTTTAGTTCTACCAACTACAAATGCGTGATTTTTTAGTGTTTCTGTTGTTGATATTCTTGAATTGTCATCGGTCCTCGATAAGACTACAAAATTTAAATGAAATCTGACCATTTGAAGTGGGTCAAAATCAAGACCAAAGGAGTCGGTTACAAACAAACAAACATGCTTAAAAACATACAGGTGAAGCTAATAAAAGCGTGTTAATAACATGTACACATACGGACGAACATACATAGAATCTCCTCCATTCATCAATCAAAATCAAAATATTTTATTTCATATAAACCTGCACGGGCACTTATGAAACGTCAGAAGCTAGGTGCACGGTTCCAAATTGTCGCTTCCTATGGAGAAAAGCCGGCAAGAAACTCCACGGTTCTTCTTTTTTGAAGGTTGAAGCTTACTCAATAACTACACCTCGATTCAAACTTTATGGCGGCTCGGAACACGAGGCGAGTCGCTGCGCAGTAACCAATTCATGGATCAGCGGGGTTGAGGGGTGGGGTACTGCGCAGCGTGTAGCTCACTTCAGAGCCGCCATAAAGTTTGACGCGATGTATACAAATGTAAACTTAAAAAAAATATAAAGAAAAATCGCGTGAGTTTTTTCTCTCGAATGAAAAAACAATCACGTAAATCGATGAAGTAATCTCGGAATAATCGATAAACATACCAAATAAATAATAGTTTAAAAAAACACGCTTTAAAAACCAAACTTTGTACTTATTTTCTACTTTTTAGGGTTCCGTACCTCTAAAGGAAAAAACGGAACCCTTATAAGATCACTTTGTTGTCCGTCCGTCCGTCCGTCCGTCTGTCAAGACCGTTTTTCTCAGGAACGCGTGGAGGTATCAAACTGAAATTTATATATGATACTTAGTTCTACTGTCCCTGGAAGCTGTAGAAAAATCAACCTTCTAAGTCAACGCAATCAAAAGATACAGCCATTTAGGCCGCAAAATTCCGCAAATTTTCGAAACTCGCACGGGAATCAAAACCTACAGGGTACTTCCCGTGAACTTAGAATCTTGAAATTTTGTACGAAGTCACGTCTTATAGTACAGATATAGGAAAAATTACGAAAACCGAAAATTTTTAGTTTCGTCATATAAAAAAAAATATTTTTGACAATTTTGAACTTTTACTTATATACCCACAGGTTTGTACGGAACCCTGGGTGCGCGAGTCCAACTCGCACTTGACCGGTTTTTTTTAGTTTGGTTTTTAAAACGTGTTTTTTAAACTGTTTTTTATTTTCATTTATTTTAGTTCTACCAACTACAAAAGCGTGATTTTTTAGTGTTTCTGTTGTTGATATTATTGAATTTTCATCGGTCCTCGATAAGACTACAAAATTTAAATGAAATCTGACCATTTGAAGTGGGTCAAAATCAAGACCAAAGGAGTCGGTTACAAACAAACAAACATGCTTAAAAACATACAGGTGAAGCTAATAAAAGCGTGTTAATAACATATACACATACGGACGAACATACATAGAATCTCCTCCATTCATCAATCAAAATCAAAATATTTTATTTCATATAAACCTGCATGGGCACTTATGAAACGTCAGAAGCTAGGTGCACGGTTCCAAATTGTCGCTTCCTATGGAGAAAAGCCGGCAAGAAACTCCACGGTTCCTCTTTTAAAAATAATTGACTATAACAATGTTTTCAAATTACAGAGATAAAATGTATGGAAGGACAGTGCAGCCCTGTCAATAAGTACCAGGTACTTAGAAGAATACAGAATAGAAAATCGTCTAGTCTGTAAGGCCTACAACATTCTCTCGTTCACAATATGTAAAATAATCTACATAAATAACACATTACTACATTATTTCCTAAACTGAAAGACCGATCATTTATTATCACGCCTGTTGACTGCCTGCTCACAATTTCAAACAATTACAACCCTAAACACGTGCAAACCAAAAATATAACCCCATAAAGATTAAATAATACCATTATAAACCCTTTAAAAATGCTCCTTGCCAACATTATAAAATTAGGTTTCCGACATCGGACAGAAAATAGCCTATGTTTAACGGAACCCAGTTGAATAATTAAAAGTGGTTAGCAGGCGAGGGTTGGTTCATGCGTCGTTTACTCGCAGGGTTAGGGCGGGAGCACATTAGTGAAATATGCGCGGGAATTTGAAACGCATTGCGTGGAATGTGAGCTTTGTTTGAGGAAGGGTTTGGCGATTAGGTGGTTAAGGCTCTAGCACTTGCCCTCGCGGAAGTCGGAAATTATCTCGCGGGTACGTACTACCGGGATAAAAAGTATCCTATGTGTTAATCTAGGTTATAATCTATCTGTTTGCCAAATTTTACCCAAATCTGTTCAGCCGTTTTTGCGTGAAAGAGTAACAAACATCCGTAAATCAATACATACAAACTTTCGCGTATATAATATTAGTAAGGATTTTTAGGTACATACTACAAACTAAATAAATAAAATTTAAGTGTCTGTTCGTAATTTCAAAATAACAGCATTTTACTAAAACGCATTTATGAAAGTGTGTACGGTACTTATACTTGTCTTTCTGTATGTCTGTGGCTGGAACGATCTTGACGGGACTTTCACAGATAGCTGATGTTATTAGGAGCAACATAGGCTACTACCCATTAGCACGTACGTAAATCTAGTCTTAAAATAACGTATGACGTAAGAGATCTTAGGTCGTGTACCAAAATAATTTTCATTAAAACCTGATTAACCATTAAATTTGACCATACAATTAAATTCAAATCTGCAGTGGTAATTCAACCCTTTTTAACCGACGAAAAAACGGAAGAAGTTCTCAAGTCGACGCGTATTTTTTTTTAATGTCCACGTATAACTTTTTTCAGCGTAGTCCGATTTTGATAATTATTTTTTTATTGGAAAGGGTATAAAAGTTGGTCCCATATAAATTTCGAAAAAAGAACCCACCCCTAAGGGTAGGAAAACAGGGGTACGATTGATTGTTCACTCACAGATTTTTTAATGCCGAGTTGTGTTTAAAAAAAAGTTATCAGAAATTAAGGTTGCAGTAATTAGTAGATTATAGCCAAAAAAATTATAAAATAAAAAGTATTTAACAAAAAATTTAACCGCAGCTTTTAAGTTTCTTCGGCGGTAAAATTTTCACTTTTTATTTGTTTTTTTTTTTTTTTTTTTTTTACTAAAATGGACATTACCGTATCAAGTGGAAGTAAAGTATTTTTTCCTTATGGTACATAATTTATTTAACATTTTCAAGAGCGTTCTCCACACGGGCTGGCAATAACGCATTTTTTGTAGTTTTTCGTGATTATTTCATTATATACAGACAAAATTACTATTTTTATTCCAGCCAAGCACTATATCGTCGGTATTAATAATTATTTTTAACATTTACTCTTTAATAAAAACATTTAATGCACATAGTACATAGTAATGCAAATAGAAAATACTGACGGTATGTCGATATTTTTATGTAAATGCCAAAATAAGTGTAAAAAATTGCATATAAACTTGTAAATACCAACGATCTAGTGCATAGCTGAAAAAATGTTTACTTTTGTTTGTATATAATGAATTTATCACCAAAACTACTATGAACTCGTTGTTGCCAGCCCGCGTGGGTGGAACGCTCTTAAATAAATCAGACATATATGTGTCTCTCTCTCATCTTGCTATTATCGACACAGTAAAATAAATTCTAGGAGTAATTTTGACCGTCTATCGCAATTCGTTTTTACGTTATCGTATCCGGAACGCAACGCAGCAAAACAAACCGCGCCCGGTGTGTCGAGTTGACCCTCATCATTCTGTAATTTCGCGGCAGCGGCAAAGAAGCCGCAAGTTATTAGTTGTGTGTGTCGTAGTTTGAAACCCTGAAAAAGTGGAAATCATTTTATCATCCACTACTCTCTAAATGGTGAAGAAATCTTCATGAGTAAACCGACGCGTCCTAGAATCAAAGATTCGAAGTTTTGATATCTGGCGTGCGTGGCGTGATTGATTACGATCTACCCCCTCTCACCGAGAGGAGGCCTGTGTCCCAGCAGTGGGAACATAATAGGCATACATGCTATTTCGGCATATCAAAGGGTAAAGCAAGCTCCTAATTACATTCCTAATTATGTGAGCTTAAATTCCCAGAAATTACTTATATTAAACCCTTTGTGAATCCTTGAAAACAGCTTTGCAATTCACTCTTAAGAGTATCTTAAGTTGTTCCCTATCGTTTTACGAAAAAGCCTTCTGGGCAATCATTTCACGCTTACAAAACCACTGATGGGGCTAACAGCTATATTATACTCCCTTATACATATAGATGGCGCCACTCCAAAGGAAATACGTTCAATTGATTGAGATGGATCAATCAGGAGGAATCTTTTCCCCTTTTCTTCTTCATTCCGTTTAGTTTCGTGTATTTGTTTCGACATTCATCCTTCTTACGATGTCAGAAACAATAGGAACCTCCTTTCTTATTGACAGCTGTCGGGAAGGTTTAATATGGCGTTTGTTTGGAGCTAAATGTTTTTGTGCATATTTTTATTTTAAGGGGAAAAAGGGATGGTCGAACTTTGTCATTATTGGGCTATTTTTGATGATTTTCCAGATAGAACGCGAAGAGATTTGGGTGTGCCATTTTTTTTTTTTTTTTTTTTGGTTGGGAAATCATCAAATAACTTCTCCCGCTCTGGGTGGAGCAGGAGGGCGTGTCAGACTTTTACTGACTAAAACCCACCCGTGTTCCTTCAGTAGCCCTTAAGCCAGGGGCTGTGGTGTCTCTTTCGAACAAACCCGCACCCCTGGCAGGCATCGACCCTTGCGGGTCCCATCACTTTTTGTGCTGACATCTCTTTGAGGCGCGCGTGGAACACAACGCGCCGTCGACTTGGGCTTGGTCCTTACCGGACAGCGAGCTACCCATTACTCGCCGTCCGCAAGCCCATGCCTACGGTGGCCGGAAATCGGCCTGGGATTCCCGACGCCCAGGGCGTCTCCGTATCCTGCGGCGGCTGGGGTCGCGAGGGCGCATATGCTGCCTCTCCCTCACGTGCGCCGCCTCCCTCTTCGCGAGCATCACTGCTTCGCTGAAGGAGGTGACGGCTCCCCATGCCCTCTCGCTCCAAACCATGGCCTGGACCCGGGCCGGACGCGAGAGATCGCCGCCGCCGATCGCCTCCACGAGGACACGGCGGTGCTCCGCCCAAGCAGGGCAGACCGCCACCGTGTGCTCCACCGTGTCCTCAGGGCGATCTTCGCAGTGGAAACACCCGAGCGTTTCCTCCCGCCCTATCCGAAACAGGAACCTCCCGAAACAACCGTGTCCGGTGAGGACCTGCGTCAGGCGGAAGGTGAGGACGCCATGCCGCCTCTCAAACCACTCCTCAAAGAGGGGACTTACCGCCGCAATCGTGGCGTGCCCATGGGTGTGCCCATCAGTTGTCAGTTGTTAGAATCTGAATATTAAATATATTACGTTTCCTTGACAGCGTGGTTGTATTTTTATTGCACACATAGCTGGCAACAGTTTGCGAGCGTTCTACCGAAAGTCAATTATCTTAAAGTGGTTTATAATATAAAAGACAAAAGAAAGAAACATAGGTATATTTTCACAGAAATACGTGCTTATAAATACTCGTATATATACAAGTTGTAACGTAAATAACGCACAACCTCTTAAGGGGTCATTGTACTCATCATTGGGACCAAACCTGAAATCGCGAAAAAAAAATCAGTTGTTCCCTACATTTTGACGAGTTATGCGAACATAAATGTAGGGAACAGCTGATTTTTTATTCGCGATTTCAGGTTTGGTCCCATAACAAAAGTTGTTCATAATGATGAGTACAATGACCCCTTAAGAGGTTGTGCGTTATTTACGTTACACCTGTATAGATGAGTTGGATTCCTTAATCAGCTTTGTGAGATCTGCCCAGCCTTTTTTCAATTATTTTTAGGTTTGCTTCCAGTCTAACCGGATGCAGCTGAGTATCTGGTATTTGAGATGGAGCGACTGCCTGAGTGTTCCGTGTGGTGCCGGACGTAAAGAATAGCACCATCCCATTTCTTCCCGTGGGTGTCGTATAAGGCGACAAAGGGAAAATAGGTACTGGAGAATGGGCAGCAGCGTTCTCTATGCATTTAACTATCACACTTCAATCGCCAACCCGCCTGCCAAGCGTGGCAATTATCCCAAATCCCCCCAATTGGGGTAGGCCTATGTCCAGCAGTGGACGTCTTTCGGCTGAAATAATGATGATGACTGCTCAACTGACCTCCACAACTCAGTTACTGTAATACCCTTTGGTAAAACCAGTTGCAGGAGTTTCGGGCTTGACAACCTGTAACGACTGTCAAAGATCCATGAATGCCACTCAGTACCAACAGTTTACCGTGATTTTTGAAGGTCGGAGAGTCTCGGTATGTAAAAATGGTGACCCATCCATGAACCGACAGCGGCAACCGTAGCTTAACCTGATCGATCGACCCGTGCGGCTATTATTGCTAAGCCACAAGCGCCTCTACATACATTAGTAATGTATAGTTATGTTATTAAACGAGCTTCATCATCATAATCATCATTTCAGCCGAAAGACGTCCACTGCTGGACATAGGCCTCCCCCAGGCTCCTCCACTTCGACCAGTCTTGTGCTTCCCACATCCAGCGGGTTCCCGCGGCCTTCACAAGGTCGTCGGTCCACCTTGTGGGAAGCCTTCCCACTACTCTACTCTTCCCCTTTAAACGCACTTAAGCCCTCTTAATTACCCAGGCCGATTTCCGGCCACCGTAGGCATGAGCTTGCGGACGGCGAGTAATGGGTAGCTCGCTGTCCGGTAAGGACCAAGCCCAAGTCGACGGCGCGTTGTGTTCCACGCGCGCCTCAAAGAGATGTCAGAACAAAAATGATGGGGCCCGCAAGGGCCGATGCCTGCCAGGGGTGCGGGTTTGTTTGAAAGAGATACCACAGCCCCTGGCATACGGGCTACTGAAGGAATACGGGTGGGTTTTAGTCAGTAGAAGTCTGACACGCCCTCCTGCTCCACCCAGAGCGGGAGAAGTTATTTGATGATTTCCCACCCAAAAAAAAGCCCTCTTAATTATAAACATTGCTTAAACTTAAGAGATGTTTAAACGTCAAAAATGTATGGTTATATAGACGCTAATCATTACATAATTTAAAATAGCGTTTATAAATACGGAGGATATTGTGATATTGTTTAATGATCTTAAGTTGCTTGTACCAAAACTCCAAAACTCTTAACTAGTCAAAAAAACCTTCAAAGTAATTTAATCCTACAACACAATTTGACCACGATTCAGACCTTGTGACCACAACAGTTGGTTGCGTACCAAAGGGAGAAGCCAACCTAATCCCTTTTGACATCTCTACAAATATTTGAGGTTAAACTTAATGATAACTTCTTGACGCCTAAAGTCAAACCTGATTATTTTATTTACGTTTGTGACCTCTCCTCTATTTAAGATTGTGCATTATTTTAGCATTGGCTAATAGACTGCACAATCTTATAGTTAACATATTACACGCACTGACCTGCATCCGGTTAGACTGGAAGCCGACTCCAAATTAGTTGGATTAAGGCTAGGCAGATGATGCGGAAGATTATGATTAAAATACTGTTTTTGCAAACCTGAATAACCCTATTTTGATCTGTAAGACGTATCGCACATTATACGAAATGAATGTCATTTGTAAACCATATTACCTCCCTGCGTATTTCGAAATAATCAAATAAATTTTAAAAAAAACTTGAGAGGTAAGGGACACCCGAATGGAACGAAGTCATCGTTTTTTCCGTCTAGCCCCCTTTCACAACGCGCGATAAGGAACTTCGCGTTTTCAGGGTTTTAAAGCCGATCATCATCATCATCATCATCATCATCATCATCATCATCGTCGTCGTCTCAGCTGAAAGACATCCACTGCTCGACATAGGCCTCCCTTAGGCTACTCCACTTCGACCGGTCTTAAAGCCGATGGTGGGGTCAAAAGGAAAATCTTTATAAAATTTCATTGAGGTAATGTAAAATCTTAATAAAGTGTCGTTACAACTTTTGGTCTTCATTTTTTCTGTCTAGCCCCCTTTCGCAACGCGCGATAAGGAACTTCGTTCCAAAAACTATTTTGTAAGAGACCGAAACATTCAGTAACCTTTTACTTACCCATAGCCTTTACCGTGTTCCCTCCAATATTTGCAAGCCATATTACCTCCCTGCGTATTTCCCGATTTCTCTGTGGAGTCTCGCAACTCTCTCGTCGCACCGTCGTAACCTCTTTTGCTCCACTGACCCGATGTGTTCGGCCGTGACGTGGCTTTCGCTTACTAGCTCTGAAAATACCAGTTTTTTACAAAAATATATGTGTAGACGATTTTTTTTCCTGAAATATCCTCGACTTTCTATGGTTTTATTTTCAGAGCGGTGAATTTTTAGTTAAACCTATATTTTAATAGTTTAAAGAATGTATTTTGGCTGAATGGTGAGGTATTGAGAATACTATCGTGAAAACTGAGTGAGTTTGAGTTTACTCAATGCAATTTATTTCAAGTAAACCATTTTACAGGAACTTTTTAACTGTCAAATAGTTGATTAGTCAAAAAGATGAAGCTAGTTACCCATTCCAAGCCGTAGTAAATTCCTATGGAGGAGGATCGGCAAAAAATTGACGGCCATTCTTCTAAGTAAGAAAATATTAGTACAAAATATCAGTTCCATGATTCATGTTGAAATTATACATAGATGCGACTACCTAATAAATCTGCCAGAAATCCCGGCCCGTTGCAAAATGTGGCACGAAATTCTACCTTAACCCGCTCCTGCCAGGGGTGCGGGTTTTTTCGAAAGAGATACCACAGCCCCTGGCATACAGGCTGCTTAGGGAACACGGGTGGATTTTAGTCTGTAAAAGTCTGACACGCCCTCCTGCTCCACCCAGAGCGGGAGAAGTTATTTGAAGAATTCCCGCCCAAAAAAAAAACCGGTCAAAACCTACCACCGAACGAGAATCTTTCCGCAGGGTCTAATCTTTCGTGGCCCACGTCATTCTTCGTGGATATCTCCAAACTAAATGGGAAGATGCAACTACAACCTCGCAAAGTGGGGCTATCTTGACGGTACGGCAGCAGAGTGTGGGTATGGAACTATGGCGAAAACTATTTCCCACCGCCTATCCCGCCTTCTGTGCTCCTAAAATACAGCTAGATCGGCCTCTGCGCTGCCTGTATTTAAGGAGCAAACTGTGGCTGTGGCAAAGTTTTGGGCCAACAATTAATACACTGGCGACCTATCGACACCATGAAGAAGACGACTACCTAATAACGCCTTTGTACTCTAGACAGAAAAGTGTTGAGATATCTTGGCCTATTTATATCAGTATTTGATTTTGAGAGTCCCTTACAGAAGCGTTGCCTTATGTGGGCTGTACAGATGACTATAAATAAATAAATTCATTTATTTCAGGTAAATAGCACCCATTGCCAGACATACATTAAAACAAATTTTACAGATTTAAACTAAATAAATACATACATCAAATGCAAGTAACTAAACCACATAAAAAAAGTAATGTGAAATAAATAAAATCTATTAAAATAAGTAAAATTAAATTAAAATCAAAGCAACATAAATTAAATCAAATCACAATTATATTCAATCAAAATAACAACGTAAATAAAACACTAAAATTAATACATTCTCTCCGACACTGGTACAGCAACATGTCTGCTGGAACAATGCCGGATGAAGGGGCAGTCCAGTCTTCCCGCAATCATCGCCAGTACCGTGTTGGGGCTAACCCGCACTCAGTGCACCAAGGACATGGCGCGCTTGCGCATGGTCGCGTGGAAGCAATCGGTGCGCGCCTCTGCGAACATACCCGAGGCACTGCAGTATCGGGGTTACCCCCTTCACCGCCCTGAGCGCGTTATTGTACTGGATGCGGATGGCGCTGTAACTTCTGTTAGAGTAGTGAGCCCACAGACTGCATGAGTACAGCGATGTACAATACGCTCTAAAGAGCGTAGCCTTAACTTGATTTGAGCACCGCGACCTTGACTATAGCCGCACGATTTTCTTCGTACTGGTTAAATCGACTGTCTAAATGGCAACTCGGCTAGACCACAAGTGACAAAGCTTCCGTCTTATCTCGTGGTCAAAGGTTTCGTCTTATCTCATGCCGTGGCGGGCCACATGCCGTGGATGACTAAAATTGACCGTGAAAATGCTCAATCGCAGACGATCGCTCATCTTATGAAGATCGACATTTTGATGCAAAATGAACTAATCACCTGCGACTGGTATCAGGTGCACCAGTGTAAATGGAGTGGCGATTTGGCTTGTGAGGCGATTCGGTAAGCGACCAGCAACAAAGCAAAAATCAATACTTTAAATTCCCCATCAACAAGGCAACAACAAAACATCACGACTTCAAAAATAACTCCGACTTTGAAACGGCCATTAAAATAATATCCTCCAATGTTTATTTACATTCGAACACGGGTCCACAATCCGCTTCCGATTCCCTCCATAGTTGAATTGAACCCGTTAATATTTCCACGTATTTGAACGTACAGCCTTCCAATTCAATGGGAATCAATTGGAATCAATTGAAATCATTTGAAAATACTCGTTTCATAATGAAATTCATGTTCATGTGAGCTTTTTGGAGAACAAAGGGTGGCCTTGATAAAGGCATCTTAATTTATATTTCAGAGGCTAATACAACCTTTTTGCTACCGAGTCTTTTGGAAATATAAGTTTAGTTGGATACCTACTTATAATACATATAGGCAAAGAGATAAACAATTTTATTCAGTTAAGCGACCTGTGAATGAGGAAATAATTCCTTTGACAAAATTCTACACGATAAGTCAGTTGCTGCACTGGAGGATGTCTTCAAGGTTCTGGACTGGAAAGGGGCTGGCATCAACATCAATGGCGAGTACATCACTCACCTTCGGTTTGCCGATGACATAGTCTTCATGGCTGAGACCGTGGAGGACCTCAGTGCAATGCTCGATGACCTCAGTAGAGCTTCCGAAAGAGTGTCTTAAAATGAACATGGAAAAGACAAAGGTCATGTCGAATGCCCATGTAACACCCACTCCCATGACGATCGGAGGCGCTACACTCGAAGTTGTGGACGAGTACGTTTACCTAGGACAAACTGTCCAGTTAGGTAAGTCCAACTTCGAGAAAGAGGTCAATCGTCGAATCCGACTCGGCTGGGCAGCGTTCGGGAGGCTTCGTAATATCTTCTCGTCGCAAATACCACAGTGTCTCAAGACGAAAGTCTTTGACCAGTGTGTGTTGCCAGTGATGATGATGGTACAGAGACGTGGTCGCTCACAATGGGCCTTATCAGAAGGCTTAAAGTCACCCAAAGGGCAATGGAGAGGGCTATGCTCGGAGTTTCCCTACGCGATCGAATCAGAAATGAAGAGATCCGCAGGAGAACCAAGGCAACCGACATAGCCCGAAGAATTGCCAAACTTAAGTGGCAGTGGGCAGGGCACATTGCTCGCAGAACAGATGGCCGATGGGGCCGAAAGGTTCTGGACTGGCGACCGCGTACCGGAAGACTTAGAGTGGGAAGGCCTCCCACAAGGTGGACCGATGACCTTGTGAAGGCCGTGGGTATCCGCTGGATGTGGGAAGCACAAGACCGGTCGAAATGGAGGAGCCTGGGGGAGGCCTATGTCCAGCAGTGGACGTCTTTCGGCTGAAATGATGATAATGATGTTGATGAAGTTAGTTGCTGTTGTTGATCGAAAAAGTTAATACTTATAAGCAAACTTCCAAAAATTATCTCACGAATAGTATAATTTTAATCACATGATCTTTATAGTAAGCTTTTAAGGTATTTTTGACTACTGAAATAAGTAAGGCAAAACAGTCGGGTAAAAAGACGCAAGAGTAAGATGGAAACGCCAATTTAACCCGCACACTACTCGTCATGTGCAACACTGTTTTATATTTTATTGTTCTATAATGTTTTTTTTTCTCATTATTTAATTAAAACATGTCTGTTTTTACCCTTCATTAATAAATTATGTTGCTAGAGTTTTCAAATTATCACTAAAATGTTAATTCGATTAAATTCGGGGTGAGAACCTGGTGATCCGTCACACAGAGTATCCTGGTATGGACGCCAGTCATTCATAAAAGATCATATTTTGTGAACTTTTGTCAAAACGATATAATTCCTGTCTCTATTTGTATGTGTACCCTTGTGAAGAAAGAAAATAAAGATATTATCCTATCTTACTAGTATTATAAATGTGAAAGTTTGTGAAAATGTTTGGATGTTTTTACTCAATCACGCAAAGCGGCTGAACGTATTTGGATGAAATTTAGCACACAAATACCTCTAACCTAAAATAACACATAGTCCCTGTGGAATAATTTCCGATCACCACGCGGGAGACTAGTATTTTATAACTCTGTGTCTTGTTGGAGCGACTTGTCTCAGCGACAAGAGGCACAGTTAGCGCTGCCACTAATATGTCCATATACGGCCACTGGCCATTTTGTTGCCGGAAAACAAGAGTACAAAATCATAACAAAACACAACATCAATATAAACAAAAGTACTATTGAACTAACATATATACATTTGTCCGGTTGTTCAAAACATGTTGTTGAACAACCGAAGCGCAAACTAATTCAATATACACTAACTTCTGGGAGAGTACAGCCTCAGGAAATGTACGCGGTGTGTACTTAAAGTACATCATGTGTTATGGTTTATTATGGTTTTTAGGGCGACTGCGGATAAAAGGGCAATTTGTTATGCCGCAACGCAGCTTCTGTGGTTGCCCGCGGCAAACTTGTTCTTAAGCTACGATTTCCCAGAAGAGGCATGACCGCCACATCATCATCAGCTAAGCCTTTTCCCAACTTTGTTGGGGTCGGCTTCCAGTCTAACTAGAAGCAGCTGAATACCAGTATTTTACATGAAGCGACTGCCTGTCTGACCTCCACAACCTAGGTACTAGGTAGTACGATACCCCTTGGTAAGACTGGTTGTCAGACTTTCGGACTACTGGCTACACGTAACGACTTTCAAAGTTCTACAAATGCCGGGACCAACTGCTTAACGTGTGTTCCGAGACACTGTGGGGTCATGGTATGTACGAGTAATGACAGTCACCTATCCACGGACCAACCGTGGCATACGTAGCTTAACCTGAGCGATCGATGCGTGCGGCTGTTATTAATTAGCCACAAGCCCCCTGAGCACATAGCATCTGAAATATCTGATGCTCAAAATAGTGAATCCAGCTAGCTACAATGTACAAAAACTACGAACTAATAAAATTCAAATGACTAGGAGCCCATATTTGTCGAAGCAATATTGGGAAAGCAAAGTTCTTGTTTGTGAAGGATTGACGCGAAAACTTATACGAAAAATGTTTGTTCTCTACATTGTCACAATATTATTCAGAATGTGCTAGTTTATTTTTAGGATTTAGGTTGGATTGGATTAGACGCCATCAAATCTGTCTGATCAAACAAAACGGAATATCACGCCAGGATTCCCCGTAGCGTTGAGCAGAGGTGTCCTGCCTGCTCTGCCCCATTTCGCTAGTTATGTTTAAGTCAAGTGTTATAGTGGACACAACAGACCGAATGGGAGTCTACATGCGGAAAAGGGAGTCCCATCATCATCATCATCATCATCATCATCATCATCGTCATCATCATCATCAGGGGGCAAGCGTATGGCAATCAACTTGGCACAAATCGAAACTCTTGACTGCTACTGGGATATGTCAACTGGAAAAATCCAATAACACTTTGCACGACCTGGGAATCTATTCCAGAACCACATGCTCAGTAGTAGCGCTTGCAACCAACAAGGCGGTCTGATCCTGGGTATAAGCATTATCTTGCTTGACATGTCCTACAACCAAAAAATTTAGGCACAAACCGTTTTCCAGCTGACACACCTATGTTAGGTGAGCTCATACCGAGTTATGACAACCTGGTACTTCAAAGGCATAAACCGTTTTCTAGCTGCCACACATCTTGCTTGGCATGTTCTAGAACAAAATCGAGACGTACGAAGACAAACCGTTTTCTAGCTGACACACCTATGTTAAGTAAGCTCCTACCAAGTTATGACGACCTGGTACTTCGAAGGCAACGGTATAAAAAATTAATGACACCTTTACTTTGGTCACGTTTCACAGCCAAGGCAAAAACTGATCTTCCGCTGTACCACCAGGGCTACAAAAAGGGGTACCAAGGAAAACAAGCGACAAGAACATATATCGTTGAAACTCAGTGAACCTTTAGCTGGCCGAGCGTAGTACGAAGTTTCAAAAGAATCAGAGACCAGCATAAACTGGTTATGTTACCAATGACGTGCAGCCTACTACAAATGTACTTGCTCTTTTTTGTTTCTAAGCAATCCAACTCCCATGTAAAAAAATCAATAGTCAGCTGATTGATTTTGTATATATGAGGTCCGATTTTTTTTTTTCATGATTTACCTCATGTTCCTTGGAAAAAGTTGTTCAATTTCACGGGTACTACCCACCTTGAAAAATTTAAACGGTGACTACAAAATCATCCAGTTTAGTAACACTAATACTAATATTATTTAGGGCTCCGTACCCGAAGGGTACCCTATACTAAGCCTCCGCGGTCGGTCCGTCCATCTGTCTCATGATCCGTAATAGATAGACAGTTTAAAATAAAGTCAAAAATTTAAGGGGTTACGCGGGCGAAACCACAAGCGAAAACGATAGGTACAAACATAAAGACACGTGAAAGAAAAGAACAAATAAAACACCATTATGAAAGCAGATAACAGTTAACAACTACTTAACAACGGTTCAATAAATCGCCTCAGATGCTTAATGTTTCATAAAATATGTTTACGTGGCACTGCGCCGTATGGAGCGGGTGCCGACATGTTTAATCTCATATTTAATAGCAGATGCAGAAACAGTGAATTTACTTCCCCTTCAAAAATTGGTTACGTGCTTATATATTTTACTAGCTGACCCGGCAAACGTTGTTTTGCAGGTAATTTCTAGTGAACAACCCTTATCACTTATGGGTATGAAAAATAGATAGTAGCCGATTCTCAGACCTACTGAATATGCATATAAAATTTGGTAAAAATCAGTAAAGCCGTTTCGGAGGAGTAAGGTAACTAACATTGTGACACGAGAATTTTATATATAAGATTTACATATTTAAATATATATGTATCTATTATACTATATGGTATCTATATTTTGCACCTATGATACTCGTAACTCCATTTTTGTGTCCACGCAATAACTGTCCATTCCAAGGTTGCCTGGAAGAGATCGCAGAAAGCGATGAGGCCCATTGTATGTTTTGTAGTGTTATATGTATTTTTTCTGGTGTACAATGAAGTATAAATAAATAAATCACTTTCTAGCACAATCATTAGCATGAAAATAAAAAGAATATAGAAAGGGAGAAGAAAGTACAAGTTAAACCTTCAATGAATACAATTGAAGTTTTCTTCCCGGATAAAAATCTAAAGTAAACTAAAAATTACTATGCAGAACAAAAGAGTATCTGCTATTTTAAACGTGGGTTGCACTTTTAAACCATTTCTATTTTTAACCGGCGAAAAAACGGAGGAGGTTACTCAATTCGACGCGTATTTTTTTTTTTTATGTATGACCACGCATAATTTTTTCCAGAGTAGTTGGAAAGGGTATACCCCGAAGTTGGTCCCATATAAATTTCAAAGTAAAATTCCAACCCTAAGGGTAAGAAAACAGGGGATGATTGACTGTTAACTCACAGATTTTAATACTGAGTTATGTATTACAAAAAGTAATCAAAAATTAAGCATGTAGTAATTAGTAGATTATAGCCACAAAAAATTATAAAATAAAAACTTTTTAATAAAAAAATTAAACCGCCGAAAAACCGAATAGTTAAAAATAATAAACTTGCTTTGTCCAGCCCCAATAACTAAGTTCGGAAGCCGGTGACTTTGGATATGTATTTAATTATATGTCACCGCCTTCCGAACTTAGTTATTGGGGCTGGACAAAGCAAGTTTATTATTTTTAACTTTTCGGTTTTTCGGCGGTTTAATTTTTTTATTAAAAAGTTTTTTTCTCTCATCACTTCGCGCCTTCGCTTCTGTCCACCCTTCCGTCATAAAGACACCCACGAATCGAAAGTGGGTAGTCTTTCAGTATCTCGCAGCACATAAACAAAACTATGAACTTCAAATAAAGTTTTTACTGCTAAGTAAAAAGGTCTTCGAACTCCATAGTCAATTGGTCGGCGACATGTCCCTATTAATAGGAGTAAATTCTGGCAACACTCCAGCATAATGCTGAGCTAGTGAACAAGATTGGGTTGGTAACATTTTGCAGGGGAATGAACAAGACATACGCATTTTCATTAGTGGTCGTGTTTGTCTGGTCATGTAGTCTTGTTACATGGGCTGTGATAGAAAAAGGGCTTGTTACAAAATTACAAGAAGATATATGAGTGTTTTTATTGAATAATATTTGCTCGTACAAGCATCGGGCAAAAAAAGTTGTTTATTACCATTGAATGACTATTTAAATGGTCGTTCAATGGATTATATGAACTAAGAGTCTTTTTTTTTCATTAAAATTAAAAGGGATGAATAATGTAGGAACGCTGACACATTCTTATTGGATTCACATTATTATGAACAATGATCGGCGACAGAAGATCACCCATTACCGCCGCCAGCTGTAAACGTGTGTACATTCTGAATAAGTACCTCCGTTGGAATATACGTTTTGTGAGTAAAGAAACATCTGAACATTTCTAACGTTTGATTTCTCTCGGTTCACACACACCTAGGACATCGCACATAAGCAACACAAAACTATACTAGTATATGAACCAAAAACTTTGAACCCCTTTCTATGAAAATTACATGGACGTAGGAGTACGAAATTTGCCACAGTTACAGTTCCACATTAACTGTAGAATAGAAAGAGTGCTGAAAGCTAAGTTTTTTTACCGACTTCAAAAAGAAGGAGGTTATTATTAACCGACTTCTCAACTCAACATGTTTATAATTTATTGTTATGTATGTTCTCTGTTATGGGCATAACTCCGTCACATAGGTATATATAGACGGATTTGCATGTTTTTTCGAAAGGAGTTTATTCCGAAATGGTCCCATTTCAATTTCATATAGATCTGATTATGCGTTTCGGAGAGAGACAACGGAACTCTTCAAAAAATGACAGCAAATCAACCGCGATTGCGCTATCGCATAAATATGCATTGTTTTGACCCAAAGGATGATGAAATTTCGAATTGGTCAGTGGTAGGTACTATACCACGGCGCGACGGCGCAAGCCGCAGCTGCTAGTGGTGCCGAGTGCGCGCACTAACCTGCTGGGGCGCGCAACGCTGACTCGTGCGCTGCGCACTCTTAACACGGTGGCGGATGCCATAGACATATTCACCTGTACACTGGGTGAGTTCACAAGGGCCACATACTGTGTAGCATGTAAGGTATAGTTAAGTGTATTTTAAGTTACTTTGTCGCATTAGATTTTATTATCTGTAATGGCAAAGGGTACATGTGTGTGATAAATAAATAAATAAATAACTAAAAAGTGAAAAAAAAACAACCGACTTCCGGAAAACACTACAAAGTGAAAAATAACTTTAATTTCGGTAGGCGGTCACAATAAAATAAATTAGACATCCAAAGTCGCCGACTTCCAAAATTTAAGTTATTTTTCACTTTGTAGTGTTTCTCCGGAAGTCGGTTGTTTTTTTTTTTTTTTGGAAAAAGTTTTTTTTGTTAATTAAATTTAAATTTCAACCACTGGGTGACCACTAGTGATTATAATTGTGTAAAGATATATTTGTTACAGTCACGAATCATATATATAACCTGACACTTACATAGAAATTGCAAAATAACTGAAGAAAATTTGAATTTTTAGTACACGTAATGCCTTTATAAAATCAGATCAAAACTGAAAAATTAATTCAAAATTAAATTACAATTAAATTTAAATTAAATCAAATCGAAATTAAATTAAAATCAAATCAAAATTAAATTTAAGTTAAATTAAAATTGCGGTAACTAAGTTGAAACACATCAGTTTCGTCTATTATGGGAATTTCAGGCAATTCTATATTGTGTGCCTTCTGCCTTCCATTGTGTGCTAGTCTGTACTAAATAAATGTATTTTTGTTATATATATTTTTAAATTATAGTCTACCCAAGAAACAGTCATGACATAATTACTCACAACATTAGGCGTTTTAAAGATCCTGGTAAACATAATTGAGAGGATTTTCTTCTGTGTTCGATAGGGAATCGGTTATAAACCCAAATCTCACTGACATACGCTGAACGTTTGACCATCCCCTATTGAAAGGGTATTGTAGGCTTATACCCTTCGAAATTGATCAAAGCAGTACGTGTATTGCTTGCCAGCAAAAACGTATGATAATAGTTCTCTCTGGGGCTCGTGGCAAAATAATAACAGTAGCAGGTGCCGCTTGAAGGTTAAGCTGTGCTTGCCGAGGTTGATCCGTGGATGGGTGACCATTATATGTCTAGACCGTTACGTAGGTACCTCGGATAGCATGTTAAGCCGCTGGTACTGGCTGTCATTTGTTGTTCTTCGACCGTCGTTTCGGGTAGTCAGATAACCATTGCAGTCGTCGTGCTTTATTATTTTTGTATTCCTGTTTAGTTCTATTACATTTACATTAAATTTTATTAATTTTTACATAAAATTATATAATTTTTTCTATAAGTTCGCTGTACCAGTACAGAGTCCTAATTATTGATTGATGCACCGGGCGACGTCTTTACGTCAAAGCCGGCTGTCGCTGAAAACCAGCGCTGGGGCTCTGTCTTGCATAGGGTCGCAGCAAAATGCTGAGCGATAGCCGTTTTGCGTGGATGTGACGCATGTTCCCCTCAACCTTTTCTTATTTTTGTATGCTTACCTGTTTCTTCTTGCGTCATGTTTACCGCAAATAAACGTTTTTTCTTTCTTTTCGTTTTAATGGGTACCAATCGTTCCAACGAATTGCCCAGTAACTGATTTCTGGAGGCCGTCGCTCCATGTAAATACTGATGTTCAGCTGCATACGCCGATTCCAACATAGAGGTGTAAAGGACTGGCAGATGTTGAATAGTGAGCGCTTTTACAAGAAACTAATATCGTCTGCCGGTGCCGATGCGTTCCTTAGCTGGCCAATAGAAAAATGCCTGCTTTTTTTTTGAGGATTGGTGATCATCGAATAGCGTCTCCCGCTCTGGGCGGAGCAGAAGGGCGTGTCAGTCTTTTACAGACGAAAACCCACCCGTGTCCCTTCAGTTGCCTGTGTGCCAGGGGCCACGGTATCTTTTTCGAACAACCCGCACCAAAATGCATATGACTTTAACAATTTTATTGCTATTGACAGCATTTTATTTAGTTGAAAAAGGTTTCATGACGTCACGTCCGCCACGTGACGGCCAACCGCACAGAGATCGAGCCTTTAGTAAAAGGTGTTGCATGGGTTGATCGAGCCAGTATGCGCGTGCCAACACGTGCGCGTGTCAACACGTGTGCGTGTCTCGGCGACTCCACAAGTATTCACCTACAGACTGTGAAAAACGGTAACAACTATCAATGTTTGCATAAATCCTGACAATAATTCTCATTATAATTTAATATGCGATTCTTCATATATTTTTCCACGACTGCGAGACGCAAAGGAAGGTAATGTGTTTATCAGCCTGTGTGTTTGTTTGTTCCTTTGTGACGCCCTAGAAACCAAAAGCGTGGGCTGTTTTTGAGGATTCTTAAGTCAACTGATTTGTCTTAATCTTGTGAGTGTCACTAAAGAAATGACAGCAAAATTTAAAAAGGCGACAACCAGACGCCATGTTATGTAATAGAAAAAAAAACGACGAACTAAGTCATGTGGGGTGGCATTGAAAATTATCTTTAGGTCATTCATACATTCGGAGAAAAACTTCGTAAATCTATATAAATAAAAGGAAAAGTCCGGACTGACTGACTGACTCATCATCGCCCAGCCCAAACCCTTGGACCTAGAAAGCTGAAATTTTGCACAGAGGTTCCCTTTATAATGTAGACAAAGAATAAGGAAGGATTTTTCGAAATTCAACCCTAAGGGAGTTAAATAGGGGATGAAAGTTTCGCGCCGGCTAAGCCGGTGGCAAAAGCTACATACAATAAAGATCTAAATTGCCTCCGACTGATTGCATGATTATGTTCAAAGTATTATATTGAATAATCCACCTCTGAAAATAAAATTCATTAGTTTCCATCTTTTTAACCCCCGACGCAAAAACGACGGGGTGTTATAAGTTTGACGTGTCTGTGTGTGTATGTGTGTCTGTCTGAGGCAACGTAGCTCCCAAACGGATGAACCGATTTTGATTTAGTTTTTTTTGTATGAACGGTGTATTAGTCGGGAGTGTTCTTAGATATGTTTCATCAAAATCGGTTTAGCCGTTTGAAGATTATCAGCTCTTTTCTGGTTGAAAAAGGGATTTTAGCCTCTTCCATGGGTCTGATCAACTCAAAATTTGTGATTCTATTACTTCAATGATATTAGACGAAAAAAAAAACCTTGAACTGATGCTGGAGAAACCCGAGTTATTCACCAACAAACAGCAGAAGTATCGTGTTTGGGCTCATTGAAAAGGTCTCAATGAATAGATTATAGATAAATGGTGATTTTAAGGGAGACATTAAGTTTAAAAAGCAAGAAATAAAAATTAAATTAAAAATTTAAAAAACCCCCGAACCAAACAAAAACTCTAAAAAGTAAAAAATAATATTTATAGGCCTTTTAATTTGAACGTAATATTTTAATCAGGGCATTGTCAAGTCGGGGGACGGCTAGGCCTCTGTTTGGCGTTTTCATTGACCGTCCCCCGTGTTGACAATGCCCTGATTAAATTAATTTTTTTTAAAGTTCACTTTGTACGCAGTCGGGCTTTTTGCTAACATTTATGTGCTTCATCATCATCATCAGCCTATAATGTTCCCACTGCTGGGACACAGGCCTCCTCTCTGTGAGAGGGATTGGGCCGTAATCCACCACGCGGGCCCAGTGCGGGTTGGTAGATGTCACATGTCTTCGAATTTTTTGTTCTAGGACATGCCGGTTTCCTCACGATGTTTTCCTTCACCGTTTTGAGAGCAGTGGTAATGAAATAATTTACACAAAGTAAAGCGCCTGTCTGGGTTCGAACCTACGACCTACAACTCGTAAGTCGCGGCCGTTACCACTTGGCCACCACTGCTCTTTATTTATGTGCTTATATTAAATTAATAGTACAGTAACAGGTGCTTCTTTCTACACAACTCAAAACACACTCGAAATCATTTTACCTAAAACCTATCGATATTCGAGTTTAATTATTTCAATCGAGACATTTATATTCAGTACGCGTTGTAGAGATTTGACGATAAAAACCAACGTGAAATCGTTCGTGTCAGCATGATAGATATGGTCACAGTACAAACTAATAGCAGTAGGTTTACTACGAAGTAGTATGTAAAATATTTTACTGATCCTTAAAACATACTAAACTTCTAAGGATACATACATACTCAGCCTATATCGTTCCCACTGCTGGGACACAGGCCTCCTCTCTGAGGGAGGGAATGATGCACGTATATTAAATTAACAAACCTCGAAATTCTAATGTTTCACACGTTTTTAGTAAATGAGCCTATTTTTAACTTTCTAATCATTTCTCGCATTGATCGCAGTAATTAGGCTAAGGTACACACGGCTGCACTTCAAGTTATACATTTCCAGTTTACGCTGATCTCGCACTGTACGGAAATCCTACAAAATGCAAGACCAAATTTATACTGGAAATGTACAGCTTGATGTGTAGCCGTGTGTACCCTGACTAAATTGGTTATTTAAATGTACACCAGTGTATAAAGATGGTCACCCATCAACGGACCGACCGCGGCAAGCGTAGGTGAAGCTGATCGATCGACCCATGCGCCGGTTATTAATAAAATTTGACAGGAATATTATTGCCATAGAGGATTTCTGCCTACTGTTGGTCTTCCAAACAGAGGTAGGTAATACTTTTCTTTTTAACCGACTTCAAAAAGAAGGATCAATTCGACATGTTTATATTTTGTTTTTATGTATGGTCGGGCATAACTCCGTGGTATATTGACGGATTTGCAAAATTATTTTTTTGTTCGAAAGGGGTTTACTCCGAAATGGTCCGATTAAAATTTCATATAGATATGATGATGCGTTTCGGAGACAGACAACGGAACTCTTCAAAAAATTACAGCAAATCAACCGCGAATGTTGCTATCGCATAAGTATGCATTGGTTTGACCCCAAGGATGATGCAATTTCGAATTGGAATGGGGTAGGTAACTAAAAAGTGAAAAATAAAAACTTTTTTCAAAAAAATAACAACCGACTTCCAAAAAAAACACTACAAAGTGCAAAATAACTTGTTTCGGAAGGCGGTGACAAATAATTAAAATATACATCAAAAGTCACCGACTTCCGAAATTAAAGTTATTTTACACTTTGTAGTGTTTTTTTTGGAAGTCGGTTGTTATTTTTTTGAAAAAAGTTTTTATTATTTTTGCACATTATAACAAACTAGGATTTTAGGTCAATACGAAACCCTCATTGCGTGATTATATGCCTTTGTTCATGTTATGCATTCATTATCTTTCAAAAGCACTACAAAATATATCTGAATTTGAGATCGGCATGTAATTTTCATAAAAGTAATATATTTATTTAAATTAATTTGAATGTTCCCACTGTTGGGACACAGACACAGGCCTCCTCTTTCTGGGCGAGGAAGTGGGCCATAATCAACCACGACGCCCAGTGCGGGTTGGTACTTTGGTAGATGTAACATGTCTTCGAATTTTTGGTACTAGGACAGGCCGGTTTCCCCACGTTGTTTTCTTTCACCGTTTAAAGACACAGGTATTTTATGCTAAAACAAGATATTGAACGATGACGAAGTCGCGGGCATAAACTGGTGTATGATAACCAGTGATCAGAATAGGCTGACTATATTTTCCTAAACTTCGGAGAACAGAGACAGAAAGTGGAGACTTCCTTACAACTATATTCTTTTTCCCGGGATTCGGGAAAAATCTTCAGTAAGTTGAAAATAAGCTTTATTTAAGATGTGTTAAAGCTATTTTTAACTAAACTTGCAACTACCAAATTTTCGGGATTTTCACGTAAAATCCCGAAATAAATAATCTACGAGTAACTTTAATTCATGATTTGATAAAACGGTTAGTTGGATCGTAAATATAATTCGAATACATGAATTAAAGTAAGATTATTTATTTCGGGATTTAACGTGAAAATCACGAAAATTTGGTAGATGCAAGTCTAGTTAAAATTAGCTTTTACACATCTTATGTAATGCTTATTTTCAACTTACTGAAGATTCTTCCCAAATCCCGGGAAAAAAAATATAGTCGTAAGGAAGTCTCCACTTTCTGTTTCTATTCTCCGAAGTTTAGGCAAATATTATAATAATAATAATCATTTTATTATCAGGCAACTAAGGCCCATAGCTAAAATACACAAAATAATCTTAAAAATATTAATAAACTAATACATATTAAGATCATCTGTAGATGCTGGGTTGGAACTCGTACCACGAATGACTCGTCGGCCTATTCCGATCACTGATGATAACATGAAAAGCATATTAAAAGCAGTCACATTCACGTCCAACTATGGAGTAGGGTCACAGTTATCGGTATATGAGAAGTAATTTGACGTGTGAGCTTACATTTATAACGGTATTAATGTTTTAAAATTAGGGCAGATTTTTCTAACGCTAGTTTTCTTTATCTGATGGGCTCAGCGCTAGAGCTACTGCTTATTTGACCTACACAATAAAATAACTGGGTAATACGATATCACTTAGAAAGACCGGTTGTCAGACTTGGCTTCTGACTACCCGCAATGACTGGCAAAGACCTTTCAAGATCAAGAGAAATACGGCCTTGACCAAAGGTATAACGTGCTTTTTTAGGCTCGGAGAGGTTTCGATTTACAGAATACAAAAAATAAAAGTGCTGTTCCATACATTTTGACCGCGTAGGTATTGCATTTTTCTATGAAACAGCTGTCTCTTTTGGATAACCGACGAAAAATTTCTACGCTAGGTGGTCTAGAATAATATGCTTAATTAATGGTTACAGTTTGCGCACTGGTTAAAAATTTACCCTGTATAATAGATGGCTATCCACACATGGACCGGCTTCGTCAAGCGTAGCTCAACCTGTCCGATCGACTCTGGCGGTTGTTTTTACTTAGCCACAAGCCCCTTTTTGCTCATGAAGTAGTAAAAATATTTGACAGTCGCAAGGCGGTGGAGTGCTTGATCGCTCAGAATGAATTGGCTTACTATGAGAATACCAGCGCTATGTCGCAGCATCATGCTGAGATAGTGACATTTTGGCTTCGTACAGGACATTGTTTTTTAGTTTACTTTATTTTATTTTATTTAGTAGCGTAGCGTATTAGGGTTTTTTTTTTATGTGTTCAATAATTGTATTGTGTTATAGTTAAGTTTATGATATTATGTGCGAGTCCAATAAATACTTTTTCTTTCTTGATTACAAAATCGTAAACGGAAAATATGCCGCTCGTGTCTATGAACACTAAACATGTTCGCACAATTCGTTGAAAGTGACTATTGAAAATGGCAACCATAAAAAAGCACAAGTATTTTGTACTACATCGAGGTCTTTCGTTATGTCGTCTGATTTCTTTACCCAGTTACGTACAGGTAGGTACTAGACTAACCTAAAATCTATCAGGTTAGCGTTTTCCCAACTATGTTGGGGTCGGCTTCTAGTCTAACCGGATGCAGCTGAATAGATACCAGCATTTAACATGAAAAAACTACCTATCTAACCTCTACAACCCAGTTATTGGGTAATACGATACCCCTTGGTAAGACTGGTTGTCAGGTTTCTGACGACCCGTAACGAATGTCAAAGATCCAAGAATTACAGCCAGGACCAACGGCTTAACGTGCTTTCCGAAGCACGAAGGAGTCTCAGTATGTAAAGATGGTCACCCATCCACAGACCAACAATATGTAATATATGGATGACTTTTATGTTTGTTTGACGTTTTCTAAAAATGAAACCTAGCTAGATCGATTTATCGCCCCCAAAACCCCTGTATACTAAATTTCATGAAAATCGTTGGAACCGTTTACGAGATTCAGATTTTATAAATACAAGAATTGCTCGTTCAAAGCTATTAGATAAACTTATTTTCCTTCGCAGCATCTGGAATTACTGAACCATTTTGACAGCTACACCGAAACCGAAATATTTTAAAATTCTATATTCAAAATTCGAAATTCACCTTCGAAATTCAAACGCCACGTAGCACCTAGAGACGTGCATCGAATAAAAAAACCATCTCAGGCACTAGTCCAACAAGTTATTCAAGTTAGCAATTAGAA
This sequence comes from Polymixis flavicincta, assembly GCA_949987655.1. Taxonomy (NCBI): domain Eukaryota; kingdom Metazoa; phylum Arthropoda; class Insecta; order Lepidoptera; family Noctuidae; genus Polymixis; species Polymixis flavicincta. The sequence continues at coordinate 16,350,459 of OX465188.1, read as the reverse complement.
ACGTCGGCGGGCAACGAGCAGTGAGTGCGCCACGGCGACGAGGAGAGAGGAGAGGAGATTACTTGCTGGTATGCGTATTTACCAAGCGTGAGTCTCTCAGCGAGTGTTCTGCGCTAAGCGAGCGTCGCTGAGCGAATACTCTTTTTGAACAGAATAGAAAAGAAAAACATTTTATTGTACCCAGTATTACAGCCAGCAGTACTCGTAGTAGGTGCAGACATAAACAAAACAATAAGATCGGAAGCAAAAGGTTTAAGCGTCAGCATTATGCTTAGGTCCCCCTAGCGGGCTTCTAAGCGCTGGTTTTCAGCTCTTTAGAGCTGAAAGCCTTGACTACTGTTTTCAAAAAAAAAAAATACGTTTAGTTAGCAACAACGGATTTATAAAGTAAATGTAATTTAAAGAAAATCATACATTAATAAAAGTGAATTCAAAAAAAGAAGTGGTTTTTAAATTTGTGGACACGACTGGCTATAATATTAAAAAAAAAACAACATTTCTGAACGACTATGGTCATCTGATAGCTGTTGTTGCTGCAATAAGTTACTAAACTATTAAATCAACTATTACTCACCCTGGACCATTAGTATTTTGTACGTTTCTTGAGCGAGAAACTCGTTAATAGCTAGTCGCTTTCTCGTCGGCGCGGCGCGGCGGTGGGACAGATCCCTACCCGTAACTGATTAAAGCGAATTTAATCGTAAATTGTCGGAATAATTACCATAATTGATGCGATAATAACGTAAAATTGGCATCGTTCCGCTTGTCACACCGTTATCGATTTAAATCGTTTGGCTTGCGTGTTTCGTGTAATAAACAAAAATGTGTGGCTGAACTAAGCACGTCATAATATTTTTATTGATGACGTTACCGTTTGCTGTTGGGCGCCTGTTTGTGTTTATCTTAATATATTTGAGGGCAGTTTACTGGGGACTGAATAGTTTCCACAAGTTATTTTATGTATTTGTGTTATTAAAGTATCACAGTTTTGTGATAGGTAAGGCAACCGATTTTACCTTCGCTGCTGTCTTTGCATACGCTAAAAAAAAACACACAAACGAGTAAGCTTATCAAAGCTTTTATCTTAGTACTGACTTACAACTAAAGGGTTCGTTTATTCAGAATTAAAATGAAATGTACACCAATACACCAAGAATTGCCAAACTTATGTGGCAGTGGGCAGGGCACATTGCTCGCAGTACAGATGGTTCTGGAGGCTTCTGGAGTGGCGACCGCGTACTGGAAGACGTAGAGTGGAGACGCCTCCCACAAGGTGGACCGACGACCTTGTGAAGGCCGCGGGTATCCACTGGATGTGGGAAGCACAAGTCCGGTCGAAGTGGAGGAGCCTGGGGGAGGCCTATGTCCAGCAGTGGACGTCTTTCGGCTGAAATAATGATGATGATGATGATGTACACCAATAACAACGTATACCTAATTAATTAAGAAAATAAAAAGGAAATATCGTGACTTAACTATGACTATTAAAATTACTTTTCTAATATCCTAATATTAAGGTTTTTTATCTAAACTAATATTATCAAGCAGAAAGATTTGATTGTTTGTTTGGTTGCATTGAATAGGATCCGAAACTACTGAGCCGATTTGAAAAATTATTTGACTGTTGGGAAGCTACACTATCCCCGGGTGACATAGGCTATATTTTATCCCCGTATTCCCACGGGACCGGGAACTACAAACCTCGGAGCCCTGCTATTACAAAAATTAAATGAATACATTGAAAACATTCTACATTTCTCACTTTGTGTACTAGGAAACCAAGAATAGTGAGAAGTTATCTGATTCGAGCGCGTCCTCGCGTCGCTATCCATACGGATTTTACGTTCGCCACATCGCCGACAAGGATTTGTTTACTTAGGGATGCTTGAAAACGCTGTGAGAAATGGATTCTCTATCTATCTCAGAAGTTTTCTTAAAGAAGGGGCATGTTTTATAAAAGTTATATCAAATCTTAGAATTTTACAAACGTTAAACTGATGTAAAATTAAAATCCATCTGTTTAGCCTTTTCTCGTTTATATTGGGGTCAGCTTCCAGACTAACTCGATGCTAGTATTTTACAGGGAGTGACTGTCTATCTGACCTCCACTACTTAGTTACTGGGTAATATGATACCCTTTGGTAAGACTGGTTCATCAGACTTTCGGGCTTCTGACGGCTCGTAATGACTGCTAAAGACCCACGAATGACAGCCGGGACCAACGGCTTAACGTGAAGTAAAACTAACAAATTTATTATGAATCCAAAATAGTAACAACATAATATTGATTAAAAATTTATTTCGAGCCTAATCTTACCCTTTTTAAAACAGTGAATGTTTATTAGTTATTCACGTGACGAGAAAATTTCATAATTTCAAACAAAAGACGCCCACTACTGAACATAGGCCTCCCCTAAGCACTGCCACTTTGACCACCGGATTCTTGTTGGAGGCCTTCCAAAGCTACATCTTCTGGTACGCGGCCGCTACTCCAGAACCTTTCGGGGCCCATCGGCCATTTGCGAGCAATGTGCCCCTGCCCACTGCCACTTACAAAGTTACAAGTTTAGAAATTCTTCCTGCTATGTCGATTAACTTGGTTCCTCTGCGGAATTCTTCATTTCCGATGAAGCTTTAACTAATTAAACAAAGGAGTGAGAATAAAGAACAATAAACTTTATTACGACACGTTTCGCTACCAACAAAACTTTGGCAGCAACATTCAACGTTATCCAAAGTATTTACCAAACGACAAATTAGGAGAACAGACGGAAATCTTTTGTGACTTTCCTTACCTCGTTATCTCATTAGGGACGATAAAGAAATCACGTTTTCCCTTACTTTTTCCTTATACCCAAGACTTTGCCGTAATTACAGAATTACGCTTTGGTATAACAAGAGGCCCATGTACAATCCAGTGCAATTATACAGACATTCGGTGGAGTTTAAGGGACGCTGTGAGATATATTTGGCAGACCACATACATAACATTCGGCGTAGCAACGCATCGCAGCCGTAGCGAGGCATGGCGTAGCAGCCTTAGCGAGTACTGGCGTAGCCGCCACAGCCAAGTGCTGGTGTAGCGAGGCAAGCCGTAGCAGCCGTAGCGAGGCATGGCGTAGCAGCCATAGCGAGGCTCGGCGTAGCAGCCGTAACTAGGCGAAACGTAGCAACCGTAGCGAGCCATAGCGTCGCAGCCGTAGCGAGGCATGGCGTAGCAGCCATAGCGAGGCATGGCGTAGCAGCCGTAACTAGGCGAAACGTAGCAGCCGTAGCGAGGCATAGCGTAGCAGCCATTGCAAGTCCTGGCGTAGCACAATAGCGCATAGCTAACATTATCATGAATAGCACGAGATAAGTATTTCACAAATTCATGATGTTAATGAATGATGACTGTAATTGGGATATCATTACAAAATACCGCAATCGGGGCAACTTTTCAACCGCGGGCCAATTATACACTGACACATGAATAATTATAATTTATTTTAATTACTAGCTTCTGCCCGCGACTTCGTTCGCGTGGAAGTCGTAAGTCACCACAATTTACTAAAATGACAGCCTCAATTTATAAAACTTTCCTGTGTACGTTTGTAGTTTTGCAGACAGTACAGTTGTCCGTGTAAGAAGCAGCTTGTCCTGACGTCGACACCTGCCCAATGTTCTTATGGCTATTGGCTTTTAATTAGCTAGATAATACAGTGGTTGTTCGCTGCAGCTTGATCATTTTTGGGCGTTAAAATGGCTTGTTCACACACACAAGAATTCTCTTGATACGGTATTGGACTGATGTCCTCGTTTGAATTATATTTATTTATAATAAGCACACCAACAGCACTGTCACTTACATTTCAAATAAACTTACATCAAAGACCGGCATTTCAGTAACCGTGCAAATAACAGGTATGCATGACATTGACATAATGCAAATTTGAGACAAGAAAAACCTAAATCTAGAACACTATAACAACTAAACACTATGAGCTATATAGGCGCATTGTTGGCATTGTTTATATGTATAGGGAGCGTCTGTATGAAACGAAACTCATTGAGAAAACTTCGATAGGGTAAACCGTCACATTGGACCTTTCATTATATAACCTTGCCATACGTGTTAGAGGTCTAATAAAGGTGGTGTTTAAGGTAGATGTAGGCAATTGAAATATGAAGAATTATAGTATAGATAGATACAGCTCCGTCTAATCCTTCGGGGAAACTTCATGTGGGAGAGAAATTGTAGGTCGTAGGTTGGAATCCAGACTTTACTTTGAGTAAATATTTCATGACCACTGCTCTCAAACCGATACACGAAAATATCGTGAGGAAACCGGCATGTCCTCATCATTCATCATTTTAACACATCTGTCAAATTTGGCAAGTTATCTGGACAAATTTGTAGGCATGTATACAGAAAATACAATAATAGTACGACCCTTTGACGTGGCTGTAATGGCCGCTAACCGAGGACTGCTACAGTCAACAACAGAGACCTTCTCAAAAATGCCTTTCCGAAGACGTCCACTGCTGGATATAGCCCTCCCCCAAGCATTTTGGGGCATTTGCCATAATCGCCACGCTTAGCAGGCGGATTGGCGATCGCAGAATGGAGGTAAAATGCATAGAGAACGCTGCTGCCCATTCTCTAGTAGGTCCCTTAGTCGCCTTTTACGGCACCCACGGGAAGAAATGGGATGGTGCTATTCTTTACGTCCACACGGAATCGGCAAGTCTTAGAACCAAAAATTCGAAGACATATGACATCTACCAACCTGTACTTGGTCCACGTGGTACACTGCGGCCCACTCCCTCTCAACGTGAGGAGGCCTTGTCCCTACAGTAGGAACTTTATAGGCTGATTATCCTTAACCAATAGCTAACTGCATAAAGTACGTTTAAGATTGATCACGTTCGTGCAGTACTTAATGTTGAGGCAGCCATTAGAAACGACAAGCGATGCGGCTAATGTCTCCAGCACCATTAAGCCGTACATTTACCAACTGGAACTATTACAAGAACATATATACAACATGTAACTAAAACGATATATACGTCCCAAGGGCACGGCTTCTTTAGACGATATCAAACGATAATGGAAGGGTTTTTTAATCCTGTCTCTACATCATCATCTGCCTAGCCTTTTCCCAGCTATGTTGGGGTCGGCTTCCAGTCTAACGGGATGCAGCTGAATACCAGTATTTTACATGGAGCGACTGCCTATCTGACCTCCACAACCCAGTTACTGGGTAATACGATACCCCTTGGTAAGACTGGTTGTCAGACTGTTGGGCTTCTGACGACCCGTAACGACTGTCAAAGATCCACAAATGACAACCGGGACCAACGGCTTAAGGTGCTTTCCGAGGCACGGAGGGGTCTTGGTATGTAAAGATGCTCACCCATCCACGGACCAACCGCGGCAAGCGTAGCTTAACCTGATTGATCGACCCGCGCAGCTATTGTTACTTAGCTACAAGCCCCTAATCCTATGTCTACATGTTCGAATTTTTAGTACACTGATACCAGAAACCGAACATTTTAAATTGAATTATAAACATCACTCGAAAGAGATTTATCGTGATATTGGCAAATAACGTTTGTTAACACGTTTGTTATGATTTGAATTTAAGAAACATATAAAACCAAAAAAATTGTATCAATTCTTATAGTATTTTATTCTGAGCTGATATTATGTAGAGTGATTCTATACCAGCTGTTTATCTTTAGTGCTTAAGTATAGCAATAGGGTTTCTATTACACCCTGAATACAAGGTTCTGTGTAGGTTTGGTACTAATTTACTTGAGAACGTAGCCTACGTAATTACTTCAGAAAATAGCGCTAACAAAGTATTGAAATTATCACACATGCACATTGGTGACCGTAGCAGAAACTTATGGCTAAGTATAACCGCACTGATTGATCGATCAAGCAAAGTCTTGCTGCAGACAGTCCGTGGATGGGTGACCATCTTTATATTCGTGGCAAGGACGAGTGACGAGGCTTATAATTTGTGGGTCTTTTACTGTTGTTATGTGTACATGTCGTGTGTAACGACTGTCAAAAATCCACGAAAGTCAACGGAGACCATCGGTTTCACGTACTTTCCGAGACACGGTGGAACCATGTTCACCCATCCACGGACCTACCGCGACAAGCGTAGCTTAACCTGATCGACTGATCCGCACTTGAATTACTCATCCACATGCCCCACTAGTCAAGGACATTCAAATACAACATACATATACTATACACACTGGTATGTACCCTACCTCCATTGTACCCCGAGCCATTAAGTGCGACAAGCTATCAGGCTAATGTCTCAAGTACCATTATCTAACACATTTAGTTACCAGAACTGTTTGTATACAAATGTATATGTACATTGTATGTATAGCGTCGAAATGTGTTGATATACAGTCAAGGAAAATAATTGTTAAGCTAATTAACACCGTACGTTTACTTTCCGTGTCGTAGCCATTTCAAAAACCTATCAAAGAATGCAATTAAATGATGAAACTGCGCTATGTTCAAAGATTTTTTTGAATACAGCGCAGTTTTTTAGGAATGTCACCATAACAACCAGATACCCAATTCGATAAAAGTTCTTGACATACAAAGTTTCAGAAAGGCGGGTTTTAAATTTCACTTAACTTATTAAATATTATAGCTAAAATTTAATATTTCACATTATTACTTTTTATATACGTGTGTTTTAAAAATAAAATATTTGAATTTGAATGACCGTTATGATTTGAATATACAGACTGTTTAAGTTTCTAGTCAACTTGCTTAACAGTTAATTCCCTGACTTTACATAGATGTGCAATCAATTTATGGTCAGAATACACGGAGCGTCGCCGTCGTAATGAGTTTGTCTGCAACTATGTAGTTTGGAGTCATCATCATTAACTTAGCTGTAGTATGTTTCTAGAGAGCTTAATTTAAATCAAATCATTTGTTGATTTGATAGCCCGAACAAATGCCAAATTTAAGTGACAATGGGCAGGGCACATTCCTCTCAGAAAAGATGGTCGATGGGGCCGAAAGGTTCTGGAGTGGCGACGGCGTACCGAAAGACGCAGAGTTGAAGGCCTCCTAAAAAGTGGACCGATGACCTTGTGAAGGCCGCAGGAATTCGCTGGATGTGCGAAGCACAAGACCGGTCAAAATGGAGGAGCCTGGGGGAGGCCTATGTCCAGTGGATGTCTTTCGGCTGAAATGACGATGATGATGATGTGAGAACGATGTAAAAATAAGCGTCCGTAATGAAACAAAAATTAAATAACAATTCAGAAATCAAAATAAGCTGTGGCAGCTTAACCTAATCGATCGATTCGTGCGGTTGTTATGAGTTAGCCACAATCCTCTCTTTTGCCCTCTTTTATCAACCACACAGACAGTATGTCCCGACCCGTCACTGTGTGTCTAAACTAACATACAAACTTAGCTATCAAGTAAATTGGTTGATAATCCTCTTACTTTGATTGCTCTGAACATTTTATTGAACCAATTGGATTAACGAAGGAGTTAGATACATAGGTAGGAAGGGGTGAAATATATTTAACGTCGGGTTTATACTGGGAATAATGAGTGGTTAACGTTAGTGCTTTTTGGTCCCAGTTAATCCTGGTTTAATTTATGCAGCGATTCGGATCAATGGTCGGTTTTTTTAAAGTGAAAACTTTTTAGGCGCGTTGGGTATTTAATTAGATGGGAAAAAACAATTAAACTCGCGACACCGTTACCGACACCTCTGTTTTTAGTGGAGGTATTTCAATATTTAATCCTCAAAGGATAGGTTTGGGTCCAGAACTAATATTCCAATTGGAATTACGAAAATCGGATAACCCGTTTAGAAGATATGACCAAAATTATGATTACGAATAATGTGAAATCCTGTATTGACTATTCAAAAAATGCACACGTAATTGTTCAATTTTTCACTTCTGTCGGCATTCCCGGAGTGCCACTGGTTGTTTTTTTTTTTGAAGATGGGAATTCATCAAATAACTTCTGCTCTGGGCGGAGCGGGAGGGCGTGTCAGTCTTTTACTGACTAAAACCCACCCGTGTTCTTTCAGTTGCCTGTGGGCCACGGTATCTTTTTCAAACAACCCACACCCCTGGGCAACCTACATCCCTGGTCGATGGTCTGGTCGGGTTTGGGATGATGATTAACTGAAAAGTGATTCCGAATAATGTTTCAGTCCTATTTTGCAATAATAATAATAATATTAGCCTATTACTGTCCCACAGCAGGTAAAGACCTCTTCTTAAACAGAGAAGGCACATGCATTGACCACCACGCTTGGTCTTGAGCAAACGTGGTGGTCAATGCATGTGCCTTCTTAACGATTTCTTTCTAAATAAATAAAATTAAAGTGTCTGTTTGCAAATGTTAAAATAACAGCTTTTTAACCGACTTCAAAAAGAAGGAAGTTATCAATTCTACATGTTTATATTCCCTTTTTTATGTATGTTTGGGCAATGACTTCGTCATATACAGGAAAAGTTTTTGTCCAGTGCGCAAATTGTAACCATGAATTCAGCATATCATTCTAGAACCCCTAGCGCAGAAATTTTTCGCCGGATACACAAACAAAAATCTGCTGTTCCATACATTTTGACCGCGTAGGTATTGCACTTTTCTATGAAACAGCTGATTTTTTATTGTACAACCGGCGAAAATTTTCTGCGCTAGGGGTTCTAGAATGATGTGCTTAATTCATGGTTACAATTTCCGCACTGGATAAAAACTTACCCTGTATAGACGGGTTCGCAAAATTATTTTTTGTTCGAAAGAGGTTTATTTCGAAATGGTCATATTTAAATTTCACATTGATCTGATGATGCGTTTCGAAAACAGACAACGGAACTCTTCAAAAAATTACAGCAAATCAACCGCGAATGCTGCTATCGCATAAATATACAATGTTTCGACCAAGGATGATGAAATTTCGAATTGGTTGGGGTATGTATTATAACCGTGTACCGTGTGGTGCCGGACGTAAAGAATAGCACCATCCCATCTCTTCCCGTGGGTGTCGTAGGAGGCGACTAAAGGACTTACTAGAGAATGGGCAGCAGCGTTCTCTATGCATTTTACCACCATACTGCGATCGCCAACCCGCCTGCCAAGCGTGGCGATTATGGCAAGCCCTCCCAAATTGGGGGAGGCCTATGCCCAGCAGTGGGCGTCTTCCGGCTGAAATGATGATGATGATGATGAGGTATTATAACTAAGAAATGAAAAATAAAAACTTTTCCAAACAAAACAACAAATTTTCGGAAAATCCTTTTTTTTTTTTGGAAAAAGTATTTATTACTAAACGCATATTAAAATTACGGTACTTATAACAAAAAAGAAAAACATTTTATTTTTGTCGCTGTTGGTCTGTCTGTCTGTTTGTTCTGGAAAATCTCCAAAACATTTGAACCGATTTTGACGAAATGTGGAATGGGAAAACTTTGAACTGTGGGAAAGGACATAAGCTACTTTTAGTCGACATACCATGTGGGCGAAGCCACGGGCGGAAGCTAGCTTTACTATAACTCCAGGTTTCGTCACGATGTTTTCCTTCACCGATGTCAGTAATATCTGAGATCAACTCAGAAAGTCCGGATGAATGAGTTCAAATTGGTGCTTGCCCGGATTTGAACTCACAACCTTGTGCATGAGGGGCAAGGTCTTCATGGCCATCACGACGATGTTTATATGATTAATATTCTAAGAAAATGGTTTTCATTGAGAGCATGTTTTCATCTATTTTTGCTGTTTACAAAATTGACTACACGAGGTAATCAATTTTGTAAACAGCAGAAATAATTTTTCAATATATTTGGCACTGAAACGTGCCGTCGCTGGCGTTCATATTTCATATCAAATCTAAACTGTTTTTTTTTTTTTAATTTTAGTATATGTATTAACATTTTGTTTTCTGTTTGTTTCAGGCGATGAATTCATTTTTCGTGACACGTTCGGAGGAATCAGCCTCATGTTTGCAGCCAACCAAACCTCCAAAACACTTATGCCAAACACTACATTTGTAAGTGTAATTTTAACTAGTAAAAATCTTACATTCAAACTCAAAATTAAAACATTTATTTCAAACTAGCTTTTGTCAACGGATTTGCCTGCGTGGAGGTCGGAAATAAGCCTACGGGAGCGTACTACTGGGATCAAAAGTATTATATGTGTTAATCCAGTTTATACACTTTCTATGTGCCAAATTTCATCGGATTTCGATCGTCTGTTTTTGCGTGATTGCATCTATATATTTATTATATATAATATACGCGAACGAACCCGTGGGTGTGGAAGTCGTAAGTCACCACAATTAACTAAAATGACAGCCACAATTTATAAAACTTTCCTGTATAGTTTTGGGGACAGTACAGTTGTCCGTGTGAGAAGCAGTTTGTCCTGACGACACCCGCCCAATGTTCTTATGGCCATTGGCTTTTAATTAGCAAGTATTAAGTAGGATAAACCAAATTACAGGCTCATTTCAACTGTGAAGGGATGGGTCAGTCAGCGACATGAAGCTGACCATTCATTGACTGTGGAAGTCAATGTAATACTCAAATCAAATCAAAATATGTTATTTCATTTAAACCTGCATGGGCACTTATGAAACGTTAGAAGCTAGGTGCACGGTTCCAAATTGTTGTTTCCTATGGAGAAGAGCCGGCAAGAAACTCCACGGTTACTCTTTTAAAAATAATTGACTTTAACAATGTTTTTAAAATTACAGTGATAAAATGTATGGGAGGACAGTGCATAGACATACTACTAGTGCACATAACTCTACCAGTAATTCCAAGAACAAATTCCCGGTATAAACTGTTCCACACCAAAATTAAAAAGAAAACTTAATTTTAAACGGTTGAAAGAAAATTAAACGCAGCATGAAAAGCCAAGCCACATAAAAGAAAAACAAGCAAGAAAGTTAAAACCAGGACTTCAGCTTAACGAGTAAATTACTGAACGAACAAAACACTCGATTTTAGTACAAAACTGTTTTCAATGAACTGAAAGTATACGAAAACAGCAAGGTCACTCAATATCCTAAGTGTCACGGACAGGGTAACGAAATAAATTGATGTCCGGCCAACAAGTGGGTGTGGAAGTCGTAAGTCACCACAATTAACTAAAATGACAGCCACAATTTATAAAACTTTCCTGTATAGTTTTGGGGACAGTACAGTTGTCCGTGTGAGAAGCAGTTTGTCCTGACGACACCCGCCCAATGTTCTTATGGCCATTGGCTTTTAATTAGCAAGTATTAAGTAGGATAAACCAAATTACAGGCTCATTTCAACTGTGAAGGGATGGGTCAGTCAGCGACATGAAGCTGACCATTCATTGACTGTGGAAGTCAATGTAATACTCAAATCAAATCAAAATATGTTATTTCATTTAAACCCGCATGGGCACTTATGAAACGTTAGAAGCTAGGTGCACGGTTCCAAATTGTTGTTTCCTATGGAGAAGAGCCGGCAAGAAACTCCACGGTTACTCTTTTAAAAATAATTGACTTTAACAATGTTTTTAAAATTACAGTGATAAAATGTATGGGAGGACAGTGCATAGACATACTACTAGTGCACATAACTCTACCAGTAATTCCAAGAACAAATTCCCGGTATAAACTGTTCCACACCAAAATTAAAAAGAAAACTTAATTTTAAACGGTTGAAAGAAAATTAAACGCAGCATGAAAAGCCAAGCCACATAAAAGAAAAACAAGCAAGAAAGTTAAAACCAGGACTTCAGCTTAACGAGTAAATTACTGAACGAACAAAACACTCGATTTTAGTACAAAACTGTTTTCAATGAACTGAAAGTATACGAAAACAGCAAGGTCACTCAATATCCTAAGTGTCACGGACAGGGTAACGAAATAAATTGATGTCCGGCCAACAAGTGGCTCCAGGGGGGTGAGAAGTGAAGAGGGCGCGGGAGGGGGAGGTTCCGATCCATTGCCTCCTTGTGTATTCGATGGAAAACTTATTTTTGCAACGTACGCGCGATTGAGTTAACATATTGCGGCAATGGCGAGCCCTGTTTATTTTTGGTAGCAGATTTTTCGGGATATTGGTATGAATGGTGTTTTTGTAAGAGAGTGCGACTCTGTGGTCAATGATATGGTGCACAGCTTCTGGATTGCCTGATGTATTGTTAAGTTTATTACGTTTCAAGCTGCATGATGAGAGTCACACATACCAGGAAATCATGACACAATAGAGCTCAGCACTTGGTAGTACGGTTCAAGGTTTAACGCAATTATTCATTTGAAAAAAATATCAGAAGGGCTTTTAAATAGACTGCATAGTACACGGTCCATAATTAATTATGTATTTTTGGTTCTAGGACATATCGATTTCCTCGCGATGTTTTCCTTAGCCGTTTTGAAAACAGTGGTGATGATATAATTTACACAAAGCAAAGCGCCTATCTGGGTCCGAACGTACGATTTATAACTCGTAAGTCGCGGCCGTTTCCAATGGGCCAACACTTGCAAGCTGGGTTTACTCGTAAAAGGGTTCCCTTTAAAGTTTAAGTCAGTAAAAAAGATACACCCTCCCCTCCTCCCTTCCAGACAGAGGGATTCCATTATTACCACACACAAAAAAAGATTAACAACCATTGCAAAAAGGTATTGCAAAGTAAACAAGACTTACGTAATTGAAAACAATTACTGCCAGCCCTAGTGTCCCAACGCAACGAAAACAAACACGTCCAAAAGGCTGAAAGCTAGCAACTAGGGTTGTCACTAGTCAACCGACGGACGTAAACAAATGGAGACGGTGGTCGTACTGGTCGCAATACAATTATACTGTCGAGCAACTGCCAGTGAAATATCTCGGCAGTGTAATGGGTGGTTCCGCAGAAGTGTAATTTCGTATGTAAATGAAACTTTCTGGTAATATTGTGCAAATCTTGTCGTGTTTCACAGGTGTTTATGTTCTAGTTTTTTGTGAAGTTTTCTGGGCGTTTTTCTGAGCTACTCAAATTTTTGTCTGAAACATTTGGCCAAGTAGCTTGGATCATCATTTCAACCTTTGGGCTGAGACTACGAGGGCACATATTCTGCCTCTCCCTCACGTGCGCCGCCTCCCTCTTCGCGAGCATTACTGCTTCGCTGAAGGAGGTGACGGCTACCGATGCACTCTCGCTCCGTAACATGGCCTGGACCAGGGCCAGACGCGAGAGATCGCCGCCGCCGATCGCCTCCACGAGGACACGGCGGTGTTCCGCCCAAGCCGGGCAGACTGCCACCGTGTGCTCCACCGTGTTCTCAGGGCGATCTTCGCAGTGGAAACACCCGGGCGTTTCCTCCCGCCTTATCCAAAACAGGAACCTCCCGAAACAACCGTGTCCGGTGAGGACCTGCGTCAGGCGGAAGGTGAGGACGCCATGCCGCCTCTCACGCCACTCCTCAAAGAGGGGACTTACCGCCGCAATCATGTCGTGCCCAGCACTGGGTTGCGACAATCGCACTCTCCATGTCGCCATGAGATCCCGCCGGAGCTCTGTCCGTTGTGCCGCAATTTCCCGCGGCAGCGGAGTTACGCCCCGGCGTTTGGCCTCCTCGCGCCACTCCCACATGTGCGCGAGGACCTTGAAGACCTTTGAGTAACAAACATCCAAACATCTTCCTAAACTTTCACATTTATTATATTAATAGGATTAAGCCAACTATTTAAGGCTCAAGAAAAAATCCAACCCACATCTCACAAACCCTAAGCACTAACTCACCTACTCAATAAAGTTTCCTTTAGATACTTTATTCCTCTGTTTTCTATTCTCACAGACCACTGAAGAAGTAAGTTATGGCACTAAGAGACGCCGAGAAATTCATTGAAGCGAGTATTAAGTTGGAGACGCGACCAATTTCGGTATATTCTTGTTTGGCCGGGGGGATATTGATGAACGGAATGCTTGGCCGGTTCCCAATTTATTTCAACCTTATTTAATTAAGTATTATGTCCGTTTCAAATATCTTGAAATATTTAAGTTAATTGTAAGTCTCACGCGATGACGAGGCGTATTACTTGATTCGCACAAAACTCGCCGTTATGTATAGAACAGGCGATTTGCACGAAGATAATTTATTTGTGGGCGAATCGACAACTCCAGAAATACGTATTAGTCAATTGGATAGTAGATGGTGATAGATGCCACATTTCATCACCATCATCTTCTGCCTAGCCTTTTCACAGCTATGTTGGGGTCGGCTTCCAGTCTAACCGGATGCAGCTGAATACCAGTATTTTACATGGAGCGACTGCCTATCTGACCTCCACAACCCAGTTACTGGGCAATACGATACCCCTTGGTAAGACTGGTTGTCAGACTTTCGGGCTGTTGACGATCCGTAATGATTGTCAAAGATCCACAAATGACAGCCGGGACCAACGGCTTAACGTCATTTCCGAGGCACGGAGGGGTCTTGGTATGTAAAGATGGTCACCCATCCACGGACCAACCGCGGCAAGTGTAGCTTGACCTGATCGATCGACCCGCGCGGGTGTTATTAATTAGCGACGAACCCTTAAATCATGTCAATTATTAAAATATCACTAAATCAGGGATTCACAAAAGCTTAGTCTAATTTTCTTATGAATAAAACAATTTCAACTTAAATTTTATCATTAAAAAACAAAATGACGGTAAAGTATCGAATAACAAAAAACTTTTCCCATCACTTCATCATTGTTAATTCGCTTAAAATCGTATAATTCTCTTCTGACATTCGCCCATTCTTTGGAAGTCCATTAAAAATTATAATAATCTCGTTTTCTTCAAGTTTTTGATAGGCGCTCAATTTTATTCGTAAAAAGTTGTTTATAAGGAAATATTTGATGTAACCGAGTATCCATGTATCCTGTTTGTTCCTTTTTTAATAGGCTAAAAAAACTTTTAACCTTTTTAGCCACGGCCTTAAAGCCCTCTTCAATCCCTCGTCAACGCTTCACCCCCATCAAAAATTGACATTTGCCTAAAAACATCTTTTAAGCAAGATAAGGAACCAAGGAGTTTCTGGCTCGTAGATACTTTTTCGGAAATAACTTTGACTTTCACGTCGCCACAAATGCCGATTAGTTTTTCCTGCTGGCAATATCGGTTACCATTAAAATACAAAATGTAACCATCAATAGGATGTAAGTACATGTAAAAAGAATTCTCAAAACCGTGAATGAAAATAGGGTGACAAAATCGGCATGTCCTAGAACTAATAAATTCAAAGAAAAATGTGGCTAAATAACAATAGCTGCACGGGTCGATCGGCCAGGTTAAGCTACGATTGCCGCGGTTGGTCCGTGGATGGGTGACCATCTTTACATACCAAGACCCCTCCGTGCCTCGGAAAGCACGTTAAGCCGTTGGTCCCGGCTGTCATTTGTGGATCTTTGACAGTCGTTACGGGTCGTCAGAAGCCCGAAAGTCTGACAACCAGTCTTACCAAGGGGTATCGTATTACCCAGTAACTGGGTTGTGGAGGTCAGATAGGCAGTCGCTCCATGTAAAATACTGGTATTCAGCTGCATCCGGTTAGACTGGAAGCCGACCCCAACATAGCTGGGAAAAGGCTAGGCAGATGATGATGATGATGATGAAATGTGGCATCTATCAACCGACACTGGGCCCGCGTGATGGACGGCCCACTCCTTCTCACAGAGAGGAGGCCTGTGTCCCAACAGTGGGAATTTTAAGGCTGAAAAGTCTTGACTGACTCACACATTCACTGACGGACTCATTAACGCCCAGCCCCAAACCCTTGGGCCTGTATAGCTGAGGTTCTCTTAATAATATAGACAAGGAATGAGGTTTTTTTGTTATTCCCACAGGACTACTTAGGTATAAAGCGGACGGAGTTGCTGGGAAAATATTTGTCTACACTAAACCTATCTTGTAAAGAGGAAAGATTTGATTGTTTGCATTGAATAGGCTCCGAAACTACAGAACAAATTTAAAAAAAAAAATACTGTTGGGAACCTACACTATCCCCGGATAACATAGGCTATATTTTATCCCCGTATTCCCACGGGAACGGGAACTACGCGCGTGAAACCGCGGAGAGTTGCTAGTCGATAATAAAAATTGAAATCGCTTTTATGAAATGATAAATAATAATTTATTTCTGTAAGTATTTGTACAAACACGTTTACCCATCAAGTATATTTTTTTTTTTTACTATATCTGGTCGGCGTTTCCTACATAACTATTCTGAGAAGAAAGACCGAAACAAACTCAGAGGTCACAGTCTCTTTTAAAGTCTAGACATAATCTTGATCAGATCATGTGAAGACCACGTAGATTGGTGTCAGAAACGGTATTTTGAGGAATCATATAGATTGAGTGGACCTTTTCAGTCAGTGCAAGCATTTGTCGGTAATAATGCAGATCAATTCAGAACTTAAGGAGCTCAACGACTCCACGCATAATACCCATGAAAAAACAATTGAGTAGCTTGTATAAAGTGCCCCTCAAACTGCCAGATTATCATTAAAAACTGAATAAGATAAAATACAATATTACTCACATAGTCTTCAAATTCACAATAATTGATACCAAGAGCCCTCCAAACCGCGCATAGCACACCAAGCCGTTGGTACCGGCCTTCATATTGGGATCAATCAAAATCAAAATCAAAATCAAAATATTTTTATTTCATATAAACCTGCATGGGCACTTATGAAACGTCAGAAGCTAGGTGCACGGTTCCAAATTGTTGTTTTCTATGGAGAAGAGCCGGGAAGAAACTCCACGGTTACTCTTTTAAAAATAATTGGCTTTATATTGGATCATTGACACTCGTTACGGGTCGTCAGAAGCCCGGAATTCTGATATCCAGTTTTACCAAGGGGTATTTGTATTACCAAGGAACTGGGTTGTGGAAGAGACAGGCAGTTGATACATGTAAAATACTGGTACTTTTCTACATCCGGTATTACTTGAAGTCAAACGCAACATAGTCGGGAAAAGGCTGGGCCAATGATGATGAAAATCAGCCTATAATATTCCCATTACCAGGTTACATGCCTTCTCTCAGTGAGAGGGAGTGGGCCGTGGTCCACAACGTGGGCCGAGGGGCGTCTATGGTAGATATCACTGGTGTGGCGGCATCTACAGCGCCACATGCGAACTATGCACCAATGACCTGATGTCACACAAATCCTGCATCGTGCCTTCACAGTTTACCGCGTGACTGGTATATATTATATGTCGCAGTCATCTGGTTAAATTAGCTAATTGGTCGCCTAGGCGGTTTATTAAACCCCGCCATCCAATTAAATAGCTGAAGGACAACTGGCCAACTCATTGAGCGCAACGTTTAACCAGATGACTGAATGTCGTGAAGTCATTTTGTTAAATTGGATATTGATGAATTTGCGAAGTTTGTTTTGGTAACTATTAAAACAGCAGTGGAAAAAAGAACTGAAATAAATTTGAATTACTTGGCTGAGTCTTGGTCAGATCTTCAAAGGGCTGACTATCAATACGCCACGTTGTTAAGCGTTGAATGATTCTAGTTCAATTAACTATCGGCCTTTGCATCCAATTGGATGCCGGCGTTTAATGAAAGGCATCCAATAGCTGGCTTATTTAATCAGATGGCTGCGACATATATACAACATCCTGACATCAACCGCCGGGCAGTTGCCCACCAGAGAACAGCCGTCTGGTCGAAGGATACTCCCTATTCCATAGAGTATGAGTGAACTTTACACCCTGTTCCTCATACCTCTATAATAATAATAATACAATTAGACGGCCGTTAAGGAAATCATTTATTAATTTACAGCAGTTAATAACTGATTACCTACTGGAGAATATAAGTGGTTATTCAAATTTGTAAGCACGACAGGCTTCTGTAAAGAGGGTACTAATTGGTACCCTCTTTGATCACAAAGAAGATACGCAAGACTAAACATTTATTTGATTCAACATAGATTTACAAATAGATAACGAATAGGATAATTATTTACAGTAGTACATAATTAAAGCCAAGCGGTTTCACTCGCATAGGTAAGTCTCGATCCCGGGGAAATATGGGTATAAAAACTATAACGTGTGGTAATTCAGGTTATAAACTGTATCAAATTTCATCCAAATCCGTTGAGCCGTTTTTGCGTGATTGAGTAACAAACATCTAAATATTCAAACTTCAACATTTATAAATTACAAGCCTTTGCCAGCAGCCTCGCCCGCGTGGTGCCTGGAAATTATCTCACGGGAATGTACTACCAGGATATAAGGAACGTACTACCATAACAATCTGTATGCAAATTTCACCCAAATCCGGTCAGCCATTACCTATTGCTTAATTGAGTAACAAATATCCAAACATACAAATTTTCACATTTATAATATTAGTGGGATTGTAGAATTCCAAATAACAACAGACACAAATCTTGTCAAAAATAAAGTAAAAATATAATCCACCGTCTCTGCTTACCCCACGAAGTATAACAAGCCACTCCAACTTAAGGTTTTCACATTAAAAGTTATCTTGTTTGTTCCTAATTGAATATTTTCCGTTTGCTTAGGCCTTAAGCGGGGGACGGAGTTTGTTAACATTTTTAATTTCGTTCCCTTCCTCAGGGTTGTCAAGAAATAGTTGACAAAGAAGGGTAATGAGATGCCTAAGTAGAAAATTACTTTTACTTACTCCTTGTCGGAGTATTTTCCATATTGAGAGTTTGACACACTTGGGGCGACGATGCATGGCGCGGGCTATAGGAATTTAATTTTGATCTTCGTAGTTCGTTCGTTGTCCATTTCAGGTAAGCACTTATTCCGTAGTTTCGGCCAAAGTCACGGGCTTTGCCTGCCTCTTACCACCTATGGACATAAGATTAGTACGGGGCTCGAGCTAACAATTAACGAACATTTGTACTAACTCTCCCCTCCGAAAGAGCTAATTAATCGGGAGTAGGGTCCATTTCGAAGCATAAATATTCTTTCGGGCCCATATCTTCGTTGACAGACTTAGAGAATAGGATCCATGTTATGGCCCAGTGTTATGCCGAAAGACAGAAGCTCGAAAATCTGACAACCGGTCTTACCAAGGGGTGCTGTATTACCCAGTAACTGAGTTATGGAAGATTTGACAACTCAGCACAAGCACTTTTAACTTGAATTAAATGTATGTATTAGACGTTGGTGCGCGAGCAGTGGTGGCCCAGTGGTAACGCCGCGACTTACGAGTTTGTAGGTCGTGCGTTCGAACCCAGCCAGGAGCATTAATTTGTGTAAATAATTTGATCACCACTGCTCTCAAACGGTGTAGGAAAACATCGTGAGGAAACCGGCATGTCATAGAACTAAAAATTAGAATACATGGTGACATCTACCAACACGCACAGGGCTCGCGTGGTGGATTACGGCCCACGCCCTCTCACGGAGAGGAGGCCTGTGTCTCAGCGGTGGGAACGATAAAGGCTGAGTATGTATGTATGTATTATACGTTAGCTGTTATACTCGTATACGTAGATAGATAGATAAATCGTTTATTTGGTGAACACAAACGACATAACACAACATACAAACTTCCCAGTACCAGTCTACAAAGCTCCTTTGTAGACTATACTCGAGAGTTTGAGCAATGGTTGCTCAGTGTTAACAACCGCGACTTACGAGTTGAAGTTCATAGGTTTGAACCCAAACAGACGCTTTACTTTAAGTAAATTATTTCATAAGCACTGCTCTCAAAACGGTGAACGAAAACATCGTGAGGAAACCGGCGTGTCCTAGAACTATTAAATCGAAGTCATGTGAAATCTACCAATCTGCACTGGGCCTGGGTGGTGGATTACGGTTCACTCTTCCTCTCATCGAGAGGAGGCCTGTGTCCCAGCAGTGGGAAAATTATGGGCTGTTAAGGTTCTGCTTCGTTTAAGCCGTCCACTTAATGCGCAGCAACTTTATAAGTTGAAGTGTCAATAGGGCCTATAATTACACCATTACAACCAATAAGAAAAATCTTTTTATTATATAAGAAAAAACAATAAAAACAAAAAAAAATAAAAAAAAACATTTATAATAAATAGGCTAAATAACAATAGCTGCACGGGTCGATCGGCCAGGTTAAGCTACGATTGCCGCGGTTGGTCCGTGGATGGGTGACCATCTTTACATACCAAGACCCCTCCGTGCCTCGGAAAGCACGTTAAGCCGTTGGTCCCGGCTGTCATTTGTGGATCTTTGACAGTCGTTACGGGTCGTCAGAAGCCCGAAAGTCTGACAACCAGTCTTACCAAGGGGTATCGTATTACCCAGTAACTGGGTTGTGGAGGTCAGATAGGCAGTCGCTCCATGTAAAATACTGGTATTCAGCTGCATCCGGTTAGACTGGAAGCCGACCCCAACATAGTTGGGAAAAGGCTAGGCAGATGATGATATAAGAACTACTTTTCTAAAACCTAAAAGAAAATAGACTACATAATCAATTAAGTCCTCGTAAAAATACTAAAACCAATCTGTTCTCTTTCTGTCGCAGTAAATTTGTGTTAGCAAATTCCACCAGATGGTTTGCTAATGAAGATTTCTGCTTCAATTCTGTCTGCGCCATTGACAATAACAAATCGCACCTGCCGACCTTATTAAGTGGGACTGTGACGTAATAGGACTTTTTTCTTTTTTATTACTTTTCATTTTATTTAGGAGGTTTATAGCCAGTAGCACTTGGCTAAATAGTAGCAGGTACATGGGTAGATCGAAGGTTAATTACGCTTGTCGGCCATTCATCACATTTAGAGACCCCTCCGTGCCTCAGAAAGCACGTTGGTCTCGGCTGTCATTTGTACTGCTGTCCTTTAACTAGACAGGCGTTTTTTGTTTTTTTTTTTTTTGGTGGGAAATCATCAAATAACTTCTCCCGCTCTGGGTGGAGCAGGAGGGCGTGTCAGACTTTTACTGACTAAAACCCACCCGTGATCCCTCAGTAACCCGTATGCCAGGGGCCACGGTATCTCTTTCGAATAAACCCGCACCCCTGGCAGGCATCGGCCCTTGCGGGCCCCATCATTTTGTGCTGACATCTCTTTGAGGCGCGCGTGGAACACAACGCGCCGTCGACTTGGGCTTGGTCCTTACCGGACAGCGAGCTACCCATTACTCGCCGTCCGCAAGCCCATGCCTACGGTGGCCGGAAATCGGCTTGGGATTCCCGACGCCCAGGGCGTCTCCGTATCCTGCGGCGCCTAGGGTCGTGAGGGCGTATAGACTGCCTCTCCCTCACGTGCGCCGCCTCCCTCTTCGCGAGCGTCACTGCTTCACTGAAGGAGGACCAGACAGGCATTAGGCCCTAAAAGTTGTTTCCGAGAAAGTGGCAAAAACGCGCGAATCATTATTTCTTAAAAACTGTGATACGTACGTTACTGATTTTAGGACAAATCATTTGATATTTCTTTCTGTTTATCCTAAATAATCATTTCCAGTTAACGGCCTACAAACTTTCATATCTTGGGAACTATTTGAATTGTAAAAATGTTTGTTAGACAGAAAGACAGAGAATTGTGAACTCTATTCGATTCCATTAAAAAGTAAAAATTTACCAAGTGAGGGTTAACTCCTTTCTAATTAAAGGACGGCAGCGTAGATCTCTAATAGTCGTTACGGGTAGATTTACTTGTTACCCAGTAACTGGGTTGTAGAGGTTAGATGGGAAGTCGCTCCATGTAAGATACTGGTACTCATCATAGTTGGGAAAAGACGGCACGGTTGGCGCAGTGGTTACGCGATTGACTGCTGCGCTGCGTGTCGCGGGTTCGATTCCCGCACGGAACAAATATTTGTACCAAATACAAGTAGTTATTTCGGTTCTGGCTGTTTGTGTATGTGAGTTTAAATGTTTCCAAACGGACCCACAATACAGGAGAAATTCCTAGTGTGGGGTAACGTATTTTTTTTTTTGGGCCAATGATAGCGAGTTACTATTCTGATGGGATGGGAGCAGCCGAGGATCGATTTAAATGGTTAAATACCGTGCGATTGGGATACCTATTTCTGGCAATCGACTACAGTATAATTATAATAATGATAGCCTAATTCACCACCTTCTGACTCTGTCACCCATATTCATATACATTCGGTTAAATAGTTCGTTTATTTGATGGAAATAGGGCCAGATATTAAGTAATAAGGAGACTATATACAAAATCCAAACCTGGATGAAAGACTTTTGATGGAAGAACTTCTACTCTAAAGGCATCGAAGAACCGTAGCAGGACGATCCATTACTGCTTTCCGATCAAAGAGACTGTATCAATCACAACATCAATAAATAAATCAACCGTTTCTCCCTTGAACCGTAAGTCCCAAGAAACACAAGTACCAGGATGACATAACCATAAAGGAGTCTACACAAAACCGTCATAAAACAAAACAGCCTTGAAGACAAATAAATACCATAACAATATTAGCGAACACGACCACGAGAATCGATTCAATCCAATTTGATAACATCGATACCTGTTTTACGATGCTCTTTATAGGCGTAGGTATCGGTTCTCGTTTCCTGGTATCGAATATGGCATGTAATTCGATACGACTCTCTAATATGGGGATCGCGTGTCGAATGACTTGCGAATTAAGGGTTAATGTAGACACGAATACAGTAGGGCAATGCTTTGTTGTCAAGCTGTAAATAAAAAAACGTGATTGTGTGATTTTATTGAGCTTTGTCAATAGTTCGTTTTATAGTTCCACTGAATGACTGCCTCGTTGGTCTATTGGTTAGGTTAAGCGCTACTGCTGAGAAAAGGTTATATGTTAGATTCCCAGGTCGTGTAAGTGTGCCTATTTGAAATAACTAACGGGTTTTTCAACAAGAACTTTGTTTTTCAATTGGGCCATCACCAACAGCATGACTGTTTTGATATTTAGTTTTTTGTCGTATTCGTAGTAGATGCTTTGGCAATTGTTACAATTAATTCAATTTCGCTCGAAAATGGCATTAAAATAATTAACATCCACTATGAAAATGGTGGTTCTGTTAAAGTTACATTTTGTAAAATTCGTGATATTTTCGGACAGCATAATCGTCTTCTTCTGAGACCGCTATTAAGAATTTGGTCGCTAAATTTGAGTCGACAGGCTCGGTACAAAATGTGCCAACACCAACGCGTGTTCGGCCGGGTCGTTCACCGGAACACATCACAGCCGTGAGCCACAGTGTTGAAGAAGATCCAAATTTATCTATTCCTCGTCGTTCGCAACAATTGGGGTTATCCAAAACCACCACATGGCGAATTTTGCTTAAGGATTTGGTTTCGAAACCTTACAAGATTCAACTGGTGCAGGAATTGAAGCTGACCGACCATTCACATCGCCGTAGATTTGCTCAATTCATTCAGAAACAACCCGCTGGTTTCTCTGAAAAAATCACTTTTTCAGACGAAGCCCATTTTCTCTTGTCAGAGTACGTCAACAAGCAAAATTACCGCATTTGGGCTTCTGAAAATCCAAGAGCAATAATTGAGAAGCCTTTGCATGCTCAACGTGTCACTGTATGGTGCGCTATGTGGTCTGGAGGCGTGATTGGGCCGTTTTTGGCCAAAAACGTTGATGAAAGAATCGACATTGTCAGCGTGCTCGCGGTGGACATTTGTCAGATATCATTTTTTATTCATAATTGCCAAACTTTTCTCTTCGTAATACAATAAAAATTTGAATCATCTTCATACATATTCTTTGATTTATTTTGTTTGAGAAAACAAAGTTCTTGTTGAAAAACCCTGTACTTTGACTTTGAATTGTGAAGTCAAAATGAAATTCCAAGATGGCGGCTGCGCTTTTTTTTTCAAATTTTCGATATAAGTTTTGTTTTCATGGTTTTCGAGGGTGCTAAAGCTAATAGTGAGGTCAAAAAATCCAAGATAGCGTCAATACTTATTCGTATTTTTTGTTTCAGAGGGTGCTAGAACCAGCCTCGTTCTCCGTATCTGCTGACCGTCGGTTCCTTCTGCTCGCTCAAAATGTCCGCAAGATCCACACGCACTCCTACCTCGCACGCTACACCGTCTACGATATACTGACCACGTGAGTACTTTATCTTATTCATTTACATTGAGGGAGGCTGTATGTAGATCAAAATATGATTTGCGACACCGTCATCATTTTTTGTTCAACACACAGCTTGATACTAACCCACAATATGCAACAAACGGACGAAAATTTAAATTTCGTGGGTTACCCTGGAGCTTTGCCCTAGCCTCCGCAAGAGACGCCCTGGGCGTCGGGAATCCCAAGCTGATTCCCGGCTACCGCAGGCGCGGGCTTGCTGGAGGCGAGTAATGGGTACCTCGCTGTCCGGTAAGGACCAAGCCCGGGTCGACGGCGCGTTGTATTCCACGCGCGCCTCAAAGAGATATCAGCACCAACTGGTGGGGTCCGCAAGGACCGATGCCTGCCAGGGGTGCGAGTATTTCGAAAGAGATACCGTGGCCCCTGGCACACAGGCAACTGATAACACGGGTGGGTTTTAGTCAGTAAAAGTCTGACACGCCCTCCTGCTCCACCCAGAGCGGCAGAAGTTATTTGATGACTTCCCAACCTCAAAAAATTAAAAAATCCCTGGAGCTTTCACCTTAACAGGTATCTTCTACAGACAGGGGAGCCAATTAGCCAATACTACGGCGAAAGGAATTATTTCATGAAACGCACCGAAGAGTTCCACATACTTACATTCACTGGGGTTTCCTGAAAGGATAAGTTAATTGTATCGCTACCACTTATATCCAATAGACTTCAACATAGTTGGAAAACATAGGCAAATGATAGCAAAGTAGAAACGAGACCTTCGACGACACATCCTTCGAGACATCGACGGTCCCTACGTTCAATCATACGTAGGGACCGTCAACATCATTTCTTTTGTCCACGTTCTCACAGACGTAAGAAAATACCGGCGGAATTTTTTCACGCACAACCTCAACCCACTTCTTGGCACCAAAAGTTTAAAATGGAACACAGTGTTTTTTGACAAGCTAACACTCCCTCGCGCTGCTCTCTGTTGGATTCTCAATGCTAGCTCCAACACCGATAGTTGAAAATCAAAATCGCAAGAAAATCGCGGCGGCTTCGTTTTAACAAAGGCAGAAAGACCGCGCGGATCATCAAGAGTGAAGACAAAAAACCAAATACTGAAGCTTCGCATTAAATCTGAGGTTTTAACATTCTTATACTTATACAATACGTGCTCATAGCAACCAAAGAAAGTCTATTATTGATTAAAATAACAAAATGTATCTTATTGAACCCACAGCTGCGGTAGTGAAGTTATTTCCCTAGCCAAGCTATTACTTATGCATGACTGGTCCTCGTTAAATCGTATAAAGTTAAATAATTTTGGGTACCGCAAGTAAAGACTTGGACACACTATGTGAGTAAAAGACCAACTCTAAACGTTATTTGGTTTCAACAAAAAAATATCCAGTAGTTAATTCCTTTTTCAAAAATAAGATCTCATAATCTATCAATCGTTTATTTAACTCATTGTAATTTATTTCTTTAAATTAAAATTATATCACCTTCATAGATTAATCCATGGCGATGTTATAGGTCAAAATATATAAGTTAATTACAAAGAATTACTCAAACCTTTTATTTATTTATTTTGTAAAGGAAAACAAAAACTTAAAAATATACCACCCACTACTTTTTCATGAATTGCAACTGATGACTTATGTGTGACCAAAATTTACGTTGTACCTGTTAGTAAGAAAGCAACATAATATCAATCATAACCATCACCATTTTAGCCAAAATATCTCCACTGCTGGACATATAGGCCTCCCCCAAGCTCCGCCATTTCGACCGGTTCTGTGTTTGCCGCATCCAGCGGATTTCGGCGGTTTTCACAAGGTCGTTGGTCTACCTTGTGGGAGGTGGTGCGATTTCAGAAAAAAGCATTAAAGTGTGCTTCACGGCTGGGCCAAAAAGGACCATCTAACGTCAAAGCAAACGAAGTCCATCTAATCGAGGGTGTCCAAACAACCATCAACCAATGTGTGGTTCTTCTCGGTTCACAATTTCTTTCAAGATCGCAGACCCAATGACGCCAGTCTCCAGCGTGCCCCATCCCTTACTCAAACATTATTACAGTATACACCATGTCTCAGTATTGTGGCATAATTAATTATTAAACAAAATTAACAAAGAGCTAACGAGCTCGCAAAGTTGAAGAGCGCGCTAAAACTCTCGTTAATTTGTTGTGCTATTTAGTATTTTTGGGAGACTCACTTTTTGTTCTGCGGGTAGTTATTAACTGGAGTTAGAACGCTTTGTCGAAGTTGTTAATTATTGTCTAGTATGGTAATTTAACATGATCACTAACTCTAATTTGTGACAATGCACTTTACTCTTTTTATTTGAAAATTAATTACCTACGTTGTGCGCAATGACATATTATAAATACACTGCACGAAGAACAAGGAAGACCCATACCGATTCCTGTTGTTAAAAAGAAATAAGCATTTATATTTAGTTACGTCACTAGCGTTTCGCCGCGTCACTGGATGATACGGGACTTTCGATAACACGACAGGCAATTCATCATCTTCATCATCATTTCAGCCGAAAGACGTCCACTGCTGGACATAGGCCTCCCCCAAAAGGGGGTTTTGCCATAATCGCCACACTTAGCATGCGGGTTGGCGATCGCAGTATGGTGGTAAAATGCAAGAAGAACGTTGCTGCCTATTCTCTAGCAAGTCCCTCAGTCGCCTTCTACGATACCCACGGGAAGAAATCGGATGATGTTTCTTTTACGTTCGGCACCACACGAAAGCACAGGCAATTACCTTGCATTAATCCTGCTAATATTGAGCACCGTTAACCTATCTAAAGGTAATATATAATTGGTTGTGTATCTTTTTTTTTTTTTTTTTGGGTGGGAAATCATCAAATAGCTTCTCCCGCTCTGGGTGGAGCAGGAGGGCGTGTCAGACTTTTACTGACTAAAACCCACCCGTGTTCCTTCAGTAGCCCGTATGCCAGGGGCTGTGGTATCTCTTTCGAACAAACCCGCACCCCTGGCAGGCATCGGCCCTAGCGGGCCCCATCACTTTTTGTGCTGACATCTCTTTGAGGCGCGCGTGGAACACAACGCGCCGTCGACTTGGGCTTGGTCCTTACCGGACAGCGAGCTACCCATTACTCGCCGTCCGCAAGCCCATGCCTACGGTGGCCGGAAATCGGCCTGGGATTCCCGACGCCCAGGGCGTCTCCATATCCTGCGGCGGCTGGGGTCGCGAGGGCGCATATGCTGCCTTTCCCTCACGTGCGCCGCCTCCCTCTTCTCGAGCATTACTGCTTCGCTGAAGGAGGTGACGGCTCCCCATGCCCTCTCGCTCCGTACCATGGCCTGGACCAGGGCCGGACGCGAGAGATCGCCGCCGCCGATCGCCTCCACGAGGACACGGCGGTGCTCTGCCCAAGCCGGGCAGACCGCCACCGTGTGCTCCACCGTGTCCTCAGGGCGATCTTCGCAGTGGAAACACCCGGGCGTTTCCTCCCGCTCTATCCGAAACAGGAACCTCCCGAAACAACCGTGTACCTTTAAGTCTGTGCTAAATGATATAAATTTACTTTAACGGTGGAGAAAAACATCATGAGGGAACTGGCATGTCCCAGAACCAAAAATTCGGAGTCGATTGTATTCTATCACGATGTCATGTGACATCGTGATAGAAAACAATCGACTCCCTCTCAAAGAGAGGAGGCATGTCGGAAGATTATAGGCCGATTATGCTATAAAGAACGAAACCCCAATGAGTTGGGCATATCAGCCGAACAATTCTGTACAAATCTCACCGTGAACACTCAAGTGAAGTGAGCTGTCAAGAATTTCAATCCGTATAGCAACAGGTGTTATTTATTTATTTAAACTTCTCGCACACAACAAGGTACAAAGACGGCTTTAATGCCTTAATCATTCTCTACCAGTCAACAACAACAACAAGTATGGTGAAGACATTAGATGGCAAGTGCTTTGGTTGAGACAGCACGTAAGTTTTCACGAGATTTTAAAAAAATATGCCTGGCAGAAAATTAGGTGAAGTAAATTAGACAATGACAAATTATAAATCTTACATGCCATGTAATACGATACAAAACAAGTTTCTAAAGTTCTGAACCCAAAGGATACGGCTATTGTTAAGTTAGTCGATGTAGGATAAACTTAGTTCTAATTCTAGGCGATGATTAGGACTTTAGGTACCTGAGCAGGTCAAGAAGATGTGGTTTTTTAAGATTTTTTAACATTTTGGATAAAGTTACAAGCTTCTTCTTTTTTCAGGGTTCCGATTTAAACGGATAATCAAACGGATTAACAGAACTATATACGGCCACTTGCTTGTGCGTCTGTCACAGACGTTTTTTCAAGATCTACGTAAACTTATGAACACCAGTCAAAAACTAAAAAAGTTTCTAGTTAAGATTTATCGTCAGTGCAATCCCTACCGTAGCCCTGGCAGACAACTGAAGGAACACGGTTGGGTTTTAGTCAGTAAAAGTCTGACACGCCCTCCCGCTCCGCCCAGAGCGGTAGAAGACATTTGATGTTTCCCCTCCAAAAAATAAAAATGGTCAGTGCATTCCTAAGAAAAAAAGTTATAAGACGTGTACTTTGTTAGATATCATTTCATATAGCTTTCACTAAAGATTCTTAAAACATTTCTTCCTTTGATATTTCGTCAACTGTTCTTCAAAATCTCAGTGTAGTTTGGATAGGAACCCAAATTTTGCGAGCTCGACTTGCTTTAGGCCGGTTGCTCTCTTTTGCGCAGATTTCAGCAAGATTCTCATTACCGCACTTTCATAGTCTTGTCATTTTGGTAGTAAAAGGACGGAAATCTGTGTATTTCCGCACTAAGCTTAAAGGCATTGCAAATGGGATTTAAAAAGCCTTTCATCTAAAAAAACTGGCTTGTTGTAAATACTAGCGTGCTAACCAGTCGACATATTCAGTCGATGACGATTTCAGTGTTATTTCAGAAATTCCATAAATTATGTAAGTAAACATGAAGTTGAACAAATAATTAACATCTTTGCCTGCAATGACATCAATCAGTATGAACTATTTTGTAATTTTAGCAATTGGCCATCCTTTGCTCAGCAGAATGTGAGCATTTTTTTATTTGCTAGTGTGGCAATCTCCTTTCAGACGTGACAAGACAAGTTGCTCGACGCACCGAGAGCGCCTGCAGGCTTAGCACAAAGAACCGTAGATAAGCGTTTGTCAACGGAAGAGTAGACAAAAACGATGTTTCCGTGTAGCCAATTGACAGTTTTGTACCGAGAAATGTAGACAAGCGATTTCTATTCTACGGCAGAGTAGAAAAAGCCTGCCTGAGAAACTATTGGTTAATGAAAGATATTCTGAAAGGAGACTATGTCTCAAACGGAGAATTATGGACATGTGTACTCTCCCCATTCTCACATATGGTGCTCAAACCTGGTCTTTGACACTTCAGCAGAGGTCCAGGCTCGAGGATTACCAGCGAGCCATGGAGCGCTGTGTCCTGGGCGTTCGCCACTGCGCGCCGAAACCAAGGTCACGGATGTCAGCCAGAAAGCTGCTCAGCTTTAGTGGTACTGGGCCGGACATATCTGCGGCATGGCAGACGACCAATGGACTAAAAGAATCACCGATTGAAATGGCATTTGTAGATACAGCGTATAATCCACAAAGTTGTTGTTGTTGTTGTTATATCCTATAATCTGAGGTTTTATCTTTGATGTTGTTGGACCATACCCTGCAGCAGAGTCAGATACTTCTATAATGCTTATATTTATTATATTGTTCACTGATAATAGTCCACTGCGAAGGTTTTTCAGAGAAAACTACATTTTCATATTTAATAGAGGCTTCGGGATGCAATTCCATTCTTAAACAACATGGTTACAAGGCTTATATGCCTGAATCTAAACAGGCTGGTGAAAACAAACAATTATCAACCATTGCAGCCCATAAGTACTGTTGTGCGACCTTGTGTAGGTGGGTGGAAGAAGTCGTAAATGGCAGATTTAAACGGAACTTCAAATTGATTCGTCAGGAATGTTTCAATACAGCGTCATCCCACTTCACAGCATAATAAGCATATACCGTTCCACTGCTGGGACACAGGCCTCCTCTTGCCGAGAAGGAGTGGGCCGTAATACACCACACGGGCCCAGAGCTGGTTGTGAGATATCAAATATCTTTGAAGTTTTGGTTCTAAGACATTCCGGTTTCCTCACGATGTTTTTCTTCACCGTTTTAAGAGCAGTGGTGATGAAATAATTGACATAAAGAAAAGCGCCTGTCTGGGTTCGATCCTACCACCTACAAATTCGTAAGTCGCGATCGTTAGCGCTGGGCCACAATAACGTACGACGCCATCACGGCAGGCCGAGGCGATGATGGCGAGACGACCTTGACTCCTTCCGAAGGGCCTGGGCCTGGCCTGTACTGGCAAAGGACAAAATTCAATGGAAGAGGGAGAGGGAGGGAGAGGGAGGACTTTGGCTTGCAGTGGGACCAAACAGGCTAGTTAGTTAGTGTAACAATGCATATAATAACTTTGCTTTCGTCAGCATTAAAACTTTATTATTATACTCACATCGAACATCACGGCATGCGTGTACCTACGTAATCCCGAAAGATTACAGAAATTTCCTCTCATACCTTTAATTTTTAATGTACTTCCCTCTGGTTCCTTACTTCGCTCCCTCAGTATAATATGTAAGCGAACCTCTTGTTCTCCGCGCCTACTGTTGTAAAAACACTAATATTTCAAAATTCATTATCAATTCAAGAGTTCGCGAGCTCCCTTGAATTTTGTTTCGTACAAGCCTGTGAATTATGCAATGAAACATCCGTTCTTGAGTTCTGAAGAAAGGGATGGGTAATGGAGAATGTAGTGTTTGAAGTTTTCAATTGGAGAAGTAGCTGATAGTTACAACTTAAAAAGAATGACGGGAAATGTTCTTAGATCGTGTCAGCCATAGATAATCCAGTGCATTTATTGGTTTTCAAAAATGAGAACAGCCTAGTAACTTTATCAAAACATCAAAAGAAAATTAATATTTTTCAACACTGCCTGTGATGAAAAATATTAATTTTTGCCACCAGTTCGTAGTTATGAACAAAATTTTTGAAAATTATGTTCAATCGTAAGTTATTCATCGGTAGTTGAAATATTTAAAACCGTCTGTGATAAACAAAATATTTCACCATTTCAATTTAATCACTCACAGAATTTTAACCAGACCACCATTACTGGTTTCCTGGTTAAAATTCTGCAAATGATTCCCTTCACTCCGGTATCACCGGATTCCGACCTATCTTTGTCGCAAGATCGAGGTCTATTTGACGGACAGGACTGTCATCTACCCCGGTCACCAGGGACAGTGGAACCGGCGAACGCGCTGGTCCTGGCACAAGTAGGTAGCACCAGGTTGCGGCCGAACGAATGACACACGGTTAGCGACGATCGTCGAGAGGATCCGGCAATTGGGACACGAGGTGGCATTGCACTAGTCCAAGGCCAAGTGTTTTCATGGTCCTCGGAACGCGCCACCGAAGGGTTCTCAAATAACGGTAGGAGGGGTTCACATCGGCGTCGAGTCAACGATGAAGTACCTGCCCAAGCAGCAAAATTATCCTATAGTGCAGATGATATAGGCCTCCAGCACTTATAATAATCTCTTAACGGTTCTAGTATTTGCTGCCACGCTTATAATAGCAAGCATGGAGTTAGTTGGGCCTTATAGTATATCTGATCTTATACATTAACTTATAATTACTTATAGGTAGAAATTAAGGGTGCAATATAAGCTTGGGTGACCTATAAGAGTATCGCGAGGGTGTAAATGTACTCAAGAGTAGATAAACTGGTAAGCTATACTTATAACTGCTAATAAGAAGCATTATAGAACTACTATAAGCAAAGTACGCCAATAAGAGTTATATACAGAACTAAACATACTGGAAACTATTTGCATTTATTACTTGGTTTTATAAAGGTTTAAAAATTCATTTTACAGAACAATTATAAGTAAAATGGAGCGGTTTTATAGTGGTATAAACCAATAATGTTATAATCTTAACACGATTATAAAGGTTTAATATAATTTATGCTTCTGTGTTTCGTTCTCGAGATTAGATATATACACTTGTAGTCACACATACAATGTCGCCACTAATGCACTCAGTTCATAGAGAAAAAAAAAAAAACTTTTGACGCTTGTCTATAGGTTTCCCGCGTTCCGTTCAATCCGTCATTCACATTTCAGTGCCCCGCCACTTTGTACTTTTAATTTGCGTTCTAGTTTTTAATCGATAATTAAGTGGTTTATTAGTGTTTTAAACCAAAAATGCCGAAGAGAAAGCATAATGACAAGGATTCATATAGTTACATTAAGAGGAAAATAAAGAAGTTAGAAAGAAAACTGCTAAAAGGACGCCATTTTTTATCATCGTCGGACTCTGAACCAGAATCAGTGTTTTCAACACCTCAAGGTACCTACTAAAATAATACTTACGTTTTATTTCCAATAACTTTATAATTTGTGGATTAAAGTTGCAACGTACGAGTCGCAACTTGTCCCTTGCTCGGGTTCACGATGCAACGTGTCGAGTTCATCTTACCCGCTGTGTACGTTTGTTTTCCTTTCATGATGTTACCTGTTTAGGTAATTACAACCGAATAGCAATTTGTGCATTCACTAAACTCGGGTTCACGATGTAACGCCTATGAGTTCATCTTACCCGCTGTGCTCGTTTATGTAGGTACCTACCTACGTAATAAAAGTTACCTGTCACCTGTACGGTACCTGCTTACTTAATCATAACCATGCGTATTGGTTTACTTAAAACAAATTACTGGTGTTTTCGCATCACGTTATACTATAGAAATGGTACAACGATTTATGATTTCCGATTGCAGAAAATACAATTATGGAAACTGAGCATAATGAATACCTGTTGGTGGACCTTGACGAGCCGGTACCAGTAACTAGTGCTTCATGCGTACAACCACTGCAGATGCCTGTACCTGACACAGACCAAGAGCCTGTTCCCCAGGGTACTGCTGAAGTGGCTGATGCTATTGAAAAGGAGGATCAGCATCAGGAGCTAGACGAAACTGTGATGGAAATATTGGGAACTGACCCATCAACCACTACATCATTTGGTAAAGACATTCAGAAGGACTTAGCCATACGCTATGAATTTATAGCCACTTCTGGTTTGGCAAAAGAACTCCGCAAAGAGCTACTAGAATCTCATTTGGTTCCAGCTAACTGTAAGCTGATAGACGCACCATCCCTTAATCCTGAGATTAAGGCAGCTGTCACTGACATCATAGTGAAGCGTGATAAAGCTATGCAGGCTAAACAGAAACAAACTGGTAGCGCTATTGCATGTTTAAGTGAAGCTATTACTATTCTTTTGTCTCAAGAAACAAAAGATCCGAATATATTGAAGTTACTTGTAGACACAGGGCGTATTCTGTGTGACAGTCAACATAATGATTCTATAACTAGACGTAATTTTATCTTGGCTGTGCTGAAAAAAGATCTAAAAGATCAGGTGCAGTTGACCAAAGTTGATAACTTACTTTTCGGACAAGAGCTCGCTGATACTTTGAAAGCGGCTAAAGCTATAAACAAGACAGGTTCTGAACTGAAGTCTGTTCCCCCACCAAAAGTTGTAGCAAACAAGACGAAGCCTCCACCATCCAGCAGGAATTTAAACTGGAAGGCTCCAGCTCCGTACCGCAGACCGACGGGGCCTTGGAGAATGAAGGAGCCTGCACCCTCGATGAAACAACAGCACGTGCAATCATCCAGGGGGTCACGTCCAAACAACGGTCGCAACCGCCAATAGCCACCATGGTAAGCTATGCTAGCAGACTATGTCAGTTTTATGATGAATGGTTGCAAATAACATCAGACCAAACTATATTGTCATGGATTAAGGGTTATGAAATACCTTTTACCAAAACTCCTTTCCAGTCTATTTTACCACAATCTAGAAAATATTCTCATACTGAAGAACGTGATTTTCAAAAGGCTATAGATAATTTATTGGCTATAGGTGCTGTCTCAAAATGTCAACCTTGCGATGGCCAATTCCTATCTAATATATTTTTGGTACCAAAACCAAACGGCAAAACACGCCTTATTCTAAATTTAAAACAACTGAATGTTTTTATAAACACAAATCATTTTAAGTTGGAAGACCTTCGGACAACTATTAAGCTTATTTCAAAAGACTGTTTTATGTCAACCATAGATCTTAAAGATGCATATTTTTTAATCAAAATTCACGACAATTCTAAGAAATACTTAAGATTTCAATGGAAAGGTAACTTGTTTGAATTTAATGTTATGCCGTTTGGTCTCAACACCGCACCTTACGTTTTTACCAAACTGATGAAACCTGTGGTCAAATTGTTGAGATGTACTGGTAATTTGTCAACAATTTATCTTGATGACCTATGTCTGATAGCACATTCCTATAGTGATTGTGTCAATAATGTTGAATTTACAAAGACATTTCTCTGTTCCTTGGGCTTCATAATTAATGAATCTAAAAGTTGTTTAACCCCTAGTAATTCATGTAGATATTTAGGATTTATCATTGATTCTAAAACAATGGAAATTAGCTTACCTGTTGAAAAACGTGAGAAGATAAAGAAGGAATTAATAAAATTTAAAAACCTCAAAAGGTGTAAAATTAGAGATTTTGCTTGCTTAGTTGGACTTTTAACATCTGCTTGTCCTGCCATCGAATATGGCTGGCTGTATACTAAGGAATTTGAGAGATGTAAATTCTTAAGTCTTCAAGGCAATAATAATTATGAAAAATTCATGACTATTCCTTTTACTTTAAATTCAGATTTTGATTGGTGGATAAATTCCATTGATAGATCAGTGTGCAAAATAAAATTTGATAATTATAATTTAGAGATTCAATCTGACGCCTCAACTACGGGATGGGGTGTAGCTTGTGCTGGAAAAACGGCAAGTGGTATTTGGAGTCAAGAGGAAAGAAATCAGCATATTAATTATTTAGAATTAATGGCTGCTTTCATTGGCCTTAAAATTTTTGCAAAAAATTTATTTGGGTGTCAAATCATTTTGCGAATTGACAATACGACAGCGATTTCCTATATTAATCGTATGGGAGGTGTTCAATTTCCCCATTTAACGAAACTTACCAAAAGCATTTGGCAGTGGTGTGAGGCTCGCAACCTTTTCGTTTCTGCTCTGTACATTCCATCAATGGAAAATACTATCGCCGATGCTGAATCGAGACGAGTTCACCCCGACATTGAATGGGAATTATCAGACTTTGCCTTTCAAAAAATTATTAAGTGTTTTGGTCAACCTGATATAGATATTTTTGCCAGCCGTATAAATAAAAAATGTGTTAAATACATTTCGTGGCACAGAGATCCTGATGCATACAATATTAACGCTTTTTCAATATGTTGGTCTGATTGGTATTTTTATGGGTTTCCTCCATTCACAATCATTCTCAAAACATTGAGAAAGATTATTAGTGACAAGGCAAGAGGAATACTTGTCGTTCCAGCCTGGCCATCGCAGCCGTGGTATCCGTTATTTAATAAGCTTTTGGTAACTAAACCTTTGACATTTCATTATTCTAAGGAATTAATAATTTCTCATTCCAGCAACCGTCAAATACACAGGCGGATTACCCTGGTTGCAGGAATATTGTGCGGGAATCTCTATTGAGAAGAAGTGTTCCTCCTGCATCAATTCACATTATGTTGGCATCCCTGTCGGAAAATTCCATCAAACAATATGATACCTGTTTAAAAAAGTGGTATGTCTTTTGTAAGAATAACAACATTAATGTTTTCGAGGCCTCCATACCAAAAATCATTTATTTTTTTACTGAATTATATGAATCTGGTTCTCAATTTGGTTCGCTAAACAGTTGCAGATCGGTATTGTCTTTAATTTTAGGTAATCAAATCAGTAAAGATGATCGGATACAAAGATTATTTAAAGGGATATCTAGACTTCGCCCACCCTTACCTAAGTACGACTCAACCTGGGATACGTCATTAGTTATAGAAACATTGGCTAGTTGGGTACCTCACGAGCATTTATTGTTAGACAAAATTTCAAGAAAATTAGTTACCTTACTTGCACTTGTTACAGCCCATAGGGTTCAAACCCTATCCAAAATCAAAGTTGAGAATATTCGCGCTTCACCTAACGAAATATCTATAAAGATACCTGATTTAATAAAAACGTCTAGTATAAAGTCAAAACAACCAGTACTTGTACTCCCATATTTTCGAGAAAGACCCGAAATATGCCCAGCTAAATTATTACAAGATTATTTAAGTGTAACTGCAACATTACGTAATAATCACACCTTTCTTTTTATTAGCACCATAAAGCCACATAATAAAGTTTGTGCTCAAACATTAAGCAGGTGGATAAAAGGTACCTTAGAGGTCAGTGGAGTCGATGTTACAGAATTTTCTGCTCACAGTACGAGACACGCCAGTACTTCTCGAGCTCATAAAATGGGTGTTAATTTAGATCTTATAAGGAAAACTGCCGGATGGTCTGGCACATCCACAACTTTTGCTAAGTTTTATAATAGGGCCATAGCAACTGATTCTAGAGATCTATTTGCTAGGAGTATTTTGATTGATAATAATAAAAATGATTAATCTTATTTTTTGTGTAAGCTATGCTAAGTAAAATTATTTCAATTGTGATATCATCATTTGCCTAAGTTCTTCGGTGCCATTTATATGATTACTGTGAATAAAATTCTATATTTTTTTTGTCAATAAATCCTTTTTCTTCAATACATTACTAATTTACCTATATCTATATTTCACAAATAACTCTCAATATCTACAAGTGTATATATCTAATCTCGAGAACGAAACACAGAAGCATAATTAATGATTAAACGAACTTACCTGTAAGTGAAGTTCGATCATAATTATGCGAGGTGTTTCGTTCGAAGAGATTAGCATCCCGCCCTCCCTAATTCTACTCCCAAAGATGTGAAATAAGTATTGTATCATATCTCTGAACTAAATGACGGATTGAACGGAACGCGGGAAACCTATAGACAAGCGTCAAAAGTTTTTTTTTTTTTCTCTATGAACTGAGTGCATTAGTGGCGACATTGTATGTGTGACTACAAGTGTATATATCTAATCTCTTCGAACGAAACACCTCGCATAATTATGATCGAACTTCACTTACAGGTAAGTTCGTTTAATCATTAAATACTTAGTATCCAAAACTTTATCCGCGGTGTCCTGTACAAGAATACCTTGGTTTATAATAGTCTTGCAAATGCTGTAATAGTCTCAGCACGGACATTTTGATTTTGTTGTGTCGTATTCGTTGCCGACTTGCTGTTCTATTTACTTTTCTTTCAAAAATGGATATATATAAATGGAAACAGATAAAAAGAAGTAGTTATTACATACCTACGAAAAGTTTAGAAAACCTGTAAACAAATAATTCAGGTGTCAGGTTCTAGCTTTGGATCTGTCAAAAGAACGATCGTAAAAATAGGAGAAGGTTCCGTACAAAATAGTTATTATGAAAATTTAAACAACTGCAAAAAACGATGTATTTATCGATAAAAAGCGGTTTAAATATAGACTTAGAAGATTGTATTAGTGAGGAAACTGTGCAAGAAGATGAAAGCGATATTGAAGACTATTCAAATTTTCAACTACATCATAGAAAATGGACTGTAGAATACAATGTACGACATGCGGCATTAAATTCTTTATTAGACATTTTGAATAAGAAGATTGAATATGCCCTTCCTGAGGATGCCCGTACACTACTTGACACTAATAAAGAAAATCTGCATATTACTAATTCAGCACCAGGAGAATATTGGCATAATGGCGATTATTTAAAAAATATTTTTCAACAACTACCCATTGCACCCGAAGGGATTTCTTTAAATATCGCACTGGATAAAAACTTTTCCTGTATAAAAAATCGAAATATCAGTTTTGGCCAATTTTAGTTCTTTTTTATCACCATAAAAAGTACTTACTGATCCTGGGTAAGTAATAAATTAATTGACAAAAACAAATGAACTAAACTGAAACAAGGTATAAATAAAAGCAATTTATTCATAGTAATGTATTTTTATTTTAGGTTTTCTCTTAAAATAGATTCGCTAGGTACCTATTAGTTTTACACAATACTTGTTTTTTACGTAATGTTGTGCTTAATATTAGTGAGATAATCATCAGTATTCAATTTATATCATAACGGTATTTAAATTGCGGCGGTAAGTCCCCTCTTTGAGGAGTGGTTTGAGAGGTGGCATGGCGTCCTCACCTTCCGCCTGACGCAGGTCCTCACCGGACACGGTTGTTTCGGGAGGTTCCTGTTTCGGATAGGGCGGGAGGAAACGCCCGGGTGTTTCCACTGCGAAGATCGCCCTGAGGACACGGTGGAGCACACGGTGGCGGTCTGCCCTGCTTGGGCGGAGCACCGCCGTGTCCTCGTGGAGGCGATCGGCGGCGGCGATCTCTCGCGTCCGGCCCTGGTCCAGGCCATAGTACGGAGCGAGAGGGCATGGGGAGCCGTCACCTCCTTCAGCGAAGCAGTGATGCTCGCTAAGAGGGAGGCGGCGCACGTGAGGGAGAGGCAGCATATGCGCCCTCGCGACCCCAGCCGCCGCAGGATACGGAGACGCCCTGGGCGTCGGGAATCCCAGGCCGAATTCCGGCCACCGTAGGCATGGGCTTGCGGACGGCGAGTAATGGGTAGCTCGCTGTCCGGTAAGTAAGTCGACGGCGCGTTGTGTTCCACGCGCGCCTCAAAGAGATGTCAGCACAAAAAGTGATGGGACCCGCAAGGGTCGATGCCTGCCAGGGGTGCGGGTTTGTTCGAAAGAGACACCACAGCCCCTGGCTTAAGGGCTACTGAAGGAACACGGGTGGGTTTTAGTCAGTAAAAGTCTGACACGCCCTCCTGCTCCACCCAGAGCGGGAGAAGTTATTTGATGATTTCCCACCCAAAAAAAAAAAAAAAAAAAAACGGTATTTAAATCGCTTAATTTTAATAGGTCCCTAACTAAGAAATTATTTATCACAAGAAAAGTACGTAGGTATTCCAAATAGGTAACATTTTTATTTCAGTAATCATTCATTATTGGACCTATAACAAATTGAAACTTAATAATGTATCCATAGGCACTAGATACCTAATCGTAATAAAAAAAAACAATCTGTTGTGACATAACAAGAAGTGTGTTTCGTTCCAAGGCCATCTTAAGGTTTTTAAAG
This sequence comes from Polymixis flavicincta, assembly GCA_949987655.1. Classification (NCBI taxonomy): domain Eukaryota; kingdom Metazoa; phylum Arthropoda; class Insecta; order Lepidoptera; family Noctuidae; genus Polymixis; species Polymixis flavicincta. The sequence goes on along the minus strand of OX465188.1, from coordinate 16,311,135 downwards.
CTCGGAGATCGCTTTTAGTCATAAAGCGATCGATGTCCAGAAACATTGCCATTTTCAATGCTGAGACCTAAACAAAAACAATAAAATAAGACATTGGTACCAATATCAATATAAAAAAAAATAACCGTCCGGTTATAGAAATATTTGCGGAACTATAATTCCAAACAATATGGCCAAGCAATGGTTCTGATATTTACCATCATTAAACAAAGTACGCCTATAACGGTTTGTTAATGTATTTAGCAAAACCAACTTTGTCAAAATGGCGACTTTTCGTTGTATGTCTTACTGAAACCAACATTATTTTAAAATTCAACTTCATGAAAACGCAAATTTCAAGGGGCGTGTAAATTTTTTGATTATAAACGGACTATACTTCACAGAAAATATACGTGCGCCATGCACATTCAAACACATACATCTTGACTTATTGTTAACTAACACTCTACTCATAATTGATATTCCAGATAATATTTTTAAGAAATGGATGAATAACTTACCTTTATCAATATAAATCTTTACAAATGGGCGCAGCAACATTCACTAATTCACAACACTTTTTATGAGCTTGTAAGAGATTCACTGTGTACGTTATTGTCGTATTTGGTTCCATTAAGCGCTTATAGTTAGCTTCGCGGGAGCAAATAGTTCTACGTAGTCCAACTATAAGGTCGTTATTGGTAAAAGTGGTGTTCACCAAATCGACTATAAGTATTTAATTAGGTAAAATACGCCTATAAATTGGGCCCTTTTCCGTGGTTATAATTGCTTACTATTCCGTTATAGTCCTAATGAAATGGTGGTTCCAGGACAATTACTAGATCATATTTTGCTGCTTGGGTGGGACTCGTCCTCGACAGCCGGTGGAACTTCGCGGAGCATATCTGACATTTGGCTTCTAGGCTGGAATGGGCTGGGCCTCAAAGAAATGTCAGCACCAACTGGTGGGGTCCGCAAGGGCCGATGCCTGCCAGGGGTGCGGGTTGTTCGAAACAGATACCGTGCCCCTGACACACAGGCAGGTGAAGGAAAACGGGTGGGTTTTAGTCAGTAAAAGTCTGATACGCCCTCCCGCTCCATCCAGAGCGGGAGAAGTTATTTGATGATTTCTCATCCTCAAAAAAAAAAGAGTTACCCCTTGCAACAATATTTAAAATGTATAAATCAAAAATATTGAAGCGGCCTGTAACCAATAAATTTCTTCCACATTTATGAAACCCTGGTACCTGGTTACAAATAGCTACCATTATGCACGGGTAACAATTGAAAACCGTGAAAAATTGGCTCCCTGTTCGAGGCACGAGCTTGATAACTGAGTAAAAAATTCGTTTCAATATGCTTTACTGGATCCAAGATTTATTTTAAAAGAAATGGTTTGGGTCTTCTACGAACTTTCTAAATGACACCATTAGGTACTTCAATATTCAATATTATTTGGTTCAGTCATTATTGTTGTCAATGTTGATAACATGATCGGCACAGAGGATGGTCGAGTGTCAAGTTCATTTAATTCCTAGTCGGTATAAACTACTTGGATTCCGTTTCTGAGCATAAGTAGAAGGAGGCGTGGGCCAACACTTGTGTCTGGAGTAGATTTGCAGTATCCTTAACTACATAAGCAAAATTGTGACCTTAGATTTAAACTATATTAGACCCCCTTATTTCAATACAATCGTACACCATTACGCTTTCTTCTGATTTCGTTAGAAGTGGTTAGGTACCAACTACCAACTTTTAACAAGATCAAAAGAAAGCGTAAGATTAGTCTACATTCGCAAACACATACTATCGAGGAAATTTACATCTGACCAATTTAAAAATAAAATCCCGTGCACAAAATGACCACATCTGTTAGCAAGCGTTACTATAGCGGCTGAGCGCTGCAAGCAATAATAGTCCTTACGGTGTATAGATGTTAGTTTCTGGCTAAAAATATCGTCATGGGATTTTTTCGCGTCCTGCATCTTGAACGCAATTATTAGCGCCGAGATATCAATCAATCCAACAGTGTGTTTTTACGTCGCCTCTGTTGCTAATACTGCTCTGTTTAACATCGAGAGTCGAGAAGCCAGCGATAAATTCCTGCTGCGATATTTCAACGTTCGTACGAACGTGATCTCATCGCTAAGCCTGCAATAAACACCAATTCACAGACAATAGCCATAAGTTCTCTAAATATCACAAACCACAACAGACACTCGATCCCAAATCGATCCCTACAAATCTCAACTCTAATGATTACTCCCACAACTACCGAACTCGTTGATAGTCGGTTAGTTTGTCACAACAACTTGATGGCTACAAAGACTTATTGTTTGCCGAATAGATTGCTCGAATTTGATTTAAACTTTGAATCGATTAAATTATCGAAGTTAACCGTCCTTTGTCTGTGCACAAATAGATAGAAACAGAAGGTGAATTTCATTCCATATTGAAAACGCACACACACACATAGACACACTTCGTGTACAGCGAGTGTAAGCGCACTCGGGACTTGCGTTATTTTGAGAAATTGAGATAGTTTGATTTCGCCGTACTTACGTATTACGTGCGCATAAGTACAAGTTCAAATTAAATTAGCTAGAAAAACTCTGCAGTCGTGATAGTGGGTGTCGCAATCGTAACAGGACAAAAGAAAAAAAAGGTCGCTGGTAGTATGAATAGGAATGTCATACGAGTATTTTAAGTTGAGAAATCTGCTTTGTGTTATCGTGTTAAAATATCGATTGATAACCATCATATCTGTAAAGTTTACACAAACAAAAACTGATTGTTTCAAAATGACGTTTCAAGTACTTAACTTCACTAGCTACCCAGCAGCCCAATAATTTGTTTATTCACATCTGTTTTCTTTTTCTTTTATCCTTTTTAAATATCCATATTCAACACGTTAGTACACCCACATTTCGCCAGTAATGTTATAAGTCCCATGGAATTGGGGGCAAGCCTATTGCCATCAACCGGGTACAAATCCGAACTCCGGGCTACTACTGAGAAATACCAGATAAAAAATAAATATTGGCACTCCGGGAGTGCCGACAGAAGTGAAAACTTGAACAATTATGTGTGTATTTTTTGAATCGTCAGTATTTTTTTTTAATCGTCAGGAAATATTTTTTAATCGTCAGGAAATATTTTTTGAATCGTCAGGAAATATTTTTTGAACCGTCAGATTAAACAACGTTCAACGTATATTCAACGTTGTTCGTTCGTACGTTTGTGTTGTCTGTGGTGTCGATAACAGTGTCGCGATTTCAATTGTTTTTTTTTTTTTCAACTCAAAAAATACCCAAAGCGCCTAAAGAAGTTTTCACTTTAAAAACCCCGTAACATATCTCGACCTGGGAACCAAACCCAGCAACTCATGGTCAATGACCACTAGACCAACGAGGCAGTACGTTTTCGATCGTTTTATTGAGAATTCTGTACCTAGGTACACTTTTCTACTCTGTGGCTTGTATTTGGTTGGTTATTCCTCTTCTCCATTATGCCCCAACAAAAGAAACTTTTTTATGCTTAAAAAGTATTTCAAAGCCCGCGGTCTCGTGTTTTGCGAATTGCCTTTTTGTATCCGATTTGAGTCGATTGTGAAAGGATGTTCTGTATCGATTTGTATTGTACTGTATAGGGGAAGGTAATTACTAAAGTTGTGTTGAATAAATGTTCGGGTTGTAAATGTTTGTGTTTGGGTATGTTGTTTTTGTAATAAACAGTAGATACTTTGTAAAAATGTAATGAAAATTTCGGTCAATAAGTACTCTGAACATTTTAATTAATTCTCCTCGGCAGTTAAACTGGTTATAAACGTTCTTAACATATAAACATTTATTTTATAAGTTATGACATAATATGCCTCTGTTCTTTTATCATATGTATATCTAAACCCCTTAGCGTAGCACGTTGTCGTCGGATATCAAAACATAAAGCAGCTGTTTTGTAATATCTATACACAAAATACGCGCTCTGTGGTCGCTCACAATGGGCCCAAGAAGGCATAAAGTCACCCAAAGAGCAATGGAAAGGGCTATGCTTGGAGTTTCCCTGCGTGATCGAATCAGGAATGAAGAGATCCGTAGGAGAACCAAGGTAACCGACATAGCCCGAAGAATTACCAAACTTAATTGGCAGTGGGCAGGGCACATTGCTCGCAGAACTGATGGGCGATGGGGCTGAAAAGTTCTGGACTGGCGACCGCGCACCGGAAGACAAGGTGGACCAATGACCTTGTGAGGGTCGCAGGGCCGCAAGAGTTCGCTGGATACGGCAAGCACAGAACCGGTCGAAGTGACAGAGCTTAGGGGAGGCCTATGTCCAGCAGTAGATGTCTTTCGGCTGAAACGATGATGATGATGATGACGTGGAATTGCGGAAACCAGAACGTATTACCTATACGGTCAATATGTATGGAACAGCAATAATAATATGTTGTTTAATAATTGAAAGAAAATTTTCAACGTTCAGAAACATGTATAGAATCCATAGTTGCAATTTGCGCGTCGATAAGCCACCCTGTACACATTTATTGAAGGTAGTTTTTTGTGTCTGTCTCTGTACTCTCTGTGACCGCGTTGTTCATCTAAACTATGCAACGAATTTTAATGCGGTTTTCTCCATCATTTAGATATTTTTTACCGAAGGGATTTATATTGTATGCGGTACATTCATATTAAACTTACATTTAATAAAGAAATATTAGTGTTTGTCAAGTCGTAAAAACCGTGCGAGTCGGGTTCGGGTTCATAGAAAATCACTACATCTCCAATTTCATAACGTATCCGAAATTGTTATGTAAATTCTGGTACATAAGTAAGTACACAAAGAAGTACCTATACAAACAACAGTACAATGCCCGTAATCGCAGGTACCAGGCAAGCATAAAACCTAATATGTTCATAAATCGGGCCTTTAACACTACGTTCGGCGTACTAAGGTATTTCGCTTGAATATGTAAGACCTGTACAGGATTCTCTGCTCTACTTCATAGAAATAAGGTTGGTTATAACTTGAGATTATTTATTTACTGGGTTGTCTGGATACATACAAATCTTGTAGTTTGCAGGAAGGTGTATCGTAAGAGATTTTGTGTGTTAACACACTTCATATTATAAAGTCTGCGTTCATGTTTTCGCATTTTTCAGTTACTTTTCTCTCATTTTTGTTGAGAAGCTACATAGAAGGAATGCTGATAGTATAATGAAATCACCAAAAACAATATGGATTTGTAAAAAGTTACCTTCTCTGATCGCCATTTGGTTAACTCACAGACATATAAAACAGTAGGGTTAACTATGATAACATAATTTCTTAAAAAACCTACAGCTAATTCAGCAGAAAGTAAAACCGAAATTAGGATAGAAAAATAAAAAGATCTCAATTCACCCATTTTAATTCACAAAGATTACCTAACATTTTCGAGAAATCAATGCCGTGTTAAAACATGGCTCAGTAATGTATATTTAAAAAGTGAAAGAGACGCAAAGGCGACGGCACTAAAGCCTTTGTTCGCCCTTCAGCCACTTCCCTTGGGCCCATTGTTGAAAAAATAAAAAAATATTTGTCCATTGCGCGGGAAAACACGGCTTTGTGACTAATGTCTTGGATGCTAGTGGATACAAGCTTGTTTATTAAAACTCTTCGCAAACTTGCGAGCCTGGTACTTTTCATTACTTATTCAGGGATAATGAAGTCAGAGGTCTCTCTCTAAAGCGATATTTTGTGCATAGAAACTTTCTGTAATGATTTATAAGCTCTGTATTCATATTCAAAAACCCCTCATAATATCAATTCACTGGTGAAAACCGCCAGCTACTAGCTGTTTATTTATAAAAAATCATGTTCTTGCTCATAATCTGCAGTCTGTCATTCACGGCACTGTATTTACACAAAATAGCTTTCAAAGCCCCAGACCAAGTCAAACAAAATTCAGCAACAATACTTAGATTTCCAATTGCATTCTAGAACCGAAGCAAATATATCATTCAAATTCATATATTCCGACGGAAGTTCGCCACCCAAGCTTAAGGAGTAATGGAGTGGGTGGGAATTTCTATCAAGTTTTACTTGGATGCTGTCTTGCTGACTTGCGTTTGGAACTTCTTCGCGAACTTGTGAGCCTGGTACTCTCTGATGATGAAATATGGAAACAAAATAAAACTCTATAAATGGCAAAAACATTATATTTGCAATAAATTAGAAGCATATTCCGACCGATAGAAGAGTTGTGGCTTGGTTATAACAGCCACACGAGTCAATCGACCAGGTTAAGCTACGTTTTCCGCGGTTGATCCGTGGATGGGTGACCATCTTGACATACCAAGAACCTCAGTGCTTCTGAAATCACGTTAGGCCGTTGGTCTTGGCTGTTATTCGTGGAGCTTTGACAATCGTTTCGGGTCTTCAGAAGCCTGAAAGTCTGACAACCAGTCTTACCAAGGGGTATCGTATTACCCAGCAACTGGGTTGTGGAGGTCAGTTAGGCAGTCGCTCCATCCAACATAGTAGGAAGAAACCTAAGCAAATGATGATGACCGGCCTAGTTATCGAAAATAAAAGCATAGACTTGCATAGATCAATTCACCACCTATTTCTTTAGTCCGAACTCAGCAACGAGGCTCAAAATCAAAATCAGAAACGTTTTCCCATCACTCCAATTCAAATATTCCCCCAGACGGAATTCCGGGTTGAGCTCAAGGAGTAATGAAGCGGGTGAGGATTTCTATCAAACATGCCTTGCGGCGAAATCCCGCATAACGTGATAGACTGGTGAATATTACCATTATATCCACTTTACGTATAGTTAGGGAGGGTCACGGAAAAGTCATTTATTTGAGGAAGGTCATTGACTTAAATAAATGTACCTACCTAACATAATAGAGTAACTGGTATTAACGTGGCGTCACTTTAGGATGGGTCAGGGAAAGGGTTTTAGATACTCAGCTTGTTTATCATCATCTGTACTTATAATAATTTATCTATACAAATAATAAAGAGGAGAGATTTGATTGTGTCTTTGTTTGTTTGCATTGAATAGCTTCCGAAATTACTGAACCAATTTGAAAAATTCTTTCACTGTTGGGAAGCTACACTATTCCCGGGTGACATAGCTATATTTGATCCCCGTATTCCCCCGGTAACGGGAACTACGCGGATGAAACCGCGGAGCGCTGCTAGTAACAATATTATAAAGAGGAAAGATTTGATTGTTTGTTTGTTTGCATTGAATAGGCTCCGAAACTATGATTTGAAAAATTCTTTCATTTTCGGGAAGCCACACTATCCCCGGATAATATAGGCTATATTTTATCCCCGTATTCCCACGAGAACGAGAAATACGCGGGTGAAACCGCGGAGCGCTGCCAGTGCGTAGATAAAGGAACTAATAATAAAGCTGAAGAATTAGCTTGTTTGTTTGAACACAATAATCTCTAGAACTACCCAGTCGGATTATCAAAGTTCTATTTGCATTTGAGAACCCAATTCTTGATAAGAATTGGGTTCTAAGATCACACTAGGAACTTAGGAGCCGAGCAAAAGAAAAAAGTCAGAAAGAACTGTATAGCACGCTATTACTTCGTAGCAGCAGGTAATGCGACGGGGTGGAACTTACAATATTGCAGGTAGCGTCACTGCAAATTATTCACGCTTAGTAGAAAATACAACGGCAATACTGTGATATCTTTCTTTAACTATCAAGAGCGCAACTCCAAACCTCAATGGCCATTTAAATATCCCACCAAAATAGACTGACTATAAATGATAAATTAAATGATAAATGATTTTATTTCTGTAAGTAGGTTTGTACAAACACTTTTACACGTCAATCATTTATATTTTTTAAACTAGATGAGGTATGTGTTTTCCTATCTGACTACTCTGAGAAAAAAGGCTGAAACAAATTCAGAGGTCACAGTCTCTTTTAATGTCCAGACATAATCTTGGTCAGATCATGTGGTTGGTTGTAATGTCTGAAATGGTATTTTTAGGAAAGAACCACACAGATTTTGTGGACCTGTCTATTCAGTGCACGCATTTATTAGTAATCTATATAGCAATATATATTATCACTGGTATATGACACCATGACAAGAGCTTGTACATTTCGATCCAAAAATAAAACAGAAAGAGTTCGACACCAAACATCGAACTAATTCTTCCTTTCTTTGTTCTCAGCGAATCCTACCCCCTAACTCCGTTACCTGACGAGGTTGGAGGCGGTGTCATCACAGAAGGACCCTCACTCCTGCTAGCCACCTGGACGCCGAAGGGTCACGGCCTGATCACTGTCAAAGACTATGACATATACTACAGGCCAGCCCCCCGGTCTTCCACGGGCTATCGAGTGACAGAATCGGGGGTCCCTGGGACTATCCACAATGGTGTTCCTGATTGGTTGTATGAAGGTAAGTGATACATAGATAAAAAAAATGTTCATTGTTTTGTCGTGTATATTTAGAGCTGATTTCTCGAACATCACGCCTGTAAGTTCCTATGAGTAAGAGACCTTCAGTGCACTCACAATTCGCCAGTTTTGTTTTAAGAGCGTTCTCCCCATGCGGGCTGGAAACGGCGCATTTATGGCGGTTTTTTTGGTCCCTACTGGACAGCTAGCTACCCATTAGTCGCCGTCCGCAAGCCCGCGCCTTACGGTGGCCGGGAATCAGCCTGGGATTCCCAACGCCCAGGGCGTCTCCTGCGGAGGCTAGGGCCGTGAGGGCGCATATAGGTACTGCCTCTCCCTCATATTTGTTACGGTCGCGAATCATAATTTAATCAACACGCATAAAACCTGACACTGAGGTCAGTGTCAGCCAAATTGCAAAAAACGGGCTACCTTACCACATTCCCCTTCAGACTTTTACAACATAATTTAAAAAGGAATCAAAGAAATGCAATTCGAAACGTTCGAACGTTTTCTCGCACGAGAAAACCACGATACAACAATCATTTAATTAAATTGTCGACTTGCTCCATCACAATACAAAAACAGCGCTTTCTTCTTACCATAATCTCGACAAACAACAAAGCTTACCCTCATTTTTATCGCTTCAACCATGGAATAGTCCCCGAAAATTTTCAAATATTTTCTCACAGCAAACAGACACTTCAATTTCATGGTTGGCAAGGCGTATCCGTATAATGCTTACGTCATAACCGTTCGTTTTCACAAAGGAAAATCTGGAAGTGTTTTGGAACTGTGAAAACAGTGTTGCTAGTCAATTTTAATTTTTCGGAAGCGGTTTTGTCATTGTGAAAGGAGGAACAGTAGAATAAGTGCGGAGTGCTCTCGAAATATTTAATTGTTTAAAATTATTGCGCTAATTTGATATTGCTTATTACCAAATTCTATTGTTGTAAAAGAAACAGTAGTTCGTATGTTGTCTTTTTATTCATGTTGGATATCTGTAAAGATGATATAACTATGAATATTGGAGAAATCATGGATGAACGAATGAATTCCCATTCAATTCGCAAAAATGTTTTTGAAGGCGTCAGATATATTTGATTTCAGTATTTTTTAGGTAGATCCAATAGAGAAAAATATTTACCCGTTTTCGCAGAAAAGGCAACACCTAAATTAATGCCTAAATATTATTGCATTGTTGGATTTTCAACTCTTTGCGCAGAGCCCATGTTTGAAAATTCAACAGACAGGTACAAGAAGACCGTTGTTATACCGCACACCATCTGCATATTTATGTAGTCATCATTCATCATAATTTCAGCCGAAAGACGTCCACTGCTGGGCATAAGCCTCCCCTAAAAGGGGGGTTTTGCCATAATCGCCACGCTTGGCAGGCGTGTTAGTCATCGCATTATGGTAGTAAAATGCATATAAAACGCTGCTGCCCATTCTCTAGAAAGTCCCTTGGTCGCCTTTTACGACACCCACTGGAACAAATGGGATGGAGCTATTCTTTTGACACCGGTAACACACGGAACGTAATAAGTAGTACCCGATTGTAAATATGACACATCGAGCTTCAGAAAGAGACTGGCACAGAGGCATGACTGATAGAGAAGACGCCCTAGAACTTTGTTTTTTTTTCCAAAATATTGATGTGCCACAGTTACGGCCAGCGCCCCCAATTGCGTAACACACTTGTAAATGTCACAGTATGATTGTGAACACCGTTAGTTTATAATTAATTTATCTAGCGAGATTATAAATTGTCGAAAAATTTTGAACTGCACCATACTGCTTACCGACCGAATAGGTTAGGTTAGTTTAAAGTTCAGAAAAACCGCGCGCGATCCGAGTGAGCGAAGCGAGCGGTGCCGCGGCAGCGGCTGATGAGGGCTACTTCCAAGTTAGTGGCAGTTACTTAAATATTTAGTAATAGCGCAAGGTATTATCCGTCTTAATACCAGTTCACAATTTGAAAGATTTTGTAGGAAATTTTCCAATACTTACATAAAATTAAATTACGTGAGGAATTTTGTTTAATTTACAAAATGAAAGGCTTTACTAACGTAAACTTTGAGTATGTTAACCCAATTAGGCTGCGGTTTCTGTACTAAAATAATGAAGACTTCAACAAAATACAGTCAATCCAACTTGTACAGTCACGAGCAATAATATGTAAACACATCGCCAATATCAAAAGCGAATTTCTTTTAAATAGGGATTGCAGCCTTAAGATAACTTAGATATTTCATTACAGTGTGGGTTCCAAAATATTATTTTCATAATAAAATAAGATTAAATTTAGTAAAAGTGGAGAAAATCACTTTTAAAAGTTGGTAAGCGTATACATATTATTGCTCGTGACTGTACACTCAGACAACTTACAATATCCAATATCAAATTTAAAATTAAACCACTGACTCTAGAACTGTGCGTCCATGAAATTCAATATTTATTGGACGATTCGCTTTTTTCAACATGGCGGCCGCTCATTCAGTTCAATATTGTAATTCTAATAAAGTTTCGATCGAAACGCTTGTCGTTTGTTCCTTGAGAAAATTCAATTCAATTTTGAGGGTATCTAGTTGAACGAACTTCGATAAATGTTATTTTATTGATATGACGGTAGTTCTATATTGGTGATAACGTTTGGCCAATGTTTGCGGTAGTTGGGAAAGATTCGTTGTAAGCTTTCGATTTTCACTGGGCACAAAATTATGTTCGTCGTTTGTTGGTCCATGCCTACGTCAGTCTTACGACCCGGCCTACGTTTCATAACTAATTGCTCTATAGAACAAATTACTCGCAGGGGAACCAAGGGTGCCAGACACGGGGTCGTCTGGGGCCCTTATGCTATTTGGTTCCTGGGGTGGTCACGGCGTGCCATGTGTCCTGGTGCGCCGGTGATAGGGGTTATTCCCCTAGGAGGAGGGTCCGGTGACGGACAGCCGCGGCGGGTTCGCGGATGGCTTGCGCGTTTCCGTGTTCCCGCCTCAAGCGGCACTGGAAGACACCGTGGAGTTTTAGTGGGTTACAGTCCCACATAACTGCGCTATCTCCCCGTGGTAGCGCAGTAGGCATTCCTCCAAGTTAAAAAAAAATGCCCGGGTCGACGGTGCGTTATGGTCCACGCGCGTCGTCAGAGATGTCAGCAACATCAGGTGGGGTCCGAAAGGGCCGATGCCTGCCAGGGGTGCGGGTTGTTCGAAAGAGATACCGTTGCCCGTGGCACACGGGCAACTGAGGGAACACAGATGGGTTTTGATAAGTAAAAGTCTGACACGCCCTCCTGCTCCACCCAGAGTGAGAGAAGTCGTTTGATGATTTCCCACCGTAAAAAAAAATCCTATTACAAGTTCACAACTTTTATTTTTATGTGTATCGATGGTAAATTTTGATAGTGTAGTGAAAAAATGGCTTATTAGTGGATTCAAACGAATTTACTCGGGCGAATCCACACCTAACTATATAAATAAAAAGAAAAGTCCTGGCTGACTGACTCATCAACGCCCAGCCCTAAACCCTTGGACCTAGAAAGCTGAAATTTAGCACAGAGGTTCCCTTTATAATATAGACAAGGAGTAAGGATGGATTTTTCGAAATTCAACCCCTAAGGGAGTTAAATAGGGGATGAAAGTTCCGCTGGCAAAAGCTTGTAAATACTATCATCTAAAGGTAACTCGCACGAAGATAATTAATTTGTGGGCGAATCAACAACTTCAGAAATACGTATTAGTTAATTGGCACTGTAGTATGTAAGACATGTCTGTATGTATGTGTGCTCATGTATTCTAATATTAAGAATCAACACAAATATAAACGATAGTAGGCAATGAATTAGCAGTTATAAACGAGACTCCAATGACATCAGTTTTTTAACTCATCTCCTCGGACTCACGACCTTACATGGCGACCCTGCCATCTGAAACGAGTGCCGAGTTCGATCGCGTGATTTAATTTATTGAGAGACAACGAATGATTGACTTGATTTGTTTTTATGTAATAAAGTTATGAGACAAGGTCACTGCAAGTACAGTCGCCAGCAGGTCAAGCTATCCCAAACTATCAAATTTTCCCAATTGAACATAAACCTTATTCCTTTATAATAAAGTTGAAAAACTATTAAAGAAATTTGACAGATTGGGGTAGCTTGATGTGCTGGCCTCTGTACATGCAATAAAGATTATGAGCCACCGAGCAACGACTAAGCCGAAAAAATACTGCTCCCGGTTCCAGTACAAAAAAAATCCACAATGTCGGAAAAAAACAAATAACTCTTAGCTTCGTTTAGCATCTTTTTACACACGATAGTCAACACTCAATAGGAAAGTAGTCAATAGTCTGCATAAAGTTACGAATATAAAATTATGACTATATTTTCGTTCTCTGGAAGCACAAGTTTCCGCATCATTTATCGATATTTCCCCACACTACTACATGTCGACTCGCTCTTACAAAGTGCACGTAGGAGACCAACTTTGTGAGTTACAGGTCTCGCAAGTTTCGATATGTTCTGTGCGTCTTTACTAACTTATAATTGAGGTAAGTTATTAATTATTGAACTTACTTGTACCTAGTACTCATAATTTATACGTGTATGAATATCCTTATTTGATATGGTCTGATCGAGGGGCTTGTAAGTGTGCTTTAATTCACCACACGGGCCCATTACGAGTTGGTACCTGTACCATGTCTTTGAATTTTTCTTTCTAGGACATACCGGTTTCCTCACGATCTACGTTGTAGGTCTTGTAGACTGTAGATTGTAGACCATTTACATTTTATTAAGCACCTGCACCCTAATTGCGTAACTCACGATTAATCATAATCTGTTTCGTTTTAAAACATATTGTTTAACCATTGCTTCATAATTATGTTCGAAAAATAATGTCTGCTCAACAAGGTAAATAACGCAATGAATATTGTTGAACTGTCAAATTGAAACAGATTGTGATTAATTGTGAGTTTTATTTATTAATTTATTTATTTATGGTACTCCAACGACTTATTCACTAATAACATGTTACATAAAAGAACTTCTAAAAGTTAGTATGGTGAATCTGTCACTTAAAGAAGTACACAGCTTAAACATAAATCAAAACGTATATACATACAAATTATGAAACCTATTTCAAAGTGATTTAAAATATAAAAAAAAAACAATAATAAAATAATTAAGACCTACGTTACCATAGAAAGACAATTTATAAGAAAATACATCAGATTTACTTAATTAATAATGGATACTTTAAGTATATTTTACTCATGTGTGATTATTATACGTAAAACGAGAGTTACGCAATTAGGGTGCTGGTACTTGTTGACAGGCGTACACTGTCCTGGGTGCTTACTCTCGAATATAATTCCGATAGATCGACATTGGAATTATCAGTTAAACGTCAGGGATTGGCTACACTCAGTGAGTCCAGCCAATCCCTGACGTTTAACTGATAATTCCAATGTCGATCTATCGGAATTATATTCGAGAGTAAGCACCCTGATCTTTATGGCAACGTCGGTCCACAAGCAATACACTCATTCGTTTATAAACATCTTATTATTACAAAAATCCCACATTTGCAACTGGGTTTATTCAGCACGCCTGACAGATTAGCGTAAAACCGCATGGGCTGAATCATCGCGGTCCGACAGATGAGTTGTTTTCGCAATCGGCCGTTTCCAATCAGTTACCTCTGCTCTAGGGCCACCTTTGCTGGCCACCACTGTTCTCGGACCACCATGCTCTATCTCATACTCAATCTAAGTCAAAAATATCTCTAGTTTACCTACATTTTGGACAAGTTGCACTGCATGTCACAGATGAATAAAGATTTCGTATGTTTTTAATTACTTTTAAGGCCCCGCCGCCCGCCAGATCGCGCTCGGTAGAACTTACCATCGCCGTGCCTGCGTGCAGTCATGCCGCAGCACTGGCGTTTCCTCTTTGCGCCGCCAGGGGCGCTGGGGGTCGTTGAAAAAGCATTGATCACTATAGCGGACGTACGAAACTGAACGTCTTCTTAAATAATAGAACAAACCAGAATCTTTCATAGAATACATATTTTAAGCCAGCATTACGGTCCATCATTTATTCGAAGAACCTTCAACCTTCACAACAGTGACAACAGCCGGAACAATTACGGAAATAGACTTTCTGAAACCCCTCTTATATCCTGTAACTGTGGAAGTGCAGTAATTAATTGATACAATAAGTGTCCATTGTTAGATAGACAAACAAAAGAGGAACACATTTTCTTTTGTGCTTCCATTGCATTTCAGAATAATAGCGTATTACAAGTTGGAATATTAGTAGTATCCTTTAATAATATTTATTTCTTACTTAGTCCCGTCATTTTGTTTTTCCGCTTTTCCCCTGCGGTACAAAATTCTTGTTGGTTTTAATTAGAAAGCATAAGGACTTTATTATTAACACGACCCTATACGCGACTTCGTTCGGAAGGACTTCCATACGAACGGAGCTACCATAATATACTACAATAAGAGCCACATATTTATAAAACTTCCTTAAATAGCACATATAAAGTTTTGTTCTAAGCAGCCGTAAATAAAAATACATATACACAATTCAAACCAGATCAAATATAAAATACGTACAGTGGTTAATCAAAACAAAAAAAAAAAAAAACACACGTAGTACCTACATAGCCACCATCTTGGATTTTCGTTTTAGCTCAATATTGGCTTTAGCACCCTCGAAAACCATGAAAATTATCCCTTTCTCTCAGAGACAGCAAGTCGCATAGAGGCATAACGCATTTTCGTAACGTGTCGATTTCTACCAGTTTACTTCAACCGTAAGCTGCATTAAAGAACTTAGTTCGAATAAAAACATCCCATTAGTGTCACAAAAAAATGCTTTAAGGCCCTGCTAATTTTGAATGTACTCGTCGTATTGTCGTTATGAGCGATAATAGTTCTTACAGCAATCCGATACGGGTTAAAATCAGTTGCAATAAATTCGAATAATAAATGGGAAAGCATTGTCGTAAAAATGCAAATAAAATCGTATAAAATTCTATATTAACTATTTGGTAATAAATAATCCATCACTGGATGCAATTTTGCATTTGACATTTTATGGTATATTTTTTAATTATAATAATAATTGTTATTGAAGGGATAAACTGGTTTCAAAGATAATTAAAAGGTGACTTTGATGATTTTTTTGATGCATTAAAGTATGTTTAATTATGTTTTGAGTTCCATCACTGTATGCAAAAAAGACTTGAACATATCATATGTTTTTTTTTGCTTTCAAAATTATTGACGGTTAAAGAGATACACTGGTTTAAAAAACCACCTTTTTGAGCGTGTTCGAGAAATCTCCGCCTTAAGAAGTAAGACTAAGACCTCGTCTGCTTGTAAACTATAAACAAACTGAGTCACTAATTCATTTGAAAAGCGTGGTGATAATAGCAAATCATTTGTAGCAATTAACGAAAAGCTCAATCTCAGAAGTAGAAGGTAATGCCTAACCATTTAATTTCAAATCCGAACTAACTTTACCTTCGCAACCTCCATTCCACCCAGAAATAACTGCCGAAATTTCGCATAAAACACGTTCCACCCCTTCAAGCGCATCTCTAGTAGCAACCTGGCAGATGCCAAGGAATGTGGCGGACTGGCAACTGGCACAATCTGACAACTGGCACGCAAATGAGCCGAGTGCAAACGCTCATTAAGATAAAGGTGGGCGCTCGTTTACAAGCCAGGTAACGGAATAAAATGATCATTCCCCTTCCTAGGGGGTGTAAAATTAGAACATCTTGTGGTTTCGGGCTTTTAGGGTTCTGTAGAGTGGTGTGTATCTCTGTGGTTGATCTTTAAGCTGGCCTACGAGTATTTGAATGTGTATTGTTTTTCTGTGAATGAAATAAGAAAGTTTAAAGGTTCAATAGAAAATCTGCGTCAGGTAGTTTCTGGCGGGCATTAATGCTGAAATGAATGTATTTTGTTCAGCTTTTTATATTTTGTTTTGTGTCCAAATAAACGGTCTTCTTTCTTTCTATCTCTGTGGACGATCTTTTATCTGGCACTAGCTTCCGCCCGCAGCTTCGCCCGCGTGGAAGTCGGAAATTATTCCGCGGGAACATACCACCGGGATACTTTCTATAAAAAGTACCCTATGTGTTAATCTAGGTTATAATGTAGCTGTGTGCCAAATTTTATCCAAATCCGTTCTGTCGTTTTTGCGTGATTACGTAACTAACATCCAAATATCTTCACAAACTTTCACATTTATGATATTAGTAGGATAAATATTTATCTTCTGACGTCAATAATAAACAGTGATGTGATCACCATCCTTCACACAAAACGACCTCAGCAAGTTTCAGGTTAATAATAATATGGCTCAGGTATAATTATGTGTACCTATATTATTTAGGTACTTCTCTAAACTCTTCAAACTAACTATATTCCCCTTTACACCCTCAAAGAGGTTAATGTTTAAAAGTATTTTGTTTCTTTTACATTATTTGACTTAAAGGTTAATTTATGCCAATTTTCGAGTTAATCAAGACACGCAGTAAAATCATCCCTTGTGAAACTTAACTACTTTTTGCCACCCCTTTAGGAGTAGATTTTCAAAAAACCCTGATAAACGTTATTCTTTATTTTTGGTTTTAGGTATAAATACTGAGTTTCGAGTTAATCAGACATCATGTTAAAATTCTTCTATACAAACTTTGACACCCCCAATGCCTCTTTAGGGGACAGTTTAGAAAAACAATAAATGACCAACTTTATAATTTACTTAGATAAATATTTGAGCCAAGTTTCAAGTTTATTAACTCAAGGAATAAGATTTTTCATGCAAACAAAATCCCCCCTTTTCACCCCCTTAAAGGTACATATGTAAATAATACTTGCATCTTAATAAGAAAAATACCTAATAAAAACATTCACACGCAAATACATTTCACAAAGAAACATCAAATACACAAAATTAGGCTCAGAAATGCAAATTACATACACACCCACCGCGCACCAGCTATGGCAAAAAAAATGTGATGGACGAAGGTGCTGAATTGTATAACAAACTACCAAATAACATCAAAAATGCAAAAACAATGTCAATATTTAAGAAACACTTAAAATTACATGTGTTAAATAAAAATAAAGCGAGCGCACCTTAGTACATTGCATACCACATCTAGTTGCGCGCGTTCCGTGTGTTTACATTTTAGCTATGTTCAATCTATTAGCAATTACCCTACACTTTTTACTAATTTCTGTACTTTGTATTTCTTTTTTCTCCTTATCAAAACTGTACGTTACACCAACAATGTTTTAAATTATGTAAATATCTCATGTAAGTGAAATTTATTTCTTAAGAGAATAAATATATCTTTAACCCGAAAGGTCGAATTTCCAAAAACCCCCTTCTTAGTGCTCCCCTACATTATAAAAGGAAGCCGTGTGCAAAATTTGACGTTCCTAGTCCTAGTAGTTTCGGCTGTGCGTTGATTGGTTAGTCAGTCAGTTTCTCCTTTTATTTAAATAGATACATTATAGTATTTAGATGGGTGCTGAAGGGCTTTTGGCTAAGTAATATTAGCCGCACGGATCGATCGATCAGGTTAAGCTACGCTTGCCGCGGTTGGTCCGTGGATGGGTGACCATCCAAGACCTCTCCGTGCTTCGGAAAGCACGTTAAGCCGTTGGTACCGGCTGTCATTTGTAGATCTTTGACAGACGTTACGGGTCGTCAGAAGAAGTAATTTAAGTAAAATATCATTTTAAAATTGTAACGGTGTAAACAATTGTTGGTTGGCCATTAATGAAAAATAAATTAATAAATTCCATTCAATTTCCCGTACCTAAATGAACACACACCAAATTAAAATTCTCCTCCATATCCACCAACTACCAACGTCATAGCAAATGTATGTCCAAACACAATCATCTATTATTATACGATAAAGAACACTTTCACCCACAATCTTCCCAAAGTGTTTTAGCGTAATAAAATCAAATATCCCGCTCACTATCCGCGCCCCACAACGCGGCAACGCCATGTGATAGATGTACAGCCCTATTCTCGGCCGGCCGAGCATACGGCGACACTAATTGAACTAGGCACACGTAAACCTTGACATTCGGGTCAGATAGATGAAAGTTTTCCGCTATATTTGAGTATATTTTTTTTTGGAGTGTGGGCGATCATCATATGACTTCTCCCGCTCTGGGTAGAGAGCAGGAGGGCGTGTCAGACTTTTACTGAATAAAAACCCACCCGTGTTCCCTTCACGTCCAGGCCACGGAAGGGAAGAACGCTGCTCAGAAGCACCGGCACGCCTCCTCTGCCGCAGCCCGTAACCCTCAGCCGCGATGCCTCCCATTCGACATCGCGGCCCACCTCAGTTGCGGTGCACCTCACCGCAACCTACTTTTTCGCCGCTACGTCATCGGCTTGAAGGCAAAAGCCCTGACGAGCGGCCCCACCTTTGGGTTCCTCTTTGCTTCACCGTGGCTGGGAGACCACGGTTACTGAGCCCCCCCGCAACGACAATGCGGGAACCCACTCGGGGGTGGTGATATTTGAGTCCAGTCTTGATTGTTTGTTCAAGATCAACAATAGCTAGTTTTTATCCACATGCTGAAGGATTTGTCATCATCATAGGCCGCCTTGTTCCTTTCACTGCTCAGTATGGGATTCCTCCTTCGTGCTATGATTTCCTGGTATATGTGAGTCCCACGGAAATGTGTTCATAATCCTAATGGTGGAGGATTATGAACACATTTAAGATATACATATCACTATATCATAATATATATTTCAGGATATCCTTACTAATCTAAAAAACCCCTTTAAACAATGATCCCCTAAATTTGTCCTTAATCACGCAAAAATGTGTTTATAATGAGAAGAATGAGCTCACACATTATATTCTATGACAATCAAGTCAACTCACTGCTTCACTTTGTGTCAGTGTTATCAATACGCAACAGAAACACGACCATCTTTTGACGCAGTAAGGCGAATCTACCGGTTTAAATCTTAGCCTGTAAACAGCTTTTCAAGTTAACAAGACAGCTATGCAAAAATATTTTGGTCTAGGCACTCGGCACGTCTACCATCCTGAAAATAAAACATGAAAATATATAGAAAAAGAGGTTTTGCCATCAATGGAATGTTCTCACTAAATTCCCGAAGCTTCTCGACTATTTCATAGTTATTTTTCGCAAACACTCCCAAAAGGGTTCTCTCTACCTTTTCTATGAAAAGGCCTTAAAAAGCGGAAAGGTTTCGAATTCCTTTGAGAGGGAGTGTGTTGAGTTAGTTTTATGGTACGAAAATTACACAAATATCCAGGAGGTACCTAGGTACTAATAGGACACCCACACATACTCGTACCTACGTAAAAAATGTATTTTATGCATTAACAAAACAGCTGAGCTTTTATTGGTTTTACATAAACCCTTGAGGCATAAAAAATAATTGAAAACATGGTTTATGTAGGTACGTAAACAAATTTATTTTTAAATTTTAATTTGTATGAATATGTTTGCATCCATTATTTTTGTTTTAATGTATAATGTGTGTGTTTCCAAAGTAAATAATTGTTAAAAAATCGTTTCAGTGTGCAGTGGGGAAAAAATGTTCATATTTGAAATACACAGATTACCTACTTAATTACAGAGTTTATTATTATCTTTATCTATAAATACAGAATAAGTTTTTAACCAGAGCGCAAACTGTAACCATGAATTCAGCATATCATTCTAGACCCCCCTAGCGCAGAAATTTTTCGCCGGTTTTACAAAAAAATTACTTTACCAATTAATTACATTATGTTTTAAAAATATTATTTAAAATATTCACATATCAAATGACGAAGAAAATTGTCTAGTTTCACATATAATTTTTTCAAATACATAAGACAAACCGTTTAGGCGTGATCTTCAATAAAAAGTCCTTAAAAGTCGGCTGTCTGCGCCTTAACCTATTTGGCCGGTGACCCAAAATATAAATATATTTGAAGTCCGCGACCCTGACGTTTTAATCATTTTCCAGTAATAATAAAATAATAGGACTAAAAGTCCGTGGTTTGCTCAAATTGATGTCATTACGAAATTTCAAAAAAAAAACTACATTATTAATATTTTTTTAACATGTATGTGAAACAAGCAAGTATCAGCATAATTTGGCATTCATAGTAGAAAAGCGATATTTTTTAATCAACAGAGGAAAACATGAATAATGATGGATGGGATCAGTCCCTGAGGGATATCATCATTAATTGTATTAGTGACTACCCTGATGCTGTACTTTTGAGCAAAGAAGATTTATACGCAGAGTTCAGTTTATTGAAAGTGCATGTGCCATGCGTGGTAGATGCGTTCTGGTCCGAATCAAGAATGACATCGATTACGGCGCTAACAATGTCTTTTAAAAGTTCCCGCGACCCATCTCAATATCGCCCGCGGCCCGGAACTGGGTCGCGACCTGAGTTTAAGAAACGCTGGCTTAGTATCCATCTTTCTTTGGTTTATCAAAATAACATTAATTTTACAGTCGCCAGCACATCAAGCTACCCCAATCTGTCAAATTGCTTTGATAGATTTTCAATTTTGTATCATAAGGTTCATATTCAATTAATCGATTGAATTGAATTGATTGATTGGTTGATTATCTATCTATCTATCTATCTATCTATCATATTCAATTGGGAAAATTTGACAGTTTGGAGTAGCGTGATGTGCTGGCGTCTGTACATAAGCAAGGATGTTAAAATATTGGCGACTGAAAAAAAAACATATTTTAAGCAGACTATTTTCCTCATTCTACATAAATCTTTTCAATCCTACAGAACCATCATCATTACGTCCCTTGTAACAATTTATTCGGCAGACGTCTTCGCGACTTATTTTATCTGTGGAATGTCATCGAGACGTCTCGTGAGCGCGCACCTTAATGATGAAAACCTTAAACTTTTTAATAGAAAGACTTGAAATGAGGTGAAGCAGGATTTATATTCTGTCTTTACAGTATGTACTGTATTGCGTTGATTAAATTTCGGTGCTATTTTGTGCAAAATGGTAAAGCAAAATTAGGGAACATGTTCGGTAGGTGGGTCAATATTTATTTTTTGCAAGCAAATACCTATGTAATAAATATATAGAAATCTTTACTGGCATAAGAAGAGTGTACAAACAAAGTGGAGCCCTGACTCCTGCGCTAGGTAAAAGCACCTGTGTTACAGGAGCCATTTTTTTTTTACATAAAATACGTAACAGTGTTAAAATATCCGGACAAACATATTGATGTTTTTGTGATGTGTCTGTGTATATTTTGTCGTTGTAAATATAAAAAAGGTAATTGACCTATTTCGGATTTAATAGGGACACACGGCTACATATCAAGCTATACATTTCCAGTATAAGCTGATGTCACATTGTATAGAATTTCCGTACATTGCGAGATCAGCGTAAACTGGTAGCGTAGAATGGTATAGCATGATGTATAGGCGTGTGTACTATTTATTCATCATCATCATCATTTCAGCCGAAAGACGTCCACTGTTGGACATAGGCCTCCCCTAAGCTCCGCCACTTCGACCGGTTCTGTGCTTCCCGCATCCAGCGGACTCCTGCGGCCCTCAGAAGGTCATCGGTTACCTTGTGGGAGGACTTCCAACTTTACGTCTTCCGGTACGCGGTCGCCACTCCAGAACTTTTCGGCCCCATCGGCCATCTATTCTACGAGCAATGTGCCTACTGCTTCAAAAAATAAGTATGACAGGAAAATGACCATATTTCACGAAAAACAAGACCCTCGAAATAAATATTTTATTGTAGACCTACAGAACCATCATCATTAGGTCCATTGTAACAATTTATTCGGAAGATGTCTTTGCGCCTTTTCTTATCTGTGGAATGTCATCAAGATGTCCCGTGACGCGCACCTTAATAACAGAAACCACAGAGTAACTTTAAACTTTTTACTAGAATGACTTGGAATGGAGTGAGGTACAGGGTTTATGGGACTGTAGACTACAGTTCTGGAATTGATTTAATTTTGGCGCTGAATCCTTTGGTTTGAATGGATTGATGCCTAATTTGCGGGATTGAAGACTCGTAGTAAAAATTCTTCAAAGGGCTCGTAGTAGAAATGCTTCGCTACCGGCTTTGGGGATAGAAGACATACTTAAAAATGTAAGGATTTCGAGAATCAGATGCATTTTAAAATCATACAAGCCCGTATTATTGAATCAGTCTTTATTAAACTAATTTTACTGTAAATTAATTTTCACTCTCTTAAAATAATTGTCTAAAATCAATATTGTTACTGACTAAAGTAGATTCAATCTTTTAATTATTTTAACAACAGTCATTCATTAATGAAAATTAGGTACTTACCACTCAACTTTTGGTAACTTGTTTTTCTTGCAGTCTTTTTTTTCGGGTCGGAAACCATCAAATAACTTCTCCCGCTCTGGGTAGAACAGGAGGGCGTGTCAGACTTTTACTGATTAAAACCCACCCGTGTTCCTTCAGTTGCCTGTGTGTCAGGGGCCACAGTATCTCTTTCGAACAACCCGCACGTAAATAACGCAATGAATGTTGTTGAACTGTCAACATGAACCCCCCCGAGTGGGTTCCCGCATTGTCGTTGCGGGGGGGCTCAGTAACCGTGGATTCCGGCCACGGTGAAGCCAAGAGGAACCCAAAGGTGGGGCCGCTCGTCAGGGCTTTTGCCTCAAAGCCGACGACGTAGCGGCCAAAAAGTAGGTTGCGGTGAGGTGCACCGCAACTGAGGTGGGCCGCGATGTCGAATGGGAGGCATCGCGGCTGAGGGTTACGGGCTGCGGTAGAGGAGGAGTGCCGGTGCTTCTGAGCAGCGCTCTTCCCTTCCGTGGCCTGGACGGGGCCGCCACCGTTTGATGGCGGACGCGGTGGGGCCGCAGGGGAAGAGGAGTGTCGGTATAGCGTCAGCCGCTCTCCCTATCCCCTGCGGCCGAAAAGTGGTAGACGGGACGGCGCGTTGTGTTCCACACGCGCGCCGTCAAAGATGTCAGCAACCACCGGTGGGGTCCGCAAGGGCCGATGCCTGCCAGGGGTGCGGGTTTGTTCGAAAGAGATACCACAGCCCCTGGCATACGGGCTACTGAAGGAACACGGGTGGGTTTTAGTCAGTAAAAGTCTGACACGCCCTCCTGCTCTACTCAGCAGGAGAAGTCATTTGATGATTTCCCACCCAAAAAAAAAAAACTGTCAACTGTTAATGTGCTTATGTAATTACCCCCTTATGTCCGACTTCTGGTTACTACCGACACCACCAACCACGACAGCAATATTGTTAATCTGAACAGAACTTCGTTAATCTTATACATAAAGTATTTACTATCAACTTTCTGCATTATTTTTACAGAAGCTCGACACGGTATTAAACTTTCTTCAGTCCAGCCGATGTAACGTGATCAACGCCTGGTTTCCATTTATATTTGCGAAGGTCACATGCGCCAAAAACACGGTTAGGAATAGATGGCCCATGAAGCATCTATGGCCACAATAGGCGGGGCAACTATCCTCTAAATTTTTCGTCGGTTATAAAAGAAAAAAATATCAGCTATTTCATAGAAAAGTGCAATACCTACGCGGTCAAAATTAATGGAACAGCAGATTTTTTTTTTGTATAACCGACGAAAAATTTCTGCGCTGGGGGTTCTAGAATGATGTGCTGAAATCATCGTTAAAGTTTGCGCACTGGATAAAAACTTATCCTGTATGTATAGCCATTTTAATAAAAAATAAATTTGAATCGAACCTATTTCCATAATTAATACGATACTGTATAACTTTAAATAAAAATGAAATTTCAACACACGGCATCTTTCACGCGCCTTAAATAAACATTAAGTCGTGTATAAGTTATCTATCTATCTATAGAAAATATTAGCTTATGCGACTCAAACCACTGTTATAATAGTACCCAACACACACCAACACCCTTGTTACCATAGACAGTAATGTTTTGGTATATTCTGATAGATTAGGAACAGGTTTTGGATCATTGTTAAATAACCGCTCCAAACATACTATTACTAATTGTTGTTACCATAACCTGCATTTTAATGAGCTTGTTCATAAAATAAAACACACAAAATTGAATGAGCAGACTACTGTAGTTCTTTTAATTGGAAACAGTCTGAGTTTAACTAAAAGGGACATAGTTAATGGTATTGACACCCTACTTAAATTAAAATTAGGAAAAATAATATTATGTGCTTTGCCATATTCAAATCATTTGAATTATGAAGAAAATGATTACATTTTTAGCCTAAATAATTTAATGCATATTTTGACATGTCGTCATAGTGACCGTTTATTGTATTTTGATACTAACAATTTTGTTAGAGATTTTGTACTAGTTCGGGAACATATGTTTCTTCCCAAGACTAGTCGACATGTATTAGCTACTTTGTTAGCTTACAATATACACGCAGTTATTGATAATTTAACTGAGACTAGGTTAAGTGACGAAACAGTATTATCTAGTACTTCTAATAATACTGTAATTAATTCTTTAAACTTTTAGACACGACAAAAGAGAAGCATAATAAGTGTATTTTACTGTATCACCAAAATATAAATCGCTTCTCTGGCAAAATCCTAGACGTGGAAATGTTAATAGATAAATATCATATGGATATCTTATGTTTTACTGAAACTTGGTTAAAACCGGATAGGATGTTGTTTAATGTAAATAATTTTTCAGTTGCCAGTGCGTACAATAGGTCTTCGATGGGGGGTGGTACTTTGATATTGTGTAATAGTTGTTTTAAATATAAGGAAAGAAAGGATATCACCGCTTGTTCTGTTGATCGCTTATGTGAGGTAGCATGTGCAGAGGTTGAGGGCCATACTTTCTTGTCTGTATATAGACCACCAGCCACGAACCTGTCATCATTTTTGATAATTATGGAAGAAATATTAGGTAAAATATTCAAAGATAATAAATTAGTTTTTGTATGTGGTGACCTAAATATTGATTTATTAGTTAATTCACCAGAAAAAAGTAAGCTTATCTCTTTGTTTAAATCATTCAATTTAAAATGTATATTTAATGAAGCGACTAGAATAACAGCAACCACAGCTTCATGCATAGACAATGTATTTACCAATTACAAAATAAAGGACTCATCCTTAATTAGTGGCGTCAGGTCAGACCATACTGGTCAGCTTGTATCGTTTGACTTAGATAAAAAGTTACATCTAGATAAAACCATTGAATTGAGACCTCTGACCAAAAATAAACTGAAATCTTTTAATAATAATGTTCTTAGCAATCTATCAACAGCGAGTTTTGATTCACAAGACCCCAATATAAACTACGGCACATTTTTTTCTACAGTATGCAAAGAATTCAATAAAGCATGTCCTGTAAAAAAAGTTACAATAACTACTAAACCAAAATTTAGCGAATGGGCCACTACTGGCATTAGAAAAAGCAGAGATATATTATATAATTTGTATCACGAAAAATCATTGACTTCTGATCAGGCCCTTCATAATTATGTAAGAAAATATTCTAAAATATTCAAAAGAGTCTGCGCTCACGCTAAATCTAAATTAATAAGTAACAAAATTAGTACCTCTAAAAATAAAATAAAAGCTGTGTGGCAGGTAATTAACAAAGAAACTGGAAACACAAAACAGCGAGATCAGAATGAGTTAGCTCTAAAAATTGATAATGAAATCATTTCAGATAAGTTACAAGTTGCTGAGACTCTAGAAAATTTCTTTACCAACATCCCAATAGAAGTTACGAAATCTCTCCCCTCATCATCTGTATTAGCTGAATCTCTTCTTAAAGAAAACTTCAGCAAGGACATTCCAAGTTTTGAATTCAAACCCATATCTATTGCCACAATTAAAACAGCATTTAAAAGTCTTAACATAAAAAACACTGAAGACTTATGGGGGATTTCCGTTAAGGTTCTCGAAAATATCATTGACACAATTGCCCCTGTCCTAACAGGCATATTTAATCAATGTTTAGACAGCGGTACGTTTCCTGACTTAATGAAACATAGTAAAGTAGTACCAATTTTCAAATCAGGTAGTAAGAGTGATCCCTATAATTATAGACCTATATCTGTGCTTCCAGCATTGAGCAAAATTTATGAAAAAATCATGCTAGACCAGATGTTGTCACATTTTAACTCAAATGGTATTTTACATAGTCGACAGTTTGGTTTCACGAAAGGTCGGTCGACGACTGACGCAGGAGTAAAACTCATCAGTCATATTTTGGAATCCTGGGAGAATTCCCAGGACGCGATTGGCATTTTCTGTGACCTCTCAAAAGCGTTTGACTGCGTTGACCACAATACACTTATCTGTAAATTACACGACTATGGAATTCGTGGACAGGCTGCTGATCTTGTACTTTCCTACTTATCAAACAGGCAGCAAAAAGTAAACGTTAATGGGGCGACGTCCTCGGGGTCTCTAGTTAAGATGGGCGTGCCTCAAGGTTCAATTCTTGGCCCTTTTTTATTTCTAGTTTATATTAATGACCTTCCTTACTTGATGGATAACTTCTCGGATATAATTTTATTCGCTGATGACACTTCTCTTATTTTTAGAATAAATAGAAAAGATACAGATGTCTTACATGTGAATGATAGTCTAGCTGTTCTTTCGAAATGGTTTGCCGCTAATAATCTTTTACTCAATGCGAACAAAACTAAATGTCTTAAGTTCTCGTTACCAAATGTACCCCAAGTAGGTCTAAACTTAAAACTTGATGGGAAGAAACTAGATGCTATCTCGGAAACTGTATTTTTGGGAATTACTTTA
This sequence comes from Polymixis flavicincta, assembly GCA_949987655.1. NCBI lineage: Eukaryota > Metazoa > Arthropoda > Insecta > Lepidoptera > Noctuidae > Polymixis > Polymixis flavicincta. The sequence goes on along the minus strand of OX465188.1, from coordinate 16,283,900 downwards.
GATTCAAAATTGCAATGGGGTGCTCACATTAGAGCTCTTTCAAGTAGATTAAGCTCAGCTGCTTACGCAGTAAGAAAGATAAGGCAGTTGACGGATGTAGCCACAGCTAGGTTAGTTTACTTTGCTTATTTTCACAGTATTATGTCTTATGGCGTTCTGTTGTGGGGATCGGCAGCTGACGTAGATTCAATTTTCATTTTACAAAAGAGGGCAATCCGCGCAATCTATAAAATGGGGCCTCGCGAGTCTCTTAGAAACAAATTTAGCGAAATTGATATTCTAACTCTGCCGTCTCTTTATATCCTAGAAAATATCTTGTACGTTCGCAAAAACTTAGGCCTTTTCAAAAAACGTTGCGATTTCCATAATCTGAATACACGTAGTAAAGATGAAATTGTGATTCCAAGATTTAGATTGACTAAAACTAGCAAGTCATTTCTAATAAACAGTATCCGCTTCTATAACAAGTTGCCAAAGTCAGTTACAGAACTTAGCGATGGAAAGTTTAAAACGCACATCAAAAGTATCCTTATCAAAAAAGCATATTATAAGATAAAAGACTACGTTGAAGACAGGGAAGTTTGGCATTAATTCCTTCTGCACATGTGGCTTCCCTGGTACCTCATTAACAGCATATCTATGTGAAAGTCTATTAACTGCTCTCAATGTTCTTTTTATTTTTACAATGCTGACATATTCTCGTCATTATTTGACATTATACATCAATTTTAATATCAACTATTTTTTAGTGATTGTCATGTTAATCATGTCACTATGTTTAATTAGGTTCATTTTATTTATGTAGATTATTTTACATATTGTGAATGGGAGAACGTTGTAGGCCTTACAGACTGTAGATTTGTAGACGATTTTCTATTCTGGATTCGTCTAAGTACCTGGTACTTATTTACATGCCTGCACTGTCCTCCCATACATTTTATATCTGAAAACATTGTTAAAGCCAATCATTTTTAAAAGAGTAACCGTGGAGTTTCTTGCCGGCTCTTCTCCATAGGAAACAACATTTTGGAACCGTGCACCTAGCTTCTGACGTTTCATAAGTGCCCATGCAGGTTTATATGAAATAAAAATATTTTGATTTGATTTGATTTGAGACACATTTTCCACTCTATTATACAACCCCTCTGATAAATAATATTTATAGTTCCCTACAATCTATGTAGGGTACCTTGCTTACTAGGGTAACATAAACAAGGTTGCCACAGATAGTGTAAGAATAGTTCGTTGTGGGGAATTATTGTGTACTATATATAGCTTTTGCTGGCGGCTTCGCCCGCGTGGAGGTCGGAAAATAGCCCGCGGGAACGTACTACCGAGATAAAAAGTATGCTATGTGTTAATCCAGGTTATAAAATATCTGTGTGCCAAATTTCATCCAAATCCGTAGTTTTTACGTGAAAGAGTGACAAACATTCATCCATCCATACTCACAAACTTTCAAATACACATTTTAATCGTCTTACAACGGCAGCCCACTTCATGTATACAATGACCTCTAATCATTTTTTAGTGATTGACATGCAAATCATGTCACTTGGTTGAAATAGGTTCATTTTATTCATGTAGATTATTTTACATAATGTGAATGAGAGAACGAAGAGCCTTACAGATTAGATTTGTAGACGATTTCCTATTCTGTATTTTCATTCCTCTAAGTACCTGGTACTTATTGTAGTAAGTTGGTAAGGACAGTGCGTTGAATATACATTGCGCGAAAAAATTCCGCTGCGATATTTTTTGTCTTCTTATCTTAGTCTTCTGTATCGCCTATTCCTCTTGAGCCTTCTCTGTCTGATGAGATGTCTAAAAGAGGTTTTTGCCGGCAGAGGGACATATAGATTTCGTAATTTAATTTAAAAGTGAACATATACAGTTTATACAGGATGGCACACACTGTTACTAGGGATTTAGAACATGTTTCTGAACAAACATTAAGCTGTGTACTTCTTAATGTGACAAATTCACCATACTAACCATCTGCCAGGGGTGCGGGTTGTTCGAAAGACATACCGTGGCCCCTGGCACACAGGCAAGTGAAGGAACACGGATGGGTTTTAGTCAGGAAAAGTCTGACACGCCCTCCTGCGCCACCCAGAGCGGGAGAAGTTATTTGATGATTTGCAACCCAAAAATAAAATGTTCATTTAGTAAATTTTTAAAGTATTGCGCTTTGCTGTGAAACAGCTGATTTTTTGTTTTGATTACCGACGAAAAATTTCGAAGATAGAAGTAGAGACTCATGAATTCATGGTTGCAGTTTGCGTATCTATGTCTCTGCCACACTGTTAAAAAACAAAACACAAACCATAACCATGCATATCGGTAATCCTACTCATCATCTGCCTAGCCTTTTCCCAACTATGTTGGGGTCGGCTTCCAGTCTAACCGGATGCAGCTGAATACCAGTATTTTACATGGAGCGACTGTCTATCTGAACTCCAAAACCAAGTAACTGGGTAATACGATACCCCTTGGTAAGACTGGTTGTCACACTTTCGGGCTTCTGACGACCCTTAATGGCAAATAGGATAAAAGCTGCGTATTTTCTAACGACGACGTTTCCAGTCTGCAAACTCAATCAAATATATCCAATAGGTTTGTCACTCATCATCATCATTTCAGCCGAAAGACGTCCACTGCTGGACATAAGCCTCCCCCAAAAGGGGGGTTTAGCCATAATCGGCACGCTTGCCAGGCGGGTTGGCGATCGCAGTATGGTGGTAAAATGCATAAAGGACGCTGCTGCCCATTCTCTAGTAAGTCCCTTAGTCGCCTTCTACGACACCCACGGGAAGAAATGGGATGGTACTATTCTTTTACGTCCGGCACCACACGGAACAAGGTGCTTACTCTCGAATATAATTCCGATAGATCAACATTGGAATTGTCATTCAAACGTCAGTAATTGGCTGGACTCACTCAGTCTAGCCAATCCCTGACGTTTAACTCAACCAACTGATGTTTGACCTATGTCGATCTATCGGAATTATATTCCAGAGTAAGCACCCTGGTTAGTCACTAGAGCTAGTCAAAGATTGGCAAAACCCACAGACACTCACTACTATTTTGTTTAAAAAATAAATAATTTTTAATTTCGGTTCTACGATTTATTTCATTATTCTGAAATACTCCCACGCTTATGTATTGCCCATGTTTTCATTTATTGTCGTATTTACGTCTCCACATTGCATAAGTGACCGCTTATGAAATTCTATATTGCTCAATTATACCAAAACTGCAGAACAGATATGGATATAAACAGATAAATATTAGGATTTTATATGAGACTAACCATTCAAGAAAGAGCCATTACTGTATGAGACCGCATTCCACCGAGCTGCCTAGTTAATTCGTACGGGTTGTACTGTATTCCCAAGAACATTTTATTACTCAGGCCGTTTTTGTAATGCAAGGCTACACCTGTGGCACAAAGTAAACACATGTGGGCTTATTTATGTGTTAAATTACTGAGCGGCCTTCAGACAAAGTTGGGAACACCTGGCATTCGGTCTGAGCTCCTTTATTTACAAAATTTTAATGCTGAAAAAAGGTTTTTCGGGATGTCTTTAATGTGGTATCCCAATGTTATGCATCTAACAATTTTTTTTCCGTATCTAAAGGCTTCGCTGTTCATCCGTCTGTCATAAGGCTTTTGAGCCGTAATAGGTAGCCAGTCTTGTACACAAAATGTGTACTACTGTGATAGCTGTAACAACAAAAAAAAAATGGTTAATAAATCAGGGCGTCCAAAAAAAGGAACGTGTTTTCATGTTTAAAAAAAAAGTAGTGAAAACATTGTACGGTGGTAAGGAATCCTTCGTGTGCAAGTCCAACTTTTCATTATTCCTACGGGCAATATTCTGCCATAGAATTTCAGATTGAAAAATACACTCGAGATTGTGTTTTTTTATTTCAATTGACAAAAGTTTCAATAGGATTTTAGGATAACACCTTCATAACATACGTACGGTGGTATTTGATACCAAAGCCATAAAATTTGATGTTTCTCGCAGCAGGCTATAAACGTGTCATCTTAAACACGAAACTTCTTGATAAGACGTTCGCACAGACAGAAAAATATCGTGGCGAGATTTTATCGCGCTGGAATTTCAATTCTCGGGTTTAAACTGAACATTGAGGATCCAACAGTGGCCCTAGTGTGATTTAACCCTACAGGCTTCGCACGAGCACCGATTTGTCGACGTAAGAATAGACATGACTATAAACTAAATGACGTACAATAGGATTAGATAGCTATGTTCTTCTATTAATTACCACAGTTATGCGTTCTAAACGAATCATGATTTTGTAGATGATCGTATATACTTTGTGGCCGTCGAGTAGAAAGATTGTGGCCAGTGTGATTTTGATAGTTTAGGAAGAAATATTCTTCTGAAATAGTCTACATAAAAAAGGACCTGGACATTGTTACAAACGAAAGACAAAATCACAAATTGTAGAACGATATCTACGGTGGGATGTCAAAAATGGAGAAACGAAATGTGAATTTGTATAGAAAAAGCACTGTCTATTCTTCGTAGAAATAGAAAGCGTCATGCTAAGCCTGCAGCTCGATCAAACGCTTTGAGCGCGTTCGGCGCTCCAATTGGTCCGTCACCAATTTAGGGCCAATCGAAGCGCTAAACGCGCTTGATGCGTTTGATCGAGATGGTAAAATGAGAATCCAACAGAGAGCTAAGATGCACCTCGGCGTTAAGCAGTGTGATGAAAAACCAGATCCTGATATTTTTATGGCCCTTAATAGTGGAGTTACTAGTACCAGGAAGCCTTTGCACCTTGTCAAGAGATGAAATCTGATTGGTGTTCGCGCAGTTTCATACCATTTACGAGTATCTCGCACACTCTCTGTGCTCAACGCTCTCTTGGACTAGCGTCCTATTTATTCGTCAATAGAAGAACATCTTGTCAGTCTCGATTCATCCATAATATGCAGACCCTCCAAAACCGATTCCTTCGCCAAGCCACAGGCCCCATGGTTCGTTCGGAACGAGATCCTTCATCTCGATCTGAAAATGCCCACGATAGCTCAATTTCTGAAACGCAACTGGAAGCGTTTTTTCGATAAAGCCGCGAATCACCACAATCCTCTGATTGTGAAGGCCGCTAGTTATGTCCCCAGTAGAATCAGAGGAATCCCCCGGCCGAGACATGTCCTTTCCGACCCAAATGACCCCATTACTGTTCTCCAAGAAAAGAATAGGGCCACCAGTAAAGTATACAAATACAGAAAACCGTCCTTCCGACCTCACCATCGAGGTCGTGGCGCCCCGCGAAGACCCCGAGTTAACGATGAGACCCCCGACCGTCCCTTGCTCGTTGATGTCCCAGCCCGCGCCGCAGCTGAGCCAGTAGAGTTAAATTCCCCGAATGATAATAATAATGAAAATATTTTGATCCAGCCTGTCCCCACTTGCTGCTCTCACAAGGTCAACTTCGAGATGCCATACAAAAAAAAAAACATCTTGGCAGTGTGTTTTGAGTAAATAGTATTTGTATAGTATATGAGTAGTTGTATAACTACCCCTCTACCTACTTACTCTGTGTTTGTATTTATTTGTCTTTAACAAATGTAATTTAATGAGTAGGTATAGATATACCTTCCCATCGCACATACTAGGGAAGCATGGCACAAAAGGGAGGTGACCTAGTGGGTGGAACAAGGCTGTGAATGATGATGATGACCTACCCATCAAATCTGTGATGTTTCGCCACTTATCATAAAAGGTCCACACAAGGGGCACCATACGTATACTGAAATATCGCCACTCGGTATTTTAATTCCCATCATTAAATTACTACCTACACTCTGCTAAATTTATATAGTCTTAAGTCTCTTTTTCGCAATGTTTGTATTCACCTACCAGGCTACCATGTACAGTAGAGAGCAAAGTAAACAGTGCTTCTGACCTTTACAAGACCCGTGTACGGTCGGCAAACTCATGGGAATGTTTTAGTAATTTAACGAACTTTATGCACACGTGTGGAATTTAAATGTGGAAGCTTTTTAGTGAAATGGCGACTGGGTAAGTCGATCAGTGAGGTACCATTTAGTGTCCCGCTCACGTTTTCGTCGGCTACCGGTTCTTTTTATTCTGAACCTAGACAACCACACGTGGTTGCAATTTGAGTTCTGCAGCGCGTTTATTTCGTAGCATTAAGGTCGGTTTTTGTAGTTCTTGTGTTAGTTGACCGTTTCTACGTTAGAGAGCAAGTTTTGCTGCCACCCTGGTAGTTCTAGCTGTCATGTAAATGTGTATCATTTAACATAAAATGGACTGAAATAGCTCTATAGAGACTGAGGTATCTCTTACCTCCATACGTGTCTAACACTACGTAAACTGTGCCAAGTGGGTAGTTTTTAAAAGTTCGTTGATTGGTGTATTTCCGACTGCTTTTTACTCCAGTTGAAACGTCGTAAACTAATAACGCGCCAGAAAGAAGGGGGATGCGCTAAGGCAGGTTAGAAATTTAAATTTACTTACGTTTCTTTGCAATTGTATAGAATGACTATTTCATGAAATACTAAGAGGGATATAAGTATATTCTGTCAATACATAATTCGAATCATATTATGTACAAAATACAAAACTGACCTCCAAATTGCAAAAACAACGTGAGAAAAATTGAATTTCGTGGCATACCCTGTTGCTTCCCCGATAAGGCAAAGAAAAAGTGCCAGGTCTTCTCTTCTAGCATATAGTTTTAACAAGATAATATAATAAAGTGATTTTAAAATCAATTTATTACAGATTACTCTACTATATTTACTCGCTCTCAAACAAAAGTACAAATATTTATTAACTTTCTGCTGACTCATCTACAACACCGGCCTATTCAAGTGGAACTTTTTATGATGACGCTACAACATCTCCGTATAGTTCTAACGAGAGGTAGCGTTGGAAAAAACATGGCCGACTAAAATTATACGCCTTTGCATTTACGCGAGCAGTATTAGGGCGTGAACAATGCAATCTTTTTTGCGAACCGTACACAGTATGTTTTAACTTTATGGCATTTTTAGTATAATGAAGGAACTGGCGTGTTCCTTTACATACTGAGTGTAAGAGAATACTGTGGTATAATGAGGGCGAGTCCACATATACCCTGATGTATAAGATACATTGTCCGTACTACTTTTTGACTTTGATATGTATTTTAAGAGGTGTTATTCCTGGATTACTCTAATGAATGCATTTATTTCGGGTGTTTTTATTTTCAACGGGTCATTGAAGACCACAAGATGCGAGAAGCAAAGAACGAAGTAGTGATGCTTGATGAGATATAGGTATGTCTAGCAGTGGACTCTTTCGTCTGAAATAATAAGACTGATGATAATTTCCAAATTCAGTTAAATTCCGATGGTATAACACAGCTTGACTCTACGCTAGGGGGGTCTGCAATGATATTCCGAATTCATGGTTACAGTTTGCGCACTGGTTAAAAAAATATCCTGTATATTACTAAATTAAAGAACCTCAACTCTCTTCCTTTTCTATAAAAGTATTTAGCGAAACTGAAAACGCACAAACTTTTACACAAGTTAAGATAAGTTTGTACCAAAAGGAACAATTTACATAAATAATTAACTTGGCTATTCTTCGTGAACACCGTTACTTGGATCTGTAGAGTTTTCTAAGTTACTCAGACAAAAACTTTGGCTAATATACTAGGCAGGTCCATTAAAATCCAATGGGGTTCAACCTTATTCAAGGAACCGACTCATTTGTTTTTAAAGTAAAACTGGCGGATTCGCTCCTCGACACCGTAAATAAAGAAGAAAATAACTATGTCAGTATTTTTGATTTCACTTAACATATTATGCCCTGCCCCCATATTTTATTTTTTTGACGTCCGAACTAAGTATCTCCGGTCACGTGCATAATAAAGTAAAAGTTCATTTTAGTACTACAGTCATGATCAAAAAAGTAGGTGCCGTTCGTGGAATAAAATTAATACCTATTTGTAAACTGTTCCACAAATGGCACCTAACAATTTGAATAAGTTCCGTCGAATCGGTGCTCTAAGTGGAACCTCGATTTATCTAACAGTAATTTATCTTTCAAGTACCAGGTTCTCAAAACATGTAGGCGTAACATATACGAGTACATCATAATATTGTGGGCTAAGTAATTAATGTCAATGACTGCGAGTAGCGCGACCCGTTGCACGTGCACCACATCTGTGTGATATTATTGGATGCGAATATACATGGTGCTTACATTATATATGAAGTGATGATTTGAAATATGATATGTAAAGACCTACGTTTAAAGAAAACTCATTTTAGAACAATTGACATAATTTAGCTTGTTTGCACTTTACTTTGTGTGTTTAATTTCATCACAACTGCTCTCAAAACGGTGAAGGAAAACATCATGACGAAACCGGCTCTTAAAATATTCCAGAACCAAAACTCCGAAGAAATGTGACATCCAGCAACCCACACTGAGCGCATTATAGGCATATCGTGTACACAAATGTGAGATTCGCGCGTGAATCAAACCCTCGCCACGATATACCGTGACCCCTGGCACACAGGCAACTGAGGGAACACGGGTAGGTTTTAGTCAGTAAAAGTCTGACACGCCCTCCTGCTCCACCCAGATCGGGAGAAGTTATTTGATGATTTCCCAACCTCAAAAAAAACCCTCGCCACGTAGTTTTATAGCCAACAGCTTTTCCACTACGTCAACGGTTCCACTCTATTTATTACTAAAATATCACCCTGAATACAAATGACATGAGTGATGCGGTACGCACTGACGTAGGTACAGTCGATGCATCGCTTGGTGACTTTTGTTACCTATTTCATTAGGATTACTTTTTCATAGGAGGTTATTACATGATATTGACATTGTTTTTGTTTGATATTGTCTTTATTTGTGGGCTTGTGGCTAAGTGACAATAGCCGCACAGAATAATCGATCAGGTTAAGCTCAGGTCAGGTCAGGATATGCCGTTGCTCCCAGCTGTCATTTGTGGATCTTTGACAGTCATTACGGGTCGTCAGAACCCCAAAAAAAATCTGACAACCAGTCTTATCAAGGGGTATCATGTTACTTAGTAACTGGGTTGTGGAGGTCAGAAATGTAGTCGCTCCATGTAAGATACTGGTAATCAGCTGCATGCGGTTATTACTAGTCTTGTACCTGCTCGGTCATTTTTGAGATCGCTCCGTACTAGTTCTTTTCTGTCAGTGAACTAGTTCATTCTATTAGCTCTATTCGGTCTTCGCTCTCAGACAGTACTTCCATAGATCACAGAGCAAAAAGTCTCACTAAAATCGTATCCGTCAAAACAGTCGCTGTCATTCTCGTTCTCTGTCATACGGTATGGCTCTTTGTCTTTGTCAACCTACCCCAAACTGTCAAATTTTCCCAATTGAACATGAACCTTATGCTTACGGTATAAAGTTGAAAATCTATCAAATAAATTTGACAAATTGGAGTAGCTTGATGTGCTGGCGTCTGTACGAGGAGTTATTAGAACTAATAGACTGATTACAAGTCAGCATTCGGAAACGTTTCTTTTAGTACAGTGCAAAGAAACGGTTCCTATTCGTTCATCGTTCACGAACTACACAAGACTAGTTATTACTTACAAACAAACAAATTTGACATCGCGGATGTGGAAACTTATCCCACGGGCACAAGCTACCAGAACAAAAAGAAACTTACCTTACTCCTTATATCATAAGCCAATGAAAGTCGCATCTAAATCGGTCCAGCCGTTACGGCAAAAGTCTTTTTTTAATATTTTTTTTCTCTGTCTGTCTAATAGCCGGATCAAAGAGGCGGACAAAAAAAAGGGTTTTAGATACCAGTACTTACCGTATATACTTTCATATGCATTTAGTAAAAGGTTATTATTTTGACGTTACAAACCGCCGCTTCAATTTGATTTATTGGCAGCTTTAAATTAAATGAGCGTCTTTATTTGATGCTAAATATAAATCATCCTGTATGACCCGAGGCACGTTGGCACGCGGCGGCACGCACTGACGTAGAAGCGATGCATTGCTGTCAGCTGTGATGTGGCGGTTCACTGACACACTCGTTTCATTAGTTAAGGTATCATTATACCTATCTATGACATAAAATAAAATCGTAGCGAAGACAAAGCTGTACGTTTACCAAAAGAAATCAGTATTCAGGGTCGTCGGATACAGTTGAAGTCTAGTTAGAAACCAATGATTTTTTTTAATAAAATTAAATGGTCTGATTAATGGTCGTTAGAATCCCGAAAGTTTGACAACCAGTCATACCAAGGGGTATTATGTTACCTAATAACTGGGTTGTGGAGGTCAGATAAGCAGTTGCACAATGTAAAATACTGGTATTCAGCTACATGCCGTTTTTTTTTAGGGTTGGAAATCATCAAATAACTTCGACTAAAACCCACCCGTGTTTCTTCAGTTGCCTGTGTGCCAGAGCCACGGTATCTCTTTCGAACAACCCGCACCCCTGGCAGGCGTCGGCCCTTGCGGACCCCACCAGTTGGTGCTGCCATCTCTTTGAGGCGCGCGTGGAACACAACGCGCCGTCGACCCGGGCCTGGTCCTTACCGGACAGCGAGCTACCAATTACTCGCCATCCGCAAGCCCGCGACTACGGTGGCCGAGAATCACCCTGGGATTCCCGACGCCCAGGGCGTCTCCTGCGGCGACTAGGGCCGTGGGGGTCGGCTTCCAGTCTAACCGGATGCAATAGATTAGAAATAAATAAATGAATAAGTATTAATTTATTTGTCACCCATAGGTAATTAATTACATACGAAGATCTTAAAAATAAGGTAGTGCGCTATGTTTTGTACTATACGGAAACAATATGTACATAGTTATAAATTTAAATGGCCACTTTCATGAATAACTCCGTGTCAACATAAAATTTAACAGTTTCATACAAAAATATTCCTCTGTAGAAAATGTTTTTGTATTGAACATTACTTGAACGTGTCGCATATTTAATTTGAAAGTCGTTTCCAATAGTGCTCAGCTGCAAATAAATATTCAATGCTCAAATGGAAAGTCGGAAAACGTCATGCTTGCTATTTCAATTTCAGTTCAGCAAACAACTTTATGTTATGATGGTTCACTTTTAAAGCAGTTCTGGGACTTGTTAGTAGAATAATAGTTCTCCTTATCTACAGGGAAAGTTTTTGTCCAGTGCGCAAACTGTAACCATGAATTCAGCATATCATTCTGGAACCCCTTCTAGAAATCCAAAAAAAAATCTGCTGTTCCATACATTTTGACCGCGTAGGTAATGCACTTTTCTATGAAACAGCTGATTTTTTTTGTATAACCGGCGAAAAATATCTGCACTAGGGGGTCTAGAATGATATGCTGAATTCATGGTTACAATTTGCGCACTGGATAAAAACTTTTCCTGTATTTCATTTGAGCAGTGGTTGCCGAATTGTACCGGCAGCGACTTCCAAGTTGTAGGTCGTAGGTTCGACCTCAGACAGACTCTTTTGTCATAATCAGTTTCATTTCAGCTGGAAGACGTCCACTACTGGACATAGACCTCCCCCAATTTGGGGGGTTTGCCATTATTGCCACGCTTGGCAGGCGGGTTGGCGATCGCAGTATGGTGGTAAATTATTGATAGGCGCTTTACATGTTGCAATTATTTAATCACCACTGCTCTCAAAACGGTGCAGGAAAACATCGTTTTGAAACCGGCGTCCTGTAACCAAAAATTCGGAGACACGTGACATCCACCAAGCCGCACTCAACCCGCGTGGTGAATTATGGCCTGTCCCACCAAGGGGAACATTATAGGCTCAATTATAGGTTGACTGGCAGCGCTCCGCGGTTTCACCCGCGTAGTCCCCGTTCCCATGCGAAAAAAGGGGGTAAAATATAGCCTATGTCACCTGGGGATAATGTAGCTTCCCAACAATGAAATAATTTTTCAAATCGGTTCAGTAGTTTCGGAGCCTATTCAATGCAAACAAACAAACAATCAAATCTTTCCTCTTTAAAATACTAGTATATTTAGTTTAGTATAGATTGAGAAATTTATGCATGTGACGTCACGAAGCTTCTGACTCGTCCCCTTTGTCACACGATGTCACATTTTGTTGACCCTCCCTTGACGTCTGTTGTAATATATGGACGGCCCCGAAGACGACTGAAACCTGGAATAAAAGTTGCTTTGATAAACAAAAACATTTATTTATTATCTATTATTGTATAGAATCAAGTTCTTCTAAGTTATCAGACAGCTGTGGGAGATTGTTGCGCCACTTCTTCTTCCCAGCTAAAGCACTAGGAAGTGGTGAAGGGCGGGCGTTTTGGGGGACTATCTTATGTAATTTTGACGTTCAAAAAGTGCTGACTCTCAGCCTAGTTCGAATCAATAACTTTTGTTTTTGAATAAACGTGGCCACCTACTAGGTTCTAACTATTTAAAAAAAGTGTACGAGTACCATCAACACGAGAAGAAGGAGAAGAGTAAACTTGAGTTATATTCGAAGACCCTTGTTACGTGTTTCTTTTGGTTACCATACACCAGTGTGTTTGGCCTTCATGAATTAGAATTATATTTAAAATCTCTATATTTGTTACAGAAGAAATCCTGGAGTCTCGAACAGCGCTATGGATGTCAGCAGATGGTCACATGGTGCTGTATGCGACCTTCAACGACAGTCTGGTGCATGAACAGAAGTACCCCTGGTATGGAGCTGCTCTGGATACTGATGATCCTGCCAAGGTAATTTGAATCCTGTTTTTAGACCAATAAAGCTAATTTTAAATATTTGTAAGTCAGTAACTGAGGTTATCTGTGGATGAGCATCTTTACAAACCAAGACCTGCCTTGGAGAGCACATAAAGCCGTTGGTCCCGGCTATGATTCGTGGATCTTTGACAGACGGTCGTCAGAAGCCCACAGAAGCCCAAAAATCTGACAAACCAATCTTACTAAAACGGTATCGTATTACTATTACACAGTGACTGCGTTGTGGAGGTCAGATAGGCAGTCGCTCGATGTAAAATACTGGTATTCAGCTGCATCCGGTTAGATTGGAAGCTGACCCCAACATAGTTGGGAAAAGGCTAGGCAGATGGATTGCTAGTAAGTCACTGACACGGTTTTGATACTGTAGTAGAAGAGTTATGTTCAATTTTCTCAGAATACTAGGATTGAAGCTACTGTCAAAGCTATTTTTAAAATAAATGACCTATAAACCGACCTAAGACAATTAGGGCAACTGGGTGGAATGTGGTTACCTAGCCTGCTTACCGTCGTAGGTCCCGCATCCGTCTCGGTATCGGGCCGTACCGGAGATAGACAGCGCATGACGTCAATACTGCGATTTGTACACACGGCTACACATCAAGCTATTCATTTCCAGTTTACGCTGATCTCGCATTGTATAGGACTTCCGTGCAGTGCGAGATCAGCGTAAACTGGAAATGTATAGCTTTATGTGTAGTCGTGAGAACAATTAATTTGATTGTATACAGGATAAAAAATATATCAGTGTGCAAACTGTAACCATGAATTCAGAATATCATTCGAATTCGCATAGAAATTTCTTGACAATTATTGAACGCATAGGTCAATACCTAGATAGGTCAATAGAAAAGTGCAATCACTTTTCTATGAAACAGCTGATTTATTTTGAATGATATGCTGAATTAATGGTTACAGTTTGCGCACTGGTTAAAATATTACATTGTATAATATTATAAACCATTTGGATTTGGCAAATTTTTTATCTTGTATATACACCATTTGAATATGGCTAAAATTTGCTTAACACTTCTTTAAGTATGCGCCAGGGTAGGCCGCGAAAATAAGATTTTCTGACGTATTTCATTCCATTCATCCAATGAACTTAGACAGAGAAGACTTCATATTTTGTTCAATACATAGCCTGACACTGACCAGTCAATTGCAAAAAAATTAAGAAAATTTGAATTTCGCGAGCTAATCTGGCGCTTTTCCCTTGAAGAAAATAAGCACAACAAATAGTCTATTTCAATTCCTTTCCTTCTCTCCACCCAGACGTACCCGGAGATCAGAAGCGTGAGGTACCCAAAGCCAGGTACCAACAATCCGACGGTGACACTGACGGTCGCCGATATTGCAGACCCCAAGCACATCCGCACACGGCACCTCACGCCACCTAAAGTTATCCTTGAAGAGGGGTAAGTAGACTAGCATAAGTCGCAGTATGAAGCTTGCCGCGGTCAGTTTGTGTATGGGTCACCAGTGACCGTCGATTACATATCGAGACCCCTCCATGCATCGGAATACACATTAAGCCGTTGGTCCCGGCTATCATTCGTAGATCTTTGACTGTCATTACGGGTAGTCAGAAGCTCGAAAGTCTGACAACCAGTTTTACCAAGGGGTATCGTATTACCCAGTAACTGGGTTGTGGAGGTCAGATAGACAGTCGCTCCATGTAAAATACTGGTATTCAGCTGCATCCGGTTAGACTGGAAGCCAACCCCAACATAGTTAGGAAAAGGCTAGGCAGATGATGATAGACAGTCGCTCCATTTTAAATATTGGTACCTATAGCATCCGTTGAGACTGGAAGCCGACCGCAACAAAGTTGAATAGGTCGATAGATTGATCGATGAAGTTTCAAAGAAGAGATTCAGAGAAGATGAAGATTAGAACTGTTCGTATATGTGGATGGCCGCACAAACTGCCATCTTTTCGGGCATTAAATCTTCGCTGAAGCCGCATTAATGCTTATATTTCTTTCTCATTAATATTTCTTCGATCAGTTTCTTGGTAAACTTCAACTATACCCCACGAGCCTAGTAATTCATCTCTTTTGGTGACCATACGTATTAAAGAGTATTCTATTTTAAACGGAAACAAAGTTTCCCTGAATTTGATATCTGCTGGTACTATGTATAACAAAAGCCCTAAATCTATTACTATACTTTACTACTTGAGCGTACTTCTACCCTTGGTCATAGTGTTCCAATATACAAAGTCCCCACATCTCCATATAAAGTGGAGACTGTAAAGCGAAGTCGACTGCTTTAAAGCGCTGTAAGCCATAAACCGAGCTAGATAAATGAGTTGAACCCTATAAAATAAACAAAGTGGGCGGGTTTCGTATTAAAACTTCAATATTTCGGATCGACCTTCATTTACATTGTGAGTTTATTGGTGAGCTGGATCGTCTTATGTTTTATTGTTCATTTGTAGTTTGTGTTCGTAGGGTTTGATTTCCAATTGATTTGGTAAGTGGTCATGAATTTTTGATTGGTTTTATGTGTGTGAAGATTGTACCTACCTCACAAGGATTTAGAATGAATAGGTACGCTTACCTTTTTTTTTGGGTGGGAAATCATCAAATGACTCCTCCTGCTGAGTAGAGCAGGAGGGCGTGTCAGACTTTTACTGACTAAAACCCACCCGTGTTCCCTCAGAAGCCCATATGCCAGGGGCTGTGGTATCTCTCTCGAACAAACCCGCAGGCATCGGCCCTTGCGGACCCCACCAGTGGTTGCTGACATCTTTGACGGCGCGCGTGTGGAACACAACGCGCCGTCCCGTCTACCACTTTTCGGCCGCAGGGGATAGGGAGAGCGGCTGACGCTATACCGACACTCCTCTTCCCCTGCGGCCACACCGCATCCGCCATCAAACGGTGGCGGCCCCGTCCAGGCCACGGAAGGGAAGAGCGCTGCTCAGAAGCACCGGCACTCCTCCTCTACCGCAACGCGTAACCCTCAGCCGCGATGCCTCCCATTCGACATCGCGGCCCACCTCAGTTGCGGTGCACCTCACCGCAACCTACTTTTTGGCCGCTACGTCAATGGCTTGAAGGCAAAAGCCCTGACGAGCGGCCCCACCTTTGGGTTCCTCTTGGCTTCACCGTGGCCGGAATCCACGGTTACTGAGCCCCCCGCAACGACAATGCGGGAACCCACTCGGGGGGGAGGTACGCTTACCTTAGAAGCAATCACAAGTACTTTTATATTGGAAGCAGTAGCAATAGCTATCTAACGCGTCGTTTACACTGCCCCGCGGAACGTGACGAATAATGTGAACGAAGTCTAAAATCTGAATCTTTTATTTATCTTTAAAACTTATAAAAATCGTCCGGTTTCTGAAAAAACCCATCTGTCATTCCGATCCCGCGCGGCCCTTGCTGCGCTTTACCACGGCAAGTCTGACAATCTCATAGATTGACCTACAAGATACCATTCCCAAAAAAAGAAAGCCTATGAATGAAACCCTACTTTAATATTACCTGCTCACGTTTATTGTTGGTTGATTGTTCAATTCAGTTCAATTCTTGTCGATGTTTGATGGCAAATTTAATAATCAGAAACTTGCACAGTCGTCATCCTCGATGTAGTTCTAGACAGCTTTGCTGATATTCACTTGTTTTTGAATTCCTATGTTGATTTATATTATTAGGTAGAAGCAATAAAAAAAAATCTGGCAAACAAAACAAGGATTTCCTTTGGGTATGGTGTTAATCTGTCGAGCCTTTTTTGATATAATAACCTAACAGAAATCGAAACACAGTTATTTTTACAACACTGACAACTTAGTCCGGTGCCAAGTGTTCATTTATGTATTATGAACTCTACCCAATGTTCTATGTTATGGGGTTTGGTTTCCGCACTTAGTCCTTTAAGTGGACCATTGTGCGTGAGCCATGGCGGCCTTTTGGTATTATTCCAGCCAGCCCACCTCCCTCCAGAAGTTGGCTATGACTCCTGGTTTGTTCAGAATATCCGTGTAACATTTGGGTTCCCCGAGGGTTTCTGTTCTAATCTGTGCTACGCTTGTGCATACGAAAAGCACGTGCGCAACGGTTTCCTCAGCCTCCATGCAGGCCCTGCACAAGGGGCTGTCCGTTATGCCTATTGTGTGGAAGTGTTTGTTCAGCGAGCAGTGTCCTGTGATGGTTCCAGTCACCAGACGCAGATCTATTCTGTCCAGGCGTAACAGAACTCTACCCAAATCGAAATAAAGTTGGAAATACAATAACCGAGCCTTAGGCTAGAACTCAAGTTTGATCGCATTTTATAATAAAGCGGTATCTGATTACCTCTATGTATCATTTTTCTAAACACCATTAAAACTATACTATTTCTTGCAGTGATTACTACTTCACAAGCGCACAATGGGTGTCCCTCACAGAAGTATGCGTCGTCTGGCTGACCAGGATGCAGAACCTATCAGTGGTCTCCGTCTGCAAGAGTCCTATGTGGTACTGTCAGGAGGTATGGAAGAATTTTAATCATTTTCACTGTCTTTTTTAGTCTTACCTATGCCTTGATTGATAACTGTGCAAAATTTGATTGCAAAACTGAATTCAATCTATTGCGTCATCGTATTGTAGCTTTCACCCGTGGTTTCGCTCCCGTGGTCTATCCTACAGGAACTGTCGTCTATCTGTGATTTACTCCTGCTGATTTCTGGTAGCCTGGTATTTTGACTGGAAAACTTTGCTTTATTTAACTTGAATGCTGAAAAATCCTTCCTTATCAAATTAAATAATAAATATTTATTCACTTGAAACACAAAGGAAAGTTAAATATCGACCAGGAATATCGTGAGCAAAACCTGAAGTTCTAGTTAATAAAAGTCTGTAATTTTTAACCTTATTACAATTTTATGTTAGGTAAACTGCGGTCATATCATCCCTAAGTTATTTTTAATGGTTTGCAAACTGTTGGATTAACATACTTTTGTTTTAGCTTTTTTTTTCGAAACTTCTGCGTTGATTTTACATTCTTAATCCATTTTCAGAATTTTTAAGTGAGACTAACTTGTCGCGGTTTGGGTAAAAAGTCTCGTATTAAATATTCACATGAATTAATATTCCATTTTATTAATACCCGATGCGTTAGTCACTTCGTTGGCACCGAATGTACCAGTTGCGTTTTTATACCAGGAGACCAGATAAGGCTAGCGTAGATTAAGACCACCCGTGAAGCTCGCAGCGCAAATCGTCCTTCATCACTTTTGTACATTTTCTACAAACCAAAGCACGCTACAGCAACGCACATTTTTGTATGAAAATGCGTTGCGCTGCGGCCCCTGGTGGCTGTAAAATGCGTTTGGATTTGTACAACACAAAAAATATCAAGCGAGAAATGTACTACCGACTTGTCTTAGTGTAGACAAGGATTAAGAAATAAAGAAATAAGAAGAAAAAAGCATGTCCTTTTTTTCCTATTAATCAAATCTCCTTTTTCCTAATTTAACATTAAACTTCTTCAACAGGTATACAGAATATCCTCAGGGTTGGACGGTTGGGTAGAATCAGCCCCATCCCCCCTCTGGTCAGCCGGTGGTGGTGCCCTGGTCACGCTGGCCCCAGTCAGGGACGGCCCAGCGGGGTTGTTCCGCCATATTGTGAGGACGGAACATAACTCGCACGGGCCCAGGGCGTTGCCACTGACGCATGGCAGTTTTGATGTTGTCGATTTGTTGGCTTGGGACCATGCGAATCAGCATATGTGAGTATTTTGCTTTTTGATACTACACTGATAATTTACTCGTAGTTCTTTGCTTCTCTACAGACTCTTTTGAAATTTATTTGTCTGTCAGTCAGTCAATCAGTAGCTCCACGTACGGACGTAAAAATATCGCAGCGGTATTTTACGCGCACTGTATCTTCAACACATTGCTTAGCGGCGAGAGTGGAAAATCCAATAGTTTGTTTTTCTTCGCGGTGGGATACGCTCTGTTGGATTATCAATGCTCCGTTCAATGCCGAGGGTTTAAAATCCAGTGCGCTATATATTAAAATATCGGGATGGATGATGACGTGATGATCGGGGAACGTCCGAGCAAACGTGGACTCATCAGTGTTACGACACTGTTTTATGGTGTTAACTAAATACAAGTTTTAGATAAATTCACCGCTTTTTTCAAACAAAATGAGGTAGGGTAATGTCAAGTCAATTCTTTTTTTTTTTTTTTGTTTTGGACTTTTGAGTCGATATTGACTATCCACTTCTTTCAGCTACTACTTGGGCATCCCAGAGGGTAAACCAGGACAACAGCACCTATACAGAGTATCGTCCGAGGCGCCGAGGCCGGGCTCCCCGCAGAAATTACCGTACTGTGTCACGTGTAATTCACAGGTTAGAGGAAATTACATCATCATCATCATCATTTCAGCCGAAAGACGTCCACTGCTGGACATAGGCCTCCCCCAAGCTCCGCCACTTCGACCGGTTCTGTGCTTTATTTATGGTACTTGTCATTTTTCGGGGGGGTTTGCCATTATCGCCACGCTTGGGAGGCGGGTTGGCGATCGCAGTATGGTGGTAAAATGCATAGAGAACGCTGCTGCCCACTCTCTAGTAAGTCCCTTAGTCGCTTCCTACGACACCCACTGGAAGAAATGGGATGGTGCTATTCTTTTACGCCCGGACACCACACGGGACGAGGAAATTACATATTTACTGAAATAGTGTTAAAAGTACATTGTTGCATATACCAGGAGAGATGAATTTAAATGGAGTATTTCCTAGAACGCCAAGGTCGGAGCCAGATCTGCCAGGTAATCACAATATAGGTACCGTGCAATTTAAAACCAAACGGTAGGATTGCGTGAAGATAAGATGACATTACTAGGGCTGCAGTAACTATAAAGAGGTCATACGTTAGAGCTGCTAACGTTTAGTCTCAAGAGAATTTGGGAAAATTCTGCGATTTTTCAAGAATTCTATCGAATACAGCTTTTAAACACGCCGTATTTTATTTTATTAATGCCCACTTGATCGCTATTTAATCGCTTAAACGTTTACTATCTATTTCGAGACATAGTGGCCCAACGCCAGAATATTGTAAGTACGTCTTTACCAACATCTGTGCTACATCGGTGACACACGGGGACAGGATATGACATTCCCATGGACTTATGCGTGTATGTGTATTTTATGATTGCATATTTGGAAACCCTGGGGTGTCAGGGAAATCGACGAGCAACCTGTTACAATACATTCAGTAGATGAGTTTGGAACAGTTACGGGTCGTCAGAATCCCGAAAGGATAGGTAGGGACATCGATGCGAACTAAAACCATAAATTCAGCACATGATTCTAGAACCACTAGCGTTGACATTTTTCGATTATTTTTCTTCGAAAGCAAGGTCTTCCAGCACCAATAAAGGAAAAATTCCACAAAAATAAAAAAAGTTAAAAATTAAGGAAAATTTTGATGCTTACAAGTTTTCGCGAAAATCTAAATTTGCCCATATTTTTTTGTTATGGCGGTATAATAAGATAGGTAGGCACGAATTCGACTCGCACTTGACCGGTTTTTTTGTATGTTGGCACTTTGTTTTTTTCTGTATAGGTACTCATGTAATTTTTATCATTTAATTTTGTGTGCGCTACTGCTTTTTGTGTGCACTATGCAACGTGTTGATTTGCATCCTCGTCAAATTTCAGGAGGCTGTTATGAAAGACCTAAATAATCAAATAAAATTACGATACCTGCTCACTAATGAATACTCGTACATACTTGTTTTTTTCGTTATTTAAATTTAACAGTATTTCAGAAAACACCTCTTTCAAAGAACAGAATCGCTCCGTTCCGTGTGCGGTAGGCAGTCTCGCACGACTGTAACGCTGTGTGTTACAGTGCGGTATCAAACGGGCCGCGTTTTAACATGCGTGTCCGAAAAAAAAAATGCCAAACGCCGTTTTCCGAAAATATGAAAAAAAAACCTTCTTATTTTATTATTGATTCGTGTCGAGAATCATTAGCATAGTTACCTCCTTGAATTTGACGAGGATGCAAAACAACACGTTGTTTAAATGGTTTATTATAACAAAACATCACGTTAGGTTAACCTATAGTATAGTAGATATATTTGTAAAAGGGGGCGAGTGAATTTGCAATTCACTCAATTGCAATTTTCTTTCTTTTCTTTCTTTATTTAATTGCCAAGAATCGGGTACAAATTGAGACCCCGGGTTGCTACTGAAAAACTTCAATAACACTGCCCGATCTTACCCGGGAATCGAACTAGGACATCATGTTCAACAGTAGCACTTCTTTTTTTTTTTGGGTGGGACATCACCAAAAGACTTCTCCTGCTGAGTAGAGCAGGAGGGCGTGTCAGACTTTTACTGACTAAAACCCACCCGTGTGCCCTCAGTAGCCCGTATGCCAGGGGCTGTGGTATCTCTTTCGAACAAACCCGCACCCCTGGCAGGCATCGGCCCTTGCGGACCCCACCAGTGGTCGCTGACATCTTTGACGGCGCGCGTGTGGAACACAACGCGCCGTCCCGTCTACCACTTTTCGGCCGCAGGGGATAGGGAGAGCGGCTGACGCTATACCGACACTCCTCTTCCCCTGCGGCCCCACCGCGTCCGCCATCAAACGGTGGCGGCCCCGTCCAGGCCATGGAAGGGAAGAGCGCTGCTCAGAAGCACCGGCACTCCTCCTCTACCGCAGCCCGTAACCCTCAGCCGCGATGCCTCCCATTCGACATCGCGGCCCACCTCAGTTGCGGTGCACCTCACCGCAACCTACTTTTTGGCCGCTACGTCGTCGGCTTTGAGGCAAAAGCCCTGACGAGCGGCCCCACCTTTGGGTTCCTCTTGGCTTCACCGTGGCCGGAATCCACGGTTAATGAGCCCCCCCGCAACGACAATGCGGGAACCCACTCGGGGGGGAACAGTAGCACTTGCAGCCACAAATGGTTAAATGATTGACCAATCTATGTATCTTCATCCAGCCATCCCCGTCAATAAACCTGGAGTACTATGGCAACCTGGCATCTTCAGGAGACAGCACGTGGGGTGACAGCGACTGGGATGAGGAGCTGCCTGCCACCTCGCCGTCACCCAGCAAGAAAAAGAAGAAGAAGTACCCTGGTAAGTAGAACAATATGTTCAATTAACTGTGTAAAAAGTTGAACTCCTCGTTTTTTCCTACAACCGTTCTTTCGAACTACCGTTTTAAGAGCGTTTGGTGTTTAGTTTTAATCCAACCACATGCCAGGGTATAAACCCACGACCGTAAGTTGTGGCCCTTGCTACTGGACCCCTTCTGTTCTTATATTGGATGTCAATTATCTATATATAAGTCAGATATAAGCGGACACAAGGACCGTCCTAGTGCCACCTCAAGGCTACATCGATCGTCGTCTTCCAAAACTCCATTTACTTTCTCTCCGCTCTCCCCAGATGGCGTGCCTCAGAACCTGCCGTGCCTCTACCACGAGGCCCACTTCAGTCCATCATCAGCCTACTTCGTGCTGGAGTGCCTTGGACCTGGAGTACCTACCTTTAGTCTGCATAGGACTGCGTTGCCGGATCCCAGGCTGGTGGCACATTTGGAGAATAATACTATTGTTAAGGTAAGGATTTAGATTTTTATTGAATCTTTTTTGTAGACATAGGACTTTAGATACGAAAAAATAGTAGTTTTATGTGTTCAGATTAAAATTAAATATTTAGTTTTATTACTTTATTAGCTATGGATGACTTACAGCTAAAACAAACAGATTAAAAAATAGTATGTGAGACTGACAGCCACTTAAGTCTTCATTTCAAAAAAAAAAAAAACATAATTATTATAATTATTCCGTTGATCCCGGCTGTCATTCGTGGATATTTGACAATCGTTACGGATTTTCTGAAGCCCGAAAGTCTGACGACCAGTCTTACGAAGGGGTATTGTATTACCCAGGAACTGGGTTGTGGAGGTCAGATAGGCAGCCGCTCCATTTAAAATACTTATATTCAGCAGCATCGATTAGACTAGAAACGACCCCAACATAGTTCGGAAAAGACTAAGCAGATGATGATGATGATTTAGTTCAATAATCAACATTTAAAAGACTAAATGTTAATCGACTGTTCCTACTTGCTTATTGTAATTTCTATAAAAATCTCGTAAATTATAAGCAGTTTGGTTTTCTTGGAAGCGAGAATGAAGGTACTGCTTAGATTAATTTTCTGACAGCGTTTTTTTATTACAAGAGAATATAAATATAAAAGACTCGTGCCAAGTCAAAATTACACTTAAGTTGAATCTAGTCGACATTTTTTTCCAATTCAAACTTCGGGAATGCATTAAACCACTATTCGACAATGTACACACGGGTACACATCAAGCTATACATTTCCAGTTTATGCTGATCTCGCACTGTACGGAAATTCTATACAACGCGAGATCAGTTTATACTAGTTTATATATTTTATTTTATAATAGGTACTAGAAATGTATGGTTTGATGTGTCAAAAATTTAACATGGTATGGTTTTGTGTCGTTATTAATATTGTCAGTACGGACACAGAATACTAAAATAATAAGCCATTAAAAAGTTAGGAGCCGACAAAGATTCGTTTTTCTTGCTAATTTGACCAACTTTGGGCGTAAAAAAAAAAGTGTGAAATCTCCAAAACCAAGTCGGTACCGACAAAGATCAAATATTGAAAATTTTCAATAAACTTTATTGGTCATTAATTATTTATGCAGTGGTTTTCATAAAACACGATCTTCCGAATGACTATTTGGCCTGTTTTACTATTAATGATCCTGTATCTCACTCAATAACGTTATGCGTGTAGACTAGCGTCTAACTGCTCATCACTGATACTACCTCTGTCGGACACGATGCGTGGTGAGACAGCGTGCTTTTTAGCCAGGCCCACCAGTGAGTTCTAGCCCGCAACTAGATTCCCCTTAACACTTATATTTCCATGGCACGTAGACATTATTACAGAGGTAAACTTTCCACTAGATGCTTTTACTTACAGTGTTTAAAGACCATTAGGTTTATGGCCTACTTTTTAAATATTCATGAACATTAAACTGAATCACGCACTTTATTATACATGTTCGCTGGAAATTTTATATTCTAGCCTTTAAAAACTCGTATACCGTACTCAAAAAAGCAGACAAATAAAATTTTTACAGTAGGTAAACACTGCCGAAGTTATATTTACATATAAACTCACGACTTCTTCCTTTATGGGTAGGCAGAGACTACAGAATGCCACTTGCTATGATTCTACGTAGTAATTTTACTTCGTTTTCGTCCGTACATTCATTCGTTTTAATCACAGTCTTACCCTCTTACGGCGAGTAATGGGTAGCTCGCTGTCCGGTAAAGACCAAGCCCAGGTCGACGGCGCGTTGTGTTCCACGCGCGCCTCAAAGAGATGTCAGCACAAAGTGATGGGGCCCGCAAGGGCCGATGCCTGCCAGGGGTGCGGGTTGTTCGAAAGAGATACCGCCGCCCCTGGCACATGGGCTACTGAGGGAACACGGGTGGGTTTTAGTCAGTAAAAGTCTGACACGCCCTCCTGCTCCACCCAGAGCGGGAGAAGTTATTTGGTTATTTCCCACCCAAAAAAAAAATAACCCTCCTACTAATAAACACAGAATAAAGTTATTCCAAGTTTAAACCTATGAAAATCTACGGTTATTACTTAGTTATTCCTGGTATAAATTTATACCGTGTTTATTAGTAAGACGGTTAGGGTTTTGAAAGATAGATATTCCTAATTCATTGCTCCATAGGTTTAAAAGAATTGTCTTCTCAACAACGTAAATAACGCAATGAACGTGGCTGAACTGTCAAAATCAAAGACATTGAATTGAACTGTCAATATAAGTGTGTTCATAATTACCCCACTATACATGCACGCTGCGCCGGCGCCAGTTGCGAGT
Organism: Polymixis flavicincta; assembly: GCA_949987655.1. Classification (NCBI taxonomy): domain Eukaryota; kingdom Metazoa; phylum Arthropoda; class Insecta; order Lepidoptera; family Noctuidae; genus Polymixis; species Polymixis flavicincta. Next base: position 16,259,208 of record OX465188.1, on the reverse strand, counting down.
ACTATGCACCTGACGTTTCAGAAGAACTTCCCCAATAAGGTCACTAAACGTCCGTCTACGGTATTTCCACTTACATCTGCCATTAAAATACATTTATCCCAAAGTTATTTCAGTAGAAAATGTATTTTGAAATACGAGCATATAATTTAAATGGTAGAAATCGACCAAGGGGAAAATCCAGCTCAGCCATTATCCCGGATAATCTTTGCTTTTATCACGCATCGATGCTAAAAGAACTTTTTGCTTGAAGAGCTGAAATTCATTCCTTAACTTTCTCCATTTTGCAATAACCGGACAACAGAAGCACATCGTTTTTAGGGTCCCTTACTTCGAAAGGAAAAACCCTTGTAGGATCAAAGAAAGAAAAGAAAAAAAAAGAAAGAAAAAATGCTTATTCTGCCCAAACAAAACACACCTTACAAAAAAATAAATAAACTAACAAAAGTAAAATGCACTTAAGCAATGTGGACAAAAGCCCCGTATTCAGGTCGAAAATTTACACATTATTGTCCATTGACTGATATATCAGTCAAGGTTTGCTTGGGACCGACCATAGACAAATAGATTTGTGAATACGAGTGTTACGACACAGAAATTTTATAATTATTAACAATGCGTCGCATCTGTGCAAGAACAGGGGGCTTACTCTTGAAACTAATTTTAATTTCAATCTAAACCCAATACAATTCCAATGTCAATTTTGCAGTCACGTGATTCGGTACTCTTGAACACAATAGTGTCAACATTGGATTGAAATTGGGATTGCCCCGCCATTATTTTATTCACCGTGAAGTTAGCTACGTTACGGGCCGCTATAGTGTTGTTCGACTCATTACAATAAACCGGTAATAGAGAATTAAAATGCTTTATCCTTTAAATAACGCGGCCAATAAATAAATATCATAAAGATAGTTGCTTAATTGAGTAATTGTGACGTAATCAATTCATTTGGGCGTAAGAAAATGATTAAAATCATAAAATTAACCATGACTTTGGCTGCATGCGGTAGGATCGTTGCCATGCCCTACACTATCTACTAATAAAAAAGACGGCGTAGGTCTCAATTTTCTATAGTAAAAGTAGTCAAGTTTTAGTTTGTTTAGAACAGTTAGATATTGTTCGCGTTTGGTTCCTTTGTAGTAAGAAATACCCAATGGCGTTCTTTATTTATGTAAAATAACAATATTGAGTGTGTCTAGTAATAATAAAAAAACCTAGAAGAAAACCAATGAAAATGTAGTGTGGTATATTTTCTCTTACATTAAATCTTGAATATCTTTGGAACCCGTGGTACGCTTTACATAATTCCAACTGTAAAAATGGTTTTATCCATAGATCTATCGTTTAAAACCAAAATAAATAAAAACTGTACATAAATAAGAAATCTCATTTTCAACTTACGTAACTATACGAGAACCTTACATTATTTTCAAATATTCCGTTTAAAACTCAAATAAGTACAACTGGATTTTATTATGAAAACTATGTAGATAGTAATGAGATCAAATTAAATTAACTAGTTAATTAGAAACCTATACATTGAGTTGAGCCAAAATCTCTTAACATTTCTCGTCTTTGTTTCCGTTCTTTTTTAGGGAATTACGTAAAACACTGTTTAATACTGCTAATCGTGCCATATTAAACTCCTTTTACTTGTTTAAAACCACCTAAAATGCAAAACAATTTCATAAAAGTTACACTTTTGCTATTGGAAAAATCACAATCTACAAACAATCCCAGCGTAATAATGATGCAATACACAGCTGTCAAAAAAACTCAAGAGTAGCGATTACCGCGCGCCAAGCCCGATCCCGATTTCATTTAGTTCTCCAAAAAGACACGCAATTTAAACACGATTTGGCGCTAGCGTCGAACTCAAGAGTACGAAACGTCACAATTCCAATGTCGATCGATCGGAATTGAACTCAAGAGTAAGCACACAGGTCGTCTTAGAGGTATCGAGCTGGAATTTATGTCAAATACTCAAGTCTACTGTAAATCAAACTTCTAAGCCAACGCAATCAAAAGATACAGCTGTTTATGCTGAAAATTTCCGCAAATTTTCGACACTCGCAAGGGAATCAAAACCTACACAGGGTACTTCCCGTGAACTCAGAATTGTTTTTTTTTTTTTTTTTTTTTTTTTTTAATTGCGAAAAGCATACATTTTTAGTTGCATAATAAAAATATTTTAATCATTTTAACGGAACCCTCGGTGCGCGAGTCTGACTCGCACTTGGCCGGTTTTTTTTCTGAACTGAGTGGGTCATAAACTCCTAGACTTGCATTAAGGCGCCAGAATAAGTCGCGGTATTCAAATCTTACGTAAATATTTTACAATACGCAGGTCAGTAACAGGTGGTATGTTGTCACATCGTCTTATATGTTATTGATCTATTATTGATGTAGATTCTTTTAAATATGGTGAATGTGAGAACGTCGTAGGCCTTGCAGACTGTAGATTTGTAGAAAATTTTCATGATTAATTTCAAGTACCTGGTACTTATTGACAGGCCTACACTGTCTTCTCATACCTATATCGCTGTAATTTGAAAACATTGTAAAAGGCCAATTATTTTTAAAAGAATAGGTAACCGTGGAGTTTCTTGCCGGCTCTTTTAAAAAACGACCAAGTGGAACCTTTGGCATTGGCTAGCTTATCTAACGTTTCATAAGTGCTCATGTAGGTTTATGTGTGTTAAAATATTGGTTTCATTTAATTTGATGAGACACAGAACATTCAATTAAATCATTATTAGTCGACTAGCCATGCCAATATACCAACGAATACAATTTAAACGACCAATACAATTTAAACGACCAATATACAATAAATAGAACACGCCGTGGATACGGTACCCAGTCTTAACAAAATGTTCATTTCCTCTCAGTTAATCTGTACAGATAAGAATAATCTTTTCCTGTTTATTTAATTTATCAATGCTAAACCCTGAGGATAAACAATATCCCTGGAAAACGGGAAAATTATAAACCAAAAATGATCCGAGATACAGTGGAGAATTCAAACCCGATTTAAATGACGCTAAGCTTTATAATACCGACTCTCTTCCACCGTGAAAAGTGATAGATGGTTTTTTAATCACTTACGATTCGTAAAGAGCTAGAAAGTAAAGGTCTTATGATAGCCATAAATTGGCTAATATATTACTAGCTGCCCCGGCGAACTTCGTACCGCCATATTTTATTTCTTTGCAATCATAAATTGAGATGTTAGCTATTCTATCTTTCAAGTTGGATCAAACTGCACACGGTGTACAAATTTGATTAAAATCGGTTAAGTAGTTTTGGAGTCCATCGCCGACGAACAACGTGACACGTAATTTATAAATATTAAGATTTATTTAACCATTTATGTACACACTATATAAACAGACAAGAAGATTAGAACAGAAAAATAGGTACAGAGGTGATGCTTATTTCTAAAGAAATCTCTTCCAGCATACCTGCGATAGGAGAAAATATAAAGTGATGTAGACAACGTCTGTAAGGGTAAAAAAGAAAATAAACTACCTACATTTATAACCAAAACCAATAATTCACTAAATTAACTAAACAAATAATAATATACCTACTAACATACATACTTGTTAGAGTATGACGCAATTACTCCTCTGATTTAGTAAAATAAAATTTAGGATCATATTGACCATGCTGTGTCATCCTTTGTTCCTGCTTGCTTACATAACATAGTCACAAACTAACGTGTTAACTTATTTCTTTGTAATAGGAGAGACTAGCTACCATAGCTCTGCCGACCCCCCGAACGTTCTCAGTGCAACTATCCAGCGGTCACGCAGCAAGGGTGCGACTGCTTCTACCCCCCGGGCTGAGAGAAGACGAGGTTACTAAGTACCCTCTGGTTTTGAAAGTGTGAGTACAAATATGGCATTCGTTTTTTAAAGCTTCATATTTCTTTTTTTTTTCTCAAAATTTTGCTATGACAAGGGCCCAGCGGCGAGGTGTCATTTTTCTAAAAGAGAAGCCGAAGCAAAGTCGGCGTTAACTTACTATCAATAAAGAATAGTTACTATCTTTCTAAAATTAATATAGGAATGTATAGAATTAAATACAATAAAATTGAACAGCTGAAAACCAAATTAAATGTGCAATATTTCTGCATCTCGTTCTCGCTGACGCATTTTTCTATATCTGTCTCTGTCAGCGTTGTGCAGCGACTCGCTCTCGTCCATATCAAGCAGTGCCACGTAACCTAAAGTGATCATTACGGGATCGCTGTTGTTTTAATTTTTTGTTCCCGATTATGATGCGAATCACCGAAGGGAAGCCGGTAGGAATCGTGTTATATAGTGTGTTCGCCACTGCAAGGGCCGGAGCTTTATTTGCATGTCTGTTCCTGTTTTATTTTATTACGAATTGAACAAACCGTTGTTATATTTTTGAAATATTTACCTGGAACTATAATGGATATGGTCGGATTAATACGACCATTCGCAAATATAAAATAGCTTCTTATTAAATAATGTGACGGATTAGTTTAGCGTGGTGAAGGAAATTATACCACGCAACTTGTCAAAATAAAAATGTATTATATAAATATACAAACTGTAGATAAGTGTATGGTCACATCAATCCTTAATTTCCTAGGGATTAGTGCAGCTAGCGTGGTGTGACGATGAACGCAGCGAGTTTACCACGCTGCGGACGCCAGGAATGGTGACGATCGCTGGACGGTCTCTCCAGACCCACAGCGAGCTTGACGTGGCCAAGCGCGTAAAATAAGTTCCCGGCCCGAAGCTCATCGAAGCCCGAATTCGCCGGAAGGTAGTAGCCTGGAACGCAGTATATTTATGCCTCCGATCTTCCTGGATTGAGTTCGGGCTGATAGGCCGGAACTTATGAGATGGTAGGCGGATTTTTGGACCCCAATAAGAGGTTAAACACAGAGTTTAGAAAAAAAATGTTGTAGGGGTGACAGCCGTGGGCACACGCATGAAGGTAGCGCCCATACGGAGCAGCGACGCGAGCGTGTGCGTGGAGGCGATCGGTGGCGGCGATCTCTCGCATCCGGCCCTGGTCCAGGCCATGGTTCGGAGCGAGAGTGCATGGGTAGCCGTCACCTCCTTCAGCGAAGCAGTAATGCTCGCGAAGAGGGAGGCGGCGCACGTGAGGGAGAGGCAGTCTATGCGCCCTAGCGACCCTAGCCGCCGCATGATACGGAGACGCCCTGGGCGTCGGGAATCCCAGGCCGATTTCCGGCCACCGTAGGCATGAGCTTGCGGACGGCGAGTAATGGGTAGCTCGCTGTCCGGTAAGGACCAAGCCCAAGTCGACGGCGCGTTGTGTTCCACGCGCGCCTCAAAGAGATGTCAGCACAAAATGATGGGGCCCGCAAGGGCCGATGCCTGCCAGGGGTGCGGGTTTGTTCGAAAGAGATACCACAGTCCCTGGCATACGGGCTACTGAGGGAACACGGGTGGGTTTTAGTCAGTAAAAGACTAACACGCCCTCCTGCTCCACCCAGAGCGGGAGAAGTTATTTGACGATTTCCTACCAGGTGTGCAGAAAACTCCTTCATTAATTCGCAGTAACAACAATGCTATTAAAATAAATACCTATCCCAACTTATTACTCAAATTTCATTTTAAAGGTAGGAGAACAAGCAATAATTCAGAAATAACAATTTAAATACCTTTTAGCGGAAAATCTTTTAGAAGTCGACTAAACTACAATATTTCGGATACGTAAAAGATCTGTTAGATACGTACAAATATTCTCCGATCCTAATACTATAAATAACTCTGACAGTTATCGAAATTCTCAAGCAAATTCGAAGATCAGAAAACCACTGAACACCTAAATTATTCGTTCTTCTCACAGAATGAAACTGTAAATGTAAAATATAACCGCACTTACTTTTTATAAGACTGTTAGTCTATTCCTAGCCGATAGCCGCGCCATTACAGTCATTGTTACAAAGGCGTAAGACCCGTAATAGCCTGAGATCTCACAAATCATTGGGACAATAGACTCTGAAAATATATCTGATGCTTAACATTCCTTGTAAGTAATAAGAGACATTTATGGACGGATTTATTACAGTCGTTTCTGTTCTCAAATAATAGGAATTTTTAAGCAATCTCTATTGTAATTTTCAAATGAAAAATCCCGTTTATTTTAGCTTCAGAACCTGTGATTTACTGCTCACATTATTATTAAATCCTCATAAATCAAACAAAAAAACATATTTTTGATATTTTCTTTGTAATATTATATTATTTAAACACAACGAAATTGAACACAAATAAATGAAAGGACTAACTAACTTACTAAATAAATAAATTTAAAATCTAAAAGACACATTTATGTACTCGTCCGCATCGCTGTCATCCAAAAATGACCCCAGGACACTGGCAGCATTGCCACATTGAATGGCAATGCTAATTCTTTCACCAAAGAACAACCCAGCCCTCTCTAGTCACGTGAAGTGTCGACCAGTCGATGAGAAATTTCCTAAAAAGGAGTCGCGCACTCGAGTCCCATGACCCGAGCGTTTCGTTCAATACTGTAGTTGCTACTTTTTGAAATTAAATTAAATTGAAATAAATCTTTGGGTAAACTTAATTTTTTCAGTCCAAATTGAAAAAGTAAACAAAAGACCACCAATGCTGGCCAAGGCCTGGATAGAAAACCACAGAGTTTATAACTTGCAAGCATCTTGCAAGTGACGTTGCTAACCCCTGGAGTTTTGTCTTAGCCATTTGTGGTTATACTAAGCCTCCGTTGACATAGGCTTCTAGAAAGTATAAATATTACGCCAGTGTTTCATCTAAACCACAGAATACTACTTACATTAATGGTTGAAAAAAAAATGTTTTTTGGTCACACAGCTTTGAGACTAGACTGGGGCTCGTTAGCTTCTGGTGCGGGGGGCCATCCTCGCTTCAATGTTCTTTATAAATTATACTCGCCTAGTAGTGTTACCTGCCTCGATATAATGATCTTCAATAGTCACGGGGCACCAGGGACACAGCTGGGCTTTGGCCCTAGATTGGAGTTCGGGAGTTCGTTAGCTTTCTTTACATGCGGGGGCTATCCTCGCTGTAATGTTCTTTATAACTTATACTCGCCTAGTACTTTTACCTGCTTCGATATTATCATCCTCCTCCTTTGTTCCTCCAACAGTCACGGGGCACCAGGGACACAGCTGGTCACAGAGCGTTGGGCCCTAGACTGGGGCTCGCTAGCTGCTGGCGCGGGGGCTATCCTCGCTTCGGTAGACGCAAGAGGGGCGGGAGGTAGGGGCCTCGGTGCTCATCACTCGTTACATCGCCGGCTCGGGACTGTTGAGCTGCAGGACCAGTTGGAAGTTGCTGAGTAAGTTACAGTGCTCTCTCTAACTATGAGAAAATGGCAATCAATATTTAGTAAAGACGGAAGAAGGAATATTTGTTGGAGAGTCAAGCATGGCTGAGAAGGATGACTTACGGGATGTAGGTCGTAGGTTCAAACCCAGAAATGATAGTGAGGAAACCGGCATGTCCTAGAACCAAAAACTCGACACTCGAAGACACTCGAACGGACTTGGAGAGTAGACCGAGTCACGGTACTCCTCAGTAATTTCTACCCAATCACTTCCCAAAAATTGAGAAATTAAATACTGGAAATACTAGATAGAATATCACTGGCATGCCCATTAAAAGCCACTATCCTTTCCTTGGTTACCTACTATCATTGCAATGCTAGAAACATTACTCAACCTTGATTTCCCACAGGTATCTCCGCGACTCTCTCCACTTCATAGACGCGCGCCGTGTGGCCGTGTGGGGCAGAGCACACGGCGGCTTCCTTGCGGCCCTCGCGTTAGCTAGCTCGCTGAACGTGTTCCACTGCGGGATCGCGTTAACGCCCATCGTGCGCTGGCGGTACTATGGTCAGTATTGGATAGCGAACTGTGCAGTAGATGTGTCTTGGTATAAGCCGGGGTGGGGATGATAATGCAATATTATTATGACATGGAGCTGATCGCATTTGTCTTGACAAGGACTCTGGTCCTAGGTGATATCCAGAGTCTAATGATGGAGCTAGCAGGAAGCACCCTGGGAGGCGGTTATGGCAACTCTGTAATACAACGACGCAGCCCTCTCGAACTTGGGCTCGTTTAATTCGTCTTGAAAAGTAATATAAATAAAAAATAAAAAAATAGAAATTACCAAACGAATTATGTTAAATAACAAGTTCTTTAAGGCTTGTTTTTTTTTTTTTTGCTGAACTGGGGAATATCTTATCTAGCCGGCTAGCAGCGTTGCTGTGTCATCAATAACAATGCTATTCGCAATCAATTCAACCAGGCAGGATTATTTTCTGAGAGAAGATTAACTGGTCTTTGCGCGGTTTTAAGGAACTAGTGTACCAAGTACTTACTACAAGCTGCACGGTTCAATCAATCAGGTTAAGCTACGCTTGCCGCGGTTGGTCCGTGGATGGGTGACCATCTTTACATAACAGGACTCCTCCGTGCCCCGGAAAGCACGTTAATTCGTTGGTCCCGGCTGTCATTCGTGGATCTTTGACAGTCGTTACGGGTCGTCAGAAGCCCGAAAGTCTAACAACCCGTCTTACCAAGGAGTACCTTGTTATCCAGTAACTGGGTTGTAGAGGTCAGATAGCACTGCCATTCAGCTCCAACCGGTTAGACTGGAAGCCGACCCCAACATGGTTGAAAACATCTAGGCTATGATTTGCGCGATTTAAATGCTTACGATGCTTTTCCTACATTGAATAGTGCACACTTGGCAGATACTTTCGATTCATTCATAAAGCATTTAGTTTATCCTATTTATTAAACGAACTAAACAACCACAAAATCCTTTCATTACAAGTCAGACAACAAAGGAACTTAAATAGTAATCGAAGGACAATTGTAATTGTTATAAACACAGTAATTCAGCCTCATTCTAATGGTCCTTAATGTTATTTTAATGGAGGGTACATGACAGCCGCCGCTTGCGTAATCTATTTGAATTTGTAGGCTTTTGTTTCAAAGGGAGTATCGTTTCATAATCTTGGGTGATTAAGGGCTAATTTCACCAATGAAACTGAACGCCATCAGCACATGTAAACTGCGTACAAGACCTGTCAGTGTCATGATTGTTGAGGAATATTGACACTGACAGCTCTTGAGCACAGCTGCAGTTTAGATACGTTCAAGTTTAATTGGTGAAATCAGTACTAAGATACATTTGAATATAATAATATATAACGTAGTCTTACCTAACCAAAAATATTGAAAGAAACCTTCGATCCAACAGCCTCCGCCTACGCGGAACGCTACATGGGCTTCCCGAACGCGACCGGCAACTACCGAGGGTACGCCGACGCTGACGTCACCAAGCAAGCAGCAGCCTTGCACGATAAGATGCTGCTATTGGTGCACGGGACTGCAGACAATAATGTGCATGTGCAGCAGAGCATGGCGCTTGCGAGGGCGCTGGCTGACCAGGGCAGCATGTTCCGACAGCAGGTGAGAGAGAATAACTATTCACCCATATCACTCCCTTACCAACCGTGAAAAGAGCAGTCACAATACTAAAGTACTAGGATAGAATATTTCAACAGGAGTTGACGAGTAATATAAAAGCTACCAACAATATAAGGTTGACCAATGTGTTAAATCAATGATTAAATGGCATTCTAGCGATCCACTCTTAACTGTTTGGCCCACCCCCAATTCCCTAAAAACGTTTATCGGTAAATGAGTTTAGAACATTGTTCTATTTCTGTCAATTGTTAGAAGACGATAGAGACAGAATTATAATTTAAATAGGTTTACCGTTAAATGCACCATGTGATTTGTGGCGCAAGTGGGCCTTAAATTTAAGATACAATCCCAATAAGGAGTCAGACACAAAGTGTTCTGAGAAGAAAGCATAACTTCTAATCCAATAATAAGTTGTCAGACAGACGCTAGCAGGTCAACCTACCCCAAACTGACAAATTTTCCCAATTGAACATGAACCTTACACTTATGGTATAAAGTTGAAAATCTATCGAATAAATTTGACAGATTGGAATAGCTTGATGTGCTGGCGTCTATACCAAGATCCTAATAATGTTAGTGTTACCGATCTTTGTTCGGTTAATAGCGTTATTTATTGATTTAGGATCTCCAACAAAATATGTACACAATACATACATAACATAAATAAAGGGCAACATCAGGTATTATGTAGGTGTACTTTTTCACTTATGACCACAGCATGCTCAATAGAGTTAACAACTACGCTAACAAAGTAAAAATATTAATTATAGGTAAAATTTGGAAACAGTTAAAACATATTTCAAGGAAAAACAAAAAATAAATTAAATTAAATCTATTAAACATTTCTTATATTTAGGCACAGACTCGCAGATAAAATATCTAAATAGTTAGTTTTGGCTAACATCTTATATTGCCTACAAAGTCTCGGCACAGCGGCGTAACGACCGAGGTTACTTTTTGACCCAGGGATATAAAATAAATTGTATGTGTTATCCCTGGGAATCCGAGTCGGAATTAAGTTCACTGCAATTCATTGTTCCATTTCAAATTTTATGAAGGATGACGAAGTCAAGTTTCTTTCTACGACTGCTTAGCTTTGACAAATGAGAACTTGAACGGCTTTTCATACTTACGACTATGTTCTTTCATAATCTCATACAACCATTTCATTGCAATTCGGACAAGAATAAAACAAAAGCCACAATATTAAACCCTATTTTCTCCCTCAGATCTACCCTGACGAGGGCCACAGCCTGGACGGAGTCAAGCGGCACCTGTACCGCACGATGTCGGCCTTCCTGGACGACTGCTTCCGCAAGCAGGTGCCGCCCGAGACCAAGGCGGGACTAAGGAACGGTGGGAACCTAGACTGAGACACGTGGAAAGACGAGGAGTTGTGCTCTTGGTGAGAAATGTTTTATTGTTACGTCGTTATTGGTTTTTCGATCCGACGTGCTATTGCTTAAATTCTGTGTCAATCCTAGCTCAGGTGGAATGGCAGGTCACATCAAGCTAAAGGGCCATTCTGATGGCAACATCCTGCGGTATTTTTAGGATTACGAAGCGTACCGTTGACGCGGCATCACGCTCACGCGTTCTTTTCACAACGGATGTAACTATTTATCTGAACAGAATCTGGAAGGCTACCGAAGCAACCCTCGGGATGTTTCGGTAGCCTTGGATGATTCCAAGGCTACTGAAACATTCCTTGATAGTGAAGCCGAGGCTTTCCGCAAGCTGCCAACAAGTCATGCCTAAGCATACCGCTTTGTTTTTGTACCTACAGTGATTATTTATCATTGAAATTTAAATGTTATTTTCATACAATTAAGTTCTATTCCTATTCGTCGCACTAAAACCACTTGCCGTGCAGCTTAAGTTTTCATGGTGAGATTAATACAAAGTAGATCGGAAGTTGTTGATTTTGATATCATAATCATAAATATGTTTACTATCTTCAATCTCTTTGGCTAATCATTATTATCTATCTCTCTTTATAACCGTGTAGTAGGTTTTTCTAGGATTTTGTCCTTATAAATCACTAACTAAAAAACCGTACTAAGTTACTGTGAAAATAAATCATTGGAATAAGTCATTGTATATTCCGGTGCCGCATTGAGCGAAATGTATTTGTCCCGTGGTAAAGATCATTAAATATTTGCGAATAACATCTACTATGAGAAACTACAGTAACAAAAAGTCAAGGAAAACTAACCCAAAAACCATTAATCATTCAAGTGCTTAAAGGCTACCGGACAATACGACAGCAATACTGCGACAAGTGGAATGGTACCAGGAATACATAAATGATAAATGATTTTATTTCTATAAGTAGGTTTGTACAAACACTTTTACACGTCAATCATATTTTTTTAAACTAGATGAGGTCGGCGTTTCCTATCTGACTACTCTGAGAAGAAAGGCCGAAACAAACTCAGAGGTCACAGTCTCTTTTAAAGTCCAGACATAATCTTGGTCAGATCATGTGAAGACCATGTGTATTGGTGTCTGAAATGGTCTTTTGAGGAAAGAACCACACAGGTTGAGTGGACCTGTCCATTCAGTGCACGCATGTATCAGTAATCATACGGCTCAACTCAGAACTTGAGGAGCTCAACGATTTGACGAACAATACCAAAGAAGGGACATTTGGGTAGGCCGCATAAAGTACTCAAACTGCCAGATTAACATTAAAAACGAACTGAGAAAGAGACGAAATACAAAAACAAAAATACCACATAGTCCTCACATTCACAATAATTAAAACAAAAATAATATTATACTTCTCAAAGTAAATATTCATGTCAAAGTGTATATATATATAATCAAATGTCAAAGAGCAAAACAAAGAAAAAACAACATTCAGTATACAAAATTGGAGCAGGTCAATCCCAAGCTTTTTTGTCCTCAATATGATCTTTAACGGTATAAAAGGCTTTCAGGCACAACTTACGTTTTATGAATGATTTAAATTTATTGAGACTTAGATCTTGAACATGGCTTGGAAGTTTATTATAAAAGCGTATACATTGACATCTGAATGACCCACCTATTTTCTTGAGCCTTGTTGATGGTACAACAAATTTGTGTTTGTTCCTAGTATTTATACTATGGATATCACTGTATTTTTTAAACAATTTAATATTTTTATGAGCATATAAAAGATTTTCATAAATAATATATAGATTGTCTCGGACTTAATTTATAAAATTGATCGGACAGCTCTTTTCTGCAAGACAAAAATAGTCTGAATGTCGGCGGCATTTCCCCACAATAGAATACCATACGACATTACACTATGAAAATAGCTAAAGTACACTAAGCACGAGAGTAGCTACATAAGTTACGAGAGGCCGGTAGTAGCCCCGCATCAATGGCTTGCCGGCCGGACACAATGGCAAGATATACGTACTGCCCTCATACATGTTGCAACTGCGGCTTGTTATAATCCGGTCAGAGAGTAATCCGGGACTAAATGTATGGCAGATGGTTTTTGGCATGTACTTAAATGATGATAGAATATCTCTGGCATCGTAACGAAGAATGGAGTAATTAATTGATATTTTATCGTTTTTCTATTTTATTATAGTTAGATAGCTTATAATTGAGTCTTTGCCTTGATTAAACACGTACCAAAATGTGTAGCCCGTTATCGTTTTTAAGCATAGTTTTAGATGATTTCTTATTAATTCAACAACGCGAATTAATATGGAAAAATAAACCTTACAATGCACGTTATCGGTTTCCCTAAAAAAAAATACTATCTGTTGGCCACTGATTTGAATACAACGTTTGATAAACTTGATACGTATATTACAATGTATCTATTTCCTTATAGCACACCAATACGAGCAGAGGACAACTCTGAGCCAGAAGACTCCGACGAGAGGTATGTGAGAACAAATTGCTATCTTTTATGTTATCCTGGTGCCTCAGTAATATTGATTGATTCCCAAGGAAGCATCTTAGGGCCAGTCCTGTGTTGTAAACGATAAAATTCTAATCGTATTAAGATCTTAGGTTTTCTTAAGTCTGCGTGATCTAAGCACAGATCATTATTAATGTTGTCCTATTTCCCCCTTTGATCAAACCACAGCAATCAGCATATTTTTAACAATACTAGATGCTGTTTGTACTTTTTTGATAAAGTCATATTTAGGAAACTCGTGCACTACGTGTCCACGTCCAAATATAATCGCACGACCTGCCGCAGAAGCTTCGACCAAGAATAAAGTTTAGCCGCATGGCCGTAGTTCCCTAAATTGTAATCTGTTCACTGTTATTTATTTTATCAACCCAAATAAATAAACGATTCCGTTCTCTTTGTTTACAGGTAATAATAAAACAAACAAGGACTAGCACCCGAAGAGAGAGTGTAGTGATTATCAAATAACCCGTAGTACAATTAACTCCATATCCAACGCGTTCGAGAACTGACACCGTCATACATATACAGGTTTATATATCATCGCAGTATGGATGGAGCCAGGGTCTCATGGCAAAAGGTAGATAAAAGAAAAAGGTTTACAGCCATGCATTCATGGAACTAAAAACTGGTTTGAATAAGGCCTGTGGCATACCATAACATTAAAGCAACTAATGATTTACATCGCCTCAACACTGTTCAGACGATGCAATTTTCATTGTTACTTCAAGCTACATCCATGGTGTAAATGGACAAAATGTCGATATTTTCTTAGAGTATTGATATCGAATGTATCGTCTCATCCACAATAGAGAAATAGAGGGAAAAAATCCAAGATTAAAAATATAGATATTATAATTACAATTAAAACACCTCGCATTGTAAGTGGTCTAGGGAGGGATCCGTCTTGCGTGACAATAGTCTCTCGTGGATGAGAAGTTTTGGTCTATTTATCATGTGAATGACCAAATAGTTCCTAAATGACTAACTAGAATTTTTGATGCCTAATGGGAATCCTGGCTACGTTCTTGACATCATTAAAAGTATTGGATCATAAATAAAGACTCGGCCATATTATTTATTCTAACGGCGTATTATTATTCGTATAGAAATGTTGGTTTAATGAAAGCTATGGGTGATTTGAAATGTATTCAGTCATGTTTGATGAATCGGAACGAAAATTAAGATGGATGCTGGTCGATGGCAAATTAGTGAAACGCACTTTTAATTTATTTAGTTTAATAATACGCCGTTGCAGTAGTGTGGCTGAACCATAACAGACAATCATGTAAAGTTTCTTATTATATTAAACAAACCATAATATAGCACTTTTAACCTCAAATGAAAACTAACGCCAACTATATTTAAGTATAAATAAACGATATTTACAGCAGTAATTTTACTCAAACACATATCGGTAAATTCAAAGATTTCTTATTATTCCTATTCAAAACACAAAAACAAATATCGGAACTATTAACTATTTAAAAAGTTTACTATACGCTGCCTTATTTTCTGCACAAACACAAGATTCTTCCATTGTACCCTCTGTGCATGCATGATACGCGTCTTCTCAACATTTAGCTATAAAACGCAATATTTCATCTAGTGACTAATAAAGGAATTGATAAATAGTTCTTTAGTCAATCAGTTTGTGATCTAGTAGTTAAATTGTTATAACTAGTGGTACCTTTTCATGTATTCATTGTCATGTACGCTCGAGGAAAAGTTCCTTAATAAATGTAGAATTTTCGTTGATCGAAAATGTTTGAAAAAGCGATCATTGTTTTTCATGAGGATGGGCCGGGTTTGTGCAATTGTAGAAAAAGGAACGATTATTATTCGATTTGTTGGTATTTTCCTGTGAAATGAAATCGATTTTATAGGAAAATAGTTTTAAACCATAAACATTACCGCTGGATATTTTCACAAGCAACTAACGTGTGGCTAACCCATTGTTATTTCAAAATGAATAGTTTTGCAACTACAGTTACCAGGTGGTTTGAAATTAAAACTTTGGTTTACCGTCATTAGAACAGTTTTCAACTCCAGTGCATGAACGGATGTAAAGTTGGTGATATAAAATAACTGGCTGCTACAACTTCGGTGAAACTATATTTTTACTCAAAACGTATTATTTGGAGAACAATATAAATACAATTTGAGTTATATAAAAACCGACGTTATTTATGTATTTGGTTCTTCAAATATATCAAGTAACACGAGTCCATTTTCCTACTACTGCTGCTCTAACCAGGCCAAGGCCTGAAAGATACTCGAGTCCGCATGAATCATACTTAAAGCCATTGCAATATTTTGCAATGTGAAAAATTTAGTTCGAATAATAATTTAATCATTAATTTTAATCGCATACGATGATGATGGTAAAGTGTAATTTCTAAATGACAAATAATTGTACAGATATTTATATAATATTTCCCATTTAGATAATATAATACGCTTCTTGTGTATTTTACTAATTATATGGAAGAATCAGAACGGAGAAATAATTAATCATGAATGATAAAAATCGCGATGATAAAATGGTATTTCCATATATTTTGTAGAATATGTTTATTTAATAAAAAATATCCAAACATTTGATCTTTAAGTATAAAATTGCTCACTCTCATCAAGTTTTGCATGTTTCTAGTCACTTCATTTATAGTATTAATAGTATTTAATATTAAATTTTATTAAAGACCAATAGTATGTTAAAAATATTTTATTAAAGAAAATAAAAGTTTTAAAAACTAATTAGTGAAGATTTTGAAAAACTAGTAAGATTTAGTGCATTAGTTACCTTAGTGAAGTTTGAAATTAAATGAAGTTTTATTGAAATGTAACTAATATAGCAATAATTTAATAGATAAAATACCTCCTTTGTAAGTAAGCACTCTTCCGATAAAGCACTTGTATAAAAGGAATTTTGAAGCGTTAAAAATTATGAAGAAAACAATAGAATCGAACAATTAGAGCTTTTGCACACACGTTTGGGATCTCATCAAAATTCTGTCATTTCTATGCACGAACACCAATCGTTAAATACTTTAGTACGAGTGTTTGCACTAGACAAGGCAACGTGTTCTTATCTAGTCTCGACACACACATTTAACTAAAGTAACGAGCGAATGTTATTCTTGCAAATCTGGCCGTCTGTGCAATTGCCCTAAATCAAACCGTAAAATAAGATTTTTCTAGTGGCGTGCTATCCCGAAAATAATACGAAATAAATAATAATACGCCACTAGAAAAATTGTTCTTTATTGTAGGTTGAATGTTCCAAATAATAAAGTTGAGTGAAGCAATGCTCGAAAAAGATTGTTCAAAAGAATAAAGGAAAAGACCTAAGTGCCAAAAGCGTCGTTTTTTCTCGTACGTTTCTGTGTAAGTAATTATTGTAAGTACATTAGATTCATACGGAAAATTCGATTACATTCTCATGTATTTTTTTCTTCATTAGATTATTATTCCAGCCGAATACGCGTTTGTCGGTAAAAATCGGTTGATCAGACATTTTGTTAAATATTTTTTTTATGTGATTTTACGTCTTTTCATTTGTAATAAATTACGGTGTAAGTAGTAATGTACCTACTTTGTGTTACAAAACGAATTCTATTACGTATTTTAATCAAATTGTTTTTTTTATTGTTGTAATAATTTGTTTATTTAAATTGAATGTTTAATCCTATCGATCGAATGTATAATAAGTTAAATAATACAAAGCCATTTGTTTGAATGTGTACAAGGATGTCTTCACATCTGGTGTTGCGAGACGTCGCGTTGACGTTACGCTAACTTCGTGTAGACGAACATACGTCGCGTCACAGCATATGCGGCACGATGCCATGCCGTGGCGTCAGCGTCACGATGCCGTGGCGTCAGCGTCATGTCAACTAGATGTAAAGAGGTGCCTTAGTCGAGTGTAAAGTGTTAAAGGTTGGCATACACTAGCACGTTCGAGTAACACAAATAAAACGCACAGATTGTGATTTTTGCCTTATCGGTGTTCTCGCTGTTAACGTTTTTGTTTTTAAGCAACCAGTTTGTTTGTATTGCTGATTAAGTATGGTAACAAAAATAATACATAATTAAATTTATTTAGGCAGAAAATTCCCAGTATTTCAAAGCAAAAAATAATAATAATTTTAAAGCCCTAATTTGCTTAATGTCATGATAACAAATGAAGACTAATTATATTTAAAAAAAATCGATATAATTATGTTGTAGAAAACGAGTAAGAAAATAATTCTGAAGAACTATAAAAATATTGCACACTGCTCGCAGAACAGATGCCAATGGGGCCGCAAGGTTCTGGAGTGAGAGGTAGCGACCGCGTACCTGAAGACGTAGCCTTAGAAGGCCTCCCACAATATGGCCCGATGAACTCGTGCAGACCGCAGGCATTCTATAGTTGTGAGAAGCACAAAACCGGTAGAAGTAGCTGTGCTTGGGGCGTCTATGTACAGCAGAGGACGTCAAAAATATTAGAAACGAGCTCTAAATAATATATTCAGCAATACAAATGAATAAAAGGCAATGGTGCAATCGCTTTGTGATTACAATATAATAACTTTAAACATAGTTTTAAGCTGTTTAATTCGGGGCGTTGTTAAATGTAGTTATTTTTCAACCATTATCGTAACATTTAATTAGGAAATAATTGAAATACAACGCTATATTTTTATTGAAATATCTCTGATTCTACTCTTATAAGAGTGTAGTGCGATGCAATGTTGAAGAAACCAAAGGGCGTTGAACACTTTGTACATTAGCTGCTTGAGAAAAGTCCTAAGCGACGCATATGGCGCATTGGATTTTCCGTCCTCTTCTCCTTAACCATAAATAATTAAAAAAAAAAAAACAATCAATTGCATTAAACTAACTTAAGATTTTTCGATTTTTGCGGACAACCCTGACGTTTCCACCTTAAGAATACACGTTCTAACTAAATACTGTATCGTTTAGAATTTCTCGTCACGTTGCTAAAACTGTAATGAAACTTTAACATTGCATCGCACTGCATTGTCCTACATACAATTCAAATCTAGACTTAAATAATGCTTCTCTTATTAATTTCGCTTACCTACAGATTCTAAATCGATGCCAAAACGATTTCTAGAACTTAGCAGTATTGAATTTGTGTTATAATCATAGTTCGACTGTTATTTGATCAGATCAAAGTATTATTAGCTAATTAATATATTGTAAAGTTAATTATTGTGGGTACTGTCAGTCAGTGAGATAACTAACGTTAGTTTTTTTTTTAATTCCAATTCCTAATCTGACATTTCAAGCCTTATATTAAAGTTTTTTTTTTTTTAATTCCAGATACTAATCTGACAATTCAAGTCTTTTATTAAAGGAGTTTGACATGAGTTTGACATTACATCTGTCAAAAGAGTAGGTATCTGGGTTTTAAAAATGAACTTGTATTCGTTGTGGTTGTGCGTTAGTTGATATCTGTAAATTACTATGTAGTGAACACAAGCGGCACAATTCGTATATTTATTATACAAAAATTTACCTGAAAAAATTGCTAGTGCAACGTGCATTATTTAAATAAATGTAGGTATTTAAGCATAATATGCCACATTATGGGGTAGTGTGTTCCGGGCTAAAATGATCCGATGTAACATAAACCAATGGATATAGAAAATCGGAACAGAGAACTGAAAGAAACATTTCATTTCAGCCGACAACTTAGTGGTCATACGCTAATAACTACGCCGAATGCGTAGCAAAATCACTACGCAATTGCTATGCCGCTACAGCACCACCACATAATCTAATCCACCATTACATAATCTAATCGAGAAACGAGCAGCAGGCTAACTCTCGGAATTAAAAACGTTCAAAATCTAGTCCCATTCTCATCTCGGCGACAATCAAATGTCAAAAACTTGTCAAAAATGTATGGAAACTCGAAGTATTTTTGACAGATTGAGACCGCGATCAGACTGAATCGTGCTTAAAATTTCAGATCTAGATCTACTATCAACTTCCCTATAACAAGGCCACTTATTTAACTAAATAAGTAGGTGTTCATAAATCAGCAATAATGAAATATCAATTCAATAATTCAAAAATGAATAAACGCCAGAATTTTTCAATTTCCATCCCTCCCGGTGGAGATAAAAATTAAATTTCCTTTTTTACTGATTTGTTATCTTTTGCGGAAATATTGACCTTTTGTCGAACTAATGAACAGGATGCCAATAAAGGTGAAAATGGAATAAAAACGAGAAAAAAGTAACATCTTTTAATTGAATTCTTTAGTCGGCAACTCGGCAACGAGCTGAGTTCAACCCGTTCAAATAAAGAATGTGTTTTTTTTTTAATTATTTGTTGAATTGAGAACCGGTATCTTCCAGTTCATTTAACTATTTTCGTTTAAAAAAAAACATTTTGTACTGAGATGTACTTTGGGTTACGTGCGTCGTATCTGTTTTTGTTAGTTAAAGCAAAACGAATTCAATTTATTTGTACATAAATCGTGATTGAATATTTCATCGGTACTAGTCTACAATCTTAGCGAGCTGGGCTGTCGGACATAGCATAATTTATCAACTTTGAGAGAATTGTACATTTTTACAAAAAATAAAAAACAATTTTACATACCACGCACAACTTACCGCCATGTCTTTTGGCAATACTTTCAACTTTGAGGCATTTGGGGTTGAAAGACTAGCGCCGTGGGGTTATTTTTTTTTTTTGGGTGGGTAATCAGCAAATAACTTCTCCCGCTCTGGGTGGAGCAGGAGGGCGTGTCAGACTTTTACTGACTAAAACCCACCCGTGTTCCTTCAGTAGCCCGTATGCCAGGGGCTGTGATGTCTCTTTCGAACAAACCCGCACACCTGGCAGGCATCGGCCCTTGCGGGCCCCATCATTTTTTTGTGCTGACATCTCTTTGAGGCGCGCGTGGAACACAACGCGCCGTCGACTTGGGCTTGGTCCTTACCGGACAGCGAGCTACCCATTACTCGCCGTCCGCAAGCCCATGCCTACGGTGGCCGGAAATCGGCCTGGGATTCCCGACGCCCAAGGCGTCTCCGTATCCTGCGGCGGCTAGGGTCGCGAGGGCGCATATGCTGCCTCTCCCTCACGTGGCAACGCTGCCAGCCTTTTGGGCACTTTCCCACTGACAGCGATGCCGACGAATTCTTTGATGTCCAGTGAGCTCTTCCCTTTTGTACATAATATATTTATTTTAGTGATAACTTACTCGCCGAGAACATTTATACAATACGAAACGCAAAATATACGAGTCATTAATATCTTGCTGCGTGCGCTACGCCGCGCCGCTTACGACGCGGCGACGCCTTGGATACAGCTACAGTTTCCCATATTGCTGTTGTGACTTAGGTACGCATAATTCGGCAGCATATGAAACTACGCCTATCATGAACTTCTAACAAATAGATTGCATAGACACGAGAGCTCGTAAATATAAGTATTTAATTGACATTCTATTTGGAAGTATCGATATATACACAATCGTTTTAAATCAGCGGTCGTTTACTGTGGGTCTAGCACGAACGAGTGTATGCCATTGGTTCGTCAAACAAGAGTGCGATACTTATGTCATTAGGTCGACAGGTCGTTAGTTCGACAACCCATGTGCGTTTAACACTCAAGTACGAATATCACCAATGGAACTGAAGGCGAGCAGCACATCCAAACTGCGTTCAAGAGCTGGTATTGTCACTATTCCACAGACAATAATGACGCGGCCCTTAAACGTGGTTTACGAGTATGTGCTGATCGCGATCAGTTTCATTGGTGCAATTCGCCCTAACACTGACACGCACTATGCTTAACACTGTGTTAACCCTCGAACTAAGACATACACTCAGCACGAACGCGTGAAGTAAACGATGCTACGTCAGTTCAGTCATTTTACATCTGACAGCAGCAACCCGAGATTAAAAATTACTATGATATTGACAGACTTTTTAGTGGCAGCAACCCAAAAGCAACCTTATTATAACAAGCAAAAAGATCACTTTGAGTTTGACAGTGACGTAAAATCATGTGTAAAAGCTGTGTGGACGGACTGTAACGTAATTTTGTCAATTATTGAATCATAAATAAAACTATCCTACAACAATTTGGTTTTTTTATGTCGCAAGCACAATAACTATCAGCTCAGTTGCACCATAAGTCACGAAATTTAACGCTAAACGTATGGATATCGTTCTATTTCTGTCAATCGTTGTTCAGTATGTTTTTGTCATCTTCAGATGACAAAAACATACTGAAGTTCTCAATACGTTTGCCGTTAAATATATTTACAAATTGATGGTGCAGCGGGCCTTGAAGTTGTTCATGATGAGTATAATGATTCCATTTCAGGTTTTTAGTTATTTTAATGACAGCTTGCATATTAAATAACCCCCGAACTCCTAAATCGAGCCACTCTGCATTATTTTTGTATAAAGATATAGAACCTTTTAAACGGTCGTGAATTCAAATTTGGAACATCGATTGAAACAAAATGATGGTCAGTATTTTTGGCTTCAAAACTGCAACCTTTTTCTTTGACACATCATAAATATTTAAATAATATTTAAAATAAAATAAATAAATTAAGTAGACACCCAGCCTTACCAAGGGGTAGGTATTAACCAGTTGTAGAGGTCATAGGCAGTCGCTCCATGTAAAATATTTTTTTCGTTTTTATTTCATTACATTTCTTGACCTCGATCACACCTGATGGAAACCGATTGATGAAGTCTATGCCAGGCGCGATCCAAGGGGGTCCTAGGGGTCAGGACCCCCCCAAAGCCATAACGTAAACCTTTTTTTTGTGTAATAAAGTCTAATTTACCCTTTTTCTTTTCTTATAAATATTTAGTCTTTGTCTGTGACCCCCCCCCCCCCCCCCCAGTCTTTGGCTGCGACCGCGCCTGGTCTATGATGGATCGAGCATGCCCAGAAAATGCCTGTTCACTCTTGTTTTGAAGGTTGAAGAGGGTTAAATGTGGAAGGGAACACAGACGCAGAAGAGTTCCACACTTTGCCTGTGCGCATAATAAATGTAGGTACACGTATCCAGCTGCTTTCGATTTGAATGGAAGCTGACCCCAACATAGTTGGGAAAAGTCTAGGTTATGACGACGCTGATGGTTGACAAAACAATGTGGTATACAGACAAAACACAGAAAAAAACTGGTGCATGTTTATGACCAAATGAAAGGGTGTGTCCAGACCTGGCAAACGCGCCGCAGATGCGCCGCTCGCAAGCCACTTGCGAACTGCGCGCGTGCAGTTCACAAGCGGCTCGCGAGCGGCGCATTCGAGGCGAGTTCGCCAGGTCTGGACACACCCATGAAGTGAAAGTTACGACTGGAGACGAGAGACATCAGCATGAAGGTCTAGTTAGGGAGTCTAAACTCTAAGTCCGTTAACGAAGATCCCGTCCACAAGTAGTTCCTTCAAAATAAGTGTTAAATTCAATTTGTCAGATGACGATGACAGCCAAAAATGAAAATGCACGGCGGCTTTTCTTTTTTTTTTTTTGGATGGGTAATCATTAAATGACTTCTCCCGCTCTGGCCAGAGCAGGAGGGCGTGTCAGAGTTTTACTGACTAAAACCCACCCGTGTTCCTTCAGTTGCCTGTGCCAGGGCCACGGTAACTCTTGCGAATAAATCCGCTATCCTGGCAGGCATCGGTCCTAGTAGCCTTTTCTTTATAAAAAAAAAAAACGTTGTCCCACAATAGGAATTTCCCCTGTATTGTGGGTGCGTTTACAAACATTTAATCTCACATACACAAAACAGCCAGACCCGGAACAACTACTTGTAGGTCATCAAACCGTGACACACAGCGCAACAGTCAATCGTTTAACCACTGCGCCAACCGTGGCGTGGTGACCTAACCATGTGGAAATACACGGTGACTCGATATAGGAGTCCGGGAGTGTCAATTATTTCGCTGACTGACCCTAAGCCCATGTGTATCTACTTCTAAGTATGTTATTGCTGCAAATTTTATTTACTTACTGTTATCAAACTATTGGATGAACTCACTCACTTCATCGAGACTTATCTATTGTACTATGAAATCAATAAATAGATCATCATAAATGCTTTGTGGTTTTATTTTTAGACACATATTCCCTTCACTGATGTCTTTACCATGCATTTACCTGCACACCAGCCAAGATATTTCAACCACGATGAGGACTGCATCATTGGTATAGGTGGAGAGTGGGATCCTGGGTTCGGTCCCCAGGTCAAGCAAATTACCACCAAGATTTTCTCAGAACACTGAATCAGGTTTTTGTATCTGAGTAAGTAATATGCTCTTCCAGCGTTACATATTAGAGGTCGTCCATTAATTACGTGAGGCAATATCGGCGATTTTTTTTTACGCCCCGCCCCCCTAGTGAAATGTAAGACTTGGCTCGACCCTCCCCATAATCTCACGTGAGATATCCCAAATACGTGTTTTTAGTGTTAAAACGTTAATCTGTGCTTACTTGCGTTGGATGTATGCGTTGCATTTGGCTGGCTTGGCTGGCCAGTATTATTTTGTAGGATTTAGCCATATTAGCGGAAAAAAATGTTATACATAATTTAACCCGGTTTTCTCGTAATTTTACATTGTTTGTATACGGAAAAAATATAAATTACGTGATATTTGCCGAGACCCCCCCTTTCCCCCACGTGAGATTTGGTGAGATTCCACACGACCCCCTAAACTCACGTAATTAATGGACGCCCCCTTATGGGATTGTACGTACCACAATCTGTCTGCCATCTATTTATATACCAGGCGTGATGTTATATCTGCGTCGTTGGTTGATCTTATGGAAGCAAGCGCTCAGAGTATGAGGTCTTGAGTTCGATTTCTGGGCCAGGCAAAGAAGCATTGGGTTCTTCTATCCAGATTTTTCAGCAAACGCCCGAATGCCAGCCAATGTTTTATGGATTTACTATTTTCCTGGAGGAAGGTTTTACCGTCATCGGGAATAGACAGGGTATACCCTGGTCGGCGAATCCTAATTATGCGGGAGGGAGTGTATCGGGCAGCTTCCGCAGTCAGCGATTAGGGTGCTTTATAGCAGAGTCAAAAGAACGTTTTGAGAGGCATTTCATGAGCTTCTGGACGGTGGGCATTCAGAAATCCAGCAGACATGATGAGGCTTGGCCTGTGCAAAGATGACGCAAGCATAGCTCATGGTGGGACTAATGAACGCAGTGTAGGTGCGCAATTTTGACTTGACTTACAATTTGCAGAGAATGGTCAACATGAAGTGGATCCTACAGAGAGCGAAAGAGGCGCGAACGAACCGCCTTTATGTGCTCACTGATAGTCGGATGATGGTCAAGGATCACACTTAGTTATTTAGCTCGCTTCTCCTAACTGATCGATTTGGTAAATGTGGGTACGTCTCTACTAAACCCTTCGGGGGAATACAGGTGTGATCATATAATTGGTGCAACCTACCTATTACCCACCTATCGAATGAACTATTTTATTATTTATAACTCAACCTGACCCGACAGACGTTGTCCTGTCTTAACTATGAAAATTGAATTCGCATTGGTTTATTATTTAGAAAAGTTAATATGGTCGTTAAGTTTTCTTAAATTTTCGAATGTTCCGCGCAACTTTCTTTCAAAAGAACCTTCTCCTGTCAATAACAAACAAAACAAAAAAGCAATTAGCAAAATAGGTTCAACCGTTCCCACATATTAGCAATTCCACCTACCTATTTTGCCAATTCGTTTCGTCCATGACCAAGGGAAATGATCGCAAAATAGTATAGCTACGCTCTCGCAGTCAGTCGCACGACAATTTCCGGTGCCTCTCTGCACTTTGAGTCATTTCCACGCGCAGTAGATACCTACTAGTTATAAAAGGTAGGCGATAAAAGGATCTAAAGCGTCCGTCCCTCACATTGTTTTTTTTTTACAAAATTATGAAAATGTTAATGTGATCACAAAACATTTGGAAACAGCATTAAAGAAAAAGTCTTTGAAGCAATTCTTGTCTAACCGAGTTGTACCAGCATGTAAGAGGCTCCCGGAAAATGTTTTGATGGTACCCACACTGAATTGCTTCAAAATTTGACTGGACAGATTAAATATCTCAAAGTTTTTTGATACATACCTACGCATCAGCTAATTAGCTGCTAGTGTGTCTAACTAAATCACATCATGTAATGAAACAAATAAAATTACACACATAGTAATTGACAGTGGGAGAAGAAATATTGCACAAAAAGAGGGTATTCAGTATTTGTGGGGCGTTCAAAAGTTTTCTGACAGTTTAGAAAAAAATTGCGAACCAGTCAATATTTTCTCGAACATCTTTTCATTCATCCTGTGGAAATTTGTTTAGGTAAAGTGTAGGTTGCACTACATTTTGAGAGACATTTTTGCCAGTGTGAAGGAACGACGCTTAGTAGTCGTGTGAATGATATAAGTTCTTTGAGATGTTCTTTAGGACCTAACTATTTATTTTATTGTATGTAAGTACTAGCAAATTTACCATTTCAACTTTGTAGGGTAACAGGCGCATGCGATCTTACCACAAGTAAAATAATACTAGCCCTTACCGATCAAGACGATTAGATAACTGAGTCATGGGGTCCTCTCTTTAAGTCCGTCAACGAAGATAAATCCGTCTGAAAGAAGTAAATCAGTCGCAACAAGAGAAAAAAAAATCGGATTGGAATATACATATCGGAAGCATGGACAACTGTCAAATCGTGTTGTTATTAATTCTTAGTTTGGACTCCGAAATAATCATAAGAACGTAAGTGAAATAGGAATCGCCCTTAACATCGGCCGAAAATACGGAGTGGACGTGGGTCCTATGACTGAATTAGGCCAATCAATTTAATTTAATCAAAAAAGTTAATGAAAGAAGAATAAACGAAGTTCGTTATAAAACAAAAAACAAAGTTCGTTAAAAAGCACGCAAGCCTTCCACCTCCATTTAAAATTAACGCACTTACCTTCCACCAAGTATTCAACACAAGGCTTCCTTCGCTAAACATCAATCTATATAAGTACCCATATTTACACACAACAACATCACAACAACACACAACACAACACAACAACACAACTTTGGTTTTGTTTAGATTTATTACAAGATTATTATTATTAAGCCAATTTATTATTTTATATAGAGAATTATTAATGTCAGTTTGATAATTGTTTGGATTATTACATTCTATAATAGCCGTGCTATCATCAGCAAAAAGTACCATTTTTTGTCCTGTGACTTTTGGAAGGTCATTAATATAAATCAAAAAAAGCGGCGGTCCCAGATACCTTGGGGCACACCATATTTTATGTACCTTGCTTCAGAGGTATATGTGGATTCTAATTTGGTTAAAGGACATATTCTAGATATTTCTGTACATTGTAATCTATCACTTAGATATGATTCTATGAGTTTGAGTATGTTGCCTCTTATGCCATATCCATGCAATTTTTGCAATAGAATTTTATGGTCCACAAAATCGAAAGCCTTCGTCATGTCTGTGTAGATCGCACAAACATGATTTCTTTTGTCGACAGATGTCATGACACTAGTTAGTAGGTCAAATAATGCCATATTGATATTTACATTTTTTCTGAACCCCTTTTGTTCATTGCAAAATAATTTAAACTTTTCGAAATAAGCATATACGGAATTGTAGATTACTTTCTCAATTATTTTTGAAAATACCGGGATTTTTGCAATTGCATTTTATTTAATTCTAATTATTTGTATGCTAATATTGGCAAAACATAGCGCACTACCTTATTTTTAAGATCTTCGTATGTAATTACCTATGTTTGACAAATAAATTATTCTATTCTATTCTATTAGCAAACACCTCAGTATTATAAATTTAAACTCACATAATAATCTAAAGTAACAGAGTGGCTGCTCCTCGTGTACGTTACCCCAGCAAGAAAGTGTCTCCTAGAGTTATATGAGTAGAACGTATAATGTGTGCCTTATCTGCTGTAAATATGCCCGATATATTTATAGATAAACAATTCTTAAAACCAACTTTCAGATCAATTTGACAAAAGGAAGGGGCTTGTAATTCATTCACTATATTTGACCCTAAAATCCTCAACAAGCGGGGCAAGCTAAATAAAACCATTTAACAACATTTATGCTACCTACCTTAATCGAAAAACAACGACTACGAACAGTTCTAGACTGAAAAACTAGACAAATCACTTGCCTGTCCAATAGACGTACCAAATGAGTTCTCCTAAGTCCGGGGAGCTAGTTAGGTTTTAATTTACTATGTTCTGAAAGCGATTTATCATTTCCGCGGAGAGAATAAGACGAATCGCTTTATTTTATCACGTTTAGGTAGGTTCGGGAGTTTGTTTGTTAAAATTGAATATGGCGCTGAGTTTCAGTAATTACCTTCTTTATGTAGGTGGATATAATTATCTTTTAGTAAATAGAGTAGGTATTGTAAGTTTGTGTTTACTTAAAGGTTACTACTTTGAAAGATTAGGTGACTATGAAGTTTCTTCCGTTTTTCTCCATGGAAAAATATTGATTGGAAACAAGCACCTATATTCATCATCAGCATGTTCCCACTGTGGGACACAGGCCTCCTCTAGGTGAGCGGGAGTGGGCCGTAATCCACCACGCAGGCCCAGTGTTGGTTGATGTCACATTTCTTAGAATATTTGGTACTAGGACATGTTGGTTCGCTTACGATGTTTCCCTTCACCGTTTTGAGAGCAGGGTGTTCGGTGGAAATAATTTACAAAAAAACTTTTTAACAAAAAAAAAATAACCGCCGAAAAAACTGAAAAGCAAAAATAATAAACCTTTTTTGTTTAACCTTAAAAACCAAGTTCGAAAGGCGGTGACATAAAATTAAATACATATCCTTTGTCACCGACTTCCGTACTTAGTTTTTATTTAATAATTATTGTGGCTATAATCTACTAATTGCTACAAGCTTAGTTTTTGATTATTTTTTGTACTACTCAACTCAGGTTTATATCTGTGAGAGAACAATAAATCACCCCTATTTTCCCACCGATGGGTTGGCTTTTTTCCAAATTTATATGGGACCAGTTTCGGGGACATAATCTTTCCAATACGAGTGTGTATTTTTTTCATCAAAATCGGACTACGCTGTAAAAAGTTATGCGTGGTCATACATACAAAAAAATATACGTCGACGTCGACTTGAAGAGCTCCTCCGTTTTTTCGACGGTTAAAAAGTAATGTGCCTGCTTGGGTTCGAACTCATAACCCACGCACGTAAGTCAGGGGCGTTACCAGTTGGGCCACCGCTGCTCACGTATATTGTATTTCCAAAATATAGGTAAATGCCTGCTACATGTGGTATGTATGGCAAGTTCAACCAATTATGGAATTTTTGTTTACTCAAATCGCATAATAGCAAATCCCTAAGCTGTCCAAATTATCATTTAATTAGACCCATTTATGTCTCAATAAACTCTGATACACTGTCTCGAGATACTGCAAGACGTAGCGGTAAAAGGCTTCCCACAAGGTGGACCGATAACCTGGTGAAACCGTGAAGGCCACAGGAATCCGGTGGATGCGAGAAGAACAGAACCGGTCGAAACTGCGATGCTTGGTGGACGCCATTGTCCAGCAGTGGACGTCTTTCGGCTGAAATTAATTTTAAACCAGCTTTTCAACCAAACCTTCCCTTCGCCACTACAATAGGTACCTACACACTCAAAAAAATATTCTAATAACTACATACTTAATAGGTAATCAAAAAATATTATATATAGCATACAGCCTACAAAATTACCCTTTTAACCCTAAACAAAATGACCCTGACCTTCCCGACGTCTCACGAAGGTCATGGTGTCAAGTTCATAATGTAGGTGTTTGCGACAGATTCAGAATAACCAGATGTGACCTATTTATTTAAACTTAACGCACACAACAAGGTACAAAGACGGCTTTAATGTCTTAGGCATTCGTTACCAGTCAACCAAGGGTGGTGAAGAGATTAGACGGCAGGTGCTTTGGTTAAGACGAACAATGATTATAAAAATTGCCAGAGGGTAACGGAGCGCAGCAATCTTGGAGTCAGAGTCTCAGAGTAACATGCCGTATCAGGAACATAGCTCCAAAACACAACATTTTGGGTGACGTCACCCAAAAAGCAGCCATGCTTTTTTTTTTTTGGGTGGGAAATCATCAAATAACTTCTCCCGCTCTGGGTGCGCTTCAGACTTTTACTGACTAAAACCCACCCGTGTTCCTTCAGTAGCCCGTATGCCAGGGGCTGTGGTGTCTCTTTCGAACAAACCCGCACCCCTGGCAGGCATCGACCCTTGCGGGCCCCATCACTTTTTGTGCTGACATCTCTGTGAGGCGCGCGTGGAACACAACGCGCCGTCGACTTGGGCTTGGTCCTTACCGGACAGCGAGCTACCCATTACTCGCCGTCCGCAAGCCCATGCCTACGGTGGCCGGAAATCGGCCTGGGATTCCCGACGCCTAGGGCGTCTCCGTATCCTGCGGCGGCTAGGGTCGCGAGCAGCAAAAGCAGCCATGCTTAAGTGGGTGTGGGTCGGACAGGGTTATTCCACTAATGTGTGTTAGATCATTAGGTTCCCTTCGAAATGGTTGAACTGAATGGTGCTGATCCATACCTACGTCATGTTCATGAACGGGCGCCGCCAGTAGGGACTGGTCATCTCTTAGCTCCCACGACTTAGTTTAATTTCTGAATTGTTATTTTATTTTTGTTTTAATTACGGAAGCTTTAAATGTACACGTCTTTTTACATCGTTCTCACATTGATAATTTCAACATAATGATGCAACCAACTTTCTGTGAGTTTTTCTTTCTGTAAGGTTGGTTGGTTGGTTGGTTGGTTGGTTGGTTGGTTGGTTGGAAGCACTCTTTTAAGAGTGCTCATGGAGTTTCTTGCCCGTTCTGCTCCATAGGTACCTACGCGTTGGAATGGGCAACTAGCTTCACTTTTCTAACGCACTGATATTGACAATTCATAAAAACTTTTTCCAAAAAAAAAAACCGACTTCCAAAAAACACTAGAAAGTGAAAAATAACTCTAATTTCGGAAGTCGGTGACTTTGGACAATGTATTTTATTAATTTCTTGTCACCGCCTTCCGAAATTAAAGTTGTTTTTCACTTTCTAGTGTTTTTTGGAAGTCGGTTGTTTTTTTTTTTGGAAAAAGTTTTAATTTTTCACTTTTTAGTTATAGTACCCACTCCACACCAATTCATCATCATTGGGGTCAAAACAATGCATATTTATGCGCTAGCAGCAATCGCGGTTGATTTGCTGTCATTTTTTGAAGAGTTCCGTTGTCTGTCTCCGAAACGCATCATCAGTTCTATATGAAATTTAAATGGAACCATTTCGGAATAAAACCCTTTCTAAAAAAAAGAAGTTTGCAAATCGGTCTATATATACATATATGACGGAGTTATGCCCGAATCTGCACCTAACTCCTAAGTTAAAGAGTTGTACCTTCCATCATCAGCTCAGCGTCATGAGATGATGATGACCATACGCAAATGTCTCAATAGCATTAGAAAACATAGGAAAAACACTGATAATACCTATAAGATTTGAAGGTTGCCCTTGATTTCCCTGGGATTCAATCATCAGATCCTGACTTGGTGCCAATGGGACCACCTCAGGAGTATACTCTTTCAAATAAAAAAAGAATTTTGAGAATCGGTCCACAAATGGGGGAGAAATCGAAGAACATACATAAAAAAAAAATACGTTCGGTGGAACAAATTATAACCTCCTCCTTTTTTGGAAGTCGGTTAAAAACTGCCTGTAATTGATTTATTTGAAATAAATGCATTTAGTTTGAGTTGTAGTTTTAATCCCAACTGAAAATCCCCATCCCCATTTGTTTGATTAGATATCCAAAATTGTCAATGAGTCCTTACCTCCTTTTTTTATTAACTTGGGCAGGGTGATTAAACTATTTTACGGACTTAACAGATGACCCGCGTGCGTGTAAGTAGTAGCTCCACGTAAGTTGTGTCGCAAGTGGCATCGCTCTGCCAGGGGTGCGGGTTGTTCGAAAGAGATACCGTGGCCCCTGGCACACAGGCAACTGAGGGAACACGGGTGGGTTTTAGTCAGTAAAAGTCTGACACACCCTCCTACTCCACCCTAGAGCGGGAGAAGTTATTTGATGATTTCCCAGGATTTAAAAAAAAAGTGGCATTGCTCGAGGCCGTGAATGGAGCTTTAGTGTTCGCCGTTTCAGGTCGATTCACACTCATCGATCGAGATATTTTGGGTTTTAAGCTATTATAAGAATGTGCTAAAACTCCTTGATTACTTACAGCTAATGACCGATTGTCCTTTGTTTTTAAAATAGGCAGGCAGTGATCAAAAATTCTACGAAAAATAATAGCTTTTTAAATGTCTACATATTTTTCGGGGCAAACGAGCTGTTTTACAAGGTGAATCTCGTCGACATTTTTTCGATACAAACTTCGGGAGTGTATTACTCCACTGTTCGACAATGTATACATCAAAAATATAAAATGGTATGATTTTGTCTTATTATAACAGAATCCTAAAATAAAAAGCCATTAAAAAGTCAGGAACCAACAAAGATTCATTTTAAGTATAAAATCTGAAAAACAAAGACGGTACCGACAAAGCTAAAATATCGAAAAGTGGAATAAACTTTATTGGTCATGTTTAATAGTGTTTTTTTTTCATAAAATCCGATCTTCCGAAGGCTTGTTTTACTATACAAGATCATGCATCTCACTCAATAACGTTGTGCGTGTAGACTAGCGTCTAACTGCTCATCACGGGTACTACCTCTGTCGGACACGATGCCTGGTGAGACAGCGTGCTTTTTAGCCAGGCCCACCACCACCAGTGAGTTCGAGCCCGCGGCTAGATACCCATAAGCATAGTTTTATTTGACGTTCACACAGATTTTTACGCGCAGTTGATTTTCAACGCAATCCTCAGCGTCCAGAGTTGAAAATCGAACAGTGTGTTTATTCGACGTGCTGGGATGCACTTTGTTGAATTCTCAACGCTCGGTTCAACACCGAGAATTGAAAATTTAGTACGCGATGAAATCCCGCCACGATATTATTACATCTGTATGAACGTCGACTTAAATTTAGTCATCTTAATTATTTTGAAATTGAAATACTCAAATAAAAATTAAATAAAACAACTAAACCAAAAAAAAAAACAACCCTAAGGGTGGGAAAATAGGCGTGATTTGTTGTTCACTCACAGATTTCAATGCTGAGTTCTGTATTACAGAAGTCGGTTAAAAAGTAATCAAAAATTAAGCATGTAACTAGTAATTAGTAGATTATGGCCACAAAAAATTATAAAATAAAAACTAATTTCGGTTAAAGTCGGTGCTTTGGATATGTATTTTAATTTTTTGTGACCGCCTTCCGATATATTTTTTAACGCTTTTATTTTTCACTTTTTAGTTTTAGTACCTACCCCACACCAATTCGAAATTTAATCATCCTTGTGGTCAAAACAATGCATATTTATGCGATAGCAGCAATCGCGGTTCATTTGCTGTCATTTTTTGAAGAGTTCCGTTGCCTGTCTCCGAAACTCATCAACAGATCTATATGAAATGTTTATGGTACCATTTCATAATAAAACCCTTTCGAACAAAAATATTATTGTTCGAATCCGCGACGAAGATATGCCCGAATATACATTTTTTTTAAATTCACAAATTAGAAAGAAAGAAAGAAAGAATACCGTTTATTTGGACACAGTTCGTGTAACACAAAATAAATAGCAAAAAAAAAAAAAAAGAAAATGTTCATAAAAATTATGAAAACTACTGGATCAAACTATGTTAAATTTTTATGGGACCAAATGGCAACTATTCCACATCAAACTAAAGAACAATCACGTAAATTGGATCATAAGTCTCAAAGTAATCGGTACATTTAAAAAACCGATCGAATTGAGAACCTCCTCCCTTTTGAAGTCGGTTAAAAAGAAAAGTTTTGACTGACTGACTCATCAACGCCCGCTCAAACCCTTGGACCTAGAAAGCTGAAATTTTGCACAGAGGTTCCCTTAAAATGTAGACAAGAATTAAGGAAGATTTTTTTGAAATTCAACCCCTAAGGGGGTTAAATAGGGGATGAAAGTTCCGCGCGAGCGAAGCCGCTGGCAAAAGCTAGTTTCAAATAAGTATCTAGGGTACCTACTTATTATATAAAACCCAAACCCAATGCTTTTATCAATCAGAAAATTACGGAGCGTCAAACTTAAGTAAACGGGTACGCACATACATAATAACTACGTAAAATAATCACAAATGTAATAACATTAGCAGAGGCTTTCAAGAAGCTTTCAACTCATTTCCTTCTATTTGTCGTGTAAATAAACATTACTCAACATATGTATTCATTTCTGGCGTTTTAGGGACAAAGATGATATCAGACCCAATACGTAGACAGAAGAAAGAAAGAAAAATTGCTTATTCTGCACAAACAAAACGCACGTTACAAAAAAAAAAGAACCCTACATGAAAGGTAAGTAAGTACCTACTGTACTCGTATGTATGTATCCCGCTACAAATATTGTAAACTAAATTTCTAGCTGACACAACTATTTATGGGCGCATTCCGTATTAGACAAATAGTGATAATATCGCGAAGCCAACCAAAATAAAAATCAGTACTAATGATCAGAGGGGCAATTCTGGTAATTTTAAGAACGTTCACAGCCTGATCTCAGTGTCAATCTGTCAAAAATTCCTATACAATTTTGTAAATTTTTTGAAATTCGATTGTCGCCGAGATGACACTGCGAACGTTTTTAATTAGTAGAATTGGCCTTCTGATAGCTCTTAAATTTGACTATTCAATTTGGTCGGGTTAGCGATAATATCACTTTTGTTGCATTTCGGAACACGGCATTATGTTAGGTTTGCTCCTAGAGAGTTATGACAACCTGGTACTGCGAAAGCATAAAACGTTTTCTAGCTGACACAACTATGTATTCGGTATGTCAGGTGTGCAAAAAAAAAAGGTGTGCTCCTACAGAGTTAAGACCACGGTACTTCGAAGGCATTAAGCGTTTTCTAGCTGACACAACTATGTTGGGTGTGCTCCTAGAGTTATGACAACCTGGTACTTCGAAAGCAGAAAGCGTTTTCTAGTATGTTGGGTGTGCTCCTACACAGTTATGGCAACCTGGTACTTCGATGGCATAAAACGTTTTCTAGCTGACGCAACTATGTTAAAGTGTACTCTCACCGAGCTATGACAACCTGGTACTTCGAAAGCATAAAGCGACTGGTTAAATACCGACGAGCCACACGGTGGTTAGGCAAGGAGCGAAAGTCCCTGGTTACTCTATGGCCAGATAGATCTCGTCAAATTCATAACTAATGCAAAACCATAACTATTTTCTGGCAACAAAAAAAAAGTTGGACCTGACGTTTCGAACTCATTGGTCATCAGCACTTCAGTAGGTAAAAGTACTCCAAAGACTACAATAATACACTGAAGTACTCTATGTTCAGTAGTTCGTGTCATGCTCTTTCTTTAATTTTTTAGTGTTTTATTTTTAATTTTTGTGGCATTTTCGACGTTAAAAAGCTGACTGACACAAAATATGCTCATTTTTTTTGGGTGAATTTTTCATAGTTATTCTGCATAGAAAAGTTTTCTATCACAATGCGCAGGAAAATCATATCAATTAAGTACCTACAACTAAAAAGTTCGAAAAGGTTCAAATCCTGTGAATTCAGCATCCCGCGGCCGCGTTATTCAGAACACCCCGACGCAGTGTGACTCGCCCCTAACCGCTTCGTCTCCCTACTTCAGTGGTTCAAGTTCACTCGCCGGAACACGGTGACGTCATCAGTCTTGTTCGCGGCATGTTTACTTTATTTTCACCGGTTTTAGGCCCTATTGAGATAAGTGGGGCTAGCTTATCTGGTGTTTGTAAAGGGTATGTGGAGGTTAGAATAGGAACATTGTATGCATGATTGTATAAATTGCTCAGAGCTGTTTTTCATTAGTAAGGCGGTTTACACATTATGCCGCAGCGGCAGCGGCACCGCCGCCGCCGCGGCCCCGCAGGGCTAGTACCCCTTGGATTTGTATGGAGCCTAACGTACAACGCCGTGCTGGCGGCGGCAAGTTTATGAGTACCGCAGCAGCGAAAAACGCTGCCGCAGCGGCATAATGTGTAAACGGCCTAAGATGAATATGTCATAAATTCATAATAAATAAAAAGAAAAAAAAACGGTAAGTTAATATCCACGCACAATGAAAGATTCCGTAGTTGGGATTTTATTCCAAGAACAAAACTATGTAGTTGAAAAACATTCCATACATCGACATACGTCACCGTCAATTTTCCAACTGCTATTTTATTGAGAGTTGTAATCTCATTATTTTTTTTAATAATCATTCTACATATCTTGGATTTTCCGACATTTTCCTTTGCTTGGGCTGTGTGTCCTTGCTTCTTGCCAAATTTCATGATTCTAAATCAACAGGAAGTAGGTATCCTACAGGTTTTCATTTATTTGCGAGTATCAAAATGTGTCGCAATAATGACGGCATTATTGAATTGCGTTGACTTATGATTTTTTTAGAGCTCTAAGAGACCAAACAGCGGTTCCGTTTTCCTTTTGAGGTTCGGAATCCGTCACTTACAAAATTAAGGTAAGGAATTTTGGGCGAGGTGGGTACACCTTCGCCGGTAAGCATTTCAGTTGGGAACAACTGAACCGATTTTGGCCATTTTTACACGGATTTTTTTTAAAGAAATATTTAGGACTTAACGTAATAAAAATTTGAAAATTCGGGAAAACTGACCGTGCTTTTTTGACTGGGAATTTTGTATGAACTAAAGACCACAGGACAACTTCAGTGGAGTCAGCTAGTTGCAAATAAAACACATACAACATATTCATAATTTTATTAGTCCGACATTTAAAATATCTATACAATAAACATTATCAATTTGTTCGCATTTCATATAGTTCAACCCATTCATATACGCAATATGAAAAATACTTGTAAAATAATATTAAAATCTATCATGATGCAGGATATATCATTTCAGTATAAAAATATAGTCTAGTTGTAATAACGTAGAAATCTTGGTCCCGATAATTGTTACTGCATTGATGATCTGTAAAAGGAGTAATGGAGTTGTAATTATTATTATACACCATGACAAAAATGTCGAGGCGCGATAAAAAAATTGTTACCATTAATTAAGATAATAGGTACAAAGAATATGTAGTAAATAATGCTTTAGAATTATGAAACACCCTGTTAATAATGTTTACGTATCAAAGGGTAGAAGATACCTATACCATTACATTCCATCATACATTTCATCTCCATATCAGGGTGTTTCAAACTACGTCATACGTCTAAATGAATATTTTTTATTTTTTATTATTTATTATTCATAAATGTTCTAAAAAAAGAAAATATATATTTAAATGTATTGTAGTCATTGGATACATGAAGTGGGCTGCCGTTGCTTACAAGTTACAACTTCTTATGTACACTGCCGTGTACATAAGAAGTTGTAAAAAACTACACCGTGACCTGCCGGTCACGGTGTAGTTTTTTTAGCCAGTGTCAAGTAATTTTACTTTTCAATCAAGTAAATGGCCTGATATCAGGCACGAAGTTACAAAAAAGTCACAGTCAGTCAAGTCAAACTTATTGTAAAGCGGTGTAGTAACTTTACAACAACCTAGGAGGAGATTTTGGGGGGAACATGAAAAATCCACGTTAGTCACTTATTTTCGCCTTCACTACATTTACTTACTAAATTAAATAATTCACTACCAAAATTATAAAATTTAATTCGCTATTTCACGAAATTTCATGAAAATGAAAATTAGTGCGACATGTTCCAACGCGATCCCGCCAAAAACTTCCACGTTGTACTTATGAAAGCAAAAATAATTAGGTAGGTATTTATTAGTGTCCGACCCGAGCGTGATTTTCAACCGAAACCGAAACTTTGCCCATATCTTTGGCGCCTCTTCAAGTTTATGCCGGAACCGAAACCAAACCTTATGATGTGAAGCAAAAGTGAGTTAAATTGACTTTATTTTCTGAGATTTGTGAAACAGAAACTCAAACGGAAACACCCATGATTATAACCTACTTTTAGTCTAAAATCAAATTTCAATGTTTTCTAAAGAACAGCAATTTCTCTGTCAATATCCGAACAACTAAGTCCTTCCCTCTACCTGTAAGTACTACATATTATTTCATATACCATAACCCTTCATGTAATTCTATACTAATAAATAAATAAAATCGAAGTGTCTGTTTCTAACGTCAAAATAAACAACAGCTTTTTACTAAATGCATTTGAAAATATGGTACTTAAAAACAATTTTGAAAATGTTTGCCTGTCTGTCTGCCGGATAATCTTGGCCAAATCGATTTTGACGGAATAACTGAAAGATAATTAATGTTACCTACAAGATTAATTATCGAAATCAGGACCATCGGTAGTACAGAGGCCTGCACATCAAGCTACCCCAATCTGTGAAATTTATTTGATAGTTTTTCACCTTTATTACAAAGGAATAAGGTTCATGTTCAATTGGGAAAATTTGACAGTTTGGGATAGGTTGACCTGCTGGCGTGGGATAATTTACAGCTAGTATGCCACTCACGGTAGCAGGTGCTAGCTTCCCATACTGGTAGAATTGGTACTCTTGGTCATCAGCTTGGCGACCATCTCTTGAACACGTTTCATTTCCTCTAGTTGTGTCGTCAGCTGGTACAGGCGATTCTCTCGCTCTAGGACTGTCTTTTCTAGCTGTTTTATTGTCTGCAGGGAGAAAAAACTTACATAAAACAGTATGTGGTATACAGAGAATTTAAAAAAGGGGCAAATGTACACTTTTTATTTCGACATAAACCAAAAGAAAAATGAGTAGTGCCCTTGTGTGGTTCTTTGGCGCAAAAATAAATGAACTAAACATCTGATAAAATCGGCCATATTTCTCTACCCTCAATCAGTGCATAAGTAGTCAGCTACAATATTTTTAGCTCTTGAATCGAAAAATTAATTTCGCGGGCTGCCTCAACGCAGCGACGCGCTCTTTACTTCTGGTAACCAAGTCTACAAACGCGCTGTGAATTTGTGCGTGAAGACGAGTAGCGTCACATAAGACACACGCACGCACACACACACTTTCGACTTCACCATTGTCTCGTACGGTACCGAGAGAGCGCTTACACACGCATTCACAGCGTGTTTGTACACTTGCTAACCACAAGTAAAGGGCGCGTCGCTGCGCGAGTTTTTTTATCAGTATCTGATTCAATATTGATCTAAATATAATTCTTGACTGTGAGAAATATGTGCTTATTATATTAGAATCGATTTGAGGGCATCCTTTAGGGATTTTGCCTAATCTTATTGTTAAATCTCATTTTTCAGTGTTCAACTTTCAGTCATTTCGTAAGACCACCTTTCATTCAGAATTTCAGACTTAACCAGGCTTTCAGAAAAAGGTAGTCATTAACTAGTGAAGTAGTTACCGTGTCTCTCTGGTCGATCTCCCTCCGAAGCGCGGCGTCATTGTTGGCTGCCTCCTCTAGCTTCTTGTCTCGTTGCTTCACTCGCTCTTCAAACTTTATGAGTACGCCGGCCAGCTCATTGTTTTTACTTGTCTGTAATAAGTATAAGGTATGTATGTGGTTACTACCAAAATATAAGACTCGTAGGAGCAATTCGTGGGCTTATTCTACCAATTTTTTTCGCCTTGTAGTAATACAAGTAATCATTAAATTTTTATCCCATTAGTCATGCAGGCATATTATGCACAAATTGAAAATACGAGAAAACGAGAGGTAACTTCGTGATGTTTTTTATCGAGAAAATGTTAATATTTCGTGTTTCTGTTCCACAAAAG
The DNA here is from genome assembly GCA_949987655.1 of Polymixis flavicincta. Lineage (NCBI taxonomy): Eukaryota > Metazoa > Arthropoda > Insecta > Lepidoptera > Noctuidae > Polymixis > Polymixis flavicincta. The sequence goes on along the minus strand of OX465188.1, from coordinate 16,219,848 downwards.
GTTTGAGAATATCATGTAGTTCCTTTTTATATTTTTATTTTATACCTAGGTCTCATAAATGTTATGAAAAATCAAATTAAAGATAGGCAATTTTGGTATATACGCCCTCTTAAAGTGCATAATCTAAGCTTTTGCAAGAGTGAAATAATCTCACCTGTTGTTCCAATTTCTTCTGGATCGCTCTATTGTCAGCTTCGGCCGCTTTCAGACGCTCCTCGAACTCTCTGTCGCGAGCTCTCATTTCATTTTCAAGACTCTGAATTAGTAAAAAGTTGTATCAACAAAAATATAGGCAATTGAGAAAAACGATATGAAATAATATTGTTTATATAAAATATATTATAAAGAGGTGACATTTTCGAGTTTGTATGTAGGGGGATAATCTAGGGGAATATCTCTCCGATTCCGAAAATTCTTTCGTCTGTATTTACAGATTTTTTGATTAGCCTTTAAAGTCCCACTGCTAGGCGAAGGCCTCCCTACTCTCCACCTCTCTCTGTACAGAGTTGTCAAGGACCAATCTATAATAAGAGAGTCCAGCTTATCCCGCCATCTCCGTCTGGGCCTGCTAATGATTATAATTATTGTGCAATTTACAGAAATTAAAATACAACCCTCACTTATGATGCCTACATCAATTCAGAGTCATTCAATTGGATTTCGCGAGCTACCCTGGCGTTAAATAGGTATTTCTTGTAAAGAAACGTATTGTAAGATACGTACAGCCATTTGTGCGCGCATCTCTTTATGTAGATTTTCCTTCTGATTTTCTTTGTCTATCTTCTCAGCGGCTAACTTCGCTCGGAAACCTCGCAGCGTTATTTCTGCGTCTTCTAGTTGTTTGTGGAGGTCTTCTATCGTTTTCTTGTGCCTAGAAATTTAAAAAATATCTATTAAAAACAAATTATAAACTAGAAAAAACATTACAATACTATATGAAACTTGATAAAAAATATATTATGAAACGTAAAAAAAGAAAAATTGCTAAAATACTGCATAAGAGCAAATAAAAAATCTAATTTAAACAGCAAAAAGCATATTATTATTGCATCGACCGGGAATCGAACCCGGGCCGCCCGCGTGGCAGGCGAGCATTCTACCACTGAACCATCGATGCTTATACAATCTTATTTCAATTTACCGTGCACATTCGACTTACGAATGTAAATAGTAAAAATAGATAAACAAGCAGTATTGCGGTCATTTACCCATGACGTCATATCGTAAATCAAGCTATGTTAACATAATGATAATGATGTACGCATGGTTGTGCTAACGATGATAACAGTAGTTTTATTACATTATGATCAATGCTTTTCGATATTAGTGTTTTTTATTCGCGCTTTTATAATTGTAATTGGAAGATGAGTAGGTTTTGTGCTCATTTTCGTTTACTTTCATTCATCTTTTTTGCCGCACGTTTTCAAGGTCAAAAATATTTTAAAGATTTTGGCAACAACGAATTTTTGGAATAATTTATTTTATTATAATATAATGCACAAATAAAAATACTTTACAAAGGCGGACTTAATGCCTGAGGCATTTTCTACACGTCAACCTTAGAGGTGATGCAGAGACAAAACATGGTAGGATGGCAGAATAATCAAATTTGCCTTTGCCTACTGGCATAGGATTAAATAAATGTTTACTTTTCATTCTGCATCTGTGTGGTGTACAGTACATCTTGTTGTGATGAGTTTGTTGCTTGTAGCATCGCGAGTGCGTGTTGTAGTGACGCCATGTGCTCGCTGGCTCCCTGTAAATATTAGCTAACATTACTCATTTGAATACAAGAATATTATCACGTACCTACTTTGTAACATCATCATCATGTTCCCACTGCTGGGACACAGGCCTCCTCTCCGTGAGAGGGAGTGGGCCGTAAACCACCACGCGGGCCCGGTGCATCTTGGTAGATACCACATGTCTTCGAATTTTTGACATACCGGTTTTCTCACAATGTTTTCACCGTTTTGAGAACAGTGTTGATGAAATAATTTACACAAAGTAAAGCGCTTTGTATCATCAAAGGCTATTTAAATATTGGCTTATGAAAGTGGAGATTGGCACAACCAGCGAGAGCCCTATATCATAGGGTTTCAAAAATAGGTCTCATTAACGTCAAAAATATTAGTATTATCTAAAAACTGTGAAATAAAGAAGTTATTTTCCAAATTAAAGAACCCAAAGGCCTAAAAAGTGAACTTTAATTAAAAAAATTGGAAACAAGATAATTAGACAGAATAGATACACACGGCTACACATCAAGCTATACATTTCCAGTTTACGTTGATCTCGCACTGTACGGAAATCCTATACAATGCGAGATCAGCTTATACTGGAAATGTATAGCTTGATGTGTAGCCGTGCGTACCATATGCAATCTCATGCAGTCGAACAATAAAGATGTTTATTGCCTCCGACTGCATGAGATTGCTTATAATATTCAGTCTAATAGTCATCCTTTTGAAATAAGTTTCTTGTTTCCATCTTTTTTTATTATCGTTCACTTTTTAGGCAGTCGGGATTTTTGACTGTGTATTTTATGTTTCAAAATCAAAAGTCATTTATTCAAACTAGGCTGAGAGTCAGCACTTTTTGAACGTCAAAATTACATAAGACAGTCCCCCAAAAACGCCCACCCTTCATCAATTCCTAGTGCTTTAGCTGGGAAGAAGTGGCGCAACAAACTCCCCAACAGCACAGCTGTCTGTTAAGTTGAAAGAACTTGATTCTATACAATAATTCAACAAAAAATGAAAATTTCATTAGTACAAAAATAAATGGTTTATAGTTAAATAAAAAAACACGGCGTGATGTTATGTTAATTCCTTAACATAACATCACGCCTTGTTTCCCCGAAGGACGGGACAGAGGTGTGCTTATAGTACGCCCACATCTCGCCAGTTGTTTTTAAACCTCATATAACAGGGGGCGACCCTATCGCCACCAATCAGGCACAAATCCAGACTCTGGGTTGCCACTGAGAAATTCCAGATAGAAACACCAAATAACACTTTGCCTGACATGGGCATTGAATCCAGGACCTGATGTTCAGCAGTAGTGCTTGCGACCACTGGACCAACAAGGCCGTCAACTCAAGTTAGGTCCTTATTCAGGCGGTATTTCATGTTTTTTCAATTACAAATCACATTTTCACATTTGTCTGCAAAGTATGACTATACTTTTCTGAATGGTAAGATCCTTATTAATTCCTATATTTGATTACCTGTAAAGCTACGGAGTGTGAGTGTAGTCTCTGTTCTAAGCACGTCATCTTGTAACCATATAATTCCATCACGCTTGAGGTTGCAATGTCTGATATCTGGAAAATATTAAATTACACTTCAAAATACATGACGGATTTTTGTATTGTCTCTTTTTTTCTGTTGTGCCAGCTTTTCTGTTTGTAAGAAACAAAGATACCCACAGTATACTTAGATGTACTCCTTTTTTTTGTTCTATGAAAAGTTCCCTATGGATAATATACTCTCCGCCTGGGAAGAATGGAGGGCATTGTCAGAACCCTACCGACTAAAAACCTACTGTATCTTCTGGTACCACGTTCGTTACCTTCCCGTCCCTGAGCTTGTCGGTGAGCGTGGCCACCAGCGCGTCCACGGCATGCTCCTGCGCAGGCGCCAGGCGCGCGACACAGCAGGCGCCCTCGCCGCACGCGCCGGGCGCCGCACTCAGCGCGGCCAGCGACGCGTCCGAGCTCGACTCGGAGATAGCTTGCAGGGACTCGCCGAATACCTGGAATACATTATGATCTATACATATACAGGATAACTTTTTAACCAGTGCGCAAACTGTAACCATGAATAGGGTATTTTCCAATTTAATAAAAACTATTTTAATTTGAAGATTGGGACGATATATTAACAGAAAAATAAAAAATAAATTTATTTAAATCCATTTTTACAATTAAAAACGATAAAAATCAAGTTTTGTTTTCGTTGTTTTGAATTTACCGCCAAAACGCTCCTTACGATGACTTTTATCACGTGACATCGTGACGCCAGCTTTGTGTAAACGGCACCGGTACAAATACTTTGTTTGGCGCAGTTTTAGTAGTATTTGTGCACAGAGGCACCATACGCCAGTAATTCCACTTTCTATGCATAAAATCTTGTTAATTCTTAACTCGACATTCACTTGTTTACTTACTAACTACTTTGGTTTACACAAAGTTGACATCACGTGATAAAAAGTCATCGTAACGAGCGTTTTGGCGGTAAATTCAAAACAACGAAAAGTAAATTTGATTTAAATTGTTTTTAATTAATAAAATGGATATAAATCAATTTACTTTTATTTTTCTGTTACATATTTCGTCCCAATCTTCAATTTAGAATACTTTTAAATAAATTGGAAAATACCCTATTCAGCATATCATTCTAGGCGCAAAAATATTTCATCGGTTATGCAAAAAAAAATCAGCTGTTGTATAGAAAAGTGCAGTACCTACGCGGTCAAAATGTATGAAACAGCTGTTTTTTTTTAAAGCGTGAAGCAAAAGCTATGTGTGTGACGTGCTGAAAACTATTATTTTTAGATGATAATACATTAGAAATAATTTAAGTTTTAAATGAATCATGGTCAAATTTCAACCAATCGGCGACGACTAGTAGTAAAAAAATCACGAATTCTAATTATACAGAAGAAATTTTAAGAAAATATTTTCTACCTACTGGGAAATCATAGATAGTGGAAAGTTTGGTAGCGATTCTCAGAAGAATACCTACGTCAGTCACCACCGAGACTAAAGTCATACAGTGACCCTAGTGTGATTTTCATTAAACCATCTCGATCAAACGCATCGAGCGCATTCGGCGCTCCGATTGGTCCGTCACCAATGCAGGGTCAATCGGAGCGCCAAACGCTCTCGATGCGATTGCTCGAGATAGTTAAGTATCATGTATTACACGAGACGATCCTAGCCTGCTACCTACATTATTTACAACTAGGTTCTACCGGTGACTTTGTCCGCGGAAAAAGTGAAAACTTCTTTAGGCGCGTTGGGCATTTTTTGAGATTGGAAACAATTGAACTCGCGACTCTGTTACCGACACCACTGACAACACGAACGTACGAAAGAACAACGGTGAACGTACGTTGAACGTTGTTTAATCTGACGATTCAAAAAATATTTCCTGACCATTCAAAAAATACACGCGTAATTATTGAACTTTTCACTTCTGTCGGTACTCCCGGAGTGCGATTGTTTTTTTTTAATAACCGGCGATCAATTAATTGATACGCTGCTATTACATGATTTCAGTTTATGCGTCGATGTATGCCACCCTGAATAGTTTACCTGATTCATCTGGTCAGAAGGGAAATAGTGATGTTTGACTAGCTGCAGTATCTGTCGTCGCCGCGGTCCGTTGCTGCTTGTTAGACCAACGCAGAGGAGCTTCCTGACCTGCGATAAAACGATGAAGTAGATAAAAACAATATCTATGTGTGATATTGAGTTCGAATTTCGTTTTTTTTCGGCCAAATTATAATTTTTCGGCCATTTTCGTTTTCGGCCGCATTAAAAGATAACACAATAAATATAAAATCGTTTATTCTTGCATTTGATTTTCTGACCCTTATAATATAATATAGCAATTATTCGTTTATCGTAATTGCATTGACATGTTTCGGTATTATGACATTTTATTTTTAGCAAAGTGGGTTTTGCCTAAGTTAGTGCATTTTTTTTTTTTTGACCATGTTATCTAACATGGTCCAGACCCTTTCACAGAGGAGACACCAGAGTCCTAGACTGAAGACTTAACAAGATTATGTTACAAGTTTTACTGACCTGATGATGAGCCAACATACGTGCTAAGGCAGCTTCCCAGGGTTTGTCTAGAGGTGCTAGTGTTAGTGCAGTGCGGCATCCCACTACCACGGCTTGTTGGGAGGCCTCTGCGCCTACCACGCCGTTCTGTAATATAGTACAATCATTATAGTGAGAGAAGGTGAAATAAATGTCAATTATTCCAATACAGTGTGTCCCTGGATAAAGTGAACCAACGAAAATGGGTGAAACTTGAGTCCTGTGGAAACCTGGGCTGGCGAACCGTAATATAGGTTAACCATATAACCTAGCTAGGACGCCAGATTCAATTACGTTACTTTCTTTCTATTCGATTTAACCCCAAATTGTATTTATTTTTTTATTTTTTTTGTATCAGACTGTACACACGGCGACATATAGGAATACGAAAATCCTATACAGTGCGAGACCAGCTTGTACTGGAAATGCATAGCTAGGTATGTAGCCGTGTGTACCACACTTTTTGAAATAAAATAAAAATATTAAAAACTAGCTGACCCGACAGACGTTGTCCTGGCTTAGCTATGAATATGGAATTGGCATTAGCTATACAAACCTTGTCCTGACAATATGGAACACAAAAAAAAAGAATCATCCAATTTGGTGCAGTCGTTCGGAAATTATGCGCGTACATACATTTCGGCGATTCATTTTTATATATATAGATAGATTATTCTGCTATGATCATGCAGCTGTAATTACCTGTGATGTATACTCCAGTACGCTATACAGTGTATCTTCGAAGGCGTCCGGCGTCACTTCTTGCAACACTCTCTCTTGTGTCTCAACTGACTCGCAGAGAGCGCCGACTACTTGCAGCTGTAAACAAATACGTTTTTACTAAAGCTATAGTGCTTCCCTACCAATTCCATTTGTTCCAACTGCTGAAAATCTCACACCTGGACATGAGTTAATCTATATATATATAAAAGGAGAAACTGACTGACTGACCAATCAACGCACAGCCGAAACTACTAGGGCTAGCAACGTGAAATTTTGCACACGTCTTCCTTTTATAATGTAGGGGAGCACTAAGAACGACTTTTTGGAACTTCCACCTTTAAGGGGGTGAAAAGAGGGGATTTTATTTGTATGAAAAATCTTATTCCTTGAGTTAATAAACTTGAAACTTGGCACAAATACTTATCTAAGTAAATTATAACGTTGGTAATTTATTGTTTTTATAAACTATAAGTTTGTATGGAAGAATTTTAGGGCGCTGTCTGATTAACCTGAAACTCAGTATTTATACCTAAAATCAAGAATAAAGAATAACGTGTATCTGGGTTTTTCGAAAATCTACCCCTTTAAGGGTAAAAAAGGGTTGTCCGTAATATAAATGTGAAAGTTTGTGAAGATGATTGGATCTTTGTTAGTCAATAACGGAAAAACGGCTGAGCAGATTTGGATGAAATTTGGCACACAGATAGATTATAACATAAATTAACACACAGGATTTTTTATCCCGGTAGTACGTTCCCGCGGGATAATTTCCGACTTCCACGCGGGCGCAGCCGCGGGCGGAACCTAGTGAATAAATACAACAATTGCTCGTTTTAAGGTATTAGATTAATAAACTTCAAATGTTTCCTTACCCATTGCAATCCCGCCTTACCCGGCTCCAACGATGGTGGAACGAGTAGTCCCGGCAATCCGTCGCTTATCACTGATATCAATTCTTGCGGTAGACGCCCCTCATCTGTAACATATAGCATTTTTGTTTAATATCTCTGTAGTTTCGAACTCCAGAACTCGTTAACATTTTACATGGAGCAACTGTCTATCTGATCTCCACAAACCAGTTATTAGATAATATGATACCCCTAGGTAAGACTGGTTGTCAGACTTTCGGGTGTCTGACAACCCGTAACGACTGACAGAGATCCACGAATGACAGCCGGGACCAACGGCTTAGCGTCCATTCCGAGGCACGGAGGGGTCTTGGTATGTAAAGATGGTCACCCGTGCATGTGCCAACCGCGGTAACCTGATCGATGGTAGCGATACTTTGCGTGTGCGGAAATAAAACAAATCAGGTTTATTGGATTCCCATAACGTTCCTGAAATAAATTCTTGTACCGGTCATCTAAGTATGATAAAATGAATTCACCCCATCAGTCTGTGGAGGGCTGTCCCTTACACCCTGTATTTATGAGTAAAAATCTAAAAATACATTATTGAGATAGCTTAGGCAAAAAACAGTCGGAAAATGTTAGTTTTAGTGCATGAAATAACAAACTAAATTTTAAAATTCAATTCCAATATTTCAGTTTTAATCTATTCTATTCTATTCTATTTTTAAAGGTTCTGGCTCCATCGGTAACGTTCGATGATTTTGCCAATGTCAAGGTATGAGAAGGTAATGATCGTAAACTATTACACAACTATTGATCAGTGTTTGTAGCGGTGGCATCCATGGATCCCCATGCTAAAAAAGGACAAAACAGTTTTGGTTAGTAAATGTAAAACGTCACAAAATAAATGTTAGAACATTAAGTATATGATAAGTAAACTTATAATAGAAATATCAACTATAACTGAATTTTATTAATGCTAATGAATTTATAAAGGGTTTTAACTGCAGGGGTATGGGCTAGAGATAATAGGAAGGGAATGTTAATTGGGCGGGGAATATCAGAAGGGAGTATGTCGTAAAGAGGAGTGGTTAAACGAGGACAAGAGAAAAACAAGTGTTCCAGAGTACCCTCATCCAGACCGCATTCACACAATGAGGAGTCCCTTACGCGGATTTTGGCCAAAAAAACTGGTGTGCAAACGAACCCAAGTCGGAGTCTAATAATAACAGAGGTAGCTATTTTACTAGAGAATTTTAATTTTCTGAACCAACAATCAGACGGAATGAACGGTTGGATAGAACCATAAAATCTTCCCTTCAATAATCTAGTTTTTTGCCAATGCTCATTCCAATTCTTCATCATCACGGGTTTAACAAGACAGTGCAGATCTCGGGGATAACAAGACGGATGAGACTCGATTCCATTCCGAATAGCCAGCTTAGCAATCGAATCCGCATTCTCATTACCAACAATTCCAGAATGGCTAGGGATCCAAGCTAGAGCGATCTCTAAGCCTAAGCAGTGGCATCTATACAGTAGTTGTTTAATCTTTAGAATAAGGGGAGAATTGTGTCGAGAACGAAAAGGTGATTTTGTTAAATCCTGTAAACAGCTAAGAGAATCCGAGAGAATAAGGCTTTTGTTGAGTCCATGTGATTCAATATAGGAGACTGCTTCCAAAAGAGCTATTGCTTCCCCTGTGTATAGTACCATAAGCAGGGCTACGAAAATTAAGGATAATTTTGTATTTTGGGATCCATACAGCTGATCCAACATTACTATTATCTGACATCTTAGAGGCATCTGTATATAACGTCAGCCAATCGTACCAGTCCTCTGCTAGAATCCTATTGAATTTGGCATTAGCAACAGGGTCATGTTTGGAAATACCAAAGTTCAAAACAATTTTTGGTTGAAAGAGCAAGGAATCAAAATCTACTTCAAATAAGGGGTTTTTCTCTAACTGGACTAATGAAATTTGCAAATTATTGAATTTACTGAGGCTGTTAACGAGGAGTGGAGGATTTTTGTGAGACCAATAGCGAGATGTTGGGATTATCTGAGAAAGTGTTCGAAGAGGAGGGAGAAGAGGGTGACATTTATACTGGATGGCTTTATAAAAAAATCTGTCACAGAGATATTGTCTACGCAAGTGAAGGAGGGGCTCTAAACATTCTACCTGAAGGAGAGCATTTCATAGCACCCGTGATAATACGCAAACATTTGGATTGAATCCTATCCAGTTTGGCCAGGGCTATTTTGTTGCATGGTTCCAACAGAAAGATTCCATAGTCAAAGTGACTACGGACTATAGCATTATATAGGATTTTCTGGGAAGTTGGATGAGATCCCCATCGAACTCCAGAAAGGGCACGTAAGACATTTACGCCTCTTTCACATTTCTTTGAGATGTAATCCAGATGATAGAGACCAGATAATTTTGAATCAAGAATGAGGCCAAGAAATTTAACTTTGTCACGGATCAAGATGGGTTCATTTTCAATATAAAGATTAATGGGGGGAATATTACGCTTGCGAGAAAAGACAACTGCATTGGATTTGGACACTGACAAACTTAAGCCGTGGTCGGTCAGCCACTGGTTTAAGTAGTAAAGGGCAGAATTTAAGCGAGATGATGCATCTGAAAGGGAAGCTGAACTAAGGTAGAGAGCAATGTCGTCGGCATATTGTAGGATTTTGCAAAAACAACTCACTGAAGACTCCAAATCATATGTATATATATTGTAAAGAATGGGGCTTAAGACCGACCCCTGGGGTAGGCCCTTCCACACTAGACGGGATGGGGAGAGGTAGTTTTGGTGACGGACAGAAATAGAACGGGACATAAGGAGATTACAAATGATGTTGACCATCCTCACAGGGATACTCAGCTGTAGCAGCTTTTGCCTGAGTATTGGAAGTTGGACATTATCATAGGCTGAAGCTATGTCTAGAAAAACACCGAGAACACTTTCATTATTGGAAAAGGCAATGCGGACATCAGACACGAAGACACTTAGACTATCTAGAGTTCCCATACCTCTTCGAAAACCGAACTGAGAACTGGATAAAATGCCTTTAGTTTCCAAGATCCATTCAAGTCGATTCTTGATGAGATTCTCCATAATTTTAGCAAGGACAGAAGAGAGGGCAATAGGACGATAGGAAGTAGAATCTTTTGGGTCTTTCCCAGGTTTTAAAATTGGGATAATTATTTGGGATTTCCAAGACTCTGGAACTTGGCCAGTAACGAAAAAGGAATTGATTAGGTTCAGAAAGATTAGTTTACAATTAGAAGAAGATTTGGAGATAAAGGAATAGGGTATTCCATCGACCCCCGGGGCAGAATCCCGGAGGTGATCTAAGGCACAAATAAGTTCTGAATAAGAGAAAAGGTCATCAAATCTATCAGAGGAAGTGGGGGGAGGAGGATCTATAGTGGGAAGGCATTCGGAGCTAGGAACAAAAGGAGGGGCTAATTTGGATATAAAGTCTTCCAACCAGGAACTGTGGTCATTGGTAGAAATATCGGGAAGTTCACTGTCACACGATCTGCGGTATATTTTAATTTTTTTCCATACAAGGGAAACTGGAGAACGTGGAGAAAGTGACTCGCAAAACTGGAGCCAACCACATTTTTTCTTTCTTGCCAATAACCTACAAGTAGTTGCAGAAGTCTTTTTAAAATTTAAATATTCGGGCATATTAATACTGGAGGAAAAGGCGTTTTCTGCTTCTTTACGTTTACGGACGCCATCAGTGCATTCAGCATCCCACCAAGGTGGAGAAGGTATTAGGTGACGGGCAGAGTTTTTTAATGGGATTGAAGAATTGGCCGCTCTCAACAGACACTCAACAAAATCACTGTAGAGAATTAGGGAGTTGGATGTATATATTTGGGGAAAATTTTGAAGTTCTGCGTCCAAATTGGACAAGAACTTAGACCAGTCAGCTTGGTGTAGGCGATATTTTTGTAGGGGTTGGATTGGAGGAGAACGTGGGTGAGTACTTGGAAAAGAAATTAGGATAGGAAAATGGTCACTCCCATATGAGTTAGGGAGAACAGACCAGGATAGCGTTGATACTAAGGAAGGGGAAGAGAAAGTAAGGTCAGGAACACTAATATTTTGGTTAGGGGAAACCCGACGGGTAGCAGATCCATCATTAAGAACACAAAGGTTGCGGTCATCTAAAAGGTCTAGCAAAAAGCTGGAGGAGGGGTCATTACAGTGAGAGCCCCAAAGGGTGTGACGGCAATTAAAATCACCTAGCACAATCAAAGGGCTGGGAATAGAAGAAAGGATAGAGTTAAATTCAGACAAAATATTAGCATTGGGATGGGGAATGTAGGCAGATACATAGGATATGTCCATGGCTCTAATGGCCACTACATGTAGTCCAGGATCATGATGGGGAAGAGGAATCTGGGAAAAAGTGATGGATCTGCTAACCAATAGGGCGCAACCCGCCCATCCGTCATCTCTGTCGTCCCGAAGACATGAATAGCCAGGAACCCTAAAGAGAGATCCAGGCCTGAGCCATGTCTCCGACACAGCAAAGACAACGGGTTTATATCTATTTATAAGATAGATTACATCATGTTTTTTCCTGCGAATTGATCTACAGTTCCACTGAAGGATTTTTTCCATTTTGGCGAGTCCAGGATTCAAGGAGTTGTTGAACTAATATTACGACATTGTCCGGTATTGCGTCACTAAATTTAGACAAGATGTTTATAAGGGAGCAAGTCAGGAGCTCTATCAAATTGTCATTAGGAGTGGGAAGGGGGGTGGTTTCCCCATAAGGGGAGTTCAGAGCACAGCCATTAGGCTGAGAAGAATTAGGGGTACAGACCATCGACTTATGGGCTTGGATATCATACGACTTACCCAATTCTGGCCTTGGTCTTGGGGAACGATAAACTGTCTTGATATAGGAGGTTTTAACAGGGGATGCATTTGGAGAAGAAGTCGGAGTGTTAAGAGGGGACGAGAAGAGAATGGGTTCAGAAGGATAAACTTGAGAGAGTTTAGATTGAGAGGGGCCTGCTGTAACATTAGAGTATGGCAATTTACGGGGACGGGGAAACCTCACTGAGGCCTCGCGGTAGTTTAAGTTTTCTTGAGACATTACCATTTTAATTGACTTCTGTCTTGAGTGTTCAGGGCAATTATTATCTGTGGCCTTATGGCTTCCACCATCACACAAAAGACACGAGACCTGTGAGTCGGGAACATTACAGCTATCTCCAGGATGAGGTTGGGCGCAACGATAACAGCGGGATTTCGATCTGCACTGAGTGCTAATATGGCCAAAACGTAAGCAGTTGCGGCATTGGATAGTGGGGAGATGATAGATAGAGACAGGAAGAGAAACATTGTAGCAGAAGACTTTCTCTGGCAGAATTTGCCCAGAGAAAGTAAGCACCACAGTTGATGATGGGGACCAAGACACGGAACCCTCTTTTTTGTTTTTAAAATTAAGCCTTCTAGCCCTAATGACTTCTCCACAATTGCGAGGAGATTCTATACCGAGGACTAGCTCCTCTAGTGACCAGTCAGTAGGAATATCCCTTACAACTCCCATGCGACTTACATGAAAGCGTGGGATAGTTGCCAAGTATTTGTTTTCTGAAAGGATGGGATTGCTGACAAAGTTGTTGGCATCACTGAATGTCATGAAATCAATAGACATCTTATTACGGCCCACAGACCTGACACTGCCTTGGACAACACCTTTAAAACCTTTGTTAAAGATAAATTGGGCAAACTTAAGAGAATTTAAAGTTAGGCCTTGCTTAGGGTCTGTTTCCACCCTAGAGACAAATACAGTGAAGGGAGCTCTGTCACTCTCACCGTAGAGCATTTTGGAGTCGTTCTCAAAACCTGGTTTAATAAATACGGACTGAATTGAGTCAGACGGCGGCTTATTTCTTTTCGCGTCAACAGAAATTTCAGGATCTCCGGGGCGTTTTCTAATGTCGGGTCTTACGCGATCAGTGTTTTGGGAACACTCCACAACCTCCATAATATCTGGAGGAATCCCTCCACCCCCATCAGGGGGTTCCTCGGCACTTATTTCCGTAGGAAATGAGTGCAAAGAATCTTAAAATACCAACCTTATACCCGGACCAGACCACACAAAACAATCACAACACTAAAAACTACGCTACAAACAGATTTTGTTATTAAAACAGAGTTGAGGTTAAGAAACGCGTGCTTAATCTCACCAAGACAATGACAAAATCCCAGTTTTAATCTGTTTTGAACACCATGAAATAGTAGCCATGTTATTACGTCATACCGCTTTTTAAACTAATCAACTGAACGACTTTGTACTTTTGTTATTTTCGTAACCAAAGTAATTTTTATTGCAATAATATGTTACGTTCAGGAACAGCAAACCAACGATAAATAGAATAATAACTCATTTTTTTAAATTATAAACAATTATCATACAAAATAACAGCGCATTTGTTTACACAGTAAACTGACGTCATACCCACAGAGCAATATGGCGTCCACTGCGTCTAGCGTTTTCGTCAAATTACAGGCGAAATTTGAAAATGTAAAATTAAAATGGATTTTTATGGTACTAATCGATTCAATAAAAATTATGTTTTTTTAGTGGTTTATTTTCATTTTAGAATCTAATTAAGACACTTGTCAAAAATGGGTGTAATACCCTATTATAAAGATGTTGTGAGCATTAATTCAGTTGTCAATTTATATAATGTAGTCTGTACTACTAGAGAATAGGCAGCAGCGTTCTCTATGCATTTGACCACCATACTGCGATCGCCAACCCGCCTGCCAAGAGTGGCGATTATGGCAAACCCCCCAAATTAGGGGAGGCCTATGTCCAGCAGTGGACGTCTCTCGGCTGAATTGATGATGAGTCTGTACTAGGCAATTAATATTACATCAAGTTCGCCACTATTCATGAAAGATTGAACAAATATATTTACCTCTATATTGTGAGACGATGGCAGCAAATAGTTCTAGCGACTCCGGCAAACATATGCTACTGGCTTTCATACATATACAGACTAAAGCGCTGTGGTGACATCTCAGCGAGTATAGATCTGGAAATACAGAAATTAACAGTGATAAATTATTCACGTAAGCATATTGGGAAAGCGAGAAATCTCTGACTTATCCACAAGATTTATAGCACAGGATTTATGTCCATGGCAGTCATTGACTTTGAATTTTTTGTCACGGCCTTCCGAAATTAAGGTTATTTTTAACCGACTTCAAAAAGAAGGAGGTTATTAATTCGACATGTTTTTTTGTAATGTATGTTTGGGCATAACTCCGTCATATATGGACGGATATGCAATTTCTTTTTTCGAAAGGTGTTTTATCCGAAATGGTCCCATTTAAATTTAAAGATGATGATGCATTTCGGTAACTGACAACGGAACTCTTCAACCGCGATTGCTGCTATCGTATAAATATACATTGTTTTACCCCAAGGATGATGAAATTTCGAGTTGATGTAGGGTCGGTACTGTAACTAAAAAATGAATAAAAAACGAAGAGAAACGTTAAGTTTTTTTCACTTTGTAGTGTTTTTCCAGAAGTCGGTTGCTATTTTTTTTCTTTGGAAAAAATGGCAGATTAACAATTATGAAAAATCACCACCTGCGAGAGTTTATTTTGCTTTGAACATTTATGGATCGCTGTTCCCTTTGTCGGCGGCGCGTGCGATTCGAGTAATACCTACAAGTTACCTGTAGTGTTACTATTGATTCTCACGTTTTCGAGTTTATGAATATTTCAATAATTAAAATAAAACATCTATTTTTTTTTTTTTACTCTGTTTCTAAAGTACTCCTTATGGCAAGTTTCTCAGCCGCGGAAAAACAACCGATTAAATTTCACGGTGTATATAAACATGTGAATTGATAACCTCCTTCTTTTGAAGTCGGTTAAAAAGAGACTGTGACCACTGAGTTTGTTTCGGCTTTACTTCTCAGAGTCCTCACATAGAAAACGCCGACCACATCTAGTTTAAAAAATATGATTAACGAGTAAAAGTGTTTGTACAAACCTAGTTTCAGAAATTAAATCATTTATCATTTACTATGCGAGTCAGAAGTGGTACACAAAACTACCATAGCGCAGTTTAGTAAACTAATAGTCGATCTCACTTCACGGAAGTGTACAGTATTTTATTATGGGCCCAAAAATATGGAAATCGATAAGCAAATACATAAAATACTTACCCAAGGTGACCAAAACTGTGAGGAACTTGAGCACATTACGAAGACAATTGGTTGTGTTTTCTGGTTCACCCGTATCGTCGGGCGCCGCCTGGCAAAGCTGCCTTACATCCTGTAAATAGCATCCAGCATAAGTATAAAGATTCATTTAACTAGGATTTAATAGGTTAAGTTCAGTTGATGCAATGTTTTTTTTGGAGTAGTACTGTCCAGTTTGAACCCAAGTACATAGGGTAAAACGGACTGTTGTCCGCAACTCCACGTCAAAGCGCGTATTTTGCGTACGGAACCAAGTACATTACTTTGTTTATTTAATTTCATCACCACTGCTCTCAAAACGGTGAAGGAAAACATCGTGAGGAATTCCGGAACTGTCTAGAACCAAAAATTCGAGGGCATAAGGGGCCTGTGTGGTGGATTTACGATCCATTCGCTCTCACGGAGAGGAAACCTGTATCACAGCAGTGGGAACAGTATAGGCCGAATATTATTTCTTACAGGACCAAGATTGAACCACTCCTGTTACCTGTGTAAAGACACATTTATCTAGTAGGCAGAGGCCAGTATTTTGTGATAGAACTATTAACATACAGTACCCGGCGATAAATATTGTACATCGACCTTTGGAAATAGACAATCGGCTAATTTCGGCTTCGAAGAGCGTTATCTCTGTCGCACGAAATACAAACAGTCCGGTATCTATTAGGAGCTGTTAAAACAATTATGATTTGCTTCTTTTGATAATTATTTTTATTCTTTGTATAAAATACACCAATTTTTCTATAAGTGATGGCTTTAGGTTAGGGTAAAATAAAATGCCATAGACACCAATGCCACAGATGCCATAGTACAACTTTAAATTATTTGAATTTGGGGGTGTTAACAACTCTAAATATATATTTTGAACTGGACGCGACCGCACTCTATCACACTTGAACAACGACTGACAAAACGTCACAGTCACATAGGTAGTGTGCGACAGAGATAACGCTCTACGAAGGGATAGATGTATGGAGGCCTTTGAAAAACTCTTGAAAGTGGACGTGAATGCCTTTAGTGTAAAATGTACTTTGGTTCCTACCTTTAGTGCATCGGTGAGCGCACTAACGAATTGCGGATAGGTAAGCACGTAGCTCCGCAAATTACTATCTGAACACAGATCGTTCACAAATGTATACGCGTGGAGTAGCTGGGTCGCGTCTCCTTCACTGAAACATGGTTATTCATTACTTAGTAAGATGCTTATAGTATGTAGATTCAAGAAGTATTCTTTTGAATACATGTTCAGTAAACGGGGCAAAACGATTTTATAAGGATCGTAGCGGGTGGCTTTCTGTCGTTTCTGCCTACCCCCGCGAGAAAAATGGCGTGAGTTTATGTGTGTAGGCTTAGCACGAGAACCGTAGACAAGGGTTTTGTGGTCGGAAGAGTAGACAAAAATGACGTTTCTGTATAGAGAGTTGACAGTTTTTCACCGAGAAATGTAGACAAACGCTTTCTATTCTGCAGTGGAGTAGAAATAGAAAACGTTATGCTAAGCCTTGCCCGAGTTACTTTCGCATTTATAACATTGGTATTTATTATATTGTATAAATACAAAATTCTCTTTTATTTGTTTCTGTAAAGATAGCGTCAAATGTGCAACACTTGAGCATGACTCAAGTCTAAAGCGTTTTTTCTTTTGTGGAAATTGGATCGCGAAAGGTAAAGTGCGAAGTGGTACAACAGATTACTATTATTCAAAATACTGGGTTCGGTATACGTCCTCAGCATATCGTGTGCGTCTTATATGGCCACTGAAAAATAATTTTATTCAATCAATGTATATTTTTTGGCCAAGAGTGGTA
This sequence comes from Polymixis flavicincta, assembly GCA_949987655.1. Lineage (NCBI taxonomy): Eukaryota > Metazoa > Arthropoda > Insecta > Lepidoptera > Noctuidae > Polymixis > Polymixis flavicincta. The sequence continues at coordinate 16,202,364 of OX465188.1, read as the reverse complement.
ATTATGCGGGCAATTTGGGACCATCAGTGGTACTCATGCGGGCCATTGCGACCAGCTTTTTCTGTTATTTATCAGGCACTACAATTTGTAATGTTTTTTTTTTTTTGGAGGGTGGGAAATCATCAAATGACTTCTCCCGCTCTGGGTGAAGCAGGAGGGCGTGTCAGACTTTTACGCTTTTTTCCGTGTCTGAGGCCACGGAAGGGAAGAGCGCTACTCAGAAGTACCGGCACTCCTCCTCTGCCGCAGCCCGTAACCCTCAGCCGTGATGCCTCCCATTCGACATCGCGGCCCACCTCAGTTGCGGTGCACCTCACCGCAACCTACTTTTTGGCCGCTACGTCATCGGCTTGAAGGCAAAAGCCCTGACGAGCGGCCCCACCTTTGGGTTCCTCTTCGCTTCACCGTGGCTGGGAGACCACGGCTACTGAGCCCCCCCGCAACTCGGGGGGACAATTTGTAATGTTGACATACCTGACCGCCTTACTGAAAGTGCGCATAGTACAACACAGATAACTATGCACGTCTGGCTGACGGGTTGCTGCCGCACCTCTCGTCGCTCCAGACAGACATAGGAGCAGTCTGCATACTTCCACACCACCATAGCCACCATCCTAGAATGTTCAATAGCTGATTAGTTAAAGGTTTTACGTTTTACTTCGGTAACCCAGGTATCCTACGTGAGATAGTCAATCAAGCGTTGCTTGTATCTGCCAGGGGTGCGGGTTTGTTCAAAAGAGACACCACAGCCCCTGGCATACAGGCTACTGAAGGAACACGGGTGGGTTTTAGTCAGTAAAAGTCTGACAAGCCCTCCTGCTCTGCTCCACCCAGAGCGGGAGAAGTTATTTGATGATTTCACACCCAAAAAAAAAAGCGTTGCTTGTATTCCTCGAAGAGTTGGGGTGGATTAAATAACCGAATTTCCAACCGTACAAAATACCGTGTGTTGCCGGACGTAAAGAATAGCACCATCCCATTTCTTCCCGTGGGTGTCGCGACTAAGGGACTTACTCGAGAATGGGCAGCAGCGTTCTCTATGCATTTTACTATCATTCTGCGATCGCCAACCCGCCTGCCAAGCGTGGCGATTATGGCAAACCACCTTCATTTGGGGGAGGCCTATGTCCAGCAGTGGACGTCTTTCGGCTGAAATGATGATTATGACAAAATACACGGTTTGATGTGGAGTTGCGGACTACAGCCCGTACTACCTATCAGTGAAAGGTTTGCTTTTAAGAACACAATGGGTAGTATCTGGATCTCTTTAGCTTGGTATAGCAAGGAGTTAGCTGGTAGCAGCTGGATAAGAATGGCCGAGAATCAAGTGGAATGGCGTGATATTGGAGAGGCCTATAACGCAGAAGACTGCTATAGGATGATCATAAGGGACTACTCACACTCATTTAGCTCTGTTCAGCTTTTGTCCATAGAAAACAACGAATATGTGTGACATGCGTACGCATCCGTTCAGCCGCGGAAAGCTAAACGTACTCTATACAAAATCATTTGTTTTCTATGGACAAAAGCTGAACAGAGCTGAATAAGTTTGAGTAGTCCCTTGAATTGCTGTATGATTGCTGACGTTCTAATAATTCAACCTTTTGGATGCAAATGTGTTGACCATTTGATTTTTACAGCCCAACACAAAGTGCAGTTTGAGAGTTTTTTAGCAACTGGCTTAAAAAGTGAATTGGGCATTGTCAATCATCATCATTTCAGCCGAAAGACGTCCACTGCTGGACATAGGCCTCCCCCAAGCTCCGCCACTTCGACCGGTTCTGTGCTTCCCGCATCCAGCGGACTCCTGCGGCCCTCACAAGGTCATCGGTCCTCCTTGTGAGTGGCCTTCCAACTTTACGTCTTCCGGTACGCGGTCGCCACTCCAGAACTTTTCGGCCCCGTCGGCCATCTGTTCTGCGATCTATGTGCCCTGCCCACTGCCACTTAAGTTTAGCAATTCTTCGGGCTTCTCGTCCCAAACACCGCAGTGTCTCAAGACGAAAGTCTTTGACCAGTGCGTGTTGCCAGTGATGACATATGGAACCGAAACGTGGTCGCTCACAATGGGCCTCATAAGAAGGCTTAAAGTCACCCAAAGTGCGATGGAGAGGGCTATGCTTGGAGTTTCCCTGCGTGATCGAATCAGGAATGAAGAGATCCGCAGGAGAACCAAGGTAACCAACATTGTCAATACTGAAAACTATTTTTTATCAGCATGAACCAGGCACTGCTGTCATTTGCGGATCTTTGTCAGACATTATGGATCATCAGAAACTTGAAAGTCGGACAACCAGTCTAACCAAGGGATATCATATTACCCAGTAACCAGTGGGTTGTGGAGGTCAGAAAGACAGTCAATCCATGTTAAATACTTCACCTACATTCTGTTTGACTGGAAGCCACCGTAGTTTGGAAAAGGCCAGCCAGAAGAGATGACGATGATGAAAATGATCCAATATCTTACCTTCAAACTAATAAGATGTACAACAAAATCCTTAGTATCGACAGTCCTCATCAAGGCATATATTGCAGGCAGGTTTCCATAGCATACATTGACCAATACAGTCAGGGACTTGTGACCGATGGTGCGATGTTGGGGCTCTGTCATAGGCTGAACGATCCATTCTGTCAGTTGCTTCATCAGATTGGATAGGTAGGATTCTTGCCAGCTGATTCTGATGCCATAGGATATTTCCTGCAATGAATAAAGATATAATAACAGAACATCACGCCTTGTTTCCCCAAAGGGTCGGGCAGAGGTCTGTCTATACTGCACCCACATTTCTCCAGTTATGTTTATACCATCATCATTTCAGCTGAAAGACGTCCACTGCTGGACATAGGCCTCTCCCAATTAGGGGGATTTTCCATAATCGCCACACTTGGCAGGCCGGTTGGCGATCGCAGTATGATGGTAAAATGCATGGAGAACGCTGCTGCCCATTCTCTAGTATGTCCCTTTAGTCGCCTCCTACGACAGTCGACACCCACGGGATGAAATGGGATGGTGCTATTCTTTATGTCCGGCACCACTGGAACATGTTTATATAGATAAAGATAAATTAACAATCATTTATTCAAATGAGGCTGAGAGTGAGCAATTTTTAAATAATTCAAATTTACATAAGACAGTCCCCCAAAACGCACCCCACCCTTCACCACTTCCTAGTACTTTCGCTGGGTAGAAGAAGTGGTACAAAAAACTCCATAGCAGCATATTGTATTAAGACATTAATGGTAGGTATATTGAACTTAAAGTTTGATTTATCCTAAGGACTACTGCTTTCATTAATCACCAAAAAGACAGAGGTTGTTTCTATGATAAATGATATTGAAACATTTTTAACCATATAAGATTGTACTTGTACAACATTGTTGTAAATAAAAAATTAAATTAAATTTACCCTGGCTTATGTGGTATGCCGTTCATAAAATGTACTAAGAAAACTAAGGGATTATTTCCAGCGACATAGTCATTCATCATGGACCAGCAAGCACAAGAAAACCCTACACAGGTTTAAGTGCCATGCCATCTAGGTAATAGAATGTTGAATGGTAATGGAGTAGATCAGGTGATGTCATGTCCCTTTTGATCATCATTCCTCTACTAAGAGTATTAAAATATTACCAAGTAACAAGTGCTGAAAAATTAATAGTTGTGGGCTTACTTGCATGACAGAGAGCAGTTTAATTTTCTTGTCATTGGATATTGAGTCAGATAATAATCTAGCCAGGATCGGCATGAACCTGGAAAAGTTAACAATTTACAAATTATTTATAGGTAAGAACAGAAAAAATTGTACAAAGGTGATAGCTTATTTCTAAAGAAATCTCTTCCAACATACGTGCAATAGGAAGGAAGATAAAAAGAGATACATGCAATGTGTGTTAGAAACAAGAGAAAATATATTTTTATACAAAAAAAAAAAACTAAATGTATTGTTTTGTTACTTTTTCTTCCATATTGTAATTAAGTCTGTTTTTAATTAAATTTAACTGTGCAATAGCTAGGATTTGTATCTGCTGTAATGTTGCGCTTTTCCTAAATAAATAAATAATTATAATAGCTGTTACTGATATATGAAGAATTACAGCAGGCTTAGCATGACGCTTTTTATTTCTACTCTACTGTAGAATAGAGATCACTTGTCTACATTTTTCAGTACAAAACTGTCAATTGTCTACACGGAAACATCATTTTTGTCAACTCTTCCGTCAACAAAATGCTTCTCTACGGTTGTTGTGGTTAGCCTGCTGGTCAGGCTAAGCAACCATAGGTTGGAAAGACATCTGATTGAACTGAAAACCAAATAAGCTTGAATAAGGAATGTTACTAACTTGTAAGTATGAGTTAAAGCATGTCTAGCACTGGGCTCAATAGCGGCTCTTGCCAGCACAGCCAGACCGGCCCAATGTGGGCCACGCCCATCACACAACACGCGCCACAGCGAGCTGAAGAACGCACACACTTCTGAACGACCCGGCGAGAATATTGAGAGGTCGCATGATGAAGCTATTAGCTGAAAACAAAAAAAAAATAAGACCCCGAGGTATTGGTATGAATGAAGTTATTAGCAACTTATCAAAGAATTCGGTCAGTTCTCTCGAATCCTTAGATTAATCAGGTGTGCTGCAATTTCGTGAGGTATAGTGTGGTAATTTTACGAGTATTTTTTTTTCATCTCGAACGTAAACAAATCATAGAACTTACCCCAAGATACCGTGTCATCAAATTCACAGCTGACTCGCTATGTGTTGCCTCAAATTCGCGGGAAGCAGTCACAAATGCTTTCAAGTTGCAGAACTTCCCACCTTCAGATGGATTACTGAAATTTTCGAACCCGTCGACTTCCATGTCCATACCATACGAGTTTCAGGATAATAAAAATAAAAATAGTAATAATGTCAATTACAAAAACTAATTTGAAAGATGAATAACAATTCACGCCCAAATACATCAAAATATTACTGATAAAACAAATAAAAAAGTTTAAAATACTTTTACTTCGACCGCAAAATTCAATTTCAACTGTTTTCTGTGTCAAATGTGTCAATCATTGAGAACGACAGACATTTTGCTTGTTTATAAAATGGTGCTTTGTGATTGGTCGGTGAGGGAAACCATTCACTGAACGAAAATTTAAGCTAGATATTCTCGATACTTTGATAATGTTTAAATGTTCGAGTTCATTTGATGCACTCCCGAAATAAACGTGAAGTTTAGTTTAGGGCAGATTCACTTAAAACTTGAGTGTCACTGGTGCCGATTCTGTTGTACACCAAACTAAACTAACTAAACTTTAACCAAAATTCCTTACTTTTGACTATGAGAATCTGCAAAAAAATATATCTTTTGAAAACAATTTTGACACAACTAAAATCGAATTTGACAATCGCGACTCGCACGTGGTATGTTTTGGCTTCGCTTGTTTGCCTTACCCCGTGATTTTTTTTTTAGAGCCAGCGGCGCGCAGGGCGGCAGCCTCGACGTGATTTATATGGAATTTTCACTTTTTGTCATGGAAAATATGAAAAATTATTACCCGCATGTTGAGTTTTAGAGGTGTTTGGGGTTCCATAAAGGGGGTCGAAATTTTCATTATTTTTGCGATAGACCGCTCAACTACATTTGGTCTCATACCAGACCGCCAAGTTAACGTTCCTTCAGGCATGTGGTCGCATTCCCGACCGCAAAAGAAATGTAAATTTCGACCCCCTTTATGGAACCCCAAACACCTCTAAAACTCAACATGTGGGTAATAATTTTGAGTCACCACTGTCGTACGCACGGCTACACATCAAGCTATACATTTCCAATATAAGCTGATCTCGCATTGTATAAGATTTCCGTACAAAGCGAGATCAGCGTAAACTGGAAATGTATAGCTTGATGTGTAGCCGTGTGTACCAGCGGTATTAGAACCAAACGGCTTGGTACGTGACGATAGGAAAAGACAATATGATGTTATTGCCTTGGAAGGTGGGTAGAACTCTAGTGTGGGATGCAACCTGTATCGACAGTTCGACACCCTTGCGCCATCTCAAGCGGCGTAAATACTGTAACCTTATGGGTAACTACAGTTTTGAGCCGTTTGGTTGAAACGCTTGGGTCATGGGGCCCGCGTGCACGTCTCCTCTTTATGGAAATTTCGCGCTGGCTGGTCGACACTCCACGTGACCAGAGGTCTAGGTCATTCTTCGGCCAACGAATTAGCAATGCCATTCAACGTGGCAATGCTGCCAGTCTTCTGGGCACGTTTCCTGATGACAGCGATGCGGACGAATACTTCGACGCCTAAGCGTCCTTTGTTTTTGTTTATTTGTTTAGTTAGTTAGTTTACATTTTTTATAATAAATTAATTGTTTTTCATGGTCATTGAATTGATTAATAAAAGGTACAGACGCCAGCAGTTCAACCTATCCCAAACTGTCCAATTTTCCCAATTGAACATGAACCTTATTCCTTTGCAATAAAGTTGTAAAACTAACAAAGAAATTTGACAGCTTGGGGTAGCTTGATGTGCTGGCCTCTGTACCCTATACTTTCGATCCGGGGTGGCAGAGATTTTGCAACCAATCTAGGTTAAGATCTAGAACTGAAGTCGTGTTGGACAAAGATAAGATGACTTTTATTTCATTTCAATGGATTCTTTGGTTCAAATTACATTTGGTTGCAATTAAAATTACAACAACATTTCTGTAGAATCAACCGTAGAGAATATCATCCTTTCCCACAGACTGTATGACTGGATGCATGAACCTAAACAACAGGCCATACGCCCATTTATAAAAAAGGACAACCTTTGCTTGACATTGACAGCTTGACACTTCACAGTCACACTTGACGTTTACGAATACCTAACGACTGTGTTGTTTTGTTGTTTTTTTATAAACAAATTTTATTTATCAAAGTAGTACAATATTCTCCACATTTATTATTTCGCATTAATTCTAAACGAACATGGGAGTAGAAGTAGAAACGATTTCACCTGGGGATGGTAAGTAATTATGACTCGTATTATTACACCCATTGTATAACCTCAAAAGATTTAGTCATCATCTAGCCTAACTGCCTAGTCTTTTCCCAACTATGATAGGATATAAAACACAAAATATTTTGAAACTTCTCACGCTCGCTTCATAAAGTACATAGGCTCCATTCTATGAGCCCCTCAGAAGATTTAATAAAATCATTTATTTTTAGGTACTACATACCCGAAGCCTGGTCAAACTGTAGTGGTTCACTATACAGGAACGCTAGAGGATGGTAAGAAGTTTGATTCTTCACGGGATAGAGGACAACCATTTAAGTTTACGCTGGGAAGAGGCGATGTTATACAAGGATGGGACCAAGGTATTTGTAGGGTAAGCATACAACTTAATAATGATTTTTTGCACACTGCTCAGCACCAGCAGAGTTAAACATCGTACATACTGTTTGATGTGCTGGGATGTACTCTGTTGGATTCTTAACTCCGATTCAACACCAATAGTTGAAAATTCAATGTGCAGCCTATCTGACTTCCACAACCCAGTAACTGGGCTATACAGTAACACTACTTTAAATGTGAATACCTAATAATATTAAATATTATTTCTACTTTCAGATGTCGGTTGGTGAGCGTGCAAGATTAATCTGCTCTCCAGACTTTGCATATGGATCTAGAGGCCATCCCGGAGTCATACCACCAAATGCAACTTTAATATTTGACGTAGAGCTAATACGTGTTGAATAATCTTTACCGCCAAAAGCTACACATAAGTTTGATAGTCATGTGTTTCATAATTATTGTTGACAAAAATCTCATTAAATGTTTATAATAATTGTTTATTTAAACAGTATTGGGTTTGTGACTTACTTGTGATGTTTATATTAGATCTTATAATGTACAAATACTATGCTTTAAGGATTTTTTAAGTGTAGTTTGCTAGAGTATTTAAGAATACGAAATCTGGTAATGTAACGGAAGTTTAGGTAGTAATGGATTAGAAACCGTACTATGACGCTAGGCTTCAACTCCTGAGGTTCAAGCTAAACAGTAATGAGGTGAGGTGGTCCAGCACCCTCATTGCATAATACACTAATAATCACAAGCTAAAGTAAGTTTGATGGGCATTGCTACCCATTGCTTCATAATATGCTAGAAAAACTGCATTTTTTCCTTTTTGGCATTTGAGCCAATGTCTATTCTGCCAACGTCATGTAGAGACAGTAAAACAGTAAGATGAGCCGTTGAACTTGGCAGTTTGTAGTAGTTGTTATTTGTTAGGGTTAACAGCAGAAAGGACAAGACAAGATAGAAACTTATTTGGATTGAATTAATGTTTTTGAACTGTCAAAATAAAAGCCATTCCTGCTGTTCGCATGTTACACAATTATCCCGCTGGTCATTCATAACTTAGCGGAGATCTATTGTATGTTTTGAATTGATAAAGAGGGCACAAATACAGATTTGAAAGTCAGATGGCAATTGCTGGAACTTGAATAACATTATTCAATCTATCTTACATTCTTGTTGAGATTTGATTATTTTTATTGTTTATATTTTCATGGCTTCTGCGATTAAAATCAATAATGGCTTCAATATGGTCATGCTTTATGTTTCAGTCACCAAAAAGGTATTTAATGTAAAAAAGGCCTATTATTATGTGCCTGTCTGCAGGGAAAAGGCATCTTTTCTTAAAGAGAAGAAACAAGCATTGACCAAGCCTGTAAATCTAGAAAGAGTTTTTTAAATACTTAACAAATAATACTATGAATTTGTTGTTCTATTATGTCTTTTAATGTTTTATCTGTATTCTGTGCTTATCCATATAAAATAAATTTATGATGTATATTTTATGGTGGAAGCGGCAGGGTAACCAGCTCAATTCAAATATTCTAAAAAAAAAAAAAAAATGCTGGCCGAGTGTTCGTTGTATGTTGATTAAAATATCATTCGCGAACGTAACAAATATAGCTTTACAGTTTTAAGTTCATAGAATGACTGTTTCATGAAAAAATGTTACACATAGAATTGAAGCATCACTTCCTTAGCGCATCCACCTTTAATCCCTTTTTCCAATTAACTGTATGCTTGGTAAATGGCCTATTTTTCAGTATGAATTTGTCATCGTTCTAATGTACCGGTATTTAAAAACAAAATGTGATCACAGTGTTTGTTTATTAGTAATACTTCTCTGTATACTTCTTTTATCACCTTTAAAGATTGATTTTTCAATGCATGTTGTGATAAGGGCACTTAAACATTTGTGTCCTTAGATAATACTTATAAAAGCCTTTTTCTAATTCAATATTTCTAATATATTTTTGGGACAAAGGTCATTTACGCATGCACACACATTCAAATTCAAAATAAAGTCGAGATCAATATCAAAACTCAAACCATTTATTACAAACTAGCAGCGCTCCGCGGTTTCACCCGCGTAGTTCCTGTTCCCGTGGGAATACGGGGATAAAATATAGCCTATGTCACCCGGGGATAGTGTAGCTTCCCAACAGTGAAAGAATTTTTAAATCGGTTCAGTAGTTTCGGAGCCTATTCAATGCAAACAAACAAACAATCAAATCTTTCCTCTTTATTATTAGTATAGATAAACCAATTAGGCACTTTTGAATTTTCAAGGGCTTGGTCAATCAGAATGATGAAGCTAGTCGCCCATTTCAACGCGTAGTAGGTAGCTATGGAGAAGAATAGACAAGAAATTCCACATACAACTCTTTAAAATTAAAATATTGTCACATAAAATTGGTTATTACATCATTCATGTTGAAATTTTACATTGCAAATGATGCTACAACTCCTGTAGATTCAAAGCGTCCATGATAAAAAGTTATAGATAGGAACTACCGGGTGTCCCGATACACCTCTCAACTGTTTTTAAAACTTCTATGGTTACATGTAAATGTACAGAGGCCAGCACATCAAGCTACCCCAATCTGACAAATTTGTTTGATAGTTTTTAAACTTTATTACAAAGTAATAAGGTTTATGTTCAATTGGGAAAATTTGACAGTTTGGGATAACTTGACCTGCTGGCGACTGTACTTTGAATAAAATTCATTTTTTTACTATGCACGAAAGTTTCTTGTACCTATTAAGAAATAATTTGCCATTTGTTGTATGGTTACAAAAACCCTTGTCCTTTGCTGAATTTGTTATCATGTTAATTTATTAATATTTTATATAATAAAAGATTTTATTTAACTGGAAAAATATATTTAGTATCCAATCTCCCACCACCAATAGAATCATGTACAGACTCCAGCACATCAAGCTACCCCAAACTGTCAAATTTTCCCAATTGAACATGGACCTTATGCTCATAATGTCTTAAAGATGAAAATGCATCAAAGAAATTTGACAGATTGGGGTAGCTTGATGTGTTGGTGTCTGTACTAGTAGAGAACAGAAGACAACAAAAATACTAACATTACATTTTATTTTTATCACAGACGTAAAACATGAGGCAGTACTTAGATTTATATAGAAAATCCAAATGAAATGGTTACAATACAGGATACGTTTTTAACCAGTGTGCAAACTGTGACCATGAATTCAGCATATTATTCTAGAACTCCAGTGGATACATTTAATTGGTTATACAAAAAAAAACTTGTTTCATAGAAAAGTGCAATACCTCAGGCATTAAGTCCGCCTTTGTACATTATTTTTTACTTGTGCATTAAGTTTTAATAAATAAATACCTTACGCGGTCAAAATGTATGGCACAGCTGATAATTTTTTGTATAGCTGACGAAAAATTTCTGCACTGGAGGGTCTAAAATGATATGCTGAATTCATGGTTACAGTTTGCGCACTGGTTAAAAACTTATCCTGTATATTAAATATATTCAGTTTAAGGTAGGTACAGAAAAAGTACTACTTACAAAAAACATTTAAAGTTCTTAGAAGAATTTTCTAAGTTACTTTTCTACTATACTAGTCTTTGGTTAAACATTTCCTAGCATATACATTTATTTTTCCTTACCAAAAAATTACTTTAACAAGTAAGTAGCGCTAAACAGTTAATAATACACCTTGACCCAATTTTTGTAAGCCTACCTAAATTCTGAGCAGAAACAAAAATTGTCTATGATCCCTCTGGAAAATAATTCATTAGCGGAACAACAACATTTTTGGTGAAGGGTGTGCGGCATAATGCACAACTTTCCAGTGCCCCATAAGAGCAATTGATACAAAATATATGACCACAGGGTAAGACACAAGGCTGAAGAATCTCTTCTAAACAGGCCACACAAGATTTGCTACTATCTACCTCATTAGGGATCTCTTTCATTTGATCCATATGGGTTTTTGCTCTGTATAAACTTTGTCCACAAGATACAAATGCATGTAACAGAGTGACTATACCAAGGAGTCTTAAATGTGCATAGTAAGCTGCAGCAGCTGGTCTAACATGCACATAATCTATTCCAGTTACCGTTTTACCTATCTGCAGTGGCCCCCCATTCATATATGCTATTCCTCTATGAATACTTTGAATCTGAGGTAGAATACTGCTCAAAGTTTTTAGTCCAATTAAAAATATGTTTTGTGCTTCTACAGTTAGGGATGGATTTTGTTCTATCCGTTTTTCAATGCATTGGAGAAGATGCCTAGTGATGTTCTCTCCAAAAGTTGATAGAATGATGCTGAAGAATCGGCTGTAGTATGATGGTAACTTATTATAACTTTCATCCACTTGTACGATGCCGGAGTATTCTTCTCCTAGAGTTTGAAGGTCCTTTAGTGTTGTGAGAGATCGGTACATCATAGAAGATAATGGTATAGCCTTGGAGGCATATCTTGCTGATAACAACTTAGATAAAGATTCAGCCAGTTGTTTCTCGTAAAGATCGTCTTTCTGCCATGCTCGGAGAACTTCAGCGGGCTGGGCGGTTGGTAAGGCCATGGTTTCAATTAGAAAACACTCGATACAATAAAATATTTCGGACTAGCTACAAAAAATCGTGACCGTGTCTGAAGATAATTTCGACGTTTTGACACAAGGAACTGTTTTGACATGTTATGATGTAGACATCAGTGTTGCCAACTCCTATAAATTCGAGTCGCTAGACTTAGGGCGCATTCCGTATTAGACAAATAGTGATAATATCGCGAAGCCAACCAAAATAAAAATCAGTCATAATGATCTGATAGCTCTTAAATTTTTTGACTCTTCAATTTGGTCGGGTTCGCGATAATATCACTTTTGTTGCATTTCGGAACACGGCACTAATGTCAAAAGTCGCCAGAAAGTCGCTAAAACTGATTTTATCAGCAGGATTAGCACGAGAACCGTAGAGAAGCGTTTTATCGACGGAAGAGTAGACAAAAATAACGTTAACGCGTAGACAGGTGACAGTGTTGTACCCAGAAATGTAGACAAGCGATTTCTATTCTACGGTAGAGTAGAAATAGAAAGCGTCATGCAGCCTGCTGGAGCGGACTCAGGATTTTGTTCTGGGAGGGGCATAATAGGCTAGTGGTGGTATTTAATTATAATTTAAATACATAAAAAATACTAATGTTTATTTAAACTAGATGATTTCCGAACGCTCTCAATTCTTATATCTAGAGTTTGGGGTAGCTTGTTGTGCTGGCGTCTGTATTCCAAAAGTCGTCAGATAAGTCGCTATAACATTTTTGTCGACAAATCTTATTTTGTGTCGCCAAGACATAAACGAAAGTCGCCATTTCTAGCGACAAAGTCGCTAAATTGGCAACACTGGTAGACATGTCACTGTCACTTTCAGTCGGTGTCAATTGTAACTTTTTATAATCTTGATATACGGTATTTTGAGTCTATCACAAAAAATAAAACATTTATGTTTGTAGAAATCTTTAACGACACTTTCCCTCTTAAATAGAAGTCTGCGAAAAAGAAGAGTATTTTGAATTCGTAAGTGAACAGTCGACTACCACTTCAACCGAAACGTGTCATGGTGTTATTCAACAATCATCGTTCTATGCACCGGGCTGGCTGGGAGCACACATTCACACAGCAGCTGTATTGAATTTGGTGTCCTATCACCCATTCTATCCCGCATTTAATAGCCATTTATTTATTTTACGGTTGAAGAAGTACAGTAAAGGTCATCACTCATCACTCACATCATTATAACCGTACCATTCCAGCCCCGACTAATAAACGCTAGCACGCGGTGCTGGCGCCGCTCGCATGGCGCAGGCTGTCGATGTCGGGGGTTTTTGCATTGTCATCATAGAATGTACTCTCGATTCCGTGGATTTAAAATCTTAACTTGAATGACAAATTATTTGCTGAGTCGGAGCGGTGCTGTTGTAGAGTCAGATGTCCTTTATTAGCGTTAGCTCCACTTACACACAAACAATAAGGCGATAAAACAAAACTTCAGATTTATAATTAGAAATTATGTATTTCCTTAACATTATTAGGTAAGTAACTCTTAATCAGTAAAACAGTCACGAATCACCACAAAGTTCACAATAAAGTTCAAATGCATATTATTTGGAAAAATACTGTCCTTACACAAGTAGAATCACCGTTTACAAGAAAAATTTCTTGACAGCGTTAGACCTTGTCCTTCTACCGCGGCCTGTGTGGGAATCCCACGAGGCGCGTGGTTGTGATTGTCAGAAGAACTTGTTGTATGTCTGTTTGTGTGCCTGTCAGGTGCGCCTACGTTTAGCGGGTGTCGTTGCTGGAGGAGTCGATGTGTTTGCTCTTCGGCGACCGCGACGGGAACCGCCGTCTTCATCTATCAAAGGAGAGTCCCATGCTGTTGAACAGATTAGTTTATTAAGTATGTTTAAATGAAAACCGGTTACCAGAATTTAGAATCTGGCCTTTAAAAAAATCATGGTTTGATACGGGAAATAAAAGTGTAGGGTCGGGGACCCCGCCAGGAACGAAGATCCTTTCGATTTAGTTTTTTTTTCAATTCCGAATGTAATTTGATATTAATAATGTGAAATAATTTTCGGAGCCGCCCTCTTGGATTTTCATTTTGACCTAACTATCGGTGTCAGCACCCTCATAAACCATGAAAACGGTACCTATGAGCATGAAAGAAACTTTGCATATTTTCGCAGCCACCGTTATGAATTTTCCTTTCGACCTCACTAATGGCTTCAGGACCCTCGAAAACCACGAAAGCTGCGTTAAAGAAATTCGTTCCAAAAAAGTCGTAAAAATGATATTATGAAATAGACACTGAAGTTCTGCTTACTACGAGAATAACGCTGGTATGCTGTTACTCGCACTGTATTTAAAGGTGTACAAAAAAACTCGCCCTGTTTGAAGTGTATGAAAACTCGCCTCGTATAAAGTATTTAAAAAAATAAAGTGTAGGGTGAGTGGGGGCAAGATCGAACGGGTTTTTGATGAGATGAACAGTGTTGTATTTGAAGTCTTGTATAACAGTACTTAAAGCTTATGCTAAAAAAATGTTTGTAGTGAGTAAAGAGCAAAGAGTATATTTTTCTATCAAGGTAATAAAATCCAGTTAAATCAATTCCAAAGTACAAAAAAATGAATCATAAAATGGTTGTCTCACGAGAATGAAACAGGGGGAAGACGAAAAGATGGTGGGGAAAGATCGAAATAGTTACTAAAATCGTTCAAAAGATTATCAGACGTTGTTGGTGATCACTAGTCCATAGTTTGAAGTGCCCTAAAAACTCGGAACTGCCTGTAGTGTCAAAATACGTTTTGTTAACAAAGATATGACGATTTGTTATATTTTTATATTTCAATCTTACCCCACCGGGGGAAGATTGACATAGAGGTTCTCAAACTTTCAACTTCATTTGCATTATGGTTATACTAAAAATAAAACATCACTATCAATCAACTAAATTCTTTAATTTTACTTTATTCAGAGTTTGCATCTTTTTTTCACAAATAAAAGTGACACAAAGTTAAAAATATTTCAATAATAAGTAGTTAACCAAGAAACATCTTAGAAAAAAAAATAGCTTCATGCCCATAACAAAAACATAAAAAGACTTAAAAGGTAAAAAGCAATAACAAATCACATAAGTTACATTAATTTGGCATATTGAGGAACTCGAATGTCCTTAAAGGTTGTATTTAAATACTTATTAGGTTTTTTTATTGAAACGATTGTGAAGCGTGGAAATAGGTATATTGTAATGTTTAGCCGCGCCGTATAGTGTCAATTCCTTCCTTTTTACTTTCTCTATGGCGTTAGCAACATCGTCTTGAGTGTAGGAGGTTGCGCGTAGAGATTTCCGGACGTAGTTACGTGGCATGGTGATTCTGAATAGACAAAATGCAATTTTTGAATAGTCATTCGGTAGTCCTAAGTAGGTATTTATAACAATAACATTTGTACCTCTAGATGTAATTCAAAACAAACGATATTCTATAAGAAATATAAACGATAAAACACCATAAAAGATCATGAAATCATAAAAGGTAGGTACCTAATATTTTATTTTGTGTAGGTACATACATTATCATGAACAGTTTGAGAACATCTGACTATTAGTATGACTTTTGGAAACGGGGTAAGGTCGAAACTTTTATATGTTCGTCTTACCCCGTCAAATATTGGTGGGTAAAGACGGAAAATTGAATTAAATCCTAAAATACGAGAAATAGCCATATTTGGATGTAATAACACAACTAAGAATTAAAAATAATGAGCAGATATTCCAATAAAACATTCGTACTCACCACGTAAGTAAAGTTACAGGACACGGGGTAAGATTAAAATACTCGATTAACTTACGTAAAAGTCACTGCGCAGACATTTGCACTTTTCACACATCCATTCACTCAAAGCGGCAAACACTGACTGAGATGTGCGACGTAACAAAATGGCGGTCTCCACAATGTTGCCATCACTGCAAAAACTGCACTAAATCTAGCGTTATGGACAACTTTTTGTGTTACCCCGTTTTTAATCTTCCCCCCACTCACCCTACTGAAAATAAAGCCTGTATTAATATGAAAAAGTTTTTATAAGTTCTGCCTTACCTGCCACTGAGTTAACTTTCGATTTCGACACTTTATCTCTCTGTGATGTGGACTTCCTACTGCTGGAGCTGTCTCGAGGACCAGACGCGTTGGAGTCGCGAGAGTCTCTTCTACGGTCTGGAAATCATAAATAAAAACATTAAAATATATTTTTAGTCATTTTCTATCAGCTGTTTGCCCCAATGTCACCAAAGCCTCTCATCCCTGTGAAAAAAGTCCGAGTCTGTTCCGCGATCTCGTCCTGGGCTTGCCATGTAAAAATACATAAAATATCGGCTTAGTAGTCGATTCGCAAGAGTTCCGTCACCGTCACTTTTTAATAAAATAATATTTTCCATAGGCAAGTCACGCAAAGTTTATTTATTTATGGGCGAATCTACTATTCCAGAAATAAGTACATATTATGCAATTGGCACGTTTTCATAGTCTAAGTAGATAGTTTGTTTTAAGGTTCCCTCAAAACAAACAGGTTATAAACTTCTACTGAAACTAAAGGAAGGTCCCCTCTTTCTAGCAGGCCTAGACAAAACACATTTCTGTTAGCGTTCACGCCAAACCCTACACCAAAATGTATGGGAATGACATTACCTGCGGAAAGGTTACGTCATGTTGTTTTCGCAGGTAAACTCATTCCCATACATTTTGACCTAGCGTATGGCGCAAACGCTAAGAGAAATTTTTGCAGTGTTGCCAGTTCTTAAATTATAACAAAATTCCTGGAACTTAATTGTCACAACTGTATATGATTTTGACTAAAATATACCTTACTCAAAGACAAAGACAATATTTCCTCACCATAATCTTTTTCAGACTTGATGCTGGGTGTGTCAGTGGACGCATGGGAACTGCCGCTCTCCTTGCGGGTCTTAGTGGCCAGTGCGCTCACACTATCCTTACGACTGCCTGGTCAAGTAACTAACATGTTAATGGTGTCAAATATATTTAGGTATAGAGATTTAATATGAATAATGATAATAGACAATAATTATTATCCAACAAAGTAAGAATAGGACTGACCTTTTATGTTGTTAAACTAATTCCACTTGAGACAGCTTATTCTATAAAGGTTCTTACAGGGATTCAACATTTTGATATCTCAGTATAGTGATCGTGATTGGTCAATCCTAGTCTTATCTTCATTTCAAAGTAATTTTCTGAAAATTAATTAAATGATTACGATTATTCAATAAAACCTTACTTTAAAAAAATTGTGAATGTAAAATGCAATACAAAATAGTATTAATTAAATATTTGTACTTCAATATACCACATCACTAGCTACAAACACCACAAACCACAACAATAAAAAAAAAATACAATTGGTAATAGACAAGTTCTACCTTTGGGTGTACTATCTTTAGACGCAGTGCCCCTAGAACTGCTTCTAGGTGTTGAAGGCTTAGGTGAAGGACTCCTCCCATCTAGATGTTAACATTTTAATGCATTAGCAGCGTGAACATGATGGCCCTGCTGAAAATAGCAAGAGTTGGCGACAAAGTTTTTAAATCTAGAACACCATACATTTACCTTCACTATCATCCGCTAATATGGCCTCCTTAAACTTTTGTTTCATGAGTGAACCGAACTCGCTATCAGGCAAAATGAACGGCGTTTCATGATTCGGAAACGGCACTTGCTCCGTCTCTTCCAACATATTTAAATCATACAAACTTCCTATGTGCTTCCATATATCTTGGGTGGAAATCTCTTTAGTGATAGAGTTGGAAAGCTTCTCCCAAATGCATGCCATGTGAAAATGTTTGTTTATACCAACCGGCTTGTGGTTAGCCATGGCGTAAAACAATTGAATCTCCATATCTACGTCCCATGTTAATGGGTCGCAGGTTTTCACTTCCGGCTCTTCCTCGCTAGAAACCATTTTATTTCAACACACTAATCACATAAAATTGGAGAATTTCAGTAATTGTTTTAGAAATAATCGCACTGTTTACAATATTTTAGAGCATGACGCCCAAATAAATTCATTCACAAGTGACAAACAGTGAGACAGTTCAAAAGATATGCTTCAAGACAGTGACACTGTGACAGCAGTACGCGTTTGACACCATACGTCATTGTTTTGACAACATTTTAGCCGGAGACAATAATCTGCCAAATAAATCTTGTTGAAAATCACAGTGAATTTATAATAACTGGGATCCTGCCGTTTTGCCAAAATTATTTTGACAAAATTTCATTATACAAATTTGGAATATTTTTTTTACCAATGCAATGTTTCGAATATTTTTAGTACGCACATTTTCATTTTTAAATTTTTAACACTATTGTTTGATGAACTTTTGAAACTTTAAATTATAATATGTACAGGCCTTTATTCAGTAATCTGAGTGTACAGGTATACAAAAATAAAATAATAATCATAAGGCATCAAAAAATACGTCCGCATCGTTGTCAATGGGAAAAGAGCCCAAAAGGCTGGCAGCATTGCCATGTTGTATGGCAATGCTGATTCTTTGGCCGAAAAATAGGCCAGCCCTTTGGTCACGTGAAGAGTCGACCAACCGCTTGGAAATGTCTCGGAAAACTAAGTGGGCACTCGGACCCCAATGCCCTAGAGTTTCAACCCCAAACGGCTCGAACACATAGGTTCCAATAAGATTGGAATATTTGCGCCGTTTGAGGTTTTCCGCACCTGCAGCAGCCGCCCCAGCACAGCCCGCCGCGCCGTACTAGAAAGATGGGATGGCGCAAGGGTGTCGACACATGTTGCATCCCACACCAAAGGCCGACCTAACTTCCAAGGCATTATGATCATTCCATCTGGTCTCTCCCCATCGTCGCATGCCAAGCCATTGGGTTCTAAAACAGCTG
Source organism: Polymixis flavicincta (assembly GCA_949987655.1). Taxonomy (NCBI): domain Eukaryota; kingdom Metazoa; phylum Arthropoda; class Insecta; order Lepidoptera; family Noctuidae; genus Polymixis; species Polymixis flavicincta. The sequence goes on along the minus strand of OX465188.1, from coordinate 16,183,539 downwards.
GCACCCCGGCAGTGACAAGAGCACGACGGATAATGTCATTGATGCTGGCGTGCCGTGCTATCCGGCCTGCGCTCCTACTGCAGGATAAGCCATGGTGTCCGAGGCAGTCGACACCTTCACCGCATTGACAGCGATGCAGAGCCACGCAAGGAGCGCCAAGACGCAGGCATGTAGCGAGCCGGAAGGTCTAGTCACTCAGCATGGTGCCTATGTTGGGTGACGGTAGTGCCTGTAGCCAGAGGCCCGACTCCCATTCACCCACAGCCAGAAGGCGAGCACGCTCAGCAGCATTGGTGGACGTATTAATAAGTTTGTTCCGTACCAACTTGCAGAGCGGCTCATCCCACTGTCTCTGGGAAGATGGGTTCACGGGCCTATCTGTATCCGTCAAGCCATTTTCCAGGCATTCACCGCATCGGTCAAGCACGGTACTTCAGGGTCAACCAGGCAACGGGCTAAAATTTTCCCAGCCAACTTTTCAGTGCTGTGGACAGAGGACAGGAAAGCCGGTAAGCTAATATTAGTAATTTTACGGACACCGAGGCCACCAAAACGGATGGGTAGAGTGGCTTGAAGCCACGCTCGGTCATCCAAGGCCACATTTAAAATGGATGAAAGTGTGCTGCGAATAATTTGGTCAATTTTGTCCAAGAGCTGTGGATGTTTCCATAAAGCTGAGAAGCGTTGAAAATATATAAAATTCGGGCCAAAAGAACAGTATCTAATCAGGGTGAATGCCGAGTGTACATTTATTTTAGAGAGTCTTTCCGAAATGTCGTTGAAATTTTTAATTTTATCGTCGATGAATTGAGAAAAGCTGTCTTCCAAAATTGGAGATCCTAGGAGGTGCAGTGAACTTTTTTCAAGAATTTTGATTTGTGGGGCTATTTCGTTAAATTTTTCTAAGGTTATTTGTCTGTCGGTGACGTCAGAGAGATAAATTTCACATTTTGATGTGTTAAGGTCCAAGCCATTAAATTGTTGTTTGAGGAGTTTTAGATCTTTCAAAACGGTTTCTACGTCACCTCCTAGCGTTCCATCATCTAGATACCATACGTTAAATTTTTAATTTAGTTTCTGGATAATGGGATGAATAGCTAAGCTAAAAATGACAGGCCCGAGAGGGTCACCCTGGTGGCATCCTACTGCAGATTCTAAAATATTGTCCTTGTATAGTAATTTGGAAGGGTACCTGTAACATTGCCAAATAAAAACATAAATTTCGGGTAGTTCTTTTTTGACTTCAGCCAGCAAAGTGTCCCTATTCACAGAGTTAAACGCGTTCTTAACGTCAACCTTGAGGATGACCTCACCTTTGTTGGAGTTTAAAAAGGTGGAAAGTGCATGTACGGCAGCCTCACAGCCCCCTCTCGAGCCAAAACCTAGCTGCACGGGCTGAAACTGAGTTGTAAGCTTTTCGCTGCATAACTTACAACATATTTTGGCTGCCGTACGTCTGTATGTACAGTAACGAGCATTAATATGTATACACATCGCCAAATTCAAAAACGATTTTCTTTTAAATAGCGATTGCAACCTTGCGATAACTTGGGTATTTCGTTATAATGTGGGTTCCAAAATATTATTTTCATAATAAAATAAGATTACAATAAGTAAAAGTGGAGAAAATCACATTTAAAAGTTGGTAAGCGTATACATATTATTGCTCGTGACTGTACACCCAACGGCAATGGGACAAATGCCGCCGTCCTTCTTGCGCAGAGCACACAGGTTGGCACCGTACAGGACATCGATGACGGCATCGTTCACCCCGCCGGTGAGCATAAGGTTGATCAGCAAGCTCCTTCAAAAGCGACTCACCAGCTTCCCCGGCGCCTGAACTCATAAGATCCTTTAAATGTTGTGGAGTCAGGCCGTCGATGGCGCCAGCGGAACCACTTCTGAAGGAGTTCACGGCTTTATTTTTTTATTTTTTGGGTGGGAAATCATCAAATAACTTCTCCCGCTCTGGGTGGAGCAGGAGGGCGTGTCAGACTTTTACTGACTAAAACCCACCCGTGTTCCTTCAGTAGCCCGTATGCCAGGGGCTGTGGTGTCTCTTTCGAACAAACCCGCACCCCTGGCAGGCATCGACCCTTGCGGGCCCCATCACTTTTTGTGCTGACATCTCTTTGAGGCGCGCGTGGAACACAACGCGCCGTCGACTTGGGCTTGGTCCTTACCGGACAGCGAGCTACCCATTACTCGCCGTCCGCAAGCCCATGCCTACGGTGGCCGGAAATCGGCCTGGGATTCCCGACGCCCAGGGCGTCTCCGTATCCTGCGGCTGCTAGGGTCGCGAGGGCGCATATGCTGCCTCTCCCTCACGTGCGCCGCCTCCCTCTTCGCGAGCATCACTGCTTCGCTGAAGGAGGTGACGGCTCCCCATGCCCTCTCGCTCCGTACCATGGCCTGGACCAGGGCCGGACGCGAGAGATCGCCGCCGCCGATCGCCTCCACGAGGACACGGCGGTGCTCCGCCCAAGCAGGGCAGACCGCCACCGTGTGCTCCACCGTGTCCTCAGGGCGATCTTCGCAGTGGAAACACCCGGGCGTTTCCTCCCGCCCTATCCGAAACAGGAACCTCCCGAAACAACCGTGTCCGGTGAGGACCTGCGTCAGGCGGAAGGTGAGGACGCCATGCCGCCTCTCAAACCACTCCTCAAAGAGGGGACTTACCGCCGCAATCGTGGCGTGCCCAGCACTGGGTTGCGACAATCGCTCTCTCCATGTCACCATGAGATCCCGCCGGAGCTCTGCCCGCTGTGCCGCGATTTCCCGCGGCAGCGGACTTACGCCCCGGCGTTTGGCCTCCTCGCGCCACTCCCATATTTGCGCGAGGACCTATGCCTTTTAGGTCAGGAGGGTCGGGGGGGTTGGGGAAGGTGAGACCATCCGCAGGCGCTGGATGTTTGCGTTCCAGAGCTGTTAGAGTTTCTGGGGAGTAAGGCGCCACCACATCGCTGCTGAACAGTATCCTGGCAGCTCCCCTGATGTCACCTTCACTTAATTTGGATTCCACGTGTGAACATATGCCTTTATGAGACAGGTTATTGAAAGCAGGTAATTTGGGATCTAAAATAAGGGCCGAATTATTGCAATTATCTTTGATTTGATTTGTTAATGTTCTTTTAGTCGCCGAATTGATAAATATAAGGGATGGTGAGTAATTGCTCCCAGGCACTTAGTGAGTTCTCCTGGGTCGCAAGACGGATACATTCTGCTAAACTTAATGTAACAAACCGTCTCGCGCCCCGAGGAACCGGGGTCGATTTTTTTTAATTTTGCTAACTTTTCCACAATCTTTGAGCTGGAGTTGTTGATGTTGGGTATGTGACTGAGGGGCACAAAGGTACTACTATGAGGTCTGTGAGTCAGTGTTCAAAAATTGGAGTAGATGGCGAGAAATCGTGAGGCGAATTACATCAGCCCCCTCAAATATTAATAATAATATTTTTTTTTGCAAATCGTATCCGTCGGTATAGGCGAAGACTGGATCGGTACACTCAGAATCGCATGTTCCAGAATGATCAAAGGTGGGTATACAGAGCTTGGGAGCGACCCTTTCCCACTCAAGGTGTGACTGACGCGCATCTACCGGATAGTGATGACATGTGTGCGTTTTGGCGGAGCATTTGGTCGGTGCCGGTCAGTCACATTGAAGATGATTGGATGCGTGTTGTTGAACGGGCGTGTGATTCAATACCAGACATGGAGGCTATCACCATCAGTCCTCTGGATGTGGCTCGTGCAGTGCGTCCGCTGCCTAACTGGAAATCTCCAGGGCCAGACGGACTGCACAATTTCTGGATTAAATGGCCACAAAGGTCACACGCCTGCTTAGCTTCACAATTCCAGTCATGTTTAGAGAATGGGTCGCTACCACAGTTCTTTACGACAGGTATTACCCACCTGCTCCATAAATCGGGAAGTACTGCGGAACCTAAAAATTATAGACCTATTACATGTTTACCGACGGTCTCTAAAGTTCTCGAGGTGTCTCAGAATGGATGTAAGAATGGGTCCCGTGGTACTAAGGAGCTGCTCCATAAAGACATGGCCATAAGCCAACAGGTTCGTAGATCCCGGAAGGATCTGTCGACATGTTGGATAGATTATAAGAAGGCCTGAGCGTGGAATATTTCAGGGCGATAGTTTCAGTCCGCTTTGGTTTTGCTTAGCCTTGAATCCTCTAAGCACACTGCTGGAGGATTCAGGTCTGGGCTATCGGTTGAGAAGAGGTGGTCAGGTGATATCACACCTCCTTTACATGGATGACTTGAATCTCTTTGCCCCCAACAACTTGCAACTGATGGAGCTACTGAAGGTAACAGAAACCTTCAGTAGCGCCATCAGGATGGAATTTGGTGTGGACAAATGTGCAGTCATGCATGTAAAGCGAGGAAGGATTATAGAATCCGTGGGAACCCAACCTACGGATTCTATACACCTTCAAAAGATCACTCTCCTCGACCGAAACCTACAAGTACTTGGGTATGTCGGAAGCATTAGGCATCAATACTGCCGACATGAAACAATCGTTGAAGGAGTTCTTCTTTGGCCGCCTGAATAAAGTGTCAAATAGTCTTTTATCAGGCGGAAACAAGGTGCGCCTTCAACGGTTGGGTCATGCCGGTCTTGATGTACTCTTTCGGCATACTCAAATGGACTCAAACGGAACTTGACGCCCTGGATAGGAAGGTCCGTACATTGCTGACAGCACAACGGACCCACGGTCATCAGTGATGAGACTGTACATCCCGCGGAAGTGTGGGGGCCGAGGCTTTTTGAATGCTAAAACCCTCCACAACCGCGAGATTTGCAGTCTCAAGGAATATTTCCTTAACACTGACGTGGGGATGCATCAAGATGTGGTCGCAGTGGACAAGAGCCTCACCCCGCACTCCTTGGCGAAAGAGAACTGGCGCAAACCTGCAGTACTGGATACTAATGACCGTAAGGAAGTATGGCAAGGCAAAGAGCTACACGGACGCTTTTTCCGGGCTCGTCATGGGCCTGATGTAGACTTTTTGGCGTCTGTATCCTGGCTGCGTTTCGGCGACCTCTTCGGGGAAACCGAAGGTTTTGTTTGTGCGACCTCTTCGGGGAAACCGAAGGTTTTGTTTGTGCGATTATGGATGAAGTTATCATGACGAATAACTATCGGAAATACATTGTCAAGGATGGTACGATTGACATCTGTCGGGCATGCCACCGTCCCGAAGAATCAATACGACATATCGTTTCCGGTTGTTCTCGTCTTGCTAACGGCGAGTATTTGCACAGACACAATCTAGTAGCTAGGATTATCCACCAGCAACTTGCTCTGTAGTACAACCTTGTGGAGTCTGAAGTACCATACAACAGGTATGTGCCCGACCCAGTTCTCGAGAATGGTCACGCCACATTGTATTGGTATCTATCTATCATCACTGACAGGACTATTGTAGCCAATAAGCCTGACATTGTGGTGATAGATCGCCGAGAGCATTGTGCAATGATTGTTGATATCGCTGTCCCTCATGACGAGAATCTCATGAAAGCTGAGCAAGATAAGAAAATCAAGTATCTTGACTTAGCTCACGAGGTTGTCGACATGTGGGACGTGGACTCAGCAATCATTGTACCGATGATCATTACAGTAAATGGCCTAATAGCGAAGAGCCTCGACCAACATCTCAGGAGGCTCTCATTGCGCGGCTGGATCAAGGGCTTGATTCAGAAAGCAGTACTCCTAGACACGGCACGCATAGTCAGGAGGTTCCTTTCTCTAGAGCCCTGACCACCGGCATCTTGGACCCTGCTCCTGATGCCGATGGGCCACTATTTTTTATATTTTTAAATGTTTTTATATTATTTTTGTAAAAATATTTAAAAATATACCTAATATGTACAAAAGAAAATAAACGAAAATAATAATTTATTTTAATTTTATATTCAGTAACTTGACAGTTGAAGGCCGTCCCATTTCCATTTTCATTTTGGTAAAATGTTTACTCAGCAGAATATTATTAGCCATAATGTCTTTACAGCATGTGGTCCTTATTCAAATGATTTATTACAGCAAACAATATTTAGATAATAAACATTTAGTCAAATGACTTGTTATGAGACAGCTAGGTTAGATTAGGTTAGAACTTAGAGCATTTATTCTAGATTAGAACTGAGACCACCCAACGCACCACAGACATTTAAACTAGACAAACAACGCACGAGCGAAGCGAGCGTGCCGCAGCAGCGGCCAGCGGCCGCTGCTGCGCAGTGCCAGAAGCATAATTATCTTAATTATCTTATCAGAATCTTAAATGATAATAATGATTATTGCCTATTTAGAATAATTTGTCCCAAGTAGAAAAGCACCCTTGTAATAAAACGTCGTCGTTGACTGAATAGAAATGGAAAATTGAAAACTGACTGTCATAAATATTTGGCTTATTTTTTTTCGTAAAATATGATATCCCAACTGAAATATTTGACTACATTATAATTGGTAAAAAGTACTAGTTGGTAAGAAAGTTATTGTTGATTAAAACCCCCAAAAACACCTAATAGGTTTTTGTAAAGTTACTACAGCTTTACAATTACTTTGACTTGATTGACTTTAGACGACTATGACTTTTTGTATTTTTTTTTTAATTAGTTTTATGGCCTGGTTTCAGAGCCAAGTCTTTATTAAGAACATAAGAACGTATTCTAGTCATAACAAAGTTATTGTAAAGCGGTAGTTACTTTACAATAACCTATTAGGAGTTTTTGGGGGAACACGAAAAATCCACGTTAGTCACTTATTTTCACCTTCACTACACTTGTGCACTCACACGTAACTAAATTGGATAACTCACTACCAAAATTATACAATTTAATTTGCTATTTCACAAAATTTTATGATAATGAAAATTCATGCGACATGTTCCAACGCGATCCCGCCAAAAATGCAACGTTTTTAAGATTTTTTTTTGTCGATTCTTTACTTGACACTGGCTAAAGCACAAACCGTGCAAAGCCAAAACACAAAAAAAAAGGAAGATTTTCAAATATCCATATGGATTTATTTCGTTTAGCATATTGCATTTCTTTGTGTGAACGTTAAAACTACATACATCAAAAGTATCTGGTGTGCAGTGATGAGAGGAGTATTTTATTCTGTGTGTGGTCCGTACTTTCTGAAAAGGCAGTCTGTGGTACGGAGTTTTTGGCGGGATCGCGTTAGAACATGTCGCATGAATTTTCATTATCATAAAATTTTGTGAAATAGCGAATTAAATTGTATAATTTTGGTAGTGAGTTATCCAATTTAGTTCCGTGTGAGTGCACAAGTGTAGTGAAGGTGAAAATAAGTGACTAACGTGGACTTTTCGTGTTCCCCCAAAAACTCCTAATAGGTTATTGTAAAGTTACTACCGCTTTACAATAACTTTGTTATGACTAGAATACGAATAAAGACTTGGCTAAAAGGTCTCTGAAACCAGGCCATAAAACTAATTATAAAAAATAAAATAAAAGTCTGTGGTACATTCTATTGTCTATGTCTTGGTTGGATTATTTTAATAAGTCAAATTTGACAACGAACGATTAAACATAGCGTTGTGGTGGTCTTTCGATGTATTTAAATTATTAGATTATCACATCCTAATGCCAAATAACTCGTTTTTATTACAGCTGCGCTTCTAATATTAGCCATGGCTAATCACTATGAGGTGCCCAATTGGTAAGGGATATCTCTTTACTTGTGTTATCGTCACACGTTGAGGACTACAGTTTGCCGGTCATACATTTCAATTTTATTTTAGGGCTGGAAAACCACCTACTGGGCTTCACTTGGACGTTTTAAAGGGCGACAAATTGATACAGAAACTAATGATTGATGAGAAGAAGTGTTATCTGTTCGGTCGAAACCCGCAGATGAATGATTTTTGCATCGACCATGCTAGCTGTTCCCGAGTGCATGCTGCATTTGTTTATCATAAAGACTTGAACAGGGCATTCTTGGTTGACTTAGGTAGCAGTGAGTATGAATCATACGGACAATTTACGAATCAGTTTTGACGAAACCGAAACACTTATGTGTGGTTACAAATTCATGTTTTCTAGCCCATGGAACGTTTATCGGTCAAATGCGTTTGGAGTCAAACAAGCCGACGCAGCTGCCCATAGATTCCAATTTCCACTTTGGAGCCTCTACAAGAAATTACATCATAAGGTAAGGTATAAACTGGTATCCATGTATCAGTAAGTAACGGTAGTATTAACTGTTACTAAGAAACTGAAAACAATTTTAGCTATTTACGCAAACTTTCCTATCTACTGCTTGTTCTACTTACTGTACATCTGCACATAGTTGACTGACAAATTGCAGATCAAAATAAAGAGAAAACGAAGTGCAAACATAGGCAGACTAGAATAACAAAACTTGCGTACAAAAAAAGATATTCATTTGCTGGTCCATCCTGATCCCATTTCTTCCCGTGGGTGTCGTAGAAAGAGACTAAGGCACTTACTAGAGAATGGGCAACAGCATTCTCTATGTATTTTACCACCATACTGCGATCGGCAACCTGGCGATTATCCTTTTCGGGCCCGTCCAGCAGTGGATGTCTTTCGGCTGAAATGATGACATGCATTAAGCTTTTCCTGAAGAGCTGGGGTGGATTGAATAATCAATATTTCCACCTGTATGCGAATTATGCACATTGATGTAGCCAGCCCGTATTACCTAACTATACTCATACTTTAAACCATCAAGAAAACATTATAATTTATTCATATCATCATCCGTACAGAGAGCGTCCTACAGGAAACTCTAGAGGCATAATGGAAGATTTGCCTAACACAGAACAAGAGGGTGCCTTACTGGGTCTGCCTGAAACACAGACTGAATTAGATGTGAGTATAAATGTGTGGTGGCGTTGATTTCTGAATATGATGCAAAGAACAATCATTCATCAAAGAATTGGGGTTTTTGTTTGGATAATTGCAGTAGTAGACAACAACAGTAGTATTTAATTGTGACTAGGGTCACTTGTGGTTTGTTAAATGGTTAATGATAATGTATTCTTGGATGTTATAACATCAAATACATGGTGAAAAATCCTCCCAAAATAAATAAAAAATCCATAATAACTAAATCCTATCACAAATTTGCCCTGCTAATTGTAAATGCAGCCCTTGCAAAAAAACGGTTTCGAGAAAAACGTGGAAATCTAAAAGTAAAAGTTACATGCTAGTACAGTGAATATGGTTATCAAAAAAACTTACTTCCAGTACCCAAATATTTTTATTTTTCCATATATTTTTGGTTTGCCTCTAAGGATGCATTTCTGCAAAAAAAAAATGAAACCCAAAAGTGTTGATTACTGCAGATACAATTATTAGGACAGAAATACTGTTATTGTAAATCACATTGTATTATTTCATCCTAAGATGAAGTAAAAAAATATCCAAGGCCAAACAATGTTCAATCTGTCCAATTTATCCTGCCATGTGTTCAATAAATTGTTGTTAATTCTACTTACTCTCAAATAGAACAATAATAAATTATGTAATGTTTTGAAAAATTCCAGAATCTAACAGAATTCAACACAGCCCATAACAGAAGAATTTCCATGTTGGGTATATCAACCGATGATGGCAGTGACGTCATGAAGGTATACTCTTTTACTAAAAAGGTTTTATCACAAACTGTAAATAAAACCTATTAACATAAAAACTGTTTTTTTAGCCTCCAACTGGCACAAAACGGTCTGCGTCAATGACAGGTGGTATTGCGAAGAAAATGAAGAGGAATGTGTCGTTCAATGAAGAAGTGGACATTATCAATCCTGAGGATATAGACCCGACGATTGGCCGGTTCAGGAACCTGGTGAAATCTACAATAGTGCCAAATCCTAACAGTCAGCCAAAGAAGTTGAAGTTGCAGAGTGCTGATGATAGTAAGTAGTGTCCTCTAACTGTCCTGTTGGTCTCATGGTCGCAAGCACGACTGCTGTGGGATCATGGGTTCAATTCCCAGGTCGGGTAAAGTGTTATTGGGTTATTCAATTAGAAATTTCTTAGTATCAGTCCGCAGTTTGGAGTTAGCCGGTGTAATACCCCCGTGCCTCGGAAAGTGGGTTAAGCCATTGGTCATGCCCCTGAACTCTCTCCCATCGTCTCGGATTGTTGTCCCTTCGGACTATGAGAGTGAGAGAAGAAAGAGTGCGACTGTGTGTGCACTTTAAAATCTCCAGTACCAAAGTCTCTGTTGAGTTGGGCTGCCATGTGCGAAATACGGTCTGGAAGACTATATAAGTTACCCTCTGAATGATTGTGCAGTTATTTATGTAATTTTATGACCAAGGATCGTGCCAACCATTGGTGCAGTGGTTAAGCAATTGACTGCTGCGCTGCATTTCGTGGTTGATTCCCCCACGGAACAAATATTTGTATGACTTACAAGTAGTTGTTCCGGGTCTGGCTGTTTGTGTATGTGAGTTTAAATGATTGTAAACGCACCCACATTACAGGATAAATTCCTAGAGTGGGGAAACGTAAAAAAAAAAATCGCTGGCCGTTACCCTAGTTTGAGCTTGGTTCCAAACGTGATAAAACGGACCAGAAAACGTACCTCTGTATGCCAGTTTGCAGTGCCACGTACAAATTGAGTGCTTTTTGATTTGACTATTTAAATACTCAAACCTGAAATTCTAATTTTAAAACATCTTGAAGATGTTATTCATTACATAATTGATAATGTTTCCAATTCCAATTTGATAATGCTATTAAAAAAGTTTTTTTTTCTTTTTATTCCTCACATTTGGTTCTCAGAAGTCCACATTCGAGGCCGGAGTTTGGTTGCGTTAATTTTAATACTCATTAATTTTTTTACCACCTTTTGTATTACGGCATTTAAAGCAAATAAATAGATTTGTATTTTGATCAAATTGATTAAGTTGATTTTACAAAACATAATAATTTAATGACTAGATTTAATTCTTCTCCTGGGAAACAGTTCATCAACTATGTTCTGTGTTTCCTTTTAGTTATGAATTTAATCAATATTTACTTTTGCAGATAATCACCACCATTCACTAAGGCTGCAGGAGATATCAAGAGGTGGCAACCTGTACTCAGACCTGCCAGCGCCTAGTTCACATCTTAGTCTGATTGGGGCCAGGTTTGTACCTAAAACTTTTCTTCGGCCTAGCATCATTCAGTCCCTCTTAATCCATCTAAAATAGGGTATTTCTAATTTTTCAAAAACTATTCTAATTCGAAGATTAGAACGAGATATTTAACAGAAAAATAAAAATAAATTGATTTCAATCCATTTTCTCAATTAAAAACCATTTAAACCAAATTTATTTTTCGTTGTTTTGAAATTACCGCCAAAACGCTTCTTACGATGACTTTTGTCACGTGGCGTCAATTTTGTGTAAACTAAAGTAGTTAATAAGTAAATAAGTGAATGTCGAGTTTATAATTAACAAGATTTTTAATGGATATAAAGTAATATTACTGGTGTGCGGTGCTTCTGTGCACAAATACTTCTAAAACGGCGCCAAACTAAGTATTTGTACCGGTGCCGTATAAACAAAGTTGACTTCACATGTCACGTGATAAAAAGTCATCGTTAAGAGCGTTTTGGCGGTAAATTCAAAACAACGAAAAATAAAATAGTTTTTAATTGAGAAAATGTGTATTAATAAATTTTATTTTTTATTTTGCTGTTATATATATCGTCCTAATCTTCAAATTAAAATAGTTTTCATGAAATCGGAAAATACCCTATTGCATAGTCAGCCTTATAATGTTTGCACTGCTGGGACACAGGCGTCCTCTCTGTGAGAGGGAATGGTGTGACAGTGAGTTGGTGAGTGTCACATGTCTTCGAATTCTTGGTTCTAGAACAGTTCTACTCACATTTCCTTTACTGTTTTGAGAGCAGCGGTGATGTAATTAAAATAACGAATTAAAGTGCTCAACTAGGCTACCACTGCTTTTCTGAAATGGCAATCTTACCTAATGTTGATAGGTAAGATTGCCAGCATTGCCCCTATTTTATTATTAGGGACTTGATCATAACTGGGTATGCAATGTGAGTGTAATCCACACCTGCCGACCCCAGGGATAGAGATGTGATGTTAATTTATCGGTTATGATTTCAGATTGGGTTTATCACTACCGAATCCTGCACCCGATGTGGAACTGGAAGGTCCAGAGCCGCACCTCAATATACATCCTCCACTACCAAATACAGGTAAAGAAACCCTTGAGGTAATACAGTGTGGCACAGGGCCATCAACGTGCAACTTGTTAACATGGATTCACTTCATAATTGTCTATTATTTAAAAGAAAATTTGCTTTTCCATACATTTTGACTGTGTAGGTAGGTATTTCACTTTTCTATGAAATAGCAGTTTTTTTTTGTCCGACGTAAAATTACTACGCTAGGGGCTCCAGAATCATGTACTGTATTCATCGTTGCAGTTTGCGCGTTAATGTCCCTGCCGACCACTAAATTTGCTAAAGACGTGATGTTTTTATGATACTTCTTTTGCGTATCAATTGATTTTTTTTCGATGTTTAAACACAATTAAGGAAAGAAAGATTTAATGTTTTATTATTAAAAACCGTTTGAAGAAAATAAAAAAACGTGATTTTTTTCTCGATAAATTAATTGTCTTGAATTCTCGGCGAATGTACTAGTACAGTCAGCACAATAAACTTATATACAATTATTTTTCTAGCTCCAGAAGAGGCGGGACCATCGAGCGAGCCAAGAAAGAAGAAGTACGCCAAAGAAGCCTGGCCTGGTCGGAAACCAGGCCTCATACCGGGAGTATGAGATATATACTAAGTGTCAAATTATACTGGCGGCTACACAAGCAAAAATTATCCATATGTGGCAATAAGAAACTCTAATATTTAAATTATTGTGGCTTGACGATATGTCATTCTGCGCTCTAATTGCGTAACACGGTAAATAAAATAAAATTATATTCATTTCTGTTAAGAAAGTATGTATGGGTGCAGCAGATGGAGTTTTTTTTTTTTGAGGGTGAGAAATCATCAAATAACTTGTTCCGCTATGGGTGGAGGAGGAGGGCGTATCAGACTTACTGACTAAAACCCACCCGTGTTCCCTCAGTTGCCTGTGTGCCAGGGGCCATGGTATCTCTTTCGAACAACCCGCACCCCTGGCAGTAGCAGGTGACGTTCGTAGTTTCTACCTACCCCCAGGAGAAACCGTGAGTTTATGTATGTTTTATGGTGTAATGTATATTTAGTAGAAAGCTGGTTTTAAATAACACTACACGTTCAACAAAGAAATCCATTGCGTCATACGTTCCAAAATTCGTCTGCTCGACATAAAAAAATAACGCAATGTATACAGGGTAAGTTTTTATCCAGTACGCAAATTGTAACCATGAATTCAGCATATCATTCTAGAACCCCTAGCGCAGAAATTTTTGGCCAGTTATGCAAACAAAAATCAGCTGTTTCATAGAAAAGTGCAATACCTACGCGGTCAAAATGTATGGAACAGCTGATTTTTTTTGTATATTTGGCGAAAAATTTCTGAGCTAGGAGGTGTAGAATGATATGCTGAATTCATGGTTACAATTTGCGCACTGGATAAAAACTTTTCCTGTATTGTTGAGTAGGGTATCCAATTTATTAAAAAATATTGTAATTTGAAGATTGGGACAAAATATGTAACAGAAAATAAAAGTAAATAGATTAATTTATATCCATTTTCTCAATTAAAATCAAATTAATTTTTCGTTGTTTTGAATTTACTGCCAAAACGCTCCTTACCATGACTTTTTATCACGTGACCATACGTGACGTCAACTTTGATGCATAGAAAATTATATTACTGGTGTGCGGTGCCTCTGTGCACAAATTCTTTTAAAATTGCGCCATACTAAGTATTCTTACCGGTCCCGTTTACACAAAGTTGATGTCACGTGATAAAAAAGTCATCGTAAGGAGCGTTTTGGCGGTAAATTCAAAACAACGAAAAATAAATTGGATTTTAATCGTTTTTAATTTAGAAAATGGGTATAATAAATAAAAATACTTTTATTTCTCTGTTAAATAAATCGTCCCAATCTTCAAATTAAATTAGTTTTTATTAAATTGGAAAATACCCTATTGTTAAAATGGAAGACACTGCCGGCAGTGTGTTGCGCAATTTGAGTGTTATATTTTAACTTTTAGATAAAAAACACCGCCAATGTAATTTGACACTTATTTGACTTAATAGTGACGCGAATGCGGCTAGTGATGTGCATACGATGCACAAAATATACAAGTACAGTCAGTGCCATTTACATGTTAATATTAATTTAAAAGATAAAAACCAGGTTTAAGAGGCCAATGTAATGGACAGTTCTATCGAAATGATGATAATAAATAGAATGCATGTAAAGAAATATACTTAGAAAATTTTAAATTAATGTTTTGATATACTTACTCAGGTAATTATTATTGAGCGAAATGAGGTGTCAATTAAAATGTAACTAGGAGGTGTGAGTCCCTTTAGGTCACTAGTAAAAAAACTATGTGGCAAAAATTAGCTACTTTTCTAATAAGCAAAATGGTTTTCGGCGGTAAGACCGTTAAATTAGAAAGATATAATCATCGTGACCTGTTTTTGTATAAGCGTCATGTTATGTTGTTGAACTGTTGTTTTTTAAATAGTGAACATATTCCAAAGCGTTAAATTCAAATTAATGCAACAATTGCTCAAATCAATCATAAAAGATGTAGGTATAATTTTAGACAAAACGTACTCCCTGTAATGATGATAATAATATTTTCTGACAAGTTACTATTTTTCACAAGATTATTTAAGTATTTAAGTTTTTGTAGTATATTGTTAAACGCATAGGTGATGCTAACGCCCGTCCGCCTTCGGGCCTGCGCCCACTGGCGTCACGACACGGCAAGGGATTTTTATGCTACTTATAGAAAAATAACTTAATAGATTGACAATAAAATTGAAATTTCTATGACACGGCATGCCTAAGCAAGCTTTGTTTTCGTACCTACGATGATAATCATTGTAATTTCAATTTTATTTTGATACTCTTAAGCTATATTCCTATTCGTCGCATACGTACCCAAATCCCTTGCCGTTGCAGTTGGCACTCGCTGGCCCTACTTCCATGATCGGACTACACGGCAATATTATTAAGTCACTAGTAACTAAAACGCTAGATAGAATTAACAAATTTTTATTTCCTAAATGATAATGACCTAAATCATTAGGTTTGTATTATTATTATTTCGTGTAGTAGGCAATAATAGTGACAGCATATTTCTGGCGCTGACTGTACTTACAAAAAGTTGCTCATACATGGCAACCACAGTTTTCAATCCTTTTAAGTACATTTTAATCTAATGTAATGATGTAGAATTAAGTTACTTTTAAGAAAATTGTGAATGAAATATAAGAGAAAGTAATAAGTCAGTTTGTGTTTTATTGACATCTGGCTATGTAGCCAGCCAGTGTCCGCAATTGTATATGACAGCGGACACTGGCTGTCTACTTTTCAACCTTATTGGTAAAAGAAAAAGGGTGAGAACTGGGCAACCGCCAGTGGCCGCGATTGTACCTACGTACAGAACTCGAAGACAGAACGGAAATATGCCCGAACATCTTACAAGCTTCATTGATAATCGAACTCCGTGATAATATCCTTGCAACTCCATATATTAATAGTTGATCGCCGACTGTTCACACCGCAGCAGGCGAGTACTCGTTTGACTTAGCAGCAGAGCTATGAAAGAGAGTACCTACTCCCTTAGAGACGGTCGCTTGTCGCGCAGAACACTCGCTAAGTCTCACGCTAGGTGTGTACAGTCGATTAATATATTGGCACTGTCAAGGATTCAAAATATTGCGGGCGTTGGATAGGTCAATAAATTCTATAGAATCTTTAGTTAAAAAATATGTCCTCATGTGAACAGTTCAATAATATATGCTGTGCAAAGTGCATTACGAAATAATATGAAAAATTATGAGAAAAAGCAGTCGCATATTAATGAATCTAAATCTTGACCACAATTTAATGATGCTTAAAGTTGTCACAAGATTATGAACTTTTTTGACGTTCATATATTTTTGAAGCCAATATATTAACGAACTCGACTGTACATACGCATACCAGCGAGTAATCTCCTCTCCTCTCTCCTCGTCGCCGTCACGCACTCGCTGCTCGTAGCTCGCCAACTTTATTTGCTGCTTCTCGTTAATCGCCGGCAGTGGCGGTGGGGCAAAACTAAACGGAAAAATCCTCGCGCAAGCTTGAGCCTTCTCTGGCCGCTATTAAAACATCTAGCAACCGAGTCACAGGTACAAGAGAGGCGAACGTGTCGATTACAATTTTCTACCGGCTTTTGTAAAGCCGGGTCCGCTGCGCCGTGTTTTCGTGTTTGCAAACAGTATAACATTGTTTGCTAACAGAATAGGGGCGTGGCCTTCCAGACAAGGGATCTCTTCCTTAAAATTAAGAGTATCACTCGAGACTTCAAGCCAAGAACATGGGCTATAGAAAATGAGGAGAGAATACTGTTGACCGAGATAGACCAAGTGACAGAAAGATGGAGATCATACTGTGAAAGCCTAAATGCCGACTCTGCAGCACAAGCTCCAAGTACCCCGTTTGTGAACAAGCAATGCATGGAACCCGACATCCTCGAATCCGAAATCCGAGGTGCACTGCACAAACTTAAACCGAACAAATCAGCCGGTAGAGACAACACCCTAGGTACTTATGCTGAAGACCTTAAGTACCTAGGGGATATCGGGGTGAAGATGTTGCTTGACCTTTGCAATCAAGTCTGGAAAACAGGCAGATGGTGTACTGACTCGAAAGAGTCTACTAATTCCTCTACACAAGAAAG
The DNA here is from genome assembly GCA_949987655.1 of Polymixis flavicincta. Classification (NCBI taxonomy): domain Eukaryota; kingdom Metazoa; phylum Arthropoda; class Insecta; order Lepidoptera; family Noctuidae; genus Polymixis; species Polymixis flavicincta. The sequence goes on along the minus strand of OX465188.1, from coordinate 16,166,645 downwards.
GCTCTACAAGAACGTGCGGGAACTACCGGACAGTCGCACTTATATCTCATGCTAGCAAGATAATGCTTTACGTAATCAACGGACGCCTGCAATCGTACCTTCAGTGGCAGATACCCAGTGAACAGGCGGGTTTTGTGAAAGGTCGAGGCACAAAGGAACAAATTGTGAATGTGAGGCAAATAATTGAGAAAAGCCGAGAGTTCAACACCTCGACATTAATGTGCTTCATCGATTATTCGAAGGCATTTGATTGCGTCAGATGGGATTGCCTGTGGACCATCTTACAAGAGATGGGCGTACCTCAACACCTTGTCTCGTTGATCGCTAATCTGTACCAAGACGGAATATCCATGGTAAGGGTTAATGACGTAATCTCAGGCCCTTTCAAGCCAGAAAAGGGGGTCAGGCAGGGGTGCATTCTTTCTCCTATTCTATTTAATATATATGGCGAATAAATCATGAGGAAAGCCTTAGAAGAATGGGAGGGAGGCGTCTCTGTCGGGGGAATTAAGATCAGCAACCTGAGATATGCGGACGACACTACACTCTTTGCATCTTCTGAAAAAGAGCTAGCCGAGTTATTTTGCAGAGTGGAATACGAGAGTGGACTGATTGGACTCACTAAAAATAAGTCTAAGACAAAAGTCATGCTTATCGACAGAACCGGTCAACTCTCCAGAACGGGAGAACTCGCAGATCTGGAATTTGTCAGCGAGTTTGTATACCTCGGATCGCTACTTACTGACCAAGGAGGAAGCGAAAGAGAGATCAGGAGAAGGATTCAAATGGCCAAAACTGCGATGAGTAAGCTGGCACGTATTTGGCAGGACAGGAAGGTCTCCAATGTTACCAAGATGAGACTAGTCCGGACCCTGGTTTTTCCGATATTCCTTTACGGTTCTGAGTCGTGGACGATTCGGGCTATAGAACGGAAAAAAATAGAAGCTTTTGAGATGTGGTGCTGGAGGAAAATGCTCCGCATACCGTGGACCGCGAAGAGAACGAACAAATCTATCCTCGAACAACTACGCATAAGAGATAGACTTCCCACGATCTGTTACCAAAGGACTCGGTTACTTTGGTCACATTGCCCGTAGGGAACCAAATAACCTTGAAAAGTTGGTGGTGATGGGTAAGGTGGACGGGAAAAGACCTCGCGGCCGGTCACTTAACCGCTGGTCCGACCAAGTAACCGCCCTCACTGGACTCTCTGTAACGACCGCCATGAGAGAAGCTGAAAACCGAACGAAGTGGAAGAACATAATGCATAAAGCCACGAAGGCCTTTCAGGGACACGACCTTCAGTAATGAAGTACGCGACCAAGAAGAGAAGATAAAAAAAAAAAAACTTAGATTATATATAACCTAGAATAACACATACGATACTTTTAGCCCGGTGGTACGTTCCCGCGAGATAATTTCCGGCTCTTACGCGGGTGGAAGCTAGTATTATAATACCTAATATAATGTAGGTTATAAACCATTTATGTGCCAAATTTCATCCGAATTCGTTCAGCCGTTTTCGCGTGATGGTGTCACAAACAGCCAAACATCTAAACGTACAAACTTTCACATTTATATTATTAAGATATTAACATAGTAGAATAGTGGGATTACGAAATTTAAATAAATTTTAAGACTCATTCTATTGAGTAAATCCAAATAAGAACAGTACAGCTCGTATCCACTCTTTTCACATGAGTTCAATTCCGAATATTTACCCCCGAAAGAATATACTTACCTACAAGGATTTCAGCTTACCTTTTCAAAGTTGAACGCAGTAGAACTCATTAATTTCACCACGGCTGAGAGGCTCTCGCGGCGGCTGTTAAGAGTCCTTTTCATACAATGTCTGTAGGTACCATCGCAGACTGTGGCGGTCGACCACTTTTCAACCTTATAGCTTATGGCATAAGGGTGAAAACTGATTCACCGCATTATTCCGCGTTTATAGTTTTACACCTCAGATGTTTTGACATCACGTTAGACGCTCATTACCTTGAGTCCGTCTAAGGAAATCTTGTGGAATAACGTAACGTAACACTACGCCTGTTTTTCCGAAGGGTTGGGCAGAGGTCTATCTATGTCCTAGTATACCTACCCATTTCGCCAGTTATGTTCATGTCCTATGTAATAGGGAGCGAGCCTATTGCCATCAACCGGGTACATTCTAGACTCCGGGCTGGTACGGAGAAATGTCAGATGAAAAACCCAATAACACTGCCTGACCCGAAAATCAAAATAAAAAAGTCAATCAACTGAGCCTATCATGGGATAGGCCAATGTCCACTGCTGGACATTGGCCTAGGCCATGCTGCGCCACAACACTGTCATACGTCTTCTACATTCAGTCTCCCAGCCACCTTTTTAAGGTCGTCGGTCCATCTAGGTGGGGGGCATCCCACACTACGCTTGACGATACGCGGTCTCCACTCGTCTGCTTCACCGGCCATCGGTCCTTTGACAAACATGGTCAACCTACTGCCTATTCAGCTTGCTTACTCAGCAAGCTATGTCGGTAACTCTGGCTCATTTTCGGATAGTCTCATTCAAAAATTTTCCTAGTTAACCCTCCTTTGAAAAATCTTGAATTAAAATTCAAACTAGGCAGAGAATCTACTTCTTACGTCAAAATTACATCAACGCCGCTTCTTGCACTCGCCCATCGCTGTGAGTGTGACAAGGATAACGCATCGCTCCCGCCATCTGACGGTGTGGAGACAAAAAGCCAGTTCGAACTGGCTTTTTGTAAGCGATGGCCGGCGACAAAGCGCGCGCGCATTGAAAAAACACCAAAATATCGAGAAATACGACTGCTACTGATACAGTGTGGTGATCTCCTGGCTCCCAGCATCCCGTGAGTACCTGAACTCTCTCAATCTTCCATCCTTTAGCCTGTTACTGAGTAGGAAACTTCAAAAGCGTCCTTGGCATTACGCGATACTCACCAGTTCCTAGCTTTTTAGCAGGGAAGAAGAAGTAGCGCAACAAACTCCTCAGTATCACAGCCATGGGCGTAGCCAGGGGGAGGGTTTGGACCCCCAAAACCCCCGACCCCCCCCGAAAAGTTCAGATATTATCATTCATAGAATTAAAATGAGAACAAGCGTGCGACATATCTCGTTGATTACTAACTATTACCTACTTACCTACATAAAAATACAGGAAAAGTTTTTATCCAGTGCGCAAATTATAACCATAATTCAGCATATCATTCTAGACCCCCTAGGCTAGAAATGTTTCGCCGGTTATACAAAAAAAAAATCAGCTGTTCCATACAATTTGACCGCGTAGGTATTGCACTTTTCTATGAAACAGCTGATTTTTTTTTAATAACCGGCGAAAAATTTCTGCGGTATTAGGGGGTCTAGAATGATATGCTGAATTCATGGCTACAGTTTGCGCACTGGATAAAAACTTACCCTGTATATGGTGTTTTGGAATTTAGGTACGTTATTTTTTATTTAGCATAGGCTAATAATAGGTCTTTACCTATGAAATTGCCGTTTTGTATGAAAAAATTTAAACGAATTTTTTTCATGAATTTTTTATTTGTATTAATCGAAGTAATCACCCATGCAATCAATGCATCTTTGCCATCGCAGTGGCAGTTTATTGATGCCCTTCTTAAAGAAATCAGCTGGACGGGAGGCAACAAATTCTTCAAAGGCATTTTGTACTGCCTCTCGGGTATTAATTTTTTTTCCCGCCAAGAAGTTATCCAAATTCTGGAAAAAGTAGTAGTCTGTAGGCGCAAGGTCTGGTGAGTAGGGCGGATGACGGAGAGCTTCCAACCCCAGTTCTTGCAACTTGGAGACCGTCTGCTGTGCAGTATGAGGTCGCGCGTTGTCGTGCAGGAGCAGCGGAGACGAGCGATTGACCAATGCTGGTTGGAGATGCGCCAGCTTCTCCATCATTGTGTTCAGTTCTTCACAGTACACATCTGCAGTAATGCTCACCCCGTTTGGTAAGAAGCTGTGATGAATCACACCGGCGCTAGACCACCAAACAGTGACCATCACTTTTCTAGGGGTAAGTTTTCGTTTAGGGCATTGTTTAGGTGCTGAACCAGGATCCAACCAACTTGCTGAGCGCTTACGGTTATCAAACAGAATCCATTTTTCATCGCAGGTAACAATGCGGTTCAAAATTCCTTCATTTGTGTGTCTGTTGAGCAGTGCAAGGCACGTCTCGACGCGTACTTCGCGCTGGCGATCATTGAGTTCGTGGGGCACCCGTTTGTCAAGTTCCACAATCGCCTTTAATTCGTCATTGTCGACCAAAGTCTTCGGACGACCGCGAGGTTCATTTTTCAGGTCGAAATTTCCAGAACGGAAGCGAGCAAACCAATAACAGGTGGTGCGTTGGTTTGTAGTGTTAGCTCCGTAAACGTCGTTGATGTTGCGTGCCGCTTGTGCCGCGTTGCTGCCACGACGGTACTCATATTCCATAATTACTCGAATTTTTAACGTATCCATGATGACGAAAAAGATTGAAATGCGATGAAAATGTAACACTAATCAATAAAGAAATGACTACTTTTAGAAAAAAAAATCCATGTTTTTAAAATAAAATTAATTTGAAATTAGAATTCTTAGCCAAACAAAAATTATTTTGATTTGAAATGGCCAGTACTGCAGAACGGCAATTTCATAGGTAAAGACCTAATAAAAACTAAACTATAAAGTTTATACTGTCATACTGCTCGGAAAAGGACACCCCCAATTCCTTCGAGGATATTTTTTCTGTACGTGTTTTTCACATCTTTAATATTTTTTCTTAAATCGGTAAGGGTTATTTTATGTACCTACTTTTAGTCGTTTTATATTCTTGAACCCTCCCGATATTAAAACCTGGCTACGCCCCTGATCACAGCTATCCATAAAGTTAGAAGAACTTGATTAGCACGCTAAGTTAGCGTTTATACGGATATAAACCTTTTTTGGGCTTAGTTTTTCAACTCAGCAGGGACCTAATTATGCCTGTTTTGCCACATTCATACGTAGGACCTACGTATCTACATACCTACGTACCTACGTCATGTAAATATGAGGTAGTTGGCAGGCATCAACCTCACGGATAGGTATTTTTGTGATAAATGTCAGGTTCCCATCATCATCATTTCAGCTGAAAGACGTCTACTGCTGGACATAGGCCTCCCCCAGACTTCTCGTCATTTTTGGAGGGTTTTGCCATATTCGCCCCGCTTGGCAGTCGGGTTGGCGATCGCAGTATGGTGGTAAAATGAATAGAGAACGCTGGTGCCCATTCTCTAGTAAGTCCCTTAGTCGCCTTCTACGACACCCACGGGAAGAAATGGGATGGTGCTATTCTTTTTCGTCCGGCACCACACGGCACAATTTTTTTTTGATTTTTTGATAAATGTCAGGTTTTAATTAAACATAGTTCGTTGCGACTCCCTATTGTTTCATCTTTTCATTCCTGCAACTGCACTCCCACATGCGTTGCGTAGGTAGGTATGAAGTTAAGGTATTTTCAAAGCCTTGTTTCCCTACATACATAACCTTACGCCTTCTTTCCATGGGGGTAGGTAAAATACTACGCACCTGACCTTTCTGAAGACCAACACAATAAGGTCACTAAAATGTCCCCTACGCATGCCAAACTAGGACATTCAAGAAATCCATCAAGAACAAAATTACTACATGCCAAAGGCGAATGGAGTGCACAATGCTCAACATAAAAAAAAAACTTTTTCCAAAAAAAAATATAAAAACTAACTTCCGGAAAAACACTGCAAAGTGAAAAATAACTTTCATTTCGGAAGTCGGTGACTTTGGATACGTATTTTAATTTTTGTGACCGCCTGTAGGTATATTTTTAAGTATGTTCAGGCATAACACCGTCATATATAGACGGATTTTCAAAATTCTTTTTTTTTGCTCAAAAAGGGATTTATTCCGAAATGGTCCCATTTAAATTTCATATAAATCTGATGATGCATTTCGGAGACAGACAACGATACTCTTAAAAAAATGACAGCAAATTAACGGCGATTGTTGCTATCGCATAAATATGCATTGTTTTGACCCCAAGGATGATGAAATTTCGAATTGGTGTAGAGTATAGGTACTGTAACTAAAAAATAAAATATAAAAAAAAAACAAAAATAAAAATAAGCAGCCGACTCCCAACAAATACACATCCAAAGTCACAGACTTTCGAAATTAAAGTTATTTTCCACTTTCCTACCTAGTGTTTTTTGCGTAATTCGGTTGTTTTTATTTTTCTAATGTCCTCATAGGGCGTCGCCTCCTGACGGCGACGTTTCCACTCACATCTGCCTCGTAAATATCTTTCGTTAGTCTCCTCTCATTCATAGTCTCAACATGACTAAACCATGTTGCGTAGATGTGACGCATGTTTCTCTCAACCTTTTTTTTTGTGTTCCAGTTCTTTTTTGCGTCATGTTAAATAAACGTATTGTCTTTCTTTCTTCTTCATGTGAGCAGCTCTTTTAAATTTTGTCAGCGCCTTATCACATCATTCTTCAGCCTATCCATTCATAGTCACACCACTAATATTTAAACAAACATCGACTATAATTGGATGTAAATTAAGCTGATTTTCGAATGATTATAACTATTGAAAAGTTGTAGCGTAAAAATTGAAAAAACAACTTTAAAAACTACACTTAAGGTACAGCCTTAAGTGTAGTTTTTAAAGTTGTTTTTTCAATTTGTTAACTTGTTGGGAAACTAAACTGTGAACGTAGCTTACATACCTACTCGTACTTACTGTCTGTAGTTCAATATTCTCGTCTACATCAAATCAGTTGACCGCAGACTCTTGTGGGTAGTTGGGTTCTTGGGTAGTATTTAATCAGTTAGCCGGGAAAGCTACACTCTGTTGAGATTGATGAAGTTTTGATCAGGGTACCATCTATAAGTACCATTGAGGTAGGAAAAACATGAAGATGCCGCGTTATTCTAAACATACATTTGCTTATACAAATATGAGTGAAAGATACAGAATGTGAAATATCGTTTTGGCTCTTTCTTTCTAATACAATAATCGTATTTGACAAAAGAGACAACAATATTTAAGTTGTTGCTTATTATTGCAACATTTTCTCATGACGTATGGACAGTTGTAGGTAAGTGCCGTTTCGGCCATCTTTAGCGACAAGTTTCGTGGTAGTTTTGCTGTCAAATGGTTGTTTATGTTAATGAGATTTGCGAGAAAATTATGAGAAGTTTACCTTTTAAAAGTGCATTTAAATGTTGGAAAACAACAATTCAACATGCCTGTGTCTTGTATTGTGAAGTGTGGTGCAAGAAAGAATGAAAATCAACCTTAATTTATCTTTGCACAGGTTAGTAGCCGGTTTTCATGCAATTGTACAATATTAAATACACATTCGTTGGTGAAATTGTTACGCAATCATGAATTTATGTGTAAAATATTGATATTTCGGTTCATTTCCGTATAACAGACCTGTAAGGAATCTATTATTACCTACTTCGTTTTGTTTACAAAGATATGTCATAATAATGTTGTACCGTTGCCTAGCAACGGCAGCCATTTTAAGAGACATTATGAGTTGTAGGTATGCACCTTTTTTTGTAGGTATTTCCAGTCCATATTTTATATGTCTATGCTAAGTACCTATTAACTTAGTAGATTTTATTTGAGTAGAAACTGTGGCTTGTGAAAGGACCGGTGGTTTAAATTTCGATTTCAATTTTTGTTATTAAAATCCTAAAGGATGATTCTCATTAGACCGGGCCGTGCCGTGTCCGTGGCCCGGACCGGGCACGGATTTGAAACGTTACATACATTTTGTATGAAGCAGTTTATATTACACAGTGCATGATCCGTGTCCCGTCCGGGCGCGGATGACGCTCGTCTACACCACGGTTGTTGCACGGACACGCCCCGTCCCCTCCACGTCTTATATCCCGGTGTAATATAAACGTGCAGCACGGACGGGTTCCGCTCCGGCCCCGGCTCGGACACCGCCCGGCCCGGACACGGCACGTTGTAATGAGAATCATTCTTAAAGCTTCTTCAAACAGGCGTGTCGCGGCAACGCGACATGTCGCGGTGGCGATTCTGCGATAATCGCGACGCAAACCCCTTCACACAGGCGCGAGGAAGCATCGCGCCGCTACGACTCGTCGCGCGCGCTTCGATTGATTAACCCTAACCTAGGGGTCTACTAACAATTTTTTTACAAAAATCACAATGGAACCGCCGCCAATGACGAGAAAGCGAGTCGCTATCAATTATTTTCTCGCTAATAAAGGCTCCCGCAGACAGGCGTGACATTAGGCCCGTTAACGGGTATATCTTCGTAACACAAGAATGTTTCTTATTCAGCGTGCCTATTAGCAAAGGCCTCCTGCAATGATTTCCACTGTTGCTTATCTTGATCAAGTCTTCTCCAGTTTTGTCCAGTTGTCAATATCATTTCGTCTTCAACCTTGTGTGTTAAATGTTAAATGATTTTTATTTCTGTAAGTAGGTTTGTACAAACACTTTTACACGTCAATCATATTTTTTTTAAACTAGATGAGGTCGGCGTTTCCTATCTGACTACTCTGAGAAGAAAGGCCGAAACAAACTCAGAGGTCACAGTCTCTTTTAAAGTCCAGACATAATCTTGGTCAGATCATGTGAAGACCATGTGGATTGGTGTCTGAAATGGTCTTTTGAGGAAAGAACCACACAGGTTGAGTGGACCTGTCCATTCATTTCTGTGATGTCTTCCTCGTCTTCTTTTGCCATACAATACATATCTACCTACGTTCCTATTTTGTTCTTCTTCGTAACACCCTTGTCAGTGCAGTCGTGGTCCTCATGAAATTTCATAAAGTTTAATACCTACTAAATTCTATAATGTTCTCACTGCTGGGACACAGGCCTCCTACCTTCAAGACGGAGTGGGCTGTAATTTACCACGCGAGCCCAGTGCGGGTTGGTAGACATTCCTTACAAAATTAAAATGGATTCACCCATTCACAGATACATAGCAAAACGTTCCTTTCTATAGGATGCATCCAAGCTTCGCTCTATTACTTCTGCTTCAATGCAATCTCGATTCGGAAGCTTCCGGCTGAAAATTAAAGTAGGTTTCTACCTACCTGACATTAGTATTGGCTCAGGGTATTGGTATTGTTTCCGGTTCAGAAATACGTAAGCACGTGTACCTACTGTGAAGTGAGGGTAAAATATTGAATGGATTCCGATTCTATGATTCAATAGGTGTATGAAAAGAAGAGTAAACATAGAAGAGTAGTTTATTGTCTTCAAAAATACAGCGGGCTTAGCATGACGCTTTGTATTTATTTCTACGAAGAATAGACAGTGCTTTTCAATACAAAGTGACATTTCGTTCCAACATTTTTGATAACGCACCGTAGATATCCTTCTACAATCTGTCATTTAGTCTTTCGTGTCTAACGATATTTTTCTAGGTCCTTATAAATGTAGACTATTTCAGAAGAATATTTCTTCCCAAACTGTCAAAATCTCACCGGCAACAAACTCTCTACTCGACGGCCACAAAGTAGGTATATACGATTATCTACAAAATCATGATTCGTTTAGAACGCATATCTGTGATAATTAATAGAAAAACATAGCTATCTTCTCCTATTGTACAGACGCCAGCACATGAAGCTACCCCAAACTGTCAAATTTTCCCAATTGAACATAATCCTTATGCTTACGGAATAAAGTTGAAAATCTATCAAAGAAATTTGACAGATTGGGGTAGCTTGATGTGCTGGCGTCTGTACATCATTTAGTTAATAATCATGTCTATTCTTCCGTTGACAAATCGGTGATTGTGCTAAGCCTGCGGGAGATAAACAGCGGGGTTATTAAGTAGGTAACACACATAGTGGAAATCGATAACAATGCCTTTCATTAAGACATCCATTGCTTCGTAGGTTTAAACAACTCGTCAGCTCGACAATGTAAGTAACGCAATTAATTTTATTGAAGCTTATGAAAAATGGATTGGATATAAAATTTCGAAACTCTCGGATTATGTTGTGTATTCCTTATACCTTCTACAGTCGACTGTACGTCGTTGGTAACACCTTGACCTAGACTAGTTTATGTACAGCATTTCTATAGATATACCTAAGAAGAAGCCAGCTTGCTATCCCTACTGGTTGTTTTACACACTGAAGTATTAGTTTTTTCTTTCCCATGTTTGTTATTTCAGTTTTGGTTTTTGTTTTGTATTCATTTATATTTTTGTGATTTGGTTTCGACAGTATCTGCGATTGGATACGCACACTGTCTTTTTGTTAGGCTTTTTTTCGCACTGGTTATATAAGTTAATATATTATAGTGATAATAGTACATTATGGTACAAGTGTGTAATGTTACGTTACGGACGATAATCATCAATACACACGTGTATCATACGACGTTTTTCAACACACTTGCGAAGAAAATAATACTAAATCATCATCATCCATCATCATCCATCATCATCCATCGTCATCCATCATCATCCATCATCATCATCCATCATCATCCATCGTCACTCATCATCACCCATCATCATCCAGCATCATCCATCATCATCATCATCATCATGATCCATCATCATCATCCATCGTCATCCATCATCATCCATCATCATCATCCATCGTCATCCATCATCATCCATCGTCATCCATCATCATCCATCATCATCTATCATCATCCATCATTACTCATCATCACCCATCATCATCCAGCATCATCCATCATCATCATTCATCATCATCCATCGTCATCCATCATCATCCAGCATCATCCATCATCATCCAGCATCATCCATCATCATCATCATCATCATCGTTTTTAAGAACAAAGCAACTCAAACAAAAAACAACCTATAACTCACTAAGAACAAAGCAACTCAACCAATTCTATAACTCACTAGTGAATAATAGTAATGAAAAAGTCACAGTTTGATAATAGGTGTCATTATGTGCCTAACTGTAGTGAAATTAGAGCCATTTTATGAGCAAGTGTGTTGAAAATATTTATAAATACATATATATATATATATTGTAAGGAGAAACCTCTCTTATGTCAGTGACAACCCCACGTCGCCTATAAAAGCAAGGCGCTGGGGGTAGAACGCCCTTTTTGCTGCTCTGCGCTCGGACTGGACGGACGTGTGAATCTTCAGCTAGTCGTAAGGTTACGTAAGCCATTTGAATTTAGTTTAGTGCAAAAGCGATAAAGTGTTCGGTGTTTCGTTTTCGAATTTTGTTGATTGTAATTTGAGACATTGTATTAATGAAGTAAAATGCGCAATCTATAAAATGGGGCCTCGCGAGTCTCTTAGAAACAAATTCAGCGAAATTGATATATTAACTCTGCCTTCTCTTTACATCCTAGAAAATATCTTGTATGTTCGCAAAAACTTAGGCCTTTTCAAAAAACGATGCGATTTCCATAATCTGAATACACGTAGTAAAGATGAAATTGTGATTCCAAAATTTAGATTGACTAAAACTAGCAAGTCATTTCTAATAAACAGTATCCGCTTCTATAACAAGTTGCCAAAGTCGGTTACAGAACTTAGCGATGGAAAGTTTAAAACGCACATCAAACGTGTCCTTATCAAAAAAGCATATTATAAGATAAAAGACTACGTTGAAGACAGGGAAGTTTGGCATTAATTCCTTCTGCACATGTGGCTTCCCTGGTACCTCATTAACAGCATAACTATGTGAAAGTCTATTAACTGCTCTCAAATACAAAGTTCTTTTTAATTCTTTTTATTTTTACAATGCTGACATATTCTCGTCATTAATTGACATTATACATCAATTTTATTTAGGTTCATTTTATTTATGTAGATTATTTTACATATTGTGAATGAGAGAACGTTGTAGGCCTTACTGACTGTAGATTTGTAGACGATTTTCTATTCTGTATTCGTCTAAGTACCTGGTACTTATTGATAGGCCTGCGCTGTCCTCCCATACATTTAATCTCTGTAATTTGAAAATATTGTTAAAGCCAATTATTTTTAAAAGAGTAACCGTGGAGTTTCTTGCCGGCTCTTCTCCATAGGAAACAACAATTTGGAACCGTGCACCTAGCTTCTGACGTTTCATAAGTGCCCATGCAGGTTTATATGAAATAAAAATATTTTGATTTTGATTTTGAATGGTTTTTTTGTGGTAAACTGTTATTTTTATTTGAATTTCCACTTCTGAATCCTATATCAGAAGTGGGATCAAGGACTTTTAAAGCCCACTTAGACGAAGTTTCGTAGCTAAAAATTGTTGTGAACAGAAAAACCGTTTTCTTTCGATCCTTTCAACTTTTTGCAATTACCCACTTTATCACTTTTTTTTTATTCAATTGTTTGCTTCTCTGATTTGTTTGTCTGATTTGACCCTGATTCTCTTCTTGTGATAATGGGGCGAGAACGCTCGCGTACTCGTGAAAAACGGTCACATACTCGGGATAGGTCACGCGATCGCAAACGGCTTCGATCTCGTGGGTCATATGATCGCAGTAGTGGTAGATCACACCGTGATTCGAGTAGGAGTCGTCGTACTTCGCGAGATGGCTTACGTAATCGAGATCGGCATGATTCTCGTGGTCCCGAAAGGCACCGATCGCGTACTAGGGATAGGCGCGATTCGCGTAGTAGGGATCGTTCGCGTAGTAACATTGACCATGGAAAGCGCACATGTACTCCTTCGCCCCCGGTTCAAACGAGTTTTACCCACAAGAATAGCGAGGTTTTGCCAAAACCTAAGGAGTTAATAATCCCTAATACGTCAGAACGACATCGGTCTACGGAGTCTAGTGTCCCCGGTTCCGAGGTATCCTCTCTCGCTCATGCCTTAATGCAAGCAATAAAAACGATGCAACCAGCAAGGTCACAAAACTATTACGTATCGAACTTTGACCCATCTATTAACAGCATCGAGGCGTGGTGCGATGAAGTGGATCGTGCTAGAGAGGCTAACGGTTGGAGTGACCACGAATGTCTGTCGCGTGTAGCTACCTGCCTTAAGGGTGACGCTAAGGTCTGGCTAGGGGAATGGGTGACAAGCGATAGGACGTGGTCCAATTTCGTACGCGAGTTCAAACCCCTTTGCCCGAGTAAATTAGACTACGCGAATATTTTGTTCGAAGCTATGAATACTACGTCAGACAAGTATACATCTTACTCAGAATACGCCCGTCGTACCTTATTGCGTTTGAGAATAGTTCAGGGGCTAAGTGATGAATTAAGAACGCTAATCGTCATACGCGGTATAGACAATCCACAGGTGCGTGCAGCTGCTGCTAACGCAAACTTAACCCCTGACACTATTGTCTCATTCCTGTCAATTTACGCGAAACCTTCGAGGTACAACAAGGTTCTCGATCCTAAAAGGCAAGATCAAACGAAACCAAACCAACGTTCAGGGCCAAAATGTTTTAATTGCAATCAAACCGGTCATCTCAGTCGTCATTGTAAGAGGCCTAGGCCAAACGCGACCAATAGCAAGCCTGCTAACGTGGCTTCGGACACATCTTCCAATACACAACAATCTTCGAGCAATTCTTGTACGTTCTGTAAGAGATCGGGACATACTGAGGACAAATGCTTTACCAAAGCTAAAACCGAGCAACGAAATCCGCGTAATGTAAACCTTTGCTCTTATCGATCAAATATCGCACAAAACAACGACATGACTACCGCGATAGTAGATGGAATACCTGTAGACGTACTCATTGATAGCGGAGCCCTTGATGTGTCCCTCATTTCTTCAGATATTTTGAAACATTTTACGTGTCAGCCAAAACCGAGACGTTGAGTGTTGAAAGGTTTGAGTGAGAAAGAAGTGATCGCCACGTCTTACGTCACGTTAACTGTGGAATTCAGCGACATTGCTATTGAAGTTGACTTAGTAGTAGTTCCATCGTATTTTATGAACGCTCCTATCATAATTGGCACCGATGTCTTGAACCGCGAAGGCATCACTTACATTCGTACGAAAGATGAGCAGTACCTCACGCGTTCCAATAACATTAGCGCAAAAGTCAATGCCATTTGTGTGGGTGATCAGGTCAAAGTAAATACACCCCTTCAGGGCACGGAGTTGGATAGCCTTATGTCCGTCATAAACGAGTTCTCCGACTACCTAATATCAGGGACTGCTATGACCACAGTCCAAACAGGTGAGATGGATATAAAGCTTACCAGTTACACCCCTGTCGTTTATCGGCCGTATAGACTGTCTTACTCCGAGAAACTCAAAGTTAGGAAGATTACGCAAGACCTTTTATATAAGGGAGTGATTAGGTATTCGAAATCTGAATATGCGAGCCCTATTATACTCGTGAGTAAACGTGACGGCTCAGATAGGCTCTGTGTCGATTTTAGGGCGCTAAATCGAATTACAGTGAAAGATCGATATCCCCTTCCACTAATAGACGACCACATTGATAGGTTAGGCGCTTGTAAATTCTTCTGTAGCCTTGATATGGCTACAGGATTTCACCAAATTCGTCTTAAAGAGGAATGTATTCACTTAACTGGTTTTGTGACGCCGGAAGAACACTTTGAATACGTCAAAATGCCTTACGGATTAGCTAATTCCCCAATAGTTTACCAGCGCATTATAAATGACACCTTACGCTGCCATCTTAATGATGGAAACGTCCTAGTCTACGTCGATGACGTTCTTCTGCTAAGTAATTCTGTGTCAGAAGGGATTGAACTGTTGCGTAAAGTACTCAGGACGCTTACATCCGCCGGTTTTTCAATAAATTTGGCTAAATGTTCGTTTCTCGTCACAGAAGTAGAATATTTGGGGAGATTAGTTAGTCAAGGTCAGGTTAGGCCGAGTCCACGAAAAGTGGAAGCCCTGGTTAACACCTCGCCGCCCGAAAATGTAAAACAGGTGCGCCAACTTTTAGGTTTGGCGGGGTATTTTCGGCGGTACATAAAAGATTACTCCACTAGAACTGCTCCTATTGCTCATCTAACCCGTAAAAATGTCAAATTCAATTGGACTCCCGAATGCGAGGCTATTCGCCTCGATCTTATTAAAAAACTGACCAATGAACCGGTCCTTTCCATTTTTAACCCTAACTTTCCCACCGAAGTCCATACAGATGCCAGCAGTGCTGGATACGGTGCGGTACTTCTACAAGCTCATCCAGACTCAAAAAAGCACGTTGTGGCTTATTTCAGTAGGTCCACTCAGAGTGCCGAACGGAAGTACCACTCCTACGAGTTGGAGACCCTTGCCGTCGTCAAAGCCCTCCAAAACTTTCGACACTATCTGGTTGGGTTGAAATTTGTAGTGGTGACAGACTGTAATGCCCTTAAGGCAACCGAACGAAAGAAAGACATTTTGCCTCGAGTAGCCAGGTGGTGGATCTACCTCCAAGACTTCGATTTCTCAATCGAGTATCGAAAAGGAGTGATGTTACCCCATGCAGACTACTTAAGTCGCAACCCTGTCAGCGTCAATCAAATTTCTAGACCCAGAAATTGGGCTCAGATTGCACAGTCAGCCGACAACGAGACTCAAAACCTCATACAAAGACTTCACGATGGCAATCTCGACGCTAATCGTTATTCCATCCGAAATGGAGTCTTGTATTACAAGTACAGTAGGATCCAAAAGCGGAGTACCAATCTCAAAAAGTAATAGATTGACACTACGGTTTAACTTACGACCTTCTTATATTAAGTAATTTCTATACTGTAGACACACACACTCTCATACGTCTACAAATGATTGTATTCCATAAATTCGACCGTTAAAGTAAATGACGTGATAGCTTAGTGGTTACTGTACTTGGATTAGCGCCCTCGTGCGCAACGAGTCTCGGGTTCGAATCCCACGCGCGGTGTGCTAGCCTTTTTATTGTTTTAAAAATCGCTTTTGACTATAGTTTCTTGTTCTATTCGTCTTGTTCACTAAACTCGTAAAACTTTATCAATATACCCACAGAAACCTAAATAAATTTAAATGATAGTTAACTTACGACTCATTCGACGTGACTTGCCAGTGTATTATTGTAGTCTTTGGACGTGACATATAGAACGGTGTTGGTTGTTATTGTGTGCTAGTGACGTGTGTTTAATCTATTAGCGGTCTTCTAGTTCATTTTAAAATGTAAGCAAATTGAATAATAGAAATTAAAGCGAATATTATTGCGCTGCATAAAAGCGGACTTAAATATCACAAATAACTGATGAAACCGGCCTGAGTGTGAGTATTATGATTTAATTATTTTATTAAGCACTTATTTAAAGTATAACTGCTGATCCTTGTAGTAATTTTTAAACGTTTTATAAATATCATAACGTCTAAATAGAAGAAAAATATAAAATTTCAAAGTAAATTTATTTCCTAGATTAAATATTTATGTGAAATTTATATTTCAAATAATTTTGTTTCTAAATAGTAATACATATTAGTATGTATTTTGTTTAGTAGCCTAACAGTACCCCTTTTTTGTTTTAGTGAAATACTGTGAGTCAGTGGATGAAAAGATATGAGGAAGGGGGTAGCCTTGCCCGTCGAAAGCAAAGTGGAAGACCCCAGCTTATAAAAGAAAGCGACAGCACAAGTGGTTTCAAAAAGACAAGACATTTTGCCAAATTATTCATAGTGCGCTGTGCACTCCACGCAGAAGGTTTGCATCATGGAAAACCAGCTCAAAAAACATAAACATTAACATTAAGATATAAATTAGAAATATTTATTATTATTGACTTTTATTGATTTTAGTAATATTCACATAATATTGTGTCATATCCGTAATATGGATTATTTCGAGGTTTAGTTTCAATCTTCTTTTCGAAATGAAAATGATTACTTAAGCTATAACTTCGATAAGTCCTATTAAATACAATTTGTTAACTTTGAGGTTTGAGAGAACTAACTCACTCGCAGTAGATTTATTCCAATAGTAGTACTACTGAGTCATTTAATTGTATTGTGACAACTTGTCTGCATTTGTTATTTTTACGTGGGTAGATTTGCGTAGAAAAATGTGATTTCTTTAGAGTACCGCACATTGTAGTAATTACAGCACAATATTATTATATTACTAAGATACAATAGCCTGATTATCATGGTTCACCAATTAGCTACTTTACTTCAATAATTGTTCTTTATGAGAAAATAAACTGTTAACAAGAAGTTATTAGTAGTTATTTTTATGCCTACTTCATAAAATTATAACGAATAAACATTTTGTAATCACATAATCTTCTTAATCCTTTGTTTAAATAATAATTTAAGTAATTTTAAAAAAACATTCTCGTATAACGAATAATAAAAGAACTGATGAAATTGTTGAAAAGAAAAATAGAAGTCTCTTCGGGAGATTTGAACCCAGACCATTGTGTTTCTTAAGCAATGACAATACGCTGCGAGCTACCGAGACTTGATATTAGAACGTGAATTTTAGCGATCGTATGAACCGACCAAGGTCATACGTAGTTACTACGTAACACAGTACAGACAGAGACAGAGTACTCTGTGCGACGGTATGTTTTTTGTATCTTTCGACGACAGTGGTGTGTGAGTACCTACTGTGGTGTGCGGTCTGGTTACATCACTTATACACACAGCTGTAGGTACGGCCTGGACCGCGAGTCATAGCAATATAACCCTTAGCATGAGAATGGACTCTTGACCGCGACCGTACACCCCAGTAGGCCAAGTCCCACGCCTACTCTGCTATATACCTAAAGGGCACAGACTTAGTCTTTTGAGAGTATTTCACGACGAGCACGAACACATTAACGTAGAGAAGACCCTTGACCTTATCCTAAGACATTTTTGGTTCCCCGGACTCAGCCAGTTCGTTAGCAAATATATTGCTCACTGTCTCGTGTGTGTGTCACAAAAGAGAGTTCCTCGGGCTCCTTTGCAAACTATTACTTCCTGGGAAAAACCCGACATACCGTTCCACACTGTTCACGTTGACGCCTTAGGCCCTCTGCCTGTATCTGAGGGGTACAAATTTGTTTTACTCATCGTCGACGCTTTTACCAAATATACCCTCCTCTATCCGATTTCCCGGGCTATTTCCTTGTTTGGAGTGCCTAAGCTTATGGTCAGTGACAAGGGACGAATGTTCGAGTCTAGGGAGTTCGTGACTTGGATAAATGAACTCGGTTGTAACCTGCATTACATAACGCCGGAAATGCACCAGGCAAACGGCCAAGCTGAGCGCTACATGCGTACCGTCCTCAACATGCTACGTATCCAGTCGAACTACAAGAACGTACCCTGGTCAGAAACGTTGTGGAAACTTCAGTTGGTATTAAACGTCACAAGACAGAAGACTACGCAAGTATCACCATTGAATCTTCTGATTGGCACTGAATCGACAACTCCTGTGGTTCGAGCTCTGGTGCGCGATATAGCTGTCGAAGGATCGACACCGAACAGAGAGGCCGTACGTGAAGTAACCAGAAGCAGGGTCCGTGAACTATTAAGGAACAATCAAGCTAGACAGGACGAACAGGTCAACCAACGGCGACATCCACCTCGCCAATTTAACGTTGGTGACTGCGTGTTTGTAATAAAATTTTCCCAGTCAACTGGCAAACTTGACTCCGGAATGCGTGGTCCGTATAAGGTGGTAGAAGCACTGCCTAGTGGACGCTATACACTGCGTTTGCTCAGCGGTAGCTATGGTAAAACTACGCAGGCTGCTGCCCAGTACATGGTGCCGTGGCGCGGCGAGTGGTGCCCAGAAACGTGTGCCGCATTATTTGAGAGTAAGTAAATCACTGTTGTTTGATTTACAAAGCTGGCATTGTGTTTGTTTTAATTTACAGACGAGAGTGATGTTGGAGCTGCCGCGTTGTACTGTGGTGCCACCAGTAGCAAGCGTGTGTGTGTCGCGTCGTGTTGGCACTATTTGCTGAGTCTCGGGTGGCCGTATAAATTTGGCCATGTGCGGTTAATTTGTGGTTTCACACGTATGAATATCGTCTGCATATTGAAAGAACTCGTGCGTATGAATACGGTCTGCGTATCGAGTGGGCTCGTACGCATGATTGTAATCAGTGTATGGGTCGGCTTACACGTATGAATACGGTCTGCGTGTTAAGCGGCTTACACGTATGAATACGGTCTGCGTGTTAAGCGGTTTGCACGTATGAATACGGTCTGCGTGACAAGCGGGTCTGCGGGTTGTCAGACCATGTTACAGGTGGCGAAAGCTGAACGCTGGTCGCGGTCGCGGTCGCCGTCAGCAAGACAGCAGCGAAGAAACCGCCACTTGCATGCTGGACACATACAGGACAATGCCTTGGTTTTGTTTTTGGTTTGAGAAAGATGGATGTGTGTGTCTATTCAAACTTATGAACTATTTGAGAGAACGATAAATGAATTAGTTGGCTGAAGACGAACGGAACTTTGTGAGAGGCTGAACGCTTTTACACAAATTGCTTGGGTAGCTGCTAATAACATTTTGTTTGCAGATGAAGATACTGATGACGACTGTGAACAAACGGCGTCTTCTGTTGCGGTCGACCCGTCGCCTCGGCCAGTGGGCGAAGGAGAGGTCGAGTTGCCGACCTCACCCATCGCGGGTCCTAGCGGGGCCACTCCAAGAGTTTGTATCGAGGACGACACCTCATCAGGAGAGGCCGTGTAAGGAGAAACCTCTCTTATGTCAGTGACAACCCCACGTCGCCTATAAAAGCAAGGCGCTGGGGGTAGAACGCCCTTTTTGCTGCTCTGCGCTCGGACTGGACGGACGTGTGAATCTTCAGCTAGTCGTAAGGTTACGTAAGCCATTTGAATTTAGTTTAGTGCAAAAGCGATAAAGTGTTCGGTGTTTCGTTTTCGAATTTTGTTGATTGTAATTTGAGACATTGTATTAATGAAGTAAAATGGTTTTTTTGTGGTAAACTGTTATTTTTATTTGAATTTCCACTTCTGAATCCTATAATATATAAATTATGTGCCGTCAAAGCTCTTGAGCTGGCTCAGAATTCTTGTCACAAATTTGACGTAGGCGTCAAAGACATCCTCGTTTCGCGTCAGCATCCCGAAATCATATGCCGTGATACCAAATCGCTCAGAGATTGCCTCATATTGCATGCGATCCATGGCGAATCTGGGGCAATCCCTGAGAAAGTGGTCAAGGGTTTGTGTAGTGTTGTCGTGCCAGGGACAATTGTCATCATCGGTTATTTTAAAACGCTAGAGGTATTGTTTATGGAAGCCGTGACCTGTCAGAATTTGGGTTATGAAGAAGTTTTGTTGTACCTAGTTTTTTTTAGATTAGGTAGTTTGTAGATGGTCAGCTAGGTGTGTGAGCCCGGGAAATAAGCAAGGTACCTACTTAAACTAAGATGATTGAATATCGTTAGGAAGTCAGTTAGGCAGTCGCTGCATGTAAAATACTGGTATTCAGCTACATCCAGTTAGACTGGACGCTGCTTGAAGCACAAGTAGTTGGGAAAAGGGAAGGCGCATTGATTGATTGAATCATACCTCCGATATACTGCTCCGATTGTTTCAAGATTATGCTACAACATCCCGTCTCGGATATCATATTGACCGAACCGGATTCTGCCGGATGCGAGAACAATGCTTGCGTCCGGCTCAGGCACCTCCCCCACCGAGAAGCGAGTAGAGCTAGTAACTAAAAAACCGGTCAAGTGCGAGTTGGACTCGCGCACCGAGGGTTCCGTACAAACCTGTGGGTATATAAGTAAAAGTTCAAAATTGTCAAAAATATTTTTTTTTTTATATGACGAAACTAAAATTTTTCGGTTTTCGTAATTTTTCCTATATCTGTACTATAAGACGTGACTTCGTACAAAATTTCAAGATTCTAAGTTCACGGGAAGTACCCTGTAGGTTTTGATTCCCGTGCGAGTTTCGAAAATTTGCGGAATTTTGCGGCCTAAATGGCTGTATCTTTTGATTGCGTTGACTTAGAAGGTTGATTTTTCTACAGCTTCCAGGGACAGTAGAACTAAGTATCATATAGAAATTTCAGTTTGATACCTCCACGCGTTCCTGAGAAAAACGGTCTTGACAGACGGACGGACGGACGGACGGACAACAAAGTGATCTTATAAGGGTTCCGTTTTTTCCTTTAGAGGTACGGAACCCTAAAAACGAGTCGAGCAAC
This sequence comes from Polymixis flavicincta, assembly GCA_949987655.1. NCBI lineage: Eukaryota > Metazoa > Arthropoda > Insecta > Lepidoptera > Noctuidae > Polymixis > Polymixis flavicincta. The sequence goes on along the minus strand of OX465188.1, from coordinate 16,145,528 downwards.
GAGCAGCGAGTGCACGACGGCGACGAGCAATTACTTGCTAGTATGCAGGTATGCGTATGTACCAAGCGTGAGTCTTTTAGCGAGTGGTCTGCCTGCCAAGCGAGCGTCGCAGAAGGCACCTATTTCACTCAGTTCAAAATGACGAATCATACAATTTGCCCGCGAGTGGATGATTAGACAATGGTAAAACATTTCTGCGGCATATTGTATGATTTGTCATATTGAACTGGGTGAAACAAGGTTAAAACTGCGACAACCGCGCGCGAGCCGAGCGAGCGTAGCGAGCGGTGCCGCGGCAGCGGCCGGCCAGCACTACTTCCAAGTTGCTCGCAGAAATGTTTTCACCATTGTCTAATTTATTGTAGGCGAGTCGTCCATTAGGTGGTTCATACATAGTTGAAATAACAAATGTCTTAAAAAATCATTAGATTAATCGTTCGTTAGTGCGACTTTTAGTTTAATCAATATTAAGTGAGATAAACAGTAGTTGGGTCGACCAATATGCGTGATGAACATATGTGAATCAACCGTAGTTATCTTGAAAATAGTTAGAATAAACTTAGGTAGGTGAGGTATTATAAATACGCAACCCACATTTCATGACGAACGGTTCAGCGTTTAGGCGTAAAAACGTAACAGACAGAGTTACTTCCCCATTTATAATATTAGTAGGGATATTAAGGTAGGATATAATTTCGTACGTTATGTATGCTTGTCTTTTTTAAGTTGAGGTCCTCGTTTGGAATCCCAGGTCCGGCCTAGTAGGTATTATTGGGTTTACCTTTTGGAATTTGTCATTATCAGCCTGGAGTCTGGATTTGTGCCCGGTTGATGGCAATAGGCCCTCCTGTAATAGGCTCACCCCTATTACACGGAACTCAAAAATAACTGGCGAAATGTGGTTGTACTAAATACATCTCTGCCTAAACCTTCGGGGCACAGGTGAGATATTAGGCAACGTGTATACTTACGGGTTTATATACAAATACTTTCTAAGTCATCATCATCATCATCATTTCAGCCGAAATACGTCCACTGCTGGACATAGACCTCCCCCAGGCTCCTTCACTTCGACCGGTCTTGTGCTTCCCACATCCAGCGGATACCCGCGGCCTTCACAAGGTCATAGGTCCGCCTTGTGGGAGGCCTTCCCACTCTACGTCTTCCGGTACGCGGTCGCCACTCCAGAACCTTTCGGCCCCATCGGCCATCTGTTCTGCGAGCAATGTGCCCTGCCCACTGCCACTTAAGTTTGGCAATTCTTCGGGCTATGTCGGCTACCTTGGTTCTCCTGCGGATCTCTTCATTTCTGATTTGATCGCGTAGGGAAACTTATAAAACATACGCGTATAAAACATATCAATTTAAAACAATGAAACAATTTACTAACTTTCCAACACGAATAACTTTCGTTTCTACGAAGTACGAAGGCTTTCATCAAAAACATTCTGGAAACATATTATTGGTATTTCAGCTTTTCAGATTGAATACCTAAATGTTGTTGAACTGTGAAACTGGACGTAACTTCTTCTGTTAGTATGTTATGCAAATACCCCGAAGGGCTTCCTATAGATTTAGGGTGTAACAGAAACCCTATTGCTATCCTTAACCACTATAAATAATAAGCTGGTATAGAATCACAATACATAGTTTCACCTCAAAATAAAATACTCTAAGAATTGATTCCAAATTTTCGGTTTCATATGTTTCATAAATTCAAATCCTATCAAACGTGTCACCGCACTACGTAGGATTTTTGTTTTTAAGATTTATTGTTACTTACCAATATCACGATAAATCTTTTCCGATTGATGTGTTTATTTCAATTTGAAAAGTTCGGTTTCTGATATCAATGTTTTAAAAATTCTCATAACTTCCGAACATGTAGAGATAGGATTAAGAAACCCTTCCAATATCGTTTGATATCATCCAAAGAAGCCGAGCCCTTGGCATGTATATACCCTTTCCGTTACACGTTGAATAAGTAGAAACGTAAACCAAATTTTAAAGAACAGTAGGAATTACAGTTGATAAACAAGATTGATTACCTAAGTGCCCCTGACATGACAGTGTAAACAATAAATTAGTTTATTAACAGCGACATTCCATGGTTAGTTTATTTAGTTCTTTATCAGTCATCGCTTTTTCATTCTAGCCCACGTTCAAATCCTACAAATATGATAAATGTGAAAGTTCCAAAGGTTCTACTGTATCTACAACAAGAAAGGGGAGCCTCAAATGGATCCTGTTTAATTTTACTTGGATACTTTTACGTGGATTGGGCACTTCTAGCTAAGTAATAAAGAGCCGGACCGGTCGATCGATCAGGTTAAGCTACGCTTGACGCGGTCGGTCCGTGGATGGGTGACCATCTTTACATAGCAAGAACCCTCCGTGCCTCGGAAAGCACGTTAAACCGTTGGTCCCGGTTGTCACTCAATCAAAAGACCATTTCAGACACCAATCCACATGGTCTTCTCATGAGCTGACCAAGATTATAATATCTCGACTTTAAAAGAGACTGTGACCTCTTAGTTTGTTTCGGCCTTTCTTCTCAGAGTAGTCAGATAGGAAACGCCGACCTCATCTAGTTTAAATAAATACGATTGACGTATAAAGTGTTTGTACAAACCTACTTACAGAAATAAAATCATTTATCATTTAAAATCTCTGACACTAGTTACGGAACGTCAGAAACCCAAAAGTCTGACAACCAGTCTTACCAAGGGGTATCGTATTATCCAGTAACTGGGTTGTGGAGGTCAGATAGGCAGTCGCTCCATGTAAAAAACTGGTATTCAGATGCATCCGGTTAGACTGGAAGCGGACAGATGATGATAACCTACAAAGGACCGCGGGTTTAGACTTGCACCCACAATCCGAAGGATTTAGAAAGAAATTCCTAAAACATTGCTTCAAATGTTTGAAAAATTGGTCTGCTCGACAGCGTAAATATCGTATCGTAGAGTGCTAATAAACCACAAAAAAAAACAATTTTTTTATTTAATCGATAGTGCCATAAAAATGCATTAAAATTTTACATTTTCAAATTTCGATTGTAATTGACGATAACGCTGGACGCAGTGGACGCCATATTGCTTTGTGGGTATGACGTCAGTTTGCTATTAAAACAAATGCGCTGATATTTTTTATGATTATTGTTTATAATTTTAAAAATGCTTTATTTTTCTACATATCGTCGGTTTGCTGTTCCTGAATGCAAAATATTATTTAAATGAAAATTTCTTTGGTTACGAAAATAATAAAAGTATAAAGTTGCTCAGTTGACATGCCGTATGACGTAATTAACATGGCGGCTACTGTTTCATGCAATAATCAAATAACTTCTCCCGCTCTGGGTGGAGCAGGAGGGCGTGTCAGACTTTTCTGACTAAAACCCAACCGTGTTCGCTCAGTAGCCTGTGTGCCAGGGGCAGCGGCATACCGCACCGCCATACGACGGCCGGCGCCGCACCGTAGACATGTGTCCACACCCTAACTTTTTCCGACTGCAATTTGCCTAAACTATCTCAATAATTATATTTTGAGATTTTTTCTCATCTATAGTAAAATACCATATTGTGTGTTACGCAATAACCACGCTGGGTGAGACTTCCATGTACCAGGGAAGCATGACACGAAAGGAAGCGTACTCATGCAGTGGTATGCGGGACAAGGCTGCCAATGACGACCACTTTCAAACCTACACAAAAGGTTTTCATTTCTTGTCTATTGTACCTTTTTTAAAATTCTTTATTAAGTGTATATTTTTAGGTAAATGATTGTATTCTAAAGTCAAATTGTTGTTATCTTCATCTGTCTCAAAAGTTTGAAATTTGCTGGACACAATCTTCTAAGACTTCGCCTTCCCTAGTACCTACTGAGTGGATACTTTGTTCAAATGAAGGTCGCGTATTGTGTCTTAACTTTTGATTGAGTAGATAATCTAGCTCAAAAGCTTAAGGTGTCAACTAAAAAACAAAAGTCATTTATTAAACTTAACTTCTTCGAACACCAAATACTCCCTTTAAGCTAAGAGATTATTGTCAAAATCCAAAGCCATTCTGCCTGCTCTTGTCTTGTTGCGTTTTATGGGTAAGTCAACGTTTGCAGTTGAAGATCACGTGCGCGATAAAATCTCACCGCGATATTTTTACGTCGAAAAAGATTTCCTCTTCCTTTCTCCACCGTCAACCGTCGCGTTTCATTCATATCATCCCTAATAGATACATGCAATGACTATTCAGACAATCTATCTACCTAGTCATTTCCCACATTTGTTGGGGTTGGTTTAGACAACATTTTTACATAGAGCGACTGCCTATATGATGTCCAAAACGCGATATCCCTGGCTTCTGACTACCCATAACCCGACCAACTGCTTAACGTGCTGACCTAGAAGGGGTCTCGGTATAATAAGGATGGTCATCCATCTACAGAACGACCTTGGCGATCGTTGCTTAACTTTAAAAATCGACCCTCAATCAGACGTCAATAGAAAAATCGCCATAATGTGGACAAAAGATTACTCATAAACTTGCTCAACAAACAAATGAATTGGCCGATAAACAAATCATCAATAATAATTGGCGTTCGATTGCAAATTACAGCGTACAATTCTCTGCAAATAACAAACATTGAATTGAAATTGCTCACATTTCATAAAAGGATTTTTTTTTAAATTGTTCGACCGATAATTTTAAAAGATTGATATTCTCTGAGCACGTCTGAGTTCGCGCGGCGGCTATCAAAGACCTCAGCATAAAAATCAAAAGGATTCGCTTTTCCTTCATAATTTTCCCAGCTCCACAAGTCCGCACAATTTTCCCCCAGTTGGTCCCGCACCATCGCGTTGAACGGTCGCGTCTCGTGTTTCCGTGTGTACCAACAACAGTATTGTGTATTAAACATAAATATTGTGTGAAATAACTGTGTTTATTGTGAATCTATATTGCTGTTTATTGGATTTTCTTATCGGTAAGTTGTATTTTAGTTATCTTTTTTGTTATTTTCGTGTTTTTGTGGGGTTACCTGTTGATTTTCGGATGGCAACATGATAGAAAGTGGGGATTGACAACAATACACTAAGATACTTAAAAGACAAATATTCGTTGACAATGTTGGTTTATTTTCGTTCATCTGTGATACGTCACGAGGTAACTTTTTTTAATTTTAGCATTGCAAGAGTATCTGCCGATATTGATTCTTATATTTTTATATTATTGTTTTTAGGGTCTGAAGTGATTTTGTAGAACATTAAATCGTTACTTAGAAAATAATACTTTCAACCTATTTTAATACTAGGTAATTGGCCAAAAATGTTATGACACTGGGTATTGATGTATCTGTGCTTCGATTTTGCTACTTAATTCCAAATAATTTTCGCAGTGATTTATAAATATTTCTCTATCATGTCTTCTCAACGAAAAGTTTGTCATTGGAGGGCAGAAATTGACAATATTATCGTTGGGATTTCTATAAAGTGTCTTATTTAAGAAGGAGCCCTTGTTAGGGTGGGTTCCGTATATACCTAAAGAGTGCCATCATGACCCTCTATTACTAAAGCTCCGGTCTCCGTCTGTTCATTCGTCACAAAGCTGTATCTTTTAAACCTAAGTTGACACTTGAATTTCAAAAGAATACCTACGAGCCAACTAGTATGCCGACATAACTAAACTATGCTAAAAACTATACTAAATTCCCTGGACTCGCACCGGCACTATTTTCGAACTTTCAGGTAGGTACCTACAATTTTATTAACACAGAACCTGGAAACCAACCCGAAAATTCAGAAGTATAAAAATCCGACATTCGTTCGTCTGATAAACATACGTACACAAGGAAAAATGTCTCTAAGTAGTTAGTAATCAATAGATGGGAGCTTTTTATGATCAACACAAGCCATAAAACTCAGGGGAAATGGATGACTGTGTTGTTACACGAGTGCCAACTGAACGGCGCTATAGTAGCATTTCCGGGAGGGCTAATAAATGCCTTGTTACATGGGAAAATCTCGTCCTTTTCGGCAGAAATGTTGACTGAATTGTAACGTGGGTAAATACTTTGTTTTCCGGGAGCGAAACATTTAAAAATGCAGATAACCAAATAGTTTTAATGTCTTCTCCAATGATTATTTCTTTTTCTCTATCAGGGAAGCTGGGTTCTGGGAATAAGACCGGGGACTGTGAAACTTTTACCATGCCAAATCCATTGGGCCCAGGAAGAGGTGGTGAGACGACTTAGACGCGTATTATAAGGATTGGATCGAGATGGCCCTGGAAAAAGATGATTGGAAGGTTTTGGGAGAAGCTTTTGCTCAGCAGTGGGAAAGGGTAGGCTATTGAAAAAGAAATTACCTCGGTTGTCACTTTTACACGAAGGGCGGTTGATGACCGAACTCGAAAACTAGTCGACGGATATTAAAAAAAAATGGTATAATTTAGTCTAGTTTACGCGTAATTTGTACGAAAGAATTGTACCTTTTTAATGTTCAAGTAGAAACACAGCTACGATAAAAAATATAGAGTTAAAAAATACACAAAACTAGACAATATTGTAGCCCACAACGCTGTTCACAGATTAACAGTGAAACAATAATCGCTAGGGTTACAAATACACTTTTTTAACTAACTAATAAATTAACTACCATGTTATATCTCAAACAAGAATTATAAATATTCATGAAAGGTCCTTAATTACAAGACTTTTGAACCTCTAGGGAGCACGTACAGAAATGTCTATACAAAGTTAACAGAAGAAGTCGTGAAAGTTTGTTCATAACTGACTACTGTATCGATTTCACTGAATTTTAATATAGGTTTTTTTTTTTAATTTTGTATTTTGCCATACTGACCGCCAACTGAGTCAAAGAAAATTCAATCCTATTTAAGGTGATAAGATCCAATTTTAAATGTATAAAGTAAGTACGTAATGCTGACGGCAACGCTATTTTCTAAGGTGAATGTAGTCGACATTTTTTCCATACAAACTTCGGGAATGTATTAATCCACTGTTCGCCAACGTTCATCAAAAATTAAACACGGTATGGTTTTGTCTCATTATCAATATTGTTTGTTCGGAAACAGAATACTAAAATAAAAAGCCATTAAAAAGTTAAGAGCCAACAAAGATTAATTTTATTGCTAGTTTAATCTAACTTTGGGCGTGTATAAGTAATAAAATAAGCGTAAAATCTCCAAAACCAAGTCGGTACCGACAAAGCTCAAATATCAAAAAGTTCAATAAATTTTATTGGTCATTGATTTATGCAGTGGGTTTTTCATAAAACTCGATCTTCTGGAGGACGTTGTGCGTGTAGACCAGCGTCATCACTGATACTGCCTTTGTTGGACACGATGCCTGGTGAGACAGCGTGCTTTTTAGCCAGGCCCACCGGTAAGTTCGAGCCCGCGACTAGATTCCTCGTAAAGGAAAATCGTTTTGGTCATTGCATTGTGCTTTTAAAGCAATACAAGTCGTATGTTCAAAAGCCGTATTGTAGGAATCGACCATTCTCCGAACAAGCGAATACTATCAACAGTTAGACTTGCAAGTGCCAACTGAAAATAACCTGCCAGCGTGCACATTTCGCTTATGTATCCTATAGCATAACAAAAAAAAAATTATGATGCTCCATAAAAGTAGCTCTTTACGAGAAGTTTGAAGCAAAACACACACAAACACTGAGATAAGACAAAAGCTTACTCGCACTTGTGCAGATGCCACAGGTGTTCCAAAAGATATGGAAACATAAGGTTAATAGCGCTGAACACTTTCCACGCTGCTGCATTTTCTCACGTCAGCGTTTTCACTTATCCACTTTTCGTAGGAGGGTGGCAAAATGAGATTGTATTTTTCTTTTTTAAGTTGACTTTATAACGAAGGAGAATCCATACTCTTATTACAAATTCGAAAGGATCGTTATTAAAAATCGTTATGGTTTTCTGGCAGCACTGAGACGTCAGGTCCAGGCACCTGTCAAATTCCTTCTTCTTCCCAGCACTAGGAAGTGTCGAAGGGTGGGCGTTTTGGGGGGACTGTCTTATGTATTTTGACGTTCGAAAAGTGCTGATTCTCAGCCTAATTTGAATAAATGACTTTTGATTTTGATTTTGATTTTGAATGTCAAAGCGCCTACGGACTGAATGGTGAACGAATGAATGAAACGAATGACATCAAATATTTATGCGGTAATATGTAAGCGGCAGTGCACTCGCACTCGGAGACAAACAAGCATCGTATGATTTGTGAGTGTGGTATGTTGATCGCGCCACAGCCGTAAACCAGGCACAATTGGGTTATTCCGTTTATCTACCCTAAAAACTACACCATAAGGTGGATATGCGGAAACGCATGTTCAAGAATCCACCCTAGGCCTACTTTAAACGAAATTTGAAGGCTTAGGGTAGATTCTTAGAAATTATCAAATATCTTCTCCCGCTCCGGGTGGAGCAGGAGGGCGTGTCAGAATTTTACTGACTAAAACCCACCCGTGTTCCCTCAATTGCCTGTGTGTTAGAGACCACGGTATCTCTTTCGAACAATCCGCACCCCTGGCAGGCATCGGCCCTTGCGGACCCCACCAGTTGGTGCTGACATCTCTTTGAGGCGCGCGTGGAACACAACGCGCCGTTGACCCGGGCTTGGTCCTTACCGGACAGCGAGCTACCCATTACTCGCCGTTCGCAAGCCCACTACTTAAGGTGTAAGACGAAACTTCACAGAGAAGTAGGTGCAGAACCTTGCTACAGTGTATTGACGTCCTTGACTGAAAATATAAAGTTCTCATCGTCAATTTATTGGAAGGTTAAAAGATCGATTAGTCCCTCGGTAAATAACTAATCTTCGTAAGTTGCGAAACAAGATGAATCATAATTTTTAAGTCAATTAACAAAGCTAATTGTAGCCGACGTAAACGGGATAAAAATATTATTGGGTTTTTCAAAGATTTATAGGGGTTTTCAAAGGTTTATTGGGTTTTTCAAAGCATTATTGGGGTTTTGAAAGTGTTATTGGGTTTTACGAAGTGTTATTGGGATTTTCCTTCAGAAATTTCTCAGTAGCAGCCCGGAGTCTGGATTTGTGCCCAGTTGATGGTAAAAGGCTCGCTCCCTATTACATGGGACTTAAACATAATTGGTGAAATGTGGGTGTACCATAGGTACACCTCTGCCAAACCTTTCGGGGAAGCAAGGCGTGATGTTATGTAAACGGGAGGCAGCTCAAAATGTGAATGACTTTTTCACCATTCTCGATTTTTTTTTGCAAAATTAACAGCATAATTATCATGTCTCAAAAGCTGTAGTCGACGTCATTGTGTCTGCTTTTTCCAATTTCATAAACATTAAATGAAAAGGGAAACTCAATTTTGTAAAGAAAATTAGCTATCGGAATTGGAAAAATAAACCGTATCAAATGCCTTCGAAACTTTTACGTTATTTTTTTTTCCGTGACACGACGGTTTTCAGTTTTTTTTTTTAATATTTTTATTGAGCTATTCAGCTGCATTCGGTTAGACCGGAAGCCAACCCCAACATAGTTGGGAAAAGGCTCGGCAGATTGATTGTAGAAGATCAGCCTATAACGTTCCCACTGCTGGGACACAGGCCGCCTCTCTGTCGGATGAAGCTGTATGTAATCCACCACGCCGGCCCAGTGCGGGTTGGAAAGATTCTAGGACATGCCAGTTTCCTCACGATGTTTTCTTTTACTGTAATTAATGGGCTGTTCAGTTAAATCTGTCAAATTTCTTTGATAGTTTTTCAACTTTAATGCAAAGGAATAAGGTTCATGTTCATTTACGAAAATTTGACAGTTTGGGATAGCTTCATGTGCTGGCGTCTGTATTGTACTGTACCATCCTATAGAATTGATTAGATGAACGAGCTTCCCTGGTAGGCTCACAATATTTGTTTACGATTGACAACCCAAATATTGACACTATATTTTTACGTTTAAGTCTTGTCGATGTATGAAAGGCACTTGATGGATGTATGAAGTACTTGAATGTGTATTGGTAGTGGCATAGATAATTTCTAGAACGTGATTATACTCTATTTAAATTTTGAACATTCTCTCCTCCACTAATAATATTATTTTGTGAAACTTATTTTTAGTTTGAAAATATATTGAAAAAATAATTTATCACCCAACTTTTTATATTACGAATTATATTACTAAACTCTTATTGAAAACTCTTCAAAGGCTATAGCGGTAAGCTCTACCTAAGTAGTTACCTATCTCTATATGTTTTTTCCAGTTACATAATTTATAAGCGTTTCACTTTAGTTTTGAATAATAAATCACGCTAATGCTTTCACCAATAAAATAATTGAGTGAGACATTAATGTTCTATAGCAAGTTCAAAACTGATTAATTCGGCTCGAAGGACCATATTAGAAGGACGAGAGTAATAAACTAAGCTGAGGTTTGCAGTTTTTCTTTCGTGCTTTTCAGCGCAGAAAATCCAATAGAGTGAAAAAAACAAAGTGGAAAAATCAGTGAGCGGAAAAATCCCGCCGTGATTTTATTACGTCTGCGTCTTTTAGCAAAAAATCCAGCATGACAATTACCTAGGCAATGCCCTAGCTAAAATCGAAGTAGCAAATGGTCGGGTTGTTAGGTAATTGATTTCCCAACGTCAAAAAAAAAAACCGGTGGCATCGGATACAGTTGAAGTTTAGTAAGAAACCGATTGATTATTTCGAAATTGATTTAATTTGATAAAATAACTGGTTTTTTTTCTATCAATTTAATTAAATTTTATTCAAAAACATCAATCGGTTTCTTACTAAACTTCAACTGTATCCGATGACACCGGTTTTTTTTGTTGACGTTGGAAAATCAATTACCTAACAACCCGACCATTTGCTACTTCGATTTTTAGCTAGGGAATTGCCTAGGTACTCGTAATTGTCATGCTGGATTTTTTGCTAAAAGACGCAGACGTAATAAAATCACGGCGGGATTTTTCCGCTCACTGATTTTTCCACTTTGTTTTTTTCACTCTGTTGGATTTTCTGCGCTGAAAAGCACGAAAGAAAAACTGCAAACCTCAGCTTAGTTTTACTAAACTACTTTTCTCTTTTGTTGACTGTACAAGCAAATACGGTGAGCAAACTTGCCGCGTTTCATTGCATAAATAGGTAAATATTCCCTTTCTGGGAAAAGGGTCTTTCTACGGAATTGAAAAGCTTGGGAGGTGGTCCTTCTAGGAAGTTGCCGTTTTCGGAAGTAAGTAGTCTTTTTCTAAAAAAAGGCTACTTACTTCCGAAAATGGCAACGGCGGCAACAGCAAAGGTGCTCCTTTAGATCTGAAGACTCAAATGTATCATTCAAATGGAACAATGAAGTGTTTACGATAATCTTCATCATCATCTGCCTAGCCTTTTCCCAACTATGTTGGGGTCGGTTTCCAGTCTAACTGGATGCAGTTGAATACCAGTATTTTACATGGAGCGACTGCCTATCTGACCTCCACAGCTCATTTTACTCATTTGAAAAATTATAAACAGTACCCGGCGATTAATATTGCACATCGACCTTTGGAAAGAGACAATATGCTAATTTCGGCTTCGTAGAGCGTTATTTCTGTCGCACGAAATTCAAACAGTCCGGTATCTAATTAGGAGCCGTTAAAAAAATTATGATTTGCTTCTTTTGATAATTCTTTTTATTTTTTGTATAAAATACGCCAATTTTTCTATAAGTGATAGCTTTAGGTTGGGGTAGAATAAAATGTCATAGACACCAATGCCACAGATGCCATAGTACAACTTTAAATTATTTAAATTTGGGGGTGTTAACAACTGTAAATATATATTTTGAACTGGACGCGACCGCACTCTATCGCACTTGAACAACGACTGACAAAACGTCACATAGGTAGTGTGCGACAGAGATAACGCTCTACGAAGCCGAAATTAGCCGATTGTCTCTTACCAAAGGTCGATGTGCAATATTTATCGCCAGGTACTGTACGTATAGAGTGGCCTTTTAAATTTGTTCAAGTTCTTATTAGTGGTTTTTGAGTTTTAGCTTCAGTAAGAGGTAGGTACGTATTTTTTCCAGTAAGTGTATGTTGACGACGTTATAATAACTTTCTGTCACTGTTATAATATCTATTTATTGGAGTAACCAAGACTGAACAAAATTGTTAGTAAAACTTACAACTATGTTAGTAAACAGACTATACACAAAACATGGAAACAATACAAGAAATAACAGCTGGTCACCGTTGCGACATCCCACGAGAGACGGCACAACAGTGACCCACGTATACACAGTTCAGGCGACTCGCAACCATACTTAAGACACTATTGGCACTGCCCCACACCCTGCGCACCAGGGAAGCGCACTTATTTACTTAGTAAGTACAAATTTGTGTGGGGTAGGTATCAAAACTAGGTAGAAAACAAGAGTTTATAAAAAAAAAAAACGGCCGACTACAGAATACCATAAAGTGAAAGTACTTAACTTTAATTTCGGAAGTCTTTGTCGTCTTTGGTTTTGTATTTTCGATGTTTTGCCACCGACTTCCAGCATTAAACTTATTTTAGTAGTTTAGTTTTTTTAAATAAACTTTTTCTTTCGTTCATACAGTTCACTCGATCGCCGTTTCGCAGATGCGATTGTTCGAATTGATACATCACTGCAGTTATGTACTTAGGATAAACGGCTGGCAATAGGATAATTGACTATTACCCATTGTATTCTGACGTTCAAATGCTGCACAGTGAATTTATATCTACAGCATACTATGCATAGGTACTTATGTACTCACTGATAACTGAATGATTTCGATTTCCTCACAAAATATTCCAATAATATTGGGCCTCTGCTTCCACGAATATCAATTGCCGGAAATATCTAGATAAGGCTTGCTATCTGTGACTCACGTTGGAAAAAAAAACAGATGTTGTGCAATGGTGAACGGCAGTGGGCAGGGCACATTGCTCGCAGAACAGATGGCCGATGGGGCTGGCAGGTTCTGGAGTGGCGACGGCGTACCGGAAGACGTAGAGTTGGAAGGCCTCCCACAAGGTGGACCGATGACCTTGTGAAGACCGTAGGAATCCGCTGGATGCGGGACGCACAGAACCGGTCGAAGGGGCGGGGGGAGACCTATGTCCAGCAGTGGACGTCTTTCGGCTGAAGTTATGAAATAATTGTGGCGTTGATGTCATGCATCGCAGAAGACACATGTTGAAGTATAATCAATAATCCGGAAATGGACTGCTCCTCAATTGCCTTGGTGCTAAATGTTGGGATTTCAAAAATCGAGAATCATCTTTTTCCTGCCGTTGCCACTTGGGTTCGACGTAATACGTTTTCTTCTGTCATTCTCTCTTGACAACCGTCACGCTATCATTCACTTCCTTCTCATTCATATCATTTTTCATAAAATCCATGCATTGCTTTTTGGCCGTCCTCTTGGATTCTATAACCATCGTGGTCGTTGAAAAATGATTTTTTTTTTGTGTGTGGGAAGTCATCAAATAACTTCTCCCTTACTGACTAAAACCCACCCGTGTTCCGTCAGTAGCCTGTGTTCCAGGGACGGCGGTATCTCTTTCGAACAACACCCCTGGCATCGGCCCTTGCGGGCCCCATCGGTTTGTGCTGACATCTCTTTGCGGCGCGCGTGGAACACAATACGCCGTCGACCTGGGCTTGGTCCTTACCGGACAGCGAGCTACCCATTATTCGCCGTCCGCAAGCCCACACTTACGATGGCCGGGATTCAGCATGGGATTCCCGACGCTTAGGGCATCTCCTACGGCGACTACGGCCATGATATACGCATATACTGCCTCTTTGCGAGCATCACTGCTTCGCAGAAGGAGGCGACGGCTATGCACTCTCGCTCCGTACCATGGCCTGGACCAGGGCCGGATGCGAGAGATCGCCGCCGCCGATCGCCTCCACGAGGACACGGTGGTGCTGCGCTCAAGCCGGGTAGACCTCCACCGTATGCTCCACCGTGTCCTCAGGGCGATTTTCGCAGTGGAAACACCCGGGCGTTTCCTCCCACCTTATGCGAAACAGGAACCTCCCGAAACAGCTGTGTCCGGTGAGGACCTGCGTCAGGCGGATGGTGAGGACACCATGCCGCCTCTCAAGCTACTTCTCAAAGAGGGGACTTACCGCCGCAATCACGGCGTGACCACCTTGCTAGTCGTTGTTCTTAGTTCAAATATTTTAAAAATAGAAAAGGATCATTCTTTTTTTTTACTAGCGCGCCGGAACCAGTCCAAATTTTTCTTTTTTCGATATAAATGAAAAGCGCGGGAACTTAACACATGTCAGACGCTTTTATTTTTTCATTCACTTGGATCCTTATATCACTTAAAGGTAAGTAGATTTCTAAAGATAAACCCACTTACCTGATCCCTTTAGAATAGCCCTTTTCTCTTTAGCCCTTCACAGAAAGGATTGAAATAATTTGAAATTTTTGGATGAAGCAGCATTTGTTTTCATTTAGGTATGAAAATAAATTTTAAAGGCTGATGATTTCACATAAATATTAAAAGTAATGTGCTTTTTGCAAGGCAAGACTAGAAAATCTAGCAGAATACCTAGTTTCTTACTGGTAAGTTTAGGTCTTGTACAGACGCCAGCACATCAAGCTACCCCAATCTGTCAAATTTTCGCAATTGAACATGAACCTTAAGATTTTGTAATAAAGATGAACATCTATCAATAAATTTGAGAGATTGGTGTAGCTTGATGTGCTGGCGTCTGTACCTTTCTAGACATTTGTGGTCGACGTTAGACATTTATAACTGCGCCACAAGTGCCTCGTAACTTTATATGACTGGATAGAGTTACTATTTAACTTACCGACCGTTAACGATTGAAATTGTTTGTTCATGTCCAAAGCAGCACATTCATCTGGGAGCTATTCTCGTAATTTTAAGCAAGTTCACACTCTGGTCTTAGTCTCTATTCTATTTTTAAAGGTTCTGGCTCCATCGGTAACGTTCGATGATTTTGCCAATGTCAAGGAATGAGAAGGTAATGATCGTAAACTGTTACACAACTATTGATTAGTGTTTGTAGCGGTGGCATCCATGGATCCCCATGCTAAAAAAGAACAAAACAGTTTTGGTTAGTAAATGTAAAACGTCACAAAACAAATGTCTTAGTCTCAATATGTCAAAAATACCTCAAGTTTTCATAAATTTTTGACAAGTTTTTGACATTTGTTTGTCGCCGAGATGAGACTGCGACTAGTGTCTTTTTGTTTTTTTATTTATTTGTTTAGTTAGTTAGTTTTCATTTTTTATAACAAATTAACTGCGACTAGGTTTTGAACGGTTTTAATTACGAAAATTTGCCTTCTGATTAAAAAAACCAAAGCATTTTGACTATAATAGCGTGTGCAAATCAATGAGGTCTGTGTCTGTTCTACTGCCTTAAATAAACTATTTATAACAATTAATTTCGTAAATAGAATAGAGAGAAAGTCAAGAAATAATCTGCCACAGTCAACGGTCTCTAGAGGTCGTGTATTTTAATATTTAATCTGTTAATAAGACAAAGAGAGGTCTTTTCGGGGAAACGAACCGAAGTGGTACAGACCAGACGTTTTGACACCCTTGCAAAGTAAATTAATTCGGGGTAGAGAGGTCTAAAATATCGATGATTTTTATAGTATTGTGACTAGTTATTTTATTTTTAATTTCAATAAATGAGATACACATTTTAATGTATGCCAGACACCAAAAAATAGTAAAAAAAAAAAGATATTCTTTTTTTACTTACTAATAATTATTTTTAAATATTATTATTATTTCCTTAATAAAAATATTTAAAATGTCATTTGTATATGTATTTTAATACTAACATAAATTATATTGTTTAAACCTATCTATCTTTCCCGATAATAAAACTGAAGAGATTTTTGTTTATTTGAAAGCTAATCTCTGGATCTACCAGTCGGGCTTGGAAAATTATTATTTTCAATTGATAGCCCAATTCCAAGCCCTATCCCAAATTTTCTAATGATACTCCACACACGGCTACACATCAAGTTATATTTTCCAGTTTAAGTTGATCTCGCATTGTATAGGATTTCCGTACAGTGCGAGATCAGCGTAAACTGGAAATGTATAGGATATTCAAAATTACGCTGTCACTGCCTCAGTACCCAGGGTAACGTCAAATTGTCAGCTGTCAAAATCGTTCTAAAATGAACTCTTAAGTTTAGTATACTTAAACCTTGAGACGCGCCTACATATCCAATACTTTAGTCACTATAGCTCCCACTGTCGGCTCTCTTGGGTCTTCAACCAGTGCATCCTGTGCGTTATAACATACGGTTCCGGATCGTGGACACTGACAGTTGGGCTGGTCCACAAATTTAAGGTCGCTCATCGCGCTATGGAGCGAGCTATGCTCGGAGTTTCTTTGAAGGATAAAATCAGAACCGGAATCATCTGGAAAAGAATTGGAGTCACCAACATAGCTTAACGGAGTAAGCAAGTTAAAGTGGTAGTGGGCTGGTCATATTTGTCAAATGACCGATGGCTGGTGGAGTAGACGAGTCCTGAAGTGGAGACCGCGTATCGGCAAACGTAGTGTGGGAGGTCCCCCAACTGGACCAACGACTTTAAAAACATGGCTGCGACTGGCGGAGGGCGTAGGACAGGGCGGTGTGACTCAGCCTGGGAGAGGCCTATCTCCAACAGTGGACTGTCATTGGTTGAGTTGATTGATTGATAGTCACCTGAGACTCGCTTGAAAAAAAAAAACACTTTGCTCTCGGTAAAAATAATAAACGAGCGATCGATTTCAGCCATTAAAGGTAATAGCACAGATTTCTACGAAAATACAAAAAAAAAAAATACAAAGGGAAAGACAGGGATAAAAGAATTAGAATTTCCAAATGAAAGAAAGGGACTTTTCCAAAAGACATCAACGCGCGACTCATTCGTGTGCTCGTTCACCCATATTTACACAGTATACATACGAGTATAGCTCATGGAAAGCGTTCGGTGACGATGACGCGAGTCCCATGATTTTTGTTCACCCAAAAAGTGCTCAACGCGCCTAAAGAAGTCTTCACTTCAAAAATATCGATACTTTTGCGGCCTCTCTAATTTTATTCACCTCTAAAATTCTTCATTTCTAGCGATTCAACGAGTAATTACTGATTCAATTCCAATCATGGCGGCTAGAGGTGCACCCTTTGTGCCTGCCGACGTCATGTCAGTAATTAGGTAACTAATTAGCCGTTTTATATTGTTGGCCACATCATTTATAATCTCCTGACAGGCTTTGTTCAATAAATGGGTTAAGTAATTTTTGGGATGTAGTAGGTAATTATTAGTGGTGTTTTTTTTTTTTGTTTTTTGGTTGGGAAATCATCAAATAACTTCTCCCGCTCTGGGTGGAGCAGGAGGGCGTGTCAGACTTCTACTGACTAAAACCCACCCGTGTTCCTTCAGTAGCCCGTATGCCAGGGGCTGTGGTATCTCTTTCAAACGAACCCGCACCCCTGGCAGGCATCGGCCCTTGCGGGCCCCATCATTTTTTGTGCTGACATCTCTTTGAGGCGCGCGTGGAACACAACGCGCCGTCGACTGGGCTTGGTCCTTACCGGACAGCGAGCTACCCATTACTCGCCGTCCGCATGCCTACGGTGGCCGGAAATCGGCCTGGGATTCCCGACGCCCGGGGCGTCTCCGTATCCTGCGGCGGCTAGGGTCGCGAGGGCGTATATGCTGCCTCTCCCTCACGTGCACCACCTCCCTCTTCGCGAGCATCACTGCTTCGATGAAGGAGGTGACGGCTACCCATGCCTTCTCGCTCCGTACCATGGCCTGGACCAGGGCCGGACGCGAGAGATTGCCGCCACCGATCGCCTCCACGAGGACACGGCGGTGCTCCGCCCAAGCAGGGCAGACCGCCACCGTGTGCTCCACCGTGTCCTCAGGGCGATCTTCGCAGTGGAAACACCCGGGCGTTTCCTCCCACCCTATCCGAAACAGGAACCTCCCGAAAAAACCGTGTCCGGTGAGGACCTGCGTCAGGCGGAAGGTGAGGACGCTATGCCGCCTCTCAAACCACTCCTCAAAGAGGGGACTTACCGCCGCAATCGTGGCGTGCCCACCGCAATCGTGCGAACTAAGTTCGGAAGGCGGTGACATTAAATTAAAATACATTTCCAAAGTCACCGACTTCCGAACTTAGTTACTAAGGTTAAACACAGCAGGTTAACTATTTTTTCTTTTCAGTTTTTTCGGCGGTTTCATTTTTTTGTTAAAAAGTTTTTATTTTACAATTTTTTGTGGTCATAATCTACTAATTACCTACTACATGCTTAATTTTTAGGGTTCCGTACCTCTAAAGGAAAAAACGGAACCCTTATAAGATCACTTTGTTGTCCGTCCGTCCGTCCGTCCGTCCGTCCGTCTGTCAAGACCGTTTTTCTCAGGAACGCGTGGAGGTATCAAACTGAAATTTCTATATGATACTTAGTTCTACTGTCCCTGGAAGCTGTAGAAAAATCAACCTTCTAAGTCAACGCAATCAAAAGATACAGCCATTTAGGCCGCAAAATTCCGCAAATTTTCGAAACTCGCACGGGAATCAAAACCTACAGGGTACTTCCCGTGAACTTAGAATCTTGAAATTTTGTACGAAGTCACGTCTTATAGTACAGATATAGGAAAAATTACGAAAACCGAAAATTTTTAGTTTCGTCATATAAAAAAAATATTTTTGACAATTTTGAACTTTTACTTATATACCCACAGGTTTGTACGGAACCCTCGGTGCGCGAGTCCAACTCGCACTTGACCGGTTTTTTTTTTTATTACTTTTTGTAATACACAACTGGTATTAAAATCTGTGAGTAAACAATCAATCATCCCCTGTTTTCCTACCCTTAGGGTTAAATTTTTTTTGTATGCATATTTTTCTGTGACGAACAAATCTATTTTTCTTTCTTTCTTTTCATGCGGGTAGGCAGAAAGAATGTCGGGTTATAGAACGCCACCACTAGACACGAATCGAATCTGCCGTTTAATGCATCAATCATCCCCTGTTTTCCTACCCTTAGGGTTGGTTTTTTTTTTCGAAATTTATATGGGACCAACTTCGAGGTATAGCTTTTCCAATAAAAAAGAATTATCAAAATCGGACTACTCTGTAAGCAGTTATGCGTAGTTTTACATTACAATCAGTGAGTGAACAATCAATCTTCCCTGTTTTCCTACCCTTAGGGCTCGATTTTTTTTTCGAAATTTATATGAGACCAACTTCGGGGTATGCCCTTTCTAATAAAAAAAGAATTATCAAAATCGAACTACTCTGTAAAAAGATATGCGTGGTCATACATAAAACAAAAAAAAATATACGCATCGAATTGAGTAACCTCCTCCGTTTTTTCGTCGGTTAAAAAAGGCGAGATCACATTTAAAAAAAAACAACATGATATCAACACAGATTTATACATGGGCACAATATGCAAAGGCCTGTATTTATACAAATATTTTCTGAATTTTACCGACGCTTCTTCGGCTCATTTCCGTCAAACTTCGTTTCCTATGCTCGTTTATGAATTGCTCGCCCCATCACCATACATTTTGCAAATAAGCATATTCAACTGACTTGGTATATAAAGTTGAGAGAAAGTTAACGTTCTAAGTTATGTAAATAGTGGAAGGAGTACTTACGCTTCTACTGCGTATTACTGAATTGGATGTATTTTCGTCAGCATAGTACGTTTTGGTTGGATTGTATTTTGACAATTGTTATTTCTTTATGATTTTCGGACGCTGAAAGAAATTTTCCAGAAATAGGACAAAATAGACCATTGTTTTGTCCTCTTAATTTTATGGTTTTTTAGTGATCAAGACAATGCAATTGTAAGTTACAAAATGGTATGATAGTAAAGTTGCCAGTCACAAATCCTACGCTATTTGAGAAATACTACGTCGTTTGAGCAATACTACGCCGTTTGTGATATTCTACGCCTTTTCTCCTGTCTTGTTACACGTGGGCGCGTAACAAAGGATTATGTTAGTTGACTTAGCTTGCAGTGTGACAAGACAACGTTCATGAATTTTGTAATATTTCCTAAGATTATAATGACTCGCAGTTTGGCACGAGCTGTCACAAAACAGGTGTCATTGATTTTGTCACATTTCTCATAACACGTGTCTTGTTACTGTTGATCTTGATGGATTTTAGTGAAACGGCATCATTGCTCGTTCTAACCTTTAGTACGATATAATAATGCTGAAGACAATGTTTATTTTTTGTTTCAACACGATTTTTCTGGAACTCCGAGTTGGATTAGAAAAACTCTTTTTGATTTCATAGCCCAATTCTTGACCACACATCCCTCTTAACATTCTCATCTCAGCTGCATGCCTCTTTTGTGGAACAACATTCTGACGAAATATTATGATACTAAAACTTTAGTAATGGATTCCTGTCATATTTTAATGTTCACCTTTTAGTTTAACGACACCCACGCGGGGAGTGTCATTGATAAATGAAAATTCTTAGATCCGATAAATTGAGGGAACTTACAGATGTTAAAGGGTAGGTATTTAATCTTACAAGTGCTTTACTTTTAGATTCACAAGAAATCTAGCATTTTCGATTGCCTTGTCTCGAGTATTGTTCATTTTATTTATGTAGATTATTTTACATATTGTGAATGAGAGAACGTTGTAGGCCTTACAGACTGTAGATTTGTAGACGATTTTCTATTCTGTATTCGTCTAAGTACCTGGTACTAATTGACAGGCCTGCACTGTCCTCCCATACATTTTATCTCTGTAATTTGAAAACATTGTTAAAGCCAATTATTTTTAAAAGAGTAACCGTGGATTTTCTTGCCGGCTCTTCTCCATAGGAAACAACAATTTGGAACCGTGCACCTAGCTTCTGACGTTTCATAAGTGCCCATGCAGGTTTAGATGAAATAAAAATAATTTGATTTGACTTGATTTATTGAAAACCATTGCACAATCAGTCTTTAATGTTGCCACTACTAGGACACAGGGTCTCCTTTCTGTGAGACAAACTTATAATCCACCACGTGGGCACAGTTCGGGATGGCGGATGTCACATGTTTTCGAATTTTCGGTTCTAAGATACGCACAAAGTAAAGTGCCTGCGTGGGGTTTAAACCTACGACGTTACAACTCGTTACTCGCGGCCTTACCACTGGACCACGGTTAGTATTTGCGCCCTCACGGCCTTAGTCGCCGTAGGAGACGCCCTGGGCGTCGGAATCAAAGGCTGATTCCCGGCCACCGAAGGCGTGGGCTTGCGGACGGCGAGTAATGGGTAGCTTGCTATCCGGTAAGGACCAAGCCCGGGTCGATGGCGCGTTGTGTTCCACGCGCGTCTCAAAGAGAAGTCAGGACAAACTGATGGGGCCCGCAAGGGCCGATGCCTGCCAGGGGTACGGGTTGTTCGAAAGAGATACCGCTGCCCCTGGCATACAGGCTACTGAGGGAACATGGGTGGGTTTTAGTCAGTAAAAGTCTGACACGCCCTCCTGCTCCACCCAGAGCGGGAGAAGTTATTTGCTGATTTCCGACCCAAAAAAAAAAAAAACACTGGATCACCACTACTCTTCTACAATCAGTAATTTGTATGATGCATTTAAGAAGTTATTTGCTGATTTCCGACCCAAAAAAAAAAATACCGCTGGACCATCACTGCTCTTCTACAATCAGTAATTTGTATGATGCACATAATTAAGAGTATTCTATTCTGTTTTATTCTATTCGAACATCCCATTTTTGTCGTATTTTCGCGGTGCACTAGCAATAAAATTATACAACGTGTCCCTTTTGATATCCCATAACTAGACCATGTCAAAGAATCAACAGAATTTTTTTTTGGTTTTCTTTTCTCGTACCAAATAAATCGACATCACGATTGTTCACGACATCAAAATGGGTGTTTTGCGTGAAATATTGTCACAAAGTCGCATTTTCTTAGCTATAAATTTGAAAAAAGTGATTTAGGTACTCCAACTTATCAAGAAAACCTATACCCGTTTCTATTCAAGATTTTCTTTAATAAAAAAAACCACTTAAAAATCATATCACTTGAAAAAAATATGTCAATTGATTCTTTGATATGGGTCAAAGAATCAACTGGCATTTTTTATTTTTATTAGTGGTTCTCATGAATACCGTACAGTTATGGGATATCAAAAGAAACACGTTATATAGGTTAGTCAGGTCTCTCTCTACCAAAATTCGCCAACTGTTTACTTTCCCGTTTTCACCGCTAAATCAATTCGATTGTTCGTTAATAGCCTTTCATAAACGTACAGTAATAGGATCACAATGTCTATATTTACCGATTTTATTACAATTGACGTAAACTTTGACGTAAGTAGTTAGTGTTACCACTTAAATAGTTGCATGGATCGTGTGGGTTTACAAAGTATTCCGCCTAATCAATGTTGACGGAAGAAAGCATGGCGGTCAGTGTGATTTAGTGGAATAATTAATGAAATATAGAATAAAGTACCTACCGGGTGACATGGGGCATCGACGCTGAACCGGTAACCGTGAATTCGGTACATCATTCTGAAGCCCCTATGTTGAAATTTTTCGTCGTTAAAAAAAAATGCCGTTCAATACACTTTGACCGCGTAGGTTTTACCCATTTGCAGTTTTCTATGATACCTATAGCTTAATTTTTTAGACCTCCACAAACCAGTAACTGGGTAATACGATACGCTATTGTTCTGACAGCCAATAACATAAAAACAGAGTTTTTGGCTGGATCGCGTTGGAACATGTCGCACGAATTTTCATTTTCATGTAATTTCGTGACATAGCGAATTAAATTTTATAATTTTGGTAGTAAATTATTCAATTTAGTTACGTGTGAGTGTGCACAAGTGTAGTGAGGGTGAAAATAAGTGACTAACGTGGACTTTTCGTGTTCCCCCAAAAAATCCTAATAGGTTGTTGTAAAGTTACTACCGCTTTACAATAAGTTTGACTTAACTTTGACTTGACTGACTACGACTTTTTGTAACTTCGTGCCTGATATCGGGCCATTTACTTGATTGAAAAGTAAAATTACTTGACACTGGCTAAATGCACAAACCGTGCGAAGCCAAAACAAAAAAAAAAAACATAAAAACAAGAATTACCTATTCCGATAATCAGTGACTAGGTGATCAGGACATTCCGAAACCATGTGTTGCCAGCCCTCACATAAAAATGTTAAAAGGTAGATTTACTAAGCTTAGGTATCTACTGCACTTATCTGCTTATCTCTCCTGTTTACTATTCGTACTCTAATAATAGCCTGTCATGGATACGCAGCTTAAGGATAGATAGGCCGTCATGTTTGAATGATCGGCTCTTCATTCTACTTTTATGAATATTTTTTTATTCCCAATAAGTAAGTCTGAATTATTCAGTTTGGTAGATTGATGTAATTTTTATTTAGATTTGGAATGCCATTTGAAAATAAATTGTGAATAGAGTGCCATTATAAAAAAGAGTACGCAGGTACTCTTTTTTATAATGGCACTCTATTCACAATTTAGGCAGCTATACAGGGAAAGTTTTTAACCAGTGCGCAAACTGTAACCATGAATTCAGCATATCATTCTGGACGTTTTCAGCATACTCCCTAGCGCAGAAATTGTTCGCCGGTTTTTCAAAAAAAAACAGCTGTTTCATGGAAAAGTGCAATACCTACGCGGTCAAAATGAATGGAACAGCTGATTCTTTTTTGCATAACCGGCGAAAAATTTCTGCGCTGGGGTGTCTTTGAATTCATGGTTACAATTTGCGCACTGGATAAAAACTTTACATCAGCACATACATTTTTCGTCGGTTATACAAATAAAATCACCTGTTCAAGGCTGTTCCATACATTTTGACCGCATAGGTATTGTACTTGTCTATGAAAAGCTGATATTTTTTTGTTTAATCGACGAACAATTTCTGTGCA
Organism: Polymixis flavicincta; assembly: GCA_949987655.1. NCBI lineage: Eukaryota > Metazoa > Arthropoda > Insecta > Lepidoptera > Noctuidae > Polymixis > Polymixis flavicincta. The sequence goes on along the minus strand of OX465188.1, from coordinate 16,121,570 downwards.
TGAATTCATGGTTACAGTTTGCGCACTGGATAAAACGTATCCTGTATAGCGGACAGTCTATCAATAATCCTGAAATTGAAGCCTTTAATGTTGTTTCTAGGATAAAACGATCAGATCACAAGGTCGGTTTACTATACAATACATCAAAGAAATTGTGATTAAAAAGCCCTTTTACAGCGAAAGTAATTAAGCCGAGGAAAAACGCGGAACGTAGTTGTCTCTGCAGTCAACGCCCGATTAGCTTCGGAGCGAAAGCAAATTATCTCCCTTCGTTTCTGCCGTGTTCTTTGATAGGTAGGTACTTGACATAGAATAAGAATGTATAGAAGAGACACTCCTTCGACAGTATACAGGATAAGTTTTTATCCAGTGCGCAAATTTTTATCATGAATTCAGCATATCATACTAGAGCCCCTAGCGCAGAATTTTTTCGCCGGTTATACAAAAAAAAAACAGCTGTTTCACAGAAAAGTGCAATACCTACGCGGTCAAAATGTATGGAACAGCAGATTTTTTTTTTAACCGGCGAAAAATTTCTGCGGTGGGGGTCTAGAATGATATGCTGAATTCATGGTTAAAATTTGCGCACTGGATAAAAATTTATCCTGTATGGAATGCCCGGCTTGCGCACATCATCTACCATAGGCCAGTGTGGTGTGTCATTTCTTCCGTCTCCCTATGATTTTGGGATTTGTCTTCTGGTCATCTTGCAAAACAAACAGCTTTCACTTTACAACCAGAGTTTATTTCTTCACTTTACACAATATAATACTGTCTCCTAGTGTTTTATACTTGTAATGACTAAGTTTCATGATGACAGTCGTTACGGGTCAGAAACCCAAAAGTCTGACAACCAGACTTACCAAATGTTAACCAGTAACTGGGTTGTGGAGGTTAGATAGGCAAACACTCCATGTTAAGGATTGGTACGAGTATTCAGTTGCCTATCGACCACAGTGATCAAGAGGGGACAGGGTTGCCCAAGATTGCATTAAAGTATATGCGCCTCTGCGAATATCCCCGATGCGATATTGCCGAGGGCCAAGTACGTATGGTGAGCTAACCGCAATGATCCCAGGGTTGTGTGGAGCGTTCCGTTATTCATAGGTGATTTATGATCACAGAAAAGCAGCTAGACCAATTTCGCTTCTATATACTTACAGTATTTTTACTCTATGGTAATTACCCGCTTCGTCTCCCCCTCACATTCCGGGTGGAAGCCACAGGTAGCAGTGACGTCACTGTCAAACATACTAAGGTAACATACGTGGCATACACGCATCGTAAACGTTCCCTTTTGTGTGAAAATTCGGAGTAAAGTTAATAATGTCACCTGTTGGCAGAGTTTGGCGTTGGAAGAGTTTTACAATTTAATGTTTTGCAATACCGATGTTTTATATATTATGGAAGGCTATATATGTAGTCTGCGAGGCTGAAATGGAACGGGGCGGGTCATATTTATAGGATGTACCAGGATAGGTCAGGATTGTCAAACAGTGCTTTTTTTTTTAAGGGGCCATCTATAAATTACGTCATACACATTTTATGGTTTTTACGCCCCCTGTCCTTGTCACAGGTGGTCACACTTGTGAAAACCCCTGCTCCCTTGTGTGACGTCACTTATTTTTCAATTCTATATTTAGAAGTAGTTCAATTAAAACGGCAGCAGTTTTTCCATTTCTTTTTATTTAAATTAAAATACAGCACTCGCCAAAGAAGACTTAAACGTACATAAGCCTTATAAATATAGATCGAGTTAGTAATATTTTAAATTTTTTGGTTTAAATCTTAATTTCGAGTTATATTTTAGATTTTAACGATGTAACGTCACAAAACTTTTAACCCCCTGTCCCTTGTCACACAATGTCACATTTCGTTGACCTCCTCCCCCCCCTTAACGTGTGACGTAATTTATGGATGGCCCCTAACGGGCGTCGTCACTGAGGGTGACCTAAGAAACGATGGCGTGTTTAAGTTCGTTTCAATAATACGTATTTTTCTACATAGTGATTAGGTGATGATGAAAAAATAGAAATACCGGGAAAAAGAAAAATATAGGTGTATCTTCCTGTCACTGTTATTCACTAAACAAGTGAAAGTATACGATTTTTTGTAGGGTCACCACAGCTATAAAGTGAAAAATAACCACATGAAAAAATCATTTAATTTCGGAAGTTGGTGGTTTAAACCGAAAATACCAGAAATTTTGCGCTTTGTAGTGTTTTTTTGGGAAGTCGGTTTTTTATTCTTGTAATAAAGTTTTTTTATTGGGTGTCATCTTCAAGTTTAACGCAGTATACCTTACTCTGTCAATGCCTTAGGCGTATAACATACACGCGATATCCTGTGGATATACCTCATGTTTTATTTAAATAAAACATTTCTACTTTGCCGAGCTATCCGTTCCCACGAGCAGCGTCGCGAACGCCGGACATATTGCGTTACCTTGTAGTTGCAATGCCACGTTCTGTGATTTATAGAGCTAATATCGTCCCCATACATTTATAGTGGCTGTTAGAATACCTACCTAGGTATGTGGAATTCGTTATCATAGTCCTTTTTTAAATATCTCATATTTCTTACATAAGTATATGTCACCGTAAGATTGTGAACACCCGTAAGTTTATAATCTATCTCGTGTCGTCAAATATGAACAGCACCCTAATTGCGTAACTCACGATTAATCATAATCTGTTTCAATTTGACAGATCAACATCAACGTTCAACGTTTTTGAGCAGACATATTTTCCAAACAAATGAAGCAATGGTTTTACAATCTGTTTCTAAACGAAACAAATTATGATTAATCGTGAGTTACGCAATTAGGGTGCTCGTATCAAGACGGATAGTAACTTGCGCTATTACTAAATAGTCAAGTAACTGCCACTAACTTGGAAGTAGCGCTCGCCGGATGCTGCCGCGGCACTGCTCGCTTTGCTCGCTTGGCTCGTGCGCGTTTGGTCGCAGTTCTAACCTAACCTATTCGGTCCGTAAGCAGTATGGTGCACTCCACAATTTATCGACGGTTTATAATCTCGCGAGATAGATTTTAAACTAACGGTGTTCACAATCTAATGGTGACATTTACATCGATGGCTTGGTAATGTTGAGAATGAAAGGCGACAAACAAAACATAATTTTATTACAAGGCAGATGTGAGTGGAAACGTCGAGAGGAGGCGCTCTAGCAGGACATAGTGACCTTATTGGTGATGTTATTCAGAAACGTCAGATGCGTAATGCCAGGGCCGGAGTAACCATGTTAGGGCCCTTAGGCTGTTCAAATTTCGCGGCCTCCCTTTTTAGTCGTTTGAAGATCAACGTGGGACAAAGCAACATGGGGTTAAGACAGGACCCCCCCGAGTGGGTTCCCGCATTATCGTTGCGGGGGGGCTCAGTAGCCGTGGTGTCCCAGCCACGGTGAAGCGAAGAGGAACCCAAAGGTGGGGCCGCTCGTCAGGGCTTTTGCCTTCAAGCCGATGACGTAGCGGCCAAAAAGTAGGTTGCGGTGAGGTGCATCGCACCTGAGGCGGGCCGCGATGTCGAATGGGAGGCATCGCGGCTGAGGGTTACGGGCTGCGGCAGAGGAGGAGTGCCAGTGCTTCTGAGCAGCGCTCTTCCCTTCCGTGGCCTGGACGGGGCCGCCACCGTTTGATGGCAGACGCGGTGCGGCCGCAGGGGAAGAGGAGTGTCGGTATAGCGTTGGCCGCTCACCCTATCCCCTGCGGCCGAAAAGTGGTAGGCGGGACGGCGCGTTGTGTTCCACGCGCGCCGTCAGAGATGTCAGCAACACGGTGGGGTCCGCAAGGGCCGATGCCTGCCACGGATGCGGGTTGTTCGAAAGAGACCGTCGCCCCTGGCACACAAGCAACTGAGGGAATACGGGTGGGTTTTAGTCAGTAAAAATCTGACACGCCCTCCTGCTCCACCCGGAGCGGGAGAAGTCATTTGATGATTTCCCAACGTCCAAAAAAACAGGCAGGACGATAATGAGGATCAATTTATAGGTCGGTAATCGCTAATTCATACCAACTACTAGGTTGTTTAAAGAAAATGTCGGGATTCGACTTTGTTTAGTCTATTAGTCTGCAAAGGTATCCTGGAATAGATCCCCGTCATTTCGTTCTGTAAGATACGAGTATGAATTACATTTCTAATAGTAAGATTTCTGCAAAATATTTCATAAACTCCTGTTTATAACCATTAGAAGAATGTGCTCTGTGCCTATTGAATGACACTTAGTAAAATCCTTTTTTCTTTCGCGACGCTAGCTCTGCCTGCGACTTTCATTTAAAATAGTGTCCGTGGAGTTTCTTGCCCATTCTTCTCCATAGGTACCTACAACGGTTTGGCATGGCCAACTAAGTTCACATTTCTGACTGACCGAATGAGACCCTGCGAGGGGTGCGGGTTGTTCGAAAGAGATACCGTGGCCCCTGGCACAATGGGTTTTACTCAGTAAAAGTCTGCGTTTATTTGATGATTACCCTTAAAAAAACATCATCATCATCAGCCTATAATGTTCCCACTGCTGGGACACAGGCCTCCTCTCGGTGAGAGGGATTGGGCCGTAATCCACCACGCAGGCCCAGTGCGGGTTGGTAGAGGTCACATGTCTTCGAATTTTTAGTTCTAGGACATGCCGGTTTCCTCACGATGTTTTCCTTCACCGTTTTGAGAGCAGTGGTGATGAAATAATTTACACAAAGTAAAGCGCCTGTCTGGGTTCGAACTCACGACCTACAACTCGTAAGTCGCGGCCGTTACCACTTGGCCACCACTGCCATTAAAAAAAAAAAAAAAATACAACTCCTTGATAATTCAAAAGTGCCTGAGTTGGTTCATCATCATCATCATCATTTCAGCCGAAAGACGTCCACTGCTAAACAGAGGCTTCCCGCAACCGCCCCCATTTCTACCGGTTCTGTGCGTCTCGCATCCAGCGGATACTTGCAGCTTTCACCAGGTCATCGGTCCATCTTTTGGGAGGCCTTCAAATGCTACGTCTTCCAGTACACGGTCGCCATTCCCGTAATTTCCAGCCCCATCGGCCATCTGTACTACCTGAATTGGTTACATTGAAATTGATGTTTTGAGTTTGAGAGAAATTAATCAAAGAAATTAGTATTATAATGTGGTATTCGATTCTCCTTATTTATTCTAAACTAGATTACAAGTCGTCATGAAACTATGAAATGTCATTCGTTGGCGTTAATAGATACCTACTGTAACTGAGCTGTACAGGGTCATATTAAATAAGTTAGCGAAACTCCGCAAACGGGGTTTGTATCATTAGCTTAATAAACACGATAAATAAAAAATATAAATTATGATAATTTTTGTCCTTAACCTTAAGAAGTCATACGCCAAATTTCCGCACATCTTATTTAATATTATTTAGTATTCAAATATTATTTAATGTTAAATATTAACACGTTTTATCATAGTTAATCTCAATTAACTGTATTCTATTCTCAAATAGGTTCGTTCTAATGAATACAGATTACAAATATCGATCGGCATCTAATTAAAATGGCGAGGTTTGAAAGCGAATTATTCATAGCAGCGCTTTGACGTCAAGGGGTAATCTGTTAATATGTATGGATAACAGGTTTATTTTACATATTTTTGTGTATGTAGTTATCAGAGTCACCCATTAATAACACCGATATGAAGTATTAGGTACGTAAAAATCATCTAAAGTGCTTTTAAGCGGCTTCAAAAAGCGGAGGAGTTTTTCAATTTGGTTGCATTTTTTAAAATATTTTTTTTTTTTTTACCTCAAAACTCCGTCGTTTATGAACCGATTTAATCTAATTTTCTTTGGTTTGAAAGGGTTTACTTACCGAATGCTCTCATATAAATTAGGCCAAATTCTTATTCGTGGTTTTTAACTGGCTTCAAAAATACGTCGGTGGCTAAAAAAGAAAATACAAAACTACCGATGAACTAAAGATACCGATTTTTTAAAGTAGTGTTGGTGGCTAACAAAAAAAAACATTATTAGGACAATACATAAAAACCTTGTCGTTTTAGCTTACTAGAATACGGCAAACCCAAAAGGAAGGGTTCAACAATGGTCAAGGTAAACCCGTGGTCACATGACATAATAATTTTGTAGGACCATTTTGGTACCTGTCTACTCGATTTCTGTCAAAAATATTTTCTTGTTTCTTACTTTTTGGATCACTTTTATTTTTCCGTATTCGACTTACAGTTTCTGTTACAGTATCGCCCTCTGGATAGTAGGCGGTACCCACTTCACATACATATGCGCTAGCTCCTTTACTACTTAATAGGGATTTGATTTACTACTTAATAAAAATAAATATCGATATAAATATTTCGTATCATTTTTTTTAAAGTATCGATATATCGGTACAAGTTCTAAAAGAATGATCGCGCTTTAAAAATTTGTATATTTCAACCTAACATACGTTAACCGCTTATTTTTTTTAAACATAAATATTATTTTTCTCAAAGTGGAAAAATAAAATTTAACTTTTATAACTATGTTTGTCGATCTGAAAATAATATAGTATTTTATACCTTTTAGTTAGTTCGAATTTTATATCGGTACCTACATCGATTTATCGGAAAATTAAATATCGCTCAAAAATATCGATACTTCGAACAAATAATAATCGATATATCGATATTTTTCAGCAAACCTAACTAAGTAACGTTAGTAGCTAGTTTCGACATGTCCCCGTAATCGTCTGTATGTCTTAGTCAGACAGTTAGCTTCCCCTATTTAACTTTAGCCTAGAGTTTGTCACACAACCACCAGTTTGGCAATATACTTTTCAACGCAAAACAATATTTAAACGATGTTATATTAAAGTAGCTTTTCGTGTGACCACATTGTTCTCCTAAACTTCAAACAACGGTTTTAGATGTTTCTTTCCATTTAGAGAATTTTTTTTCGAAGGTTAGATATGTGTTTAATATTAAACTTACTTATCTATGTAGTATATGTGAAGCAACAACTTTGTACCCCTTTTAAGAAAATTACGCGGTTGGTTTAAAGTATAAAATTTGGCACAGTGAAAGTTTTTATGGAGGAGTACAGAAAGCTAATCGATATAAATAAAGAGAGAAGTCCTGACTGACTGACTCATCAACGCCCAGCCCAAACCCTTGGACCTAGAAAGCTGAAATTTTGCACAGAGGTTCCCTTTATAATGTAGACTAGGAATGAGGAAGGATTTTTAGAAATTCAACCCCTAAGGGAGTTAAATAAGAGATGAAAGTTCCGCGCGGGCGAAGCCGCTGGCAAAAGCTAGTTAGAAATTAAATTTAAATATATTATGGCCACTGGGCGACCGCATGTTATAATAAAGACATCCCTATGTTTTGTCAAGTCATACAACGCATGCGCCACAGTTTCAAAGTAATAAGTTTAACACAGCGTAACCACAAATCTAGCTCCAAAACTACAAAGCTCAGTTAATCAAAATGCCACTAAATCGGAATACGAACTCGGGCACAATAACAATGTAAAACGAATATCCAACGCACGATACCGCTTGCATACTTCGTAGCATCGCATACCGCGTAGCAGCGTAGCCACGTAGGTGACTACCGCAAATGCTCAGCGTAGCGACGTAGCGGTTTGGAACAAATAGCATTACCTTTGAATACGGATATGGCTGGTACAGACAAACACTCTAAATAGTTTGCCACTATTAAGGGGAATGTAGTCCAGGGGCCTAAGTCTACTAATTTATAAACGTTACAATGGTCTCTCAATGGTGTGTTTTTGACAGTTTTTGTATGGCAAATCTGTCAAAAACTTACCAATGAGAGACCATTGTGACGTTTATAAATTAGTAGACTTAGGCCCCTGGGCTCGAACTCACTGGTGGGCCTGACTAAAAAGCACGCTGCTCACCAGGCATCGTGTCCGACAAAGGTAGTATCAGTGATGAGCAGTTAGACGTTAGTCTACACATACAACGTTATTGAGTGAGATGCAGGACTAGGGGAAGCCGGGGCAATGCGGGCCCCTTAAGGAAAATCTTGAATAAAACCTTAGAAAAACAAGATATTGAAAAAATTCAGCAGCCATTTATTAGTCTCATTAATGTTCTTTAAAATTAACGCAAAATAATTATCTTAGTCTACAAGTCTTTGGTGCTAATCAAACTAAAAAAATAATAAGAAACTGCCTGTTTTGCCCCGTGTCCGGGGTAAAATGGTCATATGCGGGGCATAATAGGCATACATAGGCATATTCACTTATGTAAGTTTAAAACCGAGCACAAAATGTGCAAATATGAAGGGACTCGTCGTCATTAACCTCTTCGCCGGCGCAAGAACAGTGGGCCCATCTGTGGCATGCACGGCAAGTGACCCAACCCTCATGAGACTCCGAGTACCAATATCCACAGTACAAACACTCTACATCTTCTTCCTCCGATTCGTTTTCTTAATTTTTTTTCATTCTTCTTCATATTTTTCTTCTTTCCTTTCTTCTCACAAGCAACTGGTTTCCGTGTCTGGACTTCTTCCATGTCCTTCTTATAAGGTGAACTGGTTATTAATGCGGTTTTTCCGCGTTTCCTAGTGACTCGTTTTTGGACTCGTGCTTTGGGTTTTGGCATGATATCTACTGGTGACATGACATTAAAAGATGTTCCAGGTGGTGGAGTTGTACATAGCTGGCCAATTGATAGGCCCGCTGACGAACTTCTTTTGGAGACAAACCAAACAATCTACCTTCCATGTCTTTAATATATAAAGCTAACTTTTCTTCTTGAGCAGTTGTGAATACCGGTCTAAAGCTACCTAGTTTTGTTGGTGATAAATATTGTTTTTTTTTGTATTCTTTGAGTTTTCGTTGCAAAGTTGATCGTGGCATATTGTACTCAAGAGCGGCCTGTTTACAGCTTAACCTTCCGCTTGCCACATCCCTTACTGCTGCTTCCATCTCCTCCAAGCTCCATTTGGCACGTTCTGTCTTCCTTTGGTAGTGGCGAACCATAATTGTATCTGCAGAAAAAAACATACACTCAATACAATTATCCGAGGCAAAACGGGCACCTTGCCCATTTTGCCCCGCTCAAAATGCCCCCGAGGTCAAATAAAATAAATGTTAGCCTAATCAAACGAATATCTGGTAGTTAGTTCACAATTCTTTCTAGTTATTTAGTAACATAATTGAACGTAAGAATTTACTTAATAACTGAGCATTTATCACATTCACGAATTAGCTACAACGCAGACTTAAAAATGAAAAATAATATCAAATGCATCAACTTACGTATTTTCGTTCTGTCGACGAACGACGTGCAGCTACACACACACAACCACTTGTCTCGCTAGCCTGAGGTCGATTGGAACCCGATTCGACTAGTTCCGAGCGTCTCGATTTATTATCCTGCGGGGGAGATGGTGTGTCCATTTTACCCCGGGGGCCCGCAATGCCCCGGTTTCCCCTATGTATAGTAAAACAGGCGCGTATTTTTTTTGAACTTTTCAATAATTGTGTTTTCTCGGTACTGATTTAATTTTGGAGATTTTACGCTTCTTTATTACTTAAACACGCCCAAAGTTAGATTAAATTAGCAGGAATAACGAATCTTTGTTGACCCATAACTTTTTAATGGCTTTTTATTTTAGTATTCTGATTTCGCACCGACAATATTAATAATGAGACAAAACTATACTATGTTTAATTTTTGATGTACATTGTCGAATAGTGGAGTAATAAACTCCCGAATTTTGTATGGAAAAAATGTCGACAAGATTCCTCTTAAGGCCCATTTGTGCCACAATTCGCTAAATGTATTTGGCGCTAAAGGAATTTTAAATATCGTTCTATTTCTGTCAACCGTTTTAAGATGACAGACACAACATTATGTTTTAGCTACATAATCAACTTATCTTGTTCCCAAAGCTGGGTTCCACGCCTCCTCGCTGTGAGAGAAAGTTGGCTGTAATCCAATATGTGACCCTGTGCGGGTTGGAAGATGTCACATGTCTAAGAATTTTTGGTTCTAGGCCTTGCTGGTTTCGTCCCGATGCTTTCCTTCACCATTTTGAGAGCAGTGGTGATGAAATAATTTACACAAAGTAAAGTGCCTGCTGGGTTTCGGTTTGATTAGTGGAATCCTTCACTTAGACCCGAGTTCACCAACTACAACATAACCATTGATTACGTAACCGTCCTGTTAGCATTAAACATGTGTTTAAACAAACCGCGTTTTTTTTTCTAGTTAACTATTGAATTCTACCCAACGGTTAAATAACCGAGCGTTTTGAATGAGTGAGTCGAAAATAAACGAATGATCGAATAGTTTATCATTTATTTGTGAAAGACGCTACGACAAATGCCGAAAAAAGGAAGCATCTGGCTGACAAATTTAATGCTTTTGGCACTCACTGCAAACGTTCAAGTATTTCCAGAGCACTCACTACGTTTGCCTGTACGAAATCTTGTATCAAATCATCAAAGAATAAGTAACTCAAAGCGTCTTGCATTTTTCTTTTCTAGCTAAAAGTTATTCACAATGCAAAACTTCAAATCATAAAGCATAAAACAACGGGTAAACTGAGTAGGCCACTTCGTTTAAGTTAACCATACGATTATAGTACTTAATCAATGGTTAGCGCTCGGTGAACGGCAATCTATTGTTAATCAGCCGGTTAGGGCTTAACCGGCTGTTTTAAATTTAACCATGTGTTGGTGAACTCGTTTCTTAGAAAGCCGTGATTAAGTTAATTTTAATGATCTAGCCACACACTTCCAAATTGCGTTCAAGTATTACAAATATCCACACTTAAACGAGTCAGACTAACTACCGCGTCCACAATTTCTGTCCACGACAATGATTTGTTTCACTTCTTTGTCTAAAATTATGTTTCCGTTTGAATAAATACTGGAAAAATGGCGTCGGCGGGATTGTTCTCGAGGTTATGTCGATCGTTTCAAGTGACAGATTCGATTTATTGTGACCCAAAAACTATTACACGTAAATCGAGGTGAAAGGAATTTATTGGACAAACATGGACCTTGTTTTCTGAGAGATACTACGTCACTATTTTAGTAAGTTCTTGTGGTATAAATGAATAATGGCTATGATTTCTTTAGTTCCAATATCAGAGGTCAGCCAAATGTTAGTCGTAGAGTTTTTCTATGAGAATTTTTGCAAGTGTTTATATTTTGTTTTTAACCGACTGCAAAAAGAAGGAGGTTATCAATTCGACATGTTTATATACAGGAAAAGTTTTTATCCAGTGCGAAAACTGTAACCATGAATTCAACATATCATTCTAGACCCCCTACCGCAGAAATTTTCTCCAGTTATACAAAAAAAAAATCTGCTAATCTATACATTTTGACCGAGTAGGTATTGCACTTTTCTATGAAACAGCTGATTTTTATTTTTATAACTGTTTTATTGTATGCTGAATTCATGGTTACAGTTTGCGCACTGGATAAAAACTTACCCTGTATATTTTTTTTATGTATGTTCGGGCATAACTCCGTCGTATAAAGACGGATTTGCAAAATTGATTTTTTGTTCGAAAGGGATTTATTCCGAAATGGTCCCATTAAAATTTCATACAGATTTGATGATGCGTTTCGGAGACAGACAACGGAACTCTTCAAAAAATTACAGCAAATTAACCGCGAATGCTGCTATCACATAAATATGCATTGTTTTGACCCCGAGGATGATGAAATTTCGAATTGGTGTGTTGTAGGTAACTAAAAAGTGACAAATAAAAGTCACTGCCTTCCGCAATTAAAGTTATTTTGCACTTTGTAGTGTTTTTTTGGAAGTAGGTTGTTATTTTTTTAAAAAAAGTTGTTTGTTCTTCATCTGCAGCCACGTGTTGTTATTTTAACATCGATTGTAGGTATAAGGTCAGCAGCAGGGGCAGCGTTTGGGATCCGTTTGACAGCTAATTAAAGGTTTTATAATAGTAGTATAAATGCAGGGACATACCAATAGGCGCCACCTAGGGCACGCAACACATTTGTGCCCCTTTGTAAATTATCTTCTCGGTCTACACTGAGCAAAGCTAGGTCGCATTATAACCTGTCTTGACCAATTATAGCCTTCAATAACAATAAAGTATTAATTTCAACTTCCAAAAAATCGCTTACAATGCTGCAAATTTTAAGAGAATATGAATAGAAATAGGCAGATTTGGAAATACGCTTTCATCCTCGTACTGCACAATATATTTAAGTAGCTCTTCAAACGAAATGAAATGGTTTATGTTGATGTTTTTTTATTTAATAATTTGCCACTTTTTGCGCCCCCCTTCGATAGGCGTCCAGGGGTCCAAGTCTGCTATTTTTATAAATTCGTCATTCCAACACGATCCGATTGTCATTTTGCTAAAAGTTAGCGTAATCTGCTAATTTCATAATGGTCGATCATTGGTCGGTCAATGGTCTCGTAATAGAATTGTGTTATAATGGCATTGTGGTATTGCCATTATTATAAAACCCGTTAGTAGAAATGATTTTCGAAAAAAATACTACTAAATTTGAACATTTATTCATGCCAGATTTCATTTTATATTATATTTTTACATATTATTTTCTAACATAGGTATTATTTTAGGAACTTCAAAAATTTTAGCAGATTATCGCCTAAGTCAGTAATTCATTTGTCATTATGTACGAGATTACCAATAAATGCCATTTGTTTCAATGGAGTGTCAGTGACTGACCATTGGAAAGTCATAATGACGCCATTATATTAGTAGATTACCAAACTTGTCAAAATCAACAATTATGGAATCAATGATAGACCATTCTGTCACTATTGTAATAGTAGACTTGAGGCCCTGGGCTCTTGCTCTGCCTGCCCCACCCTAGTTACCTACGCTACTGTATAAAAGTCGCGTAGTTCGCATGTAGCATTTAAAACGCTACATGCGAACTACGCGTCACACTGACGTCACACAAAATCCTACATCGTGCAAGGAAAGTTTACTGCGTAATAAGTATGTATGCAACGTCCCGACCTGCACCCTAATTGCGTAACTCACGATTGATCATAATTGGTTTCGTCTTCACAGTTAAACATTATTCATTGCGTTATTTATGTTGTCGAACAGACACATTTTTCGAACATATGAAGCAATGGTTTAACAATCCGTTTCAAAACGATACAGATTATGATGAATCGTGAGTTACGCAATTAGGGTGCTGGGTGCTTACTCTGGAATATAATTCCGATAGATCGACATTAGTCAAACGTCAGTTGGTTGAGTTAAACGTCAGGGATTGGCTAGCCTCACTGAGTCTAGCCAATTCCTGACGTTTGACTGACAATTCCAATGTCGATCTATCGGAATTATATTCGAGAGTAAGCACCCTGGTCCCGACATCAATCCTCGGGCATTTGACTACCAGACCAGTCTGGTTCAAAGTCAAAGTATTTATTTCAAATAGGCACTTAAAAGGCACTTTTGGACGGCAACATTTACATTAACATAGAATTGATTCTAGTCGCCCCTTCCAAAATGTAGTTTCGTATGGAGAAGAATGGGCAAGAAACTCCACCGTTAACTCTTTAAAAATCTTCTAAGTACCTTTAACATACATTAATTATATTATGATGTGTGAAAACGATGCACCCAGAATAAAATTACCATACCAAAATAGGTCAAAAGAATGAAAGTGAAGCAATTACAGATAAATTAATTTTATGATAGATACATGGTGCTCAATACAAAAATTGTGAAAGTAAGTATAAGATTTTCATAGAATATTAACAAGTCAGTGTGTGAGTTAAACTAATCATTGAGTGTAAATCAATGTCATAAATATAATCTTCTTAAATAATCTACACTATTAATAAAGAGGAAATATTTGTTTGTTTTTTTTTGTTTGCATTGAATAGGCTCCGAAACTACTGAACCGATTTGAAAAATTATTTCACTGTTGGGAAGCTACACTATCCCTGGGTGACATAGGCTATATTTTATCCCCGTATTCCCACGGGGACGGGAACTACGCGGGTGAAACCGCAGAGCGCTGTTAGTAATAATATTATAAAGAGGAAATATTTGATTGTTTGTTTGTTTGTTTGCATTGAATAGGCTCCGAAACTACTAAACCGATTTCAAACATTCTTCCACTGTTGGGAGGCTACACTATTCCCGGGTGACATATGCTATATTTTATCCCCGTATTCCCACGGGAAAACAATACATATTCATTTTAATTATATTGTGAAAACCAGGTCTCCATCCCTTCAGAAGCTGTAAAATTTAATTCGTAAGTATTATGCACTCACACAATGCGGCAGACGACATATCTTTGCATTAACCGCGACAACAGCCGCTTAACCTCACTCATAACTTTCTCAGCGATTTAACGCAGGAACTTTCCGCTTCAAAACACTACACCGAAATAAATAAAATGAAAAAATAAAATAAACAGCCACCCACGACCCGGTCAAGTGTTCTCTGACACTGCAGGTGCCCTTCGCCTCTAAAGTACCATCGAACACCCACAAATGCTCATTAAAGGCTCTTATCAGGGTTAAGAGCCGTTTGCGCCATAGTTGCTCGATTCAAGAGCACGGGATCCTTCAGGAATGCTCTTACAGCTTCCCTAATAAGGACTGGAAAGCTTCGTTGTTATCTTTTGTTTGGCATTTACTTTTTATCTTTTGGTTAACTCGAGTGGTACATTCGTTGTCAAAATAATTAAGGGTAATAAAAACTTTATGTTTACATAAAGTTTTTGTTGTACACGCCTAACTAAAATATTTCCAGTTAACGCTGAGCTCGCACTGTATGAAAATCACAAACAATGTGAGATCAGCATATACTGGAAATGTGTAGCTTGATGTGTAGCCGTGTGTAACCAATTCAAAATAGTATTTTTACTAAGCTAAATTAAATCAGACACATTTTAGACTAAGGTTGTTTATGATAGAGTAGCTGCTGCCCACAGCTCCACCCGCTTCAATGTTGAATATTATCTGGAACAGGCTTCTCTAGCCCAAGGAATTAAAATTTACATACAAGCTTCCACTCCCTACTTTACCCCTTTACGGGGGGAGTTTCCTAAAATCCTTTCTTTACTGACGTCTCCTATTCATAATCTACCTCTGTACCAAATTTCATCTTCGTACGTCCAGTAGTTTTTAAGATTTCGTGTTTCATCAGTGAGTGTATGAATAAGTGACCTTTCGCTTTAATATATTTAGATAAAAGTGTAAATCAATAAAGCTCTGTGAACATGGACTTTGTGAAGTAATTCAATAGTAATGCTTAAATGATTTTATTTCTGCAAGTAGGTTTGTACTTTTACACGACAATCATATTAAAAAAAAAAAAAACAAGATAATGGCAGCGTTATCTATCTGACTATTCTGAGAAGAAAGGCCGAAAAAAAACTCACAGTCTCTTTTTAAATCCAGATATAATATTGGTTAGACCATATGAAAATCATGTAGGTTGGAGTCTGAAGTGGTCTTTTGAGGAAAGAACCACCCAAACTGAGTGGATCTGTTCAATTAGTGCACGCATTTATCAGTAATCAGACAGCTCAACTCAGAACATAGGGAGCTCCACGATTCGGCTATCAATACTAAAGAAGGGATATTTGGGTAGGCCGCTTAAATTACTCAAACTACGCTGACCATGATTTAAACTAAATGAGAAAAAAAAAAGAAAAGAAAGACAGTTATAAAATTTTTACATTCACAATAACTAAAACAATATAATACTTTACAAAATAAATATTAATGTCATTGATGTGTATAAAACAATACGGAAATAATCTTGGGCAGATCATTTGAAGACTATGTAGATTGAATTCGTGTCTGAAATGGTTATTTGAGGGAGTGTACGACTAAACGCCGACAGACTGAACACCGACAAGACTTTACTTCGACGAGACTCTTCGCCGACAGGACTCATCAGCGACGCAACTTATCTCCGATAATCAGATTACAGTTAGATTATAATCTATCTTGCGAGATTATAACATAACGGTATTTACAATTTTACGATGACAGGCGTTGCTGATGAGCCCAGTCGGCGAAGAGTCCTGTCGGCGAAGTGTCCGCGGCGGTCGATGTAAAATCTTGTCGGTGTTCAGTCTGTCGGCGTAGTGTCTGTCGGTGTTTAGTTGTACACTGAATTTGAGGAAAGAACCACACAGTGGACCTGTCTAGTTAGTGCACGCATTTGTCAACTATTGGGCAGCTCAACTCAAAACCTGAGGAGTGCAGTCAAACATAACCATTTTTTTTTAATATATATTGTTTTATTAATTTATTTACATAATTTAAAAGCTGTCCTGAATATAATAATAATTATGATCAAGCTAATATTAAAAAAAAACTTTTTGTGGGATTTTGGGGCACTCAAACCCTAATTTCACTACATATTACTCTACAATCCATCAAATTTGAGCTATTCGTGTTGTACACATAGAATGTAATACCTATAGCCATACAGCGAAATAATTTAGCAACGGATGGTCGGGTCGATATGGCAGGACGAGGTCAACTAGGGTCCGTAAAGGGTTAATTCAAAAGGGCCCGAACATAACTACGAGTTGCCATAGACAATCAAATTGACTACATAATCAAATTATGTAGTTGCTCGAAATACAATTTGAAATTTATGTTTCACTGGACATCTATGAAACCAGTCATCATCTCCATTCAACATAAGGGGTGAAAAACTTTGTTGGGGTCGCCTGTTCCCAATTATGTTGGGGTCGGCTTCCAGTCTAACCGGATGCAGCTAAATACCAGTACTTTACATGGAGCGACTGCCTATCTGACCTCCACAACCCAGTTACTAGGTAAAACGATACCCCTTGGTAAGACTGGTTGTCAGATTTTCCGTCTACTATGTAAAAATCTCACTGTGAAATGGTGGTGAAGTAAGCTCAATATTGTCAATAGTGACAATCCCTAGACAAATACACACACCTTTTCCAGTTTCTGTATTAAAATTCTGTACATACATACATACATACTCAGCCTATAAACGTTCCCACTGCTGGGGCACAGGCCTCCTCTCCGTGAGAGGGAGTGGGCCGTAATCCACCACGCGGGCCCAGTGCGGGTTGGTAGATGTCACATGTCTTCGATTTTTTTAATTCTAGTACATGCCGGTTTCCTCACGATGTTTTCCTTCACCGTTTTGAGAGCAGTGGTGATGAAATTATTTACACAAAGTAATACGCCTGGCTGGGTTCGAACGCACGACCTACAACACGTAAGTCGCGGCCGTTACCACTGGGCCATCACTGCTCACTTCTTCTTCTGTATTTAAACTAATTGATGCTCCAATAATTGGAAATCAAACTACGCGCCAAACAATAGTACAAGGTTAAAACCACGACGCCATTTTGAAATGTCATTCAATTCTTTAAAATTCGAATGCATATCACCATGTCGCTATGCCGTTGCACGTGTCTCTACAAACCTACAAACTATTGAAAACGATGAAATGAATGGAGGAGCACTAGGGAAACGTCAAAAAATAAAGTTATAAAAGCATGTCTGTGCCATGTGACATGTCCCTTGAAAAAAAAAAGGTTCCGCCGCAAGCCGGGGAATGAAGTAGAATATTTTCACCATTCAATTTTCTAGAAAATTTGTCAGATAGTTTGTAGTCGGGGAAAAATGAAAAATGTGTAGAAATAGGCTTTAACATTTTCTGACGAATTATGGGGGAAGCGCTAGGGTTGCCAGCGAATTTCAAATTGTCTTACGTATTTTAAAATTTGCAGGCTGTATGTTGATCAAAAATGAAGAAGTGCACATAATCCTACTGAATGACGTTTTCATGACATAGTCATTCAGTGGGATTATATGAACTAAGAGGGTTTTATTGATGATGATATAATTCTGTGAATACATACGTGTTACGGTCGCGAATAGTATTTTAATCAACATACAACCTGCCACAGAACTGCAAATTCGTAAAAACATTTGAAAATCAGAATTTCGCGGGTTACATTATAAATGGAAAAAGGCGTGTTTTTATGTAAGTGTCACCATGCTATGCTTGGCACACAGGTTTTAGTTTAGACTACGTAGGTATAGGCCTCTCCCGAGTTACGCCACAACACCAACCAATCTATTCTATAAAAATCTCACCGTGGAAACTTAAGTGAAGTTAGCTGTCAACTGTATTCAAGCATCAGGTGAAATGACAGCTCACTTCGAGCTCAGTTTACCTGAATTTTCGGTATAGTTTTCGGTCCATTTTTTACGATATCTTGACATGTAGGTACGCCCGAATTCCCAATCGCGACTTTGACATTCGTAAAAGCAATGATATTATAAGTGTAAAAAGGTGAAAGTGTTTCTGTTGATCCAATTCACTTTAAAGTGACAGTGACAGCATGACACTTAACGTTTATTTAAAAATATTGCCGTTAATCCTCTTAATGGCGTTTTAACCCGTTTGCGAGAAAGTTGGCCTTTTTTCTTGTGATTCACACGGCACATTAAACACATATAATTTTGTAGCATCTAATTTTGTTGGATCACTGTTTTGTTTCACACGTTTTAATCGATCTTTGTTTCCGGATTTAGAATATTTATTTGTACATACCTGCATGACCGTTGGGTTTAAAATGGGACGAGGGAGCGTTTTATTTTTCAATTTTATTCGATATCTTTATTGTGGTTCATCGGTAGGTACATAGTACAGGTCGTAAATCGTCAATTGTGATCAGCTACGTCCCGCTCTTAAGGCATACAACGGTTACATAAAAATCAGAATTACATTATAGAATAACAATTAGAATTACATTTAAATTTCACATAAAATATTAAAAAAAAAAAACAGAAATAAAATGGAACGAATTAAGGTAGGTACACATCAGTGGGCCACTGAACGCATCGTGACAGACGACTAAGAGCTTATTGGAGCAGTGATTTGTTTGATAGGAAGCCCTACGCGATTTTTGTTAAAAATATGTGTTATTATTGTGTGTCTGGTGCTTATACCGAGTGATTTTAGATGATACTAGCTAATACAGGGTAAATCTTCAAGGGTACACCAGTCGCGGGCTCGAACTCACTGGTGGGCCTGACTAAAAAGCATGCTGTCTCACCAGGCTTCGTGTCCGACAGAGGTAGTATCAGTGATGAGCCGTTAGACGCTAGTCTACACGCACAACATTATTGAGTGAGCTGCAGGATCAGTTCTAGTAAAACAGGCGCGTAAAAAATTAAGAAAAGTCCTTCGGAAGATCGGGTTTTCTGAAAAAAACACTACATAAATCAATGACCAATAAAGTTTATTGAACTTTTCGATAATTGAGCTTTGTCGGTACTGACTTTTTTCGATAAAATTTTTCTTCGGTTATACAAAAATAAAATCAGCTGTTCCATACATTTTGACCGCGTAGGTATTGCAGTTTTCTATGAAACAGCAGATTTTTTTTGTGTAACCGACGAAAAATTTCTGCGCTGGGGGGGTCTAGAATGATATTCCGGATTCATAATTACAGTTTGCACACTGGTTAAAAACTTATCAAGTATATTTTTGCTGTAGGTACTTATACCAATAACAGTGGTTTTATTCCAGCTATCTCGATCTCTATCAATACTCAATACTCAATACTCAATACTTTATTGCATTCCATAATGTGTACATATAACAGTTGGTATGTGAAAACATTGAATCAATTATGGACCCTGTCGGGCACAGCAAAGTTAGTTTTTAGTAGGAGAGAGGATGAAGGCCCTTTTTGTTAAGAAAAAATTAAAATAGTATCATTAGAATAGTAACTATCATTAAAATAGTCTCATTAAAATAGTATAATTAAAATAGTATCATCAAAATTGTGTCATCAAAATAGTATCATTAAATAGTGTCTTTAGAAAAAAAAAAAAACATTAAAATAGTATCATTTGTTTTTATGGTAGTAAGCAAGTATTTATATATTTGATTATAAGTTATATTTCTATATTATTTATTGCACGATTTATTTTATTAATATTATAAATTATGATAAACTAAATATTTATAATTTTATTGAGCCTTGTAGAATATTATTTTAATTGTGCACTGTTTAGAATATTCATTTTGAATTTACAGTATTTAAATGTTTTAAACTAATATAAATATTTAAAGAAAAATTTAAAATGTAATGTAAAAAGTAGTGTTCATTGTTGTTGGAATTTATCTCCAAAGTATTCATCAATAGTATAGTAGCCTTTGATTATCAGAAATTGTTTTAATTTATTGATAAAGATATTATTTGTATTTATATTTTTTATGAATTCCGGTATCTCTACAGTCATTTCTTCTCGTAAGGCTTTGTCAAAAAGCTGAAGTAATTTTAGAAAGGCTTTATTCTTTTCATACCAAATTAATAGAATATGATATTCTTTTGTGGGTATTCGTCGCCTCTGAAAGTTAATTTGTTTACCCGTTTGCATTCTCTTTTATCTCGTCTTTACAATTTATATAATACTATTTGCCCGCGGCATCGCCCGCGTTGACGTTATCACTAAAATTATCATACAGGAACGTACAACCGGGATCTTATGTGTTAATCCAGGTTATAAGCTATCTGTGTGCCGAATTTCATCCCAATCCGTTCGGTAATTTTTGCGTGATTGGGTAACAAACATCCAAACTATAACACACACATATCATATACAGGGTAAGTTTTTAACCAGTGCGCAAACTGTAACCATAAATTCAGCATATCATTCTAGACCCCCCAGTGCGGAAATGTTTCGTCAGTAATACAAAAAAAAATCTGCTGTTTCATAGAAAAGTGATATTAAAGGTGGGTCAATGACTTCTATTGCCGTGCTAAATCGCACCAACCATAGTCTCTTGCTCCAGCATGTTATCTCCCTTATAGTAAGTAGTGTAACTCAAGTCGTAGAACATTAAAGTGAAGATAATTCCTCCTGAGCGGCGCCTCTCGTGTTTACAACGTTGTTAATTACTTGAACATTGTTTTAAGACGTGCGCCATCTTGCGAACGGCGTATGAACAATGATAGCTTTTAGTTGTGGGCATAAAATAAAGCTGGGCTCACAGTATGAAAGTAGTGTCGTGAAACAGTAGCTTGACTGTTCTGAGGGTCTACTCCCTTAACACGAAGTCCGTTGTTTCGGCCGAAGTTACGGTGTTTCCAACTCCGTTTCACATACGGACATAAGATTAGTTTGGGGCCCAAACTTAGAACGAATAAGAACACGATTTGACAGCTCACGATGTGTTTTTGCCAGTCCAAAAAACTGAATTAATCGTATTATTAGGATAGACGCCATGACAGATAGCATTTCGTGCCATCATCTGACAGCCACACTATAAAAGGACCGTCCTGTGGGTAGATCGGCCTTTTCATCGGTCGGCTCTCAAACAGAAAGGTTGTCAGGTGATCATCGCTATTTGATATTTGTCGTTGTTTTTTTTGTTATTATTGAATTTGTACATGTGTATTAAAATTAACGGTTGTTTGCTTATGTGATTTTGATGTGTTTATTTCCAATTTAACGAATATAAGAAACCTATTAGAATCTGCGTGATTATTGTTTTTTTTTATTTATCTCTACTTCTGGTTCCTAAAATCAGAAGTGGGATAAGCCTGTGCCCATTTAAATTCAAAAGCCGCTGAAAAAGCAAGACAACCGTTAATTTAAAATTTCATAATGCCTCGACCATCTCGTTCGCGTAGTACATCCAACGAAACATCACCTCCTAGAATACATAAACGGCACAAAAAATCGCGTCGACACCAGCGTGATTCCCAGTCGCGTCGCCCCCGGTCTCGTAGTCGCGATAGTTCTGTAAAACAGGCGTTGAGTACGATTATGACGCGATTAAACGCCATTGAGGAAAGTACCGCGAGTGTTTCACGTACACCAGTGCTATCAAATCATGGCAACACACCTCAACGGGATGAACTGGATAATAGTGCGCCAGCTGCAGCAAAAGTACTGGCGGATGCGCTTGTTGCTATCCGAACGAAACCGCAAAATTATTACGTGTCTAACTTTGATCCCGCTGTAAACAACTTTGAGGTGTGGTGCGATGAGGTGGAACGTGCCAGGTTAGTAAATCATTGGACTGATTTAGAATGTTTGTCGCGAGTTGCTAATTGTCTTAAGGGCGAAGCTAGGTCCTGGTTAAATGAGTGGACCACTAATGATCGTTCATGGTCTAACTTTTCAAAACAATTTATGTCTCTTTGTCCGCGAAAACTTGATTACGCTAATATACTCTTTGAAGCTATCAACACGACTTCTGAAAAATTTTCAACTTACGCAGAATATGCCCGTCGTTCGTTATTGCGACTACGCATTGTTAAGGGTTTAAGCGAGGAACTGATGGTCCAAATAGTGATACGCGGTATATGCGATGCGCAAGTTCGTGCGGCGGCTGCGAATGCCGATCTTACAACGGAAAATATCGTTTCGTTTTTAGCTATTTACACCAAGCCTAGTCGCGGCAAAGTTGACAATCGCGGACCTTCTACTAGCAGCGTAGCAAAGAAACGGAGACTTGATCACCCCGAAATTAGATGTTTTACTTGCAATCAGACTGGCCACAAAAATTTTAACTGTCCTAAAAAGAGTAAAAGCCCTAACGATAGTTCATCAAAGACTACTTGTGCCTTTTGTAAAAAGAACGGTCATAAAGAAAGTGAGTGTTTTACAAAATTACGATCGGAGGGACAAAACAAAAATCAAAAGAAAGTCAACCTCTGTAAAGAAATGTCAACTCCCTCAGGTAATAATGATATTAGTACTGCTGTGATACAAGGCATACCGGTGGATGTTTTGATAGATAGTGGCGCCATCAATGTGTCCTTAATTTCATCTGACACTATTAAATTCTTCTCCTGCCTCCGTAAACCAACTCATTGTGTTTTAAAGGGAATTAGTTACGACGGGATCATTGCTCGCGAGTATGTTACGCTTACAGTTGAGTTTAGCGGCATTGCGCTTGAAGTCGATTTCGTAATCGTACCCGCTTCTTGTATGAATACGCCAGTCATTATCGGTACAGATGTCCTCAATAGGGACGGAGTAACTTTTGTTAGGACAAAAAATGGGCAATATTTGACACGTTCCTCTCAAACATTAAAAGTAAATGTTGTTGAATCCGATGCTAAAGTTAATACACCTCTTCAAGGTGAAGATTTAAAATGTCTACTAGCAGTAATAGACGATTTCCTACCCTATTTAATATCTGGCACCGCTACTACAACAGTTCAAACAGGAAAAATGCAAATTAATTTGACTAGTGATGTTCCCGTAGCCTATCATCCCTACCGATTATCATACCAGGAAAAATTAAAGGTACGCGAGATAGTAAAAGATTTATTAGACAAAAAAATAATTAGGGAGTCCAATTCAGAGTATGCGAGCCCCATCATTCTCGTTAAAAAGAAGGATGGTGCAGACAGAATGTGTGTGGACTTTCGGGCGTTAAATCGTATTACCGTTAAAGATCGCTACCCTCTTCCTTTAATAGAAGACCACATAGACCGTCTTGGCAGCTCAAAGTACTTCACGGGCCTTGATATGGCCTCGGGCTTTCACCAAATTTTAATTGAAAATAGCTCGATACACAAAACTGGTTTCGTTACACCGGAGGGGCATTACGAGTATTTAAAAATGCCCTTCGGTTTATGTAATGCCCCGACGGTATATCAACGGATTATCAATAAAACACTTCGAAAATTAATCGAATCGGGAAAAGTGCTAGTGTACATAGATGACGTGCTCCTAATGAGTATGACAGTCCACGAGGGCATCGAATTATTGCGCGAAGTTCTAGAAACACTTTCCAAGGCGGGGTTTTCGATTAATCTTCGAAAGTGCTCATTCCTAACTACTGAGGTAGAGTATCTGGGCAGAGTTATAAGCCATGGTCAGGTTAGGCCGAGCTCTCGAAAGATCGAGGCGTTAACAAACACACCCACACCATGTAATGTTAGACAGGTCAGACAATTTTTGGGTTTAGCGGGATATTTTCGGCGGTATATCCAAGATTACGCGACAAAAACTGCTAGTATATCACGACTCACAAAGAAAAACGTTAAATTCGAATGGGGACCTGCACAAGAGCAAGTCCGCCAAGATCTCGTTAAACAGTTGACAAGTGAGCCCATACTTGCAATTTTTGATCCAAAACTGCCCACTGAATTGCACACAGATGCAAGTAGTGTTGGTTATGGGGCAGTATTAATGCAGGTACACGGGGAGGGTAATAAACGTGTGGTTGCCTATTTTAGCAAGGTTACTCAGGGCGCTGAAAGCAGATACCACTCTTATGAGCTGGAAACACTAGCGGTCGTCAAGGCACTGCAGAATTTTAGACATTACTTGATTGGCATTAAATTCAAAATCGTAACGGACTGCAATGCCTTGAAGGCCACTGAGCGCAAGAAGGATCTGCTTCCACGCGTGGCACGCTGGTGGATTTATTTGCAAGATTTTATTTTCACTATAGAATACCGAAAAGGCGTAATGATGTCTCATGCAGATTATTTGAGCAGGAATCCACCAGTCGTGCAGGTAAACCAGATCGATAGACCGCTGAACTGGGCACAAATGGCCCAGGCAGCCGACAATGAGACTAAGGATCTTATACAAAAATTAAGTGACGGGCACTTAGACGCACATCGTTGTGTGTAAAAATAATTTATTATATTACCGTTATTCACCAGTCGGTGAAGAGTCAAGGCTTTTGTGTTTCGTTCCTAAGGGACACCGGCTTAGTCTTTTAAGATTATTCCACGATGAGCATGAACATATCGGTGCTGATAAAACCCTTGATTTAATTTTAAAGCATTTCTGGTTTCCCGGCCTAAAACAATTTGTTAGTAAATACACCTCACACTGCCTAATTTGCATTTCAAAAAAACGAGTTCCCAGGGCTCCACATCAACCTATTACTTCATGGGAAAAGTCTGAAGTACCATTCGATACAATACATGTTGATGTGCTAGGCCAACTGCCGGAATCAAACGGCTATAAATTCGTCTTTGTGCTGGTGGATTCGTTTACAAAATTTTGCCTACTTTACCCCATCTATCGCCAAGACACGAGCGAACTTAAGCGCGTTTTTAATAACGCAATATCCCTATTCGGTGTCCCTAAATTAATAGTCTCCGACCGTGGTCGCATGTTCGAAGCCGCGGGTTTTACTAGTTGGGTATCAGAATTAGGCTCTACCCTTCACCACATAACTCCTGAAATGCACCATGCCAATGGTCAAGCCGAGCGCTATGTGCGAACTGTATTAAATTTAATTCGTGTTGAAAGTCGTAATAAAAATGTATCTTGGTCTGATTCACTATGGAAAATTCAACTTGTTCTAAACATAACGAAACAAAAGACTACCCAATTGTCAGCATTAAATTTACTAATTGGCACTGATGCAACCACTCCTGTAATCCGTGCATTGATCAGAGACGTGGCAGTCGACAATGCACACCCCAATCGCGAAGCATGGCGAGAAATCTGCAGGAGTAGAGCAAAGGACCTGCTTAAGGCAAACCAAGATAGACAAGATTCCCATGTCAATCGTCACCGACACCCTCCTAGAGTTTTCAAGGCTGAAGATCTGGTATTCGTTATAAAGTACTCCCAATCAACGGGAAAACTGGACTCTGGAATGAGAGGCCCTTATCGTGTGATAAAAGTCTTGCCGAGTAATCGCTATGAGCTCAAACTGTTGGGTGGTGCTCGTGGCAAAACCACACAAGCGGCAGCCCAGTATATGGTGCCATGGAAGGGAGAGTGGTGTCCTGAGAGTTGTACTGCTTTCTTTGAGAGTAAGTAAAATGTCTAACTGTTATTTATGTTTCAGCTACATAATAACGCATAACTGGTGTGTATCTGGCTGATGTTGTAAGTGGAAAGGCCAACCGGTCATGTTGTGTACCGGAGCACACGACGTGAGCCCCACAGACACCCACTGAGTATGTGTATTGGACATTGGTCTTGCAGACACGTATTATGTATGTGTATTGGACATCGGTCCTGCAGACACATTATTTATGTGTATTGGACATCGGTCCTGCAGACACATTATGTATGTGTATTGGACATCGGTCCTGCAGACACATATTGAGTATGTGTATTGGACGTTCAGGTCCTGCAGACACATATTTTATATGTGTATTGGACAATAGTCCTGCAGACACTTATTGTGTATGTGTATCTCTACACTAATTCTGTAGACACATAGTGTGCCTATGTGTTACTGGAGTCCTATATAAACATAAATGTGTGGACTTGTTCTTGTACGCTAACATTATAGGAGAGACGAATGATCAAAAGATTTTCATGTGTGATGATGAGTGGTTTAATGACGAATGATTAGAAGTACAATAAGAAAAAATAAGTGTGTTTCACCTGAATGAGGGCCTTGACTGTGAGATGAATGAAAGCATAGGAATTTACTCATTATTATAAATGCTAATTAATTTCTACTTTTCTTATTAGATACTGACGAAGATGACATGGATGATGCTGAAGCAGGGCCTTCTTCAGCTCCTCCTGGGAACTCCATGGCTAATCGCGATGAAAATACAAACGAAGATGTGCCCGAGGACGGTGCACGGTCAGGAGAGGCCGTATTAGGATAGACGCCATGACAGATAGCATTTCGTGCCATCATCTGACAGCCACACTATAAAAGGACCGTCCTGTGGGTAGATCGGCCTTTTCATCGGTCGGCTCTCAAACAGAAAGGTTGTCAGGTGATCATCGCTATTTGATATTTGTCGTTGTTTTTTTTGTTATTATTGAATTTGTACATGTGTATTAAAATTAACGGTTGTTTGCTTATGTGATTTTGATGTGTTTATTTCCAATTTAACGAATATAAGAAACCTATTAGAATCTGCGTGATTATTGTTTTTTTTTATTTATCTCTACTTCTGGTTCCTAAAAGTATGTAGAATTGACTTGTTCCGAGTGTTGCCGGACGTAAAAGAATAGCACCATCCCATTTCTTCTCGTGGGTGTTGTAGAAGGCGACTAAGGGACTTACTAGAGAATGGGCAGAAGCGTTGTCCATGCATTTTATCACCATACTGCCGTCCCGTATGTGTTGCCGGGCGTAAAAGAATAGCACCATCCCATTTCTTCCCGTGGGTGTCGTAAAAGGCGACTAAAGGACTTACCAGAGAATGGGCAGCAGCGTTCTCTATGCATTTAACCACCATACTGCGATCGCCAACCCGCCTGCCAAGCGTGGCGATTATGGCAAAACCCCCCATCCTGGGGGAGGCCTATGTCCAGCAGTGGATGTCTTTTGGCTGAAATGATGATGATGACTGCGATCGCGAACCCGCCTGCCAAGCGTGGCGATTATGACAACCCCCCCCCCCTTTTGGGGGGGCTTATGTCCAGCAGTGGACGTCTTTTGGCTGAAGTGATGACGAGAATATTGACTTCGAGGTATCATACTACTTTCGGACGGAGCCGTATCTTCGTTGACGGACTTAGATATTAGGTCCTGTTTCGGGCTTTATGTAACTTTTTTTCTGTGTATCATGTTTCTTTTCTTTCTATATAGAGAAACAATAACAATTATTTCAGCTTCCTAATTTAGGCAGTTAACACGAGATATGATAGCGTGTTATTTGAATGTATGAGGTTTTCAAAACTGGGGTGTTTTATTTTATTTTTTGGGTGGGAAATCATCAAATAACTTCTCCCGCTCTAGAGTGGAGCAGGAGGGCGTGTCAGACTTTTACTAACTAAAACCCGTTCAGTTGCCTGTGTGCCCGGGACTATGGCATCTTTTTCGAACAACCCGTACCCCATGGCGGCCGTCGGTCCTTGCGGACCCCACCAGTTGGTGTTGACATCTCTTTGCGGCGCGCGTGGAACTCATCGCACCTTCGACCTGGGCTTGGTCCTTACCGGACAGCGAGCTACCCATTACTCGCCATCCGCAAGCCCGCGCCTATGGTGGCCGGGAATCAAAACTCTACGTTTTATGTTACCTTTCCTTGAATGTAAACAACTCACTTTAACAATGTTTTTATGTTGCAAACAAGTGCTAAGTTATGTTCGAGTTGTTGTTGGACACTTTGAGAGCTCCGAAGACTCCGAACAAAGCTTTTCTTTTGTATCAAAGTGGTTTTGTAAGTTTACGCTAGAAAACAGCGTCAAAACTTTGGCGAATCATCGTTTAAAGATATACCTTCTCCAATTTTCTGAAACCGTAGTCCCTGGTGTTCAAATTCTGTTGTGAAACTAAACCAATATTGACTTGCAAATTAATATTAATGGTAGTTCTTAATCGCTATTTTGGTAGATGTCATCATCATAATCATCATTTCAGCCGAAAGACGTCCACTGCTGGACATAGGCCTCTCCCAAAAGGGGGGTTTTGCCACAATCGCCACGCTTGGCAGGCGGGTTGGCGATCGCAGTATGGTGGTTAAATGCATAGAGAACGCTGCTGCCCATTCTCTAGTAAGTTTCTTAGTCGCTTTCTACACTCACGGGAAGAAATGGGATGGTGTTATTCTTTTACGTCCGGCACCACACGGAACACAGATGGTAGATGTAAACCTAAAAAACTGCTAATGTGATTCTATGGTTGATTTACTAATCTGAGATCGGTTAAGTCTGTGAGTAGGAGTATTATCATCTCATGCCTCAGGCCGAGGGGAGTTCTGCGAAATTCTTCACCTACGTTTTTTTGCAATTTACTGGTCAATGTTTTTGGGACCGCAACAAATATGGCTTTTCAGTATTATATCATTAACATGTAACCTAATACTGATCTGAAAATTGCAGAAACACGTAAAAAAAATTATATTTCGTGGGCCACCGTACGCTTTCGCCTTAACACGTTGAACTAAAAGCTGGTTAAGTCGTGGCCATGTGCCCAAAAAGCTGGCATTTTTGGGCATCGTTGATTCAATACATGATTCTGATATCAACAATTTTTTTTTTTAAATAAATTTTTCGGTTCGGCTATAATTATTAAAACAAATTGTTGTTCAGTACATTTGATCGCGTCGGTAGCCTAACGTAAACAACAATTTTGGTAACATTTTTTGTGTGGAACAGCAGGTTTTTCTTTTGATAATTGACGAAAAATTTCTACCTTGGGGTCTACACTATGTGCTGAATTCGTGGTTACAGTTTGCGCTTCGATGTACGCCATCCAGTGTAGGTACGTGTACAAAATAATAATTTTAATCGTGAACTCTGGATGAGCGCTAGACCAACACAATAACAGTTACCTAATATTAAAATCTTATGCTGAACGCTAGACCGATACAACACATTTTCCCTATTGTTACAATCATCGTATGAGTGTAAGTAAGACGGCGTCCGCAACTCCACGTCAAAACTCGTATTTTGCGCTTACAAAAAGATTCAGAACATTCGATCTCAAGGTACAAATAAACTCAGAAATGATCAGGCCCTTATACTACACTTTTATAATTTCCCCTGGAAACGTCCTAAAATACATAAAGTTGGCTTTCACGCGCTGGCGATAATCAATAATTTTATCAGTAAGTAGATAAGTTCGCTCGGCGATACGGGCGAAATTAAGGCGTCCGTATTGTACCCACTAAATAAATGATGGGCTCATATGAAATGAGGTGGAACTCATCACGCTGTCTCACCAGGCTTCGTGTACGACAGAGGTAGTAACCGTGATAAGCAGTTAGATGCTAGTCTACACGCAGAACGTTATTGAATGCAGGATCATTTATAGTAAAACAGGCGCGTAAAAAGTTAAGACAGGTCCTTCGGAAGATGGGGTTTTATGAAAAAAACCACTGCATAAATCAATTACCAATAAAGTTTATTGAACTTTGTGATATTTGAGGTTTGTCGGTACCGACTTGGTTTTGGAGGTTTCACACTTCTTCGATTACTTAAACACGCCCAAATTAAATTAGCAAGAAATACGAACCTTGTTTGGATCATAAATTTTAATAGTTTTTTTATTTTAGTATTCTGTTTCCGTACAGACAATATTATAAAAAGACAAAACCATATCATGTTTAATTTTTGACGTACGTTGTCGAAGTGCAGTAATACACTCTCGAAGTTTGTATGGAATAAATGTCGACTAGATTCACCTTGATGCTCGGTTCCTATTAAAAATAAAAACGAGTCGTTTTGCTTACTAATGGCAGCATTTTTTTTTTGCCAACTGCTCATAAAAATAGATTCGTAAGCTAATTTGACCTGTGATAGCTGATGGAGGTCCATATGGGAGGGTCTACTGTGCAAAGCTATGAATTCTTTGCTTCATTATTGGTGAAGATGCAACAGTCCTAATTTAACCAATAAAGGTCTGTAAATTAAAGGAATCGACCATAAATATAAATATAAAAATAAAAAAAATTCTCTCTACACAAGTCATGAACTGTATTTTAATAATTCCTATTTCAGCATCCTAAAATATTAAAAGCCAAGTAATTACGACCAAGTAAAAGCTCGCTTAGCTCGCTCGAATCGCGCGTGGTTGGTCACACTTCTAACCTAACCTAACCTAATCCGTTTGGTCGGGGTACCCTAGTTTAGAATACTACAACCAATTGTGACAAACGGCTAAACAGTTAAAACAAGTTTCATTTATTTAAAAAAAGTGTCCATCTAAAGAAGATCTATAAGTATTTCGGTATTCATTTAAACATTTATCTTTCTGCGATCCGGTAGGATATTAGAAGAGCATACAGAAGCAAGAAGTTTCTAAATCAATCAAATTCAGTGCTACATCGGAACGACAATCTTGTGTAATGAAGGAAAAAGACAGCGACACTTTTCTAGACAATCGCTTACTAGAACCATTACTGTAATTAATTTGTCTACTAAGTACTACCCCTGGGTTTGTCTTGTTAGTTACTTTCAGTAGAATATTAGAAAAATAAAACACTTAGTTGATTAGGAGTTTTAAATAACATTATTTTTGGTATATGCGAAACCTGATTATAGTTTGTTCAGAATAAGGAACTGAATCGATTCCAATAGTTTTTACACCATGTTATATTTTTCCCAATTTTTTTTTTAGTTTTTTAAAGTTTATTACAAAACAATAGGGTATTCTACTATGTTTGAAAAAGTACTTCAAAATGTTGATTTTCCTAATAAAAAGCCACAAAAAATATATTTCGGCAAAATAAACGTGCTTTCTTGCTATAAAATTAAATTAAATTTTAAACCTTTTTTCGTTCCCGCAAAAACGCTATCAGCCATTTTGGTGACGTAATATTGGTAAAAACAACAGTCGTGTATGTACGACCGGGACTCATTCAACGTTAACAGCTAAAGATATTTGGTGGTTCTTGGGAAAATTATGAATTACAATCGCTATCGTTGGTGTGTAGTGCATAGTTGTACAAATACTAGCATTAAAACGATAGATTATGTACCTAGTTGTTTACACTGAACTGACACTTTTTGCCTCTATGACGTCACACCATGGCGGCCCGTGTTTTAGGTCATGTGATATACAGATTAAAAATTACGAGTTTTAATTTTAATATAGTAAAACAATAATGTGCTTATATGACTCAAAATCAGAATATTTAAGTATATTTCTACATAAATTCTAATTTTTATAAAATTTCATAATTTATTTATCACTACCGAAAGTACCCTATTGCCATATGGTTAAGTACCTACTGCATAATATTATCAATGTGCACAATACGACGCAAGACGCGCGGGCGGCGCGTATGCGAAACCCGAAACACGTGTCCAGTATTCTTATGTAAAGAATCTATGTACAAAATTTAACTTTGTGATTTTTCATGATACAGCTTTGAAATTTTGTACATAGATTCTTTACATAAGAATACTAGACAAGTGTTTCGGGTTTCGCATATACTAAAAATAAGGTTGTATATACCGTGACATTTTAGTCGTCTTACAACGGCAGCCCACTTCATGTATCCAATGACTACAATACATACCGTACCTACCCATGATGATGATGATGGGACTCCCTTTACCGCACCCAGACTTCCATTCGGTCCGTTGTGCGTGGGGATACTGGCTAACAAAGCCAGCCTAGCTCCGCCCAAAAGCACAGAAGCTTCCTGGGAGCTTCACAGGCTTCGCGGAGCGACCTCACTGCTCCGAGGATTTCTTCACTTTGTGAAGCCACGGCCTCGCATTCCAGGATGACGTGGATGGCTATTTCCTCGGCGTCAAAGCAGCCCCGTACCTACCCATTATATCACCATAATAAAACAGATATGGGCAAATTTAGATTTTCGCGAATACTTGTAAGTATCACAATTAAATTTTCAACTACTTTAATTTTTTGGAATTTTTCTTTTATTTGTGCTGTAAGATTAAGAATTTTGTGATTCGACGTCAACGGGAACTGCCATATAGGTTTTGACCCAACATCGATTAGATAAGATCACTCAATTAAAAAAACATGAAAACGAATTAAGTGTACACTTACAAAAAAAAAAATTGACATGTACTTACTTACGAAATGATATAACACTGCGTTCACCGATAATATCTCAAAATATACAGGGTGTAACAGAAACGCTATTACTATCCTTAGGCACTACAGATAACAGCTTGTGTAGAATCGCTATACATAGTTTCAGCTCAAAATGAAATACCCTAAGAATTGATACCAAATTTTCGGTTTCATTTGTTTCTTAAATCCAAATCATAACAAATGTGTCACCGCACTACGTAGGTCAATAACTTTCCACGTTACTTACCAATATCACCTTAGATCTCTTCCGAGTGATGTCTTTATTTCGATTTGAAAAGTTCTGGTTCTGGTATCAATGTTTTAAAAATACTAATAACTTCCGAACATGTAGAGATATGATTGAAAAACCCTTCCAATATCGTTTGATATCATCCGAAGAAGCCGTGCCCTTGGTATGTATATACCCTTTCCGTTACACGTTGTATAAGCTTAAAACATGTTTCATGTTTTGATAGAGTGGGACGATAGTCGATAATATAATGTTGTTCAAGCATATAGTTCCAACCACAGCCAACTAGACTTACCAACCACGAAGCCAGTGTTTATGAGTTCACCTAACAGTTTGTTAGTCTGTGGTCCAAAGCTAAATGTCGATAGTTCAAAGTCAAACCACAGAATATAACTTAATATTTTGTAGTATATAATATATAACCGTGTTAGGCAGAGGGTCAAAGTTACGATGCAATTTTGTTTCCGATCGTAACAGAGAGGGGAAGTCTGAAAGTGGCACCGGTGACTCAAAAGTTGAATGGACATCGGTTGTTTTGGCATCGGCGTGTGATGTGGAGGAATGGGGAAAATGTCTTGAGGAAAATTTTGGGTCTCAAACTCAAACCATTTACTTTAAATAAACTTATTACAGGCACTTTTAAACTGTCAAGGTCGGTGAGTTAGAAAGATGAAGCTAATTGCCCATTCCAAAGCGTAGGTACCTATGGAGAAGAACGTGCAAGAAACTCCATGGGAACTCATTTAAATCATAATATTATTTCAAAAAGTTGGTTACATCAATTATGTTGAAATTTTCAATGTGAGAACGATGTAAAAAGACGCACATTAATAGCTTCTGTAATTTAAACAAAAATAAAATAACAATTCAGAAATTAAAATAAGCCGTGGGAGCTAAGAGATGACCAGTCCCTACTGACGGCGCCCGTTCACGAATATGACGTATGTTCATGAACGTTTTAATGTTAATCTGGCCGTTTGAGTACTTTATGCGGCCTACCCAAATGTCCTTTCTTTGGTATTGTTCGTCAAATCGGTGAGCTCCTCAAGTTTTGAATTGAGCTACATGATTACTGATAAATGCGTGCACTGATTGGAAAGGTTCTGGAGTGGCGACCGCGTACCGGAAGACGTAGAGTAGGAAGGCCTCCCA
The DNA here is from genome assembly GCA_949987655.1 of Polymixis flavicincta. NCBI lineage: Eukaryota > Metazoa > Arthropoda > Insecta > Lepidoptera > Noctuidae > Polymixis > Polymixis flavicincta. The sequence continues at coordinate 16,087,745 of OX465188.1, read as the reverse complement.
CAAGGTGGACCGATGACCTTGCGAAGACCGCGGGTATCCGCTGGATGTGGGAAGCACAAGACCGGTCGAAGTGGAGGAGCCTGGGGGAGGCCTATGTCCAGCAGTGGACGTCTTTCGGCTGATATGATGATGATGATGATTGGAAAGGTCCAACCAATCTGTGTGGTTCTTTCCTCAAAAGACCATTTCAGACACCAATCCACATGGTCTTCACATAATCTTACCAAGAATAAGTCAGAACTTTAAAAGAGACTGTGACCTCTGAGTTTGTTTCGGCCTTTTCTATTCTGTATTTTCATTCCTCTAAGTACCTGGTACGTATTGACAGGCCTGCACTATCCTACCATAATATCTCTGTAATTTGAAAACATTGTTAAAGCCAATTATTTTTAAAAGAGTAACCGTAGAGTTTCTTGCCGACTCTTCTCCATAGGAAGCGACAATTTGGAACCGTGCACCTAGCTTCTGACGTTTCGTAAGTGCCCATGCATGTTTATGTGAACTAAAATATTTGGATTTGATTTTGATTTGATTTTCTTCTCAGAGTAGTCAGATATGAAACGGTGACGGTGAAAAAATATGATTGACGTGTAAAAGTGTTTGTACAAACCTACTTACAGAAATAAAATCAATTATCATTTATCATTTATGGCTATCAGAGTAGAAGACCATAGAAACGATGAATGGGCTGTGTGAAAGATGGTATGCCTAGAAAGGAATAACTACCGAGAAGACGACTAAAAGACAAGCATGAAAGAAAATATTTGTTACGCCAACCCCAAATAAACATTCGGTTAAAAACATTTATTTATCAAACAAAGCTCGTAAAAAGAATAAAATTCACCTAACATGACATAACACCTTTTTCGAGCCGTTTGGGGTTGAAACCCTCGGGCCGTGGCGTCCGAGTGCTCACGGCCTCTTCAAGGATATCTCGAAAAGGCTGGTTGACACTTCCCGTGACCCAGGGGCTGGTTTCTACCTTGGCCAGCGGCTAAGCATGGCCATACAACGTGGTAATGCTGCCAGTCTCTTGGGAACATTACCAGTCGACAGCGATGAGGACGAATTTTTTGACGCTATTTTTTAATTTGTGATAAGGATTAGTTAAGTTAGTATTTCATTGTTTTTTAATTATCAGTTGTGTTGCACAGCCTAGTTTGAATAAATGACTTTTCCTAACATGAGAAATTATTATTACAAGTAAATCTTAATACTAAATATACGAGCACGACCCAATGAAGAACGGTAGATAGTCGTAAATAAATTAGTAAGTAGTAGATGCACAAATATTTTTTCGTACAGAGCTATAAGGTAACAATAAAAAGTGAGTGTACAATTACGTATCGTAACTTGATGGCAAGTCAGTAACAAAAGAAGACGACTAAAAGAGAAGTATTAAAAAAATACATGTTGCGCCAATCCTAAATAAACATACTAAAATAGTAATAGACACAAAAGCGACTTTAATAATAATAATTATGGAAAGATATTCCAACAAGCTATAGACCCAGAATAGGCTAAAATTACCTACATACGATTTTGTCGAAAAGTAGATATAATTAATTGAAAGTAGACCCTTTTTCGTCCGTTCGCAAACATGGCTTAGTGATTGGCCAGTAAAAGGTACCTATTTACCTACATACATATACGACAGTATATCTACTTCCTTAAGGGGAATCTAGTCGCGGGTTCGAACTCACTGGTGGGCCTGGCTAAAAAGCACGCTGTCTCACCAGGCATCGTGTCCAACAGAGGTAGCATCAGTGACGAGCAGTTAGACGTTAGTCTACACGCGCAACGTTATTGAGTGAGATGCATGATAATTTGAAGTAAAACAGGCGCGTAAAACATTAAGAAAAGTGCTTCGGAAGATCGGGTTTTATGAAAAAACCACTGCATAAATCAATGACCAATAAAGTTTATTGAACTTTATTTGAGCTTTGTCAGTACCGATTTGGTTTTGAAGATTTTACACTTCTTTTTATTATTTAAACACGCCCGAAGTTAGGTTAAATTAGCAAGAAAAACATTTGAATGCCTTTTTATTTTGTTTCCCCACGTACAATATTAATAATGAGAAAAAACCATACCGTGTTTAATTTCTGATGTACATTTTCGAACAATGGAGTAATACATTCGCGGAAGTTGTACGGAAAAATGTCGACTAGATTCACCTTAAGACCTTCATACATACGACAGCATGTCTATTTTGGTTTACAAGAACCCGACGTAATATCGCCCTTATTGGATATGCCAATTAGGTAATGAATAGCTATTTCATATTTTTATTACAATAATATTACGAATATTAGTATCTAGTTCGATGTAACGAGAAAAACCTTTCTGTATTATTATTACAATGAGTACCTTACGTTGTAGGTTGCTCATTTGAAGCCAGCCAGGCGCTTTACTTTGTATAAATTATTTCATCACCACTGCTCTCAAAACGGTGAAGGAAGGTCTTTTGTAAAAATGTGTCTGTGTTTTTAGTATATTTGTGTTATTTTATTTTTTTGATGTCCAGCAAACATTCCGCCCCGACCCTAGCTCGAGCCAACCGGCGCCGCCTGTAGCTTTAAATTCGTCCCTTAGTAATAATTTCGATCTAGATCCAGATTCCCGTCCCTTGCTGTCCTTTTCCAGCGACAACCTGAGCCGAGGTCCGTACCCCACAGGGGATGCCCTTGGCGTGTAACCGCTTGCTAGATAGAACTTAAAAAAAAATTGTAAAGCATAATCGGACAGGGTATGTCGGATGCAAAAAATGTCACTCTTGACAGATTTTTTTCTAGTTTATCCAAATCAAAAATCTACCACTTACCTATTACTTGTTAGTGCTCCATACATCCATTCACACTCTACAACGTACTTATTTTCGGATAGAGCAACTGTACATCCCATGGGAGCCATGGCAACGATCAAGGTAGACCGTCAGGAGAACAGGCGTAATTCCTGTTTGCATACAGGACGGACCCTCGGATACCCTTGGGAGTCGTGAAACACTATTATGGTAGCAGGTACAAATATAATTCTGAGTATATTGGTAGGGATTTGTGTAATAATAACATTAGAAATTTGTGTTTTTTTTTGCGATGAGCTGTAAACATGTTTTGTTCTCTTTGTTATTCCGACTGGTATTACTTATCAAAGGGGTATCGTGTTACCCAGTAACTGGGTTGTGGATGTCAAATAGGTAGTCACTTCATGTAAAATACTGAAACAAATTTTTATAGGAAACTTTTACGCGTCTATATTTTGTTGGTTAATATTTCAAAACTAGATGCCAGCGCCATCTAGTTTTGAAATATTAAGTGAGCTGAGTGATCTCTGAGAAGAAGTGCCGAAAGAAACTCAAAAGTCATGGTCTCTGTTAAAGTCCACACATTATGTTTATATTATTACGATTTTATGTGACTCAACCATGCAGGCCCATGTTTGGAAGGGCCTTATCAATAAAGAGCCATTGTAGCTTTGAGCTGACTTGTCCCCACAGACGGTATTCAGCTGCATCAGATTAGACTGGAAGCCAACCCCAACATTTATTATGTAGTTGGGACATAGCAAGGTAGATGCTGTAATTCCGACTGCTAAAAAAGTTTATCATCATCATCATCATCATCATTTCAGCCGAAAGACGTCCACTGCTGGACATAGGCCTCCCCCAGGCTCCTCCACTTCGGCCGGTCTTGTGCTTCCCACATCCAGCGGATACCCTCGGCCTTCACTAGGTCATCGGTCCACCTTGTGGGAGGCCTTCCCACTCTACGTCTTCCGGTACGCGGTCGCCACTCCAGAACCTTTCGGCCCCATCGGCCATCTGTTCTGCGAGCAATGTGCCCTGCCCACTGCCACATAAGTTTGGCAATTCTTCGGGCTATGTCGGTTGCCTTGGTTCTCCTGCGGATCTCTTCATTTCTGATTCGATCGCGTAGGGAAACTCTGAGTATAGCCCTCTCTATTGCCCTTTGGGTGACTTTAAGCCTTCTGATAAAGGTGAGCGACCACGTCTCTGAACCATAGGTCATCAGTTTATAGTTTATAATCATTTTAAATTGCAAAAATCTACAATAATACAGGCTAATTTTTTAACCAGTGCGTAAACTGTAACCATGAATTCAGAATATCATTCTAGAATCCCCAGCACAAATACTTTTTCGGTTATACAAAAAAAATCTGCTGTTTCATAGAAAAATGCAATACATACGCGGTCAAAATGTACGGAACAGCTGTTTTTTAGGGTTCCGTACCTCTAAAGGAAAAAACGGAACCCTTATAAGATCACTTTGTTGTCCGTCCGTCCGTCCGTCCGTCTGTCAAGACCGTTTTTCTCAGGAACGCGTGGAGGTATCAAACTGAAATTTCTATATGATACTTAGTTCTACTGTCCCTGGAAGCTGTAGAAAAATCAACCTTCTAAGTCAACGCAATCAAAAGATACAGCCATTTAGGCCGCAAAATTCCGCAAATTTTCGAAACTCGCACGGGAATCAAAACCTACAGGGTACTTCCCGTGAACTTAGAATCTTGAAATTTTGTACGAAGTCACGTCTTATAGTACAGATATAGGAAAAATTACGAAAACCGATTTTTTTTAGTTTCGTCATATAAAAAAAAATATTTTTGACAATTTTGAACTTTTACTTATATACCCACAGGTTTGTATGGAACCCTCGGTGCGCGAGTCCAACTCGCACTTGACCGGTTTTTTTTTTTGTGTAATAACCGAATAAAAATTTCGGCGCTGGGGGGTCTAGAATGATATGCTGAATTCATGGTACAGTTGCGCACTGGATAAAAACTTATCCTCTATGTACAGACATCTTGGGTTTCACGGCTATACAGCCAGGTTGCTCATGATATTTAGGAGATTTTATTGGTACTTACCTACTAGACAAAAATTAAGTTCAAATACTAAAAATAGAATACTGAAAAATCACACTATAAAAGTATGAAACAAGCAATTATTCTCATCAGAAAGCCGTGGTCGTATGCCACATTGTCTTAAAGCTTATGATCGCTTACTAATGTTGCAATGTATTTTCTGTTAGGGTAGGTGGCATACGACCATCATCATCATCTGCCTAGCCTTTGCTCAACTACGCTGGGGTCGGCTTGCAGTCTAACCGGATGCAGCTGAATACCAGTATTTTACATGGAGCGACTGCCTATTTGACCTCCACAAAGTATCTGGGTAATATGATACCCCTTGGTAAAACTGGTTGTCAGACTTTCGGGATTCTGACGATCCGTAACGACTATAGCGTAGCATATAATGGCATAGCTAGCTGACATATGACAAATTTATTTAAGTTCTGTGTATGTTTATTACTTTGCCTACCTTTTTTTTTTTAGTAAGTGTAGAATCAAGTCTCAATCTCTCAAAATATTTTATTTCATATAAATCTGCATGGGCACTTATGAAACGTCATAAGCTAGGTGCACGGTTCCAAATTGTCGCTTCCCATGGAGAAGAGCCGGCAAGAAACTCCACGGTTACTCTTTTAAAAATAATTGGCTATAACAATGTTTTTAAATTACACTGTTAATAGGTATCTAACATAACAGACAGCTGTGCTGCTGGGGTGTTTGTTGCGCCACTTCTTCTTCTCAGCTAAAGCACTAGAAACTTGTGAAGAGTGTTTTGGGGACTGTTTTATGTAATTTTGACGTTCGAAAAGTGCTAATTCTCAGCCTAATTTGAATAAATGAGTTTTGATACTGATTTTGACCATGCTATTCTTTACGTCCGGCACAACAAACTACTTATCATAATTTGTCAAATGAGTCAAATTATGATAAGGATACATCAGTCGTGGTCGTATGCCAGTATGCCACCTGTGTCATTATTCACAAATGACACAGGTGGCATACTGGCAAATTATGATAAGTAGTTTGTGGTGCCGGACGTAAAGAATAGCATCATCCCTTCTTCCTTCTTCACCTAGCTTCTGACGTTTCATAAGTGCCCATGCAGGTTTGTATAAAATAAAAATATTTTGATTTGATTTGATTTGACTTCCCGTGGGTGTCGTAGAAGGCGACTAAGGGACTTACCGGAGTATGGGCAGCAGCGTTCTCTATGCATTTTACCACCATACTGCGATCGCCAACCCACCTGCCAAGCGTGGCGATACTGTCAAGCCCCCCCAAATTGAGGGAGGCCCCGTCCAGCAGTGGACGTCTTCCGGCTGAAATGATGATAAGTAGTTTAGAGATTAGGAGGGAACATACACATACATATATACATACCGGTTAAAATAATAATCCTCTTTTTTGCTTTGCCGTAGTCGGGTTAAAGGGGAAGAAAGGGGTCGTCCATCGTATTCCATCAAGCGAAATCGAGGCCAAGGGCGGAACCCTTAATGAATGAATAAGGGTATATTTTCAGTTACCGCGTTTTCATTTTAAATATTTACTTTTAGGCACAACCAATTGCATAATAAAAGGAGTATGTACGGATCGTAGCAGGTGCCGTTTTGTTTTTTCTACAAACCCCTATAGAGAAAGGCGTTCGTTTAAGGATGTAGGTATGTATGCCCAGTCACCAAGAGATAAATTACTGGGGTCGTCAGATATAGTTGTTAACAAACCGATGGTTGTTTTTGAATCAAAAAGTTGACAAATGAACTGTTTATTTATTTAATACTTAAGCACACACATGTACAGAGGCGGACTTAATGCCATACGCATTTTCTACCAGTCGACCTTTTGGTGATGCATGACAAACAGTGGTATCTACAATAAATTGGAGGAATAAATATAAGTGAAACTAAAAATATAATATATATACCTAACTATGTATACATAAATATAAGCACAAATAAATATACATAAATAAACAAATTTACTGAAAAACAAATGACACAAACAATTAGAGAACGTTATCGTTGTAATGACACTGCAAAGTTTTTGCGAATGTGCTCGCGAAATTTAATTTTAAAAGTCAATCGGTTGGTTGCCATCCTGATTTCTTGGAGGAGCGCATTCCACAGAGAAATAGACTGGACGAAGAAAGAAGAGTGAATGAAGTCTGTGCGGCGAGTGGGACATTGAAGAAGACGATTAGGCGATGAGCGTAGATTTCTATTGTGGTTTGCGCAAATGTACTGAAAGTAGGGAGCTAGAAAAATAGGGGAAGAGGGAGAGGAGAATCAAGAAATGAGATCTTTTTTTTTTCAACGTAATTTTCGAAAACATCTGTTTCTTAATAAAATTAAAAAGTCGACGCGTATTTTTTTTTTATGTATGACCACGCATAACTTTTTTCAGAGTAGTCCGATTTTGATAATTCTTTTTTATTGGAAAGGGTATAACCCCGAAGTTGGCCCCATATAAATAAAAAAAAAAACAACCCTAAGGGTAGAAAAACAGGGGATGATTGATTGTTTACTCAGATTTTAATACTGAGTTGTGTATTACAAAAAGTAATTAAAAATTAAGCATGTAGTAACGACTAGATTATAGCCACAAAAAAATATGAAATAAAAACTTTTTAACAAAAAAATTAAACCCCGAAAAAACTGAAAAGTAAAAAATTGTTAATTGTTAAAAAGTTTTATTTTATTATCTAAATAGTTTATGAATATACTAAACTTCTTTGCAATTTCAGTACTTACTTGATCTAAAATTACTAGAATTATTGGATTCCCAGCTTTTATTTTACGTAGTTCTAATGTCGAATTCTTTTGATCTATACAATACTAGCTTCCGCGCGCGGTTTCGCCCGCGTTAATGTCGGAAATTATCGAACGAGAACGTACTAACGGGATAAAAAGTATCTATCCTATGTGTTAATCGAGGTTACAATCTATCTGTGTGCCAAATTTTAACCAAATATACGTTCAGCCGTTTTTGCGTGAAAGGGTAACAAACATCCATACATACATCCATACTTACAAACTTTCGCGTATATAATATTAGTAAGGATGAATCAAAGCCTTCAACAGAGAGCCAATAAGTCTAAATTGACAAGTGTATCATGAAGTTTGGCACTTGACGTCAGTTCGGAGATCGCGGGAAACGAAAACGTCGTGATTCATGTCAATTTGTAGAAAAAGCCAATTCTTGTTTTATTCTTCATTTACAAAGAAAGAGGAAAACTGTTCCGTTAGTAGTACAGCAGGCTTAGCACTTACTGACGCTTTCTCTTTCTACTCTACCGTAGAATAAAAATCGCTTTCTACATTTCTCTGTACAAAACTGTCAATTGTCTACACGGAAACGTAATTTTTGTCTACTCTTCCGTTGACAAAACGCTTATCTACGGCCCTCGTACCAAGCCTGCTATTTATACTAGTTCGGGCAATCAGTTCTGTGCTAACAACCATAATAAGTAAATACGATACATACCAACAATGTTACCAAAAATGTTACCTACCTTTACTGCTTATTTAATACTAACTGTCTGTTGTGTAAGGTTGTTTATTTTGATTTGGTAAATAAAGATGTATTTTTTTTCTTTCTTTAATTACCGAACGCAGTAAACTTGACACTATTCCTACTAAGTGCTATCTAGTTACCCAGTAACTGGGTTGTGCAGGTAACAAAGGCAGGTAACAAACTGGTACTTATTCAGCTGCATCCGGTTAGACTGGAAACCAACTGTAAAATTGTTGGGAAAAAGCGAGGCAAATTGAGTAAACTACGACTATTGTGATTTTCCAATTTGTTTGCTATTTCCCGTCGCTTATTTACTGATGGGTGTAATTCAGCTTTTTCTTATTTTCGTATTTTCCAAGTCCGGTTTAAATTTCGTTTCAGCCAGTTACCGGGTAATCAATTTTATGCCGGTAATTTATAGAAACTTCGTTTATATTTTATCGCATCTAAGTATAATCAGCCTACGTGCCCACTGCTGGGACAGATGCCCTCTCTGTGAGAGGGAGTGGGTTGTAATCTACCACGCGGACCCAGTGTGGGTTGGTAGATGTCACTTGTCTTCGAATTTTTCGTTCTAGGACATGCCGGTTTCCTCACGATGGTTTCCTTCACCATTTTGAAAGCAGTGGTGATGAAATTATTTACAAAGTAAAGCGCCTGCTTGGGTTTGAACCCACGACCTGTAAGTCGATGCCGTTACTACAGCGGGCTTAGCATGACGTTTTGTATTTCTACGATGAATAGACAGTGCTTTTTCAATACAAAGTGACATTTCGTTCCTACATTTTTGTTATCGCACCGTAGATATCCTTCTACAATCTGTCATTCAGTCTTTTGTTTCTAACGATATTTGTCTAGGTCCTTATAAATGTACACTATTTCAGAAGAATATTTCTTCCCAAACTGTCAAAATTACACTGACAACAAATTCTCTACTTTCGACGGCCACAAAGTATATACGATTATCTACAAAATCATGATTCGTTTAGAACGCATAACTGTGATAATAAATAGAAAAACATAGCTATATTATCCTATTGTACATCATTTATTGAATAGTCATGTTCTTCCGTCGACAAATCGGTGCTCGTGCTAAGCCTGCTGGACCACCACAGGTCTCTATTCCGAATTGGAAATAATAAATTGATCCCAAAATTAGCCTCTTTCCAAATAGGCTTGTGATATAAAAGGGTGCAAATAAGTCGGTGCTTATATTAACCTCTTCTAGATAGCCAAGGATAGCCGTAGGCGTTATTGGAGTGAGGCGGAATACATTAATGGACCTCGCCCAGCCTTAGACTAATTTAAGACTAGGTGACTAATACTAGCCTTTGTCGAGGGGAAACTAAGTCAAGTTCTAATGTTGTAGGAAAGCGGGGAAATTGCACACACGTTAATTGACAATTGATCGCAATTTCTTTCATTTTGATAGTTTTTTTTTTTTTGGGTGGGAAATCATCAAATAACTTCTCCCGCTCTGGATGGAGCAGGAGGGCGTGTCAGACTTTTACTGACTAAAACCCACCCGTGTTCCCTCAGTAGCCCGTATGCCAGGGGCTATGGTATCTCTTTCGAACAAACCCGCACCCCTGGCAGGCATCGACCCTTGCGGGCCCCATCATTTTTTGTGCTGACATCTCTTTGAGGCGCGCGTGGAACACAACGCGCCGTCGACTTGAGCTTGGTCCTTACCGGACAGCGAGCTACCCATTACTCGCCGTCCGCAAGCTCATGCCCACGGTGGCCGGAAATCGGCCTGGGATTCCCGACGCCCAGGGCGTCTCCGTATCCTGCGGCGGCTAGGGTCGTGAGGGCGCATAGACTGCCTCTCCCTCACGTGCGCCGCCTCCCTCTTCGCGAGCATCACTGCTTCACTGAAGGAGGTGACGGCTACCCATGCACTCTCGCTCCGTACCATGGTGTGGACCAGGGCCGGACGCGAGAGATCCCGCCGCCGATCACCTCCACGAGGACACGGCGGTGCTCCACCCAAGCCGGGCAGACCGCCACCGTGTACTCCACCGTATCCTCAGGGCGATCTGGGCGTGAGGAAACGCCCGGGGCGTTTCCTCACGCCCTATTCGAAACAGGAACCTCCCGAAACTACCGTGTCCGGTAAGGACCTGCGTCAGGCGGAAGGTGAGGACGCCATGCCGCCTCTCAAGTCACTCCTCAAAGAGGGGACTTATCGCCGCAATCGTGGCGTGCCCATTCATTTTGATAGTTGAGCCACGTTCTTGAGCTGACGATTTTAAACCGAATCCTATGAAGGATTAGTCATTTCTTGTAAAGCCCTTGGATTTAGATTGAAAGTGTTACGCAACGAATGGCTGGAATAAGCACAAACGGCTGCCATGGATCACGCACAATAGTCCTTTTGAAGGATTAAGTGCGGAAATCAAACACACTGACATAGAATAGAACATAGTTACGCAATTAGGGGGCTTTTAGTGCATTTTTTATTTATTTTCTGAAATAGAAATCTGAAAATGACAAAAAAACCTGCAATCTTGGCAGCGGTGACTACCTAGTGGTTTGTAATATTGGTTCATAAAGCGAAAAAAGAAAACGGATTTAAGTTGTGACGGCATCTACACTGCTATACGCATCACAATGACGTCACGAAAAGTCGTACGTCGCGCAAGCAGAATTTACCGCGCATTTAACAAACGTCCCACGATCAATTGTGAAAGAGCTGGCCCTGTTTGAAAAGAAAAAAAATCTTTTTGGTGCCCTGTCCTAAAACGTGTTCGCGGCGGCACCAACAGTGTTCTCAGTGTATTCGCAGATCGGTGGGATTCCCTGATGTTGCGAAGGTGGATGCAGCTCCACGCTGATTTTTAATTATTTAATATTAATCTGTATTTGTACTAACACTAGAGGATAAGCAAAATTGTAACTAACCCTATGGACTTTGTCTGAAATAAAAATATTCTATTCTATTCTAAAACATCGATTAAAATAAGTAGAATAGAAACGACCATTTAAAATTCCTAACAAAACCTCCTCGAACACGACACTTGGGTGTCACGATAAAATACTAACAGGTACATACAGACAAGAGCAAAAATAATACTAAAGTGAAAAGATAAGGAAATTCAACAACAATTTCCTCTTAAATTATTGATTTAAAATGACATTTAGTAGCATCTTGACCCATATAATGGTCCATGGGTCGACCGAACGTTAAGTTACGCCCGGCTCAGTCAGTTCGTGGATGGTTTACCATCCATTCCATTCCATTCCACATCAAAATCCCTCAAGGCTTATCCGTTAAGGCTGTCTTTCGTAGACCTTTGACAGTTCTTACGGTTGGTCAGAAGACCAATTCTGACTACCGGCCCTACCAAGGGGTATCGTGTCTTACCCAGTCTTCAGGATGTGGAGGTCAGATGGGCAGTAGGTAGTTAAATACTGCCATTCAGTTAGACTGCAAGCTGGACCCAAAATAGTTGGGAAAAGACTAGGTAGATTAATTACATGCCTTGTGCATAGCGTTTGGCACAATTACGAGTCATTTGGTGAACTGCGTTGTATCACATGACAGAAACTGAACAGAGAAACTCGTCTTTGAATTTTGCAAAGTGGCTACATGTTTTTGCCTTGGAGTGTATCAACGTCATAAAAAGTTTACACCCAAATGGCTTTGATGAGATACAATTAGGGGGTGAAGGGATGGGGGGGAGTGAGTTTGACGTAAGTGGAAGAAAGTATCGAGGTTGAATGAGACCATATAAAACGGTCGTTTCTTCTTGTTCGTTGTACTGTTTTCAAGTTTGCGGTTTTGGTTAAAAAAAACACAAAAGCTTTGAGATTATAGATTGCCACAGATAGAAAGAAAGCAAGAAAATATATTTATTTGGCACAGACTTTAGCACACAGTATACATTAGACAGCAGGAAAGAGTAAATTAAAAATAAATTAAAATTGTAAGGTGAGAAGTCACAAACTAGCATTATAGTGTGCCTCACGGCTGCGCTAAAAAGGCTCAGTTCAGCATAAGTGCCAGTAACTTCCAGATGTTTCTACGGGCCAAGGAAAGCACGTTAAGCCGTTGGTCCCGGATGTCATTCTTGTAACTTTTGCGGTCGTCACGGGTTGTCAGAATACCAACACTGACAACCTGTCTTACCAATAGCTATAGTGTTACCCAATAACTGGGTTGTGGAGGCGAGAAAAAAAAGACGACTAAATCAATCGTGATAATTCTCCATATGAAATTCTTAAGATTACCTAAGACCATTAAGTCATATTTTTGAAAACTATTTCAACATTTAAAAAAATTTGAGCCTTCAGAAAAACTTCTGGTGGGCCACCAACTATCAAGGTCTACCCAAAAATCCCTTAACCGACTTAGAAGCCAGTTGGGCCACAGCAGGTAGGTACAACTTACTCCGATGAGCCACATCACAAATAATGCACCACCTCTTGTCGTGCCTTCAGTGCACACCTGCACTATGAAAGACCTTTGCGAGGGCAACAATAACGCCGCAAAATTATTCAAATTCTGGTCAAAGCCTATTTAGAACAGATATCAAATTTATCGACACGACGTAGAAGAAGATTTAAACAAAACCTGATATTTCCCGTAGCATACCATTCAACTACAGCAACCTTGCCTTTTCAACTAACTCCAAAAGTGTAACTTTAAATGCGACTCTGGATTATAAAAGCTAGAAGCGAGCAAGAAATTCGAGCAAGAGTTCTTTAGTTCTGCAGTTCTTAAATAAAAAAAACTTAGTTGTACACTGTCCGCTAAGACTTGTTGCAGATCGAAGGAAAAGAGGAAAAATGTTGAAGACTTTGAAGTAATAGGATTGGAAAGTAATAGAAGTAGAAACAATATATTTTGCTATTAGACTTACGACTTATTATTATATGACGTATAGATTCGGCCAGAAGCAAGAATGTATTGAAAACATTGTCTTTGGCATAATCGCCCTTTTTGTGTGTGTATTGAATGGGAAAGTAACAGTCTGTATTTTTGTTACCTCTTCTCTTCACAACTGAACCACTAAAATCTATGGTACTGAAAAGCGAAAAGGTTCCCTAGGTCCTGGAGAAGGCCATCTGCTTCTTAACATCCTGAATATCTATGAGGTTTATGTTTTACTACTGCAGTAAATCAATGATAATAAACACAAAATACACGAAGTCGAAGACAATAGCTAGTACCTTCTTCTATTATATTATTATATTCTCTGCAAATAAGGTCTAAATGCACGAACAGCAAAACGCAACCAACCAAAAAAAAAAGAAATGCAACCTTCTTTCCATGGGCGTCGGCAGAAACAACAGAACGCCACCTTCACATACTACATATTTCTTTTGCCTTGTTTACGTATGAACGTAAGAAGTAAACAAGGCAAAAGAAATATGTAGTATTAAATTACGAGAATTTTACCCTCAGATAAATGAATATCTGAGGGCAAAATTCTCGTAATTTAAGAACTTTTACAGTTTGATCTCAGAGTCAATCTGTCAAAAATAACTTCAGTCTGCCATATATTTTTGACAAGATTATGACATTTGATTGTCGCCGAGATGAGATTGCGACTAGATTGTGAACGTTTTAAATTACGAGATTTGTTCTTCTAATCTCTTTCTCAATCTGTCAAAAAATACCTCGGGTTTCCATAATTTTTTTGACAAGTTTTTGACATTTGATTGTCGAGATGAGACTGCGACAAGATTTTCATCGTTTTTAATTACGGGAATTGGCCTTCTGGTCATACATGCAAACCACGGTCAACAAGGTCTACGTTGGGGTTGCGACAATCGTCGATAGGATCCGGCAACTGGGACTCGAGGTGGCATTGCACAAGTCCGAGGCCATGTGGTTTCATGGTCCTCGGAATGCGCCACCGACGGGTTCCCAGATAACGGTGGGAGGGGTTCACATCGGCGTCGAGTCGACGATGAAGTACTTGGGACTCGTCCTCGACAGCCGGTGGAACTTCGCGGAGCATTTCCGCCGTTTGGCTCCCAGACTGGAGCGGGCCGGGGCTGCGTTGAAGCGGCTCTTGCCCAATCTAGGGGGGCCAAACGCCTCCTGCCGGAGGCTCTACGCGGGGATCGTGCGGTCCATGGCCCTATACGGGGCGCCGGTGTGGGCGCCTACATTGAGGCACCAACCAGCTCGCAAGCTGAGGGCGTCCCATAGGGTCATGGCGATCAGGATGATCCGGGGATATCGCACGATCTCCGGCGAGGCGGCGGGCCTCCTTGCCGGATTACCGCCATGGGATCTGGAGGCAAAGGTCCTCGCGCAAATATGGGAGTGGCGCGAGGAGGCCAAACGCCGGGGCGTAAGTCCGCTGCCGCAGGAAATCGCGGCACAGCGGACAGAGCTTCGGCGGGATCTCACGGTGACATGGAGAGAGCGATTGTCGCAACCCAGTGCTGGGCACGCCACGATTGCGGCGGTAAGTCCCCTCTTTGAGGAGTGGTTTGAGAGGCGGCATGGCGTCCTCACCTTCCGCCTGACGCAGGTCCTCACCGGACACGGTTGTTTCGGGAGGTTCCTGTTTCGGATAGGGCGGGAGGAAACGCCCGGGTGTTTCCACTGCGAAGATCGCCCTGAGGACACGGTGGAGCACACGGTGGCGGTCTGCCCTGCTTGGGCGGAGCACCGCCGTGTCCTCGTGGAGGCGATCGGCGGCGGCGATCTCTCGCGTCCGGCCCTGGTCCAGGCCATGGTACGGAGCGAGAGGGCATGGGGAGCCGTCACCTCCTTCAGCGAAGCAGTGATGCTCGCGAAGAGGGAGGCGGCGCACGTGAGGGAGAGGCAGCATATGCGCCCTCGCGACCCCAGCCGCCGCAGGATACGGAGACGCCCTGGGCGTCGGGAATCCCAGGCCGATTTCCGGCCACCGTAGGCATGGGCTTGCGGACGGCGAGTAATGGCTAGCTCGCTGTCCGGTAAGGACCAAGCCCAAGTCGACGGCGCGTTGTGTTCCACGCGCGCCTCAAAGAGATGTCAGCACAAGAAGCGATGGGACCCGCAAGGGTCGATGCCTGCCAGGGGTGCGGGTTTGTTCGAAAGAGACACCACAGCCCCTGGCTTAAGGGCTACTGAAGGAACACGGGTGGGTTTTAGTCAGTAAAAGTCTGACACGCCCTCCTGCTCCACCCAGAGCGGGAGAAGTTATTTGATGATTTCCCACCCAAAAAAAAAAAAAAAAAAAAAAAACAAGGTCTACGTTTGTGTGATAGATTCTTTCACCTCGCTTTACGTGTAATAGTTTTCAGGTCACAATAAATCGAATCTGTCACTTGAAACGATCGACATAACCTCGAGAACAATCCCGCCGACGCCATTTTTCAAGCATTTATTCAAACGGAACAGAATTTCAGACAATGAAGTAAACAAATCATAGTCGTGAACAGAAATTGCAGACGCGGTAGTCTAACTTGTGTATGCCTTTTCATATTAAAAAAAAGATATTAAGAAAAATAGGTTTATCGAAGTGATGAAAACTTCTTTAGGCGCAATTAACGCTCTACCTTAACAGTGAACGAAACTGAACCATCACGGTAGGGTCGGTGACGCTGAATCGCGTATACTCGGCGTTGAATCGCGTATACTCGTTTGCTGTGATTATATATCGTATGACAAATAAATGTATTAATTTTCTTATATTATACTATACATTTTTTTAATATTCTCACCGGGTGTTAGAGAAAACGAACATTTTGTCACAGAAACACGCGCTTACAAAAAGTTGTATCTATTTATGAACTGGATACTTTTAGATCTTTTAATAATATAGCAGATCAGAATAAAGCCGGGGTTATCTTTGTACATGCCCAAAATAGTCGTAGGGAACGTCATAGGCAACCTTGTTCCACCCACTGCTGACTAAATGCCACCTCTTTTGTGCCATGATTCCCTGGTATGTGCGAGTCTTAACCAGGTCATCCCCGCAATCTTTTGCAGCTCGACCTTTTTTTTTTACCTACCATCTGGTTGAGGGTTTTCGTCCGCCCTCTTTTTGAACAGCGCCCATAAGAAATGGTTGCCCTGAAATGGCAGAAGGAGCGTTGACAGACCCATAGTCAGATGGGTAGATGACCTACAAAAGATCGCGAAGAGATTGGGATGAAACTTGCATATACCAGGAAAGCATGGCACACAGAGAGGAGGCCTATACTGAGCTGTGGATGGACCAAGGCTGCCAATGATGAGGGGCTATCCATAAATTACGCCACACTGTGATCAACAGGGGGTCAACGAAATGTGACAAGGGACAGTGGAGGGGTCAAAAGCTGTGTGACGTCAAGTGTTAAAATCTAAAATACTAAAACTCTTAAAATATTACTTACTCGATCTATATTTATAAAAGGCTTCTTCTATCTATCTAAAATGTTTGACTTTGTTTGCTTTTGTTAAAGATTACAAAAAAAAATGGTTTTACTATTTAAATTACTTCTAAACATAAAATTGAAAAATATGTAACGTCACGCAAGGACCCGTTCTTGTTACAAGTATGACCACCTGTGACAAGAACGGGAAAAACACCATAAAATTTGTGTGACGTAATTTATGGATGGCCCCTGATGATGATGATAATGATGAACTAATGTTCAAAACAATCACTCATTCACCCAATGATTCTCTTATGCTCAGTTCCTATAAGCAAAAACGGATCGTCTTGTTTTAAAAAGTAATAATTTTTATTTCCAAATTGGGCAAATTGGTTCGTAATCTAATTTTAGCTGTGATTGCTACTCCCAAATAGGGGTCTTCTATGCGAAGGTATGACATCTTTACTTCATAATTGGTAAAGATACAAGACTTTTTATTCAAGAGATTTTCAAAATCTTAGTAAAATTAATATTTTGAAAATTAAGACTCTTGTATCTTCTCTATCTACAATAAATTATAGGAATCTGCCGTTAGTAAGGAACAGAAAAACTAAAACAAATCTAACTTCCAGATAAATCATAATAACAAACACAAACAGTACAGATATTAACTAACTCAGAACAATAAAAGAAAAATTAAATGCCAGCATATTGAGCGAACCTGCAAACATAGACTAATGAAAGAATGTCTTCCACAAACTTTGCTATACAAACAAAATTAATTTCATAGCGTTTAAGGAAGGGAAATAATGCCGTTGTTATTTTACAGAAAGAGAAATATCAAGTTGAGCATTTTTCTTGTTGAGATTTCTGTGAATGACGTCACATTTTTATTTTTTTAGTTTTGTGTGGGATGTAGCCAGTTAGTGAAAGTGAGTCTGAAAAAGTTGTTTATAAACTGAAGAGTAAATGTTTTTTTTAAAGTTATGGTTATTTGTGTAGGCTGTTTATTGAGGGTAATGTTTTTCGAAAGTATATACTGCGCTCCTACTATTCCTACTTTCTTACTGATATTATAAATGTTATAGTTTGTATGTGTATGTTTTTTACTCAATCATGAAAAAACGGCTGAACGGATTTTTTTTTTGTGTGGCATCTCGCAGTTTACCTTGAGAGGCCGTGACTCAACCGGACTTTCCTGTGAAGGCATTTTTAGTGAAAACTAAAATCCTCCAGCCAGGGCATAAAACCTACTTAACTAAAGCGACTGCAGGCTGAGGGTACGGACCTCGGCTCAAGGTGTCACAGGCGCGGGGGGGGGGGATGGGGACAGGCTGGATCAAAATATTTTCATTATTATTATCAATCGGGGAATTTAACTCTAATGGCTCAGCTGCGGCGCAGGCTGGCACTTCAACGAGCAAGGGACGGTCAGGGTCGGATTTAGATGAAATTTGGCACATAAATAAGTTTGTAACCTGGAATAATACATAGGATACTTTTAATACCGATAGTACGATCCCGTGGGATAATTTATACGACGCCGAGGCAAAAGCTAGTATGTTCACATATATGTTCATAAATATATGTTCATAAATATATGTTCATAAATATGTGTTCATAAATATATGTTCATAAATATATGTTCATGAATATATGTTTAGTAGACCGATGACCTTGTGAAGGCTGCGGGAATCCGCTGGATGTGGGAAGCACAAGACCGGTCGAAGTGGAGGAGCCTGGGGGAGGCCTATGTCCAGCAGTGGACGTCTTTCGGCTGAAATGATGATGATGATGATAAATATATGTTCATGAGAGCACTGGTGGCTTTTGTAAGAGGTTGATGTTTTTTGTAAGGCAACCAGTAAATGAAACTCACACTAGGGCCCTAGTGTGAGTTTCATTTAACCATCTCGATCAAACGCACCGAGCGTGTTCGGTCTCCGAACGCGCTCGGTGCGTTTGATCGAAATAGTCACACTACGGCCTCAGGCTTTGGGGATAAGACCGGGTAGTATGGGATTTTTTGACCTCACTAAAATCACCCTGGTGGTCATCATCTAAACGTGGAAGGGGCATCGTTACCTCTCAAAAGACCGATCCAAAACTCCTTTTGTGCAATGCCTATTAAGGCACTTCTCTTGGGAGAATCTGAAGGGGTCTCCCCGAAACCGAACTCTGCAGGTATGTGACGCAACACGTGTCCACTTTGCGCAGTACACCATGAGCAATATCAATCTGCTTAACCTGTTTTCAACTATGTTGTGGTCAGCTTCCAGTCTGACCGGATGTTGCTGAATACCAGTATTTTACATGCACATCGGTTGTAAACATACGTGGAGAAATTTGGTGTAGCCTCTATTAACACTTTATGGCACGATGTGAATCAGAATCAGAACTTTATTTGCTATGAATGTAGGTACAGGCATAAGATGTTGTACATAAATTAATGAGATCGGCTACAGTCTACCTTACGGCGTGCAAATTATTAGGTACATAAATTAAACTATTATCTAATACAAATTAAATAATGTCAGCAAAAGAAAACAGAAATTAAAGTTAAGTCAATTAATATTATTATAGTCTCAGGTACATATGTCATAATTGGACTTTGTAATTAAATAATTATAACAATCATAATCAGGATAAATTTATATCAATTAAAAAGTCTTTAACTGAGTAATAACATTTGTCTAATAGTAGTGCAGTAATCTTATATTTAAAAATGTTTATTTAATAATCCTTAAAACTATGAGGTATTTTATTATAAATGACAGGTCCCATAGTCATAACATAATACTTTTCCTCAACAGTGCTGTTTTGTAATTACCCGAATGTAGCAATGCATGTGGGTTTGATGTTATATTGTAACCATTGATTTAAATAGTAAAGATACGGCCGTCCGAACATTTGACGGACGCGGTCGCCCTACAAATAACACTAACGCCATCTATTAGAACTACGATGTCCATCGGCGTGTCTGCTCCTAGGCGTAACCTTGTAAGAGCGGGGTGTGGTATTCTTCGAGGTACAAAGAAATAAAATAAAAACCTTATATTTTTCAAAATTTATATTTTTGTTGCAGTTTGTTTGTGTTATTAAGTTCTCATTGGCCTTCGAATAAAACAATTTAAAAAAATCTTGTTTTTTTGGTAATCTGGACATATTTTGCATTTTGGATTCGTAGTTTTTTCTTACGTTGGACATTTTAATTTGCTTTTAATAAACAATAAAAATCAATTTTGTACAAAATTTAATCATAGAGTTATATTATTCAATCTTTTCAGTTTATCGGCTACAACGAGCGCCGCTGCAATGGTATGTAGCGCTTTTACGCGGCTTCGCGTTGTCTTTGCCAAAGGTTGAGACAAATAAGAAAGAAAATTGTTTTAAATAATGTTAGAAGTCAATTTAATGACATATTTTTAACTTACCGGGGATATGAAATGTTATCATTTTTTTAAATGTACTTTTTGTCGTAGTTCACGCAACCCTTCACGGCACAACTTGGCATTTTTGCTTGTAAAAATTTACGACCGCTCCGAAGACAGCCGATCGCGTTCTAGTTCACTTCGCTATAGGGAAGACCATTTTGGGACCAAGTTCGAGGCGTCAATGTAACGTGCGGTCCGCCCAGTCCTTATATATATATGTCAATGATTGTAACACTGATTATGATCACTCAAAATTAATAGCTGTGGGCATTACTACATAAAACAATTTATGCTACAGCCTAACTGATAAGTTTAAATTATTTTCGTAATATTTGCTTACCAAGGTCGAAATAACAATAGCTACCAGATCATTGACTTTGCAAAACCATCTCTATGAGAAGTACCTGCTTCAACTTGATCTTGAACTGTCAGAAGTTCATGAACGAACCCTTGAACTACTGAATGATCTGAATGCGATCGCCGATCTAGCTATGAACTTGATGCTAACAATAGCATTGTTTTGCTTCGGTAAGATAAATTTGGTAGAAGGTCGGCCAATTCAATGGATGAAAAATGTGAAGATTTACGGGCAGAGGTAGGCTTCACTTAAAATTTAGATTTTTTTGTTATCCCTAGAGAGATAAAGCGACTTAGGAGAGAATAATAATAAATCTGAATAAAAAAAATGATTTGAGTTAAAAAACCAAAAGTAAATTAAAAATGTCTACATTTTATTTAAAAACATTTTTGTCTTTTAAAGAAAAAGAGAGAGAGCTTTTGAAGTCGACGTTTAACTGTTTACGGACCCCTTTCAATATATTCCATCGTTTGAGACCGTAATTGAAAATCATCACCAAAAATATCATCAAGATTAATACATCGTGGATTACACAATGCTCTTTTACAAAACCCTTAAAATCACATCGATCTACTTCAAAACACCAACAATATGACGCTCAATAAATCGTAGTTCGCTATAACCGTATCTAAATATTGCCACTACCGAACCGTATTGAACGTAAATAAACTGCGTACGTCTCGAGCCAGTGAAACGCGTCCATTTCGATCAATCACTACGTTTGTGCTGTTTTACGCAATTCTCCTGCGATGTAAGGGCTTGAGTATCATAGGAAGATAGTAAGTTGTTCGATGGTCCATGGCTAAAGTAAGTTTGTACACATGTAAGGAGAAGTTTGAAAGTGGCGCCATTGACAGAAAAGTTGAAAATAGTTTGACTTGGTATAGGCATGTGATGAGGAGCAAATGCACGTGACTAAAAGAGTGATGAATAGAAATATTAATTGTTGGAGGGAGGGGAAGGCCAAAGAAAAGATCGATGAATTGTGTGACGATATTTTAGAAATTACGCAAAATAATAAAACGAATAAAAAACTGTTGTAATCTCATAGTTCCATCTCTTTCCGTGGGTGTCTTAGGAGGCGACTAAAGGACTTACTAGAGAATGGCCAGCAGCGTTCTCTATGCATTTTAACACCATACTGAGTTCGCCAACCCGCCTGCCAACCGTGGCGATTATGGCAAAGTCCCCCAAATTGGGGGAGGCCTATGTCCAGCAGTGGACGTCATTCGGCTGAAATGATGATGATGATCTCATAGTTATTGACCGATAGGTGTTTTCTTCCACATAAAACTCTTCGGATATCGAAGAAACAGTGAACAGGCATGTTCTGGGCACTCTGTAGATCTTCAGGTTGAGGTCGCAAGCAGACAAGTTTAAAAAAAAAATGCAGTCTTCTTAAAACCAAGCCACCTTTTTTCTGGCGCGTATTTTTACAACGTTACAATAATCCTGCATCACCACAACTATTTCTAGTTTGAATTTCCCCCATGTGTCCACATCTTTACCCGACATTCTTTCCTCCAACGTAATATCTATCCATCTCTCCCCTGATTTATAGACTCCAACTTGACAGAGTGTTCCCCAACTTTCTGGCTCAATAGTTGACAGTACTGGCAGGTTATTTCGTAACATTTAAAAGGGCCAGAGTAACGTTAATATGGTTATTAACATGTCAGCCAGATTTGTCTGGTATTTCGAGTATTTAGGTCAAACTTGTGATGATAGGAATGTGATTACAGGTGACGTTTCGTTTGGACTGGTATTCGGAGTTAGATGTTGCAAAGAAATCAACTTATATGCAATCGCGTTATTGTGATTGGTGCATACCTAAATATCAGATCGACGCGTTTGCGTACGTGCCGCGAGACGCCGATTATATCGAGCTTTGTCTTTGTAATCTTATTATGTGACTGTGGGCTGAATAGAAAATCGAGAAGCAATCATTGAGTATTTTTATAACACACTTTTTTAGCTTGGTATGTATCGGAACTATCGAACGTGGTTTTGACCTGCTTCGAAACGTCGAATTATATGAAATTAAATTTTGCGTACATAACAAGTACCGATGATAATTCTATAATTTCATAAAGTGCCATTAGACTGGCAAAAAAATTGTGTAAAATCTAAAAAACATGCCCTTGTAAAAAAATTGAAAATAAATCACAGTAAAAAAAACAGGCATTAATAGAAAAATAAACTATAAAGTGGAAAATAATTTTTAAAACATTCAAAATAAGGATAAAGTGATTAATAAATGGAATCATTTAAATGTAAAAAGCGTGGGTGCTTTTTGAGGTATTTTATAATATATCAATTAATTTCTATAAACTATTTTTATTAGAGAGCAGTGGTGGCCAAGTGGTAACGGCCGCGACTTACGAGTTGTAGGTCGTGAGTTCGAACCCAGCCAGGCGCTTTACTTTGTGTAAATTATTTCATCACCACTGCTTTCAAAACGGTGAAGGAAAACATCGTGAGGAAACCGGCATGTCTTAGAACCAAAAATTCGAAGACATGTGACATCTACCGACCCGCACTGGGCCCGCGTGGTGGATTACGGCCCAATCCCTCTCACTGAGAGGAGGCCTGTGTCTCAGCAGTGGGAACATTTATAGGCTGATGATGATGATGATGATGAAATTATTTTCTACTTTTTAGTTTGGTTTTCTATTAAAGCGTGTCTTTTATTTTTACTATTATTTATTCCTCTTTATAATCGTATGATACTGTATCACATAAGCATAGCATTAGCCTATAATTGAAAGGCTCATAGCTACATGATAGATAATGAATTAATGTAAAATACTGGTATTCAACTGCATCTGGTTAAAACTGAAAGACGATCCCATCATAGTTGAGAGAGAGGTAGCTATTCAGATTCATTTGAATCAGCCTTATAATTTTCTCACTTTTAGATAGACAGATAAATCGTTTATTTGGTGAATACAAAAGACGCAACACAACATACAAAGCGCAATAAGATCAAAACTAATTCATTAAAAGAACAAGGTGCCAATATACTAAAAAAAAGAGAAATGATGACATAAGTATAGTGATAACACTTTAGGCTATTACACAATTTGACATTCAAATGAAATAGAGTGCGGTGGAGTACAAAAGTGCGGTGGAGTACAAAAGTGCGGTTGAGTACAAAAGTGCAGTGGAGTACAAAAGTACGGTGTGCGTTTCAAAATTGCGCCAAGTGGGGAGAGGAAGTGGACTGTAAGCTTTAATCTACCACGATTTAGATGTTATATGTCTTCGAATTTTTCGCCATATTTAATGTAATTACCGTCACGTAACCTATACCAGAGGACGATAAAGACGCTTCTGCCAATACCTCATTTGTCAAATTACGATAAGCAGTTTAGAAGTTATGAGAGAAAAGATGAACATTCATACCGTAGTCGGGTATAAATAAACTACATTCATCCTCGAGTCAAGAAACAAGAATCGAAGTCAACCAGCCTTCGAGCTAACAAATTTAAGTTTATGCGAGTACATATACATGCAGCATTAGTAGTCCCACTTACATATACAGCAAGATGGTACTCGCGACAGTTCGATGTATTATGCTCGATGTTCTCATCTCAGGGCTACCACTAAAAATAGCAAGAACATTAAGTAAGCTTTTACTTTTACTGGGAACAAATAGGTAACGAAAGTACATCCTTACTAATATTATAAACGCGAAAGTTTACATGTATGGATGTATGTATGGATGTTTGTTACTCTTTTACGCAACAACAGCCGAATGGATTTGGATGAAATTTGACACAGATAGATTATAACCTAGATTAACACATAGGATACTTTTTATTCCAGTAGCACGTTTCCGGAGGATAATACTTTAAAATAAAGAAACAAATAAGAATTTGTAAATTGGTATTATACGAAGTACCAGGTTGTCATAACTTGGTAGGAGCACACTTAACATAAATGTATCAGCTAGAAAATGCTTTATGTCTTCGAAGTACCAGGTTGGCATAAATCGGTAGGAGCATACATAACATAATTGTTTCAGCTAGAAAACGCTTCATGCTTTCGAAGTACCCCTGGGATAATTTCCGAATAACGCGCGGGCGGAGTCGCAGGCAAAAGCTAGTAGCATAATAAGTATAATCAGGCTATAATGTGCCCACTGCTGGGACACAGGCCTCCTATCGACGAAAGAAGATAAATAGGTGTATTTTGTAACTGTACAGGATTTAACAGAAATCCTATTGCTATCCCTAAGCACTAAAGATAACAGCTGGTATAGAATCACTATACATAGTTTCAGCTCAAAATAAAATACTATAAGAATTGATACCAAAATTTCGGTTTCATATGTTTCATAAGTTTCAATCATAACAAACGTGTCAGCGCACTACGTAGGTCAATAACTTACCACGTTACTTGCCAATATCACGATAAATCTCTTTCGAGTGATGTGTAACTACACATATTTCAATTTGAAAAGTTCGGTTTCTGGAATCAATGTACTAAAAATTCTCATAACTTCCGAACATGTAGAGATTGGATTAAAAAACCCTTCCGATATCATTTGATATCATCCAAAGAAGCCGTGCCCTTGGTATGTATATACCCTTTCCATTACACGTTATTAATATTAAAAGCCTGTGATGTTCCGATCCTACGCAAAGGCTTCTCTACCCTTCTTCCACTTCTCTTTGTTTAAAGCTGATAAAGACCTGATCTTGTTGAAGGAGTCCAGCTCATCCGGCTATCGTTTATGAAGTGAAAACTTCTATACGCGCGTTGGGCATTTTTTGAGATGGGAAAAAAATATTGAACTCGCGACACTGTTACCGACACCTCTGTTTTTTAGTAGAGGTATAATATTTCAATCATTTAAGTCTCAAAAGATAGGTTTAGGTCCAGAACTAATATTCCAATTGGAATTATGAAAATCGTTTAGAAGATATGACCAAAATTATGATTGTGAATAATGTTAAATCCTCGCGACATTTTTACCGACACCACTGACAACACGAACGTGCGGACGAACAACGTTGAACGTACGTTGAACGTTGTTTAATCTGACGATTCAAAAAATGTTTCCTGACAATTCAAAAAATACACACGTAGGTAGTTGTTCAAGTTTTCACTTTTGTCGGCACTCCTGGAGTGCCACTGTTTTTTTTGGTACCTGTCAATCCCTCTAAAGTAAACTGTCCTCCAAGATATAGGAATGTCCTAGTTTGAAGGACAGGAGTCTTACTCATCTGTATTAGCTAGGGACCTCGATGCGGAAACTGTTACCAAGAATTCACCACTTGATTCTAGATCACGCAGAATTTTTTTGTCGGCTATCATAAAAAAATCGGCTGCTTCATATAATAGTGGAGTACTTCATCAGATCAGCCTATTAATGTTCTCACTGCTGGGACACAGGCCTCCTCTCGGTGAGACGGATTGGGCCGTAATCCACCACGCGGGCCCTGTGCGGGTTAGTAGAAGTCACATATCTTCGAATTTTTGTTTCTAGTACATGCCGGTTTCCTCACGATGTTTTCCTTCACCGTTTTGAGAGCAGTGTTGATGAAATAATTTACACAAAGTAAAGCGCCTGTCTGGGTTCGAACTCACGACCTACAAACTCGTAAGTCGCGGCCGTCACTGCTCTCGTTCAAAATGTACGAAACAGCAAATATTTCATTTGGTTCATTAAAATTGAAACCCAGAAAGCCAGATTAAAGTCAATCCCGGTTGAGGTAAACTAAAAAAATCGGCCCACGCGTTTGGTCACCAGATTACCATAAAGGAACAAAACATACATTTATATAAACAGGCTGATAAACATATTAGGTACCCTTTGCGCCACGCGGTCAGGTAAAAATAGACAAGTTACGAAATTGCTTTTCCCGGTAACCTGCTAACAATAACGTTTATTGTAATATTTTAGACATCGCATCGTCCACAAAAGGTTAAGGCATATAAATAGCCTGATCCCTTGAGGATAAAGTAATGTAATACAAGTCAAATCACAAGAATACGACTGCTTTGATATTCAGTTATTCGATGGAGCTAAAATGTCACTGTTTGTAGGAAAAATATAAACAATACCTGTTTTTACACGTTGGATTTTTGAGATGGGGCAGTTGTTAGCTACGCAACGATTACGCGACGTCAACGCATTGTCAAAAACGCCACCCAAACAAACGTCCAGTACGAATAAACTTTTAGTGAAATCACTGCGAAAACTCTATGCTCGTCCAACTAGAGACAATTTTAAAATTTATTTAGATAACTGTACATTCACAAGATTTGCAGCTTCATAAAACAGGCTTTAAATAAAAGAGATTAATAGCCTTTACCACTATTAGATACCTTTCAGCGGGCGCGTTTAAACATATATTACTGTGGTGTATTTTCTACGCTCTTACGTCGTCAAAATGCATTAAATGTTTATTCAAGCGTCTACGCGGCGTTAACGCGGCAACAACGTGACGTCAACACATTATTTCCTACGCCGGACAAACGTTCAGCACCGAACCACTACTTGCGCAACCAGTGCAAAAACTGTATACGTTCGTTGTGTCCAAATTAATTTTAGAATTTTCTCTAGTACAGTTACTGTAACACTCACAAGATTTGTAGCTTCATAAAAGCTAGCTTTAAATAAAATAGACAAACACGGTTAGCAGCCCTGACCTCTATTATCTTTCAGTGAGCTCCATTCGCTTTCACAATCAAGTGCAATGCACACATATAAGTGTGGCGTACTTTCTACGCTTTCACGTCAATAAAATGCATTAAATATTTATTCAAGTGTCTACGCGGCGTCTATGCGACGATAACGCGACGTTGTCTCTTGCGAGAACTCTGTGTCTGCTGGTTCCACTACAGAGTTCAGCGTTATTTGTTTTTGAGGATGGGAAATCATCAAGAAAACTTCTCCCGCTCTGGGTGGAGCGGAAGAGCGTCTCAGATTTTACTGACTAAAACCCACCCGTGTTCCTTCAGTTGCCTGTGTGCCAGGGGCCATGATATCTCTTTCGAACAACCCGCACCCCTGGTAGGCATCGATCCTTGCGGACCCTACCAGTTGGTGCTGAAATCTCTTTGAGGCGCGCGTGGAACACAACACGCCGTCCAGGTTTAATTTGGTTTTACAAGATTTGCAGCCTCATAAAAGCGAGCTTCAAATAAAATAGATAAATGCGGCTAGCAACCCTGACCTCTATTACCTTTCAGCGAGCTCCATTCGCTTTCACAGTCAAGTGCAATGCACACATATTGCCGTGGCGTCTTACGCAAATAAAATGCAAAATATTTCTACTTACGAGAACGTTTTTAAAACCAATTTTAGATCTGGATTTATTTGGAAATGTGAGTAATTTATCTATTGTTTTTTTTTTGTAGATAAATGCTTCGTTTGTTTTTGTTTACAATCGTTAAATGTTAATTGAAGTCGATGTTACAAATGCGGCGAAGAGTATTTGTTGTTTTTTTTCGATCTTTACGCTCGTTTTGTTTACGTTTTTAAGCGTTAGTCATTTGTTTTATGTTTGGTTTCTTTGTTCTATTATATTAAACTGTCAATTCTCGGTTTTACGGTTACAGTCAGAAGTCTGAAATTCTGACAAATGGGCAGTCAAACTAATGTCGGTAGACTCCTTATGGCAGTCACTCCATAATATCTAGTTAGACTAATTGCCACCCCGAACTTTCTTCTTCTATGAAGTCAAATGGCTCAATTTAGATATTACCAGTACTATAATGCTTTATATGTCCACTAACCTAATTAGGAAAAAGTACAAGCAGATCAATTTCACTATTTGCATCGTATTACAGCTCATTCTTGCCATCCTTTAAAGCAATTCCGTCCTTCGTTCCGACGCAGTTCAAGGACATGTTTCAGTCAATTCCCTTGACGTAATTCCTTAGCGCACTTCCCATATGACGCCCGAGGGAAGGATGGGGCGCCATTCGACGGTATTTCTATTTATAGCCAAGGACGGAAGGACCACGTGGCTGACAGGAAGGGTGACGTCGGGTACCAGGAATGTAGCCATATTTTCTCATAATTAAATTAATCTTTAGCTGTTAACCTTAAGATATGATAATGATTTATTTCTCACTACAATACTCAAGTTTTTTTCATTAAGAACTAGCAGTGCTCCGCGGTTTTACCCGCGTAGTTCCCGTTCCCGTGGGAATACGGGGATAACATATAGCCTGTGTCACCCGGGGATAGTATAGCTTCCCAACAGTGAAAGAATTTTTCAAATCGGTTCAGTAGTTTCAGAGCCTATTCAATGCAAACAAACAATCAAATATTTCCTGTTTATTATTAGTATAGATTAATATTACCGGAAAACCCCGTAACCTGTTTGAAAACAGAATGTCTCATTATCTGCTTAGCTTTCGAAAATGGATTGTCTGCATTTCAGTAATCCAGCTGGATATTGCAGCTCATTGACATTCAATTCAATCGTTTGCTACCAATAAGTAGCACTCTATATTGCTAGAGTATTGCCGTGATTTCCAATATCGGCTATTGGCTGCATTAATTTGTGATCAAATGTCCTTTGATGCTGGATACTAATCGGCTTCGCTTTACAGGAGATCAAATGATAGTAAATAATTCATTATTTATTATATATATTTATTCAGTAAGTAGGTAGGCACTACTGTATTTTTTATTTTGTGATTTGTCGTTAGTGGTTGTATCATTTGGATTAAATAGGTTTTTATATTTATTTATCTTCATAACGCGAACCTCTTTCAAGCTGCTCGACCAATAAGAGCGCAGCTTCTAGAAAGTTCTAGAAGACGTGTTAGAAACATGTGACGCGCACTCTTCTCCTGACGTGAGTCGTCGGACTCCCTTCAACTGGGCTGCAAAACGTATAGTTTACTATTTTACGAAACTTGTAGGTATCTTCGTCCCGGCTGTCAAAGTATTAAAATGTTAAAACAGTGTAAAAGTAAATGATTTTTTAAATAGTAACCGTGGAGTTTCTTGCTTGCTTTTCTGCATATAAAACGAAACGAACCGTGTACCTAGCTTTTGACTTAAGTGCCCATGTAGGTTTATGCGAAACTGCGTTTTTTTTATAAAACGTTGCCCCACACTAGGAATTTCTCCTGTATTGTGGGTGCGTTTACAAACATTTAAACTCACATATACAAACAGCCAGACCCGGAACAACTACTTGTAGATCATACAAATTAAAAAAATATTATTCCAAATAGTATTTTGTCTACGGCTACGCCCGCGTGGACGTCGGTTATCGCATAAAAAAGTAGCCGTAGTCCTTCTCCATATCCCAGGCTATATCTCTGCCAAATTTCATGACGATCGGTTTAGCGGCTTAGGCGTGAAAGCGTAACACACAGACAGACAGAGTTACAAAAAATAAAAAAAATTGGTAAATTGGTATTAAATATTTTGATTTTTAACCGACTTCCAAAAAAGGTGGAGGTTATATTGATTGGTATCCAAACCTTGAATGATAGATAGCGTTCGTATAAGTGTGGTGTACCTATTTGTGACTTTTGAGTCCGCCCTTCTATCTGTCACATTTGATTTCTTATAAAACTGTACGACATTATAATTTGGTTGTCAATGAGATAGAGTCTATTATCAGCCTATAATGTTCCCACTGCTGGGACACCGGCCTCTCCTCGATATGGAGTAGGCTGTAATCCACCACGCGGGCCCAGTGCGGGTTGGTAGATGTCACATGTCTTCGAATTTTTGGTTCTAGTAAATGCCGGTTTCCTCGCGATGTTTTCCTTCACCGTTTTGAGAGCAGTGGTGATGAAATTATTTACAAAAAGTAAAGCGACTGCCTGGGTTCGAACCTACGACCTACAACTTGTAAGTCGAGACCGTTATCACTGGGCCGCCATTGCTCTGAAGAGTGTGATGGTTCAATTATGGACGACTTACAAATCTACCTATTGGAATATTTTCAGGATATATTGTGGTTTGGAAAATACAACGTTCATTTTCCTTCAGTTTATTAACAGCACGTGCAACAGTAATGTATTTACTAACGTGCAAAATGTTGTGGCATTTACCTATTAATTATAAATTCGTTACGTGAAATACATTAAATATCGGCGTATGGCGATTTTATATCATTTAATATCCCGATTTATTTGGTACATTAAAATAAAAACGGCTCAATATTTAACCATTTTCATGCA
Organism: Polymixis flavicincta; assembly: GCA_949987655.1. NCBI lineage: Eukaryota > Metazoa > Arthropoda > Insecta > Lepidoptera > Noctuidae > Polymixis > Polymixis flavicincta. Next base: position 16,057,097 of record OX465188.1, on the reverse strand, counting down.
AAGAGACAGTAATTACTCATTCAAATATCGTTAATTGAAACGACCATAAATGAGAATGTAAAATGTATCAAAGGAATAATGTTTTAACATGTGGAATATGAAATGTAAGCAATGTTCACATTAAGTGGTTCTTTTCATAGGTTTTACCTTATTGGAAAATGATAAAAAAGGGATTTGTTGCAAAAGAAAACGTACAATGTAACACATACATACATGAACCCACGCCTAATTGCCCCGAAGGAATAGTTAGAGGTATACATATGGTACTTAGACCCATTTTTCACCAGTTATGTTTAAGTCCCATATAATATGGTACGAGGCATCCAACAGAGTGTAGCGGGAGCGAGGCTCAGCGCGTCAAAAAACACAGTGTTTGATTTTTAAGCTTTGCGTTGAGGATCCAGTGCGCGATAAATCCCGCGCGATTTTGAAACGTCCTTGGCGTCAGCGCACACCAAGAGCAGAGTAGATCAGAGCATTTTCTGAGACTACTGAAAAAATAATCTTATGACAATTACAGACGTTGCCAAATTAAATACACGTCCAAAATTGATGGTCGACCATGCTCGAGGTTGGAAGATGCGTGTTCGAGTATGCGTTCTATATGCGCGAGCGCGGTCGAACCGCCGCGCGCCGCGCCGCTGCGTGCCGCCCACGCTCAGTATGCTTCCTGCTGGACGTGTGTTTACTACCTACGGCGCGGCCGGCGTCAGTTGGAAATCATGGTCCTCAGTTGGAAATCAGGATCCTCTTCTTCTGCCAAAAGTGAGATAATTACTAAGTCCCAATCAACCATTTTGAACACGTCTACCAACGTCGGATTTTGGTATCAAACTGGTCATGCACGCCCGCCTGGCAACCCAGAGCATTTTCAACGGAGCTTGCTCACAGAGGGGCGAGCATGCGACATGCATGGTCGAGCAGTCAAAATTTTTCTCGACCATGCGCGAGCATTTTGCAGTTCGGTGTGCGCTGACCGCACACCGAACTGCAAAATGCTTAGGCTTATTACGTAAACGCGGATTTCTATATACCGCGCAAGTTTTAATATTTTAAATACACTTTACCACTGAAAAGGTAGCTTCCTTGCGAAAACCTACCTTACCTATTAAAACCTTTATTTTCAGCCGACCAATTTTACCCAGTCTCTACCACTCCAATATCACTGAAGACACTCCCTTCAAACATTAGCTAACAAGCTTACAGGTATCAATACGTATATCTTCAACCTCATACATTCATAACTTAACCTCATCACGAAAATTATATCAATCCATATTGACTTACATGCTTACGTCACGACACGCCGACTGAATAGACGCCGATTACTTTGATGTGGGTGACTCCATTGAAAAGTAACGACGCGGCTCAAAGGACAAATTACGAGTCGCCCTCCGGCCTTCACTGGGTTCAGTTTACGATGGATAGACAAAACTGGTCTTTTTGGGATAGTGTGAGTAGGTGCAGAAGGTTGGTTAGTACTTGGAGAGGATTTAGTGTGTCTTTCTCACATGTCATATTTGGTAAACAAACATGGCAGCCTGACCCGAATACCCGATACCAATTTTCAGTTTTGATTACTTATATTTACTTTTAAACTGACTTCTAAACAGGATGTGTTTTTTTAATGCATGTTCACCGATATTCGAGAGAGATCTCCGGAAATTCTGGATGGATTTCAAAAATTCTTTGTTAGTAGTAAACACTATAAAATGAAAAATAAAAAGAATTTCGGAAATCGGTAGCAAAAACAGTTGTTTTTAATTTATTACTGTTTTTATAATTTGTAATTTGTACGGATTGATTTTTTATCTGAAATAAACTGATTAGTTTTAAAAAAAGACGAAAATACAGATCCGCAGATGTCGAATTTCGAATTAAAGACGTTTTTCCCATTGTGGTGTATTTTTTAAAGCCTTTCAGTTAGAGGTATGAATGAACGTATTTGTCTTTCGTCTCACATCAACAACACATAATGTAATACAATCAAGAACTGATTGGAATAACCACTATTTAATACTCTTAAATGTCTCAATATAAAAATCATAGTATGCCACATTGGTATACGAAACCAGACAATACAAGACGTTGTAGATTACGGTCTGCTCCCATCTCACCGAGAGGAGGCCTGTGTCCCTACAGTGGGAACATTTTCGGCTGATCTTTGAACATGGCACAAATAGCAGAACCTACGACATCCAAAGACGACTCCACTGGAGTCGTCGACCACTAGACCAAAGAGGCAGTCACTGGAGTGACTCCAGTGACTCCTCTTTGGTCAAGTGGTCGTAAGCGCTACTGCAAAGCACAAAACCCTGAAAAAAAAAAGACTATTGGGTGTTTTTCTATCTGGATCTAACCTATGAAGCAATGGAATGTCAGAATGGAAAGCATTGCGATTCATTTGCCATTTTATGTGTGTAACGCAACTGCCCCGCCGCCGGTTTCCTAACGATGTTTTCGTAGCCGATATCAGAGGCCTAGTGTTTTTTTTTTTTTTTTTTTTGGGTGGTAAATCATCAAATAACTTCTCCCGCTCTGGGTGGAGCAGGGTGAAAAAAAGTCTGACACACCCTGTGTCAGACTTTTACTGACTAAAACCCACCCGTGTTCCTTCAGTAGCCCTTAAGCCAGGGGCTGTGGTGTCTCTTTCGAACAAACCCGCACCCTTGGCAGGCATCGACCCTTGCGGGTCCCATCACTTTTTGTGCTGACATCTCTTTGAGGCGCGCGTGGAACACAACGCGCCGTCGACTTGGGTTTGGTCCTTACCGGACAGCGAGCTACCCATTACTCGCCGTCCGCAAGCCCATGCCTACGGTGGCCGGAAATCGGCCTGGGATTCCCGACGCCCAGGGCGTCTCCGTATCCTGCGGCGGCTGGGGTCGCGAGGGCGCATATGCTGCCTCTTCCTCACGTGCGCCGCCTCCCTCTTCGCGAGCATCACTGCTTCGCTGAAGGAGGTGACGGCTCCCCATGCCCTCTCGCTCCGTACCATGGCCTGGACCAGGGCCGGACGCGAGAGATCGCCGCCGCCGATCGCCTCCACGAGGACACGGCGGTGCTCCGCCCAAGCAGGGCAGACCGCCACCGTGTGCTCCACCGTGTCCTCAGGGAGAGGCCTAGTGTGAGTTTCATTTAACCATGTCGATCAAATGCATCGAGCGCGTTTGGCGCTCCGATTGGCCTTGGATTGGTGACAGACCAATCGGAGCGCCGAATGCGGTCGATTAGTTTGATCGATATGGTTTAATGAAACTCACACTAGGGCCACTGTACTGTCTTATCCAGCTCGGTAGACACAACTTTGAGAAGGAAGCCGATGCGGTTGGGTTGGGCAGCGTTTGGGATACTACGTCAAGTCTTTTCGTTGCTTATTCCGCAATGCTTGAAGACTAAGGTCTTCAACCAGTGCGTCCTGCCCGTGATGACATACGGCGCCGAAACGTGGACACTGACAGTTGGGCCGGTCCACAAATTTAAGGTCGCTCAGCCCGCTGTGGAGCGGGCTATACCTCGGAGTTTCTTTGAAGGATAAAATTAGGAATGAACTTATCCGGAAAAGAACCGGAGTTACCGACATAGCTTATAGAATGAGCAAGCTGTAGTGGCAGTGGGCTGGTCAAGTTTGTCGAAGGACCGATGGACGGTGGAGCAGACGAGTCCTGGAGTGGAGACCACGTCTCGGCAAACGTAGTGTGGGTCGCCCCCCAGTTAGATGGACCGACAACCTTAAAAAGGTAGCTGGGACAGACTGGATGCGGAAGGCGGAGGATAGAGTGGCGCAGCTTGGGAGAGACCTATGTCCAGCAGTGGATTGCGATAGGCTGAGTTGACTGTCTTATCCACGTTTAGCTTCACGACTATAAATTTTTGTACGTCTTCCAAAGTGTCTCTTTTGTATCTTCCTACTGTGTGCAAGTGATTTCAAGCTCCAGCCGTAAACAGGCCGGTGATAAAAATTGTATAATAAATGTATTGTATGAACTGACGATGTAAAAAGTATGGCTTCCTTTATTTTGAAGTTGTAAAACCTCTTAGGGCTATGTAATTTTAAGGGTCTGTCGTTCTGATTAACAATAACCTGTTACGCTCTTGACTTTTGAGGGGTTAGACAGAGGGGCTAGAGGTAGAGAGAAATTTCTATGTAGCCCTCTTCCTTTCTCCTAATATTTGCTGTGCCCGACATATTGATCTCTTACTGTTATACCATCTATGTAATACACATGGAATGCAATAAAGAATTGAGTATTGAGTTCTGTTGAATCAGAATTGGTCTCGTTTTTGTGTCGTATATCTTTAGCATAGGAGTTTATCCGGACGTAAAAGAATAGCACCATCCCATTTCTTCCCGTGGGTGTCGTAGAAGGCGACTAAGGGACTTACTAGAGAATGAGCAGCAGCGTTCTCTCTGCACTTTACCACCATACTGCGATCGCCAACCCGCCTGCCAAGCGAGGCGATTATGTCAAAACCCCCTTTTTCGTTTTGAAATGATGATGACTTTTTTATTTTGTTTTAATCACCCTATGTATGTATGTTTGTTACTTTGTGGTACTCTAGAGACCCAAACCATGGGCCGCTTTTGATCATTCTTACGTCAGTCGATTTATCTTAATACTGCGAGTGTCAGTGCTCTAATACTTCCTGTCACTGTAATTGTTTACACAGCAACTATAGTTCGACTTTTAATTGTAATTAGTAACTTAACAGTTCAAAGAATAACATGTTACCATACTAAAACGAATAGAATAAGAAATGAAAAAAGAAAAGATAAAAAAATGGTTTAATTTAAAATTAAACTGTTTTTATCGTTCATTATAAAACTTTAAGAATTCATTTGCAAGATGTGGAAAATAAGTATTGTTAGTAAAAGTAATTTCTTTTATGACATTTCTTCTAATAGAAAGACACTAAATAAATTATCTTACTACTGAAAAACAAAACACGTATATAACGTGTAATGGAAAGGATATATACATACCAAGCGCATGGCTCCTTTGGATGATTTCAAGCGCTATTGAAAGGGTTTTTGTAATCCTATCTCTACATATTCGGAAGTTACGAGAACAAATTCTACAATTTTTAATAGTGCATATCATGTTTTTAAGACAACTTATTAAACTAAAATAAAAAAATTGCATGCAAGTACATTATTTCAAGTTTATTCAATTTCGTTCATTCTTACACCACCTCACTATCTTTTTTTGTCAAAATCAAAGTATGTTGTTTATGTACCTATTCGTCGCGCCATAATTATCTATTCAGATTATTTTACTGTGACAAGCCTTCAAAATTTTGGAAGTACCATTCTTGTTGGTGAGTTACATTTAATTATTATAAAAAGGGTAGATACCGTACGAGGCCATAGTCAGATTTTAGAATTTTCTTTTGTAAGTGAATATGTTAAATAGTAGTAAAGTAGTGTTACTTATGTAATAACACAGCTCGTAAATAAGTGTATTAGGAACATTAATTCATGCATTCTTAGTTATTATTTAAGTTACTATTTGGAGTATGTGAAGCAAAAACTGTTAACTTGTAAATGGTCCTTCGAGCCGGATAGTCAAAAGCGTGCCAGAGAAGTGCAATAAAATTCTGTAGGTTAAATAAGCCATATAGATGTCACTTTATAAGGAAGCTAGATTGATGCCACGAAGCTTTGCTTACCCAAAGTCTCAACTTAACGATGGAAACTTTAACTTCCCGTTGTTAGCACCAAGTAACTCAACAAGAGCGAGAAAATTGATATCCTTTAAGAGTCTTATATTACAGACTTTCATAATGATGGCTAGATTATGTATAACAAACTTGTAATACTATTCTCTGAACATGATCGTGAAAATCTACGGTTATTCATTTCACCAAAACAAGTCAGCACCATTACAATTTTTATAGACTAAGCGCAAAATAGGCTTTTAGCTAGGTCACAATAATTTTAATACTCTGACTCCTAAACTAGGTGTATGAGCCTGTGTCTTAGGAGTCAGTGATTATTCGTAACAAACAAAGCCATAATATAATTAAACAGGACGTTTCAATAATAAGCAATTGGTGTAAAATAAAATAAAATACAGAATGAAAACGTTTAACTTTGCGGTGAGGGGAACAAATTCAGGATTACGTATATAATATAATAAGGAGGGAGTACGTGTGTAGTGAGTGAGTGTAAGATGTGTGTGTGTGTGTCTAGGTAGTGAGTAGTTGTAAGTTGTGTGTATGTATGTAGTGAGGTGTAGGGTGTGTAGTGAGAAAGAATGGAGTGAAACCAGTACACATACGTTTGGTTACATTGAGAATTTTATAGTTCAATTATCACTGTAAATTGCCAAGAAGAAGATCCTCAGTGTTGTCATAACTTAGGTGTTTGGAGATAATCTCTAAGTAGGTTTTTGCAAAGATATTTAGGGCACGAATAAATGTTTATTTTTTTATTTAGAAACTGTACATTTTAATGCTATTAACATACAATTGGCACTTGGCAAAGGCAGTTCTATGGCGTTCGTGGGGGAAAACATTATGCTTAAGTCTGCCGTTTCTTTTAATTGTGTGTGGTCACTTGAGTGCTTTGAACTGAACTTGGGATGGAACAATCACTGTATTTAGTGGTTTATCGCCTATACATGTGGCAAGAGTTCAGGACTTAAATGAATAATATCGAAGATAAGCCCCTCTTCCCTCCGCACGGTTCGCATAATATGCTAAAACATACGCGAAAAACACACACTATTATTCCACGCTAAATTGCCGTGCAGTTTACGATATAACTCTGCACCTCGTTCCCTCGCTGGATGGTTCTGCAAAAATCTTCTCGTTGACAAATGGGTAAAGAGTGAATATAAATAGATTGTGGACACTGTGGTACATGGTCTGATGCTTCTAACCAGAGTTTGTGGGCGTAAAGTTCACCCAGATCTTTCATCTGTTTGAAACAACACCCACGCGCTTTGAAATAAATTACATCATGGGGTTGGAAATCAAACATAAGTCAATTATTGACTTTTCACGTGCTTGAGACTTAACCTTTGTATAGTTAGTGCCACTGCCTATTAACAAGGGTAAAATAATTTACACACATATTACATAGTGAAATTCACAAAAAAAAAGCAAGGCATTGGTTTCCGGATGTTGTGTTTATCTAAAAACATTTATTTAGCACAAACTAAAAAGACACCACCATACACAACAGATCCTTCCTACTATACAGGAAAAGTTTTTAACCAGTGCGCAAACTGTAACCATGAATTCAGCATATCAATCTAGACCCCCGACCGCAAAAAAAGATCGTCGGTTAAACAGTAACAAAACCATACATTTTGACCGCGTAAGTATTGCACTTTTCTATGAAACAGCAGATTTTTTTTTGTATAACCGACGAAAAGTTACTACGCTGGGGTTCTAGAATGATATGCTGAATTCAAAGTTACAGTTTGCGCACTGGTTATAAATTTCTCCTGTATGCCTCAGATTATAAAACAAAGGCAGATAGACCGCGCGGAACACCAAGAGTGAACCCAAAAAACCAAATACTAAAGCGTCGCATTGTAAACAACCTTATTATTAGTATATGCGAAACCTGAATATAGTTTGTTCAGAATAAGGAACTGAATCGATTCCAATCGTTTTTACACCATGTTGTATTTTTTCCCAAAAAAAAATTATTTTTTTCGTTTTCACCTTTTAATTACAAAACAATCGCCATACGGTTAGGTACCTACTGCCTAACTATTATCAATGAGCACAAACCACGTTGGACGCGCAGGTGGCGCGTGGGGCCTATGGTGACCATGTTTCTGTAGACAATTCGGTAACATAACAAGCCTATAACTTTGTGATTTTTCATGATATAGCTTTGAAATTTTGTACATAGATTCTTTACATAAGAATACTAGACGGGTGTTTCGGGTTTCGCATATACTAAAAATGAGGTTGTATAATGCGAGGCTTTAGTATTTGTTTTTTGACTCTTGGGTGTTCCACGCGATCTATCTGCCTTTGTTTTATAATCCAAACAAAAAGAAAATACTAAAGCGTCGCATTGTATGTTACATAAAATGCGACGCTTTAGTATTTGGTTTTTTGGCCTCACTCTTGGTGTTCCGCGCGGTCTATCTGCCTTTGTTTTATAATCTGTGCTGTTTGCATGTAAGTGTGTGAATATGTGAGGCTTATAAAATACATAGTTTACCAGCCATAACTGTCAGTCAGAGTTTATAATAGTCCACGAGCGACCATTAGTAACTCCAATTATCCGAAACATGTCGGATTATGAAATGTACATTGTTGAACATAGATTTTATTCTGTGTATTTCAGTTATGTTAAGAAGCTTAGTGTGAGAAATATGGTGACAATTTGTTTTATTATAATTAGATAGACTGCCTCTTTGGTCTAGTGGTCAAGCGCTACCGCTGAGCACAAGGTCTTAGGTTGGATTCCCAGGTCGCTACCGTCACATGGGCGTAAGGTAAAATATTCACTGTTCATTATTTTTCTGTTACACAATAGTTCTTCTAGGAACGAAACGTCCAATGCACATATTTTATATTTTGTCTTGGCAACATTTTACATGAAAATGTTTACGGTAGTTGTTGTGTCAATTCAAAAACGTGTCATATGTAATATTCGTAATTTACTTCTCACTAATCGATCAGCGATCCTGAAATATATAGGTAAGCCATATTAATGTTCTTTATTAATATTATCTGGTTTTCTTAAGTCTTTTTGCTTGTGACTACTGAGCAGGGGCGGCCAAGTGGTACCGGCCGCGACTTACGAGTTGTACGTCGTGAGTTCGAACCCAGCCAGGCGCTTTACTTTGTGTAAATTATTTAATCGCCACTGCTCTCAAAACGGTGAAGGAAAACATCGTGAGGAAACCGGCATGTCCTAGAACCAAAAATTCGAAGACATGTGACATCTACCAACCCGCACTGGGCCCGCGTGGTGGATCACGGCCCACTCCCTTTCACCGAGAGGAGGCTTGTGTCCCAGCAGTGGGAACATTTTAGGCCGATGATGATGTCACAACGTAGCGTGCAGTTTGCGTATAAAGATAAAGATGTATTTATTTGTGTAAAAAGATACATAAATATGTACTTATGGATGGAAAGTTTAAAATTGTAGGTTCAACATGTTTTGCCATATTCGGCGTACAAAATAGCTTATAATATTCAGTCACAACCATGAATAAGATTTTTTATTTTTTATTATAATACTCAAAATTAAAACAATTCAAATAGATACATAATCAGTCAATGCAAAAAATATGGTCAAAAAATAAATTATAATTGAAACAGTAAAATTACTAAACTAAAATAATAGGTCTTTACCTATGAAATTGCCGTTTTGTATGAAAAAATTTAAACGAATTTTTTTCATGAATTTTTTATTTGTATTAATCGAAGTAATCACCCATGCAATCAATGCATCTTTGCCATCGCAGTGGCAGTTTATTGATGCCCTTCTTAAAGAAATCAGCTGGACGGGAGGCAACAAATTCTTCAAAGGCATTTTGTACTGCCTCTCGGGTATTAAATTTTTTTCCCGCCAAGAAGTTATCCAAATTCTGGAAAAAGTAGTAGTCTGTAGGCGCAAGTTCTGGTGAGTAAGGCGGATGACGGAGAGCTTCCAACCCCAGTTCTTGCAACTTGGAGACCGTCTGCTGTGCAGTATGAGGTCGCGCGTTGTCGTGCAGGAGCAGCGGAGACGAGCGATTGACCAATGCTGGTTGGAGATGCGCCAGCTTCTCCATCATTGTGTTCAGTTCTTCACAGTACACATCTGCAGTAATGCTCACCCCGTTTGGTAAGAAGCTGTGATGAATCACACCGGCGCTAGACCACCAAACAGTGACCATCACTTTTCTAGGGGTAAGTTTTCGTTTAGGGCATTGTTTAGGTGCTGAACCAGGATCCAACCAACTTGCTGAGCGCTTACGGTTATCAAACAGAATCCATTTTTCATCGCAGGTAACAATGCGGTTCAAAATTCCTTCATTTGTGTGTCTGTTGAGCAGTGCAAGGCACGTCTCGACGCGTACTTCGCGCTGGCGATCATTGAGTTCGTGGGGCACCCATTAGTCAAGCTTTTTTACCTTGCCAATTTGACGCAAATGGACCAATATTGTTTTGACGCTAACGTCGAAAGCTGCTGCTAATTCAGCCGTAGATTGTGTATCATCAGCTTCCACAATCGCCTTTAATTCGTCATTGTCGACCAAAGTCTTCGGACGACCGCGAGGTTCATTTTTCAGGTCGAAATTTCCAGAACGGAAGCGAGCAAACCAATAACAGGTGGTGCGTTGGTTTGTAGTGTTAGCTCCGTAAACGTCGTTGATGTTGCGTGCCGCTTGTGCCGCGTTGCTGCCACGACGGTACTCATATTCCATAATTACTCGAATTTTTAACGTATCCATGATGACGAAAAAGATTGAAATGCGATGAAAATGTAACACTAATCAATAAAGAAATGACTACTTTTAGAAAAAAAAATCCATGTTTTTAAAATAAAATTAATTTGAAATTAGAATTCTTAGCCAAACAAAAATTATTTTGATTTGAAATGGCCAGTACTGCAGAACGGCAATTTCAACCTAATATTTATTATGTTATCTAAATTCAAAATGTCTCATTCAAAAATTCCGTAACACTATAGTATCCCTTGCTAATTAGCAATATTTTTAGTTCTCTCATAAATGAATTAACATTCATTACCTTAAGGGCATTAGGATTTTTTTTGTATATTAATGGGGCCATGCATATTACACTTTTTCTTACAAATGCTGTTTTGGCGGAGAGTGATTGGACCCAAAGTTTTTACTTCTCACGTCTATTTCTACCTGAGTTAGTCAGAAGGGGAAACAAATGAGGATTGGTTTTTACAAATAGTGATATTTCTAATATGTAAAGTGACGGAAGTGTTAGAATTCTCTGCTGTAAAAATATTGGTTTGCAACTGTCAGTAGATTGCAACCCAAACATTGCCCGTATACAACGCTTTTGTGCTTTGAAAGCAGTGTCCTTTTGAGTTGAATTGCCCCAGAAAATTATTCCAAATCTCAACACTGATTCAGTAATCCCGTAATATGCAGCAAGTAAAGTATCCGTATTGACAGTCGGTGCTAACTTATAAAGAACATATGACGAAGTACTAATTTTTTTACAAAGTTCATTAATGTGAGTTTTCCAATTAAGTTGTTTGTCAATGATTAATCCCAAAAATCGGGCTGTTTCAGCTTCTTGTATTATATCATCTTGGTATACTAAGTTAAATTTTGATGGATTATGTAACTTTTCTCGTTGTCTAAAATGCATTATATTTGTTTTACTAAGATTAATTTTCAAATTATTATTATTAAGCCAGGTAATTACAGAATTCAAAGAATCACTTGAATCAGAATGGTAGTTGATAACATTTTTTGGTGCTATGGTTACAGTACTGTCGTCAGCAAACACACATACTACGCATCCGAACACACAGACTGCAAAAAAAAAACACTGACGTGGAAAATCTGACATTTACACAGCCAGCCGTGTAGATTCTTTTCAAATGAAAAGCATTGAATCGACACTCGTCCTATTGCATATGCATCTATATAAACTATACTAACAGAGCCTATTTTTATAAAAGCAAAGCTGAAATCCCGCACCGTACAAATCCGACGAGGGGGATGTTAACAGCGCGAGTTGAATTTTTCGTTCATGTCGTTTTTTTGGGACGCCGATGTAACGAGTTTCGACGAAATCTGGATTGGATGCAGTTTAGGTAAAAAAAATCGTTTTATTGTGACTCGTTTAGCTTCACGTTATCTCGTTTATCGGTGTACTAAACCCGTAGAGTTCGTTTGGTTTTTTGTTTGAACGCGCTAACGGCCGCTTTTATAATTTGCACGGCACGGCACGGTAATACCGTAGCATATACTAATCATTAGTTTTTTTGGAAAAGTTTTCATACAAATTTTCAGTTGAAGCTCTAAATTTGTATAAGTAACCGTGACCGATAAATTAAAAGCGTCTGCATACAATTCCATACATTTTGCTTTCCTATTTTACCGTGACGGTAAAAACGTGCGTTGCCGTGACGTGCCACGGCAAATTATAAAAGCGGCCAATTGCTAGAACTGGCAGTCGAATTAGGAAAAAACTTATTGCATTTGATAGAATAGATTCTTGTAGAAGTTTTTTTTTTAATATCACGCTAGGACTTTTAGGAGAAGACCAAAACGAAAAATAAAACGGCGGTTGAATCTAGCAGAATCTAGCAATTATGAATACCAATAATAATAAAAAAGTTTAGTCTTAAAATTACAAGTATTGATTGCCTGCCAGGTTATCATGATGATTTTGCTGAAATCGATTTTTTTGCTGTCATCATCTCGTATTGTATTTATAGACGACAGCAAAAAAATCGGTTCCAACAGATAAATCAGTATTGGTAGGACTTGCTCCGGATTCGTTATAAAAAAATATCTACACTTTAAGTGCCTCTGGTTATTTTTGGAATTCTTGTTAATTTAAATCAAAATTCTTTTGTAATGTTCAAAAAATTAAAGCGATTTCAGATTGTATAATATTATTTCGGTTTTTGTCAAAACGTAGGGGTGCGTTTTGTTGCGAAGGTAGCAGATGTCTAGAATGAAACTGAAATACAGTAAATATCCCACACTACCAGCAAAAGGTAATTTCTGGTGCGACAAGTAGAAAATGACCATTTCCCAACATAATTGACGAAGCGTGAAATGAAAATCGCTCGTTTAGTGCGAATGTGAACTTCACTAGTGCTTGCCTCAAGGCCAATATTTTTCCCAAAGCTGACGCCGAAATCGAAACTTGCCGACATTTACATTTTAGTTTCGGCTGAAACCAAACTTCGTGCATGTTTTCGTGCTAAATGTGCCTAATAATATTACAAAAGGGTTTTGTTTGCAAAGGATCCTGCAAATATTCGGTATTGGATAGGTTATAATAGACAGTTCTCATAGACACAGGAATTGGGTCATGGACATATTTGTTTAAATAATTTTTAGAGGTTTAATCACTGTTTCTCTTAAAAATAAAATAACATTAATTAAATTCATCATAGAGCTATCTCATGCATAAGATAATATTAAAATAGTTTTAAAATGTTGATACCTTTATTTGCATTCCTTAATGCTAAATACCTTAATTTTTTAAACACATTGCATTAATTATAGCGAAAATTAACTTACACCTAACTATCTTCTGCCCCCGACTTCGTTCGGGTATTTCAACATAAAAATTTGGCCGAAACCGAATAAGTATCGTAGAGGAGTATCTCTACAATACTTATTCGGTTTCAGTCAAATTTTTTCAAAGGCCGAAACACCCAAAAGCTTTTCGCCGACAGTAAAACTATAGTCGGACACTAGACATCATAAATATCAGGTTTAATTTAGCTTGAAGTAATGACACCCGTCATACTCGTAAACACAAACGGATCTCAAGATCTCTTATACGGTCAATTAGAGCGTGTACTTGTGACGATAAAAGTGTCTGTAAATGGAAAAAAATTGTGTGTAATTTGTATGATCAGCCTATATCGTTCCCACTGTTGGGTCACAGGCCTCCTCTCAATGAGAGATAGTGAGCCGTAATATACCACGCGGGCTTGGAGAGGATGTCACATGTCTTCGGATTTTTTGTTTCTAGGACATGCCAGTTTCCTCGCGATATTTTCCTTCACCGTTTTGAGAGCAGTGGTGATGAAATAATTTCCACAAAAAAGTGGCCGTTACCACTGCTCTCTATCTGTAATTTGCTGGTAAACATTTATTTCAGGACATTGGTTTCTTAATAACTACTATAATGAGTCATCATAAGGGTTTTCTTAAATAATAACAGCGTGGGGCTATTATTATTAAGGTGACACTTGTCCACATTTTTTCCATTCAAACTTCGGGAGGGTTTTACTCCACTGTTTGACTATGTACATCAAAAATAAAACATGGTATGGTTTGTCTCGTTATTATTATTGTCTGTATGGAAACAGAATCCTAAAATAAAAAGCCATTAAAAAGTTATGAGCTAACAAAGATTCGTTTTTCTTGCTAATTTAACCTAACTTTGAGCGTGTTTAAGTAATAAAAGGAGTGTAAAATCTCGAAAACCAAGACGGTACCGATAAAGTTCAATTAACAATAAATTCAATAAACTTTATTCGTCATTGATTTATGCAGTGGTTTTGTCATAAAACCCGATCTTCTGAAGGACTTTCCTTAATTTTTTCGTGATTTTTTTTCCAAAAATGCTCCTGCATCTCACTCAATAACGTTGTGCATGTAGACTAGCGTCTAACTGCTCACCACTGATACTATCTCTGTCGGATACGAAGCCTGGTGAGACAACGTGATTTTTAGCCAGGCCCACCGGTGAGTTCGAACTCGCGCAAAGTGTCCCTTTAAAAGAAACTATTGTAACGGTAAGAACACGGTTAAACAGAAAGAAAGGAAGGAAAAGCTATGCTTGGTGCGGTCGGTTTTTTGGATGCCTTGACCGGTAAGCTGTTGATCGCGGCTGTCATTCGTAGATCTTTGACAGACATTACGAGTAGGATATAATATATAATCGTTTATTTGGAACAAAAAACAAACATACAAAGACAAACAATGTTACACGATGATAGCTGCAAAAGTTAAAAACTGTGGCGCAGCTACCGACGCCCGACTCCTAGTGAGAGGGTAGGTTGTTCCAAGACTAATACATAACAAAGGTATTTATATAGGAATATAGGAAAGAAAATACAAAAAAAAAAAAAAAAAACATTTTGTGAAAGTGCCGAGTGTATGAGTACCTGATGGATGGTGATTGTGTGACGTGTGTGTGTGAGTATGTCTCTTTGTCTCTGTCTGTGTGTGTGTGTTTTCCAAGGTGTTAAATTTCCACAGTATGAAGCTCAAAAGTCAGACAGCCAGTATTACCATGGGGTATCGTGTTACCCTGTAACAGGTTTGTCGATGTCAGATTAGCAGTCTAATCCATGTAGAATCTGGTATACAGCTGTATCAGGTAAGACTGGGTGTCGACCCTGAGGCTAGGCGGATTGATAATAATGGATTGAACGGACGATTTCAACAGCCTTAAAATAACTGGAGAGAAACAGATGTTGTGACGTAACTTGGGAGAGGCCGATGTGCAGTGCAGTTTCGGACGGTACCGAAAGCTCTGTCCGTCTGTTACACTTTGACGCCTAAACCGCTGAACCGAACGTCACGAAATTTGGCAGAGAAATATCTCTCTCAGGCAATCGCCTGAGATATGGAAAAGAACATAACCTACTTTTTTACGCGATAACCAACATCCACACGGGCGGTGCCGCGGGCAAAAGCTAGTTTTTAATATTTAGTAGATACCAACATCCTCCTTCACAAAACAAACATCAAGGCTCCTCATTGACTCGAATACAGCAAACACAAATGTGGGTATTTACGATAACTATCTCGTGATACCGCGGTGGTGGGGGTAGTGACCGTATTAATGGCATTAACGAGCGAGACGTGCGGGCGAGCGGTCGCATGTGTGGGGATTATCACGTAGATTAGCTGCAACACTCAACAGCTGACGTTTATTTAATCAGAATGAGGAAACTACTGTAACTGGAATATACTACGTGTAGTAGAATAGTAAGGCTTTAGTTTTCTTGAACAACTTTATTGAAAATATCGATATGGAACTTTCTTAGACCATTGATAGTGTTAAATGCTCTTAGATATATTTTTTAACATACCAAAACCCTCAGTGCCTCGGAAAGCACTTTAAGCCGTTGGCCCCAGCGTTCCCGGATCCTTGACAGTCGTTACGGGTTGTCAGAAGCCCAAAATTGTGACCACCAGTCTTACCCAGTATCTGGGTTGTGGATGGCAGACAGGCAGTCGTTCAATCTAAAATTCTGGTATTCAGCTGCACCAGTTAGACTGGAAGCTGACCACGACATAGTTAGGAAAAGGTTTGACAGATGTTTATGATGATGTCTGAGAGACCAGTGGCTCGTAATTTAATTTTTCAAGTATTTGAAATCGATGCTGAACTGGATTCTGAGAAACTTAAGTTCAGGCTGAAACTTACTTATTTATTTATTCTGTTACATGTTTAATAAATTATTTTGACATTTTAAGTGGATTCATGTTTGAACGGTTTTTATCCAATCGAATACCTTTAAACAAGCAATTCTTGTATATTTAGAATCTGAATCTCGGGAACGGCTCCAACGATTTTCATGAAATTTAGCAGGGAGTTTCGGGAGCGGTAAATAGGCCTAGGTAGGTTTCTTTCATCCAGATATCAGTTACTATTTATTACCTACATTGTAATCAATCTTGAGATAAAAATTTCCAAAAAGAATATACTTAAATAAAATATATATTTAAGTTTATTAGCATAATCCATCAAACCGGTGCATCAATCATGCGTGTCTAAATATCAGATTGGCTTTCAATCTCGCCACAATAGAAAATAAACGTTACAAATAAAATAAAAACCGGCTAAGCGCGTGTCGGACGACGCAGAATGAAGGGTTCCGTAGTTGGGATGAATTTATCCCAAGAACAAAAATAACATTGTAATTGAAAACATGTTCTCCCAGACAACTATATACGGCACAGTCAATTCTCCAACTGCAAAAGTAGGTTTGTAAATGCGGGAATGTGTTATAACTACAAATTAACGATCTTCAAACTTTTCCCTTTATTTGCACTGTGAGACCTTGCTTCTTGCCACGTTTCAAGATTCTAGGGCAATGGGAAGTGATTGTAGGAATTGAGCAACATAAAGGACACAAATGACCTTATTTTTATTGCATTGACTTAGAAGCTTGATTTTTCTAGAGCTCCAAGTAACTGTAGATCTACGTATTTGATATTTAATTCAACATGTGTGGACGTCTGTACAGGTGGACGGATCATCATAATCAGCCTATAACGTTCCCACTGCTGGGACACAGGCCTCCTCTCTGTGAGAGGGAGTGGGCCGTAACCCACCACGCGAGCTAAGTGCGGGTTGGTAGATGTCACATGTCTTCGAATTTTTGGTTCTAGGTTATGCCGGTTTCCTCACGATGTTTTCCTTCAGCGTTTTGTGAGCTGTGGTGAAGAAATATTTTACACAAAGTAAAGCGCCTGTCTGGGTTCTAAACCACGACCTACAACTCGTAAGTCGCGCCAGTTATCACTGGGCCACCCACGGACGGATAATGAAGTGTTATTATAAGAGTTCTGTTCTTTCCTTTTGAAGCACAGAACCCTAAAATTATTTATTACCTAAGTACACAAACTCTTCAGTCACTTCAAATTATTACTTCTAAAAGTCCATAAAAAATCTCAAGAATATTGTTCCATATTTTTAACAAAACGAATAACTCAGCGTAAACAAATAACTCAGCTTAAACAAAAACAAGATAACAAGAAACGAAACGAAACAAAAAACAAAGATCTTGCAAACAACGTCTTCGAATAAAGTTGTATTTCATCCTTCGAGTCCCTTTGGAAGTTTGGTCGTAATACCCGGAGAGACGGTCCGGATAAGTTTAAATACGGTTCGTTGTTTGATGGGCGAGTTCTGTTTGTATTGACGGACACACGGTAACGGTTTGTGTAGGTTGCTTCACGGTTGGGTTCCATTTTCTTTTTAAAGAGAAAACTTCTTTAGCCGCTTTTTTTTTTGTTTTTTCTGCTTCGCAGCTATCAAAAACAATAAACTACTTCTTTGGCTTGATATCTCTGGTTTTTATATCTTCGTAGTTATGTTTCTCCTTCCAACCAGCTGAATTTGTCCGTAACAGTTGGGATGCTATGTCTCCTCAATCTCTTAAATTGCAGGCAGTATTGAGCGGTTTTTGGTAGGATCAAAACTTATTGTTTCGCATCACCGACATGCTAATGTGATGATGTTATCCATAAACTAATTTTGGCGTGTCACCGACATGCTAATGTTGTTTGTTTCCAAAGGTTAAAGATTTCACTTCTGTCGGCAGTCCCCATGACCGCTTATTTTTTTTTCATTTTTGATGGGCCTTCTTGGCTTGGGAACTTGGCTTCATTCGGTTAGGTGTCTACGATGGTTTAAATGTGTTAATAGTCTGGGACACAATTATCAGCACTAGTGGTCGACAGTTGACGAAACTCGACCGTAATTCATTTAAATTAATTTACGCTCTTTGCACAACTTCTTCACATAAACTTTAACTATACATTACGTAATATACCTACTACGTACATAGATTTTTCTTCACATATTGATATTATTACGAGATTTGAATTGAAGAAGAGTGTCCGTGGAGTTTTTTGCCCGTTCTTTTCCTTAGGTACTTTTTACGCTTTGGAATGGGTAACTTAACTTCGTGTTTCTGACTGACTGATCCCCTGATTATTTAAAAGTGCATGTAATTGGTTTAATTTAACGGAATGCATTGAGTTTACGTTGGCGAAATTGATCAAAGTATTGCCTGAAATATTGTAGTATTTGATTAACCTCACCATTTTAACTAGATTCAAGTCATCCAACTATGAAACATCAAAATATTGGTTCATTTTGTGGAAAAGTCACGGTTTGTGAATGGAATCTTTAATATAATTTCACTATTTTAACCTTTCACGTTTCCACCACCAATCAAAAGGTTTTGTTTCACGTGACCGCAGAATCGACAAATATGAGATACCTATTTTGTATTAATACTGTAATATTACATACAAAAAAGATCAAAAGAATAATACTTTCGTAATAAATAATAATCTGAAGGCTATAAATAGATAGACGATAGAAACACGTAGCTACGCGGTGAATCCAATAATAACATCTATGTCTCCATCTTTCCAGGTGACCAGTGAAATGGTGACCGAGTGATCATACAAGTGAACAACATGGCGGTGAACAGCCCCGGAGGTTATCCACCTCTTTCTCCAAAACCACACACTCCAAAAAGCCCTCGCCACTTCATATTCCCTCAGAAAAGTCCTTCCATTGCATCCAGCACTTCTTCATCAGGCTACTACACGCCCCAGTCTGGCTGCAGCTATGACAAGCACAACCAGCCCCCAAAGTCCCCGATAGCCCACGGGCATAGAAGCCCCATGTCTCCAAGGCACTTTAATTTCCCCCAGAAATCCCCATCAGGGCGATCTAGTCCTTGCGTGGATCGAACCAGCCTACAGTACACTGCGTCTCTAAAGCACAGTCGCCGGGAGAAGTCCAGGTCGCCAAAACCGCCCCCCGTGCACATTCATACGAACCCTGGCTATGTATCCCCTAAGCATACCAGGAAACTATACGGTTCTACTTCCACAGTAAGCTCACCGATGCTGGTGACGTCACCGAGCATAGTCTCCAGTCACACTGATGATTCAACAGACGCGATGCCTGGAACACCGTCTGCGATTCTTCACGATGCGGACGATGAGTGCACGACGATTTCCTCAAAGATATGTCGAAAATCGACATCAGATTTGACAGACATGACGGATGATACTCCTCACACACGATCAACCAGTATCAGTAGACCATGCTCCCCGATGCGTAGAGGGTCCATGAAGGGTGGTTTGGCTTACTTGGCGAGTAGACGAGGGTCGAGGGAATCTACCATGTCCAACTGCGACTCTGTTGAGGACATTGGACCGCTGAACTTTCAGAACACTATGAGAGGCCGACAGAGGAGGACGTCGAACTTTTTGGAGCTACCTGGTGAGTACCTTTATCTAATCTTTTGACGTTTGATCGATCGATGGACGAAAGCTGGCTGTGACGCACCGATATGACTTTGATGAGGGTACGCATTGATTCGAACTGATTAATTATTCATTTTTATCCCAAATGCGGGTTTCGTTAACTTTGCATTAGATTTCAACCACTTTGAGTTAGAGGATAAAAATGTATCTGAACGAAAATAGAAAATGAAGAGGACCTCAAGATTTTTCTTTAATATTTTAGCATAATATTTTGTAACAGCACTTAAAAGTAATGTGAGTGATAACGTGAGACAATGCTATGTGATTCATACATGCTAAAAAGAGATAAAACGTACTTGTACAGCCATGAGTCATTTCGCAAGTCCTATTTGATCGAAATGTACCTAACTGTGAGTAGCTAGGGTATAACGTTATTCCAATATATGAAACAGAAAAACGTTATACTTGGTCCCATTTAGTAGGGAGGCAATCTATTGCCGTAAACCAGGCACAACCGGTCCGTCCCACTAGTCCCATTGACTTATTCCCATGATGGGACAAGTGAGATAATATGTCCCACTACTCCCATGGGACAATTTGGGTCATTCTGTTTATCCACCCTAAGGTGGATACGCGGAAACGCATGTCCGACAATCCACCCTAGGCGTACTTTAAACGAAAGAACAATGGCAGACGTTCATACATAAAATTAGTTGAGAAGAAATGGTAGCGTCTATTTGTCAAAAATATCTTAAAATGTTAAGCGTCAGTCTCTGAGTAACTTTATAAAAGAATTTTGCCCTGAGAAGGCTTCCAAAAAAAGATATTTCAATTTGAACTTTTATAGGTTATGTTTTATGTCAAAACATAGTCACGTAGAAGAGCTAGATCAGATTCCTTTAGGCACGCATAAGTCACACATACAAAGCGAATATGTGTCCGTAAGCAATCCAAGTCAAATAGAACTAATAAAATAGCAAAAAAACACGAACACGACCGTCACGAAAAGCGCAGGAGCATCAGTGACAGACTGCAATACTGCATTCCTTGACAGTTGACAGTGACAGTTCATTTTAATAAGGGCGCATTCCGTGTTAGAAAAATAGCGCTGTGAGCGCTCACATCGATATTTTGCGTTCCGAGTTAGATATCAGGATTCTGACAGCTAAGAATCGTCATTTTTTGTCATCAATACGGAACGCTCGTGATCACGATAAAAGTGTTCATTCAACGTTAAAACATTTATTCACCACATTAAACTTGTATACACCACACATTTCTTCTTAGATAGAAGCACTACTTCAAATAAATCTAAGTTAGCTAAAGATACGATACGACTCAAAACAAACCAGCACAGCTGTCATTTTTGACAGCGCTCACGGTGATATTAATTAACTCATGGTCGGCGTTATCACAAGATGGCGCATCTATGACGAATCGATATTATCGTAACTCGGAACGTAACCTTAGTGTTGCCATAACATTAAGAAATTGTTGCACAGTATTATGATTGACGCACCAATTATATAATTGCAGGAAATACTTTTGAACGAATTTTCGAACATAACACTTGTTTTTATATTATTAGGTAGTATGGGTATTAGTAACTGCTTTGAAAGAATATTTTGAACCTGTATGTGGACTTACAAGTTTATACAAGAATAGTATGAATATAGCTAATGGCAACTCTTGAATTGTGTATATTATTCATTTAGTCATTTTATATTCCCAAAAATGCATGCTTTTTTCTGCGGCTTTAACTAAAATACATTTTTGTTTGTAAAATCATAGAAAAATAATTAAACTCCTTTTGCATAGAAGACATTTCTAGACGCTAACATTTTTGTCAACTATTTTTCTGCCATTGTTCTTTAGAGGCTCAGGGTAAATTATCGGACATACGTTTTCACGTCTCCAACTTACGGTGGATTTTTTAGGGTAGATAAATGGAATACCCGCCACAATTTTAGGAAGCGAACACTATTTCCGACTACGATACGAAACCAGGACCGCACCCTATCAGTAGTTACTCTTGCGACCACTATAATTATTTAGTCATTTAATATCTCATGAACAAAAATTTACAATGGCGGACTTAGGCACCTCGCGCACTAGCCTGCTGCACGACTGGTCGTGGTCGTGGTCGCAACTGTGGTCGCAGAAGCTACGGTTGGGCTGCGGCCAAATTTGCGGCCACGACCACGACTTGTCGTAAAGCGGCCATTTGTCGAGCTGTTCCAGTTGTTGTTCTGAGCTCGAACAGAATGGACATAGAAATTGCGGGCGGAAGCTAGTTATACATATAACGAGTCCTGAAGATACATGTTATATTAGATTTTACTACGAATGTATTATTTTACCATAACATAGAAAAGTTTCAAAGACATTTGAGATCTGAATTGACATTCGAGTTGCCACTATGAAGTATCAAAAGTACCTACCTACTACATTTTCGGTTTCATTTAATTTAGGACAACATTACTATGACATTACATTAGTAACAAAAAATTAGTATTACTTCAAACAGTCATTCACTTTTTTATTATCTAATAAATATTTATATTTCATTGGAACATTTGCAGTCTAAAAACTACTATTTAGAAAGAAAAAATAACGAGACAAATATAATGCACCTGTGTTACAACATAAAAATAAAGTATTACTAGGGACCAAATTTTGTGGGTTCTTCACAATATTTTTAATGTTGGCAATGTCGTATTTCTGCCCCGGGTACTTCTCATTTATTGGGTCTCATTAGCGGTACTTGACAGATTCCTGTCAACTACCGCTAATGAGACACAATTGGTTTTCTATTGTTATGGATCGAATTGGATCCAGGCCGGACTTAATCGATGGCCAATAGTGAGTTGATACCCCCTGACACTGACGCGGTGTCCTACGCCACGTAGGACCGAGGACACCACGGATGGCTGGCCGCGGCCGGGCCGCATTCGCAGTCGCAGATCTAGTGCGCGAGTGCTCATAGCAAACTATACGTAAGTTGGTCGCAACGACCAGTCGCAACGACCAGTAGTGCCGACCCGGCGTGCGGCCAGTTGGCCGTTGCGGCCAAGTGCGCGATGTTTATATGGTTTCTTAGTTAAATCTGGTCGTTGCGGCAACTAGTCGTGGTCGTGGCCGTCTAGTGCGCGAGGCGCCTAACTGTGCAACTGGCGTTTTCTACCAGTCAAAGTTTGGGTCATTCCGAGACAAATAGCGGTAGGTGAATTTTCCCACACTGAGAAATTAATATTTATCAAGATAGTCTTTATCAGAAGTGTTGTTCTTATGAGTGTTTCAGCAGCTTCAATATCATCAGGATTAGGCCAGAAATCTAGCAATTTGTCGTGGAGGTGGTACCCGGTACCTGACATCATCTGTCATCAGAAGACAGCCGTCACGCGTCCATCGATGGGACGCTCGGCTAGAGTGATTGTCACCAGCCAGTGTCTCTTTTATCCGGCCTTTTTGGTGATTCCGTTTAACTTCGTAACAAAACTAGATGGCGCCACTAGCGGCGTAATCACATTTAAATGTAAATTTGAAGACTTTACTAAGAATCAAGTAGGGAAGGTAGATATAATCCGCTTTTCATAACTTGGGATAATAATACCAATTGTATAAACAAATCGAAATAGATAAGAATATCTGAATGTAAACCAGAATTCTTCAATGTAAATCAATATCAAATCAGCTTAACGATTCAAATTGGATTACAGATTTACTGAGAATCTCATTGCTGATACATTTATACTGTTGTTGTTTTGGAAAAATTATTGAGAAATTGGAAATCTTCATATTTCAGTGGAAAAGTTTTACGTTTTACTAACGCAATATAAAGGTAAGTTTTATTTAAAAAAAAATGTTGCGCTTGTTTTTTTTTTTTTTTTTTTGTGTGGGAAATCATCAAATAACTTCTCCCGCTCTGGGTGGAGCAGGAGGGCGTGTCAGACTTTTACTGACTAAAACCCACCCGTGTTCCTTCAGTAGCCCTTAAGCCAGGGGCTGTGGTGTCTCTTTCGAACAAACCCGCACCCCTGGCAGGCATCGACCCTTGCGGGTCCCATCACTATTTGTGCTGACATCTCTTTGAGGCGCGCGTGGAACACAACGCGCCGTCGACTTGGGCTTGGTCCTTACCGGACAGCGAGCTACCCATTACTCGCCGTCCGCAAGCCCATGCCTACGGTGGCCGGAAATCGGCCTGGGATTCCCGACGCCCAGGGCGTCTCCGTATCCTGCGGCGGCTGGGGTCGCGAGGGCGCATATGCTGCCTCTCCCTCACGTGCGCCGCCTCACGCGAGCATCACTGCTTCGCTGAAGGAGGTGACGGCTCCCCATGCCCTCTCGCTCCGTACCATGGCCTGGACCAGGGCCGGACGCGAGAGATCGCCGCCGCCGATCGCCTCCACGAGGACACGGCGGTGCTCCACCCAAGCTGGGCAGACCGCCACCGTGTGCTCCACCGTGTCCTCAGGGCGATCTTCGCAGTGGAAACACCCGGGCGTTTCCTCCCGCCCTATCCGAAACAGGAACCTCCCGAAACAACCGTGTCCGGTGAGGACCTGCGTCAGGCGGAAGGTGAGGACGCCATGCCGCCTCTCAAACCACTCCTCAAAGAGGGGACTTACCGCCGCAATCGTGGCGTGCCCAATGTTGCGCTTGTTGAAGGTGTTGGGTATTTTATTAATTAATACTGCAACACCAAAATTAACATGTAAGTTTAAATGTGATCTGTGGCAACACTTTCCTTTCCAACTGTGACACCGGCCCAATACACACGAAGTTAAAATAGTCCGCCTTTTTATTTATTTTCCTCGGCACCAACAAAGCTACCAGCACCTATCAGCAACCACCACCTATTACACCGCTGCACATTGGTCCTTCGACGAGAACAGCGGTGCTGCGGAAGAAGCGATTAAAGGTTTGGCAAAAAATTTCATCGACCGTGTCGCAGCCATTTTGGTTGGCAAAGCAAGCGGGCAGTCTGCATCAATCTCAGCTCACAGCTTGGTTGTCGCAACACAATCGCAATTATCGATTCGACAACTCCAGCAGCAATCTAGAGATCAGAGAAGCAGTCATCAGGTTCTCATCCTAACGATCATTTTCATCGTCATCACCGGAGTCACCTCTGCAGGTGTGAAGAGCACAGCAGCAGCACACATAAAGGTATTCCGCAAGAAGGAGTGAGACGGCACGCATCGCAATATTCAACAAATATTACTCATAGTTTCCTGGAACGCGATCATTGCACGCAGTGGAACAGAGAGCGAATTACGTCGTACGTAATTCGCGAACGAGAGAAAAAGGGATAGCAAGTAACGCCAAGTTGTTGAAGGAAATTTCCGGATCCACCATTTTGTGGCTTCTTCGATCGACTCGTCCTCAAGATCTGTCCACGCGCATCAAATCTAGTTAATATAGCGTTTAGTTGAGTTATAGGTTATAATTAATAATAAGTAATTACGTAAGGATTATAAACAAGTGCTGTGCACCAGTGGTTGAATATGGAGGACGAATTAAAACGTAAAATCGCCTCACGCGGCTACATAAAAGGTACGATCACAAGACTACTCAATTTCGTAGAAGTTTCTAATTTAAGTACAATAAGTTGTGATGAGCTGGTCAATAAACGTGATCGACTCATATCTGCTTTTCAAGAATACGAATCTTTATGTAAAGATATTCTATATCTCGATGCTGCTGACAAGGAAAAAGTCGAGCAAATTGAGAATAATTATTATAGTATTTTGGCATCATTGAGCGAGCAAATAAGATCCCGCGATATTAACATAGGCCCAACCGGCCACTCCAAGCATTTTGATGCAACCCATAAAACAAAGTTACCACCAATTTGCATAAAAACATTTGATGGTAAGTTCACGGATTACGTACCATTCATTAATTTGTTCGAATCATTGATTCATAATGACGTTAATCTTGACGATGTTCAAAAGTTTTATTATTTAAGATCATATTTAAAAGACGAACCATATAATTTAATAAAAAATCTCAGTTTAACGTCAGAAAGTTATAGTGAAGCTCGCAAACTACTGAACGATCGCTACAATAATAAATATAAGATTATAAATGATCATATATGTAACATTTTAGATTTAAGTAATATTGTTAAGTCAACAGCTAGTAGTTTGCGGGATTTTGTATCATATATTAGGCAACAATTAGCTGCAATTAAAAACCTCGACTCAAACGTTAAATACTGGGATGCAATTCTTTTATGTGTTCTTTCTCGGAAATTAGATGGAATTACTGCAAGAGCTTATCAGCTAGACCGCGATACCGGTATACAACCTAACCTCGAAGATTTCCTGCAATATATTGAGAGGCGAGCTCTGGCACTGGAAAATGCCGGACAGGGTTCTCACTCGCAGCAACAGTCAACGAAGGTAACAGCAGTCGCCACCGCAGAAGCAACATGCATCTTCTGTAAGTGTAATGACCATAAATTATATAAATGTAAAAAATATCAACTATTGCCAGCAAATAATAGACTGACATTTGCCAAAGAACAAAAACTGTGTGTGATTTGTTTAGGTACACATGGTGGGAAGTGTAGGTTCCACTTCCGGTGCTCAGAGTGCAAGAAGCCTCATAACACCCTGCTGCACTGCAATTCAGGTGAAACCACACCAACCGTTACCTTGTCAAGCAATGCTAATAACAATGTACTTCTACCTACAGCTAGAATCAAGGTCGTAGCAAGGAATGGCACCGAATACATTATCAAGGCATTACTGGACAGCGGATCTCAGGTCTCTTTTATAACTTCAAAAGTTGTTCAGCTGTTAGGTTCAACACCCTTGCAAAGTAACACTTGTATTGTTGGAATCACTAATGAAAAAAGTAATGTAAAATATAACATTCCCATTGAAATCCATTCATTAAAATCACCATTTAAGACAACGGTAACTTGTCACGTAGTAAAAGAAATAACATGCAGATTGCCTCAGAATAAGTTCGACGTCTCTAGGGTCATAATACCGCCCAACGTTATATTGGCAGATGACCAATTTAATGTGCCTAGTGACATACATATGTTATTAGGAGCTGATGTGTTTTTCCAGACGCTGATACCAAACGAGCAGTGCATGAGCATCGACCTGCCAGGGCAAAGCAAGCAGTCATCAGTGCTGCCCCAGAATGCTGCGCATCCATTTCAGCAGCCTGGTAACACACAGCTACACATCTTTAACACATACTTCGGGCACATTGTAGGAGGAAATCTGCCACCCAAGGTATCTCAACAGACATGTAATAGAGTAGTATTAAAATGTGAATTAAGTCTCAATGAGACGCTTGCCCAGTTTTGGACCAATGAAAAGGCCCCAGAAATATTTACTGAGCAAACATCTGAGCAAGAGCTATGTGAACATATTTTTCAAAGTTCAGTCAAATTAATTAATAATCAGTTTGAGGTTCCTCTGCCTTTAAAATTACCTTTATTACATGTGAACGATACTCTTGGTGAGTCATTTCACTTAGCTTTAAAACGGTTTTTAAATTTGGAAAAGAGATTGCACGCTGATCCCGATTTATTCATGCAATATAAAAATTTTATTCATGAATACCTAGCTCTTGGTCATGGTCATTATATTGATATAGAATTGTATGATTTGAATAAACATGCTGTTTATTTTCTGCCACATCATGCAGTTATTAATAATAACAGCAAAACCACAAGGCTACGAACAGTTTTTGATGGTTCAATGAAAACAAACAAGAAAGTTTCTCTAAATGATTTGCAACTCAATGGACCTGTGGTTCAAAAAGATTTATTTGATATAATTTTATTATTCCGCTTAGGTAAATATACATTTACTGCAGACATTAAGCGTATGTTCAGAAACATTAAAATAAATCCTGAATACACTACCCTTCAAAATATTTTGTGGAGGGACAATCCTGGCGAGCCAGTCAAGTGTATTAGATTAGATACAGTGACGTATGGCTTAAAAAGCTCAAGCTATTTAGCAACTCGCTGCATAAATGAGCTAGCAAATAGGTATGAAAATTCATACCCACTAGCGTCATCTATTATCAAAAATCATCTTTATGTTGATGATATTATCTATTGTAATAATAACTTAAAAACTACTATTGCTGCCAGAGACCAACTGCGTGATTTGCTTAAATTGGGTAGTTTCAACACTCACAAATGGTCATCAAATGATGAAAATGTGTTGAAAAATATACCGATAAATGAAAGGCACTTTGACAGTTTAGAATTACAAAAGGATAACTATAACATGAAAGCCTTAGGACTTCAAATTAATGTAAAGGATGATCATTTTATAATCTCTACTCCAGAACCATTCAATATGAATAAGGTAACAAAAAGGAGCATTCTTAGTTATATAGGTAGATTCTATGACCCAATGGGATTCGTGAGCCCAATTGTAGTCACAGCAAAGGCCATAATGCAAAAATTATGGGTACTGAACACAGGCTGGAATGAAAGCCCGCCTGCAAATGTTCAGCAAGAATGGTTTCAATTTACCAAAAATTTAGCTGCAATGCAGCCAATCCTATTAGATAGGAACATTAGAATTTCAGATGCAGACTCGGCAGATTTAATCGGCTTTGCAGATGCTTCGAGTAAGACAGCCTACGGATGCTGTGTGTATCTGCGACTCACAAACCCATCAGGTACAACAAAATTGCACCTACTCTGTTCCAAATCGCGAATCAACCCTATCCAAAAGAAAGGCATGACAGTGCCAAGACTTGAGTTGAATGCAGCACTATTGCTATCGAAATTAATATCAAGGACTCATACTACGCTCAGAGTTAAAATTAATATAAGGCATGTTTGTTTATTCAGCGACTCGCAAATTGTCCTTGCATGGCTAAATACTGAGCTAGCAAAGCTTCAAGCTTACATATCAAACAGAGTAAATGTAATTCGTCAAAACACAGCTGGGTGTAGTTGGCATTATGTCAATACAAATGATAATCCTGCTGATCTCATTAGCCGAGGTGTCAATCCGAATGAGCTGAGTAGCTGCGATATTTGGTGGAATGGCCCAAAGTTTCTGCAAAACAGTGAGTACAACTTCCCTGCTTATACTGTGCCCACTGATTCATTTACAGTGGAACCCTGTTTAGCTCCTTCCAGCAACTTGGCATGCCAAAATCCAAATCCGCTTGATTATGTCTTCGAGCGCTTGTATAATTGCTCCAATATAAATAAAATAGTAAGGCTATTATCATACATTTTGAGATTTTTAAACAATCTTAATAAAGATAAAGTCAAAATAAATACAAACTTTTTGCAAAGTTCTGAGTTAAATCAGTCATTAATGTTAATAATTAAACATGAACAAGATATATATTTTAAATCTGAAATCACAGCTTTAAGCAATAATAACAATTTGAAAGGAAATCTATCTGAATTGCATCCCTTTCTCGACAACCAAGGTCTTTTGCGCGTCGGGGGTAGGCTACATTATGCTGATATAGCTTATTCACAAAAACATCCTATCATACTGCCCAAAGGCTCTTTAATTACTGGTTTGCTTATAAGGTGTGAACATGAAAGGTTACTGCACGCAGGGCCTAAGCTTTTACTGTCGCATCTAAACCAAAGGTTCTGGATTGTTAATGGATTATTAGAAGTTAAGAAAATAACTCACAAATGTATTGTGTGTTTCAGACAAAAGGCCTCAGTGGCCAAGCAGCTAATGGGCTCCTTGCCGGCTGCACGTGTAACAGCTACCAGCCGCCCATTTGAGAAGGTTGGCGTGGATTTCGCTGGGCCAATAAATGTAAAACTCTCTCGCGTAAGACGATCCTTAATAGGTAAAGGTTACATCTGTGTATACGTATGTTTCACGACAAAGGCCGTTCACTTGGAACTCGCGTCAGACTTGACCACGGAAACTTTTCTAGCGTGTTTAAGAAGATTTATCTCTAGAAGAGGGTTGCCCACCGAAATTCACTGCGACAATGCAAGTACCTTTAAATGTGCAAGGAGTCAATTAGTCGACCTCTACAAACTGCAAGCTTCTCAGAGTCACCAAATGCAGGTACAAAGATTTACCGCCGAGCGTGGGATACAATTTCACTTTATCCCATGTTACTCTCCTACATTTGGGGGGCTCTGGGAGGCGGCAGTAAAGAGCACGAAGTTTCACTTAAAAAGAATATTGCAAAAAACTGTTTTAACATACGAACAACTTAATACGGTATTAATTGAAATCGAAGCAGTGCTTAATTCTCGACCGCTCTTACCTCTATCTTCAAACACCGATGATTATTGTTATCTAACACCTGGTCACTTTATTATAGGTAGTGCAATGTCAATGTATCCGGAAAATAATGTATGTAACATTCCTCAAAATAGGCTTAAGTTTTGGCAATTGTGTACTTCTATAAAACAGTCTTTTTGGAAAGTGTGGTATAAATATTATTTAAATTTGTTACAAAATAGACCTAAGTGGCGTGATAACTTAAGTAATGTCAAATTAGGCAACTTAGTCATTTTAAAAGAGGATAATACTCCTCCTATGTCGTGGCCCATGGCACGAATTGTTAAATTGTTTCCAGGACACGATGGCAAAATTAGGGCAGTTGAGGTTAGGACCCCAAATGGAAAAACTCATTCCCGGGCCATCAATAAAATCTGTCTACTGCCAATAGAATACGATCATAGTTCTTAGATATTTCTGTAAATATTAAAATAAGTAGAAATAGAATTAAATGTAAAACTGTTTTTCTTGTGATTAAATAATATGTCTTAGGTTATAAAAACCATTTAATTTCTGTTTTTTTCATACTTAGTTTTAAACAAATTTAAGCATTGAGTTAGTGTTATTTAATTTTATGTAACTTTTTACACAATAAACTAAGTTCGTTGCTACTTCTGTGAGCCCGCATCATGTTGGGTATTTTATTAATTAATACTGCAACACCAAAATTAACATGTAAGTTTAAATGTGATCTGTGGCAACACTTTCCTTTCCAACTGTGACACCGGCCCAATACACACGAAGTTAAAATAGTCCGCCTTTTTATTTATTTTCCTCGGCACCAACAAAGCTACCAGCACCTATCAGCAACCACCACCTATTACACCGCTGCACAGAAGGCATCTTTACATTATGGACACTGAGCAATATATTTTTTAATTTTTGACACATTAAAAAATATATTGCTGTGTTCATGGTTCAGGCTTCGATCTAATCGTTCAGATAGCGCATGTTAAGTCAAAAAGACCTCGTAATTTGTACCATTTTTGACAGCAATTCTTAGTAAGTTGAAACTCAATTCCATTGAATAGATCGCATATCACTTAACTGCACTAGGGGTGAGCTATTCTTGAACTGTTACAAAACAATAAATCTTGTCTGTTTTTATGACGTGTCACTAACATTCAACCATAGGATAGTGAAGCAATTACAAGGTCTACTATATTCAATTCTATCCAAACTAATAAGTCTCTTCGTTATACTTTGGTACCTTAATAAAGTCATAGTTTTAAGGCATAATTACAGCTACACTACATCATCAAAATTCCTTGTACCGTAGTGCTGTTCTATGTACCTTAAAGGAACGGCTCCCTCATTATTTTCTGCAACAAACAACATACCATGTTGCTTGGTTCGTTCTCTTCCAATTTAAAGGTAATTGAACATAGCATGGATGAAACAAAGATTTAAATCTTTAGTTTAATCCTCAATGTACTGAAGTGCGCGAAAAAGTGTTCATAAAACCCCATTTTCATAACTTTACACCTGTGAAATAGTCAACAGTATTTTAAACCGACGAAAAAACGAAGGAGGTTCTCAAGTCGACTCGTATATATTTTTATATATGACCACGCATAACTTTTTACAGAGTAGTCCGATTTTGATAATTCTGTTTTCATTGGAAAGGCTATACTCCGAAATTGGTCCCATATAAATTTGGAAAAAAAATCCAACCCTAAGGGTAGGAAAAAAGAAGATGATTGACGCACAGATTTTAATGCTGAGTTCTGTGTTACAAAAAGTAATCAAAAATTAATCATGTAGTAATTAGTAATAATAGCCACAAAAAGTCATTAAATAAAAACTGAAAAAAAAAAACACCGAAAACACTGAAAAGCAAAAAATAATAAACCTTTTTTGGTTTATCCTTAATAACTTTCTAATCTTTTTGTTAAAAAAAAAAAAAAAAAAAAAAAAGAGTAGAGTGCGGGGCAGCGGCAACAGTCTTCTTACAGTTGTTGCTGACAGGTTGGACGGGCCATTCATGCACCCGTATACCGGGCTTGGGGAAGGTAAAAATGTTAAATAATTACCATAGATAAAAAAAATATTGATTCCTAAATTTTGACTTTTATATACAATTTGATAATTTTATATTTGACATTCAATATTTAATACAATTCTGACATCTAATAATTGTAATTTTAATTTTATTGGCAATTTTAATTATTAGTTGTAATGAGCTGATGAATATGTTATAATGAAGCACAATTTTATTTTGGGATTTATCTGTTTTGGATTTTATGATACTTAGTTTATAATTTTGAATGTATGAGTGTAAAACTATGGACTACATTATGTCTGAAATAAAATAATAATAATAACAGTGCAGACGACCTGGGAGTGCAGACCGTACTGGTAGGCGTAAGGGAAGCGGGCGGGAGAATTCAATGTTCCCACTCAGGTGCATAGTTCTAATAATTGAGATAGACTGATACTAAGACAAGTGAGTTCACACAATCCATAATAGCGTTTTCATAAAAATCAAGCCAAGTCTCTGCAATATTGTGTCTCTAGGAGGTGCCAAAACGAAACAGAAATGCGACCATCTTCTGACTCGGTAACGCGAATCAACTATAAATATTTTTGGGTTGAATTGTTTTTCCTGTGTTTATTGGTATTCAACCAACGTTGTTGGGAAATTATAACGATGAGTGTCAATTATTACTACTACACTACTACCTACTACTTAAACACCAAAACGCACACCATTTTTTGCACAGAGTGTGCAATAAATTGTGCATTTAAATCGCTTGTGTTTTTGCACTGTCTGTAGATTTCTAAAGAGAGAGAGGGTCTTGTGGCTAAATAACAATAGCTGCACGGGTCGATCGGCCAGGTTAAGCTACGCTTGCCGCGGTTGGTCCATGGATGGGTGACCATCTTTACATACCAAGACTCCTCCGTGCCTCGGAAGCACATTAAGCCGTTGGTCCCGGCTGTCATTTGTAGATCTTTGACAGTCGTTACGGGTCGTCAGAAGCCCGAAAGTCTGACAACCAGTCTTACCAAGGGGTATCGTATTACCCAGTAACAGGGTTGTGGAGGTCAGATAGGCAGTCGCTCCATGTAAAATACTGGTATTCAGCTGCATCCGGTTAGACTGGAAGCCGACCCCAACTTAGTTGGGAAAAGGCTAGGCAGATGATGTAGATTTCTAAACGCAGTGCAAATACACAGATTGAAATCCACACAGCCTCAAAGCCCTACAACACCCGCGCTAGTTTCTTCTTATTTATTTGACATCGTCGGTGTCACGACAAGCAACAAGTCGTCCCCAGGTGACGTCTCTTAGCGCGGCCATTACTTCTTATTACGGGTTCAGGTGTGAAATAAAAGAGCCACTAAAAATATCATAAACTTAGGGGACTGTAATCCGTTGTAAATGGGGGTCGAGTGGAGGTATTGTACCAGGATATTAGTCATGTTAGAAGTCAAGTCAAACATTGAGACGAGTTGAATGATAATTCAAATAAAGATCATAATGTGATTATTTTTTGTCTTTTCAATGGCCATCGGTCTTTCGAAAAAAGAGTGATATACATTTTTGGAACTGAATTTAAGAAACAAAGTAAGAATTTTTTTTCTTAAATACGCACAGGAAATAACAAATAGTAAAATAATAAAATAGTGGAACAATAAAAAAAAATACAAGAGGAAGACCTGTGCCAGGCCAAAAAGGCTTCTATCTTAGCATAGTGCTGCGACGCTGGTATAACGATAGGGCCCGAACCGGCTGTATGAAATTATACATTGTGTAAAAACAAATTTGCGTTTAGGTGATTTGAAATATGTAAATGTCTTAATTAGTAGTAGGCAGTAGGCAAATAGTCGTAGTAGAATATGACTAATAACTGACACTTATCGTCATCTACCTTGCTTTTTCCCAACTGTGTTGGGGTTAGCTTCCAGTCTGACCGTATGCGGCTAATACTAGAAATTTACATAGAGCGACTGCCTATCTGATCCCAACAAACTCAATTACTGGGTAAACCGATACCTCTTGGTAAGACTGGTGGTCAGACATTTGGGATTCTGACGACGCGTAACGACTGTTAAAGATCCACGAATGACAGCTAGGACGCGGAAAGCGTAGCTTAGCCTCCAACCGACCCGTGTTGCTGTTTTTATTTAGCCACAATCTTATAACGGCTTCAAAATAGCATCGCACATTTACTGCAACTGCAAGCAATTTAAATTAGCTAAGTTCTGTTTGGACTAACTTCGACAACGAACGTATGCTTCCAAGTTAAAAGGTAATCTGTCTTCGTATATAGGAGTTGTGTTTATAAAGGACGATGTTTATTACAAAGTTTAGCTTGGCAATCTGAAGAGAATTACTGATTAACTTGGACTTATTTGTATGAAAACGTAGCAACTTGGGCGTTCTGTAGCGAAATAAAACAGATTTTTTTATTTTTATTTGGCTACTAAAAGCCCCAACCACTTTAGCACGTATAATTTGTTAATACATGTTTTTTAATATACAAAAAAAAATCAAAATAAATTAGTGAGTTAAAGCTAGATATTATTAAAAAAAAAAAGTTGCAAAAACACGTAATTTCGCTTAAATTAAAAGAGAATTCGGGGAAACTTGTAATAAAACCTTGTAACGTATTTGTTCATTTGAAAAAAAAAAAAACGCTTTACCGAAGAAATCTACTCGTGGAGATGACAAAAAATGCTCGTCAGTCTAGTGAGTTAGGTGTAACAAAAATTCAGTAGTCCTTTGTTTTCCCAAGCACGCTGTGAACGTTAACACAACATCACACTTGGCTGTCCAAATACGGAGCAGTTTTTAACACTTTAATGTCAAATACTGGTAATTGTCAAATTTTAATGACGGCCGTTAGAATATAACGGAATCGCTTTCCAAGGAAAGTTTAAAATACCTACCGGAGTCTAATAATTTACTACAATTTATACAATGTTGCCGTTTCGACTAGGTCACTCACTAAGCTGCTGCTCAACGTACTATGACCATAAGTTTATTTGGCGTCATTATTAAAAAGTCATATACTTTAAGCATAGCTTAAACATTGTTGCACCACCAAAAATTAAAAATCCTTCCCACTAAGTACCTACTTAAATGTTTCCAAAGCCAAACAATAACCGAGCTATGTTACAACTTAAGTGGATAACTTTACAGCCCACTTTACAATTTGATTGGAAGTACCCTTTAAAATTGTTAAGCACTGTGATACTTTGAAACCGAAGTTTTCCAATTATTTTACTTAACTCTAACTTAACTTTAACTTGGTGGACTTCGAGCCTGTGTAACTTTTACTTAATTTGCTTGTATTGCAGTTTTTATTCGCTTTTGTGAAATGAGATGAAGCGGTGGAGATGCCTTAATGATAGCTATGTATTGTGTACTTTAAAAAAACATTTTTAATGTTTATTGTATTTGATTCTTTGACCTAAGAGTAGGGCAGCCCTCTGGTCACGTGAAGAGTTGCTGGAGATGTCAATTCGCCCACAGCTAAATTAACTTCGTGCGATTTGGTCATAGAAGATAATACTAAAGTATCGTAGAAGGTCGATTCGGACCAGTAAATTCATGCGAATCGATATATAAACCAATCAATCTGCCTAGCGTTTTACCCAAACGGGTCGGGTTTCAGTCTAACCGGGCGCAGCTGGATGCCAGTAATTTCAATGGAGCGACTGCCTATCTGACCTTAGGGGTATATTCATAAACTTTGATTAAAGTTAAGAGATGTTTAATCGTCAAAAATATATTGTTAATCAGTCGCTAATCATTATTTAATTTTAAGTAACGTTTATAACGCCCCGTTTTGCCCCGTCTGATGCCGGACGTAAAAGATATAAAGATAGCACCATCCCATTTCTTCCCGTGGGTCTCGTAGAAGGCGACTAAGAGACTTACTAGAGAATGGGCAGCAGCGTTCTCTATGCATTTTAACACCGTACTGCGATCGCCAACCCGCCTGCCAAGCGTGGCGATTATGGCAAATCCCCCGCTTTTGGGAGAGGCTTATGTCCAGCAGTGGACGTCTTTCGGCTGATATGATGATGATGAACGTTTATAAATAAAGGGGCCAGTTACTGGGTTACACGATACCTCTTGGCCAGAATGGTGGTCAGACTTTCGAGCTTCTGACCCGTAACGACTGTCAAAGATCTATGAATAACAGACGGGACCAACGCAACGGATCAACATGCTTTCCGACGTCAGGAGGAGTCTTGATATGTAATAGATGGACATCCATCCACAGACCAACCTCGGCAAGCGTTACTGAACCTTGAAAATCGACCCATCCTGCCCTGCCACGAGTCTCACAAAATATGTGTGTGATAGAAAATATCCCTGATAATGTAAATCAAAGAAAAATATATTAAAACAATTTTCTTCATTTCTTATTTGTATTACATAGATTTATTTCGACGTCTGACTGAGTATTATTAGCCAATAAACCAACTTTTTACGTTTATTGAAACATTAATTTTGCTAAGTCTTAAATGTCTAGACGCCTTTTTGCTAAAATACCTATTTAAAGAAAATACTGACTGGCTGGAATAAAATGAAACAACTGATTGACAATATTAGAAAAAAACAGATGCAAGCAGTGTGTGTTTAGATTTTATGGAGATAGGTTCAACGTTAAGAGGCACAAATGTTAGGGTCGTCATTAATCGGCACAGCAAATACCTATAGATGTGTATGTAAGGATGGTAGAAGGCGTTCTGTAGTTTCTGCCTACGCCCATGGGTAGAAGGCATGATTTTATGTATGTATGTGTCCGGTCGGGTAAATCACGCTTGGCTTAGCTCGAATTGTACCTAGTCGACCTGAACATGATTCAGCGATGGTAGATCGGCCGAACAAAGTTTGCCGATACGCATGTGCCGAATAAAAGCCGATAATGTGTGGTAATTGATTCGGGTCGGCTTTAGTGTTTCAACAAATCATCCCGAATCGAAACCCGAACAAGTGTGTAGTACTCCTTAGATTTTTATGTAGGATCAGAGGTAAGCTAGTCTAATAAAGTTTTTCGGTAAAATCTGGGTACTGTTCACTTTGGAGTTTGCTTCATTTTTTTTCCTACAGCGCGCAACATATCTGCATGTTTTTAGTTTTTCGCGTCCAACAAAAATATCCATACTTCAACTATTCAACTTTATAAAAACGTAATGCACTTGCTAGCTACTCAGAACTATTATTAAACTACACAGTTTAATAATAGTTAATGAATCATTGACTTGGCTAAGTAATGACAGCCGCACGGGGTGATCGATCGGGTTAAGCTACACTTGCCGCGGTTGACCCATGGACGGGTGACCATTTTTACATACCGAGACCCCTCCGTGCTTCGAAAAGCACTAATGAGTTGGTCCCGGCTGTCTATCGTGGATAATATAATGAACCCACTGCTGGGACACAGGCCTCCTCTCTGTGAGAGGGATTGGGCTGTAATTCACCACGCGGGCCCAGTGCGGGTTGGTAGATGTCACGTCTTCCGAATTTTTTGTTCTAGATAATGCCGGTTTCCTCACGATGTTTTCCTTCACCGTTTTGAGAGCAGTAGTGATTAAATAATTTACACAAACTAAAGCGCATGGCTGGGTTCGAACTCACGACCACTCGTAAGTCGCGGCCGTTACCACTTGGCCACCACTGCTCCAGCTCATCTGCAGCCAGATGATAATTCACTTAAATTGATGATGATTGCTGTAAATATCTCTGAGTGCAGAAGCAAGAAATCAACTGTTTAAAATTAACAAAAATCAACCTTGTTGCCTAAGACTTACAATTCAAGAAAATTGTAAAGCCTAAATATAATAGATACCTTAAAAATAAAATGTTCCTTCCTCCAGTCGCCGTCAGGTACAATCAGGCTCAGATTAGGAAACCGTAGTCGTGTTCGATTCCTGCCGCAGTCCATTCATACTTCCCGGAGGTATTGATCGAACTTATTCAATTGTGCATTAGAGCTATTGTTATTAAAATGGCGAAGGTGGTTGCTGGTTTTATGAGTGAATTGTTGCTAATCAAATCTGTGGATTTACGAGTGGTGAATAAGTCGTTAATGACTATTGTCAAGAGTCCCTGGCTAAGTGGATAGTATAAATACTTTCATACCTCGAGAATAAGCCATAATTAATAGGTAGTGGCAGTGGTGACTTACGAGTTCTAGGTCGTGCGTTTGAACCCAGGCAGGCGCATTATTTTGTGTAGATAATTTCATCACCACTGCTCTCAAACGGTGAAGGAAAACATCGTGAGGAAACTGGCATAGTCCTAGAACCAAAATTTCGAAGACATGTGACATCTACCAACCCGCACTGGGCCCGCGTGGTGGATTACGGCCCACTCCCTCTCACGGAGAGGAGGCCTGTGTCCCAGCAGTGGAAACGTAATAGGCTGAGTATGTATGTATGTAATAGGTACTTTTGTCACAGAAAATTCGTGACATATTTTTTTTCATGTCTAAAGCTACCCCAAACAGTCAAGTTTTCCCAATTGAATATGAACCTTATCATTATGTTCTAAAGTTGAAAATATTATTAATAATAAAGCTTGATGTGCTGGCGTTTGTACATCCTAACTATCTGTACAAATAAATATTGCATTTCACTAAATGCTTAAGAAAGTAATTACGGAAAGTACTTAAAACAAAACATTGTATTTTTTTTACTGTCAGTTTGTTCCGGCTAATCTCCGAATCGGCTGGACCGATTTTGGATGTTACAAGAAGTTACTTGACTTTTTGGAAAAATAATTACTACCTAAGGAGACTCATTATTTTTCAACATCCACGCGAACGAAACGTTGGCACAGCTAGTAATGTTATAATTGCGAATATGAGTTTGTATGTTACGCTTGCACGCTAAAACGGCTGAACGAATTGGGATTAAATTTGGCACACAGATCGACCATGACCTTGGTAAACTTTTATTTATTTAACCATTTATGTACACACTATATAGACAGACAAGAAGATTAGAACAGAAAAATAGGTACCTACAGAGGTGATGCTTATTTCTAAAAAAATCTCTTCCAGCGTACCTGCGATAGGAGAAAATATAAAGAGATGTAGACAACGTGTGTACTTTTCATCCTGGTTCGCAAACGAAATCGCGGGAAACGGCTAGTATTTCGATAATTATGTAAAATGTAGATATGTACTTAGTTGGTACAAGTAACTTTATGGATTATACATTTCATCATCATCATCGTCAGCCTATAATGTTCCCACTGTTGGGACACAGGCCTCCTCTCGGTGAGAGGTAGTTATACATATACTCAATTGAAAAAGATAAAGGCACATTCAAGGACTGACGAATATTTAGCAGTTTTTTGTAAGCATTGATTTGAGTTATCATACGAATATATTTACAAAAATACGAATTAAATACCTACTACCACTCATACTAAACTCACAGATGGACTGGAAGCTAGCTAGACTTATGTATCGAAGGGTTATCGTACCTTGTATGATATATGATTAAGACTTGGAAAATATGAACATTGAACGAGTTATCATGAGAGACTTGACTAACTACGATAGGAATAAATCAATAATTAAGAAAATGCACGAAATCTTAGATGGAAAAATCGTAATAAAATGTACTGATGCACACGTCTTTAGACGGGATAAACCACACCTATTGCAGGCAGCAATGCAGTACAAGGCCAAATCTAAGCAGGTCGGACGACCTATTTACACATGGAATGACAATCTAAAACAGGATATGAAATACTTCGACATGGGGATCAAGTTTTGGAAGGTTATGGCTGGAGACAGAAATAAGATCAAGAAAGCGGCTAGCGATATCTACAAAAAAACAGAAACTGATAGCAGCGAGAACTCAGAAGATTACTATGAAAACAACAACACAGAACATAGCGAAGCAACGGCAAAGAAAAGAGCCAAGAAAACAGTTGAACGTACCCAAGAAGCCCGACCTGAATCAACATGCCGGCGACGTCGTGAAAAGATGCCCTCCTATAAATAAATACCACCCGTCACTCCACTAGTCCAATGCTTACTCAAGGATGCATATCCGGTAGGCTCGCAATCCTTTCCTATCCTAAGGGCACGTCTACCTGACCATTACCGCGCCCCCCGGTCTACTTCTTGATATGCAATGGCCTCTGTAGCACCATGAAGCATGAGGCTCCAGGGGCTAGTGCGAATCTTGGGGTTCATTCGATTAATCGAGTCTGGTCAAGCCACGCTGGGATCGGTGCATTACATTACATTACAAAAATACGAATTAAATACCTAAAAGTACTACTACCCGTTCTCACAACAAAAAGTAAATTAAGAAATAATTACTGCCTCTCAACCCTCTTAGATCAGTCCTACAGATTAACAGCCAGATGAAGACAGACAGGCGTTCTCAGAAAAAAGAAAGTTAATCATTCTTTTGTTTTAATTTATTCTTATTTTCCTCGGAAAGCCCGGTATTAGGTATTAGGTAGTGTTAAACCCGTTCGTAGGAGGACGTAGGTGTTGCAAAGACTTTAATTTAATTAATTTGCTGTTTTATTTTGTTTATTTCTGATTAAGTCAGTTGGTGTAGTATTAATACACCAACTGACTATACACTCTGTATACAATAGTATAACGAACACGGAGTTAATACAAAGATAACGAAGGCAAATCATGTTTTAATTTATTCTTGTTTTTCTTACGTACTGTTAAACCCGCTCGTGGGATGGAATGTAGGTGTTGGTAAGATAATTAAGTATTTAGTTAACTTGCTGTATACTTTTGTATTTTGTTTATTTCTGACTAAGCAGTTATTGAAGGGTTAATGGTATAAATAAAAGAAATAGGCCGGATAACAGTATTAACATTGGATGAAAGCACAAAATGTTCTTACTACGACAGCGCAATATATTGTCTATGGTCTTTGGCCCTGCAATGGACAAAATGGTCGAAATTTTATTGGTTGAATACCGGGCTTTTGGCTTATTTGTCTGTGTTTGCTTTTTTCTAATGTGCGTTTTTTTTTTGTGCAGAATAAACAATAGTTCTTTCTGTATTCTTTCGTTCTTTCTAAATGTCGAGTTACGTCAAAAGTGACGTGTGTCAGAAAAAGTAACCTATTGCCATAATGTTGCGTTTACAGATCTTGTTATTGAGTCAGTTTGTGGAGTATACAATAAACAGTACCAAATATCAATCTGTAGGCCATTTCCAGTCACCATTATTTTGCTAAAACTGTCCCAGGAGGAAGTACGGAATATGATCACAGGAAATTAAGTCTCTCAATACTTCCTGTTGACTTTGTTTGTTTCGTATGGCAATAAATTGAAGTTAAAACGAAATGGCACAAACAGTTATCATACGTCATCGATACTACCTTATATTAGTCGGTTTATTTCCTGTTGAGACAGGGTTTTGATTATATCTAGCTTTTGCCTGTAGCTCCGCCCGCGCGGATGTTGGTTATTGCGTAAAAAGTAGCCTATGTCCTTCTCCATATCCCAGGCTAAATCTCAGCCAAATTTCATGACCATCGGTTCAGCGGTTTAGGCGTGAAAGCGTTATAGACAGACAGAGTTACTTTGGCATTTATAATATTAGTCGGAAGTAAGGATGAAATATACTGCGGAAACAGATCTCAGGCAGGATGGAAACGCAAGTGAGCCCTACGGCTTGGACACGATCGTCGGTGGAGGGGATGCAGCGAGGACTGGTGGGGTGGAGCGACCGACTGCGGCGACACCGCGACAGTCTATAGTTGACAGTCGAGCTAGGAATAGTCTAAGCAAACGCTCAGTACCGGCTCACGTGTTATGTATCCAATGCACATGTTCATTTAATTTGTTACTCGCCAGTTTATAAAAGTTATTTTAAATACAAATCAAATTCGAGTAACCACTACAGTGCCCGCACCTGCCTAAACTATGTCGGCTCGTGAAGAACACCCGCACCCTAATTGCGTAACTCACGATTCATCATAATCTGTATCGTTTTGAAACGGATTGTTAAACCATTGCTTTATATGTTCGAAAAATGTGTCTGTTCGACAACATAAATAACGCAATGAATATTGTTTAACAGTGAAGACGAAACCAATTATGATCAATCGTGAGTTACGCAATTAGGGTGCAGATGTTTCGCATCTCGGCCACTAGTGATGCGACACCATATGCGTTTACTTGAAAATATTTTACGCTAACAATAAAAAATAGGTTAGTTACTCGTGCCTCGTGTATTTGGAGACCAAACAAAGAAATGATTATGTAGGTTATCAAAGTCATAACAAAGATGAGCAACGGAGCTAT
The DNA here is from genome assembly GCA_949987655.1 of Polymixis flavicincta. Classification (NCBI taxonomy): domain Eukaryota; kingdom Metazoa; phylum Arthropoda; class Insecta; order Lepidoptera; family Noctuidae; genus Polymixis; species Polymixis flavicincta. Next base: position 16,014,891 of record OX465188.1, on the reverse strand, counting down.
GTGGGTAGTATCGTTATGTCGCATACAAGGTGTAACAGAATAAATATGTCTTCAGGACTTACATTTATTCTTCTACTAGTTGGTTCATAATTGACCACTGAATCGATTTCATAAGTTTTAATATAGGTATGTGTTTCAAAAAATATGTATTTTTCCTATCCCTACCGCGGATTGAACTAACGTAAATTCAATCTTATTTTAAGGCGATAATACCTAATTTTGAATACATAAAGTAATGCTAGAGTCAACGTGATTTTCTTAATAATAAACAGTTAGGTGTAAAAAAGTTTTGGTCATTGTATTATGCATAAAACTCAATAATCTAATTGGGGAGTATGACGTCTTACGTTAAAGTTACATATTGTATGTTATAGAACAACACAATAACGAAATTCTAATTTTAAAATCTGTGGGTAGAAAAATTATGTAACAGAAACTTACCGACTTAATTGGGTGGTTCTTCAGGGCAACACTAGACTCCTCATGTATCTGTTTTCTTGGATAATTTTCTTAAGTGGACGAATGTATTTAAATTATATGCTATGTCAGCCTTCTTACATTTAAGAATGTATAATAAAGGAAAGCCCTATCCCCGCTTAGTTTTTAACAGTATTTGCTGTTTATTTATTTTTTTAACCGACTTCAAAAAGAAGGAGGTTATCAATTCGACATGTTTATATATATTTTTTTATGTATGTTCGGGCATAACTCCGTCGTATATAGACGGATTTGCAAAATTCTTTTTTTGTTCGAAAGGGGTTTACTCCGAAATGGTCCCATTAAAATTTCATATAGATCTGATGATGCGTTTCGGAGACAGACAACGGAACTCTTCAAAAAATTACAGCAAATCAACCGCGAATGTTGCTATCGCATAAATGTGTATTGTTTTGACCCCAAGGATGATGAAATTTCGAATTGGTGTGGGGTAGATAACTAAAAAGTGAAAAATAAAAACTTTTTTCAAAAAAATAACAACCGACTTCCAAAGAAACACTACAAAGTGCAAAATAACTTTAATTTCGGAAGGCGGTGACAAATAATTAAAATACACATCCAAAGTCACCGACTTCCCAAATTAAAGTTATTTTGCACTTTGTAGTGTTTCTTTGGAAGTCGGTTGTTATTTTTTTGAAAAAAGTTTTTCTTATTCTTTGTTCATACACACCTCATAACTGTTTAAACTGTTGTTTAAGGTATATCGTCTGCCAGGGGTGCGGGTTGTTCGAAAGAGATACCGCAGCCCCTGGCACACAGGCTACTGAGGGAACACGGGTTTTTTTTTTTTTTTTGGGTGGGAAATCGTCAAATAACTTCTCCCGCTCTGGGTGGAGCAGGAGGGCGTGTCAGACTTTTACTGACTAAAACCCACCCATGTTCCTTCATTAGCCCGTATGCCAGGGGCTGTGGTATCTCTTTCAAACGAACCCGCACCCCTGACAGGCATCGGCCCTTGCGGGCCCCATCATTTTGTGCTGACATCTCTTTGAGGCGCGCTTGGAACACAACGCGCCGTCGACTTGGGCTTGGTCCTTACCGGACAGCGAGCTACCCATTACTCGCCGTCCGCAAGCCCATGCCTACGGTGGCCGGAAATCGGCCTGGGATTCCCGACGCCCAGGGCGTCTCCGTATCCTGCGGCGGCTGGGGTCGCGAGGGCGCATATGCTGCCTCTCCCTCACGTGCGCCGCCTTCGCGAGCATCACTGCTTCGCTGAAGGAGGTGACGGCTCCCCATGCCCTCTCGCTCCGTACCATGGCCTGGACCAGGGCCGGACGCGAGAGATCGCCGCCGCCGATCGCCTCCACGAGGACACGGCGGTGCTCCGCCCAAGCTGGACAGACCGCCACCGTGTGCTCCACCGTGTCCTCAGGGCAATCTTCGCAGTGGAAACACCCGGGCGTTTCCTCCCGCCCTATCCGAAACAGGAACCTCCCGAAACAACAATGTCCGGTGAGGACCTGCGTCAGGCGGAAGGTGAGGACGCCATGCCGCCTCTCAAACCACTCCTCAAAGAGGGGACTTACCGCCGCAATCGTGGCGTGCCCAAGGGAACACGGGTGGGTCTTAGTCAGTAAAAGACTGAGAGAAGTTATTTTATGATTTCACACCCAAATAAATTGTTTATCGTTATAAATAACCTGTTTTCGTTCTGGTCGCGCAAAGTATTAATGTTGAGTTTTTATATCTGGAATTTATCTATTACATAGGGCTTAAGCATAACTGGCGAAATGTGGGTGTAGAGGTACACCTCTGTCCAACCCTTCGAAAAAAAAAAAACGGTATGTAATAATGTAATCATAATGTTATGTCATGTATGTGCGTTACCATAAAACTGTTCAATGTGCTAATTATCGTAACGATTATTGAGTAATCTCAGTACGGTTGTATGCTTCCAATCAATGCAAATCTATCAAAGCAAATGATCTATTCATGCATCTGCAGCCTCATTAACATGACAATGAAGCCATCAAGGCAGCCATTAACATACAAAACGTGTAATTAAGTGCACTGAAGCTACTAATTACATCATGTCTAAGACTGTATGGTCATTGCACACCGCGAGTCCGTGAACTGCGGTGCCTTAAAATACCTCCCAAGAGCAGTGATACTCGTACCTCAGATTATAAAACAAAGGCAGATAGACCGCGCGGAACACCAAGAGTGAGGCCAAAAAACCAAATACTAAAGCGTCGCATTTTATGTAACATACAATGCGACGCTTTAGTATTTGTTTTTTTTTTTTTGGTTTAGATTATAAAACAAAGGCAGATAGATCGCGCGAAACACCCAAGAGTCAAAAAAACAAATACTAAAGCCTCGCATTATATACAATGCGACGCTTTAGTATTTGGTTTTATGCTTCACTTTGGTGTTCCGCACGGTCTATCTGCCTTTGTTTTATAATCTGAGAGTGATACTATAATTTATTAATGTCCCGATACCCGATGACTAGTTTTTGAATGGCAATACATTCTTAGTAATATTTTTGTAATTTGAATGGTAACAGTGACTAAAAAGTTTAATGACGTCGACGTTAATGAGGTCCTTTTCAATTCTTTAATTTTTATTAATCGATCTGAAACCAGGGGAAATTTGTTGAAAGAGGTTTAGAATATCACATAAATAAATGCCTACACGGTATGTTTTTTTTTAATTCATTAGATTCCTGGTTTTGTTGTGATTATGTTTGCCATCCCATCTCTTCCCGTGGATGTCGTAGAAGGCAACTAAGGGACTTATCAGAGAATGGGCAGTAGCGTGCTCTATACATTTTACCACCATACTGCGATCGCCAACTCGCCTGCCAAGCGTGGCTATGGCCTATGTCCAGCAGTGGACGTCTTCCGGCTGAAATGATGATGATGATAATATTGTTTGCCTTAACCTGGGTCCAATACTATTTTTCATTCTCTAGTTTTCTTTAGAGAGCCTTTTCAATAAATGAATAGTCCAATCATCCATTCGTTATGACCATTAACATTATGATCGATGAATTGAAGTGGTTCATTAAATGAAGAATCCCTGAATGTCAAGTAGTCGTAATCTCGCAGACCTAAATGAATGAGCGCTATTGGACTTACGACGTTCAGCTTAGCGCTGAAAGTTGAAAATTTAACAGCGTGCTAACCGTGTTTTGACCTAAGTAATAACCAGAGATCAGATATTCGGATGCATATTTACCTAAAGCTGAGGTGTTGACTAATACAGAACGCGCTTTTTTATCGAAAAAATCTTAACTAAATGTAAAAAAAAATATGTTATAACTAACTCACACCACCCCTTCTCTTACAGACTTACACTCTACATACACATAAATATTACTTGCATCGGGGTTCATTTTAAATACAAAATATGCATTTGAATACAATCCTAATAATTTAGAAGTCGCTTCTATACTATACACCTGACTAAAAAGCTTTATGAATTAAAGATTAAAGATTATTTATTTCGTAATCAACAGGTTTAACAAATTAGTTGTAGAGGCCTTCTTTTAAGTATGAAGATACCTGTAACAGAAGACCTCCCTCTTCTATAACTATACGAACAAAATACAAAGCCTGTTAATAATATAAATTTAACATAGTAGGTAGGTACAGTAGCCCTCACTAATGGTGCCCCAATCTCAAAAAGCAATAGATTGACACTTCGCTTTAACTTACGACCTTCTTATAATAAGCAATTTCTATAGGCTATAATATTATATACACACACACTCTCATACGTTTACGAATGAATGTATTTCCTAAATTCAACCGTCAAAGTAAATGGCATGATAGCTGAGCGGTTACCGCACTTGATTATCGCGTTTGAGCGCAGCGAGTCGCGGTTTCAAATCCCACTCGCTGTGTGATAGTCTTTTTATTGTTTTTTTAATCACTATTGAGTATAGTTTCTTGTTCTGTTCTTATTCACTAAACTCGTAAAACTTTATCATTATACCCACAGAAACCTAAATAAATTTAAATGATTTACGACTCATTCACCGCGACTTATAGAACGGTGTTGGTTGATATTGTGTGCTAGTGACGTGTGTTTCATCTATTAGCGTTCTTCTAATTCATTTTAAAATGTAAGCAAATTTAAATATAGAAATGAAAGCGAATATTATTGCGCTGCATAAAAGTGGACTTAATACCTATGTGATGAAACCGGACTGAGTGTGAGTATTATGATTTAAATATAAATATTAAACATTTATTTAATTAAAGTATAACTGCTGATCCTTGTAGTTATTTTTAAACGTTTTATAAATATCACAATGTCTAAAAAGAAAAAAAATATAAAATTTCAATGTAAATTTATTTCCTAGATTATAGAACGATGAAAATAACAATAAACTTAATATCTATGTGAAATTGCCCTTTTAAATAATTTTGTTTCTAAATAGTAGGTAATACATAAAGTGTGTATTTTGCTTAGTAGCCTAACAGTACCCCTTTTTTGTTTTAGTGAAATACTGTGAGTTGGTGGGTGAAAAGATATGAGGAAGGCGGTAGCCTTGCCCGTGGAAAGCAAAGTGGAAGACCCCAGCTCCTATAACAAGCACACGTTCAGCGAATATGAAACAAGTGGTTTCAAAACGACAAGACATTTTGCCGAATTATTCGACACATCTTTACTAAGTTATAAATTACAAATATTTATTTATTTTAGTAATATTCAAATAATATTTTGTCTTATCCGTAATCTGGATTATTTTGAGGTTTAGTTTCAATCTTCTTTTCGGAATGAAAATGAACACTTAAGCTATAACCTCTTTAAGTCCTATTAAATACGATTTGTTAACTTTGAGGTTTGAGTTAGAACGAACTCACTCGCAGTAGAATAAAAGTAGTACTACTGAGTCATTTAATTGTATTGTGACAACTTGTCTGCATTTGTTACTTTTACGTGGGTAGATTTTTGTAGAATATTGTGATTTATTTAGAGTACCGACACACAGTAGTAATCAGCACAATATTATTATATTACTAAGATACAATAGCCTGATTATCATAGTTCACCAACTAGCTTATTTACTTCAATAAATTGTTCTTTATGAGAAAATAAACTGTTTTAACAAGAAGTTAATATTAGTTATTTTTATACATTCTTCATGAAGTTATAACGAATAAACATTTTGTAATCATTTATTATTGGTAAACCTTTATTTAAATAACAATACGAGTAATAATAAAAAAATGTTACATTATTATTCTGGTATATTAATAAATCGAATAATAAAAGAACAGATGAAGATGATTGTTGAAAAGAAAAATTAAAGCTTCATCGCGAGATTTGAACCCAGACCTATGAGTTTCTTAATCCAAGACGATACGCTGCACGCTACCGGAACTCAAATTATAAAAGTAAATTTTAGCAATGGTATGAACCGACCAAGGTCATGTCTGTCGTCGCCGACGGTATGTATAAAATACAGAGATTAACGCCAGTGTGTGAGTGGAGCGGTAAGTTTTGTGTTAATAATACATCACTTATACACACAGCTGTAGGTACGGCCTGGACCGCTACTTCATAGCAATATAGCCCTTAGTATGCGACTGCATTAGTGAATCTTGATAGTACATTGAACATGAATTCCCCGTGTTCCAAGAATCCCGGGATATTTTTTATTTTTTTATTTCTCCTGTATTGTGGGTGCGTTTACAAACATTTAAACTCACATACACAAACAGCCAGACCCGGAACAACTACTTGTAGTTTATACAAATATTTGTTTCGTGCGGGAATCGAACCCGCGACACGCAGCGTAACAGTCAATCGCTTAACCACTGCGCCAACCGTGCCGTCGATTTAATCGATTAGTGCCGTAAAAATGCATTTAAATTTAATATTTTCAAACACGCGTAATTTGAAGAAAACGCTGGACGCAGTGGACGCCATATTGCTCTGTGGGTAACGTCAGTTTGCCATATAGATAAATGCGCTGATATTTTGTATGAAAATTGTTTATAATTTAAAAAATGAGTTATAATTCTACTTATCTTTCGTTTGCTGTTCCTGAATGCAAAATATTATTTAAATATAAATTACTTTGGTTACGAAAATAATAAAAGTGTACAAAGTTTTCAATTGACACGCCGTATGACGTAATAACATGGCGGCTACTATGTCATGGTGTTAAAAAAACGGAAATGTTTGAATTGAAATTTTAAAATTTATTTTTTATTTCATGAATTAAAACTAACATTTTCCGACTGCATTTTGCCTAAGCTATCTCAATAATTTATTTTTAGATTTTTTCTCATATGGAGTAAAAAATACCATCATCATCATCATCTGCCTAGCCTTTTCCCAACTATGTTGGGGTCGGCTTCCAGTCTAACCGGATGCAGCTGAATACCAGTATTTTACATGGAGCGACTGCCTATCTGACCTCCACAACCCAGTTACTGGGTAATACGATACCCCTTGGTAAGAATGATTGTCAGACTTTCGGGCGTAAAAAATACCCTATTTACTCCAAACTTCTAAACGATTGTATATCCTCGTTATAACGCGCCTTTTTCATCATTAAGCTTATTTGCTATTACTACGGTCAACATAATAAATAACTTGGTCGTTCAAGACCGATAAAATTGCCGGCCATTCGGGGCTATTCGGCTATTTTCGGCAGTCATCAATAAAACATTATGATGGAACGCCTACACTGAGATTGTTGGTAGTGATTTAAGATTACCTAGTGTTTTTGTTGTAAATTACTTGTGACCCGCCCTGTGTTGTGCATTTTCTTTGCAGAAGATGAGATGATTGAGAGAAGCGGTAATCTGGCGTCTTCTGATGTCAATGTTGTGTTTACCTGTAATTAGCATATGTAATAGAATATAAACCTTACGATTTAATATTTGTATTTATCTAAATATGTGCTGTGGGTGAACCTTTAGGTAAATAAAGGTGCAACGACACGGTTGGCGCAGTGGTTAAGCGATTGACTGCTGCGCCGCATGTCGCGGGTTCGATTCCCGCACGGTACAAATATTTGTATGGACTACAAGTAGTTGTTCCGGGTCTGGCTGTTTGTGTGTGTGAGTTTAAATTTTTGTAAACGCACCCACTATACAGGAGAAATTCCTAGTGTGGGGCAACGTTTTTTTAAAAACAAAAAAAAAAAAAACAGAACTAACAAGATAAAATGATAAAAATAAAAATATTTTATTTCAAATGGGCACTTATGAAACGATAGAAGCTAGGTGTTCGGTTCGAATTGGTTGTTTCCTATGGAGAAGAACCGCAATAAACTCCACGGTTACTATTTTAAAAATAATTGGCTTTTACAATGTTTTCAAATTACAGTGTTTATAATTATGTAAAGGGACGACAGTGTAGGTTTGACAACACCAGAGGGGCAATTCTGGTAATTTTAAGAACGTTCACAGTCTGATCTCAGTGTCAATCTGTCAAAAATTACTATACAATTCTGTAAATTTTTTGAAATTCGATTGTCGCCGACAGATGACACTGCGAACGTTTTTAATTAGTAGAATTGGCCTTCTGGTACTTAATAAAATATAAAATGGTCTACAAAGCTACAGTCTCCTAGGCCTAATTCACATTCATTCAGCCGATAAGGCGTAAAATATATAACAGACAGAGTCACTTTCGCATTTATGGATGAATGTGTTTTCATTAAAATAAAACAGAAGGATAGAAATGTGCAAATTATACAAAATCTGCGTAGCAGCTACGGCGTAGGCCAACGCTACGGCGTAGCTGCGGTAGCATTGACCTACGCCGCGGTCCAAGCGCTTTTGTATAAACGTAATTAATTCTTCAGGCCATGTTCTAGCGTCACGATAAGATCTTCTTAGATGTACGGTAACGTCTGAGAACAAAACTAGTTCTGCTAACAATGCTCAATAGTCTATAATATAACACTTGCAGATACGGCAAAATTAAAAATCCTCCGATTGACACAATTGTACCTACTTACTAATAGGTAAATAGTTATGGTCACAGCAACCACTGATTGGTTGTTCAAAAATTGAGTGAAATACGTTCACCTTTTTAATGTTAAAGGCAACAGTTGCGGTGTGATTTAACGATATCTATCCGTATTTAATTTTCTATTAAATTGAGCGTGAAACGCTTCATCGTAACTTACATTCTTTGAGCATAGGCACGTGTCTAGAAGAAGGCTCCATCCAAACAGACGTGAAGTGTCGCTTGATGTCGAAATCGTGGGCGATACACACTCATGCAGAGTTGAAACGCATTGGTGCGTCAAAAAGGACTTTGTAGAGAGTCTGTTCAAAAAGTATGTGATGAAAGTGTAAACAAACCGTGTTTAGCTTAAATTCTTACGCTATCACAGAATTAAACGAATTTTAAACAAATTTATCGGTATCCAGAAGGTTCTAACTTTAAACCACACCACTTTTTAAAAACATTGTTAAATTGCAATTGAAAAATCGTTGAAGAATATTTAGGTTAAATGAAAAACATTTTTAAATAGATTTAAAATTGGAATTTCGGGTTAAAGTTTTGAAATAATCAAATCAAAGCACTCAATTTTTAAGTGGCACAAGAAATTGGTATCCACACTCCATCCATAGGTACGTTTTTTGCTCCCTTATTTACATTTTCATCACATGCTCTTCGAATAGACCGCAGCAGAGATGCATGACTCTTCGTCAAAGTATTTCGACCCTTACCGTACATCACGCGAAATATCGCGCTTCTCGTATGTTTGAGGAGCCTTCTACTAGACAAGTACAAAGTGTGTACTTCATCATCATCATTTCAATTGAAAGACGTCCACCGTTGGACATAGACCTCCCCCAAGCTCCGCCACTTCGACTGGTTCTGTGCTTCCCGCATCCAGCGGACTCCTGCGGCCCTCACAAGGTCATCGGTCCTCCTTGTGAGAGGCCTTCCAACTTTACGTCTTCCGGTACGCGGTCGCCACTCCAGAACTTTTCGGCCCCATTAGCCATCTGTACTGCGAGCAATGTGCCCTGCCCACTACCCTTTAAGTTTGGCAATTCTTCGGGCTACGTCTTTGTACTTACTTTTAAATAATTGGATGGGTTGCTAATTATTATTACTCTAACATGAAATTTGAAAGTTTTGTTGACTGTAGGTATCTTCCACCTTTCCAATGAACACGTGCCGAACTTACTTATAATTAAATTAACTAACTTATACGTGGTTGAAGCAGATTGAAGTATCAGTATCGTGGTTCGGTAACTCCAAATATGATGGGAACTGTTTTTGAAAGTTGTGTTGTGTTTTGTTTGTTGTTGGAAGTTTGTTAGCCGATTATGGGGAAACTAAAGGATGGGTGGTAAGTTTGACAGTCTTTGGTTACTGAGGCAACGGTAAAAATAAATAAAGATGAAATAAGATCTACCATTTTTCGTTTTAAATAAAGTACCAACATATGTCGTGGATTGATGGCGCCAAAGTACAGCGGACAGCGCCATCTAACAATTTGATTCGTAAACAAATAATCATGTAATCGGAAACGCAAGCGAGCCCTACCGCTTGTACACGATCGTCGGTGGTGGGGATGCAGCGAGGACTGGCGGAGGGACCGAATGTGGCGACGGTCTACTGTTGACAGTCGAGCTCGGACAGTCTAGGCAAACGCTCAGTACCAACGCATGTGTTTGTGTCCGATGCTCTTGTTCATTTAATTTGTTACACGCCAGTTTATCAAAAGTTATTTTAAATTCAAATGAAATTATCTTTTTGTTCGAGTACCCACTACAGAGCCCACACCTACTTAAACTATGTCGGTTCCTGAAGAAGACCCGATGTTTCGCATCTCGGCCAACCATGATGCGACATATATTTTTATTGGGTAATGTGCTATATGTTACAACAAAATACGTTTGCAATTACCTAAATGAAAGAAAATGTACAAATCAAAAGTACACTTTGTATAAAAGCATAATATTATAAAACAACAATCAAATGCTTTGAATAAAAATCAAACTGCTAACTTAATTGTAAAGTTTTTTATTTTTATGACATTGATTTTACATTCTGTGATTACTTTAACGCGCACACCGACTTATTACTTGGTAAAGTTTTAGGGAAATCGTCTATTAAGACAATGTATTAAATATGTCATCATCATCAGCCTATAATGTTCCCACTACTGGGACACAGGCCTCCTCTCGATGAGAGGGATTGGGCCATAATCCACCACGCGGGCCCAGTGCGGGTTGGTAGATGTCACATGTGTTCGAATTTTTGGTTCTAGGACATGCCAGTTTCCTCACGATGTTTTCCTTCACCGTTTTGAGAACAGTGGTGATGAAATAATTTACACAAAGTTAAGCGCCTGTCTGGGTTCGAACTCACGACCTACAACTCGTAAGTCGCGGCCGTTACCACTTGGCCACAACTGCTCATAAAATATGTACACAATGTAAATATACAATTATTTTTTAATAAAGTATACCAAATAATTTAAAACATTTTAAAAGAGTAACAAGGGCATTTCTTTCACATTCTTCTCCATATGAACTACCTTTTGGAAGAGGCGACTAGAATCAATTCTATTATTTTGTAAGTATTGACGTTACACTCTCGCAGAAGACAGAATTGTGTGAAAGGAGGAGAAGGAACCCTATGTCTTTGGAAGACAGAGGACTAACTAGATGTTGTGATGCAGTTTAGGAGAGCCGTATTTCCAGCGGTGGACAGCAATAGGATCAGTTGGTTGTCGATTACGGTAGTATTTTACACATAGCCGTTTGTCCCTGTAATGGTCCTCTTCAACAGTGTTTTATACATATAAATTTGAACAATTTTTGAAGGTCAAAACAGTAGGCTGGAAACACTATGGTGTCTAGACATAGACAATTTATTGTATTTCTTTACATGTTATCTAAATAGAAAATACGAGATAAAAGAGAATGTAAACGGGTAAACAAATTAACTTTCAGAGGCGACGAATACCCACACAAAAGAATATCATATTCTATTAATTTAGTATGGAAAAAATAAGGCCTTTCTAAAATTACTTTATAAGTTTTTTGACAAAACCTTAAAAAATAAATAACTATAGAAATTCGAGACAGCTGGAATAAAACGACTGTTGTAGGTATAGGTATATACCACATTTAGAAATTATTTCAGCTCCTTTAATCCTGTGTCGGTTTTTACACGCACCTTCGGAGTACAGAAATATCTACCTACGCTGACCATCGTCATCACCATCATTTCAGCCGAAAGACGTCCACCACTGCTGGACATAGGCCACCCCGAAGTAACGCCACTTCGCCCGATTCTGTGCTTATTGCATCCAAAACTTTCCTGTGGCCTTCACCAGGTCATCGGTCCACCTTGTGGGAGGCCTTGTAACGCTAGTCTTCCAGTACAGGGTCGCTAGTCGAGGACCTTTCGGCTCCATCGGCCATCTGTTCTGCGAGAAATGTGCCCTGCCCACTGCCACTTAAGTTGGGTAATTCTTCGGGCTATGTTGGTAACCTTGGTTCTCCTACATTGGTAGATTATGCACATTAGAAATATGTAAAAGTTGCCACATCGGCTTAAATACCTAACCCGTTTCTTACAGAAGATATTTGTTTTATCCTCTGTAAGACACGGGTTCTTACGTAATCTTTTGGGCTAACTTAGCCTTAAGTACTGGAGTAGAAAAATATATATTCTTTACTATCGACCTTTTTCATAGAGCCGAGGAGACTCAGTGGTAACGACCTGAACTATCGAGTTCCGGGTCAAGGGTCCGAACCCAGGCGCTTAATGTTATGTAACTTATTTCATAACCATTACTCTCAAAACGGTGAAGGAAAACACTGTGATGAAACGGCATGTCCGACATGTGACATCCCGCGTGGTGGATTACGGCCCACTCCATCTCACACAGAGGAGCCCGCGTCTCAAATTTTACATATTGTAAATGAGAGTCGAGCCGTTTTGTCGTCTTCCTGTTTTCGTAGTTTCCAAAGTATAGATATAGATTCTGACAAATGTCGAAATAATTTTCAAGCTTGATAATTATTGCGGAAAAATCAAGAGAATTTCTAGGTTTTTCTTCGCCCTGATTCTGTCGATTCACTTTCCACTCAAGACAATATATACAACTTGTAAAATATTTAACGGAAGATCTCATCAATTAGAGTACTGTGTTAAAAGCATAATAGTGACAAGTCGAGCCCAGCATTACTTTATACATTTAAAATTGTGTCTTATTGCTTTTAAATAAGATAGAATAATCTTTGGCTCAATCGGCGGTAGGTATGTTAAAATACATATTTTTTTATCAAAAGAACCCCTTAATAAAAATTACTGAAACCGATTCAGTAGTCAATTATGAATACTTTCAGGACTTACTTTTATACCTTGTATAAAAACATTTTCAACAATTAAAAAAAACAACCGACTTCCGGATAAACACTACAAAGTGAAAATGACTTTAATTTAATAAGTTTAATTTTTTGTCACCGCCTTCCGAAATTAAAGTAATTTTTCACTTTGTAAAGTATCACACAAAAACGAAATTTCAGTATTCTTGGTCAAAACAATGTCTATTTATGCGATAGCAGCAATCGCGGTTGATTTGCTGTCATTTTTTGAAGAGTTACGTTGGCTGTCTCCGAAACGCATCATCAGATCTATATTAAATTTAAATGGGACCATTTCAAAACAAACCTCTTTTGAACAAAAAAAGAATTTTGCAAATCCGTCTATAAATGACGGAGTAATGCCCGAAAATACATAATAAAAGATATAAACATGTCGAATTGATAACCTCCTGGTTGAAGTCGGTTAATAAAACCTCATCAACCATTTTCTTCTTTCTTTAACAGTGGTGGAACACTCACGTCCCCGCGTCTGCTCGCTACCGGAGAAGCCGTACAACCCTCGAGTGTCAGACGACTTGTACCGCCTGCGGACCTTCAGCATCACCACCAAGGGCGGCGTGGTCAACTGCGGCGACTCCATCTGCAACCGCCGGAGTCGCTCCAACACCTCGGTTAATTCTACTAATAGCAGGTAAGATTTTTAAGGCAAGAACATAATACAACAGCATATTATATTCTTATTCCTTATCTATACAGATATAACAAAATTGTAACGAAGTATTTTGTCCGTTTGTCTGTTTGTCTAGATGTAAATTCCGGATTGGTGAATAAACGGTTCAACGAATTTGTATGAAATTTGGTACATGCATAGTTTATAACCGGGTTCTTTTAATCTGCTTGAGTATAAGTTTTTAATGCTTTGAACATATGTAATATGAAACCCTTTGGTTTGAGTGGTTACAAGACTTTAGGGGTTCTGACGACCCGTTACTGTTTGGAATCGAATCCAACACAACACCTTGCGTCCGATCTGCAAGCGCAGGCGGCATGCTCAACGCGTCATAGTCGGCACGGTGAGGCACATGCGCCCTAGTCACCGCAGGAGATGCCCTGGGCGTCGGGAATCCTAGGCTGATTCCCGGCCACCGAAGGTTCGGGCTTGCGGATGGCGAGTATAGGGAAGCTCGCTGTCTGATAAGGACCAAGCCCAAGTCGACGGCGCGTTGTGTTCCACGCGCACCGCAAAGAGATGTCGGCACCAACTGGTAGGGACCGCAAGGGCCGACGCCTGCCAGGGGTGCGGGTCGTGTGAAAGAGATACCGTGGCCCCTGGCACACAGAAAACTGAGGGAACATGGGTGGGGTTTAGTCAGCAAGTTATTTGATGATTTCCCACCCAAAAAAAGAAAAAAAAAAGAAAGCCTGGCTTGGCCCGACGACCACTCGCTTCCACGGACACTACTGCGACGGATGCATCTCCTCTCTAATCTCATTTATTAATTATTTGTCCGGGAAAGTTTACTTTTGTAATAAATCAATGCATTGCAACCACTCTAACCGTATCGTATTATTATTATTTTCGTTTATTTTCTTTTGTACATATTAGGTATATTTTTAAATATTTTTACAAAAATAAAATAAAAACATTTTAAAATATAAAAAATAGTAGCCCACCGGTATCGGGAACAGGGTCCAATCTACCGGTGGTCAGGGCTGCTGAGAGAGGAACCTTCTTACTATACGCGCTGTGTTCTGTAGTACTGCTTTAAGTATAATACTGATGTAAGTACAATTTAACTCCAAAAAAAAAAAATGTGATAGCTGAACCTATTACGTATACATATAAACTTAACTGTAATAAACGGAATTTACTGAGTAATCAATAAAATACATAAACATTTATCATTTATACAGTGATAATACACATAAATGCTAAATAATAACTTTAATGTCGTGTACCATGGGAGTTGCGATGGTATGGTGGCCATTTGCGGCAATTTTACATTTAAAACACTGTATTTCTATGAGTTTTAATACACTACATGAAAAATTATTTCACGTATGATCTAATGAATAAAGTACTTTTTAGAATAACACATGAAAACAAAATTAAACTTAGACCAATTTTAAAGAAAATCGGTTATGAATTGTTTTTGATTTTGGCTACTCAGAACTGTCGTTTAAGAAGATTAAAACCACGGTACTAAATTCCAGTTCAAGATCAATCTATTTCCCATAAAAACGCAAAAAATTAAAAAGAATTGGCAGTATATAATCTTTCAAAACAACAATAAATCTCGTAGAATAATTGTCGACAAAATAAAAAAGGAGCTCATTCATTGGATAATAATTGAAACGATATTTTATGTTGTGCATAAAAACTTAGGAAAATGCAATTACTTGTAAAAGTACGTCTTTAAAATCAAGAAAATAAGCGAAATCGACAAAATTTCGTGAACGGCCTCTTAAGAACTCATTACATAGAAATAGGTTTACTTAGAAAACGGTATAATCCATGAAATTAGTGTTATTACTAAGAATGTTTTCCTTCACCGGAAGCTAGTCATGATAGTTCCGAACACGCGACCGCATGATTGCCAACTGTGGTTTAATAGGTTCTGTGTATATTACAAAGAAAGAAAGAAAATAAAGAAAAATAGTTTTAGTTGTCACAGAAACACGTGCTTATAAAAGATGAAATAACATTTTAAACATGATAACAAACACATTTAAGTATACATAGGCATTCATGACTTGAAGAATATTTTTTTTACTAATAAGAACCTAAAAATTGTTAAACACACGATATCAGTAGCGCTTTCAAAATAAAACTAAAAAAAATACCTATTGAATAAGTGTCTATATGCTGTAATTTTAATGAACTGTAATTGTGTCGAGATAATCATGGGTTGTAAAATTTCGTTTCATTTTTTTATTTCTAATTTATTGATCTAGCCATTAAAAAATATATTCTTTTTGAATTTATTTGATTTAATTTTATCAATCTATGTTAATTTGTATTTTTATTTTGTTTTTTATTGTTGTAATTGATTTTTTATTGTTTTTAAATATGTAATTTTGTGTATCAGTTCAGATACAAGTTACTTGTTTTATGAATAAATGACTATGACTGATCATAGGTATTATGTACTTCTGTTCGAATGATCAATCTTCATGGCTTGCAAGTTTGCATTTAGGGTGGCAGAAACATCCACGCGCAATCTGTAACCGTGAATTCTACACACGAACAACATAAGACACACAACACATACACAACAACACAAACATTTTGTTAGGTTAGAAAATCTGAATAGCATTTAGCAGAAATGTGTACTGAATCCATAGTTACGGTTTGCGCGTTGATGATACCCTGTAGGTATTTAGTCTGAGTTTTGCATACAATTAAAAGAAAATAATGAAAAACAGTTTTAGAAACAATAAGAAAAATTTAATATAACGTGTATCAATAATGTTTGATCTTAATTATAGGGGTGTGGTACATACCATTTCACTGGGGCCAACATACTAATCGTGAAAAAATGCTCAGTCGTTCCGTCCCATACATACATGTAGCTCGAATATTCTCTCTCTATCTCGGTATTGAAGTTTTGTATACAGACATATACAATAAACATATTTTGTTTACGGACATTCGGTCGCGATGTTGGTCCCATGGAAAAAGTTATTCAATCTGATGGTGTCGGCCACACATTTCTGAAACATGCTGATTTCTAAAGCAGTTGTCACACCGCTAAGCTATTAACTTACTTGCAAACGGATTTCGACATTTTAATCGTTCCCAGACCTCATATTTTACGAGGAGGTGGAAAAGTTGCTCGGAAAGCTTTTAAAAAAAGTTCCTGCATATTATAGACAACTTAAAATACACAAAACACACATACGCCACATACACACACATGGCACATACACATGACACTTACACACCCACTGCTAACCCAACGCAAATTCGTACTAATTTGTATTAATTTAAAGAAAATATTAATAGAGAAGGCCCTGGCACCCATAACACAAGTTTAATCTTAGCTTGGGTGCCGGATGTAAGAATCAGTGATTTATGCAATTTATAAAAACAATATTGTCATAGTACTAACCAATAAATAAAAATAATAAACAATAAATAATAAACAATATTGCCTTTGTGTAAAGTGTGAATTTGGAAATAAAGTTTATTCTACTCATATTAATTATTACTATCAAGAAAATCTCTATTATTAATACTATCAAGAAAATCCCTATTACTATTGTTATCAAGAAAATCTCTATTATTATTCTTATCAAGAAAATCTCTACTTAAAGATCATACCATTCAACGGTCGATTTAAAGATCTACAGTGTCCTTCAAAGGAAGCTATATTTCCAAACTAGGAGCTAGGAGTATCTAGACTACATCATTAAAAGGTCTACGAAGAGATAGTGTACAACATCACGCCATGAAGAGGCATACCACAGAAATGCAGTAGTCATCCACAAAGAACAGACGGACGGTGTCTAATCAGATTAAAAGAGATTTGTAACTGATTACCGTGTTGCGTGACCGGGGCAGGGTTGACACTGGCCACCCATCTGAACCAGAATGAAGTGTACAGAAAAAAAAAAGACTATAAAAAATGTTCCTTTATCTCTTGCTTGCCTGCAGGCTTAGCACGAGAACCGCAGACAAGCGTTTTGTCGTCGGAAGAGTAGACAAAGATGACGTTTCCGTAACCACCGAGAAATGTAGACAAGCGATTTCTATTCTACAGTAGATTAGATACAAAAAGCGTCATACTAAGCCTGCCGGTAGAGGATGTCTAAAGAGGAGACTAGTAAAACAATTTATATGAAAACTTTATCGAAATTGTTCTACCAGAATCGCGTTGCATCGTCGCGTCTTAATGGTGTATTCGCCTGTTATGAAACCTTGACCCGTGATCTAGTCGACTCACACACATGCGTTCTTCCCAAGAGGGTAAGCAGGAACTTCAAAATGCCTCCTACGACGATCCTTAGATACTCCTTCTGCCTTGTTTACGTTCATACATCTGCAGGCTTAGCATGAGCACCGTTTTGTCGACGGAAGAATGGACATGACTATTAAATAAATGATGTACAGTAGGAGAAGATAGCTATGTTTTTCTATTAATTATCACAGTTATGCTTTCTATACGAATCATGATTTTGTAGATAATCGTATATACTTTGTGGCTGTCGAGTAGAAAGTTTGTTGTCAGTGTGATTTTGACAGTTTGGGAAGAAATATTCTTCTGAAATAGTCTACATTTATAAGGACCTAGATAAAGATCGTTAGAAACGAAATACAAAATGACTAAAAAACAGACTTTTGTTCATGAAAATCTTTGTATGAATTATTTAATTTTTTACACAAAAATGTGGCATACGAGTAGATCATGGGCACTAAGACAAAATGTTTTTTATTCCAATAATTCCACGGAATCGAGACTTATGCGGGAGAATCTGCGGGGAGCAGCTAGTCTATAACTATAATAATAATAACGAAGAAAGATTTGATTGTTTGTTTACATTGAATAGGCTCCGAAATTACTGAACCGAAAAATTATTTCACTGTTGGGAAGCTACACTATCCCCGGGTGACATAGGCTGTATTTTATCCCCGTATTCCCACGGGAACGGAACATCGCGGGTGAAACCGCGAAGCGCTGCTAGTACTAAATCAAAGGCAGAGGGCATGAAAAGGGACAGCCGAAGAGAAGTTAAATGGCTTACAACTGAAAACGCCTCTGTTCAGAAGACTTCTGATAGAAGATGACAACGAACAAATATAGGATATATTAAACAGTACAATTTACATACATTCATTTTTATTTTTCCCCTTTTATCTGCAATCGGCTTTTAGCCATAATCAGATGTTTTCTGGGATTCATTTAGAATTGGTGCAATTCCATTAAACGACACTGTGTGTAAGATGTTAGAGACTAAATAGTTTATCTGGTCTATGTCTAGTATTTGCCATCTTTTTAGGCGAGTTACATCTTCCTGTCGAGTTTATAAGTTCTTAGCTAATTCAGTTGTGTGTTTATTGAGTTTTTCTTTATCTCTTGCTTGTTTAACAAGCTTCTTCCTCTACGGTCGGTATCTCCAGGTATTCATATGTGTGTATATTTCAGTGTTTCTCACGGACCAGTGTGCACTTGAAATAGTTCTTGGAGCAATGTTTTGCTTTTCTTTGGAGGATCTCGATATTATTGAGTTACTAGCACAGCTTTTATTTCGTACGTCCAGATTAGCTTTATTATTTTCTAAGTCTTATAACATTAGTAACATAAAAAAATGGAAAAAACAATCTTATCGCGACACCCCTACCCCGACCTACTTACTCGTTCGCACCCCTCACTGATTAACGCGCGGTCACTGAACAGCGCGTCTTATACTATGACGGGTAATAATGGACTACATTAATGTTATGTACAGACGCCAGCACATCAAGCTACCCGAATCTGCCAAATTTCATTGATAGATTATCAACACATAAGCATAAGGTTCATGTTCAATTGGGAAAATTTTACAGTTTGGGGTACCTTGTGTGCATCTGTACAACTATGATCTAGCTTTGTATCGATAGTAACATCTGTAAGTCATAGATCAACAATGAGGTTTTAACGCACAACGTGCGCCACGACCCAGACAAAAGTAAATAAAAGGATACAGGAAGTCTCAAATGATGTTGCAAATGTATGAAACTGGAGATGATGAACTTAAAAACACGAATATTGGCTATGCTTGCTAAATTGAACTATAAAAAATTAGAAACGAAATAAATGTAACTAAATACTAAGGTAATATACACCGAGAAATTTTAAAGATGTGTTTTCCCGCAGCGAAATTGATTTGTCTTGGTAATACAATCGTTTTATAGGCAAATAAAATATTAGAAACAAAAATAGCATATAAACCATTGTGAAAAATCACCACGTGCGAGAGTTTATTTTTGCTTTAAACATTTATGCATCTCTGTTCCCTTTTTTGGCGGCGCACGGTGGTCAATTTTATTAAATTAGCGGTACGGAAATCATAATTCTCGAGGTGAGGGTATATAAAAAAATTACTTTAATATATTTAGTACTACCTACTACACAATATATATTGTCAAAAAAGTCATAAAGTCAATACTTTGTGTGTTTATTGTGCATCCAAGTTATCAGTTCAGCGAATTAGTAAATTATCTTTGATTTTATTGTGATTTCTGCGTAAAGTTAGTAACATTTTGCTAAATAGTTATCGATTTGTTGGATTTGAAAAAAATGGTACATGTTAATGAAGGTATTTATGATCATGCTGCGTAATTTTTTTGATAAATATTTCAAAGTTGTTTTGTACAATAATTATTTACTATGACATTGAATTTTCAACTACATTTTTGCCTTTCGAAGCATAGACGTTTCAAGAAACATGTCAGAACATAAAAATTCTACTGATAACAGCAGGAGGCAACATTTATCTGTTAGATTTAATTTGATTTTTCGCTGCATACTACCGCCGCCTGAACATTTTATGATTATTTTCAGGGAATGGCACTAATTTAACAAATCGTGATTTATTCAATCATCTCTTAGAAAGTCTCCCAATTAAACCTACAACTAAAACATCAAAGGAGAAGCGATTTAATTACGTTCTAGAAGTGATTGGGGCCACTAATTTGAAAATTTAAATTAAAAATCGTTTACAAGACACGATACATAGTTTTTTTACCGACGAAAAAACGGAGGAGGTTACTCAATTCGACGCGTATATATATTTTTTTTATGTATGACCACGCATAACTTTTTCCAGAGTAGTCCGATTTTGATAATTCTTTTTTTATTGGAAAGGGTTGAAGTTGGTCCCATATAAATTTCGAAGAAAAATTCCAACCCTAAGGGTAAGAAAACAGGGGATGATTGATTGTTAACTCACAGATTTTAATACTGAGTTGTGTATTACAAAAAGTAATCAAAAATTAAGCATGTAGTAATTAGTAGATTATAGCCACAAAAAATTATAAAATAAAAACTTAAAAAAAAAAAAAACCGCCGAAAAACCGAAAAGTTAAAAATAATAAACTTGCTTTGTCCACCCCCAATAACTAAGTTCGGAAGTCGGTGACTTTGGATATGTATTTAAATAAATGTCACCGCCTTCCGAACTTAGTTATTGGGGGTGGACAAAGCAAGTTTATTATTTTTAACTTTTCGGTTTTTCGGCGGTTTTTTTTTTATTAAAAAGTTTTTCGTTCATCTACTTCAAGAAATTGGCTGGCAACCGGTAGACATAAGACTAAGTTTGAGACGAAATATCATGATGGCTTTCTAAATGCACACTCACGTCAGGAATGCAAAATATATTACCATCTTCATCTGGGTCTGTCACTAAGGGCCGGCCAAAACTAATATTTTCTGATATTTGCAATAAAACCAAACAAAGACGATTAAACGAGGAAATACATTCAAGAAGTGAAGAAGAATTATGTTGAACAGCTGAAATGAAGCTTCATTCTATAGGAAAACGGAAGGCTGCTCGAGCTCTTCAAAATATCTTGTCTTCTCCTGCAACCAGTGTTTCAGAACAACAAAATCATGATAATATTAATATTATCCAATATTCACTTGAAGAAGCACTAGCTTTGTTTACAAGGCTGAAATTAACTCGTCATCAGTATACTGAATTGCGGGCATCAGCTATACGCAAGAATTTAAAGCACCTGTAGGTATTATTAATTAAGAAAATGTTTTATTATTATTATTAATTGTCGCTGGATGCGGGAAGCAAAGAACCGGTCGAAGTGGTGGAGCTTGGGGGAGCCTATATCCAGCAGTGGACGTCTTTCGGCTGAAATGATGATGATGATGATTAATTATTAATTTATTAACAATTTTAGTCTGTTATTTCACATATTTATATAAATTTACGTTTTTTTTTTTAAATTATAAACACTACTTACAATTAACTTAGACCTGATATTTTCATTAATATATTAAAGTCCCCCTAAATGTTAAAATTTGACCACTGTGCGGCGCGTGCGATTCGAGTATTACTTACAAGTTACCTCTAGTGTTACTATTGGTTCTCACGTTTTCGTGTTGATGTTTTTTTTTTTAACAAAAATATCCTTATTTTTACTCTAAGCTTCGAAAGTATATGGCAAGTTGTTCTGCCGCGGGAAAACAACCATTAAAACTTATCGGTGTATACAGGCATCTTTTGGGCACGCTCGCTCCAACATAGTCCTCATCAATCGATCAATCGCTTTCCATCAGACGTCGTCGAGGTCAATAGCAGGCTCATTTCGTAATCCTTCTATATCCTACTTAATATCATGAATGTGAATGTTAGGATGTTTATTACTCAATTACGCAAAAACGGCTGATTATATTTCGATTAAATTTGGCACACAGATAGATTATAACCTAGATTTACACATAGGATATTTTCATCCCGGTTCCCGTGGGATTCAACCTACACGAGGGCGACGCCGCTTGCAATAGCTAGTAAAAAACTTTTTAACAAAAAAATTAATCGCCGAAAAACTGAAAAGCAAAAAATTATAAACCTTTTTTGTTTAACCTTAGTAAAAAGTTTTTATTTTATAATTTTTTGTGGCTATAAGCCATTCATTACTACATGCTTAATTTTAGATTATTTTTTGTAATACACAACTCAGCATTAAAATCTTTGAGTAAAAAATCAATCTTTCCCTGTTTTCCTACCCTTAGGGTAGGGGGATTTTTTTTCGAAATTTCGGGGACCAACTTCGGGGTAAATAAAAAAAGAACTATGTCACACAGCGATAAAATAAGGGAGAGCAGTGGTGGCCAGTGATATCGCCCCGATTTACGAGTTATAGGTTGTATGCTCGGACCCAGAAAGGCACTTTACTATGTGTAAATTGCACCACTGCTCTCAAAACGGTGAAAGAAAACATCGTGAGGAAATCGGCATTTCCTAGAGCAAAAAAGTCAAAGACATGTGACGCTTCCAACCCGCACTGGGCCCGCGTGGTGGATAAAGGTCCGCTCTCTCTCACTGAGAGGAGGCCTGTGTCCCAGCAGTGGGACCATAATTGGCTGATTATGCTATGCTACGTGGAGACATGTCACTGGCCAGTATTCTCGGTATGTTTTGTCTGCCAGTAAGTATGGCAACGTGCATCTGTCTCACGGCTGACGATTGTTTGATTAATTCCTAAAACGTCGATTAGCTCTTTCATTCGTTTTGCAGATGGGCCAAAATTCCGATCAATACCAGAATGCAGGTCTAACCATCATTCTATATATCTTCCTCTAAAGTTTAAGGGAAATGCGGAAAAATCCTTTTCTGTCATATCAAAAATAAATTAAAATTTAGGTCTACAAAGTAGTATAGCTCTTATTTTCATAAAGAATCATAAAGTTTCCCCAACAAAATTCGGCCTAATTATATCGTTCTACAGTAGCTGCGTACAGTGGACATACGCTCGATCCAATTCTCTCCTACGAAATTGATTCACGGCCTAAAAATTCCTTTAAAACAATTCACACCTGAACATAATTCCCAATTCAAACTTGCACAATGAAAAAAAAGTTCGAAATTCAAACTTGAGTCATTCATTCAGTGGGAGTGTATGTAAGACCGCTCACTTTTCGTTCAACGGTCACCGGTCATTATTGACTTAAAGTGCGCACAAGGGATGGCGCTATACGTCCTGTATAGCTCCATCTCGTTTTTGTACTGACTCAATGTATGTCTTTGACACTTTCCTGTAACGTCCCTGAGGTGTTAGTGGGAGCTAAGCGAAGTCATTACTCGTTCCGGTCTGTGGTTGGGAAGGAAATGTGTGGTTTTTGGTTGTAATGTAGTCGTTTGATCTAGTGTGTGGGTGTTTGTAAATTATGTAATTAGTTACTTGTATCTGTATACGCACTGATGTTTGTAATAAACCCACGTAATGAGATTGGTGAGCTATGTTTTCTATACTTACTAATATTATAAAGAGTTGAAATTAGTTTGTATGTACAATATATCAGAAAGAACGCTAAGAAAGAACAAAGTTACATTGCAGTCGGGTGATGCAATGCCACAGGATATATTTTATGTTGAAACAAGACTACTAGCGTCTGCCCGCGGCTACGCCCGCATGCATGCGGGCGTAGTCGCGGGCTGACGCTAGTAGTCTGAAAGAATGAATGAACTAAATGAATTTTATTAAATGTTGTGTCCGACCCGAGTGAACCTTCGGCCAAAATTAGCCGAAGTTTTAAGTACCCATGCATCGGTAAGCTTCGTCCTTCTCACATTCAATTAGTGTCCGATAATTATGTCGATTTCCGTCAGACGCCCGAAGTCGATGCTAAATGTTTAAAAACCCTAGGAAATTCAGTTCAAGATTGGCTTGACTTACATTGGATTACAAAACACCAAAGTAGATAATTAAAAATACGCGTACTAACTGGTTGTTTTGATTTAATATGAATGACCCCCCCCCCCCCGTCGGTCTACCTCTTTGATTACACTCTCGCGCATTCGTAACAGTTTGTATAGAATCAAATCAAAATATTTTATTTCATATAAACCTGCATAGGCACTTATGAAACGTCAGAAGCTAGGTGCACGGTTCCAAATTGTCGCTTCCTACGGAGAAGAGCCCGTAACAAACTGCACGGTTACTCTTTTAAAAATAATTGGCTTTAACAATGTTTTCAAATTTTAGTGATAATAGGTATGGGAGGACAGTGGAGGT
Organism: Polymixis flavicincta; assembly: GCA_949987655.1. Classification (NCBI taxonomy): domain Eukaryota; kingdom Metazoa; phylum Arthropoda; class Insecta; order Lepidoptera; family Noctuidae; genus Polymixis; species Polymixis flavicincta. The sequence goes on along the minus strand of OX465188.1, from coordinate 15,990,378 downwards.
CTGTCAATAAGTACCAGGTACTTAGAGGAATGAAAATACAGAATAGAAAATCGTCTACAAATCTACAGTCTGTAAGGCCTGTTCCACTCGCTAATTGACCACTACAACCTAGGCTCTACATCCCACGCACTTGATGGGTATTCGATAACTCCTTACTTATTTCGAATTGTTTACAAGAAATTCAGATTTATTAGAAAATTCATTCAGCTGAGTTGCTCATTATTATAATTACGGGAGTAATTATTTTAGAGTGGTCGTTGACTTTGATTTTGAACTTCGTTTGATATTCGTGGGTCGGAGATTGTTTCGACGAAGTTTTAAATGTTTTTTGGTGGTTATACTTTACGTCAAACTTAAAAAAAAAAGAGCACTTATGCTTAAAACGGCAATTTACAAAATGATCACCTGACTCCTCAAAACATTGGGCACGCCACGATTGCGGCAGTAAGTCTTCTCTTTGTGGAGTGGATTGAGAGGCACCACGGCGTCCTCACCTTCCGTCTGAAGCAGGTCCTCACCGGACACATGTGTTTCGGTTACTGTTTCGTGTAAGGCGGGGGGAAACGCACGGATGTTTCTACTACGTAGATCGCCCTGAAGATACGGTGAAATATACGGTGGAGGTCTGCCCGGTTTGATCGGCGGCGATCTTTCGCGGCCGGCCCTGGTCCAGGCCTTAGTACGGAGCGAGAGTGCATGGGTAGCCATCACCTCTTTCTGCGAAGCAGTAATAAAGCTCGCGAAGAGCGTGGCGGTGCACGTGAGGGAGAGGCAGTATATGCGCCCTCACGGCCTAGCCTCCGCAGGAGACGCCCTGGGCGTCGGGAATCTCAGGCTGATTCCCGGCCACCGAAGGCCCGGGGTTGCGGGCGGCGAGTAATCGGTAGCTCGCTGTCCGGTAAGGACCAAGCCCAGGTCGACGGCGCGTTGTGTTCTACGCGAGTCTCAAACAGATGTCAGCACCAACTGGTGGGGTCCGCAAGGACCAGTGCCTGCCAGGAGTGCGGGTTGTTCGAAAGAGATACCTTGGCCCCTGGCAAACAGGCAACTGAGGGAAAACGGGTGGGTTATGGTCAGTAAAAGTCTGACACGCCCTCCTGCTCCACACAGAGCGGGAGAAGTTATTTGATGACTTCCCACCCTCAAAAAGAAAACTCACAACATCATCAGAACTCGCGGAGGAAATGTAAGATGAATACAAATAATGTTAAAATAAAAATACTCGTTTCACACTAGAGGAAAAATTAAAGAAGGCTAAAAATTACGAGTAAGCATTGAGTTAAATACGAGTAAGTCAATGTTTACTTGTCGTTAATGAAAATGAATGAATGAATGCTTGATGATAGGAAACGTTCGAATTTAGAAAGAAAGAAAAATAGTTTTGTTTGTCACAGAAACACGTGCATACAAAATAGATAAGATCACTAGAATAAAAATAATTCTTACGAACACAGAACATATATAGTCGGCTCCAATCAGCATGATGCTGTGCTACGGGACCCACAGCACAACGCTGATTTTCAGTGGTCACCCGAAAACGACGTACGAAAAAATCAAGTCAGGATTTTTACTCATTAGACAAACAAATAATAAAGTAGGATGATTGCTCAATGCCTGCTTAATTTGCTTCTCGCTAGAGAATAGAGAGAGATAGATCTCTTTCTCACACGTTCAGTGCATGCATCATTGCTCAGTGCCTGCTTCATTTACTTCTCGCTAGAGCATAGAGAGAGATAGATCTCTTTCTCGCATGTTTAATGCATGAATTATTGCTCAGTGCCTGCTTAATTTGCTTCTCGCTAGAGCATAGAGGGAGATAGATCTCTTTCTCACACGTTCAATGCATGCATCATTGCTCTGTGCCTGCTTCATTTACTTCTCGCTAGAGCATAGAGAGAGATAGATCTCTTTCTCGCATGTTTAATGCATGAATTATTGCTTAGTGCCTGCTTCATTTGCTTCTCGCTAGAGCATAAATAGAGATAGATATCTTTCTCGCAAGTTTAATGCATGAATTATTGCTCAGTGCCTGCTTCATTTGTTTCTCGCTAGAGCATATAGAGAGAGCAGCGGCCATATCATAACCCCATAGACGTCTAATGCTTGATCTAACGCACCAAAACAATTCTGTCAACTAGCAGAGGTATGAGGAAGTGGGGTACTGCGTTCTGATTGGCCCTACCAAGGTCATTACGTCTCACTAGAGATGGGACAGGTTTAAATAAAACACGAAGGCATCGATATTTTTGTTAAAATTGTAATAATAAAATGTTTATTTAATTGGCTTTCTAACTTCCTATTTTTTAATATTTTATTAAAACAATCTTCAGTGAAATGCCGTGAACATATTACACTGTGTGTTGATGGGAACCAGTTCTCTCGCTTGATTGCAATAATCCATTTATTTTTTGTATCAGGATCTTGTGGGTACCTAAAATCAATCATCGTTTCACAATTAATTTAATGTCTATTGTAATTAGTGATTCAAAAGATCTTCGTACAAATAGTAGGTATAGGTTTTTGCTTTATCGAAGAATTTTATTTGTGTCATAGGATTTAGTGTATCACTAGTTATGTTTACGAAATAATAGAGGAAAAGAGATAAAGCTATAAAAAAGAATAAATAAAAAATTAAATTTAGAAGAAAGGGACGCAAACGTAAAAGACATCAAGGAGAGACCTTGCACCTTTTTCGTTTTAGTATGTCCAGTATAAGATGAATTCCGATTAATAATATCAGAAAATAATTCTAATTATGATTATGTGACTACTAACTTACTGATGAAATGTTATGCAATCCTTACGGAAACTCAAAGTTTGGCTATTATTACCACACCAACGTATTGTGCAAGGGGCCAATATAATATTTAATATTTTCACCAATTTTTATTTACTACCGCGGAAGTGTTTATAGCTCACAGAAGTGGTCGATTCTGAATAGAAATTTTTAAGTGGTGACCTGTATCAGATCTCTAAGTCTGATGTATTGACAGACATCGGTCGCCTGTTACATGGCCGCTGAGAGAGATAGATCTCTTTCTCGCATGTTCAATGCATCTATCATTGTTCAGTGCCTGCTTCATTTGCTTCTCGCTAGAGCATAGAGAGAGGTAGATCTCTTTCTCGCACGTACTAAACCCTTAACATAAAATAAACAGTATTTAGGTACGTTTAGTTAGTCTTCCGTTCGTGCAAGGGCGTCTGACTGACACGTCAATAACTGCCTGTAACATTTCACTACAAACTACAATTTACGCTTTCAATAAAATAAAAAAAATCGATTGCCTTCCATTTTTAAGTTCAAACACTAATAGAATAAAAAATGTGGTAGAATAGAGTGGTGCCTCGAGACTCAAGAGTGTATACTCTTGGTAGAAATGGTAGAAATAGGTCACAAGAAAAGGCACTAGTATTTACTATTTGTATCTGTAGCCGGCTTAAAGTGTTATTGCTTGTATGAAATGGAACAAATTCAATAGATTGTGCGACTTTTCGATGTTGAATTGAACGTATTTTCAATGTATACTCAGGAAGTTTTACTTCACCATTTTGATAACAGTGGTGATAAAATAAAATACTCAAATTTAGCGCCTGCCTGGGTTCGACGACTGCTTAGCATAACGCTTTCTATTTCCACGAAGAATAGACACGGCTTTTTATATAAAAAGTGATATTTCGTTTCTTCATTTTTGATATCGCACCGTATAAATCCTTGTACAATCTTTAATTTTGACTTTCGTTCCTAATGATCTTTGTCTAGGTCCTTTTTTATGTAGACTATTTCAGAAAAAGGTTTTCATCCCAAACTGTCAAAATAACACTGACAACAAACTTGCTACTCGACGGCCACAAAGTATTTACGGTTATCTAAAAATCACGATTCATTTTGAACGCATAACTGTGATAATTAATAAAAGCACAAATCTGCCGACTCCTATTTTACATCATTTAGTTAATAGGGCAATACACAAGGAAATGGTTAATCCCAATATTACTATAGGTAATATTTTTATGTTCCAAAATAAGGTACTTCGTATACGTGAATTAATATCAGTAAAAATTGAGAATCAAACAGAAAAATAAATCCTATGATATAAAAGAATGAATTTCGTAAAAAGTGCAGTTTATTCTTTCTACTTTGCCGCCGTTGTACTGTCTACATGGATCGTAATTTTTGTCTACTCTTCCGTCAGCAAAACGGTATGAATATCTGTATGTATAAAATTAATCACTATTTCCCTTAGTCACGGCATCACGTGTGAACGGCTGGACCAATTTTGCTAATTCTTTTTTTGTTGAAAACGTCGAAAAAATTAAGTAAGTGGCGCGTAACAAATTCAATATTCATAGTTAAGACAGGACAACGTATGTCGGGTTAGCCAGTACACATTAAAAATCCCTTGTGATAATCCAGAACTTGATTCATAACGTGCTAAATGTCGCGGCTCTGTGTTTGAAAACGCTGTGGATGATAAAACATAAATATTATAAAATAAATATAGCTTAACCAATAGCTTTGACCCAAACCACAAGAGAAATCCAATATCAAATCATTCAACAAAATAAATGCTTTAATTGACTAAATAAATAAAAACTATTATAATAAATAGAAATTAAAGTTATTTTGCAATTTGTAGTGTTTTTTTGGAAGTCGGTTGTTATTTTTTTGAAAAAAGTTTTTATTTTTCACTTTTTTTAGTTACCTACCCCACACCAATTCGAAATTTCATCATCCTGGCGTCAAAACAATGCATATTTATGCGATAGCAACATTCGCGGTTGATTTGCTGTAATTTTTTGAAGAGTTCCGTTGTCTGTCTCCGAAACGCATCATCAGATCTATATGAAATTTCTATGGGACCATTTCGGAGTAAACCCCTTTCGAACAAAAAAAGAATTTTTCAAATCCGTCTATATGCGACGGAGTTATGCCCAAACATACATAAAAAAATATATATATATAAACGTCGAATTGATAACCTCCTTCTTTTTGAAGTCGGTTAACAACTACGTTCTTCACATTTTCTATAGAACCTTCTTTCAAAAACTAATCTTGAAGGCACTCAATTAGCTAACCCAATCGTTTTCAGATTTCATTAGCTTTTGGTAGAAAATCAGTTTTTCTTTAGAAGGGGTTTTCCCTTTCATTGGCTAGACTTAATCTGATCAAAATGGGTTTATTGAAAATAAACTGCTAAGAAGTAATGTAATTGAATAATTTTATTAGTTAGGTACTAACTTTTGCCCGGGACTTCGCTCGGGTTATTTTAGAATTTGATAATCAATTCGGGTTATACTCTGCTTGTAATAATATAATTCAATCTTGATTCGAAAGACACGTGGCAACATCTATCACAAGATCGTTATTGTTGTATTCCTCGGAAATAGTATTTTTTTTCGGGATGAAAGTACCCTCTGTCCGTTTCTGTTCACCTGACAACGTATATGCAAAATTTCAGGATAACCGGTTCAGTAGTTTAGGCGTGAAAAAGTAAAACACTTTACTTTTAATTTTAATTAGGACTAGCTGTGCCCACGACTTCGTCCACGTGGACTAGTTATTTTTTATTTATTTGTATAGATATTAATAAAATAGAAAAATAATAAGTAGCCTAAGTTACTCCTTATTTCTTCAGCTATATGCCAGTGAAATTCCCGTCAAAATCGGTACAGCTGTTTCAGCGATTAGCCGGAACAAACAGACAGACAGACAAAAATTGAAAAAAAAAAAAATTGGTACACATAATATGGTATAGGTGTCATGTATCACATCCATATGCATTTAGTAAAAAGCGGTTATTTTAATATTACGAACAGACACTCCAGTTTTATTTATCTGCATGAGATGTATAGATTATTTATATCTATTTGGAAAATGCTTAGATAGTTTGGTCATGTTGAGAGGCGACTAACGAAAGGTAATTTACAAGGCAGATGTGACTGGAAACGGCGGGAGGGGTTACCATATGACATAAGTCCTTTTACGCACTAAAAACATATCTTATTGGTGATGTTCTTCAGAAAAGTGCGTCTATGAACTTAAACGAGGCAAAATGAGTATGTAAGAATCGTAGCAGGTGGCGTTCTGAAGTTTACTGCCTTTCCCTATACGAAGAAGGCGTGAATTTATGTATGTCACCGTAAGATTGTGATCACTGTTAGTGTATAATATACCTAGCAAGATTATAAAATGTCGATAAATTGTGAACTGCACCATACTGCTTACCGACCGAATAGATTAGGTTAGAACTGCAACCAACCACGCGCGAGCCGAGCGAGCGAAGCGAGCGGCGGGCTCTGCGGCAGCGGCCGGCGAGCGCTACTTCCAAGTTAGTGGCTGTTGACTATTTAGTAATAGCACAAGGTACTATCCATCTTGATACCATTTCACAATTTGACGGACAGATTATAAACTATCGAAAAATAGTGTGTTAAATTGTAAATGGTTTTTGCAGTTCACAATTTATTGACAGTTTATAATCTCGCTAGATAGATTTATAAACTAACGCCACCTTATTAGAGAACAAGGTTTTTCTATAAGTATGGTTTAAACCACCGAGCCTGTTTTTGAAATAAGAACTTAGAACTGAAATAGAATTACAGCTCCTTTTCCAAAACAGACAATTTAGCACTGGACTAACTTGTCAGATTTGTAAAAGGAGCTGTATTTCGATTACCGTTAGGTTTTTATTTAAAAACAGGCTTGATGTTTTAAACCATACCTAAAGAAAAACCTTATTTTGTAATAAGGGGGCAAGTGTTCACAATCTTACGGTGACATGCATGTACCTACACATACATAGATAAACTCACGCCACGTTATTTACAATCTATAGAACCTTCTGTTTATTTACATTGCGCACTACCATTTTTTTTTTTAAATTAAATTTTACAATAAAATTTCATAATGACCGGTTCATTGGCATATGCGTGAAACTGAAAGTGAATAGTTAAAATTAAAATTCAATAAAATCTTATTATTCTTCAATCTTTTTATTCTGTGACTTTTGACATTTTATACTATTCTGTTAAAGTATTTTGAAATTTAATTTAATTTAATGTAATATATTCCCTCAAATAAATGAGTTTGAATAGTCGTTGGACAAGCCGTTTATGAAAATCTAAACCCATTATCTACTTAAAGTTATTCCTCAAATGTCTTAAACACACTGAAAACAGTGATCTGGAAAACAAGTTTACACGTTTAAAAGTCTGCTATTTTAAATGGCATTCTAACCGTGTCAGTTAAAAATAAAGCCGATTCAGTGGTTCCGCCTGAATGCCTTATTAATTATTTAGGTTTGCTTCAAGCCTTTTTTTTTTCACGCAACCTGAAGTTTGTTTTACAAACCTATTTTTAAACGACCCGACGGCTTGCGATTTTATGTCCTTCAATGTAGAATTTAGATATTGGGAATATCGTTAAAAGATGTTTATGAACAGTTTTGATTTGAGTATCTCACTGTTTTTACTTTTAGAAATTCGATGGACTTTATCAAACTCATAGCATTTATTTCAATTACACCAATCACAGGTACTCTTTTGAACTGTCAAGGATTCGGAAATATGAAGCTAATTGCCGATGCCAAAGCGTAGTAGGTTCATTGGTAGAAGAACGGGCACGAAATTTCATGGATACTCGTTGATGTATTTTTCATAAGTGGTTCTCGAAAATGCAACGCCACTTTTGTCATTACATCATTGATTTTTACCTAGTGAATGTAGGTTTCTTTAAAATGCTGGCCACAAATAAAAAATGAAGGTTTATTATTTATAAATTAGTCTTATGATGCAGTGGCGAGGCGTCAATTTTTCTAAGAGAGAAGCCGAAGCGAAGCCGACTTTAACTTACTGACTTAACAATACAGAATATAGGAATGTAAAGAATTAAATATAATGAAATTTAACAGCTGAAAACCAAAAAAAATGTGCAATATCCCTCCATCTCGTTCTCGCTCACACATTTTTTCTATATCCGTCTCTGTCATAACCGTTGTACAGCGGCTTGTTCTTGTCAATATCAAGCGGTGCCACGTGAACTAAAGTGACATCATTACGGGATCGCTGTTTAATTTTTCGACGAAAGTCGTGTTGCGCTGTCGCGACGCACACTGGTCCCAAATTAAAAAAAAGTGGACATTGATAGTAGACCGCTGATATTTTTTTTTATTGTTGATACAATGATAACAGATAAGGCAAAAAAATATTATTGTCCTACTTCAAATACTTTTCTGTAAAAAAAATATTTCTTTTTTTTTTGTATGGGTGCGATTATATTTTACTCAATTTCTCAAAAACTTTAAGCGATGTCGAGATGGCAATCACATATGTTAGAAAACTAATAATTCTGAGTATTTGGCTCGAAGAAACTTATTGCTTATCTCTGCGTACTTTCGAGATAATAGTGACAGAAAATAACATTTTTTTTAACTGTTAATTGTTTGCTTTTTTTTAATCATAGCCTTACTTTAGCACATAATTTTAATGTATGCGTAATGTCAAATAAATAAAAAGAGACTTCTCTGTAAAAGAGGTTATGGGGGCTCACTAATGACTGAAAAGCTATGACCTTTCTGAAGGAGTATTTTCATCAGTTTTAAAAAACAATCAAAATGAAGACAAATAAAGCTGCAAACATAAAGTTGAATATGTTCACAAACGATTCTGAAAAAATATTATGGTGAAAGATTAATATTTGGGTCTATATTCTCTTGAGAAATCTCTATTTCCTCGTTTTCCAACGAAAGCAATTCATTGTTCAAGATCAAAGCACTAGCCTCTGGAAACAACTGTTTATGTAAACGAGAAAAATTTTGGTTTGATATGGCTGATGTAAGGATCTGAGCTAATTAGAAAGCTGTGGATAATGTCTAAATTAGTCTGAACTCTACCGATTTTTCTTGTATGTGCCATTCTAACATTCCGGAAATCTTTATTCCTCGCTTCGGAAGCTTCTTCGGAAAGCATGCCTATCGGAATAAAGGAGAAATTTTCACAAATATCAGCACCGTGTATCAACAATTTATGGACACTTGAAGGCATGTAATACCATGGATATAAGTTTACATACAGCATTGCTGTTTCTTTACAATATTCCCTAAACAAGTTGGTATTAATAAGTTGACCAGATGAAATTGTTTGTAAAATGACTGCAAATCTCTTGATTAAAACAGGGTGGATACCCGTTATTTCAGCAGATACTTCATAATTTTCAAAAAACCTTCTTGCCGTGTTACCGTCATTGGTTGTACCAAATCCCTGTTTTACTATGTCAATTAACAAACCAGTTCTTTCCCGGAATTCTTCTTGTGTCAAATTCTTTTTAATTTCTTTTAACAATTTATCTTCTTTTCGTGCAGCCCACTTTTTGAAGTCTAAGTTGTACGAAATGTGTAAAATACATTCCATACATCTTATCCACATATGAAGCGAAGACAGACCATATTTATACATATCTTCTCTGATGAGTCTTTTGGATACTAAGTCCAAGTCATTCATTTTGCTAGGTAGGGTATTGCAAATATTACAAACAGCTGCAGAAGAAGTATTCGAAATCACAGTAGAAATTTTCCCATCAATCATAGTCATGTACAAAACATGTTTAATATCAAAATTATCTACAATTGTGGGAACAAGATTACGAATTTCTTCCTCTAAGGATGCACTTTCCTTCTTTATCAATTCATTTGTTTCTTTTGCAAATATTAGGTCTTTACCTATGAAATTGCCGTTCTGCAGTACTGGCCATTTCAAATCAAAATAATTTTTGTTTGGCTAAGAATTCTAATTTCAAATTAATTTTATTTTAAAAACATGGATTTTTGTTTCTAAAAGTAGTCATTTCTTTATTGATTAGTGTTACATTTTCATCGCATTTCAATCTTTTTCGTCATCATGGATACGTTAAAAATTCGAGTAATTATGGAATATGAGTACCGTCGTGGCAGCAACGCGGCACAAGCGGCACGCAACATCAACGACGTTTACGGAGCTAACACTACAAACCAACGCACCACCTGTTATTGGTTTGCTCGCTTCCGTTCTGGAAATTTCGACCTGAAAAATGAACCTCGCGGTGGTCCGAAGACTTTGGTCGACAATGACGAATTAAAGGCGATTGTGGAAGCTGATGATACACAATCTACGGCTGAATTAGCAGCAGCTTTCGACGTTAGCGTCAAAACAATATTGGTCCATTTGCGTCAAATTGGCAAGGTAAAAAAGCTTGACAAATGGGTGCCCCACGAACTCAATGATCGCCAGCGCGAAGTACGCGTCGAGACGTGCCTTGCACTGCTCAACAGACACACAAATGAAGGAATTTTGAACCGCATTGTTACCTGCGATGAAAAATGGATTCTGTTTGATAACCGTAAGCGCTCAGCAAGTTGGTTGGATCCTGGTTCAGCACCTAAACAATGCCCTAAACGAAAACTTACCCCTAGAAAAGTGATGGTCACTGTTTGGTGGTCTAGCGCCGGTGTGATTCATCACAGCTTCTTACCAAACGGGGTGAGCATTACTGCAGATGTGTACTGTGAAGAACTGAACACAATGATGGAGAAGCTGGCGCATCTCCAACCAGCATTGGTCAATCGCTCGTCTCCGCTGCTCCTGCACGACAACGCGCGACCTCATACTGCACAGCAGACGGTCTCCAAGTTGCAAGAACTGGGGTTGGAAGCTCTCCGTCATCCGCCCTACTCACCAGACCTTGCGCCTACAGACTACTACTTTTTCCAGAATTTGGATAACTTCTTGGCGGGAAAAAAATTTAATACCCGAGAGGCAGTACAAAATGCCTTTGAAGAATTTGTTGCCTCCCGTCCAGCTGATTTCTTTAAGAAGGGCATCAATAAACTGCCACTGCGATGGCAAAGATGCATTGATTGCATGGGTGATTACTTCGATTAATACAAATAAAAAATTCATGAAAAAAATTCGTTTAAATTTTTTCATACAAAACGGCAATTTCATAGGTAAAGACCTATTATAAAGCCAATTGGACGACAATAGTTTGTTGAAGAGGGAGCAGGATTTTGCCACAAGATAGTACCACTCTCTTCTTCCAAACGAAGCGGAACCAAACTAATCATGAAAACTGAAGAATCGTCAATTTTAGTGTCGGAGTGTGACTTTTGTTTATAATTACTTTGAGAAGATGACCCGTCAAAACCCCATTTGCTTATTAGTTTTAGCGATTTTTTGTCGGCAGAGTTGTGCTGAATTGTTTTTAATATCCTATTGGTTGTCAAATCTAGAAGCGATTGAAGTCTTATCTTAGCATCAGATTCAGTTACAGTTATGTCTGACTCTGGAGGATAACAAGTTTTTTTAGCTTCCAGGAGCTTTTGATAGGATGGAAGACCATACATTTTCTCTGAAGCAAGAATAGTTCTTAAATTTCGATATTGCCATTTTGACAAATTTGTTGAGGTGTAAAGCGCTAACGTTTTATCATCTGGTAAACACGGTTTGTCAGTCTTTTTAGCGAATAGTACATCATGTACCATCTCACATTTTTCCTTGTTTTGGCTGAGTTCGTTTAATATAGCTGCAAATTTTTTTTTTGTAGACTCTTAATTTGTCACATAAAGCATAAACTAATTCCTCCTCTGTGTGATCTAGAAGTGTTAGAGAACGCCTTTTCTTCTGTTTATCAGATATATCAACAAATGGTTTTTTACTTGTACCACAACTTAATTGATGAGTATCCACTTGCTTTTCGAAATTTGGAATTACTTCCTCGGCAACTTTAAAAATGCTGCTTAAATCGATATTTTGACATTTTGGCCAAACTATTTGGGATTGTAACCAGTCTGAATTTTTGTTAAGAAAGGTCTTTTGAGCTCTACTGGAAGCAGACCATCTTTTTGAGATATTACTTGAAAAATTACGACAAAATAATTTAATATTACTCAAATCTTCGGAAGACAATTCAACACCAATACGTTCAATAAGAGCATTAAATAAAAATTCGACATTTTTAAAACCACCTCCTGATTTAAGAACAACGTATAAGTCTAAGTTGGTGACAAATGCGGACATATTATAATTTTAAGGAAAATTGAAAACAAATTAGAATCAAAGATATCAAAGACAAAGTGACTTTGATTTTAACAAAAAAAAATTACGAAAACAAATTCGACGAAAGAAAGACAAACAAAAATTATTTGATTTTAAAATCCAAAGATTCAAAATACAACAATAACAAAACAAACAAACAACAAGCATTTCTTCAAGCGTACAGAAAAAATAAGGACACGTCTTATCGCAACCACATTTAGTTGTACACAGAGGTGTACGCGCGCGATTCGTGACCGTATTACGTTACGTCATGAGAGGCGGCCATCTTGTTATCCCGGAAAACTCGCGTCGAAGCTCCATTTTGCTGGCCAGCGTACCTATTGCGATATGAGTAAGGCTATGAATAAAAAAAGCGAACAATTAACATTAAAAAAAAATGTTATTTTCTGTCACTATTATCTCGAAAGTACGCAGAGATAAGCAATAAGTTTCTTCGAGCCAAATACTCAGAATTATTAGTTTTCTAACATCTGTGAATGCCATCTCGACATCGCTTAAGGTTTTTGAGAAATTGAGTAAAATGTAATCACTTCCGTACAAAAAAAAAGAAATATTTTTTTTAGAGAAAAGTATTTGAAGTAGGACAATAATATTTTTTTGCCTTATCTGTTATCATTATATCAACAATAAAAAAATATATCAGCGGTCTACTATCAATGTCCACTTTTTTTAATTTGGGACCAGTGTGCGACGTGCCGGTTTTCTAGCCTTATCAGAATGATGGATGTACTGCATCGTGCCATAGTTTACCTAATACAATAACCAGCGATCACAAATATGTCTGCCATCATCATCATATCAGCCGAAAGACGTCCACTGCTGGACATAAGCCTCCCCCAAAAGGGGGAATTTGCCATAATCGCCACGCTTGGCAGGCGGGTTGGCGATCGCAGTACGGTGGTCAAATGCATAGAGAACGCTGCTGCTCATTCTCTAGTATGTCCTTTAGTCGCCTTCTACGACACCCACGGGAAGAAATCGGATGGTGCTATTCTTTTACGTCCGGCCACCACACGGAACTTCTGCTAAGTCAGGTGATAATTCCAATTGTCTTCTTTACGAGGAAAAAAATACTAGTGGACATTCAATCTGCCTTAAAGCTCTGCCTCATGAAGATGCCATGGCGACGTCGCCAGCTACGTATCCAAGCAGTTAATATTAAAATGTATGGTGCCTAACTCACTTGGCAACGTCGCCAATTTGGAAGCGTGGCCACGAGCTACAGCTCCCTACGTGGCTTCGTATAATAATAATAATGTATCCGTATAAACTGCACCTTCCTCAGTCAGTCGCCGGTCAGCCACCATTTTAGACGCTCGCTCGGAATATAGTATAATTTATATGTATTTGATGTTGTAAATATTCTGTTTTACGATCTGATGATATAAATGGATGAACCCAGTTTCCTTTTTTTCTTCTTTTGTTTTTCAATTCTGCGACGCATATAACTAAGAAGTGCGATTTCTTCTACGTCCATTCCTGACGACGTAAACGAACGACTGTCGAGACGCCATGGCGACTCGACATGGCGACCTTCGGATGCCAAAAGTAGCCAGGCCTTCGCCTCTGGCGACGTTGCCATGGCGTCTTACTGAGGCAGAGCTCTTAGTCTTTGCCCAACTACGTTGACCTAACCTATTTGACCTCCACAACCAATGAACATCATCCTACTTAATATTACAAATGTGAGAGTTTAGATGTTTGTTACTCAATTACGCAAAAACGGCTGAGCAGATTTGGATGAAATTTGGCACACAGATACCTAGTTTGTAACCTGGAATAACACAAAGGATACGTTTTATGCTGATAGTATGCCATGGGATAATTTTCGCCCTCCAAGCGAGTGAAAATTGGCAAAGATAGCACTGGATAAATTCCTCCTTAAAAACGTTAAAATCTAAGGAAACCTAACCTATAAACTAATCTATGGCACTTTAAAGATAAGCAATAACAAACGACTTGCCTAAAAGGTGCCACGTAAACCAGGTCGGTTCACTTACCTTTAAAATGTCGCGAATGCTAATAACTATGAAGGTGATCGATCGTGTTTAAACCATGGCACTTTTTCACAAAGGTTCTCCATTTATGAATACTAGTTTTTGCCAGTGGCTTCGCCCGCTTGGCAGTCGAGTATTCCACGGGAACGTAATTCCAGCACGCAGCATAATGCTGAGCGATAGCCGTTTTGAGTGGATGTGACGCATTTTCCCCTCAGTCTTTTCTTATTTTTGTAAACCTGTTTCTTTTTGCGTCATGTTTACCGAAAATAAACGTATTTTCTTTCTTTCTTCTTCTGTCTTTACCAAGGTAAAAAGTATCTTAAATATTAAGCTAGGTTTTAAGCTATATGTGTGTCAAATTTCATCCAAATTGGTTCGTTAGTTTTTGCGTGATTGAGTAACAAATATACAAACATCTCAACATCCAACCGTATAAACTTTCACATTTATGTTTGATAGTAGGACTATTTGCACCCCTCGGTTTCACCCGCATATGTTAGTCTCGATTCCGAGATATCTGGATAAAAGTATCCTATGTTCTAATCCAAGTCATGGTTTACCCATGTGCCAAATTCATCCAAATACGTACAGACGTTTATGCGTGAAAGCGTAACAAACAGTTATTTTCAAAAAATCTAAACTTGTCTCTTTTAATGCTCATTAGTTTAGAAAAGTTTTTGCCCTCGACTACGGGGTGAAATTTATTGTTTTAACATTAAATTCACAGAGATAAGCGCGTTCACAAAAACTAAAGGAACTTGTCATCTTTATTGTTCGTTTATATAGTACTAGTTTCTGCCCGCTACTTCGCCTGCGTCAATCGCCTGGCCGTGCGAGTACTTCGTATTCGTGACTTCTTATTTTTGCACAGCTCCTAAGGGCTCTAGCGTGATGTTATAGTTAAAGTGCAATATCATCGACAGTTTTCGCATCGATGTCCCTACCGTCCTGTATTGACAGATGAACTGCGTAGACTTAGTAATGTTGTTCTATGGCATGGTTTGCTTACGGAACCCTAATAGGTGTCCCCTACAATTTTCACGGAGTCATCCAACCAATAAACAGACATTTTACCTTGACTGACGCTTTTCATGGTTCATCGACCCGTGACTTGCGAAATTGATGTCTTTAAGGTAATATTTTCCGTACTTTTGTTGTCTAAAGTCAAGGTTAAATTTTCAGAAGGTGAATTAATGAATTTTAATATCTACTGTTTATTGCACCATACATATTCAGCCTATAAAGTTCCCACTAATGGGACACAGGCTTGCTCTCTGTGAGATGGAATGGGCCGTTATCCATCACACGGGCCCATTGAGGGTTGGTAGATGTCACATGTCTTCGAATGTTTGTTTCTAGGACATGCCGGTTTCCTCACGATGTTTTCCTTTACCGTTTTGAGTGCAGTGGTGATGAAATAATTTACATTAAGTAAAGCGCCTCGTGGCAGCTATTGTCACTGGGCCACCATTCCTCCCAATTGCATAAAAAAGAAATGCAATTTGAAAACTTCTAGATAACTTTGGTAGCCCGTTTACGATTTTCGCAGAAAATAAAATCCTCACAGTTTGCCTGAAGGGTTTTTTTTTGATGTTGAGAAATCGTCAAATAACTTCTCCCGCTCTGGGTGGAGCAGGCGTGTCAGACTTTTACTGACTAAAACCCACCCGTGTTCCTTCAGTTGCCTGTGTGCCAGGGGCCACGGTATCTCTTTCGAACAACCCGCACCCCTGACAGAACACTTTAAGATTTAAGTTGGTATAGGCTAGCTAATGATAGTTTTTTAAATGTATTGTTAAGTTGAAACTGCGGATCGGCGGATTTGAATGATATTTGGCACACATATTACCTTATTACCGGAATACGATCCCACGAGAACGCACCATCGTAATTAAAAGTAGGTATCTTATGTAACGTTTTGTAGCATGAAGAATTGAAGAAAACAATTTATTGCCAAATTAATTACGTAGCAATAGTAAACGAAAATATCTTCTCGTCCCAAATACCCCAGTGTCTCAAGACGAAAGTCTTTGCCCAGTGTGTGTTGTCAGTGATGACCTATGGTACAAAGACGTGGTCGCTCAAATTGGGCCTTATCATAAGGCTTAAAGTCACCCAAAGGGCAATGGAGAGGGCTATGCTCGGAGTTTCCCTACGCGATCGAATCAGAAATAAAGAGATCCGCAGGAGAACCAAGGCAACCGACATAGCCCGAAGAATTGCCAAACTTAAGTGGTAGTGGGCAGGGCACATTGCTCGCAGCACAGATGGCCGATGGGGCCGAAAGGTTTTGGAGTGGCGACCGCGTACCGGAAGACGTAGAGTGGGAAGGCCTCCAACAAAGTGGACCGATGACCTTGTGAAGGCCGCGAGTATCTGCTGGATGTGGGAAGCACAAGACCGGTGGAAGTGGAAGAGCCTGGGGGAGGCCTATGTTCAGCAGTGGCGTCTTTCGGCTGAAATGATGATGGTGATGATGAAAATTATGATAGTGTTAGTAATAAGACAATCCACTATCAACTATGGAGATGTATGGATTCTTACCCAGTGGCGCAGCAGAGGGGAGTCTATGTCGGTTACCTTGGTTCGCTGCCAGTCGTATTTGAACTGAAATGATGATGAATGATGAGTAAAAGAAAACACCAAATATACAAAAAATTTTGAAAATGGGGTTAAGACTGCAGATGAGAATATAAACTAAGTTTACAAGATAATTTTTATCCCGGGCATACGTTCGCATGGGTTAATTATCGACCTACACGTGGGCAAAGCCACTGGCAGAAGCTAGTAAAGAATTAAGGAAAGCTTAAAACGAATTTCACATCTACAAATTTGGGCACGCCACGATTGCGGCGGTAAGTCCCCTCTTTGAGGAGTGGTTTGAGAGGCGGCATGGCGTCCTCACCTTCCGCCTGACGCAGGTCCTCACCGGACACGGTTGTTTCGGGAGGTTCCTGTTTCGGATAGGGCGGGAGGAAACGCTCGGGTGTTTCCACTCCGAAGATCGCCCTGAGGACACGGTGGAGCACACGGTGGCGGTCTGCCCTGCTTGGGCGGAGCACCGCCGTGTCCTCGTGGAGGCGATCGGCGGCGGCGATCTCTCGCGTCCGGCCCTGGTCCAGGCCATGGTACGGAGCGAGAGGGCATGGGGATCCGTCACCTCCTTCAGCGAAGCAGTGATGCTCGCGAAGAGGGAGGCGGTGCACGTGAGGGAGAGGCAGCATATGCGCCCTCGCGACCCCAGCCGCCGCAGGATACGGAGACGCCCTGGGCGTCGGGAATCGCAGGCCGATTTCTGGCCACCGTAGGCATGGGCTTGCGGACGGCGAGTAATGGGTAGCTCGCTGTCCGGTAAGGACCAAGCCCAAGTCGACGGCGCGTTGTGTTCCACGCGCGCCTCAAAGAGATGTCAGCACAAAAAATGATGGGGCCCGCAAGGGCCGATGCCTGCCAGGGGTGCGGGTTTGTTCGAAAGAGACACCACAGCCCCTGGCTTAAGGGCTACTGAAGGAACACGGGTGGGTTTTAGTCAGTAAAAGTCTGACACGCCCTTCTGCTCCACCCAGAGCGGGAGAAGTTATTTGATGATTTCCCACCCAAAAAAAAAAAAAAAAACATCTACAAATTCATGAGCAAATACAAGTATACACCACTCCACAGGCAAATCAAATAAAAAAAAATTATTTCAAATAAACCTGCATGAGCACTTATGAAACATCAGAAGCTAGGTGCGCGGTTCCAAATTGTCGCTTCCTATGGAGAAGAGCCGGCAAGAAACTCCACGGTCACTCTTTTAAAAACAATTGGCTTTAACAATGTTTTCAAATTATAGTGATGGACAGTACAGACCTGTCAATAGGTACCAGGTACTTAGAGGAACGAAAATACCGAATAGAAAATCGTCTACAAATCTAAAGTCTGTAAGGCCTACAACGTTCTCTCATTCACAATATGTAAAAGAATCTACATAAATAAAATGAACCTATTTAAACAAAGTGACATAATTTCCACGACAGACACAAAAAAATTGTCGAGGCAAAACTACAGGTATATTTAAATGAAGGTATGAACATCTCACTACCCACCGGTATCTCACCGAAATTAGTTGGAACACGAATTAACTAACCTGAACACGGCGTAAGCGTCCCTAATTGAATTAGATTCAATGTCTAACACATTTGTACTCGTACATCTGTGTCAGATACTGTAAAAGGGACGTTACTCTAACTATTTGTGGATTAGGTGTAGGTAAATGCTTTGTGCTGGATGTATGAGTATTGTATATCGATAATTGGTAATCTGGAACTGATTTGGGTAGTTACGTGGTGTTTCTGGCTTGAGTTGTTTAGTTTGTTAGAAGCCCATTAAATTATCAACAGTATCAATTCCAAGTAGGTAATCTTATAAAGAGAAAAAAAATATTTCAAGTTTGTGTTAATTGCCGGAAGTATCAGTTGGATTCGAAAAATCCTTTTTGGATTGGTTAGCCCAATTCTTGAGAAAGGTTAAGATAAGTACCATGGGCTTTGTTTTTGCTGGGGTGATATCATCAAATAACTTCTCCCGCTTTGGGTGGAGCAGTAGGGCGTGTCAGACTTTTACTGACTAAAACCCACCCGTGTTCCCAGTATGCCAGGGGCAGCGGTATCTCTTTCGAACGAACCCGCACCCCTGACAGGCATCGGCCCTTGCGGGCCCCATCGGTTTGTGCTGACATCTCTTTGAGGCGCGCGTGGTACACAACGCGCCGTCGACTTGGGCTTGGTCCTTACCGGACAGCGAGCTACCCATTTCTCGCCGTCCGCAAGCTTATGCCGACGGTGGCCGGAAATCAGCCTGGGATTTCCGACGCCCAGGGCGTCTCCTGCGGCGGTTAGGGCCGTGAGGGCGCATATACTGCCTCTCCCTCACGTGCGCCGCCTCCCTCTTCGCGAGCATTACTACTTCACTGAAGGAGGTGACGGCTACCCATGCACTCTCGCTCCGTATCATGCCCTGGACCAGGGCCGGACGCGAGAGATCGCCGCCGCCGATCGCCTCCACGAGGCCACGGCGGTGCTCCGCCCAAGCCGGGCAGACCGCCACCGTGTGCTCCACCGTGTCCTCAGGGCGATCTTCGCAGTGAAATACCCGGGCGTTTCCTCCCGCCTTATCCGAAATCGGAACCTCCCGAAACAACCGTGTCCGGTGAGGACTTACGTCAGGCGGAAGGTGAGGACGCCATGCTGCCTCTCAATCTACTCCTCAAAGAGGGGACTTACCGCCGCAATCGTGGCGTGCCCAAAGTACCCAGGGAAGGATATTTTCGAATGAAATTGAATTTGCTGAATGATTAGTTTATTTTCGATTAATTACATTTTTAATGTCCCGTATGTGTCGCCGGGCGTAAAAGAATAGCACCATCACATTTCTTCCAGTGGGTGTCGTAGAAGGCGACTAAGGGACTTACTAGAGAATGAGCAGCAGCGTTTTGCCTGTAATTGGTTTATTTGAAATAAATGCTTTGAGTTTGACTTTGAGTTCTCTTTGCATTTTACCACCATACTGCGATCGCCAACCCGCCTGCCAAGCGTGGCGATTACGGCAAAAACCCCCCATCCTGGGGGACGCCTATGTCCAGCAGTGGACGTCTTTCGGCTGAGATGATGATGATGATGATGATGACATTTTTAAACATCCATTGGTTTCTTACCAAACTTCAACTATGTACCGCCCTGAGAACTTATCTCTCTTAAAAAAAAACACACAGGGAAACGGTATTGTGTTCATATACAATTAAGAGGCCTTACACGAAATTTATCCGATTTCGCTGTCTTACGTAATTTTATAGACGCTATTTTGACAATTAAAATACTATATTTCTCTAAGTTTTAATGCACTTCATGAAAGATAATTTTCAATTATGATTAAATGAAAGAGCTACCTTTTATTTTTATTATTTGATTTCGATTTATCGAGCTCAAACTGTTTTGAGAATTTTGCTGTAAGAGGTTTAGAATGTTACATTTTAACAAATCGTTTTTACGTCTACATGGCATGAAACTTTGTATTGTTGTGAAAGTAATGTATACAATGTATGAATTACTTGTTATCACTTTGATATAAAAAAAAAAACACGGTAAGTAAATATTAAATTTAGTCAAATTTAAGAGAAAATGGAATTGGTTTTGATTTCGTTTACTCAGAACTCTCGTTAAACTAAATAAAACAACAGAAATATACTTCAGTTCAATATCAAGACAAACGAAGAAAAAAGAATGGATGTAAATAATCTTTCAAAACAACTTAAAACTTGCACTATAATTTTCAACAAAAATGAAAAAGGAGCTTGTTCATTGGATAATAATTGTAACGGTCCTTCATGTTGTGAATCAAAACATAGCAAAATTCAATATTTTAACTTTTAAAGTAACGTCTTTAAAATGAGTAAATTAGCAAACATTAAACATACTATAATTATACCCACATATCAGTCTCAACGGATATCGTTTATAAATATGAAAACAAACGAAATAACACAAACAACTTGAAACATATCGAGTTTGGTTAACTTCAGAATTATTCATGTTTCTCAACATATTGTTTCAGAACACCTATTTGAACTTGAGGGCTGTATTGTGTCTAAAAAGATACTATGTAAGCATATTGTTGAGACCTTGCTGATATAGGCGCGTCCCGCGGTTTCACCTGTATGGAGATTTCTCACAAGAACCATGCATTTTTCTGGCATAAAAACTGTTTTATGTCACTTAGGAATATTGTAACTTTATATTAGTGGAAGAATTTTTGTAGTAAATCTCTTTAAAATTTTAAGGTACCTCAGAACGCATACTTTATTATTATTAGGACCATGGTTTTTTTTGAGGTTGGGAAATCATCAAATAACTTCGCCCGCTCTGGGTGGGACGTGTCCGACTTTTACTGACTAAAACCCGTGTTCCCTCAGTTGTCCGTATGCCAGCGGCCCACTCAGAGGTCTCACTACAGGGAAAAGACCTCCCGTTCCATCTTTCTATTTTTTTGAGTTTCCGAGGGTTAACCAACGGGATCCTATTATCCTACTAATATTATAAATGTGAAAGTTTGTTTGTATGTTTAGTTGTTTGTTACCCAATCACGCAAAAACCGCCGGATTTTTTTTTTTTACGGATTTTTATGAAATTTGGCACACAGATTTAAGTATTTAATATTCTATTGACAGCTAATTTATTTGAAAGATTGTTTTGGGTTGCCGCAAAGGCGTCCCCTAGAGTTTGCCACATTCTCCTGGCATAGGTCATCCTCCCCAAGATAGAAGACGATATCGTCTTCCAATCTTAGACTCGGCCTCTTTCATTTATTTTGTCTTAGACACCATTCGGTCCCGTCCTTCGCCGATTTTCCTATATTATGCTGAGGGTCAACGGAAATATTAGCACGCTCAAAAGAGAAAGAAACATAAAAAGTAATATTTATTCTTACGCACAATAAAACATCTAGGTCATGTAACGGCTTGGGATGAATTCACACATAATGTCTTAACTTGACAAAACTTTGGAAGAATATTCTGTATTAAATAAATAACCAGCCGTGGCTGCATATTTTCGCGGCGAGACTGAAGCTAACACTGAATATTATAAAGTTATTACATTAGGGAAATTCAACAGGCCGTTTTGTTTAGAAGATGACATTTATTATTTATCTTTTAGTTATTGTACATTCTTTTATATTTTGTGAATATGAGATGTAGACAATTGGCATATAACATAATATGGTAAAGATTTTAATTTAATTGTTTATTTTTATTTTTTATTTTATGTATTGCATTCCATATTGTAAAAAAAAAAGATGTAACAAAAGGCTTAAAGCTAGGTACAATAATATGGACCCTGTAAGGGTATAAGCAAAATGATAAAATGAAGGTAAGAGTAAATTAAATTAAATTATATGATATGATTTTAACTGTTACAATTAAATTATTTCACCATACAAAACATTAATCAAAAGTTCATTATATTATACTAAATATTAATTAATTGGGTCATTTTATTAAAATAAATCATTATTGTCCACGCATTTGTTTTGGTCTTAAAAGTAATAAGTCATTTTTTTTTTCATTTTTTTTTTCCATTTACATCAAGCATATTATTAAGGTCAATCGATTCACAATTTGTCAGTTTTAAATTCCTCAACGGTATAGTAGCCTTTCTTTATTAGCAGTGATTTCAACTGTTTCGAAAAATTTGAGTCTTTTTGTAGGGATTTTAGACTTTCCGGTAGCTTATTAAATATATTAGCTAGTCTTGAGAATGGGCTTTTCCCGATAACTTTTAAGTTTGTGATGGGTAGTATTAGTCTATTCTTGTTCCGTCGGTTATAGTTTTCATTTAGTTCGATATTCGATTTGAACAGGTGCCTATTTTTTCTAACGAAAATACAACTTTGCAGTATATATATTGCTGGTAGTGTTAGAATTTGTTGCTTAATAAAGTGTGGCCTGCAACTCTCTCGTGGACCTATGTTCATTAATATTCTGATACATTTCTTTTGCTGAATGAAGAGGTCCAAATAGTCAGTACTTTCTCCCCACAGAATGATACCATAGTTTAGCCACGAGTAGGCATACGCATAATAGGCAGATAACGATTTTTGTTTTACGTAATGTTAATTACTTACCTACCATTGTGTATAATAAAGTTCTTCTAACTTAACAGACAGCTGTGCTGCTGGAGAGTTTGTTGCGCCACTTCTTCCCAGCTAAAGCACTAGGAAGTGGTGAAGGGTGGGCGTTTTGGGGGACTGTCTTATGTAATTTTGACGTTCAAAAAGTTCTGACTCTTACTATTTTACTAGTACCTGTTACTTGTTAACAGACCAAACAGTGTCTTCACAAACTTGCAGGTCTTCTGACTCAGCTTCTCACGTTTCATAAGTGCATGGGCATGCCCATGAAGGTTGATATGAAGTAAAATATTTTTGATTTTGATATTACTAGGAGAATTCTGTATTTTCACAGTACATTTAAGGACAAAATGTTATTACTTTAGTGTTATTACAGTAAGGTAAATTAACTTTTTTCATTATAACAAAAAGAGCCTACGTCAATTTGTCCTGTTATAGCTAATTCATACTGTGAAATTGACATCCTACGTTAATTTGCCGTGTCATAGCCATTTTTATGTAACTGTCAAAGAATTACAGTTGAAATATGAATACATGGACAAATTATGTTGGTCGTCAATTTTATAAACAATTTTCTGTTTTTGCATAGAGAAAGGGAAATAAGAAATTACTTGGCGAAAACCCTCCGTGTCTTAAAAAGTACGTTAAGCCAGTGGTCCCGGTTGTCATTTGTTGATATTTGATGGACCTTACACCCGTAACGAGTACCCAGGCAGCAGCCCAAAAGTCAGACAACCAGTCTTACCAAGGGGTATCGTGTTACCCAGTAAGTGGGTTGCGGAGGTCAGATAGGCAGTCGTTCCATGTATAATACCATTTTTGTTTTAAGTTTTTTTTTTTTACCTCAACGTTTATGGTCTCCGGTATTAAAAACGTAGTCGTAGGTACATACATACATACACAAACCAGAAGCAAAAGGTTTAAGCGTCAGCATATTATGCTTAGTTCCTCCTAGCGGGTTTCAGCGTAAACCCTTTTTTGTTTTTTGACTGACTAAAACCCACCCGTGTTCCTTCAGTAGCCCGTATGCCAGGGGCTGTGGTATCTCTTTCGAACAAACCCGCACCCCTGGAAGGAGCGTAAAACCTTGAGTTATGTTCACAAAAAAAATAAATAGGTGTATGTATTTAGTAAAACTAAATGATAATTATAAAATATGATGGTCATACAATCATAATATTGAATTAGAAAAAGAAAAGTGATTTTTAACAGTTTGTGAGACGTCTGGCTATTTTATCAAGTTATACTGGAAGCCGACCCCAACATAGTTGGGTGAAGGGTAGATTGAATCCTCATAATGAAATTGTCTGTAACAGTCACAACATGCGTCTAATAGCCTGCTGCATCGCACCCCTGAGGGCTAATATTGGTTCTAGAAAGCCTTTGACGGGCAGATTGGATCATTTCCCACGCCCAATATACATAGGTACAGGTTGTAACCACAGTATGTAATCTTACGTATCGTAAATGAGGCACCATTAGTAATTTTCTTAGCCTTGATCATCAATAAAATTTGTGTTTCTTAAATAAGATAAAAATCTCGCCTGCATACCTTACACGACGTGTCTACAGATTTTTTTTTTTTTGAGAGTGGCATACCATCAAATATGTTCTCCCACTCTGGGTGGAGCGGAAGGGCGTGTCAGACTTTAACTGACTAAAACTCACCCGTGTTCCTTCAGTTACCAGTGGCCACGGTATCTCTTGCGGACCCCACCAGTTGGTGCTGAGATCTCTTTGAGGCGCGCGTGGAACACAATGCGTCGTCGACCCGGGCTTGGTCCTTACCGGACGGCGAGTTACCCATTACTCGCCGTCCGCAAGCCCGCGCCTACGATGGCCGAGAATCAGCCTGGGATTCCCAACGCACGTGTAGACTTATGACAGGGACATTGACGCGCTACTATGGATTCAATACCTGCACGATTCTTAAAACCCGTTTTTTAAATGTTTATATTTTATTTCTTATTAGTATGGTTTTCCATAAATTTTGACCGCGTATGTACATAGGTATTGTTTTATATGAAATAGGAGATTTTAAATTTTGATAACCGAAGATAAATTTAATCGAAGGGGGTGTAAGAATCATAACAATCATTTCAAATTATCAACACAGATTTCAAAGTGAAAGGTGCGCAAGGTACCTACGTTGCACAGAAAAGCAACGCTTTTATGTTACGCTTGTATTAATTTCACTCCTAATAAAGTCTCCATATCGGAGCCTTATTTGGTGGTAGCGTGTGTTGGATCATTGAGTTCCCTTCAGAATGATTAAGCTGAATGGTGCTGATCCATACGGCATGTCCGTGAACGGGCGCCATCAGTGGGAACTGGTCATCTCTTAGCTGCCAGAGCTTAGGGCGGGAGGAAACGCCCGGGTGTTTCCACTGCGAAGATCGCCCTGAGGACACGGTGGAGCACACGGTGGCGGTCTGCCCTGCTTGGGCGGAGCACCGCCGTCCCAAGCAGCACATTAGCGAAGATTACATCCATAAACAAGCTATATAACAGCCAATGGCTCTTACGTAGCTGTACTAATGGATAAGACGATTCTTGGGGCTGTATGGGGGGTGATGTCTACACTGTTAAACAGCACAGCTGACTAATGGCTGTACATTGGACAAAAAAACATCAAAATGCATTTTAGTAGAACTTGAAAGAACCATTGTCCAGCGTTTGGCTACGTATAATGCTACTAGTAGGTCAAGAAGACCGACGCTTGTAAACAGCTGGCTAACGAGATAAAGTAACACCCTTTCTAAGCTTTGAACTGTATTAGAGAATTTAATTATGCCATTGGTATTCTTTTATGGTGTAAAATAATTCTATTATAATGCTTCCTCAATGAGCTTGACACTAGCTGGCTAAAAGCATTTAACGACTGCATGAGCTGTAAATTAGTGTAGTATTACTCCACTTTAATTCCAAAGCTTATAGTGTAAATATTAGCTATTTCACAGCCTCAAGAATTATTGAAGAGTAGACTTAGGTGAGTAGTGCTATGATAACGTCAATTTTGTCATAACCCCGTAACGCGAATTAATCACATAGATTTTGTTACCAATGATCATAGTTCCGTACAATTTAAGGATACGGTCAGTGACCTTTCTAAAACAATGATTGTAAGTAGAAGTGGTGGGGGTGTGAAAGTTTTGAATCAAACCAGACATGAGGGAGATAATATTATATTTTATAGGCAATAAAGAGAAATATTGCTCAAGATGCACTGATGGAATTACTAATAATAGTGAATTAAAGATTTTTGAATGAATGAAATGAATCGTTCTCGGATCTTTTCGTACCAGATATTGTACAAAAAGATCCGAGAACGATTCTACATAGGTACAGGTAGAAAAATTACCATAAAATTAATCGAATCTGGTGGTGAATACTGGCACAATGTACTAATCAATCCGCTAACTATAGTTTTAAGTAAGTGGCATTGGTGCCAATTCTGTTGTAGGTACACCGAACTAAACTAATTAAACTATAACTCATATTCCTTACTTTTGACTATGAGAATCTTAACTAAAAAAAAATATCTCCAAATTTAAAAACAATTTTGACACAACTAAAATCGAATTTGACAATCGCGACTCGCACGTGGTATGTTTTGGCTTCGCAACGTGGTACTTGTTTGCCCTACCCCGTGATTTTTTTTAGAGCCAGCGGCGCGCAAGGGCGGCAGCCTCGACGTGATTTATATGGAATATTCACTATTTTCGTGGAAAATATGAAAAATTATTACCCACATGTTGTGTTTTAGAGGTGTTTCGGGTTTTATAAAGGGGGTCGAAATTTTCATTATTTTTGCGATAGGACACACCATTTTCGATGTATAAGCAAAAGAAAAGATAAAAAAATACAGTACTATTTTTGCACCAGAAGTCGAGGTGTCGGTGTGAATTTTAGTTCTTGACTACTAATTTTATTCCACACCTATTTAATCGGCGATTAAATAGGTGTAGAATAATGATTGGCCGATTTTGTGTAATGTTTTTGAAATAGCCAACCATTTATCATTGGCGTTTATTATGGTGTCGGAAAACCGAAGAATCTTGATATTTATCTAGAAGATTTTGTAGTAGAAATAAAACAGTTATTGAATGACGGAATCCTTCTATCAACTAGCAAGATCATAGCAGTCATGATTAGATGTTTTTTTCTGCGATTCACCCGCAAGGGCTTTTATAAAACGTACATACATTTTCATGCCCTCAGCGCCACGTCTTTATGAGAAGACAAATTTTAATATTGTTTGACCGTTACAAAACAATAAAGACGTGTCAGTGGCACTCAGAAGTTTTTATTTAATAGCTGTTGGGTAAGGAATGGTCAATAAAAATAAAAGTAATGGTATGCATTTGCTGCGTTTAATTTTATCAGTCACATACTCCATATTTGGCTTTGGTAATTCTATATGTTAAACCATTAGTTGGTTATTTAAGCAGAATACTGTTTAAATAACCAACTAATGAACCAAATATTAAAAAAAAACACTTTTGAGTAACGTCATGAGATAACGTTATTAAATATGTAGGTACTAAATGTGTTGTGGTCAACGATTTCGTCTAATATATTTATTTCTCCAGACGTGTTACTATGGTTCAATATTTCAGTTAATTCTTTTTATGCATTATTATAAGTTGCAATGGATGACCGTTTCATTATGCATTGCATTTTTTTTTCCAATCTGTATGAGACTTTGAATATTCTAGTTTATTCAATTTCGAAGTGACGTTTTTAATAGGCCATCTCAATCCTTTTCCCAAGCACTTGGTATGATAATTTTTCTTTCCCTCTTTCTTTTTGAACGACATTTCTATTTTCTGAAAACAAAAATAATGAATTAGCAATAACATTAGCATCTTTACCTACTACGTCATAAGTAAGAGATAATTAAGTATGCGAATTTAGTATTTGTGCCATTAAGTAAAACGCTCTAAAGCGCCAAAGCATCTATTACAGGCACTATAACAAAAATATGTACACTATTATTAATTGATTACAAAATGCCCGAAATGGTTTTCTATCAAGATTAGAGAACCCTAAGACGCTGCTTTCACCATTCGTTAGAATAACTGAAAACCATTGTGCAGCTAGCGTCCAGTTCTCAGCTGGTTAATAGAATTAAATATGGCCATTGCACGGCAAAGTGAAGTTGTAGAGAATTTAGTTAGAATTATAGCTGGATAACAAATTGACGCCATTTTAATGTAAACAAAACGATTAAATATGAAAAAAAAAACTGAAATCTGTAATTTTTTTATGATATTTCAGAGCTATTAAAGTAAAACACACTATTTCATAGCTACAAATAGATGATAATGCTCATAAGATGGTATTTTTTTGTAAAAATCCATAAATGATTCCACACCGTATTATTTTGTATATTTATTTTAGTAAAACTATTATTTCGATGGCGCGTGTAATATTTGATAATATCACCTAATATATTAACAGTAAAATTGCACCCGCAGTACAATTTACCGATAGAGATGCAAATAAACGTGAAAAATTACTTACCTTAAATTGGAAATTAATTATATTTGCCTACAGATTATAGTTTGGCATAAAAGTTGCGCTGTCCAAATAGACTTTTGTTGCTATTTCTTTGTAGATTTAACAATCGCCGTTAGTAAGCCATACAACATCTTTGGGCTGTCTAAGAGAATTAAAGGAGCTAGATAGTGGCATCTTGACAGCTGTCTAAGCTATTGTCCAGCCCATGTAATGCTCTTACAATGCTCTGGAATGCTATTAACAAGCTACTACAATGCTCAGGGCTGGTTAATTTGGGGCCAAATTTAGAATTATAGAAGCTGTGTAGCCGGATATAATGCCCTTGTACAAACAGCATAACAGCCATGAGTTTTCAAAAATTCTGTTGTCCGGTGGCTATACAGCTATGTGTGCTGCTTGGGGTGTCCTCGTGGAGGCGATCGGCGGCGGCGATCTCTCGCGTCCGGCCCTGGTCCAGGCCATGGTACGGAGCGAGAGGGCATGGGGAGCCGTCACCTCCTTCAGCGAAGCAGTGATGCTCGCGAAGAGGGAGGCGGCGCACGTGAGGGAGAGGCAGCATATGCGCCCTCGCGACCCCAGCCGCCGCAGGATACGGAGACGCCCTGGGCGTCGGGAATCCCAGGCCGATTTCCGGCCACCGTAGGCATGGGCTTGCGGACGGCGAGTAATGGGTAGCTCGCTGTCCGGTAAGGACCAAGCCCAAGTCGACGGCGCGTTGTGTTCCACGTGCGCCTCAAAGAGATGTCAGCACAAAAAGTGATGGGACCCGCAAGGGTCGATGCCTGCCAGGGGTGCGGGTTTGTTCGAAAGAGACACCACAGCCCCTGGCTTAAGGGCTACTGAAGGAACACGGGTGGGTTTTAGTCAGTAAAAGTCTGACACGCCCTCCTGCTCCACCCAGAGCGGGAGAAGTAATTTGATGATTTCCCACCCAAAAAAAAAAAAAAAAAGCTGCCAGAGCTTATTTTTTGTTTTAAATTACGTACGCTTTTGATGTGCACGCCTTTTTACATTGTTCTCACATTGATAATTGCAACATAAATGATGTAACCAACTTTATGTGACAATAATGATTTAAAAAGAGTCTCCATGGAGTTTCTTGCCCGTTCTTCTCCATTCATCTTTCCCACTCTTAAAAAAATTAAAAGTGCAATAAATTCATAAGGAGTAAACTCCAAAAATAATATGAATGATTAGACTGTCTTCCTTGGTAGCCCATAATTCCGAAAGCCAAAGTGCTTGACAACACAACCTGCGTTCCGAAACAAAGAAGGGTCACAAATGTAAACAGCAATAAATTATTTTGCCTCAAGCAGATGGTTGAACCATTTCGGGTTTTCATTTTCGCTCAATCTTTTTGACCAGTGAGCCAATGATATTGGCCATTCAATTCGCTCTTTATTAAATCCTCTGTTTTATTAAAAGCATTTTAAAGACTCATGATTGTTTGCGTCAAACGGATGTGTCTCTTCGACCTTCGTTGTTTATCTGTAAGCGGTTCACTGAGTTCTAAAGTTCATTCATCTGTTTGTATGTTATCTATGTGTCGGTAGGAGGAGCTTCGAGAAATAACTGTTTATATTGTTACTGAGCAGTCGTGGCCCAGTTGTAACGGCCCCGAGTTGCGAGTTGTTGGTGGTAGGTTCGATCCCTGAGAGGCTCTAAACTTTTATAAATCATTTCATTACCACTGCTCTCAAAACGAGGAAACCGGTATGTCCTAGAACCAAAACTTCGAACACATGTGAAATCTACCAACCCACACTGGGCCTACTCTGACGAAGAGGTCTGTGTCCCAGCAGTGGGAACATTATAGGCTGATTATGTATGTATGTGTATAATTTGAAGGTGGGACTTAAAATATAATGAAATCATTAAAATAATTTACATGCTAAGAATTTTTACGTAGTTGATAGATCATAACGTGTTTACGTTACCAAAGTAGACGGGTGGTCCTTGCGATCCATTGTCTTATCAAAGTCTCCCATCTATTCATGGATGTAGAAGAATTAAGTAATTAAATTTGTTTCTCGTTAAGTTTACTTTTTTACATAATTATAATCATCTTCTGGACTTGACAACTAGATAACTACCGGTTGACTGTTATTTGCAGCGAACCATACGAAGCTAAACAAGAAACCCTATTTTGATATTCTTAGTGATTAAGTTTTAAAGCAATTCAGGATCAGTCCACCCGCAAATCTGTCTCAGCTATCACATGGTGATGCAAAATGTAGTATGTATGCATACACACATTCACACTCAAAAATCTGATTAACATCCAACAAAAAACAACTCCAGTTGAAAACCAGTGTCAGACACTAGTTGTCTGGCATATTTTCAGAATGGCTGGAAGGAGAAAGAAGTTTTCTGAAGTCAGTACGGCTGCGCCAAATATGGGCCAATTTGTCGCAGCTGTACTGACGCCTGCTAACATTCTTGTCATTTTATTTTGCAGAATAAGTGTGCCTCTTAGTCTGTGCAAATTATTATTTTCACCATAGCTAATTGTGATGTTTTCTTGTCCTCAGAGCCTCAGATCGGTCCCCGTTCGATGGATCCTGCTGCTCGGGCTATCGGCCCGTGGACTCCGCGAGTCTGGACACACCTGATGAGGATGAAATGGATCCGGTGAGAATGATTATTTAAACGTAGATCTCTGTGGGGAAGAACGGGCAAGAAACTCCACGGACACTCTTTTAAATCAAGTTAGGTATTAAAAAATCATGGGAACATTATTCTCGTTGCTTCTGTATGTGAGAACTATGTAAAAAAAAAAAACAATTCAAAAATAAAGATAAATAATCAGCCTGTATCGTCCATATATATAAGATTAAAAATCAGTCATAGAAGTTAGGAGAACACTGAACCAACGGCGCCCGTTCACGCATTTAAG
Organism: Polymixis flavicincta; assembly: GCA_949987655.1. Lineage (NCBI taxonomy): Eukaryota > Metazoa > Arthropoda > Insecta > Lepidoptera > Noctuidae > Polymixis > Polymixis flavicincta. Next base: position 15,959,211 of record OX465188.1, on the reverse strand, counting down.
CAAAGAATACAGTGCAATTTTCCTTCCATGGCTTATTTGGTAAACAAAAACATACGAAACAGAGTGTTTTTTGTTTTTGGTACGGTGTGGGGAAATCCGAATCCATAATAAGAGATACGAGGAAACTGTTTTTGGAACCATTAGCTCTACTTTCATTGAAAAAACAAAACATACCATCACGCCTCGACAACAAACTCGACGACAGACGGACAACGAAGTGATCCGAAGGGTCTTGAGGTACGGAAACCTAAAAATTAACATTCACTCGGGTGAAGCGTCTAGTATTAACTTTACTATCAAAATCAAAATCTTTTTATTTCATATAAACCTGCATGGGCACTTATGAAACGTCAGAAGCTAGGTGCACGGTTTCAAATTGTTGTTTCCTATGGAGAAGAGCCGGCAAGAAACTCCACGGTTACTCTTTTAAAAATAATTGGCTTTAACAATGATTCCAAATTACAGAGATAAAATGTATAGGAAGACAGTGCAGGCCTGTCAATAAGTACCAGGTACTTAGACGAATACAGAATAGAAAATCGTCTACAAATCTACAGTCTGTAAGGCCTACAAGTTCTCTCATTCACAATATGTACAATAATCTACATAAATAAAATGAACCTATTTAAACATAGTGACATGATTTCCATGACATATCGGGTGGGATAGTACTCAAACCAGAAGACACACACAGATAACATCACGCCTTGCTTCTTCGTAGGATTGGGCAGAGAAGGACACTCACATTTCGCCAGTTATGTTTAAGTACCATGTAATTGATGGTAACACCATTTGCCTGACCTGGGAATCGAATCCATTACCTCGCCTGCCAGGGGTTGTTCGAAAGAGATACCGTGGCTCCTGGCACACAGGCAACTGAAGGAACACGGGTGGGTTTTAGTCAGTATAAGTCTGACACGCCCTCCTGCTCCAACCAGAGCAGGAGAAGTTATTTGATGATTTCCCACCCTCAAAAAAACCCTCATACTTAGCAGTAGTCGCTTACGACCACTAGACCAACATGAAACTTGAACTTGAAGTACCTAATATTGGCATAATTGGTATTTCTTCACTTGTTCTGTACAATTTTTTTATTCTTTCAATAGAATGATAATAAGAATCCTATTATGAAACTGAATCGAAAAAAACAGAAAAACCGGGAATGTTCTTGTTATTGTGGAGAGCAAAAAAAAAATTGTAGGTACGTCAAAAAGTTTTAATGAAAATATTGCTAATGGTTCCTCGGATAGTTTAACGAGAGAGATTTCTCTATGGATTAGGCCCTCTACCTACAGTGCCCGTTAAAAAAAAAAAACTTTTATTTGTATGGCATTACTATATTGCTTTTCTCAAAATCTAAGACAAGGTAATCATCACTGTCAGGAGGTATATGCAAGTCCTCATTCTCGTAGCAGTGACACACGTAGCACAGACTCGTAGCGTTCGTCTAGGTCACGCGGTGCTACGAAGCGTAGCGTTTGCGTAGCAAGAAATAGGTTTTGTTACACTAAGCTGTTTTCTAAGTTTACTTTCCATTACAATTATTTACGTATGTCACATAGTACATATTTGTGTTGAAGTAGGTTTTAATGAGACGTATGTAGCGTTAAATTGCGTAGGAGTAGACACTTTGTTACATTAATAAAATAAAAATATTGTACCACCAGATTTAATTAATACAGTGGTGTAGTGTCACATAGCAAGTGAAGACTGTACAAAAATAATTCATTGTTCTAAATAGTCGCAAAAGTCACAAAATAAAAATCTATCTCCTACATTTAAGACTAGCTTTTGCCAGCGGCTTCGCCCGAACAGAACTTTCATCCCCTATTTAAATCCCTTAGGGATTGAATTTCGAAAAATCCTTCCTTAATCCTTGTCTACATTATATAGAGAACCTCTGTGAAAAATTTCAGCTTTCTAGGTCCAAGGGTTTGGGCTGGGCGTTGATGAGTCAGTCAGTCAGGACTTTGCTTTTTATTTATATAGATTTGTCTGATTGAATGATATACAAGGTGCAAGGACATCGATGCGCAACTAGTTACCATAGATTCAGTGCGATTATTCTGAACAGCCTGTTGAAATGTTTCGTTGTTTATAAAAAAGATCAGCTGTTTCATAGAAAAGTGTACGCGGTCAAAATGTATGTACTAAACTTCGTTTTTTTTTAATCCGGCGGATCATTGCTACGCTAGGGGATTTAGAACCATGTCTTGAATTCATTCTTATAATTTGCGGGTCGATGTCTCACACCCACCCTGTATTATCTAAAGCGTTATTTGGAGAATCCAGCTAATATTATGAATGTGATAGTTTGTATGTTTCTAACTCAATCACGCCAAATCGGTTGATCGGAATTGGATGAAATTTGGCACACAGATAGCTTATAACCTGGATAATTTTTATGCCGGTAGCGTGGGATAATATCCTACATCCACGCGAACCCGCTGGCAAAAGGTGGTAATATTATATTTGAAACGAATTTCTGGAACAAAAATAATAAAGTAAATCAAAGCTGTTTAAAAACATTTGCCGTTTAAGAAGAAAACCAAATATTCCAACAATTCCATGCATTATATGAAACCTAATAACGATATCAAACAATATAACACCATAATTCCTTATACGAACACGACGTAAACCCAATATACATGCAGCGAACCCTTTCCAAGCGAATTTCAATCTTAATCCACAGCTTTATGTGCCAAAATTATTTGACGCATATTTCCATGTCAGCGAAGAAGCTAATTTAAATTTATATTGAAGCAAAATGCCTATTTATTCCTCTGTTTAGAAATCTGGAGAGAATTATTATGGTAAAAAAGTAAAATTGTATTTCGCCTTAGCTTTGTGATTTAATAAAAACCTGTCTTTACTTTTTATAAAATACATCAACATCACGCCAGTATTTTCCGGAAGGTTGGGCAAAGGTGTACCTATATATAATATACACACATTTCGCTATTTATGTTTAAGTTCCACGTTAGTACATGACCCTTATTAGGAGCGAGCTCATGTATTCCCGTTGTCCCCGTAGGCCATGAACCCGTTAAAGGGACAAAGGGAATTAAAAAAAAAAAAAAACTTCCGGTTGTCCCCGTTAATTTATTGTACTATATATTATTTTCTAAATGATTACTCTTATGTTTGGTAAGCAAGTTATAACAACCTGGTACTTCGAAGGCATAAAGCGTTTTCTAGCTGACAAACCTATCTATATTAGGTGATTTCCTACCAAGTGACAACCTGGTACTTCGTACAGGATGCCAATTTCTTAAAAACAAAAACTAGTTATAGAAGTAAAGATTTCTTATTAGTGTCTATAATTTTAATTTTAAATCTATTATTTACAAAATATTTTTCATTTTAGTTCTAGGATTGCCGCTACCCACGTTTCAAGATAAATAAAAAATTAAAGTGGACAACGATACCTGAAATCTTAACTGTCCTTTGCCGTTGTCCATATAAATAACAAGGACAACGGTAAGACATTTTTAGACTTCCCCTGGTCCCCGTGACGGGGACATAGATTACGGGGACAATGGGAATATACCGATGAGCTTATTGCCATCAGACGGGAACATATTCAGACTCCAGGTTGCTACGGAGAAATTCCAGATGGACCAACCCACCCTGTTGTGTTGTGTTATGGTCAGAGAACATAATCTATTGTTAAATAATGTATACGTTTCATTTGACATATTAACATAACAAAATATATTCGAAACTCTTTGCAAGATACAAACAAAATTGATTTAACAGTACAATATTTCGTCGTTTCCGTACCTACTCTTAAATTTTCAACCACGTTCAACTAATTTAATTCAGCTAGTAAATAATAATAAATAGTTATATTTTAGTCATAACTACACTGCTACAAGGATATTTAGGCGCGTCATTGATTCGGCACTTACGTCGCCATCTTGTCTTGGTTGTCTTCGTAATACAATTTTTGTGAAACAATTTCACAAATATTTACAAATGTCATTCAGGCCCTAAAATATCCTGGCTGTCAAGCTTTTGATGGCAATTGAAATCACATACATACTTCAAACTCATCTCCACTGGTGGTTCGTGTTTTGAAGAATCTTTTCTCAGTGCACCTCAACGCCCTCAAAGTTTTAAGATGAACATCGTCGAAGACATCAAACGGCTCCAAAGCGATCCTCGAACGATCGATGATCCTCACACAAATTCGCACTCTAAGTAGGTTTAAATAAAATGCATTTTTCTAGATCATCAGAAAATCCTCTGCTTTACGATGTGCCTCGCATAATGTCTTGATATGTCTTTAGTGGCTGAACTGAATAGTACCTTATGTTGTTAGTCAGTCAGTCACTCAGGGATTTGGTTGCAAAAAAAGAGACAATGCTATTCATTTTACTTACGAAATTTCAGAAATTCATAAATATAGTAAACTAGGTTTTGCCAGCGGCTTCGCCCGTGTGGAGGTCAAAAATTATCCCACATGAACGTACTATAGGGAAAAAAAGTATCCTATGTGGGATTCCAGGTTACAAACTATCTGTGTACCAAATTTCATGCAAATCCGTTCAGCCGTTTTTGCGTGATTGAGTAACAAAAATCCAAACATCTAAATACATATGTTTGGCATACAAACTTTCTCATTTAAAATATTAGTAAAAAGTAGGATTTACGTTACACAATTGGCGGTTTTATCGCTATATCCTAACAAACTTTTGATGGATTTAAAGGGAGAAGACGTCAATATTGTAGGTATTATGCATGCGTGTGATAGAAGGTATAAGAGGACAGTGTTGACCTGTCAACAAGTACCTTCTTCTAAACAAAATAAGAATAGGTATTGTCTTTGTCCTGTCAACCTCCATCTCTCTTTCGTTGCTACAATAATGGCAATTCTACGACCAGGGGCCGAAGTCTGCTATTTTTATAAATTCGTCATTTCAACACGATCCCATTGTCATTTTGCTAAATGTTCGTAATCTGCTAAATTCATAATGGTCGATCAGTGGTCGGTCAATGGTCTCGTAATAGAATTGTGTTATAATGGCATTGTCGTATTGCCATTATTATAAAACCCGTTAGTAGAAATGATTTTCGAAAAAAATACTACTAAATTTGAACATTTATTCATGCCAGATTTCATTTATAAGTATATATTTTTACATATTATTTTAGGAACTGTCAAAAATTACCGCCAAGTCAGTCATTCATTTGTCATTATGTACGAGACTACCAATAAATGCTATTTCTTTCAATAGAATGTCAGTAGCTGACCATTGGAAAGTCATAATGACGCCATTATATTAGTAGATTAGCAAACTTGTCAAAATCAACCATTATGAATATACTATTCTGACATTATTGTAATAGCAGACTTGAGGCCCAGTTGTACACGTTTAGATGGAAAAGTTTCATTATCAGTCGATCTATTAGCATAATAAAATATTCAGCCATCATCAGAATAGCACCATCCCATTTCTTCCCGTTGTTGTCGTAGAAGGCGACTAAGGGTTTACCAGAGAATGGGCAGCAGCGTTCTCTTTGCATTTACCACCATATTGCGATGGCCAACCCGCCTGCCAAGCGTGGCGATTATGGCAAAACCCCCCTTTTGGAGGAGGCCTATGTCCAGCAGTGGACGTCTTTCGGCTGAAATGATGATAACGTTCCCCTTGCTGGGCCTCAAGCCACCGATCTGTGAGAGGAAGTGGGTCATAATCCACCGGGCGAACCCGGTGCGGGTTGGTAGACGTCACATGTCTTCGAATTTTTGGTTCTAGGACATGCCTGGTTTCTTCACTATATTTTCCTTCATCGTTTTGAAAGCAGTGGTGATAAAATGATTTACACGAAGTAAAGCGCTTGTCTGAGTTCTTATAACTCGTAAATCGCGACTGGTATCTCTGGGCCGTCACTGGTCATTGATCCAATAACTAATGAGGGTTTTCTGGCATCACTGAGACGTCATTTCCGGGAACCTGTCAAGTGTCATAGCGCCTACAGACTGAATGGTGAACGAATATGAAACGAATGACATCAAATACGAGTATTTAAGTTCATTGTCGAACTAAAAGACCTCATGTCAAAGTGGCGCCAACTGGTGGTTTGAATATTCAAGAACACCGTCATTGGAATTGGTTTGATTGTTCAACAATATTGAACAAAGAGATTTCGTGAAACGCATTGTTTGATAAATCAACAAATGAGGGATAGTGCTTTTATCGAAATGTTTGTCGGGAAAAATAATTGAATGGACTAGCATTTATTGCTGTGCGCTGTTATGGAGTTTAAAATTACACGAGTAGTTTAATTATATTTTAAAACTAGATTTTGCCAGCTGCTTCGCCCGCGCGGAACTTTCATTCCCTATTTAAGTCCCTTAGGGGTTGAATTTCAAAAAATCCTTCCTTATTCCTTGTCTACATTATAAAGGAAAACTCTGTGCAAAATTTCTGCTTTCTGGGTCCAAGGGTTTGAGCTCGGCGTTGATGAGTTAGTCAGTCAGTCAGGACTTTTCTGTTTATTTTTAAAGGTTACAAAAACCTAAAGATGATTTTCAGAGACCCTATTCAGTGATACTTTACTTGATACAATGTGTTTTAAATGGCGCGGCGTCTAGTTGTCGCCATATTTAATTTTATTTACTGTCATGTCTTTCGTGACACTTGCAAGAATAAGACAAATCATTTGACGTAGGACGGTCTTTTAGGTCGTGAGTTCGAACCCAGACAGGCGCTTTACTTTGTGTAAATTATTTCATCACCACTGCTCTCAAAACGGTGAACGAAAACATCGTGAGGAAACCGGCATGTCCTAGAACCAAAAATTCGAAGACATGTGACATCTACTTTACTTATTTTTTTTTGATTACTGCAATTCCTCTCACCGAGAGGAGGCCTGTGTCCCAGCACTGGGAATGATGATGAATGATGATGATTTGACGTAGAATAATCAAAATCGGCCCACGCGTTTGGACTCTAGAGTGCCACAAAAGAACATAAGATATTTTACATACATAGGCTGAAACACACATTACCTACCTTCCTTTGCGTCGCGCGAGGAACAAGGGATCTATCTAAGTGTAGGTAACTTGTATCACCATACGAATTACCATAGTTTTACTGAATGTAGGTTTCTTCCAAGTTACCATAACCAACATACATACCATAATATCACGCCTTCCAGCGTTTCCACTCACTTCAGCCTTGTAAATACTTTTTATTCGTCGCCTATCTCTCGTCAACACGATTAAGTCATCTAATAAAAATAAATACTTATTTCAGATCACAATACACGATCCTTAGGTTGTTAGTAAAATTATAACCTAATTTGAGTCCTGCCAGGGGTGCGGGTTGTTCGAAAGAGATATCGTGGCTTCTGGCACACAGGCAACTGTAGGGACACGGGTAGGTTTTAGTCAGTAAAAGTCTAACACGCCCGTCTTCCTGATCCACCCAGAGCAGGAGAAGTAATTTGATGATGTACAAACCCGCAAAAAAAAAGTGTTTAAAATTCTATAGACAAAATTAAACGACTGCCACCTTCGTGTGCATTCAGTGAGCCAGCATGACATCCCACGTATCACACAATAAACTCAGGATGCTGTGGGAGCTAGCACATATTCTACCGAGTATAGAATCGCACCATTTCCGCATAATGGCATGATGAAAACCATCAACCCTGGCCTCAGTGAACATCCTGGAAGCGCTAAAAAAATGTGGTAGACACAACTGTATCCTGAATATCATATATCTAAGCGCACTCTTTTCAATGAAATTTGTCAAAACATCTTCACAACACACACACAAAGTTGAATCAGTTGTTTAAAATAGTTGTTCCTAGATTAGAAACGTGTGAACTAGTAGTACTCGCTAATAAAACTATTGACGGGACCTCTCGATTCCTAAGGGTGTATCCTCGTATATACGATCTTGCGTTATCAATACCATGTGACTGTCGACTCGATATTTTTATGTCCTTTGGTCATCCACGAATACAAGACCAAGAATTAACAATACATAATTTTGCCAATAACGTTCCTTCTGCTGAGAAACAAGCCTCTTCTCTGTGAGAGGGAATGGGCCGTAATCCACCAAGTGGGCCCATTGCGGGTTGGTGGATGTCATATGTCTTCGACTTTTTGTTTCTAGGACATGCCTGTTTCCTCACGATTTTTTCCTTCACCGTTTTGATAGTATTGGAGTTGGAATAAATTACACAACGTGAATTGCATGCCTGGGATCAAACCCACGACCTACTACTGTACCTGAGCCACCACTGCTCTTAAATTAGAATGATACAACTATAAATAATTATTTGCGAAAATGGTCCATCTGGGACGCCATTTAGACATGAGAAAGACATAAAAGAATGAAGTAATAATAAAAAACTCCAATTAATGGAGAGATACTATTTGACAGGCAAAAGACCGCAGAGAGTGGAGAATTGATCCTCAAATATTATGTCTATTTTTGTAATGTAACCCAGCCGAAATTCTCTTCCTTAAATTATTCACTCCATTAATGCATCTATTTTAACATATTTTTTGTTACAGATACCAAAATACAGAGTGGTGTTACTTGGTGACGCCGGTGTGGGAAAGACAGCTCTAGTGTCACAATTTATGACGTCAGAATACATGAATACATACGACGCCAGCTTAGGTGAGCCACTCATTCCGAACATTAACGAAAATACTCGAACAATCCCGAACTTCTCCCTCCTATTTTTATTTTGTAAGATACAGTTCCTCAGGTTTATGCAGCCCTGGTACATAACATTTTCGAGATGTTACCCCGAACTTTTGAAATCATCAATTATGTTTTATTTTGTGTTTTTTTTGTCCCGAAAATTAGTTAAAAAGTTTTTTAATTACTTACATTTTCAGAACTTCTCAAGTTTTTGCGTGTCTCATTTTTATCCTTGTAACACTGTACAAGTCCAATACACTTAAAAATAAAATGTATTATCAGTTTGTCATTCTAAATCATAATAAATTACTAAGCCAGCATGAAAACTAGGAATCGCTTTGAAAATAAAAGTAGCATGTGCGACTTCCAAATTCCGAAGCATGAGCCAGCATTTTTAGCATGAAATTTTTAAATTCCTATTATCCTATCCGATTTAATAAAATATTTTTATTATAAATTCTCTATAGAATGAAATAGTTAACTAACTCATATTTTGTTTTAGATAAGAGGGACAGTAGCAAAAATAAAAATGGTTTGTAATACATTTTAAGATATTTATCTACTTCTTTTCTTTTTAAAGCATTAGTCTTAGTATATTAGTTTCTATGTATGTAGGTATGTCTTTTCTGTTTCATTTACGTAACTATTAAAATTAATGGGAATTCTTCATTTTTCTACTTTAAACCACTATACTAAATAAATGAATAAACTAGGATAGGAGGACAAATTATTGAACATTATTTTAACATCTAGCTATCTAAATTGGTTTTTCTCGTCATTTAATCGTAAATAATTTTAATTTTTTTACAAAGAAAACAGGTTATTATGATGCTTGTAGGCTACAAGTACCTATCGTACCTCTCGTATTTCTAATTCCGCTAAATGAGCCAAAAAAGTAGAACTAAAACATTTTTCGCTAGAAGGTTTTTTGTAGTTTGGTAAATCTATTAAACCCTCTCTCTCTGTAGTCGGTCCCTCATATCCCTAAAAACAGACAATTCCTCTAGACACATTACTACTGAAAGATACCGATTTTAGTAAGATTTTTTTTAAACTATTTTCTTAAACTCTATTTTAACACTTGGGCCTATTGTAATTAAGAACTTTTTCAAAAATCTTGAATTGATATAAATCTGAAATGTGCCAGTTATGAACCAAAATGTATTAAATATAATTTAGTATAAAAATCTAGCTCATTGTCATAAAAAGCAAACGCGTCCAAAACAACTTTAGCCTTATTAGTGTGTCGTCATTACAGCGAAATATTATAAGCGTCGGTGACAGCTGTCAGATGCATAACACGCGCCATTTTGTGACGTGCGACGAGACATATGCGCGAGATATAATTACTAATATTAAATTAATATAATGATACATAAAACGACGAAACGTTCATTAGCATTCTGTAAAAACGACTTACTATGGTAAATCTATGAAATACAAAGCAAACACGTCAAAATCACGGTTGTCCATTTAGTGTGTCGTCATTACAGCGTTATTATGGGTGTCGGTGACAGCTGTCAGGCGCAAGCATCGTGCGATACATGTGACGTGCGACGCGCCGTTTCCGTGACTATTGTAGTGATTGTTAAATTAATTAAAACATTTTAATAACAAATAATACGAGTATTTTTGCTCAATATCTCGAAGTCTCTGATAGGTAAATGTAGTTCGGCAATGATTCAGGTTATAATATGATGTTTTGTAGACCGTAACAATAAATCTTAACAAGCAGATCGAGAATCTTGATCTGGCACGCGAGGTTGTTGACATGTGGGATTTGGATACAGCAGCCACTGTGTGTAAAGAGGTTCCTCTCTCAGCAGACCTGACCACCGGTAGCTTGGACCCTGTTCCCGATTCGGGGGACCAGTGGGCTCCTATTATGTATTATATATATTTTTTAATCTTTATATATATATATTTTATATTCTAATATTAAAAAATGTAACTTATATGTATTTGAAATGAAATAAATGAGATAATCATCTTATCATAACATAACATCACGTCTTATTTCCCCGATGGGTTGGGCAGAGGTGTAAGTGTAGTACACCCACATTTCGCCAGTTATGTTTAAATCCCATATAATAGTGTCCCATATAATATTGCCCTATTGCCATCAAAAGCACAGATAGAAAAACCAAATATCACTTTACCTGAAATGAAAATCAAACACCGTATCTCATGCTCAACAGTAGCGCTTGCAACCACTAGACCAAAAAGCTAGCATAAATACACACGCTACATTACAAAACACACACACACCACACCTACATCACAAAACATACACACACGTACTAACACTTAGTATAAGTCAAATGCGTTTGTACCTTATAGTCTTAAGCAGTCTATTAAAATGTTTGTACCCCTGTGGGAACCCGGGCTGGCGAACCTTAATACAGGTTACCATGTAACCTAGCTAGGACGCCAGATTCAATTATGTTACTTTCTATTCAATTTAACCCTAAATTGTAAAATTATATTTATTGTAACAGACTGTATCACACTTTTTGAAATTAATAAATTACAATTAAAAATTACAATAAATCTTAATATCTGGATGATCGAGCTTCAAATAAATAAAAATAAAAATAAACCTTTAATTCGGATAAGCAACATCCATATGGGTTAGTTTGCTATGGGCTATGCTCGGTTTTTTGCAATTGCATACTAAATTTCATGAAAATTGTTGTAGCCATTTCCGAGATGCAGATTATGATTATGATTATTACCTATAATATAAGAATTGCTAGTTTAAAGGTATTAGATAAATCAATAATCTGTCAAAAATATTTAGTAAGACTGTCAATAACAGAATGTAGGTACGATTTTCGACAACTCACAGATACTTTCAACAAACTGTAGATGACGATATCAATAATCTCACCGCAAATTCCCTTTTGAAACTAAATTTTAGCCAGAATTTACTCAAAACCACAACCAGTTTCATAACTTCATCGTTATTATAAACCACTTGAACACTCAACAAACAAAGCCTAATCTAATCCATCAAATCGATAGTCCCGCCGGCCATTTTAGTTTTCCTTTCGCTAAATGAAAATAGACATAAATGAGTAAATAATCAACACTTTCGGGCCTTTTCACTACACAAAACCCGTGAGAGGTTCTAAATAGGCCAAAGAACTGATTTTATCTCCCTTTTATCAACTATAAGTGTTTAGTAAGTGGTTTTGGCGAAGTACCACCATTAAGCCGTTTTCTGTTGAAAAATTATGATGTTGGCAGTACCTATGTTTGGTTTGTAAGGTTTTTGGGTTAAGTGCGGTCGGAATACAGTTTCTTTAGGTTGGTCGTTTATTTTTTAGTGAGTAAATAAATGTTTGTTGTGGATTTTCTTGAGATGTTTTCTATAAAATGTTGGGTAGACGGTCTTGGATGTCATATGAAGGGCACTTCATAAATTGAGAGTGTCACAAAAAGGTCCGAAAAATATAACACACCATACTCTGCAGATGTTTAGGCTTTTACGACTCAGACGCCATCCATAAATTACGTCACAAAAAATGTATGGTTTTTTGAAGTCCTTGTCACAAGTGGTCACACTTGTGAAACCGCCCCCTTGTGCGATGTCACATATTTTTAAATTTTATACTTAGAATTAAATTTAAACAGCAGGTTTTAAATTATTTTTGTATTTAAATTAAAAATAATCTCTAACAAAAGCAAGCATAAAGTCAAATATTTTGGATAGAAAAAGCCTTATAAATATAGATCGAGTAAGTTTTATTTTTTAAGTTTTTGGTTTATATATAAATTCCGAGTTTTAGCATTTTAGATTTTAATATGTGACGTCACAAAGCTTTTGTCCCTTGTCACACAATTTCACATTTCGTTGACCCCCTCCCCTCTTAATGTGTGACATAATTTATGGATTGCCCCTTATTAAGATCAATCAACCTGCCTAGCCTTTTCACAACCAGGTTGGGGTCGGCTACCAATCTACCCGGATGCAACTGAATACCAGTATTTTACATACAGCGACTGCCTATTTGACCTCCACAAACTAGGTAGATAATACGGTACCCTTTGGTAAGACTGGTTCGTTAGACTATAGAGATCCACGAATGACAGCCGGTACCAACGGCTTAACGTACTGTACATAAAAATGGCCACCCATCACGGGCCAGCAAGCGCTGCTTCAAAAGCCACTTAAAAACATGTTATTTAAAAAAAACAGAAACATTTCATTTGAGTCTGAAGTATAATAATCCCTACAACATGTTCCAACAATGTTGTGACAGGCACGATACCGGATATTATGACACATCTGCGTCACTGCCTGAATACCGGAAAGGACTTGCTATGGACAGGCTCGGCCTATAATGACCTTCACTGATATTGTGATAACGAGAGCGATAGATAATAAACTAATGGGTTTGACTATATTATATACTTGTAATATAGGACGAGCTATCGATCAATATTGATATGAGTCGTGACATAAAAGAACGGGATTAACTGATTGAGTTTCAGTTTTCAGCAATCCTTAGTAAAGTGATTATTACTTGATTGGCAATTTACATAGACATTTCATGAGTTTTTCTCATAGTGGAAGCAGAAAATACATAACCTCACCTGCTATGATACTTAAGGCGACGATAGATGACAGCTACCTACAGCGATGCATTGCCGCACGTCGCTCGCAAGAGACCCCGCCTCAACGCACATCAATTTTTTCGAAAAACAACCCATGTTGATTTATCAAACACAATTCAAAGAAAAGCCGTATACTAAATTTTGGGTGATTAAATTGTCTTTTAGATGGTGAAAGTTTCATGGAAATACACCCGATAGTTTTTGCGTGATTATCGTTTTTATGTCCGCGATAGACATTACTTTACCAATTAATTACATTATGTCGGGTATTTTCATTACAACTATTAATGATATAGGATTATCCACTTAATAAATATATACAAACATATTAACCAAGCATAAATATACAAAATAATTAGACAGTATGTACAAGTATATATAAAGTAAAAAAAGGGAAGAGCTCACTGTGCATCAAAGAATTCGTCCGCATCGCTGTCAGTGGGAAAAGTGCCCAAAAGGCTGGCAGCGTTGCCACGTTGGATGGCAACGCTGATTCTTTGACCTAAGAATAGGCCAGCCCTTTGGTCACGTGAAGAGTCGACCAACCGCTTGGCGATGTCCCGAAATACTCGATGAGCGCTTGGACCCCACGGCCCTAGAGTTTCAACCCCAAACGGCTCAAATATATAGCTCCCAATAAGGTTGTTGTATTTGCGCCGTTTGAGGTTTTCTGCACCTGCAGCAGCCGCACCAGCGCAGCCCGCCGTGCTCAGAAGATGGGATGGCGCGAGGGTGTCGACACAGGTAGCATCCCACACCAAAGGCCTACCCACCTTCCAAGGCATTATTGTCATTCCGTCTGGCCTCTTTCCATCGTCGCGTGCCAAGCCATTCGGTTCTAAGACAGCTGGCACCCCGGCGGTGACAAGAGCCTGACGGATGATGTCATTAATGCTGGCGTGCCGTGCCAGCCGACCAGCGCTCTTGCTGCAAGCAAGGCCATGGTGTCCGAGGCGATCAACTGCTTCACCACACTGACAGCGATGCGGAGCCACGCAAGGTGCACCCAGACGCAGACTTGTAGCGAGCCGGAAAGTAGAGTCACCCAGCATAGTACCTATGTTAGGTGACGGTAGCGCCTGAAGCCAAAGTCCCGACTCCCATTCTCCCACAGCCAGCAGGCGGGCACGCTCAGCAGTATTGGTGGACGTATTAATGAGATTATTCCGTACCAACCTGCAGAGCGGCTCATCCCACTGTCTTTGGGAAGATGGGTTCAAGGGCTGAACCGTATTCGGACAAGCCATCTTCCAGGCGTTCATAGCATCGGTCAAACACGGCACTTCAGACTCAACTTGAGAAAGGGCTAAGATTTTTTTGGTTAACTGTTTGGTGCTGTGGACCGAGGACAGGAACGCCGGTAAGCTTACACTAGAAATTTTGCGGACGCCGAGCCCACCAAAACGGATGGGTAGTGTGGCTTGCAGCCACGAGCGGTCGTCTAATGCCACATTTAAAATGGATGTTAAAGTGCTTTTAATAATTTGATCGGCTTTGTCTAAAAGGTGTGGTTGCTTCCATAGGGGGGAAGAGCGGAGGAAATACATGAAATTTGGACCGAAACAGCAGTATCTGATAAGGGTGAATGCCGAATGTAAATTAATTTTAGAAAGTCTATCCGAAATATCGTTAAAATGTTTAATTTTGTCGTCAATGAAACGTGAAAAACTGTCTTCTAGAATTGGGGAACCTAGGAGGTGCAGTGAACTTTTTTCCAAAACTTTGATATCTGGGGCGATTGAATTAAATTTGTGTATAGTCGGTTCTCTATCGGTGTTGTCACTAAGGTAAATTTCGCATTTTGCGTAGTTGAGGTCAAGGCCGATGGATTGGAAATGCTGCTTTAAGAATTGAAAATCTTTTAGAACGGTGTCTACGTCACCTCCTATTGTTCCATCATCTAAATACCACACATTAAATTTTGAATTTAGTTGTTGTATTATGGGATGGATAGCCAAACTGAAAATGACTGGCCCGAGAGGATCACCTTGTTGGCATCCGACTGCAGATTCCAAAACATTGTCTTTATATAATAATTTTGATGGGTGCCTGTAACACTGCCACATAAAGCGATACATTTCTGGTAACTCTTTTTTTACTTCGGCCAACAAAGTGTCCCTGTTAACGGAGTTGAAGGCGTTCTTAACGTCAACCTTGAGGATTACCTCACCTTTACCGGCATTTAAAAAACTAGAAAGGGCATGTACGGCAGCCTCGCAGCCCCCTTTGGATCCAAAGCCAAGCTGTAGGGGTTGGAACTTGTTAGTCAATATTTCGCTGTACAATTTGCAGCATATTTTGGCTGCCGTACGCCTGTAGGTGCATCCAACGGCAATGGGTCGAATACCGCCGTCCCTCTTGCGCAGGGCACATAAATTGGCCCCATACAACACATCGACGACGGCATCATTCACACCGCCGTTGAGCATCAAGTTGATTAGAGCCGCAAGCTCCTTCAAAAGCGACTCACCAGCTTCCCCGGCGCCTGAACTTAACAAATCCTTAAGATGCTGAGGAGTCAAGCCATCAAGGCCGCCGGCGGAACCACTTCGGAAGGAGCTGACGGCTGCAAGTAGCTGGGGAGCAGTAATATTAAAAGGGGTTGAATCTGGATCGAGAGGGAGGGGAGGGTCGGGAAAGGTGAGATCAACCGCAGGCGCTGGATGTTTACTCTCCAGAGCTGAAAGAGTTTCTGGAGAGTAAGGCGCCACCACATCGCTACTGAACAGTAGCCTGGCCGCTCCCCTGATGTCACCGTCACTTATTTTGGATTCTACATATGAGCATATGCCTCTTCGTGAAGGGTTATTGAAAATGGGTAATTTATGATCTAAAATAGGGGTCGAATTGTTGCAGTTATCTTTAATTTAAGTTTTTTTGGTTGCCAAACTTTTTTGGACATGCAGAATCCTATATGGGAACGTCAGTAGTTGCTCCCAGGCACTATAAGAATTCTCCTGGGTCGCAAGGCGGAGACATCGGGCCAAACTTAGAGCAACAGACCGCCTTGCGCCCCGGGGAACTCTCTTTAAGACAGGGGTAGAATTTTACATTACATTATGTTATAAAAATATTATTTAAAATATTCACATATCAAATGACGAAGAAAATTGTCTAGTTTCACATTTTTTTTTTTTCAAACACATAAGACAAGCCGTTTAGACGATTGATCTTCAATAAAAAGTCCTTAAAAGTCGGCTGTCTGCGCCTTAAATAATCCTTTTGCTTCGATTACGTTCATACGATTACGTTCATACTATTCGACGATTTCGTTAAACAGGATGCGTTAAGGTCGCCGAAATACAAATTTACCTTAAGTAGTTATAGGAAAAGATTTACTAGCATAAATAAATGAAGAAAAACACTTTACGCCAAATGAATACGTATATATTAGTGTAAAAAAAAAGATATAAATAAGTAAAAAGGACTGCTGATTTGGGACCTATTTATGGTGACACGATTTTATTTGTTGAACTATTTCGCCTAAATGTTGGATTTAATTCGGTTATCTAAAGCATTTTAATATATTATACCAGCTAAAGAAAAAGATAGAACTTTCAAAAAACCTACCAAAGGGTGTGCCGAGCTGAAATACAATTCTTGCCTAATCACAAAATTATTTTAGAGCCCCAACTAAATACTCCCATTTTCCGTGTTTTGACTAGAAATACCTTCGGTCATCCTCGGTTACCACGCCGATGGTAACCGAAGATGCCACAATGTGTATCGAGTCGCTTCGGCTAATTGAGTGATTACCACGTAAATGTTAGTTCGCAACCTTCAATTTGCGTAGGTACGGGGTAACCGCAGCATATTGGTTATCATTATTATAATCACTTACGTTAATTCAAACTCAAAGCATTTATTTTCAAATAAAGCATTTACAGGCACATCTGAATTGTCAAAAAGTCTAACACTTGGAAAGTTGAAGCTAGTTGCCCATTCCAAAAAGTATAAAGATCTCTATGGAGAAGAACGGGCAAGAAACTACACGGACACTCTTTTAAGTCAAGTGACTTTATAGTGGGGTTGTGTTACGGGATATTTTGAGGCTCATTTAACGTAAAACGTGATTCTTGACAAACTGAAACGAAAAGTGCGCGACGGGCCAAAATTCGCTTGTTCTGATTGTTTCAGAACCAAAAAGCTTATTGATAAAAGTGGAGGCAACACTCTAAATACGTAAGTGAAGACGACTGTGGTCGGAAGCTCTCTTCGTAAAAACAGACATAAGAACGAGACAGTGTTCATGTGTAATCAGAAAGAGAGAGTCCGACCACAGTTATTTTCCCTTAGGGATTAACGGTCTTATTCATAAAAAGTCATCAAAAACATCTAAACAGTTGCTAAAATCTGGTTTTGAGTGTTATTCATAAACGCATTTTAGCACAAAAAAGGTCTATAATCCTACTATAAACTTCGGTGGAGCATACAGTGAAGGTCTGCTCGGCTTGGGCGGAGTACCGCCGTGTCCACGTGGAGGCGATCGATGGCGGTGATCTCTCGCGTCCGGCTCTGGTCCAGGCCATGGTTTTTTTTTTTTTTTTTTTTTTTTTTTTTTTTGGGTGGGAAATCATCAAATAACTTCTCCCGCTCTGGGTGGAGCAGGAGGGCGTGTCAGACTTTTACTGACTAAAACCCACCCGTGTTCCTTCAGTAGCCCTTAAGCCAGGGGCTGTGGTGTCTCTTTCGAACAAACCCGCACCCCTGGCAGGCATCGACCCTTGCGGGTCCCATCACTTTTTGTGCTGACATCTCTTTGAGGCGCGCGTGGAACACAACGCGCCGTCGACTTGGGCTTGGTCCTTACCGGACAGCGAGCTACCCATTACTCGCCGTCCGCAAGCCCATGCCTACGGTGGCCGGAAATCGGCCTGGGATTCCCGACGCCCAGGGCGTCTCCGTATCCTGCGGCGGCTGGGGTCGCGAGGGCGCATATGCTGCCTCTCCCTCACGTGCGCCGCCTCCCTCTTCGCGAGCATTACTGCTTCGCTGAAGGAGGTGACGGCTCCCCATGCCCTCTCGCTCCGTACCATGGCTTGGACCAGGGCCGGACGCGAGAGATCGCCGCCGCCGATCGCCTCCACGAGGACACGGCGGTGCTCCGCCCAAGCAGGGCAGACCGCCACCGTGTGCTCCACCGTGTCCTCAGGGCGATCTTCGCAGTGGAAACACCCGGGCGTTTCCTCCCGCCCTATCCGAAACAGGAACCTCCCGAAACAACCGTGTCCGGTGAGGACCTGCGTCAGGCGGAAGGTGAGGACGCCATGCCGCCTCTCAAACCACTCCTCAAAGAGGGGACTTACCGCCGCAATCGTGGCGTGCCCAGTCCAGGCCATGGTTCGGAGCGAGAGTGCATGGGTACCTGTCACCTCCTTCAGTGAAGCAGTAATGCTCGCGAAGAGGGAGGTGGCACACGTGAGGGAGCAGTATAAGCGCCCTCACGGCCCTAGCCTCCGCAGGAGACGCGGGAATCGCAGGCTGATTCCCAGCCACCGTAGGCGTGGGCTTGCGGACGGCGAGTAATGGGTAGCTCGCTGTCCGGTAAGGACCAAGCCCAGGTCGACGGCCCGTTGTGTTCCACGCGCGCTTCAAAGAGATGTCAGCACAAACCGACGGGGCTCGCAAGAGCCGATGCCTGCCAGGGGTGCGGGTTGTTCGAAAGAGATACCGTGGCACCGGGCACACAGGCTACTGAGGGAACACGGGTGGGTTTTAGTCAGTAAAAGTCTGACACCCCCTCCTGCTCCACCCAGAGCGGGAGAAGAATTTGATGATTTCCCACCCCAAAAAAAGAAAAGCTCTACTATCAAGTTGTAGAAGCCAGAACCCTAATTTAACGATATTTTAAGGAAAAAATGGCCGACTCTATAAAGCAGCTGATTGAAGGACATTTGACCATTTGACGTATAAATATTGACACACAATTTAATACTGTGTGTCACCAAATGTCAATTTTCAAGCAACAATGACAGTTATAATTTCAAATGGTTTGTCAAATTTAAATAAAAATTACGTCACCGCGTCAGACGTGTCGAAACTGTAAACAATAAAAATGGTTGCCAGTACGTAATAATGTCTATGGTCACAATTATTTGGCGAGTAGGCAGACATTCCCGTTTGATGATTCGATGTGTTGGTCAATTTATTGGATGACGTCTAGGACATGATGGTTTCCTTACGATGCTTTCATTCACCGTTTTGAGAGCAGTGGTGATGAAATAATTTACGCAAAGTAAAGCGCCTGTCTGGGTTATACCCTACGACCTACAAGTCGTAAGCCGCGGCCATTACCATTAAGCAACCAGCTCCATGTAAAGCTGCATTCGATTAGACTGGAAGCTGACCCCAACATAGTTGAGAAAAGGTTAGTAGATGATGATGATGATGCTTTGCCAAGTCATCAAAACCATGCGAACTAGGGTCGGGTTGCTAGTCATAATAAAAAGAAAACCTTACAAGAAAAAATAAAGGAACTATAAACTCTCCCGTAAATTAAGTTAACTGCGACCCAATTCAGCCATTTTGGAGAAAACTTTTTAATCTATTACTTATTTCTTTATCCATTCGCAAAAGAATCTACCGCGAAAGACGCGACCTTTATTATACAAATGGGTTCACGAAAATGTCGATTTGTTTTTAGCAAATTAGATTGTAAATTTTTCTAAGGTTGCGTACAGACTTGCTTGATTGTTATCAATAGGCAAATTAACTAGAATAACATAAAATCACGCCTTATTTACATGGGAAAAGGCGAAAACCACAGAACGCCACCTGCTACGATCCTTATATCCTCCTTTTTAACCGACTTCCAAAAAAGGAGGAGGTTATATGTTCCACTGTACGTGTTTTTTTAAATGTATGTTCCTTGATTCCCCCATTTGTGGACCGATTCTCAAAATTCTTTTTTTATTTGAAAGAGTATACTCCTGAGGTGGTCCCATTGGCACCAAGTCAGGATCTGATGATGGAATCCCAGGGAAATCGAGGGCAACCCTCAAATTTTGTAGATATTAACAATGTTTTTCATTAATTTTTTTAAGGTATTGAGACATTTGCTTATGGTCATCATCATCTCATGACGCTGAGCTGATGAAGGAAGGTACAACTCTTTAACGGTTAGGAGTTAGGTGGAGGTTCGAGCATATCTCCGTCATAAGACCGATTTGAAAAATTCTTTTTTTGTTCGAAAGGGGTTTATTTCGAAATGGTCCCATTTAAATTTCATATAGATCATATGATGCGTTTCGGAGACTGAAAACGGAACTCTTCGAAAAATGACAGCAAATTACGTAAGTATTCTCAAGGGTGGTTCTGTAGTTTCTGCTATGGGAAGAATTCGTGCGTTTATTTATGTTAATATTCTACAATTTCATAAGTGAATATGATATCTGCTGCTCTTTACAAAACCAACTAAACTCATGCCTTTGATCATGATCATCATCATCATCATCATAATTTCAGCCGAAAGACGTCCACCCCTGGACATAGGCCTCCCCCAAGCTCCTCCACTTCGACCGGTTCTGCGTTTCTCTCTTCCAGCGGATTCCCGCGGCCTTCACAAGGTCGCGGGAATCCGTTGTACGCGATCGCCACTTCAGAACCGTTCTGCCACTGCCACTTATGTTTGGCAATTCTTCGGGCTATGTAGGTTTCCTTGGTTCTCCTGCGGATCTCTTCATTGACGATTTGATCACGTAGCGAAACTCTATTGCCCTTTGGGTGACTTTTAGCGTTCTGATATTAAGGCCCATTGTGAGCCCTTGATTGTTGTGGCTTTCATAGTAAACTTATTCAGCCTATAATTATACCACTGCTGGGACACAGGCCTCCTCTTGCTGAGAGAGAGTGGGCTGTAATTGGTGCGGATTGGTAGATGTCACGTCTTCAATTCTGTTGGCTCTAAGACATGCCGGTTTCCTCACGATGGTTTCCTTCACCGTTGATGCAATCTTCTTTTTAGCGTGTCGATAGCAATTTAAATACACTCAGCCCAGAATTTGGCTACGATTTTAACCCTATCAGCAGCGTCCATTAGCTCCTGCAGTGTGCAGACAGCAGGACACGCTGGACAAGATAATAAGTGCCCCATTGTATGTGGGACAGCTCCACATTTACACTCCAAGGCGGAATCCTCGGAGAATCTCCACCTGCGCAGGTTTTCTTTACTTCGGCCTACCTGAGTCCGGAGTCTACTTAAAGACTTCCAGGAAAGCCAAGGCAACTCATACAACATAAGGCAACATATCCAGGTGCGAGATTTTCTGCGGGTAGGACAAATGGGTCTGGCAAGGAAGCACCGTCTCGCCACTGGCTTAACCGTTCCTTAGACTGTTCGCCAGTGAGAGGGGACACACACTTTAAAAAGCTTTTGCGGCTTTTCAGCCTTTGTGACACGAGGATGTTATTATGCATAGGGTGTCGTGTGTCAGAAGCCATCTTGGCTCTTTCGCTTGAGCTTGCCACCGCTCTACGAATTTCTGGTGGCGCTATACCAGCTAGTGGATACAGCAATTGCACCGGGGTCGGTATGAGGCAGCCAGTGATGATCCGGCACGTTTCATTTAGAGCTATATCCACTTACTTTGCATGAGCTGAACGGCTCCATACGGGGCACGCAAATTCACCTATAGAAAAAGATAGCGCCAATGCAGTAGTCCGCATAACGTCAGGCAAAGCACCCCACTTTGATGAGACAAGTCTTCGGAGGATGTTGTTCCGACTGTGCACTTTCTGCTTGATGTTCCTGCAGTTTTTGTTGAATGTTAACGACCTGTCCAGAGTAGTGTCCTGTGTAGTTGATGCAATAATTTACACAAAGTAAACCGCCTGTCTGAGTTTTTTTGTTCTCTGAATGTTCTAAGGGGTATCGTGTTACCCAGTAATTGGGTTGTGGAGGTCAGAGAGGCAGTCGCTCCACATAATGGGGTGGGAAATCATGAAATAACTTTTCCCGCTCTGGGTGGAGCAGGAGGGCGTTTCAGACTTTGAATGACTAAAACTCAACCGTGATTCTTCATTTGCCTGTGTGCCAGGGGCCACGGTATCTCTTTCGAACAAACCGCACCCCAGCGCACGGGCCCTTGCGGACCCCACCAGTTGGTGCTGACATCTCTTTGAGGCGCGCGTCGAACACAACGCGCCGTCGACCCGGGCTTATTAGGTACTTACCGGACAGCGAGCTACCCATTACTCGCCATCGGCAAGCCCGAAGCGCCTGTTTCGGTTCAAACCTACAATTCGTAAGCCGCGGCCACTAGACCTATACTCTCGATAAATGCCTTGCATAAATTTATACATTGCACGAACATATTACATATCTACTCGTTCTATTCGTCGGCACTTAAATACTCTTTACAAATTAACAACACTTCCTATACATTGAAATGAGAAATACTTAGCTTTTCAATGGAATGAATACCGACTTACCGGGTATTCAGTTAATTACATTGAAAGCATTTATTGTCTACTTAGATATGAAATGACGTCGTTGTATCTTTGTTTCTCGTTTAAATCAGGCTTTCGTTTCGTATGAAAAGCATCATAATAACTATAGTTTTCGTTATGAAAACCTTAACAAATGTGGTAAAATAATTGCGTACTACATTCAGAATCTCAATTTTGACATTTCAATAGTATTCATTGCGTTATTTGCCTTGTCGAGTAGACGAAATTTTTAAACATTTATACAGCAATGGATACGAATTATCTTCAAAATTCTTTGCATTTTTGGGAACATTATTTTACTCAATTTCGTTTTTCGAAGGAACTCTATTTAATATCGTACCAGCAAGTGTGTGTTCACCTTATTTTTTTTTGAGTTGTAACCCAAAGGATTTGTTTTTAACGGAATAGGATATATTTATAGGTTAGTGAAATAGGTATTAATCATGATTTATCATAACAATTAGCAAATGAATTATATAATTATTTCCTTTATTTATTATTTATTTACAATCCTTATTAAATATTACATTTTAAAATATAAATTATTATTATTATTTATGTAGCTGGCTGTTTATGTATAAGCTTTACTTCTTAGTATGATGTGGATGAGAGCAGATTTGTTTGTAAATCATTATTGGTCTTAAAATATTAATATGTAGGTACATACAAGTATACAAAAAAGAAAATAATCATAGGCCATCAATAAATTCGTTTGCATCGTTGTCAACGAGAAAAGTGCACAAAAGGCTGGCAGCATTGCCACTATATTCATTGCCACACTGTATGGCAATGCTGATTCTTTGGCCAAAAAAAATAGGCAAACCTCTGGTCACGTGAAGAGTCGACCAAAACTACGTGGATCGGACCCCAGTTAAAACCCTTTAAAATACACACATAAACTGAATACACATATATATTATATACTTTTTTTCAATATTAGAATGCATAAAATACATTAAAAACATTTAAAAATAGTAGCCCACCGGTATCGGGAACAAGCTTTTATTCCCCAAAATTATTATTAAAATACCTAAAGTAAAATAAATCTAAACGAATGCCTACTTCAACTATTGCCTGCCGAAAATACCTTTGCTAATACAAATTGAGATCAGCTAATTAAACAAAGATAGAATAGAGAATTAGCGATACTTATTAATTAACGAAATTCTAAACGTCTCGCTAATTACTACTTGTCAGATACTTCGTTTATTTACGTTCGGCGTATAATGATGTACCTACCTCGTTTCTACAGCATATTAACGCTAAGCAAAAAAGAGTTGAAATAGAAAAAAAAAAAAACTCATAGGCAGTCATGGGGATTGCCGAAAGAAGTGAAAACTTAAACAGTGTTTTTTAAAATAATTTTGTACAGATAATTTCTATTAAAAGTTAATGAAATTCTAATTTCATTAACTTTTAATAGAAATTATCCTGACTAGTTTATAAATCCATTGTTTGTTACGCTTTCACGCTAAAACGGCTGAATGGATTTTAATGAAATTTGGCAAACAGGTAGACCATGACCTAGGCAGACATAGGGCTAGTTTTCATCCTTAGTCGCAGACGAAGTCACGGGCAACAGCTAGTAGACAATTTGCTAAATTGCATTCAGTAGAAGAGAACCTAATAACCTTTGTTTCATTTCTTAAGAACTTGGCGACTTGGATGTTAATTCTGTTATCGGCAAATTTAACACCCTTTTACAATTTTGGTGGGGATTAGTATTACAGATGTCAATAGGTGGCTATTACCACAGTACCACTGTGTTAAGTCAAAGAGTAATGTGTAAAAGTCACCTTATCCACGTCAACTTCTCCTCTTTTATAAAGAGGTAAAGTTTTTAAGTATGATGCAGGATGTGATCTCCGAAAAGCTACACATTCGATTTAAACAATTGTTTCACTTAGAGAAAGCTACGCTATTGTTGAGTGACATAGTATATTTATTTATTTATTCATCACTTGCAACTATCATTACAGGTAAAACCCAATGCAATAGTGAACTAAAGATAATAATAAAAAACGAATTTTCTAAAAATTATTACATAAAATGTTATCTTTGTGAATTCACTCAGTGTACAAGCAAAAATGTCTATTATCTCCTCTGCTATAAGGTTAAGAGTGCGAAGCGCCAGCGGCAGGGGCGCCTCATTCAGCAGATTAGTGCGGCCCTGTCGTACCGCCAGCAGCTGAGGCCGACGTCACCGCCACACATGTTTTATGTTGAAGCTAGTTCATTGTAAGTCTTTCAATAACTGAGACAGACACAAATCTAAAACCTATCAAATCAAATCATTTATTGGTTTGCAAACATAATATAGTACATAGATGTTTTATTTATTTTATGAGTACTCCATGTTCTACCGTCACATGGGCTTGCAAATCATATATTATTATTGAAATTACACAAAAATATATTATAATTATAAAATAACAGCAAGGAAAATTAAATACTATAAATCATGTCAAATCGTTTGAATTTCAGTAAAAATGTCACAATAATACGACAATGTCAAATTTCAACCAGGTTACAGTAATACAAAAAAAAATGTATCAAAGGTCACTTAGGTACACTATTACAATAGAAATAAAAAATTGTAAAATAAAGAAAAATTGCATGTCAATCGGTCAGTGATTCATCATTAAGGAAGTCGTCAATTGTGTAATAACTTAACTTATTACACAATTACTCAAACTCAAAGCATTTATTTCAAATAAACCAATTACAGGCACTTTTGAATTGTCAAGGTCGGTGAGTTAGAAAGATGAAGCTAGTTGCCCATTCCAAAGCGTAGATACCTATGGAGAAAAACGGGCAAGAAACTCCATGGACACTCTTTTAAAATCATGATTTTGTTACAAAAAGTTGGTTACATCATTATGTTGAAATTATCAATGTAAGAACGATGTAAAGAGTGCACATTAAAAGCGTCCGCAATTAGAACAAAGATAAAATAACAATTCAGAAATTAAAATAAGCCGTGGGAGCTAAGAGATGACCAGTCCCTACTGGCGGCGCCCGTTCACGGACATGACGTATGCATCAGCACCATTCAGTTCAACCATTTTGAAGGGAACTTAATGATCCAACACACTATTACTTATTTACTTACTTATTTCAATCAACTCGGCCTATCGAAGTGCACACTGGAGGCCTCTGCGCTGCACTACAGCAGCCTGTCCTCCACCGTCCACATCCAGTCTGCCTCAGCCATCTTCTTCAAGTCGTCTGTCCATCTGACTGGGTGTGTTCCACATTACGCCTTCCGATACTCGGTCTCCATTCCAGGGGCCTAAGTCTACTAATTTATAAACGTTACAATGGTCTCTCAATGGTGTGTTTTTGACAGTTTTTGTATGGCAAATCTGTCAAAAACTTACCATTGAGAGACCATTGTGACGTTTATAAATTAGTAGACTTAGGCCTCAGGACTCGTGTGCTCCACTGGCCATCAGTACTTAGAGAAACATGGCCAGCCCACTACCACATCACCTTGAAAATAAACCTATTTAAATAGTATTATTAATCTTAAGAGACGTTTACAAATATGTTCGATTTTCTATCACAGACAGTCACATTTATTTGCTTGTATTTACAAAATGTAATTATGTTCGTGAACCGAACGTCTAATTGAATGGCCAATGAAATCGAATTCTAATCAATTCTGTCTTTATCAGGCAAAAGGTTTTTTAGATGGGTTTTTTGGGAATAATGGCACATCATCTTGTGGTTCAGTTAATCAATATGAGACTTGATTAATTTAGAAGTATTTATATTTGAAGCACTATCGACCTCAGCTTTTGCCAATTTTGGAGACGGCTTCCAGGGTAACTGGATGCAGCTGAGTACCAGTATTTCCTGCCAGGGGTGCGGGTTGGTCAAAAGAGATACCGTGGCCCCTGGCACATAGGCATCTGAAGGAACACGGGTGGGTTTTAGTCAGTAAAAGTCTGACACGCCCTTCTGCTCCGCCCAGAACTTTGATGATTTACGTGGAGCGACTACCTAAATGACCTTTACAACCCATTTACTGAGTAACACGATACCCCTTAGAACATTCAGAGACGATGTTCAAGATCCCTACTAGTACTTACTGGGCTAATTCCTTCTTCCGAACACGTTTGCTCTAACAATTCTCCGCTCAAGATGTCAACAAAAGACAAGGAAGAGGTGGAAGCTCTGTTCCTAGTCAGTGTTCACTCCAGCCGGCCAATAAAAGCAAGTTAGGCAGAGGTGAAAAATAAGACTGCTCCCGGGAGATAGGGTCTCTTGGGACTCAACTTGTAGGGTTTTTGTATTTCTTTTGGTCTGGCTCCTCACTATAAACCAATTCCGATAAAGTAAACTCTATTGACAGAAAACTAGAGTTCGAAACGTGAAAACCCCACCCCGGCGTCAGGTTTATGGTTATTAATTCATTAATACAAGGTACTTTTTAAATTATGTAATTAAATGTAAAACAAAGTTAATTTTTCAAATTAAATAAATTAAAATCATTTTTTTTAAACATTCAAGTAACTTATTTTGTCTGTTGTTATTTCTCATCAAAAACAGGGTAAAAAACATTTTCACTTGTCGTTTCTATTTTAATTAAATGTCTTTCTTGTAAATCTGGGAAAGGAATTTGGATAATTAAATAAATTAGGAATTTAATAAAACCTACTTTATTAATAAAGCAGGTCACGCTGGTCAATGACATTTTGTACTGACTATAATACTTAGCATAGGCCAGTATATTAAACAGTCTGACCCTGATATTTAACGGACAAGTTATAATAATATTTCCTTAATACAGTAAAGCCTTGCTCGGTTTACGGTATACTTATTTCAAAAAAATATGTTCCATTTCTAGAGAGTCGGCTAGGTCGGTTAGGCCGAAATAATTTGGCATTTAAATTATAATGTGGAGAATTTTTATAAAATTTTAAATTACATAGCAATTAGCAATAAAATAAATATAGCTATGTTTTTTAAAAGGAGGAATTAATAATGTAGATTTGAAATAGCTATATTTAAAATATTATTTATTAGCTTCTGCCCGCAGCTTCGTCCGCGTCTAATTTCTTGTTTTAATATGAAATATATGCCTATAGCGTCCAGCGTATCGCCTACCCGCGAAATTATTTCGTTTTCTCTTAGCGTTCTTTAGAACTTTTTCCCCGTTTTCTCGACTCCTTAAGGTCATAGCGTGATGATATGAGATGTGATATATCATACACCCCATTAGATTCGTTTTAATGAATTTCGAGGGTGCTGAAGTAGTTGATAGTGACGTCAAAATAAAGTTTGAGTAGGTATTTTAAAGCTAAAGTAAACGAGGCTATATTCGGAATTGAAGAAAAAGCATAAGGAACTTCGTTATTGACGGGGGCCACCCGACCCCCAGGTTTTTTTCAAAGATAAATACATATTTGGTTACACTAATTGGAAATTCAGGCGCGAACACAGAATAGTAGTGTTATTTCATAATCTAAGTTTTGACTAACTTAATTACCAAAACTGACTTTTTCGGTAGAAAAATCTGTTCTCATTTTCAATCAATAGCAATTTTAAAACACGCCCAAGCGTGGCTTCTAGCACTTCTTCTGTAAATAACATAACTTCTTTTTGCTGCTTGCATCTGGTGAAGCTAAACGTGGTAAGTGTATGTCACCCCTTAAATTTGTGTGTTACTTTGCCTTTACAACCCGCTGCCAGCGTTTGTGTGTTGTGTATACGTAGTCTTAGTTTTAAAGAAGAGTTTAAATTTAGAACAAAACATGTCTTTTGTTTTCGTGACTTATTTCTATATACAGGATGGCAAGGACATCGACGTGCAACCTGTTACTATGGGTTTAGTATACAAATATTAAGATCCGTTTTTTTTTACCGGTGCGCAAACTGTCACCATTAATAAATTTGTTGTTTCATAGAAAAGTGCGGAAAATGCGTTGTAATTTTTCGTCGGTTATAAAACAAAATATTTGCTGTTCTATACATTCTGAGTATTCTGACCGCGTAGGTATTGCTGTTTTCTATGAACAACCTGTTTTTTTTAACAAGGAAAAAATTATGCTCCATGAGTGCTGAATTTATGGTAAAAGTGGGTGCGTCGGTGTTCCCCTGCCACCTTGTATTTCTGTTTGTTTGGATAGCACTGACCCCAATGCTGGGCAGTCATTAATTATCAAATGTCATTTACCATACACTCATCATTTATCACATCAAACTGAATAGTCTGATAGTGATCCACTGCCTACCATGACCCTTATAATAGATTGTTACAATGAACTTCATCAACACGATTACCCTATAGTTTCTGTGGGTCTACAAGGATTTTTATTAGGAATGGTTTAAACTATCGGTCAAACCAAGAACTTTATCTAAATATTAGGTCTTTACCTATGAAATTGCCGTTCTGCAGTACTGGCCATTTCAAATCAAAATAATTTTTGTTTGGCTAAGAATTCTAATTTCAAATTAATTTTATTTTAAAAACATGGATTTTTTTTTCTAAAAGTAGTCATTTCTTTATTGATTAGTGTTACATTTTCATCGCATTTCAATCTTTTTCGTCATCATGGATACGTTAAAAATTCGAGTAATTATGGAATATGAGTACCGTCGTGGCAGCAACGCGGCACAAGCGGCACGCAACATCAACGACGTTTACGGAGCTAACACTACAAACCAACGCACCACCTGTTATTGGTTTGCTCGCTTCCGTTCTGGAAATTTCGACCTGAAAAATGAACCTCGCGGTCGTCCGAAGACTTTGGTCGACAATGACGAATTAAAGGCGATTGTGGAAGCTGATGATACACAATCTACGGCTGAATTAGCAGCAGCTTTCGACGTTAGCGTCAAAACAATATTGGTCCATTTGCGTCAAATTGGCAAGGTAAAAAAGCTTGACAAATGGGTGCCCCACGAACTCAATGATCGCCAGCGCGAAGTACGCGTCGAGACGTGCCTTGCACTGCTCAACAGACACACAAATGAAGGAATTTTGAACCGCATTGTTACCTGCGATGAAAAATGGATTCTGTTTGATAACTGTAAGCGCTCAGCAAGTTGGTTGGATCCTGGTTCAGCACCTAAACAATGCCCTAAACGAAAACTTAACCCTAGAAAAGTGATGGTCACTGTTTGGTGGTCTAGCGCCGGTGTGCTTCATCACAGCTTCTTACCCAACGGGGTGAGCATTGCTGCAGATGTGTACTGTGAAGAACTGAACACAATGATGGAGAAGCTGGCGCATCTCCAACCAGCATTGGTCAATCGCTCGTCTCCGCTGCTCCTGCACGACAACGCGCGACCTCATACTGCACAGCAGACGGTCTCCAAGTTGCAAGAACTGGGGTTGGAAGCTCTCCGTCATCCGCCCTACTCACCAGACCTTGCGCCTACAGACTACTACTTTTTCCAGAATTTGGATAACTTCTTGGCGGGAAAAAAATTTAATACCCGAGAGGCAGTACAAAATGCCTTTGAAGAATTTGTTGCCTCCCGTCCAGCTGATTTCTTTAAGAAGGGCATCAATAAACTGCCACTGCGATGGCAAAGATGCATTGATTGCATGGGTGATTACTTCGATTAATACAAATAAAAAATTCATGAAAAAAATTCGTTTAAATTTTTTCATACAAAACGGCAATTTCATAGGTAAAGACCTATTATACAAAAAAGACAACTTAGCACCAGACTAAATTGTCAGTTTTGTAAAAACAACTGTGTTTTGTTTTTGATTAACAAAAAAAACAGGTTTTTATTTAAAAAACAGGCTTGATGGTTTAAAGTTTAAACCATTAAACAGGGTTTTTATTATTTTATTTATCAGGAAATTTAACAGGTTAAATTTACATGAGTTATGAATGTTCACCTCAATATCGATGAACAGCTCAATGTAGTTGCGTCAAAGCTCTACACTACATAGCTATACACTGCTTATTGATATCCAGATCATGAAAATTGTCTCTTAAGCCAATAACAGAGTTTCACGGCATTGATAAAACTAGATTAACTAGAAAAAGGCGAAAGAAAAAAAAAGACTAAAAATCATAAAAAAATATGAAAACTAATAAAATGAATAAAACTTATTTTGTACTATGGCCATTGCTTTTCAACATAAAGTACTTGTTAACTAATATTTTACCAACAATGACCGTGGAAAATACCGTTCTATTTGGATATCGCATATTGAATATGTACCCGTTAAAACATTAATCTATAAATGTCACAGTTTATTGCTTGCGTCGTATGTTTTGAACGTTTTAAAATAGACTATTGCTATTTTCTACAGCTTCGGAAACAATAAACTATACGGGGAGTTTCATAATCGGCTCTCCACTAATCCATTGCCTACTCTAGGATGCATTTATCCGGTATGGCTTGCAAATCTTTCCCTATTCTAAGGGCAATTCTTCCCTACCTTTATGGCGCCCGGTCTACTCCTTGATATATGCAATGGCTTCTGCGGCACGATGAAGCATGAGACTAGTGCAAATCTTGAGGTTCATTCGCTCGAAATCGAGTCTGGTCAAACCACGCGGGGGTTGGTGCATTTCTTTCATTGAGTTTTGTAATATGTGTGGCCAAGTTTGGATATTGCCCTATTATGATAATATGATATGTAATGCATAATATGATATGTGTTACAACACATTTGGGACCGCATTCCGAATTAAAGTTATTTTTCACTTTGTAGTGTTTTTCCGGAAGTCGGTTGTTATTTTTTTTTTTCGAAAATCTTTTTTTATAGATTTTTTACTTCTTTTGTTGGCGTAAAAATATCGCGGCGAGATTT
Source organism: Polymixis flavicincta (assembly GCA_949987655.1). Lineage (NCBI taxonomy): Eukaryota > Metazoa > Arthropoda > Insecta > Lepidoptera > Noctuidae > Polymixis > Polymixis flavicincta. The sequence continues at coordinate 15,927,684 of OX465188.1, read as the reverse complement.
TGTCGTGCAATGGATTTTCGACTCTTGATATTAAACCGAGCATTGAGAATCCAACAGAGCGCATCTCCGCGCGTCGAAAAACACACTTTTCGATTTTCGACTACTTAGCATTGCGTTGAAGATCCCGTCGCGATATTATTAAGTCCAGCTGAACGTCGACCGACCGTCGTCGCGTCGTAGATAAATATAAAAAAAAAACGGTTTCAATGAAAATAATGATGTAGATAATGTAGGTATTAAAAACTACCAGTCATCACACCACTTTCGTCATCAATCTAGGTTTCAGTTCTTATTTTTTTGTCCACAGTGGGGCGCGTTAACTATCAACGGTCAACCGCTCATATGCTATTTACATATTTACTCAGGTTACTTCGCCCCACGATTTTATTTTTTTGCTTTACAATGATAGTGATTAATTTAATTGTATTGTTATCAAAATTAAAAGTGTGTACTCGTATCAAATATCAGATCAATCTGCCAACAGAAAGGGGGTAAAATTTCAAGTACTAAATTTCACTCAAAAACAAACAGGGCAAGCTAAATAAAACCGTGTAATAATTATAATACCAGCTTACATTACTGTCCTACTACTGGCCACAGGCCTCTTCTTAAACAGAGAAAACACGAAAATTAATCACCATGTTTGATAAAAACAGGTAAATACCTGCAATTGAAAAAAAAAAAAATCCTTTGCGGAATTGTTCACTGCCAGAATACGTTAAAAATATAAACAGAAACAACCTGTATATTTTATTGGAAGCAATGACAATAGTTTAGTAGGAAAATAGAATTAGGTGCCAAATTCCGTACCTACGCATTTTCTTGTTAGTCGAATTAAATACAGTGCCCTTCGTAAGCAGTCTGTGTATGTCAAATTAAATATTAACAGTCTTGTTGCATAATCAGCCTATAATATTCCCAATGCTGGGACACAGGCCTCCTCTATGATGATGATGATGGGACTCCCTTTTCCGCACGTAGACTCCCATTCGGTCCGTTGTGCGTGGTGATACTGGCTAACAAAGCCAGCCTAGCTCCGCCCAAAAGCACAGAAGCTTCCTGGGAGCTTCAAAGGCTTCGCGGAGCGACACTGTTCCGAGGATTTCTTCACGCTGAGAAGCCACGGCCTCGAATTCCAGGATGACGGAGGTGGCTGATTCCTCGGCGTCAAGGCAGCCCCTGCAAAGCAGGCTGTCTGTGGCGCCGATGTTAAAAAGGTGTCTGTTAGGGGGTTATGGCCCGTAATTGTTCCTATTATTATTCTAATGTTATTTCTACACAGGCTGAGAAGTTTTTTTGTTAATCGCGGGTGTACAATTGGTAAAGCCAATTTTGACTGGCCTCCTCTATATGAGAGGGAGTTGGCCATAATCCACCATGCGGCCCCAGTGCGGGTTAGTAGATGTCATTTGTCTTCGAATTTTTGGTTCAACATGCCGGTGAAACATGCCGGTTTTCTGACGATGTTTCCCTTCACCGTTTTGAGGGCAGTGGTCATCATCATCATCATAGGACCGTCACAGTTAGTCTTGCCTGTTGCTCGTCCGCACGATCTTATTTTGTTTGCTCGGGCCTATGTCGGTACAGACATGTTCGTACGTGAATGCTCATCGCGGGCCACCTGCTCTCAGACTTGAGAGCGACAGCAACCAGTACAGACGTTTTTTTAATCATTTATGTATCGAACTGTGGAGTAGGTATTAAAATAAAATGAGTTTTAAAAGGCATTAATAGGCATAGGCATCTTATTACTAGGCATGATTTATGATCTCTCATTAAATGACTTTGATCAAATCAATTGGCCCCTATACAAAATCCCTAGCTACGCCCATGCCGGCACCACCAATTATGAGTTTTCTTCGTCTCGTTGACATCGTAACAACTAAACCGTGCCGGTTGAGGCAGAGACAACAAAGTGACGTGTCTGTGTAGTGTATCTTGGCGACAGACATGCCCGTACAAACTGCCCGTGTGCATGTCCGTCTAGTGAATTCCCCGTTTTAGTTTAACCTGATCGATCGACCTATTATTACTTAGGTAGCCACAAGCTGCTCTCCCATTATTGAGTCCATTATTATCTGACCTGTTAAATAATAAATTTCTGAGGCAAACTTCACAAATAACGTCGACAACACCCCGGGGGCATTTTATCCAATTACGTGATGAACACATTCATTCCGACGGCAAATACTTACATTGTTTATTTATAGATTGTAAATATGTTGCCGTAGACATGTAGCTATGTAAATGCTTGATATTGCGTGATCTTTGACAGTCTGCCAGGGTGCGGGTTGTTCGAAAGAGATAGCGTGGCCCCTGGTACATAGGCAACTGAAGTGACTCGGGTGGGTTTTAGTCAGTAAAAGACTGACACGCCCTCTCGCTCCACCCAGAGCGGGAGAACTTATTTGATGATTTCCAACCCTCAAAAAAAAAAAACCTTTGGCAGTCGACGTTACAAGGTGTCCCATCTGCCTAGCCTTTTCCCAACTATGTTGGGGTTGGCTTCCAGTCTAACCGGATGCAGCTGAATACCAGTATTTTACATGGAGCAACTGCCTATCTGACCTCCACAACCCAGGTACTGGGTAATACGATACCCCTTGGTAAGACTGGTTGTCAGACTTTCGGGCTTCTGACGACCCGTAACGACGTAAGATCCACAAATGACAGCCGGGACCAACGGCTTAACGTGCTTTCCGAGGCACGGAGGGGTCTTGGTATGTAAAGTTGGTCACTCATCCACGGATCAAACGCGGCAAGCATAGCTTAACCTGGTCGATCGACCCGTGCTGCTATTGTTATTTAGCCACAAGTCCCCCTTTACACGTTACACACCTTTAGACGTTACAAGTTGTCTGAAGCTCAAAAGTCTGACAACCAGTCTTACTGGTTGTCGGAGTTTTAAGCTTCTCTTTTGAGCTTTTGACCCCATTTCCTAGATTGTTGACCTTTAGGTCAAATAAGCAGTCGCCCTATTCTCCAGCGTATCAATTTAAGCACCTCAACTCATAATTGGCATGGATTTTGAGATAGCAGCCGCTAAACAAAAATGTATGTCGTCTTTAATCATAATTTCAACCGAAAGACGTCCACTGCTGAAGATAGGCCTCACCTAAGTTCCGCCATTTCGACCGGTTCTGTGCTTCCCGCGTCTACAGGATTCCTGCGGCATTCACAAGGTCATCTAGTGGTCGTATTTAGGGGGGGGGGGGGGTTTCCATAATCGCCGCGCTTAGCAGGCGGGTTGGCGATCGCAGTATGGTGGTAAGATGCATAGAAAACGCTGTTGCTCATTCTCTGGTCTTCGTCTTTAATACTACATTTCAAATGGGTCAAGATGCACTGAACTGGAACAAGCTACATAACCCAATAAATAAACGAAATAAAAATAAAACTATCACAAAAGGAAACAGATATTCATATCCGTCAAATACGTTTACAAGGCTGCCACATAGCCCGCGGGTGTGGTATAAAAAAATGTATGAAAGTTTTTGTGAAATTTTATATATGCACTTTTTTTTTTCGAATAAAAGGCAGATTAGAAGATTAAAGTTTTAGTAAACCATTTGGCGTTGGTCCCGGCTATCATTCATGGATTTTTGACAGTCGTTACGGGTCGTCAGAAGCCCGAAAGTAGAGAGTAGCCAGTGGAGTGGAGTACACAGTAACAGGGTTGTGGAGGTCAGATAGACAGTCGCTCCATGTAATTTACTGGTATTCAGCTGCATCCGGTTAGACTGGAAGCCGACCTCAACATAGTTGAGGAATGGGTACGTAGATTATGATGATTTGGAAACGAGACGTTTACTGAGTTAAATATTTCTAAATTGTACTAGGGCACCATCAAGGAACGAAGGTTGTGCTTTAGACCCATACGTTCTTCTTCAATATCTGGTGAAACTAAGGCAGTAGTCGCCTTTTGGCGAAGGTTTCCCCCATTTTCATCCATTTCTGTCTCCAGCTTTAGTCTTCCATTTTGTTTCTAACGAAGCAGGTACTAAACTTGACATAAATTCAACGACATCGTGAATGGTTGTAAATTGCTTGCTTTATACGACTTCGCAACTAGGAGTACCAATTAGCAATTACTTCTGAATATGCCTTTGATATTCATACGCCATAGAGTTTAGGAGTTGGAGCCTTTGTAGGATGAATAGTCGCTCGAGTGAACTCAATGTTTCTGTGGCACTTCCATGAAGACACCTACTGGCGTGTTGGATAATTTTGTGAAATTTTTAATGTATTGGTGAGAGTATTGTAACAACCGCTACTTACGGTTCGAACCCAGAAAAGCGCTTTACTTTGTGTAAATTATTTCATCACCACTGCTCTCAAAACGGTGAAGAACATCGTGAGGAAACCGGAATGTCCTAAGACCAAAAATTTTGCAGACATGTGACATCTACCAACCCGCAAGGGCCCGCGTCGTGGATATCGGCCTACTCCGTTTCACCGAGAGGAGGCCTGTGTCTCAACCGTGGGAACGATATGGGCTGATTATGCTGTTATAGTTTTTTCCACATATATAAATATGAACGGTTATTATTTAAAAAAAAACCTTAAGTCATTTATTCCAAATAGGCTGAGAATCAGCACGTTTTGAAAGTCAAAATGACATGATACAGTCTTTCATAACGCCCGTCCTTCACCACTTCCTAGTGCTTCTTAGCTGGGATTCGAAATTGCTGATTCTCAGCCTAATTTGGAATAAATGACTTAAGATTTTTTTAATAGAAATCGTTCATATTTAAAATTCCCAATAATATTCAAGCTTATAGAAACAAGATTGCTTTTCATGAGACAAGGCTTTATGAAGCCACAATAGTTTTTACCGAGAAGTAACAACATTGGAAACCGCGTATTTAATGTTTAACTGATATAATATTACTAATTAGATTAATATTCTGTGAAAGCTATTCATTAGATGATTAGCGTACGTATCAGCAATATTATTTCATAGTAAATTGTTGGAAATTCTATTTCTATAGCAATAATTAAATGTTTTGATTGGTGATTATGCTGTTCCAATTTTACTCACATATTTTATCTACGTATTTACAACTGGAACGAAATACTTTATCGCATGTTATACTCTGTACACTTAGCAATTGAGAATTATGGCGAAAAAATTGGAAGACTTGACCGTCACACTTTTGTTATTGGTGAATAAGAGCAAGACCGAAAGAAGTGGAACTTTTTGACCTTCACGACACTTCTTACGCGACAAAAGTGTGTGAAAGCGAAAGGAACTTCGTTCCAACCGGCTGTCCCACGAAACCTCTGATTCTTAACTACTCATATATGGCTGCTTTTAATGACATTGTTGCCTCATTAAATTCAGTTATATGCTATTTCTGCAGTACATTTGAGCCTCTACCACAAAGCACGGAATCGCCTCTAGAGACGGTAGCACTTGTGAAATTCTTGCTGTCGAAAGTGCACAACTTCCGTCACGGAACGCCTTCAAAGCCGTCAACTTATACGTCATTTTTGTCGTAGTGCGTATTGATAATGACATTGAAAATTATGCTTGCATGCTTGATTCGAATGGAAAGTGTTGACAATGCTGCCCCTAGCAGCGGATGCCGAGGCATCTCCGTGCTCTCTGGGAGCTACTTATTGCACGTTCGCTTGCTTTATTGTTATGCAATCTGTTGCTTCAAACTTATTTTTTCGTTCTAAAAACAGCAAGTTACTTAACGGTTGCTTTTTTTCCAAAATGTATGAGCTTTAGATATATATACTTGATATGGTTTCTTCAAGTAGTAAGTACTTATAGTTTATTTGTTTGATTCATGGCAAACGCTTACATTTACTTATACACAGTTTTCTAGCATGGTACATACATAGTTAGTGGTTCTTCGAATAAATGTGGGAACATTTTAAGGGCCTGTTTAACCATCGGAAAGGTACCTACTAAATAAGCCCGATTTAACTTTATTTCGTAACAAACTATAAATCAGAATTTAAAATAATTTTGAAGTATTTTGCTAATCCATTGCTTCTGAGGTAAAAAAAAAACATGTCTGTTCAACAACGTGGATAACGCAATGAATGTTGTTGAACTGTCAAATTGAGATTTAGCTGTTAGTGTGATATGCAGTCGATTTACATAATGTTTTTTGGTGTCTACCTGGTGGTAAAACAGGCCTTACGTTCCATTTAAAATCGAAATAATCATACACTTCATTCATTATCCCAAGTGTGTTTGAATTTTTGTGTGAACACCCAATCTAGTACCTTCATTTTACTTTGTACGAGAGTTAACTCCTTGATTTTAAACTACAACATTGTTTCAGATGACGAGTTCGGAGAGAAGTCAGTTTCCGTGTTACTGGACGGCGAGGAGTCCGAAATGATATTCATTGATCACCCTAGCGCTGAGATGTCGGTAAGTTTTCATTTATTTTACGAAAACAATCACAATAGTGTCGGTCCTTTTGTTCACCACCTGAACTAAAATAAGAGTATTGCTATCCCTTACTGACATACCGCGAATGAAAAGGACAAGTGACAGTGACAGCTCACTCCACGCTCACTTCACGCGGTGAGATGGTTACAGAATCGACATGCAGAATAGCAATTCTGTTCCCATAAAAACCCTTCCCATTTCTCCACCACAGATCGAGAACTGCCTCTCAACCTACGAGCCTCACGCCTGCGTGGTAGTCTACTCCGTGGTGGCCAGGAGTTCGTTCACCCGCTCAGCAGAACTCCTGGCATACCTCGCCAGGGAACAGTTTACAGTGGAGAGGACTGTGGTGCTGGTCGGGAATAAGGCTGACCTGGCCAGAGCTCGGCAAGTGTCTACCAATGGTAAGTGAACATGGAGAAATAACCCTGATGTTTTACTTCCATCAACACCATCATAATTTGCCATCATATGCGTAGCCTCTTCCTAATTACTTTGGGGTCAGCTTCCAGTCCAACCGGATGCAGCTGAAATCAGTAGGTATTTTATGTGCCACATAACGCAGTAACTGGGTAACATGTTTGGTAAGACTGGTTGTCAGACTTTCGGGCGTCTGACGACCCGTAAAAAGTGTTAAAGATTCTCGAAAGTCAGTCGGGACCATGGAGGGGTCTCTATTGGCGACTGGCTGTGGTGCAACCTTTTTTGTAGATAAATGTCATGTTTTTTTAAACATACTTCTTTTGTTAAGTCTGAGCGGTTGTCAGGTTCCGTTTATTAATAGAGCATTGTCTTAATATATATCTATTCTATCTTCTTCTTGATTGATTTGATTGTTTGTTTGTTTGCATTGAATAGGCTCCGAAACTACTGAACCGATTTGAAAAATTCTTTCACTGTTGGGAAGCTACACAATCCCCGGGAGACAGGCTATATTTTATCTCTGTATACCCACGAGAACGGGAACTACGCGGGTAAAACCGCGGTGTGGTGCTAGTATTTTAATAAATTTATAATATTGGTAATATACGTGTTTCTATCATTTCATCTCTACAGTCCACTAACTAATCCAATCCGCTAGCTATCAGTATGTGAAGATGGTTACCCTTCAACGGAGCGACCGCAGCAAACTTAGTTTAACTTGATCAATTGACCTTATGCGTCTGTTATGCCCCACGAGCCCCGCGTGCGAAAAGATAACTTTAATACCAACACATTAAGTTCAGTTTGCACAAAACACAATTTCAACTTTTTTTAAGATTCTTTCAATCGTCATTCTTGAAACAACTTAATCTTCACAGAAATAAAGTTCATATTTGCTTAAGTGAAAGTGACATCAATTGGAAACAAATACTTTAATAGGCCTTAAGTAAATACTCCTGGGAATATATCTGGCCATATTTTACCAAGAAGTGGATCTTAAAACCTATATTTTTAGAAACGAGTGAACCTTCATCAATAATAATTTGGTTTGGTACTGAAAGCAAGACCATTTGAGTCATTTAGTGGAGTAATTGAATTATTTTTCAGATTAATGAAATACTTATGCTTCCGACGGTCACCAAAATAGATAAGACACCGATGGCCAAATAAAAAGAAAGAAAACAAACAGTTCCATAGTGGCATATAGACGTATCCTATGTCCCAATATGGGGCTGTCCCACCTATGTGTTGTAGCATTAATTGATATACTTATCATTTAAAACTAAGATAGACCCTTGTAGAACACTAACTAGTCACAAAATATTCTTTTAAACCGTAACATTGCCTGATCACATCGCTCTTTAGTCTAATTCATAATTACTTTACACCACAAAAATGTTGAGAGCAATGGTGGCCCAGTTGTATCGGTCTCGACTTACTAATTGTAGGTTGTGGGTTCGAACCCAGGTCGGCACTTGGTGAATTTCACCACCACTGCTCTCAAAATGGTGAACGAAAACAGCGTGAGGAAACCGGCATGTCCTAGAACCAAAAATTCGAAGACATGTGACATCTATCAACCCGCACCAGGCCTGTGTCCCAACAGTGGGAAAATTATAAGCTGGTTATGAAAACACGTTTTGTGAAGGTTAATTGTGATTATAATAATACATTTTCTGTACAGAGGGCAAAACCCTTGCGACATCAAGAGACTGCAAGTTTATAGAGACGTCATCAGGGATCCAGCACAATGTGGACGAGCTGCTGGTGGGCATCCTCAAGCAGATCCGACTGAAGGAGAGCAGAGACAAGAAGCACGCCAAGAAAGTTGGGAAGCAGGTTCGTATTCCACACTTAAATTTACAACAGGCTCCACACTTAAAATAAATGAGATTGATTTTCACCTGTGGTCTTTAAAAAATATAAACAAATGGAATAGAAAAGTATCTGTAGATGCCAGTTTGAAGTAGCATTTACAAATTGTGAGCTTTGAATTGTTCTAAATCTGAAATTCTAATTTTAAATCACCAAATAGTTGTATTTTATTTAACAACTGTGGTTTATTTTATAACCTAAATTTTCGTCGATAATTTTTCAATTGAATACAAATATTCTAACAATATTTGTTGGAAAACTGATGACGTATATAAAGCGTTTAGACTTTCTAATGATACTTTTGGTACAGCATCCTAAATGCCTAACACACTGTCAATAAGAATCTGAATCGTTTTGAAAGATCATCACCATCATTTCAGCCGAAAGACGCGTCCACTGCTGGATATATGCCTCCCCTAATCTCCGCCACTTCGACCGCTTCTGTGCTTCCCGCATCCAGCGGACTCCTCCGGCCCTCACAAGGTCATCGGTCCACCTTGTGAAAGGCCTTCCAACTTTATGTCTTCCAGTACGCGGTCGCCATTCTAGAATTTTTTGCCCCATCGGCTATCTGTTCTGTTGTTGTGTGTTGTGTGTGTGTTGTTGTTAATTTGGCAATTCCTCGGGCTATATCAGTTACCTCGGTTGTCCTGCGCATCTCTTCATCCCTGATTCGATCACGCAGGGAAACTCCAAGCATAGCCCTCTCCATTGCCCTTTTGGGTGACTTTAAGCTTTCTTATGAGGCCCACTTTTTAAAGATATTGCTAATGTATTGCTTCATAATGTTCAAAAATGTTGTCTGTTGAATTTTCAAAACAAAGCCATTCCTGTTAGTGTGATACACAGTCAGACTATAAATTTACCTAATTCATGAAATAGACAAGAATATGAAAGTAAAGAGGACACTAGATGTCTCAAGGCTTGGCATAAATAGTAATTTCTCTGATGTGTTTTGATACTTTGGAAGTGCTGTCAAGAAAGTCCAAAAGCTAGACAAGATTAATGGTTTCAATAACGTGATGCTACCTCTCACAAAAGTTATTCTCCGTCTGGTTTCTGATATTGATTTTATGCCACTCAAACGAATTTTGTGTGACTGAAATACAGTATAAATATAAAATTGAAATACAGAACGTAGGAATAGACTATGAAGAAACAAATAATTCAGATACTGAATAGCAAATGGAGGTATTAGTAAAATGCCTTCGCATTTACGAATTCAACTCCTGAAATATTACGTATAGGATTTTCGTCACCAATTAAACCAGACAGTGTCAGGGAAATTTTATGAGCCTATACAGATCCAGAGGGGTACTTGTGTATTACACTATCAGTAGAATTCGCTTTCAATTTGACAGTTCCACAACATTAATGGCGTTGTTTACGTTGCTAAGCAGACAATTTTTTCGAACATATGAAAGAACTAGCTTTTGCCAGCGGCTTCGCCCGCGCGGAACTTTCATCCCCTATTTAACTACCTTAGGGGTTGAATTTCGAAAAATCCTTCCTCATTCCTTGTCTACATTATAAAGGGAACCTAAAATATTTTGGTAATTTTAAATAAAAGTTGAAATTGGCGACAGTTAAACTTACTAGTTTAACTGTCGATTTTAGTTTTGACTGCAAAACTAAAATTTCTAAAATACAAAAAGAAAAAAAAAAAAACAATTTTATATTCAGGTAAGCAAACTATTAAATAAAATTCATTTATGAAAGATTAGACTTAGTATGATTTCTATATTTTACTGCTGTTCTATATTGTATTTTATGTGCAATAAACCTCAAAATGATTCAGATCTTTATTATTAGTCTGTTAAACGCATTTAGGGTGCTGGGCGAACACACAAAATATTTCACAAGACATAGACAAAAATAAAATCGCATGTAACATGTCTAAATTTGCGTAATTATTGGCGAAGTAAAAGATAAAAGCAATGAGATAAAAATGGTATCCAAGTTTGAGATCAAACGGAAGAATTCATGTTCCCCTTCTAATTGAAAGAAAATGTTTTTGCAAGCCGTTTTTGTATTTTGAATGATGTTTTAGATGAATTATTTTGTTTTAGGAAGCGAAGCAGCCTAAACTCGCGAGCTCTCGTACGCACATATCGCTTAGCATCGCTCGGGAGCTACTACAGAAGATATGTATCAATGACATTTCCAAATCAAAGTCTTGCGAGAATTTACACGTCCTATAAACTTCTGAACTCCTGATAACTTGTGAATATCTATAGATGTTTTTCTTATTGTTAATGTATAGAGGATTCTTCCTTCTAATTTTAATGTCTTGATTGTTTTTTAATCGATGTTTGACTGGATAAAATATTAAGGTTAATTTTGTTGAGTATACGGTAAGCGCTATTAGTATCTACTACCTGCTTTGTTACTGGAATTTTCATATCATGTTTATTAGTTTCTCGAACCCACGTCTCCATTTACTGCAGAATATACGAAATTCTTTATGACTCGTTCATTTCTTTCACTTCGTCCCTTTTAAATTTTCTAAACATCATCCAGAATGCTTTATTTACCATAATTACATTTAACTTTCACAGATCCCTTATTGTACCACGAAAATAGCAGGCTTTTCCCCAATCATTTACGTCAAAAGTATATCACGAGGTATAATTTATGAAAAATATTCGAGGTAAAGTAGCTCGAATCCGAAGACTCTTGAAAAGAGCTTTGATTTTCGCGAAAAATATTCATATTTAGTAAGAAAAATGCCTGTTCAAGGCCGATTGAATATAGGGTGGCAACAATGGCTTGATAATATCGAGATCGGACATCAATTTTCCCATACACAAGACATTCGAGAAACTCATATAAATCAGCCTTCAGATTTATTGTATTCCATCCATTATTTCTTAAAACAAGGTTTCTTCATTATTTCGTAACTTGATATATATTAGCCCGCCTTTTTTTGTCCTAGATTATAATGCTTTATTTTGTATACTTTGTTTGTTTCATGATCTTGTTCGCTAACATTTTTCAACGCACCTGCGAGACGTTCATGATTTTGTATTAGTAATCTACAAAATAGCTATCTTCTTTTGTTACATTTTCATCATCTATTTTTATAATTAGATCATTATTTTTACAAATGAACACTTTAATAAATTCTGCGAATTACTCGTTAGAAATGTCATTATAGAGTTCTTGAAATAACTCCTAGAATTAATAATCGAACATAAGTGGCTATTAACGTTTAATCCTAATTATGTGTAGCTCCAACTAATTGTCAAAGACAATTTCGGCCTTCACCAGTCATATACTACGTGTATAAACTATATTGTGTAAATAATTTGTTACAACACCCTTCTAACAGTTTTAAATGTGAAACTAGGGTAATGTATGTAGTTGTAACAATTTTGGATGTTTAATAATATCATTGGAATTCATATCTTTAGAATATGTTGGCTCTCACTCATCTACGTTTATTCCTTCATCTTTTTAGCAATTACGCAGAGTCCATCATCCACTTGAAATCTGTCACGATTCCCATGGCGACATTCAACTTAATAGTTAAGTGTCCTTTAATATTAAGATTACTTGATAACGCAATAGCGGTGGCTTGCTTTCGTCAAGGGAATAGATAATTGTGGTCTCAATTTGAATAATAGATAACCTTGGGATCGTCTGGGAATATTAAGCAAATCTATCTTTAGAATTATATAAAATTATTCATTGAAAGAAAAACAGAATAAAAACGAGACTATTTTCATCTTAAAAAGAGACTTAGCAAAGAGAGACTTAAGTACTAATCTCTAAACTAAATATTGATTCGAAATTCAAGACCTTTTTAAGCTATTGCATAGTTTATTTCATAGAGTAATAAAACTAATAAATGTTGATCATACGTGTATCAAAATATGGAGAATATCGTTAGTATAATGAGAATTTTCCATTAGAGTACTTGTTACGTTTAGTGTTTACTCTCGACTCATGTTTCAAGCAATTACTTAGTTTGTTTGAGGTATCAGATGAGTGGAATGGCGTGGGGTTTCTGATGTGATGTTTTACTTTGATACCTACTTGTTATTTTGGTGACTGCTGTCTGGTTAATTACTTACCTATACCTAAAGTGGTCAGACCATATACTGACAAAGATACTCTGAATGGTATCTGTGGATACCTACTACATATTTCAATATTACGCAGACTAATTTCGATAAAAGATTTTTAAGCTCTGTAGCTTGATTGAGGAGAAAACTAGTCAAATTATTCAGACTGTAAAATATATAAACTTGGAACTAGGGACCCGCCTTGAGGGACAACACAAAATGATATACTATTCATCAGTGATATCGAGCGTTTTGGGTAAACATGAGGTACCGAAAGCTTATGACAATCCTATCGAAAGTCGTCGTAGGAATACGAAACGCTTTGAAATCAATTGTCACTTGCACTAGTTCTCTGGCTTCGGTCGCGTAGTTAATAAGTCATCATCATCTGCCTAGCCTTTTCCCAACTATGTTCGGGTCGGCTTCCAGTCTAGCCGGATGCAGCTGAATACCAGTATTTTACATAGAGCGACTGCCTATCTGACCTCCACAACCCAGTTACTGGGTAATACTAAACCCCTTGGTAAGACTGGTTGTCAGACTGTCGGGCTTCTGACGACCTGTAACGACTGTCAAAGATCCACAAAAGACAGAGGGGATCAACGGCTTAACGTGCTTTCCGAGGCACGCGTAGTTAATAAGTATGAAAGAATAATTTTTCATCTAACACAATGTAGAATACAATATCTTTTCAGTTTGAATTAGTTAAGATTTTTATATCCCTTTATACTTCTGTAGTAAAAAATTATGTTAGCTGTCTCAATCCGGATATTATTGTTACTGACTTTCCCTTAACAATATTAAAAGTATCATTTGATGTTGTTTTGTTTTAACCTACATATTTTCAAGTCTCCTTCAAAGGAATACAGAGTGGCAGGGCTGTCGACGCGCACACTTTTACCAAGGATGATGTACATGATAGAGAAATTTTTCGTCAAGAATTTAAAAAAATACTGCTGTTCAAAATATTTATTGATAACGACAAAAAATATCTAAGCTAGAATCATTTGCTGAATGAAAGGGAGTCTAAAATGATTTGCTAAAGTCATGATCACAGGTTGCGCATCCATTTCTCTGCCAGTCAGTATACGTATGCAGGTAGGTATTGAACAAGTGATCAAAACAAAACTGAGCCTCGCCTTGTAAACCATCTACAGTGACTACTTCATCGCTAACTTATTAATGGCCGTCATTTGCGCGTGCTATTAGTAACCAATACCTGAAACGACGGCTAACCATGATTAATTGATTGAACTATTACTTGAAACATGAGTTATAGCACCTAAGTCTTGTTGGGAGCGGCCAGGCTAACGGTAATTTAATCTAAGATCTATTTTACGTATCGAAATACGAAGCACGATGTCGACGGAAAAAATATATAATTGTAAAAGGTAGATAATCTCTCAAAATACTTATCCGATTGCAACAAAATCTTTTACTGAAAGAAAGCTACATTATTCATGATTATTATATGATAGTTTTTAATCCGAATAGATGCGCGGTTTCTGTGGAATAACCCACAGGAGCGAAGCTAATCTTTCTGATCATGCTTAAGTGCTTAGTTCATTTTATTTTTGTCAAAACAGACCTTGGAATAGATCGGTTAGAAAAACTTTGTATACTGTATGGAAGAAACCGATTCTTCTTTTCGTACTTTAGTGTTAAAAAAGTAAGTTCCAAAACTATAACCGGCTATTGAAAAAACATTTGAAAAAAATTCAAGAGACAAGAAAATATTCTCATCTGGAAGCCGTGGTCGTATGCCACTTTCCCCTAAATGTTATGATCGCTTACTAACGTTACTGTAGGTGGCGTACGACCGGCTTTCAGATGAGAATATTTTCTCGTTTTATATTTTTTAGAGCGTGATCTTTCAATAGTTGGGTTTTAGTTGTTTGTCGCTAGCTTGGCCATCCCTGTTAGCTCTAAAGTATCTTATATTATATGAATCGATGCAAACAGTCTTGTATCGTTGCAAATAATATCCGAGGTTCGAGCTTTAGTAATAATATACCCCGCGAGCAATCTCCTGGCGAGAGCTATATTTTCAATGTAAGGTTTTACTTTGCGGGGTACACAGTATAAAAAGGTTCAGAAATTCCACGAGATGTTGTGCAAAATGTAGTGTGCAAAATAAGATATTGCTGTACATCTTGAAAACAACGCTTGTTTCTTTTTAAATTCACTTGCCAACTGTTGTGCAAATGAGATGTTTCATCATGTTCACGATAAAAATAAAGAGATCTGTCGTTTATAAACAATCCGTGATGCCAGAACGATGTTTCGTGAACCGAAAATATCAAAAGACGGGCTGGATTTGCTACTTCTTTTTATACTGTGGAAAAAATCAGTATTAATAATTTTCATAAAATAAAAATGTATGCGCTTGTCTATACATAGCGTAAGTTAATAAGTAAAGCTACGTGTTACTATTAGAATACTAATTATATTTTTCTATACGAAACTTTCTACGACTTTTGAAATGACGAGAGTTGTTTTGTACCTTTTTATTTGTGCCAATGAAAAACTTTACCACTATTCCCATAAAAAAACCCATAAACCATCGATTGAATTTTATGCTTTTTGAATTAAGTATTTATTATTTGTAGGTTAACAACAGGGGTTGTTACCTTTTATAGCTTCATGGAGTTAGTAATGATCAATACATCAGCAGGCGTGGTGGATGCACCAATTACGTCCTGTTGTGTCAATATCAACAAATTGCGCTGCGGTCACCTTGTTTGTCGCTACTTTATCCTTCATTAAGCTCTTTCATCAAAATGTAGATAAAAATTCTTGTTATGCAAAAGTTTTGTATTTAAGAATTAAGGTCGTATTTGAAACTATGTTTAAGCATGAATCCTGATTTTAAAATTATAAAGGATGGCCAGTGAAACAATGTCCACAGAAAAATAATATAAGCTTCCCTCCAAGGGCTTACCGAACCACCTCCATGTAGGTTCAGTGATTATTTAGTAGCTAAACGGTTTATTTATATTTAATTTTCATGGTAACTTAAATGCAAAAAACTAAGTTCGAAAATTAAAACCGAACTACTGAGTAAATTCATGCTCTAAAAAGATACTTCACCATTTTTTTTGGTTCATAACTATAAGTCGGCTTGAGGGCGCCATATTTAATTTAATCAAAATTCATGCTTTATTTTTCTTGAGAGTGCGCCAAAGTTTGAAGATTTTCAAGGAAACTTTCTGTATGTCAGTCATTTGTTTTCAAACCCTTCTTTGGCCTTGTACACCCCATTTAAATCACGTGACATCACAGGTGAGCAGCTAAAAATATATTTTTCCGTTTTCGTATCCAATTATTGGGGTGACGTGTTTTTATTTTGTAAGGATCCAAAATGGCGGATGTTTAATAGCTGGTGTGACTGTTTATCAACATTTTTATTTATTTTATTGCTGAATGGGCTTGCTGGATGAAGAGGCCCACGATGGAACATTTAAAATCGTTAGAAATAAAAAATAAAAATAAAATTAAATAAAATCTTTTATTTCAGGCATCAAACGCTTTGTATTTTTTCTGTGAAATGTATGCAAAACAAACATTTTCATTGGCACAAAATAAAATAGTCTTCTTAAACTTTTTGTAAAAACAAGAAATGTGTCTTCTTTGTAACTAGTCTATGGTTTAGATTGTTATTTCTTTACCTACACCTACCTATTTGTTAGTTTGTAGAACTTATTTCAAATTATCTTTTAGTTTCTAACATTTGTCTCCGAGAGAGTTTCTAAGTACTTAGATAGGAATCAAATGGTTTTGGAGTTTGTGCGAATTTTTACTGAAAATACTGCAATCTCTTTTAACAGCATCTATAAATTTTCATGTTTAATTTGAAACCTTATTTGTGGCCAAGGCCCCTGTCCCATCGCCGGGAAGAGTAGAGCGAGTAACTGAAAATGAGTAGGCGTCGCGATGGGGAACACCGATCATTCGCTGGTATGCATATGTTCAGTCAGCGTCAAAAATATCGGGACGTACAGATTGTTCAAAATGATCTCAACAACTAAGAAAATTAAAGTTTATCTCAATCGAATAAAGTTCTTGTCAGAATGAGATTTGTCGTGTACTGTCTTCATTCTGAAACATTCCTTGTGCCATTGAGTTAATAATTAATTTGCATTGTTTTTAGATAATTTTGAACACTCTATTCGTCCCGATGTTATTGACGCTGACTGTACCAAGCGTGAGTCTCTCGGCGAGTGGTGCCGGCCAAGCGAGCGTAGCCGAGTGAGTATTCTCTTTTATATCTCATGACGTTGCAACAAACGAGTACCTACCGGTGACGTGAACAGTTTTTTTTTTTGTAACGGCATCTCGGCTGCTTAACGGACTTGCCTCTGGGCGCCTCTCTAGCCTCGCCGCCTAATTTAAGGTCTCCAGCCAGGGTTTAAAGAACATAAAAGCTAAGCGACTACACGCTACGATCAACTATTAATGTTGCCTGAGCCAGATAATCGTTGATAGCTGGTGACTTCCTCGTCGGCGGCGGGACAGGTGACTTATGATTTTTCCAATTTCTTTTACCAACCGTGTGGTAATGATAAAAAGTTTGACCTTTATGTCAACAACAAAATAACTTGTCATACAAGCAATTTTCCAAAAAAAAAAAAAAGTTTTCTTTGTCCAGAATTTCATTTCACACTAACTGGGTCTTGTCTAGCGTCGCCCGGATGAATTCCAAATTTCTGACATTTCCGAAGGATATTTATAAAAAATGTCTTTCATACACACCTCGTCTTGACAATTACTAATTTATTCTAACTAGCCTATTTTGTCTCACTGAAAGTTTAAGGCGTCTTTCTCCCTTTTTCAGACAATTTTTTATTTTGCTAGAGCTGTCCAGACCTTTCGTAAAGAGTCAAGCTGGTCCCACCATCTTCGTCTCGGCCCACCGCGATGGCATCATGCGTTTAGTGGGACCCAATCGGTGGTTCTCTTAGTCCATTCAGCCATCTGACATGCGCCAGACGAATTAAAAAAAAAATCTGCCGAATCGTTCTCAAGTGACCTCTCATACCATATATGCAACAATTGCTTTTTATTTATATGTATAGGAAGATGACGCGACTGCTTCCTATACATATAAATAAAAAGCAATTGTTGGATGACGATAAGATGACGCGACTGCTACAAAGCCAAATAATTTTCAAGTAATTAAACGCGAAATAATACCTTATTAGCAACAACCCCACCACATACTTCACCTAATAATTAGGTCACTAACGAATGTAGGAAACGTCGAGAATGCCCGAGAAAACAGAAGCTCATGGCAGAAATGTTTTTAATCATGCCTCAAAATTCGCAACAAGAGAAACAGACTGAAATATTAAACACAGGAGAAAATTAAGTCTTCTTGAAACCTGCTACGAACGTAATTAGAGCTAAATAGTAGGCAGGAAACACAACAGCTGAGTTTTTTGTTTAATTACTCGGTAAACAGTGGAGAGGATCAAGATTCGAAATTCGAACGTTATTAGAACATTTTGGGTGTTTTGAAATTGGAGCAGAATAAAGGACTACTTTGAAATAACGGCTGATTTTTCAACTGTCAGAAATTTTTAATGAGGAATATAAAATAGTAATTTGACGATTACTGTATAGAAAATATGTCAAACTGCCTTATTTGTTCTTTCAATGTAGTTTAACCTGATTGATAGACTTAGCCACAAGCCCCTCGTTTTGCCCGACGCGATTATAATAATTACTTTAATATACTGATTATTTCAATATTTTTTACAGTAGTAGTACAGTAGTAATTTCATTTTTCGGGGGCTTACCCGAATTAGCCTGTTTTAGAATTCATTAAAAATGGTTAAATGAAAATACATCTGATTGAAATCACAACAAAAGCAAACCACAAGTGAATTAATTAAAGAGATAAAGAAACGATGTAAAATATTGAACGAAATAGAGCATTGTCTGTTGAGCAGTGAATGAGTAAATGCGGTTACGTATGTTTTTCTTCTTGTTCAAGATTTTCATTTTCTCGTGCAAATGAATTGTAAAGTAAGAGGGAGCTAAATAATGTATGATTCTATTTGTACGAGATTTTTAATTAAGTTTTCTATTGCTTTTATTTCTACTTTCGCTTTTCTTTGTTTTCTTTTTGGTTCTGTCTGTACTGCGAGTATGGGGTTCAGATTCTTCGAAAAAAAAAAAATCCTTTCACATTAATCTCTTTAATCCTCTTAAATGCATGAAAGTGTGAAAATAAATGTTGTTTTAGGATTAAAAGCAACGGTAAATTTTTAAAAATACGTTGGATTATGGATTCTTGGAAATTCGAACGTCCATTAATGTTTGCTCTTTTAATTTAAGTTAGACGATTTTATTGTTTAAACAAGGGAAAATAATTAAATTACACCTAGCAAAGGCTAGAATAATAATTAAACACTGTTTTTCAACATTTTCATGAAATCATCAAATAACTTCGGGCGTGACAGACTTCTACTGACTAAAGCCCATCCGTTTTCCTTGAGCTGCCTGTGTGCCAGGGGCCATGGCATCTCTTTCGAACAACCCGCACCCCTGGCAGGCATCGGGGCTTGCGGACCCCACCAGATAGTGCTGAAATCTTTTTGGGGCGCGCCTGGAACACAACGCGCCGTCGACTCGGGCTTTGTCCTTACCGGACAGCGAGCCATTACTCGTCATCTGCAAGCCTGTGCCTAGGGTGGCCGGGAATTAGCCTGGGATTCCCAGGGCGTCTCCTGCGGTGACTAGGGCCGTGAGGTGCATGTACTGCCTATCTATACTAAGGTTATCAATTGTTTAACATCACGCTACAGATACGGGTGCTAAATTAGGAGCCGAACAAAACTAAAAAAGGGGGAAAGAACGCTAAGTGCAAACGAAGTAGCAAGGCGGACGATGTGATGCGACGCGGTGGGTCGGGAGGCAAAATTTCACGCAGATGAAATCGCGGGCACTTTCTCTCTACTTTTCTCCTTGTACTTTCTTTCTTTTTTCCTTTCTTCTTTTTTTTCAATCAAAAGTCATTTATTCAAACTATGCTGAGTGTCAAGACTTCTGAAACGTCAAAATGACATGAGACAGTCCCCCAAAAACGCCATTTCTCTTCTCTCTTAATCTCTTAGAACTTTAGCTGGGAAGAAGAGATTTTGCAGCAAACTCTCCAGCAGCACAGTCAAGTACTAATTCTACCTATATAACCTACTATTGCAGAACAATTGCCTCTAGAAGTTTCTTCTCTAGTTTCACAGACTAATATTAATTCCTGGACATTAATCTTCAAGCTTGCTTACTGGCACTGCGTGTAATTTAAGTCTCGTTGTTTTCAAAATCAAGTCATTTATTTAAATCAGGATGAGAATCAGCATTTTTTAACGTTAAAATTACGTACGACATTCCCCCAAAACGCCTGCCTTTCATTATTCTTCGTTTACGGTTAAAGATATTTTATTTCTCATAAGAATTACAAATTCACTTATAGAGAAAAAACATAGTAGATAGATACGTTTAAAAAATGTGCCGTTAAGCGTGGCTTAAAACACTTACACATACTACGTTTCTTAGACCAACAATAATAAACATTTTGAATAAAAATCGTATTGTCATATTATACAAAATAAATCAGAAGTAGGTAATTGTACCAATGAAACCGCAGAATTTTGAGTTTGCTTACTTGAACAAAAGTTTTTTTGAAACCCTAGGTTTCTATACCAACCTTAAAATGACACATTGAACAATATTAAGTACCTATGAAAATATGACAAAAGTTTCTATACAGTGTAAAAAGCCATCAGTGACACATATACAGAAATATTTTTTTACCAGTGCGCAAACTGTAACCATGAATTCAGTATGTCATCTAGACTCCCTAGCGTAGAAAATTTCCGTCGGGTATACAAAAACAACAAAAAACAGCTGTTCCATACAATTTCGCCGCGTAGGTATTGCAATTTTCTATGAAACAGCGAATTTATTTTTTATAACCGACGAAAATTTTCTACGCTGAATTCATGGTAACAGTTTGCGTACTGGTTAAAAAATTATCCTGTACTTACCCAATCTTCCCATGGGCGTCAGCAGAAACTACACAACGCCACTTGCTATGGTCCTTGTTCATACATCTTGATGATACTTGCACGCCAGTTGCGTAGAAACGAATCTAAAGTATATTACTATTAAGGTCCTTCTAGGCTTAGTATAATATTTTCACTAAAATTCGCACATAACCCAACATTCCCTCGAAGGGAGATCGAGCTTTAAAAGTACCTATAGTAGTTGGATCGTGTGCTTTGTGCACGTGTGTTTCTTGTTGTGATGATGTGTGATTGTGCATTTTTTCATTATGACATCTGAGAACCCCTCTTTTCGTGAAAATATCGTAATATTGCCCTGGCTGGGATAATTTTGATTCTGGATTGACAAGCTTTTACCGGTTGAGGGGCGATTATAAGAAAGAAAGAAAGGAACTAATAAAGATATAATAAGATACAATAGAAGTGAAAACTTACAACTGCAGCGGAGTGTCGTACGCGATTCAGCGTCACCGACCCGAGCGTGACTGTTCAATTTCGTTCACTTTTCAGAATGTTCGCCTAAAAATCTTATCACTTTTACAATTAACCTCTTAATTGTCTGGGTCTTGTTTTTTTTTTAAGTACTTGCGTAACAAGAAGGATATTGTAGGATATTGTTTATCCATTGCTTCATATGTTCGAACAATGTTTCTGCTCAATATCGTAAATAACGCAATGAATGTTGTTGAACTGGCAAAATTAACCGCTGACGTCCGGCCCAACCCTCAAGTCCAGCAGACCCGTTAACCGGCCAGTCGATTCAAGCGGCTGGGATCCCTATTCTTATTTATAAATAAGGTCGTAAACCGTTTGCGTTAATTTCACTCTATGATCAGATAGATGTTCTCGTCAAATACATGATTCAAAATCAAAAATATTGTCTGGCAACACAAAAAAAGTTAGTTGAAACTGACGTTTCGAACTCGTTGGCCATTCCTACTGTTAGTGTGTTACACAATGAGGGTGTTTATGAATATTCAAGCCACTAGTTGGCGCCACTTTCACAAGAGGTCTACCAGTTCGACAATGAACTTAAAATATTTGATGTCATTCGTTTCATTCATTCGTTCACATTCGGCCCGTGGGCGCTTTGACACTTTTGACAGGTGCCCGAACCTGACGTCTCAGTGCTGCTACCTAGTGAACGTCATTTCAGAAAACCCTCATTACCCCGCTGATCAATTCCCTAGAATATCTCATTACCTATGTGGTTATATTTCTAATTAGTTATAACTTTTCAGGCAAGATACTTATAGAATTATGCTCGGTTCCTATAAACAAAAAGGATTGTTTTGCTTACCCATGATAGCTACTTAGCTATCACAGGTTAAATTTGCTTAGGAAGCCTTTCTTTATGCCCAGTTTGGCAATAAAAAATGCTACCATGGGTAAGCAAAATAATCCTTTTTTTGTTTATGCTTTGCATAGTAGACACTCCCATATCCGCTTGAGTGGCCATGACGACGTCATCGCACCCATTTGCGTCGTGGGTGGTCCGCGCTCTTATCGCAAACTCGAAAAAACAATGAATCTTTGTATGTGGGTTGGTTCGACTGTTTATTGTTTTGGAATGGTGAATAAAAGTACTTTTTAACTTGTCTTACTTTCATATGAAAGTCCATATGGGAGTGTCTACTATGCAAAGCTCATCTTTGCTTCATAACTGGTGAAGATACAGGACTCATAATTTTAACCAACAAATGCCCATAAACTATAGGAATCGCCCATCAGTCGATAGAATCACGAGTTAGAAGAATTTTCACGCCAAATATTACAGATATTGATATCACCATTCGTAAAGAGGGGTTCAAAATCCATTGTTTGTAATGCACAAATTCACATAAATGTGTTAAATTAATTTATACTTTGTAACTTCTCTGTATTTCCTTGCGTTGGTTGCGTTGATGATCTTAGTGATATAAACTGCTAAATATTTTATATAGGATACAGTCAACCTGTAACTTCCTTAATGGATACCTGCCACCTGTACCCGAATTTTTTGTCACAGTATTAAAAAAAAACAGTATGAAAACTTTTTAAGGTAACTGAGAGGTAACCTTTGTAGTAGTAAAATAATTGTTGAAGCTCTTTTGTTTGCAATTAACTATGACTTGGAACGACAAGTTTATATGTGTGGATTTCAGTCACTCAAAGTTGTCTACCAAAAGTGTATGAAAAATAATACTTCCTCAATCAAAATCAACTCGGCCTCTCCATGTTGCGCTATAACACCCTGTCCTCCGCTTCCCACATCCAGCCTGACCAAGCCGCATTTTTAAGGTCGTCGGTCCACCTACTGCCTATTGTTAGTATATTTCGAAAACTGAACCAAGTTATCATACTGTTCTTGTCTATGTAACATTTCCTCGTAACAATATTTTTAACACTAAAATCGTCAGCTGCCCACGTATTTTGTAAAAATATTCTCAAAGTCTGAACATTTCTTCTAGAAACTAAATAAATACAAGTTGTTGTGTTTAACAAATAAATCATATAAATCCGTGTAGTTCTTGTAGATTACTTTGTATACGTTTGTTCGATGTTTTTTAAACTATTTGTGATTATAATAGTTGCAAAATAAAATATGATAAATTGGATTTTTTGTATTATTTCTTTGTTTACCTCACACCAATCTGCCTAGCCGTTTCCCAATTACGTTGGTCAGCTTTCAATCTAACCTGATGTAAATGAACTGCCTATCTAACTTCCACCACCGAGTAACTGGGTAACACGAATCCCCCGTGATAAGACTGGTGGTAAGACGGGCTTCTGACTACCCGCAACGACGGTCAAAGATCTACGAATGACGGTCGGGACCAACAGCTTAACGTGTTAGCCCGAGGCACGGAGTAGTCTTGATAAGTAATGTATGGTCACCAATCCATGAATCGACCGTGGCAAACGTTGCTTAACTTTCGATCGACAAGAGGATCAGTAGGATGCAGCAGGATTCAGCCGGATGCGACAGGATGCAGCAAGATTGACAGGATCATCACGTAGTAGGAGACCTGCAACCTAATTACGTAACTCACGATTCATCATAATCTGTTTTGTTTTGAAACAGATTATTACCATTGCTTCTTAAGTTCGAAAAATGTGTCTGTTCAACAACTTAAATAACGCAATGAATCATTTGAACTGTCAAATTGAAACCGTTTATGATTAATCGTGAGTTACGCAATGAGGGTGCTGGTAGAAAAAATAGTTATAGTGCTGTACCCGGAGGGCACTACCCTGCCAAGGATAGTGCCCTCCGGGTAGAGCATTTAAAATGTGAGTTAAGTCAGTGTCATACGATTTTATACTGGAAATCATCATACAATACAACCGACTTCCGGAAAAACACGACAAACAGAAAAATAACTTTATTTTCGGAAGTCGGTGACTTTGGATATTTTTTTTTTGTTGGAAAAAAATTTTTTGGAAAATGTTTTTATTTTTTTCTTTTTGTCACCTACCCCCAATGCGGTAGGCATAACCAAACCATTTCAAAATTTCATCATCTTAGGGGGCAAAATAATGCGTATTTATGCGATAGCAGCAATCGCGGACATACAGGCCAACCTATTCAAACAATGACAGCAAATCGTTGTCATTTTTTGAATAGTTCCTTTGTCTGTCTCCGAAATTCATCATTAGATCTAAATGGAATTTAAATGGGACTATTTGGGAACCTTCTTCGGAACCTTTCGAACAATAAAATAATTCTGCAAATCCGTCTATTTATGACAGAATTATGCCCGAACATACATAAAAATATATATACACAAACATGTCGAATTGAAAACCTCCTTCTTTTCGAACTCGGTTATAAAACATTATACAATAAAAGATGTTGGTTTTGTGTAGCAAAATTCATCCTGTGGTGAAAATAATACCAATAACTCAATAGGTTGTTTACTTCTAAATGTCAAAGCCATCCCCCGCAGATGTGCTCATAAAATTTTATATGTTTTTGATGATATTATACCGCAGTGGGACCGCTCGTAATTGAGATCATTCATAGAAAATTATGGCTTCGTTATGGTTCTTATTTCTGCTGTGACGTCAGACATTTTTATTCCTCAAAAGGACAGATATAGATGTAGTAGGTATATGATTAGGTTCTGACTGTGAAGAATATTGTGTGGAGGTTTAAGGCTTCTCCAGATAGGCTCGACGCGACGTGACACTTGTAGAACAATTTCTATGATAAATGATTTTATTTCTGTAAGTAGGTTTTTACAAACACTTTTACACGTCAAGCATATTTTTTTAAACTAGATGAGGTAGGCGTTTCCTATCTCTTATATATGTCGGAGGAGGGACGTCTCTCTCGTTATCTTCAGACATATTTTAACTAATGTGGGCGTACTATGGGAAGTGTTGGTTATTGCGCAATAGAAAAACCGTTTTTAGTTCAAATCAAATTATAATTTACGATGAAATTAATTACACGAGCTAATCACACACCGTAGGTTTATGTCGGAACTATACGGAACGCGCGACAGTTTCTAATCGTGTTCACTGCTTGACCGCCACCGTAAGACTGAACATAACTGTGGACTTGTGGTCGAGCGTTATGTTGTAGACTCTGTCGAGCGCCGCTTGGTGGCGCTGGCGTCCCGATTAGTCAATCGAGTGACTGAAGTATTTCCGACAAATATATTCTACACTCTGAGAAGAAAGGCCGAAACAAACTCAAAGGTCACAGTCTCTTTTAAAGTCTAGACATAATCTGTCAGATCATGTGAAGATCATGTGGATTGGTGTCTGAAATGTTATTTTGAGGAAAGAACCACACAAATTGAGTGGACCTGTCCATTCAGTGCACGCATTTATCAGTAATCATGTAGCTCAACTCAGAACTTGAGGAGCTCAACGATTTGACGAACAATACCAAAGAAAGGACATTTGGGTGGCCGCATAAAGTACTCCCCATGAAGTTTTCATAGAAATTGTTCTAAGGGAGGCGCGTCGCGGTGTCGCATCGCACTTGTTTGAAGAAGCCGAACGTGTTTACATTAACGCGCCTATTCTCTTACCAGTTTTATAAAAAAAAAAAAAACTACTAAATCAGCCTATAATGTTCCCACTGCTAGGGGACCCAGTGAATGTTGGTAGATTTCACATTTCTTCGAATTTTTGTTTCTAGGATTATGCTTTTTCCTTTCGATGTTTTAATTCAGCGGTTTGAGAGCAGAAGTGATGAAATTAAAAATAGAAATAGAAATAGAAATATTATTTATTCGCATAAAACATGGTAAGTAAAGAAAGTAAAGGGCCTCGCTGTTCGAACCTACAACCTAAAACTCGTTGGTCGCGGCCGTTGCCACTCGGCCACCACTACTCTCATAATTAAAAAAAAAAAACCTTGCCCCACACTAGGAATTTCTCGCTTTCTATGTGAGTGTGTTTACAAACATTTAAACTCACATACACAAACGGCCAGACCCGGAACAACTACTTGTAGTTCATAAAACTATTTGTTTCGTGCGGGAATCGAACCCGCGACACGCAGCGCAGTCAATCGCTTAACCACTGCGCCAAACGTGTCGTTGCACCTTTATTTACCTAAAGGTTCACCCACAGCACATATTTAGATACATACAAATATTAAATCATAAGGTTTATATTCTATTACATATGCTAATTACAGGTAAACACAACATTGACATCAGAAGACGCCGCTTACCGCTTAGTGTCTAATAATCCAATGAAAGGTAGAAATATGATTAAACATTTTCAAAGCAACATGTCTTAGAAATACAGCTAGATAAAGCATTTTCTGCAGGTACATTATTGAAAAGCCTTTCACGTGGTGCACTACTTTTCCGACCGATTGCTCTAATCGTGCCCCTTTCACCTATATTAGACGCAAAGAGCTATCCTTACGGTTGAAGTGTGCTTTAGAAAAAAGTAAAGAAGTGTAGTAAATTCTTTCTTTATCGAGTTATGGAGAGAAATTTAAGTACGGTACTCATGGGTATAGTTCCTTTGTAAAGTAAAAATGTCACCGTTGACCCTGTGTTTGGCCCTATCTCTTCACGTGTAATCATGAACTGTCTATTTTAGAGTGCACCCTGTGCCATCCCTTCATTATATCAAGGACAATCAAAACCTCTAGAACCCCCACTATTTTTTTTTGACGGTGGGAAATCATAAAATAACTTCTCCCGCTCTGTGGAGCAGGAGAGCGTATCAGACTTTTACTGATTAAAACCCATCCGTGTTCCTTGAGTTACCTGTGTGCCAGGGGCCATGGCATCTCTTTCGAACAACCCGCACCCCTGGCAGGCATCGGGGCTTGCGGACCCCACCAGTTAGTGCTGAAATCTTTTTGGGGCGTGCCTGGAACACAACGCGCCGTCGACCCGGGCTTGATCCTTACCGGACAGCGAGCCATTACTCGTCATCTGCAAGCCTGCGCCTAGGGTGGCCGGGAATTAGCCTGGGATTCCCAGGGCGTCTCCTGCGGTGACTAGGGCCGTGAGGTGCATATACTGCCTATCTATACTAAGGTTATCAATTGTTTAACATCACGCTACAGATACGGGTGCTAAATTAGGAGCCGAACAAAACTAAAAAAGGGGGAAAGAACGCTAAGTGCAAACGAAGTAGCAAGGCGGACGATGTGATGCGACGCGGTTGGTCGGGAGGCAAAATTTCACGCAGATGAAATCGCGGGCACTTTATCTTTTTTTATTGTACTTTCTTTTGTTTTTATTCTTTTCGTTTCTTATTTTTTTCGTCTTTCTTTTTTTTTCAATCAAAAGTCATTTATTCAAACTATGCTGAGTGTCAAAACTTCTGAAACGTCGAAATGACATGAGACAGTCCCCCAAAAACGCTCGCATTTCACCATTTCTTTTATCTCTTAGAACTTTTGCTGGGAAGAAGAGGTGGCGCAACAAACTCTCCAGCAGCACAGTCAAGTGCTAATCCTACCTATATAACCAACTATTGCAGAACAATTACCTCTAGAAGTTTCTTCTCTAGTTTCACAGACTAATATTAATTCCTGGACATTAATCTTCAAGCTTGCTTACTGGCACTGCGTGTAATTAAGTCTCGTTGTTTTCAAAATCAAGTCATTTATTTAAATCAGCACCCTAATTGCGTAACTCACGATTGATCATAATTGGTTTCGTCTTCAAAGTTAAACAATATTCATTGCGTTATTAATGTTGTCGAACAGACACATTTTTCGAACATATGAAGCAATGGTTTAACAATCCGTTTCAAAACGATACAGATTATGATGAATCGTGAGTTACGCAATTAGGGTGCTGGATGAGAATCAGCATTTTTTAACGTTAAAATTACGTACGACATTCCCCCAAAACGCCTGCCTTTCATTATTCTTCGTTTACGGTTAAAGATATTTTATTTCTCAAAAGAATTACAAATTCACTTATAGAGAAAAAACATAGTAGATACGTTTAAAGAATGTGCAGTCAAGCGTGGCTTAAAACACTTACACATACTACGTTTCTTAAACCAACAATAATAAACATTTTGACTAAAAATCGTATTGTCATATTATACAAAACAAATCAGAAGTGGGTAATTGTACCCATGAAACCGTAGAATTTTGAGTTTGCTTACTTGAACAAAAGTTTTTTTGAAACCCTAGGTTTCTATATCAACCCTAAAATGACACATTGAACAATATTATGTACCTATGAAAATATGACAAAAGTTTTTACACAGTGTACAAAGCCATCAGTAACATATATACAGCATTTTTTTTTACCAGTGCGCAAACCGTAACCATGAATTCAGTAAGTATGTCATCTAGACTCCCTAGCGTAGAAATTTTCCGTCGGGTATACAAAAACAACAAAAAACAGCTGTTCCATACAATTTCGCCGCGTAGGTATTGCAATTTTCTATGAAACAGCGAATTTATTTTTTATAACCGACGAAAATTTTCTACGCTGAATTTATGGTAACAGTTTGCGCACTGGTTAAAAAATTATCCTATACTTACTTACGCAATCTTCCCATGGGCGTCAGCAGAAACTACACAACGCCACTTGTTATGGTCATTGTTCATACATCTTGGTCATACTTGCACGCCAGTTGCGTAAAAACGTTTCTAAAGAATATTGCTAATAAGGTCCTTTTAGAGCGTCCCTTAGTGCAAGATTTTCACTAAAATTCGCACAAAAGCCAACATTCCCTCGAAGGGAGATCGAGCTTTAAAAGTACCTATAGTAGTTGGATCGTGTGCTTTGTGCACGTGTGTTTCTAGTTGTGATGATGTGTGATTGTACATTTTTTCATTATGACCATCTGAGAACCCTTCTTTTCGTGAAAATATCGTAATATTGCCCTGGTGGGGATAATTTTGATTCTGGATTGACAAGCTTTTACCGGTTGAGGGGCGATTATAAAAAAGAAAGAAAGGAACTAATAAAGATATAATAAGATACGATAGAAGTGAAAACTTACAACTGCAGCCGAGTAACGTACGCGATTCAGCGTCACCGACCCGAACGTGACTGTTCAATTTCGTTCACTTGTCGGAATGTTCGCCTAAAGATGTTGTCAGTTTTACGATGAACCTCTTTATTTTCTTGGTCTTGAGGACACAATGAGGGTGTTTATGAATATTCAAGCCACCAGCTTCCAGTTCCACAATAAACTTAAAATATTTGATGTCATTCGTTTCATTCAATCGTTCACATTCAGTCCGTGGGCGCTTTGACACTTTTGACAGGTGCCCGAACCTGACGTCTCAGTGCTGCCACCTAGTGAACGTCATTTCAGAAAACCCTCATTACCCCGCTGATCAATTCCCTAGAATATCTCATTACCTATGTGGTTATATTTCGAATTAGTTATAACTTTTCAGGCAAGATACTTATAGAATTATGCTCGGTTCCTATAAACAAAAAGGATTGTTTTGCTTACCCATGATAGCTACTTAGCTATCACAGGTTAAATTTGCTTAGGAAGCCTTTCTTTATGCCCAGTTTGGCAATAAAAAATGCTACCATGGGTAAGCAAAATAATCCTTTTTTTGTTTATGCTTTGCATAGTAGACACTCCCATATCCGCTTGAGTGGCCATGACGACGTCATCGCACCCATTTGCGTCGTGGGTGGTCCGCGCTCTTATCGCAAACTCGAAAAAACAATGAATCTTTGTATGTGGGTTGGTTCGACTGTTTATTGTTTTGGAATGGTGAATAAATGTACTTTTTAACTTGTCTTACTTTCATATGAAAATCCATATGGGAGTGTCTACTATGCAAAGCTCATCTTTGCTTCATAACTGGTGAAGATACAGGACTCATAATTTTAACCAACAAATGTCCATAAACTATAGGAATCGCCCATCAGTCGATAGAATCACGAGTTAGAAGAATTTTCACGCCAAATATTACAGATATTGATATCACCATTCGTAAAGAGGGGTTCAAAATCCATTGTTTGTAATGCACAAATTCACTTAAATGTGTTAAATTAATTTATACTTAGTGACTTTTCTGTATTTCCTTGCGTTGGTGACTGATGATCTTAGTGATTTAAAATATTGAAATAAGTATATAGGATACAGTCAACCTGTAACTTCCTTAATGAATACCTGTCACCTGTACCCGAATTTTTTGTCACAGTTTTAAAAAAAAACAGTATGAAAACTTTTTAAGGTAACTGAGAGGTAACCTTTGTAGTAGTAAAATAATGGTTGAAGCTCTTTTGTTTGCAATGAACTATGACTTGGAACGACAAGTTTATATGTGTAGATTTCAGTCACTCAAAGTTGTCTACCAAAAGTGTATGAAAAATAATACTTCCTCAATCAAAATCAACTCGGCCTCTCCCATGTTGCGCTATAACACCCTGTCCTCCGCTTCCCATATCCAGCCTGACCAAGCCGCATTTTTAAGGTCGTCGGTCCACCTACTGCCTATTGTTAGTATATTTCGAAAACTGAACCAACTTATCATACTGTTCTTGTCTATGTAACATTTCCTCGTAACAATATTTTTAACACTAAAATCGTCAGCTGCCCACGTATTTTGTAAAAATATTCTCAAAGTCTGAACATTTCTTCTAGAAACTAAATAAATACAAGTTGTTGTGTTTAACAAATAAATCATATAAATCCGTGTAGTTCTTGTAGATTACTTTGTATACGTTTGTTCGATGTTTTTTAAACTATTTGTGATTATGATAGTTGCAAAATAAAATATGATAAATTGGATTTTTTGTATTATTTCTTTGTTTACCTCACACCAATCTGCCTAGCCGTTTCCCAATTACGTTGGTCAGCTTTCAATCTAACCTGATGTAAATGAACTGCCTATCTAACTTCCACCACCGAGTAACTGGGTAACACGAATCCCCCGTGATAAGACTGGTGGTAAGACGGGCTTCTGACTACCCGCAACGACGGTCAAAGATCTACGAATGACGGTCGGGACCAACAGCTTAACGTGTTAGCCCGAGGCACGGAGTAGTCTTGATAAGTAATGTATGGTCACCCATCCATGAATCGACCGTGGCAAACGTTGCTTAACTTTCGATCGACAAGAGGATCAGTAGGATGCAGCAGGATTCAGCCGGATGCGACAGGATGCAGCAAGATTGACAGGATCATCACGTAGTAGGAGACCTGCAACCTAATTACGAAACTCACGATTCATCATAATCTGCTTTGTTTTGAAACAGATTATTACCATTGCTTCTTAAGTTCGAAAAATGTGTCTGTTCAACAACTTAAATAACGCAATGAATCTTTTGAACTGTCAAATTGAAACCGTTTATGATTAATCGTGAATTACGCAATGAGGGTGCTGGTAAAAAATAGTTGTAGTACTCTACCCGGAGGGCACTACCCTGCTAAGGATAGTGTCCTCCGGGTAGAGCATTTTAAAAACATTTAAAATGTGAGTTAAGTCAGTGTCATACGATTTTATACTGGAAAACATCATACAATACAACCGACTTCCGGAAAAACACGACAAAGAGAAAAATAACTTTATTTTCGGAAGTCGGTGACTTTGGATAAATATTTATTTTTTTTGTCACCGCCTTCCTCCGCCCTGTTAAGCATGAGTGACTCCGTTATCATAGCGGGCGACCTCAATGCGAAACACCCCGCGTGGAATAGTTCCAGGGAATCGACCAGAGGGAGACACCTGTTCAACCTCTGCTCGACCCTGTCCTTCGACGTCATCGCCCCGATGTCGCCGACTCATTTCCCCCACAATGTGGATCACAGACCTGACGTACTCGATATTGCAATTCTGAAAAGGATCAACCTACGGTTGAATTCCATAGAGGCAATAAACGAGCTCACTTCTGACCACCGTCCGGTAGTCGTGCATCTGGCCCCCCGCACGGGTCTCCCAGATACCGACCAACCCCCACCAAAATGGTAACAGACTGGAGGAGAGTAAGCGATTCGCTGAAATCCAACACATCCGCCCACTTGGACGCCATCCCCGACAAATTCGACTCTCTCGCGGACACAACGGCCGCGATCGACTCATTCACGGGTCACGTACAATCTGTCCTGAACGACTTTTCGAGGCGGGTTCCGGTAGGGGAAGACCCCCGCTGGAAGCTGCCGGACGATGTACGCGAACTGCTGAATGAGAAGAACGCGGCCGTTCGTGCTTACAGCAACTTTCCCTGCGACGCGAACATAGCTCACATGCGCTATTTACAGCGAGCTGTAAAGACACGCATGTCGGAGCTACGTGACGCGGGCTGGGACAAGATGCTGAGCGAGTTGGAACCCACGCACTTAGCTTTCTGGGAACTCCAGAGGAAACTCAAGTCCCGAGAAGTAGCCACCATGCCCCCCCTGACCCGGCCCGACGGCACCGTTGCTTTCGACGACATCGAAAAGGCCGAATGCCTCGCCGATAGTCTTGAGGCCCAATGCGCGCCCAGTTCTCTACCTGTAGACCAAGCACACCTCGCTGAGGTGGACGCTGAAGTCGAACGTAGAACCTCTCTCCCGCCCGTCGAAGACCCTGATGATCCATTACCTCTCGTCACCCCGGACGAAGTTCACGAAATCATCAAAGGTCTGAAACCCCGAAAGGCCCCCGGAGCTGACGGCATCACCAATAAGGTGATCCAGATGCTACCCGCCCACCTGATCATGCTCTTGACCACCATCTTCAATGGAGCCTTGAGCAATAACATCTTCCCCCAAGCTTGGAAGCAAGCCACGGTCATTGGCTTTGCAAAACCCGGCAAACCCAAAACGGAGCCCGCGAGCTACCGGCCCATCAGTTTACTGCACAGCCTCGGAAAAATCTATGAGCGACTTATTTACAAGCGCCTCAGGGACTTCGCCGAGACTAAAGGCCTGATACCCAACGAGCAGTTCGGCTTCCGAACCCAGCACAGTTGCGTACAATAGGTACACCGGATCGTAGAGCATATAGGCGTTGGTCTCCAACACAACTATGCGACCGGTGCAGTATTTTTCGACATAGCGAAAGCCTTCGACAAGGTCTGGCACAACGGCTTGATTTACAAGCTGTACAAACTCGGCGTACCGGACCGACTCGTACTCATCTTACGAGACTTTCTGTCGAACCGCACCTTTCGCTATCGCATCGAAGGGGCTCTCTCATCCCCCCACCCGATTCGCGCCGGTGTCCCTCAGGGCTATCCCCTTTACGCTGTTCACCAGCGATATCCCCAAGAGTGGAAAGGCACAGTTGGCTCTGTTCGCAGACGACACGGCCATCTACCACTCTGGGCGTAGTTCCAAAGCGATAGCCAAATCCCTCCAGACCGCAGTCAACGTACTCGGTGCATGGTTTAGGAAATGGCGAATCGAATTAAATCCGGACAAGAGCCAGGCGGTTCTCTTTAAGAGACCGCAACGCCACCTCGACCCCCTCCGGCCCATCTCCATATTCGGCAAGCCGATCCCTTGGGAAAAGCAAGCCAAATATCTTGGAGTAATTCTAGATCAGCACCTCTCCTTCTCTGAGCATATCAGGAAGGCGCGCTCACGCGCCGCCTTCTCTCTCGGAAGGTTGCACTCTGTTCTGAACGCACGTAGCAAATTGTCACTCAAGTGCAAATTGCGTATTTACACGGCGTGCATAAGGCCCATCATGACATATGCATGTGCAGTCTTTGCACACACGCACCCCCGACACATCCATAGGATGCAGACCCTCCAAAACCGTTTCCTCCGCCAAGCCACAGGCTCCCCATGGTTCGTTCGGAACGAGATCCTCCATCTCGATCTGAAAATGCCCACTATTGCTCAATTTATGAAACGCAACTCGAAGCGTTTCTTCGATAAAGCCGAGATACATCGCAATCCCTTCATTGTGAAGGCCGCTAGTTATGTCCCCAGTAGAATCAGTAGTATTCGCTGGCCGAAACATGTCCTCTCCGACCCAGATGACCCCATCACTGTTCTCCAAGAAAAGAATAGGGCCACCAGTACAGTACACAAACACAAACGACGACCGTCCTACCGACCTCGCCGCCGAGGTCCTCGCGCCCCGCGAAGACTCCCGTAGCGATTAGACCCCCGACCGTCCCTTGCTCGTTGATGCGCCAGCCCGCGCCGCAGCTGAGCCAGTAGCTTTAAATTCCCCGTATAATAATCATGAAAATAATATCTTGATCCAGCCTGTCCCCAGTAGTACTAGCTGCCCCCCCCCCCCCGCCAGCGACTCCCTGAGCCGAGGTTCGTACCCCACAGGGGGTGCCCTCAGTGTGCATTCGTTTTAGGTTTAAGTAGGTTTTACGCCCTGGCTGGAGGCTTTTAGAGTTCTAAAAACCTTCACAGAAAAGTCCGGTTGAGCAGTCACGGCCTCTCAAGGTCAACTGCGAGATGCCAATATAAAAAAAAAAAAAAAAAAATCGCCGCCTTCCGAAATTAAGGTTGTTTTTTTTTTGTAAAACTGTTTTA
Source organism: Polymixis flavicincta (assembly GCA_949987655.1). Classification (NCBI taxonomy): domain Eukaryota; kingdom Metazoa; phylum Arthropoda; class Insecta; order Lepidoptera; family Noctuidae; genus Polymixis; species Polymixis flavicincta. The sequence goes on along the minus strand of OX465188.1, from coordinate 15,892,948 downwards.
TTTTTCACTTTTTGTCACCTACCCCCAATGCATACCCCACACCATTTCAAAATTTCATGATCTTAGGGGTCAAAATAATGCATATTTATGCGATAGCAGCAATCGCGGACATACAGGCCAACTATTCAAACAATGACAGCAAATCGTTGTCATTTTTTGAATAGTTCCTTTGTCTGTCTCCGAAATTCATCATTAGATCTAAATGGAATTTAAATGGGACTATTTCGGAATAAACCCCTTTCGATCAATAAAATAATTCTGCAGTCTATTTATGACAGAATTATGCCCGAACATACATAAAAATATATATACACAAACATGTCGAATTGAAAACCTCCTTCTTTTCGAACTCGGTTATAAAACATTATACAATAAAAGATGTTGGTTTTGTGTAGCAAAATTCATCCTGTGGTGAAAATAATACCAATAACTCAATAGGTTGTTTACTTCTAAATGTCAAAGCCATCCCCCGCAGATGTGCTCATAAAATTTTATATGTTTTTGATGATATTATACCGCAGTGGGACCGCTCGTAATTGAGATCATTCATAGAAAATTATGGCTTCGTTATGGTTCTTATTTCTGCTGTGACGTCAGACATTTTTATTCCTCAAAAGGACAGATATAGATGTAGTAGGTATATGATTAGGTTCTGACTGTGAAGAATATTGTGTGGAGGTTTAAGGCTTCTCCAGATAGGCTCGACGCGACGTGACACTTGTAGAACAATTTCTATGATAAATGATTTTATTTCTGTAAGTAGGTTTTTACAAACACTTTTACACGTCAAGCATATTTTTTTAAACTAGATGAGGTAGGCGTTTCCTATCTCTTATTATATGTCGGAGGAGGGACGTCTTTCTCGTTATCTTCAGACATATTTTAACTAATGTGGGCGTACTATGGGAAGTGTTGGTTATTGCGCAATAGAAAAACCGTTTATAGTTCAAATCAAATTATAATTTACGAAGAAATTAATTACACGAGCTAATCACACACCGTAGGTTTATGTCGGAACTATACGGAACGCGCGACAGTTTCTAATCGTGTTCACTGCTTGACCGCCACCGTAAGACTGAACTTAACTGTGGACTTGTGGTCGAGCGTTATGTTGTAGACTCTGTCGAGCGCCGCTTGGTGGCGCTGGCGTCCCGATTAGTCAATCGAGTGACTGAAGTATTTCCGACATATATATACTACACTCTGAGAAGAAAGGCCGAAACAAACTCAGAGGTCACAGTCTCTTTTAAAGTCTAGACATAATCTGTCAGATCATGTGAAGATCATGTGGATTGGTGTCTGAAATGTTATTTTGAGGAAAGAACCACACAAATTGAGTGGACCTGTCCATTCAGTGCACGCATTTATCAGTAATCATGTAGCTCAACTCAGAACTTGAGGAGCTCAACGATTTGACGAACAATACCAAAGAAAGGACATTTGGGTGGCCGCATAAAGTACTCCCCATGAAGTTTTCATAGAAATTGTTCTAAGGGAGGCGCGTCGCGGTGTCGCATCGCACTTGTTTGAAGAAGCCGAACGTGTTTACATTAACGCGCCTATTCTCTTACCAGTTTTATTTTAAAAAAACTACAAAATCAGCCTATAATGTTCCCACTGCTAGGGGACCCAGTGAATGTTGGTAGATTTCACATTTCTTCGAATTTTTGTTTCTAGGATTATGCTTTTTCCTTTCGATGTTTTAATTCAGCTGTTTGAGAGCAGAAGTGATGAAATTAAAAATAGAAATAGAAATAATATTTATTCGCATAAAACATGGTAAGTAAAGAAAGTAAACCGCCTCGCTGTTCGTACCTACAACCTAAAACTCGTTGGTCGCGGCCGTTGCCACTCGGCCACCACTACTCTCATATTTTTTATTTTTTATTTTTTTTTTATTTAAAAAAAAACCTTGCCCCACACTAGGAATTTCTCTCTTTCTATGTGAGTGTGTTTCAAAACATTTAAACTCACATACACAAACGGCCAGACCCGGAACAACTACTCGTAGTTCATAAAACTATTTGTTTCGTGCGGGAATCGAAACCGCGACACGCAGCGTATCAGTCAATCGCTTAACCACTGCGCCAAACGTGTCGTTGCACCTTTATTTACCTAAAGGTTCACCCACAGCACATATTTAGATACATACAAATATTAAATCATAAGGTTTATATTCTATTACATATGCTAATTACAGGTAAACACAACATTGACATCAGAAGACGCCGCTTACCGCTTAGTGTCTAATAATCCAATGAAAGGTAGGTAGATATATGATTAAACATTTTCAAAGCAACATGTCTTAGAAATACAGCTAGATAAAGCATTTTCTGCAGGTACATTATTGAAAAGTCTTTCACGTGGTGCACTACTTTTCCGACCGATTGCTCTAAACGTGCCCCTTTCACCTATATTAGACGCAAAGAGCTATCCTTACGGTTGAAGTGTGCTTTAGAAAATTAAGTAAAGAAGTGTAGTAAATTCTTTCTTTATCGAGTTATGGAGAGAAATTTAAGTACGGTACTCATGGGTAAAGTTCCTATGCAAAGTAAAAATGCCACCGTTGACCCTGTGTTTGGCCTTATCTCTTCACGTGTAATCATGAACTGTCTATTTTAGAGTGCACTCTTCGCCATCCCTTCATTATATCAAGGACAATCAAAACCTCTAGTCCCCTCACTATTATTTTTTTGACGGTGGGAAATCATAAAATAACTTCTCCCGCTCTGGGTGGGGCAGGAGGGCGTGTCAGACTTATACTGACTAAAACCCACTCGTGTTCCTTCAGTTGCCTGTGTGCCAGGGACCACGGTATCTCTTTCGAACAACCCGTATGTTGGGTATTTTATTAATTAAGACTGCAACACCAAAATTAACATGTAAGTTTATATGTGATCTGTGGCAACACTTTCCTTTCCAACTGTGACACTGGCCCAATACACACGAAGTTAAAATAGTCCGCCTTTTATTTATTTTCCTCGGCACCAAAGCTACCAGCACCTATCAGCAACCACCACCTATTACACAGCTGCACACCTCTGACAGGGACCCTCCACCATCGACTAGCGCTGTAAGTACTTTGCGTACACAATTAGGTTAACTTATTTTTTTAAGATTTTTCAAATAGTTGTCAATTGTTGTAGGCATGTTATTCATTTAAGTGGACATATCAAATAACATCATTATTGAAACAAATATTGAATCATTGGAAGAAAGAGAAGAATCAAGGATTTGAATAGTTAGACTTTCAGTGGCATTATACTTATGCCGCGGTTCTACAGTCTACTTTTTCACAGGCCACTTCGACTCAGGCCAGACCGACAAGCCAGGGGAACTATAGCATCCGATGAGGCTTGCAGTAGCCTGTCGTTCGATCAGCGGGGCAATTCACACACGAACAGTAAGCAGTACAAGGTGAACTGGTGGTGAAGGAAAACTTCGTGAAGAAACCGTTATATCCTAGCTGCAAAAAATCGTGGATATGTGACATCTACCAATTCGCCCTGGGCCTGCGTGGTAGATTATGGCCCACTCCCTCTCACAAAGAGGCGGCCTGTGTTTCAGCAGTGGAAAATTATAAGTTTATTATGCATTGCGTTAATGTTGTTGAGCATACGAATTATTCGCACGTATGAAGCAATGAATCGCTAGTATTTCCATAAAATTTACTACGCCCGAATAATACTTGATACCCGAAACACATTCACGAAAATAGAATAACTATAGAAAGGTACCTTCGCAATAGCATCAATATTCCGATCACAACCCAAAGCTCCTTCTATTCGATACGTAATAACGATCTTGTTCGAACAGATCTTAATCTCGCTGTAGGATATGGATTATATATCCGAAGGGTGCTTTTGTAGTAAAAATACGTTACTATACTCGTAACGATAGGTACTTGGTAAGTACATGGTGCTAAAACTTCAGGAAGTATTAAATTTATTAGTGAAGAAAAGTAAATAACTGCAGCTGAATAAACCGAGCGCTTTTAAATACAGATATTGTCAAAGTCATTCCAAAATGTAGTGACCATGTCTTTTTTTGCACTGAATAAATGTATTCGTCGTCATTATTTGACATTATACATCAATTTTAATATCGACTATTTTTTTTTGTGATTGTCATGGAAATCATGTCACTTTGTTTAAATAGGTTCAATTTTTTTTGGTTGGGAAATCATCAAATAACTTCTCCAGCTCTGGGTGGAGCAGGAGGGCGTGTCAGACTTTTACTGATTAAAATCCACCCGTGTTCCCTCAGTAGCCCGTATGCTAGGGGCTGCGGTGTCTCTTTCGAACGAACCCGCACCCCTGGCAGAACGTTGTATGGCTTACAGACTAGATTTGCAGACGATTTTTTATTCTGTATTTTCAATTGTCTAAGTACCTGGTACTTATTAACAGGTCTGCACTGTTCTCCCATACCTATTACCACCGTAATTTGAAAATCTTGTTAAAGCCAATTATTTTTAAAAGAGTAACCGTTGAGTTTCTTGCCGGCTCTTCTCCATAGGAAGCGACAATTTGGAACCGTGCACCTAGCTTCTGACGTTTCATAAGTGCCCATGGATGTTTATATGAAATAAAATATTATGATTTGATTTGATTTATTATCTATCTACCTCATGTTACATTTTTTTTTATTTCTCAACCATTATGAAAATTTGAAAATAAACTTTGGCTGTAGACTACTTTTATTTCACCGTTTACTAGATATATACTGACCCTATTGAGCTCATCTCACCATTTCGTATCAATTACTGAAAATATGCGCTTAGTAAAAGCTAAAGTTGCTGGTATCGAAAGAAGAAATAATACTGTTTTGTAAATAAAAGAAAATACAGGATCACTGAGCAACACTATGTTGTCCAGGGGTGCAGGTTGTTCGAAAGAGATACCGCCGCCACCGCCCCTGGCACACAGGTTACTGAGGGAATACGGGTAGGTTTTAGTCGGTAAAAGTCTGACCTGCTCCACCCAGAGCGATAGAAGTTATTTAATGATTTCCCACCGAAAAAAAAAACACCATGTTGTCATTTTTCAGCAGTAGATTTAATAACATAGTTTTGGGTAGAAAGAGCAGTAACTAGAATTTTACTTATTTATTTTATAAATTTATTTAAAGCCTCTAATTTATTAGGATACTATATTAGAATACACAGGTACACTGCTTTGCAATATTATTTAAGCATGTTATCATGGAGGTACACAGCATCTTAAATTACGTGCCTCGGAAAGCACGTTTCGATTTTAACAGCTTAAGGTGACACTTGTCCACATTTTTTCCATACAAACTTCGGGAGGATTTTACTCCACTGTTTGACTATGCACATCAAAAATTAAACATGGTATGGTTTTGTCTCATTATTATTATTGTCTGTACGGAAACAGAATAAATACTAAAATAAAAAGCTATTAAAAAGTTATGAGCCAACAAAGATTCGTTTTTCTTGCTAATTTAACCTAACTTTGAGCCTGTTTAAGTAATAAAAGGAGTGTAAAATCTCGAAAACCAAGACGGTACCGACAAAGTTCAATTAACAATAAGTTCAATAAACTTTATTGGTCATTGATTTATGCAGTGGTTTTTTCATAAACCCCAACCTTCCGAAGGACGTTTGTTAATTTTTTCGCGATTTTTTTGCCGAATATGCTCCTGCATCTCACTCAATAATGTTGTGCGTGTAGACTAGCGTCTAACTGCTCACCACTGATACTATCTCTGTCGGTTACGAAGCCTGGTGAGATAGCGTGATTTTTAGCCAGGCCCAGTGAGTTCGAGCTCGCGCAGTGTCCCCTTAAGTGTTCAAACAGGAACGTGTATGAATATTTATCAACACGTTGGTGACAAAATATTTGATAATTAAAAATGTGCAATATTTTGAGCAATTATTTCTCGGAAACACTAAAGGATCAATCTGGATCAATTAAGTGGAGCAATCTGGAGCAACAACATTAAACAAAATAAATATGAGTTGCCGAATATCTAATCGGTTTGGATGTTTTTGCCAATTTTCTTTATCTTGTTTGTACGCCTTGTTTTTGCGAGAGGAACCGCCCGGTGGCGTAGGCGGTAGGGGGGCGGGGGCGTATTGCTTAGTTTTTTCAAGTTGCTCCATATTGCATAGTATTGTGTGGCCGTATCTCTGGCAAAAGGTTGCTATATGTTGCCATTGCTATAAATTACTAGATGTAGTAGTGACGTCATAGTTGACGAGAATTGACCAGGATTTGGCAATTTTAATTGCTCGTGTAAGCGCATTTTAAGTCCACATTCGCCTGGACGTAAGATATCGCGGTTTTCCGCGCACTGGATTTTCAACGCACTGCTTAGCGCCGAGAATTGAAAATCCAACAATTTTATTTATCGACACGCTACTCCGTTGGATTCTCAAGGGTTTTTTTTGAGGGTGGGAAATCATCAAATAACCGCTCTGGGTGGGGTGGAAGGGCGTGTCAGACTTTTACTGATTAAAACCCACCCGTTTTCCCTCAGTTGCCTGTGTGCCAGAGGCGCGGTATCTCTTTCGAACCACCCGCTCCCCTGACAGGCATCGGCCCTTGCGAACCCCACCAGTTGGTGCCGACATCTCTTTGAGGCGCTCTTGGAACACAACACGCCGTCGACCCGGGGATTCTCACATGAGAAAACTCATGTTCGTTTCAAAATGCGTGTGGTATAAATATTAGCCAGTCAGCGAATTGCAAGTAGACGTGGCTGACTGCTTATGACGTGTCAAGTATCTGCAGATTGTAGTATTGCCAAACGTGAACGCTTAATATGCACCTCAGTGTTAGTGGAGCAATGAGTGAAGTTAAGTACTAGATCAGAGCACACCTGCAAGCTTAGCACGACGCTTTGCCGACCACACGGAACTAAAGGAAGGACGGTATTTTTATAATAAGGCAAATAACAGATATAATTTGGGCTAAACCAAACAAGAAATATAACGTTACAATTTCTTTTCATTGTTGTATACCTGTGTTATTTTTTTTTACATTGACTTTCTTCTGCATCTACTTGGTAACTAACCTAAAAATAGACAAAAAGCGAACAATAATGTCATTGTTCTTTTGTTTTATTATCCCGCCACGATAATTAATTAGGTAATGTACTTTGTTTCTGCGTATTTTCTGGAAACACTAATTATGTGTTATGAGGAAAATTTGTCAAGTGAGTTGGGGAAGGTTGGTACAGACGCCAGCACATAAAGCTGGGGTAGCTTTAATGTGTCAAATTTCTTTGATAGATTTTCTACTTTACTGTATAAGCTTGTGGTTTTTTTTTTCTTTTTTTTGAAATCATCAGTTAACTTCCCCCGCTCTGGGTGGAGCAGGAGGGCGTGTCAGACTTTTACTGACTAAAACCCACCCGTGTTCCCTCAGAAGCCTGTATGCCAGGGGCGGCGGTATCTCTTTCGAACAGCCCGCACCCCTGGTAGGCATCGGCTCTTGTCGGCCCCATCACTTTGTGCTGACATCTCATTGAAGCGCAAGCCCATGCCTACGGTGGCTGGGAATCAGCCTGGGATTCCCGACGCCCAGGGCGTCTCTTCGAAGGCTAAGGGCTGTGAGGGCGCATATGCTGCCTCTCCCTCATGTGCGCGGCCTCCCTCTTCGCGAACATCACTGCTTCGCAGAAGGAGGTGGCAGCTACCCAAGCACTCTCGCCCCGTACCATGGCTTGGACCAAGGCCGGACGCGAGAGATCGCCGCCGCCGATCGCCTCCACGAGGACACGGCGGTGCTCCGCCCAAGCCGGGCAGACCTCCAACGTATGCTCCACCGTGTCCTCAGGGCGATCTTCGCAGTGGAAATACACGGGCGTTTCTCCCGCCTTATGCGACACAGGAACCTCCCGAAACATCCATGTCCGGTGAGGACGCCATGCCGCCTCTCAAGCCACTCCTCAAAGAGGGGACTTAACGCTGCAATCGTGGCGTGCCCAATAGCTTAGGGTTCATGTTCAATTGGGAAAATTTGACAGTTTAGGGTAGCTTGATGTGCTGGCGTCTGTACATCAATCTAAAGTTCTTAAGTTTTTTGCGGGTGGTCTAGAATACTGCAACGGATACCTAGACAACTTAGTATGTAGAATTAACTGCATAACCAGCCTATAGGGTTCTTGTAGTGTGCCTATTTACTTAATCGTTATGTAAACACTGTCTCTTTCACACATGAGGAGGTAGCCGCTGTCACTAATGTCATCTGTCAATCAGAAGAAATGGTTGGAAACGGAAAAAATGAGGCAGGTCTGCACGGTAGCGTTAGTGTGGTGAAATCTTCATCATCATCATATGACTAGATTTTTTCCAACTATGTTGGGGTTGGCTTCCAATCTAACCAGATGCAGCTGCTTACCAGTATTTCACATAGAGCGACTGCCTATCTGACCTAGCTACTGGGTAATACGATAGTCCTTTTCACACATAATTACCTATATATTAATGTGTGTAAATTTTTGTACTTAAAACATTTAAAAGAGTAACGGTGGAGTTTCTTGCCCGTTCTTCTCCATACGAAACTACATTTTGGAATGGGCGACTAGAATCAATTCTATTTTAATGTAAATGTTGTCGTTCAAAAGTGCCTTTTAAGTGCGTAATTGAAATAAATCCTTTTTTGATAAGACAGTTGGTCAGACTTTCCGGCTTCTGGAAGTCTTACCACTTTCTTTCTCTTCTGAAGTGATTTATTCAAATTAAATACGCAATCAATAAGATTCTACAGTTCCCACCACTAGGACACAAACATCCTTTCGGTGAGAGGGAGTGAGCCATAATCCACAACGCGGGCCCAGTGCGGGTTGGTAGATGTCACATGCCGTCGAAGATTTGGTTCTAGGACATGCCGGTTTCCGCACGATGTTTTCCATCACCGTCTGGAGAGCAGAGGTGATGAAATAAATTACATTTGCCTTAATTGTCTCAGTTTCTGGGTCAACAATTTCTATGAAAACTTCGACTAATTATATAAGTTGAATGATTATATATGTGGCACTAATTAAACCGAACTATAACATCACATATTTGCAAAAGGCATAATACAATCGTAATGTACTTGTACATACGAGTACATAACAATACAGATCTCCTATGGGTACAATTTATAAAATACACAAATTCAGCATGATCTAGAATCAAACCTACTGTCCAAGTCCGTCAGCGTAGATACGGGCCCGTCCGAAAGCAGTTTGATACTTCGGAGTGAACACTACTCCCGATGAATTAAGTTTGGCAGCCGAACAAAAACACATCGGAAGTAAGAACAACTGTCAAATGTGCGTCTGTGGCGTCATTCATTCTTAAGTCGGGCTTTTAAACTAATCTTACGCCCGTAGGTGCTACGGAGTAGCGCAACTCCGCAACTTCGGCCGAATCTACGGATGTCGTGGTTAAGCAGACGTGACGTCATGAACGCATGGCGCGTCACCCTTGCAAGATCCACCCAAACATTAAATCACATCTTAGCAAGACCGGTGGCATTTCATCCATTCAAATTGTACCGAAAATCTACGAATAGCGCAAAATAATACAATAACTCTTTACAGAAAAAAAAAAAAAAAAACAAGAACCCATATTACAAATTAAAATTAAAATAAAATAAAATTTCATTAAGAGAGTAAAAATAAAATCATAGAATTGAAATAAAAGAACATGTCACAAAATTGGATTTACAATTAAATGTCAGACTGAACGGTCACAGAGTTATTAAACACACGATGAAAAAAAAAGCTGGTCATATAAAGTCGCATCGTGCATTATCAAGAATCGCACCTGACTTACGATGACGTCACAACGGCTTGGCGCGTCTCCTTCAAAACAAAAGAGATTTTCAATGAAAAGTCTCATCTTCAATGGCTCCTTTGTCTCTCTGAATCCGGCTCTTTAATTATGAGCCACAATACAACAAAACTGTCTCGTTAAAAACATCTATGAAGGCTCTCATTTGTTCCGTGTTTGCGGAAGATAGGTTTCCTTTTGCGTGAGCTCTGCGGTTTAGTACGCAAAAAATATTTTCACCTCACAACCTCGGAAAGATTCTGTTTATCATTCGAATTTAATCTGTTTATCATGCAAACATGCATTTTATCCGTTAGCGTGGAAATAATTTAAAAAATTCGAACGTTTCTATTCAATCATTTTCTGGACCGCCAGTCCACTGAAAATGCATGAATACTTATTTCACGTCAGTGCGCCAACCTCATTTATTAATGATCGCACTGGTAAGTACGAAATCTGCATGAAAAAATATTCGATGATGGCGATGGGTAACTTTACTTGTTACTTAAGCAACAAATAAGTTTGCATGCATGTAGATCAGAAATAAACATCTTTGCGCTACGAAGGCGATATTCTTTAGGTACTATCACGTAATCGAACTATGTCAAAAATTTCACCATTGTGTTGCACTAGGCGTGAAAAACGGTGAAGTGAAACATCGTTAGGAAACTGGCATTTCCTAGAAACAAAAATTAAATGACTTGTTTTTTTTTTTAATGGGGAAATCCTCATGGATACCCTCCGTCTCCCTCCATCTTTGAAGAACGGAGGGTATCCTTTATGTTCGACTACAATAGACTAAAACCTCACTGTTCCTTCTACTACATAATTATGTCGAAGGCCCGGGAGATACTTGTATATTCGCCACACTCCCGACTGTTATCAACCCGCCGTTCCTAGTGGGCCCCGTCACCAAATGCGGCCGAACCCAAAACCTCACAACCTCCCATAAAGGCACGCTTGTAACTGCGTGCCACTTCACTGTTCGACCGGCTTGTTTCCCAGCAATGGGAACATGATAGGCCGAAATACATAGTTTCATAGCTGCCTTTCTTAGAAGTTTCACGATTTTTCAAGAAACCCTTATAAAACCTTATAAAACCCTTGTAAACAAATACAAACAAAGAACTTCTGAATCTACAAAAGTAAATATCTCTTAATAATAGATCGCACCCCTCCTAGCTAAGCGAAGTCATTGACCGCCGAACCGTGACCCCGGAATCTCTCTATTTATACTACGTAGGTACCTAATCCCTCCTTTAGGAAAATATCAAGGTCGAAGCTGCTAAAAAAACAGTATAAACTGGCCTGCAAATTCCAACAACAGTATAGAGAAAACAGGTCATTCAATATTGGTCAGTAAAGCCTCCATCCAGTACGACAACTGATTTACGTTGACCCGCGAATTCCTACAGCGTGAATGCCAAGAAAGGTCATGAAGTAATAGTCAGAAAAGCCACCAGTATTTTCGCGAATCACTCCCATAGTTTCGTTGACATTATCATCAATCAATTCTGGTGAAAAAACTTCACTTTAGTTAGAAGCATGTATTTTGAGAGTAAATGAATTTGATAAAGGCGCGGGCCCACCGCGGCGTATGCTGTGCACGGGCACGCGGCGCAATTTAGCTGCGTGTATTAATTTGTTTGACAACGAGGGTCTACGTTTCCAATGGAGAACACGAAGACCCACGATTATGTACAGGTGGCACGGCACACGGAGAGGCTACGCACGTGCCCGCGCCGCGGTGGGCCCGCGCGTTTATTCTGTAATTATAAGATCCCACTAAAACATTTGTGTTTCCACCCAAAACATGTAAAGGGTTGCCAAGACGAGATCTTAAGACTCACACTGTCAAAAAGTTATCTCATGTAGAGCCAAGCTTCTAAAGGAGGATAGAATGTTATAGCGCAGCCTGGGAAGAGCCTATGTCCAGCAGTGGACAAGGATGAGCAAGATTGATTTATCAGTGATCGTGTAGCTCTACTCATTACATGAGGAGTTGAACGACTCGACGAATAATATCAAAAAAAGGACATTGGACATTTTCAGAGGGCATTGCTATTGTAAGGTAGATATAACGATATATCAATATGAATATTATAACTTAAGTAAGTATTGTAATTAATTAGACAATGTATTTTAGACATACTTTTAAAAGCTTTAAACATAAAATAATGTACGACATTCATAATATTATAATTCGGTCTGAGTAATTCTCTTGTGTAATATTGAAACATGTAAAAACCGGCCAAGTCCGAGTTGGATTCGCATACGCAGGGTTCTGTAACTACCATAGGCCAACAAACACGTTTCTTGAATGGGGACCCCCTTAAGTTATAATTTATTTTTATTACTTACTTGTTGTTAATAACAATACTTAAATAAATGTTTTATTGACATAAAGAAGGTGTCACAATTAATTGAAGCCCTGACTCCTGAGCTAGGTGGTAACTATGTTACAGGAGTCAGTGTTTTCATCCGTTTGTAGAACATTAACAATTTAAGTAATAAAATTAAAAAAATAACATTAATAATATTTAGTGCATGCTTGCTCTTGTATGAGTTTGTGTGTGTGTGCGTGTTTTTGGTGTTTATGTATGAGTCTGTTGTATTATGTGTGTGTGTTTCTAAGTGAGTACGATTGGTCGTTGTACTTTTTGTTTTATCAAAAACTTCGTTTGCGTACATTGCTATTTAGTTATTACGAGTATTGTTCTTTAACTATGTTGTTATTGCGGCAATAGAAATACAACACTGTGAAAGCTTCAATTGTGTACATATTACGGTTCATTAGATACAGCCCGCTGACAGATAGATAGACGGACGGACGGACAGGTTTAGTAATAGGGGTCTCGTTGGCATACTTTGAATACGGAACCTTGAAAACGAAACGTTCTTTACCTAAAGACTTAGCACGAGAACCGTAGAGAAGCGTTTTGTCGACGGAAGAGTAGACAAAAATGACGTATCCGTCTAGACAATTGACAGTTTTGTACCGAAAAATGTAGACAAGCGATTTCTATTCTACGGTAGAGTAGAAATAGAAAGCATCATGCTAAGCCTGCTATAAGTGCGACAAGCAGATCATCAGACTTAGCTTTTTGTATTTCATTAGGCATCTTTTACTCGAAGGGATTGTCTGAATACTTAATTAAATTCAAATAATATTTATTGCAAACCATATTGCACACATAAGTGCAGTAATCTACTCGTTTATATATAAAAGAAAGTCGTGTTAGTTACACTATTTATAACTCAAGAACGGCTGAACCGATTTGGCTGAAAATTGGTGGGGATACCTCCCCACCAATTTTCAGCTTAGAAGCTTTTTAACCCGGTATTAGGTAGGGTAGCGTAGGTAGGGTAGGTAGGATAGTGTAGAGTAGGGTAGGGTAGGGTAGTGTAGGGTAGGTAGGGTAGAGTAGGTAGGGTATGGATTTTGTATGAATGACTTTTGGATGGACAGGACAACGTCTGTCGGGACAGCTAGTTACTAATACATACAAACAAATTATTAATGGAGCTCAATTAACCAAATGTGCTTAGCGCCTAGAGTCGAAAAGTGAACAGTGTGAAGATCTTTGAAGACACTGTCTTGGAGATACTGCGTTGAAGGTCCAATGCGCGAAAACATTCCGCTGCGAGTTTATTACGTCCGTGTGAGAATTGACTTAGGGGCCATCAAGTATTACGTTAGCAGATTTTTTGAAATTAATAACCTCCCTCCCCCTCGTCAGCAAAAGTAAGCAAAGCTCTTACCGCCCCTCTCCCATGCTCACTTTAACATTGATACAAATATGCATTTTTCAATGTATTCTGGTTTATTTGTTGATTCATGAGCAGCAGTTATATGTCTAGAAATAAGGAAGAGACAACAACGCATATAATATTTATTTAAGCAAATATTCAGATGGTATTCAGTTATTATAATCTTTATATATTAGGTCTTTACCTATGAAATTGCCGTTCTGCAGTAGGTACTGGCCATTTCAAATCAAAATAATTTTTGTTTGGCTAAGAATTCTAATTTCAAATTAATTTTATTTTAAAAACATGGATTTTTTTTTCTAAAAGTAGTCATTTCTTTATTGATTAGTGTTACATTTTCATCGCATTTCAATCTTTTTCGTCATCATGGATACGTTAAAAATTCGAGTAATTATGGAATATGAGTACCGTCGTGGCAGCAACGCGGCACAAGCGGCACGCAACATCAACGACGTTTACGGAGCTAACACTACAAACCAACGCACCACCTGTTATTGGTTTGCTCGCTTCCGTTCTGGAAATTTCGACCTGAAAAATGAACCTCGCGGTCGTCCGAAGACTTTGGTCGACAATGACGAATTAAAGGCGATTGTGGAAGCTGATGATACACAATCTACGGCTGAATTAGCAGCAGCTTTCGACGTTAGCGTCAAAACAATATTGGTCCATTTGCGTCAAATTGGCAAGGTAAAAAAGCTTGACAAATGGGTGCCCCACGAACTCAATGATCGCCAGCGCGAAGTACGCGTCGAGACGTGCCTTGCACTGCTCAACAGACACACAAATGAAGGAATTTTGAACCGCATTGTTACCTGCGATGAAAAATGGATTCTGTTTGATAACCGTAAGCGCTCAGCAAGTTGGTTGGATCCTGGTTCAGCACCTAAAAAATGCCCTAAACGAAAACTTACCCCTAGAAAAGTGATGGTCACTGTTTGGTGGACTAGCGCCGGTGTGATTCATCACAGCTTCTTACCAAACGGGGTGAGCATTACTGCAGATGTGTACTGTGAAGAACTAAACACAATGATGGAGAAGCTGGCGCATCTCCAACCAGCATTGGTCAATCGCTCGTCTCCGCTGCTCCTGCACGACAACGCGCGACCTCATGCTGCACAGCAGACGGTCTCCAAGTTGCAAGAACTGGGGTTGGAAGCTCTCCGTCATCCGCCCTACTCACCAGACCTTGCGCCTACAGACTACTACTTTTTCCAGAATTTGGATAACTTCTTGGCGGGAAAAAAATTTAATACCCGAGAGGCAGTACAAAATGCCTTTGAAGAATTTGTTGCCTCCCGTCCAGCTGATTTCTTTAAGAAGGGCATCAATAAACTGCCACTGCGATGGCAAAGATGCATTGATTGCATGGGTGATTACTTCGATTAATACAAATAAAAAATTCATGAAAAAAATTCGTTTAAATTTTTTCATACAAAACGGCAATTTCATAGGTAAAGACCTATTATTAACGAATAAAACAAACTTCTTTTAAAATTTTGGTATATTAATTCAAATTAACAGTCTTCAGTTCATGACACACGAATCCATGACTCTTGAGTCTGTGATGCCATTGGATGTTTGCTGCTCAATGTTGTGTATGCTCACTTCTGTTTGATTTTGGAATATCGACATCGTTTTTTTCGAGCCATTCAACATCGTCTAAATTTTGTGGAAAATCCAAAAAAAAATTAAAACTGATATACTCTCCCATCCCCAATGTCATCAAAAATAAGCAAAGCAAAGACGCCCGCCCCCTTTCATTCTTACGTAATACTTGAATGGACCCATAAACGTGTTAAACCGCGGTGGGCAGCTAGTCAAATATATAAAAAAAAAAAAAACATTAAGATTCTGGCCATAGTCACCACGAAAAGAAAACCAACTTAAAACTAATATCATAGGTGTAAAGGTACTATGAAATGGATATCCTGGATTCCAGCCTTATTTCCCAGGAGCTTCATATCTCTAAGGAGTATCCCGAGCTGTTGGCAGCAAAACAAACATTTGCTTCAAGTATTAACTTTTAACTTAACGTTCGTTTCTCCGTAACAGGAGATTTTACAAGGCCGTTCTAAGTGATTTATCTAGTTTTCCCTTGAGAAATTATGTGTGCCATTGTTATTGACAGTTTTTATATTTTGGTATTCATTCTTCTTCTTGTTCCGTTGTTCCCTGTGGTGCCGGACGTAAAAGAATAGCACCATCCCATCTCTTCCCGTGGGTGTCGTAGAAGGCGACTAATGGGCTTACTAGAGAATGGGCAGCAGCGTTCTCTATGCATTTTACCACCATTCTGCAATCGCCAATCCGCCTGCCAAGTGTGGCGATTATGGCAAAACCCCCATTTTGGGGTAGGTCTATGTCCAGCAGTGGACGTCTTTCGGCTTTTTTTTTTTTTTTTTTTTTGGGTGGGAAATCATCAAATGACTTCTCCTGCTGAGTAGAGCAGGAGGGCGTGTCAGACTTTTACTGACTAAAACCCACCCGTGTTCCCTCAGTAGCCCGTATGCCAGGGGCCGTGGTATCTCTTTCGAACAAACCCGCACCCCTGGCAGGCATCGGCCCTTGCGGACCCCACCAGTGGTTGCTGACATCCTTGACGGCGCGCGTGAGGAACACAACGCGCCGTCCCGTCTACCACTTTTCGGCCGCAGAGGATAGGGAGAGCGGCTGACGCTATACCGACACTCCTCTTCCCCTGCGGCCCCACCGCGTCCGCCATCAAACGGTGGCGGCCCCGTCCAGGCCACGGAAGGGAAGAGCGCTGCTCAGAAGCACCGGCACTCCTCCTCTACCGCAGCCTGTAACCCTCAGCCGCGATGCCTCCCATTCGACATCGCGGCCCACCTCAGTTGCGGTGCACCTCACCGCAACCTACTTTTTGGCCGCTACGTCGTCGGCTTTGAGGCAAAAGCCCTGACGAGCGGCCCCACCGTTGGGTTCCTCTTGGCTTCACCGTGGATGGGAGACCACGGTTACTAAGCCCCCCCGCAACGACAATGCGGAAACCCACTCGGGGGGGGGGACGTCTTTCGGCTGAAATGATGATGATGATTCATTCTTCTTCTTAACGTGTCGAGTTGCCAAAGTCAGTTACAGAATTTAGCGATGGAAAGTTTAAAACGCACATCAAACGTGTCCTTATCAAAAAAGCATATTATCAGACTACGTTGAAGACAGGGAAGTTTGGCATTAATTCCTTCTGCACATGTGGCTTCCCCTGGTACCTCATTAACAGCATAACTATGTGAAAGTCTATTAACTGCTCTCAATGTTCTTTATATTATTTTTATTTTTACAATGCTGACATATTCTCGTCATTATTTGACATTATACATCAATTTTAATATCAACAATTTTTTAGTAATTGTCATGTTAATCATGTCACTATGTTTAATTAGGTTCATTTTGTTTATGTAGATTATTTTACATATTGTGAATGGGAGAACGTTGTAGGCCTTACAGACTGTAGATTTGTAGACGATTTTCTATTCTGTATTCGTCTAAGTACCTGGTACTTATTGACAGGTCTGCACTGTCCTCCCATACATTTTATCTCTGAAAACATTGTTAAAGCCAATCATTTTTAAAAGAGTAACCGTGGAGTTTCTTGCCGGCTCTTCTCTATATGAAACAAACATTTTGGAACCTTGCACCTAGCTTCTGACGTTTCATAAGTGCCCATGCAGGTTTATATTAAATAAAAATATTTTAATTTTGATTTTTGATTTTGATAGCAATCTAAATACAGTCAGCCCATAATTTGGCGACGAGCTTGGCACTTTTAGCAGCGTCCATCAACTCCTGTAGCGGGCAGATGACAGGACACGCCGGACAAGATATCAAGTGCCCCATTGTTTGTGGGACAGCACCACATTTACAGGTATTCATTGATGCGTATTTTTAAGGCCCGAGATCTTAACACACTAACAGTAGGAACGGCTTTAAATTTGACAGTTAAACAAGATTCATTGCGTTATTTACGTTGCTGAGTATACAAATTTTCAGAACATTTGAAGCAATGGACTATCAATCAGAATCTAAATAATTTTGAAGGATATTGGTAATCCTTCAAAATTATTTAGATTCTCATTGATAGTGTTATACGTAATTACGGTGCAGGAATAGGTTGTGTTGCGTTCAAATATAAGTTTGTTGTTAGTATCTTCATACATCTAAATACGTCTACTAAACTTACACAAACAAAAAATAACGGCCAAGTGCGAGTCGGACTCGCCCTTTCCGTAGCAGCAAGTAACATAATACGATTTATGACGTATTCAAAAAACTACTTACGAGATCTCGTTCAAAACAATTATCGGTGGAAGTTTACATGGTAATGTACATCAGATATTTTTTTAAGTTTTATCATTCTCTTATTTTAGAAGTTACAGGAGGGGGGACACATTTTACCACTGTGGAAGTGTCTCTCGCGCAAACTATTCAGTTTAGAAAAAATATAATTTAGAAACCTCAATATCATTTTTGAAGACCTATCCATAAATATCCCACACGTATAGGTTTGATAATTATTTTTATTTTTTGAGTTTCAGTTCTATGTATGGGGACCCCCAAAATGTATTGGTTTTTTTCTATTTTTGTGTGAAAATCTTAATGCGGTTCACAGAATACATCTACTTACCAAGTTTCAACAGCATAGTTCTTATAGTTTCGGAAAAAAGTGGCTGTGACATACGAACGGACAGACAGACAGACATGACGAATCCATAGGGTTCCATTTTTTGCCATTTGGCTACGGAACCCTAAAAACCTTCTTGAAAAACTACTTTAGTTACGTACGTTTAAAATGCGGGAGGCGGTTACGTGTGGGTCCAACAGACAAAGACCTGTGAGCGAGTTAACCTAAATCTAAATCGATAACGCACATAATCTTTCCTCTAAAAGATTGAGCGTTATTCTTAATGTAAAATACTATATGAATGCATGTGGAAATAAATAGTTTGAATTTTTTTTTTTTTTTACTACGTGTGTATGGCTAGCATTTTTTTTGTCGTTACTTCTGTTAACTTTAAGCAACGTTGTTTAATAAGCCTGTTGATCGTCGATCGACGCGCAAACTATTTACATGGATTCAGCGCATGATTCTAGACCCCCTACCGTAGGATAGAAATGTTTAGTCAGTTTAAAAAAATTGCAGTTCCATACATTACTTTAACGATTATTCTGTACGAATTTTCCCGAAGTGGCGTACTAGACATCGTTTATTTCGCTTGGTTGTTAGCCCGAATTTTATAGGCGCTAGGTATCTTAACCCACGTAAAACCAAACAGCAATAAGTGTCCTGAGGTTCCTTGAAAATACAACATTTTTCGCGGACGCTACAAAGCGTTAACAATTAACGTTAACAAACTCTTCCTGACTTTGACATTTCTCTATTAGATCCGCATTGTTCTTAAAAATTTAATGAAACCTCATTTTTCTTCTCGAGATTTTCTATATCATCGGTTTTATTTTCTTAGTTCACTGCTTGTGGAACTAGGTCAAATAATATCAGGTAAATAGGGCAGCACAGTTTAGATGCAAGTAGGCCAAAGTATATTAATAAAAACCATACAAATTCAAATTATTTTTAACCGACTTCAAAAAGAAGGAGGTTATCAATTCGACATGTTTATATTTTTTTTTAATGTATGTTCGGGCATAACTCCGTCGTATATAGACGGATTTGCAAAATTATTTTTTTGTTCGAAAGGAGTTTGTTTCGGAATGGTCCCATATAAATTTCATATAGATCTGATGATGCGTTTTGGAGACAGACAACGGAACTCTTCAAAACTTTACAGCAAATCAACCGCGAATGCGGCTATCGCATAAATATGCATTGTTTTGACCCTGAGGATGATGAAATTTCGAATTGGTGTGGCGTAGGTAACTAAAAAGTGAAAAATAAAAACTTTTTTCAAAAAAATATCAACCGACTTCCAAAAAAACACTACAAAGTGCAAAATAACTTTAATTTCGGAAGGCGGTGACAAAGAATTAAAATACCTACACGTCCAAAGTCACCGACTTCCGAAATTAAAGTTATTTTGCACTTTGTAGTGTTTTTTTGGAAGTCGGTTGATATTTTTTTGAAAAAAGTTTTGTAATACCCAGCGTCCTTTATGAACGGATTCTTTTGCGATTCTAGAAAGTTCTACCATTGTAATCTTTATAGGTCGCCGAGCGATACTACCTGTATTATAAAGTACTGATTTCTTTTTCTTCCTGTCGCTGCATAATCAGCCTAGAATATTCCCAAAGCTGGGACAGAGGCATCGTTTTTGTGAGAGGGAGTCGGCCATAATCCACCACGCGGGCCAAATGTGGGATGATAGATGTCACGTCTTCATTTTTTTGGTTCTAGGACATGCCGGTTTCCTCAAGATGTTTTCCTTCACCATTTTATGAGCAGTGGTGATGAAATTATTTACGCAAAGTAAAGCGCCTGCCTGGGTTCGAACCCACGACCTTCAAACTAGGGGCCGATACTATTGGGCCACCCTCTCTACAAGTCTTGTTGCTGGCACGACAGTTATCAAATCTTACTGGTCCAAAACTTCGCTTCTTCTACGGCGTTGTCGGTGGCAACGCAGAAGTCACCTTCGCCGCATGTTTTGGGGCACAGAGGGCAAGACAGAAGGTGGACCATCGTTTGTGAAACAGCTGCACAACCACACACTTCTACCGTTCCGTGGAGGAAGCCCCACTTTACGAGGTTCGACTTACACCTTCCCGGAGACGATTCCAGGACTTCCAAGTGGACCGCGGAAGGTTACACCCTGGCTAAATCCTGCAGGAAGATGTGCGTTTGGTGGTAGATAGTGAGTAAGTGAGGGAAAGGTATTCTGCCATAGTTTTCAATGGGCGTGAACCGGGTTACCTGGTAGGGACGCTATCGATTTCAGGAGGCTGTGCCTACTTTTTAGTCGATGCAGTGTTACCAATTTAGCGACTATGTCGCTAGAAGTGACGACTTTCTTCTTAGCCTTAGCGACAAAAATTATGATTTAACGACAAAAACGTTTTTGCGACTTATCTGACGACTTTTGCAGTGCAAATCAAAACAATTTTAGAGCTTGTAATAAACACATTTTTTGTTAACTCGACACAGAATTATAATATACTTAGTGCCAAGAGATATAAATTATGTAGAAATATGGAAAACGCAAACGCGTTTGCTTAATCTCTCAAATCGCACATTTCATAATCTAATTAGAATTCTTATTTTTTTTATAAATGCAAATGCATTTTTCTAGTATTTCTGGCAAATTGTCATTGAAACAACAATTTATGTGATTGTTGCAACAATGGTAATATATTTAAATAAACATTAGTATTTTTATATGTATTTAAATTATAATTAAATTACCGCCACTAGCCTTTTATGCCCCTCCCAGAACAAAATTCTGAGTTCGTTCCTGGTACAATCAGTTTTAGCGACTTTCTGGCGACTTTTGACATTGAGTCTAGCGACTCGAGTTTTTAGGAGTTGGCAACATTGAGTCGATGCAATGTTTGTATGGCACCAAATAGAGGGTGTGTAGTATCAGAAACCTATTTCGGGTTAGAGATATCTTTATTCTCATAAGAAAGAAATTTCATTACATGAGATATTTACATAATTTAAAAACGTTGTTGATGTAACGTTCGGTTTTGATACGGAGGAAAAAAAAAAAAATACAACATACAGAAATAGTCAAAAAGTGTAGGGTAATCGCTAATAGATTAAATTTAAAGGAACGCGCGCGGAACTAGATGTGGTATGCATTGTACTAAGGTGCGCTAGCTTTTAATTTCAAGTGTTTCTTAAATATTGACATCGTTTTTGCATTTTTGATGTTATTTGGTAGTTTGTTATACAATTCAGCACCTTTGTACATCACATTTTTGTTGCCATAGCTGGTGGGTGTATTTGTGAAAGATATATGGTTACGATATGATATAAATACAGCCACTCATATCCGGCCTATGATGCTCCCACTGCTGGGGTACGGGGCATCTCTCTTTGGGGGGTATTTGGCCATATTCACCACACGGGCCCAGTGCAAGTGGTACTTAAATAAATATGCAAGGAATTGTGTGTGTGTGGGGGTGTGTTTGTGTGTGTGTGTTATTAATTGGATTATAAAGGCGACCACTCAGGTTTAAATAGTTTCGACTTGCCAGGGCAGTTGTGATTCTGACAGGTCGACAAACGGTCGTTGCGTCGTTTCATCATTATCATCATCACCATTTCAGCAGAAAACGTCCACTGCCGGATATAAGCCTCCCCCAAAGGAGGGGGTTTTTGCCATAATCGCCACGCTTGGCAGACGGGTTGGCGATCGTAGTATGGTTGTAAAATGCATAGAGAACGCTGCTGCCCATTCTCTAGTAAGTCCCTTAGTCGCCTTCTACAACACCCACGGGAAGCAATGGGATGGTGCTATTCTTTTACGTCCGGCACCACGTACGTTTATTTTATACAATTTTGGGTCATAATTAAGGGAGGAATGCTTACGTAGGATTATATTGAGTGCACAGAGTTGCCTGCAAGTGAGAACAAATATATCCTTGTTTAATTCGGTTGTACTGTGTGGCTAAGTAACAATAGCTGGGCGGGTCAATCGATCAGGTTAAGCTACGCTTGCCGCGGTTGGTCCGTGGATGGGTGACCATCTTTACATACCAAGACCTCTCCGTGCCTCGGAAAGCACGTTAAGCCGTTGGTCCCGGCTGTCATTTGTGGATCTTTGACAGTCGTTACGGGTCGTCAGAAGCCCAAAAGTCTGACATCCAGTCTTACCAGGGGGTATCGTATTATCCAGTAACTGGGTTGTGGAGGTCAGATAGGCAGTCGCTCCATGTAAAATACTGGTATTCAGCTGCATCCGATTAGACTGGAAGCCGACCCCAACATAGTTGGGAAAAGGCTAGGCAGATGATGAGTTCGGTTGTACTGTATCGATAGGGTTTGTGAAGCATCACTTTCAAAACGGCGCTCTGCGCCCTCTCAAGGCGAAGCACAAGAGTCTTAACGGTGCCACCCCAAATTGAAATGCAGTAGGCTAGGAGTGCTTAGGCTAAAGCAAAATAAATAGTTTTCAACAGTGGGAAGGCAACTACGTTTCTGAGCTTTTTCATTGGAAACATCAGCTTTCGAAAACGAGACACTGTTACTTCTACATGTTTGTTCCAACTTGGTGTGTAATCAATGTGCACTCTTAGATACTTTACGCAAGATGTTGTTTGAATTGGAGAGCATTTACACGTGTTAAGCGCAGGATGAGACCATCTATGAACCTTTATATCCGGAAGGGTAGGCTGAGAATAAGAGCTCGCTGAGAAAGCAACATAGTGGGTTTTGGAGACATTTAATGTTAGTAGATTACAGAAAAGCCAGTCCATCACTATACCAAGAGCAATTTCAGCCTAGCGATGAGCAGAGGCCCAAGTATCTCCGCTTATTATAAGTGCAGTGTGATCTAGACAATTTTGCAATCCGGTATATTGAGTTGGCATAGCCTGTTAACGTAAACAAGAAAGTGTAGGGCCCAATACACTGCCCTGCGGGACTCCGAAAGATAACTTCTCATCGCCTCTGGTGTAGTTCGCTATCTTAACACGCTGACTACAATCAGTGAGATTCGTAAAAAAATCCTTAGAGCATTATCTCTTATTCCAAGTTCTTCCAATCCGTGTAAAAGGATGGGAGTAGAGACCGTATCAAAGGCTTTGGCCAAATTTAAGAATATGCCGATCGTTTTGGCCCTGATGTCAAGATTCTGAGTGATGTGATTTGATAGGTCAAGTACAACATCCTCTGTTGATTTGGCTTTCCTGAAGCCGTATTGGTTTTGGGGCAATTGCATTATTGTGCTCTAAATAGTTCAGCGCTCTCTTATTTAAGATTTTTTTTTAAGATTTTGGAAATGGTCGTAAGTACCGATATCAGCCTATAGTTTTCGACACGGTCTCCATCCCCACCCTTAAATATAGGTGAAACTAATGCCTTTTTGAAGGCGTTTAGGAAGGTGCCCTTTGACAAGCACAGATTGCACACATGAGTGATTTAGGGGATGAGAACATGCCTAGCAGATTAAATTACTGAAGCAGATGTTGCATCGTAGCCAACAGCACGGTTATGTTTTAAATCCATGATTATGCCTCAGCAAAGTCGGTCTCAAGCATAACCAATGAGTTACTTTGCGGGTTGGATGAAGAATTACAACCAAAGTTTGTCCTGTGTTGAGCCTGCTGTAGATTATTCTGAGCAAGATTACTTCCAACATTTGCGTTTAGAAAGTACATATGAATTGAACAAGCCACATTGTACTTACTCGAATTGGAACCCACAATCTTGCCTACCGTAGTATATAATTTAAGTAAACCCAAAAGAAGTTCGGCCTACAGAAATGCTATCAGATTCTTCAATGCTATTGTAGTTACAAAATTAGAATTTCGACGAGCGATAACGTCGCAACTTTCTATCACAATGGTCATTCATTTAATTTTATATTTATTTTAACTACTGCCCGCGGCTTCGCCTGCGTTGACATCGGAAATTATCCCACATGAACGTATAACCGAAATATAAGTGTTAATTGTGTTACGTCAGAGGGTAGTTACGTCACTACGCTAACATTAGGAATACAATTTAACAGTTCAACAACAGTGGTTATCGTTTGAGCAGACGAATTTTTCAAATTAATGAAGCAATGGTTTAGCAATACCCCTCAAAATGTTTCAGATTCTGATTGATAGTGTGATACGTAATAGGTTATTTTCAATGTTTAAGAGAAAAAATATAAAAATTATTGAGATAGCTTAGGCAAAATGCAGTCGGAAAATACAGTTTATGTTTAGTTTTAGTTCATGAAATAACAAAATACGTTTTAAAATTCAATTCAAAGATTTCGTTTTTTTTTTTTTTTAATCTATTTTTGATCACCATGAAATAGTAGCCGCCATTTTATACGTCATACGGCGTGTCAATTAAACAACTTCGTACTTTTATTATTTTCGTTACCTAAGTAAATTTTATTTAAATTATATTTTGCATTCAGGAACAGCAAACCAACAATAAGTAGAATATTAACTATTTTTTTAAATGTTAGATAACGATTTATAAAATAATCAGCGCATTTGTCTATACAGCAAATTGATGTCATACCCACAGAGCATTAAGACGTCCATTGCATTAAGCGTTTTCGTCTAACTACACGCGAATAAAGAAAATTTAAAATTAGGACACTTTAAAAAAATCGTTGTAAAACCCTGTTAGCGTGGTAGGTGTCAGGTTATAAACCATATGTGTGTCAAATATCAATTAAATTCGTTCAGCCGATTTTGCGCTAATCCGTAGGTAACATACGTCCAGACAAACACAAATATTATAAATAAAATCGGCATCACACTCGTTTCGACACCTCGTAGCAATTACTCTTTTCAATGATATTCAATGTGAAGTTTAAACTTCGTTAGGTATTTTAATATATATACAGATCTCGCCTAGTTTTTGGCACAAAATATAAATCGCAGCGGGGCACAAATCTCATTACACATTTGTAGGTATTTTGTTGTTGACGCTGGAAATATTGTTTGATGTTTTTGTTTTGGTATTAAAATTCGGGACGGATGTTAAAACTTTTTTTTTTTTTTTCATGGTCTTTGTAGGTTTATTACACCCACGGCAAAATGAAATATTTAGTTACTTCTAGAGTCCGTCTGTGAAAGTGGGTACATCAGTAGAGTTCAGTTTTAGCAAACGGAACAAAATTGCTAAGCGTCCATTGTCTGTTCATCAGTCCTTCTGTACGTGGGCTGTATCGTATGAACAGTAATGTCTAAAAATCTTAGTGTATATTTAGAGTGTCGCTATCTATTTTAAACGTGTTTGTTTTAAATATGTAGTATTAAATAATGTA
Organism: Polymixis flavicincta; assembly: GCA_949987655.1. Taxonomy (NCBI): domain Eukaryota; kingdom Metazoa; phylum Arthropoda; class Insecta; order Lepidoptera; family Noctuidae; genus Polymixis; species Polymixis flavicincta. Next base: position 15,867,481 of record OX465188.1, on the reverse strand, counting down.
GGTACGGTGGTATGAAAACCTTTGGGTCTTACTCAAACATATCCGGGTTTTTTGTTATAATGCATTTGTTTCTTTTTATGTTTCTATGGTTATGTTTAGTCGAAAGTCTGTGATATTCCTATGCGAGTCCCAATAAATACTTTCTCTTTACTTGGAATTAAAAGACCTTTCTTTTTCCATTCCAATTTGTAGAGAAAACCAGCGTTAAGCATAGTTGTCTGGCATTTTTTCTGAACTTGATTTTTTTGGCGCGGATCCTGCGGATTCTTTAAATTGCAATTTACACCTTTTTTTTTAATCTACTGTATGTTGTGTGCCTTTTAGTCTGTACCAAATAAAAGCATTTCTTTCTTTCTCTTGGTGACTATACATGGCTACTAACATATAAAACCAAAATGTAACAAAACACTTTTTCTTACAATTTCAGAGCGAACGTAATATCTTTTCGATGCCATGTCATGTTCGATTGCCACGGGATAGTTGTGACATTATCCTGTCATGTCCTTTTGCTTAGCCCCTTTAGGCTTTCATATTATCCTTAAGGCGTTATATGTGACACGATGGATGAAAAAGGGTGACACTTTTATAGAAAATAACTGTAGATACGAGCGTAGAAAATTTAAGTCTGGATATATAGCCATTATGTCGCTGCCGTCTGGTTAAATTAGCTAGAATATTGGATGCCTAGGCCGTTCATTAAACGCCGGTATCCAATTAAATAGCTAAAAGACAACTAGGCAGGTCATTGAGCGCAACGTTTAACCAGTATTTTTAGTTATTAAAAAACATTTAAGTAATTAGTAATACTGAAATGTTTTTAAATAAATGAATAATTTCACTCAAAATTGCAAACAAGAACAAAAAATAACATACACTTGTACGGTTAGCGCTATCGACGCCATATTTGTTTTGTTAATACTAGCGCTGCAGTGGAAAAAAACTGAACTAAAGCGGGATGCCAGAAAAAAACATTTGACAATCTTTTTTTCTGAATCGAAGTGTAATGGCTCGTTTACACTCTCGCCTCGCGGGACTTCTCGCGGCTCGTCTCGTGTCTCGGCCACAGGTCGAGATAATCAATAATGTTTACACTCTCGCCGCACGTTCAGTTGTTTTTAAACTATCGACTATACACCGCACGCTTCCCAAGCGAGTCTCGTTGACTCGTGCCCAAAAACCGCTTCCGACGCGAGCTTTGCGAGCGGCGAGACGATCTGCGAGGCGAGCTACAAGCGCACCGATTACACACGCGTCTCGTGGTTCGCCTCGCGGCTCGTCTCGCCGCTCGCGCGAGAGTGTAAACGAGGTATCAAAAATAAAAATATATATAATGAGGAGAGTTTTCTTACAAAGCTTGCAATGAAAATCAAAAAAGTTTTAACTGTAGCGGATTTACGCTTCACTATGTAACTCCCTATAACATTAGCGATCTGCCAATGAAAGTTTTGTCAAAATTGGTCCAGTCGTTTTAGATAGAAATAGATAAAATACAAAAGACACACAATAAAACAAAAAGACAGGCAAAACATTTTTTTTTTTGTTATGAGTACCGTATATACTTTCACACATTCGCATTAAGAAGATGTTAATAGGACATTTCAAACAGACACTTCAGTCATCATCATCATCATCATAATTTCAGCCGAAAGACGTCCACTGCTGGACATAGGCCTCCCCCAAAAAGGGGGGATTTATAATAATAATAAAACATTTATTTTCAAGTATCCAGGACTCATAATGTTAGTAATAATTTTCTTACAAGCTATGTTAGTAATATTTACAAAAAAAGGACTATGACTATATATCTAAACAATTATATTAGCAGGCACATGTAGCTGGCTTAAAAATTGTAATATAGGGCAATCCAGCTTGCTAGCAATGACAACCAGGAGACTGTTGGAGCTGGCACGCACTCTGCGCAACAGAGATGCTGCACGCTTGCGTCTGATCGCAGCGAAGCCTTCAGTTTGCGCGTCCGCGCAAGACATTCCCGAAGCACTACAAAAGCGTGGCAGCCCCAACAGCATCCTGAATGCATTATTGTACTGAACGCGAAGAGCATTAACAGCTTTTTGAGTGAAGCAATTCCAAAGACTGCACGAGTAGAAAACTTGACAGTATGCCTTAAGAAGTGTTATTTTAACCGCCCCCGAGCAGCGTCAGAACCTTCGAATTAACAGATTACATCTCACGGCTAATGCTCTTCGCTCCTGGTCTACATTTAGATTGTCCCTCAAATCCTCCGCCACAATATGCCCCAGATATTTAAACTGAAGAACAAGGTTCAAGACACTGCCATTTAATGTGACAGATGGGTAGCTCTCAGCGCCCTTATTGACCGCCTTAAAGATGAGCAACTGACTTTAATAATCGCCACGCTTGGCAGGCGGGTTGGCGATCGCAGTATGGTGGTAAAATGCATAGAGAACGCTGCTGCCCATTCTCTACTAAAACCCTTAGTCGCCTCCTACGACACCCACTGGAAGAAATGGGATGATGCTATTCTTTTACGCCCTGGTCACCACACGGGACACTTCAGTATTTATGTTCATATGTAGAGACACTAGCACATCAAGCCATCCCAAACTGTAAAATTTTCCCAATTCAACATGAACTTTATTCTTTTGTAATAAAGTTGTAACTCATCAAATAAATTTGACAGATTGGGGTAGCTTGATGTGCTGGCCTCTGTACCTACACATTTTTTTTAAGAAAAACAAATCAGTCTGGAAATCAAAGCCGGCCAACACTAAACGGGTTGCTACAGTTTTTCTTACAGACTTCAGTAATCCTTTATTCAAACAATACAAACGATTTTGGGAGTATTTTGTTACAGCAGTATTTATTCATCCAAGGTTTGTACAAAAAGTCAATTTCTCCTTACGATTGTTCAAGAGTTACAATTTATACTAAAGGTTGATTTCCACCAAACGGCTCGCATCGCATCGGATCAGAACGGATTTTACAATCTATAAACTATAATAAATCGTGTTCACCGTTTTTAAAGTATTTGTTATAAGTATTTAGTATTTATACCAAGCTGCGCACAGCAGCTTGACCGCGACTTCCGCGACACGCAATCGCAGCCAACAGTATGCTGCGATGCACGATCGGCTCCGTTCGCCTGTCGTCGTATCCAATCGGAACCTTTCGGCTATCGTCTGTCATTTAAAAAAATTAGAACACGTCGACACGGTAGGATTGAAACTATTTGACTAGGCGCAGAAACGGATACGTTCGCAAGCGACGGTACGGAGCCGATCGCATGCGTCGACATCCTACCGGACGCAATCGGCTGTCGCCGCATCCGTTCGTATCCTTTACGATTCGATGCGATGCGAGCAGCGTTTGGTGGAAATCATCCTAAGTCTCGATCAAATACAACGTCGTCGGGAAGAATTCCTTCTTTTGTTTACACTGCTTTTTGTTTTAACGTTTCGATTTTGTTCACAGTTTGACTTTGGCTCATTTACTTCTTTGATAACGTCAGTAAATAGACAAACGATTTTAACTTTGAATTTAATGAAAGGGAATGTTTTAGGAATTTGATGTTCAATGTTAATTATGTATTTAATAATATTGTGATTATTAAACTTCTGAATTCCTTCGCCATGTTGGCGTTGAATCTATACAAATAATGAAGCAAATTTATACATGCTTTTTTGTTTTGCCAGTTTGAACTGCCAGTCATCACTTCAACTATAAAACATCCATTGCTGGACATAGGTTCCCCCAAGCACCGCCACTCCGACTGGTGCTCTGCTTCTTGCACCCAGCAGATTTCTGCAGCTTTCAACATGTCATCGGTCTACCTGGTGGGAGGTCTTCCAACGCTACGTCTTCCGATATGCGGTCGCTACTCCAGAGCTTTTGTTCTCGTCAGCCGTCTGTTCTTCGAGCAATTTGCTCTACTCACTGCCACTTAAGTTTGGCTATTCTTCTAGTGTTATTGGGTTCTTCTATCTGGATCAAACGCAAACTCAAACTCAAACTCAAACTCAAAGCATTTATTTCAAATAAACCAATTACAGGCACTTTTGAATTGTCAAGGTCGGTGAGTTAGAAAGATGAAGCTAGTTGCCCATTCCAAAGCGTAGGTACCTATGGAGAAGAACGGGTAAGAAACTCCATGGACACTCTTTTAAAATCAAGATTTTGTTACAAAAAGTTGGTTACATCATTATGTTGAAATTTTTTATAAATGTGAGAACGATGTAAAAAGTGCACATTAAAAACGTCCGTAATTAAAATAAAATAACAATTAAAATAAGCCGTGGGAGCTAAGAGATGACCAGTCCCTACTGGCGGCGCCCGTTCACGGACATGACGTATGCATCAGCACCATTCAGCTCAACCATTTTGAAGGGAACTTAATGATCCAACACACACGCCACCACCAGCGAGACATTTGAGTGAGCATAACAACTTATATTGTTAGTACCAGCCTGGAGACTTTATTTGTGCCCAATTGGTGGCAATAGGCTTCCCCCCTAATACATGGGACTTAAACATAACTGGCGAAATGGGTGTACTATGCCCCCAACCCGTAAGGGCAACAAGGCGTGATGTTATGTGTTCTTCGGGCTATTCAAATTCGAATTTTTAATATCAGATTTGAGTCCATAGTGGTAGTAACAACAAAATAACTTATGTTATTGCGTGAGCAGCGGTGGCAGTATTATGCTTCATTTACAATGTTCTGTGTCTCGTAATATTTATTACTTTGCCTATGTATAAATAGAATCAAGTCTATCCGACTAAACAGACAGCTGTGCTGCTGGGGAGTTTGTTGCGCCACTTCTTTTTTCCACCTGAAGTACTAGGAAGTGGTGAAGAGTGGGCGTTTTGGGGTATTATCTTATGTATTTTGACGATCGAAAAGTGCTGATTCTCAGCCTAGATTGAATAAATGACTTTTGATTTTAATTCCCTCTCACCGAGAGGAGGCCTGTGTTCCAGCAGTGGAAAAATTATAGGCTAACTAAGTTGCTAAGGGCCATGCTCGGAGTTTCCCTACGCGATCGAATCAGAAATGAAGAGATCCGCAGGAAAACCAAGGCAATCGACATAGTCCGAAGAATTGCCAAACTTAAGTGGCAGTGGGTAGGGCACATTGCTCGCAGAAAAGATGGCCGATGGGGCTGAAAGGTTCTGGAGTGGCGACCGCGTACCGGAAGACGTAGATTGGGAAGGCCTCCCACAAGGTGGACCGATGACCTTGTGAAGGCCGCGGGTATCTGCTGGATGTGGGAAGCACAAGACCGGTGGAAGTGGAGGAGCCTGGGGGAGGCCTATGTCCAGCAGTGGACGTCTTTCGGCTGAAATTATGATGATGACGAAAATTATGATACTGTTAGTAATAAGACAATCCACTATCAACTATAGAGATGTATGGATTCTTACCCAGTGGCGCAGCAGAGGGGTGTCTATATCGGTTACCTTGGTTCGCTGCCAGTCGGATTTGGACAATTCTTTTTGCATTTAACAGGTAAATTCTTGAGAAAGGTTTAAGGCTATTTAACTTCAAGCTATTACGGGCCGAGCTATTGAGCGGCGGATGTTACCGTAGGGACAGCTCAAATTAAAACAAGGAATTATTTATGAACAAATACAATTTTATCCAAGTCAATTGCCTCTCGTGATAAATTTCAATAAGAACGTAGTAATTTTTACGTTTTTGGGTCGTCCAGGTAATAAAGTGGTAAAGTATAGATTTATGACCAGAGCCAATAGGTGGTCGATACCGTCGAATGGGCTCTGAACCAAATTAGGGTCGGAAATTATGACACTTTTACTATATATTGAAGTTTATGGAGGTAACTTGAGTTCTATTAGGACTTTTAACATAGAATAAACGCAAGTCTTGAAGGTAGTTTGTTAATAATTTATAATAAATCGATATCAGTAAGTTTTAAACTGGGTACTTAAAAAAAACATACCTACCACCGATTGAGCCTTACAAAATTAAATCTTATCTTAAGGCATTAAGACTCAATTTTAAATTAAAATTAAATAATGCTATGGTACATCAGGATCCTTAACTTAAGAATCAAATAGTGCTATGGTGAACACGATTTTCTTAATAATAATTTAACTTCATCATCATCATTTCAGCCTGAAGACATCCACTGCTGGACATAGGCCTCCCCCAATTTGGCTGGGCTTGCCATAATCGCCACGCTTGGCAGGAAGGTTGGCGATCACAGTATGGTGGTAAAATGTATAGAGAACGCTGCTGCCCATTCTCTGGTAAGTCCCGTAGTCGCCTTCTACGACACCCACGGGAAGAAATGGAATGGTGCTAATCTTAAGGAACCACAAGTAACATAATTTAACTTAACTTAAAAAAAATATTGTTCTGTTCATTGTAATATGCTTCTAATTCAATACTCTAGTTGTATGACGTCTTGAGCGAGAACTATTGCAGCCATTATAATCCGTCACTGAACCAGCTCGAGGCTGGGTCGGCGTTATACTTTAGTTTTTAGCTCCCCTTCAACTAAATTCAACTAAGTAATTTGTTCTGAATTGTGACATGAGTGAGCACTATGAAGCACTAATGAAGTTTCCTTCTGAACTAGAATAAAATATGGTTTTATTTTAGATTTTAAACTCTTGAACCACGAGCTCAAAGGGCTTTTCAGATAGCGAAAAGTATTTTTTTTTTCACGATATACATAACAATTATTATGTATTACAGTTAGTAGCAGACTTTAATATCGGAAGGAAAAGGTGTAAGCGTCAGCATTATGCTTAGGTCCCCTTAGCGAGTTGCTAAGCGCTCGTTTTCAGCTAAAACTCCTGTACACTTATTGTTGCTTATAACGGTTGTTTATTTGTGAGATCAACTAGCCAGATCCCCCTCGTTCCACTTATCTCTAACGTGGAATTACAGTATTAAGTAACATTTAATATATACGAAATATAATAGCTGAATAGTTGAATTACTTAGGTACTATGCTCCAGCTTTTGTAGTGCTCTGATGCTCTCTTTGAAATAACACCTATAGCACGGTTTTTCTATGGACATAGTAAGTACGATTTTGTTGCTACGTAGTGCCATACCGCGTGCCCCCTCCTCTGCCGCCCGCGGTACCCCGCCGCTAGCGCAGGCAGAAGGAAGGAAGAGAGAGAGAGCCCGATCCCGACGATAACGGACGTAACAGAGCGATCCTCCGCGACTCTTAGTCGCGATGCCCTTTATTGTAAAATTGTAATCCAAATGTTTCTTTTGTTCATCATCATCAGCCTATAATGTTCCCACTGCTGGGACACAATTCTTTTGTTCAGCCATACATTTATTTGTATACCAATAAATAAATACCTGCATTATGGAAGATCTTTGCGAGGCCAAGGATAACGCTGTCGAAGTGACAGAATTCAGGTCGAAGCTGTTTTAAAAACAACAATTGGAATAATCGACACGACGAAGAAGATGACTTTACTTACTTTATTTTGCTGTGTGTAATTACCAGTGATCGGAATAGGCTGACTATGTTTGCCTAAACTTCGAAGAACAGAGACAGAAAGTGGAGACTTCCTTACGACTATATTTTTTTTCCCGGGATTCGGGAAAAATCTTCAGTAAGTTGAAAATAAGGTTTATTTATATATTTTTAACTAAACTTGCAACTACCAAATTTTCAGGAATTTCACGTAAAATCCAGAAATAAATAATATAACTTTAATTCATGATTTGATACAACGGTTAGTTGGATCGTAAATATAATTCGATTACATGAATTAAAGTTAGATTATTTATTTCGGGATTTTACTTGAAAATCCCGAAAATTTGGTAATTGCAAATTTAGTTAAAAATAGCTTTTACACATCTTATATAAAGCTTATTTTCAAATTACTAAAGATTCTTCCCAAATCTCGGGAAAAAAAATATAGTCGTAAGGAAGTCTCCACTTTCTGTCTCTGTTCTTCGAAGTTTAGGCAAATATAGTCAGCCTATTCCGAGCCTATTCCGATGTCCCGTGTGGTGCCGGACGAAAAAGAATAGCACCATCCCATTTCTTCCCGTGGGTGTCGTAGAAGGCGACTAAGGGACTTACTAGAGAATGGGCAGCAGCGTTCTCTAAGCATTTTACCACCATACTGCGATCGCCAACCCGCCTGCCAAGCGTGACGATTATGGCAAATCCCCCCTTTGGGGGAGGCTTATGTCCAGCAGTGGACGTCTTTCGGCTGTTATGATGATGATGATGATGATTCCGATCACTGGTAATTACTTCCCCGAATTTGATCCTTACTAACGAGAACATCGGACGGTGCAATAAAACAGGTGTGTTCTTTTTTCCGCAATTTACGGAGTCTGATTCCCAGCTAGAGCGATTGATTTTTAAAAAATAAACCTATTTTTGGAACACCAAATAATATAGTAGGTACCTACGTACAATGTACAGGTGCCAGCACATCAAGCTACCCCAATCTGTCAAATTTCTTTGATAGATTTTCATCTTTATGACATAAGCATAAGATTCATGTTCAATTGGGAAAATTTTACAGTTTGGGGTATCTTGATGTGCTGGCGTCTGTACGTTAAAGGTTTAATAACAGTCTACCATGTTTGACAGACAGGTGATTGCAGCTTGTCGTCATTACCGTGTGGATTGCTGCCCATCCTTGTCCCTTTAATCGCTTTTTACCTTTTATGGCAAAGAAAAAAGGAGCGCTATGATTTTGACCGGTTATGTGGGTATGTATGTATGCTCATCTGTAATTCCGCTCATAGGTAACTTCTAAACTCCTTGTCGTAATTTGACAAATGAGGTATCTTCGCGTTAAGTGTCCCGGTTATAGTTTATGTGACGTCACATAAAATTGATTATAGCGCCTTTTAGAGGCCATAAAGTTATGATCTAAAAAAAAATTGCCGTTTTAAGTATTAAATGAGACACAACTTTTTTTTTTCAGAATTTTAACAAAAAATCTAGGCGGTTAGAAATCAAATAGAAAAATTGCGACATTCTGCCGCCCTAGATAAAAGTATTATCAGTTGTACGCAAATGATAACCAGGTGACAAAATATCTAATATTTCATATTTATTAGTCTTTATCTTTTCATTATTTTCATAAACATCAATACAGTTCACTATCTGTGGGTGTGTAATATTATATTGAGATTGTTTTTGTATGAGGCCGCTTTGGTTTCATAATTACTATTCATTTTGGTACAAAATTAATAGTAATTATGTCCCTGTATGTAATGAATGGTTGAGAGTGGGCATTGAGCTAAATAGCGTGCAATGTGAGAGGAATATTATATTCAGTAAGTGATTGGCTTGTGGCTAAGTAATAGGTAACAACCGCATGGGTTGATCGATAAGGTTTAACTACGCTCTCTTCCTCTGTTTCTCTCTATAATATGTATATAATAAAAAATCGTATAATGGCACATAGCACTTTTTCGAAACGTGGAAACTACAATTTTGTACAAATTTACCCCTACCGCATGCTACGTTAAAGAACTTTAAGGAAATTAAACTATAGTTAAGGCAACAATAAGATTCTTTCTACTATAACATCTAAAAATAAAATCTCAAAATATTTTAACTCGCTCAATCCTTGGAGTATATTCGTCGTGGTTGTATAAGTCGGTATGAATGACGTCACTACAAAGTTCGTCGCAAAGCGTAACTGCGTCGCGATGCGCAGCATTCCTTTGATGTGCCGGCCACGACTTCATTAGCTTCATGAATTCCAGCTTTTCATGTCAATAAATAGAATTTACTCTGGTTATTTTTTATTTCCCGTTGTGCATTTTTTGAAAAGTTTTATGCTTTTGAGTGATATACAAAAGCATATCTCTCACTTTATATTACCTACTTAGTTCTTGTAGATAGCTTAGTTTTATGTCCATCCATGTTGGATTACTCTATTTATTTTTTGATTTTTTTACTGTTGTAGGTACAAAAGTCCTTTCTTAATGTTGACCAAAATTATAAATGATAGGTATCTCTCCTATTCTAAAATACAAACGAAGCAGCCATAAATGCTTACGGCCGCATCTTTGCAATATCAGAGGTCGTGTTTGCTATCCCAGAAACAAAAGTGAAATGCTCAAATATACATGAATTCTAGGTAGGTATATATGTATACCTTTTGCTTGATACAGGTTCTCATATCTTTAATATCGAGTTACATATTTTAATTAGTTTGGTCCACATCGAACAGACAACAGACCACAAACCACCGAAATCGAATTCATTTCTAACCGATTTCTAAAAAAGAAGGAGGTTATATGTTCCACTGTATGTATTTTTTTTTGTATGTTCCCCGATTTCTCCCTCATTTGTGGACCGATTCTCAAATTTCTTTTTTTATTTGAAAGAGTAGACTCCTGAGGAGATCCCATTGGTACCAAATCAGGATCTGATGATGGAATCCCAGGGAAATCGACGGCAACCATCCAAATTTGTAGGTATTAACAATGTTTTTCATGTTTTCTAAAGCTATTGAGACATTTGCGTGTTGTCATCATCATCTCATGACGCTGAGCTGATGAAGGAAGGTACACTACTCTTTAACGGTTAGGAGTTAGGTGGAGGTTCGGGCATAACTCCGTCATATATAGACCGATTTGCAAATTGATAGAAAGGGGTTTATTCCGAAATGGTCCCATTTAAATTTCATATAGATCTGATGATGCGTTTCGGAGACAGACTCTTCGAAAAAAGACAGCAAATTAACCGTGATTGATGCTATCGCAAAAATGTGCATTGTTTTGACCCCAAGGAAGATGAAATTTCGAATTGGTGTGGGGTAGGTACCATAACTAAAAAGTCAAAAATAAAACTTTTTTCAAAATAAAAACAACCGACTTCCAAAAAAACACGAGAAAGTGAAAAATAACTTTAATTTCGGAAGGCGGTGACCAGAAATTAATAAAATACATATAAAAGTCATCGACTTCCGAAATTAAAGTTATTTTTCACTTTCTAGTGTTTTTTTGGAAGTCGGTTGCTTTTTTTTTAAGTTTTTTAGGCAAATTATCGTAACAACTGTTCGAATTTCGAAATAGTCTTCAGAAAATATTCTTTAATTCCTTTTCCCTAGATTTGTTTCATGTGAAGATTTGTTGATAAAAAGTCACCATATAGATCGTTCTGGCGGTAAATACAAAACAACGAATAAATTTGGTTTAAATCATCTTTAATTGATAAAATGGATAGAAATCAATTTACTTTTATTTTTCTGTTACATATTTCGTCCCAATCTTTAAATTAGAATAGTTAAAAAAAAAATGGAAAATACCCTATTTTCGATAATATCACCGTGTTGAGGTTGAAAATTATCCCACAGCACTCTAGTTGTAAATAAAAGCTGGGAAATAACTTTAACACCACCTTTATCCATCAGTAACTTGTCACCTGTCGTCCGCACAAAGCTAAACTATTTGACCAAAATGGCGTGCGCCGTTTAGTTACAAAGCCGCCGTTTTTTTTATCCCGTTCAGCCGCAAACACCTGTTAGATTACACGGACGTAAAAAACTGAGTACCTACACAATGTACTCGCATGTTTTCATTGTTCACTTTTGAGCATTGGCTAATAAGTCTCGACTTGTAGTAGTTGTTGTTCAGATAGCCTCAAAAACGACTAAGATAGTCATTTATACACTTATGTATACATAACCTAATAAATTATACATGCAGCTTCAAAACATATTATTGCCGGTTACACATCGATTGAGTACGTACATAATATGTCTAAACATAATCCCCCTTATTACAGAACAAGGTTTTTCTTTAGGTATGGTTTAAACCGTCGAGGCTGTTTTTTAAATAAGAACCTAACTGAAATCGAAATACAGCTCCTTTTACAAAACTGACAAGTTATTCCAGTGCTAAATTGTCAGTTTTGGAAAAGGAGCTGTAATTCTATTTCAGTTCTAAGTTCTTATTTCAAAAACCATACCTAAAGAAAAACCTTGATTTGTAATAAGGGGGGGATTATCTTTTTCTTCTTAGCGTGTCGATAGCAAGCTAAATACAGTCAGCCCAGAATTTGGCAACGAGCTTGGCACTTTCGGCAGCATCCATCAACTCCTGTAGCGTGCAGACAACAGGACACGCCGGACAAGATATCAAGTGCCCCATTGTTTGTGGGACAGCACCACATATACACTACAGAGCGAAGTCGTCTGTGAATCTCCACCTGAGCGGGTTCTCTTTACTTTAGCCTATCTGTGTCCGGAGTCTATTTTAGAGATAGGCTGACTATGACTGACCGACTAGCCGACTAGTCGCCTGCCAAATGGTCGATTAGTCTGCCAAGCCGATCATTGCTTTCGGTTGAGTTCGGGTGACATCGGTAATGTTCGTGACTATGCTTTCGGCTCGTAGGTGTCGGGTGCGTAGCGCTTGGCGACCAGGCGGAATTGTCGGGACATGTAGGTATTTGTTTACATTGCATCTATTCTATCATTGTTTACATGCGATCCGGCGCGGCGTTTCTTCCTATCCTATTTTAGATTGCACTGAAAGTAAACTGTAGGTAAAACTGATTCTGTAAGTCGCCGACTAATCGCCGACTACAATTATGGCCGACTAGTCAGCAAATAATCGGTACATCACTAGTCTATTTAAAAACTTCCAGTGGAGCCCAGGCAAGTCATATACAAGCCATGGCAACATATTATTGAAACAATATATAAAGAAATCTGATTGTTGTACTTACCGGCTCACGACGCGACGGATCGAACGAATGGCGACGGGCAGGCCTCATCGGATGCAACGGTTCCGACGCTCTGGCCGACAGACTGTGATGTAACGGACCGTGGCACCGCGGCACGAGGCTGACTATACACACCATTAGAATGAAAAAGGTGTGAAACTATTTTTGTACTCCATTGTGACGGCATCTACAACACCATATGCGAACTACGCATCAAAGACTTGACGTCACACAAATCCTACATCGCCCAATCAGAGTTTACCGCGCGACTCGTATTTATACAACATCCCGACATCAACCGTCGGGCAGTTGCCCACCAGACACAACACCGTCTGGTCGGAAAATCCTCCCTTTTCCATAGAGTATGAGTGAACTTTACACCCTGTACCTCATACCTCTATACCTTCAACATCATCATCATCCGAAACACGTCCGATGCTGGGCATGGACCTTCTCAAGCACCACCAAAACCAGTGAAAGAATTCCAGTGGATCGATAATCTTCACTAGCACACGAATTACGTAACAAACTGTCAATCAGAATCTATAGGTATCATATTGATGCATATTGCTAGACCATTGCTTCATAAGTTCGAAAAATGTGTCTGCTCAGTAAAAAACCGCAATGAATATTGTTGAATTGTCAAAATGGAAGCCGATCCTACTGTTAGAATTTACGTGTGCGTCTGACAAGTAAACCGAAACCCTGTGGGATAATTGTCTGCAGCTTGTCGGTATACCTGTCTAACTGAAAGCAGAATTCCCATTTCATGTGGAAATTCTCATAGATTTTCCGGTGGAATAATAATTGGCATAACCAATACCCTTGAGTCTAGGTTCTATTCAGACCTCACGTTACAGTAGCCCCGTACAATATTTTGACGGCCTTTCATTTGAAACATGTTCGAACACAGAGCGCGGAATCTACAGCAGCGTCTAGAGGCGGCATGTTTCTACAACATGTTACAAAATTTACTCAAGACCTCATACCCCCCAATTAGAACATTGAGTTTAAAGCTTCGTTTTTTAAAGCTAAATGTTATTGTTACGAAAAATCGTGTTGACTCTAGCATTACTTCATGCATTTAAAATGTAGTCTTATTACGTTGGACTAACATTGAATTTTCTTTGGCTGAATCAGCGGCAAAATACGTTTTTTTTTTACCTAATTGTTATCTAGAAAATTACTGAAATCGAGTCAGTAGTCAATTAGGAACAAACTACTTTCAGGTCTTAAATGCTATCCGTTGGAAGTGCATCAATTAAAAACGGCTGGACTTATTTAGCAATTTTTTGTTTTAAAATATTCGTAATAGTCCAAATTAGGTTTTAATTGAAAGATTTTGGTCAAGTTTCCTGGAAAATATTCAAATTCGAGAATTACGGATTCTCAACGCTCGGTTCAACACCGAGAGTTGAAATTCCAGTGTGCGAAAAAATCCCTCCACGATTTTATTACGAAATTGTGAATGTTGACTAATACGCTTAGTTTGTATGGAAAGTGTTGACAATGCCACCTCTAGCAGGGGTTGCCAAAGCGTCTCCATGCTCTGTGTGTTCGAAAAACAAAAACATACGAGCTGGCAACATGTCGCACGACAGTTAGGTAGGTACATACATAGCGTGAACGTGATCCAATTAGCAACGCAAGTGATACCTACTGCCTGTTACAACTTGATTCAACGAGGTATCGGGTGACTATCGTGTCTGTTTTGGTTTTAAATAATAAAAAGATCAGTGAAGTTAGAAACGTGGATTACATTCACCGATCGGTTTGCAAAAATGAATTCTGTACTTACATATGTCTGATTTTAATTAGGTAGACTAAAATGACAGCTGCAATTGAGCTTTTTTGTCAACTGCTAAGCCTACTAATAGAAAAATAATTGTGTTAATTACTTGACACTTGAAGGTTTGTGTAAGACACCTATCATTTTATTCTAGCTAATGTAAAATCAGAGAGTAGATTAGGCTTTTCCGTTACTGTCAGTTCTGGACAAACTGAAGTGAATGATGATTATACTCTTTTTTCAAACAAATAATTAATAAAGGCGTATATTTTATTTCACGGTAAAATAAATCAACCATTAAGGCTTCTTCAAATAGGCGCGACGGAACACTTGTAGAACAATTTCCATGAAGTTTTCATAGAAATTGGTACACGTGAGACGCGTCGCGCCTGGTTGCAGGAGAACTTTTATTAGAGTAATTCCAAAATATTTTTCGCGTGCGTTTCCGACAAGTTCACACAGTACTAATTTTAACAGAAAAACGATAATTAACACAATACATGAGCTAATTATTGTCAATGTGCTTGAAAGCGGCCTACACATGCATAATATATCAAGCAATAAGTAGGTTACAATAGCAATGCAAATTGGAATAGCTTTTGTAGACCATTACACTACTTTAAACCTCTACACGGCCCATATTTGTTCAACATCGGCCATTTTTATAAATTATCAACAAGTTAACATCAATTCAGATACTTTAACAGCCTCATAAATAAAATAGTCCCCGATAAAGAGCGAAAAAAACAATAAAAAGCGACACGAAATGTGCGGTATATTTCTTTTTACGCTTCCCGTTACGTGACTGCGACAATTAGCAATAAATTACCCTGGGTAGGATACTTACCTTCAAAACTAAGGTTTGTAGTAAAAGTAAAGTAATTTTGTTGTCAAGAAATGTTATGAGATGTGGTATTAATTTGGCAGATGTATGTGTCAAACCATATTCAATCATTTTTAGTTATCGATTGTGTAATTTAGTACCCGTTTTGTAACTAGATGGCGTTGGCGTCGAATTAGATCGCGCTATGGTTTCGTTACCGGCGAAACTATAAATAGACCAGGAATTTTATGTTTTTTTTTTTTTTTTTTTTTTTTTTTTTTTTTTTTTTTTTTTTTTTTTTTTTTTTTCCCGACCGTCCCTTGCTCGTTGATGCGCCAGCCCGCGCCGCAGCTGAGCCAGTAGCTTTAAATTCCCCGTCTAATAATCATGAAATCAACTTGATCCAGCCTGTCCCTGATAGTACTAGCTGCCCCCCCCCCGCCAGCGACTCCCTGAGCCGAGGTTCGTACCCCACAGGGGGTGCCCTCAGTGCGCAGTCGTTTTAGGTTTAAGTAGGTTTACGCCCTGGCTGGAGGCTTTTAGAATCCTAAAAACCTTCACAGGAAAGTCCGGTTGAGCAGTCACGGCCTCTCAAGGTCAACTGCGAGATGCCATTCACAAAAAAAAAAAAAAAAAATGTTTTTTTTTGGCCCGACCGTCCCTTGCTCGTTGATGCGCCAGCCCGCGCCGCAGCTGAGCCAGTAGCTTTAAATTCCCCGTCTAATAATCATGAAAATAATATCTTGATCCAGCCTGTCCCTGATAGTACTAGCTGCCCCCCCCCCCCCCCCCCCCGCCAGCGACTCCCTGAGCCGAGGTTCGTACCCCACAGGGGGTGCCCTCAGTGCGCAGTTGTTTTAGGTTTAAGTAGGTTTACGCCCTGGCTGGAGGCTTTTAGATTCCTAAAAACCTTCACAGGAAAGTCCGGTTGAGCAGTCACGGCCTCTCAAGGTCAACTGCGAGATGCCAATTCCAAAAAAAAAAAAAAAAAAAATGTTTTTTTTGGCCAACGGTATCCGTACCCAAAGGGATGAGATCGCCACGTTCCTCGGCGACCATCACTTGGATATCCTGTTAGTTCAAGAGACGTTCTTAAAACCCTGCTATCGTGACCCGAGAATTGCCAACTATAAAATAGTTCGCAACGACAGAGCACATTGCCATAAGGGTGGAACTCTCATTTATTACAAAAAGTCCCTACACTGCATTCCTATGGATGCCCCCCCCCTCTCCCGATTAGAAGTGTCAGTCTGCCGACTGGGCATGACGGGTCATCAACCCATCACACTAGTCTCAGCCTACCTTCCTCCCCAGACCGAATCAGAGGACTTTCAACTGTTCTCCAATGACCTCACCGCCCTGTTGAGCATGAGCGACTCCGTTATCATAGCGGGCGACCTCAATGCGAAACACCCCGCGTGGAATAGTTCCAGGGAATCGACCAGAGGGAGACACCTGTTCAACCTCTGCTCGACCCTGTCCTTCGACGTCATCGCCCCGATGTCGCCGACTCATTTCCCCCACACAGTGGATCACAGACCTGACGTACTCGACATTGCAATTCTGAAAAGGATCAACCTACGGTTGAATTCCATAGAGGCAATAAACGAGCTCACCTCTGACCACCGTCCGGTAGTCGTGCATCTGGCCCCCCGCACGGGTCTCCCAGATACCGACCAACCTCCGCTCACCAAAGTGGTAACAGACTGGAGGAGAGTAAGCGATTCGCTGAAATCCAACACATCCGCCCACTTGGACGCCATCCCCGACCATTTCGACTCTCTCGCGGACACAACGGCCGCGATCGACTCATTCACGGGTCACGTACAATCTGTCCTGAACGACTGTTCGAGGCGGGTTCCGGTAGGGGAAGACCCCCGCTGGAAGCTGCCGGACGATGTACGCGAACTGCTGAATGAGAAGAACGCGGCCGTTCGTGCCTACAGCAACTTTCCCTGCGACGCGAACAAAGCTCACATGCGCTATTTACAGCGAGCTGTAAAGACACGCATGTCGGAGCTACGTGACGCGGGCTGGGACAAGATGCTGAGCGAGTTGGAACCCACGCACTTAGCTTTCTGGGAACTCCAGAGGAAACTCAAGTCCCGAGAAATAGCCACCATGCCCCCCCTGACCCGGCCCGATGGCACCGTTGCTTTCGACGACATCGAAAAGGCCGAATGCCTCGCCGATAGTCTTGAGGCCCAATGCACACCCAGCTCTCTACCTGTAGACCAAGCACACCTCGATGAGGTGGACGCTGAAGTCGAACGTAAAACCTCTCTCCCGCCCGTCGAAGACCCTGATGATCCATTACCTCTCGTCACCCCGGACGAAGTTCACGAGATCATCAAGGGTCTGAAACCCCGAAAGGCCCCCGGAGCTGACGGCATCACCAATAAGGTGATCCAGATGCTACCCGCCCACCTGATCATGCTCTTGACCACCATCTTCAATGGAGCCTTGAGCAATAACATCTTCCCCCAAGCTTGGAAGCAAGCCACGGTCATTGGCTTTGAAAAACCAGGCAAACCCAAAACGGAGCCCGCGAGCTACCGGCCCATCAGTTTACTGGACAGCCTCGGAATAATCTATGAGCGACTTATTTACAAGCGCCTCAGGGACTTCGCCGAGACTAAAGGCCTGATACCCAACGAGCAGTTCGGCTTCCGAACCCAGCACAGTTGCGTACAACAGGTACACCGGATCGTAGAGCATATAGGCGTCGGTCTCCAACGCAACTATGCGACCGGTGCAGTATTTTTCGACATAGCGAAAGCCTTCGACAAGGTCTGGCACAACGGCTTGATTTACAAGCTGTACAAACTCGGCGTGCCGGACCGACTCGTACTCATCTTACGAGATTTTCTGTCGAACCGCACCTTTCGCTATCGCATCGAAGGGGCTCTCTCATCCCCCCACCCGATTCGCGCCGGCGTCCCTCAGGGCGCCGTGCTATCCCCTCTCATCTTTACGCTGTTCACCAGCGATATCCCCATCAAGGGATTGCGATACATCGCAATCCCTTGATTGTGAAGGCCGCTAGTTATGTCCCCAGTAGAATCAGTAGTATTCGCAGGCCGAAACATGTCCTCTCAGACCCAGACGACCCCATCACTGTTCTCCAAGAAAAGAATAGGGCCACCAGTACAGTACACAAACACAAACGACGACCGTCCTACCGACCTCGCCGCCGAGGTCCTCGCGCCCCGCGAAGACTCCCGAGTAGCGATCAGACCCCCGACCGTCCCTTGCTCGTTGATGCGCCAGCCCGCGCCGCAGCTGAGCCAGTAGCTTTAAATTCCCCGTCTAATAATCATGAAAATAATATCTTGATCCAGCCTGTCCCTGATAGTACTAGCTGCCCCCCCCCCCCCCCCCCGCCAGCGACTCCCTGAGCCGAGGTTCGTACCCCACAGGGGTAACGAGGGCACCCTCAGTGCGCAGTCGTTTTAGGTTTAAGTAGGTTTACGCCCTGGCTGGAGGCTTTTAGATTCCTAAAAACCTTCACAGGAAAGTCCGGTTGAGCAGTCACGGCCTCTCAAGGTCAACTGCGAGATGCCAATTCCAAAAAATAAAAAATAAAAAATGTTTTTTTGTTGGATTCTCTGTATTGACGATTTGTTGTGTAACTATAATATACTGTGCTATAGTGTTATAACAGAGTTTTATTGAAGATCTTGGGCTAAGATTTAACATGGTCCTTCGAAACCGGGTCAGTGTGTAATATTACGCATCGAGTTTTTGTGTATCAGCACAGAAAGCAGTGGTGGATCGCCACTGAAGTGCTTTAGCGTCGCCTGCAGAGGGCGCGACCACGGAGACCGAGTGTTTCTGAGGACGTCGCCTGCAGAGGGCGCCACCGCAGCAAGTTCTGTGGGCTTCCGGACATCCCGAATGCGGACAACCGGATCTAGAAGAAGTGGAAGTGGCATCCCGAGAAGCTGAGCACCAAACCTGAGAGCGTACTGCGCGCCTCCTGGCGGGCGGTAGCAACAAACAAACCGGAGAAGTAATAGTGAGTGACGTGTTGTGGATTTAAACCGTGAGTACAATTTTATTAGTGAAGCTATCAAGATTTGGAACTTTGAATTTAACGTTAATAATAATCAAGACTTAGAATAATTTTAAGTAGTTTGGACTTAGATTATTCAAGAAAAAAGTGAACCGACGGGGAACCTATGCCCGATTTTCTAAAAAGTTTGAAGTTAAAAACACTTGTAAAATTTTCTGTTGTCGTCATTGACTTAGAATAATTACATCAGTTTTACACTTGTAAAAGTTCTGTGTTCTTGTGCAACTCGTGTTTTGTTTCTGAATTTATTCAATAGTTGATAGTCATGGATTCGTTAATTAACTTGCAGCTAGATAACAAGAGAAATATTGAAAAAGGTAGAACAAATTATAAAAAATCTCCTAAGGAACGGATAACATTGTCCTATTTAGAAACCAGATTGGAAGCATTAGAACAACTGTGGTCTAATTTCATAAAAACGCACAGGAACATACTCGTAGTAGAAAACCTAGATTTCAAACATAATTATTTTACTTCAGAGACATATGACGTTACTGAGGATATTTACATAACTTATAAATCCGAGTTGAAAGAGTCTATTATACAACTAACACCTACAAAAGCAAGTACAGATAAAGCTTCATCGTCAAATACGTATACGAATGTAAAATTACCTAAAGTTCTTATTCCTACTTTCTCTGGCAAGTATACGGAGTGGACTTCATTCCGTGATTTGTTCTTATCACTTATCCACAAAAATGATTCAATTGACAATGTACAAAAACTGCATTACTTGAAAGGTCATTTATCAGGTGAACCAGAACAGTTGTTGCGTCACACTCCTGTGACAGCCGCAAATTATGAGGAATGTTGGCAAATGTTAAATAAACGCTATAATAATAAACGATATTTGTCTAATTCTATGTTGAAGAGATTGATTAATCAATCAAATGTAACAGAGTCATCAACTGCGGTTAAAGAATTATTGGATACCACTGTGGACTGTTTGCATGGCTTAAGTACTCTCGGAATTGATGTTAAATCGTGGGACGCTATAGTCATCTATATAATAAGCGCTAAGCTAGATTGTGAATCGCGAAAGTTGTGGGAATTAAAAATTAGTGCAGATGAACAATTACCAACTTTTGAAGAATTTAAAACATTTTTAGAGTCACGGTTTCGGTCTTTAGAGTACTTAGACACATCCAAGTCAAAGCAGAAGTCTACAGATAGTAAGCCAAAGGTTTTTCATGCAGTCAAATCAAATAATAACAACATTATATGTCCATTCTGTAGACAGGATCATTATATAAGTAATTGTAAACAGTTTAGTAAAGAAGGTTACCAATCTCGAAGTGAGTTTGTCCGAACTCACAAGTTGTGCTACAATTGTCTAGGCGCAAATCATTCAATTAAGTATTGTCGCGCTAAAACATCATGTCACGTCTGCAAGCGTAGACACCACTCATTATTACACCCCAAAGCATCTTCAAGATCATCGTCACCTAATAGCCATCCGGTAGAGGCAGTAGCTGTCAAATCAGCAGTGTCCTCACTGCAAACTGCTTCCGGTACGGCAAAAGAATCAGAGTCTTCAACCATAGCAACACACTTTTCTACAAAGGTTGAGCCCAATCGAGTTTTATTAGCGACCGCTCTCGTCGAAGCACAGACTCAGAATGGTCGTAAACAATTGCTGAGGGCGTTATTGGATCAAGGATCCCAGGCCTCTTTCATAACCGAGTCAGCAGTCCAATTGCTCGGTCTAAAGAAAATACCAAATAACAGTATGGTCTCAGGCATTGGAGGTGACGAAGGCGCTTTTGCCTCTAGATTCGTGGTTTGTGTAACCATTCATTCACGTCACGATCCAAATGCAATTATTCAAGTTCGAGCATATGTGTTAAGTAAAATTACAACGTTGATTCCCTCAACTAAACTATGTATATCAACTTGGCCTCAACTAGAAGATATTACTCTGGCAGATCCGGAGTACCACACTCCAAACAAAATCGACGTTTTGTTTGGAGCAGAAGTTTACAGTCAAGTTCTTAAAGAGGGTTTAGTCAAACACTCTCCAGGGCCCATAATTGCTCAAAACACAACCCTGGGATGGATTTTGTCTGGACTAACACCCACAGATTGCGATCTCAATTCAGCAAATTGTCACAAGGTTATAGTTAGTATGCATTCACACCTTAGTGACAACGATATGCTTAAACAGTTTTGGGAGATCGAATCTGATGTTACTAATAAGAAAAAGATACTTACCCAAGAAGAACAGCTGTGCGAAGAATTGTTCACTCGTACTACTCAACGAGACGCTACCGGGCGATACATAGTCAAGCTTCCATTTCGCGAATCAAATCCACAAGTAAAATCGGATACACCAGAAATCGCACTGAAACGATTTCATCATCTTGAACAGCGTTTCAAGAAAAATCATGAGATCAAAAGAAAATACACCGAAGTAATCCAAGAATACCTTGACCTTGGACACATGCAGCTGGTGTCTCGTGAAACTGATACCAAGCAGTCAGAAGCAGTCTATTTGCCTCACCACGCAGTGATTCGCGAGGATAAGACCCCTACCAAGGTCAGAGTTGTGTTCGACGCTTCTGCTAAAGGTTCTTATGGTGCATCCTTTAATGACACGTTGATGGTTGGACCTACCATACAACCGGAATTACGTCACATCATCATGAGATGGCGTACGTATCCAATTGTATTATGTGCAGATATAGTTAAAATGTACCGACAGATCAAAGTCGCTCCTGAAGACACACACTTCCAGAGACTACTTTGGCGGAGTGAACCTGCATCTGAAATAAAAGAGTATGAGTTGCTGAGAGTCACCTTTGGCACTGCATCCGCACCTTACCTGGCCGTAAAGTCGTTGCAGCAGCTGGCACACGATGAAGGAGCTGAGTTTCCGCTGATATCTGAAAAATTAAAAAGCGAATTTTATGTAGATGATTATATGTCAGGATGTCAGACAGTAGAGGAGGGAAAAAGGATTCACAGGGAAATGGAAAAATTACTGAAAAAAGGTGGATTTCCATTACAGAAGTGGATGACAAACAATAAGGAATTAGCAGAGGAAATACTGGGAGAAGGTACAAATCAAGAAGGAGTAGTAGAAATAAAACTAAACGAGGTGGTGAAAATACTAGGAATTTTTTGGGATAGAGAATCTGACAGTTTCAGATATTCAATAACATTTCCGCAACCTGCATCTGTAACAAAACGAAGAGTAATATCAGATATATCACGACTGTTCGACCCCTTAGGGTGGGTAGCGCCGTGTGTTATACCGGCGAAAATAATGATTCAAAAGATATGGCTAGCCGGAATCGATTGGGATGATCGATTACCTGAAGATTTATTAAAAGAATGGCAAACATATCAAAAGGAACTACTAAACTTACCTGAGTTTCATGTACCAAGATGGGTTGAATCCAGAGAAGGCGATGTAGTTGTAGAACTACATGGTTTTTGTGACGCGTCTAATGTAGCGTATGCAGCTGTTACGTATTTAAGGATAATTGGCGCTGACGGGAATATAAAAATTAATTTAATATCGGCGAAAACCAAGGTTGCTCCGATAAAGCAACTGTCCATTCCTCGTCTCGAGTTGATGGGTGCTGTTCTGTTGGCCAAATTGATAGTGGAAGTAGCAGAGATACTAGCAATACCTAAAGACAATATACACTGTTGGACAGACTCGACGGTTGTTCTGGCTTGGCTCAGTAGTCATCCCAGTCGCTGGACAACATTTGTTGGTAATAGGGTGTCTGAAATTCTGTGTTGTTTGGAGAATACTCAATGGGGACATGTGAAATCTACTCACAACCCTGCAGATATCGCGTCAAGAGGTATGACACCTTCAGCACTTTCACAGTCATCTCTTTGGAAGCACGGTCCATTGTGGTTAAAGAAGGAACCAATTGACTACGTCAAACCGAACTCGATGTCAACTAAACTCGAAGAAAGATCATTGAAAGATGTTAAAGCACATGTGTCAATAAATGTAGAGGATGGGCTGTGGACAAAATATTCATCATTTCAAAAATTAATCAGAGTAGTGGCATATTGTAGGCGATTCTTAAGATATAAGCAACATAAAGAAACTTACCTGACAAGTGA
This sequence comes from Polymixis flavicincta, assembly GCA_949987655.1. Taxonomy (NCBI): domain Eukaryota; kingdom Metazoa; phylum Arthropoda; class Insecta; order Lepidoptera; family Noctuidae; genus Polymixis; species Polymixis flavicincta. The sequence continues at coordinate 15,844,026 of OX465188.1, read as the reverse complement.
GGAATTGAGAGCCGCGCTGGAAACCTGTGTAAAAAATTGTCAAGAGCAAGAATTTAAGGAAGACATAGAACACATTAAGAAGATAGGAAGTGTAAGTAAGAAGAGCAAATTACGACCTTTATGTCCTATATTAGATGAGCAAGGAATTTTAAGAGTAGGAGGAAGAACTGAAAAGTCTCAACTGTCAGTAAGCATGAGACATCCTATCATAATTCCACAGCGCCATCACTTCGCAACTCTGCTCGTCAGTGAAGCTCACAAAACTACTCTCCATGGAGGTCCAACATTGATGTTAAACTATTTGCGCACACAATATTGGATTCTATCTGCAAAAAATGTAGTCAAGGCTTACGTACGTAAGTGTGTGGTATGTGTTCGACATTCAGCGACCTTTAAAAATCAACTCATGGGTCAATTACCAACCTGTAGAGTGTCACCAGCCAGGCCGTTTTTGCATACTGGTGTTGATTTCGCCGGTCCGATTAACATTAGGATATCTAAGGGTCGTGGCAATAAGGCTTACAAGGGGTACATCTGCCTATTTGTGTGCATGGTCACTCGAGCAGTGCATATCGAGGCCATTAGTGACCTTACCTCTGAAAGTTTTATAGCCGGTTTCAAAAGATTTGTCGATAGAAGAGGCCATTGCAGTGATATTTGGAGCGACAATGGGAAAATTTTTGTAGGTGCAGCCAAGGAACTGCAGATATTAGTCGCTGCTGAACAGTCAGCGATCGCTAACGAAATTAGGAGTTGGCTCAGTAGTAAAGGTATCAAATGGCATTTTATCCCTCCCCATGCCCCAAATTTTGGTGGACTTTGGGAAGCCGGCATCAAGTCAACAAAATTCCACTTGAAGCGCGTGATTGGTGATTCAACTCTTACCTATGAGAAAATGGCCACGTTACTTGTGCAGATTGAGGCTTGCCTCAATTCAAGACCGATTTCCCATATTTCACAAACCCCTGATGATCCAATGCCGCTTACACCCGGTCATTTTTTAATTGGAGAACCTCTGGTTCTTGTGCCGGAACGTAATTACGAGCATAGCTCTGTGGGCTCGTTGAGGCGATGGCAACTCTTACAAAAAATGACCCAAGATTTCTGGCGACGATGGTCTAGAGAATTTTTAACTTCGATGCTACAGCGTTACAAATGGTCGCAAAAAGAAATAGAACCAAAGATTGGCGACATTGTTCTTGTAAAAGAGGACAATCTACGTCCAGGCAAATGGTTACTGGGTAGGATTTTAGAAAAGCATCCTGGTTCGGACGGACTCACACGAGTTGTGACCATAAAGTGTAATGGTTCAGTAGTTAAAAGACCAATTTGTAAACTTTGCGTATTGCCAACCAGTGATTGATATGGTATTTTTTCATAAGAATTATTTTAGTTTTGTTTTTGTTTATTTATCTTATAGCCCTTGACCTCATGGTGGGCGGCTTTAATTTAAAGGACAACTCATTCGAGCATGTCCTTGGTGGGCGGAATGTCAAACCATATTCAATCATTTTTAGTTATCGATTGTGTAATTTAGTACCCGTTTTGTAACTAGATGGCGTTGGCGTCGAATTAGATCGCGCTATGGTTTCGTTACCGGCGAAACTATAAATAGACCAGGAATTTTATGTTTTTTTTTGGTCCGGTTGAGCAGTCACGGCCTCTCAAGGTCAACTGCGAGATGCCATTCACAAAAAAAAAAAAAATGTTTTTTTTGGAAAAATCTATGAGCGACTTATTTACAAGCGCCTCAGGGACTTCGCCGAGACTAAAGGCCTGATACCCAACGAGCAGTTCGGCTTCCGAACCCAGCACAGTTGCGTACAACAGGTACACCGGATCGTAGAGCATATAGGCGTTGGTCTCCAACGCAACTATGCGACCGGTGCAGTATTTTTCGACATAGCGAAAGCCTTCGACAAGGTCTGGCACAACGGCTTGATTTACAAGCTGTACGAACTCGGCGTGCCGGACCGACTCGTACTCATCTTACGAGATTTTCTGTCGAACCGCACCTTTCGCTATCGCATCGAAGGGGCTCTCTCATCCCCCCACCCGATTCGCGCCGGCGTCCCTCAGGGCGCCGTGCTATCCCCTCTCAACTTTACGCTGTTCACCAGCGATATCCCCAAGAGTGGTAAGGCTCAGTTGGCTCTGTTCGCAGACGACACGGCCATCTACCACTCTGGGCGTAGTTCCAAAGCGATAGCCAAATCCCTCCAGACCGCAGTCAACGTACTCGGTGCATGGTTTAGGAAATGGCGAATCGAACTAAATCCGGACAAGAGCCAGGCGGTTCTCTTTAAGAGACCGCAGCGCCGCCAAGACCCCCTCCCGGCCATCTCCATATTCGGCAAGCCGATCCCTTGGGAAAAGCAAACCAAATACCTTGGAGTAATTCTAGATCAGCACCTCTCCTTCTCTGAGCATATCAGGAAGGCGCGCTCACGCGCCGCCTTCGCTCTCGGAAGGTTGCATTCTGTTCTGAACGCACGTAGCAAATTGTCACTCAAGTGCAAATTGCGTATTTACACGGCGTGCATAAGGCCCATCATGACGTATGCATGTGCAGTCTTTGCACACACCCACCCCCGACACATCCATAGGATGCAGACCCTCCAAAACCGTTTCCTCCGCCAAGCCACAGGCTCCCCATGGTACGTTCGGAACGAGATCCTACATCTCGATCTGAAAATGCCCACTATTGCTCAATTTATGAAACGCAACTCGAAGCGTTTCTTCGATAAAGCCGAGATACATCGCAATCCCTTGATTGTGAAGGCCGCTAGTTATGTCCCCAGTAGAATCAGTAGTATTCGCAGGCCGAAACATGTCCTCTCAGACCCAGACGACCCCATCACTGTTCTCCAAGAAAAGAATAGGGCCACCAGTACAGTACACAAAAACAAACGACGACCGTCCTACCGACCTCGCCGCCGAGGTCCTCGCGCCCCGCGAAGACTCCCGAGTAGCGATCAGACCCCCGACCGTCCCTTGCTCGTTGATGCGCCAGCCCGCGCCGCAGCTGAGCCAGTAGCTTTAAATTCCCCGTCTAATAATCATGAAAATAATACCTTGATCCAGCCTGTCCCTGATAGTACTAGCTGCCCCCCCCCCCCCCCCCCCCGCCAGCGACTCCCTGAGCCGAGGTTCGTACCCCACAGGGGGTGCCCTCAGTGCGCAGTCGTTTTAGGTTTAAGTAGGTTTACGGCCTGGCTGGAGGCTTTTAGATTCCTAAAAACCTTCACAGGAAAGTCCGGTTGAGCAGTCACGGCCTCTCAAGGTCAACTGCGAGATGCCATTCACTAAAAAAAAAAAAAAAAAAAAAAATGTTTTTTTGTTGGATTCTCTGTATTGACGATTTGTTGTGTAACTATAATATACTGTGCTATAGTGTTATAACAGAGTTTTATTGAAGATCTTGGGCTAAGAATTAACAGTATGAATAGGGAAACTGACAGTTTAGACCCTTTTCGGTATGCTATCGCTTTGGAAGCAGTCATAAAAGTCTATATAATACACTTTTCACAAGAAGAAACCGAAAGGTTTTAAAGCATTAATGATTAGTTACTTAAGTCTCTCCTAACTAGAGGCTCGGCTCTACAAGCGATTTTCTTTGTGTTAATTATTTCATCACCACTGCTCGATGAAGGAAAAAATCGGCATGACCTAGAATAAAAAAATCGAAGAAATGAGACATCTATCTACCCGCACTGGGCCTCTTCGGGAGGGGTCCGTAATCCACCAGATCAACGGCTCATCACAAGACGTTAATAGATCTGGAGGACTTTTGCGTAAACCATGTCCAAAATGCTCAAAACCGCCAGACAGTTAAAAAGTAAGGTATTCAATCTATTCTGCATGGTACTCAAATTAACATTCAGTTTTCTCTTCAAAAGTCTCTCTCTCGGTACCTACTTGTACCAACAAAGAATACACAATTATACCCTGTCAAAGTTTACTCTAACCTGGTTCTCTCCTTACCCGACCCTGGCACCCCAATTAAATAATAATTACGGCGAGACCCTTTACAACTGTTTCGAGTTACGTTTGGGTATGTGAGTAACATAAACTAAAATCGTATAGAAAGGTGGAAATGATATCGGTACGTAAACGAGTTCCTTGAAGGATAAAATCAGGAGTGAAATTTTCCGGAAAATAATTAGCGTTACCGATATAGCTTGCAAAGTAAGAAAGCTGAAGTACCAGTGGACTGGCCATGCTTGTTTGAAGACCGGTAGCCAGTGAAGCAGACGAAATCTGGAGTGGGGTCGGACGTCCCGCAGCTAGTTTGGCGACTACCTGAACGAGGTGGCTGGGATAAACTGGATGCGGAAAGCGGAGGTCGGGAGTGTTATGGCTCAGCTTGAGAGAGGACTGCGGTAGGGTTTTTTTGGATACGAAATCATCAAATAACTTCTCCTGCTCTGGGTGGAGCATGAGAGCGTGTCAGACTTTTACTGAGTAAAACCCACTCGTGTTCCCTCAGTAGCCCGTATGCCAGGGGCTGTGGTATCTCTTTCGAACAAACCCGCATCCTTGGCAGGCATCGGCCCTTGCGAGCCCCTTCGGTTTATGCTGACATCTCTTTGAGGCGCGCGTGGAACACAACGCGCCGTCGACTTGGGCTTGGTCCTTACCGGACAGTACTCGCCGTTCGCAAGCTCATGCCTACGGTGGCCGGAAATCGGCCTGGGATTCCCGACGCCCAGGGCGTCTCTGTATCCTGCGGCGGCTAGGGTCACGAGGGCGCATACACTGCCTCTCCCTCACGTGCGCCGCCTCCCTCTACGCGAGCATAACTGCTTCGCTGAAGGAGGTGACGGCTACCCATGCACTCTCGCTCCGTACCATGGCCTGGACCAGGGCCGGACGCGAGAGATCCCCGCCGCCGATCGCCTCCACGAGGACACGGCGGTGCTCCGCCCAAGCCGGGCAGACCGCCACCGTGTGCTCCACGACTGCGGTAGGGTCAGTTGAATCTTTTGCTATCTATCTAAATCTATCTATATATAAAAATGAATCCCTGTTTCCCTTAGTCACGGCATCACGTGTGAACGGCTGGACCAATTTTGCTAATTCTTTTTTTGTTGAGTTTGTTATTGTCAGGAGAAGGTGCTTGTGGAAGAAAAAATAAAAATGTTGCGCGGAGCATAATATATAAATTCCTAGTTAAGACAGGACAACCTCTGTCGGGTCAGCTAGTAGTAAATAAACTATCAGCCCCGGCTGTCAAATATCAGTTATATGATTGGTTATTGTTATTTCAAACAGTCAATCACAACAGCACCTCAATTCACAATCCTCAGAATTTTGAAAGAAAATCCTGATCCAACGCTTCATATGTTTAAAAAATCCGTCTGCTCGACCACGTAAATCACGCAAAGAATGTAGGAGAATTAAAAGTTATTTAAAAACAGAGTTGATTATTTAACAGGTCCGGTCCTGTAAAATTGCACTTACTCAAATTATTGAGTAAGTGCAATTTACGTGCATGTAGTGCAAGCATTAGCTTGCACTCGACTCGTCATTGAGGCAAGGCGAGGGCCGAGGCGAATGACATACATTTGTCTCGTTATAATCAGTCAATAATATTCCGAATGCTGGGACGCAGGCTTCCTCTTTGTGCCAGGGAGTGGGCTGTAATCCACCAAACGTGCCCAGTGCAGGCTGGTAGATGTCACAAGTCTTCAAATTTTTGGTTCTAGGACATGCCGTTTTCCTCACGATGTTTTCCTTCGCCGTTTTGAGAGCAGTGGTGGTAGAATTATTTACACAAAATAATGCGCCTGCCTGGGTTCAATCCCCCGCATTGTCGTTTCTGGGGGGGTATTCGTGGTCTCCCAGTCACGGTGAAGCGAAGAGGAACCCAAAGGTGGGGCCGCTCGTCAGGGCTTTTGCCTTCAAGCCAATGACGTAGCGGCATTTTTTTTTTTTTCACACGCGCATCGTCAGAGATGTCAGCAACCACTGGCGGGGTCCGCAAGGGCAGATGCCTGCCAGGGGAGTGGGTTGTTCGAAAGAGTTACCGCCGCCCCTGGCACACGGGCAACTGAGGGAACACGGGTGGGTTTTAGTCAGTAAAAGTCTGACACGCCCTCCTGCTCTACTCAGCAGGAGAAGTAATTTGATGATTTCCAACCCAAAAAAAACCCGATACCACTATTTCACCACTGCTAACCCCAACATATACATACATAACTCTCCTTCACGTAGGTTATTTGCCAGAGGGTATATTTTCGTAATTATTATTTAATAAGGGCAAGGGTCCGGTCGGTATAATTATACCTCATTATACGTCAGTCATCAGTAAAGTGATATGTAGCGAAAACGTATTATTACAATGTCGGGAACCTTTTGTTTTGGAAAAACGAGACTATAGTTCAAATTATACTCAAAACTTTTCAAGGTTTGCTCGCGTCTTTTTGAAGCAAGATGTTTAAAATATGATAACTTTGGTGTTCTTCTGCCATCCCCTACAAAAAGAAGGCATGAGTATATATATGTATTATATAGTAACTTATTTAGACCATGATCATGATGTTGTAAAAAACTTTTCCATATTTTTTACCCCTGTAGGTATTGCACTTTTCTATGAAACAGTAGATTATTTTTTAACACCTACGAAGAAAAAACATGTGCTACATTCATGGTAACAGTTTGTGACTGACTCTTTTCTACATAAACGACTGTTCCATACATTGAAAATATTCCGCAACTGTACTTTTATTCCGGTTTCACATATTTTATAAATATTATTATTTCTTTAGACTTGCAGAATTGTTTTTTTTTTTGCAATCAATTCCTTTAAATAAATAATTTATCATTAATTGAAAACTTCGAAAGCGAGACCATGCGGTCGTAGCTCTGCTACGAAGCGGCCTACGCCGTAGCGTACCGTGCTACGGGCAAAGGATTTGTACAGACGCAAGACGAGACAAAATATATTAATATATTTATTGTTGGGTTGTATTGCTGTTAATTTTGTTAATGCACAAGTGTTACGGTTGCAAATCATATTTTGTTCAACATACAGCTTGTCCTACAAAATGAAAAAAAAAAAAAAATTGTTTGTTTTTTAAAATTTTAATTGTATTAAATTAAATAGTTTATCTTAATTATGCAAAGATTTCATAAATTAGACTGACAGCTCTCTCCTAAAGTTAATAAAAATCTAGACTAAATCTACAGGCTGTACCTACAACGTGCTAACTATTTAATGAACTTGAGTCTCTCGTAAACAATGTCGCCATAACATTATAACAGATGTGCCCAGTCGATAGTCACATTTAAAGATATAGAAACACTGGCTTTTGCCAGTGGCGTTGCCCGCGTGGAGATCGAAAATTATCCCATAGGAACGTAGTATCGAGATGAAAGTATACTATGTGTTAATCCAGGTTATAATCTATCTGTGAGCCAAATTTCATCCAAATCCGTTCTGTCGTATTTGCGTGATTGAGTAAAAAACACCCAAAGATCGAAGTATCCAAACATACAAACTTTCACATTTATAATATTATAAGTAGGATAGGATAACATCATGCCTATATTTCCCGAGGGGTTTGGCAGAGGTGTAACCATTATAGTCACTCACCTACTGAAAGAGGTGTAATTGCAGTTCCTCTTTTTTTGTAGACTTTCTTGAAGTACCATAGGTTTCTTGACACGGGTAAATAAAGCTGCAGAGTTTCAAGACAATGCTGCGAGTGAAGTGTAAAGATGTGTTGCGTGGGCGGCGCGCGGCGATAGAATGAACGCCGGGACTACGCGCGCCTTATATTTATAATGTTCGCCGCTAGGCGGGCGTTGTTAGAAATGTGCAGTGTAGGGAAGGCAGCACTTTATTTTCATAAATCACTTAAAACTAGACAGAATGCCGAGAAACATAAAAACTTATAGCTTATATTATTCTAGTCTTATGATAACAATTTTATACTTTAGTAATCCTAGATTCTAATAAGTTTCTGGTATATTTTCAGTTTACAACAGGTTTTCATGTATTTAACTCTAGATGCCTGGCTTTGCATGCCTATAATTTATTACATAAGGAACTTAACACATAGGACTAAATCTGTTTAAATAACTAGGGCTAATTTTTACATTTTACTTAAATATCTAAAGCTGTTATTTACAATCTCCCCCTCGTGCGCAAGCACCACCACAATTAGTGATTAGTCCGTTGTTGTTATCACGACGAGGCGAGAGGCCGGGCGGCGAAGTAATCCAGCAGCAGTTCTGATCTCGGTTACTCGAACACGCCCATCTGGGCCTGGGTAAACTTTAGTTACTTCTCCTCTTGGCCATACTCCTCTAGGCATTGTATTGTCAACTATTATGACGATGTCACCGACTTTCACATTCTTATGCAGGGAATTTGAACCTGGTCGGGGTGTCAGCAGAGGTTTGTATTCCGCCGACCATCTTGCCCAAAAAACGTCGGCTAACGCCTGGGTGGCCTTCCACGTATTCAAGTCTGTTTTATTATCTTGAAAGGAGCCAAACGGAGACATCCCACTCGAGCGTCCCATTAAGAGGTGATTGGGAGTTAACGCTTCTTCTTCTAGGTTGGGATTTACTGGGGTCAATGGTCGTGAGTTGATCACATGTTCGGCCTCTAGCAGCAGTGTATGCAGTACTTCGTCTGGTGGGTATTTTTCTTTCAGTGTGACTTTTAGAGCTGTCTTCACTGATCTGACGAGGCGCTCCCAGGCTCCGCCCATGTGAGGAGCACCTGGGGGTATTTTCTTCCAGGTGATCAATTTTTCTGAAGCGAAGGCTCTCAGGCTCTGATCGTTGCTTTGCATGGCTTCTGCGATTTCTTTTTCAGCGGCAACGAAGTTGGTTCCGTTGTCGCTATATATCACGGTCGGCGTTCCGCGGCGCGCTATCATTCTTCGTAGACTCATGATCATGGAAGAGGCCGTGAGGGATGTGGCCATCTCCATGTGCACTGCGCGCGTGGTGAGGCATGTGTATAATGCGCCCCACCTTTTCTCGCGTCTTCGCCCGACTGTTACTTGCATGGGCCCAAAATAGTCCACCGCGGTAGCAGAAAATGTCGGTTGATTTTGGGCCAGCCTTTCAGCAGGTAAGTCGCCTAAGGGGATTTTTGAGGGGATCCCCTTATAGGTCCGACACCATTGGCATTGGTTGCATATGTAGCGTATAACATTGCGCAGTCCTATTATGTGGTATCGCTGTCTTAGCTCATTCATGACAGTTTGATGGTTGCCATGGTTGAAGGTTGCGTGCGTGTGATGCACCAACAGTCGTGTGAAGCCTTCTTTGGCATGTAGGACTGGCATGTTTTGCTCATCTTTTATTCTGCTATCCAAGCACAGGATCCCGTTGCGGTCGATCTTCACGGAGAGTTTGGAGAACGGTGACTTCTTCGGTGGTCGCCGCCCAGCCTCTATGGTCGTAATGTCTTCAGCAAACGAGTTGTATTGACTCCTTCTTACTAGCAATAGCTCTGCTAGTTTTATGTGGTTTGGTGCGAGTTCTATTCTTGTGTTTCTTTTGAGTAGTTTGGCCTTAAATACCTCAGCGGCGAGAAGTACGGTTGCAGCAGCACGAATTAACCGAATATACTTCGAGAAACGTTCTAACTTAGGTAAGTAGTCGCTGACGTCATGTCTAATGGTTACGTGAACTTGTTTTATAATTCTTTCTTCCCCGGAAGGGGGTGAATGCGCCACTATTGGCTTTTCCTGTGGCCAGGACGTGGGACTGTTCCTTATGAACTCGGGTCCCTTAAACCACCTATGTTCCGAGTTGAAATTAACGGGAATACCCTTGGTGGCATCGTCCGCGGCGTTATCGGTACTGGGTACCCATCGCCAATTCGCTGGCGTGGTTAAGCTTTCTATTTCGGCTAGCCGATGTGCGACGAATGATTTAAAGGTGCGCGGGTCGGATTTTATCCAAGCTAGTACCGTTTTTGAGTCAGACCAATAGTGACATTTTAATGTTTTGTAATCGGACTCGCGCTTGACCGATTCTGCTAGTCGGCTACCTAATACCGCGGCCTGTAATTCTAAACGCGGTATAGATATAGGTTTTAGCGGAGCTACCTTAGCTTTGCCTACATCCAATCGTGATTTTTTGGTTCCGTCCGTTTTGGTACTGACGAAGTAAATAGCGGCCGAATATACCTTCTCACTTGCGTCGCAGAAAACATGTAACTCCCCCTCGCCTTGGGGAGTAGCAGGTATGTACCGATTTATTTCTAACTTTTTTAGTAATTGCAAATTATTTATAAACGATAGCCATGTCACGTGATGTTCGCTTGTGATAGGGTCATCCCATCCTATGCCGCTGCGCCATATTTCTTGTATAAGACATTTACCCACCATAGTAATTGGCGAGACTAAACCTAGCGGGTCAAATACCGACATGACCGCGCTGGTAACTTGTCGCTTGGTAGGTAATGAATCGCCTCGAATGACGCTTGCGGGTGTATTTCTGAGGTTGACGTTGAAGCCCAACGTATCGCGTGCGTGATTCCATGTAAGACCTAACGTACGCTCGGTGTCGCTTTTACCTAACGTGGTCGTCTCGCTGCTACGCGTGTTTGTAACGTCGCTTATTATTTCGGGTACGTTTGACGCCCATCCCCTGAGTTCGAAGGACGCCGCTAAATGGACCTTATGCATGGCGTTGATTACTCGCTTCGCCTCGCTTTCACTGTGAAAGACGCCTAAATAATCGTCCATATAGAAATTGCGTATTGTGGCCCTCGCGACCTCGGGATATTGTTGACCGTGCCTTTCGGCGTTTTTATTTTTAACGTACATAGCGGTACACGGTGATGACGCCGCCCCGAATATTAATGAAGTCATTCGGTACTCCTTTGGCGGCTTTTCCCGTTCTTCGCCCCTCCATAAAAATCGCAGACTGTCGCGGTCTTGCTGGGCTATTTTGACCTGTAGAAACATTTCCTTTATGTCGGCTACTTCCGCGATTCTACCTTCTCTGAATCTAATCAAAACGCCAAATAGCGATTGCAGCAAGTCGGGGCCGGCTAGGAGAGCGTCATTAAGGCTCTTGCCCCCACACTTGGCTGCCGCGTCGAATACGAGCCTTGCTTTTCCTTTTTGTGGGTGAATTACTGAAAAATGAGGCAAATACCAACTACGTGGCGATGACGTCGCGGACTCTACCTCCTCCGCGTAGCCCGCCTTTAATAAGTTGTCTATTTGTTTGGAATATTCAATTTTTAAGTTTACGTCTTTATCTAACTTTTTCTCCAAGTTGAATAGACGGCTGAGGGCCTGGTGTCTATTTTTCGGCATTACCTCGGCGTCCGAGCGCCATAACAGACCCGCCTCATACCTATTGCAATTTTCTAATTTTTTACACGTTTTCTCTAAGATCGTTAAGGCGCGCTGGTCTGGGTCGGAAGTAGGTTTACGCGGCTCGATACCTAACGATTCGATACTGAAATAATCCCTTATCAACTGGAGCGCGGGGTCTTCTGCTAACGCGGGTCGTACGTGATTTATTACCGCGACGGTATGGCGCGGCCTTAAATCTTGTCCATGCAGCACCCATCCCAACTTGGTTAGCGATGCTACGGGTTGATTTTTGTTGCCTACCCTTAACTGTCTGGAGGTAATTAAGTGCCAGTTATCTTGGCCTATTAATATGGTCGGTTTGGCCAACTCGTAACACAACTCTCCTTCCAGTTCGGTTAGGTGGTCGCATTTGCGTACTAGGTCGCTGCTTACCTCCTGTGGGGACAGATTTAAGTTACATATTGTACGCGCGTTCATAGTTTCTAAGTTCCTATTACATAAGCCCCTTATTGATAATTTTACGTAGCAAGATTCCGATTCGTTAATTCGATTACCTCCTACGCCTTCTAGGGATAAGGGCTGACCGCGCCCCCTTGTTATCACCTCGTCCGCCGTTTCTTGTTCGACCAAGGTCATCGTTGAACCTTCGTCCAACAGGGCATGGGTAGATATCGTTCCTATCGGTCCGCTCAACTCGACCGGCACTATTTTTAGGTAGGTATCTGATCTGTGAAGATGATTTATCGAGCTCACGTTGCCGCGGGTAGGCAGAGACGCAGGTGGTCATTTGTCATCTTTTTTATAGCAGCCGTGTAATAGCTTATGGTGAGACGCCTCGCACCCGCTCTCGCCGCACGGTATGTACTTACACTTGTACATTCTTATATGCGCGTTTTTTAGGCATCGAAAGCATAACTTGTTATTTTTAACCAAATCCCATCTTTCGACTACGCTTAATTTCGCGAAATCGGCGCAATCCGCATTGTTATGGCTACCTGCGCATATTACGCATTTATTTTTATCCGACTGGGTCGGCTCGGCCGCCGCTCGCGGCGCATTGGACGCGTTTTTCTTGGGTGCGTGTTTTTTAGTGGAATGTTTGTTTACTGTGGCTACGGTTTTTTTATTTTGTGTGTCCGATTGGCACGAACTGTCGCTATCGTAATCGCACGAGCGGTCGCGTCTACGATTCTTTTCGTGGGTCGTATTTACCGCGCGCGGTTTCTGTTTCGATTTTCGGTCTTCCCGGGCAGTTTCGTAGGCGAACATAGCGCCGCACCGGTCCGCCGTGATATTTAGGAATCTAGATAGCAACTCTAGCTCGGGCGCTCCAGTGTGGTCGGACTTGAACTCGTACCATTTATATTTTAAAATAGTGCTCAACTTTTCCACTATCCTATTGACTAACTCGGGCGAGTATAGGTATTGCGGTTGTTTAAGGGATTTTATGGCCGCGACTGTATTCGCCACTTTACTCGCGAAACTACCTATGTTCCGCCCATCGTCTGTCATGCGAGACATGCGTTTGATATTCTCTAGCTCGGAAAGTATCAGCAATTCGGGTTTTCCGTATCGTCTTTCTAGCGTATCTATTATCTCGTATGGATCCGATACCGTGAACAATAACGCCCTGGTCGTTTCGCGGGCTGCGCCCCGCAGCGCTTTTCGTAAGCGGGCCACGTTCTGTACGTCCGTGAACATGGCCTCTGTGTCATTATAGACTGCTTTAAAAGCCATCCATTCCGCGACTGTCCCGTCAAAATGAGGTAACTCGTGGATGAACTTTGGTACCGACGCGCCTGATTTGTTTGAGTTTACCGCTTGCACTATCGCGTTGGCCAGCATTGACATGTCACTAAGATTATTATTCGCTGACACGTTTTTTCCTACGCGTGGTTCACTCGTATTCGCATCGAGCGGCTGCGCGGGCTGTCCCGGGACATGAGTTTTATTCGCTATTTCCGGCCTACTAAAAACGTGTTGATCCGAGATCCAACCTTCAACGCGGGACTTTTCTACACTGGGTGGCTCCGCGCCGTTTGAGCTGTCCAGTTCTATTCTGGCTATCTCCAAACGACTTAGCGCAACCGCGGACGCCGCCCTAGCCCGCGTTAACTCGGAATTGTACAACTCTAATTCGGCTTTTAATACGGATAAACGGCTACTCGCTCTGTCCGTGGGGACATTTACAACTGTGCCCGGCGCACTCACTGGCTGAGGAATATTTAAATCGGCTATCGCATTTTCGCTATTGGTTATTCTATCTGTGCGCGCGCTGCTGTCACCGGACGTAACCTCTGTGCTGGTGCCCTTACTCCACGTTTCTGTTTCCGTGGAGCCTGTTTGGCCCGACGGCGGTGTGGCGTCTGTGGTAGGCGTAGATTTGCCTGAACGCAATACACGTGCGTTTTCCATTTTGCGCACGGGGGGGGCCCTACACCTAATTAACTTAATTGTAACCCTTTCACTTTCACTTTTCACTTTTCACTGATTGTTTCTTGACGCCTAACTTGCCTATCTGCCTGGCCGGACTCCTACCGCGGTGATGCCGGACCAGGAATAGGAACGAGAAGGTAAGGAAGGGTAGGAACCTCCCGGCAGAGGATGCGGGCGCTTATGGGAGCATCAGAGTGCGGTGGGAAACCCGCACCCGTCGTTGCGTGCCAACTTGTGGCCCCTAAGCGTTCCACACCGTACCGGCGGGGTCTGACTGAGACACCTGGTAGGTGCGTGGAGTCGTCAGGTCGTCCACTATGCTTCCGTACGTAAAGGCCGTTTATCACCGCTAGGTGGCCGTGTACGTAAATGATTGCTTCCAAGTATCTTAGTGTGGTTAAGCAGACCAACACTAATAACTCGCGCGTACTTGTTTCTTTCTTGCGATTTCTTGAAATCTTGATTATTCTTGTTGATTTCTTGAAATCTTCTTGCTTGATTCACGAAATCTTGATAATTCTTGCTTGATTTCTTGAAATCTTCTTGCTTCTTGCTTGATTCACGAAATCTTGATAATTTTGCTTGATTTCTTGAAATCTTCTTGCTTCTTGCTTGATTCACGAAATCTTGATAATTTTGCTTGATTTCTTGAAATCCGACGACGAAGGACCATTGAAAGAGGTGTAATTGCAGTTCCTCTTTTTTTGTAGACTTTCTTGAAGTACCATAGGTTTCTTGACACGGGTAAATAAAACTGCAGAGTTTCAAGACAATGCTGCGAGTGAAGTGTAAAGATGTGTTGCGTGGGCGGCGCGCGGCGATAGAATGAACGCCGGGACTACGCGCGCTTTATATTTATAATGTTCGCCGCTAGGCGGGCGTTGTTAGAAATGTGCAGTGTAGGGAAGGCAGCACTTTATTTTCATAAATCACTTAAAACTAGACAGAATGCCGAGAAACATAAAAACTTATAGCTTATATTATTCTAGTCTTATGATAACAATTTTATACTTTAGTAATCCTAGATTCTAATAAGTTTCTGGTATATTTTCAGTTTACAACAGGTTTTCATGTATTTAACTCTAGATGCCTGGCTTTGCATGCCTATAATTTATTACATAAGGAACTTAACACATAGGACTAAATCTGTTTAAATAACTAGGGCTAATTTTTACATTTTACTTAAATATCTAAAGCTGTTATTTACACCTACATTTGACCAGTTTATAGCAACAATAATCTCAATATTCCTAAATCTGCAGGTCCAATTCTTATTAATTTGAAACCTTATGTTCGGGACATCACCTTAAGGTGAATGTATTACCCCACTGTTCAACAATTTACATCAATAATTAAACATATATTATGTTTTGTCTCATTATTAATATTGTCTGTTCGGAAACAGAATATAAAAATAAAAAAAACTCATTAAAAAGTTATGAGCCAACAAAGATTCGTTTTGCTTTCTAATATATGATCAAACGAACTTCTTAAGTGAAGTTCGATCGATATAATATGAGTGGTTTCATTTGAAGATATAAATTAACAGGTAGTCCTTTGACCTACAAGGCAACACTCGCACGCTTTTTAAAGTTATTTATAATTAGAATAAAGAATCGATTTCTTTGAAATAATAATCGATTAAAGTATCGACTCGTCTACTACACTACACTATGCTTGCCGGTGACTCATTCTTTTAAAGTTGCGACTTGAATTCAAGTCCTCTCGTGTTATAGTTAAAATGAACTGGGTTTTGGGAGGGTTGGGTATTTATATCTTCAAATGAAACCACTTATATTATATCGATCGAACTTCACTTAAGAAGTTCGTTTGATCATATATAATATTTCGTGGTTTCATTTTCTTTAAAAATTAACAGGTAGATGTTTAGAGACGTGTGATATTTTTACTTTTGTTTTATGCCTCTTGGATAGGTGTACAACAATTAAAACACGAGATAACATTAATCATAGATTTCTTAGATTGAATGATTCAACAAACAAATGCATTACAATCACTTTATTTGTAAATATTTCGATAGGTATTTATAATCATGGAAATAGATGTAAGCAAATGGATTTTGCAAAATTAGATTTTTCTACAATAGGCCAATTACTTTTAAACTTAGCAAAGGCCTGGGAGGGCGCAGTCCAACCAGCAGTTTTTCGGATGAGACCAAGACTTATCCCAGCCGCGCACACTGTTGACGTGGCAGCGTGGCGGGCGCTGTGTGTGCCGTAAACTGACACGTCAATGCCACTACCATACAACATGTTTGATCCACCTGCTTATGGTCTGTGCTGTCACGTTCTTGTAGGGACGCTTCACAGTAATTAAGAGGTGATCTGTGTCTGAAGGTATTAAGGCCTTCGTTGTAGACATGTAGTCGACTGGCGTTGTAGCTGGACAAATAGAAGGATTTTCTAGACAACATGGTAAATACAAAACCGGCTGGTCCTGTTCTATCCCAGAGGTTTTAATAATATCTGTTATAACGATCTCGATACCGTTTGAATTGATTTTAAATAATAATAGGTCTTTACCTATGAAATTGCCGTTTTGTATGAAAAAATTTAAACGAATTTTTTTCATGAATTTTTTATTTGTATTAATCGAAGTAATCACCCATGCAATCAATGCATCTTTGCCATCGCAGTGGCAGTTTATTGATGCCCTTCTTAAAGAAATCAGCTGGACGGGAGGCAACAAATTCTTCAAAGGCATTTTGTACTGCCTCTCGGGTATTAAATTTTTTTCCCGCCAAGAAGTTATCCAAATTCTGGAAAAAGTAGTAGTCTGTAGGCGCAAGGTCTGGTGAGTAGGGCGGATGACGGAGAGCTTCCAACCCCAGTTCTTGCAACTTGGAGACCGTCTGCTGTGCAGTATGAGGTCGCGCGTTGTCGTGCAGGAGCAGCGGAGACGAGCGATTGACCAATGCTGGTTGGAGATGCGCCAGCTTCTCCATCATTGTGTTCAGTTCTTCACAGTACACATCTGCAGTAATGCTCACCCCGTTTGGTAAGAAGCTGTGATGAATCACACCGGCGCTAGACCACCAAACAGTGACCATCACTTTTCTAGGGGTAAGTTTTCGTTTAGGGCATTGTTTAGGTGCTGAACCAGGATCCAACCAACTTGCTGAGCGCTTACGGTTATCAAACAGAATCCATTTTTCATCGCAGGTAACAATGCGGTTCAAAATTCCTTCATTTGTGTGTCTGTTGAGCAGTGCAAGGCACGTCTCGACGCGTACTTCGCGCTGGCGATCATTGAGTTCGTGGGGCACCCATTTGTCAAGCTTTTTTACCTTGCCAATTTGACGCAAATGGACCAATATTGTTTTGACGCTAACGTCGAAAGCTGCTGCTAATTCAGCCGTAGATTGTGTATCATCAGCTTCCACAATCGCCTTTAATTCGTCATTGTCGACCAAAGTCTTCGGACGACCGCGAGGTTCATTTTTCAGGTCGAAATTTCCAGAACGGAAGCGAGCAAACCAATAACAGGTGGTGCGTTGGTTTGTAGTGTTAGCTCCGTAAACGTCGTTGATGTTGCGTGCCGCTTGTGCCGCGTTGCTGCCACGACGGTACTCATATTCCATAATTACTCGAATTTTTAACGTATCCATGATGACGAAAAAGATTGAAATGCGATGAAAATGTAACACTAATCAATAAAGAAATGACTACTTTTAGAAAAAAAAATCCATGTTTTTAAAATAAAATTAATTTGAAATTAGAATTCTTAGCCAAACAAAAATTATTTTGATTTGAAATGGCCAGTACTGCAGAACGGCAATTTCATAGGTAAAGACCTAATACTTGTTTTAATGAAGGATAAAGTTTGTACCCTGTGCGCAGTGCACAGACCCAGTAAAACATCAAGTTTTTTATTGAATTTTTCTAAATTAAGCTGAGTATGTGGAGACCATTCCGAGCCGTCCAGCACTATTTGAGGATCCCAAGTAGTTGAGTATTTAGGCAAAGATGGTCTCAGATTGAAAATCCCCTAAGGAGGCGTTTAACGTACTCGACTGAAGCTAAGTTGTTTCCTATGAGCAAGGATAAGGCTGAACGGTGCCTGTTAATCGTGCCGTAAGACGCACCTATATCATACTGTTCAGTTAAAAAAGTGACTATGTGAGGGATGGAAATCTCGAACACATTCCGGTTATGGTCCCTACAGTACCGCCACCACAACTTTTAACAAACGCTATATTGCTTTAGTGTACTTTCTGATGGTGAGGCTAGCATCAAGCTTAGGGCGGCTGGCGGCGAACCGTGGCGGGAGAACGTGAGCCTGAGAGCAGCGCTGCTCCCAGGGAAAGCGTCTGGTGGAGCGGATGTTGTTGTCTAAAATGCAACAATAATAATTTTTGGGTGCGGTTCTAAGGCAAAAATTTCTCCAACTAATACATCCAATAACATAGGATACCAAGCCTGTGTAGGCCACATTGGGAAAACCAAGATACGGATTTTTTTTTCTTGTATGCAATTTAATAGCAGAGAAAATGTTGAGAAACTTTTTTTTTTTTTTTTTTGGGAACCTACTTGTCGTAAATGCGTCGACGGTTATCGCATCTGAGTCCTGTTTTGTTGACACATATTCGTGATACTTGACATTGACTCGAGAAGCGAATAAGTCAATCTCCGGTTGACCTAAACATTTTTCAAAATATAAAATGCAGGTTGTGATAACTCCCATTCGACGTCGGGGTTCACCCTGCGTGGCACTTTGTCAGCCTCGGCAATGTCTTTCGTGTTTATATACGAAGCGAATAACCACTGCTTTCGCGTCTCGCACCACTGCCAAATATCACGAGAAGGTGCGCTTGTGGGAATTTAATACTGCCCAAACGGTTTATATAACTTATCGCGGTTGTGTTATCCACATGAAGCAGAATAGCAGTCAGTTTGGTCCCGAGCAAAACATTTAAGGGCGAGAAATACGGCTAATAATTCCAAATAAATAATATGATAACTAATTTTACTTTTATTCCAAGCACCTTTGACTCGTACCCTGTTACTAAATGCACCCAGTCTGCGCATGACGCGTCAGTGTAAATCTCCAGTGCATAGCTTTGGGGCTTTAGTAGATTAATTACTATTTAAATATTTTGAGACCACCAGTTCAAATCACTTAAGATTTTATGAGGAAGTTTAACGTCAAATGTACCGTGTTGTTTTAGAAACAAATATTTATTTCTTACTAATATCTTTGTATACAACCAACCGTAACGCACCGCTAGACACGCTGCTACGAGTACTCCTATCAATTCGGAGAAATTCTTAATTGATACTGTGGGTAGATTGGCATAATTTTGTACTAAATAGGCTAACTTGTTGCGTTTTTCTAGAGGTAACGATAAAGTCATATCAGTTGTATCATAAATGAATCTCAAAAAATGCATGATGTTTGAGGTTGTAACTTGCTTTTTTCGTAATTTATTACGAATCCCAAACATTCAGGTAATGCTAGTTTCCTTAACATTACGAAGACATTCTTCGTAACTGCTCCCTAGACAAAGCAAATCGTCTAAATAGGGTACAGATAGAAACCCGCGATTACGCAAAAAACTTGCAACCTCTCTGACAATCTTAGTAAAACACCGTAGGGGCTATGGAGAGCCCATAGTAGGTAATGCGTTAAACTCGTAAGTTATTGGTTTATTTGAGTTTTGTGGGATATTCTTCGATAATGGAATCGAAGGAATTTACAAAATTGCTTAGAAACAGGAATAAGTAGGTATGCTTCCTTCATAACTATGGTCGCCATGTACTAGTTTTATTGTACTAATTTTACCGGCTGTTCTATTATCCTCCATTTTAAAATGTGTTTTAGATATGAATCGATTTAAACCTTTTACCGCCATTGGAATTAGGGGCTAAACATGTACTAGAAATAAACACATCTGAACTGGGCTCAACCTGTGAAATAGCACATAGTTCAGTAAAATTCTCGACAGCTAATGACATGTCACGCTGTTCACTCAATGACCACGTAATTCGAGGGACCTTCATAATCCAATTAAGAATACTGGCATTATTAGTAATGTGGTTCCAACAATTATAGAAGTTTTGTACCCTACCTGCATGTGCCTGTGTTACTGGCGTGCAGGGGCATGTGACCTGCCCCCCCCCCTCCCCCCGTTTGTTGGGTAACGAGAAGGTCCGGCCCAGTTTCCCTGCAACTGATGGCACGCAGAAATTGTGATTTGGGACTGGGCATTAGTATTAGATCACTGGCAGTGGCACAGTCTTCTTTATCTGTAAAGTGGAACCAACGTCAAAGTCAAAGATCTTTATTTTGAGACAGTGGTTAAAGAGTTGTTATTCAACGTCTCATCTCGCTCGCTGTCCTGTATGACATTGAGAAAAGGCTTTGCTAGCTCGGGTGTAACCATTTTGATCCGAGCCTGGGTTTTAGAACTATGTAAATCCCATAAAATGCGACAGCCATCACTAAGTGTTTTGATCACTTTGTCATTAGTTATAAGTGACGTCATCGCCTTGCTAAAAGCAAACATACCTGCACCCAATTGTTGTTGAGATGTCTCAACTTTTTTGTGGAGTAACCTTACCATTTCTGGAAGAGCGGCTGTGATCTCAATGTTTAATTTTGGCGCTTGAAGTAATGTACAATTACTGGGTATGAGATACTGTTTCAATATTTTGTCTCTCATTTCTTTAAACATTCCCTTTTTGAGTAATGGTAACCATAATTGGGTTAAGTTATTATGTATTTCCTGACCCCATATAGGTCCTTCATCAGTTGCCTCGCCATGAGCGGACAGGATTTTTCGATCCAATGGAGGTTCAGGAAGCTCTGCTGGCGCCGGCGGTGCCGGTGATAACTACTTCAAATCATAGAGTTGAGTTGAAACAGACTCCAGCAAAATGTCAGGCCGAAGCCCATCAGGGTCAGGTATTATGACTGTATCATCAGGCCCGAGACCAGGTTGCGGCTCAGTTTCTATGGGTGGTTGTAATACATCCCACATCGCCGTTTTGTTTCCCAAAGGAAAAAATAATAAACTTAACTCAACTGTACTGCTCAATGTATGTAGCAGGTACATCACAGGGTAACAGTTCTAAATTCGAATCTATTACCAAATTATTTGTAACGCCTCGTTCGCTTAAGGAATCTATGGCGGGTAGCATATTTGCCGCGTTCAAATTTGAATGGCAAATTACCAGTATCAAGACTGTCACTTTGATCAGACCTTGTACGGTGGGAATAGCAGAGATTAATAGTAACTAACCTTGTGGGTTTTCGTCGTCCGAACATGAGAATTAATCGTCTCGACGCCGGCATTTGTGACGGTTTTTATCTCGTAATTTTTCCATCTTTTTCATGTAATAATCAATTCGTTCTTCATAGGACCTTTTAGGCATCGTGAACGTAAAATAAAAACACCGTTTTTGAAAATTGGAACAAGGAATAAATACAATCCAATGTAGGAGCGCGTGCACTCGTTGCCTCGCACGGAAAAAGAATGAGTCACCGGCAAGCATAGTGTAGTGTAGTAGACGAGTCGATACTTTAAGCGATTATTATTTCAAAGAAATCGATTCTTTATTCTAATTATAAATAACTTTAAAAAGCGTGCGAGTGTTGCCTTGTAGGTCAAAGGACTACCTGTTAATTTATATAGAAAATGAAACCACGAAATATTATTTAACCTAACGATGAGCATGTTTAAGTAATAAAAGACGTGTAAAATCTCCAAAACTAAGTCAGTACCAACAAAGCTGAAGTATCGAAAAGTTTAATAAACTTTCTTGGTCATGATTTATGCAGTGGTTTTTTCATAAAACTCGATCTTCCGAAGGACTTTTCTTAATTTTTTACGCGCCTGTTTTATTATAAATGATCCAGTACCTTATTCAATAACGTTGTGCATGTAGACTAGCGTCTACTGCACATCACTGATACTACCTCTGTCGGACACGTTGCCTTGTGAGACACCGTACTTGTTAGCCAGGCCCACCAGTGAGTTCAAGCCCGTGACTAGTGTCCCCTTAAAGCCTACCGACTCGGTTTGAAAAGCCCATCGGCCAAGCGAGCGTTGAGAGTCGGTGTAAACGTTGGGATAATTGGCACTAGTGTGCTATGTGCTGTAACGAGATTTGAATATTTTACCAGATATTTTACGAGTCACAAGTATTTTTGTTTACTATAACAAAGTACAATATTGTAATTCTATAATTACTTTCAAATAATGTTGTATGCCAATCAAAAATGGACAACATATTTTAATGTGAAAGTATTGCAAATATTTTATTTTAACTGCCTTAATATTTAATTAGATTCAATGCAGATTAAAGTATCTCAATGGCATTTATGAATTGTACCATTTGAAATCGTTTTCAAGAAGATTTTAATGTTGTATTTCTATGCTCACTGATGATTTCCTTTAAAATAACAAATCACAAAACAAACACTTGAATATCAATTGAAATGAAACATCGGAGAATACATAACTATGCAGCGAGACCATTCAACTGAATTTTCAAAGGTATCAGGATGACACTCAAAACCGCAGTAACTTAATAACTTAACGTTGGGAGCAGATAAAGGGGTTGCGGCTTCAAACAATGTCGTGCAACTATAGTCTTGAGGTCCTTCACAATGCCAGAGCAGAGTCTTATCAGTAGCAGCTTTGATTTGAATAAGGACGGAGAAATCACGAGCTTGGAGGTGAAATCCATACTAATATACTGATACTAAATCAAACTCAAAGCATTTCTTTTTAAACTGACCAGTTATAGGCACTTTTGCTGGTCATCGGGAAACAAAAAGACGTAGACGTTATTATTGGCTTAACTTCGCTCTCAGTTATCAGATTATTATTTATTATGTAAGATTATTCTTTAGATCTTTTTCGTATGTTACAGTATTAATACAAACATACGTTACTTACATTAAATTTATGAATTCTGCGGTCTCATGAAGCAACCTTTTGTTTGATCGTGGACACGTAGGGGAGAGGGGGGCATGACGGCGACGCGAGGCACGACGGGGCCACCCACACTTACAAAAAACTATACGCTCTAGATGGGTTTTGTTTTCGCTAATAGATAGCCATTTTGTATCTCTCTTTAGACTGACAGTGACCGGTGACTAGACTGCGCGCGTTTGATTTTTAAAACAAAAAACGATTTTCAACGTAATTTTATGTAATTTCGAGTGACTACGAGTCCGCATATAAAAAGATAAGTGTTTATGTTGCTACTATCATGTATTTATGTTGTTTTTGCAGATAAATTACTTATTGATATGTTTGAACAAAAATACTCTAACCGTCACTCATTTTATTTGGTTTGTTATTTTAAATAATGTGAGAATTGGGGCATAACGGGGACATGGCTACGGGGTACGATGGGGTACCCCGTTATGCCCCGCTACCGTTGTCCTCATTATGCCCCTGTTTTGTAAATTAACTGAAGGATCGTTCTTGTTCATTTGATAATCCTCAGCCTGGACCATCAACACTTAATGAACGTAGTCTAATCCAATCTCCGAATCGAAAAGTATGTCGTGATTTGACAACTTCATTTGCAAATGCTTCGCCTCAAGAAATTCTCGCGATCCCGACAGTCAAACAAAGGAACCAAACGAAAAAAACTATCGCAGAGGGAAAACTGTTGTTCTCACTTCAACCCCCTACAAAATTGAGTTAGAAGAACGAGAACAACTTAAGAGAACGAAGAAGTGTTCTAATCCAAAACAGAAGACCCAAAAAGCTCCCTCTGGTGTAGAGGATACCATGTGCCTGTACTGCCTTGACGTGAACCATACTTATTTAAAGTCTTCGGAAGGTTGGGTGGCTTGCCAACTATGTGGACGGTGGGCTCATACAGCTTGTGCTGGTATAGACGACGACAATACAGAAGAAATACGTACCCCCCTACCCTGGGGCACGATGGGGTTTTCATTATAGTTTAAAAAAAAAAAAGTTTTACGTCATATGATTATTTACATCACCAAATTCTATGCCAAATGATAGTTTAATAAGTAACCAAAGTGTTGTGATTAGTTTTAATTAATAAATACATTGCGTTGATTATTTTACTGTCTATTTTCCTTAACGTCCCCGTTATGCCCCCCTCTCCCCTAAAAGGTTTAATACTAAAATTTTAGTAAAGATTCAATTCACAAATCGTGACTCTTCCACAAAATTAACCAATATAGTGACGTATCATAGTTTCATGAGGACTTGAAATCTAATAAGTTTATTCAAATACCATAATCTTGCAGGCAATGCTTTGATAGATTTTGAAAACGTAAACTTGCACTTTTGATTTGTCTAAGAGTAGTGAAACTGAAATATGAAGCTAGTTGCCCATTTCAAACCGTGGTAGGTACCAATGTGGAATGAAATTATACATATGACAAAGATAATAGGTCTTTACCTATGAAATTGCCGTTTTGTATGAAAAAATTTAAACGAATTTTTTTCATGAATTTTTTATTTGTATTAATCGAAGTAATCACCCATGCAATCAATGCATCTTTGCCATCGCAGTGGCAGTTTATTGATGCCCTTCTTAAAGAAATCAGCTGGACGGGAGGCAACAAATTCTTCAAAGGCATTTTGTACTGCCTCTCGGGTATTAAATTTTTTTCCCGCCAAGAAGTTATCCAAATTCTGGAAAAAGTAGTAGTCTGTAGGCGCAAGGTCTGGTGAGTAGGGCGGATGACGGAGAGCTTCCAACCCCAGTTCTTGCAACTTGGAGACCGTCTGCTGTGCAGTATGAGGTCGCGCGTTGTCGTGCAGGAGCAGCGGAGACGAGCGATTGACCAATGCTGGTTGGAGATGCGCCAGCTTCTCCATCATTGTGTTCAGTTCTTCACAGTACACATCTGCAGTAATGCTCACCCCGTTTGGTAAGAAGCTGTGATGAATCACACCGGCGCTAGACCACCAAACAGTGACCATCACTTTTCTAGGGGTAAGTTTTCGTTTAGGGCATTGTTTAGGTGCTGAACCCGGATCCAACCAACTTGCTGAGCGCTTACGGTTATCAAACAGAATCCATTTTTCATCGCAGGTAACAATGCGGTTCAAAATTCCTTCATTTGTGTGTCTGTTGAGCAGTGCAAGGCACGTCTCGACGCGTACTTCGCGCTGGCGATCATTGAGTTCGTGGGGCACCCATTTGTCAAGCTTTTTTACCTTGCCAATTTGACGCAAATGGACCAATATTGTTTTGACGCTAACGTCGAAAGCTGCTGCTAATTCAGCCGTAGATTGTGTATCATCAGCTTCCACAATCGCCTTTAATTCGTCATTGTCGACCAAAGTCTTCGGACGACCGCGAGGTTCATTTTTCAGGTCGAAATTTCCAGAACGGAAGCGAGCAAACCAATAACAGGTGGTGCGTTGGTTTGTAGTGTTAGCTCCGTAAACGTCGTTGATGTTGCGTGCCGCTTGTGCCGCGTTGCTGCCACGACGGTACTCATATTCCATAATTACTCGAATTTTTAACGTATCCATGATGACGAAAAAGATTGAAATGCGATGAAAATGTAACACTAATCAATAAAGAAATGACTACTTTTAGAATAAAAAATCCATGTTTTTAAAATAAAATTAATTTGAAATTAGAATTCTTAGCCAAACAAAAATTATTTTGATTTGAAATGGCCAGTACTGCAGAACGGCAATTTCATAGGTAAAGACCTAATATAAAAAGACGTGCACATTAAAAGCGTCCGTAATAAAAATAAAATCAAAACAATCCAGAAAAAAAGAAGCTGTTGCAGCTATGAGATAAGCAAGTCCCTACTGACGGTGTCCGTTCACGAACTTGGATGAGGCCAGACGGAATGACCACAATGCTAGGGAAATTGGGCAGGCATTGGGAATGGGATGGAACCTCTGTCGACACTCTCACACCATCCCGTCTTTCTAGAAAAGCGGGCTTTGCTGGGGCAGCTGCTAGAGCAGAAAACCTCAAACTGCGCAAATATAACAACTTTATTGGGATCTATATGTTTGAGCCGCAAAAGAGGCAGACCGTTTAGAAGATGGGCAGACGAGATTAAAAAGGCAGTAGGCAACAGTAATATATGGACAAGGACAGCAAAGGACCGTACTAGGTGGAGAGAATTGGAGGAGGCCTTTGAGACAGTGAACCGGAAGAACAAATATAGATTAATAGAAACTAAATTGTGTAACAGTACTGTCTGAATAAAAGGCTATTTTATTTATTTATTATTATATGTTTGAGCCATTTGGGGTTGAAACACTTGGGGTCCGCGAGCACAACTGGCCATGGCAAGCATCACAATATGTACTGACTCAGCCCACTATTGACTTCGGTCTCCGGGGGGGAGTGATGTAGCGGCACTACAAATAAAAATGCTTCGCAACAAAATCCAAGAAACGCAAAAAGAAAAGTGGCGCCATCTACAATGCCACAGGCGAACTATCTGAGAAATTCTACATCGCGCAATCAGAGTTTACCACGACACCCAGATAGGTACAAAATCCTGACATCAACTGTAGGGCAGTTGCCCAACAGATTCTATACCCTTCTGGTCGGAGGATCCTCCTTTACCATCATAGGTATGAGTGAACTTTACACCCTGGTCCTCATGCCTCTATATAGTTTTTAGTAATTAGTCCGAACTTGATAGTAGTTAATTGTCGGTTAATTCGAATCACAACTCTCACTCTTTGACAGTTATATGAAATGGTAGATTGACGTAGGGTTTTCAATCGATAAACAGCCTATCGCAGTCCACTGCTGGACATGGGCTGTCCCAGGCTGGGAACAACATTCTATCCTCCGCTTTCCGCATCCAGTCTGTCCCAGCCATCTTTTTAATGTCGTCGGTCCGTGAAGCTGGGGAGCGTCCCACACTATGCTTGCCGAAACGCGGACTCCACTCCAGGATTCGTCTGCTCTATTGGCCATTGGTCGTTGGGCAAACACTGCCAGCCCACTGCCACTTCAGCTTGCATACTCTCCAAGCCATGTCGGTAATTTCGGTTGTGTACCAGATAATTTTATTCCTGATTTTGACTTCTAAAGAAATTCCGAAAATAGCCCGCTCCATAGCGCGCTGAGCGGCCTTAAACTTGTGGACCAGCCTGACTGTCAGTGTCCACGTTTCGGCACCGTATGTCATAATGGGCAGGATGCACTCTTGAAAAACCTGACTGTATATACCAGGAATCTTTGTCCAACAGAAAGGTTAATAGCACTAAGTATCTAATTACATACAGTACATCTAAGTACCTGCAGTACAACTATTTTCTTGATGTCCCTCGGGAATTATCGCATTTCCGAATACAAACGAGCTATCCTCCCACTTTTTTAAATAAATTACATTAAGGGTACACTAGTCGCGGGCTCGAACTCACTGGTGGGCCTGGCTAGAAAGCACGCTGTCCCAACAGGCTTCGAGTCCGACAGAGGTAGTATCAGTGATGAGCAGTTAGACGATAGTCTACACACACACCATTATTGAGTGAGCTGCAAGATCAGTTATAGTAAAACAGGCGCGTAAAAAATTAACAAAAGTCCTTCGGAAGATCGGGTTTTCTGAAAAAACCACTACATAAATCAATGACCAATTAAGTTTATTGAATTTTTCGATAATTGAGCTTTGTCGATACCGAGTTATTTTTGAAGATTTTATGCTTCTTTTTAACCGACTTCAAAAAGAAGGAGGTTATCAATTCGACATGTTTATATATTTTTTTTTTATGTATGTTCGGGCATAACTCCGTCGCATATAGACGAATTTGCAAAATTCTTTTTTTGTTCGAAAGGGGTTTACTCCGAAATGGTCCCATAGAAATTTCATATAGATCTGATGATGCGTTTCGGAGACAGACAACGGAACTCTTCAAAAAATTACAGCAAATCAACCGCGAATGTTGCTATCGCATAAATTTGTATTGTTTTGACCCCAAGGATGATGAAATTTCGAATTGGTGTGGGGTAGATAACTAAAAAGTGAAAAACGAAACTTTTTTCAAAAAAATAACAACCGACTTCCAAAAAAACACTACAAAGTGCAAAATAACTTTAATTTCGGAAGGCGGTGACAAATAATTAAAATACACATCCAAAGTCACCGCCTTCCGAAATTAAAGTTATTTTGCACTTTGTAGTGTTTTTTTGGAAGTCGGTTGTTATTTTTTTGAAAAAAGTTTTTATATCACTTAAACATGTCCAAAGTTACGTTGAATTATTAAGAAAAACTAATCTTTTTTGGCTCATAACTTTTTAATGGCTTTTAATTTTAGTATTCTGATTCCGTACCGACAATATTAATAACTAGCTTTTGCCAGCGGCTTCGCCCACCCGGAACTTTCATCCCCTATTTAACTCCCTTAGGGGTTGAATTTCCAAAAAATCCTTCCTTATTCCTTGTCTACATTATAAAGGGAATCTCTGTGCAAAATTTCAGCTTTCTAGGTCCAAGGGTTTGGGCTGGGCGTTGATGAGTCAGCCAGTCAGTCAGGACTTCTCTCTTTATTTATATATAGATGAGACAAATCATACCATGTTTAATTTTTGATGTACATTGTCAAACAGTGGAGTAAAACCCTCCCGAAGTTTGTATGGAAAAAATGTGGACTTGTTTCACCTTAAGTTAAAAGAGTATGAACAGCTCTATATACTACTAAGTCGATTGAGAGCGTCCGGCCTGCACCAAGTTAGTGCAAAGGGCAACTGATAGAAATCCGGCGACTGACGAAATATTAATTGTTCTGTACAACTTTGTTGAGAAGGAAAAGTATCAAAATTGGTTCTTTGAAATCAAAATGTAACATTGCCTATTCAAAGCCATAGCGTTGTCGGTCCACGGAGTAGCAATAAAGGGTCCACCGTATAAAATCCACCTTACGAGCCTGTAAACAGAAAAGTAATGAATAAAGAATATGCATTTTAATGGCAGATCTCCATAAACCGTTGACATAATTCTCAAACGATACATGCAGCCTACTTCACGGAGCGTATCAAATAAAAAGGATTAATAAAAATTAACGTTTATTTCCACGACGACCTCCGTGTCGGTTTATGTCGGACATAGAGTAACAATATGCAGCGCGACAACAGTCTTTAACTAAGCCATGTAAGGTAGCGCCATGCGGTGTCATAAGAGGTCAATTTAGAATAGGTTAATTTTTATTAACGTACATTCTTTTAAATATAGTGAATGAGAGAACGTGGTAGGCCTTTCAGGCTAAATTTGTAGACGATGTTCTATTCTTTATTATCATTCCTCTTAATAAGTACCTGGTACTTATTGACAGGTCTGCACTGTCCTCCCATACCCATTATCACTGTAATTAGAAAACATTGTAAACTAATTATTTTAAAAGAATAACCATGGAGTTTCTTGCCGGCTCTTCTGCATAGGAAGCGACAAATTGGAACGGTGCACCTAGCTTCTGACGTTTCATAAGTGCCCATGGAGGTTTATTTGAAATAAAACATTTTATCTGACTTGATTTGAATGTAACAATGTTACCATTTTCTTTATAATTTAACCACACGGAAAATTGGCAGAGGCAAAAATATGTATGGCTTTGAAAAGGCACTGAATCGAACCTAAAATAATTTCCATCTTGTGCACCTAAATACACTATTAAAACTATCAAATAAATTCCTTTGGTGTCCTAAAAATAATAAATAGACACGTTACTGTTCAACCGTGAACAAGCAATATCATCACAGCGTAAGCATTAAGAGCGACATACATCTTACCACGCGCGCGCAATACCGGCACACCGTCAGCGCTAAGAAGTGACCTACTGAGATCTTCGCTTCATCGGCTCAATACACACACAACACACATATAAATAGATATCAATGTGTATTGACCACAAAACTTGTATGTAATTAAGTTAATTATTGTAATAAATCAGTCATCAAGATGGAGTCGAATGTGATTCATCTCCTTGACTTCCACAATCAAATCAAATCAAATCAAAATATTTTTATTTCATACAAACCTGCATGGGCACTTATGAAACGTCAGAAACTATATAGGTGCACGGTTCCAAATTGTTGTTTCCTATGGAGAAGAGCCGGCAAGAAACTCCACGGTTACTCTTTTAAAAATGATTGGCTTTATCAATGTTTTCAAATTACAGAGATAAAATGTATGGGAGGACAGTGCAGGCCTGTCAATAAGTACCAGGTACTTAGACGAATGAAAATACAGAATACAAAATCGTCTACAAATCTACAGTCTGTAAGGCCTACAACGTTCTTTCATTCACAATATGTAAAATAATCTACAAAAATAAAATAAACCTAATTAAACATAGTGACATGATTTACATGACATCGGTCCTATGAGTCTGTGGGATCGGCAGTGTGAAAACCATTTCCTGTGTACATTGCATGACGTACACAAACCCCTATTCCTTCCCAAATTCCGTCTGTTACCGAAGGTCTCCTTGTAGCAGGCTTCCCTCTCGTAAGCCAACGTAACTTACGTTTCGTATGGTTTGTATGGTAGGATTAGGGCGTAGGGATAATTCGGGTGCTAGGTAAAACCTATAAGGCTAGGTTATTAGGCTCAATTGTCTCAAACGTAGCCACACTGTACGTAATTGGAATAACAGCTGCACTAAGCTGTAAGTCCCAGTGCGTACAACTATGATGTAGAGCTCTCCGCACGCTGCTGAGACACTCTTGCTTCACTCGCACGTGTTTGATCACAGTTGTAATACACGGGCTTTAATTTTGACAGTTCAACATCATTCACTGCGATAGTTACATTGTTGAGCAGACAAATTTTGCGAATACATATATTATGTTGATGGTATTGTGTTCGGCAGCCATAATTATCTGGTTTCGTTATTAAGTAGCAACAGTTTTAGTAGTCTTACATTAAAACAACGATACGTATAAATGATCATACTGTAAACACTTATACAGATTTATTACACTGTGCCCTTTAAGGTGACACTTGTCCACATTTTTTCCATACAAACTTCGGGAGGGTTTTACTCCACTGTCTGACTATGTACATCAAAAATTAAACATGGTATGGTTTTGTCTCGTTATTATTATTGTCTGTACGGAAACAGAATATTAAAATAAAAAGCTATTAAAAAGTTATGAGCCAACAAAGATTCGTTTTTCTTGCTAATTTAACCTAACTTTGAGCGTGTTTAAGTAATAAAAGGAGTGTAAAATCTCAAAAACCAAGACGGTACCGACAAAGTTCAATTAACAATAAGTTCAATATACTTTATTGGTCATTGATTTAAGCAGTGGTTTTTTCATAAAACCCGATCTTCTGAAGGACTTTTCTTAATTTTTTCGCGATTTTTTTCCCAAAAATGCGCCTGCATCTCACTCAATAACGTTGTGCGTGTAGACTAGAGTCTAACTGCTCACCACTGATACTATCTTTGTCGGGTACGAAGCCTGGTGAGACAGCGTGATTTTTAGCCAGGCCCACCAGTGAGTTCGAGCCCGCGCAAAGTGTGCCCTTAAGCATCATCAAGACTTAATAAGGACGGAAATTGTTAGAATATTTCCATTTCTAGAAGCAAACCGGTTGGCGTCGGGTTAACCGCTTGGGTATGATTTCATTTTCAATATCGTAGTTTCATGTAATAAAGAGTGGGGAGCTCGTGTTTAATGATACTTACTGCACGGGTCGACGGAAGGTTAAGCGACTCTCGCCGCGGTCGGTTCGTGGATGGGTGTCCATCCATTACACATCGAGACCCCTCCGACTCCGTGCCTTTTTATGTTTTTAATAGTATTTTATTTGGGTGAAGTGACAATATGTAACGTGGCTGCTTTTTACCCAGAAGGAACTTTTACTATGGGACCAAACCTGAAATCTTTTTTCACGATTTCAGGTTTGGTCCCATAGTTAAAATTGTTCATA
This sequence comes from Polymixis flavicincta, assembly GCA_949987655.1. Classification (NCBI taxonomy): domain Eukaryota; kingdom Metazoa; phylum Arthropoda; class Insecta; order Lepidoptera; family Noctuidae; genus Polymixis; species Polymixis flavicincta. The sequence goes on along the minus strand of OX465188.1, from coordinate 15,812,407 downwards.
ATGATACAGTGACCTCTTAAGAGGTTGTTGGTGTTTTGCCAATAACGGGGTCTCCGAAAGGGTCTGGACCGAAATTCATTATGCTTTTTCTTTAACTCCGAATATAACGCTACATTAACCTAATAAATTCGGCTTCAGCACCCTCAAAAACCATGAAACGACACTCCTCAAATTGAACATTTTCGTCGACTTCAACACTCTCAAACCATAAATACTATGTAAATCCCTCTCTGTCTCTTTCTATTATATATAATACTAGTAGCGCCCCGCGGTTACACCTGCGTAGTTCCCGTTCCCGTGGGAATACGGGGATGAAATATAGCCTATGCACCTAGCTTCTGACGTTTCATAAGTGCCCATGCAGGTTTATGTGAAATAAAATATTTTGATTTTGATTTTGATAGTGTAGCTTCCCAACAGTGAAATAAGTTTTCAAATCGGTTCAGTAGTTTCGGAGCCTATTCAATGCAAACAAACAAACATACAAACAAAGAATCAAATCTTTCCTCTTTATTATAAGTATAGAAAATTCGCATGGAGCCCCATAATAATGTTTCTGTACGTAACGATTTTTTTCGGTATGTGACGATTTCTACAAATTACTTCTACCCCAAGCTGCGTTAATGAACTTCGTTTCAAAATGTAGTATTAAGTATTGTTAGGGTGTAGTCCGAAACGCACTTAGTCACTTTGTTTCTTGTAAGTACGGTATTCAACACTTAAGCTTTAAGTGATGAGTTTTACCTTCAAACCGATGATATAAAGTATGATTATTTACAAAATATTTATTCGCCCTCAAATCACAAGACTCATTAATTTAACTTGTTGCGGACCAATCGCTTCGAACCAACTCAAGAAATTTAACATAAAATTATAATTATAAAACTTAAGATGCTTTTCTCAAAACAGGCAATTAACTAATAAATTAGCTTTCATACAAAACTTATTGAAGTATTTTTCAATACGTTTGAAAGAACTTCGCATACTAGGAATTTTCATGTAAAGATTATGACCTTTCACATTTTGAAAAGAAGAATTTATGCGTACTTAATCATAAAGTTGACGTGGTGTTGAAAGTTCAATGGTATTCATACATTATGGTTGTCAAACAAAATAAAAATATTTACGGGTAGCTAATGAGCCAACACGAAATTGTTAGCATAAACACCAGAAACAAACTACATAATTATTATGTATAGGTCTTTTGACCTATCCTAAAAACTGGCTCTGGCACAAATGCAATTGAGGGAACACGGGTGGGTTTTAGTCAGTAAAAGTATGATACGCCCTCCTGCTCCACCCAGAGCGGGAGAAGTTATTTGATGATTTCCCACCCAAAAAAAAAACCCGCCAAGTGTGAGTTCGAAAGGTTCCGTACCAAATGGCAAAACAAAAATACGTTTCGTGAAAAGCAGCAATAAAAATACACACTCACATTTCAACAGTTTTCCTATTACGGTTCATGAGATACACTCCGTTTGTCTGACAGCGGAAAGTGCCCTGGAGATTTCGATGAGTAAGTGAGTCAGTGACGAATTCGACGTGTCACAGGTATTAATAAAATCCAAATTATAACCGCTACATAAATTAAACTTAACGTGTTTTAAAAGTCTGCTAATTCTATTTTATCCTGAGAATTTGAGCTTTCAGCAGAACGTACGGAACCCTATAAATTGCTGTTCCATACATTTTGACCATGTAGGTATTGCATTTTGCTATTAAACAGCAGATTTTGTTTTTGTTAAACGACGTAATTTTACTAAGCAAGGGGTCTAGAATCATGTGCTAAGTTCATAGTAACAGTTTAGGTGTCATTGTGACCCTGGAGAAATACTTCGTTTGGCTATGCCCCAAACCAATGCAAAGAGATTTGAGTGTCTGTACATTTAAAATTTCTATCGTCTATCACGGCATAGAAAAATAAAAAAATGTGTTTATTATCTTAAATCTAGATACAATTAAGTTGCCGGGGCTTCCCAGAAAGTAATCCGAAGATACTTATGATGGCATCCCATCACAAGTATCTTCGGACCTCCCTCTCCCTCGATTAGTACAATTGTTTCGTTGTGCTAATTAGGTATAAATTACACATTTTTTATGAAACCAACAAAAATTAAAAACTACTAAAAACAAACCAATAAGGAAAAACAAAAACAAAATTGAAAATGAATTAAATCGTGCATATGGTAGAAAGGTGTAAATGTGTGTTTCTGTGCGTGTAAAAGTATATTTTGTGTGTATCTGGGTGTGTTTGAGTGGGTGTGTGGGTGTGTGTGTGTGAGTTAGAGTGTATGTGAGTGTGTGTGAGTGAGTGAGATGGTGTGTGTGTGAGTGTTTGTGTATGCGTGACGTTCAACCCTGTGTAACCAAAATGTCTTCCACGGCATCATAATTAAGTGTGAAGAGCCATTCCTTCAATATCTTCTTACGCTCGTACAGCTGCATAGGGTAAATGTTAAGTATGCGATTTACTTTATTATAAACGCGTGGGGCTTGAGCTACATTTTGGCGACTAGCAAAAATTGAACGTGCGGAGTATGTAGGAGCTACTATATCACAGCGTCTTAAAAACATCCAAAATTATGTTATTCCGTATCAAAAGATATTTCTTTCAAATATTTCTTGTTTGCTGTGAGCGCCAACCCTAGCCAGAATTCTAAGTATTCGGTGTTTTTCTAATTAAACTTTAGACGAGTTCTGATTGAATATTAATCTTATTAAACATCTAATTACGTTACTAAACATTCAGCCTTGATGTAAAATTAACATCTCGTAAATGTCTTGAGAGTTTTCGTCATAAAAGTTTTGAAGAAAACCAAAATGCCAGGCAATTACTTGGATGGATGTCTGGTATTTGGCTGTTAAAATCATTTGACTTAAATTTATCAACATTAAAAAAAGAAACCATTTTAGTCCTACTAATATTATAATCCGCTGGATGCGGGAAGCACAGAACCGGTCGAAGTGGCGGAGCTTGGGGGAGGCCTATGTCCAGCAGTGGACGTCTTTTGGCTGAAATGATGATGATGATGAATATTATAAACGTGAAACTTTGTATATTTGGATGTTTGTTACTCAATCACGCAAAAACGGATAAACGGATTCGGATGAAACTAGGCACACGAACAGGGTTATTGGAAAAACACCAACAACCTCTTAAGAGGTCATTGTACCCATCATTAAGAACAACTTTACTATGAGACCAAACGGGAAATCGCGAAAAAAAAAAATCAGCTGTTTATTACATTTATGCTCATATAACTCATCAAAACGTAGGGAACTACTGATTTTTTCGCGATTTCAGGTTTGGTCCCATAGTAAAAGTTGTTCATAATGATGAGTACAATGATCTCTTACGCTAAGAGGTTGTTGGTGTTTTCCCAATAACCCTGTATAGTTTCAATCAATCAATCATTTTTGCAACGAATATACGTTACATTACAATTTAGGTGGAGTAGATGAGAATGAGCCATGTACCAAGTTTATAGCCAGGATACATATAGGATTTTAATCCCGGTAGGACTTTCCTGTGGGATAGCTTCCGACCTCCATGCTACTGCAGCCGCTGGAAAAAGCTAGTATATAATGTCACTAAGATTGTGAACACCGTTACTTATTTATTTTTTTGGGTGTGAAACTGTGTCAAACTTTTACTTACTAAAACCCACCCGTGTTCCCTCAGTAGCCTATATGCTAGGGGCGGTGGTATCTCTTTCGAACAAACCCGCACCCCTGGCAGGCATCGATCCTTGCGGGCCCCATCGGTTTGTGCTGACATCTCTTTGAGGCGCGCTTGGAACACAACGCGCCGTCGCACTATGGGCCAGAACCGTGCGTACCGTCTCAAAAATAGGTTTTCGTAATGTTCTATATTAAATATTGTGTTAATGCACATGTCTAACTGAATGTCCAATGCATATTATACAGCAGTTAAAATATACTATTTCTCATTTTTACTATTAGACTAAGGCTTGCAAGTTGACGCTCAAAGTTATGTCAATTATGTAGAACACAATTTCACCAGTTTACATGGTCACATTTTCATTATTTTCACAGCAAATTTTTAAGTGTGATATATGGTTAGAATGGTTATGAAGTATTCTATTTAAAAAATATTTAAGTGGACCATTATGTGAAAACTGGGGAGGTATATAAATATTTTTTTAGAACCTAATATTTTATCCTTATTAGAAACTTTACATAGACTTTTGGCAGTTAGCAATGTCTGCCCATGTCGTAATTTTGATAGCATCACATAGAGCAGCTAATAAAGAAGTTAGGGCAAAAAAAAAAAATTGCCCGAATCTGCCCCCCTTGAAATGAAACGAAAAATGCCTGATGGGGGGAAAATACAAAATATACCAAAAATGATTTTAGTTGTGATTGATGAGATTTTTGGATATTTAGATTACTTTTTTCTTAAAATTATCTATTTACTTAATCTTTAGGTAAGGTGGGAGTATTGGGTAATGTATTTTTTTTTTATCGTTCGGTCAGATGTGGTTAATGTTTTGTTATCACTGTGTGAATAACATGTTTATCATGTAGTTTATGTATTTCTCTATCGCGGTGAAGGAAAAGGGAGGAAATGGTAGTTAAAGTTGTTATTGTACATTTTATCAGTACTACTAACCACCTTCGTAGATAGTGGTTAGGAACGTGATAATGCACTAGACAATAATATTTTTTCACACGAAATTTCAGTATAAAAGTTATTTATTTACGTTGTCATTTACCAGTACTTTAGTGTGCTTTGACATATTATAGTCTTCACCAACCTCGGTAAAAAAGTAGTAGTTTGAAGTAAAAATAAAATGAGTGAATTTGTTGTGCCTCGGCGAGTATTATGCGAATTTTTCATTGATCATGGAACAAAATCAGAAGATATTCAAAATTACTTAGAAGAACACCACCATTTGTCGTCTGAAAAAAGTGAATTAGTTGTGAACCGTATTCAAAAATGGCTTATAACAGCGTTTAACGATCGGTGGACCAAATCTAACCGAACTAAAGAACGTTTCTTTAATAAAAATACATCGTGGTTAGACGGTGAATTTAAGGTACAATTCGAAGAAGCACCGTTGGATATTACACCTACAACATCTGGAGAACGTGGACGTCCGCCAAAGTCTTATGAAGATCTATCAGAGAAATCGAAAAAAAGGAAGAATATGGAGTTGGTACAAGAATATGGAATCGAGTATATACATAATGCATACGTTCAAGGATTGCGGTCTGAAGGAGAATTCGAAGAAGCAACTGTTGTTACAATGATGCGGAGTTGTGATAGAAATGAAAAAAGGATCATGAAGGAAAAATTATTGCATGAAAGTCGCAATGCAACAGATTTTACGGTGGATGAAGCTTTAAGTATATTTGCAGATTTAGATCTTTCGAAATCACAATACGGATTACTTCGAGCAAGTCTGATTAACAAAAACTTCGACATACTGCCATCATATAATATACTGACAAACGCCAAAAAACTGTGTTATCCTCCACCATCCAGCATTCAAATAACCGATATAAGTGCCAAAGTAAATCTACAAGATTTGCTGGACCACACTTCTGCTCGCATCTTAAAGATTGAAAATGTTTACAACTCAACAAGAAAATCTCTTAAATTGTTTACCAAGTGGGGATGTGATGGGTCATCGGGGCAAAGTGAATATAAACAAGTTTTATCAGGTGAGAATGATTTAGTCTCAGATGCAAACTTATTTATAGCGTCTTTGGTACCAATAAAGCTGACTGACACAGAAACAAATGAGGTAATTTGGCAAAATTCGGCTTGTTCGTCTATTCGTTATTGCCGACCAATCCTGATGGAATTTGCAAAAGAAACCCCCGAGAAAACCCGATCAGTGGTTGGTGATATTCGGGGTCAAATTAATAATTTGCAAACTTCAAAGATACACAAGGAGGAGCAGGTAATTGAAATAAGTCACGACCTATTTCTAACTATGGTGGATGGAAAAGTTACACAAGTTCTAACTGACACAAGTTCTGGAGCTGTTTGTACAGTATGTGGGGCTAAACCAAGCGAAATGAATAATTTGGAGAAGATTGAATCAAAGCCAGATAATATAAATGCTTACGAATACGGTTTGTCTACGTTGCACGCGTGGATCAGGTGCATGGAGTTAATTTTACATATTTCATATAACCTTTCATTTAAAAAATGGGCTGCGAGAACTCCAGAAGATAAAAAAAGTAAAGAAGACAAGAAAAAGCTTGTACAAAGTTTATTTCGAAGCCGAATGGGATTGCACGTTGATAAGCCCCGACAAGGAAGTGGAAACAGCAATGACGGTAATACAGCTCGGCGTTTTTTTGAGAACTACTATTGCGCTTCAGAAATTACAGGAGTTGACGAGGAACTTATTAAAAGGTTCTATGTTATTCTTCAAACTTTGGCATCCGGTATTGCTGTAAATCCAGAAAAATTTGGTGAATATACTCGCACAACCGCACAACTATACGTAACAAAATATATGTGGTATAATATGCCTTCTTCAGTACATAAAATCTTAATACATGGGGAAAGTATAATAAGACATTTTGCTGTTCTGCCCATTGGTAATTTATCTGAGGATGCCCAAGAATCTCGTAATAAAGATTACAAAAAATTCAGATTGCATCACGCTAGAAAATGCTCTAGGTCCGCAACGAATCAAGACGTATTTCATGGTCTTCTATTTACGTCAGATCCTTATATATCAAGTATCAGAAAACCATCAGTCACTATTTCCAAGGAATTGTTAGACGAAGCTAAGAGCCTCTTAGCTATTTAAATAGAAGTAATTACGTACCTACATTAATTGTAAAATATATTTTTAGAGTGGATTTATATCATATTTGTCATTTATTTAAATGTAAGATTTATATGTAATACCTATAAAATAAAAGAAAATAGGTTTGATATCATAAAACTGTAAAATTATAATTCAATAAGTTAAACAAACTATGGTTTAATATTAAAAAAATACATTTTTATTTTTGTTTATTTTTTAAATATTAATAATTAAAGTTTTGACAATAAATGTGTCACTATTGGATTCTATATACTCTGGAGATACTACGTGCCAAATTTCAGCTATTTACTTCAATCAACAAAAAAGTTACAGATTTTTGAGACGGTACGCACCGTTCTGGCCCATAGTGCGTCGACCTGGGCTTGGTCCTTACCGGACAGCGAGCTACCCATTACTCGCCGTCGGCAAGCCCGAACACCGATAGTTTATATTCTATCTCATGAAATTATAAACTGTCGATAAATTGTGAACTGCAAAAACCATTTACAATTTAACGCACTATTTTTCGACAATTCTATGACAATTCTACGCAGAAGTTAGCCATAGAGTCAATACCGTATAGCTGAAATGGCGAGGTAGGTACCTAGGCGTGATCATCATCTACCCAGCCTTTTCCCAACTACGTCGGGGTTGGCTTCCAGTCAAACCAGATGCGGCTGAATACCTACCAGTTTTTCACATGGAGCGACTGCCGCTCTGACCTCCACAACCCAGTTACTGGGTAATACGATACCCCTAGGTAAGACTGGTTGTCAGACTTTCGGACTTCTGACGACCCGTAACGACTGCCAAAGATCCATGAATGACAGCCAGGGGTCATGGTATATAAATATCGTCACCCATCCACGGACCAACCGCGGCAAGCGTAGCTTAACCTGATCGATCGACCCGTGTGGCTGTTATTATTAGCCCCTGTTAGTAAAAAAATGTATTGCTTTAAGGTAAAAAGCCTTCAGTCGTTTGTAAATAAAGAAGCACATACGATGAAATTGGAATATGGTCCCAATTAACAAAGGAACCCCAAACCTTTATTAAAACTAATGAGGCGCGTGTCTTGTTTCTTGTATTTTAATTTAAATGTCAATGCTTTTGAAATGAAAACTTAATTATTTTGGAGAGAGAAATATTAGGTACGAACAAATTAATTATAGATTAAAAAATTGAAAGGATGTTTTTCATACAAAGAAAGTTTACGTCTTTTGAGGAAAATTCTAGAAAAAGCAATGTCTAGCTACCTTTACAATGTTTTACTATCAAGTTTTAGTCATCGTCAGGGACGCCTTACGAAGAAGAAAGAAAGAAAAATTATTTATTGGACTTGCACAAGAATATCACAAACTCACTACAGTACAATACGATTATTAAACACATAAAAAAGAAAAACTAAAACACTACTATGCTACACTACTATTAATTTTAACCCAAGATTTAAACAAAAAAAAAACAAAAAAAAAAAAAACCTGTACGAAGCCAAAAGGCCACTACCTCAGCATGATGCTGCGACATTTAAAAGTGTCACAGCGCTGGTATTCTGATAGATTCTGAGAGATTACGAGGACATATAGTGTTCTTATTGGTGGTGTTTTTCAGAAAGGTCAGGTAAGTAGTACTCGAACGGCGTGCTTATATGATCAGTGGCCCTAGTGTGAGTTTAATTTAACCATCTAGATCAAACGCTTCGAGCGCGTTCGGCGCTCTGATTGGTCCGTCACCAATTCAGGGCTAATCGGAGCGCCAAACGCGCTCGAAGCGTTTGATCGAGATGGAATGAAACTCGCACTAAGGCCTCAGATATAGAAAGAAAATACGTTTATTTGCGGTAAACATGACGCAAAAAGAAACAGGTATACAAAAAATAAGAAAAGGTTGAGGGGAACATGCGTCACATCCACGCAAAACGGCTATCGCTCAGCATAATGCTGCGGCCCTATGCAAGACAGAGTCCCAGCGCTGGTTATATGAACGTAAACATAGCAAAAGGACTATGTAGAATTGTAGCAGGTGGCGCATAGGAATAAAGCGTGAGTTTATTCATATACCTACCTTGGTTTAAAGGATAAAAACCTTAAAAACAATTTCCAAAAAAAAAAAAAAAACAATCGACTTCCGGAAAAACACTACAAAGTGAAAAATACCTTTAATTTTGGAAGTCTGGTATTAAATTTTTTTGTCACCGACTTCCGAAGTTAAAGTTATTTTTGTTGGTTAAAAATACAAAGGATCCTTTCGTCGATATTTCTTGTCTATATAAGGTACGAGTTGATAATCTTTTCCGTATGTCATCATCATCTGCAAACATTTTGACCAACTATCTTGGGGTCGGTTTCCAGTATATCGAGATGCAGCTGAATACCAGTATTTTACATGGAGTGCTAGCCTATTATTGTCTCCACAACCCGTAACTGGGTAACATGATCTATGTCAGATTTTTCGGTTTCTGACCACCCGTCGACTGTCAATGATCTACGAACGACAGCCGGGACCAATGGCGTAATATGCTTTCCGAAGCACGATGGGGTTTCGGTATCTAATGAATGCCCTAACCGACTGCGGCGAGCGTAGCTTAACTTTCAATCAACCCCACAAAGCTAGGCTACCCCGACAAAACGAGTTAGGTTAGATTGGAACGAAGACCAAAGGCGCGCGAGCCGAGCGAGCAATGCGAGCGGGCCGCGGCAGTCGCGTAACATCCCATTCATCATTTCAGCCGAAAGACGTCCACTGCTGGACATAAGCCTCCCCCAAAAGGAGGTGGTTTGCCATAATCGCTACGCTTGGCAGGCGGGTTGATGATCGCAGTATGGCGGTAAAAGGCATAGAGAATGCTGTTGCCCATTCTCTAGTAAGTCCCTTAGTGGCCTTCTACGACACCCACAGGAAGAAATGGGATGGTGCTATTCTTTACGTCCAGCAACACACGGACATCCCGTTGGTCACAACTGATTGGCCAAGAAGTATTTGAGGAGCACTAAAAGGGGCGCTATCATTTAGAGTGGTCAATAACATTTTTAGGAGCGCAACAATGGAATTTAAGGTTCGATTAAATACATGCCCAATTCAAAAACAAAGGAGCTAGGTTTTCCGTATTTAAAACCAATCAAATACACATACAATTTAGACGAAAAGTAATTAAAATTCATTGTGCCGGATGATGGCATACGTTACGGCACAGAATCAGGCGCTGTTTTCAAACGAGTATAAATTAAATTTTCACGGCGCACATTCACGAAATCCTTTTAACGTTGAATTTAACATTTAATGGGTATGTTTTAAAAGCAATTAAACCTGTGTTTTACCTTCATTTTAGATTTTTTGCTTATTGAGTTAAAATGTGATTTTAGGTTACAGCAAACTTATTTTAACGCGAGACAATCTCGATACTATTATACATAGGTGTTTGCTGAGTACTGTAAAGATTGTATGCTGAAGACAACCTTACGTTGCGTTGTACTGGCTGGTTAAAAAACTTTGAAACATTCGAACTATAAATAAAACGAAAAGTCCTGACTGACTAACTGACTCATCAACGCCCGCCCCAAACCCTTAGACATAGAAAGCTAAAGTTTTGCATACAGGCTGTATGCAAAATTTTATAATGTAGACAAAGAATAAAGAAGGATTTTTTAAAGTCAACCCCTAAACGAGTTAAATAGGGGATGAAAGTTCCGCGCGGGCGAAACCGCTGGCAAAAGCTGGTTTTAGAATAAATCTTGAAATATATTAGCAAAGGTTCTTAGTTTCTGAAAGACAGACTTGCATGGCAGGCGCGGTGCTGTAAACACGAAACTAAAAAAGAGTTTTATTGCTCAATCCCGTTACGGAGAACTTCAGGTTCTCACACGTGGTGGAGGCACCCCTACCTTCCTAATTTGTTGTAGATAAAGAAAACCATCGATGATAATGTTAAATGCGGTAGCCTTTCCTGGTAGATAATACGCATGATAGCATTTTCTTGACTAACGTGTAACTAAATAAATATAAGCATAGAATTAAGATTTTTTTTCAACTGTGATGGTAACTTTACAAAAAAATCTGCTGTTCCACACATTTTGACCGCGTAGGTATTGCACTTTTCTATGAAATAGCTGTTTGTTTTTTTGTATAACCGACGAAAAATTTCTACGCTATACTATTCTATTTTCTATGTTTTTTCTTTTTAGGGTTCCGTACCTCGAAAGGAAAAACGGAACCCTTATAGGATCACTTTGTTATCCGTCCGTCTGTCTGTCAAATACTCAGGTCTACTGTCCCTTGGAGCTGTGAAAAAATCAAAATCTTGAAATTTAGTACGAAGCAACGTCTTATAGCACAGATGAAGGCAAATTGCGAAAAGCATACATTTTTAGTTATATTATTAAATAAAAATATTTTTAATCATTTTAACGGAACCCTCGATGCGCGAGTCCGACTCGCACTTGGCCGGTTTTTTTTTCTATTTCTAGAATAATAAGGTGCATTCATGGTTACAGTTTGCCCTGTATGCCCCGAAGGGTTAGGCAGAGGGACACCGACATTTCGCCATCAACCGGGCAAAAATCTCCGACCCATTAACACGTTGCCCGACCCGGCAATGGAACCCAGAACCTCATTCTCAGCAATAACGCTTGCGACCACTAGACTGACGGCCTACCACCCACCCGGATCTGAGACACTTACGCGAAAGACATTTGCGCGTAAGACACTTACAAAATACAAAGAAAAAAAATGTGCTGTAAAAAAAACTACGAACGTCATAGTTTTTTTCACTATTGACGTCTTATTGAAATGTTTATTTCCAGTCTGCTGCACTTCTGTCCTACCCTTTGATAGAATACAGGCGTGATGTTATAGATAGATTTCATTTCCGCAACTTTTTCGCGCAACTGTTCGCGCAAGCGGATGCGCGCATATGTCCGTTCTTGCAATAGTACAGTCGCACAAATATCAAATTCGCGGACATGTCTTGTCGCGCAAGTGTCCCTTCACGCAAAAGTCCGTTCGCGCAAAAGTCCATGCGCCGAAATGTCTTTTCGCGCAAGTGGGTTCGCGCAAGTGTCCTGAATCCTGATACTACCCACACAATTACACATACTGTTTACTTTTTCATTAGTTACAATAAGCCAAGTACAGTCACGAGCAATAATTATGTATACACTTACCAACTTTTAAAAGTAATTTTCTCCACTTTTACTAATGGTAATCTTATTTTATTATGAAAATAATATTTTGGAACTCACACTGTAATGAAATATCTAAGTCATCTCAAGGCTGCAATCGCTATTTAAAAGAAAATCGCTTTTCAATTTGGCGATGTGTTTACATGTTATTGCTCGTGACTGTACTCAGGCAAAACAATACACACGAGAATTAATCACACTTTTTTGTTTTTGAAACTCAATTCTGAACACAATACGGCCATTTTTTCATCATATTGTCGGTACTCCTATTATGCACGAATTTTCATTTTCGACGAAATAATTGGCTGAAAAATAAACGATGAAAATCGCTATGAAAAGTTGTCAATGGTAGCACGGCTATTGAAAATGTATTGAAATCTTTTTGATTTCAATCGTTTGTTTATTTTTAAAGTGGGTTCCTTTTTTGAATGTATTGTTTTTTATTGGTAGCATGGAGTACTACTATTGGCTATGATGATTGAGAAAAATACAATTTCTCAGTTTTATGAGTGCCTGTCAATCTACAGCCAACTGTAAATTTTCGGTTTCATTTTGGAGTGTCTCGCTTTATCAGCCCGTCGTTTCGCCCGCATCGTTGTCGGAAGTATCCCACGGGAACTCAATGCCGGGATAAAAAGAAGCCTAACAAATAGGCTTCTTTTCTTATCCAGGGTGCATCTGTGTTCCAAATTTGAACCAAATTCGTTTAGCTAATTTTGCGCCGAAACATACAACCAGAGGCAAACGGACAAAAATTCTATGTTACAATTTTTGTATGGGTATGTATAGGTAGACTCTCAAGATTTTACGGCTATAAAAGGCAACATTTAAGCTTCACGCCAAGTTAATATAGGTGGGGTCAGTCCATTATCCATTCAAAACATCTTACTAACAATGTGAAGACATTTCGCATTGATAATGAGTCTTTTACCCGAATGTGGCGAAGCAAAAAGGAGTGTTATGATTTTGACCGGTAAGAAAATATGTATGTGGGTATGTATATGTATATACAGGGTGTAACAGAAACCCTATTGCTATTCTAGCACTAAAGATAACAGCTGGTATAGAATCACTATACATAGTTTGAGCTCAAAATAAAATACTCTAAGAATTGATACCAAATTTTCGGTTTCAATGGTTTTTAAACTCAAATCATGACAAACGTGTCACCGCACTACGTATACGTAGGTCAACATCTTTCCACGTTACTTACCAATATCACGATATATCTCTTCCGAGTGATGTATTTATTTCAATTTGAGAAGTTCAGTTTTTGGTAGCAATTTATTAAAAATTCGGTTTAAAAAAACCCTTTCAATATGGTTTGATATCATCCAAAGAAGCCATGCCCTTGGTATGTATATACCCTGTCCGTTACAGGTTGTATATATTCCCTCATAACTTCTAAAATATTATCATAATTGGACAAATGAGGTCTCGAAAGATGGAAGCGTTTTGATCGTCCGTTGGTTAAAGGCTAGATATGTGATGTCACATTAAATTGAATATAGCAACCCTCTGGAAGACATAAAAGTCATGAACTAAAATTTTTTTTTTTTAGTTATCCAATTTTGAGTGTCAAATAAGTAATCCGACTATCCTACTGTATCATACATATCGTACTAATATTATAAATGTGTAAAGTTTGGATGTTTGTTAATCAATCACTTAAAAATGGCAGGAATTATTAAAAGACTGCTTGTAAAAGCTACTATAGACAATTACGTGAAAAAAAATGATTAGAAATTGATATACCTTATGGGAAAACAGCTCTAATCAATAAAAGTATTCTTTGTAAGGCATCATTGATTTACAACAAGTTGCCTGATGATGTCAAAACGTTACCTATTCTCCAATTCAAGTCGAAGCTGCACAAATTACTAGTAAATAAATGTTATTAAAATGTCAAGGAGGTACTTACAGGATAAAAATATAGATAGATACCTATAGTAAGAGAAAATTGACATTGAATAATATAACAATAAAAATAGTGTGATATGTAGTAATAATTTTAATTGAAATTTATGTAATTTTATTTTTTTGACATGAAATAAATTTATTCTGACAATTTGTATTTTTAGTCCTTTGACATTTGTACTACTTATTCTGAATTTATTTTATGATGTGTCATGTTATTTTAATAATTATACAATTAGATTATCGAAAATGTACCTAAATATTTGCACATCTTTTTAGGTAATGATACAGTGTGCTTTATGTTTATTTGTAACATCTCTTATATACCTGTATTATGCAAATAAATGATTTGATTTGATTTGATTTGACGTATTTGGATGAAATTTGGCACAGTTTGTAACCTGGAATAATATATAGGATCCCATATAACCCAATAGTATTTATTTATTTACTTTGTTATTTATTTACACAGTAAAATACATAGTTTGTTCCCGTGGGATAAATTTCAAACTGCACGCAGGCGAAGCCGCTGGCAAAAGCTAGTAATAATAATAAAAATAAGGCATTATTTTCATTTTATTCGCACATTTCTAAATCTGTTTGTTAGACGGTTACAAAAAGTAATGGATACAAAACAAAACTGTAATCCTTAAAGTCAAAGCATTTATTTCGAACTAATTTTTGCCCGCGGCTTCGCCCGTGTTGCTGTCGGAAAACATCCCACAGGAATGTACTACCGGGATTAAAAGTATGCAAGCGCCAATTTTTGGAGGCTAAACACAAATTTTCATGATTTGAACTACAAAACTAACGGTTTCCCATTTAAACTTTCATCCCCTATTTTACGCCCTGAGGGGCTGATTTCACAAAAACACTGAACTGGTTATTAATTTTTAATCAGAATGATAAACACCAATTGTCATGGTTTAAACTACAATAATGACGATTTTCCAGACAAACTTTCATCGCCTATTAAACTCTCTTAGGGGTTGAATTTCGAAAAATCCTTCCTTATTCCTTGTCTACAGTAAAAAGGGAACCTCTGTGCAAAATTTCAGCTTTCTAGGTCCAAGGGTTTGGGCTGGGCGTTGAGTCAGTCAGTTAGCCAATCAGTCAGGACTTTTCTTTTTATTTATATAGATAGCTAGATATAGGCACTTAAGAGACACTTTTGAACGTCAAAATGCACATTAAAAAAGAATATATTCTAGTTGTCCCTTCCAAAATATAGTTTCGAATGGAGAAGAATGTGCAAGAAACTCCACCGTTACTCTTTTTAAATGTTTTAACTGCAATATTTAACATACATTCATTATATAATTATGTATGAAAACGATGCACCCAGAATAAAATTACCATACTAAAATAGGTAAAAAGAATGAAATTAACACACATTAATTGACATAGGTACTCAATGCATACAAAAAAAAAACAGCACCGCAAAATTATTAAATGTTCACATTAACATGATAAAGCGGTCACCAAATCGTACGAAATCCATTACAGACGTTGCTGACATCAATAAATATTATGAGGGTGCGAATGTTAGCTGGCTTACATGTTGGACAAACACGGCCAATATTCGATAAAACGGCCAACCATTGACCTTGGAATTTCTGCCGTATCCATTCATGACTTGCTCTAACGGACCAAAAAGTTGCACTATTTAAGGAGGGTTATGTTTTTCGAGTGTATGTATGTATGTTTAATTCTTTGGCACGCTATGTAGCCTAAACGGTTTAATCGACTTCAGCTTGAAAGATGCCGGTTCCATTCGTCTTAATTGTGAGAGTAACACTGGGTACCTAAATGAGAATTGAAATATAAAATGGACGATTTTTGGCGCCATATTAATTGTGTCTTCAGTTTTTTTTTTTTTTTTAAACCTATTGAATGGGGTAACTATCAAAATAAAGGGTTTCATAAATAGGTCTCATTAACGTGAAAAATAATTATATTAACTAAAAACTGTTTTTTTTTTTTTTTACAAAATCAAAAAAAAATCGACTGCCTGAACAGTACATCTTCTTAAATTTAACATTATAGACTTTTATTGCCACCGACTGCAGGGGCGTACCAATAGAAAATGGCGCCTAGGGCACGCATCACATTTGCGCCCCTTCGTAAATAATCTTCTCGGTCTACACCACGGAGTTAATACAAAGTTCCGTGGTCTACACTGAGCAAAGCTAGGTCGCATAACCTTTCTTGAATTCAACTTGCAAAAAAATCGCTGGCAATGCTGCAATTTTACTTTAATCCCCATACGGAGTAGCTTTTCAGATTTCTTATATTTAACTCCGTGGTCTACACTGAGCAAAGCTAGGTCGCATAACCTTTCTTGAATTCAACTTGCAAAAAAATCGCTGGCAATGCTGTAATTTTACTTTAATCCCCATACGGAGTAGCTTTTCAGATTTCATATATTTATATTTCTTATATAATCGCGAAAAAAAATTAAAAAATGGCGCCTAGGGCACGCATCACTTTGCGCCCCTTCGTAAATTATCTTCTAGGTCTACACCACGGAGTTAATACAAAGCTCCGTGGTCTACACTGAGCAAAGCTAGGTCGCATAACCTTTCTTGAATTCAACTTGCAAAAAAATCGCTGGCAATGCTGCAATTTTACTTTAATCCCCATACGGAGTAGCTTTTCAGATTTCTTATATTTAACTCCGTGGTCTACACTGAGCAAAGCTAGGTCGCATAACCTTTCTTGAATTCAACTTGCAAAAAAATCGCTGGCAATGCTGTAATTTTACTTTAATCCCCATACGGAGTAGCTTTTCAGATTTCTTATATTTATATATCTTATATAATCGCGAAAAAAAATTATAGATTTCAGCTTTGGTCCCACAGTAAAAGTTGTTCATAACGATGAGTACAATCATGTGTTTAAATGTCGGTCACTTATTTCCAGTCACCCTATATAGTCAACAGTATGAAATAGTTTGTGGATATTTTTATTTTTACTTTATTTAATAATGTGCGACTTTTTGCGCCCACAGATTCAGATTCAGATTTATTTTTTGTATAAACATGTTTACATAATATACATGGTATGATGCTTATTATAGGTGTTACAAGGTTTTTTTTGGTTCAACATGTTTGACCATAACTGGTGTACAAATTAGGTCTAAAGACAAGAATATATAAAAATACTACTATCATAAATAAATCAACAATTATAAATAATATTAAATTAAAAAATTAGGTCAATAGTCATGCGCTTCAAAATAAATATAATAGATAGGCGCCCACTGCTCCGACTGCATGAGATTGCTTATAGTATTCAGTCTAACAGTCATCCTTTCCAAGTCTCTTGTTTCCGTCTTTTTTTTAATTAAAGTTCACTGTTAGGCAGTCGGGTTTTTTGACTTTGTATTTTTTTCGACCTACACGCGGGCGAAGCTGCTGGCAAAAGCTAATTGGTCATAATAATTAATAACTCAAGCATGATACACATAACATCATACACCTACTGAATATACTGAGAATCTAAAAAATCCATTGTATCAACTGGCTTGGAAAATTCTTACTCCAAAAAAACGACACAACAATGAATGAACCCCATTCGCCAATACAAGCCAACATGAACTGGGCCAATAAACTGATTATGAAAATCGGCCATCCTACATGTCGGAATAGAACGTCCCTTTTAACAGATTGTACACCGGGAGCTGGGATGAATAATATATCTTTACTGTCACCTTTTAAAAGACCTGTGTCGCTATTATAAAATGAGCGAGAAATAAAGGTTATTTTTACATGTTTCCGAGGTGACTATGAAGTTGAAAAGTGTTTCTAATTTTATTAAAAATTCTTTCATTTTATTTATTTATTGGCTAGTTACGGGAGGTATCAAAATCCGCAAAGACTAGAAGCCTTCAAAATAATTTATTCTAAGCCTTTGTAATCTGCCTAGCGAATTCTTAGCCAGAACTTGACCGAAGTCACGTAAAAATCGAAGTCAAAGTCAAATCTTTATTTGTGAAGCATAGGTAAAACCCGACTGCGAGGAGAGGCTTGTGGCTAAGTAACAATAGCTGCACGGGTCGATCGATCAGGTTAAGCTACGCTTGCCGCGGTTGGTCCGTGGATAGGTGATCATCTTTACATACCAAGACCCCTCCGTGCCTCGGAAAACACGTTAAGCCGTTGGTCCGGGCTGTCATTTGTGGATCTTTGACAATCGTTACGGGTCGTCAGAAGCCCGAAAGTCTGACAACCAGTCTTACCAAGGGGTATCGTAATACTCAGCAACTGGGTTGTGGAGGTCAGATAGGCAGTCCGGTTAGACTGGAAGCCGACCCCAACATAGTTGGGAAAAGGCTAGGCAGATGATGAGGTAAAGCCCGACTGCGTAAAAAGTGAACTTTAAAAAAATTGAAACTAGATTGACATTGTTTGAGGTTGACTATTAGACTGAATACTATAGGGTAAATTTTTAACCAGTGCGCAAACTGTAACCATAAATTCAGCATATCATTCTAGACCGCCCAGCGCAGAAAGTTTTCATCGGTTATACAAAAAATAAATCTGCTGTTCCATTGATTATGACCGCGTAGGTATTGCGGTTTTCTACAAAAAGTTTTTTTTTTATATGAAAATAAAACTACTAGAATGATAATATGCTGAATTCATGGTTACAGTTTGCACACTGCTTAATAATTTATCCTGTATAAACAATTTCATACAATCGGACGCAATAAAGATTTTTGAGGGGCTTGTGGCTAAGTAATAACAGCCGCTTGCATCAATCGATCAGGTAAAGCTACGCTTGCCGCGGTGGGTCCGTGGATTGGTGACCGTATTTACATACCAAACCCCTCCGTGCTCGGAAAGCACGTTAAGCTGTTGGTCCTGGCTGTCGTGAATCTCTGGCAGATAATTGAACTAAATTCTCTTACACGAGTTATTCTGTAGTTAGGTACTGCTAACACGTGTAAGAGAATTAAATAAAAAGGAGTGGGTTTCCTCGCAGTGTTTCTTACGCCACGCATTCCTGGGAAAGTCACGTCAACAAGCTATTATTTTCTAATTAATCCGTTCCGAGTTATAATTTCCAGAACTCTGCTAAAATAAACATCTCTGTCGGTTACTTACCGGAACTTTTAATAGATATGTAGATTACTGCTTCATCATCTGCCCCACAATTCCATTTTCTTCCGTTAGAAAAACGCCGAAAAGGACACGATCCTGTCGATCTTGTGTGGAGGACCCCTTTTTAACTTTATTATTTATTGGAATAGTGCGTATATTTTCAAATGATTTGTCATGGGTGTCGTTTTTATGGTTTTCGAGGGTTCTGAAGCCGATAGTGAGAACTAAATGAAATCCAAGAAGGTGGCTGCGAATATTTTCAAACTTTTCATCATGGGTGTCGTTTTAATGGTTTTCCTGGTTGCCGAAGCCGATTATCATCATCATCATCATCATCATTTCAGCCGACAGATGTCCATTGCTGGACATAGGCCTCCCCCAAAAAGGGGGTTTTGCCATAATTGCCACGCTTGGCAGGCGGGTTGGCGATCGCAGTATGGTGGTCAAATGCATAGAGAACGCTGCTGCCCATTCTCTATTAAGTCCTTTAGTCGCCTTCTACGACACCCACCGGAAGAAAGGGGGCGGCGCTATTCTTTTACGTCGGCACCACACGGAACTGAAGCCGATAACGAGTTTTAAATATACATAGTTTGAGTATTTTGAAGATAGAGTAAACGACGATACATTCAGAGTTGAAGAGAAAATGTAAGGAACTTTGTTTCTAACCGGGGTCCCCCTGACCCCACAAGTTTTTTAGTAAAACGAAATGAGAACTATTTGAGGTTCGATTAAATAACTATATGCCTAAAGTAAATAATGTTTAAATGTCAGACTCCTGCTGTACAAAACCAAGTACTTATTAGAATCAATGTACGACAAGTGACTCGATCCATTTGCTCATTCATAATTTCGTTATAATTCTACAAAGCCAGCAAGCGTTTACCGAATTCAGGATTAGTTAGTATATAAATCGTATTTGATTTACAAATATGGGTGTTGAAACACAATGTTGTTTCATGCAGGAAATTGAAATTCCATTTCAAATATGTATTCAAGTTTTAGTTTACCTTGTATGTGATGAATGGGCAAACATTCTAGCTTCAGCATTGCTATTCTGTAACCATCACACCGTATGAAATGAGCGTGAGGTAAGCTGTCCATCTCATTCCACCTGATGCTTGGTCAATCCCTAGCATCATTGGGATGACACTGACAGCTCACTCCACGCTCACTTTACGCGGTGGGATGGTTACAAAATCGACTTGCAGTTTAACTAATAACAAATACTTAAAAAAAAAAAACCGCCCAAAAAACTGAAAAGAAAAAATTTAAGGTTTTTTTTTTAGTTTTTGTTTTAATATTTTTTGTGGCTAAAATCTACTAATTACTACATGCTTAATTTTTTATTACTTTTTGTAATACACAACTCAGTATTAAAATCTGTGAGTAAACAATCAATCATCCCCTGTTTTCCTACCCTTATACGGTTAGATTTTTTTTTCGAAATTTTTAAGGGACTAATTTCGGGCCTTTCTAATAAAAAAAGAATTAGCAAAATCGAACTACTCTGTAAAAAGACATGCGTGGTCATACATACAAAAAAAAAACGCGTTGAATTGAGTAACCTCCTCCGTTTTTTCGTCGGTTAAAAAGGGGGGTTACCGTGTCAATATTTTTACACAAAATAATATCACGCCTGTAATCTCCGAAGAGTCCAGCATAGGTATCGTACATCTATGGCACACCTACATTTCCCTAGTCATGGTTTAGTCCCACGTTATAGGAGGCGAGCCTATTGCCATCAACCGGGCTAAAATCGAGACTACGGACTACTACGAATATGAAAAAATCTAACGTTTTTTGCAATTTGCAGGTCATCAGCAGCCTGTTTGTTGATCAAAATATGATGCGACCGTATATAACACGTGTGATCCTTTCGAGTAAGGTGGCGCTTTCTTCAAAGCTTAATAATAGATACGTTTTCCCTTTGATTTTTCAAGTGAACGTCACTATTCCCAGAATTTCAGTACGTGCTATTTGCAACACTATTGAAATTGCTTTCCGCTTTGATTTGATGAGTTTGTAGTGTATCGTGAAGCTTAATACTAGGTACATTTCCCTTTGATTTTTCAATATTGAACGTCATTATTCCCAGAATTTCATTACCGAGCTAGATGCAACACTATTGTTATTGCTTTCCGCTTTAATTTGATGATTTTGTAGCGTACCATGTTCAGTGATTACCATACAGCGCTACAAAGATAGACAAGATACAGATTGAGTCGGAACTCAGAATCAACTGATGACCTTTTTACGTCTAGTCCCACCACTTAGCAGTACTAAGTGTTTCCATGGCATACAAAGGTACACAGGGTGGCAAGGACATCGATAAGCAAACTGTTACCACTGGGTCAGAAGCTCATTTGATTTAATATTTTTTTAAAGGAAAAGCAAATCCACCAAAACCAAAACTTAAAAAAAAAAAAAAAAAAACGAGCTACTTCCAAAAAACACTAGAAAGCGAAAATAACTTTAATTTTGGAAGGCGGTGACTTTGGATATGTATTTTATTAATTTCATGTCACCACCTTCCGAAATTAAAGTAATTTTTCGTTTTCTAGTGTTTTTTGGAAGTCGGTCGTCTTTTTATTTTTTTTGAAAAACGTTTTGATTTTTCACTTTTTAGCTATAGTACCTACCCCACACCAATTCGAAATTTCATCATCCTTGTGGTCAAAACAATGCGTATTTATGCTATAGCAGCAATCTAGGTTAATTTGCTGTCATTTTTGGAAGAGTTCAGTTGTCTGTCTCCGAAACGCATCGTCCGATCTATATGAAATTTAAAAGGGACCATTTCGAAATAAACCCCTTTCGAATAAAAATAGAATTTTGCTAATCGGTCTTATGACGGAGTTATGCCCAAACCTCCACCTAACTCCTAACCGTTAAATAGTTGTACCTTCCTTCATCAGCTCAGCGTCATGAGATGATGATGACCATACGCAAATGTCTCAATAGCTTTAGAAAATATATGAAAAACATTGTTAATACCTACAAAATTTGAGGGTTGCCCTTGATTTTCCTGGTGTTCCATCATCAGATCCTGACTTGGTGCCAATGAGACCACCTCAGGAGTATACTCTTTAATATAAAAAAAGAATTTTGAGAATCGGTCCACAAATGAGGGAGAAATCTATGAACATACATTAAAAAATACATACAGTGGAACATATGTATAACTTCCTCCTTTTTTGGAAGTCGGTAAAAAAATAGCAGTATACAAAAAAACTTGAGAGGTGTCAAGGGACACCCGGATGGAACGAAGTTCCTTTTTGGTCTTAATTTTTTTCCGTCTAGCCCCCTTTCGCAACGCGCGATAAGGAACTTCGCGTTTTCAGGGTTTTAAAGCCCATCATCATCATCGTCATCGTCGTCACCATCGTCACCATCGTCAACATCGTCAACATCGTCACCATCGTCACCATCGTCACCATCGTTACCATCGTTATTGCTTTCTATAAGAGAGAGAGAGAGAGAGACAGAGAAACATGCGCACGCCGCACGGGTTACAATAGCTTACTATAGCAAAAAGTGTCGTTACAACTTTTCGTATGAATTTTTCCGTCTAGCCCCCTTTCACAACGCGCGATAAGGAACTTCGTTCCAATAAATCACAATACTGTGAACCCGTTAGACAACGAAATAATTTAAATCATGTTCCCAATACACGTCCCTTACTTCCGCTCTCAAGCAAAAGTGATCGAGGTGCGTAAGCGCGGTCTGAGCTGCCGTATGTCACAGTCTGGTTTGCCGTATTTATGGAAAAAAAACCCGTATTGCGTTATTTGTTTAAAAAATGTTTATTCCTCATTTGTTTCTTCTGCGTAAAGGTTTCTTAGCGTTTCTATTATTTCAGATTCATGTATATCTAGTGCGTACTTACTTGTCTTTGCTTCTCATTTTGTCGCACATGTCGCGCGATACCTTAAAGTTCGTACAGTTTCCTTGATTTTGAATTAGTTGTCTTGTTAATAAAGTCTTATTTACAGTCGATTTTACTAACTTATTCCGCATCTTGGTCTTCATGCTGTTAACTTGACTGAATATCCTTTCACAGTCTGCGTTACTGTGTGGAAGACATAGAGCGTCTAGAGCAAACTTTGCTAGAGTTTTGCAGTCAGTTGAGTTATGGATGTTTTCCCAAAATTCGTGAGCTTTCCAGGCGCTGATGTCGAAGGTCGAAATTTAGTTAATGTGTGGTAGAAGTCTCCACTCGTCATCGATTTTTTGAAGGTCATTTTCAATTTTGACAATTCGTGGTAGTTTCTGGGTTAGTGGCAAAATTGACGGAAAATTATGTCTATTACAGTGGCGCACAGCCTCTTTAGGTGACAGACATTTGAGGAGCGGAAGTATTTCATTGGAAAAATCATAACGCGTCCGAATTTACTTGCAACTTGTAACTAAAAAGTCGCGGCAACGAGTATAAAATTCGGCCAGATGCTCTGGTTAAAGATCTTGGTTTTTTGAGTTTCACACATGATTTTAACACCCAAATACTTATGGGGTAGGAAATATTGTGAATATTCTGGGTCAATGGAGCTAATTTCAGTTTGGTTAACGTAGTCTCTGGTCATGTAACATTGCAAGAGATCTTTATAAAGCAGTTTCATACTATCGTCCAGTTCTATTAGTCTAGAATCTGTTCCTTGAAAATACTCGTTCATCTTCACAAATTTAGGTTATATCCATTGTAAAATAAGTAATTCTATTTCAATGTAAATGTTGACATTCCAAAGTGACGAAATGCTTTGACTTTGACTTTAAGATATAGAGTTTCACAAAGTCGTCGTTTAACTCACGTTGGATCAGCTCAGCAGCGACGGTGCGTTCTTTTAGCCACTGGTGGCTGAAAAATAATTTCAGTCTCTCCCATTGCTCTAGCAGCCTATTTATTACAGACACCAGCGATAACCACCTAGTTTGCGACGGGTGTAATAATTTGTGAATTTTTGTATTCATAAATACTTGAAATTCAATGTATTCTGATTGTCTTTTCGCACTATGCTTAAAAAATGCATACACGTTTCTTGCTAAATCTTCACAACGTCTTGGCAGTTTTTTTCAAGCTTCATTGGCGCATAAATGCATTGAGTGACAGATGCAGATGATATTTGTATACCTGGCAATTCGGAACGCAAACGACTGGCAACTGAGTTGTGAGGACCCATCATGACATTGCAGCATCCGATGCGAAACCGATTATATCGTGTAACGGCACACCACGTTTAGTAAACGTTTCTATAATCGTTTTATAAAGCGCTTCAGCTGTACAGTCACGAGCATTAATATGTATACACATCGCCAAATTCAAAACCGATTTTCTTTTAGATAGCGATTGCAACCTTGAGATAACTTAGGTATTTCATTATAGTGTGGGTCCCAAAATATTATTTTATAATAAAATAAGATTACAAAGAGTAAAAGTGGAGAAAATCACTTTTAAAAGTTGGTAAGCGTATACATATTATTGCTCGTGACTGTACACCCTCGTGAAGATGACGCTCCTTCTATGTATCTTTCTCGTGCATAGGCTCCAATTGCCATAAGCAGGCTATATTTTTTTTGCATTTTTTGTCGTACTTAATATCTGACAAGGATACAATATTGTCTTAGTGGAGGCAATTTCTGTCGATTCATTGGCAAGCACGCTGAATTTTTGATGTTTTAAAATATCTTCTAGGTATTCTTTCTGGCTTTCTCTTATAACATTTTTTACAGTTGCTGTAGATTTGCCTCTTTTTATCGCCAAATCAGCTGCTATTTTTGAATCTGGGAAACAAGATTTTAGGACCTCCGATAGATGATCCATTGCCAAGAAAGAAATGTTATGCTCAGCCACAAATGCAACGAGTTTTATTTCAGCTTCCGTTACAAGGGTTTCGTGTCTTTTTTACGCGATTTAAAATAAACACTAACAGATTTTGTAGAATACGCAGCAAATGTCTTTTTTTTTGTTTTGGTTATTTGTCACATGTCGTCGTAAAGTTGAAAGTTCACAAGATATTTTAACGTCACACACGGTGCACTTCCCCCCCGAGTGGGTTCCCGCATTGTCGTTGCGGGGGGGCTTAGTAACCGT
This sequence comes from Polymixis flavicincta, assembly GCA_949987655.1. NCBI lineage: Eukaryota > Metazoa > Arthropoda > Insecta > Lepidoptera > Noctuidae > Polymixis > Polymixis flavicincta. Next base: position 15,787,326 of record OX465188.1, on the reverse strand, counting down.
GGTCTCCCATCCACGGTGAAGCCAAGAGGAACCCAACGGTGGGGCCGCTCGTCAGGGCTTTTGCCTTCAAGCCATTGACGTAGCGGCCAAAAAGTAGGTTGCGGTGAGGTGCACCGCAACTGAGGTGAGCCGCGATGTCGAATGGGAGGCATCGCGGCTGAGGGTTACAGGTTGCGGTAGAGGAGGAGTGCCGGTGCTTCTGAGCAGCGCTCTTCCCTTCCGTGGCCTGGACTGGGCCGCCACCGTTTGATGGCGGACGCGGTGGGGCCGCAGGGGAAGAGGAGTGTCGGTATAGCGTCAGCCGCTCTCCCTATCCTCTGCGGCCGAAAAGTGGTAGACGGGACGGCGCGTTGTGTTCCTCACGCGCGCCGTCTAAGATGTCAGCAACCACTGGTGGGGTCCGCAAGGGCCGATGCCTGCCAGGGGTGCGGGTTTGTTCGAAAGAGATACCACGGCCCCTGGCATACGGGCTACTGAGGGAACACTGGTGGGTTTTAGTCAGTAAAAGTCTGACACGCCCTCCTGCTCTACTCAGCAGGAGAAGTCATTTGATGATTTCCCACCCAAAAAAAAAAAAAAAAAAAAAAAACACGGTGCACTTTGCTCTATACGGATCATTTTCAACAGGAGCAATCCAGTGTTTTAATAAATCATCACTCTCCCACTGTTGTCGATATTTCTCCCTTTTTGGTCTTTTTTGGCGTAGAAGGGCCTTCAGAGTCACATTCACTCATATTATCGGTTATTAATCACAATTAAACACTGAATGTGGAATAATTGTTTCACTCACAACCGTAACTACATATCTAACACTAATTTTGATCAGTTAAATTACGAATGAGCGGCAGATCATAACCAACAGTTCACAAGTTCACAACACAACAGAAGAAAACGCAATGTGCCAATGATGCCATGCAATTCTATAAACTAACAATCGGAAGTATTCGAAACAATAGAATACTAAATAGGCAAGTAAGCTACCCAATTCTGGAAACAACCCGTATACTCACCAGACAATAATAATCTCTATTTTAAGGTGTTTAAGTTCAATTTGTTTATATTGCATACTGCAATGTTGAATGGCCGTCCAATAGCACATGGTGTGATGAATTTTGGGAAGTCCCCGTAGCAAAAACTACGTAAGGTGGCGTGCATTGATTTTTTGTTAGAGGTTTCTTTTAATATTGCCATATTTAGAATATTAGTAGTGAAAAAACCTTTTGTTTGACCCATAGCCAATTGCCGTATTTTGTGATACGGCAATGAGAGGCCTGCCGTATGGGCGTATATTCTGAAAAAAATTTATCGTGGAATGCCGTAGGTATAATACGGCAATTGCCGTATCAATAACAACGTAAGCGTTTCTCGAACGTTGTTTTTCTCCTTCCACTTGCTGCGTCATAATGGTCACGTAATATCCTTGCCGACTCACTTGAGAGTACCTCTAATTCATGTCTATATTTTCAAAGCTCTGTGGTTTACACCTTTAATATTTTTTGTGAGAATAATAAAACGCACGCTTTGTTATGAATATTGGTGAAGCCTGTCACTATTGTACGAGACAATGAATAGCTGGGTTCGATACTTTTCGATCATTATCGGTTATTGTGACATATTAATATTTAGAGTGGCGATTGGGTTTATCATATTAAATAGAGCAGCCGTTATTAAAATTTATCTGTCTATTTATAAAAAAATCACAAAAATAGAAAACTGAATTTTCATACACAAGAAATATCGTAAAAAAATACGAAATAAACTACATTTGTTATACACGCGCCGGGCAATGGTATCAACAATTCACCAGAAACGGTTGTATGGTATTGCTAGCAAATAACCACAAAATAATTTAGATTAATGTTGTTAAATATGTAGGTAGATATTAAAAAGAAAAAAGAATCATACAGCAGAACATATAACCTCCTCCTATTTTGGAAGTCGGTAAAAAATAACCCACGTCTAGAATGTTAATTGTTATGAATTATTTTAATTGTTTATGTTTATAAAAGGTAATGACTGTGCGTCAAAACTGAGCATTTTTTGATGTTCTACGTTTGGCCTTTAACTCATACTTTTACTTTCACCCTTGAACTAAAAAAAAATTACATTCAACGACTTTTGTCAAACATCATTTTCTTTGACCCCGCAATGCAAACGAAGCACCGCACCGTGCTGCGTTCACTCGCTCCTAATTCAACCAAAAGCCGACAAGTCCCGAATACCACCGATCATTCCCGAAGGTATCGGGACCGGGTTGCAGTACATGCTTCCTTGACACTTAAAAGTGTCATGGCGACGTCCTTGGCATATCTGGATACAGTTGTGGCTTGTTATACATATACGCAGTATGAACGTCAAGTTTTATGAACGGGTTGTGTTGTTCTGTTTAATGCATTGTGGGATACAATGAGAATTTAATCTTGTGTTGTGAGAGATTTTAAAGATATAACGGACAAAATTATGCCTGTATACCACAATGGGGTAGGCAAGGGTGCTCACATTTTGTGGGCGATCATATTGTTCTCTTTCGATGACATAAACTAATATTACGTATATGTGTGTGTGTGTATTTTTGTCTTTTAAGACTTTTAGTACTTACACGACGAGGCACGTCCCGTGTGGTGTCCGGGCGTAAAAGAATAGCACCACCCCATTTCTTCCAGTGGGGGTCGTAAGAGGCGACTAAGGGACTTACTACAGAATGGGCAGCAGCGTTCTCTGTGCATTTTACCTCCATACTGCGATCGCCAACCCGCCTGCCAAGCGTGACGATTATGGCAACCCCCCCTTGGGGGAGGCCTATGTCCAGCAGTGGATGTCTTTCGGCTGAAATGATGATGATGATGACAACGAGGCAACAAAATTGTAAGCAGTAAGACTAAACTTTCATTATGCCTAGTATCAGTGGTGTACCACAGTCAATTTTTATGACTAGCTTAACATTTTGCTTCCTGGTCTTTGGCATTGGGAACTTACTTAGAACGTAAAAGTCTAACTTTATTACAAAGAGAATAATAATGAAAACATCGTATTGTTAACATGGTGAAAAAACTGGGATTCTATTTCCACGATCAAGTGGCTTCAAACTATTCATACATTGATTGTGAATATAATAATAACAGCAGTATTATATACGTGTAGTCATGAGCGTATTACAATGCGTGCTGCAGTCAATATCATCATCATTTCAGCCGAAAAACGTCCACAGCTGGGCACAGACCCCCTCCAAGAACTGACCGGTTCTGTGCTTCACGCATCCAGCATATTCCTGCTTGCGGCCTTAACGGAACCAGTTCATCGGTCCAACTTGTGGGAGGCCTTCCAACGCCACGTTTTCCGATACGCGGTCGCCACTTGAAAATCTTTTGGCCCTATAGGCCATTTGTATTGCAAGTAATGTGCTCTGCTCACACTGTTTTGACACAACAATAATTTAATCGTTTCATCATAATCATCATCATTTCAGCCGAAAGACGTCCACTGCTGGACATAGGCCTCCCCCAGGCTCCTCCACTAAATATAAATCGTTTGCCAGCAATAATTTGTGTTCAATGTTAGATACTGAGTTTTGATTTGCAGTACGCGTATACAGGGTAAGTTTTTATCCAGTGCGCAAACTGTAACCATGAATTCAGCTTACCATTATAGAACACCTACCGCAGAAATTTTTCGCCGGTTATACAAAAAAAAATCAGCTGTTCCATACATTTTAAAACTTTTCCTGTTTATAGACAATATGATGGATCTTGTTACACTCTACACCACTGTACTTACATATTATGAAGCCATTTAAATTAAATATCCTCCTAATATTATTAAGTGTGAAAGTTTGTATGTGCGTCTGGATATTTAGAGACAAGGAGTAAGGAAGGATTTTTCAAAATTCATCCCCTAAAGAAGTTAAATAGGGGATGAAAGTTCCGCGCGGGTGAAGCCGCTGGCAGAAGCTAGTTTTTTAGTATTTGCACACCACATGTAATGGTAGAATGTAAATGGACCACATTAATAATTACAACCTATTACTTTGTACACCTACATTTTGGCAAATATAGCATTACTTACTTACTCCAAGCGGGCGAAGCAGCTGACAAAAGCTAGTACAATAATTAATTATGTTAACGCACTTCGCATTGAACCACAAAATATATGCACAGTATTTCTAGAAACATGTTTTCAACATTGAATTTTCCTCTGAAAATCATGAACTCTCTCTCTCTCACATTTATCCAAACAACTACGATTTTCGGTCAAATTCATTCATTTTACTTGATTACTCTGGCTGCGCCCCGCGGTTTCTGTTGCATAAGTCTCGATCCCGTGGAAATATCGGGATACACAGTATGTTATGACCTAATCCAGGTCCATTTGCCCTATTTCACCCAAATCCGTTCACCCATTTTAGCGTGAAACCATAAGAAACATACAAATAATCAGATCCTTTCTCTGTATTGGTTTACTTAGATGAGAATGAAATGAATGAACGAAACCTTCTGAGAATACCACATACCTAAATCCTTTTGGTATTTTGAATTATACATAATGTAATACGCGGCTTGCGTTTGAAAATTAAATATACTTCTATTTGTGTGTGAAGTTTCTATATTGTATTTTGGTTTCTTGTAACGCACAGGCTCGATTTTTTCTAAGATTGGTGTAAGTAATTAAATATTAATTTCATGATTTCGACTAATAGAGTCGAAATCACGAAATTAATATTTATTCACTAGGGTCTGACTGAACTGAGGAATGAGGAAAAGAAAAAGTTTGACAGCTTTTGTATACAAATATGTCAAATTGACATAATAATTCTCCAGATTATAGTTATCTGACTAATATAGTATTAGACATGTAAACACCTGTTTTACACGAAGGGTGAACCCTTTGTGCCCCGTTGATGGCAATTGGCTCGCCCCCTATGACATGAGACTTAAACATAATTTGCGAAATATTGTACTGCTATAATAATCAGCATATTTTAAAACAAATCTAAATTCTACAAATAAACACAATTTTCATCACGGCATCCTTAGAAGCCTAAGAACAGAGTAATTAATTATAACAGAAGGGCTATAATTAATCAAAATACCTTGGCATCGGGTTAATTCGGGCAGTGTCGTGTTCGCGTAATAGCTCTTGTCATTAAAAGCAAAGGAAATTGACATGAATGGGCGAAATAACAGGGAGTGAACAAGATTGAGCTTTGAATTTGGAACCTTGAATGAATAATACCCGAACAAGGTTCATCATCAGGTTAAGCTAGGCTTGCCGTGGTTGGGCCGTAGATGGGTGAACATATTATCATACCAAGACCTCGGAAAGCACGTTAAGCCGTGGGTCTCGGCTGTCATTTGTGATATTTGACAGTTGTTACGGGTCGTCAGAAGACCGAAAGTTTGACAACCAGTCTTACCAAAGGGTAGCGTGCTACCCAGTAACTAGGTTGTGGAAGTCAGATAGGCAGTCGCTCCATGTAAAGTACTGGTATTCAGCTGCGTTCAGTTGGACTGGACGCTGACCCCAACATGTTGCGAAAAGATTTTAGTATATGGTCGAATTTGACAGTACACACATTTTAACATATGGTCGAATTTGACAGCAGACAGATTTTAACATATGGTCGAATTTGACAGTGGACAGATTTTAACATATGATCGAATTTGACAATGGACAGATTTTAACATAATAATTATAGTAAAATTTAACAGTAGACAGATTTTAACATTTGGTCGATTTTGACAGTAGACAGATTTTAATAATAGGTCTTTACCTATGAAATTGCCGTTTTGTATGAAAAAATTTAAACGAATTTTTTTCATGAATTTTTTATTTGTATTAATCGAAGTAATCACCCATGCAATCAATGCATCTTTGCCATCGCAGTGGCAGTTTATTGATGCCCTTCTTAAAGAAATCAGCTGGACGGGAGGCAACAAATTCTTCAAAGGCATTTTGTACTGCCTCTCGGGTATTAAATTTTTTTCCCGCCAAGAAGTTATCCAAATTCTGGAAAAAGTAGTAGTCTGTAGGCGCAAGGTCTGGTGAGTAGGGCGGATGACGGAGAGCTTCCAACCCCAGTTCTTGCAACTTGGAGACCGTCTGCTGTGCAGTATGAGGTCGCGCGTTGTCGTGCAGGAGCAGCGGAGACGAGCGATTGACCAATGCTGGTTGGAGATGCGCCAGCTTCTCCATCATTGTGTTCAGTTCTTCACAGTACACATCTGCAGTAATGCTCACCCCGTTTGGTAAGAAGCTGTGACACCAAACAGTGACCATCACTTTTCTAGGGGTAAGTTTTCGTTTAGGGCATTGTTTAGGTGCTGAACCAGGATCCAACCAACTTGCTGAGCGCTTACGGTTATCAAACAGAATCCATTTTTCATCGCAGGTAACAATGCGGTTCAAAATTCCTTCATTTGTGTGTCTGTTGAGCAGTGCAAGGCACGTCTCGACGCGTACTTCGCGCTGGCGATCATTGAGTTCGTGGGGCACCCATTTGTCAAGCTTTTTTACCTTGCCAATTTGACGCAAATGGACCAATATTGTTTTGACGCTAACGTCGAAAGCTGCTGCTAATTCAGCCGTAGATTGTGTATCATCAGCTTCCACAATCGCCTTTAATTCGTCATTGTCGACCAAAGTCTTCGGACGACCGCGAGGTTCATTTTTCAGGTCGAAATTTCCAGAACGGAAGCGAGCAAACCAATAACAGGTGGTGCGTTGGTTTGTAGTGTTAGCTCCGTAAACGTCGTTGATGTTGCGTGCCGCTTGTGCCGCGTTGCTGCCACGACGGTACTCATATTCCATAATTACTCGAATTTTTAACGTATCCATGATGACGAAAAAGATTGAAATGCGATGAAAATGTAACACTAATCAATAAAGAAATGACTACTTTTAGAAAAAAAAATCCATGTTTTTAAAATAAAATTAATTTGAAATTAGAATTCTTAGCCAAACAAAAATTATTTTGATTTGAAATGGCCAGTACTGCAGAACGGCAATTTCATAGGTAAAGACCTAATATATGGTCGAATTTCTCTATTGGTCTTTTGCACTGCAACTATCTTTCGCAAATTTTAATGTGATAAAAAATTATATTAAGGCGTGGTAAGGCGCATTTTTTTTAAATAGCGCATCGTGACTACAAATATGGTTCAAACTGCGTTTGAGTTTAGTTAAATCTGTGTTAGCTAAGTGGAATAATTTTGAGGTATTTCTGTGGTTAATTGAATTCGCTTTATTATCATTAAATATTAGGTCTTTACCTATGAAATTGCCGTTCTGCAGTACTGGCCATTTCAAATCAAAATAATTTTTGTTTGGCTAAGAATTCTAATTTCAAATTAATTTTATTTTAAAAACATGGATTTTTTTTTCTAAAAGTAGTCATTTCTTTATTGATTAGTGTTACATTTTCATCGCATTTCAATCTTTTTCGTCATCATGGATACGTTAAAAATTCGAGTAATTATGGAATATGAGTACCGTCGTGGCAGCAACGCGGCACAAGCGGCACGCAACATCAACGACGTTTACGGAGCTAACACTACAAACCAACGCACCACCTGTTATTGGTTTGCTCGCTTCCGTTCTGGAAATTTCGACCTGAAAAATGAACCTCGCGGTCGTCCGAAGACTTTGGTCGACAATGACGAATTAAAGGCGATTGTGGAAGCTGATGATACACAATCTACGGCTGAATTAGCAGCAGCTTTCGACGTTAGCGTCAAAACAATATTGGTCCATTTGCGTCAAATTGGCAAGGTAAAAAAGCTTGACAAATGGGTGCCCCACGAACTCAATGATCGCCAGCGCGAAGTACGCGTCGAGACGTGCCTTGCACTGCTCAACAGACACACAAATGAAGGAATTTTGAACCGCATTGTTACCTGCGATGAAAAATGGATTCTGTTTGATAACCGTAAGCGCTCAGCAAGTTGGTTGGATCCTGGTTCAGCACCTAAACAATGCCCTAAACGAAAACTTACCCCTAGAAAAGTGATGGTCACTGTTTGGTGGTCTAGCGCCGGTGTGATTCATCACAGCTTCTTACCAAACGGGGTGAGCATTACTGCAGATGTGTACTGTGAAGAACTGAACACAATGATGGAGAAGCTGGCGCATCTCCAACCAGCATTGGTCAATCGCTCGTCTCCGCTGCTCCTGCACGACAACGCGCGACCTCATACTACACAGCAGACGGTCTCCAAGTTGCAAGAACTGGGGTTGGAAGCTCTCCATCATCCGCCCTACTCACCAGACCTTGCGCCTACAGACTACTACTTTTTCCAGAATTTGGATAACTTCTTGGCGGGAAAAAAATTTAATACCCGAGAGGCAGTACAAAATGCCTTTGAAGAATTTGTTGCCTCCCGTCCAGCTGATTTCTTTAAGAAGGGCATCAATAAACTGCCACTGCGATGGCAAAGATGCATTGATTGCATGGGTGATTACTTCGATTAATAAAAATAAAAAATTCATGAAAAAAATTCGTTTAAATTTTTTCATACAAAATGGCAATTTCATAGGTAAAGACCTATTATAATACGCTCGAAATTTTGAAATTTATGCTAAGATTTTGAGCTCTGTTTAAATATTGTTTTTTTATGAAATATTTTTGAATATCTACCCCCTAGTGGGCTAGCCATGTTTGTCGATGGACCGATCGCAGTGGAGCCGATGATTCCTGGAGTGGAGACTGCGTATCGGCAAGCGTAGCGTGGGATGCCTCCAAGCTAGATGGACCGAGGACCTAAAGAAAGTGGCTGGGACAGACTGAATGCCAAATGCGGAAAACAGGGTGTTGAAGCGCAGCTTGGGAGATCCCAAGCTGCGCTTCCGCATAGGTATCTGCCTATGTCTAGTGCCTGTGTGACTGCGATAGGTGGAGTTGATAGGCAGATCATGAGACTTTTAAGCATCATTCCATAAAAACAAAATGTGGAACGTCTACTTAAAATTCCTGTGACAGTATCTGCGTACCAAAGGACCAAAAATGGAATTAAAATTCAACAACCACTAAAAGAAAACTACCGCTGTCAACCCTTTCTTCATTATTAATGATTAGCACAAAGAAAGGGCACAAACACAAAGCGAGGATCACTGCCATTTCTAGAGACAATTAATAGTTATGCTCACAAAGAGATTGTATTAGTAGTGTGTCGAAAGCACACAAGAAAGGGTGAGAAGTGTTGCCATGTATTATTTACGTATACACAGTAGCAGGGATTGACGCGCAAATTTTAACGATGAAATTAGCACATCATTCTACACCTCAAAGTGGAGAAACTGTTCGTTGGTTTCAAAAACAATATCCGCTGTTTCATATAAAAAGTGCAATACCAATGCGGTCAAAATGTCTAGAACACGATTTTTACTTTTTACTAGCTTTTGCCAGCGGCTTCGCCCGCGCGGAACTTTCATACACTATTTAACCCCCTTAGGGATTGAATTTCGAAAAATTCTTATTCCTTGTCTACATTATAAAGGGAACCTCTGTGCAAAATTTCAGCTTTCTAGGTCCAAGGGTTTGGGCTGGGCGTTGATGAGTCAGTCAGTCAGGACTTTTCTTTTTATTTATATAGATTAAATATATTTTTCTATGCTTGGGAGTCTAGACTCATGTGGGTACTGAATCCATGATAGCGGGTTGTTTTAAATTTTGTTGAATTAATTGGTTAATTGGCGTGCCCTGGTGACTTTCAGACATTGCCCTGCATTGTTAGACTCACATACAATTCAAATACATATTAAACTGTTTGGACTTTAATAGAGACCTCTGAGTTTTTTCCGCTCTTCTTCTCAGGGAACAGTCAGCTAGGAAATGCTGCAATCAGAATGTATGGTTGCCACAGATAACTAAATGGTATTTTTTTTGTAACAAGTTGAAATAAATGCGTCACTCCGCATCTGTGCCGCCTGGAACACGGTAGGTATGTCCCGCAGTCGCTCAAGGCATTTCATTTCAAATACTCTTGGTACTACTAAAATGTTCTGAATCTGGTGTTCATCTGACTGAATGATCGTAGTTAATTTGTATTTTTAAGGCCTTTTATTCCATGCAACACATACCTATTATAGTATTTTAACTTTGAAAAATATGCAACGAAACGATTTAAATAAATAAATAATTTTAATCTGTAATTTTGATTAGTATAAAAAAGTAGGTAGGTTAAGAGCATTCATCCCACGTGGGTTGGCAACGGCGTATTTATAGCAGTTTTTCGCGATTATTTCATTAAATACAAACAAAAGTAAACATGTTTTTCAGCCATGCACTAGATCATTGGTATTTTTTTGTTGTATGCTATTTTTTTTGCAGTGATTTTTCTATTTAATTACAAAAATCGACATACCGTTACCGTTACAATTATTTTCTGTTTGCATTATTTAGTATGATTAAATATTTTTATTAAAGAGTAAATGTTAAAAAATAATCATAAATACAGAATATCTAAAGTGCTTGGCTGAATTTTTTTTTACTTTTGTTTGTATTTAATAAAATAATCACGAAAAATTAATATAAATGCGTTGTTGCCAGCCCGTGTGGAATGAATGCTCTTAAAAATGTGTGTTAAATCTGTGTGTAGGTTTAATGGGTGGAGTAGGTAGGTTAGTCCTACTAATTGTGCCCACTGCCACTTAAGTTTGGCAACTCTCCGAGATATGTCGTTACCTTGGTCCTCCTGCAGATCTCTTCATTTCTGATTCGATCACGCAGTGAAACTTCAAGCATCGCCCTCTCCATTGCCCTTTGGGTAAGTTTTAGCCTTCTGGTAAGGCCTATTGTGAGCGATCACGTTTCAGCGCCGTAGGTCCTTACTGGCAACACACGAGTACTGGCTGAACTGACAACATGGACGAGAAGATATTGCGTAGCTTCCCGAACCCCGCCCAGCTGACCTCTTTCGAAGCTAGGCTAAGTGGCCAGTTTCTCTTAGGTAAACAGATTCGTCTACTACTTCGAGTTTAGAGTGTTCGAGTGTAAAACTCACTCGAAGATTCTGGACTTGGGCATTTGCCAACTTTCCCATTCGTTTGATTATATAACATCCCATTTCATACCTAACAATCAGATTAAAACCATCAACAAGGACATGAAAGAAAGGCCAAGCATTAACCTTCAATGTTCCCTAACCACTGCACTCTGTGGGAGCTAATGGAGTTTTCTCATTACATACAATATTATTTACTTGGCTATTAAGTACTTCTTATATTTTCTCTTTAACGCAATATTACGCCGCCATCTTGGATATCGTTAGAACATTATTTTATAACTCGTAAAGTTGGTTTATGAAAATCAATAAAGAATTTATTGATGGTGATAATAGAAAGTATTGGTATTATCAGTTTTGCCAGGGAGGAACTTTTTCCCAGTAACTGGGTTGTGGAGGTCAAATAGGCAGTCGCACTTTGTAAAATACTGGTATATAGGTATCTGCATTCCGTTAGACTGGAAGCCAACCCACATAGGGTAAGGCTACGTGATGAACTTAGAAAGCTGTATTTTAGATTATGAATATTATGTTAATAGTTCCTCCAGGTATTTTATTAGTAGCCATTAATGTCCCAGTGCTGGGCAAATGTCTCCCCACTCTCTTTCCACCTCTCTCTATCCCTAAAATACCTATTTTGTATTTGTTTGCGAAATCATCAAATTACTTTTCTTCATCTTAGACGGGGCGGGAGGGTGTGTTAGACTTTTACTGACTAAAACCCACCCGTGTTCCTTCCGTTGTCTGTGACAGGGCCACGATAACTCTTTCGAACAAATCCGGGACCCTGGCAGGCTCCAGGCATACTTTACAACTTTATGAGGACCCTCAATAACTAAAGACAAACTCAACTACAGGCAGCCAATAACCTTTACACAAACAATGAACTTAGTTTCAAACTCAACTGATAATTATATGCTCCTGTTTACTTGCCTAGTTGTATCATAGACTATGAATGTATAGAAAGGGAGCTCCTGCATTGAATACAATACCGTTATAAAACCCTACAATTTCGAGGCGTTAGTTATGTACTTACGTTCGAATATACACCGTGAAATTTTAGTCGTCTCACAAAGATGGTCCACTCAAAGTATCCGACATAAAATATCTCTAGGCGTGATTACAAAATTGTTACCATTAATTAAGTTAATAGGTACAAAGATATAAATAATGAATAAGAATTATGAAACACCCTGTTAATAATGTTTACGTATCAAAGGGTAGAAGATACCTATACCATTACATTCCATCATTCATTCTATCTCCATACCAGGGTGTTTCAAACTACGTCATGCGTCTTAGTGAATATTTTATTTTTTTAAATTATTCATAAAAGTTAAAAAAAAGTATTTTTTATTTAAATGTATTGTAGTCATTGGATACATAAAGTGGGCTGCCGTTGTCATCATCATCATCATCATCAGCCTATAATGTTCCCACTGCTGGGACACAGGCCTCCTCACGGTGAGAGGGATTGGGCCGTAATCCACCACGCGGGCCCAGTGCGGGTTGGTAGATGTCACATGTCTTCGAATTTTTGGTTCTAGGACATGCCGGTTTCCTCACTATGTTTTCCTTCACCGTTTTGTGAGCAGTGGTGATGAAATAATTTACACAAAGTAAAGCGCCTGTCTGGGTTCGAACTCACCACCTACAACTCGTAAGTCGCGGCCGTTCCCACTGGGCCACCACTGCTCTCCGGCTGCCGTTGTAAGAAGACTAAAATGTCACGGTGTATGGCCGAGATTGTATAATTCCCATTCACTCATCGACAAAATAAATCTAAAACCGAGCCGAAACGTGGACACTCGCGGTACAGCTGGTCCTTAAATTCAAGGTCGCTTTTCGAGCTTTGGAGCTGGCTATTCTTGGAGTCTCTCTGTGGTACCAAATCAGGAACGAAGTGATACAACAGAGAAACAAAGTTATCGACATAGCTAACACTGAAGTGCCAATGAGCCGGCCATATAAGCTGTAGCTGATGACCGATGTTCTTGAGTGATTATAACCACAAGATCGACGTCAATTGCTAGTTTAATGAAACAAGTTGACGTCGGCCAACAGTAAGAACTGTCAGTGACATAATTGTTGGGATACACGTATTTATATGATACAGCCAACTCTTGAACGCGGATTAGATGTGCTGAATGCGTTCAGTTTTATTGGTGAAATTTCCCATTCTTAACATATTCTTAACGAATTTAGATCGTCTAGAATCTAGAGCGATAGCTATTGTGTGGCACCTTTCCACGCTACTATCTATGCTTATGCATACGGGTATACTAAATGTACGGGACTAGGTAACATTAGAGATATAGATCGATCCACCAGGACTCAATGGATCGATTATATCCAGTTAATTGTATAGGAAAACGCTCTATGGAAAGTCCCTTTCATTTCTGACCTCGAGATTGAACACAGAAGACTGAAGCAGCCATCATGTCGACCGGTGCAGCAACGACGGCAGAGAAACAGGACGTTTGCAGAGTCAAACACCCGCTCCGCCGCTCCTAAATCATCTCTGAGTTTACTTCTATTTATTTCGTGTAATGTTTGTTTTCCTTTGTACAACTTGTCTTTGTCCATTTATTTATGTTGTAGCTTTATAATATGTTATGTAAGTGACAAGGTATCCAATAATACAAATCGTACAATTATGTGAGTCGTTTAATTGAACCTACCCCGTAACACATCATTTGTTGGTGGTTCTTTCAAAACATACCTAAGTACGTGAGTTTCACTTCTAAACGCTTTCCATTATCTATGGCTGTGCCTGTCCTGAGCACCGACAACTCACACACAACAGAACTATGTGCAACTAATAATTACGTTCTCAATTTACTGGAAACTGTCCCGAGTCTACATACTGGCATGTAGGTAGCTTTATGCCAGTATGTAGACTCGGGACAGTTGCATGGACAGTGAGTGTGCAAATAGTTGCTAGTGATGCGAATAACTCATGAAGTCCTAGTACTTATACTATCTATCATTATAGTTGCATTGTTAGCAGTGAATATGAAATCAAAGTGTGATTAGTAAGTAAATCATCAACTAACTAATTTGCATAAATATAGGATGCCAGGAACCAATACCGTCTATACCATAAGGGCACACGGGGCCCATGCTCAGGGGGCCCCGAAGGACCGACAATTTCTCTCACATTTATTCTCAAAACATTTTTTCGAGCACTGTATACATCACAGCGCCATCGTCTACATTTTTGTTTGTCGGTGTTGTGTATAGCACTACGCGTACGTGATTTAGTGGAAGTAACAAAGAAAAACAGTTTATATTTTAAAAGATTGAGACCCTGCGGCGACGGCTAAAAAGTGAAATTACGCGGGAGCGCGGAATGTGCGCAAAGACATGCGTTTTCTATAATGGCGGAAGACGAACTGAACTGCACGACAGTTCAGTTTGATTGAACCGCGCGAGTAATGCGCGGGCGACATGTTTTTGCCAAGCAAATGTGAGCTCTATACTGGTGTACAAAAGGGAATATAATTGTGTAATCTCAGCGGCGGGGCCTCAATGCATATTTATTGAAAAATATTATAAAGAAAGGTTTCCATCCTTCACATTCTCCCCCTCAGTGTCGACACGACACTCAAAACGGTAACTTAAAATACTACAAGAAAGTACAAAATAAAAAGGTGCTAATTCTAAAAAATTGCTAATTTAGCCGCAGAACGTTTAAGAATGCCATTTTTAGTCTTAACATCGACAACCCTTACGCGTCCGTCCGCTCCGGGGTACACCGATTGTACGATACCTTTAGGCCAGCGGTTACGAGGGGAGTTAGGGTCAACTATTACTACCACATCACCGATCTTTAATTGTGCACCTTCTTCTCTCCATTTTCGACGAGGCACTAGATCGGGGAGCACCTCCTTCACCCATCTGGTCCAAAAGTGGTCAGCCAGGCGTTGGGAAATACGCCATTGTTTGCACAGACAGAGATCTTTGTCCGTAAATACTCCTGCGGTAGGTAAATTAGACGACGAACCAATGAGAAAGTGATTCGGCGTTAATGTCTCGTCATCCCGAGGGTCCACTGACACATGACCGAGGGGCCGGCTGTTAATGATGTTCTCCACTTCAGCTAAGAGAGTAATCAGGGTCTCTTCGTGGGGTGCTCTCTGCTTTAGGATCACCCTGAGGGCGGTCTTCACACTGCGGATGAGTCGCTCCCAAGATCCTCCCATGTGTGGGCTAGCTGGCGGAATGAAGCTCCAGGAAACTCCATTGTTCAGGGCTTCGTTCACGACAGTACTTTTGTCTACGGCGTCGTAGGCTCTCTTTAGTTCAACTTCTGCGCCACGCATATTGGTCCCGTTGTCTGAATAAATTTTCTTTGGCCAGCCTCTACGTGCAGCCATTCTGCGTAAAGCCATTATCAGCGAATCTGCAGTGAGAGACGGCACGACCTCAATATGCACGGCACGTACTGTCAGGCACGTGAAAAGGACACCATAGCGTTTTGGTCTTGATCTTCCAACTGTCACCTCTATTGGTCCAAATAAGTCGACTCCGGTAACGGTAAACGCTCTTTGGTGGTGTGTGAGTCTACCCTCGGGCAAGTCACCCAATCGTGGCGGCTTTGGGTTAGCTTTCCTGATGCGACAGATCAGGCACTGCGTCGCGACTGTACGGACCGTAGGCCGCAGTCGTAACAACCAATATTTTTGACGCAGTTCATTGACCACCAACTCGTTGCATCCGTGACTTGCGCGGATGTGATAATGCTTGACAATGAGTCGAGCCACGTGGTCGTGTCCATCCAAGATCACAGGTGATTTTGTATCCATCGCTACATCCTTAGCTGCTCCAATTCTTCCACCAACTCGTAGTAGTCCAGAATCATCAAATATAGGTGTCAAGGAGCGTAGTCTACTGTCGCGTTTTATTTCTTTATTTTGTTTCAACAGTAAGATGTCACTGAAGAAAGCTGTGGTTTGCGAGTGCTGAAGTAATAATGTTTCAGCACGTTTCATCAACTCATCGGTAAGTCCATTTGTTTTTATCTTCTTGCATTTTTCTATGAACAAAAGGACAGTTGCAGCAGTTCGAAGCAATCGCAACCAACTGGAGAAGCGAGTTGGCTCAGGTACAGGTAAGTCTACACCATTATTTTCATTTACTATATTTATTTTTTCTAATATTTCTACATTAATTTTTATTTTATTTTCAGGTTCCTGAGGCCAGCAGGAACGTGACTGATGTAAAAATGACGGACCGTTAAACCACGATGAGCCGTTGCTAAGCACGTAGTCGGTACTTTTAGTTCCTAAATCCGCCACGTTGACGTCAGTCGGCACATAGTGCCACTCGTCGGCCTTACTTAATTCGTCAATTTCTGCTAGCCGATTAGCGATAAAAACTTTATATGTTCTACAATTATTTCTGATCCAGTGCAAAACAGTAGTAGAATCCGTCCAATAATAAACCGAATTTGGTTTTAAGCGATGTTCCGTTTTAATATTATTTGCTAATTTACATCCCAATAAAGCACCCTGTAGTTCCAGTCGCGGCACTGAAACCGATTTCGTAGGTGTAACTTTAGATTTACTTGCGATAAACGATACAATAATATGTCCCCCACTCATTTCTTTGCGCCAGTACGCAACGGTCGCGTAGGCGGTCGGTGACGCATCGCAAAATACGTGTAATTCTAAGTTTTCGTTACTCGCGCTAGTGTCAGTATCCCAAAAATACCAACGCGGGATCCTAATATCATTTATCTTTTTAGCTTGAATTATCCAACACTGAAATAAATGATTTAACTCATCATTCAATTCTTCATCCCATTTCATATTTGTTTTCCAAGTTTCGCGCATTATTATTTTTCCTTTAATTGTAAATGGTATCAGATAACCATGAATGTCAAAGATAGACATGACAATACATAAAAGTTCGCGCTTGGTTGGTCTTCTTTTTAAGTTAATAACGTCACCTGGTATACGCTTCAAGGTCAAATCAAATCCCAACTCGTCGCTAGCAGGGTACCATAATAAACCGAGTGTCCGTTCCGATTGATCTTTATCGAAGGCGCAACAGACACTGTCACTCAAAGCTTCCTTCGGTACGTCTTCCAGAACATCCGGTACGTTGCTAGCCCAGTTCCGTATTTCAAATCCACCCCGTTGGTGAATAAAAGAGACTTCCTTAATTAATTGTTTTGTAAGGTCGACTTCGGATAAACTATCGATATAGTCATCCATATAATGTTGTTTACATATAGCATCGACAGCTGTCGGATAAGTATCCTTAAAATATAATGCATTTTTATTTTTAATATGTTGCGCGATGAAAGGCGAACAGTTCGCGCCAAATATTAATGACGTCATAGCATATTTATTAACGTCCTTAGTGGCTTCATCTCTAAACAAAAACCTAAGTGTATGTTGATCCTTTTCTTTAATTTTAATTCGAAGGAACATATCTTTAATGTCTGCAATAACTCCAATCTGATTTTCTCTAAACCTAAACATAATTCCAAATAACGATTGCAACAAGTCTGGGCCTGTTAATAAAAAATCGTTAAGAGAACATCCATGTGTTTTCGCGGCCGCGTCGAACACTAAACGTAACTTCTTCTTATTAAGGTTATCGACCCCGAAATGGGGTAGGTACCAAATGTGGTCGCTAGACTCCCCCTCGTTTAGCCTCCTGGCATAATTATTTGAAAATAAATGCTGAATACGTTCCCTGTAACGCGACGCGTAAGTGTTGTCGGCTGACATTTTCCTTTCAATTGATTTTAAACGATTATAGGCATTTTGATAAGAATCAAGCATAACAAAGTTATCATGTTTCCAAGGCAATTCCACAAGCCATTGGTTATCAACCAATTCACATGTGTTATTCAGTATGGTGATAGCACGCAACTCGTCCGCATTTTGTCGCGGTTGTTTTGATATGCCTATTGACTCTAATGCAAATGATTTTCTCACTAATTCGTTCAACTCAGTATCACAACAATGTTGCGCGCTGTCATCACTAACATTACGATCAGCTGACGAGTTTAATAAACTTATATTGTTTACAATACCGTGTACACACCATCCAAGCGGTGTCTTTGTAATATACGGTTCATTTTTCTTATTACCTTTTAAACACAAGATAGGAGCAATAAGATCATAATTATCCTGTCCGATTAATAGTTTAGGTTGTGCATCACATTTGCACAAGTCGTACTCAATATAGTCCGAATAATTACTAAAGTCCATACACGATAAACGTTGAATAGGTAAATTAAGTTCTTTCATTTTACGGGCACACAAATTAAAACGATCGCCTTTATTATTAGAAATGTCAAAACTTACGTTTTCCGTTTGGCACACGAGCTCACCGGAGTCCCATGCACTGCGGGCGCGCATGGTGGTTGTCTTACCGTGGAGTCCCGCCTGATCAGCGAGGTCAGCCGATATTAGCGTCACGGTGGCACCGTCGTCGAGCAACGCGTGTGTGTGGATATTGTCATTAGGTCCATGAACGGTTACCGGCACAATTTTTAATAACACTTTAGGCACTGACAATTCACTAACACTAGCGGACGCACTGGTGTGGGCGTGCGCAACGGTATCGTCGCGGCGCGTCTCGTCGGGCGTCGGCGTCGATGGGTGCGCGCGGGCTGCGTGCACCGCGTGGCGCGCCGCCGCCGGCGCCGTCGCTGTCTCCGCTGCGGCCGGCGCTGGCGCCGCCGGTCGCGTAGCTGCGGGTGCCGTCGGCTTCGTCCAGTGAAGGAGATGATGATGTGGATGTCCACACTCGCTGCAATCGGGAGCGCCGCACGCGGTGGTTTCATTATGCCGTGCGCTCAGGCACTTGTAGCACAGATGTTTAGCACGTACAAATTGCCATCGATCACGTCTCATAGCGCGTTTGAACTTGCCGCACTTGTCTAAAGCGTGCGTCGGAGAGGCACGACAAAACATACATTTAATATCGGAAGTAGTAGTGCACGCTAACACTGAATGAGATTTCAAATTACTATGGTCGTATTTCTTTCTTACGTCGTTCTGACTGTGTATGTAACTCACACCGGAGGTTGCGATGATAGTTGCTTCTCGATATAAAAACTCCGATAGTACTTCTAGTTTAGGTATAGAACTGTCCTGTCTAACCTGTCTTTCGTAGGTGTACTCAGCCCACTTATTTATAAGTGCGGGCGGTAACTTGGAAAGTATTATTGAGATCGTTTCGGGACTTTGTAGGTATTCCTGCAACTTTATGGCTTTAACAGCTGTGACTTAATTTCTCACTTTTATTGAGAAATTCACGATCTCCGTGTGGTATGCAGTCGGAAGTGGGTGAATTTTCTTGAGTTGAGTGGATATTTTATTAATTATACACTCGGGTCTACCGAATCGTAGTTCTAGAGTGTCAATTATAGCTTGCGGTGTTGTGTTTCCGATCAGAAGCGATGAAACGGCTTCTTTAGCGTCACCACGTAGGCATTTTCTTAATCGCCATATATTTTCTGCATCGCTATAACTGCATAAGTGTGACGATTCAATATACGACTCCTTGAACTGTAGCCACTGCATTGGATCACCGTCGAACGCCGGTAAATCTTTTGATGTTGCAAGGCGCGCAAGTAGTTCCCTGTTATTGTCTCGAGCGTTACTTCTACCAAGTACTTGGTGCAACGCCTCCGTCAGCTGGTTGACGCCGTCGTCGCCACGCGGTGGGCGCTTGCTGACGAAGTCCTGCTGTTGCTCTGTATGGTTACAGGTTTTAGTACCCACCGGCATCGAATTTAATGGGCAGACATTTTCTGCGCAATCGCATTTTGCGATGGATGCGACGCCATCTTGCTTTTCGAACCACGATTCGACTATTCTCGAACTTTTCGAGACAGAACCGCGTTCTTCCTGTTCTTGTAAGTCTGCTATATCGACTTCCAGTTTTTTCGAAAGCAAGTTCTTTTGAATTTGTGCACTTTTTTGTGCTAAATCGAGGTCGATTTGCGCTTGAAGTTGAGCCGCTTCATACTCAAGCCTTTTACGGGCCGCCGCCGACGAACACGCGGTTTTATCACTCTTCACTGATTTTACCAGAAACTGTTCACTTTTAGTAGTCAGCTGCTCCGTGGCACGTTTACTACGTGTAGGTAACACCACCCTTCGGGGGTGTGCGAAACAACGACATCCCTGCAATTACAGGTTTTGAGTCCGACTAAAACACGTGGCCGAGATTCGAGATCTGGCTAGAAGGACCATTTAATGTTGTGTATAGCACTACGCGTACGTGATTTAGTGGAAGTAACAAAGAAAAACAGTTTATATTTTAAAAGATTGAGACCCTGCGGCGACGGCTAAAAAGTGAAATTACGCGGGAGCGCGGAATGTGCGCAAAGACATGCGTTTTCTATAATGGCGGAAGACGAACTGAACTGCACGACAGTTCAGTTTGATTGGACCGCGCGAGTAATGCGCGGGCGACATGTTTTTGCCAAGCAAATGTGAGCTCTATACTGGTGTACAAAAGGGAATATAATTGTGTAATCTCAGCGGCGGGGCCTCAATGCATATTTATTGAAAAATATTATAAAGAAAGGTTTCCATCCTTCACAGTCGGGTTGCATTGTTTTAATAATTCACTATCTTTACTTTCCAATAGGGCCCTAAATTCTTGTGAGCCCAAGGGCCCCTGCATAGTTTAAGACGGCCTTGCCAGGAACGTCAAAGCGCAATCTGTTATCATGAATTCAGCCCACGATTCTAGATGCCTAGTGTAAATATTTTTCGTCAAAAAAGAAACCGATGTTTCAAAGAAAAGTATTATGGTACAAAAAGTGCTCGGTTCAGATTCCATAGTAACAGTTTGCGCGCCGATGTCTCTGCCACCATGTACTGTACTTCTTTCTACTGGAAAAAACCAACCGACTTTCTTTTTTTTTTGTGGAAAAAGTTATATTTTTCACTTTTTAGTTGTAGTACCTACCCCACACCATTTTGAAATTTAAACATGCTTGGGGTCAAAACAATGCGATATCAGCAATCGCCGTTGAATTGCTGTCATTTTTTAAGAGTTCCGTTGTCTGGCTCCGAAACGCATCATCAGATCTATGTGAAATTTAAATGGGACCATTTCGGAATATACCTCTTTCGAATAAAAAATTGCATTTTGCAAATCCGTCTATATGGGGTGACTGGTAATTAGTGACCGACATTTAAACACATGATTGTACTCATCATTATGAACAACTTTTACTATGGGACCAAACCTGAAATCGCGAAAAAATTCTGCAATTTTCAAAAAAACATTTATTTATGTTCGCATAACTCGTCAAAATGTAGGGAACACCAGATTTTTTTCGCGATTTCTGGTTTGGTCTAATATGATGAGTACAATCATGTGTTTAAATGTCGGTCACTAATTACCAGTCACCCTATATATAACGGAGAAACACCCGAAAATACATTAAAAAAAAGGTCGAATTGACAACAAAAATATTAGAGAGACCGCGAATCAATCAATCAATCAATTTGAATTTAAATTTTTGAATTTGACGCTGGATAAAAGCCAAGCAGTGTGACAAAATCATCATCATTGGTAGCCTTGTTCCACCCACTGCTGACTATAGCTCTTTTGTGTGAAAAGTAGTTAATTTTTATTTTTATTGGTAATGGTGCCGATTCTGTTGTACACCGAACTAAACTAACTAAACCATAACTAAAATTCCTTACTTTTTACTATGAGAATCTAAGCGCTATTCTGCAAAAAAATATCTCTAAATTTAAAAACTATTTTGACACAACTAAAATCAAATTTGACAATCGCGACTCGCACGTGGTATGTTTTGGCTTCGCAACGTGGTACTTGTTTGCCCTACCCCGTGTTTTTTTTAGAGCCAGCAGCGCGCCGGGGTCGGCAGCCTCGACGTGATTTATATGGAATTTTTACTTTTTTCATGGAAAATATGAAAAATTATTATCCACATGTTGAATTTTATAGGTGTTTGGGGTTTCCTAAAGGGGGTCGAAATTTTCATTATTTTTGGGATAGGACACACCGTTTTCGAGATATAAGCAAAAGAAAAGAAAAAAAATACAGTACTATTTTTGCACCAGAAGTCGAGGTGTCGGTGTGAATTTTAGTTCTTGACAACTAATTTTATTCCACACCTATTTAATCGCGATTAAAAATAGTCAGATTTAGTTAGACAACCAAAATTTTAGGTTGAATACAATAATGAAATTGACAACAACAGAATAGCAAAATTACCATTTTCACTAAACTAATGATTCAGTGCAATCTTAGTGCTGTCAAACTAAAATATAGTTAAGTTGTGTCACTTTAGTCAATTTCAGAATGGGAAATCGTCGTTTGACAGGAATAAACTAAATTTTGGTGATTTTTAGTCTAGTTTAGAGAATTTTGTGACAGCAGAATCGGCACCAATGTCCTACATCATTATTTTAATCTTTCACTGGGAGGACCTTTCGATTGAGACAATAACCTAAGTAATAACTACCCGTCTCGCAATGTAAATCTGTGTGTATGTTTGTGTGTGTGCTGTAAATCTTAACTCAAATATTTTCGCTTGG
The DNA here is from genome assembly GCA_949987655.1 of Polymixis flavicincta. NCBI lineage: Eukaryota > Metazoa > Arthropoda > Insecta > Lepidoptera > Noctuidae > Polymixis > Polymixis flavicincta. The sequence goes on along the minus strand of OX465188.1, from coordinate 15,764,777 downwards.
ATATTTTTGGTTTTTAGGGATCCGTACACAAAGGATGCAATGGTGGCCCAGTGGGAACGGCCTCGAATTACGCGACTCGGTCAGTTCAACATATGAGACCCCAAAAAAGAGAACGAAGAAAGCTCCCATTGTGCCAGAATCATGATGTGACTATGTATGAGGCTCACACAACAAAAAAGTCAACCTTTGTTGACTTTTCTACTCAGAAGTCTGAGGAATCTGACACGGATGGTCATGTTGAACCATCTGAGCTCTCTATCAAATGACTGCTTGAATGACTTTATGGCTATAGCAGAGTGTGCTAGGCTTATAAATAAGGATATACCTGCTACGGAAGAAGATACGGATAAAGCAGCCAGGGTGGTAACAACAGAGAACGTGGTAACGACAAGCGAGTGTCGTGGGTTCGAACCCAGACAGGCGCTTTAGTTTGTGTAAATTATTTCATCACCACTGCTCTCAAAACGGTGAAGGAAAACATCGTGAGGGTATAGGGTAATTATGGTGATGATACTCAAAGCATGCATACTGGGATAAAGCTAGGGCTCCGCTGTCCGTTCGTCCGTCTGTCACAAAGCTGTTTCTTTTGAACCATTATACGTTAGGTGGACACTTGATATTTTCAAGATACTCGTATAATAAACAAAAAAGAAGTTTCAAAGGTAGAGGAATACAAGAACAACGAACATGTAGTGTTAAATATTCGAAAAATATTATGCTACGGAACCCTTCGTCAATTGGAACCCAAGAAATTCTTACAAAGGCTCTGAAATCACAACAATTCGCGAGGCCTAGTAACAGAAAATATAAATAAACGCGAAATTGTAATTTATTTTCGTTTCATTTATTTCTCTGGCACGGTTTTCAAATTATGAAATTCTAAGAAAATGTCGTCGCCTTAAACAATGTTATTTGAAATGAGGACCAACCAAAAATAATAAACGTTTTTTTCGACTTTTATTAGGAGAAATTAGAATTTAGTTTCCTGCCTGCATTTAAACAATTTTTATTTTCATACAACCATGACGGTCCCTCACATTATGGTCTGTTCCAAAAATATTTGATGAAAAAGTAAACAATTGGATCACAAAACGAACAATTAACTCTAGTGAGACCGTAAATTTTTCCTGGGGTCCTTACGGACCCCACCTGTTCCAGGCCAGTCATATTTTAATATAACCTTAGCGCAACCACTTTAATACATCTGCCAGGGATGCGGGTTGTTCGAAAGAGATACCGTGGCACACAGGCAACTGAAGGAACATGGGTGAGTTTTAGTCAGCGAAAGTCTGACACGCCCTCCCGCTCCACGCAGAGCGGGAGAAGTTATTTGATGATTTACCAAACACAAAAAAAAAACAATAATTAATATATTGGCTGGGGCTGGCCCAAAAAGATATGGCAAGTTGACCTGCACGTACCGCGAGGGCTAGTTCCAGGTGGCGCGGTGAAGCAGTTCCTGGAAAGATTTGAGGGAGGCCTTTGTCCATCAGTGGGACAGTATAAGATAACAGAAAAAAAAACAGTGCCACTCCAGGAATGCCGATAGCAATGAAAACTTGAACAATTACGTGTGTATTTTTTCAACAGTGACGCGAGTTCAATTGTTTTTTCCAATCTCAAAAATGGCCCAAGCTCCTAAAGAAGTTTGCACTTAAAAAAAATAGGCCTATAACCTATAATTAGCTACCGTCTGTAGAAACTTATTGTTTAGTTAAGAATGCGGTGTTTCGGCGTTTTATGTCTGAACATGATGTTTTGATCAGATGCACAAATACATAAGTATCAGATTTAGTTGATTACGAAATCAATAAAATCTGAGACTACGGGTAAGGGCGTAATACACCAACAGTAGAAAAAGCTGTCATTTTGACACTTCAGAAACATTCATTGCGCTATTGGCGTTGCTGAGCAGATTTCTTTTTCGAATATATGAAGAAATGGCCTTATATGGCCTGGACAGTGAGCCTTATCTTATCTTAGAAGAATTAGAGTCATCCAAAAGGCAATGGAAAGGGCTGTGCTAGGAGTTACCCTACGTGATCGAATCAGGAATGAAGAGATCCTCAGGAGAACCAAGGCAACGAACATACCCCGAAGAATTGCCAAACTTAAGTGGCAGGACACATTGCTCGCAGAACAGATGGCCGATAGGACCGAAAGGTTCTGGAGTGGCGACCGCGTACCGGAAGACGTAGAGTGGGAAGGCCAAGGTCGACCGATGACCTTGTGAAGGCTGCGGGAATCCGCTGGATGGGGTAAGCACAAGACCGGTTGAAGTGGAGGGGCCTACGGGAGGCCTATGTCCAGCAGTGGACGTCATTCGGCGGAATGATGATGATAATGATGAAGAAATGGGTTAGGAGAAACCTTCAGAAACATTCAGATTCTTAATAACACGTGTGTTGTGTCGTGTGCGTGTTACGCAATTAGGGTGCTGGCTAACAGAAAAAAAAAATACATGGTTTCTATAAGTACCCTACCGTCTGTAGAAACGACCAGGTGCACAATATACATACATTGATACCAGATTTGGGACGAAATCAACAAAGTCTGTACCAATTTAACAATGCGACACGTACGTCACCTTTCCACATGGCGTTAACTCCGAAATCTTTTTATTTTTTAACAATACGCCCACGACATTTTGATGCTTGTAACTCATATTGTCAGAAAAGCAAAGGTGCGTTCAAATTGCAAGTGGAATTCCACTGTTGGATGGTAAAGAGGCAAGAAGACTTTCGAGGCTGAAAACATAAACTTATATCTCATGTAGTAAAAAAATTTTTTTTTGGAATCAATCCATTTCTAATTGCCAGATATATCGCGTAACATTTAAACCAAAACAACTTTTAAAAAAATACAACCGACTTCCAAAATTAGATTTTTTTCAAAAAAACAACCGACTTCCGAAAAAACACACTTAATTTCGGATTTCGGTGACTTTGGAAACGTATTTAATGTTTTTTTTGTCACAGACTTCCGAAATTATAGTTTCGCTTTTTAGTAGTACCTTCTACACCAATTCGAAATTTCATCATGCTAGGGGCCAAAACAATGCATATTTGTGCGATAGCAGTAATCACCGTTGAATTGCTGTAATTTTTTGAAGAGTTCCGTGGTCTGTCTCCGCAACGCATCATCAGATCTATATGAAATTTTAATGGAACTATTTCGGAATAAACTCCTTTCGAACAAAAAAATTTTTTTTTTTTTTGCAAATCCGTCTATATAATACGGAGTTATGCCCGAAGATACATTGGAAAAAAAAACAGGTTGAATTGAGAACCTCCTTCTTTTTGAAAGCGGTTTAAAACAGCCCTCTCTGGACAGACAGTAGCGGAACTCATCTTGCTGACTGCCGAATCCTTCTACGACAGCATGGTTTATAACAATGAGGGTTTTCTGGCAACACTGAGACGTCAGGTCCGGGCACCTGTCAAGTGTCAAAGCGCCTACGGACTGAATGGTGAATGAAACGAATGATATCAAATATTTTAAATTAATTGTCGAACTGGAAGACCTGTCAAAGTGGCGCCAACTGGTGGCTTGAATATTCATGAACACCCTCGCTCCGGAAATATACATGTACAAATAAAGAAAATAAACCATGTCACCTGATGGCCGGCCAATTCCCGTAGGTATTTAAAAACGTCCAAAATCTAGTCCCAAACTAATTTTAGTGACAATCAATGTCAAAAAGTTTTAAAATATATTGGTCAATTAAAAAGAAGAAGGATGAAGAGATTGTAGAAAGCTATAAGGCCGCCGATTGTATGTTTTCTTGTGTTCATTCTTTTTGGTATTTATTTTTTGGTGTACATTAGAATATAGGTATTAAAAACGAATCGAGAATGAGATGAGAATGCAAAAGTAGTAAAAAATACAGGAATTGGTTCTCTGATCAACTGTTCTACCCTGACAAGCGATCCATCACAAATCTTCTGATTTTTTAATAAGGGACCATGGCGAATCTCTGGACGTTTATTTCCTTTCACGTTTCTTGACTTGCATGCTAAGTATAGACGCACCTTTACAAGAACACGTCTGTCATACACATCGTAAATTGTTAATGCTAAAAGCAGCACATTTTCGCCTTCAGACTTCAAAATATTACAAATATATTTTCAAAACATTTCTTTTTTTGGATAAACGAAATGTTATGTTACCGTGAAGGTCTTAATTGAAAAACGTTTGCTCTGAAATATTAATGAGAATAAAGTGCTAATGGCTTGTACTGAAGCCGATGATAAAAATTAAAGTCAAAGTTTATGTTGTGTTAGGGACACACGGGTAAGGAAGCGTTCGTATTTTACACAGTGAAATTTAAATGATACTTTTCTCGCGGCAGAACAACTGGCCATAAGGAGTACTTTCGAAGCATAGACTAAAAGTAAAAAAAAATAAGATAAAAAATATTCATAAACTCGAAAACGTGAGAATCAATAGTAACACTAGAGGTAACTTGCAGGTACTACTCGAATCGCACGCGCCGCCGACAAAGGGAACAGCGATCCATAAATGTTCGAACCAAAATAAACTCTCGCACGTGGTGATTTTTACCTATTGTTAATCTGCCATTTTTTGTTTGTAATATTTTATTTGTTTATAAAACGATTACAATAATAAGACAAAACATTTCGCTGCGGGAAAACAACAATTAAAATTTCTCGGTGTTTATCTTACTCCTAAGTACTAATATGATAAATGTGAAAATTTGTATGTTTATTACTCAAAGACGCAATAACGGCAAAATAGATTTGGATGAAATTTGGCACACACATAGTTTATAAAATGGATTAAAATAGACGATACTCTCTATCCCGGTAGTACGTGCCTGTAAGATAATTACGGAGCTCCACGCGGGCGAAGCCGCAGGCAAAAGCTTGTTTTTATATTTATTTTATGGTAGGCTTCAGCAAGTCTTGGTAAGCAAGTCTTCAGTAGGTCAAATGAGTCCACTGATTGATCTCATTAAGGAGGAATTAGAATTTAATTCTATTTCACTCACGTCTCTGGCAAGAATGATGAATTAAAAAAAATCAACTATAGGATTTTATTTTAATTTTAGACAGTTTTTTTTATTGTATCTTTGTTTTTCTTTTTCAACCAAATAATAACTACTTATAATTTTAATTTATATTATATTATGTAACTATAAATTACACTAGATTAAGTTGAATCGATATTGTCTATAACAGCTAGTTTGTGTAATAATTTGTGGTTAATGTCTTTTGAAGTGTTTATGCTACTCCTATTCACTAACTGTCGAGATTATTGCATTCATACTGCTGTTTGTTCTTTACCTAATAGAATAAAATAAAAAAATGAGTATAACGAACTTTAGTGTAAACATAAGTCCTTAGTTTTAGACGTAGCAATTTAGTCTGTGCGTTATCTGTCAGTGAACGAATGATTGAATGGATTTAAGATCTATTCGGAGACCTAAAAGGTCGACAGTTGAGTCTTGTTCACCGTTTTGCCTACCCGTAAGTCTCAGCACTTACCCTCGTGGACCGAACGGTCTGCCACAAGATAAATACATTACCAACACCCTCGCTTGCTTTGTTTTAATAAAACAATCTACCTATTAGCGTCGCTTCAAATATTGCTCTGTTAATTGTGAGTCTTATATTTTTACTTTAAGCTTTAAAAGAGGATGCATACCTATGCTCCATTTCCTTACTTATGCGTGGCCAGTTATATTAATGAGGGTTTACTTGAATATTCAAGCCACCAGTTGGCGCCACTTTGACAAGAAGTGTTCCAGTTCGACAATGAACTTAAAATATTTTATGTCATTCGTTTCATTCACCATTCAGTCCGTAGGTGCTTTGACACTTTTGACAGGTGCCCGGACCTGACGTCTCAGTGCTGCCACCTAGTGAACGTCATTTCAGCAAGATACCACCACGTATGATCCTTTTACCCAACGCACCCATTGCCTGCAGTCCAATTATTGTAGGGTAAAGGCGTCCTTACTGTCTTTCCACCTCTTTATTTGAAACTGCAAAGGACCATTTTTTGCTCAAGGTGACCCTAATTGCGTAACTCACGATTCATCATAATCTGTTTCGTTTTGAAACAGATTGTTAAACCATTGCTTCATATGTTAAAAAATGTGTCTGTTCAACAACGTTAATAACGCAATGAATACTGTTGAACTGTCAAATTGAAACCGATTATGATTAATCGTGAGTTACGCAATTAGGGTGCAGATCATCCCGCTATCTCTATTTGCGTTTACCGTGATGTCGCTTGCTAATATGAGAGAGAGACCCATTCAGTCGTGGGCGATTTTCCATTTGTTTGTTTTTTGCCAAAACATTTCCTTATGATCTAAATTTTAATAACTTCACATTAAGAAAAATAATAAGATGTAAAGAAAGCGTTTTGCTATTGAACTTCACACTAGGTCGAGCCTGTCTCGTGGAGTCCATGGGTGGTATTACCATTTATTATGAAGTGCGCATTACTTGAAAGTGATGGCTTGTTACGTTCGAGAAGTACATGAAATAGTATTATTATTGTAAAACAATTAAAACATTGTCTAAATTTAGAACAGTGAAATTAAAAAGTCTAGAAGAATATTTTGACAGCAATGTGCACTATGTGTAGGTAAGTGTGTGTGTACGAGAGAGAGAGAGTTGAAGACCTTATGAAGGCCGCAGGAATTCGCTGGATACGAGAAAAACTGAACTGGTTGAAGTGGCGGTGCTTGGGAGAGGCCAGTGTCCAGCTCTGGACGTCTTTCGGCTAAATTGTTGATGATGATGATTGGGCGTGTCTTTGGCCCGTTGGTCGTCCGATATGAGGCAGATACGTGGCCTAATTAACGTACTACGTAGTTTCAATGAAATAAGAGGCCAGCTTATACTTTCTAGGTTTGTTACCACTGATGTGTGCCGTACTGTTTGGCCAGCCTAAATGTAATCTACTAACCGGCACTGGGCCCGCGTGGTGGATCACGGCCCAGTCCCTCTCACAGAGAGGAGGCCTGCGTTGCAGTAGTAGTAGGTAATAATATACAAATATCTAGAAGTAAATAATCCGAATTTGTAGGCACGATCCTGTTTGTAGTAAACCTTTCAAAAGAAAAAGGATGTCTAAGGTGACTTAGGCGAATTGAAATCGGCTAATTTAAAACAGCAGTGGTGGCCCAGTGGTAACGGCCGCGACTTTCGAGTTGTAGGTCGTGCGTTCGAACCTAGCCAGGCGCATTACTTTGTGTAAATAATTTCATCACCACTGCTCTCAAAACGGTGAAGGAAAACATCGTGAGGAAACCGGCATGTCCTAGAACCAAACATTTGAAGACATGTGACATCTACCAACCCGCACTGGGCCCGCGTGGTGGATTACGGCCCACTCTCTCTCACGGAGAGAGGAGGCATGTGTCCCAGCAGTGGGAACGTTATAGGCTGAGTAAATTTAAAACTAAATATTGGTTGTTTCTCCGTTTAAATATGACAATGACACATGGCTCCTCAATCTAAATGTGCACGCAAACTCGTTTACATTCCATATTCTTGCGGAGAATGGATCCGCTCAAGTCCTTTTCCGGTTTAAGCCAATAGTCAAAAAGGTCAGGCATATATTCTAGCCGCGAAAGCGCATGTGACGAGATTTCAGGCTTTATGTCAACGAGATTTACATACTTACATGTGGGATTTAGATAAGTTTTTTTGACGTGTGTACTTGGTATGAATGTTTCGTAGGTAATCTGATTGGGGGCTGTTATTGTGACCAGAATTTATTGTGAATGGGATTATCATTTATTTATATCTACAGTTAGATAATTTATGGTGATGCAGAATAATGGAAATTATTACTGAGTAATACGTAAGTCTACCAGAATACCAGCGCTGCGACACTTTTTAAATGTCTCAGCATTATGCTGAGGTAGGAGACTTTTGGCCTCATGCAGGACTTTCTGTTTTATTTTAATAGTTTTTACTCTCAAGTTTTTTTTTTTTAATAATTTTTGTACTAGTTATTTTAATATGTGATCTTCCTGTGCGAGTCACAATAAATACTTTTTCTTTACTTTTTCTAAGCACGAATGTCGATTTCGATCGGTATCTAGGTATTTGTCTACGGTCACTCAAATAAATCCCAGTTTCTTGAAGTATTATTGCACCAAGAAATCAGAGGAGCTATAAAAGTCCAGTTTTTTTTTTTTTTTACAGTCGCATTATTATTTTAGTCTCAAGCTGTCAAAAATTGAAGACCAACATCCTTTTCCCAACAGTTGTTGGAGTCAACTTCCAGACTAACCGGATGCAGCTGAATACTAGTATTTTACATGGAGCTACTGCCTATCTGACCTCCACAACCAAGGTTCTGGGTTACACGATACCTTTCTTTTTTTCTTATGGGAAATCTTCAAATGGCTTCTCCCGCTCTGAGCGAGGTACGGCGTGTCAGACTTTTATTGACTAAAACCCACCCGTGTTCCACCAGTAGCCTGTGTGCCAGGGGCGACGGTATCTCCATCGAACAACCCGCACCCCTGGCAGGCATCGGCCCTTTCAGGCCCCACCAGTTTGTGCTGACAGTCGACCTGGTCTTGGTCCTTACCGGACAGCGAGCTACCCATTACTCGCTGTCCGCAAGCCCACGCCTACGGTGGCCGGGAATCAACCTGGGATTCCCGACGCCCAGGGCGTCTCCCACCGCGTTCCTTTAGCTGCCCGTGCCAGGGCCACGGTAACTCTTTCGAAGAGATTGGCGACCCTGGCAGGAATACGATACCCCTTGGTAGGACTGCTTGTCAGAAGGTCATCAGAAACCCGCCGGTTTCTGATGACCCGTTACGACTGTCAAAGATCCACTGCAGACGCCCTCACCCACGGATCAACTGCGCAAACATGGTTTGACGTGATCGATTGACACGCTGACTGTTATTTATTACAGATTTATAAAATTCTATGCTTGTGGCTAGCGTGGCTAACCACAAGCATAGAATTTATCACAAGGTATGTATAGGATTTTTGACTATTACTGTCACTGAGATGAGATGTCATCTTTAATTCATCTTCAGATTTCATTAATCTTGCTTTGTTATACATTTTAAATATAAACTTACTTCCTATGTTATAACAAGCAAACAAAGTAAAGAAAATTATTACTACCAACACCAAAAACACATCTTCGGAAACAGCGTTGCTCTTTGTACCCTACAAAGACCAACAATACAAAACAATCAAAGACATAATTAGTTTGTCCCGGAGCACACTCTCAGTTAACAAAATAATATATCAATTATAAAATGCTAAACAGCGCCGGGTCCCGGTAAATTCAATTATTTAAATTATTTAGTCCCGTCATTGAATTTTATTAGAGGCTATATCGATAGCATGAACTGGCAAGTGGAGGAACATAAAAAAATTAACATGTCGAATCGACAACCTCCTTCTTTTTGAAGTTGGTTAAAAATGCCAGTAACATTTCAGTCTTTTGTACTGCAATGGTGGAAAACGCAATCTGACACAACCGAGAAGAAGATATGGCCACCGTCTTAACGTGCTTTCCGAGGCACGGGGGGTTTCACACCGCCATCTTAAAAATTCCAGGCTATTACAAAAAAATATCTAATAGCATAATCAGCCTCCTCTCTGTGAGAGGGAGTAAGGCCGTAATCCACCACGAGGGCCCAGTGCGGGTTGGTAGATGTCACATATCTTCAATTTTTGGTTCTAGGACATGCCGGTTTCCTCACGATGTTTCCCTTCACCGTTTTGAGGGCAGTGGTGATAAAATAATTTACATAAAGTAAAGCGCCTGTCTGGGTTCGACAGGTATTTTGTGTAAATTATTCTGCCATTCACCACTGCTCGAAAGAAATTCCTAATGCAAAAAGCCAATCGCATTTTGGCCGACCTAGGAATCGAACCTGCTGAGCGTAGCAAAATTACAGAGCTACAAAATTTCATGGTTTTATCTTCGATAATGGCGAACTCCTATATAAACTTTCACCCCCTACTTCAACCCCTTCGTGCCCTTTTTAAACACTTTTTTACACCAAATGGTAGCATATATCCTTTCCGAAGGTCTAGAATTTCATCAAACTCGTTTCCGGGGTTAATGGTTAAAGCGTGACTTTGTTTGGACTTCCATACGAACTTTCATCCCTTAATTCAATCCCTACAAGCCTCTTTTTGCGATAAAACGTAGCCTATGTCCTTTCCCAAGTTTTAGTCTATCTCTGTACCAAATGTCATTAAAATCGGTTCAGTGATTTAGGCGTGAAGGCGTAAAAGACAGACAGACAGGATTACTTTCGCATTTATAATATTCTTAGGGGTGATACTTGAGTCTGTCAGTCGTCCCAAAACAATTAGGCAAAAAAAAAAAACGACGGGTTGCACTCCGGGAGTGCCAGCAGAAGTGAAAACTTGAATATTAACGTTGTTCATTTTTGATATTTTGGAATGGTTAGGGAATAATTTTGCACGAATTTTCTCATATCACTGCACATTGTATACAATGGTTTGTTTACGTTTCATATTTCGTCGAAATATAAGTTTTTATGATGTTATTTGATGCAAATATTACCTAAAACGATGTAATAACTACTTCTAAATGACTATTTATCCACTTATCGTCGAAAACACACAAATAATAAGAAAAAACACTATAAAACTAGAGAGCATACCACGAAAAAGTACAGATGACCAACGAGTTCGAAACGTCACTTTCAACTTTTTTGGCCAGACAATATTTTCCATAGAGAATTAGTTAAACCAACTGTGTATGTATCTAGCATTACAGTAAAATTGTCGCAGACGATACAGAACTGTATTTATATTATGCTCACACGAACATTCGCGCAAGCGCCCTGCGCCGCATAAACGAAACAGCAGGCGCAGGCATACATTTTCGCCGGCTGACTACTCTCCATTCGTCTTACGAATTTTCGATCAGGTCACGTGTTCTGACGCGAGTTTAACATTTTTTAACCATTACAAAAAAAGTGTACAACTCCGCTAAAGAAGTTTTCACTTCAAAAACAAAAAAAAAATCTTAAGTTCAATGGAGACAGGCTATACATGAAGAAATCATAGAAGCAATTCACATATCTTTTAAGAACATACGAATTTGTCTTAATCTGTCAAAAAAACCTCTAACCTTCCCTTCATTGTTCACAAGTTTTGGAGAAAGATAGAGGCATTCAAAGATTTAAAAAAAACATTTCCACAGGTTTTTTTTTTTTTTTTTTTCAAAATACAAAACGTATCGAGAACAGAAATACCAACAAACAATATCATAGGTAGAAGTAGAAACAATATTCCGAAACTGTTCGAACATTTCATATCTACAAAATCGAACTGTATCAATAACAATAAAGGTTTATCTTACAACCATATCAATGAAACGAGGATTGAATATAAGAACATGAGAATATCACAGAGTTTATGATGCCGTCGATAATATTATAGGTATTGTTATAAAGTTTTACTACCTATGTTGTATCTATGTAAATAAAAAGAAAAGTCCCGACTGACTGACTCATCAACGCCCAGCCCAAACTCTTACACCTAGAAAGCTGAAATTTTACACAGAGTTTCCCTCTATAATGTAGGCAAAGAGATAGGAAGGATTTTTCGAAATTCAACCCCAAATGGAGTTAAATAGGGGATGAAAGTTCCGCGCGGGCGAAGCCACTGGGAAAAGCTAGTTGGCATAATAAAACATACACGCTGTTATTTCATGCAGGCAGGTACTAACACAAAAACTAAAACTCCACTACTGACACTTTCTCTAAAAAGTGTGAAACAAGAAAATATTTTCATGTGAAAACCGTGGTCGTATGTCACTCCGCCTTATAGCTTTATTATGATATCTTACTACTATTAGGATGCATTATTAAGTTAAAAAAAAAACAGTAGCACTCCGGGAGTACCTACAGAAGTGAAAAATTGAACAATTGCGTGTGTATTTTTAAATCTTCAGGAAACAATATTTTTTGAATCTTCAGATTAAACAACGTTCAACGTTGTTCGTTCGTACGTTCATGTTGTCAGTGGTGTCGGTAACAGTGTCGCGAGTTCAATTATTTTTTCCCATCTCAAACTCAAAAAATTCCCAACGCGCCTAAAAAAGTTTTCACTTCAAAAATATTGTTAATGGCTTTATTTCCCCTAGAGGATCAGGCCGTATTCAATTAAATGTGACATCCTATAAACAGCGGGCGATTAAGACGCTTCCAGTGAACTGTCATTTCTCAAATTATGCTATGTAGTAAGGGACTTATGAGGGAACAGATGGGAACGTACTTACATGCCCACATACATACATACACGCCAATCATAATCCTCCTTATTGCTTCGTGGTAGTCGAGTTAAAAAGAGTACTAAAGCTTCGATCATAATAATGTACCAAAACCACACCAGAACGACAACACGTTGCTGGACGCTAATTTGTTTGGAAATGAAAATTTTATTCACACGGACCACATTTGGCCGTGGCATCAAGGCCATATTGTAGCCACAATACAACAACCGAGACCGTACACTAGCGGCCGGCCACATCGCAAACACAACTCCATTTGTCTGTTCGCAAAATCTAGCCACAATGTAACCACAACGGAACTATTTACAACAACGCAACCACAACGTAACTGGAAAGATACCGTCAAGAAGCCATAAAAGCCATTTAAAACTTTTTCTAAAAATAACTTTAATTTCATAAGGCGGTGACAAGAAATTAATAAAATACATATCCAAAGTTAAAATAACTCTTTTCAGAGCCTACTGCACCACGCTGTACACATGTAGTCTATGGACCGAGTACATGCAAAAATCGTACAGCGCCCTTCGTGTCCAGTTTAACAACGCGTTTAGGATGATGATGGGGCTCCCCCGCTATTGTAGCGCATCAACGATTTTTGCGGAAGCCCGCGTAGGTTGTTTCTACGCAACAATGCGCAAGCGTAGCACGTCGCTGGTGCGGCGCGTGCGGGGGAGCCCCAACAGCATGCTAACCGCGCTTGCAGAAAGGCTCGATTGTGTTATCGTGACTCACTGTTTGGAACGACACGTAGCACGCGAAACATACAAAATGCGAGGTTGAAACGTACAAATTTAATTTAATTTATTTATTTTGGTATATTTTATTTTTTAATGTATACATTTTAATTGTAATTGCATGTAATTTTTGAATAATGTTAAATGTGACCGTGTTCTTTTCCTATTTTAATATGAGTCCATGTTACTTAAAATAAATGATTTATTTATTTAAAGTCACTGACTTCCAAAATTAAAGTTGTTTTTAATTTTGTAGTGTTTTTCCGGAAGTCGTTTCTTTTTGTCAAAAAGTTTTTGTTTTTCACATTTTTAGGTATAGTACCTACCCTACACCGATTCGAAATTTCATCATCCTTGGGGTAAAAGCAATGCATATTTATGCGATAGCAGCAATCGCGGTTAATTTGCTGTAATTTTTTGAAGAGTTACGTTGTCTGTCTCCGAAACGTATCATCAGATATTTATGAAATGTAAATGAGACCATTTCGGAATAAACTCCTTTCAAACAAATAAATAATTTTGCAAATCGGTCTATATATGACGTGGTTACGCTCGAACCTCCACCTAACTCCTAACTGTTAAAAAGTTGTACCTCCCTTCATCAGCTCAGCGTCATGAGATGATGATAACTGTTGGGAATCGAACCCAACACACGACCTTGCGCGCGACCTACACGCGCAGGCGCCGTGATCAACGCGTCATCATCGGCACGCCGAGGCGCGGCGCGGTGGCAACATGGCTCGGCCCAACGAGCACTCGCTTCAACGGACTCCACTGCGACGGACGACTCTCTATATCTATAACTATTGTTTGTCCGGGAAAGTTATCCTTTTGTTAATTAGCACGGCAGTAAACCATTGCCTTAAAATACAGTCCACTCTTTTATTTGCTCCACCCGCTAACATTGGTCCTTCAAGGATCTCGCCGTCTTATATACAAGAAGTAACGGTCTCGGAAGAAAAAAAATCGAACTCGAAGCTCTTCAGTTGTGGTCATCAGCGGCAACAGTTCCTGCAGGAGTCATCAAAGTCCTGTAGAAGAAACTTCGCAGCACCCGCACACGCCTAGAGGACGAAATCATCAAGAGGTCGACCGGCGTCGGACTTCGGACCCGTCGAACATTCGAGTCATCGTCAAGGACAAAGGAGAACGAAAACTTGCAAATCATCGTCTATCCTGTGGATGGTTTAGACATTCTGTGAGTTCGTTCCAATTTTTCCCTTAGTTATTCCTTTTCTTTATCTTATTTCATGTTTTAAATAGCCATATTTAAGTGAGTGCTTTCATTTATCTTCAATTTAAGTCGTTTAGTGACAATCATTCTTATTCTTAGCCGAACATTTCTCATAATTCACTTTTTCTGCTTATAAAGCTAAAATATAACGGTTATATTATCCATCTGTTCACGCAAATCCTTCGCTTCTTATCTATAACGGCTGATCGCTTGCCGACGTACCTACTTGTTACCGTCGCATCAGCTGTTCCTTTGTTCGCACCGTCGAGTCATTCATAACTCATTAGCAAGTAAAACATTTTATTGCTTTTATAAAACCGGTTTTTAATCACATCAGTTCATTGATTAAATCGCTACTGTTCTTTCCATCGATATGGCTGACGAAAAGGTTGAAAAACTTATAAAAAAGCGCAGCTGTATGAAGTCCAAACTTACCATATTTAGTAACTACCTTCACAAGTTTGATAGTTGCACCGAACAGAGCAATATACAATTGTTAGATTTAGAAGCCAGGTTTAACAAATTTGATAGCTTATATGTGGATTTCGACAAATTGCAGTGCGACATCGAGGTGTTGCTGGACAACCCAGATGACGAGAGCGAGGAACGTGAGCAGTTCGAGAATCAGTACTATAAGCTGGTGGCGACGGCGCGGAGTCTGCTCGGTGCTCGTCCCCCCCAGTCTTGCAGCCTTCGAGATGGTTCCGTAACGGGTATCGAGGATGTACAGGCAGGTGGCTCTAAATTTAACTGTGTACGGTTGCCAAAAATCAATTTACCTGTTTTCCACGGTCACTATCAACACTGGCTAGAATTTAGAGACACATACATGTCACTTATTCATTCACGGTCGGACATTGACAACATTAATAAGTTGCACTACCTTCGTGCATCTCTTAAAGATAGTGCACTACTAGTTATAGATAATTTAGATTTTAGAGCTCAGAATTATGAGTCAGCTTGGAGTTTGTTGTGTAGTAGGTACGACAACAAAAGATTGCTTGTGAATAATCATGTTCATGCATTGTTTAACGTTGAACGTATCCAATTTGAATCTTGTTCTTCTATTCGTAACCTCATCGGCGTCACGAACAAAAACCTTCGTGCATTAAAAACTTTAGGTCAATCAACAGAATATTGGGATACCCTCATAATTCATATGATGGCAGAAAAATTGGATAGTGTTACACGTAGGGTATGGGAAGAACACAGAAACACACTTATTGATCCACCTTCTTTAGACATTTTCATACATTTTCTTAGCAACAGAGCCGACTTATTAGAAACTATACAAGAACACAAAAGTAACAAGCCAAAATCAGACATTTCAAAACACGATTCTAATCTACTCACAATAACAAAATCTAATGACAATAAAAATGACAGTAACACTTCAAATAAAAAAAATTACAATGCTAATAAAAAACAATTTACATGTCCTATGTGCAATCAGCCTCACTTCTTATTCAATTGTGAAGCATTTAGAGCCCTGACCGTAGAAGATCGTCTTCAAAAGGCCAAAGAAGCAAAGGTCTGTCTTAATTGTCTTCGACCAGGGCACGTAGAATCTAGGTGCAATCTTGTTCCTTGCAAATATTGCAAGAAAAAGCACAATACTCTGCTTCATTTACATGTGGTAGACACAACCCCTACTCTTGAGCCAGTTACCCCCGTCAACAACTTTGCTGGTACCACTAATGTTCAGCAGTTTTCTACTCCTCCGGATGTTTTACTTTCCACAGCGCTCGTGAGAGTGGTTGGCAGCAAGGGCGACGTGCTCACTGCCCGAGTACTGCTTGACAACGGTAGCACGGGTAACTTCGTTGCTGAGTCATTTTGCGATAAGCTGGGTTTGCCGCGACGTAGTGCGAGCGCCACCGTGACAGGTATAAATAATAACACTTCTCGTAGCACACAGTCTTGCAGTCTTACTATAATGTCCATCCACAATGACGAGTATACACGTACTGTAGACTGCCATATTTTACCACAGATCACTAAAGCTTTACCGTCTTCATTCGTAAACATAGATAATATTCCTCTTCCTATGGGAATAAGTCTAGCTGACCCTTCTTTTAACATACCGTCAGCAATAGATATCTTAGTTGGGGCCGAAGTATTTTGGTCCGTCTTATGCAATAATTCTATTGACTTGGGAAAAAATCAGCCCAAGTTATATGAAACAAAACTGGGTTGGCTAGTGTCATGGTACGTCGCCCGCCGTAAGTCACCTTCTTTTTCTCCCGTTAGTCATTTTTTAAACGTGGATGCCGACCCCTTTTTACCTCCATTCCGTGTATCAGATACCATCGCAGCCAGGCACTCCCTATCTCCTAAGAAGCGTAACTTTAAGCTGAGCTCTCAGAAATACGCCACTAGTAATGACGACGGACGCTTTGTGGTGACCATGCCGCTGAAGGAAAAACCTTCAGTCTTTGGCGGTTTAATTCAAAACACAAAGTGTCGGTTCATGTCACATGAGCAATTTCCTGAAGGTTCTGTCTTCAAGTACAGGCACAAAAATAGGAAGTCTTCTTGGTAGTTTTAATTAGTGTTATTTATACCTATCACGCGTGTAGCTGTCGACAAACCGGCGGATCTTGTTTCCCGCGGGCTGAAGGCTGATTCCATCAGTGGTTCATCCTTGTGGTGGGCTTGTTCTACTTTACCTAAAATGCCCAATCGTACGAGAAGCACGATCTACCAGTAGTGGTTTCTTGTTCTGTTGTACCTACATACTAACAGTAATTCATAAGTAGATTCTTTATGTAGTGTAGTTAACCGTAGGTCTTATTTTCTTAATGTTCATAACATTTCGTAGTTAACATTTCATAGCAATTTATATTATAATGGATTTCTTTGTTATAATCCAAAAACCTATATGTGTAGTTGGTAAATTGAATCATTTCTAAATTCTGTCATTGTGTCCTTACTTGTGATAATATGTATATTGTATCCAGTTTTGTATTATAGCGTTGTTTACGCTGAACCAGTGATGTAAATAGACAGGAGAAGCAGAGATTACAAATTTATTTATTAATTTTTGGCAATTATATCTCTAATTCGACACAAGCCTGTCATTTCGAACTCGTTGCTGTGCCATCTTGTGAAGCTTATCTACATATCCGCTCTTTAATCATTTGTCTTAATTCATAATATTATGCTTCTTAACTTCTTCTCCTTTATTATATTATTCAATGTATCAATATTTGCTAGTTATGAGAAATGGCTATCTGCCTCACTCTAATAAATGCTGGTTTAAACTCCTATCCTCTTACTCCTCCTCCCTTAGAACCCTTTAACTCTTTCACTTTCACTCCTTCTGTTTCCATTGGACGGCCACTTAATTCTACTCTCATTCACAGGTCTCTGATGGCAATGTGAAAAGCATGAAGCACCTCTCAGCAAACTAAATCGAGGGATTTCTAAGTGATTGCCCTGGCAGTGACGGGATCTACTGTGGTGATACCAGCCCATCATTAAGAGGGCACCCACTCATATTTGCCCCCTTCCAGATTTTTGAAGCCTACGCTTCAACCCGGGCAGCATGTTGGGAATCGAACCCAACACACGACCTTGCGCGCGACCTACACGCGCAGGCGTCGTGGCCGACGCGTCATCATCGGCACGCCGAGGCGCGGCGCGGTGGCAACATGGCTCGGCCCAACGAGCACTCGCTTCAACGGACTCCACCGCGACGGACGAATCACCTCTCTAACCTCATTTTTATTATTTGTCCGGGAAAGTTAAATATTGTTAATAAGCACGGCAATAAACCATTGCCTATATATATACAGTCCACTTTTATTTGCTCCACCCGCTAACACATCCACGGAACAACCGCGGCAAGCGTAGCTTAACGTGATCGATCGACCCGTGTAGCTGTTATTATTAGCCCAAGTTAGTAAAAAAATGTATTGCTTTAAGGTAAAAACCTTCAGTCGTTTGTAAATAAAGAAGCACATACGATGAAATTGGAATAGGCTCCCAATTAACAAAGAATCCCCAAACCTTTATTAAAACTAATGAGGCGCGTGTCTTGTTTCTTGTATTTTAATTTAAATGTCAATGCTTTTGAAATGAAAACTTAATTATTTTGGAGAGAGAAATATTACGAACAAATTAATTATAGATTAAAAAATTGAAAGGATGTTTTTCATACAAAGAAAGTTTAGGTCTTTTGAGGAAAATTCTAGAAAAAGCAATGTCTAGCTACCTTTACAATGTTTTACTATCAAGTTTTAGTCATCGTCAGGGACGCCTTACGAAGAAGAAAGAAAGAAAAATTATTTATTGGACTTGCACAAGAATATCACAAACTCACTACAGTACAATACGATTATTAAACACATAAAAAAGAAAAACTAAAACACTACTATGCTACACTACTATTAATTTTAACCCAAGATTTAAACAAAAAAAAAACAAAAAAAAAAAAAACCTGTACGAAGCCAAAAGGCCACTACCTCAGCATGATGCTGCGACATTTAAAAGTGTCACAGCGCTGGTATTCTGATAGATTCTGAGAGATTACGAGGACATATAGTGTTCTTATTGGTGGTGTTTTTCAGAAAGGTCAGGTAAGTAGTACTCGAACGGCGTGCTTATATGATCAGTGGCCCTAGTGTGAGTTTAATTTAACCATCTAGATCAAACGCTTCGAGCGCGTTCGGCGCTCTGATTGGTCCGTCACCAATTCAGGGCTAATCGGAGCGCCAAACGCGCTCGAAGCGTTTGATCGAGATGGAATGAAACTCGCACTAAGGCCTCAGATATAGAAAGAAAATACGTTTATTTGCGGTAAACATGACGCAAAAAGAAACAGGTATACAAAAAATAAGAAAAGGTTGAGGGGAACATGCGTCACATCCACGCAAAACGGCTATCGCTCAGCATAATGCTGCGGCCCTATGCAAGACAGAGTCCCAGCGCTGGTTATATGAACGTAAACATAGCAAAAGGACTATGTAGAATTGTAGCAGGTGGCGCATGGGAATAAAGCGTGAGTTTATTCATATACCTACTCGTACCTTGGTTTAAAGGATAAATACCTTAAAAACTTTTTCCAAAAAGAAAAAAATATCGACTTCCGGAAAAACACTACAAAGTGAAAAATACCTTTAATTTTGGAAGTCTGGTATTTAAATTTTTTGTCACCGGCTTCCGAAGTTAAAGTTATTTTTGTTGGTTAAAAATACAAAGGATCCTATCGTTGATATTTCTTGTCCATATAAGGTACGAGTTGATAATCTTTTCCGTATGTCATAATCATCTGCAAAACTTTTGACCAACTATCTTGGGGTCGGTTTCTAGTCTATCTAGATCCAGCTGAATACCAGTATTTTACATGAAGTGCTAGCCTATAATTGTCTCCACAATCCGTACCTGGGTAACACGATCTATGTCAGATTTTTCGGGTTCTGACCACCCGTCGACTGTCAATGATCTACGAACGACAGCCGGGACCAATGGCGTAATATGCTTTCCGAAGCACGATGGGGTTTCGGTATCTAAGAATGCCCTAACCGACTGCGGCGAGCGTAGCTTAACTTTCAATCAACCCCACAAAGCTAGGCTAACCCGACAAAACGAGTTAGGTTAGATTGGAACGAAGACCAAAGGCGCGCGAGCCGAGCGAGCAATGCGAGCGGGCCGCGGCAGTCGCGTAACATCCCATTCATCATTTCAGCCGAAAGACGTCCACTGCTGGACATAGACCTCCCCAAAAAGGGAGGCTTTGCCATAATCGCCACGCTTGGCAGGCGGGTTGGTGATCGCAGTATGGTGGTAAAAGGCATAGAGAATGCTGTTGCCCATTCTCTAGTAAGTCCCTTAGTGGCCTTCTACGACACCCACAGGAAGAAATGGGATGGTGCTATTCTTTACGTCCAGCAACACACGGACATCCCGTTGGTCACAACTGATTGGCCAAGAAGTATTTGAGGAGCACTAAAAGGGGCGCTATCATTTAGAGTGGTCAATAACATTTTTAGGAGCGCAACAATGGAATTTAAGGTTCGATTAAATACATGCCCAATTCAAAAACAAAGGAGCTAGGTTTTCCGTATTTAAAACCAATCAAATACACATACAATTTAGACGAAAAGTAATTAAAATTCATTGTGCCAGATGATGGCATACGTTACGGCACAGAATCAGGCGCTGTTTTCAAACGAGTATAAATTAAATTTTCACGGCGCACGTTCACGAAATCCTTTTAACGTTGAATTTAACATTTAATGGGTATGTTTTAAAAGCAATTAAACCTGTGTTTTACCTTCATTTTAGATTTTTCGCTTATTGAGTTAAAATGTGATTTTAGGTTACAGAAAACTTATTTTAACGCGAGACAATCTCGATACTATTATACATCTACTATTATACTATACAACACCTATAGTGTTTGCTGAGTACTGTAAAGATTGTATGCTGAAGACAACCTTACGTTGCGTTGTACTGGCTGGTTAAAAAACTTTGAAACATTCGAACTATAAATAAAACGAAAAGTCCTGACTGACTAACTGACTCATCAACGCCCGCCCCAAACCCTTAGACCTAGAAAGCTGAAGTTTTGCATACAGGCTGTATGCAAAATTTTATAATGTAGACAAAGAATAAAGAAGGATTTTTTGAAGTCAACCCCTAAACGAGTTAAATAGGGGATGAAAGTTCCACGCGGGCGAAACCGCTGGCAAAAGCTGGTTTTAGAATAATTCTTGAAATACATTAGCAAAGGTTCTTAGTTTCCGAAAGACAGACTTGCATGGCAGGCGCGGTGCTGTAAACACGAAACTAAAAAAGAGTGTTATTGCTCAATCCCGTTACGGAGAACTTCAGGTTCTCACACGTGGTGGAGGCACCCCTACCTTCCTAATTTGTTGTAGATAAAGAAAACCATCGATGAAAATGTTAAATGCGGCAGCCTTTCCTGGTATCTAAGACGCATGATAGCATTTTCTTAACTAACGTGTAACTAAATAAATATAAGCATAGAATTAAGATTTTTTTCAACTGTGATGGTAACCATACAAAAAAAATCTGCTGTTCCATAAATTTGGACCGCGTAGGTATTGCACTTTTCTATGAAATAGCTGTTTTTTTTTGTATAACCGACGAAAAATTTCTACGCTATACTATTCTATTTTCTATGTTTTTTCTTTTTAGGGTTCCGTACCTCGAAAGGAAAAACGGAACCCTTATAGGATCACTTTGTTATCCGTCCGTCTGTCTGTCAAATACTCAGGTCTACTGTCCCTTGGAGCTGTGAAAAAATCAAAATCTTGAAATTTAGTACGAAGCAACGTCTTATAGCACAGATGAAGGCAAATTGCGAAAAGCATACATTTTTAGTTATATTATTAAATAAAAATATTTTTAATCATTTTAACGGAACCCTCGATGCGCGAGTCCGACTCGCACTTGGCCGGTTTTTTTTTCTATTTCTAGAATAATAAGGTGCATTCATGGTTACAGTTTGCCCTGTATGCCCCGAAGGGTTAGGCAGAGGGACACCGACATTTCGCCATCAACCGGGCAAAAATCTCCGACCCATTAACACGTTGCCCGACCCGGCAATGGAACCCAGAACCTCATTCTCAGCAATAACGCTTGCGACCACTAGACTGACGGCCTACCACCCACCCGGATCTGAGACACTTACGCGAAAGACATTTGCGCGTAAGACACTTACAAAATACAAAGAAAAAAAATGTGCTGTAAAAAAAACTACGAACGTCATAGTTTTTTTCACTATTGACGTCTTATTGAAATGTTTATTTCCAGTCTGCTGCACTTCTGTCCTACCCTTTGATAGAATACAGGCGTGATGTTATAGATAGATTTCATTTCCGCAACTTTTTCGCGCAACTGTTCGCGCAAGCGGATGCGCGCATATGTCCGTTCTTGCAATAGTACAGTCGCACAAATATCAAATTCGCGGACATGTCTTGTCGCGCAAGTGTCCCTTCACGCTAAAGTCCGTTAGCGCAAAAGTCCATGCGCCGAAATGTCTTTTCGCGCAAGTGGGTTCGCGCAAGTGTCCTGAATCCTGATACTACCCACCCAATTACACATACTGTTTACTTTTTCATTAGTTACAATAAGCCAAGTACAGTCACGAGCAATAACTATGTATACACTTACCAACTTTTAAAAGTAATTTTCTCCACTTTTACTAATGGTAATCTTATTTTATTATGAAAATAATATTTTGGAACTCACACTGTAATGAAATATCTAAGTCATCTCAAGGCTGCAATCGCTATTTAAAAGAAAATCGGTTTTTGAATTTGGCGATGTGTTTACATGTTATTGCTCGTGATTGTACTCAGGCAAAACAATACACACGAGAATTAATCACACTTTTTGTTTTTGAAACTCCATTCTGAACACAATAGGGCCATTTTTTCATCATATTGTCGGTACTCCTATTATGCACGAATTTTCATTTTCGACGAAATAATTGGCTGAAAAATAAACGATGAAAATCGCTGTGAGAAAAGTTGTCAATGGTAGCACGGCTATTGAAAATGTATTGAAATTTTTTCCGTTCAATTGTTTGTTTATTTTTAAAGTGGGTTCCTTTTTTGAATGTATTGTTTTTTATTGGTAGCATGGAGTACTACTATTGGCTATGATGATTGAGAAAAATACAATTTCTCAGTTTTATGAGTGCCTGTCAATCTACAGCCAACTGTAAATTTTCGGTTTCATTTTGGAGTGTCTCGCTTTATCAACCCGTCGCTTCGCCCGCATCGTTGTCGGAAGTATCCCACGGGAACTCAATGCCGGGATAAAAAGAAGCCTAACAAATAGGCTTCTTTCCTTATCCGGGGTGCATCTGTGTTCCAAATTTGAACCAAATTCGTTTAGCTAATTTTGCGCCGAAACATACATCCAGAGGCAAACGGACAAAAATTCTATGTTACAATTTTTGTATGGGTATGTATAGGTAGACTCTCAAGATTTTACGGCTATAAAAGGCAACATTTAAGCTTCACGCCAAGTTAATATAGGTGGGGTCAGTCCATTATCCATTCAAAACATCTTACTAACAATGTGAAGAGATTTCGCATTGATCATGGGTCTTTTACCCGAATGTGGCGAAGCAAAAAGGAGTGTTATGATTTTGACCGGTAAGAAAGTATATATTTGGGTATGTATATATACAGGGTGTAACAGAAACCCTATTGCTATTCTAGCACTAAAGATAACAGCTGGTATAGAATCACTATACATAGTTTGAGCTCAAAATAAAATACTCTAAGAATTGATACCAAATTTTCGGTTTCAATGGTTTTTAAACTCAAATCATGACAAACGTGTCACCGCACTACGTATACGTAGGTCAACAACTTTCCACGTTACTTGCCAATATCACGATAAATGTCTTCCGAGTGATGTATTTATTTCAATTTAAAAAGTTCGGTTTCTGGTATCAATTTTTTAAAAATTTGGTTTAAAAAGCCCTTTCAGTTTGATATCATCCAAAGAAGCTGTGCCTTTGGTATGTATATACCCTATCTGTTACAGGTTGTATATATTCCCTCATAACTTCTAAAATATTATCATAATTGGACAAATGAGGTCTCGAAAGATGGAAGCGTTTTGATCGTCCGTTGGTTAAAGGCTAGATATGTGATGTCACATTAAATTGAATATAGCAACCCTCTGGAGGACATAAAAGTCATGAACTAAAATATATTTTTTTTAGTTATTTAATTTTGAGTGTCAAATAAGGAATCCCTATCCTACTGTATCATACTTATCGTACTAATATTATAAATGTTAAAGTTTGGATGTTTGTTAATCAATCACTTAAAAATGGCAGGACGTATTTGGATGAAATTTGGTACAGTTTGTAGCCTGGAATAACATATGGGATCCATTTTATCCCAATAGTATTTATTTTATTATTTATGTACACACAGTAAAATACATAGTATGTTCTCGTGGGATAATTTTCAAACTGCACGCGGGCGGAGCCGCTGGCAAAAGCTAGTAATAATAATAAAAATAAGGCTTGGAGGGGCTTGTGGCTAAATAAAAATAGCTGCACGGGTCGATCGGCCAGGTTAAGCTACGCTTGCCGCGGTTGGTCCGTGGATGGGTGACCATCTTTACATACCAAGACCCCTCCGTGCCTCGGAAAGCACGTTAAGCCGTTGGTCCCGGCTGTCGTTTGTGGATGTTTGACAGTCGTTACGGGTCGTCAGAAGCCCGAAAGTCTTACAACCAGTCTTACCAAGGGGTATCGTATTACCCAGTAAAGAAAGAAAGAAAGAGAAAGAAAAAGTATTTATTGTGACACGCACAGGAAGATCACATAATAAAATAAACTAGTACAAAAATTATAAAAAAAACAAACAAACTTGAGAGTAAAAACTATTAAAAATAAAACAGAAAGTCCTGCACGAGGCCAAAAGGCTCCTACCTCAGCATAATGCTGCGACATTTAAAAAATGTCGCAGCGCTGGTATTCTGGTAGGGCCCGAGCGATGTGATGTCACGGGCAGTTACAGTCTAAATAAATAATCTGTACTAAAGTTAAAATGTAATTATGTAAATGTATATAAACGAATAAAACATAATATCAGCGCAAAGCGTGACCTCATTATTTGTCGATGCCATAGCAGCCTGAGACACTCTGTGGCATTCCTGTGACAAGCAAAGGGTCGCAAGCGCCGACATACATGAACATTATTTACATTTTTTTTTTTCCTCTGGATTTACGGCTGTTTACGGAACAGTGCAGTAGTGAGTAGTGTTATTAGTGTAGTCAGTCAGTATACAATAAAAGTGATGTGTGGTAGTGAAGTAACGGCATTGATAATGCGGAAAAATAAAAATAAACTAGTGACTGAGAGTGCTGTGTGATTATGATTTTTACAAACGACAAATTACAGACAACGCAAACAAAAGACCAGCAATAAAAACATTCGAATAAAGGTGCTACGGCTACCAGTAAAAGCGTGGGGTGAACAACAACATTCAAGAATAAGTAATTAAATCTTATAAGTATGGAAAAAAACAAATTAAGCGAAGTAAATATCTGTTTATAGAACAATCGCTGCCAGGGTTTTTTTTTTTTTTTTTTTTTTTTTGGGTGGGAAATCATCAAATAACTTCTCCCGCTCTGGGTGGAGCAGGAGGGCGTGTCAGACTTTTACTGACTAAAACCCACCCGTGTTCCTTCAGTAGCCCTTAAGCCAGGGGCTGTGGTGTCTCTTTCGAACAAACCCGCACCCCTGGCAGGCATCGGCCCTTGCGGGCCCCATCATTTTTTGTGCTGACATCTCTTTGAGGCGCGCGTGGAACACAACGCGCCGTCGACTTGGGCTTGGTCCTTACCGGACAGCGAGCTACCCATTACTCGCCGTCCGCAAGCCCATGCCTACGGTGGCCGGAAATCGGCCTGGGATTCCCGACGCCCAGGGCGTCTCCGTATCCTGCGGCGGCTGGGGTCGCGAGGGCGCATATGCTGCCTCTCCCTCACGTGCGCCGCCTCCCTCTTCGCGAGCATCACTGCTTCGCTGAAGGAGGTGACGGCTCCCCATGCCCTCTCGCTCCGTACCATGGCCTGGACCAGGGCCGGACGCGAGAGATCGCCGCCGCCGATCGCCTCCACGAGGACACGGCGGTGCTCCGCCCAAGCAGGGCAGACCGCCACCGTGTGCTCCACCGTGTCCTCAGGGCGATCTTCGCAGTGGAAACACCCGGGCGTTTCCTCCCGCCCTATCCGAAACAGGAACCTCCCGAAACAACCGTGTCCGGTGAGGACCTGCGTCAGGCGGAAGGTGAGGACGCCATGCCGCCTCTCAAACCACTCCTCAAAGAGGGGACTTACCGCCGCAATCGTGGCGTGCCCATCGCTGCCAGGGGTAAGTTCAAAGTTTGGAGTCTTTTTGGTGCTGTAGAAGGTGTTGTTTAAATTTTATTTTAAAAGTACCAATTGACTTTATAGCACGAAAAGGAGGTGGCAAGTCATTCCAACAGTGGGAGGCAGCAAATTTGAAACTACCACGGAAGGCAGCAGTTCTGTGTGATGAGGCTAGCATAAACAAGAATTATACTGTGAACTGATAGGTGTTTTATTTTTTATGAGTGCTGACACGAACAGCTGATGCGCACCGTAATCCGTCCGTGACGTCACTCCCATAACAGTAACTGGGTTGTAGAGGTCAGATAGGCAGTCACTCCACATAAAATACTGGTATTCAGCTGCATCCGGTTAGATTGGAAGCCGACCCCAACATAGTTGGGAAAAGGCTAGGCAGATGATGAATAATAAAAATAAGTCATTTTTTATTTTATTCGCACATTTCTAAACCTGTTTGTTAGACGGTTACAAAAAGTATTGGATACAAAACAAAACTGAAGCATTTATTTCAAGCTAGCTTATGCCCGCGGCTTTGCCCGCGTTGTTGTCGGAAAATATCCCACAGGAATGTACTACCGGGATTAAAAGTATGCAGGCGCCAATTTTTGGAGGCTAAATACAAATTTTCATAGTTTGAACTACAAAACTAACGGGTTTCCCATACATACTTTCATCTCCTATTTTACGCCCTTAGGGGCTGATTTCCCAAAAATACTGAACTGGTTATTCATTTCAAATCAGAATGATAAACACCAATTGTCATGGTTTAAACTACAATAATTATGATTTTCCATACAAAGTTTCATCGACTATTAAACTCTCTTAGGGGTTGAATTTCGAAAAATCCTTCCTTATTCCTTGTCTATAATAGAGGCTCCCTTGCCTCTGTGCAAAATTTCAGTTTTCTAAGTCCAAGGGTTTGGGCTGGGCGTTGATGAGTCAGTCAGTCAGTCAGGACTTTTCTTTTTATTTATATAGGAAAAGTTTTTATCCAGTGCGCAAATTTTAACCATGAATTCAGCATATCATTCTAGGCCCCCTACCACAGAACCTCCGGTTATACAAAAAAAAATCTGCTGTTCCACACATTTTGACCGCGTCGGTATTGCACTTTTCTATGAAACATCTGTTTTTCTTTGTATAACCGGCCAAAAATTTCTGCGCTAGGGGCTCTGTAATGACATATTGAATAATAGAATAAAGGATAAGAAGTTAAGAAGCATAACATTATGAATTAAGACCAATGATTAAAGAGCGGATATTTAGATAAGCTTCACAAGATAGTACAGCAATGAGTTCGAAATGACAGGCTTTGTGTCTAATTGGAGATTTAATTGCCAAAAATGAAGTAATCAAATTGAAATCTCTTGCCTGCTAACATCACTGGCTCAGCGTAAACAACGCTATAATACAAACCTGGATACTGAATACATAGTATCCCAAGTAAGGACACAATGACAGAATTTAGAAATGATTCAATTTACCAACTACCTGCACATAGGTTTTTGGATTATAACAAAGAAATCCATTATAATATAAATTGCTATGAAATGTTAACTACGAAATGTTATGAACATTAAGAAAATAAGACCTACGGTTAACTACACTACATAAAGAATCTACTTATGAATTACTGTTAGTATGTAGGTACAACAGAACAAGAAACCAGTACTGGTAGATCGTGCTTCTCGTACGATTGGGCATTTTAGGCAAAGTAGAACAAGCCCACCACAAGGATGAACCACTGATGGAATCAGCCTTAGCCCGCGGGAAACAAGATCCGCCGGTTTGTCTGTCGACGGTAGGTAGCTACACGCGTGATAGGTATAAATAACACTAATTAAAACTACCAAGAAGACAGCTAGGCGAAGACTTCCTATTTTTGTGCCTGTACCTGAAGACAGAACTTTCAGGAAATTGCTCATGTGACATGAACCGACACTTTGCGTTTTGAATTAAACCGCCAAAGACTGAAGGTTTTTCCTTCAGCGGCATGATCACAAAGCGTCCGTCGTCCTTACGAGTGGCGTATTTCTGAGAGCTCAGCTTATAGTTACGAGTGCTTGGCTGCGATGGTACTTGATACACGGAATGGAGGTAAGAAGGGGTCGGCATCCACGTTTAAAAAATGACTAACGGGAGAAAAAGAGGGTGACTTACGACGGGCGACGTACCCTGACACTAGCCAACCCAGTTTTGTTTCATATAACTTGGGCTGATTTTTTCCCAAGTCAATAGAATTATTGCATAAGACGGACCAAAATACTTCGGCCCCAACTAAGATATCTATTGCTGACGGTATGTTAAAAGAAGGGTCAGCTAGACTTATTCCCATAGGAAGAGGAATATTATCTATGTTTACGAATGAAGACGGTAAAGCTTTAGTGATCTGTGGTAAAATATGGCAGTCTACAGTACGTGTATACTCGTCATTGTGGATGGACATTATAGTAAGACTGCAAGACTGTGTGCTACGAGAAGTGTTATTATTTATACCTGTCACGGTGGCGCTCGCACTACGTCGCGGCAAACCCAGCTTACCGCAAAATGACTCAGCAACGAAGTTACCCGTGCTACCATTGTCGAGCAGTACTCGGGCAGTGAGCACGTCGCCCTTGCTGCCAACCACTCTCACGAGCGCTGTGGAAAGTAAAACATCCGGAGGAGTAGAAAACTGCTGAACATTAGTTGTACCAGCAATGTTGTTGACGGGGGTAACTGGCTCAAGAGTAGGGGTTGTTTCTACCACATGTAAATGAAGCAGAGTACTGTGCTTTTTCTTGCAATATCTGCAAGGAACAAGATTGCACCTAGATTCTACGTGCCCTGGTCGAAGACAATTAAGACAGACCTTTGTTTCTTTGGCCTTTTGAAGACGATCTTCTACGGTCAGGGCTCTAAACGCTTCACAATTGAATAAGAAGTGAGGCTGATTGCACATAGGACATGTAAATTGTTTTTTATTAGCATTGTAATTTTTTTTATTTGAAGTGTTACTGTCATTTTTATTGTCATTAGATTTTGTTATGGTGAGTAGATTAGAATCGAGTTTGCAAACGTCTGATTTTGGCTTGTTACTTTTGTGTTCTTGTATAGTTTCTAATAAGTCGGCTCTGTTGCAAAGAAAATGTATGAAAATATCTAAAGAAGGTGGATCAATGAGTGTGTTTCTGTGTTCTTCCCATACCCTACGTGTAACACTATCCAGTTTTTCTGCCATCATATGAATTGTGAGGGTATCCCAATATTCTGTTGATTGACCTAATGTTTTTAATGCACGAAGGTTTTTATTCGTGACGTCGATGAGGTTACGAATAGAAGAACAAGATTCACATTGAATACGTTCTACGTTAAACAATGCATGAACATGATTATTCACAAGCAATCTTTTGCTGTCGTACCTACTACACAATAAATTCCAAGCGGACTCATAATTCTGAGCTCTAAAATCTAAATGATCTATTACTAGTAGAGACGCATGAAGGTAGTGCAACTTATTAATATTGTCAATGTCCGACCGTGAATGAATAAGTGACATGTATGTGTCTCTAAATTCTAGCCAGTGTTGATAGTGACCGTGGAAAACAGGTAAATTGATTTTTGGCAACCGTACACAGTTAAATTTAAAGCCTGCCTGTACATCCTCGATACCCGTTACGGAACCATCTCGAAGGCTGCAAGACTGAGGGGGGCGAGCACCGAGCAGACTCCGCGCCGTCGCCACCAGCTTATAGTACTGGTTCTCGAACTGCTCACGTTCCTCGATTTCGTCATCGGGGTTATCCAGCAACACCTCGATGTCGCACTGTAATTTGTCGAAATCCACATATAAGCTATCAAATTTATTGTACCTGGCTTCTAAATCTAACAATCGTATATTGCTCTGTTCGGTGCAACTATCAAACTTGTGAAGGTAGTTACTAAATATTGTACGAGTAAGTTTGGACTTCATACAGCTGCGCTTTTTTATAGTTTTTCAACCTTTTCGTCAGCTATATCGATGGAAAGAACAGTAGCGATTTAGTCAATGAACCGATGTGATAAAAAACCGGTTATGTAAACGCAATAAAATGTTTTACTTGCTAATGAGTTATGAATGACTCGACGGTGCGAACAAAGGAACAGCTGATGCGAAGGTAACAAGTAGGTACGTCTGCAAGCGATCAGCCGTTATAGATAAGAAGCGAAGGATTTGCGTAAAAAGATGGGTAATATAACCGTTATATTTTAGCTTTTTAAGCAGAAAAAGTGATTTTTAAGAAATTTTAGGCTAAGAATACGAATTATTGTCACTAAACGACTCAAATCGAAGATAAATGAAAGCACTCACTTAAATATGGCTATTTAAAACATGAAATAAGATAAAGAAAAGGAATAAATAAGGGAAAAATTGGAACGAACTCACAGAATGTCTAAACCAGCCATAGGATAAACGATGATCTGCAAGTTTTCGTTCTCCTTTCTTTTTCTTTGTCCTTGACGATGACTCGAATGTTCGACGGGTCCGAAGTCCGACGCCGGTCGACCTCTTGATGATTTCGTCCTCTAGGCGTGTGCGGGTGCTGCGAAGTTTATTCTACAGGACATTGATGACTCCTGCTGGAACTGTTGCCGCTGAAGACCACAACTGAAGAGCTTCGAGTACGAAGTTTTTTCTTCCGAGACCGTTACTTTTTGTAAATAACACGGCGAGATCGTTGAAGGACCAATGCACTGGTTAAAAACTTATCCTGTATAGATAGATAGGCACTTAAAATACACTTTTGAACGTCAACATTAACATTAAAATAGAATGTATTCTAGTTGTCCCTTCCAAAATGTAGTTTCAAATGGAGAAGAATGGGTAAAAAAGTCTACCGTTACTCTCTTAAAATGTTTTAACTACAATATCTAACATGCATTCATTATATTATGATGTGTGAAAACGATGCACCCAGAATAAAATTGCCATACCAAAATAGGTAAAAAGAATGAAATTAACAGACGTACTCAATTCGTACAAAAAAAAAAACAGCACCGCAAAATTATTAAATGTTCACATTAGCATGATAAAGCGGTCACCAAATCATACGAAATCCATTACAGACGTTGCTGACATCAATAAATATTATGAGGGTGCGAATGTTAGCTGGCTTACATGTTGGACAAACACGGCCAATATTCGATAAAACGGCCAACCATGGACCTTGGAATTCCTGCCGTATCCATTCATGACTTGCTCTAACGGACCAAAATGTTGCACTATTTAAGGAGGGTTATGTTTTTCGAGTGTATGTATGTATGTTTAATTCTTTGGCACGCTATGTAGCCTAAACGGTTTAATCGATTTCAGCTTGAAAGATGCCGTTCCATTCGTCTTAATTGTGAGAGTAACACTGGGTACCTAAATGAGAATTGAAATATAAAATGGACGATTTTTGGCGCCATATTAATTGTGTCTTCAGTTTTTTTTTTTTTTTTTGAAAACCTATGAATGTGGTACCTATCAAAATAAAGGGTTTCATAAATAGGTATCATTAACGTGAAAAATAATTATATTAACTAAAAACTCATTTTTTTTTTTTTACAAAATCAAAAAAAAATCGACTGCCTGAACAGTACATCTTCTTAAATTTAACATTATAGACTTTTATTGCCACCGACTGCAGGGGCGTACCAATAGAAAATGGCGCCTAGAGCACGCATCACTTTGCGCCCCTTCGTAAATTATCTTCTCGGTCTACACCACGGAGTTAATACAAAGCTCCGTGGTCTACACTGAGCAAAGCTAGGTCGCATAACCATTCTTGAATTCAACTTGCAAAAAAATCGCTGGCAATGCTGCAATTTTACTTTAATCCCCATACGGAGTAGCTTTTCAGATTTCTTATATTTAACTCCGTGGTCTACACTGAGCAAAGCTAGGTCGCATAACCTTTCTTGAATTCAACTTGCAAAAAAATCGCTGGCAATGCTGTAATTTTACTTTAATCCCCATACGGAGTAGCTTTTCAGATTTCTTATATTTATATTTCTTATATAATCGCGAAAAAAAAATATCATCTGTTCCCTACATTTTGACGAGTTATGCGAACATAAATGTAGGGAACAGCTGATTTATTTTTCGCGATTTCAGCTTTGGTCCCACAGTAAAAGTTGTTCATAACGATGAGTACAATCATGTGTTTAAATGTCGGTCATTTTTGTATAAACATGTTTACATAATATACATGGTATGATGCTTATTATAGGTGTTACAAGGTTTTTTTTGGTTCAACATGTTTGACCATAACTGGTGTACAAATTAGGTCTAAAGACAAGAATCTATAAAAATACTACTATCATAAATAAATCAACAATTATAAATAATATTAAATTAAAAAATTAGGTCAATAGTCATGCGCTTCAAAATAAATATAATAGATAGGCGCCCACTGCTCCGACTGCATGAGATTGCTTATAGTATTCAGTCTAACAGTCATCCTTTCCAAGTCTCTTGTTTCCGTCTTTTTTTTAATTAAAGTTCACTGTTAGGCAGTCGGGTTTTTTGACTTTGTATTTTTTTCGACCTACACGCGGGCGAAGCTGCTGGCAAAAGCTAATTGGTCATAATAATTAATAACTCAAGCATGATACACATAACATCATACACCTACTGAATATACTGAGAATCTAAAAAATCCATTGTATCAACTGGCTTGGAAAATTCTTACTCCAAAAAAACGACACAACAATGAATGAACCCCATTCGCCAATACAAGCCAACATGAACTGGGCCAATAAACTGATTATGAAAATCGGCCATCCTACATGTCGGAATAGAACGTCCCTTTTAACAGATTGTACACCGGGAGCTGGGATGAATAATATATCTTTACTGTCACCTTTTAAAAGACCTGTGTCGCTATTATAAAATGAGCGAGAAATAAAGGTTATTTTTACATGTTTCCGAGGTGACTATGAAGTTGAAAAGTGTTTCTAATTTTATTAAAAATTCTTTCATTTTATTTATTTATTGGCTAGTTACGGGAGGTATCAAAATCCGCAAAGACTAGAAGCCTTCAAAATAATTTATTCTAAGCCTTTGTAATCTGCCTAGCGAATTCTTAGCCAGAACTTGACCGAAGTCACGTAAAAATCGAAGTCAAAGTCAAATCTTTATTTGTGAAGCATAGGTAAAACCCGACTGCGAGGAGAGGCTTGTGGCTAAGTAACAATAGCTGCACGGGTCGATCGATCAGGTTAAGCTACGCTTGCCGCGGTTGGTCCGTGGATAGGTGATCATCTTTACATACCAAGACCCCTCCGTGCCTCGGAAAACACGTTAAGCCGTTGGTCCGGGCTGTCATTTGTGGATCTTTGACAATCGTTACGGGTCGTCAGAAGCCCGAAAGTCTGACAACCAGTCTTACCAAGGGGTATCGTAATACTCAGCAACTGGGTTGTGGAGGTCAGATAGGCAGTCCGGTTAGACTGGAAGCCGACCCCAACATAGTTGGGAAAAGGCTAGGCAGATGATGAGGTAAAGCCCGACTGCGTAAAAAGTGAACTTTAAAAAAATTGAAACTAGATTGACATTGTTTGAGGTTGACTATTAGACTGAATACTATAGGGTAAATTTTTAACCAGTGCGCAAACTGTAACCATAAATTCAGCATATCATTCTAGACCGCCCAGCGCAGAAAGTTTTCATCGGTTATACAAAAAATAAATCTGCTGTTCCATTGATTATGACCGCGTAGGTATTGCGGTTTTCTACAAAAAGTTTTTTTTTTATATGAAAATAAAACTACTAGAATGATAATATGCTGAATTCATGGTTACAGTTTGCACACTGCTTAATAATTTATCCTGTATAAACAATTTCATACAATCGGACGCAATAAAGATTTTTGAGGGGCTTGTGGCTAAGTAATAACAGCCGCTTGCATCAATCGATCAGGTAAAGCTACGCTTGCCGCGGTGGGTCCGTGGATTGGTGACCGTATTTACATACCAAACCCCTCCGTGCTCGGAAAGCACGTTAAGCTGTTGGTCCTGGCTGTCGTGAATCTCTGGCAGATAATTGAACTAAATTCTCTTACACGAGTTATTCTGTAGTTAGGTACTGCTAACACGTGTAAGAGAATTAAATAAAAAGGAGTGGGTTTCCTCGCAGTGTTTCTTACGCCACGCATTCCTGGGAAAGTCACGTCAACAAGCTATTATTTTCTAATTAATCCGTTCCGAGTTATAATTTCCAGAACTCTGCTAAAATAAACATCTCTGTCGGTTACTTACCGGAACTTTTAATAGATATGTAGATTACTGCTTCATCATCTGCCCCACAATTCCATTTTCTTCCGTTAGAAAAACGCCGAAAAGGACACGATCCTGTCGATCTTGTGTGGAGGACCCCTTTTTAACTTTATTATTTATTGGAATAGTGCGTATATTTTCAAATGATTTGTCATGGGTGTCGTTTTTATGGTTTTCGAGGGTTCTGAAGCCGATAGTGAGATCTAAATGAAATCCAAGAAAAGAAGTGGCTGCGAATATTTTCAAACTTTTCATCATGGGTGTCGTTTTAATAGTTTTCCTGGTTGCCGAAGCCGATTATCATCATCGTCATCATCATTTCAGCCGAAAGATGTCCATTGCTGGACATAGGCGGAGGCCTAAAAATGGCGTGGCGATTATGGCAAAACCAGGTTTTGCCATAATCGCCACGCTTGGCAGGCGGGTTGGCGATCGCAGTATGGTGGTCAAATGCATAGAGAACGCTGCTGCCCATTCTCTATTATGTCCTTTAGTCGCCTTCTACGACACCCACCGGAAGAAAGGGGGCGGCGCTATTCTTTTACGTCGGCACCACACGGAACTGAAGCCGATAACGAGTTTTAAATATACATAGTTTGAGTATTTTGAAGATAGAGTAAACGACGATACATTCAGAGTTGAAGAGAAAATGTAAGGAACTTTGTTTGTAACCGGGGTCCCCCCACATTTTTTGGTAAAACGAAATGAGAACTATTTGAGGTTCGAGTAAATAATGTTTTTAATGTCAGACTCCTGCTGTACAAAACCAAGTACCTAATAGAATCAATGTACGACAAGTGACTCGATACATTTGCTCATTCATAATTTCGTTATAATTCTACAAAGCCAGCAAGCGTTTACCGAATTCAGGATTAGTTAGTATATAAATCGTATTTGATTTACAAATATGGGTGTTGAAACACAATGTTGTTTCGTGCAGGAAATTGAAATTCCATTTCAAATAATATGTATTCGAGTTTTAGTTTACCTTGTGTGTGATGAATTGGCAAACATTCTAGCTTCAGCATTGCTATTTTGTAACCATCTCACCGTGAAGTGGGCGTGAGGTGAGCTGTCCGTCTCATTGCACCTGATGCTTGGTCAATCCCTAGCAGTGGGATGACACTGACAGCTCACTCCACGCACACTTCAGGCGGTGAGATGATTACAGAATCGACGTGCAGTTTAATAACAAAAACTAAAAAATAAATTAAACCGCCGAAAAAACTGAAAAGAAAAAAAATTACGTAAATTTTTTTTTATTTATTTTTTTAAAATTTTTTGTGGCTATAATCTACTCATTACTACATGCTTAATTTTTTATTACTTTTTGTAATACACAACTCAGTATTAAAATCTGTGAGTAAACAATCAATCATCCCCTATTTTCCTACCCTTAGTTGGTTTGGTTTTTTTTCGAAATTTATATGGGACTAATTTCGGGGTATAGCTTTTCTAATAAAAAAAGAATGATCAAAATCGAACTACTAACGAAAAAAACGCCTCCGTTTTTTCGTAGGTTAAAAAGGGGGGTTACCGTGTCAATATTTTTACACAAAATAATATCACGCCTGTAATCTCCGAAGAGTCCAGCATAGATATCGTACATCTATAGCACACCTCCATTTCCCTAGTCATGGGTTTAGTCCCACGTTATAGGAGGCGAGCCTATTGCCATCAACCGGGCTAAAAACGAGACTCCAGACTACTACGAATATGAAAAAAATCTAACGTTTTTTGCAATTTGCAGGTCATCAGCAGCCTGTTTGTTGATCAAAATATGATGCAAACACGTGTGATCCTTTCGAGTAAGGTGGCGCTTTCTTCAAAAGCTTAATAATATGTACATTTCCCTTTGATTTTTCTATATTGAACGCCACTATTCCCAGAATTTCAGTACCGAGCTTGGTGCAACACTATTGTAATTGCTTTCCGCTTTGATTTGATGAGTTTGTAGTGTATCGTGAAGCTTAATACTAGGTACATTTCCCTTTGATTTTCAATATTGAACGTCATTATTCCCAGAATTTCATTACCGAGCTGGATGCAACACTATTGTTATTGCTTTCCGCTTTGATTTGATGAGTTTGTAGTGTATCGTGAAGCTTAATACTAGGTACATTTCCCTTGATTTTCAATATTGAACGTCATTATTCCCAGAATTTCATTACCGAGCTAGATGCAACACTATTGTTATTGCTTTCCGCTTTAATTTGATGATTTTGTAGCGTACCATGTTCAGTGATTACCATACAGCGCTACAAAGATAGACAAGATACAGATTGAGTCGGAAGTCAGAATCAACTGATGACCTTTTTACGTCTAGTCCTACCACTTAGCAGTACTAAGTGTTTCCATGGCATACAAAGGTACACAGGGTGGCAAGGACATCGATAAGCAAACTGTTACCACGGATTCAGTAACTGCATGGTTATAGAAACACCGCGGCCAAATTTGTTGTTGGTTAAATAAATAAAATAAAAAAATGCGATTCCCAACATTTTGCGGTAAAAGAAATTTACTAAACATTTCACCTAGTGAGAAATATTTGAATTAGTATGGAAAGGCATTTTTTTTATAACCGTCTAGAAATTTCGCCGCTATAGGATCTATTGTAACGTATTCTTAAGAGTTGAAAACTATTTATTAAAATGCAGGAGTATTCGATTAACGCTAGGATTAACTGATTTAAAACCAACTGTTCTAGAGCGCACCGTACGTAGAAGACTTCTCAGTTTTTCTCTCATAAGAAAAATAGAGATGGCTTATGGGTCAGAAGCTCATTTGATTTAATATTTTTTAAAGGAAAAGCAAATCCACCTGGAAGTATGTATAAAACTTAAAAAAAAAAAAAAAAACGACCGACTACCGAAAAACACTAGAAAGCGAAAAATTACTTTAATTTCGGAAGGCGGTGACAATCATATTTTTTTTTATGAAAAAAGTTTTAATTTTTAATTTTTTGTTATTTATAGTACCTACCCAACAGTAATTCGAAATTTCATCATCCTTGTGGTCAAAACAATGCATATTTATGCTATAGCAGCAATCTCGGTTAATTTGTTGTCATTTTTGGAAGAGTTCCGTTGTCTGTCTCCGAAACGCATCATCCGACCTATATGAAATTAAAATGGGACCATTTCGAACAAAACAGAATTTTGCTAATCGGTCTTATGACGGAGTTATGCCCAAACCTCCGCCTAACTCCTAACCGTTCGTTAAAGAGATGTACCTTCCTTCACCAGCTCAGCGTCATGAGATGATGATGACCATACGCAAATGTCTCAATAGCTTTAGAAAATATATGAAAAACATTGTTAATACCTACAAAATTTGAGGGTTGCCCTTGATTTCCCTGGTGTTCCACCATCAGATCCTGACTTGGTGCCAATGAGACCACCTCAGGAGTATACTCTTTAAAATAAAAAAAGAATTTTGAGAATCGGTCCACAAATGAGGGAGAAATCTATGAACATACATTTAAAAAATACATACAGTGGAACATATAACTTCCTCCTTTTTTGGAAGTCGGTAAAAAAATACCAGTATACAAAAAAACTTGAGAGGTGTCAAGGGACACCCGGATGGAACGAAGTTCCTTTTTGGTCTTAATTTTTTCCGTCTAGCCCCCTTTCGCAACGCGCGATAAGGAACTTCGCGTTTTCAGGGTTTTAAAGCTCATCATCATCATCGTCATCGTCGTCACCATCGTCACCATCGTCAACATCGTCAACATCGTCACCATCGTCACCATCGTTATTGCTTTCTATAAGAGAGAGAGAGAGAGAGAGAGAGAGAGAGAGAGACAGACTGAGAAACATGCGCACGCCGCACGGCTTACAATAGCTTACTATAGCAAAAAGTGTCGTTACAACTTTTCGTATGAATTTTTCCGTGTAGCCCCCTTTCACAACGCGCGATAAGGAACTTCGTTCCAATAAATCACAATACTGTGAAACCGTTAGACAGCGAAATAATTTAAATCACGTTCCCAATACACGTCCGTTACTTCCGCTCTCAAGCAAAAGTGATCGAGGTGCGTAAGCGCGGTCTGAGCTGCCGTATGTCACAGTCTGGTTTGCCGTATTTATGGGAAATAAAAACCCGTATTGCGTTATTTGTTTAAAAAATGTTTATTCCTCATTTGTTTCTTCTGCATAAAGGTTTCTTAGCGTTTCTATTATTTCAGATTCATGTTTATCTAGTGCGTACTTACTTGTCTTTGCTTCTCATTTTGTCGCACATGTCGCGCGATACCTTAAAATTCGTACAGTTTCCTTGATTTTGAATCAGTTGTCTTGCTAATAAAGTCTTATTTACAGTCGATGTTACTAACTTATTCCGCATCTTGGTCTTCATGTTGTTAACTTGACTGAATATCCTTTCACAGTCTGCGTTACTGTGTGGAAGACATAGAACGTCTAGAGCAAACTTTGCTAGTTTTGCAGTCAGTTGAGTTATGATGTTTTTCCCAAAATTCGTGAGCTTTCCAGGCGCTGATGTCCAAGGTCGAAATTTAGTTAATGTGTGGTAGAAGTCTCCACTCGTCATCGATTTTTTGAAGGTCATTTTCAATTTTGACAATTCGTGGAAGTTTCTGGGTTAGTGGCAAAATTGACGGAAAATTATGTCTATTACAGTGGCGCACAGCCTCTATAGGTGACAGACATTTGAGGAGCGGAAGTATTTCATTGGAAAAATCATAACGCTTCCGAATTTCTTTGCAGCTTGTAACTAAAAAGTCGCGACAACGAATATAAAATTCTGCCAGGTGCTCTTTCTGGTTAAACATCTTGGTTTTTTGAGTTTCACACAAGATTTTAACACACAAATACATTTCGGGGTAGGAAATATTGTGAATTTGCTAGGTTAATGGAGCTAATTTCAGTTTGGTTAACGTAGTCTCTGGTCATGTAACATTGCAAGAGATCTTTATAAAGCAGTTTCCTTGGAAATACTCGTTCATCTTCACAAATTTAGGTTATATCCATTGTAAAATAAGTAATTCTATTTCACTGTAAATGTTGACGTTCAAAAGTGCCTTTTAAGTGCCTAATTGAAATAAATGCTTTGATTTTGACTTTGTCTTTAAGATATAGTTTCACAAAGTCGTCGTTTAACTCACAATGGATCAGCTTAGCAACGACGACGGTGCGTTATTTTAGCCACTGGTGGCTGAAAAATAATTTCACTCTCCCATTGCTCTGGCAGCCTATTTATTACAGACACCAGCGATAACCACCTAGTTTGCGACGGGTGTAATAATTTCTGAATTTTTGTATTCATAAATACTTGAAACTCAATGTATTCCGATTGCTTCATTGGCGCATAAATGCATTGAGTGACAGATGCACTTGAATATTTGTATACCTGGCAATTCGGAACGCAAACGACTGGCAACTGAGTTGTGAGGACCCATCATGACATTGCAGCCATCCGATGCAAAACCGATTATATTGTCTAACGGCACACCACGTTTAGTAAACGTTTCTATGATCGTTTTATAAAGCGCTTCAGCTGTACATCCTCGTGAAGATGACGCCCCTTCTATGTATCTTTTTCGTGCAAAGGCTCCAATTGCCATAAACAGGCTATATTTTTTTTTGCATTTTTGTCGTAATATCTGACAAGGATACATATTGTCTTAGTGGAGGCAATGTCTGTCGATTCATCGGCAAGCACGCTGAATTTTTGATGTTTTAAAATATCTTCTAGGTATTCTTTCTGACTTTTTCTTATAAAAAATTTTACAGTTGCTGTAGATTTGCCTCTTTTTATCGCCAAATCAGCTGCTATTTTTGAATCTGGGAAACAAGATTTTAGGACCTTCGATAAATGATCCATTGCCAAGAAAGAAATGTTATGCTCAGCCACAAATGCAACGAGTTTTATTTCAGCTTCCGTTACAAGGGTTTCGTGTCTTTTTTACGCGATTTAAAATAAACACTAACAGATTTTGTAGAATACGCAGCAAATGTCTTTTTTTTTAGGGTTCCGTACCTCTAAAGGAAAAAACGGAACCCTTATAAGATCACTTTGTTGTCCGTCCGTCCGTCCGTCCGTCCGTCTGTCAAGACCGTTTTTCTCAGGAACGCGTGGAGGTATCAAACTGAAATTTCTATATGATACTTAGTTCTACTGTCCCTGGAAGCTGTAGAAAAATCAACCTTCTAAGTCAACGCAATCAAAAGATACAGCCATTTAGGCCGCAAAATTCCGCAAATTTTCGAAACTCGCACGGGAATCAAAACCTACAGGGTACTTCCCGTGAACTTAGAATCTTGAAATTTTGTACGAAGTCACGTCTTATAGTACAGATATAGGAAAAATTACGAAAACCGAAATTTTTTAGTTTCGTCATATAAAAAAAAATATTTTTGACAATTTTGAACTTTTACTTATATACCCACAGGTTTGTACGGAACCCTCGGTGCGCGAGTCCAACTCGCACTTGACCGGTTTTTTTTTTTTGTTATTTGTCACATGTCGTCGTAAAGTTGAAAGTTCACACGATATTTTAACGTCACACACGATGCACTTGCTCTATACGGATCATTTTCAACAGGAGCTATCCAGTGTTTTAATAAATCATCACTCTCCCACTGTTGTCGATATTTCTCCCTTTTTGGTCTTTTTTGGCGTAGAAGGGCCTTCAGAGTCACATTAACTCATATTATCGGTTATTAATCACAATTGAATGTGGAATAATTGTTTCACTCACAACCGTAACTACATAACACTAATTTTGATCAGTTAAATTACTAATGAGCGGCAGATCATAACCAACAGTTCACAAGTTCACAACACAACAGAAGAAGACGCAATGTGCCAATGATGCCATGCAATTCTATAAACCAACAATCGGGAGTATTCGAAACAATAGAATACTAAATAGGCAAGTAAGCTACCCAATTCCGGAAACAACTCGTACACTCACCAGACAATAATAATCTCTATTTTAAGGTGTTTAAGTTCAATTTGTTTATATTGCATACTGCAATGTTGAATGGCCGTCCGCACATGGTGTGATGAATTTTGGGAAGTCCCCGTAGCAAAAACTACGTAAGGTAGGTAGGTTTCTTTTAGTATTGCCTTATTTAGAATATTAGTAGTGGAAAAACGTTTTGTTTGACCCATAGCGAATTGCCGTATTTTTTGATACGGCAATGAGAGGCCTGCCGTATGCCGCATATTCTGAAAAAATAATAATCGTGGAATGCCGTATAATATGGCAATTGCCGTATCAATAACAACGTAAGCGTCTCTCGAACGTTGTTTTTCTCCTTACACTTGCTACGTCATAATGGTCACGTAATATCCTTGCCGACTCACTTGAGATTACCTCTAATTCATGTCTATATTTTCAAAGCTCTGTGGTTTACACCTTTAATATTTTTTGTGAGAATAATAAAACGCAAGCTTTGTTATGAATATTGGTGAAGCCTGTCACTATTGTACGAGACAATGAATAGCTGGGTTCGATACTTTTCGATAATTATCGGTTATTGTGACATATTAATATTTAGAGTGGCGATTGGGTTTATCATATTAAATAGAGCAGCCGTTATTAAAAGTTATCTGTCTATTTAAAAAAAAAATCCTAAAAATAGAAAACTGAATTTTTATGCACAAGAAATATCGTTAAAAAAATACCTTTGATAGACACGCGCGGGGCAATGGTATCAACAATTCACCACAAAAGGTTGTATGGTATTGCTAGCAAATAACCACAAAATAATTTAGATTAATGTTGTTAAATAGATA
This sequence comes from Polymixis flavicincta, assembly GCA_949987655.1. NCBI lineage: Eukaryota > Metazoa > Arthropoda > Insecta > Lepidoptera > Noctuidae > Polymixis > Polymixis flavicincta. The sequence continues at coordinate 15,722,596 of OX465188.1, read as the reverse complement.
TTAAAAAGAAAAAAAGGACCCACGTCTAGAATGCGCCACGCCTTGAACTAAAAAAAAAATAACATTCAACGACTGCATCAAAAGAAACTCCAATTTGTCAAACATAATTTTTATTTCACCCCGCAATGCAAACGAGGCACCGCACCGTGCCGCGTTCACTCGCTCCTAATTCAACAAAAAGCCGACAAGTCCCGAATACCACCGATCATTCCCGAAGGTATCGGGACCGGGTTACGGTCCATGCTTCCTTGACACTTCAAAGTGTCATGGCGACGTCCTTGGCATTAATCTGGATACAGCTGTGGTTTGCTAAACATATACGCAGTATGAACGTCAAGTTTTATGAACTGGTTATATTGCTGTTTAATGCATTGTTGGATACAATGAGAATTTAATCTTGTGTTGTGAGAGATTTTTATAACGGAAAAAATCATGCCTGAATACCACAATGGGGTAGGCAAGAATGCTCACATTTTGTGGGCGATCATATTGTTCTCTTTCGACGACATAAATTACCTATAATATGTGTGTGTGTGTGTGTGTATTTTAGGTCTTTTAAGACTTTTAGTACTTACACAACGGGGCAACAAAATTGTAAACAGTAAGACTAAACTTTCATTACCTATGTCTAGTATCAGTGGTGTACCACAGTCAATTTGTATGACTAGCTTAACATTTCGCTTCCTAGTCTTTGGCATTGGGAACTTACTTAGAACGTAAAAGTCTAACTTTATTATAAAGAGAATAATAATGAAAACATCGTATTGTTAACATGGTGAAAAAACTGGGATTCTATTTCCACGATCAAGTGGCTTCAAACTATTCATGCATTGATTGTGAATATTATAATAACAGCAGTATTACGTGTAGCATGAGTCATGAGCGTATTACAATGCATGCTGCAGTCAATATCATCATCATTTCAGCCGAAAAATGTCCACAGCTGGGCACAGACCCCTCCAAGAACTGACCGGTTCTGTGCTTCACGCATCTAGCATATTCCTGCGGCCTTAACCAGTTCATCGGTCCAACTTGTGGGAGGCCTTCCAACGCCATGTTTTCCGGTATGCGGTCGCCACTTGAAAGCCGCCTAAAGGCCATTTGTATTGCAAGTAATGTGCTCTGCTCACACTGTTTTGACACAACAATAATTTAATCGTTTCATCATAATCATCATCATTTCAGCCGAAAGACGTCCACTGTTGGACATAGGCCGCCCCGAGGCTCCTCCACTAAATATAAATCGTTTGCCAGCAATAATTTGTGTTCAATGTTAGGTACTGAGTTTGATTTGCAGTACGCGTATATTTATAGACAATATGATGGATCTTGTTGCACTCTACACCACTGTACTTACATATTATGAAGCCATTTAAATTAAATATCCTCCTAATATTATTAAGTGTGAAAGTTTGTATGTGCGTCTGGATATTTAGAGACAAGGAGTAAGGAAGGATTTTTCAAAATTCATCCCCTAAAGAAGTTAAATAGGGGATGAAAGTTCCGCGCGGGTGAAGCCGCTGGCAGAAGCTAGTTTTTTTAGTATTTGCACACCACATGTAATGGTAGAATGTAAATGGACCACATTAATAATTACAACCTATTACTTTGTACACCTACATTTTGGCAAATATAGCATTACACTTACTCCAAGCGGGCGAAGCAGCTGACAAAAGCTAGTACAATAATTAATTATACTAACGCACTTCGCATTGAACCACAAAATATATGCACAGTGAACATAGTATTTCTAGAAACATGTTTTCAACATTGAATTTTCCTCTGAAAATCATGAACTCTCTCACATTTATCCAAACAACTACGGTTTTCGGTCTAATTCTTCAATTTTACTTGATTACTGGCTGCGCCCCGCGGTTTCTGTTGCATGTCTCGATCCCGTGGAAATATCGGGATACACAGTATGTAATGACCTAATCCAGGTCCATTTGCCCTATTTCACCCAAATCCGTTCACCCATTTTAGCGTGAAACCATAAGAAACAGACATACAAATAATCAGATCCTTTCTCTGTATTGGTTTACTTAGATGAGAATGAAATGAATGAACGAAACCTTCTGAGAATACCACATACCTAAATCCTTTTGGTATTTTGAATATTAAGTACTTAATGTAATATGCGGCTTGCGTTTGAAAATTAAATATAGGTACTTCTATTTGTGTGTGACGTTTCTATATTGCATTTTGGTTTCGTGTAACGCACAGGCTCGATTTTTTCAGAGATTGGTGTAAGTAATTAAATATTAATTTCGTGATTTCGAGTGAACTCAGGAATGAGGAAAAGAAAAAGTTTGACAGCTTTTGTATACAAATAATTATGTCAAATTGACATAATAATTCTCCAGATTATAGTTATCTGACTAATATAGTATTAGACATGTAAACACCTGTTTTACACGAAGGGTGAAAACTTTGTGCCCCGTTGATGGCAATTGGCTCGCCCCCTATGACATGAGACTTAAACATAATTTGCGAAATATTGTACTGCTATAATAATCGGCATACTTATTTTAAAACAAACCTAAATTCTACAAATAAACACAATTTTCATCACGGCATCCTTAGAAGCCTAAGAACAGAGTAATTAATTATAACAGAAGGGCTATAATTAATCAAAATACCTTGGCATCGGGTTAATTCGGGCAGTGTCGTGTTCGCCTAATAGCTCTTGTCATTATAAGCAAAGGAAATTGACATGAATGGGCGAAATAACAGGGAGTGAACAAGATTGAGCTTTGAATTTGGAACCTTGAATGAATAATACCCGAACAAGGTTCATCATCAGGTTAAGCTAGGCTTGCCGTGGTTGGGCCGTAGATGGGTGAACATATGATCATACCAAGACTTTCCGTGCCTCGGAAAGCACGTTAAGCCGTTGGTCCCGGCTGTCATTTGTGAAATTTGACAGTTGTTACGGGTCGTCAGAAGACCGAAAGTCTGACAACCAGTCCTACCAAGGGCCGTAGCGTGTTACCCAGTAACTAGGTTGTGGAAGTCAGATAGGCAGTCGCTCCATGTAAAATACTGGTATTTAGCTGCATTCGGTTGGACTGGAAGCTGACCCCAACATATTGCGAAAAGATTTTATCATAAGGTCGAATTTGACAGTAAACAGATTTTAACATTTCGGTCGAATTTGTCTATTGGTCTTTTGCACTGCAACCATCTTTCGCAACGTTTAATGTGATTAAGATGCTTTTGTTTTTTTTTTTTTGATAATAGCGCATCGTGACAACAAAAATGGTTCAAACTAGCAATGTGTTTGATGTTAGTTAAATCTGTTTTAGCTAAGTGGAATAATTTTGAGGTATTTCTGTAGTTAATTGAATTCGCTTTATTATCATTATAAAATACGCTCGAAATTTTGAAATTTATGCAAAGATATTTTTTATTTTTGAGCTCTGTTTAACGACTGTTTTTAAGAAATATTTTTGAATACCTACCCCCTAGTGGGCTGGCCATGTTTGTCGAAGGACCGATGGCCAGTGGAGCAGATGAGTCCTGGAATGGCGACCGCGTATCGGCAAGCGTAGCGTGGTATGCCTCCCAGCTAGATGGCTCGACAACCTAAAGAAAGTGGCTGGGACAGACTGAATGCGAAAAGCGGACAACAGGGTGTTGAAGCGCAGCTTGGTAGTTGCCTAAGTCTAGCGCAGCCTATGGCCTGTGTGACTGCGATGGGTGGAATTGATAGGCAGATGAAGTAAGTGGAGATGATAAGACTTTTAAGCATCATTGCATGAAAAATAAATATTAATGAAATGTCTACCAGATAGTGTTGCAGGACCAAAAACGCGATTAAAATTCAACAACCACTAAAAGAAAACTACCGCTGTCAACCCTTTCTTCATAATTAATGATTAGCACAAAGAAAGGGCACAAACACAAAGCGAGGTTCACTGCCATATCTAGACACAATTAATTGTTATGCTCACAAAGAGATTGTATTAGTAGTGTGTCGAAGACACACAAGCAAGGGTGAGAAGTGTTGTCATGTATTATTTACGTATGTCACGGTACAATAGCAGAGATTGACACGCAAATTGTAACCATGAAATTAGCACATCATTCTACACCTGAAAGTGCAGAAACCGTTCGTTGGTTTCAAAAACAATATCTGCTGTTTCATATAAAAAAGTGCAATACTCACGCGATCAAAATGTATACAGGATTTTTTTTAATTACCGACGAATAATTTTCTATGCTTGGGGGTCTAGAATCATTTGGGTACTGAATCCATGTTAGCTGGTTCGTTTAATTGTTTTGTAGGCGTGACCTTGGAGACTTCAATTACTCTTAGTACTACTAAAATGTTCTGAATCTGGTGATCCTCTGACTAAATGATCGTAGTAAATTTGTATTTATATTGTTTTTAAGGCCTTTTATGCCATGTATGTTTACTTTGAAAATATGCAACGTTACGATTTAAATAAATAAATAATTATATATTTTCTGTAATTTTCACATTTACTTACTTATTTTTTTTACAATAACATACATTGATAATTAATAATAAGATCGTAGGTTAGCCCTAGTAGTAGTGACCACTGCCACTTCAGTTTGGCAACTCTCCGGGCTATGTCGTTACTAAGGGAAGGACATAGCCCGGAGAATTGTCAGGGCACTGGTCACTAATAAGTACTACTACGAATCAGGAATGAACAGATCCGCAGAAGAAGCTTACCGTTCTCCTGCGGATCTGTTCATTCCTGATTCGATCACGTAGGGAAACTTCAAGCATCGCCCTCTCCATTGCCCTTCGGGTAAGTTTTAGCCTTCTGGTAAGGCCCATTGTGAGCGACCATGTTTCAGCGCCATAGGTCCATACTGGCAACATACGAGTACTGGCTGAACTGGCAACATGGACGACAAGATACTGTGTAGCTTCCCGAACCCCGCCCAGCTGACCTCTTTCGAAGCTAGGCTAAGTGGCCAGTTTGTCTTAGGTAAACAGATTCGTCTACTACTTCGAGTTTAGAGTCTTCGAGTGTAAAACTCACTCGAAGATTCTGGACTTGGGCATTTGCCAACTTTCCCATTCGTTTGATTAAATAACATCCCATTTCATACCTAACAATCAGATTAAAACCATCAACAAGGACATGAAAGAAAGGCCAAGCATTAACCTTCAATGTTCCCTAACCACTGCACTCTGTGAGCTAATGGAGTTTTCTCATTACATACAATATTATTTACTTGGCTATTAAGTACTTCTTATATTTTCTCTTTAACGCAATATTACGCCGCCATCTTGGATATCGTTAGAACATTATTTTATAACTCGTAAAGTTGGTTTATGAAAATCGATAAAGAATTTATTGATGGTGCTAATAGAAAGTATTGGTATTATCAGTTTTGCCAGGGAGGAACTTTTTCCCAGTAACTGGGTTATGGAGGTCAAATAGGCAGTCGCACTTTGTAAAATACTGGTATACTGCATTCCTTTAGACTGGAAGCCAACCCACATAGGTTTTTTTTTTTTTTTTTTTTTTTTTTGGGGTGGGAAATCATGAAATAACTTCTCCCGCTCTGGGTGGAGCAGGAGGGCGTGTCAGACTTTTACTGACTAAAACCCACCCGTGTTCCTTCAGTAGCCCTTAAGCCAGGGGCTGTGGTGTCTCTTTCGAACAAACCCGCACCCCTGGCAGGCATCGGCCCTTGCGGGCCCCATCATTTTTTGTGCTGACATCTCTTTGAGGCGCGCGTGGAACACAACGCGCCGTCGACTTGGGCTTGGTCCTTACCGGACAGCGAGCTACCCATTACTCGCCGTCCGCAAGCCCATGCCTACGGTGGCCGGAAATCGGCCTGGGATTCCCGACGCCCAGGGCGTCTCCGTATCCTGCGGCGGCTGGGGTCGCGAGGGCGCATATGCTGCCTCTCCCTCACGTGCGCCGCCTCCCTCTTCGCGAGCATCACTGCTTCGCTGAAGGAGGTGACGGCTCCCCATGCCCTCTCGCTCCGTACCATGGCCTGGACCAGGGCCGGACGCGAGAGATCGCCGCCGCCGATCGCCTCCACGAGGACACGGCGGTGCTCCGCCCAAGCAGGGCAGACCGCCACCGTGTGCTCCACCGTGTCCTCAGGGCGATCTTCGCAGTGGAAACACCCGGGCGTTTCCTCCCGCCCTATCCGAAACAGGAACCTCCCGAAACAACCGTGTCCGGTGAGGACCTGCGTCAGGCGGAAGGTGAGGACGCCATGCCGCCTCTCAAACCACTCCTCAAAGAGGGGACTCACCGCCGCAATCGTGGCGTGCCCAGCACTGGGTTGCGACAATCGCTCTCTCCATGTCACCATGAGATCCCGCCGGAGCTCTGTCCGCTGTGCCGCGATTTCCTGCGGCAGCGGACTAACGCCCCGGCGTTTGGCCTCCTCGCGCCACTCCCATATATGCGCGAGGACCCACATAGGGTAAGGCTACGTGATGAACTTAGAAAGCTGTATTTTAGATTATGAATATTATGTTAATAGTTCCTCCAGGTATTTTATTAGTAGCCATTAATGTCCCAGTGCTGGGCAAATGTCTCCCCACTCTCTTTCCACCTCTCTCTATCCCTAAAATACCTATTTTGTATTTGTTCGCGAAATCATCAAATGACTTTTTTTCATCTTAGACGGGGCGAGAGGGTGTGTTAGACTTTTACTGACTAAAACCCACCCGTGTTCCTTCCGTTGTCTGTGACAGGGCCACGATAACTCTTTCGAACAAATCCGGGACCCTGGCAGGCTCCAGGCATACTTTACAACTTTATGAGGACCCTCAATAACTAAAGACAAACTCAACTACAGGCAGCCAATAACCTTTACACAAACAATGAACTTAGTTTCAAACTCAACTGATAATTATATGCTCCTGTTTACTTGCCCAGTTGTATCATAGACTAAGAATGTATAGAAAGGGAGCTCCTGCATTGAATACAATACCGATAAAAAACCCTACAATTTCGAGGCGTTAGTTATGTACGTTCGAATATACACCGTGAAATTTTAGTCGTCTCGCAAAGATGGTCCACTCAAAGTATCCGACATAAAATACCTCTAGGCGTGATTACAAAATTGTTACCATTAATTAAGTTAATAGGTACAAAGATATAAATAATGAATTAGAATTATGAAACACCCTGTTAATAATGTTTAGGTATCAAAGGGTAGAAGATACCTATACCATTACATTCCATCATTCATTCTATCTCCATACCAGGGTGTTTCAAACTAAGTCATGCGAGTTAGTGTTTTTTTTTTAAATAATTCATAAAAGTAAAAAAAAAAGGATTTTTTATTTAAATGTATTGTAGTCATTGGATGCATGAATCGGGCTGCCGTTGTAAGAAGACTTGTATAGTCAAGATTATATAATTCGCATTCACTCATCGACAAAATAAATTTAAAACCGAGCCGAAACGTGGACACTCGCGGTACAGCTGGTCCTTATATTCAAGGTCGCTCATCGAGCTTTGGAGCGGGCTATGCTTAGAGTCTCTCTGTGGTATCAAATCAGGAACAAATTGATACAGAATAGAACCAAAATTGTCGACATAGCTCAAACTGAAGTGCCAATGAGCCGGCCATATAAGCTGTAGCTGATGACCAATGTTCTTGAGGGCACATAACCACAAGATCGACGTCAATTGCTAGTTTAATGAAACAAATTGACGTCGACCAACAGTAAGAACTGTCAGTGACATAATTGTTGGGATACAGATATTGATAAGATACAGACAACTCTTGAACGCAGCTTGGATGTGCTGAACTCGTTCAGTTTTATTGGTGAAATTTCCCTTTCTTAATGAATTTAGATCGTCTAGAATCTAGAGCGGTAGCTATCGTGTGGCACCTTTCCACGCTACCATCTATGCTTATGCATACGGGTATACTAAATGTACTGGACTAGGTAACATTAGAGACTTAGATCGATCCACCAGGAATTAATGGATCGATTATTTCTAGTTAATTTTATGGGAAAACGCACTATGGAAACTCCCTTTCATTTCTGACCTCGAGATTGAACACAGAAGCCTGACGCAGCCATCATGTCGACCGGTGCAGCAACGACGGCAGATAAACAGGACGTTTGCAGAGTCAAACACACGCTCCGCCGCTCCTAAATCATCTCTGAGTTTACTTCTATTTATTTCGTGTAATATTTGTTTTCCTTTGTACGGTCGCGGTCAAGAGTCCATTCTCATGCTAAGGGTTATATTGCTATGACTCGCGGTCCAGGCCGTACCTACAGCTGTGTGTATGAGTGATGTAACCAGACCGCACACCACAGTAGGTACTCACACACCACTGTCGTCGAAAGATACAAAAAACATCCCGTCGCACAGAGTACTCTGTCTCTGTCTGTACTGTGTTACGTAGTAACTACGTATGACCTTGGTCGGTTCATACGATCGCTAAAATTCACGTTCTAATATCAAGTCTCGGTAGCTCGCAGCGTATTGTCATTGATTAAGAAACACAAAAGTCTGGGTTCAAATCTCCCGAAGAGACTTTTATTTTTCTTTTCAACAATTTCATCAGTTCTTTTATTATTCGTTATACGAGAATGTTTTTTTTAAATTACTTAAATTATTATTTAAACAAAGGATAAAGAAGATTATGTGATTTCAAAATGTTTATTCGTTATAATTTTATGAAGTAGGTATAAAAATAACTACTAATAACTTCTTGTTAACAGTTTATTTTCTCATAAAGAACAATTATTGAAGTAAAGTAGCTAATTGGTGAACCATGATAATCAGGCTATTGTATCTTAGTAATATAATAATATTGTGCTGTAATTACTACAATGTGCGGTACTCTAAAGAAATCACATTTTTCTACGCAAATCTACCCACGTAAAAATAACAAATGCAGACAAGTTGTCACAATACAATTAAATGACTCAGTAGTACTACTATTGGAATAAATCTACTGCGAGTGAGTTAGTTCTCTCAAACCTCAAAGTTAACAAATTGTATTTAATAGGACTTATCGAAGTTATAGCTTAAGTAATCATTTTCATTACGAAAAGAAGATTGAAACTAAACCTCGAAATAATCCATATTACGGATATGACACAATATTATGTGAATATTACTAAAATCAATAAAAGTCAATAATAATAAATATTTCTAATTTATATCTTAATGTTAATGTTTTTTGAGCTGGTTTTCCATGATGCAAACCTTCTGCGTCGAGTGCACAGCGCACTATGAATAATTTGGCAAAATGTCTTGTCTTTTTGAAACCACTTGTGCTGTCGCTTTCTTTTATAAGCTGGGGTCTTCCACTTTGCTTTCGACGGGCAAGGCTACCCCCCTTCCTCATATCTTTTCATCCACTGACTCACAGTATTTCACTAAAACAAAAAAGGGGTACTGTTAGGCTACTAAACAAAATACATACTAATATGTATTACTATTTAGAAACAAAATTATTTGAAATATAAATTTCACATAAATATTTAATCTAGGAAATAAATTTACTTTGAAATTTTATATTTTTCTTCTATTTAGACGTTATGATATTTATAAAACGTTTAAAAATTACTACAAGGATCAGCAGTTATACTTTAAATAAGTGCTTAATAAAATAATTAAATCATAATACTCACACTCAGGCCGGTTTCATCAGTTATTTGTGATATTTAAGTCCGCTTTTATGCAGCGCAATAATATTCGCTTTCATTTCTATTATTCAATTTGCTTACATTTTAAAATGAACTAGAAGACCGCTAATAGATTAAACACACGTCACTAGCACACAATAACAACCAACACCGTTCTATATGTCACGTCGAATGAGTCGTACGTAAGTTAACTATCATTTAAATTTCTTTAGGTTTCTGTGGGTATATTGATAAAGTTTTACGAGTTTAGTGAACAAGACGAATAGAACAAGAAACTATAGTCAAAAGCGATTTTTAAAACAATAAAAAGGCTAGCACATCGCGCGTGGGATTCGAACCCGAGACTCGTTGCGCACGATGGCGCTAATCCAAGTTCAGGAACCACTAAGCTATCACGTCATTTACTTTAACGGTTGAATTTATGGAATACAATCATTTGTAGACGTATGAGAGTGTGTGTGTCTACAGTATAGAAATTACTTAATATAAGAAGGTCGTAAGTTAAACCGTAGTGTCAATCTATTACTTTTTGAGATTGGTACTCCGCTTTTGGATCCTACTGTACAACTTGTCTTTGTCCATTTATTTGTGTTGTAGCTTTATATGTTATGTAAGTGACAAGGTAGGCAATAATACAAATCGTAAAATTATGTGAGTCGTTTAATTGAACCTACCCCGTAACACATCATTTGTTGGTGGTTCTTTCAAAACATACCTAAGCACGTGAGTTTCACTTCTAAACGCTTTCCATTATCTATGGCTGTGCCTGTCCTGAGCACCGACAACTCACACACAACAGAACTATGTGCAACTAATAATAACGTTCTCAATTTACTGGAAACTGTCCCGAGTCTACATACTGGCATGTAGGTAGCTATATGCCAGTATGTAGACTCGGGACAGTTGCATGGACAGTGAGTGTGCAAATAGTTGCTAGTGATGCGAATAACTCATGAAGTCCTAGTACTTATACTATCTATCATTATAGTTGCATTGTTAGCAGTGAATATGAAATCAAAGTGTGATTAGTAAGTAAATCATCAACTAACTAATTTGCATAAATATAGGATGCCAGGAACCAATACCGTCTATACCAGGGCACACGGGGCCCATGCTCAGGGGGCCCCGAAGGACCGACAATTTCTCTCACATTTATTCTCAAAACATTTTTTCGAGCACTGTATACATCACAGCGCCATCGTCTACATTTTTGTTTGTCGGGTTGCATTGTTTTAATAATTCACTATCTTTACTTTCCAATAGGGCCCTAAATTCTTGTGAGCCCAAGGGCCCCTGCATAGTTTAAGACGGCCTTGCCACGAACGTCAAAGCTCAAACTGTTATCATGAATTCAGCCCACGATTCTAGACCGCCTAGTGTAAATATTTTTCGTCAAAAAAGAAACCGATGTTTCAAAGAAAAGTATTATGGTACAAAAAGTGCTCGGTTCAGATTCCATAGTAACAGTTTGCGCGCCGATGTCTCTGCCACCATGTACTGTACTTCTTTCTACTGGAAAAAACCAACCGACTTTCTTTTTTTTTTGTGGAAAAAGTTATATTTTTCACTTTTTAGTTGATTTTGAAATTTAAACATGCTTGGGGTCAAAACAATGCGATATCAGCAATCGCCGTTGAATTGCTGTCATTTTTTTAAGAGTTCCGTTGTCGGTCTCCGAAACGCATCATCAGATCTATGTGAAATTTAAATGGGACCATTTCGGAATATATTAGGTCTTTACCTATGAAATTGCCGTTCTGCAGTACTGGCCATTTCAAATCAAAATAATTTTTGTTTGGCTAAGAATTCTAATTTCAAATTAATTTTATTTTAAAAACATGGATTTTTTTTTCTAAAAGTAGTCATTTCTTTATTGATTAGTGTTACATTTTCATCGCATTTCAATCTTTTTCGTCATCATGGATACGTTAAAAATTCGAGTAATTATGGAATATGAGTACCGTCGTGGCAGCAACGCGGCACAAGCGGCACGCAACATCAACGACGTTTACGGAGCTAACACTACAAACCAACGCACCACCTGTTATTGGTTTGCTCGCTTCCGTTCTGGAAATTTCGACCTGAAAAATGAACCTCGCGGTCGTCCGAAGACTTTGGTCGACAATGACGAATTAAAGGCGATTGTGGAAGCTGATGATACACAATCTACGGCTGAATTAGCAGCAGCTTTCGACGTTAGCGTCAAAACAATATTGGTCCATTTGCGTCAAATTGGCAAGGTAAAAAAGCTTGACAAATGGGTGCCCCACGAACTCAATGATCGCCAGCGCGAAGTACGCGTCGAGACGTGCCTTGCACTGCTCAACAGACACACAAATGAAGGAATTTTGAACCGCATTGTTACCTGCGATGAAAAATGGATTCTGTTTGATAACCGTAAGCGCTCAGCAAGTTGGTTGGATCCTGGTTCAGCACCTAAACAATGCCCTAAACGAAAACTTACCCCTAGAAAAGTGATGGTCACTGTTTGGTGGTCTAGCGCCGGTGTGATTCATCACAGCTTCTTACCAAACGGGGTGAGCATTACTGCAGATGTGTACTGTGAAGAACTGAACACAATGATGGAGAAGCTGGCGCATCTCCAACCAGCATTGGTCAATCGCTCGTCTCCGCTGCTCCTGCACGACAACGCGCGACCTCATACTGCACAGCAGATGGTCTCCAAGTTGCAAGAACTGGGGTTGGAAGCTCTCCGTCATCCGCCCTACTCACCAGACCTTGCGCCTACAGACTACTACTTTTTCCAGAATTTGGATAACTTCTTGGCGGGAAAAAAATTTAATACCCGAGAGGCAGTACAAAATGCCTTTGAAGAATTTGTTGCCTCCCGTCCAGCTGATTTCTTTAAGAAGGGCATCAATAAACTGCCACTGCGATGGCAAAGATGCATTGATTGCATGGGTGATTACTTCGATTAATACAAATAAAAAATTCATGAAAAAAATTCGTTTAAATTTTTTCATACAAAACGGCAATTTCATAGGTAAAGACCTATTACCTGTTTCGAATAAAAAATTGCATTTTGCAAATCCGTCTATATAGGGTGACTGGTAATTAGTGACCGACATTTAAACACATGATTGTACTCATCATTATGAACAACTTTTACTATGGGACCAAACCTGAAATCGCGAAAAAAAAATCTGCTGTTCCCTACATTTATGTTCGCATAACTAGTCAAAATGTAGTGAACACCAGATTTTTTTTCGCGATTTCTGGTTTGGTCCAATATGATGAGTACAATCATGTGTTTAAATGTCGGTCACTAATTACCAGTCACCCTATAGGTATATAACGGAGAAACACCCGAAAATACATTAAAAAAAAGGTCGAATTGACAACAAAAATATTAGAGACCGCGAATCAATCAATCAATCAATTTGAATTAAAAAAATTGAATTTGACGCTGGAAAAAAGCCAAGCAGTGTGACAAAATCATCATCATTGGTAGCCTTGTTCCACCCACTGCTGACTATAGCTCTTTTGTGTGAAAAGTAGTTAATTTTTATTTTTATTGGTAGTGTCCTACTGGTCCTACATCATTATTTTAATCTTTCACTGGGAGGACCTTTCGATTGAGACAATGACCTAAGTAATAACTACCCGTCTCGCAATGTAAATCTGTGTGTATGTTTGTGTGTGTGCTGTAAATCTTAACTCAAATATTTTCGGTTGGATATTTTTGGTTTTTAGGGATCCGTACACAAAGGATGCAATGGTGGCCCAGTGGGAACGGCCTCGAATTACGAGACTCGGTCAGTTCAATATATGAGACTCCAAAAAAGAGAACGAAGAAAGCTCCCATTGTGCCAGAATCATGATGTGACTATGTATGAGGCTCACACAACAAAAAAGTCAACCTTTGTTGACTTTTCTACTCAGAAGTCTGAGGAATCTGACTCGGATGGTCATGTTGAACCATCTGAGCTCTCTTTCAAATGATTGCTTGAATGACTTTATGGCTATAGCAGAGTGTGCTAGGCTTATAAATAAGGATATACCTGCTACGGAAGAAGATACGGATAAAGCAGCCAGGGTGGTAACAACAGAGAACGTGGTAACGACAAGCGAGGGTCGTGGGTTCGAACCCAGACAGGCGCTTTCGTTTGTGTAAATTATTTCATCACCACTGCTCTCAAAACGGTGAAGGAAAACATCGTGAGGAAACCGGTATGTCTTACTCGTAGAACCATAAATTCGTAGACATGTGACTTCTACCAACCCGCACTGGGCCCGCGTGGTGAAATACGGCCCACTCCCAGCAGTGGTAACGTTATAGGGTGATTATGATGATGATACTCAAAGCATGCATGCTGGAATAAAGCTAGGGCTCCGCTGTCCGTTCGTCCGTCTGTCACAGAGCTGTATCTTTTGAACCATTATAGGTGGACACTTGATATTTTCAAGATCTAATAAACAAAAAAGAAGTTTCAAAGGTAGAGGAATACAAGAACAACGAACATGTAGTGTTACATATTCGAAAAATATTATGCTACGGAACCCTTCGTCAATTCGAACCCAAGAAATTCTTACAAAGGCTCTGAAATCACAACAATTCGCGAGGCCTAGTAACAGAAAATATAAATAAACGTGAAATTGTAATTTATTTTCGTTTCATTTATTTCTCTGGCATGGTTTTCAAATTATGAAATTCTAAGAAAATGTCGTCGCCTTAAACAATGTTATTTGAAATGAGGACCAACCAACAATAATAAACGTTTTGTTCGACTTTTATTAGGAGAAATTAGAATTTAGTTTCCTGCCTGCATTTAAACAATTTTTATTTTCATACAACCATGACGGTCCCTCACATTATGGTCTGTTCCAAAAATATTTGATGAAAAAGTAAACAATTGGATCACAAAACGAACAATTAACTCTAGTGAGAGCGTAAATTTTTCATGGGGTCCTTACGGACCCACCTGTTCCAGGCCAGTCATATTTTAATATAACCTTAGCGCAACCACTTTAATACATCTGCCAGGGATGCGGGTTGTTCGAAAGAGATACCGTGGCACACAGGCAACTGAAGGAACATGGGTGAGTTTTAGTCAGCGAAAGTCTGACACGCCCTCCCGCTCCACGCAGAGCGGGAGAAGTTATTTGATGATTTACCAAACACAAAAAAAAAACACTTTAATGTATAGGCTGGGGCTGGCCCAAAAAGATATGGCAAGTTGACTTGCACGTACCGCGATGGCTAGTTCCAGGTGGCGCGGTGAAACAGTTCCTGGAAAGATTTGAGGGAGGCCTTTGTCCATCAGTGGGACAGTATAGGATAACAGAAAAAAAAACAGTGGCACTCCAGGAATGCCGATAGCAATGAAAACTTGAACAATTACGTGTGTATTTTTCAACAGTGACGCGAGTTCAATTGTTTTTTCCAATCTCAAAAATGGCCCAAGCGCTTAGAGAAGTTTGCACTTAAAAAAAATAGGTACCTAGTACCGATAATTATCTACCGTCCGTAGAAACTTATTGTTTAGTTAAGAACGCGGCGTTTCGGCGTTTTGCGAGTGTCTGAACATGATGTTTTGATCAGTTGCACAAATACATAAAGTATCAGATTTAGTTGATTACGAAATCAATAAAATCTGAGACTACGGGTTTTTTTTTTTTTGGGTAGGAAATCATCAAATGACTTCTCCTGCTGAGTAGAGCAGGAGGGCGTGTCAGACTTTTACTGACTAAAACCCACCCGTGTTCCCTCAGTAGCCCGTATGCCAGGGGCTGTGGTATCTCTTTCGAACAAACCCGCACCCCTGGCAGGCATCGGCCCTTGCGGACCCCACCAGTGGTTGGAAACATCTTTGACGGCGCGCGTGTGGAACACAACGCGCCGTTCCGTCTACCACTTTTCGGCCGCAGGGGATAGGGAGAGCGGCTGATGCAATACCGACACTCTTCTTCCCCTGCGGCCCCACCGCGTCCGCCATCAAACGGTGGCGGCCCCGTCCAGGCCACGGAAGGGAAGAGCGCTGCTCAGAAGCACCGGCACTCCTCCTCTACCGCAGCCCGTAACCCTCAGCCGCGATGCCTCCCATTCGATATCGCGGCCCACCTCAGTTGCGGTGCACCTCACCGCAACCTACTTTTTGGCCGCTACGTCAATGGCTTGAAGGCAAAAGCCCTGACGAGCGGCCCCACCTTTGGGTTCCTCTTGGCTTCACTGTGGCTGGAATCCACGGTTACTGAGCCCCCCCGCAACGACAATGCGGGAACCCACTCGGGGGTACGGGTAAGGGCGTAATACACCAACAGTAGAAAAAGCTGTCATTTTGACACTTCAGAAACATTCATTGCGCTATTGGCGTTGCTGAGCAGACTTCTTTTACGAATATATGAAGAAATGGCCTTATATGGCTTGAACAGTGAGCCTTATCAGAAGGATTAGAGTCATCCAAAAGGCAATGGAAAGGGCTGTGCTCGGAGTTACCCTACGTGATCGAATCAGGAATGAAGAGATCCTCAGGAGAACCAAGGCAACGAACATAGCACGAAGAATTGGCAAACTCAAGTGCCAGTGGGCAGGGCACATTGCTCGCAGAACAGATGGCCGATGGGACCGAAAGGTTCTGGAGTGGCGACCGCGTACCGGAAGACGTAGAGTGGGAAGGCCAAGGTCGACCGATGACCTTGTGAAGGCTGCGGGAATCCGCTGGATGGGGTAAGCACAAGACCGGTTGAAGTGGAGGAGCCTGCGGGAGGCCTATGTCCAGCAGTGGACGTCATTCGGCTGAATGATGATGATAATGATGAAGAAATGGGTTAGGAGAAACCTTCAGAAACATTCAGATTCTTAATAACAGAGTGTTACGCAATTAGGGTGCTGGCTAACAGAAAAAAAAAATACAAGGTTTCTATAAGTACCCTACCGTCTGTAGAAACGACCAGGTGCACAATATACATACAGTGATACCAGATTTGGGACGAAATCAACAAAATCTGTACCAATTTAACAATGCAACACGTACGTCACCTTTCCACATGGCGTTAACTCCGAAATCTTTTTATTTTTTAACAATACGCCCACGACATTTTGATGCTTGTAACTCATATTGTCAGAAAAGCAAAGGTGCGTTCAAATTGCAAGTGGAATTCCACTGTTGGATGGTAAAGAGGCAAGAAGACTTTCAAGGCTGAAAACATAAACTTATATCTCAGGTATTAAAAAAATATTTTTTTGGAATCAATCCATATCCAATTGCCGGATATATCGCGTAACATTTAAACCAAAACAACTTTTAAAAAAATACAACCGACTTCCAAAATTAGATTTTTTTCAAAAAAACAACCGACTTCCGAAAAAACACACTTAATTTCGGATTTCGGTGACTTTGGAAATGTATTTAATTTTTTTTTTTGTCACAGACTTCCGAAATTATAGTTTCGCTTTTAAGTAGTACCTTCCACACCAATTCGAAATTTCATCATGCTTGGGGCCAAAACAATGCATATTTGTGCGATAGCAGTAATCACCGTTGAATTGCTGTCATTTTTTGAAGAGTTCCGTGGTCTGTCTCCGCAACGCATCATCAGATCTATATGAAATTTTAATGTAACTATTTCGGAATAAACTCCTTTCGAACAAAAAATTTTTTTTTTTGCAAATCCGCCTATATAATACGGAGTTATGCCCGAAAATACATTGGAAAAAAAAAACAGGTTGAATTGAGAACCTCCTTCTTTTTGAAAGCGGTTTAAAACAGCCCTCTCTGGACAGACAGTAGCGGAGCTACTCATCTTGCTGACTGCCGAATCCTTCTACGACAGCATGGTTTATAACAATGAGGGTTTTCTGGCAACACTGAGACGTCAGGTCCGGGCACCTGTCAAGTGTCAAAGCGCCTACGGACTGAATGGTGAATGAAACGAATGATATCAAATATTTTAAATTAATTGTCGAACTGGAAGACCTCTTGTCAAAGTGGCGCCAACTGGTGGCTTGAATATTCATGAACACCCTCGCTCCGGAAATATACATGTACAGTAGGATCCAAAAGCGGAGTACCAATCTCAAAAAGTAATAGATTGACACTACGGTTTAACTTACGACCTTCTTATATTAAGTAATTTCTATACTGTAGACACACACACTCTCATACGTCTACAAATGATTGTATTTCATAAATTCAACCGTTGAAGTAAATGACGTGATAGCTTAGTGGTTACTGTACTTGGATTAGCGCCCTCGTGCGCAACGAGTCTCGGGTTCGAATCCCACGCGCGGTGTGCTAGCCTTTTTATTGTTTTAAAAATCGCTTTTGACTATAGTTTCTTGTTCTGTTCGCCTTGTTCACTAAACTCGTAAAACTTTATCAATATACCCACAGAAACCTAGATAAATTTAAATGATAGTTAACTTACGAATCATTCGACGTGACATATAGAACGGTGTTGGTTGTTATTGTGTGCTAGTGACGTGTGTTTAATCTATTAGCGGTCTTCTAGTTCATTTTAAAATGTAAGCAAATTTAATAATAGAAATGAAAGCGAATATTATTGCGCTGCATAAAAGCGGACTTAAATATCACAAATATCTGATGAAACCGGCCTGAGTGTGAGTATTATGATTTAATTATTTTATTAAGCACTTATTTAATTAAAGTAGGTATAAATATTTATAATAGCCTAACAGTACCCCTTTTTTGTTTTAGTGAAATACTGTGAGTCAGTGGATGAAAAGATATGAGGAAGGGGGTAGCCTTGCCCGTCGAAAGCAAAGGGAAGACCCCAGCTTATAAAAGAAAGCGACAGCACAAGTGGTTTCAAAAAGACAAGACATTTTGCCAAATTATTCGATACATATTTCCAAACCGTGCGCCGTGCACTCCACGCAGAAGGTTTGCATCATTGAAAACCAGCTCAAAAAACATAAACATTAACATTAAGATATAAATTAGAAATATTTATTATTATTGACTTTTATTGATTTTAGTAATATTCACATAATATTGTGTCATATCCGTAATATGGATTATTTCGAGGTTTAGTTTCAATCTTCTTTTCGTAATGAAAATGATTACTTAAGCTATAACTTCGATAAGTCCTATTAAATACGATTTGTTAACTTTGAGGTTTGAGAGAACTAACTCATTCGCAGTAGATTTATTCCAGTAGTAGTACTACTGAGTCATTTAATTGTATTGTGACAACTTGTCTGCATTTGTTATTTTTACGTGGGTAGATTTGCGTAGAAAAATGTGATTTCTTTAGAGTACCGCACATAGTAGTAATTACAGCACAATATTATTATATTACTAAGATACAATAGCCTGATTATCATGGTTCACCAATTAGCTACTTTACTTCAATAAATTGTTCTTTATGAGAAAATAAACTGTTAACAAGAAGTCATTAGTAGTTATTTTTATACCTACTTCATAAAATTATAACGAATAAACATTTTGTAATCACATAATATTCTTTATCCTTTGTTTAAATAATAATATAAGTAATTTAAAAAAAAACATTCTCGTATAACGAATAATAAAAGAACTGATGAATATTATTGCTGAAAAGAAAAATAAAAGTCTCATCAGGAGATTTGAACCCAGACTTATGTGTTTCTTAATCAATGACAATACGCTGCGAGCTACCGAGACATGATATTAGAACGTGAATTTTAGCGATCGTATGAACCGACCAAGGTCATACGTAGTTACTACGTAACACAGTACAGACAGAGACAGAGTACTCTGTGCGACGGTATGTTTTTTGTATCTTTCGACGACAGTGGTGTGCGGCCTGGTTACATACACTTATACACACAGCTGTAGGTACGGCCTGGACCGCTAGTCATAGCAATATAATCCTTAGCATGAGAATGGACTCTTGACCGCGACCGTACAAATAAAGAAAATAAACCATGTCACCTGATGGCCGGCCAATTCCCGTAGGTATTTAAAAACGTTCAAAATCTAGTCCCAAACTAATTTTAGTGACAATCAATGTCAAAAAGTTTTAAAATATATTGGTCAATTAAAAAGAAGAAGGATGAAGAGATTGTAGAAAGCTATAAGGCCGCCGATTGTATGTTTTCTTGTGTTCATTCTTTTTGGTATTTATTTTTTGGTGTACATTAGAATATAGGTATTAAAAACGAATCGAGAATGAGATGAGAATGCAAAAGTAGTAAAAAATACAGGAATTGGTTCTCTGATCAACTGTTCTACCCTGACAAGCGATCCATCACAAATCTTCAGATTTTTTTATAAGGGACCATGGCGAATCTCTGGACGTTTATTTCCTTTCACGTTTCTTGACTTGCATGCTAAGTATAGACGCACCTTTACATGAACACGTCTGTCATACACGTCGTAAATTGTTAATGCTAAAAGCAGCACATTTTCGCCTTCAGACTTCAAAATATTACGTTTTCTTTCTTTGGATAAACGAAATGTTATGTTACCGTGAAGGTCTTAATTGAAAAACGTTTGCTCTGAAATATTAATGAGAATAAAGTGCTAATGGCTTGTACTGAAGCCGATGATAAAAATTAAAGTCAAAGTTTATGTTGTGTTAGGGACACACGGGTAAGGAAGCGTTCGTATTTTACACAGTGAAATTTAAATGATACTTTTCTCGCGGTAGAACAACTGGCCATAAGGAGTACTTTCGAAGCATAGACTAAAAGTAAAAAAAAAAAAAAAAAATTTTTTCATAAACTCGAAAACGTGAGAATCAATAGTAACACTAGAGGTAACTTGTAGGTACTACTCGAATCGCACGCGCCGCCGACAAAGGGAACAGCGATCCATAAATGTTCGTACCAAAATAAACTCTCGCACGTGGTGATTTTTCACTATTGTTAATCTGCCATTTTTTGTTTGTAATATTTTATTTGTTTGTAAAACGATTACAATAATAAGACAAAACATTTCGCTGCGGGAAAACAACAATTAAAATTTCTCGGTGTTTATCTTACTCCTAAGTACTAATATGATAAATGTGAAAATTTGTATGTTTATTACTCAAAGACGCAATAGCGGCAAAATAGATTTGGATGTTTGGCACACACATAGTTTATGAAATGGATTAAAATAGACGATACTCTCTATCCCGGTAGTACGTGCCTGTAAAATAATTACGGAGCTCCACGCGGGCGAAGCCGCAGGCAAAAGCTTGTTTTTATATTTATTTTATGGTAGGCTTCAGCAAGTCTTGGTAAGCAAGTCTTCAGTAGGTCAAATGAGTCCACTGATTGGTCTCATTAAGGAGGAATTAGAATTTAATTCTATTTCACTCACGTCTCTGGCAAGAATGATGAATTGAAAAAAATCAACTATAGGATTTTATTTTAATTTTAGACAGTTTTTTTTTTTATTGTATCTTTGTTTTTCTTTTTCAACCAAATAATAACTACTTATAATTTTAATTTATATTATATTATGTAACTATAAATTACACTAGATTAAGTTGAATCGATATTGTCTATAACAGCTAGTTTGTGTAATAATTTGTGGTTAATGTCTTTTGAAGTGTTTATGCTACTCCTATTCACTAACTGTCGAGATTATTGCATTCATACTGCTGTTTGTTCTTTACCTAATAGAATAAAATAAAAAAATGAGTATAACGAACTTTAGTGTAAACATAAGTCCTTAGTTTTAGACGTAGCAATTTAGTCTGTGCGTTATCTGTCAGTGAACGAATGATTGAATGGATTTAAGATCTATTCGGAGACCTAAAAGGTCGACAGTTGAGTCTTGTTCACCGTTTTGCCTACCCGTAAGTCTCAGCACTTACCCTCGTGGACTGAACGGTCTGCCACAAGATAAATACATTACCAACACCCTCGCTTGCTTTGTTTTAATAAAACAATCTACCTATTAGCGTCGCTTCAAATATTGCTCTGTTAATTGTGAGTCTTATATTTTTACTTTAAGCTTTAAAAGAGGATGCATACCTATGCTCCATTTCCTTACTTATGCGTGGCCAGTTATATTAATGAGGGTTTACTTGAATATTCAAGCCACCAGTTGGCGCCACTTTGACAAGAGGTGTTCCAGTTCGACAATGAACTTAAAATATTTTATGTCATTCGTTTCATTCACCATTCAGTCCTTAGGTGCTTTGACACTTTTGACAGGTGCCCGGACCTGACGTCTCAGTGCTGCCACCTAGTGAACGTCATTTCAGCAAGATACCGCCACGTATGATCCTTTTACCCAACGCACCCATTGCCTGCAGTCCAATTATTGTAGGGTAAAGGCGTCCTTACTGTCTTTCCACCTCTTTATTTGAAACTGCAAAGGACCATTTTTTGCTCAAGGTGACCTGCACCCTAATTGCGTAACTCACGATTCATCATAATCTGTTTCGTTTTGAAACAGATTGTTAAACCATTGCTTCATATGTTAAAAAAATGTGTCTGTTCAACAACGTTAATAACGCAATGAATACTGTTGAACTGTCAAATTGAAACCGATTATGGTTAATCGTGAGTTACGCAATTAGGGTGCAGATCATCCCGCTATCTCTATTTGCGTTTACCGTGATGTCGCTTGCTAATATGAGAGAGAGACCCATTCAGTCGTGGGCGATTTTCCATTTGTTTGTTTTTTGTCAAAACATTTCCTTATGATCTAAATTTTAATAACTTCACATTAAGAAAAATAATAAGATGTAAAGAAAGCGTTTTGCTATTGAACTTCACACTAGGTCGAGCCTGTCTCGTGGAGTCCATGGGTGGTATTACCATTTATTATGAAGTGCGCATTACTTGAAAATGATGGCTTGTTACGTTCGAGAAGTACATGAAATAGTATTATTATTAGGTCTTTACCTATGAAATTGCCGTTCTGCAGTACTGGCCATTTCAAATCAAAATAATTTTTGTTTGGCTAAGAATTCTAATTTCAAATTAATTTTATTTTAAAAACATGGATTTTTTTTTCTAAAAGTAGTCATTTCTTTATTGATTAGTGTTACATTTTCATCGCATTTCAATCTTTTTCGTCATCATGGATACGTTAAAAATTCGAGTAATTATGGAATATGAGTACCGTCGTGGCAGCAACGCGGCACAAGCGGCACGCAACATCAACGACGTTTACGGAGCTAACACTACAAACCAACGCACCACCTGTTATTGGTTTGCTCGCTTCCGTTCTGGAAATTTCGACCTGAAAAATGAACCTCGCGGTCGTCCGAAGACTTTGGTCGACAATGACGAATTAAAGGCGATTGTGGAAGCTGATGATACACAATCTACGGCTGAATTAGCAGCAGCTTTCGACGTTAGCGTCAAAACAATATTGGTCCATTTGCGTCAAATTGGCAAGGTAAAAAAGCTTGACAAATGGGTGCCCCACGAACTCAATGATCGCCAGCGCGAAGTACGCGTCGAGACGTGCCTTGCACTGCTCAACAGACACACAAATGAAGGAATTTTGAACCGCATTGTTACCTGCGATGAAAAATGGATTCTGTTTGATAACCGTAAGCGCTCAGCAAGTTGGTTGGATCCTGGTTCAGCACCTAAACAATGCCCTAAACGAAAACTTACCCCTAGAAAAGTGATGGTCACTGTTTGGTGGTCTAGCGCCGGTGTGATTCATCACAGCTTCTTACCAAACGGGGTGAGCATTACTGCAGATGTGTACTGTGAAGAACTGAACACAATGATGGAGAAGCTGGCGCATCTCCAACCAGCATTGGTCAATCGCTCGTCTCCGCTGCTCCTGCACGACAACGCGCGACCTCATACTGCACAGCAGACGGTCTCCAAGTTGCAAGAACTGGGGTTGGAAGCTCTCCGTCATCCGCCCTACTCACCAGACCTTGCGCCTACAGACTACTACTTTTTCCAGAATTTGGATAACTTCTTGGCGGGAAAAAAATTTAATACCCGAGAGGCAGTACAAAATGCCTTTGAAGAATTTGTTGCCTCCCGTCCAGCTGATTTCTTTAAGAAGGGCATCAATAAACTGCCACTGCGATGGCAAAGATGCATTGATTGCATGGGTGATTACTTCGATTAATACAAATAAAAAATTCATGAAAAAAATTCGTTTAAATTTTTTCATACAAAACGGCAATTTCATAGGTAAAGACCTATTATTATAAAACAATTAAAACATTGTCTAAATTTAGAACAGTGAAATTAAATAGTCTAGAAGAATATTTTGACAGCAATGTGCACTATGTGCAGGTAAGTGTGTGTGTACGAGAGAGAGAGAGTTGAAGACCTCATGAAGGCCGCAGGAATTCGCTGGATACGAGAAAAACTGAACTGGTTGAAGTGGCGGTGCTTGAGAGAGGCCAGTGTCCAGCTCTGGACGTCTTTCGGCTAAATTGTTGATGATGATGATTGGGCGTGTCTTTGGCCCGTTGGTCGTCCGATATGAGGCAGATACGTGGCCTAATTAACGTACTACGTAGTTTCAATGAAATAAGAGGCCAGCTTATACTTTCTAGGTTTGTTACCACTGATGTGTGCCGTACTGTTTGGCCAGCCTAAATGTAATCTACTAACCGGCACTGGGCCCGCGTGGTGGATCACGGCCCAGTCCCTCTCACAGAGAGGAGGCCTGCGTTGCAGTAGTAGTAGGTAATAATATACAAATATCTAGAAGTAAATAATCCGAATTTGTAGGTACGATCCTGTTTGTAGTAAACCTTTCAAAAGAAAAAGGATGTCTAAGGTGACTTAGGCGAATTGAAATCGGCTAATTTAAAACAGCAGTGGTGGCCCAGTGGTAACGGCCGCGACTTACGAGTTGTAGGTCGTGCGTTCGAACCTAGCCAGGCGCATTACTTTGTGTAAATAATTTCATCACCACTGCTCTCAAAACGGTGAAGGAAAACATCGTGATGAAACCGGCATGTCCTAGAACCAAACATTTGAAGACATGTGACATCTACCAACCCGCACTGGGCCCGCGTGGTGAATTACGGCCCACTCTCTCTCACGGAGAGAGGAGGCATGTGTCCCAGCAGTGGGAACGTTATAGGCTGAGTAAATTTAAAACTAAATATTGGTTGTTTCTCCGTTTAAATATGACAATGACACATGGCTCCTCAATCTAAATGTGCACGCAAACTCGTTTACATTCCATATTCTTGCGGAGAATGGATCCGCTCAAGTCCTTTTCCGGTTTAAGCCAATAGTCAAAAAGGTCAGGCATATATTCTAGCCGCGAAAGCGCATGTGACGAGATTTCAGGCTTTATGTCAACGAGATTTACATACTTACATGTGGGATTTAGATAAGTTTTATTGACGTGTGTACTTGGTATGAATGTTTCGTAGGTAATCTGATTGGGGGCTGTTATTGTGACCAGAATTTATTGTGAATGGGATTATCATTTATTTATATCTACAGTTAGATAATTTATGGTGATGCAGAATAATGGAAATTATTACTGAGTAATACGTAAGTCTACCAGAATACCAGCGCTGCGACACTTTTTAAATGTCTCAGCATTATGCTGAGGTAGGAGACTTATGGCCTCATGCAGGACTTTCTGTTTTATTTTTAATAGTTTTTACTCTCAAGTTTTTTTTTTAAATAATTTTTGTACTAGTTATTTTAATATGTGATCTTCCTGTGCGAGTCACAATAAATACTTTTTCTTTACTTTTTCTAAGCACGAATGTCGATTTCGATCGGTATCTAGGTATTTGTCTACGGTCACTCAAATAAATCCCAGTTTCTTGAAGTATTACTGCACCAAGAAATCAGAGGAGCTATAAAAGTCCAGTTTTTTTTTTTTTTACAGTCGCATTATTATTTTAGTCTCAAGCTGTCAAAAATTGAAGACCAACATCCTTTTCCCAACAGTTGTTGGAGTCAACTTCCAGACTAACCGGATGCAGCTGAATACTAGTATTTTACATGGAGCTACTGCCTATCTGACCTCCACAACCAAGGTTCTGGGTTACACGATACCTTTCTTTTTTTCTTATGGGAAATCTTCAAATGGCTTCTCCCGCTCTGAGCGAGGTACGGCGTGTCAGACTTTTATTGACTAAAACCCACCCGTGTTCCACCAGTAGCCTGTGTGCCAGGGGCGACGGTATCTCCATCGAACAACCCGCACCCCTGGCAGGCATCGGCCCTTTCAGGCCCCATCAGTTTGTGCTGACAGTCGACCTGGTCTTGGTCCTTACCGGACAGCGAGCTACCCATTACTCGCTGTCCGCAAGCCCACGCCTACGGTGGCCGGGAATCAACCTGGGATTCCCGACGCCCAGGGCGTCTCCCACCGCGTTCCTTTAGCTGCCCGTGCCAGGGCCACGGTAACTCTTTCGAAGAGATTGGCGACCCTGGCAGGAATACGATACCCCTTGGTAGTACTGCTTGTCAGAAGGTCATCAGAAACCCGCCGGTTTCTGATGACCCGTTACGACTGTCAAAGATCCACTGCAGACGCCCTCACCCACGGATCAACTGCGCAAACATGGTTTGACGTGATCGATTGACACGCTGACTGTTATTTATTACAGATTTATAAAATTCTATGCTTGTGGCTAGCGTGGCTAACCACAAGCATAGAATTTATCACAAGGTATGTACAGGATTTTTCACTATAACTGTCATTGAAATGAGATGTCATCTTTAATTCATCTTCAGATTTCATTAATCTTGCCTTGTTTATACATTTTTAGTTAAAAACTTACTTCCTATGTTATAACACGCAAACAAAGCAAAGAAAATTATTATTACGAGTACCAACACCAAAAACACATCTTCGGAAACAGCGTTGCTCTTTGTACCCTACAAAGACCAACAATACAAAACAATCAAAGACATAATTAGTTTGCCCCGGAGCACACTCTCAGTTAACAAAATAATATATTCATTATAAAATGCTAAACAGCGCCGGGTCCCGGTAAATTCAATTATTTAAATTATTTAGTACCGTCATTGAATTCTGTTAGAGGCTTTATCGATAGCATGAACTGGCAAGTGGAGGAACATAAAAAAATTAACATGTCGAATCGACAACCTCCTTCTTTTTGAAGTTGGTTAAAAATGCCAGTAACATTTCAGTCTTTTGTACTGCAATGGTGGAAAACGCAATCTGACACAACCGAGAAGAAGATATGGCCACCGTCTTAACGTGCTTTCCGAGGCACGGGGGGTTTCACACCGCCATCTTAAAAATTCCAGGCTATTACAAAGAAATATCTAATAGCATAATCAGCCTCCTCTCTGTGAGAGGGAGTAGGCCGTAATCCACCACGAGGGCCCAGTGCGGGTTGGTAGATGTCACATATCTTCAATTTTTGGTTCTAGGACATGCCGGTTTCCTCACGATGTTTCCCTTCACCGTTTTGAGAGCAGTGGTGATAAAATAATTTACATAAAGTAAAGCGCCTGTCTGGGTTCGACACGTATTTTGTATAAATTATTCTGCCATTCACCACTGCTCAAAAGAAATTCCTAATGCAAAAAGCCAATCGCATTTTAGCCGACCTAGGAATCGAAGCTACTGAGCGTAGCAAAATTACAGAGCTACAAAATTTCATGGTTTTATCTTCGATAGTGGCGAACTCCTATATAAACTTTCACCCCCTACTTCAACCCCTTCGTGCCCTTTTTAAACACTTTTTTACACCAAATGGTAGCGTATATCCTTTCCGAAGGTCTAGAATTTCATCAAACTCGTTTCCGGAGTTAATAGTTAAAGCGTGACTTTGTTTGGACTTCCATGCGAACTTTCATCCCTTAATTCAATCCCTACAAGCCTCTTTTTGCGATAAAAGGTAGCCTATGTAGTTTCACAAAGTCTAGTCTATCTTTGTACCAAACTTCATTAAAATCGGTTCAGTGATTTAGGCGTGAAAGCGTAAAATACAGACAGACAGGATTACTTTCGCATTTATAATATTCTTAGGGGTGATACTTGAGTCTGTCAGTTGTTGCAAACAATTAGGCAAAAAAAAAACAAAAATAAAGTCTTTAGTTTCAATGAAGCTATACATAATATATGAAGAAACCATAGAGGCAATTCACATATATTTTAAGAACGTACGAATTTGTCTTAATCTGTCAAAAAAACCTCTAATCTTCCCTTCATTGTTCACAAGTTTTGGAGAAAGATGGAGGCACTCAAAGATTTAAAAAAAAAATCCACAGGCTTTTTTTTTTTTTTCAAAATACAAAACGTATCGAGAACAGAAATACCAACAAACAATATCATAGGTAAAAGTAGAAACAATATTCCGAAACTGTTCGAACATTTCATATCTACAAAATCGAACTGTATCAATAACAATAAAGGTTTATCTTACAACCATATCAATGAAACGAGGATTGAATATAAGAACATGAGAATATCACAGAGTTTATGATGTCGTCGATAATATTATAGGTATTTTTATAAAGTTTTACTACCTATGTTGTATCTATGTAAATTCAAAAAAGTCCCGACTGACTGACTCATCAACGTCTAGCCCAAACCCTTAGCCCTAGAAAGCTGAAATTTTACACAGAGTTTCCCTCTATAATGTAGGCAAAGAGATAGGAAGGATTTTTCGAAATTCAACCCCAAATGGAGTTAAATAGGGGATGAAAGTTCCGCGCGGGCGAAGCCACTGGGAAAAGCTAGTGGGCATAATAAAACATACACGCTGTTATTTCATGCAGGCAGGTACTAACACAAAAACTAAAACTCCACTACTGACACTTTCTCTAAAAAGTGTGAAACAAGAAAATATTTTCATGTGAAAACCGTGGTCGTATGTCACTCCGCCTTATAGCTTTATTATGATATCTTACTACTATTAGGATGCATTATTAAGTTAAAAAAAAAACAGTAGCACTCCGGGAGTACCTACAGAAGTGAAAAATTGAACAATTGCGTGTGTATTTTTAAATCTTCAGGAAATAATATTTTTTGAATCTTCAGATTAAACAACGTTCAACGTTGTTCGTTCGTACGTTCATGTTGTCAGTGGTGTCGGTAACAGTGTCGCGAGTTCAATTATTTTTTCCCATCTCAAACTCAAATTCCCAACGCGCCTAAAAAAGTTTTTCACTTCAAAAATATTGTTAATGGCTTTAATTCCCCTAGAGGATCAGGCCGTATTCAATTAAATGTGACATCCTATAACCAGCGGGCGATTAAGACGCTTCCAGTGAACTGTAATTTGTCAAATTATGTTATGTAGTAAGGGTAAGGGACTTATGAGGGAACAGATGGGGAACGTACTTACATGCCCACATACATACATACACGTCAAACATAACCCTCCTTTTTGCTTCGTCGTAGTCGGGTTAAAAAGAGTACTAAACCCTCGATCATATGTACCAAAACCACACCAGCAGGCTTAGCACGAGCAACGATTTCTCGACGGAAGAATAGACATTAACTAAATGATGTACAATAGGAAAAAATAGCTATGTTTTTCTATTAATTATCACAGTTATGCGTTCTAAACGAATCTTGATTTTGTAGTTAATTGTATGTACTTTGTGGCGGTCGAGTAGAAAGTTTGTTGTCAGTGTGATTTTTACAGTTTGGGAAGAAGTATTCTTCTGAAATCGTCTACATTTATAAGGACCTAGACAAAGATCGTTAGAAACGAAAGACAAAATGACAGATTGTAGAAGGATATCTACGGTGCGATGTCAAAAATGGAGCGACGAAATGTCACTTTGTATTGAAACAGTACTGTCTATTCTTCGTAGAAATAGTAAGCGTTATGCTAAGCCTGCTGAACGACAACACTTTGCTGGACGTTAATTTGTATGGAAATTAATAGTTTATCCACACGGACCACATTTGGCCGTGACATCAAGGCCACATTGTAGCCACAATACAACAACCGAGACCGTACACTAGCGGCCGGCCACATAAGCACGAGTCCATTTGTCTGTTCGCAAAAACTAGCCATAATGTAACCACAACGCAACTATTTACAACAACGCAACCACAACGTAACACAACGCAGGATCAAAAAGCTTTTTTTTTAAATAACTTTAATTTCGGAAGGCGGTGACAAGAAATTAATAAAATACATTTCCAAAGTCACCGACTTCCGAAATTAAAGTTATTTTTCACTGTATAGTGTTTTTCCGAAAGTCGTTTTTAAAGTTTTTATTTTTCACTTTTAGTTAGAGTACCTACTCCACATCAATTCGAAATTTCATCATCCTTGGGGTAAAAACAATGCATATTTATGAGATAGCAGCAATCGGGGTTAATTTGCTGTCATTTTTTGAAGAGTTCCGTTGTCTTTCTCCAAAATGTATCGTCAGATATATCTGAAATGTAAATGAGACCATTTCGGAATAAACTCCTTTCAAACAAATAATTAATTTTGCAAATCGGTCTTGAAATGACGTGGTTACGCTCGAACCTCCACCTAACTCCTAAATGTTAAAAAGTTGTACCTCCCTTCATCAGCTCAGCGTCATGAGATGATGATAACCGTACGCAAATGTCTCAATAGCTTTAGAAAATATATGAAAAACATTGTTGACATTTGAGGGTTGCCCTCGATTTTCCTGGGACTCCATCATCAGATCCTGACTTGGTGCCAATGGGACCACCTTACAAGTATACTCTTTCAGATAAAATAATAATTTAGAGAATCGGTCCACAAATGGGGGATAAATCAGTGAATATGCATTTAAAAAAATGAGTAAATATGACCTCCTCCTTTTTTGAAGTCGGTTAAAAATATGATATTGACTGGATTAATAATGATTAAAAATGCCATTTACAAAAAAAAAATACACCGACACTATCCACACGTGACCATTGCTTGCCCACATTTTGTCGCTGTGTTGTGGTGTGGTCGTGGCACGTGTGATCCACCCCTAAGTAGTCATATTCTGTTAGGTTCACTTCAGACCTCATTCGCATACAAATTCAAAGCAAACTTATTTGTTTTTTAACGATACTTGAGTCTGTCAGTCCTTCCAAAATAATTAGGCAAAAAAAAACAAATGAATGTCTTTAGCTTCAAGGAGGACTAATACTTATTGAAGAAACCATTCCATTTATTTATTTTTTAATTCGAAATTTTCTCAATGTGTCACTACAATTTTGACAAGTTTTGGACATTGATTGTGGCTGAGAAGACATTACGGTTTGAATTTTAACGTTTATTATGTACGAGAATCGTAATCGTTATTCAAAAAAATGAAATCGAAGTCCGTTTTTCGTCCTTAGGATCTCTAAAATATAACAAACAAAAAGAAAACTGTCTTTGATTCCTTTGTTCTTCACTTAACTAAAATTTGACCTTGTTGAAAGTATACCTCAAACCTAAAGGTACAATTTTAAGGTAATTACCGGCGATTTTCTGAGTGGTAATACCGTATTAAATAATTCTCTTTGCCAGTTCGCCCCTTGAGAAGCCTTTGAGTTCTAACTGAAGAAGTAAGACCTAACATTAAGACTTGACTCATTTTCTTCGTGTGTAAGACTTGAGCATGAATTGAGTAAATACCTGAGTTTGCTCGGTTTTTGACAGCCAGGATTGCTCAGTTATCCTACTGCTGTTTAAATGTTTGGAATTTTGTTACTAAGGGCCGATTTTTCAATAGTCAGTTAAAAGTACCTGAAGAATAAAGTTATTAGACTCTTTATTCGTCGAATAACTGGTTGGCAATTTTTCAAACAATGTATATCCTAGGTATAACTATCTGACCGAATATCTCAACTGCGATGACGCTAACTTCAGGTGAAACAAACTCCGTCAAAGTCATTTAACAATGGAATAAGAGGTTAACTGGCCGTCACAGAGGCAAGTAGATTTATTCCTCAGTTAAGTGACTCATTCGACCAATAAAGTCTAACTGACGATTGAACAAAAGATTTTTTTGCTATCTATCGTATAAACCCTATGTGTCTGTTTAACTGAGGATTGAAAAATCGGCCCTAAATCGCGCAAAAACGACCGAACGGATTTTGATAAAATTTGGCAAACAGACAGTTTATTATACCTTGGATTAACATAATAGAATACTTTTCATCCCGGTGGCATGTTCCCATGGGATAATTTCTGACCTCCACGAGGATGAAGCCACTGGCAAAAGCTCGTACATTGCCGGGCCAAAAATTTTAAAGGTCAAACCACCACAAGCGTCAGGCGTATGTACCTGATATGATAACTTATGGATTAACTAAGTTAGTTACCTACCTAATAATTGTTTGAGGCACCGGGCGACGTCAATACGTCAAAGCCGGCTGTCACTGAAAACCAGCGCTGGGGCTCTGTCTTGCTTAGGGTCGCAGCATAATGCTGAGCGATAGCCGTTTTGCGTGGATCACATCCACGCAAAACGGCTATATAACGTCGACGGCGCGTTGTGTTCCACGCGCGCCTCAAAGAGATGTCAGCACAAAGTGATGGGGCCGGCAAGGGCCAATGCCTGCCAGGGGTGAGAGTTTGTTCGAAAGAGATACCGCCGCCCCTGGCATACAGGCTACTGACACGGGTGGGTTTTAGTCAGTAAAAGTCTGACACGCCCTCCTGCTCCACCCAGAGCGGGAGAAGTTAGTCCAAGAAAACTGAAATTTTGCGCAGAGTTTCCCTTTATAATGTAGACCCCTAAGGGAGTTAAATATGGGATGAAAGCTCCGCGAGGGCGAAGCCGCTGGCAAAAGCTAGTACCAAATATTTCCACAGAGAAACGATACGTAATGTTGTGTTGTGTTGAATAGGATAACATTCCCTGTAACTTCCACTCAAGGACTATTTTCCTTTATTTATGTCGGACATAATAATGTCATATAAAGTACGATGTAGTTGGGTCACGGTCACGTACTCGGATGTAACTATGCTCAGCGATTTGTGGCCCTAGTCTTTAGGAAAGGACCAAAATAAGGGTAGGTACCTAACAAGTACGCATTATTTTCATTCTTATGGATGGCCATTTGAAGGACGAACTTACTTTCTTAATGAATTTGTACCGTGTTTTAAAATTGGGAGTAGGTACTGGTGGCTCGGTCGTAGGTTATATATAACCCTGACAAGTGCTATACTTTTGTGTAAATAATTTAATCAACATTACTCTCAAAACTTTGAAGATAAACATCGTGAGGATACGCATCTATTCGCTGTATTCACAATATTGTTCTTCAAAACTAGTTTATCAAAGCAGTATTTGACGTTTAGACGGTGTTTTTAGTTTTTGAAAATGTCAAAGTCATTCCTTTGATAAAAATCAAAAGCCGAGTACTTACAAAGTTTATCTGCGAAATTGAAAAGACTGGCCGAAAGTAAAGTTATTTAAATAAAATAATTCAACAAGAAAAGTAACACCTTAATAAGGGTCGATGGCGAATCGTGGCGGCTGTGGCTAGAATGGACGGCGCTAATTTAGGAATTTTACATGTTGAAAATGTATCTGTAAGATATAGAAAACATGTAGTGTTTTTATTTATAAGTATTATTCTTAATTGTACACCAGAAAATACGTAACAAAAATAAAACATTTAAAACTAGAAACATGCAATGGGTGGCCTTATCGCTTTCTGCGATCTCTTCCAGGCAACCTTTGAATTGACAGTGATTGCGTGGACATAAAAATGGGGTTATCATTGGTGAAAAATATAAATACAATTTACTATAATATATACATAGATATATTCATATATATGCTGTATAATAGATACTTATTTAGGATAAATTTTTAACCAGTGCTTAAACTGTAACCATGAATTCAGCATAATCATTCTAGAACCCAAAGCGTAGTAATTTTTAAAGCGATGTATTTTTGTATAACCGACGAAAAATTACTAGAATGATGTGCTGAATTAATGGCTACAGTTTGCGCACTGATTATAATTTATCCTGTATACATGTACAGGAAAAGTTTTTATTCAGTGCGCAAATTGTAACCATGAATTCAGCATATTGATATTGGTTGTAGAAAAAAAATCTGCTGTTTCATAGAAAAGTGCAATACCTACGCGGTAAAAATGAAAAATTTCTGCGCTAGGGGTTCTAGAATGATATGCTGAATTCGTGGTTACAATTTGCGCACTGGATAAAAACTTACTCTGTATAAGTAATTTTGTTATGATTAAAAAAACTGATAACGAAGTTTTCACTTATATTTAACAGAGTGTATCTCAGCGCGTCGAATATTGAATAGTTAGTTATACTGTTCGATTTTCAACTCTCTTGCGTTAACAATCTGCGTTGAAAATCGTGAAATTTTGTTGTTAGTGTGATTTTGACAGTTTGGGAAAAAATATTCTTCTAAAAAAGTCTACATTTATAAGGGCCTAGACAAAGATCGTTAGAAACGAAAGACAAAATGATAGATTGCAGAAGGATACTCGTATCTACGGAGCGATGTCAAAAATGGAGAAACGGTCACTTTGTATTGAAAAAGCACTATCTATTCTTCGCAGAAATAGAAAGCAGCTAAGCCTCCTTGTATCTTTTACATTGACACTTCGCTGTCCGTTGGCTCTTCGTTATTATGAATCGACCGTAATTGTTTCGTTCGTCAAGACATTTTAACTTAAAAGATTACAAACTCAATTTAAAGAGATTTAACTTCAATTATTTTGATAATCTTAAAATGGATAGTCCTTCAGGGCATTTAAAAGGGTATAAATAACGAGGGTAGTTCTGTTCTCAAGTTGGTCGTAAATCCAATCGCTGTTCCATTCCACTGGTTTTGTAGTACGCTGAAAGAGGTTTCTGTAACCTATACGAGATCTTTAAAGATATATGAATTGGTAGAATGCTAATGTTAGGCAAAGTGAAATCATTTCATTGAAATAGGCATTTTTTCACGTCATTTTTGACGTCCAAAAATGCCTATTTAGTCATAACAAAGCTGGTAACAATCACACATATTATAAGTTAAAAGACTACGTTGAAGACAGGGAAGTTTGGCATTAATTCCTTCTGCACATGTGGTTTCCCTGGTACCTCATTAACAGTAACTGCTCCCAAATTACAATGTTCTTTCTTATTTTTTACAATGTCTAACATATTCCCGTCATTATTTGACATTAAACATCAATTTTAATATCGACTATTTTTAGTGATTGTCATGGAAATCGTGTCACTTGGTTTAAATAGGTTCATTTTATTCATGTAGATTATTTTACATATTTTGAATGAGAGAACGTTGTAGGCCTTACAGACTAGATTCGTAGACGATTTTCTATTCTGTATTTTAATTCCTCTAAGTACCCGGTACTTAATGACAGGCCTGCACTGTCCTCCCACACCTATTATCACTGTAATTTAAAAACATTGTAAACTAATTATTTTTAAAAGAGTAACCGTGGAGTTTCTCGCCAGCTCTTCTTCATAGGAAGCAACAATTTGGAACCGTGCACCTAGCTTCTGACGTTTCATAAGTGCCCATTTTTTGGTTTAGATTATAAAACAAAGGCAGATAGACCGCGCGGAACACCCAAGAGTCAAAAAAGCAAATACTAAAGCCTCGCATTATATATAATGTTCCGCGCGGTCTATCTGCCTTTATTTTATTATCTGAGATTATGTGGCTTAGTAATAACAGCCACACTGTTCGAGCGATCAGGTTTAAGCTACACTTGCCGCGATTGGTCCGTGGATGGGTGACAATCTTTTCATACCAAGAGGCAACAACCCCTCCATGCCGCGGAAAGCACGTTAAACAGTGGGACCCAGCTGTCAGATTCGTGGAGAAGTGGATGTTTGACCGTCGTTATCGGTCGTTCGGCCCGAAAGTCTGACAACCAGTCTTACCAAACGGTATGTTGGTTTTACCCGGTTGTGGACGTCAGATAGCTACCTATCTGACCTCCACAACCCAGTTACTGGGTAGCAGAATACCGGTATTTTACATGGAGCAACTGCTCGATCCATGTAAAATATCGGTATCTGGCTGCATCCGGTTCGACTGGAAGCCGATCCCAACATAGTTGGGAAAAGGCTAGGCAGATAGGTGAGTATCGAATATGCTTTTGTAAATACTTTATTACGAATTCCTCTAAACAAACATTTACAATTAAAAAATTGTAAATGTTTGTTTAGAGGAATTTTTCTTCCAATACCTAAACATAATACGTGATAATCACGTGAGGGAGAGGCAGTATATGCGCCCTCACGGCTCTAACCGCCGCAGGAGACGCCCTGGGCGTCGGGAATCTCAGGCTGATTTCCGGCCAACGTAGGCGCGGGCTTGCGGACGGCGAGTAATGGGTAGCTCGCTGTCCGGTAAGGAGCAAGCCCAGGTCGACGGCGCGTTGTGTTCCACGCGCGCCTCAAAGAGATGTCAGCACAAACCGATGGGGCCCGCAAGGGTCGATGCCTGCCAGGGGTGCGGGTTTGTTCGAAAGAGATACCGCCGCCCTGGCAAGCAGGCTACTGAGGGAACACGGGTGGGTTTTAGTCAGTAAAGTCTGACACGCCCTCCTGCTCCACCCAGAGCGGGAGAAGTTAATTGATGATTTCCCACCCAAAAATATTTAAAAAAAATACGTGATCATTGTCAAATTATTTTCATACCGAATGTTTCTTTTCATTTCATGTGTTTAGCCAAGTCACGTTAGGCCGACTACAAACAGGGCTACCTAACGATTTCCATATTCAGAAATGAACACATTTAAGTGGATCACAAATGGGTTGAATGTAATTTTTTTCATGAAAACCCTAAAAAAAAAAACGTAATTCTTCCCACATTTCGCCAGTTATGTGGTGTCCACCCCACCCGATGCAGTCATAAGGAACATTATGCGCCAGGGCATTACCTCGTTCAATTAGGTATCTCAGGGTAAGTGCCACGCATGACGCAGGCCCCGCGCGCGTCCGAGAGCGGGCTGACTGGCGTGCAGCGACACGCCTGTCGTGCAGTTGCCCGACCACGCCGCGTTTGACACGCTCACTAGGAACGTCACACCGTCTCTGGATCTTCTCTGCGCCCCCGAAGGGGGCGCGAGGAATCGGTTTCGGGGCTCTTGGCCCCCTGACCGAGGTATTTTTCTCTCGGTCCCCTACTTGGGGACCCGTCTTGGGATTTTCCCTGCCCCCTTCCCGAAGGTAGGGGGGGTGGGAGTGCTCTTCTTCGCACACCTAGTCGCCTGGGGGGGGCTTAGCCTCCCCTTGGCGGTCTGTGGTGTGTTTTGGAGGTGTGACTGAGGGAGCGTCCTAAGTGCTTCACGGCGCCCGCGCGACCAGGCCCCTGCCGGGTGAGATCCCTAGTTCCCTAGGGAAGGCCCAGCAAAGGTCGATCAAGCAGCAGGGCGTCGGTTTTGTTTGACGCTCGCCTACAGTGGGTGCTTACCCCGTTCCTAGCTCCGCCGCCAGGTCTAGCCGGCGGTGGCGTAAGTTGCGGGGCGGAGTGGTGTATCGTGCGACTTGTTTGGTGTGTGTACGTCGCCCGTGTAGATTTCTGCGTGTTAGTGAGTGTGGAGTAGTGCGTGTGTTGTCCGCGTTTGTGGCGTCTATATTAACCTAGTCGTCACTAGCGCGGCGGTCGTTGTGTGGTGTGTGTGTGGAGTCTTCGGTACAGGTAAGTCGCGTGTAGAGGGTATGTGACTTACCCGGGCGTCTTGTCCGGTGGCGCAACGTCTGCGATGAGGTCGCGCGGGAAGCTCTTGTAGTCTGGGGGCCGCGCGTGCCAGGGTGCGATGTCCTTGATGTGGTGGTGTTCTGAGTGGTCAGCACGCGCGAACATCCCCTTCGCTAGCCTCGTGCTGAACTCGTCGATGCTCTCGACGTGCAGGTCTCTGTGGATTACCTCGTTCCTCACGTACCGAGGAGCTTTGATTAACGTACGCAGCGAGTAGTTCTGCTGCGTCCGGAGCTTCTTCCTGTGCTGCTCGGCCGTGAGGGCGAGCCAGGCTGGGGCGGCGTAGGTGAGCTGCGGTCGCACGTAGGTCTTGTAGATCCCCAGCTTGACTCGCGTGGGGAGGCGTGATGTGAGCGCCGAGCGCAGAAGGTGGCGGGTGACCTTTACCCGCGCCACCACATCGCAGACGTGCGGGCCCATGGTGAGACGATTGTCAAGTGTGACCCCCAGGTACTTGGCGGTCTTGGTCCACTTGACTTCGGTCCCCATGAGCTCAAGGTTCGGTGGTGATAGTCGGCCGCGTGCCGTGACTATGATCGCCTGCGTTTTACCTGCGTTCACCGACAGTCTCCATTTCCTGAGCCAGTCGGGGAGGTCGTCTAGCGCGCGCTGCATCTTGATGGCCGCATGGTCGGCCGACAGGGATGTGGTGATGTACGCGGCATCATCAGCGTACAGCGCGAGCTTTGCTGTGTTGGTGGCTGGGATGTCGTCGGTGTATACTGAGTAAAGCGCAGGCGATACACAGCTCCCCTGCGGCACCCCCGCAGTGACGGGGCGTGCGCTGGAGAGCTCGTTCTCCACCGAGACCTTGATTTTCCTGTCCTGTAGGAAGGAGGCGACCACCTGTATCAAGCGACGGGGCGCTGTGGTTTTGGAGAGCTTGTAGATTAGTCCGGCGTGCCAGACCCGGTCGAATGCCTAGGAACGTCACACGCCAGGGCACCACCAACTATAAGAAGTACTAGAATTCACTGTACAACAGCAGAGCTCACACGTCCGTATCATTTGGGCGCCAGCAAGCAAGTGACCACTCTGCAAGCGTGCGCAGAGTGGTCACTTGGTTTAATTTTGGGACTCAATCCCCCTTATTACAAAACAAGGTTTTTCTTTAGGTATGGTTTAAACCACCGAACCTGTTTTTGAAATAAGATCTTAGAACTGAAATAGAATTACAGCTCCTTTTACAAAACTGACAATTTAGCACTGGACTAACTTGTCAGTTTTGTTAAAGGAGTTGTATTTCGATTTCAGTTAGGTTCTAATTTAAAACAACAAGCTCTAAGGTTTAAACCATACCTAAAGAAAAACCTTGTTCTGTAATAAGGCGGACCGGGTTTAATTTTGTGATTGGGCGCCATGTTTACGATATTATTTATTTTGAAATTGCACGAGGTTAGATAAAGTAAGATAAGCGGGTGAAGTTAGTAGTAGTGTCGATGATACTATTACTAAATTCATCTGCAGCACTCTTTATAACTACTGTTGTGTAAAAATTATACACAGAATTAAAATAAATATTGTCAGTGTAGACAGAAGATGAGCATTTTTACCTGTATACCAAATAGCTTGTTCGACTGTACTTCATAAACGTGTCGTAATGTAGTTACCAATCCCTTCGCTTTGACTATTTCCATAGAAAAGAACTATTTCTGTCTAGACTAATAGTTGTCTAGGTAGTCTAGACGTAGATGAGACGCGACCGTTTGATTTATATCGTATTTCAGATACCTACGCTATTTTCATTGATATGTCGCTTTATTTGGTTTCGGGAGAAAGATATTGCTTTATTATTTTTGTAATAATAATGTCACGTCTGGATCCAATAATAGTGTGTCGTGTGTACTCACCATGTCCTTATTGTTTTCTATTATTATTTGTTATAATAGGTAGATCTTTAATATGCTGATGGATAAATATCTAGAAAATAAGGAAATTCCAAAGTGTTACGGACTTTTGACATAAACGCTCTTCTTCAAATTAGTAAGTTATGATGATCAAGAGGATTACAAAACACAAAAACAAAACAATCAAAATTTTTCACTTTCACCGCGCTTACATCAAGGTTTAAAAATGTATTATACTCTACACGTTGTGTCTAATGTATTCGTTTATCGAGTACAACTACAATGAGTTTTGAAGATAAGTAAGTATAGAGAATTCGTATAATTATGTCAAGAACGATTTTTGACGTTTGGTGAGCAAAATTTTACCATTTTGTTCATAATTTTGACCTTTTCTTAAACAACATAAATGTGAAAGGCAACGTTAATATGATTTAAGTCCGAAAGGTGTTTAAATAAAGGCGTTTACAAGAATTGTTGAAAACAAGTAGGTACTTACCAATTTTTCAAAGGATATAAAACCGGAGTTAGCAACATTTAAGTTGCTCACAAGTGCAGCCCACTTTGTAACCAGCCTAACAATGACACAACACTAATAACTTTGTCAGTTCACGCCAAGTTACAATAGAAGCGCATTACATGAACAGGGGACATCCATTTATGATTCCAAGTTAACGTTAAGTTAGTGGTCGTTTACACTATGCCAGTAGCATTCCAGTTATCTAATCCAGTACTAGACCGCAACTACTAGAATACTGTCAAATGCGTAATCATTTCAGTACCTTGCACTGTATCCAGATGTATAGGTATTTAATTACTTGTTTTGTCTAATCTGTATAAATCTTGATTTGATTTTCGTACGTCGTTTTCGGGTGACCACTGAAAATTTGCGCTGTCCTGTGGGTCCCATAGCACAGCATCATGCTGAGTGGAAGCATTCTTGTCATAGTCACGGCGCGCAGCTGCCGACTATTTATGTTCTGTGTTCGTAAATGTAAAACACTTGAAAGTACTTAAAAAAACGTTAGAAATAGTCAAACGTCACGGGCATCTTAAACGCCCTCCATTTTGGCGCGCTTGGTGTGACGTCATAGCCTATGACATTGACAATGGGCTGGAATCACAAACACTGCTATAAAACACATTGACCGTTATTGTTGTCGTAGACTTTTACGTCTCTTTTGCTCAGACCAATAGCGTCGCTTTTCCAATTTAAGCGTTTATTTGTTGCTCAAAATAAATAATATTTAAAAATATTGATGAAAGCATATTCTGAAGTAAAATTCTGAAGTGAAAAACAAGTTTATAAAAAAAAAATACCCTTATTTTAATTACATGCATATTCCCTATTGTCTGTTTGTAGACAACCAATCTAGTGGCATTCCAGTGCATTTTATTCATCACTTACATTATGAAATCACTTTTACTTAAATGTTACTTGTCTACAGCTTTAAAATGAATAGAATAATGTAGAAATACAATTGATGGCCGCCTCAAACAGGTTCTCCGACTAACTAAACAACAGCCGCGTATAGTTACAGAAGCTGTAACTGGCCACGGGTCATTGAATAAATACGTCTTTGTTATAAGAGTCACAGACAGTCCGCCGTGCAGATCCTGCATGGAGGACGACGAGACAGCAGGTCATGTGCTTCTAAACTGCCCGGTGGTCGGCAGGAACAGAAAAAAGCACCTACTTCGTAAACCCAGGTGCCATCCCTGAGATCGTCAGTAACACCAAAGCGTTACTGGCCTTCCTTGAGGAGCTGGAGTGTTTTTCGCAAAAATCAATTCCCCCCCCCCCCCGGTACGCAACATACGCGCATTAAAGTGGAGTTTCCTACCTATAAACCTATTAGTCATCATTATGCATGTTTACATTGCAACTAGCATACATACAACGTCCCGACATCAAACGTCGGGCAGTTGCCCACCAAACACAACACCCGTCTAGTCGGAGGATCCTCCTTTTTGTATGGAGGATGAGTGAACCTTACACCCTATTCGTCATGCCACCATAACAGTCAGACTATCTACTGTGATGCCCAATCTGAATATTGGAACTGGCTATCCCGGACTAGTTCACGACTTCCTAGTAGCTAGATCAAGTGACTGGAATAATGTGAACCGGCCATAAAGTTAAGTCAAAGCTATTGCTGGCTCACCACAGTTTGGTCACTTAGTGGTACCATTAAATATTAGTTTGAAACGTTATTAATCTTTGCATAGGATTGAATCTTGAAAGTCATTGGTTTTGGTATGAGTTTTAGAGGGCATTGTGTGTATGGGGTTGGAAGATGGATGGACGTATTTGAAAGTCATGTAGACTTAACGATCTAGAGGTATAAGGAACAGGGTGTCAGGTTCACTGAACTTCCATGGAAGAGGGAGGATCCTCCAACCAGACGGGTGTTGTGTCTGGTGGACAACTGCCCGATGATGGTATTTGTTTTAGGGTGTGACTCTTGCAGGTCAACCTATGAGGTAGTCAGTAGGTTAACTTGACATGCCTATAATAATAATATAATAATTATTTTATTGTCAGGATAAAAGGACATAGATAAAATACACAAAATAATCTTTATAAATAACTAGCTGACCCGACAGACGTTGTCCTGTCTTAGCTATGAATATTGAATTAGCATTAGCTATACAAACCTTGTCCTGACAATAAGGAACACATAAAAAAAGAATCATCCAATTTGGTGCAGTCGTTCGGAAGTTATGCGCGTACATACATTTCGGCAATTCATTTTTACATATATAGATAAAAAACTAATACATAATAAAAACCCTATTAAAACTATAGCTATACACGTAAAGTTGTCGGCGTCGTGTTTCGCTGCGAGGTGTCGCGTCACCGTCCACGGAAACTTCGTTAGACGACACCTTTCGGCCAAAAGTCTTCCTTCATGCAATGCTGTTGATGGTGGGTTGGAACTCGTACCACGAATGACTTAAAGTTGATGTCGTGGCTACCTTAATAAATTAAGGCCTCCAGCCAGCGCCAGGAAAGGGACCTCGGCTTAGGGCGTCGCTGGAAGAAGGTACCAAGGGACAGGCTGGATCGAAATGATTAGGTATTATTTAGATACCCCTCAGCAGGTCTGACAACCAGTCTGCCCAACTCATAACAAATGTCAAAGATCTACGAATTACAGCCCGGACCAACGGCTTAACAAAGTCAAAAGTCAAAGTCAAAGCATTTATTTCAATTAGGCACTTAAAAGGCACTTTTGAACGTCAACATTTACATTTAAACAGAATTGATTCTAGTCGCCCATTCCAAAATGTAGTTTCGTGCTCTCTGAGGCACGGAGGGGTTTGATATACAGGGTAAATTTTTAACCAGTGTACAAACTGTAACCATGCATTCAGCATATCATTCAGACTCCCTAGCGAAGAAATTTTTGACGAAAAATCTCTACGCTGGGGTCTAGAATGATATGCTCAATTCATGGTTACAGTTTGCGCACTGGTTAAAGTTTTAGCCTGTATAATGGATGTTCACCCATCCACCGACCGACGTCTTCAAGCGTTGCTTAACCCTGAAGATCGAGTCGTGTGTCGTGTAAATAGACTCAAATAAACACCCCCCAAGATTCCACTCCATAATATTAGTTCAGTTATTAACTAAATGTACCAGGCAAACATGATTCCGAAGCGCCCGAGCCACAATCGAATTAGCAAACGGCAGTGCCACTTACCGTCCACTTTAAGTCGGACCGCCCGGTTCCCCACGTACCACTAAATTGCTTCTTAATGGGTACCCGCATAAATTATTATGGGTCTTCATTGGATGGTTGGGTCCTGTAAATGTCAAGGGTGCGTTTTGTTTGTTTACTTTCGGCAGCTGTTTTTAGGAACGTATGTTGTTGATTCTGGCCCTTTTATTTGTT
Source organism: Polymixis flavicincta (assembly GCA_949987655.1). Lineage (NCBI taxonomy): Eukaryota > Metazoa > Arthropoda > Insecta > Lepidoptera > Noctuidae > Polymixis > Polymixis flavicincta. The sequence goes on along the minus strand of OX465188.1, from coordinate 15,679,708 downwards.
TTGAAAGGACGGATTGTAGGATAAGAACATAATCTACGTTTGACAGGACTGAGAATAAAAGAAAGAAAGGTTAATACATTGTTTATCCTGCACAAACAATACGTACTTACATAAAATACACACACTTAACAAATAAATCGTGTGACCGAGTACCTAACTGTGTTGTGGAGGTTGCTGTGGTTAGACTGGAAGCCGACCTCAGCTTATGGAAAAGGCTAGGCAGATGATGATGATCATGATATTAAGATAGTATTGAAAAATCTAGTACGCCAAATGTCTATTTTTTGAAGTGAAAACTCAAAAAACAATTGAACTCGTGACACTTACCGTTACCGACACCTCTGTATATAAGTATGTACAAATATTGCGTACTTCTGTCAGCACTGTTGGAGTACCACTGTGTTTTTTTTTGTAACACTTTCAACTTTGTTGACCATGACAATGAATTACGAATAGAACTAGCTTTTGCCTGTAGCTTCACCCGCCTGGTGGTCACTATCCGGATAAAAAAATTGTTATCTAAGTTATAAAATGTGTGTGCCAAATTTAATCCAAATCTGTTCAGCCGTTTTTGCATGATTGAGTAACAAACATCTGAACATCGTACTAACTTGTAGGATTTCTAAGTTTATCTATTTTCGTCCTGATCTCATTATTCTAGCCTAACCTATGTTTTTATTTACCCGACCATGGACCAAATAAAAAACTTCCCTTACAAAAGCAGATTATTGTACAAAGAGGCAGAAATAACTGCGAGGAAAGAAAACAAACTCATTGCCGAAGTTCGTCGAATTTATTGCAAGTTTAGGTGTCCATAAATTTTCATGTTACTTCGTTATCCCCACCCTTTTTAACTTTTCTGTGGTTCAATGATAAACAACTTTCACTACTTTGTTATAGAATTAGGGTTGGCAGTAGATGGAAATATTTATTCTAAAGGAAATACATACACTCTCGCCTTCTTACCATGGGGCAGAAACTACAGAAAACAGCCTTAGACAAAATACATCCGTATGTGTTTCCGCACACGCTACAGACTGTACGATAGCGTGAGTAAGATGGTAGACAAAGAACCAAACTCACCCCAAACGCTTATTCCGCAGCGTCGGAAGGAAACACGATAGTTTTTCTATGGAAGTTAGCGTGAGAACGAAGCCAAACATCAGTGTCAAACGTCCAACGTCCTACTTTTTTGCTTCGATAGCACTCATACACGCACGCCGGTTGCGAGTACTAAGACCTGACCTTTCTGATGAACAATATCAATAAAGTCACTATTATCCTATCCAACTAATATTATAAATGTGAAAAATTTAAGGTTTGAATTACTCAATCACGCAAAAACAGCAGAACAGATTTGGATGAAATTTGGCTCACCTATATTATAACCTGGATAACCACATAGGGGCTTTCTATCCCGGTAGTACATTCCTATTGGATAATGTCTCAACTCCGCGAAGACGCTTGCAAAAGCTATCGCCCTATCCAAAAATAGTCAGCAAATATAGGTAGGTACTTTTCATTCTGTGTCGAATGAATATGAAAGTTGTGAAGGGAGAAAAGGTGACACACGCCTGAATTTGTTCTATAAGATGAAGATAAATATGTTACGAAATTGCAAATATCGAGCTGACAGTAAATAGCGTGGCAGTTCCACCGAAAACAAAGTTTTTACAAGTTCTCTCGCTAATTTTATCAAAATCAATATGGATATTCTAAAGTTTGTACAGTCCGGTTCGTTCATAAGTCTTTGTTCACGATGTAATAACGAACGGTCGAATGTTCTGGAATTTTATTGCGTCATAAAATTCAAAGCCCACATTAAGGCATCGTCGTACCTACAATCTCACATTTTTGTACTTGAGCGGTATGTAACAGCAGAGGTGGACGAATAATTAGAATTTCCATACAAAATTATTGTAGCGAAATTATTATGTTTGAATTGCTGCCGTTTCTGACTCGTTCATGAATTTGATGAAGAATTTACAATGAAACATTGCTACACGATCATTGTAAATGAAAATTGTTACATTTAAACTTACGTGCTTCTGTGCTTTCGGGGGTTCAAATGTCAGATTTTTTAAGGAACAGAATACTTACTGCGTGCCAAAACCAAGGTTACGGACACTACCCAGAAAGCAACTCAGTTTAAGTGGGACTGGGCCGTACATGTCTGCCGTATGTCAGATGACAAATAGGCTAAGAGAACCACCAATTGGGATCACTTCTAAACGGACGACGCAATTGCGGCAGACCGAGACGAAGATGGCGGGACGAGCTCCTACCGAAAGGACTGGCCAGCTTACTATTGTATAGAATCAAGTTCTTCTAACTTAACAGACAGCTGTGCTGCTGGGGAGTTTTGTTACGCCACTTCTTCTTCCCAGCTAAGCACTAGGAAGTGGTGAAGGACGTGTATCTTTGGGGGACTGTCTTATGTAATTTTGACGTTCACAAAGTGCTGACTCTCAGCCTAGTTTGAATAAATAACTTTTGTTTTTTTTTTATTTTTAGCACTAGACAGGCTAGTTAGATGGATGGATAAGTTTGACTGTCTTTTTGACTAAAAAAAAAAAAAAAAAAAAAAAAACCATCGCCAACTCAGGTCACTCACCGCGCTAGCGGGCTATGCTCCGAGTTTCTTTGAAGGATAAAATCAGAAAGGAAATGATCCAGAAAAGAACCGGAGTTACCGATATACCTTGCAGAGTAAGCTAGCTGAAGTGGCAGTGGGCTGGTCTTGTCTGTCGAAGGACCGGTGGAGTAGACCAGTCCTAGAGTGGACACCGCATATCGGCAAGCGTGGTGAGGAACGCTCCCCAGTTAGATATGGAACGACGCCGACCTAAAAAAAAAGTAGCTGGGACAGACTGCTGAGGAAGGTGGAGAACAGGGTGTTATGGTACAACATAGGATAGGCGTATGTCCAGCAGTGGACTGCGATAGGCTAAGTTGATTTATTGATCGTCAACTCAGGCTTGTGAATCACAAATATCACTACATTTTAAAAAATGATAAAAATAAAACAGAAAAACCTATTTTTAAAACAAGATTTTATTATTATTTGTTAATAAAACGAACTAAAAGGTTAAAATTCTTCCAGCTCCAGCATCAGACCCTGGTTACCATATAGGATCAAAGTACTCGTCAAAACGAATCAAAACGAGCCCAAACTTGATGGGTTTCTTTTTTTTTTGCGTGGGAAATCTTCAAATAACTTCTCCCGCTCTGGGTGGAGCAGGAGGGCGTGTCAGACTTTACTGACTAAAACCCACCCGTGTTCCCTCAGTAGCCCGTATGCCAGGGGCTGCGGTATCTCTTTCGAATGAACCCGCACCCCTGGCAGGCATCGGCCCTTGCGGGCCCCTTCGTTTTGTGCTGACATATCTTTGAGGCGCGCGTGGAACACAACGCGCCGTCGACTTGGGTATGACCACCTTCAGCTCCAGCATCAGACCCTGGCTACCCTATAAGTTCAAAGTACTCGTCAGTACATATCAAACGAGCCCAAACTCGATGTAGTTGTGTCGTTTTTTTGCGGAGTGTCGTTTTATTGTGGAGTCCTATGGCCACATTCCAGCTCCAGCATCAGATCAGCTTCATGACATCATAATATAACATTGTCATGCGATATAAATATGCATGCAAAATTTCAGCTCAATCGGAAACCGGGAAGTGGGTCAAATTTAACTTGCAAGATTCCACCCGAACAAACATAGTTACATAAATCCATTGCAGGTTAAATAAAAACTTGTAAAAATAACTACATAAATGGTTTCCTAAGCCCACGCCGTCTATCCGTCTATTCAACTGTCTGCCACAGGGTGTATAGTTTAAACAGTAATAAGTGGCCAGTCACCGAATACGTGTTACTAGGGTTTAAATCCATTCAAAGGTTGTCTTTGAAGTATCGCTTTTAGCGATAAGGCTGCCTATTGTGTTGTGGCGAGATTATGAAAAACAGGGTGTGTAGTTCACTCATCCTCCTTAATAAAAGAAAGGGTCCTCCCTGGTGGGCTACTAACTGTCCGACGATTGATGGATGCTGTGTAAATGCTTGTGAACATCGTCAGTTTACAATCTATCTCGCGAGATTATGAACTGTTGATAAATTGTGAACTGCCTAAACCATTTACAATTTAACGCAATATTTTTCGATAGTTTAAAATCTGTCCGTCAAATTGTGAACTGATATCAAGACGGATAGTACCTTGCGCTATTACTAAATAGTCAAGTAACTGCCATTAACCGGTAAAAGCCCTGACAGTTACACTTGACAGTTGCGCTTGCGTCGGATCCATATAGATCCACTTGGCAGCTGTCAGGGCTTTTACCTGTACTTGGAAGTGGCTCGCGCGCGGTTGGTTGCAGTTTTAACCTAACTAACCTATTAGGTCGGTAAGCAGTATGGTGCAGTTCACAATTTATCGACAGTTTATAATCTCGCTAATTATATGATAAACTATCGGTGTTCACAACCATACTGTGACATATACATGTAAGTCATACGGTAATCTTTGCTTGCAAGATGAAGGATTTTGCGTGTCGTCATTGTGAAGCGTGGTTCGCATGCGGCGTTGTAGATGCCGCCATAGTAGGTATCTCCCTAAGGAATCATCTACATTTTTATATGTTATTCGTATGGCGTACCTACCAATAAAGTTTTCTATTCTAATCTGGATTTGTGGCAAAATTTAACAAATGTGTAATTTGGTGGTTTTTTTAAAAGGAATATTCTTAACAACATTTTCACAGTCTGTCACCCCTATTTTATATGTCTATGGTCACCCCTTACAATAAAACAATCTAGACAGTTCTGTGATTTCCACAAAGTTTGAACGAAGAAGTTTGTAATTTCATTTCGTCGTCTGTTGCGCTTTCCACAATTCAATTGAATGCAGCAAACAGAAACGTTGATTTACACGTTTCATTGAGTGTGGTCGGTCTCCCGAGATTCTTACTCCATGAAACATGACGCTCTTTGCACAGTATTATTTTACAACTAGCTTTTGCCCGTGATTTCGTTCGCGTGGATATCCGACATACTCAGCCTATAACTTTCCCACTGCTGGGACACAAGCCTCCTCTCCGTGCTTGCTACCTGGACAAAAGGTATTATAGCCTATGTTACTATTTATAACGTCAGCTATCTCGTAGTGAAAATTCCGTCAAAATCAGTCCACCCGTTTTGGAGATCAGCCGGAACAAACGGAAGTATAGATGGACAAAAATTTATGAATGCTTTTTTTTGTTATATGTATGTACCGTATACGTATACTTTCATATAGATTTAGATTTTGACATTACAAACTGACACTTAAATTTAATTTATTTGCATGTTTAATAGATTTACAGTAAAATTAAAAGGAACAACACTGTCTAGATATATGTCCTACATATAATCAACAAAATAAATTCAAAATGGAAATAAATGGAATTGTGTTTTTTTTTAATGTTTATCTACAAGACTAGCTTTTGCCAGCGGCTTCGCCCGCGCGGTTTTTTCATCCCCTATTTAACTCCCTTAGGGGTTGAATTTCGAAAAATCCTTCCTTATTCCTTGTCTACATTATAAAGGGAACCACTGTGCAAAATTTCAGCTTTCTAGGTCCAAGGGTTTGGGCTGGGCGTTGATGAGTCAGTCAATCAGTCAGTCAGTCAGGACTTGTCTTTTTATTTATATAGATAGATAGATAAGTTAAAATAAACTAAGATAATCTCATACTTTCGTTTTAATTCTACATCAAAATTGCATCAAAGCATAATTTATTTGTAGAGATAAGTAATCTAATAAAAGTACGTTTACTGTAAAAATAAGTATTTCTTTTTATGACTTACAAGTATCGATTTGTAAGTCGGTATACTTAACTCAGAATTGCGGCTTCAGACGAGCATTAAACACTATGGTTTCTCAACAAAGAGTTCATTGTTCCATTTTATTGATTATTAATTACCTTTTTAGTAGTAGCTACTTGAAAAAGATAAAACCATAAAGTTAGAGAGTACTTACGTAAAAAAGACAAAGACTATCAAAGCTTACTGAACATTTGCAACCCGTAAAAGCTTTTCAATAAACTACAATTTTAATTCGTAGCGGATTTGCTACGTGCTACGGTTTGGCTACGGCGTAGCTGCGACGTAGCACAAATTGTGTTTAATTAGTCCAACTTGATATAAACATTATTATTTCTGTTTCCAAACTAAAGATGCGGCTCAATGTATTTTTAACCGACTTCAAAAAGGTAATCAATTCGACAGGTTTTTTTTTTTGTAAGTTCAGGCATAACTCCGTCATGAGACAACGGAAGTCTTTAAAAAATTATGTGGGGTAGGTCCACACCAATCCGAAATTTAATCATCCTTGGGGTCAAAACAATACATATTTATGCGATAGCAGCAATCGGATGATTTGTATGATTTGAGTTCCGTTGTCTGTCTCCGAAACTCAGCATCAGGTCTATATGAAATTTAAATGGGACCATTTCGGAATAAACCTCTTTCGAACTAAAAAGAATTTTGCAAATCCGTCTATATATGACGGAGTTATGCCCGAACATACATGGAAAATGTTCCGTGTGGTGCAGCACCATCCCATCTCTTCTCGTTGGTGTCGTAGAAGGTGACTAAGGGACTTACTAGAGTATGGGCAGCAGCGTTCTCTATGCATTTTACCACCATACTGCGATTATGGCAAATCCTCCCCTTTTGGGGGAGGCCTATGTCCAGTAGTGGACGTCATTCGGCTGATATTATGATACATTAGAAAAAGATACCGAATTGATAACCTCCTTCTTTTTTAAGTCGGTTAAAAATGAATATTGCTAGTGCAGGGGGAAGAAGACCTGTAAATTTTTGCCGGTATACCAATTACCTTGTTCGACTGTACAATGTGTAGGATGTATATCCAGTACGGAGCAGAAAACCCATCCTACCATTACAGCGTCCCCGAGCTACTCCTTGATTCGCAATGGTGTCTGTAACACCATGAAACATTATGGTTTAAGAACTTTATTATTCCTCATTAAAAATTAACAATAATTTACTTAGGTACTGAGAAACTAAATTTACATAAAAAAAATTGAGCGTACAATAACTACGTAAAAAATAAAATAGGAAGGTAGTGATAAAAAAAGTTAATATCAACTCATCACCAACCCAGTAAACACGGATCTAAAGTAAAAGTAGAGGTAGGTACTACTAGATGTGGGATGAGGCTCACCCGCATTGGGCCCGCGTTATAGATTATGGCCCTCTCACTGAGATGAGGCCGGTTTCCCAGCTGTGGGAACATTATCACAAACAGCAGATCTGAGGATCAATTCTACTAATTTTAAGAACGTTCACAGTCTGATCTCAGTGTCAATCTGTCAAAAATACCTCAATTTTTCATCAATTTTTGACATTTGCTTGTCGCTGAGATGACACTGCGACTAGATTTTGAACGGTTTTAATTACGAGAATTGGCCTTCTGTTTTACTCTTGATAGATTTCCAATCAATTCAAAGACAACCTGAATAGGAGGTAAGAGCTTACTCCAATTAGTAACATCCTTTGCTAAAATTCATATTGAACGGATGAACCATTCACATTTCATTCCAAAGGATTCATATTTCGCATTTTCATGGAACAGTTGAGGTATTTCAGAATTCTGGGAACTATTCATCTTCGATATACGTTTGCAATGGCGGATTAAATTTCATTGTAATCCTCTTAACATGACTATTGAAAGGTTTTAAGGTAAATATGTTGGTAAAGCGTGTGAGGGGCTTGTGGTTACGTAATATTAGCCGCACTGTTTTTTTTTTTGTTTTTGGAAGGTGGGAAATCATCAAATGACTTCTCCCGCTCTGGGTAGAGAGCAGGAGGGCGTGTCAGACTTTTACTGACTAAAACCCACCCGTGTTCCCTCAGTTGCCTGTGTGCCAGGGGCGACGGTGGCTCTTTCGAACAACCCGCACCCCTAGCAGGCATCGGCCCTTGCGGACCCCACCGGTCGTTGCTGACATCTCTGACGGCGCGCGTGGAACACAACGCGCCGTCCTGCCTACCACTTTTCAGCTGCAGGGGATAGGGAGAGCGGCCAACGCTATACCGCCACTCCTCTTCCCCTGTGGCCCCACCTTGGGGTTCCTCTTTGCTTCACTGTGGCTGGGAAACCACAATTACTGAGCCCCCCCGCAACGACAATGCGGGAACCCACTCGGGGGGTAGCCGCACTGGTCGATCGATAAGGTTAAGCTACGATTGCCACGTTTGGTCCGTGGATGGATGACCATCTTTACATACCAAGACCCCTCCGTGCCTCGGAAAGCACGTAACGCCGTTGGTCCCTGCCATCATTTGTGGATCTTTGACAGCCGTTACGGGTGGACAGGAGCCCGAAAGTCTGACAACCAGTCTTACCAGGGGGTATCGTGTTACCCAGTAACTGGGCTGTGGAGGTCAGATAGGCAGTCGCTCCATGTAAAATACTGCAGCCAGTTAGAATGGAAGCCGACCCATACATAGCTGCGAAAAGGCTAGGCATATGATGGTGATGTCGGGTTCCCTAAGACACTGTTCTTCACCGTTTTAAAAGCACTGATAAAATAAAATAGAAGAAAGAACAATGCGGCTACCAGCAGGCTTAGCATGACCCTTTGTATTTCTACGAAGAATAGACAGTGCTTTTTCAATACAAAGTGACATTTCGTTCCTACATTTTTGACATCGCTCCGTAGATATCCTTCTTCAATCTATCATTTAGTCTTTCGTTTCTAACGATATTTGTCTAGGTCCTTATAAATGTACACTATTTCAGAAGAATACTTATTCCCAAACTGTCAAAATCACACTGACAACAAACTTTCTACTCGACCGCCACAAAGTACATACGATTAACTACAAAACCAAGATTCGTTTAGAACGCATAACTGTGATAATTAATACAAAAACATAGCTATCTTCTCCTATTGTAGGTACATCATTTATTTAATAGTTATGTCTATTCTTTCGTCAACAAATCGGTGCTCGTCCCTGCTGCTTCAAATTTAAACTCACGGAAAACGTACCTAATTGAAATTGCTTAGATACCAACGAATTCACGTAATAAAATCTCGGGACGACGCGACTTATCAAGTTCCACAAACTAGGTAGATACGTACCTAAAACAATTAGTCAGCGACACACGGTTGAAACTTAATTATGTTTTAATTAGTGCCAATTTCGTGACTCCTCCACCACATGGAACTCAGAAATACTGGCATTCTAAATAATGAAATAACTATGTACCATGATTCTATTTTTAACCTCTGACGCAAAACAAAGGGGTATTAATACGTTTGACCTGAGTGTGTGTGTGTGTGTCTGTATGTGGCATCGTAGCTCCCGAACGGATGAACCGATTTTGATTTAGTCGGGAGTGTTTTCAGCCATGTTTCATAAAAATCGGTTCAGCCGTTTGAAGACTATCAGCTCTTTTCTCGTTGATGAAGGGATTTGAGCATCTTCCACGGGTCTGATTAAGTCGAAATTTGGTATTCTATTACTTTAATGATACTAGACGAACAAAGTAACCATGAACTGATGCTGAAGCAACACCTGGAATTTCCAGGATACCGAAGTTGCTCCCCAACAAACAGCAGAAGTTACAGTGTTTGGGCTCATTGAAAAGGTCTCAATGAATAGGTTATAGATAAATGGTGATCACGACTAGGAATGAGAATTAATTAGTAGGTAACTAGTAATAGTAAAACTTAGTAGTAGTAAAACTTCACTTTAGGAAACATACGCAACGCTGCTAAGCAATAAGTATAAAAAGCAGGAAATAAAGTTAAATTTAAAAATGAAACGGTTTGGAAATGGATTTATTTGTCATAGAAACACGAACAGGGCCTAGAGACAAAATACATTTCTGTTAGCGTTCACGCCAAACGCTAAGCCAAAATGTATGGGAATGACATTACTTGTGGAAAGATTGCGTCGTGTCCTTTGCGAAATGTATTTTGTCTACAGGCCCAGAACTGTTTATGACGTCTCCCGTGAAAGTTCGCGGCATTTTTGCTTGCGAGTAGGTAGAACGGGCACGCCGCACGATTTTTAACAGTTGTGTATTGTAATGATTATTCTTTATACTTACATTTTGTTAACATTAACCTTGAAATTTAAGCATTCTCTATGTACCTTCATACTCATTTTCTGGAAGGAAATATAGTATTTGCGTGTTACAATAACTATTTCTTTAATATCTGTAATAAAATAAAATTTGATCTTTGTAATTTTCCATGTTGTGACATGTATGTCAAGATTTGTCAAACTGTCAGTTACTTTTCTTTTTCCCATAGAGTTTCTCACTAGTCTATAAAGAATTACTTTTTGGTTTAATTATTATAAATTATTTTTATCAATATTATTAGCTGAAATATTGTATTTTATTAACTATGATTGTTTACTTCTTAATTTTAAATTATATCTTTAAATTCTTTACACACACATGGTTGTATAATATGTGCTGGCTGGTTACATGTGTCTGGCCACTGGAGGATATAAATTTAAAATTTAAAAAATGATCTGGAACGGCTGAAAAACGAGTACAAATAGAGGACGAAGCGCAGAAAGCGGGACTACTACGAGAGGGAACTACGAAGAGGGACAGCGACGTAATTTGATGTAAGGAGGTGCTGTTTATTTTTCTGAAAAGCCTCCACTAATAATACTACTACTGCTGCGGCCCTACTATTGAGCTTCGGAGTTTTGTCGGGTCCCTCCTGTTTCCACTGCTCGTCTTACTACAACCAATAGACAACAAGGCGCTCATACCGGATCCTCCTCACGACATATCCTCCTCCCAGTGTGTGTGACTTAAGAACCCTCCTCACAATATATCCTCCTCCCAGTTTGTGATACTAAAGGACTCTAGTGAAATAGGTAATTTTTATAAAACTATTTGTATTTTTTATTAATTTAAATTAAAAATGTACAAATCTACTTATAATCTTTATTTCCCTTAGGTTTAAGTTTGATTTGTTACAGTTTGGCGCCCAATTTTATACTAACCCATTCGGGGTAATGTAATGATTATTCTTTATACTTACATTTTGTTAACATTAACCTTGAAATTTAAGCATTCTCTATGTACCTTCATACTCATTTTCTGGAAGGAAATATAGTATTTGCGTGTTACAATAACTATTTCTTTAATATCTGTAATAAAATAAAATTTGATCTTTGTAATTTTCCATGTTGTGACATGTATGTCAAGATTTGTCAAACTGTCAGTTACTTTTCTTTTTCCCATAGAGTTTCTCACTAGTCTATAAAGAATTACTTTTTGGTTTAATTATTATAAATTATTTTTATCAATATTATTAGCTGAAATATTGTATTTTATTAACTATGATTGTTTACTTCTTAATTTTAAATTATATCTTTAAATTCTTTACACACACATGGTTGTATAATATGTGCTGGCTGGTTACATGTGTCTGGCCACTGGAGGATATAAATTTAAAATTTAAAAAATGATCTGGAACGGCTGAAAAACGAGTACAAATAGAGGACGAAGCGCAGAAAGCGGGACTACTACGAGAGGGAACTACGAAGAGGGACAGCGACGTAATTTGATGTAAGGAGGTGCTGTTTATTTTTCTGAAAAGCCTCCACTAATAATACTACTACTGCTGCGGCCCTACTATTGAGCTTCGGAGTTTTGTCGGGTCCCTCCTGTTTCCACTGCTCGTCTTACTACAACCAATAGACAACAAGGCGCTCATACCGGATCCTCCTCACGACATATCCTCCTCCCAGTGTGTGTGACTTAAGAACCCTCCTCACAATATATCCTCCTCCCAGTTTGTGATACTAAAGGACTCTAGTGAAATAGGTAATTTTTATAAAACTATTTGTATTTTTTATTAATTTAAATTAAAAATGTACAAATCTACTTATAATCTTTATTTCCCTTAGGTTTAAGTTTGATTTGTTACAGTATATTGCAAAATGACAAAAAGTTCTTTTTCTTAACTTTTATCGACAAAAGTAGATAGTTAGTAGGGACATAAACAAAATCCAGGGCCGCCCCCCCTGCTCTACCCTGGGTACGCCCATGAACCCTCTCGTTGGTTTACCACGCGGGCCCAGAGCGGACATCTTCCAAAGATGTCACTGGTGTTCGAATTTTTGGTTCTAGAACATGCTGGATGCCTCACAATGTTTTCCTTCACCGTTTTGAGAGAAGTAGGTAGGAAATTATTTACAGAACGCACGCCTGGATTCGAACTCACGACCTAAACCTCGTCAGATGGGGCTGTTAACTTGGCCACCACTGCTCCGTGGGTAACGGGACGTAGTAAAATTAGGGGTATTGAACTCGCCGTCCAGATCTGGATATTTTTAACCTAATGTAGACAGATGTTTACAACCTATCATCGCGTTAATCCACGCCATTTATATTCAGGGCTTACCAGTCTGGTTGTCTGTAGCAACCAACGGTTCAAAGGATTACGCCTACAAGAGCCTACTAAAATACGACTTAAATCTTTGGATATAACATGTTTATTCATAATCTACCGTAGTTATAGAGGTAAGTAGGACAATTATATTCTACGTAAAGGGCAAATACATTAGAAGCACTTCTTGTCTAACCGAGTTGAGTCCCAGAAAATTTTATGACGGGTCATACGCTTAACTACTTCAAAAATGGACTGGACAGATAAAATTAATATCTCCAAGCTTTTTGACGCATACTTACGCATCAGCTAATTAGCTGCTTTTGTGTATAACCTAATATTATGAAAACAATAAAAATTGTTACTATAGTAAAGTAACAATAGTGTTTCAAAGAAAAAGCGGTCAAGTGCGAGTCGGGGTCGTACACGAAAGTTATCTTGAAATATTTTGTATAATACATTTAAAAAAAAGCAAAACAAAGGCATTTTAATTTTTAACTCTAGTTCATTTTAGGATTTATTGCTAAAGCGGCCTAAATAGTACAGACGCCAGCAGGTCAACCTACCCCAAACTGTCAAATTTTCCCAATTGGACATGAACCTTATGCTTATGGTATAACGTTGAAAATCTATCAAATAAATTTGACAGATTGGAGTAGCTTGATGCGCTGGCGTCTGTACACACTCTGTGTGTCTACCTATTATAGTTTAAAAAATACAGCCCTGTAACAGACGGACAGACGGACGGACGGACCGATTACCTTAGTAATAGGGCCGCAGTACGAGTTACGGAACCCTAAGAAACGAAGCAACAGGTGTTTGATGCAACCCTATACAGCTGTGATTTATGTTGATAAGCAGCTAATAAATCATTGTTTTACTCTGAACTCTTATTTTATACAAACAATACAGTTATTATTAATAAATATACTATGAGACCTGTGTATGAGACCAAAATACGAAATTATTTTTTTTATAACTCAAATACCACGTTCTCCCAGCTTATTATGCTGTGACGCCTGACGGTGACATTTCATTTATTGACATCTGTGACATTGACATTAAGAAAAGTGACGTGTTTTTGTGTACGCCTAAAAACTTGTTTGTTGTAAAATAACAAATAAATAATTGCTTATAAGCGATAAAGCTTAAATAATCTCTATATATTAAAGTTAAAAAGTGTTTAAAATGCTGAAAGCCGTCATTCTCATTGGAGGGCCGCAAAAAGGTAACTATTTCTGCTTCCGTCGACGTCACCGGCGTTTCTTATCAAAAAATCGTAATAAAACATATAAATACGTGTTCTAGCTAACTGCATTATATTTAGAAACTAGGTATGTTTAATTAGTAATTCTACAAAGAAGACTAAAGTATAGATTTATCTTCAGGTGAGAATTTTTCTAAGTGTGAAGGTTATGTAAATAATAAAACATAATCCGCTATTCCCTCTACCTATAACAAATGTATTTTGATAATAATAGTTAATAGTTACTCATTAAGTAGATGTGGCTTCATTTTAATCACAATTGATAAGGATCTATGATTATTAGGATCAATTAACTTTAATAGATTATTCTTGTAGTCATGAAGTAATTACTTAGTCACCTGCTACATGCCTTGTTTTTCCTATTTTTACCACCCAATTTATTAGAAATTTATGTTTCAAAAAGCCCTATTCTTATAGATTAAATTGCTAGAACTAATCCTGCATGTTGGTACCAGAAAAAATTGTAAATGTGTTTGTTGAAATACATTACAACAATTGTAAAAAAAATTACACAGACAAATGAAAGTGAGAATATCAAGAAGAAAGGTAGAATATAAGTCAGCCAGTCTTTTCGGCATCCTGCTCATCGATTTGGTGGAATAGTGCCATTCCATAATTTAGTATTTTACTCTTACATTATAATCATATCATTTTCAGGCACCCGCTTCCGCCCCCTCTCTCTGGACACACCAAAGCCCCTGTTCCCAATAGCAGGGCTCCCTCTAATTCAGCACCATGTGGAGGCCTGTGCTAAGCTGGAGGCATGCAAGGAGATCCTCATCATTGGCGCATACACCACCAACACTATGGCACAGTTTGTAATTGACATGCAGAAGGAATATCATGTTATTATTAGGTGAATAGTTAAAAAAAAAAAATATTATATAGGGTACATTTTTAACCACTGCGGATACTGTGTCCATGAAATCAGCATATCATTCTAGACCCCTAGCTTAGAAATTTTTCGTCGGTTATAGAAAAATAAGTCAGCTGTTCCATACATTTTGACCACATCGGCACTTTTCTATGAAACAGCGAATTTGTATAGCTATTGAAGTATTCCTTAGTCAAGATAATCTAAATTCACATTTTCCAATTCCAGATACCTACAAGAGTTCACACCCCTCGGCACTGGTGGTGGTCTCTACCACTTCAGGGATCAGGTCCGGGCCGGGAATCCGTCTGCATTCTTTTTGCTGAACGGAGATGTATGTGCTGACTTCGCTCTCAAAGAGTTATGGCAATTCCACGAGGAGAGGAAAAATGCTTTGGTATGTATAAATACTATTTATTGGTTCTGTTTAGCTCAACAAATTAAACCTTCCAAAGTAATAGTAAACATTAGTAAATATCGACTATTACTTTGGAAGGTTTGCCTGCTTGCACCACAAATCACTAAAATAAATATGTTTAACAGTTTACGAAAAACATCATTCTGTCTCGCGGGTCGATCGATCAGGTTAAGCCACGCTTGCCGCGGTTGGTCCGTGGATGGGTGACCATCTTTACCAATCAGACCCCTCTGTGCCACGGAAAGGACTATAAGGAGTTGGTCCCGGCTGTCATTAGTAGATCTTTGACAGTTGTTACGGGTCTTTAGAAGCCTGACCTGAGTCTGACTACCAGTCTTACCAATGAGTATCGTGCTACCCAATGGAAGCCAATCCTAACATGGTTGGGAATAGGCTAGGTAGATGATGATTCTGTTTGCTTCGTCACTGTGGGGGCTACCTTTTGGCTACACGTTCGTGGTCATTCGGAATCACGAATATAACCGAAGCGTATTCCTGTTTTTGTTTACCTGTAACATTACATAATATCACGCCTTATTTCCCCGAAGTATTAGGCAGAGGTGTACCTGTAAGTACACCCACATTTCGCCAGGGCCTGAATTCATTATGACCAATTAACAACTCCTTACTCGTAACCACGTCCGTCACACGACATCTGCTTATGGCGTATTAATAATATCTACAAATTGTCTTGGAACATACAGAATATGACATTTCGATTCCTCACCGTTACATTGGTTTGGGTTTTACATTGGGTTTGGCAAAAAAACACGATATTGACGTAATTTGAACGTAGTAAGATTCCGTGGGGAATCATAATAACCATACAGAATTGGGGCACAATTATGTTTAAGTCCCATGTTATAGGGGGCGAGCCTATTGCCATCAACCGGGCACAAAGGACTCCGGACAGCTACTGAGAAATTCCAGATAGAAAAACCATTGATATACAAAAAAAACCTAGACGCACAGTCTCTAAGAAAAGTAACCCTCAAAACTGTCCCCAATAGGGTATTTTCCGATTTCATAAAAACTATTTTAATTTGAAGATTGGGACGATATATTTAACAGAAAAATATAAATAAATTTATTAATACACATTTTCTCTATAAAAAACGATTAAAATTAAATAAATTTTTCGTTGTTTTGAATTTACCGCCAAAACGCTCTTACGATGACTTTTTATCACGTGACATGACGTCAACTTTGTATAAACGGCACCGGTACAAATACTTTGGCGCTTTCAGTTGTAACTGAACAGTTCAATTGTTCAGTTAAAACGTATGTGTGTAGGCAAAACTGAGAGCTGTACAGTTGAACTGATAATCTAATTAAAATATCATTAGATAAAAAGAAAAAAACTACATAGTTAGATTGTTCAGTTAAAACTGAAGGTCTGTAGCCCGCTTCACTTCAGTGGTTATAGTTATGATAAAACACATTTCTTTGCAAATTCAACCATACATGCATGATTTAAAGTTATTTTTACAAAGCAATGTCCAAAAAGACTGGCTGAAGGATGACTGACGGTACTATTTGACACCTGCCCAAATTGCGCCCTATTTAAGCGAGCTACACACCTTCAGTTTTAACTAGGGTTCATTCCCGGGAATTCTCGAGCCGAGAATTCCCGGGAAATCGTTGAGCTTTGTTCCCGGGAAATTAAGCTCGAGAAAAGTCGAGAACTCGAGAAATCATATTTGTTTATGTTTTTGTAACTACGAGTATAAGTGCTTGCACGATATTTAATACCATTTGTACGAGTATGCCACTATATCTGGAGGAATCTGGGCTCCTAAAACACAGGCTTTTGGCCTAGTTTAGGAGGCATCAGTTCGCCCTTCAGTGTGACTCTATTGTACAATAAAAAAAAAAGCTATAAATGCTTTAGTTTTTCTAAGGGCACATTTTAACAGACAGAGTAAGGAGATCTAATTGTTCTGTATGTATGTACGTACAGTCGCCAGCAGGTCAAGCTATCCCAAACTGTCAAATTTTCCCAATTGAACATAAACCATATTCCTTTGTAATAAAGTTGAAAAACTATCAAAGAAATTTTACAGATTGGGGTAGCTTGATGTGCTGGCCTGTGTAGGTACATGTCCAGATGTTGTTTTATTGATCTTGCAGTTTTAATTTGATTCTTTTCCTAATTACCCTGCCAACCAACCATTAACCCAAAAATGGTGTTGTGATTGTAGTATAGTCAGCGTAGTATTAACGTTTAATGTTATTTTTTTTATTTTGTTCGAGAAAAGCAATTTTTTATTTAATGACAGTTTAAAAAAAAGTTTTATGATTATTAAGATGCTTTTATTTGACAGGAAAAGCACTTATTTTATTGATTTAAAAACATTTTTCCAAAAAAATAACAACCGCCTTCCGAAATTAAAGTTATTTTTCACTTTGTAGTGTTTTTCCGGAAGTCGGTTGTAATTTTTTTTAAAAAGGTTTTTATTTTTTTCTTTTTAGTTACCTACCAGTTCGAAATTTTATCATCCTTGGGGTCAAAACAATGCATATTTATGCGATAGCAGCATTCGCGGTTGATTTGCTGCAATTTTTTGAAGAGTTCCGTTGTCTGTCTCCGAAACGCATCATCAGTTCTATATGAAATGTTAATGGGACCATTTCGGAATAAAACCCTTTCGAACAAAATCAGAATTGCAAATCCGTCTCTCGACCGAGTTACGAGTATGCCCGAACATACACAAAAAAAAAACGACTTGATAACCTCCTACCGAAAACCGAAACGTGGTCGCTCACAATGGGCTTTATAAGAAGGCTTAAAGTCACCCAAAGGGCGATGGAAAGGGCTATGCTCGGAGTTCCCTGCGTGATCGAATCAGAAATGAAGAGATCCGCAGGAGAACCAAGGTAACCGACATAGCCCGAAGAATTGCCAAACTTATGTGGCAGTGGGCAGGGCACATTGCTCGCAGAACAGATGGCCGATGGGGCCGAAAAGTTCTGGAGTGGCGACCGCGTACCGGAAGACGTAAAGTTGGAAGGCCTCCCACAAGGTGGACAGATGACCTTGTGAGGGCCGCGGGAGTCCGCTGGATGCGAAAAGCACAGAACCGGTCTAAGTGGCGGAGCTTGGGGGAGGCCTATGTCCAGCAGTGGACGTCTTTCGGCTGAAATGATGATGATGATGATGATGATGATGATGATAACCTCCTTCTTTTTGAAGTCGGTAAAAAATATATGGTACATATTTTTTATTTTGCGTTTTTTTTATCATTATTTTAACCGAAAACATATGCAAAAACACGTAAATGTAAATTTCTCGACAACCCGAGAAGACCCGAGAAATTAGCCTCGAGAATTCTCGAGACCCGAGAAACTGATAAGCTCGAGAAATCATGAACCCTAGTTTTAACTGAACCGTTGAATTGTTCAGTTAAAACGTATGTATGTAGGCAAAACTGAGAGCTGTACAGTTGAACTGATAATCTAATCAAAATATCATTAGATAAAAAATCTTGGGTTTTTTTGTATATCAATGAGAAAAACCCAACATCATATACACAATTCGGTAACATATACATAATACACACAATTTCCATTTCTTCCAGGTTACAATAATGGGCACAGAAGCGACCCGCCAACAATCAGTGCATTACGGTTGCATGGTACGCGAGCCGGCCTCCAAGTCAGTCACCCATTACGTGGAGAAACCCAACAGTTATGTGTCCACGCTCATCAACTGCGGCGTGTACATGTGTTCGCTGCAAGTGTTCCAGACTATGGCTGAATCGTTTCAGAGGAAACAGGATGGTTTCTACAGGTTTTTTTTTTTTTTTTTTGGGTGGGAAATCATCAAATGACTTCTCCTGCTGAGTAGAGCAGGAGGGCGTGTCAGACTTTTACTGACTAAAACCCACCCGTGTTCCCTCAGTAGCCCGTATGCCAGGGGCCGTGGTATCTCTTTCGAACAAACCCGCACCCCTGGCAGGCATCGGCCCTTGCGGACCCCACCAGTGGTTGCTGACATCTTTGACGGCGCGCGTGTGGAACACAACGCGCCGTCCCGTCTACCACTTTTCGGCCGCAGAGGATAGGGAGAGCGGCTGACGCTATACCGACACTCCTCTTCCCCTGCGGCCCCACCGCGTCCGCCATCAAACGGTGGCGGCCCCGTCCAGGCCACGGAAGGGAAGAGCGCTGCTCAGAAGCACCGGCACTCCTCCTCTACCGCAGCCCGTAACCCTCAGCCGCGATGCCTCCCATTCGACATCGCGGCCCACCTCAGTTGCGGTGCACCTCACCGCAACCTACTTTTTGGCCGCTACGTCAATGGCTTGAAGGCAAAAGCCCTGACGAGCGGCCCCACCGTTGGGTTCCTCTTGGCTTCACCGTGGATGGGAGACCACGGTTACTAAGCCCCCCCGCAACGACAATGCGGGAACCCACTCGGAGGGGGTGGTTTCTACAGGTAAGGTTGTCATTTTTCTAGAAAACGTATAGATAAGTAGGTGTTGCCAGTGGCTTTAGGCGCGTGGCTTTCAGAAATTATCACCCGGGAACGTGCTTGCGGCCTATGTCTTTCCCTAGGATGCCATCAATTAAAATCCAAACCTAAATTTGATCATAATCCAATCCATTGCATCTGATGCTAGAAATTGACACTATTGACGGCTTACTTCACCTTAGTTTTCATGGTGAGATTTTTGCTGAATAGCCTAGCAGGGCCTAGAGACAAAACACATTTATGTTAGCGTTCACGCCAAACGCCACGCCAAAATGTATGGTAATGTATGCGGCTACTTGCGGAAAGGTTACGTCTTGTCCTTTCCGCAGGTAATGTCATTCCCATACATTTTGGCGTAGCGTTTGGCGTGAACGCTAACAGTAATGTGTTTTGTCTAGGCCTGCTGGACGGATAATGATAAAACTTGCCGTAATAAAGAAGATAAAGTTTAGGCTTGAAAATATAACATACAGATAGAGTTACTTTCGAATCTATAATATTAGTACGAATTATGGATTTAATTTATCTGCCAACCCACATTGGTCCCGAGTGGTGCATTATGGCCCACTGCTGCTCATAGGCTGTATGCTTAGGTATGCAAAATAGATAATAGGTCTTTACCTATGAAATTGCCGTTTTGTATGAAAAAATTTAAACGAATTTTTTTCATGAATTTTTTATTTGTATTAATCGAAGTAATCACCCATGCAATCAATGCATCTTTGCCATCGCAGTGGCAGTTTATTGATGCCCTTCTTAAAGAAATCAGCTGGACGGGAGGCAACAAATTCTTCAAAGGCATTTTGTACTGCCTCTCGGGTATTAAATTTTTTTCCCGCCAAGAAGTTATCCAAATTCTGGAAAAAGTAGTAGTCTGTAGGCGCAAGGTCTGGTGAGTAGGGCGGATGACGGAGAGCTTCCAACCCCAGTTCTTGCAACTTGGAGACCGTCTGCTGTGCAGTATGAGGTCGCGCGTTGTCGTGCAGGAGCAGCGGAGACGAGCGATTGACCAATGCTGGTTGGAGATGCGCCAGCTTCTCCATCATTGTGTTCAGTTCTTCACGGTACACATCTCCAGTAATGCTCACCCCGTTTGGTAAGAAGCTGTGATGAATCACACCGGCGCTAGACCACCAAACAGTGACCATCACTTTTCTAGGGGTAAGTTTTCGTTTAGGGCATTGTTTAGGTGCTGAACCAGGATCCAACCAACTTGCTGAGCGCTTACGGTTATCAAACAGAATCCATTTTTCATCGCAGGTAACAATGCGGTTCAAAATTCCTTCATTTGTGTGTCTGTTGAGCAGTGCAAGGCACGTCTCGACGCGTACTTCGCGCTGGCGATCATTGAGTTCGTGGGGCACTCATTTGTCAAGCTTTTTTACCTTGCCAATTTGACGCAAATGGACCAATATTGTTTTGACGCTAACGTCGAAAGCTGCTGCTAGTTCAGCCGTAGATTGTGTATCATCAGCTTCCACAATCGCCTTTAATTCGTCATTGTCGACCAAAGTCTTCGGACGACCGCGAGGTTCATTTTTCAGGTCGAAATTTCCAGAACGGAAGCGAGCAAACCAATAACAGGTGGTGCGTTGGTTTGTAGTGTTAGCTCCGTAAACGTCGTTGATGTTGCGTGCCGCTTGTGCCGCGTTGCTGCCACGACGGTACTCATATTCCATAATTACTCGAATTTTTAACGTATCCATGATGACGAAAAAGATTGAAATGCGATGAAAATGTAACACTAATCAATAAAGAAATGACTACTTTTAGAAAAAAAAATCCATGTTTTTAAAATAAAATTAATTTGAAATTAGAATTCTTAGCCAAACAAAAATTATTTTGATTTGAAATGGCCAGTACTGCAGAACGGCAATTTCATAGGTAAAGACCTAATATTTCCGCGCTTTCGCCCGCGTGTAAGTCAGTCACTCATTACGTCGAGAAACCCAAGAATTTTAGTTGAAAACTCTATGCAATTAAAAAATAACTTTTCGAAACTTTTGAGTGACAAATGACGATCTGCGACCGGAGTGGGTAACCCTACAGAGAGTAATCTTCGTACAAAGCTCGGTATTACAATAATTAGGGTCAGTTTAGACAGAACGGAAAAATGCTCGAGCAATTTACTGGTTCCATTAAAAATAGGACCGCATTTTTTTTTCTTTTTTTTTAAACGTTGCCCCACACTAGGAATTTCTCCTGTATTGTGGGTGCATTTACAAACATTTAAACTCACATACACAAACAGCCAGACCCGGAACAACTACTTGTAGCTCATACAAATATTTGTTCCGTGCGGGAATCGAACCCGCGACACGCAGCGCAGCAGTCAATCGCTTAACCGCTACGCCAACCGTGTCGTCGCATTACCATAGCCTAAAGTAGAAAATTGTACGAATTTTGACACAGTCGCTCGGCTCGCGCGTGCTCGCGACTCGTTTGCTCTTTTTCTACTTTAAGCTATGGCAATAGGGTCCTATTTTGATCCTTAGAAGCATTTCCTCCGTGGGAGCTACTCGGTGGTCTGACGTTTGTGCTTATTCAGAAACCGTAACATATACCTTTTCTGGTTTACTTGTATGTAGACAACGAAGAAAAGCAAGCTTTATCTCAATTACGCAAGGTGTGTTTTATATGAACTCAATACACGAAAACGAATTTTGGACTGGAATTTGTCCAATCGAGATGATTTATTTACTTTTAAAATTCTGATTGTTTATCCGAAAATTATCTTTTTATGTTATAGCAGTAATGGCCAGACCAACCCTGGATACATGTCCTTTGAGCAAGATGTACTAATGCAGCTTGCAGGAACCAACAAACTGTATGCTATGCAAGTAAGTACATTAAAATCATATTACGTGTCTATAAAAATAATTTTATTTGAAAAAAACCATTTGAAGCACAGATGGTTCCCAATCGGTAACAGTTCGTCTATCGAAAATCTACGATTGACAGTCGGCACCGACGCTTTAAGATCGTTCATCCGGTTCATCCGCGTTCATCCGTGATTATCGTATTAAGTTAAAATCAAAGTACTATTGTTTTTCAGCCAAGCACTAGATTGTTGGTATTTATAAGTTTGTATGCTATTTTGAACACGCTTTTATTAGGTATGTACCTATGTATGTATGTATGTAATGGAATCTTTGAACGTGATTTTGGCCCATTTCAAGACTTCAGATTAATTTGAAATTTTGCACACTCATCAAGGACCGATGACAATTCAATAATTTCACTAATTGGTGCCATTATCCTGGCGAAAAAAAAAACACGTTTTTGTAGTTAGACGAACTAAAAAGTATTTTGGTATTTAAATAATAATCGACACACCGACAAATATTTTATATTTGCAGTACTTATTATAAATGATTATTTATTAAAAACAATAATCAACAATTCCACACTTGGCTGAAAAAAATTGTACTTTGTTTTATATTTAATGAAATAACCACGAAAAACTATAAATGTTACGTTGTCAGCCCGTGCGGGATGAACGCTCTTAACCCCTCGTCTTTTAGACAGACTCATTGAGTCTGATAACAATAGAAAAGTCAAATCAATATCAGAAATTATTTATTTCTCCAAACATAAATTAGAATAACAGATTAGTGATTGGGGCCTTCCTATAAGCAAGTTAGGTACTGGGAGACTCCGCTCTTCCATATCGGATATTAAAGGTTACCAAAAAAAAAAACGCAATTTGTGTGAGTGTGTGAGTATATGACTGAGTGCGTGAGTTTTTTGTGTGAGTGTGTGAGTATATGTGTGAGTTTGTGACTATGTGAGTGTGTGTGAGCATGTTGATGTGTGAGTAAAATATGGGTGAGTGCCAAAATGTGATGCGAAGTTAGAACGTGCCACCGCACTATTCCTCTATCCCTACAACACTCAAACTGTTGCACTCCATTGCATGCAGCAGCTCGAGTAAAGTAAAGTAAAGTAAATTTATTAAGACAAGTTTTTTTGACACTTTAGCACAACAAGTAAAATATAACAAAATAAAATGAAAAAATGAATAAAGAAAAGGTGCAGTAAGTAACCCTAGATCCCACACTAGGATACCCTGTGTCGTGGGATCTAGTTATTTCGAAGTTAATAGACCTATTACAAGTGCACTAGTGGGTAATTCAGTAATAATTTGGTTGCTTACTCTAAACAACATTTAGAGGCTTACATATCTATAGGAGACATCCGAAATTACAATTATAAGGCTTGTGTAGTGTGTAATGTAGTGTAGTTTGTATGTATTTGTAGTGATGTGTAATTATGTGTGTTACGAGTGGACAGAAACCATGCGTGAAACAGAACCACTGTTAACATATGTGTTAACAGTGCCTCTGTTACATGTGTGTGTTAGTTACTTTACTCTTGACAGTTTAATGGGTTCCTTCCATGGATTCTTTGAAGTACGCTGGCTATACCGTAATTAAAATCCTTAGGTAACAAACTGGTGGTCTCAAGTGAAGACGGCAGGGTCTGCGATCTACGCGAACCGCCATTACTTGGAGCTACATCGAGACCGTGTGTCTAAGGAGTCACCTTGCACTATACTGCCCGATGTCTTTGTTCATCCTACTGCTAATGTTGACTCTACTGCTGTGGTAAGTTATAATTATTTAACAACTAGCCTTTGACAGCGGCTTCGCTAGCGTAGAGGCCGAAAATTATCTCACGAGAATGTACTACCGGGGTAAAAGTATCCTATGTATTAATCCAGGTTATAAACTATCTGTGTGTCAAATTTCATCCAAATCCGTTCAGCCGTTTTTGCGTGATTGAGTAACAAACATCTAATACACATACAAACTTTCACATCTATACTAACATTATAAAGCTGAAAAGTTTGTTTGTTTGGTTAAACGCGCTAATCTCAGGAATTACTGATTTGAATTGAAAACATATTTTAGTGTTAGAAAGATCATTTATCGAGGAAGGATATATGGGCTATATAACATCACGCTAGGTTCCTTAGGAGGTGAGCAAAAAGAAAAATAAAAGTCACAAATACGTAGTACTCGCACGGGCAGGCGATTCGATGCGACGGGGTGCGTCGGGGAGCAAGACATTTGACACACACGAAGTTGCGGCGGGCAGAAGCTAGTATATAATATTTGAAACAAATATATGCGATATTTTGTGTATATAAAGGTGACTGGTAATTAGTGACCGATATTTAAACACATGATTGTACTCATCATAACAAACAACTTTCCCAAAGAAACTATTTTTTATTTATTTAACTAGCGCATGTTTCCATCACCCCAATAGAATATTGAGCCTGACCGATACCGCAATACCGCGCTAAGGGTATGCGCGGTGAGGCGGAGGACGGGACGCTGTGAGTGGTGATTAATGAGCGGCTTATACTGACGAATAAGCGGCTTGCACTGACGAATGAGCGCCTTGACTGACGAATGAGCGGCTTGCACTGACGAATGAGCGCCTTGACTGACGAATGAGCGCCTTGACTGACGAATGAGCGGCTTGACTGACGAATGAGCGACTTGACTGACGAATGAGTGGCTTGACTGACGAATCAGCGGCTTGACTGACGAAAGAGCAGCTTGACTGACGAATGAGCGGCTTGACTAACGAATGAGCGGCTAGCACTGACGAATGAGCGACTAGCACAGACGAATGAGCGACTAGCGCAGACGAATGAGCGACTTGACTGACGAATAAGCGACTTGAACTGACGAATAAGCGCCTTGACTGACGAATGAGCGCTTTGACTGACGAATGAGCGGCTATCAGCTGTTAGGCGCTTGACCCCGGGGTCAAGCAACATAGCTGTGGCAAAGTGGATTTTGTTTGTTTGTAGGTATTAGGGAACTAAATTAAATTACAGCTGATGGTGTTTTATTTTTGCTAGATACTCAATATTCTATTGGGGTATTAAAATTGGGTTAATAAGATAGATGAAAAAAAAAAAGGTTTTTTTTTTGGGAAAGTTGTTTGTTGTTTTGCCTAATATTCTGTACCCCTAGAGCTCTATTCCGATTTAGATTTCTAATTAGTTTATTCACACTGTAATTAAGCTGGTTACCAATATAGTAGAAAATTGTAACAATTTTTTAAACTTTCACACAGATTGGCCCGACGAATAAGCGGCTTGCACTGACGAATGAGCGCCTTGACTGACGAAAGAGCAGCTTGACTGACGAAAGAGCGACTAGACTGTCGAATGAGTGGCTTGACTGACGAATGAGCGGCTTGACTGACGAATAAGCGACTTGAACTGACGAATTAGCGACTTGACTGACGAATGAGCGACTTGACTGACGAATGAGCGACTTGACTGACTAATGAGCGACTAGCGCAGACGAATGAGCGACTTGACTGACGAATAAGCGGCTTCACTGACGAATGAGCGACTTGACTGACGAAAGAGCGACTTGACTGACGAAAGAGCGGCTTGACTGACGAATGAGCGGCTTGACTGACGAAAGAGCAGCTTGACTGACGAATGAGTGGCTTGACGGACGAATGAGCGACTTGACTGACGAATGAGCGACTAGCGCAGACGAATGAGCGACTTGACTGACGAAAGAGCGACTTGACTGACGAAAGAGCGACTTGACTGTCGAATGAGTGGCTTGACTGACGAAAGAGCTGCTTGACTGACGAATGAGCGGCTTGACTGACGAAAGAGCGACTTGACTGACGAATGAGCGACTTGACTGACGAAAGAGCGACTTGACTGACGAAAGAGCGACTTGACTGACGAATAAGCGACTTGCACTGACGAATGAGCGACTTGAATGACTAATGAGCGCCTTGACTGACGAATGAGCGCTTTGACTGACGAATGAGCGCTTTGACTGACGAATGAGCGGCTATCAGCTGTTAGGCGCTTGACCCCGGGGTCAAGCAACATAGCTGTGGCAAAGTGGATTTTGTTTGTTTGTAGGTATTAGGGAACTAAATTAAATTACAGCTGATGGTGTTTTATTTTTGCTAGATACTCAATATTCTATTGGAGCAGCTTGACTGACGAATGAGCGACTTGACTGACGAATGAGCGACTAGCGCAGACGAATGAGCGACTTGACTGACGAAAGAGCGACTTGACTGACGAAAGAGCGGCTTGACTGACGAATGAGCGGCTTGACTGACGAAAGAGCAGCTTGACTGACGAATGAGGGGCTTGACTGACGAATGAGCGACTTGACTGACGAAAGAGCGACTTGACTGACGAAAGAGCGACTTGACTGTCGAATGAGTGGCTTGACTGATGAATGAGCGGCTTGACTGACGAAAGAGCAGCTTGACTGACGAATGAGCGGCTTGACTGACGAATCAGCGGTTTGACTGACGAAAGAGCAGCTTGACTGACGAATGAGTGGCTTGACTGACGAATGAGCGGCTAGCACTGACGAATGAGCGACTAGCACAGACGAATGAGCGACTAGCGCAGACGAATGAGCGACTTGACTGACGAATAAGCGACTTGAACTGACGAATAAGCGCCTTGACTGACGAATGAGCGCTTTGACTGACGAATGAGCGGCTATCAGCTGTTAGGCGCTTGACCCCGGGGTCAAGCAACATAGCTGTGGCAAAGTGGATTTTGTTTGTTTGTAGGTATTAGGGAACTAAATTAAATTACAGCTGATGGTGTTTTATTTTTGCTAGATACTCAATATTCTATTGGGGTATTAAAATTGGGTTAATAAGATAGATGAAAAAAAAAAAGTTTTTTTTTTGGGAAAGTTGTTTGTTGTTTTGCCTAATATTCTGTACCCCTAGAGCTCTATTCCGATTTAGATTTCTAATTAGTTTATTCACACTGTAATTAAGCTGGTTACCAATATAGTAGAAAATTGTAACAATTTTTTAAACTTTCACACAGATTGGCCCGACGAATAAGCGGCTTGCACTGACGAATGAGCGCCTTGACTGACGAAAGAGCAGCTTGACTGACGAAAGAGCGACTAGACTGTCGAATGAGTGGCTTGACTGACGAATGAGCGGCTTGACTGACGAATAAGCGACTTGAACTGACGAATTAGCGACTTGACTGACGAATGAGCGACTTGACTGACGAATGAGCGACTAGCGCAGACGAATGAGCGACTTGACTGACGAATAAGCGGCTTGACTGACGAATGAGCGACTTGACTGACGAAAGAGCGACTTGACTGACGAAAGAGCGACTTGACTGACGAATCAGCGGCTTGACTGACGAAAGAGCAGCTTGACTGACGAATGAGCGGCTTGACTGACGAATGAGCGACTTGAATGACTAATGAGCGCCTTGACTGACGAATGAGCAACTTGACTGACGAATGAGTGGCTTGACGGACGAATCAGCGGCTTGACTGACGAATCAGCGGCTTGTCTGACGAAAGAGCAGCTTGACTGACGAATGAGCGGCTTGACTGACGAATGAGTGGCTTGACGGACGAATCAGCGGCTTGACTGACGAAAGAGCAGCTTGACTTACGAATGAGCGACTAGCACAGACGAATGAGCGACTAGCGCAGACGAATGAGCGACTTGACTGACGAATAAGCGACTTGAACTGACGAATAAGCGCCTTGACTGACGAATGAGCGCTTTGACTGACGAATGAGCGGCTATCAGCTGTTAGGCGCTTGACCCCGGGGTCAAGCAACATAGCTGTGGCAAAGTGGATTTTGTTTGTTTGTAGGTATTAGGGAACTAAATTAAATTACAGCTGATGGTGTTTTATTTTTGCTAGATACTCAATATTCTATTGGGGTATTAAAATTGGGTTAATAAGATAGATGAAAAAAAAAAAGGTTTTTTTTTGGGAAAGTTGTTTGTTGTTTTGCCTAATATTCTGTACCCCTAGAGCTCTATTCCGATTTAGATTTCTAATTAGTTTATTCACACTGTAATTAAGCTGGTTACCAATATAGTAGAAAATTGTAACAATTTTTTAAACTTTCACACAGATTGGCCCGACGAATAAGCGGCTTGCACTGACGAATGAGCGCCTTGACTGACGAAAGAGCAGCTTGACTGACGAAAGAGCGACTAGACTGTCGAATGAGTGGCTTGACTGACGAATGAGCGGCTTGACTGACGAATAAGCGACTTGAACTGACGAATTAGCGACTTGACTGACGAATGAGCGACTTGACTGACGAATGAGCGACTAGCGCAGACGAATGAGCGACTTGACTGACGAATAAGCGGCTTGACTGACGAATGAGCGACTTGACTGACGAAAGAGCGACTTGACTGACGAAAGAGCGACTTGACTGACGAATCAGCGGCTTGACTGACGAAAGAGCAGCTTGACTGACGAATGAGCGGCTTGACTGACGAATGAGCGACTTGAATGACTAATGAGCGCCTTGACTGACGAATGAGCAACTTGACTGACGAATGAGTGGCTTGACGGACGAATCAGCGGCTTGACTGACGAATCAGCGGCTTGTCTGACGAAAGAGCAGCTTGACTGACGAATGAGCGGCTTGACTGACGAATGAGTGGCTTGACGGACGAATCAGCGGCTTGACTGACGAAAGAGCAGCTTGACTTACGAATGAGCGACTAGCACAGACGAATGAGCGACTAGCGCAGACGAATGAGCGACTTGACTGACGAATAAGCGACTTGAACTGACGAATTAGCGACTTGACTGACGAATGAGCGACTTGACTGACGAAAGAGCGACTTGACTGACGAAAGAGCGACTTGACTGACGAATGAGCGGCTTGACTGACGAATGAGCGACTTGCACTGACGAATGAGCGACTTGCACTGACGAATGAGCGACTTGACTTACGAATGAGCGCCTTGACTGACGAATGAGCGCTTTGACTGACGAATGAGCGGCTATCAGCTGTTAGGCGCTTGACCCCGGGGTCAAGCAACATAGCTGTGGCAAAGTGGATTTTGTTTGTTTGTAGGTATTAGGGAACTAAATTAAATTACAGCTGATGGTGTTTTATTTTTGCTAGATACTCAATATTCTATTGGGGTATTAAAATTGGGTTAATAAGATAGATGAAAAAAAAAATGTTTTTTTTTTGGGAAAGTTGTTTGTTGTTTTGCCTAATATTCTGTACTAGAGCTCTATTCCGATTTAGATTTCTAATTAGTTTATTCACACTGTAATTAAGCTGGTTACCAATATAGTAGAAAATTGTAACAATTTTTTAAACTTTCACACAGATTGGCCCAAACGTGTCGATCGGCGCAGGAGTGACAATCAAGGCTGGCGTCAGGATCAAAGAGTCGATAGTTCTCAACAACGCCACAGTACACGAACATGCCCTTGTCATGTATTCTGTTGGTAAGTTCGCTTATGTTTTATAAACTGGCTAGTGACGTCACGCATCGAAGACACCAACTCGAGTCATTGAAATAAGGAAATAAGAGCTTTATATCGTGTGTCGTATGGTTCTATTTCTAATGAAACCGTCTTCAACTTCTGAAATTCGGAAAATAATAATGTTACTGGAGGTTAAACAATATTTAGTTCACATTTGAATGCTACTGGATATACTGGCTTTGTTTGGATGTGTGATGTGCACGATCCGAACTCCCTGTAGTTTCTCCTGTAATCCCTGTACTAATAATTACAGGATGGTATCGACACGCAAAATGTTACCATGCACATGTTCTGAACCCCCTGCGTTGATTTTAAATTTTATTATTTTAAATTAGTTGATCCATACATTTTGACCGCGTAGGTATTGTAATTTGTATGAAACAGCCATTTTTTTTATAACCCTCGCATTTATACTCTAAGGGCTTTAGAATCATGTGCAGTATAATTGCTTAATTTTAATTAAAAAAGTTTCTTAATTGTGTCTACTTATATTTCTTGGTCTTTTATTTGGAGAATTATTTACTAGCTGTCTATCTAAAACAAACAATGAAAATAACTTTTGTCATATTATTGTTCAGTGGGTCAAGAAGCGTCCGTAGGAGAATGGTCCAGGGTCGAGGGCACACCTTCGGATCCCGACCCCAACAAACCTTTTGCGAAGATGGACAATACGCCGCTGTTCAACTCTGATGGGAGACTCAACCCTTCTATCACTATATTAGGTGAGTAATCTCGTGCTTTGGAAAGCACGTCAAGCCGTTGGTACCGGCTGTCATTTGTACATCTTTGACAGTCGTTACGGATCGTCAGAAGCCCAAAAGACTGACAACCAGTCTTACCAAGGAATATCGTATTACCCGGTAATTGGGTTGTGGAGGTCAGATAGGCAGTCGCTCCATTTAAAATACTGGTATTCAGCTACATAAAGTTGAACTGGAAGCCGAACCTAACAAAGTTGAGAAAAGGCTAGGTCGATGATGATGAACCTCCTCCTTCCCCATGCATGAGATTTGCCATAAATCACATTTATTCACATATATACATACGTACTATCGTGGATATCTATATCTATACACCTTAAGGACTATTTTTGCTTGTAGCGCTCGGCCGCTAGGTCGTAGAGAGCAACCGCTCTCTAACCAACAGATGTGGTCATCGTGTTCACGGGATTTTGTTTTCAAACTGTATGGTTCTGGATTTCTTCCATAGTAACCACGCTTTGTTCCCATGCAGACCATACTCTCTTTGCTTCGTTTACGTTCATACATCAATAGCCCTAATGTGAGTTTCTTTTAACCGTCTGTATCTAACGCATCGAATATGAAACTCACACTAAGGCCTCAGGTCATACACGCAAACCGGTTGCGAGTAGGCACCTGATCTTTCAGAAGACCATCACCAACAAGGTCACTATATGTCCTACTCGGCGTTTTCATTTACATCTTCTTTTAAGAGCAGAGCAGTGGTGGGCCAGTGGTAATGGCCACGGCTTACGAGTTGTAGGTCGTAGGTTCGAACCCAGTCAAGCGCTTTACTTTGTATAAATTATTTATTCACCACTGCTCTCAAAACGGTGAAGGAAAACATCGTGAGGAAACCGGCATGTGGTAGAATCAAAAATTCGAAAACATGTGACATCTACCAACCCGCACTGGGCCCGCGTGATGGATTATGCCCCACTCGTTCTTACAGAGAGGAGGCCTTCTACGCATACGGTACGCAGACACTACAGATCGCCTCTTGCTACGATCCTTACATATATCTGTGGCTCTTGTGTGAGTTTATTTTAGGAATCTCGATCTAACGCATCGACCGCTTTCGGCGCTCCATTTGGTCCTTCACCAATCCAGGGCCGATCGGAGCGCCGAACGCCCCCGATTCGTTAGATCAAGATGGTTAAATGAAACTCACACTAGAGCCTCTGTCTAAAAAATAAAAATATATATACAACATTATTTTTAGTATATGCGAAAACTGAATTTCGTTTGTTCAGAATAAGTAACTGAATCAATTCCAATAATTTTTACACCATGTTATATTTTATTTCCCAAAAAAGTTTTGCAAGTTTGATGGAAAATGTTATCACCAGTTAATTACAATACAATCGCCGTACGGTTTAGTACGGTTAGGTACCTACTGCCTAATTATTATCAATGAGCGCAATACGACGCTGGACGTGCGGGGGGCGCGTGGTGACCATGTTTTTGTAGACAACCAATTAACATAACAAGCTTCTAACTTTGTGATTTTTCATGATACAGTTTCGAAATTTTGTACATACATTCTTTACATAAAAGTACAAGACACGTGTTTCGGGTTTTGCATATACTAAAACTAGGGTTGTAAAATTTGATAGATTTTTGTAACCGTTATTTTTATTAACAGGTGCAGGCGTAGTAGTTCCAGCCGAAACGATCCTGCTTAATTCAATAGTGTTGCCACACAAACATCTAACAAGGAGTTTTAAACACGAGATTATTTTATAGTCCTTTAAATGGCAACATTCATCGGTATGTAATAGAAAATTATAACACATTTATAAAAGAGTTTTTATGAAATAATCTGTGGATGGACACAGACAACAAAATATGCGAGACCTAAGATTTTATTATACATTTATCGTTTCATAGCTGATATAATATTTTATTAGTTTTTAAGAAATTACATTGAATTGTAAGGATTTTTATAAATATTTATGTAATATGCCTATCTATCTATGATACCTGTATGATATCATAGATTAAATATTTAATCGATCTGCGGCAGCGGACGACGAACGCTTTATCCAAGATGGTCGCAGTTACTTGGCTTTTAAGATAGTATTTTTAGAACACCAAATTAGGAACTAACTATTCAGGCTCGCATAAAGAGGTGAATTCATTATACAGGGTGGCCGGTATCGACGCGCAAACTGTACCTAACCGTAAATTCAGCACAATGATTTTAGTCTAGCGAAGAAATTTTGTTGGTTGTAGGTTGCGTGTCGAAATCCCAGCCCTGTATTAGAGTGTTAATTTATATTTTTGTGATTGTCACATTTTCTCATCACAGATTAACCGTTTTTTTTTCTTTCTGACCATCTGTAGTGCTATTCTGTCAAAATCACACCGTGAAAACTAAGGTGAAGTGAGCTGTCATTCTATCTGCATGTCGATTCTGTAACCATCTCACCGCGTGAAGTGACCTGTCAGTGTCATCCAACTGATACTAGGGGTTGACCAAGCATTAAGTGGAATGACACTAACAGCTCACTCCACGCTCACTTCACGCAGTGAGATGGTTACAGAATAGCAATATTGATTCCAGAAATTGACACTATTGACAGCTCACTTCAAGCTCACTTCACCTCAGTTTCACGGTGAGATTTCTTTCCGTTTTAGATTATTTTTACAGAATAACCAAGCAGGACCTTTGGTCAAACCTCATTTGATTAAAGGACGACCCTATTTGCACTAAAATCTTAAAATTAAATTAGTTTAAGAAATCTGTTACGCCAATCAATCAATTTTTCCTGTCAAAGATTAGAACTGTCTTGTCGGGCTTTGGGACTTTACGTATTTTGTTACACGTGATACGCGAGCCATTTGGAGATGTGAGGGGCTTCTATGGAGTGTCCGTATCCGATACGTAACACCTGAAATTCCGAAAAGACTATGATCTTCTTATCATTATCAAAATGATTAGTAAATCAGGGTCACCGCAATCTGAATCCATTGATGAATTGCTCTTAATTAAATTATTAACTACCAACAACTAGGTAGACTGCCAGCACATCAAGCTACACCAATCTGTCAAATTCCTTTGATAGTTTTGAAACTTTATTACAAAAGTATAAGGTTCATGTTCAATAGGGTATTATCCAAATTAAACAAAACGATTTTAATTTGAAGATTGGGACGATATTTTTAACAGAAAAATTTATTTACATCCATTTTCTCAATTAAAAACGATTAAAATCAAATTAGTTTTTCGTTGTTTCGAATTTACCGCCAAAACGCTTCTTGCGAAAACTTTATCTAAACGGCACCGGTACAAATACTTAGTTTGGCGCAGTTTTAGAAGTATTTATGCATAGAGGCACCGCACACCAGTAATATCACTGTCTATCCATTCAAAATCTTGTTAATTATAAACTCGACAATGGTGCCGATTCTGTTGTACACCGAACTAAACTAACTAAACTATAACTAAAATTCCTTACTTTTTACTATGAGAATCTAAACGCTATTCTGCAAAAAAATATCTCTAAATTTAAAAACTATTTTGACACAACTAAAATCAAATTTGACAATCGCGACTCGCACGTGGTATGTTTTGGCTTCGCAACGTGGTACTTGTTTGCCGTACCCCGTGTTTTTTTTTAGAGCCAGCAGCGCGCCGGGTTCGGCAGCCTCGACGTGATTTATATGGAATTTTTACTTTTTTCATGGAAAATATGAAAAATTATTATCCACATGTTGAGTTTTATAGGTGTTTGGGGTTCCCTAAAGGGGGTCGAAATTTTCATTATTTTTGCGATAGGACACACCGTTTTCGAGATATAAGCAAAAGAAAAGAAAAAAAATACAGTACTATTTTTGCACCAGAAGTCGAGGTGTCGGTGTGAATTTTAGTTCTTGACAACTAATTTTATTCCACACCTATTTAATCGCGATTAAAATAGTCAGATTTAGTTAGACAACCAAAATTGTAGGTTGAATACAATAATGAAATTGACAACAACAGAATAGCAAAATTACCATTTTCACTAAACTAATAATTCAGTGCAATCTTAGTGCTGTCAAACTAAAATATAGTTAAGTTGTGTCACTTTAGTCAATTTCAGAATAGGAAATCGTCGTTTGACAGGAATAAACGAAATTTTGGTGATTTTTAGTCTAGTTTAGAGAATTTTGTGACAACAGAATCGGCACCATTCACTTGTTTACTTACTTTAGTTAACACAATATATTTTTATTAATACAAAATGGGAAAAATGGGATAGCTTGATGTGCTGGCGTCTGACGCATCATAGGCAACAGTATAATTTTGATAGTAGGGTAATTCCTGTAATGTACCATTAATTTTCACCATTAAAAAATCAAAGTAGTATCCTATAGTAAATAATGAGTAAATGGAGATAATAATTAGGTAAATACTGCTTGTAAACGGGTAGAAATTGTTAGAGAGCACGAACGCGGTGCGGATTTATTAGAACTAAGGCCGAGCGATCACGGACAGCTTGAAGCAGCCAATATCGTCTACGTCAAGCTGCGACTGCATAGCAACCGACAGTCTTCTACGTACACACATACACGGAACAGCTCGAGCAGTCGCGACTGCTTCGGCCGTTCGGCAGCGTGGTGAAATTTCATCGGGCGGCTAAGCAGTTGCCAGGCATACACTGACTTCTCGAGCTGTCGACTACTCTCGTGCAGTCTCTCCGCCCGCGCTCTTCATTCCACATCACGCGCACCTCCCTCCTGCACGCTTTTTGTTTTGTTTGTTGAGCAAAATGGACGAATGCGCTAAAGTGCAATTTAATCGCAACAACTTATTTGGAATGACAAAATTGATGATTGTTGAGCATTTGTCAATGGCAGCTTCAAAGAGTTGACTCTGACTGCAAGATCTGGCCGTGTATGTTGATCATTGGCTAACAGCTCGAGCAGTCCGTTTATGCATTTTAACGAACGTGGGTTTAATGAGTAGGTAGACAAGCGATTGTAGGATTTAATGTTGTAAGTATGGGTTAAATAAGGTGCATTATTGGATGCTCGGGTATAATCAGCCTATAATGTTCCCACTGCTTATCACTGCTGCGACACAGGCTTCTTCTTCGTGAGAGGAAATGGGCAGTAATCTACCATTCGGGCACAGTGGCCCTAGTGTGAGTTTGTTTGAACCGTCTCGATCTACATAACGCATCGAGCGCGTTCGGTGCTCCGATTGGTCCTTCAAAAATCCAGGGCCAATTAGAGCGCCGAACGCGCTCGATGCGTTAGATCGAGATGTTTAAATGAAACTCACACTAAAGCCTGAGTAGGTACGGGTTGGTGGAACTGCTCAACAACGTAAAAAAAGCATTTAATTAATGTTGTTGAACTCATAATGACAGTCATTGCTTCTGTTAGTGTATTACACGCAATTACCCCGTAGGATTTAGCTACAAGCTTGCAACCTTTTTGTAACGAAAATAAATATCACTATGAAATTGACAGACTTGTTAGTGGCAGCAACCCAAAAGGAACCTTATTTAAATGAGTACAAGATCACTTTGATTTTGAAAGTGACGCAAAATCAGTGGTAAATTAACGTACACAATATTAACTCTTTTTGTTGACATTGACGTAACTCGCGTTCACTTTCGAACATTTTAATTTTAGCTTAGCATTGTTTGTACCAAGTCCACCAACTTTTGTTTTGAGCTATCTTTTTCAGACAAAACCTTCGTTTCCGATACCTATTTCCTTCTTCCGGCCGCCTTCCTTAGGAAACTTACGGTCTGTGACAAAAAATACTACAATCAATCTCTGTATCTTTACTTTGGAAAGGAGTCGAGAACTCGCGAGGAGTTGCGTGCCACGATGTCACGTGGGCACATTGCCTATTGGGCCCTATCTCACCCTATTAAATATATTTGAAAATGTGAAAATCTTGTCAAAAAACGACAACATTTTCAGATTTTCTCTACATTTAATAAAGCAGAAAATCAACCGAAAATACTTGTTTGTTTTACTGTCGGATTGTCGCCTACCACCTGTCGAATTTATTAAACAGGTCCTTGATGAAGCCTGCCATACGATGATGTAGTTGCAAGCTTTCCTAAAACTAACTTATTCACTCGTGACTTGAAAACGCCCAACTCCATTCCTTAGCGACAAACATTTGATGTTTGCCGCTAAGGAATTGAATTGAACAGAATGGAATTAGCGTGCATAGATAATATGTACATAGATAGATTTTAATTTGTAAAGTCAACGGAATTAATTGCTTATCCAATTGCCTACCAACTTAAATTGTCCAATTGTCCGTGATTGTATTCAAATCACAACGGCCATTCTTTGACAGTTGTATGAAAAAGCTATAACACTGTAAAATGACGTAGTGTGTCACTTGATTATCTAAGATCACGTACGCATGGACGTAAAAATATCGCGGCAGGGTTATAAATAAATATAAATAACGAGTGCAGTAGTGGCCCAGTCAGTGGTAACGGCCCCGACTTAAAAGTTGTAGGTTGCAGGTTCGAAACCGGGCAGGCGCTTTATTTTGTGTAAATAATTGCATTACCACTGCTCTCAAAACGGTGAAAGATAACATCGTGAGGAAACCGGCATGTCCTAGAACTAAAAATTAAACACGCACTGGGCCCTTTTGGTGGATTACGGCCCACTCCCTCTCACAGAGAGGAACCGGTGTCCCAGCAATGGGAACATTATAGGCTGATTATGGTTATGGTATGGATTTTCAAAGAATCTAACAGACATCCCAGCTCGTCGAAAAAATCTTCGATTTCTAATTCTTGGCGCTGAAGATCAAGTGCACGATATTTTAACGTCCGTGCTTATGTGAACTAATAAGTTATTTCAAAAGGAACCATTTGATAAACAATTCATTTCCCAGACTGTAAAACATAAAAAATAATTGTACCTACACAAATCTGTGTGAAAGTGGCCTCGCATAATTAAGTTAGCATAAGGCTGGACCACATAACGTATATTCTAAACCAAAGCTTCCAATAAATATACAATAGAAATAAGGAACTGTTGCATAATTAATTCACTCATGCGTGCGGCGCTAACCATAATTTTGTGGATCTCGTGTCGTGCTGGTACGAGATATAGGGTACTTGCTTAAAAGCATCGGGATATCCGGTCTCTGCAGGTTGATCTACACAAAGAGAAGGTTACACTATTTACCTGTAAATTCATAACTTTAAAGTTCCCGCAGACAAGGGCGACTTGTCGTACGACGTGCCGCAATGCGACTATATATCCATAGAAATTGTTTTACGGATATAAGTCTCAGAATCGAGTCTCACTGTCGAGGCGTACCTGTCTGCGAGAGCCTTAATACGGGACTATTTTACCCGTACGGATCGGTACCGACTTGTCTTTACGAGCAACCCGCGTTGTACTATGCAACCTCCCAAGGCACGAGATACCTTAACTCGTGTCATGGTTGGTATGTAAAAACGAGCTTGTCATCAATATTTCATGCATAATTTATATTGACAAGCTCTTGCAGGCAGCAGCGCCGAGCGCACTAATGCATGAAGTTACAGGATGACTTTTTAAAATAAGCCCTTTCATTTATAAATGTTGCTTAAGAGGCGTTACCTGTAAATCCCGACGCACAGAGGGCTGAAAATGAAGCTAAAATAGATTTTGCGACGCTAAAAAGTCAAGCACATAATTTTGAAAAAATAAAAATGCCAGCGTATTACTTTACTGATCGGCAATGTTTTATGTTGTGAAACTTTTTTTATTAATTTATTCGTCAAATTATTATTTAAACGTCAAAAATGTATGGTTAAACAGACGGTAATCATTACTTTAAGCAACGTTTACAAATAAGGGGGAAGGAGTTTAGTAAAAAACTGCCATAAGAATCCTACAGATTTGTTCGATTTTCGATCAACACGTGATGCAACAAATGAAATCGCGTAAATGTGTAAGCGACAGACGGCCGACATCGTATTTTTTTTCGATCGTCACTGTGGTACGTTTTGGTCGATCGATAAATAAACGAGTACATAATTCTCGGTAGGTATGCCTGGATATTTATCGATCGCTAACAAGTAACTATCAATTAAATCGAGCTAGTGAAAACACAACTTAACGAGAGACAATTTCGATGGTCAAAAATGTAACAAATCTTGGCACCTGGTAGAAAGGTATTTCCTGTTTAATTAAAAACTCATTCTGTATAATAGTTTTATAATCGAGTAATTTTTATTATTTTACAAAGACAACACAGCTAAAGCACATAATATGAAATAATAATATTATTTTTACTAAAATATTGTATTTTCATAGATAAATGTTATGTAAATAAAATGTCATATAGTTTTAAGACACGGTGCTGCGAATAAATGGAATGAGCACATTTACGACTTTCATTCTTCACACAGATACCTCTTAAGTGCTATTACTACAACACAACTGACATTAACTGGCGAAATGAGTTTCATCTCAGACTGGCTTTTGCCCGTGGCTTCGCCCGCGTGGATGTCGGTTATCGCGTAAAAAGTAGCCTATGTCCTTCTCCTTATCCCAGGCTATATCTCTACCAAATTTCACGGCAATCGGTTCAGTGGTTTAGGCGTGAAAGCCTAACAGACGGGTACACTACATAAATACGAAAAACTTTATTCCGTCAGTCACAAATACGAATTTCAAAATACCGATTGTCAACATTCCGAATGGTTCAAAATTCCGAATATAACAACTCCGACTTATCATTACTCTTTTTTTATAATTCCTAAATTTCAATATTCCTAACGTTTATAATTACTATTCTCAAAATACCGATTTTCAATAGATCGAATAACAAAAAGTCCGACTTAATGATAATTCGAAACATCAAAAATACGAATTCCAATGATTAAAATGTGTGCGTTACTCCAGCGGAATGTTGTCGCTTTTCAGGATTTCGGCTTGACAGATAATTAGTACCCCGTCTCGTGTAAATGTGCCCGAAATTTAGAATTTGTGCTTCCAGCCGATCCAAAGATATTCACGAAAAACAGATTCCGCTGGAGTAACGTCACCCCAGCGGCATGTTTTTTAACCGGTGGTCGTAGCTGAATACAAACTAGCTACTTAGATAGATCTAATTTGTGCCTAATTGTGCCCAAAAAATGAAATTTGTGCGTCTTGAGGTTTCTGAGTTATTCAAGATGCCGCTGGAGTAAGGTTTAGCAAATTGCCGTATCTCTTAAACGGCATGACATCAACTACGATTTTTTTTACGACAGTGGGTCTTAATTTGTGCTTATGTTGTACAATTTTATTTTTTCTATAATCGACACCGTTGGAAAATAAGAAATTGTTTTTCAAAAACCTTAAAATCGATCCTTGCGCTTCAATGAGAAACCCTAGAAACTTAACAATTATGGTGGTTTATACCTTTTATGAACTCACAGCATCATGCGAAATTAGATGTTTCTATTCCAACTCCTCAGAGAGTTGTTCCATTTTAATTAAAATCTGGCTACGCTAAAATGTAACACTCCAATACGTGAGTTATTATTAAGTGACGGTAATTATGATTCGACAAATAATTAGTACCTTTATTCAATTGTTTATCCTTAAAGTTTCAGCTGAAAAATCCTTGTAACTACTCAGATAGAAGAAACAAACCATGGGAAAAGAAATTTCACGATTAACCGAACAAATTCCAATGACTGTATAAAAGCGGCCGCGCAGTACATTGTGCTAATCTTCTTAAATTTGTAGCATTATAATTGAATTTTGTTGGTACAGGTGCGTTTTAATATAAAAAAGTAACGTAGAGGGTTATCAGAGAGTAGTAACTTTATTGACGAGCTTATTAAAACACAGTGTTAACAAAACAACATTTCACATAGTATATAATGCTATTTTATTTAAATTCAAAACAAAAACAAAATCTATAAACAGTATTTTTATTTTATTGTTATATCATAATGATCTTTTTTAGCAATAACAAATACAATTTATCGACAAATATACATAGTGTAGTCTTTATTAAATTGCTGTAGGTAGTTATGTTTTTCTGTAGGTATTTTTGTTCTAACATTTGACTGAAAGTTCAAAGATTTGCAAATCCTCAATATAATATGGCTTCCATACTGTGTGTGTACGTACGTGTTTTACAAAACAATAAATAATTTTATGTAACACTTTTGTGTGAGACAGTTTCTAAAAACGTAACCTTGTACTTCAAATTTAAGAAGGTTGGCACAATGTAGGTACTGCGCGGCCGCTTTTACACAGTCATTCGAATTTGTTCGGTTAATCATGAAATTTCTTTTCCCATGGTTATTTTCTTCTATCTGAGTAGTTACAAGGATTTTTCAGCTGAAACTTTAAGGATAAACAATTGAATAAAGGTACTAATTATTTGTCGAATCATAATTACCGTCACTTCCGATAACTCATGTATTGGAGTGTTACATTTTAGCGTAGCCAGATTTTAATTAAAATGGAACAACTCTCTGAGGAGTTGGAATAGAAACATCTAATTTCGCATGATGCTGTGAGTTCATAAAAGGTATAAACCACCATAATTGGAAAGTTTCTAGGGTTTCTCATTGAAGCGCAAGGATCGATTTTAAGGTTTTTGAAAGACAATTTCTTATTTTTCAACGGTATCGATTATAGAAAAAATAAAATTGTACAACATAAGCACAAATTAAGACCCACTGTCGTAAAAAAAATTGTAGTTGTATGTCATGCCGTTTAAGAGATACGGCAATTTGCTAAACGTTACTCCAGCGGCATCTTGAATAACTCAGAAACCTCAAGACGCACAAATTTCCTTTTTTTGGGCACAATTAGGCACAAATTAGATCTATCTAAGTAGCTAGTTTGTATTCAGCTACGACCACCGGTTAAAAAACATGCCGCTGGGGTGACGTTACTCCAGCGGAATCTGTTTTTCGTGAATATCTTTGGATCGGCTGGAAGCACAAATTCTAAATTTCGGGCACATTTACACGAGACGGGGTACTAATTATCTGTCAAGCCGAAATCCTGAAAAGCGACATTCCGCTGGAGTAACGCACACGATTCAAATACCGATTAATACAATTCCGGAATAAAAGCAGGCGTGCAACATGCCGCAAGCATTGTTTCTGTCACGGCTCCAGCGCTGCGGGGTTTGGGCGGCCCCACGCGAGCTTATCGTCGCAGATGGTTTTAACGCTCACAACCGAAGCTTCGGCTTGCTGGCCGGCTTCGCCAGCCAGCCTCAGCCGCGGTGGCGGGCCTTCAAACCACCTGCTCCTCAGCTCGCGGGCCGCTCCGCCCCTCCGCGCCTACGCGGGCTTAAATTACACTAGGGTAGGGAAGACTGCGTGAAGTCGGTTTTGCAGCGATTCGTTTCTGTCACTAAATTTTGTAGCACAACATGTTGACTTTTAGTTTATTCGAAGTATTGAAAATCGGAATGTCGTTTTTCGGACCGAGAACCCTTCGAGCATTTGATTCTTCGAACGTTTGAAAATCGGAAAACTAACAAATCGAATTTACGACTTTCGGTAAAATACATTTCGTGATTTTTAATAACATACATTACAATTCTTAGGTATTATGAAATTCCGACTTTTAAAAATCGGAACATCGAAATTCGGAATAAAATATTTTGGAGTACTTATTTGGGTGTTCCCATAACAGACACAGGCAGAGTTACTTTCGCATTTATAATATATATAAATATAAAAGTATGGATTAGGACAGAAGCCCTCGGTGCACCCAGATCTTACGCAGATGTTCTCACTACAGACCAGGAGATGGAGCTAACTTCTGGAGGGAGGTGGGCTGGTTGCCACTGACGACCGCCATGGCCCACGCACAATGGGCCACATGAAGGACTAATTGTGGCAGAACATAGAACTGGCGAAATGCATGTACTACATCGGCCGGAACAAAGCCAATCTCCACAGATAGGAGTTCACGGGCGGTTCAAATATCAAGGAGTAGCAATGAGGATAAATATAATAATTTAACTGTGGGAAGCATACGTACCTACAGCTGTGCAGATTCAGGCGCGGCATGTGTCTATTTTAGCGTGTCTACTATTAGCATTGTACCTAAGTTTAAGAAAAAAACTAAAAAACACGCTTTTAGCACGCACTAAAAATTACAAAATAATTCGGACATTTAGTTTGATGACTCAAGAGTTTTCTCTTTGCCAAATCTTCATTAGATCGCAGGTAAACATAAACAATTTCAATTCGTGATGAATGATAAATAATTACCTATGCGAAACGGTTATAAGTAGGTAATCATCTTTATTAAATATTTACAATGATTTATTATGAAAGAAAGCATGGAGCGTTTCTATCCTTACTCTTTTTGGACAAAACGCTCCACGCTTTCTTTCATAATAAATCATAGTCATCAGAACTCAGAGGGTGTGCAAAATTTCATCCTACTCGAAGACCGCGAAGTGGGTCAAATTAAGATTCCAAGATTTTTTTACATATAAAGTTACAAGTGAAGCTAATAAAAGCGTGTTAAAAGTAGGAAATATTGAAGGCGGAGATTTCTTGAAAACGCTTAAAATTGTGGTTGTTTGACCAGTGTATCTCTTTAACCGTAAATTATTTTGAAAGCAAAAGAATATATGATATTTTCAAGTCTTTTTTGCGTACAGTGATGGTACTCAAAACATAATTAAACATACTTTAATGCATCAAAAAAATCATCAAAGTCACCTCTTAATTATCTTTAAAACCAGTTTATCCCTTCAATAACAATTATAATTAAAAATATACCATAAAACTCTAAATGCCAAACTGCATCCAGTTGTAGATTATTTATTATGAAATAGTTAATATCTAATTTTATACGATTTTGTTTGCATTTTTACGACAATGCTTGTTCATTTATTATTCGATTTATTACAACAGCACCCTAATTGCGTAACTCACGATTCATCATAATCTGTATCGTTTTGAAACGGATTGTTAAACCATTGCTTCATATGTTCGAAAAATGTGTCTGTTCGACAACATAAATAACGCAATGAATATTGTTTAACTGTGAAGACGAAACCAATTATGATCAATCGTGAGTTACGCAATTAGGGTGCTGATTTTAACCCGTATTGGATTGCAGTAAGAACTTCTTGCGAAATCAGGGGTCTATTCCCTACGCACAAACTTCTTAGTTTCTGCGAAGAACTTACGGGCTTTTGTTTCCTACTCCATAATATACCACTTACAGACACAATATTAGGTTCGGTTTGCCATCAAAGAATGTATGACACCAAGATTTGACTGCTGTCCCTACACCCATGTTTATACACGTCCGAAAAAAAAATTGACACTTTTTTAGACGGATCTTCGTTGAACGACTTAACGGCCATCCATAAATTACGTCACACGTTAAGGGGGGAGGGGGTCAACGAAATGTGATATTGTGTGACAAGGGCCAGGGGGTGTCAAAAGCTTTGTGACGTCACATGTCAAAACCTAAAATATTAAAACTCTACTTACCTACTCTTACTTCTAAATATAAGATTGTAAAATATGTGACGTCACATAAGGGAGGAGGGGTTTTTACAAGTGTGACTACCTGTGACAAGGACGTGGGGGGTGTGTCAAAAAACCATAAAATTTGTGTGACGTAATTTATGGATGGTCCCTTATGACCGATTCCTATAATTTACGGATAGTCTGTTGTAGGTTAAATTTAAGACTCTTCTTGTATCTTTACCAATAACTCAGCAAATACGTAATTAATATCTTCGGATAAATATTTGGAAGTAGAAGCTATCGTGGTCGCTCACAATGGGCCTTATCAGAAGGCTTAAAGTCACCCAAAGGGCAATGGAGAGG
Source organism: Polymixis flavicincta (assembly GCA_949987655.1). Classification (NCBI taxonomy): domain Eukaryota; kingdom Metazoa; phylum Arthropoda; class Insecta; order Lepidoptera; family Noctuidae; genus Polymixis; species Polymixis flavicincta. The sequence goes on along the minus strand of OX465188.1, from coordinate 15,635,405 downwards.
GCTATGCTTGGAGTTTCCCTACGCGATCGAATCAAAAATGAAGAGATCCGCAGGAGAACGAAGGCAACCGACATAGCCCGAAGAATTGGCAAACTTAAGTGGCAGTGGGCAGGGCACATTGCTCGCAGAACAGATGGCCGATGGGGCCGAAAGGTTCTGAAGTGGCGACCGCGTACTGGAAGACGTAGAGTGGGAAGGCCTCCCACGAGGTGGACCAATGACCTTGTGAAGGCCGCGGCTATTCGCTGGATGTGGGAAGCACAAGACCGGTCGAAGTGGAGGAGCCTGGGGGAGACCTATGTCCAGCAGTGGACGTCTTTCGGCTGAAATGATGATGATGATGAGAAGCTATCACAGGTCACATTAGCTTACGAATCTATTTATTTGCCCAGTTTGGAATAAAAAATGCTACCATTGGTAATAAACCGATTCGTTTTGTTTATAGAAACCAAGCATTAGAGAGTACAGACCCACAACTCTCCACCATGTTGCCTTGTAGACTGGCTAACATTTTTATCACGTTTTGAGTTATTTGCACTTAGATACTTAGTCACGAAATAAGAAGCAGAAGACTTGAAAAAACATAGAAAGGCAGGTGGAGGGAAAAAAAAGGTTGATACTCATATGGGTATTGAGAAGAGGGTCTCGTGGCTAAATAATAAGCTGCACGGGTTTTTGATTAATCAGGTTAAGCTACGTTTGCCGCGGTTTTTTTTTGGTTGCGAAATCATCAAATAACTTCTCCCGCTCTGGGTGGAGCAGAAGGGCGTGTCAGACTCTTACTGACTAAAACCCACCCGTGTTCCCTCAGTAGCCTGTGTGCCAGGGGCGGCGGTATCTCTTTCGAACAGCCCTCACCCCTGGCAGGCATCGGCCCTTGCGGGCCCCATCGGTTTGCGCTGACATCTCTTTGAGGCGCGCGTGAGACACAACGCGCCGTCGACCTGGGCTTGGTCCTTACCGGACAACGAGCTACCCATTACTCGCCATACGCAAGCCCACGCCTCTCCTCTCTTCGCAAGTTCATCTGCGGCATCATTGCCTAAAGATCCACTGTGCCCTTTGATCCACTGGAGTGCAATACGATTGGACGTCGATAAACTCTCCAGGGCAAGATGGCACTCAAAAATTAGTTTGTTGTTAGTTTGTTTGTTTTCTAAAGCTTTGAGCACAGATAGGCTGTCGGATAGGAATTTAATGCCGTAGTTCCGGATGCCTAAGCGCTTTACTGCTGTAGCGGCTTGTGTTAAGGCAACACATTCACACTGAAAGATTGAACTGTGTGTGCCTAGCGGTATGTGAAAGTTGATGTTGAGGTCAAGGGAGTGTGCGCCAGCACCTGAACCGTTTTGTGTTTTTGAGCCATCTGTGTAGATGCGCACTTCATTGGCTCCCGACTGATCCCTTTCTTCCTCTACTGTTTGTATAATATAGTTTTTGTTGAACATAGGTTGGTTTGGTGTTCTATCACACGGGGCAGCGATGAGTGGCTGGTACTCAATCGCCCGGTCCAGGATTTTAGCGTGTGGGCTGGTTAAATTCTTGCCCCATATGCCCAGATGCATTAGCCTGATAGCAGCTAGTGCGGCCTCCTGCTGTATGTACAGGTCCAGGGGAGTTAATTGAAGGGCTATCTCCATGGCTGCTGTTGGGGTGGTTCTCATGCAGCCAGTGGTAGCTGAACAGGCCAGTCGTTGAAAGCGCTGTAGTCTAGTAATGGTGGTTGAGAGTTCGGTCCTCGTCCACCAAACCAGAGCGCCATAAGCCAACATTGGCCTGATCACCGCTTTATATAGCCACAGGGTAATCTTCGGAGAAAGCCCCCATGTTTTTCCTAACATTTTTTTACATTGGTATAGTGCAATTGTGCTTTTATTGAGTTTGTAGTCAAGATGCTTGTTCCAGAGCAGTTTGCTGTCAAGGATCACCCCCAAGTACTTGACTTCATCTTTGAGTGTTAGTTCTGTGTTGAAGAGTTTTGGAAGCCTATGGGGTCCCAGGGTTCTTTTGTTGGTGAACATTATTAGTTCTGTTTTCGAGGGGTTAACCGATAGTTCGTGTTTCGTGCACCAACTCTCGATTATTTTGAAGGCACTTCTCATGAGATCACACAAGATGCCCTCAAATTTCCCCGAGATTAAAATTGCTATGTCGTCCGCGTATCCCACCGAGTACAGACTGCTGGCGTTGAGCTCTGCGATGAGCTCATTTACGACCAAGTTCCACAGTAGTGGTGACAGCACCCCACCCTGTGGGCAGCCTCTACTTACGATACCTCGCGTGGTGGTGTTCACGGTAAATCGAATAGCACGGTATTTTAGCATGTTATTGATCCATTCTATGAGTGTTCGCGCAACACCGTGCGTGGCAAGTGCCTGTTCGATGCTGGCGAAGTTAGTTTTATCGAAAGCACCTTCTATATCAATGAAGGCACCTAGGGTTGGGGTTTTTGCTTTAAGAGCACTTCCTATGCGTGAAACTACGCTATGGAGTGCTGATTCAGTTGATTTGCCTGCACAGTAGGCGTGTTGATTAGGATGTAAGGGTCTATGTACCGAAATTTGGGACCTAATCTTCCTATCCCCCAGCCTCTCCAGTGTCTTCAGGAAGAACGAGGAGAGGCTTATGGGTCTAAAAGACTTGGGTTGGGTGTAGTCACCCCTGCCCGGCTTCGGTATGAAAATTATTTTTACTTCCGGCCAGTTCAAGGGGATGTAGCGGTGGGCCAGGCAGGCTCGAAATACCTTAAGGAGGTAATCAGCCAGTAGATCTTGGCTCCACCTGAGCAGAGCTGGGAAAATACCGTCCAGCCCTGCTGCCTTGAAAGGTAAGAAGGTGTTGATTGCCCATGTTATCTTGTCTTTGTCAATTACTTCTAACGCCACCTCCCAATCCAGGCTACTCGTGGCCCTCTCCCTATGTGGTTCCCAGCTTTGCTGGGTGGCAATCTGGCATCCTGGGAAGACTTCCACCATATGCTCCACCGTGTCCTCAGGGCGATCTTCGCAATGGAAACACCCGGGCGTTTCCTCCCGCCTTATGCGAAACTGAAACCTCCCGAAATAGCCGTGTCCGGTGAGGACCTGGGTCAGGCGGAAGGTGAGGACGCCATGCCACCTCTCAAGCCACTCCTCAAAGAGGGGTCTTACCGCCGCAATCGTGGCGTGCCCAACGTTTGCCGCGGTTGTATCATTACATACCAAGATCCCTCCGTGCCTCGGAAAGCACGTGAAGTCGTAGGTCAGTCGTGGATCTTTGAAAGTCAATACAGGGCCCCGTGTAAGGTGGGGCCCTCTAGTTTCTGCTAGTGTCGTAGCTAGAGGCTTTCAAAAGAAAACCTAAGTTATCCCGCTTTGCTAGCTCATGCCTACATCCGACACTTAGTTTTCAAACTTTTCTGCACAAGGTGACAAAGTTACTTCTATTTCTGTATGCGTGGTCAAATGAAAACCAAACCCATCCGAAGCGGTATCCTAAAACTATCTATAGGAGCCCCTTTATTCTAGTGCCCAGGGCCCCCAATAGATTAAAAACGGCCCTGGTCAGATAGGCAGTCGCTTCATGTAAAATACTGGTATTCGGCTGCATCCGGTTAGACTGGAAGCCGACCTCTACATAGTTGGGAAAAGCCACGCAGATGATGACTCATATGGGTACCGGTCCACCCGCTGTACCTACCTACCTACCTACATCAACACATCGGGGATTGTTGTCCAAAACGACGAAATGTATACTTACCAACGTTTTTGTTTTATTTAACAGGTACCAACCAGTTCCTACAGCGTAATATAATAACAGGTATATGACGATCGTGCAGAAATGAGGTCACAAAACCTTATAATTACCTAATTGGGCAGTCTCGATGCGCCAAAAGATTTGATCACGACACACGTGAGATTATTTAGGAAAAGCCACGATTTTCTCATGACGTAGAATCTGCTAATTTCGTTCACAATCTATAAAATATCAGGTAAGAAAGTAACATAATATCACACCTGTAATTCCGGAAAGGTTATGCAGAGGTGACGATACCTATATCCAGTAGAAACATATCGATACCAGAAGTACCTATCAATTAATGTAAGGGACAAACCACTGTTTTTCAAGAAAACCTAAAAACGTATTTTTTGTTATTGTAATCTGTATAGTATAACTTTGTCTCTGATCTGCTCCAATTTTAATTGTGTCTAGAGCAAAGTTTATTAGAATTTCCTCTTCTATCATGCTATAAACGAAAGATTTAGGAATGTCCAGTGGTTTAGAATAGAGCATGTCCTTTACATTAAAAAAAGATGTTTAGTTATGCCTTACGTTACTAATATTTTGTGTAAACCGTCGAGCATATATTGTAAGCAGCAAGAGAAATAGTAAATTATACGTAATTCTATTGTAAAGGACTTTTACAGTGTTGCGATTTGATGTAACTAATAGTAACTTTAAAGATTTTCCACTAAAATTCATGGTATATTATCACCATGGAAATGAGTTCTTTGCCATGATTAATGTTGGTATGAACCAACATTAATCATTCAAAGCAAATCTATACGTTAGTTTCAGGGTTTACAGCTTAGCTATCATAGATTTAATATATATTTAGGGATGCAAAAATAAAAGATATCTTTAAAAAAAAGTTTCGACTTTTATGTCTGCGTAATTATTATAAACTCAACACACTAAACAGTCTATATAAAACTTCGTATTAAATTTAAATGTGTTTTATTTAACAGCCTTATAAACTCTGTACTTTTTAATAATTATTATCTGGATAACCGAGCTTCTATCGATTTATCGCCCCCGAAACCCCCTGCATACAAAATTTCATGAGAATCGTTGGATACGTTTCCGAGATTCAGATTATAAAAATAGGTATATTTACAGGATACGTTTTTATCCAGTGCGCAAACTGTAACCATGAATTCAGCATATCATTCTATACGCCCCAGCACATAAATTTTTCATCGGTTATACAAAAAAAAATCAGCTGTTGCGTGTCCTGTATACATATACAACCTTTTTTATGTACAAAATTTCAAAGCTGTATCATGAAAAATCACAAAGATATAAACATTGTTATGTTACCTAGTTGTCTACACAAACATGGTCACCATAGGCCCGCGCGTCCAGCGTGGTTTGTGCTCGTTGATAATGCAGTAGATATGTACCTAACCGCATGGCAATTGTTTTGTAATTAAAAGGTGATAACTAAAAACGATTGGTTCCTTATTATCTAATCGATTCAGTTCCTTATTCTGAACAAACTATATTCAGGTTTCGCATATTCGAAAAATAGTGTTGTATAGGGTGTGGCGTAAATAGTGGTCCACCGTTAAGGATGAAACCGAAAAAATGAAAAATAATGTTTTTTGTTGAAACTACTTGGTTTTAGTTTTAACAATTTTGCAACAAAAAAACCATTATTTTTTCATTGGTTAGAAAATGTTAAAAAAAATCGTAAGAAAAAACAAAAAATAAATATTTTCAGAATCCTTGGGTAAAAATGGTTAAAATTGTAAAATGTTATAGTAATTTTTCTGGTATATCGAATGCTTAACGGTGGGCCACTATTTACGCCACGGCCTATATGCAAAAATTGTTCGAGTTAAACTGTATTAGATGTTAAATTGACTCTATGATCTCTTATAATTAACTCTTTACTTTTAATAATTATGTTTAATTTAAGCTTCATAATTATAATCACCAACTGAAAAAAATAAAATGTTTTCTCAGACTTAATCAACAGTCCCATTTATTAAGTAATTGAATTAATGCACTGAAAAAAAAATACCGATGAAAAAATGGAACATGAATTGTGTGAAAGATGAATGAATAAATATTTAAAATAAATAATAATGTTTTTGTTGCCGATTACAATACTAATTAATTAGAAATGGGCAGACAGATTATGATAACTATTAGATAGTAAATTAAACTATTTTAATGGTGAAATTGATATAGTTGGAACAACTTTTTCAATTTGGTATTTCTAGTCATCATCATTAGCTGTAATCACATCTTCATCGTCGGCAGTTTAATTGAGGCTATCTTTAACTGGTGATTTATTCGGAAGGTTCAAATATTCACAATGAAATTTTTTGGTATTTTACTAGGGATGACCGATTTTTAGGGTTCCGTACCTCTAAAGGAAAAAACGGAACCCTTATAAGATCACTTTGTTGTCCGTCCGTCCGTCCGTCCGTCCGTCTGTCAAGACCGTTTTTCTCAGGAACGCGTGGAGGTATCAAACTGAAATTTCTATATGATACTTAGTTCTACTGTCCCTGGAAGCTGTAGAAAAATCAACCTTCTAAGTCAACGCAATCAAAAGATACAGCCATTTAGGCCGCAAAATTCCGCAAATTTTCGAAACTCGCACGGGAATCAAAACCTACAGGGTACTTCCCGTGAACTTAGAATCTTGAAATTTTGTACGAAGTCACGTCTTATAGTACAGATATAGGAAAAATTACGAAAACCGAAAATTTTTAGTTTCGTCATATAAAAAAATATATTTTTGACAATTTTGAACTTTTACTTATATACCCACAGGTTTGTACGGAACCCTCGGTGCGCGAGTCCAACTCGCACTTGACCGGTTTTTTGCTTTGAATCAATCTTTTGGATAATAATGGATCGTAACCTCGTGAATCAATTCACGATCTTAATCATATTGTATTGAATCGATCTTCCAAGATCGAGTAAAATCGTATCGTAATTTTATAAAAATAATGAAAAGCACAGTAAGTAAGTATGCATTCCAAATTATTTATTTTAATTTAATCTACATAATAGATCTATTACAAAGTGTGCCACGGTGTCTTTGTGATACCGTCCGAGATGGTTTTTTAAATGATAAATAAAAAATAAAAAAAAACGTCTGATTTTGCTGGCGGATGCCATATAAAAAGCATTTTGAAATTATAGGTCAGCAAATACGAATTTGATTTCTACTTGTTACGTAATAGGCGTATTACAGTAAGCAGCATATAATAAAGATAGTTTTTAGAGATAATAATGTAAGGGAATAATTCTTAATAAACTCTAATGAAGAATTAAAGTAAGGAACATGTTTTTTAAATTTACTGATTTGAGGTTTAAGATTAGGGTGTAAATTATTTAATACGAAGACTTACTTAATACTATAATGACTGTTAAATCATTTTTTTTTCTGTCAGAAATCGTTTTACGCAGTTCAAAAATTTGTACGGTAAGGGATATTTTTTTTAACGATAGAAATTTTGTTTTAATACTACCAATCGATAGAGCGGAAAATTCTGAATCCAACGATATAAATAACTATATTTTTCCAAAATGTCTCTTACATTAATTGATACTTCTGGTATCGATATTTCGCAATTATTTTTAAGTCCCATGTCATCATCATCATCATTTCAGCCGGAAGACGTCCACTGCTGGACATAGGCCTCCCACAATTTGGGGGGACTTGCCATAATCGCCACGCGTGGCAGGCAGGTTGGCGATCGCAGTATGGTGGTAAAATGCATAGAGAACGCTGCTGCCCATTCTCTAGTAAGTCCTTTAGTCGCCTTCTACGACACCCACGACAAGAAATGGGATGGTGCTATTCTTTATCATGGTGCTATTTTTTCCACACGGAACGGAAATCCTATGTAATAGGAGGCAATCCTATTACTATCATCATAATCAGCCTCTGCCAGGGGTGCGGGTTATTCGAAAAAGATACCGTGGCCCCTGGCACACAGGCTACTGAAGGAACACGGGTGGGTTTTAGTCAGTAAAAGTCTGACACGCCCTCTCGCTCCACCCAGTGAGGGAGAGGTTATTTGATGATTTCCCATCCTAAAAAAAAAACATCATAATGAGTCTATAAAGTTCCTTCTCTGTGAGAGGGGGTGGGCCGTAATCCATCACGCCAAGTGCGGGCTGGTAGATGTAACATGTTTTAGAAATTTTTGGTTCTAGGACTTGACGGTTTCCTTACGATGTTTTCCTTCACCGTTTTGAGAGTAGCGATGGTGATGACATGAATTACTCAAAGTCGAGCGTCTGTCTGGGTTCGAACCTACGACCTGCAACTCAAAAGTCGTGGCCCAGTGGTAACGGCCGCGACTTACGAGTTGTAGGTCGTGCGTTAGAACCAAGTCAGGCGCATTACTTTGTGTAAATAATTTCATCACCACTGCTCTCAAACGGTGAAGGAAAACATCGTGAGGAACCCGGCATGTCCTAGAACAAAAAATTCGAAGACATGTGACATCTACCAACCCGCACCGGGCCCGCGTGGTGGATTACGGCCCACTCCCTCTCACCGAGAGAGGCCTGTGTCCTAGCAGTGGGAACATAATAGGCTGAGTATGTTCCCACTGCTCTATTAAATTGCTATTAAACGCGCACAAATCCAGACTTTCGGCTTCGGACTACTACTGTAAAATTCCTAATGGAAAAAAAAAACAACCGACTTCCGGAAAAGCACTACAAAGTGAAAAATAACTTTAATTTTCGGAAGTCGGTGACTTTGGATTTGTATTATTATCTTTTGTCACCGCCTCCCGAAACTAAAGTTGTTTTTCACTTTATAGTGTTTTTCCGGAAGTCACTCGTTTTTTTTTTTCGGAATAAGTTTTTTTTTTCACTTTTTACTTATAGTACCTACCCCACACCAATTCGAAATTTCAACATCCTTGGGGTCAAAACAATTCATATTTATGCGATAGCAGCAATCACGGTCGATATGCTATAATTTTTTGAAGAGTTCCGTTGTCTGTCTCCGAAACGCATCACCAGATCTATATTAAATTTAAATGGGACCATCACGGAATAAACCCCTTTCGAACAAAGAATTTTGCAAATCCGTCGGTGACGGAGTTACGCCCGAAAATACATAAAAAAACATGTCGAATTAATAACCTCCTTCTTTTTGAAGCCGGTAATAACGCAATAACTTGGTCCAACCTGGAATACGAACCCAGAACCTCAGTAGCACTTGCGACCACTAGACCAACAAAGCAAGTACCTAAGTAAGAAAGTATTTTAATTGAATTATAATTTATTTCTATAGCCAATCAGTTTAGCAGAAAAAAACATTAATTTGCACACATGCCTAATCATGCGATTGCCGTATAAGTTCGTTCACGGTAAAGTTTTTAATTTTGCATTTCAAGTGTACACACACAACTTATAATTTATTTAGGTAGGTACCTACATTTACGGGGGCTCGTGGCTGTGACTAAGTAAAAACAGCCGAGTGGTTCGATCCAAGGTTAAGCTATGGTACCGAAGTCAGTATGTGGATGGATGACGTTCCATTACATACCAAGACGTGCTTCTGCCAGGGGTGCGGGTTGTTCGAAAGAGATACCTTGGCAACTGGCACACAGGAAACTGAAAGAACACGGGTGGGATTTTTTAGTAAAAGTCTGACACGCCTTTCTGCTCCATCTAGAGCGGGAGAAGATATTTGATGATTTCTCACTCTCAAAAAAAAAGACGTTGGTCACATCTGTCATTTTGTGGTCTTTGACAGTCGCTACGGGTAATCAGGAGTAAAAAAGTCATGGGTATCGTTGTACCCTGTAGTAAATAAACGGTGAAGGAAAACGTCGTGAGGAAACCCATGCGGCCTAGAACCAAAAATCGAGGACGTGACATCTGTCAACCCGCACCGGACCCGCGTGGTGGATTACGGACCCCTCCCACTCAGAGAGGAGGCCTGTGTCCCAGCAGTGGGAACGATATAAGCTGATAAAGTATATTGTACAAGCTTAAAACTCCGTACCTATAATATATGTCAGCTAGAATACGCTTTATGCCTTCGAAGTACCAGGTTGTCATAACTCTGTAGAAGCACACCTAACATAGTTGTGTCAGCTAGAACACGCTTATGCCTTTGAGGTACCAGGATGTCATAACTTTGTAAGAGCACACCTAGCATAGTTATGTCAGCTAGAATACGCTTTATGCCTTCGAAGTACCAGGTTGTCATAACTCTGTAGAAGCACACCTAACATAGTTGTGTCAGCTAGAACACGCTTATGCCTTTGAGGTACCAGGATGTCATAACTTTGTAAGAGCACACTTAGCATAGTTATGTCAGCTAGAATACGCTTTATGCCTTCGAAGTACCAGGTTGTCATACTCTGTAGAAGCACACCTAACATAGTTGTGTCAGATAGAACACGCTTATGCCGTTGAGGTACCAGGATGTCATAACTTTGTAAGAGCACACCTAGCATAGTTATGTCAGCTAGAATACGCTTTATGCCTTCGAAGTACCAGGTTGTCATAACTTTGTAACAGCACACCTAGTTTAATTATGTCAGCTAGAATACCTACTACACTAGGCCGCAGCTCAAGATCAAAGCGTTATTATCACTGACGTGTTGTCGACTGTACAATTGAATCTACAAGAGATAACTTCGACGGTCCCTACGTACAATCCCTGAGTGACAGATACGTGATTTACAGGTTTTGTTTTCGTGACCTTCAGGCCAGCCTAAACTATCGTTAAGTTTAACAAAAATAAGTCTAAGTTGGCAAAATGCACTTTAAATCCATCATGACATTAGATGAACTAAAATATGATGTACAGTCGCCAGCAGGTCAAGCGTCAATTGAACATAAACCTTATTCCTTTGTTATAAAGTTGAAAAACTATCAAAGAAATTTGACAGATTGGGGTAGCTTGATGTGCTGGCCTCTGTACATGTGTTTGAATCTTTGAAACGCTCTCCTGTAAAAAAATCATTTGTAGTTATGGGATTATACGTAGGGACCGTCGGCGTCGACTTGATGTCATAAAGGAGGTGATTCATCATCATATGCCTAGCTTTTCCCATCTATGTTGGGGTCGGCTTCCAGTCTAACCGGATGCAGCTGAGTACCAGTAGTTTACATGGAGCCATTGCTTATCTGACCTCCACATCCCAGTAACTGAGTAACACGATACCACAAACACACATTAACATGGTTTGATACACGTAAGACTGGTTGTCAGATTTTCGGGCTTCTGACGACCTACTTGACTATTCTGTGAAAATCTACCCGTGAAAGCATAGGTGAAGTGAGCATAAGTGAGCTGTCATTGTATCTGATGCTAGAAAGAGACACTGTTGACATCTTAATGAAATTTCCATTTTTTGATGAAATTTAATTACTTACCTATTACTGTATAGAATCAAGTTCTTTCAACTTATCAGACAGCTGTGCTGCTGGGGAGTTTGTTGCGCCACTTCTTCTTCCCAGCTAAAGCACTAGGAAGTGTCGAAGGGCGGGCGTTTTTGGGGGACTGTCTTATGTAATTTCGACGTTCGAAAAGTGCTGACTCTCAGCCTAGTTTGAATAAATGACTTTTGATTTTGCTCACTTCAAACTCACTTCAAAAATCACCGTGATAACGGGTGAAGTGAGTTTAAAGTGAGCAGTCATTAAGTAGTATCAATCCCTAGTGCCAGATGGAATGGCAGCTCACTTCACCTAAGTTCTCACGGTGAGATTTTCACAGAATAGATCGGTCTGATGCTAGAAATTGCCACTATTGACAGCTCACTTTACCTTAGTTTTCACGGTGAGATTTTAACAGAATGGCACTACTGTACCAACTCTCAAACATCTACGAATGACAGCCAGGAACAACGGCGCTAACCGAGGCACGGAGGCGTCTTGGTATATAAAGATGGACACCCATCTACGGACCAACCGCGGCAAGCGTAACTTAACCTGATCGATCGACCCGTTCGGCGATTATTACTTACTAAACCAAAAATCACGTGATAATTTAATGTATGTTAAAACATTCTATCAAAACGGCACTTTCAAAATCACAAAGGACAAACGTCCTAAACGTATTACTTTAGTATTTTAAATTAGTAATTAATACCCAGTTTCTGAATTGAGAATTTGAATTTGAGAACGTCGTGATCTGTACTTAAGTATAACTCAATCATTTTTTCGTTTCTGAATTAAGTATTTTTAAACTCTAATCAAAATTTGAGTATTTTAACCTCATTTACTTAAATTTGACAGAAAGCGTGCTCAACTCATACTTAAGGTCGTCGGTTGCGTTTCTGAACTAAAAAAAACGTGTTTGACAATACTCAAAGCATAATCAACGTCAAGTTAAGTAGTTGAAAGTTGACAAACCAATTTCAGCTACTCAAACTGTAATCAGTTGTAGCAACTAGAGATTTTGTAAGGGATTTTGATCATAATAAGTGACGACGATACTTCCCTATCATCTTTGGAGATGCCTCAACGTAGACAACCATGCAGAAGAATAGCAGGACATTAGCCTTACTTGTTCATCACGCTGTTTTAACAGAATGAAGCCTAAACTGACCTGTCGTATTCAACGGCGGGACTGCATTTCTCCCATGCAGCTACTGATAGGTCTTAGGTATAACGCGACTGGTAGCTTTCAAGCTGTGTTGGGGGACACCGTGAATGTGAGCAAGGTGACGGTGGTTTCCTTTTTTGAGGGTGGGAAATCATCAAATAACTTCTCTTCTCCCGCTCTGGGTGGAGCAGGAGAATATATATATATATCAGACTTTTACTGACTAAAACCCACCAGTTGCCTGTGTGACAGGGGCCACGGTATCTCTTTCGAACAACCCGCGTCCATGGCAGGCATCGGCCCTTGCCCCCTTCAGTTGGTGCTAACACCTCTTTGAGGCGCGCGTGGGACACAACGCGCCGTCGAACCGGGTCTGGTCCTTACCGGACAGCGAGCTACCCATTACTCGCCGTCCACAAACCCGCGCCTACGGTGGCCGAGAATCAGCCTGGGATTCCCGGCGCCCAGTGCATCTCCTGCGGAGGCTAAGGCCGTGAGGGCGCATATATTGCCTTTCCCTCATGTGTGCCGCCTCCCTCTTCCTTACTGCATCGCAGAAGGAGGTGACGGCCACCCATGCACTCGCTTTGAACCATGGCCTAAACCAGGGCCGGACGCGAGAGATCGCCTCGCCGATCGCCTCCACAAGGACACGGCGGTGCTCCGCCCAAGCCGGGAAAGCGACGGTGTGCCGCGTGGTAGAGACGGTGACTGTAGCGTGGTGCGATAGCATTTTTTACTTAAAGTCGTAAGTCAAAGAAATCCTTTGAAAATAGATTAGAATTTTTAAGAGATTTCGCTCTATCTTAATGGATATGTTTCTTGTTATTTAATTTAACTTGATTTCATTACTAGTATCTACTAGAATCTAGTTAGACTGATTTATGCATTCACAAAAATATTTGAAAATAATGTCGTATAATTACGTAAGTTGAAAATGAAATTTCTCATTTATGAACAGATTTTGATTATTTTTATAATAAACAAAAGATCTATATACAAAAACATTTTTCCAGTTGGAATTATATAAATCGGACCACGGGTTCCGAAGTTATTGCAGATTTGATGTAAGAAAAATATATCAAACTAAATTTCATAATAGTTTTTGTTCTGGATGTGAACTGAATATATGTAGTATGTCCCTGTCCTTTTGCACTCTATTACACTTCCGTATCTGAAGCAATAATAATCACAAACATCTAAATAGCGAATGTGGTAAAATTATATTATGGTAAACAATGTACCTAGGTTATTATGTACTTACTTTGTTATTATTGAAAGAATATTTTCTTACTCCTATATAGTACAGTTAGGTGATCTCTTTTTCTCATCGCTATCCATTTTAATTGGTACAATTATAGGTAGTTTACGTAAAATACTAACAGAATTCCAATAAAACTTGTGTTTATTTACTTACAGATTTGACATTCACGTTTCGGTTGATCCGTCAAACACGTCAAATATGAAATTGGTAAAATATGCATTAAAGAGTTGCTATAAATTTGTGAATAAAATAAATTTGTTGAAATTAATATCGTTATTTAAAATTAAAGTACTTTGTAAGTCTGTTTTAAATTTATAACATTAAAATGATTTAATATTTGAGTTTTTGAAAAGTACCGGTTTTTAGAATGTAAAATGGAACGTGTCAGCTTTGATCAGGAATTCTTAAGTATATGATCAGTTGATTATTGTTTGACGTAATTCAATTTTAACTTGTGTAACGCAAAAAACTTAAGCATATACTTATGTATTTGACAATAATCAGTTGAGATTTGCTACTTTTCTCAAATCAGAAACTGGGTGATATGACATAAAAAATCGAAAAATCAAGGACGAAAAAAAGATTCCCATGCTAACTTTTAGCATCTTAATTTGTATAGAATTAAATTAATCACTTAAACACATAAATAAAACTGGAATTTTAATCGGTTGAGCAAGGCCGACGTTTTAGCATTAAGGCCCCCGTAGACCGGCGCATCACGACTCTGCTAGAACAGTTTGTAAGTGAAGTTCATGGAAATAGATCTTCTAGAGTCGTGTCACGCCGGTCTGCGAGAGCCTTTGCAACGTGAACGAGACGCATCTGCATAGTTTTATCTTAAACAAAGAACATAACATTACGCTTGTATATCCCCGAAGGGTTAAGCGGAGGTCCAACTTAGTTCACCCAGATTTCTCCAGTTATGTTTAAGTCCCATGTAATAGGGGTGAGCCTATTGCCATCAAACGGTCGCAAATCCAAACTCCGGGCTGCTACTGAAAAATTCCGGATGTTTGGACACCGACCAACGAAGTAATTATCTAAAACTGGAATAAAAAACCACTGAATAATCATGTTTTTTTTTTCGCAATGTTTTATCGTGTAACTACGCCCAATCAATAATTAAAAAATCACGAAGAAAAAAAATTGTTTTAGGTTGGTAAATGCAATTTATTTTATAGTATCGTAACCAGCCATAATTAAAATGACGCGTTTCCATTTTTAAATCGACGGATCACCAAAAATATTTTATATAAAACTTGACGATTTTTTTTTTTGTTTTTTGTTTTCGCACGTATATGACAAACCTTACGTGTCACAAATAATTGTATCAAAATCAAGTTTACAAGACGTGTAAATAAACGATTGATTTGTTGTGAATGCGATCGCACGCAGCGGCATCGGCAGTTCGTTCGAAGCCAGCATCGTGTTTGGCTGTATGCGTTTTTACCTGTGACAAACGGAGTGTTTAAAAAATGAATTTCTTAATTACGAGAATAACGTGGGCGAATGGGACGCGGATGAATCAATATCTTTTTGCAATTATAAGTGAGTACAATTTTATTATTTATTTTATTTGGTGTTATTTATTTTATTAAGTTTTTTTTTTTGTGTTTTAATTAATCCACATTAATAATATTCATAAATATTTTACAGTGTGTGGTGAATAAAAAAAATATTATCAAAATGTTTAAAAGTTTTTAAAAGTCAGGTATTTTATTATTTGCTGCTTTTTAACAAAACAAACCAGTGTAATTAATTAATTAAAAGCTCAACAAAAACACTTCTAAGGTTAATGACATTGACATATTTTATTAGATATTTTTAACGGTGTCATAATCACACCAAAATCATGCAAGATTTAAATTCAATTGACATTTTGGTGAATTTACATTAGGTATGCATTTGTCTACTTTAAAAGAATACTAATCAGATGTTTTCTGAAAAACGAAACATAAAGTAAAGAATTAAGTACCTGCTGTCTTAAAATAGAAACTAGACATTTAAATTCAAATGCGGGTACCCGAATATTTTTGTTTATAATTTCGTAGAGCTGGTCAACATTGTGACTTTTAAAAGTTTACTGTGTATAGTCAGCCTTAAACAAGATATACCTATAGATATATATAGGGTGGCAAGGACATCAGTGTGTGAGCCAGCTGTAACAATAGATTTGACTGGTGACGATACCATGCCGTTGTGTCCAATTGTTATGAGTCATGATAAATTAAAGAATTATATAAAAATGAAGAAATTAATTAAACGGTCACAGAGAGCAATTACAAATCTCTTAATATTAAATGTTTCCCTTAGAAAGGAACGTCTTATCCTTACAATTTAAGATGAATCTAGTCCACATTTTTCCCATACAAACTTCGGGAGTGTATTACTCCACTGTTCGACAATGTTGTACATCAAAAATGAAACATTTTGTGGTCATGTCTTATTATTAATATTGTCTGTACGGAAACAGAATACTAAAATCAAAAACCATTAAAAAGTTAGGAGTCAACAAAGATTCGTTTTTCTTGCTAATTTTGCCGTTTAACTTTGGGCGTGTTTAAGTAATAAAAGACGTGTAACATCTCCAAAATTAACCCGAAACCGACAAAGCTCAATTATCGAAAAGTTCAATAAACTTAATTGGTAGGTAATTGATTTATGTAGTGGTTTTTTCATAAAACCCGATCTTCCGAAGGACTTTTCTTAATTTTTTACGCGCCTGTTTTACTATATCTGATCCTGCAGCTCACTCAATAATGTTGTGCGTGTAGACTAGCGTCTAACTGCTCATCACGGGTACTACCTCTGTCGGAAACGAAGCCTGGTGAGACAGCGTGCTTTTCAGCCAGGCCCACCAGTGATTTCGAGCCCGCGACTAGGTTCCGCTTTAGTACTTGTACTGTTGAATTAGATGAATGAATGAGTGTATGATGGAAAGGTATTACATTGATACTAAGCTTCTATAAAATGTTATTCTACAAAAGGAGCACTTGCTGTAGGATATTTTTGAGAAATATGAGGCTTCACAACAAGAACTAATGTCGCATTCCGAAATTCAACAAAAGTGATAATATCGCGAAGCCAACCAAAATAAAAATAAGTGCTAATGATCTGATAGCTCTAAAAAATTTTGACTATTCAATTTGGTCGGGTTCGCGATATTATCACTTTTGTTGAATTTCGGAACGCGACATAAGTGAGCGATTGTTTGAGGCTGGGGGACCTACTTGAATTGGTGAAGTCTAATGCTGAGAGGTATGAGTCTCTGACTAATAATCTCACATGCAGCTGTGCCATCCAACCACCACTTCCTCAGCCTCAGCTTGACTTGTCTCTCCCGCTATTGCTACTTCCAGCAGAGCCGTGTAATACGCAGAATAATAATAATTCTATATTCTTTTGTGACGAATTAGGTTCAGGCTTTGGATTTTTTTTTTACTTAATTACCTTAGCCACAGTTTCACCAATCATAGTTATCATAACATAATTTTTAAACAAACGATTAAAAGAATTGCAAACACCAACCTCTATAATTATTCTACAATGGTTTTGCTATTAGTTAATAGTACTGGTATTACCAGAAAGGACATAGTGGATGGTGTAGACACCTTATTAAAATTAAATCTAAGAAAGCTAACGTTGTGTGATTTACCTTACCCTGATACTTTATCAGATCACGAAAATTATTATATTAATAAGTTGAATAGTATTCATAGGCAGACATGTTGTCATAGTGACAAATTATTGTATTTTGACACTAACAAATTTGTTAGTAGTTTTAAGTTAACTCAGAGAACTTCATCTCTGTCTTGGGAATGTAGACAAATGATTGCTATGTTGATAGCACATAATATTAATGAGGTTATAGCTATTATAACAAATACTAGTATTAGTGACAAAGTCTGTGTTGTCTAATTATACTAATAACATAGATATGAATTGTTAAGTTGTACGAAGGAGGATCTACCTACTATACCAACATCTATGGAGGCCAGTACCAATCAGAGAAAGTTATATAAAAACAAAGAATTACTTATTGCACAAATATTTTTTGCAATGTTATTTAATCTGTGGTACAAAGGCTGTACCTATGGTTAAATATCTTTGCCTTCCTTTTAGGTACGTCATCCTGAAAAGATGAATCGGCAAGAATTCATTTGACCATCAACATTTGTGTCTCTTCATACTGTATGGTGTTATAGTCAAACTAATTCTTTCCGATTCATCTTTTCAGGATGACTGGACCTAAAAGGAAGGCAAAGCGCTTTACCACAAATTAACTATCATCGCGAAAAATATTTGTACAATAATTAATTAATTGTTTTTATAAGAGGTATTTATACACGAGACAAAGATATCCACTGGTTATTGTTTATATTTATTTTCACAAACACACGCAGGAACTGTTAAAAAAAAAAAAAACAAACAATTTCCAATGACTTACTATTTAAAATTGGACGTTTTAAAGTTCGTAAAACAAATACTTGTTTTCAAATAAACAATAAAATATTTATCGTAGAAAACGTAAACGATTCGAACGTCGGCGATTTCCGGAATGGGGCAATACAATTCGCGAATTACGCTTACGCTACTCAGCGTGGTCCTCACATGATCTTACCAAGACGATATCTGGAATTCAAAACAAACAGAGGGGCAATTCTCGTAATTTTAAGTACGTTCACAGTCAGGGCCTGAATTCATACTCGTAACCACGTCCATCACACACACAATCTGCTAATAAAGTATTAATAATATCGACAAATTGTCTTGGAATATACAGAATATGACATTTCGATTCCTTAATAACGTTGGTTTAAAAATAACACGATATTGACGTAGTTTGAACATAGTAAGATTCAGCGGGGAATAATTACCTATAACCATAAAGAATTGGGGCCCTGATCTCAGTCTCAATGACATGTGTCAAAAATACCTTGAGTTTCTATATTTTTGACATTTTTTGTGTTGTAAAATAAAAATACGTTAATGTACCAAAATTAGTTAAGTACTGTATCAAAATCGAGCGGACAATGGTTTCAATGTGTGCGTGCGCGTAATGTTGTTGTGTTTCGACTCAGATACCTATACTTGACTGATTCAAAAATGTGATAGCGTCCTTAACGTGTAAAAATGTTTGTTTATACCTACTTCATAATTACCAAAATAATAATACCATTCTATTACTGTCCTACTGCATAGCAAAGGCTTCTTTCTTCTCATAGAGAGAAGACACGAGCTTTGGTCACCATGCTTGGTCAAGACGGATTAACAATTGTATTAACTACATAAGTCTAGGTATTTTTCGTGGATCTTTGACAGTCGTTACGGGTCGTCAGAAGCACGTAAGTCTGACAACCAGGTGAACCAGTTCAGCAAAGGGTATCGTTACGCAGTAACTGAGTTGTGGAGGTCAGATAGGCAGTCGCTCCATGTAAAATACTGGTATTCAGCTGCATCCAGTTTGACCTCGAAGCCGACCCCAACATGGTTGGGAAAAGGCTAGGCAGATATTAAGTCCAGGTTTCGTCACGATGTTTTTCCTTCATCGTCATCAGTGATGTTCAAGATTCATGTGAATTGAAAAGTCACTATAGTACTCGTACGGATTTGAACACGTAACAAAATGCATTAGGAGCGGGTCATAACCTTCCATGGGCCATCAGGACCACCATTATGTCATTATAAAGAGGGTTTTGTGAAATTATGTTCACTAGGTGGCAGCACTGAGACGTCAGGTCCGGACACCTGTCAAAAGTGTCAAAGCGCCGACAGACTGAATGGTGAACGAAAGAATGAAACGAATGACATCATACATTATAAGTTGTTGAACTGGAAGACCTCTTGTCAAAGTGGCGCCAACTGGTTGCTAGAATATTCATGAAAACCCTCATCGATGAATAGTTACATATTCATCAAGCACGAAATGAAAATCAGATAATTCATACATTTAGGTCGAGTACGTATTGAATTTTTGTATAAAACTGCTTTTTTTTTGTGATTTCAGAGTGGCCCCATAGTGAAAGTTGTTCATATGGGTATCAACCTCTTTTATCTGTTCTGTGGGTAGAACACCCTGTCAAAATTTGGAAAGTGATAAAAAGTCTTCCTGTACTTACCTATTTATATTTTTATTTTTTTTATATCGATAAATTCGTCAACTGTGAAACGATTTAAAAAAATCTTGTTCATTTGGTGGAGGAAGCTTGCGTAGTGGTCCCGTTGAAATTGTATGAGCTTTGATGGGGTAGGTTTTGAGGAGTAAGCTTCAATTACTTATAGTTTTTTTTTTTCAGCGAGTGTGTGTGATGTTTTAATAACTTTCTGTCACAAACTTAATAGTGGACATATGAAGTTGTGTAGGGTTCTACCACAACGAAAAAGTCAAAAATAAAAACAAAGCAACCTCCAAAAAAGCACCTCAAAGTGAAAAATAACTTAAAATCTCGAAAGGCACACCGCCTTTGGTTTTATATTGGTGCCGATTCTATTGTCACAAAATTCTCTAAACTA
Source organism: Polymixis flavicincta (assembly GCA_949987655.1). Taxonomy (NCBI): domain Eukaryota; kingdom Metazoa; phylum Arthropoda; class Insecta; order Lepidoptera; family Noctuidae; genus Polymixis; species Polymixis flavicincta. The sequence continues at coordinate 15,615,318 of OX465188.1, read as the reverse complement.
GACTAAAAATCACCAAAATTTAGTTTATTCCTGTCAAACGACTTCCCATTCTGAAATCGACTAAAGTGACACAACTTAACTATATCTTAGATTGACACCACTAAGATTGCACTGAGTTATTAGTTTAGTGAAAATGAAAATTTCGCTATTCTGTTGTTGTCAATTTCATTATTCTATTAAACACAAAATTTTGGTTGTCTAACTAAATTTGACTATTTTTAATCACGATTAAATAGGTGTGGAATAAAATTAGTGGTCCACCTCGACTTCTGGTGCAAAATAGTACTGTATTTTTTTTCTTTTCTTTTGCTTATATCTCGATAATGGTGTGTCCTATCGCAAAAATAATGAAAATTTCGACCCCCTTTACAAAACCCCAATACACCTCTAAAACCACCTCAACATGAGGCTAATAATTTTTCATATTTTCCATGCAAAAAGTGAAAATTCCACAAAAATCACGTCGAGGCTGCCGCCCCTCTGCGCGCCTCTGGCTCTAAAAAAATCACGGGGTAGGGCAAACAAGTACCACGTTGCGAAGCCAAAACATACCACGTGTGAGTCACGATTGTCAAATACGATTTTAGTTGTGTCAAAATAGTTTTTAAATTTAGAGATATTTTTTTGCAGAATAGCGGTAAGATTCTCATAGTCAAAAGTAAGGAATTTTAGTTATAGTTTAGTTAGTTTAGTTCGGTAATAGGTACAACAGAATCGGCACCATTCTCGATTTTTGTCACTGACATTCGGTTGTTTTTTGTATAATTAATCAAAACAAAATTAAAAAATATCCCGCAGGGAGTACCTACGTAATAAATAATTACACGTGGTTTTAATTGCTTGCAAAACACAAACTAAGTTCACGAACGATTTCATGGTTGGACAATTACAGTTCTAACGTCTAACCTCATACAAGGTATATATCCAACAATTTTAAGAATCTTCATTAAAATACCATAACATCCACTTTGTGGCAGTAAAGTAAATGGATTGTGATGAATCCGGAAATAAGGCCTATGACCTTATGGAGCATTTAAATCATGGTTTAAACGAGATTGATTCTATGCAAATGTGATAGATTACGGAAGGCCTATTGGTGTTTTTATGAAGCTTTTTGCCTTGAGAAACTCAACAGCGTCAACATTTTAGTGCAACTACATAAACTGTGTCTCCGCGTATCATCTTTTCGCAGTGCCTCATTGGTTGGTAGATGTAAATAACAATAGGTAATAACGTGAATGGACATCCAAGACCAATTTCATTGATATCACATAACCACGTAACTTGTGGTTGCTTTACCATAAATGCATGAAGGTCACTGTCTTACAAATTTACGTAACGTGCGTTTTTCGTCATCTATTCTAAAGTTTCTTAGACTTCTGTCTAAATCTTCTATGCCCAATTGCTTCATATTTTTTTTTTTTAAAGCCTTTTATTAAGACGAATCTAGTCCCCATTTTGACCATACAAACTTCGGGAGTATTTTACTCCACAGTTCGACAATGTCCATCAAAAATTAAACATGGTATAGTTTTGTCTCATTATTAATATTGTCTGTACGGAAACAGAATACTAAAATAAAAAGCCATTAAAAAGTTGTGAGCCAACAAAGATTCGTTTTTCTTGCTAATTTAACCTAACTTTGGGCGTGTTTAAGTAACAAAAGAAGTGTAAGATCTCCAAAACCAAGTCGGTACCAAAAAAGTCATTGATTTATGCCGTGGTTTTTTCATAAAACCCGATCTTCCGAAGGACTTTTCTTAATTTTTTACGCTCCTACTTTACTGTAAATGATCCTGCATCTCACTCAATAAAGTTGTGCGTGTAGACTAGCGTTTAACTGCTCATCACTGATTACTCATGTGCTGATACTACCTCTTTCGGACACGATGCCTGGTGAAACAGCGTGCTTTTTAGCCAGGCCCACCAGTGAGTTCGAGCCAGTGATTAGGTTCCCCTTGAATGGAATAGACTAGACTCGTACATATTTTTAAATTGTTTTGTTTGGCCGGACTCTGGGCTTTGTGGCTACGATCAACAACAAAAGTCGATTCGTCGTTTATTACACTTCAGATGGGTAATTGCGTAACAAAACGATCATTCGTAATCCGTTTCATTTTGACAGTTCAACAATATTCATTGCGTTTTTTACGTTGCTAAGCAGACAATTTTTTCGAACATATGAAGCGATGGATTAGCAACAACCTTCAAAATGATTCAGATTCTGATTAATAGTGTTACCGAATTAGGGGTCAGTTCCAAAAAATTGTGAACAAAGTGTTCACAAGTAAAATGTAAGGAAGGATCGCGTTGGAACATGTCGCACGAATTTTCATTTTCATGAAATTTTGTGAAATAGCGAATTAAATTATATAAATTTGGTAGTGAATTATTCAATTTAGTTACGTGTGAGTGCACAAGTGTAGCGAAGATGTAAATGAGTGACTAACGTGGACTTTTTGTATTCCCCCCAAAAACTCCTAATAGGTTGTTGTAAAGTTACTACCGCTTTACAATAACTTTGACTTGACTGACTAAAGACGACTATGACTTTTTTGTAACTTTGTGCCTCAAAACGGGCCATTTACGTGATCGAAGAGAAAAAATACTTGTCACTGGCTTGAAATGCGTGCGAAGCCAATACCCAAAAAAAGAAAAGGTGTATTAAGTCTTAGCTTTTAGGTAGATACATGAAATGCTGTAAAGCAATGTATCGAACTATTTTGTATCAAAATTGGTGATCTAAACTTAAGTGGCAGTCAGTGGGCAGGGCACATTGCTCGCAGAACAGACGGCCGATGGGGCCGAAATGTTCTGGAGTAGCGACCGGGTACCGGAAGATGAAGCGTTGGGAGGCGTCCCACAAGGCGGACCGATGACCTGGTGATGGCCGCAGGAATCCGCTGGATGCAGGAAACACAGAACCAACAGAGAAAGCTGTTCAGTTTGATAGGTCTGTACCACACATTTAAATTTGGCCAGTCTTTGAAAACTAACCCGCTACATTAACTTGCCAGACATAACAGATCTCCCGAGTTCAAGCAAAAAAAAAAAAACCGGTCAAGTGCGAGTTGGACTCGCGCACCGAGGGTTCCGTACAAACCTGTGGGTATATAAGTAAAAGTTCAAAATTGTCAAAAAAAAATTTTTTTATATGAGGAAACTAAAAATTTTCGGTTTTCGTAATTTTTCCTATATCTGTACTATAAGACGTGACTTCGTACAAAATTTCAAGATTCTAAGTTCACGGGAAGTACCCTGTAGGTTTTGATTCCCGTGCGAGTTTCGAAAATTTGCGGAATTTTGCGGCCTAAATGGCTGTATCTTTTGATTGCGTTGACTTAGAAGGTTGATTTTTCTACAGCTTCCAGGGACAGTAGAACTAAGTATCATATAGAAATTTCAGTTTGATACCTCCACGCGTTCCTGAGAAAAACGGTCTTGACAGACGGACGGACGGACGGACGGACGGACGGACAACAAAGTGATCTTATAAGGGTTCCGTTTTTTCCTTTAGAGGTACGGAACCCTAAAAAAGCGAAAATGTTTAACAAGACCCCAATATTAAAATCTAGGTCAATAATTAACAGGTTCTCATCTTAAATTAAATGGCGCCGTCTCCGAATTTCTTCGCATAAGGTCTATATTAATATTTATATAGCCATATGGCGTACAATCTCCTAGTGAGTGAAAGTAGTTGAAAACGACAGATAGTTTTTCTATAGCAAATTCTTCAAATTCTTGGTACGTTGTCATCAATATGTATAAAAGAATATATAGATAATATTTGAAACAAATGTCCGGGGTCAAAGAACTTTGTGTGTCGCATTGCCAAAGTCTATTGCGTAGGTATTTAGTTTTCTCTTTTCTCTCCCGTGGTGGAGGCTAAATGCGTCTTAGAAATGGAGAAAGAACTTAGCTTGAGGCTTTAGAATAACTTCCGCGATTTGGCGCATCCTGTGCCGTCAATCTTGCTGCCACCATGCAGACTGGTTCAATATATTTTTACAATTCTCGTAGGTACTCGAAAATAAGTGTTTGTTTGATGCAAGTAGCGGGTGGAAGATGCAGCTCCCCATTTTTGGGCGGGAAAGACTCATAGACTCACTTCTTTTCAAAAGCGTGAATAAATTTTAAAAATAGAACTTTTGGTTAGGTTAGGTTTGTCGGCTATGAAAAATTTTACAAAAAAAAAATCGATTTTAAAAATGCTGTTGTCTTGTGTGTGTATGAACAGCCAGTTTGAATTAAAAAAAATACCCACGCGACGGTGACGCAGTGTTCCATATTTAAAATAGGCTATATAATTTGACGAGATACTAAGTTAACTCTGTAAGCTGTACCGAAATTCAAAATCTCGACTAAATAGACTAATTTTTCCAGATTCGGACCAGATTTGGTAAATTATGAGGCAAGTATAGTAATCGAAAATCAGATGTCTTTGTGTTGATATAAATAGTAGTAGTCCTGCGTACGTACGTTAGTGGTTTATCCCAATCCGAAATCAGCTTCAAACGCGCTACTCAACATAAATCAAATGAGTTTAAAATCTAGTCTCTTAAAAACTGCTCAGTGACTATACAAAAGTGAAAACGAGGAAGAGAATAATAATCATATATTTTTCTTCTTAGCGAGTCGATAGAAATCTATATACCATCAGCCCAGAATTTTGCAACGAGCTTGGCACTATCAGCAGCGTCTATGAACTCGTGTAGCGTGCAGACAACATGTTACAGGAGACGCTTGGCACGCTTTGGTCTCAAGTAGGCCGAAGCATAGAAAGCCTACTCAAGTTCAAGAAGCTCAAGATTCACAGATAACTCCTTGGACTGCTGTCCCACAAACAATGAGGCAAAAGGCAACTGATGAACAAGTGCGTGATTTTTAGCAGGTGAAACTAATGGGTTTGGTAGGGAAGCACTATCTAGCTTTAGATCAGAAAAGACTGCCGCAAAGGAGCAAAATGGAAATTAAAATTCTGAATGTTTAACAAATATGCAGCCAGTAGGTCGTTTGGTAGTAACTGGTTTTCAATGCATGGGACATTGAAAACAAGTTACTCCCAAACGACTTATTAAAATCACCATCGCAAAAACCGTAACAGGTCCCAATTTGCACGACACTGAACATAACAAACAAGTTTTAAAGGTGACGTAGGTAATTAGTGACGTTACCAACTGGGTGCGCTCTCAGAAACTGCTTAGGCAGATTCTGAGACGACACCCAGTTGGTGACCTAGTGGTAACACCCTCAAATTAGCAGTTGTAGGTTTTGGGTTTGAACTCAGGCAGGCACTTTGTGTAATTTATTTAATTACCATTGCTGTTATGTCAACGTGCCAATGCCATCGTGAGAAAACCGGCATGTCCTGGGACCAAATTTCCGAAAACATGTGACATCTATCAACCCGTACTGTGCCCCTATTTCTTCCCTAGGGTGTCGTAAAAGGGCGATGGGACCTAGGTACACACGGCTACACTTCAAGCTATACATTTCCAGCTTACGCCGATCGCACACTGTACGGAAATCTTATACAATGCTAGATCAGCTTATACTGGAAATGTAAAGCTTGATGTGTAGCCGTGTTTACAAGAGAATGCTCGAGGCGCTCTCTATACTTTTTTAAAAGTATACTGCGATAGCCAACACACCTACCAGACATGGCGATTATGGCAAAGCGGGGGCCATAATCGTCACGAATGGCAGGCGGCCTTTGGGAGAGGTCTATATCCACTGTCCAGCAGTAGTTGTCTTTAGGCTGAAATGATAATGACTTGGCCCGAGTGGTTACGGCCCACTCCCTCTCACCGAGAGGAGGCCTGTGACCCAACACATGAACATTATAGGCTGGTTATGTATAATCCCCTTTCTTCCCGTGGGTGTCGTAGAAGGCGACTACAGGGACTTACTAGAGAATGGGCAGCAGCGTTTTCTATGCATTTTGCCACCAAACTGCGATCGCCTACCTGCCTGCCAAGCGTGGCGATTATAGCAAAGCCCCCTTTTGAGGGAGGCCTATGTCCAGCAGTGGACGTCTTTCGACTGAAATGGTGATAATGATGATGTATATTCTATGCTCCATACAAGAAACATACTCTTTGCAAGTGAAAAGTTCAAACAAAAATAGATTCTTTGGTGGTCCTAGTCATATTCAAGCAAATACTCGTATGCATTGACACTTCCTTATAAGTGGAAAAATAAGTAGATGTAAAAATTGATAACAGCGTCATTATTGCTAAGCTAAATAAGACGTAGCCGGTCAACGAGGGTCATAAAGATGTCTATTCTGCGGTGTCCCAGTAATTTGCCAAAATAGCGCCATTTAGTCAAGGATTCAAAATCAAGTCGCTCATTTCTACTCTTTTGATTCTAATCTGTATCTAGAAGAATAGCCTTTTGCCAGCTATGTTGGGGTCGGCTTCCAGTCTAACTGAATGCAGGAGAATACCAGTACTTTACACGGAGCGACTGCCTATCTGACCTCCACAACCCAGTTTCTGAGTAATACGATACCCCTTGGTAAGCCTGGTTGTCAGACTTTCGGGCGTCTGACGACCCGAAACGACTGTCAAAGATCCACGAATGACAGCCGGGATCAAAGGCTTTGCAAGGCACGATGAGTCTCGATACGCAAATATGGTTACATTTTCGAGTTTCTAAACCACCTGTAACGGCTGTTCGGATGAAGTCAATAAAGATTTATTTGATAGATAGAGGAATTGGCTATTTTATCATTCATTTATTGTTATGCCACTTCAACGACTTAATAAAACTAAAACATAAACAACCAAAAATCACAGACAGTTTTACTAGAAGAGAACTTAATCCTTAAGGGACGTGTAAGATACTGTTTCTGCCCAAAAAAACATCAAGAGCCAATATGTGGGCATTAGGATAGAGATCAACGAAAATATGGATGAAACGTGTGAAAGTTTAAAATGCTAGAGAGAAAGTGCTCCCAAAATCGTGAAGCAAAACATCTAGAGGAAACCGACATGTCGAACCGACATAATCAAAAATTCAAAGACATGTGACATCCAATAACCCCCCTGAGGACACGGTGGAGCACACGGTGGCGGTCTGCCCTGCTTGGGCGGAGCACCGCCGTGTCCTCGTGGAGGCGATCGGCGGCGGCGATCTCTCGCGTCCGGCCCTGGTCCAGGCCATGGTACGGAGCGAGAGGGCATGGGGAGCCGTCACCTCCTTCAGCGAAGCAGTGATGCTCGCGAAGAGGGAGGCGGCGCACGTGAGGGAGAGGCAGCATATGCGCCCTCGCGACCCCAGCCGCCGCAGGATACGGAGACGCCCTGGGCGTCGGGAATCCCAGGCCGATTTCCGGCCACCGTAGGCATGGGCTTGCGGACGGCGAGTAATGGGTAGCTCGCTGTCCGGTAAGGACCAAGCCCAAGTCGACGGCGCGTTGTGTTCCACGCGCGCCTCAAAGAGATGTCAGCACAAAAAATGATGGGGCCCGCAAGGGCCGATGCCTGCCAGGGGTGCGGGTTTGTTCGAAAGAGACACCACAGCCCCTGGCTTAAGGGCTACTGAAGGAACACGGGTGGGTTTTAGTCAGTAAAAGTCTGACACGCCCTCCTGCTCCACCCAGAGCGGGAGAAGTTATTTGATGATTTCCCACCCAAAAAAAAAAAAAAAAAAAAACATCCAATAACCCACACTAGGCCCGCGTGGTGGATCCCACTCCTCAAAATCAAAACATTTTATTTCACATAAACCTGCATGGGCACTTATAAAACTTCAGAATCTAGGTGTACGGTTCCAATTTGTCGCTTCCTATGGAGAAGAGCCGATAAGAAACTTAACGGTTACTCTTTCAAAAATAATTGCGTTTTACAATGTTTTCAAATTACAGTGATAATAGGTATGGAAGGACAGTGCAGGTCAATAAGTACCAGGTACTTATTCATCATCATCATCATTTCAGTCGAAAGACGTCCACTGCTGGACATAGGCCTCCCCCAGGCTCCTGCACTTCGACCGGTCTTGTGCTTCCCACATCCGGCGGATTCCCGCAGCCTTCACAAGGTCATCGGTCCACCTTGTGGGAGGCCTTCCTACTCTACGTTTCCGGTACGTGGTCTCCACTCCAGAACCTTTCGGCCCCATCGGTCATCTGTACTGCAAGCAATGTGCCCTATCCACTGCCACTTAAGTTTGGCAATTCTTCGGGCTATGTCGGTTGCCTTGGTTCTCCTGCGGATCTCTTCATTTCTGATTCGATCACGTAGGTACTTATTTAGCGGCATGAAAATGAAGAATAGAAAATCAATTAAAGTAAGCCTGCGTCCTAGCAGTGGAAACATCATAGATTGACTATGATTATGCCCTGTTGTACTAACCGAGCATCCAATAATGCACCTTATTTATCCCTTACTTACACCATTAAAACCCATTCAACTATTGTATAAATTGTATTCATCGTAGTATCGCGTGTCAACTCATTCGGTTCTAATTCCTCTCCACGTTCGTGCTCTCTGACAATTTCTACCCGTTCATAAACAGTATTTACCTAATTATTATCTCCATTTACTCATTATATACTACAGGATCCTACTGTGATGTTTTAATGGTGGAAATTAATGCTACATTACACGAACGACCATAATATCAAAATTATGCTTTTGACTATTATGCGTCTGATTGACTGAGCTATACCTATAGGCTACAGTTTACCTTAGTTATGGGTAGGTAATGATTCATCATCATCATCATCATCAGCCTTTTAATGTTCCCACTGCTGGGACACAGGCCTCCTCTCGGTGAGAGGGATTGGGCCGTTATCTACCACGCGGGCCCAGTGCGGGTTGGTAAATATCACATGTCTTCGAATTTTTGGTTCTAGACCATGCCGGTTTCCTCACGATGTTTTCCTTTACCGTTTTGAGAGCAGTGGTGATGAAATAATTTGCAGAAAGTAAAGCGCCTGTCTGGGTTCGAACTCACGACGTACAACTCATAAGTAGCAGCCGTTACCACTTGGCCACCACTGCTCCTAATGAGGTAATGATTCAACGAAGAACAATTCATCAGTGGATTTGCGTTGACGTGAACCTGAGTTAATGACCATGTTGATGATGAAAAGAAGATCGTAGTCTTTTCGGACTTTGGGGCGTTACCTAACGGATACGTGTGGACAGTCTGCCGTATATAGTGATGAGGGTTTTATAAAATGACGTTCACTATGTGGCAGCACTGAGACGTCAGGTCCGGGCACCTGTCAAAAGTGTCAAAGCGCATACGGACTGAATGGTGAACGAATGAATGAAACGAATGACATCAAATATGTTAAGTTCATTATCGAACTGGAAGACCTCTTGTCAAAGTGGCGCCAACTGGTGGCTTGAATATTCATAAACACCCTCATTGGCTCGCGTGTCACGTATAGACTAAAAGGTAAAGCCCAAAAGCCCGACAAGACAGTTGAAATCTTTGACAGCAAAATCTGCGTCATCGAATAATGTTTTGTGATTGATTGAAAAGCGTAACAGATTTCTTAATCGAATGTTATCTCAAGAATTTACAACAGAGGGGTAATTGCGTCTGACACTATCAATCGGAATGGCTTTTATTTGGTCAGTGCAGTCGCCAGCAGGTCAAGCTATCCCAAACTGTCAAATTTTCCCAATTGAACATAAACCTCTTTTGTTATAAAGTTGAAAAACTATCACAGAAATTTGACAGATTGGGGTAGCTTGATGTGCTGGCCTCTGTACAACGACATTCATTGCGTTATTTACATTGTTGAGCAGACAATTTTTGTGGGAACATTTATGTATGAAGATTGTATTGGCAATATTCTTCAAATTGATTCAGATTCTGGTTGATTGTGTATTACGCAATTAGGGTACAGGCGAGATGTGAACTGGGGGAAGGGTGCCAGAAAAAATAACGATTTATCACGATGGGGGTATGGGATAGTATGACATTCATGTGTACAGAGCACATCAAGCTACCCCAATCTGTCAAATTTCTTTGATAGTTTTTCAACTTTAAAACAAAGGAATAAAGTTTATGTTCAATTGGGAAAATTTGACAGATTGGGATAGCTTGACCTGCTGGCGACTGTACGTTTTCGTGCGACTAAAAAAATTTATGTCATGTGTGATAGGTATTTATTCTTTACCTTATTCATACATAATAAAATATACTATAATAACACAGATGAAAAATAATACAATACTTATGCACGTGACGGTGAGAGGAGGGGTTGCCTAAAACGTAACGACGTATCACATCAGCAAGGGAGATCGCCTAAATACCTTACAGGGTAGTTAGATAGGCTCCAGAATATAGTGTAAAACATCTGTAAGAAGTAAACCAACTTTATTATTAGCATCTAATGAGTAAGCACGATTAGGTTCTTCTTTTTGAGGAGTCGATGATGTAATCAAATATCTTTTTTTTAATTTTAGTGCAATGACATGGTCATCAAACGATTTGCATGGACTTTTCCTTGTAACGTTTGTCCCGAATACAAGTTTGTGTATAAGGAACAGCACCCTAATTGCGTAACTTACGATTAATCATAATTGGTTTCGTTTTCACAGTTCAACAATATTCATTGCGTTATTTACGTTGTTGAGCAGACACTTTTTTCGAACATATGAAGCAATGGTTTAACAATCCGTTTCAAAACGATACAGATTATGATGAATCGGGAGTTACGCAATTAGGGTGCAGGTTTGGATATGCGTCACAAGATTCCAGTTTTCGATTATTATAATTAAAGCCCTTATAAAAATCGTACAAAAGATCAGTGATAAACACAGAGTTTTAAGGTCTTTAAAATGTAAGTATAGTATAGTCATGGAAAGTCTTAAGGGTAAGTCGACGTCCGTATTAAACGGACGTAATAAAATCGCGTCAGGATCTTTTTCGCGCATGGGATCTTCAACGCAATGTTTAGCGCCGAGAGTAGAAAATCGAACACGAGATCAATTGGGCACGCCACGATTGCGGCGGTAACTCCCCTCTTTGAGGAGTGGATTGAGAAACACCACGGCATCCTCACCTTCGGCCTGATGCAGGTCCTCACTCAGGTCCTCTGCGTAGATCATCCTGAGGATACGGTGGAGCATAAGGTGGAGGTCTGCCCGGCTTGCGCGGAGCACCGCCGCCACCGTGTCCTTGTGGAGGCGATCGGCGGCGGCGATCTCTCGCGTCCGGCCCTGGACCAGGCCATGGTTCGGAGCGAAAGTGCATTAGTAGCCGTCACCTCCTTCTGCGAAGCAGTAATGCTCGTGAAGAGGGAGGCGGCACACGTGAGGGAGGCAGTATATGCGCCCTCACGGCCCTAATCGCCGCAGGAGACGCCCTGGGCTTCGGAAATCCCAGGCTAATCCCGGCCACCGTAGGCGCGGACTTGCGGACGGCGAGTAATGGGTAGCTCGCTGTCCGGTAAGGATCAAACCCGGGTCGACGGTGCGTTGTGTTCCATGCGCGCCTCCAAGAGATGTCAGCATCAACTGGTGAGGTCCGCAAGGGTCGATGCCTGGCAGGGGTGCGGGTTGTTCGAAAGAGATACCGTGGCAGCTGCCACACGGGCAACTGAGGGAACACGGGTGGGTTTTAGTCAGTAAAAGTCTGACACGCCCTCCTCTCCAGTTATTTGATGACCGCAGGGGCAATTCTCGTAATTTTAAGAACGTTCACAGCGCGTCAATAATATGTTACTTATTACACACTTCGATTTACAGCCGCGTTGAAGGTCCAGAACGCGAAAAAATACCGCCACGATTTTATTTCGTCCGTTGGAACGTTGGCTTGGTCTGCGACATCATCATTCAAATATTTTGGGCTTGATTTTTAAACCTTGATTAATGTTAAGAGATGTTTATACGTCAAAAATGTTTAACCATACATTTTCGTCGCATTTACAGTCGCTATTCATTACTTAATTATAAATAAAGGGGAAATAATTATTATTAAATGTTGCAAGGTAACGCAGTGTCCTGTATGTGTCGCCGGGCGTAAAAGAATAGCACCATCCCATTTCTTCCCGTGGGTGTCGTAGAAGGCGACTAAGGGACTTACTGGAGAATGGGCAGCAGCGTTCTCTATGCATTTTACCACCATACTGCGATTGCCAACCCACCTGCCAAGCGTGGCGATTTTGGCAAAACCCCCCATCCTGGGGGAGGCCTATGTCCAGCAGTGGACGTCTTTTGGCTGAAATGATGATGATGAACGCAGTGTCATTTATCTCCACATTCATTCAAAAAAAATTTAGCCTCAATAATTATCTCAACATTATTTTTTATTAGCCCTGCATAACCAGTATGAATGAATTGTTTTCGCGTTCAAACATCGTTTCTTCGACAAGACTCGTCGTAATTATGTTCCCATTCATTAATATCAGGTTGGACAGCATTACGAGTCTGTATCGAATGTGTCAGGTTGTGCACAGCATTCCTGGCTTCAGTTTATTTTTAGCTTTGGATGGGACTAAAATAGTTTGAACTAAGTGCGAGATAGCGTAGAGCCTAAGCAGCTGCTTGCATTAGTCGGTGAGCGGTCGTATATTCCGATAAAGATATAAATGTAAGTATATGTCACCGTAAAATTGTAAACCGTTAGCTTATAATCATCTCGCTTGATTGTGAACTGTCGAAAGATTGTGAACCGTAACATTCTGCTTACGATTTAACGCATTATTTTTCGGTAGATTATAATGTATCGAAGTGAAACCATCAAATTGTCAACTGGTATCAAGACGGATAGTACCTTGCGCTATTACTAAATGGTCAAGTAACTGCCACTAACTTGGAAGTACCGGTTGGTCGCAGTCTTTTTTTTTTATTACTGGGGAAATTCTCATGGATGTTTCCGCCCGGGTAGTGCGGAGGGGTCTGTCAGACTCTTACTGACTAAAAGCAGCCCGGTGTTCCGTCTCTCACTTGCACCGGGGATGACGGGAATTAGTGAGACTTCCGCGATCCCCGGCTAGTGCCAGGTGTTAAACTACATCACCCTACATCACAGAGAGGCGCGCCTGGAATACTACGCGCCGCCATCTCGGGTCCTAAAAAGTAGGGGGCGACGAATTTCCACAGATCCGTCGCCCTCCGCCGACGCCCGGTGCGTCTGCTGCGGATCGGGTTAGCGGAAGCAATCTCCCGCTCCCTATCCGCAGCCTCCTTCTGCGAAATGACTGTTTCGCAGAAGGATACCACCGCGTCCCAGGATTCCTCGTTGTCGACCATCGACTCGACAACGGCCGGCAGCGACAGGTCGCTGCCTACTCCCGAGATAAGGGCACGGCGCGGCTCCGTCCAAGCGGCACACTCTGCCAGCATGTGCCACGCCGTGTCCTCCCGACAGTCGACGCAGTGGTGACCCAGCGTCCGGTGGTCGCAACTCTAACCTAACCTATTCGGTCGGTAAGCAGTATGGTGCAGTTCACAATTTATCGACAGATTATAAATCTCGCGAGATAGATTATAAACTAACGGTGTTCTCCCCCGAGTGGGTTCCAGCATTGTCATTGCAGGGGGACTCAGTAGCCGTGGTCTACCAGCCACGGTGAAGCGAAGAGGAACCCAAAGGTGGGGCCGCTCGTCAGGGCTTTTACCTCAAAGCCGACGATGACGTAGCGGCCAAAAAGGGTAGGTTGCGGTGAGTTGCACCACAGCTGAGGTGGCCCGCGATGTCGAATGGGAGGCATCGCGGCTTAGGGTTACAGGTTGCAGCGGAGGAGGAGTGCCGGTACTTTTGAGTACCGCTCTTCCCTTTCGTGGCCTGTACAGGGACTGCCACCGTTTGGTGGCGGACGCGGTGGGGCCGCAGGGGAAGAGGAGTGTCGGTATAGCGTTGGCCACTCTCCCTGCGCCCGAAAAGTAGTAGGCGACGGGGCCACAGTGCTGACCCGTCGCTGGGTGACCGAGGGGTCCGCAAGGGCCGATGCCTGCCAGGGGTGCGGGTTTTTCGAAAGAGATACCGTCGCCTCTGGCACACGGGCAACTGAGGGAAAACGGGTGGGTTTTAGTCAGTAAAAGTCTGACACGTCCTCCTACTCCACCAAGAGAGGGAGAAGTTCTTTGATGATTTCCCACCAAAAAAAAAAACGGTGATCACAAACATAATTATGATGACATATATATCATACGCAAAGGAAGTTGTCAAACACTATTACGTACATTTCATGTTACATTGCTATAAGACCAGGGTCGCACAGGCGATGTTTACGCGCCGTGATTTTTTTTCGCATACCGGTTTTTCAACGCACTGCTTAGCGCCGAGAGCGCCCCTCCTAATTCACTATGACCACTTAACGATTCCATACTTCGAAACCACGTCAATTTCTTAGATCACACACAACACTGTTAATAAATATCAACAAATTGTCTTGGAAAGTTGGAACATACAGAATATGACATATCGATTTCGTACCGATACATAGGTTTCTACAAAACACAATGTTGACGTAGTTTGAACTTAGTAAGATTCCCCGTAGAATCATTATAACGATACAGAATTGGGGCCCTGAAATGGAACAGCGTTTTTCGGCGCGCGAAAATTCAGTGTGCGAAAACATCCCGCCGCTATGTTTGTACGTCCGTGTGAATGTCGACTGGCTTATTACTTGTTGACATGTTCAACATGTTTATATATAATAATATACAAATTTTTTATTTATGTTCGGGCATAACTCCGTCATATTTAGATGTTTTGGATTTGTAAAATTATTTTTTTGTTCGAAAGTTCTTAGTCAAAAATCGTCCCATATAAATTTCATATACCTAGATCTGATGATGAGTTTCGGAGACAGACAACGGAACTCTTCAAAAAATGACAGCAAATTAATCAACCGCGATTGCTGCTATCGCATAAATATGCATTGTTTTGAACCCGAGGATGGTGATATTTCGAATTGGTGTGACTAAAAAACTGAAAAATAAAAACTTTTTTATTTTCGTTACCGACTTCCGAAATTAAAGTTATTTTTCACTTCGTAGTGTTTTTCCGGAAGTCGGTTGTTTTTTTAAAGTTTTTTACAAGTTTGTCAAATATGTGTATTTACCACATAATTAATGTATTTGTCATTGCAATAATTTTTCCTAATTTTTACCTATTCTTGTATGGTATTTTACGTGCATCGTCTTCAAATATAATGATGATATAATTTATTGTATGCAAAATATTGTATTTAATACATTTTAAAAGCGTAACGGTGGATTTTTTTCGCCATTCTTCCATACCAACTACTTTCTAAGGGGAAGGGGGCGACAATGTTTTTGTGGAATCAATTTTATCTTAATGTAAACATTGACGTTCAAATGTAGTTACCTTTTATGTACCTATTTAAAATAAATACTTTGACTTTGTTTAGTGACCGTATAGTACAGACGCAAACACATCGAGCTACCCCAATCTGTCAAATTTCTTTGATAGATTTTCAACTTTATTGCATTAGCATAAGGTTCATGTTCAATTGGGAAAATTTGACTGTTTATAATAATAGTAATAATAAAATGATTTATTGGTAACAACAGTATGGGTATAAACAACATTTTTGTGATTGGATCCTCCTTTTAGGCAAATAGTGCCTGTATTAGGAGAGTCCGCTCTTCCACAGCGAGACGTGTTAGGTATAAAAAAGCAATACGTATAATTCTTATACTAAAACTACATAAATTAACATAAACTTAAGTTACTTTAAGTATGTGCATGAGTGGGTGTAAGTATGTGTGTGAGTACCTATATGTGAGTGAGTGAAAGTAGGTGTGACTGAGGGTACATGACGTGTGTAAGGGTGCGTATGTGTCAAGGTTTCAGAAGTGTTTCGGTTTCATTGTAGGTTAGCTTTTGTATCCATTCCATTACAATTTTTTTACTGTCGTAGTACTTTTTGGGATATATGTAGATGTATTTATGGATTTTATTATATAGCGCACAGATCGTTTACTAAATTGCATACTGGCAAACAAAGTTCTTGTCCTAGGGATATTTATTATCATGTCTTTTCTTCTTTTTGTCAGAATGCTAGCATCATAGGAAAGAGACTTGTGTTTTTTTTAAATAATTAATAAAATGTAAAGTTTCCTGACAGAGAGTAAATTACTAAGTTGAAATAAGTCTTCAGTAGGATATCTCTTTTTTTTAAAGTACATGCACTTGATAAGAGCGCGTTGTGCCCTTTCCACCACTATAAATTTAGTTTTAGCTGCTCCACCCCAGACAGGTATACAATACGAAAGTACTGACTGGACTAGCGCAAAATAAATCATCCTGAGGAAGTCTTTTTGATGGCCTGAATTATTACCGGTAGTCTTAGGAACGACGTATCTAAGAGTCCTGAATATCCAGCTTAATTTCCTGACTCAATTGGCAACCTGCTCAATGTGTGGGTACCATGACAGCCTCTGGTCTACGATAACACCTGGTACTTAATATGAGGTACTTTGGGTAGCTTGATGTTCTGGCGTCTGTACAACAACCATCTTTATGAATATAAGTATAAGGAGGCGCTGCTTGCACAGGGAAGACGTGAAAAAGCTGTCAATTGCCAGTTCATTTGAAGATTTGAAGTTTGTTCTCTTTTTCGCCACGGGCATAAAAAAATGTGTCAAAGAACGTTTCCTTTTTAAAATGTCGGTTATAAAAATTCGTGTTGCAATCCATAATTAATGTTTTTATTTTTTAAACTTCAAACAACGTAACTAAGCATTAAAGAAACCTGTATTTTCGAAGTATACGTTGGTGGTTTTTTTTTTTTCGTAACTGTAGCTAGATTCTTAAATTGGTTCTTTATTTTGATGGGCTTTTACCGCGAGGTAAAAACCCCTTAGGTAAAAAAAAAAACTAATTAAACTTGTTTTGCCAGCATTTTTTGTAGTTAAAACATTAATTGGATTAGTACCTATCTAGCAAGTTCTAAAATATTGACATGATTCAAAACTCGCGGTTTGCCCCCGGAGTCACTTCTGCGGATGTTAGGTTATCTCCTTACAGACTTCATCAACCATATTGGGGTAGGTAGGTATGCGTATATCCGTCCTCAGGGATCAAGCTATCTCAAGCAGACGTTCTCTAATTAAGTATAGGTACTGAATGTTTTCGTTTTTATGGTGAGGTCTCAAATTATCCCACTGGAACGCACTGTGGCAGAAAAAGTATCCTATACAGGATAAGTTTTCAACTAGTATGCAAACTGTAACCATGAATTCAGCATATCATTCTAGAGCAGCGCAGAAATTTTTCGTCGGTTATTCAAATAAAGATCAGCTGTTTCATAGAAAAGTGCAATACCTTCGCAGTCAAAATGTATGGAACAGCTGATTTTTTTTTTTTTGTATAACCGACGGATTTTTTTTGCGCTGGGGGTTCTAGAATGATATGCTGAATTCATGGTTACAGTTTGCGCACTAGATAAAAACTTATCCTGTATATTAATCTAGTTTACAAAGAATCTCATCATCATCATCATCATCATTTCAGCAGAAAGATGTCCACTGCTGGACATAGACCTCCCTCAAGCTAAGCCACTTCGACCGGTTCCGTACTTCCCGCATCCAGCGGACTCCTGCGGCCCTCACAAGCCACTCCACAACCTTTCGGCTCCATCGGCCATCTATTCTGCGAGCAATGTGCCCTGCCCACTGCCACTTAACTTTGTCAATTCTTCGGGCTATGTCGGTTACCTTGGTTCTCCTGCGGATCTCTTCATTCCGGATTCGATCACGCAGGGAAACTGCAAGCATAGCCCTCTCCAATGCCCTTTAGGTGACTTTAAGCCTTCTTATGAGGTCCATTGTAAGCGACCACGCTTCGGTTTCATATGTCATGATGGGCAACACGCACTGGTCAAACTATCTGTCTGCCAAAAATCCTATTCCGTTCGACCGTTTTTGCATGAAAGAGTTCTAACAAACGTCCAAATATACAATCTTTCACATTTGTATTATTAGTAGGAAGTAGGATCTTCATCATCATAATTTCAGCCGAAAGACGTTCACTGCTGGACATAGGCCTCTCCCAGGCTCCTCCACTTCGACCGGTCTTGTGCTTCCCAAATCCAGCGGATTCCCGCGGCCTTCACAAGGTCATCGGTCCATCTAGTGGGAGGCCTTCCTGCGCATTCCGGTACGCGGCCGCCACTCCAGAACCTTTCGGCCCCATCGGCCGTAGAAGTAGGATAATAGGATTTAATTTTGCTGTTCCATGACGCTTACGCAGAAAGCTGTGTACAGGCTGAGAGTTGCACAGAAAGCCATAGAGCGTTCTATACTTGACATCAGTCTCATAGACCGACTGTCAAAGATCGAGATACGAAAGTCTTCGATATCGGAATGCTAATTATGGAGCTGAAATAGATTTCGGCAGGACACCAGGACACAGGATGACAGGTGAAGTACAGCTAAGACAGAGTGGCGTCCAAGGAATGGAAGGCGAGATGTCGGTCGTCCGGCGACGAGATGTGCGGATGACATTGATGCAATCGGGTGCAAAATCTGGATGAGGCTGGCACAGGGCGTGGGAATTCGCACAAAAAAGAGAGGCTTAAATATGCCGCAGTGTGTGAAGTTTGATCGATACCCGTTATGCTAAATCCTCCGAAGGGAAATATTTAAGTACAGACGCCAGCACATCAAGCTACCCCAATCTGTCAAATTTCTTTGATAGATTTTCAACTTTATCACATAAGCGCAAGGTTCATGTTCAATTGAAATGTTTACAGTTTGGGGTAGCTCGATGTCTGTACAACGCAATTACATTAAAGAACAGTCTTACTTAATGCGCTATCTACGTCAGGATCAGCATTTAGCATTGAACTTGAACCGTAGCCAACTTGTATTTACCCATGTAGTTGTGTGTGTGTATTTATAGGCTGCACTACATTTCCTGTGTGGTGTGTTTTATCTGATGCGGGTATGACTTATCTACACTAAGTATATTATAAGGAATATCAACTTATTATTTCTAAGAAATTGTCTTTAAAAATACACTTTGAAGCTTCCATTTTTTCCCAGTTTTCGATAAAGCAAATGTGTTGATTTGTTTTAATTCTGTTCTACACAGGGTACATGGTTTCAGTAAGTAGGTACATGATTCTAAATCGTTGGAATACGTCATTTGTTTAAAAAAATGCTTCTTCATTCGAAACCACGTCAATTCCCTTGACATTTGCTAATAAATATCGACAAATTGTCTTGGAACATACAGAATATGACATTTTGGTTCGTTACCGTTACATTGGTTTCTACAAAACACGATTTTGACGTAGTTTAAACGTAGTAAGATTCCGCGGGGAATCATTATAACCATACAGAATTGGGGCCCTAGCCTGCCACGCTGTAAATTAAAACACACATCACATAGTGTGGTACATTACCTACAGTACATTTTTTATGTGCGCTTTATTTGTGCGGAATAAAAACTTTTATTTTTCTTCCAATATACCTACTATTTTTCTGCTGAAAATGTGGTCTGATCTATAAATGATGTGCTTAAGTACCTACTTACTAACTTGAAAGTAAGTTTATTTCTAATATAAACTTTTCTTATGTACTCGTATGCAACAAATACACAAACAGATACAACTTGTAGTATCAAATATTATCATCTCGCTAAACCAAAGTGGTTTTTCTTTACTTAAAAAAAAAGATACTGGCACTCCATCGTCAATTTGCCGTGTAGTAGGTAACCATTTCATACAACTGTCGAAAAATGCCAGAACTTGTGATTTGAATACACGAACTATTTAAGTTGGTAGCCAACATGCTTAATAATTTAAGGACTTTGACCGTACAAAACTTTGTTTTGTTTGTGGAATGTCTGACGAAGAAAACGTCAGTGTATTTTTTTTTTTCGTAATATTGGAATACATTAATTGTATCTTGTTTATGACTCACAGTCTCACACTAATTATTCTTGATCTCTCATCGCCTGTAGAACAAATAAAAAACTTAAATATAAAATATAAATGTGTTTATTAAGATAAATAAACGAATGCACGGCGGCGCGCGGCGCCACGGTTCGAATTTTAAATTAACGTGTTAATGTCATATTAAAAAACTAAATAAGTACAGTGTTATGTAATTATTCAAGGTTCTTTATATCAAAAAAGAACCTTTAATATTACGGATAAACATAGGTAGGTTCTACCAGATACACTCGAGAAAAAAGCACAGGAGCTCCATTTACCTCCATACCTAGTAAAGCAGAAATGTCTTACATAAGTAACAAAATACTGTTTTGTGGCTGTTAGGAGAAACATACTTAAGAGGAAAATACGGCTTATGTACAGACGCCAGCACATCAAGCTACCCCAAACTGTCAAATTTTCCCAATTGAATTTGAACCTTATACTTATGTGGTAAAGTTGAAAATCTATCAAAGAATATTTGACAGATTGGGGTAGCTTGATATGCTGGCGTCTGTACTTAAGAGGAACCTAGTCGAGGGCTCGAACTCACTGGTGGGCCCAGCTGAAAAGCACGCTGTCTCACCAGGCTTAGTGTCCGACAGAGGTAGTACCCTTGATGAGCAGTTAGACGCTAGTCTACACGCACAACATTATTTAGTGAGCTGAAGGATCAGTTACAGTAAAACAGGCGCGTAAAAAATTAAGAAAAGTCCTTCGGAAGATCGGGTTTTATTACCGACTTAGTTTTGGAGATTTCACACTTCTTTTATTACTTAAACAAGCCCAAAGTTAGGTCAAATTAGCAAGAAAAACGAATCTTTGTTGGCTCATAACTTTTAATGGCTTTTTATTTTAGTATTCTGCTTCCGTACTGACAATTTTAATAATGAGGAAACACTATAATCATGTTTAATTTTTGATGTGCATTGTCGAACAGTGGAGTAATACACTACCGAAGTTTGTATGGAAAAAATGTCTACAAGATCCACCTTAAACGATTTGGACCAACTTTTCCGAGCGAACAAATTAGTGGTCACTATAATTAGGGTTGACACAAGGTGGAAGCGGGCTCGTGGCTAAGTAATTACAGCAGTCAGGTCGACCGAAGGTTAAGCTTAACTTGTTGCGGTCGGTCCGTAGATGGGGACGGGTGATCATCATTAACAAACCCACCTGTACCTCGGAAAGCACGTTAAGCAGTAGACGTAGATCGGTGACGGTGGTGACGGGTCGTCGGAAGCTCGAAAGTCTAATAACCAGTGTAGCCAAGGGTTTCGTGTTACCCACTTGGCTGTGGAAGTCAGAAAAGCAGTCGCTCCATGTATAACATCCCTCTTTTCAGGCGCAGTCCGAGGGGGTCCTAAGGGTCAAGACCCCCCCCCCAAGCCGAAAACGTAAACCTGTTTTTTGTCCAATAAAGTCTAATTTACTCTCTTTTCTTTTCTTATTAAGGCGGGGATAGATGAGTTTTAAGGACTTTAAATTGAAGATCACGTCTAAACGGCTTATCTCGTGTATTTGGAAAAAATATATGTTAAACTAGACAATTTTCTTCGTCATTTCATATGTGAATATTTTAAATAATATTTTTATAACATAACGTAATTAATTGGTAAAGTAATGTCTATCGCGGACATAAAAATGATAATCACGCAAAAACTGTCGGGTGTATTTCCATGAAACTTTCACCATCTAAAAGACAATTTAATCACCCAAAATTTAGTATACGGTTTTTCTTTGAATTGTGTCTGATAAATCAACATGGGTTGTTTTTCGAAAAACTTGATGCGCGTTAAGGCGGGGTCTCTTGCGCGCGACGGGTGGCAGTGCATCGCTGTAGGTAGCTGTCATCTATTGTCGCCTTAATATGTAGTCTGCGGCTGCGACCGCGCCTGCCTGTTTTTACGACGGGAGTTAAAAAACTGGTATCAAGCTACATCCAATAAGATTGGAAGCCGATCCCAACAAAGTTGGGAAAAGGCTAGGCAGATGATGAAACAAGGTGGAATTTAAATTTTCTACATGGTGTCAAAGTGCAACCTTGCGCAACCTTAATTTAATAAAACTGATTCGAATTTTGGTTCTATTCCCAAAAAAAATAAACAAACTTATTTGTTATTTACTTTGATTTACGGATTTTGGTTAAACTTTTAGTTAGGTTTAATTTTTATTTGGAAATTTTCCGTTTAGTTTTATTTTTAGTTTTACAGCGTAGTTTATTTGTAACTAGCTTTTGCCAGCGGCTTCGCCCGCGCGGAACTTTTATGAACTATTTAACCCCCTTAGGGGTTGAATTTTGAAAAATCCTTCCTTATTCCTTGTTTACATTTTAAGGGAACATCTGTGTAAAATTTCAGCTTTCTAAATCCAAGGGTTTGGGCTGTGCATTGATGAGTCAGTCAGTCAGAACTTAAAAACAAAATCATCCGTTTTATAAAACCGTATGTCAAACACCACTTCAATTTGTCGTAGTTGGTAGATTTTATAATTCATTTATTTCAATTTATTTCCCTGACTGATTAAAAAACCTATAAATTAACAATTTAAAAAATTCACGTACATCGGATAAGTCAGTAAGTGAGAGCTTGTTTGCACATGGTCGAAGGTCCTCAAGAACAATCAGAATAATCTAAGAATATTCTAAACACTTGCATCGATGCGCATACTGTTACCATGAACTCAGCACATGAACCCTCTAGCGTAAATACTATTTGTCCGTTATCAACAAAAAAAATCTGCTGTTAATTTTTTTTTTTATTACTGACGAAAGATTCGACGAAGAATCTGTGGTAACAGGTCGAACGTCGATAATCATCATAATAATTATGATGTATGATAATAATCAGTTTTATTATCATACATTAGATTATTATTTAAGTACTGCAACTAGATCTCTGTCCCTACTAACTCCACTATTTCTTGTTCACAGTCACAATACCGTTGCTAAGCTTCGGCATGGTGCAAGGCTGGTTGTCTCCCATGATATCCGTCCTGCAGTCAGACGACGGGCCCTCCCCGGAGCCCTACACCAGTACCGACATATCCTGGATGGCCTCCGTGACTTACATCACAGCCATCATTTTTGGAGCGCCCATGGGTTACCTGACTGATCGGTTCGGCAGGAAAGTTATGACTTTGGTGACTACGCTGTCGCTTATTGTGAGTACTTAATTCTTTTCCATTTATTTTTTACCGACCGACAGGTTTCGCACGGTTTTTACGTCTCAACAAAACATCGAGATTTCTTTTTTTATTTGTAAGTTCGATAAAAGTTAAAAACGGACGTTAAATTACAACGCAGGTGGCCCCGAATCGTTCAATAAATCTATGATAACAGGTCTGTTCAAATTCATGGCCCACATCTTGTGTAAGTACAATTGTTTAGGATACCATGGGACTGACATAAAAGCCCCTATAAACCAATAAATTAAACAGAAATTGGATGCGCGTGGTTGTCCCTGCTACCCTAGTACCCTGTACACAGGATACGTTTTTAACCAGTGCGCAAACTGTAACCGTAAATTCAGCATATCATTGTAGACCCCCAGAGCAGAAATTTTTCGTCGGTTGCGTACAAAAAATCAGCTGTTTCATAGAAAAGTGCAATACCTACGCGGTCAAAATGTATGGAACAGCTGTTTTTTTTTTTTGTATAACCGACGAAAAAAAAAATTCTGCACTGGAGGGGTTCTGGAATGATATGCTGAATTCATGGTTACAGTTTGCGCACTGGTTAAAAACTTATCTATACCAATATTATAAAGAGGATAGATTTTATTGTTTGTTTGCATTGATTAGGCTCCGAAACTACTGAACCGATTTGAAAAATTATTTCACTGTTGGGAAGCTACACTATCCCCGAGTGCCATAGGCTATATTTTATCTCCGTATTCCCACGGGAACGGGAACTACGCGGGTGAAACCGCGGAGTGCTGCTAGTCCTGTATAAAAGAAGATAAATAAATTGAGATTAGGGCAGGAGAAATAAAAGAAGAAACTGACTGACTGACTGTCTGACATTTCAGCGCACAGCCCAAACTATTGGCATTAGGAACGTGAAATTTGGGCACAACGATTCCTTTAATAATGTAGGCAAGCACTAAAAACGTTTTTTTTTAATTCGTTGTCGATCCACGTTAATACGAGGGTTGAGGTGGTGAAAAGGAGGGATTTGGTTTGTATGAAAAAAAAAAACATAATAAGGATAAAAAGTGGTCTCTTCCTCTCGTCACAATAGTATAATTAGTAAATATCGTGAAGAACATGAATGAATGAATGAATGAATGAATGTATGAAAACCTAAATATAAAATTGTATGAGTAGTGCCGAAAGGTTCTGGAGTGGCGACCGCGTACCGGAAGACGTACAGTGGGAAGGCCTCCCACAATATGGACCGATGACCTTGTGAAGGCCGCGGGCATCCGCATCCGGATGTGGGAAGCACAAGACCGGTCGAAGTGGAGGAGCCTGGGAGAGGCCTATGTCCAGCAGTGGACGTCTTTCGGCTGAAATGATGATGATGATGATGATGAGTAGTGCTGGCCCAGGCGAACTTTGTGTAAGTTATTTCATCACCACTGCTCTCAAAACGGTGAAGGAAGACATCGTAAGGAAACCGGCATGTCCTAGAACCAAATTTTTTAACACATGCGACATCCACCAAACTGGACTAGGCCCGCGTGATGGGTTAGCCCACTCTCTCTCTTTCAGAGAGGAGGCCTGTGTCCCAGCAGTGGTAACAATATAGGCTGATTATCAGTGATAGGAATAGGTAGTGCCTATTTGCCTAAACTTCGAAGAACAGAGACAAGAAACGGAGACTTCCTTAGGACTAATTTTTTTTCCCGGGATTCGGGAATAATCTTCAGTAAGTTGAAAATAAGCTTTATTTAAGATGTGTAAAAGCTATATTTAACTAAACTTGCAACTACCAAATTTTCAGGATTTTCACGTAAAATCCCGAAATAAATAATCTAACTTTAATTCATGATTTGATTCAACGGTTTTTTTTTTTTGGGTGGGAAATCATCAAATAACTTCTCCCGCTCTGGGTGGAGCAGGAGGGCGTGTCAGACTTTTACTGACTAAAACCCACCCGTGTTCCTTCAGTAGCCCTTAAGCCAGGGGCTGTGGTGTCTCTTTCGAACAAACCCGCACCCCTGGCAGGCATCGACCCTTGCGGGTCCCATCACTTTTTATGCTGACATCTCTTTGAGGCGCGCGTGGAACACAACGCGCCGTCGACTTGGGCTTGGTCCTTACCGGACAGCGAGCTACCCATTACTCGCCGTCCGCAAGCCCATGCCTACGGTGGCCGGAAATCGGCCTGGGATTCCCGACGCCCAGGGCGTCTCCGTATCCTGCGGCGGCTGGGGTCGCGAGGGCGCATATGCTGCCTCTCCCTCACGTGCGCCGCCTCCCTCTTGGCGAGCATTACTGCTTCGCTGAAGGAGGTGACGGCTCCCCATGCCCTCTCGCTCCGTACCATGGCTTGGACCAGGGCCGGACGCGAGATAGTTGGATAATTTGTAAAAGCTATTTTTAACTAAACTTGCAATTAGTTAGATAATTGCAAGTTTAGTTAAAAATAGGTTTTACACATCTTATACAGGATAAGTTTTTATCCAGTGCGCAAATTTTTACTTACTGAAGATTTTTCCCAAATCCCGGGAAAAAAAATTTTGTCCTAAGGAAGTCTCCGTTTCTTGTCTCTGTTCTTCGAAGTTTAGGCAAATAGGCACTACCTATTCCTATCACTGCTGATTATGGATGATCTATGTTAATCAACCGAAATAGCCCGAAGAATTGCCAAACTTAAGTGGCAGAGGGCAGGGCACATTACTCGCAGAACAGATGACCGGTGGAGCCGAAAGGTTGTGGAGTGGCGACCGCATACCGGAAGACGTAGAATGGGAAGGCCTTCCACAAGGTGGACCGATGACCGTGTGAAAGCAGCGGGATCCGCTGGATTTGGGGCACGTTTGGCGCAGCGGTTAAGCGATTGACTGCTGCGCTGCGTTTCGCGGGTTCGATTCCCGCACGGAACAAATATTTTAATGATTTCGGGTCTGGCTGTTTGTGTATGTTAGTTTAAATGTTTGTAAACGCACCCACAATACAGGAGAATTGTTAGTGTGGAGAAGTTTAAAAAAAAAACAAAACATATAGATCTGATGATGCGTTACGGAGATAGACAACGGAACTCTTCAAAAAATGACCGCAGTTGCTGCTATCGCATAAATATGTATTGTTTTCACCAAGGATGATGAAATTTCGAATTGGTGTGAGGTAGGTTTTTTTTTTTTTTTTTTTTTGGGTGGGAAATCGTCAAATGACTTCTCCTGCTGAGTAGAGCAGGAGGGCGTGTCAGACTTTTACTGACTAAAACCCACCCGTGTTCCCTCAGTAGCCCGTATGCCAGGGGCCGTGGTATCTCTTTCGAACAAACCCGCACCCCTGGCAGGCATCGGCCCTTGCGGACCCCACCAGTGGTTGCTGACATCTTTGACGGCGCGCGTGAGGAACACAACGCGCCATCCCGTCTACCACTTTTCGGCCGCAGAGGATAGGGAGAGCGGCTGACGCTATACCGACACTCCTCTTCCCCTGCGGCCCCACCGCGTCCGCCATCGAACGGTGGCGGCCCCGTCCAGGCCACGGAAGGGAAGAGCGCTGCTCAGAAGCACCGGCACTCCTCCTCTACCGCAGCCTGTAACCCTCAGCCGCGATGCCTCCCATTCGACATCGCGGCCCACCTCAGTTGCGGTGCACCTCACCGCAACCTACTTTTTGGCCGCTACGTCAATGGCTTGAAGGCAAAAGCCCTGACGAGCGGCCCCACCGTTGGGTTCCTCTTGGCTTCACCGTGGATGGGAGACCACGGTTACTAAGCCCCCCCGCAACGACAATGCGGGAACCCACTCGGGGGGGGGGGTGTGAGGTAGGTCCTATAGTTAAAAAGTAAAAAAAAAACATAAAAAAACGACTTCATTAACATTAAAAACATTACAACGTGTAATTTTCGGAATTCGGTTGGTATTTTTTATATAAATGGTTATATAGCCGTTAATGGATACATGAAGTGGGCTGCCGTTGTAAGACGATTAAAATGCCACGGTGTTATATCCCACACCCTCCCACAGAAAGAAGAGGCCTGTGTTCCAGAAGTGGTTACACCATAGGCTAATTATGATGATGCTAACAAAACGTACAACGCAGGAAGATATTGCGCAGCCTCCCTGAGTATGACCGCACACGATTAACATACCACATCCAATCAAATTGTATAATTCAAAGAATCGAACACATGACAGACCGTTACTAGTGCACCTTGACAAATTACTAATTACTAGATTATGAAACTTAGCCGGGTTTTCAGTCACAGCATTTCCATTAATTCAGAACGCATTGATAAGAAGCAATAACGTTAATGAAATAAAATTTTACGGTCCTCGATAAAAATCGAGTTTGAATAACAAACCTGTTAATTTCTGCACGGTAAAACTAATCTGGCAATTAAACGCTTCCGATGCTTCAAATCGGAACCAAGTTGAGGACAGTGAAATTGGTTAAATAAGAGAATTAAAAACGCGGAGTACTGGAGTTAAGGAGTAACATGATTCATGATGCTATGAGGTATGGGGAACAGGATATATAGTTCACTCATACTCTATGGAAAATGGAGGATTCTCCAACCAAACGACGGGTACTCTGGTGGGCAACTGTCCGACGGTTGTTTTAAAAAAGATGGCATCTCGTACTTGACCTTGAGAGGTTGTGACTACTTAACCGGACTATCCTGTGGTTGCCTAAAGCGAACTCAAAGCCTCCAGCCAGGGGCATATTTTTTTTTTTTTTATTTTATTTATTTATTCACTCCAAACATACAAATATCCTTACAGGCTAGACCCAATGCGATATTGTACTAAAACTAACTAACTACTTAATCATACAAAATTTCCACTTCTTGTAGCATAACAAATTTTATAGGCAGCTAACCTTTCAAATTCACTCAAAGCGCAACATTAAGCAGAACAATTAGAGCAATATTTCTTAAATTACTAAGCAACTGCACGCTGAGGGCATCCCTGTGAGGTACGGACCTCGGCTCTAGGCGTCACTGATGGGTGAACAGCAAGTAGGGACAGGCGGGATCAGATTTTGATTATGATTATTAATCGGGTAATCCCGACGATTTTTATTTTTTTGCAAAGACTGCACATGCACACGTGTAAATCCGCAACTTGCACTTCAGTGACAACTTGCTACGTGCATTTAGAACAGAGTGTAACCTACCGAGGGCGAAAGCAGCGCGTGAGCGCGCCTGCTTTTTGTGCTGAGCGAAGGAGAGGTTCTCATCCATGATCACTCCTTGGTATTTGGCTCGCTTTTCCCAAGGAATCGGTTTGCCAAACATGGAGACGGGCCGGGAGGGGGGGTGGGGCGACGGTTGATGTCGGGATGTTGTATATGTATATACCAGTCGCGCGGTGACTCTGATTGTGCGATGCAGGATTTGTGTGACGTCAGGTCTTTGATGCGTAGTTCGCATGTGGCTTTGTAGATGCCGCCAACATGGTAACCCTTCTGTGGCCAAGCTTAAGCCAAAGAAACCAGGGCCATCCGAAGGGGCGTTGGTTTGATGATAACGTCAAATTTACGTGGATGAGGGACGCACGGAACTGGGAATAATGGCAGAAAAAAAGAGAAAGCTGTACACAGCACTGAGTGATTCCGAGCTAAAATGATGATGGTGATAATGCGCCGTTCCTGTAAGTAGACGAATATGAAGAAGTAAGGACAGGGCAGGAACATGTGAATGATGGAGCCTTCCTTCCTTACTTCTTAACGGCGCAATTTGTTTGCTTCCTCCATGCTCACGCTATTTACCGGTTATGGTTCTTTTGAAAGTGCGATTCTCTGTGTTCACAAAAATAAATAAATTAAGTTCAAGGTGACAATCGGTACTGTTAGTGTTGTTTTCTAACATGTTCTTCTAGAGCTTTTTAAAATGTTTATATTTTAGAACCCAATGGCTTGGCACGCGACGATGGCAAGAGACCGGGCGGAATGTCTTTATTTCCATGGAAGATGGGTAGGCCTTTAGTGTGGGATGCAACGTGTGTCGATACTCTTGCACCATCCCATCTTCCTGGCTCGGTGTGCTGTGCTGGCGCTGCCGCTGCAGCTACGGAAAACCTCAAGCGGCGAAAGTATAACAACCTAATTGGTAATTATATTTTCGAGCCGTTTGGGGTTAAAACCCTAGGGTCGTGGGGTCCAAGTGCTCACGGCCTCTTTAAGGGAAATCTCGAAAAGGCTGGTTGACACTTCCCGTGACCCAAGGGCTGGTTTCTACCTTGGCCAGCGGCTAAGCATTGCCATACAACGTGGTAATGCTGCCAGTCTCTTGGGAACATTACCAGTCGACAGCGATGAGGATGAATTTTTTGACGCCATTTTTAATTTGTGATTAGAATCCTAATCACAAATTAAAAACCGGTCAAGTGCGAGTTGGACTCGCGCACCGAGGGTTCCGTACAAACCTGTGGGTATATAAGTAAAAGTTCAAAATTGTCAAAAATATTTTTTTTTATATGACGAAACTAAAAATTTACGGTTTTCGTAATTTTTCCTATATCTGTACTATAAGACGTGACTTCGTACAAAATTTCAAGATTCTAAGTTCACGGGAAGTACCCTGTAGGTTTTGATTCCCGTGCGAGTTTCGAAAATTTGCGGAATTTTGCGGCCTAAATGGCTGTATCTTTTGATTGCGTTGACTTAGAAGGTTGATTTTTCTACAGCTTCCAGGGACAGTAGAACTAAGTATCATATAGAAATTTCAGTTTGATACCTCCACGCGTTCCTGAGAAAAACGGTCTTGACAGACGGACGGACGGACGGACGGACGGACGGACGGACGGACAACAAAGTGATCTTATAAGGGTTCCGTTTTTTCCTTTAGAGGTACGGAACCCTAAAAATGGCGACAAAAAATTAAGTTAAGTTAGTATTATATTGTTTTTTATTTAATGAGAAATAAATGACTCTTCACTGCCATATATATTGTGTCACTATTGGTTACATCATCAAGTACATAGTTCATTATACAGTTTTGCTCCCTCGTACAGTATATTTTTTCTTCCATAGTTAGTTCTGGGTGGTCTTTGTCAATTTGTCTCGTTGTCTAGCGTTGTATATAATTCACCCCCTTTTCTATAATATTTATCCATCTGTGTTTTGGCCTTCCTCTTCGTCTCCATCCATCAACAGGTACAAAACGGTACTTGACAATCTGGAATCTCGACCGAGTGACTATTCACAGGATCATGAGGTTTGTTTTCTCACTCAATATCCTTTGCAGTCTTTGGCATTCATATAAGGGATATTATTATTTTACTATCCCCATTTTATTATTCAGAGACAACTTCACCTGGACTGTTAGATTCCAGGAGATCGGTTAGAACCACGGATGGGACGATTTGGTAGTTTCAACCAATGTCCTAAGGGACTGAGACAGTCAATAATACTCCAATCAATTTGTGGGCTTATCGTATAGGCTTGTGGTGGCATCAAGAAGTACTTAGGAAAGCTTTATTAGATTTAGAAAACTAAAATCGGACAAGGATACCTATACATTGATTTACCACGCCGTAGATAGAGCGCGTCATACAAAAACAAGGCGGGAATTTGTCACCAACTGTATTACAACCCGTCTAATACACTAGACATCTGGCCGTTATATTATCTATAGCGGCGCGTAGTACTTTGTAATTCATTCGGATTATACGGCTCGAATGTTAAAGGAGTGCACGTGCACTACTTTTACGTCCCATTTTTTGAGCGTTAATGATCGATCTACGGCTAGTGGTAAATCAATGTACCTATAGCAAAACGTTAAAATTATATCAAAACAAAAGTTTTACATTTTGCGCGTACAACGTTGATAATAATAGTGTGGTTTTTCCTCATACGTTCCCAAGAGGCTAATTATACTTTAGACTATATGAAAAAAAAAACAATTACGGTCAAATTAACCACGATTTGAAGATCTTACGACCGTTCTTGATTCCAGCGCCTTCGAATGTGGAAAGTTTATTTTTTCTTTGCTTTGAATCGTCTGCGTCAATATTATTACCTACTGTTTTTATAAGGATTTTATTATCCATATAAACACAGTTCGACGTAAATTCGTTTTTCATTCTATCGTCATTATAGTTACTATTTCTTTTATGACCGATTAGTGATTTAGCCTTTCTTGTTTTCAGCCGAAAATGCTACTGCTTCGTTCACTTTTCCGAATCTTTTAAGTTCCCATTCTGTTTTCATGAAGTAGTTCAAAATGAAGCTTATCTGTAAGTCCAAATATACTATACATGCATGTATGTACATTCAATATGTACTTACATTATTGCTTCTTCGTCTCTTGAGCCTACATCCATTAGCTACTAAGTACGTCTGCGTGTTACTGTATACCTGTTCTAAAGGTTCGCGCCAGGATCTGTCTTTCTTTTGTCTTCATCTGCTACCACCTACTATGATGGGAATACGAAATATTTAATTGATTCTCTTAAAGCTTACTGGCATTCATTCCAATAATAATCTTTAGTTTTGATAAATGTACCTCTTTTTAATTGTTCTTTTCTCAAATTTGGACGCAGTAACTAAGCTAGGGCAGCCCAACCAAA
This sequence comes from Polymixis flavicincta, assembly GCA_949987655.1. Taxonomy (NCBI): domain Eukaryota; kingdom Metazoa; phylum Arthropoda; class Insecta; order Lepidoptera; family Noctuidae; genus Polymixis; species Polymixis flavicincta. Next base: position 15,583,746 of record OX465188.1, on the reverse strand, counting down.
TGGGTTAGATTAGAACAGTGACCAATCACGCCTGACCTGTGTTGGTCACAGTAAATAAGCTAGGGCACCCCGAATCCTCGAGCAAATGACTATTATTTTGACAGTTCAACAACATCAATTGCGTTATTTACGCTGTTGTGCAGACATATTTTCGAACATAATTGAATTGACAACAATAAAAACTTCGGGAGTTTATTACTCCACTGTTCGACAATGTACAGACGCCAGCACATCAAGCTACCCCAATCTGTCAAATTTCTTTGATAGATTTTCAACCTTAAATCATATGCTTGTGGTTCATGTTCAATTGGGAAAATTTAACTGTTTGGGGTAGCGTGATGTGATGGCGTCTGTACATCAAAAATTAAACATGGTATTGTCATGGTTTTATCTCGTACTATTATAATATTGTACTTACGGAAACAGCTAGGACACTAAAATAAAAAGCCATTAAAAAGTTATGAGCCAAGAAAGATTAGTTTTTCTTGCTAATTTAACCTAAAGCTCAAATATCGAAAAGTTCAATAAACTTTATTGGTACTGGTTTTTTCACAAAACCCGTTTTTCCGAATGACTTTTCTTAATTTTTTTACGCCTGTTTTACTATAAGTGATCATGCATATCACTCAATAACGTTGTACGTGTTTAGTAGCGTCTAACTGCTCATCACGGGTACTACCTCTGTTGGACACGATGCCTGGTGAGACAGCGTGATTTTTAGCCAGGCCCACCAGTGAGTTCGAGCCTCTGCCTGTCTGTCGTCTTCACTTTCAGTTTGTAATACACAATCTCGAATTATTTACGGATATAGTCACACTAGTTATTGTTACGAATACTGTTTTTCTGCGAACTAATTAGCTATCGTAATTGGTCATATAATCTTAGACGCGTGAAGCGTTTTCTGGCTATTGCGCACTTAGACGAGCCATTTTAGCTATTATTTCAGACGCACATGTGGACAGAGTTGATGGTTAAGATTAGAGATGCCTTAAATAGAGATGGAGATAGTGATTATGGGCCAAGCGCCAGAGTATCTCGCGAAATTAAAATTTTCTTACTTTTTTGCAATTTGCAGATTGTATGTTGAACAAAATACACGCTACTGTAACACGAATGTATTTACAGAATTATAACCGAACACTAATGATTACTTTTATAATTATAATTAATAATTATAATGATATTTATAATAATTAATAACTATAATTATATTTTATCACAATATATTATTATCATCATCATCATCATTTAAGCCGAAAGACGTCCACTGCTGGAGAAAGGCCTCCCCAGAAAGGGGGGTTTTGCCATAATCGCCACGCTTGGCAGGCGGGATCGCAGTATGGTGGTAAAATTCACAGAGAACACTGCTGCCCATCTTCTTTCATTCTGCCAAGTCCCTTAGTCGCCTTCTACGACACCCACGGGAAGAAATGGGATGTTGCTATTCTTTTACGTTCGACACCACACGGAACCATAATTCATAATATAATTATACATTATTATAATTTCCGAAAATGTGAATTTCGCGGGATTCCTTAGTGAATCCTACTTAAGCATGTAGGTATCATTATAATTATATCCGTCGACAAATTGTTAGTCTATCATTCCTACAGGGCCTCAAGTCTGCTATTACAATAGTGTCAGAATGGTCTATAATTGATTTCATAATTGTTGATTTTGACAAGTTTGGTAATCTACTAATAAAATGGCGTCATTATGACTTTCCAGTGGTCAGCCACTGACACTCCATTGTAAGAAATGGCATTTATTAGTTATCTCTTACATAATGACAAATGATAAGACAATGCCATTATAACACAATTCTATTATGAGACCATTGACCGACCACTGATCGACCATTATGAATTTAGCAGATTACGAACTTTTAGCAAAATGACAATGGGATCGTGTTGGAATGACGAATTTATAAAAATAGCAGACTTAGGCCCCTGTTAGTATGTTATAATTACCCCGCTGATCCTAACTTCCAAATTTCAAAAAAACCTAAGAAAAGTTTATTTCCCGGTTTTTTCTGGCACTTTCATCTTAAGGCCCTGGTAATTTTAAATGTACTCGTCGTATTGTCGTTATGAGCAATAATAGTTCTTACTGCAATCCGATACGGGTTCAAATCTGTTGTAATAAATTCGAATTATAAATGAGCAAGTATTGTCGTAAAAGTGCAAATGAAATCGTATAAAATTAGATAATTATTAACTATTTAATAAATATTTATCCATCACTGGATGCAGTTTGGCATTTGACATTTTATGGTATATTTTTAATTATAATAATAATTTTATTGTTATCGAAGGGATAAACTGGTTTTAAAGATAATTAAGAGGTGACTTTGATGATTTTTTTGATGCATTAAACTATATTTAATTGTTTTGAGTTCCATCAATGTATGGAAAAAAGACTTACATATTTTTTTCCTTTCAAAATTATTTACGGTTAAAGGGATACACTGGTTTAAAAACCACCTTTTCGAGCGTTTTCAAGAAATCTCCGCCTTAAGGGGTCAGCTGATATTATGCTGTTCAAGAATCTGCTATTGTAATTGAACCTAATAAAGGCTCACTTAAGTGATTATTACATTATCCAATTTGTAGAAATTCTAATTAGGAACACTGTAACTAGGAAGTTGGAAGCTAGTGATCACACTAGAATAAATTGAATTCTAAATCGGACAGACAACCCTCGTTTTTTTTAAGGTTTAATGACTTTTATTGCAAGGAAAAAATAGTAACTTATATACAAACATACTGACTAAGCATACAAATAATAATTACACAGTATGTACAAGTACATATAAAGTAAAAAGGGAAGAAGCTCACTGAGCATCAAAGAATTCGTCCGCATCGCTCTCAGTGGGAAAAGTGCCCAAACTCTCTGTCGTGAAGTAGAATTACATTGGGTTGCAACAATTTAGGAAGCACTACTTCCTAAATCGGGAACTTCCAATCGCAATAAATCGGAATCTAACTGTCGTAACTTTGACAATATTTCGATAACCTAAATAGTTTTCCTAAATGTAATATTGTAATAGACGCTTTAATGAATTAACGTTGCACATGTTTATAAATGTCTTTCTTTCACGAGATATAAAGGATAAACATTAAAACAGCGTTAACGGCGCCTTTATTCATACACTTTGTGTTTCTCACGTAATTGATATTGTTATTCAAATTATGAGCAATAAAACAGGTACTGTTGATAACACTAATGAACTGAGTGAGTCCAACTTGAAAAACAAGATTTCATTGTTTGATAGGTTAAGTACTTAGATTGTAATATTTTGACATACAATGAAAATAGTCATGACCCATCTGGATATCCCTAAACCGATTACGAAGCTAGGTGAGACGGCGACTGACCCTTGCTCGAGCCAGCACGCGCCGCTGATCCTGTAGTTTTAAATTCGTCCCTAAATAATTCCGTTCCAGTCCGTCCCTTGCTGCGATCCCCCCAACAGGGACGCCCTAAGCCGACGTACCTCACACCGTGCCATTAGCATATAGTCACTTCATTTTTAAGTTTTTAAACCCTAGCTGGAAGGCTGAATTTTTTGAAGCAAGCACAGGCGGACGCATGTGCTCGCCTCAAAAAATTAAACACGATCAAAATGAGGTAACGCAGGTCCACCCAGGACGAGTCCTGGGTGGACCTGCGAAATGTCATTCCCAAAAAAGAAAAACTCGACGGCTGCAGTTGCCTTTGCTAACGTGCCGCTTGTGTACAAGAACACTTAGTCACATTGTATGAGAGTACTGCAATGAGCCACAATGCGATTTTGGAGCTATACTTCAGACGTTGCCATACCTCTTGTCGTACTCTCTGTGCAATTACACCTCCACAGTATAAAACCTAATGAGGCCAATGCTGTTGACGTGGCTGAATTCTAGAACCAATTCTAAATACGACGAAGGAGAATATGAAAATGGTACCCTTAACAATTAGGTGTACTATTACCATATTTAAAACTCCGAGAGTGACCAAATTGACCCCTTTCAATTCGACACGATCAAAATGACCTGTTTTCCAAATCATCATTACGGAGGGTAGGAATGTAGGTAATTATCACGTCAAGTAGATAGGAGAAGAAAGGTATAGCTATTAATAAACAGAAGGAAATCCTGCTTCTAATTTAACATCACTAACGTAAAGTTAGACCCTTTGTTAGTAGCCACGTAGCCACACAGCCACATATCAGGAATGTAACCAAGCTCCAAGGTGAGGTTGAACGAACAGCTAGAAAAACACTTTGTAGGTAAATATGCTTCCAATAATGCGGGCGTACATGGTATAATCAGGTAAATATAGGAATCTAAAATTAGCTTGTTTTCTCTGCAACATGGAGCTTGAACTGCAATGACATGCATTGAATGAAGTTGAATACCTCCTGTTTATAATATGAAAATACTAAAGGTTATTTATTTTCTCTTACAGTGTTTTTCTGAGAGGCGATGCCTGAAGTAGGTTTTAGATAAAACCTGTTGGGGTCTAATGATGTATGTGTCGCGATATGATAGATAAAGCCGTAATATAGTTATATCCCTAGTGATATAATTATGTACCGTAATATAGTTATACGAAAGCTATTCATTACTGTCTTACTAGGAATATAATTATAAGACGGTTCAAGTTTAGTGATATAATTAAATTACTTGATTAAGGTACAAAATATGATCGTGAACATTTTAGAAATAAGTATGCCACAAAACTAGATGATCATTAAAGTTTTGGATTTGTTTATGAAAGTATACCTAATTGGTTAAGTGTATGTTTATTTGTACGTAATTGATAAAAACGGAAAATAATTGAATTTGTAATGGGAGCAATGGGAATCATCATCTAGGCCAACTTTGAGTCAGCTTCCAGTCATACCGGATTCAGCTGAATACCAGTATCTATTTTAATAGTACACACGGCGACACATCAAGCTATACATTTCCAGTATAAGCTGATCTCACAATGTTTAGGATTTGTATACCTTGAAAACTGGAAATGTATACCTTGATGTGTAGCCGTGTGTACGATACCCATTGGTAAGACTTGAAGACTTGAGGATTGTTAGACTTTCGGACGTCTAACGACCCGTAAAGCCTGTCAAAGATCCACAAAAGACAGTCGGGGACCAACGGCTTAACGTGATTTTCGAGGCACGACGGGTTCTTGGTATCAAGAAACTGAATTCAAATTCATCATTACCTAAAAAAAATTATTTGAATTGAATGATTGATAAGAAAGAAGACACATCACAGAAGACACATAATACTTATTAGTAAGATTTCTGTGAGACACATCTACGGACCAACCGCGGCATTGCTGGATCGACCCGTGCGGCTATTATTACTTAGCCACAAGCCCCTTCAACTGTGTATATCAATGAGAACGGCGTTACGTAAACAAAATGGAAACTTTGAACCCACTACGTCACAGACGCCGCGATTCGCGTGATATCACCAAAGTCTATTATATTAAAGGTAGGTAGTCTAAAACGAAACATAATAGTATCACGTCATGACTATCATTATATCTCGTATTTACCTTTTAATAAGGTGCTAAATAAATATTACATTATGAATGTGTAAAATTATAAGCAAAGGACATAGCTGAGATGTGCTAATTTCATCTGATTTGGTATGCACTACATTTTGGTCAATAGTATTTTTATTTGGATATTGCTAAGTAGTGATGTAAGCTTTTAATCTGTTCTAGGTTTTCCCATTGAATTCTTTTGTTGGACTTGTTTTGATGAACTTAGAAATTAGCAACATCTAAACCTATACATCTGTTTCTTTGTAACTAAATAGATATTTAGTTGATTGGTTTTGAATTAAAACAACTTAAGTAGGTAATTAGGTGGTTTTAATCAAAATATGTAGTCGATGACTCAAAAAACCGGTAACATTCTATTGGCACCAACTTAAATGTACTAAAATGTATGTGTACTACTGATTAAGTAAAAATCTATACTTTAAAGAAATAAATTATATTGAAGGATCTGTTTGAAATATCAAATTAACAACCTGGAGTCGATCTAAAGTGGACAGACAAAGGTATGACAGAAATAAACATTCTAATGACAAAAATGTTTCAAGAAACTCCGAGAGTAGTGTCAACAATTCCAGAAATTAGTCAAATCAACTATATGTATTTAAGAAATGATATCCTTTCAACTAATTTCTTTTTTATTATGTCTCTCTGTTGGTTCCGGCTAATCTCAGACACGGCTGGATCGATTTGACGGAACTTTCACTGACCGATAGCTGATGCTATAGGAACTAAAATTAAGGCTTTTTGTCCTGGTTCCACGTTCCTGTGGGATAATTTCCAACACCCACTCTGGTGATGCCGAGGGCAGCACGAAGTATTATTAAAATTAATAATACTTTAAAGACATATGTAGGTATTCTGCCTTTGACCATCTAGTTTTGACTCTGCGGTACCAGTCACGAGTCAATCCAACAACTCCCTTCCTTTAAAAATAATCGTTTTTTTTTTAATCACCTTGACCTATGCGATTATTATGTAAAACTGTCTGTATTATTGTAGTATATACCTGATCTGAATATGCAATAGTTTTCCTCAATAAAATGCTTTTGTTATGTTAAATTCATTCTACATATTATGTTCTAGAACATACCTACATGAACTAACAAAATCGAATAAAAGTGCAAAAAACTTGACTAAGACAATATTTAGATACATAATTTGTGAAGCCCTAAAGTCTAACAACAAGTCTCCTCACTGTTGGCCAGTATTATATAGCACGGATTTCCTGCGAAGGACTAATGTCTGTAGCATTAAGGCTTATCTCATCCGTTACTCAGTAACTGCATCGTGGAAGTCAGAAAAACAGTTTGTAAACGCTCCTCGTAAAACCGACCCTACCATCCTACATAATAATATAGGTGGGAAAGGCTCAGCATATGAAGATCATCAGCAGAAACTCCACGTGTGTTATCTATCATACCTGCGAACTGTACTCTGCGAACAAACGAATCTAGAATATAGCAAAAGATAAAAATACCCAAACGATGTCTCGATAAAATATCATTGGTTTGGCACAGTTTTTTTTTTTTGGCAACTAGCCGAAAATAATAATTGAACTTACAGTGTCAAAGGCTTTTGTAAGATCTAAACGCGGAAAGACAAAACCAAATGATCATTTACTTTGATATAGTCTTCTTGTTTACAAACAATGAGAGTCTCCATTTAGATGATTTCAAGCGTGAAATCGGGTGCAGAAAAAGTAAAGAGTATTGAACTCGATAGCTTCCTTCCTTCCTTCCTACGATTTGTAGTAGGTATTGTCTGTCTTCTTGTGTTACTTTAATGTTGTCATGTACTTCTTGGGTGCCTGTTCCGTTGTTGTTACTATTGTTACGTTCGCTATTGTCACTTGTTTTTGTATTCTTTTTTAATTTGTCTGCTTTACTTATAACTTTTCACTGATCAATTGGCTTTAATGAAAGTTTATCGACGTTATGAGAGTTTTATAGGTAATTTATCAAACTACCTAGACTTTTGTTCATTTATTTAAACTTTTCGCACACCATTAGGTACAGAGGCGGAGTTAATGGCCCAAAACAACACAACTACGTTGGGTTTTCCCTGGGCTATACTTCCAGTTTAGCCGGATGCAGATAACAGTATTTTACATGAAGCGAGTGCCTACCTGACCTTCACAACCCAATTACTGGGTCACACAATGCCCTCTATTTAGACTGGCGATGAGAATGTTATAACGAAGCGTTAATCAGACTTCATCTTAGCCTTCAATGGTTGTTATTGTTTCCAGTTCTGAAAACTTTAGAAACGCCTTCTTCATAGACAGCACAGAGTTATAATTACATGATATACTCTAAGATAGACAGGTTTGCTCAGATCGTATATAGAAATATAGGTTGAGCACGCTTATGATTTACGGTGGGTAAGAACCTTTGTGATAACACCTACATCATTCTTCATTCTTAATTGTAGCATTTAAACGATTATTGATACAATTGGTTTTTGTCTTTCAAACCTAATAACAGATGATAATTCTATGCCTATGAGTATGATTAGACGTTAATTATCTTTCAAACAATGGTTCTGCTCATATTATATACCAACTCATAATATATATATTATTATAATATCATAAGTGACATAACTGTTTAAGCAAAAAAAAAAAACAAAAGCTGCTTGCTGCATAAATTTCTCATTTCATTTGATAAATTAGCATACTGCTAAGCCTGCAGCCGCCCATTTTTTTATGAACTATTCAATCTAAATGTCTTCTATCTTGGTCAAAAGGGGTACCATTATAACAGCAATTTTTTCTCACCATTTGTCTCATTTTTTTTTTTGTAAATTCGTTTATAAATGTATATTTGAGCTTATATTTATATATAGATATGGATATATATTATTTATAAAGTTTAAATAAGATTAAGCGTTTATATTTATTCCTATAATTTATTGCACCTACCACTGTTTGTCTCTGCATCACCTAAAGGTCGACTGGTAGAAAATACCTATTCACTGTATATTTTTGTGCTTGAAATGACAGATAAAATAAATAAATCATTCGTAGATGTTTGACAGTCGTAACGCGTCGTTACAATCCTGAGAGTCTGTCAACTAGTCTTAACAAGGAGTATCGTATTTCCCAGTAACTGGGTTGTGGAGGTCAGATAAGCAGTCGCTATATGTAAAATACTGGTATTCAGCTACATCCGGTTAGACTGCAAGCTGACCGCAACGAGTGTACGACTAAACACCAACAGACACTACGCCGACAGGCTGAAGAACACCGACAAGACTTTACTTCGACACGACGGGAGTACGGGACTCTTCGCCGACAGGACACTTCACCGACAGGACTCTTAGCCGACAGGGCTCATCCTTGCGCTATTACTAAATAGTCAAGTAACTGCCACTACATGGAAGTAGCGCTCGCCGGCCGCTGGCGCGGCCATGCTCGCTTCGCTTGCTCGGCTCGCGCGCGGTTGGTCGCAACTCTAACCTAACCTATTGCCTACCTGATGACCCCTGTCGGCGAAGAGTCCTGTCGGCGAAGTGTCCTGTCGGCGAAATGTCCTGTCGGCGAAGAGTCCCGTCGAAGTAAATTCTTGTCGGTTTTCAGTCTGTCGACGTTTAGTCGTTCACTAGACCGCAACATAGTTGGGAAAAGCCTAGCAGATGATGATGAAGTTAGTCCTATAGATGCTCAGTCCAAGACAACTGAAAATTTTCTAATGAATAAACTCAATAACACTGCCCGACCCCGGAATCGAACGAATCCGCAGCATCGCACCTGTAACCACTAGAAATGACATATAATAAATGACATACATTTGCTCCTGTTCTCAGATTTACTGGCAGATCAAGTTGCTATGCCTGGAGCCATGGGCCCTGATCCTGGCTCGGGCAGTCGCTGGTATTCCCTGTTCCTCCTGCTACATAGTCCTGCCGATATACTTGAAGGAAATCAGCGATATCGACCTCAGAGGAGCGTTAGGCTCCCTGCTCATCTTGAATAGGTAAGTTTACTTTCATCTTATCAGAAATACTAGCACAAATGTGCTACGTAAACGTAATCTAAATTCGACGGATTTTCAAATAGAAGTATGCTATAGCAACTTGGATATTTTTTTAACCCATTTAAAAACTAGGACGTTCCCAATTCGTCTGTTTTTCTAACTTTACACCTTCTTTCTCATGTCTTTATATGAAGACCCCACGATATAAATTGCTAGGTACTATGTAAGCTTCTAGAAAAATTATTATCTAATATTAGATGCAAGGATACCCGACTCTATAACATTTTAATCGAAGGAAAATGTATGTCTTGCATATTAAATGTATTTGTCACATGATTTAGTTAATTTATCAAGGGTTTTCCTGGGCATCGCGTTACGTAACCTACGGGTGGGGTGGCAATGACATCGACGCACAAACTGTAACCACGAATTTAGTGCTGACTCTCAGCCTAGTTTAAATAAATGACTTTTGATTTTGATTTTGAGCACATGATTCTAGACCCCTAGCGTAGAAAAAGATAATCTTCGGCATCCTTAAAAACCATAAAAACAACACTCATGATGAAAAATTTGAAAATGTTCGCAGCCGCTATCTTGGATTTTCATTTTGAACTCGGTATTAGCTTCAATTAGTTGCATGGAGGGGGCATAACGTTTTTTTCTTTACGTGGCGATTTCTACAATTTTCGAATGTTGTATATGCGTCTGCATACCCCGGCAGGAATTATAGGTGTACAACATACTCATAGGTTTGTATATGGGGATACTTTGTGATGATTTAATAAAGATACGTAAGTAAATAAGTAGGTATATAATTATGCATGTAGTAGTTCAACGAACAGACTTGACCAGATTGTTTTGTTACGTAATGACCTCTGCGCACCGCTTTTAGAATAATCATTGGATTGGTACTTTGTTATAGAAGTATATTATTGATATTTGATTCGTTATATACAAAGTTATCCGAGAGAACAGAGCACAAGATTCTAGAACAGATACCGTAGATTTTTTTTGTCTGTAACAGTTTTGCGTCGCCCGGCTGTCACCCTGTGCTGTATACAAAAAAAAAATTGATAGCGAATGAATTCTGAATTCAGAAACAAAATCAAAAGTCATATTCAAATAGGGAACAGCCCTACACCACTTCCTAGCGCTTTAGCTGGGAAGCGGCACGGTTCGATCGCGTGCCGTGGTTAGTATGTGGATGGGTGACTATCTTTACAAGACCTCTCCGTGCCTCGGAAAGCACGTTAAGCTGTTGTTCCTGGCTGTCATTCGTGTATCTCTGACAGTCGTTACGGGTCGACAGAAGCCCGAAAGTCTGGCAACCAGTAATGGCAAGAGTTATCGTGTCACCCAGTTACTGGGTTGTGGAGGTCAGATCAGTAGTCGCTTTATGTAAAATACTGATATTCAGCTGCATCCAGGTAGACTGGAAGCTAACCCCAACATAGTTGGGAAAAGGATAGGGAGATGCTGAGTTTAGAAGGACAAAGCGGTCACACAGTTGAACAAAAATAGACCTTGTTTTATACTACGTATAGATATAGATTCTATTGTGATAATTTGTTTAATTTTTCAGAAACATCGGATATCTGATGAGCTACATCTGCGCAGATATGCTGAGCGTGAATACGATGCTGTGGCTCGGGCTCCTAGTACCCACTGTGACGTTCTTCATCTTCCTCGCGATGCCTGAGACTCCTGAGTACTTGGTCAAGCAGGGGAAAGTTGATGTGAGTTATTAACATACCATTATAAGGTTTTTCTGGTCCATTTGTGGCGAAGACGCGGATAAATATGGATGGTATCAAGCCTGTATTCTTCAAAGGGGTATCCTAGCATATCTAGAGTGAAGTGTATGGTAGGTACCTTAATTCCGAGCATGAAAAAGTAAGTTTTTGCTACTAAATAAAAATCTTCAAACCTTAAAATACGGCTGCTGTAGTAAACTGAACCGTAAATTAGATATTTATATGCCCAGTTGTTATACGATTGTAAAGAAACAATAACTGAATGGTTGAGATCCATAACGTATGATGGGACTGAAAATGTTCTGACCAGGAACGCACAAACACACTTACACGCACACACCAAAAGCTGCTAAATTAGTGTTTTGTTTTTATATTGTTTTTGCTTTTCCTTTAAACCCTCTAAAACCTATTAGCCTCATCATTGATAAGCTACCACATATGAGCATAGGTAGTGTGACAGCTTCGACACAAGTTCTTAGTTCTGTAACTTACTGGAGCTGCGTCAATTTATGTCTGACACAATGTTTAAGATCAAATTAATATTTTTGTATTATTTTTGCCTGTAAACCGCTTGTGCAAAGGTACTTCTGTATCTTCAGGGTCTGCTTTTTTGGGCACGTCCAGTCTTCTTCTAATTCTTCGCGTTGATGGGAGTCATCCCAAACAACAAGAGTCAGTTGTCAAACAACTTGACAGTTTTCAAATCTTGCTCTTCCAAAACTTCGCCATTTCCAGGGCGTTATCGGTGGCAGCGCAGAGGTCACCTTGGCTGCATCTTTTAGGGCACAGGGGGCAAGACCGGATGTGTAGCATAGTTTCTGACACAGCTCCGCATTCACACCCTGCTGCCGTTCTATCGAGGTAGCCCCACTTTACGAGGTTCGACTTACACCTTCCCACTTGAACTGGGACATCCAAGTGGACCACGGACGGTTACATCCACTCCTCACCGAGAGGAGGCCTGCGTGCAGTGGGAAAATTACCTAAACGCTGATTATGCTATTATTTTAGTATACAAAAAAATTAAGAAATTAGCAGTACCTTTGAACTCAAATGTCGTATTTCTATGTACATAAATCATCATCATCATCATCATCTGCCTAGCCTTTTCCCAATCACTTTGGGGTCGGCTTCCAGTCTAACCGGATGCAGCTGAATACCAGTATTTTACATGGAGCGACTGCCTATCTGACCTCCACAACCCAGTTACTGGGTAATACGATACCCCTTGGGTAAGACTGGTTGTCAGACTTTCGGGCTTCTGACGACCCGTAACGACTGTCAAAGATCCACAAATGACAGCCGGGACCAAAACGGCTTGACGTGCTTTCCGAGGCACGGAGGGGTCTTGGTATGTAAAAATGGTCACCCATCCACGGACCAACCGCGGCAAGCGTACTTATGCTACTTAGCCACAAGCCCCTCTATGTACATAAATCATCTACAGAATATATAAAAGCGAAAGGTCATTCATTTATGCACTCACTGACTGAACACAAAATCTCAAAAACTGCTGGACCTACGAGGATGAAATTTGGCACAGAGGTAGATTATGAGTAGTAGTCTTCAGTGAAGAAAGGGTTCTAGAAAACTCCCTGCGTAAACGGGTGAAATAAGGGGTGGAAGATCGTATGAAAAAAAATCAATATTGACGCGGGTGTATCCGCGCGCAACAGCTATAATAAAATAAAACAAAAGTAGGACAAAGACTACTTAATCCTTAAAAAAGAAAAACAGTTAAGTATATCGGTAAAATTATTATGTTAAGAATTTAATACAGAACAAAAGATATTTAATGAACGAATAAAAAGATACCGTTCGTTGGTCGTTTTAACACAAAAAAATATGTAAAGAGACCACAAAAACCTGCAGAAAGAAGAATGTCAGGAATTCTGTTAAAAAATATAATCTTTTTGCAACAAAAACATCGTTTTATTAAGGTCAGCACAGAATAGTAATTTCCATTAGAATATAATATCACAATAACTAATATAAAATCGCTTTGCATCGATCTCTTCCTAGCGAAATCGGAAACTAGTATCGTCAATATTCCATTTAAGTGTCATTTAAATTCATATTAATTCAGTTCCGTAAGAAATATAGCATTATTGTTTGTTCACATGTTAATTATACAATGTTAACACTGTTTTTGCAACAATAGTTATATCGATAATCTTGAGAATAAGTTTATCAATCGATTTATTTATAACATGAAGGACATCTTTACGTAGTATAAAAGAAAGTCGCTTTTCGTGTCTGTACGCTAGATCTTTTAAGCTACGCAACTTTTTTGCTTGCTTTGCTTTTTAACCGACTTCAAAAAGAAGGAGGTTATCAATTGGATATGTTTTTTTTTTTTTTTTATGTATGTTCGGACATAACTCCGTCGTATATTGACGGATTTGCAAAATTATTTTTTTGTTCGAAAGGAGTTTACTCCAAAATAGTCCCATTAAAATTTCATATGTATCTGATGATGCGTTTCGGAGACAGACAACGGAACTCTTCAAAAAATTACAGCAAATCAACCGCGGATGTTGCTATCGCATAAGTATGCATTGTTTTGACCCCAAGGATGATGAAATTTCGAATTGGTGTGGGGTAGATAACTAAAAAGTGAAAAACAAAACCTTTTTCAAAAAAATTACAACCGACTTCCAAAAAAACACTACAAAGTGCAAAATAACTTTAATTTCGGAAGGCGGTGACAAATAATTAAAATACACATACAAAGTCACCGACTTCCGAAATTAAAGTTATTTTGCACTTTGTAGTGTTTTTTTTTTTGGAAGTCAGTTGTTACTTTTTTGAAAAAAGTTTTTATTTAATGCAATTATCATAAATAGACAGAGTGATTCAAGAGGAAGGTTTTTAGGTATATTAGACCAAGCTTCACGTGGTCAAAGCCGCTACCATAACCTAGTAAACTATATAAAACAAAGTAGAAACTATTCAATTTCATAGGTAAATGGTTTCAGTTATACTTACCTCGGGAAATCAATCAATCTGCATGGCATTTTTCCATCTATGGTGCCGGACGTAAAAGAATAGCACCATCCCATCTCTTCCCGTGTGTGTCGTAGAAGGCGACTTAGGGAGTTACTAGAGAATGGGCAGCAGCGTTCTCTATGCATTTTACCACAATACTACGATTGCCAACCCGCCTGCCAAGCGTGGCGATTATGGCAAAACCCCCTTTTGGGGAGGCCTATGTCCAGCAGTGGACGTCTTTCGGCTGAAATGATGATGACGATGATGACTGCCTATCTGACAACACACAACCCTATTACTGGATACTCCTTGATAAATCTGTCAGGGTTAACGACTGTCAAAGATCCACAAATGACAGCCGGGACCAACGGCTTATCGTGTTTTCCGAGCCACGAAGAGATCTCGATATTTTATGGATGGTCCATTAGATTCATTCACTAACCGACTACGGCAGGATTAGCAATCTTTGGTCAACCCATGCATCTGTTTTTCTTTTACCATGAACCCCTTCCTGCATGCCTGAATATAGGTACACGTACTAACTTTGGTAATAGAAACGAAATATTTGTGAATAACTTCATCTTTCGCAAGAATACCTACCGAAGTACTAGATTTAGTACTTAAGAAGTGCTACAATACTGTAATTTCTTTCGTTCTTTATTTCAAAATACGGGTGGATACGGGAAATCTTTCAACGTCATTATTAAAAGTGATTGAATTATTTGATAGTTAATCAATCAATCAACTCAGCCTATTGCAGTTCACTGCTGGACATAGCCTCTCTCAGGCTGCGCCAAAATACTCTATCCTCCGACTTCTACATCCAGTCCCAGACACTTTTTAAGGGTCGTCGGTCCATCTGCCCGACAGGGTCCATAATTGTTTCTATTTTTTTCTTTACCACCAGTAAGTGTACATTATGGATTGTATTAAACGATTTGATTTGATTTGATTTAATCTAGCTGGTCTTACACTATGCCTGCCGATACGCAGTTGGATCTTGTCAAGATACCAAGAGAAGCATAAGTATGTTAGACTCTTGATATCAAAGTAGCTTGATCGGGTAGAAACATGAGTTATGGCAGTCAAACGTCATCATCATCATTTCAGCTGAAAGACGTCCACAGCTACCTGCTAGCCCCCAATTTCCAGCTCCACCAATTTTGACGCGTGGATTGGCGATCGCAGTATGGTTTTATAAATGTATAGAGAATGCTGCTGCCCATTCTCTAGTAACTCCCTTAGTCGCCTTTTATGACACCCACGAAAATAATGATGGTGTGGTGCTAATACTTTAGTACGACAATACACGGATCCTAATATAAAAACCAACCCAGCAACTTACTAATCCAGTAAACGGTTTACATTACAGGAAGCCAAGACAGTTCTAGCATGGCTCCGAGGCGTCACTGTGATGGATCGTGGAGTTGAACAAGATATTGAGAGCATCGTAAGGGTTGACAAGCAAACGCAAGCTGACCCGCAGTCTGTTTGGAAGATTATACGTAAGTTTACCATTAATATCAATTCTATAAGTTAGAGGAGAATGTCTGTTTATATCTGTAAGAAAAGTGATGAATTGGCAAGATCCAAGATCTTTCTTTTGTTTTCCTAAGTTTCTAATTTACAACTCTTACTTGAGTATTTTCTTGGCACAGAGCCAGACCGCGTCGTAAAAGCGTATTTGAACGCAACCGTATTACCTGCTATAAAACTATTGACCCAATACTGTGATACTACTGGCCAAGTTCGACTGCCCCGTTGTGCTCGTGGTCGCAAGCATGACTGCTAAGCGTGGGTTCGATGCCCATGTAAGGCAAAGGGTTATTGACTTTTTCATTATGAAATTCTTAGTAATGGTAGTGCCGAAACTTGACGGTGTGATACCACTATGCCTCGTAAAGCACGTTAAACTGTTCCTGCACCTGATCTCTCTTTGGTCGTACCCGATTGCCGTCCAATCAGACTATGACAGTGAGAGCAAAGAGATTGCACTTGTGTCTGCGCACACTTGAACTAATTATCATATCTCCGGCGCCGAAGACTATTCTGTTTTTTTTTTTTTATTACTCTATGGGCCTGCTGTTTTAAATTCTCGCTTACATTGGCCGCCGTGGCTGAAATTCGGTCTGTAGGAATATTACTGGCCTGAGACATACACCCTTATTTATAAACTTTGCTTAAAAAAAATATTATTAGCGTCTGTTTAACCATACATTTTTGACGTTTAAACATCTCTTAACTTTAAGCATCATTTATAAATAAGACGGTATAAGTCTCCTATAATAACTCTGAAAAGCGTAGAAACTTTAACAGATCTCAATTCTGGATCCACCAGATACGATCAATTCCATCTCACAAACAATCCTAAAGCAATAACATAATCCTTAATCTTTCTCCCGCAGTGAAAGACAAACCAACCTTTAAAGCCTTCATAATAACGCTCATTATCAAGATTACACAACAGTTCGACGGCTACCTCATTGTGCTCATCTACGCCGGATTCGTCTTCGAGAAAGCCTCAGAGTCTATCAGTCTGAAGCTCAGTCCCAACAAGCAAGTCATGATGATCGGAGTCGTGCAGCTGTTGGGGTCTATCGTTGCTACTTGCTTTGTTGAGAAGACTGGCAGAAAGGTAAGAGTAATTTTCATCTGTTACAAGCTTTACGATCTTCAAAACATTGGCTGGGATATACTTAGTCAGTGTTAGGAGAAAAGATTTCATGATTCTTTTGGAATTAAAAGCAATATAATTTCGAAATGGAATGGAATTTTTAGGAATATATTTAGTGGGAAAGCAACATTCCCGAAAATATCCATGAATCACTAAACGTTTTTGAAGTACAGACTGTTCAAGTTTGGCCAAAGTTCAATCAGAAAGTATATAAATGTACTATTGAGAAATAGATAGCTAAAGCTAAACAAGTGATGAAGATAGTTCGCATAAGATGGTGAAAGATAATAAGGAGTACAATGGGTAGAAGTCCGATACAATCGTCTTATCCAGCGCAAATAGTGCCGATGTCAGATTTCCCCACGACATTGAAGTGTCTGTCAAAAGAATTCATGACCATCTGCCTAGCCTTTTCGCACTTATGTTGGGGTCGGCTTCCAGTCTAACCGGAAGTAGCTGAATACCCGTACTTTACATGGAGCGACTGCCAAACTGACCTCCACAATCTCTGCCAAAAGAATTGATAACTAATATTCAGTGTGTCTATTTCAGCTTCTCCTGGTAACAACATCGTTCGCCGTCGGTGTTGGCATGGTCATCTTATCCGCGTGGTTCTACATGACGTCATCAGGCTTCTGGCTGCCCGGCTGGCTGCCTGTGTTGGCCATGTGTCTGTGTATCTTTGCTGATGCTGCAGGGTTCCAGCCTATTTCATATATTATTATCACGGATCTGTTCACATTCCAGGTAGTTCGGTTTTCAATAGTGCAAAAAAATATTACTGCTCAATACGATAATAATGTGCGGATTTTAGGACGATTTTTTCAATAGTCAGATAACTTTTATCTAAATCTGTCTAGGTTAAATCTGACAGTTTAGCATATTTTCTACACAAGAGCTGTCAAACCGACATATTTATTCCTCAGATAAAATTTATCTAACTATTGAAAAGTTAGCCCCTAGTCGATTTCAGACAGCAGTATTTTAACAGTAAGATGTGTATTACTGGGCAAACATAAATAAGGTGTCATTAATAGATACAATCTAATTCTTTATTAATTGAATTTGACAGAATTCATTTTAGTATACAATACACGAAAAAGTAACTAACCCATCAAACCCGTTTCCATGATTAGTACATCCTTTTGTTACTGATCAACTATGAAATTCTTATTCGACGATTTAACATGACCCTTATTTTTCATTCCAGCTCCGTGGCACCGTATCAGCCTTCGCGAACGTCTGCGCGAAAATGAGCAACTTTGTCCAAACGAAATGGTTCACCATCATCTGTGACCTCATCGGCATCCACTGGACTTTCCTATTTTTCGCCATCGTCTGCTTCGTCGCCTGCTTCTACACGGTCATCTACTTCCCTGAGACCAGGCAGAAGTCCATTGATGAAATATACTCTAAGCTCTCAGGTAAGGTTAAAAAGGATGATAATAGAATTGAGTCTGTACCTTAAGATATTAGCCAATATATTACGTAGTTTTTATCTGTCATAGTCCAAATTGGACGAAGGCCTCTCAAATATTGCCACACTACCTGGGTTCTCTTAGATTATTTTAATGCATTTGTAATTTATTAACAATAAAGCTGAATTTATTAAAATGACATCATCAGTACCTATTGTCATATTCTAGTTTAGGTAAAGCCAATAATATTGTTTTGTTTTTATTTAAGCTTTTCATAATATAATAGATTTACCTTTCGACCAAACTTTTGACATATCATGGTTAAAATAGACCTTATTATGATCTATAGTCTACTCCAGTGATGCACCAAAATCCTCAAATAACTCCCTCAGAGATGGTTGAAAATCGTATTTTAATCAGTCCAGTAATTTTAAATGTGAGCCCATGGACATATGCAGACAGATGTCTTTGAGTATTTTTGTTTTATTTTTAAACGTTGTGATTATGTGTGGAGTTATTTATAGTTGTGTATATAATGTACGTATTTATATTGTATTGTGTGACAGTGTGAAACTTGAATACACTGAGTGTATTTAGTGTCTGTTTGTGTCGTAAGACCATATATTGCTTCAAGTAGAGTGTTTTGTGAATTGGACGAGATGAAGACCCACTTGCACTACATCTCGAATGATGAATGGGTTTTGCGCTAAATACATTTGAAACATAATTTTGTCTCTATCATTTTGAAACGAATGTCAGAAACAGAACGATGTATTAAATTAATTTGGCGCTATTAGTGCTTTGCGAACGATTTATACTATTGTTTTAAGTCGGATGAGACAAAATGTTGAAGCTTGTGTGTGCTAAACTTTTTTTTGTGTCTTTGTGATAGTTGAGGTCTTCCAGAAAGGTCTTAGTTAAGTACCTAATAAGTGGAGACAACAATAAGATACTAAATGCGTACATCGAATGGCGTTCCCAGTCTGCATACAAAAATACAATCAAATATATCCAATCGTTAAGTCACTATAGCTACTCAAGGTTTGGCAAAACCTTTGTATTTGCTCTGTAGGCAAAACCTATAGTCGTCCTATCACTGCTATTAAGTTTGTTTCAAAAAATACTTTAAAAGATTTCGATGCCAGGATTTATTTGATTTTTCAAATGTCATCTTAATGGTTTCGTATTGCTATTGTTTTCATTTATTGTCTTATTGTTGTCACCACAATCTTCACTGCTTTTTATCATGACAATTGGTTGGCATGTTGAGTTATATAGAAACTTCCTTTGACGAAACTGTTAAAAATATGCAAATAATTCGATCGAAGTTACATTTTCGGGCTTTCGTAGTTCCTTACAATTAACTGCTTTGTGGTCATGTTCATAACTCTTGCAGACCTTTATATATCAGTTAAAAGTTGTCGCGAGTTTTCTTCATGAAGCACTGTTATCGTAACTAATAAATGTAGGATTAGATTTCTGACTGAGGAATATTACAGAAGTACAGTTTTGATGGAGAAAAATATCGCTTTTTGATTGTTTTCCGGACCACGAATGCTCTAAAAGGCTGACTTCAATTTATAGATAAATTTCATGATGTAGATAAGATATTTCAAAGATGTGGTTGACTTGATTATCCTTTAAAGGGTAAGTTTTTATCCAGTGCGCAAATTGTAACCATGAATTCAACATATCATTCTAGAACCCCTAGCGCAGAAATTTTTCGCCGGTTATGCAAAAAAAAAATCTGCTGTTTTACAGAAAAGTGCAATACCTACGCGGTCAAAATGTATAGAACAGCAGTTTTTTTTTTTTGTATGGGGGTGTTGGGTCTAAAATAATCTGCTGAATTCATGGTTACAATTTGCGCACTGGATAAAAACTTTTCGTGTATGTCAGTTGTTACTTAGTGAGTGTTGTGATGTTTGCTTGTGTTTAAAAAAATATAGACACCTACGTAGAACATAATTTTTCATTCTACAACAATCTAAAGAGTAAGTTCCAAATAAGTTATTCATAGTTATAAATAATATTAATTATAATAATTTAAATGTCTTCCGTATCGATAAACTATTTGAAGGACGTTTTAGTCAAATGTCAATTCAATGAACAATACCGTATAGTTTTTGTTTAAAACATTTGATGTGGAAAATTGTTATTAGGAATGTTTTTTAAAATCTTTCATATTGTGAATGAAAGTGTGTCACACAATCGAGTTTGTGGTCATCATCAAGATGATAATGATCCTTAAAGCTTAGGGGCCATCCTTAAATTACGTCACACAAATTTTATGGATTATGACCCTCGTCCTTGTCACAGGCTGTTACATTTGTGAAACCCTCTCCTTCATTGTGTGACGTCACATATTTTTCAATTTCAATTTAGAAGTAATTTAAACAGCAGTTTTTCTTTTTTCTTTTTATTTAAAAAAATGGACCTCCCGTACAAAACCGATCAGCTGATTGATTTGGCATGGGAGGTCCGATAAAATTTTTCATATGTCGACCCATGTTCCTTGGAGAAAGTTTTTCAATTTCACGGGTACCATCACCCTGAAAAATTTCAACGATGACTAAAAAATCACCCAATAGAATTGGTCCGTTAATTTAAAAAAACTTACCTACACTTAATATCGCACCAATTCAAACAAATGTTACAATTTCTATACGAAGTTTCCCTTATAATGACATGCGTAGAGTTAAATATTTCAGTAATTAAATAACTACGGTTTATCAATGTATTACTTACCTACTCCTTTTCATTGATATTATTACCTGCCTACCGTTTCGTTTTGTTTTTCTTTAAAATACAGGGTTGTTACTGAAGTAGTTGACTGTACTTTTTGTTCTTTTATATTTAATTTAATTTTGGAATAAATATTTTTAATTATAATCTACGAGCCATGATATTGCATAATTAATAGAAAGTAACTAACAATTATTGTTTGTAAAGTAATTGTTATAAAGAATGTATATAATCTTTAAAAAATGATGTGCCTTTTGTAAAAGGAAATCCTAAAAGGATTTTTAGTTCTTAAAAACGCCATCAGTGTTGTGATTGGCAGTTGTGAGACCCAAAAAAATGGTGCTAATTATTTAAAACTTTATGTAAGTAATGTATTCTACAATTGTTTACAATTTAATTGTAAAAATTGAACGTTTTCTTCTTTCACCAAAACTTTTTGATATTTATATCAAATTATTGACATGCATTAATTTTACATTAATTTTAAATAAAACGAAATGTTTTAAAACTATCTGACATAATTTGACCTACTTATTAGTTCCATAATCTACTGACAGAGTCGGTGTCTGTAATGTCACCACTGTCGCTGCCAAACAAACAACAGTTTAAATCACATCTTCGCTCACTAGATGGCGTTAGTCACTTTAGTAAATAATATTGAACTCTGACCGGCTCCTTACCGGGATGCCGTCGTGATGGTGCGTTTTGAAAGCGCATAAAATTAGAAATAAAATGTAAATATGTGATAATGATAATAATTCTTAATAATATATTCTAAGATGAAGACTTGTTAATAATAAACACTTGAACAGTTATGAATTGAATGGTTTTTCTGATGTTTCCTACACTATCTCAACTTTTTCTTCGTTATTGGCTTAGATCCATCGTCAAAGACGCTGGTTAAAAGTAGTTAACGTGTTATGGACTCAAATAAATAATTAATGCTTAAATAAGCATAATCAGCATATATCGTTTCCACTGCTGGGACCAGAGTCCCAACAGTGGGAACGTTATAGGCCCACTTCCATTAATAGAGAGGAGGTAGGTAGCCATAATCCACCACGCGGGCCTAGTTCGGGTTGACTGATATAACGTGTCTTCGAATTTTCGGTTCTAGGACATACCGGTTTCCTCACGATGGTTTTCTTTCACCGTTTTTGAGACTACTGGTGAAGAAATAATTTACACAAAGTACTTATAGTACCTGCTTGGGTTCAAACCCACGACTCTCATAACTCGCGGCCGTTACCACTGGGCCACCTCTGCTCTCAATAATTAAGGAACATCATTAGAAAGAAAGAAAAATAAATACTGGTAGTGCTGTCACGCTGCTGACACCCGCCGCCCGAGCTGCCGCTGTGCTAGTCAGGTCGTGTACAGACCACTATTAAAGTAGTCGTATTTCTAGTATTTTTTTACTTACTTTGTATTTGATTGCGCCACGTGTAAGGACGTGGTCGACTTGGGGTTCGAATTTCAATCGCCTTCAGGGAAGCCAGTACAGTAGGTACCAAAATTTTCTTAAAATCCCTCGGCAAACTTCGTATTTCGTCAGTCGTCGGAATTCTATCTGTTGCTCTCACCGGACGCTCTCAATCGACTTGGAAGTATATAGAGTTGCTAATATTCTTTTAACTTAAAGTAATTAATTTTAAAAGTGGGAAGAAAACTCGTTTGTATTCGGAAATGCGATAATGCCCATGGGACATTAAGAAAATAGTTGAGGGTATTATACTCATCAAGCTGGTCTAAATTGACGATCATTAAGATGCACCTAAGGGGCCATACATACATTACGTCACACAATTTTTAAGGTTTTTTGAGCCCCCACCCCCGTCCTTGTCACACTTGTGAAAACCCGTCCCGCTTGTGTGGCATCACATATTTTTCAATTTTATATTATAAAAATTATAAATATTCAAATGAAAACAGCAGTTTTTCCATTTTTCTTTTACTTAAATTAACAATAGTAGTAATAAGTCAAATATTTTAGATAATGGTGATTTTCACACGTGACGTCACAAAGCTTTTGACCCTTCCCTTGTCACACAATGTCACATTTCGTTGACCCCCTCCCACTCCTCAACGTGTGACGCAATTTGTGGACGGCCCCTAAACTGTCACGGCGGGAAATTGGAAACGAGAAGTTGTCATGCGTCAGCAAGCACGTCTTAGAAGAGCATTGGTGAACGGATCAGCAGGCCTAGACAAAACACAATATCTTTAGCGTTCACGCCAAACGCTACGCCAAAATGTATGGGAATGACATTACCTGCGGTAACATGACGTAACCTTTCCGCAAGTAATGTCATTCCCATAAATTTTGGCATAGCGTTTGGCGTGAACGCTAAAAGAAATGTATTTTGTCTCTAGGGCCTGGGCCATTGTAGGTACACTAATGCTTTGACATTTTGGCGACTTTGGTTGTAACTGGATAATGAGTAGCGTCGTGGACGACCGGCCTTAAGATGATCAAATTTCTTTTGTTCTCGGCTGCTTTGAATCTTTGATTCGCATCTTGTGAGAGACTTGACGTGTGCAAACATCTTTTTCAACTTTAAAAGTCTCTCAAGAGGGACTAATATTTCTAAAATGAAAACTTCTTTAGGCGCGTTGAGCACTTTTTGGGTGAACAAAAATCATGGAACTCGCGTCATCGTCACCGAATGCTTTCCATATGTATACTGTGTATAGGGTGAACGAGCCCACTGATGAGTCGCATGTTGATGTCTTTTGGAAAAGTCCCTTTCTTTCATTATGAAATTCTAATTCTTTTATACCTTTCTTTCTCTTTGTATTTTTATCGTACAAATCTGTGCGATAAAAATAATAATGGCCGAAGTCGATCGTTCATTTATCATTTTTTACCGAGAGCAATCAGGACCCGAGGACCCAATGTAAAATTCTGTATTACCGATAAAAAAAGTACACACGTAATTGTTTAAGTTTTCACTTCTGTCGGCAGTCCCGGAGTGCCAGTTTTTGTTTCTTAATAATTGAGAGACTGCAACAAAACATTTATGTGCAGGTTGTTGCTAGTAAGTTTTTGTTAGGCGTATGTCTACTTAACATCAGTTTAAAGTGTTGGCATACAATTTCAAAGTCAGATTCACTTCTTTATGAAGTAGTTAAGTCATCGTAAACACTAACTCGACCACGATCTAGTAAAAAGGAATGATTATTTTAAAACTTTGAAGTCTCTTTTCCCAGGTATCATAACATTGTTAGTTGTCCATACTCTAACGGCTGTACCGTTGCATCGGATGGCAGCTGGATAAGAGTCGCCGAGAATCAAGCTGAATGGTGTGGCCAATTGGAGAGGCCTATGTCCAGCAGTGGACTGTATGGAATACGATTTCAAAGTCAAAATTCACTTTTTTATGAAGTAGTTAAGTCGTCGTTAACACTAACTCGACCACGTTCTAGTAAAAAGGAATGATTATTTTAAAACTTTGAAGTCTCTTTTCCCAGGTATCTTAACATTGTTAGTTGCCCATACTCTAACGGCTGTACCGTTGCATCGGATGGCAGCTGGATAAGAGTCGCCGAGAATCATGCTGAATGGTGTGGCCAATTGGAGAGGCCTATGTCCAGCAGTGGACTGTAGACTTCGCACGAGAACCGTAGACAAGCGTTTTGTCGTCGGAAGAGTAGAGAAAAATGACGTTTCCGTATAGACAATTGACAGTTTTGTACCACGAAATGTAGACAAGCAATTTCTATTCTACTGAAGAGTAGAAATATAAAGCGTCATGCTAAGCCTGCTGCTGTCGGCTGATGATGATGATACTTTAACGCCCTGTTTCAGGAACAAACAATATTGCCGGTTAAAAATCAAACGCAAGTCCACAACGCAAGGCCTCAGAGGCAGAGTCGAGGCTGTGGGTTCAAATCTGCAAGCTTCAATGTGACTTTTTCAATTCATTTGTACTCTTTCGGAGTTTATTGGTGTTTTGTTTCTTTGTTAGACTACACCTACCAGAAACGCCATTGATTGTCGCGATTAGCCACAACTTATCGCGATAATTTTACAACGGCATTCACATTGCCATTTTGACGTTACAAAACGTGAGATTTATTGCGATAAACCGGCCACACTAACGTTTATCATTGTCACCGTGAACATATTAGCCGAATCTTTACCGCATTATTTAACGCGATGTTGGGCATTGACGTCGAACGTAGTGTGGCCACTGAATTTATCGCGTTAATTATCGGAATCTTTACCGCGCTGTTTAACGCGATGTTGGGCATTGACGTTGAACGTAGTGTGGCCACTGAATTTATCGCGTTAATTATCGGAATCTTTACTGCGTTGTTTATCGCGATGTTGGGCATTGACGTTGACCGTAGTGTGGCCGCAGAATGCTGCGGCATTTTAGCGTGAAAGCGTAATGACGCTTTCACGCGTGCCTTCTTTATATTAGAAGAGGCCTTTTTCCAGGCAGTTGGACAATTGAAGTTTGTTATTATTTACGTACGCTTATAGGTACCAAAACAAAGTTAAATGTCTATAAATCAAAGTTGCACAATGTTGTTACCTTCCTACTGCCAAACGTCAATGACACGATAGTAAGGTAAGTATTGCTTGCTAGATTATCATCTTAGGTACGTCACTGTTGATCTCACAAGTACACGCGAAAGGTTATTTACGTACCAGTGTTATCATGGCGTCACTATTAATATCACGCTAAAAAACTTACTCCGATCCAGCCTTCCTTGCTGTTCCAGCGACACCCTAAGCTGAGGTCCAAAATCAAAATCAAAAGTCATTTATTCAAACTAGGCTGGTGTCAGCACTTTTTAAACGTCAAAAATTACAAAAGACAGTACCCTCCAAACGCCTGTCCTTCACCACTTCCTAGTGCTTTAGCTGGGAAGAAGTAGCGCAAGAAACTCCCCAGCAGCACAGCTGTCTGTTATGTTAAAAGAACTTGATCTAATACAATGGTACGTAATTAACGTTGCGAAATAAAAAATCTAAATATAATAGACCAATTGTCGAGGTAGCTAGCTACTACATCTTGTAATACACCTTGTGAAAGCCCAGGTGGAAGTAAAGCAGGTGGACTGTATTAGGTTTAAGGTTAATTAGGTGGCTCATAATTATAGCAGAATCAAAGGGTAAGTCCAAGCGCGGTCGTGTCGATAGAGGTGAGGCATAAATATTGGATTAGGTATTTTTCGATACTAGTCCGTACCTAATCCAAAGCGTCGAGGATTAGGTATGGCACAAAATATTCGTACACAGTCTTCACAGAAGAATATTCCGTACCTTAAAATGTGGGGGTTTAAAGTTTAATTAGCACTGCCGCCAGCGCCATCTATGTAGAATACCACTGGACTAGTTAGTGCTCTGCATAAAAAATGAAATATGCAAAATCCACCGTTCCACAATATATCAGAAACGGAACGTCCATATTCCATGCCGAATATTTCTTACCCAATCCACATACATGCATAAAAAACGAAATAATTATGTATAATTCACTGTTCCACAATATATCAGAAACGGAACGTCCATTACTCCATGCCGAAATTTCTTACCCAATCCACATTTATGATATCGGTAACAGGCCAGCGGCTATAATTATTGAATGAATATTCGGATTAGGTAAATGGATTAGGTATTTTTAAATACTAGGATTAGGTGGATTAGGTATCGTTTTTACCTAATCCAACCCATGTCTACGTGGGCACGCCACGATTGCGGCGGTAAGTCCCCTCTTTGAGGAGTGGTTCGAGAGGCGGCATGGCGTCCTCACCTTCCGCCTGACGCAGGTCCTCACCGGACACGGTTGTTTCGGGAGGTTCCTGTTTCGGATAGGGCGGGAGGAAACGCCCGGGTGTTTCCACTGCGAAGATCGCCCTGAGGACACGGTGGAGCATACGGTGGCGGTCTGCCCTGCTTGGGCGGAGCACCGCCGTGTCCTCGTGGAGGCGATCGGCGGCGGCGATCTCTCGCGTCCGGCCCTGGTCCAGGCCATGGTACGGAGCGAGAGGGCATGGGGAGCCGTCACCTCCTTCAGCGAAGCAGTGATGCTCGCGAAGAGGGAGGCGGCGCACGTGAGGGAGAGGCAGCATATGCGCCCTCGCGACCCCAGCCGCCGCAGGATACGGAGACGCCCTGGGCGTCGGGAATCCCAGGCCGATTTCCGGCCACCGTAGGCATGGGCTTGCGGACGGCGAGTAATGGGTAGCTCGCTATCCGGTAAGGACCAAGCCCAAGTCGACGGCGCGTTGTGTTCCACGCGCGCCTCAAAGAGATGTCAGCACAAAAAGTGATGGGACCCGCAAGGGTCGATGCCTGCCAGGGGTGCGGGTTTGTTCGAAAGAGACACCACAGCCCCTGGCTTAAGGGCTACTGAAGGAACACGGGTGGGTTTTAGTCAGTAAAAGTCTGACACGCCCTCCTGCTCCACCCAGAGCGGGAGAAGTTATTTGATGATTTCCCAACCAAAAAAAAAAAAAAAAAAACCCATGTCTACGTGTCGAACGTTGCACTGCAATGCAACGCCGCCGCCGCGAAGCTGTCGTGTCCTCCCGACTCCCGATCGCCGCGCCCGCGCCTCTTGTTGACGATGTCGTAGTGTGTTCGTTGGATTTGAATGTATGTGAGCGAACATATTCCCGGGCCAGCAGTGGATAATGAGTTGAACAGTCCAGCCAGGGTGCTTACTCTCGAATATAATTCCGATAGATCGACATTGGAATTGTCAGTCAAAGCCAATCCCTGACGTTTAACTGAACCAACTGACGTTTGACTAATGTCGATCTATCGGAATTATATTCCAGAGTAAGCACCCTGGTTGATTGATTGATGAATGCATAAAGTTTATGTTGCTTGGTCCATTTTGATGGATTGAGGTATGAATGATGATTGGTCCAGATAGGTTAAGTGAAAAATGGTGGTCCATGTAATAACGGGCAAATTCTGTGGAATGCCCTTCTGATTATTCCTGACTGTACTTTGATGTCCGCTACGCGAGCCTCTCCGTCTGGTCCCGGATAAAGCTTCAGAATTCGTCCCAGTGGCCAGTGTGCTGCAGTTAGCGTCTCGTTATTCACGATGACCAGCGAGCCCTCTGTGACCGCGCTGTGTGAGCGTTGCCATCGCGTCCTTTGGTGCCTGCGCTGTGCCGCGCCGCTTGTTGACGACGTCTTAGTGTGTTCGTTGGATGAACACAACTCATTATAAAATAAAAACATTTTAGTGAGTCCGTGCCCCACAGGGGGTGCTCTTAGCGTGTAGTCGCTTAGTTTTAAGTTTTTAAGCCTTAGCTGGTGGCCTTATTTATTAAGGCAGCCGCAACAGGTAACTCCGATTAAGCAGCCAACATTCTCCTTTTTTATCTCCTCCACCCTGGGGAGGGCGGAGGGATCTGTCAGACTCTTACTGACTAAAACCACCCCGGTGTTCGAGCTTCGGAGAGATCGGGGTAGCTTGATGTGTTAGCCTCTGTACATTACAAGCGAATGCTCCCGGTGGGGGAGTGCCTTCAAGATCACGAGGATAACTCAAGACCTTCGGGTTCTGATATGGCTTTATAAAAATAATTCACACTACTATCAAGAGGAAATCATGCAGATGAGGAAGGAAGGAAGGAAGTATGGTACATTCATTATTAAAGTGCCTACCAGTGCCCACTATCCACCCAAAGCCATTCCTAGAAATAATGTTCTCGTAGGTAAATTCTTGTATGAAAAAAAAAAAACAACAACATTCCGATAAAACACTACAAACTGAAAAATAACTTTAATTTCGGAAGTAGGTGTCTTTGGATATGTATTTTAGTTTTTGTTAGTTGTTATTGGTGCCGATTCTGTTGTCACAAAATTCTCTAAACTAGACTAAAAATCACCAAAATTTAGTTTATTCCTGTCAAACGACGATTTCCTATTCTGAAATTGACGAAAGTGACACAACTTAACTATATTTTAGTTTGACAGCACTAAGATTGCACTGAATTATTAGTTTAGTGAAAATGGTAATTTTGCTATTCTGTTGTTGTCAATTTCATTATTGTATTCAACCTAAAATTTTGGTTGTCTAACTAAATCTGACTATTTTTAATCGCGATTAAATAGGTGTGGAATAAAATTAGTTGTCAAGAACCAAAATTCACACCGACACCTCGACTTCTGGTGCAAAAATAGTACTGTATTTTTTTCTTTTCTTTTGCTTATATCTCGAAAACGGTGTGTCCTATCGCAAAAATAATGAAAATTTCGACCCCCTTTATGGAACCCCAAACACCTCTAAAACTCAACATGTGGATAATAATTTTTCATATTTTCCATGAAAATTCCATATAAATCACGTCGAGGCTGCCGACCCCGGCGCGCTGCTGGCTCTAAAAAAAACACGGGGTAGGGCAAACAAGTACCACGTTGCGAAGCCAAAACATACCACGTGCGAGTCGCGATTGTCAAATTCGATTTTAGTTGTGTCAAAATAGTTTTATTTTTTGCAGAATAGCGTTTAGATTCTCATAGTAAAAAGTAAGGAATTTTAGTTATAGTTTACTTAGTTTAGTTCGGTGTACAACAGAATCGGCACCATTGTAAAATTAAAGTAAATTTTTCAGTTTGTAGTTGTTTTTTCGGCAGTCGGTTGTTTTTATTTTAGCAAAACGTTTTTATTTTTCACTTTTTAGCTATCCGCATCTACTCCACACCAATTCGTATACCTACTACTTGCTATAAAAACAACAGTGTCAGAAAGCAGCAGACTGTCATCAAGATACATAAACTGGATTAAAAACGTATTTTCGAGGCTAACGCGAAATCTACGGAAGTAATGTTAATAAAATGGACGTGTGACCACCCTTGAAACATATCCTATCCATTAAAAAATAATTTTCGAAATCCATCCACAATCGACGGAGATATAGTGGAACATACAAAAAAAGAAAAAGAAATACAAACGAATAGGGTATTTTCCATTTTATTAAAAACTATTCTAATTTGAAGATTGGGACGAAATTTGTAACAAAAAAATAAAAGTAAAATGATTTATTATATCCATTTTCTCAATTAAAACGATTTAAATCAAACTAATTTTTCGTTGTTTGAATTTACCGCTAAAACGCTCCTTACGATGAATTTTTATCACGTGACGTCAACTTTGTAAGTAAAGAAATGTTTTTTGTTAATTATAAACTCAACATTCATTCACATGTTGAGTTTATAATTAACAAGATTTTTAATGGATAGAAAGTGATATTACTGGTGTGGGGTGCCTCTGTTCACAAATACTTCTAAAACTGCGCCAAATTAAGTATTTGTACCGGTGCCGTTTACACAAAGCTGACGTCACGATGTCACGTGATAAAAAGTCATCGTAAGGAGTGTTTTGGCGGTAAATTCAAAACGACGAAAAATAAATTTGATATTAATCCTCATTAATTTAGAAAATGGATATGAATAAATTTATTTTTATTTTTCTGTTAAAAATACTGGGTAAGTTTTTATCCAGTGCGCATATTTAAAAAAAAATCTTTTATATCGTCCCAATGTTCAAATTAAAATAGTTTTTATTTAAATTGTAAAATACCCTATTGAGAACGTCGTCCTTTTTGAAGTCGATTTAAAATAAAACGACACCTATCACCCAGTGACGTAATATAAATAGACGCGTCATACACTAACATTAGTGTATTCGAAAACAACGTAAACGATGAATTTAGCTAGCTGTCCGGTAATGACCAATCCCGGGTCGACGACGGCGCGCGGCGCTTATTGCGTTCCACGTGCGCCTCAAAGAGATGTCAGCACCAACTGGTGGGGTTCACAAGGGCCGATGCCTGCCAGGGGTGCGAGTTGTTCGAAAGAGATACCTACCGTGGCCCTGACACACTGGCAGCTGAAGGAACACGGGTGGGTTTTAGTCAATAAAAGTCTGACACGCCTTCCCGCTATTCCATCCTCAAAAAAAAACCATGAATAGTATATTATACCTACTAGGACATACAGTGCGCGAAAAACAGGAAAGAAAGTATTATACACACACACCTTCCGTAATCTTTTCCCAACTATTTTTTAGCCGGCTTCCAGTCTAACCAGGTTCAGCTATGTACCTGTACTTCACAAGAAGTACCTATCTGACTATCTGATCTGCACAATCCAGTTAATGGGTAACACGATACCCCTTGGTAAGACTAGTGGTTTCGGGCTTCTCGCTACCCGTAACGACTATCATAGATCAACGTATGATCTACGTACCTATAACATACCGAAAATATTATTATGGATCCACGAACCGACCTCAGCAACCTTGCAGATCGACCCGTGTCACACACCATTTAGACATAATTTATGTTTATTTTGCTTGGAAAACGGAAACAATTACTGAACCATTGTCTTCTCCCGTGCGTTCGTCATCTCTATTCCGTAGAGTACAACCATCTGAGTCATCGAGACTCGCCCTAAATGATTCGGGAAGTATTCGGTACGTGGAACTGATTAACATAATAAGGTTATGTGCTCGACGATGAGATGCATTTGGAATTATCAATGTGTGATGATTAATTATACGTGCTTCTACGAAAATAGGAGCCTAGAGCATGAAGGTTTGTGTATCATTTATATTTAACGTAATAATATGTGTAATAAGTTTTAATTACCTATATTATACAACCTGTCCATGTTCGTCGAAGTGCCGATGACTATTGGAGCAGCATTGCTATTCTGTACCAACCCAGCGCACGAAGTGAGCGTGGAGTGAGCTGTCAGTGTAATTTCACCTCATTCCTTGTCAATTCTGTATCATCTCACAGCGCGAAGTGAGCGTGGAGTGAGCAATCAAATCAAATCTAATCAAAATATTTTTATTTCATATAAACCTGCATGGGCACTTATGAAACGTCAGAAGCTAGGTGCACGGTTCTAAATTGTTGTTTCCTAGGGAGAAGAGCCGGCAAGAAACTCCACGGTTACTCTTTTAAAAATAATTGGCTTTAACCATGTTTTCATATTACAGAGATAAAATGTATGGGAGGACAGTGCAGGCCTGTCAATAAGTACCAGGTAGGTACTTAGACGAATAAAGAATAGAAAATTGTCTACAAATCTACAGTCTGTAAGGCCTACAACGTTCTCTCATTCACAATATGTAAAGCTGTCGGTGTTATCCCACTAATGCTAGGGATTGACCAAGCATCAGGTGGAATGACACTGACAGCTCACTCCACGTTCACTTTACGCCGTGAGATCGTTATAGAATAGCAATGCAACCGAGCTATTCTGCAAAAATCTCACCGTGAAATCTTCGGTGAAGTGACCTTATAGTATGCTGTCAATATTTAGCATCAGTCGGAACGACAGCTCACATACTCACTTCACCTAAGATTTCACGGTGAAATTTTTATGCAGAATACCACTGCTGGTCAATCCTTAACATCAGTGGGATGACACTGACAGGTCACTCCACGCTCACTTCACGCGGTGAGATGGTTACAAAATCGACATGCAGATGAGACCAGTGAAGACCAACATTCGCAAATGTAGCATGGGATGGAGTTATTGTCATGGCAGAAGCAAAGATGTTGGAGTCCGGTGTGCACCAGCGGTGGAATTGTGAAACACACTATTCTATTCTATTCTATTTTTTTATTATGGCAAGCAAAGTGAAACACACTAAACTGAAAGAAGAAAGGCTGTCATTTTGACAGTTAAACGACATTCATTGCGTTATTAACGTCGCTCGTTGAGCAGATTTTTTTTTTTTTTTTGTTGAAAATATGAAGCAATGAATTAGCAATATACTTCAAAAGGATTCTGATTAATACTGTGTTATGCAATTCCGGTGCACTGCCAAAGGCTGAGGTAATTGATAGATTAGTCTTGCATCTTAAGCTGAATTCATGGTTACAGTTTGCGCACTAGCTAAAATGTTATCTCATACTAGCTGACCCGACAGACGTTGTCCTGTTTTAAATATGAATATTGAATTTATTACGCACCAATTTTTTATTTATTTTCATTCATACGAACCTTCTGACAATAACAAACGCAAGAAAAAAAAGGACAAAATTGGTCCAGCCCTTCACGTGTGATGCCGTGATGTATAAGAAGATATACCTAGATAAGTAACTACATGGTTGTTTGTAAACCATAAAACTCCTCTATAAACAAAATTAGTTCATATAATATTCCACAAGCATTGAGACAACAATATAAATCGATGTTTTTTTCTTAAAATCGTAAGTTTTACGTAAAACATTGTTTGATCAAGTGTTCATGTTATACATTTTTAATACAAATGGAGTTTACATAGATGGCCGTAAAATACATAATACATGTGGCAGGTAATTATACCTAAATAAATAAAGAGCTAACAGAAGTGGGTAGGACATGGAAAGAAATTACGATCAATCTAATTTCAGAAGTCCATGTGGTGCCGGACGTAAAAGAATAGCACCATCCCATTTCTTCCCGTGGGTGTCTGAAGGCGACTAAGGAGCATACCAGAGAATGGGCAGCAGCGTTCTCTATGCATTTTACCACCATACTGCGATCGCCAACCCGCCTGCAAAGCGTGGCGATTATGGCAATCCCTTCCCCGTTTGGAGGAGGCCTATGTCCAGCAGTGGACGTCTTCGGTTGAAATGATGATGATGATGATTTACACGTCATTCACTGTATGAATTTCATAGCAGCGACCTCATTTCACAATCTGCAGTTTCCCAAATACTGGATTAACATCAGAGGACCATATCAACACCATCTCCGTCCCTTCATCATCTTTTGTTTCATCATGATAAATATGTCGTATCGACGGTTATCTACCAAGATCTGACACATTTTGACCAACTGCTTTTTAACCCCCGACGCAAAAACGACGGGGTGTTAAGGTTAAGTTTGACGTGTCTAGGTGTGTGTGTGTCTGTCTGAGGCAACGTAGCTCCCGAACGGATGAACCGATTTTTTTTTTGTTTGAAAGGTGTATTCGTCGGTAGTGTTCTTAGACATGTTTCATCAAAATCGGTTCAGCCGTTTGAAGATTATCAGGTCTTTTCTGGTTGATGCAGGGATTTGAGCAGCTTCCACGGGTCTGATCAACTCTAAATTTGGTGTTCTATTAGGTACTTCAATGGTATTAGACGAACAAAGTAACCTTGAACTGATGCTGGACCAACACCTGGAATTTCCAGGATAGGTACCCAAATTACTCACAAACAAATAGCAAAAGTGTCGTGTTTGGGCTCATTGAAAAGGTCTCAATGAATAGATTATAGGTAAATGGTGATCAGGACGAGGAATGAGGATAAATTTGTAACAAACTACACTGTGGGAAAAATACGCAACCCTGGCGAGATATTGAGTTTAAAAAGCAGGAAATCAAAATTAAAATCGTTGTTTAGAAGTACAAAAAAAGTCGTTGTTTAGAAGTTACGAGGGAATAGATGAATATACATACTTTCATACCTACCGTCAAAATCATAACCCTCCATTTTGCTTAGCTGTAGTCAGGTAAATAGATACACAGCTTCTTAACATTAACTTGACATGTGAAAGCAGAATGATCTCCTTCTCAGAACTTCCCTTATCTATCTATGTATATATAAACAGTGCATGACTCAATTCATAGGAATATGTGGCTTTCTTTGCATGCTCTGACTAAACAATTGCAACAATAATTGTTCTGTACACTTCATCTTTTATTACCTTTGTAAGGTATAATGTGGCTAATTAATAACAATCGTACGGGTCGATTTATTAGGTTAAGCTACGCTTGCCGCGGTTGCTCCGTTGATGGGTGACCATATTTACATACCAAGACCCCTCCGTGCCTCAGAATTAAAGCACGTTATGCCGTTGGTCTCGGCTATCATTTCGTAAATCTTTGGCAGTCGTTACGGGTCGTAAGAAGCCCGAAAGTCTGACAACCAGTTTTACCAAAGCGGTATCGAATTACCCAGTAACTGGGTTGTGGAGGTCAAATAGGCAGTCGCTTTTTGTAAAATACTGGTATTCAGCTGCATGTGCTTAGACTGGAAGCCGACCCCAACATAGTTGGGAACAGACTGCAGATGATGAGGTATAATAATTACTGTTGGTGCGAGTTGATACAAATACAGGGTGTAAGAAACAGAAATTCTACCTAAAGCTAAGTCGCCACAGGTATCTATACTGAACCGTTATCGAGAACCGTCCGTACCCAAAAAAAAAAAAAAATTAGTTGCTCTGACGATTAGGTAATATAGATCGGACCTAGTATGAAACCCTGGGGAACCCTCGTTTTCCTTCGTGTTAAATAAATGCACCATTTTTCCAAACCACTGATTACGTGTCCAAACTGATATTAGCACTAACTAATGAGGTACCTATTAATAAATTATAATGAGGTCAAGAACTTTAGTTCTTGACCTCATTATAATTTAAGAATAATAAAGAATACGGGGGTATACAGATTAACTAAATATTAATTACTTGAATCTGCACACAGGAACAAAAAAAATCACGAGCTTCCTTACGTCTACAAAATATCCTCACAGTTTCCCGTAGGCGTTTATTACATGTAATTAAACCTCTTTTATAAATGTGCGAGCTTTTGCCTCATTTACCTAAGGTTTTTTTTTATTTGTTTACATTACTTTAGTTTAAACTTTAAAAGCGGCCAAACGGAGCATTTTGTTCAGTGCGTGGAGAATGTTCGTGACGGACGCACGTATTCCGCGGCCGTGTTTTAAATATCGTACTCAGTAACGGGAAGCGGATTTTTTTTTAACTTTTAAATTTAGAATCTCACTTTTAATTAATAACGTTTTAATGTGATACTTTTTAGTGTTGTGTTGCTGGTACTTAATTTTATGAAGTATATTTTTGTTAAACTGTGATAAATTCCTTAAAAATCGTACTCATTTTTCACATTTTTGGTAAAAGTTTCTTGAAATAAAATAATATTGAATCTCTATTTACACTTTAATAAAAAATAAACACATTTAAAAGTGACAAAAAGTGATATTAGAAAAGAAAATATTCTGTGATACCTATGACCTAAAAGTGTTTTCTTTTTATTTTATTTATTTAAATTAAAAAAAAAAAAGTGTGAATGTGCTCATAGACTGCGGAACTTTCGTGAACCCTTAGTGAAATCGTAAGTGAACGCTTGTACTACATTTCAACGTTGTCATTATAAATCAGTTTTATATGTTTCTTGAATAGAGAGCGCCTTCAATGAACAATCTCCGTCAGACGATAGTACTACTTATTTTTGCATTTATTTTAGTACCTACTTACTTTTCCAGTGGCTTCGCCCGCTTGGAGGTCGGAAATGATCCCACGGGAACGTACTACCGGTATAAAAAGTATCCTATGTGTTATTCCAGGTTATAAACTATATGTGTGCTAAATTTCATCCATATCCGTTTGGCCGTTTTTGTGTAATTGGGTAACAAACATCCAAACAACAAAGTTTCACATTAAAATAATAGGAGGGTTAATTAGGATCGTTCATTCAAGAATACTTCATTCAATTTTAAACACCTGTCGAGGAAAGTTTTAAATACGTAAGCACGGTTGGTGAAGCATGATTTACAAGTTTTAAATACAGGATGCTTATAAAAGTAGGGCAAGCCCAAAAAAAACGATGAATGGTTGTATGCAATATGATATGGTTAGAAAAGGGGTGACTACCTGAGTACTGAGATGACAGCTGATAAACATAAATGGGCGAGAGATGCTGCGCCCGCGCCGACCATAAATAAATTAGCATATAGAATGTGTTCATTCATACTTTAATTACTAAACCTTTTTTTAAAGTATTTTTGAAGTAAGTAGGTAGGTACCATTGACTACAACATAATTATGAGTCTAGTCGACCAATTAGAATTGCAGGTGTTTGAAAGTGAGTTAATACCTACCACTGACTTAAAATAGACAGGTGTGTGTATAACTAGTCGACCAATAGATTTGTAGCTTTTTTTTTTAAATAGGTTACTAATATTGACTTCAAATTATGAGGTCTAGTAGACCATTAAAATTCTTCTAAAAGTAGTAAGTTCCTACCATTGATTACAAAATGCCTGTCTAGTCAACCAACAGAATTTCAGTTTGTGGTTCTTTTACTATATTGATTAATTGAATGAGGTAGGTAATCAATATTTTTTTAGCGTAAGAAGAGTGTTAAAGTTTGCACCATAGAATTTATGGAAAATTCTTCCTTATCTTTTAATTGATATGAGATTGTTTAATGTAATATGTAGATAAAACGCGCAGTCAAATATAGGTAGGTACCTATTAGTATCGTATTTAGGAATGTTATTTATATTTTATTTTTTGAGTAAATTGCAAATATCATTTGGTATTTTATGATATTTTGTTTTTATAAGTTAGAAAGGTATGGAAAATATCATAAAAATATACAATTGACACTGTCACAAGCAATCAATTTATTTTTAAATAAGTACCTACCTATTTGATTTTGAATTATTGCTTAGAAATATAACTTTAGCAATTCAACAAAAAACTATAAAGTGCAAATCGATTTAATACAAATACGTAGTACAAACAATTTCACAATTTACCCACTCATAAAGTTTTATTTTTATTTTTTACATTTTGTTTTTTACACCCCACACCTAGATTTCAATTTAAGTTACCTAATCCATATTTATAGCCCATTTATAGCAAGTAGCTATAAAATCTAATTATAATAGCTAAAATGTAAACAGACTATAAAAATATCACCCTATACCTATTTAAATTTTTAATTAATTCATAGTTACCTTAAGATATGATCAATAAAAAAAATACAATCATGATTAGCTATTTTAGGCCAGTAGGTATGGAAAGAAAAACAATCAAAAGTAACGTCGTAGTTAAATATTTAACCAATAAAAAACATAGCCAGTTATATTCCAATGAAAAAAACGAACGAACGTGATTTAATTGGCAATTATACAACGTGGGGCATACCGCAGTGTCTCAAGACGAAAGTCTTTGACCAGTGTTTGTCGCCAGTGATGACCCATGGCACTGAAACGTGGTCGCAAACAATGGGTCTCATTGGAAGACTAAAATCACCCAAACGCTTGGAGTTTCCCTACGCGATCGAATCAGAAATGAATAGATCTGTAGGAGGACCTAGGTATCCGACATAGCCCAAAGAATTGGCAGGGTACATTGCTCACAGAATAGTTGG
Organism: Polymixis flavicincta; assembly: GCA_949987655.1. Taxonomy (NCBI): domain Eukaryota; kingdom Metazoa; phylum Arthropoda; class Insecta; order Lepidoptera; family Noctuidae; genus Polymixis; species Polymixis flavicincta. The sequence goes on along the minus strand of OX465188.1, from coordinate 15,545,485 downwards.
ACGATGGGGCCGAAAGGTTCTGAATAAGCGACCGCGTACTGTAAGATTATTATTGGTAGGCCTCCCACAAGGTGCACCGATGACCTGGTGCAGGCCCCAGGAATCTGCTGAATGCGAGAAGCACAGAACCGGTTGAAGTGGCAGAGATTAGGGGAGGTCTATGTCCAGCAGTGGACGTCTTTCAGCTGAAATGATGATGATAACAATAAATGAAAGGGCTGGAAATACTAATGTTTTCATTCTCCAAAGAATCCTATCATCGAATAAAGTCATTTTTTCAATCAAACTATATAAATATCTCGTAGTGATGCTGATTGTCCGAATATGACGTTTGTTAATGGTGCCGATTCTTTTGCCCGCCGTCTTAACTGAGAAAAGAGTATTGCTATCTCTTACTGATAGACCGCGAAAGAAAAAGACAAGTGACGCTTTAGAATCTGTCAAAAGAAATTGCGATCTCGATTGCTATGATTTTAACCATAATGAATTTAGTTCGTCTTAGTTGCGTCGAAGAAAGTCTAGTCAACTAAAATTGACAGCTCTTATCTATTTCCGTCTCTTTCTTGTTTCATTAGGAAGAAAAAGATAGCAATAGCTTAAATTAAGTTTGCACAACACTATCATCACGAATCTTTGACTTGCTATAGTGATTTAAATATTGGAGATATTTGGTTGAATTTTTGTAGGAAGACTGGGAATATCATTAGCTATACGAAGCTTCTTTATTTGTCGATTATCGTCTCCACCTTGTATTTGCGTGTAGGTAATATTGATCGGTATATGACAACAATTTGTTCTCCATTGCTCACTTACTACTAACTTTGACAATCTTTTACACCCAATACCAGCAATAGATGCATTATTTTAGATAAGGCATGGAAAGAGCCGCAGGCACACGGAAACTTTAAACCATTTAAACATAATTTATGAAGTATCAGCAAAAAAAACTTGCATAACTTGTTTATGGTCTCTCGGAACGTGCTTTAAACGTGTGATTGACGTAACGATCTATCATGGACTAAAAAAAAAAATTAATAAAAATAATTGGTCAATAAGACCAATTATTTCTCTATTAGGTATATTTTTTCTTAGTCTTAGTAGCACACAGAGGAAATAGAAAAAGGAAACAGTTGGTAAACTAATTGAATTAGATTGTCATCATTCTCCTAACCTTAATCCGATTTATTTGGAGTCCATACGCATGTCGTGTTCTTCTTTCAAAAGTTTTTTTTTTTTTTACAATTTTATCATTTTCTAATACTAGGAAAATACGAGTACAGACCAGTTTGATAAATACATTTATTTTGTAAAATTATGTCGGCCACATGACGTCATAATTTCACAAATAATTTCAACGATGATGGTTACAAATAATTTCAACGTCGTATTGGTACCCAAGAGATAAAAAAGGAAGGGTAGACCTTTTAAAAGATGGAGTAACGACATCATACCTACAAATAGCCGAAAATTTATGGCCCAGGCAGGCAAAGGACCACCTGAAACGGCACGGTTTACGCAGTGGTTAAGCGATTCACTGCTGTGGTGTCGTGGGATCGATTCCCGCACGGAAAAAAAAATTGTATGACCAGTTGTACAGTTGTTACAGTTGTAGTAGTTGCTCCGGGTCTGGCTGTTTGTGTATGTTAGTTTAAATGTTTGTAAACGCACCCACGATACAGGAGAAATCCTAGTGTGGGGCAACGTTTTTTTACAAAAAAAAAAATGTTTGGAGGACGCTTTCACCGCAATAGGCAGCCCTTACACCTAACAAAATAAATAAATAAGTACGCACTACCAAACTACATGTAAGGCCTGAAACTGCGTTAAGTGGACGCCCGCACGGTTTCATACAAATGTGCCCCGTCGCGGTCCCAAGCGCGGGCGTCCGTCGCGGGGTAGGCTACATACTTTAAGTCGCGGTAGCACGTTCCCGTGGGATAATTTCCGACATCCACGCGGATCCCGCGAAGCCGCGGGCAGCAGCTAGTCGTAAATAAAACGTCCCCGCGACTGGCATCATTACGATCCCACCTCGCGTGTCCACGCACATAGACCCGCGACGGTTGACCGTCGCGGGCGCCCGCATAACGCAGTTTCAGCCATGAGGGATTCAAAAAGAAAGCCAATAAATAAATAATTATGTTGGCATAGCTCGGGACTAACCCTGCGTTCTCCCGGTCCTTTGTAAAGCGTACGAGGGACCGAAGCCAACTCGCAAAGGCCCCCGCAAACCGACGAATATCCCTGTATGCACATTATTGTTATTAATATTGTCAATAGTCACTTTCTTCACTGTCAAATAATCTTTCAAATAGACAACTCATCGTTTCTTGGGCTTTTTTAAAATGATTAGTCTTTTACGTCCCACTGCTGGACAAAGGTTCTCTTTCAAGCTCATCCTAGCTCATCAAAAAATGGAAAACTGCTGTAAAAAAAAAAAAAAATATGTACTTCTAAACATAAAATTGAAAAATATGTGACGTCATACAAGGGAGACGTGGTTTCACAAGTGAGACCACCTGTGACAAGGACGGGGCGGTCAAAAAACCATAAAAGTGTGACGTAATTTATGGATGCCCCTTACCCATTCAAACGTAACTTCAAGAAACCTAATATTTTAATTAAATCAATTAAAAAGAAAATGCTGACATCTATCATATTACTCTAAATACCTACCTAACTATGGGAATTTTTACAACAGTAATTTTCTGTTAGAAACACTTGTTTTCGAACGTAAAAATTACCATTATTAATGCAATTAGAACATGTTCAGCAATTAACAATACTTAGTACGTTTTTGTACTTCCCAGAAGGAATTTAATGATAGTTCTACGGAACGAACTCTTTGTAAAATGTCAAGGTCTTTTAATAAACTACGTTCAAAGAGATAAGCGTTTAGATAAATTGCGGCACAAGCTCTAAGCGTATGTGATTACCGACTTCCAATAATTATTAATTAAATCTATGTCCCTGTTTAATTTAGCATGTTCTAGTTTATCATATCACAACAAGTTTAGCTGGCCATTAATATAATTGATAAGTTCATTTATATTTTTTATGTTATTCCTTTAAAAATTTAACAGGCTACTTAGCAGTATTTTACAGCATGTATAACTACTATTGTGTAGTGTAGACCATATTTGTACGCCTTGCAAGGCAGCGCATAGTGGTACAACTTTTATTTCAAATTATCATGTAGGTACGGAAATCCTATACAATGTAAGATCAGCACCCTAATTGCGTAACTCACGATTCATCATAATCTGTATCGTTTTGAAACGGATTGTTAAACCATTGCTTCATATGTTCGAAAAATGTGTCTGTTCGACAACACAAATAACGCAATGAATATCGTTTAACTGTGAAGACGAAACCAATTATGATCAATCGTGAGTTACGCAATTAGGGTGCAGCTTATACTGGAAATGTATAGCTTGATGTGTAGCCGTGCGTACCACAACATTTTACCTATGTCACAAATAAATAATTTTGAATTTGAACATTATACGACTGAGGGCGAATTTTACCTAATACAACGTGTTGTTTTGCATCCTCGTCAAATTTCAGGAGGCTGTTTTGAAAGACATAAATAATCAAATAAAATTACGATACTTGCTCACTAATGAATACATACTTGTTTTTTTAGTTATTTAAGTTTAACAGTATTTCAGAAAACACCTCTTTCAAAGAATAGAATCGCCCCGTTCCGTACGCGGTAGGCAGTGTCGCACGACTATATCGCTGTGTGTTACATTGCGGTATCACACGGGCCGCGTTTTAAATGCGTGTCCGAAAACAAAAAAAAATGCCAAACGCCGATTTCCGAAAATATCGAAAAAAAAAGTACTTTTTTATTTTTGATTCGTGACGAGAATCATTAGCATAGTTACCTCCTTGAATTTGACGAGGATGCAAAACAACACGTTGTATAATAAATCTTAGATTCTTCTTCCATATCTACCTATATCTATTAATTACCCCTCTGCACGCTTAGCATGACGCTTTCTATTTCTACTCTACTATAGAATAGAAATCGCTTGCCTACATTTCTCGGTACAAAACTGTCAACTGTCTACACGGAAACGTCATTTTTGTCTACTCTTCCGTCGACAAAACCATTCTCTATGGTTCTCGTGCTGAGCATGCTGCCGTTACCATGATGACATTACCTGCGGAAAGGACACGACGTAACCTTTCCGCAGGTTATGTCATTCCCATACATTTTCGCGTAGCGTTTGGCGTGAACGCTAACAGAAATGTGTTTTGTCTAGGCCCTGGTCTGATTCAATATTTTCTCCACCCACCTTCTCTATAACTATACGAAACAAAGAATAAATTTTGAAAAATTTCTAGGGATGTCCGACAAACAACACACTTAGCAAGATGACAGCAGCGTAATATTTGAGGTCACAAGCACATTTAGGGTTAACCACCCGAGTGCTTTATTTATTTTATTACGTTTGCTCTATCAATAAAATTGTTTAAATAACAGTTATTTTAAGAACTGTGTTGTCCCAAAACGTATGGAGTTACACAATGATAAGTTATTTTTATCACGAGTAGGTATCGTCTGATTACATGAGCGTCTCGGGTTTTTTTGAAACCAACCGAATTATAGTTGACGTCAGCAGCCTCGTACAACTAACTATAGTTCAACTTTTAATTATATTCAAAAACTTGTCAGTTTCACCCGCATAGTTCCCATTCCCGTGAGAATACAGCGATAAAATATAGTCTATCACCCGGGGATAGTGTAGTTTCCCAACAGTGAATGAATTTTTCAAATCGGTTCAGTAGTTCCGGAGCCTATTTAATGCAAACAAACAATCAAATTTTTCCTCTATAAAATATTAGTACAGATATATATAACTAGCAGCGCTCCGCGGTTTCACCCGAGTAGTTCCCGTTCCCGTGGGAATACGGGGATAAAATATAGTCTGTCACCCGGGGATAGTGTAGTTTCCCAACAGTGAAAGAATTTTTCAAATCGGTTCTGTAGATTCGGAGCGTATTCAATGCAAACAAACAAACAATGAAATCTTTCCTCTTTATAATATTAGTAGATTAGTATAGATTATTAATTATTCTCATATTCCACATCTTACAAAGGTTTTTTTTTTTTTAAATAACGATTGATGTAAATGGTTTAATTTAAAATTGTACCGTTTTTATCATTCGCTCTTTACGCAAAATCGTTCACTACCTCAACACTATTAGTTTCTACTATTTTTCTTTGAAATGTCAAGTTACTGAATACAATTAAAAGTCGAACTATAACTCCTGCCCGCGCCTTCGTCAGCGTAAAATTACGATCCCAAACCACCGCATCGCATCGTATCGCCTGCCCTCGCTGTTCGTTTTGACTTGGCGTTCTTTCTGACTTTTTGTATTTTGGGCAAAAGGAAAAAAAGGCTCTTAAAAGTCGTAGCGTGATGTTAAATAGGCTATAATCTGCCATCGTCAAGAATTGAGCTATCAAATGCAAAAATTCAAACCCGACTGGTATTTCCAAATTAACGCGTTCAAAAAATCAAACTTTTCAAAGTCTACTAAGTGACAATACGGAAATTAGTATAATTTCCACGTTATGATCTTCATAAGTTACTGAACACAGCTTCACAATACAACCCATCTTTTACTACTTCCATTTGCTGTCAATGAATATTTCTAACTAAAAGAAGACGAATCCTGAGCAACCCGAAGTCTGACAGTCATCTTGATCGGATTGTGACTGACGTTTCAACACCATTTTTCAGTCTCACTGTTGTCCACAACAGTTCACGACCGGCACAATATAAACATGAACAGTACAGAAACTACGTACAGTCGCCAGCAGGTCAAGCTATTCCAAACTGTCAAATTTTCCCAATTGAACATAAACCTTATTCGTTTGTGATAAAGTTGAAAAACTATCAAAGAAATTTAACAGATTGGGGTAGCTTGATGTGCTGGCCTCTGTACAAACGTTCTAAACGGCACACTCACACATCCGCAAAAAATGTTCGCAGCTATCATCTTGGATTTACTCTTTGAACTCACTATTACACCCTCGAAAACTATAAAAACGACCCCAATGACGAGAAATTGTACAAACAATAAGACTAGCAAACCTAACACTCCAATTGACCGTAGGTACCTAATAATTACAACAAATGGGTCTGGTTTTCATACTATCCATATTTATAGGTACTATGCCTCTGGTTTCTCAGATGTTAGATTTGGTTACGATTTCAATCCAACAATGTATATCGAAGCCGCACCGGCGACATCGTACAGCCCCAGCTTATTCCAGTTTCTGAGGCCTCCAACAGACCTTAATATCACAGACAGACGTCCCACTGGAAAGGGAACGTCACAAAAAACCCTATTATAATATTTACAAAGCAAAATTCAAAGCATTCAAAAGCAAAGAATCCGTATTTTTATTTGTAAAAATGCAGGTGGAAAGAATTCTTCCCGCGGTGTTTTTTTCGAATAAACCTGTTACTAGTCTATGGCTTAATAAGCTTATAAAACGAATATATAACTCGTTTTTTTTTTTTATGTAAAATGTGGTTACTTTTTTTGTGCTTGATCGTAATTCAAATTGTCACACCCTTTGTGCACAAAGACCTTAAAGGAGATTATAGGATACATTCCAATAACTCTGATGGTAGGGATCAGTACATGAATCAAAATCAACCTACATGGGCACTTTTGAAACGTCAGAAGTTAGGTGCTCGGTTCCATTTTGTCGCTTCCTAAGGAGAAGAGCCGGCAAGAAACTCCACGGTTACTCATTTAAAAATAATTGGCCTTTACAATGTTTTCAAATTACAGTGATAATAGACATGGGAGAACAGTGCTGAGATTTATGAAATTATTCGTCGGTTTAAAAAATTAAAACTGAATGCCGTGGTCGTATGCTACTTACCCTAACAAAACAATACATTTTAACAGTAGCAATCCGGTTCCTTGTGTTGCCGGACGTAAAAGAATAGCACCATCCCATTTCTTCCCGTGGGTGTCGTAGAAGGCGACTAACGGACTTACTAGAGAATGGGCAGCAGCGTTCTCTATGTATTTGACCACCATACTGCGATCGCCAACCCGCCTGCCAAGCGTGGCGATTATGACAAATGCATCCCTTTTGGGGGAGGCTTATGTCCAGCAGTGGACGTGTTTCGGCTGAAATGATGATGATTATGTTGATGAGTAGTAATCGACCCTAAGCTTTAGGGCAATGTGGCATACGACCACGGCTTTCAGATGAGAATATTTGCTCGTTTCATACTTTTTAGAATGTGATTTTCCAATAGTCGGATTTTAGTTTGGATCTAATTTGCAGACAACCTTTATGGTTAAAGTTGCTTGCTTGCTTTTACAAGTTGTCACAAACTGAATGCAATTTGTCTGCAATACTCATTAGTCACATACATTTGCATGTACTGTACTGTGCCGGTCTAGAGAAAAGATGCCAGCCATCAAATTACATTTATCTAGTCCAATATTTACATTTGTAAAAAGTGAACCACAAATCACTAATGTTTTTTTGAGGTTTTATTTTCACTTCTCGTTGTGATGTAAAAAGTGCCAGGAAGTTATTATTACAATTTACACGATCAATATACACAGTGGATATTATAAAGAGGTATTATTTTATTGTAGCTGACTCAAAAACTGCCCCGACAACGTGATTAACGTTTTTAGGAGACCACCCCTGAGACACCACAGATCAAAAAAAAATACCCAACGCGGAAAGCTAAAGAAGTTTTCACTTCAAAAAATACAGTAGCACTCCGGGAGTGCCGACAAAAGTGAAAACTTATACGAACTAATTGTAAATACTTTTAGACAGAGGTGTCGGTAACTGGAGCGGTAACAGTGTCGCGAGTTCAATTTTTTTTTCCCAAATCAAAAAAAAAATACCCGACGCGGATAGATAAAGAAGTTTTCACTTCAAAAAATACAGTAGCACTCCGGGAGTGCCGACAAAAGTGAAAACTTATACGAACTAATTGTAAATACTTTTAGACAGAGGTGTTGGTAACTGGAGCGGTAACAGTGTCGCGAGTACAATTGTTTTTTCCCAAATCAAAAAATACCCAACGCGGAAAGCTAAAGAAGTTTTCACTTCAAAAAATACAGTTGAGTCCTCCTTTTTGAAGTCGTTAGAAAATTTAGTTTGCTGCTTGAAGTCTTTATTACGTACCTACTCCTAATAACATTCACTTTAATTCTGAAAACTCTTCATCCAGTTTCTTTGGTCTAAAACAAATTTTGGAAGATGTCTCTCAGCCAAACCTTACGTCGAAAGACGTCCACGACTGACTTATAAGTTCGTTTTTTATTTGAAACTATAATGAAAACTGTCTTCAAGTTTAGCGTCATTTATGTTTTCTCCGTATCTTTCTACTCTTCTGTGGTCTTCTGTGACTCACACGCAGTCTGGCTGTATCAGGGCTTCACATACCTACTTACCTAGTGGTTATTCTGGCTCACAGCAACACATTGTAAATCGAGGTCAACCCAGTCCCATTTAAACTATGCGACTTATGTAATTATGACGCTGAAACAAAAATACACTACTTGTAACGCCAGACACTACGTAAAAATATACTTCCCTGTTCCCTAGTTTTTGTTTCTGAGAAGTAACAAGATACAATAGTATGCCAACGTGGCAGCCGAGGTCATGAAACGCGGGGGCGAAACGACACGAGACACGAGAGTTTCTACGTCAGTTATGCACGTGCTTTTCCTTATCATTGTTCCCGTTACTGTCGCACAACTGTCAAAGTCCAAGGACAAGATAGAGACGGGAACATATCTAAGCCAGAGTATTTTCTAAGTAACGTTTATGGTGCGGCTACACCTACGAGAAACGCTGTTGATTATCGCGATGTTGCACGTTAACCGTAGGTGTAGCTACAACTTAGCGCGATAATTTTACAACGGCATTCACATGGCCATTTGACGTTACAAAACGTGAGAATTATTGCGATAAAGCGGCCACACTAACTTTTGTCATTGTCCACCGTGAGCTTATTAGCCGATTCTTTACCGCGTTGTTTATGGCGATGTTGGGCATTGACGTTGACCGTAGTGTGGCCGCAGCATTACAAATATTCACCATCACATTCTCTAAATCCGTCAACGAAGATACGGGCCCATTTCCAACTTTACGTCTTCTGGTACGCGGTCGCCACTCCAGAACCTTCTGGCCCCATCGGCCATCTGTTCTGCGAGCAATGTCCACCGCCACTTAAGTTTTGCAATTTTTCGGGCTATGTCGGTTACCTTGGTTCTCCTACAGATCTCTTCATTCCTGATTCGATCACGTAAGAGAACTACAAGCACAGCCCTCTCCATTGCCCTTTGGGTGACTTTAAGCCTTCTTATGAATCCTACACCCGATTTACTAACTTTATTAGTTTCGACCAAATGAAGTTACAGGCTGCTCTGTAGGTCCACGAACATTCAAGCCCGTCCGGAAGTAGTTGATCCGTCGAAACAATCGCCACATTCCATTTTTTCAGACGTGCAAAAACAGGGATTAAGAGGATTAGGAGTAAAGACAACTGTCAAATCGTGTTGTAACTAAGTAATACTAATATAATCTTATGTCCGTAAGTGATAAAGAGTAGGTAACGCTCGCCGGCCGAAACTACGGATTTCGTGTTTTAAAAGTAGACCCACAGAACAGTCAAGCTACTGTTTCAAGAAACTCGTTTCATAATGCAGAGTTAATTAATTTCCTAGTCTCGCTAAGATCATAGGTACTGTCTCACTCATGAATCTAACCCCTGAGTGACTCTGCGAAGCAGTGATGCTCGCGAAGAGGGAGGCGGCGCACGTGAGAGAGGCAGTATATGCGCCCTCACGGCCCTAGCCTCCACAGGAGACGCCCTGGACGTCGGGAATCCCAGGCTGATTCCCGGCCACCATAGGCGCGGGCTTGCGGACGGCGAGTAATGGGTAGCTCGCTGACCGGTGAGGGCAAAGCCCGGATCGACGGCACGTTGTGCTCCACGCACGCCTCAAAGAGATGTCAGCATTAACTGGTGGGGTCCGCAAAGGTCGATGCCTGCCAGGGGTGCGGGTTGTTCGAAAGAGATACCGTGGCCCCTGGCACACAGGCAACTAAGAAAACACGGGAGGATTTTAGTCAGTAAAAGGCTGGCACGCCCTCCTGCTCCACACAGAGCGGGAGAAGGTATTTGATGATTTTCCACCCTCAAAAAAAACCCCTGAGTAACTGCGTTATCTGCGAGATAATTGGGAAGCTGCATCTGTGTACCTACAGATTACACTTTACTAACTGTCTCTTGATCATCTACCTGCCACCGTGATAAGACGACGTCAACTGATAAGGCTCATAAAGTAGAACGTTCAAGGTGAAGATTAAACCTTTCAGGTATTGTTTGAGTAACAGTGGAGCGTGTGGGTGCTTAGACGATGATGAAAGTAAACAAAGCACATTATAAAACACTTCATCTAGTTGAAATAAATAGTAGTTTATAAAACTAAAAAACACGCTTTAAAAACCAAACTAAAAAAGTAGAAAATAATTTAATTCTATTAAAAAGCGTGGAGTGCTTTTTGAAGTATTTTTATAACCAATTAATATCAAGCACCCCACGCTTTTTAAAGTAGGGTTTTTAAACGTCATTAGAATTAAGTTGTAATAAATCCAATGAATATGGCATGATAAATGATGAATGATTTTACTTCTGTAAGTAGGTATGCGTATTTGAGGGGCTCGTGGCTAAGTAATAACAGCGGCACAGGTCGATTTGCGAATCTTTGACAGGTGTTACGGGTCGTCAGAAGCCAGAAAGTCAGACAGCCAGTCTTTCCAAAGGATATCGTGTTACCCAGTAACTGGGTTGTGGATGTCAGATACGCAGTCGCTTCATTTAAAATACTGGTACATATTTAGCTGCATTCGCTAAGACAGGAGCCCGACCGTAACATAGCTGGGAAAAGGCTAGGCAGATGATGGGTGTACACTTGGTAACCACAAGTTAAGTACCCGTCGTTTCGTGAGATAAAAATACTACACAAGTTAGCGCAAAAAATCAATCAATTCTAATTAGTTTTTACTGTTAATTTAGTAACTATTAGCAATTCGCAATGCTCATAATCGCTGTACCACGTCGAGCATTTATTTTTTAGGTAGGAGGAAAATAACAAATGTATTTCCATAAGCTTATGATGGAGCATAGTCTCTATAGGCGTACCTCTATTTATTATATTAATATTACATTAAATAATATTTTACCTTCCTCATTCTGATAAACGTCGCAAGTCCTAAAAACTTATTTATTATGAGACTGCAGAATTAACACCATTTTAGCGTGGTTGAGTAACAAACATCCAAATATTTAAAAATACAAACTTTCGCATTTATAATATTATAGTGGGATTAAATAGGTAATTAAAAAAACTATATTCTACAGTAAAACAATTTACATGTTAGGTGAATACTGAAAAATCGGCTATTTGCTATCTTCGTGTAATGAGATACAGGATGTAAACAAATGAACTTTAAACAAAGCCGTCTCACATTGCGTGCAGTCAATCAGTCTTGCATCCAATGTCAATATCAGACGTGCAGCGTGAGCGTGACGTATCATGTTTAAGAAGTCGCACGCTCCGCAAAGATAACACAAATATTTTCCACTGTTAATACTAAGTATAACGTAAATATTATCTGTGTCTACATCACTGAACAAGCTCTACCCGCTTGCAGGAATCGCACCACCTGCCGTAGGAAGGGATGTCGCATGCGCGCTGGAAAAAAGATCCAAGAATACGATTCCCGACATCCCCTGTACTATTATACATACAACGATATCGGGCAGGCTTAAAAGTCGTAATAGCTTCTTACGCTCTACGCAGGCCATCAAGACAACCCCCCATTGTGAGAAGCAAACTGTGGGAAGAGAAGCATCCACCTTCGACTTCGTTAAAGCCCAGGAACACTTGCCTCCCGGGCGCGATCTGCAGTGGACTGTATGGAGAGCTCTCAACCGATTGCGTAACCAAGTAGGCCGCTGTAGACAAATTTGTCAAACAGGGGGATTATTGACTCATCCAACACCCAGTGCGAGTGCGGTGCTTCAGATCAGACCATGCCACACTTGCTGGGGTGCCCTAGGTGCCCGTTCACCAGCACGTTGGATGATCTCAATAAAGACACGTGAACGTGGCCACCTACTGGGCTCTAATAATATAAATAAAAAGTGTACAAGTGCCATCGACACGAAAAGAAGAACAATAAGGGTGTAAAACAAATGAACCCTAAACAAAACCGTCTCACATTACGTGCAGTCAATCAGTCTTGCATCCAACGTCAATGTCAGAGTGCAGCGTGAGCGTGACGTATCGTTAAGAAGTCGCACACTCCGCAAAGATAACACAAAAAATTTCCACTTTAATCTTCGATCAATATATTGATCGAAGACTTTAATACTACAACATAAACATTATCTATCTATATTATTATCTGTCGATCAGGTTAAGCTACGCTTTCAACGGTTGGTTGGTGAATGGGTGACCATCTTTACATACCAAGACCCCTCCGTGCCTCGGAACGCACGCTAAGCAGTATTAGGTCCCGGCTGTTATTCGTGGATCTTCGACAGTCGTTACGCGTCGTCAGAAGCTCGTAAGGCTGACAACCAGTCTTATCAAGCGGTATCGTGTTACCCAGTAACTGGGTTGTGGAGGTCAGATAGGCAGTCGCTCCATGTAAAATACTGGTATTCAGCTGCATCCGGTTAGACTAGAACCCGACCCCACATAGTTGGGAAAAGGTTAGGCAGATGTTGATTTCTATGGTTACATCTGACCTTGCCCAGCAATGGGACATTTTGCAGCAACGGATATTTTGTCCGATGACCTCATGTTTCATAGAACAATTGGGAACTACTCTATTATCATCTACATAGTACATACAAAACTTTTTACAAAAAAAAAATCAGCTGTTCCATACATTTTGACCGCGTAGATATTGCACTTTTCTATGAAACAGCTGATTTTTTTTTGTATAACCAGCGAACAATTTCTGCGCTAGGGGTTCTAGATATGCTGAATTTATGGTTACAATTTGCGCACTGGATAAAAACTTTTCCTGTATAGCCAGAACACGTCACAAACTCACACTCCACACTACGTGAGTGACGCATGTCACTACTTATGATTAACTACCAATGTACTGTTATCTAGCCAGCATGCTGTAAGCAAATGATGAGGAAACCTCCATGACTAGCACGCATAGCTAGGCTCTGTGGAATGCTGAAAACAATGAGTGACATTGATTCGTAACATACTCCATTTGAAATAAGATTAAACATATTAAAAAACATTTTTTACAGTCCGTTCAACCGGTTTTGTATTCTAAGCAAAAAATTGGTTACAATACCAACTGTTTAATGCCGATGCCATTTACCAACGCAGTAGAAGTCAAAATCAGTTAAACTGACCATAAAAAAGGATTATTTGAGCGTCTCATCTTATTTCAAACGGAGTACCTATACATATAGGAACGTGCGATCGGCTCTTGCGCAATCTTTGACATTACGCATCGGAATGTATTGTAATTTGTACGTATTAACTACCGAAATTAAAAAGCGTTGGCAATAAAACAAAGGTATTTATGTCAGTCAAAATCATAACTAATATGACTAGCAAAAACATAGACAAAAAACATCAAAAAGGTAATTATATCGTAAAGAGCTTGGTGCTGACTAGCACAGTACCAATGACGAAGTAACGCTTTTGAGGGCAACTAATAACAGGCCCACGGTTCGATCGATCAGGTTAAGCTACCCTTGTCGCGGTTGGTCCGTGGATGGGTGACCATCTTTACATGTCAGACCCCTTAGTGTTTCATCCTCATAATTGAACACAAAAAAAAACAACTGTTCCATAGATTTTGCCCTCGTAGGTATTGCACTTTTCTATGATACAACAGATTTTTTTTTGTATTACCGACGATTTTTTTTTTGCGCGTGGTGGTTTAGAATGATATGCTGAATTCACGGTTACAGTTTGCACGCTGGTTAAAAATGTACCCTGTGCAATCTACAACACTAACATGGAGTAAACCAAAATAATCTTTTTTGATAAACTGATTTTTTTTGAGGCAAATGATTTCGTTTTTCTGGGTTTTACTTTTTATTCTTCACTCCATCCGACTATTTGTCGGTCATGAATGTGAAGTGGCGAGAAGAGAGGAACAGGGCTTTATAATTGTATCTAAATATTGATTAAAATGAGCTCTTGATCTTAAGGTGACACTTGTCCACATTTTTTCCATACAAACTTCGGGAGGGTTTTACTCCGCTGTTTGACTATGTACATCAAAAATTAAATATGGTATCGTTTTGTCACATTATCAATATTGTCTGTACGGAAACATAATACTAAAATAAAAAGCCATTAAAAAGTTATAAGCCAACAAAGATTCGTTTTTCTTGCTTATTTAACCTAACTTTGGGCGTGTTTATGTAATTAAAGAAGTGTAAAATCTCCAAAACCAAGTCGGTACCGACAAACTTCAATTATCGATAAGTTCAATAAACTTTATTGGTCATTGATTTATGCCGTAATTTTTCCATAAAACCCGATCTTCCGAAGGACTTTTCATAATTTTTTCGCGAATGTTTTGCTATAAATGCTCCTGCATCTCACTCAATAACGTTGTGCGTGTAGACTAGCGTCTAACTGTTCATCACTGATACTATCTTTGTCGGATACGAAGCCTGGTGAGACAGCGTGATTTTTAGCCAGGCCCACCAGTGAGTTCAAGCCCGCGAAAAGTGTCCCCTTATACTAACGGAGAATTAAGATGTTTGAAATCCTACAATTCTTGTAAAATCATTAAAAAAAATAATATACCGCAAAAACTTCTAGAAAATACATAAAGAAATGAAATAAATAAATGTTCCTCTATTTCATGAATCAGGACTCTTTAATTACTCTTTCTGAAATAAGAAATACTCTACTTCTTCTAAAAAAAAGTTAACTACCATACGCATCACATACCAAGAGAAACAAACATTCAAACCACCCACTCTAGCACGTGTCTTAGAACATGATAAACCACAAGATGTAGTATCACTTCACTATGATATAATCTGACATGACCTGTGACATTGCTGCACGCTCAGACAGATACGCTGATAGCGTGATCATCATATTGACTGGAACGTTAATCGAGCTAAACATTATGTTATGTGATTCACGCGTCAATACACAGATCTTTGATTACGAGTATAACACAGATACATTAGATACTACAATGATTTCATGTAAGATGTCTTGGGATCTTTCCAGAAAATTAAACTATAACCACAGACTAAGAGAGAGATTAGATTTTATGAGATTCTATGAATTGCATTGGCCGGGCTTATTATAATCAACATTTAAGGCGGAGATTTCTTGAAAACGCTCAAAAAGGTGGTTTTTTAAACCAGTGTATCTCTTTAACCGTAAATCATTTTGAAAGCAAAAATATATACGATATTTTCAATTATTTTTTACACGCAGTGATGGAACTCAAAACATAATTAAACATACTTTAATACATCAAAAAAATCATCAAAGTCACCTCTTGATTATCTTTAAAACCAGTTTACCCCTTCAATAACAATTATTTTTATAATTAAAAATATACCATAAAATTCCAAATGCCAAACTGCATCCAGTGATGCATTATTTATTATCAAATAGTTTATATCTAATTTTATACGATTTTATTTGAATTTTTACGACAATGCTTGCTCATTTCTTGTTCGATTTTATTACAACAGATTTTAACCCGTATCGGATTGCAGTAAGAACTATTATCGCTCATAACGACAATACAACGAGTACATTCAAAATTACCAGGGCCAATTCTTCAAGCTATGTCGGTTACATTGGTTCTCCTGCGGATCTCTTGGGCCGATGGGCCGACGGGTTCTGGAGTGCCGACCGCTTACCGGAAGATGTAGAATTGGAAGGCCACCCAGGCCTTCCAACTCTACATCCTGCGAGACCCACAGGAGAACTAAGATAACCGTCATAGCCTGAAGAATGGCTTTCGTTAGTATTAAATGTCAATGGTACAAGGTGGAATGACCTTGTGAAGGCCGCAGGCATCCGCTGGATGCGGGAACCACAAAAGAAGTGGCGGAGCTTGGGGGGACCTATATCCAGCAGTGGACGTCTTTCGGCTGAAATGATGATGATGATTATAAAAGAAAGGACCAATAGGGTATTTTCAGATTTCATAAAAACTATTTTATTTAATTTGAAGATTGGGACGATATATTTAACAGAAAAATAAAATACATTTTCTCAATTAAAAACGATTTAGAAGTATTTGTGCACAGAGGCACCGCACACCAGTAATATCTATCACTTTATATCCATTAAAAATCTTGTTAATTATAAACTCGACATTCACTTATTTACTTACTAAATACTTTAGTTTACACAAACTTGACGTCACGTGATAAAAAGTCATCGTAAGAAGCGTTTTGGCGGTAAATTCAAAACAACGAAAAATTAATTTGGTTTAAATCGTTTTTAATTGAGAAAATGGATAGAATTAAATTAATTTTCATTTTTCTGTTAAATATCTCGTTCCAATCTTCAAATTAGAATTGTTTTGAAAAATTGGAAAATAGCCTATTTTGCTACTTTCTTAAGGGATGGTGCCTAAAGTACGTTTACCCGATTACGGCGAAGTAAAAAGGAGGGTTATGATTTTGACCGCTATGTGTGTATGTATGTGGGTATTTATGTTCATCTGTTCCGTCATAACTTCTAAGCTCCTTATCATAATTTGACAAATGATGTATCGCAAGCGTCTTTATCGTCCACTGGTTAAATGATGCTGTGTGTGATTCCGTACCATATGAAAGGGCTTAATTAGCACATTTTAAATTTATAAGTACCTATAGTTATAGTTCCAAAACTAAAATCCGACTACTACCAAAATAACACAGTAACAACTCTAAAACCCCTGTCTCAAATTCTTTGACTTTGACTTTGAAAAATCACGCTATATGGAGTGGCGTTTGGAGCAATGAATTAGCAATATATCCTACAAAGTATCGCAGTTAAGGTGCTGGAAGTGTTACCCTATTCCTTCTTTTTAAATATATGTACAGTCGCCAGCAGGTCAAGCTATCCCAAATTGTCAAATTTTCCCAATTGAACATTAACCTTATTCCTTTGGAATAAAGTTGAAAAACTACCAAAGAAATTTGACAGATTGGGGTAGCTTGATGTGCTGGCCTCTGTACGAAACGAAAACCATTCCAGGACTTACTCTACGTAAATAATTTAGTATTTTTATAGTTCTTCGTAAAATATCACACTCCTTGGTTTTTCCTAGTATTTTGCGGTCAGCTTGTAACTCAATGCACATTTATATATACACTATTTTTTACTCCGTAGCACACCTTCAATTTCATAAAAAATATTTATCTTATGTTTCATGATGCCCTGGTACCGTAGTTCTACGAGTACCTGTGTCCTTTCTAGAACAGTGGACCTTCTTTGTGACGTCAGTTTAGCTATTTTCTAACGGCTTCACATTATTATCTCGATAACTGCATAAAATATAATGCCTTAGCTTCAAGTGAACGGTGTCCTGACGTGTTAAAAACCTTGATCAAATTGGCTTAGCAAGGATTTATGTACCCCGCATTACTGCCTACTTCCTTTGACAGTTACTTTGTGTAATCACGACTTATCTGTTCGTTAATGGTACACTAGTCGCGGGCTCGAACTCACTGGTGGGGCTGGCTAAAAAGCACGCTGTCTCACCAGGCTTCGAGTCCGACAGAGGTAGTATCAGTGATGAGCAGTTGGGCTATAGTCTACACGCACAACATTATTGAGTGAACTGCAGGATCAGATAAAATAAAACAGGCGCGACAGATTGATTCAAGAAGAAGGTATTACATTTATCTACAGGAAAAGTTTTTATCCAGTGCGAAAATTTTAACCATGAATTCAGCATATCATTCTAGACCCCCTAGCGCAGAATTTTTTCGCCGGTTATACAAAAAAAAATCAGCTGTTCCATACATTTTGACCGCGTAGGTATTGCAGTTTTCTATGAAACAGCTGTTTTTTATTTTTATAACCGGCGAAAATTTTCTGCGGTAGAGGTTCTAGAATGGTATGCTGAATTCATGGTTACAGTTTGCGCACTGGATTAAAACTTACCCTGTATGTTTAACATTGCCAAACTCCATACACGAGGTACAAGTTAGTAGGTACGTAAGTACTCTAACACAATGAACACATTGTTCTAATGATCTAATTGCACGAGCCGCTGACCGCTTGCTCATTTCATTTTAGCAAACCATAATGGCTAGAGGAAGTGGAAAAATTATCAGTTTAGTCATCTCGTTTCGTTTTTGTTTTAATTGTTCGTGTTTGTAACACACTATTAATCAGGATCTTTGTCATTTGTCACACACGACTTACATTTTCAACTGTTCAGTAAAAATGAAAACCGGCCAAGTGCGAGTCGGACTCGCGCACCGAGGGTTCCGTTAAAATGATTAAAAATATTTTTATTATATGATATAACTAAAAATGTCTGCTTTTTGCAACTTTTCCTTTATCTGTGGTATAAGACGTTGCTTCGTACCAAATTTCAAGATTCTGAGTTCACGGGAAGTGCCCAGTAGGTTTTGATTACTTGCGAGTGTCGAAAATTTGCGGAAATTTGCGGTATAAACGGCTGTATCTTTTGATTGTGTTGGCTTAGAAGTTTATCATTTAAAAAAAAATCTTATTTTTGAAATTTCTATTTTATTTCTTCCACAGAATCGCTTCCCCAGACCATGCGCCACTAAGCGGCGCGCACACACGCGATACCGGAAGTAGCGCAGCGGCGCGCGCGCGACATGCTCGGGGTACTTCCGGTGCGGTGGGTCGCGCGCCTCAAACATGGCGGAGTCGTCAACCAATTCATCATGGCCACCATGGGTGAGTTACATAGTTTTTTTTTTATAATATGGCATTTAGATAAATAAGTTGTAAAACCAATGTGTTTGGCATGATAAATGATTTTATTTCTGTAATTAGGTATGCACATAAATATATGAGGGGCTCGTGGATATCCGCACGGGTCGATTCGTGGATCTTTAACAGTCGTTACGGATCGTCAGAAGCATGAAAGTCTGACAATGAGTCTTACCAAGGGGTATCGTGTTACCCATTAACTGGGATGTGGAGGTCAGATAGGCAGTCGCTCCATGCAAAATACTGGTATTCAGCTGCGTCCGGTTAGACTAGAAGCTGACCCCAACATAGTTGGGAAAATCCTAGGCAGATGATGATGATGAAGAATGCTAATGATTTTTAAAGCTTGATTTTGCAGGGTTTTGAAACTGTTTAGTTGCTGTGCTGTCGGTATATTTTACATAGTCTCTAGGGTTTTTTAACTGGGTTATGTATTCGAATGCGTAATGAGAACAGTACGTCTCAGATGATTGGGTGTTTCGCGCGATCTATCTGCCTTTGTTTTATAATCTAAACCAAAAAAAGAAAAATACTAAAGCGTCGGAATATGTTACATAAATGCGACGCTTTAGTATTTGGTTTTTTGGCCTCACTCTTGGTGTTCCGCGCAGTCTATCTTTCTTTGTTTTATAATCTGAGCAGTACGTACCTATTCAAAGTTACAATGTAGGTACCAAAGATATGATGAGCTGTGGTGACATAGGCTCGGCAATAACAACGAACATTCTCCTTACTCGACGAATTCCATCAATATAGAGGTACACACGAACATTATGTGATACTATGTAAGCATGTTATGTCAGTCATGTGAGTCATGTCTGATGCAGTAGGCTATTACACCCATTTTTGAAAAGTGTCTTAATTAGATTTTAAAATGTTAATAAACCACTACAAAAATACAACATTTATATTGAATCGAATAGTGCCATAAAAATGCATTTAAATTTTCATATTTAATTGACGAAAACGCTGGACGCAGTGGACCCCATATTGCTCTGTGGGTATGACGTCAGTTTGCCATGTAAACAAATGCGCTGATATTTTGGATGATAATTGTTTATAATTAAAAAAAATGTTATTATTCTACTTATCGTTGGTTTGCTGTTCCTGAATGTAAGATATTATTTAAATAAAAATTACTTTGGTTACGAAAATAATAAAAGCAGGTACAAAGTTGTTCAGTTGATAAGTTTACACAGCGGTATGACGTAGGTAATAACATGGCGATAAGACTGCGTTTAGCCTGATCTATCTCAATAATATATTTTTAGATTTTTCTCAAATAGAGTAAAATACCCTATTGGGATACGGTTTTGTACTAAATACTAATTACTGCTACATACAAAATGAAACATACATATTTTATCCGGTACCAAACCCTTATATTTGATTTGTTCCGCATTTGCCTCAAAAACTTCGCCCCACATTTGATAGTCCTAATATCGTATTCGTAACACACTATGAATAACAATCTGAAACATTTTGAAGGGCAAATTCTTTTCTTCCTATGTTCGAAAAATTTGTCTGCTCAGCAACGATAACAACTGTCCACATTAAAACTATTTCTGCTGTTAGTGTTGTTAGCAGCATCAAAACACATCATGCAACTAATCCGGTCACGTGCGTGCACATATGTACCTAATTGTATCGCTGTTGTTTACCAACGTAGGTTCTCGTTAATTGGCTTTTACTCGCAGGTTCATGTATCAAACATAATCAGTTGTAAGCGGACTGAAAATGCATTACTTTTTCGCGTTCACATCGTTAATACAATCATTTAGGGTGCTCATTCACTCCATTCATTCGTTGTCATTATTGTCAACAAGTTGAATTTTGCATGCGATATTTTCATATTTAGTGCATTTTAACAAAACCGCGCATCTACATCATACATACAAATAAATGTGTTTGTAATGTAAAAAAAACAGCTAAATGCATATAAAAGAACTAGCTGTGCCCGCGACTTCGTTCGCGTGGAATAGTGACTTTTCGGGCAGCATATTTTGTTCATATTTTATTCGCGAGGCGTGTAGTACGTACTCTGTACGTTAAAAATGTTCGCCGTGATTCTTTAAATTGACATAACTTTTTTTTATTTATGAACCGATTGACATGAAATAAACACTAAATGTTAAGTGAAGCTTACTACAATATATTAGTGAAAACCGTATCTAAATCGAATAAGCCGTTTCTGATATTAGCGTGCACAGACAAACAGACACACAGACAAACAGACAAAAAAAATAATTACAATTTCGGGTTCGGCATCGATCTATTAACAACCCCTGCTACTTTTTTTTTATATATTTCCATTGTACAGACACCACTTTTCTACAATTTTATTATATGTATAGATATGTAGGTACGGTACCAATGATTTTAAAAATGTCTGTCTGTTGGTCTGTTTGCTCCGGCTAATCTATCTCCGCAACGACTGGATCAATTTTGACGGAAGTTTCACTAGCAGATAGCTGATATTTAGCACGTTAAGTTTAGCTAGCTAGTAAGAAATACAAGAATCTCGATGTGTTCTGTGAATAGGCTTATGTTTGATTGCTATCTTGGCTGATTTTTAACTAACAATTTATGGGTTAGAAACGATACCTATTTCCAACTTGGACGTCTAAATGTAATGTAGACGTTATTGAGATTAGTTCAGAATGCGTAACACTCTTGGGCAAATGTCCCTCTCCCTCCATTGAAAATCTTGTGCAAGAACTGACACAGATTTGATTGAACAGCCCTTGGCGACAGTGAATGACATGACTTCAATTACTTACTCATTATTACACAACATTCAATGATTCATCTCTGTTGTAATACGTAACTGGCACTGGACAAACTCTTCGATTACTCTAAAGCTAAGCGCACATTATATATTGGCGCGGCGCGGCGCAGCGCGCTGCATTGCATAAATGCGCCAAAGCGGCCCTTTCTCAAAACTTTATTGCATAAAAATTCAAAACATGCCAATTGATACATATTTCTGCAGTTGTTGGTTCGCCCACAAATAAATTAACTTCGTGCGTTATCAATAGAAAATTATAAATTATTTCAAAGTTTGAGTCGCCTTGTAAAGTCGAATAATACATATTTCTAGGCTTGTCGATTCCCTCACAAATAAATTAAAAACTTCGTACGAATCGCCTAAGTACAGAAAATTATAATATTATTGAAAAATCTCGTAAATTCGTCAAAATCAACTTACAAGCCGCCAAAGGCCAAAGCACGGAGGAGCAAAGCAAAGAGCTGCGGTGGGACGCACCGCAAATTGTTTCAGACGGATTCAAATTTCGAATTTGTATTGTGCAATGAGGCTCGCGCATACAAAATGTACTAAAGTTATGCAGGAGATTTTTTGCGATGCGTTGCGTTGGGGTGCGGCCCGCTCAAATGTGCACGAGCCTTACAAGTAGGTACCTATCTAAGATTGTATGTTCAATCACCCGTGTTTTATTCAAATTTGGTCTGTAATTCTTGAGATACGATCAGAAAAACAAACTTTCTCTTTTTACTACGGCTCCACGTGGGCACGTGGCGTTATGTAACATTTAAAGCCTATTACATGCTACGTACTATTGGTGCTTTAAACCTTGAATTAGCTATTCGATTACTGCGGTTTTATTAAGTACTAGCTATTTCCCGTGGCTCCGCCCGTGTAGGTGTCGGTTATCGCGTAAAAAACTAGCCTATGTCTATCACCACATCCCATGCTATATCCATGTCAAATTGCATGACGATCGGTTCAGCGACTTAGGCGTGAAAACGTAACACACAGACAGACAGAGTTACTTTCGCATTTATAATATTAAGTAGAGATATTAGTAGGGATTGAAGTAACGGCAGTGTTAGAATTTTACCATAAACTTATACTAGGAAAACTGACTGACTGTGAGTTGATTGTTGTCTATGACGAATCACGAATAAAGTATGAGTGTCAGATTGATTCACATGTCAAACGAGAAATATTAGGTAGGAGCATCGTAATTTTCAGTTACATGTCTTACCTCTACTTAATTAATTTTCAAATCTATACTTAAAGCATGTTTTCTAAAAAAATGTATAACGAAACAACCTTTTGGGCTACCCATCGGTATTTATGCATCTTCCCGCGAATAAAAAAGAAAATAACACAGAAGTGCCGCTGTTCTTTGTGCCCGTCCGATGCAAAGCGTATTTCTGTCAATATTTTCAAAACTGATCCGCCGCCATGTTGAATTTCCCCGAAAGTCGGTACACGTTTATAGTTTTATTTATTATTAATTTTAAGGGTTCACGTATTTTTGTGCACTATATAATCGCTTAAAAATTATGAAAAGTACGTAGCGTTTACAAATTAATATTTCAATATTTTTTAAAAAGGTAAAGTAAGTGATAACCGCAACAGGAGGATAGGAAACTCGAAAAAAAACTTTTACTATTTATCAACTTATATCTGCGACTTAGGAAATTCCAGTCTGTGAATGTTCACAGTATATTTTTATTATGGATGCCTCGATACACTTTTTTGCCGATACGATACCAATACTGATGCCCTTATAAAAATATCGGCGATACCGATACCAATACCAATACCGATACGCTTATCCTATTCAAAAATGAAGGTTAAATATATGGGTTATTTTTTTAAATTAATATTAAAATAAAAAGAACAAATAACAGGACAAACTAAATAAAACCGTTTATAACTATAGACAGGTTGAGATAACTTATTGGTATATTTAGCATAGTTAGTTCGTGCCTCGTTTGCAACAAAATAGACGAGACAACACGCGCATCGACATTACATTTTTAAAGCGCGAAATTTGAAAAGTATCGTTGAATCGGCTATAAAAATATCGCCGATGCTGATATATCGGCAAACTTCGAGTATCGCCGATATATCGGCATCGGTATCGGTATCGGATGCATCCCTAATTTTTATGCAAAATTGTCGGCACACACACAATATACAGCGACAAAATAAAAATAAAATAAAAGACATTTTCCAAAAAAAATAATCACCAGATCTATGTATGTATATTTAGAAAATTTTAATAGGATTATTTCGGAATAAACACCTTCCGAACAAAAAAAAAAATTTGCCAAATCCGTCTACTTATGACGGAGTTATGCCCGAACACACATTAAACAAATATGAACATGTCGAATTGATAACCCCCATTCTTTTTGAAGTCGTTTAAAAATAAAAACCAACAAAAAGGTGTAAAGTGCGATGTCAGAAACTAGCATTAGAGTGTGCGTCACGACTGCGCTAGAAAGGCCCAGTTCAGCAAAAATGTCAGACAGCTTGTATCTGACGTTGCTTTTCAACAGGACATGGAACCTGACCCCAAAACTCAGCAAGGCGCCTTTGTCAGCATCTTTTCATCTGAATGCACCCATGGGCCCTGACCAGAAGCCAATAGGACTCATAAGATAAATAAGCATTGCAAGGGTAATTAAATTATTACGCAACAGTAATCTAATGTGACGTAATTATAAAAGAATGACGTCGTTGTCTGGCATTTGACATTTCAGTTTAATTTGCGATAATTAATAATGAGTAATGGGAGATAGGATTATTACGTACACGCGTCGATTCTGCTATTATATCTAATTATTAAATTAATTGTCAGAAAAATATATTTAATTGACCTCATTATTTTTGTTATCAAAATAATTGAACAGTTTTGGGGGAGTCCAGACTACTGAAATCAAAGCGATGAATCTAAAACAAGCCAATACTTTTCTTGCAAATTATTCCCACTAGGGCAGAAGAATTGCCGAACTTAAGTGGCAGTGGGCAGGGCACATAGCTCGCAGAACAGATGGCCGATGGGGCTGAAAGGTTCTGGAGTGGCGAGCGCGTACCGGAAGACGTAAATTTGGATAAGAGCAGTGGCAACGGCCGCGACTTACGAGTCGTAGGTTCGAACCAATTTCGGACCTACGGCCTACGACTCCCGGAAAAATCCCGACATAGATTTCCATACGTATTACTGCTCGACGTTCGTAGATCACTGCAGGGATCCAGCAGAATATCAGCGTCACGTATATTATTTACCTGACACATGCTGAGCTGGACTCCCATTTGGTGCAACATTGAGACGCACACCGCACTTTTGTACTCCACCGCACGTTATTTCATTTGAATATTAAATTGTGTCACAGCCTAAAGTGTCATCACTATATTTAGGTCATCCTTACTTCTTATTTTTTCTTAGTGTACTGGCACCTTGTTTTTCATGATATTAGTTTTAATCTCATCATGCTTTGTATGTTGTGTTATGTCTTTTGTTTGCACCAAATGAATGATTTATCGCTATCTACTGTCGTCGTGGAAAAATTGTCCATCATCGGCTCAGCCTCCATAACAGTCCCGGATCTAGAGGGGGGGGGGGCAAACCGGGCACCCGCCCCGGCAGTTTCATGGGCGGCAAAATCATAATATAGTATGATTAAAAATAAAAATAAATGCTCCACAAAGCGCCTAACATACAACGTCGACTTGTAAGAGAAAGGCGCCACACAGGCCCACACCTTATTAATTGGGCGCCACTATCAAGTTTCTACCCAGGTTCGAAAAAATCGTAGATTTTCGTATCGTAGACTATGGAGTCCATAGTCACATTTCACACCCACTGAAAGCTATGTGACTATGACCTTTTTCTCAGCATGCAACAATTAGATATTAAAATAATAATTAGATACATCCCACAAAGCAACAGTACCTACACAAAGTGTTGCAAAACCTGCGCATGAGTCAGTGGCGTTCTCTCGAAAGCTCGAAACTGGTTCCGTCTTATACACAAGCGCGGTGACATCTGCGAGGTTACACAAGTTCAAACGAGCCTGTTCAATTACTATCTAACTGTCGCAAACATTGGCAGTCAATATCTACGGGTAGCCAACAAGGGAAAAAGTAAATATAAAAAAACATTTTCCAAAAAATAAAACACTACAAAGTGAAAAATAACTTTACTTTCAGAAGTCGTAAGTCGAATTTTTCAGCGATCCAGTGTGGTGTAAGTTCTGGGCGGTGCGAGTGGTCGTCAGACCCCGGTTTAAACCATAGAGCCAAGCCAAGCATATCACACTTTATTCCGACAAGCGTAAAAGTGACAACTTAGCAACGGAATAAGTTGCCAGATTCGTAAAAAGAACTGTAATTTTAATCATATTTATGTTCGAATTTCAAAAACTGGATCAATGGTGAAAACCATGTCAATAGAAAAAACTTAATTTTACCGACGAAAAAATAAGCCCGAGGTTTTCAAGTCGACGCGTATAATTTTACGTAGCTTTTCCAGCTGTTTCAACGGCGGGTAGCTCGAAAGCTATCCCACGAGAACATACTACCGGGATGAAAAGTATTCTGTTTTTTTTTTTTTTGGAGGTTGGGCAATCATCAAATGACTTCTCCCGCTCTGGGTAGAGAGCAGGAGGGCGTGTCAGACTTTTACTGACTAAATCCCACCCGTGTTCCATCAGTTGCCTGTGGGCCAGGTGCGACGGTGTCCGGACCCCACCAGTCGTTGCTGACATTTCTGACGGCGCGCGTGTAATAGGCCTACCACACGCTCAAGCTTCACCATAGTTTTCCCTGCGCAGGCCGGTTTGTACACGGAACACCGTGTAGAAATCGGCGAGTTTTACCAACCACACGCACGGTGTTCCGTATACAAACCGGCCTGCGCAGGCAAAATTGTGGTGAAGCTTGAGCGTGTGGTAGGCCCATTACACATCGCGCCCGCCGTCCCGCCTACCACTTTTCGGCCGCAGGGGATAGGGAGAGCGGCCAACGCTATACCGACAGTACCGACACTCCTCTTCTCCTGCGGCCCCACCGCGTCCGCTATCAAACGGTGGCGGCCCCGTCCAGGCCACGAAAGGGAAGAGCGCTGCTCAGAAGCACCGGCACTCCTCCTCTGCCGCAGCCCGTAACCCTCAGCCGCGATGTCTCCCATTCGACATCGCGACCCACCTCAGTTGCGGTGCACCTCACCGCAACCTACTTTTTGGCCGCTACGTCATCGGCTTGAAGGCAAAAGAGACGAGCGGCCCCACCTTTTTTTTTTTTTTTTTTTGGGTGGGAAATCATCAAATGACTTCTCCTGCTGAGTAGAGCAGGAGGGCGTGTCAGACTTTTACTGACTAAAACCCACCCGTGTTCCCTCAGTAGCCCGTATGCCAGGGGCCGTGGTATCTCTTTCGAACAAACCCGCACCCCTGGCAGGCATCGGCCCTTGCGGACCCCACCGGTGGTTGCTGACATCTTTGACGGCGTGCGTGTGGAACACAACGCGCCGTCCCGTCTACCACTTTTCGGCCGCAGGGGATAGGGAGAGCGGCTGACGCTATACCGACACTCCTCTTCCCCTGCGGCCCCACCGCGTCCGCCATCAAACGGTGGCGGCCCCGTCCAGGCCACGGAAGGGAAGAGCGCTGCTCAGAAGCACCGGCACTCCTCCTCTACCGCAGCCCGTAACCCTCAGCCGCGATGCCTCCCATTCGACATCGCGGCCCACCTCAGTTGCGGTGCACCTCACCGCAACCTACCTTTTGGCCGCTACGTCGTCGGCTTTGAGGCAAAAGCCCTGACGAGCGGCCCCACCTTTGGGTTCCTCTTCGCTTCATCGTAGCTGGGAGACCACGGCTACTGAGCCCCCCCGCAACGACAATGCGGGAACCCACCCGGGGGGGAGTATTCTATGTGTTAATCCAGGTATTAAACTATGTGTCAAATTACATCCACATTCGTTCAACCGTTTTATCGTTATTGCGTAACAAACATCCAAACTTATTTATTGAAAGTTTTTAGTTATTATGCATATCTTTTTGTAATAATAAGGCCCGTTAAGTCTGGCTCACTTTAAAACATTTCCTAAAAGTTAGATTTAAGTTATTGACCCTATAACCTTGGCTAAAAGGTTAAGAATCTGTAAACAAGAATCTTATCTGTTAAACCAATCTGTTCTCTTCAAGTTATGGCCCATTTCATGGTCAGAATCTAACAATCTTAATACAAGTTGTGTGCTACTATCTGTACTACCTTTCTACTTTGTCATTATAATTTTATAATAATTAATCGCTTTCCTCGACCACAATAATAATGTATTTATTTATCATACATTTACTTCCATAAAGTAGGACACTTCCAGTAAAATATTCTTCCTTCTAAAAGTTATTAAAAGTCTTTTTTATTGGGAGTGACATCTCTCTGGTTTACCTAGGCTGCTTAACCAGACGTCTGCTCTGCTAATTGTAAACGTAGCACTTGTAAAAATGCGGTTTCGAGAAAAACGCGAAAATCTAAAAGTAAAAGTTACATGCAAGTACTGTGAATATCGTCATCAACAAAACATACTTCCAGTAACTACCCAAATGTTTTTATTTTATATAGGTTTGCCTCCAAGGATGCCATTTCTGCAAAAAAGTGAAAACACAAAAACGTCGATTACTGCAGATACAATTAGCAGGGCAGACTTGTCTGTGGCTCCCTCAAAAATTAGGGGTTCCATCCAGGACTTAAAAACTTAAAACTAGGTTAATAGTCTTCCTTATTAGTATATTTGTAGCAAATCATAAGCCAACTTGTCTTATGTAAGAAGTATTAGCTGTTGCCCACGATTTTGTCTACTATCCAGGATGAAAAATAGCCTATACCCTAACCCACGTCATAGTTTATATGTGTGCCCCAAGAGCCAACACACAGTCAAGCTTAAACTACTTGGTGGTTCGATATCGAACCACCGAGGCGTTAGCGGTCCAGCATCGCACACATCAATATATCAATCTGCCGAGCCTTTTGCTCCAATGTTAGGTTCGGTTTCTAGTCTAACCAGATGCAGCTGAATACCAGTATTTTTAACCCCCGATGCAGAAACGATGGGGTGTTATAAGTTTGACGTGTGTGTGTGTGTAGGTGTGTGTGTGTGTGTGTGTCTGTCTGTGACATCGTAGCTTCCGAACGGATGAACTGATTTTGATTTTGTTTTTTATTTAGTTTGAAAGGTGTTTTATTTGGGAGTGTTCTTAGTCATGTTTCATCAAAATCGGTTCAGGTATTTGAAGATTATCAGCTCTTTTCTGGTTGATAAAGCGATTTGAGCTGATCAATACATGAAGCGACTGCCTATCTGACGTTCACAAACCAGTGTCTGGGTAATACGATATTCCTTGGTACGACTGGTTGTCAGACTGTCGGGCTGTCAAAGATCAACGAATGACATGACAACCGGCATAGTAAACAACAAAATAATTCAACATTATGAACATCTTGTTGTTGTTAGTGAATGATTATCAGTCATCTTACGAGTAGTATTAATTAAACATAGCGCGATTCTAATCAACGGAGCGGAGATAACCATGATCTTTTTGAACGCTAGTCTAAAGGTATGCGCACAGTATTGTATGGGCTATCGAAAATCTAGATATCGGTTACCGTAATTCTGTTGAACCCACTACATTATTCTGGACATAGGTCACCCACAAGCACCACCATCACCTCGACCGGTTCTGTGCTTCTCGCATCCAGCGGATTCCCGGCATATCCCGAAAATAAACTTAAGTGACCGGTCGATGGGACCGAAAGGTTCTGGAGTGGCGACGGCGTACCGGAACACGTAGCGTTTGAAGGCCTCTCACAAGGTGGAACGATGACCTGGTGAAGTCTGCAAAGCATTTACTTCAACTAAACCATTTACGCAAGAAAACCAATGTAACCGACATAGCCCGAAGAATTGTAGCGGTGGACAGGGCATATTTCTCGCAGAACAGATGGCCGATGGGCCGTAAGATTCTGGAGTGACGACCGCGTACCGAAAGATGTAGCGTTGAAGGCCTCTCACAAGGTGTACCGATGAACTTCTGAAGGCACTTTCTAACTGTCAAGGAGTTTATCCGTTAGAAATTTTGATCAGGAACGAGAACAAAAGGCTAGAAACTCCATTGACAATAAAAAGTCAGAATATTAGATTGTCTATTAACACTCCTCGGAACTCACTTTACGGTAGCCATACCTATTTTTTTCCACCACAATCAATTAATCTCCCTAGCCATTCCCCAACCATGTTGGGGTCGGCTTCCAGTCTAGCCGGATGCAGCTGAATATCAGTGCTACTAGCAACAGCTTTTCTGACCTCCAAAACCCTGTTACTGAGTAATATGATACCCCTTGGTAAGACGGGTTGTCATACTTTCGGGCTTCTGACGACCCGTAACGACTGTCGAAGATCCACAAATGATAGCCGGCACCAGCGGCTTAACATGCTTTCCGAAGCACGGAGGGGTCTTCGTATGTAAAGATGGTCACCCATCCACGGACCAACCATGGAAAGCGTGGCTTAACCAGATCAATACAATTTTTTCGCACCACAATAGGTATATATTATCTGAATTCCTCAAATTCAGGAAGGAAAAGTCAGGAAATATACCTAACATCAAAAAATATGATAATATTTTAGTTTACCTTGCTCCATAGTTTTGTTTGTCCTTGGGAAATTAAAGAAAACAGTATCGTATTTTATGTTTAGATAAACTGAGGTAAACATGTTTTAAACGCATAATTTTTTCATATCATCTTTAACCTCATTCTCTATATTATCCTCAGGCAATTCATCACATGGCTATAATTATCCTCAATTTAGTCGAATTGAGGTAACATGAACGTACCTTGTGATAGGATCATTGGACCTACTAGGTAAATTCGCTTTAAATTATTGAATACATTGTTTTCATATGTACGTGTTCTAGTTTGCCAAGCTGTTTAAATTTTACTGCAGTTTTAGCAATATCAGGCATTTATGTAAAGGTCTCATTAGTTACGTATACACCTTACATACTTTTTTAGGTAATATTTAAATTGCACTTATCTACTACACAACACACAAGTTATATAGATATAAATATATTTTAATCCATTCTTTCTTACTGACTCGTTACTCTTTCCACTCCACAACATGAGACCAAAACTTAAAAAGAAATAGTTATCAAATCAAAATCAAAAACATTTTTACTCAGGCATACACCTGTATAAAGAAATTACACAATATTACAAATTATTCATTTATTCATTACAAATTATTACGAAACAATTATATAGTATATGTTTATCTTCTTTTTCATTCATCTACATCATCTTTATGTTTTATTAAATTGAACTGTCTACTCTATTTTTACCTTTTATTTGTTAGGAATAGGTAGACACGACAGTACAAACAAACATTACGTGTACAAACCAATTTTATTGCTTGTTACCAATCATTACATGCGGCTGTTTTTAATTAGCGCGAGACCCTCTGAATTCTTCATGATTATAAGGTTTGCAAACCACTGGTGGCCATTTGGCCATTTGGTAACGACCACGAGTTGTAGGTCGCAGATTCGAACCCAGACAGGCCGATTCCCAGCCAGATGGCGAGTAATAGGTAGCTCGCTGTCCGGTAAGGACCAAGCCCGGGTCGACGGCGCGTTGTGTTCCACGCGCACCTCAAAGAAATCTCTGCACCAACTGGTGGGATCCGCAAGGGCCGATGCCTGCCAGGGGTGCGGGTTGTTCGAAAGAGATACCGTGGGTCCCTGGCACACAGGCAACTGAAGGAACACGGGTGGGTTTTAGTCAGTAAAAGTCTGACACTCCCTCCTGCTCCAACCAAAACGGGGGAAGTTATTTGTTGATTGCCCACCCTCAAGAAAAAAAGACAGGCGCTTTAGTTTATGTAAATTATTTCATCACCACTGCTCTCAAAACGGTGAAGGAAAACATCGTAAGGAAACCCACCTGTCCTAGAACCAAAAATTCGAAGACACGTGACATCTACCAACCCGCACTGGGCCCGCGTGGTGGATCACGGAGCATTCCCACTTACCTGTGTCCCAATAGTGGGATATTATAAACTGATTATGATATTTTAGATGTGTTCCGTGTGTTGCCGGACGTAAAAGAATAGCACCATCCCATTTCTTCCTGTGGGTGTCGTAGAAGGCGACTAAGGGACTTACTAGAGAATGGGCAGCAGCGTTCTCTATGCATTTTACCACCATACTGCGATCGCCAACCCACCTGCCAAACGTGGCGATTAAGGCAAAACCCCCCTTTTAGGGGAGGCCTATTTCTAGCAGTGGACGTGTTTCGGCTGAAGTGATGGTGATGTTTTAGAATAATATGTCCACACCTTTACAGTCAATAACACAGTACAAAGTTAGCGGTTGAAACTCGCTACAAATCTGACCGACCTTGCTAGGTCTCGATCGAACCAGTCGTCTTGATTGGAACTAACTCATATCATAAGTACTTATTTATCACTCTTTATTGATTGATACATCGATATTTTTTGTGAGCTCTTGTGACCTTTGTTGCGAGGGGGCTGTTGATCCGGTATAATCAAAAAGTATTGTTATAAATGTGGATTTAATTTTGAGTAGAAGGGAACGTATGCAGATGTGCGAGTGAAAGGTTGGTTATTAGAGAGAGTGAGAGTGCAAAAGATGGCGACTGGGAGACGTATGTGGGACGATGAACGAAGATAGACGATGTGATGAAGTTATTTTTTAATTGATTCATATTTTATCAAAAATTCACTAGTTTACGTAAAATGTATACTTTTATTTCACCACGTGATCCCTTTTAAACACTCAAGATTTACCCTCTGACTGATCTGCCTCGTGGTTCTATTGGTCGCAAGCGCTGTTGCTGACCATGAGTTCGATTCCCGGGTCGGGCAAAGTGTTATTAGGTTTTGCCATCTGAGATTTCTCATTTACAGCCCGGAGTTGTGCCTGGTTGACAAAAAACCAGAATAATAAAACAATAAACACCGACTTCCGAAAAAAAAGTTTTTTTTAACGTTGTTGTTTTTATTTTTTATTTGAAGACCGGTTGTTTTTCTTTGCGGCACAGACGGCAGGACAGGAGATGAACATACTATCCGCCACATATCCTCATCCACCCGACTGCTGTATCATCAAGAGAGCCTCACGTAGCAACGTTGTAGTTACATATTCCCACTTGGGTTCGGACTCGGAGGTGGTTCAGAGACTTCCAAGTGGGCCACGGTCACAAGTCAATCAAAGGTTTTTCAGTTGTGTTGGGAGCAAAAACGGTAACTACCAAACTAAACTTGTCCCTACATGTAGCGTTATACCAAAACTGATTGCAGACAATCATTGACACCGTTCATTGATTAAATCAATTGTTTTGTGTCTGCATGACACGTGTAGACTACGTATTATTTCAGTTGCAATCCTACTGATATTCTAATGTGAAAGTTTTTTTGTTTGTTTGTTACTTTAGGTGAAACAGGTCCACATTTTTTCCACACAAACTTCGGGAGGGTTTTACTCCACTGTTTGACAATGTTCATCAAAACTTAAACATAGTATGGTTTTGTCTCATTATTAATATTGTCGGTACGGAAACAGAATAGGTACTAAAACAAAAAGCCATTCAAAAGTTATGAGCCAACAAAGATTCGTTTTTCTTGATAATCTAACGTAACTTTGGACATGTTTAAGTAGATAATAAAAGGAGTGTAAAATCTCAAAATCGATAAGTTCAATAAACTTTATTGGTCATTGATTTATGCCGTAGTTTTTTCATAAAACTCGATCTTCCGAAGGACTTTTCTTAATTTTTACGCTCCTGTTTTACTATAGATGATCCTGCATCTCACTCATTAACGTTGTGCGTGTAGACTAACGTCTAACTGCTTATCACTGATACTACATCTGTCGGACGCGAAGCCTGGTGAGACAGCGTGCTTTGTAGCCAGGCTCACCAGTGAGTTTGAGCCAGCGACTAGGTTCCCCTTAATCACGACGGTCGGTTGTTTTTAAACTATCTAGGTATTACAGACGCCAGCACATCAAGCTACCCCACACTGTCAATTTTTCCCAATTGAACATGAACTTTACGGTTATGGTATAAAGATGAAAATCTATCAAAGAAATTTGACAGATTGGGGTAGCTTGATGTGCTGGCGTCTGTACCTAGATTGTTTATAACAACACATAGGATACTGGATGAATTGAAATGACTGAAGCAAACAAGACAATTCTCGTATCGGCCCTATAGAGTTTGCTTGAGCAAAATCTTCTGATGTTAGATTTTAATCTCGCCTTAAGTTTCACAAAATTGTCTTACATAATGCATTGTAGGTACCTACATAGTAAGCTACAACATAATGGTTATAAAATGATCCTGAGAACCTATTTGAACCTGCATTGTGAATCCTTAATGATTTGACTGCAATTATTTATAAGTATTCACTTACGCGCAGACTTATCACTTAGGTGATAATTACATGTCTGTGCGCGTTTATTTACACGCTTCTATGAGCGTGAATAAGCCATCGTCAATTAAATTAATGATCAACTCTCAGAGTCCAGAGCACCGACTTTTCGTCAGCGACATTTTTGCGAAGATGCAATTTTTTTCGTAAACAATCATTATTGTTTACGAGTCGCATTTTCGTTAAAATCAAAACGGTGAAGGAAAACATCGTGAGGAATCCGGTATGTCCTAGAACCAAAAATTCGAAGACGTGTGACATCTATCAACCCGCTTTGTCCCGTGGTATATTGTAGTCCACTCCCTCTCGAAGAGGAAAGATAGGAGAAAGGGTCCTGTGGGAGGCTGATTATGCTTTCGTTAAGATCAGAGCTAGATATATTTCTTATCATGATCATTTGTCCAGGCATTGATCTTCTTGAAATGGTAGGACGGCTAAAGACGATTATTATAGGAATAGTTTCACTAAACAAGTATATGTAGCTAATATCTTTCTTCCTCACTTTTCTATTAGTCGTCATCTCCGTAGTCACACCCTTCCTAACCATATCATCATTCACACAGTCCATCCATCGATTCTTTGGTCTCCCCCTAGCCATCGAAATTCATACTCAAAATTAAAGTTGTTTGGGCCAAAATTCAGCAAATCAAATCATCATCATTTCAGCCGAAAGACGTCCACTTTCTTGTTTAAGGGTTATTTTATGTACTTTTAGTCGTTTTATTTTCTTGAACACCCAAGATACTAAAGCCTGGCTACGCCCGTGCTTCAGCACCTCGATGTACCGATAGTCGATCTGGCATCTTGCACCTTTGAAGAGACTGCAGTACAGCCCATAATATGTCTCGATCGAATCGAAGGCTTTTTCGTAGTCCACAAACGCTAAGCAGAGAGGCAGGTTAATACTCTTCGGTGTTCTGTATAACCTGCCGCAGCGTATGTATGTGGTCTACAGTGCTGAAGCCTTCAAATCAGCCAGCAAATCAAATTAAGCTATTTCATTTCACAAAAACCTGCATCACCACCTTTGAAACGTCAGAAGCTAGGTGCACGGTTCCAAATGGTCGCTTCCTATGGACAAGACCCGGAAAGAAACGCCACAACGCGAATACCGGGGTGCATGCAAGGAGCCTCCCCGAGTGACGTACCCTCCGACCTTTGTCACGTCCGGCGCACCCTGGGCAATTGACTTCTGTCGATTGGATAATCCTTACACCACGATGGCAAATATAAGTATTTTCCTCATTTATGCTTATGCATACAAATTACAATGCAAACCAAAATAATGACAAATACATAGTAAATAATGAAAACCTTACTTACTGAAATACAAAAACAAAATTGGTTGCATTATCTGCGGTAAACCACATTACGTTGTCATTGTCTCTATTTGTAACAAATACTGACGAATTGATTTTAAAACAATATCTACACCTCATAAAATGCTCGCGTATTTAATAAATAATATTCAAAATAAATGTCCCACTTTCAGTATTTTGCGTCGTAAGTCAATTCCAAAGTTTGCATCCGATAACCTTTTGACCCGGAAGTAAGTATTATCACAATTTTAGGAATAAAGTGATTCATTTAAGAATGAAATTGCTGTTGCGAAATAAGCAACGTGTACGTTTAATACAAACGTAAATACATCCTACTATTATTATAAATGTGTTAGTTTGTACGTTTGGATATTTAAATGTTTGTATGTTTGTTACTCAATCACGCAAAAACTGCCGATCGGATTTAGATGAAATTTGGCACACAGATAGTTAGGTACACACGACCAATCAAAATCTGTTTCATTTTGACAGTTCAACAATATTCATTGCGTTATTTACGTTGCTGAGCAGACACATTTTTCTAACGTATGCAACGATGGATTAGCGATGGTTTCAAAATTATTCAGATTATGATTGATCGTGCGTTAAGCAATTAGGGTGTTCGATTAACATAATATGAGGAGTGACAGATCAAAGTGTTTTAACTCCATCAATGTAACTTTTAAGATACAGGCATAATCCATAATACTTTAAAGAGAGCACACAAACAAACAACTTTTTTCTATATTAGGGTTTATTAGCAGTCAATTCAGCAAATAAAACTGTAATCCACATACATTCTTATGATTAATTATCAATAAAATTTCACATATTTTTTGAACCGACGAAAAAACGAAGGAGGTTACTCAATTCGACGCCTATTTTTTTATTTTTTATTTTTTTTATGTATGACCACGCATAACTTTTTCCAGAGTAGTCCGATTTTGATAATTCTTTTTATTGGAAAGGGTATACCTCGAAGTTGGTCCCATATAAATTTCGAAGAGAAATTCTAACCTTAAGGGTAAGAAAACAGGGGATGATTGATTGTTTACTCACAGATTTTAATACTGAGTTGTGTAAAGCATGTAGTAATTAGTAGATTATAGCCACAAAAAATTATGAAATAAAAACTTTTTAATAAAAAAAATTTTACCGCCGAAAAACCGAAAAGTAAAAAATAATAAACTAGCTTTGTCCAACCCCAATAACTAAGTTCGGAAGGCGGTGACATATAATTAAATACATATCCAATGTCACCGACTTCCGAACTTAGTTATTGGGGTTGGACAAAGCTAGTTTATTATTTTTTACTTTTCGGTTTTTCGGCGGTAAAATTTTTTTTATTAAAAAGTTTTTGGATTTAATACATATGGGTGGAGTTAATACACTTTGATCTGTTACTCCTCATATGATACTTTCATCCCGGTAGCCAGTTCCCGCGGGATCGTTTCCTACCACCACGCCGCCGGCGTAACCGCTGGCAATAGCTAGGCTATGCTAATAATAATTATATAATATATCTCTATACCTACTATAATATATAACTACTGAACTGATTTGAAAAATTATTTCACTGTTGGGAAGCTACGCTATCCCCGGGTGACATAGGCTATATTTTATCCCCGTATTTCCACGGGAACGAGAACTATGCGGGTGAAACTGTGGAGTGCTGCTATTTCTAAATAATTTTATTCTGTCAGATGTATTAACGTGTACGTAAGGATTGTAGCAAGGCCTCAATTCTGTATGGTTATAATGATTCCCCGCGGAATCTTACTACGTTCAAACTACGTCAATATCGTTTTTTTTTAGAAACTAATGTAACGGTAAGGAATCGAAATGTCATATTCTATATGTTCCAAGACAATTTGTCGATATTTATTAGCAGATATCGTGTGTAATTGACGTGGTTACGAAAAAGGAATCGTTAAGTGGTCATAGTGAATTCAGGCCCAGGTGGCGTTCTGTAGTTTCTGCCTTCCCCCATAGGAACAATGCGTGAATGTACGTATGTGTATATCAAATCAATCTGCCTAGCCTTAACCAATTATGTTGGGGTCAGCTTCCAGTCTAACCAGATGCACCTGAACACCAGTCTTTTACATAGAGCGACTGCCTATCTGACCTCCACAACCCAGTTACTGGGTAATACGATACCCCTTGGTAAGACTGGTTGTCAGACTTTCGGACTTCTCAAGACCCGTAACGACTGTCAAAGATCCACAAATGACAGCCGGGACCAACGGTTTAACGTGCTTTCCGAGGCACGGAGGGGTCTTGGTATGTAAAGATGGTCACCCATCCACGGGCCAAGCGCGGCAAGCGTAGCTTAACCTGATCGATCGACCCGTGCAGCTATTGTTACTTAGCCACAAGCCCCTCTGTTCTGTGCATTCATTATCTACAATAACTTCAACCGTCTCACTTCATCTGAACTAAAATCCATTAAAATTCTGTTAATCAATGCAGTAACCTTGACCGCGAGCCAATCAGTGGAAATGCGGCTTACACGTTAATCAATTAAAAGAATGCAGTAAACGCTTATCTTTCTGCGTTAATTGAAACAATTGACTGCAACAGTAAACTTGCTGCATGGCTGAAGAGTGAAGAATAGCATGCATTTCCAGTTTGTATAGATGATGCTACAGATAGAAAAAGAGAAGTGGCTAAGTAAGCCGCGCGGGTTGATCCATCAGGTAATCATGTTAAGCTACGTTTGCCAGGGTTGTTCCGTGGTAAGAAAGCAGCTGTTCCTGCTGGTACTTTCACATAAGTTTGGCATTTCTTTGGGCTACGTCGGATACCTTGGTCATCATCATCATCAGCCTATAATGTTCCCACTGCTGGGACACAGGCCTCCTCTCGATGAGAGGGATTGGGCCGTAATCCACCACGCGGGCCCAGTGCGAGTTGGTAGATGTCACATGTCTGCGAACTTTTGGTTCTAGGACATGCCGGTTTCCTCACGATGTTTTCCTTCACCGTTTTGAGAGCAATGGTGATGAAATAATTTACACAAAGTAATGCGCCTGTCTGGGTTCGAACTCACGACCTACAACTCGTAAGTCACGGCCGTAACCACTGGGCCACCACTGCTCTGGATACCTTGGTTCTCCTATGGATTTCTGCATAGGAATATCTATTGACGGCAAGCAGCTGAGATTTTTCATATTATCTTATCATATAAAATTTCCATGTCACAATGTTAGTTACCGTACTCCTCCAAAACGACTTTACCGATTTTTACCAAATTTTATATGCGTATTCAGTAGGTCTGAGAATCGGCTACTATCTATTTTCCATACCCCTAAGTGATAAGGGTTAAGGCAAAACAACGTTTGCCGGGTCAGCTAGTCGTCTATAATAGTAGTAGTCATCATCATCAGCCTATAATGTTCCCACTGCTGGGACTCAGGCCTCCTCTCGGTGAGAGGGATTGGGCCGTAATCCACCACGCGGGCCCAGTGCGGGTTGGTAGATGTCACATGTCTTCGAATTTTTGGTTCTAGGACATGCCGGTTTCCTCACGATGTTTTCCTTCACCGTTTTGAGAGCAGTGGTGATGAAATAATTTACACAAAGTAAAGCGCCTGTCTGGGTTCGAACTCACGACCTACAACTCGTAAGTCGCGGCCGTTACCACTTGGTCACCACTGCTCTCACTGCGCTCTAGTAGTAGTACAAAAACTGAATGTTTAAATCTATCAGAAGAGATGAAATGTTTTCAATCGAAGGCTATAAAAGCCGTCATTGGCCCGGCTTAAGTACCTTTCAAAGACAATAAAGAATGAAATGCAAATCTACGAACTAACAATACATACATACGTCAGACAACCCGAAACATAGTGCTCGTTAAATTTTATTAGCTATTTATCAATGTCCGCTAATTCCTATTGTACTTTATATGGAATGTAATTTATTCCTTATTCGATCGATAATGAGGGTTTGTTTAACTGGTGATGATTAGTTTAATACTATAAGAAACTGTTACAAGGTTTCTTCAAAACCTGTAAAAAATTTAGTGAACTGTTAAAGAAACATGATTTTATATTATGTTAATTGGTTTGTACAAACACTGTTGCACATCAATGATGTTTTAAAAACTAAATGAGGTCGACGTTTCCTATCTGACTACTCTGAGAAGAAAGGTCAAAACAAATTCAGAGGTCACAGTCTCATTTAAAGTCCAGCAGGCTTAGCACGAGCACCGATTTGTCGACGGAAGAATAGAAATGACTATTAAATAAAATAAGTACAATAGGATAAGATAGCTATGTTTTTCTATTCATTATCATAGTTATGCGTTCTAAACGAATCATGATTTTGTAGATAATCCTACATTATTTGTGGCCGTCGAGTAGAAAGTTTGTTGTCAGTGTGATTTCGACAGTTTGGGAAGAAATATTCTTCTGAAATAGTCTACATTTATATGGACCTAGACAAATATCGTTAGAAACGAAAGACTAAATGACAGATTGTAGAAGGATATCTACGGTGCGATAACAAAAATGTAGGAACGAAATATCACTTTATAGTGAAAAAGCGCTGTCTATTCTTCGTAGAAATACGAAGCGTCATGCTAAGCCCGCTGATGATCTTCACACATGATCTTGGTCAGATCATGTGTAGTGTAAAGACCATGTAGATTGATGATTGAAATCGTTTTTTGAAGAAACAACCAGACAGCTACAGGATTACTAACAAATACTTTCTCTTCTTTTTGGGTGGGAAATCATAAAATAACTTCTGATTGACGGAGCGGGAGGGCGTGTCAGATTTTACTGACTAAAACCCACCCGTATTCCTTCAGTTGCCTGTGTGCCAGGGGTGACGGTATCTCTTTCGGTCAACCCGCACCCCTGGCAGGCATCGGCCCTTGCGGATCCCACCAGTTGGTGCAGACATTTCTTTGAGGTGCGCGTGGAACACAACGCGCCGTCGACCCGGGCTTGGTCCTTACCGGACAGCGAGCTACCTATTACTCGCCATCCGCAAGCCCGCACCTGTGGTGGCTGGGAATCAGCCTGTCTGCGTTCGCATCTGCGACCTACAACTCGTGGCCGTTACCATTTGGCCACCAGTGCTTTTTCCACCCCTGGCACACTGACCGGAATGGTCCACTCAAATCAGTGTGGTTCTTTTTTCAAAAGACCATTTCAGGTACTAATCTAGAAAACGCGAAACAAACTCAAGGTAGACCTTGGCCCACACCCTCTCACAGAGAGAATTGATTAGAGATTGATTAAATTAGATATACTTAGATGAAATTGTGATGTTTGGTTAGGGTGACGATGAGTTCACAAATTATGTACGACTACTTTTTACTAACAAACACATCACCACTGCTCTCAAAACGGTGAAGGAAAACATCGTGAGGAAA
Organism: Polymixis flavicincta; assembly: GCA_949987655.1. Taxonomy (NCBI): domain Eukaryota; kingdom Metazoa; phylum Arthropoda; class Insecta; order Lepidoptera; family Noctuidae; genus Polymixis; species Polymixis flavicincta. The sequence continues at coordinate 15,504,494 of OX465188.1, read as the reverse complement.
CCGGCATGTCCTAAAACCAAAAAAATCGAAGACATGTGACATATACCAACCCGCACTGGGCCTGCGTAGTAGATTACGGCCCACTCCCTCTCACGGAGAGTAGGCCTGCGTCCCAGCAGTGGGAACGTTATAGGCTGAGCAAGTATGTATGTAGACTTAAAATTGCACAAAAGAATGAAAAATAAGATTCACGGTTTGCGCTATTGACGCCATATTTCTTTTGGTGACTACTAGCGCCGCAGTGGAAAAAAATGAACGAAATTTTAATCACTTGGCTGAGCTGCTTGGTCAGTCATCTTCAATGGGCCGACTTTCAATAGGCCAAGTTGTTAAACGTTGAATGATTCTAGTTCAGTTAACTATTGGCCTAGGCATCCAATTAGATGCTGGCGTCCGTCCAATCAGCTAGATGGCTGCGACATAATACATATTACATAATATATACCAGTCGTGCGGTAAATAGCGGTGATACCATAGTTCGCATGTGGCGTTGTAGATGTCACACCATTGTGAGATTTTGGTGCAGATTCTACAGATAGCCTGATTCCATTAACTATGTGAAAGTGCTCTCAAATACAATGTTCTTTTTTATTGTTTTTATTTTTAAAATGCTGACATATTCTCGTCATTATTTGACATTGGTGCCGATTCTGTTGTCACAAAATTCTCTAAACTAGACTAAAAATCACCAAAATTTAGTTTATTCCTGTCAAACGACGATTTCCTATTCTGAAATTGAAAAAAGTGACACAACATAACTATATTTTAGTTTGACAGCACTAAGATTGTACTGAATTATTAGTTTAGTGAAAATGGTAATTTTGCTATTCTGTTGTTGTCAATTTCATTATTCTATTCAACCTAAAATTTTGGTTGTCTGACTAAATCTGACTATTTTTAATCGCGATTAAATAGGTGTGGAATAAAATTAGTTGTCAAGAACTAAAATTCACGCAGACACCTCGACTTCTGGTGCAAAAATAGTACTGTATTTTTTTTTTCTTTTCTTTTGCTTATATCTCGAAAATGGTCCTATCGCAAAAATAATGAAAATTTCGACCCCCTTTATAAAACCCCATGCACCTCTAAAACTCAACATGTGGATAATAATTTTTCATATTTTCCATCCAAAAAGTGAAAATTCCATATAAATCACGTCGAGGCTGCCGCCCCCCTGCGCGCCTCTGGCTCTAAAAAAAAACACGGGGTAGGGCAAACAAGTACCACGTTGCGAAGCCAAAACAAACCACGTGCGAGTCGCGATTGTCAAATTCGATTTTAGTAGTGTCAAAATAGTTTTTTAATTAACAGCCACACTCAGAGACGCCTAACGGTTACTTAAGAGGCTCCTTAGTAAAAATTTAAAATAGTTCACTCTCAGAGTCAGTTAACGGTTCGTTATTGGCCCTTAGTGACAATTAAAGTTAAGTACAGCAAGACCTTTACTTAACTTGTTAATTATTGATTTTGACATTTAAGATTGTGGTTATTTTTTATTTTTACCAGTGAATTAGCTTTTGCATTTATTTAAAAGCAATAATATCTGTATTGAGTTTGTGGACTATGCCAGAAGATGTAGAGAAGTAGGACCAAAGCGGTATTTATGAGATTATTCTGATCCCTTTACTAAATACCTACTCTATTCAAGAATTCCATGCACCACATAGATTTAAATTTAGATATACATTGTTGATGTAGAACAAATGAACGAAAACTCCAACAGCAATGGTTTTACAGTGCGACAAGCCTTGGTTGAAAGGTTTTTACTTAAAATTGATACCTTTATAAATAAAAATGCACAAATTAATCAAATAATTATACTTTTATTTTATGTTTCTTCAAAAAGCGTCAAATCAGGATGACTGTTTTCCAATAGATTTTTTTTAATTCTTCTAATTCTGGTTTAGCTTTTGCTAACAATGTTTTGTTTCTCTCTTCCTCCAATGACGCAGTTTTTTTTCGTACTCGCTAAGTTGTTGTTTATTTGAAATCTATAGAAACACATCTGGTGCGGATAAGAATACCTGCACAAATTGTTATTACAAACTGTCATAAATATTAAAGAACTAAAAGGGAATGGAAATATTTTTATCAATAGGCTCCGACTAAGATCTTCGTTCATACTAATAACAAAACATTACGGAAATAATTAAACAATTAATTCTATTACAACGCTCGGCAATAAACAAATACCAAAACTTCCCGAGTTGCCGTAAGGTCCCTAACATCTGGTTACTTTCTAAAATGCTTGCTATACAAATGGAACATATTTGTTTCCCAAGATCTTAAATAACATGTGCCTAGAACTATCTTTAATCTAAAGCTAAAACCATGGGATTGGCCGTTTTGCACATTCAGATGAAATTAAAAATTCACAACACAAAACTTTCTCGCCCGGCGAATGAAACACAAACAAAAAACATTAATTATTATTCCCTGTTTTGACATTGACAATTGGTTGCCATAGCAAAAAAGTCGCAATCGCTTCAACTTATATAGTGAAAATAATTGTTTCGATTTGTATTTTAGTGAAAAAATACATTTAGAGAACTGATTATCATTTATATTACTACGAATAATAGTTTTCAACGTGTTTATATTAGGTCTTTACCTATGAAATTGCCGTTCTGCAGTACTGGCCATTTCAAATCAAAATAATTTTTGTTTGGCTAAGAATTCTAATTTCAAATTAATTTTATTTTAAAAACATGGATTTTTTTTTCTAAAAGTAGTCATTTCTTTATTGATTAGTGTTACATTTTCATCGCATTTCAATCTTTTTCGTCATCATGGATACGTTAAAAATTCGAGTAATTATGGAATATGAGTACCGTCGTGGCAGCAACGCGGCACAAGCGGCACGCAACATCAACGACGTTTACGGAGCTAACACTACAAACCAACGCACCACCTGTTATTGGTTTGCTCGCTTCCGTTCTGGAAATTTCGACCTGAAAAATGAACCTCGCGGTCGTCCGAAGACTTTGGTCGACAATGACGAATTAAAGGCGATTGTGGAAGCTGATGATACACAATCTACGGCTGAATTAGCAGCAGCTTTCGACGTTAGCGTCAAAACAATATTGGTCCATTTGCGTCAAATTGGCAAGGTAAAAAAGCTTGACAAATGGGTGCCCCACGAACTCAATGATCGCCAGCGCGAAGTACGCGTCGAGACGTGCCTTGCACTGCTCAACAGACACACAAATGAAGGAATTTTGAACCGCATTGTTACCTGCGATGAAAAATGGATTCTGTTTGATAACCGTAAGCGCTCAGCAAGTTGGTTGGATCCTGGTTCAGCACCTAAACAATGCCCTAAACGAAAACTTACCCCTAGAAAAGTGATGGTCACTGTTTGGTGGTCTAGCGCCGGTGTGATTCATCACAGCTTCTTACCAAACGGGGTGAGCATTACTGCAGATGTGTACTGTGAAGAACTGAACACAATGATGGAGAAGCTGGCGCATCTCCAACCAGCATTGGTCAATCGCTCGTCTCCGCTGCTCCTGCACGACAACGCGCGACCTCATACTGCACAGCAGACGGTCTCCAAGTTGCAAGAACTGGGGTTGGAAGCTCTCCGTCATCCGCCCTACTCACCAGACCTTGCGCCTACAGACTACTACTTTTTCCAGAATTTGGATAACTTCTTGGCGGGAAAAAAATTTAATACCCGAGAGGCAGTACAAAATGCCTTTGAAGAATTTGTTGCCTCCCGTCCAGCTGATTTCTTTAAGAAGGGCATCAATAAACTGCCACTGCGATGGCAAAGATGCATTGATTGCATGGGTGATTACTTCGATTAATACAAATAAAAAATTCATGAAAAAAATTCGTTTATATTTTTTCATACAAAACGGCAATTTCATAGGTAAAGACCTATTATAAACTTTTTTGTGGTTTATTATCAACTGTTTTTAAATGTGGCTACACCAAGGCTTTATCGATATGATATCGATAAGACGATTTGGAGATGCTTCGCCCTACGGTTACTTAAACCTGTCGTTTGCTAACGAACCCTTAAATTGTGTCTCTGGGATATCCCGTTGATTAATGTATTTAAGTTTACTTAGTTAAGTAATCGTTAGGACTAATTTAATGTACCTTTCTGAGTGTGGCTGTTACAGCCACACTCAGAGACGCCTAACGGTTACTTAAGAGGCTCCTTAGTAAAAATTTAAAATAGTTCACTCTCAGAGTCAGTTAACGGTTCGTTATTGGCCCTTAGTGACAATTAAAGTTAAGTACAGCAAGACCTTTACTTAACTTGTTAATTATTGATTTTGACATTTAAGATTGTGGTTATTTTTTTATTTTTACCAGTGAATTAGCTTTTGCATTTATTTAAAAGCAATAATATCTGTATTGAGTTTGTGGACTATGCCAGAAGATGTAGAGAAGTAGGACCAAAGCGGTATTTATGAGATTATTCTGATCCCTTTACTAAATACCTACTCTATTCAAGAATTCCATGCACCACATAGATTTAAATTTAGATATACATTGTTGATGTAGAACAAATGAACGAAAACTCCAACAGCAATGGTTTTACAGTGCGACAAGCCTTGGTTGAAAGGTTTTTACTTAAAATTGATACCTTTATAAATAAAAATGCACAAATTAATCAAATAATTATACTTTTATTTTATGTTTCTTCAAAAAGCGTCAAATCAGGATGACTGTTTTCCAATAGATTTTTTTTAATTCTTCTAATTCTGGTTTAGCTTTTGCTAACAATGTTTTGTTTCTCTCTTCCTCCAATGACGCAGTTTTTTTTCGTACTCGCTAAGTTGTTGTTTATTTGAAATCTATAGAAACACATCTGGTGCGGATAAGAATACCTGCACAAATTGTTATTACAAACTGTCATAAATATTAAAGAACTAAAAGGGAATGGAAATATTTTTATCAATAGGCTCCGACTAAGATCTTCGTTCATACTAATAACAAAACATTACGGAAATAATTAAACAATTAATTCTATTACAACGCTCGGCAATAAACAAATACCAAAACTTCCCGAGTTGCCGTAAGGTCCCTAACATCTGGTTACTTTCTAAAATGCTTGCTATACAAATGGAACATATTTGTTTCCCAAGATCTTAAATAACATGTGCCTAGAACTATCTTTAATCTAAAGCTAAAACCATGGGATTGGCCGTTTTGCACATTCAGATGAAATTAAAAATTCACAACACAAAACTTTCTCGCCCGGCGAATGAAACACAAACAAAAAACATTAATTATTATTCCCTGTTTTGACATTGACAATTGGTTGCCATAGCAAAAAAGTCGCAATCGCTTCAACTTATATAGTGAAAATAATTGTTTCGATTTGTATTTTAGTGAAAAAATACATTTAGAGAACTGATTATCATTTATATTACTACGAATAATAGTTTTCAACGTGTTTATATAAACTTTTTTGTGGTTTATTATCAACTGTTTTTAAATGTGGCTACACCAAGGCTTTATCGATATGATATCGATAAGACGATTTGGAGATGCTTCGCCCTACGGTTACTTAAACCTGTCGTTTGCTAACGAACCCTTAAATTGTGTCTCTGGTATATCCCGTTGATTAATGTATTTAAGTTTACTTAGTTAAGTAATCGTTAGGACTAATTTAATGTACCTTTCTGAGTGTGGCTGTTAGAGATATTTTTTTGCAGAATAGCGTTAAGATTCTCATAGTGAAAAGTAAGGAATTTTAGTTATAGTTTAGTTAGTTTAGTTCGGTGTACAACAGAATCGGCACCATTATACTTAAATTTTAATATCGACTATTGTTAGTGATTGTCATGGAAATCATGTCACTATGTTTAAATAGGTTAATTTATTTATGTAGATTATTTTATATATATTGTGAATGAGAGAACGTTATAAGCCTTACAAACTGTAGATTTGTAGACGATTTTCTATTCTGTATTCGTCTAAGTACCTGGTACTTATTGACAGGCCTGCACTGTCCTCCCATACATTTAATCTCTGTAATTTGGAGACATTGTTAAAGCCAATTATTTTTTTAAAGAGTAACCGTGGAGTTTCTTGCCGGCTCTTCTCCATAGGAAACAACTTACTTTAAATTTGGAACCGTGCACCTAGCTTCTGACGTTTCATAAGTGCCCATGCAGGTTTATGTGAAATAAAATATTTTGATTTTGATTCAATCACAACAATATTCGTACTACATGCAATTTTAGATATCTGGCTAACCTACCAGGTGCAGTAACACGACATTGCAAACTACACTCATTATTATTTAAACAGGTTGCAATATTTATAAGTTTAGCGAATGACATAGTTAGCTTATACTTATAGCTTTGCTGGTAAAGTAATGGCTGTTCGGAATTCTTAATGCACCTGCTGGCTTAATTATTGACTTTGACTAGCTCTCGCACGCGGTGCTTCTCGTGTGGTAGAGGCTCGTATGGTTTTCTATCGAATTGTTTTAGAACTTTGGGTCTACCACTTTACAAACAAGTTCAAGATTCAAGAGAAAAAGGTCACATTATACTCTCAAAAGGGTGTCATCATCATCATCATCATTTCAGCCGAAAAACATCCACTGCTGGACAAAGGCCTCCCCCAAGCTCCGCCACTTCGACCGGTTCTGTGCTTCTCGCATCCAGCGGATTCCTGCGGTCTTCACAACGTCATGGGTGCACCTTGTGAAGGGCCATCCAACTCTACGTCTTCCGGTACGCGGTCACCACTCCAGAACCTTTCGAACCCATCGGCCATCTGTTCTGCGAGCAATGTGTCCTGCCCGCCGCCCGCCACCTAAGTTTTCGAGCTATGTCGGTTATATATATCTATATCTGTATATATATATCTCATCATTCCTGATTCAATCACGTAGGGAAACTCCAAGCATAGCCCTCTCCATTGCCGTTTGGGTGACTTTAAGCCTTCTAATAAGGCCCATTATGAGCGACCACGTTTCAGTATCACACGTCATCACGTAGGGCAATGTAATGGAACAGTTGTAGTATTTATTTAATCACTTACTAATTCAGCAATCTTATCATACTCTAACATATTCTATGAACTGTTAATGATTGCACGGACTAAATAGATGTAATCTAATGCTTGACCAGAGTATTAACTTGTGTTGGTAGAATGCATGCTTTCAAATTCATCACTATTCATAAGTTTACTGTGCATGAAGCTTAAACATCGTGTCTACTGTTGAAGAAGCTTATACATCGTGTCTAAATGATTTTATTTCTGTAAGTAGGTTTTTACAAACACTTTTACACGTCAAAAATATTTTTCTAAACTAGATGAGGTTGGCGTTTCCTATCTGACTACTCTGAGAAGAAAGGCCGAAACAAACTCAGAGGTCACAGTCTCTTTTAAAGTCTAGACATAATCTTGGTCAGATCGACTTGGTCTACTGTTGAATATAGGCAGATATATTAGACGGACAATATCATCGACTTTATTTATATAAGTTTACCAATATACAGGGCGACAGGAACATCGAGGCACAACGTGTCATGGATTTTCAGTACCTACATGATTCTGAACCCCTCAATTTAAAGACGGTTATTTTTTTTTTAATCGCTGATCCATACATTTTGCACTTTTCTATGAAACAGCAGATTTTTCATCAACGAAAAATCTTGATGCCTAAAATCATGTGCTGAATTCACGGTTTCAGGTTGCGCGTCGATGCCATCAGATAGATAGATTGTGTGACGAATACCTCACACAATCCATCTATCTAGTTCGGTTGCAGTGGCTACATCCATTTCTTAGAAACTAGCTTCCACCCGCGGCTTCGCCTGTGTGGATCTCGGAAATTATACCGGGGAACGTACTACCACGTTAAAAAGTATGCCATGTGTTAATCTAGGTTATAATCTATCTGTGTGCCAAATTTCATCCAAATCCATTCAGTAGTTTTTGCGTGAAAGAGTAACAAACACCCGTACATCCATACATACAAACTTTCGCGTATATAATAATTATTTTAAAGGAATAATACTGCCAAATTATGTTCTGTAAAATATTACTAAGCGTTTTGGAGAAATAAATTTACTTACTAAATTTACTTTTCTTACGATCTTTTCTTTGGTCTACCTGTCCCTATCTTTAATTCCCAATAACAGTAAATAAAATAGTAGCGCCATCTTGTCTAGTAAGTCATTCTGATTGGCTAATATATTTTTGTCACGGCAAGAATGACTATGTTCACACAGTTAGTCATACGAGTGAAGAATAGTAATACCTTCTTCTCACTAATGATAAACTTAATCCGTTCAATATTTATAATGAGCTATTTATTAATAAGGCACTTCCACGACTTATTCACTAAGGCATACACAAACAAAAATCACATACAGTTTCAGGAATAGGGTATTTTCCGATTTCATAAAAACTATTTTAATTTGAAGATTGGGACGATTTATCTAACAGAAAAATAAAAATAAATTTATTAATACACGTTTTCTCAATTAAAAACGATTAAAATCTAATTTATTTTTCGTTGTTTTGAATTTACCGCCAAAACGCTCCTTACGATGACTTTTTATCACGTGACATGTGACGTCAACTTTGTTTAAACGGCACCGGTACAAATACTTAGTTTGGCGCCGTTTTAGAAGTATTTGTGCACAGAGGCACCGCACGCCAGTAATATCACTTTCTATCCATTAAAAATCTTGTTAATTATAAACTCGACACTCACTTATTTACATACTAACTACTTTAGTTTACACAAAGTTGACGTCACGTGATAAAAAGTCATCGTAAGGAGCATTTTGGCGGTAAATTTAAAACAACGAAAATTACATTTGGTTTAGATCGTTTTTAATTGAGAAAATGGAAAGAAATCAATTTATTTTTATTTTTCTGTTAAATATCACGTTCCAATCTTCAAATTAGAACAGTTTTTGAAAAATTGGAAAATACCCTATTGTGAATTAGTCACTAAAGGTACGCTCACATGAGCCATAAAAATCCAAACTGATTGGATATTTCGGAAACTCATAAAATATATGGAGCAATCAGAAGCAATATTTCCGAAACACATCGGCAATTTATTGTTGTTGCTCCAGATTGCTCCACTTAATTGATCCAGATTGCTCCACTTAATTGATCCAGATTGATCTATTAGTGTTGCCGAGCAATAGTTGCTCAAAAAATAGCCCGTGTAAGAGCACCTTTACAGAAGTACGACACGAGCTATGTTCAGAAATACGGGTCGGATACAAAAAAAATACTTAGAAAATATACAACAAAAAAAGTAAAGGCTGACAAAGAAAGTAAAGGAAGTTACTACAATTGTTAAAAAGCGTCTCGTATCGCACAGACGACTCGAGACTCCAAGCTGGACCTCGAGTCTGCTATTACAATAGTGTCAAAATGGTTTATCATTGATTTCATAATTTTTGATTTTGACAAGTTTGGTAATCTACTAACATAATGGCGTCATCACCAAATAAGTTCTCCCGCTCTGGATGGTTTCTTCAGTTTCCTGTGTGCCAGGGGCCACTTTCGAACAACCCGCACCCCTGGCAGTAGCGCGTTTTCCGAAGCACGGAGTAGTCTTGTTATGTTAAGATGGTTACCAATCCGCTGCAAGCATAGCTAAACCTCATCGATCAACACGTATGGCTGTGATTACTTAGCCACGAGCCCCTTGATTAACAAATGATTATGTAACAGTAATAATTATGAGTAGTAGTTTGTTGATACAGGTGCTCACACTATCGCACTAGGCGACATGCGCCACTTTCTACTATAAACATTATTGTTTATATATACATTCTAGTAAGGAGATTGTTTAGACAATATATGATATAGACATGTTGTTTTAGGAATGCTAAACGTTTCTAACTGAGACGTGTGAAAAAAGTAACAAAACGACGGTTTGAAGTAGCTTATCTTCCCACACCTAGTACGGACTACGGAGGCCTCCTCTCTGTGAGCGGGCCCCGTGCGGTTTGGTAGATGTCACATAACTTCGAATTTTTGGATCTAGGAGATGCCGGTTTCGTCGCGGTGTTTTCCTTCACCATTTTGAGAGCAGTGTAAATAAAATAATTTACACAAAGTAAAGTAACAAGCTTCTTTGTGAGAAATAAATTATATCTACGTCCTACGTTTGATGAAGGCTGAACCATACCTATTGCAAGGATCTTTCGGGATTCTTTAATCCCGAATGTCCCCTTAAACACGCCTAATAAATATTTAGCTTACTAGGTGGACACAAACCCTTACAATTAATTATTTGCTCTAGAATCTACTATCATGCGAATTAAGTCGTCAACACGCAATTATAATAAAAACGTTGCTTGCTACGGAGTCATTAAACAACAGTAAAATAAATATAAATGTTCTATAAATCAACATAAATGAATCGGCATGATTTATATAATACTACCGGTTCTGTATATTAAAATCTATACATTTTATTTAGTCTCCTGTGCATTCATAATGTGCTATGTTGAACTGTAGTGCGTCAATCAGAAGCGGATTTAAATACTTAATTGCTTGTAAATAAGGTTGGTAACTCATTAGCAAGCCACCTGGCGTGTTACAGTGGCAGGGACATCTACGCACAAACTGAAACCATAAATTGAAACATGATGATGACCTGCCAGGGGTGCGGGTTGTTCGAAACTGATACCGCCGCCCTTGGCACACAGGCAACTGAAGGAACACGGGTGGGTTTTAGTCAGTCAAAGTCTGACACGCCCTACCGCTCCACTCAGAGCGGAAGAAGTTATTTGATAATTTCCCACACAAAAAAAAAAAACATGATGATGATGGCACTCCCTTTTTCTCACTTAGACTCTTGTTGAGACGTTAAAATTTAACCATGATAGACAAACTGAATTGAATAAGTATTATAGAAAATAACACAAAAACTACGGAAGCAAAGTTGATAAAATTATATGAGACCACCCCTGAGGCATACCCTACCCCTGCTAGGGTCCGGATTTGTTCGCAAAAGTTACCGTGGCCCTGGCACAGGCAACTGAAGGAACACGGGTGGGTTTTAGTAAGTCAAAAACTGACACGCCCTCCATCTCCGCCCAGAGCGGGAGAAGTCGTTTGATTTCCCACCCAAAATTTTGTTTTAACAAGAATTACCGAAATCGACCCACAATTGCCGGATATATCCCGAAAAATACATTTTAAAAAAATACAGAAGAATTTAGAACCATCTCCTTTTTGAAGTGATGTAATTATTATTCTAAAACTCTCTCTCCTTTGTTTCAGTCACAATCCCAGCCCTGAACTTCGGGATGCTGATGGGCTGGCAGTCCCCAATGACGCCAATCCTGCAGTCACCCGACGGGCCGGCGCCGGAGCCCATCAGCGATGAGACCATATCTTGGATGGCAGCTATTACCTTCCTGCCCCCCATCTTCTGCGGGTTCATGGTTGGCGATCTCGCTGATCGGTGGGGCAGGAAGTACACTACTCTTTTGACGGCGTTAATGCTTGTGGTAAGTGTTGAAACCCTTCTAACTATTGTATAAATAGTGGTCTCTGAATTTCACTACAAAAGAAACAAAAAAATACAGAAAGAAACAAAAAAAGAAAGAAAGGAATTAATTTCTTTCCGTGGGGAAGTCTTTATGTAAGCCCTCCGTCTGGAAGTAACGGCGATTTATGTCAGACTCCTACCAGCAAATGCCACACTGTTCCTCCTACTACCATAAATCAGGGAGCCGGGAGATGGAACCTTCCAAATCCTGTAATTCGAAGGTTTTGAAGGGTTTTGTAAGCGCGAAACGCGTTACATATTACTGAGTATTTTGTTATCTCAGATTATACAACAAAGGCAGATAGACCGCGCGGAACACCAAGAGTGAAGCCAAAAAACCAAATACTAAAACGTCGCATTGTATATAATGCGAGGCTTTAGTACTTGTTTTTTGACTCTTGGGTGTTTCGCGCAATTTATCTGCCTTTGTTTTATAATCTAAACCAAAAAAAAAGCAAATACTAAAGCGTCGCATTGTATGTTACATAAAATGCGACGGTTTAGTGTTTGGTTTTTGGCCTCACTCTTGGTGTTCCGCGCGGTCTATCGGCCTTTGTTTTATAATCTGAGTTTGTTATCTGCAATCGAAAGCACGCAGTGCCTGCCTAAGCGTGATTTAATATTCTTGTTCGTTCACTGTACGAAAAGAAGAACCTCATTTTTTCTGCCAGAAGACATATTTCTCCTCAAACATGGCTACAACCAAAAAAGCTTGCAACTGATCAACTGACAACGTTGGTCCCGAACAACTTTCTTCGGGACCAACCAAGTAATCGCGAAAATTGTATCAATCTCAGATTGAAAAACCAAATACTAAAGCGTCGCATTTAATGTAACACACCTACAATGCGACGCTTTAGTATTTGTTTTTTTGGCTTCACTCTTGGTGTTCCACGCGGTCTATCTGCCTTTGTTTTATAATCTGAGGTATCAACTGTCCACATTGATATCTAGTATATCAATGACTGTTCCGTATAAAAAAATATGAAGAAAGTTGTTCAAGTTCATGCTCTGTACCACACCTTTAAAATGGCCACACCATCAGATACGTGATCTGCCTTATTGTCCTTCCTGCAATACTTTTGACAGCATCACTAACTAACCCTTATTTCCACAGATAAGCTGGACCATAACGCTGTGTTCTCTCCGTCCGTGGGCGCTGATCGCCTCCCGCGCAGTCGCCGGGCTCGCCTGCGCAGGCTGCTATGTCGTCATACCGTTATATTTGAAGGAGGTAAGTAGTACGCATTACCCTGACACTTTGTTTGAGAAGACATCTTCGTTGAACTGTACGATTCACACAAAAGTTTGAACCTCGATGGATACAGTCAAAAACCTGACAAAAAGACAGTTAAAGTTTTAACGACTAGAATTTGAAAGAAATGCTTCTTATCCTTCATTTGAAGTGTCTGTTTGTAATATGAAAATAACAAATTTTTATTAAATGCATATGAGAATATATAAGGCACTTCGTTATAAAAAAAATTGTGTCTGTCTGTCTTTGTTCCGGCTAATCTTCGAAACAGCTGGATCGATTTTGACGTGACTTTGACAGACAGATAGCCGATGTTAGAAAGAGGAAACATAGGCGTTTTGTTCCTGTAGGACGATCCCGTGGTACAGCTAGTACTTAATATAATTTGCCAGATTATCTAAACTAATTATTCAAAAAATCTAGAAGGTGTATAACGCCTTGGTTTCTACAATATGCGACTAACTCCAATTTGTAGAACTACTGGTATAGGTAACTTTGTACAGTCAGCTTAAATTAAACTTTATCTCAATTGGATAAAGTTCTTGTAAGAGTGACAGTGGTCATGTACAGTCTTCATTTTGAAACATTAATTGTGTCATTATTTAATTTTCAAAGTTGTTTAGATCATTTTGAAGTCTGTTCGTCCCGATATTACTGACGGTGACTGTAGTTAATCTGAAGAATTTTTCCTTAAGAAAAAACTCCTTGGATAATGCAATTATTGTTGTGGACCAGGTGACCACAAATCAACAAATAAAGACGTCATTTTTCGGGGAAGACCGATGGGCGATGCCCATATACACGTATATGATAATTATTATTTCAACAGTACGCAAATTATGAGTTATTCATGAAAAACAATGGCAGATATTTTTAACGTAAACATTTTCAGGAATACCCCCATTGTTACCTAAAATTAATCAGCCTTAATACGCATTAGAAGTAAGATAAATTATTTTCCAAAAGTTTTTGTGGTTTTGAAAGTACGTCACTGCATTTAGTCATTGCATTTTAGAAGGTGTGTAGCCCGCTTAAGGTTACCTTCAGTTTTAACTGAACAGTTGAATTGTTCAGTTAAAACGTATGTGTGTAGGCAAAACTGAGAGCTGTACAGTTGAACTGATAACACAGATAAACATAATCAAACTTTTTTTTTGTTGCATGAAGTTTTTCTATTGTTGTTTACTAATTTGTGTGCGCTGATTTCAGATTTTTTATAGCAGCTCTAGTTAGTGAGATACAGGTACCGTCTTGAATTTACATAGTCGGTAGTTTCTATCAATAGCGGTGTAACTTAACTAGTTCCTTTATAAATTTCAAGATGATCTAAATGACTTGATCAGGGACCTTGGACTGTCTATGACAGCTATCGAGAAATTTGCATGGGAAGAGGTTGTTTGGGTAGTGATAAATTGTTTGGGCAATAGGAAGTCTGACGGCTACATTCAGCACGTTGAACAGTTGCTGATACACTTCCAGCGGCTTGGATGCAACATGAGTACCGCTTCACTACCGTCACAGCCATCTAGACTATTTTCCTGAAATTCTCGGTGACCTGAGCGAGGAACAAGGAGAGCGCTTTCACCAGGATATTCGCACTATGGAAAAGAGGTATCAGGGGTACTAGAATGAATATATGATGGCTGATTATTGTTGGAGCATTCAAAATAGTACTCATAATACATCTCACTCTAGAAAATCCAAAAAAAAGGAAATTTTATTCAGAATAAATATATTTAATAATTTTTTAAACTTCAACTATGTGCATTTTCAATGAAAAACCCTGTCACTTCGTAACTCCAAAACTAGAGCTGCTACATAAAAACGGCATATATTTTTGAAATCAGCATGGAAATACTATTTAGATTCATGTAAAAAATCTCATGCAACAGACATGCTGTTTTCCAGTGTAATCGAATAAAAATAAAATTAGAAAAAAAAAACTGCGAAGTTAGATTGTTCAGTTAAAACGTATGTGTGTAGGCAAAACTGAATTGAACTGATAATCGAATAAAAATAAAATTAGATAAAAAAAATGCGAAGTTAGATTGTTCAGTTAAAACTGATCAGTTAAAACTGAAGGTCTGTAGCCCAGACAACTTGTCAGTTGTTAGTGTGATTTTGACAGTTTGGGACAGAAAACTTTCCTCTGATATAGTCTACATAAAAAAGAACCTAGACAAAGAAACGAAAGACAAAATGACAGATTCTAGAAGGATTTCTACGGTGCGATGTCAAAAATAGAGGAACGAAATGTCACTTTTTATAGAAAGAGCTGTGTCTATTCTTCGTTAAAATAGAAAGCGTATGCTAAGCCTGCAGAAGAGAGAAGGTGTGGTAGATGTGTTTATAACGAATACCTACTTATAATTTCCTTGGTGTGTGACGTTCGTGGAAAGTCATGGAGCGTCATAATGGGAGATACGTTTTTACCTTGTTATTGACAGTGACAATGATGGCTGTTGTTTAGCCTTTTTCTCACGTATAGGTACAGTGTTGCAATAGGTCAAGTTATAGACACTAAACAGGAGGCACTGCCTCGTTGGTTTAGTGGTCGTAAGCGCTACTGCTGAGTATGGGGTCCTGGGTACGTTTCCCCAAAGTGTTATTTGGGTTTTAAATTCTGAAATTTCCCGTAGCAGCCCGGAATCTGGAGTTGTGCTTGCCTGATGGCAATAGGGTCACTCCCTATTACATGGGACTTAATCATAACTGGCGAAATTTGGGTGTACTATAATACACCTCTGCTCAACCCTTTGGGGCAACAAGGCGTGATGTTATGTAATATTGTTAAAAAGTGTCTATTCACCCGATTCAGGCGAGTAAAGTGGGAATCGATTAATAAACAATAAAGTTGATTTATGAAAAACCCAATAACACTTTGCCCCATCTGGGAATCAAACCCAGATCCTCGTGTTCAGCATTAGCGATTGCGACCGCTAGACCAACGGCGACAACAATACAGATTGAAATTGAAAACACGCGACAAACCTAAATGGGAGATTGTACTCATCATTATGAACAACTTTTAATAAGGGATCAAAGATGCAATCGCGAAAAACAAAACAGCTGCTCCCTACATTTTGACGAGTTATGCGAACAATAAATGTAGGGAACAGCCGTTTTCTTTTTCGCGATTTTCTGTTTTGTCCCTTAGTAAAAGTTGTTAATATATACTAGGCACATAATGTCAGTATAATCTCCCATTTCGGTTTGTCGCATGTTTTCAATTTCAACCTGTAGGTATATTATTTTTAAAGGCGACCCGCAGAAAGTTAATTTATTTGTGAGCGAATCGACCATTAAGCCATCTTTACCTACCCAAACCTAACCTTCTTTTTCTCCACAGATAGCATCAGACAACATCAGGGGCGCTCTAGGCTCCCTCTTCATCCTGTCTCAAAACCTGGGCTACCTGGTGGTCTACGTGGCAGGGGATATGCTGTCTTTCGACGCAGTTCTGTGGCTCTGCACGGCAGTGCCGGCCATCTTTCTCGTTGCTTTCATTGCTATGCCGGAAACCCCTGTGTTTTTGGTGAAACAAGGCAAGATTAAGGTTAGAACCAATCTTACTTATTTTATAAATGTGAAAGTTTGTGTTTGGATGCTTGTTACTCAATCACGCAAAAACTGCTAAACGGATTGGGATGAAATTTGGCATACAGATAGTAACCAGCACCCTAATTGGGTAACTCACGATTAATCATAATCTGTTTCAATTTCACCGTTCAACAATATTCATTGCGTTATTTACGTTGTTGAGCAGACACATTTTTCGAACATATGAAGCAATGGTTTAACAATCTGTTTAAAAACGAAACAGATTATGATTAATCGTGAGTTACGCAATAAGGGTGCTGGATTAACACATAGGATACTTTTTATACCGGTAGTACGTTCCCGTACGATAATTTCCGACCTCCACGCGGTGATGCTGCTGGCAAAACCTAGTAAATAGTATGAAAAAAGTGTACCCTTAGTACACTAGTCGCGGGCTCGAACTCACTGCTGGGTCCCGAAAAGCACGGTTTCTCACCAGGCTTCGTGTCCGACAGAGGTAGTACCCGTGATGAGCAGTTAGACGCTAGTCTACACGCACAACATTATTCAGTGAGCTGCAGGATCAGTTAAAGTAAAACCGGCCGGTTAAAAGTTAAGAAAAGTCCTTCAGAAGATCGGGTTTTCTGAAAAACCCTGTGTCGCCGCGCCGCCACGCTACACGCTACGCCACGCCACGCCATCCCTCTCCGCCGCGAACCAGGCACGCACGAGCTGGCCAGGCTCGCCATGCCGTCCCGGACGGAGAAGACGACGCGATGCAACGCAACGCAGCGGCGCGGCGCGACGAGAATATTTGTATATATATATATTTGCTTGTACAAATATATCTCGTTGTGGGAGATTATATGTTTGGATGTACCTGGGTTTATTCCGAGAAGAATCTTCAAAGTTTGAGAAGTTTGCTTCGCATTAATCGGCTTTGGTTCTTACTAGCTCGCCCCCGGTTCAGTTCGCCATCTGTAGTTAAATTAAATTGATTCCGACCATTCTATATATTGTAATTAAATACAAAACATAAAGTTTCTGGTATTTTAGGTATCCAACAACAGCAGCTTAGTCTGCTATAATTTACTAAATACAAGGCATCTTGGAAGGTTGGGTATGTAACGGTAACCTCTGCAAGGTCTACCAATTGGCTTCTATGCCATATAGCTTCTATGCTATATCTTCTGTTGCATGTACTTCACACCCTCAAAGTACATCAACTACGTTAGGAGACTTCGTATTGAAGCACCGAAGGTCCCCTAACAGACTAATCACGGCCTTTCGCCATGTTTAATACTATATAGCTTCTATGCTATATCTTACACCCTTCCACCATGCATCATGATAACAGAAATCTTAAAGTTAGGAAATTTAGAATCCAAACATTTAGGTAACCAACAACAGCAGTTTAGTCTGCTATAATTTACTAAATACAAGGCATCTTGGAAGGTTGGGTATGTAACGGTAACCTCTGCAAGGTCTACCAATTGGCTTCTATGCCATATAGCTTCTATGCTATATCTTCTGTTGCATGTACTTCACACCCTCAAAGTACATCAACTACGTTAGGAGACTTCGTATTGAAGCACCGAAGGTCCCCCAACAGACTAATCACGGCCTTTCGCCATGTTTAATGCTATATAGCTTCTATGCTATATCTTACACCCTTCCACCATGCATCATGACAACAGAAGTCTTAAAGTTAGGAAATTTAGAATCCAAACATTTAGGTCGGAATCTCTACACTATTGTCATAGTGCTACCACTTAGCTTATATCTCTCCCAGATGAGCCGCCATCTTGCAGGACGCCTCCATAAAAACTAATCACTTTTATTTTGCACTAAACACCCATTGAATTAAATACTGACTCTTTGGTGCAGTCGAAATTGCCGGCAAACAGTAACAAGTAAATGGCATGACCATAAACTATAAGTACTCTTGAACTGTGGTGATTTCTCTATGGATTCGGTATTGCTCACAGATCATGGTGTCACGTATGATTAGTTTGGTACACGTTTCGCCCTAACTATATTAATTTGATTCTGTTACCTGTTTACATCGCGAGCTACACGTCGCGACACCCTGCTTGTATCAATGACCAATTAAGTTTATTGAACTTTTCGATAGTTGAGTTTTGTCGGTACCGACTTTGTTTTCGAGATTTTACACTCCTTTTATTACTTAAACGCACCCAAAGTTAGGTTAAATTAACAAGAAAAACGAATCTTTGTTGGCTCATAACTTTTTAATAACTTTTTATTTTAGTATTCTGTTTCCGTACAGACAATATTAATAATGAGACAAAACCATACCATGTTTAAGTTTTGATGTACATTGTCAAACAGTGGAGTAAAACCCTCCCGAAGTTTGTATAGAAAAAATGTGGACAAGTGTCACCTTAAAGTTGTTTTTCGGGTCTGTTTTTGTGACCCGATGTTCTTCTACGCGACAGATTTGGATGCGGTTTTCACCATCATTTATACGGAAGGTTTACATGTACTTATAAAACATAACCTTAACTAGCTTCTGCCCGCGGCTTAGACCGAGTAAAATTTCTTGTTCCCTCAACCCACCCCGTTGCATCGCATAATGCTGTCAGAGTATTAGCCCTTTACTCTGACTTTTTATCTTTTAAAAATCAAATAAAATCGAAAAGACGACCGCTATTCTACTATCAGCTGTTTGCTGTCTTGGGAAAGTGCAGTCAACCTTAAAAAAAGTTTATTTTATTTTTATTTATTCGGCTCAAAAACAATTGAATACACTGATACAAGAAATGAGATACATCCACTAAACTTATAGACTGTGTACCAATTTCTTACAGGTAAGCACATCACGCATAACTTGTGTGTCGTTCGAAATACAGCCTAAATATAAATCATACTAAATTAAATCAAAAATAGAATTAAAATAACAATCCAAATACAATTAAAATTAAAACCGAAATACAATTATAATCAAAACTAAAAATCAAAATTATTTCAGTAATTAAGTTATACAAATAAAACTATTTTTATAAAACGCTAAAATATTTGTTTTATTTCAAAAATGCAGTCTTAAACAGCATCTTAAGGAACTAGGTACATAGCTACTGCCGCGTCTGGCGTCACCCACATTGACCCGGACGATGAAACGAAGGGGTATTTCCCACCGAGGTGTTTTTCACCTGTACAGGGGAAAGACCAGATGTTAATATTAGGTCTTTACCTATGAAATTGCCGTTCTGCAGTACTGGCCATTTCAAATCAAAATAATTTTTGTTTGGCTAAGAATTCTAATTTCAAATTAATTTTATTTTAAAAACATGGATTTTTTTTTTCTAAAAGTAGTCATTTCTTTATTGATTAGTGTTACATTTTCATCGCATTTCAATCTTTTTCGTCATCATGGATACGTTAAAAATTCGAGTAATTATGGAATATGAGTACCGTCGTGGCAGCAACGCGGCACAAGCGGCACGCAACATCAACGACGTTTACGGAGCTAACACTACAAACCAACGCACCACCTGTTATTGGTTTGCTCGCTTCCGTTCTGGAAATTTCGACCTGAAAAATGAACCTCGCGGTCGTCCGAAGACTTTGGTCGACAATGACGAATTAAAGGCGATTGTGGAAGCTGATGATACACAATCTACGGCTGAATTAGCAGCAGCTTTCGACGTTAGCGTCAAAACAATATTGGTCCATTTGCGTCAAATTGGCAAGGTAAAAAAGCTTGACAAATGGGTGCCCCACGAACTCAATGATCGCCAGCGCGAAGTACGCGTCGAGACGTGCCTTGCACTGCTCAACAGACACACAAATGAAGGAATTTTGAACCGCATTGTTACCTGCGATGAAAAATGGATTCTGTTTGATAACCGTAAGCGCTCAGCAAGTTGGTTGGATCCTGGTTCAGCACCTAAACAATGCCCTAAACGAAAACTTACCCCTAGAAAAGTGATGGTCACTGTTTGGTGGTCTAGCGCCGGTGTGATTCATCACAGCTTCTTACCAAACGGGGTGAGCATTACTGCAGATGTGTACTGTGAAGAACTGAACACAATGATGGAGAAGCTGGCGCATCTCCAACCAGCATTGGTCAATCGCTCGTCTCCGCTGCTCCTGCACGACAACGCGCGACCTCATACTGCACAGCATACGGTCTCCAAGTTGCAAGAACTGGGGTTGGAAGCTCTCCGTCATCCGCCCTACTCACCAGACCTTGCGCCTACAGACTACTACTTTTTCCAGAATTTGGATAACTTCTTGGCGGGAAAAAAATTTAATACCCGAGAGGCAGTACAAAATGCCTTTGAAGAATTTGTTGCCTCCCGTCCAGCTGATTTCTTTAAGAAGGGCATCAATAAACTGCCACTGCGATGGCAAAGATGCATTGATTGCATGGGTGATTACTTCGATTAATACAAATAAAAAATTCATGAAAAAAATTCGTTTAATTTTTTTCATACAAAACGGCAATTTCATAGGACCTATTAACTGTACTTGTTTACAAGTAAAAGTTGCAGTACTTCAATCATAAGTGTTGTTTGATGGGCAAAGAGGCGCCACGGTAAAGCCGAGGTGGGAAACTCCGGGATAAAATTTCTTATTTGACTTTTTCATATTCATTCAAACAACCTTGTGGCTAAGTAATAACAGCTACACGGGTCGATGGATCAGGTTAATCTACGCTTGCCGCGGTTGGTCCGTGGATGGGTGACCATCTTTACCTACCAAGACCCTAGAAAATACATTAAGCCGTTGGTCCCGGCTGTCATTTGTGGATCTTTGAAAGTCGTTACGGGTCGTCAGAAGCACGAAAGTCTGACAACCAGTCTCACTAAGGGTTACTTAATCACGTAAAACCGGCCGAATGGTTTTTTTTTTTTTTTTTATGTGCACTTCACTTATGCTAGTTAACAGACAGGTAGGTGTTGCAACCAGCACCCTTACTAAGTTATATAATGACTTGTATTAAGGGCAGTGGTATATACAGCCCATACATATTTTAGTTACAAATAAAAAATATTGCAGCCAGAACAAGTGTTTTAAAGTTAACATACAATCATAATTGCAGAATTCGAAATTAGAGATGATATGTTTTTACATTTTATTTGACATTTGAATAATTTGTATGTGTGCGTTTGTATGTGTTTATGTGTGATGGTGAGTGCGTGTGTGTGAGGGTGTATGTGTGTGTGTGTATGTGCGAGGGTATGTTAGATGAAAGGTAGCTGAACTAACACATAAGGTACTTTTATAAAAGTAGTACGTTTCCGTGGGATAATTTCCGACCTCAACGCGGGTGGAACCAAATCAAATCCTAGCAATAGCTATTATGGTATAAATTCCAAATACATAGTAAAAAATCCTTGATGTCCTAACAGGAAGCTCGTGCAGCACTAGCCTGGCTTCGAAACACCACCACAGACGACAAAGATCTGGAGGAAGCTATACAGCAGCTAGAGAGGGAAGAGGAACATGCCAGGAGTATGAAGAAAGCCACGTGGAAGAGTATAGGTAAGCAGTTTCTGTATCATTAAGAATTCTTTCTTATCCCAGGCGAGAGGACAGAATCCTGACCCGTAATGATCACGGTATGATTACCCTGGATATGGTGTAGCACAACTTGGGATTTGCATGTCCCGAAATAGACTAATGCCCGTTTTAACCAACCCGTAAAAACGCGATTTTTAACCGATGAAAAAACGGAGGAGGTTCTCAAGTCGACGCATATTTTTTTTTATTTTTTTTTTTACTTTGGATGTGTATTTAATTATACAGGAAAAGCTTTTATCCAGTGTGCAAATTTTAACCATGAATTCAGCATATCATTCTAGAACCCCCAGCGCAGAAACTTTTCGCCGGATATACAAAAAAAAATCAGCTGTTCCATACATTTTGACCGCGTAGGTATTGCACTTTTCTATGAAACAGCAGATTTTTTTTTTTTATAACCGGCGAAAAATTTCTTCGCTACCCCGAATGATATGCTGAATTCATGGTTACAATTTGCGCACTGGATAAAAACTTACCCTGTATATCACCGCCTTCCCAACTTAGTTATTGGGGTTGGACAAAGCCGGTTTGTTATTTTTTACTTTTCGGTTTTTCGGCGGTTTATTTTTTTTATTAAAAAGTTTTTTAACGCTCGGTTCTGCAGTAAAAGTTGAAAATAGAACAGCCCGGTTTTATTTATTCATATCTACCTACATTTAGGTGTCGCCGGGCGTTACCAGCAGGGTTAGCACGAGAACCATAGACAAGTGTTTTGTCTTCGGAAGAGTAGACAAAAATGACGTTTCCGTATAGACAGTTGACGGTTTTTCACCGAGAAATGTAGACAAGAGATTTCTATTCTACAGTAGAGTATAAATAAAAAGCGTCATACTAAGCCTGCTAGTTCGTATGGGCGTGTTTTTCCGGCGGCGAAATTTCCCGTGCATTGGTTTTTAGGGCACTAAGCGGCCTAGAGCCAAAGTAAAGTCCATAAAATCCAAAACTTTCCAATTGCCTGATACGTATTTGTTGATTCTCCCACAACTTAATTAACATCCTGGCGTATAAATAAAAACTTTTTTCAAAAAAATAACAACCGACTCCCAAAAAAACACTACAAAGTGCAAAATAACTTTAATTTCGGAAGTCGGTGACTTTGGATGTGTATTTTAATTATTTGTCACCGCTTTCCGAAATTAAAGTTATTTTGCACTTTGTAGTGTTTTTTTGGAAGTCGGTTGTTATTTTTTTGAAAAAAGTTTTTATTTTTTACTTTTTAGTTACCTACCCCACACCAATTCGAAATTTCATCATCCTTGAGGTCAAAGCAATGCATACTTATGCGATAGCAACATTCGCGGTTGATTTGCTGTAATTTTTTGAAGAGTTCTGTTGTCTGTCTCCGAAACGCATCTTCAGATCTATATGAAATTTTAATGGGACCATTTCGGAGTAAACCCCTTTCGAACAAAAAATAATAAAAAAATAATTTTGCAAATCCGTCAATATACGACGGAGTTATGCCCGAACATACATAAAAAAAATTTAAAAAATATAAACATGTCGAATTGATAACCTCCTTCTTTTTGAAGTCGGTTAAAAAAGTGTTGAATCGCCCGAGTAAATTCGTGCGACTTAACGAATGAACCCTTACGTCACCCACTGGAAGAGATTAAGTAGTCACCTGCAACCACACGACATTTACGAGGGTTTAATTGCATCCTAAGAACAGCTAAACCACAAAAAGTTCCCCGTCCACGCCAGGTGACGACAATGTATCATTCACAATGTTATTGTAAAAGTTACCTTGCACCTGCCATAACCTTACCTTACCTTTACCGTTTTGAGAGCAGAGGTGATGAAATCATTTACACAAAGTAAAGCGCCTTCTGGGTTCGAACTCACAACCTACAACTCGTACGAGTAAGTCGGGGCCATTACCAGAGGGTCACCACTGCTACCAAAGATTAGTCATACTAAACATAAACCAATAAAATTTCCCCACAATTTGACCAAGCCGGTTCCCAGATGACGTGTTAAGATCCTGCACCTCAGTTCCAAGTATTGCTCTCACTCGCCGAGATATATTTACCGTAAAGTGTAATGAGCTGTGGCACGCGACAACGCGACGGAAACACAGGCTGCACTTATGTTGAAATCTTTCTTACGTCAACATGGCAGTTGGAAACCGTTTAGCTTAGAAACGGACAACTAATCGTTTAATTGCAGGGCTTTTAGAAGCTGTAAATCCTTTTTTTTTTAGATAGCCTTTACTGTCCCACTGCAAATTCTTTTTCGGAGTCACCTCTAGTCACCAACCTCTGCGGTACGCGTCTATCTATGTCGTCTCATCACATCTCCCTGTAACTCTTCATCATCATTATACAGCCGAAAAACGTCCACTCCAGGATATAGGCCTCCTCCGAGCAACGCCATTCCACCGGTTCTGTGCTTCTCCCATCCAGCGGATGCCTTCGGCCTTCTCCAGGTCCTCCCTGTAATTCTTGGCAGATAGAAATGATAATGACAAATTATCTGATATTTATTCATCAACATAGTCTTCTTAAACTGCGATACAGTCCCTCCAATGCTTTTCTAACTTTTCTACTCCATGTGTGTAGAACGATTTCTCTTTGACTTCAAAATAAGCCTCCGTTGCTGCGACTACTAAACCATTTGAGTAATATTTCTTGCCCTGGTGCATTTTTTTAGGTCTGCAAACAGCCTATATTCACTGAAGCCCAAATTGTTTAGTTTGGCCATCGTTCTCATAGACTTGTGACACGGCGCATTGTCCTGGTGAAAGATCACTTTTTTTTTTCTTCATTTGAGGCCGTTTTTCCGCGATTTCATACTTTAATCGCTCCAATAGCCCCATGTAATATTCACTATTTATATTTTTCCCCTTATCAAGGTAGTCGATGAAGATTATTCCATGCGCATCCCAAAATATAGAGGCCAAAACCTTTCCGGCAGATTTTGGTGTATTAGGCCTCTTCGGGCGGCTTTCACCGACCGCTCTCCACTCTGCTGACTGGACTGCCGTTTGGATTCCAGAGTGAAATGGTGAATCCATGTTTCATCTATTGTCACATACCGACGCAAAAATTATTAGCGAACGCGACACCCATTTGGAAAAAAGCTCCTTAATGCCCAAATATCGATGTAAAATAGTGAAAACACTTCCAGTTGAAATCTTCACTCTTTCAGCTATCTCGCGTACTTTTTACCTTCCGATCTCCCTTCACAATTTTCAGGACTTGGTTGATGTTTTGTTCAGTCACTGCTTCATTTGGACGACCAGAGCGTTCAGCATCATTTGTGTCCGTACGACCTCGTTTCAAATCGGCGTACCATCGACAAATTGTTGGTGTAGACAAAGCAGACTCTGGATAACACTTTATAAGCCACTACTGTACTTGAAAGGTGTTTTTATTGTTTTCGGAGTTACAAAAGTAGCGTCACTAAAATGTCTGGAACTCAATATCTTATTGTTCGAATTTCAAAAAAAAAAAATGTATGACGGCCAGTACTTTCAAGAAATGAAAAGAGTTTTTATTATATTATACGCCATCTCTAAGTTAGTCTTGGGAGTTATTGTACGATGTGTTATCTGCTCTCAACTCTCATTATATGGCTAGCTAGTGGTTGCGAGCGCTACTGCTAAGCAGGACGTCCCGGGTTCAATTCCGAGGTCGGTCAAAGTGTAATTGTTTTTTTTTCTATATGGAATTTCTCAACAGCAGCCCGAAGTCTGGGTTTGTGCCCAATTGATGGCAATAGATTCGCCCACATGGGACTTTATGTGTGTTATTTTACAACTATTCTTATAACAAATAACTCCAAAGGAATCCAGAAGATGAAATTCGTCGAACACCCGACCAAGACTGCATAAAACTTAACATGTAACAGGATATTGATAAAGCAACATCCTTTACACTCTCAAAACCTGATACCAATCAAGGCACAGTCGAATAATTCCAAAAGGGATACATTCACATTCTGCAGCGAGGCTTGCATTCATTTATAAGCATGGCCGCATAATATTTCATTACGAGCTTACAAGTAAAGCAAGGCTTCATTACGACCGGTTGCTCATCTGTTAGGTACTGACCCGCTTATGTATAAACGCTGCTTAAAGTTAAGTAATGATTAGCGACTGATTAACCATACATTTTTGACGTTTAAACATCTCTTAACTTTAATCATCGTTTATGAATACACCCCTGAATACGGATTAGGATTTTAACGACTACTGGATATATAGGTAAATGAAGAGTCGTCTGTAAACGCAGAAGATGTAGTTGTGGCGAAAATTGATCAAACAAATGAAGAGACAAACATGCATACACTTAGGGTTGGTGGGTCTTAAAACCGAAAAACCGGACAGACCAGTCTGTTTAGCCGGGCATTTGGGTAAAAAGGCCGGACACCCTTTTTTTACCCGACTGCGCCAGAAGGAGGATTATGATTATGAGTCTTAGTATAACACTACAATTAAAAAAAAAGTAAACCAAGGCTATTTATCATTTACCATAAAACCTTCCGTCTTGTTTAATAAGGACAGTGCTACTCTGCTCGCTTGCGCTAGCGATACAAGGCGAAGCGGTCGACGTGGAAACCAACACATGGCAAATGTAAAAAAATATTAGGTCTTTACCTATGAAATTGCCGTTCTGCAGTACTGGCCATTTCAAATCAAAATAATTTTTGTTTGGCTAAGAATTCTAATTTCAAATTAATTTTATTTTAAAAACATGGATTTTTTTTTCTAAAAGTAGTCATTTCTTTATTGATTAGTGTTACATTTTCATCGCATTTCAATCTTTTTCGTCATCATGGATACGTTAAAAATTCGAGTAATTATGGAATATGAGTACCGTCGTGGCAGCAACGCGGCACAAGCGGCACGCAACATCAACGACGTTTACGGAGCTAACACTACAAACCAACGCACCACCTGTTATTGGTTTGCTCGCTTCCGTTCTGGAAATTTCGACCTGAAAAATGAACCTCGCGGTCGTCCGAAGACTTTGGTCGACAATGACGAATTAAAGGCGATTGTGGAAGCTGATGATACACAATCTACGGCTGAATTAGCAGCAGCTTTCGACGTTAGCGTCAAAACAATATTGGTCCATTTGCGTCAAATTGGCAAGGTAAAAAAGCTTGACAAATGGGTGCCCCACGAACTCAATGATCGCCAGCGCGAAGTACGCGTCGAGACGTGCCTTGCACTGCTCAACAGACACACAAATGAAGGAATTTTGAACCGCATTGTTACCTGCGATGAAAAATGGATTCTGTTTGATAAACGTAAGCGCTCAGCAAGTTGGTTGGATCCTGGTTCAGCACCTAAACAATGCCCTAAACGAAAACTTACCCCTAGAAAAGTGATGGTCACTGTTTGGTGGTCTAGCGCCGGTGTGATTCATCACAGCTTCTTACCAAACGGGGTGAGCATTACTGCAGATGTGTACTGTGAAGAACTGAACACAATGATGGAGAAGCTGGCGCATCTCCAACCAGCATTGGTCAATCGCTCGTCTCCGCTGCTCCTGCAAGACAACGCGCGACCTCATACTGCACAGCAGACGGTCTCCAAGTTGCAAGAACTGGGGTTGGAAGCTCTCCGTCATCCGCCCTACTCACCAGACCTTGCGCCTACAGACTACTACTTTTCCAGAATTTGGATAACTTCTTGGCGGGAAAAAAATTTAATACCCGAGAGGCAGTACAAAATGCCTTTGAAGAATTTGTTGCCTCCCGTCCAGCTGATTTCTTTAAGAAGGGCATCAATAAACTGCCACTGCGATGGCAAAGATGCATTGATTGCATGGGTGATTACTTCGATTAATACAAATAAAAAATTCATGAAAAAAATTCGTTTAAATTTTTTCATACAAAACGGCAATTTCATAGGTAAAGACCTATTATTAAAAGCCTAACAAAAGCCGGACAGGCCGGACACCATATAAATTGGCCGGAAACACAACCAAAAAGCCTGACTGTGAATGGTTTTATCCGGACGCCTGGAAACGCTACATACACTTGGCAGACATTGAAGCCGATTCTTTTGCTTACCACCTAAACTAAACTAAGACTATTCCTATCTCTTACTGATAGATCACGAAAGAAAAAGACAAGTGACGCTTTCGAACTGTCAAGTTCTGTCTTGAAATTAGCGTGATTTAAAACTAAAAAAATAAAATTAATTTATTTCAGATAACATAATCCATAGGGTCTGACAAAAAATTAAAACGTAAATTTAAGCATGATGCATTTAGTTCGTCTTAGTTGCGTCGAAAACAATCTTAATTTCAACTAAATTTGACAGCTCTTATTTATTTCCGTATCATTTTCGTTTGATTATTAGAAAAAGATAGCAATAGCCTAAATTAAGTTTAGTTGGTACACAACAGAATCATCACCATTACCCTTCTTTAGAAGCAGGTGGGTTAACACAGACAAAATACGATGCACTAAGGTTTTAGATACATATACTTAACCACCAATCAACAACAAACAGACTGACAGTGTGGGAAAATAATCGGCTAGGTTTACTTTTGTGTTGGACACACAGTGACGAGACAATCGTAGGGATACCAATACTCCATAGAGGGCATAATGAGGCTGTATTTACTAGAACCTTGAACCCATAGCTGCGATTGAGAGTCATACATACCAGAGCTCTTAAAAAAGAGCATCAAAAAAATGTTTCCAAAAAAAAAATACAACCGGCTTCCGGAAAAAAAAATGTTGCCTGAGCGTCGTCTACCGTTACTGATATAAAGCCTTGTGACAGACAAACATTATAGTGACTGTAACTTAAGAGCATTCATTCCACGCGGGCTGGCAACAACGCATTTATAGTAGTTTTTCGTGATTATTTCATTAAATACAAACAAAAGTACAATTTTTTTTCAGCCAAGCACTAGATATTCTGTATTTATGATTATTTTTAACATTTACTCTTTAATAAAAATATTTAATTATACTAAATAATGCAAATAGAAAATAATTGACGGTATGTCGATTTTTGTAATTAAATAGCAAAATCACTGTAAAAAAAATAGCATACAAACAAAAAAATACCAATGATCTAGTGCAGGCTGAAAAACATGTTTACTTTTGTTTGTATTTAATGAAATAATCGCGAAAAACTGCTATAAATACGCCGTTGCCAACCCACGTGGGATGAATGCTCTTAAGTGTATTACTGGTCAGTGGTGCCAATTGGCGCCCTAGCGGTGCATAGACCCCGTATGGTAATCCATCTTCGTGGAAATCAGCATCATGTTTCTTACACTGTACTGCAATATTTCAAGACATATGCAAATAACTTTAATACAGGTTAAACTACTGCAACTGTTTACGTTTCATGATCTGGCTTTTCCCTAGCGTTGACCTGGCAACTAGATAGATGATTTATTTAAGGTATTTCTTAAGAAAACTTACAGCTAGGATAGTGGGTGGACAGTTAGTTAATCGGTTGACATCGGCGCGGAGCCTTGAGGCTCCATTACAATAGAAAATCAGTTGTGTCTCACTAACCGATCTTGAGCGATTAAAGAATGCTAATTAAAAGTTTTCAAAGACAATATTAAGGTAGCACAAGAAATAGCAGACAGGCAAGCGAAAGTAAGAATAACTAAGCAAAATGTGTCTGCTCAACAACGTAAATAACGCAATAAATATTGTCGAACTGTCAAATTGAAACCGATTATGATTAAACGTGAGTTTTAGCGATCTTCAAAGAAGTTTTTACACAGTATTTTTTTAAGTTTAGGAACACTGGTGGAGAAAAAATCAAGAACACTCTGACATATCGAGTTGTATGCCCTGCTAGCTCTTAGGTGGATCACACTTCAACGCACTACGTTGCGGGGCACGGGGAACGGAACCAAATTTACCACGCGGAACTGCGTTTTTATTGTATTTCTATGTAAAAATCACGCATGCGGGCGCGTTGTAGTGTGTGTGATCCGCCTTAACAAGAGTCCCAGGGGTGCGGGTTGTTCGAAAGAGATACCGTGGCTCCTGGCATACAGGCAACTGAGGGAAAACGGGTGGGTTTTAGTCAGTAAAAGTCTGACACGCCCTCCTGCTCCACCCAGAGCGGGAGAAGTTATTTGATGATTTCCCACACTAAAAAAAAAACATAAAGCGATCGATTTAAGTAGTTTGCTAGCTTTTTCCGGCGACTTCGTCCACGTGTTTCTTAGTCCCTCGACCCACCCGTTGCTTCCCATCACCCGCATGCTAATATAACTTCGTTTTCGCTTAGAGTTCTTTCTGACTTTTTGTCTTCTTGCTCAGCTCCTAAGGGTCGCAGCGTGATGTTTCATAGCCTATAGCCTTTCTCATTAATGTGGCTATCATATACAAAATGAAGTTTCCAAATCGGACTAGTAAGTTCCAAGATTAGCGCGTTCAAACAAACTCTTTGTCTGTATTATATTATAATAACTCTCCGCGGTTTCACACGCGTAGTTCCCGTTCCCGTGAGAATACGGGGATAAAATATAGCCTATGTCACACGGGGATTGTGTAGCTTCCCAATAGTGAAAGAATTTTTCAAATCGGTTCAGTAGTTTTAGAGCCTATTCAATTCAAACTGTAGCGGTACTACAAATAAAAATGTTTCGCAACACAAAATCTGAGAAACGCAAAAAGAAAAGTGGCGCCATCTACAATGCAACAGGCGAAGTATCTAAGCAATTCTACATCGCGCAATCAGAGTTTACCACGCCACTCAAACGTATACAAAATCCCGACTCTCAACTCAACTGTCGGGCAGTTGTCCGGACCAGAAACAATACCCGTCTGGTCGGAGGATCCTCCTTTACCAACATAGGTATGGGTAAACTTTACACCCTGTTCCTCATACCCCTAAAAAACAAACAATCAAATCTTTTCTCTTTATAATATTAGTATTGATACTAGCTTCTGCCCGCAACTTCGTCTGCGTCAAACTTGCTCCCCCGACCCATCCCGTCGCGTTGCATCGAATCCCCTGGCCGTACAAGTACTTCGTATTCGTGACTTTTTTTCTTTTTGATCTGCTCCTAAGGTGATGTTATTATAGCCTAGCCTTCTTCGATAAATGGGCTATCCAACTCTAAAATAATTTTTCAATTCGAATTCGAACTAGTAGTTCCTGAGATTAACGCGTTCAGCCAAACAAAAAAAAATTCTTCAGCTTAATAATATTAGTAAATATATGGTATAGATAGATTATTTAAACGGTAGATCATCTAAAGAGTTTCTTTACGTATAAGGATAAAAGACGAAGTTATAAATATAGGTAACTACGTTTTTATTGAAAAACTAGCGACCCGCCCCGTCCGCACGGTTTTTACGACTTAAGGAAACATGGAAATTTATACATGGAATTTCTTATGTAAATGTGAAGTAAAATACATATAAACTTCCCTGAATAAATTTTCTAATTGATGGTGAAAATTGCATCAAAATCCGATGCTTATTTTAGAAGAACATCGCGGTCACACAGGAAATCAAGAAAATGTATGGATGCCATAAACTAAATTATACGACGCGACGTCACTTTATCCTTTTTCTATAAAACTCGCAATTCAAAAAAATAAAAAAACATCGTCATCAACAGACACTGTCTAGCGTTTTCCCAACTATATTAGGGTCGGCTTCCAGTCTAGCCTGATGCAGCTAAGTACCAGTAATTTACATTGAGCCACTGCCTATCTGACTTCCACAACCGATTAAATAATAATAAAAAAAAACACCTGTATTTATAGCTTGAAACCAGTTTTTTAAATGGTAAGAAGCTTTCGCGATGTTCCATTTTTAAAACCTGTCTATCTGTGCAAAATACAGAAACATTTTTCTCTCAACTCGCTTCTCGTGACTTCGTTCGCGTGGAAGTCGTAAGACACCACAATATACTGTGACAACCCTCTTTTTGCGTAAAACTTCGCCAACAGCCAATTTTGTATAAAACTTTCCTGTATACCACGGTTGTGGCTTTGGTCTCAGCAGCCCTCGGCCCCCTACCCACTGCGTCGCGTCGCATCGCCCGCGCTTTTACTCACGTTTTTGCATTGCGTTCTTTTTTGCATTTTTCTTTGTATTCGGCTTCTAAGGATTGCTGTTTTTAATAATGGCCTAGTATTACCTCACCCAAAGAATTGGAATATCAACGCCTGCAAGTTTCAGAGAAAAGCGTACGCCGTCGTTTTCGATTAAGGCAAAATTTATTCAAGTAAGTATATTATTTTTTTTGCCAATGCGACTAAAAATTAAAGAAGCTATCTAAGTTTCATCTTAAAAATCAAGCTATAAATGTTTACTCCTCATTGGAGGTTCCAATTGTTTGCTATTACAAAAAAATGCCAGTCAATTGAAAATCTTACGAAAGGCACAGCGTATAATAAAAGTACAGCCATACTTTCTTAGGATGAGGTGTGACTGATTTGCTGTCATTTTTTTAAGAGTTCCGTTGTCTGTCTCCGAAACGCATCATCAGTTCTAGATAAAAGAATTTTGCAATTCCGTCTATACGGGGAAAAGTTTTTATTCAGTGCGCAAACTTTAACCATGAATTCAGCATATCATCCTAGACCATCCTACAAAAAATAATCAGCTGTTCCATACATTTTTACTGCGTAGGTATTGCACTTTTCTATGAAGTAGCTGTTTTTTTTTTTGTAGAACCGGCGAAAAATTTCTGTGCTAGGGGGTCTACAAAGATATGCTGAATTCATGGTTAAAGTTTGCACACTGGATAAAAACTTATCCTGTATATGACGGAGCTATACCCGAACATACAAAATATATTGTATATAAATATTAAAAACATGTCGAATTGATAACCACCTTCTTTTTGAAGTCGGTTAAAAACTACTTACAGCGTTAGGTATTTTTGCAAGGCTCTATTTTATCCTAGATCATAAATAAAAATTTATTCGCAATAAAATGACACTTTTAAAGCTTTATATATATGTGGTCAAATTAATTCAGAGGATAGACTACATTTTTTTCCAAATTAAGTATGTTAATCATTTCTAGAAACCAGCCTTTATGCATTGCCTCCTTATTTTAATACCACACTTCATCGTGGATTTGGCTGCACAAGAAGTTATTTATCCAATATTATTTATGTCATGGTGGCAACAGTGGTGCAACAATAGGCCTCTAGTTCGAACCCAGGCAGGCACTTTCTGTATTTAATTTCATCCCCACTGCTCTCAAAACGGTGCAGGAAAACATCGTAATGAAACCGGCGTGTTCTAGAACTAAAAAATTCGTAGACATGTGACATCTACCAACCTGCACTGGGCCCGCGTGGTGAATAACATTCCACCCCTCTCACAGACTGGAGGCCTAATTATGAATTATTTATGTCGTCACGAGGATGTAACACGTGACCATACTTTGATCAAAATATTACCTACAACTTCATATTAAACTTAAAGGACCAATACATATATTTTTTACCTTTTAGAGGTTTTTGGTTTGTCGATACAATGGTGCCGATTCTTTTGTACATCGAACTAAACTAACTAAACTATCACTAAAATTCCTTACTTTTGACTATGAGAATCTTAACGCAATTCTGCAAAAAAAAATCTCTAAATTTAAAAACAATTTAGACACAACTAAAATCGAATTTGACAATCGCGACTCGCACGGGGTATGTTTTGGCTTAGCAACGTGGTACTAGTTTGCCCTACCCCGTGATTTTTTTATAGCTGGAGGCGCGCAGTGACTGCAGCCTCGACGTGATTTATATGGAATTTTAACTTTTGAATGGAAAATATGAAAAATTATTACCCACATGTTGAGTTTTAGAGGTCTATGGGTTTCATAATGGGGGTCGGATTTTCATTATTTTTGCGATAGGACACACCATTTTCGACATATAAGTAAAAGAAAAAAAGATACAGTACTATTTTTGCACCAGAAGTCGAGGTGTGGGTATGAATTTTAGTTCTTGACAACTAATTATATTCCACACCTTTTAAATCGCGATTTAAAATACTCAGATTTAGTTAGACTGTCAAAATTTTAGGTAGAATAGAATAATGAAATTTACAACCACAGAATAGCAAAATTGCCATTTTCACTAAATTAATAACTCGGTGCAATCTTAGTACTGTCAAACTATGTCACTTTAGTCAATTTCAGAATGGGAAATCGTCGTTTGACAGGAATAAACTAAATTTTACTGATTTTTAGTCTAGTTCAGAGAATTTTGTGACAACAGAATCGGCACCAATGTCGGGTTTATTTTTATTTAAGCCTTAGATTAAAAGAAAACTCTAAGCCTGGCTGTACCGTACAGCTTAAAATATAGCTAGAATTTAAGAAAAATCACGTTATTCGTACAAGACGTTTTCGAGTTATAGGACTAAACAGACAGACAGAGCCTCTGTATAACACGTGCAGCGCGTGTTTAGTAAATACGTTACAAATATCCAGTTTGGATTCCGAGAATACATTAGGCAAAAAATACCCAAAAACTAGTTTTAACAAAAACAATGTTCTTTGCGTTCGATAACTTCTTAGAAGGTTGAGGTCATCTTTTGTATCTGTCTCAAGTTATTGATTTGAAGATGATCTTTGGGACTTACCCAGATTTAGGATACATACATACGTACTATGGAAGAAATCCATACCTATAGGTATATACAGTTTGAAAACAAAATCCCGTGAACACGATGACCACATCTGTTACCGCATAGCGGCCGAGCGCTGCAAGCAAAAGGTGTATAGATATGGATGTTCACGATAGTACATAAACTCACGCTTTTTTCTTGTAAGGGTAGCCAGAACTACAGAATGTCACCTGCTACGATCCTTGCATACTTCTTTTGCCTCGTTTACGTTCATACATCTGTGGGCCTGGTGTGAGTTTCAAACCACCTCGATCAAACGCATCGAGTGCGTTCGTTCGGCGAAACTCCGGCGGCCTTAGCTTCAAGCCGAGTGTAAGACTAAACGCCGACAGACTGAACACCGACAAGACTTTACTTCAACGAGTCTCTTCGCCGACAGGACACTTCGCCGACAGGGCCCATCAGCGACGCAACTTATAGTCAGATGACTATCGGAGATACGTTGCGTCGTATCTTACCTTTAGATCGTAATCTATCTCGCGAGATTGTAAACTGTCGATTGATTGTAGAATATCATCTATAGTGAAACCGTCAAATTGTGAACTGGTATCAAGACGGATAGTACCTTGCGCTATTAATAAATAGTCAAGTACCTGCCACTAACATGGAAGTAGCGCGATTCGTTGCAATTCTAACCTAACCTATTCCGTTGGTACCTAGCAGTATGGTGCAGTTCACAATTTATCGACAGATTACAATCTCGCGAGATAGATTATAATCTAACGGTATTTATAATTTTACGGTGACTTGCGTCGCTGATGAGCCCTGTCGGCGAAGAGTCCCGTCGAAGTAAAGTCTTGTCGGTGTTCAATCTGTCGGCGTAGTTTCTGTCGGCGTTGAGTCGTACACTGCCTCTGGTCATACACGCACGCCGGTTGCGAGTAGGTAATATTCACCGACCTTTCTGAAGAATATTATCATAATCCGATTTAGTATTATACTGCAATAATTGTTACATATTCTGTGCTTTTGTGTGGCAGCCAATCATGTATATTTGTTTAAAAATTGACAGTATTTTCAAATGTTTTAACTCTACTTAACCCGTTTTTACAACACTTAGCGACACGTTATATTTTCAATGCCTGTCTCAGCACCGAAAGTTGATTAAAATATTAACATACTAGTTTTTGCCAGCAGCTTCGCCCGCGTGGAGGTCGAAAGCAATCCCACGAGAACGTACTTCCAGGATAAAAAATACCCTACCTATACCTAATCCAGATATAAACTATATGTGTGCCAAATTTCATTAGTCACTTACGTTTCCATTAATTTATTTCCAGTACAAGACAAGACAACCTTCAAAGCATTCCGGATCTCCCTGAACGTGATGCTGTCCCAAGAGACTTGCGGCTACCTGGTGGTCCTCATGTACGCTGGCTCCATCTTCGAACAGGCTTCGGAGTCCATTAGTCTAAAGCTGTCGCCGAACAAGCAGACAATCGTGGTGGGAGCTATTCAGCTGTTAGGCAGTATAGTGGCCAGTTGTATTGTGGAGCAGACTGGGAGAAAGGTGAGATGTTTTGTCAGATGTACACAAACTCAGGCCGTTTTCTAATGAGAGCAAGCAAGAAATACTGGCCGTCACAGTTCCGACAGTTCAATTCGAGACACAGCTGCGTTAGAACATTGTTAGTAATCCTCCAAAGATTGGTGCTAAGGTGTTAAACAACTGGGTCTATCGCAGACTTTGTCAACGTCCCAATGGGCCGTGGCCTGGGTATTTAGTAGCCTGGGGTCTACTCGGAAAATCCGCCAACAAAGATACGGGCTCGTCCGCAGTTAGTTCGATGCATTATAAAGAACTCTGCTCCCGATAAATTAACTTTTTCGAGCGAGCAAATACACATTGGGAGTGTTACAACTGTTAAATCGTGTTAACATCCATTCTAAATTGAGACACCGAGTAATCTTATGTCCAACTCTGTAAGTGATACGGAGTTGGAGACGCCCGTAACTTCGGCCGAAACTACTGATTTCATGCTTTAAGTGTAGACCCCCTGGTGAAGAAGCTGCTGGCTAAGAAAAGAGGTAGGATTTATGGATTCCTGATCCTCCAATTTTGAATAAGTTTGATTCATTCCCCTGCGAATCGCCAAGCTTTCGTTATCTCAGCACTTTTTCTGGATGTTTCCCGACACACAAAAATTCCTTAGAATATTTTTCTACTAAGGAAATAGACGGTAACCCATACGCGCGCCATTGCGTTACCCCAAACTAAAGATTTAGCATACATAATCATGTCAAACTACCCATTGATAAGTAATAATAAGTATGAACATATTATAGGCTTCGCATTTGACGGCTATAATTACGTCGGCAAACGGATACGAAATCGGAGTACGCACTTTTTATGAGCATGTTGTGGCTTCGCAAGACACGACAAATGATTCGAAGAATGCATTTTGTGCTAGTTCTTTGTATGCATTTACGGACAGAAATGTAAAGATACAAGGAAACAAGATCATTTACTGGTTAAAAACATGAGTAGGTAATGACTGACATTCATGATGTTACATAGCGTGGTATGTGCTACATGCTATATTTGCACACCATTTGCGCTGCGCGCATCTTCTTTGTTTGCATAGAAATGGCCGTTACGACCGACCAAATGTATTAAAAACATAGTTTGTTCGCGAACAATCTGATACACTATACAGGATAAAATTTTAACCAGTGCGCAAACTGTAACCATGAATTCAGCATATCATTCTAGACCACCCCGAGCGTAGAAATTTTTCATCGGTTTTACAAAAAAAATATCAGGTGTTTCATAGAAAAGTGCAATACCTACGCGGTCAAAATATATGGAACAGCTGATTTTTTTTTATATAACCGACGTAAAATTTATACGCTACCCGTCTAGAATGATATTATGCTGAATTCATACAACAACAACGCGACATGCGAACCATACAGATGTCAAACAAAATCCAGTACTGCGCAAGCAAAGTTTTGCTCCCTATTTGCTTATAGCGAGCAAAACTTATTACATAGCAGAGATATGACACCCGTCTGGTCGGAGGATCCTCCTTTCTTTACAGAGGATCAGAAACGTTGCGCCCAGTTCATCATACCTCTCAACATACACGATGATAAAACACCAAACAATGACAATACCAACAACAACAGCAATACATTAAAACCTCTTTTCTGTTTCCTTTCCAGTGGCTGCTAGCGGGCACCTCCCTGGCAACCGGAGTATCAATGCTGGCATTAGGAGGCTGGTTCTACATCACCTCGATGAACATCTGGCTGCCCGGCTGGTTGCCCGTGCTGGCCATGTGTCTGTGCATCTTCGCGGATGCTGCAGGGTACCAACCTGTGCCCTATGTTATTACTTCGGAGCTGTTTTCGTTTCAAGTAAGAATTAAGACTTTTTTTAACCTCGTAAGACGTAAGTCCCATGAAATAGGGGGTAAGACTATTGCCATCATCAAGCATAGGTCCAGTCTACCTGGCTGCTACTGAGGAATTCCAGATAGATAACCCAATAACACTTTGCCCGACCCGGGAATAGACTCCAAGACCTCATGGCTCAGTAGTAGCGCTTGTGACCACTAGATCAACTACTTTATTTTATTTTTAAACGCCTGCTAGTGTAAGGGAATCTAGTCGCAAGCACGAACTCACTAGTGGACCAAGCTAAAAAGTACGCTGTCTCACCAGGCTTTGTGTCCGACAGAGGTAGTATCAGTGTTGAGCAGTTAGACGCTAGTCTACACGCACAACGTTATTGAGTGAGATACAGGATCATTTATAGTAAGACAGGTGGGTAAATAATTTAGAAAAGTCCTTCGGAAGATCGGGTTTATAAAAAACCACTGCATAAATCAATTACCAATAAAGTTTATTGAACTTTTCAATATTTGAGGTTTGTCAGTACCGACTTGGTTTTGGAGATTTTACACTTCTTTTATTACTTAAACACGCCCAAAGTTGGTTAAATTAGCAAGCAACTGGACCTGACGTGGTACAGGCCCACTTCAAATTGGCCCAAAACGTACCTATTAATGTAGTTTCCATCCAACCAAGTACCAACTAATAAACCTTTTCTTTTTCCAGCATCGTGGCATGGTGACTTCCTTCGTCAGCTCCGTAGACGCTCTCAGCGACTTCATCCAAACGAAGGCCTACGACCCCCTCCTCAAACTCCTGGGAATCCACTGGGTCTTCATCATGTTCTCAATGGTCTGCTTCCTCGGTACCTTTTACACCGTCATGTGGGTCCCAGAGACAAAAGACAAGACTGTTGAAGAGATATACGCTCTTCTAGAA
The DNA here is from genome assembly GCA_949987655.1 of Polymixis flavicincta. NCBI lineage: Eukaryota > Metazoa > Arthropoda > Insecta > Lepidoptera > Noctuidae > Polymixis > Polymixis flavicincta. Next base: position 15,465,769 of record OX465188.1, on the reverse strand, counting down.
GATAGCCGGAAAAAGGAGAAGAGGAAAGCAGTAAGGGAAGATTTGGAGAGCGGGAAAGAGATGAGTAGATTATAAGTGATGTTGTCGGAGACTTGTCGGATTGAGGGGATACAATTTCAAAGTGACTTGCAGCCAGTTGCAGAAACGAACTTCAACTTTTAAAGCCATCATTAAATACTAATCTTCCATGAACTTGTTCCAGAAAGCAAAATTAGACTCCATTTAAATGGTTTCCATAATTTTAAAAAATGAAGTGCCAAACGATGCAATCTGTTACAGTTTTTATCGCACAAAGCAAGCACCATTAGCGCCATATAGTTGTTTTGTTCTCATTAAACTAATGAAATCATTGGCGTTAGGATTAATTATGTGGGTAGTGTGGCATTAAAATTTGTCTTTGGACAACTGGGTGTGAAATAATAAAATTATCTTTAATATTTTGTATGCATTATGACTATTATATTATATGAATATTATATATATATCACTGGATGAAATTAGTACAGTCAGCTATGAAAGTCGATGTCTTAAAATACAGGATATTTTTTTTACCAGTGCGCAAACTGTAACCATGAATTCAGCATATCTATATTTTTTTGTCGGTTAATCAATAAAAAATCTGCTGTTCTATACATCTTGACCGTGTAGGTATTACGCTAGGAGTCTAGAATGATATGCTGAATTCATCGTTACAGTTTGCGCACTGATTAAAAACTTACCCTGTATAACCGTACGAAGACAGATACTTTTGTTTTTAAATCATAACTAATTTCTATAATTTAAAAAAGGAAAGCTCCAGGACAGCACGCGAAATTCAAAATTTCCAACGGTTTTTTGCAATTCGTAGGTCAGTGTCAGGTTGTATGTTGAACTAAATATGATTCGCGACCTTATCAAATATAGCTTTTAAATAATTATACCTAATGATTGAAATCATCAAATACAACCCTCTAGGAGCAGTGGTGGCCAAGTGGTAACGGCCGCGACTTACGAGTTGTAGATCGTGAGTTCGAACCCAGACAGGCGCTTTACTTTGTGTAAATTATTTCATCACCACTGCTCTCAAAACGGTGAAGGAAAACATCGTGAGGAAACCGGCATGTCCTAGAACCAAAAATTCGAAGACATGTGACATCTACCAACCCGCACTGGGCCCGCGTGGTGTATTACGGCCCAATCCCTCTCACCGAGAGGAGGCCTGTGTCCCAGCAGTGGGAACATTATAAGGCTGATGATGATGACAACCCTCTAAGTTAAATTAATTCCATGAATGTTAATTTCATGAAATAGTCATTCAAATAGTTGTGCAGACTTGTGGTTTTAAATGAACTTGAGATATGAAAATTTTATTAGAACACTGAAAATTGCAAAAAACCTAAGAAAAGAATTTCTCGAGTTAAATTGGAGCTTCCAGCTTAAAATAACAGAATCTCCACATGCAATCTCAGAAGCAGTGCTTGAATAGTATTTTATTCATTCAGAATTCAGAAAATTAAACTTTATCTCAATTATCTCAATTGTATAAAGTTCTTGCCATAATGACAGTTGTCGTTTACTGTCTTTATTCTGAGACATTCCCTCACGTCATTGAGTTAATATTGAATTTTTTAGTTGTAAGACTGTTAAAAAACAGTCTGTTCGTCACGTTATTTTTGCGCTGACTGTACCATCGTGTCTTTTTCCAAAGCTTTAATATGTTCCAAAAAAATATGACTCATTGTCTGTGGGATGTTTTGTTTACCTGCCAGGGTCAGGTTCATACCTGAGTCATAGCAAAAAGGTCTAAAAAATAGAAACAACATGTGCCATGCTTGTGCCATTATGAAACCTTGGAATGTAATTTTTTATCAATATGACTAATACAAGAAGCATATATGTAGATAAAAAGTGGAGGCCAAACTCCAAATAAAAAAATGAAGACGATGTGGGCTAAAGTTCTCGTTCTAAATACCTGCATAAGAACGAGACAGTGATATGTGTTTCTCTCTCTTATGTATGGATTTAGAAAGAGAGCGTCGTCCACATTCGTTTTCACACAGGTGTTGCCTCCACTTTTATCTATTAGCTTCATGGACTAATACCACTTTTGACAGGATACAAAATGCGAGTCTTTAATAAAGGAGTGTTCTCACAACGCGGTTTAAATTGATCTACTTGAATTTTGTCTGCAAATTGTATGACAATAATCAATCATCACTTTACTTTGTGTAAATTGCATTCAAAACGGTGAAGGAAAATATCGTGAGGAAGGCGGAATATCCTAGAACATAGAATTCGAAGTCATGTGACATCTAAAAACCCGCACTGGGCCCGCGCGGTAGATTACAGCCTCCTCCATCTCACAGAGGGAAGGCCTGTGTCAATTATAAAGCATACTTTCACCAAAAGTTGATTTCCTATTGTTAGCAATTACTTTTATTAGTTTTACAATTATACCTACCATTCTAGGCATCCAACCATCTTCTGTGACATGCTTTGTTCTGACGCTACTTGGGGTCGGCGAAATATGGTTTTCTCATACATTTCCTGCCCATCAACTGATATTTAATAATCACTACCCTTTTCTTCTTAAAAATATCATCCATCAAAAAAACCATCCACCTTATCTGGGGTCTCTTGCTTTGGAATTGTTGTTAGATCAATCTAAACTCGAATTAGTTCGCCTTGTGAGAACACAGCTTTACGGCCAGTTCAGGCAGAATGGAAATTCCGGAGCAATTTACTGGCTTCATTGAAAATAGGACCGTATAACCATAGCCTAAAGTAAAAAATTGTATGAATATCGACACAGTCGGCTCGCACATGCTCGTGACTCGGGGTTGTATTTTCAATGGAACCAGTAAATTGATTGGGCATCATTCTGTTCTGTTTGAACTGACTCTTAGGGATTGGAATTTGTATTTCTTCCGATCTAACCATATTATTAAGATGACGTATTCTTTTTTTTTTTTCTCAGACAGTTTATTTTGACTGTAATTTAAAAACTTAAGAACTTTTAACATACCAACCAATACGCAATGTTTTACTGTTTTAACTTTTTCTATTAAACTCTTTTGAGTGTCGATTTGTTTTGTAAAAAACCGACAATATTGTGTATCCAATGTAATCCCCATTTAACGACATACTTATAAAATATTTGTGCAATTAAACTGAATGTCTCAGCAAAGAATGACATCACCTCAATTTGACAAGTTTGGACAACCAATCAACATGTACAGAAAATTCATTAAAAGCTAAGTGACACGTGACAATTGAATTTTCTGTACATCCAAATTCTGTAACAACCGATCTTTCTGCACACCGATATTGTACGTTAAACTCATTAAAATAACGTACATAATCGAATGCGCAGGAAGGTCGTGATATGTGCCTCCCGACTACCGATTGTGATATTATGACGAATTAATAATGTTTAGTGTTTTGGTATTATTAGATTAAGATGTCTAAACGACGTTAAAAAAATAATTTATATCAAATGAAACTTGTGTTTTATTTCTTTATGACTTCCTATTAAGATAAGTTACTTCCTTTGAATAAAATGGCAGAACCAAACAATTAATAAATAACAAGGAGCAAGATTTACAGACCACTTTGCTATGTAGACTAGGGCTTTCAGTCCCGACGCATTCCTGAGTCCCGGGAAAAAAAAAACGAGACTAGGTGTGGTCTCGAAATTCCCGGGGAAAACGAGACTTTCGAGACTATTTCAAAACTAGGTTTTCTTACTAATAGGCCATGCAATTAGAAAGTCAAAACATAATATTTTAATCAAGTACTTTATTAAACAAATAAAAAGAAAAATCATTGGTTACAGTTTTTTTTTTTTTTTCATTTTTGTAGTGAGCACGTAAAAAACAAAGAGTGTTTAATGTCGTTTCAGACAGAGAGGACCTAATTTTGTTACAAAATCCGCGTTAGAAAAAGCTCTTTCTGCTTCTACACTAGTGGGGGGAATAGATATTAAATAGTTGTAGCATTAATTTAGGTATTTCCCCTCTGTCGCCCCCATTTTCAAATAGAGCTTTTTCTACGTGCAAGGTTGATGGATAGACATGGAAGTTGTATTCTGTCCTTTGTCTTCTTTTTTTTTTTTGGGTGAAAAATCTTCAAATGAGTTCTGCTGAGTAAAACAGGAGGGCGTGTCAGACTTTTACTGACTAAAACCCACCCGTGTTCCCTCAGTAGCCCGTATGCCAGGGGCTGTGGTATCTGTTTCGAACAAACCCGCACCCCTGGCAGGCATCGGCCCTTGCGGACCCCACCAGTGGTTGCTGACATCTTTGCCGGCGCGCGTGTGGAACACAACGTGCCGTCCCGTCTACCACTTTTCGGCCGCAGGGGATAGGGAGAGCGGCTGACGCTATACCGACACTCCTCTTCCCCTGCGGCCCCACCGCGTCCGCCATCAAACGGTGGCGGCCCCGTCCAGGCCACGGAAGGGAAGAGCGCTGCTCAGAAGCACCGGCACTCCTCCTCTACCGCAGCCCGTAACCCTCAGCCGCGATGCCTCCCATTCGACATCGCGGCCCACCTCAGTTGCGGTGCACCTCACCGCAACCTACTTTTTGGCCGCTACGTCAATGGCTTGAAGGCAAAAGCCCTGACGAGCAGCCCCACCTTTGGGTTCCTCTTGGCTTCACCGTGGCTGGAATCCACGGTTACTGATCCCCCGCAAAGACAATGCAGGAACCCACTCGGGGGGTCCTTTGTCTTCTTGGGGGCTTAACATATTATTTAGCTCACATTCCAGCTGTTCTTCTGTAGTTAAATTTGTGACCTTCGCAATCATTGCATCATTTAAATAACTGGTATTTGTGGTATAATTGTCAGATTTGTCAGTTGTGGATGTGGATTTATTTAACCTTTCGTACAATTCTTTTAAAGACACTGTAATTTCTTCGTTTTCTTTTCACTTTTTCATCATCATCCACATTTGCATCATTGTCATCGTTCATATTCTGTGATACGTCATTTTGTATTTCACATAATTTTGTTTTTTTATGCAACACATATAGTATTGCCAATTGCATACCATGGGCCAGACACTTTTGGTGATAAGCATTGACTGACTTTCCCATTTTTTTCATTATGCTAAATCCATCTGTTATTAGACTTATAACGTCAGTGTCTAAATGAACATTAAACTCCATCAAACGTTCTTTTAACAAATCTACACAAACAGTAGCAGGCATGGGACCAGATATTTTAACGAGACCTAAGTTTTATATTTATCACCTTCAGTCTCATATTGTTTAATAACATTGTTTATGTTAGCTGTAAGTTTCCCGAATTAAATAAAATAAAAATGGTGAGTGGATGTTTACATTCATGTACCTCTTGTTTTGGTTTGATGTCCACTCGTCTAAGGTACAACAAAATTTTATTGTAATTTCGTTTACTGTCAAAAACTTGATATAGTCGGCCTGTTAAATACGATTCAAGTCTCAATAGTCTCGTTATTCCCGTGGCCGAAAATGGTAGTCTCGAGTCTCGAAAATACCCAAAAATCGTCGAGACTCTCGAAATTTTCGAGACCGAGATTCCCGGGATGAAAGCCCTAATGTAGACGTCTCATACGAATGTGAACAATTTTCGTAAATTATTGTTCATTTTAGAGCGATTCACTTGTTCACATTCGCGTATACGAATATGAACATTACCAAACAAGTTATAAGGTTCACAGTCGTATGGCAAACTCAAAGTACACTCTATCAATTCTCTATCATTTGGAAGGTTAAAATTTCCATTATGGGCCAACGATTTATGGGGTGCGGAGTGGAGGGGCAGGGAAGGGGGTAGGGGGGCTACCCCCTGTACCATCCCTACCCTTCGGGGCCCCATGGTTATGGAGATATCCAAGGTTCAAGTTTTTAGGTTAAAATAGCGCTATTTAGGACTCCGCCTTATCTCCGGCGCTGCGGGAAGAGCAGCCCTTCCGCCCTTGCGTGCCAAAGCACGGGCACTCATGCTCGGCTCCGCGCCTCCGGTTTTTTATATACACTCTAGGGGTAGGGCAGACAAGACCACGTGGAAAGTGGGGTGCTCTGATTCGGTTTCGGGTATTTTTCGGATGTAGTGAGAATAAAATCGAACACAACTGCAAGGGCAACAAACACTGACTGACAGATAAAAAAACGCTGAATAACAAAACGGCGTCGCTTCACGTTCCGTTCCACATTGTAAAAAAGAAAAAAAAATGTGTAAAAGTCAATGTAATTGCATAATACAGCACGGTTATTATACACATTAATTACACACCAAATTTATTACGTGAATATGTGAAAATAAAATAATATTGAATAAAAAATATGACATAAAATTGAATGAAATACACCTCTATCATCAACGGAACGTGAAATGTCAACTTTGACGTCTACCATGACAATTTATTCAACCTAAAAATTTGCGAATGGTGTGCTATTTTCCAATTTGTATGGAAATTAAAAAAAAAAAATATCTCGTAAACCGTGAACGTCAGAAACTTGAAAATTTGTAAAAAGCCCTATTATTATAAGTATTATCTATACAAAAAATATGAACTCCAAAATATTTGGCCCATAATGGAAATTTTAGCCTACTGATGGCCCAAAGTAGCTCGCACTGAATCGCTGATCACTGAATCATCAACGCACCAGTGGCGAAGGGTAGAATTATGGCTAGGTTTTACCGTTCCAAAAAGAAACAGTTACCACGTGCTACAAGCTTGGTTTACTCTGAGGATCAGCCCCACTTTCACTCACACTGAGTTGGAATCAGAGAACTTCGTACGGAAGATAATTGGTTTTCGTTGCGTGCCGTAGTATTTTCAGTAAAACTTAGAAACACATCAAAATTGATTGTACTTTGAAGTAGGTAATTAATGGTGGATCAGTGGAAGGTGGAATTTCTTAAAGGTAAGTCGATGGGAATCGGTTTAAATGGACCATTCGCCACTGCAACGCACTGCTTAACGCCCAGAGTTGATAATCGAATAGTGTGTGTTTTCGACACATTTAGATGAACTCTGATTGATTCTCAACGCGTAGTTAAAAATACTAGGGGTTGAAAAACTAGTGCGGTATCCCGTCGCGAAATGAGCGTTTCTGAAATAACGTTCACTAGGTAAGACAGCACTGAGAAAGTTCGAGCACCTGTCAAAAGTGTCAAAACACCTACGGACTGAATGGTGAACGAAAGAATGAAACGAATGATAAAATATTTGTTCATTGTCGAACTGGAAGACCGCTTGTCAAAGTGGCGCCAACTGATAGCTTGAATATTCATCAACACCCTCATTGTTACGTCTATGCGAACGCAGAATGCAGGGCACATGCTCCTTCAGGGCACATCCATAATATTTTGAGTGATGCAGTAACTGAGATTAGCCGGTCAGCAGGCCTAGACAAAAGACATTTCTGTTAGCGTTCACGCCAATCGCTACGACAAAATGCCTTTCCGCAGGTAACGTCATTCCCATACATTTTGGCGTAGCGTTTGGCGTGAACGCTAACATAAATGTATTTTGTCTCTAGGCCCTGTACTGTAAAAACCTCACTGTAAACACTTAGGTGAAGTGAGCTTGAAGTCAGCTGTCATTCCACGATGCTAGGGATTGACATAAAGTTTTCACGGTGAGATTGGCAGCACCAGATAGTGATTGGATTGTAGTGGGCCTTGAAAGAGAAAGGTTTGCCCGGGAGATACCTATGTAGAGCTCTTCGTACTATGTACAGTCAATCTCGTACCTACGTACGGTCGGCTGCTGGCAATACCCACGAGTGTAGTATGGCTGTAAGCTTGCACCAGGGATCGGCTTTAAGTTCTTACTTCTTCCTGGCGCCTACGCTACTTACGTCGAGATTTCAACATGTGATTTACTATTTTGCATCAGTTTTCTCATTACTTCAGTAATCATATTTTTCTCATTCAAATCGCTGTTCTATCGATAGCACAGCATCACTAGTTGATATCCAGTTGGTAATGCTAACGTTTGTAACGTCGGTCCGCGCACGGCCCGGGGCAAATACGTTGGGTAAATAACCCTCCAACATCTACTATGTTGGCGTCTTTTTGACGCTCTGACGTTGGATATACAGAAAGAAACGCCCTGGTGCCTACTGTTTGCCGATGACATTGTTCTTGTCGGCGAAGAGGGATATGAGATCTAGTACAGATTGGACAAAAGGCAACAGAAGCTGGAGAATGTAGGCTTCAACATCAGCAGAACCTAAACTGAATATATGTTCTGTGATTTCGGCGGTCTCTACAGTTCTGGAGCGATAGCGCTTGATAGCGCACTTCTCCCAGTCTGCTCCAACTCATCACAGTTCACTCGTGCAAAGCGATAGCAAAGTAAAAATACAACCGAAATCGGTTTATAAATAACCAGGTGGGTGATATCATCAAATAGTTTCTCCCGCTCTGGGTGGAGCAGAAGGGCGTGTCAGACTGTGTGTTCCCTCAGTAGCCTGTGTGCCAAGGGTGGTGGTATCTTTTTCGAACAACCCGCACCCCTGGCAGGCATCGGGTCCCATCAGTTTGTGCTGACATCTCTTTGAGGTGCGCGTGGTACACAACGCGTCGTCACGTCGACCTGGGCTTGATCCTTACCGGACAGCGAGCTACTTATTACTCGCCGTCCGCAAGCCCACGCTTACGGTGGCCGGAAATCAGCCTGGGATTCCCGACGCCCAGGGCGTCTCCTGCGGCGACTAAGGCCATGAGGGCGCATTTACTGCCTCTCTCTCACTTGCGCCGCCTCCCTCTTCGCGAGCATGACTGCTTCGCAGAAGGAGGTGACGGCTACCCATGCACTCTCGCTCCGTACCATGGCCTGGACCAGCAGGCCTAGACAAAACACATTTCTGTTAGCGTTCACGCCAAACCTGCGGAAAGAACACGACGTAACCTTTCCGCAGGTAACGTCATTCCCAAACATTTTGGCGTAGCGTATGGCGTGAACGCCAACAGAAATGTATTTTGTCTCTAGGCCCTGGGCCGGACGCGACTGATCGCCGCCGCCGATCGCCTCCACGAGGACACGGTGGTCCTCCGCCCAAGCCGGGCAAACCTCCACCGTAAGCTCCACCGTGTCCTCAGGGCGATCTTCGCAGTGGAACTCGGGCGTTTCCTCCCGCCTTATGCGAAACAGGAACCTCCCGAAACAGCCATGTCCGGCGAGGACCTGCGTCAGGCGAATGCAGACGCCATGCCGCGTCTCAAGCCGCTCCTCAAAGAGGGGACTTACCGCCGCAATCGTGGCGTGAATGACGGAGTACTGAGACAAACAAACACAAAAAGAACTTTAACAATACAACCGAATTGAAAACCTCTTCTTTTTTGTGCAGTCGGTTAAAAACACACGGTTTAATCGTATTACAAATAAATCGAACTATGTACCTATAGGTACTACATAAGCAAGCATATAAGCATCCGGTACTCCACCTCAACATTTCGCAATTTTAAATAAAACATAAAGTCAGCGATACAAAATAATGGCTTCGAAACCATAAAATACACATATACCTACAATGTACATACACGATAACATAATATTCATTTAGTTATATGATGTGGAATATTTTGTATTATAGTATAGTTATATTAATTGTAAGTTATGCTAGAAATGCTCGAGCTGCCAATGAATTTTCAGCTGGTAAGTTTATTTCGTTCCGTGTGGTGCCAGACGTAAAGAATAGCACCATCCCATTTCTTCCCGTGGGTGTGGTAGAAGGCGACAAAGGGACTTACCAGAGAATGGGCAGCATCGTTCTCTGTGCATTTTGCCACCATACTACGATCGCCAACCCGCCTTCCAAGCGTGGCGATTATGGGAAAGAGGACGTCTTTCGGCTGTAATGATGATGATGAAGTTTATTAAACCTGTTCGTGATGAACGGCCTCAACCAGGGAGTATCATGTTACCTAGTAACTGCCGGAACTGGGTTGTGAAGGTCAGAGAGTCAGTCGGCAGTCTGAGGGGCTTGTAGCTTCGTAATAAAAGCCGCGCGGGTTGATAGATCAGGTGATGCTAAGCTTACTGCAATAGGTCAGTGGACCAAGGGTATCGTATTACTCAGTAACTGGATTGTGAAGTCAAAAAGGCCTTCGCTTCTCATCGTTATGAAATATTGTTTTTTTTTACCACGCAGTTGATATCTGCTCATTGCTGGGAACAGCTCAATTGCTACACAAGTACCTACTTTCTCATCAAAACAGATTCCTTCAAACCTTTGAGCAACTTTCATATTTCGAACTTTATTCCGACTTACGGAAAATTCTCAATTCAAATCTGACAATTTAGTGCCACATTAAGGGCTAATTCCACCAATGAAATCGCGATCAATAAGACATCTAAACCGCGACAATGTCTATTGTCCACAACAATGATGACAGTGACACCTGACAGCTCTAGGACAAGGTTAAGCTTTGATGATCCTTTTTAGTTTATTTGAGGAGTGGATTGAGAGGCGCTACGGTGTCCTCACCTTCCGCCTGATGCAGGTCCACACCGGACACGGCTGTTTCGGGAAGTTCCTGTTTCGCATAAAGCGGGAGGAAACGCCCGGGTGTTTCCACTGCTAAGATCGCCTTGAGGACACGGTGAAGCATACGGTGGAGGTCTGCCTGGCTTGGGTGGAGCACCGCCGTTTCCTTGGGGAGACGATCAGCGGCGGCAATCTTTCGCGTCCGGCCCTGGTCCAGGTTATGATTTGGTGCAAGAGTGCATAGGTAGCCGTCACCTCCTTCTGCGAAGCAGTGATGCTTGCGAAGAGGGAGGCGGCGCACGTGAGGAAGAGGCAATATATGCGCCCTCACGGCCCTAGCCTCCGCAAGAGACGCCCTGGGCATCGGGAATCCCAGGCTGATTCCAGGCCACCGTTGGCGTGGGCTTGCGGATGGCGAGTAATGGGTAGCTCGCTGTCCGGTAAGGACCAAGCCCGGGTCGACGGCGCGTTGTGTTCCACATGCGCTTCTAAGAGATGTCAGCATAAACTGGTAAGGTCGGCAAGGTCCGCCGATACCTGCCAGGGTTGTTCGAAAGAGATACCGTGCCCCTGGCACACAGGCAACTGAAGGAACACGGGTGGGTTTTAGTCAGAAATTGTCTGACATACCCTCCTGCTCCACCCAGAGCGGGAGAAGTTATTTGATGATTTCCCACCCTCATAAAAAAACAAATATTAGCCAGTTTTTGCAAAAAAAAAATGTTGTATTTGGCTCGATGGTGAAACCTGTTATAGAAAAACCTAGTTTTGTAATAAGGCCAGTATAATCTATAACATAGAACTGTAACGTAGTTACTTTTATCCAAAGACCTCCACGTGAGAAACTTCGATGAAGATGAGCCCCATTTATTCGAGGGCATGCGTCGCCGTGGACATCACCACAACAAACCAGGCCTTCGGATCAGGAACGAGCACCAGGTCTTCATCACGGACAAGAAGACCAACTTGAGGATCCGAGGGGGTAACGCCACAGACACCAAGAACTTCCCGTATATGGCGGCCATCATTATCAATGGAAGGTTGTGGTGTGCTGGCGCCATTGTGGATATTAATTGGGTGGTCACCGCTGCACATTGCTTGAATTAGTAAGTAACATCACAGTCATTTATTACGTAGTAGCTAGCTATTAGTAAGTTGATGGCAATAGGTTCACCCCCTATTTCATGAGTCTTCGACATAACTGGCGTAATGTGGGTATACTATAGATACACCTCTGCCTAAACCTTCGGGGATTGCAGGCGTAATATTCGTGAGACAACTCGATCTCGAAGCCATAAAGAGCTCGAATCGAGGCGTTTAAATTTAAAACCGAGTATCTTGATTGTCTTAAAGATCGGTCTTTCCTGGTAAGCCATAATACCCAGGCGAGATAATGTCGAGGTGTGATATGGTATAACGGCTTACCAGGAAAGATCAATCTGAACATAAGTCTAGCTCAGATGCGTGATTTCGTAAAGATTGTGTATCTTTAAGACTAACATGAAATCAAGCTTATCAGTTTTTAATTTAGACGCCTCGATTCGAGCTCTTTCTGGCTTCGAGATCGAGTTGTCTTCGACTTTCGGAGCTTTCACGACGTGATAGCTTAGATGAAGTGGAATTAAAGTGACCTATCATTCCACCGCTACATCCACACAAATTAATACAGAATACAACCGCAGGACTGTTTTCGTCAACCTTGTTTGAAAGGAATGCAATCAGCAAAACTTCTTGTTTTTCGATGTCGAGCTAATAGCAAATTAATGTCTCCAACAGCGTCCTCAGTGTCTCCCCTCTAAAAACTCTGGGGCAGTTCGTGAAGGTTCGCGTAGGTAGCGCCCGGCCCCACGAAGGTGGTACTCTTGTCGACGTGGCAGGAGCTGTTCGACACCCCAAGTTTGAAGAAGAACCGGTGCCACATGCTGATGTTGCGCTGCTGAAACTTGCAGAGAATCTAGGTCAGTACTGCTTCATCAAAATACTTGGACAGGTATGAAAGCATTATTATTTTGAACTATTTTGAGTCGAACTTGGATAATTATAATAACTAGTTGTCACCCAGTGGTCCAAATTCGCCCATATTTCAATTAAAATTTAACGTACTTCTAATACATAATTATACAAAAACATTAGCTTTCTGCACTCCTCCATAAAAACGATAACTATGCCTATTTTTTTTTTTTTAATATCCAGTACTTTTGAATAAATGCTGTGGAAAGTGTTCCTGGTGAAGTTTGTGTGGCGTGACTATAAATGACAGGATGAGGAACAATATGATATGGAAATGGTGCGGTTTGAATAAAAATGAATAGACTATGCTTAAGCATTAAATGGTTTGCTAATGTTGAGAGAATGAACGAAAAGCGAGTAACAAAAGGAAACAAATATAGTGGATGCCCTCAGAGGATGTATAGACCTTATTGGTGATGTGCTTCGGAAAGGTCAAGTGCGTAGTACCTACCTACTCGCCAATACCAAATACCTTCTTCGCAGTTGTATTTCCAGCCATTTTAAAGTCAAAGCTATGTCTCATAAATCTGTAATTACACGTTCGGCTCGGCATACCCTTCTACCCTTTATATAGGAGTGAGCAGTAATTGGTTTGATGGTAGGGTAATAGATATTTCACTTAACATCATCTGACGAGAATAACACGAGACCGTTCACAAAGACTGGCTACTTCTACTCCATATTTGTTGAAGTAAAATAACTTACAGTATTCGTATGTTTAGAATTCCACAGACACGTGAACCTGATCAAGATCTATGAGGGTTTCAAGGAGCCGTTTGCGCAGAGCTTCATCGTGGTCACGGGGTGGGGGGCTACCAGGGTAATGATCTAGATCCTTCATCACAATTGTTCGACCTACAAAAACATGGCATCACCACACAATTTAGATTCCTGGTTGACCTACACTTTTGGCCGTTTTCTGAAAAGCTAAACTAGGTACACAAAAATTTATAATAGACTTTCAAACTACTGCGAAGTGACTTCATTATCATCATTATAACAGTCATCGTTCCCACAGCTGGGACACAGGCCTCCTCTCTATGGGCTGTAATACACTACGCGGACCCAGTGGGCGTTGGTAGATAACACGTCTTCGAATTTTTGGTTCTAGGACATGCCGGTTTCCTCACGATGTTTTCCTTCACCCTTTTGAGAGCAGTGGTGATGAAATAATTTACAAAAAGTTACGTACGCCTGCCAGTATTCAACTACTACTCTTAAGGGGAATCTAGTCGTGATCGTGAGCTCGAACTCACTGGTGGGCCTTCCTAAAAAGCACGCTGTCTCACCAGGCTTTGTGACCGACAGAGGTAGTACCCGTGATGAGCAGTTAGACGCTAGTCTATCTACATACACAACATTATTCAGTTATGTAGATGCAGGATCAGCTATAGTAAAACAGGCGCGTACAAAATATTAAGATGATTGGATCCGATGCGACCGATGCAGATGGTGGTACGATTTCCTTTTTGATCAAAAACTCCTTTGCCAGTGATTAAGATTATTTGTATTTAAAGCAAACATGAGGACAATTTGCTTAAAAAGGTTGAATGGAAATCAAAAAAGTTTTTAACCGTAGCGGATTTGCGCTACAATATCCAGAACGGCTCACAAATCTTTCAAAGAGAGAAGAATCAATCAAATAGATCAAGATACAGTAACTATTTCTATCAGAGCACAAATACTTGAATTGTTTAACATTTGTACAGGGCACAGACACGTCTTTCCGGGAGCACACTCCTGACCTGATGACGGCCCGGCTCAAGGTGCGCTCGCAGCACTACTGCATGGACGCTTACCAGCTCGTCAACGGCTTCCAGTTCACTCCTGACTTCTTCTGCGCCTCGCTGAGAAACGGCACTAGGGATGCCTGCTTGGTAAATCTCTATGCTGATATTTTCAGACCAAGACGGAAACTAGAACAGGGAGAGTGTTCCGATATCTTTGGAAACCAAAACTTTAAGAGCTTGGCTGAAATAATAGTTATTATATTATTTCTCTTTATGGTAGAGGTAGTTGAATTTATCAGCTATCCAAAACACAAATGTTATTTAGCTATAGCTTTAAACAGAACAGTCAAGCTACTGTTTCATGATACTAAGTACATAGTGAAAAAATAATTAATTGGATTAAAAAATACTTAAACTAAAAATGACAGAAATGAATTCCGTAAACGAGTCAAAACAAACTACTTTCACAAGTTACACATTTTCTATCTCGTTCACTCAACACGTTGCTTCCAGTTCGACGCAGGCGCACCGGCCGTGCAGCAGAACACACTCGTGGGCATCATGAGTTTCGGGCCCGAACGCTGCGGCCACGAGTACCAGCCCGCGGTCTTCGTCAAGGCTTTCTACTTCAGGTGAGCTACCGGCTCCATCATTATCGTCATTACAAAGAAATACTTTAATCATTTTAGCATTTCTAGCTTTAGTGGTGGCGCAGTGGAAACGGCCGCGACTTACAAGTTGTAGGCCGAAGTTGTGTGCGTGGAAATCCGAAATTATCCCACGGTAACCTACTACCGTACCGTGTGGTGCCGGACGTAAAGAATAGCACCATCCCATTTCTTCCCGTGGGTGTCGTAGAAGGCGACTAAGGGACTTACTAGAGAATAGGCAGCAGCGTTCTCTACGTATTTTACCACCATACTGCGATCGCCAACCCACCTGCCAAGCGTGGCGATTATGGCAAACCCCCCCTTTCGGGGGAGGCCATGTCCTGCAGTGGACGTCTATCGGCTGAAATGATGATGATGATGATGAACATACTACCGGAATGAAAACTATCCTATATGGTAATCCAGGTTATAAACTATCTGTGTGCCAAATTTCATCCAAATCCATTCAGCCGTTTTTGCGTTAAAGACTAACAAACATCCAAACATCCATCCATACAAACTTGCCCGTTTAAAATATTAGTATGGATTAGTAGGATAGGCTCAACCCTTGTTCCATGGCATGGTGGGAATTAAATATTACTGTGGCCATGAGGATAGGTACCTACACCTCTGCCTACCGTCGGGCGTCGAATGTGGCGTCTTTAGTTATGTGTACGAGGAATAGGGTGTAAGCTTATCTATGGAAAAAGGAGAATCTACCGACCTCACTGTATTTCTACTCTACCATAGAATAGAAATGGCTTGTCTACATTTATCGGTGCAAAACTGTAAATTTTCTACACAGAAACGTCATTTTTGTCTACTCTTCCGTCGACAAAACGATTGTCTACGATTCACGTGCTGAGCCTGCTGGTGTTGTGTCTGGAAGGCTACAGTCAGACTATTGATGTCGGGACGTTGTAAAATATGCTAGTTGTGGGACAAACTCTGCTTTTACAATGCCTGACTTTGCGTGACATCATTGTTGTGTGTAGTTCGTATGTGGCGATGTAGATTATCTATCTGAAAACCAGCGAACTGGGCCTTTTTAGCGCAGCCGTGAGGCACACTTTAATGCTAGTTTCTGACATTGCACCTTACACTTTTTGTTGGTTTATACTTTTTATTTTATTTTTTATTTATTTTGCTTTAAATGGTGTGCCTTTTTAGTCTGTGCTAAATAAATGTATTTTCTTTTTTCATATATAAAAGCGAAAGGTCACTCATTCATTCCCTCGCTGATTAAACACTAAATCTCAAAAAGTACTAGACCTTCCAAGATGAAATACACAGAGGTATATATTATGAGTAGGAGACGTCAGCTAAGAAAGGATTTTAGGAAATTCCCCAAAAGTAAAGAGGTGAAATAGGGGATGTAAATTTGTATAATATTTTTTATTCCTATGAAGCGGGAGGTACTGCGACCATAGCAACTAGTTATACATAAAACTACATAAGATAGGGGCTTTTTCGTCTCATACACGACTATTCTAGTTTTAGGTACTGTTGTTTTTATTTCTTTTTATTTACTATGTTTATGTTTGAATATTTTAGTTCGTGTTCTTCCTGTCAGAATAAATACTATTTCTTTCTTTCAGAGACTTCGTAAAATCAACGATTTCATCATATAAAACCACTGCTGAGTTGATCGAAGCCGTCCAAGAGATAGACCCTAGTGCACCTCTCGTTAAGCAGCCTGTAGAACAACTCCATATGGGCATCATTCCACCGGTACCCGAGCATTTGAGGAACGACCTGCAAGGAATGTGGGACGTCGTGCCTGATGCGAAGCACGACTGAATACAGACCTTTTATTCATTTAAAAGGATATTCACATCACCTTGTGTCACACTTAAATTCTTCAAACAAAAGTTATGGGTGTTTTTTATTTTTTTTTAGTGTGGGAAGTCGTCAAATAACTTCTCCCGCTCTGGGTGGAGCAGGAGGGCGAGTCAGACTCTTACTGAATAAAACCCACCCGTGTTCCTTCAGTTGCCTGTGTGCCAGGGGCCACAGTATATCTTTCGAACAACCCTTACCCCTGGCAGAAGATATGGGTGTTGGAAGATGATGATGGGTTACCTACCTATACAAATAACATACCTGTTCTTTAGACATTTCAATATTTTATGTAACTATTCTTACCAGAATCTACGTTGTAAAATCACTAAGTCGAGAACTTATGTTTATAATTTATTTGCACGTCTAATGCGCTCATCACAGCATCATAAGATATATATCTGCTCTTGTCAATATTTAATATAATTATATCACAAAGAGATAGTCACGCCGCCGCCGGAGCCTTATCTAAGTACTATAGCAATGATAATATTTTGCATACCGCTCTCGACTCTTTTAAAAATGTTTGGATTAGAACCAATGATAACAACGGGGATATACAGTTTTTGGTTTCTGAAAACCTGCCCAAGAATTTATATTTTCAGAAGTTCCAAAAATATTGATGTGCCATGATACCCTTTCCTCACGGCCCTAGTCGCCGCAAAAGACGCCCTGGGCGTCGGGAATCCCAGGCTGATTCCCGGCCACCGTAGGCGCCGGCTTGCGGAAGGCGAGTAATGCGTAGCTCGCTGTCCGATAAGGACCAAGCCCGGATCGACGCCGGCGCGTTGTGTTCCACGCGCGCTTCAAAGAGATGTCAGCACCAACTGGTGGGGTCCGCAAGGGCCGATGTCTGCCAGGGGTGCGGGTTGTTCGAAAGAGATGCCGTGGCTCCTGGCACACAGGCAACTGAAGGAACACGGGTGAGTATTAAAACTCTGACACGCCCTCCCGCTTCACCCAGACCGGGAGAAGTTATTTGATGATTTCCCACCCAAAAAAAAAATGGTATCCTTTATATTCAGTCATAAGTAATCATCAGCCTTTAATGTTCCGACTGCTGGGACATAGGCCTCTTCTCCTCGACACGATGTGGGCTGCAATCTACCACGCGGGTCCAGTGCGGGTTGGTAGATGTCACATGGCTTCGAATTTAATTTAGATTCAATGATCATGGAAAAGTCGTAGAGAGCGGAATCATAGTCCCAAAAAAAGAGCTTTAAAACAACCCTCTAATTTCATAATTATAATCCCATTGAATTAATTCATTAAATTTCATGAAAAAGTCGTTCAAATAAACTTAAAGAAAGAAAACATAAAAGAGAAAATACATTTATTTAGCACAAACGAAAAAGGCACAAGCAAAATAATAAATTAAAAAAACCAACAAAAGTTTAAAGTACTTGAAAGTGTGCCTCGCGCTAAAATGGCCCAGTTCAGCATAAATGCCTGACAAGTAGTGCCTGACGCTGGTTTTCAACCGGGCCAGGGGCCTAGAGACGAAATACGCTGAAATGTATGGGAATGACATTACCTGCGGAAAGCTTACGTCGTGTCCTTGCCGCCGCAGGTAAAGTCCATTCCCATACATTTTGGCGTAGCGTTTGGCATGAACGCTAACATAAATGTGTTTTGTCTAGGCCTGCAGACGTGTGAGGTGACGGGCGGTCGTATTGATGACTACCGGGAACGCATGCGTGCCCACACAATAGAAAAACAATTGTGTCTCATTAGCCGGCATCTAAAGGTTCAATTTAATGCTTTGCGGGCTGCCTTAACGGATCCTTTTTCACCCATTAAGCTCCTGACCTGAGTGAAACCTTACGGCTTTGCGTACCGCGTTGGGGGTTCGATTTAAGGGCTAAATAGACCTAGTTGTTCCAAGTCTGTTTGATACTAGTATAAAATGTATGTATGATAGCCAAATGGCTTAGTATTAGGAAATTCTTATATAGTGTGGTTCAACGCTTTTGATCTGTTTTGGTTAAAATGTAGAGAATACTCTCTTCTTTATTCCGAGGATGGATGACCATCTTTGCACAAGAAAAGCTCTCCGTGCCTCGGAAAGCACGATAAGCCCTTGGTCCCGCCCGGGTGTCATCCGTGGATGTATGAGAGTCGTTACGGGTCGTCAGAAGCCCGAAAGTTTGGCAACCAGTTTTACCATAGGGTGTCGTATTACTCAGCAACTGTGTTGTGGGGGTGAGATAGGCCACTCCATTTAAAATACTGGTATAGCTGCATCCGGTAATAGACTGGAAACAACCACCAACTGGACCCCAATGTATTGATTGACCCTCTTCCTTATTCAATCACATTCAGAGTTATACAATACTTAACGCACTACTTAGTATGTTTGTCTCTGATTTTATGAAGCATTGTCTAGAAGACGCCCCTGTTCCAAGAACTGACAAATTAATTCCAATAACAAGACCATTACTAACAGGAAAACTGCCCATTGATTTCAATGAAGACACTTCTACAAATGTAGCACTACACTATATCAGTATGGAATCATTGATGCTTTCTATGAATCCGGAGGGAAACCCAATGACTGAATGTACGACAACCATGTTTAGGCTAACCCACACATTAATATATTATGATACTTAATGTTAAGGCGTCAAGGTCTTCATTCGCTTAACTCATTACTAAAGAACGGTCAACGAAATCGGTCAGCCGGTACGCCGCCAAAACCCCACAGCACTTGATAAAATACATTCCATTTAATTTTAAACTCTATCGCTGAAAGATAAAGATCATTTGAGGAAAACTGAAGAGTATGACATAACATTGTGTTTGCAAAACTGTTAGCTACTACACATGCTCAAATGATTATAGGTTATAAAAAGTAGTCACTTGACAGACGTCAGTTGGAACGCAAGCGCATGAAATAATCGCGATATTTTGACATTTTAAAATGAAAACGTAAACCGCGAACTACGAATTGTGATAAGCGAATAGTGTTTTCTGTCATGAATCTATTTATAGTGCCAGTGTCTTGTTAAAAAATAACCTACAACCGACTTTGTTTTTTTTTCTTAATTTCGGATTCGGAGAACGTTTTATTCAGCAAGTATGGACCGGCGGAAAAACGAAAGTAGTTCTAAGAGGCAGATTTTGACCGCTTTAGTTGGTGAGTACATTTCGAGGGTGCATTAATTTAATTATTACGGATATTTTGTTTAAAGAATGAATGGAAGAATGTCAGAACTTGTTGTTATGATTGTCACGTTCGTCTGACGTCCCCGAGGATGTTAATAGTTGTGTACATTTGCTTACTAAGTCAGAATTAAGGCGGTCAAGTGCAGGACGGAGTGTTTGTGCAGTTGTAGTAGTCACAATATAAATTACAACTAGCGTAATAGGTTAATTTTATGCACCCGGACTGCATTTTTAAATGCAGCTAGTTGCGCTATACATAGGAATTACATAGGTAGTAACAAAATCATTTCATGAGTTGTATAGAACTAGGCGGTTCCGTGTGGTGCCGGACGTAAAAGAATAGCACCATCCCATTTCTTCCCGTGGGTGTCGTAGAAGGCGACCAAGGGACTTACTATTTTTATTTTTACAATGCTGACATATTCTCGTCATTAATTGACACTATACAACAATTTTATTTAGGTTAATTTTATTTATGTAGATTATTTACATATTGTGAATGAGAGAACGTTGTAGGCCTTACTGACTGTAGATTTGTAGACGATTTTCTATTCCTTATTCGTCTAAGTACCTGGTACTTATTGACAGGCCTGCGCTGTCCTCCCATGCATTTTATCTCTGTAATTTGAAAATATTGTTAAAGCCAATTATTTTTTAAAGAGTAACCGTGGAGTTTCTTGCCGGCTCTTCTCCATAGGAAACAACAATTTGGAACCATGCACCTAGCTTCTGACGTTTCATAAGTGCCCATGCAGGTTTATATGAAATAAAAATATTTTGATTTTGATTTTGACTAGAAAATGGGCAGCTGCGTTCGCTATGCATTTTACCACCGTACTGCGATCACCAACCCGCCTGCCAAACGTGGCGATTATGGCAAACCCCCCCTTATTCTTTCGGCTCCAATGATGATGATGATGTTAGAACTAGAGTTCAAATCTTTGTGTAAGTTGGTGTTTTTTTTAATGCAGTATGTATTGTTTTGTGGTCCATCTTTTACTAGCTCGAAGACTTGGCTCCCTTCTTCTTCTTTTTCGTAATACTCTTGTCAGAGCGGTCGTAGCCCTCATGAAATTTCTTGTCTAGGGGCTGATGTAATTCGTCTCACGATATCTCGCCATCTACTCCAAATTTTGGAATGTAATGTGCACGAGATCGCCCACTGCGGGGCGATCTCGTGTCGATTTTATTTGGTCAGTCCATCTCATGGGTGAGCATCCGCGAGATCTAGTGCCGTCCACTCTACCCTGCACAACAAGGCGCTCTATAGTCACCGTCACGCTTCGAAACGTGTCCGAAGTATTTCAGGATGCGCGTTTGGACTAGAAAAGATGGAGCTTTTTGATGTTGAGTCCTTGGCGTTTCGAGGTGTTGGTGCGAAACTCGTTCCCCGATACCCCAAGCTTTTCAGTCCAGCACGAAATTTCCAAAGCGTCTATCTTTTTCTTCTCGGTGTCGCGACCCGCGTCCTTGGCGTCCTTGGCTCTCTAGGGGTAGATAAATAATTAATTGGTCAAACAAAATTTGTTTCCGTACTAACTCTTCAAATAGACAATAGGCATGCATAATCAGCTTATAATATTCCCACTGCTGGGACACAGGCCTCCTCTCTGTGAGAGGGAGTGGGCTATAATCGACCACGCGGGCTCAAGTCGCATTAGTTGATGTCACATGTCTTCGAATTTTTGGTTCTACGACATCCCGCTTTCCTCACGATGTCTTCCTTCACCGTTTTGATAACAGTGATGATGAAATTATTTACATAAAGTAAATCGCCTGCCTTGGTTCGAACCCACGATAGACAACTCAGGGCCAAGTCAGGACAAGTCAGGGCCGTTACCAATGGGCCACCACTGCTATATAATAAAAGTATGAGTGATTATTATAATTACAGACTAGATTTGTAGACGATTTTCTATTCTGTATTTTCATTCCTCTAATTTCCTGGTACTTATTGACAGGCCTGCACTGTCCTCCCATACCTATAACACTGTCATTTGAAAACATTGTAGAAGCCAATTGAAGGGGTGAGTGGACAAAAGTGTTATCTGACAAAAATGAAAAAATCTACTTTTTTAAATGAACATAAGATATCGACTGATGACCTCAAAACACGTAAATTTTGATTCGTGTCTAAAAAATCTAAAATACAGACACAAGCAAAGGTGTCAACTGACAAACATTAATACAACTAGCTGTAATGGCTACCTTGATTTTATTTTGCAACACGCTAATTTTGACCTTTTTTTAGTTAACACCTGTGTCCAGTCACCCCTTCAATTATTTTTAAAAGAGTAACCGTAGAGTTTCTTGCCGGCTCTTCTCCATAGGAAGCGACAATTTGGAACCGTGCAT
Organism: Polymixis flavicincta; assembly: GCA_949987655.1. Classification (NCBI taxonomy): domain Eukaryota; kingdom Metazoa; phylum Arthropoda; class Insecta; order Lepidoptera; family Noctuidae; genus Polymixis; species Polymixis flavicincta. The sequence continues at coordinate 15,443,554 of OX465188.1, read as the reverse complement.
CTAGCTTCTGACGTTTCATAAGTGCCCAATCAAATCAAAATAAAATATTTTGATTTGATTTGATTTGAGTGAGGGCTATAAGAGTAGGAGATTCGAAGACCAAAGAAAAGATGGATGGACTGTGTGGAAGATGATATGACTGGAAATGGCGTGACTACTAAGATGACGACTTTAATAGAGAAGTTGTAAGTAGTTATAGGTTTTTTTTTTTGAGGATGGTCATGATCAAATGACTAAAACCCACCCGTGTTCCCTCAGTTACCTGTGTGCCAGGGACAGTGGCGTATCTAGTTCTAAAGGGGCCCTGTATCAGAATTTGTTAGGGGCCCCCTTTTTAACCCTCTGCGGCCAGGCTTAAAAAGACGATATTGCTTATTTTTATTCAAAACGAAAGTAAACAGCGTCCTGACCCCTACAAGAGCGAAATCATCAAGTATTATTGAAGTGTTAAATATTTTTTTACACGCTGTACCTATAATATCGTCGGGGCTCTATGGGGCCCAGTAGCTTGGGGGGCCCGTATCTTTGATACGGCTGATACGGTGGTAGCTACGCCACTGGCCAGGGACCACGGCGGTATCTCTTTCGAACAACCCGCACCCCTGGCAGAAGTAGAGAAAAATACCTTTTAAATAATGATGACACATTCAATAAACAACTTAAATTACAGATAATTATTAATATTAATTACGTAATAAATAATAATAATAAGTAAATAAAATAACAAATAAATGTGTATAATTTATAAAATAATAATCATAATTCTTCAATTAAAATCTGCTATAAATTGCTATAAATAATATAAATCACTATAAATTGCTGACAACTAATTATCTCATTAAACACGCAGTGTTCTTCCTCCTCTCTCCTACTTGATCTATGCTGTGCCCGACAGGGTCCATAATTGTGACTAATTTTATTTCCCTTCCAACTTTATACATTATGGTACGCAATAAAGAATTGAGAATTGAATTGAGAATAGATAAGGGTAAGACTAGATAAGTTGCTATTTTATTAGGTACTAGGTTTTATCGAACGGGAACACACTACCGGGATAAAAGTTACCCTACAAGTTAAACCAGGATATAAACTATCTGTGTGCCAAATTTCATCCAAATCCATTCGACGTTTTTGCACGAATTCGGAACTTACATTCAGACAAACCGACACAAATTGTGAAAACTATATTTTCGGCATAAGATTTGTTCCCATGCCTCGTAGCAATTACAATTTTTTTCTAAATGATTCAATGTACTGCACCCTAATTGCGTAACTCACGATTGATCATAATTGGTTTCGTCTTCACAGTTAAACAATATTCATTGCGTTATTTATGTTGTCGAACAGACACATTTTTCGAACATATGAAGCAATGGTTTAACAATCCGTTTCAAAACGATGCAGATTATGATGAATCGTGAGTTACGCAATTAGGGTGCAGTTTTGACTTTGGTACTGTTTTATATTATATACCTATGGTTTAGATAATGATGATATAGGTAAGTAAGATGTTGAAGGATGAACCTGATGACCGAACGAAAAGTTGATATTGAAAAAAAGTTCAGGAAAAGTTGATATTTAATTAATCAATATTGATATTGCCTGTGTTATAACATTATCGTGGACGCAAAAAAAGTATCCTCATTACATTCCATAAATTTTACTTCCCTCTGTTACCGTGATGCCATGCCGTGACGTGGACACCAGCGAAGGGGAGGAATGTAGCTTCAGCAACGACACCATCGTACGTATTTAATAACAGAACATCCCATTGTAGAGCTTTCTATGTTTCTGAAGAAAAACAATGTGACTGAGAACAATGTGTTTTAATAAGGTCTTATGAAATACAAATAAGTTCTTAGTCATAACAAGAGAATGTGAAAAAACAAACTCAAATAATTCTACCAATTACAGGTACTTTTGAAATTGTCAGAAAGATGAAGATAATTGTCCCTTCCAAAGCGTAATAGGTTCCTGTGGAGAAGAATGGGCAAGACTCTATAGACACTCTTTTAGGTAATAGGTAAAACGGGCTGTTGTACCACGTCAAAGCGCGTATTTTGCGTACGCTGCCGCGCTGGGGTGGATCGAATAACTATGTAATTCTGCCGAATAACTATGTAATTCTGCCGAATAACTATGTAATTCTGCCGAATAACTATGTAATTCTGCCGAATAATTATGTAATTCTCCCGAATTACATAGTTATTCGATCCACCCCAGCTCCTCGAGAAAGGCCTGCAACGCCTTGGTGTTGCTGACGATCTCATCACGTAGGGTACCTGGGTTAACCAAGTATTTTGCCCTGTAATTAGCGGCCACCGGGTAGTTTAACAGCACATGAGCCGCTGTCTCGTCGTCCTCCATGCAGGCCCTACACAGCGGACTGTCTGTTACTCCTATGACAAAGAGATGTTTGTTAAATGACCCATGGCTAGTTACAGCTGCTGGAACTGTACGCAGCTGTGGTTTAGTTAGACGGAGAACCTGTTCCGTAAGGCGGGCATCGAGTGCAGGAAGTGCCTGCGCTGCACTCAGTTAAGTCCAACCATTTTTTGTGATGTTGATCCCTGGTTCGTTTCCTTAGCAGAGTGCGTAAATACCCGAAGGGGAGAGGCGCAATGAGTTCTGGTCCCACTGGTGCCATGCTCGACCCCCTCCTGGCAAGTTCACACTCTTTTACATCTTAATAACATAAAATCACGCGTTGTTTCCCCGACAAGTTAGGTACAGGTGTCCCTATTCCCCATCCAGATTTCGGCAGGTATGTTTAAGTGCCATGTAATAGGGGCGAGCCTATTGCCATCAACCGTGCACAAATCCAGACTCCGGGCTGCAATTGAGAAATTCCAGATAGAAAGACACAACAATACTTTGCCCGACCCGGGCATAGAACCAACCAGTTGAACTCGCTACCATTGAAAATCATAATATCGTTACAAAATATAGGTCCCATTATTCATGATCTGCCAGGGGTGCGGGTTGTTCGAAAGAGATACCGCGGCTCCTGGCACAAAGGCACCTGAAGGAACTCGGGTGGGTTTTAGGCAGTAAAAGTCTGACACGCCCTCCTGCTCCACCCAGAGCGGGAGAAGTTATTTGATGATTTCCCAGCCTCAAAAAAATCATTCATGATAATACTTGTGCTCTCTTGAAGGGGGCTTGTGACTAAATAACAATAGCTGCACGAGTCGATCGGCCAGGTTAAGCTACGTTTGCCGCGGTTGGTCCGAGGATCGATGACCATCTTTACATACCAAGACCCCTCCGTGCCTCGGAAAGCGCGTTAAGCCGTTGGTCCTGGCTGTCATTTGTGAATCTTTGACGGTCGTTACGGGTCGTCAGAAGCCCGAAAGTCTGACAACCAGTCTTGCCAAGGGTATCGTGTTACCCAGTAACTGGGTTGTGGACGTCAGATAGGTAGTCGCTCCATGTAAAATACTGGTATTCAGCTGCATCCGTTTAGACTGGAAGCCGACCCCAATATAGTTGGGAAAAGGCTAGGCAGATGATGATGAATGCTCTCTTGAACAATAAAGTTTCGTTTTTTTTATGTAAGAAGGATGTAGAAAGACGTGCACCTTTATAAACGTCCATACTATAGATTTACATATATGGTCCATCTTATACTTAATCAGCCTATAATGATCCCACTGCTGGAACACAGTCCTCCTCTTTGTGAGAGGGAATTGGGCCATAATACACCACGCGGGCCCAGTGTGGGTTGGTAGATGTCACATATCTTCGAATTTTTTGGTTCTACGATATGCCGGTTTCCTCAAGATGTTTGGCTTCACCGTTTAATATGGTCCATACTATAGTAATCCATAGTCTTTTATTTCTACTTTTTTTTTGTACCTAAGTTACAACAGCGTTTTGTGTGCATGCAGAGTTTACCATAGTGATTGTTACACTTTAATCTGATTTGTTGCTTTTGTTTCTTTTACTTATACCAATGTATACAATTGTATACAATTGTTGGTGAACCAAATAAATAAATAAATAGTAAAAATTACCAAACCCGTAGGCGAGGGAGGTTGCCACATAAAAAAGCAGTACCATCATTTTGACCGCGGAATTATTGCAATTTTATATAAATAAATAAAATTCATTTATTTCAGGTACAAAACCCATAATTGAAAACATCTTTAAAAAATAATTATTGAACAAAAGATACACAAAATTAAATACAATATAAATACAACAATAACACATAAATTAAATACAATATAAAAACAACACTAACACACAAATTAAATAAATTAAATTCAAATTCATATTATCATACAATCTATGAAACAGTAGTTTTTTTTTATATATTTTTTTATATCTGTCGAAAAATAGCTACCTCAGAGGATTTAGAATCATGTTCTGAATTAATATATAGGTACAGTTTCCTCGTCGATGGCCCTAAAACCCACTAGTATTGTTTTCAGCAGTTGACTGTACCTAAGGAAAATCCTACTTTATAAGTGGGAAACATCAAATGAGCTAGTTATTGGCACGCAGGAATTCGCTAGCATACATAATGTTTGGTTCATTAACTTTGGGTCCATTTAGAACTACAAATACCAAATCATAAGGATTTGTAGTTGGTTTATGACGCAAATTATTACCAGGATAAGCTGCGTTCTCTTCTTTTTATTTTTTATTTTTTTATTAGTAAAGGAACAATCAAAATATAAACAGAAACATCACAAAAACCTGAATAGGTTTGTCCGGATGTTGAAATACTTATCAGAAATCTTAAACCAATACTAACAGAATAATCATTATCTTATTAATTAATGGTTAACACATACTTTATAAAAACATTAAAATAAAACATTGTAAGGTACTTTGTAAGTAATAACTAAAATAGTACAAAAAAACGAAAACAGGCATAGGCAAACAGGATGATGCTTATCTCATGGCTGTCGTAACAGAGAGTCCAGTGAGGGCGGTTACTTGGCCGGAGCATCGATTACTGCTGCGTTACTGCTGGCCATTTAAAAAGCAACAAACAAATGAAAATCAAAAGTCATTTATTCAAAAAAAGGCTGAAAGTCAGCACTCTTTGAATGTCAAATTACATAAGACAGTCCCACGGCACGCCCGCCCTTCACCACGTCCTTAGCTTTAGCTGTTAACAATAAAGCCAAATTATAAGAGGCGTCAGCGTACCCGCAATTTATTGAGAGATACTTTTATGCATTTAAAGGATTGTATGAATGTTTTTAATCATTCATCATCATCACAGCCCAAAAACGTCCACTGCTGTACATGGCCATAATCGCCACGCTTGGCAGGCGGGTTGGCGATCGCAGTATGGTGTTAAAATGCATAGAGAACGCTGCTGCCCATTCTCTAGTAAGTCCCTTAGTCGCCTTCTACGACACCCACGGGAAGAAATGAGATGGTGAAAGAAATAAAATATATTTATTTAGCACAGACTAAAAAGGCACATAATATACGTGGTACCTATATGGTGTTTCTTTTACGTAAGGCACCACATGGAACTATTTTAATGATAATAATTATGTAAATATTATATTTTTAAATGTTTTATATTTTTATACTAATATTTAAAAATATAATTTATATGTGTATATTTTAAAATAAAGGAAATAATAATGTAAATTTATAGGTACTTGTTACGGTGGCGAATCATATTTTTAACCGACTTCAAAAAGAAGGAGGTTAACAATTCGACATGTTTATATTTTTATTTTTTATGTATGTTCGGGCACAACTCCGTCGTATGTAGACGGATTTGCAAAATTCTTTTTTTTTTGTTCGAAAGGGCTCTACTCCGAAATGGTCCCATTAAAATTTCATATAGATCTGATGATGCGTTTCGGAGACAGACAACGGAACTCTTCAAAAAATTACAGCAAATCAACCGCGAATGTTGCTATCGCATAAATATGCATTGTTTTGACGCCAAGGATGATGAAATTTCGAATTAGTGTGGGGTAGGTAACTAAAAAGTGAAAAATAAAAACTTTTTTCAAAAAAATAACAACCGACTTCCAAAAACAACACTACAAAGCTCAAAATAACTTTAATTTCGAAGGCGGTGACAAATAATTAAAATAAATATCCAAAGTCACCGACTTCCGAAATTAAAGTTATTTTGAGCTTTGTAGTGTTGTTTTTGGAAGTCGGTTGTTATTTTTTTGAAAAAAGTTTTTATGTTCAATATACAGCCTGAACATTGCCTGCAAATTCCAAAAAACACCCCAGCGTAGCCTGGCGCATCCCCCTCAAACAGTGACGTAACTAGGGTGGGGCAGGTCAATAAACCATTTCACACTGTTATCTAAGAAATCTGAAGAGCTACTTGAATATATTGTGCAGTACGAGGATGAAAGCGTATTTTCAAATCTGCCTATTTCTATTCAAATTCTCTTAAAATTAGAGGCTTAGAAGGCTATAAATCAGCTATGCTCAGTGTACACCGAGAAGATAATTTAAGAAGGGGACCAAATGTGATGCGTGCCTTAGGCGCCATTTTGGTACTGCCCCTAAGGTGAAACTAGTCCACATTTTTCCTATAAAAACTTCAGGAATATATTACTCCACTGTTAGACCATTTTCATCATTAATTAAACATTGTATGGTTTTGTCTTATTATTAATATTGTCTGTACGGACACAGTATCCTAAAATTAAAAACCATAAAAAAAAGTTATGAGCCAACAAAAAATCGTTTTTCTAGCTAATTTAACCTAACTTTGGGCATGTTTAAGTAAAGACGTGTAAAATCTCCAAAACGAAGTCGGTAACGACAAAGCTCAATCATCCAAAAGTTCAATAAACTTTATTGGTCACTGATTTATGCATTAGTTTTTTCAGAAAACCCGATCTTCCGAAGGACTTTTCAAATTTTTTTACGCGCCTGTTTTACTATAACTGATCCTGCAGCTCACTCAATAGTGTTGTGCGTGTGTAGACTAGCGTCTAACTGCTCATCACGGGTACTACCTCTGTCGGACACGAAGCCTGGTGAGACAGCGTGCTTTTCAGCCAGGCCCACCAATGAGTTCGAGCCCGCGACTAGGTTCCCCTTATGACCTCAACATGGGTAAATTCTACAACAATAAAATGATCAGTAAAGGTCATCATTATCACTCATAAACATCAACGTTTAAACAGCGACCTCCAAAACATAATTAAACCATGAAAAAATACTTATAATTATACAGAAGAAACCAGTAAACTTCCGCACATTTTTAACAACATTATTGTCATAAATCACTGTAACATTATTACATTAACAGAATAAATAAACAATATACGATGTATTTGCGTCATTAGGCACCTATTCAAAATAATATATTTTATGGGAAATATTTAACTGATCCTCAAAAAATTGTTTGACCTAATGTTGAAAGTTTTTTTTTTAAATTAATAAACCTCTAAATTGTTTTTGCGCTTCTAATGATGCGATTTTTTTTTTTATTAATGAGGCTCTTTTTGTCTTTCTATAGCCAAGTTGGTTGCAGTTACGTCTTCGCTATTTAGTATTTTCAGGAAATGAAAATATAATTTTTTTGAAGTTCACAAAAAGAGACGCAATGATTAGAGTAGTCAATAATATTTTAAGCGGCGCAAAATGTTATAACAAGCTGACCGGCTCTGGACCCGTGAGTTGGACACTTCCTCTCACAGAGAAGGGACCGGTGTCCCAACAGTGGGAACATTGTAAGCTGATTATGCCACGTTTGGTAAATATTAATATAATATAATGGGTTAGATGAGGACCAATGGGTCCCGGCTGTCATTTGTGGATCTCTAATAGTCGTTACGGGTCGTCAGAACCCCGAAAGTCTGACAACCAGTCTTACAAAGGGTTATCGTGTTACCCAGTAACTGGGTTGTGGAGGTCAGATAGGCAGTCACTCCATGTAAAATTCTGGTATTCAGCTGCATTCGGTTACACTGGAAGCCAACCTCAATATAGTAAGAAAAAGGCTAAGATGATGACATGCTATATTTTATATCATGAAATTGAAAACGGTAAGTCACTGTTGAGTCATAGGTACAAAGTTCGCGTAATATTTTCAGCTATTACGTATACGTGTAGGTAAGTACTGTCGTTTTCCTAGTAATTTATCTTGACTCAGATAATACTTGGACAGTTCTGCTAAAAATTGCAAACATGTTAGCCATTTTTAAAATACCTCTAATAAAATGTTTGTAAGTCTTTTGATTTTGCCAAATGTTTGGGGACATGTTTAATTGTATTTTTACTCATCATCTGCCATCAACCGGACACAAATCATGTGTTTTTTTTTTTACACAATGACAAATTCTGTAAAAAAAAAACCCGTGACAACTTAGGTATGAATATACCGACTGTTCAGTCCCTCGTGCTCTGTTGTGTAACTTAGCACTAATACCTAACGATCATTTCACATGCTTCATTCCAGCAACCATCCCGACCTTCACATATGGCATCCAAATCGGCTGGCTGTCCCCCATGGGCCCGCTGCTCAAATCCACAGCCACGCCTGCGCAGGAGCCGCTCACAGACAATGACATCTCGTGGATGGCGGCGGCACTACCTCTAGCGGCTATATGCGGGATACCGTTCTTCAGTTACTCGTCAGATCGGTTCGGCAGGAAGATCTGCGTGATTCTTGTATCTTTGCTTTCTTGTGTAAGTATTTTGAGTACATGCATTCTTTTTTGCGTCCTTTCTTGTCAACGTTACGTTCTCTTTGGAAATGAAGAAAGAAAACCTGGCAACGCGGGGGAAAAGGACCTCTATATCGGTCAAATAGCAGCAGTGCTAGGTATGATACAACTCCAGTGCAGCACCCTAATTGCGTAACTCACGATTCATCATAATCTGTATCGTTTTGAAACGGATTGTTAAACCATTGCTTCAAATGTTCGAAAAATGTGTCTGTTCGACACATAAATAACGCAATGAATATTGTTTAACTGTGAAGACGAAACCAATTATGATCAATCGTGAGTTACGCAATTAGGGTGCAGCTCCTATGGTCCAACACTACTTGCGTATTTGAATTCCGCCAAGCAGTATCCTACTAACTGCTTTTCACCAACCTCTCTCCACAAACATGGTGATTATGGCAACTTACCCTTTAACTGTTCATTGGTAAACCCAGGCTTAGCTATGGATGTTTCTATGCTTACATGATGACACCAGCACCTGCCGAGCTACTGCTAGTAAAGCAGGACAGGCTTTCAAGGCATACATACAGATGGATTACTTAAATTAGGCTAGGCATAGATTTTCCCAACAGGATCGAATCAGAAATGAAGAGATACATAGATAGGCAACCAACTTAGCACGAAGAATGGTTTATGGCAGTACGCAGGGCATATTGCTCGCAGAACAGCTGGCCGACGGAGCAAAGTTTCTGGAATGGCGACCGTATACCGGAAGACTTAGGCGTCCCACAAGGTGGGCAGAAAACCTGGTGAAGGCCGCAGAAATCTGCTGGATGCGAGAAGCCCAATCGAAGTGCGGTGCTTGGGGGAGGCCTATGTCCAGCAGTGGACGTTTTTCGGTTGAAATGATGATGATGAAGCATATCTGCTGCTGAACCTAAGCAAGCAAGGCGTTCAACAAAAATATTGTTTCCTTAAACAAGTTGCAGAACACAATACGTTACTAATTAAACTTCGTATTTCTAATTACATTCCCAGACTGCATACAAAATTTCAATCAAATATATCCAATAATTTAGTCACTAACGATTAATTATCGTTTTGTCGCCTCCATTCTGAATATTTGGCCACTTCATCGACAAGGATATTTTTCTGCATATGTAATCTTATGACGCAATAACCAAATCTTTGCAGATATTGTGTCAAAGTAAATAAGTAGATCGTAAGTCTTTCCTACAGAGTAGTAAGGAGATAATATTTGTTTTACTTAAGTAGGTACTTATTATTATTGTGTGTGCGTTCAACAAACTCGTTCATATGGATTAGGTTGCTTGGAAGGCCACATTTTTCGAGGCTAATAGCATATTTCTAGTCATTAACATCATTAAGGAAATTAGTTAAATGGTATCCAAGTTTCCTATTGCATGAGAGCGTTTAGGCTAAAAGAAACACGCTCTAAAAAGTACGAAACAAGAAAATATTTCTGACAGAAATCAAGACATACTCGTACCTAGGTACAAAAATGGTCAGGGCTCAGATTATAAAACAAAGGCAGATAGACCGCGCGGAACACCAAGAGTGAAGCCAAAAAACCAAATACTAAAGTGTCGCATTTTTTTAAATACTTCTACACTAGGAATTTCTCCTGTATTGTGGATGTGTTTACAAACATTTAAACTGACATTCACAAAGAGCCAGACGTGGAACAACTATGTAGGTCATACAAATATTTGTTCCGTGCGGGAATCGAAACCGCGACACGCAGCGCAGCAGTCAATCGCTTAACCATTGCGCCAAACATACCGTCAAATATGTTGTATGTATGTTACATACAATGCGACGCTTTAGTATTGGGGTCGGGTATAACCGTGGTCTAGTGCAGGCAGGTACAAAAATATAATGGCATGCGACCACGGACGCGGAAGCTGCAGCAGCATTTCAGCAGCGCTTCCAACGATACCTACCTCATATTTTCTCTCAGAAGTAATGAGGGAACAGATGAACATACCTACATACAAACATAAGTAGGTGCATAGCGGTCAAAATCATAACCCTTGCCAATCTTGCCACAGTCGGGTAATTAGTCTCCTGTGCCCTTTTTCATGAAATATGAAAATGGAACCTAATTTACTTAATTGCATAAGAGATTTATTTTTATTGCTGAAGGAGCCTGCTCTTGACCTCGATCACGAATCACTCGATCATGAAGAGATCTATCATGGAATAAGTTTGCCCAGAATATGAGGCTACACTATTGCTTTGAATTTTATTATTGGGTTGAATTAGTCTGCTGAGCTATTTTGCTAGCTCCAAATCAGAAAACGTCTAAAATTGTGATAATGTTTCATTAGCCCGAAAAAGTCTTTGAGATACTTGTGCAATGATAAGGGAGTATGACACTTTAAAATATAGAACTATTTTAAAGTGTCATGATCCCTTATCATTTGATCAACTTAGTCCAGCACTTCGATTGTGTGTTTGTAAGAAATTACTAAGCCATTGGCTTTTATGTCCGAAAAACTCGTCTGCTCAAAAACGTATAATAATGCAATGAATGATTACCCCGTAGTTTGCATGCATAACGGCAACTTACATTCTTACACCGTCCTTATACATAAGTAAGACCTATTCATACCACGCGTACTTGGAGATTTACCTGCCTATCTGCCTACCTACATAGAAGCACATATAAGGAACAGGATGTAGAGTCAACCTCCATAGAAAATGGAAGATCCTCCGACCAGACGGATGGTGTGGCTGGTGGAAAGACGGTTTTTTTTTTAAATGTTATCTCTCTGGTCGACCTAAAATGAAACCACCCAGTCTGGCCTCCACGAAAGTCGTCCACTGCTGGACATAGGCCTCCCCCAAGCTCCGCCACTTCGACTGTATCTGTGCTTCCCGCATCCAGCGAACTCCTACGGCCCTTACAAGGTCATCGGTCCATCTTTTGAGAGGCCTACCAACTTTACGTCTTCCGGTCCGCGGTTGCTACTCCAGAACCTTTCGGCCCCATCGGCCATTTGTTATGCCAGCAATGTGCCCTGCCCACTGCCATTTAAGTTTGGCAATTCAAGCAACTACACGCTTAGGGCACCCTGTTTGGTACGGATCTCGGCTTTGGGCGGGCTTCACTGTGCTTTGCCTGACGCTCGTTCGGAGCTTCACGATTTTATAGCGTATACCTGTCTATAAGTAAAACAGTTTCGCATAGAATCACACTTTTGAAAGTTTCAGAACACTACACACTGAACCAATATACTATCCAAAAGTCACACATCTACATGCGGTAAGACGAGCGAAGCGAGCTCTGGACTTTGGGCACCCCGACTCGGACAGGTTAGGTTAGAAGAGGATGGCGGGGTCTAGTAAGCGAGCGAAGCGAGTGAACAAAGACCCCGCTATCCTCTTCGTGGTTATTTTTTTAAACCACGCAGAAGTGGGGCTCCGGTGGCTGTGCTTACAATTTTTTATTTTATTTTGTAAAAAAAAAACTTTACTTTCGACTTTTGGGGTATTGACTTTGACCTGGATTATGTCATAGACCTCATTATTGCTCTCATATTTGCAACTCCAAAACTATTAGTTTTAGTATGGTAACATTATTTATCTATCTTTGAACTGTCAATTTACTAAATACGATTAAAAATCCAAGTATAGGATTTTGCGTAGCGTCAGTGTGATGCATAGTTCGCATGTAGCGTTGTAGAATCCGGTAAATCGATATGGCTTTATCAATCGATAAATCATTTTGGAGAGCTTGACCTCACTTCGCTTTGACAAACAATCTCCTTTCAAATTCCAGATATCCTGGATAATAAAGCTGACAGCGATCATGCCATCCAGCCTCATAACTGCCAGAATCATAGCAGGCCTCGCTGCTGGTGGCTGCTTCGTGGTCGTACCAGTCTACGTCAAGGAAATCTCCGAAGACACCCTAAGAGGAGCACTGGGGTCCCTGAACATGACTGTATGTAAATTAGGTGAGGTAACTCAAACTCAAAGCATTTATTTTATACTAGCTGACCCGGCGAACTTCGTACCGCCATATTTTATTTCTCCAGTCGCGACTGAGGAAATATAACCCTTCCGGTAAAATCAAATCAGTTATGTTTCTTATATACAAACCTTGTCCTGACAATATGGAACACATTAAAAAAGAATCATCCAATTTGGTGCAGTCGTTCGGAAGTTATACGCGTACATACATTTCGGCGATTCCTTTTTATATATATAGATACCTAGATATAGAGAGAGGGGCTTGTGGCTAAATAACAAAAGCTGCACAGGTCGATCGACCGGCACCCTAATTGCGTAACTTACGATTAATCATAATCGGTTTCGTTTTCACAGTTCAACAATATTCATTGCGTTATTTACGTTATTGAGCAGACACTTTTTTCGAACATATGAAGCAATGGTTTAACAATCCGTTTCAAAACGATACAGATTATTATGAATCGGGAGTTACGCAATTAGGGTGCAGGTTAAGCTACGCTTGCCGCGGTATCTTTCGGTATCTTTACATACCAAGACCCCTCCTTGCCTCGGAAAGCATGTTAAGCCGTTGGTCCCGGCTGTCATTTGTGGATCTTTGACAGTCGTTACGGGTCGTCAGAAGCCCGAAAGTCTGACACCCGGTCTTACCAAGGTGTATCGTATTACCCAGTAACTGGGTTGTGGAGGTCAGATAGGCAGTCGCTCCATGTAAAATACTGGTATTCAGCTGCATCCGGTTAGACTGGAAGCCGACCCCAACATTGTTGGGAAAAGGCTAGGCAGATGATGATATATAGATAGATAAACCAATTAGAGGCACTTTTGCATTGTCAAGAGGTCGATCAGTCAAAAAGACGAAGCTAATTGCCAATTTACTGCGATTTTTAAGAACGAGAGATACGGAGTAAGAGATGTAAAAAAAAACCAACCGACTTCCGGAAAAAACACTAGATAGGTACACACTGAAAAATAACTTTAATTTTGGAAGTCGGTAACTTTGGATATGTATTTTAATTTTTTGTCACCGCCTTCCGAAATTAAAGCGATTTTTCACTTTTAGTTATAGTACCTACCCCACACCAACTCGAAATTTCATCATCCTTGAAGTCAAAACAATGCATATTTATGCGACAGCAGCAATCGCGGTTGATTCGCTGTATTTTTTTTTAAAGTTCCGTTGTCTGTCTCTAAAACGCATCATCAGATCTATATAAAATTTAAATGAGATGATTTCGGAATAAACTCCTTTCGAACACAAAAAGAATTTTGCAAATCCGTCTATACAATATGACGGAGTTTTGCCCGAAAATATTTTTGAAGTCAGTTAAAAACAGAAAAAAAAAACAATTCAGAACTTAAAATAAGCCGTGACTGCTAAAGATATGGTTAAAGACGTACCACGTAGTACGGAAACCAAGTCGGGTTAAATGATCATCTTTCATCTTTAGTCATACTAAAACACGACACAATTTCCAGATTTCAATTCAAAACCTGTCCTGTTCACACTCTCCACATATTGTAAGGAGTTTCAACTGTGAATGACAAATAATTAAAAAGAGGAAAAAATATTTATCTAAAAATAGCATCTTAAATCGGATATTTACCACGTGTTTCATTCGTTTCCGTTTTAATAACGTGTTCCTGCTACAGTATAATACCAACCATATTGTTGTTATTTTAGGCGTCATCTTCGTGTACGCTGTCGGAATGGCGGGCTCGTACCGTGTGAACCAGGCAGTGTATCTAGCAGTTGCGTGCGCGCATGTGCTCGTGTTCTGCTTCATGCCGGAGTCGCCCAACTATTTGTTGAAGATTGGACAGGAGAAGGTTGGTATTTGGTATGTTTTCTTCGTACTAAAATAAATGGAGTTAGACTCTGAACGAATTAGCATAAATCATCCCTAAAACTGAGGGGAACAGTTGCAGAAACCCATATTATCATCTGCCTAGCCTTTTCTCAACTATGTTGGGGTCGGCTTCCAGTCTAACCGGTTGCAGCTGAATACCAGTATTTTACATGGAGCGACTGCCTATCTGACCTCCCTAACCCAGTTACTGGGTAATACGATACCCCTTGGTAAGACTGGTTGCTAGGCTTTCGGGCTTCTGACGACCCGTAACAACTGTCAGAGATCGACAAATGACAGCCGAGACAAATGGCTTAACGTGCTTTCCGAGGCACGGGGATGTCTTGGTATGTAAAAATAGTCACCCATCCTCGGACCAACCGCGGTAAGCATAGCTTAATATGATCGATCGACCTGTGCAGCTATTGTTACTTGCCACAAGCCCCTCATAAAATACTTACTTATAGCATATTTTATTAATACATTTCATACTTTTACAGAGTATGAAAATTCGGCACAGTTGAAGTTTGGATGGTGATAGTGCAGAAACTATTTTTTTATGATTATTGTTAATTAAAAATTTAATGTATTATGGTCGAATTTGGACCGCTGGGTGACCACTAGTAAGATTATGTATTTAGATACTAGCTTCAGCCCGCGGCTTCGCCCGCGTGGTAGTCGGAAATTATCCCGCGGGAACATACTACCGCGATAAAAAGTATACTATCTAGGTTATAATCTATCTGTATGCCAAATTTTATTTAAATCCGTTCAGCCGTTTTTGCGTGAAAGAGTAACATACATCCATGCATACAAACTTTCGCGTTTATAATTTTAGTAAGGATGTATGTTTTTGTGGGATATAATGAAACGAAACCATTTTTTAAATCATGTATTCACCCTCACCAAGATTTTAAAAACGGTTTTGACCACGTTCGCACGGACATAAAAACATCACGGTACAAATTTACCATGCGCTGGACTTACAACTCTCGGTGTTCAACCTAGCATTCAGAATCCAACACAGTGTATCAGAGCGCTGAAAATCCAGTGCGCAAAAAAATCCCACCCCGATATTTTTACATTCGTGCGATGCGTAGATACCTACCTACGTGGACATAGTTTCATTATGAAACAAACAACTCGTAATAAAATACCGTATTTTCCGTATTCTTCTTCCTGCACGCAAGTTAGTTTAGGCAACCAGTAGTTAGTTAGTGTTTTATACTTCCTCCAAAAAACATTTTCGATACCATTTTAATATCCAGCCTTCCTCGTCGTCTCCATTAAAGCTAATAGGTATACAGAATAAGTTTTTAACCAGTGCGCAAACTGTAACCATGAATTCAGCATATCATTCTAGACGCACCCCTAGCGCAGATTTTTTTTGTCGGATATACAAATAAAAATCAGCTGTTTCATAAAAAAGTGCAATACCCACGCGGTCAAAATGTATGGAACAGCTGATTTTTTTTTTACAACCGACGATAATTTTTTGCGCTAAGCGGCCTAGAATTATATGCTGAATTCATGGTTACAGTTTGCGCACTGGATAAAAACTTATCCTGTATTTTATTTTATTTGACAACATTGGTCCACTGGTTAGTACAAAGAACATATCAAGTAAGGTTTAGTATTTCTCAATAACCCACACATAATTTTTATTCATCCCTGCCGCACAAGCCTAGCCTTTATCCCAACTTGGTTGGGATCAGCATCCATTCTAACCGGATGCAGCTGAGTACCAGCATTTTACATGAAGCGATTGTCCATCTGACTATCACAACCCAGTTACTGGGTAATACGATACCCCCAGACTTGCTCGCCAGTCTTACCAAGGGGTATGTATTACCCAGACAGACAATCAGACTTTAGAATTTCGGACTACCCGAAACGAATGTCAAAGATGTACAAATGAGAGCAGGGATCAATGCCTTATCGTGCTCTCCGAGGCACGGAGAGGTCTTGATGTGTATAGATGGTCACTCATATATGGGCCGACCGCGGATGGGTAACCAAGATTTGTTAAGCATGTAAATAATAGCTAGTCGTCAGGCCATATAAAAAGCCTGATTAATAACACGGTACGATTAAATTGTCTGTATCGTATACACGGCTACACATTTCCAGTTTACGCTAATCTCGCACTGTACCGAAATCCTATACTATGCGAGATCAGCTTATACTGGAAATTATAGCTTGATGTGTAGCGGTGCGTACCATAATAGTTGAATAATGTTATTCAAACAACCATTGTTGGAATAAGTTATCTAAACTAATATTATAAAAAGGTGTTTATAAGTATCTATGTTATGTAATGGTGGGGTTTTTATTTTGTTGTTGAGGATATGCAATTATCATTTATCTTCTCCCGCTCTGGCCGGAGCGGGAGGTCGTGCCAGAATTTTACTGACTAAAACCCACCCGTGTTCCCTCAGTTACCAGTGTGCTAGGGACAGTGGCGTATCTAGTTCTAAATGGGCCCTGTATCAGAATTTGTTAGGGGCCCCCTTTTTACCCCTCTGCGGCCAGGCTAAAAAAGATGATATTGCTTATCCTTATTCAAAACGAAAGTAAACAGCGTCCTGACCCATGCAAGAGCGACATCATCAACAAGTATTTGAGGTGTTGAATATTTTTTTACATGCTGTACCTATAATATCGTCGGGGCTCTATAGGGCCCAGTAACTTGGGGGCCCCGTATCTTTGATACGGCTGATACGGTGGTAGCTACGCCACTGGCCAGGGACCACGGTATCTCTTTCGAACAACCCGCACCCCTGGCAGTAATGTTGGGGGCTACGTATAAACTTAGGTAAGCTGTTAATAACCTCATGACACCATGTGATCGTTTCTTTAATACGGATTGTTTTATTTTGTTTAGTAGGTACTTACCTACTAGTTTTTACCCGCAACTTCGCCCGCGCGGATATCGGAAAATATCCCACGGAAAAGTACTACCGGGATTAAGAGTAGGAAACCTATCCAGCACCCTAATTGAGAGAGTGTAAATCATTTGAAGTGAATCATTTTGAAGTAAGTATAATAATAATCCATTTCTTCATATCTCCGAAAAATTTGTCAGCTCCACGGCGTAAAGAACGCAATGAATGTTGTTGAACTGTCAAAATGAAAGATATTCCTAATCTTGTTGTTACGCAATTATCCCTCTTAACAGTGTTTGTTTACACTTTCATCAGATGTTTTTAAACAGACCATAGTTATGCTACAGACAAGAAATTTGCATCGTGTACGCGTACCAAAAGACATTATTATCGGGTCATCGGATGTTTTCGAATGAAATTTAATTAAGAAATAAATAAAATAACTACATTTATTTAGCACAGACTAAAAAAGCACATAATACACAGCAAAAGAACAAAAATGGATAAATTAACTGTTTGTTTTCTATTAATTTTATTTTATTTTATTCAAAAACATCCATTTGTGTCTTAGTAAAATTCAACGATATCCGACGACCCTAGTTCCTTATCTGTTTTGCTGACTGTACATGGCATTATGTTGACTTCAATTCAACGTCTTCATTTGTTTCAGAAAGCCGCTAAAACGATATCCTGGTTGAGGAGCCTGCCCCAGAACCACAAGGTGGTGGTCGAGGAGGTGTTGAAGCTGAAGGAGGAACAACGGCAGTTCGAAGCGAGCGCCAGGCTGTCACTGCTCAGTGTGGGTAAAGTACGAACATCAACTGTTGTTATATGAACCAACCAATTCGCAAGCAAGAACAGCAGATTAAAATTTCAACCTGTATAAACATGATAAAACAAAAAAGGAATTAGAAAACTAGATTTTTTATTATTATTTATTTAAGCATTTATGCACACACATATAAACAGACAAGAACAAAAAAACAGAAAAATAAGTACAAAAGTAATGCTTGCTTTTTTGTGGGGTGATCGACCGCAGTTAATTTTTTGATTGATACCCACCACGACTGCGTAGCTTCGCTAGCTAATTTAATTCGAACCTGCATAATAAGCACAGGCAATCGGCCTATATTGGACCCACTGCTGGGACACAGCCCTCCTCTCTGTGAGGGGAGTGGGCCATAATACACCACGCGGGCAAGTGCGGGTTTGGTGGATGTCACATGTCTTCGGATTTAGGACATTAGGATTTAGGATTTCCCGCACGATGTTTTCCTTCACCGTTTTGAGAGCAGTGGCGATGAAATTAAATTCACAAGGTGATGTGCCTGCCTGGGTTCGAACTCACGACCTACACAACACGTAACTCGGCATCGTGCCGATACCACTGCGCTACCATTGCTCTTTGTTCCTAAACATGGTTATAAATCAGCACAGCAGTCGACTTGTCCTCCATGAGCATGACCTATCACCCCAGATCTCTCAGAAGTTGTTCACAATACCTAGTTCTTCGCCTTCCATTGGTTGGAACATAACCTTGCTCGTAAATCTCGTGCCTATTAGAATTGATTCTTTTTAAACTCTTACGTCATTATCCTTACTAATAGAAACACGAAAGTTTGTATGTATGGATATACAGGAAAAGTTTTTATCCAGTGCGCAAATTGTAACCATGAATTCAGCATATCATTCTAGACCCCCTACCGCAGAAATTTTTCGCCGGTGATACAAAAAAAAAAACAGCTGCTCCATACATTTTGATCGCGTAGGTATTGCACTTTTCTATGAAACAGCTGTTTTTTTTTGTATTACCGGCGAAAAATCTCTGCGGTAGGAGTCTAGAATGATATGCTGAATTCATGGTTAAAATTTGGGCACTGGATAAAAACTTACCCTTATGATGTTTGTTACTGTTTCACGCAAAAACGGCTAATCGGATTTGAATGAAATTTGGCACACAGATAGATTATAACCTAGATTAACACATAGAATACTTTTTATCCCGGTTAGTACGTTCTCACGGTTCTCTCTCATAATTACTGACTTCCATGCATGATTGTGTTGAAATTAGGCTGATTTAAGATTCTTTCAAGATTCTTTATTTGTGGAAACATGAGTACACATACAGAGCATGCAAGTTAATAAATTACAATAGTTGAGATCAGTCATGTTTGGCCTTAGTGGCGTACAAATATTTAAATTTCGTCATAGTTATTACATAAGAATTATTTAATGTCAATTAAAATAAATTATCATCATAGCAATAATATGTTGCTGCATGTATGGATTATGTCAAAGATGTACTGATAATATTGTCATTGAGAAATTCTAGAACACTGTAATATGCTTTCCCTTGTAGCAGTATCTTTAATTTATTTTTTAATTGGCGGATATTAAGCTCCTTCCAACTATTAGGGAGTTTATTGAAAATTTTAGGGGCCATACAGAAAACACTCTTGTGCATTAATGTCGTTTTAGACCTATGTAGACAGAGAATACTATCATCGCGTCTACTATGGTTGCGATCAACCACTTCTGATTGACGTGGAAATAAGAGCCGATTTGATTTCACAAACATGACAATCTCTAACATGTAAAGGCACGGGAGAGTTAATATTTAATATTTTATAAAGTAGGGTTTACAACTTTCAGTTGACTGCAATCTAAACATAGTCCTGATGCACCTTTTTTGGGCTTTAAAGGGTACGTCCTTGTCAGTTGAGTTGCCCCAGAAAATGATCCCATATCTTAATTGAGAAAAAACCAAACCGTGATAAGCCGTGAGCAATGATTCTGTGTTAAGCACTGGGACCAGTTTGAACAGAGCGTAACAAGAATTACTAATTTTTTTACTGAGTTCTTCTATGTATGCTTTCCAGTTCAGCTTTTTGTCAATCGTCACTCCAAGGAATTTAGTGTTGTCAACTTCTGTAATAATTCTATTATTGTATTGGACATTAAGATCAGTCATAGTTGATAAACGTTGACTGAAGTGCATTACGGTAGTTTTATTAAGATTAATTTTTAGATTATTGTTATTCATCCAATTTATTATTGATGTCAGAGAATTGTTAATGTCATTATTGTAGCTATCTTTAGTATTACATTGAATTGTGATAGTGCTATCATCAGCAAAGAGTGTAACTGGTTGGTCTACATGTTTAGGTAAGTCATTTATATATACTATGAATAGTGGGGGACCCATCACAGAATCAGTATTTTACTGAACGTCTAAATTAAATGATACAGTCACTTAAAACGGCCAACCCGCTCCTTTTTTTTTGAGGCTGGAGAATCAACGAATAACTTCTCCAGCTCTGGGTGGAGCAGGAGGGCGTGTCAGACATTTACTGACTAACACCCACCCGTGTTCCCTCAGCTGCCTGATGTGTGCCAGGGGCCACGGTAACTCTTTCGAACAACCCGCACCCCTGGCAGTAATGTTGGGGGCTATGTATAAACTTAGGTAAGCTGTTAATAACCTCATGACACCATGGCATACCCCGCTTCTCTTTAGGTTCGGAGAATGTACATCACATTGTTGTAACATAACATGACGCCTTGTTGGTTTATAGGTTACGCAGAGGTGTACCTATAGTACACCCACATTTCGCCAGTTATGTTTAACTCCCATGTAATAGGGGGCGAGCCTATTGCCATCAACCGGGCACAATCCAAACTCCGGGTGATACTGAAAAATTCCAGATACGAAAACCTAATAACATTTAGCCCGACCTGGGAATTGATCCCAAGACCATATGCTCAACAGTAGCGCTTACGACCACACCAACGACGCTCATCACACCATACGATCACATTGTTATGCATTTTAATACCTACCAACCTCCTTGCCCACAACTCACTTCAGTTTCTTAAACTCCTGTATCGAATCGAGTCGTCCAGTCTGAATGTTTTGCCTCTCCATCCCACTCATCATATTGTAGACGGTGAAGACACTTGGCTTGACCTGATCTTCACCTCTATTCCTACCCTAGTTTCCTCACATGGGCAACACGATGCTCCTGGCATTCCCCATCACGATTTTTTATTCCTATTCAAAGAGATGTCCGCAAGGGCCGATACCTGCCAGGGGTGCGGGTTGTTCGAAAGAGATACCTTGGGCCCCTGGCACACAGGCAACTGAAGGAACACGGGTGGGTTTTAGTCAGTAAAAGTCTGACACGCCCTCCCGCTCCACCCTAGAGCGGGAGAAGTTATTTGATGATTTCACACCCAAAAAATAAACCCCTAGTTCCAGCCAGTTTACCAGGACAGGCGTGCTTTTGCACGTATAAATAGCGACAGGCTTCAAAAGGATGCGACCAATATTTACTGGTCAATCCTGGAAACACCTGCCTCAGTTGATGATAATATTACGATCCTTCAACAATGTTGTGGTCAAGATACTCCCCGGCTTACCTACACGTTATATATGCCAAAGAAGATTTATATGTAGAATCAAAATCAAAAGCCCTTCAAACTAGACTGAGAGACAGCTCTTTTTGAACGTCAAAAATACATCAGACAATCCCCCAAAACATCTGCCCTTCACCACTTCCTAGTGCTTCCGCTGTTAAGAAAAAGTGGCGCAACAAACTCCCCAGCAGCAAATAACACAACCTAACCCAATATTTACAATTAGCTTTATAAGCAGGGTTAATACCCTACCAACCAAGCCCGCAATGCTAATTATCTTAAAACCAAGAAGATAATGTAGGATTGGGCAAAACAAACTTTCCGCTATTAAAAGAAAGCAAAGCCCCTAATAAAACTAATAAGTTAATAGTACCTAGTCACGGCTTCAACAAACCATGAGACTGTTATCGAACTAAATGGCACATAATTAGTTCCACATTATGCAAGGTACTGTGTAATTAACCATTGTTTATTATAATTATAATAATATTAAAACGGAATATTCCACATTTACATAACACAACATCACGCCTTGCTTCTTTGAAGGGTAGGACAGAGGTGTACCTAAGAACACCCACATTTCGCCAGTTATGTGTGTTGTGAGGGTGTGTGTTTGTGTTGTGAGGGTGTGTGTGTGTGTTGAGCTATTCCACATTTTTATTTATCTATTTATTTAACACTTCAAACACAAAAATGTACAAAGGCGGACATAATGCCATAAGCATTTTCTACCAGTCGACGGTGATGCAGAGACAAACAGTGGTAGGTGCAATTAATTAGAGGAATAAATATAAACGCATAATCCTATATAAACTATAAATATAATATTTAAACCTAACTATACATTTATAAATATAAGCACAAATAAATATACATAAATAAACGAATTTACTAAAAAACAATGAGAAAACATTACTGTTGTTATGATACTGCCAACTTTTTGCGAATGTGTTCGCGAACTTTAATTTTGAAAGTCAATCGGTTGGTTGCCATGGTTGCTGATTTCTTGGGGGAGCGCATTCCACGGAGAGATTGACTGGACGACGAAAGAAGAGTGAATGAAGTCTGTGCGGTGAGTGGCACAGTGAAGAAGACGATTATGCGATGAGAGTAGATTTCTATTGTGGTTTGAGCAATTATGTACTGTAAGTCGGATTATAAACGCAATATAACTAAGTAGACAGGTTTTTAGTAAACAAATAAGCTGTAGGTACTTAAGTATGACAACTAACACCTCAAATATTTTCCTAATTGTGCGTTGTTAGCAGAGCTATTTGCGAAAGCAGATTACAAAGAAGATTGTTTGCTAAGTAATAATTATTCACATCTTACTCTCAGATTCTACGAACAAAAACTACGCAAGTAGCTGCCTCATCGTCAGAAAATTCCCTACCTACATACTTCCAACGATAATAGAAGATGTCTTATTCAACACTCGAATTGTGTAACACACTATCAATCAGAATCTAAATTATTTTGAAGAAAATTGCTAATTGTTTGTTTCATATGTTCGAATTATGTGTCTGCCCAACAACGTAAATAACGCAATGAATGTGGTTGAACTCTCAAAATGAAAGTGTTTAGTGTAACTCACAATTACCCCGCAGCATTGTACGGATTAAAGATAAATGTTAAGAAAAGAGAACGCTGCTACCCATTCTGTTGATTTAATCGTATGGTTGCCTTTTAAGACATTTAACACTTAAGGGGTATCTAGTCGCGGGCTCTTACTCACTGGTGGGCCTGGCTAAAAAGCACGCTGTCTCACCAGGCATCGTGTCCGACAGAGGTAGTACACGCACAACATTACTGAGTGAGATGCAGAACCAGTTATAGTAAAACAGACGCGTAATTTTTTTTGAAAAGTCCTTCGGAAGATCGGGTTTTATGAAAAGAGCACTGCTTATAACAATGACCAATAAAGTTTATTGAAATTTTCGATATTTGAGCTTTGTTGATACCGACTTGGTTTTGGAGATTTTACACTTCTTTTATTACAGTTGGGCTAAATTCGCAAGAAAAACGAATCTTTGTTGGCTCATAACTTTTTAAATGGCTTTTATTTTAGTATTCTGTTTCCGCACAGACAATATTAATGATGAGACAATGTTTAATTTTTGATATACATTGTCCAACAGTGGAGTAATTAATACACTCCCGAAGTTTGTAGAAGTCCCCCGACGCATCCGGCTGTCTGTCTGTCTGTTCGCGATAAACTCAAAAAATACTGAACGGATTATCATACGGTTTTCACCAATAGACAGAGCGATTAATGAGTAAGGTTTAGGTGTATAATTTGTTAAGGTTTGGTGTAGGTTGGTGGAAATATGATGTCTGAAAAAACAAAGCTGCCTGAGAGCTTTCATCGACCGATCAAATTACCAACATGTAGGCCTATTATTATGCTCTACTCTACCCTTGCAAAGCCGCGGCGCGCGGCGGGTCGATGCATGCATTATGTATGCGCACTAATGAACTTTACCATAATGCTCCGTTCCTACAACCAAACCATTAAAAAGGGTTTGCGAGTACAAGACTACTACCAACTATTAATAAATAATATTCTACACAGTTCGCGACCACACGACCTTTGCGGCGCTTCGGATGACGTTAATCCTGATGGCGATGCAGACGCTGTCAGGGTGCTTCGCCCTCATGAACTATGCGGCCGATGTGTTCCATCGCGCAGGCACTGAGTGGAGCCCTAACACGCTCGCGCTTGCCGTAGGGTCCCTGCAACTGGCTGGGTCCTTCTTCACTACAGTTTCCATTGAGAAGTTTGGGCGCAAGGTAAGATTATTAAGATTAATAGAAGCCAACACCCTAATTGCTTAACACACTATCAATCAAAATCTGAATAATTGTAATGGATACTGCCAATCCAACCAATTTATTTATTTATTTTAGTACTGGCGCCAGCACATCAAGCTACCCCAATCTGTCAAATTTCTTCGATAGATTCAACTTTATTGCATAAGCATAAGGTTCATATTCAATAGGGATAATTTGACAGTTTGGGGTAGCTTGATGTGCTAGCGTCTGTACATGAACGACTTACAGCTAATAAACAGATACAGGAACAGATAATAACAGACAAAAAATGAAACCGTAGTCACCAGAAAGCCAATTACAATTCCTCACGTAGGTGTTTCCTCTGCCTCATAAGTTCGAAAAGATTGTCTGCTTAACAACGTAACTAACGCAACGAATAGGTATTGTTGAACTGTCAAAATAAAACAGATTTTGATTGATCGTGTGTTACGCAATTAGGGTGCCGATCATACATTACATTTCGAGACTTTTTCAAATCTTTTACCTATCACTGTCAAAGCAAACAGTGATGTTATTTGAATCGAATGACCACCAAAATCCAACCCGCACTGGACCCGCGTGGTGGATTGAAGCCCACTCCCTCTCACTGAGAGCAGGCCTGTGTCCCAGCAGTGAGAACGTTATAGGCTGAGTACGTCCGTACAACCACCAAAATAAATGCAAGGCTCAGTAGAAGATTTTTTTGGTATTTCGTTGGTTGATTGAATTCCCTTAGTTATAGTTAAAATATGTTTACGCTCGAAATTTTGAGCGTAAAAGAAAAGTCTTTCGAGATTTTTCTTGACCTCTGCTGACGAGCGGCCTTTGGGTTCCTCTTCGCTTCACCGTGGCTGGGAGGCCACGGCTACTGAGCCCCCCCCCCCCCCCGCAACGAAAGTTGTGGTTCGGTTGCGGTTCTATTGCGATTTTTTTACAATTTTGTTAGTAGGTACCTTGGTTTTTATGATGGCTATTAGGCACTATTTTATTTTATGAATGTACTTTTAACATTACGAGAAAACCGGTTTTTTTTTTTTTGGGTGGGAAATCATCAAATAACTTCTCCCGCTCTGGGTGGAGCAGGAGGGCGTGTCAGACTTTTACTGACTAAAACCCACCCGTGTTCCTTCAGTAGCCCTTAAGCCAGGGGCTGTGGTGTCTCTTTCGAACAAACCCGCACCCCTGGCAGGCATCGACCCTTGCGGGTCCCATCACTTTTTGTGCTGACATCTCTTTGAGGCGCGCGTGGAACACAACGCGCCGTCGACTTGGGCTTGGTCCTTACCGGACAGCGAGCTACCCACTACTCGCCGTCCGCAAGCCCATGCCTACGGTGGCCGGAAATCGGCCTGGGATTCCCGACGCCCAGGGCGTCTCCGTATCCTGCGGCGGCTGGGGTCGCGAGGGCGCATATGCTGCCTCTCCCTCACGTGCGCCGCCTCCCTCTTCGCGAGCATTACTGCTTCGCTGAAGGAGGTGACGGCTCCCCATGCCCTCTCGCTCCGTACCATGGCTTGGACCAGGGCCGGACGCGAGAGATCGCCGCCGCCGATCGCCTCCACGAGGACACGGCGGTGCTCCGCCCAAGCTGGGCAGACCGCCACCGTGTGCTCCACCGTGTCCTCAGGGCGATCTTCGCAGTGGAAACACCCGGGCGTTTCCTCCCGCCCTATCCGAAACAGGAACCTCCCGAAACAACCGTGTCCGGTGAGGACCTGCGTCAGGCGGAAGGTGAGGACGCCATGCCGCCTCTCAAACCACTCCTCAAAGAGGGGACTTACCGCCGCAATCGTGGCGTGCCCAGAGGTAGGGGGTTAGGTACGTTTTTTCTTTATGGGGTCGTTGAGCTCCCTAAAATAGGATTGAGCTACACGGTGACTGATACATACCTACATGCCGTCTGTTGGGACAGGTGAGCTCAAAGCTGGAATGGCTTTTTCTTCAAAAGGCACTTCCAAACATGGTCCTGCATTGTTAGACTAAAATTCAAATAGTATAATGTCTGGACTTTAAAAGAGGCCATTCGACTTTTCTTCTCAGGGAACAGTCGGCTAGTAAATGCCGGCGCCATCTTGTTTTTAAAATATTGATTAACAAAAAATATTGACGGGTAAAAGTGTCTTATAAGATCTACTTACATAAATAAACATTTCATTTCATTTAAATATTTGACTATGACACAATATTTTTTTATCTGGCTTGTAATATGTAGATGTTTGGGCAGCGACAAAACGTGTACAATGCGAGCAAGAAATAATAGGAGTGACCTTGCGCCATATTGTGACGTCTTAGCAAAACAGCACGTTTACTAATTTTGGAGCAGTCAGTGAGATAAAACACAAACAAGTTATATAATAACGAAACGTAATACGTGTTACAACAAACATTTTTTGCCAAGCCGTGGATTTCAAGTTAGGTACCACATCAAGCTACCCCAATCTGTCAAATTTCTTTGAATTGTTTTCAACTTTATTTCAAAGGAATAAGGTTCATGTTCTATTGGGAAAATTTGAAAGTTTTGGATAGGTTGATGTGCTGGCGTCTGTTCAGCTGACAGATCGAGGTCATTGGCATTACTATTCTTAATTCAATAGTTTTTAGAACGTATATTTTTTTGCTATCGTCTTTCTATGGTATTGTAAATTTGAATGTCGCGCAGAAAACTTATCTCAAGGAAACGGGAGCGAAGCTGCGCAAAAAAATAAGCGATGATCCGATCAATTAGGTCATCGCCATTTAAGAAAAAAGACAGTCTAGGTTAGTTGGTAGGTTATTAATTAAATTATTTCATCACATCGACCTAGAGTTTATCGACAAACTCGTTCCACGGACAAAAGCCCTGTTCATCCGTTTTGCACCAGTTCAATCGCATCACAACTCTCTGCGGTGGATTTCCCACAGTATATTTTGACCCATTTCTTAACTGTGACCAACTTGGGTACACATATTCCACTTTCAAATAATCACTTTTACCATCTGTCCACCTTTGAAACACAATCTTGCCGCCGATTGGGAATTTCTCATATTGATTTGGTAAGTCAATGGATTGAAAACCCATAGAAGTCGAAACAACGTTAATGTTGTAATCATGTGCAACTAATAATATTAACTTGGGCATTTCGTCATAATTCTTAAATGTTTTTGTTAATTCCTCCATTAATGGTGCCCCGATGTCTTCAGCTACTGTTGTGTATCGTATGTAGTGGTCTTGTCGCCCTATTTCGGTCAACAGTTTCCATTTATCCGGTGTCGTTATTTGTCCCCATGCAATGTCTTTTATCGGCCTGCCTTCGTAATAGCTCATAATAAATGAGTCCATGGATGAAATGCCCATAAACAACGGTCCATGGACCCACACTTCTTCGCCGACATTGTACGCAATTCTGTTATAAGGTCCATTCAAGTCACATATTCCTTCCTGCTTGCAAATTTCTGATGCTTCAATTTCCAATATTTTATTCAATTCGGAAAAAGCGGCTTTCAGTTTGGAATTGTTCTGTAATTTTCTATTTATTTCTTTGATCACCATTTCTTTGTAGGCTTCAGTGGTGTTGCGTATGACAGGATTAAAAAGGGGATCCGGCTCTGTGCTATTTAAATGCTGTACAGGCACGTTGCAGGTTTTGAACGCTGCGTCAATGAACGCTCTCGCCGTTGCCTTAGTTCTACTCGCCGTGTTAGCGTACACATAAACTGTATCTTTATCTGGACATCCTTCAGAAAGAAACTGTTCCTTTTTGAACCATTCTGAGAAATATTCACCCATGTATCCTTCCACCTGCGCTCCTTTCGGAGTCAAGACTCCTGGCGGGCCTCCCCGTGGGGGCCAGGGCTTCGGTGAATATGTCTGTAGTTTTTCTCCTAGCGGAAGCCGTATGTTATGCCGACTGAGTATAAACACCTGTTTCAGTTTTAGTTTATCCGCGACAAAACCTTCACACAACACCATAAATAATAGTAAAGAAACTGATTTCGACACCATTTTATTTTTATTTTTATTACTATAGCTAACTTGGTATTTAAGGCGGGAAATAAATTTTTATTTTTGTTTTTGAATATTTTAAGAAAATTTGAATAGATCTAATCACGTCTATTGGTAAAACAAGACTAATATATTATTTACAAATTTCCTACGGTACGTCGGCTTGTTCATTAAAGAGCGTGACATTAATTTAAACACTCGTTTTGGCCCTCAACTTAGTCCGCGCGGAGGTCATAAGCTACAGCCTTATTTTTACACGCTTTTATTAGCTTGGCTTTTATGTATGGAACGGAATCTGAACGTGATTTTCACCCCCTTACACACTTATTATGGACCGATGACAATTCAATAATTTCATTACTTTTGCCGTTAGCCTGGCCAAAAAAAAGAACGCTTTTGTAGTAAGCCGAACTAAAAAATATAAAATAAATAATAGTTTAAAAAATTCAAACTTTAATAGAAAACCAAACTACGGTTAACTAAATTCAAAATACGGTTATAGTGACCAATAAAGCTTTTGTTTATTTTTTTAAACTATTATTTATCAAAATTACCTAATGGCACAACACTGATATCTACACTGACTGATGCATTGTTACAGAATATTTCTGACGAACGGCTATCACTAAAATAATATTAAATAAATACTAGTCGCTCAGCCACCGGCCAAGGCGCCCCTTGTCCTGTGGCTGAGCAATTAGTATTTCGTATGGCTAGTATTCAAGCAATTCGTTTCGATAAGAATTCGACGTTATTATATAAAATATTAGCTTTCTACACTTCTTCTCCACATAAACTATAAACTGTGCCAAATTACATACTCTTCCGTCCGCGTAATATTGGTAAAAAGGGGTACAAAGTTTTTGCTTATACAGAAGATATCACACGGGATTTCTCAAGAGTCACCTCACTATAGTTAGTTAATTTTTTAACCGACGAAAAAAAGGAAGAGGTTACTCAATTCGACGCGTATATTTTTTTTTTTATGGTGGACCACGCAAAACTTTTTCCAGAGTAGTCCGATTTTGATAATTCTTTTTTTATTGGAAAGGTTATACCCCGAAGTTGGTCCCATATAAATTCCAAACGAAGACAAATTCCAACCCTAAGGGTAACTGAGTTGTGTATTACAAAAAGTGATCAAAAATTAAGCATTTAGTAATTAGTAGATTATAGCCACAAAAAATAATAAAATAAAAACTTTTTAATAAAAAAATTAAACCGCCGAAAAACCGAAAAGTTAAAAATAATAAACTTGCTTTGTCCAACCCCAATAACTAAGTTCGGAAGTCGGTGACTTTGGATATGTATTTAATTATATGTCACCGCCTTCCGAACTTAGTTATTGGGGTTGGACAAAGCAAGTTTATTATTTTTAACTTTTCGGTTTTTCAGCGGTTTAATTTTTTTATTAAAAAGTTTTTTATCATAACCATAGCAAAACAAAAAAAAACAAAAATTGAAGAGGCCCAAAACACATCATGTTTTTCGGTGGAAATTCTAGAAACTACTATAGGATTATCATACTATAAACTAAAATACTATAAACTAAAATAGCATACAGCAAAATATAAAAAAATCTCGCAGAGATTAGGTATCAAGTAGGAATCAAACTTGCAACTACAATTAATACGCAAAGCAGTCGGAAAGCGCTCAGCTATTTGCTTCTTTAATGTTGTTTAAATAACCGTTCTTATTGTATTCACGGCTGGCTGCTTACCTGCATAAAGGTATAGCGTGATGATAAACAATTAAAAGACAAAATGACAACTATCTGTAAAAACACCTATGTGTGGGTGTACTATATGTACCCTATTCTTTTTGTTTTTGAATATCTATGCAGAATTGAAAGAGAAAAACTCTATTTTCGGCATTATAATAAGATTTTTTTTATTCAAAAAAGAACCTTATGGGTTTGACTTTGCAGCGATATTATTATACATATTTATAGATTAGCACTAACTGACCCGGCGAACGTTGTTTTGCAGGTAATTTCTAGTGAACAACCCTTATCACTTAGGGGTATGAAAAATAGATAGTAGCGGATTCTCAGACCAACTGAATATGCATATAAAATTTGCAGTTTTTTTTTTTTTTTTAATCACCAAAGCCGTTTCGGAGGAGTAACGTAACTAACATTGTCACACGAGAATGTTATATATAAGACGAGAATTTTATATATAAGATTATCAAGGGGACAGCTGACCTATTGGACCGGATCGTTAAAATAATGTTGAAGATAGTAATTACTTAATTTGTACTTAACTGGTTACTGTCAAAAAGGGATACCAAATACCAACATTACGGACTGACCACATGTTATTGCAACTTTCATAGTGTGATTAAAGAGAAATTAATGAAGAAGCCATTAGTGAAGAATTTTGGATACCCACTTTGTGAGTATGTATACAGCAGCGCGCCATCGCCTATTGTATCGTTGTACGCCTGCGCGAGAGTACTCTGCGCTTTGGCAAGTCTATGCGCTTGGGCGTAACCATCATGATCAGTGAAAATATGTCCACCAGCTGGACATAGACCTCTCTTAACCTAGAATCTACATACAATGACATTAATATTCACTTTGCAAAGCATTATATTGGTTTAGTTATTGTGAATGAGAAGACTATGTGCGTATTTTTTGTTTTCTTTTTTTGTGTTACTTTTAATCTTGATCTGGCACTTTGAGTCATTTAAACGGCCTACCCAAATGTCCTTTCTTTGGTATTGTTCGTCGAATCGTTGAGCACTTCAAGTTCCGTGTTGAACTGCATGATTACTGAATGTGTGTACTGACTGGACAGGTACACTCAATCTGTAGGCAAAATACCATTGCAGACACCAATCTACATATGATCTGACCAAGGTTATGTCTGAACTTTAAGAGACTGTGACCTCTGAGTTTGTTTCGGCGTTTCTTCTCAGAGTAATCAGATAGAAAACGCCGACCTCAACTAGTTTTAAAATATGATTGATGTGCAAAGTTACTTACAGAAAAGAAATCATTTATAACGTCCGGTCACGAGCGTCCTGCATCGCGGATTCACGCAACCTTCAGCAAGCCGTCGGAGCACTACGGTGTTTAGTAATTTTAATTCAAGTGGACCTTGATATTCAAGACTCACCAGTTGTATAATCACTAAATTAGATTCCAATATTCATAACCGGTCCGAATTAAAAAACACTTTTTAAATTGAAGCTTTTAATAATAATATAGTATCTTGACTTGGCTCGCGAGGTCGTCGACATGTGGGATATGGACTCAATGATCATTGTGTCGATAATCGTAACAGCCAATGGCTTGATAGCCAAGAGCCTTGACCAACACCTGAGGAGGCACTATCGTTGAGCAACTGGTTCATGGACCTGCTTCAGAAAGCGGTCCTTCTTGACAGGCTTCGCATTGTTAGGAGGTTCCTCTCTCTGGAGCCCAGACCGCCGGTAGCTTTGGCCCTTTTCCTGGGGGCCATAATTTTTTTGTATTTTGAAATGTTTTTATTAGCATTAATTATGGCGCAAAATTTCCGTATTTAATGTTGATGATTAAAAACAAACCATCGTCTAAAGAGGTTGAGTAGGGGTTGAAAGTTTGAATGGAAGATCGATTTTGACGGTAGCATTTATATTTTTATAAAACTGCATCATCGTCTTTTGAAGCTCCTAAAAAGTTGCCAATGAAGGGTTCGTTGTACATAGGTATACAACACATGAACAAATAATGTGTATTTGTTCACGTGTTTTATACCTACAAAAAAATCACTCGTTTTTCTCATGGGGGTAATCAGAACCCACAGCAAGCCACTTGCTACGACCCTTACACACAAGCAGGCCTAGACTAAAATGTATGGGGATGACATTACCTGCGGAAAGGACACGACGCCGTAACCTTTCCGCAGGTAATGTTATTCCCATACATTTTGGCGTAGCGTTTGGCGTGAACGCTAACAGAAATATGTGTTTTGTCTCTAGGCCAAGGAGTATGTAATGATCATAGCAGGCGTCGTTGATCGGGATGCTACCCTACACTTTTATATAACACACATAAACAACCCTACTACACCACATACCTATAGTTTATTGACAAAATCGTTCCAAGAACAAAAACCATACTCATCAGTGTGGCACCAGTTTAATCGCATCACAACTCTCTGTGGAGGATTTTCCCAAGTATATTTTGACCCATTTCTTAACTGTGACCAACTAGGGTAGACATATTCCACTTTCAAATAGTCACTTTTAACATCAGTCCACCTTTGAAAAACAAACTTCCCGCCAATTGGGAATTTCTCATATTGATTTGGTAAGTCAATCGATTGAAAACCCAAAACATTAGCAACAGAGTTCATATTACTATCGTGGCCAACTAATAGCATTAATTTTGGTTTGTCGTCATAGTTCTTAAACGTTTTCGTTAAATACGCCACTAATGGTGCCCCGATTTCTTCAGCCACAGTTGTAAATCTTATGTCTTGATTTTGTCGTCCTATTTCAGTCAGTACATTCCATTTTGCCGGTGTTGTAATTTGTCCCCATGCAATATTTTGTATCGGCGTGCCGTCGTAGTAACTCATTTCAAATGCGTCCATAACTAAGTGTGCTATGGTAAAAGGTCCATCGACCATCACTGGTTTACCGACCTTATACAATATTGTGTTATCAGCTTCAGCCAAGTCACATATTCCATCCTGCTTACAAATGTCTGATCCTTTAATTTCCAATATTTCATTCAATTCCGAATAAACTGACTTGAGTTTAGAATTATTTTCTAATTTTCTGTTAATTTCTTTGAACACCATGACTTTATATGCTTCAGTGGTGTTGCATATGGCAACATTAAAAACAGGATCGGAGCCAGCAGTATTTTTGTAATGTACAGTCACGTTGCAACTTTTGAACGCTGCGTCAATGAAAGCACTCGCCGTAGCCTTGGTTCTGCTCGCCTTGTTAGCGTACACATGTACTGTATCTTCATCGGGACATCCTTCAGAAAGAAACTGTTCTGTTTTGAACCATTCTGAAAAATATTCACCCATGTATCCTTCTAGCTGCGCTCCTTTCGGAGTCAAGAGTCCTGGCGGGCCACCTCGTGGGGGCCAGGGCTTCGGTGAATACCTATGTAGTTGTTTTCCTAGCGGATACCGTATGTTATGCCGACTGAGTATCAACACCTGTTTCAGTTTCAGGTTATTCGCGAAATAACTTTTACACAACACTATGAATAATAGTATAAAAACTAATTTCGACATAATTTAATTTATTTAATCATTTGTTTTATTGCACGAATTTAAGTCTTCACCAGATACCAATGCTTTTGTGTACCTTTTTTACGAGTATTTTAATAGATCCACAAATGTGTGTTGGTAAAGCGAGACTAGATTATTTTTGGCATTACAAACGTAAATATAGGTAGGTATGGTACGGATACCTACCGGTTTTTTTTAATTATCTTGACGTTGTATTAAATTATTGCGCAGTATCGGTTTCAACTCCACTGGTGAAATTTCTAAGGCGAGTATAGACGAAGTTATAACTCGAAGTTGTAAGATGCATGGTCTTGTGCATTGATACGGTTTAATAGAAGAAATTTCGTACAAAACGCGATAAAATATGCTAATGTCAAGGTCAAAAAGCCTATCTAGATCTTTCCATGGTCGTATCAGTATTACCACAGTATACATATAGACAGTATAGATAGACGCTTGGCCTATTTTTTGAAATATTTACCTACGTGGGCTACGGTTCATTGAAGCGTTATGTTTGTGTTTGGACAATTTAAATAGTTTTATTGAAACTAAGTTACGGTAGGAGTGGTAGGAATCGTCACTCTGAAAAGCTTTCATACATGTTATGCCCAGGGGCCTAAGTCTACTAATTTATAAACGTCACAATGGTCTCTCAATGGTAAGTTTTTGACAGATTTGCCATACAAAAACTGTCAAAAACACACCATTGAGAGACCATTGTAACGTTTATAAATTAGTAGACTTAGGCCCCTGACTGACTGTCTTTGTTATGACTTTCATTTTTGCTGAAAATGTTGTTTTGTTAAAAAAACTAAGGATACGTCAGATCACAAAATGTTGTTAATATGGGTGAGGGTTTGGTACAATGAACTGGTCTTAAGGGTTATGGTACTGGTTTGCGGTATTGAGAAAAGGGGACGTTGAGGAGGGCGAAGCGTGTGTCTAATATATGGTAGGATACTAAAGGGAATGTACTGTAGTAACAAGGACTTGTAGTGGGTGCCACGAATTAAGCGGATGAAATCCTAACTTCTAAACGGGTACAGTCACGAGCATTAATATGTATACACATCGCCAAATTCAAAAGCGATTTTCTTTTAAATAGCGATTGCAACTTTGAGATAACTTAGGTATTTCATTATAGTGTGGGTTCCAAAATATTATTTTCATAATAAAATAAGATTACAATGAGTAAAAGTGGAGAGAATCACTTTTAAAAGTTCGTAAGAGTATACATATTATTGCTCGTGACTGTACACTACATAAATACGAAAAACTTTATCCCGTCAGTCACAAATACATAAGTAGGTACCTACATCAAAATGTAAAAAAATCTCGCAGAGATTAGGTATCAAGTAGGAATCAAACCTGCAACTACAATTAATACGCAAAGCAGTCGTAAAGCGCTAAGCTATGTGCTTTTTTTAATGTTGTTTAAAATAACCGTTCTTATATTCACGGCTGGCTGCTTACCTGCATAAAGGTATAGCGTGATGATAAACAATTAAAAGACAAAATCTATAACTATCTGTAATATTACCTATGTGTGGGTGTAGGTACTAAGCACCCCATTCTTTTTGTTTTTGAATAACTATGCAGAATTGAAAGAGAATTTCCGAAATCCGGTAGTATTTGCATGATGCTTGAACATACATTCAGACAAATAGACAAAAATTCTAACAACTCTATTTTCGGAATCATAATAAGTTTTTTTCAAAAATATTCAATATAGGTTTGACTTTGCTGCGATATTATTATATTTATAGATTAGAATTATCAATGGGACAGCTGACCTATTGGACCGAATCGTTAGAATAATGTTGAAGATAGTAATTACTTAATTTGTACATCTGGTTACTGTCAAAAAGGGATACCAAATACCAACATTACGGACTGACCACATGTTATTGCAACTTTCATAGTGTGATTAAAGAGGAATTAATGAAGAAGCCATTAGTGAAGAATTTTGCATACCCAGTTTGTGAGTATCCAGCAGTGCGCCATCGCCTATTGTACGCCTGCGCGAGAGTTCTTTGCGCTTTAATTGCCAAGTCTATGCGCTTGGGCGTAACCATCATGATCAGTGAAAAGATGTCCACCAGCTCACCAGCTGAACATATACCTCTCTTATCCTGGAATCTAAAAACAATGACATGAATATTCACTTTGTAAACCATTATATTGGTTTAGTTATTGTGAATGAGAAGACTATGTGCGTATTTTTGTTTTCTTTTTTTGTGTTACTTTTAATCTTGATCTGGCACTTTGAGTCATTTAAGCGGCCTACCCAAATGTCCTTTCTTTGGTATTGTTCGTCGAATCGTTGAGCACTTCAAGTTCCGTGTTGAGCTGCATGATTACTAATAAATGTGTGTACTGACTGGACAGGTACACTCAATCTGTAGACAAAATACCATTGCAGACACCAATCTTCACATGATCTGACCAAGGTTATGTCTGAACTTTAAGAGACTGTGACCTCTGAGTTTGTTTCGGCGTTTCTTCTCAGAGTAGTCAGATAGAAAACGCCGACCTCAACTAGTTTTAAAATATGATTGACGTGCAAAGTTACTTACAGAAAAGAAATCATTTATAACGTCCGGTCACGAGCATCCTGCATCGCGGATTCACGCAACCTTCAACAGGCCGTCGGAGCACTACGGTGTTTAGTAGGTAATTTTGATTCAAGTGGACCTTGATATTCAAGACTTACCAGTTGTATAATCACTAAATTAGATTCCGATATTCATAACCGGTTCGAATTAAAAAACACTTTTTAAATTGAAGCTTTTAATAATAACATAATATCTTGACTTGGCTCGCGAGGTCGTCGACATGTGGGAAATGGACTCAACGATCATTGTGTCGATAATCGTAACAGCCAATGGCTTGATAGCCAAGAGCCTCGACCAACACCTGAGGAGGCTCTCGTTGAGCAACTGGTTCAAGGACCTGATTCAGAAAGCGGTCCTTCTTGACAGGCCTCGCAATGTTAGGAGGTTCCTCTCTCTGGAGCCCAGACCGCCGCCGGTAGCTTTGGCCCTGTTCCTAAGGGGCCATAATTTTTTTGTATTTTGAAATGTTTTTATAATTTAGGGTATAATAAATACCTCTGTGAACCATGTGGACTCGTAACATTTTTTACCGTCCCGTCTCTAGTATAGGTACATATTATACACAAAATAAAACTAGAACAAGTTAAAGGGGAAGCGCCAAGGTAGCCCGCAAATTCAAATTGTTAGAAACTTGGACGGTGGTTTTCTGTTTATAAGTAAAAGTTACATGTATCATAGTTTGTCTTCTTTTTCTAATAAAAATCATACACTAATTTACTGACAGAAAACCCAAAATGTAAAAACATTAACTATGACGCAGAAGTTCCGTATACAATTTTGAGGATTAAAACAAATCATCGTCTAAAGAGGGGGAGTAGGGGTTGAAAGTTTGAATGGAAGGTCGATTTTGACGGTGACATTAATATTTTTTATTTTCTGTATAAAGTTGCATCATCGTCTTTTGAAGCTCCTAAAAAGTTGCCAATGAGGGTTCGTATGAGGCATACGGCTTGTTAATACAGAAAAAAATATTGGACTAGAAAATGATAATGGCTCGTTATACATAGGTATACAACACATGAACATAATTATAATGTGTATTTGTTCATGTGTTTTATACCTACCAAAAATTCACTCGTTTTTCTCATGGGGGTAATCAGAATCCACAGCAAGCCACTTGCTACGACCCTTACACTCAAGCAGGCCTAGACTAAAATGTATGGGGATGACATTACCTGCGGAAAGGACACGATGTAACCTTTCCGCAGGTAATGTCATTCCCATACATTTTGGCGTAGCGTTTGGCGTGAACGCTAACAGAAATGTGCTTTGTCTCTAGGCCAACGAGTATGTAATGATCATAGCAGGCGTCGTTGATCGGGAAGCTACCCCACACTTATATATAAAACACATAAACAATCCTACTACACCACATACCTATAGTTTATTGACAAAATCGTTCCAAAAACAAAAACCATACTCATCAGTGTGGCACCAGTTTAATCTCATCACAACTCTCTGCGGAGGATTTTCCCTAGTATATTTTGACCCATTTCTTAACTGTGACCAACTTGGGTACACATATTCCACTTTCAAATAATCACTTTTACCATCAGTCCACCTTTGAAAAACAAACTTCCCGCCAATTGGGAATTTCTCATATTGATTTGGTAATTCAATCGATTGAAAACCCAAAGTATTCGCAACAGAGTTCATATTATTATCGTGGCCAACTAATAACATTAACTTTGGTTTTTCGTCATAGTTCTTAAATGTTTTCGTTAAATACTCCACTAATGGTGCCCCGATTTCTTCAGCCACAGTTGTATATCTTATGTCTTGATTTTGTCGTCCTATTTCTGTCAGTACATTCCATTTTGCCGGTGTTGTTATTTGTCCCCATGCAATATTTTGTATCGGCGTGCCGTCGTAGTAACTCATTTCAAATGCGTCCATAACTAAGTGTGCTATGGTAAAAGGTCCATCGACCATCACTGGTTTACCGACCTCATACAATATTGTGTTATCAGCTTCAGCCAAGTCACATATTCCATCCTGCTTACAAATGTCTGATCCTTTAATTTCCAATATTTCATTCAATTCCGAATAAACTGACTTGAGTTTAGAATTATTTTCTAATTTTCTGTTAATTTCTTTGAACACCATGACTTTATATGCTTCAGTGGTGTTGCATATGGCAACATTAAAAACAGGATCGGAGCCTGCAGTATTTTTGTAATGTACAGTCACGTTGCAACTTTTGAACGCTGCGTCAATGAAAGCACTCGCCGTCGCCTTGGTTCTACTCGCCTTGTTGGCGTACACATATACTGTATCTTCATCGGGACATCCTTCAGAAAGAAACTGTTCTGTTTTAAACCATTCTGAAAAATATTCACCCATGTATCCTTCTAGCTGCGCTCCTTTCGGAGTCAAGAGTCCTGGCGGGCCACCTCGTGGGGGCCAGGGCTTCGGTGAATACCTATGTAGTTGTTTTCCTATCGGATACCGTATGTTATGCCGACTGAGTATCAACACCTGTTTCAGTTTCAGGTTATTCGCGAAATAACTTTCACACAACACTATCAATAATAGTATAAAAACTAATTTCGACATAATTTTATTTATTTAATCATTTGTTTTAATGCACGAATTTAAGTCTTCACCAGATACCAATGCTTTTGTGTACCTTTTTTACGAGTATTTTAATAGATCCACACATGTGTGTTGGTAAAGCAAGACTAGTTTATTTTTGGCATTACAAACGTAAGTATAGGTAGGTATGGTACGGATACCCACCGGTTTTTTTTTTTAAATAGCTTGACGTTGTATTAAATTACTGCGCAGTATCGGTTTCAACTCCCCTGGGGCATAAGTCTGCTATTTTTATAAATTCGTCATTCCAACACGATCCCATTGTCATTTTGCTAAAAGTTCGTAATCTGCTAAATTCATAATGGTCTATCAGTGGTCGGTCAATCGTCTCCTAATAGAATTGTGTATAATGGCATTGTCGTATTGCCATTATTATAAAACCTGTTAGTAGAAATGATTTTCGAAAAATACTACTAAATTTGAACATTTATTCATGCCAGATTTATATGTATATATTTTTCATATTAATTTTTAACATATTATTTTAGGAACTGTTATTTTAGCATATTACCCCCTAAGTCAGTCATTCATTTGTCTTAATGTACGAGATTAGGTACCACTAAATGCCATTTCTTTCAATGAGTGTCAGTGGCTGACCATTGGAAAGTCATAATGACGCCATTATATTAGATTACCAAACTTGTCAAAATCAACAATTATGAAATCAATGATAGACCATTCTGTCACTATTGTAATAGCAGACTTGAGGCTCTGGTGAGATTTCTAAGGCGCCCTGCTATACTCTGGAAAGTAGAGACGAAGTTATAACTCTAAGTCCCTGCTTTGTCCCTGTGCATTGATTGATACGGTATAATAGAAGACATTTCGTACAAAACGCGATAAAATATGCTAATGTCAAGGTCAAAAAGCCTATCTAGGTCTTTCCATGGTCGTATCAGTATACTTAAAGACAGTATAGATAGACGCTTAGCCTATTTTTAAATAATTACCTACGCGGGCTACGGTTCATTGAAGCGTTATGTTTGTGTTTGTACAATTTAAATAGTTTTATTGAAACGAAGTTCTTTAACGCGGCTTGCGGTAGGAGTGGTAGAAATCGTCACTTTTAAAAGCTTTCATACATGTTATGCCCTGACTAGTGATGTGCCGTTCCCGGGAATGTTCCCAGTGGGAATGTTCCCAAAAGAATCTTTCCAGTGCCCGGGAATATTCCCAATTGCTGGGAACGTGTCGGTGAA
The DNA here is from genome assembly GCA_949987655.1 of Polymixis flavicincta. Lineage (NCBI taxonomy): Eukaryota > Metazoa > Arthropoda > Insecta > Lepidoptera > Noctuidae > Polymixis > Polymixis flavicincta. The sequence goes on along the minus strand of OX465188.1, from coordinate 15,403,341 downwards.
ACCACATAGAATTATAATAAAAGTAAAAATATAGTAGTACTTAGTAAGTAAGTAGATTTGACATGTAATGAGTACTCATTTAGTAACTTGTCGTTCATTGTATTAATTTTAGAAAGAGGTAAATAAAAATTTCGAATGTAGGAGACTAGGAGGTTTAGAGATTCATCATCATTATCATCGTCATTTCAGCCGAAAGACGTACACTGCTGGACATAGTCCTCCCGCAAGCTCCACCACTTCGACCGGTTCTGTGCTTCCCGCATCCAGCGGACTCCTGCGGCCCTCACAAGGTCATAGGTCCACCTTGTGGGAGGCCTTCCAACTTTACGTCTTCCGGTACGCGGTCGCCACTCCAGAACTTTTCAGCCCCATCGGCCATCTGTTCTGCGAGCAATGTGCCCTGCCCACTGCTACTTAAGTTTGGCAATTCTTCGGACTATGTCGGTTACCTTGGTTCTCCTGCGGATCTCTTCATTCCTGATTCGATCACGCAGGGAAACTCCAAGCATAGCCCTCTCCATCGCCCTTTGGGTGACTTTAAGCCTTTTATGAGGCCCATTGTGAGCGACCACGTTTCGGTTTCATATGTCATCACTGGCAACACGCACTGGTCAAAGACTTTCGTGTTGACACATTGCGGTATGTGGGACGAGACGATATTGCGAAGCTTCCCGAACGCTGCCCAGCCGAGTCGGATTCGACGATTGACCTCTTTCTCGAAGTTGGACCTACCTAACTGGACAGTTTGTCCTAGGTAAACGTACTCGTCCACAGCTTTCAGTACAGCTCCTCCGACCGTTACGAGAGTGGGTGTTACATGGGCATTGGAAATGACCTTTATCTTGTCCATGTTCATCCTCCATGGTCTCAGCCATGACAACTATATCATCGGCAAACCGAAGGTGAGTGATGTACTCGCCATTGATGTTGATGCCAGCCCCTTTTCAGTCCAGAACCTTGAAGACATCCTCCAGTGCAGCGGTGAAGAGTTTCGGAGAGATAACGTCTCCCTGTCTTACACCTCGCTGCAGAAGGATAGGTTTCGAGGTCCGGTCCTGGAGTCGGACTGACATGGTGGCGTTTTCGTACAGACACTTCAACACCGCCATGTACCGATAGTCGATCTGGTACCGTTGGAGGGACTACAGTACAGCCCACGTCGCGATCGAATCAAAGACTTTTTCGTAGTCCACAAACTCTAAACAGAGAGGCAGATTATACTCTTTGGTCTTCTGTATAACCTGCCGCAGCGTATGTGTGTGGTCTACTGTGCTAAAGCCTTTACGGAACCCGGCTTGTTCGGGAGGCTGGAAGTCGTCAAACCTGCGCGCTAGACGGTTTGTGATGACTTCGGAGAACAGCTTGTAGACATGGCATACAAGTGAGATGGGCCTATAATTCTTATGAAGGGCATTGTCACCCTTCTTAAAGAAAAGTACCACCACACCTCTGTTCCATGCCTGTGGCGTTTTGCCCTCGAGTATGACGGAATCAAACAGCTTCTGGAGGGCCTTAAGAACGGGTTTCTCGCCGGCCTTTAGGAGTTCAGCTGTGATTCTATCATCACCCGGCGCCTTGTTGTTTTTAAAGCTGCTTCAGAGCCATCCTAATCTCGTACAAGCTGACGTCCGGGATGTCTTCAGTATACTGTCGGGTCAATCTAGCTCTTGGGTCGTTTGCCAGATTCGTAACGGGGTTTCTTGTTGACTTGTATAACTGTCCATAGAATCTCTCAATCTCTCTCAACAGCTCAGGCTTGGTGGATACGATCCTGCCTTCATCGGTGTTCAGTTTTGTAAGCTGACTCTGCCCAATAGACAGATCCCTAGCAAAGACCTTGGAGACTTTATTCCGTTCTATTGCGTCTTTAATACATTCTGTATTAAAGCGGCGGAGGTCGCTTTTCAAGGACTTAAAGATCTGTCTGTTGAACTGCCGGTACTCAAGCGCATCGTCTGAAGACTGCAGGACCATCTTGTGCCTCTCCTTCATCAGCTGCAAAGTAGGATCAGAGAGCGTCTTATTTTTATTGATACGATGGGCCTTGAAAAACTTAGAACCGACTGTATGGACAGTTTCCACGAACCCATCGTTACCCGCAACCCGTCGTTCAGAGATTATGTACAATATTTTGAAACGTTATTTAAATAGACTGGTAGAATACATTATTCTTTTCTTTTTTTTTGTGTTTTATCTTGCAATCAGTTTTTAAAAACTATGAGCAGATGAGTTGTAGGAAGGTCTGGCAGGGAAGAGTTATTCCTCATCAGGAGCAACTTTCATATGAATAACGAAGCTCTCTCCAAGTTATCCAATTGTAGGATGTTGCGTCTTTTAAGTCTGCTGACACAAGCTGGTATTGTGAGTTGAGCAGCCAATTTGTTGGGATGGTTCACAGTCTGGATTGTTTCTTACGCCGACCCGGTTAGTTGGAGCCGTAAATCATGCACAAAGGATAAGTAAATAACATTTCTCAAAATTAGCATCACACCTGCACAGTTAAAAGGATAGATTTTTTGTTATCAGTTTAACTCTCCAACTGCATCAATTAACTGCCGAAAATTCTCAGTAACACATTGTGGGTGTAAAAAATATGCATTTAATTTCTATCTTTTATTGTTTAAAACATGCGATAAGAAACCTAATCTAAAAAGTTAAAAAAAGAAAAAATCGTTAACTTTTGTGTTAGTGTTCCAACTAACTGGGAATGTTCCCGGGCACATGGGAACATTCCCGTTGGGAAGTTACTGGAAACGGGAATGTTCCCACGCCACATCACTAGCCCTAACTGACTGTCTTTGTGATGACTTTCATTTTTGCTGAAAGTGTTGTTTTGTTGAAAAAAAAAAAAAGGAAAAAACTAAGGATACGTCAGATCACAAAATGTTGTTAATATGGGTGAGGGTTTGGTACAATGAACTGGTCTTAAGGATTATGGTACTGGTTTGCGGTATTGAGAAAAGGGGACGTTGAGGAGGGCGAAGCGTGTGTCTAATAGATGGTGGGATGTTAAAGGGAATGTACTGTAGTAACGAGGAATTGTAGTGGGTGCCACGAATTAAGCGGATGAAATACTTGACCAGACCAACATTACTCCTAACTTCTAAACGGGTACACTACACAAATACGAAAAACTTTATTCCGTCAGTCACAAATACGAATTTCAAAATACCGATTTTCATAATTCCGAATGGGTCAAAATTCCGAATATAACAACTCCGACTTATCATTAAGTACTCCTATTTTTATAATTCCTAACTTTCAGTATTCCTATGGTTTATAATTAATATTCTCAAAATAACGAGTTTCAGTAGATCGAATAACAAAAAGTCCGACTTAATGATAAATCGAAACATCAAAAATACGAATTCCGATTATTAAAATACCGATTAATACAATTCTGAAATAAAAACGCCTTGTAAAACTGAATAGCAAGACAAATAAACACATAATTGCTCGTCAGAGAGAAGTATAATATTATGCTTAGTATGAGGAGCATGCAAGCAGGCATGCAGCATGCAAGCAGGCATGCAGCATGCAAGCAGCAAGCAAACAGGCATGCAACATGAAGCAAGCATTGTTTCCGTTACGGCTCCGGCGCTGTGGGGTCTGGTCGGCCCCACGCAGATGGTTTTAACGCTCACCACCGCAGCTTCGGCTTGCTGGCCGGCTTTGCCGGCTACCCATGGCGGCGGTCCTTCACACCACCTGCTCCTCAGCTCGCGGGCCGCCCCACCCCTCCGCGCCTACGCGGACTTAAATTACACTCTAGAGTAGGGCAGACAAGACTGCGTGAAGTCGGTTTTGCAGCGATTCGTTTGTGTCACTAAATTTTGTAGCACAACATGTTGACTTTCAGTTTATTCGAAGTATTGAAAATCGGAATGTCGTTTTTCGGACCGAGAACCCTTCGAGCATTTGATTCTTCGAACGTATGAAAATCGGAAAACTAACAAATCGCATTTACGACTTTCGGTAAAATTTCGTGACTTTTAATAATAGACATTCCAATTCTTAGGTATTATGAATTTCGTCTTTTGAAAATCGGAACATCGAAATTCGGAATAAAATATTTCGGAGTATTTGGGTGTTCCCCTTCTAGATAAACATTGGTACCCCACTATACCTAGCTCAAATGGTGTTACGTATATGTACGGGTAATAACCATAAAGTTTTAAGTACAGGTCCCTTCTAAACCTTTTCGTGGGGATTCCAGATTTCACTGTTAATCTCTAACAAGCTGCGGAAGAAGTAAGTAGTTGGACAGTATAGTTATTGCTTAACGATTGGAAAAATCTTGGCCTGACGCAAGACAAAACCTAAGTTTTTTCCGATTTGGTGCAGGTCGGTGTTAAGTCTGGATCAAAGTGAGCAACCAAATCACGTACGGTTTAACGCTTTAGCGCATTTCTGGGACTCATTGTTCATTGTGTAAAAGTTTTGTATTGGTTGTGTCGCTTTTGTGTAGGTCATGACAGTGCATTTACTAATGTTTAGGTCGAGATTGTTTATAGTGCTAGGGTTAGCTACTGGAATAGCAATTTCGGCATCATCAGCATACATTAAGACTGTTTGACATTGACTGTTTGACATTAAGAGTGTTTTACATATGTAGGAAGATGTTAAAAACTATGAGAAAAAAAGGGGCCCGAGGTTAGTGCCCTGCTCTATGCCCAAAGTGACCAAGTTACGCTCCGATTTAGCATTTTTTTATGATACAAATTGCTTGCAGTCGCGCAGATAGTTTTCGAAGAATTTTAGTGGCATTACAGAGAAACCTGCCAGTGCCAGTTTACTAAGAAGTATGTCGTTGTCAACACGGTCAAAAGCCTTTTGGAAGTCAAAATAGGCTACATCGATCTGCTTTCTGTCATTCATATTTTTGGCTAAGAGTGTGGTAATTTTAAGTCGATTAGACGCGGTTGATCGATTCGGAAGGAATCCATGCTCCTCTTTCGCGAACTACCGTTGCAGTTTATCATTTTTTTATAAAGTACCGCTTCGAATACTTTGCCGTAAATAGCTAAAGCAGCAATAGGCCTATCGTTTTTAAAATCACTCTTTGAGGCACGTTTATGGCCTGAAACCAGCTATCTGCCAGTGAAAATAGGTCCAGCTGTTACGAAGATTAGCTGGCACAAATTGTTATGTTGTATAAAAATACTGTAATTATATACTTTCATACGCATCTAGTAAAAAGCTGTTATGTTACCATTACAAACAGACACTTCAATTTTATTTATTTGTATGTATAAATAAATGTATACATTATTACTATTGGGCATGCAACGTTAATGCACGTATGGTGATACGTGCATTAACGTTGCATGCCCAATAGCGTGACTTTTTCGTTCGAAGGAAACTAATTGCAATGGGCGACAATGGGCGTGATGAACTGATGACTTGACGTCTATCACGCTATAATTTATTGACAATCGAATTAAGTTATTACATCATCCATCGCAAAACTAAAGTTTATCGACGAACTCTTTCCAGAGACAAAAGCCATGTTCATCAGTGTTGCACCAGTTCAATCGCATCACAACTCTCTGCGGAGGATTTTCTAGGGAATATTTTGACCCATATCTTAACTGTGACCAACTTGGGTACACATATTCCACTTTCAAATAATCACTTTTACCATCTGTCCACCTTTGAAACACAAACTTCCCGCCAATTGGGGATTTTTCAAATTGATTTGGTAAGTCAATCGATTGAAAACCCAAAGCAGTCGCAAGAGGGTTCATATTAATATCGTGGCCAAATAACATCATTAACTTTGGCATTTTTTCATAGTTCTTAAATTTTGTAGTTAAATACTCCACTAATGGCGACGCGACGTCTTCAGCCACTGTTGTATATGATATGTTCTGGCTTTGTTCTATTAGGTCACTCAATTTTTTCCATTGTTCCGGTGTTGTGATTTGTCCCCATGCTATGTCTTGTATCGGCACGCCATCGTAGAAACTCATTATAAATGTGTCAACAGCTATGCTTGCAACTACCAACGGTCCATCGATCGACACAGATCGACCGACCATAAACGAAATCGTATTATTAGCTTTAGTCAAGTCACACAGTCCATCCTGCTTGCAAACGTCTGATCCTTCAATTTCTAATATTTTGTTCAATTCCGAATATCCGGCCATCAGTTTAGGATTATTATCTAATTTTCTATTGACTTCTTTGATCACCATATCCTTAAATGCTTCAGTGGTGTTGTGTATGACAGAGTGAAAAAGAGGATCCAGTTGTCCATTATTTTGGTAATGTACAGGCACGTTGCACTTTTTGAACGCTGCATTGATGAACGCTCTCGCCGTCGCCTTGGTTCTGCTCGCCGTGTTGGCGTACACATACACTGTATCTTCATCAGGACATCCTTCAGGAAGAAACTGTTCCTTTTTGAACCATTCTGAGAAATATTCTCCCATGTATCCTTCCATCTGCGCTCCTTTTGGAGTCAAGAATCCCGGCGCGCCAGCTAGTGCGGGCCAGGGCTTCGGAGTATATCTTTGTGGTTCATCTCCGAATGGATACCGTATGTTATGTCTACTAAAAATGAACACTTGTTTCAGTTTGAGGTTGTTCGCGACAAAACCTTTACACAACACAATCCATAAAAGTAAATAAACTAATTTCGACACCATTTTTGCTAACCAACTTCGAATTAAATGGTCTCTATATTTTTGATTGTGTATTTTACAGGTATTCTAGGTACTAGATGTTAAGTACACATGTCTAATGGTGAAACAAGACTAGTTTACTTCTTATAAATATGGAATCATTTTGTTAAAATAGTGTGACATTTTAATTGATTTATTATATATTGTTGAGGTTAATTATGTTGAAGGACAGTATGTACACTTGCATGGGTACAGTTAAAACATTAGTGACACTTGTGTAAGCGAGTCTCTTTTGCTTTTGTCGAGACAACATGAGCTATACTTGAAAGCGCACGCCGTGGTCATAAGGATCAAAAAGCATAGGTAGTTGGGCAGCAGGGCTGACCACTCAATCTACGATAGGTAGATTCATTATAAGCAACAGAAGCCTCCGGGTACTGTGTATAAAATATATATACTATATCAAATCTCATTAATTTTTATACTTTCATTATTGTGAATGTGAGGACTATGTGGGTATTTCTTTTTCTCTTTCATGTTAGTTTCAATGTCAGTCTGACAGTTTGAGTACGCGCTTTATGCAGCCTACCCAAATGTCCTTTCTTTGGTATTGTTCGTCGAGTCATAGTCTCTTCAAGTGCTGAGATGAGGTACACCATTACTGACAAATGCTTGCACTGACTGGACAAGTCCACTCAAATCTGTGTGGTTCTTCCCTCAAAAAACAATTACTGGCACCATTCCACTTTATTTTCGAATGAGCTGACCGAAATTGTGTTCGGACTTTAAGATTAAGGGCACACTTTGCGCGGGCTCGAACTCACTGGTGGGCCTGGCTAAAAATCACGCTGTCTCACCAGGCTTCGTACCCGACAGAGATAGTATCAGTGGTGAGCAGTTAGACTCTAGTCTACACGTACAACGTTATTGAGTGAGATGCAAGAGCATTTTGGGCAAAAAAATCGCGAAAAAATTAAGAAAAGTCCTTCAGAAGATCGGGTTTTATGAAAAAACCACTGCATAAGTCAATGACCAATAAAGTTAATTTAACTTATTGTTAATTGAACTTTGTCGGTACCGTCTTGGTTTTCGAGATTTTACACTCCTTTTATTACTTAAACACGCTCAAAGTTAGGTTAAATTAGCAAGAAAAACGAATCTTTGTTGGCTCATAACTTTTTAATAGCTTTTTATTTTAGTATTCTGTTTCCGTACAGACAATAATAATAACGAGACAAAACCATACCATGTTTAATTTTTGATGTAGGTACATAGTCAAACAGTGGAGTAAAACCCTCCCGAAGTTTGTATGGAAAAAATGTGAACAAGTGTCACCTTAAGTATGTCTGTCTTTTTAAGGTTCTCTTTAAAGTCAGATTTATGATATTTCGACTCCATTTAGCTAAATTTCCTTTTTATGACGTAAAAGTGATTCTAATATCCTATTTACAAAATATTCATATTCATTTCAATTAGTTTAATTGGATTGGATATTAATCACACCAGATAATATGAATGAGTTATAGCAAATTTGTTGATCAGAGATGTGATCATGCTTCAAGATAAAGATATTGCTCATTTATGGCTAGCTAGTGATATCTTTTCACTGATCTAGGGTAATCTTCAACTACAAGAAATTAAAACGAATCAGACACCTCCAAAACACCATAGAAACTTACAATAACTCTTTTCTTCTCTTTCCAGATTCCGCTAGCCTGCAGTTCTCTAGTCGTGTCATTGTGTATGACGACCTTAGCAACATGCTTCCTCCTCGGTACTGGCGCGGTGGCAAGCTGGCTCCCAGTAGTGGCCGTATGTGTATGCATACTGGCTTATGGCGCTGGTCTGGCCCCTGTACCGATGGTCATCATGGCTGAGGTGTTCACATTCCAGGTGAGATTTGAATTAGCTTGTTTTTTTTTCAGATCCTCTTAGTCTTTGCTTTTGTTTCGTATAGACAGTTGCAAATAAGGAACGTGATTTGTTTAGGTCTACGTGATTCGGTTTAGGTCAGTTGCATGAAGCAGCATGCGTCTGTCTAATTAGTATGTTTCCTGCTATAACCCATAACATCACGCCTTGTTTCCCCGAAGGGAAGGGCAGGTGGTTGACCTATAGTACACCCAGATTTCGCCAGTCATGTTTAAGTCCCATGTAATAGGGGGCGAACCTATTGCCATCAACCGGGCACGAACCCACACTCCAGGTTGCTAGATGTCGTATCGCTCCTTATCGATCATTTCAATTTTGTCAAAGATGTCTTTAAATCAGCTGGTTTTAAACACAGCGAAAACATGACTCTTCAAATTAAGTACTAGAAATAAAATTATAATATAATTCGTTAAAATTCAAGTAAACCAAGACCATAAACTAGTCAAAGCTAAAACCGATAAGTATTAATAGGCTTATTTATCGTAAATTCATAAGTTCTCCACGGTATAGTTACAAAATATTCTGTGGCTAATTGCAAACAAAATATCAATAAATACTTACTTAAGTACCTAACTACCTATTGTTCTTATTTTCCATAAATATTGATACTAAGTTATTGTAATTAGGCATGCCACCTGCCATAGCAACTTATGAAAAATATGGTTAATGTAGGTATACCTCCATGTACAGGATGGGAGAGACATCGATGCGTTAACTGAAACCACGAATTCAATACATTATTCTAAAGCCCCAGCATTCAAATTTTTCGTCGGTTATTTAAAAAAATATTTAGCTGTGCAAAACATTTTGACGCAAGTATTGCACTTTTCAATGAAATACCCGACCAAAAATTTCTAGGCTGGGAAGGCTAAGATTCATGTGCTGAATTCATGGTTACAGTTTGCGCACCGATTTTCCTATCGCCCTGTATTTTATTCGAAAACTTTCATCAAGTTTGATGGAACTTTTCGAATAAAATACAGGGGCGGAAACTGTAACCATGAATTCAGCACATGAATCTTAGTGAATTGCTACTACTTAAAACCGACGACCTTGGCTACTTATATCTTTTGGTGACTGTACCTAGTAAACGATAATTATAAATGTTATGTTCGTAAGAAGGAAGCAAAAAAGACAGGTGGAAGAGGCTTACGCACTGATGTTTTACAAAAAAAAATGGCAATCACAAAAATGGCGGGGCTTATGTCATCCTGACAGCTGTCATGCAGATAGGGCTGCGTTCACATAATATACAGCCATATTAATAAACAACAATAAACTTCCTTTTCAAGAGAATTGTTCAGCAGAATGTGTCAACGGTGACGGTCTTGTGGAACAATGGGCTGATAAATTATTTTTCTCCCTCTCAAAGGGAGGATCCACCAACAAAATGGTTGATCTTACACAATGCACAACGTTTGACACCAGGCATCTGTATAATATGTACAGAGGCCAGCACATCAAGCTACCCCAATCTGTCAAATTTCTTTGATAGTTTTTCAACTTTATAACATAGGAATAAGGTTCATGTTCAATTGGGAAAATTTGACAGTTTGGGATAGCTTGACCTGCTGGCGAATGTACCATGTATAAGTATAAAAATGTACCACTGTTAACTTAATTTTCCATTAACAGACTGCATTAGGCGTAGGTAGTTCTTATGTAGCCGTATGTGTTGCTTTAAGAGTAATATAAATAAGTAGATTGATTCCGCAGCAGCTTATAAACAATACCTACTTACTAAATAAACTCACCCTAACTCCGCAGGTCCGGGCGCGAATGGCGGGAGCTTCAATGGCGTTCTCATTCTTCTGCAGTTCAATGACCGTACTCTTCTTCACGCCGATATCCAACCAATTTGGTGCGTTTGTCGTGTTCTATAGCTTCGCAGCGGTCACGTTCTTTGGAGTAGTTTACACCATTCTTTGGGTACCAGAGACTAAAGGCAAAAGTTTGGAAGAGATTCAGAAGTATTGGAAGAAGACTGAGCCTGTGTTTGTGTAGATAAGGCCTTATTTGACTGTGTATTGTATTGGAGACTGTAATAGAAAGTTGTATGGTCCACATTCCTTTGAAAAAAGTTTTTGCTACCTCCTTGGATATTGTTCTAAGGTTAAGGGCTACAGAAGCCTCCAGTAAGATGTAGAAAAAAAACTATAGGAATGATGTACCTACTTATTAATATTTTTTTGGTAAATTAGCTAAAAATTGTAAAAAATATCTATAGGTATGTATATATTTGGGGTTGGTTTTATATTTCGTAATTTAGCAATAAGAGAGACCAAAAATACATCAAAATTGTAATTATACGAAGTAGGATGTTAAAATATTTACTTTCGTAGGTACCTAACTACATTTATGATTTTATCAGTAATTTTGTACTAGAAAGAATATTGATTTAAACATGAATGAAATATGAATATGTAATTGGTACCTGTTACTTTTTTAAATAAGCAAACTGGTGATTGAAATCTCATCTATTTACCAATTTTTATATTATAGTGAAACTTTATTTATTGAGAAATATATAATAAGGTTCAATGTGTTGGTAAACTTAGAAATAATATACCTACAGGATTAGATAAACAAAAAAAAACCAATTGATTTAATTCTGAATTAAAATATCTAAATATTTCTGATCTATACAAGGTGTAATAGAATAAACGTGAAAGTACTTTGTTAATAATTGACTACAAAATCGATTTGTCATTTTGACTAAAAGTTTTTTTTTAATACCTACTGTAGGTATTTTGCCACACCGCGGTAGGTGGAAAAGGGATGCGCTAAGGTAACAGGCCCGCAAAATTCAAATTTTCAAACGCTTTTTTTTAACCTTTTGTGTGACCTTTAAATAGTCAATCAATGGGATTAAATTAACTCAGAAGGTTGAATTCACGAAATTTACTCCGTGGTTGAATTGATAATTTTAATGGTTATAAATTCTGTAAACCCATATTTTTTTCGGTCGCGAATCTTATTTTATTCAACATACAATCTGACACTGAACTGCATATTACAAAAAAACGTATGAAAATTTGAATTTCGCGGTCTACCCTGGAGCTTCCCTCTTAAGAGGTTTATTTATAAACGTTGCTTAAAGTTAAAGAGACGTTTAAAATATGGTTAAACAGTAGTTAATCATTACTTGAAGCAACGTTTGTGAATATATGGGTTAATTTAATATGTAAATTGAATGAATGTTTTCTGATTAAGAGAGCTAGAGGTTTGTATAAATATGTAAGTTACTAGGTGACGCGGCAAACTTCGTACAGCCTCAAAATCAATAAATGTTGTGTTAACTTATGAGCCGAATTAAATTCAGTTTTTATTAAGAAAATATGATTACACTAAATGAATAAAGTTCAATGAAAATGAAATGTATTTTAATTACATTGAAATGAATGTAATTCACGTGGCAGCAAGGCATTTGCTTTATTGAAGCGAATCAACTGCTTGGCGAAATCTTCGGCAGTTAGATCATTCAGCAATGCAACTCGCATGTTTGTCGTCAGCTGAAGCTTCTTCGCATACCTATTATCGCCACAGAGTCGATGATTTGAGGTAAGCGTTTATTTCATCGGCAGCGGTTGATCTTGGAAAGACTCCTATGTAAGTAGTGTTTGGTAGAAATCGCCAGAGAACAGAATCACTGCATCTCCAAAACATCGTGAGTCACTACGCATCATCTCCTACAGACTTCTGACAACCTGGTACTTCTAAACCGTTTTCTAGCTAACACAACTATGTTAGGTGTGCTCGTACCGAGTTATGACAGCCTGGTACTTCGAAGGCATATAGCGTTTTCTAGCTGACACAACTATGTTCGGTGTGCTCCCACCGAGTTATGATATCCTGATACTTCGAAGGCACAAAGAGTTTTCCAGCTGACAAAACTATGTTAGGTGCGCTCCTACCGAGTTTTGACATCCTGGTACTTCAATGGCATAAAGAGTTTTCTAGCTGACACAACTATGTTACCTGTTACTTAAATCCTTCAAATTAAAGTTCCAGTCTAGTCGTTCTTGAGTTATATTGTGTTGTGTTGCTATTTTATATCGAAGAAGGATATAATTAAAACAAAGTCGGGTTAATTACACCATTTATAACCATAGTTTAAAACGAAGTCGTTTTTCGTGTTTGTACGCTTAGATCTTTTAAACTATTTCGGTTTTCATCAATATACAGTGATTAAAGAGGATGGTATGTATATGTATAATACACCGACCTCCACGCGGGCGAAGCCGCTAGCAGAAGCTAGTAAGAAGATAGACAATGGGTTTAATTTAAATGAAAAACTAAAGTATGACAAATGTATGTATATTGTTGTCAGTGAATGA